>CP106712.1:28967918-33967918 GCA_025503065.1 Gossypium bickii
ATCGTACATCTTAACGCACCATACTTTTCTACCGCTGCGCACTCTGATCTTAATAAAACTAACTTACCTTCTAGGCACAGTCTTTAAGTTCACATCCAAGGTTTCAAACATTTCACTAGCAACACAAGAATGAACTATCTCTAAAGCAATAAATAGTATTCCAAAAACGAGAAAACTTACCCACTATCACATCCTTAGTTGTCACACATTCGAACCTTCAGCTCCTCTGCTTGGGGTTCCACGACCTTGACCTCGAGCCCTATCTATCACTTGAGGACATTTCTTAACCAAATGAGCCTTAGATCCACACCGGAAACATTCCTTACTATTGCCCCAGCACTCTCCTGCATGAGCTCTTCCACATTGGGCACAGGAACGATTTCGATTCTCAGAAACTGGCACAGGTGCACGTACAGAATTCTCAATCTTTGGTCTTTTTCGAGCATCTTCAAATGATGCTGACGGTCCAAAAGTTCTCTTATTCACGTTCCTTTCCTTATCTCGATTTTCTCTTACAGTCTTCTTAACTTCCTCAGTGATCTGAGCTTTCTCCACCAGAACAGCAAAGTCCCTTTCTCTATGCGGAGCAATCAACACTCGTAGCTCGTCCCGTAATCCATCTTCGAATCGGACACACCTTTCATAATCAGTAGCTACGATCCCCTTAGCATACTGACTTAATCGCACAAATTCTGCTTCGTATTCTGCTACCGACTTACTTCCTTGAACCAAGTTTAGAAACGCCTTTCTTTGCGAGTCTAAATAACTAGCTCCAACATACTTCCCTTCGAACTTAGCCTTAAAATATTCTCAATCCACTCAATCACGGGTACCTTGTCCGATGCGACGGTGAGCCACCATCGATAAGCTTCATCTCGGAGCAACGAGACAGCACCTTTCAGCTTTTCCTCCGGAGTACAGTCCAAATCCTCCATGATTCTTTCGACTGCCTCTAACCAATATTCCACTACATTCGGAGCTATTCCTGATACTCCTCTAAAAACTTCACTCCGTTTGACCTAAGCCTTTCGGAAACCATCGACTTTCGAGCTCCATTTCCTACACTAGCTCCTCGCCACACGCTTCTAGTACACACTCAGAACATAGCTCGCGATACGCGCATCGCCTCCTCGTCGGATCTTGATCCTCCGCGCCATCTTTGCTTGGCGGCACATCATTTTCGACCCATTGCGGACCCTACCGGTTCCGATCATCGACATTCTACCTCTACTGCGTCCCACGCACGGCGACCACGTCCCTAGAACTCATTTCTAATGTCGCGATTTAATCGATTAAAAATTTTATGCTTGATACTTTTGTTCCACTCGATTAACCGCGAACGGTTTTATGAAATGAAGTATTTAGAAGTAGTTCTTTCGATCACACAAAGTTTTAGTTCAAATTCACTACTCTAATTCAGAGAATCACATTCATTCCTCAATAGAGGCACATTCATTCATCAACATAGACATATTCATTCAGTGGTATCCACCACCCACATTCATTATTCGAACATTTACATCAGTTTCTATCCTGTGGTATTTTCGTCATTTTTCCTACAAGGGTATTTTGGTAATAAATCGGGGTCAATTTAAAAATCTTTATAAATCAAAGGCATTTTCAAAATTTTCAAAACTCGTGGTTACTTCGGAAATTTTCTAAATCAAGGTATTGCAAAAATTTTGAAAATCAGGGTTATCTTGGTAATTTTGTAAGTTAGGGGTAATTCAGTAATTTTCCAAATTAGGGTATCTTAGCATTTTGCAAAATAGAATTTTCTAATATTTTTATAAAGTAAGAATATTTTAATAAAAGTCGAGGGTAATATGAAAATTTTAGAAACCAAGGGCATTTTGGTAATTTTACAACTAGGGGTATTTTCGTAATTTTGCAAATCGAAAAAAATAAATGTCTTCCAAAATCTAATTCAGGGTTTACAAACCAAAGGGGTAATTTGATAATTTAAAAAAAACTAGGGTTTTTAAAACAGTAAGGCTGATCCCTTTCGGGTTTTAATAATCAAGTTTAACCCGCGAACAAGTCCTCTTGGTTAGGGTGAACCGTTACTACGCACCAGGTAAGATTCGAGTAAAGAGGAGGTGAGTCGCTAGGACTGCTTAAATACCAAGCTCTTACTGAATCCACTCCTAGACATGCGTACAACTGTTGCCACACCCTAGCTCGGCAACTTAGTCACGGGTTTGTTTAATGGTTCTTAGGTCTTATGCACTTGTGTTTGAGTAGACTAGTCCTAGGGTTCAACAGATCCCAGTTCACTAATCTACGTTCCCATCTAGCCTATCAAGTTCACATCTATACATCACTTCAATAGTCAGAAGTACTTACCTGGTGGACTTCAGGCCGGAGATATAAGTGCCATGCCAGAATAACCTGAAATAAAAGTCCATATTTTGAGAAGCCTATTTTTGAAAACATTTTTAGACCCAAAACCCTCACAGCCGAGCTTTGAACCGGGCTCTGATACCAAACTGAAACACCCCAAACCCAGCCCACAAGCCCTGACCGGATCTGGTATGTCACTGCAGAAAAACGTTTGAGAAGATTCGACTTAAAGATAAAATCATGACAACTTATTGAGTTTGTAAAACGGGGACCATTTAAAATCTTAAGTAACGTGTGGTGTTTATAAAAATATCCAGATTAAAACCTTAATATATATTTTAAGATAAAGTTTGCTGAAAATAAACTGATTTCAAAATAATAATTCAATAAATAAACTGATTTCAAAATAATAATTCAATCATCAATTTGCTTTAACATAATAAAAATACTCAAATAATTTAATTGGGCCTTATTACAATAGATACTTATTCAAATACTGAAAATACTGAAAATGATAAATTCTATTAAATAAGGAAAACAACTTCTGCATGGCCACCTTTGTATCCACTCTAACCCAGTCCGATCATCATACATCACCTGTGATGTTGGTAAAAAGTTGGGTGAGTCAGACAGACTCAGTGTGCAACTAATCCACTGAATTCCACCCACCTGTTAACCACCTATTAAACCATATATCAGATAACAATTATCATATTCACATATTATCACATTCTAGGCTTGGCCTATATTCAAATCACTCATCTGGTAACAGGGTAATTAACCACATAATTTCCACATATCGGGCTTAGCCCATTTCCACACTGATCCACATTCATATACAGGGCTTGGCCCTTTTCACATTAATCCACATATCAATTAGGCTTGGCCCATTTTAACATCAAATACTCATATCAGATACAATATGCAAAGTGCACCCAACCCAACCTAGGGTCCATCCGCTACACACCCCCGTATCCAGCCACCACACACCAGGGGATTATCAAATCACCCTCTCTGTTTCACTCCAAAAGGCATTCAATGCCATCCACGTGCAATTAAGCACAATAATCCACAACGCGACCTCAGTCAGCGCCAATCCACGATGTAGCCGTAGCTAACATCAAAACCACGATGGGACACGTAGTCACTCACCAACCACGATATGGCACATAGCCGATATCAACCACGATGAGGCACACAGCCACTCATCAAGCCACGCGAACTAAATCGCAATTAATCCACAATGTGACCTCAGTCAATGTCAATCCACGATGTAGCTCAAGGCTAACATCAAACCACGTACTCGAAGTACACCCGTACCTTCTTTCATATCATATCATATCCCAACCCATGCACATGCAACATAAAATAATGATATAATATAATGATGCATGAGCATGTTCATCAAGCGTAGTCATAACACATATTCATATTAATAATCAGATTTGGTACTTACCGGATTATCGACATACCCCTTGAGGGTATCCGTATCACAATTTCCACTGCACTAGTTAGCACATTCGTAACACATACACATATCACATACATATCATATACCCGAAAAATGGTGGGTTAATCACACACCTTATAACGTGAAGAACTACACTTTCGATCCCAATGCTATCGCTCAGTGACACTACGGCTATTTGCCTACTTTCTTGCTCTGACGCTGGTCCACACCCCGGTGAACAATCCCTAACTGCAGAAACTGATCTCCTTTTAAACTTCGGGATAGGGACTATCCCTTGTCCTCCTTGACTAGCATTCGTATCCATCGACAACACTTAATCAGATCAAACGGTTAAAGACTAATACCTTAATCAAAACATATCGAATCAAAACTACACTTACTAAATATCCTTACCGAAATAATCTTGAATCTTGAAGCTTGTCCTACTTCTGTCGACTTGCCCCCTAATTAACCATAATACCAATCGGTCACATTTAAACTCTAAAGATGGCCCTTGGCCCAATGCCTTATTGGCCTACCTTGAAGATTCAAAAACTGATTACCAAAGGGGAATTCACTTACCACTATTACACGTTTGCTTTGAAGAGCCTAAAGTAAGTAGTCGACAGCACCCTCCTTTAAAGATTCGGCTTAGAGCACAACAATGATGGTTTCGGCACTTAATGGTGAAGCGAAAACGCAACAATGGAGAGGGTTTTATGCTTGGAGATTTCGGCAACAAAGAACAATGACAGAGGGGTTTTAGCTTTTGTGATTTGCGGCAAAACAAAGAGAATAGGCACTTTAAGCTTCGGTTATGGCTTCAAAGAAATAGAAATAGATTTGGTGTTGGATGAAAGAAAAGAATGAGAGGTGTGAGTGGGAAGAAATTTGGCACAAAGAAATTTAAAGAAAAAGATATCAAAGATGATTACTCTCCCCTTACAAAGAATTCGGCTACTATATCCTTGCTATTATCAAACTCTTTGATAATCTCCTCTATTTTCTCCTTAACAAATAAAATAAATTAATCCAACATTAATCCCTTATCAAACTCCTATATTATCTCTTATCACCTATTTAAACCAAAATAAGATAAATAAATCCTTATTTATCTCTTCTTCATCTTGCACAAAATAAAATATCATCAATTATCCTACCTTAGCCAAAATCAATAGGAGAATAAGCTGAATCCTCATCCAATTAAAAGTCCCATGTGTCGTCCACTTTCTTCCAACTCTACCTTGACGCAAAAGCAAAATAAAACACTCCCCTTGCTGCTCACCAGCCTCGAACCCAAGACCTGCTGGAGCCCTTGGACGCAAGCTGCAGATAACGCCCCAGGCCACTTTGCCAAGGCGCTGTTTGTGACATAAACTCCCCACAATTCCTTTTAAGACCTCTTTCCCTAGCTCCCCCTTGTCTTAACGCCAAAAGCAAAATAAAAACACGCCTCCCTGCTGCCAACAATACTCGAACATGAGACCTGCTCCTTGCTCCACAGATAACGCCCCAAGCCACTTTGCCAAGGCGCTATTCGTGACATGATTCACCCAGAATCTCTTTTAAAACCTCTTTTGCCAGGCGCATTCTTGACGCAAAAATAAACACTCCTTCCTGTTTCCTTCGCAACTCGAACCAAGGCCCTTATCCCCACTGCACATGGCGTCCATTGCCACTTTACCACATGATTTCTTGTGGCATTAATTCCCTAAAAATTTCTTTAAAACCTCCTTAGCCCAGTTCCCCTTTCTAAAGCAAAAATAAAAGTCTTTAATGCTTCCCACGATGCTCGAACCTTTTCCCCCTTGGCACTCCCTTTGACGCAACCTTCCCCCCTTGCATCCTTGCGCCTTCATGCCACTTTACCACATGGTTCCTTGTGTCCTAAACTCCCCAAAACTTTTCTTAAGGCCTCTTCAGCCTAGCTCCCCTTTCTAACTTAAAATCCAATTATTTCCCAAAGCTTTCACCTTCATCCTAGAGTTCTAAAAACCCTTAATACACTTCCAACCACTGCCAAAATCTACTAACTCATTAATTATGCACGAACGCATAACCCCTAATCTAGGATGTTACATCTCATAATACTCGGATTGAGCTCGTTGAATAGAGAAATGGCATTGTTTGAATGGCACAATTTCTGTCTTCGGCAAGACTGATCAGATTGTAAGTATTATAAGTGAATGTTCCTCCTGAATTTTGGTTTGGATTTTCAAAATTCATATCTTCAGTCCTTCTTTGCTTCGCTTGTCTTCTCCTTCGCAGAAAGTCCTTTCAATTACAATGTCTACGAGGAGTAAGTCAGTAATTTGATCAATACACATAAACACCCGAAACAAACACAAAAGAAAATAGAATTAAAATTTAATAAGAAAAAATAGACCAAAATGCAAAATTAACAATTTCACAAATAATGTCTTTTAAAATAGTCTCCAACAACGATGCCAAAAACTTGGAACGACGAAAATGTTCAAGTGTACACAATCGCAACAAGTAATAAAGTGTCAAGTAAATATCGAGTTATCGTACCCACAGGGACTGTGAAAAGAATTATTTATGAATGCAATTAAAATCACTTTGGTGAAGAAAAATATTTTGATTTGAGGAGGTGATTAAAAACTAGGATTTTTTTTGTAACACCCCATACCTGTATTCGACGTCGGAAACAGGGTACGAGGCATTACCGGACTTATACGCAAGCAATCATATAAAACTAAGACATAAATTTCCACTCAAATTTAAAACTTTTCATTCACTTTCATATTGTTCCTATTATGGGCCTACGAGGCCCAAAACATACATTAGGAATGGTTCGGGACTAAATTGAGAAATTTAGAAACATTCGAGAAACTTAAAAAATTTTCATCATGAATCAGGTCCACACGCCTATGTGGGTGAAGGGACACGCCCGTGTTGCATATCCCACGCCCGTGCTTCAAGCTGTGCCCACCTTAGGGTGCATTCTATTTATGACGTCATCATCAATTTGAAGTCACACGGCCAAGTAACACACCCGTGTGCTTAGGTCGTGTCCTCCACAAGGCTGAGACACACGCCCGTGTCTCTACCCGTGTGCTGAACTTCTGGACATTCTGTTTTTCCAAAATTAAGGTGCAGGGGACACACTGCCGAAACACATGCCCGTGGGGCAGGCTGTGTGTCACACACAGCCTAGACACACGCTCGCGTGTCTAGCCGTGTGGACAAATACAAGGCTATTTTCCAAGCCATTTTGTCACCTTTACTTGCACACATTCACACAACATCACATGGCACGAATCATAGCATATAAATGCCTTCAAAAACAACTACAATCAAGCAATAAAGTATCATTTTTATACCATCATCTATCAAGAAAATATAAACCATATCACCAAATAGTGACATATGCACATACATACTTATATGAGCTTACAACCATTTAGCCAATATAAGCCAAATTGCATGGCTACGAATTACCTTCAACCTTTAGCCATCACAAGCTAATACATTTAGAGAAATCGTAATGACTCATACACCAAATGACTAAGTCCCTATACATGCCATAAACTCAAAGGGGTTTGTATTCACTTATACCCAACATGATAGCTTGATAGTGTGATACCATCTCCGGCGATCTCCAACATGAGCTAGCATACAACCTTATAGGACATGGGAAAGGAAGGGGAGTAAGCTATATAGCTTAGTAAGTTCATATGCAAACAATAAGCAACCTCAACCATACATATATCATACAATCAACATAATGTAAAACCATACGAATGTCATTTAAGTCTCATAAGTACAACTTACTCATTCACATCTTATCAAGTGTTTATCATATTCAACAATATGAACACAAATTATTATAATCCACCATAATCTCATAGCTATAATTTTATTCATTCACAATGTTTGCTTTATCAACCTATATGCATAATTTAACATATTCTAGCATTAGCCCAACAACTGAAATCCTTTCTTTGTAACTTATTACAACAATTAACAAATCATTTCGAACCACATAATAAACATGCACATTAATTAAGTGTACTCATATTTCCAAGCATATATCTTAACATCTTTCGATTTCATAATCTTTTATCCTCCCATACTTTTATAACCATTTCTATAGGAAATTATGCCAATCTTTCATTTTTCTCTTATCCGATAAATCACAATTTGCATGAATGACACATGCTATATCATAACTTCATTTGGCCCGAAAGCCAATCACATAGCCATCAAATAACTTTACCATGTATTTCATACATCACAAGTATAGACCAATAATCACAATGTCATCAAGTATCATAAATACATTGTAAATCATGTCATTTACATAATGTACAATAAAACCCATGATCATGATTCATTCACACACTTCTTACCGAGATCTCATCGATTTATAATCTCAATACTTATGAACTTTGTGTACATGCCTGTACTTTTTCAACATGATCATACCTTGTCATTTCGTTGACATAATCTTTGGATTACCCGTTGAACCACTTGGAATACGAAAGGATACTCGGAAAGTCTTTGCACATAAGTGCCACATATGTAGCCAATGCTAACTCATATCTCATAACACATAGGGCTCGTTCTCGAGCTAATCATGGGTCTACTCACACAAGCTGTCAGTCAAGACGTAACTACGCAGTGCTACTCACACAAGGTGTCAGGTATTCACAAACGTATGCCGGACTACCCAGCCACTGGTAGATGTACGAGACCAGCACCTGGATCACATAAACACATATATCACATGAAAATCCTAGTGACATGTCACTAGTATCCTATTCTATTCCTAAGGTTCAAACAAGATTTTCTCTCGTGTCGAAACTTTGTCAAACTTGTCGAATGTATTTAGAACATCAAAAATACCATTCATGTAATATCTCGGGTTAAAGGCTATTTTGTTGTTGCATAATATTGCATGTGTTGGGTGAGCTGTATTGTTGTTTGTGTAGAATCGGGGCTTAATTGTAGGTTAGGAGTGTGCCTGAGTAGGTAAGAAAAATTTAATTTTTGAGCCGTAGGTGTAGGGAGCTGAAGAAGTTGGGGTTTAAGAAAATAATTGGGAGTTTTATTGCACAAAAGAGGAGCTAGCAAAGTGGCAAGGGGAGACGCCACATTGAGCTTGGGTGTGACGTCAAAGTGCAAGGGTGTAGGTCCTATGTTCAAGCTGCGGAGTGGCCACATTTTGCATTTTTTTAGACGGCAGGAAGGAGGAGAGTTGGTGGCAGTTCAAACTCTGCCTTAGACTTGGTCTTCTCATTCAAATGGAGGGTAGAGAGTGAATTTAGGAAGTTGACTTGTTCAAAATTGTTTGAATTTGTGGCTTGGAGTGTTTTGGGGGATTATGGCCGAATTTGGGGGAGTGTGGAGTGGGGGAAGTGGACGGTTTGGTAGGGAGAGTTGGTGGCCGAAATTCACATAGGCAATTTTGCATTTTCGGTCACTCGGAGGCAAGCCAAATTCTCCTTTTTGTCTTACCAAAACCGAATTCCTAAAGAATTTCTTTCACTTTCTTTGTGAAACCGAATGTGTAAACATCTAGTTGCCGAAAATTGTTTTGTTTCAACTTTTCTTAGTAGTCGAAATCCTAGTTTCTATTTCAATTGTTTGAGCCGAAAGTAAAAAGTCCCTTCTTCTCATATTTTCTTCTTGGTTGAGCCTAGATAGCCGAAACTCTCATCTTCCAAACACCTCCACCGTTTCTCTTATTTTTGATTCATCTTTTATTTCCTTCTTTCCTAAATATTAGTGCCATTTCTCTATCTCTTCTCACCCTTGTTCTCATTCTTTTCTCATTAAGCCGAACCCAAGAGTGTTGAACACCTAAAGACCGAATCCTCTTCTTTTGAAGCCTTGGCCGAATCTCCTCTCTTCCCTGGTGTTGCGTTGGCCGAATTTTGGTGTTGGGTGCTTGGTTGCAATCGGTTGGTGGTAGGTAAGGGTTTAGCCGAATAGCCACTTCCCCTCTTTTTTGTTTTATGTGTTTTGGGTTGGCTTGGTGCCGATTTGGACTTGAGTAAAGGAGTTAACTTCTTACGTTGGAACCGAATGCAGGGTAGGGCAATCAGGGATTCCAAAGCAGTCAGGTGGAGCCTTCTCCCTTTGTTAACCGATTAGGTAAGTGATGGTAAGATATTGTTCACGGTTATTCATTTAAATCTGATTAAGTCAAAGGTGACAAAGGATTAACCATTCTCTTTTAAAGTGTAGCCGATTGTTGATTAAAGAAGGAACCATTGTGGTTCGGGTTTGGTAGGAAACCAAACGTGTTCAAGGTAAGGGTTCAAACATTAACCCTTTTGGGTTTCTCTGTGTTGGCCGAATGGTCTTAGTGACTAACTCCTTTTTGGCCGATTATAGGAGCAAGGCCATCAAAGGGACTTAGGTCGTTTCGTTGGAATTTCTAGACTCGTGTTTACCAGGTGTGTAACTAACACACTGAAACTTAGTAATGTTATTAATAAACCTGTTTGCCTGTTAAAAAAAATCATAACAGTGTGATGGATGATTGAATACCTAAATGGGGTATGTGTACGGATCCGGGTAAGTCTATCCTATTACGAGTTTTATTGTGATACCTGTGATATATGATTTATGCTATGTATGTTATGAGATGCATTTTGGGGCATGTTGGCATGAATTACATGATGTGCATCGATATGACATGTTGGGTGATTTGAGAGGAGGGGGATTTGATATCCGTGTCTTTAGGACACTGTGACTTTGGGTCACCAGAGGTTTGGCACCTCCAGTGGTTTGGTACCACAATGATATTTTGTGACTTTGGGTCACCAGAGGTTTGGCACCTCAGCGTCTCGTCCCAGTGGCTTAGAACCACGGTGGGTTGGCCCTACAGTGATTATACGGGATTGACGCCAGTGATTTGGTATCACACGATGGGTTGGCCCCATCACTCGATTACCGTGACTACGGTCACGATGGTTTTGGTACCACATTGTGTCTTTGGGACACCGGAGGTTTGGCACCTCATTGCGACTCGTCCCCGTGGTGGTTTGACACCACCGTGGGTTGACCCCACTTGAGAGATACGGGATTGTCGCTAGTGATTTGGTATCACGCGATGGGTTGGCCCCATCATCGATTATTCGTGACTTTGGGTCACCAAAGGGTTTGGCACCACACTTATGGATATCGTGACTTTGGGTCACCAGTGGTTTGGCACCACCAGCGGTTTGGTACCACACGGGGGTAGATAAGGAGATACTGGATGGTTAGGGCCAAGGGTTGCATTAATTGTGTTACTACGTGGTGGTGTGTGTTAGCATGTTGTTTTATTGGGAGCGGGATTTATACATCGAGTCATTCGACTCACCCTCTCCTTTGACATTTCAGTGATACTTAAACGCGACATGGAGCCGGATGGACTCGGGGTGCTCATGCCATGTCTTGAATAAAAAGTTTTACTCAGACATTACATTTTGGGTACTTTAGTTATTTACTTTCAGTTGGGTTTTATTTCGGATTTGTAAAAGGCCTTTAAATTATGCCTTGTGATGTTTATGTTTTAAGTTAGATTTTGATATGCTTTAACAAAGTAATTGGGTTAATTTGCTAAAACTTGAAATGACAACGATTTCAAAATTTTAACGATATGTTTTCAACTATACCATCGGGTATCACACTGATGTTATAAATAAATGTCTTCAAACTTGAAATCAAATTTTTTTTTACTCAGTCTAAATGATTTAGTAACGATATTAAACAACTTGTTTTTCCAAACGGAACAGAGTTTTATCAAATCTATTTAGTGCAACTCGTAACTTTCAAACACGTTTTCCCCGTAACATACCAGATTCGGTCATAGTGTTTGGACCGGGTTTGGGGTGTTACAATTGTGGTATCAGAGCCTGGTTCAAAAGCTCGGCTGTGGGCCTGAGGCCCAAACTGTTTTCAAAAGTCTGTTTTAAGTGTTTGGAGTTAAATACATGGTTTACAAGGCATGGCACCGAGTCTCCGGCACCAGTTCACCCAGGTAAGTAGTTCTAAACTCTTTTGTGAAATACTGTTTGTAGAAGGGTAGGTGGTATGGAACGTAGATAGATTTATAGGACTTGAACCCTGGGACTAGATTACTCAAACACTCACACCAAACCATAAGACTTAAAGAACTAAACCAATCTATGACTCATCATTTGAGTTAGGGTGTGTGGTAACCTGCACGCATGTCTAGGAGAGGATCCTAAGAGCTTGGTATTTAAGCGAGTCCTCGTGACTCACCTCCTCTTCGCAGTATCCCACACAGTGCATAGCTTTGGTTCACCACGACCAAGAAGGCTCGGTCATAGGCTTAACCTAATGACTAAAACCCGGAAGGGAACTAGCCATGTTTTCGAAAACAATGAAACAACAACCCTAATGTTTCCAAGCTTTTGCAATAAACTCTTCCAAAACTGAGAATGTCACTTTTACAACAATTTTCTCGAAAAACCTGATTTGTGAAAATTACAAAAATGCCCTTAAAGGTAAATTTACTAAAATACCCTCGGTTCATAAAATATCAACTCGATGATTTTTGCTCAAAATTTCAATGATGTTACAAACTTCAAAAACCTGCTTTACAAAATATCAATCGAAAATTTTGATTTTGGAAATTTACGAAAACGCCCTCAGTTTGTGAAAATTACCAAAATACCCCTGTAGGAAAAATGACGGAAATACTCTTGGGCTAGAGATGGGCAGCCATGTCCGAAGAGTGAATAGGTATGGAAAGGGTTAAGGAATGGATGTATGAACTCTTTTGGTGAATTAGGATAGAAGATTGAAACCTTGTTTGCTCGAAAGAACCCCTGATTAAACTCCGTCCATAAAATTTCTTTTGCGGTTAAGAAAGTGGAACGATACTAATGCATAAAAATCTTTTATATCAGAGACGTAGAGCGTTTAGTCATGAGTACTCGAGGTGGACGTGGTCGTAATACTCGTGGTCGAGGTCGAGGTAGGATGACGGTTCACAACCCGTAGGATCGGGTCGAGAATTCGAAAAGTGAGATACCGCACCACCACCAATGGAGGTGGTGAGTTTCGAGATCGATCGATGATGCGGTGTCACGAGCGATGCTTTGCGAGTTTTGGAAAGGGTAGCCGGGATAGGCGGAGGAGGAGCTCGCAAATCTGCGTACTGGCGACTTGAGCAAACGGGGCTGAATTCTTTCGAGGTGTTTCTGGTGTTGCTCCCAGCACTGCTGAATATTGGCTGGAGGCGACGGAGCGGATCATGGATGATCTGGATCTATCTGCTGAGGAGAAGCTTAAGGGGATTGTATCGCTTCTTCGGGATGAGTCATATCGGTGGTGGCTCACGGTTCGGAGAGATGTGGCGATGAGAGATCCGATATGGGATTATTTCAAGGCTGCATATCAAAAGAAGTACATCGGAGCTAGTTATATTGATTCCCAGCGAAAAGCATTCCTGAGGCTTGTTCAGGGGAGTAAGTCTGTTTCTGAGTATGAGGCGGAGTTCCTGAAGCTGAGTAGGTATGCCAGGGGCATTGTGGCGACGGAGCACGAGAGGTGTGTTCGTTTCGAGGATGGTTTGAGAGACGAGCTGAGACTGCTAATTGCTCCACAGCAGGAGCGTGAGTTTGCTGTCTTGGTTGAGAAGGCCAAAGTGGCCGAGGGTGTTAAGGAATCCGTGAGGCAAAATCGGATAGGAACCGTCATAAGAGGAGTTTTGGATCTTCCGGATCGTCGGGTAATCCCAGAAAGAGGCTAGACCGAGTGGGCCGACCAGTCTGGTAGGCTGTTCTTTGCAATCGTGGACCGCCGCTATGTAATCGCTGTGGAAAATCTCATTGGGAGGTTGTTGGACCGGAGGAAAGGGGTCGTTTTGAGTGTGGTTCTCTAGATCACCATGTGAGGGATTTGTCCGCGTAAGTTGGCTAGGATTCGATCCCGAGAGTCGGGCCGTGTCGGTTCGAGAGGTAATGGACCGCCACCGCAGAGGGGCCGTGGTAATGGCGAGAGGTGGTAATGGATTTGGTAGAGGTCGTGGAGCACCGCGAAGGTGCAGTAGTTCCGAGGCACGGCACACCGAGGTTGGTGTATCTGGCGGCGGCGGCGCCGAGAGAGGCGGCACGCACCGACGTCATCACCGACGTTTTTGATTTTTGGTTCTCCCTATACTGCTTTGATTGATTTGGGTTCCACGCATTCTTATGTTGCTAGTAGTATAGTCGAGACCATGGACTTAGATTCTGAGATATCTTCTAGACAGATGACTGTACTTAGCCCTCTAGGTCACTCTGTAGTAGTAGATAAGCTGTATAAGGATGTACCCCTAGAACTCCAAGGGGTAGTTTTTGCTGCTGATCTGATGGAACTGCCGTTTGGGGAGTTCGATCTGATTCTCGGGATGGACTGGTTGGTTAAGTACCAGGCCAAGGTGGATTGCGCGGCTAAGCGCATGGTCCTATCGTCGGATAAGGGTGATGAGGTGG
Organism: Gossypium bickii; assembly: GCA_025503065.1. Lineage (NCBI taxonomy): Eukaryota > Viridiplantae > Streptophyta > Magnoliopsida > Malvales > Malvaceae > Gossypium > Gossypium bickii. The sequence continues at coordinate 28,982,172 of CP106712.1, forward strand.
TTATGATAGGTAATAGGAGAGATTACTTATCCAATGTGGTATCTGCATTAAAAGCTGTAAAGATGGTCAGGAAGGGCTGTGAAGCGTATGTGGTTCATATGCATGCCTTGGAGGGTAAGGAGTCTGCTGAGGAAAAGGTGCGAACAGTTAAGGAATTTGTGGATGTGTTTCCAGAGGAGCTTCCGGGTTTGCCACCGGATCGGGAGGTAGAGTTCGGGATAGATCTGTTACCAGGAACTGCGCCAGTGTCTATTGCTCCATATAGGATGGCGCCAAAGGAATTGGTGGAGCTTAAGGCTCAGATTCAGGAGCTGTTGGATCGGGGCTTCATCAGGCCAAGTGTTTCACCTTGGGAGCGCCTTGCATTTTTTGTCAAGAAGAAGGACGGTACGATGCGGATGTGTATAGACTACCGCCAACTGAACAAGCTGACGATTAAAAACAAGTATCCGTTACCACGGATAGATGACTTGTTTGATCAGCTGAAGGGTGCGTCTGTGTTTTCAAAGATCGATTTGAGGTCTGGGTACCATCAGTTGAAAGTTAAGGAAGCGGATATCCATAAGACAGTGTTTCGGACTCGGTACGGGCACTACGAATTCTGTAATGCCGTCAGTGACTAACGCTCGCAGCTTTTATGGATATGATGAATAGGGTGTTTCAATGCTCTGAAGATCGATCGATTCGTCGTAGTTTTTATTGACGACATCTTGGTGTATTCAAGGTCGAAGAAGAGCATGATGCACACTTGAGAGTGGTGTTGCAGATCTTGAGGGAGAAGCAACTTTACGCTAAGTTCAGTAAGTGCGAGTTCTGGCTTAGGGAAGTGACGTTTTTGGGTCATGTAGTGTCGGCTGAGGGGATTAGGGTAGATCCTCGGAAGGTTGAGGCGCTTTTGGACCGAAGCCTCCTAAGTCGATGGTCGAGATTCGGAGTTTTCGGGTTTGGCAGATACTCACCAAGATTTGTAGAGGTTTCGTTGATCGCCGCACCGATAACTAAGTCATTAAGGAAAGGAGTTCCGTTCGTTTGGGTGAGAAACAGAAGAGAGTTTTGATAAGTTGAAGAAGATCTTGACTGAAGCTCCTGTTTTAATTCAACCTGAGGCTGGTAAAGAATTCACAGTGTACTGCGACGCATCACATATAGGATTGGGTTGTGTGCTGATGCAGGAGGGTAAGGTTGTGGCTTACGCTTCTCTCGCACCGAGGCCACACGAGGTCAACTATCCGACGCACGCGACTTGGAGCTAGCGCACCGTAGTCTTCGCTCTAAAAATCTGGAGGCATTACTTGTACGGTGAGAGATCAATAGTCTACACCGATCATAAGAGTCTGAAGTACCTTTTGACTCAGAAGGATCTAAATTTGAGGCAGCGTAGATGGGTTGAGTTGCTTAAGGATTACGACTGCTCGATTGAATATCATCCGGGCAAGGCTAACGTGGTGGCAGACGCGTTGAGCCGTAAGGTTGTTTCGGACTTAAGAGCGATGTTTGCTCATTTGAGTCTGTATGACGATGGGAGTATTCTGGCAGAGTTGCAAGTTAAGCCTACTTGGGTTGAGCAGATCAGAGAGAAACAGTTAGAGGATGAGGTTCTGTGCAGGCTGGTGGTTTGGAGGGTTACAGCTTGTCTAGTGATGAGGTTCTGTGTTTCCAAGGTAAGGCTTGTATGCCTAAGGATGTTGAGCTGAGACAGAAGATTCTTCAGGATGCACACAGCAGTCCTTATGCTATGCATCCTGGAGGTAGCAAGATGTATAGGGATCTTAGAGAGCAGTTTTGGTGGCCTGGCTTGAAGAAAGAGGTGACAGAGTATGTTGGGAAGTGTCTGACTTGTCAGCAGGTCAAGGCTGAACACCAGTTGCCATCGGGTTTGCTTCAGCCTGTGAAGATTCCTCAGTGGAAGTGGGAAAGAATAACTATGGATTTTGTCAGTGGTTTACCGCGTACGCCAAGCAAGAAAGATTCAGTTTGGGTTATTGTGGACCGTCTGACTAAGTCAGCCCATTTCATTCCAGTAAGAGTGGACTACCCACTTCAGAGGTTGGCAAAGCTTTGTGTGTCGAGATAGTGAGGTCGCATGTGTACGATTTTCGATTATCTCGGATCGGGATCCCAATTTACGTCGAGGTTTTGGAGAGCATTGCACCGTGCTCTGGGTACTCGTTTGATTTCAAAGACGACTTTTCACCCGCAATGGACGGCAATGAGAGAGAGAGTTATTCAGATCTTGGAGGATATGCTGAGGGGTTGTGTTCTGGACTTCAGGGGTAGTTGGGAGGAGTTTCTGCCATTGGCCGAATTTGCTTACAACAACAGTTATCAAGCAAGCATTATGATGGCTCCATACGAGGCGTTGTACGGCAGGAAGTGTCGCTCACCTACGTGTTGGACAGAGTTAGGTGAACGTCAGTTGTTGGGACCCGAGTTGGTTGCTAAGACCGAGGACAAGGTTAGGTTGATTCAGGCTCGATTAAAGGAAGCTTCAGACCGGCAGAAGTCATATGCCGACCTTAAGAGGAGAGATATAGAGTTCGCTGTGGGTGATCAGGTATTCTTGAAGGTCTCGCCATGGAAGAAGGTGCTGAGGTTCGGTAGAAAAGGCAAGTTAAGTCCGAGGTTCATTGGGCCGTATAAGGTTCTGAGGCGAGTGGGACCAGTAGCGTATCAGCTTGAGCTGCCAGCAGAGTTGAGTCAGATTCATGACGTCTTTCACGTGTCGATGCTTCAGCGTTATCGTTCAGATCCGTCGCATGTGGTAGCAGTGGAAGAAATCGAGGTACATCCAGATTTGACTATGGAAGAGGAACCTGTGCAGATTCTAGATCGGGATGTGAAGGTTCTGCGCAGAAAGTCTGTGCCTTTGGTTAAGGTACTTTGGCAGAATCATGGCGTAGAAGAAGCTACGTGGGAACCTGAGGATGCAATGAGACAGCAATACCCGCAACTCTTTTAACCAGGTAATTTCGAGGTCGAAATTGTTTTAAGAAGTAGAAGCCGTAATATCCCTGTTAAGGGCTATTTTGTTGTTGCATAATATTGCATGTGTTGGGTGAGTCAGTATTGTTGTTTGTGTAGAATCGGGGCTTAATTGTAGGTTAGGAGTGTGCACAGTAGGTAAGAAAAATTTAATTTTTGAGCCGTAGGTGTAGGGAGCTGAAGAAGTTGGGGTTTAAGAAAATAATTGGGAGTTTTATTGCACAAAAGAAGAGCTAGCAAAGTGGCAAGGGGAGACGCCACATTGAGCTTGGGTGTGACGTCAAAGTGCAAGGGGGTAGGTCCTATGTTCAAGCTGCGGAGTGGCCACATTTTGCATTTTTTTGGACGGCAGGAAGGAGGAGAGTTGGTGGCAGTTCAAACTCTGCCTTGGACTTGGTCTTCTCATTCAAATGGAGGGTAGAGAGTGAATTTAGGAAGTTGACTTGTTCAAAATTGTTTGAATTTGTGGCTTGGAGTGTTTTGGTGGATTATGGCCGAATTTGGGGGAGTGTGGAGTGGGGGAAGTGGACGGTTTGGTAGGGAGAGTTGGTGGCGAAATTCACATAGGCAATTTTGCATTTTCATTTCGGAGGCAAGCCAAATTCTCCTTTTGTCTTACCAAACCAAATTCCTAAAGAATTTCTTTCACTTTCTTTGTGAAACCGAATGTGTAAACATCTAGTTGCTTAAAATTGTTTTGTTTCAACTTTTCTTAGTAGCCAAAATCCTAGTTTCTATTTCAATTGTTTGAGCCAGAAAGTAAAAAGTCCCTTCTTCTCATATTTTCTTCTTGGTTGAGCCTAGATAGCCAAAAACTCTCATCTTCCAAACACCTCCACCGCTTTCTCTTATTTTTGATTCATCTTTTATTTCCTTCTTTCCTAAATATTAGTGCCATTTCTCTATCTCTTCTCACCCTTGTTCTCATTCTTTTCTCATTAAGCCGAACCCAAGAGTGTTGAACACCTAAAGACCGAATCCTCTTCTTTTGAAGCCTTGGCCTAATCTCCTCTCTTCCTTGGTGTTGGGTTGGCCGAATTTTAGTGTTGGGTGCTTGGTTGCAATCGGTTGGTGGTAGGTAAGGGTTTAGCCGAATAGCCACTTCCCTCTTTTTTCGTTTTGTGTTTTTTGGGTTGGCTTGGTGCCAATTTGGACTTGAGTAAAGGAGTTAACCTCTTACGTTGGAACCAATGCAGGGTAGGGCAATCAGGGATTCCAAAGCAGTCAGGTGGAGCCTTCTCCCTTTGTTAACCGATTAGGTAAGTGATGGTAAGATATTGTTCACGGTTATTCATTTAAATCTGATTAAGTCAAAGGTGACAAAGGATTAACCATTCTCTTTTAAAGTGTAGCCGATTGTTGATTAAAGAAGGAACCATTGTGGTTCGGGTTTGGTAGGAAACCAAACGTGTTCAAGGTAAGGGTTCAAACATTAACCCTTTTGGGTTTCTCTGTGTTGGCCGAATGGTCTTAGTGACTAACTCCTTTTTGGCCGATTATAGGAGCAAGGCCATCAAAGGTACTTAGGTCGTTTTGTTGGAATTTCTAGACTCGTGTTTACTGTGTGTGTAACTAACACACCTGAAACTTAGTAATGTTATTAATAAACTGTTTGCTGTTAAAAAAAATCATAACAGTGTGATGGATGATTGAATACCTAAATGGGGTATGTGTACGGATCCGGGTAAGTCTATCCTATTACGAGTTTTATTGTGATACCTGTGATATATGATTTATGCTATGTATGCTATGAGATGCATTTTGGGGCATGTTGGCATGAATTACATGATGTGCATCGATATGACATGTTCGGTGATTTGAGAGGAGGGGGATTGATATCCGTGTCTTTGGGACATCTTGTGACTTTGGGTCACGGAGGTTTGGCACCTCCGGTGGTTTGGTACCACAATGATATTTTGTGACTTTGGGTCACGAGAGGTTTGGCACCTCAGCATCTCGTCCCAGTGGCTTAGAACCACGGTGGGTTGGCCCCACAGTGATTATACGGGATTGACGCCAGTGATTTGGTATCACACGATGGGTTGGCCCCATCACTCGATTACCGTGACTACGGTCACCATGGTTTGGTACCACATTGTGTCTTTGGGACACCGAGAGGTTTGGCACCTCATTGCGACTCGTCCCACGTGGTTTGACACCACCGTGGGTTGACCCCACTTGAGAGATACGGGATTGTCGCTAGTGATTTGGTATCACGCGATGGGTTGGCCCCATCATCGATTATTCGTGACTTTGGGTCACCAAAGGTTTTGGCACCACACTTATGGATATCGTGACTTTGGGTCACCGGTGGTTTGGCACCACCAGTGGTTTGGTACCACACGGGGTAGATAAGGAGATACGGATGGTTAGGACCGGGTTGCATTAATTGTGTTACTACGTATGGTGTGTGTTAGCATGTTGTTTTATTGGGAGCGGGATTTATACATCGAGTCATTCGACTCACCCTCTCCTTTGACATTTCAGTGATACTTAAACGCGACATGGGCCGGGATGGACTCGGGTGCTCATGCCATCTTTGAATAAAAAGTTTTACTCGGACATTACATTTTGGGTACTTTAGTTATTTACTTTCGATTGGGTTTTATTTCGGATTTGTAAAAGGCCTTTAAATTATGCCTTATGATGTTTATGTTTTAAGTTAGATTTTGATATGCTTTAACAAAGTAATTGGGTTAATTTGCTAAAACTTGAAATGACAACGATTTCAAAATTTTAACGATATGTTTTCAACTATACCATCGGGTATCACACTGATGTTATAAATAAATGTCTTCAAACTTGAAATCAAATTTTTTTTTTACTCAGTCTAAATGATTTAGTAACGATATTAAACAACTTGTTTTTCCAAACGGAACAGAGTTTTATCAAATCTATTTAGTGCAACTCGTAACTTTCAAACACGTTTTCCCTTTAACATACCAGATTCGGTCATGGTGTTTGGACCGGGTTTGGGGTGTTACAATTCATACAATATAAAAACATTAAATAAATAATCACAACATTGCATTATTTACATATGAACTTACCTCGAATGCGACAACGGCGAAAAAGACCTATTTGTCTAATATTTGTTTTTCCCCCGATCTAGACTCGAACTCATTTTTCTTTATCCATAATATGAAATTTAGCTCACTTATTAGTCACATTGTTCAATGTGACCCAAAAATCACCTTATGGCAAAATTACGTTTTGCCCTTAAAGTTTGACGTATTTACATTTTGCCCCTAGGCTCGAAAAATGAATTTCATTTAATTTCTTTAACATGCAAGTCTAGCTGAATCATTTTCATAACTATAGCAGCCCACATTTTCAATTAAAACACACTTTTACTACATATTTTATAACTTTTACAAATTTATCCTTTTAGGCATTTTTACCGAAAATCACATAGCAAAAGTCGTTTAACAAACAACTAACATGCATATTCTACCATTAAACATCCAAATACACACATATCCATCATGGGTCTAAACCCTAGACTTTAACCATACTTCAAATTAATGGTAGAAATAGATAGATCTTGTTACAGAATTTCAAAAACGTAAAAATCATTAAAAACGGGGCTAGAATGGACTTACTATATGGAAGTTGGCCAAACCCTAGCCATGGCTTCCCCGTGCAAGTTTCAGCCAAGACATGAAGAAGAGGAACAAATTTTTTGCTATTTTGGCTTTTTTAATTCTTTTAATCACTAAATGACCAAAATACCCCTAACTTAAAAATATTCTATTTCACTTATTTCATGTCCATTTTTTTCCAACAAATTATCCAATGGTATATTTACCATTTAAAGACATCCATTTTAAAAAAATCATAACAATTGGATACTTCTAACTTCTAGAACTCAAGTTTTACACTTTTACAATTTAGTCCTTTTAACTAAATTGAGTGCCCAAACCTCAAAATTTTTTAATGAGATTTTCTCAAAACCATTCCATGAAATTGTAGACCATAAAAATATAATAAAAACACATTTTCTATGTCAGATTTGTGGTCCCAAAACCATTGTTCTGACTAGACCCAAAATCGGGCTGCTACAATTTTAACTAAGTAAAATAAATAAAAATAAGATAAAAGTTTCAATGCACGATTTCAAAAGATGATTTTAATCAAGATGACATGATTGTGATAGATAATTTACATTTCTTAACATAGAATTATTAAACTCATGTTTATGTTGTTGCGAATAAATTCACGGCTATGAACATACTTACCTACCAAAACTCATTTATCTCTTGACTATATCTCTATGTCAATTCAACTAATTAAATTTTAATAAGCAAATGTGTTAATGCACATACATACTTATGAAATTAAAATAGTCTCTTGTACATATCTCTATGCCAATTCAAACAATTAATTCAATCTCGCAAGCACATAAAAGATTACGTGAGGCAACAATGTATTTCTACCTTGAAACAGTTTAATCACAATAATCTTGCAAGTTATGCAAGGCTAATGTATGGTTAGATACCATTGCTAATTTAACCCTCAACTACCTTAGATGAATAAACATGCATCAATTAATTATCGTGTCAATTAATTACAATTTCAATCCGTTTAAATAATTAATTCATTAGTTACCTTACAATTTTAATGCAAGAATAACTTAGTCATGGTTTTACTTAATCAAACATCTTACCGAGGCCTATAACAACACAAACACAATTTTAATAACTTAAGTAGATGAAATACAGTCAACCCAAATTAAATTTAATTCATATTAATTAAATTAAACACATCAGCATCACAAATATTCATAGACATGTTCATAACAACAACAATAAAATTAAAAGGATAAGGATCAAGAATCAAATCTAATGTTTCTTCAAGGCTTGACTAGTTTGCTCTGCTCCTCTTTCTCTACTTGTTCTTGTTGAACCGAGGCTTCCATGAGCACTTGAATGTTGCTCCAAAATGGTTGAATGACTCTTTTTCAAGAGGTGAAATCGGCAAGGGGATGGTGAAGAAAATGAAGAATAATGAAGAGAGAAAAGTGAAAGAGAGTGAAGAATGAATGTTTTGAGATGTGTTTGAAGTGAGCAGCCAAGGGGGTATTTATAGGTTGAGAAGCTTGCTAAAAATAGCCAAAGACTTCCCCCATGGCTGGCCACACGTGGCATGTTTGAAGATTTCAAACATGTTATTTTTAGGTAGGGGCAAATCTTGAAAGGCATGAATAGTGGAAGGGTTTGAATGCAAATTGAAGGAGTCTTCAAGGGCCATTTTGCAAGACAATTAATAAGCCAAACAAGCTAATTGGGTCAGCATGTGGGACGGTTTTGGGCTGCCCAGTGCTCAGTTGGATCGGTTTTCTCGATTCAGCTCAACTGGCCCCTTTTCATAATTAATTAATAATAATTTATTTAACCCAAATTAAATTGGATTAAAATTAAAATTAATTATATTATGAATTAATACACATAATTTGGACCATCTTAGGCTGAAAAATTAATTCGCCTTGATGCTTTAAAATTGCTTCTCGATTTTGCGCTTCTAGTAGGGTCTAGTGAGCCATTTTTCGTCTTTTGTGCAAATGTGTCAAAAATAATCAAAATTAATCAAAATTTGATATAAATTTAATTAAAATTCAATATGTTCATAATTTGAGTGCAATTTAATTATTTTATAATTATTATATATTTTTTGACAAGAATTTTACCGAAACTACATGAATTTGAGTTAAAAAGGGCATGAAAAAGTGTGTATATTTTTGTGTTTCCAATACCCCATGAAGGGAGCATCCTAAAAAAGGAATCCTTTTTCCATGCAGAATGGTCGTTTGGAAATATTTTTATTGTATTTCTCTTCTGCAAGTTTACTGAAGAAAGTGCATGGACAGGCAGAGGTTGAAGCAAAAGCTATTTGGGAAGCCATTGAAGAGAATATAGATAGTTGAAAAATGAAAAGGCCAGATTTTATTGAGGTTATAAGTGGAACAGGGAGTAAAAGCAGAAAATAAAGTGGGATGAAAATGTGGGAGGAAACTAAATCAGCTAGGTTAAAACGTGGGAGAGGATAAACTATGACGTGTGCGATAAGACTGGCCTCAATCATGTGCTAACAAGGCAAAACAATTAACATTTAGCAGGAAAAGAAAATGGACACAAATTTGGCAGAATTAAAATAATTTGGGCTAATGGCTCCAATTTTTACTTAGGCCCAAAGAAAAACATGTAACAAGAAAAAAAATAGTTAAATAAATTTATTGGGTAACAAATAAGAAAAGAAAGAAAAAGTAAACAAAGAAAATTTTCTATAAAAGAATAATTATTAAGTATTGCAAAGAGAAACGAATTTTTGTCACGCATTATAGGAGTTCCAAAATAATGTTTCAAATGATGACCATTGACTTTGAAAGTCGATCTTGTTTTTCCAACTGTAACTTCGATAGCTCCATGAAAATATATACGCTTGACTTCGAATGGTCCAAACTATCTCGACTTTAATTTTCTAGGAAATAGTCTAAGTCTGGAACTGAAGAGCAAGACTTGTAGTCCAGATACAAATTGTCATGGCAAAATTTCTTGTCATGTCAGCGCTTGGTCTTTTCTTTGTATAGTCTCACATTCTCATAAGCTGGAGCTTCAAATTCATCCATCTCATTAAGCTCCAGTAGGCGATGAGTGGTAGCAGCACCCCAGTCCATGTTTAGGTTTTTGATGACCCAAAATGCTTTGTGTTCCAGCTCAACTGGAAAATGACATTGTTTACCATAGAAAAGCTTGAATGATGACATTCCCAACGGTGTCTAGAAAGTTTTACGATAAGCTCACAAAGCTTCATCTAACCTTACTTACCAATCCTTGCTGTTGGGATTGACAACTTTTTCCAAAATTTGGTTGATCTCTCTGTTGGAAATTTTAGCTTGTCCATTTGTTTGGGGGTGATATGCCGTCACAATTTTATGTTTAACCCCATATCTGTTCAAATTGTTAGCAACTAATCTACAATCAAAATGTGAGCCTTCATCACTAATTAAGGCACAAAGGGTACCAAACCTAGTAAAAATATTTGTATGCAAGAATCTTAGAACTGATTTGGCATCATTTATAGGTAAAGCCACATCTTCAACCCATTTGGAGACATAATCCACCGCAACAAGAATGTAGATTTTCCCCAGGATGGTGGGAATGGACTTATGAAATAAATTCCCCAAACATCAAATATTTCCACCTCTAAAATATTTTGCAGTGGCATTTCATGTCTTCTTGATAAGTTACCAGTTCTTTGACAGTGATCACAATTTTGACAGAATTCATTAGCATGTTTAAACCTGATAGGCTAATAAAAACCAGATTGGAGAACCTTTTGTTGCAGTTTGCATGCCTCCAAAATGTCCACCATAAGGTGCAGAATGACAGTGATGTAGGATACTTTGAAATTCATCATCAGGAATACATCTCTGAATTACTTGATCTGCACACTGCTTGAATAGAAATGGCTCATCCCAGTAATATTGCTTGACATCGTAAAGGAATTTCCTTTGTCCTTGATTATTGAGTGTAGGTGGTAGCAACCCATTAACTAGAAAGTTAACAATATTAGCATACCATGGTAATGCCATAGCCAACACTATCTACTCATTAGGGAATTCGTCTTTAATCATTTGACCATCACCATACTTATTCCCTGCTTCTAGTCGTGACAAGTGATAAACCACTTGTCTTTCAGTGCCTTTCCTATCTTTGATTTCTAAATCAAATTCCTACAACAACAATATCCATCTAATGAGTCTAGGTTTGGCCTATTTTTTTATCACCAAGTATTTGATGGCAGAATGGTCTGTATAAATTGTAAATTGGAACCCATTTTCAGTGGTGTTGGAAACAGTGATTTCGGGACCTTAATTCTGATGAGTGAATTATTATTTTATTATTAAATTAATGCCTACGAGATTATGTTTAGGTCCCATTAAAATTTTGTTAAGAAATTTTGATGTTTAAATGGTTAATTAGGTAAAAAGGACTAAACTGTAAAAGGTGTAAAAGTTGAGTTCTATTAGTTAAAGGGGTCAAATGACTATGAAATTTTAAAATAATGGACTAAGACAGTAATTATACCAATTAAAGTGTTAGTGGATTTTTATGGAACGGTTTTGTTGTAGTTTTAATGAAATAAAAAGGTTAAACTTGTAATTAATTAAAACAAGTAAAGGTTGTTCAAATAAGATGAATTAAAACATCATCTTCACTATTTAGTTAAACCTAAAACTGAATAGCCATTGTTAAAAGAGGAGAAACTTTTGATCATGGAGTTTTTGCATGCATTGTAGGTTCTCAAGACCCGTTTTTAATGATTTTTATACTTTTTAGTTTGTTCTAACTTAATCTAGCTAGCCCCAAGTTTAATTCGTAAAATTTTTAAAGGTTGAGGGACTAGCCATGAATTTTTTGAATGTATTTTGATGTTAGTTGATGGATTATTTATCTTTGTTGTAAAATAAACATGTTTTGTTAAGTGATTTTTGTTGAATTTTGAAAATAGGGATTAAATTGTTAAAAGTTTAAATTCATGGATTTTCTTGTGAATTTTTGGTAATTATGGGTTTTTTCAAGGTTCCTTGTAGCTTTGGTTAATATGGATTTAGGTTAAAATGGTTAGATTTCAAGTTATGAGCTTAAGGACTAATTTGTGAAAAGTTGAAATGTTAGGGGCAAATTCATAATTTTGCATAAATACGAACTATGGATTAAATTGAATACTAAAAGTACTTAATTGATTGAAATTATCTATTTAGATCAAGATAAACCACATTCAGACTTAAATCGAGGAAAAGCTAAAGCTTCATATTAGTATTTAATTCTATTTCTAAGCCCTAGTTATCAAGGTAAGTTCGTATGAACTATAATCGTTTTAATGTTAGTTAAATTAACTAATTGCTATGTTATTTTAAATTAAATGATTCTATATATTAGTGTATCCATGTTATGGTGAATTGACAGATAACGAGTCTCGGTTGAACCTTAAGAATTCTTAGGATACAAATGACATGTCATTAGGGATTTCATGTTTCGGGTGCTGGTTTGAATGTCTTACCAATGGTTGAGGTCCTACATTTGTTGCGGATTCTTCACAGCTCGTGTGAGTAGCATCGTGTATCTTACATTCTGACCCACAGCTCGTGTGAGCATTGATGTAAAGGAAAAGTTACGGCTATATGTAAAGGCACACTATATGTGATCTTTCCCAAGTATCCGATGTAATTCTTGATGGTTCAACAGGTATGAAAAGGAAATGAAATGATAAGTATTCAAATGTTATGAATCATGATCTTATGAAAATATTTATGGGCTAAATGATTTATTTACATATGAAAATCTACTTATCTTATGGTTGAATTCATTTGTATCATGAACAAGTTTACTAACTTGTGAGTTTAATGATGTTGTATAGGCTTTTACTAAGCTTATGGCATTGGTAATGATATATGTTTAATCTATGAATTGTATAAATGACATGGTAAGTTTAGTTTAAGTTTATACGAGCTTACTAAGCACTCATTGCTTACATAGTTACTTTACTTTATTTTATAGGTTATCGGAAGCTCGATTCGGTTGGAAGCTTGTTGGAGACCTATCACACTATCCAATAGTCTTATCGGTAGTTTTTGATTGTTTTGGCCAAGGTTAATAATGGCATGTATAGGACCATTTGTAACGGTAGCTCATGGATATGTAATGGTTGATTTAGTATGTTTATGCAATTGATATTTATGTTGGTTGATGGACTTGTAATGCTTGTTAAGTTAGGTCATTTTGACCATCTTTAGGCAATTGAAATGCATAGTCTTCTGGTATGTTTGTAATGGCTTGATAATGGTCATTTGTTGTATGTTTTGGTATATATTTGAACTAGGTTATTTGCTTGAAATATGGTCACGTTGTTTTGGCTTGGTCCATAATGTTTTGACAACTGTAGTGCCTTTGAATGGCATATTGGTTGGATTAATTAGGGTGTTTGAAATGGCATGTTTATGTGTGTTCGAGTGATGTTTAAATCCCTTGTATGTGTGTCCAAATGGTATGAATGTTTAAGTATGAATTGGAATTGAAATGGCTTGATTTTAGGTAAGTTTTTGGGTTCACATGGCCTGGGACACAGGCTGTCACACGGCCTGGGACACGGGCTGTCACACGACCTAGGACACGGGCTGTCACATGGTCGTATGACACACCAACCTAGCAACACGGCCGTGTGTCATTTGAAATTTCTTAGTGTTTCAAGTCAGTGAGGTACATGGCCTAGCACACGGCTTGGGACACGGGCGTGTGTGGCAACTCACAGAGTTACACTGCTTGCGACACAGTCGTGTGACCCTTCTCAGTGAGTTACACGGGTGAGGAAACTGACTGGGACATGGCCATGTGTCCCTAGTTCAAATGTTACATGGCCTGGGCTATGTCAGAAGGCCTTGTGGCCCCTGTTTTCTATTTTTTGCATCTTTTTTCTTAAAACTTCTGTTTTGATTCAAATTAGTCTCGATTTGCTTCTAAGCTATTTTTAGGGCCTCGAAGGCTTGATTTAGGGACCAAATGCTTATATTTGATAAGTTTTGAATGAGATTAATTTATTTAATGTTATAATGGTAAATGCTTTTTGATTGATTGGTTATGCTTTGTAACCCTACTTCGGTGATGGAGACGGGTTATGGGTGTTACAGTGTGCACTAAATAAGCTCTGAATTTTTCAAAGGCAAACACCACTGCTAACAATTCTTTCTTCCTGATGGTGTAATTGAGTTATGAATCTGTCAGCGTGCGACTGGTATAATATATAGCATGAAACATCTTGGCTTTTCTTTGCATCAGCACTACTCCGACAGCAAAGTCACTTGCATCACTCATTAGTTCAAATGGTAGAGTCTAGTCTGGTGTAGTGACTATCGGTGTTGTAATTGATTGCTCCTTTAACTCTTCGAACGCCTTTGAGCATAACTCATCAAAATGAAATGGTCCTTTTTGCTCCAATAATTTACATAGAGGCTTTGATATCTTAGAAAAATCCTTGATGAAGCGATGGTAAAATCTAGCATGACCAAGGAAGCTTCTGATTCCTTTACTGAAATAGGTGGTGGCAACTTTTCAATGACTTCTATTCTTGCTTTGTCAACGGTAATTCCTCACTGTGAGATCTTGTGGCCTAAAATAATGCCTTCATAAACCATGAAGTGGCATTTTTCCCAATTCAACACTAGATTTGTTTCTTAACATCAAATTTTTTAGGCAATATTTAAAAGTGTCGCCAAACACCGAGAAATCATCCATAAATACTTCAAGGAACTTCTCCACCATGTCAGAAAATATTGTTATCATGCAATGCTAGAAGGTTGATGGGGCATTACATAACCCAAATGGCATTCTTCTGAAAGCAAATGTTCCATAAGGACAAGTGAATGTAGTCTTTTCTTGATCAGTAGGAGATATGGAAAATTGGTTGTACCCTGAGTAGCCATCTAAAAAACAATAGAAGGCTTTCCCTACCAGTCTCTCCAAAATCTAATTTATAAAAGGTAGAGGGAAATGGTCCTTTTTCATTGCTTTGTTGAGCTTTTGATAATCCATACAAATTCTCCAACCTATGACGGTACATGTGGCAATAAGTTCATTATTGTCATTGCTAACTACTATGACTCCTCCTTTCTTGGGTACACATTGAACAGGGTTCACCCAAGAACTATCAAATATCGGGTATATAATTCCAGCATCCAACCATTTGATAATCTCCTTCTTAACTACTTCTTTCATGATATGATTCAACCTCTTTTGATCTTAATAGATTTGCCATAGCAATCTTTAAGTATTATTTTGTGCATGCAGATTGCTGGGATAATCCCTTTGATATACGCAATTGACCATACTAAAGCTTTTTTGGATTTTTTTAAGACCTCCAGTAATTGCATCTCCTGGTTTGTTGTAAGCTCGACAAAAATAACTACAGGCAATGTATTATTATCTATCAAATAAGCTTACTTCAAATGCACTGGTAATGGCTTCAAATACAACACAAGCGGATCTTTTAATGATTCAAAGCTCCTTCTGCATCCATTTTGAAATTGCTGAATTTTCATAAGTTCTCCAGATTCTTTAGTCAATTCTGTTTCATTTAATTCGATAAAGTCTGCATCAGAATTGTGCATATGTCCCGCAAACTCTTCCTGAATATCGATGTCAACAAATTCTACAGCATGGCATTCTTCATCTAGGTCTACACACTTTAAAACATCAAGCACATTAAATGTCAATTGTTGATCATTAATTCTCATGGCTAACTCATCTTTCTGTACATCAATCAATGTTCTACCAGTTGCTAAGAAAACTTTTCCAAATATTATAGGTACCCCTTTATCTCATTCACATTCTAAAATAATAAAATCTGCTGGAAAAATGAACTTGTCAACTCTTACCAGTACATCTTAAATTTTACCTTCTGGATAGACATATGATCTATTAGCTAGTTGTAGTGTAACTGTAGTAGGTCTTGCCTTTCCTATCCCAAGTTTCCTGAAAACAAACATAGGCACTAGATTAACACTTGCACCTAAATCGCATAATGCTTTACCTACATATTGGTTTCTAATCAAGCAGGGTATAATGAAACTTCCTAGATCTTTTAATTCTAGTGGTAGTCTGTTCTTCAGCATTGCTATGCACCCTTCAGTAAGTGCAACAATTTTGAACTCCCCTAACATTCTCTTCTTGGACAGGATATCTTTCATGAATTTCACAGAGTTAGGCATTTGTTCTAATGTTTCCACCAAAGGTATGTTGATGTGTAATTGCTTCAAGACCTCTAGAAATTTCTTGAAATGAGCATCTTGTTTCGACTTTTGGAAACACTAGGGAAGAGGTGGTGGTGGCCTTCCTTCCATTTGTTGAGGTATCCTTGCCATGGCATTTGTATTGGCTCTGCAATATGAATTGGCTTCTGTATGCTTTTGTCTACTCCCATATTTTGTAGTTTGTTCCACTTCTGGTTCAAAAGTTGTGCTTCCAGGAACTTCTAAACTTTTCTCCTCAAAAAAGGGATCATTCACAACTCCTGGCAGCTGAGTGCTACTCCGGAGTGTTATGGCTTTACATTGTTCCTTTCCTTGAGATCGAAAACTTTCTGTGTCGCTAGGCAATGCTCCTTGTTGTCTAGAACTTAATGCAGTGGCAATTTGTACCACTTGATTCTCCAGAGCTCTTAAGGAAGCTACCTGGCTCTGAATAATTGCATCATTCTTAGCCATTTACTCTTTTAATAGAGCTTCCATAACTGATGTTGAAGATGATGAACTTTGTTACACATTTTTCCGCGACATTGGTTGACTACATCCAAGTGGAACACCAGCCACATTTTGTCTATTAACAGTGCTGGCATTTCCCATTCCCTAATTACTCCAGCTAAAATTTGGATTTTGTTTCCACCCTAGATTGTAGGTGTTGGAGTAAGGATTGTTGTTGCTACCATTAAAATTCACTATGTAATATGCAGATGTTGGATTGGATGGGCATTCATCAAAAACATGATCTTCTCTCCACAGTATATGCATGCTAGTTCTTCAACCTTCATCTCTTACACTACAGAAGGTCTTTTTAGAGTTTTAATCATATTTGTTAAAGATAATACCTGAGCTGTTAACGATGTAATCTCATCAAGTTTCATTGCTCCAACAACTCTTTTACCAATACCAAGTCTAGTAGTGGGGTACTGATAATCATTATTTGCTATTCTTTCCAGAATTTCGTATGCTTCATTGTAGGATTTTTCAAGAAATGTCCCATTAGCAGATGTATCCTCCACCATTCACGTATGAACATTTAATCCATTGTAGAACATTTTCATTTCTATCCAATGCTGAAAACCATGCATCGAGCATTTTCTAATTAGTTCCTTGAAACGCTCCCAGGCTTCGTATAATGTCTCATTTTCAGATTTCCTGAACGATGTAATGTTGTTCCTAGCTTGGCATTCATGTTGGGAAGATTGTACCTAATCAAAAATCTTTGACACAGTTCATTCTAAGATGCCACCGTACTTGATGGTAATGCATTCAACCATGATCTGGCACGATCTCGTAATGAATAAGGGAATAATTTTAATCTAAAGGCATCTTCAGGAACACCCTACTGCCTAAATGAGTCATAAACTTCAAGAAAAAGTCTTAAGTGCAATTTGGGATCTTCAGTCAGTAAACCACTAAACTGCCCTATCGTTTACAGCATTTGAAACATTATTGGTTTTAATTCAAAGCGTTAAGCTTGAATATGTGGCCTAATAACTCCTGGACTTAGATCACACAAAATAGGCACTACATGTTCTCTAATAGGTTTGTCTCTGTCATCTATGGTTAAAGGAATATCAGTATTCCTTTCATTCTGGAGTACCTGATCTTCTCTGATTGGATCATTCATAATCCTCTCCATTTCTCTTAACTCTTTTCTTCTTCGCCTTAATTTCCTTTCAATTTTAGGATCAAAACAATATTATGAATCCTCTTGAATACTTCTTCTCATGCACTAATACAAACCTGAAAAATGAAATAAAATACTAATTAACTGTTCTAACAATAATAACAAGAATAATAACAAATCAACTTTTCACCAATACTGTTGATCCCTAGCAACGGCGCCAAAAACTTGTTGCATGTAAATAACTAATGCAATTTTGCAAGTGTACCTGTTATTCAAGTAATAAAGTGATAAGTAAGTATTGTTTCCACAGGGATCAGAAATTGGTAAGAAATTAAGTTATTATAATCCTATTGATTATACTAAATAACATGAAATACTCTCAAATTGAATAAGATGTTTGTATAATGAATTAATGTAATTAAATGCTAAAAAACAAAGAATTGATATGGAAAATAAAATGTAGTGGCAAATTATAGAGAAAGGAAAGAGTAATTCTGTTGCTTAATGAATAGGGTTGGAATTATTCAGGTGAAATACTCATGTCAAAGTAATGCCATGGGAAAATATTGTCTAATCAATTGCTCAAAGAGTCACAATATAACCTACCATTTTCGATAGCTAGATCTTAAGCTAAAAATCTGAGCTAATGTATGTCTACAAAACTCCGGATTAATAACTACAATGAACATTCTTCTCTGTACAACTGTAACGCCCTAATATCTAGGTATTCATTTTTTGTATGTTTGTAAAATAAATTCATGTTTGCTTCAGTGGTTAAGTGATTTGGGTGTGTTTGGAACTGTCTGAGAAGTCTTGGGTTCAAGCCTGGGCTTGTGCAAAAAGTTTTGTTTTTAGGGAATAAACCCTTGCCTATAGTTAGTAGGCTTTTAAATTATTATGGGTAAAAGCAAGACATAAAAAGCCTGCTGGTCTAGGGGGTAAGTGGCGTGTTACCCATGCCAGAGGACTGCTGTTCGGATCTTGCTGGGAGCAGTGGAGTATTTATTTTGCTGTTGTACCTTGGAGGTGTTGGAGTTTGACTGAAACACTAAAGTGGTTGAGGAGAATTCAAATTGAGTTGTTGAGGGGAGGTGTGATCAGGTGGAGAGATTTGGGGAGGGATTTTAGGAGAAAATCAACGGAGATGAGGGGAGAGGGGGAGTTGTGCTGAAAATAGACTCTGGCACTCAAGAAAATCGGCTAGAGAGGTATACTCCACATTTTGGGTTTTTTTTGTGCATTTGGTGATTGCTCCCTTTTTGCTTGAGTGTCGTATGTGGTAGGGGTGTTTGCATATTCGTCCAATTCACTTTTGACAACTTTTTCTTTGGCCGAATATACCTTTTCTCTTCTTGTCATCTCTTCTACTCTCCTTTTCCTGCTGTTGGCCGAATACACCCTCTTCCTCTCCTTGCCTCTTCTTCATTTCTTTTCCCAAATATTTCTGATGCTTGCTATTGTTTCTCCCTGCCGAATCAGTGGTCCTGTGGTCTCTCTCTTTGGACTTCCCAGGATATTACTCTTCTGAAAAAGGTGAGCAAACGGTTTCCTTTGGTCGAATCTTCCCCCTTTTTTCACCTTTTCCCTTTCATTTCTTTTTAGTGATTCATTTCTTTCCCTTGTAGTTGACTGCTTTCCCCTTCTCTGTTATTCTGGTTATCATTCTCTATTTTCTGATAAAATTCTTACACTTCGAAGTGGTAAGTGGATCATGTTTATTGAACAGCCCTCGGTATTGGGGTCTTGATTAAATCGCTGTGTTACAATTAATAAGTATGTTTAATATTTAGCTTTTAAGTTAGCAATTTGGGAATCTTTGTTGATTGTGATGACAGCCGAAAGTCTGGAGAGAAGGGTTGTGCTGGTGCCGAGTTGTTAAGGGCAGTGTCCGGTGTTCGTAAGGTAAGAGTTCGGTTAAGGTGTTAAGATGATGTATTCTAATTTTAGTTAATTGGTTATTGATTGAGGTGTATAATAAAGTGCTATATTGGTCAATTGATAGGTCTTGGGTGCTCAGGAGTGCTTTTGCAAAGAATTGGAATCAGGTGTGTGTAAACACTGCTCAAATCATAAATCGGCAAAAGCTAGAAAAATATGACAATTGACGCTACACGAGTGTGTGCACGCTCGTGTGGTAAACCGAATGCATAAAACATGGTCGTTAAACTATCAAGGCCACCATAAGCGATTTCGTGGTCTTGGACCGTTTTGAGCCATGTTGGGCCAAAATAGGCCGTTTGGGCCCAATGGGCTTGTGGGCCCCACATGGGTAAAACCACACGATCGCATGGAGAATATTGGGTCAAGCTGTGTAATTTGCATGGTCGAGACCATTTCTAGGCTATGTGGGCCACACGGGCATGTAAGCCCACATGGGCCCGTATTATGGGCCTTGGGCCTATTTTCACTACTTGACTGTTAAGGTTGCATGGGTCGCACGAGACGAATGTGGACCTACTGATGGGTCAGTAAGTAGACCTAGACCCCAACCTGATATGGAATGACTGTTATGCCCCTATGACTTAAAATGACTATTATGCCCCTATGATATAATATGACTGTATGCCTTATGTTATGTATGACTGTATATGAGCATGCCACGATATATATATGTTGCATACATGTGTGATATGTTGCATGGGGATGGGATTATTATGATTGGAGGAAGTGTACTGTACAGGCAGCTCTGCTGCAAATACTGTTTAGTGCCGCAACTGGTGCTAATTTTGGATTGTAGGGATGGGTGGGTGAATTTATCCCCACATGGAGTGTTGGGCTGGACGGAGTGGAGTGTAGAGGCTGGTTGGGTAGGATTTCTGATTGCATGATTAAATTGTACTGTCACTGTAATGGGCTAAGGCCCACATTGATATTGATACTGATACTGTAATGGGCTAAGGCCCACACTGATACTGAGACTGTAATGGGCTAAGGCCCAACTGAACTAAACTATGATTGATTTCAGCTTAGGCCTAGACTGTAATTGCATTGGCTATTTGCCTATATGGCGTTACACACTCAGTTTTTGTAAACTCACCCCTCTGTTTATCTGTGCAGGTAATGTCCAGTCTTAGGGACCGGTGCTTTGAGGGACTCGGAGGTGGCACCTGCTTCTATATTCGATTTTTATTTGAAATAATTTTATTTGGGTATTTGGTTTGTAATAAGGCCTTTTTAAATTTTTATATTTTAATTTGGGATTTTAATTATTTAAATCCATACTGATAGTAGTAGGACGTGGATTTTCAAAAGATGAAGACTTTTCAAAACACCATGTTTTCGTAAAATACTCTAAAAGCTTCCGCATCAAATATTGTTTTAAAGTATAGTAATAAACTCATACGATCAACTTTCTACTAGAAACAACTGGAGTTTTAAAATGAACAAGATACCCTAAATTCCCAATAATATCATAAACAAGAGTTAGTAATAGAATGGGTTTTCCAATGAAACTACATTTTCGAAAAACACTTTAATGTGATGTCGCCAGATCCGGCCATAACGTCTAGGTCGGGTTTTGGGTGTTATAACAACTCACAACATCTATGTCTCAAATGCTACGAATATTTTGTTGAGTATTCACTTGCATAAAACAATTCAAGATCCAGTATAATTGACCTTTCCAGAATTAAAAATACATCTAAGAACACAGCACACAATCAACTATGTCTAGAGCTTGCATGCATGTATTTAAAATAAGCATAAATCAAATAAAACATTGATATAAACAATCTCAAATGACGAGCATTAAAGATGATAAAACATTCACCCCAATAACTCCAACCCAAAAAAGATTTAGTTCATGGGTGGAAAAGTTAACACCAAATTAAAATCATTCATCAACATTAAAACAAGTTTCATCAACATTAAAACAAGTTTGAATCACAAAAATCTGGAAAACAAAGGCAGAAATTGCAGGATTTCTCGCCACACTTTAGCTTCTCTTTTATCTTCCAGTTGCACGTGAACCTAGGTTAGATGTCTCTTCCCCTTCTTCATGTCTGTATTCTGCTCTCTGTAGGTGCTACTCTTTCTTTCTCTGGAATTCTCCAATGGAGTTCTTCTTTGCGCAAAGAGAGGATTGCTATCAACAGTCTCTTTCTCACTTTGATTTCTTCTCACTCATTCTTTTATTGGGTAGATCCATCCCACCTCAACACACATTTTCCACTCCTCTTTTCAGATTGGTTTTTCTGGTACATGTACAACTGGCTGAGAATGATGGTTAAGGTTTATTGCTATAAATATCACAAATTGGGTCGATTTTCAAATTTTTAATTTTTTACTATACAATAAAACTATTTTGAAACCAATTTTTTTCCAATAGTTATTATAGTCTTTTTAGGATGTGATGCCTGTCGAGTTGCCCAAGAAGTTACTACCTAAGAGGGAGGTGAATCAAAAGATCGAGTTGATGCCCAATACTGAGTCGCCAACTAAGGCCCTATATCGAATGTCTCCACTAGAGTTAAAAGAGTTGCAGAAATAGTTAAATGAAATTTTAGATATTGGGTTCATTACACAATCTAAAGCCCCATTTGGTGCACTGCTTTGTTTTAGAAAAAGCACGATTGGTCTTTAGGATTTTGCATTGATTATCGGGCAGTAAACAAGATTAATGTGAAGAACATGTACCCAATTCCTCTTATTGTAGATTTGTTTTATCAGGTTGGTAGTGCGAAGTGGTTTACTAAGTTGGATTTGCAATTGGGGTACCATCAAGTTAGAGTAGTCAAAAGGGACGAGCCAAAGATAACTTGTGTGACGCGTTATGGTTGAGTTTCTTTTTATGCCTTTCGAGCTGACGAATGCTCTAGCGACATTTTGCACATTGATGAATAAGGTACTTCAACCCTTTTTAGATCGTTTTGTGGTTGTTTACCTTGATGATATTTTGGTGTATAGTATGTCCCTTGAAGAGCATATAGAGCATTTAAGAGAAGTGTTCCAGACCTTACAGGAGAATGAGCTTTATGTAAAGGAGGAGAAATACTCATTTGCTCAGCACAAGTACCTTTATTAGGCCACATTGTGGGAGGTGGCAAAATCCGGATAGATAGGCGTAAAATTTGGGAAATTGTTGATTAGGAACCACCAACCAAGTTAACTAAGCTATGATCTTTTCATGGGTTGGAAAACTATTACCGACGCTTCATCCAAGGCTACTCCAAAATCACTACACCACTGGCAAATCTATTAAAGAAGGGAATGTGCGGGATTGAAATGAACAATGTCAAAAAACCTTTGATCAAGTGCAATAGGTGATGCCAGAGGAGAGTATGATTTCCTTGTAGGATTATACCAAATGGTTTGAAGTGCATACAGATGCATCAGACCATGCCATTTGGGGAGTATTGATTATTGATGTATGATAGGCATCCAATTGCCTTTGAGAGTTAGAAGCTTAATGATACTAAGTGGCGTTATACAATTCAAGAGAAAGAGATGATTGTAGTGGTACATTGTTTGTACACATGGAGACATTATTTGTTGGGTTCCAAGTTTGTAGTATTTATAGATAATGTTGCAAATAATTATTTTTTGACTTGGAAAATTTTGTCTCCCAAGTAGGCTCGTTGGTAGGTTTCTTGGTAGAATTTGATTTTAGTATAATGTATAAGCCTAGGAAAGCCAATGCAGTGGTTGTTGCATTGAGCCAAAAAATAGAGTTTGCAACAATCAGTCAACTTGATAGCTCTCTATTAAAGCACATTAGAGAGAGATTGTCCCATGATCCCATAACCAAAACATTGATCAAACTCGTCGGAGAAGGAAGAACGATACGATTTTTGCTTAAGGGAAATTTGTTGATACTCAAGCACAATGTCTTTATGTGCATCAATATGGGGGATTGCGCAAGGAGATCATGAAAGAGTGTCATGATTCAAGATGGGCTAGTCATCCAGGTATGCACCACATAATGGCTCTTTTGGAGGACAGTTATTATTGGCCTCACATCGGTGATGATGTTGAGACTTATGTGAAGACTTGTCTAGTGTGTCAACAAGAGAAGATAGATCGGAAAACGTCAATTAGTTTATTGTAATCTTTTCCCATTTTGCAATGTCCATGGGAGAGTGTATCCATGGATTTTATTATTGGTTTATTGAAATCTTACAGGTTCGTGAGTATTGTTATTTTGGTCGACAAGTTTCCAAGTACGAGACCTTTATTTTAGCAACCAATGAGTGCCCTATCGAAGAGGCAACTAGTTTGTTCCTTATACATGTGGTGAAATATTGAGGAGTTCACATTCTATTTTATTGATAGAGATAGGTGGTTTACAAGCTAGTTCTGGAAAAAGTTTTTCAAATTGATGGGGTCAAACTTGAACTTTTCCACTAACATGCATTCGCAAACTGATGGGCAAACCAAGAGAATAAATGCTTTATTGGAAGCCTATCTTTGACACTATATGGGTGCCACATGGAAGGACTACCTGAAGTTGTTAGATGTGGTTCAATTTTCTTATAATTTGCAACAAAGTGGGGCCATGAATTAGAGTCCATTCGAGATAGTGACGGGCCAACAACCACTCACACCTAATATTATTGTGATTCATTATGAAGGACCGAATCTATTAACTTATTGATTTGCTAAATATTGGCATGAGCAGAATGACTTAGCCAGGGCTTGCCTCTACAAGGCAAGTAAGCATGACAAGAAGTGGACTGATCAGAATCATAAAGATGTATAGTTCCAGGTTGGTGATTCATTCATTGCTAAATTGCATTTGATTTTGTGCCACACTGGCTTGCACAAAGGGCTTGTGTAACAATATGAGGGACTTTTCAAAGTTTTGAAGAGGGTAGGGAAGGTGGCCTAAAAATTGAAGTTGCCAACAAAACCCAAGGTTTATCTAATTTTCCATGTCAGTATGCTTAAGTCATTCCACAAGGATACGAAGGATGCAAATCGAGGCAAGTTTAAACGAGTGCTAATAGGAGTAAAGGTCTCCTATGATTGTGATGCTGAGTGCATCATGGCAAATCGAGTGATTCGACGGACTAGGCCGAGGCATAAGTACCTTTTTTGTGGAAGGGACTTCTCGACAATAAAGCTAGTCGGGAACCTTCCAAGGCTCTATGGCAATTCTAAGAGAAGACAGATCAGTCGAGGATGCGACGAGGGCGTCGTGAGTTTATGTAGGGGAGAATGTCACTGGCCACGCAAAGGAGCCCGTTACTGATGTGTATGTTTAAAACCCTTCATGTTTCTTTGGGGTTATTCGGCCTGTCAAGACTAGCCCATCACTTGGAAGAGATTGAATGCTCAACTACTTGAATCCTGGTTGAATTGAAACACCCTAGTAAATTGTGTTTTACTAGGACAATTATTGTAAATCCTAAAGGATAAACATGTATAAAATTTAAATCCCTTAAGTCTCTCTTATTGTAGATTGGAACTAATCATGGCCATTAATGTAATTTAATAGAGGTCTCCTCCTTCATTTGTAATCACTTCATTCTTTTTGAGCTAAAGAATTTTGAGATCATTTACTAAAACATCTTGTGTGTATCATTTCCCTTTGGCATTTCTGTTCTTCGTTGTTGTAACGCCCACTAAACCCGACCCAATTCATTGAATTCAGATCTCGGATGCTACTTCACATACCACTTACCAAAATTTTGAAACTGATGATAGATACCCATTACTTAAAACAAATTCCTTATTCTATTTAAAGACTCAATTTCAAGAAAACAAAAGAAAGTATTTAGGAATAAAATATTACATCATTCTTTTCACTAAATCCTTTACAATACAAATGTTTACTAGAGACTGAATCTTAGGTAAAGTTCTATAATATGCCACATTTCCATTGTATGCATAATAACCCGGTCTGCTACTTCCTTGGCGTATTCCTAGCATCGTCCCTCTTGGCGCAATCTCATTCCATGATTACTTGAAACATAAACATAACACTTGTAAATTTAGGAGAACTTAGTGAGAGTTAATACAGATTTTCATGGCATATACTTTTATAATATTTGAACAATATCAATGTGCCAACTGCCTTTCTCAACCACTACTTTTGTTTTGGTGAATTCTTTCACAATTACAGGCTTACACTTACACACTAACTACCATACTATTAGCGTACCAGTTCTCTCTTAACTACCTTACTGATTTAAGATCCTTACAGACATTTCATAAATCAAAGCCCACTTCATATAGACCATCCCTTCACATTACACTTATTTCAAATCTGTTGTTCACGGTTATTGTTCATTGGAGGATACATGCATGTTTGGTGTATACTCACGCAGATTTGAATGCCATCAGTTTACTAAACAAATCCTTTTATAGTTCAATACCCAACACGCTCATATTGATCATAAAATATACAAATTATTCATATGAGTTCCACACAAATTTGTTACAGAACACCTGATACTGAAGATAGTAGTAACTCAGATTCCATAAGATTTCAAAAGAAGACATGATATTAAGTAGACATAGCAAATTCTAGATATTCATATTTCAACACTACATAACACAGACGAACACAATTTATTAATTTCATATGTCTTTCATAGCTATGAATACACCCATTTTCAACACTAACAGATTACCATGGTGGATACCTTTTTTAACATACAAATACACACTTCTTTTTAAGAATTTACTTTTAAACTTATTCGATTACATCATAGATCCAATTCAACCAAATTAATCTCAGATGTATCATAACCTTATCAGAGCAGTATCTATCATAGAATACTCAGAATTTACCAAGAACTTACCATAAGGGCGAATAATCACCTTATACCATATAGACTTTGTAGAGTACACCACAAGGGCCAAACGAAATAAACCACAAGGGAAACTTACAGGATCACATGTTTACTATCTCGACAGACTTTCACATAAGGTGTCATACGTTTCCCCCTCATGAAATTTTATAACCCCAAACCTGACCGGGACAGACCGGGCCGAATTCGAACAATTACATTAGCCACCGAAGCGATTCTCTAGCTAACTACCACCCGATGCACACCCCAACGTTATAACACCTCATTTATGACTAATTAACTATCATTTATTAATGCAGGAACAATTTTTCAACCATTTTAAAACTTTTTCTAAGTATTTAAACCTAAGGGTATTTTGGTCATTTTACCACCTAAGGTTAAGCTATCTCGATTTTATTTCTAAATAGCTACCAACCTTTTTTTAGTCAAATTATGAAAGCCCTAAAAATTTTAGCTTAAATAAAGTTCATTTACTATGTCAAATTCAAGTTTTATTATTAGGGGCTAAATCGTAACTTTTACAAACTTTTAGTACATTTTCGAAATTAAAAATTAAGAGTGTTTCTACCAAATATTAATAGTTACAGTCTGATACTAAGATATTACCAAGTTTCCCTATCATTAAAGGCTTCAATTAATCTAATGAAGTTTAGGACTAAATTATAAATTAAGCAAATTAGAATGCTAGATTACAAACACCAAAAATCAAACCCCCCAAAAACCCACATGCTTGTGTGAAAAGACACACACCTGTGTGCAAACCACTACACCTATTTTGTTAAAAGTTCGTTTTAATTACCCGGTTTTACATATTTTACTTACCCATTAAACTTGAAATAGCTACAATTAATTACCATAAACATCCACACATCTCCAATTTAATTTATTTACAACAAATACACAACAATTAATCAAAATTTAACACCCAATTATACACTTAGCAGACACCAATTAATTCACACAAGTTACATACCTTAATTGCAAGCAATCGACTCTATGGTAAGCTTTAATTAAACATTGTTAGTATAAAATACATGCTTCATACATCGTGTTATCAACCACCGTACGAACACTCATCAACATACCATAAATCAAACATCAATTTGACATAAAATCATGTATTAAAGTAATTATAAAATCACCAATATTAAAGTCCAAAATTTAATATCCAATGTCCATCACAAGTAAAATAGCACTAGTCCCAAAAGCATCACAATGCCCCTTTATAGTCTCTAAAGTAAATTTCTTAAGCCACTACCGAGCCTTATTCTTGGGTCACCCTTGCACTCGCTTCTCGACTCCTTATGCCCAGAAGTTCTCTACATGAAATGTGGAAGTGTAAGCTTAAAAAGCTCAGTGAATGATAGTAAAACATCAAGTAATTTGCACCAAACCATGCATAAATCAAAGCAATTAAGCAATAAAATTTCAGTAACAACATGTTAACATTTCACCATAACATCACATGCTATTTCAAGAATTAAGAATCAATTTTTCCATGGCATGTAAAATAATCTTTTAACACATAAACATTCAATTATATTGGCACAATCAATCAATTATATTGGCATAATACATCCATAGCAATAAGTAAAGTGTGATCATACATTGGATAAACGGATCTCCAAACTCCCACAAATCAAATACAGTCCTCCGAAATGAGCGGGCCGAAACCACACGTTCCCTTATAGCGCCTCAAATAACCCAATGAGTGGAGACTCAAGCTCAACACTCTCTTATCTACTCCAAACAAATCAGTCCACCACGAGCCATATGCTCACAATATCACAAATAATGGTAAGTACTCACAAATCCTATGGCATGCCAACTATATCCAATGGATCCACCATGCAATGTTGTCAATATAATCATACATACAAGGCATAAAATCGGTTGTTTAATCACTTAATTTAGGATGTTAAAATGCAAGTAAAAGCATGTTGCTAAGCAATTTTAACATCAATAAAATTAAGCATAGCAAATATCATTTTCCCAATATTCATATACCAATTAGAACACCTTTATCAAATGTTCAATAAATCAGCAATTCATGCTCTGAATATCAATTTATTCCACACAATTTAATCATGCTAAAAGCATAATACACAACTTACCAAACTAGTTTCCATTTTGCTCTTTTATAAAATAAAACCTATTTTTGCAAATCCAACCATCCAATATGTAATTAAGTTATTAATAACACCAATTAAACCTTCAATTTTAACACATAATCAAGACAATTTACCAAATTGCCCTTAATATCACTCACCTCCACACTTAGTTCTTTAAGCAAAAATGTGTTCAAACAAGCAAGTTTGAGCTTCAATTATGATTTGCACGTTCCTCCTCTTGATGTGGAGATTTAACAAAGACAAAGGAAGCATTACAAACTAACAATAGCAACAAGAAATACAAAATTTGATAAAGTATACAAATCTAAATCATTACTCTAAACTACCTTACCGACGTTGCACAACTAAGCCGAAATAAAGAATTCCTCAACTAAACTCCCTTTTCAGCACCTCAAACCACTTCTAATCTTCATTCCTAGTCTAATAACATGTATTCTAAGTGTTAATTTCATCATTTAATCCATTTCATAATTTTCCAGAAAAATCATCCATGTTCTTGATCAAATTCGAATTTCTCAAAATTGATCCATAAAACATGTTTGATCTTTTGGTTTAAGATTAAAAAAAACCTCTTATTAGACCTATTTTGAGCTTTGACATCCATTAATATTTGGATTCTAACTCAAAATTAAAGATCCACTGTAACACCACTTACCCGGGTTCTACGTTGGAACCGGGCCCGAGGCGTTACCGTACTAAAACTTCATGATCGCCACTTAGGCTCATCGTGACTACTCATTTAAGTCACCTTTACAACTTCATTTTCAACTTACGAAGTCTCACTCATATACACGAGGGCTCTCGAGACTATATCGGAACTTTTTCCATTCTTAAAATTCTTCACTTTTATTCAGGGCTCACACGCCCGTGTATGATGAAACATGCCCGTGTGTAGACACACACGCCCATGTTCCCAAACCATGCTTAAAACTTGAGCATTCTGTCAAATGCTCCACGGCCAAGGCACACGTCCGTGTTAGTCCAAAGGCATGCCCATATACCCCTAAGGCACCCCCGTGTCTTCTGCCCCTGTGTAAAACCTTAGCATTCTGACTTAATCCACATGGCCATGGCACACCCGTGTATCTTGGCCGTAGGGAATTTAGAATTTTTATGAGCAAGGTGCAGACTTCACACGGCCTGGGTACACGCCCATGTGTTGGCCGTGTCCTTCACATGGTCTAGACACACGCCCGTGTGTCACCCATGTGGACCAAAAAGAAGGCTATTTACCAAGCCCTTGGCCACCCTACATTGCACACATTCATATATCATCAATTAAAACACATGCATTAAAGACATTTAAACACTAAAGAGATAAAGCCTTTATCCCAATTTACTAGGGAGAATTATTCCCAATATAATTACAAACAACTTAGGCCATTATCTATAGCTATACACAACCAAACTCTAAGTTCTCTTAAGCCAACCCATTTTGGCTACATTAATTAGAACTTAATCAACCTTAAATGCTAGCCCTATACATGCCATGACTCATAGAGACTTGATACTTCATACCAAATGTCTGCTCGATAGTGTGAAAACATCTCCGGCAATCTCCAACCCGAGTTAGCTAAAATAACCTATAAGAGATGAGAAAAGAAGAGGAGTAAGCAATAATGCTTAGTAAGTTCATCTGCATAAACTGACAAACACTGATATTTATTGAATATCCATGACTGCAAGTTATTATGATAAGCTTTTCTCATGAACTCATGGTTACTTACTCAATCATCCTTAAAGCTTACTCATTCTACCTCTTACCATATTCTTACCATGCCACAAGCCAAATGCTCGTTTAATTAGCATACATTCTTGCACTGATCATCACAAGATCGTATAAAACAACACATCAAGCATTTCCAATAAGCCACTGATATTACAAATCTCTCGGTGGTTACCCACTTAGCCCACCATTGAATCTCTTATAGGATGGTATCGCACACAGCCCATCAATTAATAATATATATATCAGGTGGTAACGCACACAGCCCACTGATAATAATATAGTTGATGGTATCGCACACAGCCCATCAATTAATAATATATCAGGTGGTAACACACACAGCCCACCGATAATAATACATTCGCAAATATTTATCCACATACATTCCTTTAATTCAAACATTCATCTGTAAACATCCTCACTCACTATCATTCTTACTTAACTTTCTACAATTCTCATTCGCATTCACACAATACATTAATAATTCTTTTTCATACACCAAGGTGTATTGATTTCACTCATCCCACTAAGGTTCATCATACACTGAATTCATCTCAACTGTTAAATAACACTATTAAGTCTCATACACATATTGTCACATAGACATCATACCTCTGATAGGGTCATACATGAATTTTCATATCGATGTCATGTCCCCCAACAAGGTCTTATTTAATATCACTCACCGAAGCCATATTCTAATATGGTCTTACACGGAACCTTAACTATCATCATTTCATACTATTTACGTTTCTTACCATTCTTAGGTTCAATTCTCTTAACAACTCATCGACAAGTATTTAATACATTCATTGCATAATTATACATTCCATACAACATTGGAATATTAAAATAACTCATACGTAATTACAACATTTGCACATGAACTTACCTCGATGACGAAAAGGCCGAAAAGGACTTTTTGCCCACTTCTCTCTTTTCACCGGTTCTAGGTCCGAAACTCGTTTTCTTTGATTTGTGAGAAGAAATGCTTGCTGAAATTTTGAGCTTCAAAAACCCCATTCTTGCTGCCCATTTTCGGCGGAAGAGGAGAAGAAATAAAAAAGATGATAGCTAAGTTTCATTTTATTTTATTCTTTTTAATCACCTAACATGACCAACATTTAATACCCTTGTCCCCTTGACTTCTTTGACCGGCCAACTCACTTAACAAGGCCAAATTACACATTTGGGACCTCTAATTTATAATTCATAGCTATTTGGCACCTTTAGCAAATAAAATAGAACTTTCGCACTTTATGCGATTTAGTCCTTTTTCACAATTTAGCTAGAAATTGCTAAAATTAAGGCACCAAAATTTTCATGCACCCTTATAAACATGTTATAACACATAACATAACATGAAACTAATTTTCTCTTACCTCGAATTAGTGATTCCGAGATCACTGTTCCGACTAGCCCCTAAATCGGGCTGTTACATCCACCATTGGTGATCCTCAAGTTCAAGAAAGAAGAAATTAAAGTTGAAAATTCATTATAATCACTTTAATTAACAAATAATGATTGAAATCAACTTAAAAACAAGTTTAGAGATGAGGATTACTTTCAATTGAACTCAAATAATTGATTTGGAAGTTTGAATCAAAATGCTTGAAGATTTGCCCAACTTTGAAAATTATTTTGAGAGATTTTAAAGAGAATTTTGGGAGAGAAAAGGTTTAGATCTATTCTCTAATATTTGGTTTATGAAAACAAGAAAGAAAACGAGAGAAAAAGCTCTCAATTCAGGTGAAAAATGAGTGAAAGTGAGGTAATTGCAGAGTTTTTAAAACTGGAAACCCCCACCTAATTTTCAAAATTTAGGGAATTTACTATCAGGCCACTCTCCCTTTTCCCTTGTTTTACAATTTGCTCCCTTCCCTCCAAAATTCCGAAAATATGGTTTATTTGCTATAAAACCTTTTACACATTTCCCTTATTTTTTTCAAATTAGTCCCATTTAATTAATATTTTAAATCACCCAATTAAATCCCCATTTTAAATTATTTTTAAATTCTAATTTAACCCAAAATATTTTTTTTACCCAAAAATTATTTAAAACCATAAATTTAATTTTTCTAAAAATATTTTTATTTTTTGAAATATTATTTACCGATTTTTAGATGAAATTAAGCTAACTACTTAAGAATATAAATCGCTAATTAACCCGATTACTTCCCAATTTTCACTCGGAACCTGATAAACTTACTTAAAACTACTAGACCTATTTTCGGGGCCTTACATATCGTGATCTGCCAACTCGATCTACACATTATCAAAGGCTACACCATGAATATGCATACATTCATATCTTGCCATGGGTCTTATCCACATGAAGTTACAAACTTTCATGTATCATGATCTACCAGTCCAATCTTCATTGTACTAGAGGCTACACCATGAGTGTTTTCATATCATTTTAAGATGTCATGGGTCTCAACCTCATAGTCTTACACTTGTTTTCATATCGTGACCTGCCAGTCTGGTTAGCAATATAACTGCCTTACCAGAAGCATTACAGAGGGACATTTACCTAGCATTCACTTACCCAGATTTGTTCATGTTCCTGGTTGATTCATACTTTTTGTTTGAAACCTTACTTGCATACTTAGCATCAACATTCTATTAAACAAAACCTTGCAAACTTCATCATAACATGTATATCATTTTTATAATGCTTCTTACACTTACCAATTACTAGAGATATCATCTTTATTCAGATATACTTATATTTGAACAGTACACATGCAAAATTTAGGATAGCGACTCACCTGATATTCACTTACTGTAGTTCAAAGCTCCAGACTGACACATCCTTCTCAAATTACCAGCAAAAACTGCTTCAAGAACATAGGATTACCAAATTAAAACTCATTTACATACAAATTAATATCATCTCAATTACTAACAACCCCCATGAAAAGTTTTGTTCTTACAACTTACTGTTCATTTACCCCTTATAGACTTGCTCTTTCACAACTTAACATGCAAAGCTGTAATACTTACCCAGAAAGGAATGACCACTGATTAAACCAAGAACCTTACCTTCCAGTTTAAATAAGAAAGAGATACATTTAAATTTAAGAAAAGAATCAGATAGTAGTATTGAAGAAGGAAAACCTTTTTCATGAACCTTTCTCATACATATATATAACTTAATCCTGCTTAGTGGAACTTAACAAGTGTCACTAAGTTCAGAACTTGTCCTTATTAATGGTCTACAAGTTTCGAGAGAAACATAAATGAAAATCTTGCATAATAGATATTGGACCAGTCAATCTAGTTGGTTCCTAACCAGGTCACTTTATAACCCAACCAGCATAATACCAAGACAAATAGGGCGTACTATGCATTTGGTTATAATTCATACCATAAATACCATTTTGCTTAGTAAAAATTTTTCTCTTTTAATAGCAGAATAATCTGAAATAGAATCTTCACTTATTTACACGATGATTACTATACATCCACACATATCGCCAAAAGAAACAATTGGGAGGATTACACTTTGCCGATCATATTATTTCACTACTACACGCTTGAATCTTGAATCTGCTAGATTTGGGGTGTGACAGTTGCTATTTCACTCGAGTTTGTTTCCACTATACTTTGGTGCCTTAGAGAATTTATGCGAGAATTCTTACTTTCGTGAAAGTTAGGCTGATTTAGGCAAATTTAGAGCACAGAAATCCCTTAATGCTATGCGATTTATGAGACTAAAGTTCTAGGCCCGTGATACTAGCACCATGCTAGAATGTGTCCAAAGAAAAAAAGAAAGGAAAACGAAACATGTCCAAAAGTAAACCAATCTCTTGGACTACTACAAAAAAGCACCATTGAATTTCAAAGTAGCACGATCTAATTCAAAATTTTCTTTTATTACAAAAATCATTGATTTAAGTTTTAATTCTAAAACTTACTTTTTGCATTTTACAATTTTCTATAACTTTCAAACTTTTAAATAATTTTTATATTTTTGAAAGTTTTAAATAACTTTAATAAATTTCTATATTTTTAAAATTTTTAGAGTTTTTAATCAATTTTTAAAATAATTTAATTAATTTTTTTAAAAAAAGTAACCACTTCATCAAAGTTAACAATTATTAATTTTTCCATCCAATTTTGAGCATTAAGAGAAAAATAAAAAATTTGAGGGCTAAATGAAGCAAAAAAAAAAAAAAAAAAAAAGAGGCAACTTTTTTTAATAGTTCAAGGGCTAAATAAATCATTATGCCTAGAAATTTTGGTATACTATCGATCCCCACATGCGGGCAGAAAAAGGAAATTTTTATTACACCAAAATATCTAAAAAATTTCATTAAAAATATTAATATCGCGTTAAAATATTAGTATTTAGTTATAAACTTTTATATCTATTAGAGATTTTAATATACAAAAATATCTGACCATATTGCTGAAAAATTTTGGTAAGCTTTAGGTATCTATTAAAATTTTTAGTGTAAACTACTAAAATAGTCACTTTTGTTTGCCTCATGTTACATTTTAGTCACTTATGTTTGAAATGTTACGTTTTAGTCACTTACGTTATCGTGTTGTAAAATTTTAGTCCTTAAGCGTTAATTTCCATTAACGGTGTAACGATAAACTAACGTGACACGTTAAAGCATCATTTTAAACGAAAATTTTAGGTTAAATTATACAATTGGTCCCTTTTTTTATTTTGAGCAATTTAATATTTTCTTTTATATTCTTTGAACTTTCCTTTTTTTTTCCATTCTCTTCTCTTTCTCTCACTGTTTTCCTCCGTTTTCCATTTATTTTAACATAGTTTTTCTATATTTTCCATTTGTTAAAACTAGTCTCTATATTTTTATTTTTTGAACAATTTAATTTTTTTATTTTTCTTTTATTCTTCCCATTTATTTTTCTGTAACACCCCTTACCCGTATTCAACGCCAGAATAGGGTATGAGGCGTTACCAGACTTACAAGCAAGCAACCATACAAACTGTTACATAACTATTCACCCAAATTTAAAACTTTCTGTAGACATTCGTATCACTCCTTAAATGAGCCTACGAGGCCCAAAACATACATAAAGTGTAGTTCGGAATTGAACCGTGAACCCAAAAACACTTAGAGAATTTTTGCTCAAAACAGGGCCACACGCCCGTGTGGAAAGGAATACGCCCGTGTGGGGCCGTGTTATCGCGCATGCCCATGTCCCTTGACCGTGCAAATTTATTTCTCAATACGAACCTACAGGGGTTTTTATACGGCCTGACACACGCTCGTATCCATGGCCCGTGTACCTCACACGTCCATGACACGCCCGTGTCTTAACTCGTGTGTAAAAACCTTGAGATTCTGTTTCTGACGTCATCATCTCCATAAGGTCACATGATTAGGGCACACGCCCGTGTCCTTAGGCTGTGTGGCGAATTAAATTCCTAAATTTAGATACAAACTTCACACGGCCTGGGCACATGCCCATGTCCTAAGGCCGTGTATACCATACGGTTGAGACACAGGGTCGTGTCTCAACCCGTGTGATTTCTACTGGGCTTTCTGTTTTGCCAACTTGGAATACAAGGGGACACACGACCAAACTACACGCCCATAGGGCAGGTCGTGTGTCACACACAGCCTAGACACATGCCCGTGTGTCTACCCGTGTGGACCAGAACAAGGCTATTTACCAAGCCCTTTCTGCCACCCCTATTTGCACCATCATAAGCCACATTAAGCAACCAACTCATTCATGCATAAGTAAACCAATGAATCAACCAAGCAACTTGCACGTTTATGAATAACATCATCATCTCATAGATTAATAAGAAAGAGCCATCAACTATAGCCTTATACAAAAGAATTCATCTCAAGACAAGCCAACACATTTGGCCAAAATAAAATGACACTTAACAAAGACTGAGTCTTAAGATTGAGTCTCTATACATGTCATACTCAAAAGGTACTTGGTGCTCGGCTTTCACTTGTTGACAGATCAAACACCTTGTAACAAACTCAGAGATGTCCCTTTTCATACCCGGCCACCAATACAACTTCTTCAAATCATTATACATTTTTGTACTGCCCAGATGTACTAACAACCAACCATTGTGTGCCTCATGTAAAACTCTCTGAATCAGCTCATCATCTTTTGGTATACATACTTTATCACGAAACATTAAACAATCATCTGGACCAACCCGAAAATTAGAGTTATTTCTCTATTCACACTGAGCTCTTTTAGCTTGCACTTGTAACACCCTAACCCGAGACCGTCGCCGGAACAGGGTTAAGAGGCATTACTAATCAAACGGAACTTTTAACATCCAAAAATTTCAACACAAAGTCAATCATTACTGTTTGCATTTATTTACAAACATAGTGTCCCTTAAATTAGTTATCAAGACCTTAAGCATGCTTATAAACTGAGTCGGGACTAAACCAAAACACATACAAAATTTCATGAAATTTGAAACTTTTCAAAAATACAGGGGAGACACGCCCGTGGGAGGAGACTGTGTTCCCTCCATGGCTTCTAGACACCCCCGTGTGTCCTTCCGTGTCTATATATTAACTATACCAACACAGTCATTAGGCACGCCCGTGTGCCATGGCCGTGTACTTTTAGGTCATATACTGATTTCCCCTCCACGGCCACCAAGCACGCCCGTGTCAAGGCCATGTGATTTTAGGCTACATCCTGTCAATTTACCCACAGTCTAAGGCACGCCCGTGTGCCACAACCGTGTGACATTATAGGCCATTTACAAGGCCAAAATGCCAACCAAAAGGTTCAAACCTATAAGCATCATTTACCAACACTTATCAAGCATATATGGCAACCAAAAACATACCAAATAGCCATTCAAATCATGCATTCAATAACAATTCCAACCATGTCAATGTCAAAGACTAAAACTCATATCATCACAAGCATATTACATTCAATACCAAACATCATTTCTTCTCAATATCACTAATTCATATTAGCATTTTATCAACACCAAGTTACCATTCATAAGTCAACCTCTCAAACCACAAACCATGCCAAAAGATGTATTACATATATATACCAAGTCATTCATGCTAAAACTAGCATATATCTAGCCACATCTCAGGGCTACTACAAGTCTCAAACATGATTCAAATAACTAGCCTATACATGCCATATCTTAACTATATACATCTTTCCAAAATACCCCAAAATAGATTGCCAATAGTGTGACTGGGAAGCTGACGATCCCTTAATCCGAGCTAGCTTTACTGACACTGCAAAGGAGAGGAACAGATCACACAGTAAGCTTATAAAGCTTAGTAAGTTCGAAATAAAATACAACTATACCATCAAATCAAACCAATTCATATACTAATCATCACATAGATCATTCTTCTTGTACTTATACCATACTATCAATAGCTAAAATACTCATTCGTCCGTCCATAACATCATCTATAAACTTATCAACCACAAAGGTTCGATACATACCTCGGCAAACACATAGTTATTCAATCTCCGAGCTATTCAATACTCAATTATACTTGTTGATCATCATTTGATATTCATTCTGCTTAATCGCACACTCAGTGCTTAATACACGATCGATACATTAGTCATCGCACACTTAGTGCCCAAATCTCTCAACCGACTTATCTTGGTAACGCACACTCAGTGCCAATCCAATAAACCGAAGCTTTTATAACATCGCACACACAGTGCTATTCATTCCTATTTTGATTTTAATATCCCACACTTAGTGCCCTTAACATAAACTTGCACATAGCATCTCAATTTCATACATATATACACATTCATTTGATAATACAAAATCATATGTTAACAACATGTATTATATCCGAACTTACCTCGGACTTCGACTATCGATACGGTCGACTAATTGAGCACTTTATCTTTGCCTCGATCTCGATCCAAACCTTTTCTCTCTTGGTCTATACACATTTAAATTCAATCCATTCAATCACATTTCATTCAATTTAGTCCACATACACAAATTTGCACCAATGGATTAAATTCGACACATAAACGATTAAATTATCACACAGAATTTTCACACAGACTATATCACATATCATTCACACAGAAAATATCATTAAAATATTTTTACGACCTCAGATTTGTGGTCTCGAACCACCATCCTGACTAGGGTCTAAACCGAAATGTTACAACTCTCCCCTTTAGGGATTTTTGTCCCCAAAAATCTTACCAGTGAATAGGTGTGGATATATTCCCAAAAATCTCTCGTGCCAAGATTCGGATGGGTGCTTCACTATATGACAAGTCTGACTGAATTTCAACCTCAGTAGGAGTAATCACATGATACGGGTCTGATCTGTACCGTCGAAGCATTGACACATGAAACACGTTATGAATCTTTTCTAACTCAGATGGCATTCTCAATCTATAAGCAACCGGCCCAACTCGTTCAATAATCTCGTACGGTCCAATGAACCTCGGACTCAGCTTGCCCTTTCGGCCAAATCAAAGTATTTTCTTCCACGGAGACACTTTCAAAAACAATTTATCACCAACTTCAAACTCAATATCTTTTCGTTTCAAATCTGCATAAGATTTCTGACGATCTGAGGCTGCTTTTAAACTGTCACGAACTATCTTCACTTTCTGTTCGGTCTTTTTTTATCAAATCAACCCTGTGAATCTTATTCTCACTCAGCTCAGTCCAATACAATGGAGTTCGACACATTCGACCGTAAAGAGCCTCATATAGTGCCATTTTAATATTAGATTGAAAACTGCTGTTTTACGCAAACTCAATCAAGGATAAGTGCTTTTCTCACGTATTGTCAAATTCAAGTATGCAACATCTCAACATGTCTTCGAGAATCTGAATGATTCGCTCGGATTGACCATTCGTTTGAGGATGAAAAGCAGTACTGAAATGCAATTTCATGCCTAAAGCATCTTGCAATTTCTTCCAAAATCGCGAGGTAAATCTCGGATCTCTATCAGACACTATAGACAACGGTACTCCGTGCAATCTCACAATTTTATCGATATACAGTTCAGCTAATTTATCTAAAGAATAATCAGTTCTCACCGGAACGAAATGAGCTGATTTCTTCAATCTGTCCACTATCACCCAGATTGCATCTTTCTTTCTCGGAGATAAGGGTAATCTCGACACAAAGTCCATCGTGATTCTTTTCCATTTCCACTCAGGAATCATAATCGGTTGTAATAAACCAAATGGAACCTGATGTTCAGCTTTGACTTGCTGACAAACTAAGCATTTCGACACAAAGTCAGAAATATCTCTTTCATGCCATGCCACCAATAGAACTGTTTTAGATCATTATACATCTTTGTACTCCCCGGATGTACAGTCAAATGACTATTGTGAGCTTCAGTCAAAATCTTCGAAATCAGCCCTGAATTTTTCAGAACACAAATCTGATCTCTGAATCTCAAACAATCATCACTATCAACTCAAAATTTCGATACAGCATCTAATTCATACTGAATTCTTTTTGCTAACAACTCATTATCACTCTTCTGAGCCTCAAAAATCTGTTGTAAGAACAAGGGTTTTACTTTCAATTCAGCTACCACCGCATCATCATCACACAGATCTATTTGATTACTCAAAGCTCGCAAAGCATATAACGATTTTTGGCTCAAGGCATTAGCTACAACATTAGCTTTACCGGGTGGTAATCTATCACAAGTTTGTAGTCTTTCAACAACTCTAACCATCTTCTCTGTCGTAAATTCAAATCTTTCTGAGTCATCAAATACTTTAAACTCTTATGGTCAGTATAAATATGACATTTCTCACCAAATAAGTAATGACGCCATATTTTTATTGCAAATACAATCGCAGCTAACTCAAGGTCATGTGTCGGATAATTCTTTTCGTGCGGCTTTAACTGTCTCGAAGCATAAGAAATGACTTTTCCTTTTTGCATCAACACACAGCCCAAACCATTCAACGATGCATCACTGTAAACTATGAACTCTTTATCTGACTCAGGTTGAATCAACACTGGTGCTTCTGTTAACAATACTTTCAACTGCCTAAAACTCTGCTGACACTTTTTTGACCACTCAAATCTAACATCTTTTTGTAACAACTTTGTCAATGGAGTCACAATCATCGAAAAACCTTTCACAAATCGTCTATAATATCCCGCTAGTCCCAAAAAACTACAGACTTCAGACACACTTTTCGAAGGTTTCCACTCCAAAATAGCAGAGATTTTACCCGGATCAACTCGTATTCCAGCAGCTGATACAACATGTCCCAAAAAACCAACCTCACGTAGCCAAAATTCACATTTGCTAAACTTTGCATACAATTGTTTCTCACGTAGAGTTTGTAGCACGATTCTCAAATGTTCGGCATGTTGCGTCTCATCACACGAATAAATCAAAATATCGTCAATGAACACCACCATAAAGTGATCTAAATACGGTCTGAATATTCGATTCATCAGATCCATAAACACTGTAAGAGAATTTATTAATCCGAAAGGCATCACTAAGAATTCGTAATGTCCATACCTCGTTCTAAAAGCAGTTTTCGGCACATCGAATTCTTTAACTCTCAACTGATAGTAGCCCGATCTCAAATCTATTTTTGAAAACACTGTAGCTCCCTTCAGCTGATCAAACAAATCATCGATACGAGGCAACGGATATTTGTTCTTTATCGTCACTTTATTCAACTGTCAATAATCAATACACATTCTCATAGTTCCGTCTTTCTTTTTCACAAATAACACAGGAGCTCCCCAGGGTGAGAAACTCGGTCGTACAAATCCTCTATCAGTCAACTCTTGTAACTGCGACTTTAGCTCTTTCAATTCTGTTGGTGCCATTCAATACGGAGTTATAGAAATAGGAGTAGTCGCCAGCACTAATTCAATACCAAATTCAACTTCTCGAATCGGAGGTAATCCTGGCAGCTCTTCAGGAAACACATCTGAAAACTCACATATCATAGGAACTGATTCAACTTTCTTTTCTGACACTTTTGTATCTATCACATATACGAAATAAGCTTCACAACCCTTTTTCACATAGTTCATGGCTTTCATCGTAGAGACAACAGCTGGTAATCCTTTCATATCACTGGATTCAATTCGAACTAGCTCACCGTTCTGACTTTTCAATTCAATACTCTTTCTTTTACAATTCACGATGGCATTATGTAGAGTAAGCCAATCCATACCCAGAATTACGTCGAATTCGTCAAACGGAAGTAACATCAAATTAACTGGAAAACATATATCACGAAACATCAATGGGCAATTCTTGCACACCTTATCCACCAAGACACATTTGCCTAAAGGGTTCGATACTCTAATCACGAATTTAGTAGACTCAACAGGTAGAGTCTTATTCAATACTAAATTCATACACACATAGGAATGAGTTGACCCCGGATCTATCAATGTAATAACATCAATATCAAATAAAGTGA
Organism: Gossypium bickii; assembly: GCA_025503065.1. Lineage (NCBI taxonomy): Eukaryota > Viridiplantae > Streptophyta > Magnoliopsida > Malvales > Malvaceae > Gossypium > Gossypium bickii. The sequence continues at coordinate 29,023,616 of CP106712.1, forward strand.
AAGTACCAGTGATGACGTCTAGAGATGATGCTTCCTCTCGTGCACGTATAGCATAGGCTCGAGCAGGTGTTCTCGCTTCTGATCTCATAGCTGCGTCATTTGTCTATCTCTGACTTTCACTCACATTTTTGGTGCTTCTGGGTGATCTACCCCTAGCTGTCACATTACTCGGTTTTTCATTCTGAACATTTTCTTTTTCAACCATCTTTGGGCAATCTCGGATGAAATGATCTCGAGATCCACACTTATAACAAACTCTATTATTATACTTGCCCCAGTACTCTCCCACATGTCGTCTTCCACACTGTCTGCACTCAGGTTTATTACTCTTAATACTGCCAACACTTGATTCATTCGGAGCTTGAATTCGTAAACCAGCACTTTGTCTCGAACGATCTTTACTTGGATGTCCAAACGAAGCATTTGAACGGTTACTTGCATCTCTATATCTCTTAGAAGAAGATTGAGAAAATTTATTCATTGATCTCTTTCTCTCATTACGAGCTTTTGAATCAGCTTTCTTCTTTTCCTTACTGAGCTCTTCAGCTTTGCATGCTTTTTCTACTAACGCAACAAATTCATTAATATCGAGTATTCCAACCAATAACTTGATGTCTTCATTCAATCCTTCTATGAAACGTTTGCACATAGTAGCTTCGATCGAGACACATTCTCTCGCATATTGACTCAATCTTACGAATTCTCGCTCGTACTTAGTAACAGACAACTGACCCTGTTTCAATTCTAGAAACTCTTTACGTTTCTGATCAATGAAGCGTTGATGATATATACTTTTTTCGAACTCAAATTTGAAAGAAATCCCAGGTGATTCTCTCTCTCGGAACAACAGATATCAATGTTTTCCACCAGTTGTAAGCTGTGTCTCTCAACAAGGAAACTGCATCAGGGTTCAACGACATCTCATCAAATACTCTAATTGTATTCTCAAGCCAAAACTCAGCTCGTTCAGCATCGTCATCTGAGGTGGCCCTAAACTCTTCAGCCCCAGACTTGCGAATCTTATCCACAGGAGGTTTATTCAATCTATTCGGATCTACAACTTGAGGCACAACAGGTACTTGCGGGGGGTGGAGATTGTGGAGTAGCCGGATTCGTTCAAACGAACTCCGTAAACCACTCACTCATTATTCGAAAGAAGGCTTGCTTAGCCTCTCCTCCCTCACCACTATCATTTGGCCTTAAAGTGCCCGGCGTTGTTCCTTGAGCGGGAGCAGGCGCATTGCTTTTTACATCGTCAGCGACTGCTCGATCGGGATCCATTACTATATGTAAACACATTTTCAAATGTCAGATTTAGTCACACTATCACAATTTGAAATATGGCATGTACAGCTAGACTCACACTCACTACGTTAGTCCGAGAATCGACTAGACCGTAGCTCTGATACAAATAAAATGTAACACCCCTAACCCGAGACTGTCTTCGAAATAGGGTTAAGAGGCGTTACCAATCAAACAGAACCTTTAACATCCAGAAATTTCAACACAAAGTCAATCATTACTGTTTGCATTTATTTACAAACATAGTGTCCCTTACATGAGTCATCAAGACCCTAAGCATGCTTATAAACTGAGTCGGGACTAAATCAAAACACATACAAAATTTCATGAAATTTGAAACTTTTCAAAAATACAGGGGAAACACGCCCGTGGGAGGATACCGTGTTCCCTCCACGGCTTCTAGACACCCCCGTGTGTCCTTTCGTGTCTATAAATTAACTATACCAACAAGGTCATTAGGCACGCCCGTGTGCCACGGCCGTGTACTTTTAGGTCATATACTGATTTCCCTTCCACAGCCACCAAGCATGCCCATGTCAATGCCGTGTATTTTTATGTTAGCTACTGACTTACACACCATGGCCAGATGACACGCCCGTGTCAAGGCCGTGTGATTTTAGACTGCATCCTGTCAATTTACCCACGGTCTAAGGCACGTCCGTATGCCACAATCGTGTCACATTATATGCCATTTACAAGGCCAAAATGCCAACCAAAAGGTTCAAACCTATAAGCATCATTTACCAACACTTATCAAGCATATATGGCAACCAAAAACATACCAAATAGCCATTCAAATCATGCATTCAATAACAATTCCAACCATGTCAATGTCAAAGACTAAAACTCATATCATCACAAGCATATTACATTCAATACCAAACATCATTTCTTCTCAATATCACTAATTCATATTAGCATTTTATCAACACCAAGTTACCATTCATAAGTCAACCTCTCAAACCACAAACCATGCTAAAAGATGCATTACATATATATACCAAGTCATTCATGCTAAAACTAGCATATATCTAGCCACATCTCAGGGCTACTACAAGTCTCAAACATGATTCAAATGACTAGCCTATACATGCCATATCTTAACTATATACATCTTTCCAAAATACCCCAAAATAGATTGTCGATAGTGTGACTGGGAAGCGGACGATCCCTTAATCCGAGCTAGCTTTATTGACACTGCAAAGTAGAGGAATAGATCACACAGTAAGCTTATAAAGCTTAGTAAGTTCGAAATTAAATACAACTATACCATCAAATTAAACCAATTCATATACTAATCATCACATAGATCATTCTTCTTGTACTTATACCATACTATCAATAGCTAAAATACTCATTCGTCCGTCCATAACATCATCTATAAACTCATCAACCACAAAGGTTCGATACATACCTCGGCAAACACATAGTTATTCAATCTCCAAGCTATTCAATGCTCAATTATACTTGTTGATCATCATGTGATATTCATTCAGCTTAATCGCACACTCAGTGCTTAATACACGATAGATACATTAGTCATCGCACACTTAGTGCCCAAATCTCTCAACCGACTTATCTCGGTAACGCACACTCAGTGCCAATCCAATAAACCGAAGCTTTTATAACATCGCACACACAGTGCTATTCATTCCTATTTTGATTTTAATATCCCACACTTAGTGTCCTTAACATAAACTTGCACATAGCATCTCAATTTCGTACATATATACACATTCATTTCATAATACAAAATCATATGTTAACATGTATTATATCCAAACTTACCTCGGACGTCGACTATCGATACGGTCGACTAATCGAGCACTTTATCTTTGCCTCAATCTCGATCCGAACCTCTTCTCTCTTGGTCTATACACATTTAAATTCAATCCATTCAGTCACATTTCATTCAATTTAGTCCACATACACAAATTTAGGGCATTTTGCATAATAGCCCTCATATTTTCACATTTCGACACTTTAGTCCTTAATTCACAAAATCATCAAATTCACTAAATTCCACCTAGCACAAGCTTAGCTGAATTTTACTAATATCCATTTATTTCACTTTTTAGTCCCTCAATTTCTCATTTTCTCAATTAAGCCCAAAATACTCAATTTCATCAAAAATCCCAATACAAACTATATTAACTCAACACCACGTTTTCATATTCCATTATCAACTAGCACTTAGCTCAAACATTCATCAATGACTTATCACAAAAACATCATCAATTCATAAAATTACAATATGGGTTAGCTAGAGCACTAAGCAACGATTACGAAAATGTAGAAATTATCAAAAACCAAAGCCAAAACATACCTTAATCAAGGAAGACAATAGCCGAATGCCCTAACTAATTTTCTCTTTTCTTTCTTTGCTAGTTTCGGTCAAATGGGAGGAATAAAAGATAAACACTCATCTTTTTGTTTCTTTAATTTAATATTAATAATTAAGTTACCAAAATGGCCTTCATTAATATAATTACAACAATCATACAATATGGACATGTAAGACTTTTATCCATCCACTATATATAAGTTGGTATAATAGCAACATAAGGCCTCCACCTTTAAAAGCCATCAACATTCAAGTACTTATAAATCAGCACACATCATTTACTCTTTACGCGATTTAATCCATTCTCTTAATTCGACACATAAACGATTAAATTATCACACAGAATTTTCACAGAAACTATATCACATATCATTCACACAGAAAATATCATTAAAATATTTTTACGACCTCGAATTTGTGGTCTCGAGCCAACGTTCCGACTAGGGTCTAAATCGGGATGTTATAGCACTTCATTATCATTCCTTTGAGCTTCACCAATTTTCTGGAGAAACAACGATCTAGCCCTCAACTCGGCCAATATAGAACCATCATCAGAAAATGTCAAACTCGTACTCATAGCTCTCGAAGTACACAAGGATTTTCTACTCAAGGTATTGGCGACCACATTCGCTTTCCCTGGGTGATAATCAATCACCAGCTCATAATCTTTCAATAATTCAAGCAACCTCCATTGGTGCAAATTCAAGTCCTTTTGGTTCATCAAGTACTTCAAACTTTTGTGATCAGTAAAGATTTGGCATTTCTCACCATACAAATAGTGACGCTAAATCTTCAAAGCAAAGGCGATGGCAGCCAATTCCAAATCGTGCATCGGATAATTCTTTTCATGTGGCTTTAGCTGTCTCGAGGCATAAGCTACTACTTTGTCCTCTTGCATCAACACACAACCAAATCCATTCATTGACACATCACTATAGATCACAAACTCTTTTCCTGACTCAAGTTGTACCAAAACAGGGGCTACAGTTAATCTTACCTTCAACTTTTCGAAACTTTGTTGACATATATCGGTCCATTCAAACTTAACATTCTTTTGCATAAACTTAGTCATCGGGAAAGAAATCATCGAAAATCCCTCGACAAAATGTCGAAATACCCAGCTAATCCCAAAAAGCTTCTAATATCGAATATATTCTTTGGCGGTTTCCAATCAATAATCGTCGAAATTTTGCTCGGATCAACTCGAATACTATCACCTGAAACTATATGCCCCAGAAATCCAACTTCACGAAGCCAAAATTCACTTTTACTGAACTTAGGAAATAATTTCTCCTATTGTAAAATCTGCAATACCGTTATTAAGTATTTGACATGTTCGGCCTCATCTCGGGAATAAATCAATATATCGTCTATGAACACTACTACAAACTTATCCAAATACAACCGAAAAAATTGATTTATCAAATCCATAAACATAGCTGATGCATTAGTTAGGCCAAAAGGCATCACAAGAAATTCATAGTGTTCATACCTCGTTCTAAAAGTAGTTTTTGACACTTCGGATTCTTTGACCCTCAACTAATAGTAACGAGATCTTAAATCTATCTTGGAGAACATGGTTGCTCCCTTCAGTTGGTCGAACAAATCATCAATTCTCGGCAATGGATTATTGTTCTTTGTAGTTACCTTGTTAAGTTGATGGTAATCAATACAAAGCCTCATTGTTCCGTCTTTTTTCTTCACAAATAATACAAGAGCACCCTAGGGAGAAAAATTTGGTCTAACAAATCCTTTATCAGTCAACTCTTGTAGTTGAGCCTTTAACTCTTTCAATTCAGCCGGAGCCATCCTATATGGAGCAATAGAGATCGGTGCCGTCCCAGGTATCAGATCGCTAGCAAACTTAATTTTTTTAACTGGAGGCAATCCAGATAATTCTTCCGGGAACACATCTAGAAACTCACAAACTATTGGCACAGATTCAAGCTTTGACTCAGTCATCTCGGTATTCAACACATATTCAAGGTATGCTTCACACCCTTTTCTCATACACTTCTGAGCAGACATGTACGAAATCACCATAGGCATCTTATTTGAGTTGTCTGTTTCAATCCAAAGAATCTCACCATTTTCACATTTCAACTCAAGAGTTTTCTATCTACAATTTACCTTAGCATCATGTAATGTCAACCAATCCATGCCCAAAACAACATCAAACTCGTCAAAGAGTAACAACATCAAATTGGCCAGAAAACAGTAACCTTGAATCGTCAAAGGACAACTCCTACAAACCATATCTACTAACACATACTTGCCTAAAGGATTTGACACCTTAATTACAAATTTAGTCAATTCAACAGATAATTTCTTACTATTTACTAAATTCACACAAAGATAAGAATGAGTGGATCCGGGGTCAATTAAAGCAACGACATTACTATCGTAAAGAGAGAATATACCCGTAATCACGTCGCGGGATGATGCCTCTTCGCAAGTGTGAATGGCATAAGTCATTGTAGGCGCTCTACCCTTTGATCTCACAGCAGAATCTCTAGACGTACCTCTACTGCTAGTCCCATTTCCTGGATTCTTCTGTGGTCTACCCCTCGAAGGGGCATTACTCACTCTCACTTCTTGTTTTCTGTCCTTCCTATCCATATCAGGACAATTTCGAATGAAGTGGTCTAGCGAACCACACTTATAGCAAGCTCAGTTGTTTCCCCAACATTCTCCAATATGTTGTCCACCACACTTCTGACACTCGGGTTTATTATGCTTTACATTACCCACACTTGCCATCGAGGTGGCTTGAACTCTAGAGCCCGAATATGTTTTACCATGATCTCAGTGTGAATACCCAGCTGAAGTGGTCATCCGGGGGTTTACTTCTTTGGACCTCTTTGATTGGGGTTGGAACGACTTACTTATCGGTCTCTTCTTTGCATCTCAGGCTTCAATCATAGCTTTTCTCTTTTCCTTATTCAGTTTTTCAGCCTTGCAAGCTCTGTCTACTAATACCACGAATTTTTTCAACTCTAAGATTCCTACTAATAATCTAATATCCTCATTCAGCCTATCCTCGAATCTCTTGTACATAATAGCTTCAGTAGATACACACTCTTGAGCATACTTACTGAGTCTAACGAACTCACGTTCATACTCTGCCATAGGCATTTTGCCTTGCTTCAATTCAAGAAACTCTTTCCGTTTCTAATCAATGAATTGCTGACTTATGTATTTCTTTCGAAACTCCTCTAATAAGAAGTCCCATGTCACTCTCTCCTTCAGAACTACAAATGTCACCATTTTCCACCAACGGTATGCCGAGTCCTTCAGTAATGATACAGTACATTTTAAGCTCTCTTTGGGCGTGTAAGAAAGTTCATCGAATACTCGCATAGAGTTCTCAAGCTAGAACTCTACTTTTTCAGAGTCATCATCTATGTTGGCTCTAAATTCCTCAGCCCCTTGCTTTAGAATCTTATCAACCGGTGGTTTAGTCAGTCTTACCAAATCAATACCTTAAGGAGCTACGGGGACCAATTGAGGTATAGGAGGGGGTGGAGGAAGTTGAGCATTAGGATTTGCTCGTACAAACTCATTATACCAATTACTCATCATATGGAGAAAGACTTCTCGAGCCTATTCTCCTTAACCCAAAGTCTCAGGTCTACTTTTTACTGGCGCGGTCCCTTGCATGGGAGCTGACATATTACTAGAAGCATCATCAGCAGTAGCTTGGTTGGGATCCATTTATTAGATAAAAAACACAATTTGAAATTGTCAGGAGTCACCACACTATCATTACATTTTTATGGCATATATAGCTAGACTCTCTCACACACACGCTACGACAGTCCGAGAACTGACTAAACCATAGCTCTGATACAACTAAATGTAACACCCCTTACCTGTATTCAACGCCAAAACAGGGTACGAGGTGTTACCAGACTTAAAAGCAAGCAACCATACAAACCGTTACATAACTTCTCGCCCAAATTTAAAATTTTCTGTAGACATTAATATCACTCCTTAAACGAGCCTACGAGGCCCAAAACATACATAAAGTGTAGTTTAGAATTGAACCGGGAACCCACAAACACTTAGAAATTTTTTCTCAAAACAGGACCACACGCTCGTGTAGAAGGGAACACGCTAGTGTGGGCAGGCCGTGTAACAGCCCGATTTAGGGCCTAGTCAGAATAGTGGTGCGAGACCACAAATCTGAGTTAGTAAAATGATTTTTTAAGGTATTTGAGATGTTTGCATGATAATATGAAAGTTTCATGTAGGAATTTTATGGAAATTTCCATTAAAGGGTCCATTAGGACTCAATTGCAAAAGTTACAAAATATGAGTTTCTAGAAGCTTTTTGTATGAAATAGCTTTAGAATAGTAATTAGACGTCCTTATATAGCAATTTCCCAAATTATAATTTTTGGACAAAAATGGACATGAGTTAGTAAATGGTGAAATTTTAAAAAGAATGGCATTTTGGTCATTTATCAATTAAATGATTAATAAAGGAAAAAGATGACAAAAATCATTCTCATCTTCTTCCTTGGTGCCGAAATTTTGAAGAACCCCATAGCTAGGGTTTGTTCATCTTTCAAGCTTGCTAGTAAGTTCATCGTAGCCCCGTTTTTAACATTCTTCGTATTTTTAAAGTTCTCTTATTATGAATTAGCTATTTTTAGCTATGAAATGAGCTAAGATGCATGTTCAAAAATCTACCCATGAATGACAAGCTTGTAAAATGAGATTTCATGGAAGATTATGAGAGTTTGATGTTAGATAAACATCTTTTCCTTAGTGAATTTCATGAAAAATGATAGTATGGACTAATTTGCAATAAATATGAAATTGATCAGACATACTAGAAATAGTGAGAATTGATGATTGTCATAGTAGAGAAAATGAATCAGCTAAGCATATAGTTTAAGAAAGTCGAATGAGAATCATTTTACGAGCCTTGGGGCAGAAATGCAAATATGGGAAAGTTTAGGGGCAAAATAGTAATTTTTCCAAAGTATGAGTTAAGAGTCAGTTTAGTCAATGTGAGTTTTAAATGATCTAAATTATTATTATAGATTAAGAAAAACGAAGCCTGGATCGAAACCGAGGCAAGAACAAAGTCGAGGACTAAATTCCATATCTACATACATTTTGTATATCGAGGTAAGTTTGTATATTTTCCAAGCTTCATGAATATTTTCATTGAATTGCTTGTTATATTGTTAAATAAACATTACTTTCATGAGAATGTTTAATGGTATGTTAAACAAAAAAATTAATGAGATTAAGCATGAGAAAGTCCTGATTAAAGTTGAATTACTTAGGATACTCGATCTACCACATAAGATAAGAAAGTCCGTATAAGACCAAGCCAAGGCATGACATCGGCAATCCAGCAAAGTTATCATGTAAGTCCAAGACAAGTCTTGGCATTGAAGAGTTATTATGAGATGAAGACCTATGTAAGCCCAGGCCAAGGCATGGCATTGGTGAGTCTCCAAGCAAAGATGTCATATAAGTCCAAGACAAGTCTTGGCATTGAAAAGCTATCATGAGATAGAGATCCCTTGTAAGTCCAAGCCAAGGCATGGCATTGGTGAGTAACAAGAAAAATTTCATGTAAGTCCAAGCCAAGGCTCGGCATTGACCAGTTCATGAGTTAATATACCAAGTAAGACCATGTCAAGACATGGCAATGGTAAGTTCCCAAGGGAACTCACGAGAAAGACTTCGTATAAGTCCATGTCAAGACATGGCCTCGAACCCAAGATGAGATCTTCCATGTAAGACCATCTCCAGGATATGGCTTTGGCATCAAGTTATATGTGGAATGAGATTCAATATCCTCGGTTATTTATAGAAATTCATCAGGCAAACGAGTTAAGCTCAAATGAGATAATAAGAAAGCTAAGTAAGCAAAGTTATTATCAAGTTGAAAATGAGTATTATTCATGTTATAAATGATGAATTGGAGATTATGATTATTATGTTAAAGTATACTGATCAATGTGATCAAGTGACACAAGTACCTTACTTACCTCATAAGTATAGGACTAGTAAGTATTATGAGATATGTAAGAATCAAGTATGAGTAAGTAAGCTTTATAGCTAAAATTTATGATACCATTATTTATGTCAAATGGTATATATTAAGCAGGTATGTTGTTATGTGCATTATATGCAAACTTACTAAGCTAAATGCTTACGTCCTTTACCCTTTCTTTCCATGTAGTTTCGCCTAGCTAATCTCGTGGATCATCGTCATCGGAGCTCGGAGCACACTATCAATTGATATTTTGGTATAGCCAAGTGTTTCTATTAAGTATGGCATGTATAGGAAGCATTTCATTTTGAGCTATGTTTTAAAATTAGCCAAAGTGTTGGCTATCAAGCTTAGGATTCTTTTTGTATATGGCCAAAGAGATTGGTCATGAATGATTAATTATGTATGTTTTTATTTATCAATAAAGTATGTATCCTTGTTCATGTTAGATGTAGTACTTGAGTTGTTGAAATGAGTATTGGATTGATCTTTAATTTCAGGGTGGCAATTGGCTTGGAAAATAGCCTCTAAGTACCCACACAGATGGACATACGGGCGTGTGTCTAGGCCGTGCGTACCATGCACCTTTGTACCTTAAGTCAGGATAGGCCACAGGCTAGTCCCACAGCCGTTTGTTTAGGCCGTGCATGACACACGGTTAGAACACGGGCATGTGCTCAGGCCGTGTAAGTAAGTCAGTATATCAAGGAATAGCACACGATCTAAGTCCACAGGTGTGTCAAAGCCGTGTGTAATTAGTCAGTGTCGACCATGGGTGGAAGACACGAGCATGTCTAGTGATACACGGGCGTGTTCTAAGTTACACCGGCGTGTGACCCCTGATTCGAGTAAAAGTTTCCAGTTGAGTTTCGAAAGTTTCCGGACAGGAGTTCAAGGCCTCATAGGCCCATAAGATGTATGAGTCGACTAAGAAAGAGAAGTTTTAATTCGGAACGAAATTTTATAGCCCGTAATTTCATGATTAAGCAAGTTCAAGCATAGTAATGTCCCGTATCCGGTCTAAGCCCCTGACTCGGGTATGGGGTGTTACAGTCGTGTTATCGCTCACGCCCATGTCCCTTAACCATGCAAATTTATTTCTTAATTCGAACCTACAAGGGTTTTCACACGGCCTGACACACATCCGTATCCATGGCCCGTGTACCTCACACGGCCATGACACACCCGTGTCTTAACCCGTGTGTAAAAACCTTGACATTATGTTTCTGACGTCATCATCTTCATAAGGTCACAGGGCCAGGGCACACGCCCGTGTCCTTAGGCTATGTGGCGAATTAAATTCATAAATTCAGGTACAGACTTCACACGGCTTGGGCACACGCCTATGTCCTAAGGCCGTGTATACCACACGATTGAGACACACGGCCGTGTCTCAGCCCATGTGATTACTACTGGGTATTCTATTTTGCCAACTTGGAATATAGGGGGACACACAACCAAACTATACGCCCATGGGACAGGCCGTATGTCACATACATCCTAAACACATGCCCGTGTGTCTACCTGTGTGGACTAGAATAAGGCTATTTACCAAGCCCTTTCTGCCACTCCTACTTGCACCATCATAAGCTACATTAAGCAACCAACTCATTCATGCATAAGTAAACCAATGAATCAACCAATCAATTTGCACGTTCATGAATAACATCATCATCTCATAGATTAATAAGAAAGAGCCATCAACTATGGCCTTATACAAAAGAATTCATCTCAAGACAAGCTAACACATTTGGCCAAAATAAAATGACACTTAACAAAGACTGAGTCTCTATACATGCCATACTCAAAAGAATGATCTAACTATACCAACTGTGTAGATAGTGTAGGTGATCCTTTGACGGTCTCATATCTCGAGCTAGCTCTTCGACACTATAAAACAAGGGAAAATAAAAGGGAGTAAGCTTTAAGCTTAGTAAGTCTATATGTAAACAATGAACATCATACCACATACTTATCAATTGAGATCACTACTTACTATTTAAGAACAATTTAGTTCCTCATAATTATACTTACTCATTCAAATCTTACCACATCCCAAACACATATCATAACCATTGCTCACATTTACATGCACTTATACTCTGCACTTATCACCACAAAGCCACACGAATTTCACTTAGTCAAGTTTCTCGATGAACACTTCGGAATAATACTTGACACACGGTGGTTTCGCACACAGCCCACCATTTATAAATAACACGGTGGTATCGTACACAGCCCACCTATAATCACATGTCCACGGTGATATCACACACAGCCCACCAATAATAATAAATACGATGGTATCGCATACAACCCACCAATAAAAAATAAATACAGTGGTATCGCACACAACCTACCAATAATAACATGACCGCGGATATTTATCCGTATCCTTTTTCTTATTCCGAAGGTTCATCCAAGAATTTCTTCACTTTCTATCATTTTATTTGATACCAATATTATTCATTCACATTTCATACAATGCATTAATATGTAAAAACATAAGTAAAAAGAATGTATCATTTACATATAAACTTACCTCGATACAAAATGTGTTAATTTGCAATTTAGTTTGAAACCTTGCCTTTTCCTCGGTCAAGGTTGATTCCACGTTCTTCTTGATCTATAAAGATAAAATTTACTCATTTAATCAGTACATAAATCAAGACACTTTAAAATGTCTACTTTGGCAAAAATTATCGTTTTGCCCTTAGACTTTGGCAAAATTATGATTTTCCCCCTAGGCTCGTAAAATGAAATGTATTCATTTTTCTTACACCCAAACATAGTCGATTCATATTCCCTCTTATAGCAACTCAAGATTTCAATTATTACACACATTTATCACTTATTTTACAACCTTTATAAAAAGGTCATTTTTAGGTGTTTTCATGGAAACACCTTTCACAAAAGTTGTGTATTTAACAACCAAGATTCATTTTCTTCTATATTTCAGAAATAAACATGAATATTCCCATGGAAAAACCCTAGACTCTCTACCATTTTGCAAAATAGTCCCCTCACTAGCTAGCTTAAGCTTTAGGGGTTCCAAAAGTACAAAAATCTTCAAGAAAGACCACCAAAATCACTTACTTGCAAGGAGGATAACTGCTGAAAATTTGAAGCTTCCAAAACCCCTCTTTGGCTGATATTTTCAGTGGAAGGTGATGAAGATGATATGTGATATCATCTTTCTCTTTATTTTATTTTAGTTTATCAATTAAGTCACCAAAACCACACCTAACCATTGACCATGTCTTTTCTTTGTCCCTATGGTTGGCCATCACCTAAACAAGGCCTAATTGCACATTAGGGACCTTCAATTAAAATTCTATAGCTATTTGATACCTTTAGCTTGTAAATTAAAACTTTCGCACTTTAGGCGATTTAGTCCTTTTTCGCAATTAAGCATGAAATCATTAAAATTAATTCACCAAAATTTTCATGCACTCATATAATCATGCTATCACACATAAAGTAATATAAAAAATAATTTCTCTAACCTCGGATTAGTGGTTTCGAAACCACTGTTCCAACTAGCCCGAAAATCGGGCTGTTATATTTTCTCTCTTCTCATATTCTTCAATGCAGAAACATAATCCTTACCTACCAAATAAATCAAGTTTTTGTTTCTTTCACATGATTCCTAAATTGAATTTCACTCAAAACCGAATATCAATCATTCTTAATCAAATCTTGATTTGAATAACCTAATTTTGAAACTAAAATTGGATCTAACTAATCAATATAAAAAAACCATATCATTAATCAAATCTAAATTTAAATTTATTTATATTCAAAAAAATTTTTCTATTTCCAAAATTTTACAGAATCATGTAGATTATCCATTTCCTTTTCTTTTTTGATGAATAAAATTAAGCAAATAATAAAATTGATCTAAAACTTCTTGGATATTCCTAAGAAAACTTGGTAGAAAGCTGAGTATGGATGAAGCGAAGAGAGAAAGGGAGCATGGAACCAAACTAGTTTGGGTAAATTTGAGGGTAAGTTTCATACGGTGGTCGTTTTAGTTATTGAGAGCTCGTTTGAAGAATCCGTGAAGCAATGTAGTTCCGAGAGGGGGAGAATGTTGTAGGTAAGATAGATATGGTGGTCGTGGGGGTAGGTCAGGAGGTTAAGGGAATGAGCTCGAGAAACTTTGTCGAGGGTGGACTGCGATAAGTCACGACTGGCGAGGTCTTCGAGTGAGGTGAGCTTGTGGACTAGGCCATTGAGAGATCCAAATTGGTTTGTTAAAGTGATGATGGACGATGAAGCTTTGTAATTGTGGGGTGAGAAAATGCGATGCATATTTTACTTTGGTTTCAGCTTTCGCCTTTTTTTTTCATAAACATAAAAAAGTTTTAACAAATGGAAAATATAGAAAAAAAAATACGTTAAAAGAGATGGAGAAGGGAGGAAACAGAGGTAGAAGCAGAAGAAAATGAAAAATAAAGAAAAAAAAGAAAAGTTAAAATAACATAAAAGAAAAAAATTAAATTGCTCAAAATAAAAAAAATATGGGGACCAATTGTATAATTTAATCTAAATTTTTTGTTTGAAATGATGATTTAACGTGCCATATTAGATTACAATTACACCGTTAACAACAATTAATGACTTAGTGATTAAAATATTACAACACGTTAACGTAAGTGACTAAAACGTAACATTTCAAAAATAAATGACTAAAATATAACTTGAGGTAAACAAAAATGATTATTTTAATAATTTACCCAAAATTTTAATATCTAACTATTCTCCCCACCAATTTTAATATTTAGTTAGAAATTTTAATATTAACTTACATGAGGTTAATTAGGTAATTTTATTTTCGAGCCTCCACCAAAATATATATTAACGGATGAAAAGAAAACGTGCGAGGAATGGAGTTGGATCCCTTAATACCGCACTTATAAAAATGCCAAAATGCAGTTGCCGGGCTCTGGTCTTTCAAAACAGCTTTGCTATAAAAGCCCCAACACAATAATAGCCTGAAACTGCACTTCAATCTCGACATAGATAATGGCGGGAAAGCAGATCGGCGGCGACGGCTTGCCAGCCAACATCGCTGGAATGTCGAAGAATCAACTTTACGAAATCATGTCCCAGATGAAGGCACTCTCACTTTCAATTTTCTATTTCATTTCTTTTTCCTTTGTTCCAAACGCCAGTTCCTTTGCCATCAAATATAATTGGTAATTTAATTACTAGTTTTTAATTGATCGTTTTTTATCTATATGCAGATGCTTATAGAACAAAACCAGCAACAAGCGAAAGAGATCCTTATTCAAAACCCTCTCTTGACTAAAGCCCTATTCCAGGTTTTTCTTTTCTTCTCTATTTTCTTTTTCAGTTTTCTTTAAAACTCTCTTCGTTTCCCTTTCCGATTTATTCTCTATTCTTTGAAAAGTTTTTATTCTGATACCGATAGTAATTACACGTTGCTATTATATGTTGGTTCGAATGAATTGTCCGTTGCTATAGCTGTGAGAATTGCATGAACTTTTGGTATAGTTGTTGAGAGTAGCTAGTCACTAAGAACCCGAGCAACTGGGACACTGAATACGGTTGTATTCAAGAACCTTTGTACGGTCAGTTAGGTTTCTGAAGTTGCTTTTGTATTTAAGGGATGCCTGTAGTTCTTTTTCTTTCTTGGTGGATTAGTTGTAATGCTGTAATAGCCCTTCTTTTGCTTTTAAATGCATGTTTTTAGATGGTGTACTGTTGAAAATCTTTTGGAGCTTCCATGCCTGAACAGGTTTTTTTTTTTTTTTTTTACTCCAGGCTCAGATTATGCTTGGAATGGTTAAGCCCCCTCAAGTGGTATGTTTTTTTATTTCTGTGAAGTTGTCTTGAAATTTTTATGTTGGGGACTGTGCCTGTGTTATGAATCTTTGTTTGTGTTTAGATTCCTACAATTCAGCGACTTACATCGCAGCAATCTCAGTGTCAGCAATCAGCACAACCTCCTCCAATGCCAAACATCCAGCCAGCAAAATCATTGCCAGGTCAACCTGGGTTGCAGGACCAAGTGGCTCCATCTCAGACCCAACCTCCTTTAAGGAAACAGCACCAAAACCAAGCTGGGGCACATATCTCAGCTGCTGCTGTTCCTCCAGCCAGCATTCAGTCTCAACACACGCCGTCTCATTCCCTTCAGACACCACAGCAGATGAAGGGGCATCTGAATCCTCCGATGTCCCTTCCACAATCATCTCAACTGCCAAATGTACCTCTAGTTCCTCTTCACTCATCTTCACAGCCCCATCATCATCAACAAACACACATGCCAATGGCCTCTGGCCAGTTGCAGCAGTCTTTGCAGACAACTGGAATTTCTCATATGCCTCTCCAGCCACCAATGCTGCAACAGGCTAGACCACCTACACTGCCAACTTTACATCATCAGTATACCCCCCAAATGGGTCCTAATGTTGGTTTCCAGCATCCTGGAGCTCCCCAGCATCTTTCACAGCCTATATTCCATGTAAGTCAGAAGTTGAATTTTGGAAGCCTTGGGTTCTCCCTGGTATATTCTGCAATAATTCCTTTTATTTTTGAATTGTCCAGTCAAGTAATAAACCACCTTCTGGCCTTGGACCTTCTTTTCCACAAGGACAGCCACCACACTCAAATCAGCTGCCACCTCAACCAATGTATCAAAATCAAGTATGTGCATAATTTAGTTGTTGATTTGTATTGGTTTGACCACTTAGCAAGCATTCTTTATCTTTCGTGGCTGATTAGAAAAGTAAGTTCATGTTTTTTATTTATGCTTAGTGGCCATAAATTAAGTGGATAATTCTAAGCACTCCATGGTCTACCTTGCATTTAGAATAGATTCAATTACTTTGGCAATATGTCAATTTAGATCTCCCTTCTGCTAGATGATTGGTTGACTAGTTTATGCTTTGAAGTTCAATGAAATAAAAATAGTGGATTCCTTTCTGTGTATCTGAAAAAGTTCGACAACATTTGCCTCATTAATTCATCTTAACTATTTGGGTTTGTGCCTCATTAAAAATTGTGGAAATCTTTTTTTTTTCATTATAATTCTTGCACGTGAAGATGGTAATATAATTGGTAGTTAGAAATGCATGCAACTGTGATTGCAATAGCACTCAATTCCAACTTCTTGTAATTCAATGTAAAGAAAGGTGATTGCCTGAGGTACCTCGATGCATTTTAATCAAGTCAGTGAGGAGAAATATTTGTAGCACTCGATTGCAACTTGTAATTCAATGACTTTGATTCAAATTATTCTAATCATGAAATCAAGATGGCTCTTCATTGTCTAGCTCATTCAGTACTTGATGTTGCGATTGTAGGTAGTAGTTAACTTATTTTACTTATTCTTTTTCCTTACCTTTTCCTTCCAAAAGCAAAAGGTAAGCGAAGAAGGCCTTTTAGATGCACGCACGCACACATAGTGACACATATCATATATATATTTCTTAAGAAGTAAATGCTAATAGTTTCATGATAATTATGCATGATTTAGTTTTCTATGGAGCTGATATTTGAATTTGTGTAACACTTTAAAGTTATTTTTCGTCAATCAAATATGATGTATTTTTTAGTAAAGAGTAAGCGATAAAGAACTTAACGAGAGTTTAAAATCTCCAGAACTTGATTTTCTATATTTAGTGCAAAAAAGTTCCATGTCGCATGGAATAGCTTGTAGGAAATGTCTATTGCTTAATTGACGACATTTGTGGCATGTGCACCGGTTATTCTTTCAGGCAGGAGGCTTACATTTAGGATCTGATTTTAGCAACCAAGTTCGAGGTTCAATGCAGGCTGATGGAGGATCTTCTTGGATGTCAAGCCAACCAGATAATTCAACACTAACACAGCTTCAAGGACCCTCAGCATTGGTTCCCAGTCAGATGGGTTCTGGAAATCAGCCCCCTCGGCCTGCATCGGTGATTATCCAAATTCCAAACTATGAGTTTAATATTGAGCAAAGATTAACCATCAATAGCTGAAGTTGATGTACTAACTAATTGGTTTTTCCTATTGGCTGATTATAGTTGACTCCTGAGATGGAGAAGGCACTACTTCAGCAGGTAATGAGCCTCACTCCAGAACAAATTAATCTCTTGCCTCCAGAGCAAAGGAATCAAGTACTTCAGCTCCAGCAGATACTTCGCCAATGAGAAGGTCAAGTAGCAGAAAAGATTAATCTCCCCCCCCCCCCCGACATTGCATGCGGGGAATTGATGATCCAGATTGAAGGAATTGTTTAGCTTGCATTTAGCATTTGCTGCCAAACCTTTGCGAGCCTTAGATATTTATTTGAAGGTTTATAGATATAGAGAGATTATTAAAGTTGAACCTTGTTATGGGGCGAATTTACAGGCTCTTGTTTTCTTTCTAGTGTTGTAAGTTGACAGATTAAAGATGTGAAACACCCCTATTCCAGTCTCTGTTCTCAGATTAGAGATACGGAGTGTTACCAAGAAAAACAGAACATTTAACTATTCAGCAGACATAATTTTTTAACTAAGCACTAGCATTTCCCAAATAATTAAATTCCTAGCATACATACACAAATAGGCCTTAAATCGAGCATACAAGTCCCTAAAAGCAATTTGAGAACAATGTAAGATCAAATTGAGCATACAGGACCCTAAAACAGTTTTGAGACCAATTTCTTGACCTTAAGGATTAACCTAACCAAAAACAGATACACATCCAAAACCAACCATTTAACTGCTATATCACCATAACATCACATTTTTAAAATTCACAACTGTCTATATACATGCCACATCCCAAAATAGAAAACATCTACCAAAATAGTTGAATACTGGGAGCTTCCAGTCGATCCATACTGCCAGTCCCTACAAAAGAACATAAATGAAACAAGTAAGCCAAAGAAATTTAGTAAGCTCATAGCTTAAACATCAAATTAATTTACATTAATTGAAATAAATATTCAAATAGAAAATTTACAAGTTCACAAACCACTATAAATTCAATGTATTAATGTCAATAATGTGCAATCACAAGATTTGCTACCATCAACTATTCATTGTCATATGTACTCAATTGCAATAATCGATATCATATAGGTAACAAATAAAATTTCACATACATATACACAACTAATTAGATAAAAATGACATAACAAGAAGAAATTTACATTTACATATCAAAACACTATGAACTTACCTACGATCACTTCCGGTTAAAAAGTAAGGACTACTTCGTAAATTTCTCCTTTCCTCGATTATTGTCTTTTTGACTCGTTTCTTGATCTATATAGTAATTCAATCCAATTTATTGAATTCACATACATTTCAAACTCAATTCAATGCATGAGACCTTAAGTTTTTATTATTTATATATTTTCCCTAAACTTTTACATTTCTCACAAATTAGTCCCTAAATCTGAGATTCCAAATTTAACAAAATTTTACAATTTCCCAAGTTAGCCGAATTTATTCTTATGCTAGGGCAGTCCATAATTATTCAAAAATTACACAAATTCCATAAAATTTTAATTATTTTATCAATTTACTCCATTAACTAGAACTATAAAAAATCATTCAATAAACTAATTTTAACTAACTAACTAACAATATCTCAATTTCACCAATTAACATAAAAAATAACTAGCAATCATCAATGGCAAAAACAAAATTCCTTAACAATTTCAAACAAAGCTACAGATTAATTGAACCTAGTTGCAACGATCTCAAAAACACAAAAATTACAATAAATAAGCTAAGAAAGGACTTACATGCAAGGAGGGTTATGGCCGAACCCCTCAAGTTCAACAATGGAGCATTCTCTTTCAATTTTTCGGTGGACACAACTAAGGATGATGATAAATTTTATTTTTATTATTCATTAGTTTAGGTTTTTTAAATTATTAGTTTACCCTTTTAAATTATCATGCAGTTTAGTTAATTCCAAGTCCAAAACCGTCCATCAACCTTTACTATGGTTCAATTACCATATAAGTCCTCCCTCATTTAATAATTTAACACCTAATCCCTACAATTCAATTATGACTAGATTTTTTTTATCTTTTACAATTTAGTCCTTTTTCTTAAATTAACTAGGTAAATATTAAAATTTCTTCACCAAAATTTAATATGACCTTAATGTAACTCCATAAACATTAATTAAATAATAAAACACAATCTCACATATCAGAACTGTGTCCCGAAATTACTATTTTCGACACTATTGAAAAATTATATATTACAAGATGAATGATGGCCTTTGTTTGTCTATTGACTTTTCTGTTCCGGTATTTGTTTGTCATAAGTAGGTTGAAAATAAAATGAAAATTAACAAACATTATTTGAAATTACAAGGTAGAGCTAAGGCCGTTAGACGGTGATGAAGGCCTCGAGTCGAGAGTGGCCTACTCTCTTTTTGTTTAATTAAATGTTGTAAAAGATAAAGCTAGCTTATCCAAGGATAGATACATCAATTTTCACTTCAACTGAGGTTGCTTTTATTTTTTTCACCTATAACCTAGTAATTTATAAATGAATTGAGATATTCATTTAATGTCTAGAGACAAGAATAACGGTTTGGTACTTCTAAAATTTTAATGATATGAAATGTGAGACATTATTGCTAAGGATGTAATTTTTAGAAATGTGAAAGTTATAATCATCATTCCACTAGAAATGTGATGATCACTTGTTATGAATAGGATTATCAAGAATGTAAAAAGTTACATTCATCACTTCACTACAAAATGTGATGATAACTTTAAAATTTACCTGATTAAACAAAATGAAAAGTTAATTAATTTTATTTTTAAATAATATTTACAATTAAAAAAGTTAATTTATTATTAAACAAGTAATTTAATTAATTAATTTTAAATAAAAATAAATTAATTTTTTATCTCAAATTTAATATATAAATAAATTTAAAATATTTTTTGAATATTTAATATGTATTTAAATTAGAATATAAATTAAAATGTAAATTGATAGTATTTAAAATAAGTTTAAAATTAAATGATTTTATGATCTTATAGTTAGAAGAAAGGATAAATTATTTTATGGATCCTATCCACCGCATCATCCATGATCCCGTCCAATTAAAAAAGACACATCATATTTAATTTAAAAGTTTAGTCCAAATATTCATATAATGTGAAAAAAAAAAGATGATATGACCTTTTTAAATTGGACAGAACTATAGATGATGCGGTGAAAAGGGTCTATAAAATAATTTCTCTAGTGATATAAAAATAAAATAAATAAATAAGAAAACATAATATTTTATCTCAAAGCTAAATTTTAGCTTCCCATCCATTCTCACCCTTACACCAATTAAATTATTTTGTTATGAATGCATGGACGTGGGTTGGGTAAAAAGAGGGAAAAAAATATAATGGCTAGAATAAAAAGTACTTTTATGTGTAAATTTGAGCAATAACATCAAATATGTACTTCGGCTTTTGCCGCGGAGGCACTTGCATGTCTTTAGGCGGTGCAAATGGGTCTGGATATGAGACACAGTGCGGTGGAAATTGAAGATGATGACCTTGCAATAGTAAAAAAGGTAAAATGTAAATGTTGAAGATGGGTCGGTTATCAATGCTTTTATTAAAGATTTGAAAGCTTTAAGTGAAGGTTATGACAGATTCCATTTCGTACACACTGCTAAGGGAAGGAATGTTGTGGCACATTTACTGGCAACAAAAGGGATTAAAAGGGGGGGGGAAAACAATTTACTTGGTGGGAAAGGTGCCAGATTTTGCTGTTGACGAAGTGGAGAAGGATAAACGTGGACTGATCCGCCAGACTAACTTCGATCGGCGTAAGGTAGTGATCGTACATGATTTAGCCTACATGGGAAAGAACGATTGGTCTCCTAAGGAGCTCTTGGTGTTTCCAGAAGTCCTGATGCCTGAAAGGGGTTTGGGGAGTTCTATCACTCAGCTAAATTCACATTGTTTCTAGAATATGTTTCATTTTCTCGTTTTTTATTTTTTCTGTTGTTTCGCCCCCAAAACACTATTTGTTTTGTTTTCTGTGTTCGTCTGAATAAATGGTTTCCAACTATTTTACATTAATTTTTTTTTTAAAAGCATTGCAATTGCTTATTATGTCGCTGTCATCAATCATGAGTTAGTATTGAGTTGCCTTACAACACCAATTTAATTAACAACATTATCAATATGTATACCTATCTCACGCTTGATACTCTGTCTTCAAGATATGTTTTTAACCTATTTTAAAGATATGTTTTACGCGTGCTCCTAAGCGAGCAAATGTTTTAAGATATGTTTTTAAAGTACGGTTTTCTAAACTGCGGTTTTACGCACTTTAGTGCAAGCTCTATGAGCAAGTGTTTTGAAGAAAACAACTTATGCGAGCTCTCTGTGATAAGCAAGCTCCCTATGCGAGCTTTCTGTGATAAGTCTCAGTGTGTGCTCCTTTGCGAGCCTTATGTTTGATATATTGGTATACCAAAGGATTGTGGGTACTCACCTATAAGTTTTGGGATTTCGGTTGTTAAGGCCCTAAGACATGTGGAGAGATAAGGGAATGTCGAGTTGAGCTCCATTCACTAGGACATGTTGTAGAACAGGAGAGTGTATTGCTTCGCGCTACACTTATGAAACATGTTATAAGGACTCTTTGAGTTATTCTGAGGCATTATAAGGAGATCTGCACATCCAATGAGACAATATTCTGATAAGTGTGTCAAGTGCGAGAACATATTTTATGTTTCACAACCATTCTAATAAGACAAGTATGTAAGCATGTTTCATGCTATATAAGTTTTGTTTTCAAACAAGCACAAGCTAAGTTTTTAAGTTCAAGTTTTAGTAAATGCATGTAAGGCCCTGAAAATAGGTCTAGTAGTTTCGAGTAAGTTTACCGAGTTTCGAGTGAAAATTAAGAGTTAATCGGGTTTATTAGTGATTTTTTTAATTTAGTTAGCTTAATTTTATTTAAAATCAGTAAATAATATTTCGAAAATTAAAAATATTTTTAGAAAAATTAATTTTATGGTTTTAAATAAATTTTTTGGGTAAAATAAATATTTTGGGTCTAATTAGAATTGAAAAATAAATTAAAACAGGGCTTTAATTGAGAGTGTAACACCTCTAACCTGTATTTGTCCCCGGATTAGGGTTACGGAACATTACCATACAACCAAAACATTTAAACATAATTTCATTCACTAAAACATATCATAAGCCAATCATACATATACATTCTGTCCCTAAATCGAGCCCTTGAGGCCCTAGAAAGATCTTAGAAACAATTCGGGACTAAATTGAAAACATTTGGAAAGTATAAGAAAAAGTTACAATAATTAGGAAACAGGGGTCACATAGCCGTGTGCCTCACACAGCTGAGACACACGCCCGTGTAACCTTTGAACTAGGGACACATGGACGTGTCCCAGCCCGTGTCCTCACCCTTGTAACTCTCTGAGTAGGGTTACACGGCCATGTCACATGCCCATGTGTGACAGCCCAATTTCGACCCTAATCGGAACGGTGGTTTCGGGACCACGAATCCGAGCTTGATAAATATTTATTATTATATCTTGTGTTTATTATTGGTAAATTTGTGTGTGAATATTTCGTAGAAAATTTTGCCGTCTGAGTGTTTAAATTTTAAAAAAAGGTCTAAATTGCAAAAAGGATCAATGTAGTGAGCCTAAATAAAATAAGGGGCTAAGTGACTTATGTTGCAAACATAGGGATTTGCATGTCAAATTCCCCATTTTTAGAAGGGTGGACGGCAACCATGCATTAAAATAATCTATGATCTTAAATTTTTTGTTTTTAAAATATTATTAAAGTGTAAGCATGCTAAGAATATTAAGCTTTCCTTATTATATTATATTTTGAGTAATATTATATTAAAGCATGCTAAAATAATGTGAAAAGAGTTTTTAAACAAAAGAAAAAGAAAAATCATTTTTTTTCATCTCTCTTCTTCATTTTCCTCATCCACCCGAAACCATCATCAAGAGGAGAAGAAATTCCTCTTCTTCATTCGGCTATTACATGTGTTGAGCAAGGTAAGATTTTGAACTCTAATTTAACAATCCATCTTTGAGTTCGGTTGATTTCTTTGGTCAACATTGAAAATCAAGTAGAGTTTTGTACTGCTAGACATGATGAAGTTCGGCCATGGTGAGGGTTATGAATTGAGTCAAAAATAAACTTAGATAGCATGAGAAGAAATAGCTAGAACTTGTAAGAAAATTTTGTTGATTTTTTGGCTTGAAGATACCCCCATATTCGGCGTGAATATTAGGATGAACATTTATGAAAATATTCTCTTCATGTGTTTTGATATTCGGCCATTCTCTTATAATGAAATTTACCATAGATAATTTATTATATGTGATGTATAACTATTGGGTGAACTAAGTTTAAGACTTAATTACTAGAAGCAAATTAGTGGAAAGGCCATAGAGAATCCTTGGGACCTAAGGGCCATTTGGCTTTTGAAAAGAAATCCAAATGGATTGAAGTTTATATTGTGCTGTACAATGGGTTAAATTGAATATATTAAATGCTTGACTGTGGTGTGGTTATTGTTTCAAATTAAATAAATGAAGTAGGAATTCGGTTCCTAGCGTTCTTGAATTAAGTTATGTGCAATTTATTTTGAGTTGAGCAAAGGGATAGGAAGAATATGAATGAAATTTACTTGACCCTTTTTAGATCGGGGACAAAAAGAGAAAGAACAAGATCGAGGAAAAACAAAGGTTCTCGAATAGCCGATTCGCATGCGGCCTATCGACAACCAAGGTAAGTCCTTTAGCTAAAGTATGTAAATAAATTAACTATGAATTTAGTGAATGATGAATTGTGGAAATTTAGAGTATAAATTCGTGGATTAGCCGAATGTGAATGTATAGTATTGAAGTGAGTTTATTTGACTAATGCAAGGTGAATAAGTAAGTTCTTGAGCTATCTTATGTTTTAAGGTTATTTACATCTAATGGATGATAGAATTTGTATGAGTTTGGTGTAAAACCATGAGTTGGCCTAATGTGATGATGATGGATTGGATTGATTTTTGAATATATTTAATGTAATGTGAATAAGTGCATATGTTTCGATAGGTGACAAAGAGATGTGAAAACCATGTAAAACTATTCGACATTCGGGCTTTATGCCTAGCAGCCTCGTGCTTGGTGTTATTTATCGTGCTTTATGCCTAGCGTGCCTCGTGCGGTGTTATTTATTGGGCTTTATGCCTAGCGAAGCTTCGTCTTCGGTGACATAATCGGGCTTTATGCCTAGCGTGCTTCGTGCGGTGACATAATCGAGGCTTTTACGCCTAGCGAGGCCTTGTGCCGGTGTTACTTTTTTTCGTGCTTTTACGCCTAGCGGGCATGATGCCTGGTGGCGTATTTTACAAAAGAGAAATCGAATCATTGATCAAGACAACTAAATGATAATTTATTGAGTATATGGTTCAGGTAAGCATGTAAGGTATGCTATGCTTAATATCATTTGGGTTGAATTAATATTATGAAAATTGTGTTGTATATATATTTGAAGTTAATATTGATGGGTGTAATCTCATGGAACAATTGGTTCTCAAGTATAAATGTTAGGAAAGGAGATTTGCTTGCGAGATGCTAATATGAAATTTAAGAATTTCAGGTTGAAGAAAATGATTCCAAATTTACTTGAGTTAACGAATCACTACTATTTGGCTTTGTATAAATAATTTACTTAATTGCCTATGTGAAATGCGATAAGCTGATTGTTTTCAGTGCGTTAATATTTAAATGTTTCATTATCATGAGTTAGGACTTACAAAGCTAGTAAGCTTAATCATGTGAAACGTTTTCCCTTGTTTTATAGATTTTGGTCACGTAGCGGGCTCGTGAAGGATCTTCAAGAAGTCCACCACACTATCGCCTTCCTTTGGTACTTTGAATTTTGGTTACAAATTTGAAGGCATGTATAGGCTAGATGAAGTTTTAGAAATATACGATGTTTGACCTTGAACATGCATATAATAGCCATGCGAATATGGCTAAATTTTTAGTAAGTACAATGTTGTGTCTCGATATGTATGTGGTTCATGATGGCAATGTTTATGAAATTCTTAATCCAGGTTTAATCGTTTTTGTTAAGAAATATTTGTATATGAAATGAATCCTTGAATTTGGAATGTAGATAGATTCGGTTAGTAACTAGGTCTTTCATAAATGCAAATAAACAGCTTGTAGTAGCAGCAGTGATGTGAGTTAGAAAAATCACCAAAAATAGGGTATATTGAATTTGAAGGTGAATGAGATATGGAATTAAACCTTATTGTGTCTATTTTTACATGAAAGAAACAGAGTAGGCAAAAGATTTATATATTATGAGATAATTAAGTTTTAGTGAGATCCGCTCTGAATGAATTCGTGAGTCACTGTTCTGTATTGGAAAAATTGTCAAAAATTGTACAAAAATAATTAGGAATCATGGTTTATATGTGTAGAATTCTTAATGAGTCTATTTTTCATTGGTATAAACAAGAACAGTATATGAAATTTGTGCACTGAGATAACTGTATTTTTGTAGAGACAGGTCAGATTTGCCAAGCAGTGTAATAAGGGTAAATTTGACGAATAAACTGTACTAATTGGCCACATGAAAAATTCTGGAAAAATTATGGTAAATCCATATATGAGTCTAGTTTCAAGGAAAATTTACGGATCTAAATTTCGAGTTTTGTAACTCGAGTTATGGTCAATTTAGTCAGTACGATGCAGTTTGACAGCTTTAAAATCTTACACCCCGAGTTAATAGTCAAGTCTAGTAATGCCACGTACTCGAACCCGACAAGGGTTTCGGGTAAGGGGTGTTACACCATGTCTCAGGTCGCATGAACTTAAAATTCACCCAAAACAAGCCATTCCCAACACCAATTCATGCATAATCACTTGAACACTTTGTGCACACCTGCAAGGCATCAAACACCTAAACATACATATGTATATGCCATTTCAAAAGCCTAATTCAACTAACCAATATGCCATTCAGGGCACCTCAAATGCATTCATCAAAACTTACCTAAACGTGCATATACTACCACATTTCAAACATCAATTACCAATTCAATACTTACCAAATCATACCATAACTAGGTCATAATCATATTAATTCAAAACATACCTTATGAGCCATTCAAAACATGCAACATAGATAGCCACAATGTCACAAACTAGCAAAGCATCAAATGTTCCAACAAAGTTAACTTGCATCATATATACATACCAAAACATCAACTAAACATTCAACTAACTACCATTACAAGTCCACCTATACATGCCATTATAACCTTGGCCAAAACATCAAAAACTACTGATATATATATGCTGGATAGTGTGATAGATCTCCAACGATATTCCAAACCGGTCGAGCTTCCGATAATTTATAAAACATAGGAAAGAAACTACATAAGTAAATATTACTTAGTAAGTTCGTAGAAAATAAAACATAACTTACCATTTCATTTACACAACAATGATTATAAGTATAATATAACCCAAACCACAAGCTTGACACAAGCCTATATATCATCAATACACAAGTTAGTGCATTTATACATAACTCATTTGAATTAACCATATGACAAGTCATTTTCATATGAAAATACATCATTTGATTCATACATCATTTTCATGAGCATATGCATAATTCCATTTGATAACTTACCATTTCAATCCCTTTTCTTGCCCATTGAACCATTTAGGATATCATTGGATACTCGAGAAAGCTCACACAAAATGTGCTTAAATATATAACTGTAACCTTTCCTCTACATCATTGCTCACACGAGCAGTGAAATGGGCTTTGCTCACATGAATTCCTAAGGTTCAGCCAAGACTCGATAGCCGTAATTGCATTGATTTATTTATACATCAATCAATTCACATGATGAATAACATATTAACATACTATTTGAAATAACATTAAAAAAAGAACTATTCACACGAACTTACCTCAACAACTAGGGGCGTGAAGGTTAAATCGAGCTATTCCGAAGCTTTAGCTTTGCCTCGATCTAAGTTCGTACGTGGTCTACCTTGATCTAAATAGACAATTTCAATCCATTTAAGACTTCTAGCATTCAATTTAGTCCACATTTCACATTTATGCAACATTACTATTTTTCCCTAACATTTTAACTTTTCACAATTTAGTCCTTAAGCTCATAAATTAAAATCTAAGCATTTTAATCCCCCATTCAAGCTAACCGAACTTATTAGGGACTTATATAAACCTAAGCAAACCATCATTTCCTAAATTTGCCATGAACTTTTACTATTTTTACAAACAAATTCCTAAATGCAAATTTCATCAAAAATCACTTTATAAAACTTATTATTTATCAACAAGGACTCAAAATCTACCATTAAACATCAAGAATTATTCAAAAGCATTCATGGAATAACCCTCAATCTTTAACATTTTTACAAATTGATCCCCGAGCTAGCTAGATTAAGCTAAAACGACATAAAAAACATATAAATCATTAAAAACTGGACTTAGAAACACTTACATGCAAGATGAGAAGCCAACCGAATGCTCAAGCTCAATGTCTATGGTGATTTTTGGTAATAGATTGAAATGGGGAAGAAGATGAGTTTAATTCATTAAGTTATTTTAACATTACTTATCAAATTACTAATTTAACCTTTAAAAACCTTAATAATTTCAATAAAACCATGGCCATAAACATCGATATCACCTCAATTGGTTTATTTACCATCCAATTCCTTTAGTCTAAGGTTTCATATCCATTTGACTCCTTTTAACTAATGGAAATCTACTTTTACACTTTTTACGATTTAGTCTTTTTCACTTTATTAATCATGCAAACATAAAAATTTCTTAACGAAATTTTAATATGACCTTACTAATATCCCATAGACATTAAAATAATAATTTACTTATCGAATTTGTGGTCCCGAAATTACTGTTCCGATTTAACTGAAAACAGGCTATTATAGAGAGAATTTAAAATATTAACTAAATAGGACCATTTTGCAAAATAAGGGAATATAAGAGTGGTTTTATAGCAAATTATCCTTATTTTCAAAATATTGGAAAGAAAGGAGTATTTTGCAAAATAAGGGAAATGTGGGAAGGGCCTAATGGCAATTTTTCCAATTTTTGAAAATCAGGTGGGGGGTTTTCAGTTTTAAAAACATTGCAATTTTCACCCAAATTAAGAGCTTTTTCTCTTGTTTTTTTTTCTCTTTTTCATAGACCACATATAAGAGAATATATCTAAAATTTAAATATATCTAAAATTTTACTCTCTTAAAATTCTCTCCAAAATCTCCATAAAAGTTTTCCAAAGTTGAGCAAAAGTCATCCGAAATGTCTTCAAGGATCTTGATTCAATCTTCTAAATTGGTGATTTGAGATCAATTGAAGGTAATTCTCAGCTCTAAATTCATTTTTAACCTTTTTTTCAATCATTATTTGCTATTTAAATTGATTAAAATGGATTTTCAAGTTTTGATTTCTTCTTTCTTGAACATAGAACTCAACAATGGTGAATCCATGATTTTGAGTTGGAATCCAAGTTATAATGGATGTCTAATCTCAAGTTTTTAATCATAAAACAAGAGATCAAACTCGTTTGGTTGATCAATTTTGATAAATTCGTTTTTAATCAAGAAAATGAGTTGATTTTCTGGAAAATTTTAAAACAATTTAACAGATGAAATTAGCACTTAGGTTTTATGTTAATGGACTAGGAATGAATTTTAGAAGTGGTTTGTGGTGCTGAAAAGGTCGTTTAGCTGATGAATTTTATGTTTCGGCTTAATTGTGCAATTTCAGTAAGGTAGATAAAAGAAACGATTTAAATCCATATAGTTTATGAAATTTTGACTTTCTTGATGTTAATGTTAGTTTGTAATGCAAATTTTGTCTCTGTTAAAGCTTCACACAGAGATGAGGACGATGCTAACCGAATTTAAGGCTAAAACTTACCTACTTGAACACACTTTTGTTTTAAAAAAATAAAGAGTGGAAGTGAGTGATTTTAAAGGCCATTGGTAAATTTGCTTGGTTTTGTATTAAATTGAAGTTTTAAATAGTGTTTTTAATGACTTAATCGCATCTTATTTGGTTGGATTTGCAAAAATTAATTTTATTTTACAAGAGCATTACTGTAATTGGCTTTTGGAAAATTGTGTGTTAAGCTTGTAACATCCTAAAATAGGGGTTATTTGTGTTTGAATTAATTTGCTTGTGATTGAATTGCTGTGGTGTTATTCATAGTGTAAGAAGGCTTAATTAGGGGTCTTGAGTAGGCTCGGAATAGTAGAAAATTTTATTAGGAAGCTTTAAAGGTAGGGAGCCTTAGTAAGTAGGGGTTACAAGGTAAAATGAAGGATCATTTGACACTAAAAAGGCCTTGGAAAAGTGGCAAAAGGGAGGCCACTTAAGAGCTGAAGTTGACGCCATAGGGGGAACAAGGGGAGCCTGTGTTCGAGCTGCAGAAATTTCCTTTTTGCTCTTTAAATGGACGGCAAAGGGAGAGAGGAAAAGGGCTTAAATTTGATTTCAGGATAATAAGGATAATAAGAAGATTATTAAGTTTTTTTTATTTGGATTATTTTGTGAATAATTTTAATAAGTGGCAAAGAGAAAATATAGGAGTTTGAGTATTCAAATTATTTTGAATAATTTTGAATTAGTGGCCAAGAGAGAAATAAGGAGTTGGCCGAATTTTAAACTCCTTGGAGAGGAGTGGACGGCAAGCATAGGGGGGAGAAGCCGAATTTTCTTAGTATTTTCTTCATAATTTCGGCTAGCCTCCATCTTTTGTTTCTTCCTTTTTCACTATCTCAAAACCGAAAACCCTTCTCTTCTTCTTAGACCTTGGCTGAATCTCCTATACCTTAATCTCCCATCTATTTCTTTCTTTTCTCTTCTCAAAACACTTAGCCGAAACTCTTATTTCACTTCCTCTTTTTCCATGCAAAGCCGAACCTTGATTGATTGTGTTGAACAACCATAGCCGAATCTACTCCCTTGGTGTGCCGAATTTTCTTTCTTCTATTTGGTGTAGCCTTGGCCGAATATCAAAGCAAGGGTGACCCCTTTTCAGTGTTTTCCAATCGGTTTGGGTAGGTAAGTGTGTTAGCCGAATGGCTATTTCTTTTTCTCTCTTATGTTCTGTCGGTTGGATGGTTGGGAAGAGCCAAAATCCAGCATATACTGATGGTTGGTTAATCTTTTTGTTGAAACCGATTTCACCTAGGACTCCGGGATCTCAAAGCAGTAGATCTGAACCATCATTCTCTGTCAATGAAATTCGGTAAGTGAGGGTAAGGTCTATTTTAGTATTCCAAAGCCGAAGGCCATTACTTGGAATATTGTTGATTGACCAATTGTAGCTTGGTGAAGCAGATTCGTGTATCGTGTGCCGTGGTTAGTGCTCAAAAAGCGTGTAGGTAAGGTTTCGGGTTCACAAGGAACCCTTTGGAATTAATTTGGTTTGGTCGAATAGGCCATGGCACTAACCTTGTGCTTGGCCGAATCTAGGAGCAAGAAGTCTAGGGTGGCCGATTGGTTCTTCGGGATTTAGAACTATCGTTGGTGACAGGTGTGTACATACACACTTTATGATTTATTAACTGTGCTAAATGTTGCGTATGCTAATCTGGTTTATGTAGCTTTGGATTTGATACCATAACGGTATAAGTGATGATTCGTAAGTACACATCGATTATGAGTTTACTATTTGATGCTTTTGGGAAGCATGGCATATTTGATATATGTGATTTAAATATATGTTGGCATGAATTCTGTTATATAATTGATTGATGTGGGTTGATGAGAGGAGGGGAAGTGATATTCGTGTCGACGGACACCAGTGGTTTGGTACCACAATTCGTGACTATGGTCACCAGAGGTTTGGCACCTCCAGAGGTTTGGCACCTCATAGCGTCTCGTCCCCGTGGCTTAGCACCACGCAAGGGTTGGCCCCACTGGATTATAGTAAGGGATTGACGCCAGTGATTTGGTATCACACGATGGGTTGGCCCCATCATTGGATTGTGACTTCGGGTCACTAGTGGTTTGGCACCACAAGTATTGACGGATATCGTGACTATAAGTCACCAGTGGTTTGGCACCACCAGTGGTTTGGTACCACACGGGGTAGAGAAAGGTGTTACGGATGGTTAGGTTGGGTGCATGATCTAGCGCATGTTAATTTGTTATAAACTGTGTATGATGTAGCATTAAACAGGGGGAAGGGTTACGCATTGAGTCTTGGTGACTCACCTTCTCCTTTAATTTTTCAGGTGACTCGTAGATCGCGGATGAGGAGCCGGATGGACTCGAGGTGGCCATGCAGTGAAATTAGGGATTTTCTGAACTTTGAATTTTATTTATTTTCAGTTGGTTTATTTTAATCAAGTTGTAATAAGGCCTCCTAGAATTATTTTGTTCTAAGGTTTTGAATAGTTTGGTTAAGTTATTGAATGATATTAAAATAAGTACACATGTTTTCTCAAATTCAAACGAAAAATGTTTTATCGTGCCATCGGGTACATTTGGAATCTATAGCAATTCGACTTAATAAATACTTTTACTCATACCAAGTATGGTTTTAGCAAGGCAATTGAAAATGAACGGTTTTCGACAAAACTTAAATCGACTTAAAGGGATTTTTACCAAATCGTTTTCCTTGTAACAAACCAGATTCGGTCGTAATGTTTGGGCCGGGTTTGGGGTGTTACAAAATTGGTATCAGAGCCCAGTTCAAAGCTCGACTGTGGGGGCTCAAGGCCCAGAAATGTTTTGGTAGGCTTTTTTTTGAAATATTTTTGGTTTGGAACAGCATGGCACCGAGTCTCCGGCACCAATCCGCCCAGGTAAGTACCTCTAACTTTTTGTTTGAATTATTACTTGTAGAAAGGGTAGGAATGGAACGTAGAATAGTCTTATAGGAACTTGAACCCTAGGATTAGACTACAACACAAAAACAAAACATAAGCTTTAATGAACTAAACCAACCTATGGCTAAGTCACTGAGCTAGGGTGTGTAAACCCTCAGACGCATGTCGAGGATTAGATCCCAAGAGCACAGTATTTAAGCGCGGTCCTAGTGACTCACCTCCTCTTCGCAGTATCCTACCCAGTGCGTAGCTTCTGGCTCACCCTAACTCGAGGCTCTCGGTGGTGTGGCAACCTCATGCGCGCATGTCTAGGAATGGTTTCGGTGGGAGCTTGGTATTTAAGCAGTCCGCGTGACTCACCTCCTCTCCACTCGAATCCTGCCTGGTGCGTAGCTTTGGTTCACCCTGACCAAGAGGGCTCGGTCATAGGCTAAACATAATGACTAAAACCCGAAAGGGAACTAGCCATGTTTTTTTTTTGAAAAAGAAGAAAATAACAAAACTCTAGCTTTTCAAAACTTTTAAAATCACTCTTTCAAAGTTGAGAACAACCATCTTTACAACATTTTCCGGAAAAAAATTTGATTTGTGGAAATTACAAAAATGCCCTTAGGGGATAAAATTACCAAAATACCCTTGGTTCATAAAATGCCAACTACTCAATGGTTTGCCCAAAATTTCATTATTTTATAAATGCCCAAAAACCTTACTTTGCAAATTATCAAAAATACGTTGGTTTTGGAAAATTACGAAAATACCCTCAACGTGCAAAATTACCAAAACGATCCTGATTTCTAAAATTTTTGCAACAGCATCGTTTTAAAAAGGGGAACTCTCAAAAAGGAACCCTCAGAGTTTTTCAACTGTTAAAATATCCTTGATTTATTAAATTTACAAAATTGCCCCTGATTGACAAAATTACCAAAATACCCCTGGTTTCCAAAAATTCTGCTATACCTTTAAATTGCGAAATTTTCAAAAATACCCTCCAGTCTTGGGAAATTTCAAAATTTTTGGATTTATTAAAGTTTTAAAATTTATTTTATTACGAAAATACCCCTGTAGGAAAATGACGAAAATACCCCTGGGATAGAATCGGACAGAAATGCCCGAAGAGTGAATAGGTATGAAAGGTATTAGGGAACGGATGTGCTCTTCTGTGTGAACTAGGATAGAAGACTTAAAACCTTGATTGTTCAAAAGAATCCTTGTTAAACTCTTCTCATAAAATTTCTTCGCGAATAACCAAGTGAAACAACGTACTAATCCATAAAAATTTTTTAATCAGATTAAAGCGCGATAGTTAGAATGAGCTCTAGAGGACGTGGACGTCGTGGACGTGGTAGGGGCAGGATGACCGTGTCAGAACCCGTTAGGTCGGGACAGGGGTCGGGGAATGAGGTACCTCCGCCACCACCCCCCTAACTTTTGGAGCTGAGGATTAGGATCAGACAGGGGGTGAGGCAGTATCGCAAGCTGTGTTGCGAGTCCTCGAGATGGTGGCTGGTGCTAGTGGAGGAATGGGAGCTCGAAAATCTCTTCCCGAGTGACTCCGATCCAACGGAGCTGAGATATTCCGGGGTGTGTCGGGCGTGGCACCCAGTGCGGTGGAATACTGGTTAGAATCGACTGAGAGAATCATGGATGATCTCGATTTGACCAATGAGGAGAAGTTGAAAGGAGCGGTGTTGCTTCTAAAGGATGGGTCATATCAATGGTGGCTCACGGTTCGGGATGGTGCTACGGCAGATGATCTGACTTGGGAGTACTTCAAAACTGCTTATTAGAAGAAGTATGTGGGCACCAGCTACACTGATGCTCAGAGGAAAGCGTTTCTGGGGTTAGTACAAGGAAATAAGTCAGTATCTGGATATGAAGCGGAATTCTTGAGGCTGAGCCGCTATGTGCGGGGGATCGTGTCAACTGAGCATGATCGTTGTGTCTGCTTTGAAGACGGACTTAGGGATGAGTTAAGGTTGCTGATAGCTCCACAGCAGGAGCGGGAGTTTGTGGTTTTAGTGGAAAAGGCTAAGGTGGCCGAGGGAGTCAAGGAGTCTGTGAAACAGAACTATGATAGGAATAAGCAGAAAAGAGGTTTTGGGTCAGCTGGATCGGGTAGTAATGTTCAGAAAAAGGCTAGGCAGAGTGGGCCAAATATGACAGGGAGGCCCATGGGTACTAATCAGAGACCAGCTCAGTGTAATCGTTGTGGGAAGTCACATTAGGGAGGTTGTTGGACCGGTGAAAGGGGATGTTTTGAATGTGGATCTTTGGATACCGTGTAAGGGACTGTCCTCGGAAGTTAGCTAAGAATTAGCCAAAGGGTCAGAACCGTGCTCCGGTTAGGAATGTAGGACCACCACAGAGGGGTTGTGGTAATGGTAGAGGAGGCAATGGTTCTAATCGAGGTCGCGGAACTCCGGGCAGAGGTGCAGGCAACACAGAAGCAAGGCAACCTGGTTTAGTCTATGCAGCGAGACGTCACGAGGAGGGTGACGCACCGGACGTCATAACCGGTACGTACCTAATTTTTGGTCTTCCATATGTTGCATTAATTGATGTGGGTTCGACGCATTCACACGTTGCTAGTAGTGTGGTAGAGACTATGAACTTAGACTCTGAGACTGCTTCTAGGGGGATGACTGTAATTAGCCCTTTAGGTCACTCTGTAGTCGTAAACAAGCTTTATAGAGATGTACCCCTAGAACTCCAAGGGGTAGTGTTTGTGGCTGATCTGATGGAACTGCCGTTTGGGGAGTTCGATTTGATCCTTGGAATGGACTGGTTGGTTAAGTATCAGGCAAGGTTGGATTGCACTGCTAAGCGCATGGTCCTTAAGATGGCTGAAGGTGATGAAGTGGTCATGATAGGTAATAGAAGGGATTACCTATCCAACGTGGTGTCTGCCTTGAAGGCTGAGAAAATGGTCAAGAAAGGTTGTGATGCATTTTTAGTTCGAATTTGTGCCTTGGAAGCTAAGGAGTCAGTAGTGGAGAAGGTCCGAACGGTGGGGGAGTTCGCTGATGTGTTTCCAGAAGAACTTCCGGGTCTGCCTCCAGATCGAGAAGTTGAATTCGGTATAGACTTGCTACCCGGAATGGCACCTGTGTCCATAGCACCGTAGCGAATAGCACCAAAGGAATTGGTGGAGCTGAAGGCTCAAATTCAGGAGCTCTTGGATAGAGGGTTTATACGACCAAGTATATCTCCGTGGGGAGCACCTGTGTTGTTTGTCAAGAAGAAGGACGGTTCAATGAGGATGTGTATTGATTACCGCCAATTAAACAAGTTAACGATCAAGAACAAGTATCCGTTGCCTCGGATTGATGACTTGTTTGATCAACTGAAGGGTGCATCTGTGTTCTCGAAGATAGACCTTAGGTCGGGTTACCATCAACTCAAGGTGAAGGAGGTTGATGTTCACAAGACGGCATTCCGTACTCGGTATGGGCATTACGAATTTCTAGTAATGCCATTTGGGTTAACCAACGCACCGGCAGCATTTATGGATTTAATAAATAGGGTATTCCAGCAATACTTGGATCAATTTGTCGTAGTGTTTATAGACGACATATTGGTCTATTCAAAGACGGAGAAGGAGCATGACATGCATTTGCGGATAGTTTTACAAGTACTGAGGGAGAAGCAGTTATATACCAAATTCAGTAAGTGCGAATTTTGGCTTAGGGAGGTGGCTTTCTTAGGTCACGTAGTATCAGCTGAAGGGATTAGAGTGGACCATCGCAAGGTTGAAGCGGTGTTGGATTGGAAACCGCCTAGGTCAGTGGCAGAAATTCGAAGTTTTCTGGGTCTAGCGGGGTACTATCGGAGATTTGTGGAGGGATTTTCCTTAATCGCAGCGCCGTTGACTAAGTTATTAAGGAAGGGAGTTCCATTTGTATGGCCAGAGAAGCAGCAAGAAAGTTTCGATAAGCTTAGGAAGATTCTGACGGAAGCTCCAGTTCTGGTACAGCCTGAAGCGGGGAAGTTATTTACAGTTTACTGTGATGCGTCCCATACAGGCTTGGGATGTGTGTTGATGCAGGAAGGGAAGGTAGTGGCCTATGCATCCCGTCTGTTAAGATAGCATGAGGTTAACTATCCAACTCACGACTTGGAATTAGCGGTAGTAGTCTTCGCGTTGAAAATATGGAGACACTACTTGTATGGGGAGAAGTCGATAGTTTACACGGATCACAAAAGTCTGAGGTATCTTTTGACTCAGAAGGATCTGAATTTAAGGCAACGTCGATGGATTGAGCTGTTGAAAGACTACGACTGTTCAATTGAGTACCATCCGGGTAAGGCTAACGTGGTGGCTGACGCGTTGAGCCAGAAGGTCGTGACGGACTTAAGAGCGATGTTTGCTCACCTTAGTCTATACGACGATGGAAGTCTTTTAGCGGAGCTTCAGGTTAAGCCAACTTGGATCGAGGAGGTTAAGGAAAAGCAATTGGTGGATGACCGTTTAAATGCGCGAAGGTCGCAAGTGCAGGATGGTGGTTTGGAAGGGTATAGTTTGTCTAGTGATGGAGTGTTATGTTTTCAAGGACGAGCTTGTATGCCGAAGGATGTGGAGTTGAGACAAAGAATTCTCCAAGATGCACATAGCAGCCCATACGCTATGCATCCTGGAGGTAGCAAGATGTATGGGGATTTACGGAAACAATTCTGGTGGCCAGGGTTGAAGCGTGAGGTAACTGAATTCGTGGAAAGGTATCTGACGTGTCAGCAGGTGAAGGCTGAACACCAGTTGCCATCAAGGTTACTTCAACCAGTGAAGATCCCTCAGTGGAAATGGGAGAGGATCACTATGGATTTCGTTAGTGGGCTACCCCTCACGCCCAGCAAGAAGGACACAGTTTGGGTAATTGTGGACCGTCTGACTAAATCAGCTCACTTCATACCGGTGAGAATGGATTATTCCCTTTAGAGGCTAGGAAAGTTGTATGTGGCTGAGATAGTAAGATTGCATGGTGTGCCAGTATCAATTATCTCGGATAGGGATCCGAGGTTCACGTCAAGGTTCTGGAAAGCATTGTATCAGGCCTTGGGTACACGATTGGATTTCAGTACAGCATTCCATCCACAGTCGGACGGGCAGTTAGAAAGGGTCATACAGATTTTAGAAGATATGCTAAGAGGATGTGTTTTGGATTTCAGTGGTAGTTGGGAGGAGTACCTACCATTGGCGGAATTCGCTTATAACAATAGTTATCAAGCGAGTATTCAGATGGCACCATACGAAGCACTGTATGGACGGAAATGCCGTACTCCTACGTGTTGGACGGAGTTGGGTGAACGACAGGTTTTGGGTCCAGAGTTGGTGACGGAAACTGAGGATAAAGTGAATGTGATTCGGGTTCGTCTCAAGGAAGCGTCAGATAGGCAGAAGTCCTATGCTGATCTTAAGCGCAAGGAAATGGAATACGCTGTGAGAGATAAAGTCTTTCTGAAGGTGTTGCCTTGGAAAAAGGTATTGAGATTTGGGAGGAAAGGGAAGCTAAGCCCAAGGTTCATCGGGCCATATACGGTTTTAAAGCGAGTGGGACCGGTAGCTTATCAGCTCGAGCTACCGACAGAGTTAAGTCAGATTCATGACGTCTTTCATGTGTCGATGCTTAGACGGTATCGGTCAGATCCATCGCACATTGTACCAGTGGCAGAGATTGAGGTAAACTCGGACTTGTCTTTCGAGGAAGAACCAGTTCAGATCCTAGAGCGAGATGTCAAGGTTTTGCGTAGGAAGTCAGTGCCCTTGGTGAAAGTGCTATGGCGAAACCATGGTGTAGAGGAAGCTACGTGGCAACCCGAGGATGTGATGCGGCAGCAATACCCCCATCTCTTCTGATCAGGTAATTTCGAGGCCGAAATTATTTTTAAGGGGGTAGAACTGTAACATCGTAAAATAGGGGTTATTTGTGTTTGAATTAATTTGCTTGTGATTGAATTGCTGTGGTGTTATTCATAGTGTAAGAAGGCTTAATTAGGGGTCTTGAGTAGGCTCGGAATAGTAGAAAATTTTATTTGGAAGCTTTAAAGGTAGGGAGCCTTAGTAAGTAGGGGTTACAAGGTAAAATGAAGGATCATTTGACACTAAAAAGGCCTTGGAAAAGTGGCAAAAGGGAGGCCACTTAAGAGCTGGAGTTGACGCCACAGGGGGAGCAAGGGGAGCCTGTGTTCGAGCTGCAGAAATTTCCTTTTTGCTCTTTAAATGGACGGCAAAGGGAGAGAGGAAAAGGGCTTAAATTTGATTTCAGGATAATAAGGATAATAAGAAGATTATTAAGTTTTTTTTATTTGGATTATTTTGTGAATAATTTTAATAAGTGGCAAAGAGAAAATATAGGAGTTTGAGTATTCAAATTATTTTGAATAATTTTAAATTAGTGGCCAAGAGAGAAATAAGGAGTTGGCCGAATTTTAAACTCCTTGGAGAGGAGTGGACGGCAAGCATGGGGGGGAGAAGCCGAATTTTCTTAGTATTTTCTTCATAATTTCGGCTAGCCTCCATCTTTTGTTTCTTCCTTTTTCATTCTCTCAAAACCGAAAACCCTTCTCTTCTTCTTAGACCTTGGCCGAATCTCCTATACCTTAATCTCCCATCTATTTCTTTCTTTTCTCTTCTCAAAACACTTAGCCGAAACTCTTATTTCACTTTCTCTTTTTCCATGCAAAGCCGAACGTTGATTGATTTTGTTGAACAACCATAGCCGAATCTACTCCCTTGGTGCGCCGAATTTTCTTTCTTCTATTTGGTGTAGCCTTGGCCGAATATCAAAGCAAGGGTGACCCCTTTTCAGTGTTTTCCAATCGGTTTGGGTAGGTAAGTGTGTTAGCCGAATGGCTATTTCTTTTTCTCTCTTATGTTCTGTCGGTTGGATAGTTGGGAAGAGCCGAAATCCGGCATATACTGATGGTTGGTTAATCTTTTTGTTGAAACCGATTTCACCTAGGACTCCGGGATCTCAAAGCAATAGATCTGAACCATCATTCTCTGTCAATCGAATTCGGTAAGTGAGGGTAAGGACTATTTTAGTATTCCAAAGCCAAAGGCCATTGCTTTGAATATTGTTGATTGATCGATTGTAGCTTGGTGAAGCAGATTCGTGTATCGTGTGTCGTGGTTAGTACTCAAAAAGCGTGTAGGTAAGGTTTCGGGTTCACAAGGAACCCTTTGGAATTAATTTGGTTTGGCCGAATAGGCCATGGCACTAACCTTGTGCTTGGCCGAATCTAGGAGCAAGAAGTCTAGGGTGGCCGATTGGTTCTTCGGGATTTAGAACTATCGTTGGTGACAGGTGTGTACATACACACTTTATGATTTATTAACTGTGCTAAAAGTTGCGTATGCTAATCTGCTTTATGTAGCTTTGGATTTGATACCATAACGGTATAAGTGATGATTCAGGTAAGTACCTGTCAGTATGAGTTTACTATTTGATACTTTTGGGAAGCATGGCATATTTGATATATGTGATTTAAATATATGTTGGCTTGAATTCTGTTATATAATTGATTGATGTGGGTTGATGAGAGGATGGGGTAGTGATATTCATGTCGACGGACACCAGTGGTTTGGTACCACAATTCGTGACTACGGTCACCAGAGGTTTGGCACCTCCAGAGGTTTGGCACCTCATAGCGTCTCATCCCCGTGGCTTAGCACCACAGTGGGTTGGCCCCACGGATTATAGTAAGGGATTGACGCCAGTGATTTGGTATCACACGATGGGTTGGCCTCATCATTGGATTGTGACTTCGGGTCACTAGTGGTTTGGCACCACAAGTATTGACGTATATCGTGACTATAAGTCACCAGTTGTTTGGCACCACTAGTGGTTTGGTACCACACGGGGTAGAGAAAGGTGTTACGGATGGTTAGGTTGGGTGCATGATCTAGCGCATGTTAATTTGTTATAAACTGTGTATGATGTAGCATTAAACTGGGGGAAGGGTTACACATTGAGTCTTGGTGACTCACCTTCTCTTTTAATTTTTCAGGTGACTCGTAGATCGCGGATGAGGAGCCGGATGGACAAGAGGTGGCCATGCAGTGAAATTAGGGATTTTCTGAACTTTGAATTTTATTTATTTTCGGTTTGTTTATTTTAATCAAGTTGTAATAAGGCCTCCTAGAATTATTTTGTTCTAAGGTTTTGAATAGTTTGGTTAAGTTATTGAATGATATTAAAATAAGTACACATGTTTTCTCAAATTCAAACGAAAAATGTTTTATCGTGCCATCGGGTACATTTGGAATCTATAGCAATTCGACTTAATAAATACTTTTACTCATACCAAGTATGGTTTTAGCAAGGCAATTGAAAATGAACGGTTTTCGACAAAACTTAAATCGACTTAAAGGGATTTTTACCAAATCGTTTTCCTTGTAACAAACCAGATTCAGTCGTAATGTTTGGGCCGGGTTTGGGGTGTTACAAAGCTTTTGGTATGATTAATTTGGATTGAATGGATTGTTAATTGGAGCATGAGTTACTGAATTTTTGAGCACTTGATGTTGGTGCTATGATTGGTTTAAGATTCATGGACAAAGGCATTTGTTGTGCTTAATTATATTGACGTTGAAATTGTTAAGCTACATGCTTTTAATGGCATTTTTATATCTTAAATTAAGTGCTTAAACATCAGATTTTATGCCTTGTATGTATGATTATATTGGCAGCATTGCATGGTGATTCCATTGATATAGTTGGCATACCATGGGATTTGTGAGTACTCACCATTTTATGTGTTATTTGTGAGCATATGGCTCAAGAAGTTTTGACTTTTAGAGTAAATAAGGGAACGTTGAGCTTGTGTCTCCACTCAATGGGACTGTGAGGCGATATAAAGGAGCGTGTTGCTTTGGCCCACTCAACCCGGGATTGTTTCTGATATGTAGGAGTTTGGAGATCCATTTATCCAGTGTATGATCACACATTTAAATATTGCCATGGATGTATTATGCCAATATAAGTGTATGTTTATAAGTTAAATTATGCTTTCATATGCCATATTAAATTTGAATTTTATTCATGGAATAGCATATGCTACTATGATTATAATGTGATATTGTGAATGAAATTTTGATGCTTAATGTGCCTGGATTTATGCATGAATTGGGTGCGATTAGTTATAGTTTTTACGATCATTCATTGAGCTTTTTAAGCTCACACCCTCATAGCTATGTGCAGAGACTTTTTTGGCTTGAGGAGTTGAGGAGCAAGCGCAAGGCCGATCTAAGATTAAGGCTCGGTAGTAGCTAAAGGATTCTTCTTTAGAAATAATAATGGGCATTGTGGCACTTATTGGGACTGGATTTAAGTCAATTATAATGGACATTGGACATTTATTTGGAAATTTCTTTTAGTGATGTTATAATTACTTTAATGCTTGATTTTTATGCTTAATTGTTGTGTAGTTTATGGTATGTTGATGAGAGTTCATATGGTGATTGAGAACATGGTGTTTGAAGCATGCATTTTATACTAACATAGTTTAATTGTAGCTTGCCAAGGAGTGGAATGCTTGTGGCTAAGGTATGTACCTTGTGTGATATATTTGATGGTTGCTAAGTATGATTATAATTTAGTCCTAAAACTTGATTAGATTAATTGAAGCCTTTAACGATAGGGAAACTCAAAAATATTTTAGAATTAGACTTGTGAGTGTCAAAATTTGGTAGAGATATTATTAGATAATATTTTGGGTAATGTATTAAAAGTTAATAAAAATTTACGTTTTAGTTCCTATTAATAAAATAATAATTAGACTTAT
Source organism: Gossypium bickii (assembly GCA_025503065.1). Lineage (NCBI taxonomy): Eukaryota > Viridiplantae > Streptophyta > Magnoliopsida > Malvales > Malvaceae > Gossypium > Gossypium bickii. The sequence continues at coordinate 29,065,960 of CP106712.1, forward strand.
TAAATGAACTCGATTGAAATTGAAATTTTTAGGGCTTGCATAAATTGACTAAAACAAGGTTGGTAATCATTTAGAACTAAAAACGGGACTGTTTAACTTTAGATGGTAAAATGAGCGAAATACCCTTAGGGTTAAAATACTTAGAAATAGTTTTAAAATGGTTCACAAAATCGCTTATGCATTAAAATTAGATAGCTAGTTAGTTAGAATTGAGGTGTTATAAGGTTAGAGTGTGTTTTTGATGGTTTTGAGCTGGAGAGTCACTTCGGTGGCTATTGTGTCACTTCGGATTTGGGCCAGTACATCTCGGTCGGGTTGGGGGTGTCACAATACATGTGAAACTGTTTTACAAACTTACGTTTTCTGATAAATAGGATCTATGAACTGGGTCTTGCAATCTACACCGCGAACCAAGTACGCGAAAATGATTTTTAAGCTAAGTTTTCTTTCTGTTTCAAAATATGTATTTTAAGCACAGTCGATTCCTGATTATTCATTGAGTTCTCGATGAACTCACCTACTCCTTTCTTACTTCGTAGGTAAGTAGGCCGTGGATGGAAGTGGCAAGTTAGATTACTTAGCAAGGCTTATCCCTGAACAGATCCTGTCGAACCTGGGAATTAGGCAATGGGGTTTATTATTTTATGTGGGTTTAGATTAATCATAAGTTGACTCTATTATTGAAATAATTTCTTTTAAAGTTTAAGTTTATTTTATCTTTGTGAACCATGTCTTAGAATGTTATTTCTTATTATGAATAAGCATGTTTCGTGCTATATAAGTTCCATTTTCAAACAAGCACAAGCTAAGTTTTTAAGTTCAGTTTTCAATAAATACATATGAAATTGTTTTAGAAACTTATATTTTTTAACAAACAAGATTTGCAAACTGGGTCTCGCAAACTATACCGCCAACCCAACCCATCATTCAAAAACGATTTTCAAACTAAGTCTTCTATCTATTTTAAATTTTGTATTTTAAGCATACTTTGTCAATTCCTGGTTATTCATTGAGTTCTTGATGAGCTAACCCACTCCTCTCTTACTTCATAAGTAAGTAGGACGGGGATGTGCAGTTGCGAGGTGGATGACTCGGCGAGGCTCATCCCTAAACAAATACTGGCGAACTTGGGAATTAGACGATAGGGTTTATTATTTTATGTTGGTTTAGATTCATCATAAGTTAACTCTGTTATTGAAATAATTTCTTTTAAAGTTTAAGTTTATTTTACCTTTACAAACCCTTCTAAAACATATAAAAATGACCCAGTTACTTAGTGGAACTTAACAAGTGTCACATGTTTCTATATTTACCTTCTTAATGGTTTAGAGTTCTCAAGAAAAATATAAATAAGTACAATACATTCACAATTCTCAAGCTTGGTTATCCAGTTCATTTCTAGTCAAACTACTCATAATCTAACTAGTACAATACTCCAGACAAACAAGGCGTATTACACCTTTGGCGCTAAATAATACCATACTTAACCTTTATGACTTAACATAGACTTCTCTTTAATATAGTAGAATAACTAAAACAAAATGCTCACCTACATATGTGGAGATTACTATATGCCCACACATATTCGTGATAACTCTTGAAAAGAGTTATATTTTATGCCTTTAAACTTGGTTAATTATCTATACTTAGGTAAGTTTAGTTGCATTTTATGATTTTTCCATTAGTGTTTTTAAGAAATTGCATTAAAAAGCTTAGACTGTGCTTAAATGTTATTATGTGTTACTTCTACTTGTTTACAGGAAGGATTTGTTTGTTAAGTGGAAGGTGTAGAATGAGGAAAAGAAGTAAAGAAGTGAAGGTTTGTCATGGAAAAAGGTTGGATAGTTTGCCAACACGAATGCCATGGCAATGCTAGGAAGCAGCCTAGTCAACGCTTAACCCTTATTAGCCCTGCTAGATGTGTACCAGAAAAATCATCATAAAAAAGAGGAAAAAGATCATAGATCATGGGATGATGGGTCTACCCTAAAAGAGGAGATGTAAAAAACCAAAAATAAAAACTGAGAAAGGGGGACTTTTGGAGAGTGGATGATTAGAGAGACAATTGGAGAAAAAGATCATTGGATGAGAATAGAGGATAACGATTAAGAACAAGACAAAATTGAAAAGGAGAAGAAGAGGATATTCCCTCTTGGTCACTATTGCTGAAGTTGTAGGTTGGATAGGCGACATCCATAATCTTGAAGTTCTTCTTTTACTTCTTTATTTACTGCTTTGTGAATTAAATCGAGAAAGAATGATGTTGAATGTTATTCTGAATTTGGATGTTATTTGCCAGCCCATGATTTAATCTCATAGGGTTTGGATTGCTTGATGAAACCTTTATTTCCTTTAATAGCTAAAACTTAGATTAATTTTAGTTTACTATTTCATTCAACGGTATTTATGAATAGCAGGCGTGTAATCTCTAGATATAGGTGAATATGCAACATGTTTATAAAATTAATCTAATTCTTACAAGTTTAGGTTAGTTAGATCGAAATTGAATGATATGAGCGAGTAGTCGAATGAATACTTGTAGTAGACTTTAGACATAGAGTAGCATTTTGTACAGAAAGGAGAAGAACAGTAGTAGGAACCAAACTCAAAACCTATAGACATATAGTGCCCTAGGTATGGTAACTCAAGGTTTAGCTTTCGAAAATAACATACAACAGTAGAATTATTCCGAGCAGTAGAATAAGATTGATCTTTCTGAGACATTATTAGTTAATAAGGGTAGAGTATTAGTAATCCTAGCTTTTCAAATCAACATCGTAGGTCTTTTAATCTTTTTTGTAGCATATTTATTTTCACAGCTCTAATTGTTTACTTGATTGTTCTGTACATTTTATACATAATTATTCTCCTAACTGCCACTGCATTTTTATTACTCTTCTTTTTACCTTAGCATTAATCTCGCTTTACTATAATAACTTCCTATCCAATCCCTGTGGAGACAATATAACTTATCACTTTATTACTTGATTAGACGTGTATACTTGCATAATTCGCATTTCATATTCACACGTGACAAGTTTTTTGTGTCGTTGTCGGGGAATGGCAATTTGGTCAAATTTGGTTTGGTTACTTTATGTAATTCCATTCACTTTTAGTTAATTCAGTTGTATTTAATTTTTCTAGGTTTGTTATCAATGCATGAGTAGAGGCATTCTTGCTAACGAAGAGTATCCTTTTGACCCTAAAATTGAGAGAACTTTGAGAATAAAGGGAAGAGAAGTGCGTAACATGGCTAGGAACGGGAATGATCTTGGTCTAAATGATCCATCAAATCCAAATGGTTAGGTTGTTGATCTTCCTATTCATCTCGTGATAGATGATTGAGACAGGCCAATTCGTGAACATGTTGTGCCAATTTTGGATTATCTGAATCCAGGGATAGTAAGATCGCACATATAGGCTCAGCATTTTGAGTTGAAATTGGTGATGTTTTAGATGTTGTAAACAGTGGGACAGTTAAGCGGGTTGCCTACTGAAGATCCACGATTGAATTTAAGACTTTTTCTAGAAGTCTGTGACTCATTTAGATAATAGGGTGTTCCTGAAACACCTTGAGGCTTAAATTGTTTCCATATTCCTTGAGAGATCGAGCAAAAGCATGAATGCTTTGTTGTCGGGGACAATGACATCATGGAATGATCTTTGCTAGGGGTTTTTTTACGGTATAATCAGCAAAATGTGAATGCCAAGCTTACAAATGACATTACTTCTTTTTGGCAATCAGAGGATGAAATGCTGTACAAAGCATGGGAAAGATTTAAAGAACTACTTCGAAAATGTCTGATGCATGGGTTTCAGCATTGGACACAGATGGAGATGTTTTATAATGGGTTGAATACACATATGAGAATAGCCGTTGATGCTTCTGCCAATGGTACCTTGTTGGATATATCTTACAATGAAGCATATGAGATTTTAGAACGAATTGCCAACAATCATTATCAATATCCTACCACACGAGTTGGGACTGGCAGAAGAGTTGCTGGCAACATGGAACTTGATGCAATCACTTCATTGCCTGCCTAGGTATCATCTTTAACTAATATGATCAAAATAATAAAGAGACTAACTGCAGTTCAGGAGATGAAAGTAGTTAAGCCAGCGTGTGTTTATTGTGGTGAAGACCACGAGTTTGATGAATGCCTATCAAATCTAGCATCTGTGTGCTACATAGGTAATTTGAATCGGAACAATAACCCTATTCCAACACGTATAATCTTGGGTGGAAGTAACATCTGAACTTTAGTTGAAATAATCAAGGTGTGGGGAATTTTAACAATGTGACAAGACAAAACACTATCAGTGCACCGCTTGGTTATACTCAACCTATGCTGAGGTAAAATGTCCAACAAGGTCAGGCATTGGCTTCATGATCATCATCATCATCTATTGAAGTCTTGTTGAAAGAATATATGGCCAAGAACGATGTTGTAATTTAGAGTTAAGTTGTATCCCTTCGATCTCTTGAGAATCAAGTGGGGCAGATAGCAAATGCTTTGAGTTCAAAAGCACAAGGAGCTCTACCTCATGATATCGAGACTTTGAGATCGCAAGGGAATGAGCATTGTAAAGCAATTAGTCTTAGAAGTGGGACTCAGGTGAATGAAATCATTAAATATACCATGGTAGAAGAGGGAAAATTAGATTGCAACAATAGAAAGATTCTAGAAACGTCTAAAAAGTACGCTGTAGCTAAAAAAGCTAAGCAAAAGATTGCTGCAGTAGAATTAGACCGTGTTGCCGACAAAAATGTTACGACAAAACATCCTTAGCAACATGAAGGATGACCACCTCCACCATTTTCTCAATGATTTTATAGTTGTAAATAAGAGGCTCAGATCAAAATATTTCTAGATGTTCTTAAATAACTTCACAACTACATACTGGGTTGAAGCTTTGGAGTAAATGCCCAATTATGTGAAATTTATGAAAGACATATTGTCAAAGAAGCGTAGGTTGGGAGAATTTGAGACTATTTCTCTTACTGAAGGGTGCACAACAATGTTAACAAATAAAATACCTCTAAAGTTGAAGGACCTAGGGAGTTTCACTATCCTATGTTTAATAGGAAATCAGTATGTTGGTAAGGCATTATGTGATTTAGGAAGCTAGGAATTGGGAAAGCAAGACCTACTAAGGTTATGTTGCAATTAGCTGATCGATCCTACGCACACCTAGAAGGTAAAATTGAGGATGTATTGGTAAGAGTAGATAAGTTTATTTTTTCAACAGATTTCCATATTTAGAATGTGAAGCTGACAAAGATGTGCCAATTATTCTTGGAAAACCTTGCTATAGGCAGGACTTTAATTCATGTGCAGAAAGGTGAACTGACTATGAGGGTAAATGAACAACAAGTTACATTCAATGTATTTGATGCCTTGAAATGCACTGATGAGAGTGAAGAATGCCATGCCATTAACCTGATTAGAGGAAGTAGTGGAGGAAGAATTCACAAGATTTTGCCACAACAATTCTGATAGTAATGAAGATTCACTTGAGCGGAGTGACGCAATAATTTTTGAGGACTTTGGTGAACTTGTGGAAACTAAGCAGTTTGTGGATAGACCAGGGAAGAAGTTTGAATCCTTGTAGTTATCAGATTGCTTTTCAAGCATCCTAAACCTTCTATAGAGGAACCCCTCACACTGGAGTTAAAGTCTTTGCCACAACATTTAAAATATGCTTATTTGGGAGAAAACAACACTTTGCTAGTAGTTATTTCTGTCGAGTTGACACTCGATCAAGAGGTGAGGTTGGTGGAAGTACTCTGACGATCTAATAAGGCATTGGGATGGACAGTTGTTGACATCAAGGGAATCAACCCTGGTATTTGTATGCATAAAATCTTACTAGATGTTTGTCATAGCAATTCTAGAGGTTGATTCCAATCATGAAGGAAGTTATTTAAAAAGAGATTATCAAGTGGCTAGATGTTAGTATTATCTATCCAATCTTTGACAGCTCATGGGTGAGCCTTGTCTAATGTGTACCCAAGAAAGGAGGTGTCACAGTGGTTAGCAATGATAACCATGAGCTTATTCCAACTCACACTGTCACGGGATGGAGAGTATGCATGTATTATCGTATCCCTAACCCATATCCGTCGACAGATTAAGGTTACAGAGCATTACTGTATAAACAAAACATTTAAACATACATTTCATACATAGTCATAAACATTTTATAACCAACCACTCATATACATATCATCCCTAAGTCGAGCCTTTGAGGCCTTAATTATACCTTAGAAACAATTCGGGGCAAATTTGAAAACATTTGGAAAGCTTAAGAAAAAGTTGCAAAATTTTGACTACAAGGGTCACATGGTCGTGTGCCTCACACGGCTGAGACACACGCCTGTGTCCCAAGTTGTGTGACCTTCGAACTAGAGACACACGGTCATATTCCATCTCGTGTAACTCTCTGAGTAGGGTCACATAGCCATGTAACACGCCTGTGTGTCAGGCCGTGTAAATCTCAAACTTGCCCCACACGACAGTGTGTTAGGTCGTGTGCTAGGCCGTGTACTCGCTGATTTGCATGCAAAAGAAAAAACAGGGGACACACAGCCATGTCGCCAGGCCGTGTGGGCTAAAATTTGCCTATACAAGCCTTTTCAAAACCAATACGAGCATAACCATTTAACCTATCAAATCATACTTTAATAAGGTCCTTAAACAACATTAAAACACAATTAAACATGCTAAAAAACATATCAAAACAAACATCTTAAGTGCCTAACCAATGTGCCCTCATTGACACCACATTTAAAACATCCATCAACAACCAATGTACCTTTCATAGGTATGTCAAATAAAGTTCAAGCATTCAAATAATTGAATATGGTAAATGCATAACCTATACTAATTATTCTCAAACAGTTATCAACCTAAGAGGCTCAATGAATAAGCTTTCTTTGTTTACCAATCAAGCATCACAAGTTTAATACCAAAATGACCAAATCATTTAAGCAAGCACTGATTGAAAGTTGTTACATAACAACTCCAAACATGTATTTACAATCATTTTAGACTTACAGAACTATATTCCTTAGGATTTACTAAACAAAAGGACATTATCTTAATATTGATATCCTAGGTACATGCCAAGACTCAAAAGAAATATATCACCAACATTGAGTACAAGATTTGTCGTGGATGCCGAGATGTAGAACAATAGTAATACCTGTAACAGTCCGGTTTATACCCTAGTCGGAACAGTGGTTTCAGGACCACAAATCCGAGTTTGTATAATATTTTAATATTATATTCTGAACCATTGATATGTGGTTTAGCATATGTTAAATTTCCGTGAAATAATTTGTCAGTCTGTGTGTTTAATTTGACTAAAGGATTGAATCGCATTAAATACAAAAGTTGCTTTCTATTTATTAAAGTGCTTAAGTGTTGTGGCTTTGTAAAGTGAGGGCCTTATGTGGCAATTTGGCCAAAGTCATTGATAGTGGACGGCAATATACAAATATATTTTGTTTATATATGTTTATTTATATGTTAGGTTAAATATATATGTATTTATTATTATATATTATAATAAAAGATGCATAAGTGGGTGGTTTCATTTTATCATTTCTTTGCCGAAACCATAAAAGAAAAAGAAGGAAAATTTGAGCTAGGTATTCGGTCTTTCAAGCCTGAATTCAAGGTTAGTTTTCGATCCATTTTTGATAATTTCTACGTTTTTGTAATCGTTGCTTCGTCTACTATCAAACCCATGTTTCAAATTTGTGTATTGGTGATGTTTGTAAGTTATGCCATTGATGCTAGGTTGAGCTTTGTGATGCTTTAAGGTGTTAAATGATAGATTGGTGGTAGATGAACATGTTTTGTTCTTGAAGTTTTGATGAATTTAGCTAAATAGGGCTAAATTGAGAAAATGATAATTTGAGGGACTAAATTGTGAATTTGATGAAAAATGTGGGCTTGTATGTGATGTGTATATATTCGGCCAAGCTTGTGTATAAGTGGATTTTGTGAATTTGATGTTTTGAGAAAAATGGACTAAATTGCTAAGTTGTGCAAATATGAGGGTTATTTTGCAAATAGCCCTAAATGTATGTCTTTGGATTGAATTGAATGAACTAGTGAATAAAAGGGTTAATTCTGAATATGTTTAGATCAAGAATCGAGGAAAACAGATTTAGATCGTGGGAAAGTGAAAGTAAACGAGTAGCCAATTACATTTTCGATAAACCAAATCCGAGGTAAGTCATTATGCAAATAAACATATTTGTATGAATTTGTAAATGTTTATATGACTAATAATGATAATGAATGTTTATGAGAAGTTGAGTATATGAATTCGAGATAAGGTCGATATAGCGATAATATTCGAGAAGTCCCGTTTAAACTTAGGAATAGATAGGATTAACTTTGTCATGACATAGATATCTGTTCTGTTTCGTCATGTAAGACCACGTTTGAAACGTTGGCATTGATTTGATATTCGTGTAAGACCCTGTCCGGGACATTGGCATCAATATTTAATTATGTGTAAGACCACGTCTGGGACGTTGGCATCAATATAAGCTTTACGTATAAGACCACGTCTGGGACGTTGGCATCATTATGATCTTTACGTGTAAGACCCTATCTGGGACAGTGGCATCGATATCTGAGTACATGTAAGACCTCGTCTGGTACGATGGCATTGTATTACCCTTCCGAGATTTTGAAGTATCCTACTAGTTTCCCATTGGTTCAACGGGCAAGTCTGTGATATGAATTGCAAATTCGAGCTATAAACAATTATGTGATATTAAATCCGATTCAGGTACATTGTTTGTACACTATTGAGTATATAAGGTAAGCATCTAAGTGATCTTGCTATGATGATAGGTATATGAAATTGACGATACAATATGTAAAGTTTGGCTAGAGTTGTGTGGCTAGATGAATTATGTGTTCATATGATTTTTGAATGGTGAAAATGACTAAGTGATTGATATGTGCCAATGTATTTATTTGCAATTATGCTTTTCTTACCAAGTTTATTTGTATATGACCTACTAAGCTCTTGGAAAGCTTACTCCGTGTGTGTTTAATCTGTTTTATAGGTCGTCAAATCTACTGAAGGCTCGGGACCGTCACGGATCGTCATCACAGTACTAAAACTTATTTTGGTACACTTTGAGAATGTATATAGCTCAATATGGCATGTGTAGGCTAGTTTTGGTATGAGTGGTATAATGAACTTAGCCATGTGATTTGGCTAATTATGTTTTGATAATATGCCTTAATGAATGTGATATGTGAAATTGTTTTGGCATGCTTAGTTGTTACATGAAATGGTTATGAGATGGTAAGTATATATGGATGAAAGGAGCTTGGTATAATTTAGATTTAGTTATGCAAATTGGTATGTTTGGAATTGGTTTGAATAGTTAGATTGAATGAATATTGAATGGATTGTAGTGTGATTACTTTAGTTAACAAATATGCATGAATTGGTTGATTATTTTGGCATGTTTTGATGGTTATATGTGCATGAGATATCTTGTTAAATATGGCTTGCCTTATGAGTGGCATTTTGGCCTTGTAAATGGCCTATAATGTCACACGGTTGTGGCACACGGGCGTGCCTAACGACCGTGGGTGAATGGTATGATGCAGTTTATCATCACACGGCCTCGACACGGGTTTGTCATTTGGCCGTGGTGTGCAAGTCAGTAGCTAACATATGACCAAAAAGTACACGGCCATGGCACACGGGCGTGCCTAATGACCGTGTTGGTATAGTCAGTATAAACAAGGATGGATACACGGGGGTGTCTAGAAGCCGTGGAGGGCACACGGTCTCCTTCCACGGGCGTGTCTCCCCTATATTTTAGAAAAGTTTCAAATTTTCATGGAATATCATATGTGTTTCAGTTTAGTCCCGACTCAACTTATAAGTATGATTAAGGTCTCAAGGACCCGTTTAAGGGACATTATGTCTGAGAATGATGATTGAATGTATGATTTTGTCTGTGAATGTTTCCGATCTGTCCGGTAACGCTCCTAACCCTAATCCAGCGACAGACACGGGACTAACCAGCAATCAATTAAAAATTCAAGCATTAAGCAACTCATGATCTCAATGTATCTCACTTTCAACTAGTAACCAAAATTTACATTTCACAACATATAAATCATCTCATGAACTATTATACCTCACCAAATTATATATTCCAACAAATGGCACCCAATGCCTAATGGTTAGACCGTGACTAAGATTTTTGCGCCCAGCGCTAGTCGTTTAACTCGACGAAATCATTGGTGTGCCTAGCACTAGTCAAACGAATCGACAAATTATTGTGCCCAGCACTAGTCGGATAATCGATGGTAATTACTCAATCTAAATTCCATAATATTACTTTTATCACTCAATATCACATTTTATGCATCACTCAATATCTGTAACATTCAGGTTCTAAGGGTTATGCATTTAGGGCATAACTCAAGTGATGGTAGGCTTATGGTGAGGTTGGATGAGTTTTAAGGGGTTCGGAGAACCCTAGAAGGTAAGAGATGCCTTAGGAAATTTTTGATTTTAGTGTTAAGAAGGGGAGCTTGGCTATAGGGGTCTTAAGAGAAATATTTGGAAGGTTAAGACACAAGAGAAGGCTTGGCAGAGTGGCAAGGGAGACGCCACTTAGAGCATGGGGAAGTGACGCCTCAAGGTGCTAAGGGGTCTCATGTTCGAATCATGCTGGCAGCGTGGAGTGCTGTTTTATTTTTGCACTATGGTGTCAAGGGGGGAGAGGTGTTGGACGGCTAGAACGCTTTTTATTTGGATGGGGATAATGTTTTATCTTGCTATTTATTTATTTATTATAGAAGTGTAGGATAATTATTGTTTTTATTTTTTTTGAATAAGCTAGGAGATAAATAGAAGAGGGATAAGTGTGGACTTATTCAACTTATTTTGAATAAGTGTTGGAGAGAAAATTTAGGTAGTGGACTAATTCAAATCAGTTTGAATTAGTGGTCATGAGTGTTTGTAGGTGGTGGCCGAATGTTGGAGTCTTCAAGGGGGGAGTGGCCGAATCTTATTTAAGGGGGTGTGCTCTCCCTTTAGCCAAATTTTAGCCTTTTATTTCTAAGCCTTCATGCTTTTCTTCTCATACTCTACCAACACCAAAAACACCTCTTTTCCTTCACTTGTCTCTAAGCCGAACCCTCAGGTGAGTACCTTCTTTTCTTTCTTGAAACTTTGGTAGCCGAATACTCTTTGAGTTCTCAAGCCCTTACTTCCTTTAGTTTTCTTCTTTTTTCTCCTTTTGTCATTTGGCCGAACCTTCAAGTAAAGCTTACTTCTTTTCTTTCTCAAAGCCGAAAGTATTCTTAGCCGAAATCTTTCTCTTCTCTTGACATCTTGCTAAGCCGATTCTTAAGGCCGTCAAGTACTCTCTCTCAGTCTCTGCAAGCGTGTGGTAGTAGCCAAAGGAAGGAAGCGCTAAGGATCTTTTAAGGTTCGGTTGCATAAGGTAAGGGCTAGTTTTGGACAAGGGGGTTTTTCCTTAGGTAATCTTGTGTTAAAGCCGAATCTAATATAGTTCTAGTTAGGGATTTCGGCAGACTTTTAGGTGCAATGGGTGGCTCCGAGGTTTAATTGATTGTATCAAACAGGTGCGTAATTATCGCACTGTTTCTCCTGTTTTGTGTATTGTTGTATATTTATATATATTTGTGTATGATGTGTGATAGCCGACAACAAAGGCTAAAATGGTGGGAACCCCTGTTTGGGGTAATCGGTTAACAGGCCAATAGTATGTGATATTAAATTATTATGATATATATGTGATATGGTAATGAGCATGTGATGTATACTTGTTATATATGTGATTTGACATGATACATTTGCATATATGTATGGGGGATTGGATGTGATCAAGGAAGGACGGGGTGTACATATTTATGTACGTGGTCTAATGTTAGCCTCGTGCTACATTAGCGCTTGATGATTAGCTGTGTGCTACATCAAGGGAGGTGTTGGCTAGGTGCCCATCTCGGCGGTTGATAGCTGTGTGCATCACCGTAGACGGATTAATGTTGGGATCACTTATGTGATCGGTGGCTCAGCCACGGCCTTGGGCAGCGGGTCTGCTAAGGTAGGATTTGTGGATCATGATGTGATCAGTGGTGGATTAGCCACGGCCTTGGGCAGGGAGTCTGCTAAGGTAGGTGTAATGGATGGACTTAGGTTGGGTTGGGTCATAATTGCATATCTGTTGGTATGGACTGTGTGGGTATGGGTCAAGCCCATACGTGGGGAAACATGTGTAATGATTATGCACTAAGTCTGTGGACTCACCCAATTTTTCTTAACCATCGCAGGTGATTCATGAGCTTGGACCGGGTTGGAGTGGGTACAAGGTGGCCATGCAGATGAAGGAGATTACTTTGAATATTTTAATGCATTTTAATATTAAGTATTTTGTTCAAGTATTGGTTGTAATAAGGGCCTTATTATTATTATTTTTGGTATTATTTTTATTATGGTTTGATTAAAATTAAATCACTATATAAAGATGATTTTATTTTTAGCAATCTATTTATTCAAGATATATATATATATACTAAAGTTTTAATATGGACATTTTATAATAACAAAGTTTTACTTATAATTTTAAATGGACATGGTTATCAAAAGTTAACAAATTTTCATGTTTTATTCTAAAGTCAAAAAGATTTTCAACCGTCTTTCCGCAGTGACATAACCAGATTCGGTCAAGGCTCGTGGGCCGGGTTTGGGGGTGTTACAAAATCCATATACTTCCATTGTAACAGCCCGTTTTTGGTCAAATCAAAACAGTGGTTTTGGAACCACAAATTTGAGATCAAAATATTTATTTTATTATTATTTCAATGTTTACAACATGATTAGGATATTATGTGAAAATTTTGTTAAGAAATTTTATCGTTTGAATGTTCAATTGGATAAAAAGGACTAAATTGCGTAAAATGCAAAAGTATTTTTCAGTTAGCTAAAGGTGTCAAATAGCTATAGAACCTTAATGTTAAGGTCTTTATGTTGTAATTAGACCATTAATAGTATGAGTGGACATATATGGACATTTAATGGATGTTTTAAATGGTTTTTCATTAAGGTTATTATGTTAAATAAAACAAAATCAATTTTAAGCTTAATATCATCTTCTCCACCGAAGTTTTTGAAGAAAAAGAAGCCATTTTAGGGTTCTTGATTCGGCTATGCTATTTTGCTCATTAAGGTATGATTTTTGTCCCTTTTAATGATTTTTATGTTTTTGAGATTATTGCAGGTAGTACTAGCTAGACCATGGACTAATTTGCAAAACTGTTAAAGATTTTGAATGTTACCATTGATGAATATGTAAGAGTTTTGATGATTGATGATAGATTTTGAATGTTTGTTGTTAAATAAATAAGTTTTGTAAAGCTATTTTGAGTAAAAATGCAAAATAGGGATTAATTTGTGAAAATGTGTGGTTAAATGTGTGAATAAATGAAAAATATGGGCTGCTAGGGGCCTTATGGTAATTCGGCTAAGCATGGGTGTTGTGAAATTTGCATGAATTTGTGATTTTGTGTATTGAGGACTAAATTGTAAAAATGTGAAACTTTAGGGGCAAAAGTGTAAACGTGCCTAAATATGTGTTTTGGATTAAATTTAATAAAGTAGTGATTGAATAAGCTGAATTTGATATTATATACATCATGAAAAGTGGAATTCGGACCTAGATTGGGGGAAAACTAAAGTTATCGACTAAACGACTCGATTCGCCGTTTTAGCATCTGAGGTAAGTTCGTACGTGCTAAAAATTGTTACAATTATGCTTTCAATGCTTTGATATTGCATAAATTGTATAGAAGACTACGGTCATGTTCGACGACAAATCGACTATGTTTAGCACTTAGTGTGCGATTCGAGATAGCTTCGGCTATTTATGGCACTTAATGTACAATTTGGAATAGATTCAGCTATATACGGCACTTAGGGTGCGAGACCGAGATAGCTTCAGTTATGTAAGGCACTTAGTGTGCTAGATTATAATAGCTTCGGCTATGCGTTGGCACTCAGTGTGCCAGATATCGAGTATTCAACAGTGTTACGAAAAGGTATGAGTTTGTTATGAATTTGTACAAGTATCTTCATGTAAAGTATGAAATTCAACTAGAAAAGGTTATGACTTTGCATATAAGTATATGAATAAGCTTATGGAAGGTTTGTTATTATCATGAATTATATGTTAACTATTTCAAATTGATGATTTGCGTATTATGAATTGTTGAGTATATTTAGTACGAATTCACTAAGCTTTATAGCTTACCTTGTTTGTTTTTCCCGTGTTTTATAGTGAATTAAAGCTAGCTCGGATTCGGGGATCATCAGAGACTATGTCACACTATCCAACCATATATTTGGTACTTTTGAGTTGTGTATATATATGGTATATGACATGTATAGGCTTGAGTCATTTTGGTATGTTTGATGAACATGTATTTTGGGCCATTTGAGTTGGCTTATTATAATGAATTTGATGATGTTTATAAATGTACAAATTGTTCTATTTTGAGTTTGGTAATTGACCTATATTGTGTGGTTGAAGTTGAACTTATAATGCTTAATGATATTAGGTAATTTGGGAAGCTATGTGCTTGATAATTGATGCTTGATAATATATGTTTGGAATGGTTTAGTTGATTAAATTGAATATGTGAATTAAGTATGAAACTAGATGGCAAATTGTAGCATATTTTGTAAATTGTATTGATGGTATTTGGATGCATATTAGTGCCATGAATTGGTGTCATTTATGCTTGTGTAGGTATGTGCAAAATGAGTGGTAAAATGGCTTGGTAAATAGCCTATTTTTTCCACACGGGCTGAGACACGGCCGTGTGTCTCAGCCGTGTGTCCCCTGGTGTTGAAATTGAATTGAAGTCAGTATGCTCCACATGGTCTCACACACGGGCGTGTGATCGGCCGTGTGGCACAAGTCAGTATACCCCTTAATTGACACACGGCCTAGCACACGGGCGTGTGACTTGGCCGTGTTGCATAAGTCAGTATACCCTACAAGTTTGGCATGGCCTAACTTATGGCTTGGCACACGGGCGTGTGTGGCCACTTCGAAGGGCACACAGGCTAGACACAAGGGCGTGTGGTCGGTCGTGTGACCCAAGTCAGTATGTACCCCCTATTTTCACACGGCCTGTGACACGAGCGTGTCCGGTGGCCGTGTGAGACACACGGCCTGTCCACACGGGCGTGTGACCCCTGATTTGAAGAAAAATTTTCTAAGTGATGAAAAAAAAATTTCCTGAGTTATCGAGTTAGTCCCGAATCATTTATAAAGCATGTTTAAAGCCTCGTAGGCTATTATAAGGGACAAATTGATTGAGATTGAATGATGATTGTATGAATTGATTGAATGGGTGAGAAAAGTACGGTTATATGTGTTATAAGTCCAGTAATGCTTTGTAACCCTATTCCGGCATTGAATACGGGTAAGGGGTGTTACATCCATTCACTTGAATTAGCAATTATATTAGAGATATAATAAACATCAAGTAGTAACTTGATTAATTAAATTAATTTGTAAAGTTCGAGTTCATGGAGTACGAACTTACAAAAATACAACGGATGCAATAAATCGAAGATGCCTACTCAGTGATCTTTTCCATCCCACGGTTGATACCCGATTTAGTCTTCTCTTGATCTAACTTTAACAAATTAATTCAATTACTTAATTTGAATACCATACTTGTTTTTAATTAAATCAATTAACCTTAGATCATAATTTTATACTTTTACCCTCAACAATTGATAGTTACACAACTCAATCATTAACATCAAAATTAACTTAATCACATCTTCATCTTATTTCCATAACTAACCAAATATAAATATAATTTATTAACAATCCCTAAATTCTTGAATTTTATAACTTAATACCATACTAGTTTAATTTATAGCATTAAACTCCTTGAAAGCTAATATTAACAAAACTCATTGTACAAAATATTTTAATTGCTCATTAAACTTAGTAATTCAACCCAAATTTCCAGCACAAAGAACAAACCACCAAAAACAGTCCCTAGACTTCACATGTTAATTTAACCCCCACATTTCAAATTTTTCTACAATTTAATTCTCAATGCACAAGTTCATGAATTGGCTTTACAACTCTTTCCACTTCTATTCCAACTTCAAAAATCTACCACAATAACATTAAGAACTTAGATTTTTCTACCATAATAACTTGTTTTAACATCAACAACTCTAAAATTTTCAATATGGGTAATTTAACTCATGATCTTAGGATTCCAAAAACACAAAATCCATGAAGAAAGAACCAAAAATTACTAACCAAATTGAGCTTTAAAGCATGGGATTAAATGGCCGAAATTTTCTTCTCCTATCATTCCCACTTTTGGCATGCAAAGAGAAAGATGAAGCTTTTTAATTTTCTTGTTTTTCTCCTCTCCCACTAATCTATTTGTTTCTTTTATTAATCAATTTCCTTTCCTTTTATATTTTATTTATTCGAACATCATTTACTAATTGTAATACATATTTAATATATATAATCATCATAAACATCCACTATCAAAAGTCTATATAGGTAATGGTCTATTTATTAAATAAGTCCTTTAATCTAGTCCCACTTTGCAATTTAATATCAATTACTAATTTTATTACTTTTTTAAATTTAATCATTGTACTTAATTTTAAACACTATGTAACACCCCAAACCCGGCCTAGACGTTATGGCTGAATCTGGCGTGTCATATCGAAGTGTTTTTTGAAATCAAAGTCTGATGGGAGAAATCGTTTGAGTAAAAATCCATTTAGTTATTGTTTCTTAGAAAACAATTGGTAAGCTATAAAAACCACCACTTAGTAAAATGGTTACCATGTTTGTTACTGTTGGTTTAAATTCGCGGAAGCTACTCTATTTAAGGTTATTTTGAAGTTGAAAATATGTGTTTGCCTTGTAAAATAGTTATTAGTTGTGAAAACTTATTTGTATCCGTTTAGCAGTTCAAATTAAGGAATTAAAAACCCAATGAAAAGAAATTAAAAATACCAGAGGCCTTATTACAAAAATATCAACCCAATATAAAATATTTAAATGATTATGTTTAAACAGACATCCTCGATCGTGTGGCTGCTTTCGAGTCCCTCGCAGCTCCAAATTCACTAAGTCTGGGGATTACCTGTACAGTTAAAAGAAAAGGGTGAGTTACGAGAACTCAGTGTGTAATCCCCTATCACTCAATCAGTAATAGATGCAGTAATAGTCTAGGCCTGAGCCCTGTTCAGTAACAGTACAGTGTGAGCCTTAGCCCAATTTAGAAATAGTGTGGGCCTAAGCCCGATACAGTACCAGTATGGTGCAAGTATGCAAACCCACCCCAATCCAGCCAGCACACCACCCGTACCAACCCAATACACCATGTGGGGACAAAGTCGACCTACCCAGCCCTCACACCAATATTGCAGCATAACTGCCAGTAATAATAACTCATCAGAGCTACCAGTACAGTATATGTGGCAAAGCCACCGGTAACAGTAATTGTGGCAGAGCCACCGGTATCAATATGTGTGGTAGAGCCACCAGTAACATTACTTCCTCCATAACAGAATCCCAACCCCATGCAGTATGCCATGTCATCAATATTTCTTGTATGCAACATGTCCTACTCAGTACAATCATACAGTACATATTTTCATCTGTCAATCTATCTATAGGGGTAAAATAGTCATTTTCATGTATTAGGGGTAAAACAGTAATTTTGCCCTTTAGGGGTATTTTGGTCATTTTACTCATTAGGGTTATTTCAGTCATTTTACTCATTAGGGGTATTTCAGTCATTTTGCTTATTAAGGGTATTTTAGTCATTTTACTCATTAGGGTTATTTCAGTTATTTTACTCCATAGGGGTATTTCAATCATTTTACTCCCTAGGGGTATTTCAGTCATTTTACTCATTAGTGTCTCGGTACAGTTAACAATCTTTCCAAAGGCCTACAGTTGCCTCGAGCGACACAAATAATCTATTTGGTCGACACAGCGTAAATGGGCTCAAAGCCCAATAGTCGACCCAAATGGGCCCACATACTCGTGTGGCCCATTTGGCCCAAATTCAATCATGGCTATGTGATCCACCTAGCCCAATCTAGTTTCTGCCACTTTTCGTAAATTTTATTTGTGTGGGCACACGAGCCCATTTGGCCCACACTACCCTTTCGACCCAACGTGGCCCATATGGACCAACTGCACGAGAACACTCATAGTGGCCTTTTCAGTCTACTGCCCTCAGTTGTGGGCTCGATTTTTCCATACTAGTGATCGCACGCTCATGAGGCCTCAAATACCGAAGTTTCGGCTTTTGCCAATTCTTAGCGGAGATAGTGTGATTACACACCTGTTTACGAAACCGCTCCAAGTTCCACGAGCACCCAACTTAAATTCAAACATGGCCTACGTTAATCCTTTAATTGTTAGGGTAAAACACCCTATTATGGACACTTAATCCACACTTAAACAATCATCACCTACCACGATTATACGAGATATGGCCTACTCCTCCAAGATTGCTGGCCAAGCCACGTCCCCATGCTCTTAATGATTTCCTGCTTAAACAACGATTCTTATTAGACAAAATTGTTCACAAAAATGTGATGTAAAAACCCAACACCAAAATCACAGCATATTCGGCCCACCAAACCAACTTACCCCCAATGATCAGTCAGTTGATGAAGGGAATATTTGGGAACGCCTCTACACACTAGAGAATCCCCTTTTTCCTTCGTGAGATTTTAAAACACATAGAACAAACAAATGAGAGTGACTTAGGAACACAGTGCTAACGAAATAACCTACTTGGAAAAGTTGAAAGACTTACCGAAATTGATGACTGCAAAAAGAGTTGTGTAGAGGAATTCAACCGATTACCAGAGAGTAGTTAAAGGTTGCAGTATCTGGCTTGGTACAAAAGAAAAGGGATGATGATGGAATTGGTTAGAAGAGATTAGATATATTCGGCCAAGCACAATAGGGAGGAGATGATAAAATGAAAGTACACAAAAAGAGCCTTATGATGAAATCGGCTAAGATTGGGGGAGAGTGGGAAGTAGAGAAGAAGATGAAGGGAAGGTTCAATTTAGAAGGGAGACCGAAAGGAGAAGAATTCAAGAGGAAGGGAAGAAGCAAAACAAGAGTAAGAGGCAAGACAATTTCGGCAATGAAGACAGGTGTAAACGGCACACTAACCAGTTTCCCCCAAATGATCAATTTGGTAGTACACTAGCAACCAAAATAGTGAGCAGGAATGAAAGCTATTTTGGCACTTCAGGATTTTAGAGCAAAAGACCCAAAACAAAAAATGACCAAAACTGAATCCCCCAAATCTCAGCCAAAACTCTGAGTAGCTAAACACCTTATTCGGCACTAACACTCCCATACACTCCAACTTCCTTGATTTTCTCCATAATACTCTCCCTTAATCCTTTCCACGATTTACTCTTACAATCTCTCCATGACCAATTCAAACACCTCACCAGCAGTGTTTCAGTCCAACTCTTCTACCTTCTCATCTCAAGTAGCAAAATAAACACACCATTGCTTATCCTTGGATTTGAACCTCAGACCTCATAGTTACACAACAAGCCACTTGCCACTAAGCATCAAGCTCCTCTTGTGTCATTAAACAAGCACTATTATTAATAAAGCCTAAGTGCCTGTGTCCAAGTTCATTTAAGGGAAAAATTAAAATTTTGTAAGAGCCTAGACTTGAACCCAGGCTTCTCAAATACTCCCATACACACCCAAATCACTTAGCCATTAAAGCAAACAAGTAATTTTTTCAGAACATGAAAAATTAAAGACCCTATATTTTTGGGGTGTTACACACTAAAAATTAAAATTGTCTAACTATCACTTAATTCACTTCTAAGGTAACTCCCAAAATATAAAAAATAAATATTTATAAGCTCGATTTGTGAAGGCGGGGTCTCGAAAGTATGTTTCCTGACACCTCTTACTTACAGGTCGTTACAACCATAGCTCCCAATGACCAAGAGAAGACTACTTTCACTTGTCCATATGGAACTTTTGTGTTTAGACTAATGTCATTTGGGTTGTGTAATGTCCCCGAAAACATTTCAACGTTGCATGATGGCGATATTCTCGGACAAGGTGGAAATTTTTCTTGAAGCCTTTATGGATGATTTCTTTGTGTTTGGAAATGATTTTGAGGATTGCTTGAAAAATATTAAAGTGGTTCTATGTCATTGTGAAGAAACAAATCTTGTTTTAAATTGGGAAAAATTCCACTTCATGGTTCGTGAAGGTATTGTGCTAGGCCATAAGATATCGCAACAATGGATTGAAGTTGACAAAGCAAAAATTGAGGTGATAGACAAATTGCCACCTCCGACCAGTGTCAAGGGTATTAGGAGTTTCTAGGTCATGCAGGATTTTATAGAAGATTCATTAAGGATTTTTCAAAGATATCTAAATCCATATGTGTAACGTCCCAAAGATTAGGGGTTGTAATTTTTTCATAATTTCATGTTGTGCTTGCTCAGTTGGTTATTTGAGTGTATTTAGGGGTTCTAGGGAGGCCTGGGTTCGAGTCTGAGCCTTGGAAAAATTTTGGTTTTTGACCCTAAAGTGAAGAGGGTTGGAAGTTGTAGGACTTAAATATATTTGTGTGCATTTAGGAGTCACAAGATGAGCATATGGCTTAGTTGTGTGGTGTCAATGGGAGAACAAGGAAGGGAGGGGTTCAAATCCCACAGATTGCAAATGGAGGGTTTTATTTTGTGACTTGAGAGTGGAGGAAGCAGAGTTTGGATCAAACTCTTCAAGGGGAGTTGGAGACTTGGTCAAAAGTTTCAAATGGATGGAGGGAAGCGATTGTAGGAGAAAATAGTAGAGAAAATTAAGGAAGTGATGTGTGTGGGAGTGTTGGCCGAAAGTGGGAGTGTGGCTAAGTGGGAATTTCAGCTGGAGAGGGGTTATTGGTAGCATTTTCGGCAATTTTGAGTAAGAGTAGAAACCGAAATCTCTTTGTGTTTTTGAAGTGCTCTTTTAGTTCTTTTCGGGTTTCTTTTTATGGTGACATCTCAGGTTTGTTTTGGTTTGATTCTTCTCATTTTCTAACCCCTGCCGTATTCATTTCTTTTCCTATTCTTCTACTTTGCCTTCACTTTTTGACCATTGGTCGATTGGATAAGCCTCTCCTCTCCCACCTTCTTTTCTCCTTTTCCATCTTTATCTCGCGGTTGCTTATCGGATTTCTTTTCTTCTTTTGGTTCTTCTGTGGCCAAGCTCATAACTTTTCTTTCGTCTCAATCTTCTATTTACCTTACAAAACTAGACAACTTTAAGCCTTGATTCTTTTAAGTAGGCCGAATCTTTGAGGGCCGAATATTCTCTTCGCTTCGTTCTAACAGTTTCTGAGTCTCTCCTATTCGTTGGTAAGTTGTAGCTATCACCGAACATATGGTTGCTATATATTTTTTTCTCTCTTTATCGATTTGGATTCTTTGGGGCTGAAAGGCTGTTTCTCTAGTTGCCTTGGGGTAACGTTTCTAACATGTTATATTTCGCTAAGGACTCGTTTCCTTAATCAGGGTGTGTAGGCCGAATACTCTCCTATTGCAAGGAGTCTTTCATTCTTTGGTAAGTGAAGTCAGTAAGTAAATTATTTCAGTATTTTGGGTTATCAAAGGTTGAGACTAACTAATGGTTCAATCGTTATCATAGGTGCCTCGGAAAGTGTCTGAAGCCATAACTCATAACAGGTGTGCATTCTCACACTCCTATTTGTTCTTTTAGTGTGATGGTTTGTGAATCGGCTAAAAGCCGAAATGTTGAAAAGCCAGAATATCAGCAACTGAGATCACTCGAGCGTGCGAGTGCTCGTAAAGATAAATCGAGCCTCTAGTGTTGGCGATAGACTGTTGGGAGTGTCACGAACTCTCTCGTGGGACTGAGGCTGTAATGGGCCTTGCTGAGCCGAAGTGGGCTAAGTGGGCCCAATGGGTTAACGGGCCTACAGGGGTGAAATCCATGGTAAGTACCGGATGATTGATGTGGCTACGAAGTCCATAGAACTGAGACCAAAAATGGGCTGAATGGGACACACGAGTGTGTGGGCCCGTTTCGATCAAAATTGGCTTTAGGCCCAATTGCGCCGTTGTGACCAAAATTGGAACCTAAGTCGCACGAGGCGACAGTAGGCCTCCGGAAAGGCCGTTAGATGAATAAATTACCGAAATACTCTCGATGGGTAAATTACCAAAACACCCCTGAGGGGTGAATTACTATTTTAACCCCAACCGACCAAATAACTGTTATACCTTTAGTGGTATAGGCAATGATGTATGAGTATTAATTGTATGACTGATTCAGTTTGTGATGCACTGCATACATGGATTAATTTATGACATGACATATTGCATCGGGTTGGGCTATGGATTTTTGAGGATGTACTGTTATAGTGGCATCGCCACGTATTTTGATTCTAGTGGCTCAGCCACGAATATCGTTATTAGCAGCTTGGCTGCATTATTGGATAGTTGGTTGGGTGGGTCGACTTGGTCCCCACATGGATAGATGGTTGGTATGGGTGGAGAGTTGGCTAGATAGGGTTGGGTTGCATGTCGATTTGCATTGATATGATATAGGGCTCAGGCCCAGACTGTTACCGAATAGGGCTTAGGCCTAGATTGTTACCGAATCGGGCTAGGCCCAGACTGATACCGTAAGGACTCGGGCCCAAACTGTAACCGTATAGGGGATTACACACTGAGTTCTCATAACTAACCCTCTCTTTTAACTGTGCAGGTGATCCCCAGCCTTAGAGGATTTGGAGCTGTGAGTGACTCGGAGGTGGCCACACGTCAGATATGCTAATAAGTTAAACATAGAGATTTTATTTTATTTTAAATTATTGGGTTAATAATTTTTGTAATAAGGGCATTGGGTTTTTCTTCTTAACTTTTATTTGGTATTTCTTTAAATTACAAACTACTGGTCTATTAGATACGGGGTTTTAAAACAATAACCACCATTTTCAAAACATCACGTACCCGCAACTATTTTGATTTAAGCTTCCTACTAAACAAACAAGACTTTAGAAATTATAATATTTTGCGAGAAATTGTCGTGAGTGAATCATGTTTTAAAAACAATAAGCAACAAAAACTGAGGTTTTAATGGTACTAAGTTTTAATTTGTAAGAAGGTTTCCAACAAAAGCATAGTTTCCAAACAACACTTTGATGTGACACGTTAGATCTAGTCATAACGTCTAGGCCGGGTTTAGGGTGTTACATTATGTGCTTTGCTGGAATAGAATAGACCTTCAATTTTGATGAACCTTGTTTGATCGCTTTCGAGGAGTTGAAAAGGCGATTGGCAACAACACCAATTGTAATTGTTCCAGAATGGACACTGCCTTTTGAACACACGTGTGACACTAGCGATTATGCCATGTGAGCAGTATTAGGACAAAGGAAAAACAAGGTATTTTATGCAATTTATTATGCAAGAAGGACCCTGGCGGATGCACAGCATAATTACACTACCACTAAAGAAGAGTTATTGGCTGTGGTTTTCGCATTTGATAAATTTTGATCATATTTAGTTGGTACCAGAGTCACTGGCTACACAGATCAGTTTGCTATTAAGTATTTGGTGACCAAGAAAGATTCCAAGCCAAGATTAATTCGGTGGATACTTTTGCTGCAAGAGTTTGATTTAAAAATTTGAGATAGAAAAGGGATTGAAAATCAAGTGGTTGATCACCTTTCGAGGTTAGAAGCTGGGAATTAAAATGACAATGTTCAACTTATTAAGAAAGATTTCCTAGATGAGCAACTTTTGGTTTCCACGGCATTACCTTGGTACACCGATATAGTGAATTTCTTAGTAAGTGGGCTGCTGCCAACATTGTCACTCAACTCTTTAAGAGGATACTTTGGAGGATTGAGAACTGCTGCCAAGGTACTCAAGTATGGTTTTTATTGGCCAAGATTGTTCAAGGGTGCCCAGGAATTTTATAAGTCATGCGATCGTTGTTAGAGGACAGGTAGTTTATCTAAGAGATATGAAATGCCATTGCAAAATATTTTAGGGATTAAATTGTTTGATGTTTAGGGAATCAACTTTATGGCTCCATTTCCACCATCACCTGGCAATCTCTACATACTCATGACAGTGGATTATGTCTCTAAGTGGGTCAAAGTGGTACCCCTCCCTACGAAGAATGCCAATTTGGTGCTGAAGTTTTTGCACAAGAACATTTTCACAAGATTTGGTACACCTCGAGCCATTATCAGTGATGAAGGTTTTCATTTTAATTGCAAATTAGTTTCTAATTCCTTGCACATGTATGGAGGGAAACATAAGATTGCCACGGCATATCATCCCCAAACAAAAGGACAAGCGGGGATTTCTAATAGAGAAATTAAATAGATTTCGAAAAAAATAGTGAACCCAACTTGAAAAGATTTGTCCTCTGAATTGGATGAAGCTTTGTGGGCTTATTATATGACATTAAAAACATCACTGGGGATGTCGCCTTTTAAGCTTGTTTTTGGGAAGTCATGTCACCTACCTATTGAGCTTGATTACAAAGCATTTTGGGCTATTAAAAATATGAACATGGATTGGATCGCTGCTGGCCATACAAAGCTCAATGAAATGGAAGAATTCCGAGCACAAGCATATGAGAACACTAAACTGTACAAGGAGAAGACCAAGCAGTGGCTTGATAAGAGGATTGTCACACCCCAAAATAGGGCCTACGAGTTTTAGGGGTATTTTAGGAATTTTAGCTTTCGAGAGCTCGGAATTCTATGACATGGCATATAGGTAATGTTTTCAATTATGGTTTTTAGAAAATTAAATCAATTCCTAAAAATGAGTTTTGAATACCTTTATTTTTATAAAAAACGACTGATTTGTAAAAGAGTCAAAATTGTGAGTTTTTTGTGAGTTTTTTAATAAGCAATTAGACTAAAATGTAAAAACTAACCTATTTCTTCTTCCCACCTACTATTTTTCGCTTTAACTCTTCCCCAAAACTAGTGTTGCCATCCCTTGATTCTCTCTTGCTATTTTAATTAATTTTGAACTCTAATTTCTAATCCTCTTTGATTTCTATCACCCTTGAACCTTAAACCTCTATAAAAGACCAAGAAAAACACCCAAAAATACCATAGTTCGTTCATTGTCAAGCTTTCAAGTTTTTCGTGTTTTTGATCAAACGCATAGATTTTCTTCATCTAAGGTAAAAATTCAATTACTTATGAGTTTTTAATTTTATCTTGTAACACCCCAAATCTGGCCTATACGTTACGACCAGATCTGGTATGTCACAGGGAAAAAAAAAGTTATAAGGAAATTTTGGAATTTTGATGGAAACCGTAAGTTTGAAACTTCTTGTTTTAGGTGAGGTTTTGAAAACAGTGGTTTGTAGCTTAAGAAAAATCTTCAGGTTGGATTATTCATTCATTTGTTATCTTTGTTAGCTCTTGTGAGAAAAATCGATATTCAGGTTATAGTTGTTTAGTAAACTTCTTTTTTAAGAAATATGTTTAAGTCGTAAAATAATGTCATGACATTTTGAAACTAATAAAGTTAAAACCAACTAGCAATTTAGAAAGGCCTTATTACATCAAATAAAAATCCCAACTTAAAACGTTTTAAAAAACTAAGTTTACTAAAAATAACAAGCTATGGCCTCCACGAGCCCCCTCGGCTCCCAAGTCCACGACCTACCGATCACCTGTAAGATTTAAGTAGAGGGGGTGAGTCACCGAGACTCAGTGTGTAAATCCCCCTTAAGTCACATAAATGGCTCCAAGCCCACAAACACATATTGGGCCTTAGCCCACTTAAAATAGCATGTACAAATATGGATGCAATGTACCAAGCCCAAGCCTAGATTTTCCATCCTCTACACACCACCCGTACCAACCGATCACTCCGTGGGGATTTCTACAATCAATCCTCCATCCGCTACACTCCATATGTGGCACGTAGCCACTGGTGACATAGTCACAAGACATCATATGTGGGGCCAACCCACTTGTGGTACCAAACCACTAGTGAAAATCCCGAATAATCATATATGTGGGGCCGACCCACTGTGGTACCAAACCACTGGGGCGAGTCACGAATCATACATTTATGTGGTACCAAACCACTGGTGGTTCCAAACCACTGAGACTTAGTCACGAGTCAAGAATGTGGGGCCAACCCACGTGTGGTACCAAACCACTACTGACAATCTTACACTTCCCCTTTCACATCAAATCCAACCCATGCATACAAGTGTCAAATGAATGCAATATGCTGTCAAGTGCACAATATCATTATGGCATACATTCATCAGCGCATACATAAACAACTAGGTACTTACCTGGTATTTCGACCATGCCCATAGTGGCATAACATCGATTCATCTAACCATTTCGGCTTTGTAGCCCAAATATATAATAACACATAATAATATTAAAGTGTGTAAATTACACACTTGGTTACCTGCAACACTATGCTATCTATGTCAATACTATCGCTTTCGGAAACTACTGCTATCTGCCTCCTATTTTGCTCAAAAGCCGGCCCACAACCTGGTGGCCAATCTCGAACAGCAGACACCGCGCGCTTCTTTAACTTAGGGGCTGGGACTACGGGTCCAACCCCTCCTTTCGCTTGGCTGACATTTGAGTCCATGAACAAAACCTTGGTCACTAGACCGGATTAACGTAGTGAAATCAAACAAAAGAGAGTAACACTCAAGACTAAGGGTCCTTACCTAGATCAACAACTCCTGGAGATTAAGAAGGTTTGAATCCTGTACCGCTCGAGTACTTGAATCGACTAGAACCGATTGTCCCTTTAAACACTCCAAACGCAGACCAAAAGCCGGAAGAATGCGAAGATAAAGCCCCCTTCATTCGGCCAAGAGTTAAAGATTATGGTTACTACCCTCGGCACTCAAACATGAGAAGAGATGATTGAATCGAAAGAAACACTTACCACAACACTAGAAAAACCGATTGGGAGTGGTGGAGAATAGGTAACGACAATCCATTGGAACAAGAGCTAAAATAAAAGAATATGGGTGTCAGAGGAATTCGGCTAACCCACAAATAAGAACTGTTTAAACAAATGAGAAGTTTCGGCTTTCTTCTTAAAGAAATCAAGAGAAGAAAGTGAGTGAGTAGATGATTAGAGAGATTTTGCTAACCCAAAAAGAACTTACCGAATGCCGAAAATGTTCTACTCTTGAAAAGAGATGGAGAAGAGAGGTGCTATCTACCAAGGAAGATTTGGCTAAGGTGTTTGAGAGAAAAAAGATGAAGAAGACAGGGTTTCGACAGGAGATGCAGCTTCAGAGGGTTTCGGCTTTGATGTTAAAGGCAAAGAAAATAAAATGTAGGTAGAGAGTGGATGGTAATGTGAGTTTCGGCCAAGCACAAAAAGAAGAAGAAAATATGAAGATAGTTGGGAGGTGTTTCGGCTTTGGTGAATGAAAGAAAAGAAAATGCAAAACAAATGGTATGAGAGTGTTTTGGTTTTGATATTTGAGAGAAAAGCGAAAATGCACAAAGTGGTATGAGTGTTTCGGTTTTGACAAGAAGAATTGAACAAAAGAATGCTCTTGGTTTCTCTAGCTAGCCGAAATTCTCAACACTCCTAATGCTATCATCTAACATTCGGCCACCCCTCTAACATCACTAAACCGTACACACACTCACACACCCCACTTCCCACATTCGGCCAAACTCTCTCCCACTCTCCCAATCCCATGATTCTCTCCACCGATCACTCTCCACTCTCCATTCAAACCTGTTGACCAATTCCTTCTCCTTGAATTGCTCTCTTCCCTTCATTCAAATGTGTTGACCCATTCAACACT
Organism: Gossypium bickii; assembly: GCA_025503065.1. Taxonomy (NCBI): domain Eukaryota; kingdom Viridiplantae; phylum Streptophyta; class Magnoliopsida; order Malvales; family Malvaceae; genus Gossypium; species Gossypium bickii. Next base: position 29,093,915 of record CP106712.1, read on the forward strand.
CATCCACCAGAGTCCAAGCTGAACGCAACTCTCCCCCTCCTTGGTGTCAAAAAGAAATCCCCAAAAGGGAATCCACACAGCTCGAACCTGCTCCCTGCCAGCTTCCCTAAGGCGTCACCTTCCTGAGCTTTAAGAGGTGCCTCCTTGCCACTTTATAAAGCACTTCTTGAGTCTAAACATACAACCAACCACCCTTAAGTCCTATCCGATTCAGCACTCCCTTAAAGTGCCTAGAAAACAAATTTCTACCATGGCTCCGGCTTAACCCTAAGTCATTCCTGAACCCTAAAGTACCCTAAACTAGCATGACAAACATAGCATTCACACCCAAACACATAAAATCCAAAGGCCCTAATTTAGGATGTTACATATCTAGTATTTAAAACTAAGTTTTTAGTCGTTAAAACACACGTTCTTTATAAAAGCTAAAAATCGGGTCATTAACGATGAATTCTTGGTTTGTGGATAAAAACTTGATTCAATTTAAACTTGTTTTAACATGATTAAAAGCTCTCTAAAGTAAATTTGAAGTTTCGTCAAGGATTTCTTGGGTTTTAATGAATTTTCATTGTAATGGCCAAAACTTGTCAAAAAATTTTGACACTTTAAAAAGTGTAGATTTGTGTTGTTTAAAAGTTAATAATTAGCCTTAGATGAATATGTATGATGTACAAAATTTGTTTTGTGCGAAAAGATTAAGTGTAGACTGAGTTATTTGAATTTAAAGTTTTCTATGTTGAAAGTTTCGGTTAAAAGATAAGGTAGCTTAGGCTTATGTTTGTGATTGTTTTAATAAAGTTGATGACTGATTGTTGAATGTGTGTTTGTGTGGTTTGTCTTGTTGAAGCGTCGGAGTCAATAGAACCTTCTAAGTTTTTGGTTTTCGACAAAAGCATATATTTTGGTGAGTGTTTTGGAATAGCTGCTCATAAGCGATTCGTTGTGTATTTGGGAGTTTAGAGGTAGCCTAAATCCCTTCTCTAAATTTTGAGTGTAAGTGTTCTTTTAGCTATGCTAAATATATGATAAATATGTTTGTGAATTATGATAAAGAGCATTATGATGTGACAAAATATGAACATCTTGTGATGACAGTTGTGACTGTAAAAATGAGGGTATATTATTCATGCCGTGTGATAGTGTGTATAATGTGCTAATGATATGGTTATGTAGAGAATATGTATGGATAATCGATAAAGTAATATTTTATGACAGTATGGATATTTTGGCCTTGTCACTAAATGAGACAGTTGGATATACTTGACATGCCATGGGATTGTGAGCACTCATGTAACACCCTATACCCGGCTCGATTGCCGAGCCCGATTACTAGGACGCTACACTACCGTCTCACACCATTTACTTAGAAAAACAACTTTACAAGTAACCAATTGTCATCTTTATTTAAAAATATGTATGAATTATAGTCGTATAACCACTTCTTATCTTTAAAACATGCCACACAAACACTAAGGGTTTTAAAAATATCAATCAAACCTGTCAAAGGGCAAAATTATAAAATTTTCAAAACTGTTACATAAGTATCAATACTAAAGAAGCAGTATCGATATTTTCTTAAAGTGGTATTGGTACCAAATGAAAAATTGATACCAAACTTGCATTCTGTTTCTCACCAAAATTCCTAAACGTTGAAAACTATCGGTACCTTTCGCAAAGTATCGATAAATTTACCCCCGAGTATCGATACTTGAGCCAAGTATCGATACCAATTCAATATTCTGTCTTACAACACCTTGGAAATTATAGAGATATCATTTTTAAAGCCCTAATATTGATACCTCTGCTCCAGGTTACAAAAATTCTGCATCTGCAAGCATTAAACCACTCAGCTTAACCCCTAGACATCATGCTTCGTTCACCTAGTTTAAGAAACATCAAAATATCTGAAATAGCAATCCCAATATCATATTCAAGTCCACATAGTTCCAAGCATAAATGACATGCAAACAACCTAAGAATTAACTTAGCAAAACCGAAATGAAATCTACCACATTGCCTTAAAGTCCCATATAATAAATAAACTAGTTACAGCTATTATAGGAACTAAATGGCTTGGATCAATTCCTCAAAGGCCACACTGCTCACACTAGGAACGCAACTACTCTACAAAGGTTAAAATGGAGTGGGCGATCTTAACAAGCTCAGTGAATGCTCAGAATAACAACTACGTAATAAACCATCATGCATCAACAAAACAGGCGAACATCATACTCATATCATATTTTACTCTTATGACATATTTTTCACATTAATCTTCTTACTAGACTTCATTCACACAGTAGACACATGAATACTTAAGCATATACTTCAACATATATCAATATCAGTTAAAAACATTCAGTCACTTTTGATGATAATTTGGCTCTTGAGATTATGTAACATAAAGTGAACTCTATCACCACACATTAGATACGCGAATCTCCATCACACAATAATGATTCAAAGAGTGGAAATGTCCCATAAGTGAAGCATATAGCTAACGCTCTCTAAAACACCACACATACATGTCCCGATGAATAGAGCTTAGCTCACATTCCCTTATCTCTTCAAAACTGTCCATGGGCCTTAACGCCCCACATATTTCACAGCACGAAGGTGAGTACTCACAATCCTATGGCATGCCAACTATATCTAATGGTCTCATAAGGTTACAAGGCTAAAATATCCACATTATTATCACATATTTACTTATCAATTTTCCGCACATATTCACAATATATTCACATTAGTAGCACAATATAATCCCTATCATAAGGCATGAAAACATATCCACAAATTTACTCCCACCTGGCATGATTAACATACCCTCATATTCACTTCTATGACGGTCATCAGAAGTTTATAGCATATATCATAACAACTCATACATGTTCATGATTGCACAATTTCACAATTGCGCAACACCCATTTATCACATTATAACATAGATGTGAGAACACTTACACTTGGAATTTAGAGAAGGGGTTTAGGCTACCTCGAAATTCCCAAATACACAATGAATCACTTACGAGTAGCTATTCCAAAACACTCATCGATTATCAACTTTCACTGAAAAGTCATTGCTTGAACTAGCTTTTCCTTCAACTCGTAGTAGGCTCTAATGAATTTGAGGATTCACACACAACAATCATACGATATACACAGTCAAGTATCAGCTGAGGACTCACTTAAATGAACCAAAATACAAGTCTAAACTACATTATCATGTAACTAAACCCTTTAGCATGACAAACTTAAAATTCAAATAACTCAGTTTATGCTTAATCTTTTCACATGAAATGAATCCCATTCATCTACGTATTCATCTATGACTAATTCTCAACCTTTAAACTTCACAAAACTACGTGTTTTTAGGTATAAAAAATTTTCGACATGTTTTGGCCATTACAACAAAAATTCCTTAAAACTCGACAAATCCTTGATGAAACTTCAAAGTTACTTTAGAAAGCTTCTAATTAGGTAAAAACTAATTGAAAAACACTTTTAAACCAAGTTTCTATCCACAAACTTGAAATTCACCATTAAAGACCCTATTTTTGGCTTTAACCTAAAACATGTATTTTAATGGCTAAAAATTCAATTTACAGAATTGAATAACATTTAAAACTACTAGGAAAATGTTTGGTTATATTTGACGGAAGAAAAATAGAGTTTTTGACACAAATTCAAGAAACCCACACTCAAGGAAGATGATGAAATTGGTGAGATTTTTGGGTGTTTTCTTGGAATATCTTGAAGATAAATGGCTCGAGAATTGACAGAAATCAAAAGGGTGAAGATTTAACAACCAAAATCAATGAAAAGAGCTTGAGAAGCAAAAACAGTACAAGTAAGAATACAACAAAGCTTTCTAAGTGAAACAAGCTGGGAAGGGGGAGGTTTTTAGGTTGTTTTGAAAAATTGGTTTAATTGCTTCATAAAGACTCATAGCTTTGACCCTTTTACAAATCGGTCCCTTTTCTAAAATTAAAGACATTTAATACACATTTTTAAAAATTGACTTAACTTTATGAAAACCATTGTCGAAAACATTATCGAGTACCAACCTTACGAAATTTTGAGCTCCTATAGGCCAAAGTTCCTAAAATACCCCTAAAACTCGTAGGCCCCATTTTAGGGTGTGACAACTCTCCCCCACTAAAAATATTTCGTCCTCGAAATTTACCTGAACTAAACAGATACAGATATTAACGTTTCATCGCTTCCTTAGTTACCCAAGTGGAAGAGTTGTGGTTGCGCCACAAAACTTTAACCAACGAGACTCTTTTGTTTCGTAACACTTTCACTTCATGATCTAAAATCTCTATTGATTCCTTATCAAAAGTGAGATTAGGTTGAACCTCAATCTCCTCTACTAGCACAATATGTGACGGATCCGAACGATACTTCTGAAGAATAGACACATGGAAAACATCATGGATTTGCTCAAGTTCTTGCGGTAACTTGAGTCGATATGCTGTCGGGCCAACCCTCTCGACAACCTCATATGGTCCGACGTACCTTGGACTTAACTTACCCTTCTTACTGAACCTCAAAGCCTTTTTCCAAGGAGAAACTTACAAGAACACCTTATCGCCAACTTGAAACTCTATATCTCGACATTTCAAATCCACATAAGATTTCTGCCTATCTGTTGCTGTATTAGCCCGATTTAGGGCTTAGTCAGAATAGTGGTTGCAAGACCACAAATCCGAAGTAGAAATATGGTTTTATGATTTTTTGAGGCTTATGAGGTGTTTGCATTATTGTGTGAAAATTTCATGAAAAAATTTTATTAATTAGTGATCAAATTGTCCATTAGGACTAAATTGCAAAGAATAGAAAATATGAGATTCTAGAAGATTTAAGTATGAAATAGCATCATAAAAACTATTAGAGGTCCTTATTTAAAAATTAAACCATTATATGTTAAGATGGACAAAAATGGTCATGGGATGGGAAAATCTCGAGAAAGGTTAAGGGCATTTTAGTCATTTGGTTAATTAAAGAATTAAAAAGGGAAAGAGAAGTCAAAATTATGTTCATCTTCTTCTCCCATGGCCGAAAATCACTAAGGAAGACATAGCTAGGGTTTGTTCATCTTCCAAGCTTGATAGTAAGTGCATCCTAGCCCCGTTTTTAATGTTCTTCGTATTTTTGAGATCCTCGTAACTTGATTAGCTATTTCTAGCTATATTTTGGGTTAGGGTCCATATTAAAAAATTTACCCATGTATGACATGCATTTATTTTGATGTTTTATGGAAGAATATGAAAGTTTGATGTATGATAAACATATTTTTTTAAGTGATCTTCATGAAAAATTCATAAAAGGACCAAATTGTAAAAGTTATAAAAATGGTCATACATTGGTGAAATAGTGGAAATTGGGGGCTGTTGTAGTTAAGAAAATGATTCGGCTAGGCTTGAAATACAAGAAAGTTGAATGAAAATCATTTTACGAGCCTAGGGGCAAAAAAGTAATAATGTAAAAGTTTAGGGGTAAAATTGTAATTTTTCCAAAGTATGAATTATGAGTCAATTTAGTCAATGTGAGTAATAAACAAGTGAATTTGTTATTATAGATCAAGAAACACGAAGCCCAGACTGAAACCGAGGTAAGGACAAAGTGTTGGACTAAATCGAACATCCATACACATTTTGAGTACAGAGGTAAGTTTGTGTGAAATTAAAGTTTCATAGTGTTTTCATTTTTTGAATTACTTGATATTATGATAAAGAATATTATTCCCATGAAAATCAACAAATGAAGCCTCGATGAGAAAATGATGAGAATATGCTAAGTTGAAGTCCCGGTTGAAGATTCGATATAACAAGGATACCGATGTCACGACATGAGATAAGGACAGTCCTGTATAAGACCATGTCTAGGACATGGCATGTAATACCTCTAACTCGTAACCATCGCCGGACTAGGGTTAAAAGGCATTACTAATCATTCCAAACAATTCATATCACTTCATAACCAAACATAGCAATTCATAATCAATTAGTACCTTAATGAAGTCACCGAGACTTTAAACATGCTTTAGAATAGGGTTGGGACTAAACCAAAAACATACAAAAATTCTCAGAAATCTAAATATTTTTCAAAGTTATAGAGGTCACACGCCCGTGTGGGCAGGCCGTGTGCCTCCCACGGCCTCAGACACGCCCGTGTGTCTAAGCCGTGTCAAAACAGGGCATATATACTGACTTGGTCACACTGCCGTGGACACGCCCGTATGCCTCACCCGTGGTCGCTACTAATTTGCACCATACGGCCAGTCACATGCCCGTGTGTCTTGCCTATGGTTGAGTCTGACTTGCTAGAAATACAACCACGAGGGACACGGTTGAGCCACACACCCGTGTGCTGAACCTTGTGGGCTGTTATAGGCCATTTTCAAGGCCAAACATGCCAACCACACATTGAATCACCTACAAGCTTCAAATCTATACCAATTCACGCCTCAATTGCAACCAATACTTGCTGTTTCACACACCCATTGAACATCAACTAAACTATTTACTTCCACACTCAATTCCTACTCAAATAAATCCATCCAAACACCATTTTCACATCTCAAATCATATAAGCAAAACATCATGTAATTCTTACTACAAGTTCACATTTTATCCATCATTTTTATCAACCAAACCAAATATAAAACATACCATTTCCATACTCACTATTTCATGCCATAATCATCATTTTCGTAACTCATACATAAGTATCAACATCACTCAACTTCGAAGCCAAATCACATTGCAAGGTTCAAACATCTCAAAATACACCATATCTACTAGCCTATACATGCCATATACCAACTATATACATCTTTCAAAAATACTGAAATAGATATGCCGATAGTGTGACAGAGATGCTAATGATCCCTGGATTCTAGCTAGCTTTACTGACACTGTAAAACAGAGAAACAAATCACACAGTAAGCTTTCAAAAGCTTAGTAAGTTCGTAACATAATACATTCAAATTAACGAACTAAGCTCATTATACAAATACACCCATCATATTGATCAACTCTCAATTATTTTTACCATTTCATCCATAGCTAAAATACTCATTCAATCATTCATAAGACCATATACAATCTCATCAACCACAAAGGTTCAATACATACCTTAGCCTACACATAGTTACTCACCATCCATGCTAATTTGTACTTGATATTGCATTTCAATCGACCTTTGTTATTTGTTTGATTTTATCGTACACTTAGTGCCAAATTCATAGTCGAAGCATAACTATCATCGCAAATTTAATGCCCGTACTTTAGACCGAGTTCATCCCGGTATCACACAAACAGTGCCAATCAATATAGCTGAAGCTTCCATAACCTTGCACACACAGTGCTATTTATATCTGTCGCGATTTCAATTTCGCACACTTAGTGCCATTAAATTCAATTCGACACATAGTATTTCTAATCTCATAATCACATGTATATTTATTTCGTGATACTAATACATAATTCAACAACATGTATTATATCCGAACTTACCTCAGACGTCGAAATATCGAAACTAGCCGATCAATCGAGTACTTTATCTTTGCCTCGATCGCGATCCGAATCTCTCCTTTCTTAGTCTAAACACATTCAAATTTAACTCATTCAATCACCAATTCATTCAATTTGGTCCAAACACATATATTTAGGGCATTTTACAAAATAGCCCTCGCATTTTCACATTTTGACACTTTAGTCCCTATTTCATAAAATCAACAAATACACAAAATTTGCTTGTACTCATGCCTAGCCGAATTATTCTTAGTCTCACACAAGTCCATATATTTCATTTATTTCACATTTTAGCCCCTCAAAATATTATTTTCACAATTTAGTCCAATTTACTCAATTTCAGTAAAAATTCAAAGACAACATATGTTTATCTTTCACTAATCTTTCATATTTCATCATCAACTATCAAAAAGCTCAAGCATTCATCAATGGCATACCTCAAAATCAGCATCAATTTACAAAATTAAAGCATGGGCTAGTTAAAGCACACAGCAACGATAACAAAAAGGTAGAAATTATCAAAAATCGAGTCAAAAACATACCTCAATTAAGAGTAACAATGGCCGAATGCTTCAAGCCCTATTTCTTTCTTTTTCTTCTTCACATTTGGCTAATAAAAGATGATAATGATCATCTATAATGTTTTGTTTGATTATTATTAAGTTTAATTATCATTTTACCTTTTTGCCCTTAATGAAATAACATTTAAATTCCACTAACTTAGGTATTTGTGTCCATCCATTTATCACATGGAATAATAACAACATAAGGACTCACACTTTAATAAACCATTTCAAATTAATACTTTAACAATCAGCACACAACTTTTGCATTTATGCGATTAAGTCTTTTTTGTTAATTAAGCACACAATCGATAAAATTTTCACACAGAACTTTCACACATGCTCAATCACATATTATAAACATAAAAAATAATATTAAAATATGTTTTTGACCCTGAATTTGTGGTCTCAAAACCACTATTCTGACTAGGGTCTAAACTGGGCTGTTACATGGCATCAGCACCGAATGTAGGTCCCATATAAGACCTTGTCTGGGACATGGCATCGACACCGAATGTAGATCTCGTATAATACCATGTCTGGGACATGGCATCGGTATTGAATAATGAAGGTCCCATCCAAGACCATGTCTGGGACATGGCTTCGGCACCAAAGGAAGATCTCGTGTAAGACCATGTCTGGGACATGGCTTCGGTACCAAAGGAAGATCTCGTGTAAGACCATGTCTGGGATATGGCATCGGCATCAAGAGGTGATCCCATGTAAGACCATATTTGGGATATGGAAATGGCATCATGATACATGTATGGTGAGATTGAGTTTCCTCTAATATTCCGACTAGTTTAATGGGCAAAAAAGCTAAGTATACAAAGATGATATAGAGCTAAATTATACAAGGATGATAATAAGTTCCATTTATGTTAAGGATGATGATTTAAGTTTATGTTCAAGTTCGAATAAGTGCTAAATTATGTGACTAAGTGATACAGGTACCATGAGTAAAATACAGGTTATGAAACCATAATGTGATATGCGATGGGCAAGAATAAGTATGAGTAAGTATGCCTAAGCATTTTAGAACTTGTGTTGTTATTGTTCTATGAGATGAATGGATTATACCATGAGTACTTATATTGCTATATTAATTCATGCAAAATTACTAAGCTATATGTTTACCCCTCTCTTTTCCCTTTTCCTTGTAGTATCGCCAAGCTATCTCGGGGAGCGTAGAACATCGGAGCTCGGATCACACCATCAATCATTTTTTTGGCATAGTAAAGTTCACTTATTTTTAGTATGGCATGTATAGGAACTTGGTCATTTTGTGTTATGTCATATTTGGAAGCCAAAGTGGTAGTTACTCACGTTATACATTCATTTTGTAAATGGCCATTGGAAATTGGCCAATATTTGTCAAGTTTCATATTTTATTGATAATGAGTTTTATGAGATGAAAGTTCATGCAAATGATGGAGTAAGATGTGAAATGTATGATTGATGATTACTGATTCTTCATAGTGTACTATTGCCATGTTATGTCTTGCTTGAGTTGGTATATGTGTGTTTATGTTTCAGGGTGGCAATTGGCTTGGAAATTAGCCTTATAATTGTCCACACGGGTAAACACACGGGCATGTGTTTAGGCCGTGTGTGACACACGGTCTGCCCCATGGGTGTGTTGATAGGTCGTGTGTCCCCTGTATCAAATTGTGAGAATTTGATTCGTCACATGGGCCAGCACATGGGCGTGTGCCTAGTCCGTGTGCCCCTTAAGAGTTTGCTGATGTCATAAACAGAATGTTAAGGTTTTCACACACGGGCAAGCACACGGGCATGCCTAGGTCGTGTGAGAGACACAGGCGTGTGGCCCCTGTTTAGGCAAAAAAAATTTCCTAAGTGCGAAAAAGTTTCCGGTTTAATTCCGAAACCTTTCGGATGTATGCTTAAGCCTTCATAGGCCCATAATAAGGATGTTATGATTATGAATGAGAAGTTTCAAGTTGAAATGAAAATTTAATAGCCCAAGTTGTAATGTTTAAGCAAGTTAAGTTCAGTAATGCCTCGTATCTGGTTCCAGCTCGAACACGGGTAAGGGGTGTTACAGTTGCTGCTTTCAACCTTTCACATATCAACGTTACTTTCTCTTCAATCTCATGAATTAAATTTGGTCCAACAACATGCTTTTTATCCAACTCCATCCATCACTAAAGAGTTCTACACTTCCTACCATACAATGCCTCAAATGGTGCCATGCGAATACTCACTTGGAAATTGTTATTGTAAACAAACTCTACTAAGGGCAGATATTGCTCCAAACTACCACACAACTTCGTAACATGTCTTATAGAACTTGAATTACCCTATCAGATTGACCATCAGTTTGGAGGTGATAAGTTGTACTGAAAGTAAGCTTCGATTCCAAAGCCTCTTGCAAACACTTCTAAAACCATGAAGTAAACCTCAGATCCTTATCAGAAATAATCGATACTGGAACTCCATGAACACTAGCAATCTCAGGAATATACAACTCTACCAATTCTACAACAAATAATTGGTATGCACTACTAGGAAACGTGACTTTTCAAAAACCGATCAACTATAACCCAAACTGAATCCTTCTTCGACAGAGTCAATGGAAAACCCAAAACAAAATCCATAGTAATCCTTTCCCACTTCCATTTAAGAATTGCAATAGGTTGCAACAACCCCGAAGGAAACTGATGTTCAACTTTCACCTTTTGACAAACCAAACATCAAGCCACAAAATTTGTAACGTCACGCTTCAGCCCAGGCCACCAATAAATCTCGTGAAGATCTTGATACATTTTACCACTACTGAGATGCATAGTGTAAGGGCTACTATGTAGCTCGGTAAGGATCATTTGCCTTAAATCCACATCTTACAGCATACACAATCTACCTCAAAAATTCAAAATACCTTCAGCATCAATATCAAAATCTCCATTAACACCTTGCTCCACTTGTCGAATAATTTTCATCAAATCTCCATCTAACGATTGTTTTTCCTTAATCTGTTGCAACAAAGTTGGCTTTACTTGAAGTTCAGCATTGAAACCACCATCACTAGCTAAACTCAAGCGCGCAATCATAGCTCTCAACTCTGTCATCAACTTCCTACTCAAAGCATCAGCAATAACATTTGCCTTACCAAGGTGATACTCAATCACACAATCATAGTCCTTTAAAATCTCAATTCAACGCCTTTTCCTTAAATTCAACTCCTTTTGGGAGAGGAGGTACTTAAGGCTCTTATGATCAGTGTAAATCACACACTTCTCTCCATAAAGATAATGGCACCAAATCTTAAGCACAAACACCACAGCAGCTAACTCCAAATCATGAGTAGGGTAGTTCCGTTCGTGCGTCTTCCACTACTTTGAAGCATAAGGCACAACTTTACCCTTTTGCATCAAAACACAACCAAGTCCTGAATACGAAGCATCACTAAATACTCATAATGCCCATATCGAGACCTAAAAGTAGTTTTCAACACATCTGGCTCCTTCATTTTCAATTGGTAATACCCAGATCTTAAATCAATCTTCGAAAACACCGTTGCACCTCGAAACTGATCAAACAAGTCACCAATTCGAGGCAAGGGATACTTAACCTTACTAGTTAACTTGTGCAACTGCCTATAATCAATACACACCCTCATCATACCATCCTACTTCTTTACAAACAAAATTAGTGCACCCCACAGAGATGCACTCGATCAAATAGATCCTCTATCCAACAACTCTTGCAATTGAATCTTTAACTCCTTGAGCTCTTCCGGTGCCATGCGATAGGGCGTAATAAACACTGGTGCAGTACTAGGATAGAGCTCAATACCAAACTCAACTTCACGATCCGGTTGCAAACCAAACAAATCTTCAGGAAACACATCAGGAAAATCCCTAACAGTACGAATATCCTGAGCCCTCAACTCCTTACTAACTGAATTCATCATGTAGGCTAAGTAAGCCTCACAACCTTTTCCCATCATCCATTCAGCCTTCATTGTCAAAACCACATTAAACATAAAACTCGGTATTTCACCCACAACACCTATTTCCAAACCATCACTATCTCTCAAGTTAATTCACTTAGTCTCAAAATCTACCTTAGCCTTATGCTTAGTTAACTAGTCTATGCCTAAAATAACATTCAACCCATAAAATGGAAATTCCATAAGATCAATAGAGAGAACGTGCCTTTGTATTATAAGGGGACACCTACAGTAAACTCTATTCACAATAATACTATCTCCAAATGAACTAATTACAATCATGCCCAAATCAATTATCTCTACAGGAAACTAACTAGTTCATTCAAAATGTACGAATGTATAGATCCAAAATCAACTAAGGCAAATAGTGGAATAGATCGCAAAATGAAAGTGTCTGGCATAATACCAGTCGAATCTTGATCCTTAGGTTCCCTAACAGCATAAACCTGGGCGAGACCACTAGACTCAACCTGTGAGGAAAATAACGTGAGCAACAATCTGCTGCCCAACAGGTCTCCCATTACCTCTACCATGACCTCGGCCTCTAACAGGCGCAAAAACATGTGCCGAATTCTAAGTTTACGAAACCTCTACTCTGATTGGGCAATCCCTCTTAAAATGTTCCTTCGAGCCACACTTATAGTAGCCACTAGTAAACTTACGACACTCTTCAGGATGCCTATGATCACAATTAGCACAAAGTAGCCATCCAGAACCACCAATTGAACCAATAGTGCTAGTCACAGCGTTACTCTGTTGTTTAGACTAACTTGGTCGATACCTATGTCTCAGACCCCTACTAGAGCTGTAATTATCATTCCCCCTCTTGGGCAGACTTACAGAAGAAGCACCGGAAGCCTTCTTACCAGTCTCAGCCACTACAAAACGAGCTGGCTCAACCCAAGTCTCCTCCACAGTCTTGGCTTTTTCCATAAGCTCATCAAACAACTCTATATTTTGGGCCACTAAATAAACCTAAATCTCACGATTGAGCCCAAAGCGAAACCTCTTACAATGATCCTTCTCAATCAAAACCATCTCAAGAGCATACTGACTAAGAAGCACAAACTCTGCCTCATAGTTAGCCACAGGCAAGCTACCTTACACAAGATCAAAAAATTCCCGCTTATGAGCTTTCATATACTGCTCACCCATGAACTTCCTTCTAAAAACCTCAAGGAAGTAATCCTAAATTAAACGATCAGCTATTGTACCTCTTTTAACCGTATTCCTCCAACAATGTGCCTCCCCATCAAGTAGGAACATGGTACAACCCAACTTCTCCACGTCAGAATAGGACATCTGTTTGAGGATCCTTTCCACTTATTCCAACCAATACTCAACTACGGTCGGATTAGTCCCTTTAACCCCAGAAAACTCTTTACCACCCAATGCCCGGAGACATTCAAGCAGTAACCCACGATTCATAGGTGCAAGATTAGCAGTGCAAGAGCAGGGTTAGCACCAGCAATCTGCTGGAACACTCCAATTATTGCTTCCATTAGAGGGCATACGCTCTTATTAGGTATGTTCACTTTACACGAATGCACAGGAGGTGTAGATGATGTACCATGCTCTTGAGCACTAGCTCTCACAATCACAAAAATTCAGCATATGCAAGCATTAAAACCATCAACTTAAACCCTAAACATCATGCTTCATTCACCTAGTTTAAGAAACATCAAAATATTCGAAATAGCAGTCCCAATATCATATTCAAGTCCACATTCATCCAAGCATAAATAGAATGCAAACAACCTAAGAATTAACTTAGCAAAATCAAAATGAAATCTACCACATTGCGTCTCGAGGCATAGGCTATCACTTTGCCCTCTTGCATCAATACACATCCTAATCCATTCGGTGACGCATCGCTATAAATCACAATTTCTTTTCCCGGTTCAGGTTGCACTAAAATTGGTGCCTCAGTCAATAATGATTTCAACTTCTCAAAACTTTGTTGACATTTTTCGGACCATTCAAACTTAACATCTTTTTGCAACAGCATAGTCATAGGAGTAGTAATCATCGAAAAACCCTTAACAAAATGTCGGTAATAGCCGGCTAAGCCCAAAAAGCTTCTAACCTCTGATACATTTCTCACCGGCTTCCAATCAATAATTGCCGAAATCTTACTCGGATAAACCTGAATACCATCTCCTGAAACAATATGTCCCAAAAATCTGACTTATCGGAGCCAAAACTCACTTTTACTAAATTTAGGAAATAATTTCTTATCTCTCAAAGTCTGTAATACAATTCTTAAGTGCTTGGCATGCTCAGTCTCATCTTGAGAATAAATTAGAATATCATCAATAAACACGACCACAAATTTGTCTAAATATGGTTAGAAAATTCGGTTCATCAAGTCCATAAAAATAGCAGGAGTAGTAGTTAGTCCGAAAGGCATGACAAGAAATTCACAGTGCTTATACCTTGTTTTGAAAGCGATTTTCGATACATCCGACTCTATAGCTCTCAACTGGTAGTAGCCAAACCTCAAATCAATCTTCGAGAACACTGTTGCCCCTTTCAACTGATCAAACAAGTCATCAATTCTTGGCAAAGGATACTTTTTCTTTATCGTTACCTTGTTGAGTTGTCGATAATGGATACAAAGTCTCATAGATCCCTCTTTCTTCTTTACAAATAATATTGGTGCACCCTAGGGAGAAAAAATCGGTCTCGTAAAACCCTTATCTGTCAACTCTTGCAACTAAACTTTTAATTTTTTCAATTTGATCAGAGCCATTCTATACGGAGCAATCGATATCAGTGAAGTCCCTGGTACTAAATCAATACCAAACTCAACTTCTCTAATTGGTGGCAACCCAAGCAACTCTTCTGGAAAGACATCCGGATATTCATAAACTACCAACACTGATTCAATTTTCAATTTAGACCCTTTTGCATTCAACACATAAGCTAGATAAGCTTCACACCCTTTTCTTACATATCTCTGGGCAGACATCGAAGAGATTACAATAGGTAACTTCCCCGACTCATTTGAATCAATCTGAAGAATTTCACCATTTTCACATTTCAATTCAATAATTTTTCGTCTATAATTCACTACAATGTCATGCAGTGTCAACCAATCCGTACCCAATATAACATCAAAATCATCAAATAGCAACAACATTAAATCAGCCGAAAAACAGTGACCTCGAATCATCAAGGGACAATTCTTGCAAACTCTATCAACTAATACATGTTTGCCAAAGGGGTTTGACACTTTAATCACAAACTCAGTAAACTCAACAGGCAAGCTCTTACTAGCTACCAATTTCATGCAAACATAAGAATGAGCTGATCCAGGATCAATCAATGCAACTACATTAGTATTATAGAGAGAAAAAGTACCAGTGATAACATTGGGAGATGTCGCTTCTTCGCGAGCACGGATAGCATAGGCTCTAGCAGGTGCTCTAGCCTCGAATCTTACAGTTGAATCTTTGGTCGCACCTTTACTACCGGTCGCATTCTCCATATTCCTCAAGGGTTTCCCTCTAGTGGCAGTGTTGGCCGATTATGTATTCTGAATCTTGTCTTTCTCAGCCATCTCAACGCAGTCCCGAGTAAAGTGGTCTTGTGAGCCACACTTGAAGCAAGCCCGATCATTCATTCTACATCCATCGGGATGTCACCTACCACAATGTTGACATTCAGGTCGATTGGATCTAACATTACCAACACTCGCTATCGACGTAGTTTGGGCTTTAGAACCCAAATATTGTTTCCCACGATCTCTGTTGGAATACCCAGCTGAAGCACTTGAACGAGCATACAAAAATCTTGATTTCTTAGACTAAGATTGAAATGACTTACCTATCGATCTTTTTCTTGTATCTCTAGCCTCAAACTTAGCTTTCTTATTCCCCTTTCTTAATTCTTCAGCTTTACAAGCTCAATCGAATAGCGCCACAAGTTCTTTTAGCACAAGAACTCCAACTAACAATCGGATATCCTCATTCAACCCATCTTCGAACCTTTTGCACATGATAGCATTGGTGGAAACACACTCTTGAACGTGTGGAAACACACTCTTGAACGTACTTACTGAGCTTGACAAACTCTTTTTTGTACTCGGTTACATACATTCGGCCGTATTTCAGCTCTAAAAACTCCTTACATTTCTGATCAATGAACCGTTGGCTGATATATTTCTTCCTAAACTCATCATGGAAGAATTCCCAATTAACCCTCTCTCTCGGTACTACTGACACAAGAGTTTTCCACCATCGGTATGCTGAGTCTCTCAGAAGCAACACAACACATTTCAAACATTCATCCGGTGTGCATGACAGTTCATCAAATACTCTAATGGAGTTTTCGAGCCAAAACACGGCTCTCTCGGGATCATCATCGACATTAGCTCTGAAATCTTTAGTCCCATGCTTTCGGATCTTATCAACTTGTAACACCCCGAATTTGGGCTTAGTAGAATTGGGCCTATTGGGCTTTGGGCTTTGGGTCTCAGGAAATTTTTAAGTGAGCGAGAAAATGAAAATTGGCATGTGGGCTTTGAGGGTTAATGAATTTGGAGTGTCTAGGAGTGTTGGAGATGTCCTGGGATCAAGTAAGGGTATACAAAAATTTTGGTTTACGCCCCAAAAATCCCGAAACTTTAAATTTCTGTACACTGAGGTTAGTATGTATGAGTAGCACTTAGAATATTAATTTTAAGGTATTATCGGGATTATTTGAAGTCTTAGAGATAGGGAAGACTATAGGGAAAAATTTATTTTTCTTACTTTAGCGAACCCTAGTCTCAGGCGTTAGGCCTCTTAATCAGATTAAGAGAAAATAGGACACAAATGGGCTTGTGGTCCAGTGGCAAGTGGCGTCACTTGGGCAGCTATAAGGTGGCATGTTGTCAGCTGAGGAGGTCCAAGGTTCGAGCATTAGGAGTGGTATTTTTGGAGTGTTTTATATTGCATAGGTGGACGGCCAGAGTTGTATTGAATATGAACTCTTGCATTGGAGTGTTTGAGTGGTAAGGGAAACTGATAATGGAGGGAAATTTGAATAAGGCTAAGGTGTTATCAGGGATAAAAGTTAGGAGCTGAGAAGTGTGAAGAGTTGGTGTCGTTTTGGGAAGTGGAGAGTGTATAAATTCAGCTTAAGAGGGTAGATGAGTGCCGTTTTTGGGTCTTTTAGGGGGTATTACGAATTTTCATTGTGGCTTTGTGCATTTGGAGAGTTTTACAAATAGGTTAATCTTTCTCTTGTTAAATTTCATTGTGCCGAAATTTTGGTTTTCTCTCTAACCGAATTCCCCATACATTCTCTTCTTAAATTTCTTCTCTTGTTCACCTTTAGTTCTAGTCGATCACTTCTCCTCTTCTTCTCCCTATTGGTGCCGAATTGTCTTTGTCACCATACTAATTTCAAAAGCCGAATTTAGGCTGCAGGATCGAAAGTAGATTTGGTAAGTGTACAATTAACCTCTCTTGTATGATTTGTTAAAAGCTGAAAGGCTATTTAACTAACATGGCGTTAACTCTGTGGTAATAAGGATAAGGTTCAAAGATCGCAAGCGTGGTAGGACTGTTAGCAAGGGTAAGTGTACTCAACTCGATGGTGGATTAAGTGAATGGCCGAATATGTGTGTGATCTATAGGGGGTGACTTGTGTGGATTATGAGTCACTTGGATTTTGATGGTGTATGTGTGAGTGCAGATCTAGGGGATATTCCTGAGTAGTAGCTAAGGAAGGGCTATTAAAACCCGGTGGCACACGATAAGGTTACGGTAAGGCTTCTACTTTTGGTAAATGTTTTGATTTAGTGATTGATTGAAGGTTGGTTGGTTGTAGGATCAAGGTTGAGGATAGGATAGTGCATCGTAGTAACCAGGTGTGTACGAACACTATGCACACACAAAATTAGAAATGTCGAAAAGCCAAAAAACCGGAAGTGGCTAAATGGGCCCGGTGGGCCTTGAGGCTAAGTTTGATGAAATGGATTAATTTGATTATATGAATTGGGTTAGACATGCATGTTACATGATCTGGATTTTTTTTGGGCCTAATAGGTCATAGATTGAGATTTGGGCCTAGTGAGCCATAAGAACGTGATGTGGCCATTATGGGTTATATGAACGTGAAATGGGTTGATGGGCTTTATGGGGATGTAGACTAATATCATAGGGTTTTATGGACTTTAGGCTTAATACTGAACAACTCTTACACCGCATAAGACTTTCTAATAATTAAACATGTCTGTGGACAAGTCACTAGGTTAGAGTGTGGTAACGGGCATGTGCATGTCTACTATTGGATCTAGGGAGTGCTTGGTACTTAAGCGGCCCTAGCGGCCCACCTCCTCTTCTCTAGAATCCTACCTGGTGCATAGTGTCTGTTCACTTTAGCCGCAAGGACTTGTTAATGGGTCAAAGTTCATAACTAAAACCCAAGAGGGACCAAATACCCCTAGATTTGTAAAATTACTAAAAATACCCCTGATTTGAAAATAACCAAAATACCCTTAGTTTGAAAATTACCAAAACATCCTTAGATTTGCAAAATCACTAAAATAACCCCGAATTATGAAATTACCAGAATACCCTTGGTTTGTAAAATTACCAAAACATCCCTGATTTACAAAATTTCCAAAGAACCTCTGTTTTGCAAAATTACCTAAATACCCCTATAGAGTAGATTTACAAAAATATCGTTAGGTTGTGAAATGACGAAAATACCCTTATGTGATGAGTATAAGTTTATGGATGTTACTTATGTGTTTGATGCATTCATATGATATTCTGCTTAGGATGCATATGGGTGGGAATTATGGTACGGAGGAAGATTTGAGGATTGCATAGTCGCTTGACGATCGTGGATCCACCGGTGGCTTTAAGCCCATTATATGATTAGCAGCTTTGCTGCAATTGAGTAGTGCCGCTGTGAGTGCTACCTTTAGTGTGTAGAGGATGGGTGGGTCGATTTAGAAATCCCCACAGGTGTGTAGGGTTGGAAGGGAAATGGTGTGTAGCGGATGGATTTTTGGGAGGGTTTTGCATTACTTTGTCTTGCATATGATATGATATGATATGATATGAGGTCATTGTGGGCTAAGGCCCAAGACCACCGATTTTGATAGGGCTTAGGCCCAATGTGAATATTTTTATGTTGATTTAATTGCCAAGGGTTGTACACACTGAGTTTCAAAACTCATACCCTTTATTTAATGTTTCAGGTAACCCTCAGTAAATGGCTCGACGTGGGAGAAGACTTGGAGATGGCCACACTACAAGATGTTTAAATATTTATTTTTATTTATTTGTTTCAAAGGACATGGTTTTAGTTGCTTTACTTTCGTTGGATGTAATACGGCCTTGTATTTTGATTTGATTTTAAATTTTGGGTTTTGATGTTTTAACTATTTATTTAATTATTAAACTTAAGTAAATTTCTTATGCTTAAACTTGGTTTCTGAAATACTTAAAGCTATAAAAATGGGCTTTTATCGTTACTTAACAAGACTCATGGGTTTTGGGCTTTTGGACCCTAAAATTTAACTTAGCAAAATTGTTTTGAAAGATGCCTTTGATGTGACACGTCGGATTCAGGCCTAACTTCTAGGCCAGGTCTGGGGTGTTACACAACTGGAGGCTTACTCAATCTTACAAATTCCATACCTTGTGGAGCTACAGGAATTAGCTGAGGAATAGGCGGGGGTGGAGGGGGTTGAGCAGTCAGATTTGTTCGAACAAACTCCATATACCACTCGTTCATCATATGGAGGAAGGCTTCCCTAGTCCCTTCTCCTTGACCAATTATCACTGGTCTACTTTCGGATGGTGCGGTCCCTTGAGTGGGAGCTGGTGCATTACTTTCTACAACATCAGCTTTAGCTCGATTGGGATCCATTTACTATATAAAAACACAATTTAAAGTTGTCAGGAGTTATCACACTATCACGGTTTATTTATGGCATGTATTGCTAGACTCTTACACACGCTAGTTAGTCCAAGAATTGACTAAATCATAGCTCTGGTACCACTAAATGTAACACCCCTTACCCATATTCAACACCAAAACAGGGTACGAAGCATTACTCCTAACCCGTGTAACTCTGTATTTGTAACTCATGAACAAATTGAAGTCACATGGCCAAGTCACACGCTCATGTGCTAGGCCATGTGGTCGATTTAATTTTTATATTTTTTCATAAAATAGGTGCAAACTTCACACCCAGGACACATGCCCGTGTCTGAGGCCGTGTCTCTTACACGACCGAGACACACGCCTGTGTCTCTACCCGTGTGCTCAATTATGAGCATTCAGTTTCTCAAAATTAAGGTGCAGGGGACACACGACCAAAACACATGCCTATGGGACATGCCGTGTGTCGGCCTAGACACACGCCCGTGTGGACAAAATAATGCTATTTACCAAGCCTTTCGCCACCTTTCCATGCACATACCTACACAACATTATATGATACCAATTCAAGCATACTTAGGCAACCAAAACATCCACAACCAAGGTATTAACATCACATCTACATGCTAACATCTAACATGCTTTAACAACATAATTTATCAACACAAATCAAGTTTCCACATTCATGAATGGTATCAACATAACGATACTCATAACCAACATTAGGCAACTTTCATGGCCATATACAAAATGAAATCATTACTCATTATAAGCTAATACATTTGACCACATTATCAATGACACATATAAAAAAAAGACCAAGTCCCTATACAAGCCATAACTCAAAATATTGACATTTCAATAATACCCAAAAGAATGGTTGATGGTGTGAATGGATCTCTGACGATCTCCAATCCCTGAGCTAGCTTGGTGACACTACAAGATATAGGAAAGAAAGGGGGTAAGCTATAAAGCTTAATAAGTACATATGCAAATAATAAACAAAATTAATTATACATTTTTCATATGAATAACATAACATGGGCTAACATAAATGTCATTAAAACTTCATAAGCATAACTTATTCAATCACATCCTGTAACAGTTCGATTTATACCCTAGTAGAAATAGTGGTTTCGGGACCACAAATTCGAGTCTGTATAATATTTTAATATTATATTCTGTGCTGTTGATATGAGGTTTAGCATGTGTTAAATTTCTGTAAGTTAATTTGATTGTCTGTGTGGTTAATTTGACAAAAGGATTAAATTGCATGAAATGTGAAAGTTGCTTGCTATTTGCTAAAGCACCTATGTGTTGTGGTTTTATAGATGTGAGGATTTATGTGGCAAATAAGCCAATTCTATGACAGTGGACGTTAATAAATGTGGCATATGCATATTTTTATATGATTATTAGTTTATATTATATGTTCTAAAAATATTATTACTTATTCTTTAAGTAATAATTATATTATAATAAAAGAAACTTAGTTAGTGGATGGTTTGGGTAAAAAATGACCTTGTTAATGATGTTATAAATATTTTATATTTTAAGGCTAAATTAGTAAATAGATTATTATGTATGATATATTTGATAAAAGCATGAAAAATGGCCATTTTTAGTTCATCTTTTGGCCGAATATTTGAGAAAGAAGAAAAGGGTTTGTTCTTTTGAATTTTGGCACTTCCAAGATTTAATTCAAGATCAAGAACCAAAGAAAACAAACATAGATCGCGGGAAAGCAAAAGTAACCGAGTAGTTGTTTTCATTTCGATAAACCAAATCTGAAGTAAGTCACTATACAAATAAATGTATATGTAAGTATTTGTAAATGTTCATATGATTAATGATGATAATGAATGCTTATGGGAGGTTATGTATTTGAATTCCGAGATAAGTCCGATATAGTGACTAAGTCCGAGAAGCCCCATACGAACCTAAGAATAGATAGGATTGGCTAAGTCACGTCATAGTTATCTGTTCTATTTTTATCATGTAAGACCATGTCTGGGACATTGGCATTAATTTGAAATTCGTGAAAGACCCTGTCCGGGACAGTGGCATCGATATTTGATTATGTGTAAGACCACATCTGGGATGTTGGCATCAATATGAGCTTTACATATAGGACCACGTCTAGGATAATGGCATCATTATGATCCTTATGTGTAAGACCATGTCTGAGACATCGGCATCATTCTAATTTGTGTAAGACCCTATCTGGGACAGTGGCATCGATATCCGAGTGTATGTAAGACCTCATATGGGATGTTGGTAATGTACGATTATTTTGAGCTTCTGAGTATCCTACTGAATTCCTTATGGTTCAACGGGCATGTCCGAGATACGAATGGCCAAACTGAGCTTTGATAGATTAATTAAATAAATGTTTTATACAGGTACGTGATTATACACTATTTGTGTATACAATGTAAGTATCTATGTAATCTTACTACGATGCTTTGTATATGGAAATGATGATACAAAATGTTAAGTTTGATTAGATGATTTATATCATGGGAACAAAATCGGTCATTTTATTGAATTGGTTATATACAATTCATGCTAAGTTTGTTTGTATATTGACTTACTAAGCTTTTGGAAAGCTTACTCTTTATGTGTTTTCTCTGTTCTATAGGTCGTCAAAGCTACAGAAGGCTCGGGACCGTCACGGATCATCATCACACTATTAAACTTATTTTGGTACACTTTGATAATGTATAAAGCTAGATATGGCATGTATAGGCTAGTATTTTGGTATAAGATGTTATGTGATTTTAGCCATGTGACTTGGCTAATTATGAGTTGAGACTTTGCTTAAATGAATGTGATATATGTATAGTTTTGGTATGGTTTAATGCCCATGAAATAGGCAAGTTTTGCTTGGTTAAATGATAAATATATGCTTTAGTTATGTATGAGTTTTAGTCCTTGAAATGGTCATGGTTGGTTGGAATGATTATTTTGGTATGTTTTGAAGGTTATATGTGCATGAGATATCTTGTTAAATATGGCTTGTAGGTTTGACCGTTATTGGTGGCATTTTGGCCTTGTAAATGGCCTATAATGTCACACGGTTGTGGCACACAGGCATGCCTAACGACAGTGGGTGAATTGTAGGATACAGTTTAGTATCACACGGCCTCGACATGGGCGTGTCATCTGGCCGTGGTGTGCAAGTCAGTAGCTAGTGAAGAGCACACGGCCATGGTACACGGACATGCTTGGTGGCCATGGTGGGGAAGTCAGTATAGGACCACGGTCAGGACACACGGGCGTGTCTGGTGGCCGTGGGGATCAAGTCAGTATATTGACACGGATGGAAACACGGGGGTGTCTAGAAGCCGTGGAGGGCACACGGTCCCCTCCCACGGGAATGTCTCCCCTGTATTTTAGAAAAGTTTAAAATTTCCAAGAAATTCTATATGTGTTTCAATTTAGTCCCAACTCGGTTTACAAGCATGCTTAGGGACTTGATGACTTATTTAAGGAACACTAGGATTGTTAATAATGATTGTAATGTATGAAATGTTATGTAAGTTTTCGATTTGTCCGGTAATGCTCCTAACCCTAGTCTGGTGTCGGTTACGGGTTAGGGGTGTTACACATCCTTACCACTAGCTCATCATATATCGTATCCATTTTCTTTGAGTTTTTTGTACATACCTTACCAATTTGTAACATAATCACATACTTTCTCATCTTGGACATACCCGTTGAACCATTTGGAATACTATCGGATACATGGAAAGATTTGCACATAAGTGCCACAAATGTAGCCAATGCTACCACAAATCTCATAACACATATAGGCTCACTCTCGAGCTATCCAGGGCCTGCTCACACAAGCTGTTAGTCGAGACGTAGCTACGCGATGTTACTCACACAAGCTGTCAGGTATTCGCAACAATGCCGATATGCCAAGCTACTGACAAGACGTACAGGACCAGTACCCGGATCACATAATTACATAATCACATGGGTTCCTAGTGACATGTCACTTGTATCCTAATCTATTCCTAAGGTTCAACTAGGATTTCTCTCTTGCCAAAACTTTGTTGAATATGCTTGTAGAATAAATCATACAGTTCATGCAATATCAAGACATTAAAATACAAATATAACATGCCATTATTAACATACAAACTTACCTCGGTACAAAAATAGTGAAAATGGACCTAATCGTCAAACACTCTGTTTTTCCCCCGATCTAGGTCCGAACTTCTTTTTTCTTGATTATAATAGAAAATGTAACTCATTTAATACTCACATTATTCAATTCAGTCCGAAAATCATATTATGGAAAACATATTTTTCCCCTCACTTTTCAATATTTTACACTTTAGTCCCTAGGCTCGTAAAATGAAATATAGTCAATTTCTTCAAAATCGAAGCCTAGACGAACCATTTTCATACTCATGAAAGCCCACATTTTTCATTAAAATAAACTTCTATTACTCATTTTACAACTTTTACAAATAGGTCCTTATTAGGCATTTTCATCAAAAATCACTTAGTAAAAGTTGTTTATCCAACATCAAATTTGCATAATTTACCATTAAAAATCAAAATACACAAATATCTAACATTGGTAAAATTTAGACTTTGACATATTTACAAAATAGTCCTTGAAATAGATAGATTAGGTTGCAAGGATCTCAAAAACATAAAAATCATTAAAAACGAGGCTAGAACAGACTTACAATTGAGCTTGGAAGATGAACAAACCCTAGATATGTCTTCTCTTTGTGAATTTCGGCCATGGGGACTAATTTGAAGAAGATGACATCTTTTATTTCTTTTATTTTATCTTTATTTACCAAATGACCCAAAATGTCCTTTATTTAAAACATCCAAATTTCAACTAATTCATGTCCATTTTTGTTCACCAACTTAGCCAATGGTTTAATTACCATTTAAGGACCTCTAATTTGAAATTTCATAGCAATTAGACACCTCTAGCTTCTAGAACACACATTTTGCACCTTTTGCAATCTAGTCATTTTAACTAAATTGAGTGCCCAAACATCAAAATTTTTGAATGAAATTTTCACGAAATCATTCCATAAAACTGTAGACCATAAAAATATAATTAAAAAAATTGTATTGCATCAGATTTGCGGTTCCGAAACCACTATTTTAGCTAGACCCAAAATCGGGCTGTTACATGCGACTTAGTCAATATGCTCATGAGCTAGTTCTTTTTCTAAAGAACCGTTGTAAGAGGTTTGGATTTGGGCTTAATCGAGAAATTCAGGTTTACTTGGTAGCTCAGAACGTGAAGATGTTTGATAAGTTAGTTGAGAAAGCCAAAGCTATTGAGGAGACTTTGGTTGAACTGCCTCGCTCTGTAGTTACTGAATCTGGTAAGAGAACTTGCAATGGTGTATCTGACCGACCGCCTAAGACAAGGCATGATACTTAGGGTTCTGATAGGAATGGAAGACATGAGATTAGACCAAGTTAGTCTAAGCTACAAGATAGTGTTGTAGTTAGTACAAGTGGTTCAACGGCTGGTTCTAGATGGCTGCTTTGCCTGCATTGTGAGTGTAGGCATCTTGGGGAGTGTTGTAATATCCGGGATTTATGGCTTATGCATTAATGCTAAACTGTATGAAGTAGCATGCCTATGTGTGTATATGAATCTGTTTTGTATGAATTTTAAGAACCTTAGAATATAGAAGAATGCCTTAGAAAATATTAAGTTTTAAGTATTGAAGGGGAATTGAACAAAAGAGGCCTTAAGGGGAATTGACACAAAAAGTGCCTTGGTAAAGTGGCATGAAGGCGCCACTTAAAGCTCTGGTAAGTGACGCCATATGCAGTGGGCAAGGGGCAAGGTTCGAGCTGCAAGAGAAGCAAACAAGAGTTTTATTTTGTAGCAAGGAGCAAGAGAGGTGGACGGTAATGGGGCACTAAGGGATGAGTTTAAGATGTGGTCTAATCCTTTTGAAATTTCGGCTAAGTAGAAGATAAATGAGGATTTATTTTAAATTAATTTTAAATGAGTAAAGAGGAGAGAAAATAGGGGATTTGATAGGGGAAAGAAGAGTTGGCCGATTGGGGGGCTCTTTTGGTGGTATTTTCGGCCAAGGAAGGAGAGTAAGGCCATTTACTTTCTTTTCTTTTCTTTTGAGTCTCTGCCGAATTCTCTAGCAAATATCCTCTTTTCTCTTTTATTTTGTCAAGCTGAAATACCCTTATTCTAGCCGAATCTCCATCATCAATCTTCTTCTTTTGCAAACTCAATCAAAAGCCGAATATACCAATAACCCCTAGCCGATTGTCCATTAAAACCCCTAGAAGCCGAAAAAATTGTTGATCAATATCTAGCTATAGCCGAATCTTTCAAGTGGTGTCAGGAAGGAATACTGTCGATTTCAACATTAAGGGTAAGACTGAATGTCATTTGATTTCCTATCTTTTTCTTTTAGCCGAAAGTTAAGGACTAATCCCATTAATATTCTTGGTTGCCAAAACTTGGAAGGATCTTTCGGGATTTTTGGAGTAGCCGACTTCTAAGGAGGAGATCTTCGGGATTTCAAGATCTAAGGTAAAGTAATGTGTGGTATTCGGCCAAAGGCCATTTATTGTGATTTAATGTTAGAAATGGATCTAACATGTACTCTGTAGGATTTCGATAGCCAAGAGACTACTTTCAGGATTTAGATCCACAAGGCAAGTGAATCTGACATTCGGCTAAGGCCATACTTAGTGACTCAGATCTATTTCTTATTTGTTCAAAAGCCAAAACTAACCAGTCGAGTGATTTAGTGCTTGGCCGATTGCAAGAAGAGTCATCACAAAGTTTTCGGGATTTGTGTAGTAACCAAATCGGCAGCAAGGTAAGAAGTTGGTTGCGTTAATCCTTTGGGATTTGGTTATTTGGCCGAATGGCTTGTTGCTAACATGCTTAAGGTGGCTAAGTATAGGAACTAGAGATCTAAAGCATTAGATCAGGATTTTCGGGATTTCAGTGAAAGCATTAAGTAAACCAGGTGTGTACCCCACGCTAACTCTTAATAGATTTATGGCATCAATTTAATATATGTGTTTATAATAATGTGAAATGTGGCCAAAGGTACCATGCAATGGTACAAAGTAGTCAGGTACGTAACCCTAACATTATGTTAATAAATGATATGGATATTTGGAATATGGCACATATGTGAATATTGATAAGAATGTGAAATAAGGCATAAGGCATGATTTAATGCATATTTGTATGACATGGGGCATATGGGTGATATTTTAAGGGGAAGTGTTCTGGTGGTCTTTACCACAATATCTGGTGACACATGTCACAAAAATCTGAATGTGGTGACTATGTCACAAAATACTATCTGGTGGCTATGCCACAAATTGATAAGGGCGATGAGCAAGTCATCTGCAGCGACTGCATTCGATGATGTGTAGCAGATGGATGGTCGACTTAGTAGTCCCCATGGTGTGATGGTTGGTACGGGTGAAGTGTAGCGGATGGTTCTCTAGGTTTGGGTTCGGGATTGCATCATTATTTATAATTGTTATATGTATATGTATGATCTGATATGCCTAAATCGTTGGGACTTAGTGTTGGTTATACACACTGAGTCTGTTTAACTCACCTCATTGTGGGATATTTTTCAGGTGACACTCAGTAATGGACCAGGTCGGCAGGAGCTTAGTGGTGGTCATGTTCAGCTCAGAATTTGCTTTATTTTGAACTTTCTATTTTAAGTATTTTTGGATTTATTTCGGGTTTTGTTTTATTATTGTAATAAGGCCATTACAATTAACTGTTTCATGCATGCTTTCTATTTAATGTTTCCATGATACGATTGATATTAAATTAAGGATTTACAATTTTTCTTTAGAAACGAATTTTAAATGTTGTGACACCTAAACATAAATGATTTTCAAATTAAAAGATAATCTTTAACAAATTTGGCAATTCTTTTTAACTTGTGGTTTTGGAATATAAAAACAAGGTTTTAATAAATCCCTGATTTCAAAAATAACAAGGTTCTCAATTGAACTCAACTCAAATCAAGTTTTTCTTCAAAATCATTCAAAGTTTTCCAAAGATATAAACAAGTTTTTGAACCGTTTTACTCAAGAAACATACCGGATCTGGTCAAGGCTCGTGGCCGGGTTTGGGGTGTTTTAGCTTGGTATCAGAGCCCAGTTTTAAACTCTCGACCTTGGGTTTAAAGCCCATAATGTTTTCAAAATTAAGCCCAAAAAGGTTTTGTGAAAATTTTGTGAAATGAGCAGGTTTTTCTGGCATGGCACCTAAGTCTCCGACCCGAAGTCCACCAGGTAAGTACTCCTAACTGTTGTGTGATTTACAGTATGATTCGTAGAAGGGTATATCGGGAACGTAGATTAGCACAGTAAGTTATTGAACCCTAGGATTAGTTTTCCCCAACATAAGAATTACATAAAACTTAAAGCCTAATTAAAACAAACCTGTGACTAAGTCGCCGAGTTAGGGTGTGGCAACCATTGTGCGCATGTCTAGGATTGGATTCAGGAAGAGCCTGATTTTTAAGCAGTCCTCGTGACTCACCTCCTCTTCGCTCGAATCCTACCTGGTGCGTAGTGACGGTTCACCCTAACCAAGAGGACTTACTCACGGGCTAAACTTAATAATTAAAACCCGAAAGGGACTAGCTATATTTTCATAAAACCATAGTTTTGAAATCATCAAATTGCCTCTTTGCATTGTAAAAAAACTTATTTTGAAAGTTTTTTTCTCGATTTACAAAAATTACCTAAGTACCCCTGGTTGTAAAATTACTAAAATGCCCTTGGTTTGAAAAATTTTAAATTACCATACTACCCTCGACTTTTACTAAGATATTTTTTTTCAAAATACCAGAAACCCCTATTTTGCAAAATATTAAAATACCCTGATTTGGAAAATTAACGAAATTCCCCTGATTTACAAAATTACCAAAATGACCCTGATTTCCAAAATTTTTGCCATACCTCTGATTTGAGAAAATTTTCAAAAGTACCCTCGAGTTTTGAAAATTTCAAAGTGCCCTGATTTATTAAGATTTTCAAATTGACCCAGACTTGTTACCAAAATACCCCTGTAGGAGAAATGACGAAAATACCCCTGGGTTAGGAACAGACAAAAATGTTTAAACGATGAATGTGTATAGTAGATATTACTGAATGGATGTGTTTCTCTGAATTAGGGTAGAAAACTTGGAACAAAAACTTTGATTGATCGAAAGAACTGCTATTAAACTTCTTTTCATAAAATTTCTTCGCGGATAATCAGTGGAACAAAGACTAATGCATAAAATTTTCTAATCTGATTAAAGCGGAAACGTGGAAATGAGCTCTAGGGGACGTGGTTGTAATGTGCGAGGACGTGGTAGAGGCAGAATGACCGTATCGGAACCCGTTAGATCGGGTCAGGGGTCCGAGAATGAGGTACCACCACCCCACCACCACCACCGTTGGTGTTGAGCGACAAGATCGGGCGGGGATGATGTCAGTATCGTGGCGCGTCTTTGCGAGTTCTTGTGATGGTGGCTGAAGCAGGTGAAGGTGCTCAAAAATCTGTACCCGAGCGACTCCGAGCTAATGGAGCTGAGGTGTTTCGTGGTATATCTAGAGTGGCACCCAGTACAACTGAGTATTGGTTGGAGGCGACCGAGCGAATTATGGATGAGCTGGATCTGACCGCTGAGGAGAAGCTAAAAGGAATGGTGTCGCTACTTCGCGATGAGGCATATCAATGGTGGCTCACAGTTCAGGATGGTGCCACAGTTGAGGATCTCACGTGGGAGTATGTTAAGGCCGCGTATCAGAAGAAGTATGTCAGTACTAGTTATACTAATGCACAGAGGAAGGCAT
Organism: Gossypium bickii; assembly: GCA_025503065.1. Classification (NCBI taxonomy): domain Eukaryota; kingdom Viridiplantae; phylum Streptophyta; class Magnoliopsida; order Malvales; family Malvaceae; genus Gossypium; species Gossypium bickii. The sequence goes on from CP106712.1 coordinate 29,123,737, forward strand.
TTCTGGGGCTAGTTCAAGGGAACAAGTTCGTAGCGGAATACGAGGCTGAATTCTTAAGGTTAAGCCGGTATGCTCGAGGAATAGTGGCTATGGAACATGAGCGATGTGTCTGATTTGAGGACGGAGTGAGGGATGACCTGAGGTTGTTGATAGCTCTGCAGCAGGAGCGAAAGTTTACCGTGTTGGTAGAAAAGGCTAAGGTAGCCGAAGGAATTAAGGACTCTGTAAGACAGAGCACAGATCAGAATAGGCACAAGAGAGGTTTTGGATCGTCAGGGTCATCCGAGAATGTTCAAAAGAGGCCTAGAGTTGATGGGCTGCGAGGTCAGCAAGTTGGTGCAGGAGGGCAATACTGTACTTGTACTCAATATGGAAAGATGCACCTAGGAGAATGTTGGAAGAAGACGGGAGGATGCTTTTAGTGTGGGTCTAAGGAACACATGATTAAGGACTGTCCTATCAAGATAGATGGGAGTCGACCCACGGGTGAGGGTTCTAATCAGGCTGGAAGAAGTGGACAGCAGCCTCAGCGAGGTCGTGGTCCGATTGGCAGAGGAAAGGGTGCTGGAAGAGGACGTGGAACACCAGGCAGAGGTGTTGGTAATACTGAGGCTAGACAGTCGGATCTGGTGTATGCAGTTCACTGGAGGGAGGATGGAGATGCACCGGACGTCATAACCGGTACGTTCCTTATAGCTGACAAGCCTTATTTTGCTCTGATTGATGTGGGCTCGACCCATTCTTATGTTGCATGTAGTGTAGTGGAAACGCTAGGCATAGCCTCTGAACTATCTGATAGGGAGACGACTGTCGTAAGCCCATTAGGCCAAACTGTAGTGGTGAATAAGATCTTTCGGAGTGTACCTCTAGAGATTTAGGGAGTGATATTTTCTGCCGACTTAATGGAACTACCCTTCGGAGAATTCGATCTTATACTTGGTATGGACTGGCTAATGGAACATCGGGCTATTTTGGATTGTGCAGCAAAGCAAATGGAATTAAGGACGCCGAAGGATGAGGCGATAATTATGATAAAAGAAAGAAGAAACTACTTATCTAACGTAGTCTCTGCCTTAAAGGCTGATAAGATGGTTCAGAAAGGGTGCAAGGCATTTTTGACTTTTGTTAGGGCGTTGGATGCAAAAGAAGGGGGAGTTAGTGGAGTTAGAACAGTAAGGGAATTTGTGGATGTTTTTCCGGAGGAATTACTTAGAATCCCCCCGGATAAGGAGGTGGAGTTCGGAATTGATTTGCTACCGGGTACAGCTCCTGTGTCAATTGCCCCGTACAGAATGGCACCAAAGGAGTTGGTTGAGCTCAAGGCTCAAATCCAAGAATTGCTTGATCGTGGGTTTATCTGACCCATTGTGTCTCCATAGGGAGCACCGGTCTTGTTTGTGAAGAAAAAGGACAGAACTATACATATGTGTATAGATTATCGTTAGTTGAATAAGCTGACCATCAAGAACAAGTATCCATTGCCAAGGATAGACGACTTGTTCGATCAGCTTAAGGGGGCAGCAGTTTTCTCAAAGATAGATCTAAGGTCTGGATATCATCAGCTTAAGGTGAAGGAAGCAGATATCCATAAGACAGCCTTTCGAACAAGATACGGGCATTTAGTAATGCCGTTCAGATTGACGAATGCCCCAGCCACGTTCATGGATATGATGAATCGGGTTTTTCAACCTTACTTGGATTGGTTCGTCGTTGTGTTCATCGACGACATCCTAGTGTATTCCAAGACTGAGGAAGAACATGATGAGCATCTCCGGATAGTGTTGCAAGTGTTAAGGGAGAAGAAGCTCTATGCCAAATTCAGCAAGTGTGAATTTTGGCTGGAGGAGGTTGCGTTCTTAGGGCATGTGGTGTCTGCAGAAGGAATAAGAGTGGACCCTCGAAAGATTGAGGCAGTGCTGGATTGGAAACCACCTAAGTCTGTGGCTGAGGTTCGTAGTTTCTTGGGATTGGCAGGCTACTACAGAATGTTCGTGGAAGGGTTCTCATCAATAGCCGCACCTTTGATGAAGTTGTTGAGAAAGGAAGTACCTTTCGTATGGACAGATAAGCAACAGGAGAGTTTTGAGAAACTTAAGAGGGTTTTGACTGAAGCTCCGATTTTGATTCAGCCGAAGGCAGGGAAGGATTTCGTGGTGTATTGGGATGCGTACTGATGCAAGACGGGAAGGTAGTTGCGTATGCGTCTCGGCAATTAAGGCCACACGAGGTTAACTACCCGATGCACGACTTGGAATTGGTGGCAGTGGTCTTTGCTCTTAAGGTATGGAGGCATTATCTTTATGGAGAGAAGTCAGTGATCTACACAGACCACAAAAGCTTTAAGTATCTATTGACTCAGAAAGAGCTGAACTTGAGACAGCGAAGGTGGGTGGAGTTATTAAAGGACTACGGTTGTTCTATAGAGTATCACCCGGGTAAGGCAAATGTAGTGGCAGATGCCCTAAGTCGAAAAGTAGTGTCGGATCTGAGGGCGATGTTTGCACATTTGAGCTTGTATGACGATGGAAGTTTGCTGGCAGAGTTGCAAGTTAAGCCGACATGGATGAATGAGGTGAAGAAAAGTCAGTTGGTGGATGAGGATCTAAGTGCTAAGTTACGGCAAGTGCAGAATGGGGAGTTGGAAAACTATGGTGTTAATAGTGAAGGAGTGTTGTATCTTCATGGCAAGGTCTGTATGCCTAAGGATAAGGAGTTAAGGCGGAGGATACTTCAGGAATCGCATAGTAGCCCTTATGCTATGCATCCTGGAGGTACCAAGTTGTACAGGGATCTAAGAGAACAGTTTTGGTGGCCTGGTCCTAAGTGGGAAGTTACAGAGTTTGTGAGGAAATGCTTGACGTGTCAGCAAGTTAAGGCTGAACACCAAGTTCCGTCAGGATTGCTTCAGCCAATCAAGATTTCGCAGTGGAGGTGGGAGAGAATCACCATGGACTTCGTTAGTGGGCTTCCCCTTACGCCTACTAAGAAGGACTCGGTATGGGTGATAGTGGATCGATTGACAAAGTCTGCGCATTTCATTCCAGTGCGGGTTGATTATTCTTTGCAGAAGTTGGCGAAGTTGTATGTGGCAGAGATTGAGAGATTGTATGGAGTGCCGGTATTGATTATTTCAGATAAGGATCCAAGGTTTACGTCTCGGTTTTAGAAAGCACTAAATCAAGCTTTAGGCACCAGATTGGATTTCACTACGGCATTTCATCCGCAATTGGGCGGTCAGTCTGAGCGAGTGATCCAAGTGTTGAAAGATATGTTGAGGGGCTGTGTGATAGACTTCAGTGGAAGTTGGAAGATTATTTACCGTTATCGGAATTTGCATATAATGACAGTTATCAAGCCAGTATTCAGATGGCACCGTATGAAGCACTGTATGGACGGAAGTGTCGCACTCCTACATGTTGGACGGAATTAGGGGAGCGTCGAGTTTTGGGTCCAAAGATTGTGGCTGAATCCGAGGAAAAGGTTAAGGTAATTCGAGCGCGGTTAAAGGAGGCGTCTGATAGGCAGAAGTCGTACGCAGATCTTAAATGGAAGGAAATAGAATTTGCTGTGGGAGATCAGGTGTTTCTTAAAGTTTCACCTTGGAAGAAGGTGATGAGATTTGGTCGCAAAGGGAAGCTAAGTCCCAGGTTTATAGGACCTTATCGGGTATTGAAGCGAGTTGGACCAGTGGCATACCAGTTAGAGTTGCCTTCGAAATTGAAGCAGATGCACGACGTATTCCATGTTTCTATGCTACGTCGTTATCGATCGGATCCATCTCATGTAGTACCAGTTGAGAAAGTGGAACTAAGGCCAGATTTGTCCTATGAGGAAGAGCCGATTCAGATTTTGGAACGAGATGTAAAAGTGCTACGGAGGAAATCAGTTCCTCTAGTTAAAGTGTTATGGCACAATCATGGATCGGAGGAAGCTTCGTGGGAGCCGGAAGAAGCAATGCGACAACAATACCCTCACTTATTTCAGCAAAGTAATTTCAAGGACGAAATTACTTTAAGGGGGTAGAATTGTAATATCCGAGATTTATGGCTTATGCATTAATGCTAAATTGTATGAAGTAGCATGCCTATGTGTGTATATGAATGTGTTTTGTTTGAATTTTGAGAACCTTAGAATATAGAAGAATGCCTTAGAAAATATTAAGTTTTAAGTATTAAAGGGGAATTGAACAAAAGAGGCCTTAAGGGGAATAGTAGGGGAAATTAGACACAAAAAGTGCCTTGGTAAAGTGGCATGAAGGCGCCACTTAAAGTCTGGTAAGTGACGCCATATGCAGTGGGCAAGGGGCAAGGTTCGAGCTGCAAGGGAAGCAAATAAAAGAGTTTTATTTTGCAGCAAGGAGCAAGAGAGGTGGACGGCAATGGGGCACTAAGTGATGAGTTTAAGATGTGGTCTAATCCTTTTGAAATTTCGGCTAAGTAGAAGATAAATGAGGATTTATTTTAAATTAATTTTAAATGAGTAAAGAGGAGAGAAAATAGGGGATTGGATAAGTGGAGGGAGAGTTGGCCGATTGGGGGGCTCTTTTGGTGGTATTTTCGGCCAAGGAAGGAGAGTAAGGCCATTTACTTTCTTTTCTTTTCTTTTAGGTCTCTGTCGAATTCTCTAGCAAATATCCTCTTTTCTCTTTTATTTTGTCAAGCTGAAATACCCTGTGTTCTAGCCGAATCTCCATCATCAATCTTCTTCTTCTTTTGCAAACTCAATCAAAAGCCGAATATACCAATAACCCCTAGCCGATTGTCCATTAAAACCCCAGAAGCCGAAAAATTGTTGATCAATATCTAGCTATAGCCGAATCTCTCAAGTGGTGTCAGGAAGGAATACTGTCGATTTCAACATTAAGGGTAAGACTGAATGTCATTTGATTTCCTATCTTTTTCTTTTAGCCGAAAGTTAAGGACTAGTCCCATTAATATTCTTGGTTGCCGAAACTTGGAAGGATCTTTCGGGATTTTTAGAGTAGCCGACTTCTAAGGAGGAGATCTTCGGGATTTCAAGATCTAAGGTAAAGTAATGTGTAGTATTCGACCAAAGGCCATTTATTGTGATTTAATGTTAGAAATGGATCTAACATGTACTCTGTAGGATTTCGATAGCCAAGAGACTACTTTCGGGATTTATATCCACGAGGTAAGTGAATCTGACATTCGGCTAAGGCCATACTTAGTGACTCAGATCTATTTCTTATTTGTTCAAAAGCCGAAACTAACCGGTCGAGTGATTTAGTGCTTGGCCGATTGTAAGAAGAGTCATTACAAAGTTTTCAGGATTTGTGTAGTAACCAAATCAGACAGCAAGGTAAGAAGTTGGTTGCGTTAATCCATCGGGATTTGGTTATTTGGCCGACTGGCTTGTTGCTAACATGCTTAAGGTGGCCGAGTATAGGAATTAGTGATCTAAAGCATTAGATCGGGATTTTCAGGATTTCAGTGAAAGCATTAAGTAAACCAGGTGTGTACCCCATGCTAGCTCTTAATAGATTATGGCATCAATTTAATATATGTGTTTATAATAATGTGAAATGTGGCCAAAGGTACCATGCAATGGTACAAAGTAGTCAGGTACGTAACCCTAACATTATGTTAATAAATGATATGGATATTTGGAATATGGCACATGAATATTGATAAGAATGTGAAATAAGGCATAAGGCATGATTTAATGCATATTTGTATGACATGGGGCATATGGGTGATATTTTAAGGGGAAGTGTTCTGGTGGTCTTTACCACAATATCTGGTGACTCATGTCACAAAAATTTGAATGTGGTGACTATGTCACAAAATACTATCTGGTGGCTATGCCACAAATTTATAATGGCGATGAGCAAGTCGTCTGCAGCGACTGCCTTCGATGATTTGTAGCGGATGGAGGGTCGACTTAGTAGTCCTTACGGTGTGATGGTTGGTACGGGTGATGTGTAGCGGATGGTTATCTAGGTTTGGGTTCGGGATTGCATCATTATTTATAATTGTTATATGTATATGTATGATCTGATATTCCTGAATCGTTGGGACTTAGTGTTGGTTATACACACTGAGTCTGTTTAACTCACCCCGTTGTGGGATATTTTTCAGGTGACACTCAGTAATGGACCGGGTCGGCAGGAGCTTAGTGGTGGCCATGTTCAGCTCAGAATTTGCTTTATTTTGAACTTTCTATTTTAAGTATTTTTGGATTTATTTCGGGTTTTGTTTTATTATTGTAATAAGGCCATTACAATTAACTGTTTCATGCATGCTTTCTATTTAATGTTTCCATGATACGATTGATATTAAATTAAGGATTTACAATTTTTCTTTGGAAACGAATTTTAAATGTTGTGACACCTAAACATAAATGATTTTCAAATTAAAAGATAATCTTTAACAAATTTGGCAATTCTTTTTAACTTATGGTTTTGGAATATAAAAACAAGGTTTTAATAAATCCCTGATTTCAAAAATAACAAGGTTCTCAATTGAACTCAACTCAAATCAAGTTTTTCTTCAAAATCATTCAAAGTTTTCCAAAGAAATAAACAAGTTTTTGAACCGTTTTACTCAAGAAACATACCGGATCCGGTCAAGGCTCGTGGGCCGGGTTTGGGGTGTTTCAAGTGTCGTAAGTTGACAGGTTGATGTTTTAAGTGTGGTTCTAAGGAACATTTTCTGAGGGATTGTCAGAATAGAGTAGAGGTTTCACATACTCAGATTTTGGCATCTATTTCTACGTCTACTAGAGGCCGTGGTCTTGGTGAAAGTAATGGAAGACTAGTTGGGCAGTGAATTATAGCTCATACTGTAGCTACTCAGGTTAAGTCTGGAGGTTCATCTCGAGTTTATGCTATTAGGGAACCCTAGGATCAAGATTCAAACATTGAGATTGCGGGTATTTTTGTCTTGTGATCAATTTCTTTATTCCTGTTAGTAGACTTAGGTACTATGCCTTCGTAAATTTTGGGTGACATAACTAATAAGTAAAGAATTCCGTTAAGGACTATTGATTTAAAAAAATGGTCATAAGATTTATAAATGAGAGTGTCATAGTGAATAGAGGGAATCGTTGGCAAAATTATCATAAAATAGTTCGTGGTAGTGAATAGAATCATTAAGGAAAGTAGTAGGAAGTTAGAGAGAATGAGAATCAGAGTGTGCAGTGAAGTGTGATAGTTAGTTTAAAAGTAGAAATAACATATCTTGTGATTAAGCAAGTGATGTGTTAGTAGGGAATTTCAAGGACAAAATTCTTTTTAAAATGGGAGAATTGTCACACCCCAAATAGGGCCTAGGAGTTTTAGGGGTATTTTAAGAATTTTAGCCTTTGAGTGTTTGGAATTCTATGACATGTCATATTGGTAATGTTTTCAATTATGGCTTTTATAAAATTAAATCAATTCCTGAGTATGAGTTTTAAATACCTTTAATTTTAGAAAAAGGATTGATTTGTAAAAGAGTCAAAATTGTGAGTTTTTAAGAAGAAACTAGACCAAAATTAAAAAACCAACCTATTTCTTCTTCTCACCTACAGTTTTTCATGTCAACTCTTTCCCAAAACTAGTGTTTTCATCCCGTTATTCTCTCTTTCTATTTCAATAAATTTTGAACTCCAATTCCTCATTATTTTTGATTTCTATCACCCTTGAACCTTAAATCTCTATAAAAAACTAAGTAAAACATCCAAAAATACAATAGTTCATCCATTGTCAAACTTTCGGGTTTTTAGGTATTTGATCAAATGCATATATTTTCTTCATCTAAGGTAACGGTTCAATTCCATATGAGTTTTTTAATGTTATCTAGTTTTTAAAACTAAGTTTTTAGTCTTTAAAACGCATGTTCTTGATAAAAGTCGAAAATCGAGTCATTAATGGGAAACTTCAGGTTTGTGGATAAAAACTTGGTTTTAAAGTGTTTTTCAACTTTTTTTAACGTGATTAGAATATTTCTAAAGTAACTTGTCGGGTTTTAATCGAGTCAATGATTTCTCGGGTTTTAATGAGTTTTCATTGTAATGGCCAAAACTTGTCGAAAAATTTTGATACCTTAAAAAGTATAGTTTTGTGTAGTTTAAAAGATAATTACTAGCCGTAGATGAATATTTAGATGAACAGAATTTGTTTTGTGCGAAAAGATTAAGTGTAGACTGAGTTATTCGAATCTAAAGTTTTCTATGTTGAAAGTTTTGGTTAAAAGATAAGGTAGCTTAGGCTTATGTTTGTAACTATTTTAATGAAGTTGATGACTGATTGTTGAATTTGTGTTTGTGTGGTTTGTCTTGTTGAAACGTAGGAGTTAATAAGACCTTCAACGGGTAGAGCTAAAGGCAATGAAAAGCTTGTCTAAGTTTTTGGTTTTCGACAAAAGCGTATATTTTGGTGAGTGTTTTGGAATAGCTTCTCATAAGCAATTCATTATGTATTTGGGAATTTTGAGGTAGCCTAAAGCCCTTCTCTAAATTCTGAGTGTAAGTATTCTTTTACCTATGCTAAATATGTAATAAATATGTTTGTGAATTGTGATAAAGAAAGTTATGATGTGACAAAATATGAACATGTTGTGATGACTGTTGTGACAGTAAATATAAGGGTATGTTATTCATGCAATGTGACAGTGTGTATAATGAGCTAATGATATGGTTATGTATAGAATATGTACAAGTAATATTTGATGACAGTAAAGATATTTTGGCCTTGTGACTTAATAAGACAGTTGGATATAGTTTGCATGCCATAGGATTGTGAGTACTCACCTATATGTGTTGTGATATTTAGGGCGTTGAGGCCCAGGGACAATTTTTGGAAAAATAAGGGAATGTGAGCTAAGCTCCATTCACTGGGATATATGTGTTTGGTGTGTTGGAGTGTGTTAGCTATAAGCTACAATTATGGGATATGTTTGACTTTACGAGTCTATGCATGGTGTGTTGGAGATCCGTGTATCCGATGAGTGATGATAGAGCTCACTTTTATGTTTCATAGCTCAAGTGCCAAATTATCTAAAAAAGTGTACATATGTGTAATGTGATGTATGCTTAAAAGAGTATGTGGATGTTGTACAAATTATTATAAATTGCATTTAAATGGGATTATATGTGACTATATGTGATTAATATGTACCAAAATATATGCCTAAAAATTCGTATAGAAATGTGCAAAAGGGATACATGAAAGCTAATTAAATATGTAAATTATGGCACTAAGTTAAAGACTTTATGGAAAAATTCTATTAGTTGTTTGGTTGATGCATGACGACTTGTTGGAGTAGTGGTTATTCTGAGCATTCACTGAGCTTGTTAAGCTCACCCACTCCTTTTAAACCATTGCAGATAAGTAGTTTCGGTGTGAGCGGTGTGGTTTCGAGGAGTGATCCAAGCCAGGAACTTGGCTATTAGTAGGTGTTATTTGTTTAATTGGGTTTTGGGAATGAAAGAAAATGTGGTAGATGTTATGTGATTTTACAATGAATTTTTTGTTGATTGCATGCCTATTATGATAGGTATTTTGTAGACTTGAAAATATGATGTTTGGGGCTGCCATTTGAGGTATTTTTGTGTATATTTTATAAGTATTTGATGCATGACATTTAGGATTAATCGAGAATGATCGATGTGCTGATACATGTTATATTTTTAAAGTCTTGAACAGAGATATCAATATTCGAACTTAAAAAAAAATGATACCATTTGAGAGAAATATCGATACCATTCTTTTAGTATCGATACATACGTAACAATTTGGAAAATTTGTAGATTGCTCTAAATGCATGTATAATAATTGTTATAAGACTATGTGATGTATGTTTAGCATGTAATGATGATAACTAAAAAGTGAGAATTGACTTAACACCGACATGAATACTAACTTAGAAGACATTTCTTTTACAATGAGATTCTAAAATGTTATGTATGACACGAGACGATGATGTGGCATACTGATATTCGAGCTTGGCAACCAGGCCAGGTATAGGGTGTTACAAGGATTATGCTAAGGCAATTTGAACCAAGGCAACAGGTGTTGTTGTTCAACTCTAGGCTCAAATTCTTCCCTGGTAAATTAAAATCTCACTGGTCAGGTCCCTTTGAAGTAGATCAAGTCTATCCTCATGGAGCTGTTGATGTCAAGGATATGAAAACGAGGGTCACATTTAAAGTTAATGGATAATGCTTGAAGCACTACTAAGGTGCTCGTGTGGATCAAGACAAGCAATCCATTTACCTATGAGATGTTTGAGCTAATAATTATATTTTCTATTTTTCTTTTCCTTAATTGCTTTACTTTAATTTCATTTTTATTATTAGTTATCTTTAATTATTTCATGCTGCTTCTATTTTTGTTTTTATCTTTAAGTAGTTCTTTCCTTGTGTCCAGAGATAGAATAAAGAATACGAACTTATCAGTTGTGCTAGTAAGAGGAGTCTACTGCAGCATTGCAAAAGAGAGTTATGCTACGAAAAATTGGGAAATGGATGTTGAGGCACGACTTAGCCTAAATCCACTGATGAACAAGTGGATGTGCTACTCCAATCATTGAAAAGGAAAATATGCTATAAACACAGTGCACGTAAATCCACTCATAGGACAGAATAAAGTAACTACAGTCTGATCCAAGCTAGGGAAGTTCTTTTCCCTTCCATACATCATGCATTTCATTTATTTTACCATGACATTTTCTGTTGTATATCTGTACATGCATTGAGAAAAATGCATCCCTTAAGTTTAGGGATGTGTGAAGCATTTAGTATTGCATTAAATAGTTAGTTGAGCATGTTTTAATTTTTGGTTCACTTGTCATTTATTTTTCCATGGCACACATAATTGCCACAAATTTCTTTGCCTATAATGAATACAATATTTACTTATGATGTTGGATGATGAGCTTAAATTTTTCAATATACCTTGAACATGTGACAGTGGATTAGGTTGGAATTAACTCTTAAACATGAGATTTCCTAACTTTAATAAGTTTTGAACTATAGTGAGTGCCCTTTAATGAACTTAAGGACTTTTAAAGCCAAACTCAGTCAAATTGCCAAAGCATTACTTAAAAATAAAGAATAGCAGGCACTCCAAGTCTTAGAATTGCCAAGTAAGTCAGCATTACTTTGTTTGCTCCATCATGCTATTGATTAGAAAGATGAGTTTGAGTAAGAGTGTGTAATGAAAAAAAAAATAAGGGGTACTCCACTGTAGTAACAGGCTGAGTAGCTAAGAAGGTAATTGTTCGCTCCATCCATCTTCTAAGGTAAGAGCCTTGGCTTTAAGAGTGATTTTTTTATTTTTGACATGATTGAGTACTCGGTAATTTAGTGTTTACTCCATTGTGATTATCAAGACAACTAATTTTGTGACATGTTAAATCCCCTACACTAATTTAAAAAAAAAAGAGAAAAAAAGAAAAAAGCAAACAAGAAAAAAAAAAGAATAATATATACACATTTTAAGTATGCTTAGAGAAACTTGAGTTTAGGTAACAAATGAACTAAGTAAATTAGGATATGCTTGCTATGGCCAGAAAACACACATGATAGGATAAAAGTTTTTGCACCACCTTTGTTGAATGAACCTTTGACACTTGAACAAGTTTTTGGAGAAATAAGATTGCTGAGATGAAACACCCCACACCCGGCCCACGAGCCTGGACCGGATCTGGTATGTTCCTCAAGTAAACCGGTTCAAAGTTCTTTTGTTACTTAGGAAAAACTTGTGTGAATTTAAAAAAAAAAATAAATTTGGTGACAAAACACTTAGGGTTTTTTTTAAAAAATAAATTCGTTTGATCCGTTAATCAATAACAATTCATAAACGTAATAATTAAAAGTAAAAAAGAAATAAAGAAATTCAACTTGGGCCTTAAGGCCTTATTACATCAAGTAAAAACCCAAAATCAAATTCCAAAGTACTTAAATAAAATTAAAGTGTCCATATTGAATAAAACTTCAAGTTGAGCATGGCCACCACAAGATCTACCGTCCCAGTCCATCACTGTTCATCACCTGAAACATGTTTCCAACAACGGGGTGAGTCAAACAGACTCAATGTGTACGCGACACTAAATCATAACAGAATTAGGCATACAAGAGTTACACATTCAGAACAATGAATACAAGTTATGATGCATTCCCAAACCCAAACCTAATTGTCCATCCGCTACACACCCCCGTACCTGCCAGTCACACCGTGGGGACTACTAAGTCAACCCTCCATCCGCTACACACCATCGAAGGCACGCTGCAGTGATCGACGTGCTCATCGCCCATATAAAATTTGTGGCATAGCCACTAGATAATTGTGTCATGAGACACCACATTCAGATAACGTAACAGAAGTTACCACATTCAGATAATGTGAACGAAGTCACCACATTTAGATAATGTGACCGAAGTCACCACATTCAGATAGTGAGACCGAAGTCACCACGTTCACTTCCCCTTTCTCATATAACCCGAATGCCCCATATTATTCATATTATGCATATCATACTTAAATTCACATTCATGTCACCTTTCACATGTTAAATATAACATATTTCGTAATCCTAGTAGTAGTAGGAAACGTACCTGAGTACTTTGTACCATAACATGGTACATTAGCCACATTCTTATATTTTCATATTAGAAAATATAACAAGTTTAAGCCATACATCGTATTAAAAGATAGTGTGGGGTACACACTTGATTCGCTTAGAAATTCCTTGAGATCCCGAAAAGCTTGATCTAATGCTTAGATCCTTAATCCCTACATTTGATTAATCACTTACTGCTTTAATAAAAAGCCATTTGGCCACAAATCCAAATCCTAGTAGGATTAGTATTCTTAAACTTACCTTGTTGCCGATTTCACTATAAATCAAATCCCGAAAACTTTGTAGTATTCCTTCTTTAAAAATCGACTAGCTACCAAATCATTTAACTAGGTCAGTTTCCGGCTTTTGAATAAATAGGAAATAATTCTAAATACCAAAAATAAGCCTTGGCTGAATACTTCATATGCTTACCTTGTAGATTTTAAATCCGAATCTCACCGAATAACTAGGGAACACGTGGCCTATGGTGTACCTTCGGGAAAAGAACTTCTCCTTCCTTGTAAATCCCGAAAGATCTCTTCAAAGTTTCGGCAACAAGATATTAATGGGGTTAGTCCTAGATTTCGGCAAATCTTAAAAGAAAAAGGATGAAACTAAATGAGACCTTACCCTTACTTGAAGAAATCGATTGCACCTTCACTTCAATCTTCAGAAATTCGGCTATGGCATGATGATGATCTCATAACTTTTGGCTTTTGGAGGGATTAGAGAAGGAAGAATAAAGATGGAGGATTCGGCTAGAACACAAGGTATTTCGGCTTGGCAAAAATAAAAAGGAGAAGAAGATTTGGTGAAGAGAATTCGGCAGAGGCTTTCAAAGAACAGAAAATAATGCAGAATGGCCTCTCTTTTCCTTTTATAGCCGAAATTACTAAGCTAGAGTCCCTTACTTAGCCACCACTCTTCTATTTTGATAGCTTTATCCCTTTAATTATCACTTTATTCAAATTAAAAGAATTTAATCCAACAATTATCTCTTGAAAACAATCCAAATTAAATCCTTTATTTATCCCTTATTTATCCACTATTTATCTCTTAAAAATAAAAGAATAAAAGCTACTAAATTATAGCCTTGTGCCGTCCACCTTACTTCTTCTGGAAGCAAAATAAAATTTCTTTTATTTTCTTTCCCTGTGACTCGAACTCAAGCCCAATTCTTTTGCATGTGGCGCCATTTCAAGAGGCCCTAAGTGGCATCTTCAGGCCACTTTTCCAAGCCTGTTTGTGTGTCAAATTTCACCAACTTTTTCTTTTAAGGCCACCTTGCCTTAATTTCCTCTTTAAAACTTTAAAACTCGACATTTCTAAGTCATTTCTAAGTTTCCAAAAATATTCGTTCGGCATTGTAAACTTGACATTTCCTTGCATTTCCAAGTTTCCAGAAATGTTCACTTTCCTCTTTTGAATCATTTCTAAATCATTTTCCTAGTTTCCATAAATGTTCACTTTCCTCTTTATTCCTTTACATTTTCAGGACATTTCCCTACATTTCCAAGACAAGACATTTCCTTACATTTCCTTGCATTTCCTTACATTTCCATACATTTGCTCACATTTCCTTACATTTCCATACATTTTCAGGTTTCCAAAAATGTTCATAATTTATTCATAACACGTAAGACATGTCATTTCGTACAATTAAACCGAAAATGCATAGGCCCTTTTTAGGATGTTACAGTTCTACCCCTTAAAATAATTTCGTCCTCGAAAGTACTTACTAACGAACAATCGTACGGTCTAACTCACCACACTACGCTTATGCTGCGCACTCTGATCTTAAAGAACTATTATACTTTCTAGGCACATTCTCTAGGTTCACATCAAAAGTTTCAAACAGTTCACTTGTAACACAAGAATGAACTATCTCTAAAACAATAAATAGTACTCCAAAAACAAGGAACTTAACCGCTATCATATCCTTGGTTGTCTCACATCTGAACCTTCAGCACCTCTACCGGGTGTTCCATGACCATTTCCTCCATGGTTTAAACTACAAACCTTCGTTTCCTGAGGGCAATTCTTAACCAAATGAGCCTTAGACTTACATCTAAAACATTCCCGATCTCGGTTCCAACACTCGCTAACATGATACCTTCCACATTGAGCACACGGACGGTCCGGATTTTTAGTAGTTGGCTTAAAAACACGAGTAGAATTCTCAACCTTCGGTCTTTTCTGAAGACTTTTAGACGATTCTGACGGTCCAAGACTACTCTTATCCCGTCCACGACGACCACGTCCCCTAGAACTCATTTTCTAACGTCGCTATTTAATCTGATTAAAGAGTTTTATGCATTAGAATTTTGTTTCACTTGTTTACCCGCGAAGAAATTTTATGAAAAGAGTTTTAGGAGTGGTTCTTTCGTATTCATACATGCACACAGTCTTTTCATTCATTCATACACCCATCAACCAATTATGAACTTTCGTTCATTCAGAGAAACATTGTAGTTTTCGTTGCTATTGTTTTTCCACTACCCAGGGGTATTTTCGTAATTTTGTCCTACAGGGGTATTTACGTAATTTTTCAAAATAAGGTTCCTTGATGATTTTGTCAATAAGGGTATTTTGGTAATTTTGAAATCTCGGGGCCTTCAAAAATTTTGAAATTCCAAGGGTATTTCGGTAATTTTTTTACAAACCAGGGTAAATTTGTAAAGCTCAATAAATCAGGGGTATTGCAGATTTTACAAAACTTTAGGGTTACTTTTGAGAATTTGTTTTCCAAAATGGTGATTTTGCAAAAATTTTGGAAATTAGGGTCATTTTGGTAATTTGCAAGTTAGGGGCAATTTCGTATTTTTCCAAAATCAAGGTATTTTGATATTTTGCAAATTAGAATTTTCTGATATTTTTTATAAAGTAAGAATATTTTAAAAGTCGAGGGTAATATTGGAATTTTAGAAACCAAGGGCATTTTAGTAATTTTACAACCAAGGGCGTTTTTGTAATTTTGTAAATCAGAGATATTTTGGAAAAATTTTCACAATAATCTTTTACTACAATTAAAAGGGTAATTTAGGGATTTTAAAACTAGGAGTTTTATAAAACTGCATGGCTAGTCCCTTTTGGGTTTTAATTATCGGGTTTAGCCCGTGAATAAGTCCTCTTGGTTAGGGTGAACCGTAGCTACGCACCAGGTAGGATTCGAGTAAAGAGGAGGTGAGTTGCTAGCACTGCTTAAATACCAAGCTCTTACTGAATCCACTCCTAGACATGCGCACAACAGTTGCCACACCCTAGCTCGGCGACTTAGTCACAGGTTTGTTTAGTGATCCTTAAGTCTTATGTAAATGTTGGGGAAAACTAGTCCTAGGGTTCAAGTACTTATCATGCTAATCTACGTTCCATTCCATTTCTACCGTTCTACAGATCATTCAATAAATCACACAAATGGATAGAAGTACTTACCTGGTGGACTGCGGGTCGGAGACTTGGGTGCCATGCCAGAAACCTGCTTATTTCAAACATATTTTCATAAAACTCATTTGGGCTCGCTTTGAAAATGTTTTGGGCCTTAGCCCACAGGCCGAGAGTTTTAAAATTGGGCTCTGATACCAAACTAAAACACCCCACACCCCGCCCACGAGCCTGGACCGGATCTGGTATGTTCCTCAAGTAAACCGGTTCAAAGTTCTTTTGTTACTTAGGAAAAACTTGTGTGAATTTTAAAAAAAAAATAAATTTGGTGACAAAACACTTAGGTTTTTTAAAAAAAATAAATTTGTTTGATCCGTTAATCAATAACAGTTCATAAACGTAATAGTTAAGAGTAAAAAGAAATAAAGAAATTCAACTTGGGCCTTATGGCCTTATTACATCAAGTAAAAACCCAAAATCAAATTCCAAAGTACTTAAATAAAATTAAAGTGTCCATAGTGAATAAAACTTCAAGTTGAGCATGACCACCACAAGATCTATCGTCCCGGTCCATCACTGTTCATCACCTGAAACATGTTTCCCACAATGGGGTGAGTCAAACAGACTCAATGTGTACACGACACTAAATCATAATAAAATTAGGCATACAAGAGTTATACATTCAGAACAATGAATACAAGTTATGATGCATTCCCAAACCCAAACCAAATTGTCCATCTGCTACACACCCCCGTACCTGCTAGTCACACCGTGGGGACTACTAAGTCAACCCTCCATCCGCTACACACCATCGAAGCGCGATCATTGCGATCGACGTGCTCATCGCCCATATAAAATTTGTGGCATAGCCACTCAGATAATTGTGTCATGAGACACCACATTCGAGATAATGTAAAGTGGTTACCACATTCGAGATAATGTGACCAAAGTCACCACATTCGAGATAATGTGACCGAAGTCACCACATTTAGATAGTGAGACCAAGTCACCACGCTCACTTCCCTTTCTCATATAACCCGAATGCCCCATATTATTCATATTATGCATATCATACTTAAATTCACATTTATGTCACCTTTCACATGTTAAATATAACATATTTCGTAATCCTAGTAGGAGTAGGAAACGTGCTCAGTACTTTTTACCATAACATGGTACATTAGCCACATTCTTATATTTTCATATTAGAACATATAACAAGTTTAAGCCATACATCGTATTAAAGGATAGTGTGGGGTACACACCTGATTCGCTTAGAAATTCCTTGAGATCCCGAAAAGCTTGATCTAATGCTTAGATCCTTAATCCCTACATTTGATTAATCACTTACTGCTTTAATAAAAAGCCATTCGGCCACAAATCCAAATCCTAGTAGGATTAGTATTCTTAAACTTACCTTGTTGCCGATTTCACTATAAATCAAATCCCGAAAGCTTTGTAGTATTCCTTCTTTAAAAATCGGCTAGCTACCAAATCATTTAACTAGGTCAGTTTTTGACTTTTGAATAAATAGGAAATAATTCTAAATACCAAAAATAAGCCTTGGCCGAATACTTCATATGCTTACCTTGTGGATTTTAAATCCCGAATCTCACCGAATAACTAGCAAACACGTGGCCTATGGTGTACCTTCAGGAAAAGAACTTCTCCTTCCTTGTAAATCCTGAAAGATCTCTTCAAAGTTTCGGCAACAAGATATTAATGGGGTTAGTCTTAGATTTCGACAAATCTTAAAGGAAAAAGGATGAAACCGAATGAGACCTTACCCTTACTTGAAGAAATCGATTGCACCTTCACTTCAATCTTCAGAGATTCGGCTATGGCTAGATGATGATCTCACAACTTTCGGCTTTTGGAGGGATTAGAGAAGGAAGAATAAAGATGGAGGATTCGGCTAGAACACAAGGTATTTCGGCTTGGCAAAAATAAAAAGGAGAAGAAGATTTGGTGAAGAGAATTCGGCAGAGGCTTTCAAAGAACAGAAAATAATGCAGAATGGCCTCTCTTTTCCTTTTATAGCCGAAATTACTAAGCTAGAGTCCCTTACTTGGCCACCACTCTTCTATTTTGATAGCTTTATCCCTTTAATTATCACTTTATTCAAATTAAAAGAATTTAATCCAACAATTATCTCTTGAAAACAATCCAAATTAAATCCTTTATTTATCCCTTATTTATCCACTATTTATCTCTTAAAAATAAAAGAATAAAAGCTCCTAAATTATAGCCTTGTACCGTCCACCTCACTTCTTCTAGAAGCAAAATAAAATTTCTTTTATTTTCTTTCCCTGTGACTCGAACTCAAGCCCAATTCTTTTGCATGTGGCGCCATTTCGAGAGGCCCTAAGTGGCATCTTCAGGCCACTTTTCCAAGCCTGTTTGTGTCAAATTTCACCAACTTTTTCTTTTAAGGCCACCTTGCCTTAATTTCCTCTTTTAAACTTTAAAACTCGACATTTCTAAGTCATTTCTAAGTTTCCAAAAATTTTCGCTCGGCTCTGTAAACTTGACATTTGCTTACATTTCCAAGTTTCCAGAAATGTTCACTTTCCTCCTTTGAATCATTTCTAAATCATTTTCCTAGTTTCCATAAATGTTCACTTTCCTCTTTATTCCTTTACATTTTCAGGACATTTCCCTACATTTCCAAGACAAGACATTTCCTTACATTTCCTTGCATTTCCTTACATTTCCATACATTTCCTCACATTTCCTTACATTTCCTTACATTTCCATACATTTTCAGGTTTCCAAAAATGTTCATAATTTATTCATAACACGTAAGACATGTCATTTCGTACAATTAAACTGAAAATGCATAGGCCCTTTTCAGGATGTTACATGAGAACTAATGTATATATTGTTCTTTGAGTAGACTGGCAGTTCAAGGTGGTTATTTGCAAAAGAAAAATCTTGCATTCATGCATATCTTGCTTGAGTACAAGAAATAACTCAGGTTTGGGGGTGTGCTAACTCTTGAAAAGAGTTATATTTTATACCTTTAGACTTGGTTAATTGCCTATACTTAGATAAGTTTAGTTGCATTTTAGGACTTTCTATTAGTGTTTTTAGGAAGTTGTATTAAAGGGCTTGGACTGTGCTTAAATGTTATTACATGTTACTTCTAATTGTTTGGGGGAACAATGCAAGTTACAGAATGAGGAAAATTAGTAAAGAAGTGAAAGTTTGTCATGGTAAAAGGTTGGACAATTTGCGAACATGAAAGTTGTGGCAATGCTAGGAAGTGACCCAGTCAACGCTTAACCATTATCAGCCTTGCTATACGTGTACCAAAAAAATCAGCTTAAGAAAGAGAAAAAAAAATCATGGGATCATGGGTCGACCTTAAGGAAGGAGATATAAAACCCAAAAATAAAAACTGAAAAGGGGAATTTTTAGAGAGTGGACGATTAGAGAGACAATTAGAGAAAAAGATCCTTGGATGAGAATAGAGGATAACAGTTAAGAACAAGGCAAAAAAGAAAGGGAGAAGAATAAGGCATTCCCTCTTGGCCACTATTACCGAAGTTGTGGGCTAGATAGGCGACAACCATCTTCCTGAATGTTTTCTTTTACTTCTTTATTTACTGCTTTGTGAATTGAATCAAGAAAGAATGATGTTTAATGTTATTCTAAATTTGGATGTTATTTGCCAGCCCATGAGTTAATCTCATAAAGTTGGGATTGCTTGATGAAACCTTATTTCCTTCAATGGCTAAAGCTTATATTAGTTTTAATTTACTATTTCATTTGATGGTATTTATGAATAGCATGCATGTAATCTCTAGACATAGGTGAATATGCAACATGTTTATAAAATTAATCTAATCCTGACAAGGTTATGTCAGTTAGATTGAACTTGAATGATATGAGCGAGTACTTGAAAGAATACTCGTACTAGACCCTAGACAGAGAGCAGCATTCTGTATGGCAAGGAGAAGAATAGTAGTAGGAACCAGACTCAAAGCCCATAGACATATAGTGCCCTAGGTGTGGTAACTCAAGGTTTTGCTCTCGAAAGAAGCAAACCACAATAGAATTATTCTGAGTAGTAGAGTAAGATTGATCTTGCCGAGACATAATTGGTTAATAAGGGTAGAAACTTAGTAATCCAAGCTTTTCAAATCAACATTGTAGATCTTTTAATCTTTGCCGTATCAACTTTATTTTCATAGCTCTAATTGTTTACTTGATTGTTCCGTACATTTTATACATCATTATTCTCCTAAATGCCACTGCATTTTTATTACTGTTCTTTTTGCCTTGGTATTAATCTCGTTTTACTATAATAACTTAATTTAAACCTATCACATACCTATGGAGACGATCTCACTTATCACTTTATTACTTGATCCGACATGTATACTTGCACAATTCGCATTTCATATTCATATGCGATAATTCAAAACAATAAGAAATTGGGCAGACTACAGTTCTCCATACAAACTATTTTACTATTATACGCCAAAGCCTTACACCCACAAGACTTAGGATTTTATAATTAGATCCGCTGAAAACACTTCCCCATGAACTTTCAATGGACATCTTCTATAAATCTTGTTCACATTACAGATTGTCCTACAGGGACAACTATAGTTACATACCAGTTTCCTCTACCCCAACATGCAATTTATCAACCATCAAACAAGAAACATACGAGTGGGTAGATCTAATATCTATCAAAGAAAAGTATTGAACATAATGAATTTAAATAGTACCTACGATGATATCAGTTGTGTCTCGGTCCTCTCTATTTCTAGCTGCATAAACAAGAGCAGGCTACCTAGCCTCGATTTTGTTCGCAACCAGACTCGGGGCTCGGTGATCTTTGTAATAGCCCATTTTTAGTGAAATCAGAATAGTGGTTTTGGGACCCAAAATTCGAGCCGGAAAGGAAATTTATTTTAATATATTACATGGTTTGCATTATGATAGGATTGTTATATGAAAATTCTGATAAGAAAATTTTATCGATTTTGAGTTTAATTATGGAAAGGACCAAATTGCATAAAATGCAAAAGTGAGTTCTAATAGCTATAAGTATCAAATAGCTATGGAATTCAAAATTTGAGGTCCTTATATGGTAATTAGACCATTAAAGAAAAGTTAGTAGATATTTTTGGTGATTCACCCATGGAAAAACTAGAAAAGGCTAAGGACTAAATTGGAAATTAAAATAACCAAAAGATGATAATAGAAATATAATCTTATTTTATATCATCTTCCCCAAATTTAGACATGGAAACCCTAGGAAAATGAAAAGTCTTCAAGAAAGCTTAATTGATTCAATTGGGTAAGTATTCTTGTTCCGTTTTTAGTGATTTTTATATTTTTAAGAATAAATATTTTTATATATATTTTTGGAACTAATTTGAAAAGTTATCAAAGTAACAAAGTTTTTCCATGGATGAATATGCTGAAAATTTGAAATTTATGGTAGAAATTGAAAGGTTGTTGATAGATAAACAACTTTTACAAAGAGAATTTTGATGAAATCATGGTTTAATGACTAAATTGAAAAGTGGTAAAACCCATGAAAAAATTATGAATTTTGTGAAATACAAATGCTGTAAATATTATATGAAAATTTTGGTTAGGCTTGGAATAAGGATTAAATTTCATGAATTTCATTTTCGGAGCCTAGGGACGAAATTGGAATTTATGAAAAGTTTAGGGGCAAAATGGTATTTTTGCCTAGGGTGTAAATTGAATCCAATTGAATATGAAATGTTATAAATTGATGATTAAATTCATTTATATAGATCCGTACAACTTAAATTCGAAGTTAGATCGAGGAAAAGAAAAAGTTTCGGATTAGTAGATTTTCATATACAAACAAGTGTTGAGGTAAGTTTGTGTAATCGAATTTTGTGTTTATTTACATGCTTGAATTGAATGTGGTATGAGATTGCATGAATTATATAAATGTTAGAAATAAATGAAATAATCACATGTTCAATCATATTCGAAAAGTAATAAGTTCCGTTTGAATAATGAAATTCGATGGATATATGTGATTTCCTATATTACATGTGGTCTTGCATATGTTGCGGACAGAAAATTGCTC
Source organism: Gossypium bickii (assembly GCA_025503065.1). Classification (NCBI taxonomy): domain Eukaryota; kingdom Viridiplantae; phylum Streptophyta; class Magnoliopsida; order Malvales; family Malvaceae; genus Gossypium; species Gossypium bickii. The sequence goes on from CP106712.1 coordinate 29,145,769, forward strand.
GGACGAGCAATCCTGTTATAGCCCTCTCGAGCATACTGTTATATAGTTCTTGCGAGCATCTTGGTTGGTAGTGATTTTGCATGTGTTGCACACTACCGCAGCTCTGTGTGAACATCCTGTTACATGATTCAATCAGTTGTGATCTAGCATATAATGTGGACACAAACGCGGCTCTACATAAGCGTCCTGATATAATAGGGGTTGCGAGTTTGGAAAATAAATCGAGTGTGTTAGGCCTCAAGAGTGGTTTTGATGTGTTTTTGGAGTCCCTAAAACTGTCGAATTAAAAAGGGACACTTTTGAAAATTTTGAAAATTTAGGGTTAAAAGGGGAAATTTGGGCAATGAGGCCTTAAGAATAAATTTTGATAGGCTGTGGCATAATAATCCCCTAGGTAAAGTGGCTTCCGTATGCCACTTAAGGGACAACATAAAAAACTGGTCGTGGTTCGAGTGGCATGGGGCGTATAGCATTTTATTTTGCAAGCATGCGCTACTTTAAAAAAGGCTTTAAAAGAAAATAGAGGCGAGTTATGTCACAAAAAGGCGCTGGTAGAGTGGCTAAGAGCGCAAGGAGGCTTCAAGAGGTCATGCGTTCGAGTCACGATTGTAGCGCATGAGCATCTTATTTTTGCTTCTAGCGCTAAATCATAAAAAGGCTCATGAGTATGGTTTAAAAGAATTTTCAAGCAAAATTGGCAAGAAAGTCACATTAGCGAGAATTGGCGGGGCGCATGGGCTTGATGCTTGTGTCTTGGGTTCGAGACCGGAGTGCAAAGATGGTTACGATTATTTTTGCTAACGTGAAAGGTCTGCATGGGCATTAAATGCAAGCAGCACGCATGAAGCAAAGGATTCTCTTCTTTTTATTTTATTTGTTTTGGAAAGTATGGGGGCTTAAACCACTATTTTATTTTTATTTGTTTGCTTAGGATAATGGGATAAGTTATATATATAATAATAATATTATTATTATTATTTTGAATATGAAAGGATGAGTAAGTTTAATTCATTATTGATAAATGATGGTTATTATAATATTATGTATGAAAGGTGATAGAAGATAGAATAAATAATGTATTTTTGAGCATGGGTCTTGGCCTTGGGAATAGAAGCATGCGGCATAGGGTTGTAAATATATGGTCATTGGAAATTATGGAGTAGTTTAATTATGTTGTTATATTATTTTTTTAGTATGCAAGGATGGTTTTTTTTTTTTTGGGAATGAAAACGTGCAGCATTGAGCCAAAAAGTATGGCCTTGGTCTTGGAAGCATTACCGCTTGGAAGCATGGGGATTTACCTTTTATTGCTTTATTATTTTATTTTAAAAGATGGGTAAGGTGACGAAGGAGGATTAAACAATGGAAATTTATGTAAGGAAATTAGTAAAAAAGGGAGAGCATGTGCATGTGCGGCTTGGAAAGTAGGAAAGCATGGCCGAATTTCATGCTTTGGGTTTTCCTTCATTTTCAAATTATTTTGACCGAGTGAAGCTTTGGAATTGGGAGCCTTTTTAGTCAGCCTTGAGTTTGGGAAAAGTCTGGTCAAATGCATAGTTTTGTTTTGTTTGCCTTCCTACTTGAGTATGGTCGGCTTGTGATGCAAAAGGGATGGCCGAATGAAGCCCTTGGGACCTGGTGGGTCGACTTTGTATGTAGCATAGAGAACTTGGCCAAACCTTTCCTTTTGTTTTGCTTTTTTTGTTTTCTTGACAATTCTTGAGCATGGCCGAATATGGTCTACCTAGGAGCAATTCATTCTCGGTTTTGTGTTAGCTAGGGAGGTGGCCATGGCTTTGTTTTATTTCCTTTCTTTCCTTTTGTTCTTGACAGAGAGAGAAATATGCTTGAGCTTCGGTTTAGAAGGAGCTAGGAAGCTCTAGGCTAGCTTAGCTAATGTGCTTGCATGATTTTCCTTTCATTGTTGCTAGCCGAACATGCTAGGCACTATTGCCGAATCCTTATTGAAGGCGGTGCCGTGACTACTTCCTCTTAATCTTTTCAAGCAAATGATAGTGGTAAGTGTTCCTTTGGAAGTCCGTTTTTGGATCCTTTTTATGTTATGTGCCGAAATCAAGGCTAGACTTTGATTTCTAAGATTGGCCAAATATGCTTAAGGCCATATTGATGTGTTTCTTTTGTGCCAACTTTAGAGAGTATTAAAGGAGCCTGTTGGTTTCGGCTATTCAAGGAATATTGGTAACTACCGAGGCAAGCAAATCATTTGGGACTTGGAAAAAGGCTAGGTAAGGGTTACGTACATTTTGGTTTAGGGCCATGTTCTTTGAAGTATGCTTGAGTCGATTCTAATGGTTGGACTATAGGAATTTCGACTACACAAGGATTAGGTGACTAATTCGGGATTTCGGAACATATTGACAAGAATAAAGGAAGCTCTCAGGTTTTTGAGCATCAAAGGTTAGTAGTTGTGGTATTCGGCCTTAGGCCATTTTGATATCTAAGTGGCTAACCGATTTCTAACTTTGGTCTAAAGGCAAATCGTCAGAAATGAGATAAGTTTTGGGACTTTAGATTGTGTTAGATATATCGAATATCGCTAATGTCAAAAGTAGTTATCGACCGCATCTCGGTTTTGGCATTTATTATATGTGGTATTTTATGTAAACGTATATGTTGTGCATGTTAATAGAAATAAAGGTTAAGATAATGGATACACAAGGTGAGTAATCGATTAATCAAGTTATTTGTTATGATATCAATCTTTCAGTGATTTGCGATAATAATTGATTGTTGATGAATGTGTAATAAAGTGATGACATGTGATGTATATTGTTATGAGTAATATGTGACCATGGTATATAATATATGTATTTGTTTCGTACAAAATGTTGCTATGGTACATTTACGTACGCATGAGACTTGTGATGTGACTATTGGAGGAAAAGGGTGTATACTATGTGAGTGTCTAATGCTAGCCTCGTGTTACCTTTGTGCTTGATGATTAGTGAATTAAAAAAATATGTGGGATCCCTATGGGATCAGTGGCTTGGCCACAACCTTTGAAATAATGTGTAAAGGAAGAATATGTGGACCACTTTGTGGAATGGACTTCGTAATTGTATTTTCGTAATCATATTTGTAATATTGTGTATTCAAAATTTCATATTTATAATTGTATGCCATATATATATGAATTGTGTGGATATGGGCCAAGCCCATATGTGAGGACATGTGTATTAACTATGCACTGAGTCTTGGTGACTCTATTTTATTAAACCTTTCAGGTGGCGCGTAAAGCTTGGACCGGGTCGGAGAGGATACAAAGGTGGCCATGCAAAAGTGGATTTTCATGCAAAGGAATCTCTTGGTTAATGAATAAAATATTTATATTTTTCGTATTTTGATTAAGTGTGTATTGTAATAAGGCCCACTAAAGTATTTCAGTTCATTTGTTAAGTATCGTTACTATTATGCCCTATTATGGAAAGATAGTTTAAAAGTTGATTACAAATGGTTTTATTTTCTCAAGTAAAGTTTAAATCTGATATTTTTATAATGAACTCCGATTTTACTTAGAATATTACAAGTCACGAAAATGTTTTATTAAAGGAACAAATTTTCAACGGTTTATCTCTTAAGTAAGAATGTTTTTCGAAAGTGTTCCGCAGTGGCATTCCAAATCCGGTCGAAGTAAATGGGCCGAGTTTGGGGTGTTACATATGTGGCTCAAGAGTGTGCTCCTTGATTGAGTGCCCTAAAGGGTACCTCTGATTATGAGTTGACGTGTAACACCCCTAACTTGTATTTGTCACCAGATTAGGGTTAAGAGGCATTACTAGACAAACGAAATCTTTTACGGACATTTCATAATATAATTCAACCAATTGAATCCAAGTGTCCCTTAAATAGGTCAACGAGACCTCAAACAAGCTTTAGAATAGGGCCGGGAATAAACCGAACACATACGAAAATTCTCAAAAATTTAAAATTTTTTCTAATTTACAAAGGTCACACGTCTGTGTGGGAAGGCCGTGTGCCTCCCACGGCCTCAGACACGCCCGTGTGTCTAAGCCGTGTCAAAACAGGGCATACATACTGACTTGTCCACACGGGGGTGGACACACCTGTGTGCCTCACCCGTGGTCACTATTGACTTGCACCACACGGCCAGTCACATGCTTGTGTGTCTTGCCCATGGTCGAGTCTAAATTTCAACCACGAGGGACACGGTCGAGCCATACGCCCGTGTGCTCGACCATGTGGGCAATTATAAGCCATTTTCAAGGCCAAAATGCCACCCACACTTGGGTCATCCCTACAATCATCATACCAATTCAATTCATACCAAAATAACCAAATTTTCAAAGCATTCAAAGGCATCTTAAGCATACTATTTCAAACAACATTTAATTCAACTTATACCAAAGCATTTCCAACATGATTCTTTCACAATTTTACCAATTCACTATGGTATCAATCCATCAATAAGCTTAACATTTATATGATCATTTCATTACCATCAAGCCATACCAAAACATGCATCATATACCATAATCACTCATGCATATTACCAATATTTATCTAGCCACATCACATGGCTATTTACATCCCAAGCATATTCCAAAACAACTAGCCTATACATGTCATATTTAGCTATAAACACTTTCAATAAGTACCAAAGTTGAGTTTGATAGTGTGGTGATGATCCTTGACTTTCCTCAAGCCTCTCGTAGCTTTAACGATCTATCAAACACAATAAACAAACACAAAGTAAGCTTTCAAAAGCTTAGTAAGCCATATACAAATAAACTTAACATATATTCAATTATAAGCATGGAAAATTGATCGTTGTTTTATGCGATGTCAAAGTCTTAAAATTTATAAAGAATATGATCGAACCTAGAAACTAACTATGACAACAATTTGAGGCAAGCGCACCTATCGAAAAGTAGAATAGTTTAGGCAAGACCGGAATGTTGAACCCAAAGGAACCAAAAGTACTAATACTAAAATTAAGGGAATTGTTTATCTAATCTAAAATTAACTAACAACTAAACTAAAGACTCTATGACAAAGAAGAATGAAATTGGGAAAATTACTTTGAGGAAAAACCAGTTGATTAAGATGACACCCAAGGAAAAATCCACCTAGACTTCACTTGTTATCTAACTCTGAACCAGACAATTTATTCATTTGACTTGATCCGTAAGATTCCCTAAGTTATATTAATCCCTCTCTCGAGGCGACTAACGTCTAACCCTAGGTTGATTAATTGATATCTCTTTCTAATTAAAACCCCTAGAATTGCATTAACTCGATCTATGGACTCCCATATTAGGTTTCACACTAATCCGAAAAAATCTCGTCACCCTATCTCTAGGCGTACGATCAACTCCGCTTAATTATGCTAGATCTACTCTTAAGTAGGGACTTTTGCTCCTCCACCTAAGCACATCATACTTGAATTAATATCCCAAAAATACCAAAACAAGAATTAAGAACACATAATTGAGAACAAGTCAAATATTTATCATATAGTTCAGCAAACGATAACAAGATTCATCTTAGGTTTCATCCCCCTCAGGTATCTGAGGGTTTAGTTTATAACAATAAAAGCATACATCTCAACAGAAAAGATAAAAACAAAACATAAGAAATCCCTAAAACCCCCTGAAGGAATTGAAGGAGAGATCCTCCATCTTGATTATGATTCCGGCTTCTTGAGATGAATCAACTGGCTATATTCAAGTCAATCTCCACAAATCTGCCCTCTTTGGCCTAGCTGGACGCCCCCTGAATAAAGCCTTGGGTTCCGACCTTTCAGGTCATACTTAGGGTGTTTATATAGGCTTTTGAATATGTTTCTTTGCCCCTAAGTATCCTAATTCAAGTGAAACTCTTCTTTCTCACGGGAGGACACGCCCATGTAAGTCGTGGCCAGGCTGTGTTCGAACCTGTTGAATTGGGCACGACCGTGTGGTCTTGGGCCCAGGCCGTGTGGATTTTGTGATATGGCCCATTTACTCTGTTTTGGGCTCGTTTTCTATTCTTTTCATCATCCGGTGCTCTTCTGATTACAAAACATGAAAACAAAGGATTAAGAGCATCAAATTACATAATTCAAGGCTTAAATCATCCAAAAGCATGCTAAATGTGGGCTTAAAATATGTTACTTTTACAGTTTATCACAAATCAAGTTCATAAATATATCTTCATTCCATACACATAAGTTTCTCTTTGGCGCAGTTGGTTTGCCATTGCATACCAACACATCATATCTCAAGCATCTCTTTGCTCAAATATCAAACATACACATATTACACTTTGCTCATAGCATCAATGTACATGTTAGCTTACCTCTTATACTTATTCAAAACATATACTTCAGACATACCTAAAAATGGATGGATTTCACATATAATCATTCATTTCTTGGATTCGACCATTGAAACATTTGGAATTAAATAGAATACTCAGAATGTTCGGAATAGTCATACAATGCCATCGCCCCAAATGTGGTCTTACATGTAACCAGATATCGTTGCCACTGTCCCAGACAGGGTCTTACACGAATCAATACGATGCCAATGTCCCAGACATGTTCTTACACGTAAATCTCATATCGATGCCATCATCTCAGATATGTCTTACACGAAATCTCAAATCAATGCCAACGTCACAAACGTGGTCTTACATGATATCACATATCGGACACCTATGTCATGACCTATACAATCCTATCTATCCCTAGGTTCAAACGGGACTTCTCAGACATTATCAACTTTTCGATATAAATATATCCTCGGATTTCAAATACATTCCATCTCGATTATTATTCATAGAAATCCAAATTTCATATAAACAGAAATAATTCAATTCAAATACATTTATTTGTATATCGACTTACCTCGAATTCGGTTTAACAGAAAAAAGTCTCGGCTACTCAATTACTTTCGATTTCCTGCGATCTAAGTCTATTTTCTTCGGTTCTTGATTCATCGTGTCTGTCGAGTCTAAAAATTTATTAAAAGAATGATCGAACCTAGAAACTAACTCTGACAACAGTTTTAGGCAAGTGCACCTATCGAACAGTAGCATAGTATAGGCAAGACCGAAATGTCAAACCCAAAGGAACCAAAAGTACTAATACTAACTCTCTCTTTATTATTTAGCCTAAGAATTAAGGGAACTTATTTATCTGATCTAAATTTAACTATCAACTAAACTAAAGATGCAAAGACAGAAAGGATGAATTGGGAAAATAACTTGAAAGAAAACCAATTGATTAAGATGACATCCAAGGAAGAATCCACCTAGACTTCACTTGTTATCAAACTCTGAACCAGACGATTTATTCATTTGACTTGATCCCTAAGATTCCCTAAGTTATATTAAACCCTCTATTGAAGCGAATAACGTCTAACCTTAGGTTGATTAATTGAAATCTCTTTCTAATTAAAACCCATAGAATCGCATTAACTCGATCTATGGACTCCCATATTAGGTTTCACCCTAATCCGGCAAAATCTCATCACCTTATCTCTAGGCGCGCGGTCAACTCCGTTTAATTATGCTAGATCTACTCTTCAGCAGGGACTGCTCCTCCACTAAAGCACATCATACATGAATTAATATCCCAGAAATATCAACACAAGAATTAAGAACACATAATTAAGAACAAGTCAAATATTTAACATATAGTTTAGAAAATGATAACAAGATTCATCTTAGGTTTCATCCCCCTCAGGTATCTAAGGGTTTAGTTCATAACAATAAAAGAAAACATCTCCGAAGAAAAGATAAAACAAAACATAAGAAATCCCTAAAACCCCCTGAAGGAATTGAAAGAGAGATCCTCCATCTTGAGTATAACTCCGGCTTCCTGAGATGGATCAACTGGCTATCTTCGAGTGATTTCCACAAATCGGACCTTTCTGGCTCGGCTCCTTGGCCTAGCTAACCGTCCCCTTCTAGGTTATACTTAGGGGGTTTATATAGGCTTTTGAAACGGATTTCTTTGCCCCTAAATATCCTTTTTCGAGTGAAATTGCTCTTCTCTGCGACAGGGACACGGCCATGGCACACGCCCGTGTGAATCGTGGCCAGGCCGTGTTCGGACTTTTAATGAGGCACGGCCGTGTGGTCTTAGGCCCAGGCCGTGTTGACTTCTATTTTGGCCCAATTTAGTCTATTTTAAGCCTGTTTCTCGTTCTTTTCGTCATTGGGTGCTCTCCTGGGTATAAAACATGAAAAGAAAGGATTAAGAGCACCAAATCACATAAATCAAGGCTTAAATCATCCAAAAGCATACTAAATGTGGGCTTAAAATATGTTACTTTTTCGGTTTATCAAATACCCCCACACTTAAGCTTTTGCTTGTCCTCAAGCAAAATTCTCAAGTCACAATTAAAACAAACTTCCTCGATCTATAAAATTTATCAATAATGTTTCATCATTATTCAAAGATAATTCATGCATGGATGATTCAACTCAAAGGGTCCTAAAGATTCAAACAATCAAAGCCATACATTTATAGCACAAAACATAGGTGTTTCCCCTCATCTAAATAATTACCTCTGATTAAAAATCGACAAGGGTTGATATCCTTACTAGAGATTCACTCAAATCACTCAAAGTGTTTAAGGTTCAGAATTAAGCACTCAAAAGTCAAACATGAGGAGTTAATCCCATAAGCTTGCATGAAAATCAAATCTCCACCACTGCAAAATGAGATGATACACAAATAAAAATGTCTTTAACAGGGTAATCAAGAAGAATGGTAATAACAAATACAAAAGGCTTTGGGTTAATATTAGTGGGTAAGTCAATAAAAAGGGCTGTTAGGATCAAATGAGTTCACTAGTGGTTAACTATGAAGGCAGGCCTTTTAGTGGTGTAAGTGGTTTAAATCCTAAGTGCCTTTATCATCTCTGTATATCAAATCATAGGTGTGGTCTCAACATATATAATCAATGCAAGTTCTAGAATAACAAGTCAATGTTGACACACTCATAATCAAAAAATGAGCACGAAAAAGAATATATGCTCTTAAGGCTCAAAGTCTCACAAAAAATTATGGGTGTTTGATATTAACCTTGTAAAATTCAAACTTCAAGGTAACATTCAGATTCAGGTAGACAACCTAAAAAAAATTATTCGGAAAAATATACTTATCATGCTTGATTCTCTATTATTCTTCAAATTTAATCATCAATGCACAATTATCAATGACTTAATTTAAAACATATCAATAGAAATCATAAATCAGAGAAATTTTACTCTAATCATAATATGAGAAACTTACTTTTTGAACAAGGCATAATTCATGGATTTTCAAATAGTACTATAGTTAACCCCCCCACACTTAAGTTATACATTGCCCTCAATGTACAAAGATAGATAATAATATTTAGTAGATAATAAAAAGAGAGGGAGAGAAGGAAAACTTCTTGAATTATGGCTGAAATCTTTTGGAGGATGTGGAAAATATGTTGGAGGTGCCGTCTTTTGTTGTGGTGGTTACTGACGAGCTCTGCGTTAGATGAAGAAATTGGGGAGCTCATGAAGAATTAGCTAGGAATTATTAAGACACATTTAAAATAAACTAAATATATAATTAAAGACAAGAAAGATGAAGAGAAAGAAAATAAAAAGTAAAATAAAATTAAAAGAAAAGATGGATGGACTGAGGGGTCCTTATTGTTGGATGGTTCGCGAGGTGGGTGTGACCTCTAAGGCTGCGGAGGTGCTGGCGGTGGAGGAAGTGGCATGATTCCCAAGCAGCCTTTAGAACTTCGAAGGCTCCGGTGGTGGTGGTCTTGGTTCCCAAGGTGTGATTCCCTAGCAGCCTGAAGAACCAGATATTAGGAAACTAAATTAGAATAAACTAAATTAAGCATAAAAAAGTCAAAGAGAAGGAAAATAAAGGAGAAGATAAAAGTAATACAAAAGATAAATGGTCTCAAAGACCCTTAGCTTGTCGAGTGGATGAAGCGGCTGGCATGAACTTATGCAAATTGGTCTCCCACTGGGAGACTATGCTTCAATTCCACCGTTTCTTTGACATTGAGTTTTTTTTTTTTGGATCGATAATTGGGGAAGGGTTAAAGAAGAGAGATATGGAGGGGAGAATTCTGAAGGATAGGATAGAAGAAAGGGGATGGAAAGTGGTTGAGAGGAGGGAGGGAGGGGTGGTTTAAATAGACTTTTCAAGTCAGGTACATTCACACGCCCGTGTCTCATGGGCATGGCATCTCACACGGCCACATCACATGGTCGTGATGGGCTTCGTTCGTTTCTCCCTGCCCATGCTCATGTCGCCACGCCCGTGTGCGATCAAACAGGGTCGACCACGGCTGCATTGCATGGCCGTGGGGTTTTTCGGTGCCCGTGGGGTGGTGGTTTGAATCTGTGACTCGAATATTTTATTTGTTCTAACTTGTACCATCCCTGTCATGTTAGTACGGAGATTCATAAAGTCCACATGGCCATGGCCACGGCCGTGCGCAAGGCCGTGTGACCTGGAAATTTGCACTTGGTTAGTTTATAGTTAGGTGCTTTAAGGAAAGAATAAGATAAATAAAATAAAAATGAAAAATATAGAAGTTAATGGGTTAGTACTCGGGTTGCCTCCGGAGAAGCGCTTGCTTATAGTCTTAAGCTAGACTCTCCTCTCATTTGTATATTCATGGTGGTTTGAGGAGTTGAAAGTCTTTCCTCGTGCTGGCAGTTACATTATCATGATAGAGTTAAAGTCCAGAAGCATTTATTTCTAAAGTGCCGATCATAGGGTTACTTACCTCAACTGTTTCGTACAGAAAAACATCGATTACCTTGAAAGGGATTTCCTAGCTGGTGTTCGGATCAGGAGGGGACACTCGTGGATCTACTTTATCTAGTAATACCTGATCTCCTATTTTGAACTTGTGGTTCTCGTAGGGTGGCTTTGGTTCTGCATCGGGTATCTCTAGTTCTTTTTGAAGGTGCATTTTCCCCTCTTGTATCTCATCTGTTCCTCATAAGTTATTTCTTTGTTGGCACAGGGTTCAGGATCGGGATCATGTTGTGGTGTTTCCTGAAAATAAGGGTTAACAGAATGGTTATCAATAGAATTTACTTTCTCACCTTGGTTATTCGATGTTCTAGAGGAATCGAGGCCTTGAAGAGTGACTGTCTCGTCACCTACACAGAGTATAAGTTTGCCTGCATCAACATCGTTTTAGTTCTGGCAGTTGCTAAGAGTGGTCTTCCTAAAATTAGGGGGATCGTGTTGTCCTCATCCATGTCTAAGACGACAAAGTCTACCGAGAATACGAATTTATCAATTTTCACAAGTACATCTTCAATAATACCCCTAGGAACTCTAATAGTTTTATCAGCTAATTGAATGCTCATCCTAGTTTGTTTGGGTTTCCCTAGACCTAGTTGTTTAAACAATTTATAAGACATGACATTTATGCTTGCCCCTAAATCAGCTAATGCATTATCAATAGATAAACTATAAATTAAGCATGGAATTGTAAAACTCCCTGGATCTTTTAATTTTTATGGTAGTTTATTTTGCAACATTGCTAAGCACACTGCGTTAAGTTCCACATGTGATTCCTCGTCAATCTTTCGCTTATTTGTCAACAGCTTCTTTAAAATTTTTCTGGAATCTGGCATTTGCGAAAGAGCTTCAAGAAACAGTAAGTTAATATGTAATGTCTTTAAAAGTTTAAGAAACTTACCGAGCTGTTCCTCTGTGTCGTCTTTCGTTATTGCTTGGGGATATGGTATGTACTCTTTGATTATTGGTTTTGGTTTGTTATTGACCTCAACCATATCTTTTTCTATCGTATTATTTTGTTCTGAATTAGGCACATCTAACCCTTCACTATCTTGGGCTGTTACGGCTTGAACTTGCTCCCTTGGGTTAGTCTCGGTGTTGCTCAGTAGTCTTCCCTGTGGTCTTTCAGAAATCTACTTAGCAAGTTGCCCGAATTGATCGTTGAACTCTTGTGAAAATGCCTCAAGTTTTGTTTATACCTTCTGGAAACGTGTTTCTGAGGCTGATATGAAGTTTGTCAGTACCTCTTCAAGGTTCAGCTTCTTTTCCTGTGGGTAGGGCTATTGTTGAAAGTTTTGGGAAGGTTGTTGCCCTTGATTGCTTTTGACCGCCCCCATGAGAAATTGGGGTGGTTCTTCCAACCTAGATTATAAGTACTACTATAAGGGTTATTGTTAGATCGGAAATTATTACCCATATAGTTCATTTATTCGCTCTCCATGCCTTGTTCGTAGGGTGGGTACGCAGGATTCGCCACTCCTTCACTTGTGTCGCACTGCATAACTGGATGTGCCTGCGAAGAACCATAGAAACTATCAAATTTTTTGTGTAGCAATTCTACCTGATTTGATAGTGCGGTCACTGTATCAATGTTGAAAACTCCTGTTGCTTTGGCCGGCCTTGTCCTTGTAACTTGCCACTGATAGTTATTCAGTGACATCTCCTTTATAAACTCTTAGGCCGCTTCAGGAGTTTTGTTGTTCAGGGTTCAACCGGCGGCTGAATCGATTAATTGCCTTGTTGAAGGGTTTACATCGTTGTAAAAAGTTTGGACCTATAGCCACAAAGGTAATCCATGGTGTGGGCACCTCCTCAACAAATCCTTGTATCTCTCCTACGCATCGTATAATGTCTCTAAATCCATCTGTACAAAAGAAGAGATATCATTCCTCAATTCGGCTATTTTGGCCGGTGGAAAATATTTTAATAAAAATTTTTCGATCATTTGGTCCCATGTAGTGATTGACCCTTATAGAATAGAATGTAACCACTGTTTGGCTTTATTTCTCAGGGAAAAGGGAAATAACAAAAGATGGATGACATCATCAGAAACGCCATTTATCTTGAAGGTATCACAGAATTCTAGAAAATTCGCTAGGTGTGTGTTAGGATCCTCATCCTGCAAACCATCAAACTGAACAAACTGTTGTATCATATATATATATATATTGTTAGGTTTCAGTTCAAAATTATTTGCAGCAATAGTAGGTCTAACAATACTAGACACAGTTCCTGTTAAACTAGGTTTAGCATAAACATACATAGTACGTGGAGCATGATGTTCAGCCATCTCTGGAGGTGGTAGATTATTTTCAGCCATCTCTTCCGTGGTATTTATTTCGGCTTCTTGCTCTTTGTTTATGTAGTTTAAGCTTTGCCTTATCCCTCTACGATTTCTACGAATGGTATCTTCAATATCACTGTCGTAAAGCAGAGGTCCTGTCGGGATTCTACTAGTCAAAAACTAGAGGTACCTGAAAGGAAAGAAAGAAAGAAAATTTAGTAAAGTAAAATAAAAATAAATTGCAAAAATAATAAAAATAAAAAATGGCTAAAGTAATAAAAGTTAAGCTTTCTTAATATTTCAGTTCCCCGGCAACGGCCCCAAAAACTTGATCGTGTGTGTCGAGTCTTAAAATTTATAAAAAGAATGATTGAACCAAGAAACTAACTCTGACAACGATTTGAGGCAAGCGCACCTATCGAACAGTAGTATAGTTTAGGCAAAACTGGAATGTCGAACCCAAAGGAACCAAAAGTACTAATACTAACTCTCTCTTTATTATTTAGCCTAAGAATTAAGGGAACTTATTTATCTAATCTAAATTTAACTATCAACTAAACTAATGATGCAAAGACAGAAAGGATGAATTGAGAAAATAACTTGAAAGAAAACCAATTGATTAAGACGACACCCAAGGAAGAATCCACCTAGACTTCACTTGTTATCTAACTCTGAACCAGACGATTTATTCATTTGACTTGATCCGTAAGATTCCCTAAGTTATATTAAACCCTCTCTTGAAGTGAATAACGTCTAATCCTAGGTTGATTAATTGAAATATCTTTCTAATTAAAACCCCTAGAATCGCATTAACTCGATCTATGGACTCCTATATTAGGTTTCACCCTAATCCGGCAAAATCTCGTCACCCTAACTCTAGGCGCGTGATCAACTCCGCATAATTATGCTAGATCTACTCTTAAGCAGGGACTTTTGCTCCTCCACCTAAGCACATCATACTTGAATTAATATCCCGGAAATATCAACACAAGAATTAAGAACACATAATTAAGAACAAGTCAAATATTTATCATATAGGTCAGAAAACGATAATAAGATTCATCTTAGGTTTCATCCACCTTACGTATCTAAGGGTTTAGTTCATAACAATAAAAGAAAACATCTCCGAAGAAAAGATAAAACAAAACATAAGAAATCCCTAAAACTCCCTGAAGAAATTGAAGGAGAGATCCTCCGTCTTGAGTATAACTCCGGCTTCTTGAGATGGATCAACTGGCTATCTTCGAGTGATTTCCAGAAATCGGACCTTTCTGGCTCGGCTCCTTAGCCTAGCTAACCGTCCCTTTCTAGGTTATACTTAGGGGGTTTATATAGGATTTTGCAACGGGTTTCTTTGCCCCTAAGTATCCTTTTCCGAGTGAAATTGCTCTTCTCCACGACAGGGACACGGCCATGGCACACGCCCATGTAAATCGTGGCCAGGCCATGTTCGGAATTTTAATGAGGCACGGGCGTGTGGTCTTAGGCCCAGGCCGTGTTGATTTCTATTTTGGCCCAATTTAGTCTGTTTTAAGCCAGTTTCTTGTTCTTTTCGTCATTGGGTGCTTTCCTGGGTATAAAACATGAAAAGAAAGGATTAAGAGCACCAAATTACATAAATCAAGACTTAAATGATCCAAAAGCATACTAAATGTGGGCTTAAAATATGTTACTTTTTCGGTTTATCATTGATCTATACATATTCAAGTTTAACCCTTTTGTTCATCAAAACATTCAATTCAATCCAAAAACACATATTTAGGGTAATTTGCAAATTAGCCCTCACATTTCCACATTTTGACATTTTAGTCCTTATTTCACAAAATCACAAAACACTCATAATTTCAAGTTACCCATGCCTAGTTGAATTCTCATGTAGTTCATACAAGTCCACACATTTCATCTATTTCACAATTTAGCCCCTTAAAATATTATTCTTTCAATTAACTCCAAAATACTCAAATTCACAAAAAATACAAATACAAAATATGCTAATCAAACACATATATTCCATATTTCATCATCAAATATCACAAAGCTCATGAATTCATCAATTGCACTTTTAAAAATCTTCATCAATTTCCAAAATTGAGACATGGATTTTGAAGAACACGAATCAACGATTACAAAAATGTAAAAATTATCAAAAACCGAAGCAAAACTAACCTTGAATTAAGATTTGTAATGGCCGAATATCATGGAAGACTAAAACCCTTTCTCTTTTCTTATTTTCGGTGGTGGATGAGTCAAAAAGATGAAACAAATGTTTTATTTTCATGCTTTATTTTATTATAAACATGTTATTATAATATTTACTATATTAACCTTTTAATTTATATAAGAAACTTATATACATTAAGGGCATACTTGTCCTTTTCCGTCCACTAACTTTAATAATGGGATAATTGCCTATTAAGGACTTCACATTATAAAGATATTAACAAATTAACACTTACACATTAATTAGACACTTTTTTTATTTTACGCGATTTAGCCCTTTTCTCAAATTAAGCACACAAACAGACAAATTAATCCACAAAACTTTAACACATGCTTAATCACTCACAATAGACACAGAAAATGATATTAAAATATTTTTTGGACTCGTATTTGTGGTCCAAAAACCACTATTCTGACTAGGGTCTTAACCGGACTGTTACAATTCTCTCCCCTTAGGAATTTTCGTCCCTGAAAATCTTACCGTTAAACAGATTCGGATATTGTTGTCTCATTGCGTCTTCAGGCTCCCACGTAGCCTCTTCCACTCCGTGACAATGCCACAACACTTTAACTAATGGAATTTTCTTATTTCTCAACTCTTTCACTTCACGAGCTAAGATACGGATCAGTTCTTCTTCGTAGGTCATATTAGATCGAATTTCAATCTTAGACGGGAGAATCACATGTGATGGATCAAATTGGTATCGTCTAAGCATCGATACGTGAAATACATTATGCATATTTTCTAGCTCAGGTGGCAATAACAATCTATACGCAATAGGCCCAACACGCTCGATAATTTAATACGGTCCAATGAACCTCGGATTCAATTTGCCTTTACGACCAAATCTGAGTACTTTCTTCCACGGAGACACTTTCAAGAACACTTTGTCACTGATCTCAAATTCAATATCTTTTCGTTTCAAGTCCGTATAGGACTTCTGAAGATCAGACGCTGCTTTCAGACTATCACGGATCACTTTCACTTTCTATTCGGTATCTTTTATCAAATCAACCCCATGAATCTTATTTTCACTGAGCTCAGTCCAACACAGAGGTGTTCAACATTTGCGTCCATACAAAGCTTCATATGATGCCATTTTGATGCTCAACTAAAAACTATTATTATATGCAAATTCAATCAATGGCAGATATTGTTTCCATGTACCATCAAACTCAAGAATGCAAGATCTCAACATATCTTCAAGTATTTGAATGATTCTGTAACACCCCTTACCCGAAACCTTTGCCGGAGTCGAGTATGTAGCATTACTAGACTTGACTATTAAGTCGGGGCATAAAGTTTTAAAGCTGTCCAACTGCGTCACGCTGACTAAATTGACCATAACTCGAGTTACAAAACTCAAAATTTGGATCCGTAAATTTTCCTTGAAACTAGACTTATATAACTTTTTACCATAATATTTCCAGAATTTTTCATGTGGCCAATTAGTACAGTTTATTCATCAAAGTTACCCCTATTTCACTGCTCGACAATTCTGACCTATCTTTACAAAAGTACAGTTATCTCATTGTAAAAATTTTCAATAATGTACTTGTTTATTCCAATCAAAAATAGACTCATTAAGGATTCTAAACATATAAACCATGCTCCATAATTATTTTTGTACAATTTTTGACAAATTTTCCAAGACACAACAGAGACTCACGAATTCATTCAGAGCAAGTTTCACTAAAACTTAAATATCTCATAATATATAAATTCTTTGCCTACTATGTTTCTTTCATGTAAAAATATATACAATAAGGTTTAATTTCATATCTAATTCACTTTTTAATTCAATTTATCCTATTTTTGGTGATTTTTCAAAATCATATCACTGCTGCTAACTAAAAACTATTTCATTGCAAAATATGATTAACCAGTT
The DNA here is from genome assembly GCA_025503065.1 of Gossypium bickii. NCBI lineage: Eukaryota > Viridiplantae > Streptophyta > Magnoliopsida > Malvales > Malvaceae > Gossypium > Gossypium bickii. Next base: position 29,162,951 of record CP106712.1, read on the forward strand.
TATAATTGAACATACCCACATACAACTCATACTGTCCATGCATTTTAATCATTTATGCAAATTAACTTATACCTAAAACATTCACATAATATCCTAATTCAAAGGTTCATTTCGTAAACATACACTTCCTTACCAAAAACGATTAAACTTCGACTTAAAATGCACAAAAGCATACTTAACTAAAACTTTGGCCATATTCGCATGGCTATTATATACAAACAAAACTTCATTCAAACATTTAGTTAGCCTATACATGCCTTTGATTCAAAACTAACTTTAAAATACCAAAAAGGGATGATAGTGTGGTTGACTCCTCGAACGATACTTTGAGCCCGTAGCTTGACTGAAATCTATAATACAAAAAAACTGAACACACACGAATAAGCTACTAGCTTAGTAAGTCTTAAGCATCACACTATATCTTTCAACCGTCTAAACATAAAATAAAATGAGTTCATGACATTTTATTTACATGTCTTACTTATGACACAACATAACAAGGTAATACCACTTTATTTAACTTGATAACTTTCGATTTCTATAACAATTACATCGATTGCCGATTATACATAATAATCGCGTAGCTAAGTGTAACAACAACTTACCTGAGCATCTTTTATTTTAAAACATACTCATGTTTCGAACTTCAAATAACCACATGGCATATTTAGCATACCAAATTCACAACCAAGTATATAACACTTTTCTTTCGTCATTTTATTTGCTCACTATCATGGCATATTTATATGTATACATTTATAACACTAAGTATAATAGTACATACCTTGTAGCTGAAATAACAATGCCACTCTCAAAACTTAAGCCTTCTAGATTTGTTTCATGACTTTAACACTATATTAGTAAATCAAAATTGAAACTCACTGAAATAAAACATGCTAGGCTTTAACCCGAATCACACAAACACCGGCACTAGGCCTGCTAGACTCAAGGTCCGAAGTTTAAACACCGCATTAAGCCCGCTAGGCATTTAAGCTCAAGTATATCACGACACGGAGCTCGCTAGGGCACAAAGCCCGAAATATATCATCGGCATGAAGCTCAAGTAGGCACAAAGCCCGAAATATATCACCGCACAAGGCACGCTAGGCACAAGCCTGATATTTCAACATTTTCAACAATTGTACATTTAAACATATTAGCTCCATGCTTTCGGCATTAAAATAAAATTTTTCCCACATGTATAATATACATAGTCGAATATAAGCAATAACTATGATTTATTCATTCAAACATTATCATCCAAATTCCAACATCAATTTAAGTATAATATCGATTATAAATATTTAACTCAAAAACATTACTCAAACCGTACATCATTATAAACTCATGCACATAAACCACATTCACATACCATATCAACTATACTAATTCACGTTACGTTTCCAACATATTCAATTCAAGACACGACATTTATATTTGGCTATCACAGACTAACTTACTCAAGTGTATTAAATAATATTATTGAACATATTGTTAACAATCTATTTAATGTACTTTAACTTAAGACTTACCTTAGAAGTCGATAGATTCGAAATTTCCGGCTATTCGTTTTGTCTAGCTTTTCCTCGCTCCAAATTCTTTTCCTTTTGTTCTGAATCTAATTTGGTTCAAATTAAACTCATTCAACCACATATTATACTTTGGACCGGAATAAATATTCAATTTAACCAACAATAAAGCTCAACCGAACAACCATAAAATGTTAAATTTTGACAGCTTTGAATCCCCAACATGCTTTGCCTAATTGAATTATCATACATCTTTTTTTTTTCTTACATTGGACAGCATGTAAAACCACATTCGGTCATGAACTTAATCCAACCAAATTTGTCTTAAACATTTTCGTATTGGGCAGCATGTATAACCTCAATCGGACATACATTTTATCTATACCAATTTGGACAGCAACAAATTTTTAAGAACATAATTAATCAAGGAAATTAAAGCTCAATTTACCACCTTTATGCAAATTTATCATGTTTATAGTAGTGTAGATACCAAAACCGAAAATTTAAAGGTTCAAGACCTTACAACTCAAAACATAAAATATCCACAATTTAATCACATCAATGAAGGGCCGAATGTTCATAGCCCTTCTTTCAACTCCTTTCTTCCATCTACTTGCTATTTAGCACATTCCAAAAATTTTCTTTCTATTAATACCTCCTTATACTAAGCTCTATCCAAAAATTATAAAGAAAATATTTTTAGCCTTGCATGCTTTTAACGTATTCTACCATTAATCTCACAAACACAAAATTTCCATCCATGGCAACATTTCGACTTTCACAACCAAATCAAGAATTTGAGCATGGGCTAGTTAATTTACAAGACAATAACCTCAAAATTATTAAAATTAACAAAAACTAAGTGAAATTACTCACCTTAATAGAACGTACAAATGCCGAAATAGGTGAAAGCTTAACTCCCCTGTTCTTCTTTATTTTCGGTCAAGGAAGCTAAAAATGGTAAACATGCAATGGCCATTTTCCTTTATGTTTTATTAAAACAGATTTTTAATATAAAATATGTATTATCATCACTAAATAATAAATTAAAACTAATAGCAAAATTCTTAGTGGATGCATGTTGCCGTCCACCACATACTAAAAGGTTAAATTATAACACAAAATCCTTTAATTAAAAAGACACTTTGATTTAATCCTCCCTATCAAGCAATTGGCAAATTTTATCACTCTTGCAATTTAATCCTTCTTAAATTAATCACTCGAACATGAAATTTAATCAATGATATGTTAAAACATGTTTAACCACATAACGTAGATATCAAAATAATAATTAAAAAATATTATTCTATCCCAAATTCAGGGTCCTGAGATCATCGTTCGGATTAGGGTCGAAATTAGGCTGTTACTTCATGTTGGTTTTATTATAATATAGTTATAAATTATAAAACAATTATAATATAATCTTTAACATATAAAATAATACTTAAAAAAAACATGTTATATGACCACATTGCCGTCCACTATAACTTAAAATGGGTATAATGCCCTTTAAGAACTTCACAAAAATAAAGCCACATCAATTTAGCCATAAATCAAATAAAAGGCCACTTTTACCAGTTACGCGATTTAGTCCAATTTTTAACTAATTGAGCACACAAACAGTTAAATTTTTATACGAGACTTTCACACACATTAATTCACATATAACTGACTCAAAATATAATATTAAAATATTTCTCGGACTCGGATTCGTAGTCCCGAAACCACCGTTCCGATTAGGGTCAAAATCTGTCTGTTACAGATTCGTTCGGACTGACCATCTGTTTGTAGATGGAAAGCTGTGCTAAAGTGTAGTTTCGTACCTAAAGCATCTTGTAGTTTCTTTTGGAATTGTGATGTAAACCTCGGATCTTTGTCTGACATAATGGACAATGGCACTCTGTGCAATCTCACAATTTCAGAAATGTAAAGCTCAGCTAACTTGTCAAGTGAGTAATCAAATCTCACCGGAATAAAATGGGCGGATTTCTTCAATCGATCAAATACGACTTCACATTATAAAGACATTAACAAATTAACACTTACACATTAATTAGCCACTTTTTCATTTTACGCGATTTAGCCCTTTTCTCAAATTAATCACACAAACAGACAAATTAATCCACGGAACTTTAACACATGCTTAATCACTCACAATAGACACAGAAAATAATATTAAATTATTTTTTAGACTTGAATTTATGGTTCTGAAACCACTATTCTGACTAGGGTCTTAACCAGACTGTTACATGATGACTTACAATTTAGTACACCATGAGTGTACTACCTGAATATCCATCTAAATTTCAATGATTGAACGGATAAATTCCTGAAAAGAGAAATTATGAGATTAAATGAATTATATCTTGAATGTTCTTGAAATACTTGAAAGTTTGTAACATGATGAGCTCATTTATGCTTACTTGATGTATATGTGAATTATGTGACTAACTTGCTTATTTGAGTATATGTGATTAGGCAAAATTTGCTAATTTGTTTGGAAGCATGATATTGTTATGCTTATTTAAATGAGTATGATTGGTAAGTTTAATTCCTGTTATATGAACTTACTAAGCATTAAATGATTACTAGGTTTTATTTTCTCTTTTTTATAATGCTCAGAAGCTCGCAAAGGTTGGAGATCGGTCAGAGTATCATCACATTATCCACTAGCTTATTTTGGTATAAATAGTAAACTTATTTTGGTATAATGGCATGTATAGGTTAACTTGGCCAATTGATGGCTTGCAAATGGATGTTTGTAATCTAGCCATTGGTATGGCTAGTAATGGTTTGATTTGGTATATTATAAGGTTATATATCATGTTTAGTTTATATATATATATGGTTTGGTTAAATTGAATTAAGGTAAAATATAAATCATCACAAGAAGGTAAGTTTGATCACATGAATATGTGATACTATTTCATATATGTTAATAATGTTTGCTTGATTTATATGACTTGAATTGGTTGGCAAATATATGCAAAGGTTATTATAGGTTAAAGGTTAAATTTGGGTGAGAAATAAGGTTAGGAAATGGCCTTATTTTGTCCATACGGGCGTGTGTCTTGATCGTGTCTGACACACGGCCTGGCACATAGGCATGTGGGTTGGCCGTGTGTCCCTTACATTTTAAAATTGAGAAACTAGAATGCTCAAAATTGGGTACACGGGCAAAGACACGGATGTGTGTTTCAACCGTGTCTGATACACGGCCTAGAACACAGACGTGTGTCTTGGCCGTGTAAAACCTGCACCTAATTTGTGAAAACTAAATTGACCACACAGCCTAGCAACGGGCTGGGACACAGTCGTGTGCCTTACATCAAAAGCCCACACGGCCTGAGACATGGGCATGTTAGTTGGCCGTGTGAGCCACACGGCCTATCCACACGGGCGTGTGACTCTTATATATCAGAAAAATTTTAAAATTTTTCGAAATATTTTTTGAGTTCTCGATTCAATCCCAACTTGATTCAAATGCTAAAATTGGGCCTCGAAGGTACATTCAAGGGGCAATATGATTAGTTTTAGATATGAATAGTAAATGACATGATTTACATGAAATTATTCTGAAATCTTTGGTAATGCTCCGTAACCCCGTTCTGGCAACGAATACGGGTTAGGGGCGTTACAACCTTGACCAATATTACAGCTCTATTCTAACCTTGACCTCTTTAAGGCAATTGCCCAGCCCTTTGATTGTGAACTTGATTCTGCACCGGAGCTTGCATTTGATCACCTCAACATGGACAATCCTTAATCTTATGATATGTGGACCCATACCTCAGATAAGCACCAACCTTTCTTTAACACTTACCCAAGTGATGCTTACCACAATAAGCACAATTCGGTATCCTACCTCCGGCACCAAATATTGTAATGTCCTATTCAGGTTTGTCCTTTTTTGTCCATTTTATGGGTCGCGAAGGCACGCTAGTAGGACCAAAATCTCTTTTAACCGAAGCCTTAGCATTTTCTCTCTTCTTAAGCTCCATACATTTAATCTCCACTAGAATCTTGGTTTTCTAGACCAAAGCCTCTAAAATCCTCTCCTGATATGGAACTACCTAAATCATCATATTATACCATAACCCATTCTTGAATCTTACACACTTGTCCAGCCCAATCACAACCACACCATGAGTATAACGACTAAAACATAGGAATACGATCTTGTACCCAACCACAGTCATGTCCCCTTGCTTTGACTCTATGAACTCCAGCTTGCGGGCCGCCGTATATATTGTGCCCACATACGTCTTCTGAAAATCATCCTGGAAATGATCCCAAGTTAATCGTTCAACCTACGTACTTCTCTTAGTGGATTTCCACCATCGGTAGACCTTGTCCCTTAACAGAAACATTGTACCCTTTGATAACTCTTGAAAAGAGTTATATTCATTCATTTAGACTTAGCTAATTGCTTGTACTTGGTACATTTAGTTTCATTTTAGAACATTTCATTGATATTTTTATCATTGCATTAGGAGCTTGGATTGTGTTTAAATGTTAGGTACATTTAATTATATGTGGAAGGGTTTTTTTTTTTGGTGATTTGGAAGGTGTAAGATGTAGAGAAAGAAATAAAGGAGTGAAGGTTTATCGAGGCAAAAGGTTGGACAATTTTCCAACATGAATACCGTGGCAATTTTAAGAAGATGATTGAGTCAACACTAAATGCATACTAGTTTCAGCCCAACTCTACTTGTACCAAAAAATTCTACATAAAAAAGAGGAGACGATATCGTGGGTTTTTAGAGTTACCCTAGGAAGAAAAGCTTATGAAAAGCCAAATGAGGAAACTCTAAAGGGTGTGGCAATCTGGAGGCAATAATAGAGAGTAGCAACTAAGTAGAGATGATAGGAGGAAACTGAAGGTAGTCCCTCTTAGCCACCACAGGACACTGTGCTACTAGATTGTTGATTGACTTGGTGACAACCATCTTCCTAAGTTCTTTCATTATTTCTTAATCTGTACTCTTGTGAATTGATTTGATCGAAATGATGTTGGGTGTTATTTTGAACTTGAATTTTAATTGCCAACCTATGAGCTAAATCTTATAGGATTGGGATTACATGATGAAACTTTTATTTTCATTAATGATTGAACTATATATTTTTTTTAATCTACTATTTCATTTAATTTTTTTTAATTCTCAATTGTATGTGTACATTCTCTAAACTAGAATTGAATGATACAAGCAGGTATTCAATCGAATACTTGCAGTAGACTCTAGACATAGAGTAGTATTTGTATAGAATGAAGACAAAATAGTGCAAGGTACTGTGCTGAGGCATTACTGAAAGTAAAGGTAGATTCTTAGTAATCCCAAACTTCTAAATCAACATCGTAGACCCTTAATCCTTTGTCATAGTATCTTTGCCATAACATTCTCAGTTATTTATTTATTCACTCATAGATTATTTATTTAATTATTCTCTTAATTGCCATTGCATTTTTACACTTGCTTAGCCTTAGCATTTTTCAGTATTAGTCAATATACATTTTGCATACATACTTACTACTTTAATTTACCAATGTGTACTTAACTTGGTTTATACATAACATTAATCATAATTCATTTTAATAACTTGACCACTTTTATACCTAATCTGATCCTTGTGTATACTTGATTTGATGTGTATACTTGAACAATTAGCATACCATTTCACACGTGACAAGTTTTTCGCGCCGTTGTCAGGGATCAACAATTTAGTGAAATTTGGTTTTGTTATTTTACTTAGTTCTATCAGTTTTATTTAACTTAGTTTAATTTAAGTTCTATAGGTTTTCCATCAGTACATGAGAAGAGGCATTCCTGCTAACAAAAAGTTTCCTTTTGACCTAAGGATCAAAAGAACCTTATGAAGAACGCGTAAATAACTGCGAAAAATGGCTAGGAACGGGAATGATTCTGGTCTCCATTATAATTCGAATGGTCAAGATATTAATCCTTCTGTTCGTAGGGTGATACCTGGTTTGAATGATAATCTGAATGGTTAGGATGCTAATCCTCATGTTCGTAGGGTGATAGATGATCGGGACAGACCAATCCGAGAGCATGTTGTGCCAATTTTGGATGACCTGAATCCAAGGGTAGTCCGACGACAAATACAGGCTCCACAGTTTGAGCTAAAACCGGTAATGTTTTAGATGTTACAAATAGTAGGATAGTTTAGTAGATTACCCACTGAAGATCCAGGATTGCATTTAAGACTTTTTCTCGAGGTCTGTGACTTGTTTAGACAATAGGGAGCTCTTGAAAAAGCTTTACAGCTTAGTCTATTTGCATATTCTTTAAGAGATCGTGTAAGAGCATGGTTAAATGCTTTGCCATTAGGAATAGTGGCATCATGGAATGATCTTTGACAGAGATTTTTGCTACGGTATAATCCCCCAAATATGAATGCCAAGCTTAGAAATGACATCACATATTTTAGGCAATCGAAGGATGAAACACTATATGAAGCTTGGGAACGATTTAAAGACTTAATTTAGAAATGTTCGATGCATAGATTTCAACACTGGACTCAGATAGAGACATTCTATAATGGGTTGAATGCACATACAAGGATAGTAGTTGATGCTTCTGCCAGTGTACTTTGCTAGATAAATCTTATAATGAAGCATATGAAATTCTAGAGAAGATTTCCAACAATGATAATTAATATCCTAGCACAAGAGTTGGGACGGGCAAGAGAGCTGTTGGTGCCATAGAGCTATATGCAATCACTTCGTTAGCAACCCAAGTATCTTCTTTGGCTAATATAATCAAAAAAAATGAAAATGCCCACTACAGTTAAGGAGATTAAATCAGCCAAGCTTTCGTGTGTTTATTGTGGTGAAGACCATATGTTTGATGAATACCCATCAAACCCAGCATCCATGTGTTACATGGGTAATTTCAACTGGAATAATAACCCCTATTCCAACACGTATAATCTAAGGTGGTGTAACAACCTGATTTAGGGGCTAGTCGGAATAGTGGTCTTGGGACCACTAATCTGGAGTCAAAAAAAGTTATTTTAATTTTATTTTAATTGCGAAAATGGACTAAATCGCATAAAGTGCAAAAGTTTTATTTTAATTGCTAGAGATGCCAATTAGCTAAGGAATATTAATTGAAGGTCCCTAATGTGCAATTAGGCCTTGTTTTAAGAGGTGGCCGGCCATAGGGGGACAAAGAATTGACTTTGTCATGTTGTTAGGTGAAAATTGGTGATAGAAATTTATTTTTATAATAAAATAAAGAAAAGAAATTATCACCTTTCTCTCCATCTTCTCTCCACCAAAAATGAGCAGCAAAAGTGGGGGTTGAGAACTCAAAATTTCAGCCAAGCTTTCTTCCTTACAAATAAGTGATTTTGGTGGTTTTAGTTGATAATTTTTGTACTTTTGGAACCTCCAAAGCTTAAGCTAGATAATGAGGGGAGTAATTTGTGATATGGTTGAAAGTATAGGGATTTGCCATGAGAGTGTTTGTGGTGTTAACTAAGTTTTTATGGAAGATAATGAATGTTAGGGCGATGAGAAACAACTTTTGTGAAAGGTGTTAGCATGAAAACACCTAAATCAGACTTGAATGCAAAGATTAAATTTGTGTCATAAATGCATGAAATAGTTGGAACGGTGAGTATTTGTAAGAGAAATAATGTTTAGTTAGGCTTGTTAAATGAGAAAGTGAGTTGAAAACTGATTTCCGAGCCTAGGGGCAAAATGGTCATTTTGCCAAAGTCTAGGGACAAAATAGTAATTTTGCCAAAGCATGACTATTAAAATGCTTTATTTAATATGAGTATTAAAATGAGATAATTTGCTATTATAAAGTAAGAAGAACCGAGAATCTGACTTGATCGAGGAAAATACAAAGTCTCAGACTAGACCGTCGAGCTAGCTCATTTTGAATACTGAGGTAAGTTTGTATGAATTTAAGGTTTTACAAGTTTTTTCATTAAATTACTTATTACGTTAATTAATATACATCATTTTCTTGAAGAAGAAGAATAATACCTTAATAAGAAATCCACGAGTACAAGTAAATGGAAGTCCCGAGTGATGTCTAGGAATAACGAGGATACCTATGTCATAGCATGAGACAAGAAAAGCCCGTGTAAGACCATGTCTGGGACATGGCCTCAGCATAAGAAATGTAGGTCCCGTGTAAGACCATGTCTAGGACATGGCATCGGCACCGAACGTAGATCCTGTGTAAGACCATGTCTGGGACATGGCATCAGCATCGAATAAGGAAGGTCTCATGTAAGACCATGTCTGGGACATGACATTGACACCATATGAGGAAGGTCCCGTGTAAGACCATGTCTGGGACATGGCTTCGGCACCAAAAGAAGATTTCGTGTAAGACCATGTCTGGGACATGGCATTGACATCAAGTTAAGGAATCTTGTGTAAGACCATATCTGGGATATGGCATCGGTCTCATAAGGCTATTCCATGTAAGACCATATCTGGGATATGGAATTGCCATCGAGGTACATGTCTGACGAGATTGAGTATCCTTTGTTATTCAGGGAAATTCAACGGGCAAAAGAGCCAAATGTGAAAGAAGTAATAAAAGAGACAAGTTAGTCAAGATACTAATGAGTTAAGTCATTCAAGGTAAATAAAGAGCCTAAATTAAGTTAAGGAAGTTAAAGATTTGAATTTATGATTTCTTTAGCAAATATGCTAAACTATGTGACCAAGTGATACAGGTACCATAAGTAAAATGCAGAGTATGAAATCATATTGTGAGGTGAGATGGGTAAGAGTAAGAACAAGTATGAGTAAGTAAGCCCAAGCATTTTAGACTTATATTGTTGTTGATGTGTGAGTTGAATGGGCCAACGAATGGCTTCTAAAAATTTGATGATGACTAGCTATTGGCATGGCTAACTATGGATATGCTTTAGTATTATAAGTGTGTAAATGAGAATTAATACAAAGAAAACATGATAGAGTAAAGCTAGCAACAAAACAGTTAGGGCAGCAGCAGTTGTATCACACTGAAAATTCACCAAAATTGTGGAAAATGAATTACAAGTTTAATAAGATATGAAACTAAACTTTATTGAGTCTCTTTTTTCACAAAAGAAATAGAATAAGCAAAATAATTTCATATGATGACATATTTGGATTTTAGTGAGACTGGGTCAAAATGATTTCAGAATCCCCTGTTTTGACTTGGGAAATTCATTAAAACTTTTAAAAAAATAAGAAAGGGGAAAAATTTATATTCTTGAAATTATTAATAAGTCTATTTTCAAGATAAACAAACAAAAACATTATTCGAGTCCTGTACCATGATAAAATTTATTTTTAGTGAAGAAGGGTCAGAACTATCAGACAACGAAACATGGGAGACATTAAAGAATAAACTGTACTAATTGGATAAAACCAAAAATTCTGGAAATTTTATGGTAGGAATATATGTGAGTCTAGTTTCAAGGAAAATTAGAGGGTCTTAATTTGGAGTTCCGTAGCTCCGGATAAAAATAATTTAGTGACTGTAACTAGAGTAGACAGCTCAAGATGAATATAAGTGAATTGAGAATGATTATGCAATAATGATGGCATTATCTTGAGAACTCAAAATAAGGATTTTTCTTAAAAATCATGGGGATAAATTTTTTATTATTTACATACATACTTACTAAGCTTTATAGCTTACTCCCCTTCCTTTCTCATATCATGTAGGGTTTTATACTAGCTCGGGTTGGAGATCGCCGGAGATACTATTACACTATCAAGATATCATGTTAGGTATAAGTGAATGCAAAACGTTTTGAGTCTATGGCATGTATAGGTGTTTGATCATTTTGGTCATGTCATATTGTGAGTTAAAGGCTTGGTTAGTAAGATTATGCATTCTTTTGTATATGGCCATTAGAAATTGGTCAATGTTTATTAAGTTATATAACTTTTCATGATGATAAGTTTATGCTTCTAATATATTGTAATGGATGGAATAATTGAGTTGTTTGAGATATCATAAGTGTGTTTATGATTCAGGTGGCAATTGGCTTGGAAAATAGCCTTATAATTGTCCACATGGATAGACACACGGGTGTGTGTCTAGGCCGTGTGACACACACGGTCAGCCCCATAGGTGCGTTGATTGTGTCTATCAGAGTCTTAAAAATTTATATAACGAATGATTGAGCCTAGAACTAACTGCGACAACGTTTGAGGCAAGTGCACCTATCGAGCAGTAGTATAGCTGTGGCAGGACCGGATTGTTGAACCCAAAGGAACCAAAAGTACTAATACTAACTTTCTTTTTATTATCTAGCCTAAGAATTAAAGGAATTTTTATCTAATCTAAAATTAACTAACAACTAAGCTAAAGATACAAAGACAAAGAGAATGAATTGGGAAAAACCAATTGATTAGGACAATACCCGAGGAAGAATCCACCTAGACTTCACTTATTATCTAACTCAACTGCATTTATTTTATTCACGACTTGATCCATAGGATTCCCTAATTTATAATAATACCTCTTTCGAGGCTACTAACGTCTAACCCTAGGCTAATTAATTGAAAACTCTTTCTAATTAAAACCTCTAGAATTGCATTAACTCGATCTACGGACTCCCATATTAGGTTTGACCCTAATCAGGAATGAAACACCCCAAACCCGGCCCACGAGCTTTGACCAGATTTGGATGTTCCTCAAGTAAACCAGTTCAAAGTTCTTTTGTTACTTTGGGAAAATAGTGTGTTTTGAAAGAAATATTGTTTTGGGTTGGGCTCAAGTAGAAAACAAAATCGTTTTATAATAAAAACCCTTTTAAATTTTAGGTGATAAAACATATAGAATACATTTAAAGTAAATTACTTAATCTTTAACTTAATAAAAATTTCGTAACATAATAAGTAAAAACAAAAATAAAATAGTGCACTATGGCCTTATGGCCTTATTACATCAAGTAACTCCAAATAATTCGGAGTACTTAAAAATTAATAGTCCATAAAAATAAAAACTTCATGTTTAGCATGGCCACCACAAGTTCTGCCATCTCGGTCCATTACTGTTCATCACCTGAAACATGGTCCCTCAACGGGGTGAGTCAACAGACTCAATGTGTACACAACACTAAATCATAATAGAATCAAGCATAACAAATATTACACATTCATATCATAGCATACAAATTATGATGCATTCCCAAACCCAAACCTAATAAGCCATCCGCTACACTCCCCCGTACCAACCTGTACACCGTGGGGACTACTAAGCCGACCCTCCTTCCGCTACACTCCATATCGCAGTCTTCAGTCACCGCATTTGTGGCCTTAGGTCACCATATTCAGATATCGCGGACTTAGGTCACCGCATTCAGATTACTGTGGTCTTAGGTCACCACATTCAGATGCCATGGTCTTAGGTCACCGTGTTCGTGGTCTTAGGTCACCACATTCACTTCCCCTTTCAATAACCCATATGCCCCATTTTGTAATATGCATTAATATGCCAAAGTTCACATTCTTATTCTCAAGTTACAAATAACATATTTCATATTCCTAGTAGGAGTAGGAAACGTACCTGAGTACTTTGTACCACATTATGGTACCTTAGCCATATTCACATTCTTAGTATCACATATATTAATTAAACATAGCCATAAAACATATTATGAAATAGTGTGGGGTACACACCTGATTCGCTTAGCAAATTCCTTGAGATCTCGTAATCTGATCTATCGCTTAGATCCTTAATCCCTACATTTGATTAATCACTTACTAATTTAATAAAAAGCCATTCGGCCATAAATCCAAATCCTAGTAGGATTAGTATACTTTAAAACTTACCTTGTTGTCGATTAACTTAAGAATCAAGTCCCGAAATCTCTGCTATACTCTTCTTGCATTCGGCCAAGCATTGAATCACTTAAACAAATTAGTTTCGGCTTTTCAAACGATTATGAAATAGATCTAGTTATCAAAACAGGCCTTGGCCGAACATACCTATGTATTTACCCTCCAAATCTTAAATCCCGAATTGGATCCTTGCTTCCTTACTGTTGTCGAAAACCCTTGAAGCTTTAAATCCCCCAAAAAAAAATCCTCCTTTTAGTCGACTACTCTGATAACCCCGAAAGATCCTTCCATATTTCGGCCAAAATCAATAATAAGGATTAGTCTTTGAAATTTCGACAAGTCCTTAAAGGAAAGAAGAAAAACCAAACTTAATCTTACGTTTACTGAAGAAATCGATAGCACCTTTATTTGAAGCCCTTCAAAGATTCGGCTATGATTACTTGGAGACTAGATGGCCACTTATGTATTCGGCTTCAAGATAAAAAGAGTAGGGTATTAGGCTCAGAAAGAATCGGCACTTAATGGAGCAGTTTTGGCTAGAACACAAGATGTATTTTCGGCTTGGAGAAAGAAAAGAGAAGAGGGGATTTTTGCTAGGAGAATTTCGGCAGAGAGAATAGAGAAGGAGAATGAATGAATGGCCTATTTCTCCTCCTTTTGCCGAAATTACTAGGCCAAGAATCCTTTTCTTGGCCACCACTCTTCCTTATCATTATCCCTTAGTTTAAAATTTAAAGAACAATCCCTTATTATCTCCTTGAAAAATAATCTAAAATAAATCTATTATTTATACCTTTATTAGCCGAAATTTAAAGAGAATAAAACTCCTCTTTTAAAAGCCTTGTGCCGTCCACCTTTTTGCTTCTGGAAGCAAAAATAAAATTTCTTTTATTTGCTTTCCCTGTGACTCGAACTCAGGCCCAATCCCCCTCATGTGGCGCCATTTCCAGAGGCCCTAAGTGGCATCTCCAGGCCACTTTTCCAAGCCTGTTTGCGTGTCAAATTTCACATACTTTTTCTCTTAAGGCCACCTTGCCTTAGTTTCCTCTTTTAAACTTTTAAATCGACAATTCTAAGTCATTTCTAAGTTTCCAAAAATTTTCATTTGCCTCTTTAAACTTGACATTTCCTTACATTTCCAAGTTTCCAGAAATGTTCACTTACCTCTTTTAAACCATTTCTAAATCATTTCCTTTCATTTCCAAGTTCTCAAAAATGTTCACTTTCCTCTTTTAAACCTATCATTTCCATACATTTCCAGGTTTCCAAAAATGTTCACTTTCCTCTTTTAAACCTAACATTTCCATACATTTCCAGGTTTCCAAAAATGTTCAAAATATATTCATAACACATAAGACATGTCATTTCATACAATTAAACCGAAAATGCATAGGCACTTTTCAGGATGTTACAGTTCTACCCCCCTTAAAATAATTTCATCCTCAAAATTACTTACTAACGAACCATCGTACGGTCTAACTCACCCCACTACGCTATTGCTGCACACTCTGATCTTAAAGAACTATCTTACCTTCTAGGCACAGTCTCTAAGTTCACATCCAAAGTTTCAAACAGTTCACTTGTAACACAAGAATGAACTATCTCTAAAACAATAAATAGTTCTCCAAAAACGAGGAACTTAACCGCTATCATATCCTTGGTTGTCTCACATCTGAACCTTCACCACCTCTACCGGGTGTTCCATGACCATTTCCTCCATGGTTTAAACCACAAACCTTCGTTGCCTCAGGGCAATTCTTAACCAAATGAGCCTTAGACTTACATCTAAAACATTCTGGATCTCGGTTCCAACACTCACCAACATGATACCTTCCACATTGAGCACACGGACGGTCCGGATTTTTAGTAGTTGGCTTAAAAACACGAGCAGAATTCTCAACCTTCGGTCTTTTCTGAAGACTCTTAGAAGATTCTAACGGTCCAAGACCCCTCTTATCCCGTCCACGATGACCACGTCCCCTAGAACTCATTTTCTAACGTCGCGATTTAACTGATTTAAGAGTTTTATACATTAGTACTTTTGTTTCACCGATTAACCGCGAATACGCTTTTATGAAAAGAGATGTTTAAAAGTGGTTCTTTCGATCAAACAAAGTTCTCACCAAGGTCACTATTCGTAAAGTCACGCTCACATTCATCAACCAATTATGAACTTTCGCTCAATCGAGAGAAATGTTGTAGTTTTCATTGTTGTTGTTTTTTTCCACTACCCAGGGGTATTTTCGTAATTTGTCCACAAGGGGTATTTTCGTAATTTTTCAAAATAAGGTTCCTTGGTAATTTTGTCAGTAAGGGTATTTTGGTAATTTTGTGTTCCCGGGGTATTTTTAGAAATTCTGAAATCCGAGGGCATTTCGGTAATTTTGAAACTCAGGGGTATTTTGTTAATAAACCAGGGTAAATTTGTAAAGCTCAATAAATCAGGGTATTGCAGATTTTACAAAACTTTAGGGTTATTTTTGAGAATTTATTTTCCAAAATGGTGATGTTGCAAAAATTTTGGGAATTGGGGTCATTTTGGTAATTTGCAAGTTAGGGGCAATTTTGTATTTTTCCAAAATCAAGGTATTTTGATATTTTGCAAATTAGGGTTTTTGAAAATTTATAAAGTAAGGAATTTTTGATTAAACTATGGGTAGTTTGGACATTTTATAAACCAAGGGCATTTTTGTAATTTCACAATTAGGGGTATTTAGGTAATTTATAAATCAGAAATTTTTCGGAAAAAATTTTGTAAAAATAGTTCTCACTAATTAAAAGGGCAATTTAAGAATTTTAAAACTAGGGTTTTTTTATAAAAACACGGCTAGTTCCCTTTCGGGTTTTAGTTATTGTGTTTAGCCTATGACCGAGTCCTCTTGGTTAGGGTGAACCGAAGCTACGCACCAGGTAGGATTCCAGCGAAGAGGAGGTGAGTCACTAGGACCGCTAAGTACTGTGCTCTTCCTGATCCAATCCTAGACAAGCGCACAGGGGTTACCACACCCTAACTCGGCGACTTAGCCATAGGGTTGTTTAGTTAGGCACTTAAGTCGTATGTAAGTGTTGGGGAAAACTAATCCTAGGGTTCAAGTACTTATCATGCTAATCTACGTTCCATTCCATTTCTACCCTTCTACACATCATACTATAAACCACACAAATGGATAGAAGTACTTACCTGGTGGACTGCGGGTCGGAGACTTAGCTGCCATGCTAGAAAACCTGCTTATTTTCAGAAATACTTCCATAAAACTCATTCGGCTCGATTGGAAAAAGTTTTGGGCCTTAGCCCACAGGCCAGAGTTTAAAACTGGGCTCTGATACCAAACTGAGACACCCCAAACCCGGCCCATGAGCTTTGACCAGATTTGGTATGTTCCTCAAGTAAACCGGTTCAAAGTTTTTTTGTTACTTTGGAAAAATAGTGTGTTTTGAAAGAAATTTTATTTTGGGTTGGGCTCGAGTAGAAAACAAAATCGTTTTATAATAAAAACCCTTTTAAATTTTAGGTCATAAAACATATAGAATACATTTAAAGTAAATTACTTAATCTTTAACTTAATAAAAATTTCGTAACATAATAAATAAAAACAGAATAAAATAGTGCACTATGGCCTTATGGCCTTATTACATCAAGTAAATCCAAATAATTCGGAGTACTTAAAAATTAATAGTCCATAAAAATAAAAACTTCATGTTGAGCATGGCCACCACAAGTTCTCGCGCCCCCCGGTCCATTACTGCTCATCACCAAACATGGTCGCTCAACGGGTTAGTCAACAGACTCAATGTGTACACAACACTAAATCATAATAGAATCAAGCATAACAAATATTACACATTCATATCATAGCATACAAATTATGATGCATTCCCAAACCCAAACCTAATAAGCCATCCGCTACACTCCCCCGTACCAACCTGTACACCGTGGGGACTACTAAGTCGACCCTCCTTCCGCTACACTCCATATCGCGGTCTTCAGTCACCGCATTTGTGGTCTTAGGTCACCACATTCAAATATCGCGGTCTTAGGTCACCGCATTCAGATTCCTGTGGTCTTAGGTCACCACATTCAGATACCACGGTCTTAGGTCACCGTGTTCGTGGTCTTAGGTCACCACATTCACTTCCCCTTTCAATAACCCATATGCCCCATTTTGTAATATGCATTAATATGTCAAAGTTCGCATTCTTATTCTCATGTTACAGATAACATATTTCATATTCCTAGTAGGAGTAGGAAACGTACCTGAGTACTTTGTACCACATTATGGTACCTTAGCCATATTCACATTCTTAGTATCACATATATTAATTAAACATAGCCATAAAACATATTATGAAATAGTGTGGGGTACACACCTGATTCGCTTAGCAAATTCCTTGAGATCTCGTAATCTGATCTATCGCTTAGATCCTTAATCCCTACATTTGATTAATCACTTACTAATTTAATAAAAAGCCATTCGGCCATAAATCCAAATCCTAGTAGGATTAGTATACTTTAAAACTTACCTTGTTGCCGATTAACTTAAGAATCAAGTCTTGAAATCTCTGCTATACTCTTCTTGCATTCGGCCAAGCATTAAATCACTTAAACAAATTAGTTTCGGCTTTTCAAACGATTATGAAATAGATCTAGTTATCAAAACAGGCCTTGGCCGAACATACCTATGTATTTATCCTCCAAATCTTAAATCCCGAATTGGATCCTTGCTTCCTTACTATTGTCGAAAACCCTTGAAGCTTTAAATCCCGAAAAAAAAAATCCTCCTTTTAGTCGACTACTCTGATAACCCCGAAAGATCCTTCCATATTTCGGCCAAAATCAATAATAAGGATTAGTCTTTGAAATTTCGACAAGTCCTTAAAGGAAAGAAGAAAAACCAAACTTAATCTTACCTTTACTGAAGAAATCGATAGCACCTTTATTTGAAGCCCTTTAAAGATTCGGCTATGATTACTTGGAGACTAGATGGTCACTTATGTATTCGGCTTCAAGATAAAAAGAGTATGATATTAGGCTCAGAAAGAATCGGCACTTAATGGAGAAGTTTTGGCTAGAACACAAGATGTATTTTCGGCTTGGAGAAAGAAAAGAGAAGAGGGGATTTTTGCTAGGAGAATTTCGGCAGAGAGAATAGAGAAGGAGAATGAATGAATGGCCTATTTCTCCTCCTTTTGCCGAAATTACTAGGCCAAGAATCCTTTGCTTGGCCAACACTCTTCCTTATCATTATCCCTTAGTTTAAAATTTAAAGAACAATCCCTTATTATCTCCTTGAAAAATAATCTAAAATAAATCTATTATTTATCCCTTTATTAGCCGAAATTTAAAGAGAATAAAACTCCTCTTTTAAAAGCCTTGTGCCGTCCACCTCTTTGCTTCTGGGAGCAAAAATAAAATTTCTTTTATTTGCTTTCCCTGTGATTCGAACTCAGGCCCAATCCCCTTCATGTGGCGCCATTTCCAGAGGCCCTAAGTGGCATCCCTAGGCCACTTTTCCAAGCCTGTTTACGTGTCAAATTTCACATACTTTTCTCTTAAGGCCACTTTGCCTTAGTTTCCTCTTTTAAACTTTAAAACTCGACATTTCTAAGTCATTTCTAAGTTTCCAAAAATTTTCGTTTGCCTCTTTAAACTTGACATTTCCAAGTTTCTAGAAATGTTCACTTTCCTCTTTTAAACCATTTCTAAATCATTTCCTTACATTTCCAAGTTCCCAAAAATGTTCACTTTCCTCTTTTAAACCTAAAGTTTCCATACATTTCCAGGTTTCCAAAAATGTTCACTTTCCTCTTTTAAACCTAACATTTCCATACATTTCCAGGTTTCCAAAAATGTTCAAAATATATTCATAACACATAAGACATGTCATTTCGTACAATTAAACCGAAAATGCATAGGCCCTTTTCAGGATGTTGCAAGGCAGATGTTCGTCACCCTATTTCTAGGCGTGTAAGCAGCTCCGCTTAACTATGCTAGATCTACTCTTAGGCAGGGACTTTTGCTCCACCACCTAAGCACATCAATACTTGAATCAATATCCCGGAAATACCAAAACAAGAATTAAGAACACATAGTTAAGAACAAATCAAGTATTTATCATATAGTTCAGCAAACGATAACAAGATTCATCTTAGGTTTCATCCCCCTCAGTTATCTGAGGGTTTAGTTCATAATCATAAAAGAATACATCTCAAAAGAAAAGATAAAACAAAACATAAGAAAACCCTAAAACCCCCTGAAGGAGTTGAAGGAGAGATCATTTGTCTTGAGTATAACTCCGGCTTATTGAGATGAATCAACTGCCTATTCTTCGAGTGAATCCCACAATTCTTGCCTCTTTGGCTCGGCTCTTTGGCCTAGCCGGACGTGCGCTGAAGGTTGGCCTTGAAACACCCCAAACCCGGCCCACGAGCTTTGTTACTTTGAGAAAATAGTGTGTTTTGTAAAAAATATTGTTTTGGGTTGGGCTCGAGTAGAAAACAAAATCGTTTTATAATGAAAACCCTTTTAAATTTTAGGTGATAAAACATATAGAATACATTTAAAGTAAATTACTTAATCTTTAACTTAATAAAAATTTCATAACATAATAAATAAAAACAAAAATAAAATAGTGCACTATGGCCTTATGGCCTTATTACATCAAGTAAATCCAAATAATTTGGAGTACTTAAAAATTAATAGTCCATAAAAATAAAAACTTCATGTTGAGCATGGCCACCACAAGTTCTGCCGTCCCGGTCCATTCATTATCGCTCATCACCACCAAACATGGTCCTCAACGGGGGTGAGTCAACAGACTCAATGTGTACACAACACTAAATCATAATAGAATCAGGCATAACAAATATTACACATTGATATCATAGCATACAAATTATGATGCATTCCCAAACCCAAACCTAATAAGCCATCCGCTACACTCCCCCGTACCAACCTGTACACCGTGGGGACTACTAAGTCGACCCTCCTTCCGCTACACTCCATATCGCGGTCTTAGGTCACCGTATTTGTGGTCTTAGGTCACCACATTCAGATATCGCGGTCTTAGGTCACCGCATTCAGATTACTGTGGTCTTAGGTCACCACATTCAGATACCATGGTCTTAGGTCACGACATTCACTTCCCTTTTCAATAACCCATATGCCCCATTTTGTAATATGCATTAATATGCCAAAGTTCACATTCTTATTCTCATGTTACAAATAACATATTTCATATTCATAGTAGGAGTAGGAAATGTACCTGAGTACTTTGTACCACA
Source organism: Gossypium bickii (assembly GCA_025503065.1). Classification (NCBI taxonomy): domain Eukaryota; kingdom Viridiplantae; phylum Streptophyta; class Magnoliopsida; order Malvales; family Malvaceae; genus Gossypium; species Gossypium bickii. The sequence continues at coordinate 29,183,591 of CP106712.1, forward strand.
TTATGGTACCTTAGCCATATTCACATTCTTAATATCACATATATTAATTAAACATAGCCGTAAAACATATTATGAAATAGTGTGGGGTACACACCTGATTAACTTAGCAACTTCACTTCAAATCCCGAAAATCCGATCTAAAGCCTTAGATCCTTAGTCCCTACATTCGGCCATTACTTAAAAATTTAATGAAGACCATTCGGCCATAAAACCAAATCCTATTAGGATTGTTGTAACCCAAAACTTACCTTGGTGCCGATTTCACTATAAATCAAATCCCGAAAACTTTGTGCTACTCCTCCCTTCAAGCGGCCAATGCTAGATAATTTAACTTGATTAGTTTCGGCTTTTTAAACAAATAAAGAATAGATCTAATTACCGAAATAGACCTTGGCCGATTGTACTTATGCACTCACCTTGCGATTTCAAATCTCGAAAGTATCCTTGTCTTAATTATCTGTCGAAATACCTATACACATATGTTAGATTCGATTCTAACATTAAATCATCATAGATGGCCCTTGGCCGAATGCTATAGACACTTACCTTGTGGATTTTAAATCCCAAAACTCACCGAATAACTAGGGAACACATGGCCTATGGTGTGCCTTCGGGAAAAGAACTTCTCCTTCCTTGTAGTCGGCACTTAGTAAATCTCGAAAGATCTCTTCAAAGTTTTGGCAACAAGATATTAATGGGGTTAGTCCTAGATTTCAGCAAATCTTAAAAGAAAAAAGGATGAAACCGAATGAGATCTTACCCTTACTTTAGGAATCGACAATCCTTGCTTGAACCTTTAACAATATTCGGCTATGTAGGCTAGAAGGATCTTGATTTCAGCTTTTTGATTGGTAGAAAGAAAGAGAAGAAGAATAAAGATGGAGGATTTGGCTAGAGCATAAAGTATTTCGGCTTGGCAAAAATAAAAGAGAAGAGAGGAGTTATTTGCTAGAGAGAATTCGGCAGAGAGAGAGTTGAAAGAAAAAATGAATGGCCCTCTTTTCCTTTAGTAGACGAAATTACTAACTTAGAATCCCTTACTTGGCCATCACTCTTCTATTTTGATAGCTTTATATCTTTAATTATCACCTAAAATAAAAGATAATTCAGCAACTATCCTTACTTAGCCGAAATTATTAAACTCAAAGTCCCTTACTTGGCCATCACTTCTCCTTATTTTCCTTATTAAAGAATAATTCCTCATTTATCATCTTTTATCCTTATTATCACACCTTTTATCTCTAAATAATAATAAAAATAAAAGGATTTTAAACTCCTAAAATATAGCCTATGTGCCGTCCCACCTCTGTCCATCCTTGCAAAGAAAATAAAACTTTTATTTTGCTTCCCTACAACTCGAACCTCGCCCAATTTCCTCGCATGTGTGGCGTCACTTACAGAGGCCTTAAGTGGCACCTCCAAGCCACTTTTCCAAGCCCAATTTCATGTCATATCCTCCCTACATTTTCTCTTAAAGCCACCTTGCTTCATGTCCCTCTTTTAAACTTTAAACTTGACATTTCTAAAGCATTTCCTTACATTTCTAAGACATTTCCTTACATTTCGAAGACATTTCCTTACATTTCCAAGACAAGACATTTCCTTACATTTCCAAGTCATTTCCTTACATTTCCAAGTCATTTCCTTACATTTCCAAGACAAGACATTTCCTTACATTTCCAAGTCATTTCCTTACATTTCCAAGACAAGACATTTCCTTCCATTTCTAGGTCATTTCCTTACATTTCCAAGTCAAGACAGTTCCTTCCTTTTCCAAGTCATTTCCTTACATTTCCAAGACAAGACATTTCCTTACATTTCCAAGTCATTTCCTTACATTTCCAAGTTTCCAAAAATGTTCACCATACATTCATAACACATAAGACATGCCATTTCGTATAATTAAATAAAAAATGCATAGGCCCATTTCCAGGATGTTACAATTCTACCCAACTTAAAAATAATTTCGTCGTCGAAATTACTTACTAACGAATAATCGTACATCTTAACTCACCGCACTACGCTTCTGCTGCGCACTCTGATCTTAATAGAACCACCATACTTCCTAGGCACAGTCTCTAAGTTCACGTCCCCTAGAACTCATTTCTAACGCCGCAATTTAATCTAATTAAAAAGTTTTATGCATCAGAATTTTGTTCCATTTATTAACCGCGAACAATTTTATGAAATAAAGATATTTAGAAGTAGTTCTTTCGATCACACAAAGTTTCAGTTCAAGTTCACTACTCTAATTCAGAGAATCACATTCACATTTATCAATAGAACACCTTCATTCCTCAATAGAGGCACATTCATTCATCAACATAGACATATTTATTCAGTGGTATCTACTACCCACATTCACTATTCAAACACTCTTTGCCTTATTCCTATCCTAGGGGTATTTTCGTAATTTGTCCTACTGGGGTATTTTCGTAATTTTTTAAAATAAGGTTCCTTGGTAATTTTGTCAATAAGGGTATTTTTGTAATTTTGTGTTCTCGGGGTATTTTTGGAAATTCAAACTCAGGGCATTTCTAATTTTGAAACTCGTGGGTATTTTGGTAATAACCTGGGTAAATTTGTAAAGCTCAATAAATCAGGGGTATTGCAGATTTTACAAAACTTTATGGTTACTTTTGAGAATTTGTTTTCCAAAATGGTGATGTTGCAAAAATTTTGGAAATTAGGGTCATTTTGGTAATTTGCAAGTTAGGGGCAATTTCGTATTTTTCCAAAATCAGGGTATTTTGATATTTTGCAAATTAGGGTTTTTGAACATTTATAAAGTAAGAAAATTTTGATTAAACTATGGGTAGTTTGGACATTTTATAAACCAAGGGCATTTTTTTGTAATTTCACAATCAGGGGTATTTAGGTAATTTTTATAAATCGGAAATTTTTCGGAAAATTTTGTAAAAAATAGTTCTCACACATTAAAAAGGTAATTTTAGGAGTTTTAAAACTAGGGTTTTTAAGAAAAACACGGCTAGTTCCCTTTTCGGGTTTTAGTTATTGTTTTCAGCCTATGACCAAGTCCTCTTGGTTAGGGTGAACCGAAGCTACGCACTAGGTAGGATTCCAAATGAAGAGGAGGTGAGTCACTAGGATCGCTAAGTACCGTGCTCTTCCGGATCCAATCCTAGACATGCGCACAGGGGTTACCACACTCTAACTCGGCGACTTAGCCATAGGGTTGTTTAGTTAGGCACTTAAGTCTTATGTAAGTGTTAGGGAAAACTAATCCTAGGGTTCAAGTACTTATCATGCTAATCTACGTTCCATTCCATTTCTACCCTTCTACAGATCCTTCAATAAATCACACAAATGGATAGAAGTACTTACTGTGGATCATGGTCGGAGACTTGGGTGCCATGCCAAAACCTGCTTATTTCGAAAAAAAATATTTTCATAAAACTTATTTGGGCTCGCTTTGAAAACGTTTTAGGCCTTAAACCCAAGGCTGAGAGTTTAAAACTGGGCTCTGATACCAAATTGAAACACCCCAAACCTGGCCCACGAGCTTTGACCAGGTTTGGTATGTTCCTCAAGTAAACCGGTTCAAAGTTCTTTTGTTACTTTGGGAAAATAGTGCGTTTTGGAAGAAATATTGTTTTGGGTTGGGCTCGAGTAGAAAACAAAATCGTTTTATAATGAAAACCCTTTTAAATTTTAGGTGATAAAACATATAGAATACATTTAAAGTAAATTACTTAATCTTTAACTTAATAAAAATTTCATAACATAATAAATAAAAACAGAAATAAAATAGTGCACTATGGCCTTGTGGCCTTATTACATCAAGTAAATCCAAATAATTCGGAGTACTTAAAAAATAATAGTCCATAAAAATAAAAACTTCATGTTGAGCATGGCCACCACAAGTTCTACTGTCCCGGTCGAAATACCTATACACATATGTTAGATTCGATTCTAACATTAAATCATCATAGATGGCCCTTGGCCGAATGCTATAGACACTTACCTTGTGGATTTTAAATCCCGAAACTCACCGAATAACTAGGGAACACGCGGCTTATGGTGTACCTTCGGGAAAAGAACTTCTCCTTCCTTATAGTCGGCACTTACTAAATCTCGAAAGATCTCTTCAAAGTTTTGGCAACAAGATATTAATGGGGTTAGTCCTAGATTTCGGCAAATCTTAAAAGAAAAAGGATGAAACCGAATGAGATCTTACCCTTACTTTAGGAATCGGTAATCCTTGCTTGAACCTTTAACAATATTCGGCTATGTAGGCTAGAAGGATCTTGATTTCAGCTTTTTGATTGGTAGAAAGAAAAGAGAAGAAGAATAAAGATGGAGGATTCAGCTAGAGCACAAGGTATTTCGGCTTGGCAGAAATAAAAGAGAAGAGAGGAGTTATTTGCTAGAGAGAATTCGGCAGAGAGAGAGTTGAAAGAAAGAATGAATGGCCCTCTTCTCCTTTAGTAGCCGAAATTACTAACTTAGAATCCCTTACTTGGCCATCACTCTTCTATTTTGTTAACTTTATCTCTTTAATTATCACCTAAAATAAAAGATAATTCAGCAACTATCCTTACTTAGCCGAAATTATTAAACTCAAAGTCCCTTACTTGGCCATCACTTCTCCTTATTTTCCTTATTAAAGAATAATTCCTTATTTATCATCTTTTGTCCTTATTATCACACCTTTTATCTCTAAATAATAATAAAAATAAAAGGATTTTAAACTCCTAAAATATAGCCTATGTGCCGTCCACCTCTGTCCATCCTTGCAGCAAAATAAAACTTTTATTTTGCTTCCCCTACAACTCGAACCTTGGCCCAATTTCCCCTGCATGTGGCGTCACTTATAGAGGCCTTAAGTGGCACCTCCAAGCCACTTTTCCAAGCCCAATTTCATGTCATATCCTCCCTACATTTTCTCTTAAAGCCATCTTGCTTCATGTCCCTCTTTTAAACTTTAAACTTGACATTTCTAAAGCATTTCCTTACATTTCTAAGACATTTCCTTACATTTCCAAGACATTTCCTTACATTTCCAAGACAAGACATTTCCTTACATTTCCAAGTCATTTCCTTACATTTCCAAGACAAGACATTTCCTTCCATTTCCAAGTCATTTCCTTACATTTCCAAGACAAGACATTTCCTTACATTTCCAAGTCATTTCCTTACATTTCCAAGACAAGACATTTCCTTCCATTTCCAAGTCATTTCCTTACATTTCCAAGACAAGACATTTCCTTACATTTCCAAGTCATTTCCTTACATTTCCAAGTTTCCAAAAATGTTCACCATACATTCATAACACATAAGACATGCCATTTCGTATAATTAAATCAAAAATTCATAGGCCCATTTCCAGGATGTTACAGGCCTCTAGGGTGTTTATATAGGCTTTTGGAATGGCTTTCTTTGCCTCTAAGTACCCTAATCTGACTGAAACTCTTCTTTCTCACGTCAGGGACACGCCTATGGCACACACACGTGGCCAGGCCGTGTTCGAGACTATTAAGGAGCCACGGTCTTGTGGTCTTGGGCACAGGCTGTGTTGATTTCATGATATGGCTCATTTACTCCGTTTTGGGCCCATTTCTCATTCTTTTCATCCTCCGGTGTTCTTCTAAGTATAAAACATGAAAAAAAGGGATTAAGAGCACCAAATTACACAATTCAAGGAATAAATCATCCAAAAGTATGCTAAATGTGGGACTACAATATGTTCATATTACGGTTTATCAAATACCCCACACTTAAGCATTTGCTTGTCCTCAAGCAAAATTCTTAACTCACAATTAAAATGAACTTCCTCGATTCATAATATTCATCAATAATGTTTCATCATAATTCAAAGATAATTCATTCATTGATAATTTAACTCGAAGGGTCCTAAAGATTCAAACAATCAAAGTCATACATTTATAGCACGAAAACATAGGCATTTCCCTTTACCTAAATAATTACCTCTAATTCGGAATTGACAAGAGTTGACATCCTCACTAGATTCACTCAAATCACTCAAAGTGTTTAAGGTTCGAAATTAAGCACTCAAAAGTCGAACATGAAAAGTTACTCCCATAAGCTTGCCTGAAAATCAAATCTCCACCACTATAAAATGAGATGATACATAGATCAAAAGGTCTTTAAAAAGAGTTGTAACGAGGCTTGGGTTAAAAGGTGTGGATAAAGGCTGAATTAGAAGGTTAGAATCGAGATTTAATTTGACAATTTACCTAACTAGAAAAATGAGCTAATCCTAAATAATTACATCAATTGAAAACTAATAATACGAGCTTTTTCTTCAAGATTTGAATTTAAACATGTAAGCTCACTTAGTAGAACTAATAAAGAATATACTTCGTTTTTTTTTAAGAACAAATCAAGTAATAACGGATGCATTCAACTACTGGAATAAAATAATTAGGAAACTAATCAATTCAAATCTCGATATAAGGGTAGTCAAAAGGAATGATGATAACAAATACAAAGGGTTTTGGGTTAATATTAGTTGGTGAGTCAATAAAAAGGGTTGTTAGGATCAAAGGGGGTTCACTAGGGGTTAATTATGAAGGTAGGCATTTAGTGGAGTGAGTGGGTTAAATCCTAGGTGCCTTTATCATCTCTGTATATCAATTTAAAGGTGTGGTCTCGACATGTATAATCGAAGCAAGTTCTAGAATAACAAATCAATGTTGACACACTTATAATAAAAAGTGAGCACGAAATAATGTATGCTCTAAAAGGCTCAAAATTTCACAAGAATTATGGGTTTTTGATATCAATCTTGTAAATTTCAAACTTCAAGGTAATAATTAGATTCAGGTAGACAACCTAAGAAAATTTTAATTTTTTGAAAATAGACTCATCATACTTGATTCTCTAGTATCCTAAAGCTTAAATCATCAATGCACAATTATCAATGACTTAATCTAAAACATATTAATAAAAATCATGAATCACAGGAAATTTCATTCTCATAAGTAATATGAGAAAATTACTTAAAGATAAGATATCATTCAGGGATTTTGAGAATAATGCAGAAAGTTAGGCAGTTTCTCGAAATAAATATTCACCCTCCCCCCACACTTAAGATGTACATTGCCCTCAATGTACAAAGATAGATAAACTGACAATATAGTGATAAAATCAAAAGATAGGGAGAGAAGTGAAACTTCCTAAATTTTGGATGGAGTTGATGAAGAGAAACGTGGGGAGTGCCTTGAGCCGTTTGAATTTGAGTCCTCAAAGCAACTGGTATGATTTTATTGTATCCTAAGTTAAATCTAAATGCTATGAAGAATAAGAAGAAAATAATAATAAAAGTAAATAATGGAAAATGAAAGCAGAAAGGTAATGGGAAAGGGAAAGGAAGAAGGGGGTTTAAATAGAGATGCGGCCTACGCCCATATTCCTACTTGTGGTACCCACACAGCCACGGCCACGGCCGTGTGTAAGGCCGTGTGGGTATGGAGAACTTGCGCCTAAACATGAAAAGAAATAAACTAAACTAATTAGCAAGGTTAGTGCTCGGGTTGCCACCCGAGAAGTGCTTGTTTAAAGTCTTTAGCTAGACTTACCTCTCACTCGCACAATCATGGTGGTTTGAGAAGGTGGAAATCCTTTTTCATGTGATCAATTTGGTTATTGATATATAACTTGAGTCTAGTACTATTTACCTTAAAAGTGCTGAATTTAGGATTAGTTATCTCGATTGTTCCATCTAGGAAGATTTTGAACACTTGATCTCCAACTTTGAAGTGATTGGTTCCACCCTTAATACTTGATGTCCTAGCCGTGTCAAGAACCTGAAGAGTGATCGTTCCGTCACTTACGCGAAATGTGAGCTCACGTGGTAGTTTATTTCGTAGAATTGCTGGGCACAATGCGTTTAGCTCCATATGCGACATATCGTCTAACTTCCGTTTGTTTGTCAAAAAGTCTTTAAAAAATTTCCTTGAATTTGGCATCTGTGAAAGAGCTTTAAGAAACGACAACTTGAAATTTATCGAATTGGTCCTAAGTGTGGTCTTTCTTTATCACATTGGGGGATGACTCACGTATTTGGTACTCTATAATTATCGGGTTTGGTTTGTTATGGCTTACCTCAACCTTACCTTCCCCTACCATATTTTCTTACCTCAATGTTGGTTCATCTAACCCTTCACTATTGTGAGCAATTATTGTTTGAGGTTGCTCTCTATGGTTAGTATCGGTGTTGCTAGGCAAGATCCCTTGTGGTCCTTCTGAGATCAACTTAGCAAGCTGACTTAACTGGTTCTTGATCCCTTGAAGCGATGCTTCTCAATTTTTGAATTCTATTTCAGTGTTTTGGAAATGAGCTTCTGACACCGCTATGAATTTTGTCAGTATCTCCTCAAGGTTTGGCTTCTTTTCCTGTGGGTAGGGCTGTTGTTGAAAGTTCGAGAGGGGTTGTTGTCTCTGATTACCTTGACCTCCCCACGAGAAATTGGGGTGGTCCCACCAACCTGGATTGTAAGTATTACTATAAGGGTTATTTTGAAATTTAAAATTTTTACCCATATAGTGAACTTGCTCGTTTTCCATGCCATATCCGTAGGGTGGGTACTCAGGATTCGCCATGCCTCCTAAATTCGAGTCATATTGCATTACTGGGTGTACCTGCGAGAGACTATACAAACCATCAATCTTTTTATTCATCATCTCTACCTGATTTGATAGCTTGTTGACTGCATCGAGGTTGAAGACACTGGCTGCTTTAGTAGGAATTGTCCTCATGACTTGCCACTGATAATTATTCAGTGCCATCTTCTCTATAAACTAAAATTATCTGCCAAAAGTAAATAGAGGAAAAATTTAGCAAAGTAAAAATAAATAAATAAATAAATAAATATAATAATGAAAATAAATTGCAAAACTAATAATAATAAATGGCTAAAGTAATAAAAATTGAGCTTTCTTAATATTTTAGTTCCCCGGCAACGGTGCCAAAAACTTGATCGTGTCTATCAGAGTCTTAAAAATTTATATAACGAATGATCGAGCCTAGAACTAATTGCGACAACGATTGAGGCAAGTGCACCTATCGAACAATAGTATAGTTGTGGCAAGACCGGATTGTCGAACCCAAAGGAACCAAAAGTACTAATACTAACTTTCTTTTTATTATCTAGCCTAAGAATTAAAGGAATTTTTATCTAATCTAAAATTAACTAACAACTAAGCTAAAGATGCAAAGACAAAGAGAATGAATTGGGGAAAATAACTTTGGGAAAAACCAATTGATTAAGACAATACCCGAGGAAGAATCCACCTAGACTTCACTTGTTATCTAACTTTGAACCAGGCAATTTATTCAGTTGACTTGATCCGTAGGAATCCCTAATTTATATTAATACCACTTTTGAGGCTACTAACGTCTAACCCTAGGTTGATTAATTGAAATCTCTTTCTAATTAAAACCCCTAGAATTGCATTAACTCGATCTATGGACTCCCATATTAGGTTTGACCCTAATCCGGCAGATTTTCATCACCCTATTTCTAGGCGCGTGAGCAACTCCGCTTAACTATGCTAGATCTACTCTTAGGCAGGGACTTTTGCTCCACCATCTAAGCACATCAATACTTGAATCAATATCCCAGAAATACCAAAACGAGAATTAAGAACACATAGTTAAGAACAAATCAAGTATTTATCATATAGTTCAGCAAACGATAACAAGATTCATCTTAGGTTTCATCCCCCTCAGGTATCTGAGGGTTTAGTTCATAATCATAAAAGAATACATCTCAAAAGAAAAGATAAAACATAATACTAAAACCCCCTGAAGGAATTGAAGGAGAGATCCTCTCTCTTGAGTATAACTCCGGCTTCTTGAGATGAATCAACTACCTATTCTTCGAGCGAATCCCATAATTCTTGCATCTCTGGCTCGGCTCTTGGGCCTAGCTGGACGCGCGCTAAAGGTTGGCCTCTAGGGTGTTTATATAGGCTTTTGGAATGGCTTTCTTTGCCTCTAAGTACCCTAATCCGATTGAAACTCTTCTTTCTCACGTCAGGGACATGTGCATGGCACACGCCCGTGTGAATCGTGGCCAGGCCGTATTCGAGACTATTAAGGAGGCACGGTCGGGTGGTCTTGGGCCCAGTCCGTATTGATTTCGTGATATGGCCCATTTACTCATTTTTGGGCCCATTTCTCATTCTTTTCATCCTTCAGTCCTCTTCTGAGTATAAAACATGAAAACAAAGGATTAAGAGCACCAAATTACACAATTCAAGGAATAAATCATCCAAAAGAATGCTAAATGTGGGACTACAATATGTTCATATTATTGTTTATCAGCGTTGATAGGCCATATGTCCCCTACATTAAATTACGAAAATACGATTCGTCACACGGGCCAGCACACAGGCGTGTGCCATGGCGGTATGCCATTAAGGGTTTGATGACATCATAAACAGAGAGCTCCATGGATAGGAGACACGGGCGTGTCTAGGCGTGTGAAGGACACGGGTTATAGACACGGGCGTGTGCTCAGCCGTGTGAAATAAGTCAGTTTCGACAACGGGTGTCGAACACGGGCATGTTTTAGGGGCACACGGCGTGTCTCTTGGACAACACGGGCGTGTAGCCCAGTTGTATGTCAAAATTTTCTATGTGTTTTAAGGTTTCGGTTTGGTTCCGAAGCGTCCCAAGTATATGTAATAGGTCTTGTAGACTCATGATAGGGATGTTACGATTATAAATGAAAAAGTTTTAAATTATAACGAATTTTATAGCCCAAAGTTGAATGCTCAAGCAAGTCGAGTCCGATAATACCTCATATCCTGTCCTGGTGTCGGACACGGGTAAGGGATGTTACAGGTGGAAACAACATATGATTTTAGTTGGAATAGTCAAGGTGTGGGGAATTTTAACAATGCTACAAGACAGAATGCTAACAGTACACCACATGGTTATAATCATCCTATGCCGAGGCAAAATGTCCAGTAGGTTCAGACACCAACTTTATTATTATCATTATCATCATAATCATAATCATCATCATCATCTATTGAAGCCTTAGTAAAGGAATATATGGCCAAGAATGATGTCGTAATTCAGAGTCAAGCTACATCTCTCTAAGCTCTTGAGAATCAAGTGGGGCAAATAGTGAATTATTTGAATTCGAGACCACAAGGAGTGTTGCTAAATGATACCGAGAATTCGAGATCACAAAGGAAGGAATAATGCAAGACCATCACTCTTAGAAGCGGAACTCAGGTTGATAACATTGCTCAAGATGCCAAGGCAGGAGAGTTGATTGTATGTTTAACGTCACAACAATAATGTGCAAGCGTACACTTTCAATGCAAGTATAGTAGACAGATGTGAGTTTGTCGGATATTGATCCCACAGGGATGGTAGTCTTTTCTCTAGTAATGTCGGTGCAATAACCAGATATAAATAAGATAAATTGTGAGGATAGTTGTCATTGCAATAACTTGAAAACAATAAAATAAAAAAATGATAGTGATAACCTAGGATCCCCAACATGAATCTTCAGCAGAATACTAAATGCTCACAAGGTATAAAAGTGTAGGTGATTGTCGAGGCAATAAAATTCAATGTAAATCTTACCCAGTATTACTCCTTTATTTAATCTGAGACTTAAACATGCATATTAACCTCACCTTTCGATGATGGCAATATGACACTATTAAGAATAAGTGGACTAAGTTCCTCTAATCCTCACTAAACTTCCGTTGAAATGCTTGTTGGCTTAAGCTGTCACTGCACTTTCCAGTGTTAGTGATTGCAATAAGACTTCCGTGTTAAAAAAATTTCAAACACCAAGAATTCATTAGTACTTCCATACAATCATAAATCAGAGAGTAATCACTAGCATTTAGAAAGAAATAAGAAAGAATATAGTGAAGAATTCTATTCCTAGACAACTCGATTGAATCTCTCTATTCTCTTTTTTTTCTCGCATTTAGATCTCCTCGTTAGGAGCTAGTCTGCATCTGATTTTCAAGTTGGCTCACCCGTGAGAGGATTAAGTTGCCCTGGCCACAAGCTTCAAGGTAGGATGATGAAGATGATGATGGAGAAAAAAAACTCCCCATTTTCTTCACACGTCCACCTTTTATGTCCTCCTCCAATAGTACAGGTGTCCTTTCCTCAAAATTATTTTGTCGTTGTACGTATAGGTTGGTTATACCAGACTAGATAGCTCACGCAGTTTTGGTTCTTATCCGGACAACTGTCAGGTGTGATGACAATTTTAGATGCAGTCTGGGATTAACTCATGTAGTGACATTATAAGATAGAAAAATTGAGGATAAAATAGGCTAGGACTCACTGAGTTATAAAATACAATTTACTAAACTGAAAATGATAAAATGTATGCAAAGGATAACTAAATGGGAACAATTTAACCAATAAGTAAGGGGGAAAACCTATGTCCTTTCTAGTGCTATCACACCCCCAAACTTGAGTTTTTACTTGTCCTCAAGTAAAGCAGAAACTAGCAAGGCTACAAAAATTTTACTAAGGCAAATGATCATTCTAGAAACTTGAACCCTCTAATTTCCTAATGGATGAATCATATTCAGATGAAAGAATTTTGCATCGACGATTCATAAGCATAAATGAATAAGGTTACAACTTTATCAAAGCTAGCATCATACTTTAAACCCTAAGTTCTATCTACCATTACAGCATTTAGTACAAAACTAAGTATATATATACTTTTTTTTTCTTTTTTTTTCTTTCTTGAAATAAGGGATATCGTTGCATTATTGTACCCTTCTTCCTAAGAGGTAACGATGGGGTGCAACAAACCCCAGGGAGTATGTAATTGCACCGATACACACTCATACAGTGACAGACTTTGGCTAGATTGACTTTTCTAACGCTTGTATTGTAATGTTCCTTTTTTAACATTCCATATTACACTTACTTTGGAGTGTCTCTACTTTATAACTATATATACATTTATAAACAACTGTAAAAAGCTGATCCATTCAAGATTTAAGGAATGATCTCCTGTCAAATTTATCCAACTCATTCATTGGTAATTTACATGATTCAAGAATTAAGTATCGAATGTAACAAAAATTTTGAATAATTTTCATTAACTATAATTAAACCTTGCATGCTTCATTTCCGAAAAAAAGATTTTTGAAATATGGGTGCATTTCCAAGCCCCGTATGCATTCCCCCAAACTTAAAGTTTGCATTGTCCCCAATGCACTAACATGAAAATGTAATGACAATAAAAATGCAATGACAATATATATATCAAAATAAAACCTAAAGCTACATGCAATGCATGAATACTATAAATAAAGCTTAAAATAAACTAACTCAATTATTTGCAGTCGTCGATGTGGCTGCATGATGTTTCTTTCTCCTCTTTTTTTTCTTATCCCTCTTATTTCGTTTTTTATCCTTGGAGCACTTCCTTTCCTTTGGATTGCTCTTCAGTGCCCGACTCTGCCTCGGCATCATTGGCTACTATTTGTGTAAGAGACGCCACTTGGAGTGGTCTAATGTAGACCACTATTGCCAATGAATTACATTGCTCCTCACTGGTTAGCTCAGCGACTTTCACCGGTCTCGCTCAAGTTCACTCCAGATTATCAATATTTACAGCCACAGACTCGGGTACAGTGACAATCTTCTCAACAGAATCTTCTTCTTCTTTTTCTTTCTCATTTTCAAAAACTTCTTCTTCTTCAGCAACAACTTCATCTTCTGCAGCAGCAACTTCCTTCCAAACAACAATGTCCTCTTGATCAGCAAAAATACCATCCGTAAACAAGCTCTCAATCTTTCGTAAGCATTCTTCAATGTCCCTGGATTCCTCTTCTTTCTCAGCATCAGAGGCCTACACAATAACTGGGGATGCCACCGGTCTATCTTAGTCTTCTAAGTCGTCATCTAAGGAAGAGGGATCATAATTGTGAATGATTGGTGGAAAAAAAGGGAATTTCGGTAGTGGGAATGGGCTTAGTTGGCCTAATGTGGCTACAATAGAACTATTCCAAGCTTTGGTATAAGCATAAAATAAATTTTGGGATTTCTCCATATCTTCTACTATAGCGACAAGGCTAATCTACATGTTGTTGATAGAAATTACCACTTTTTGACATCCTTCAGTTTGCGCCATAATGATGTCTTTGCACTCAAGTTTGTTCCGTCGACTTTGGCTTTGCCCTTTCTTGTCTTGCTAGTCTCCACCTCTTTCAGTATCGGCGTGTCCTTCCGTCGAGTCATTCTTTCTACAGAGGCTTCATTGATTAGGCCATTATTTTCCAAGACTTCCTAACCAGTATGGGGCACGATTTCTATTTGCTGGCACAATAACATCACCAGTGATGGGAAAACCAATATCCCAGTCTGCCTTGCGGCACAATCAGCTATTTCTTCATGAAGAATTGTGCCTACATCAAATTTTCTGCCCTTAATAATAGAATGTATCAGACACATTCTGTCTAGGGTGACTATGGTGGTGTGAGTGGAGGGCTTTAGTGTACAGTTGGCAAAATGAAACAAAATTTTGCCTTGCAGCGCCAGGAAGTGGTGGTGCATCATGTAATTTTTTTTGATGGGAACCTATCCACACTACTCCCTCAACATATAAGTCTCTCACCAACAGGTCTCATTTTTTATCTGTGATGTCATCTATGAACTCGGAGTGTTCATCGACTTCGACCTTGGTGTTGTACGGCTCGTCGATTGTTGCAGCATCCCATGGTATTAAACCTTCTCGAACAAAAATGAACTCACGTACCAGTGAAGGAGAGTAGCTGGCAGGATGGGTGCAAAAGGTTTCCCATTTTAACTTCGAGATGGTTTTGGAGACTTGCTTACCCAAGTCTTGTTGTGGCGAAAGGGAAATGCCCTACTCGGGATAGAAGTTTCGCTTCAGTATCCTGTCGAAAATCGTTCCTTTTCTGCTTTATTCAAAAAGATTACTAGCTCCTTTGTCTACACTGGCCTGGGGGATTTTAATTCACGAACTGTGGTAGCAGAGGACGCATGTTCTCCAGCAGATTTGGTGGCTTTCTTGACCAAGCATCTTTTTTGGCCATCTTTTGTTTAGGGAGAATGGTTTAAAGGTAAAAAGATATGATTTTGAGAAGAGAGAAGAAATAAAAATGGTTGCTTGAATGCGTTATAGTCAGTACAGTGGGAGGGGAATTATAGTGGGTGAAAGAAGAAGATGGAGAGGCGTGTTGTTTTATGGAGAGATATAAGGCTAGTGGGAAAAGTTGTGTCCAAAAGAAATTGTGCCCACTTAGAATTATCAAAAGGCTAAGTAAGTTTTCATCCAACGGTGGAATCTAAATTTCTCTGAATTTTGATGAGCTATAAATGGTATTACAGACTTACAGAATGCACTAACAGTAAGATATCTTTTTTTTATATAGAAAACGACCCTAAGGTCAACCTTAATTTATTGCTTCATGAATAATAATTTTATGAATATCCAACAAATAATCCATATCAAAATACAAATTAATTCTCTTCTTAGTGGCTAAATTACGAATTAAACTTGTAGCATTGTTACTATTGCTATTAATCTAACTTATTTCGATCGATTCAAAATTTCTAAAGGCTTTGCATTCCTGCTTCATGCACTGGCCTAGAATAGTGACATCTTACTCTCTCTTATTGACCGTATTGACTAACATAGCACTATCAGATTCCAAAATGAGCTTAGCCACTTTTAACCAAGAGGCCAATTTTAAAACTTCACTCAAGGCTTTCAATTCTGCCCAAATTGCTTCCAAAGAATTTTCAACATTATTATAACAGCCTCCAATTACAAAGTCGTCATGATCTCTTGCAATTGCTCTAAACCCACTACAACCAAATGAAACAGTAGGGTCCATATTTACTTTAATGTAACCATTTGGAGGTTTTGTCCAGCCCTTGTGCACCGGGTTGGGGGGAAGCATTGGGGGTTCAATCAGATTAGAAATTCTAAAATCATTGCTAAGTGTTTGCACCCTTTCCCACACCACCAAAGCAATATTCATCTTGCCCTGAAACACCATCTTGTTTCTGTCGTTCCAGTTATTCCAGAGAAGAGTGAAAAAATCAGCCACCGCCTTGTTGTTAAGATCACAGAAGGCATCTTCCAACCAGTCAATGAAGAGGTCGTAGTTCCCATCGATAATCCTATTGTTTAAGCCCCTAATAACCAAGATTTTATGAGCCTTTAGGCAATCTTTCATTACATGAATCAACGTTTCGTCTTTGTTATTGCATTTAGAATAGGTTTTTGAGAAACACTGGTGGATACGAGCAATGTTATCAAAGGTGGGTAGAATATTATGATCGATTCTCCAACTGAAAACCTTAATCTTGGGGAGAATTATTCTAGATTGCTCTCCAAAAAAACTGTGGGGAACAAAACCAATTCTCTTGAGGGTCAGCCAAAAATAGGCCAACTTGGACGTATAGAAACCATGCGGGTTTTGAGTCCATGTTCTACTGTCTTTGACCTCATTATGAGGAATGGATAAATTGCAAATGTAGTCCCCCAACATATTACCGTAAAGCTCAATTACCCTCTCCCTTTTCCACCGCCTACAATTCTGGTCCCACGGGTCTTTAACTTTCTTCTCATTATTTGTTTAAAGGGACCGAAAAACTGAATCACCTTTAAGGCCTTCGACACCCCAATAGTCCCACCGAATGTCTATCGTGTTTCCATCGTCCACTTGCCATATAAAGCCACACTTTAAAGCATCGGCAGCCTTAGCAATGCTCACCCGGGTAAAAGATGGTTTATCACAATGTTTATGCAGGAACACATCCCTTTCAGGGAAATATTTCACACTTAAGACTTTAAAACATAAGGCATCATTTTGAGTAATAAGTCTCCAAACTTGTCTGCCCAATAAAGCCAAATTAAACATATGCATATCCCAAAAGCCCATGCCTCCCATCCCCTTTGGAAAACACAGCCGATCCCAGGTCATCATAGCCCAACCACGGGTCTTTTCATTATTCGTCCACCACAGACAGCCCATTTTTTGAGTAAAGATCCTCAATGATACCTTTAGGGGCCAGAAAAATCGAGAACATGTAAGTTGCTAAATAATATCTTTGATGAACACCTCTTTCCCTCCGTAAGATAGCAAACGTTTTGACCAACTGTTTATCCTACAAGTGCACCGATTGATGATGTTAGTAAAAGCTAATGATTGTTTTCTACTAACAGGTAATGGTAACCCTAGGTAACTATCTAGATTGTCAACCATATGCATTCCGAGCATAGAATTAAACAGCTGCCTTTGGGTCAAAAGGGTTTTCGGGCTAAACATAATCATGGATTTGTCCTTATTAATCTTTTGGCCCGAATCACAAGTAAAATCTGTAATAATATTTACAATTTCCTCCACATCCCTTTTTCTATTACGGATAAAAAGGAGTGCATCATCGGTAAAAAAAGGTGATTTATACGTGAACCATTTATGCTAGCCCGAATTCCCTTAAGCATACTATTAGTCTAAGCATGAATTAACAATTTTGAAAATACATCCATGCAAAAAAAAAAAAAAAAAAAGAGGGAGAGGTAGGGAGAGAGAGGATCCCCTTGTTTGAGGCCCTTTTTTGGCATGATCATTTTAGAGAGGGTGGAGTTGCATTTAACAACATAGCAGACCAAGCAAACGCAACTTATAATTTTAGACACCCATTAATCGGTATAGCCCATCTTCTTCATAACCTCTTCAATGAAAATCCACTCCACCCGGTCATATGCTTTGCTCATATCGAGCTTAATTACAAATCCTTTGTTGGGTCCATTCTTTTCACATTGGAGGTAATGGACCAGTTCATGGGCAATCAAAAAATTGTCGAGGATTATTCTCCCTAGAATAAAGGCGCTCTAGTTTTGGCAGATGCACAATGGGAGGGTTTCTTTCAAATGATTTGTGAGAACTTTGGCTACAATTTTGTACACCACCCTACAAAGACTGATCGGGTAAAAATTAGTCATATCCACTGGCTCTTTAAACTATTCACATTTCTAAGACCCCTAAGAACCTCATGGTACAAATTAATAATATCATTCCCCACCATGTCCCAATTTTCTTTGTAAAAATTTCCCGACAAGCCATCAATTCCTAGGGCTTTCCTTGGATCAATTTGACTGAAAGCTTTCTTAATTTCATTGTCTGTAAACTCCTGCAGCAGTTTGCCATTCACCTCCCCTAAAATGCAATTCTCAATATAGTTAAGATTTAACACAATATTAGTATTTAAATTTGAATTGAATAAATTTTGAAAATACTCCTTAGCCACCTTACAGATATCCGTTGTGTTTTCTCTCCAGTAGCCATTCATGTCTTTTAATCTAGCTATGCTATTTTTTTTTTCTTTCAATTTGTGGCCCTCACAAGAAAGAACCAGGTATTTCTGTCACCCTGCTTCAACCAGTTGACCCCGAATGTTGTGCCCAGTACTTCTCCTCTTTATCCAATAGATTTCCAAGTTTTAATCTCATAGCCCTCAGTCTATTACCCTCGTACGTACTCCCTGGGCTGTCAATGATTTTATTAATATTCACCTGTAAAGAACCAATCTGATTGCGCATTTTTTATACATGTTATATTGCCACGCTCCAATATTTGTACCCAGCTTCTCAATCTTTCCCATAATATCCGTAGAGCCCTTCTGCCAAGCACCCTTAATAATTTTTTTTTTGCTTCTTACTCTTTAGCCCAGCAGACATCATATCTAAAATTTAGTCTTGGGTCTCTTATCTATCTCTCAGCTTACGACTCTCAGTATCTAATACTATAGCATCATGGTCAGAAATGGACTAGCGGATCACCTTGGTCTCTATGAATGGGAAGCTAGCCACACAATTTGAAGACGTCAAAAAACCAATCGAGTCTCTCCTTGACCATTGTTGTACCCTCCCTGTTATTTACCCAACTAAACCACCCATTGCTCATTTTCAAGTCAACCATCGAAATCTCATCTAGGATCTCATGAAAACCTCCATAAGGGCATTTGGCTTCTTCCTACCCCCTCTTTTTCTGCATTTTCAAGAATCGCATTGAAATCTCCCCTAGTGATCCACTTCTCATTAACAGACTTGCTAGCCCTCATTAGAATATTCCACGAGCTTTGTCTTTTATTAGGATCGGTGTTCCCGTAGAAGCCCATGAAGTGGATGGGGTTGTCATTCTCTAGATGAATCAGAGAGTCAATATGGTTGCTAGAATAGTTTATTATTTTGACCTTAGTGCCTTCCTTTCACATCATAACGAGGCCTCCGCTTTTCCCATTAGCGGTAACAACCAAGCACCCGTCCATCCTGCACTTACTATGAATAGAAGAAATTTATTAGCATGAGTTTTTGTTTCACAAAGGAAAATTATACAGGGTCATTAGCAATAAGGAGTTGCTTTAATTCACGACCTATCGCAGGGTTTCCAATCCCACAACAGTTCTAGCAAAGGATCTTTACTGCTCTTGGTAGGGTTGGTTGCCAGCCGCCACCTTGCATGGTAAAACATTGTCCAATAGTCTTCTTGTTACTATTTTGGATGGGTTCTCGTCTGTGTGATCTCCATTCAGACCCCTTTGTCTCTTTCTTCTACTTTTAAAATGTCCCAGTACATCACTCATAGATTTATGATTTCTTTTTTCCATTGGAGAATTAGATATTGAGTCTTCTTCACATCCCTTTTCTTTTCATTGCTGTAGGAGTTTTCTACTATCGTCCCTTGTGTCTGTCTTGCTCTCCTCTTTGTCCTCATTCAATAGAGGTTTTTTTTGCCACAATTTCAACTCCATTTCGCGATATGCCCCTGTCTTGATTTGGAGCCACTATATTATCCCTTATCCAGCTTCCATATTGGAGATGTAATATGTTTGACTCAGAGGCTCCATATTTGTTTTTGCACTTTTTTGTAGTATGTCCAATTAATCCACAAGAGTAGCAAAAAGCTGGTAACCTCGCATACTTAATAACACATATTATTTCAATCCCATCTCTTCCCACTAGCTTCACAATCCTACACAAAGGGTTTGAGACATTGATTTTTATTTTTAGCCTTAAGAATTCGGTCCAGCCCCCATTTCTATCCTTCCAGTCAATTGCCAACAACTCACTTATAGAATTTCCAGCATCCAATGCAGTTTGATGGTCCATGTATCCCAAGGGTATGTTGTAAACCCTTAGCCAGAAAGGAAACAAGTTGAACTCATATGTGTCTATGTCTTTACCCTTAACAAAAGGCATCATAGTGAATAAGTAATTCTCGAATAGCCAGGGCATGAGCTTGAGAATTCTGCTCATAAATCATAAAAGTAACATATTTTAAGCCCACATTTAGCATGCTTTTGGATGATTTAATCCTTGAATTATGTAATTTGGTGCTCTTAATCCTTTGTTTTCATGTTTTATACTCAGGAGAGCACCGGAGAAGGAAAATAATGGAAAACGGGCCCAAAACTGAGTAAATGGGCCATATCACAAAATCTACACGGCCTGGCCCAAGATCACACGACCGTGCCCCATTCAACAGGTTCGAACACGGCCTGGCCACGACTTACATGGGCGTGTGCCATGGGCATGTCCCTGTCGCAGGAAAGAAGAGTTTCACTCAGATTTGGATATTTAGAGGCAAAAAAACATATTCAAAAGCCTACATAAACACCCTAAGTATGACCAGAAAGGGGGAACCCAAGGCTTTTGTCAGTGGGCGTCCAGCTAGGCCAAAGAAGACAGATTTGTGGAGATTTACTCGAAGAAAGCCAATTGATCCATCTCAAGAAGCCGGAATCATACTCAAGACGGAAGATCTCTCTTTCAATTCCTTCAGGGGGTTTTATGGATTTCTTATGTTTTGTTTTATCTTTTCTTCTAAGATGTTTTCTTTTATTGTTATGAACTAAACCCTCAGATACCTGAAGGGGATGAAACATAAGATGAATCTTGTTATTGTTTGCTGAACTATATGATAAATATTTGACTTGTTCTTAATTATGTGTTCTTAATTCTTGTGTTGATATTTCCGGGATATTAAATCAAGTATGATGTGCTTAGGTGGAGGAACAAAAGTCCCTGCCTAAGAGTAGTTCTAGCATAATTAAGCGGAGTTGATCACGCGCCTAGAGATAGGGTGACGAGATTTTGCCGGATTAGGGTGAAACATAATATGGGAGTCCATAGATTGAGTTAATGCGATCTAAGGGTTTTAATTAGAAAGAGATTTCAATTAATCAACCTAGGGTTAGACATTGGTCGCCTCGAGAGAGGGATTAATATAACTTAGGGAATCTTACGAGTCAAGTCAAGTGAATAAATCGTCTGGTTCAGAATTAGATAACAAGTGAAGTCTAGGTGGATTCTTCCTTGGGTGTCGTCTTATTCAATTGCTTTTTCTTCCAAGTTATTTTCCCAAATTCATTCTTCTTTGTCTTAGAGTCTTTAGTTTAGTTGTTAGTTAATTTTAGATTACATAAATAAATCATTTAATTCTTAGGCTAAATAATCAAAAGAGAATTAGTATTAGTACTTTTGGCTCCTTTGGGTTCGACATTCCGGTCTTGCCTTAACTATACTACTGTTCGATAGGTACGCTTGCCTCAAATCGTTGTCATAGTTAGTTTCCAAGTGACATCGCGAAAACAACGATCATTTGCTTCTATCTTCCAGGCATCCAAACTTTACAAATTGCCTTGTCATTTAGGGCTACGAAATTTACCTCATCTTCTATGAACCATAACGACTTGAAAACCCTATACATCGCCTCCATCATCGGTTTCTCCTCCGCCATTATTTTGCCCACCGCCAATGTTTCAAACCCTTGGAAATTGTTTTCGGCATTGATGATAATGACCTGGACAGACTCTTCTTCTGAAAACTTCAATCTTATGAGCATCGCATTTATGTCATCAGCAATTGTAAAACCTTGTCCCAATTCGGTTCCACTCCCTCATAGGCCAGCAAGAAGACAACAATGAGAACACCTCGAGAGAAAACTGAAGAAAAGGCACAAACTTGGAGCCATGTCCCAAAGGACAACCTAATGAATACGAAAGAAAAACCAAAAAAAAAAAAAAAACAAGAAACATATAAAAATGAAAAAAATGCAAGAAAACTAAAAAACCACAGAAAATGAAACACAATAATGAAGGAAAAAATGAACAATAAAGCAAAAAGAACTATTAACATGGGTACAAGAAAAACACAAGATAATAATCTTCCAAAACGCACCAAAAACTAGTAGTTGAGAGAAGAATAGCAATCCACCAAAAAAAAGTAAGAAGGAAACGAAAATGTCATGTTAAGTTTAGCCCAAAGAAAGGCTTATCATGTAATATGCAAATACCACCATGCATGCAGATATACGTTCCAGAAGAATAAAAAATAGTTATTGGGAGGACCTCAATTTCATGTAGATAACATGGAAAAGTCAAACCAGAAAAAAAATTTACAGACGCCGTAGGCCCCTTAAGAGGGTTTTCATTGATATAATCAAAACCATGCACGGTGAAATGTTTACAGGATCATTCACTGACGTCATAGAAATGCAAGAAACATAGAAAGAGAGTAAAGAAACAGACAAAGTTCACTGTCAACAAGAAAAAACCCTTCAAGAAAACCCCTATCCAATGACTGTCTTTGACAAAGACCCTTCACGTCAAACCACAGGCACCGTATGCCCGAGAAAACTCCCCTATAGCAAAAGCAGAACAGCCAACCCCCAATACTGCCATAATATTCAAGGAATAAAGGCAGACACATGAAAGCAAAAAAAAAAAAAAAAAAGAAAAAATAATCGCTTAAATCTTGTAGAAAATTTCAAAAAAACAAACATTAACAAGACATTAGTAAAGAAAATTAAAATTATGAGTAGTAATTAAAAACTAAAACTTTTCGACCAATTTAATGGTCTCTGCATGCTTTTGATCATTGTTGCCAAAATAGTGTTTCAACCGCTGTCCATCGTGTAAATCTTTAATTATGACTGCACCATGAGGAAATACGTCGAAAACTTCAAAAGGTCTAGACCAACGTGAACGCAATTTACCTGGATGTCATTTGTGTAGAGAATTGAATAATAAAACCTGTTGCCCTACGATAAAATGTCGCTATAAAATAATCTTGTCATACCATCATTTGGTCCTTTCCTTGTAAATTACAGCATTTTTATAAGCATTTCTCCTAATCTCCTCTAGTTCAGTGATATCCAACAATCTTTCCTTTCCAACCACTTCATAATCCATATTCACTTGCTTAATTATCCACATTGATTTGTAGTTCAGTTCGAATAGAAAGTTACATGCTTTCCCAACAACCAATTGATACAGCGACATCCCTAATAGAGTTTTATATGCTGCCCGCAATGCCCATAAAGCGGCATCCACTTGGAAAGACCAATCTTTCCTCAAAGGGTTTAAAACCTTCTCAAGAATGCTCTGAATTTTTCGATTCAAAACTTCGGCTTGTCCATTAGTTTGCGAATGATAAGTACTAGCCATTCTATGATTAACTCCATATATTTTCAGTGAGATCACCACTTGGTTGGAATGAAAGTGTGTATCTTGATCACTAATCAATTCCTTTGGTGTGCCAAAGCGGGTGAGTATATGCTTGTGAAAAAATTTTAGCATTATGTTTGTATTATCCTTTGGGACTGTAACAGCTTCAACCCACTTTGAGACGTAGTCAATAGCTACTAATATATAAATATTTCCAGATGAACTCAAAAATGATCCCATAAAATCCATACCCCAACCATCAAATAATTCAACCTCCATAATTGGTTGTCGCAACATTTCATTGCGTCGGGATATAGAACTGGTGCGCTAACACCCATCGCATTGATTCAAAAAATTGTGGGTGTCTTTGAATAGTGTCGGCCAGTAGAATCCTAATTAGATAACTTTAGTAGTAGTTCTCATACCACTAAAATGACATCCATAAGGAGCATCATGACAATGCTTTAGGATTGAACGCACCTCCTCTTCTGGGAAACAACGTCGAACAATGTTGTCATTGCATACCTTGAATAAATACGACTCATTCCATTGATACTTCACTACATCATGAAGAAATCATTCTTTTTTATGGCCTGTGACACCTAATAGGAGTTTTCTACACACTAGATAATTAACAAAATTTGCATACCAAGGGGTTGCATCTACAGCAAATAACTTCTCATCTGGGAATGCGTCGAAAAATTGAAGTATGTTTCTGTCTTTGCTACCAACTTCCAATCAAGACAAATGGTCTGCAACTTGATTCTCTGAACCCTTATGGTCTTTTATCTCAATGTCAAATTCTTGCAACAGTAATATCCAGTGTATCAGTCTTGGTTTGTCATCCTTTTTCGCAAAGAGATATCCCAACACCGAGTGATCAGTGAATATCATAACCTTTGCATCGACAAGATAGGAACGAAACTTATCGAAACCAAATACTATAGCAAGCAATTAAGACTATAGCCAACAATTCTTTCTTGGTGGTTGTATAATTAAGTTGAGCCTCTGTAAGAGTTTTGCTAGCATAATAGATGGCGTGAAATATTTTTCCCTTTCGTTTTCCTAGAATCGCACCCACGGAAAAGTCACTTCCATCGCACATAACTTCAAAAGGTTGAGATCAATTGGGTGCAATGACAGTGGGTGCATTTAGTAGCTTCTTTTTTAACTGAATAAAGGCATCCAAACATGCATCGTCAAAGAAGAATTTTCAATTCTATTCCAACAATGAGCACAAGGGCTTTACAATTTTCAAAAAATCTCTAATAAAACTTCGGTAAAACCCCGCATGTCCTAGAAAGCTGCAAGTACCCCTCAAATTTGTTGGTGGAGGTAATTTCTCAATGATTTCCACCTTAGCTTTGTCTACTTAAATGCCTTAACTAGAGATGTAGTGTCCTAACACAATACCTTCAGTTTCCATCAAATGACATTTTTTCCAATTCAGAATAAGATGTGTGTCCTCATATCGCTTCAGTACTTTATCTAAATTGTCAGCACAATTATCAAAATCATTCTCATAGACTGAGAAATCATCCATAAATACCTCTAAAGAGTCTTCGATCATATCTGAGAAAATTTCCATCATTCACCTTTGAGATGTGGCTGGTGCATTGCAGAGACTGAAAGGCATACGACGAATAGAGAAAGTACCAAAAGGGCATGTGAAGGTTATTTTCTCCTGATCCTCTAGTGTAATAACAATTTGATTGTACCCAGAATAGCCATCTAAAAAGCAATACTAGGCCTGTCCAGCAAGTCGATCCAGCATTTGGTCAATGAAAGTGTAACACCCCAAACCCGGCCCATGCGTTTCGATCGGATCTGGCATGTCACGGTTTGTACATTGAAAACTTTTGCCTTGTTGGTTTGGAAGTTGTAAACTAATTAGACATTACTTAAGTGATATTTTGGAAATAAAACCCTATATTTTTATTACTAAGTATAAGTAAATCATGTCATAAAATCATAATTTCCAGAACATTGAAATCTACTTAATTGGATAAAACTATGGGGCCTTATTACATTGATAATTCAAAATAAAATAAAATAAAATAAAACTTAGAGAAATCCCAAAATAACTTGTAGGAATAAAACTTGATGGCCCTCGAGTCCGTCTCGCTCCCATGTCCACGATCTCACCGCTCATCCGGAAGAGTAGAAAAGGAAAGCGTGAGTCACCAAGACTCGCAGTGTATAAATCTCAAGGCACACATCGACTGAGCCCACAAACACATTATGGGCCCCGCCCATACAGAAAAGGTAACAATCATAACACTGATAAGCAATACATAATGATAAACCCAACCTATCCTAGGTTTCCATCCTCTACACACTATCCCGTACCAACCATCACACCTTGGGGATTTCTACAATCAACCCTCCATCTGCTACACACCAAAACGACAGCCGTACTGCCTATTCCTGTTATTCAGGAATCATTAAACGTGGCATAGCCACCGATTACTATGTGACCTTACATTTAAATTATGTGGGATTTCTACCACCGATCACCAAGTGACCTATCATACACTTCCCCTTAAATATCATCATTCCCACCCCATGCATACATACATAAAGAAAACATCATGTAGAATTATATATTTTTCGATACACATAGGGAGTTCTATGTTTACGTACCTAGCATCCTTGCCTAACCCTTTTAGGGTTCCATTCGACTGTCTATACAGCCTCATTCCGGCTTTTTAGCCCATAACATTTATAAATAGACATACAAACAGATTTATTAGTAGTGTGTTAAAGATCTACACATCTGATTAATGTCGATCCCTCGCTAAATCGATCTACAACTTTTCTTAAAAAGCCGAAAAGATGCAAAACTAGGGCATCTCCTATATTCGGCCATGGTTAGTGTCCTACCCAATTTTATATATTTGAATAACAAATCTTCTTACCTTAAAATCCCGAAATTGGAGATTAGCTAATTTCGGCTTTTAGATCTAGATGACCAAGCTTCCTTCAAATCCCGAATTGCCGCCCATCATAAAACCATTAAACTATTAGCTTTCGGCTTTTTCCTTTCAAAAACCGGGAATAGATCATGAGAACTAATCAAAAATTAACACTTACCTTAGCATAGGAGATTCGGCTAACACTAGAGAGAGGATTCGGCAATGCCAACGGAAGATTTAAATGCTAGAAGTATAGAACTAATTCTCAAATAGGATGAATAGAAGAAAAGACTATGGATGCTTTGGCTTTTTAGAGAAATCGGCACAAGAGGAAAAAGTGGAGAAGAGTTTCGGCTTTTAAAGAAATTGGAGAGGGAGAGGCTAGGGAATTTTGGCACAATGGGAGATAAATTTAGGGTTTTCAGTGTCAGAATCAAGGAGCTAGCCCCCCTATTTATAGATATTTTGGCACCTTCGCTAAAAACCGAAACGCCTTAAAATTCAAGCTAAAAGAGAGGAGAAATTTGGCACCCTCCTTGCCATGCAGTAGCCAAATTTTACACTCCTCTAGGTGGTGGATTTTCAGCCAACACTTCCCTTGAAGATAAGCTCCTAACTTTTCTCCTTTTTATCTATGATATTATCACTTAAAAATCCACATAAATTCTCCTATTTTATAGCCTTGTAGCCATCCACCTCTACTAACCCTAATGCTAAATTTAACTCACTTAAATTAAAAGATTTGGGCCTCATTAAACTTAATACTTGGGCCCCTTATTCCTTGTGTGTGGCGTCACCCTCTCTTCATTTAAAGTGCCGAATTTGGCCTAAAACATGGGCTCCTTGCGACCCAAAACTTGTTCCTTTTTAATTGTTAATGATGTCACTTTAAAATAATTTAATCTGGGTCTTTTGCCTAATTCTAAGCCCAAATTTAGACCCCTATCAAATTAAATTATCCTATTAAACTTATCCCTACACTAAATGCATATGCCCATAAATTTAGGATGTTACAGAAAGGAAGTGGGAAGTGATCCTTCTTTGTGGCCGCATTCAATTTGTAATAATCAATACAAACTCGCCATCCGTAGGAATGCGTGTAGGAATTATTTCGTCTTATCATTGCAAACCACAATGATGCCACTCTTTTTAGGTATGCATTGCATTGGGCTACCCAATTGCTATAAAAAAATAGGTAAATAATTCCAGCATTAAGCCATTTCATGATTTCCTTCTTGACAGCTTCCTTCATCTTCTCGTTTAATCTTCTTTGCTGTTTAATTGATTGCTTGCCTTCATCTTCCAACCTGATCTTGTGCATATAGAAAGAAGGACTAATACCTTGAATATTGGTAATACTCCAAGCAATAGCTCGTTTATGTTGCTTAAGAATATGGATCAATTTCTCTTCTTGAGTTTCATTCAGTGTTGCGGAGACAATAACTGGGAGAGTATTGCAGTTGTGAGTATTCCTGCCTATCACACGGGCTATCCGGGTTCAATCCCTGGCAACAATGCCAAAAACTTGATCATCTGTTTAACGTCATATCAATAATGTGCAAGCGTACACTGTCGATGCAAGTATAGTAGACAGATGTGAGTCTGTCAAATATCGATCCCATAGGGATGGTAGTCTTTTGTCTATTAATGTCGGTGCAATAACTAAATATAAATAAGATAAATTGTGAGAATAGTTGTCGATGTAATTACTTGAAAACAATAAAATAAAATATGATAGTGATAAACTGAGATCCCCAACATGAATCTTTAGCAGAATACTAAATGCTCACAAGGTATAAAAGTATAGGTGGTTGTCGAGGCAACAAAATTCAATGTAAATATTACCCAACATTACTCATTTATTTAATTTGAGACTTAAACATGCATATCAACCTCACCTTCCACTGATGGCAATACGGCACTATTAAGAACAAGTGGACTAAATTCCTCTAATCCTCACTCAACTTCTGTTGAAATGCTTGTTGGCTCAAACGGTCACTACACTTTCCAGTGTCAGTGACTGCAATAACACTTCCGTGTTAAAAAAATTCAAACCCCAAGATTAAACAATAAAAGAAGATTAAATAAGATAGCATTTCACCAAGAATTCATCAGTACTTCCATACAATCCAAAATTAGAGAGAAATCACCAGCTTTTAAAAAGAAATAAGAAAGAATAGAGTGGAGAAATCTATTCCTAGACAACTCGACTGAATCTCTCTATTCTCTTTTGTCTCGCACTTAGATCTCCTCGTCAGGAGCTAGTTTGCATCCGATTTTCACATTGGCTTCAAGGTAGGATGATGAATATGATGGTAGTGAAAAAAACTCCCTTTTGTCTTCTCACGTCCACCTTTTATGTCCTCCTCTAATAGTACAGGTGTCCTTTCCTCAAAATTATTCTGTCCGTGTACGTATAGGTTTGTTATACCAAACTAGACAACTCACCCAGTTTTGGTTCTTATCCGACCAACTGTCACGTATGGCGAAAATTCTGTATGCAATCTAGGATTAACTCATGCAGCGACATTAATGCAATAAGATAGCAAAATTAAGGATAAAATAGGCTAGGATTCACTGAGTTATAAAATAAAATTTACTAAACTGAAAATGCTAAAATGTATGCTAAGGATAACTAAATGGGAACAATTAAACCAATAAGTAAGGGGGAAACCTATGTTCTTTCTAGTTCTATCAAGAGGAAAAATCGAATAACAACCATGTAAAGATCCTAGAGTCATCTGAAAAATATACTGAACCTAAAAAAGATGTGCTAGTAAGATTAGATAAATTTATCTTTCCTATTGATTTGCTTATTTTAAAATGTTAAGCTGATCAAGATGTGCCAATTATTTTGGAAGACATTTTCTTGCTACTGGCAAGATGTTAATTGATGTATAGAAAGGTGAGGTGACCATGAGGGTAAATGATCAGAAGGTTACCTTTAATGTATTTAATGCTTTTAAATGTGCTGATGCTAATGATGAATGCCATGCCATTGGGTTGATAGAAAAAGTAATGAAGGAGTTCACCAGATTTTGCCATAGTAATTTCGATAGTAATGAAGACCCACTTGAGCAGAGTTATATGATCATGTCTGAAAGTCTTAATATTTTTATAATGAATGATCGAGCCTAAAAACTAACTTATGACAATGATTGAGGCAAGCGCACCTATCGAAAAGTAGCATAGTTTAGTGGCAAGACCGGAATGTCTAACCCAAAGGAACCAAAAGTACTAATACTGACTTTCTTTTTATTATTTAGCCTAAGAATTAAGGGAATTGTTGTTTAACCTAAAATTAACTAACTACTAAGCTAAAGATGCTAAGACACGGAGAATGAATTGGGAAAAATACTATTGAGAAAAACCAATTGATTAAGACAATACCTGAGGAAGAATCCACCTAGACTTCACTTGTTATTTAACTCTGAACCGGACGATTTATTCACTTGACTTGATCCGTAGGATTCCCTAATTTATATTAATACCTCTCTCGAGGCTACTAACGTTTAACCCTAGGCTGATTAATTGAAATCTCTTTCTAATTAAAACCCCTAGAATTGCATTGACTCGATCTATGGACTCCCATATTAGGTTTGACCCTAATCCGGCAGATTTTCGTCATCCTATCTCTAGGGTTGCGATCAACTTCGCTTAACTATGCTAGATCTACTCTTAAACAGGGAATATTCCTCCACTGCCTAAGGGCATCAATACTTGAATCAATATCCTGAAATATTAAAACAAGAATTAAGAACACATAGTTAAGAACAAATCAAGTATTTATCATATAGTTCAAAAAATAATAACAAGATCTGTCTTAGGTTTCATCCCCTTCACGTATTTGAGGGGTTTAGTTCATAATCATAAAAGAATACATCTCAAAAGACAATATAAAACAAAACATAAGAAAAACCCTAAAACCCTTGAAGGAAATTGAAGGGAAGATCTTCCGTCTTGAGTATGATTCCAGCTTCTTGAGATGAATCAACTGGCTTTCTTCGAGTAAATCCCACAATTCTCTCTCTGCTTGGCTCTCTACCTACCCGAATCGCCTCTTGAAGATTGGCCTCTAGGGTGTTTATATAGGCTTTTGGAATATCTTTCTTTGCCTCTAAGTACCCTATTCCGAATGGAATTAAAACAAGTCACGTCAGGGACACGCCCGTGTGGCACGGTAGTGTAAATCGAGCTCAGGCCGTGATCAGGTCTGCTAAAGAGGCACGGCCGTGTGTTTCAAGCCCAGGCCATGTGAATTTCGTACTTCAACCCATTTTCTCCGTTTGTGGCCCGTTTATTGTTCTTTTCATTCTCCGGTGCTCTCCTAAGTATAAAACATGAAATTAAAGGATTAGGAGCATCAAATTCCACAATTCGGGAGATAAATCATCCAAAAGTATGCTAAATGTGGGATTAAAATATGTATATATCACAGTTTATTAAATACCCCCACACTTAAGCATTTGCTTGTCCTCAAGCAAAATTCTCAACTCACAATTAAAATGAACTTCCTTGATTCATAATATTCATCAATAGTGTTTCATAATAATTCATAGGTAATTCATACATTGATAATTTAACCAAAAGGGTTCTATAGAGTCAAACAATCAAAGTCATAGTTTTTGTAGCACGAAAACATAGGTGCTTCCCCTTACCTAAATAATCACCTTTTATTCAAAATTGACAAGAGTTGACATCCTCACTAAAGATTCACTCAAATCAATCAAAGTGTTTGTGGTTCAAAATTAAGCACTCAAAAGTCGAACATGAAAAGTTAATCCCATAGGCTTGCATGAAAATCAAATCTCCACCACTATAAAATGAAATGATACACAAATTAAAAGGTCTTTAAAAGGGTTGTAATGGGGCTTAGGTTTAAAGGTGTGGATAATGGCTGAATTAAAGGGTTAAAATTGAGATTGAATTGACAATATACCTAACTAGAAAAATGAACTAATCCTGAATAATTACATCAATTGAAAACTTGAAACACTAATAACACGAGCTTCTTCTTAGAATGTGGAATTAATTGCTTAAGCTCAAACATAGAAATAACAATGAATAATTTTCCAACATTTTTTTTAAGAAAAAATCAAGTATTCGCAATAAAAAGAAAGAACTTTAACAACTGAAATATAGAACATAGTTAGGCAACTGCTCAAAATCAAATCTCGACAAAAAAGGGAGTTAAGAAATGGTGATAACAAATACAAGATGGGTTTTGGGTTATTATTAGTGGGTGAGTCAATAAATGGTTTGTTAAGATCAAAGGGGTTCACTCAGGGTTAATTGTTCGGGCCCAGGGGGTAGGGTAGGGTCCGGTTTGGGGCCGGAGGCCCCAAACCTGGGCCCGAAGGGCCCAGGGGGTAGGGTAGGGTAGGGTAGGGTAGGGTAGGGTAGGGTAGGGTAGGGTAGGGTACGGATTGAGGGTAGGCTTTTAGTGGAGTAAGTGGTTTAAATCCTAAGTGCCTTTATCATCTTTGTATATCAAATCAATGATGTGGTCTTGACATGTATAATCGAAGCAAGTTCTAGAATAACAAATCAATGTTGACACACTCATAATCAATAAAGTGAGAAAGAAAATAATGTATGCTCTAAAAGGCTCAAAATCTCACAAAAATAATGGGTTTTTTATATCAACTTTGTAAATTTCAAACTTCAAGGTAAAATTAGATTCAGGTAGACAACCTAAAAAAATTTTAATTTTTGAAAATAGACTCATCATGCTTGATTCTCTAGTTTCCTAAAGTTTAAATCATCACTGTACAATTATCAATGACTTAATCCAAAACATATCAATAAAAATCATGAACCAAAGGAAATTTCATTCTAATAGTAATATGAGAAAATTACTTAAGAACAAGATATAATTCAGGGATTTGAGAATAATGCAAAAAGTTAGGAACTTTTCGAAATAAAATTCACCCCCCACACTTAAGACGTACATTGCCCTCAATGAACAAAGATATATATGAAATCATAAGAGATAGGGAGAAGTGAAACTTCCTAAATTTTTGGATGGATTCCTTGAGTTGAAAGTGGTCGTGGTGTGGTGGCCGCCAACAATCTCTGCGCTAGATGAAGAAATTGGGAAGCTCGTGAAGAATTAGCGAGGAAATAATAAGAGTAATTCAAAATATACTAATTATATATTTAAAGAAAAGAAAAATAAAAAGAAATAATGTAAAAAGTAAAATAAAATTAAAAGAATAGATTAATGGACTGAAAAGTCCTTATTGTTAGATGGTTTACAAAGTGGGTGTGATTTCTAAGGCCGTGGTGTAGTGATTCCCAAGAAGCCTTTAGAACCTAAATCAAAGAAAAAAATAAAATAGATTAAATTTAGTAAAAGAGAAATAAAGAAAAGGAAATTAAAAGAGAAGAGAAAAGAAAAAAAAGAATGAAATGGAGTCAAAGGTCCTTGTCCTGTCGAGTTAATAAAGCGACTGGCGTAAACTTATGTAGATCGGTCTTGCAGAGGAAGACTGTGCTAGGATCTTTCTATTTCTTCGACGTGGATAAGGTGTAGACCAAGAGTTTAGAGAATGAAGAAGGGTGAAAATGAAAAGGGAGGGGAGTGTAAAGGGTATGGAAGAAGGGAAATAGGTAGTAGGTGAGAAGGGGAGAGGGGTGTTTTAAATAGAAATCTCAGATCTGCTACATCCCCACGCCCGTGTACCATGGGCGTGTTGAGTCACACGGTGGTATCTCACAGCCGTGTTATGCTTCGTTCGTTTCTCCCACACCTGTGTGCAGGTCGCCACGCCTGTGTTGATAAAACAGTGTTGACCACGACTGTACAGCTCGACCATGGTGTTTAGTTAGAGCCCGTGGCTTGAAGATATTTTTTGTCCTGTTTCGTACTATCTATGCCACATCAGTACGAAGATCTGTGGTGTCTACACAGCCACAGGCACGGCCGTGTGGAAGGTCATGTGGAATGAAAATCTGTGTGGTTAGTTTGTAGTTCGATGCTGAAAGTAAAAATGGAGAGAAAATAAAATAATAAAATAAAAATATGCAAATTAATGGAGTTAGTGCTCGGGTTGCCTCCCGAGAAGTGCTCGTTTATAGTCTTAAGCTAGACTTACCTCTCATTCGCACATTCACGGTGGTTTGAGGAGTTGAAAATCCTTTATCATGCTATCAGTTCTATTATCAGTATATAGCTCGAGTCGAGTAGTGCTTTAAAAGCTCCAGATATAGGATTACTTGCCTCGACTGTTCTGTATGGGAAAACATTGAGTACCTTAAAAGGGATTTCTTCGTTTGTATGAAGGTCAGGAGGAGATATTTAAGGGTCTTCTTATTTAACAATATCTGATCTCTGATTTTAAATTTGTTTTTCCCATGGAATGGCGTTGGTTCTGCTTTGTGTATTCCTAATTTCTATTTGAAATGTGTCTTCCAATAGTTTAGTTCATCGATCGGAAGCCTTCGTTCCTCATGAGTTATTTCATTATTGGTATGAGGTCTAGAATCTGGCTCAGTTGTGTAGTTCTGTGGTGCTTCCTGAAAAGAAGGTTTAACCAAATGGTCATTAATAAAATTAATTTTCTCACCTTGATTACTTGATGTCTTAGACGAGTCAAGAGCCTGAAGACTGATTGATTCGTCACCCACACGGAGTATCAGTTCTCCTGTACCAACATCAATTTTAGTCCTGACAGTTGCTAAAAAGGGTCTTCCTAATATTAAAGGAATATTATTGTCCTCATCCATGTCTAAAATGACAAAGTCTACTGGGAATACGAATTTATCAATTTTCACGAGAACATCTTCGATTATACCCCTAGGAATTCTAATAGTTTTATCAGCTAATTGAATACTCATCTTAGTTTGCTTGGGTTTTCCTAGACCTAGTTGTTTAAACATTTTATAAGGCATAACATTTATACTTGCCCCTAAATCAGCTAAATCATTATCAACAGATAAACTACCAATTAAGCATGGAATTGTAAAACTCCCTGGATCTTTTAATTTTCGTGGTAGTTTATTTTGTAACATTGCTTAGCACACTGTGTTTAGTTTTACATGCGACTCTTCGTCTAACTTTTGTTTGTTTGTCAAAAGCTCTTTTAAAAATTTCCTTGAATCTGGCATCTGCGAAAGAGCTTCAAGAAATGGTAAGTTAATATGTAATTTCTTTAAAAGTTTAAGAAATTTACCAAATTGTTCGTCTGTGTTGTCTTTCTTTAGCGCATTGGGATATGGCACACGAGGTTGGTACTCTTTAATTACCGGTTTTGGTTTGTCATGGATTACCTCAACCTTACCTTCCTCTACCACATTCTCTTGCCTTAATTTGGACTTATCTAACCTTTCATTGTCATGAGCTGTTATGGCTTGAAGTTGCTCCTTTGGGTTAGTTTCAGTGTTGCTTAGGAAGCTGCCTTGTGGTCATTCTGATATGATCTTGGCAAGTTGTCCTAACTGGTTCTCGTTCCCTTGAATCGATGCTTGTTGATTTTTAAGTGTTGTCTCAGTGTTTTGGAACGAGTTTCTGGCACTACGATGAATTTTGTCAGCATCTCTTCAAGGTTCTGCTTCTTTTCCTGTCGGTAGGGCTATTGTTGGAAGTTTGGAGGGGGTTGTTGTCTTTGATTTCCTTGACCACCACATGAGAAATTGGGGTGGTTCCTCCAACCTAGATTGTAAGTATTACTATAACGATTATTTTGAGGTCTAGAATTATTACCCATATAGTGAACTTGTTCATTTTTAGTGCTTGGGTTGTAAGGTGGATATTCTGTATTTCTCATCCCTCCTCCATTCATATCGCACTGCATAACGGGATGTACCTGCGATAGCATGGTTACTGCGTCAAGGTTGAAAACACTGACGGCTTTTGTTGGCCTTGTCCTTGTGACTTGCCGCTGATAGTTATTCAGTGACATCTCTTTAATGAATTCATAGGCAGCCTCAGGTGTTTTTTTTATTCAAGGTTCCATCGGCGGCTGAATCAATTAACTACTTCGTTGAAGGGTTCACACCATTATAAAGGGTTTGGACCTGTAGCCACAAGGGTAATCCATGGTGTGGGCACCTTCTCAATAGATCTTTGTCTCTTTTCCATGCATCGTAAAGTGTTTCTAAATTCATCTACACAAAAGAAGATATATCATTCCTCAACTTAGCCGTTTTAACTGGCGGAAAATATTTCAATAAAAATTTTTCGGTTTAGCTTTATTCCTCAAAGAAACAGGAAATAGCCGAAGACGGATGGCATCATTAGGAACTCCCTTTATTTTGAAAGTATCACAAAATTCTAGGAAATTCGCCAAGTGATTATTTGGATCTTTATCTTGCAAACCATCAAACTGAACAAATTACTGTATCATCTGAATTGTGTTAGGTTTTAGTTCAAAATTATTTGCAGCAATAGCAGGTCTAACAATACTTGACTCAGTTCCTGTTAAATTAGGTTTAGTATAATCACAGTGGCTATATTCTCTGACATGGTGGAAACTTTTCTTGAAGTCTTCATGGATGACTTTTCTGTGTTTGAGAATGATTTTGAGGATTGTTTGAAAATTTTGGAATTGGTTTTGTGCCACTATAAAGAAATGAATATTGTTTTAAATTGGGAAAAATGTCACTTCATGGTTCGTGAAGGAATTGTCCTGGGGCATAGGATATCACAGAGAGGAATTGAACTGGACAGAGAAATAATTGAAGTGCTAGAAAAATCGTCACCTCTCACTGGTGTCAAGGATATTAGAAGTTTTTCACGTCATGCAAGGTTTTATAGAAGCTTCATAAATGATTTTCAAGGATATCTAAACCATTGTGCACTTTGTTGGAGCAAAATGGACCTTTCATTTTTAAAGAGAATTGTTTGATAGCCTTTGAAGAGTTAAAGAAAAAACTTATATTAGCACCAATTGTAGTAGCTCCAGAATGGACACTACCTTTTGAACTCATGTGTGACGCCAGCAATTATGCTATGGGAGCCATGTTGAGGCAAAGGAAAGACAAAATATTACGTGTAATATATTATGCTAGTAGAAACTTATTGAAAGTGCAACTTAATTACACCACCAAGAAAAAGGAGTTATTGACTGTGGTGTTCGCGTTTGATAAATTTCGTTTTTATCTAGTTGGTATAAAGGTCATAGTCTACATAGATCATTCCGCTATTAAGTATCTAATGAGCAAGAAAGATGTTAAGCCAAGGTTGATTAGGTGGATACTTTTGCTGCAGGAGTTTGACTTGGAAATTAGAGATCGGAAAGGGACCGGGAATCAAGTGGCTGATCACTTTTCGAGGTTAGAATCTGAAATCAAGGGTGATCATGACACATTTATTAAAGAAGATTTCCATACGAACAACTGTGAGTTGCTACAGCATTACCTTGGTATGCTGACATAGTGAACTATTTAGTAAGTGGTGTGTTGCCACCTGATCTTAATAGTCAAAGAAGATGAAAATTTCTTCATGATGCCAAGCACTATTATTGGGATGAACATTTCTTGTTTAAACATTGTGATGATCAAATAATTAGGAAATATGTTCCTGATGACCAAATCTATAACATTCTACAGCATTGTCATTTAGCTTCGTACGGAGGAAATTTTGGAGGGATGAGAACTACTGCCAAAGGACTTCAGTCAAGATTTTATTGGCCAAGTGTAACACCCCAAACCCAGCCTAGAAGTTAGGCCTGAGTCCGGAATGTCACATTAAA
The DNA here is from genome assembly GCA_025503065.1 of Gossypium bickii. Taxonomy (NCBI): domain Eukaryota; kingdom Viridiplantae; phylum Streptophyta; class Magnoliopsida; order Malvales; family Malvaceae; genus Gossypium; species Gossypium bickii. The sequence goes on from CP106712.1 coordinate 29,220,676, forward strand.
GGAACACTCCAAAACGATCTTACAATTTAACATTTTAAGGCCCAAAAGCCCAAAATCTAATATATCTTGTTAAGTTAAGAGGAAAAGCCAACCTTTTAGGAAAACGTTCATTTATTAAGTTATTTCGAAAACCATGTCATCTTTAGAAATTTTATGAAATTTATTAAGCAGATAGTTGGAACAATAATAATAAACCCAAAGTCTAAAGTCATTTAGGAGTTGCATGGCCTTATTACAATCCAATGAAAATAAACAAAGTATTTAAAACAATTTCATTTGAACAAATTAAAGCATTTGAATGTCTTGTAGTGTGGCCATCTCCGAGTCCTCTCCCACGTCGAGCCGTCTATTCAGGATTACCTGAAACATTAAATTAAAGGGTGTGAGTTTCGTAACTCAGTGTGCATAACCCTTGACAATCAAATCAGCATACAATTATTCACATTGGGCCTAAGCCCTGTCGAAATTGGTGGTCTTGGGCCATAGCCCACAATGACCTCATATCATATCATATCGCATCATATTCAACAAGATAATGCAAAGCCCACCCCAAAAATCCATCCGCTACACACACTATTTCCCTTCCAACCTTATGACTCCTGTGGGGAATTCTAGCTCGACCCACCCCTCCGCTACACATCAAAGGTAGCCCGGTTGCGGTACTACCGAACGTTGCAGCAAAGCTGCTAATTATATATTGGGCTTAAAGCCTCCGGGGGATCCATACCATACGGCCATGCGATCCTTAATTCTTCCTCCGTACCATAATTCCCACCCATATGCATCCTAAGCAGAATATCATCTGAATGCATCAACACACAAGTAACATCCATAAACTCATATTCGTCACATAAGGGTATTTTCGTCATTTCACTACCCAAGGGTATATTCGTAATTCTACCCTACAGGGGTATTTTGGAAATTTGGCAAAATAGGGGTATCTTGGTAATTTTGCAAAATAGGGGTATTTTGGTGCTTTTGCAAAACAGGGGTACTTTGGTAATTTACAAATTAGGGGCATTTTAGTAATTTACAAATCAATGGTATTTTAGTAATTTTACAAATATAATGGTATTTGGTCGCTCTCGGGTTTTACTTATGAACTTTGGCCCATCAACAAGTCCTCCCGGTTAAAGTGAACATACAGTACGCATCAGGTAAGATTCCAGAGAAGAGGAGGTGGGCCGTTAGGGCCGCTTAAGTACCAAGCTCTCCCTAGATCCAATCCTAGACATGCGTATGTCCGTTGCCACACTCTAACCCAGCGACTTGTTAACGGACATGTTTAATTAGATTAAGTCTTATGAAATTGAAGAGTTGTTCAAACTAGGCCTAAGTCCATAAATCCTAGCATATTTGTCTACGTCCCCATAAAGCCCATCAAACCCAAATTACAACCTTACGGCTCATTAGGCCCATTAGGCCTAAATCTTATCATATGGCCTACTAGGCCCAAAACAAATCCAAATCGTGTATCATGCATGACTAACTCAATACGTTTAACAAACCAAACCACTTCATCCAACTTATCCTTAAAGCCCACCGGGCCCATTTAGCCACTTTTGGCTTTTCTGCTTTTCGACATTGCCGATATCATGTGTGTAGTGTTTGTACACACCTGGTAACCTCGCATGCTGCAAACCCCTTAGTCATAAACCTACAATCGATATTACTAGCGATTAACCAAAGCTTTAACACATACTTATCAAAAATCGAAACCTCACCGTACCCTTACCGTGTGCCTCATGTTCTAATAGCCCTTCCTTTGCTACTATTGGCGATTATCCTCTAGATCTACACCCAAACACCTATATTGTCAAAACCAAGTGACCCATATTGATCATAAGTCACCCCTATGAGCCACATTAGATTCGGCCATTTACTAAACCATGACTGGCTCGAGAACACTTACCACCTTGTTACCAATCCTTACCTACCACACTTGCGATTGTTCAGTCTTACCCTTGTTAATACATGTTAACGACAAGAAGGGGTTAGATAGACCTTCAGCTTTTAACAAAACACACTAAAAAGTTCAACTAAGCACTTACCAAAATTCTCTTTTGACCCGACAGCTTAGATATCTACTTGAACAAGATTCGGCTTCCAAACGTGAGCAAGAGTAGATAATAATCGATTAAGGTGGTGGAACAAACAACCAAGAATCAGCATAAACAAGGATTTCGACAAACAGGGGTGGTGGTATTCAGCAATGGAAGAAAATAAGGATGAGGGGAAAAAAAGAAAGAAAGATGGAAACTCCAAGGACCCCTTCTAAGGATTTCAAAGACTTCTTTATAGCCAAAGCCAACTACCTTCCCCACACATTCTATTCGCCCTAACACTGCACCCTCCTCATCTCCTATCTTTTCTCTGTGATAATACCTTAATCTTATCCAAAATATCCTCCACATCCATCAGTCCTGCTTACTACAAACTCTCTACGGCAAGAGTACAAAACCAACACAACTCTTGTCGTCCACCTATGCAAAATAAAACACTCCAAAATACACTCCTCCTGCTCGAACCTTGGAACTCTTCAGTTTTCACACACGCCACCTCATAGCTCCAAGTGACACCACTTTCCACTGGAGCACAAGCCCATTTGTGTCCTATTTTCACTTAATCTACTTAAGAGGCCTCATGCCTGAGACTAGGGTCCCCTAAGTAAGAAAAATAAATTTTTCCCTACGGTCTCCCCTATCTCTAAGGCTTCAAATAATCCCAATAGTACCTTAATATCATTATTCTAAGTGCTACACCTATCTTAAAAAAAAAATTAAACGCTCCCATTCCCAAGGCTTATTGGGCCCAATTCTTTTAGGCCTAAATCTGGGGCGTTACAATTCTACCTTCCTTAAAGAAATTTCATCCTCGAAATTTCCAACTAACTACTAAACGCACCACTTAAGTCACACCACTATGCTTTCGCTGCGCACTCTGATTTAATAACATATAAACATTGCATGCATACAGTTTCTATACCCAAGAATATAGCATCCCCATAAAACATACCCGACTTAATGGAGATTGAACAATCCCAAGCCTTATGCTCCTCAGACCCGCATCTTAAACACGTTCCTGACTTCCTCTAGAATTTACTTGGATGACACCTTCGGCAGTATTCGCAAGTCGAAAAGTTTGGACGTACCTTAACATGCTTCACAGAATGAGACTACGACCCTAGAAAACTACGCATCTAACCCGATCTCTTTTTTTCTTACAGTCCACGCATCTAACCCGAAGTGTTTCACCAATTTCTTTAACCTCCTCCAATACTTCCCTAACTAGCTGAGTCAGCATATCAGCCCTAGCACTTCCACGGTCTCTGTCGCAACCCCTTGCTCCTCTTCTAGCGCTCATCGTTGCATATTTCTGAATTAAGAATTTTACAAAATTAGTATTTAGTTCCACTTGTTCAGGGCACATGTCTTATATAAGTAACAACACTTTTATTAAAGTTATTCCGTAGTCGAGAATCCACTACAGGCTTAGGTTCCCTACGAGCTTTAGTCTCTAAAAGCCTATTTTTAAGTAGCCCATTATCTATACAATTTAGTAATTTAAGCAAAGGTAAACATAGAAAACTTACTTGGCTCGACATCGAGGGCTCGGTGAACCACACTTCAAGGATCCTGCCAAAAACTTTTTAAAACCCAAAATCTAAAGCTATTTCACAGCCTGAGCTTTGCAACCGGGCTTTAATACCACTAAATGTAACACCCCAAACCTAGCCTAGAAATTAGGCCTGAGTCCGGAATGTCACATTAAAAGCACACTCCAAAACAATCTTACAATTTAACATTTTAAGGTCCAAAAGCCCAAAATCTAATATATCTTGTTAAGTTAAGAGGAAAAGCCCACCTTTTAGGAAAACGTTCATATATTAAGTTATTACGAAAACCATGTCATCTTTAGAAATTTTATGAAATTTATTAAGCAGATAGTTGGAACAATAATAATAAACCCAAAGTCTAAAGTCATTTAGGAGTTACATGGCCTTATTACAATCCAATGAAAATAAACAAAGTATTTAAAACAATTTCATTTGAACAAATTAAAGCATTTGAACGGCTTGTAGTGTGGCCATCTCTGAGTCCTCTCCCACATCGAGCCTTCTATTTCGGATTACCTGAAACATTAAATTAAAAGGTCTGAATTTCGAAACTCAGTGTGTACAACCCTTGACAATCAAATCAACATACAATTATTCACATTGGGCCTAAGCCCTGTCAAAATCGATGGTCTTGGGCCTTAGCCCACAATGACCTCATATCATATCATATTGCATCATATTCAACAAGAAAATGCAAAACCCACCCCAAAAATCCATCCGCTGCACACACCATTTCCCTTCCAACCTTATGACTCTTATGGGGAATTCTAGCTCGACCCACCCCTCCGCTACACATCAAGGGTAGCCCGGTTGCAGTACTACCGAACGTTGCAACAAAGCTGCTAATTATATATTGGGCTTAACGCCTCCGGTGGATCCATACCATACGGCCATGCGATCTTCAATTCTTCCTTCGTACCATAATTCCCACCCATATGCATCCTAAGCAGAATATCATATGAATGCATTAACACACAAGTAACATTCATAAACTCATATTCGTCACATAGGGGTATTTTCGTCATTTCACTACCCAGGGGTATTTTCGTAATTCTACCCTACAAGGGTATTTTGGTAATTTGGTAAAATAGGGGTATCTTGGTAATTTTGCAAAATAGGGGTATTTTGGTTCTTTTGCAAAACAAGGGTACTTTGGTAATTTACAAATAGGGGTACTTTAGTAATTTACAAATCAAGGGTATTTTAGTAATTTTACAAATATAAGGGTATTTGGTCCCTCTCGGGTTTTAGTTATGAACTTTGGCCTATCAACAAGTCCTCGCAACTAAAGTGAACAGACACTACGCATCAGGTAGGATTCCAGAGAAGAGGAGGTAGGCCGCTATGGCCGCTTAAGTACCAAGCTCTCCCTAAATCCAATCCTAGACATGCGTATGTCCGCTGCCACACTCTAATCCAGCGACTTGTTCATGGACATGTTTAATCAGATTAAGTCTTATGAAATTGAAGAGTTGTTCAAACTAGGCCTAAGTCTATAAATCCTAGCATATTTGTCTACGTCCCCATAAAGCCCATCAAACCCAAATTACAACCTTACAGCCCATTAGGCCCAAATCTTATCATATGGCTTACTAGGCCCAATACAAATCCAAATCGTGTATCATGCGTGACTAACTCAATACGTTTAACAAACCAAACCATTTCATCCAACTTAGCCTCAGGGCCCATCGGGCCCATTTAGCCACTTTCAGCTTTTTGGCTTTTCGGCAATGTCGATATCGTGTGTGTAGTGTTTGTACACACCTGGTAACCTCACGTGCTGCAAACCCCTTAGTCATGAACCTACAATCAACATTACTAGCGATTAACCAAAGCTTTAACACATACTTATCAAAAACTGAAACCTCACCATACCCTTGCCGTGTGCCTCACGTTCTAGTAGCCCTTCCTTTGCTACTATTGGCGATTATCCTCTAGATCTGCACCCAAACACCTATATAATCAAAACCAAGTGACCCATATTGATCATAAGTCACCCCTATGAGCCACATTAGATTCGGCCATTTACTAAACCATGACTAGGTTGAGAACACTTACCACCTTGTTACCAATCCTTACCTACCACGCTTGCGATTGTTGAGTCTTACCCTTGTTAATACATGTTAACGACAACCTTTGGCTTTTAACAAAACACACTAAAAAATTCAACTAAGCACTTACCAAAATTCTCCTTTGACCCTGCGGCTTAGATATCTACTTGAACAAGATTCGGCTTCCAAACTTGACTAAGAGTAGATAATAATCGATTGAGGTGGAGGAACAAACAACTAAGAATCGGCATAAATAGGGGTTTCAGCAAACATGGATTTTGGCAAACAGGGGTGGTGGTATTCAGCAATGGAAGAATATAAGGATGAGGGGAAAAAAAGAAAGAAAGATGGAAACTCCAAGAACCCCTTCTAAGGATTTCGGCACCCCCTTTTATAGCCAAAGCCGAACTACCTTCCCCCCACAGTCCTATTCGGCCCCAACACTGCACCCTCGTCATCTCCTATCTTTTCTCTCTGCTAATACCTTATCTTATCCGAAATATCATCCACATCCATCAGTCCTGCTTACTACAAACTCTCCACGGCAAGAGTACAAAACCAACACAACTCTTGCTGTCCACCTATGCAAAATAAAACACTCCAAAATACACTCCTCCTGCTCGAACCTTAGTCCTCTTCAGCTATCACACACGCCACGTCATAGCTCCAAGTGACACCACTTTCCATTGGAGCACAATCCCATTTGTGTCCTATTTTCACTTAATCTACTTAAGAGGCCTCATGCCTGAGACTAGGGTCCACTAAGCAAGAAAAATAATTTTTTCCCTACGGTCTCCCCTATCTCTAAGGCTTCAAATAATCCCGATAGTACCTTAATATTATTATTCTAAGTGCTACACCTATCTCAAAAAAAACTTTTAACGCTCCCATTCCCAAGGCCCAAATTCAGGGCATTACACCAAGTATGTTCAAAGATGCTCACGAATTCTATCAGTCATGCAACCGTTGTCAGAGAGCAGGAAATCTATCAAAAATGACACTAAATGTTATTGCAAAGTATACTAGAAATTGAGTTGTTTGATATATAGGGAATAGACTTTATGGGTCCATTTGCACCGTTAGTGGGCGAATGGTACATACTGTTAGTAGTGAACTTTATCTTTATATGGGTCGAGGCTGTTGCCCTTCTTACTAATGATGCAAGGTCAGTAATGAAGTTTTTACACAATAACATTTTTTCAAGATTTGGTACACCTAGAGCCATTATTAGTGATAAGCGGTCTCATTTTGACTGCAAGTTGGTAGCTAATGCTTTGCATCGATATAGGGTAAAACATAATATTGTCATAACATATCAGCCCCAAACAAATGAACAAGCTAAAATTTCTAGCAGAGAAATTAAAAAAATTGAAAAAGTGGTGAATCCTACTCGTAGGGATTGGTCTACAATATTTAATGAAGCTTTGTGGGCATATCGTCCCGCGTACAAAACACCATTGGGGATGTCACATTTTAAGTTTGTCTATGGCAAGTCGTGTCACCTTCCTATTAAACTTGAGCATAAAGCATTTTGGGATATTAAGAAGCTAAACATGGATTGGGTCGCTGCTGGCAATAAAAGGTTGCTAGAATTGAATGAAATGGAGGAGTTCTAAGCATAAGCATATGAGAATGCTAAGTTGTACAAGGAAAAAATCAAGTGTTGGCAGCATAAAAGAATCATGCCGTGACAATTTGAACCAGGACAACAAATATTGTTATTCAACTCTAAGCTCAAATTGTTCCCTGGTAAATTAAAATATCGCTGGTCAGGTCCTTTTAAAGTAGCTCAAGTCTATCCTTATGGAGTTGTTAATATCAAAGACTTGATGTAACACCCCTTACCCGAGACCGTTGCCGGAGTCGAGCACGAGGCATTACTAGACTTAACTTACTAAATCAGGGCATAAAAATTGAAACTGTCCATTTGCGTCATGTTCACTAAATTGACTATAACTCGAGTTACAAAACTTGAAATTTAGATCCGTAATTTTTCCCTGAAACTAGACTCATATATCTTCTTAGTATAAATTTTCAATAATTTTTGGTCAGGCCAATTAGTACATTTTATTAGTTAAAGTCTCCTCTGTTGCACAATTCGATAGTTCTGACTCCTCTGCACAAAAGATCAATTATCTCATAATATACAACTCTTTTTCCTACACCGTTTCTTTCATATAAAAATAGACTAAATAAGATTTAATTATATATCTCATTCACACCATAATTCCATTTATACTATTTTTAGTGATTTTTCAAAATCACGTCACAGTTACTATCCAAACTGTTCCCCTGCATATAATTACATGATTTCTCTATAATAACTATCAACTAGGCATTACAAAACATTCAAAATATGCTCTTAATTAGCCATTTTAATAGCTAATTATTACTAAGCATTTACAAGCCAATCTTAAGCCATATCATAAGTTCATTCACACAAAATGGCTAAGTCCCTATACGTGCCATAACTTAAAACATTCGAGTCACAAAATACCAATATAATCCTTTGATAGTGTGTAACGATCTCCGACGTCCTTTCAATCCCTGAGTTGGCTTATAATACTATAAAAAGAGAGAAAACAATGGGAGTAAGCATTAAGCTTAGTAAGTTTGCATGTAAATAAATAACAACATTCTTAATGCATTATCATATTCTTTTCTTACCAAAATTATTTAAGCCTTTAACTTAATATACTTAAGTCTTAAATTCTTACCTGTACCTTTTTAGCTTGAACTTGTCTTACCTTTCCTTTGGTAGACTCTTTAAATTTTCCCGTTGAACCACTTGGAATACTAAGGATACGTGGGTACCTTTCCTTGTGAAACTTAACCATTGCCATGTCATGACATGGTCTTACATGGTATCCTTGCCTTATGAACTCACCAATGCCATGCCTTGGCATGGTCTTACATGGGACCTTTGCCTTATAGAAACTTATCAATGCCATGTCTTGACATGGTCTTACATGATTTCCTTAAACCCTAATGTCATGACATTTGTATCCTACACATTCCTAAGGTTCAACCGGAACTTTCTGAGATAGCTTTTCCGTCAATTCATACTTGAGTCTTTGAATGATAAATTTATAAAATAAATATGTAAATACTGGAATTTAATAGTATTAAACGTTCAAGAATAGAATATTGCATTTATTTACCGCAAACTTACCTCGAAACAAAATACGATAACCTATATCGATTTAGTCCACTATCTTTTTCTTTCCCCGATCTAACTCCGAATTTCATTCTTCTTGATCTATAATAGGAAATTTAGCTTATTTAATACTCACATTTACCAAAACAGTCCTTAACTCTAACTTCGGTAAAATTACAATTTTGCCCCTAAACTTTTACATATTTACACATTTGCCCCAAAGCTCGGAAATTAAATTCTATCCCTTATTCTTATGTTTTATGACATGCTGATCATTTTTCCCTTCTATGACAACATCAAATTCTCACTCTAACATGTACTTATTAACATTAGGCATTTTTACCGATTAAGCCGTTTTACTTGTTTTTACTTCAAATCACTTAGCAGAAGTTGTTTAACATAATTTTAGACTTCATATTCCATCATAAAACATCAAAATAAGCACATTTCACCTATGGGTATTTTTCCAAATATGAACCCTAGCATGAATTATTGATAGAATAAGCTAAACCGAGCTACCGGGGCTTCAAAAATGTAAAGAACATTAAAAATGGGGCTTGGAATCACTTACTATGGAGCTTGGAAGCTTGAAACAAACCCTAGCTATGGTGAACCCTTGAAAATTCGGCCTAATGAAGAAGATGACCATATTTTGCCATTTTTATCCCTTTTAATATCTTTTTATTACCAAATGACTAAATTACCCTTCATTAAAAACTTTGATTCTTTCTACCTATATATGTCCATTTTTGTCCATGAAAGCCTAATGGTATAATTACCATTTAAGGGCCTCTACTTCAATTATGCTCTTCAATTAAATCCTTTAACATCTAAAACTCATATTTATCAACTTTTGCAATTAAGTCCTAATAGGCAAATTAGACATGCAATTCATGAAATTTTCTATCGATATTCTAATACATGCATCTAATCACTCGATAAATCATAATAATTAATCGTAATAAACTTTTCTATCTCAAATTTGTGGTTTCGCAACCACTGTTCCGTTTAGGCCTTATTTCGGGATGTTACACTTGAAAATAGTGGGTCACATTTAAGGTTAATGGGCAATGTCTAAAGCACTATTGAGGTGCCCATGTGGATCAAGACAAGCACTCGATTGACCTCTGAGATGTTTGAGATAACAATTTCTTTTATCTCTCTTTTCCTTGTTTTACTTTAATTTTATTTTTAGTACTCATTTAATATTGTTTCCATTTTTGTTTTCTTATTTTTGAATAGTTTTCTATGATTTCCAAAGATAGAATAAAGAATGTGAACAGAGCAATTGCGTTATTAAGAGGAGTTTGCCATAGCATTGTGACAAATTGGGTAAATGGATAACATGAGGATGGCCGGGCAGAAAAGCCCAAGCGGAGAGATATTTTTATAACAGGGCCGATTTTATTACTTGGCGAGCCCATGGAAGAGAAGTTAAACTCTTTGTTTGAGGATTAGGGCACTTCACATTTTCCCCCCAAAATCTTGCTTATTTATTTATTTTCTCCTCTACATCACACAGTTTCCCTAGCACGTTTCATTTTTTTTTGAATTGTCATCACTATCTCCTTTAGTTTCCTCTTCCCAACTACTCATGTCTCTTACATGTCTCCTAAAGTTTTCATTTGTATTACTCTTTCTCTTCAATCTCTCTTATTTTTTCTTCCATTACATTCTTCAAGATTTCTTCCAGTCTTCTCCAATGGCTAGCATCAAAACTGCCTCCAAAACTGCTGAACCATCAAGGGCTGGTGCTGTTAAGCCAAAGACATTCTTTAATAGATCCACAGCCACAAGATACAATAACAGCATCGTGAAGCACCCTTTCTAGTTTGAGTACAAGCCATTTTTTAAAGATGAACCATACATGGAATGCAATGAATTTGTGTCCTCCATAGTAGAAAAGCATGGGTGGAAAATTTTCTATTTGCACCCCTAAATACGTTTTAAGGAAAATTGTTTGGAAATTTTATGCCTATGTCAATTCTCGAAATTCCCCTTTTATCTATGTAAGGAGTACTTCTGTTCCTTTTGATGAAGATCATATTAATGCACAGCTTAGTCTTCCAAGTGTCTGGAGCGACGGAAATGTGCAAGTGTATACAATCGCAACAAGTAATAAAATGACAAGTAAATGTTGAGTTATCGTACCCACAGGGACTGTGAAAGGAATTATTTATGAATGCTATTTAAAACACTTTGGTGAAGAAAAATATTTTGTTTGAAGACGGTGATTAAAAACTAAGATTTTAAACTAAGTAAACTAAGTAAATAAATCTCAAATGCACGATTTCAAAATATAATTTTAATCAAGATGACATAATTGTGTTAGATTAATTACATTTCTAAACTTAGAATTATTAGACTCATGTTTATATTGTTACGAATTCTCGACAACTCGGTAATTTGCTAACTTATGAACATACTCACCTACCAATGTCCATTCAGCTCTTGACTATATCCCTATGTCAATTCAACCGATTAAACAAATCTTAATAGGCAAATATGTTATTGCACATACATACTTATTAAATTGAAATAATCTCTTGTACATATCCCTATGTCAATTCAAACGATTAATTAAATCTAATAAGCACATAAAAGACTGCATGAGGTAACAACGTATCCCTACCTTGAAACATTTTAATCATAATAATCTTGCAAGTTATACAAGGCAATTGTATCGTCAGATACCATTGCTAATTTAACCCTCAGCTACCTTAGATGATTAAACATGCACTAATTAAGTACTGTATTCATTAATTACAATTTCAATCCATTTAAATAATTAATTCATTAGCTACCTCACAATTGTAATGCAAGAATAACTTAGTCATGATTTACTTAATCAAGCATCTTACCGAAGCATTTAACAACATAAACACAATTTTAATAATTTTAACAAATGAAATGCAATCAACCTAACACTAATTAAATTCAAGCTAAATTGATTAAATTAACCATTCCAACAACATAAATATTCATAGATATGTTCATCATAACAACAACAAAAATTAAAAAGATAGGGAACAAGAATCAAATCCGGCGTTTTTCCGTGGCTTGACTAGTTTGCTCCGTTCTTTCTTCTCTGTTGTCCTCGTCAACCAAGGCTGCTATGAACACTTAATTGCTACTCCAAATGGCCGATGAATGCCCGTTTTCCAAGAGGAGAAATCGGCAAGAGAGCAAGGGAATTTGGAATGTAAAAGAAGAGAGAAAAGATGTGAATGCATGAGATGTGTTTCAAGTAACCAGCCTAAGGGGGTTTTTATAGCTGAGGAGGGCTGCTAAAAATAGCTAAAATTATTAGCCAAAGAGCCCTCCCTTGGTTGGCCACACATGTGGCAAGGTTGATAGTTTCAACTTTGCTAATTTAGGATTGGGGCAAATCTAAAAAGCCACCAATTGGGGAGGGGTTTGTTTGCAACTTGGACAAGTCTTCAAGAGCCTTTCTGCAATAGAAATAATCAGCCAATAAGCTGATTTGAGTCAGCATATGAACGGTTTCGGGCTGTCCACTTCTTGGTCAATTCGGTTCACTCAGTTTTACTCAACTGGACCATTTTTTCATAATTAATTAATAATAATTTATTTAATCCAAATTAAATTCGATATAAATTAAAATTAATTATACCATGAATTAATACACATAATTGGACTGACTTAGGCTGAAAATTAATTTGCTTTGATACTTCAAATTGCTTCTCAATTTGAACTTCGAGTAGTGTCTGTGTAACACCCCTAACCCATATCCATCGTCGGATTAGGGTTACGAGGCATTACTCGACCAAACAAAAATCAATGCACTTTATTTAAAAAAAATACAACTTTAATAATGTATTACAATTCATACTATCAAAGATAAACATGTATATCTCGTCCAAAAACCAAAACATTGACTTTCATTTCACAATAATATCATTAACAACTAGCAACCCACTATTCTTTGGATCATTCAAACTCAAAGACTGAATAGGTATATGGTAATTGATAATTTACTTCATTTCTATGATCAACCTTGCATTCAATCATATACCCTTTGGAACGTATACATCTCTTTTGATTTCGTACAATTTTCATTTCAATACCATCTAAGATTATACCATTGACCAATATATTTGTTTCACATTAGAGTATATCATAATTTTGAATATCAACCAACGCACTTATCCCTTAATTGCTTAACCCATTCGGCAATGACCCTTATAAATATATAACATCATAAACACACCTTAGCACTCATTTCTCATAACCGTATATACCTTAACATGTAACAAAAGCTTAGACTCCCAAACTAACATACGGTACATGCATACAATTGTACATATATTCACTCAATTATTATAATACACTATATACATTTTTCAAAAACATACACATGCATTCGGACATGCCACATATATATATTTTTCCAAGGTATAAAATTTCTAAAATGCTTATGTAATATCCTAGATTTTGGGGTTATACGTTTATGCATAATTCAAGTGATAGTGGGCTTAGTGTGTGTTTGGATATGCTTTAAGGGTTTTTAGAATTTTAGAATGTAAGGGAATGCCTTAGAAAAATATTAGATTTTTAGTCTTAGAAGGTGAGCTAAGCAAAATTGGCCTTAAGAAAATTAGTTTGAGGTTTTAATCACAATGAGTTAATTGGTAAAGTGGCAAGTGGCTGTAGAAGTGTACTAATGGTCTTAGGTTCAAATCCCATGGATGACAATAAGGTGACTTTTATTTTTGCATTGTATGGCATTTGTTGGTCAAACTCTAATTAAGGTAAGGTTGGACTATTGTCTTTTATGGATAGTAGACTAAGGAATAAGGCAAGTTATTAATTAAGGTATGGAATCAAGATGTTATGGAAGGATAAGGGGACATAAGGCTTGATGTATGGGAGATGTTTTGGAAATATTTTTATGGTCATTTTAACCATGAATGTGGACACATAGATGGCTGGGGGGGTTGGCTGAATATTGTATGGGATTAGGGGGGAGATAGTTGGCCAAATTCTTGGCATTTTGTGCATCTTTTTCCCTTTTCTCCAAAATCTTTCTCCTTAGCTGAATTTGTCATGGGCATTAGGTGAAAATGTTGTTTTGTTTTGGCTATCATCTTTGACCATATTGGTATCCCTTTTTCTTCTTTTCCTCTCAAGTTTTCTTTCTTTTTGGTACCGAAATATTATTTCTTTTGAAGGCATTTTTCTTTCATCCTTTTTCTTACTTGACCGAATGTGCACCTTTATCAAAAACTTTTTCTTTGTTCAATTCCTTTCATAACCGAAACCATTTAGCCTCTTTCATCATTTCTTCTTTTCTCTTTATTTTGTTAAAGCCGAATCTATAGCCTTACTATTCTCTTCCAAAGCCGAAAGTACCATCTTCTCTCTTTCATCTTTTTCTTTTCTTCTCTCAAACTTTTGTGCCGAAATTCTCTTCATTTCCTTTTTGCCAAATTCCCTCTCTTCCATTTTACTTTTATTTTCTTCCTCTTTTCCACTTTAGTCGAATTCTAATTGTAGTTTCAATCAACCATTTTGTCGAAATCTCCCTCTTTTTTCTAGTTTTGTTTGGTCAAAGATCAACCAAGAGTGGATCATCTTTGGGTTCTCCTCTATAATCGATTTTGGAAGATAGGTACGTGTCTTGGCCGATTTTCCTTTTCTTTTCTCTCTATCGTTTCTCATGAGGGCAAAAGCCAAATTTTGGGTATGTGATAGTAAGATTCTAACCAGAGGAACTTATTTCTTTTAGGCTCTTCGGATTTTGGAAGCAATTGATTTTGGTAGGTCAAGTGGTAAGGTTTATGTTGGTTCTTTATTCTTTAAATGGATGTAAAGCCGAAGGCTATGGTGAATAAGGCTTGTTGTTGGCCGAATGGTCTATGGTAATGATCTAAGTATTGGCCGAATGAAGGAAAAGGTGATCTAGTGCGGTAGATCGGGTCTTCGGAAGTTAGTACTTGCGTTAGTGACAGGTGTGCACCTTACACACTTTATAACTTGGTAATATATTTATAAATATACTAATCATATTATTAAAGTTGGAAACTGTGAGATCTTGATATGATACCGTAAAGGGTATAAGCAAGGATTCGGGTAAGTCCGTTTCGGTATGTTTTGTTATATGATACTTATTACCATGACATGTGATATATATTTCTATATGATACATAAATGAGCATATAGCATGTTTTACATAATATTTGCACGGTCATGGGTAACATGAGAGGAGGGGGAAGATTTGATATCCGTGTCTTTGGGACACCAGAGGTTTGGCACCTCCAGTGGTTTGGTACCATAATTATTTCGTGTCTTTGGGATACCAGAGGTTTGGCACCTCATAGCGACTTGTCCCAATGGCTTCGCACCACAGTGGGTTGGCCCCACATTTGATATTACGGGATCGTCGCCAGTGATTTGGTATCACACATGGGTTGGCCCCACAACTTTATTATTCATGACTTTGGGTCATCAGTGGTTTGGTACCACATATTTCGTGTCTTTGGGACACCAGAGGTTTGGCACCTCATAGCGACTCGTCCCAGTGGCTTAGTACCACCGTGGGTTGGCCCTACTTTTGATATATTGGAATTGTCGCCAGTGATTTAGTATCACACGTGGGTTGGCCCCACAACTTGATTATTCTTGACTTTGGGTCACCAGTGGTTTGGCACCACATTATTGGATATCGTGACTTTGGGTCACCAATGGTTTGGCACCACCAGTGGTTTGGTACTACACAGGGTAGAAAAGGAGTTATGGATGGCTAGGTTGGGTGCATTGTATATATATATTGCTTGGTTATAAATATATTGCTTGGTTATAAATTGTGTAAGTTTGTTGCATCAACCGGGGGAAGGATTTATGCACTGAGTCTTGGTGACTCACCTTCTCCCTTATCTTTTCAGGTGATTCGTGAATCGCGGATGAAGAGCCGAATGGACTCAAGGAGGCCATGCAATAAAATTCGATTTACACAGATTTTGGTTTGGGTATTATATTTTATTTAAATTTGGTTTTTCATCTTTATTTGGATTTGTAATAAGGCCTTTCAAATTATGTTTTTGGATTATTTATATGCTTTAGACTTGTTTTAATCATGGCTTAATAAACTACATGGTTAATTAAATAATATGAGCGCAAAGTTTTCTAAACTACAAAACGTAATGGTTTTCAAAACGTTACCATTGGGTAATATAAATCATTTGATAATATTTAACGACCTAAGTGTTTTCGATAACTCATACTATTTTCCAAAACTCAAGTTCCCAAATTTCAATTAGAAACAGTTTTCAAACTATTCGCTTTGGTTTCTTTTAAATTATAAAAGGTTTTCTAATCCATGGATTTACAACTATGTTTTAAAGATTTATTTACAGAATTTCAAAGTAAATTATCAGTTTTTAACTTATTATACACTTGATTTCTACAAACATAGAACAACAAAGAGTTTTTCACTAAAATTTAATCGTTAACTCGATTTTCTTCAAAACGTTTTCCTCTGTGGCATGCCAGATTCGGTCATGGCGTATTGACCGAGTTTGGGGTGTTACAAATTAGTATCAGCGCTAAGTTCAAAGGCTCAGCTGTGGGTCTGAGGCCCAATATGTTTTAAAGAATGGACTTTAAAATGTCTTTGTTTGAAATTATATGATTTGAAAGGCATGGCACCGAGTTTCCGGCATCGATTCGCCCAGGTAAGTACCTCAAACTATTGATGATATGATGATAATGGTATGACTGTATAGTAGTAGGAATTACTCTAGAGACCCAAAACTATAGGTTGGATGTACTCGCGTGACAAACTCTTATTAAAATTTTTCATAAAACTGTGTTTTAAAGAAAGTGAAAAGACTCTAATGCATAAAATTTTCGTAAAAACAGATAAGGCGCGAAGTAGACATGAGTTCTAGGGGACGTGGTCGTCGTGGACGTGGTGAAGGCTGAGGTGCTAGGGCTAGATCTTCGGCACCGAGGCATATTTCCAAAAAGGAGGCGTTAGCATCGCTAGTGGCTGAGACAGGGTCTCATGTTCGAGTTGGGTCTATGGACTGTAAGAAGAAACGAGATCACGGTTCTCTACGGTCACAATCTCGTTCTGTAAAACATGTCAAGGCACGACCAAACTATTCGGCTTGTGATTTTTGCAAAAGGCTTCATCCGGAAGAATACTGGAGGAGGTTTGGAGCATGCTTGAGATGCAGGTCTAATGAGCATAAGGCTCAGGATTGTTTTCTCACCCTCAAGTCAAGTATGTTTGGTTGTGTGAAAAAGGATTCAAGATTATGTTAAAAAGTACATTGTGGTTTTTAAGGGCAGAGTGCGCAGCGAAAGCATAGTGGTGTGATTTGAGCAGTGTGTTAGTAGTTGGTTGGAAATTTCGAGGACGAAATTATTTTTAAGGAGGGTAGAACCGTAATATCCTAGATTTAGAGGTTATGCGTTTATGCATAATTCAAGTGATAGTGGGCTTAGTGTGTGTTTGGATATGTTTTAAGGGTTTTTAGAATTTTAGAATGTAAGGGAATACCTTAGAAAAATATTAGATTTTTAGTCTTAGAAGGGGAGCTAAGCAAAATTGGCCTTAAGAAAATTAGTTTGAGGTTTTAATCACAATGAGTTAATTCGTAAAGTGGCAAGTGGCTGTAGAAGTGTACTAAGGGTCTTAGGTTTGAATCCCATGGATGACAACAAGGTGACTTTTATTTTTGCATTGTATGGCATATGTTGGTCAAACTCTAATTAACGTAAGGTTGGACTATTGTCTTTTATGGATAGTAGACTAAGGAATAAGGCAAGTTATTAATTAAGGTATGGAATCAAGATTTTATGGAAGGATAAGGGGACATAAGGCTTGATGTATGGGAGATGTTTTGGAAATATTTTTATGGTCATTTTGACCATGAATGTGGACGCATAGATGGCTAGGGGGGTTGGCCGAATATTGTATGGGATTAGAGGGGGAGATAGTTGGCCAAATTCTTGGCATTTTGTGCATCTTTTTCCCTTTTCTCCAATATCTTTCTCCTTAGCCGAATTTGTCATGGGCATTAGGTGAAAATGTTGTTTTGTTTTGGCTATCATCTTTGACCATATTAGTATCCCTTTTTCTTCTTTTCCTCTCAAGTTTTCTTTCTTTTTGGTACCGAAATATTATTTCTTTTGAAGGCATTTTTCTTTATCCTTTTTCTTACTTGACCGAATGTACACCTTTATCAAAAACTTTTTCTTTGTTCAATTCCTTTCATAACCGAAACCATTTAGCCTCTTTCATCATTTCTTCTTTTCTCTTTATTTTGTTAAAGCCGAATCTATAACCTTACTATTCTCTTCCAAAGCCAAAAGTACCATCTTCTCTCTTTCATCTTTTTCTTTTCTTCTCTCAAACTTTTGTGCCGAAATTCTCTTCATTTCCTTTTTCCAAATTCCCTCTCTTCCATTTTACTTTTATTTTCTTCCTCTTTTCCACTTTAGTCGAATTCTATTTGTAGTTTCAATCAACCATTTTGTCCAAATCTCCCTCTTTTTTCTAGTTTTGTTTGGTCAAATATCAACCAAGAGTGGATCATCTTTGGGTTCTCCTCTATAATCGGTTTTGGAAGATAGGTAAGTGTCTTGGCCGATTTTCATTTTCTTTTCTCTCCATCGTTTCTCATGAGGGCAAAAGCCAAATTTTGGGTATGTGATAGTAAGATTCTAACCAGAGGAACTTATTTCTTTTAGGCTCTTCGGAAGCAATCGATTTTGGTAAGTCAAGTGGTAAGGTTTATGTTGGTTCTTTATTCTTTAAATGGATGTAAAGCCGAAGGCTATGGTGAATAAGGCTTGTTGGCCGAATGGTCTATGGTAATGATCTAAGTATTGGCCGAATGTAGGACAAGGTGATCTAGTGCGGTAGATCGGGTCTTCGGAAGTTAGTACTTGCGTTAGTGACAGGTGCGTACCTTACACACTTTATAACTTGGTAATATATTTATAAATATACTAATCATGTTATTAAAGTTGGAAACTGTGAGATCTTGATATGATACCGTAAAGGGGTATAAGCAAGGATTCTGGTAAGTCCATTTCGATATGTTTTGTTATATGATACTTATTACCATGACATGTGATATATATTTCTATATGATACATAAATGAGCATATGGCATGTTTTGCATAATATTTGCATGGTTATGGGTAACATGAAAGGAGGGGGAAGATTTGATATCCGTGTCTTTGGGACACCAGAGGTTTGGCACCTCCAGTGGTTTGGTACCACAATTATTTTGTGTCTTTGGGACACCAGAGGTTTGGCACCTTATAGCGACTTGTCCCAGTGGCTTCGCACCATAGTGGGTTGGCCCCACATTTGATATTACGGGATCGTCGCCAGTGATTTGGTATCACACGTGGGTTGGACCCATAACTTTATTATTCGTTACTTTGGGTCACCAGTGGTTTGGTACCACATATTTCGTGTCTTTGGGACACCAAAGGTTTGGCACCTCATAGCGACTCGTCCCAGTGGCTTAGTACCACCGTGGGTTGGCCCCACTTTTGATATATTGGGATCGTCGTCAGTGATTTGGTATCTCACGTGGGTTGGCCCCACAACTTGATTATTCTTGACTTTGGGTCACCAGTGGTTTGGCACCACATTATTGGATATCGTGACTTTGGGTCACCAGGGGTTTGGCACCACCAGTGGTTTGGTACCACACGGGGTAGAAATGGAGTTATGGATGGTTAGGTTGGGTGCATTGTATATATATATATTGCTTGGTTATAAATTGTGTAAGTTTGCTGCATCAACCGGGGGAAGGATTTATGCACTAAGTCTTGGTGACTCACCTTCTCCCTTATCTTTTCAGGTGATTCGTGAATCGCGGATGAGGACCCGGATGGACTCGAGGAGGCCATGCAATAAAATTCGATTTACACGGATTCTAGTTTGGGTATTATATTTTATTTAAATTTGGTTTTTCATCTTTATTTAGATTTGTAATAAGGCCTTTCAAATTATGTTTTTGGATTATTTATATGCTTTGGACTTGTTTTAATCATGGCTTAATAAACTACATGGTTAATTAAATAATATGAGCGCAAAGTTTTCTAAACTACAAAACGTAATGGTTTTCAAAACGTTGCCATCGGGTAATATAAATCATTTGATAATATTTAACAACCTAAGTGTTTTCGATAACTCATACTATTTTCCAAAACTCAAGTTCCCAAATTTCAATTAGAAATAGTTTTCAAACTATTCGCTTTGGTTTCTTTTAAATTATAAAAGGTTTTCTAATCCATGGATTTACAACTATGTTTTAAAGATTTATTTACGGAATTTTAAAGTAAATTATCAGCTTTTAACTTATTATACACTTGATTTCTACAAACATAGAACAACAAAGAGTTTTTCAATAAAATTTAATCGTTAACTCGATTTTCTTCAAAACGTTTTCCTTTGTGGCATGCCAGATTCGGTCATACCGTATTGACCGGGTTTGGGGTGTTACAGCTTACCACAAAACCGTACATATCTAAGCATTATAATCAAGACTTGTTAAGCATAACACATATATTATTTCATGCATAAACAAGTCAACCCAACATAGTAAGATAGCCATTTTCGTATGGCATCCTTATACATTCACACTCACCCCATTTAAACTTTTCCATAAATAATTCAGCCTATACATGCCATGGACCTTGAGTTCAAAAAAAACAAAAAGGTACCAAAAGAGATGATAATGTGATTGACTTCGACGACGATCCCCGAGGTCAAGCATCAACTTCAAAATCTAATGAACAATGCATCAAACACACCAAGTAAGCTATTATAGCTTAGTAAGTTTAAACAATTTATACGCATTAAAGAATAAAAACAAAATTTAATCAAGATTTCGAAACCTAATCTCTTGATAACATCCATACCGAACATCCCAAACCATTAAAAGTGGAATTTATATTCACATCATATACTTCTAATAACTTCCATATACCATCATCACATGATAAATAACTAACATAAATATCATATACTTACCAAATCTTCTACTTGCATTTCATGTAACACCCCAAACCCGGTCAATACGCCATGACCGAATCTGGCATGCCACAGAGGAAAACATTTTGAAAAGAATCGAATTAAACAGATAAATTTTTAGTGAGAAACTCTTTGTAATTCTATATTTGTAGAAATTAGGTGTAAAATAAGTTAACAACAAAAATTTACTTGAAATTTCATAAATAAAAACTTTATAACTTAGTCGATAAATCATAGGATAGAAAACATTTATATCTTTTAAGAAAAATCCGAATTATTACTTTGGAAACCGATTGCATTTGAGTATAGAAACTTGAATTTTGGAAATCACTTAAATTGTAGAAAACACTTAAATTATAATTTTGCCAATAAACAATTTGTATTACCCGATGGTAAGATTTTAAAACCATTGCGATTTTATAGTTTAGAAAACTTTGGGTTCAATTTTTAAATTAACCAAGTAATTTATAAATCACATTTTAAAACATGTCCAAAACATATAAATAATCCAAAAACATAATTTAAAGAGGCCTTATTACAAATCCATAAAATATGAAAACCAAATAAAATAAGTACCCA
Source organism: Gossypium bickii (assembly GCA_025503065.1). Classification (NCBI taxonomy): domain Eukaryota; kingdom Viridiplantae; phylum Streptophyta; class Magnoliopsida; order Malvales; family Malvaceae; genus Gossypium; species Gossypium bickii. Next base: position 29,242,104 of record CP106712.1, read on the forward strand.
AATGGAAGTTCATATAAAACCAACTTTTATTGTATGGCCTCCTCGAGTTCATCCGGCTCCTCGTCCGCAATCTCACGAATCACCTGAAATGATAAGGGAGAAGGTGAGTCACCAAGACTCAGTGCATAATCCCTCTCCCGGTAAATGCCACATACTTACACAAATTATAACAAGCAATGTATATGTATAATGCACCCAACCTAGCCATCCATAACTCCTTTTCTACCCCGTGTGGTACCAAACCACTGGTGGTACCAAACCACTGGTGTCTCAAAGACACAAATGTGATACCAAATCACTGGTGACCATAGTCACAAATAATCCATCTGTGGGGCAAACCCACGTGTGATACCAAATCACTGGCGACGATCCCATATCTCAAAAGTGGGGCCAACCCACGGTGGTGTTAACCACAGGGACGAGTCGCTATGAGGTCCCAAACCTCTGGTGTCCGAAGACACGAATGTGATACAAAATCACTGGTGGTGCCAAACCACTGGTGACCGAAGTCACGAATCATCAAATTGTGGGGCCAACCCACGTGTGATACAAAATCACTGGCGACAATCCCATATCTCAAAAGTGGGGCCAACCCACGGTGGAATTAACCATAGGAACGTGTCGCTATGAGGTGCCAAACCTCTGGTGTCCCAAAGACACAAGTGTGATACCAAATCATTGGTGGTGCCAAACCACTGGTGTCCGAAGACACGATATCAATCTTCCCCCTCCTCTCATATTGCCCATACCAATGCAATAGATAGACAAATCATGTCAATATACTTTGATATAAATCACTTAACAAAAATATCTTAAATCGTAGATTATGATTTCAATCCACATGTATTAACAACATATAGAAACGGACTTACCCGAATCCTTATTTATACCATCATGGTATCATATCAAGTTCTCATCATTTTCCACTTTAGCAACATGAATCGTTATTTAACACACAAATATACATATATATAAACCAAGTTATAAAGTGTGTAAGATACACACCTTTCACCAAAGCAAAAACTAACTTTCAGAGATCCGATCTATCGCACTAGATCACCTTGTCCTACAATCGGCCAACACTTAAATTATAAACAAAGGCCATTCGGCCATATCACTAAATCCAATGAGTTATCGCTTCGAAATACCAAACATACCTAAAAGCTTACCCAAATCAAAGAAACGAGGCTTAGATTGATTGCTTCCAATGTCCCGAAAAGCCTAAAAGAATAATCGATTCCTAAAATGGTTTGAACCTTGCAAACCAATGCCCAAAGATTCGGCCTTTGACCACAAGAAAGTGATATAGAAAAGAGAAAGAATAATAGGAAAATCGACCAAGAATACTTACTTATAACCAAAACCGATTGAAGAAATCAAATGAAGTCCTACCCTTGAATATTTGGCCAAAAATAAATCAAAAGAATATGAGAGTTTCGGCTATATGGTGAAATAAAAAGAGAAGAAGAAATAGAATGTAAATGGGTGTTTTAATTTTGAGTAAATGAAAAAGAAATGGGATTTGAGATGAAGAATGATTCGGCCAAGAGAGTGTAAAGGAAAATGTCATTTGAATAATATTGAAAGAAAGAAAAAAAAAGAGATGTGGGAGAGATTCGGCCAAACACTTCTTTGCCAAAAAGAAAGTGCACAAAAATGCACAAAGATAGATTGTAGTTTCGGTTTCAAAAGAGCAAATGAAAGAAAGGAAAATGGTATGATTTGATTCAACAAAATGAGGCTAAAATCAAAAGCAAAATGCACCAAAATGCACAAGACACATTTGGCCAAGGAGGGATTTGTTTGGAGAGGAAGAGAAAATATGCCAAAAGGTGCACAAAATGCAAAAGTTGACCAACTATTCCCCCCCAACCACCTAACAACATTCGCCACCCCTAGAGACACCATATACAGTCCACATACATGCACTAAAGACTATAAAAGAGTTTCCAAAACATTCTCCATATTCCATGCCTTTTGTCCCCTCATCATACCATAACCTTAAGATTCTTATCCCCAATTTCAAGCTTTCCTTAAACCAATATTCAACTTACCAAAAGTTGAAAGTCCAACCTATCATAAATAAGGTTTGATCGTCCATCAATACTAGGATAAAAATAATGTCTCCAAAATGTTAATCATGCTACTCGAACCTCTATCCTCAAACTACCCTTTAAGCTCCTTATCCACTATGCCACTAACTCCTTTTGTGCTTGAAACTACACTTAAATTAACTTAAGTGTCAAGCTCACTTAATCTACTTCATTAAATAAACCAAAATAAAAATTATTCTATCTTCCTAAATAAAATCAAGCCTTCACAAGACTATGCTAACACACAAAATTCATACCCAAGCCAACAGAAATATTACTCAAATTTTAGGATGTTACAATTCTACCCCCTTAAGAAAATTTCGTCCTCGAAATTACCAGATCAAAAGAGTTGAGGATATTGCTGCCTCATCGCATCCTCCGATTCCCACGTAGCTTCTTCTACGCCATGATTCCGCCATAAGACCTTCACTAAAGGAACTGTCTTCCTACGCAAAACTTTCACATCTTGATCTAGAATCTGCACAGGTTCCTCTTCCACCGTCAAATCTAGACTCACTTCTATTTCCTCTACTGCCACGACATGCGATGGATCAGAACGATAGCGTCTAAGCATGGAGACATGAAAAACATCATGAATCTGACTCAATTCCGCTGGCAACTCAAACTGATAAGCTACTGGTCCCACTCGTCTCAACACCTTAAACGGTCCAATGAACCTTGGACTTAACTTGCCTTTTCTCCCAAATCTTAACACTTTTTTCCATGGCGAGACCTTCAGAAAAACTTTATCACCCATGGCAAACTCTATATCCCTCTGTTTGAGATCGGCATACGACTTTTGCCTATCCGAAGCTTCCTTCGCATTTGAGCCCAATCATCTTAACCTTATCCTCGCCTCTACGCAACCAACTCTGGTCCTAACAACTGACGCTCACCCAACTCAGTCCAGCAAGTAGGTGTGCGACACCTCTTACCATACAACGCCTCATATGGAGCCATCTTAATGCTTGCCTGATAACTATTGTTGTATGCGAACTCAGCTAACGGCAAAAACTCTTCCCAGCTGCCTCTGAAGTCCAAAACACATCCTCTCAACATATCCTCTAAAATCAATAACTCTTTCTGATCGCCCGTCGACGATCGTGGATGAAATGCGATCATCGAAATCCAACCGCGCACTCCAAAGCCCGATGTAACACTCTCCAAAACCTCGACGTAAATCTTGGATCCATATCCGAGATGATCGACACTGGCACACCATGCAACCTCACAATCTCCACTACATACAACTTAGCTAACCTCTGAAGCGAGTAATCCACCCTTACCGGAATGAAATGAGCTGACTTAGTCAGACGATCCAAAATCACCCATACTGAGTCCTTCTTACTAGACGTAAGAGGTAATCCACTGACAAAGTCCATAGTGATCCTTTCCCATTTCCATTGTGGAATCTTCACCATCAAGTACCCTGCATGAAACTAATGTTCACCTTGACTTGGCGACACGCCGACACATTTACCTACAAACTCGCCACCTCCCGCCTGCACTGCCACCAAAACTGCTCTCTTAAATCCCAATACATCTTGTTACCTCCAGGATGCATAGCATATGGGCTGCTATGTGCATCCTGAAAAATCTTTTGCCTCAACTCAACATCTTTCGGCATACAAGCTCTCCCTTTAAAACACAAAACTCCATCACTGGACAAACTATAATCCTCTAAACCTCCGTTCTGAACCCGCAACCTCCGATCATTCAAACCATCATCCTCTAACTGTTTCTCCTTGATCTGATCTAACCAAGTCGGCTTGACTTGCAATTCTGCCAAAAGACTCCCATCGTCATACAAGCTAAGACGAGCAAACATCGATCTTAAATCTGATACAACCTTACGGCTCAACGCGTCTGCCACCACGTTAACCTTGCCGGGATGATACTCGATCGAACAGTCGTAGTCATTTAACAACTCAATCCATCTACGTTGCCTCAAGTTCAAATCCTTCTGAGTCAAAAGATACTTAAGACTCTTGTGATTCGTATAGACTATCGACTTCTCTCCGTACAAATAGTGTCTCCAAATCTTCAAAGCAAAAAACACAGCAGCTAACTCCAAGTCATGCGTCGGATAATTAACCTCATGTGGTCTCAACTGTCGAGATGCATAAGCCACTACCTTTCCTTCCTGCATCAGCACACATCCCAAACCAGTATGTGATGCATCACAATAAACCGTGAATTCCTTGCCTGCCTCAGGTTGAATCAAAACTTGAGCTTCAGTCAGAATCCTCTTCAACTTGTCGAAACTTTCTTGCTGCTTCTCGGTCCACACAAATAGAACTCCTTTCCTCAACAACTTGGTCATCGGTGCAGCGATCAAAGAAAATCCTTCCACAAATCTTCGATAGTACCCCGCCAGACCTAGAAAACTCCGAATCTCAGCCACTGACTTAGGCGGCTTCTAGTCTAACACTGCCTCAATCTTCCGAGGATCCACTCTAATCCCCTCGGCTGATACAACATGACCCAAGAAAGTCACCTCCCTTAGCCAGAACTCGCACTTACTAAATTTGGCATACAACTGCTTTTCCCTCAAAATCTGTAACACTACTCGCAAATGCGCATCATGCTCCTCCTCTGACTTCGAGTATACCAAAATATCGTCTATACTAACCACAACAAACTGATCCAAAAATTTCTAGAATACCCGATTCATCATGTCCATGAATGCTGCTGGCGCGTTAGTTAACCCAAAAGGCATCACCAGAAACTCGTAGTGCCCATACCGAGTGCGAAAAGCCGTCTTATGGATATCAGCCTCTTTCATCTTTAGCTGATGATATCCAAACCTTAAATCAATCTTGGAGAAAACCGAAGCCCCTTTAAGCTGATCAAACAAGTCATCTATCCTTGGCAAAGGATACTTGTTTTTGATCGTCAACTTATTTAACTGGCGGTAGTCTATACACATCCGTATCGTACCATCTTTCTTCTTGACAAAAAGTACCGGCGCTCCCCATGGCGAAACACTTGGTCGAATAAAACCTCGATCCAACAACTCCTGAATCTGAGCCTTCAATTCCCCTAATTCCTTCGGTGCCATCCTATACGGAGCTATAGACACTGGCGCCATTCCGGGTAACAGATCTATATCGAATTCAACTTCACGATCCGGAGGCAGTCCCGGAAGTTCTTCTGGAAATACATTAGCATATTCCTTTACAGTCTGAACATTCCCCACAGAAGACTCCTTAGCTTCCAAAGCACACACATGAACTACAAACGCCTCGCAGCCCTTCCTGACCATCTTCACGGCTTTCAACGCAGATACCGCGTTAGATAGATAATCTCTTCTATTACCTATCATGACCACCTCTTTACCCTCAACTGTCTTCAAAACCATGCGCTTAGCAGTGCAATCCAAACTTGCTTGGTACTTGACCAACCAATCCATTCCAAGAATTAGATCGAACTCCTCAAACGGCAGTTCCATCAGATCAGCTACAAACACTACCCCTTGGAGTTCTATGGGTACATCCCTATACAGCTTATCTACTTCTACAGAGTGCCCTAGAGGACTAAGTACGGTCATCTTCCTAGAAGCAGTCTCAGAATTTAAGCTCATAGTCTCTACTATGCTACTAGCAACATATGAATGCGTCGAATCTACATCAATCAAAGCAGTATATGGAACAACAAAGATTAAGAACGTACCGGTTATAATGTCCGGTGCGTCCCTCTCCTCACGATGTCTCGCAGCATACACCAAACCAGGCTGCCTTACCTCAGTGTTGCTTGCAGCTCTGCCCGATGCTCTGCGGCCTCGACCAGAACCATTACCACGATCTCTCTGCGGTACTGGTCCCTCCTTTCTGAATTGAGCACGACCTTGACCCTCAGATTGATTCCTGGCTTGCTTACATGGACAATCTCTCACACGATGATCCAGCGAGCCACACTCAAAACATCCTTTCCCTCCGGTCCAACATTCGCCCCAATGATACTTCCCATATCGGTTACACTGTGGCTTTGCCCTCGATTAGCGATGAATGTGCCTTCCAGATTGATTCGGCCCACTCTGCCTAACCCTCTTCTGAGCATTATCGGCTGACCCGGATGATCCATAACCTCTCTTATGCTTGTTCCGGTCGTAACTCTGCCTTGCAGATTCCTTGATTCCTTCGGCTATCTTAGCCTTTTCAACCAAAGTAGCAAACTCTCGCTCCTGATGTGGAGCAATCAGCAATCTCAACTCGTCTCTCAAACTATTCTCAAATCGAACACAATGCTCGTGCTCCGAAGCCACAATACCTCTAGCATACCGGCTCAATCTTAAGAACTCAGCCTCATACTCTGATACAGATTTACTTCCTTGGACCAAATTCAGAAATGCCTTACGCTGCGCATCAACGTAATTAGACCCAACATATTTCCGCTGATACGCTGCCTTGAAATACTCCCAAGTGAGATCCTCCGCTGCAGCACCATTCCATACCGTGAGCCACCACTGATATAACTCATCCCGAAGAAGCGATACAATCCCTTTCAACTTTTCCTCGGCATTCAGATCCAAGTCATCCATGATTCGCTCCGTCGCCTCTAGCCAATATTCAGCCGAACTGGGAGCTACACTCGAAACACCTCGAAACACTTCAGCTCTGTTGGCTCGGAGTCGCTCGGGTACAGATTTTCGAGCTCCCGCGCCTCCACCTATTCCAGCTACCCTCTCAAGTACTCGCAGCATCGCCTGAGACACTGCGTCATCCCCCGTTTGATACTGATGCTCAACTTCAACCGCTGGTGGTGGAACTGGTGGTACCTCATTCTCGGATCCTTGACCCCACCTCACTGGCTCAGACACAGCCATCCTACCTCGACCACGTCCACGCATAACACGACCTCAACCTCGAGTACTCATGTCTAACGTTTCTTCTCATCTAAGTTAAAAGTTTTATGCATTAGTCATTATTCCACTTTCCTTAAAGCACAGTTTTATGAAAAATTTTAATAAGAGGTTGTTTCGCAAGTACACAAAACCTATAGTTTTGGGTCTCTAAAGTAGTTCCTACTACTATACAGTCATGCCAACATCATCATATCATCAAAATCAACAGTTTGATGTACTTACTGTATGGATCGGTCTTTGAGACTCTGGTGCCATGCTTTTCCAACCATAAAATTTTAAACAATAACATTTTAAAACCATACTTTAAAATATTTTGGGCCTCGAGCCCACAGCCGAGCCTTTGAACTTGGCTCTGATACCAATTTGTAACACCCCAAACCCGGTCAATACGCCATGATCGAATCTGGCATGCCACAGAGGAAAACATTTTGAAAAGAATCGAATTTAACAGATAAATTTTTAGTGAGAAACTCTTTGTAATTCTATATTTGTAGAAATCGGTGTAAAATAAGTTAACACCAAAATTTACTTGAAATTTCATAAATAAAAACTTTAAAACTTAGTCGATAAATCATAGGATAGAAAACATTTATATCTTTTAAGAAAAATCTGAATTATTACTTTGGAAACCGATTGCATTTGAGTATAGAAACTTGAATTTTGGAAATCACTTAAATTGTAGAAAACATTTAATTTATAATTTTGCCAATAAACAATTTGTATTACCCGATGGTAAAATTTTAAAACCATTGCGATTTTATAGTTTAGAAAACTTTGGGTTCAATTATTAAATTAACCAAGTAATTTATAAATCACATTTTAAAACATGTCCAAAACATATAAATAATCCAAAAACATAATTTAAAGAGGCCTTATTACAAATCCATAAAATATGAAAACCAAATAAAATAAGTACCAAAATGGAAGTTCATATAAAACCAACTTTTATTGCATGGCCTCCTCGAGTTCATCCGGCTCCTCGTCCGCAATCTCACGAATCACCTGAAATGATAAGGAGAAGGTGAGTCACCAAGACTCGATGCATAATCCTCTCTCCAGGTAAATGCCACATACTTACACAAATTATAACAAGCAATGTATATGTATAATGCACCCAACCTAGCCATCCATAACTCCTTTTCTACCCCGTGTGGTACCAAACCACTGGTGGTGCCAAACCACTGGTGTCTCAAAGACACAAATGTGATACCAAATCACTGGTGACCGTAGTCACAAATAATCCATCTGTGGGGCAAACCTACGTGTGATACCAAATCACTGGCGATGATCCCATATCTCAAAAGTGGGGCCAACCCACGGTGGTGTTAACCACAGGGACGAGTCGCTATGAGGTCCCAAACCTCTGGTGTCCGAAGACACGAATGTGATACCAAAGCACTGGTGGTGCCAAACCACTGGTGACCGAAGTCACGAGTCATCAAATTGTGGGGCCAACCCACATGTGATACCAAATCACTGGCTACAATCCCATATCTCAAAAGTGGGGCCAACCCACGGTGGAATTAACCACAGGGACGAGTCGCTGTGAGGTGCCAAACCTCTGGTGTCCCAAAGACACAAGTGTGATACCAAATCACTGGTGGTGCCAAACTACTGGTGTCCGAAGACACGACATCAATCTTCTCCCTCCTCTCATATTGCCCATACCAATGCAATAGATAGACAAATCATGTCAATATACTTTGCTATAAATCACTTAACAAAAATATCATAAATCGTAGATTATGATTTCAATCCACATGTATTAACAACATATAGAAACGGACTTACCCGAATCCTCATTTATACCATCATGGTATCATATCAAGTTCTCATCGTTTTCCACTTTAGCAACATGAATCGTTATTTAACACACAAATATACATATATATAAACCAAGTTATAAAGTGTGTAAGATACACACCTTTCACAAAAGCAAAAACTAACTTCCGGAGATCCGATCTATCGCACTAGATCACCTTGTCCTACAATTGGCCAACACTTAAATTATAAACAAAGGCCATTCGGCCATATCACTAAATCCAATGAGTTATCGCTTCGAAATACCAAACTTTCCTAAAAGCTTACCCAAATCAAAGAAACGAGGCTTAGATTGATTGCTTCCAATGTCCCGAAAAGCCTAAAAGAATAATCGGTTCCTAAAATGGTTAGAACCTTGCAAACCAATGCCCAAAGATTCGGCCTTTGACCACAAGAGAGTGATATAGAAAAGAGAAAGAATAATAGGAAAATCGACCAAGAATACTTACTTATAACCAAAACCGATTGAAGAAATCAAATGAAGTCCTACCCTTGAATATTCGGCCAAAAATAAATCCAAAGAATATGAGAGTTTCGGCTATATGGTGAAATAAAAAGAGAAGAAGAAATAGAATGTAAATGGGCGTTTTAATTTTGAGTAAATGAAAAAGAAATGGGATTTGAGATGAAGAATGATTCGGCGAAAAGAGTGTAAAGGAAAATGTGATTTGAATAATATTGAAAGAAAGAAAAAAAAAAGAGAGAGAGATGCGAGAGAGATTCGGCCAAACACTTTTTTGCCAAAAAGAAAGTGCACAAAAATGCACAAAGATAGATTGTAGTTTCGGTTTCAAAAGAGCAAATGAAAGAAAGGAAAATGGTATGATTTGATTCAACAAAATGAGGCTAAAATCAAAAGAAAAATGCACCAAAATGCACAAGACACATTCGCCCAAGGAGGGATTTGTTTGGAGAGGAAGAGAAAATATGCCAAAAGGTGCACAAAATGCAAAAGTTGACCAACTATTCCCCCCAAACCACCTAACAACATTCGGCCACCCCCCTAGACACCCATACCGTCCACATACATGCACTAAAGACCATAAAAGAGTTTCCAAAACATTCTCCATATTCCATGCCTTTTGTCCCCTCATCATACCATAACCTTAAGATTCTTATCCCCAATTTCAAGCTTTCCTTAAACCAATATTCAACTTACCAAAAGTTGAAAGTCCAACCTATCATAAATAAGGTTTGACCGTCCATCAATACTAGGATAAAAATAATGTCTCCAAAATGTTAATCATGCTACTCGAACCTCTATCCTCAAACTACCCTTCAAGCTCCTTATCCACTATGCCACTAACTCCTCATGTGCTTGAAACTACACTTAAATTAACTTAAGTGTCAAGCTCACTTAATCCACTTCATTAAATAAACCAAAATAAAAATTATTCTATCTTCCCAAATAAAATCAAGCCTTCACAAGACTATGCTAACACACAAAATTCATACCCAAGCCAACACAAATATTACTCAAATTTTAGGATGTTACATTTCAAGCTACTAAAAGTCTCAAATTAATAGGTATAACACATACCTCTGATTTACTTACCCTTTCCAAACTTAATCATTCGTACATAACATGTGATAATACACTTTTACATTTTCGTATACATAATAACATTACTCATAGAAATCCTTTAACGAACCTTATACTTACACCCTTGTTGATAAAACTTAGTAATGTATCGCTCACATAAAGCCGTTACTTAACACTTCTCGTAACGTATCGCTCACATACAGCCGTTACTTAATACTTCTCGTAACGTATCGCTCACATAGAGCCGTTACTTAACACTTCTCGTAACGTATCGCTCACATAGAGCCGTTACTTAATACCTTATGTAACATATCGCTCACACAGAGTCATTACTTGGCATTTCCGCACACTTAGTGCCATATGTCCGGTCTCGCACACATAGTGCCCGGTTATAAGCTTGTACACCTAATACCCTTCATCAACTAGTAAGTCATTTCAAATGTATATATATATAACCAAAAATTTAATTCATCACCATGTGCATAACTGTATACTTATAAACACCATTATATAACTTATGCCCCAAATAAAATACTACATTCGGCCAAACTGAAAACATGTAACCAAATTTCCAGTAGGTATACTCATGTCATAATTCAATAATTCTCAATTCAATTACACCTTTATAAATAAAAATTTATCTCATGAAATCATATCCAAGTACCATGAATTATCATGCCAAGCTATTGTATTTAAAAATTCACTCTCACATTCGGCCATGTGCCATTTTCTTGTATAAAATTTCATTACATAGCTACATGTATAGGAGACATTCAGTTTAGCTTAATTGTTTAAAAATTTACCTCAAAAGTTGATGAATTACGCTTCCCGACTATTCGTTAAATTTTACTTTTCCTCGATTCAATCTGATTTCCTTTTGTTCTTGATCTTAATGGAGCATGCATATGCCGAAATGGTTGAGAGCTTAACACTTCTCTTCTTCCTTTTATTTTCAGTCAAAAGAGTGGAAGAAGATGATCATGGACTTATTTTATGTTTTATTATTATAATGCTATTATAAAATATACATATATATTATTATAATCCTTATTTACTAAGAAAACAAAATATAAAAATATTTAATTAAAGCCTAGTGCCGTCCACTACTATAGGAAATGGGATATTTGTCCTTTAAGGACTCATCATTAAGAAGCCACTCTCTAATTGGCACTATCACAATTAACCATTAAATTTCCATTTTATGCAATTACATCCTTTTTTATAAAATTAAGCACACAAACACAAAAATTTTTATACGAACTTACACACATGTTAATTCACACACAATTAACTCAGAAAATAATACTTTAAGAAAAATTTTCAACTCGAATTCGTGGTCCCAAAACCACCATTCCGATTAGGGTCGTAATCGGGCTGTTACAACTCTCCCCCTTAAAGGATTTTCATCCCCGAAAATCTTACCAATGAATAAGTGTGGATAGTGTTCTTTCATTGATTCCTCGGTTTCCCAAGTTGTTTCCTCAACCCCATGCTTATGCCACATAACTTTAACTAACGAGATTTTCTTGTTTGGCAACTCTTTCACTTCACGAGCTAAGATGTGAATCAGTTCTTCCTCATAAGTCATATCGGGCTGAATTTCCACCTCAGATGGACTGATCACATGAGAAGGATCGGATCTATATCATCGGAGCACTGACACGTGGAAAACATTATGAATCTTGTCTAACTCATACGGAAAATCTTAATCTGTACGCAACCGGCCCGATACTCTCAATAACTTCATATGGCCCAACAAACCTAGGACTCAGTTTTCCTTTACGACCAAATCTGAGTATCTTTTTCCACGGCGATACTTTCAAGAACACTAGATCACCCACCTGAAACTTTATATCTTTTCGTTTCAGATCTGCGTACGACTTCTGACGATCTGATGTGGCTTTCAAGCTTTCTCAAATTACTTTAACTTTCTACTCAAACAATAGTCTCACTTTCAACTCAGTAATGATTGCACCATCCTCAGTTATAGCTATATTCGCATTCATTATGCGTAGAGTAAACAACGACTTTCAGTTAAGTGCATCAGCAACCACATTAGCCTTTCCTGAGTGATAATCAATCACGAGCTCGTAATCTTTCAACAGTTCCAACCATCGTCGCTATCTCAAATTCAGATCCTTTTGAGTCATTAAGTACTTTAGACTCTTATGATCCGAATAAACGTGGCATTTCTCACCGAAAAGATAGTGACGCCATATCTTCAAAGCAAAGACTATAGCGGCCAACTCTAGGTCGTGAGTCAGATAATTCCCCTCGTGCAGTTTCAACTGCCTCGGAGCATAGGTTACAACTTTACCCTCCTGCATCAATACACAACCCAGCCTATTTAAGGATGCATCGCTGAAAATAATAAATTCTTTACCCGACTCTGGCTGAACAAGTACAGGAGCTTCCGTCAACAAAGTTTTCAGCTGATCGAAACTCTTCTAACACCTTTTTGACCACTCGAATTTAACGTCTTTTTACAACAGTTTTGTCATCGTAGTTGCTATCATAGAAAACCCTTTCATGAAACGTCTATAATATCCGGCAATTCCCAGAAAGCTACGAATCGTAGAAACATTCCGCGGGGGTTTCCAATCCAGTATGGCCAAAAATTTACTCGGGTTAACCCGAATGCCCGGTGCTGAAATAACGTGCCTCAGGAAGCTAACTTCATTCAACCAAAATTCACATTTGCTGAATTTCACATATAATTATTTTGCACGCAAAATCTGTAGCACTAATCTCAAATGCTAAGCATGCTCGGTTTCATCTCGGGAATAGATCAGTATATCATTTATAAATACAACTACAAACCGATCTAGATACGGTCTGAATACTCGATTCATCAGATCCATAAAAATTGTAGGGGCATTAGTGAGCCCAAACGACATCAGCAAAAACTCATAATGATCATATCCTGTCCGAAAAGCAGTCTTCGGTATGTCCAATTCCCTAACTCGCAGCTGATAATATCCTGACCTTAGATCAATTTTCGAGAACACTGAGGCTCCCTTAAGCTGATCGAATAAATCGTCAATACATGGCAACAGGTATTTGTTCTTTATGGTCACCTTATTGAGCTGTCGATAGACAATGCACATTCTTAATGTTTCGTCTTTTTCTTCACAAATAGGACGGGCGCTACTCAGGGAGAGAAACTCAGTCTGGCGAAACCTTTATCTATCAATTCTTACAACTAAGCCTTTAATTCTTTTAATTTAGTCAGTGCCATTCTGTACGAAGCTATCGAAATTGGGGTAGTCCCTGGCACTGGCTCAATCCCAAACTCTACCTCACGAACAGGCGGCAATCCCGGTAGTTCCTCTGAGAGCACATCTGGATATTCACTGACAACTGGTACAGATTCAATCTTCTTTTCTGTTACTCTGTTGTCAATCACCTACGCAAGATATGCTTCACCACCCATTTTCAAATACTATTGAGCCAACATCGAGGATATCACAACTGATAACCCATTCAAATCCACAGATTCTATCCGAAGTATCTCGTTATTTTGACTTCTCAAATCAATAGTCTTTTGTCTGTAATTCACTACTATATCATGTATGGTTAACCAATCCATTCTGAGGATGATATCGAACTCATCAAATGGTAACAACATCAAATCAGCCGAAAAAGACGAGTCTCGAATCATTAAAGGACAATTCTTACATACGCTATCAACGAGCACACAGCGACCCAGGAGGTTTGAAACCCGAATCACAGATTCAGTAGACTCAACAGGTAGGGTCTTACTGGATACTAATGTCTTGCACACATATGAATGAGTTGAACCGGGATCAATTAAGGCAGTTACACTAGTATCAAAGAGAGCAAAAATATCGGTAATAATGTTTGGAGATGAGGCCTCCTCTCTAGCACCCGTGGGCTAGCTCTAGTCGGTACATGGGTCTCCAATCGGATAGCCGCATCTGTAGTCCCCCTCTGTGTGCCACTCCTACCTCCCCCAACACGGGATGGTATGTCTCTAGCTGTAATGCCGCTCGGTCTCGCGCTCTGGGCAGTACCTTTTTCAACAGTCTCTGGGCAATCCCGAATGAAATGGTCCTTGAACCACACCTATAACAAGTGTGATTAACAGATTTACCCCAGCACTCTCCGAAATGCCGTCTACCAAACTACTGACACTAAGGTTTGTTTGATCGAACATTACCAACACTTGCCACGGATGTAGCCCGAGAACTCATTGGTTGTTGCTCTCGTATAGAAATGCCGGTATTAGGTTTGGATTGGTTGCCATCGTTCTTGAATTTCTTCGCTACCATCTGCGAAAATTTACTTGTAGATCTCTTCCGGAAATCTTTAGATTCAAGCTCAACTTTCTATTTTTCTTTTCCCAGCTTTACAAGCTCGTTCAACCAGCACGACGAACTCATTAATTTCAAGAATACCAACCAGAAGCTTAATAACTTCGTTTAGGCCATCTTCAAATCTCCGGCACATAACAGCCTCTGATGAAACACATTCACAAGTGTAGCGACTAAGTCACACAAACTTGCGCTCATATTCTGATACGGTCATACGACCCTGTTTAAGCTCAAGCAATTCTTTGCGCTTAGAATCTATAAAGCGCTGGCTTATATACTTTTTTCAAAATTCCGTCTGAAAGAAGTCCCAAGTAACCCTCTCTTTCGGAACAACTAACACGAGTGTATTCCACCAATAATAAGCAGAATCCCGTAATAATGATATGGCACACTTAAGACATTCATCGAGTGTGCAGGACAGCTCGTCAAGAACACGAACAGTATTATCAAGCCAAAATTCAGCTCGCTCTGCATCGTCATCATCCTCAGCTCTAAATTCTTGAACTCCGTGCTTTCTAATGCGATCAACCGAAGGCTTGCTTACTCTCTCAGGATTCAGTATCGGGGTACCACCAGTACTACAGGAGGAATGTTCAAATTCAGGGGTGGTTGAATAGCCGGATTGGTTCGTATGTATTGACTAAACCAGTCATTCATTACACTATAGAAGGCTTGTCTCGCCCCCACATTAGGATTACTCATAGCCAGTCGAGATTCCTCTGGCGTGGTCCCTGGCACGGGAGCAGGCGCCACGCTCTGGACATTGTCAGCTAAAGCTCGTTCAGGATCAGGATCTATTTACTATATAAGAAAAATAAACACATTTCACCGTCAGAATTCATCACACTATCACATTATAATTCCTTTGGCATGTATAGCTAGACTCACGTACGCTACGTTAGTTCGAGAACTGACTAAACCGTAGCCCTGATACCAATCAAATGTAACACCTCTAACCCGTATTCGTCGTCAGATTATGGTTACGAGGCATTACTCGACCAAACACAAATCAATGCACTTTATTTAAAAAAATACAACTTTAATAATGTATTACAATTCATACTATCAAAGATAAACATGTATATCTCGTCCAAGAATCAAAACATTGACTTACATTTCACAATAATATCATTAACAACTAGCAACCCACTATTCTTTGGATCATTCAAACTCAGAGACTGAATAGGTATATGGTAATTGATAATTTACTTCATTTCTATGATCATTCTATGATCAACCTTGCATTCAATCATATACCCTTTAGAACGTATACATCTCTTTTGATTTCGTACAATTCTCATTTCAATACCACCTAAGATTATAGCATTGACCAATATATTTGTTTCACATTAGAGTATATCATAATTTTGAATATCAACCAACGCACCTATCCCTTAATTGCTTAACCCATTCGGCAATGACCCTTATAAATATATAACATCATAAACACACCTTAGCACTCATTTCTCATAACCGTATGTACATTAACATGTAACAAAAGCTTAGACTCCCAAACTAACGTACGGTACATGCATACAATTGTACATATATTCACTCAATTATTATAATACACTATATACATTTTTCAGAATCATACACATGCATTCGGACATGCCACATATATATATTTTTCCAGGGTATAAAATTTCTAAATTGCTTACCACAAAACCATACATATCTAAGCATTATAATCAAGGCTTGTTAAGCATAACACATATATTATTTCATGCATAAACAAGTCAACCCAACATAGTAAGATAGCCATTTTTGTATGGCATCCCTATACATTCACATTCGCCCCATTTAAACTTTTCATAAATAATTCAGCCTATACATGCCATGGACCTTGAGTTCAAAAAAAACAAAAAAGGTACCAAAAGAGATGATAATGTCATTAACTTCGACGACGATCCCCGAGCTCGAGCTTCAACTTCAAAATCTAATGAACAATGCATCAAACACACCAAGTAAGCTATTATAGCTTAGTAAGTTTAAACAATTTATACGCATTAAAGAATATAAACAAAATTTAATCAAGATTTCGAAACCTAATCTCTTGATAACATCCATACCGAACATCCCAAACCATTAAAAGTGGAATTTATATTCACATCATATACTTCTAATAACTTCCATGTACCATTATCACATGATAAATAACTAACATAAATATCATATACTTACCAAATCTTCTACTTGCATTTCAAGCTACTAAAAGTCTCAAATTAATAGGTATAACACATACCTCTAATTTACTTGCCCTTTCCAAACTTAATCATTCATACATAACATGTGATAATACACTATTACATTTCCGTATACATAATAACATTACTCATAGAAATCCTTTAACGCACCTTATACTTACACACTTGTTGATAAAACTTAGTAACGTATCGCTCACATAGAGCCATTACTTAACACTTCTCGTAACGTATCGCTCACATAGAGCCGTTACTTAACACTTCTCGTAACGTATCGCTCACATAGAGCCATTACTTAATACCTTATGTAATGTATCGCTCACACAGAGCCCTTACTTGGCATTTCCGCACACTTAGTGCCATATGTCCGGTCTCGCACACATAGTGCCCGGTTATAAGCTTGTACACCTAATACCCTTCATCAACCAGTAAGTCGTTTCAAATGTATATGTATATATCTATGTATATATATATAACCAAAAATTTAATTCATCACCATGTGCATAACTGTATACTTGTAAACACCATTCAATAACTTATACCCCAAATAAAGTATTACATTCGGCCAAACTGAAAACATGTAACCAAATTTCCAGTAGGTATACTCATGTCATAATTCAATAATTCTCAATCCAATTACACCTTTATAAATAAAAATTTATCTTATGAAATCATATCCAAGTACCATGAATTATCATGCCAAGTTACTGTATTTAAAAATTCACTCTTACATTCGGCCATGTGCCATTTTCTTGTATAAAATTTCATTACATAGCTACATGTATAGGAGACATTCGGTTTAGCTTAATTGTTTAAAAACTTACCTCAAAAGTTGACGAATTACGCTTCCCGACTATTTGTTAAATTTTGTTTTTCCTTGATTCAATCTGATTTCCTTTTGTTCTTGATCTTAATGGAGTATGCATATGCCGAAATGGTTGAGAGCTTAACACTTCTCTTCTTCCTTTTATTTTTGGTCAAAAGAGTGGAAGAAGATGATCATGCACTTCTTTTATGTTTTATTATTATAATGCTATTATAAAATATACATATATATTATTATAATCCTTATTTAATAAGAAAAAAAATATAAAAATACTTAATTAAAGCCTAGTGCCGTCCACTACTATAGGAAATGGGATATTTGTCCTTTAAGGACTCATCATTAAGAAGCCACTCTCTAATTGGCACTATCACAATTATCCATTAAATTTCCATTTTATGCAATTACATCCTTTTTATAAAATTAAGCACACAAACACAAAAATTTTTATACGAACTTACACACATGTTAATTCACACACAATTAACTCAGAAAATAATACTTTAAGAAAAATTTTCAACTCGGATTCGTGGTCCCGAAACCACCATTTCGATTAGGGTCGTAATCGGGCTGTTACAGTCTGCCAAGTCGTTTTTTCCCCTTTGTGCAAATCTGATGAAAATTGATCAAAATTATTATAAAATTAATTAAAATTCATTATGTTAATAATTCAAGTACAAATAATTATTTTATAATAATTATATATTTTTCGATAATAATTTTGCCGAAACTACATGAATTTGAGTTAAAAATGGCATGAAAAAGTGTGTATATTCTCGTGTTTCCATACCCCCAACTTAATTCATTGCTCGTCCCGAGTAATGAACAAATTGAAAAGAATTTCTCAGAAATGGAAACACCTTTGAAAAATTCCTTCAGAACAACATTCTTCCCAAAATTATGAATTTGGTATACTTGTGCTCAAAAACAAGAAATTTGATATTTATGCTACTCAAGTATACATATCGTTCAAATTAATCTCAACAACTATTATGATAGCAAAATTAGACTAAATGCTTCCTTAAAAAAGACATGTTAACCCTTACCAATTTGATTTTATTTCCTTATTCAAGATTAAGCTACAATCATCAAGTTTAACTTATGTCTTCATATGTTCAACATAGCAATTTCTCACCACTAATGTAGGTAGCATAGAAAACTTGAATCAATAGGTCTTTAAAAAGGTTGTAACATGGCTAGGCTAGGGGTAGGTAAAAGATAGATATATTTAGGCTAAAAACCCTTAAACTCAGCTTCAATCGAACCTTCAGAATAATTACCTTCAATACGCCAACTTACTTTGCTTTCACATGCTCTTTTTTTTTACGAGCATTTTGCTTATGTACTACAAAATTTTTGAGCATTTGATACTTCTTTTCAACTCCCCCAAACTTGTTTTCAAAGAATATTCTGAATAGTACTGAGTCTAGTGTTTCAGACAATTTAAAGATAATTAAGAGAGAAGTGATGGCTAAATATTGCAAGGGTTCAAATAAAATAAAATTTCATCAAGGTTGGCTCGAAAGGCTCAAAAGGTCCAAAGAAAAGTTGCCTAAATCATTTTCAACATTTCATGCTTCCTGGGATTTCGCCTCAAGAAACTACTAAGCCAATTCTAGAGACTTAAACTTTCATGCATGCCTAACTTTCCTAAGGCACTAAAAATTTTATGGTACGACTTGCATGCTTTATTAAAAATACATTTATATCATTATTAAGCTAACATAAAAATTTATTGAAATAATAAAACTTTATTTATACTAAAGTTTAGCATACTTAACAAAATTTCAAATTATTGAACAAAATATATCCTAATCATAATGAAAAGAAAACTATTTATTCTGAGTGGAAATAATTTCAATTTTTCGATCCCCCTACTTAAAGTAAACAATGTCCTCATTGTTTAAAGTGAATAGATACTATACACCAGGTAGGATTCTAAAAAAGAGGAGGTTGTCAATTTGACTGCTTAAGTACCAAGCTCTTTCTAAATCCAATCCTAGACATGTATATATCTATTGCCACACTTTATACTTTGCGACTTATTCAATTTTATTAGTGATTTCCATCTCTTGTTTTATTATGCGAGAATAAAAATTCCTAATTCACTTAATCATAAAATAACCTAAGAACATAAATAAAATAAAGTCGAGATCCTCCCTTTATTTATTTGCAGATCCTTCCGCATTCGACTCATATTTTGCTCCATCATTATTGTCTTTGAATGAATCGCTTCGCTCCTTTTTTGATAATGGGCTCCATGGTTCAAATATGTAATCTGGAAACTCAGGCACAAAAATAAATGGGTCATTGTAAATTTTCATAAGAGCACTTCTCATTGAGTCATCCATTATTTTTTAGTATCTCCAGTAAGCTTGTTGCTGCCACTGCATATGTTGCATTATGTCCATCAACTTTGACAGCTCATCTCGAAGATCTGGGCGAGGTGGTTGAGCTCTGAACATTGAAGTCTCGACATTAGGTTCAACTTCTGGTTCCATTGGTTCCACCTTATCAGGGACTTCAGCCGATTGCACTGGCTCGATCTCTGTGGGATCTTCTTCTTCTTCTTCTTCTTCTTCTTCTTTGGGATCCTCACTTTCTTCAAGTTGTTACTATAGAACAAAGTCTCCAGCTATTCGATGGAGGTCCCAATCTGTGATTGTGCCTTGGCTATATCTTGTCTTCTTTACGCTTGCAAGAATTTTAGCTTTCAAGCACAGAATTGTTATTGTAAACGGAAAGTAAGCTGGGCTAGAACATCAAACGGAACAATTCCACATTTCTCTCAGGATGATTTTTCCCACATCAATAGCCTTTCCAGATAAATCGAGTATAATAAGACCATTCGCTCTAATGAGATTGTAGTCCCATGCGGACTAGGCATAAGGCTGAAACGGATAAAATAGAACCATACCTTTGCGAATGGTGTCAAATATTCTCTTCTACAAGTGTGGATTCCTTGCTTTGACACAGTCCACTTAGAACCTAGAACTGTAAGTTTCTCGAGTATTTCTTGCAAATTTTCTGGCTTGATATTGCTCATTAAGGAAGAATATTCATCGTTTTCGAAATCAGGTAATTCAAAGAACTCATTAATAGCATTTGAAGTTATTTTACCTTGATTCCGCAAAATGGAACTTCCGTCAACTCACTTAAGGTTAAATTCGCATAAAATTCACGCACTAACTCTTCATCCACACTAGGTCTCTTCTCACAAAATAACTCCCAATTGAGAGTTTCAGCAACCTGACGAATACATGCCATAAAATCAATATAGTTGTTTTCTTTCAATGTGAAGCCTTTCTCTAGATGCATCTGTTGATTCTTGAAAACACTTTCGTATCTCGCTTTGGCTTCTTCAAAGTGGAATTTTCTTTGTGATTCGTCAATTTAGGCAGAGACACGAGTTCTTTTGCAAGGCATGATTAACCTGAACATAAGATGGAAAACAATTTCTCAAAAATTTAATTAATATAAAATTTTAATAATTCAATAAACTGAAAAGTTAAATGATTAAATAAAATTTAAAATTTAAGAGAAAAATTTGTCTTACCGCCTTTTTATAAAAATTAAGAACTCCTAAAAATATAATTAGAAAACAAAAGAGGTCAATTTAGGTGTGGGTGTCGACTAAGGATGTTGGTGTGGGGCTGGTGTGGCATGCAGATGTACGTGGGAGGAGGTAGCAGTGTGGGAGCAAGTAGCACTAGGCGGGTGGATCCTTGCGGGCGTGTCAAGCAGGCCTGACGAATGCTGGAGCTGGATGTGCACAGGTGTGGCACCAAGCAGCAGCTACTGGGTGCGCACGGTGGGCGTGGGGCTACTGGCCAATTGGGTGGGGGTGCTGAGTAGCTAGGCAGTGTTGGAAGCTTGTGGCACTAGATGATTCAGTATTTGGTGGGAATGGATTTTGAGTGGTGAATGATGGAGAATGTTGGTGGTATTTATACTGAGAGAAGCAGGAATTAAAGTAGAATTCTTAGAGAAATTTAATAATTAAATTATTCTAAGTTCTAATCCTATACAAAGTTAACAACATTTAATAATTAATATAAGGCATATTAAATTATTATTTGTTATTAATTTATTAAAGATAAAAATTGATTAAAATAAAATATGATTAAATTAAAACTAATCCTAACTCTATGTAAAGTTGATAATAATTCATAGATATTATAATAGATATAATTATATATTAATAATTATCATCTTTTTTATTAAATTAAAAATATTTATTCTAGAAGCCTTTTGAAAATATTTACAAAAAGAGGCATCTAATTTTTAATATTTATAAAAATAGCAATTAAATTTTTAAAAATAGTTCAATTAAGTCCCTAGACTTAATGAAAATTTGAAATTAAGTTGCAATTTTAAAACTTGGATCAAAATTGACCCTTTTATTTGAAAATTTAAAAATTTATTTTTCCATTTAGGGAATAATTTCTCGGAAAATTATGTTAAAATCAATTCCCAAGAAAGAATGAAGGGGTCACAAGCGGTCCCGCTTATGTTCCAATCTCTTAGACAGAATTTATTTAAACATACTAATCCTGAAAATACATCCTAAATCATTTATTTAAAAAGAAAACAAGAAAATTTAATCATTTGATAAAATGAACGCGATTTGATCCCGTTCAATTTTCTCTCCCCAGTAATGTTTCAATCGTTAAGCATTAACTCGAAAATTACCTCCTTTACCTTGAAGTTCAACAACTCCTTATGGATAGACTCGATGATTTATAAATGGACTAGACCAACGTGATTTTAACTTACCTAGAAAGAACCTTAATCTAGAATTGAATAACAAGACTTGCTAACCTGCTTCAAATTCTCAAACTCGAATGTGCTTGTCATGCCATTTCTTGAGTCTCTCCTTAAGTAATTTGGCATTCTCGTATGAAGACATTCAGAATTCTTCTAACTCATTAAGTTGAAGCATACCTTTCTCTTTAGCAATTTTAAGATCTAAGTTGAGTCGTTGGAGAGCCCATTAAGCTTTGTGCTCTAACTCCAAAGGCAGATGACAAGCTTTTCCAAATACCAACCTATAGGGTGACATCCCTAAAGGTGTCTTGTATGTGTCCTGTAGGCCCATAAAGCATCATCCAGTCTTTTTGACCAATATCATCGGTTTAGGCAAACTACCTTCTCAAGTATGCCTTTGATCTCTTTGCTTGCCAATTCAGCTTGACCATTCGTCTGCGGATGGAAAGCTATGGCAAACTTGTGCTTCACTCCATGTTTGTCAAGTAACCATTTCAACCACTTGTTAACAAAATGGGGCCCTTCATCACTGATGATGGCTCGTGGGGTTCCAAACCTTGTGAACACATGCTTCTGCAAAAACTTCATCACAACCTTAGCATCGCTTTTCGGATATACTTTAGCCTCAATCCACTTAGACATGTAATCTACAGCTACCAAGTTGTACTTGTGACCAAAAGACGGAGGGAAAGGACCGAGAAAGTCAATACCCCAAACATCGAACAATTCTACCTCAATGATGTTTGTTCGAGGCATCTCATTTCTGTTGGTGACATTTTCGACCCTTCGACATCAATCACAACTCTTTACGTAAGCATATGCATCTTTATATAGCATTGGCCAAAAGAATCTAGCTTGCAATACTTTGGCCGTAGTACATGTTCCTCTGAAGTGTCCCCCACTCGGAGTTGAGTGACAGCGGTATAAAATCTTATGTACTTCATCTTTTGCCATGCATCTCCTGATCATTTGATCTGCACACTTTTTAAACAAATATGGTTCTTCCCAGGAATAGTACTCCACATCGTGAAGAAACTTTTTCTTTTAATGCTATGTCTTATCAATCGGCATCAAACCACAAGCTAAAAAGTTAGCAATATCAGCAAACCAAAAGGGTATTATGGACATGATTTACCTTCAGTATGTTTTCATCTGGAAATGTCTCCTGAATTGGTATAAATGGAGAATTCCCTTCTTGCAGCTCCAATCTGGACAAGTGATCTGCTAAAAAGTTAAAAAGTTATCAATCGGCATCAAACCACAAGCTAAAAAGTTAGCAATATCAGCAAACCAAAAGGGTATTATGGACATGATTTACCTTCAGTATGTTTTCATCTGGAAATGTCTCCTGAATTGGTATAAATGGAGAATTCCCTTCTTGCAGCTCCAATCTGGACAAGTGATCTGCTACTTCATTTTCTACTCCATTTCGATCTTGAATTTCTAGATCAAACTCTTGAAGTAGAAGTACCCACAGGATCTGTAACATCCCGAAATTGGGCCTAGTAGGATTGGGCCCAATGAGCCTTGGGCGTAGGAATGTTTAAAATTTTTGAGAACAAGAGAACGACATTATTTCATGTTGGACTTTCTAAAAAGGTAAATTTGGAAAGTAACGGGGTTTCTATGAAGTCTCGGGTTCAAGTTAGGCTATAAGAAAATTTTATGTTTAAGTCTTTAAGGAGATAGAGTAAGTGAGCTTAAAGCTTATGGAAATAAGTGAGTAAATGGTCAGCATAAATGAGCAATTGGTAAAGAGGATACGATGCCACATGAAGGACTTTAAGGGAAGAGGTTCAAATCCCATTGTGTGCAGATTTTGACTAATACTTTTGCACTTTTTCCTTAAGTGTCAGCCAAGAGGTATATATGGCAAGTTTGACTTTTTTGTTTTTGGTAAGGTGGCTAAGAAATAAGGAAAGGTTGAGGTTGGGGAAAGGAATCAAAAGGAACAGGCAAGTAAGGGGAACAAGTGGCTTATTTCCTAGAGAATGCTATGGAAAGTATGGTTGGCAAAATTTTGACCCTTATGGCAATGCATGTGGACGGATTTGGGGTTAGATAAGTGGCTGAAATTTTACTTTGGCATTTGGTAGGGTCTTGGTATTGTTTTGGTCAAAAATCTCATTTGCAACTTTAGTGTCATCGTCTCCCAATTTGCTATTCTCTTTACCGAAATCTTCTAGCACAATAGTGCATTGTTCTTCTCTTTGGATTGGTCACATATTCACCTTTTGTCCATCTTACTTGATAGCCGAAACTTCCATCTCATCCATATTTTCTTCTCAACAGTATTACTACTCATACTTTGATCAATCGGTAAGTGATTCATTTCAACATTTTATTTTTTTTCTTTCTCTTAATGCCGAATCTATGCCTTGGTGAGGGATGGCCATATTGACAGAGACCATCATTTTATTCTACCCTCTCAAATGAGATTATTTTCTCTTTTCGTAGTGTTTTAACTGGGAGACCGTGTATTGTTCTAGCCGAAGTCAAACGGTGGAAATTGGATCCAATATCGATAAGGTAAGGGAGTTCATTTGGGATTTTTCGCTATATCTCTATTTGGCTATGTTGCAAATCAGACTGAAGTTTCAACTAATTGATTGTGTTTTAGGGACGAAATCACTCGATATATTCGTTTTGCAAATCCTTCAGATATAGTGGGTCAATGAAGAGTGGTTCTTTAGGGAATCCTAATCAAGGTGTGTAATCCCGTATCTTCCGTATACATATCGGAAATGGTGTGTAATCTCACATTTCTCTAAAAGTTTGTATGAAATGTTTTGTGAATCGGTCGAAATACCAAAGAAAACCAAAAACCGGCATCCGTGATCACTCGGGCGTGCGTATGATCGTAGTGTTAATTGTATTTTGTAATAAAACAGTTTCGGTTAGAACCAGTGACATGTTTCTGAAAAAATCACAAAAAATAAGAGAAAGGTAATTAGAAAGTGAATAAGATATCGAATTAAATCTTACTGTGTCTATTTTTTTAAGGAAGAAACGAAGAATGAAAAGGATTTCTATATTCTGAGATATCTTAATTTTAGTGAGACTAGTCCTGAATGACTTCGTGGTTC
Source organism: Gossypium bickii (assembly GCA_025503065.1). Taxonomy (NCBI): domain Eukaryota; kingdom Viridiplantae; phylum Streptophyta; class Magnoliopsida; order Malvales; family Malvaceae; genus Gossypium; species Gossypium bickii. The sequence goes on from CP106712.1 coordinate 29,267,639, forward strand.
CCTGATCTGTCTTGGAAAAATCATATAAAATTGTACAAAGTGAATTATGAGTTATAGTTTTTATGTATAGATTCCTTAGTTAGTCTATTTTCAATAGAAACAAGTGGGAGCAACATATGAAAACTGTACAGTGAGATATTTGAATTTTGGGTAAGAGAGATCAGAATCATTGGTCAGTGAAAAAAGGGAAATTTTAAGGAATAAACTGTACTAAATGGTTAAGCCAAAAATTCTAGAAAACTTTTAGTAAAAATATATATGAGTCTAGTTTCAAGGAAAATTTACGGATTTAGATTTTGAGATTTCTAACTCAAGTTATAGTCAATTTAGTCAGTACAACGCAGATGGACAGTTTTAAATTGTTATGCCCAAATTAGTAGTTAAGTCTGGATTGCGAAATTACCGAATTACCCTTAGTGGGTAAATTACCGAATTATGGAAATGCCCTAAAGGGCTGAAATACGAAATTGCTTATGGGCCAAATTGTTATATTGCCTTAATGGGCCCATTTGATAGATTGTTATAATGGGCCGAATTGTTATATTGCCTTAATGGGCCGATTTGATAGATTGTTATAATGGGCCAAATTGTTATATTGCCTTAATGGGCCGATTTGATAGATTGTTATAATGGGCCGATATGCAAAGTGTTTTAATGAGTCGATTTATCGAAATATCCTTATGGACCGAATTACCGAAATGCCCCTATGGGCCGAATAATCATATTGCTTTAATGGGCTGATTCATAAAAAGTATTCAATAGGTTAATGGATGTTATTTTTATATGGATGTTTTACGATTATGAAACACCCCAAACCCGGCCCATGAGCTTTGACCAGATTTGGTATGTTCCTCAAGTAAACCGATTCAAAGTTCTTTTGTTACTTTGGGAAAATAGTGTGTTTTGAAAGAAATATTGTTTTGGGTTGGGCTCGAGTAGAAAACAAAATCGTTTTATAATGAAAACCCTTTTAAATTTTAAAAGATCAAAATATATAGAGTATATTAAATGAAAATTTCTTAATCCTTAACTTAATAAAAATTTCGTAACATAATAAATAAAAACAGAAATAAAGTAGTGCACTATGGCCTTATGGCCTTATTACATCAAGTAAATCCAAATAATTCGGAGTACTTAAAAATTAATAGTCCATAAAAATAAAAACTTCATGTTGAGCATGGCCACCATAAGTTCTGCCGTCCCGATCCATTACTGTTCATCACCTGAAACATGGTCCCTCAACGGGGTGAGTCAATAGACTCAATGTGTACACAACACTAAATCATAATAGAATCAGGCATAACAAATATTACACATTCATATCATAGCATACAAATTATGATGCATTCCCAAACCCAAACCTAATAAGCCATCCGCTACACTCCCCGTACCAACTTTGTACACCCCAGGGACTACTAAGTTGACCCTCCTTCCGCTACACTCCATATCGCGGTCTTAGGTCACCGCATTTGTGGTCTTAGGTCACCACATTCAGATATCGCGGTCTTAGGTCACCGCATTCAGATTTCTGTGGTCTTAGGTCACCACATTCAGATACCACGGTCTTAGGTCACCGTGTTCGTGGTCTTAGGTCACCACATTCATTTCCCCTTTCAATAACCCATATGCCCCATTTTGTAATATGCATTAATATGCCAAAGTTCACATTCTTATTCTCATGTTACAAATAACATATTTCATATTCCTAGTAAGAGTAGGAAACGTACCTGAGTACTTAGTACCATAACATGGTACCTTAGCCACTTTCTTATTCTTAATATCACATATTTTAATTAGACATAGCCGTAAAACTTATTAAGAATTAGTGTGGGGTACACACCTGATTCGCTTAGCAAATTCCTTGAGATCTCATAATCTGATCTACCGCTTAGATCCTTAATCCCTACATTTGATTAATCACTTACTAATTTAATAAAAAGCCATTCGGCCATAAATCCAAATCCTAGTAGGATTAGTATACTAAAACTTACCTTGTTGCCGATTGACTTAAGAATCAAGTCCCGAATTGAATCCTTGCTTCCTTACTGTTGTCGAAAACCCTATAGACACATGTTAGAGTTTAATCTAACATTAAACATAATGAATGGCCTTTGGCCGAATCTTATAGTTTCTTACCTTGAATCTTAGAAATCCCAAAACCTTCCTCCTTGTAGTCGACAGTCACAAAATCCCGAAGTTTTCCTTCAAAGTTTCGGCCAACATGAATATGTCATTAAAACCTTGCCTTTTTGTTTTTGAAGAAGAAAGAAAATAATCATAATAGATCTTTACCCTTTTATATGGAAATCGGCAACACCCTTTGATCTATGAAATATTCGGCTATGGCTTAGATGTGTATCACCAAATTTCGGTTTCCTTGAATAATTGGCTAGGGTTTTCTTTGGGGTTTCGGCTTCTGATGGATTGGAAAGAAAAAAAGAAGAAGAAAGAATAATGGATGAGAGGAAACTTGTGATTTTGTCAGAAAAGAATTTGGGGAAGATGACAAGAGAATTTCGGCAGAGGTTTTCTTGGAGAGAAAAAAAATTGTAAAATGCCTTACTTTTTCTCCTATTGCCGAATTTACTAGGCCAAGAGTCCCTTTCTTGGCCATCACTCTTTTATTTGATAACTTTATCTCCTTAATTTAAAATAATTAAAGAATAATCCTTTATTATCTCCTTGAAAAATAATCTAAAATAAAAATCCATTATTTATCCTTATTAGTCGAAATTTAAAGAGAATAAAACTCTTCTTTTTAAACACCTTGTGCCGTCCACCTCACTTCTTCTAGAAGCAAAATAAAATTTCTTTTATTTGCTTTCCCTGTGACTCGAACTCAGGCCCAATCCCTTGCATGTGGTGCCATTTCCAGAGGCCCTAAGTGGCATCTCCAGGGCCACTTTTCCAAGCCTGTTTGCTGTCAAATTTCACATACTTTTTCTCTTAAGGCCACCTTGCCTTAATTTCCTCTTTTAAACTTTAAAACTCGACATTTCTAAGTCATTTCTAAGTTTCCAAAAATTTTCGTTTGCCTCTTTAAACTTGACATTTCCTTACATTTCCAAGTTTCCAGAAATGTTCACTTTCCTCTTTTGAATCATTTCTAAATCATTTCCTTACATTTCCAGGTTTCCAAAAATGTTCACTTTAAACTTAACATTTCCATACATTTCCAGGTTTCCAAAAATGTTCAAAATACATTCATAACACATTAGACATGTCATTTCGTACAATTAAACCGAAAATGCATAGGCCTTTTTCAGGATGTTACAGATTATGTATGATGCATCTTTACATATTGCATGGGATGGGAAAATTTGAATGAAGAGAAGTATAGACCGGTGGCATTGCCACAAATACCGATAAAGGCTATGTGCCAATATAAAGGTGATTTTGGCTTTGTGCCATCGTGATTAAGGCTGTGTGTCAATTATATTACCGTATATGAATCTGGTGGCTCAGCCACAAATTTTATAAATGGAAGCTTGACTGCAAATTGGAGAGACTGGCGGGGTGAGTTGACTAGATCCCCACAGGAGAGACTGGCTGGTACGGGTAGAGAAATTGGCTGGATGGGATGGGTTGCATTCATTTCATTCAATTATTATTTTGTTAATGGGCCTAGGCCCAAGATATTGCTATTTGGGTTCAGGCCCAATGGATAACGGTAAGGGGATTATGCACTGAGTTCTTATAACTCACCCCCTTTTCTTTAACCCTTGTAGGTAATGGTCCGTGACGAGGGCTTGGGCCATGGATGACTCGGGTGGAGGCCATACTTCCGAAATGGTTTATTTGGACTTTAGACTTCTTTCTCGTTTATTTTATTACTTTACTATTTTGGGTTAAATGTTGTAATAAGGCCTCTGAACTATTTTTATTTTTGTTTTATGGTTGGGATGTTTTTATTATATTTCTTAAATTGTTTAAAAAGGGAATTTTCTGAAAACTTAAATAATGGTTTCCAAAATCGATTAACAAATGGATCTTCAAAATAAACTTTTATAAATATTTTTAACACTGATATTTTCTCTCGAACTTATAACGCTATTTTCAAAATTCACGATTTTGTAAGATCATTAGTTCAAATTTATCGATTTATCAAATCAAACTTGTTTTCTTGATTTTTTTAACAAAGCAATGTTTTAGTAAAAATAAAAAAGGGTTTAACATGTTCTGTTCATGTGACATGCCAAATCCGCTCGTAACGCATGGGCCGGGTTTGGGGTGTTACAGGATCAATCTCAGCTTAGCATCTTTCTTCGCAAGTAAATACTTAATTGTAGAACGGTCCATATAGACAGTCACCTAGATAGGATCGAAACTTGTCAAAAGAAAACACAATAACAAGTAACTCTTTTTCTGTTACCATATAATTTAGTTGAGTTCCTGTCAGAGTCCGACTTGCATAGTAGATGGGATGGAAAGTTTGTTCCTTCGCTGGCCCATGACCACTTGCGTCACACATCAATTCAAATGGCAAATCCCAGTCTAGTGTGACGATTATGGGTGCCAAAATTAATCAACTCTTGAAATCGTTGAATGCTCTTAAGCACTATTCATCAAATTTGAATATCGTGTCCTCCAATAATTTGCATAAAGGTTTAGTAATCTTAGAGAAGTCCTTGATAAATCTTCGATAGAAACCGACGTGGCCCAAAAAGCTCCTAACACCCTTTACAGATGTTGGAGGTGGGAGTTTCTCAATAACATCTACCTTTGCTTTATCTACCTCGATTCCATGTCTCGTTATTCGATGCCCTAGAACAATACCTTCTCGTACCATGAAATGGAACTTTTCCCAGTTAAGTACAGGGTTTGTTTCTTCACATCGTCTTAGTACCTTGGCTAGATTGGCTAGGCAATCATCATATGTATCCCCGAATACTGAAAAATCATCCATAAAAACTTCTAAATATTTCTCAACCATGTCAGTAAAAATAGACATCATACACCTTTGAAATGTAGCAGGAGCATTGCATAAACCAAATGGCATGGGCCTAAATACAAATGTACTGTATGGGTAGGTGAATGTTGTCTTGTGTTGATCTTCTGGTGCTACTGTAATTTGATTATACCTCGAGTATCCATCAAGAAAACAGTAATAGTCTCGCCCCATGAGTCTATCCAGCATCTGGTCCAAGAACGGCAAAGGAAAGTGATCTTTCCTAGTCACCTTGTTCAGCTTCTGGTAATCGATGAAACTTCTCCATCCCGTAACCGTTCTAGTCGGTATCAACTCATTATTCTCATTTTCAATGACGTAATACCTCCTTTCTTTGGCACACACTAGACCGGAATTACCCACGAACTATCTGAGATAGGGTAAATTATACCCGTATCTAACCATTTGATGATTTCTTTTTTGACTACTTCCTTCATGATGGGATTTAGTCTTCGTTGTCCATCAATCGTCCCTTTCTCACCATCTTCTATTATGATCTTGTGCATGCATACAGATGGACAAATACCGTGAATATCGGCTATGGTCCATCTGGTAGCCTTCTTGAATTGTTTCAATACAATGATGAGTTTCTCTTCTTACTTATTGGTTAATTCTACTGAAACAATCACAGGCAAAGTAGAAGCGTTACCTAAATAAACATATTTTAAATGTGAAGGAAGTACCTTGAGTTCTAATTTAGGTGGCTCTTAGATTGACGCTTTTGGTTGGGCATAATCCTTATTCTCTAACTCAAAGATTCAAAACGGGATTGCTGATTAAATCTCCTTTGATTAGCTTCTAGCTAAGCTAAGTATTCATCCTCCTCTTCATCATTTTGAGGGTCTGATGTCAAAATTTGTTCTAATGGATCCTCAACATAGTTGAATTCCTTCTCCACGATTAAATCCTCTAAATCAAACACTGCAGAACAATCATCAATTGTGTCAGGAAATCGCATAGACTTAAAAACATTAAATGTTACCTGATCATCCTGAACACGCATAGTAAGCTTGCCCTTCTACACATAAATAAGGGTCCTTCCGGTTGCTAAGAACGGTCTTCCTAAGATGATTGGAACCTCTTTGTCTACTTCAAAGTCTAGAATCACAAAGTCAGTAGGAAAAATAAATTTGTCTACACGTACCAATTCATCCTCGATTTTTCCTTCTAGATGTGCCAAAGATCGATCTGCCAATTAAAGTGTAACCGTAGTCAGACTAACTTCACCTATCCCTAACTTTCTAAATATTGACATAGGCATCAATTTGATACTCACACCCAAGTCACATAGTGCCTTACCACAATATGTTGCTCTAATGTTGCAAGGTATGGTAAAACAGCCAAGATCTTTCAACTTTGAGGGTAGTTTGTTTTGAAGATATGCACTGCATTCCTTTATCAAGGCTACCGTCTCAAGTTCTCCAAGTCTTCATTTTTTAGACAAGATATCCTTCATGAATTTGACGTAGTTCAGCATTTGTTCAAATGCTTCAACCAACGGGATGTTGATATGAAGTTGCTTGAGTACGTTTAGGAGCTTCTTGAATTAAATTTCCTGCTTCTGGTTCTAAAGTCTTTGAGGGTAAGGTGGTGGAGGTTTCTTTACTAGAATTGGTTGATTCATCTTATGTGGTAATTTTGCATCTAACGGAGTTGTTAGTTGATCAGAATTAGTTGGTTTTGAAGTTACCTTGTCGAATTTTTCAGATTCTGGTTCTTGTGAAATTGGAAATTCAGCAGTCGGTTGAACATCTCTGAGTCTTGAGTGTCAATTGGCTCCTTCTCAACTTCGACGGAATTGGGCTCTAATGTCTTTCCGCTCCTCAATGTCAATGCTTTACAATGCTCCTTCCCTGGATTCCTCGAAGTCTCCGTATCACTAGGTAAAGCACCTTATGGTCGGTTCCTGAGTTTAGTAGCAAGCTGGCCCATTTGGTTCTCCAGATTTTTCAATATAGCTGTTTGGCTTTGAATTAAGGCATCATTCTTCGCCATGTATGCCTTTAACAAATTTTCTAAGCCATTGGATGGTTCAGCTTGGGTTGGTTTCTGAACTTGTTGGGGAAAACTAGGTGGCTGGGTCGATCTACATTGGATGTAAGTGTTACTAGTTCCAGCCCCTTGGTTACTCCAAGAAAAATTCGGGTGGTTTCGCCATGATGGGTTCTAGAAATTTGATTGCAGTCCTTGTCTTCCTCGGTTTTGGTTTTGGTTACCTATATAATATATGGATTCTGGGTTTGATGGACATTCTTCAAACAAATTTCCTTCCCCACAATAGACACAGGCTATATTTTCAAATTGATTTGGTGGCTGTGCTGCAAAACTATTAGACCCATTGGTAGTAAGATTTTTTAACATTGAGGATATTAATGATACCTGAGATACGAGTGAAGTAAGAGCGTCTACTTCATGTATTCCAGCAACTCGTCTTCCTGGCGTTGCTCAATTGGTTGGCCATTGATAATTGTTGCTGGCAATCCTCTCAATGTCTTCATAAGCCTCATTATAAGACTTAGAAAGGAGAGCACCGTTAGCAGAAGCGTCCACTACCATCCTCATGTGAGCATTGAGACCATTATAAAAAGCCTCAAGTTGGATGCAATGTGGGATTCCATGATGAGGGCACTTCCGTAATAATTCTTTGTACATTTCCCATGCCTCATACAAGGACTCATCATTCATTTGTTGGAAGGAAGTGATCTCATTCCTCAACTTAGCATTCTTGCTAGGCGGGAAATACTTCATGAGAGATCTTTTTGCTAACTCTTGCCATGCTGAAATTGAATTTGGTGGCAATGAGTTCAACTAGGTCGAGCTTTGTCCCTTAGAAAATACGGGAATATCTTCAATCGTAATGCATCTTTGGGTACTCCGGCTAACTTGAAAGAGCCATTCACCTCCATAAACAGTCTTGTAACATCCTAAAATTGGGCCTAGGAGAATTGGGCCCAATGGGCCTTGAGCGTAGTAGCGTGTAACATCCCCAAACCCGGCCCATTCACTACGACCGAATCTGGTTATGTTAGTGCGAAAAAGACGGTGGAAAATCTATTTAACTTAGAAAAATTTATTCGAGCTTGTTAACTTTTGAAAATCCATGTTTATTTAATATTGTATGAGAAAAACTTTGATATCATATAAATATTATAAAATGCCCAAAAGTAAACTTTAATGAATATATAAGACTAATTTTGAATAAATAAGTTGTCAAAATAAATTCGTTTCCACTTAGTAATTTAATATAATCCAAACATAATTTAAAATAATAATTAAATAATTTCCAGAGTAAATAAAAATCAAAAGGGCCTTATTACATATTCTATTTTAAAACAAATACTTAAAGTAAGCCTAAAACGTTTAATCTCTTCTTCTCGCATGGGCCACCATGTGTCCTCTCCGAACCCGATCCAACTACGCGTCACCTGAAATGGTTAATGAAAGAGTGAGTCCACTGACTCAGTGCATAACCACAACACATATTTCCATCCGTATGGGCTTGGCCCATACCCACACAGCCATCGAAACAAATCATGCAAGAATGCATCTCAGCCCAACCCATTGTCCAACCGTGACACCAACCTTAGCGCACTCCGCCTAAGGCCGTGGAAACTCCCCACCGATCACATCGTGATCCATAACATCTTACCTTGGCAAGCTCGCTGCTCAAGGCGTGTGGTGAGCCACCGATCAACCCAAGTGATCCAATATCGTAACCCGCCTCACGGTGATGCACATAGCCATCAACCGCCGAGATGGGCACCGAGCCACACCTCCCTTGAGGTAGCACAAAGCTAACCATCAAGCGCTAATGTAGCCGAGCTATCATTAGACCACGTATAAACTTGTGTACTCTTCCTCCTTCATCGAATCAAGCCCAAATCCCATGTATGCATGCATAAGTTCAACATGTCGATTAACAAAAGAGTAAGCATCACATGTGGATTATCATATCATGTATATATCATAAATAACTCACCATTCAAGCCACTATAATCGGCCATCACATATCACGCATATGTAAACACATTTAACAAACCAAAGATCAAGAAATAGTGCGTTGATTACGCACCTTAACACTTGTAGTTCTAAGCTTTCAATCCCTAAGCTATCGCTCAAAGAAACAACAACTATCGCCCATAGCTATCTCCTGTTGTTTGGCCCACACCCCGTGGCCAATCCCAAATCGCCGAGACACCCTCTTCTTGAACTTCGGGATAGGGACCTTCCTTGCCCACTCCGACCGGTCGTTGCCTCCATCAAAAGCTTAAACAGTAATGAGTTAACCTTACAAAACACAACCTAAATATTTAATCTTAATAAATATTTCTTACCAACTCAACTTGAATCCCGAACGCTACTTATCGCAATCTGCGACTAAACGACCTTGCTAACCACTCCCTATTGCTCAAACTAGAAACGGTCACCACAAGAAAGTATGGTTCGGCTTGGGACTTGTAACCAAAATGGAGAAAATAGGAGAACAAAAGATTCGGCAAGGCTCCTTAGATGGTTTGGGATATTCGGCAATGGCGGTCTTTTAAGGGTGACTTGGTTTGAAACAAAGTTTAAGAAAAGGAGTGAAGGGAGAGGGATATGGGTTCATAAAAGGTTATGCCCTCTGCCAATTTCTGGCTTCAAAGAAATAAGATGGAAAAAGGATTTGCTCGGACTCACTTTCGGCAATGGACTAGAGAATGAATAAATGAAGACAAAGGGAAGAACTTTTGGCAAGGGAGAAAACAAAGTGGTGAATGAAAATGAGCACCTCCTCCCCTATTTATAACATTCGGCCAAGCCTCAACCTCCCAAAAAAAATCCCTCAAATCTCTCCTAAACTACCTCCCTTCCATCCATTCAAAAAGATTTGAAAAAGTCAAACCTATCTAGCCAAATTCAAAAAAAGAAGACCAAGTCTTTCTCCACTTTTCAAGCCTCCAAAACCACCCAACTCTTCTCCTCTTTGACGCAAAAACAAGGCCCCAATTCTTTGCTCTTGCGAATCGAACTGAGCCCTTCTCCTTGCAAATGGCGTCACTTCTACATGCTCTAAGTGGCGCCTCATTGCCACTCTGCCAAGCTACTCTTAGTGCTAAAATTCCACCAAAAATTCTCTTAAGGCCCCCTCTGTCCAAGCTCCCCTTTTAACCCCTAAAACTAAAAATTTTCCAGGGCATTCCACTACACTCTAGGGTTCTCAAGACCCTAAAACTAACCCAACCACACACCAAGTGTGCCAACACCCGAGCTAAGCACCAAAAACCTAACCCTTAAAACCCGGGGTGTTACAATTCTACCCTCCTTAAAATAATTTCGTCCCCAAAATTACTTGTCTAAACTAACCGTCCAATTCCTCCCACTCACGCTATCATTTGCGCACTCTGATCTCCAAGAGCTAACATCCTTTACGAGCAACAAAACAAACAGTCACCAAAACTACCTCTACCACGTCCACGAATATTGCGACCACGCCTCCCTAGAACTCATATCTAGCGTCGCGATTTAATCTGATTAAAAGTTTTATGCATTAGAAATTCTTGTTTCAATTTTTATCCACGAGCAATCTTATGCAATGAAGTTTCCAGTAGAGTAGTTCTTTCGAGCAATCAAAGTTTCCTTCCTACCGGGAGTAATTCCGTCATTTTCCTATAGGGGTATATAGGTAATAATTTTGGGTCAATTTTGAAAATAGTTTTCCAACTTAAAGATATTTCAAAATTTGCAAATCTCAGGAGTCATCTTGAAATTTCTGTTTCTCAAACAAAGTGTGTTGCAAAAATTTGAAAAGTAGGGTCATTTTCGTAATTTTGGAAATCATGGGCATTTTCGTAAATTCTCCACATCGAATATCACCGTATCTCACAAAGCTAAGATAGAAATATTTCAAGAAAAGATCGAGAAATCTCAAGATTTAGAAACCAAGGGCGTTTTGGTAATTTTATCAACCAGGGGTATTTTCGTAAATTTCTGAAAACCAGAATATCCTAATATTTTGAAAACTCGGATTTTAGTATTTTGCAAAGTAAAGAGCAAAAAAATTTGAGGTAGTACGGTAATTTTATAACACAGGGGGCATTTTTGTAATTTTACCACTAGGGGCATTTTGGTAATTTTATAAATCAAAACGTCCTTCAAAAATCAAATTTAGGGTTTCACAAACCAAAGGGGTAAAGTTGAAAATACTAAAACAGGGGATTTTAAAACAATCAGGCCACATCCCTTTCGGGATTTAATAATCGCTTTAGCCTATGAACAAGTCATCTTGGTTAAGGTGAACCGTAGCTACGCACTGGTAGGATTCTGCGAAGAGAGGAGGTGAGTCACATGGATCGCTTAAATACCGTGCTCTTCTTGGTTTCACTCCTAGACATGCGTGTGGGGTTACCACACCTTAACCCTACGACTTACTTCACATGTTTGTTTAAGAGCTTTAAATCTTATGCATATGTTTGAGTAGACTAATCCTAAGGTCCAATAGCCCTAAAAAACTAATCTACGAGCCCAAATAAACCCATAATAATACACATAAACAAAACACTTCAAAAGTTCGAAGTACTTACCTGGCGGACTCGGGCCGAGACACAAAGCCATGCGAAATAACTCGAAAACCTTTTTATAAAAGCCCACATTCCAAAACCCATTTTGAAAATCGCTTAGCCCAAAACCCTCAAAGCCGAAGTTTTGAACAGGGCTCGATATTAAATCAGTAACATCCCCAAACCCGGCCCATTCACTACGAATCGAATGGTTATGTTAGTGCGAAAAAGACGGTGGAAAATCTATTTAACTTAGAAAAATTTATTCGAGCTTGTTAACTTTTGAAAATCCATGTTTATTTAATATTGTATGAGAAAAACTTTGATATCATATAAATATTATAAAATGCCCAAAAGTAAACTTTAATGAATATATAAGACTAATTTTGAATAAATAAGTTGTCAAAATAAATTCGTTTCCACTTAGTAATTTAATATAATCCAAACATAATTTAAAATAATAATTAAATAATTTCCAGAGTAAATAAAAATCAAAAGGGCCTTATTACATATTCTATTTTAAAACAAATACTTAAAGTAAGCCTAAAACGTTTAATCTCTTCTTCTCGCATGGGCCACCATGTGTCCTCTCTCCGAACCCGATCCAACTACGCGTCACCTGAAATGGTTAATGAAAGAGTGAGTCCACCGACTTCGATGCATAACCACAAAGACATATTTCCATCCGTATGGGCTTGGCCCATACCCACACGACCATCGAAATAAATCATGCAAGAATGCATCTCAGCCCACCCCATGTCCCAACCTGAACCCCACCTTAGGCGGCTCCCCCCCCAAAGGCGGGGGGAAACTCCCCACCGATCACATCGTGATCCATAACATCTTACCTTGGCAAGCTCATTTGCTCAAGGCCGTGGTGAGCCACCGATCAACCCAAGTGATCCAATATCGTCACCCGCCTACGGTGATGCACATAGCCATCAAACGCCGAGATGGGCACCGAGCCACACCTCCCTTGAGGTAGCACAAAGCTAACCATCAAGGGCTAATGTAGCCGGAGCTATCATTAGACCACGTACAACTTGTGTACTCTTCCTCCTTCATCGAATCAAGCCCAAATCCCATGTATGCATGCATAAGTTCAACATGTCGATTAACAAAAGAGTAAGCATCACATGTGGATTATCATATCATGTATATATCATAAATAACTCACCATTCAAGCCACTATAATCGGCCATCACATATCACGCATATGTAAACACATTTAACAAACCAAAGATCAAGAAATAGTGCGTTGATTACGCACCTTAACACTTGTAGTTCTAAGCTTTCAATCCCTAAGCTATCGCTCAAAGAAACAACAATATATCCGCCCATAGCTATCTCCTTCGTTGTGGCCCACACCCCGGTGGCCAATCCCGAATCGCCGAGACAGCCCTCTTCTTGAACTTCGGGATAGGGACCTTCCTTGCCCACTCGATTGGTCGTTGCCTCCATCAAAAGCTTAAACAGTAAATGAGTTAACCTTACAAAACACAACCTAAATATTTAATCTTAATAAATATTTCTTACCAACTCAACTTGAATCCCGAACGCTACTTACTCAGCTCACGACTAAACGACCTTGCTAACCACTCCCTATTGCTCAAACTAGAAACGGTCACCACAAGAAAGTATGGTTCGGCTCGGGACTTGTAACCAAAATGGAGAAAATAGGAGAACAAAAGATTCGGCAAGGCTCCTTAGATGGTTTGGGATATTCGCAATGGCGATCTTTTAAGGGTGACTTCGGTTTGAAACAAAGTTTAAGAAAAGGAGTGAAGGGAGAGGGATATGGGTTCATAAAAGGTTATGCCCTCTGCCAATTTCTGCTTCAAAGAAATAAGATGGAAAAAGGATTTGCTCGGACTCACTTTCTGCAATGGACTAGAGAATGAATAAATGAAGACAAAGGGAAGAACTTTTGGCAAGGGAGAAAACAAAGTGGTGAATAAAAATGAGCACCTCCCTCCCCTATTTATAACATTCGCCAAGCCTCAACCTCCCAAAAAAATCCTCAAATCTCTCCTAAACTACCTCCTTCCATCCATTCAAAAAGATTTGAAAAAGTCAAACCTATCTAGCCAAATTCAAAAAAAGAAGACCAAGTCTTTCTCCACTTTTCAAGCCTCCAAAAACCACCCAACTCTTCTCCTCTTTGACGCAAAAACAAGGCCCCAATTGCTTTGCTCTTGCGAATCGAACTGAGAGCCCTTCTCCTTGCAAATGGCGTCACTTCTCCATGCTCTAAGTGGCGCCTCCTTGCCACTCTGCCAAGCTACTCTTAGTGCTAAAATTCCACCAAAAATTCTCTTAAGGCCCCCTCTGTCCAAGCTCCCCTTTTAACCCCTAAAACTAAAAATTTTCCAGGGCATTCCACTACACTCTAGGGTTCTCAAGACCCCTAAAACTAACCCAACCACACACTGAAGTGTGCCAACACCCGAGCTAAGCACCAAAAACCTAACCCTTAAAACCAGGGTGTTACATAGCGTTTAAATTTTTGGAGAATAAGAGAACGGCTTGTTGGACCTATTAGATAAGTGATTTTGAAAGGTTAGAGGGCTTCTATGAAGTCCCGGGATCGAACATTGGCTTTGGGGAAATTTTGGTTTTAGGTGAAAAAAAACCCTAGAAGTTGGCAGGTACGCCTTAAGAATAAAATGTGGAGGAAAATGACACAAGTGAAGTGTGTAGTGTAGTGGAAAAGTGACGCCACATAAGAGGCAAGGGGGTGACGCCACAAGGAAGGAAGGAGGTCCAAGGTTCAAGGCTTGGCTTTTTCATTTTGGTTTTCTTTTTACATGGACCTTAGAATTGGGCTATAGATTTATATTTAGTTGCGCATGGTTTAAGACACAAGAGGAGCTTGTGGCCAAGTGGTTAGCGACGTGGATTATGCTACAGGGGAGCCTAGGTTCGAATCTCATGAGAAGCAAAGGAGTATTTATTTTGCGGATTGGACGGCAAGAGTTTCAGTTGGATTTAAACTCTACTGACGAAGGGATCCCACATCGGAAAGATACAAAGAAGGAAGGTGAAGAGCTAGCTATATAAAGAGCATTCCAGGAGGAGAGTTAACATACCTTGGAGGGCGTTTGGGCGCAAGAGTGGTCGCAGCACGGTTTAACACCAGATTCCTATCAGGTGTGTAACTCTCTCTACTCTAGTTGTAGAGCGGCAAATGCCGAAGTGCCGATCACGGTAATAGTAGCCATACGAGCGTGCGAGCGCATGTATGGGGCTTCGACGCGATAGTTGAGGCCACCAGTAGTATTCTTGTGGGTTGAGGCTGCTTGGGCCACGATGGGCTGAAGTGGGCCCATGGGCCCAATTGAATAAAATGTATGATGGTGTAGTATATAGTGAACTAGACTAGGTGAATCTCATAACGTGGCTAGATTTGTCTTAGGTGGGCCACACGAGCGTGTGGGCCCGAATGGGCCGAAATCGAGTTTTAGGCCCAACAGTTTGGTAAAGACTGGAAATGGTAGTTGTGTCGCTTGGGGTGATATTGGGCCTTCGGAAAGGCCATTTCAGGTACAGAATTACTAAAATACCCTTAGTGGGCAAATTACCAAAATACCCCTGAAGGTAAATTACTGTTATACCCTTAGAGGTTGATTAGCTTGGTTATGTCGTATTTGTTATTCTGATTATGATGATAATTCGTTTCATGCGTTATCTTTGATATATGATTTGCGTACATGTCATACTGCATACACGAATTATTATGACTGATGAACATGGCATGGACATGGGTATGACGAGAGGAGGGGGAAGATATGATTATCACACTGTCACCAGTGGTTTGGTACCACATAGTGGGTTGGCCCCACTTTTCATTACTTCGTGACTAAGTCTCAGTGGTTTGGCACCACCAGTGGTTTGGTACCACATATATTATTTGTGACTTTGGGTAACCAGTGGTTTGGCACCACCAGTGGTTTGGTACCACATATATATTTGTGACTTTGGGTCACCAGTGGTTTGGCACTGTAACACCCTTAACCCGTATCCGTCGCCGCATTGGGGTTAAGAGGCATTACTGCACTAAACTCAATTTCGAAATAGACTTCAATTGGATTCAAGCACAAGCAATGCAATCATTTCCATATTATATAACACTACAACCGATTAAAAATTAAAATAAAGGTATAACGAGTTTTATTACCCGTACTTAATACACACAATGTCTGAATCACATAACTTAAACATTCATGACATATATATATATATATAATCATATCTCAACTTATGCCAAATTATAACATATATTGGGTATCAACCAAAATTCATATAACATAAGCTAAGTTTCATTTATAATACTATAATACATATGCATATTAAATCAATTAAACCATTTTACCATTTAATAATCAATTACATATATCAACATATTAATATACACCTTGGCCGAATATACTATTGCACCTTTCATTTGGATTCAGTGAATCGACCAACCAAGAAACATATTCATTTCTTATCATTAATAAAGACATTCGAATATTTATAACTATTAATCACCTATTCTCATAAATATATATATATTTACTAGACCAAACAAAACATTTCACAAAATTTAATATCCAATATCACATACGGTATTGAAAATGGTTATTATGAACAAATAGCTTGTTACAATAAATAAAGAATAAACATACTTTTTTTTTATAAGACCATGCGTATGTGACCATTTTATTAAAAAAAATATAATTATCACATAGCCAACTTACTTAAACATAGCATTATTTAATTCTTACTAAACATATCAAGCATATGATATTTTCCATAAGGCCGAAACACATGTCTTACTCAAACATCATTAATAAAACGAAATAAACAAGTACACACAAGTTCACCTTAATCACGATTATGCACACATCATAAAAATGGCAAACATGATTCACGTTTAAACCAAAAACTAAGACTAAATTTTCTAAAACCATCACCTAATATATATATAAATATATATATCAATAGCACCTCCCATATGTGATATAGGCCATGATCGAATTTAAAACATCCATTAACATTATGAACAAGCTATAAAATTCAAAACATAGAAACGATACATAACCAAAAGAAATAGCCATATTCGCAAGGCTATACTTATATACAAGATTTAAACATTATATGTTTCAAAACTTAATCTAACCTATACATGCCTTCAAAATCATAACCAAGATTTAAAATACCAAAAAGAGGCGATAGTGTGGATGACTTTCTTGATGATCCCTCTCGAGCTCGTAGCTTAACCAAAATCTATAAACAAACAATTAAACAAGAGAAATCGGAGTAAGCTTATTAGCTTAGTAAGTCCTAAGCAAATGCAAAATAATATCATTAATTTAAACTTTTTAATCATTAAATTCATGGCAAAATTTTAAACATTAATATAAGTAACTTAATCATGGCCGAATACCACTAATACCATAATATAAGTTGTTTTAAACCTCTCTACCATGAATATATATACACCATTTATCACATATTTATCAAATGTTTATAAACACCAAGTCAAATGAAAATATCCTGGATATCGATCACCTTTCCTATTTTTTTGTACATATAAACAACCACATACATATTCACTTTCCATTAACAGTTCCACTTATAATCAATTCATAAAAAAAAAAATAATGAACACATTAAGCTCAAATGATATCATAATTTCACACTTCGTTCCTTATTAAACTAGGAGAATAGCACTTACCCGAGCTAATGGCACATTGTATTAATTATATGCCTCATCTCGTTAAATTCTCAAATTTTTCGTTTATAGCATATCACCGGCATTAAGCCTGCTAGGCATTTATGCCTGAATTACACACCGGCACGAAGCCTGCTAGGCATAAAGCCCGATACAAATCACCGGCACATGGCCTGCTAGGCATAAAGCCCGATACAAATCACCAAGCACAAGGCACGCTGGGCATTTAGCCCAAATAGATCACCTCAATTTTCCATTTAATACACATCACCTATTGCTAAATCGCAACATCAATTATACTTTATTTCAACTTCACATTTCAAGCTAAACAAACTTGTTCCTAATAAAATTAACAATTACATATCACTCAATCTTATTCTAACATTCGGCTATCACCTAAATTCATACTCAAATTTATCAAATAATATCAATTAACAAGTTCATAAATAACTCTTTGATATATTTTAACTTAAGGACTTACCTCGGTTGTCGATAGACCGTGTAAATCGGCTATTCGAGAACCTTTGTCTTTCCCTGGTCCAATTCCGTTTTTCTTTGTTCTTGATCTAAACACATTAAAATTTAGCTCATTCAAGCACATTTCATCTCAATTTAATCCAAAAACACTTAAATAGACAAATTACCATTTTGCCCCTAATGTTTCCCATTTTACAAATTTGTCCTATTTACACAAAACACAAAATATGCAAAATCTCCCAACACTATAGCTAGGCCGAATCTTCCACATAGCCATATAAGTCCATGCATTTCATTTATTTTGCATTTTAACCCCTCCCAAATTTATTTTCTCAATTTAGCCCTATTTACTCCAAATCACCAAAAATTTCAATACAAAACTTGTAAATCTTTAACATAAATTTAATCTAAAACCATCAAATATCAAAACCATTTAAGCATGTTAATGGCCGAATCCTATATACATAAAATTTTCAAAAATTTAAGCATGGGTCGGGTAATATACGAAGTAACGATCTCAAAAACGTAAAAATTATCAAAAACTAAAAACCGACCATACCTTAATCAAGCTTCCTAACTTGCCGAAATTCAAAGCTTTCCTTACCCTTTTTCTTTAGCTAACAATCGGCCATGAGAGAATGAAGATGATAGTGGCATTATTTTATGTTTTATTTAACATATATTAACATTATTTATAATATACTAACATAACCTTATTTTAAAAATTAAACTAACATATACCATGAAGTTGGCCTGGCCCATTGCCGTTTCTATCATGGTTTATGGGCTAATTGTCCCTTTAGGACATCCACTTAAAAAGCCACAATCAAATTAGTACATTTCACTTTAGCATGCAACTTTTATGCTTTTCTCGATTAAATCCTTTTTATCAAATTAAGCATTTAAACGATAAAATTTTTCTACGAAACTTTCACACACATTAATTCACATATAATAAACATAGAATATAATATCAAAATATTTCTCGAGCTCAGATTCGTGGTCCCGAAACCACCGTTCTGATTAGGGTCAAAATTGGTCTGTTACAACTCTCCCTCCTTAAGAATTTTTGTCCTCGAAAATTTTACCGTTAAATAATTTCGGGTATTGCTGCCTCATTGAATCCTCAGGCTCCCACGTAGCCTCTTCAGCTCCGTGTCTATTCCATAATATTTTTACTAGTGGAATCTTCTTATTTCTTAACTCTTTCATTTCCCGAGCTAAGATACGGATCGGTTCTTCATCATATGTCAAATCGGATCGGATTTCAATCTCTGACGGTGTGATCACATGAGACAGATCCGATCTGTACTTACGAAGCATCGAAACGTAAAATACATCGTGTATCTTTTCTAACTCAGAGGGCAATTTCAATCTATAAGCAACAGGCCCAATACGTTCGATGATTTCATACGGTCCGATAAATCTCGGACTCAACTTGCCTTTCTGACCAAATCGGAGTACTTTCTTCCACGGAGAAACTTTTAAGAATACACGATCTCCGACCTAAAATTCAATGTCCTTACGTTTCAAATCGGCATAGGACTTTTGACGATCTGAAGCAGCTTTCAAATTATCCCTAATAATAGCTACCTTCTATTCTGTTTCTTTAATCAAATCAACCCTGTGTATCTTATTCTCACTGAGCTCAGTCCAATATAATGGTGTTTGACATTTTCGCCCGTACAAGGCTTCATAAGGCGCCATTTTGATACTAGATTGGAAGCTACTATTGTAAGCAAATTCAATCAAAGGTAGGTATCGTTCCCACGTACCTTCAAACTCGAGAACGCAACATCTCAACATGTCCTCAAATATCAGAATAGTTCGCTCAGACTGACCATCTATCTGCGGATGAAAGGCTGTACTAAAATGAAGTTTAGTACCTAAAGCATCTTGCAATTTCTTCCAAAATCGCGATGTGAATCTCGGGTCTCTGTCTGAAACAATGGAATTTGGTACACCATGCAACCTTACAATCTGCGATACATACAATTCAGCAAGTTTATCAAGTGAATAGTGCATGCGTCTTTGGTACAAAATGAGCTGATTTAGTCAGTCTATCAACGATAACCCATACGGCATCTTTCTTACTTGGTGTCATAGGGAGACCGGATACAAAATCCATTGTAATTCTATCCCATTTCCATTCAGGTATCATGATTGGTTGAAGTAGTCTGGATGGTACTTGATGCTCAGCTTTTACTTGGCGCCGAGTTAAAGCGCTTGGAAACAAATTCGATATATCCGTTTCATGCCAGGCCACCAATAGAACTGTTTCAAATTGTTATATATTTTTGTGCTACCTGGATGTAACGATAGTCGACCACTATGGGCCTCACTCAGAATCATCTATATCAAATCTGAGTTCTTCGGAACACACATTCGGCTTTTAAAATTCAAACAATCATTTGCATCAATCTGAAAATCCAATTTTGCACCTTTTTCACACTGAATTTGACTAGCAATCAAATCTTTGTCAACTTTCTGTGTATCACAAATTTGCTGAATAAACATCGGTCTTACTTGTAACTCGGCTATGATCGAACCATCACCAGACATAGCTATCTGTGCGTTCATTGCACGAAGAGCAAACAATGATTTTCGACTTACGCATCTGCAACAATGTTGGCTTTTCCAAGATGGTAGTCAATCACCAATTCATAGTCTTTCAGCAATTCTAACCATCTGCGTTGTCTCAAATTTAGATCTTTCTGAGTCATCAAATATTTTAGACTTTTATGATCCGAATAAATGTGACATTTCTCGCCGAATAAATAGTGACGCCAAATCTTCAATGCGAAAACAATGGCTGCTAATTCCAGATCGTGATCGGATAATTTCTCTCATGCGGCTTCAATTGTCTCGAAGCGTAGGCTATAACCTTGCCTTCCTGCATTAAAACGCAACCCAACCCATTTAAGGAAGCATCACTAAAAACAATAAATTCTTTACCCGATTCAGGCTGAGCTAACACTGGAGCTTCGGTCAGAAGGGTTTTCAACCGCTCGAAACTTTTCTGACACTTTTCTGACCACTCAAACTTGACATCTTTCTGTAGTAGTTTCGTCAAAGGTGTAGCTATTATAGAAAAACCTTTTACAAATCGTCTGTAATATCCCGCAAGGCCTAGGAAACTTCAGATCTCGAAAACATTCTTTGGTGATTTCCAATCGAGTATAGCTGCTATTTTGTTTGGATCCACCCGAATACCTGATGCTGAAACAACATGACCCAAGAAGCTGACTTCATTCATCTAGAACTCACACTTACTAAACTTTGCATACAGTTGTTGATCCCTCAAAGTTTGTAGCACAATCTCAAATGCTCAGCATGCTCGGTTTCATTTTTGGAGTAGATCAGTATATCATCAATAAACACTACTACAAAGCGATCCAAAAACTGTCTGAAGACTCGATTCATTAGATCCATAAAAACAGCAGGTGCATTAGTGAGTCCAAAAGGCATAACCAAAAACTCAAAATGTCTGTACCTCGTCCGGAATGCAGTCTTTAGCACATCTGTATCTCTGACTCGCAACTGATAATAGCCCGATCTCAAATCTATCTTCGAAAATACTAAAGCCCCTTTCAATTGATCAAACAAATCATCAATCCGAGGTAACGAGTACTTATTCTTTATAGTTACCTTATTTAGTTGCCGATAGTCGATACACATTCGCATAGTCCCATCTTTCTTTTTCATAACTAAAACCGGTGCACCCCAAGGAGAGAAGCTCGGTCGTGCAAAGCCCCTATCTGTCAACTCTTGCAACTGCACTTTCAACTTTTTTAACTCAGTAGGTGCCATCCGATACGGAGCTATCGAAATCGGAGTCGTTCCCGGTACTAATTCAATGCTGAACTCAATCTTTCGTACTAGTGGTAAACCCGGTAGTTCTTCAGGAAACATATCTGGGTATTCACATACAACCAATACAGATTCAATTTGTTTCTCGGACAATTTATTATCCAGTACATAAGCCAAATAAGCTTCGCACCCTTTTCTCATATACTTCCGGGCTAACATCGAAGATATTACTGTAGGAAACCCATTTACATCACTGGATTTAATTCTGATGGTCTCAACGTTTTGACATCTCAAATCAATAAGCTTTCTTTTACAATTCACTACTGCCTCGTGTGAAGTTAACCAGTCTATACCCAAAATTATATCAAACTCATCAAAGGGCAACAACATTAAATCGGCTGGGAAGCAATAATCCCGAATCATCAACGGGTAACCCCTACACACTTTATTAACAAGTACACATCTACCCAAAGGGTTGGACACACGAATCACAAACTCGGTAGACTCAACTAGCAGAGTCTTACCGAATACTAAAGTTTCACACACATATGAATGAGTCGAACCAGGATCAATTAGGGCAATCACAGTAGTATCATAAAGGGTGAAAGTACCGGTAATGACATCGGGGGAGGAAGCATCCTCTCTGGCTCGTGCAGCATAAGCTCTAGCTGGAGCTCTAGCCTCAGATCGAACTGTAGTATTCTTCGTTCCTCTCTGACTACCACCTACGTTGCCTGAATGTTTGGGTGGTCTGCCTCGCGCTGACGTATTGCTCGACTTAATGTTCTGAACTGTATTCTGCTCAACTAACATCGGACATTCTCTAATAAAATGATCTGACGATCCACATTTAAAGCAAGACCGATCATGAAATCTACAACTCCCAGAATGCCATTTCCCACAGTGCTTGCATTCAACTCGATTCTGTGGAACATTACCCACATTGGCCATCGAGGTAGCTCGGGAGCCCACAGGAAGTCGATCACGTCTAGGTAAATGTAACATCCTAAAATAGGGGTTATTTGTGATTGAATTATTTTGCTTGTGATTGGTTTGCTGTGATGTTATTCATAGTGTAAAAGAACTTAATTATGGACTTTGAGTAGGCTCGAGTAGAAGGAAAATATTAATTGTAAGCTTTAAAGGTAGGGAGCCTTAGTAAGTAGGGGTTACAAGGTTAAAAGAGGGAACATTTGACACTAAAAAGGCCTTGGAAAAGTGGCAAAAAGGAGGCCACTTAAAAGGCTAGAGATGACGCCACAAGGGGAGCAAGGGGAGCCTATGTTCGAGTCGCGGAGTCTCCCTTTTTGCTCTTTATTTTGGACGGCTAAAGAGAGAGAGAATAGCTCAATTCAAACTCTTCTGGATAATGATGTTTTAATTGGATTTTATTTTATTAATTTTAAACTATTGGCCAAGAGTAATTTTAGGAGTTGCCGAAATTTTGGACTCCTTGATGATAGGAGTAGACGGCAAGCATAGGGGGTAAGAGTGCCGAATTTCTTCATTTGATTTCTTTTCTTTTCCTTTTTGCAATAGCCGAATTTCCCTCTTCCCAATATTCTATCTTTCAATTCTTTTTCACTCTCTTTTCAACCTTTATCAAAACCGAAAACCATTCTTTCTTTTTCTAGACTTTGGCCGAATCCCCTACACCATCATCTTCCATCTATTTCTTTTCTTTTCTTCTCAAAACCGAAACTATTATCTCCCTTTTCTCACTATTTTCTTTCTATCTAGCCGAATCTACTCCCTAACTCTAGCCGAATTCTTTTCTTCCTTTTGATTAGCGTTGGCCGAATCTCAAGCAAGGGTGCCTCTTCTGTCTTTTTCTCCAATCGGTGTTAGAGAAAGGTATGTGTTCAAGGCCGAATGCCTTTTATTCTGTTTCTCTATCCTCTGTTGACTTTTACAAGGGTGAAAGCCGATTTGGGCAATTGATGGCAAGGGTGTTATTTACCCCTTTTGAACCGATTTGTTGTAGGGCTCCGGGATTTTGGAAGTAGTCAAGCGAAGTCTTCAATCTTGAGTAATCGACTGGTAAGTGGTGGTAAGGATCTATTTTTAATAGACTATATTTTAGTGATGGGAAAGCCGAAGGCTATTAACATTGATGATGGCCGATTGTAGGGAGGTGAAGCAGAATCGCATACCAGGTGCTGTAGTTAGTATTCAAAGGCGTTTAGGTAAGGTTTCAAGTTCGCGAGAAACCCTTTGGAATTATTTTGGTTTGGCCGAATGGGCTAGGGCACTAACTTTCAGGTTTGGCCGAATATAGGAGCAAGAAATCTTGTGTGGCCGATCTACTTTTTCGGGATTTGGGGCTAACGTTGACATCAGGTGTGTACATACACACTTTATAACTATTTAATGTGCTAAGTGTTATGTGTATGCTTAATCAGATTGTGTAGATCCGGATTTAATACCATAATGGTCTAAGTAAGGATTCAGGTAAGTCCTTGTCATTATGGGTTCTTTATAATGCTTTTGGGAAGCATGACATATTTGGTATATGTGACTTAAATATTTGGTTAATGATAAATCCAGTGTATGTTGCTAAATAAGCATGTTGGCATGATTTCTGTTAAATATCATGGATTGATGTGGGATATATGAGTTGAGGGGGAAGTGATATTCGTGTCAACAGACACCAGTGGTTTGGTACCACATTTCGTGACTTCGGTCACCAGAGGTTTGGCACCTCCAGAAGTTTGTCACCTCATAGCGTCTCGTCCCAGTGGCTTAGCACCACAATGGGTTGGCCCCACGATTTACATTATGGGATTGACGCCAGTGATTTGGTATCACACGTGAGTTGGCCCCAGCAGTGGTTTGGCACCACAATATTGATAGATATCGTAACTTTAAGTCACCAGTGGTTTGGCACCACCAGTGGTTTGGTACCACACGGGGTAGAGATAGGCGTTTGGATGGCTAGGTTGGGTGCATGATAACCTTAGTGCATGTTAATTTAGTTATGACTTGTGTATGATGTTGCACTAAACCGGGCGAAGGGTTACACATTGAGTCTTGGTGACTCACCTTCTCCTTTAACATTTTTCAGGTGACACGTAGATCGCGGATGAGGAGCCGGATGGACTCGAGGTGGCCATGCAGTGAAAATGTGGACTAAATGAATTTTGAACCATTTTTATTTTATTGTTGGTTTTATTTTTTTTAAGTTGTAATAAGGCCTCCTAAGACTACTTTTATTATTTTATCTGTTTTGGATAATTTGTTTAAACTATTAACTGATATTTACATGGGTACACATGTTTTCTCAAAACCAAACTTAAAAATGTTTTATTGTGCCATCGGGTACATTTGAATTTTGTAACAACCTGACTTAATAAATTTTTAGACGGAACTAAGTATGGTTTTCTTCATACAATACAATGGTTTTAAAACAATACAATATCTTTTACCTTAAATGGATTAACAAGGGTTTTCAAAATATTTTCCTCTGTAACAAATCAAATTCGGTCGTAATGTTTGGGCCGGGTTTGGGGTGTTGCAAAATTGGTATTAGGGCCTAGTTCAAAACTCGGCTGTGGGGGCCCAAGGCCCAAAAATGTTTTGGTAGGCCTTTGTGAAATATTTTTGATTTTGAACAGCATGGCACCAAGTCTCCGGCACCAATCTGCCCAGGTAATGTAACATCCTAGATTAGGGGTTATGCGTTCGTGCCTAATTCATGAGTTAGTATGTTTTGGCAGTGTTGGAAGTGTATTAAGGGTTTTCAGAATTCTAGGATGGAAGAAGAAAGCTTTGGAAAATTATTGGTTTTTAAGTAAAAAGGGGAGCTAGGTAAATGAGGCTTTAAAAGAAACTCCGTGTGAAGCATGACACAAGGAACCATGTGGTAAAATGGCATGTTTTATGAATTATGAATGTGTTATGTGAATTCTAGAAATAAGGAAATGTATGGAAATGTAAGGAAATGTAAGGAAATGTATGGAAATATATGAAAATGTAAGAAATGTAAGAAATGTAAGAAATGTAAGAAATGTATGGAAATGTATGGAAATGTATGGAAATGTAAGGAAATGTGAGGAAATGTATGGAAATGTAAGGAAATGCAAGAAAATGCAAGGAAATGTCTTGTCTTGGAAATGTAGGGAAATGTCCGGAAAATGTAAAGGAATAAAGTGGAAAGTGAACATTTATGGAAACTAGGAAAATGATTTAGAAATGATTCAAAAAAAGAAAGTGAACATTTCTGGAAACTTGGAAATGTAAGGAAATGTCAAGTTTAAAGAGCCGAATGAAAATTTTTGGAAACTTGGAAATGAAAAGAAATGTCAAGTTTTAAAGTTTAAAAGAGGAAATTAAGGCAAGGTGGCCTTAAAAGAAAAAGTATGTGAAATTTGACACACAAACGGGCTTGGAAAAGTGGCCTGAAGATGTCACTTAGGGCCTATGGAAATGGTGCCATATGCAAGAGAAATGGGCCTAAGTTCGAGTCACTTGGGAAGCAAATAAAGGAGGTTTTATTTTTACTTACAGAAGACTGAGGTGGACGGCACATGCTTCTAGAAATGAGGTGTTTTATTTTCATAAACATTCGATTAAAAAGGTGATAAATAAAGGATTTTTAAATTGGATTATTTTGAAGAGATAAATGTTGGATTAAACTCTTTTACTTATGATAATTAAAGGGATAAAGCTATCAAAATAGAAGAGTGGTGGCCAAGTAAGGGACTCTAGCTTAGTAATTTTAGCTATAAAAGGAAAAGAGAGGCCATTCTGCATTATTTTCTGTTCTTTGAAAGCCTCTGCCGAATTCTCTTCACCAAATCTTCTTCTTCTTTTATTTTTGCCAAGCCGAAATACCTTGTGTTCTAGCCGAATCCTCTATCTTTATTCTTCCTTCTCTCTTCTTTCTAATCCTTCCAAAACCGAAAGTTGTGAGATCATCATCTAGCCATAGCCGAATCTCTGAAGGTTGAAGTGAAGGTGCAATCGATTTCTTCGAGTAAGGGTAAGATCTCATTCGGTTTCATCCTTTTTCTTTTAAGATTTGCCGAAATCTAGGACTAACCCCATTAATATCTTGTTGCCGAAACTTTGAAGAGATCTTTCGGGAATTACTAATTGTTGACTACAAGGAGGAAGGTTTCGGGATTTCTAAGATTAAGGTAAGACATATGTATATTCGGCCAAAGGCCGTGTTTTATGTTTTAATGGTTAGATTAAATCTAACGCAAGGTTATAGGAATTTCGACATTCCTAGGAAAACAAGGATCAATTTCGGGATTTGTTGGTGTCCCAATCGGCAACAAGGTAAGTTTAAGAATACTAATCCTACTAGGATTTGGATTTGTGGCCGAATGGCTTTTTATTAAAGCAGTAAGTGATTAATTAAATGTAGGGATTAAGGATCTAAGCATTAGATCAAGCTTTTCGGGATCTCAAGGAATTTCTAAGCGAATCAGGTGTGTACTCCACACTACTTTGTAATATGAATTATGGTTGCATGTATTAAAATATGTGTTAATAGAAATATGAGCATGGCTAAAGTACCATGTTATGGTACTAAGTACTCAGGTACGTTTCCTACTTCTAGTAGGAATATGAAAAATGTTATTCGTAACATGAGAATATGATAAGAATGTGAACTCTGGTATATTATGCATATTTATATATATATATGGGGCATATGGTTGTATATTGAAAGGGGAAGTGAAAAGTGGTGACTTAAGACCACAGTAATCTGAAAAGTGGTGACTTACGACCACAGTAATCTGAAAAGTGGTGATCTAAGACCACAGTAATTTGAAAAGTGGTGACCTAAGACCACAGATGCGGTGATTTAAGCCCGAAATTTGGTGTGTAGAGGTAGGAGGGTCGACTTAGTAGTCCCCACGGTGTGTTTGGCAGGTACGGGGGTGTGTAGCGGATGGATAATTAGGTTTGGGTTTGGGAATGCATCATAACTTGTATTTTATATTTGAATGTATTGTATGCCTGATTCTGTTACGATTTGGTGTCGCGTACACATTGAGTCTGTTTGACTCACCCCGTTGTGGGAAATATTTTTCAGGTGATGAGCAATAATGCACCGGGTCGGCAGGACCTAAAGGTGGCCATGCATAGCAAGGAGAAATCTAAAGATTTGGACTTTTATTTTTACTATGTACTTTAATTTTAAGTTTGGGAGTTGTTTGATGTAATAAGGCCATAAGGCCCAAGTTGGATTTCTCTCTCTCTTATTTCTTTTTATTTTTAACTATTATGTTTACAAATTATTATTTATGGATTCAAGTAAATTTATTTTGAAATAAACCCTAAATGTTTATCACCTTAAATAAATGGATTTCAATGTAAGATAAATTGGTTTTCAATAAAAGCCCAACCCAAACAATATTTTTTTAAAAAATCGCATAAATTTTCTCTAAGTAACAAAAAAATTTGAAACCGGTTTACTTGAGGAACATACCAGATCCGGTTCAGGCTCGTGGGCCGAGTGTGGGGTGTTTCAGTTTGGTATCAGAGCCCAGTTTTAAACTCTCGGCCTGTGGTTTAAGGCCCAAAACGTTTTCGAATCGAGCCCAAATAAGTTCTCTAAAAATATTTTATGAAATAAGCAGGTTTTCTGGCATGGCACCTAAGTCTCCGACCCGCAGTCCACCAGGTAAGTACTTCTATCCAATTGTGTGATTTAAAGTATGAGCTGTAAAAGGGTAGAAATGGAACGTAGATTAGAATATTAAGTATGTGAACCCTAGGACTAGTCTACTCATACACAAGTGCATAAGACTTAAGAACCATTAAACCAACTTATGATTAAGTCGTAGAGAGCTAGGGTGTGGCAAACTCAAGCAGCGCGATGTCTCAGAGTGGGATTCAATAAGAGCTTGGTATTTAAGCAGATCCTAGCGACTCACCTCCTCTTTACTCGAATCCTACCTGGTGCGTAGTAACCGTTCACCCTAACCAAGAGGACTTAGTCATCGGCTAAACTTGATTATTAAAACCCGCAAGGGACTAGCCATGCAGTTTTATAAAATTCCTAGTTTTAAAATCCCTAAATTACCCTTTTAATTGTAGTAAAAGATTATTGTGAAAATTTTTCCAAAATATCTCCGATTTACAAAATTATAAAAATGCCCCTGTATTGTAAATTACCAAAATAACCCCGATTTCTAAAATTTTTGTATTACCTTCGATTTGTAGAAAATGTCCAAACTACCCACAGTTCTAATCAAAATTTCATTACTTTATAACAAGTCCAAAAACTCTAATTTGCAAACTATCAAAAATATCTTAGTATTGGAAAATTATGAAATTGCCCTCAACTTACAAAATTACCAAAATGACCCTGATTTCCAAAATTTTTGCAACATCATCGTTTTGAAAAGTACAATTCTCAAAGAGAACCCTCAAAGTTTTACAACTTTTGAAATATCCTTGATTTACTAGATTTTACAAATTTACCCCGATTTGTGAAACAAATTACCGAAAGGCCCCGGGATTCCAAAATTACCAAAATACCCTTATTGACAAAATCACCAAGGAACCTTATTTTGACAAATTACGAAAATACCCCAAAGAGGACAAATTACGAAAATACCACAGGTAGTGGAAAAACAACAACAATGAAAACTACAACATTTCTCGAATGAACGAAAGTTCATAATTGGTTGATGAATGTGAACGTGACTTTCTCGAATAGTGAACTTGAGTGAGAAATTTGTTTGATCGAAAGAACCACTTTTAAACATCTCTTTTCATAAAACTGTTTCGCGGTTGATCGATGAAACAAAAGTACTAATGTATAAAACTCTTAAATCGATTAAATCGCGACGTTAGAAAATGAGTTCTAATGGATGTGAACTTAGAGATTGTGCCTAGAAGGTATGATGGCTCTATTAAGATCGAGTCTGCAGCGTAAGCATAGTGCAAAAGTGAGAAGGATTGTAGGATCATTAGTAAGTAATTTCGAGGGACGAAATTGTTTTTAAGGAGGGTAGAACTGTAACATCCTAGATTAGGGGTTATGCGTTCGTGCCTAATTCATGAGTTAGTAGGTTTTGGCAAGTGTTGGAAGTGTATTAAGGGTTTTAGAATTCTAGGATGGAAGAAGAAAGCTTTGGAAAATTATTGGTTTTTAAGTAAAAAGGGGAGCTAGGTAAATGAGGCTTTAAAAGAAACTCCGTGTGAAGCATGACACAAGGAACCATGTGGTAAAATGGCATGTTTTATGAATTATGAATGTGTTATGTGAATTCTAGAAATAAGGAAATGTATGGAAATGTAAGGAAATGTAAGGAAATGTATGGAAATGTATGGAAATGTAAGGAAATGTAAGAAATGTATGGAAATGTATGGAAATGTATGGAAATGTAAGAAATGTGAGAAATGTATGGAAATCTAAGGAAATGCAAGGAAATGTAAGGAAATGTCTTGTCTTGGAAATGTAGGGAAATGTCCTGAAAATGTAAAGGAATAAAGAGGAAAGTGAACATTTATGGAAACTAGGAAAATGATTTAGAAATGATTCAAAAAAAGAAAGTGAACATTTCTGGAAACTTGGAAATGTAAGGAAATGTCAAGTTTAAAGAGCCGAATGAAAATTTTTGGAAACTTGGAAATGAAAAGAAATGTCAAGTTTTAAAGTTTAAAAGAGGAAATTAAGGCAAGGTGGCCTTAAAAGAAAAAGTATGTGAAATTTGACACACAAACGGGCTTGGAAAAGTGGCCTGAAGATGTCACTTAGGGCCTATGGAAATGGCGCCATATGCAAGAGAAATGGGCCTGAGTTCGAGTCACTTGGGAAGCAAATAAAGGAGGTTTTATTTTTGCTTCCAGAAGACTGAGGTGGACGGCACATGCTTCTAGAAAGGAGGTGTTTTATTTTCATAAATATTCGATTAAAAAGGTGATAAATAAAGGATTTTTAAATTGGATTATTTTGAAGAGATAAATGTTGGATTAAACTCTTTTATTTATGATAATTAAAGGGATAAAACTATCAAAATAGAAGAGTGGTGGCCAAGTAAGGGACTCTAGCTTAGTAATTTCAACTATAAAAGGAAAAGAGAGGCCATTCTGCATTATTTTCTGTTCTTTGAAAGCCTTTGCCAAATTCTCTTCACCAAATCTTCTTCTTCTTTTATTTTTGCCAAGCCGAAATACCTTGTGTTCTAGCCGAATCCTCCATCTTTATTCTTCCTTCTCTTTTCTTTCTAATCCCTTCAAAACCGAAAGTTGTGATATCATCATCTAGCCATAGCCGAATCTCTGAAGGTTGAAGTGAAGGTGCAATCAATTTCTTCAAGTAAGGGTAAGATCTCATTCAGTTTCATCCTTTTTCTTTTAAGATTTGCCGAAATCTAGGACTAACCCCATTAATATCTTGTTGCCGAAACTTTGAAGAGATCTTTCGAGATTTACTAATTGCTGACTACAAGGAAGGTTTCGGGATTTCTAAGATTAAGGTAAGACATATGTATATTCGGCCAAAGGCCGTGTTTTATGTTTTAATGGTTAGATTAAATCTAACGCAAGGTTATAGGAATTTCGACATTCCTAGGAAAACAAGGATCAATTTCGGGATTTGTTGGTGTCCCAATCGGCAACAAGGTAAGTTTAAGAATACTAATCCTACTAGGATTTGGATTTGTGGCCGAATGGCTTTTTATTAAAGCAGTAAGTGATTAATCAAATGTAGGGATTAAGGATCTAAGCATTAGATCAAGCTTTTCGGGATCTCAAGGAATTTCTAAGCGAATCAGGGGTGTACTCCACACTACTTTGTAATATGAATTATGGTTGCATGTATTAAAATATGTGTTAATAGAAATATGAGCATGGCTAAAGTACCATGTTATGGTACTAAGTACTCAGGTACGTTTCCTACTTCTAGTAGGAATATGAAAAATGTTATTCGTAACATGAGAATATGATAAGAATGTGAACTCTGGTATATTATGCATATTTATATATATATATGGGGCATATGGTTGTATATTGAAAGGGGAAGTGAAAAGTGGTGACTTAAGACCACAGTAATCTGAAAAGTGGTGACTTACGACCACAGTAATCTGAAAAGTGGTGATCTAAGACCACAGTGATCTGAAAAGTGGTGACCTAAGACCACAGATACGGTGATTTAAGCCCGCAATTTGGTGTGTAGCGGAAGGAGGGTCGACTTGGTAGTCCCCACGGTGTGTTTGGCAGGTACGGGGGTGTGTAGCGGATGGATAATTAGGTTCGGGTTTGGGAATGCATCATAACTTGTATTTTATGTTTGAATGTATTGTATGCCCGATTCTATTCTGATTTGGTGTCGCGTACACATTGAGTCTGCTTTGACTCACCCCGTTGTGGGAAATATTTTTCAGGTGATGAGCAATAATGCACCGGGTCGGCAGGAGCTAAAGGTGGCCATGCATAGCAAGGAGAAATCTAAAGATTTGGACTTTTATTTTTACTATGTACTTTAATTTTAAGTTTGGGAGTTGTTTGATGTAATAAGGCCATAAGGCCCAAGTTGGATTTCTCTATCTCTTATTTCTTTTTATTTTTAACTATTATGTTTACAAATTATTATTTATGGATTCAAGTAAATTTATTTTGAAATAAACCCTAAATGTTTATCACCTTAAATAAATGGATTTCAATGTAAGATAAATTGGTTTTCAATCAAAGCCCAACCCAAACAATATTTTTTTTAAAAATCGCACGAATTTTCTCTAAGTAACAAAAGAATTTGAAACCGGTTTACTTGAGGAACATACCAGATCCGGTTCAGGCTCGTGGGCCGAGTGTGGGGTGTTTCAGGTAAGTACCTCTAACTTCTGTGTGATTTATTATTTGTAGAAGGGTAGGTATGGAACGTAGATAGTATGATAGGTGTTTGAACTTTAGGACTAGTGTACTCCAACAAAAGACATAAGACTCTAAGTGCCTAATTGAACAAACCTAAGACCAGGTCGCCGAGTTAGGGTGTGGTAACCCTGGTGCGCATGTCTAGGATTGGATCCGGAAGAGCTTGGTACTTAAGCAGTCCTCGTGACTCACCTCCTCTTCGCGGGATTCCTACCTGGTGCGTAGCTTCGGTTCACCCTAATCAAGAGGACTCGGTCATAGGCTAAACCAATAACTAAAACCCGAAAGGGATTAGCCATGTTTTATGAAAGCTCTAAGTTTTAACAAAATCATTGCAATACTCCTTTAAATAGTAGCAAAAAGTTATTTTTGGAAATTTTCAAAATATTTTTGAATTACCAAAATTACCAAAATGCCCCTAGTGGCAAAATTACAAAAATGCCCTTGGTTTCTAAAATTACTGTATTACCCCGATCTTAATCAAATCCTCTTATTTTTCAAAAGTATCCAAAATTATGTATTTCAAAATAATACCCTGACTTTGAAAATTTACAAAATTACCCCTGATTGACAAAATTACCAAAATACCCCTGGTTTCCAAAAAAAAATTTGCTATACCTTTAATTTGCAAAATTTTTGAAAGTACCCTCCAGTTTTGGAAATTTCAAAATGTTCTGAATTATGATAGTTTTAAAATTTTCCCGGTTTATTACAAAAATACCCCTGTAGGAAAATGACGAAAATACCCCTGGATAGAAACGGACAGAAATGCCCGAGGAGTGAATAGGTATGAAAAGTATTAGGGAATGGATGTGCTCTTCTGTGTAAACTAGGATAGAGGACTTAAAACTTTGATTGCTCGAAAGAATTCCTATTAAACTCTATCATAAAATTTCTTCGCGGATAACCAAGTGAAACAAGTACTAATCCATAAAAATTTCTTAATCTGATAAAAGCGCGATAGTTAGAATGAGCTCTACAGGACGTGGCCGTCGTGGACGCGGTAGGGGCAGGATGACCGTGTCAGAACCCATTAGGTCAGGTCAGGGATCAGAAAATGAGATACCACCGCCACCACTACCTCCAACTTTTGGAGCTGAGGAGCAGGATCAGACGGGAGGTGAGGCGGTATCGCAAGCTATGTTGCGAGTCCTTGAGATGGTGACTGGGGCTAGTGGAGGTATGGGAGCTCAGAAATCTGTTCCCGAGCGACTCTGATCCAATGGAGCTGAGGTATTCCCGGGTGTAACGGGAGTGGCACCCAGTGCGGCGGAATATTGGTTAGAATCGACTGAGAGAATCATGGATGATCTCGACCTGACGAACGAGGAGAAGCTGAAAGGAGCAGTGTTGCTTCTAAAGGATGAGTCATATCAGTGGTGGCTCACGGTTCAGGATAGTGCTACGGCAGATGATCTTACTTGGGAGTACTTCAAAGCTGCTTATCGGAAGAAGTATGTGGGCACCAACCTGCTTGATGCTCGGAGAGAAAGCCTTTCTGGGATTGGTACAAGGAAATAAGTCGGTATCTGAGTATGAGGCAGAGTTCTTAAGGCTGAGCCGCTATGCTTAGGGAATTGTGTCAACTGAGCATGATCGTTGTGTCCACTTTAAAGACGGACTTAGGGATGATTTAAGGTTGCTGATTGCTCCATAGCAGGAGCGTGAGTTTGCTGTTCTAATGGAATAGGCTAAGGTAGCCGAAGGGGTCAAGGAGTCCGTGAGACAGAATTATGATAGGAACAAGCAGAAAAGAGGCTTTGGGTCATCTGGATCAGGTAGTAATGCACAAAAGAGGGTTAGACAGAGTGGGCCGAATCAGACAAGGAGGCCCATGGCTACTAATCAGAGACCGGCTCAGTGTAATCGTTGTGGGAAGTCACATTGGGGAGGTTGTTGGACCGGTGAAAGGGGATGTTTTGAATGTGGATCTTTGGATTACCGTGTAAGGGACTGTCCTCGAAAGTTAGCTAAGAATCAGCCAGAGGGTCAGAACCGTGCTCAAGTTAGAAATGTAGGACCACCACAGAGGGCTCGTTGTAATGGTAGGGGAGGTAATGGTTCTAATCGAGGTCGCGGTACTCTGGGCAGAGGTGCAGGCAACACAGAAGCAAGGCAACCTGGTTTAGTCTACGCAGCAAGATGTCGCGAGGAGGGTGACGCACCGGACGTCATAACCGGTACGTTCCTAATTTTTGGTCTTCCATATGTTGCATTAATTGACATGGGTTTGACATATTCATACGTTGCTAGTAGCGTGGTAGAGACTATAAACTTAGACTTTGAGACGGCTTCTAGGGAGATGAACAGTAATTAACCCTCTAGGTCACTCTGTATAGAGATGTACCCCTAGAACTCCAAGGGGTAGTGTTTGTGGCTGATCTGATGGAACTGCCATTTGGGGAGTTCGATCTGATTCTTGGGATGGACTGGTTGGTTAAGTATCAGGCAAGGTTGGATTGCGCTGCTAAGCGCATGGTCCTAAAGATGGCTGAGGGTGATGAGGTGGTCATGATAGGTAGTAGAAGAGATTACCTATCCAACGTGGTGTCTGCTTTGAAGGCTGAGAAAATGGTCAGAAAAGGTTGTGAGGCGTTTGTGGTTCATATATGTGCCTTGGAGGCTAAGAAGTCAGCAATTGAGAAGGTCCGCACGGTAGGGGAATTCGCGGATGTGTTTCCAGAAGAACTTCCGGGTCTGCCTCCAGATCGGGAAGTTGAATTCGGTATAGACTTGTTACCCGGAACGGCACCTATGTCTATAGCACCGTACCAAATGGCACCAAAGGAATTCGTGGAGCTGAAGGCTCAAATTCAGGAGCTCTTGGACCGAGGGTTTATCTGACCAAGTATATCTCCGTGGGGAGCACCTGGGTTGTTTGTCAAGAATAAAGACGGGTCAATGAGGATGTGTATCGACTACCGCCAACTGAACAAGTTAACGATCAAGAACAAGTACCCGTTGCCCCGAATTGATGACTTGTTTGACCAACTGAAAGGTGCATCGGTGTTCTCAAAGATAGACCTTAGGTCGGGTTATCATCAACTTAAGGTGAAGGAGGTTGATGTTCATAAGACGACATTCCGTACAAGGTATGGGCATTACGAGTTTTTGGTAATGCCGTTTGGGTTGACCAACGCACCGGCAGCATTCATGGACTTAATGAATAGGGTGTTTCAACAATACTTGGATCAATTTGTCGTGGTGTTTATAGACGACATATTGGTTTACTCAAAGACGGAGGAGGAGCATGATGTGCATTTGCGTATAGTTCTACAAGTACTGAGGGAGAAGCAGTTATATGCCAAATTCAGTAAGTGCGAATTTTGGCTTAGGGAGGTGGCTTTCTTAGGTCACGTAGTATCAGCTGAAGGGATTAGAGTGGACCCTCGCAAGGTTGAAGCGGTATTGGATTGGGAACCGCCTAGGTCGGTGGCAGAAATTCGAAGTTTTCTGGGTCTGGCAGGATACTATGGGAGATTTGTGGAAGGATTCTCTTTAATCGCAGCACCGTTGACTAAATTACTAAGGAAGGGAGTTCCATTTGTATGGTCGAAGAAACAACAGGAAAGTTTTGATAAGCTAAGGAAGATTTTGACTAAGCTCCAGCTTACGTATACACTGAGCGAGAGAAGTTGGTCACGCTTTCTTGATGCATCCCATACTGGGTTGGGATGTGTGTTGATGCAGGAAGGGAAGGTAGTGGCCTATGCATCCCGTCAGCTAAGACCGCATGAGGTTAACTATCCAACGCACGACTTGGAGTTAGCGGCAGTAGTCTTCGCTTTGAAAATATGGAGGCATTACTTGTATGGGGAGAAGTCAATAGTCTACAAGGATCACAAAAGTCTGAGGTATCTCTTGACTCAGAAGGATTTGAATTTGAGGCAGCGCCAATGGATTGAACTGTTGAATGACTACGACTGTTCAATTGAGTATCATCCGGGCAAGGCTAACGTGGTAGCTGACGCTTTAAGCCGGAAGGTCGTGACGGACTTAAGGGCGATGTTTGCTCACCTCAGTCTATACGATGATGGAAGTCTTTTGGCAGAACTGTAGGTTAAGCCAACTTGGATCAAGGAAATTAAGGAAAAGTAATTGGTGGATGATAGTTTGAATGCGCGAAGGTTGCAAGTACAAGATGGTGGTTTGGAAGGGTATAGTTTGACAGGTGATGGTGTACTATGTTTTCAAGGACGAGCTTTTATGCCAAATGATGTGGAATTGAGGCATAGAAATCTTCAAGATGCATATAGCAGCCCATACGCTATGTATCCTAGAGGAAGCAAGATGCACGGAGATTTGCGGAAGCAGTTTTGGTGGCCAGGGTTGAAGCGTGAGGTAACTGAATTTGTGGGTAGGTGTTTGACATGTCAGCAGGTGAAGGCTGAACATCAGTTGCCATCAGGGTTTCTTCAACCAGTGAAGATTCCTCAGTGGAAGTGGGAAAGGATCACCATGGACTTTGTCAGTGGGCTACCCCTCACGCCCAACAAGAAGGACGTAGTGTGGGTGATTGTGGACCGTCTGACTAAATCAACTCACTTCATACCGGTGAGAGTGGATTATTCTCTTCAGAGACTAGCAAAACTGTATGTGGCGGAGATAGTAAGGTTACATGGTGTGCCAGTATCGATCATCTCAGATAGGGATCCCAGATTTACGTCAAGGTTCTGGAAAGCGTTGCATCAGGCTTTGGGTACACGATTGGATTTCAGTACAGCTTTCCATCCACAATCTGACGGGCAGTCGGAAAGGGTCATACAGATTTTAAAAGATATGCTAAGAGGATGCGTTTTGGATTTCAGTGGTAGTTGGGAGGAGTATCTACCGTTGGCGGAATTCGCTTATAACAATAGTTATCAAGCGAGCATTCAGATGGCTCCATATGAAGCACTATATGGACGAAGGTGTCAAACTCCCACATGTTGGACAGAGTTGGGTGAATGACAAATTTTGGGTCCAGAGTTGGTAACAGAAACTGAAGATAAAGTTAAGGTGATTCGGGCTCGCCTCAAGGAAGCGACAGATAGGCAGAAATCTTACGCTGATCTTAAGCGCAAGGAAATGGAATATGCAGTAGGAGATAAAGTCTTTCTGAAGGTGTCGCCTTGGAAAAAGGTATTAAGATTTGGGTGAAAAGGGAAGCTAAGCCCAAGGTTCATCGGCCCATATACAGTAGTGAAGCGAGGGGGACCGGTAGCTTATCAGCTCGAGCTGCCGGCAGAGTTGAGTCAGATTCATGACGTCTTCCATGTGTCCATACTTAGGCAATATCGGTCAGATCCATCATACGTTGTGCCAGTTGCAGAGATTGAGGTAAACTCGGACTTATCTTTCGAGGAGGAACCAGTCCAGATCTTAGATCGAGATGTCAAGGTGTTACGTAGGAAGTCAGTACCTTTGGTGAAAGTGCTATGGCGAAACCATGGTGCGGAGGAAGCTACGTGGGAACCCGAGGATGTGATGCGGCAGCAATACACCCACCTCTTCTAATCAAGTAATTTCGAGGCCGAAATTATTTTAAGGGGGTAGAACTGTAACATCCTAAAATAGGGGGTTATTTGTGATTGAATTATTTTGGTTGTGATTGGTTTGCTGTGATGTTATTCATAGTGTAAAAGAACTTAATTATGGACTTTGAGTAGGCTCGAGTAGAAGGAAAATATTAATTTTAAGCTTTAAAGGTAGGGAGCCTTAGTAAGTAGGGGTTACAAGGTTAAAAGAGGGAACATTTGACACTAAAAAGGCCTTAGAAAAGTGGCAAAAGGGAGGCCACTTAAAAGGCTAGAGATGACGCCACAAGGGGAGCAAGGGGAGCCTATGTTCGAGTCGCAGAGTCTCCCTTTTTGCTCTTTATTTTGGACGGCTAAAGAGAGAGAGAATAGCTCAATTCAAACTCTTCTGGATAATGATGTTTTAATTGGATTTTATTTTATTAATTTTAAACTATTGGCCAAGCGTAATTTTAGGAGTTGCCGAAATTTTGGACTCCTTGATGATAGAAGTAGACGGCAAGCATAGGGGGTAAGAGTGCCGAATTTCTTCATTTGATTTCTTTTCTTTTCCTTTTTGCAATAGCCAAATTTCCCTCTTCCCAATATTCTATCTTTCAATTCTTTTTCACTCTCTTTTCAACCTTTATCAAAACCGAAAACCATTTTTTCTTTTTCTAGACTTTGGCCGAATCCCCTACACCATCATCTTCCATCTATTTCTTTTCTTCTCTTCTCAAAACCGAAACTACTATCTCCCTTTTCAAACTATTTTCTTTCTATCTAGCCGAATCTACTCCCTAACTCTAGCCGAATTCTTTTCTTCCTTTTGATTAGTGTTGGCCGAAACTCAAGCAAGGGTGCCTCTTTTGTCTTTTTCTCCAATCGGTGTTAGAGAAAGGTATGTGTTCAAGGCCGAATGCCTTTTATTCTGTTTCTCTATCCTCTGTTGACTTTTACAAGGGTGAAAGCCGATTTGGGCAATTGATGGCAAGGGTGTTATTTACCCCTTTTGAACCGATTTGTTGTAGGGCTCGGGATTTTGGAAGTAGTCAAGCGAAGTCTTCAATCTTGAGTAATCG
Organism: Gossypium bickii; assembly: GCA_025503065.1. NCBI lineage: Eukaryota > Viridiplantae > Streptophyta > Magnoliopsida > Malvales > Malvaceae > Gossypium > Gossypium bickii. The sequence goes on from CP106712.1 coordinate 29,306,536, forward strand.
ACTGGTAAGTGGTGGTAAGGATCTATTTTTAATAGACTATATTTTAGTGATGGGAAAGCCGAAGGCTATTAACATTGATGATGGCCGATTGTAGGGAGGTGAAGCAGAATCGTATACCAGGTGCTGTAGTTAGTATTCAAAGGCGTTTAGGTAAGGTTTCAAGTTCGCGAGAAACCCTTTGGAATTATTTTGGTTTGGCCGAATGGGCTAAGGCACTAACTTTCAGGTTTGGCCGAATATAGGAGCAAGAAATCTTGTGTGGCCGATCTGTCTTTTCGGGATTTGAGGCTAACGTTGACATCAGGTGTGTACATACACACTTTATAACTATTTAATGTGCTAAGTGTTATGTGTATGCTTAATCGGATTGTGTAGATTCGGATTTAATACCATAATGGTCTAAGCAAGGATTCAGGTAAGTCCTTGTCGTTATGAGTTCTCTATGATGCTTTTGGGAAGCATGACATATTTGGTATATGTGACTTAAATATTTGGTTAATGATAAATCCAGTGTATGTTGCTAAATAAGCATGTTGGCATGATTTCTGTTAAATATCATGGATTGATGTGGGATATATGAGTGGAGGGGGAAGTGATATTCGTGTCGATGGACACCAGTGGTTTGGTACCACATTTCGTGACTTCGGTCACCAGAGGTTTGGCACCTCCAGAGGTTTGGCAACTCATAGCGTCTCGTCCCAGTGGCTTAGCACCACAATGGGTTGGCCCCACGATTTACATTATGGGATTGACGCCAGTGATTTGGTATCACACGTGGGTTGGCCCCACCAGTGGTTTGGCACCACAATATTGATGGATATCGTGACTTTAAGTCACCAGTGGTTTGGCACCACCAGTGGTTTGGTACCACACGGGGTAGAGATAGGCGTTTGGATGGCTAGGTTGGGTGCATGATAACCTTAGTGCAAGTTAATTTAGTTATGACTTGTGTATGATGTTGCACTAAACCGGGCGAAGGGTTACACATTGAGTCTTGGTGACTCACCTTCTCCTTTAACATTTTTCAGGTGACACGTAGATCGCGGATGAGGAGCTGGATGGACTCGAGGTGGCCATGCAGTGAAAATGTGGACTAAATGAATTTTGAACCATTTTTATTTTATTGTTGGTTTTATTTTGTTTAAGTTGTAATAAGGCCTCCTAAGACTACTTTTATTATTTTATCTGTTTTGGATAATTTGTTTAAACTATTAACTGATATTTACATGGGTACAAATGTTTTCTCAAAATCAAACTTAAAAATGTTTTATTGTGCCATCGGGTACATTTGAATTTTGTAACAACCTGACTTAATAAATTTTTAGACGGAACTAAGTATGGTTTTCTTCATACAATACAACGGTTTTAAAACAATACAATATCTTTTACCTTAAATGGAATCGGTTAACAAGGGTTTTCAAAATATTTTCCTCTGTAACAAACCAAATTCAGTCGTAATGTTTGGGCCGGGTTTGGGGTGTTACAGTAAATCTGAAGTAGCTTTATGTCGGCTGTAGTCATCTCTGAACTTCTTGGATGTGGGATGGAAGACCTTACCCGAAGATCTTTTACGAATGTCTCTAGCTTCTGTCTCAGCCTTTCTTTTCTCTTTCCCGAGCTCTTCAGCTTTGCAAGCTCGCTCAACTAGTGTCACAAACTCTTGAATTTCAAGAATGCCAACAAACATCTTTATACCTTCATTCAGACCATCTTCAAATCTTTTGCACATAATGGCTTCTGTTGATACACACTCCCGAGCATATCGGCTCAATCTGACGAATTTTCGCTCATATTCAGTCACGGTCATTTGCCCCTGTTTTAGTTTAAGAAATTCTTTTCGTTTTTGATCAACGAATCTTTGACTGATATATTTCTTGCGGAATTCATTCTGGAAGAAATCCCATGTCACTTTTTTTCTAACTCATCGATATTAGTGTATTCCACGGTGATATGCAAAGGTGTCCATGCAAAGAAAGATATAGCACACTTCAGGCATTCATCTAGAGTACAAGATAGCTCATCAAGTACCCAAATAGTGTTATCAAGCCACATTTCGGCTCGCTCTGCGTCATCATCATCATTGGCCCTGAATTCTTAGTTGACTCACCATAATGTTTTGGTCAATTGTAAGTAGAAAAGAATCTCACTTAAATATGTGAATGTTGAGATGATAAATGTAAAAGTTGGTAGATCAAAATTCCCAACCAATATAATTACTGCAATGTTAGCTCAGAAATTGATTAGAAAATGATATGAGCCATATTTAGCCTATATCATGGATTCCCGAATATCAGGGTTCGAATTGGGTCAAGTTCCTACAGTTCAATAATTCTCAGATATATTTCCCAATGAGTTGCTAGGCTTGCCGCCTGAAAGAGAGGTTGAATTTGCTATCAAGGCACCACCGAAAACTACGTCGATTTTTATTGTGTCGTATAGAACCACTCTATTTTAATTTAAAAAGTTAAAAGCTTAGTTGCTAGAACTTCTAAATTGAGGATTTATCCAGTTGAGTGTATCTCGTGGGGAGCTTCAATTCTATTTATAAAGAAAAAGTAATGAACATTGAGATTATGTATCTATTACTGCCAATTGAATAAAGTAATGATAAAGAACAAATATCCCCTTCCCCAAATTGATAATTTGTTTGACCAACTCAAAATAGCAAGTTTGTTTTTAAATATTGATCTCCGATAGGGGTATTATCAGCTTAGAGTTAAAGAGTCAGATATGTCAAACACTACTTTTCGAACTCACTATAGACATTATGAGTTTTTGGTAATGTCGTTTGGCCTTACCAATGCCTTTGTCACCTTTAAGGATTTAATCTTTCAACCATATTTAGATCAATTTGTGGTTGTGTTAATCAATGATAATTTGATTTATTCAAAGAACGAAAAAGATCATAATCGGCATCTAAGCACTGTGTTTCAAATTATGCAATAAAAGCAATTGTATGCTAATTTTAGCAAATGCGAATTTTTGGCTTTGAGAAGTGGGATTTCTGGGGCATGTGGTATCGACTGAAGGTATTTAGGTTGATCCAAGTAAAATCTCAACCATTATAGAGTAGAAGCCCCCCAAAGAATGTCACCGAAGTGAGAAGCTTTCTAGGATTAGCGAGATACTACCAACGTTTCTTAAAAGGTTTCTTAATAATAGCCCTTCTGTTAACCAGATTGCTACAAAAGAACGTTAGTTTTGAATTGTCTAAAAAGTATCAATAGAGTTTTGAAAGAGTTTTCAGCTTAGTCCTTAAACCATTTATTTGATAGGGTTTTGAATGGTCCTCAGCCAATCTCGGCTCATCGAAAGAGCTTTCGTAATCTCGTTCAAGTTCCGAATTTAATTTTATAACGTATTGAAACTATGTATTAAGCTTAATAACATGTGTAAACAATTTACTTGATTTGCGAATGTGGTCGTAGTTGCTCCGGCAATGAATGTGACATTTCGTAGCTCAAACTCGATAACTAGGTTAGGTATAGGGTATTACATTATAAGTTTTCTATCATTTTTATTTAATGATAATATGTCATATTATTACTCTTCGATAGTGCACCAAAAGTGATTTTATATTAAATTAAATATATTATTAAGTGCATATGTAAATATATGAATGATTATATGATATCACTTACCAATAGGTGAAGTTACATGCATTTAATATAATCAGACTGAATTATTTTTATCAAACTGATTATAAATAATAAGTTCTATCACACGTGTATGTGTGTGAAAACCATATATCTACAACACAGATTTGTATTTCAAAATAACATACAACAAATAATGAAACGTATGATTTGAATCTAATTAATAATAATACACGAAATATGTACGATATTAAAATAAAAAAGAATTAAATTATAAGTAAAACGAGATTTAAACATATGAATATATCATATTAAGAATACTAAATTAAAACAATCATTAATCATGATGTCTCATCAATCATAAGTTGGTGTCGAGTTAATTTATAACGCATTCTCAATCAACAACATTATTAATATATATAACTGACAGATATAATAAAGTATGCATAATAAAATTAAAATATATAAAATAAAATTTTGGTTAAGTAATAAATTTAAATTTCTACCCATTGACAAGTTCAAATCCTACCATAAACAATTTTTAAGTAAAAAACCTAAAATATTATTGAATGATATAATTTATTTTAAATACCAAATATATTTTTATCATTTCCCTCAACAAAACCAAATTAATGCTATCAACTCCTTAATTTAGTCACTTCAGTGACTCGAATATAAAAACGTAGACATTAGTCAAATCCCTTTCATCGTCTAACCACCTTAATAATTTTGTATGACAATTTTGCCCTACCAAAAGCAGTTCATTATTGAAAAACAAAAATGAGCTAAAATTAAGAGGGGATGGCAGATTAGACATTTTAAAGGAGGAAAGAGAGAGCAGTTTAGTACACAAGGCATTGCTTTTGAGTAGGAGTATTTGTTGGCAGCTGATTTTAATTTGCAGAAGAGAAGTATGCAATGTTCAAAGGAAGCTGTGGTTAGGTTGTTTTACAACCTCTCAAGCTCCTCCTTGCTTCTCCTTCTCTTCCTTTACTGCTCTTCCATTTTGCTTTCCAAGTTCTTCTACTTCATTGGAAGTTATCCACTTATTCAGAGGTCGCTCTACTTTCAACAAGCACCTAATTCCTCTTTTTCTTTTTTTATCGATTCTTTCTTGTTGATGAAAAAGTTCATTGTTTTATTAATATTGCAGGGATCATGATGGATACGAGTTTTCCGAGGAAGAGGAGGAGGAGGAAGAAGAATATGGTGGTGATAGGTATAATTATAGGGTGAACTGCATGGGAAGTGACCACCTGGTGGCAGATATTATTCATGGTAGGGAATCACTTGTATTCATATCAGATAATAGTTTTCATAGGACTCCAAATTATGTTGAGGATGATGAGCTGACAAGTGAAGATCAAGAATATGGAAGCTATTCCACCGAACAGTTGTCTGCTCATTACTCATCACCTTGCTCAGATTCTGAACATCATTGTCATGATGACAATGAAACAGAATTGCTTGTTGAAGATGAAGAGATACCAACAAAAGATGCGGACTCACTTCAAAACTTTGATGTGAATCAAGGTGGTCCAACCCAGACCCCCCTGGACTCACAAATACTCACAGACCTAGACAAAAGTAATCACAAGGTCCACAATGAAGAAGATGGTATGTGATTATCATCCCATGCTGTACATCATTTGCTTCTGATCGACCTCATATTGCTTCTACTTGGTGCAGATATTAGCAGTAATCGAGAAATCAAACAACGGGTGGAAACAGATTTTTCAAGATTAAGTGACAAGTGTTTTGTTATTGGACCAAAGAAATTGGAATCCAACAAGTTACTAGTTCATGACAAAGATACAGATGAAGAAATCTATGGAGACTCTTGCACGGTTGGCTCCACTTCTAAGAGCTCCTCTGAGTGGAGAAGCTCAATAAATTGCAGAGATTCAGGGACTGATGATCCATTTTCTTCTTCTTCAAGAAGAAGTTGTCCCAAGTGGGAGTCCTACACGGTTTTCCAAAAATATGATGAAGAGATGATGTTCCTACACAGAGTTAGCGCGCAAAAACTCCAGGAAACAGGTAATATATATAATTTAAAACAACCTAGAATTTGTTGAAGAAACTAATTTACCATTCTGCTTATTGATGTATTTGAAATTGTACTTGTAGAGTCACTAAGGTCCATCCAAGCTTGCCCAAGGTTGATATCAGAAAGAATAGTGCACAAGTTTGCCACAATGAACAAGAAGCCATCAGATATCAGACACAATCCATATCATGAACTAGAAGCTGCGTATGTAGCTCAAATTTGCTTAACATGGGAAGCTCTTAATTGGAATTACAAAAACTTTGAACGTAAAAGAGCTGCACGCAAGGATTTTGACTGTCCTGCCGGGATTGCTCAGCAGTTTCAGCAATTCCAAGTTCTTTTACAAAGATACATTGAAAATGAGCCTTATGAACAAGGGCGGAGACCCGTGGTCTATGTCAGGACGAGGCTGTTGGCACCCAAGTTGCTGTTGGTTCCTGAATATCGAGGTGATCATTAAACTAATCAGCACCTATATGTTGCTTCTTTTCTTTGTTTAATACACATAGCTAGCTAGCTACGTTAATTTATATACCTTCATCATTCTTTTGTTTCCATATGTATATTTTGGTTTTAAGATTACGAGGATGATCAAAGGGATGAAGGTTTTGGCTCAAGAATTTCAGCAGATTCATTTCTGGTGATAATGGAAGATGGAATTCAAACCTTCATGAAATTTCTCAAGGCAGACAAGGAGAAACCATATCAAATCATTAAAGCATTGCTTGGAAGGAAGAGAAAAGGTTCACTTAACCCAACACTTGTCCGACTCGTGAAAAAAGTTAATGCCAAAGTAAGTTGGAATCAAAATTCCCTGATATAATATAATATATTATATTCATTCCAATGATGAGTAGTAATTGGATTTAATTAGCCTTATTATTATTTCCTTTAAACATGGCAGAAGAATATGAAGCTTAAAGACCTTGGCAGGACTCAGAAATGCTTAAGGAAAGGGAAAAACAAGGTGGAGAAGATGGAGATATTGATGGGTCTAATTGACCTAAAAGTGGTGTCAAGGGTGTTGAGAATGAGAGATCTAAGTGAACAACAGTTGCACTGGTGTGAAGAGAAGATGAACAAATTGAGGATATTGGAAGGCAGTCTCCAAAGAGATTCCTCACCACTTTTTTTCCCTGCACATTGACCCACCACCATTTTATTATATATCATCATATGCAAATCTTGTTGCTTTGGTGACTAGATTCTGACTCTGCATTGCTGCACAAAATGAATATCCTAAGCAAGCTTTTGTAAATACTAATAATGAAGAGAGAAGGGTCCTACAAATCAAAGTTTAACTGCATGTGGGGGATGACACGGAAATTGGAGAAATGGGAAATCCATGCAATGAAAGCAAGAGTAGTAAAGCATATGGTATTGGTAGGCCGCGTAAGGGGCTTTTTGGTTTATTTTCAAAGTGAAAGACCAGACACAAAGCAAGGAACATGAAGATAGAAAGATACTACAATGGTAGCTTTATTACTTTGCTTTTACTTTTTCTTTTATAAATTAAGTGGGGTTTATCTATCAGGATTTGAGACAGAGGGAGATGAATCAAAAGATGAGGCCTGATGCTCAGCAATAGGAACAAATAGGGTTGCACATGCTACACTCCCAAGGATCCCCACTTTGGTCTTAGATTCAATAAGATTTTATATTAGACTTCACATTTAGAAACCCCGAAATTTATTTTGTTTATGAGTGAATAACTGTGCCAGTATAATAAAAGCTACTAAGGTGGGATAGGATAGGATTAAGTTAGCGCAGCCTCAAAGATGTTACATTATCTTAGTGAGCAGGTTAAACATTTCGCTCTCAATACGGTGTTCTTCTCTCTGTGTATTTATTTTCTATTTATTTTCTTTCTTTTGCGGTGTTAAAAGCCTTCATGTAATTATATTTTCAATTCTTATACTCTTTTTACATTTAAAATTTTATCTTTTTATTTTTAATTCTACAAATATAATTTTTTGAATGATTAAAGTCCAATTAATAATATTACTAAATAAATTTCATTAAATTAAGGTATTCACATATTCAAAATAAAAGTAAAATTATTCATGTGACTAATTTAAGTCTATCTAAATTTCATTTCGGTTCTCTAAATGTACTAATTTTTTTTTAACTCCTAATTCAAATCGAAAACCTTTACCATCTTAGATTCAATATTTTCATTTTTTCTTTATTTGGTTTTCCACATGTGTGATACTAACCATGAAAATATTTTTTTATTAAATTAAAATAATAGAGATACTAAATCTTTAAATTTAAATATATAAATACTAATCTTTTTTAGTACAACTATAATTTAAATTTAGACTATTTTTAAGAAAGGTGGATACTTAATCAATAAATCATAAGAACTTTAAAAATCGATATTGGTAATAGGTTACTATGACATTTTTACCCTTTAAATTATATTTTATACATATGCTTAGGTGTCATTAAAACACACCCATCCAATTTTAAATCGAGCAATTCAAAGGCAGAAGGCACCTTTATATATAGTTATAGATTATTTTAAATTGTATATTTTTTTATTGTTGCTTAGTTTTTAATTTCTTATTGATATATATATTTTTTGGTTTTTTAATTACCAGAAAAAAGAGTAGATTTTTTTTTGAACAATCTCATTATTGGTTCTGATAATAGAACTACTCATTGTCCTTCCCTAACTCTTAAATAGGGAGAGGATAGTGCGTTTCAACATACTTGAACTTACGTCCTCCTGTACTGACAACAATGTTCATGCCAATTGAGCAAAGACTCAATCTACTAAAGAGGAAATTTTTTTTAAAAAAAAAAATGGATTTGAAAAAGGTAAAATTGATCATTTACTTGATGGTAAAAGATTTTATACTAGAAGTTAAATTGCATTTTGCCAATTTTACTAAAAAAATAAGCAAATTAGATATTGCATGTTAGATCAAAGAGTAATTTGATATTTTCTAAAAATTTCACCATTTTATTCTGTTAAAAATTGACGTGATTGACGAAATAACAGACAATTTCATGTGGCATACATGTACCTTATGCTAAAATACAGAGACCGATTTTTAATAATAAAAATGGATAGATCTTTTAAACAAAAGGATTGGTTTGCTCTTTTGATCTAAGGTATAAGGACTAATTTGCTCATTTTCAAGTAGAGGAGAAAAAATATAATTTAACTCCTAATATAAGAACTTTTATGGTACATTTACCTTTTCACAATGTTTTCTGTTTTTCTTCTTAAAACACATTTTCATAACTTTTTTTTTTTTTGCAAATTATATTTTAACACTCAATAATTGAATTTATCTATATAATTTTATTTGTCATACATGTAAAATTTCGAATTGATTTAATATCTCTATCATATTGATTTAAAATATAGTGGGTGTGGTGCCTTCGTTTGCGAGAGATGCGTCTGAGAATGATTGGTTGACGCGGGGCTTAGAGAATACGGAGAAGCAGAGCGAAGGTCTTTTTCGATCATTTTGATTGTCAGATCCTACGGATTTTTGTAGTTGATGTGTTCAGATCGGAAGGGTACAAAGTGAACGACAAGTTTCTTGTTGATTTTTTCTGAATGAAGGAACTGTCGTTGTTTTCCCCATGGGTTGCTGGTTTTTCCATGGATAGGGAAAAATTTGGTATTGAAAATGATGGTTTCTTTAATGTTCTAAGTTGCTGGCCAGGTTGTCGATTGGGTTTTGCTTTCCTTTTATTTCTATTTGCCTTTTGGATTTTGTTTTCCTTTTGTTTTCGTTTCTCTTTACTTTCTGATTGGGCTCCTGTTCTATTTTAGGGCTGGGGCTCAGTTTGGTTTTGTTTTCTTATAAGCCGTTTCGTCATGAACTAGTTGTTCTGGGTTGTTTTTAGCCCAATTTTTATTTTTCAATGAAAACCCAATTTCCCTTAAAAAAAATATTGCCTATAACAATATATATAATGGTTAAAAGGTTTTTACATAGAACAAATAATTTAAAAATTATTGAAAAAGTTATCAATTTTATGGATTTCTTATTAAGTGGATGTCCATCAAGATCAAGATAAGTTTGATATACTTTATATTCTAATAGTGATTGGAAGTAGATCTCTACTACATTTATACTTCTTATGCCTATAAATAGAGACTTTAGAGAAGCTTGTAAATATTTCGATTGATCAACAAAAATACACTCTCTCTTTGCTCTCGTACTCTCTTTGTTCTTTACTTTCTGTATTTTTATTTTATAATATGTTATCAGCATGATTCTCTCTTAATTATCTTAGTTGTGGATTAGATCAGCGACAACTTTAGGAACCATTAAGCCTCATCCATAATACCAAAATTCAATCTCTGACCACAAAAATTACTCTTATTTTTCTATTCCGTTAGCTCCTTTGCTTCTTCAAATGGCTATTTATTATTGTTGGTTGCTATTCAAATTAAGCTCTCTGATTTTCCATTACTTGATGCCTTTCACCTATTGATGTTTGCAACTCTTTGTAGGAAGTTTTTTTATCTATTTAGTGTTTTATATCTAGATTAATTTTCAATAAAGTTAAATTAATTTAAATTTATTTTAATTAACTTATTTTACTTCTTATTAAAGTTGGTAAAAGAGTATTACGCCGAATAGAAGGTTTGAGTATACATTAAGAGGCTCAACACTAAGATGGACACTGCAGTCCATTGCTTTGGTTGGTGAGAAAAACAAAATTGATCTCAGCATGGATTTTGATTTATAGAGCACAATTTAAATTGGTAAAAAGATTAAAAAAAAATTCTAAGGTATGATTATTATTATTTATTTGTTTTAGGTTTGATCAAATTATTAAGTTATATTATTGAATATCGATGGGTTCATTATGTTTACTAATAAAATTTTATAATATATTAATTTAAATGGTTGTTGAAATATATGTTAATTGTTGACTTAAAATATAAGTTTTTGTGATATTGATCTGTTAGAAAATATGGACATGACATATATATTAAGGGTAATTACATGTTATTATTTACTATCATGATAGGTTAGCCCAAATTAAAAGTGATCTAATTTGATTACAATTTTATTGGGCTTTAATTATTAAATAAAGTATGGGTCAAATACGTATAGATACTCTAGTAATTGAGTTCTAATCAAATACTAATTAATGATGGGCTAATTAGAATTTGATTAGAACTAATATGCCAAGGTTATAAATATTAGGGTTATGGTCCCTAAATTATACACAAGATATCTTTTCTAATATCCCATCATTAGGGAAGATAGAGCAAATATTGTAACACCCCAAACCTGGCCTATTCACGCCGACCGAATTTGGAATGCCACTGCGGAACACTTTCAAAAATATTCTTACTTAATAGTAAAAACTGTGGAAAAATTTGTTTCCTTTAATAAAACATTTTTGTGACTGGAAATATTCTAAGTAAAAATTGAAGTTTGTTGTAAAAATATCGGATTCAAACTTTACTTGAGACAATAAAGCCATTTGCAATCAACATTTAAATTGTCCATCCATAATAGAGCATAATAATAAAGATGCTTAATAAAAGTACTTAAATACTTTAATGGGCCTTTTAACATTAAACATTTAATCAGAATAATGAAAATGTAGATACTTAATTAATCAAAATATCCTTTTTGCATGAGAATCCGCTTCCACATGGCCAACTTTGTATCCACTCCGACCCGGTCCAAAAATCACGATCACCTGAAAAGTTTAGAAAAATTGGGTGAGTCACCAAGACTCAGTGCATAGTTAGTACACATGTCCTCACATATGGGCTTAGCCCATATCCACATAGTCCATAAACATGAATATACAATTATGAAGGCCATATCCACATAGTCCATACACATGAATATACAATTATGAAGCCCATATCCACATAGTCCGTACACATGAATATACAATTATGAAGCCCATATCCACATAGTCCGTACACATGAATATACAATTATGAAGCCCATATCCACATAGTCCGTACACATGAATATACAATTATGAAGCCCATATCCACATAGTCCGTACACATGAATATATAATTATGAAGCCCATATCCACATAGTCCATACACATGAATATACAATTATGAAGCCCACATCCACATAGTCCATACACATTTTTATACATTCATCAATAATCATTTATTATCGCAAATCACTGAAAGGTTAATACCATAACCACTAACCTGATTATTTGATCACCCCATTGGGTATCCATCATCTTAACCCTAATTTCGGCTAACATGCACAACATATACATTTACATAAAATAACACATACAACACATATAACAAACAAAAGAACAGTGCGATAACTACGCACCTGACTATAGCGAGATCCTGATCTATCGAATCTAACAAAATCTAAAGTCCCGAAACTTGTCCTACTGCTGTCGATTTTCCTTGATAACCAAAGTTAAAAATCGGTTAGCCACTTAAATACCAAAATGGCCTAAGGCCGAATAGCACCACCACTTACCTTGAGCACTTTAATTCCTGAAAGACTCCTTTGTGCTCCTTAACACTACCTACACACAAAAAGAGCACATCACTATAGCCTTATACACATTCGGCCACCCCTAAAACCAAGGTCAACATTCGGTTATTATCAAAGCCCAAAATATAGCCTATGGCCGAAAGTCATACTTCCTTACCTTGCTTATTTCAATCCTGAAACACCACTTGTTCCTGTCGATTTCCTCCCGAAGTTATCAAAATTCCTACTAAAACATTGTTAGAAGCGGCTAATACCCACATCTATGAACAATGGCCCTTGGCCGAATGTTATACTTACCATTTACCATGAATAGTCGAACCCTGAAGACTTCTTTTTAAAGCCCTAACACTGGCTACACGAAAGAACACTTATAAAAGCTTAATGCACATTTGGCCCTCCTTAGAAATCAAGGTTTAACCATTGATTTTGGCACTTTAATAGAAAGAAATCCAAACCGATTGCTAGGAGAGAACTTACTTACCAAATCGATTGAAGAAATCACAAACACGTAGTCGACAGCACCTTCTATAAAGGTTCGGCTAAGGTGTTTCGGCACTAATAATGGAGAGAAAAAGAGTGAAGAAAGAGGCTATGGTTCAAATGATAATGAAACATGCGGCTAACAACAATGAAGGAAACATTTGCTAGCCGAAATACTCCCTAGCTTCTAAAACTTGTAACAAAAGAAGAAGAATGAAGCTCTCTTGAGATTCGGCTATGGATCGACATAGAGGATTTGGCTTATGTCAAAAAGATGGAGAGAGAGAGAGAGAGAGACCAAATTAGCATTCGGTAGCAAGCTAGACACTTCACAAAAGAAGTTGGCACCTCCTTTGCTACAAGAAAACTGACCAAGATAGCCCCTAGAGAGAGAGCTTCAATCGGCAAAGCACCAAAATGGGAAGAAAAGAAAATAGCCTAAGAAAATTTGGCCATGCTCTCTTGTCAAACCCCAAAGCCGACCATGCTCCTCTCCCATGCTTCAAACGACCATGCTCCAAATGCAAAGAAAGTAAAAAACAAAAATCAAGAATTTTGGCCATGCTTGCTATGACAAGGCCGGCCATGCTTCTCTCTTTCTCCCACATCCATTGAAGATTCCTAACATCAAATACCAATGAACATTGTTTATTTATTCCTCCATTACTACCCCATTTCCTATATAAAATAATAACATAAAAGGAATACTTCCCATACCTTGCAAAGACATAGAAGGAAATAAAATAATCAAGATGCTTTTATGAATTAAATGCCCATGCAGGCCATTAATCACGCTGGAACAAAAAGAAAAACAAACCCCCAGGTGCACCTCCAAAGTCTCGAACCCGAGACCTGAGGAAGCATCTCCTCACCTTCTGCCACTCGACCATTGCGCATTTCATGCCAATAAACGCATTGAAAATTCTTTTAAACCCTTATTCCTTAGCTCCCCTTGCTTATGCGCTGGACCAAAAATAAAACGCACTCATCATTGCTTGTCAACAAGGCTCGAACTTGAGCCCTCTTAAAGCTCCCCTTTGCTGACAGTCCAAACCACTTTATTGCTTTGGTTCATTGATGTCAAAATCTCGCCACAAATTATTATAAAGCCTCCTTCAAAGCGGCGCCATTTTGCAAAATAAAACGCTTATGCCGCGCCCAAGACTCAAACTCGACCTAATTGTGGCGTCCACTCCCAAGCCTTAAGTGGCGCATGGAAGCCACTTTACTGTGGCATTTCATATGCCATAATCATAAAATATTTTTTAAGGCCTCCTTGCCTTGTTACCCTTTTTAACCCAAAATTCCAAAAATTTCCAAAATACTCCCTTTTAATCCGAGAGTTTTAAAAACCCCTAAAACACATTCAAACCACTCTTAAGGCCCACTAACACTTGAGTTATGCTCCAAACGCACAACTCCTATTTCAGGATATTACAATTCTACCCCTTAAAAAATAATTTAGTCTCTCTCAAAATTACTTACTACCGAAAATTAATATATTTCAATTCACCGCACTATGCTTATGCTGCGCACTCTGATCTTACCCAAACTAACACATTCCTTAAATATTATTTCAAGATTCGTATTCAAAATTTCATACACTTCGTTAGCATACAACACGAACTACCTCATTATCAGACCCTTGACCCGATCTAACGGGTTCCTATACGGCCATTTTGCCTCGACCACGTCCTCTAAAATTCATCTCTTATCGTGAAAACTGACTTAAAAAGTTTTATGCATTGGAAATTTGTTCCACTGGTAATCCGCGACCAAATTCTATGAAAAGAAATATTTAAAAGTGGTTCTTTCGATCAATCAAGGTTCATTTCAAGTTCGCTATTCTAAATCAGAGTCACATTCATGCTCATAAAAAGAGACATATTCATTCTTCAACACATTCATTCAGTGGTATTTGCCACACACATTCACTATTCAGATTACCTCAATGGCATTGATAATTTATTAATGTATAAACAAACCATACTTATGAAATTTAACTACAAAACATTTATCTACACATAAATTATAACATTTCCAAACACACATTGATCATTGACATGTTTAATATCCCATAGACCTTATTTTGGCCAAAGATATATATATATATCCATATATATATATCCCTATAAACACGTTAAAGGTTCACATTTGAAATACCTACTAATCGAATGCACATTTACATTTCAATTCACCATATATCAATCATATATACCCAATTATACACATATGCAAACATATCCAACCTCTTTCACATTTGGCATTTTCACATATGGTCAATTCTCCATAAGCATATTCAAGCTTAAATTCCATTGTATATAAATCACACACATCAATGGTAAGATTAATTGCACATATTAAAATACTTACCGAAGCTTCAACTATATCACATCTTACTTACTTCAAATGGAAATATACTAACTTACCTTATTTCTAAAAAGGAAATAAATTGTAACATACATGTTCACTTTAACTCATTTAGCACGTTTGATTATTTTTACCGTTGCTCACGTAAAATTTTCTAGACATAAAGCATAATGTAATACACCGGCACAGAGCCTGCTAGGCATACAGCCTGATATTATACACCGACACAAAGCCTGCTAGGCATAAAGCCTGATATTATACACCGACACAAAGCCTGCTAGGCATAAAGCATGATATTATACACCGGCACAAAGCCTGCTAGGCATAAAGCCTGATATTATACACCGGCACAAAGCCTGCTAGGCATAAAGCTCGATATTATACACTGCAAGACAAAGCTCACTAGGCATAAAGCTCATTATCACCGATACAAAGTCATCTTATACATAATTTATATATCTAAAATCTTAACTAATCCTTAAGGTTCACACGAAGCTTTTCAAACATCCTATCTCTATTGAATCGAATTCCCAAATCTCATAAACATTTATACATTTGGCTAAGTCAAATAAAAATTCAAATATTTATTTCTACTTGTATACTTCACATTCTATAAAAATTAGTATGTCTTTTTGCTTATAAACTTACTAACGAACATCCATTTTCTTATCCAAAATCATCTTTCATACTCGATATCAATAGAAATTTCATTTGACCGAACACATACTATCATAATACATTTATACAATTCACATTTCCTTAGTCATAATCTCACATTCAATTACCATATAGACAGATGCACATATAAACTTTGACATGGATATGAATTTCGCATTTCCATATCATACATATATTTATATCATCAAACCGAATAAAACTAATCATATGCTTAAACATATGGTTTCATTCACTTAATTCATAGCTTTATTTAATTCAAATATTACCTCAATAGTCGAGGTACTTACAGGTGGACTTGGTGAGAGATACAGTGCCATGCCGAATAAACTCAAAATAAAAGTCCATATTTTGAAAAGCCCACTTTTGAAAACTGTTTTTTGGGCCCAAAACCTCAAAGCCGAGTCTTGAACCGTGCTCTGATACCAACTTGTAACACCCCAAACCCGGCCTATTCACGCCGACCGAATTTGGAATGCCACTACGGAACACTTTCAAAAATATTCTTACTTAATAGTAAAAAGCGTGGAAAAATTTGTTTCCTTTAATAAAACATTTTCGTGACTTGAAATATTCTAAGTAAAAATTGAAGTTTGTTGTAAAAATATCGGATTCAAACTTTACTTGAGACAATAAAGCCATTTGCAATCAACATTTAAATTGTCCATCCATAATAGAGCATAATAATAAAGATGCTTAATAAAAGTACTTAAATACTTTAATGGGCCTTTTTACATTAAACATTTAATCAGAATAATGAAAATGTAGATACTTAATTAATCAAAATATCCTTTTTGCATGAGAATCCGCTTCCGCATGGCCACCTTTGTATCCACTCCGACCCGGTCCAAAAATCATGATCACCTGAAAAGTTTAGAAAAATTGGGTGAGTCACCAAGACTCAATGCATAGTTAGTACACATTACCTCACATATGGGCTTAGCCTATATCCACATAGTCCATACACATGAATATACAATTATGAAGCCCATATCCACATAGTCCATACACATGAATATACAATTATGAAGCCCATATCCACATAGTCCATACACATGAATATACAATTATGAAGCCCACATCCGCATAGTCCATACACATTTTTATACATTCATCAATAATCATTTATTATCGCAAATCACTGAAAGGTTAATACCATAACCACTAACCTGATTATTCGATCACCCCCTTGGGTATCCATCATCTTAACCCTAATTTTGGCTAACATGCACAACATATACATTTACATAAAATAACACATACAATACATATAACAAACAAAAGAAACGGTCACGATAACTACGCTTTTTGACTATAGCTAGATCCTGATCTATCGAATCTAACAAAATCTAAAGTCCCGAAACTTGTCCTACTGCTGTCGATTTGCCTTGATAACCAAAGTTAAAAATCGGTTAGCCACTTAAATACCAAAATGGCCTAAGGCCGAATAGCACCACCACTTACCTTGAGTACTTTAATTCCCGAAAGACTCCTTTGTGCTCCTCAACACTAGCTACACACAAAAAGAGCACATCACTATAGCCTTATACACATTTGGCCACCCCTAAAACCAAGGTCAACATTCGGTTATTATCAAAGCCCAAAATATAGCCTATGGCCGAAAGTCATACTTCCTTATCTTGCTTATTTCGATCCCGAAACACCACTTGTTCCTTTCGATTTGCTCCCGAAGTTATCAAAATTCCTACTAAAACATTTTTAGAATCGACTAATACCCACATCTATGAACAATGGCCCTTGGCCGAATGTTATACTTACCATTTACCATGAATAGTCGAACCCTGAAGACTCCTTTTTAAAGCCCTAACACTGGCTACACGAAAGAACACTTATAAAAGCTTAATGCACATTTGGCCCTCCTTAGAAATCAAGGTTTAACCATTGATTTTGGCACTTTAATGGAAAGAAATCCAAACCGATTGCTAGGAGAGAACTTACTTACCAAAACGATTGAAGAAATCACAAACACGTAGTCGACAGCACCTTCTATAAAAGTTCAGCTAAGGTGTTTCGGCACTAATAATGGAGAGAAAAAGAGTGAAGAAAGAGGCTATGGTTCAAATGATAATGAAACATGCGGCTAACAACAATGAAGGAAACATTTGCTAGCCGAAATACTCCCTAGCTTTTAAAACTTGTAACAAAAGAAGAAGAATAAAGCTCTCTTGAGATTCGGCTATGGATCGACATAGAGGATTTGGCTTATGTCAAAAAGATGGAGAGAGAGAGAGACCAAATTAGCATTCGGCAGCAAGCTAGACACTTCACAAAAGAATTTGGCACCTCCTTTGCTACAAGAAAACCAACCAAGATAGCCCCTAGAGAGAGAGCTTCAATCGACCAAGCACCAAAATGGGAAGAAAAGAAAATAGCCTAAGAAAATTTGGCCATGCTCTCTTGTCAAACCCCAAAGTCGACCATGCTCCTCTCCCATGCTTCAAACGGCCATGCTCCAAATGCAAAGAAAGTAAAAACAAAAATCAAGAATTTTGGCCATGCTTGCTATGACAAGGCCGGCCATGCTTCTCTCTTTTTCCCACATCCATTGAAAATTCCTAACATCAAATACCAATGAACATTGTTTATTTATTCCTCCATTACTACCCCATTTCCTATATAAAATAATAACATAAAAGGAATACTTCCCATACCTTGCAGCAGCATAGAAGTAAATAAAATAATCAGCATGCTTTTATGAATTAAATGCCCATGCAGGCCATTAATCACGCCGGAAAAAAAAGAAAAACAAACCCCCAGGTGCGCCTCCAAAGTCTCGAACCCAAGACCTGAGAAAGCATCTCCTCACATTCTGCCACTTGACCATTGCACATTTTATGCCAATAAACGCATTGAAAATTCTTTTAAACCCTTATTCCTTAGCTCCCTTTGCTTATGCGCCAGACCAAAAATAAAACGCACTCACTGCTGTCAACAAGGCTCGAACTTGAGCCCTCTTAAAGCTCCTTGCTTGCTACAGACGTCAAACCACTTTATCTTTGGTTCGTTGATGTCAAAATCTCGCCACAAATTATTATAAAGCCTCCTTCAAAGCAGCGCCATTTTGCAAAATAAAACGCTTATGCCGCGCCCAAGACTCGAACTCCTGACCTGATTGTGGCGTCACTCCCAAGCCTTAAGTGGCGCATGGAAGCCACTTTACCAGGGCATTTCATATGCCATAATCTGCCAAAATATTCCTTTAAGGCCTCCTTGCCTTGTTACCCTTTTTAACCCAAAATTCCAAAAATTTCCAAAATACTCCATTTTAATCCGAGAGTTTTAAAAACCCCTAAAACATATTCAAACCACTCTTAAGGCCCACTAACACTTGAGTTATGCTCCAAACGCACAACTCCTATTTCAGGATATTACAAATATTCTCTGAATTTCTTGTGTGCTAATTTGGAAGATCAAATCCCCAAAATTTGGTAAAACTTCAAGGAATTCATGGATTTAGGTACGCTCCTGCATTTAGTTTTATTCTTGATTTATTCTTGATGATTTGACATGATAGATCCTAGTTTATTCTGTTTTATAACAAGTGGCATCCGAGCCTCGTCATATCGAATCATCGAGAATTGATTAAGGTTCTTCTTTTGAATGATTGATACATGAAATTTCATGGGTTTATATATTGATCTTTGAATGTTTATATTAAAGTAATTTTTTTAAAAATCTTGATTATCTTGAATTCATCTTAAAATTTTAGGGTTTTGTTTAATTTTTTTTAATTTGAGCAATTTTTGAATTGATGAATTCAATTACAAAAGTTTTTGCATTTTAATCTTTTTCGGCAATTCAATTATTTTCTTTATTCATGATTTGTGCTACTGTATTTTGCAAAATCATGTTTCTGTCACTTTGTGCTTTTTTTTTGAAAGAGTTATATTTTTTTTCATTTTTTTAATGGTATAAGAAATTTATTTTGATGTTAAAAAAAAGGGTTAACATATACGCATGGCTTAATTCTTTAATATATATATTTTATTATATATAAATATATAATATATACATACTTTGATTGGTTTAGTGCATGTTAGTTTTATAAATATATATGATTATCTTTTTATTTGATTGAAAGATAAAATTAAGATAAATATTTTGAAGCAAATAAATTCAGATTTTGGCTTTTTATTAAGGATGTCTAATATTTCAAATAAATTAGTTGAAACAAAATGCCGCCAAAGTGGCCTCTTTTGTGTAGATTAGGTTATTTAAAATATTAAGATGATTATATGTTTTTGTGATTCATGCGTTTATTAATTGACCCAAAGGTAAGTTAATATTTGGCAGAATTTCAACGACATCTATGGTGATAAATGTGTGACAATTATAAGGTATTTTATGTGAGCAATAAGTTAGTCCAAAGATTAATTCATTGTTTGACCTAATTTATTGTCAATGTTTAATTGCTACAACAAGAGTACCGCTTACTGTTAATATTACTGTCCAAAGACTTGATATTAATGTTGTGTTTGGTATCTTGATATGGGATTAGGCATTATCTTGAATTTATTGTTTACTTATGAATATTTATTTAAGCTTGTTTTTGTTATATATTCAGCTAATTCATCTTCTACTGCCACAATATCTGTTAATATAAATTCTATACCCATACTTAATGGGACTAAATTTAAGGAATGGAAAAGACACTTACTTATAGTGCTTGGCTATATAGACATAGAACTTGCACTAAGGGAAGAACAACCTGCACCTCTCACTGCGGAAAGCACCCCTGATGTTAAGAGGGATTTTGAGAGGTAGGATCGTTCAAATCGCATGAGTTTAATGATTATGAAACACAACATTTCAGAAGCCTTTAGGAGCACAGAATCTGAAGAGATTACTCAAGCCAAAGGTTTCCATGATGAAATTGAGAAACGTTTTACTAAAAATGATAATGTTGAAATGACATCACTTCTGACGTCTTTGATTTCTATGAAGTATAAGGGTCAAGGAAACGTAAGAGAGTACATTATGGAGATGTTCCATACTGCTTCAAGACTTAAGGCACTTAAGATCGAGCTTTCTAAGGAAATGCTTGTTCTTATGGTTTTGGTATCGCTTCCTGCACAGTTAAGTCAATTTAAAATTAGCTATAACTGTCAAAAGGAGAAATGGACCCTAAATGAGCTCATTTCTCATTGTGTGTAAGAGGAAGAAAGGTTGAAGCGTGATAAGTCTAAAAGTGCTCATTTGGCCAATGCCCCTAAAGACAAGGGCAAGAAAAGAAAATGTCAGAATGAAGCTGCTAAGGGTCCAACTCAAAAGAAATAACAACAAGAAAAGAGTTGTTTCTTTTGTAACAAGTCTAGACACGTAAAGAAAGATTGTACCAAATATCACGCTTGGCGGTAAAGAAAGGTATAAAGGTATAATTCATAATTTGGTCTGTTCTGAGATTAATTTAGCTTCAGTACCTAGAAACACTTGGTGGATAAATTCTGGTGCTACTACTCACATAAGTATTTCTATGCAAGGTTGCCTGAGTTACCGAAAGCTAACTGATGGTGAAAGACACATCTTTGTGGGTGATGGAAAATTGGTAGAAGTGGAAGCGATTGGGCATTTTAGGTTGTTATTAGGAACTGGTTTTTATTTGGATTTAAAAGACAATTTTATTGTTTCGTCGTTTAGACAGAATTTAGTTTATGTTTCTTCATTGGACAAATTTGGATATTATTGTTCATTCAGAAATAATCAATTTAATTTGTCTTTAAATTCAAATGTTATTGGAACTAGTTATTTAAATACTTATGACAACATTTATTTGCTAAAAATAGTTGCATTCTATAATGAAACCTGCATGTGGAATCATGTGGTGTTAAACGCAAAATAAATAAGGAAAATTCAGAATCATTATGGCATAGGCGCTTAGGTCATATCTCAAAAGTTAGAGTTGAACATCTTGTGTCTAATGGTATTTTAGAGTCCCTTGACTTCATAGACTTTGATGTCTATGTCGATTGCATTAAGGGAAAACAGACCAAAACCAAGAGATTGAGTGCCAACAGATCTTCAAACGTCTTAGAATTAATTCATACAGATATTTGTGGGCCATTTCATACGGCATCCTGGAATGGTCAACAATATTTCATAACATTCATAGACGATTACTCACGTTATGGGTACCTATATCTCATTCATGAGAAATCTCAGTCTTTGGACATGTTCAAAGCTCATAAAGCTGAGGTTGAGAATCAACTCAACAAAAGGATTAAAAACATCAGATCTGATCGTGGTAGTGAGTACTACAGTAGATATGATGGCACGGGTGAACAATGTCCAGGACCATTTGCGAAATTCCTAGCGGAATGCAGTATTGTCCCACATTACACCATACCAAGATCACCTAGTATGAATGGTGTAGCTGAAAGACAAAACAAAACTCTTAAGGATATGGTAAGGAGCATGATTGCTCATTCTACCTTACCTGAGTCCCTCTGGGGAGAAGCATTAAAGACAGTAGCTTACATTCTGAATAGAGTACCCAATAAAGCAGTTGCAAAAACACCTTATGAGCTTTGGACAGGTCAAAGGCCTATTCTAAAGCACTTTCACATTTGGGGATGTCCAGCTGAGGAAAGGCCTTATAGGCCACATGAAAGGAAATTAGACTCCAAAATAGTAAGCAACTACTTTATTGATTATTCTGAGCGATCTAGGGGCTATAAATTTTATGATCCATAATAAGGAATATTTTTTAGATGGGAACTGCAACATTTTTTAAAGATGTTGAGTTTGTGGGGAGAAATAAGGTTAGAGACATTGCTTTTGAGGAGAAATTAGATTCTAACTCAATTTCTACTATCACTTTTGACGATGTTCAGGTTCTTATACCTATCATTGATCAAGAAGTGAATCTAGAACCTCTATAAGACAATGTTGAACAACTCCCAATTCAAAATGAGGTAATTTTTCCAGAAGAACAAACTCAACAACCTCAAAAACAAGTGCCATTAAGGAGGTCCACAAGTGAAAGGAGAAATGCTATTCCAGATGATTATATTGTATTTCTCCAAGAACATGAGAATGATAATGGAATGATGGAAGATGATCCAATCAACTTTCATCAAGCCATGAAAGGTTCTAATTCTCAAAAGTGGATTGATGCCATGAAAGATGAGTATAAATCTATGCAAAAGAATAAAGTTTGGGAACTTGTCCCATTAACTGAAGGTGCAAAACCAATTGGTTGTAAATGGATATTTAAAACCAAGAGGGATGCAAATGGTAATATGGAGAGCTATAAGGTGTGTCTTGTAGCTAAAAGATATACTCAGAAAGAAGGTATTAATTTTACAGAGACTTTTTCTCCAGTTTCATCAAAAGACTCTTTTAGGATAATCATGGCGCTTGTTGCTCATTTTGATCTTGAATTACATCAGATGGATGTTAAGACTGTGTTTCTTAATGGCAACATTGAAGAAACAATTTATATGGTGCAACCAGAAAATTCTGAGTCGGAAGACTCAAAGAATATAGTTTGCAAATTGACAAAATCCATCTATGGACTCAAACAAGCTTCCCGTCAATGGTACCACAAGTTTCATCAAATAATTGTTTCATTTGATTTTGAGATGAATATTGTTGATGATTGTGTGTATCACAAATTCAATGGGAGTAAGTACATATTTCTGATACTATATATTGATGGCATTTTGCTTGCCGCTAATGATATAGGCTTATTGCACGAAACCAATAGGTTTTTATCTAAGCATTTTGAGATGAAAGATCTTGGGGATGCCTCTTTTGTTTTAGGAATTCAGATACATCGAGATTGATCTCGAGGTATTCTTGATTATCATAAAAGAGCTATATCGATAAAGTACTCAAAAGGTTTGGCATGCAAATTTGTAGACCAGTTGACACCCCTGTCTCTAAAGGAGACAAATTTAGTCTTACTCAATGCCCCAAAAGTAACCTTGAAATTTAAGAAATGCAAAAGATTTCCTATGCATAAGCTTTTAGGAGTTTAATATATGATCAAGTTTGTACGCTTCCGGACATTGCGTACATTGTTGGGATGTTAGGCAGATATTTAAGCAACCTTGGTATAGACCATTAGATAACAGCCAAAAGGGTTATGAGATATCTTCAGAGAACAAAAGATTACATGCTTACTTATAAGATATCAGATATTTTTGGAGGTCATAGGGTATTCTGATTCTAATTTCGCTGGATGCCAAGATAGTAGGAAATCTACATCAAGCTGTATTTACCTGTTAGCTGGAGGAGCTATATCTTGGAAAAGTGTCAAACAGACACTTTTAGCTTCGTCCACTATGGCAGCAAAATTTGTAGCATGCTATGAGGCATCAAACCATGGAATATGGTTGGGGAACTTTGTCACAAGGCTGCGCATTTTGAAGAATGTAGAAAGGCAACTCAAATTATTTTGGGACAATAAGTCAGCAGTGCTGTATTCCAATAACAACAGGAGTTCATCTAAGTCAAAGAATATTGACATAAAGTTTCTAGTTGTAAAAGAAAGAGTGCAAAATGGTCAAATATCCATAGAGCACATTGGGAAAAACTCCATGATAGCAGATCCACTCACAAAAGGTTTACCACCCAAGGTTTTTCATGAGCACACTGCTCATATGGGTGTTACATTGTTTGAGGATATCATGATTTAGTGGGAGTTTATATTTTATTTGTTTTATGTTTGTTTTCAGACATTTATCTATTTGGTTATTTTCTGATCAGAAATAAAGTATTCAATTTATTCATTATGTTTATTATTTTGCTATTGACCTCACTTAAGTTTGAAGAGGACCAATTGGTAATAGACATGTTTAGATCATATTGCATGTAATTTTCATACTACACATCCATACTTAATCTATGTCATTTGGTTGTATTAAATACGTGATCATTGATGGATTTAGTTATGATATATGTAACGAAAGTCACCTTGGTTTTATGTTAACATAGTTAATGGACGAGATTGTTCGGAATACCTTTTGGATATGATAGTAAAATTTTGAGCTCATAAGGTTATATAATGACATGTAATTATAAAGTAATTAGTATATATATGTGGTCCAAGTGGGAGATTGTTGAAAAATAAGGACATTACATATATATTAAGGGTAATTACATGTTATTATTTACTATCATCATAGGTTAGCCCAAATTAAAAGTGATCTAATTTGGTTAGAATTTTATTGGGCTTTAATTATTAAATAAAGTATGGGTCAAATACGTATAGATACTCTAGTAATTGAGTTCTAATCAAATTCTAATTAATGATAGGCTAATTAGAATTTGATTAGAACTAATATGCCAAGGTTATAAATATTAGGGTTATGGTCCCTAAATTATACAGAAGATATCTTTTCTAATATCCCATCATTAGGGAAGACAGAGCAGATATTCTCTGAATTTCTTGTGTGCTAATTTAGAATATCAAATCCCCAAAATCTGGTAAAACTTCAAAGAATTCCTGGATTCAGGTACGCTTCCACATTTAGTTTTATTCTTGATTTATTCTTAATGATTTGACATGATAGATCCTGGTTTATTCAGTTTTATTTTAGATTTATTTTACAAATCTAACATGGTCCCCCTTTAAAGAGAATTATTTTTTTTGTTATTGATGAACGATTATATTATACCTTTTAGATTGAATTATAAAGTACAATTAATTTATTAGAGTATTCTAAGATTCTATAAGTTATATGTAGTATGTTCTTATGAAAGCATAGTTATTTTAGTACCTATAATAGTGCTCGTTATAATAGCCAAGGTGACGGCAATGCTGTTAAAGATCTTCATGTATATTTTACTATGATTTATTTATTATATCATGTTTATTATAATTGGAGACTGATCATGACAACATGAATAGATAGATTTTGATTTGAAATCCATGCATGTTTGCAATGGTGATTATGAAATAAAGAATATATTGGGACGATTATATATTCGTCCTAGTAAATCTATTGCATTCCTCGAAGTGAAAACAAACACAAAAGAAAATAAAAACCAATATTATTTCAATATTTGGTAGTATAAAATTAGTGGAAAGCTCTAAAAGAGCTAATATGTTAATGCTTGTGATGGTTAATTCATTGGTTTTAAAAGATATTCATAATGGATCTCATATTGAGATTGTAAATGAGGAAAAGATTATATTTCATATGAATCAAAGGAGAATTGAGTTATTGATTACTCTTGTTATTAAATTGATTTGATTGTGACTAGCTTTGTGATCTTTGTCATCATCACCATTAAGGGGTTGAAAGCAAAATATTTGACTGTGAAAGATCTACGTATGAGAAATAGAATATGATAATTCTATCTAAAGCTCATTATGGTGATGCACCTAAAGTTGCAAGTTTTTTTTTTAAAAAAAAACAAGCTGTGAGTATAACTTTGTAGTATTTAGAATAAGTTCTCAATTAAAATTATGTGGAAAAATATTACTGATGAAAACTTGCAAGAGAGAAAACTTATGTATAAAACGTATTGGTTATGTACCTATTGTACACTTGGAAAATAAGATATGCTCTCAAAGTTTGCTACTAATAGATTTTGATTGGATTTTAAGTCTACTACTGGAGTTTAATTTGTTTATTTCTTAATAAAATTGTCAAGACTCAATGTAGAAAAAAAAAAAGATTTTGGCATATTCCCTGAAGCGAATATTGCATATAATTGTTTGGAATTTATATTTATTTTGTTAACTTAGTGGCATTATATAATTTACATTGATTTAGACATTTCCAGCAGTAAATGTCACAATAGTACTTATATGTGGATACAAAGTAAAAAAAAAAAATGACAGTAAAATTATCAATTTGTCACAATTTATTTTGACATTATTAGTACAATTGAAATGCATGCTAAAGTAAACTAGAAATTTACTGATACAAATACATTTACTACTTGGCATGACTAGCTAGACCATCTTGGATCATATATGGTGTGAAAATTAATTAAGAATTTATATGAACATTCATTAAAGAACCAGAAGATTCTTTAATTTAATGAATTCTCATTTGTTGTTTGTTCTTCATGAAAACTGATTGTTAAAAACTCACTAGCTAAAGTTAAGATTTAATGTAACATCCCGAAATTGGGCCTAGTAGGATTGGCCTAATGGGCCTTGAGCATAGTAGCGTTTAAATTTTTGGAGAACAAGAGATTGGCTTAAATTCAAGTTGGACCTATTAGGTGAGTGATTTTGGAAGGTTAAAGGGCTTCTATGAAGTCCCGGGATCAAACTTTGGCTTTGGGGAAATTTTGGTTTTAGGCGAGAAAAACCCTGGAGTTAGTAGGTAGGCTTTAAGAATAAAATGTGGAGGAAAATGACACAAGTGGAGTGTGTGGTGTAGTGGCAAAGTGACACCACATAAGAGACAAGGGAGTGACGCCACATGGAAGGAAGGAGGTCCAAGGTTCAAGTCTTGGCTCTTGCATTTTGGTTTTCTTTTTACATGGACCTTAGAATTTAGCTATAGATTTATATTTAGATGCACATGGTTTAAGACACAAGAGAAGCTTATGGCTTGGTGGCAAGTGGCGTGTTGAACTATTGAAGGGAGCCTGGGTTCGAATCTCATGAAAAGCAAAGGAGTATTTATTTTGCGAATTGGATGGCAAGAGTTTGAGTTGGATTTAAACTCTACTGACGAAGGAATCCCACATTGGAAAGATACAAAGAAGGAAGGTGAGAAGCTAGCTATATATAGAGCATTCTAGGAGGAGAGTGGATATACCTTGGTGGGCGTTTGCGCACAGGAATGGGCGGAGCGCGGATTAGCACCAGATTCCTATCAGGTGTGTAACTCTCTCTACTCTAGTTGTAGAGCGGCAAATGCCGAAGTGCCGGTCACGACAATAGTAGCCACACGAACGTACGAGCGCACGTGTGGGGCTTCGACGCGATAGTTGAGGCCATCAGTAGTATTCTTGTGGGTTGAGGCTGCTTGGGCCACGATGGGTCAAAGTGGGCCCAATGGGCCTGTAGGCCCAATTGAATAAAATGTATGGTGGTGTAGTATATAGTGAACTAGACTAGGTGTATCTCATATACATGGCTAGATTTGTGTTAGGTGGGCCACACGAGCGTGTGGGCCCCAATTGGCCAAAATCGAGTTTTAGGCCCAATAGTTCGGTAAAGACCGAAAATGGTAGCTGAGTCGCTTGAGGCGATATTAGGCCTTTGGAAAGGCCATTGCATGTGCAAAATTACTAAAATACCCTTGATAGGTAAATTACGAAAATACCTTTGGTAGGTAAAATTACTGTTATTCCCTTAAAGGTTGATTAGCTTGATTATGTTGTATTATGTCTATCTGATTATGATGGTAATTCATGTGTACTTATATTTGATATATGTTTTGCATACATGACATACTGCATACACGAATTATTATGTCATATTGCATGGGATTTGGGATGATAATGATATGAAGGGGAAGTGTTTATTGGTGACTTTGTCACGATTAATGATGGCGTGGAGCCTCATTGTGGATTTGGTGATTTAATCACATGTGGAATCAGTGGCTAGACCACTTATGTGGACTTTGAGCAGTGTGTCTGTCAGCATGACTGCCAAAGAGATGTGTAGTAGATGGAGGGTTGATTGTAGAAATCCCCACAAGTGTGTATGAGGATGGACATATGGAGCGGAGTGTAGAGGATGGAATATTAGGTTGGGTTGGAATTGCATTGCACTCATTATTTGATATGCCATGATATTAGGGCTAAGGCCCAATCTGCTTCTGTGGGCTTAGGCCCAGTTATCGCTCGTAAGGGGAATTGCATACTGAGTTTTTGTAAACTCACCCCCTCTTTTTAAATGTTTTAGGTAATCATTAGATCGCGGAATTGGGAGCTAAGGCGGACTTGTGGTGGCCATGCAATGTTTTCTCATAAACTCGTTTCTTTTATTTGGACTTATTTTTATTTGGGTTTTTGGTTATGTAATAAGGCCTTCTTAAGTTAACATTTGGGTTTTTATTATTTATTATTTATTTAAGATATGACATTATTATATTTTAACATGAAAGTTAAGATGGAGTTTTCAAAACACAAGTAACATAAAACAATCATTTTCTCTCAAGTGCCAACAAAGATAACAAATGGAATTTAACTCAATTCGAGAATTTTTCCTTCAACTGCAAACCCCTGTTTTCAAAACATCACCTAAATCAAAAAGTTCTCAAACTTACGGTATTTTCTTAAATTCAACAAAATTGGCTTTTACTTTCCCCTGTGACATACCAGATCTGGTCATAACTTCTAGGCCGGGTTTGGGGTGTTACATTTAATGTCTTGCATTTCTGAAATGAACATGGGCCCATTTGTCCACTATGTGGATGATTTTGATATTATATGATTTTGGAAGACGCATCTACAAAATAATCACATGTGTTACCAACTTGCAACCTGTCGTTTGCAATATTGCTTGTTTAAATAACTAATTTTAGATAATGTAATTAAGACAATTTATCTTGCTAAACTGATAAGTATATATCTCTATCTTTTATTGATTGAGTTTGAAAAACTTCTATAAAAGTTTTTTTATTTATGCGCATAATGGTTTAGAGAAATTATTGATTGAATGCCTCTGATTGATATCTAAACCACTACTTATGAGAACTAAACTCCCTATTTCAACATGAAATTATGTTGATTTACGTGTTGTATGCATCAAGCCAATAAGTTATAAATACCCCACATTAGAATTGGTTTTTAGTAAGGAGTTAAATATTTCTCATCTTTAAATTTTTGTATGTGCATATATGTTCCAATTGCTCCACCACAATGCACAAACATGAGTGAATCCTCAAAGAAAGTTGGGAATATATATTAATTATGAGTCTCATTGTATTATTATATGTTTTAAATGTATTGGAGATTCAATTATGACATGATTTGTGATTACTATTTTGATTTGATAGTTTTCCTGATATTAGGGGGAGAGAAATAATAACTTGTAATGAGTTAGGGGGAGAGTAATTTGAACCAGAAGTTCAATAAGCATAACTCATTACAAGTTCCAAATATGAAAATTCTCAGAAAAGAAAATAATAAATCTAAATGATCATATAGTGGAGGTGGGTGCTCCAAAAGAGACTCAAGACATAACTAAAACTCCAAGAGAGATCCAGGTACCTGAAACTGAAGATTAAAATAGTGAAAATAAGAGATCTCGATAAGTTATGTCAATTTTAGAAAATATCAAACCGATAATAAAATTGGTCGACAATGGTTTTGTATGCAATATTATTGTTGAAATAATGAAATAAAAAGAGGATCTTGAATAAATCTATTGAGAAATATAGATATTGAATAAATTGGTCAAAATAAAAAGACGCAACTCAATAACAATTAAATTTGTGGAGTTTTTGGAACAGTAGTCCAAATATCTAAATATATAAAGCCAGTGAGGGTGAAGATGAAGTAGTTTTGCAAAACGGGATGAAATATGATGTTTTTGTTGTAAAAATGGATATTTTTGAAGCTTTGAGGCATATTCTTGATTAGTAAAGGTGGAGATTTGAATCATTAAACTATGGTTTTATATTCTACTCCATGAGATCTTTACAACGGTATATCATATGCTCAAAATGGTTGAGTGATGAATGAGAAATTGATGCTCAAAGTAATCCACTTGTAAATTATGTTGAGGAAAATAGAAAGCTTAGTCTTACATTGGTTAAATATCAAGAGTGAACTATGTTTATATATGTGAACGAACTTGGTGGTTATTGAATAACTAAACTAATACTCTCCCTCACGCGTAAGGGGGGGTACAAATCCAAACCCGTCGGGGTTGGGGATGCACTCGCACGATGTGGGTGACGCAAAATGTCCAGATCGATCAAGTTTTCTAGGCCTGCGGATATTTTAGCCCAATATGTATCCTTAATTTTCTTCAGCAGAGCTTATCTTTTTGGAATCAAAAGGAGTTAATGCCTTTAATTAAAATGTTAATTATGTTTTAAATGTCTCCTTGATTCACAAACACGTTTTGGTTCAATTAGTCAAAGATTTTCAAAAATTATTCCCTTGAATTTATTTTAAAAGCCAAATAATCTAACAGGGAAGATACACACTGAAATTTTCCAAGTTTTCGAGATATCTTTTCCCTGCATATTTTCCAATTTGTTTTTCGGTGATAAACAAAGGCAAGGCTACTGTTCGTTGAGCACTGCAATCGTGCTACTGCCATGCTCATCTTGTTTTTGTATCCTGGGAGATAGTTGACCACCGTTTCTCTAGATTCAAAGGAGTGGTCGAATCTGTCTTAAAGAGACTGTCTCTACAGGCCTCAATTACCAGTATAATATTTCAATTTTATTTTATTTTGGTTTCCAATTTTATATATATTATTTTTGTTTGATATTGTGATTAATATAAAACTTTTTATTACTATTATTTTACTAACGTTTGTGCAATAGCTTTTTGCTAAGTCCTGGCATTGATTATGAAAAGATATAATATTCTTTTGTGGTGGATGCTGTAACACCCCAAACTCGTATTCATCGCCGGAATGAGTTACGAGGCATTACCGGTCAAAACACAACTCAAACAGACTCTCATTACAAAGCTTATCATTAAAAGAATTATACATATAATCAAACATGTATCAGTAAATATCATATACAAAGCATGTGTTAAAATATCTATCTTATTGATTGCATGTCAAACATACCATTTCAAAACTTATGCACATACGCATATTTCAAAACTAAACAAAATATATGTAACCTTAATAACATTACAAAGGCCGATCATATTATAGTTACCAATCGATCAATTCTAAATTTTAATTTAAAATATAAGTGCCGATTCTATATACTCTTGTTCTGTTTCCTATATCATAATTAAACCAATTCACATATTACACATATTATTCTAAGCTAAAACATCCACACAGCATACTAGACATATTTATAAGTTCACATAAACATGCACTATAACAAAACCAAAAAATATAATCTTTTCTCATCACAAGTTATGCGCATAAATCCATATCAATTTGAACCAACTCCGAATTATTAATAATATATCAAATCATGCCTAATATATAAGTATATTTGCCACCACAAACAAAACCAAAGTAACCAAGCCTCAAACGATCATATCATAGGTATATCAAATGCGCTTGGTCTATATCTATTAAAAGAACAAATGCACAATTGATTCATTAAACAAATATTCGGTACACAAACTGATTTTCTTATGATCAAACCAAAACAATCATAGAATATACATTCTGTCATTAATGAAAACATCCAATACATAATACATTTATATTATTATGATATATACCATATAACATACATATTATTATGAGTCCAAGCCTTAGCCGAATATACAAATACACCTTACTTTAATTTTAATCCAAACCCAAAATGATCAACCAATCAAGCATAAAGCATACTAAACCAGTACAAACTAAATCAAAATATCCATTATACCATCAATTATAAATTCATCGTCCATACCATTATAAAACCAGTCACTAAATCAAGCACATATACAATTTGAACCTTATACCAAACTTATTTATTTCATTTTTGTTTTATAACATTCAAAACATATACTTTCATGCCTTTATAAACCGAATCTAATTGATCAAATAGCATAGTCGAACATACAATATACACACATATATAAATATATATATATACTAATTTTCCAAGTTCATATCAAAGTTATCCCGTAGCTTATAGATACATGAAACCTAAATCCAAGACTTGTCCATCCAATATCATATTATTCAAGCCGAAACACATGTTCATCCTCACACACAAACTATACCATAAAATGCACTTCCAAATAAATTACTTACATAGCTGAATAGCCTTATTACCATTCACTACTCAATACCTACTTATAAACCAATCATTTCAAGTATATAAACCATGAAACATACCTTAAAACAATTTAAATCCCAATCGAATACACATAAATATTAACCAATATATAAAACTCATTCATTAGCCATACCTAATTCTCTTGAATCAAATTATATCAAACCACTATGGCGAATCATACCAAGCATATCACACATATATATCATGACCAAAACTTCATAAACTTAAACATCATATTTATCCATTTTCAAATGGCTTAATAATTACAACATCAAAATTAACCAAAACATAAGCTAGCCTATACATGCCATAAGTTCAAAGTTCAACATTTAAATGTACCGAAAAAAAACGACCGATAGTGTGATGGTTTTCTCTGATGATCCCTGAGCTCGTACCAACTTCCAAAATCTATAAAACGAAAAGTAAATACTCACACAGTAAGCTAACATAGCTTAGTAAGTCATAAGCAAAAGAAACATTTAAACATATACACAATTTATTCTAGATAATTAATAATAAACTATCATAATTTCATACATATTTCCAACTAATATATTTCATATATCAAAACATATATAACTTTCACAAGTTTTTCCTTTGGCCGAATACTCATTTGTACATTAGTATATTTAAACTTCATTTTATACGATATATTTACATCATAAGGCCGAATACATGTATAATCAAATATGCAATCACATAATTTATATATCACATAACTTCATATCATCAATTCAAGTATGTAACTTACCTTAATTTCATAACTTAGTATAACTTCATATCATCAATTCAAGTATGTATCTTACCTTAATTTCATAACTCAATATGAATACATACCTGAGTATAATTTAACTTGATTATTACTCGATCTTAACTTATCATTGCCCATTTAACTGTTCGGAATTAAAAAGGATACTCGGATAGTCGGAAGGCTCGTACAATGCCAACGTCCCAGACGTGGTCTTACATGTAATCACATATCGATGCCACTGTCCCAGACAGGGTCTTACACGTAAACACAAGCCGATGCCAACATCCCAGACGTGGTCTTACACGGAAACACATATCAGAATCCTATGTCTGACATATGTATCCTAGCTATTCCTAAGGTTCGTACAGGTCTTTCAGACATCAAATCTTGATCGAATCAAACTCGTATCTTAGCTTCCAAGCTCAAATTATATTCGGCCATTACACATAATTATTCATAAAATTTCATTCAACATATAACATTTATATATTTTCTAATTTAACAACATTTATATGCTTATAGACGTACCTCGAATATCAACGAACGGAATAAACGACTATTCGTTTATTTTTTATTTCCCCCGATCCAAATCCGTTTTCTTTGGTTCTTGATCTAAACATATTCAAATTAAACTTATTTAAACACCATTTTATTCAATTTAGTCTAAAAACACATAAATGGAAGAATTACCATTTTGCCCCTGACATTTTACACTTTTTACAATTTAGTCCCTATTGCATAAAACACAAAGCATGCAAAATTTGCACACATCATGCTTAGGCCGAATGTTACCCATGCTCATACAAGTCCATACATTTCATTTATTTCACATTTTAGTCCCTCAATTTATTATTTTTACAATTTAGTCCTAATTACTCAAAATCATCAAAATTTCCAATACAAAATATGTTAATTCAAAACACATCTTTCATAATCTATCATCTAACAAAAAAAATACATGAATTCATCAATGACTCAACTCAAAATATTCATCAATATCAAAAATTACAACATGGGCTTTGTAGATTTCATAGCAACGAACTCAAAAATGTAAAAATTATCAAAAACCGAACAAAAACCAACCTTGAATCAAGATGAACAATAGCCGAACTTAGCTTGGTTTATTTCTTTTCTTTTTCTACAAATTCGGCACAAAGATGAGCATTATCTCATCATTTTAATGTTTGTTTTATTTTATTAACTTATTATGCCTTTTTACATTTTTAACCTTTATTAATTAATATAAAATCTATATAATATATGTCTAATGCCGTCCATTCATAAATCCAATGGCATAATTGCAACATAAAACCTCCATATTAAAAGAACAACCACTATTCGGCCCTTATAAAAATAACCACTAAATTTTCATTTTACGTGATTTAATCCTTTTATTTTATCGGACACTTAAATGACGAAATTAAAGCACAAAAATTTCACACCAATAAATTCACACATAATAAACACAAAATATAATTTTGAAATATTTTTCTAACTCAGATTCGTGGTCCGAAACCACCATTCCAAATAGGGTCTAAATCGAGCTGTTACAAATGCAATAACCTTTAGATATATTATTAAACTGACAGTTCATAAAAGATTTAACTTGCATCTAATGGTTGTTGTTACAACCTTTTATAAATCACTATATAGTAAAGTTTATATTATAATACTTGAAATATTTAGAATGCTAGAAGCATATTGAAATTATCGGGAAATTGTTCATTTATATGAATTGAAATAATTGAACATATGTGGTAAATTTGACTTAGTCAATAGTAGTTGAAGGAGGATTATAAAATGATCCAAAATACCTATTTGTATTTTCTAAAAGGGATCATGATTAAAGTTTATTATGATTATTGTTGAAACTTTTGAAAAGATCAATATATATTTCCCCCCAAATTTTCCCTCGCTTATGACTTTCAAAAGAATGTTGATATAATTGCTTAGCAAATATGTTCAAATGGTCATTTGAAAAGCTAGTATTCATTATTGAATACATGTAATATGAGATATTATGTGATGTTTTCATGAGGGGGAGTAAATGCGTGCTGTACTCTTTTTCCCTTAACCGAGGTTTTGTCTCATTGGGTTTTCCTGGTAAGGTATTAAATGAGGCAACATATTATGCGTATTATATATATATTTTCACTAAGATTTTTTTCCCACAGGATTTTAATCCTAGTAAGATTTTAACGAGGCACGTTATCTACCAATGGATATCCAATAGGGAGTGTTATAAATATCTTATTAAGTAAATGTTCATCAAGATCAAGATAAGTTTTGATGTACTTTAAATTCTAATAGTGATTAGAAGTAGATCTCTACTTCATTTATACTTCTTATGTTTATAAATAGAGATTTTGGAGAAGCTTTGTAAATATTTCGATTGATCAATAAAAATACACTCTCTCTTTACTCTCCTATTCTCTTTGTTTTTTACTTTCTGTCTTTTTATTTTATAACAATTAAAATATTTTAAACTATATTAATTTATATCGATGGACTCCATCCTTATATTTTATTTTTTCTGTTTATTATTTTTGAATGAGATTTTCGGATTACGTATGTACTAATATGTAAGAAGGAATACTATAGTTGTAAAGTCGGAGGTAGTAATAGTAATGGAGGAATCTTTTGCTGCATTGCCATAGGAAAACATGGTATGAACTCGATAACTAATTCATGGACTTTTACTGAATTTTGAATCATTATTGTCTACTTGATGAACTGTGTTGGTTATGTGAGTTCTGATTCCTTTTATAAAAAAATAAATAAATTTTACTTTCATTACTAAAAGAATTCAATTATCATTATTATTTAATGTTTGATATTTTTTATTATTATGTGATATTTATCATACTTATTTTACAAAATTGCGGTTTTTTGTTAACTAATAAGCATTTATATTAATGCAAATAAATTGAAAATTGTTAATATTGATAAATTAAATATATCTAAAAAAAGAATATAGTATTAAAATACTAAGAAATATTGAATCATATTCAAATGACAATTACACCACGGAGATGAAAAAAATTAATTGATGAGAAGGTGATATTATCATATTTATTATAAAATAAAAAGAGACAGAGAGAATAAAGAACAAATAAAATATGAAAGCAATAAAGAATGTACTTTATTGATTAAATGGATGATTTACAGTGCGTCATCAGAGTCTCTATTTATAGGCATAAGAAGTATAAAAGAAGTAGATATCTAATTCTAACAACTATTAGAATTTAAAGTATAACAAAATTTTATCTTGATCATGATGGACATCCACTTAATAAGATATTCATAACACTCCCCCTTGGATATCCATTGGTAGATATGGAATTAAACATGTATCCACATATTTTGAATCATTTGAATAAAATAACCCCATATCAATGGTCCCTCCAAAATATGTAAATACTGTTTAATTCTAGTCCAATGTCTACATGTTGGAGAAGAACTAAATCTTGCGAACAAGTTTACAATGAAAGCTATATCAGGTCTTGTGTTGTTTGCAAGATACATCAATGCCCCTATGACTGTAACACCCTTAACTCGTATCCGTCGCTGGAATAAGGTTAAGAGGCATTACCGGACAATCAGAAACTTTTACGGACATTTGACAATATAATTCGTCTAATCCAATCAAAGTGTCCCTTTTATAGGTCAACGGGACCTTAAACATGCTTTAAAATAGGGCCGGGACAAAGCCAAACACATACGAAAATTCTCAAAAATTTAAAACTTTTTTTAAGTTACAGAGGTCACACGCCAGTGTGCCTCCCACGGCCTCAGACACGCCCGTGTGTCTAAGCCGTGTCAAAACAGGACATACATACTGACTTGTCAACATGGCCGTGGACACACCCGTGTGCCTGTAACGCCCCTCACCAGGATCCATTGCCAGAACAGGGTACAAGACATTACCGAACATGATCCAAGCAATTTCACAAAATTTAAAATGTAAAATTCATATATATTAAAACTTTTCCATACATAGTCATCACACTCTGATTCGACCAATTCAAGCATTACCATATACATATAACTTGACTAATATTGAACATTATCAATACCCATAAACAAAATAAACAATCCAAATTTTAAAGGCCAGTATTTTAGCCTAATTCGTGACTACAAGTAACAAAACAATTAAGCCTTCTATACATGCCATAATTCCCAAAATATTGTTTTCAAATACCAAAAAAAGGCTGATAGTGTGGATGGATCTCCGACGATCACCGAATCCTGAGCTAGCTTGATGACACTATAGGACAAGGAAAAGAAAAGAGAGTAAGCATATAGCTTAGTAAGCAAGTATATAAATAATAAATAATGAATTTAACATGTTTACAATATAACACAATCATATCTACATTCAAATTTACTATTCATTCAAGTTCGAAGCATGCTGTCTATTTGAGTCACAGTCACTAAATTATTTTTATCTAGAGCTACGAAACCCCAAATTAAGGTCCATTAATTTTCCCTGAAACTAGACTCATTTATCCTTTTTAGAAATTTTTTGTTTAGCCAATAAGTACTGTTTATTCATTAAAATTTCCCCTGTTTCACTGTTTGACTATTCTAACCTCTCTTCACTACGAATAAATTTTCTCCTTGTACAGAATTCAGATGACCTTCTTATTTAGTTCATTTGAAACTAGACTCATTCAAATTTTAGGCATATAAATTATTTCTCATAATTATTTTTGTACAATTTTTAATGAGTTTTCCAAGACAGAACAGGGGATCACATAATCATTCTGAACCAGTCTCACAAAAATTCAAATATCTCAAAATATACAAATCATTTGTTTGCTATGTTTCTTTTAGATGAACATAGACTCAATATGTAACATCCTAGATTAGGGGTTATGCGTTCGTGCATAATTCATGAGTCAGTAGGTTTTGGCAGTGTTTGGAAGTGTACTAAGGGTTTTTAGAATTCTAGGATGGAAGAGAAAGCTTTGGAAAATTATTGGTTTTTAAGTTAAAAAAGGGGAGCTAGGTGAAAGAGGTCTTTAAGAGAATTTGTGTGGACTTTAGGTCACACGAATGGGCCTGGTAAAGTGGCTACGAGGCGCCACTTAGGGCCTTGGAGTATGACGCCTTGTGCAGAGGGTATTGGTTCGAGTTGCGAAGGAAGCAGGAAGGAGCATTTATTTTTGCGTCAAGAAGGTGCTTGGCTGAGGAGGTCTTAAAAGAAATTCTGGGTGAATTATGTCACAAAAAAAAGTGCCTTGGCAAAGTAGCTTGGGATGCTACCTTAGGGGCTTGGAGGCTTGCGTCAAAGGGAGTGCAGGAGGGAAGAGGTTCGAGTAACGTGGGAAGCATTGGAGACTTTTGTTTTTGCGTCAAAAAGGGGAATTGGGCTAAAGAGGCCTTAAGGGAAGTTTTAGGCGTTTTTGGACATAAGAATAGCCTTGGTAAAGTGGCTGCAAGGCGCCACTTAAGGCTTGGGCAAGTGACGCCTCAAGCAGGTGGTAGAGGGC
Organism: Gossypium bickii; assembly: GCA_025503065.1. Taxonomy (NCBI): domain Eukaryota; kingdom Viridiplantae; phylum Streptophyta; class Magnoliopsida; order Malvales; family Malvaceae; genus Gossypium; species Gossypium bickii. Next base: position 29,345,294 of record CP106712.1, read on the forward strand.
TCAGGTTCGAGCCTTGTTGGCAGTAGTAGGTGTTTTTGTTTTGCATTCTGGCATTAGGGAGAAGGAGCAGTGGACGGCACATGGGACTTTCAATTGGATGAGGATAAAACTTGTTTTTATTTTGGAATTCGGCTAAGGTAAGATAATTGATGATTACTTTATTTATTTTATTTATTTTAGTTTAATAGGTGATAAGAGAATATATAGGAGTTTGATATGGGATAATCTGATGATTTATTTTATTTTGAACAAGTGTCAAAGAGATAAAATAGGAGATGAAGTTGTGGCCGAATGGGGGGTTCTTTGGGTGGTATATTCGGTCATGGAAGAGGGTTTAAGGGATGGATTTTATTTGTTTCTTCTCTAGTGATTTTGCCGAATTTTGGTAGCCAGGAAAATCATCTTCTTCTTCATTTATTTTGCTAAGCCGAAACTTCCCCATTGTGCACCTTTGCCGAATGCTCCTAAGTCTTTAACAATCTCCCAGATTTCTTCCTTTAATTGGTGTTAGCCGAATATACTTTTCTCTTGTGACCGGTTGTAAGTGCTTTCTTCCATTCATATTCCATGTTCTTAATTAAAGGCTAGAGCCGAATCTCAAGTGCCTTGATTCTCTTTTCTTCTATCGCAAGTTCTAAAAGCCGGGATCCATTCTCTTTTAGTTTTTGCAAGCAACAATAGTGGGAGCATTAAAGGAGTTTCGAGATTTGGAGCACTCAAGGGATTTCGACAGCTTCGTAGTTAAGTGGTGATTCGTGATTTCGGTAAGTAAGGTAAGTGATTCATGGTATTCGGCTATAGGTCATATTTTGGTATAAGTGATGACTGATGTTGAGTACAATGTTTTAGGGCCAAGACGACAGTGGTGAGCAAGCCTTCTGGATTCTAGATTGTTTTGGTAAGAACGTTTAGATTATAGTTTTATTCACTAAGATCTCGAATTAACCGTTTCATTCTAATTAAAGTTCTACGATGGACGTAAATATCAGTCAAAGAGGACAAGAAATAGTCCCTATTCCGAAGTTTAAGAGAAGAGCAATTTCTGCGGTACGGGATTGGCCACCGGGGTGTGGGCCAGCAGCAGGGGAAAGCTATAGACAGATAGCCGTAGTGTCTCTTAGTGATAGCATCAGGATCGAGAGCTTAGAACTTCAAGTGATCAGGTGTGTGATTAACCCACCGTTTTCCGGGTTTATGCTATATTTGTATGTGTTTTACTTATGTGTTAACCACTGCAGTGACAGTGATGTGATATGGATACCCTAAAGGGGTATATCGAATACCAGGTCAGCGTTGATTATTGAAAGAATGTGAATGTGCCTATATGAATGAGATTGTATGTCTGAACAACCTGTACATGCATTATTATCATGGCATTATTATATGTTGCATGTGCATGGGTAGGATATGATATGAAAGAAGGTACGGCTGTACTTCGAGTACGTGGTTTGATGTTAGCCTTCAGCTACATCGTGGATTGACGTTGACTGAGGTCACGTTGTGGATTAATTGCGATTTAGTTTGCGTGGCTTGATAAGTGGTTATGTGCCTCATCGTGGTTGATATCGACTATGTGCCATATCGTGGTTGATGAGTGACTATGTGTCCCATCGTGGTTTTGATGTTAGCTACGGCTACATCGTGGATTGGCGCTGACTGAGGTCGAGTTGTGGATTATTGTGCTTAATTGCACGTGGATGGCATTGAATGCCTTTTGGAGTGAAAAGGAGAGGGTGATTTGATAATCCCCTGGTGTGTGGTGGCTGGATACGGGGGTGTGTAGAGGATGGACCCTAGGTTGGGTTGGGTGCACTTTGCATAATTTCAATGGATATGTGAATTAATGTGGAAATGGGCCAAGCCCAGTATATGAATGTTGATCAGTGTGGAAATGGGCTAAGCCCGATATGTGGAAATTATGTGGTTAATTACCCTGTTACCTGATAAGTGATATGAATATGGGCCAAGCCCAGAATGTGATTGTAACACCCCAAACCCGGTCCAAACACCATGACCGAATCTGGTATGTTACGGGGGAAACGAGTTTGAAAATTTCGAGGTTGAACTAAATAGATTTCATGAAACCTTGTTCCGTTTAAAAAAAAAATAGTTGTTTAATTTCGTTAATAAAACAGTTAATCTTAGTAAAAATTTGGTTTCAAGTTGGGAGAAAATGGAATTTCATTCATTTATAAAGTCAGTGTGGTACCCGATGGTATAGTTGAAAACATATCGTGGAAATTTTGAAATCATTGTCATATTAAGTTTTAGCAAATTAACCCCAATTATTTTGTTAAAGCATTAAAAAAAAATCTAACTTAAAACATAACATCATAAGGCATAATTTAAAGGCCTTTTACAAATCCGAAATAAAATCCAACCGAAAGTAAATAACTAAGTACCCAAAATATACTGTCTGAGTAAAATTTTTATTCAGCATGGCATGAGCATCCCGAGTCCATCCCGGCTCCATGTCCGCGTCTAAGTGTCACCTGAAATGTTAAAGGAGAGGGTGAGTCGAGTGACTCGATGTGTAAATCCCGCTCAGAAAGAAACAACATGCTAACACACATCGTACATAGCAACATAATTAATGCAACCTGGTCCCTAACCATCCATATCGCTTTTCTACCCCCGTGTGGTACCAAACCACCGGTGACATATAGTCACAATGTGTTACCAAAACACTGTGTGTCCCAAAGACACAATATCCGTCAATGTGGTACCAAACCACCGTGTCCCAAAGACACAATTGTGCTACCAAAGCACTTGGTGACCGAAGTCACGAATCCAATGAGGATGGGGCCAACCCATCGTGTGATACCAAATCACTAGCAGACGATCCCATATCTAAAGTGGGGCCAACCCACGGTGGTCAAACCACGTGGACAAGTCGCAATGAGGTGCCAAACCTCTCGGTGTCCCAAAGACACAATTGTGCTACCAAAGCACCGGGTGACCGTAGTCACAAATCGGTGATGGGGCCAACCCATCGTGTGTTACCAAAACACCGGCGTCAATCCCGTATAATCATCTCATGGGGGCCAACCCACTGCGTGGTACTCGAGCCACTGGGACGAGACGCGAGGTACCAAACCTCTGGAGGTGCCAAACCTCTGTGACCCAAAGTCACAAAGTGTGCTACCAAAGCACCGGTGCTCACAAGACAAAGTATCTCTCGCTCCCTCCACTCGTATCCCCATCAACATGCCATACTCATGTAATCATGCATATCATACAATCATGCATATCATGCTAATATGTCTAATCTCATACCCCATGTCACATATATCCATAGCCATGATATCATATAGATTATCAGTAACTCATAATAATATTAACACTGACTTACCCGAGTCCAAGATCATACCCATTAGGGTATTATATCAATCATCACTGTTTCATTAATCATCACACAGGTTATCAATCATATTACTAAACAGAAGTGTGTTAGTTTACACACCTGGTAAAAACGAGTCTAGAATCCCAACGAAAACGATCTAAATTCCCTTGATGACTAGCTCCTACAATCGGCCAATCATTAGGGGTTAGGCATCTATGACATTCGGCCATCACCATTAGACCAAAAGAGTTGCCGAATCACCCTTACCTTTCACTTGATTTGGTTTCCTACCAAATCCCGAACCAAAAAGTGGTTCCCTTAGACAATCGACCAACCTATCAAGAAGGAAACATTAATCTCTTGAAGCTTTGACTAACCAAGAACTAAGAGAATGAACTAACAACAATCAATCACTTAACCTCGACTTACTAATCAACTGACAGAAGAGAACGGCTCCTCTTGTTTGCTTGAAACCTTCTGATGTCCTATAATGAAGAGATTAGAACCCTTTCAAAAAAAAAAGACCATATTCGGCCCTAAAATCACCCAACGTTGACAAAGTATAAGGAGAAAAAGGAGATGGCCATTCGGCCAATCACTTACCAGATTCCAAACGATTGAAACAAGACCCCAACCCTTTACTGCTATTCGGCCAAGACTACACTAGGAGGGAAGATAGGTTCGGTCCACACTTTGCACCACAATCAAACAAAAGATTCGGCTAGGGGGTTTATCACTCTTATTTTCGGCCTTGAAAGAAAAAGAAGAAGGAAAATAGAGGTGGGAAGAAATGGGGAAATCGGCAATTTAGTTTAAAGAAAAGAAGAGGAATAAAGATGGATAAGGGAGGGTACTTTCTTTCTTTGTTAATGACAGAAAAAGAAGATGTGTTCTTAGAGAATAGAGTTTCGCTAGCAAGAAAAGAAGTGGAGAAACGGTTTTGGAGAGGTGGGGTTTCGGCTCAACACAATGAACAAAAGAAATAGGTGAGAGGAAGCATTCGCTTACACAAATGAAAGAGGAAAGAGATGGTTGAAACTTTCGGTTTGCAAAAAGTAAAGATGGAGTCACTCACTTGGATTTTTGGTTTCAAGAAGTGAAGAAAATGAGAAGAAACCTTGGAGAAAATTCACTACAAGAATCAAAAGGAATTTTGCTTTTTACCAAATGTGACCGAAAATGCCAAAATTTCCAAGTGAATTTCGCACCCCACCAACACCACACTACTATGCCGTCTACTCCCCCAATTCCCTAAAATTCGGCCAAGATCCCCAACTACTCCACGCCACACCTTCAAATGTGTTTACCAAGTCTTCCTCCTAAATTCACTCTCTACCTTCCATTTGAATGGGAAGACCAGTCCAAGCGAGTTCAAATTGTCACCAACTCTCTTCCTCCATGCCGTCCAAAAAAATGCAAAATGTGGCCACTTTGCAGCTTGAACACAGACCTCACCCCACAGCAAGTGGCGTCACATTCACAAGCCCTTAGTGGCGCCTACATTGCCACTCCACCAACTTGTTTCTTGTGCTAACAAACACCCAAAATAAATTTAAAAGCCCCAGCCTCCTCAGCTCCTTATACCTTAGCTCAAAAACTAAAAATTTTCTACCTACTCAGGCTTACTTCTAGCCTACAATTAAACCCTGATACAACATAAACAACAACGCAGCATACCAAACACATGCAAAACATGCAACAACAAAATAGCCCCTGACCCGGGATATTACAGTTCTACCCCCCTTAAAAATAATTTCGGCCTCGAAATTACCTGGTCAAAAGAGTTGCGGGTATTGCTGTCTCATCGTATCCTCGGGTTCCCACGTAGCTTCCTCCACGCCATGATTCCGCCAAAGAATCTTAACTAAAGGCACAGACTTCCTACGCAGAACCTTCACATCCCGATCAAGAATCTGCACAGGTTCCTCTTCCATAGTCAAATCTGGATTTACCTCGATCTCCTCCATCGCTACTACATGTGATGGATCTCGACGATACCGCCAAGCATCGACACGCGTGAAAAACATCGTGAATCGGCTAAGCTCACCGCAACTCAAGCGATACGCCACTGGTCCAACTCGTCTCAATACCTTATACGGCCCAATAAACCTCGGACTTAACTTGCCTTTCTTCCCGAACCTCAAAGACCTTCTTCCAAGGTGAGACCTTTAAGAAAACCCGATCTCCCACAAATAACTCTATATCTCTTTCGCTTAAGATCGGCATAAGACTTTTGCCGGTCCAAGCTTCCTTCAAACGAGCACGGATCAACCTAACCTTGTCCTCGGTCTCAAAGAACCAACTCGGGTCCCAACAACCGACGTTCACCTAACTCTGTCCAACAAGTAGGTGAGGGACACTTCCTACCATACAAATACCTCATATGGTGCCATTTTGATGCTTGCTTGGTAGCCATTGTTATAGGCGAACTCCCCGGCTAACGGCAGAAAACTTCCCCAATCGCCTCAAGTCCGAAACACAACCTCTCAAAGATGTCTTCCAAGATCTGAATGACCTTTTCACTGCCGCCCGCCGATCATGCGGGTGAAAAGTCGTCTTTGAAATCCAAGCGCGTACCAGAGCTCGATGATGCAACGCTCTCGAACCTCGACGTAAACACAGGATCCCTATCCGAGATTATCAAATCGTACACCGTGTAGCCTTACTATCTCTCGACACATAAAGCTTCGCCAATCTCGAAGTGAATAGTCCACTCACCGAATGAAATGGGCTGACTTAGTCGACGGTCCCACAATAACCCAAATCGAATCTTTCTTGCTTGGCGTAAGCGAGAAACCCACCGATTTAAATCCATAGTTATCCTTTCCCATTTCCACTGAGGGATTTTCACAGGCTGAAGCAAACCCGACGGCAACTGATGTTCAGCCTTGACCTGCTGACAAGTCAGACACTTCCCAACAAACTCTGTCACCTCTTTCTTCAAGCCAGGCCACCAAAACTGCTCCCTAAACCCGGCCCATTCACTACGACCGAATCTGGTTATGTTATTGCGGAAAGACGGTTGAAAAACCTCGTTAACTTAGCATAAAGCATGAAAGAATTCAATTTTGAAAACTATATCAGATATGTGAGTAAAACGAATTCCTCTTACTTAAAACTCATGTAATTTCTTTTGTTGTGTGAAAACATTTTTGAGTTAATAAGAATTTAAAATAACAAAACCATAATCAAGTAATACCAAATAATAAAATGGCCTTTATTACAACCCAATAATTCAAATAAAGTACTTATATCAAAACCAAACATAAAATATTAAATCATCATCTTCTGGCATAGGCCACCTTGTCCTCTCCGATCCCGATCCAAATTTTATGCAATACACGAAAATGGTTAAAGGAAAAAGGTGAGTCACCAAGACTCGATGTGCCCTTTTTCCTGGATTAGCAAAATATCATATGCAACATAAACATAACCATCATGCATCCAATCAATATGCACCCAATCCTAACCATCCATACACCTTTTCTACCCCGTGTGGTACCAAACCACCGGTGGTGCCAAACCACCGTGACATATAGTCACAATGTGTTACCAAAACACTCGTGTCCCAAAGACACGATATCCGTCAATGTGTGCCAAACCACCGGTGTCCCAAAGACACGTTTGTGATACCAAATCACCGTGACCAAGTCACAAATCCGATGATGGGGCCAACCCATCGTGTGATACCAAATCACTAGCGACAATCCCGTATCTCTCAAGTGGGGCCAACCCACGGTGGTGTCCAACCACGGGGGACGAGTCGCAATGAGGTGCCAAACCTCCGGTGTCCCAAAGACACAAATGTGGTACCAAACCACGTGACCAAAGTCACAATAATCGGGTGATGGGGCCAACCCATCGTGTGATACCAAATCACCGGGCGTCAATCCTCAATACCGCCTTGTGGGGCCAACCCACCGTGGTGCGAAACCACGGGGGCGAGACGCCGAGGTGCCAAACCTCTGAGGTGCCAAACCTCTGGTGACCCAAAGTCACAAAGTTGTGTTACCAAAACACTCGTGCTGCTCGTCAACACAAAATATCACTTGCCCCCTCTCTCATATCACCCATCATTATACCAACTTATGTATAGTATTCAAATCATGCAAACATGTTTAACGTTGCATCTCATAGCACATACATCATAAATCATGACATCATGTATCAATAACAAGACTCATAATGAAACGGACTTACTCGAATCCGTGTGCACATACCCCATAGGTATCATATCACTCAACCATACTGCTTTCGATTTTACCAATCAATCGGTTTATCAAACATATACAAAGCAAGAAGTGTGTTAGTTTACACACACGGTTACTAATACGACTATCAAATCCGGAGAGATCAAGATCTAACGCACTAGATCCCCTTCCTTAACACTTTTCGAGCACTAGCCACAACTCGAGATATGCGAGATCAAGCCTTCCCTACAATCGGCCAAAACTAAACAACATAATCATGCTAATCAACCTCTAAGGGTATAATCGTAATTTTACCTACTAAGGGTATTTTCGTAAATTCACAACCGAAATGGCCTTTCCGAAGGCCTAATGTCACCACTAGCGACTCAACTACCATTTCCATCATCTAAGACGATTGGGCCTAAAACCCGATTTCGCCCATCCGGCCCACATGCTCGTGTGGCCCACCTAGCACAAATCTAGCCACGTATATAACTTCCACCTAGTCTAGTTCAACATATACTAACCAATCATGCAATTTACTCATATAGGCCCACGGGCCATTGGGCCCACTTCGCCCATCGAGGCCCAAGCAGCCCCAACCCACGAGAATACTACTGATGGCCTCAACTATCGCGTTGAAGCCCCACACATGCGCCGCACGCTCGTGTGGCTACTAATGCCGTGTAACCTGCATTTCGGCATTTTGCCGCTTCTACAACTAGAGTAGAGAGAGTTACGCACTGATAGGACTTTAGGGCTAATCCGCGCTCCGACCACTCTTGTGCCCAAACGCCCTCCAAGATGTGTTTACTCTCCTCCTAGGATGCTCCTTATATAGCTAGCTCTTCACCTTTATTCTTTGTGTCCTTCCGATGTGGGATCCTTCGTCGAGAGAGTTTAAATTCAATCAAAACTCTTGCCGCCCAATCCGCAAAATAAATACTCCCTTGCTTCTCATGAGATTCGAACCTGTGCTCCTTGCAACATAATCCACGCCGCTAACCACTTGGCCACAAGCTCCTCTTGTGTCTTAAACCATGCGCAACTAAATATAAACTATGGGCCAAATTCTAAGGTCCAAGCAAAAAGAAACCAAAATGCAAAAGCCAAGACTTGAACCTTGGACCTCCTTCCTTCCTTGTGGCGTCATTCCCTTGTCTCTTATGTGGCGTCACTTTGCCACTACACCACACACTCCACTTGTGTCATTTTTCTCCATATTTTATTCTTAAGGCCTATCTCGCCAACTTCCGGGTTTTTTCACCTAAAACCAAAATTTCCCCAAAGCCAATATTTGATCCCGGACTTCATGAAGCCCTCTAATCTTCCAAAATCACTTATCTAATAAGTCTAACTTGCATTTAAGCCGATCTCTTATTCTCTGAAAATTTAAACGCTACTACGCCTAAGGCCCATTGGGCTCAATTCTCCTAGGCCAATTTTGGGATGTTATAGTGATAATATGTGAATATGATATTTGTTATCTGATATATGGGTTAATATGTGGTTAATATGTGGGTGGAATTCGGTGGATTCATTACACACTGAGTCTGTATGACTCACCCAACTTTTTACCAACATCGCAGGTGATGTATGATGATCAGACCGGGTTGGAGTGGATACGAAGGTGGTCATGCAGAAGTTGTTTTCCTTATTTAATAGAATTTATCATTTTCAGTATTTTCAGTATTTGAATAAGTATTTATTGTAATAAGGCCCAATTAAATTATTTGAGTATTTTTATTATGTTAAAGAAAATTGACGATTGAATTAGTATTTTGAAATCAGTTTATTTTTGGCAAACTTTATCTTAAAATATATATAAAGGTTTTAATCAGGATATTTTTATAAACACCACACTTTGCTTAAGATTTTAAATGGTCCCCATTTTACAAACTCAATAAGTTGTCATGATTTTATCTTTAAGTCGAATCTTCTCAAACGTTTTTTCGCAGTGACACACCAGATCCGGTCAGGGCTTGTAGGCCGGGTTTGGGGTGTTACAGTTTGGTATCAGAGCCCGGTTCAAAACTCGGCTTTGAGGGTTTAGGGCCCAAAAACATTTTTAAAGATGGGCTTTTCAAATATGGACTTTTATTTCAGGTTATTCTGACATGGCACCTGTATCTCCGGCCCGAAGTCCACCAGGTAAGTACTTCTGATTATTGAAGTGATGTATAGATGTGAACTTGATAGGCTAGATGGGAACGTAGATTAGTGAACTAGGATCTATTGAACCCTAGGACTAGTCTACTCAAACACAAGTACATAAGACTTAAGAACCATTAAACAAACCTGTGATTAAGTCGCCAAGCTAGGGTGTGGTAACAGTTGTGCGCATGTCTAGGAGTGGATTCCGTAAGAGCTTGGTATTTAAGCAGTCCTAGCGACTCACCTCCTCTTTACTCGAATCCTACAGTGCGTAGTGTAGTTCTGCTCACCCTAACCAAGAGGACTTAGTCATCGGCTAAACTCAATAATTAAAACTCGTAAGGGATCAGCCTTACTGTTTTAAAAACCCTAGTTCTTAAATTATAAAATTACCCTTTTGGTTTGTAAACCCTAAATTAGATTTTGGAAGACATTTATTTTTCGATTTGCAAAATTACGAAAATACCCCTTGTTGTAAAATTACTAAAATGCCCTTGGTTTCTAAAATTCCAATACTACCCTCGACTTTTGCAAAGATATTTTTGCTTTACAAAAATACCAAAAACTTCTGTTTTACAAATAACAAGATACCCTGATTTGGAGAATTTACGAAACTGCCCCTGACTTCTAAAATTACCGAAATAACCTCAATTTTTGAAATTTTTGCAACACCTCTGATTTGGAAAACAAAATAACCCAGAGATTTTGTAAATTCTAAAATATCTTAATTTGAAAAATATTTTCGAATTAACCCCAATTTATTACCAAAATACCCCTATAGGGAAAATGACGAAATTACCCCTAGGTAGGGTAATGGATGGAATGCCCATGGAAGTGTGATTGAATGTTATTGATGAATGAATGTGTCTCTATCAAGATGGATTAATGTAAATGTGAATGTGATTCTCTGAATTAGAATAGTGATCTTGAAACTAAGACTTTGATTGAGCGAAAGAACCACTATTAAACTTCTTTTCATAAAACTGATCGCGGATAAACAGTGAAACAAAGTACTAATGCATAAAACTTTTAATCAGATTAAACCGCGACGTTAGATATGAGTTCTAGTGGACGCGGTCGAGGTAGAATGACAGTATCGGAACCAGTAGGGTCTGGCCATGGGTCAGAAACTGATGTGCCACCGCCAGCAGTGGGCGCGAAGGATTAAGATCAGACAGGAGGTGATGACGCAGTATCGCGAGCCATGTTGCGAGTGCTCGAGCGAGTAGCAGGAGCTAGTGTAGGAAATGGAGCTCGAAAGTCAGTGTCGAAACGACTTAGGTCGAACGGAGCCGAGATTTTCAGAGGAGTATCTGGAGTAGCTCCGAACGTAGCGGAGTATTGGTTAGAAGCAGTCGAAAGAATCATGGGCGATTTGGACTGTACCGATGAGGGAAAGCTGAAAGGTGCTGTCTCGTTGCTCCGAGATGAATCGTATCGATGGTGGCTCACTGTCAGGCAAGGTGTCCCGACAGATCGAGTGGATTGGGAATATTTTAAGGCTAAGTTCGAATGGAAGTATGTTGGAGCTAGTTATTTAGACTCACAAAAAAAGGCGTTTCTAAACTTGGTTCCAGGAAGTAAGTCGGTAGCAGAATACAAAGCGAAATTTGTGCGATTAAGTCAGTATGCTAAGGGGATCGTGGCTACTGATTATGAAAGGTGTGCCCGATTCGAAGATGGGTTACGTGATGAGCTACGAGTGTTGATTGCTCCGCACAGAGAAAGAGACTTTGCTATTCTAGTGGAGAAAGCTCGGATAGCTGAAGAAGTTAAGAAGACTGTAAGAGAAAATCGAGATAAGGAAAAGAACGAGAACAAGAGGAGTTTTGGACCGTCAGAATCATCTAGGGATTTTTGGAAAAGACGAAGGATCGAGAATTCTATACGTGCACCTGTACCAGTTACGGAGAATGGGAGTCGTTTATGTGCTCAGTATGGGAGAGCTCACACAGGAGAGTGTTGGGGAAATAATAAGGCGTGCTTCCGATGTGGATCTAAGGCTCATTTGGTTAAGAATTGTCCTCAGGCAACGAAGGGTCGAGGTTCGAACCATGGAGGAAATGGTTCCGGCAGAGGTCATGGAACACCCGGCAGAGGGGCTGAAGGTTCGGATGCGAGACAACCGAGGATGTGGTCTCGGGTACGTTTCTTGTTTTTTAAAATACCCATTATTGGTTTGCGTGCTATAGGAGTAGTTCATTCTTGTGTTGCTAGTGAAGTGCTTGAAACCTTAAATGTGAACTTAAAAATTGTGCCTAGGAAGTATGATAATTTTATTAAGATTAGAGTGCGCAGCATAAGCGTAGTGCGGTGAGTTAAGATGTACGATTATTCATTAGTAAGTAATTTCGAGGACGAAATTATTTTTAAGGAGGGTAGAACTGTAACATCCTAGATTAGGTTATGCGTTCGTGCATAATTCATGAGTTAGTAGGTTTTGGCAGTGTTTGGAAGTGTATTAAGGGTTTTTAGAATTCTAGGATGGAAGAGAAAGCTTTGGAAAAATATTGGTTTTTAAGTAAAAAAAGAGGAGCTAGGTGAAAGAGGTCTTAAAGAGAATTTGTGTGGAGTTTAGGTCACACGAATGGGCCTAGTAAAGTGGCTATGAGGCGCCACTTAGGGCCTTGGCGTATGATGCCTTGTGCAGAGGGTATTGGTTCGAGTTGCGAAGGAAGCAGGAAGGAGCATTTATTTTTGCGTCAAGAAGGCGCTTGGCTGAGGAGGTCTTAAAAGAAATTCTAGGTGAATTATGTCACAAAAAAAGCGCCTTGGCAAAGTGGCTTGGGACGCTACCTTAGGGGCTTGGAGGATTGCGTCAAAGGGAGTGCAGGAGGGAAGAGGTTCGAGCAACGTGGGAAGCATTGGAGACTTTTGTTTTTGCGTCAAAAAGGGGAATTGGGCTAAAGAGGCCTTAAGGGAAGTTTTAGGCGTTTTTGGACATGAGAATAGCCTTGGTAAAGTGGCTGCAAGGCGCCACTTAAGGCTTGGGCAAGTGACGCCTCAAGCAGGTGGTAGAGGGCTCAGGTTCGAGCCTTGTTGGCAGCAGTAGGTGTTTTTATTTTGCATTCTGGTGTTAGGGAGAAGGAGCAGTGGACGGCACATAGGACTTTCAAGTGGATGAGGATAAAACTTGTTTTTATTTTGGAATTCGGCTAAGGTGTGATAATTGATGATTACTTTATTTATTTTATTTATTTTAGTTTAATAGGTGATAAGAGAATATATAGGAGTTTGATATGGGATAATCTGATGATTTATTTTATTTTGAACAAGTGTCAAAGAGATAAAATAGGAGATGAAGTTGTGGCCGAATGGGGGTTTCTTTGGGTGGTAATTCGGTCATGGAAGGGGGTTTAAGGGATGAATTTTATTTGTTTCTTCTCTAGTGATTTTGCCGAATTTTGGTAGCCAGGAAAATCATCTTCTTCTTCATTTATTTTGCTAAGCCGAAACTTCCCCATTGTGCACCTTTGCCGAATGCTCCTAAGTCTCTAACAATCTCCCAGATTTCTTCCTTTATTTGGTGTTAGCCGAATATACTTTTCTCTTGTGACCGGTTGTAAGTGCTTTCTTCCATTCGTATTCCATGTTCTTAATTAAAGGCCAGAGCCAAATCTCAAGTGCCTTGATTCTCTTTTCTTCTATCGCAAGTTCTAAAAGCCGAGATCCATTCTCTTTTAGTTTTTGCAAGCAACAATAGTGGGAGCATTAAAGGAGTTTCGGGATTTGGAGCACTCAAGGGATTTCGACAGCTTCGTAGTTAAGTGGTGATTCGTGATTTTGGTAAGTAAGGTAAGTGATTCATGGTATTCGGCTATAGGTCATATTTTGGTATAAGTGATGACTGATGTTGAGTACAATGTTTTAGGGCCAAGACGACAGTGGTGAGCAAGCCTTCGAGATTCTAGATTGTTTTGGTAAGAACGCTTAGATTATAGTTTTATTCATTAAGATCTCGAATTAACCGTTTCATTCTAATTAAAGTTCTACGATGGACGTAAATATCAGTCAAAGAGGACAAGAAATAGTCCCTATTCCGAAGTTTAAGAGAAGAGCAATTTCTGCGGTACGGGATTGGCCACCGGGGTGTGGGCCAGCAGCAGGGGAAAGCTATAGACAGATAGCTGTAGTGTCTCTTAGTGATAGCATCAGGATCGAGAGCTTAGAACTTCAAGTGATCAGGTGTGTGATTAACCCACCGTTTTCCGGGTTTATGCTATATTTGTATGTGTTATGCTTATGTGTTAACCACTGCAGTGACAGTGATGTGATATGGATACCCTAAAGGGGTATATCGAATACCAGGTCAGCGTTGATTATTGAAAGAATGTGAATGTGCCTATATGAATGAGATTGTATGTCTGAACAACCTGTACATGCATTATTATCATGACATCATTATATGTTGCATGTGCATGGGTGGGATATGATATGAAAGAAGGTACGGCTGTACTTCGAGTACGTGGTTTGATGTTAGCCTTGAGCTACATCGTGGATTGACGTTGACTGAGGTCACGTTGTGGATTAATTGCGATTTAGTTTGCGTGGCTTGATGAGTGGCTATGTGCCTCATCGTGGTTGATATCGGCTATGTGCCATATCGTGGTTGATGAGTGACTATGTGTCCCATCGTGGTTTTGATGTTAGCTACGGCTACATCGTGGATTGGCGTTAACTGAGGTCGCGTTGTGGATTATTGTGCTTAATTGCACGTGGATGGCATTGAATGCCTTTTGGAATGAAAAGGAGAGGGTGATTTGATAATCCCCTGGTGTGTGGTGGCTGGATACGGGGGTGTGTAGAGGATGGACCCTAGGTTGGGTTGGGTGCACTTTGCATAATTTCAATGGATATGTGAATTAATGTGGAAATGGGCCAAGCCTAGTATATGAATGTGGATCAGTATGGAAATTGGCTAAGCCCGATATGTGGAAATTATGTGGTTAATTACCCTGTTACCTGATAAGTGATATGAATATGGGCCAAGCCCAGAATGTGATAATATGTGAATATGATATTTGTTATCTGATATATGGGTTAATATGTGGTTAATATGTGGGTGGAATTCGTGGATTCATTACACACTTTGAGTGCAGTATGACTCACCCAACTTTTACCAACATCGCAGTGATGTATGATGACCGGACCGGGTTGGAGTGGATACGAAGGTGGCCATGCAGAAGTTGTTTTCCTTATTTAATAGAATTTATCATTTTCAGTATTTTCAGTATTTGAATAAGTATTTATTGTAATAAGGCCCAATTAAATTATTTGAGTATTTTTATTATGTTAAAGCAAATTGACGATTGAATTATTATTTTGAAATCAGCTTTATTTTCTAAAAAACTTTATCTTAAAATATATATAAAGGTTTTAATCAGGATATTTTTATAAACACCACACTTTACTTAAGATTTTAAATGGTCCCCGTTTTACAAACTCAATAAGTTGTCATGATTTTATCTTTAAGTCGAATCTTCTCAAACGTTTTTCCGCAGTGACACACCAGATCTGGTCAGGGCTTGTGGGCCGTGTTTGGGGTGTTACACAATAAGATTTAAATCAATATCTCATCCAACTTATAATTCAATTTCTACTATTTTTGGTGAGTTTTCAAATTCACGTCACTGCTACTGTCCAAAGCAGTTCTATTGTAAATTTTTGCTCTCTCTCACTTTAGTTGTGTTCATCACTTACCTATACCAATCTTTCCAATTTCCAATTACATATAGAGCATATTGCTCATACGTTATACATGCATATACCCACACTCATTACTACAAATTCACACATAATTTCACTTAATCGATTTTCCCGTTGAACGCTTCGGAATAATACCGGATACATGGTGGGTTTGCACACAACCCACCTTTGAACTTGAAGCTCTCTTGTACACATAGTGGCCTTCACTTAGTACCACTCATGTGACCTAGCTCGATTGTACACATAATTCTGGCTTTCTTGTACACATAGTGGCCTTCACTTAGTACCACTCATGTGACCTAGCCATCTCGTAGCTTTCTTGTCTACATGGCGTCCAACACTAGGAACCACTCATGCGACCTAGCTACTCATAACCTGTAGCTTTCTTGCACACATGGTGAAAGTCCCTTATCATCCATGTGGCCTAGCTATATATCAAAATTTACCATCTCGTAGCTTTCTTGTGCACACGGTGAAGCTCCCTTATCACTCGTGTGACCTAACTACATATTGTCCGTATCTCTCGATTTTTCAAAAGTTCAAACTAGAAGTACTTCATTTTCTAATAATTTATTTCATTCCTTCAATAGTCAATTTTGATTCAAAAAATAGTTACAATACATAAAATATGCTAAATTATAAAAACATCAACAAAAGTAATGAATTATTTACATACTACTTACCTCGGTGCAAAATATGGCCAAATTTGCAATTTAGTCCTTAACCTTGCCTTTACCTCGTTCAAGGTCGATTCCATGTTCTTCTCGATCTATAATAACACATTTAGCTTATTTAATACTTATACTATTTAATTCAGTCCAAAAATCACATTATGGCGAAATTACATTTTTGCCCCCTAACTTTCACAAAATTACGAATTTGCCCCTAGGCTCGAAAATTAAACTTCATCCTATTTGCTTATATTTTATGACATTCTGATCATTTTTCCCTTCTATGGAAAAATCAAATTCTCACTCTAACAAGTACTTATGAACATTAGGTATTTTTACCGATTATGTCGTTTTACTTGTTTTCACTTAAAATCGCTTAGCAAAAGTTGTTTAACATAATTTTAGCCTTCACATTCCATCATAAAACATCAAAATAAACACATTTCACCTATAGGTATTTTTCCAAATATGAACCCTAGGTAAATTATTGCTAGAATAAGCTAAACCAAGTTACCGGGATTCCAAAAACGTAAAGAACATGGAAAACGGGGCTTGGATTGACTTACTATGGAGCTTGGAAGCTTGAAAACCCTAGCTATGGAGTCCCCCCTTGAAGATTCGGCCTAAGGAAGAAGATGACAACCTTTTTCCATCTTTTTCCCATTTAATTTCTTTTATTTGACATTTTACTAAAATACCCTTCATTAAAATTTTAGTTATTTCTACCTATACATGTCCATTTTTTTCCATGAAAATATAATGGTCTAATTACCATTTAAGGACCCCTACTTTAGATATACACTTCAATTTAATCCTTTAGCCTCTAGAACTCTCATTTATCAACTTTTACTATTAAGCCCTAATAAGCAAATTAGACATGAAATTCATAAAATTTTCTATCGGTATTCTAACACATGCATCCAATCAATCGATAAATCATAAAAATTAATTAAAATAAACTTTTCTATCTCGTCGTGGTTTTGCAACCACTGTTACATTTAGGCTTTATTTCGGGATGTTACATTTCTCCTCCTTTAGGGATTTTCGTCCCCGAAAATCTTACCTGTGAAGAGGTTTGGGTACTGTTTTCGCATAGCCTCTTTGGGCTCCCATGTAGACTCATCTACCCTATGTCTATTCCATAATACTTTCACAAGTGCAATACTTTTGTTCCTTAGTTGCTTGATCTCTCGAGCTAAAATCTTAACTGGTTCCTCTTCGTAAATCATATCTGGCTGAATCTCAACCTCCGTCTGAGAAATCACATGTGACGACTCAGAACGGTAATGACGTAACATGGATACATGGAACACATTATTAATCTTCTCTAGCTAACCGATATGCTAATGGCCCAACTCTCTCGGTAACCTCGAAAGGCCCAGTAAATCGTGGACTTAGTTTGCCTTTCTTACCAAATCTGAGAACTTTCTTCCACGGAGATACTTTTAAAAAAACTTTGTCACCAACTTGATACTCAATCTCTTTTCTTTTCAAATCTGCATATGACTTCTGTCTATCTGAAGCTGCTTTCAAGCAATCTCTGATGACTTTTACTTTCTCTGAATGTGATTTTCCTTAAGCTCTGTCCAATATAAAGGTGTAAGACATTTGCGTCCATACAAAGCCTCATAAGGTGCCATCTTCAAACTCGACTGATAACTATTATTGTAGGCAAACTCTACTAATGGTAAATACTTTTCCCAATCGCCTTGAAATTCTAGTACACAAAGATCTAAGCATATCTTCAAGCACAAGTACTTTCTCCGATCGACCGTCGATTCGAGGATGAAAAGTCAGACTAAAACTCAACTTTGTGCCCAAAGCTTCCTGTAAATTCTTCCAAAATCGTGAAGTAAATCTCGGATCTCTGTCTGAAATGATCGATAATGGTACCCCATGTAGTTTGACTATCTCTGAGGTATATAATTCGACCAACTTATCAAGTGAATAATCCATACGAACTGGGATAAAATGAGCCGACTTCGTTAGCTTATCAATTACAACCCATACTGCATCTTTCTTTCTCAGTGTCAAAGGCAATCCTATCACAAAATCCATAGTAACTCGGTCCCATTTCCACTCAGGGACTAGCACAGGTTGCAATAAACCTGAAGGTACCTGATGTTCAGCTTTTACTTGCTGATAGATCAAGCATCTAGAAACAAACTCTGAAATATCTCTTTTCATTCCTACCCACCAGTACATTTTCTTCAAATCATTATACATCTTTGTACTACCTGGGTGAATAGACAAAGAACTACTATGTGCTTCCTGTAAGATCTTCTAAATAAGCTCATCATTCTTCGGTACAAATACTCTGTCTCTGAACAACAAACAACCATCAGAGCCGATCTGAAAATCAGATACTACACCTGACTCGTACTGGGCTCTTTTAGCTTGCAACTCACTGTCATCTTTCTGAGCTTCACGGATTTCTTCAAGAAACATCGGTTTAGCTCTCAACTCAGCTATAATGAAACCATCATCTGATAAAGCCAAGCTAGTATTCAAAGCTCTCAATGCAAATAAAAATTTTCTACTCAATGCATCAGCAACAACATTTGCTTTATCTGGGTGATAATCGATCACTAGCTCATAATCTTTAATCAACTCTAACCATCTTCTTTGCCTCAAATTCAAGTCTTTCTAAGTCATCAAGTATTTCAAACTTTTATGATCAGTGAATATTCAGCACTTTTCGCCATACAAGTGATGTCTCTAAATTTCCAGAGCAAATACAATGGCAGCTAGCTCTAAATCATGCGTCGGGTAATTTTTCTCATGTGGTTTTAGCTGTCTAGAAGCATAAGCAATTACTTTACTTTCCTGCATAAGTACACAACCCAATCCATTCAAGGATGCATCACTATAAATCACAAACTCTTTACCTGGTTCTGGTTGTACTAAGACAGGAGCTTCAGTCAACAATGCCTTTAACTTGTCAAAACTCTACTTACACTTCTCAGTCCATTCAAACTTGACATCCTTCTGTAGCAATTTCGTCAATGGGGTAGCTATCATGGAAAATCCCTCTACAAATCATCTGTAATAACCAGCTAATCCCAGAAAACTTCTAACCTCAAATATATAACTGGGAGCCTTCCACTCAACAATGGCTGAGATCTTGCTCGGGTCAATTCTAATACCTTCACCTGAGACAATGTGTCCAAGGAATCTGACTTCTAGGAGCCAGAACTCACTTTTGCTAAACTTGGCATACAACTGATTATCTCTCAAAGTCTGTAACACAATTCTCAAATGCTCTGCATGCTTAGTCTCATCATGAGAAAAAATCAAGATATCATCAATGTACATGACTGCAAACTTATCCAAGTAAGCTTTGAAAATTCAGTTTATTAAGTCTATGAAAATGGCAGGAGCATTAGTCAAGTCAAATGGCATCACAAGAAACTCATAATGACCATACCTAGTCCAGAAAGAGTCTTCGGAACATCTGACTCTTTAACTCGTAACTGGTAGTATCTGGATCTCGAATCTATCTTAGAGAACACAGTGCTCCCTTCAATTGATCAAATAAGTCATCAATTCTAGGCAGTGGATACCTGCTTTTTATTGTTACCTTGTTAAGTTGCCGATAATCTATGCACAATCTCATTGAACCGTATTTCTTTTTCACAAATAGGACTGGTGCACCTCAGGGTGAACAACTAGGTCTTACAAAGCCTTTATTAGTTAATTCCTGCAACTGACCTTTCAATTCTTTCAATTCCAATGGGGCCATTCTATATGGAGTAATAGAGATGGGTGTGGTACCTGGAATCAACTCAATACCAAACTCAACTTCTCTAACAGGAGGCAAACCTGGTAATTCTTCTGGAAACACATCTGGATACTCGCATACCACTGGCACTAACTCAATTTTTAGCTCTGGATCTTTAGTGTTTAACACAAAAGAAAGATAAGCTTCATACCCTTTTCTCAAACATTTCTGAGCAAACATAATAGAAATCATAGCAAATGAACTATCTGACTCATTTGAGTTAACCCGAATAATTTCACCAGTTTTAGATTTCAGCTCAATGAATTTCTTCCCACAATTCACTATCACATTATGTGCAGTCAGCCAATCCATACCAAGAATCACATCAAACTCGTCAAATGGCAATAGCATGAGATCGGCCGAAAAACAATGACCTCTAATCATTAAAGGGTAATTTCTACATACTTTATCTACTAAAATATGCTTGCCTAATGGATTCGATACTTTAATAACAAACTTTGTAGACTCTATAGGCATACTTATACTAGGCATCAATTTCAAACAAACATAGGAATGGGTCGATCCCGGATTAATCAAAGCAACAACATTAATATCATGTAGAGAGAATGTACCCATAATTACATCAGGGGAGAATGCCTCTTCACGAGCTCGGATGGCATATGTCCTAGAAGGTGCCCTAGTTTCTAATCTCGCAGCAGGGTCTTTCATCACACTTTTACTGCTAGCTCCACTTTCGATATTTCTCAAAGATCTACCTCTATTAGCAGTGTTAGTCTGTCTAGCACTCTGAAATTTTTCTTCCTTAGCTTTCTCTGGACAATCTTTAATAAAATGCTCGCGAAAACCACACCTGAAACAAGCTCGACTAGTTCCCCAACACTCATCGAAATATTGCCTACCACAATGTTGACACTCGGGTTTACTAGACTTCACATTGTCCACACTTTCTACTGAAGTAGCTTGAGTTTTAGAGCCCAAATACTATTTCCCATAGTCTCGATGTGAATACTCAACTGAAGCTCTCCTTCGAGGATTTATCACTTTAGGTCTTTTTGACTGGGTTTGGAACGACTTACTCATCGGTCTTTTTCTTGCATCTCGAGCCTCAATAGCAGCTTTCCTTCTTTCTTTATTTAATTCCTCAGCTTTAAGAGCTCGGCCGACCAATACCACAAATTCTTTCAGTTCCAAAATTCCCACAAACATTTTAATGTCCTCATTAAGCCCATCCTCAAATCTCTTGCAAATGATAGCCTGAGTGGACACACACTCTTGGGCATACTTACTGAATCTAACAAATTCACGTTCGTACTCTACCACAGACATCTTGCCCTACTTCAATTCAAGGAACTCTTTCCGTTTCTGATCAATAAACCGCTTGCTTATGTATTTCTTTCTAAATTCTTCCTGGAAGAAGTCCCAATTAATCCTTTCTTTTGGCACCACTGCTACTAAAGTCTTCCACCAATGGTAGGCTGAATCTCTCAGAAGTGATATAGCACATTTTAAACACTCTTTCGGTGTACACGAGAGCTCATCAAACACACGGATAGAATTTTCGAGCCAAAACTCCGCTTTCTCAGGATCATCATCAATATTTGCTCTAAAAACTTCTGCTCATTGCTTCTTAATTTTGTCCACTGGAGGCTTGTTCATTCTTACCAAATCCATGCCTTGGGGAGCTAGGGAATCGTCTGAGGTATGGGAGGGGGTGGGGGAGGTTGAGCAATCGAATTTACTTGAATAATCTCAGTATACCAATTACTGATAATTTGGAGGAAGGCTTCCCGAGCCCTTTCTCCCTGTCCAAGCATTGCAGATCTATCTTCTACTGGCGTGGTCTATAACATCCTGGCTTTGGGGGTTCTGCATCTAATGTATGTTGTGCGTATGTTGTGTTTTGTACATTATTTTGGATGTGTTTGGGGGCCTCAGGAAGACTCGGGGTTAAGCAGAAGCCTAGGTATAATTTTAGTTTTGGGCATTTTAGGAGGGAAGCTAATTGGGAGCTGGACTTAAGGGTTATTGTTCGCGTTTGGTGACACAAGAGGTGCAGTGGAAGAGTGGCAAGGAGACGACACCTAACATGCAGGGAGATGGCGTCACAAGCAGAAGCTGAGAGAGAGAGGGTTCGAAACTCTCAAGCATCACAAGGGAGTATTATTTTTGGTTCAGGCAAGGAAGGCAGGTGGATGGGAATCAAACTCTGGAGGAGAGAGACTAGACCTGGTCAAATATTTCAAATGGATGGTGGAGAGTGATTAAGGGAGTTTTGAATTATTCAAACTAGTTTGAATAAGTGGGGCAGAGGAAATTAAGGAGTGGTTCAAGGGACGGCATGGGGATTGAGGTGAGAAGGGGTTGTTAGCCGAAATTTTTGAGTAGTGTAGGAGAGGTGAGGCTTTCAGTTTTGGTAAGGGGAGTTGGTGCCGAAATTTTTATAGGTTTTTTTAGCTTTTGTATCTGAAGGGTTTTTCTTTTTCGGCATTTTAGGTGTGCCCTTCTTTTAGTTCTTTTCTTGCTCTCTTTTGCCGAAAGTGCCTAGTTAGTTCCCATTATTTTCTTTTACTATGACTTATAGCCGAAACTAGGGAGACCTTTTGTTTATATTTCTTCTCATTTTCTTTTCTCTACTAATTTTCAAAACTCTACAACCGAAATTACCATACTGGTCCTTTGCAATCTTTCCTTTTCTTCTTCTCTACCTACCCTCTTAAACTGGAACCTTTGTTCTTCTTTCCCTATTATTTTTTTTCCTTATCATTCTTTTCTCCTGACCTTTCTTCTCTTTTTGGTTTCTCTGGTGTTGCCGAAACTCTTAAGCCTTCATTGAAGTTCTCTTATTTTCATTTTCGGTTCTTTCATCTTATTCTCTTCCACTCTTGTTCATTGTCGAATCTTCTCTGCTATTGTGGTTGTGCTGAATTCTCTTGGGTGTTGTTCGAATCCTCTGTGTTAAGCTAAGATCATTCCCTTTTGTTTTCCCCTTGATTAAACCCGTATTCCTTCTTTTCTTGGTAAGGCCAAACCTGCCTTGACTAATACTTAAACTTGTTTCTTTCTCTCCGTGTTTCGTTGATTAAGGGGCTAAGTGTTAGGCATCTACTTCGGATCATTCTTTGGTTTGGTTGTGAAGGGTGTTTCATCTGGGAAATATCATTAGCCGAACTATTTAAGTTCTAAGTCTGTGGAGCGACTAATCTTTGAACCCCCATATCTCTTTTCAGGATTGTAATGTAAGGGAATTCTCTCTGGTATTCTATTAGTCTATTTATCCGTTGTTCATCGCCTTCACCCAGTTGAGTGGTTATACAATCATCTCTTTCATAGCGATTTATTGACCAAGACTTTTAATGGATGCAAGAAACATTCAAGTTGGGGAAGGGAGCAAACCTTTGGTTTCAACTCCAAAGTTTAAGAATCGAGCAGTATTGGCAGTTCGAGATTGGCCACTAGGTTGTGGGCCGGCTGCAGAGCAGAATAGTAGGCAAATAGCAGTTGTTTCCTGCTAGAGATAGTGTCGACATAGATAGCATAATATTACGTGTGATCAGGTGTGTAAAACTTCACACACTTTATTTTATCTGTATTATTATTTGTGTGGGCTGGAAAGCCAGAAAAGACTGTGTAGACAGCCGTAATACCCTTGTGGATAAGGCTAGGGATGCCAGGTATGTGACTTTAATGTTTTTCTTTGTGATATGGATGTATGGGGTAATATTTTACTTTGTTGATAACATGTTGCATTCATTATAACATGTATGATATGCATGGGCTTGGATTATGATGTGAAAGGGGAAGAATTTGGGACTGTCACGGTGGTTTGGTACCACGAGTGGGTTGACCCCACGTATATCTGATTTAGTGACCATGTCTCGGTGGCTTGGTGCCACGATGGTTTAATACCACGTATATACGATCTAGTGACTCGTCCCGGTGGTTTGGTACCACAGTGGGTTGGCCCCACATATATTCATTAGGGATTGTCACGGTGGTTTGATACTACAGTGGGTTGTCCCCACGTATGTTAAATAGTGACTTTGTCACGGTGATCTAGTATCACGGTGGTCTGGAACCACGAGTGGCTTGGTGCCACGTATGAGGCGTGTAGCGGATGGAGGGTTGATTGTTGAAATCCCCATAGTGTGATGGGCTGGTACGGGTGGTGTGTAGAGGATGGAAAAATTAGGTTGGGCTGGGACATATTGCATTCATATCTGTTGTATGCCATCTTGAGTAGGCTAATGCCCAATATGTGATTGTGGGCCACGAGCCGTTTATGTGATATAGGGGATTTACACACTGAGTCTCGGTGACTTACCCCGTGCTTAACCTTTCAGGTAATCAGTAGATCGTGGATATGGGAGTCGAGACGGACTCGTGGAGGCCATAATATCTTTTCTTTTCGTAAACTCGTTTCTTGCTATAAATTATTTTAATTTGGGACTTTTGTTATGTAATAAGGCCTTTCTAAGTTAATCTTTGGTTTTGTTATTTATTGTTTAATTCAAATTCGATACTACGATAATTTAATCATTTAAGTGGAAATGGAGTTTTCAAAATACGAGCAACATATGGTAATCATTTTCTTTTAAGTACCAACAAGTATAATGAATATTTGACTATCATAAATTGGGAATTTTCTTTAATCTACATATCACTATTTTCAAGACTCCACCTTAATCGAAAAATTTTCAAACTTACGGTATTTTCCTAATTCATCAAAATTCATTTTTACTTCACCCTGTGACATAGCTGATCTGGTCGTAACGTTTAGGCCGGGTTTGGGGTGTTACAATTTTGGTATCAGAGCCTAGGTTGTAAAACTCGGGCTGTGAAATGGGTTCAACAGTGTTTTATAAAATCGATATAAATGTTAATTGAAGGAAATGTTTTGATTGAAATATGGCATCCGAGTCTACCGGCACCCGATCCACGCAGGTAAGTGTTCTAACCTTTGGTGATGTATGCATGAAATGCTTATTTGCTTGAATGAATGTGGTTACTAGCACTAGGAGATTCAGACTTTAGAGACTGACACCTTTAGATATAGATGCGAACTCGCGAGAACTATTATTAATGCTACTCCCCATAAGATTGCTCGATATTAAACAGTGAAAGAAAGTACTAATTCATAAAACTTTTAATCAGATTAAGGCGTATCAGTAGCCATGAGTACCAGGGGACATGGACATGCTGTACGCGGTCGTGGTAGAGGCCGAGGTAGTGGGTCTGAACCCTCGGAATCAGGACATGGGTCAGGAAATGAGATACCAGTACCGCCAGCTGCGGAAGCGGATTTTCAGGATCAAACGGGCGAGGACGATGGGTGTCTCAGGCAATGTTGCAGGTTTTGGAGAGGGTTGCTGGAGCGAGCATAGGATCTGGGGCTCAGAAATCTGTGTCTGAACGACTTCGAGCCAATGGAGCAGAAATGTTTAGGGGTGTGTCTAGTGTAGATCCGAATGCAGCTGAGTATTGGCTAGAAGTAGTAGAGCGTATCATGGATGATCTTGATTTTACAGTGGAAAAGAAGTTGAAAGGAGTTGTGTCTCTTCTGCGGGATGAGGTGTATCAATGGTGGCTGACGGTCAGGGATGGTTCAGTGGCTGATCGCATTACCTGGTATTTCTTTAAGTCAGCATTCCAGAGTAAGTACATCGGATCGAGTTATGTGGATGCACAGCGTAAGGCATTTCTGAATTTGGTTCAGGGAAATAGAACGGTGGCTGAGTATGAGGCGGAATTCTTGCATCTTAGTCGTTATGCCCGGGGGATGTTGGCCACAAACCATGAGTGTTGTGTTTAGTTTGGGGATAGTCTGAGGGATGATTTGCGAGTGCTGATAGCTCTACAACAAGAAAGAGAATTTGCTGTTTTAGTGGAAAAGGCTAAGATAGCCGAGGAAGTGAAGCAGTCCAAAAAGCAGAATCAGGATAGAGATAGAGGTAGAAATAAAAAGAATTTTGGATCGTCAGAGTCAGCTGGGCGTTTTCAGAAAAGACCTAGGTTGGATGGGCTGAGTCGGGTTGTGAGACCTGTTGTTGATAGTCAGCCTCAAAGGTGTGCTAGATGTGGTAAATCTCATTTGGGCGAGTGTTGGATGAGTAACAGAGGATGTTTCAGGTGTGGGTCTACTGATCATCGGGTAAGAGACTCATCCCACAGAATGGGGCACCCGTGGCCCAGTAGGTCGTGGTTATGCTCACCAGTGGAGGTGGTCAACAACCACAGAGAGGTCGTGGCCCAGCCAGAGGAGGTAATGGTTTCGGTCGGGGCCGTGGAACACCAGGTAGAGGTGTAGGGAGCACTGATACGAGACAGCCGGGGTTAGTCTATGCAGCTAGACATCGAGAGAAAAGTGATGCACCGAATGTCATAACTGGTACGTTCTTAATTTTTGGATTGTCTTTTACTGCATTGATTGATATTGGGTTGACACATTCTTATGTTGCTAGTGTGGTATCTGGAACTTTAAGCATAGACTCTGAGATTGCTTCTAGGGAGATGACTGTACTTAGCCCATTAGGACAACCGGTAGTGGTGAACAAACTCTTTAGGGATGTACCTCTAGAAGTTCAGGGGATGGTTTTCCCAGTTGATCTGATGGATCTACCGTTCGGGAGTTCGATTTAATCCTAGGTATGGATTGGTTGGTAAAATATCGAGCAAATTTGGATTGTGCAACCAAGCGTATGGTGTTAAGAACTCCTGAGGATGATGAGGTTTTAGTGATAGGAGAAAGGTTTAAGGGCAGAAAGAATGGTAAGGAAAAGATGTGAGGCATTCTTAACTTTTTTTCGGGCTCTGGAAGCCAAGGAGCTAACCGTAGGGGATGTTAAAACGGTGAAGGAATTTTCTGATGTTTTCCCAGAAGAGCTTCTGGGATTACCTCCAGATCGCGAAGTGGAGTTCGGTATTCATCTTCTTCCAGGAACAGCGCCAGTGTCTATTGCCCCATATAGAATGGCGCCAAAGGAGTTAGTAGAACTAAAGAGCAGATTCAGAAACTGTTGGAACGGGGATTTATCTGACCGAGCGTATCACCTTGGGGAGCGCCGGTGCTATTTGTTAAGAAGAAGGATGGGTCAATGCAGATGTGCATCGATTATAGGCAGTTGACAAGTTGACGATCAAGAACAAATACCCGTTGCCGAGGATTGACGACCTGTTCATTCAATTGAAGGGGGCTTCAGTCTTCTCAAAGATAGATTTGAGGTCAGGATATCATCAGCTTAAGGTCAAGGAAGCAGATATTCATAAGACGGCTTTCAGGACTCGCTATGGTCATTATGAATTCTTAGTGATGCCGTTTGGGTTAACCAATGCACCAACAGCATTCATGGACATGATGAATTGAGTATTCCAACCCTACCTGGATCGATTTGTTGTGGTATTTATAGACGATATCTTGGTTTACTCAAGATCGAAGGAGGAGCATGATTCGCATCTTCGGGTGGTTTTGCAAATCTTGAGGGAGAAGCAGTTGTACGCCAAATTCAGTAAGTGCGAATTTTGGCTAAGTGAAGTTACTTTTCTGGGCTATGTTTTGTTGGCAGAGGGAATTAGAGTTGATCCCCGGAAAATTGAAGCTGTGTTGGACTGGGAGCCGCCTAGGTCGGTGGTAAAAGTTCAGAGTTTTCTTGGTCTGGCTGGGTATTATAGAAGGTTTGTTGAGGGATTCTCGTTAATTGTGGCACCATTAACTAAGTTGTTGTGGAAGGGGGTTCCGTTTGTCTGGTTTGATAAGCAGCAGGAGAGTTTTGAGAGGCTAAAAAGGATTTTAACAGAGGCTCCAGTGTTGATACAGCCTGAGGCTGGGAAGGAGTTTGTTGTTTACTGTGATGCATCACATACAGGTTTGGGATGTGTGTTGATGCAAGAAGGGAAGGTGGTAGCATATGCGTCTCGGCAATTAAGACCACATGAGGTGAATTATCCCACATATGATTTGGAATTGGCAGCGGTAGTATTTGCCTTAAAGATCTGGAGACACTATCTGTATGGGGAGAAGTCCGTCATTTATAGAGATCACAAGAGCCTAAAATACCTTCTCACCCGGAAGGAGTTGAATTTAAGGCAGAGGAGTTGGATTGAATTGTTAAAGGATTATGATTGCTTGATCGAGTACCACCCGGGTAAAGCTAACGTGGTGACAGATGCATTAAGTCGCAGGGTGATCTCTAACTTGAGAGCAATGTTTGCTCACCTCAGTTTATACGATGATGGAAGTCTATTAGCTGAGCTTCAAGTGAAACCTTCTTGGGTCAGTTATATTAAAGAGAAGCAGTGGGCTGATGAGTGGTTAAAGTCGAAGTTGCAGTTGGGAACAGATTGTGAGATAACGAGTTTCAGTGTGAATAGTGATGGGTTATTTTGTTTTCGAGGAAGGACTTGCATGCCAAAGGATCCTGAGTTGAGGCGTAAGATTTTACAGGAAGTGCATAGCAGCCCATACGCTATGCATCCTGGGGGAAGTAAGATGTATCGTGATTTGCGAGAATAGTTTTTCTAGCCAGGTCTAAAGTGAGAGGTAACTGAATTTGTGAGAAAATATTTAACGTGTCAACAGGTAAAAACGTAACATCAGTTACCTTCGGGGTTATTGCAGCCGGTAAAAATTCCACAGTGGAAATGGGAGAGGATCACAATGGACTTTGTTAGTGGGCTACCTCTCACACCTACTAAGAAGGATTTAGTTTGGGTAATTGTTGATCATTTCATGAAGTCTGCTCATTTCATACCGGTTCGTGTCGACTACTCTCTACAGAAATTAGCTAAGCTGTATGCAGCAGAGATTGTGAGGTTGCATGGGGTACCAGTGTCTATCATATCAGATAGAGACCCTAGGTTTACGTCGAGGTTCTGGAAGGTATTGCATCAAACGTTGGGTACGAAGTTAGATTTCAGTACAGCATTGCATCCTCAGTTTGATGGTCAGTCTGAGAGGGTAATTCAGATCTTGGAAGATATGTTGAGAAGCTGTGTCTTAGACTTCAGAGGTAGTTGGGAAGAGTTTCTACCATTGGCGAAATTCACATACAACAACAGCTACCAATCTAGAATTAAGATGGCACCGAATGAGGTGTTGTATGGTCGGAAGTGTTACACTCCTACTTGCTGGACAGAGTTGGGCAAGCGACAGTTGTTGGGTCCAGAATTGGTATCTGAAATGGAGGACAATGTTAAGTTAATTCGAGCTCGATTAAAGGAAGCTTTTGACAGACAGAAGTCCTATGCGGATCTGAAGCGTAAGGACATAGAATTTGCAGTGGGTGACTAGGTTTTCTTAAAGGTTTCACCGTGGAAGAAGGTTCTAAGGTTTGGACGGAAGGGTAAGCTAAGCCCCAGGTTCATCGAGCCTTATCGTGTGGTGAAGCGTGTGGGACCGGTAGCCTATCAGCTCGAGCTACCTACGGAATTGAGTTAGATTCATGATTTGTTCCATGTTTCAATGTTAAGATGCTACCGTTCGGATCCATCTCATATAGTGCCTGTGGAAGAAATCGAAGTAAGGCCTGATCTATCCTTTGAGGAAGAACCAGTTCAAAACTTGGATCGTGACGTTAAGGTATTGCAGGGGAAGATGGTTCCGTTAGTTAAAGTGTTGTGGCAGAATCATGATTCAGAGGAAGCCACGTGGGAGCCAGAGGATGTGATGCGACAGCAATACCCTCATCTCTTTTAACCAGGTAATTTCGAGGTCAAAATTCTTTAAGAGGGGTAGAACTGTAACATCCTGGTTTTGGGGGTTCTGCATCTAATGTATGTTGTGCGTATGTTGTGTTTTGTACATTATTTTGGATGTGTTTGGGGGCCTCGGGAAGACTCGGGGTTAAGCAGAAGCCTAGGTATAATTTTAGTTTTTGGCATTTTAGGAGGGAAGCTAATTGAGAGCTGGACTTAAGAAGAAAATGTTTTGTCAATCAAGTTTTTTATATAAAACGTCTTAATAGTTAAACCATAATTAAAACCAAAATAACAGTGGCCTTATTACAAATCAAAAATACCCAAAAGTAGCAAATGATAAATAAAATAAAGTTTTAATTGAATAACCCTTGCATGGCCACCTCGAGTCCAATCCAGCCCAATTCACTGAACTAAGAGTCACCTGCAGTTTGTTTAAGCAAATAACGTGAGCCACAAGACTTAGTGTGCAATTAGTCCACATAATCAACAAATCGGCCTGAGCCCCCAAACACAATCGGCCAAAGCCCAATCATAATAGCATATCAAAATAATCAATATGATAACCAACCCAGCCTAATTTTCCATCCTCTACACACCGCTCCATATGTCTATCCTCAACACACTTGTGGGGATTTCTACAATCAACTCTCCATCCTCTACACACCTCTTTAGTAGTAATGTTGGCAGTTACACTGCTCAAAGTAGATATAACATGGTCTAGCCACCGGTAATTATGTGACCAAGTCACGAATACGATAATGAGGCACTAAGCCACCAATTAGTGTGACAGTGTCACCGATATACACTTCCCCTTCATATCATTATCATCCCAAATCCCATGCACCTGCAACATAGTATAACACACAGGTCATATGGTATCATACATTCAATGTTTAGAGTACGCAGACAAACATGCTATCAACATTAACTATAAGGCTTAATCAAAAGACACTAACCTGGAGTTTTGGTCAGGGGTAACTCAATTACCATTGCCGAGATTTTCGGCTTTCAAACATATCACATAAACGATTTATACATAAAAGGGAAAAGTGTGGTAATTACACACCTGTAAACATGAAGAACTAAACTATCGATCTCGTTAACGTCCTCACTCGTAGGGATCACAACGATCTACTTATCCCTCTCCGAAGCTGGCCTACAACCCGGTGGAAAATCTCGAACGGCTGACACCGCACGTTTTTTGAACTTAGGGGTAAGGACTACGAGTCCGACCCCCTCCTTTGTTTGGCTGGTATTTAATTCCATGAGAGATCTTGGTCAGAAGACCGAGTTAAAGCATTGAATAGGATAAGGGTAAGATTATACGTTCAACTGAAGAGATTTCTTACCTAGATCGACAGAAGCCGAAAGCTTCAGGCTTGGTTTAAGAATTGATTGAATCCCTAAAACGTTACTAAGTTAGAACGGATCCCTCACATAAATTAAAAGAATGACCTTTCGGCCAACAAGCAAATAGGAAACTCTTACCACCATTCGGCCAACACTACTTACCAAAAGTCTTCCAACCGCAGGTCAGATGCAGAAAAGAATGCAAACATAAAGCCCCTCCTACATTCGGCCAAAGCACCCAAAGTACTAAGTTAACCTCCTTCGGTTTACCAACCAACAAGAGAATAAGAAAGAATCAAAAAAAAAGAAAATGCTTACCACCAATCAGGAAGAAATTGATTGAGAGGGTTGGGAGAAAGGGCGACGGCAATCCTCTAAAACAAGAATGAATGAACGAAATGAACACCCAAGGGAGATTCGGCCAAAAAGAAGAGTAAGAACAAACTCAATGAGAAGGAAGAGAGAATAGGTTTCGGCTTTGAGAAGAACAAAAGGAAGAGATAAGAGGAAATGGGCTAGAGAGATTCGGCTTTAGAAGAAAAAAATAGAGAAGAAGTTGAAGCAGACAGATGTTTCGGCTTTGAAGATAAAAATGGAAGAAAATAAAGAAATGGAGAAGGTGATAGGAGAGTTCGGCTAAGGGATTATGATATGAAAAAGAGAGAGTATGAACAAAAGAAGAAGAAAGAGTTGAGCTTTTCGGCTTTTGGTTGAAAAGAGAAAGAATGCCAAAAGTGAGGTTCCCCAAGAGCTGATTTTAGTTTGAGAATAAGAGAAGAAAAACACTTGTTCACCAATTGCCAAAGAGAAAAAAAATGTTTGATTTGCTAACTCTCAACTCAAAGTGACCTATAGAAGAATCGACACTCACCTACACACATACACCTCAAATCGAAAATGAACCAATGATGGAAGAAATGCCCAAAACCACTTTCGGCACATGCGCCTAGCTTAACCCCCAAAACCGAAAGCTCTCAGCCCTTCAACCCATGCACATTCTGCCAACAACCCCCAACAAGCCACCACTCCTTGATCACTTCCTAGATTCACTCCCATCCCCTCATTTGAATCGGTTGAAAAAAATTCAAATTCAAATTCCACCATTCACTCTTGTCCATTTATTTGAAATATTTGACTCAATCCACCTCGACTCTTCAAGGTCCCAAACCGAATCCATCACCTCTCATCCTGGCACCAAAAAGAATTCCCAAAATGCAAGCTATGTGACTCGAGCCTGCCCCCTCACTGCTCCCCTGTGGCGTCACCTACCTGCTACTTAAGTGGCGTCTCTTTACCACTTTACCACAGCACTTCTTGTGTCAACAACCACAAGTAATAAGACTTAACACCTGCCCCAACCAGCTCTCCTCTAAGGTGCCCAAAATTGAAATTTTTACCAAGGCTTCAGCATAACCCTGAGCCTTCCCGGGGCCCCAAAACACACTTAAACAACAGGCAAAGCAAACCAACATACAAAAGCATAATAAACGCAAAGCCCTTAATTCTCAGATGTTACATGGGTTCCTACACCATCCGCATAACTGCCGTTGGTTGGCCGTTTCTTGGATATCCATATTATTGTGTATTCTAGTTGAGCAAGGTCAACCTTTTGGTTTGCACCGCAGTTGTCTATCTGGTAACAGCTTATGCGGTGCAAACGATACTGACGGCCACTTATGTTTATCTGGGACTGGTGGGAATACGTGTCTCCACACATTGTACATGTTTTCTGTTTTATACACTTTGTCGACATAACTCATGGGATCCAGACGGCGATTTTGACAAGCCGCAAGTACATGAGCGCATGGGTAATGAAGTGCATCAAATATCCCACAGTCGCAGGTCCTATTTCTCAAGTGTACACGATATTGCCCGCCAACAATACCTTGGTTCGGTCTGTCAAACTTCGTCACATGAAACCATAGGTTGTCATGATCGTGACACACTGTGTGCATAGTGTTGGCCTGTGCCTTCCCCTTATTAATTTCTCGTAAGACCTTCGCGCGCCATACATGGCCTCATTGCATTTGGCCTTTATAACTCGCTGCTCGCTTCAGAAATAGTGCCGCTAAACAAAAATATGTCTCTCGCACAACCGATGTTATCAGCAAATGACGCGTTCCTTTTAGAATAGAATTTATGCATTCGGCCAGGTTTGAGGTCATATGACCATATCGTAGGCCGCCGTCGTATGCTTGTGTCCACTATTCGAAAGGAATATTGCATAGGTAGTTTGCGCCTTCTTCGTTAACTGATCGTAAACTCGCCAACATCTCGTAAAAACGGTCATTATTGATCTCGTACCCTGCCAATATAAGTTGATAGCGAATATTATATACCACTCTTTAATTAAGAATAAATTGAATATTACAAACGAAATTATATTAATAGATATTACATACCTATATTGGTCACTTGTCGTCGTTGACTTGTAGATCGATGTTGCCCATGGTAGTTGGACGCAAAATGCCTTAGGCAATATTGATGGTATGTGTGATGCCACATGCTTCCCTGTCGCTCTATTGCGGCTAGTATTCTAGGGCCCCGATCCGATATAACGCATATATCAGGTTGGGGGCAGACATGCCTCCTTAACCTAGATAGGAAGAAATCCCAGTCATCAGCTGACTCCCCGGTGTTATTGCAAATGCATTTGGAAGGATTCCCCCACTGCCATCTTATGCAACAGTTAGCAATAGCTGATGTGTATATCTACCATGCATAAAGGTATTGTCAATTTGTACCAATGGCTTGCAGTATATAAATGCATCTCGACATTGCTTAAATGTCCAGAACAAACGCTTGAACACTTGGCATCCATGGAGCAATCGATCGTTGTAGTACACCGGTTCCGTTTCAAGGTCTGTTATGCTACCTAGGACATATCTCTCCAGCACCTGACACCACTGCCACACTTCAT
This sequence comes from Gossypium bickii, assembly GCA_025503065.1. NCBI lineage: Eukaryota > Viridiplantae > Streptophyta > Magnoliopsida > Malvales > Malvaceae > Gossypium > Gossypium bickii. The sequence continues at coordinate 29,379,060 of CP106712.1, forward strand.
TATATGAAGCATCCCACTGACCATGCAACTTTTCCAATGCCTTCTGCTTGGCTATCCAAGTCTTCTGGTAAGAGGGTGTGTACCCCAATTGGCTAGGAATATTGCCAATTAAGGCTGGCACTGTAGTCTTAGGATCCGCCTTCACTGTCGGTATTATTAAGTCAGCCAACATCTCTGAATCCATCTTCGAATGATCTTGTGAAACACCTGTCAACTAAGTACATTAAATAATGCAACATTATGTAATATTAGTATTATTCAAAAACATTGGACACCTAGTGATACTGTACCGGCAAGACATGTATGTGGACCTTTGTACTTTTTGATCTCCCACAAGCCTGTCCTTTTCCTCAACGAGGCCATGATTTTCCATGAACATGTACCGTCTTGCACTACACACTTGGCCTCGTAGTTATCGAGTCTGGATTTAACCACGTTGTAGTTAACCCCGTTCTTGATGCTATATTGTTTCAATGCACCAAGAAAAGTATCCTTGTTGGCATACTCTTTACCAACTTCTAATTCGCCCGAATCCAACGACGAACTTGTACGATCACGTGTTCTGTGTGGTAGTTCAGGAAACTCCAATGCATTGTCTTGAGATAGATCAACATTATGCATGTGGGCTGGAGGCGAGTACGCCCTGAATAGCGGATCTTCTTCTTCTTCATCTGAACCACCTTCAACATCTTTAGGTACGGCTGGAACAGGCTTCGGTTCAAAAAATAATGTAACTTCTACACCATTGGGCCCAGGCTCTTGAGGTGGATCAACATCGGACTCATCATTCGACCCACCATCATCTGCAACGAACGAGGGCCCCTCGCAGGTGGATGTCGTGGGGAGTACATTATCCCTTCTTAAAAAACTTTCGTAACGTTCCCAATCATATGTGGATTGCCAACCGCTAGAAGTTGATGACGTTCCCAATTGTACATATACCTCAAGATGAAAATTGGTGATGAAAATTGTACATATACCTCAAGATAGGGTGATCCACTGGCAAGATGAGTCTCCACCATTACCTCCAAGCTCCAAGGACCTTTGATGTCGAATGAGTCATATCTCACTGGATCAATCGAAGCGTAAAATTTATACTTAACAGATTGAACTTTCATTGGTGTTGTTTCGAAGATTTTATGCCTAATTCTTTTGCGAAGTTCTGTCAAATCTATGTTTCAGTTAAAACCTAGTCGCGCTATGTTCTCCGATAAAAAAACAACACCATTTTCGGTGTCACAAACCTCACCATCGTAGTAAATAATAGCATTAATACGTTCACTCATATTCAGTTTCTATTTTACTTTTGCCTCAATTTCTGTTATGCAACCTGAGAATGAAATTTGGCTGATTTATAGTCTAAGGATTGCCAGAGAGTACTGTAGCAAAAGAGTGTCCACTTGGGAGCTTTTTTCAGTACTCTTGCTGACAGTGCATCCTGCTTGAAGCGTTTTGGTCACTATTTGTTCAGAAATGTCTTCTTAAAATAATTTTGCCAGATACTACTGTAGCAAAAGAGTGTCCACATGGGAGCTTTTTTCAGTACTCTTACTGACAGTTCATCCTACTTGAAGCGTTTTGGTCACTATTTGTTTAAAAACGTCTTCTCAAAATTATCTTGCTAGATACAACTATAAAAAAATTTCAAATAATTTTTATTTTGCTGATATATTTTTCCCAAAACCCTAAACTTAAAATTATTCTAATTAATTAACCCTAAAATCTAATCCATTAATTTTCCCCTTAAAATCCTAAACCCTAAGACCCTAAAAATCCCTAAACCGTAGCCTTAAAACCCTAAAAACTCATACCCTAACACTAAAAACAACTGAAAAGTCCATCGAGGGAAGGAGGGAAAAAGCGCATCCACGAGGGTGCACTTTGTGCCACAACAGTAAAGTGCGCCCTCAAGGACGCGTTTTTGGCTGATGTGGCACAAAGCGCGCCCTCGTGGACGCGTTTTCGGGGGAAATGGGCCTTTTAGGTAAATAATAAAATTTTTAGCCCATTTCTGTAAATTTTTTTTTAAATTGATATATTTTAGTAAATTGGCCCATGTATTTTGATATTTTAAGGAAGATTATGAAAGCTTGATGTGGAATAAACATCTTTTTCTAAGTGAATTTCATGAAAAATGCATGTAAGGACTAAATTGTAAAAGTCATAAAATTTGGTCATACATGAGCGAAATATTGAGAATTTGATATTGCTATAGTTGAGAAAATGAATCAGCAAAGCATGAAATATAATAAAGTTGAATGAAAATCACTTTTCGAGCCTAGGGGCAAAAGTGTAAAAATGAGAAAGTTTAGGGGCAAAACGATAATTTTGCCAAAGTATGAGTTATGAGTCAATTTAGTTAATGTGAGTATTAAATGAGTTAAATTATTTTTATAGATCAAGAAAAACGAAGCTTGGATTGAAACCGAGGAAAGAACAAAGTCGTGGACTAAATTAACTATCTTCATACATTTTTTATACCGAGGTAAGTTTGTATAATTTTTAAGTTTCATGAGTATTTTCATTGAATTACTTATATATGTTGCTCTTGTACAATATTTCCATGAAGTTGTTTAAATATGTTTAAATAAGGACATTAAGGAAATTAAATATATGAAAGTCCCGAATGAAGTTGGATTACTGAGGATACTTAATCTACATTATGAGACAAGAAAGCCCGTATAAGACCATGTCAAGATATGGCATCGACAATAAAGCAAGGGGATCATGTAAGCCCAAGACAAGTCTTGGAATTTGAAAATTTACCATGAGATAAAGATTCCATGTAAGTCCAAGCTAAGGCATGGCATTGGTGAGTTCCCAAGTAAAGAGATCATGTAAGTCCAAGATAAGTCTTGGCATTGAAAAGTTACTATGAGGCAAATACCCATATAAGTCCAAGCAAAGGCATGACATTGGTGAGTCTCTAAAGAGACGATATCATGTAAGTCCATGTCAAGACATGGCAGTGACAAGTTCATGAGATAAGGATACCACGTAAGACCATGTCAAGACATGGCAATGGTAAGTTTCCAAGGAAACACACAAGGAATATTTCGTATAAGCCCATGTCAAGACATGGCATCGACACCAAGTTAAGAGATCCCATGTAAGACCACATCTAGGATATGGCATTGGCATTGAGATACATGTATGATAGATTTAGTATCCTCGGTTATTCTGGTTAATTCATTGGGCGAAAGAGTAAAGAAGGAATGATGTAACAAGGAAGTTAAGTATGTAAAGTTATTGCCAAGTCAAAGCGGATAAGAGTATTATTCAAGTTAAGAAAGATAACGTTAGAATTTATGTTTACAATAGCAAAGTATACTAATCTTTATGATTAAGTGATTCAGGTATCTTGTTTACATTACAATCATGAGACGAGTAAGTAACACGAAATGATTATGAATAAGTAAGAGTAAGTACGCTTAAGCACCTGAGATTTGGGATGCTATTGTTTATGATGGATGAGTTGTATTTAGCAATTATAATGCTATATGTATTACATACAAACTTACTAAGCTAAATGCTTACTTCTTTATTTCTTTCTTTCCTTATAGTCCCGCCAAGTTAACTTGTGGATCATTGACGTCGGAGCTCGGAACACACTATCAACTACTATTTTGGGTATAGCCAAGTTGTTTATAATAAGTATGGTATGTATAGGAATCATTTCATTTTGAGTTGTCTTAAGATGAGCCATAGTGTTGACTATTAAGTTATTAATCTTTTTGTATATGGCTAAAGGAGTTTGGTCAATATTTTATTAAGTTTATATATATCAATGTTGATGAATTATGCATTATTGTTCATGTTTGGATTAGGTATTGAGTTAAATACTTAAATGATCTTGATTTCAGGGTGGCAAATGGCTTAGAAAATAACCTTTAAGTGTCCACATGGATAGTTACACGGGCATGTGACTAGGCCGTGTGTGATACACGGACAGCCCACATGGGGGTGTTAATAGACCGTATGTCCCCTGCATGTTAGTGTTTTAAGTTAGAATAGACCACGGGCTAGACATACAGGTGTGTGCCTAGGCCGTGTGAGATGGTCAGTGTTCACCACGGGTAAAGAACATGGGCGTGTTCCTAGGCCGTGTGACACAAACAGAATATCCAAGTTATTATACACGGGTAGGGACATGGGCGTGTGTGACCACACGACCTGACCCCACAGGCGTGTCCCATTTCATATGGGCGTGTGACCCCTATTTTTGATGAAAAGTTTTCTCAGTTCGTAAAAGTTTCCGGATGTGAGTTTAAGGCCTCGTAGGTCAATGAAATGCACGTTATGACTAAGAAAGAAAAGTTTTAAATCAAAACGAAATTTTATAGCCAGTAAGTACATGTTTAAGCATGTTCCAAGTATGGTAATGGCTCGTAGATCACACGGCAATGTGGTGACTTGCAGTCCTGTACACGGCCTACCACACGGGCGACCACACGCCCGTATGGCGTCGATAGAATACTTTTTGTCTTTCGCCGAAACCTCATTTTCTTTGTTTCTGGGTACACACATGGTACTATTTCATTGCAAAACACTCCCGAGCACTCCAATACTTAAAATTGACCACACGGACCTAGAATTAAACACTTAAAATGACATTAAATCGAGCCAAAAGTGATGGACAACCCAATTAAATCAACTAACATCTTACATTAGGATGAGCAACGTCATTCTGCACTTTTAAAGTGTCGAGTGGGAAACCCCAGCACCTTGATCTCCTCCTAAACACAGGATACATCGCTTACTACCATAAACTAACGTTACTAGTTCCCAAATCACAAGAAAAATGCCGAAAAGAGATTACTTACAAGATGAAAAAGAGCCTCGAACGCAAGAGTGATGATTGATTGCGAAAATTGCCAGTGATAGGGAGAATAAAAAAAAAGAAATACCAAAGGAAGGAGAAAGAAAATTGACAGAAAGGGGAGAAGAAAACAACGTAAAAAAATTTTAAGAAGGTGAGGGAGGAAACAGAAATTGCAGAAAGAAAAGAAATCAAAAGAGAAAATCTAATGACCCCCTATCCCAACTTCCCTTAGAGAAAATCTAATGACCCCCTATCCCAACTTCCCTTACTTTTCTCCATCCAACTCCCCACTGCTCAGCTTTTGAACCCAACTCAAACTCTTCGTCACCAATTCCAGCAAAAATAATCTGGCCTTGCCTAAGCAGGGATTCGAACTCACAACCTCCCACCTAACAACACTCCACCTAGCCACCAGACCGACATGCCCATTCTGTTAGTTACTCACACACTTTAATTTATAAGCCTATTCGCCAGAGTTTGGGCTTCATTCATAAAAATACCAAAATTTACGCAAGTTGAGACTTGAACTTGGGACCTCCCACACACTCCCAGAACACATAACCACTAAAACAGACACTTATTCATGTCAAAATTACCAAAGGCCGAATTTAAAGAAAAACAAGGTGTTACAACTCTACCCCCTAAAAGAAAATTTTGTCCTTGAAATTTTACCTGATCAGAAGAGGTGAGGATACTACTGCCGCATCAACTCTTCCAACTCTCAAGTGGCCTCCTCAGTGCTGTGATTCTACCACAACACTTTCACTAAGGGGATAGACTTCCTTCGCAGAACGTTAATGTCGTGATCCAGGTTCTGAACCAGTTCCTCCTTAAATGTCAGATCTGGTCTAACCTCAATATCCTCAATAGGAACAACATGCGTGGGATTAGAGTGATAATGTCTCAATACCGAGATGTGGAACACATCATGAATGCGATCCAACTCCGGAGGAAGCTCTAGCTGATCTGCGATTGGCCTCACTCGCCTCAGAATACGGTACGCCCCAATAAACTGAGGGCTTAGCTTACCTTTACGACCAAACCTCAGAACCTTCTTCCATGGCGAGACCTTGTTAAAAACTAAGTCCCCCACAGAATACTCATTATCCTTTCTTTTTAGATCAGCGTAGGACTTCTGCCTATCAGATGTTGCTTTCAGTCGATCCCAAATCAATCGAACCTTATCTTCAGTTCCAGAAACTAGTTCCGGACCTAGAACACGTCGCTCACCCAACTCAGTCCAACATAAGGGAGTGCGACACTTACGACCATATAAGGCCTCATACGGTTCCATTTGGATGCTAGCCTGATAGCTATTATTATAGGCGAACTCTGCCAATGACAAATACTCCTCCCAACTACCTCGGAAATCTATAACACAGCTCCTCAACATGTCCTCCAATGCTTGAATCACTCTTTCTGACTGACCATCTGTCTGAGGATGGAAAGCAGTACTGAAGTCTAACCTTGAACCCAGAGCTTCATGTAATTTCTTCTAGAATCGAGACGTGAACCAAGGATCCCTATCAGAGATGATCAAGACAGGAATCCCATGCAACCTCACTATTTCAAACACATACAACTTAGCTAATTTCTAGAGCAAAAAGTCTGTCCTGGCCGGAATGAAGTGCGCAGATTTGGTCAATCGATCCATGATGACCTAGACAGAATCTTTCTTAGTCGGTGTTAAGGGTAACCCACTAACAAAATCCATAGTTACTCACTCCCATTTCCACATTGAAATCTTTATCGGCTGCAGCAACCTCGAAGGCAACTAATGCTCAGCCTTAACCTGCTGAAAAGTCAGAAAAATGAGCAACGAAGTCAGTAACCTCACGCTTCAACCCCGGCCACCAATACAACTTTCGTAGATCCCAATACATCTTATTCCCGCCGGGATGTATAGCGTAAGGGCTACTATGCGCCTCCCTCAGAATTGACTGTCTCAAATCCTCATCATTCGACACATAGATCCAATCGCGGAAATAAAGTACTCCATCACAGTTAATTCCAAAATCTATGGTATCCCCATTTTCAACCTGACGAAACCTCAACTCGAGAGACTTATCCCCCATCTATTTACCTATGATCTGATCAATCCACGTAGGCTTAGCCTAAAGCTCTGCTAACAGACTCCCATCATCGAATAAACTGAGTCGAGCGAACATCGCTCTCAGATCAGTCATTGCCCTACGGCTCAAAGCATCTGCCACCATATTAGCCTTACTAGGGTGGTACTCAATGGTGCAGTCATAATCCTTAAGCAGTTCAACCCATCTATGTTGCCTAAGGTTTAACTCCTTTCGAGTGAGGAGATACTTGAGGCTCTTGTGATCAGTGTAGATAGTACACTTCTCACCGTACAGATAGTGCCTCCAGATTTTCAGGGTGAAGACCACTGCTGCCAACTCTAAATCATGTGTTGGATAATTAGCCTCATGCGTCTTAAGCTGATGCGACGTATAAGCTACCACTTTACCATCCTGCATCAGAATGCAACCCAGACCCACATGCAATGCGTCACTATATACGACGAAATCCTTTCCAAATTCAGGCTGTATCAGAACCAGAGCCCGCATCAGAACAGATTTAAGCTTTTCGAAGCTCTCTTGTTGCTTATCGGTCCAGACAAAGGGAACTCCCTTACGTAGAAGCTTAGTCAATGGTGCTGCGATCAATGAGAACCCTTCTACGAAGCGTCGATAGTAACCCTCTAGTCCTAGAAAGCTGCGGATTTCAGACACATTCTTTGGCTGTTTCCACTCCAACACAACCTCAATCTTGCGAGGATCAACATGAATCCCCTCCGTAGAAACCACATGCCCCAAAAAGGTTACTTCTCGGAGCCAGAATTCACACTTACTGAACTTCGCATACAACTATTTCTCGCGAAGCGTCTGTAATACCACTCGGAGATGCTCATCATGCTCGTCCTCAATCTTCAAATACACCAGAATGTCGTTAATGAAGACTACCACGAATCGATCCAGATACGGTTAGAACACTCAGTTCATCAGATCCATAAAAGCTGCTGGTACATTCAGCAGTCCAAATGGCATTATTAGGAACTCTTAATGACCGTACTGAGTCCTAAATGCTATCTTATGCACATCGGTCTCCTTAACCTTCAGTTGATGGTATCCCGATCACAGATCGATCTTGGAGAACATAGAAGCCCCTCTGAACTGGTCAAATAAATCATCTATTCTTGGTAGTGGGTACTTGTTCTTAATGGCCAACTTATTCAATTGTCGATAGTTGATACACATACGCTTGGATCTATCCTTCTTTTTTACAAACAGTACAGGTGTCCCCCATAGAGACACACTAGGGTAGATGAACCCACAATCTGGTAACTCTTGAATCTGAGCTTTAAGCTCCACAAGCTCCTTCGATGCCATTCTATAAGGGGTGATGGACACTGGAATTGTAACAGGAAAGAGCTCAATTCCAAACTCTACCTCTCAGCTCGGAGGCAGACTTGATAATTCCTCAGGAAAAACATTCAGAAATTCCCTTAAGGTTCTGATGTCCCTAACCAAAGAGTCCATAGAATCTGAAATACTGATGTAGGCCAAGAATGCCTCACATCCTTTCCATACCAACTTTTTCGCCACTAACGCAGAAATCACATTCGCCAGATAATCCCGATGTTCCCCAACCACCACTACCTCATTATCCTCCTCGGTTCTCAGAATAACCCTTTTTGTAGCACAGTCCAAACTCACCCGATGCTTGGCCAGCTAGTCCATCCCAGAATCAAATCGAACTCCTCAAATAGAAGCTCCATTAGATCAGCCATAAATACTATCCCTTGAACCTCTAGCGGAACGTCTCTAAACAATTTACTAACCCAGATAGATTGCACCAATAGACTCACAATAGTTATCTTGCTCGAAATACTCTCAACTGGAATCCCCAAAGGTTTAGACACAGACCTAGCTACGTAAGAGTGTGTAGAGCCTATTTCTATCAATGCAGTGTATGGTACATAAAAACTTAAGAACGTACCCGTAATGACATCTGGAGCATCACCATCCTCTCAGTGATATGCAGCATAAACTAGTGCAGGCTGCCTCGCCTAAGTCGATCCCACACCTCTGCCCGGTGCTCTCTTTCCTCGGCCCATGCCATTTCCACCCTTGGCCTGACCTCGGCCCTTAGGTGGCCGCTGAGCTACTCTCGACGGTAGTGCCGTACCAGTACCCGCAACTTGCATCTGATCAGTCCTCAGCAGACAGTCCCTGACATGATGCTCAGTCAACCCGCATCTCAAACATCCCCTTGTAGTCCTCCACTCGCCCGAATGGCGTCTACCACAGTGCCCACAAAGCGCCATCCCAGTAGGTGTAACAGGAGGCCCAGCTCTTACTGGCCCATCAGATCTGCCCTTTTTCTTAGGCCTCATCCCAGAATTTGAGGGATCCGATTCCCTCTTATTCTTTCCTTTCTCATGGTTTTGGCGCTCTACGCGCTTAACCTCTTAGGCGATCTTTGCCTTATCTACTAGAGCAAAAAAATCATGCTCCCTCTACGGAGCTATCAGAACCCGTAAACTATCCCTGAGTCCATCCTTAAAACGAACACATCGCTCATATTCAGTTGCCACCATGCCCCGGGCATGCTAGCTCAATCTCAGAACTCGGCCTCATACTCAGCCACAAAACGGTCCCCCTGGGTGAGATTAAGGAACTCACGCCTCCTAGCATCAATGTTACTGGCCCCCATGTATTTACTCTAAAAAGTCATCATAAAATAATCCCAAGTCAGACGGTCGGGCTGAGTGCCCTCTTTAACAGTTAGCCACCACTGGTAAGCCTCATCGTGAAGTAGGGAAACAGCCCCCTTAAGCTTCTGCTCAGCAGTAAAATCCAGATCATCCATAATTCTTTCCGTGGCCTCCAACCAGTATTCGGCCACGTTATGAATGACTCCAGTGACACCCCTAAATAATTTAGCCCCATTGGACTGGAGTCATTCTGTAACCGACCCACGGCCCACAGATCCAGTGTTGGCCCCAACAACCCTCTCTAATATCCTCAGCATAGCCTAGGACAATGCGTCGTCCCCAGCCATACGATCTCGACACTCAGTCTCTGTAGCAGGTGAGATCAGAGTCTCGCTCATATCTAGATGAGGAAGATTCTCAGATGCGGAGGACCCAGCTCGAGCCCCCCATACGTCCTCTACCACGGCCTCTAGCACCCTGTCCGTGGATACCTCGTACGCTCATCGTAATTTTGAAAGTTATCTGTATTAACAATTTTGTGCATTAGTTACAATTCCAATAGTTGTTAACAAATGTTTTATGCAGAATAGTATCAGGGGTTCAGAGTTTGTTATCGCGAATCGCAGTTTTTACTACGATTTTTTGTTTCGCTACAGTTTTCAGTTTACACTACCTAAAGTGTTTCAGTATAGTATACTACCAAAGGCTGTTTCAAGCATGCAAGTAGTATTTCAGACAAATTTAAACAAAGATCAGAACACTTACAAGATCGATGCCGGAGACTCGATGTACCACATACTTATTTCAAAGATATTTTAAATCATTTAAAAAATTGTTTCGAAAAACCATTTAAAAACCCAAACCACAGCCAAGTTTTGCAACCTGACTCTGATACCACTAACTGTAACACCCCAAACTCAGCCTAGACGTTATGGCCAAATCTGGCGGCGTCACATGATACTGCTTTGGAAAACTTAACCACGTTAAAACCATTTGTAAATATCTTAGGCTTTCGTCAAATTGTGTCACTTAATTATTCATTATCCATTTCCAAAATGTTTATATGTTGCGGAAGCTTTTAAAATAATTTGCAAGTTTGTGTGTATTTGATAAACCTTTGTTTATTTAGACAACTCGCATCTTGTTCTACTGTCAGCAGTTTATAAATAAAAATCCCAAATTTTAAACAAAACTCCGGATGGCCTTATTACATAACATTTACCAGATATAATTAAACCATAAATAAAACAATAAAACCGTAAAATAGGAATCTAGAATTGTGGTCACCGCCGAGTCCTCCGCTGCATCGATCGGTCTACCGCTGGGGATTAGCTGAACAGATTAAACAGAAAAAGGGTGAGTTTTTGCAAACTCAGTGTGTAATCCCCATCGAAATCATACAAACAAAAATGTCAGATAACAGACATGATGTTCACAGTTCAGGTCTAAACCCATTACAGAAACGCTGTGGACCCTAGCCCATTTAGATACAGAATCAGACATATTTCAAGGCCTTAGCCCATTTCAAACAGAATATGTAGAAAACAGAGTTCTACCCACCAGCCTCTACACACCAACTCCGTCCAACCCTACACACCATGTGGGGATAAAATCGACCCACCCACCCATTAACACACCAAAGTTGTACCGAATGCGCACATAATCGAAATTTGCAAATGAAGTCGCGGATAATGAAGCTTAAGAGCTTTTCAGATACTTCCTTCAATCATAATCAACCCACCCCGATGCAATGCAACATACAAGTGTGACATACTATTATGCAATTAAACTCATATATATTCAGTTCAGAATACATTCTTAATACAGAAATTAGACAGACAGATCATTCAGTTAGGGGTCTAAGTATTTCTTACCGACCCAACGGTAGGTCCACAGTCGACTTGGGCGATCCGTGTAACCTAACAGAACATTTCAGGAATATGGGTTTACATGCCCATGTGGCCTGCCCATGCTGTTTCGGTGTTTTGCAAACGAGTTTCTGACACCGCTATAAATTTTGTCAGCATCTCCTCAAGGTTCGGCTCCTGTTCCTGCTGGTGAGGTGGTTGTTGAAAATCTGAAGGAAGTTGCGGTCTTTGACTACCTTGATCATCCTACGAGAAATTGGGATGGTACCTCCAACCTGCATTATAAGTGTTACTATAAAAATTATCTTGAGGTTTAGAATAGTTACCCATATAGCTAACTTGTTCGTTCTCTGTGCTAGGGTTGTAGGATAGATATTCTGTGTTGTTCACCCCTCTTCCATTTGTATCTTACTATATTACCAGATGTACCTGCGTAGAACCACATAAACCATCAATCTTTTTATTTATCAGTTCTACCTGGTTTGATAACATGGTGACCGTATCAAGGTTGAAAACATTGGCTGCTTTAGTAGGCTTTGTCCTCATGACTTGCCACTGATAATTATTTAGTGACATCATCTTCGGTTTTTGCGAGCGGTATGTTCTATTTCACTATCATAAATTAGGGCTCCTGTTGGGTTCCTTCTAGTCATAAACTAGAGGTACCTGCTAGGAACAAATAAAAGAAGGAAAATTAGTAAAGTTAAAAAATAGAATAAAAATAAAAATAAATTGCAAAAATAAAATATAATATGGCTAAAGTAATAAAAATTGAGCGTTCTTAATATTTTAGTTCCCCAGCAACGGCGCCAAAAACTTGATCGTGTCTATCAGAGTCTTAAAAATTTATATAAAGAATGATCGAGCCTAGAACTAACTGTGACAACGATTAAGGCAAGCACACCTAACGAACAATAGTATTGTAATGCCCCGTACCCGAGATCGATGCTAAGACCGGATACGAGACATTACCATGCTTGGACTCACTTAAACATACACTTACGGGCTATAAAATTTCATTCTGATTTAAAACTTCTCTTTCTTAGTCAAATCATACATTTCATAGGCTCACCAGGCCTTAAACACGTATTTAAAACTTTCGTAACTTAACCGAAATCCTTTCTTTGAAACAGGGGCCAGACGCCCATGTTGCTTGGGGACACGCCTGTGTACCCTTAGACACGCCCATGTCATCAACCGTAGGGAGTTACTGCCAATTTTCACACGGGCTTGACACGCCCGTGTCTAGCAACCATGGGAATCTACTGACTTGATCCACACGGCCTGGGCACACGCCCATGCCCAAATCGTGTGTCCTGCACGGTTCATGTACACGGCCGTGGAAGATGACTGTGGCCTAAGCTAATTTAAAAATAATAAGATGCAGGGTTTGCACGGCCTAGACACACGCCCGTGTGTCTAACCGTGTGGGCACTTGGAGGCTATCTACCAAGCCTTCTTACGACTCTCATTTGCATACATACATATACTAATTCAATGGAACTCAAATCATCAACTAAAACACATGAATTTATACATTTGATTTATGAGAATAAGGTTTTCCTCCTATATAATTACAACAACTTACGCCATCATCAATGGCCATACACATTTAGATTATGAACCCTCTTAGGCCAACACAATGGCACATTAACAACAACTTAATTAGCCATAAATTCTAGCCCTATACATGCCATGACTCATAAGAACTTGATACCTCATACCAAGTGTCTGCTCGATAGTGTGAAAACATCTCCGGTAGCCTCCAATTTGAGCTAGTTAAAAGTAACCTATACGAGATGGGAAGAGAAAGGAAGTAAGCAATAATGCTTAGTAAGTTCATCTGCATAAATTAATAATTTCTGATATCCATTGAATAAACATAACCACAAGGTATTTTAAAGAGTTTCTCTCACAAACCCTTAGTTACTTACTCAACCTTTGTTGAAACTTACTCATTCGATCTCTTACCACACTCTTACCATGTCACCAGCCAACTGCTTGTGCTGAATAGCATTCATTCCTGCACTGATCACTATTTAATCACATGAAACAACATAACAACCACTCTAAATAATTCGCTTCTACCACTAATTTCTCAGTGGTTTCGCACTTAGCCCACGATTGAATCTCTAATAGGGTGTTATCGCACATAGTCCACCATTTAGTTATACTTATGGTGTTTTCGCACTTAGCATACCACAATCGATTAATGGGATGTTAGTGCACTTAGCTTATCATCCAGCATTATCAGAACACATGCACAACTCTACCACGTTTACTCTACTAGAACCACCTAGGTTCTCAATCAATATCAATCATACATCCAATATCGAATTCTACTACATTCATTCCCTTCAGGAGTTTATCATATATTGAATTCATCTCAATACAGTTCTAACACACATACTTGTTCTTCTCGTAATACAACCCCATACAGTAAACATATCCGTTGAATCATTCAAATTATTAAATAGCTCTCTTAAGTCTCATACACATAATTCTCATTAGCATCTTACCCTAATAGGGTCTTACATACATTAACATGTCGATGCTATGTCCTTGACATGGTCTTACACGAATTCTTACACCGAGGCCATTCTCCAATATGGTCTTACTCGAGACTTTAACCATCCTCATATCATGCTATATACTTTTACCAATACTCTAAATTCAATTCCATTGACATCTCATCAAAAATGTTTCATACATTCATATAGTAAACATACATTCCATTCAACATTAGAATATTAAATTAACTCATACTTAATTACAATATTCGCACATGAACTTACCTTGATGTTGAAATAGCCGAAAAGGACTATTTGCCCACATTTTTCTTTTCATCCGTTCTAGGTCCGAAACTTGTTTTCTTTGATCTAGAACAATGAAATATACTGATTTATTCATTTATAAATCATAAAATACCATAATACACACTTTAGGCAAAAATGACTATTTTGCCCCTACACTTTGACAAAATTACAATTTTGCCCCTAGGCTCGTAAATAAATTTTCATCACATTTTCTTGTTAATCAAGCCTAGCTGAACATTTAATCCTCTTATAACAGTCCACAATTCCAAATATTCCATGCCTTAATGAACAATTTACAACTTTTGCATTTTAGCCCAAATTAGGTGTTTCCATCGCAACACCTTTCCCAAAAGTTGTTTATCAACATCCTAACATTCATTTTCTCCCATAAAAACTCAGCTAACAACTTAATATCTCTCATGGAAAATCTCTAAACTTTTTACCATAATGCAAACTAGTCCCCTCTTTAGAAAGCTTAAGCTTTGGGGATCACAAAAGTACAATTTTCTTCAAGAAATACCATCAAAATCACTTACTTGAGGAGGAAATGTGTTGCTGAAATTTTGAGCTTCAAACACCCCTTGTTTGCTGCAACTTTCGGTGGAGAAGAACAAAGAAAAAGATGATATCTTTTTCCTTTCTTTATTTTATTATAAAACATCATTTCAACCCACCAACTTTGACCAAAATTAAAACTCTTGTCCCCTCTTTACTACATGGCCGGCCATCATATACAAGATGGTATAATTGCCCTTTAAAATCCTCCAATTAATATTTCATGGCTATTTGGTCCTTTAGCCTATAGAATGGAACTTTCGCATTTTATACGATTTAGTCCTTTTTCACAATTTAGCTAAAAATTGCTAAAATTAAGGCACCAAAATTTTCATGCATCCTTATAAACATGTTATCACACAACATAACATGAAAATAATTTTCTCTATCCTCAAATTAGTGATTCCGGGATCACTGATTCGACTAACCCCTAAATCGGGCTGTTACAAGTATAGTTGTGGCAATACCGGATTATCGAACCCAAAGGAACCAAAAGTACTAATACTAACTTCCTTTTTATTATTTAGCCTAAGAATTAAAGGAATTTTTATCGAATCTAAAATTAACTAACAACTAAGCTAAAGATGCAAAGACAAAGAGATTGAATTAAAAAACCAATTGATTAAGACAATACCCGAGGAAGAATCCACCTAGACTTCACTTGTTATCTAACTCTGAACCAGACAATATATTCACCTGACTTGATCCGTAGGATTCCCTAATTTATATTAATACCTCTTTCGAGGCTACTAACGTCTAACCCTAGGTTGATTAATTGAAATCTCTTTCTAATTAAAACCCTTAGAATTGCATTAACTCGATCTATGGACTCCCATATTAGGTTTGACCCTAATCCGGCAGATTTTTGTCACCCTATTTCTAGGCGCGTGAGCAACTCCGCTTAACTATGCTAGATCTACTCTTAGGCAAGGACTTTTGTTCCACTACCTAAGGACATCAATACTTGAATCAATATCCCGGAAATACAAAAACAAGAATTAAGAACACATAGTTAAGAACAAATCAAGTATTTATCATATAGTTTAGCAAACAATAACAAGTGTAACACCCCAAACCCGGCCTAGAAGTTATGACCGGATCTGGCATGTCACATAAAAGGGTTGTTTAAAAACTGCGCGTTTGTCAAAAATTTCGATTTTAATTATTTATTCGCTTGGTATCCTTTTGTTAACATTTTGGAAAACGGTTATTAAGGGTTTAGGAAATTCCCGTATTGAACATTTAATAATAGTAGGCAGTAAACAAATTAAAAGCTAAACCAAATAAAATACCCAATTTAAAGTTATAGTGCCCTTATTACACAACAAAAAACCCAATTAAAAATAAGTTTGAAATGAGAGAACGAGTTTACGAGAAAAACAATGTATAGCCACCACAAGTCCGCCTCGGCTCCCAATTCTGCGATCTACTGATTACCTGCAAAGATAAACAGAGGGGTGAGTCACCAAGACTTAGTGTTTAATTACCCTATATCACATAAAAGGCTCATACCACACAATCGCACATTGGGCCTTAGCCCACTGAAGATGGCATACAAAAGATATGAATGTAATGTGTCCCAGCCCAACCTAGTTTTTCCATCCTCTACACGCCACTCGTACCAGCCCAAACGCACCGTGGAGATTTCTACAATCAACCCTCCATCCGCTACACGCCTCATATGTGGCACCAAGCCACTGGTGACAGAGTCACTAATTATAACACGTGAGGCCAACCCACTTATCACTGGTGACAATCCCTGATAATCATATATGTGTGGCCAACCCACTATGGTACCAAACCACTGGGACAAGTCACAGAATCAACATATATACACGTGGTGTCAAACCACCATGGTACCAAACCACTGAGACATAGTCACTGAATGAGATATGTGGGGCCAACCCACTGTGGTACCAAACCACTGTGACAGTCCCTAAATAACACTTCCCCTTTCACATCATATCCCAAAGCCCATGCAATATGACATAATAATTCGTGTATGCAGTATGTCATGTATACAAAACATATATCAAATATAACGTATAACATGAATTACCATCATAATCAGATAGACAGAATATAACCTAATCAAGCTAATCAACCTCTAAGGGTATAACAGTAATTTTACCTTCCAAGGGTATTTTCGTAATTTACCTATCGAGGGTATTTTAGTAATTTTGTACCTGCAATGGCCTTTCTGATGGCCTAATGTCGCCTTGAGCGACACAACTACCATTTTCGGTCGTACTGAACTATTGGGCCTAAAACCCAATTTCGGCCCATTCGGGCCCACAAGCTCGTATGGCCCACCTAACACAAATCTAGCCATGTATATGATATTCATCTAGTCTAGTTCACTATATACTACACCATCATACACTTTATTCAATTGGGCCCACAGACCCATTGGGCCCACTTCGGCCCATTGTGGTCCAAGCAGCCTCAACCCACAAGAATACTACTGATAGCCTCAACTATCGCGTTGAAGCCCCACACGTGCACTCGCATGCTCATGTGGCTACTATTGCCGTGACCGGTACTTCGGCATTTGCCGCTCTACAACTAGAGTAAAGAGAGTTACACACCTGATAGGAATCTGGTGCTAATCCTCGCTCCGACCACTCCTGTGTGCAAACGCCCTCTAAGGTGTATTCACTCTCCTCATAGAATGCTCTATATATAGCTAGCTTCTCACCTTCCTTCTTTGTATCTTTCCGATGTGGGATCTCTCCGATAGCAGAGTTTAAATCCAACTCAAACTTTTCCTGTCCAATCTGCAAAATAAATACTCCCTTGCTTTTCATGAGATTCGAACCCAGGCTCCCTTGCAACATAATCCACACCGCTAGCCTCTAAGTCACAAGCTCCTCTTGTGTCTTAAACGATGCGCAACTAAATATAAATCTATAGTCAAATTCTAAGGTCCAAGTAAAAAGAAAACCAAAATGCAAGAGCCAATACTTGAACCTTGGACCTCTTTCCTTCCTTGTGGCGTAATCCCCTTGCCTCTTATATGGCGTCACATTGCCACTACACCACACACTCCACTTGTGTCATTTTCCTCCACATTTTATTCTTAAAGCCTACCTGCTAACTCCTAGGGTTTTTCTCGCCTAAAACCAAAATTTCTCTAAAGCCAAAGTTTGATCCCAGGACTTCATAGAAGCCCTCTAACCTTCCAAAATCACATATCTAATAGGTACAACTTACATTTAAGCCGATCTCTTATTCTCCAAAAATTTAAACACTACTACGCTCAAGGCCCATTGGGCCCAATCCTACTAGGCCCAACTTCGGGATGTTACAACAAGATTCATCTTAGGTTTCATCCCCCTCAGGTATCTAAGGGTTTAGTTCATATGGGAGTCCATAGATTGAGTTAATGCAATTCTAAGGGTTTTAATTAGAAAGAGATTTCAATTAATCAACCTAGGGTTAGACGTTAGTCGCATCGAGAGAGGGATTAATATACGTTAGGGAATCCTACAGATCAAGTCAAGTGAATAAAGCGTCTGGTTCAGAGTTAGATAACAAGTGAAGTCTAGGTGGATTCTTCCTCGAGTATTGTCTTAGTCAATTGGTTTTCTCTCACAAGTATTTTCCCCAATTTCATTCTTCTTTGTCTTAGAGGCTTTAGCTTAGTATTTAGTTTATTTAGATTAAACAACAAATTCCTCTATTTTAGGCTAGATAATAAAAAGAAAGTTAGTATTAGTACTTTTAGTTCCTCTGGGTTCGACAATCCGATCTTGCCTTAACTATACCACTGTTGGATAAGTGCGCTTACCTCACATCGTTGTCATAGTTAGTTTCTATGTTCGATCATTCTCTTTATAAATTTTAAGATTTTGACATCGCATAAAACAATGATCAAGTTTTTGGCGCCGTTGCCGGGGAACTAAAATATTAAGAAAGCTCAATTTTTATTACTTTAGCCATTATTATTTTTTTTCACTAATTTTTCTTTTATTTGATTTTGGCAGATAGAGGAGATGACACTGAATAACTATCAATGGCAAGTTATGAGGACAAAGCTAACAAAAGCAGCCGATATCTACAACCTCGACCCAGTAACCATGCTACCAAACCAGGTAGAGCTTTTAAGTAAGAAAATTTACGGTGTATGTGGTTCTTTGCAGGTACATCCAGTTATGCAGTGCGAAACAAGTGGAGGTGGGGTGAATCTTGAGTACCCTATCGACATGGCATGGAAAGCGAACAAGTCAACTCTATGGGTAACTATTCTAGACCTCAAAATAATTTTTTATAGTAACACTTATAATGCAGGTTGGAGGTACCATCCCAATTTCTTATGGGATGATCAAGGTAGTCAAAGACCGCAACTTCCTCCAGATTTTCAACAATCATCTCACCAGCAGGAACAGGAGCCGAACTTTGAAGAGATGTTGACAAAATTTATAGCGGTGACAGAAACTCATTTCCAAAACACCGAAACAACACTCAAAAATCAAGAAGCATCAATTCAAGGGATCAAGAAACAATTAGGTCAACTTGCTAAGCTGATCTCAGAACAACCACAAGAAAGCTTGCCAAGCAACGCTGAAACTAACCCAAAAGAGCAAATTCAAGCCGTAATAGCTCATGACAGTGAAAGGTTAGTGGAATCTGACCCGAGGCAAGAGCCTATGGTAAGTGAAGGTAAGGTTGAGGTAAGCCAAGATTTACCAAACCCGGTAATTACAGAGTACCAAGCTCGTGTGCCATACCCCAATGCGATAAAGAAAGAACACACAGGGGAAGAATTCGGTAAATTTCTTAAACCTCCAAAGAAGTTTCTTATTAACTTGCTGTTTCTTGAAGCTCTTTCACAGATGCCAGCTCCTAGACCTCGTGTCGATAAAGAAGATGTTCATGAGGAATGAATTCTTTGGATCGATGAACTAGACGAGTGGAAGACACACTTCAAAGAGAAACTAAAAACACACGAAGCAAAAATGAGGCAACTCCACGACGAACTTAATGATGGGATAACCCATCTTAAGATGAGAGATCAGGCACTGCTAATCTTCACAAATGGAACAGTCGAGGTAACTAGTCTTAAAATCAGCACCATAAAGGTAAACAGTGCTCGGCTTAAACTGTAACATCCTAGAATTAGGGGTATTGCATTTTGTCCTATTCTATGTGTTTGGCTCGTTTAGCTTGTTATTTTGGTGTGTTTGGGGGTCTTGGGAACGCTTGGGGTCGAGCCAGAGCTTTGGAAAATTTTTCTTTTTAGGGCACTTTAGGGGGAGAGCTAGTAGATGCAGGCCTTAAGCATGTTTGGTTGTAATTTGATGTCACAAGTGTAGTGTGTGGCTTAGTGGTTGGCGTCACAAGGGAGCATGGAAGGGGGAGTGGGTTCGAATCCCACATATGGATTTTTGGGGAGTTCTTTTTCTCCCAGGAAGGGAAGGTGGTGGAGTTGGCGTTGGACTATTCTAGAAAGAGTTTGAATTGGTCAAATGAATTCAAATGGTGGATGAAGAGGACTTGGTGGAGCAAATCTAGGAGCAAATCAAGGAAGTGGGGAGGTGAGTTGAGAGTTGGCCGAATGTTAGAGAGGAGGGAGGTGAATTTTGGCTATAGGGTGTTTAGCAAGGGGAAATTCGACATTAGGGGGAGGAGAGCAAAATCGAACCATTTGGGGATTGTGCCGAAATTCTGTATGCAGTCTTAGTTCCTTTTTTTTTATCTTTTACACTTTCGGCAGTTGAGACTTCAAATTTCGGGTACCTTTTGGTCACTAATTCTTCTTTCATTGAGCATTTTCTTTGATCTTTGTTTCCTCTCTTGTTGCCGAAGCCCCAACTCTCCATTTGCTTCCTTTTCTTTTCTCTTTGCAAACATTTCCTTTTGCCATTGTAATTGCCGAAATACCATAGCTGAATCCTCTCATAGTTTTTCTCTTCTTTAGCCGAACTTTTCTTCTTCTATTTTATCTTCTTTCCTTCTTTGCTTCTTTATTTTTGTCTCCTCATAGCCGAACCTCATTTTTTACCATTTGTTTTCTCACCTTATAACATCCTAAAAATTAGATTATCATTTTGTTACTTATGTTAGCTCGGATATGATGTTTATTGTGTGCTTAGTTTATTTGTGTGAAGGCTTGGAATTTTTTTTTACTAAGCTAGAATAATTTTTTTAGTATTAAAAATTTAGTGAAGTGGATTAAGTGAACTTGACACTTAAGTTAATTTAAGTGTTAAATTCTAGCACAAGAGGAGTTAATGGCATAGTGGATAAGGCACATGAAAGGTTGCTTGTGGGAAGAGGTTCGAGTAGCATGATTAGCATTTTGAAGACTTTATTTTTATGTATCCTAGCATTAATAGACGGACAAGCTTTACATATGGAAGGTTGGACTTTCAATTTTTGGTAAGTTGAATATTGGTTTAGGAAAGTTTGTACTTTGGGAAAGGAATCTTAAAGTTATGGAAGGATGGGGGGACATAAGGCTTGGCTTAAGGAAGATGTTTTGGAAACTATTCCAAGGCCTTTAGTGCATGTATGTGGATGGCATGTGTGGCTAGGGGGTGGCCGAATGTTGATAGGAGGTTTGGGGGGGATAGTTGGCCAACTTGAGCTTTTGTGCACCTTTTGGCATTTGTTTCTCTTTCTCTCCAAAAACTCCCTCTTTGGCCGAATGTACCTAGGCATTTTTGTACAAATTTGCTTTGGATATTAGCTCTCATTTTTGTGTTGAACCAAATTCTAATTTTTTCTCTCATTTTTCCATATTTTCGGTTTAGTGCACTCTTTCTTCCATCTCTCTCTCTCTTTTCTTTCTTTTGGTATTTGCTCAAAATCACATTTCCTTTTTCTTTCTTGTGGCCGAACCTCTCTCTTCTCCAAACTCTCTTTTCTTTTCTTTTCTTCCATTGTTATTTAAACCGAATCCTCTCTTTCTTATTTTTTATTTTCTCTCCTCTACTCTCGAATTTCATTTCTTTTTAGTCTCAAATCAATTATTTTCTTCATACAAAAACCATAGCCGAAACTTCTCATATCCTTTTTGATTTGTCTTGGCTGAATATCATCAAGGATAGGACTTCATTTGGTTTTCTTCAAACGGATTTTGGAAGATAGGTATGTGTCATGGACGAATTTCCTATCATTTCTTTTCTCTTTTCTATGCCGTTTTCTTGTGGACAAAGGCCGAACTTTTGGGCAATTGTTGCAAGGATTCTAATCATTCTTAGAAACCAATTTTTTCTAGGCTCTTTGGGACGTTGGAAGCAATCAACCTAAGCCTCAAATCTTTGACAATCGTTTTTGGGTAAGCCTATAGGTAAGATTGGTATTTCAAAGGGTAACTCATTGGGATTAAGGTATTGTTGGCCGAATGGTGTTGCTTAAAGTTTTGTGATTTGGCCGAATGTAGGACAAGGTGATCTAGTGCGGCAGATCAAATCTTTGGATCTTAGTACTTTCGTTGGTGTCACACACTTATAACTCGGTTTATATATATTTATATATGTGTGTTAATAACTAATTATGTTATTGAAGTGGAAAATTATGAGATCTTGATATGATACCATGATGGGTATAAGCAAGGAATCGAGTAAGTCCATTTCGATATGACTTTTGCAATATGATGCATGATGATACGATTTATGATATGGAAATTTCTATGTGATTACCTAATAAAGTATAGTGACATGATTTGTTTATCTATTGCATTGGTATGGGTGATATGAGAGGAGGGGGAAGATTTGATATCGTGTCCTTGGGACACCAGAGGTTTGGCACCTCCAATGGTTTGGTACCACATATTTCGTGTCTTTGGGACACCAGAGGTTTGGCACCTCATAGCGACTTGTCCCTGTGGTCTAGCACCACCGTGGGTTGGCCACACTTTTGAGATATTGGGATCGTCGCCAGTGATTTGGTATCACAACGTGGGTTGGCCCCACAATTTGATTATTCGTGACTTTGGTCACCAGTGGTTTGGTACCACATATTTCGTGTCTTTGGGACACCAGAGGTTTGGCACCTCATAGCGACTCTTCCCAGTGGTTTCGCACCACCGTGGGTTAGCCCCACATTTGATGTATTGGGATCGTCACCAGTGATTTGGTATCACAAGTGGGTTGGCACCACAACTTGATTATTCGTGACTTTGGGTCACCAGTGATTTGGTATCACAATATTGGATATCGTGACTTTGGGTCACCAGTGGTTTGGCACCACCAAAGGTGGTTTGGTACCACACACTGGTAGAAAAGGAGTTATGGATGGCTAGGTTGGGTGCATCATATATATATTGCTTGGTTATAATTTGTGTAAGTATGTGGCGTTTACCCGGGAGAGGGATTATGCACTGAGTCTTGGTGACTCACCTTCTCCCTTACCTTTTCAGGTGATTCGTAAATTCGCGGATGAGGAGCCGGATGAACTCGAGGAGGCCATGCAATAAAAGTTGGTTTTATATGAACTTCTATTTGGGTATTTTATTTTAATTTGGTTTTCATATTTTATGGATTTGTAATAAGGCCTCTTTAATTATGTTTTTGGATTATTTATATGCTTTGGATTTGTTTTAAATATGGTTATAAATTACATGGTTGTTATAATAATTTGAGCATAAAGTTTTCTAAACTACAAAGCGCGATGGTTTTTAAAACGTTACCATCAGGTAACATAAATCATTTGATAATTTTTAACTACTTAAGTATTTTCTGTAATTCATACTATTTTCCAAAATTCAAGTTTCCAAATTTCTATTAGATACGGTTTTCAACCTAATTGCTTTAGTTCCTTTTTAATTTATAAAAGGTTTACAAATCTAAGCTGTAACTAGGTTTTAAAGATTTATTTTCGGGATTTCAAAGTAAATTATTAATTTTTAACTTATTATACACTCGATTTCTACGAACTTAGAACAACAAAAAGTTTTTCACTAAAATTTAATCATTAATTCTATTTCTCTTTGAAACGTTTTCCTTCGTGGCATGCCAGATTCGGTCATGGCGTATTGGCCGGGTTTGGGGTGTTACACACCTAGCTGAAACATTGCTACTTTTCATCTCTTCTTCTCCCAGTTCTTTGTGAGCCGGACATAAAACTCTCTCAAATAGGGATTTTTCTTTCTAGGCCGAATACTCCTCAGTGCTAGGTTAGCCATTTCAATTTCGCTGTTGGCAAAAAGGGGACTCGTTGAGCATCTCTTGGTTTCTTCGATCTTGGTAATCTTCTTTTTATTCCGTGTGTTTCGCTTTTACTTTTTTCATAGCCGAAATGGCTATTTTATTTCTTAATGTTAGATCACGACTAATCTCTTCTGTCCTTCTCTTATAATGGCGTGGTTGGTTCGAATTAAATCTATAGCCGAATCCCTTCAGTCGACGTTAGGGTTCCCATTGGTTTAGTCCATAGCCAAACTTGGTGTTGTACGACTTCTTGTTAACCAAGGTAAGGAGTTTCTCTCTAGTTCTTTGCGATTAAACTCTATCCGTCTTATTCTGCCATAACCAAACCTCTTGATTTGACAATCAACGTTTCTCTCTGAAAGTACTGTACTGATTAAAACTCTCTTCATGGATGCGAGTGCTAGCCGATCCAAAGAGGGTGCGTTAAAGGAGCCTGAGGGGAGTGGACTCGTAGTCTCTGCTCCCAAGTTCAAACAACATGCTGTGTCGACTATTCGAGATTTTTAGCCGAGTTGTGGTAGAGAGCTGACATCCGTTTGGGATAGGCAGATAATGGCCATTCCCGCTAGTGAGAGTAGCGACGATCAGGAGTGTTTAGTTCTTCGTGTAATCAGGTGTGTAATTCTCACACCTTCATTTGTTTGACTAGTAATAACTATATGTATTACTTAAAAGCCGAAATATCGATAGCGGCTGTTGAGTTACCATTAGGGGGTAAGATTGGAGATACCAGGTTAGTTACCTATTTGAATATGTCATTTTAATACCTTAGCATGAATATATGTATGCTTCGATTATTCGATGTACGTTAATATATGTTGCATTCATTGCATCAGAATTAAATGTTACATGGGATTGGGATATGACATTGATGGAAAGGGGCAGTGTATATCTGTCACTCTGTCACATTATATCGGCTTTGAGCAGCATGACTGCCAATGAGGTGTGCAGCGGATGGAGGGTTGATTGTAGAAATCCCCACAGCTTTGTTAGGTTAGATACAGAGTGGTGTGTAGCGGATGGAATACTAGGCTGGGATGGGTTGCATTGCATTAATTATCTAATATTCCATGTTGTTAGGGCTACGACCCAATTCGATCCATATGGGCTTCGGCCAAATTTGTTACCGTGAGGGCTAAGGCCCGATTTACTTCTATGGGCTTAGGCCCAAATTTCGTTCGTAAGGGGAATTGCACACTGAGTTCTCGTAACTAACCCATCTGCTTAATTTTGCAGGTAATCCCTAGTCCGAGGATCTGGAGTCGAGGAGGACTCTGTGGTGGCCATGCGTTACTTCTTTCGTAAACTCCGTTTTTCTTTATTTTACAATTATTTCAAATTTGGGGTTTTGTTATGTAATAAGGCCTCCAGGATTTTAATTTGGTTTTTGCTTTTATACACATATTATCTAATATGAGTTGATCAATACGAGGTTTTTCCTAAAAACATAAACAACTGTTTTCCAAAACTTTATCAAACGGATTGCAAGCAATAAACAATTAAACTCGAGTTTTTCTTAGAATGCAAAAACTATTTTTTTTTAAAAAAGTCACGTTTCTAAAATCCATTAGTTTCGTTTTTTCTTGCCACAACTCAAGTTTTCGGTAGTTAGTATTATTAACTACATTTTGCGAGAAAACCATTAAATCAATTTTATTTTTTTTAATGGAACCAAAACCCAAAATTTTTAAACAATCGCAAAGTACTTTAACAACCATTCTATGTGACATGCCAGATCCGGTCGTAACGTCTAGGCCGGGTTTGGGGTGTTACAATTATGGTACCAAAGCCTGGCTGCAAAACTCGGCTGTGGAATGGGTTCAAAAACGTTTTTCCAAAATTGATTTGAAATATGGGTTAGAAAAAAAAAAGAAAAAATATATATATATATGTCTTTCTGCAAGTATGGCACATCGAGTCTCCGGCCCAAATCCATACTGTAAGTCTTCTATTTCTGTTTGATTTTATAAAAGGATTTTTATGGTGTTGTGATTGCTAGTTATAAGAGATAAAATTTTAGAGATCAAGACCTTTAGAAATACGATTTGCGAAAACTACTTCTAAATCTGTATTCATAAGATATCCGTTAATAAACAGTGGAATAATTTAGTAATTCATAAAATTCCTAATCAGATTAAGTCGATTCAGTAAACATAAGCGTTAGAGGACGTGGACTGGGTACACGCGGCCGTGGTCGAGGCCGAGGTACTGGGGTTGGATCTGAGGCATCTGGGCACATGCTTGAAATGGAAGCACTTGCATCACCGGTGACCAAGGAGGGGTCCCATGACCGAACTGGAGGGGGCAATGCTTTGTCTCAAGCTATGCTGCATGTTCTGGAGCGGGTTACCGAGGCAAGCAGGAGATCGGTAGCTCAGAAATCTATTCCTGAGCGACTTCGGGCAAATGGGGCTGAGATATTCAGGGGTATTTTTGGTGTGGCCCCAAACGTAGCTGAATACTGGCTGGAAGCATCTGAACGAATCATGGATGATCTGACTGCACGGCAAAGGAAAAATTGAAAGGAGCAGTGTCCCTCTTACAAGATGAGGCGTATCAGTGGTGGCTCACAGTAAGGGAGGGTACTCTAGCGGACCGTAATACTTGGGACTTCTTCAAGACAGCGTTCCAGGGAAAGTATGTTGGGGTGAGTTATGTGGACACCTAGAGGAAGGCATTCCTAAACTTGGTCCAGGGGAATAAGTCGGTGGCTGAGTATGAGGTGGAGTTCCTACGCCTAAGCCATTATGCTCGGGGTATCATCGTAACTAATTATGAACGTTGTGTTCGGTTCGAGGATGGTCTACGGAATGAGCTGCGGCTACTGATAGCTTTGCAGTAGGAAAGAGATTTTACAATTTTGGTTGAGAAAGCAAAAATAGTTGAAGAAGTGAAGCAGTCTGAGAAGCAGAATCGAGATAAGGATAGGGGTAAGAATAAGAGGAGTTTTGGGTCGTCAGGATCTGCTGGGGGCTTTTAAAAGAGGCTTAGGTTTGATGGGCCGGGCCGAGTTGCGATACCTTTTGCTATTGGTCAGTCTCAATCGTGTGCTCGGTGTGGGAAGATACATTCGGGGGAGTGTTGGAGAAGAACTAGAGGATGTTTCAAGTGTGGATCTATGGACCATCTGATAAGGGACTGTCCATAAGAGTTGGCTAGGGCGCGATCAGTAAGTCAGGGTTATGCACAGCCGGGAAAAAGTGGGCAGCAGCCACCGAGAGGTCGTGGTCTGGTCAAGGGAAGAAATGGAGTTGGTCGAGGACGTGGAGCACCGGGTAGAGGTACTGGTAACACAGATGCAAAACAGCCTAGATTGGTTTATGTGGCTAGGCGGAGAGAGGATGGCGACGCACCGGATGCCATAACCGGTACGTTCCTTATATCTAGTGTACCCTTTACAGCTTTGATAGATATTGGGTCTACACATTCATATGTTGCTAGTATTGTGTCTGGGACTTTGGGTATAGAATCTGAGATTGTTTCTAGGCAAATGACTGTGATTAGCCCTTTAGGACAATCTGTAGTGGTAAACAAATTATTTAGGAATGTGCCTTTAGAAGTGCAAGGGATTGTTTTCCCGATAGATTTGATGGAGTTGCCGTTTGGCGAGTTTGATCTAATCTTAGGTATGGACTGGTTAGTTAAGCATCGAGCAAACTTGGATTGTGCTGCTAAACGCATGATATTGAAGACTTCCGAGGATGAGGAGGTGCTGGTGATAGGTGAGAGAAGGAATTACCTGTCTAATGTGGTGTCTGCACTAAAGGCTGAAAGGATGGTGAGAAAAGGGTGTAAGGTGTTCTTAGCTTTCATTAGTGCTTTGGAAGCCAAAGAATTGTTTGTAAGGGATGTTAGAACGGTGAAAGAGTTCTTGGACATCTTTCCAGAAGAGCTTCCAAGGTTACCTCCGGATCGTGAGGTGGAATTTGGCATTGAACTGTTGCCAGGAACGGCTCCGGTGTCCATCGCCCCATATAGGATGGCACCGAAGGAGCTGGTAGAACTTAAAGCTCAGATCCAGAAACTGTTAGATCATGGATTTATCCGATAAAGTGTATCTCAATGGGGAGCGCCGGTGTTGTTCGTAAAGAAAAAGGATGGGTCGATGCGTATGTGCATTGACTATCGTCAGTTGAATAAGTTGACGATTAAGAACAAATACCCGTTACCAAGGATTGACGACCTGTTCGATCAGCTGCGAGGAGCTTCAGTTTTCTCGAAAATAGACTTGAGATCTGGGTATCATCAGCTAAAGGTCAAGGAGGCGGATATTCACAAGACTGCATTCCAAACGCGTTATGGGCATTATGAGTTTCTAGTGATGTCGCTTGGGTTAACAAATGCACCAGCCGCATTTATGGACATGAAGAACCGGGTCTTTCAACCCTATCTAGACCGGTTCATGGTGGTATTCATAGATAACATCCTGGTATACTCAAGAATAGAAGGGGAGCATGATTCGCATCTTCGGGTTGTTCTACATATATGAAGAGAGAAGAAACTGTAAGCAAAATTCAGCAAGTGTGAATTTTGGCTGAGGGAAGTTATCTTTTTGAGGCATGTTGTTTTTGCCGAGGGGATTAGGGTTGATCCCCGAAAGATCGAAGCTGTTCTGGACTGGAAATCACCGAAGCCTGTGGTAGAAATTCGAAGTTTTCTTGGGTTAGCTGGGTACTATAGAAGGTTCGTTGAGGGGTTTTCATTGATTGCTGCACCATTAACCAAGTTGTTACGGAAAGGGGTACCATTTGTTTGGGCTGATAAACAACAGGAAAGCTTTGAGAAGCTAAAGAGGATTTTGACTAAGGCACTAGTGTTGATTCAGCCTGAGGCTGGGAAGGAATTTGTCGTTTATTGTGATGTATCACACATAGGGTTAGGATGTGTGCTAATGCAAGAAGGGAAAGTGGTAGCGTATGCCTCTCGGCAATTAAGGCCCCATGAAGTGAATTATCCCACTCATGATTTAGAGTTAGCTGTTGTGGTGTTCGCCCTAAAGATATGGAGGCATTATCTGTATAGGGAAAAGTCGATTATCTACACCGACCATAAGAGCCTAAAATATCTCCTTACCTAGAAGGAGTTGAATTTAAGGCAGCGGAGGTAGATTGACTTGTTGAAGGACTATGACTGCTCGATTGAGTATCACCCGGGTAAAGCTAATGTGGTGGCAAATGCGTTGAGTCGTAAGGTGATATCAGATTTGAGGGAAATGTTTGCTCATCTCAGTCTGTATGAAGATGGTAGCTTCCTAGCCGAACTTCAAGTAAAGCCGACGTTAGTGGATTAGATTAAAGAGAAGCAATTATTAAATGAATTGTTAAGTTCTCAACTTCAGCAAGTTGAAGGTGGTAAGACAGGGGTTTTTGGTCTGAGCAGTGAAGGGGTATTATGTTTTCGTGGAAAGGTTTGTATGTCGAAGGACTCAGAGTTGAGGCAGATGATTCTGCGGGAGGCGCATAGTAGCCCATACGCTATGCATCCTGGTGAAAGTAAGATGTAACGAGATCTACGTGAACAGTATTGGTGGCCTGGTCTAAAATGGGAAGTTACCGACTTTGTGGGGAAGTGTTTGACGTGTCAGTAGGTGAAGGCGGAGCATCAATTGCCTTTAGGATTGTTGCAGCCGCTAAAGACCGCACTTTGGAAATGGGAGAGGATAACGATGGATTTTGTTAGTGGGCTACCTCTGACGCCTACTAAGAAAGATTCAGTGTGGGTGATTGTCGACTGGTTGACGAAGGCCGCTCACTTCATACCGATAAGTATGGATTACTCGCACCAGAAGTTGGCCAAGTTATATGTGGCAGAAATTTTGAGGTTGCATGGGGTACCTGTATCTATCATATTAGACTAGGATCCTAGATTTACATCACGATTCTGGAAGGCGTTACATGGGGCCTTGGGTACAAGGCTGGATTTCAGCACAGCATTTCATCCGTAGACTGATGGCCAGTCGAAAAGGGTAATTCATATTCTGGAAGACATGTTAAAGGGCTGTGTAATCGACTTCAGGGGTAGTTGGGAAGATTTTCTACCATTGGCAGAATTCGCTACAACAATAGTTATCAGTCCAGTATCCAGATGGCACCCTATGAGGCGTTGTATGGACGTAGGTGTCGTACACCTACCTGCTGGACGGAGTTGGGTGAGCGACAGTTGCTGGGTCTGGAATTGATCTCAGAGACTAAGGAAAAGGTGAAGTTGATTCGGGCTCGGTTGAAGGAAGCTTCCGATAGGCAAAAATCATATGCAGGTCTGAGGCGTAGAGAAATAGAATTCTCAGTCGGTGATCGGGTCTTCCTGAAAGTCTCACCATGGAAGAAGGCTCTAAGGTTTGGACGAAAGGGCAAGTTGAGCCCCAGATTCATCGGGCCTTATCAAATAATCAAACACGTGGGACCAGTGGCTTATCAGCTTGAGTTACCTTCGGAGTTGAGTCAGATACATAGTGTATTCCATGTTTTGATGTTAAGGCGTTATCATTCGAATCCGTCTCACATAGTGCCGGTGGAAGAAATTGAAGTAAGACCTGACCTATCTTTTGAATAGGAGCCAATGCAGATTCTAGATTGGGATGTTAAGGTGTTGAAAAAGAAATCTGTCCCGTTGGTCAAAGTGTTATGGCGTAATCACGGTACAGAGGAAGCCACATGGGAGCCGAAAGAGGTAATGCGACAACAATACCCTAATATCTTTTAGCCAGGTAAATTTTGAGGGCAAAATTTGTTTAAGGGGGTAGAACTATAACATCCTAGAATTAGGGGTTTGCATTTTGTGCTATTCTATGTGTTTGGCTCGTTTAGCTTGTTATTTTGGTGTGGTTAGGGGTCTTGGGGAGGCTCGAGGTCGAGCCAGGGCTTTGGAAAATTTTTCTTTTTAGGGCACTTTAGGGGGAGAGCTAGTGGATGTAGACCTTAAGCATGTTTGGTTGTAATTTGATGTCACAAGTAGAGTGTGTGGCTTAGTGGTTAGCGTCACAAGGGAGCATGAAAGGGGGAGTGGGTTCGAATCCCACATGTGGCTTTTTGGGGAATTCATTTTGTGCCAGGAAGGGAAGGTTGTGGAGTTTGCGTTAGACTCTTCTAGGAAGAGTTTGAATTGGTCAAATGAATTCAACTGATGGATGGAGAGGACTTGGTGGAGCAAATCTAGGAGCAAATCAAGGAAGTGGGGAGGTGAGTTGAGAGTTGGCCGAATGTTAGAGAGGAGGGAGGTGAATTTTGGCTATAGGGTGTTTAGCAAGGGGAAATTCGACATTAGGGGGAGGAGAGCAAAATCGAACCATTTGGGGATTGTGCCGAAATTCTGTATGCAGTCTTAGTTCCTTTTTTTTTATCTTTTACACTTTCGGCAGTTGAGACTTCAAATTTCGGGTACCTTTTGGTCACTAATTCTTCTTTCATTGAGCATTTTCTTTGATCTTTGTTGCCTCTCTTGTTGCCGAAACCCCAACTCTCCATTTGCTTCATTTTCTTTTCTCTTTGCAAACATTTCCTTTTGCCATTGTGATTGCCGAAATACCATAGCCGAATCCTCTCCCAGTTTTTCTCTTCTTTAGCCGAACTCTTCTTCTTCTATTTCATCTTCTTCCCTTCTTTGCGTCTTTATTTTCGTCTCCTCATAGCCAAACCTCTCTTTTTACCATTTGTTTTCTCACCTAGCCGAAACCTTGCTACTTCTCATCTCTTCTTCTCCCAGTTCTTTGTGAGCCGAACACAAAACTCTCTCAAATAGTGATTTTCCCTTCTAGGCCGAATACTCCTCAATGCTAGGTTAGCCATTTCGATTTTCCTGTTGGCAAAAAGGGGACTCGTTGAGCATCTCTTGGTTTCTTCGATCTTGGTAATCTTCTTTTTCTTTCGTGTGTTTTGCTCTTACGTTTTTCATAGCCAAAGTGGCTATTTTATTTCTTAATGTTAGATCATGACTAATCTCTTCTACCCTTCTCTTATAATGGCGTTGTTGCTTTGGATTAAATCTATACCCGAATCCCTTCAGTTGACGTTACGGTTCCCATTGATTTAGTCCATAGCCAAACTTGGTGTTGTACGACTTCTTGTTAACCAAGGTAAGGAGTTTCTCTCTAGTTCTTTGCGATTAAACTCTACCCATCTTATCCTGCCATAACCAAACCTCCTGATTTGACAATCAACGTTTCTCTCTGAAAGTACTGTACTGATCAAGACTCTCTTCATGGATGCGAGTGCTAGCCGATCCAAGGAGGGTGCGTTAAAGGAGCATGAGGGGAGTGGACTCGTAGTCTCTGCTCCCAAGTTCAAACGGCGTGCTGTGTTGGTGATTCGAGATTTTCTGCCGGGTTGTGGTAGAGAGCAGACATCCGTTTGGGATAGGCGGATAGTGGCCATTCCCGCTAGTGAGAGTAATGACGATCAGGAGTGTTTAGTTCTTCGCGTAATCAGGTGTGTAATCCTCACACCTTTATTTGTTTGACTAGTAATAACTATATGTATTGCTTAAAAGCCGAAATATCGGTAATGGCTGTTGAGTTACCCTTAGGGGGTAAGATGGGAGATACCAGGTTAGTTACCTATTTGAATATGTCATTTTAATACCTTAGCATAAATATATGTATGCTTCGATTATTCATTGTACATTGATATATGTTGCATTCATTACATTATGATTAAATGTTACATGGGATTGTGATATGATATTGAAGGAAATGGGTCGTGTATATCGGTGACTCTGTCACCTTATTGCAGTGGCTAGGCCACATACATCTGTGACTCTGTCACATTATATCGGCTTTGAGCAGCATGACTGTCAGCATGACTGCCAATGAGGTGTGTAGCGGATAGAGGGTTGATTGTAGAAATCCGCATAGGTGTGTTAGGTTGGATATGAAGTGGTGTGTAGCGGATGGAATACTAGGCTGGGATGGGTTGCATTGCATTCACTATCTAATATGCCATGTTGTTAGGGCTACGGCCTAATTCGATCCATATGGGCTTCGGTCAAATTTGTTACCTGAGGGCTAAGGCCCAATTTACTTCTGTGGGCTTAGGCCCAAATTTCATCCATAAGGGGAATTGCACACTGAGTTCTCGTAACTAACCCATCTGCTTAATTTTGCAGGTAATCCCTAGTCCGAGGAGGACTCTGTGGTGGCCATGCGTTACTTCTTTCATAAACTCCATTTTTCTTTATTTTAAACTTATTTCAAATTTGGGATTTTGTTATGTAATAAGGCCTCCAGGATTTTAACTTGGTTTTTGCTTTTATACACACATTATCTAATATGAGTTGATCAATACGGGGTTTTTCCTAAAAACATAAACAACCATTTTCCAAAACATTAACAAACGGATTGCAAGCAATAAATAATTAAACTCGGGTTTTTCTTAGAATGCAAAAACTATTTTTTTTTAAAAAATGTCACGTTTTTTGAAATCCATTACAACATAAGTTTTCGGTAGTTAGTATTATTAACTACATTTTGCGAGAAAACCGTTAAATCAATTCTATTTTTTTTTAATGGAACCAAAACCCAAAATTTTTAACCAATCTCAAAGTACTTTAACAACCATTCCATGTGACATGCCAGATCTGGTTATAACGTCTAGGCCGGGTTTGGGGTGTTACATAAAATTTATATCAATAACCGAATTGATCGCATGAGAAAGGATTTTCACCTCCTCAAACCACCATGATTATGCGAATGAGAGGTAAGTTTCGCTCAAAACTTTAAACGAGCGCTTCTCGGAAGGCAACCCGAGCACTAACCCTACTAATTAGTTTAGTTTTACTTATTTCCATGTTTAGGCACAGGTTTTCCATACTTACACGGCCTTGCACATGGCCGTGGCCGTGGCCGTGCGGGCACCACAGGTAGGTAAAAGGGCATGGCCGTAGACGTGTGGCAACAGGACAAAAAATTTTCCCAAAAAAACACGGGTTGCATCCCTATTAAACCCCCTCCTTCCTTTTTTCTTTTCCAGTTGTCTTTCTTCTTTCATTTTCCATTATTTACTTTTACTTTTATTTTTATTTTTATTTTTATTTTTATTTTTATTTTCTTTATTATTTTCTTCTTATTCTTCATGCCATTTAGATTTAGCTTAGGATACAATAAAATCAGGCCGGCTACTTCGAGAATTCAAATTCAAACGGTTCAAGGCGATCCCCCACGTTCACCTCTGCCAATTCCTATCCGATTTCTTTTCATTGACTCCATCCAAAATTCAGGAAGTTTCACTTCTCTCCTTATCTTATGATTTTATTATTATTTTGCTATTATCTATCTTTGTACATTGAGGACAATGTACATTTTAAGTGTGGGGGGGTTAACTATAGTATTATTTTAAAATCCCTGAATTATGTCTTGTCCCCTTAAGTAAGTTCTCATATTATGATTAGAATGAAATTTCCCCTAGTTTATAATTTTTATTGATATGTTTTAGATTAAGTTATTGATAATTGTGCACTGATAATTAACCCTTAAGATACTAGAGAATCAAGCATGATAAGTCTATTTTTCAATGATAAAAAAAAAATTTGCTAGGTTGTCTACCTAAATCTGAATATGAACTTGAAGTTTAAAATTTACAAGGTTGATATCAAAAACCCATGATTTTTGTGTGATTTTGAGCCTTTTAAGATCATATATTCTTTTCGTGCTCACTTTTTGATTATGAGTGTGTCAACATTGATTTGTTATTCTAAAACTTGCTTCGATTATACATGTCGAGACCACATTATTGATTTGATATACAGAGATGATAAAGGCACTTAGGATTTAACCCACTCACTCCACTAAAAGGCTTACCTTGATAATTAACCCCTAGTAAACCCCTTTTGATCCTAACAACCCTTTTATTGACTCACCCACTAATATTAACCCAAAACCCTTTGTATTTGTTATCACCATTCCTTGACTCCCTTTTTTGTCGAGATTTGATTTTGAACAGTTTCCTAACTATGTTCTATATTTCAGTTGTTAAAGATCTTTCTTATTATTGTAATGGCTTGTTCTTAAAAGAAAAAATGAAGTATATTCAATATTAGCTTTATGTAATTGGGCTTATACGTTTAAATTCCACATCTTGAGAAGAAGCTCATGTTATTAGTATTACAAGTTTTTAGTTGAAGTAATTATTTAGGATTAATTCATTTTTCTAGTTAGGTAAATTGTCAATTCAATCTCGATTCTAACCGTCTAATTAAGCCGTTATCCACACCTTTAACTCGAGCCCCATTACAACCCTTTTTAAAGACCTTTTGATTTGTGTATCATCTCATTTTACAGTGGTGGAGATTTGATATTCAGGCAAGCTTATGGGATTAACTTTTCATGTTCGACTTTTGAGTGCTTAATTTTGAACCTTAAACACTTTGAGTGATTTAAGTGAATCTTTAGTGAGGATGTCAACTATTATCAATTTCGAATCAGGGGTAAGTATTTAGGTAAAAGGAAATGCCTATGTTTTTGTGCTATAAAAACTATGACTTTGATTCTTTGAATCTTTAGGACCCTTTGAGTTAAATTATTAATGTATGAATTATCTTTGAATTATGATGAAACATTATTGATGAATATTATGAATTGAGGAAGTTCATTTTAATTGTGAGTTGAAAATTTTGCTTGAGGACAAGCAAATGCTTAAGTGTGGAAGTATTTGATAAACCACAATAGTAACATATTTTAAGCCCACATTTAGCATGCTTTTGGATGATGTATCCCTTGAATTATGTAATTTGATGCTCTTAATCCTTTAATTTCATGTTTTATACTTAGGAGAGCATAGGAGGATGAAAAGAATGAGAAACGGGCCAAAAACGGAGTAAATGGGCCATGACAAGAAATCGACACGGCCTGGATCCAAGACCACACGGCCGTACCTCATTAATAGACTCAACCCGACCTAGCCACGATTCACACGGGCGTGTGCCATGGGCGTGTCCTAGATGTGAGAAAGAGGAGTTTCATTTAGATTAGGGTACTTAGAGGCAAAGAAACACATTCCAAGAGCCTATATATACACCTTAGAGGCCAACCTTCAGGGGGGCGTCCAGCTAGGCCAAAGAGCCGAACCAGAAAGGTCAGAATTGTGGAATTTACTTGAAGAAAGCCAGCTGATTCATCTCAAGAAGCCGGAGTCATACTCAAGACGGAGGATCTCTCTTCAATTTCTTTAGGGAGTTTTAGGGTTTTCTTATGTTTTGTTTTATCTTTTCTTCTGAGATGTATTCTTTTATCATTATGAACTAAACCCTCAGATACTTGAGGGGGATGAAACCTAAGATGAATCTTATTATCATTTACTGAACTATATGATAAATATTTGACTTGTTCATAATTATGTGTTCTTAATTCTTGTGTTGATGTTTCTGGAATATTAATTCAAGTATGATGTGCTTAGGTGGAGGAGCAAAAGTCCCTGCCTAAGAGTAGATCTAGCATAGTTAAGCGGAGTTGCTCGCGCGCCTAGAGATAGGGTGACAAAAATCTGCCGAATTAGGGTCAAACCTGATATGGAAGTCCATAGATAGAGCTAATGCAATTCTAGGGGTTTTAATTAGAAAGAGATTTCAATTAATCAACCTAAGGTTAGACGTTAGTCGCCTCGAGAGAGGGATTAATATACGTTAGGGAATCCTACTGATTAAGTCAAGTGAATAAATCGTCTGGTTCAGAGTTAGATAACAAGTGAAGTCTAGGTGGATTCTTCCTCGGGTATTGTCTTAGTCAATTGGTTTTCTTTCACAAGTATTTTCCCCAATTTCATTCTTCTTTGTCTTAGAGTCTTTAGCTTAGTAGTTAGTTTATTTAGATTAAACAACAAATTCCCTCTGTTTTAGGCTAGATAATAAAAAGAAAGTTAGTATTAGTACTTTTAGTTCCTTTGGGTTCGATAATCCGGTCTTGCCTTAACTATACTATTGTTCGATAGGTGCGCTTGCCTCACTTCTTGTCATAGTTAGTTTCCAGGTTCGATCATTCTCTTTATAAATTTTAAGACTTTGACATTGCATAAAACAACGATCACTTCTACTTAAATTATCAATGTATAAATTATCTATGAACTATGATGAAACACTATTAATGAATATTATGAATTGAGGAAGTTCATTTTAATTGTGAGTTGAGAATTTTGCTTGAGGACAAGCAAATGCTTAAGTGTGGGGGTATTTGATAAACCGTAGTATATACATATTTTAATCCCACATTTAGCATACTTTTGGATAATTTATCTCCTGAATTGTGGAATTTGATGCTCCTAATCTTTAATTTCATGTTTTATACTTAGGAGAGCACCGGAGGATGAAAACAACGAGAAACGGGCCAAAAACAGAGAAAATGGGCCAAAAACAAGAAATTCACACGGCCTGGGCCCGAGCCACACGGTCGTGCCTCCTTAGCAGACCCAAACACGGCCTGGACTAGACTTACACGGGCGTGTCCCTGCTGTGACCTGTTTTAATTCCATTCAGATTAGGATACTTAGGGGCAAAGAAAGACATTCCGAATGCCTATATAAACACCCTAAGTGTGACCTAAAAGGGGGCGGTTCAGGTAGGCCGAGGAGCCAAGCCAGAGAGGTCGAATTGTGGGATTTACTCGAAGACAGCTAGTTGATGCAGCTCAAGAAGCTGGAATCATACTCAAGATGGAAGATCTTCCCTTCAATTTCCTTTAGGGGGTTTTAGGGTTTTTCTTATGTTTTGTTTTATACTTTCTTCTGAGATGTATTCTTTTATAATTATGAACTAAACCCCTCAAATACTTGAGGGGGATGAAACCTAAGACGGATCTTGTTATTATTTTCTGAACTATATGATAAATACTTGATTTGTTCTTAACTATTACGATTTAGCCATTTTTCCTTAATTAACTATCCAAACTGCAAAATTTCTGAATCAAATTTCAATTTACCTACATAAAAATCTGTAAATATTTAATAATAATATTACATACTCAATTTACAGAAATGAGGTCCCGATACTTTGTTTTCCAAAACCACTTGACTTTAGCTAACTGTCTAA
The DNA here is from genome assembly GCA_025503065.1 of Gossypium bickii. Taxonomy (NCBI): domain Eukaryota; kingdom Viridiplantae; phylum Streptophyta; class Magnoliopsida; order Malvales; family Malvaceae; genus Gossypium; species Gossypium bickii. Next base: position 29,417,012 of record CP106712.1, read on the forward strand.
TTACGAAAAACTTACCAAATCAAAATTTAATAAAACACTATAATCAACTCGTAAATATTAATAAATAATATTTACAAACTCGATCATTGGAGAATGGGGTTTCAAAACCACCATTTTTGGCACCATTGGAAACTGAGCCATTACACTAATATTTCCCAAATTACATACCATTACGAAAGCTACTTAATAAGTGTTCATCCAATGACCTTGTTATAAGAGTGTTACCATAATAGGATATCCTTAATCTCTTTAGGATAAATTTGTTCTCCCAGTATGATCATATTTTATTTCATGGTAACTATTACATCTTCCTTCATGAAAATTCAATTACTATCAAATAGCAATCAAGTCATTTATCAGAAAGACAAATGACCCTTGGTCATGTTTACTTTTCATCTATTATGTGAAGCGAATCAGAGGATATCGTTTACCCATTAGTTGGTCTATGAATTTCACTATTGTAAATGATGATACATACTGTAGAAGTTGTATACCTAGCTCATCAACTTTCGGTTCCTTATCTATTTGAACTCATGCTTTTACTTACTTTAAAATATATGAGCCGCCCATATATAGTCCATCATCCACTCAGGATTAAGGTATGTCACACTATGAATGTTACAAGTGAATAAATCCATAAACGGATGCTCGAGTCTTGTTCGATGAAGTGTCAGTCCAGTCAGCCACATCTACGTCTCTATCTTCTATCTTCTAGGAGTCATTCGCTTCAATGCTCAAGACAAAGTGCCTCCCCAATTGGAGTTGATAGACGACTTATTAGTCTTTCAATTGATTTTCTCATTTTTTATTAAGTTGATGTCATGTTTAGATTCATCTACTAATACAAGTTGTCTTTTGTATAACGATTTGACCATGCAATTCCGCTTAGTATTAGTTAAATGTTAGATAACTAGTGAGCCAATATTTTCTTCCATTTTGTTTTGCCTACAAAAATATCAAAGACAATATACAAAGGGTATTACTGTAATTAATGGATATTTTATTAAACCAATTTGTTCAAAAAAAAAATATAAGTATACTTAGACGAAAATACTACACTAAGGGCACTAGATCCTAATAATAGGGGACCTAATTGAATTAAATGAAAGCTATTGAAAAATTATGCTAAAGATTGGAAGCTGGAGGTCCCTAGTGCATATATATATTCAAATTTATATTCAATCGGGAATATTGAAAGATATGGATCTTTCAAATATTAGGGTTTAGAGGGTCTAAAATGAATAGATTGCATTTTATGATTTTTTAATATATTTCTATGTGTTTTTTGTGAAACTAATATCATGTCCAAAATCAGATTTATCATATGTAGTTAAGACAATTCCAGGACGTTGAAAGATAAGGAAAATGTAACACCCAAAAATCTCAGTGTCACCAATAGTACTATATCAAAAGATAAATAACAAAATTTCCCTAAAAACAAGAGTTTATTAATTGAATAATGATAGTAAAGTCGAAATTCAACAGTGGAAAAGAAAGTATGAATTTTAGTAAAGATTAAATTAAAAATTTGTGAAAGTGTAACACCTCAAACCCGACCTAGATGTTATTATCGCATTTGGAGAGATTACACTAGCTCATTAAAGAACTTTTGATTTTGTCTAACTCAATGTGTGTTTCAAAAGTATAAATTTTGGCAAAACTCTTACATATATTTAGAAAAATCATATGTTGTAAAATCATTTAATCACTTATTTAGTTTTGCAGTGAAAAATTCAAAGTTTTAATTTTGAAAATCAAGTTCTAATTTGGTAAATCGTATGATTTTGCAGTTTTATTGTAAAAATACCAAAAATAAACGAATAAAACAAAAACCAAAACCAAGTCCAAAAATAGCCTTACAGTCCAAAAAAGTTAAAAAAAAACGTAGACCATATTATTTAATTAATCGAATAACAATCTGAGCTCCCACACGTCGTCCTATCCTAAACTCAATAATTACCTGAAAAGTTAGAGTTAAAACAAAGGGGTGAGCTATAAAGCTTAGTGTATAACTAAACTCAAACAGAGAACACACATAACAATATACAAATCAGAGTATCACAGAGAATTTCATAACAATCAATTGAGTAGAACTAAGAATGCATGATTATGTCAATGCGGTATTTTTCAGAAAAACATAATGCAGATTTTTCAAAAAAAATTCCTACCCAACTCCATTACACACCAAAATCGAGTTCCCCAGAACTCGACCAACCAAAACACACCAACAGATAATTGTGCTAAATGCCACCAGTGTAACACCTCTAACTCGTATCTATCACCGAAATAGGGTTACGGGAATGCTATAGCAAGTTAACATAAATAAACAAGTAAAATCATGATCATTTCAATATAATTTCCCAAATACCATAATGTAATTAAATTAAAATAATATCTTATATTTACGAGGCTTAAATCGAGCTTTAGGGACTAAAGAATTAATGTTAAAACCTTCAGGGACTAATTTGAAACAAATCAGGAAATTTGGGGAAAATATGAAAAATTTCAAAAATAGGGGACACATAGCCGTGTGACCAGGCCGTGTGGAATCCCCCAGGCTGTGTAACTTTCGAAGTTGGGATACACGACCGTGTCTCAACCTGTGTCTTCACCTGTGTAACTTACTAAGTTGGGCCACACGGCCAGGTGCTATATCGTGTAACTCTCTAACTTGCGACACACGACCGTGTCCCAGGCTGTGTGCACCTAAATGAACCTTTAACATCAAATTTACCATTCCAAGATTTCTTAGACCCTAAGCAATCCATTTACCTGCCATTTAACCCATTCAAAATGCCATTAAACATGCTCAAAACATGTTAATTCAACCATCTTAAGTGCCTATCCAATGTACTCTCATTGGTACCACAAGTATACACACTTATACAATAATCTAAATCATCATTCAAACATGGCAATTCACACAACTTAACTGCTAACTGATATGCCTATCATAGGCACCTCAAATCACAACAATTCAAAAGAGACTTTTTAGTCATACATTTACTACAAGTTAAAATCAAAAACATCTTCCATCATTCATAATTCATAACAAGTCATTAACTAGACATTTACCAAATAAACATCAATATCATTATAGTGATGTTCATGTTATCAACTTGCACTTAGGCTCACTCTTTATATATTTACATGCTAAAAAAAAAAGTAATGACAAAACAAGCCTATTACATGCCATATATGTAACACCCCTAACCCGTGTCTGTCACCGGACTAGGGTTACGAAGCATCATCGAAGCAGATACAACTTAAAACAGACATTTTTTTTTTCATTTCATGTACTCATACTATGCTTAGCAAACACAACAAGCAGATATATTTTAAAACATTTAAACAGGGTCATTTGCATATTCAGTCAATACAAAATTTCATATCACAATAATAAAACCAAAACCATTCACATCATATTTGACACCTATCTTAAATTTATAACATAATCAATCATCATTTTATTTATGTCTAAATAAATAAACATCATTTTTAAAACTATATACTCTAATATGCAACATAACCAATGTAACATCCTGAGAAGGGCCTATACATTTTCGGTTTAATTGTACGAAATGACATATCTTATGTGTTATGAATGTATTTTGAATATTTTTGGAAACCTGGAAATGTATAGAAATGTTAAGTTTAAAGTGAACCTTTTTGGAAACCTGGAAATGTAAGGAAATGATTTAGAAATGATTCAAAAGAGGAAAGTGAACATTTATGGAAATTTGGAAATGTAAGAAAATGTCAAGTTTAAAGAGGGAAACGAAAATTTTTGGAAACTTGGAAATGTAAATAATTAATTAGAACATGTCGAGTTTTAAAGTTTAAAAGAGGAAACTGAGGCAATGAGGTCTTAAGAGAAAATGTATGTGAAATTTGACATACAAACAGGCTTGGAAAAGTGGCCTGGAGATGCCACTTAGGGCCTTTGGAAATGGCGCCACATACAAGGGTAGTGGGCCTGAGTTCGAGTCACATGGGAAGCAGATAAAAGAAATTTTTATTTTGCTTCCAGAAGCAGAGAGGTGGATGGCACAAGGCTTTTAAAAGAGGAGTTTTATTCTCTTTAAATTTCGGCTAATAAGGGGATAATAAAGGATTTATTTTAGATTATTTTCAAGAGATAAATAAGGATTATTCTTTAATTTTTAAATTAAGGAGATAAAGTTATCAAAATAAGGAAGAGTGGTGGCCAAGTAAGGGACTCTAGCCTAGTAATTTCGGCTAAGAAAGGAAAAGTAAGGTTAGTCTTCATTCATTCTTTTCTCTTCAAGAAAGCCTATGCCGAAATTCTCTAAAGTTTCTCCTCTTCTCTCTGCCGAAACTCTCTAGCAACCATCCTTCTCCTCTCCTTCATTTGCTAAGCCGAATCTATAGTCCACCATTGCCAAAATTCTCAAGTTTTCTTTTCTTTATTTTTGTGGAAACTGAATACTCCAAGAAAACCTCTAGCCGATTTCTTCAAAAGGGAATTTCAAGGATTTAGGTGGTGTCGCTACCAGGAAGGCTATTTCGGGATTTAAGGTAAGCTATAAAGTGATATTCGGCCATAGGCCATTAGTATGATTTCAAGTTAGACTAAAATCTAACATATGTGTATAGGTATTTCGACAGCATTAAGGAAGCAAGGATCCAATTCGGGATTTAAAATTTGGAAGGTAAACACATAGGTAGGTTCGGTCAAGGCCTGTTTTGATATCTAGATCTATTTCATAATTGTTTAAAAGTCGAACTAATTTGTTTAAGTGATTCAATGCTTGGCCAAATGCAAGAAGAGTATAGCAGAGATTTCGGGACTTGATTCTTAAGTCAATCGGCAACAAGGTTAGTTTTAGTGTACTAATCCTACTAGGATTTGGATTTATGGCCGAACGGTTTTTTATTAAATAGTAAGTGATTAATCAAATGTAGGAACTTGAGATCTAAAGCAGTAGATCAGATTTCGGGATTTTCAGTGAAGTTGTTAAGCAAATCAGGTGTGTATCCCACATTAACTTTTAATAAGATATTTGGCAATATTTAATATGTGCATGTTTATAAGAATATGGCTAAGGTACCGTGTTACGGTACAAAGTACTCAGGTACGTTTCCTACTTCTACTAGGATTATGAAATATGTTATATTTAACATGTGAAAAGTGACATGAATGTGAATTTCAGTATGATATGCATAATATGAACAATATGGGGCATTCAGGCTATATGATAAAGGGGAAGTGAATGTGGTGACTTCGGTCTCACTATCTGAATGTGGTGACTTCGGTCACATTATCTGAATGTGGTAACTTCGGTTACATTATCTCGAATGTGGTGTCTCATGACACAATTATCCGTGTAGCTATGCCACGAATTTTATATGGGCGATGAGCACGTCGATCACGCGATCGCCTTCGATGGTGTGTAGCGGATGGAGGGTTGACTTAGTAGTCCCCACGATGTGCGGGTTGGTGCGGGGGATGTGTAGCGGATGGCATCTAGGTTTGGAGTGCGGGTTGCATCATTATTTTATCTCAGATATGAATATGCATGTGATATGATACGGTATGCCCGATCTATTGAATTTTAGTGTTGGTTACACATTGAGTCTGTTGACTCACCCGTTGTGGGAACATGTTTCAGGTGATGAACAGTGATGGACCGGGACGGCAGAACTTGTGGTGGCCATGCTCAGCTTGAAGTTTTATTTTATTTGGACTATTTTATTTAAGTACTTTTGTTTTTAATTTTGGGATTTATTGATGTAATAAGGCCATGGTGGATTACTTTATTTTACTCTTGTTTATTACGTTTTATGAATTTTTCTTTTATCAGATAAAGTTTAAGTAAATTTATTCAAAACAAAGCCCAAACGTTTTGTCACCTAAAGTAAAGGATTTTAAAAATAGAATAAACTTGTTTTCAACCCAAGCCCAACCCACAAAGAAAAAAAAAGAAAAAAATTTCTTTCAAAACACACAAATTTTCAAAGGAACAAACGAACTTTGAACCGGTTTACTTAAGGAACATACCAGATCCGATCCAGGCTAGTGGACTGGGTGTGGGGTGTTTTAGTTTGGTATCAGAGCTCAGTTTTAAACTCTCGGCATGTGGGCTAAGGCCAAAATTTTTTTCCAATCGAGCCAAATGAGTTTTATGGAAGTATTTCTGAAAATAAGCAGGTTTTCTGGCATGGCACCTAAGTCTGCAACCCGCAGTCCACCAGGTAAGTACCCCTAACCATCTGTGTGATTATGAGAATTATAGAAGGGTAGAAAAGGAATGGAACGTGGAATAGTATGATAGGTATTTGAACCGTAGGACTAGTCCACTCAAACACAAATACATAAGACTTAATTGCCTAACTAAACAAACCTATGGCTAAGTCAACCGAGTTAGGGTGTGGTAACCCCCGTGCGCGCATGTCTAGGATTGGATCCTAAGAGCACAGTATTTAAGCGATCCCCATGACTCACCTCCTCTTCGCAGAATCCTACCTGGTGCGTGGCTTCAGTTCACCCTAACTCAGAGGGCTCAGTAGGTGTGGCAGCCTCTGTGCGCATGTCTAGGAATGGTTTCAGTGGGAGCTTGGTACTTAAGCAGTCTGTGTGACTCACCTCCTCTCCATTCGAACCCTACCTGGTGCGTAGCTTTGGTTCACCCTGACCAAGAGGACTCGGTCATAGGCTAAACACGATAATTAAAACCCGAAAGGGAACTAGCCGTGTTTTTATAAAAAAAAAAACCCTAGTTTCAAAACTCTTAAAATTACCTTTCTAATTTGTGAGAACTATTTACACAAAATTTTTTCCGAAAAATTCCTTGATTTATAAAATTACAAAAATACCTCTAGTGGTGAAATTACAAAAATACCCTTGGTTTATAAAATGTCCAAACTACCCACAGTTCTAATCCAAATTTCATTACTTTATAAATGTTCAAAAACCTTTATTTGCAAAATATCAAAATACCTTGATTTTTGGAAAATTACAAAATTGCCCCTAACTTACAAAATTATCAAAATGACCCTGATTTCCAAAATTTCTGCAACATCACCGTTTTAGAAAACAAATTCTCAAAAAGAACCCTCAAAGTTTTGCAAATTTGGAAATACCCCACAATTATTAAACTTTACAAATTCACCCTGGTTTATTACCAAAATACCCCTGAGATTCAAAATTTTCGAAATACCCCCGGATTTCAAAATTTTCCCAAAACACCCTGGGAATTTAGATTACCAAAATACTTTTTGACAAAACCACCAAGGGACTTTTTCTTTTGAAAAATTACGAAAATACCCCTGTAGGACAAATTACGAAAATACCCCTGGGTAGTGGAAAAACAACAACAATGAAAACTACAACATTTCTCTAAATGAACGAAAGTTCATAATTGATTGATGGATGTATGTATGAATGTAAAGACTGTGTGCATGTATGAATACGAAAGAACCACTCTTAAAATTCTTTCCATAAAACTTCTTCGCGGGTAATCAAGTGAAACAAAGACTAATTCATAAAACGTCTTAAATGAGCTCTAGAGGACGTGGTCGTCGAGGACGCGGTAGAGGCAGGATGACCGTGTCAGAACTCGTTAGATCGGGTCAAGGATCTGACAATGAGATACCACCGCCACCACCACCCCCAGCTGTGGGTGTTGAGCAGCAAGCTCAAACGGGAGATGATCTTTGTATCATTGGCCGTCTTTGCGAGTTTTAGAGTTGATGGCTGGTGCAGGAGGAAATTCGGGAAATCGGAAGTCGGTACCTGAGCTACTTCGTGCCAACGGAGCTAAAATGTTTCGTGGAGTATCTGGAGTGGCACCCAGTACAGCTGAGTACTGGTTGGAGGCAACTGAGCGCATTATGGATGAGCTCGACTTGACCCCTGAGGAGAAGTTGAAAGGAATGGTGGCACTGTTACGCGATGAAGCGTACCAATGGTGGTTAACTGTTCGGGATGGTGCCACAGCTGAGGATTTGACCTGGGAGTACGTTAAGGAAGCGTATCAGAAGAAATACGTTGGAACCAGGTATACTGATGAACAAAGGAAGGCTTTTCTGGGGCTGGTTCAAGGAAACAAGTCCGTAGCTGAGTATGAAGCTGAATTTCTGAGGTTGAGCCGGTATGCTCGAGGAGTAGTGGCAATCAAGCATGAACGGTGTATTTGATTTGAGGACAGTTTGAAGGATGATTTCAGGTTGTTGATAGCCCCACATCAGGAATTGGAATTTTCCGCGTTAGTGGAAAAGGCTAAGGTAGCCGAGGGAATCAAGGACTCGATAAAGCAGAGCTCTGATAGGAATAGGCCCAAGAGGGTTATGGGTCGTCAGGATCGTCTGGGAGTGGGTAGAAGAGGCCTAGAGTTGATGGGCCGCGAGGTCAGCAAGCTGGTACAGGATGGCAGTATCGTCCTTGTGAGCATTGTGGAAAGAAGCACTTAGAGGAGTGCTGGAAAAAGACAGGAGGATGTTTTAGGTGTGGGTCCAAGAACCATATGCTCAAGGATTGTCCTAAGAAACCAGATGAAAGTCGATCAGCAGCACAGAATGTTAGCCAAGTTGGTAGAGGCGGACAGCAGCCCCAACGAGGTCGTGGCTTGAATAACAGAGGTAATGGTGCTGGCAGAGGACATGGAACATAGGGCAGAGGTGCTGCTAATGCTGAGGTAAGGCAACCGGGTTTGGTTTATGCGGCTCGCTGTAGGGAGGATGGAGACGCACCGGATGTTATAACCGGTACATTCTTTATTTATGGCAAGCCTTATTATGCCTTAATTGATGTAGGCTCGACCCATTCTTATGTTGCATGTAGTATAGTGGAAACACTAGGCCTAGACTCTGAACTTTCTGATAGGCAGATGACTGTAGTAAGCCCATTAGGCCAAACTGTAGTGGTGGATAAGATCTTTCGGAGTGTACCTTTAGAGATTCAGGGAGTGAGCTTTCATGCTGATTTAATGGAACTACCCTTTAGGGAGTTTGAACTCATACTTGGAATGGACTGGCTAGTAGAGCACCGGGCCGTGTTGGATTGTGCGGCTAAATGAATGGAACTAAGGACCCCAGAGGATGAAGTAGTAGTAATGATCGGAGAAAGAAGAAACTACCTGTCTAACTTCGTTTCGGTGTTAAAGGCTGAGAAAATGGTTAGGAAAGGGTGCAAGGCATTTTTAGCCTTCGTAAGTGCGTTGGGTGGAAAGGAAGAAGGTGTCAGTGGATTTAGAACGGTAAGGGACTTTGAAGATGTATTTCTGGAGGAATTACAAGGAATACCCCCAGATAGGGAGGTGGAATTTTGAATAGACTTGTTACCGGGAACAGCTCCTGTGTCTATCGCTCCATACCGAATGGCGCCAAAGGAGTTGGTTGAGCTCAAAGCTCAAATCCAAGAGTTGTTGGATCGTGGGTTCATTCGATCCAGTATATGAATATGCATGTGATATGATACGGTATGCCTGATCTATTGAATTTTAGTGTTGGTTACACATTGAGTCTGTTGACTCACCCCGTTGTGGGAACATGTTTCAGGTGATGAACAGTGATGGACCAGGACGGCAGAACTTGTGGTGGCCATGCTCAGCTTGAAGTTTTATTTTATTTGGACTATTTTATTTAAGTACTTTTGTTTTTAATTTTGGGATTTATTGATGTAATAAGGCCATGGTGGATTACTTTATTTTACTCTTGTTTATTACGTTTTATGAATTTTTCTTTTATCAGATAAAGTTTAAGTAAATTTATTCAAAACAAAGCCCAAACATTTTGTCACCTAAAGTAAAGGATTTTAAAAATAGAATAAACTTGTTTTCAACCCAAGCCCAACCCACAAAGAAAAAAAAAGAAAAAAATTTCTTTCAAAACACACAAATATTCAAAGGAACAAACGAACTTTGAACCGGTTTACTTAAGGAACATACCAGATCCGGTCCAGGCTCGTGGGCCGGGTGTGGGGTGTTTCAACCAATCCACATATGTCTCATCATTTTAATACATCTTATCTCAATTATCATTGCACTTTATAACCAAATTTTATAACTACATGTTATAGACATAATAATAACCTAAAAGTCGAATTTACCATATACTGATGCATAACATATTAAACATCTAACATAAATTTAAACCAAATAATTAAACTGAACATACATGTCATTTAACCAACAAAATTTAATATGTCAAAAGCCACAAAACCAATCTTTACCTATCAATATATATATACACCATATCCGAATTTATATCTTAACAAGCCAAACATACCTTACCTACAGATATATATATCTTAACATGACAATGAATTAATGACCATATATACCAATCATAATCCACACCTCAAATCAAATACATTATAAGTAATTATTTATTTCAAATCACAATATTGCCAAATACATAGATACTTTAACTTTACCATTTCAACTTTAATTATCAAGACTTAATGACCAATATGAACACATACCCTATTATTTATAATCAAACATATACATTCAGTTCAAACCTATATATCAACTAAACTAATCCATCAAACATACATAACCAAAATATAAATATCAACCACATAACCAAATTCATTTTTATCTAGTTTTAGAACATAATACAAGCATACGTATCATGAACATATACTTAACCAAATATGCATAAGTATAAACCCATTCACAATAACCATTGCAAACCATCAGCAAAAATAGCAAGTCAATCAAAAGAGGATAAGCCATTTTCGCATGGCTATTAATTACATACATAGGTACTCAATTCATATTCAACTTTTTTCTAAGCTATACATGCCATATATTCGAAATTAATATAACCAAAATACCAAAGTAAGCTGTCGATAGTGTGATAAGTCTTGCTGGTGATCCCCGAGATCGTAACGAATCCAAAATCTATAAAATAGAAACCGACAAAGATACACAAAGTAAGCTATTTAAGCTTAGTAAGTCAATAGCAAAGTAATATCAACCAACTTAGCAATATCAAATATACAAAGTTATATCAAGTAAATAATTATACACAATCACAAATAATTACTCAAATATCAAAGTCACACAATATACTATTTGGCCGATTACACATAATTGAAGCTTTTACACTATTCACATATTTACGTATTCACTTCCGAATAAATATAATGGATATTTATAACTTATCTTTCACTTCTCAACACAGATATAAAATATGTACCTGAGTTCTTTTAATTTAAATATCACATTGGCCTTCACTTACACATGTCCGTTGAACCATTCAGAATTAAAAAGGATACGCGGATAGTTGGAAGCTCGAACAATGCCAACGTCCCAGACGTGGTCTTACATGTAATCACATATCGATGCCACTGTCCCAGATAAGGTCTTACACGTTAACACAAATCGATGCCAACGTCCCAGATGTGGTCTTACTCTGAAACACCCCATACCCGGCCCACGAGCCTGGACCGGATCTGGTATATTTCTCGAAGTAAACCGGTTAAAATTCATTTGCACTTTGAGAAAACTTGAAGTGATTTTGGGAGGAAGTTTGAACTGGGTTGGGCTCGAGTTGAAAACATATTTTTTTGTTATTGAAACCCTTTACTTTAGGTGACAAAACATTTAGGCTTTGTTTTAAAATAAATCTACTTAAAATTCACTTGGTGAAAATTCGTACATAGTAATTAAAAGAAAAATTCAAAGTAATTCAACTATGGCCTTATTACATCAAATAAATCCCAAAATTAAAACCTTAGTACTTAAAATAAAGTAGTCCAAATAAAATGAATTTCTTGCTGAGCATGGCCATCCCTAAGCTTCTGCCGACCCGGTCCATTACTGATCATCACCTGAAAAATGTTCCCACAACGGGGTGAGTCAACAGACTCAATGTGTAACACAACACTAAGTCTTAACAAATTTAGGCATTTCATAGCATACAAATTCATATATTATTAAATTAAAATGTTGCAACCCAAAACCAAACCTAGATGCCATCCGCTACACATCACCCGTACCAACCTGCGCACCGTAGGGACTACTAAGTCAACCCTCCATCCGCTACACACCATCAAAGGCAGTCGCTGCAGTTGACGTGCTCATCGCCCTTATGAGTATTTGTAGTCTTAGGTCACCATACTCAGATATCATGGTCTTAGGTCACCACATTCAGATATTGTGGTCTTAGGTCACCACATTCAGATCTCGTGGTCTTAGGTCACCACATTCAAATATCGTGGTCTTAGGTCACCACATTCACTTCCGCTTTTCAATAACCCATATGCCCCATATCATACATGTTATGCATTAACATGCCAAATTTCACATTCTTATTACTTATCACATGTTAAATATAACATATTTCATAATACTAGTAGGAGTAGGAAACGTACCTGAGTACTTTGTACCATATCATGGTACCTTAACCACATTCTTACACTTTTATATTAACACATATATCAAGTTTAAGCCATAATATATTAAGATTAGTGTGGGGTACACACCTGATTAACTTAGCAATTTCACTTCAAATCCCGAAAATCTGATCTAAAGCCTTAGATCCTTAGTCCCTACATTTGGCCATTATTTAAAAATTTAATGAAGACCATTCGGCCATAAAACCAAATCCTATTAGGATTGTTGTAACCCAAAACTTACCTTGGTGCCGATTTCACTATAAATCAAATCTCGAAAACTTTGTGCTACTCCTCCCTTCAATCGGCCAATGCTAGATCATTTAACTTGATTAGTTTTGGCTTTGTGAACAAATAAAGAATAGATATAATTACCAAAATAGACCTTGGCCGATTGTACTTATGCACTCACCTTGCGATTTCAAATCTCGAAAGTATCCCTTGTCTTAATTATCTGTCGAAATACCTATACACATATGTTAGATTTGATTCTAACATTAAATCATCATAGATGGCCCTTGGCCGAATGCTATAGACACTTACCTTGTGGATTTTAAATCCTAAAACTCACCGAATAACTAGGGAACACGCGGCCTATGGTGTACCTTCGGGAAAAAAACTTCTCCTTCCTTGTAGTCGACACTTAGTAAATCCCTAAAGATCTCTTCAAAGTTTCAGCAAGAAGATATTAATGGGGTTAGTCCTAGATTTCGGCAAATCTTAAAAGAAAAAGGATGAAACCGAATGAGATCTTACCCTTACTTTAGGAATCGGCAATCCTTGCCTGAACCTTTAACAATATTCGGCTATGTAGGCTAAAAGGATCTTAAATTCAGCTTTTTGATTGGTAGAAAGAAAAGAGAAAGAAGAATAAAGATGGAGGATTCGGCTAGAGCACAAGGTATTTCAGCTTGGCAAAAATAAAAGAGAAGAGAGGAGTTATTTGCTAGAGAGAATTCGGCACAGAGAGAGAGTTGAAAGAAAGAATGAATGGCCCTCTTTTCCTTTAGTAGCCAAAATTACTAACTTAGAATCCCTTACTTTGCCATCACTCTTCTATTTTGATAGCTTTATCTCTTTAATTATCACCTATTCAATTTAATGAAACTTAATCCAATAATTATCTCTTATCTCTTAATAAAATAATACTAATAATAATCCATCATTATCTATCTATTTGATGAATTTTAAAGAGAATAGAACTCCTCTTTTAAGAGCCTTAATGCCGTCCACCTCTCTGCTCCTTGTAGCAAAAATAAAATTCTTTTATTTGCTCCCCATGCAACTCGATCCTTGGCCCATTTGCCTATGTATGTGGCGTCACTTGCTAGGCCCTTAAGTGGCGCCTTGTAGCCATTTTACCAAGGCTATTTGTATGTCATATTTCACATACATTTTCTCTTAAGACCACTTTGCTTCATGTCCCTCTTTTAAACTTTAAACTTGACATTTCTAAAGCATTTCCTTACATTTCGAAGACATTTCCTTACATTTCCAAGACATTTCCTTACATTTCCAAGTCATTTCCTTACACTTCCAAGTCATTTCCTTCCAAGACAAGACATTTCCTTCCATTTCCAAGTCATTTCCTTACATTTCCAAGACAAGACATTTCCTTACATTTCCAAGTCATTTCCTTACATTTCCAAGTTTCCAAAAATGTTCACCATACATTCATAACACATAAGACATGCCATTTCGTATAATTAAATCAAAAATGCATAGGCCCATTTCCAGGATGTTACAGTTCTATCCCCCTTCAAAATAATTTCGTCCTCGAAATTACTTACTAACGAATAATCGTACATCTTAACTCACCGCTCTATACTTATGCTGCGCAATCTGATCTTAATAGAACCATCATACTTCCTAGGCACAATCTCTAAGTTCACGTCCCCTAGAACTCATTTCTAACGCCACGATTTAATCTGATTAAAAAGTTTTATGCATCAGAATTTTGTTCCACTTATTAACCGCGAACAATTTTATGAAATAAAGATATTTAGAAGTAGTTCTTTCGATCACACAAAGTTTCAGTTCAAGTTCACTACTCTAATTCAGAGAATCACATTCACATTCATCAACATAGACATATTTATTCAGTGGTATCTACCACCCACATTCACTATTCGAACACTTTTTGCCTTATTCCTATCCTAGGGGTATTTTCGTAATTTGTCCTACAGGGGTATTTTCGTAATTTTTCAAAATAAGGTTTCTTGGTGATTTTGTCAATAAGGGTATTTTGGTAATTTTGCATTCCCAAGGGTATTTTTGGAAATTTTTAAATCCGAGGGTACTTCGGTAATTTTGTAACTCGAGGGTATTTCGGTAATAAACCAGGGAAATTTGTAAAGTTTAATAATTCAGGGGTATTTCAAAATTTGCAAAACTTGGGGGTTCTTTTTTGAGAATTTGTTTTCCAAAATGGCGATGTTGCAAAAATTTTGGAAATTAGGGTCATTTTGGTAATTTGTAAGTTAGGGGCAATTTTGTAATTTTCCAAAATCAAGGTATTTTGATATTTTGCAAATTAGAGTTTTTGGATTTGTTATAAGGTAATGAAATTTTGATTAAAACTGGGGGTGGTTTGTACATTTTTATAAACCAAGGGCATTTTTGTAACTTTACCACTAAGGGTATTTTTTGTAATTTTGTAAATTGGAAATTTTTTTCGGAAGATTTTGTAAAGATAGTTCTTAAAAAAAATAATTTTAAGAGTTTTAAAACTGGGGTTTTTATAAAAACACAGCTAGTTCCCTTTCGGGTTTTAGTTATTGTGTTTAGCTTTGTGGATCGAGTCCTCTTGGTTAGGGTAAACCGTAGCTACGCACTGTAAGATTCAGTGAAGAGGAGGTGAGTCACTAGGACTGCTAAGTACCAGCTCTTCCTGATCCAATCCTAGACATGCGTACAAGGGTTACCACACCCTAACTCGGCGACTTAGTCATAGGTTTGTTTAATTTAGGCACTTAAGTCTTATGTATTAGTTGGGGAAAACTAGTCCTAGGGTTCAAGTACCTACCATACTATTTCTACGTTCCATTTCTACCCTTCTACAGATCATACCATAAATCACACAATGGATAGGGGTGCTTACCTGGTGGACTACGGGTCAGAGACTTAGGTGCCATGCCAAAAACCTGCTTATTTCCAAAAATATTTTCATAAAACTCATTTGGGCTCGATTTGAAAACGTTTTGGGCCTTAAACCCAAGGTCGAGAGTTTGAAACGGGCTCTGATACCAAACTGAAACACCCCATACCCGGCCCACGAGCCTGGACCGAATCTGGTATGTTCCTCGAAGTAAACCGGTTAAAATTCATTTACACTTTGAGAAAACTTGAAGTGATTTTGGGAGGAAGTTCGAACTGTGTTGGGCTCGAGTTGAAAACAAATTTATTTGTTATTGAAACCCTTTATTTTAGGTGACAAAACGTTTAGGCTTTGTTTTAAAATAAATCTACTTAAAATTCACTTGGTGAAAATTCGTACATAGTAATTAAAAGAAAATTTTAAAGTAATTCAACTATGGCCTTATTACATCAAATATATCCTAAAATTAAAACCTTAGTACTTAAAATAAAGTAGTCCAAATAAAATGAATTTCTTGCTGAGCATGGCCATCCCTAAGCTTCACACCCACCCATTACTCGATCATCACCAAAAAATGTTCCCACAACGGGGTGAGTCAACAGACTCAATGTGTAACACAACACTAAGTCTTAACAAATTTAGGCATTTCATAGCATACAAATTCATATATCATTAAATTAAAATGATGCAACCCAAACCCAAACCTAGATGCCATCCGCAACACATCACCCGTACCAACCTGCACACCATGGGGACTACTAAGTCAACCCTCCATCCGCTACACACCATCGAAGGCGCCATCATTTCGCCGACGTGCTCATCGCCCTTATGAGTATTCGTGGTCTTAGGTCACCACACTCAGATATCGTGGTCTTAGGTCACCACGTTCAGATATTGTGGTCTTAGGTCACCACATTCAGATCTCGTGGTCTTAGGTCACCACATTCAAATATCGTGGTCTTAGGTCACCACATTCACTTCCCCTTTTCAATAACCCATATGCCCCATATCATACATATTATGCATTAACATGCCAAATTTCACATTCTTATTAGTTATCACATATTAAATATAACATATTTCATAATCGTAGTAGGAGTAGGAGACGTACTTGAGTACTTTGTACCATATCATGGTACCTTAGCCACATTCTTACACTTTCATATTAACACATATATCAAGTTTAAGCCATAATCTATTAAGATTAGTGTGGGGTACACACCTGATTAACTTAGCAACTTCACTTCAAATCCCAAAAATCCGATCTAAAGCCTTAGATCCTTAGTCCCTACATTTGGCCATTACTTAAAAATTTAATGAAGACCATTCGGCCATAAAACCAAATCCTATTAGGATTGTTGTAACCCAAAACTTACCTTGGTGCCGATTTCACTATAAATCAAATCCCGAAAACTTTGTGCTACTCCTCCCTTCAATCGGCCAATGCTAGATCATTTAACTTGATTAGTTTCGGCTTTTTAAACAAATAAAGAATAGATCTAATTACCAAAATAGACCTTGGTCGATTGTACTTATGCACTCAGCTTGCGATTTCAATTCCCGAATGAAACACCCCAAACCCGGCCCACGAGCTTTGACCAGATTTGGTATGTCCCTCAAGTAAACCGGTTCAAAGTTCTTTTGTTACTTTGGGAAAATAGTGTGTTTTGAAAGGAATATTGTTTTGGGTTGGGCTCGAGTAGAAAACAAAATCGTTTTATAATGAAAACCCTTTTAAATTTTAGGTGATAAAACATATATAATACATTTAAAGTAAATTACTTAATCTTTAACTTAATAAAAATTTCGTAATATAATAAATAAAAACAGAAATAAAATAGTGCACTATGGCCTTATGGCCTTATTACATCAAGTAAATCCAAATAATTCGGAGTACTTAAAAATTAATAGTCCATAGAAATAAAAACTTCATGTTGAGCATGCCACCACAAGTTCTGCCGTCCCGGTCCATTACTGTTCATCACCTGAAACATGGTCCCTCAACGGGGTAAGTCAACAGACTCAATGCGTACACAACACTAAATCATAATAGAATCAGGCATAACAAATATTACACATTCATATCATAGCATACAGATTATGATGCATTCCCAAACCCAAACCTAATAAGCCATCCACTACACTCCCCTGTACCAACCTGTACACCGTGGGGACTACTAAGTCGACCCTCCTTCCGCTACAGTCCATATCGCGGTCTTAGGTCACCGCATTTGTGGTCTTAGGTCACCACATTCAGATATCGCGATCTTAGGTCACCGCATTCAGATTACTGTGGTCTTAGGTCACCACATTCAGATACCACGGTCTTAGGTCACCGTGTTCGTGGTCTTAGGTCACCACATTCACTTCTCCTTTCTTCTCTTGAGATCATAAAGTGCCGAACCACCATTGTTGTTCTCAGAAGCTGAATCTTTAAAGGAGGGTGCTGTCGACTACTTACTTTAGGCTCTTCAAAGCAAACGTGTAATAGTGGGATTTTGACTATTCATGGAGCAAGTGGTGATTCGGGATTTTCGGTAAGTTAGGTAAGTGTTATGTGATATTTGGACTTAAAAGTAAATACCGTTAAAAATTTGTTTCCTTTAATAAAACATTTTCGTAATTTAAAACATTCTAAGTAAAAATTAAGTTGTTATAAAAATATCCGGATTAAAACTTTATTATACATTTTAAGATATTGTTTTGCCGAAAATAAACCTGTTTCAAAATAATAATTCAATCGTCACTTTGCTTTAACATAATAAATATACTCAAATGGAAATACCTAAATACTTTAATGGGCCTTATTACAATAAACACTTAATCAAAATACTGAGAATATAAATACTTAATTAATTAAAAACATCTTTCTGCATTAAAATCTGCTTCTGCATGGCCACCTTTGTATCCACTCCAACCCGGTCCGATCACCTGCGATGTTTAATAAAAATTTGGGTGAGTCACACGGACTCAGTGTGTAATTAATCCACTGAATTCCACCCACATGTTAACCACATATTAGCCAATATATCAGACAACAATTTCCATATTCACATGTTATCACATTCTGGGCTTGGCCCATGTTCAATCACTTATCAGGTAACAAGGTAATTAACCGCATAATTTCCACATATCGGGCTTAGCCCATTTCCACACTGATCCACATTCTTATACTGGGCTTGGCCCTTTTCTTAATAATCCACATATTAACTGGGCTTGGCCCATTTTCACATTAAATACTCATATCACATTATCCACATATCATATTGGGCTTGGCCCATTTCCAGATATGTTCACATACGAAATCATGCAATTATGAAGCCCAACCCAAACCTAGGGTCCATCCACTACACACCCCCGTATCCAGCCTACCACACACCAGGGGATTATTAAATCACCCTCTCATTTTCACTCCAAAAAGGCAATCAATGCCGTCCACGTGCAATTAAGCACAAAAATCCACAACGCGACCTCAGTCAGCGCCAATCCACGATGTAGCCGTAGCAAACACCAAAACCACGATGGGACACATAGTCACTCATCAACCACGATATGGCACATAGCCGATATCAACCACGATGAGGCACATAGCTACTCATCAAACCACGTAAACTAAATCACAATTAATCCACAACGTGACCTCAGTCAATGTCAATCCACGATGTAGCTCAAGGCTAACATCAAACCACGTACTCGAAGTACACCCGTACCTTCTTTCATATCATATCCCACCAATGCACATGCAACATATAATAATGTCATGATAATAATGCATGTACAGGTTGTTCAGACATACAATCTCATTCATATAGGCACATTCACATTCTTTCAATAATCAAAACTGACCTAGTATTCGATATACCCCTTTAGGGTATCCATATCACATCATTGTCACTGCACTGGTTAACACGTAAACATAACACATACAAATATAGCATAAACTCGAAAAACGGTGGGTTAATCACACACCTTTTAACTCGAAGAACTATGCTTTCGATCCCGATGCTATCGCTAAGCGAAACTACGGCTATTTGCCTAATTTCTTGCTCTGACGCTGGTCCACACACCGGTGGCCAATCCCTAACTGCAGAAACTGCTCTCCTTTTGAACTTGGGGATAGGGACTATCCCTTTACCTTCTCGTTCGGCTTTAATAGTCTATAAAAATAAAAACTTCATGTTGAGCATGGCCACCACAAGTTCTACCGTCCTGGTCCATTACTGTTCATCATTTGGGCTCGAATTAAAAATGTTTTGGGCCTTAGCCCACAGGCCGAGAGTTTAAAACTGGGCTCTGATACCAAACTGAAACACCCCACACCCGGTCCACGAGCCTGAACCGGATCTGGTATGTTCCTTAAGTAAACCGGTTTTCAATGTCCTGATTAACTTAGAGAAAATTTGTGTAATTAAGAAAAATTCGTTTTGGGTTGGGCTTAAATTGGAACCCATTTAATAAATTTTGAAAATCCAACCTAAATAAGGTGACAAAATAATTTTAGGGTATTTTAAAGGAAATAATTTGTTGGGCTTAAATTGGAACCCATTTAATAAATTTTGAAAATCCAACTTAAATAAGGTGACAAAATAATTTTAGGGTTTATTATTTTAAAGGAAATAATTTACTTAACTTTAATAAAAAATAAGGTGTATCATAATCAAATAAAAATAAGCAAAAGTAAAGAAAATCCAACTGGGCCTTATGGCCTTATTACATCATTCAAACCCAAAATAAAATTTAAAGTACTAAATTTAAATAGAGTCCAAATTCTAATAAATTCTTCAAGTGTTGCATGGCCACCTTTAGCTCCTGCCGACCCGGTCCATTACTGCTCATCACCTGAAAAAAATAATTCGCCAACGGGGTGAGTCCACAGACTCAATGTGTACACAGTACTAATTTTCAACAAATCAGGCATACAAGTCATATCAATTTCATGTTCATACAAAATAAAGGATGATGCAACCCAAACCCAAGCCTATTTGTCCATCCGCTACACACCACCCGTACCAACTTTTGTACCCATGGGGACTACTAAGTCGACCCTCCATCCGCTACACACCATCGAAGGCGCCGCCATTTGCGATCGACGTGCTCATCGCCCACTTACGTTGTGTCTTTAGACACTATATTCGAATAATGTAACCGGTTTACCATATTCAATTAATGGGACCGTAGCCACCATATTTCGTTGGTGAGACCAAGTCAAGACTTTCGTTGGTGAGACCGTAGTCATCACCTTCACTTTCTCCCTTCACATATATCCCAAATGCCCCAATTATTACATATCATTCATATCATACTTAAATTCACATTCTTGTCACTTTTCGAATATAACACATTCATAATCCTACCAAGAGTAGGAATACGCACTGGTACTTTTGCCACATTTGTGGTACTTAGCCACATTCTCATTCTTATACACATTCATATATTAAAACAGTTATTGCCAGAATATATATATATTGAAAGTTAGTGTGAGTACACACCTGATTTGCTTAATAGGCTCCTTGAGATCTCGAAAATCCCGATCTAATGTTTAGATCTACTGTTGCCTATATTCGGCCATTATAAAAGACACATTAATAACCTTATTTGGCTTAAAAACCAAACCCTGGTAGGATTTGTATTACTAACCTTGTTGCCGAATTAGATGATCAAGTCCCAAAAATTTGCTAGTATTCTTTTTCCTTGAAATCGACTAACACTAGATCATGTAACCATGTGAGTTTTCGGCTTTTGAAATAATGGGAAATAATCCTAAATAATAAAAAAACAAGCCTTGGCCGAATATCACTTACCTTACAAATTCCAAATCTGAAGAGGATTCCTTTATATGTTTGTCAAAATCCCTATAACTTTGTGTTAGATTAAATCTAACTTTGAAAATATGAATCATAACCTTTAACCAAATATTCATTCCTCTTACCTTAGATCCTTGATCCTTCTATTCAATAATGGGGGAAACCCTTTTGATGTTGTGGTTGATTGCTCCTTTACTTAGAATCAACAAGGATTCGGCTTTGACAGAAGAATCAGAGAAGAGAATAGAAGAAGAGAAAGGGATTTTGCTTAAAGAAATTTCGGCAGAGAGGGGGAGAACTATGAAAATTTCGGCACACTTGGAAGAGATGAGAAAAAAATCCTTAAACTATCCCTCTTTAGCCGGATTTAACAAGCCAAGAGTCCTAGACTTGGCCACCACTCTTCCATCATCTATTTTATTTCAAATAAACTAGAGAAAAATCCTTATTATCTCTTCCAAATAATCCAAATTAAAAAGCTTTTATTTATCACTTAATTAAGCAATATTAATGGAAATAAAACACCCCATTCTAGAATGCTTGTGCCGTCCACCTTGGTGTCTCTAGAAGCAAAAATAAAACTTATTTTATTTACTTCCCAAGTGACTCGAACTCAGGCCCATGCCTCTTGCACATGGCGCCATTTCCATAGGCCCTAAGTGCCATCTTTAGGCCACTTTTCCTAGCCCGTTTGTGTGTCAAATTCTACCAATTTTTCTTTTAAGGCCCTCTTGCCTTTATTTCCTATTTTAAACTTTAAAACTCATCATTTCGGGTCATTTCTAAGTTTCCTAAAATTTTTGATCGGCTCAGAATTTGCCATTTTTCTTACATTCCAAGTTTCCAAAAATGTTCAGTTTCCTAAAATGTTCGATTTCCAAAATGTTCAGTTTTTCCTAAAATGTTCGGGCCTCAAAATGTTCAGTTTCCAAAATGTGTACTTTCCATTTTTGAACCATTTCCTTACATTTCTAGGTTTCCTAAAATGTTCATGTCCTAATGCATTTCCAGTCGCCAAAATGTTCATTTCCATTCATTTTCGTCCATTTCTCGAGTATCCAAAAATATCAAAAATTTATTCATTATGCTTAAGACTTGTTATTTATTACAATTAAACCAAAATGCATAGGCCCTTTTGAGGATGTTACGCTTCTACCCCTTAAACAAAATTTCGTCCTCGAAATTTCCTAACTAAACAATTGAGGGTATTGTTTGTCGCATTGTCTCCTCGACTCCCACGAAGCTTCTTCCGATCCATGATTGCGCCATAACACCTTGACTAAAGGCACCGACTTCCTTCGTAGTACTTTCACGCCACGCCCAAGATTCGAATCGGCTCCTCCTCGTAGGATAGATCCGGCCTTAGCTCCACTTCTTCAACAGTACCACATGAGACGGATCCGATCGATAAGCGCGTAGCATGGATACATGAAATACGTCGTGCATTTGATGCAACTCGTGGTAACTCCAATTGGTATGCCATCGCCCAACTCGCTTCAAAGACTTGATAAGGCCGTATAAACCTTGGGCTTAACTTCCCTTTGCGACCAAACCTCATAACCTTCTTCCAAGGCGAAACTTTCAAGAATACTTGGTCTCCTACTTCAAACTCGATTTCTTTTCGCTTAAGGTCTGCGTACGACTTCTGTCTATCGGAAGCTTCCTTCAACCGTGCCCGAATTAATTCCACCTTCTCCTCAGTTTCCGCCACTAACTCTGGACCCAAAATGCGGCGTTCTCCTAACTCGGTCCAACAAGTTGGTGTTCTACATTTCCTTCCATACAATGCTTCGTATGGTGCCATCCGAATGCTTGCCTGATAGCTATTGTTGTAGGCGAACTCAGCTAGAGGCAAGTAATCTTCCCAACTTCCTCGAAAATCCATCACACAACCTCTCAACATATCCTCTAACACTTGTATAACCCGTTCAGACTGCCCGTCTGATTGTGGATGAAAAGCCGTAGTGAAGTCCAACTTAGTGCCTAAAGCTTGATGGAGTGCGTTCCAAAACCGAGACGTGAACCTTGGGTCTCTATCGGAGATGATCGACATTGGTACTCCATGTAACCTCACGATCTCCGCCACATATAACTTAGCTAGCTTCTGAAGAGTATAATCCATTCTTACTGGAATAAAGTGCGCGGACTTAGTCAAACGGTCCACTATCACCCATACCGAGTCCTTCTTAGTAGGCGTAAGGGGAGGCCCACTAACGAAGTCCATGGTGATTCTCTCCCACTTCCACTGGGGAACTTCGATTGGTTGAAGCAATCCTGATGGGACTTGGTGTTCAGCCTTTACTTGCTGACACGTCAAACATTTCCCCACAAATTCAGTCACCTCTCGTTTCAGATCTGTCCACCAAAATTGTTCCCTTCGATCTCTATACAGCTTGATGCCTCCGGGATGCATAGCATAAGGGCTACCATGCGTTTCTCGAAGAATCCTTTGTCTCAACTCCTTATCCCTCGGCATACAAACCTTTCCCTTGTAGCACAGTACTTCTTCATCATTGACGCCATAGTCCTTTAATCCTCCTTTGTTTGTACTTGCTCAGTAACTTAGTACTTAAGTCCTTATCCACCAACCGTCCCTCTTTCACCTCCTTCACCATGTGGGTTTGACTTGTAACTCGCCAACAAAGCCTGGTCATCATACAAACTTAAGTGAGCAAACAAGGCCCTTAAATCCGATACAACCTTCCTACTTAGGGCATCAGCTACCACATTCGCCTTGCCCGGGTGGTACTCTATCGAATAATCATAATCTTTCAACAGCTCCACCCACCTTCGTTGCCTCAAGTTCAACTCTTTCTGTGTCAACAAGTACTTAAGGCTCTTGTGGTCTGTGTAAATCACTGACCTTTCTCCATAAAGGTAGTGCCTCCAAACCTTGAGGGCGAAAACCACTGCTGCTAGTTCCAAGTCATGAGTTGGATAATTAACCTCATGAGGCCTCAGTTGCCTAGACGCATAGGCGACCACCTTTCCTTCT
Organism: Gossypium bickii; assembly: GCA_025503065.1. Classification (NCBI taxonomy): domain Eukaryota; kingdom Viridiplantae; phylum Streptophyta; class Magnoliopsida; order Malvales; family Malvaceae; genus Gossypium; species Gossypium bickii. Next base: position 29,441,272 of record CP106712.1, read on the forward strand.
TGCATTAGCACACAGCCTAACCCCGTATGCGAAGCATCACAGTACACCACAAAATCCTTGCCTGCCTCCAGCTGAATTAACACCGGAGCTTCTGTTAGCACCTTCTTAAGTCTTTCAAAGCTCTCTTGTTGCTTATTCGTCCACATAAATGGTACTTCCTTCCTTAGCAACTTTGTTAAAGGCACGGCTATTGACGAAAATCCTTCCACAAGCCTTCTGTAATAGCCTGCCAAGCCTAAGAAACTTCAGATCTCAGCCACAGACCTAGGTGGTTTCCAATCCAACACTACTTCGATCTTCCTTGGGTCCACTCTTATTCCTTCTGCGGATACCACATGTCCTAAGAATGCCACCTCCTTAAGCCAAAATTCACACTTGCTGAATTTGGCATAGAGCTTCTTTTCCCTTAACACTTCCAACACAACTCGAAGATGCTCATCATGCTCCTCTTCTGACTTTGAGTACACTAAAATATTGTCGATGAATACAACGACGAACCTATCCAGGTAGGGTTGGAAAACCCGATTCATCATGTCCATGAACGCGGCTGGAGCGTTCGTCAATCCAAACGGCATCACCACAAATTCAAAGTGACCGTATCTTGTCCTAAATGCGGTCTTATGAATATCAGCCTCCTTCACCTTCAACTGGTGATATCCCGACCTTAAGTCGATCTTTGAAAACACAGCTGCCCCTTTCAGCTGATCGAACAAGTCGTCTATCCTTGGCAAAGGATACTTGTTCTTAATGGTCAGTTTTCAACTGACGATAATCTATGTACATACGCATAGTTCCATCCTTCTTCTTCACAAATAAGACCGGTGCTCCCCATGGAGACACACTGGGTCGGATGAACCCACGATCCAACAGTTCTTAGATTTGAGCCTTGAGCTCCACTAACTCCTTTGGCGCCATTCGGTATGGAGCGATTAACACAGGAGCTGTTCCCGGCAACAAATCTATCCCAAATTCCACCTCCCTATCCGGGGTATTCACAGTAATTCATCGGGAACACATCTACAAAGTCCTTTACCGTCCTAACTCCATTGACACTTTCATCTTTACCTCCCAACGCACTTACGAAGGCTAAGAACGCCCTGCACCCTTTCTTAACCATTTTCTCAGCCTTTAGTGCCGAAACTACGTTAGACAAGTAGTTCCTCCTTTCGCCGATTATCACCACTACTTCATCCTCCGGGGTTCTTAGTTCCATACGTTTAGCCGCACAATCCAACACGGCTCGGTGCTCTCTACTAGCCACCCATTCCAAGTATAAGCTCAAATTCTCCGAAGGGTAACTCCATTAAATCAGCCCGAAAGTTTACCCGCTGAATCTCTAGGGGTACATTCCGAAAAATCTTATCTATTCCTACGGTTTGGCCTAATGGGCTTACTACAGTTATCTGCTTATTAGAGAGTTTAGAGTCTAGGCCTAGTGTTTCCACTACACTACATGCAACATATGAATGGGTAGAGCCCACATCAATCAGAGCAAAATAGGGTTTGTCATGAATAAAGAACGTACCGGTTATAACATCCGCGCGTCTCCATCTTCCCTCGCGAATCGCATAAACCAAACCCGGTTGCCTTGCTTCTGCATTAGCAAAGACTTCCTCGGCCTGCCTCCACGGCCTCTGCCACTACCTCTGTTGGCGACCCACGACCCCCTTTGAGGTCAGCTGTCCGCCTCTACCTGGGATTAGCATTCTGTGCTACCGGTTGGCTCTCATCTAGTAGCTTGGGGCAATCCTTAAGCATATGGTCCTTGGATCCACACTTGAGACATCGTCCCGTCTTTTTCCAACACTCTCCCAAGTGCTTCTTTCCACAATGCTCACAAGGGCGTCTTCCCGGCCGTGCACAGCTTGTTGATTTTGTGGCCCGTCAACTCTGGGCCTCTTGTGACCCTTTCCAGCTGGCCCAAAACCTCTTTTGGGTTTATTCCTATCTACAGCCTGTTTGGTAGCATCCTTAATACCCTCAGCCACCTTGGCCTTTTCCACCAAAGCAGAGAATTCCCGCTCCTGATGTGGTGCTATCAACAGTCTCAAATCATCTCTTAGCCCGTCCTCAAAACGGACACAGCGCTCATGCTCAGTTGCCACTACTCCTCGAGCATAGCGGCTCAACCTCAGAAATTCCGCTTCATATTCGGCGACCGACTTTCTCCCTTGCACTAGCCCCAGAAAAGCTTTCCTCTGCTCATCAGTGTACCTGGTTCCCACATATTTCTTTTGGTACGCTTCCTTAGCGTACTCCTGTCGATCCTCACCGTGGGCACCATCCCAAGCCAAGATTAACCACCACTGATACGCTTCATCGCGTAACAGTGCCACCATCCCTTTCAACTTCTCCTCGGGGGTCAAGTCGAGCTCATCCATGATGCGCTCCATTGCTTCCAACCAGTACTCAGCTGTACTGGGTGCTACTCCAGACACTCCACGAAACATCTCGGCTCCATTGGCTCGGAGCCGTTCAGGCACAGACTTACGGGTTCCCAAATTTCCTCCTGCACCAGCCACCAATTCCAAAACTCGCAAAGACACCGCGACACAAGATCTCTCCCCGCGTCGAGCTCGTTGCTCAACATTAACAGCTGGGGGTGGTGGTGGCGGTGGTATCTCATTGTCAGAACCCTGACCCGATCTAACGGGTTCTGACACAGTCATTCTTCCTCTACCTCTTCCACGACGACCACGTCCTCTAGAGCTCATTTTCTATCGTCGAGATCTGATTAAGAAGTTTTATGAATTAGTATTCTTGTTTCACTTATTACCCGCGAAGATGTTTTATGAAGAAGAATTTAAGAGTGGTTCTTTCGTATTCATACAGCACACAGTCTTTCATTCGCCCATCCATCCATCAAACAATTATGAACTTTCGTTCATTCAGAGAAACATTGTAATTTTCATCGTTGTTGTTTTTCCACTACCCAGGGGTATTTTCGTAATTTTGTCCTACAGGGGTATTTTCGTAATTTTTTAGGGAAAACGTTCCTTGGTGCTTTTGTCAAAAAGCATTTTGAAAACTTCAAAGTTTTGGGATAATTTGGAAAAATTTTGAAATCTGGGGGTGTTTTGGTAATTTTCGACCTCAGGGGTATTTTGCTAATTTTTCACAAACTAGGGTATATTTGGAAAAACCAACAAATCAGGGATATCTCAAAAGTTGTAAAATTTTGTGGGTTCTTTTTGAGAGTTTAACCTTTCAAATGGTGATGTTGCCAAAAATTTGGAAATCAGGGTCATTTTGGTAATTTTGCAAGTTATGGGCAATTTTGTAATTTTCCAAAATCAGGGTATTTTTGATGGTTTGCACATTAGGGTTTATGAACATTATAAAATAATGGAGTTTTGACAAAACCATTGAAAAGTTTGACATTTTGTGGATCTAGGGCATTTTGGTAATTTTGCCACTAAGGGCATTTTTGTAATTTTCACAAATTAGAAATTTTTCAGAAAAATTTTGTAAAGATGGTTTTCGAAAATTTAGTAAAGTAATTTTAAGAGTTTTGAAATCTAGGGTTTGTTGTTTTGTCCTCTTTTTTTAAAAAAAAAATGGCTAGTTCCCTTTCGGGTTTTAGTCATTATGTTTAGCCTATGTCCTAGCCTCTTTGGTCGTGGTGAACCAAAGCTACGCACTGTGCGGTGATTCGAATGGAGAGGAGGTGAGTCACACGGATCGCTTAAATACCAAGCTCCCATCAAAACCATTCCTAGACATGCGTGCAGAGAGGTTGCCACACCACCGAGCCCTCTCGAGTTAGGGTGAACTGAAGCTACGCACTGCAGGATTCTGCGAAGAGGAGGTGAGTCACTAGGATCGCTTAAATACTGTGCTCTTCCTAACCAATCCTAGACATTCGTGACAGGGGTTACCACACCCTAGCTCAGTGACTTAGCCATAGGTTTGTTAAGTTCATTAAGTCTTATGGGTTCTGTGTTTGAGTAATCTAGCCCTAGAGTTCAAATTCCTATCACACTATTCTACGTTCCATGCCTTTTCTATCCCTATATAAATCACATAATCACACATAGAGTTAGGGTACTTACCGTGTGGATCATGGTCTGAGACTCGGTGCCATGCCGTAAACCCGCTTATTTTCACAGAGAAAGTCATTTGGGCTCGAATTAAAAATGTTTTGGGCCTTAGCCCACAGGCCGAGAGTTTAAAACTGGGCTCTGATACCAAACTGAAACACCCCACACCCGGTCCACGAGCCTGATTCGGATCTGGTATGTTCCTTAAGTAAACCGGTTTTCAATGTCCTGATTAACTTAGAGAAAATTTGTGTAATTAAGAAAAATTCATTTTGGGTTGGGCTTAAATTGGAACCCATTTAATAAATTTTGAAAATCCAACCTAAATAAGGTGACAAAATAATTTTAGGGTTTATTATTTTAAAGGAAATAATTTGTTGGGCTTCAATTGGAACCCATTTAATAAATTTTGAAAATCCAACTTAAATAAGGTGACAAAATAATTTTAGGGTTTATTATTTTAAAGGAAATAATTTACTTAACTTTAATAAAAAATAAGGTGTATCATAATCAAATAAAAATAAGCAGAAGTAAAGAAAATCCAACTGGGCCTTATGGCCTTATTACATCATTCAAACCCAAAATAAAATTTAAAGTACTAAATTTAAATAGAATCCAAATTCTAATAAATTCTTCAAGTGTTGCATGGCCACCTTTAGCCCCCGCCGACCCGGTCCATTACTTTGCCCATCACCTAAAAAAATAATTACGCCAACGAGGTGAGTCCATTGACTCAATGTGTGTACACAGACTAATTTTCAACAAATCGGGCATACAAGTCATATCAATTTCATGTTCATACAAAATAAAGGATGATGCAACCCAAACCCAAGCCTATTTGTCCATCCGCTACACACCACCCGTACCAACTCAGACACCGTGGGGCCTACTAAGTCGACCCTCCATCCGCTACACACCATCGGCGGCGCCAGCGATGACGTGCGTGCTCATCGCCTACTTACGTTGTGTCTTTAGACACTATATTCGATAATGTAACCGGTTACCATATTCAATTAATGGGACCATAGCCACCATATTTCGTTGGTGAGACCAAGTCAAGACTTTCGTTGGTGAGACCGTAGTCATCACCTTCACTTTCTCCTTCACATATATCCCAAATGCCCCAATTATTACATATCATTCATATCATACTTAAATTCACATTCATGTCACTTTTCGTAATATAACACATTCATAATCCTACCAAGAGTAGGAATACGTACCTGGGTACTTTTTGCCACATTTTTGGTACTTAGCCACATTCTCATTCTTATACACATTCATATATTAAAACAGTTATTGCCATAATATATATATTGAAAGTTAGTGTGAGTACACACCGATTTGCTTAATAGGCTCCTTGAGATCTCGAAAATCCCGATCTAAAGTTTAGATCTGCTGTTGCCTATATTCGGCCATTATAAAAGACACATTAATAACCTTATTTGGCTTAAAAACCAAACCTTGGAAGGATTTGTATTACTAACCTTGTTGCCGAATTAGATGATCAAGTCCCAAAAATTTGCTAGTATTCATTTTCCTTGAAATCGACTAACACTAGATCATGTAACCATGTGAGTTTTCGGCTTTTGAAATAATGGGAAATAATCCTAAATAAAAAAAACAAGCCTTCGCCGAATATCACTTACCTTACAAATTCCAAATCTGAAGAGGATTCCTTTATATGCTTGTCAAAATCCCTATAACTTTGTGTTAGATTAAATCTAACTTTGAAAATATGAATCATAACCTTTAACCAAATATTCATTCCTCTTACCTTAGATCCTTGATCCTTCTATTCAATAATGGGGGAAACCCTTTTGATGTTGTGGTTGATTGCTCATTTACTTAGAATCAACAAGGATTCGGCTTTGACAAAAGAATCAGAGAAAAGAATAGAAAAAGAGAAAGGGATTTTGCTTAAAGAAATTTCAGCAGAGAGGGGGAGAACTATGAAAATTTCGGCACACTTGGAAGAGATGAGAAAAAAATCCTTAAACTCTCCCTCTTTAGCCGAATTTAACAAGCCAAGAGTCCTAGACTTGGCCACCACTCTTCCATCATCTATTTTATTTCAAATAAACTAGAGAAAAATCCTTATTATCTCTTCCAAATAATCCAAATTAAAAAGCTTTTATTTATCACTTAATTAAGCAATATTAATGGAAATAAAACACCCCATTCTAGAATGCTTGTGCCGTCCACCTTGATGTCTCTAGAAGCAAAAATAAAACTTATTTTATTTGCTTCCCAAGTGACTCGAACTCAGGCCCATGCCTCTTGCACATGGCGCCATTTCCATAGGCCCTAAGTGCCATCTTTAGGCCACTTTTCCTAGCCCGTTTGTGTGTCAAATTCTACCAACTTTTTCTTTTAAGGCCCTCTTGCCTTTATTTCCTATTTTAAACTTTAAAACTCATCATTTCGGGGTCATTTCTAAGTTTCCTAAAATTTTTGATCGGCTCTGTAACTTGCCATTTTTCTTACATTCCAAGTTTCCAAAAATGTTCAGGTTTCCTAAAATGTTCAGTTTCCAAAATGTTCAGGTTTCCAAAAATGTGTACTTTCCATTTTTGAACCATTTCCTTACATTTCTAAGTTTCCTAAAATGTTCATGTCCTAATGCATTTCCAGGCTGCCAAAAATGTTCATTTCCATTCATTTTCGTCCATTTCTGAGTATCCAAAAATATCAAAAATTTATTCATTATGCTTAAGACTTGTTATTTCTTACAATTAAACTGAAAATGCATGGGCCCTTTTGAGGATGTTACACATCATCTGAAACATGGTCCCTCAACGGGGTGAGTCAACAGACTCAATGTGTATACAACACTAAATCATAATAGAATCAGGCATAACAAATATTACACATTCATATCATAGCATACAAATTATGATGCATTCCCAAACCCAAACCTAATAAGTCATCCGCTACACTCCCCTGTACCAACCTGTACACCGTGGGGACTACTAAGTCGACCCTCCTTCCGCTACACTCCATATCGCGGTCTTAGGTCACTGCATTCAGATTACTGTGGTCTTAGGTCACCACATTCAGATACCACGGTCTTAGGTCACCGTGTTCGTGGTCTTAGGTCACCACATTCACTTCCCCTTTCTTCTCTTGAGATCATAAAGTGCCGAACCACCATTGTTGTTCTCAGAAGCCGAATCTTTAAAGGAGGGTGCTGTCGACTACTTACTTTAGGCTCTTCAAAGCAAACGTGTAATAGTGGGATTTTGACTATTCAAAGAGCAAGTGGTGATTCGGGATTTTCGGTAAGTTAGGTAAGTGTTATGTGATATTCGGCTGTAAGCCATATTTTGGATATTAAGGGTTGACCGATTGAGTACTTTGGTGTTAAGGGCAAATCGACAGGCATAAGGGCAAGTTTCGGGATTCAGATCATTGTGGTAAGGATATTTAGTAAGTGTAGTTTCGATTCAAAATATTTAGATTAAAGTATTAGTGTTTAACCGTTTGGTTCGATTAAGAAATCATTAATGAACATGGATGCCGAACGAGAAGGTAAAGGGATAGTCTCTATCCCCAAGTTCAAAAGAAGAGCAGTTTCTGCAGTTAGGGATTGGCCACCGGTGTGTGGGCCAGCGTCAGAGCAAGAAATTAGGCAAATAGCCGTAGTTTCGCTTAGCGATAGCATCGGGATCGAAAGCATAGTTCTTCGAGTTAAAAGGTGTGTGATTAACCCACCGTTTTCTGGGTTTATGCTATATTTGTATGTGTTATGTTTACGTGTTAACCAGTACAGTGACAATGATGTGATATGGATATCCTAAAGGGGTATATCGAATACCAGGTCAGTGTTGATTATTGAAAGAATGTGAATGTGCCTATATGAAAGAGATTGTATGTCCGAACAACCTGTACATACACTATTATCATGACATTATTATATGTTGCATGTGCATGGGTGGGATATGATATGAAAGAAGGTACGGGAGTACTTCGAGTACGTGGTTTGATGTTAGCCTTGAGCTACATCGTGGATTAGCGTTGACTGAGGTCACGTTGTGGATTAATTGCGATTTAGTTTGCATGGTTTGATAGCTATGTGCCTCATCGTGGTTGATATCGGCTATGTGCCATATCGTGGTTGATGAGTGACTATGTGTCCCATCGTGGTTTTGGTGTTAGCTACGGCTACATCGTGGATTGGCGCTGACTGAGGTCGCGTTGTGGATTTTTGTGCTTAATTGCACGTGGACGACATTGATTGCCTTTTTGGAGTGAAAAGGAGAGGGTGATTTAATAATCCCCTGGTGTGTGGTAGGCTGGATACGGAGGTGTGTAGCGGATGGACCCTAGGTTTGGGTTGGGCTTCATAATTGCATGATTTCATATGTGAACATATGTAGAAATGGGCCAAGCCCAATATGATATGTGGATTAATGTGATATGAGTATTTAATGTGAAAATGGGCCAAGCCCAGTTGCTATGTGGATTATTAAGAAAAGGGCCAAGCCCAGTATAAGAATGTGGATCAGTGTGGAAATGGGCTAAGCCCGATATGTGGAAATTATGCGGTTAATTACCCTGTTACCTGATAAGTGATTAAATATGGGCCAAGCCTAGAATGTGATAATATGTGAATATGGAAATTGTTATCTGATATATGGGCTAATATGTGGTTAACATGTGGGTAGAATTCAGTGGATTAATTACACACTGAGTTCGTGTGACTCACCCAAATTTTTATTAAACATCGCAGGTGATCGGACCGGGTTGGAGTGGATACAAAGGTGGCCATGTAGAAGCAGATTTTCATGCAGAAAGATGTTTTTAATTAATTAAGTATTTATATTCTCAGTATTTTGATTAAGTGTTTATTGTAATAAGGCCCATTAAAGTATTTAGGTATTTCTATTTGAGTATATTTATTATGTTAAAGCAAAGTGACGATTGAATTATTATTTTGAAACTGGTTTATTTTCGGCCAAACTATATCTTAAAATGTATAATAAAGTTTTAATTCGGATATTTTTATAACAACTTAATTTTTACTTTGAATGTTTTAAATTACAAAAATGTTTTATTAAAGGAAACAAATTTTTAACGGTATTTACTTTTAAGTAAGAATATTTTCAAACGTTTTCCGCAGTGGCATTTCAAATTCGGTCGTAACAAATGGGCCAGGTTTGGGGTGTTACACTGAAGGTATCCCTTGTCTTAATTATCTGTCGAAATACCTATACACATATGTTAAATTCGACTCTAACATTAAATCATCATAGATGGCCCTTGGCCGAATGCTATAGACACTTACCTTGTGGATTTTAAATCCCGAAACTCACCGAATAACTAGGGAACACGTGGCCTATGGTGTACCTTCAGGAAAAGAACTTCTCCTTCCTTGTAGTCGACACTTAGTAAATCCCGAAAGATCTCTTCAAAGTTTCGACAACAAGATATTAATGGGGTTAGCCCTAGATTTCGGCAAATCTTAAAAGAAAAAGGATGAAACCGAATGAGATCTTACCCTTACTTTAGGAATCGGCAATCCTTGCTTAAACCTTTAACAATATTCGGCTATGTAGGCTAGAAGGATCTTGATTTCGACTTTTTGATTGGTAGAAAGAAAAGAGAAAGAAGAATAAAGATGGAGGATTCGGCTAGAGCACAAGGTATTTCGGCTTGGCAAAAATAAAAGAGAAGAGAGGAGTTATTTGCTAGAGAGAATTCGGCAGAGAGGGAGAGTTGAAAGAAAGAATGAATGGCCCTCTTTTCCTTTAGTAGCCGAAATTACTAACTTAGAATCCCTTACTTGGCCATCACTCTTCTATTTTGATAGCTTTATCTCTTTAATTATCACCTATTCAATTTAATGAAACTTAATCCAATAATTATCTCTTATCTCTTAATAAAATAATACTAATAATAATCCATCATTATCTATCTATTTGCCGAATTTTAAAGAGAATAAAACTCCTCTTTTAAGAGCCTTAATTCCGTCCACCTCTCTGCTCCTTGTAGCAAAAATAAAATTCTTTTATTTTCTTCCCATGCGACTCGATCCTTGGCCCATTTGCCTATGTATGTGGCGTCACTTGCTAGGCCCTTAAGTGGCGCCTTGTAGCCATTTTACCAAGGCTATTTGTATGTCATATTTCACATACATTTTCTCTTAAGACCACCTTGCTTCATGTCCCTCTTTTAAACTTTAAACTTGACATTTCTAAAGCATTTCCTTACATTTCTAAGACATTTCCTTACATTTCCAAGACATTTCCTTACATTTCCAAGACAAGACATTTCCTTACATTTCCAAGTCATTTCCTTACATTTCCAAGACAAGACATTTCCTTACATTTCCAAGTTTCCAAAAATGTTTACTTTCCTCTTTTGAAACTTAACATTTCTGAAGCATTTCCTTACATTTTCAAGTTTCCAAAAATGTTCACCATACATTCATAACACATAAGACATGCCATTTCGTATAATTAAATCCAAAATGCATAGGCCCATTTCCAGGATGTTACATACGGAAGTCGAATCTCGGTCGTATCAAGCTCGGAATTTAATTAATTATGCATACCCACATTCGACCATAAGCAAAATAAATTCAAATAATTTAATTCAGTTCATAACTAGTACATATTCATTGTTATATCAACATTTAAATGCTAATTGACTTACCTCGGACGTCGACGATTGTGAAATCGGCTATTCAACCACTTTTGTCTTTCCCCGATCCAAATTCGATTTCTTTAATTCTTGATCTAATCATATTCAAATTAAACTTATGTAAACACCAATACACTCAATTTAGCCTAAAAACACATAAATGGGCTAATTACAATTTTGCCCCTAACATTTTACACTTTTCACAATTTAGTCCTTTTTTCACAAAACACAAATTACACAAAACTTGACCACACTTCTTTAGGGTCGAATATTCATAGCATTATTACAAGCCCATACATTTCATTCAATTTTCATTTTAGTCCCTTAAAAATTTATTTTCGTAATTTAGTCCTAATTACTCAATTTCATCAAAAATTCAAAGACAAGACTTGTTAATCTAACACATATAATTCATATTTCATTATCAAACATAAAAAACCACAAGCTACCATCAATGGCAAAACACAAAATCATCATCAAATTCAAAAATTAAGACATGGGCTTTGAAGATAACTTAGCAACGATATCAAAAACGTAAAGATTATCAAAAATCGAGTAAAATACATACCTTAGTTTAGCTCAACAATGGCCGAATACCCTAGCTCTCTTATTTCTTTTTCTTTTCCTTAGTTTCGGCACTAAAAGATGAGTATGGCTTCATTTAATGTTATGTTTTATTATATTAACCTTATATTATAATATATATATTATTTTAACCTTTATAAATAATATTAAAAAAACTATATAATATAAACATAATGCAAATGACGTCCACTATCTTTATTAATGGCAAAATTGCAACATAAATCCCCATTTAAAAAGACAACAACAATTAGGCATTCTCACAACTAACCATCAAATTTTCATTTTACGCGATTAAGTCCTTTTATTTAATCGGACACCTAAACGACAAAATTAAGTCACGAAAATTTAACACAAACAAATTCACACATAAGAAATACGAAAAATAATTTTAAAATATTTTCTGGACTCTGATTTGTGGTCCTGAAATCACTTTTCTGATTAGGGTCAAAATCTGGCTGTTATAATATAATCCAAAAAATAGTTCAAAAACTACCGAAAACGGATGGATAGTGTGACTTGTGTAACACCCCAAACCCGGTCAACACACCACGATCGAATCTGGCATGTTACAGAGTGAAAACGTTTTGAAGAAAATGAGTTACCGGTTTATCTTCAGTGAAAACCCTTTTATTGCTTTGTGTTTGGGGAAATCTTGTGCATGTAAAGTTGAAAACATTAAGTTGGCTTTGAAATCCCGAAAATCTTCTTAAACTCGTTCGTGATTCATTACTTAAGAAAACGTTTAGGACTATTGACCCCCGAGTGAATTTAACTTATTTAATTAAAACCGTTTGTATTTGAGCTTTGAAAACTTAAATTTGAAATTCATTTAGGTTGGCTTTGTTATCATGTGAATTTTATTACTCGATGGTAAAGTTTAGAAACCCAGTGCGTATTATAGTTTAGAAAACTTTGTGTTTCAAGTTATTAAAACAAGTCAAATAATTTACTTAATCATATTTAAAATCAAATCCAAAGCAGATAATAATAATAATAAAGATAACCAATGGCCTTATTACAAACCCAAATAAAATCGAAATTTAAAGTAAAGTACCCAAGTCAAAAAGTCCATGTAAAACCAGAAGCAAATATCGCATGGCCACCTCGAGTCTACCCGGCTCCTCATCCGCGATCTACAAATCACATGAAAAGATAAGGGAGAAGGTGAGTCACCAAGACTCAGTGCATAATCCCCCTCACGAATATAGCAACATCCTTACACAAGTCATAACCAAGTAAACATATCATGCACCCAAACCTAGCCATCCATAACTCCGTTTTCTACCCCGTGTGGTACCAAACCACTGGTGGTGCCAAACCACTGGTGACCCAAAGCCACTGATATCAATAATAATGTGGTGCCAAACCACTGGTGACCCAAAGTCACGAATAATCCATATGTGGGGCCAACCCACGTTGTGATACCAAATCACTGGCGACAATCCCGTTTATCAAATATGGGCCCAACCCACTGTGGTGCTAAACCACTAGGACGAGTCGCTATGAGGCGCCAAACCTTTGGTGACCCAAAGTCACGAAATCAACTGTGGTACCAAACCACTGGTGGTGCCAAACCACTGATGACCCAAAGTCACAGATATCAATCTTCCCCTTCTTCTCATATCACCCATAATAATGCAATACATATATAAATCATGCCAACATGCTTTAATATTAAACATATATCAAATATAACGTAGATCATAGCATCAAGAATCATATAGCATAATATCATCAAAAACAAACTTACCCGAAATCCTTGCTCATGCCCATAACGGTATCATATTGAGATCTACACAGTTTTCGGCTTTTAACATGTTTAGGTTATTAGCATATTTACTTATATTATGAAGTGTGTAAGATACACACCTGGTTACTAACGCGATTACTGAATCCCGAAGATCCCGATCCAACACACTAGATCCCCTTTATCCTACATTCAGCCAATGAAGATCATTAGAAAAAGCCATTCGGCTTTACTTGTAATTCCTGAAAAGTTAATGCATCTAGCAACCCACCTTACCTTAGCGCTTTTCGAATACTAGCCACAACCCGAAATATGCGAGATCTAAGCCTTCCCCTACAATCGGCCAACATTCAACCACATAAAGTAATAGCCTTCGGCTTTCAAAAGAATAAGAGAAATAATGAATCAGCATGAGACCTTACCACAGACTTACAAAACCGATTGATAGAGAGAGTAGATGACCACGATCTACTGCTTCTAAAATCTTGGAGATCCTAAAAGAAACCGATTGCATGGTTGATTAAAAGTCAAGACAAATGCCAAAATTTGGCTTTTGTCTATACATGTCGACAGAGAAAAGAAAGTGAGAATAGAAGAGATTCGGTCATGACAGACTTACCTATTCCTAATCGATTAGAGAAGGAATCAAGGGAGATCACTGCTTGATTGACATTTGGCCAATAATTAAAACAAGAAGGGGAGAGTTGAGAGATTTCGGCAATGATGATGGATCTCAGGGTGATTCGGCTATGGTTGAAAGAAGAGAAAAGAACTCCACAATGTTTCGGCTTTTGTTAATGGAAGAGATGGAGAAGAAAATGAAATGGGAAAGAGGGGATTCGGCAATAAGAGAAAGGAAGAGATTTCGGCACAAGGAGAGTTGAAAGAGAGAAGAAAAGATGTCGACTAGATGTGGGGTTGTTGGTTTCGGCTTTTAGCAAAATAGGGAAAAGAGAAGTGAAGCAAGGATGAATTCGAAAAAGAGGAAGTTTCGGCTAACAATGGATGAACCGAAAATGAAAGGAGAGAAAGGCTATTTGAGTTTCGGCTCTTTGCAAATAAATGGCAATGCTTGGTTCGGCTAAATGCCCAAGTTGCCGAAAAAGAAGAAAAATGCACCTTGAAGTTCGGGTTTGACACTACCCAAAAATGATAAGCCTTCTAAACTAGCCAACCTTGGCTACCTCCCATAGCACATTCGGCCACCCTCCAAAGAACCCAAAACCGATTACTCCTCCTTACACAAGTTCAAAATTCGGCGAACACTTCAAACTTCTCCTGGCCAACCATTCAAATGAGTTTGAATTTCTCAAGCTCCTAAATTCTCTCTTCTCCACCATTTTAAATTGGTTTGACTTGTTCAACAGTTATCCGACAGAGTTTGAGCTAAGCACAACTCTTCCCTCCTTGGCGTAAAAAAGAATTAGCAGCAAGGGATTTCTACAGCTCGAACCCAGGCTCTCCTTCCCCTGCTTGTGGCGTCACTGCATAAGGCCCTAAGTGGCGCCTCCTCGCCACTTTACCAAGGCTATTCTTGTGCCTAAATTTACCATGGAATGTACTTAACCCCTAGCTCCTTCAGCTCCCCTTAATCAAAGCTTAAAAACAAAATTTTTCCTATAGCTCGGGCCTAACCTTGGCTTATACATAGACCCTAGAACACCTCAATCAATAATACAATCAATCTATACACATGCAAAACAATTCAAACACAGTAGCCCCTATTTAAGGATGTTACAACTTGAGTGCTGATCCAATCGTCCAACCTTATAAAGTATCTACAAGAAACAGAAATTAACACAAGTAAGCTTATTAAAGCTTAGTAAGTTTGTCGTAAAGAAACGATGAATCTTATTGAAGTAAATATAACAATTCTATCAAAAATAATTCAACAACATGTGTTTCCTGTCATCCACAATATCAAACCGATGAATTGCATAATTCAATTCAAAGCTCAAATACTAATCTCTAGGAAAAACATATATGTCCTCAATCGGTTAATTCAAGATGTCAAATACATGTCATGCCTTTTAAAACCCTTAAATAAGTTATAATACAACAATTTACGTCCTGATGAATGACTTACAGCTACGAGTACTCAAGTAATTGAACTGAAACACACCGATCGCTCATAAGAGCAAATCCATCCGATAACACACTAAACACTCATAAGAGCTAATCCAATTGATAACATGGCACGACACTGAGTGCTTAGCCTACAGGCTATACCTCCGCCCCATAACACGCCAGATCAAGGTAGTATAACACGAGGGTCCGCAACATATGCTGAACCTCAGTATACTTTGGAATATATATAGCACACCGTATCAATATCCATTCCAGCCCCACATAACACAGCGTCATTCAGTTGTACTCTATCTCGCGTTCAATCGGCCCAAGTACTGAAATTCAATAACATTTTCCCAACAACTTTATATCATCAATTAAACAATTAATATAAACTATTACATACCATATCATCATACAATTCATATAAATATTAAATTATAAATCGAACAAACTTACTTGGACTAGATTGTAATTGTAACACCCCTTATCCGTATTTAACATCGGCACAGGGTACGAGGCATTACCGAACTTAAACTCAAACAAAAATTCAAAACTGAGACACAAATTTTCACCCAAATTTAAAACCTTTCACATACATTCATGTCGTCCCTTAAACAAGCCTGTGAGGCCTAAAACATACATTGGCAACGGTTCAAAACTAAAACGAGAACTCACGAAAAATTTACGAAACTTAGAAAAAATTTCATCATGAAACAGGAGCACAAGCCCGTGTGTCATATCACACGCCCGTGTTTCAGGTCGAGTCCATCTTAGGGTGCATTCTGTTTATGACATCATCATCTAATTGAAGTCACACGGCCAAGTCACATGGCTGAGAAACACGCCCGTTTGCTTAAGCCGTGTCCTCTACACGGCTGAGACATACGCCCGTGTCTCTTCCTATGTGCTGAATTCTGGACATTCTGTTTTTCCAAAATTAAGGTGCAAGGGACACACAGCCGAAACACATGCCCATGGTGCAAACTGTGTGTCACACACGGCCTAGACACACACTCATGTGTCTACCCGTGTGGACAAATACAAGGCTATTTTCCAAGCCATTTTGTAACCCTTACTTGCACACATTCACACAACATCACATGGCACAAATCATGGCATATAAATGCCTTCAAAAACAACTACAATCAAGCAATAACGTATCATTTTTATACCATTATCTATCAGCATTATAACATTAGGCCTTGCCAAATCATTTCATGCCAAATTCACACTCAAAGGGCATAAACATATAAATAAACTCATAACCATCATATATCATGCAAATATAAACCACATCACCAAACATTGACATATGCACATACATACTTATATTGGCTTACAACCATTTAGCCAATATAACCCAATTTGCATGGCTACAAATTTCATCCAACCTTTAGCCACCACAAGCTAATATATTTAACCAAATCATACACCAAATGACTGAGTCCCTATACATGCCATAAACTCAAAAGGGCTTGCATTCACTTATACCCAAACATGATAGCTTGATAGTGTGGTAGCATCTCCAGCGATCTCCAACTCGAGCTAGCATAAAACCCTATAAGATGTGGGAAAGGAATGGGAGTAAGCTACAAAACTTAGTAAGTTCGTATGCAAATAATAAGCAACAATAGTAATACATTTGTCATACAACTAACATAACATAACACAACATAAACGTCATTAAATCTTCATAGACATAACTTACTCAATCACGATGCTTACCCCCTTCAATTTATAAGCATAATTTAATACATCTTAACATTTGCCAAACATTCATAATCTCTCCAATATAGCTTACCATAATAATCATTAACAAATCATTTCAAGCCTTATAGTAACATGTACATTAATTATGCGTATTCATATTTTCAAGCCTAGAGCTTAACATATTTTAATGATTTAAACTCTTAACTTCTCATACTTTTATAACCATTTTAATAGGCAATTATGCAAATCTTTCCTTTTTCACACATGCCCAATGAATCACAAATGAAGTGTAATAAACATCTTATCTCTCAATTTGATATGGCTCAAAAGCCTAACCCATGACTCTCAATTGAGTTTACCATGGATTTACACATCATAAATATAAACACTTAATCACAAGATTTCATAAATATTTTTAATAGACATTAATATCAATCTTTCCTTCATTCCATATTCATTGAGTCACAATCAAGGAAATAAAACATTTCATATCTCAATTCCATTTGGCCTAAAACCTTTATTCATAAGTATCAATCAACTTTACCATGTATCTATTCGTCATATACATACCAATAATCAAATGGTTAACTTAAGGTCACTTATATAGTGATCATGAATTCATAGTATCCTGAAGCCAATGCTTATAAACTTTGTGTACATACCTGTACCATCTCGTAACATAATCATTTACTTTCTCATCGTTGGCATAATTTTTGAATTTGTCGTTGAACCACTTGGAATACTAAAGGATACTCGGGAATCACATACACATAGAATCATACCAATGCCATATCCCAGAAATGGTCTTACATGGGATCTCATATCGATGACAATATCCCAGCTATGGTCTTACACGATTCTCATATCGATGCCATGTCCCAGGTATGGTCTTACACGAGATCTCATAACGATGCCACGTCCCATACATGGTCTTATACGAAACCTCATAACGATGCCATATCCCAGATATGGTCTTACACGTAAACTCAAATAACCCTAGTGTCATGACATTTGTATCCTATCTATTCCTAAGGTTCAACCGGGACTTATTCGTTATTTTGGCATTATCAAACTTTCTCATAATATCAATCATATAATATTAAAGCAATTTAAAACATAAATATAGTATTGCATCATTCACATACAAACTTACCTCGACATAAAAATGTCAAAAAGGGACTTAACCGTCAATTTCTCGTTTTTCCCCTATTCTAGGTCTGAACCTCATTTTCTTTGATCTATAATATCACATTTAGTCTATTTATTAGTGACATTATTCAATGTGATCCAAAAATCACATTATAAAAAAATTATATTTTTGCCCCTAAAGTTTCACATATTTACATTTTAGTCCCTAGGCTCGTAAAATGAAATGTGTTCAATTTCTTTACTACCCACGCATGGCTGAATCATTTTCATGCTTATAGCAGCTCACATTTTCCATTAAATCAGATTTTTAACACATATTTCATAACATTTACAAATAGGTCCTTTTATGCATTTTCAATTAAAATCACTTTGTAAGAGTTATTTCTCTAACCATAAACATGCATATTCTACCATTAAACATCAAAATACACAAATTTCTAACATAGGTCAAAACCTAGACCTTCATCATATCTCAAATAAATGGTGGAAATAGGTAGATTATGATAGAAGGATTTCAAAAACGTAAAAATCATTAAAAACGGGGCTAGAATGGACTTACTTTGGAGCTTGGAAAGCTTGAACAAAACTCTAGCCATGGGTTCCATGGTATTTTCGTCCAAGGGTTGAAGATGAGTATTGACTTCGCTTTTATTTTGTTTATTTAATAATTTAATTACTAAATGACCAAAATGCCCCTAACTTAAAAATATTCTATTTCACCTATTTCATGTCCATTTTGGTCCAAAAAATTATCCAATGGTCTAATTACAAACTAAGGACCCCTAATTTAAAATTTCATAGCAATTAGACACCTCTAGCTTTTAGAACTCAATTTTTTGCACTTTTTACAATTTAATCTTTTTAACTAAATTGAGTGCCCAAACGACGAAATTTTCACGAAATCATCCTGTGAATTTGTATACCATAAAAATATAATAAAATTAAATTTTCTTAGGTCGGATTTGTGGTCCCGAAACCACTGTTCTGACTAGGCCCAAAATCAGGCTGTTACAACTCTCCCCCCTTTAGGGATTTTCGTCCCCGAAAATCTTACCAGAAGAAGTTGTTTCTAATTCTCTTGAAACATTTTCACTAAGTTCTTAGAATCTCAAATTGATTTAACCTCGTATATCTTTTTCCAGTAACCTTTGAACTTTAACACACAGTGCCGGAGTACATTGTCATGATCTCAGTTACTCTTTCAAGAACACATATATTCAGTTGATCTGTCAGATAAAAACTCTGTACATGCTGAAATGATTATACGGATCTTTCTTTATCAATTGATCAACCATAAACCAATTAATATCTTCCTTTTAGAGATAAAATAATCTTGGTACAAAATCTGTAGCAATTTCATCTCAGAACACATTAGTATTATCACTGACTGTATTAGTCCTGAATACATTTGATTTTTGACTTTTACCTGTTGACGAACCGACATTGGAATATGAACTCAAAAATATCGTGTAATATACATAATTACTAGAACATCAACTTAATATGATTGCACAGTTTATCACTCATGGATGAGCAGACGAGTTACTACTGAGTCTCGTACAAAACTTCTGTATAACTCTGGATTACACATTACGTGAATTCTATCTCAGAATAATAATAATAATAACACGAATCAGGTCCAACCCGAAATTCAGAATAGAAAGTCCTTTTACATTGTACTCGTTTAGTTCACCACTCTCTATCACATTTCTGAGCTTCTCAACTCGCAAAGAAAGCATCACTTAAGCTTTTAACTTAGCTGGAATTAGACCATCGTCAAATAAGTTCAATCAATTAACCAGTACTCACAAAAAATAAACAAAGATTTTCCATCCAGGCATCTGTAACTATAATTGTTTTCTCAGAGATTAATCAATAACTTACCCAAAATCTTTCATTATCTCAAACCATTGACATTGTCTTAAATTTCAAATCTTTCTAGGACATTCAATTCTTTAACTCTTTGGACCAAGAAGCATGTGACATTTCCCTCGAGCACTGTAATATCCTGAAGTTGGGTGTGCTTAGGCTGTGTCCTCCACACGACTGAGACACACGCCTATGTCTCTGCCTGTGTGTTGAATTTAGGACATTCTATTTTTCCAAAATTAAGGTGCAGGGGACACACGACTGGAACACATGCCCATGTGGCAGATCGTGTGTCATACACGGCTTAGACACATGCCCATGTGTCTACCTGTGTGGACAAATACAAGGCTATTTTCCAAGCCATTTTGTCACCCTTACTTGCACACATTCACACAACATCACATGAAAAAAATCATGGCATATAAATGCCTTCAAAATTAACTACAATCAGGCAATAACGTATCATTTTTATACCATTACCTATCATGCCTTATAACATTAGGCCTTGCCAAATCATTTCATGCTAAATTCACACTCAAAGGGCATAAACATATGAATAAACTCATAACCATCATATATCAAGCAAATATAAACCACATCACCAAACATTGACATATGCACATACATACTTATATGGGCTTACAAGCATTTAGCCAATATAAGCCAATTTGCATGGCTACAAATTTCATCCAACCTTTAGCCATCACAAGCTAATATATTTAGCCAAATCATAATGACTTATACACCAAATGACTGAGTCCCTATACATGCCATAAACTCAAAAGGGTTTGCATTCACTTATACCCAACATGATAGCTTGATAGTGTGGTAGCATCTTCGGTGATCTCCAACTCGAGCTAGCATAAAACCCTATAAGATGTGGGAAAGGAATGGGAGTAAGCTACAAAGCTTAGTAAGTTTGTATGAAAATAATAAACAACAATAGTAATACATTTTTCATACAACTAACATAACATAACACAACATAAACGTCATTAAATCTTCATAGACATAACTTACTCAATCACGATGCTTACCCCTTCAATTTATAAGCATAATTTAATACATTTTAACATTTGCCAAACATTCATAATCTCTCCAATATAACATACCATAATAATCATTAACAAATCATTTCAAGCCTCATAGTAACATGTACATAAATTATGCATATTCATATTTTCAAGCCTAGAGCTTAACATATTTCAATGATTTCAACTTTTAACTTCTCATACTTTCATAACCATTTTAATAGGTAATTATGCAAATCTTTCCTTTTTCACACATGTCCAGTGAATCACAAATGAAGTGTAATAAACATCTTATCTCTCAATTTGATATGGCTCAAAAGCCTAACCCATGACTCTCAACTGAATTTACCATGAATTTACACATCATAAACATAAACACTTAATCACAAGATTTCATAAATATTTTTAATAGACATTAATATCAATCTTTCCTTCATTTCACATTCATTGATCACAATCAAGGAAATAAAACATTTCATATCTCAATTCCATTTGGCCTAAAACCCTTTTTCATAAGCATCAATCAACTTTTCCATGTATCTATTCATCATACACATACCAATAATCACATGGTTAACTTAAAGTCACTTTTATAGTGATCATGAATTCATAGTATCTTGAAGCCAATGCTTATAAACTTTACGTACATACCTAGAAACACTTTAAAAATGATTCGAGACTAAATCAGAAACATTTAAAACTTCATGGAAAAAATATGGAAAAATTCACACTTCAAGGGTCACATGGTCCTGTGGCCAGGACGTGTGGACATTCGAAGTAGGGACACACGATCGTGTCCCGACCCATCTCCATGCCCGTTAACTCTCTGAATTGGGTCACATGGTCAAGCCACATGCCGTCCGCCAAACCGTATAACCTTTAAAATACAACCATTAAAACCTACAAGAGACAAATAGTCGTGTCGCATGGCTGTGTGTCACCCACAGCTGAGACACGCACCTGTGTCTCCGGCCGTGTTGACAAGAAATAGACCAATTTCAAGCCATTCCTTTCACCCATTTCAAGCTCACACCTACCAGACATTTGCACATACAATCTAGCTTTCAAACATACCTAAAATATGCATAATAAGGCTAATTCAGTATGACATCTATCCATACAACCAATATGCCAAAAGTCACCTCAATCACAACAATCAAACATACCTAAATTTATGCCTAAAAGGTCATAATTCAACCAAACATACTTAACTAAATTCCATATCAAAACATGCTCTAAATGATCAGTTCGCAAACATGCAAACACTTACCACTTTGGCCATAAAACCATGCATCAATTTGATCATATAAACACCAACCATTAAGCATCAAAGTAACATAAGTTTCACAATTTCAAGCAACATTACATGCCAATATCATTAACTAAAAATTAGACATAAGTCCTCCTATACATGCCATTATAACCATGACCAAAGCGTCAAAATCTACTGATAAAACTGATGGATAGTGATGGATCTCCAACTAGCTTCCAACTCTATTGAGCTTCCGATAATCTAAAAAGTAAGAGAAAGGTGACTACGTAAGCATTGATTGCTTAGTAAGCTCATATAAACTTTAAGCATAATATTCCATTTCAATAATAAACTTTATAGAATAAACATAAACCTATACCAATGCCATAAGATTCATAAATCCATATGAGCATTAAATCACAAATGAGTAAGTTCATTAGTGTCGCATATATTTATCATTCATAACATGATAGGATTTTATGGGACGTAATTTATAATCATCAACCTTTCTAAGATTATACACCTTTCAATTTACTTACTTTCCATTCCATTCCTAATGCTTAGCATAAGTCTAAACGACACTATCAATTCTCGACTTAGAGTATTTATCCATGATATAGCATACGTAAATTTCTCACATATAAGTACATCTTTCAAACTCCTTATTCCATTTTCATCAAATTTCATTCCAACTATGAATTTAGCATTTCATTACCTCTCCTTACTCGTTTCATATGTATAACACACAAGATAATATGCATAACATCAACCATGACTACAAGCTAGTGCATTTAAATATAGCTATTTTGGAATCAACTACATGTTAAACCATTTCATAAAAAAAAGTAGATACTTTGATTCTTACCACTCTTTCATGTACATAAGCATCGTTTCATTGTATTCCATTAAGATTAAGCATCATATAATCCAATCATAAACTTGGCACAAGTCTAAGCACCAACAACAACACATGTTAGCATACTTGAACATAATTCATGTTAACTTAACAAAGATAACCATTATAATTGGTCATTATCCAATTGGATTTATCATCCTTCATAACATATCATGTTTTCCTTGTATCACTATTTCAATGAGTTTCATACATACATGTCTTGGTTCATATTGAACACTTACCATTTTTGCAACGCCCCTAACCCGTATCCGTTGTCGGTTTAGGGTTAAAAGCGTTACCAGACAGATCGAAAACTTTTACAGACATCTCATATAATAGCTAGATCAAACACATCAAAACATCCCTTAAGTAGGTTCACGAAACCTCAAACATGCTTTAGATTAGGGCCGAGACTAGGCCAAACACACACAAAATTTCTCAGAAATTTAAAACTTTTACAAAGCTGTAGAGGTCACATGCCCGTGTGAGCAGGCCATGTGCTTTCCACGGCTACCAGACACGCCCATGTGTCCAGGCCGTGCCAAAATAGAGCATGTATACTGACTTATCCACACGGTCAACAGACACCTCGTGTACCATGGCCGTGTAAAATTATGCTAGCTACTGACTTGTTCACACGGCCACTAGGCACGCCCGTAGGCCATGCCCGTGTATGCAAAATAGGCCATTTGTAAGGCCAAAATACCGCCCACACTTGGGTCATACCTATAAGCATTATACGAATTCATTTCATGCAAAATTGACAACCAAAAACATGTCAAATATTTAACAAATCTTCACATTCAATCTCATTTCTAAATATGCTAATTTTCACAACCAAAACACACACACACACACACATATATATATATCCAAGCAAGATTTTACCTTTCATATAACCATTTTATTGATCAAACATACATACTCATAATGCATTCATATGCTTCCCATAGCCTTGACCATTTGTTATCAAGCCATACCAAAACATACATCATGTATCATATATACTCATGCACATTACCAACAATTATCTAGCCACATTTCATAGCTATTTATATACACTTCAAACATAATCCAAAATAATTAGCCTATACATGCCATATTTAACCTGAAACACCCCAAACCCGGCCCATGAGCCTGAACCGGATCTGGTACGTTCCTTAAGCAAACCGATTTCAAAGTTCTTTTGTACTTTGGGAAAAATAGTGTGTTTTGAAAGAAATATTGTTTTGGGTTGGGCTTGAGTTAAAAAAAAACCCATTTATCTTATTTTAAAATCCAATTAATTAAGGTGACAAAACAATTAGGGTTTATTTTTAAAGAATAAATTTTACTTAACTTTAATTGAAAATAATTCGTAACATAGTAATTAAAAATAAAAGTAAAGAAATGTAACTTATGGCCTTATTACATTAAGTAAAACCCCAAAATAAAATTCTAAAATACTTAAATAAAATTAAATTTCCATATTGAATAAAACTTCAAGCTGAGCATGGCCATCCCTAAGCTTCTGTAGAACCCGTCCATTATTGATCGTCCCTCTGAAAAATAGCCCCACAATGGGGTGAGTCAGTCATGACTCAATGTGTACACAACACTAAAATCCAATAGATCGTGCATGCATTTTCATATCAAATACTTATTCATATAATGAGATAAAAATGATGATGCAACCCAAACCCAAACCTAATTGTCCATCCGCTACACACCCCGTACTTGCCGGTCACATCATCGTGGGACTACTAAGTCAACCCTCCATCCGCTACACACCATCGAAGGCGATCATTTGTAGTCGACGTGCTCATCGCCCATATAAAATTCGTGGGCATAGCCACTGGATAATTGTGTCATGAGACACCACATTCGAGATGATGTAACCGGTTACCACATTCGGATAATGTGACCGAAGTCACCACATTTAGATAATGTGACCAAGTCACCACATTTAGATAGTGAGACCAAGTCACCACATTCACTTCCCTTTCTCATATAACCCGAATTCCCATATTATTTATATTATGCATATCATACTTAAATTCACATTCATGTCACTTTTCACCATTAAATATAACATATTTCGTAATCCTAGTAGGAGTAGAAAACGTATTTAAGTACTTTGTACCATAACATGGTACATTAGCCACATTCTTATATTTTCATATTAGAACATATAACAAGTTTAAGCCATACATCGTATTAAAAGATAGTGTGGGGTACACACCTGATTCGCTTAGCAAATTCCTTGAGATTTCGAAATCGATCTATCGCTTAATTCCTTAATCCCTACATTTGATTAATCACTTACTAATTTAATAAAAAGCCATTCGCCATAAATCCAAATCCTAGTAGGATTAGTATTCTTAAACTTACCTTCTTCACGATTGGGACACCAACAAATCCCGAAATTGATCCTTGTTTTCCTAGGAATGTCGAAATTCCTATAACCTTGCGTTAGATTTAATCTAACCATTAAAACATAAAACATGGCCTTTGGCCGAATATACATATGTCTTACCTTAATCTTAGAAATCCCGAAACTCACCGAATAACTAGGGAACACGTGGCCTATGGTGTACCTTTGGGAAAAGAACTTCTCCTTCCTTGTAGTCGACACTTAGTAAATCCCGAAAGATCTCTTCAAAGTTTCAGCAACAAGATATTAATGGGGTTAGTCCTAGATTTTGGCAAATCTTAAAAGAAAGAGGATGAAAACGAATGAGATCTTACCCTTACTTGAAGAAATCGATTGCACCTTCACTTCAACCTTCAGAGATTCGGCTATGGCTAGATGATGATCTCACAACTTTCGATTTTGGAGGGATTAGAAAGAAAAGAGAAAGAAAGAATGATGGAGGATTCTCATTAGCACACAAGGTATTTCTGGCTTGGCAAAAATAAAAGAAGAAGAAGATTTGGTGAAGAGAATTCGGCAGGCTTTCAAAAGAACGGAAAATAATGCAGAATGGCCTCTCTTTTCCTTTTATAGCCGAAATTACTAACTTAGAATCCCTTACTTGGCCATCACTCTTACATTTTAATAGTTTTATCTCTTTAATTATCACTAAATAAAAGAGTTTAATCCAACATTTATCTCTTCAAAATAATCCAATTTAAAAATCCTTTATTTATCACCTTTTAATCGAATATTTATGAAAATAAAACACCTCCTTTCTAGAAGCATGTGCCGTCCACCTCGGTCTTACGGAAGCAAAAATAAAACCTCCTTTATTTGCTTCCCAAGTGACTCGAACTCAGGCCCATTCCTCTTGCATATGGCGCCATTTCCATAGGCCCTAAGTGACATCTTCAGCCACTTTTCCAAGCTGTTTGTGTGTCAAATTTCACAAACTTTTTCTTTAAGGCCACCTTGCCTTAATTTCCCTTTTAAACCTTAAAACTCGTCATTTCTAGGTCATTTCTAAGTTTCCAAAATTTTCGTTCGCTCTTTAAACTTGACATTTCCTTACATTTCCAAGTTTCAAATGTTCACTTTCCTTTTTGAATCATTTCTAAATCATTTTCTTAGTTTTCATAAATGTTCACTTTCCTCTTTATTCCTTTACATTTTCAGGACATTTCCCTACATTTCCAAGACAAGACATTTCCTTACATTTCCTTGCATTTCCTTACATTTTCATACATTTCCTCACATTTCCTTACATTTCCTTACATTTCCATACATTTCCATACATTTCCATACATTTCCTTACATTTCCTTATATTTCCTTACATTTCCATACATTTCCATACATTTCCTTACATTTCCTTACATTTCCATACATTTCCTTATTTCTAGAATTCACATAGCACATTCATAATTCATAAAACATGCCATTTTACCACATGGTTCCTTGTGTCATGCTTCCAACGGAGTTTCTTTTAAAGCCTCATTTACCTAGCTCCCCTTTTTACTTAAAAACCAATAATTTTCCAAAGCTTTCTTCTTCCATCCTAGAATTCTAAAAACCCTTAATACACTTCCAACACTACCAAAACCTACTAACTCATGAATTAGGCACGAATGCATAACCCCTAATATAGGATGTTAGTGTTCTACCCTCCTTAAAAATAATTTTGTCCTCGAAATTACTTACTAACAGTCGTACAATCCTTCTCACCGCACTATGCTTACGCTACGCACTCTGATCTTAATAGAGCCATCATACCTTCTAGGCACAACCTCTAAGTTCACATCCATTAGAAGTCATTTTCTAACGTTGCGATTTAATCTGATTTAAGAGTTTTATACATTAGTACTTTTGTTTCACTTGTTTACCCGCGAAGAAATTTTATGACAAGAGGTTTAGGAGTGGTTCTTTCGTATTCATACATGCACACAGTCTTTTCATTCCTTCATACATCCATCAATCAATTATGAACTTTCGTTCATTCAGAGAAACGTTGTTATTTTCATTGTTGTTGTTTTTCCACTACCTAGGGGTATTTTTGTAATTTTGTCCTACAGGGGTATTTTCATAATTTTTCAAAAGAAAAAGTTCCTTGGTGATTTTGTCACAAAGTATTTTGGTATTTTTAAATACCCGGGGTATTTTGGAAAAATTTTGAAATCCGGGGTTATTTTGATAATTTTGAACCTCGGGGGTATTTTGGTAATTTTTCACAAATCGGGGTAAATTTGTAAAATCTAGTAAATCAGGGATATTTCAAAAGTTGCAAAACTTTGAGGGTTCTTTTTGTGAATTTGCTTTCTATTTTGGTGATATTGCAAAAATTTTGGAAGTTTGGGTCATTTTGGTAATTTTGTAAGTTAGGGGCAATTTCGTAATTTTTCAAATCAGGGTATCTTAACATTTTGCAAAAATAAAATTTTTTGATATTTTTATAAAGTAAGAATATTTTAAAAGTCGAGGTAATATTGGAATTTTAGAAACCAAGGGCATTTTAGTAATTTTACAACCAGGGCATTTTTGTAATTTTGTAAATCGAGATATTTTGGAAAATTTTTCACAATAATATTTTACTACAATTAAAAGGGTAATTTAGGATTTTAAAACTAGGAGTTTTATAAAAGCGCATGGCTAGTCCCTTTTGGGTTTTAATTATTGTGTTTAGCTTTATGAATAAGTCCTCATGGTTAGGGTGAACCGTAGCTACGCACTGTGTAGGATTCGAGTGGAGAGGAGGTGAGTCACGCGATCGCTTAAGTACCAAACTCCCACCAAACCAATCCTAGACATGCGCACAATGGTTGCCACACCCTAACTCCTAACGACTAGTCATAGGTTTGTTTAATTAGGCATTAAGTCTTATGTAAGTGTCGGGGTAACTAGTCCTGTGGTTCAAGTGCTTATCATGCTAATCTACGTTCCATTCCATTTCTAACCTTCTACACATCATAATATAAAAAACACAACGTATAAGGGTACTTACCTGGTGGACTGCGGGTCGGAGACTTGGGTGCCATGCCAAAACCTGCTTATTTCCAAAAATATTTTCATAAAACTTACTTGGGCTCGATTTGAAAATGTTTTGGGCCTTAGCCCACAAAGTAGAGAGTTTAAAGCGGGCTCGATACTAAATGAAACACCCCAAACTCGCCCAGCACGAGCCCGAACCGATCTGGTATGCTTCTTAAGTAAACCTGGTTTCAAAGTTCTTTTGTACTTTGGGAAAAATAGTGTGTTTTGAAAGAAATATTGTTTTGGGTTGGGCTTGAGTTAAAAAAAACCCATTTATCTTATTTTAAAATCCAATTAATTAAGGTGACAAAACAATTAGGGTTTATTTTTAAAGAATAAATTTTACTTAACTTTAATTGAAAATAATTCGTAACATAGTAATTAAAAATAAAAGTAAAGAAATGTAACTTATGGCCTTATTACATCAAGTAAAATCCCAAAATAAAATTCTAAAATACTTAAATAAAATTAAATTTCCATATTGAATAAAACTTCAAGTGAGCATGGCCATCCCTAAGCTTCACGAACCTGGTCCATTATTGATCGTCCCTCAAAAAATAGTCCCACAATGGGGTGAGTCAACAGACTCAATGTGTACACAACACTAAAATTCAATAGATCAGGCATGCATTTTCATATCAAATACTTCTTCATATAACAGATAAAAATGATGATACAACCCAAACCCAAACCTAATTGTCCATCCGCTACACACCCCCGTACCTACCAGGTCACACAAGTGGGGACTACTAAGTCAACCCTCCATCCGCTACACACCATCGGCGCGCCATTGCGATCGACGTGCTCATCGCCCATATAAAATTCGTGGCATAGCCACGAGATAATTGTGTCATGAGACACCACATTCGAATAATGTAACTCAAGTTACCACATTCGAGATAATGTGACCAAGTCACCACATTCGGATAATGTGACCAAGTCACCACATTCGAGATAGTGAGACCAAGTCACCACATTCACTTTCCCTTTCTCATATAACCCGAATGCCCCATATTATTCATATTATGCATATCAAACTTAAATTCACATTCATGTCACTTTTCACATGTTAAATATAACATATTTCATAATCCTAGTAGGAGTAGAAAATGTACCTGAGTACTTTGTACCATAACATGGTACATTAGCCACATTCTTATATTTTCATATTAGAACATATAACAAGTTTAAGCCATACATCGTATTAAAAGATAGTGTGGGGTACACACTGATTAAACAGCAAATTCCTTGAGATTTCAAATCGATCTCTTCGCTTAATTCCTTAATCCATACATTTGATTAATCACTTACTAATTTAATAAAAGGCCATTCGGCCATAAATCCAAATCCTAGTAGGATTAGTATTCTTAAACTTACCTTGTTGCCGATTGGGACACCAACAAATCCCGAAATTGATCCTTGTTTTCCTAGGAATGTCGAAATTCCTATAACCTTGCGTTAGATTTAATCTAACCATTAAAACATAAAACATGGCCTTTGGCCGAATATACATATGTCTTACCTTAATCTTAGAAATCCCGAAACTCACCAAATAACTAGGGAACACGTGGCCTATGGTGTACCTTCGGGAAAAGAACTTTTCCTTCCTTGTAGTCGACACTTAGTAAATCCCGAAAGATCTCTTCAAAGTTTCGGCAACAAGATATTAATGGGGTTAGTCCTAGATTTTGACAAATCTTAAAAGAAAAAAGATGAAACCGAATGAGATCTTACCCTTACTTGAAGAAATCGATTGCACCTTCACTTCAACCTTCAGAGATTCAGCTATGGCTAGATGATGATCTCACAACTTTTGGTTTTGGAGGGATTAGAAAGAAAAGAGAAGGAAGAATAAAGATGGAGGATTCGGCTAGCACACAAGGTATTTCGGCTTGGCAAAAATAAAAGAAGAAGAAGATTTGGTGAAGAGAATTCGTGAGGCTTTCAAAGAACAGAAAATAATGCGAGAATGGCCTCTCTTTTCCTTTTATAGCCGAAATTACTAACTTAGAATCCCTTACTTGGCCATCACTCTTCTATTTTAATAGCTTTATCTCTTTAATTATCACTAAATAAAAGAGTTTAATCCAACATTTATCTCTTCAAAATAATCCAATTTAAAAATCCTTTATTTATCACCTTTTTAATCGAATATTTGTGAAAATAAAACACCTCCTTTCTAGAAGCATGTGCAGTCCACCTCAGGTCTTACGGAAGCAAAAATAAAACCTCCTTTATTTGCTTCCCAAGTGACTCGAACTCAAGCCCATTCCTCTTGCATATGGCGCCATTTCCATAGGCCCTAAGTGACATCTTCAGGCCACTTTTCCAAGCCTGTTTGTGTGTCAAACTTCACAAACTTTTTCTTTTAAGGCCACCTTGCCTTAGTTTCCCCTTTTAAACCTTAAAACTCGTCATTTCTAGGTCATTTCTAAGTTTCCAAAAATTTTCGTTCGGCTCTTTAAACTTGACATTTCCTTACATTTCCAAGTTTCCAGAAATGTTCACTTTCCTTTTTTGAATCATTTCTAAATCATTTTCCTAGTTTCCATAAATGTTCACTTTCCTCTTTATTCCTTTACATTTTCAGGACATTTCCCTACATTTCCAAGACAAGACATTTCCTTGCATTTCCTTGCATTTCCATACATTTCCTTACATTTCCTTACATTTCCTTACATTTCCATACATTTCCATACATTTCCTTACATTTCCTTACATTTCCATACATTTCCATACATTTCCTTTCATTCCCTTACATTTCCATACATTTCCTTATTTCTAGAATTCACATAGCACATTCATAATTCATAAAACATGCCATTTTACCACATGGTTCCTTGTGTCATGCTTCATACGGAGTTTCTTTTAAAGCCTCATTTACCTAGCTCCCCTTTTTACTTAAAAACCAATAATTTTCCAAAGCTTTATTCTTCCATCCTAGAATTTTAAAAACCCTTAATACACTTACAACACTGCCAAACCCTACTAACTCATGAATTAGGCACGAACGCATAACCCCTAATCTAGGATGTTACATAACCATATACACATTTTAAAAGTACCAAAATGAGTTTGAGTAGTGTGATGACAATCCTCGACGGTCCCCGAACCTTTTGCAGCTTTAACGATCTATAAAACAGAACAACCACGCACAAAGTAAGCTTCCAAAAGCTTAGTAAGCCATATACAAATAAATTTAGCATAAAAAATGCACATAACCATATCAATACAATGACATTAATGTTTCTCAATACAAATTCATCACATATTCTTTGGCCTAATTGCTTACCCATAGTTTACCACATTTTTCTACTCAAATATCACATATACACATGGATCAATCAAGCATATCTTCACATATTACCTCATCAACTCAATTCACATATTTATCTTAGTAAGTTCATATAGACACTTACCTTTTATACACACATAGTGTACTTTTCAAACGTACCTGAAACGGATTTACAACTCACATAGTCGTTCATTTCTCGGACTTGCTCGTTGAACTGTTCGGAATTAAATAGGATACTCAGAGTGCTCAAAATAATTGTATAATGCCAAAGTCCTAGACATGGCCTTACATGTAATCAGAACTCGATGCCACTGTCCCAAACAGGGTCTTATACGAATCAATACGATGCCAATGTCCCAGACATGGTCTTACATGTAAATCTCATATCGATGCCAACGTCCCAGACGTGGTCTTACACAAAATCTCAAATCAATGCCAATGTCCTAGACGTGGTCTTACATGATATCACATAACGGACACCTATGTCATGACATAGTTAACCCTATCAATTCCTAGGTTCGTACGGGACTTTTCAGACATTTATAACTTGTCGGTATATCCTCGGATTTCACATACATTCCATCTCGAACATTATTCATAGCTATTCAAATTTCATATATGCACAATTAAGTCAATTCAAATACCATTATTTGTATATCGACTTACCTCAAATTCGGATATTCGACTGTGTTACCATCACCTTGGGATGAGATTTGTATTAATAAATACGCTTCTCATATACAAAAACATTGTAAAGATTCTGGAATAGATTTAGCAAATATAGATTCTATAGGTAATAAAGTTAATTTAACCCTTTTATTCACTAATTCATCCAATTTAGTCCAAAAACACATATTTAGGGCAATTTACAAATTAGCCCTCACATTTCCATATTTTGACATTTTAGTCCTTATTTCACAAAACATCAATATACAAAATTTATTCACAGACATGCATAGACGAAATTTCCTATGGACCATACAAGTTCATATTTTTCATCAAATCCACAATTTAGTCCTCCAAAATAATCATTTTCACAATTTAGCCCTAATTAGCTAAATTCACCAAAAATTCAAGAACAAAACATGTTCATTAAACACATATCTTTCATTTAACACCAATACTCATCACAAAGCTCACCATTTCATCAATGGCACATCTCATAAACATCATCAATTCTTCAAATTACAACATGGGTTTCAAAGTACTCGAAGTAACGATTGCAAAAACGTAGAAATCATCAAAAACCAAAGTAAAACATACCTTGAATTGAACCCTTCAATGGCCGAATAACCTAGCTTAATATTCTTTCTTTTCTTTTCTTCAATTTCGGCACAAAAAGATGATAAAGGCCATCTATTATGTTTTATCTATTATAACATTCATATTAATCTATTTACCTTATTAACCTTTCAAATAATAATTAAAACAAACATACATTAAGGGCATATTTGTCCAACAAGTATCCACTATAAAATGGTTTAATTGCCTCATAAGGCCTCCTCATTTAAAAGCCACAACATATAGGTGCTTTACCCAATAGCATGCAATTATTGCATTTAATGCAATTTAATCCTTTTGTCAAATTAAGCACACAAATAGACAAATTAACTCACGGAACTTTAACACGTGATAAATCATATTCTGGAGACATAGAAAATAATATTAAAATATTTCACTGACTCAAATTTGTGGTCTCAAAACCACTGTTCTGACTAGGGTCTAAACTGGACTGTTACAATTTCATTTGCATAACACATAACTTAGCACTATCATCACATGGTAAGATATGGTATATAAACATAACATCACTTAAATCAGAATTTTCATAATTATGAATGTTCATACTTTGATCATCGATACATCATAGCTTTCCATAATTATCGTAATGAAATCCATTGGAACCATTACTGGTTCATCCCTTTTTATACCCGTTGAACTAGTAACTGAACGTAGATACTCGGGTAACTAAACCATACCAAGGGTATCATAGATGCATAGTACGGGTACCAAAGCGCAATCAGGAGCACAAATGTGCAATCAAGGGCACTACGGTGTAAACAGGGGCACAAATGTGCATCCAAAGTTATCGAAGTACAAACAAGGGCACGTAAGTGCAATCAAGGGTACCGAAGTACAAACAGTGGCACGTAAGTCCAATCATTAATTAATTATCTATGAAAATTAAATTAAAGAACTATACTATAAAAATGTAAGTAGAAATTTATTTATGTACTGAAACACTATGAACTTACCTAGCTAAATTGCAGAAATGACAAAGTACAAGGGTTTTTTGGTAATTTTTCATTCTCCTTGATTTTCCACTTGATGTTGATCTAAATTAATAATTTCATTCAATTTATTAATTTAGACAGTCAAAAAAATTTATTAGTTTATTTTTATGCAATTTAGTCATTTTTACCCATTTTTACCCAAATTTAAGCTGAGCCGAAAGTTCATGGCACCTAATACATCCCACCTTTGTTATAATTTCACATCAAATCCTTTTATTTTTACTATTTCAACAAATTAGTCATTAATCAGTAAATTCATTAAAATTACTTAACAAAATACTTTTAAATATCAACCAACACTTCAAATTCACCATTTAACATCTAAAATCACATAGATTCATCAATTAAAACTTTCAATATCTTTAACAGTTTCAAAATCGAAGGTACGAGCTAGCTGGACCTAGTGACAACGATCTCAAAAACATAAAAATTATTAGAAACTAGGCTAAAATCACATACTAATCTAGCTTGTGAAGTTGTCGAAACCTCCAAGCTTAAAAATGGCTTCTTCCCCCATTTTGAAATCGGTGGAGAATAATTGTAAAAGAAGATAATGGATTTTGGTTTAATTTAATTTAATTTAATTACCAAACTACCATTTTAACCTTGATTAATAATTAAATAAAACACCAAATCCACACCCATAATTTTCTACTAATTCCATAAAGGGTTTATTTACCTTTAAGTCCATTTCCCTTTATTCACTAAGCCATTTAATTACTCAAATCAAATAGTGATCAAATTTTACACCCTTTATGATTTAGACCTTTTTAATTAAATAACTATTGAAACATTGAAATTTCTTAACAAAACTCTAATACAACATTAATGACACTCCGTAAATATTTATAAAAATATATACAGCTCAGTTTAGAGAAACAAGATTTCGAACCTCATTTTCTAAAACCACTTGACTTTAGGGTCTTACCACTTGAACTTAATTAATCATTTGAATAGCATAAATTACCATAACAATAACCTTTTAAAAACCATAATTGACTCATAAATATTCATGAATAATATTTACAAACTTACTCATCAGATTTGTGGCCCCAAAACCACTATTTTTGACACCATTGAAAAACGGGTTGTTACAACTCTCTCCCTTAGGAAAATTTCATCCTCTAAATTTCTCACCTATTATAGCTATCAAGTCGAGTTTTTATTCCACCATTACAATGGTAATGCATAGATAAATCAATCATAACTCATCTCTATTCAAAACTATTATCAGAAGTCATATTAGAACTTGATACTATATCTAAACATTACTGAACAACTATTATGTTCTCCAGTCATCACTTTATCATTCGTAGTACAACTACTAAAAAATTTCCAACAATCATCCGTTGAAACATAATCAAAAGAAAATTTAGATATTATATTCCAAGCACATTAGACAATTCAGAGCGTTTAGCTAAAGTTTGAAATTTTCACAACAGACTCTAATCAATGTTTCTGATGCATCTGCATCTGTAGCTTTTAGCCGATGAAATTCCATTTCACGTAAAGCTTCAAACAACATTATTTAAATATAAATGTGATATTTGTAACTATCGAGACAACTTTAACCCATAATATCATTTCTCAACTATAGCTGATCTAATAGATATAATTTTGTATCATTTCTTCTAGAATATGAATTCTTCATTCTGACTATTCGTTTATTTACTTGTGAATCCATAAAATTTATTCCCGAATCGAGAAATAAGCTCTTTGATCATTGTTTTATGCGATGTCAAAGTCTTAAAATTTATATAAAGAATGACCGAACCTGAAAACTCACTATCACAACAATTTGAGGCAAGCGCACCTATCGAACAGTAGTATAGTTAAGGCAAGACCGGATTGTCGAACCCAAAGGAACTAAAAGTACTAATACTAACTCTCTTTTTATTATCTAGCCTAAAATAAAGGGGATTTTTATCTAATCCAAAATAACTAACTACTAAACTAAAGACTCTAAGACAAAGAAGAATGAAATTGGGAAAAATACTTTGGGAAAAACCAATTGATTAAGACAATACCTGAGGAAGAATCCAGCTAGACATCACTTGTTATCTAACTCTGAACCAGACAATTTATTCACTTGACTTGATCCGTAGGATTCCCTAATTTATATTAATCCCTCTCTCGAGGCGACTAACGTCTAACCCTAGGTTGATTAACTGAAATCTCTTTCTAATTAAAACCCCTAGGATTGCATTAACTCGATCATACTTGAATTCATATCCCAGAAATATCAATACAAGAATTAAGAACACATAATTAAGAACAACTCAAATATTTATCATATAGTTCAACAAACGATAACAAGATTCATCTTAGGTTTCATCCCCCTCAGGTATTTGAGGGTTTAGTTCATAATGATAAAAGAAAACATCTCAAAAGAAAAGATAAAACAAAACATAAGAAAACCCTAAAACCCCCTGAAGAAATTGAAGGAGAGATCCTCCGTCTTGAGTATGATTCCGGCTTCTTGAGATGAATCAACAGGCTATCTTCGAGTAAATCCCCACAAATCTGCCCCCTTTGGCTTGGCTCATTGGCCTTGTTGGCCGCTCGCTGACAAAAGCCCTGGCAGAAGGCTTCTGCCAAACTCTCCGCTTAAGTTGCCCCTAAGGTGTTTATATAGGATTTGAGACGCCTTACTTGGCCTCTAAGTATCCTAATCCGAGTAGAATTAATACTAGGGTGTTTAAATAGGCTTTGGTATCTATTTATTTACCTCCAAGTATCCTATTCTGAATGTAATTCCTCTTATTCACGTCAGGGACACACCCATGGCACACGCCCGTGTGAATCATGGCCAGGCCGTGTTCGAGTCTATTTAATGAGGTACGGCCGTGTGGTCTTGGGCCCAGGCCATGTTAATTTCGTGATATGGCCCATTTACTCTGTTTGGGGCCCGTTTCTCATTCTTTTCATCCTCTGGTGCTTTTTTGAGTATAAAACATGAAAACAAAGGATTAAGAACACCAATTTACACAATTCAAGGCTTAAATCATCCAAAAGCATGCTAAATGTGGGCTTAAAATATGTTACTATTGCAGTTTATCAAATACCCCCACCCTTAAGCTTTTGCTTGTCCTCAAGCAAAATTCTCAACTCACAATTAAAACGAACTTCCTTGATTCATAATATTCATCAATAGTGTTTCATCATAATTCAAAGATAATTCATTCATTGATAATTTAACTCAAAGAGTCCTAAAGATTCAAACAATCAAAGTCATAGTTTTTATAGTATGAAAACATAGGTTTTTCCCCTTACCTGAATAATTATCTCTAATTCGGAATTGACAAGAGTTGACATCCTCACAAGAGATTCACTCAAATCACTCAAAGTGTTTAAGGTTCAAAATTAAGCACTTAAGAGTCGAACATGAAAAGTTAATCCTATAAGCTTCCATGAAAATTAAATCTCCACCACTATAATATGAGGTGATATACAAATCAAAAGGTCTTTAAAGAGGGTTATAATGGGGCTTGGGTTAAAGGTGTGGATAAAGGCTAAATTAAAAGTTTAGAATCGAGATTGAATTGACAATTTACCTAACTATAAACAATGAACTATTAATAAATAATTACATCAATTGAAAACTTGTAATACTAATACTAATAGTACGAGCTTCTTCTTCAGCAATTGGAATTTAAATGTATAAGCTCTTTTAATCTCATAACTAATAATGAATATACTTCGATTTTTTTAAGAACAAATCAAATACATAATAAAGGATGAATTTACTACTGAAATAAAGATCATAGTTAGGCAACTGATCAAATCAAATCTCGACAAAAAGGTAGTCAAAAAGAATGGTAATAACAAATACAAAGGGTTTTGGGTTAATATTAGTGGGTAAGTCAATAAAAAGGGTTGTTAGGATCAAAGGGGGTTCACTAAGGGTTAATTATGAAGGTAGGCATTTAGTGGAGTAAGTGGGTTAAAACCTAGGTGCCTTTATCATCTTTGTATATCAAATCAAAGGTGTGGTCTCGACATGTATAATCGATGCAAGTTCTAGAATAACAAATCAATGTTGACACACTCATAATCAAAAAGTGAGCACGAAAAAGAATATATGCTCTATAAGGCTCAAAATCTCACAAAAATTATGGGTATTTTGATGTCAACCTCGCAAATTTCAAACTTCAAGATAATAATTAGATTCAGGTAGACAACCAAAATAATTTTTTAATTCTGAAAAATAGACTTATCATGCTTGATTCTCTAGTCTCCTAAACTTTAAATCATCACTGCACAATTATCAATAACTTAATCCAAAACATATAAAAGAAAATCATGAATCGTAGGGAATTTCATTCTAATTAGTAATATGATAAAATTACTTAAAGACAAGATATCATTCATGGCATAATTCAGGGATTTGAGAATAATGAAGAAAGTTAGGCACTTTCTCGAAATAAATATTCACCCCCCACACTTAAGATGTACATTGCCCTCAATGTACAAAGATAGATAAACTGACAATATAGTGAAAAAATCAAAAGATAGGGAGAGAAGTGAAACTTCTTGAATTTTGGATGGAGCTGATGAAGAGAAACGTGGGGAGTGCCTTCAGCCGTTTGAACTTGAGTCCTCAAAATAGCCGGTCTGATTTTATTGTATCCTAAGTTAAATCTAAATGCTATGAAGAATAAGAAGAAAATAATAAAAATAAAAATAAAAATGAAGGTAAATAATAGAAAATGAAAACAGAAAGATAATGGGAAAAGAAAAAGGAAGAAGGAGGGTTTAAATAGAGATGCAGCCCGTGTTTTGGGAAAAAATTTGTCCTGTTGCCACATGTCTATGGCCACGCCCTTTTACCTACCTATGGTGCCCACACGGCCACGGCCACAGCCGTGTGCAAGGTCGTGTGAGTATGAAAAACCTGCGCCTAAACATGGAAATAAATAAAACTAAACTAATTAGCAGGGTTAGTGCTCGGGTTGCCTCCCGAGAAGCGCTTGTTTAAAGTCTTACGCTAGACTTACCTCTCATTCGCATAATCAGGGTGGTTTGAGGAGGTGAAAATCCTTTCTCATGCGATCAATTCGATTTTTTTTATATAGTTTATGTTGAGTAATGTTTACCTTAAAAGTGCTGAATTTAGGATTAGTTACCTCGATTGTTTCGTCTGGGAAGATTTTGAGTATCTGATCTCCTATCTTAAGCTGAGTTGTCCCATCGTTAGGTTTGTCGTGGAGTTGCCTCGTTTTTGCTTCGTGTGTTTTTAGTTTCTCTTTGAAATGTGTCTTCCACTCGTCTAGTTCATTGATCCAAAGCCTTCGTTTCTCATGAATTTCTTCTTTATCGACACGAGGTCTAGGATCTGACATCTGCGAAAGATCTTCAAGAAACGGTGTAACACTCCTATCCTGAGTCCATCACCAAATTAAGGTTAAGAGCGTTACCAGACAGATCGGAAACATTCACAGACAAAATCATGCATTCAATCATCATTCTCAGACATAATGTCCCTTAATCTGGTCCTCGAGACCTTAATCATACTTATAAGTCGAGTCGGGACTAAACTGAAACACATATGAAATTCCATGAAAATTTGAAACTTTTCTAAAATACAGGGGAGACACGCCCATGGGAGGAGACCGTGTGCCCTCCACGGCTTCTAGACACCCCCGTGTAACCATCCTTGTTATATTA
This sequence comes from Gossypium bickii, assembly GCA_025503065.1. Lineage (NCBI taxonomy): Eukaryota > Viridiplantae > Streptophyta > Magnoliopsida > Malvales > Malvaceae > Gossypium > Gossypium bickii. The sequence goes on from CP106712.1 coordinate 29,480,941, forward strand.
ACTATACCAACACGATCATTTGGCACGCCCGTCTGCCATGGTCGTGTACTTTTAGGCTATTTACTGACTTCCTCACCACGGCCACCAAGCACGCCCGTGTTGAGGCCGTGTACTTTTATGTTAGCTACTGACTTGTACACCACGGCCAGATGACACGCCCGTGTCGAGGCCATGTGATGACAAATTACATCCTACCATTCACCCACGGTCGTTAGGCATGCCCGTGTGCCACAACCGTGTGACATTATAGGCCATTTACAAGGCCAAAATGCACATTTTCAAAAGCCATTTTCAACAAAGGGTCATACCTACAAGCCATTTTCAACAAGATGTTTCATGCACATAAAACCATCAAAAGCATACCAAAATAACCATTCAAACCTTACATTCAAAACCAATCCCAACTATGGCAACCTCAAGGATTAAAATTTATAACATTACAAGACTAATCCATGCATTTGCTCATTCAAACTTGGCCATTCCACATTCTTTCATCATACCAAAAGATACATTCTATAACACATTCATTTAAACAAAGTTTCAACTCTTAAATAGCCAAATCCAATGGCTAAGATCACATAACCATTTATACCAAAATACTAGCCTATACATGCCATATCTAGCTTTATACAATCTCAAAATGTACCAAAATAAGTTCTATAGTGTGATGACGATCCAAGACGGTCCCGAGCCTTCAGTAGCTTTGACGACCTATAAAACAGATTAAACACACACAGAGAGTAAGCTTTCCAAAAGCTCAATAAGTCAATATACAAACAAACTTAGCATAAAATGCATATATTTGCTTTGGTTCATACACTTTAGACTACATTAGCCATTTCACAATTTATAGATCATATAAACACATATTTCATTTCACCAAAACTTTATACAACATATCATCAATTCCATATTCATAGCATCATAGTAAGATCATATTGATGCTTACCTTGTATACATAATTAGTGTATAATCAACATACCTAAAATGGATTTACAATCACATATTTGTTCATAGCTCGGATTTACAATTTGTATCATAGACTTGCCCGTCGAACCGTAATAAATCTAATAGGATACTCAGAAAGCTCAGAATAATCGTACAATGCCAACATCCCAGACGAGGTCTTACATGCACTCGGATATCGATGCCACTGCCCCAGATAGGGTCTTATACGAATCAAAATGATGCCGATGTCCCAGACATGGTCTTACACTAAGTGTCATAATGATGCCAACGTCCTAGACGTGGTCTTTACGTAAAGTTTATATTGATGGCAACATCCCAGATGTGGTCTTACACATAATCAGATATCGATGCCACTGTCCTATACAGGGTCTTACACGAACCTCAAATCAATGCCAACGTCCCAGGTAAAACAGAACGGATACCTATGTCGAGGTTCGTACGAGGCTTCTCAGACTTAGTCAATAGACCGAACTTATATCGGAATTCAATTACAGAATTTCTCATAAGCATTCATTATCATCATTAAACATATGAACAATTACAAATGCATACATATTCATTTATTTGTATAGTGACTTACCTCGGATTCAGTTTATCGGAATAGAAAACAGCTACTCGATAACTTTCGCTTTCCCGCGATCTAAATCCATTTTCCTTAGTTCTTGATCTAATCATATTCAGAATTAACCCTTTTATTTACTAATTCATTCAATTCAATCCAAGGACACACATTTAGGGATATTTGCAAAATAACCCTCACATTTGCATATTTTATCAATCTAGTCCATTTTTCACAAAACACCAAATTCACAAAATCAATATACAACCAAGCTTAGCCGAATGTATATACATTTCATACAAGTCCATACTTTCCATCAAATTCACAATTTAGTCCTGCAAATGATCATTTTCTCAATTTAGCCATATTTAGCTCAATTCATCAAAACTTCAAGAACAAAACATGTTCATCTACCACTAATCTATCATTTAACACCTTAAAGCATCACAAAGCTCAACCGAGCATCAATGGCACAATTTACAAACATCACCAATACACAAAATTGAAACATGGGTTTGATAGTAGACGAAGCAATGATTGCAAAAACGTAGAAATTATCGAAAACCGATCAAAAACGAACCTTGAATTCAAGCTTGAACAATGGCCGAATATAGCTAACTTAAAACCTTGTTTTGTTTTCTTTGATTTTCGGCTAACAAAGATGATAATATGGCCATTTTCAGGTTTTTCTTAAGCATATAATCATTTATTACGAAAAGACATTTTTAACCTTTAAAAAAAAATATAACAAAACATATAATTCAAGGTTATTTTTTACCATAATCACCCACAAGCTTAATAATGGCTTTTTTTGCATATAAGGCCATCACTTTTACAAAGCCACAACACTTAAGCACTTTCACAATTAGCAAGCAACTTTCACATTCAATGCAAATTAATCCTTTGGTCAAATTAAACATACAGACGAACAAATTAGCTTACGAAAATTTATCACATGCTCAATCACATTCCAACGACACAAAAAATAATATTAAAATATTATTTGGACTCAGATTTGTGGTCCCGAAACCACTGTTCCGACTAGGGTATAAACCGAGCTGTTACAATTCTCCCCCCTTAGGGATTTTCGTCCCCAAAAATCTTACTGTAAAAAAGTTCGGATATTGTTGTCTCATTAAATCTTCAGGGTCCCAGGTAGCCTCTTCAATCCCATGTCGATTCCACAGTACTTTTACTAACTGAATTTTCTTATTTCTCAACTCTTTCACTTCACTAGCTAAGGTACGGATCGGTTCCTCTTCATATGTCATATCAGATCGGATTTCAATTTCAGATGGGGCAATCACATGTGACACATTGGATCGATATCTACGAAGCATTGAAACATGAAATACATTGTGTATCTTTTCTAGTTCAGAAGGCAACTTCAATTTATATGCAACAGGCCCGATACGTTTAATGACTTCATATAGTTTAATGAACCTCGGACTTAATTTGCCTTTACATCTGAATCGAAGCACTTTCTTCCATAGAGACACTTTCAGAAATACTTTGTTGCCAATTTCAAATTCTATATCTTGTCATTTTCAGTCTGCATAAGACTTCTGATGATCAGATGCTGCTTTCAAACACTCTCGGATCAATTTCACTTTCTGCTCTGAACCTTTTATCAAATCAACCCCATGTAGCTTATTCTCACTGAGTTCAGTCCATACAAAGCTTCATAAGGTGCCATTTTTATACTTGACTGAAAACTGTTATTATACGCAAATTCGATCGATGGCGAATATCGCTCCCACGAACCATGAAACTCTAGTATACAAACATCTTAACATGTCTTCAAGAATCAATAATCCGCTCGGATTGGCCATCGGTTTGCGGATGAAAAGTCATGTCTCGAAATGGAGTTTCATGCCTAAAGCCTCTTGCAATTTCTTCCAGAATCTCGACGTAAACCTCGGATCTCTATCGGATACAATAGACAGTGGCACCCCGTGCAATCTCACAATCTCAGAGATATAAAACTTAGCTAATTTTTCAAGTGAGTAGTCAGATCTTACTGGAATGAAATGGGCAGATTTCGTTAATCTATCAACCACGACCCATATTGCATCTTTCTTTCTTGGAGTCTGAGGTAAACTAGAAACAAAGTCCATGGTTACTCTATCCCATTTCCACTGAATCGAGATCGGTTGCAACAACCTGCATTTTAACTTGATGTTCGACTTTCACTTGCTGACAAACTAAACATTTTGAAACAAAGTCAGAAATGTCCAGTTTCATAACAGACCACCAATAATGTTGTTTCAAATATTGATACATTTTCATGCTTCTCGGATGAACAGATAGACGACTGTTATGAGCTTCATTCAAGATCAACTGAACCAACTCTGGATTTCTTGGAACACAGATACGATCCCGAAATCTCAAACAATCATCAACAATTTGAAATTTAGATTCGAAATTCACCTCACACTGAGCTCGTTTCGCTAGCAATTCATTATCAAATTTCCGAGCATCACATATCCGTTGTAGGAACAATGGTTTTGCTTTTAATTCAGCTAACACAGAACTATCATTAGACAAATCTAACTGAGCATTCAAAGTACATAATGCAAACAATGATTTTCTACTCAAAGCATCAGCAACAACATTCGCTTCACCCGGATGATAATCTATCACAAGCTCATAATCGTTTAACAGCTCTAACCATCTTCTTTGACGCAGGTTCAAATCTTTCTGAGTCATCAAATAGTTCAGACTTTTATGATCTAAAAACACGTGACATTTCTCACCGTACATATAATGATGCCAAATCTTTAGCGCAAACACAATCGCAGCTAACTCAAGGTCGTGCGTCGGATAATTCTTTTCATAAGGCTTCAACTGTCTCGAGGCATAAGCTACCACTTTGCCTTCCTGCATCAAAACACATCCCATGCCATTTAACGAAGCATCACGCAGACACAACAAATTCTTTACCCGATTCGGGGTTGTATTAACACTCGAGCTTCATTATGAGTTTACAATCGATCAAAACTTTTCTGGCATTTATCTGACCATTCAAATCTGATATCTTTCTGAAGTAATTTAGTCAATGAAGTAGCTATTGTCGAAAAGCCTTTCACAAATCTATGGTAATAACTAGCCAAACCCAGAAAATTGCGGACTTCAGATACATTTCTCGGAGGTTTCCAATTCAAAATAGAAGAAATCTTGCTCGGATCAACTCGATTCCCGGATGCTGACACAATATGTCCCAGGAAACTAACCTCGTGCAACCAGAATTCACATTTGCTGAATTTCGCATACAATTGCTTTTCTCTCAAAGTTTGCAAAACAACTTTCAAATGTTCAGCATGTACAGCCCCATCACGCGAATAAATCAAAATGTCATCAATGAATACAACAACAAATCGATCTAGATACGGTCTAAAAATTCTGTTCATCAGATCCATAAAAATAGCAGGAGCATTGTTTAGTCCAAATGGCATAACTAAAAATTCGTAATGCCCGTACCTCGTTCTAAACACAGTTTTCGGAATATCTAAATCTTTCACTCTCAACTGGTAATATCCCGATCTCAGATCAATCTTGGAAAACACAGTAGCTCCTTTCAACTGATCAAACAAATCATCAATTCTGGGCAACGAGTATTTATTCTTTATTGTCACCTTATTTAACTGACGATAATCGATATACATCCTCATCGTGCCATCTTTCTTTTTCACGAACAGGACAGGAGCTCCCCAAGGCAAGAAACTCGGTCTAATGAACCCTCTATCCATCAGCTCTTGCAACTGTGACTTTAATTCCTTCAACTCGGTTGGTGCCATTCTATACGGAGCTATCGAAATAGGTGTAGTACCAGGAAACAATTCAATACCAAACTCAACTTCTCGAATCGGAGGTAAACCTAGTAATTCTTCAATGAACACATCAGAAAACTCACAGACAAAAGGCACTGACTCAACTTTCTTTTCAGACACATTCGTATCGACCACATAAGCAAAATATGCCTCATATCCCTTATTCAAACAACTCTGAGCTTTCAAAACAGATATCACAGCAGGCAATCCATTCAAATCATTAGATTCAACTCGTACAATCTCATCATTCAGACATCTCAAATCTATAGTCTTTCTTCTGCAGTTCACAACAGCATCATGCATTAACAACCAATCCATACCCAGAATAATATCAAACTCATCAAATGGCAAAAGCATCAGATCAGCAGAGAAACAGATATCTCAAAACATTAACTGACAGTTCTTGCATACTTTGTCAACAAGGACACTTTTACCTAAGGGGTTCGATACTTTTATAGCAAACTCAGTAGACTCTACAGACAAAGTCTTACAGAATACTAAATTCATGCATATATATGAATGCCTAGAACCAGGGTCTATCAAAGCAATCATAGAAGTATCATAAAGAGTAAAAGTACCCGTTATATCATCTGGCGATGAAGCTTTTTCTCGAGCTCGGATAGCATATGCTCTGGCTGCCGTTCTAGCTTCAGATCTGATAACGTTGTCTCTCGTAGTTCTCTGACTACAACTAACATTTCTGACATTTTTCGATGGCCTACCTCTCACAGGTGCATTATCAGATCTCAAATTCTGAACAGTCTCTGGTTCGACAGACTCAGGGCAATCACGTATAAAATGATCAAGCGATCCACATCTAAAGCAAGCTCTATCGTTTAATCTACAGCTTCCCGGGTGCCTTTTTCCACAATGTTTACATCCAGGTCTCTCGTATCGAACATTACAAACACTGGCCACTGAAGTTGCTGGAGTTTTAGAACTCATTTGCAGTCTAGGTTGATTTCTATTCACATGTCCCACATTATCTCTAGAACGACTCTGATTATCTCTGAATTTCTTCGAAGATGACTGAAATAATTTGCTTGGAAATCTTTTTCTCATATCACGGGCTTCAGATTCAGCTTTTCTCTTATCTTTCCCGACAGCCTCAGCTTTGCAAGTTCTGTCAACGAGTACAACAAACTCTTTTATTTCCAAAATCCCTACTAATAGACGAATGTCTTCATTAAGTCTATCTTCGAACCTTTTGCACATTATAGCTTCAGATGATACACATTCTCGAGCATACTGACTCAGTCTCACAAATTCTCGTTCGTATTCTGAAATAGACATACGGCCCTGCTTTAGTTCCAGAAATTCCTTTCATTTCTGATCAACGAATCTCTCACTGATATATTTCTTCCGAAACTCGATCTGAAAGAAATCCCATGTGACTCGTTCTCTCAGAACAACAGAAATCAGAGTTTTCCCCCATTGATATGCTGTAGCTCGAAGTAATGATACAAAACATTTTATACATTCTTCTGGAGTCAGAGACATTTCATCAAATACTCGGATAGTATTTTCAATCCAGAACTCGGCCTTTTCAGCATCATCATCTTTAATAGCTCGGAATCCTTCTGCCCCATACTTACAGATCTTGCCAACAGGAAGCTTATTCAACAGATTCAGATGTATAACGGGTGGTACAACTGTAGCTTGAGGGGGATTAACCGGGGGCGAGGGTTGTGAAATAGTCGGGTTATTCTTTACAAACTGAGTGAACCACTCACTCATCAACTGGAAGAAAGCTTGTTTAGCTTCTCCCTCTTGACCGCTCGTAGCCGGTCTCGATTCAGAAGGTGCTGTTCCTTGCGCGGAAGTGGGCGCATTACTTTTTACATCGTCAGCTACGGCTCTTTCGGGATCTATTACTATACGAAAATCACATTTATACGTCAGAATTCATCACACTATCACAATTCAGATATATGGCATGTATAGCTAGACTCTGACACGCTACGTTAGTTCGAGAATCGGCTAAACTGTAGCTCTGATACCAATCAAATGTAACATCCCTATCCCGAGTCCATCGCCGGATTAAGGTTAGGAGCGTTACCGAATAGATCGGAAACATTCACACACAAAATCATTCATTTAATCATCATTCTCAGACATAATGTCCCTTAATCGGGTCCTCGAGACCTTAATCATACTTATAAGTCGAGTCGGGACTAAACTGAAACACATATGAAATTCCATGAAAATTTGAAACTTTTCTAAAATACAGGGGAGACACGCCCGTGGGAGGAGACCATGTGCCCTCCACGGCTTCTAGACACCCCCGTGTAACCATCCTTGTTATACTAACTATACCAACACGATAATTAGGCACGCTCTTGTGCCATGGCCGTGTACTTTTAGGCCATATACTGACTTCCCCACCACGGCCAGCAAACACGCCCGTGTTGAGGCCGTGTACTTTTATGTTAGCTACTGACTTGTACACCACGGCCAAATGACACGCCCGTGTCGAGGCCATGTGATGATAAACTACATCCTACCATTCACCCACAGTCGTTAAGAACGCCCGTGTGCCACAACCGTGTGACATTATAGGCCATTTACAAGGCCAAAATGCCACCTACAAAGGGTCATACCTACAAGCCATTTTCAACAAGATATTTCATGCACATAAAACCATCAAAAGCATACCAAAATAACCATTCAAACCTTACATTCAAAACCAATCCCAACTATGGCAACCTCAAGGATTAAAACTTATAACCTTACAAGACTAATTCATGCATTTGCTCATTCAAACTTGGCCATTCCACATTCTTTCATCGTACCAAAAGATACATTCTATAACACATTCATTTAAAAAAAGTTTCAACTCTTAAATAGCCAAGTCACATGGCCAAGATCACATAACCATTTATACCAAAATACTAGCCTATACATGCCATATCTAGCTTTATACAATATCAAAATGTACCAAAATAAGTTCTATAGTGTGATGACGATCCAAGACTGTCACGAGCCTTCAGTAGCTTTGACGACCTATAAAACAAATTAAACACATACACAGAGTAAGCTTTCCAAAAGCTTAGTAAGTCAATATACAAACAAGCTTAGCATAAAATGCATATATTTGTTTTGGTTCATACACTTTAGACCATATTATCCATATTCACAATTTATAGATCATATAAACACATATTTCATTTCACCAAAACTATATACAAGATATCATCAATTCCATATTCATAGCATCATAGTAAGATCGTATTGATGCTTACCTTGTATACACAATTAGTGTATAATCAACATACCTGAAATGGATTTACAATCACATATTTGTTCATAGCTCAGATTTGCAATTCGTATCATATACTTGCCCGTTGAACCGTAATAAATCTAATAGGATACTCTGAAAGCTCAGAATAATCGTACAATGCCAACGTCCCAGACGAGGTCTTACATGCACTCTGATATCGATGCCACTGTCCCAGAAAGGGTCTTATACGAATCAAAATGATGCCGATGTCCCAGAAATGGTCTTACACGTAAGTGTCATAATGATGCCAACATCCCAGACGTGGTCTTATACGTAAAGTTTATATTGATGCCAACGTCCCAAACGTGGTCTTACACATAATCAGATATCGATGCCACTGTCCCAGACAGGGTCTTTCACGAATCTCAAATCAATGCCAACATCCCAGATGTGGTCGTACATGATAAAACAGAACGGATACCTATGTCGAGGTCCGTACGAGGCTTCTTAAACTTAGTCAATATACTGAACTTATCTCGGAATTCAATTACAGAATTTCTCATAAGCATTCATTATCATCATTAAACATATGAACAATTACAAATGCATACATATTCATTTATTTGTATAGTGACTTACCTCAGATTCGGTTTATCGGAATAGAAAATGGCTACTCGATAACTTTCTCTTTCCCGCGATGTAAATTCGTTTTCTGTGGTTCTTGATCTAAATATATTCAGAATTAACCCTTTTATTCCCTAATTCATTCAATTCAATCCAAGGACACACATTTAGGGATATTTGCAAAATAACCCTCACATTTGCACATTTTATCAATCTAGTCCATTTTTCACAAAACTCCAAATTCACAAAATCAATATACAATCAAGCTTAGCAGAATGTATATACATTTCATACAAGTCCATACTTTCCATCAAATTCACAATTTAGTCCCGCAAATGATCATTTTCTCAATTTAGCCCTATTTAACTCAATTCATCAAAACTTCAAGAACAAAACATGTTCATCTACCACCAATCTATCATTTAACACCTTAAAGCATCACAAAGCTCAACCTAGCATCAATGGCACAACTTACAAACATCACCAATACACAAAATTGAAACATGGGTTTGATAGTAGACGAAGCAACGATTGCAAAAACATAGAAATTATCAAAAACCGATCAAAAACTAACCTTGAATTCAAGCTTGAACAATGGCCGAATATAGCTAGCTTAAAACCTTATTTCCTTTTCTTTGATTTTCGGCTAACAAAGATGATAATATGGCCATTTTCATGTTTTTCTTAAGCATATAATCATTTATTACAAAAAGACATTTTTAACCTTTAAAACAAATATAACAAAACATATAATTCAAGGTTATTTTTTACCATAATCACCCACTAGCATAATAATGGCTTATTTACCATATAAGGCCATCACTTTTACAAAGCCACAACACTTAAGCACTTTCACAACTAGCAAGCTGACCTAATTGATTCATGATCCCTTGAATCGAAGCTTCTTGATTTTTGAGTGCTGTTTTGGTGTTTTGGAAACAAGTTTCTGTTATCGCTATAAATTTTGTCAGCATCTCCTCAAGGATCGGCTCCTGTTCCTACTGGTGAGGTGGTTGTTGAAAATATGGAGGAAGTTGCAGTCTTTGACTACCTTGATCATCCCACGAGAAATTGGGATGGTACCTCCAACCTGCATTATAATTGTTATTATAAAAATCATTTTGAGGTCTAGAATAGTTACTCATAAAATTAACTTGCTCGCTCTCCATGCTCCGTCTGTAGAGTGGGTACTCAGGATTCGCCACGCCTCCGCTTATTTCACACTGCATAATTGGATATACCTGCGAAGAACCACATAAACCGTAAATTTTCTTACTTAAAAGCTCTACCTGGTTTGATAGCATGGTTACAGGGTCGAGGTTGTAGATATCGGCTGCTTTTGTTGCCTTTGTCCTCATAACTTGCCACTGATAGTTATTCAGTGCCATCTCCTCTATCTTCCAAAATCAAATAAAACAAAAATTAGCAAAGTGAAAAAAATAAGATGATAATAATAATAATAATAATGGCTAAAATAATAAAAATTGAGCTTTCTTAATATTTTAGTTCCTCGGCAACGGCGCCAAAAACTTGATCGCTGTTTTATGCAATGCCAAATTCTTAAAATTTATATAAAGAAAGATTGAACCTGGAAACTAACTATGACAATGATTTGAGGCAAGCTCACCTATTGAACAGTAGTATAGTTAAGGCAAGACCGGATTGTCGAACCCAAAGGAACTAAAAGTACTAATACTAACTCTCTTTTTATTATCTAGCCTAAAATAAAGGGGATTTTTATCTAATTCAAAATAACTAACTACTAAACTAAAAGCTCTAAGACAAAGAAGAATGCAATTGGGAAAAATAATTTAGGAAAAACCAATTGATTAAGACAATACCCGAAGAAGAATCCACCTAGACTTCACTTGTTATCTAACTCTGAACCAGATTATTTATTCACTTGACTTGATCCGTAGGATTCCCTAATTTATATTAATCCCTCTCTCGAGGCGACTAACGTCTAACCCTAGGTTGATTAATTGAAATCTCTTTCAAAATAAAACCCCTAGAATTGCATTAACTCGATCTATGGACTCCCATATTAGGTTTCACCCTAATTCGGTAAAATCTCGTCACCATATCTCTAAGCGTACGATCAACTCCGCTTAATTATGTTGGACCTACTCTTAGGCAGGGACTTTTGCTCCTCCACCCAAGCACATTGAATTAGTATCTCGGAAATATCAACACAATAATTAAGAAAACATAATTAAGAACGAGTCAAATATTTATCATATAGTTCAGCAAATGATAACAAGATACATCTTAGGTTTCATCCCCCTCAGGTATCTGAGGGTTTAGTTTGTAATGATAAAAGAATACATCTCAAAAGAAAAGAAAAAATAAAACATAAGAAAACCCTAAAACCCCCTAAAGGAATTTAAGGAGAGATCCTCCGTCTTGAGTATGATTCCTGCTTCTTGAGATGAATCAACTGGCTATCTTCGAGTAAATCCCCACAAATCTGCCCCCTTTGGCTTGGCTCATTGGAGTTGCTGGCCGTTCGCTGACAAAAGCCCTGGCAGAAGGCTTTTGGTGAACTCTCCGCTTAAGTTGCCTCCTAAGGTGTTTATATAGGCTTTGAGATGCCTTACTTGGCCCCTAAGTATCTAATCCGAGTAGAATTCCTATTAGGGTGTTTAAATAGGCTTTGGATTCTGTTTCTTTGCCTCCAAGTATCCTATTCCAAGTGTAATTCCTCTTATTCATGTCAGGGACACGCCCATGGCACACGCTCGTGTGAATCGTGGCCAGGCCATGTTCGAGTCTATTGAATAAGGCACGGCTTTGTGGTCTTGGGCCCAGGCCGTGTTGATTTTGTGATATGGCCCATTTACTCCGTTTTGGGCCTGTTTCTCGTTCTTTTCATCCTCTGGTGCTTTTCTGAGTATAAAACATGAAAACAAAGGATTAAAAGCACCAATTTACACAATTCAAGGCTTAAATCATCCAAAAGCATGCTAAATGTCTGCTTAAAATATGTTACTATTTTGGTTTATCACTCTTATATAAATAACTTACCTAACCTATCAAATGAATAACATGTTCTGACTAACACAATTGAGTCGATCTATCAATCGAATAATAACATTTCAGAATAATTCTTTCTTCTTGTTGTCAAGATAATCCAGATATATCATTTATCATAATTCCCTCAGAATACCAATCAAAGATCTCTACAAGCTGCATTAACTCAAACGAAACATAACATCTCGTTTTAACTCATTGACATTAATCGATATTACTTGAGGAATGAGAACCAATATACAAGTTTAAGCTCGATCTTCCACTGTCTACACTTTTATTGTTACCTATCCCTTTTATGAAAGCTAGAAGTGGGATATATAATGAAACAATTTCAATTATTAACATCGAAGTTTTGAATTATATCTCAAATGAATTAAAAGCATAGTGCTATAATGAAATCAGCGTAACAACCTTATAAATAGAACTATACCTCAAATATCAATAGTGAAATTCGAGACAAAAGAGAAAAACCAAATGTAGTCCCAATAACAACCAGTATAGTAATACAACATCTATAATCTGAGATCTATATCACCGTGCTCCCATGACTAAACTAGGAATTATAACAATAATAGATGTAATTACCTCCTGCCAATGAATATCCTTTACAGATGAACCATGTTTGATAGATTAAATAATAAGAATGATAAGAAAATCGAGATAATGAAATTCAAGATGTGGAGTTCTACTGAATTTCCGAGAATACAACCCATATTGAATGATAAAGAGATTAATGATTCCATAGAGAAAATCCAGAAGAAGAATATCGCTCATACACACTGGCTAAATTGCATATATATAATTCAGAGCATCAACCAGTAGAAGAAATAAAATAACATCATATGGGTCTTATTGTTGAATCTCCTACCGAACATAATAGAATAGAATGCCAAAGAAAAATATAGTAATGCTGATCATAATAAACCAGACTAACAATACTTTCGTCTAACATTATGATTAACTAGCATTCACTTACGATAAGAATCACATCTGAAGATGAACAATTTCATATATCACTGAGAATAAAAGAACATACCCAGAGGAGATCGCTGTAAGATACTCGACCATAACAGCTACAATCAGATAAATGTGCAGTACAAACATTATCCCACTGACTACTAAAGTTATCAATGATCTCAAATTATTTCATTTCACTTAAGAAATTTTGTTTAACATGTTGCTTAAATATCATACCTGATGAAGTTGATTACCCGTGATTAACTTCTTCTTTAAGAGCAATGTTCCGTATCCCGAATGATCTTCAGAAAAATCTGATATCTCTTCTAGAACCATCTTTACTTACTAACAAATTCTCAACTTTGACCACATTATTACTAATTGAATTGTTGAATTCTTTATCGTCACTTTTGCCAAATTAATCAACATAAACCATGTAAATTTTGTTGTATAAGACTTTGAGGTTGACTGGGATAAAAGGTCGTAAAGCCTCTAAATTTGACTCATATATATACACATAAAACTCATCATTAACATAACATTACAAACATTTATTCATACCTTCATGAGTTTCTATTGTAACACCCTTAACTCGTATCCGTTGTCGAAACAGGGTTATGGAGCATTACTGAAAAATTCACTTCAAACGAATACGATATATAAACATTTCAAATAATATTGATAATCATATCAAAACCAATCCAAATAATACATATTGTCCCTTATACAAGCCCTTAAGGTCCTAAAAACACGTTAGAAACAAGTCGGGACAAATCAAAAACTCAGAGAATTTTTCAGAAAATAATGAAAATTTTCAACACTGTAGGGGTCAAACGACCGTGTGGCTAGGCCATGTGACTGACACAACCAGGAGACATGCCCGTGTCTCAAGCCATGTGGGCATTCGAAGTAGGGACACAGTCAGTGTCCCAGCCTGTGTCCGTGCAAGTCAATAACTTGTGTCACATGGCCAAGCCACACGCCCATGTGTCAGGCCGTGTACCCTTTGAAATAACCTCACACACCCGTGTGTCAGGCCATGTGCTAGACAGTGTAACAGCCTGACTTGCAATCCTTTGAAAACTACAGGGGACACACAGCTGTGTCACTTGGCTGTGTGTCACACACGGCTGAGACACACGCCCGTGTGGACGAAAATAGGTCATTTTACAAGCCATTTTTCTCACCCATCTTGGTTTGTACGTACACCCAAAATTGCACATATATACAAGCCATAACAGGGAACCAAAATCAAGCAAAATCAAACTATATACATAAGACATAATAACATACAACCAATATGCCCATAGGCACCTCAAATGACATGTAAACATGTATAACCATGTGATACGATCTCGAGTTTACGAAAGTATCCGAGTCGTGGTTGTACCCGATCTTTAAATGGAGAAGTATTGTTCTTAGTTTACGTTTAAGGGAATTCAACTAAGTATGGTTGTAAGTAATGGGTTCAAGAAGGGTTTAGTAATGAGATGGATAGTAGTTCAGCTAGGAATGAAATGAAGCAAGGCAAAGATGAAAGTTAGAATAGATAAGTAAGCTTAAGATCAAGAATGAACCAATACATGAAGAAGTATTGACCTGAGATTTATAAGACACTTAAGGTAATGGAAGGTTGATAGAAAGGACCTTGACCCACTATCTATGAACAGATAGGAACTAGAGGTATATAGGGTGGAACGCCACACTCAATGAGTGATAAGTTAACAAGAAAAATAGGTTTGACACCATTAGCAAGCTAAATAAGTCAAGCTTAGTCTTGAACAAAAATTAAGAGTTGAATAAACTCAACAATATATTAAAATTCATCAAAGTATCAAAAGTCTGAAATACAACTAAATAGCTTCATATTTATAGCTCAATTACATAGCTAGCCGAATAGACACTTAAGGAATCGAATGGGCAGCATGTGTTCAGCTTAATGGAGCTGGAAACTTCCTTGAACATTCCTTGAACCTTCTCTAGTATTGGTGATGCCATTAGACAAGTCCCTTGATGTTTCCAATCAGCTTAAATTAAATGAAATTAAATGAGGAGCTGAATGTACTAGGCTAGATTCAGCCAAGAGGTGTGAAAGGCTTTTAAGGGGTTGCCTTGAATATTTGGAGAGTCTTGGACTTTAAATGGAAGTTTGGGGCAGTTCAATAGCCTTGGAGAGTGAACAAACAAATTTGAGCAGCCCTTGAGTGTGAAAGCTCAAAACCAAACAGTCATGAGTGTGAAAGGAACCTCCAACAAATGTGAAAGCACTTAAACAACAAAATGGACAGCTTGGGGAAGAGAAATCAATAGCTCAATGGCTCTTGGCATACACGAAGATGTGCTTGGAGCATTTCAATCATCAGCACACCACTTTTAAGTCGTCCATGCATGTACCTGAAACAAAAAAATTCAGCTAATTAAATTCAGCTAGGACAAATTACTTGAAATATGAAATTAATTTGTCTCAAACTTAGACACATTAAAAGCAACTATTAAACATGTATTAAACTAAGACAAATTAAACCTTAATTGAAATGTCCAGATTATGACACATGAAAACACAACATTAATTATTTGAGCTAAATAGACTAATTTAACTAAAACCAAATTAAATGTTCATTCCAGCAATGAAATAACACTAAGTTAAAAAAATGAGCTAGAAATTGAGCTCAATGAGCTACAAATGAGCTAAATCAGCTTGTAGGAGGTTGCAAGGCTGACTTGGTTGACTTGTCCAAGATTGATCGATAAACCCCGCAATAGTTTCTCCCCACACTCAATAAATTAGAGTTGAAACACCTCCTTGAAACATTTGGCTCATACTCGAGTTATAGGTGCTAAGGGCAGCTCCAAAGGTTCCTTGTTAGTACTTGGGGAGTCCTGGACCGTGGCCGTATCATCCCCCTCTTCAAAGTGATTTGTCCTCAAATCATCGCCTACATCATAGGGAGATAAGTCAAACACGTTAAAGCTTGTGCCGATGTTATACTCACCCAGGAGGTAGAGTTTATAAGAGTTCTCACTGATTCGTTCTAGCACTTGGAATGGACCATCTCCTCTTGGCAATAACTTGGACCTTCGTTGGGTTAGGAAATGCTCCTTTCTCATGTAAACCTAAACCCAATCTCCGGGTTCAAACACAACACGTTTTCATCCCTTATGTGCCTTGTGTGTGTAGCTTTCTGTTCTAGCCTCAATATTGGCCCTCACTTTTTGATGTAACTGCTTCACGTACTCAGCCTTTCGCTTAACATCTACATGAATATTTTGATCGTTAGGCAAAGGAACTAAGTCTAGTGGAGTCAAGGAATTAAAACCATTGACAATTTCAAAAGGTGAGTGTTTGGTTGCCAAATGAATGGATCGATTGTAAGCAAACTCGATGTGCGGCAAACACTCCTCCCATGACTTTAGATTTTTCTGGATGATAGCTCACAACAAGGTTGACAAAACACGATTCACCACCTCTATTTGGTCATCTGTTTGAGGGTGACAAGTTGTTGAGAATAGTAGCTCCGTTCCAAGCTTTCCCCAATACCTGATCCGAGAGTCTATTTTATCCAACAATACCTAATCTCCGATCCTAAATTGGTTTGGCTCATGGAATCACTTTGTTTTTGCTTCGTGTGTTTTTAGCTTCTCCTTGTAATGTGTCTTCCACTCGTCTAGTTCATCGATCTGAAGCCTTCGCTCCTCATGAGTTATTTCCTTGTTGACACGAGGTTTAGGATCTGGCTCAGTTGTGAAGTTTCGTGGTGTTTCTTGTAAAGAAGGTGGAACCAAATGGTCATTAGTAGAGTTGATGTTTTCACTTTGATTACTCGATGTCCTAGCCGAGTCAAGAGCCTGAAGAGTGATTGTTTCGTCACCTACACGAAGTATGAGTTCGCCTGTACCAACATCAATTTTAGTTCTAGCAGTTGTTAAAAAGGGTCTTCCTAAAATTAAAGGAATATTATTGTCCTTATCCATGTCTAAAATGAAAAAAGTCTACTGGGAATATGAATTTATCAATTTTTACTAGTACATCTTCGATTATACCCCTAGGAATTCTAATAGTTTTATCAGCTAATTGAATGCTCATCCTAGTTTGTTTGGGTTTCCCTAGACCTAGCTGTTTAAACACCTTAAATCAGCTAAAGCATTATCAACAGATAAACTACCAATTAAGCATGGAATTGTAAAACTCCCTGGATCTTTTAACTTTCGTGGTAGTTTATTTTGTAGAATTGCTGAGCACATTGCATACACGATATCACATATCGGAAACCTATGTCATGACATATGTAATCCTATTTATTCCTAGGTTCGTACAGGACTTTTCAGGTATTGACCTTTTGTCGATACTTTCTCGGAATTCAAATATATATCATTTCGAACATATCCATCACAATTAAATTTCATAGATACATAAATAAATCAATTCAAATACATTTATTTGTATATTGACTTACCTCGGATTCGAGATAAATGCATTTGATTCGCTTATTCAATCACTTTCGACTTTCCATGATCTAAATCTGTTTTCTTCGGTTCTTGATCTATACATATTCAAATTTAATCCATTTATTCACCAAATCATTCAATTCAATCCAAAAACACATATTTAGGGCAATTTAGTATTTAGCCCCCATATTTTCACATTTTGACATTTTAGTCCCTATTTCATAAAATCATAAAATACACAAAATTTGCACAGATCATGCCTAGGCTGAATGTTACCCATGCTCATATAAGTCCATACATTTCATTTATTTCACATTTTAGTCTCTCAAAATATTATTTTCACAATTTAGTCCAAATTACTCAAATTCATCAAAAATCCAAAGACAAACTATGTTAATCTAACACATAAATTTCATATTTCATCACCAAACATCACAAAGCTCATGAATTCATTAATGGCACAATTCAAAATCATCATCAATTCACAAAATTTAAGCATGGGTTTTGTAGTTTTCATAGCAACGATCTAAAAAACATAAAAATTATCAAAAATCGAAACCAAAACATACCTTGATTTAGCCAAAGTGTGTGCCGAATATTTGAAAGCTTAAGAACCCTATTTTTGTTTCTCAATTCGGCAAGATGAACACAAACGTATGGCTTATTTTAGCCTTTTGTTTTATTTAATTACATGTAATTTCCAAATTACTAAATTAACCTTTATTATAAACATTAAATTTCCACTAACATATGGCATTAATGTCCATCCATAATTCAAATGGTCCAATTGCATTATAAGGACCTCATATTTATAAAGCCTTGTCAAATAGATATCTTTTCATAAAGCATGCAAATTTTGCATCTTTCACAATTAGATCCTTTTATCAAATTAAACACCCAAACAGATAAATTAAATCACAAAACTTTCACACATGCTTAATCATATAATGCAGACACAGAAAATAATATTAAAATATTTTTCTGACTCAGATTTGTGGTCCCGAAATTACTATTCTGACTAGGGTCTGAACCGGACTGTTACATGCATATTTTACCAATATCTTTTGGATCAACAATTCCTTCAGGTTGTGTCATCTAGACATCCTCTTCCAGTTTCTCAATAAAGAAAGTTGTTTTCATGCCCGTTTGCCAGATTCCATAATCATGAAATGCAGCTATTGCAAGTGAGATCCAGATGGATTTAAACATAGCAAGTTTTTGGAGAGAAAAAGTGAAAATGCGTCCTATAGGATGTTTTTTTTTCACCTTCTTTCCCTCCAACAATAGTGAAAATGCGCCTTATAGAACGCGTTTTCAGGAAACGTTAACATTCTGCCCCCCAACGGTCACAATTCCAACGACTACATCCCCCAACAACCATATTTTTTCCTATATAAGCCCCTCTAAACTTCATTCTTTTCCATTCAAACCTATTCTCTCAATTCTCAATTCTCTCAATAATTTCATTTTAAATCATTCTCTCATTCCTATTCTCTTTGATTTTATTTGATTTCTTATAATTTGTAAAATGACAAATTAGCTTAATCGTTTGGATGACAAGCACATCTCCTGCATTTAACTGCAAATGGTAAGAAAATATTATTACATTATTTAATTTTAATTAGTTAATTATTATGTTAATAACATTATTAATTTTATAATTTTTTTATGTTACCCAGGCCAAATTTCGAATTTTGGAGACATACATACACAATTTCTGTGTGAGTGCACTGGTTTTCGTTCATGGAAACTACGAGATATGGGATTCTTGTACGCAGCTCGCATGCTCAGGGGGACTAAATTGGATACCCACTTATCATAGCTTTGGTACCAAGATGGAGACCTGAGACACACACATTCCATCTTCCCTATGGTGAGTGTACAATTACACTCGAGGATGTTAGTTTACAACTTTGCCCACCAGTCGATGTGGAAGTCATTAGGAGGCAGAGTGCAACATGCCAGCAACTACTAGGAAAGTTGTCAAACAAGTCTAGAGGAAGCCGAATAAAGATGGGATGGTTGGAGGACAACTTCAAACGTATCGATGCCTTCGCGAAGTGCTGCTGGAAAAGAACAATTCATGCGCACATTCATCTTGAGGTTGATTGGTGGTCTTCTTATGCCAAATAAATCTTGAAATCTAGTACGTTTAAGGTGGCTACTAGTAGTAGTCGACTTGAAAGAAGTGGGATGACTCAGTTGCGGATCAACAGTGTTGGCGACATTGTATCGAGAGATGTGTCAGGGGACGAAACAAGAAAAAGTAAAAACCGATGGTTGCATGCTCCTTCTTCAATTGTGGGCATAGTATCGACTACCATTTTTATAGCCCCAAGAAGACTCCCTTTATGATTTCACTGTCACATCCCAAAATTCTATTAAGAGTTGTTAATTATTAAATAAGCTTGAGAAGTGGTATAGTGGCTAAGAATCTTAAGTAACTCCAAAAAGACCCAAGTTTTAGCCTCCATAATATCATTTTATTTTTTAAAAATTCATGAAAAATTAGTCAACCTTCCCATGCAAAAATCGTCCACCTTATAGCATGTAACTCATATTCTTTATTTTGTTTTGTAACTCCATATTTTAAATTTGAAAACGGTGAAACTCCTAAAATTATTGTGCTTTACTCTCCCTAACTCTCTTGTCCCCCACTTGAATGGATTGTTTGGGAGTTTCACTATGTGACCATCCACTCCACTCCCTCTCACTCTCTCATATTGTTTTCTTTTCATAAAAGTTTTCTCTTTTCTCCTCCTCCTCCTTGTGTCACCCCTTAAGGTTGCTCCTCCTTGTTCTTTCTTTTATTATTCTTTACAAACTGAATGAACCACTCACTCATCAACTGGAGGAAAGCTTGTTTAGCTTCTCCCTCTTGACCGCTCGTAGCCGGTCTCGATTCAGAAAGTGCTGTTCCTTGCGCGGAAGCGGGCGTATTACTTTTTACGTCGTCAGCTACGGCTCTTTCGGGATCCATTACTATACGAAAATCACATTTATACGTCAGGATTCATCACACTATCACAATTCAGATATATGGCATGTATAGCTAGACTCTGACACGCTACGTTAGTTCGAGAATTGGCTAAACTGTAGCTCTGATACCAATCAAATGTAACATCCCTATCCCGAGTCCATCACCGGATTAAGGTTAGAAGCGTTACCGAACAGATCGGAAACATTCACACACAAAATCATTCATTTAATCATCATTCTCAGACATAATGTCCCTTAATCGGGACCTCGAGACCTTAATCATACTTTTAAATCGAGTCAGGACTAAACTGAAACACCTATGAAATTCCATGAAAATTTGAAACTTTTCTAAAATATAGGGGAGACACGCCCGTGGGAGGAGACCGTGTGCCCTCCACGGCTTCTAGACACCCCCGTGTAACCATCCTTGTTATACTAACTATACCAACACGATCATTAGGCACGCTCGTGTGCCATGGCCGTGTACTTTTAGGCCATATACTGACTTCCCCACCACGGCCAGCAAACACGCCCGTGTTGAGGCCGTGTACTTTTATTTTAGCTACCGACTTGTACACCATGGACAAATGACACGCCCGTGTCGAGGCCATGTGATGATAAACTACATCCTACCATTCACCCACAGTCATTAAGCACGCCCGTGTGCCACAACCGTGTGACATTATAGGCCATTTACAAGGCCAAAATGCCACCTACAAAGGGTCATACCTACAAGCCATTTTCAACAAGATATTTCATGCACATAAAACCATCAAAAGCATACCAAAATAACCATTCAAACCTTACATTCAAAACCAATCCCAACTATGGCAACCTCAAGGATTAAAACTTATAACCTTACAAGACTAATTCATGCATTTGCTCATTCAAACTTGGCCATTCCATATTCTTTCATCATACCAAAAGATACATTCTATAACACATTCATTTAAACAAAGTTTCAACTCTTAAATAGCCAAATCACATGGCCAAGATCACATAACCATTTATACCAAAATACTAGCCTATACATGCCATATCTAGCTTTATACAATATCAAAATGTACCAAAATAAGTTCTATAGTGTGATGACGATCCAAGACTGTCACGAGCCTTCAGTAGCTTTGACGACCTATAAAACAAATTAAACACATACACAGAGTAAGCTTTCCAAAAGCTTAGTAAGTCAATATACAAACAAGCTTAGCATAAAATGCATATATTTGCTTTGGTTCATACACTTTAGACCATATTATCCATATTCACAATTTATAGATCATATAAATACATATTTCATTTCACCAAAACTATATACAAGATATCATCAATTCCATATTCATAGCATCATAGTAAGATCGTATTGATGCTTACCTTGTATACACAATTAGTGTATAATCAACATACCTGAAATGGATTTACAATCACATATTTGTTCATAGCTCAGATTTGCAATTCGTATCATATACTTGCCCGTTGAACCGTAATAAATCTAATAGGATACTCTGAAAGCTCAGAATAATCGTACAATGCCAACGTCCCAGATGATATTTTACATGCACTCTGATATCGATGCCACTGTCCCAGACAGGGTCTTATACGAATCAAAATGATGCCTGTAACAACCCAAACCCGGCCCAAACACTATGGCCGAATCTAGTCTGTTACAAGGAAAATATTTTTGGAAACACTTTTGCTAAGTCGATTTTTAGTTGTCGAAAACCCTTTTCAATTGATTGTTTAATTAAAACCATACTTTGGATTAATGTGAAAATTTATTAGGTCAAGTTATTTTAAAATTTCAAGTGTGCCTGATGGCACGTTAAAAACAATTTTCGTTTTAACTTGGAAAACAGGTGATTTGAATATTAATGACAAAGTTTAAAACAAAGTATCCAACGTATGAAAAGTAACAAAACAAAATATCAGGAGGCCTTATTACATCCACATAAAATAAAACCGGAAATAAAAATATCATAGCTAAAATTTAAGTCCGAGTTAAATTAAATCCATGCGCATGGCCACCTCGAGTCCACCCTACTCTACATCCGCGATCTACGTGTCACCCGAAAAATGTAAAGGAGAAGGTGAGTCACCAAGACTCGATGTGTAACCCTTCCCCGATTTTAAACATTTCATACACGACATATAATCAATCATCATGTACTAAGTCATGCACCCGACCTAGCCAACCAAACGCCTTTGTCTACCCCGCGTGTGGTACCAAACCACCGGTGGTGCCAAACCACCGGTGACATATAGTCACGGATGTGATGCCAAATCACCGAGGAGGTGCCAAACCTCAGGTGTCCGTGACACAATCGATTGATGGGGCCAACCGATCGTGTGATGCCAAATCACCGCGTCAATCCCTTATGATAATCGTGGGGCCAACCCACTGTGGTGCTAAGCCACTGGGGGGCGACGCGCGATGGTACCAAACCTCTGGAGGTACCAAACCTCTGGCGATCGTAGTCACAATGCAGTGTTACCAAAACATCGGTGCCCGCCGTCGACGCGAATAAACCGCCCCTCACTCATCAATCCCACATCAAACATTTATATCACATAATTCATGCTACCATATACTTAATCACATGTACAGGTTTTATCATCAGCCATATGCAATGTGTATTAAACATACCATGCTTCCCAAAAGCATCTTAAAATATTTCATAATCAGCAAGGACTTACCTGGCTCCTTGCTTATACCATTCATGGTATTAGTCCCTAATCTACACAGATTCATTAGCACACACACACAAATATTTAGCACATTTAATTAATTATAAGTGTGTATGTACACATCTGTCACCATCGAATGCTCTAAATCCCGAAAAAACAGGTCGGCCACACCAGATCTCTCTGCACCTATATTCGGCCAACCATGGGATTAGTATTATGGCCTATTCGGCCAACCCAATTAAAAAAAAGGGTCATCTTTTGAACCCAAATCTTACCTACTCGCTTTGAATACTAGCTTCAGCACCCGAATCACGAATCTGGTTCACAAACTATAATCAGTCATTGGACAATGTCAATCGCCTTCGGCTTTTAATCACTTAAAATAATAATCCATTAACAATAGGCCCTTACCACCACTTTCCAACGTCGAGAATTAACAAATGAAGGCTTGATTGAAATATCCCTGAGTACCTTCACTAATCGATTGCCACAAGAAATCTCGAGAACACCTCTGTCTTCCTGATATTCGGCCACAAGGAATCTTAATAGGGGGGAGGAGATTTCGGCAACAAGGGTAGAGGTTATTCGGCTATGAGAGATAGGAAAAATATAGGGATTTCGATTTAAGAAGAAAAGAAATAGATGAGATATGGAAGTGTGGGGAATTCGGCAAAAGACTAAGAAAAAGGAGAATGGTTTTCGGAGAATGAAAAAAAAAATTGAAAGATGGAATATTGGGAAGGGTAAAATTCGGCTATGCATCAAATGAAGAAAAGAAAAAAAAACACGATGGTGCATAGGTGCTTTTATAGGCATTCGGCACCCTCCCCCAATTACCTTGCCGTCCAACCCACTAAGGAATTCAAAATTCAGCCAATTCTAGATTTGAAATAATTCAAAAGAATTTGAATTAACAAATGCCTACTTTTTCTCTTGCCAACTCTTGATGATTAATCATATAATAATCTAATTAAAAATCTAATTTAATATCCTTATCTATCTCCATTATCTTATTATCTAATAATAATAAATAAAAAAAACAAAACAAAGACCATGTGCCCATCAACTAGCCGAACAAGGAACACCATGTACAGGCCACTCCCTTTCACGCCAGCCTTGCAAAATAAAAAAAAAAAAAACCTCCATTCTTTGCTCTTTGGGTTCGAACGCAGACCCGTGGAGACAACCCCTTATTCCAACGCCCGTGCCACTCGGTCTCATTGAATTTCATGTCAAATAGCCACCACATTTAATTATAAGACCTTCCTTCCTAAGCCCATCACCCCAAAATAAAATAAAAAAAATAGCTATTTGCCATTCGAACCCGCGACCTGCCTCTTCTAGACTCTCAAGTGGCGACCCAAGCCACTCCTACTACCTGGGCTTTGATGCCAAGATCCTTCACGAACTAATTTTAAGGCCTTCTCGCTAACTCCCACGCCCAAACCAAAAATTAACACGCCACTTGCTGCCATCGTGCCTCGAACCCAGGCCCTTGCTGGCGCTACTTCCACTCCTTAAGTGGCACCTTGCAGCCACTTTGCCAAGGCCTGCTTTGTGTCATAACTCGCTCAAATTTTATACTTAACCCCTATCTTCTAAGGCTCCCTATCTTTAAAGCTTCCAAATTAAAATTTCTACTAAACTAAGCCCCCCTCAAGACCTCTAATTAAGCCGCATTATTCCACGATTAATACTATAGCAATTCAAACACAAGAAAATCATTTAATCACAAATAGCCCCGGTTTTAGGATGTTACAGTTCTACCCCCTTAAAATAATTTCGTCCTCGAAATTACTTACTATCGTCCAATCGTGTATCCTTAACTCGTCAGCCTACGTTACTGCTGCGCACTCTGATCTTAAAGAACTATCATACTCCCTAGAAACATTCCCTACGTTCATAATCCAAATTTATACACTTTACTAGCAATCATAAGAATGAACCAACGTAACCATAACCAAGACAATTAAGGGTATTCCGAAAATAGGAAACTTACCCGTTGTCATGTCTGGCACATCTTCCTCCTCGCGACGGCCAACTGCATAAATCAACCTTGGTTGCCTCGCCTCTGCACTTTCAGCACCTCGGCCACGCCCGTTACCATTATCATTACCTCTAGCTGCACCTCGACCCCTCTGTGGTGGTCCTTCATTTCTAACCTGGGCACGATTCTGACCCTCTGGTTGATTCTTAGCTAACTTCCAAGGATAATCCCTTACATGGTGATCGAACGATCCACATTCAAAGCACCCTTTACTTCCAGCCAAACATTCTCCTGAATGGGATTTCCCGCATCTAACACACTGAGGTGGCCACTGAGCAGGCTTTGTGGCTCTTTCTGGTTCCCCAAATCTAGCCCTCTTCTCCATATTACTGCCCGATCTAGGCGATCCAAAGCCTCTCTTCTGTTTGTTCTCATCATGCTTCTGTCTTACGATCTCCTTGATCCCTTCGGCTACCTTAGCCTTTTCCACTAGAGACGAAAACTCACGAACCTACTGCGGAGCAATCAGCAACCTTAAATCATCTCTAAGCCCGTCCTCAAAGCGGACGCAACGCTCATGTTCAGTAGCCACGATGCCTCTAGCATATCTACTTAGCCTTAAGAATTCCGCCTCATATTCCGACACTGACTTAGTTCCTTGCACTAATCCCAGAAAAGCTTTCCCCTGAGCATCAGTATAGCTGGTGCCCACATACTTCTTCTGAAAAGCAACTCTAAAATAATCCCACGTAAGATCATCCGCCGTGGCACCATCTCGAACAGTGAGCCACCACTGATATGCTTCATCCTTCAGAAGTGACATGGCTCCTTTCAGCTTCTCCTCATTAGACAGGTCAAGATCGTCCATGATCCTTTCTGTTGATTCTAGGCAGTATTTCGCTGCACTGGGTGCTACTCCCGACACCCCCCGGAACACCTCACCTCCGTTAGATCGAATTCACTCGGGAACAGATTTTCGAGCTCCCAAATTACCACCAGCCCCAGCCACCATCTCCAAGACCCGTAAAACAGCTTGCGACACAGCCTCACCACCGGTCTGATCCTGCTCCTCAGCTCTAAAAGTAGGAGGTGGTGGTGGCGGTGGTACCTCATTTTCAGAACCTTGACCTGACCTGACGGGTTCATACACCGTCATCCTATCCCTACCGCGTCCACGGCGTCCACGTCCTCTAGAACTCATTCTATTTACCGCGCTTTTATTCTGATTAAAAAAATTTTATGCGTTAACATTTGTTCCACTTTATTACTCGCGAAGAAATTTTATGGATAAGGTTTAATCAGAGATTCTTTCGAGCAAACAAGGTTTCAGTCTTCTATCCTAGTTCACACAAAGGAGTTCATGCATCCATTCCTTAATACTTTCCATACCTATTCACTCTTCGGACATTTCTGCCCATTTCTAACCCAGGGGTATTTTCGTCATTTTTCCTACAGGGGTATTTTCGTAATAGAAAAAGTTGTAAAATTTTAATAAAACAAATCACTTTGAAATTCCCCAAAACTGGAGGATGTTTTCGAAAATTGGCAAAATTTAAAGATATGGCATCGTTTTGGAAACCAGAGGTATTTTGGTAATTTTGTCAATCAGGGAAATTTTGAAATTTTGATAAATCGGGGATATTTCTAACAGTTGTAAAACTCGGGGGTTTCTTTCTGAAAATGTTCCTTTTCAAATAGTGATGTTTGTAAAGATTTCCAAAACCAGGGTTATTTCGGTAATTTTGCAACTTGGGGGCGTTTTCGTAATTTTCCAAAACCAAAATATTTTGCTGATGATTTTCAAAGCTAAGTTGTTGAATATTTGTAAAATCATTGAAATTTTTGGGCAAAACCATTGAATTAATATTTTATGGGTCAGGGCATTTTGGTAATTTTACCCCTAAGGGTATTTCTGTAATTTTTCACAAATCAAGTTTTTCGAGAAAAAACGTTGTAAAAGTGACGTTCTCAGCTTTGAAAGAGTTTATTGCAAAAGTTTTGAAAACATTAGGGTTTTTGTTGTTTCATTCATTTCAAAACGTGGCTAGTTCCCTTTCGGGTTTTAGTCATTATGTTAGGCCTATGACCGAGCCCTCTTGGTCAGGGTGAACCAAAGCTACGCACCAGGCAGTATTCGAGTGAAGAGGAGGTGGGTCACGCGGACCGCTTAAATACCAAGCTCTCACCGAGACCTTTTTAGACATGCGCACAGAGGTTACCACACCCTAGCTCAGTGACTAAGTCATAAGTGGGTTTAGTTCTTTAAGTCTTATGTCTTGTTTGTGTGTTTGAGTAGTCTAATCCTAGGGTTCAAGTTCCTACAAGTCTATCTACGTTCCATGCTTCCTACCCTTCTACAGAATATAATCCACAAAGAAGTTCAGATGTACTTACCTGGGCGGATCGGTGCCGGAGACTCGGGCCATGCTGTTCAAAAACCAAAAATCATCCCATAAGGCCTACCAAAACATTTTTGGGCCTCGGGCCCCCACAGCCGAGCTTTGAACTGGGCTCTGATTCCAAATTTGTAACAACCCAAACCCGGCCCAAACACTATGGCCGAATCTAGTCTGTTACAAGGAAAATATTTTTGGAAACACTTTTGCTAAGTCGATTTTTAGTTGTCGAAAACCCTTTTCAATTGATTGTTTAATTAAAACCATACTTTGGATTAATGTGAAAATTTATTAGGTCAAGTTATTTTAAAATTTCAAGTGTGCCCGATGGCTCGTTAAAAACAATTTTCGTTTTAACTTGGAAAACAGGTGATTTGAATATTAATGACAAAGTTTAAAACAAAGTATCCAACGTATGAAAAGGAACAAAACAAAATATCAGGAGGCCTTATTACATCCACATAAAATAAAACCGGAAATAAAAATATCATAGCTAAAATTTAAGTCCATTTAAATTAAATCCACTGCATGGCCACCTCGAGTCCACCCGGCTCCACATCCGCGATCTACGTGTCACCTGAAAAATGTAAAGGAGAAGGTGAGTCACCAAGACTCAGTATGTAACCCTTCCCCCGATTTTAAACATTTCATACACAGCATATAATCAATCATCATGTACTAAGTCATGCACCCGACCTAGCCAACCAAACGCCTTTGTCTACCCCGTGTGGTACCAAACCACTAGTGGTGCCAAACCACTGGTGACATATAGTCACAGATGTGATGCCAAATCACTGGAGGTGCCAAACCTCTGGTGTCCGTAGACACAATCGATTGATGGGGCCAACCCATCGTGTGATGCCAAATCACTGGCGTCAATCCCTTATGATAATCTGTGGGGCCAACCCAGTGTGGTGCTAAGCCACTGGGACGAGACGCGATGAGGTACCAAACCTCTGGAGGTACCAAACCTCTGGTGACCGTAGTCACAGTGTGTTACCAAAACACTGGTGCCTGTCGGCACGAATAAACTGCCCCCTCCACTCATCAATCCCACATCAAACATTTATATCACATAATTCATGCTACCATATACTTAATCACATGTACAGGTTTTATCATCATCCATATGCAATGTGTATTAAACATACCATGCTTCCCAAAAGCATCTTAAAATATTTCATAATCAGCAAGGATTTACCTGGCTCCTTGCTTATACCATTCATGGTATTAGTCCCGAATCTACACAGATCCGGTTAGCACACACAATAGTTTAGCACATTTAATTAATTATAAGTGTGTATGTACACACCTGTCACCACCAAATGCTCTAAATCCCGAAAAGACAGGTCGGCCACACCAGATCTCTCTGCACCTATATTCGTCCAACCATGGGATTAGTATTATGGCCTATTCGGCCAACCCAATTAAAAAAAAGGGTCATATTTTGAACCCGAATCTTACCTACTCGCTTTGAATACTAGCTTCAGCACCCGAATCACGAATCTGGTTCACAAACTATAATCAGTCATTGGACAATGTCAATCGCCTTCAGCTTTTAATCACTTAAAATAATAATCCATTAACAATAGGGCCTTACCACCACTTACCAACGTCGAGAATTAACAAATGAAGGCTTGATTGAAATATCCCTGAGTACCTTCACTAATCGATTGCCACAAGAAATCCCGAGAACACCTCTGTCTTCCTGATATTCGGCCACAAGGAATCTTAACAGGGGGGAGGAGATTTTGGCAACAAGGGAGGAGGTTATTCGGCTATGAGAGATAGGAAAAATATAGGGGTTTCGGTTTAAGAAGAAAAGAAATAGATGAGATATGGAAGTGTAGAGAATTCGGCAAAAGACTAAGAAAAAGGAGAATGGTTTTCGGGGAATGAAAAAAAAAATTGAAAGATGGAATATTGGGAAGGGTAAAATTTGGCTATGCATCAAATGAAGAAAAGAAAAAAAAATACGATGGTGCATAGGTGCTTTTATAGGCATTCGGCACCCTCCCCCAATTACCTTGCCGTCCAACCCACTAAGGAATTCAAAATTCAGCCAATTCTAGATTTGAAATAATTCAAAAGAATTTGAATTAACAAATGCCTACTTTTTCTCTTGCCAACTCTTGATGATTAATCATATAATAATCTAATTAAAAATCTAATTTAATATCCTTATCTATCTCCATTATCTTATTATCTAATAATAATAAATAAAAAAACAAAACAAAGACCATGTGCCCATCAACTAGCCAAACAAGGAACACCATGTGCAGGCCACTCCCTTTCACGCCAGCCTTGCAAAATAATAAAAAAAAAACCTCCGCTGCTGCCTGCTGGGTTCGAACGCAGGACCTGGTGGAGACAACCCCCTTATTCCAACGCCCAGGCCACTCGGTCTCATTGAATTTCATGTCAAATAGCCACCACATTTAATTATAAGACCTTCCTTCCTAAGCCCATCACCCCAAAATAAAATAAAAACGCAACTGCTGCCATTCGAACCCGCGACCTGCCTCTTCTAGACTCTCAAGTGGCGACCCAAGCCACTCCTACTACCTGGGCTTTGATGCCAAGATCCTTCACGAACTAATTTTAAGGCCTTCTCGCTAACTCCCACGCCCAAACCAAAAATTAACACGCCACTTGCTGCCATCGTGCCTCGAACCCAGGCCCTTGCTGGCGCTACTTCCAGTCCTTAAGTGGCACCTTGCAGCCACTTTGCCAAGGCCTGCTTTGTGTCATAACTCGCCCAAAATTTATACTTAACCCCTATCTTCTAAGGCTCCCTATCTTTAAAGCTTCCAAATTAAAATTTCTACTAAACCAAGCCCCCCCTCAAGACCTCTAATTAAGCCGTATTATTCCACGATTAATACTATAGCAATTCAAACACAAGAAAATCATTTAATCACAAATAGCCCCGATTTTAGGATGTTACAATGCCGATGTCCCAGAAATGGTCTTACACGTAAGTGTCATAATGATGCCAACATCCCAGACGTGGTCTTATACGTAAAGTTTATATTGATGCCAACATCCCAGACGTGGTCTTACACATAATCAGATATCGATGCCACTGTCCCAGACAGGGTCTTACACGAATCTCAAATCAATGCCAACATCCCAGACGTGGTCGTACATGATAAAACAGAACGGATACCTATGTCGAGGTTCGTACGAGGCTTCTTAAACTTAGTCAATATACTGAACTTATCTCGGAATTCAATTACAGAATTTCTCATAAGCATTCATTATCATCATTAAACATATGAACAATTACAAATGCATACATATTCATTTATTTGTATAGTGACTTACCTCGAATTCGGTTTATCGGAATAGAAAATGGCTACTCGATAACTTTCTCTTTCCCGCGATGTAAATTCGTTTTCTGTGGTTCTTGATCTAAACATATTCAGAATTAACCCTTTTATTCCCTAATTCATTCAATTCAATCCAAGGACACACATTTAGGGATATTTGCAAAATATCCCTCACATTTACACATTTTATCAATCTAGTCCATTTTTCACAAAACTCCAAATTCACAAAATCAATATACAATCAAGCTTAGCAGAATGTATATACATTTCATACAAGTCCATACTTTCCATCAAATTCACAATTCAGTCCCACAAATGATCATTTTCTCAATTTAGCCCTATTTAACTCAATTCATCAAAACTTCAAGAACAAAACATGTTCATCTACCACCAATCTGTCATTTAACACCTTAAAGCATCACAAAGCTCAACCTAGCATCAATGGCACAACTTACAAACATCACCAATACCCAAAATTGAAACATGGGTTTGATAGTAGACGAAGCAACGATTGCAAAAACATAGAAATTATCAAAAACCGATCAAAAACTAACCTTGAATTCAAGCTTGAACAATGGCTGAATATAGCTAGCTTAAAACCTTATTTCCTTTTCTTTGATTTTCGGCTAACAAAGATGATAATATGGCCATTTTCATGTTTTTCTTAAGCATATAATCATTTATTACAAAAAGACATTTTTAACCTTTAAAACAAATATAACAAAACATATAATTCAAGGTTATTTTTTACCATAATCACCCACTAGCATAATAATGGCTTATTTACCATATAAGGCCATCACTTTTACAAAGCCACAACACTTAAGCACTTTCACAACTAGCAAGAAACTTTCACATTCAATGCAAATTAATCCTTTGGTCAAATTAAACATACAGACGAACAAATTAGCTTACGAAAATTTATCACATGCTCAATCACATTCCAACGACACAAAAAATAATATTAAAATATTATTCAGACACAGATTTGTGGTCCTGAAACCACTATTCCTACTAGGGTATAAACTAGATTGTCACAAACGGCAAGTTAATATGAAATTTCTTTGGAAGTTTAAGAGACCTACCGACTTGTTCCTCTGTGTGGTCGTTCTTTATCACATTGGGGTATGACACATGAGGTTGGTGCTCTGTACTTGCCGGGTTTAGTAAATCATGGCTTACCTCAACCTTACCTTCACTTACAACAGGCTCTTGCCTCGGGTCAGATTCCACTAACCTTTCACTGTCATGAGCTGTTACGGCTTGAATTTGCTCCTTTGGGTTAGTTTCAATGTTGCTTGGCAAGCTTTCTTATGGTTGTTCTGAGATCAACTTAGCAAGCTGACCTAATTGATTCATGATCCCTTGAATCGAAGCTTCTTGATTTTTGAGTGCTGTTTTGGTGTTTTGGAAACAAGTTTCTGTTATCGCTATAAATTTTGTCAGCATCTCCTTAAGGTTCGGCTCCTGTTCCTACTGGTGAGGTGGTTGTTGAAAATATGAAGGAAGTTGCAGTCTTTGACTACCTTGATCATCCCACGAGAAATTGGGATGGTACCTCCAACCTGCATTATAATTGTTATTATAAAAATCATTTTGAGGTCTAGAATAGTTACTCATATAATTAACTTGCTCGCTCTCCATGCTCCGTCTGTAGAGTGGGTACTCAGGATTCGCCACGCCTCCGCTTATTTCACACTGCATAATTGGATATACCTGCGAAGAACCACATAAACCGTAAATTTTCTTACTTAAAAGCTCTACCTGGTTTGATAGCATGGTTATAGGGTCGAGGTTGTAGATATCGGCTGCTTTTGTTGCCTTTGTCCTCATAACTTGCCACTGATAGTTATTCAGTGCCATCTCCTCTATCTTCCAAAATCAAATAAAACAAAAATTAGCAAAGTGAAAAAAATAAGATGATAATAATAATAATGGCTAAAATAATAAAAATTGAGCTTTCTTAATATTTTAGTTCCTCGGCAACGGCGCCAAAAACTTGATCGCTGTTTAATGCGATGTCAAAGTCTTAAAATTTATATAAAGAAAGATTGAACCTGGAAACTAACTATGACAATGATTTGAGGCAAGCTCACCTATTGAACAGTAGTATAGTTAAGGCAAGACCGGATTGTCGAACCCAAAGGAACTAAAAGTACTAATACTAACTCTCTTTTTATTATCTAGCCTAAAATAAAGGGGATTTTTATCTAATTCAAAATAACTAACTACTAAACTAAAAGCTCTAAGACAAAGAAGAATGCAATTGGGAAAAATAATTTAGGAAAAACCAATTGATTAAGACAATACCCGAAGAAGAATCCACCTAGACTTCACTTGTTATCTAACTCTGAACCAGATTATTTATTCACTTGACTTGATCCGTAGGATTCCCTAATTTATATTAATCCCTCTCTCGAGGCGACTAACGTCTAACCCTAGGTTGATTAATTGAAATCTCTTTCTAAATAAAAACCACTAGAATTGCATTAACTCGATCTATGGACTCTCATATTAGGTTTCACCCTAATCCGGTAAAATCTCGTCACCATATCTCTAAGCGTGCTATCAACTCCGCTTAATTATGCTGGACCTACTCTTAGGCAGGGACCTTTGCTCCTCCACCCAAGCACATTGAATTAGTATCTCGGAAATATCAACACAATAATTAAGAAAACATAATTAAGAACAAGTCAAATATTTATCATATAGTTCAGCAAATGATAACAAGATACATCTTAGGTTTCATCCCCCTCAGGTATCTGAGGGTTTAGTTCGTAATGATAAAAGAATACATCTCAAAAGAAAAGAAAAAACAAAACATAAGAAAACCCTAAAACCCCCTAAAGGAATTTAAGGGGAGATCCTCCGTCTTGAGTATGATTCCTGCTTCTTGAGATGAATCAACTGGCTATCTTCGAGTAAATCCCCACAAATCTGCCCCCTTTGGCTTGGCTCATTGGAGTTGCTAGCCGTTCGCTGACAAAAGCCCTGGCAGAAGGCTTTTGGTGAACTCTCCGCTTAAGTTGCGTCCTAAGGTGTTTATATAGGCTTTGAGATGCCTTACTTGGCCCCTAAGCATCCTAATCTGAGTAGAATTCCTATTAGGGTGTTTAAATAGGCTTTGGATTCTGTTTCTTTGCCTCCAAGTATCCTATTCCAAGTGTAATTCCTTTTATTCATGTCAGGGACACGCCCATGGCACACGCCCGTGTGAATCGTGGCCAGGCCATGTTCGAGTCTATTGAATAAGGCACGACTTTGTGGTCTTGGGCCTAGGCCGTGTTGATTTTGTGATATGGCCCATTTACTCTGTTTTGGGCCCGTTTCTCGTTCTTTTCAACCTCCGGTGCTTTTCTGAGTATAAAACATGAAAACAAAGGATTAAAAGCACCAATTTACACAATTCAAGGCTTAAATCATCCAAAAGCATGCTAAATGTCGGCTTAAAATATGTTACTATTTTGGTTTATCACTCTTATATAAATAACTTACCTAACCTATCAAATGAATAACATGTTCTGACTAACACAATTGAGTTGATCTATCAATCGAATAATAACATTTCAGAATAATTCTTTCTTCTTGTTGTCAAGATAATCCAGATATATCGTTTATCATAATTCCCTCAGAATACCAATCAAAGATCTCTACAAACTGCATTAACTCAAACGAAGCATAACATCTCGTTTTAACTCATTGACATTAATCAATATTACTTGAGGAATGAGAACCAATATACAAGTTTAAGCTCGATCTTCCACTGTCTACACTTTTATTGTTACCTATCCCTTTTATGAAAGCTAGAAGTGGGATATATAATGAAACAATTTCAATTATTAACATCGAAGTTTTGAATTATATCTCAAATGAATTAAAAGCATAGTGCTATAATGAAATCAGCGTAACAACCTTATAAATAGAACTATACCTCAAATATCAATAGTGAAATTCGAGACAAAAGAGAAAAACCAAATGTAGTCCCAATAACAACCAGTATAGTAATACAACATCTATAATCTGAGATCTATATCACCGTGCTCCTATGACTAAACTAGGAATTATAACTATAATAGATGTAATTACCTCCTGCCAATGAATATCCTTTATAGATGAACCATGTTTGATAGATTAAATAATAAGAATGATAAGAATATCGAGATAATGAAATTCAAGATGTGGAGTTCTACTGAATTTCCGAGAATATAACCCATATTGAATGATAAAGAGATTAATGATTCCATAGAGAAAATCCAGAAGAAGAATATCACTCATACACACTGGCTAAATTGCATATATATAATTCAGAGCATCAACCAGTAGAAGAAATAAAATAAAATCATATAGGTCTTATTGTTGAATCTCCTACCGAACATAATAGAATAGAATGCCAAAGAAAAATATAGTAATGCTAATCATAATAAACCAGACTAACAATACTTTCGTCTAACATTATGATTAACTAGCATTCACTTACGATAAGAATCACATCTGAAGATGAACAATTGCATATATCTCTGAGAATAAAAGAACATACCCAGAGGAGATCGCTGTAAGATACTCGACCATAACAGCTATATTCAGATAAATGTGCAGTACAAACACTATCCCACTGACTACTAAAGTTATCGATGATCTCACATTATTCCATTTAACTTAAGAAATTCCACTGACTACACCTGATGAAGTTGATTACCCGTGATTAACTTCTTCTTTAAGAGCAATGTTCCGTATCCCAAATGATCTTCAGAAAAATCTGATATCTCTTCTAGAACGATCTTTACTTACTAAAAAATTCTCAACTTTGACCACATTATTACTAATTGAATTGTTGAATTCTTTATCGTCACTTTTGCCAAATTAATTAACATAAACCATGTAAACTTTGTTGTATAAGACTTTGAGGTTGACTGGGGTAAAAGGTCGTAAAGCCTCTAAATTTGACTCATATATATACACATAAAACTCATCATTAACATAACATTATAAACATTTATTCATACCTTCATGAGTTTCTATTGTAACACCCTTACTCCTCGTATCTCATTGTCGAAAACAGGGTTATGGAGCATTCTTCAAAAATTCACTTCAAACGAATACGATATATAAACATTTCAAATAATATTGATAATCATATCAAAACCAATCCAAATAATACATATTGTCCCTTATACAAGCCCTTAAGGTCCTAAAAACACGTTAGAAACAAGTCGGGACAAATCAAAAACTCAGAGAATTTTTCAGAAAATAATGAAAAATTTTCAACATTGTAGGGGTCAAACGACCGTGTGGCTAGAACCATGTGGTGACACAACCGGAGACATGCCCGTGTCTCAGGCCATGTGGGCATTCAAAGTAGGGACACAGTCAGTGTCCCAGCCTGTGTCCGTGCAAGTCAATAACTTGTGTCACATGGCCAAGCCACACGCCCATGTGTCAGGCTGTGTACCCTTTGAAATAACCTCACACACCCGTGTGTCAGGCCGTGTGCTAGAAGCGGTAATAACGACGACTTGCAATCCTTTGAAAACTACATGGGGCGCATAATGTGTCCTTGGTCGTGTCACACACACTACGAGAGACACACACTGCCCCGTGTGAGGGCGAAAATAGGTCATTTTACAAGCCATTTTTCTCACCCATCTTGGTTTGTACCTACACCCAAAATTGCACATATATACAAACCATAACAAGGCACCAAAATCAAGCAAAATCAAATTATATACATAAGACATAATAACATACAACCAATATGCCCATAGGCACCTCAAATGACATGTAAACATGTATAACCATGTGATACGATCTCGAGTTTACGAAAGTATTCGAGTCGTAGTTGTGCCCGATCTTTAAATGGAGAAGTATTGTTCTTAGTTTGCGTTTAAAGGAATTCAACTAAGTATGGTTGTAAGTAATGGGTTCAAGAAGGGTTTAGTAATGAGATGGATAGTAGTTCAGCTAGGAATGAAATGAAGCAAGGCAAAGATGAAAGTTAGAATGGATAAGTAAGCTTAAGGTCAAGAATGAACCAATACATAAAGAAGTATTGACCTGAGACTTATAAGACACTTAAGGTAATGGAAGGTTGATAGAAAGGACCTTGACCCACTATCTATGAACAGATAGGAACTAGAGGTATATAGGGTTGAACGCCACACTCAATGAGTGATAAGTTCACAAGAAAAATAGGTTTGACACCATTAGCAAGCTAAATAAGTCAAGCTTAGTCTTGAACAAAAATTGAGAGTTGAATAAACTCAAAAATATATTAAAATTCATCAAAGTATCAAAAGTCTAAAATACAACTAAATAGCTTCATATTTATAGCTCAAATACATAGCTAGCCGAATAGACACTTAAGGAACCGAATGGGCAGCATGTGTTCAGCTTAATGGAGCTGGAAACTTCCTTGAACATTCCTTGAACCTTCTCTAGTATTGGTGAT
This sequence comes from Gossypium bickii, assembly GCA_025503065.1. Taxonomy (NCBI): domain Eukaryota; kingdom Viridiplantae; phylum Streptophyta; class Magnoliopsida; order Malvales; family Malvaceae; genus Gossypium; species Gossypium bickii. The sequence continues at coordinate 29,518,397 of CP106712.1, forward strand.
GCCATTAGACAAGTCCCTTGATGTTTCCAATCAGCTTAAATTAAATGAAATTAAATGAGGAGCTGAATGTACTAGGCTAGATTCGGCCAAGAGGTGTGAAAGGCTTTTAAGGGGTTGCCTTGAATATTTGGAGAGTCTTGGACTTTAAATGGAAGTTTGGGGCAGTTCAATAGCCTTGGAGTGTGAACAAACAAATTTGAGCAGCCCTTGAGTGTGAAAGCTCAAAACCAAACAGTCATGAGTGTGAAAGGAACCTCCAACAAATGTGAAAGCACTTAAGCAACAAAATGGACAGATTGGGGAAGAGAAATCAATAGCTCAATGGCTCTTGGCATACACGAAGATGTGCTTGGAGCATTTCAATCATCAGCACACCACTTTTAAGTCGTCCATGCATGTACCTGAAACAAAAAAATTCAGCTAATTAAATTCAGCTAGGACAAATTACTTGAAATATGAAATTAATTTGTCTCAAACTTAGACACATTAAAAGCAACTATTAAACATGTATTAAACTAAGACAAATTAAACCTTAATTGAAATGTCCAGATTATGACACATGAAAACACAACATTAATTATTTGAGCTAAATAGACTAATTTAACTAAAACCAAATTAAATGTTCATTCCAGCAATGAAATAACACTAAGTTAAAAAAATGAGCTAGAAATTGAGCTCAATGAGCTACAAATGAGCTAAATCAGCTTGTAGGAGGTTGCAAGGCTAACTTGGTTGACTTGTCCAAGATTGATCGATAAACCCCGCAATAGTTTCTCCCCACACTTAATAAATTAGAGTTGAAAAACCTCCTTGAAACATTTGGCTCATGCTCGAGTTATAGGTGCTAAGGGCAGCTCCAAAGGTTCCTTGTTAGCACTTGGGGAGTCCTGGACCGTGGCCGTATCATCCCCCTCTTCAAAGTGATTTGTCCTCAAATCATCGCCTACATCATAGGGAGATAAGTCAAATACGTTAAAGCTTGTGCCGATGTTATAGTCACCCAGAAGGTAGAGCTTATAAGAGTTCTCACCGATTCGTTCTAGCACTTGGAATGGACCATCTCCTCTTGGCAATAACTTGGACCTTCGTTGGGTTAGGAAATGCTCCTTTCTCATGTAAACCCAAACCCAATCTCCGAGTTCAAACACAACACATTTTCATCCCTTATGTGCCTTGTGTGTGTAGCTTTCTGTTCTAGCCTCAATATTGGCCCTCACTTTTTGATGTAACTGCTTCACGTACTCAGCCTTTCGCTTAGCATCTACATGAATATTTTGATCGTTAGGCAAAGGAACTAAGTCTAGTGGAGTCAAGGGATTTAAACCATTGACAATTTCAAAAGGTGAGTGTTTGGTTGCCGAATGAATGGATCGATTGTAAGCAAACTCGATGTGCGGCAAACACTCCTCCCATGACTTTAGATTCTTCTGGATGATAGCTCACAACAAGGTTGACAAAACACGATTCACCACCTCTATTTGGTCATCCGTTTGAGGGTGACAAGTTGTTGAGAATAGTAGCTCCGTTCCAAGCTTTCCCCAATACCTGATCCGAGGGTCTATTTTATCCAACAATACCTGATCTCCGATCCTAAATTGGTTTGGCTCATGGAATCGCTTTGTTTTTGCTTCGTATGTTTTTAGCTTCTCCTTGTAATGTGTCTTCCACTCGTCTAGTTCATCGATCTGAAGCCTTCGCTCCTCATGAGTTATTTCCTTGTTGACACGAGGTTTAGGATCTGGCTCAGTTGTGTAGTTTCGTGGTGTTTCTTGTAAAGAAGGTGGAACCAAATGGTCATTAGTAGAGTTGATGTTTTCACCTTGATTACTCAATGTCCTAGCCGAGTCAAGAGCCTGAAGAGTGATTGTTTCGTCACCTACACGAAGTATGAGTTCACCTGTACCAACATCAATTTTAGTTCTAGCAGTTGTTAAAAAGGGTCTTCCGAAAATTAAAGGAATATTATTGTCCTTATCCATGTCTAAAATGAAAAAAGTCTACTGGGAATATGAATTTATCAATTTTTACTAGTACATCTTCGATTATACCCCTAGGAATTCTAATAGTTTTATCAGCTAATTGAATGCTCATCCTAGTTTGTTTGGGTTTCCCTAGACCTAGCTGTTTAAACACCTTAAATCAGCTAAAGCATTATCAACAGATAAACTACCAATTAAGCATGGAATTGTAAAACTCCCTGGATCTTTTAACTTTTGTGGTAGTTTATTTTGTAGAATTGCTGAGCACATTGCATACACGATATCACATATTGGAAACCTATGTCATGACATATGTAATCCTATCTATTCCTAGGTTCGTACAGGACTTTTCAGGTATTGACCTTTTGTCGATACTTTCTCGGAATTCAAATATATATCATTTCGAACATATCCATCACAATTAAATTTCATAGATACATAAATAAATCAATTCAAATACATTTATTTGTATATTGACTTACCTCGGATTCAGATAAACAGACGGATTCGGCTATTCAATCACTTTCGACTTTCCGCAGTCTAAATCTGTTTTCTTCGGTTCTTGATCTATACATATTCAAATTTAATCCATTTATTCACCAAATCATTCAATTCAATCCAAAAACACATATTTAGGGCAATTTACTATTTAGCCCCCATATTTTTACATTTTGACATTTTAGTCCCTATTTCATAAAATCATAAAATACACAAAATTTGCACAGATCATGCCTAGGCTGAATGTTACCCATGCTCATATAAGTCCATACATTTCATTTATTTCACATTTTAGTCTCTCAAAATATTATTTTCACAATTTAGTCCAAATTACTCAAATTCATCAAAAATCCAAAGACAAACTATGTTAATCTAACACATAAATTTCATATTTCATCACCAAACATCACAAAGCTCATGAATTCATTAATGGCACAATTCAAAATCATCATCAATTCACAAAATTTAAGCATGGGTTTTGTAGTTTTCATAGCAACGATCTAAAAACATAAAAATTATCAAAAATCGAAACCAAAACATACCTTGATTTAGCCAAAGTGTGTGCGAATATTTGAAAGCTTAAGAACCCTATTTTTGTTTCTCAATTCGGCAAGATGAACACAAACGTATGGCTTATTTTAGCCTTTTGTTTTATTTAATTACATGTAATTTCCAAATTACTAAATTAACCTTTATTATAAACATTAAATTTCCACTAACATATGGCATTAATGTCCATCCATAATTCAAATGGTCCAATTGCATTATAAGGACCTCATATTTATAAAGCCTTGTCAAATAGATATCTTTTCATAAAGCATGCAAATTTTGCATCTTCCACAATTAGATCCTTTTATCAAATTAAACACCCAAACAGATAAATTAAATCACAAAACTTTCACACATGCTTAATCATATAATGCAGACACAGAAAATAATGTTAAAATATTTTTCTGACTCAGATTTGTGGTCTCGAAATTACTATTCTGACTAGGGTCTGAACCGGACTGTTACATGCATATTTTACCAATATCTTTTGGATCAATAATTCCTTCAGGTTGTGTCATGTAGACATCCTCTTCCAGTTTCTCAATAAAGAAAGTTGTTTTCATGCCCGTTTGCCAGATTCCATAATCATGAAATGCAGCTATTGCAAGTGAGATCCAGATGGATTTAAACATAGCAAGTTTTTGGAGAGAAAAAGTGAAAATGTGTCCTATAGGATTTTTTTTTTCACCTTCTTTCCCTCCAACAATAGTGAAAATGCGCCTTATAGAACGCGTTTTCAGGAAACGGTAACATTCTGCCCCCCCAACGGTCACAATTCCAACGACTACATCCCCCAACAACCATATTTTTTCCTATATAAGCCCCTCTAAACTTCATTCTTTTCCATTCAAACCTATTCTCTCAATTCTCAATTCTCTCAATAATTTCATTTTAAATCATTCTCTCATTCCTATTCTCTTTGATTTTATTTGATTTCTTATAATTTGTAAAATGACAAATTAGCTTAATCGTTTGGATGACAAGCACATCTCCTGCATTTAACTGCAAATGGTAAGAAAATATTATTACATTATTTAATTTTAATTAGTTAATTATTATGTTAATAACATTATTAATTTTATAATTTTTTTATGTTACCCAGGCCAAATTTCGAATTTTGGAGACATACATACACAATTTCTGTGTGAGTGCACTGGTTTTCGTTCATGGAAACTACGAGATATGGGATTCTTGTACGCAGCTCGCATGCTCAGGGGGACTAAATTGGATACCCACTTATCATAGCTTTGGTACCAAAATGGAGACCTGAGACACACACATTCCATCTTCCCTATGGTGAGTGTACAATTACACTCGAGGATGTTAGTTGACAACTTTGCCCACCAGTCGATGCGGAAGTCATTAGGAGGCAGAGTGCAACATGCCAGCAACTACTAGGAAAGTTGTCAAACAAGTCTAGGGGAAGCCGAATAAAGATGGGATGGTTGGAGTACAACTTCAAACGTATCGATGCCTTCGCGAGTGCTGCTGGAAAAGAACAATTCATGCGCACATTCATCTTGAGGTTGATTGGGGGTCTTCTTATGCCAAATAAATCTTGAAATCTAGTATGTTTAAGGTGGCTACTAGTAGTAGTCGACTTGCAAGAAATGGGATGACTCAGTTGGGGATCAACAGTGTTGGCGACATTGTACCGAGAGATGTGTCAGGGGACGAAACAAGAAAAAGTAAAAACCGATGGTTGCATGCTCCTTCTTCAATTGTGGGCATAGTATCGACTACCATTTTTATAGCCCCAAGAAGACTCCCTTTATGATTTCACTGTCACATCCCAAAGTTCTATGAAGAGTTGTTAATTATTAAATAAGCTTGAGAAGTGGTATAGTGGCTAAGAATCTTAAGTAACTCCAAAAAGACCCAAGTTTTAGCCTCCATAATATCATTTTATTTTTTAAAAATTCATGAAAAATTAGTCAACCTTCCCATGCAAAAATCGTCCACCTTATAGCATGTAACTCATATTCTTTATTTTGTTTTGTAACTCCATATTTTAAATTTGAAAACGGTGAAACTCCTAAAATTATTGTGCTTTACTCTCCCTAACTCTCTTGTCCCCCACTTGAATGGTTTGTTTGGGAGTTTCACTATGTGACCATCCACTCCACTCCCTCTCACTCTCTCATATTGTTTTCTTTTCATAAATTTTTTCTCTTTTCTCCTCCTCCTCCTTGTGTCACCCCTTAAGGTTGCTCCTCCTTGTTCTTTCTTTTATTTTTTCTTAATATTTCTATTTCAAACCAAATCACCACCCTATCACCACCGAATCATGACCACACAACCACCACACCACCACCACTCAAACACCGTAGCACCACCACACCAAAATCGTACCATTATTCAAGTACCACTACCCAAAAACACATTTCTTTACTTGTTTTTCTTCTATTCTATTTCTATTTTCTTTTATCATCATTTAGAAACTTTATTTCCTTTCTTCTATCGAAATTTCCAGTGATTCGTGGAGACTTCTTCAACCTTTGAAATATTTGTCAATATTTGGTTAACAAACCCTTACAACAACTCAAGTCATCAACTTTAGAAGTGTTCATCTTGGATTATTTTGGAATAAAGGAGTGTGAATCAAAGTCTTAATTCTTTTGGGTTGGAGGTGATCAAGCTTTAGTTGGATTTATGATTCATATTTAAAAAATATGTGTATTTTATACAAGTTCAATATGTAAGGATTTAATTAAAATTTGTCGTTCTATTATACAAAGGAAAACATAGTGTTTTGTTGTTACAAGTGAGTGACTTTGTGGTATTAAGGTAAGTTATTCTTGATTTTTATTATATGATGTGACAAATATTGTTATGCTTGATAAATATTTTCTAATCTTATGTTGTGCAAAAATCATGACTATTTGTTTATTGTGATAACATGGAATTCCATGGATAATGAAACCTATATGTACATGAAAGCAGGATTACCATGTTCATTGATTTTCTATGTGATTTGTATGTCATGAGGCATTACATGGGGTTGGGACATGTGTATGGAGAAAGACGTGGCAGTATTAATCTAAAAATTAGGTGGTTTATCCACAACCTACATGTTTTGGCAGCTTGTCTACGAATTTGGTGGCTTCGTCCACATATAGGTTGGTGTGTTTTGGATGGCTAAGTTTTGGGGAACTCCTTTTGGTGTGTAGCAGTGATGGGTAGGATGTTTTAAAAGAATTTGCATAATTATTTTATAAAAATTGCATTGCCATGATCACGTGCATAAAAATTGGTTATTTTGTATGCTAAGTATGTGCCTACTGTTATTTAATTTGCTATAAAATTCACACTAAGCTTAAAAGCTCAGCCCCATTAGTTTATTAACCTTCTCAGATAATTCACAAGCTTAGGACTTTGATTCAGCATACAGAGAAGTCTCTCAGATGGAATTTTTAATAAATGGTTTATAAACTATTTGGGTTGTTATTTTGGACATTGGGCATTGAACGTTTTATGGGTTATTTTTACTTTTAAATTTATAAATTGCCACGCATGCATGTTTGATGAAATTATTAATATTTTGAATTGTTGTTATTTAAATTATTATGACTTTTATTTAATTTTTAATAAACCTATAAATTTATAATTTTCTAAGTATTTTCAAAAGTCCGCTATGAAAGATTTTTACCAAAACCATGTTTAAGAAATAATTAAATATTGCAAATTTTTTATTTTAATGATTTAAGATGATATCTCGATAAAATAGTGAACTTTTCAAATATTTGAGTTTTAATAAGAGTTTTTCAAAAAATAATCTACTTAGCATTTAAATTTTAAAGTTTTCGTAGAAACAATTGAAACCTGTTTGTTTTTAACAAGTAAATGTTCTCAACAGTTTTAATGTCACTTCTGAAATTTGACTATAACGTCTAGATCATGTTTGGTGGGTTACATTTAGTGGTATCAGAGTCGAGTTCAAAACTTAGATTGTGTATTTTTAATTGTGTTTGCATGCATGTTTTGAAGAGTATTTTAAAAATATTTTGCTATTAAAAATTTAAAAAAATTAAATTTCCAAGAATCCAAGACTCCGATACTGATTCTCTTTAGATGATGTACTTAATGAGATTTAGATTGAAAACTTATGCTATAAAATACTTGATCATAAGGTTTTAAATATGTTTGAGTAATTAAGAATATCTTTGAAACAAAATACTTTCATAAAAAATTAGGTAGAATGAATAATCGTAGAGTACGAACTCGTGGTTCACGTCGTTGTGCAGCTCAAGATGAGTTACACTGAACCTTGGTGTTAATCCTAATGAGAATTATCCTGTTGCGGATAATGTGAGTCAAGAGCCTGAAGAATTAGTTATTGAGGAAGTTAATCATGATCTTGTTGATGGTGCTATATCACAAGCTCTATTGAGAGTGTTACAGTGAGTCACTGGAGGCCAAACTGATGATGGGGTGATGCGATCCCAGTCACATCATGTTTCAATACATCTCGACGACATCGAGATTGGCCTAAACTCGAGGGGCCCAAGACGTTTAATTTCAGTTTGTTAATAAATTGAGTTGTTGGACTTTATTTTTAATTAAGTTGCTTGAATAAATTATTCATCTTAGTTAATTGAGTTCATTTTAGTTAATTGAGTTCATCTTAGTTAATAACTCATCTTAGATTAATAAATGAGTTGCTGGTCATTAATTCAACTCATCTTAGTTTTAATAATTGATTTATTATTTAACTTCATTTAATATATGCTTCTTAATTAATCTAGTTCCTAGGATTATTTATTGATGCATGAGTTAAGTTCATTTAATTATGCTTCTTTAATTAACTAGTTGCTAAAATAATTGATGCATATGTTTTAGTTCATTTAGTTAAGTTAAGTATTAATGTGTGTTATGTTTAATAACTATTTACATGTGTTTAATAAGCTCATTTTAATGTGTTTATTGCAGGAGTCTTTTCAAGTCATAACAGCCACAATTCAAGGCTGTTACAAATTAAATAAAGTGGTTGTTCAAGTCATTTTCAGTTACAAAGTAAAGGGGCTGTTAAAATGAGGTTTAACACATCATTTAAAAGAGTTTAAAGAGTGGATTATTGCTTCTTTAAATTTGGCAGCAAGCTTTTCAACTACCAACCATTTTTGCTGCTTCAAAAGAATTAATTCAACCATTCAAAACATCATTAAGGTGCTGGTGACTATTCAGCTAACCAAAGAACATTTCAAGAGTCACTTTTCAAGCATTGAAGGTCAATTATGCAGCTGAATTGAAGTGAATTAAATGGTGGAGTTATTTGGTTCAAGAATTCCAAGAGACTTGACCTTTATTTTAGCTTTTAAGATGAATACTTGTGACCATTCATCTAGCCTTTTCTAGCCTTATAAATATGTGTGTAATCAGCCTTTTGAAGGGACTTTTGGGACATTTTATTGAATGAAATTATATCATTTTGTGAGATTTGCTTCTCTCAAATTTCGTTTGAAGACTTGTCGGCTTATCTACAAAGCTAGTGGCGTCAACATGTTCTTTCTTTTAATCCGAACTTATCACTATCAATAGTGCGGCGTTCAAACCTTTATATCGAGGTTCCTATCTTCCTAGATAGTGGGTCAAGGTTTTATCTCATCTATCCAAAACCACTTAAGCCATATAAGTCCCGGGTCAGCATTTCTTAATGTTGGTTCGTTCTTGCCACTTGAGAACTATTTCTTTCCATTCCATCCAAAAACTATCAACTTTCTTTTAATTCCTTGTTAGTCGAACCTATCTTCAACACTTAGCCAAATTTAAACCTATCTTTCATTGAGGTTTCCCATACTTAGCCAACTATAAACGACTTGCTAATTGGAATGATACTGTCTCGTCGATGATCGAGCAATGCAGATACGACTCAAAATCAATCACGAGGTCGGATCGTATCATAGGGGTCATAAATCTATAACAGAGAAGCTTCAATCTATTGGAGTCGAGGTGTTTAAGGGAGTTGCTGGGACGACTTCTACAGTGGCTGAGTATTGGATGGCAGCTATAGAAAGAATTTAGATGATTTGGACTATACCCCAGAACAGAAACTGAAAGGTATGGTGTCGCTTCTTAGGGATGAGGCCTACTACTAGTCGCAATCTATTGTTCAAGGCACTCAAGCTGAGAGGATAACTTGGGAGTATTTTCAAAATGCATTTCAAAAGAAATACATAGGCACGAGATTTGTTGAAACTCATAAGCCTGAGTTTATCAAGCTGAAATAGGGGGATAAGACAGTGTCTAAATACGAGGTAGAATTCTTGAGATTGAGCCGTTATGCACAAAGGATGGTATCTTCCAAGCAAGGTAAGTGTGTGAGGTTCAAGAATAAGTTACGATATACAATTTGAAAGTCCAAGTTATTATGCTGCTAGAGAGAGTTTTTGAGACCTTGGTTGAAAAGGTTAAAATTTTGGAAGAGGTGAAAGGTGTTCAACGTGAGAGAAAAGATAATAAGATCAAAACTCTGGTTAAAAGAGAATTTGGCTCAGGTAGTTGTAACTTGTGTCTTGCAAAGAGAGTTAAGGATAATATACCATGATAGAACTCAGTTGCAGATGGTACTGGAAACAAGACTCAAGAATGTGCTCAATGTGGGAAACATCACCAAGGAGAACGTTGGAGAAATTTAGGAACATGTTTGAGATATGCATCTTTGGAGCATCAGATTATGAATTGTCGACGTATGAAATAACAGAGGCAAGCACCACAACCAAAATTAGAATCAAAATCAAAGGGGACAAGGTAATAACAAAACTGGTAATTCGGGGTAAAGAGCATTGGGTCAGGGTACAAATCGCACTGAAGCGAGACAACCTACTTTGGTTTATGCAACGAGGTGCAGAGAGGATCGTGATGTAGTAGATGTATATGCATAGTACTTGTCCTTGATAGATATAGGTTCTACTCATTTATACGTTTCCTGCTCCATGTCTAATAAATTGGGAATTACGGTAGAAGACATTGTTAGTGTTGTTTCTGTGGTTCGTCCTCTAAAGCAATATGTGTGGTGAATAAAATTTATAGAAAATGTCCACTAGAAGTCCAAGGTGAAGCGTTTCTAGTCAATTTGATGGAATTACCATTTAATGAATTCGACGTAATTCTGGGAATGGACTGGTTGGTCGAACACCAAGTTAGTCTAGATTGTGCTTCAAATAGGGTTTCACTAAAGACAACTAGTGGGAAGGAAATTGTGTTTGTAGGGGAGCATGGAGATCACTTGTCAAAAGTAATCTACACTATTGTTGCTGAAAGGATGGTTAGGAAAGGATGTGAGGCATATCTAGCTTATTTATTAGATACTAATGTTAGTAGCTCTACTTTGAGAAGCATTCACGCTGTAAAGGAATTTCTGGATGTTTTTCTGGAGATGTTGTCTGGGATACCTCCTGAATGTGAAGTTGAATTTGTAATTGAACTGTTTCCTAGTACAACACCGGTGTCCAATGCTCCCTATCGCATGGCACCAAAAGAGCTTAAGGAACTCAAGATTCAGCTTCAAGAACTTCTGGATCGTGGATTCATTCGACCAACTGTTTCACCATAGGGAGCACCGGTATTGTTTGTTAAGAAGAAGGATGGTTCCATGAGGATGTGTGTTGATTATACACAATTAAATAATTTTACCATCAATAGCAAGTACCCACTGCCTAGAATCAATGATTTGTTCAATCACTTTTGAGGAACGAAGGTGTTCTCCAAAATTGACTTAAGCTTAGGATACTATCAGCTCAAAGTGAAGGATTCGGATGTGCATAAGACTGCGTTTAGGACTCGATATGGTCATTAGGAGTTCTTAGTAATGCCTTTTGATCTTGTCAATCCTTTAGCTGCATTCATGGATATGATGAATCGTGTTTTCCAACCATATCTCAATCAGTTTGTCATTGTCTTTATCGACAATATCTTAATATACTCCAAGACTAAGTCTGAACATGATGAGCATTTGAGGGTTATTCTGCAAATTCTTCGAGAGAGGAAACTCTTTCCTAAATTTAGTAAGTGTGAGTTCTAGCTTAAGGAGGTTATCTTTCTAGGTCATGTGGTGTTTGCTTAATGTAACACTCCAAAATAGGGCTTTAGAGTTTTAGGGGTATTTTAGGAATTTTAGCCTTAGAATGTTCTAAATTTTTGCGACATGGTATATCGATAATGTTTTTGTTTATGGTTTTTAGAAAATCAAGTCAATTTTAAAAAAAGGTGTTTAAAAGATCATTAATTTTGAAATAAGGACTAATTTGTAAAAAGGTCAAATTATGAGTTTTAAGAGGCAATTAAACAAAAATTTAAAATTCAGCCTGTTTCTTTCCCCACCTACAGCAAAGTCACATATAAACCTTCCCCATTTATTTGTGTTTGTCGTCCAAATCTTCTCCAAATCCTTTCATTCAATTTTCTTTTTTAAATCTCTACCATAGTGATTTCTATCATCACCCAAGCTATAAACCTCTATAGAAGTTAAGAAAAACACCCAAAAACACTAGAGTTTTCTCCATTGTCAAGCTTCCAAGTTTTTCGGGTTTTCAGTCAAATGCTTGGTTTTTCATCAACTAAGGTAACGATTCATCTTCCCGTTAATGGTTATTAGGGAATTTAGTAGTAGCCTAAACATTTGGTTATTAGGGAATAATTTCCTTTAGACATGATCTCTAGTGAAATGATATCTTGTTTCAATGTATTTAGTCCTAGAATGTTAGATGAGATTTTTAATAAGACAAATAGCACTAGTATTATCACACTTGATAAGAATAGAATCTATACCAATTCTATAATCCTTAAGTTGTTGTTTCTTCCATAAAACTTGAGCACAGCTGGTAAAAATGTATTCTACTTCGGTGGTGGACAATGCAAAACTATTTTGTTTCTTTGAAAACCATGAAATTAATACATTGCCTAAGAATTGACAAGTACTAGAGGTGCTCTTCCTATCTAGTTTGCAACCTCCAAAATCTGCAACCGAGAATGCATGCAAGCTAAATGAAGAGTCTCCAGCATACCAAAGGCCTAAATTAGGAGTGTCTCTAAGGTACCTCAAATTCTCTTAATGACTTATAAATGTGATTCCTTTAGACAAGATTGATATCTAGCACACAAGAAAACACTAAACATAATGTTGGGTCTACTTGCAGTAAGATAAAGTAAAGAACCAATCATTGACCTATATAATTCTAAAAAAACTCATTTAACTTCTTCATCTTTGTCAAGCTTTGTAGAAGAGCTCATTGATGTAGCTTTTGGTTTGAGATTGTTCATCTCAAACTTCTTGAGCATTTCCCTTCTATACATAACTTGATTGATGAAGATTCCATCTTTCCGTTGCTTGATTTGGTGTCCCAAAAAGAAGTTTACTTCTCTCATCATGCTCATCTCAAATTCACCTTGTATTAGTTTGGAAAATTCTTGACAAAAAAGACCATTAGTAGCATTGAAAATAAAATCATCAATATATATTTGAACTATTAACAAATTCTTGTCTTTTTGTTTAATAAAAAGTGTTGTGTCAACCTTCCCTTTACAAAAACCTTTTTCAATAATGAAATTTTATAGTCTTTTATACCAAGCTCTAGGAGCTTGTTTCAAACCATATAAAGCTTTTAAAATTTGAAAACATTTTTTGGAAATTTTGGATCTTCCAAATCGAGTGGTTGTTCAACATAAACTTCTTCATTTATTAAACCATTTAGAAAAGCACTTTTCACATCCATTTGATATAACTTAAAATCATTAAGGCATGAAAAAACTAAAAGCATTCTAATAGCTTTCATTCTAGCTATGCGAGCAAAAGTTTCACCATAGTCTATTCCTTCCTCTTCAGTGTAACATTGAGCAACAAACCTAGCCTTGTTCTCACTATGTTACCACTTTCATCTAGTTGTTCCTAAAAACCTACTTAGTACCTATAGTAGATTTTTTACATGGTCTTTCTACAAGGGTCCATACATTGCTTCTCTCAAATTGATTTAATTCATCTTGCATAATGAATATTAAATATTCATCATTTAATACTTCTTTGATATTTTTAGGCTTAATGCATGAAATAAATATAACATAATTATATGTATTTCTAAGAGAAGGTCTAGTAGTTACCCCTTTGGATGGATGTCCTAAAATCTTACCATCCTTCACATAGTTGTACTCTCTTTGATGATTGACTTCCCTTTCCTCTATGGTTTTTGAATCATCACAACACGGGTGTCCTTTCTAGGAAGAGAGTTAGCATCATCGAAAACATGTATTGTTTCTTCAACTATTAAAGTTCTTTTACTAAATACCCTATAAGCTTTAGAATTTAAAAAATAACCAAGAAAAATGAATTCATCACTTTTGCATCAAATTTACCAAGATTATCTTTGCCATTATTTAAAAAACAAAACACATGCATCCAAAAGGATGAAAATAACTAATGTTAGGCTTTTTGTTTTTGAAAAGTTCATATGGAGTTCTCTTTAAAATAGGCCTAACCATTACTGAATTAACTAAAGAGAAAGCGGGTGTTTTGGCTTCCGCCCAAAAATATTTTGGTAAATTGTTTTCACAAAGCATGGTTCTAGCCATTTCTTCTAAAGTCATATTTTTCCTCTCAACAACTCCATTTTTTTAGGGGTTTTATGTGCTGAAAAATTATGGCTAATTCCATTTAAGTTGCAAACATTTTCAAAACCAAGATTTTGAAATTCAGTTCCATTTTCATTTCAAACACTAGTGATAGAGTAACCTTTTTCATTTTGATTAATTTTTGACAATGTAATGAATTTTTATAAAGCTTTATATTTAGTATTTAAGAAAAGAACCCAAGTAAATCTATGATAATCATCTAGAAGCACAGAAGCATATTATTTTTCACCTAAGATAGTAATCCTAATTGGTCTAAAAAGATCAATGTGAATTAATTGGAGAACTCTACTAGTATATACATCATTGATAGGTTTAAAAGAAACTCTTTTATGTTTTCTTTAACACATGCATCACAAACTTTATCTAAATCATTTTTTGGCAAACCTCTTACTTACTCATTGTAACACCCCAAGCCCGCCCTAGACATTACGACCAGATCTGACGTGTCACATCAAAGTGTTGTTTTGAAAACCAGTCTTATCGATGAAAATTCGTGACTAAAGTTTTAAAAACTTATTGCTATTGAAAATGTTGGGGTTGTAAAAACAAAACTTGTTAATCACTTATTGGTCATATCATTTATTACAAGTTTATTAATATGGATTAAAAACCGCGGAAGCTTTTCTGGTTGTAAACTTTAAAATTTGAAATGCGCGATTTCCTTTGGAAATAGTTATTATTTTGAAAACCCGTGTTTTCTAATCTAGCAGGTTGAACTAAGAAGTTAAAACCAAATAAAAGTTAAAACCTCAAATGGCCTTATTACATAAGTATCAACCCCAAAATAAAATATTTAAAAAGCTAGGTATAAATTAAAACACTCGTGAACATGTGCCCACCTCCGAGTCCCTCGCAGCTCCAAACCATCTAAGGCTGGGGTTTACCTGTACAGTTAAAAGAAAAGGGTGAGTTACGAGAACTCAGTGTGTAATCCCCTATCATGCAAGAATGATGCAGGCGGGGCCTATTCAATGCTGGCGAAGTGGGCCTTAGCCCAATACAGTAATAGTGTGGGTGTAAGCCCAAAATAATAACAGTACAGAACACTGATGCAACCCAACCCAATCCAGCCAACACACCACCCGTACCATCCAACACACCATGTGGGGACTAAGTCGACCCACCCAGCCAACCCACCAATATCGCAGCATAGCTACTAATAACAATGCAACAAAGCTACTAATAACAGTAAACGTGGCCAAGCCACTAAAATCAGAACACGTGGCGAAGCCACTAGAATAGTAAAAATGTGGCAGAGCCACTGGTACAGTACTTCCTCCAAATCAGAATCCCCAACCCCAATGCAGAATGTCGTGTCATAAATATTACGTGTATGCAGTATGTCATAATCATAACCATTCATATAAATATCATACACACATCACTTAAACTACCACTAGGGTATAATGGTTATCTCGTCGGTTAGGGGTAAAACAATAATTTCACCCCTCAAGGGTGTTTTGGTAATTCTACCCTACAAGGGTATTTCGGTCATTTCACTCACTAGGGGTATTTCAATCGTTTTACTCATTAAGGGTATTTCAGTCATTTAAATACTTTTAGGGTCTCAGCACAGATGACGACCCTTCAGAAAGTCTACAGTCGTCCCGAACGACTCAGATAACCTATATGGTCAAGACAGTGTAAATGGGCCCAAAGTCCACTATTCTACCCAAGTGGGCCCACACACTCGTGTGGCCCACTCAGCCCAATTTCAGTCATGGCTATGCGAACTTCGCAGCCCAATCCATTATTGTTCGATTATCGTGGATTCTATCCATGTGGAGCCCATGACCCCATTGGGCCCACATGGCCCATCGAGGCCCATTACGACCTAAGCCCATGAGAACGCTCGTGGTGGCTTATACAGTCTAGCGCCCATGTTCATAGGCTCTGTTTACCACACGCACGATCGCACGCTCGTGTGGCATCATATGCCATATTTTTAGCTTTTCGGCATTTTGCCAATCTACAGTCATAGCAGTGTAAACATCACGTACTTTCGGCTTTTCAGCCGATCATTGAATACCGTATACGATTACACAGCTATTTGCGAAACTAGTTAAGATGCAAGCTGTTCAAATCCTATAATCAACCAACATATTGTATCATATTTACAACCAATAAAGTTAATAACTATCCAAGCCCAAAACGACAATCCATACTTACCTTGAATGATCGCTAATCGATTTATTTCCCTTAGAACACAGGCTAGAGTTGATCATACTCCTCTTTAATGATTAACTGTATTACAAATACAACCTATCAACCACGATGGTCTAAAACCATGGTTTAGCATACATCAGTCTAAAGGAAGTACACACACCCTTCCCCCAAAAAGGGAAAGTAACATTCGACCAAAACACTTACCCCTATATAATCGCTTCAGATGCCCTGCGATACCAGAGAAGCCTTTCCTTTCGAAAGCCAAAATCGAATAATGGAAAAGAAAAAAGAAAAGTCGAAAGCTTGAGTATTCGGCCAGCTGACAGAGGTTGGTGTCACAAAGAAATGAGACGGAGATAATTACCAATAGCAGAATTCGACCAAACCACCCTTCACTGCAAGGTTAAGCTATTTGGTGGATCAAAAATAATCGGCTTAGGGAATCAAGAGAGACAAGGAAATTATGTTCAGCCAAAGGAGAAAACCAAGAGGAGAAGAAGATGAAACAGATTCGGCCAAAGAAGAAATTAAGGGAAGAAGAAAAGAAGAATGTCGAATCGACAGAGAGATGAAGAAGGAGAAGAAACTTTAAAGGAGAACTCAGCACTTAATGTTTATGTTTTGGCAAAGAGTGGACATTAGAAGAGAAATAGAGTTGAAAAGATAAAGTCCCGAATGGTCAAGAATTTTGCACGAGACTTCACAAAAAGAAGTAAATCCCGAAACGCATAAAAAGAAAACCCAAAATAACAGAGAGGATTTTTGGTTTCTACACTCTCACAAAGATGCCGAAAATACACCAAAAAAATGAATGCCCATAGCCGAATCCCTACTCAAGCTTTCCCATTCGGCTATGACTCCCTTCACATCCAAAATCCTTCAAAATCTCCACTGATTTCTCCTCGATTTGCTCCCAACCTCCCATTCAAATCCATTCAAATTTGATGACCAAGTCTCCAACCACCTCTGCAGAGTTTGAATCAAACTCTACCTCTCACGCCACGGAGACATAAAATAAAAACCCCTTCTTGCATGCCATGGGTTTCGAACCCACTCTCTCTTAAATGCCCAACACGCCACTTGCCACCACAACACAAGATCTTTTGTGTCACAAAACAAACCCAACTTAATATATGCCCTTCAAGCTAACATTCAGGTTTCCAAAAGAGCAAAAATAAAATTTTTTTCCAGAGGCCATACTTGAACCCAGGCTTCCTAAATACCCCCAAACACACCCAAATCACTTAGCTATTGAAGCAGACAAGCAATTTGTCAGAACATGAAAAATTAGACACCCTATATTTTAGGGAGTTACAGTTATTTTTTGCTAGTTTATGCAATATGCTCATACTAGCATGTCCTAGTTTTCTATCTCAAAATAAATAATTATTTTCATTTTTAGCAACAAGACATATGAATGAATCATACAAGTCATCTAAATGCACCATATAAGTATTTCCTATTCTATTTCCTACAAGCATAATATTATTAGACACAATGTCAACTACTTTACATCCATTAGACTCAAAAATGACATTAAGACCTTTATCACACAATTGACTAATACTTGATAGATTATGCTTAAAACCTTTGACATACAAAACATTTTAATAAGAATTGAAGATTTTTTACCAATAGAGTCGATTTCTTCTATTTATCCTTTGTAGTTGTCACCAAATGTAACTTCTCCTCCACTTTTTGGCTTCAATTTCATAAAGTGGCTCTTGTCACCGATCATGTGCCTTAAGCATCCACTATCAAAGTACCATGAGTTTCTTTTTTTTTTTTTTTGAATTTCCCACCTTGAAGCAATTCACCTCTTTTAACAAACATAGAATTAAATTATTTTTTTTGGTACCCAAATTCTTTTGGTCCAAAAGTATTAGTTCCTAAAATTTTAGTCCCTTTGGGAATCCATTTCGAAAGAATTTCTTTGTCTTGAGTAACACTAAGTCCTTTAGGGACCCATACTCTCTTAAAAAAATTTCCTTTATAAAATCTTGAAGGACCTCTATGTTTATAGAAATTAAAGTTTGTTCCAACAAGTTTAATCTTGAGCTCTCTCTCCCTTTTTAAGTTTTTTTTTTTTTTTGAGATACTTTGTTAGATAAAGCTTTTTCTTTTTCAAGTAACTCAAGTTGCTTTTGACATGCACTTTTGAAAGCAAATTATGCAAGTCTTGTTTCTTTTTCTCAAAATCATTTATAATAGCTTGCATATCATGAATTTTACTTTCAAGTTCATGATTGGTGTCGTAACCATTTTTTTGAAAAACGGAGGTCAACTTGGATTTTGTAAATGAAAATGAAAATAAACGGGAGTCGCCACCAATCCTTTTTGTTGAGGTGTGATCGGGTCACATCGTAAAACGGTTGTTTTTAATAAACTGTTTGATTTATCAAAACAACGATTTTGGTCTACGAAATTCAGAAAACGGGTTTGGGAGCTGATTACTCACGAGGAAGGGTTAGCACCCTCGATGCGCCCAAAATTGGTACCTAATTGATTATTTGATGTCTTTATGTCGAAAATTTGAAAAAAAAATTTAAAATATGATCCTCTTTAAAAAACTTGAACAAATCAAACTGGATGCTAAAACCCTCTTATTTCGAAGAAATAAAATGTCATACTCAGTAAGTTAGGGCACAACATTTTGGGTTCCCGAAACTGAGTTTGTCTTTTGACTTTAAAACTCAATTTTAAATTTCAGGAGGGTATCCCGTTATTTGTCAAATGAGAAACCGGAACTCAGTAAGTTAGGGCTCGATTTCTTGAAATTCCAAATACGGGATATTGCCTTTATTTTAAAACAAATTTATCTCGGGTTATCTAGATGTCATGGCCAGTAAGTTAGGGCACAACACTTCGAATTCTCGAGAACAAGTATTTTGTCAAAACTTGTATTGCAATTTTAAAAGGGATATTTCGTTATTTAGATTAAACGAGAAAAATCGTAACGCAGTAAGGTAGGGCTCGATTTCCTCGAATCCTTAATACGAAATATCGGTTATTTTTAAAAACCTGATGCATCAAGAAAGATTAGTGTGACAAGTAATAATGTGAAAATACGATCTTACGCACGTGACAAGAATGATGATAAAACAATGATGAAAATAATAGTAATAACAAATAATATTAATAATGGTAACAAATATAATAGTAATGACAATAATAAATAATAAATATGATAAGAAACAAATACAATGTAGTAATAATATTAAAATAAATAATAGTGAATAAAATAATAATAATAACAAAATAAATACGATAATTAATAGATTAGCAAGAAATAATATTAAGAATAGCATTTAAAACAATTATTAAATAATAGTCATTAAAATAATAATACAAACTAATATTAACAAATAATAATAAATATAATAGTAATAATACAAATAATAATACATGTAATAGTAATAATACAAATAATAATACATATAATAATAATTTTAAAAGTAATGAATTAATAATTAAAATAATTAAAAAGGGACTAAAATCGAATTAAATGCGGATTATTGGGGAAAATCTGAAATAAAATAAGGGGGAAAGGGCCTATTTGAAACGCGCGGATTACATGAGGGACTAAAAAGGGCAATAACCCTTTCCTCCCAAAACGCGCAGCATAGGCAGTGTAACACCCCAAACCCGGCCCACAAGCCTTGACCGGATCTGGTATGTCACTGCGGGAAAACGTTTGAGAAAATTCGACTTAAAGATAAAATCATGACAACTTATTGAGTTTGTAAAACGGGGACCATTTAAAATCTTAAGTAAAGTGTGGTGTTTATAAAAATATCCGGATTAAAACCTTAATATATATTTTAAGATAAAGTTTGCCGAAAATAAACTGATTTCAAAATAGTAATTCAATCGTCAATTTGAAAAAACATAATAAAAATACTCAAATAATTTAATTGGGCCTTATTACAATAAATACTTATTCAAATACTGAAAATAGTGAAAATGATAAATTCTATTAAATAAGGAAAACAACTTCTGCATGGCCACCTTTGTATCCACTCCAACCCGGTCGGATCATCATACATCACCTGCGATGTTGGTAAAAAGTTGGGTGAGTCATACAGACTCAGTGTGTAATTAATCCACTGTATTCCACCCACATATTAACCACATATTAACCCATATATCAGATAACAATTATCATATTCATATAATAGTCACATTCTAGGCTTGGCCCATATTCAAATCACTTATCAGGTAACAGGGTAATTAACCGCATAATTTCCACATATCGGGCTTAGCCCATTTCCACACTGATCCACATTCATATACTGGGCTTAGCCCATTTCCACATTAATCCACATATCAACTGGGCTTGGCCCATTTTCACAATAATTCACATATCCATTGAAATTATGCAAAGTGTACCCAACCCAACCTAGGGTCCATCCTCTACACACCCCCGTATCCAGCCACCACACACCAGGGGATTATCAAATCACCCTCTCCTTTTCACTCCAAAAGGCAATCAATGCCGTCCACGTGCAATTAAGCACAATAATCCACAACAGGGACCTCAGTCAGCGCCAATCCACGATGTAGCCGTAGCTAACACCAAAACCACGATGGGACACATAGTCACTCACCAACCACGATATGGCACATAGCCGATATCAACCACGATGAGGCACATAGCCACTCATCAAGCCACGCGAACTAAATCGCAATTAATCCACAACGTGACCTCAGTCAACGTCAATCCACGATGTAGCTCAAAGCTAACATCAAACCACGTACTCGAAGTACACCCGTACCTTCTTTCATATCATATCCCAACCCATGCACATGCAACATTCCATAATGACATAATATAGTGATGCATGAGCATGTTCATCAAGCATAGTCATAACACATATTCATATTAATAATCACATTTTATCAGATTTGGTACTTACCGGATTATCGACATACCCCTTGAGGGTATCCATATCACACTTTCCACTGCACTGGTTAGCACATTCATAACACATACACATTTCACATACATATCATATACCCAGAAAACGGTGGATTAATCACACACCTTATAACGTGAAGAACTACGCTTTCGATCCCGATGCTATCGCTAAGCGACACTACGGCTATTTGCCTACTTTCTTGCTCTGACGCTGGTCCACACCCCGGTGGCCAATCCCTAACTGCAGAAACTGATCTCCTTTTAAACTTCGGGATAGGGACTATCCCTTGTCCTCCTTGACTAGCATTCGCATCCATCGACAACACTTAATCAGATCAAACGGTTAAACAGTAATACCTTAATCAAAACATATCAAATCGAAAATACACTTACTAAATATCCTTACCGAAATAATCTTGAATCCCGAAGCTTGTCCTACTTCTGTTGACTTGCCCCCTAATTAACCATAATACCAATCGGTCACATTTAAACTCTAAAGATGGCATTTGGCCGAATGCCTTATTGGCCTACCTTGAAGAATCAAAAATTGATTACCAAAGGAGAATTCACCTAACTATTACACGTTTGCTTTGAAGAGCCTAAAGTAAGTAGTCGACATAACCCTCCTTTAAAGATTCGGCTTAGAGCACAACAATGATGGTTTCGACACTTAATGGTGAAGAGAAAACGCAACAATGGAGAGGGTTTTATGCTTGGAGATTTCGGCAACAAAGAACAATGACAGAGGGGTTTTAGCTTTTGTGACTTGCGGCAAAACAAAGAGAATAGGCACTTTAAGCTTCGGTTATGGCTTCAAAGAAATAGTAATAGATTTGGTGTTGGATGAAAGAAAAGAATAAGAGGTGTGAGTGGGAAGAAATTTGGCACAAAGAAATTTAAAGAAAAAGATATCAAAGATGATTACTCTCCCTTATAAAGAATTAATTAATTTATATCCTTGCTATTATCAAACTCTTTGATAATCTCCTCTATTTTCTCCTTAACAATTAAAATAAATTAATCCAACATTAATCCCTTATCAAACTCCTATATTATCTCTTATCACCTATTTAAACCAAAATAAGATAATTAAATCCTTATTTATCTCTTCTTCATCTTGCACAAAATAAAATAATCATCAATTATCCTACCTTAGCCGAAATTAATAGGAGAATAAGCTGAATCCTCATCCAATTAAAAGTCCCATGTGTCGTCCACTTCCTTCCAACTCTACCTTGACGCAAAAGCAAAATAAAACACTCCCCTTGCTGCTCACCAGCCTCGAACCCAAAACTTGCTGGAGCCCTTGGACGCAAGCTGCAGATAACGCCCCAGGCCACTTTGCCAAGGCCTTTTTTTTTTGTGACATAAACTCCCCACAATTCCTTTTAAGACCTCTTTCCCTAGCTCCCCCTTGTCTTAGCGCCAAAAGCAAAATAAAAACACGCCTCCTTGCTGCCAACAAGACTCGAACATGAGACCTGCTCCTTGCTCCACAGATAACGCCCCAAGCCACTTTTCCAAGGCGCTGTTTGTGACATGATTCACCCAGAATCTCTTTTAAAACCTCTTTCGCCAGGTACCTTCTTGACGCAAAAATAAACACTCCTTCCAAATTTCCTTCATGAATTCAACCAAGGCCCTTATCCCCACTGCACATGGCGTCCATTGCCACTTTACCACATGATTTCTTGTGGCATTAATTCCCTAAAAATTTCTTTAAAGCCTCCTTAGCCTAGTTACCCTTTTTGATGCAAAAATAAAAGTCTTTAATGCTTTCCACGATGCTCGAACCTTTTCCCCCTTGGCACTCCCTTTGACGCAACCTTCCAAGCCCCAAGGTAGCGTCCCTTGCCAATTTGCCACACGATTCCTTGTGTCCTAAACTCCCCAAAACTTTTCTTAAGGCTTCTTCAGCCTAGCTCCTCTTTTAACTTAAAATCCAATTATTTTCCAAAGTTTTTCCCCTTCACCTAAAGTTCTAAAAACCCTTAATACACTTCCAAACACTGCCAAAACCTACTAACTCATGAATTATGCACGAACGCATAACCCCTAATCTAGGATGTTACAGTTCTACCCTCCTTAAAAATAATTTCGTCCTCGAAATTACTTACTAACGAATAATCGTGCATCTTAACTCACCACACTTCTCTACTGCTGCGCACTCTGATCTTAATAAAACTAACTTACCTTCTAGGCACAGTCTTTAAGTTCACATCCAAGGTTTCAAACATTTCACTAGCAACACAAGAATGAACTATCTCTAAAGTAATAAATAATATTCCAAAAACGAGAAACTTACCCGCTATCACATCCTTGGTTGTCACATATTCGAACCTTCAGCTCCTCTGCTTGGGGTTCCACGACTTTGACCTCGAGCCCTATCCATCACTTGAGGACATATCTTAACCAAATGAGCCTTAGATCCACACCGAAAACATTCCTTACTATTGCCCCAGCACTCTCCTGCATGAGCTCTTCCACACTGGGCACAAGAATGATTCCGATTCTCAGAAACTAGCACAGGTGCACGTACAGAATTCTCGATCCCTGGTCTTTTCCGAACATCTTCAAACGATGCTGACGGTCCAAAACTTCTCTTATTCCCGTTCCTTTCCTTATCTCAGTTTTCTCTTACAGTCTTCTTAACTTCCTCAGCGATCCGAGCTTTCTCCACTAGAACAGCAAAGTCCCTTTCTCTGTGCGGAGCAATCAACACTCGTAGCTCGTCCCCGTAATCCATCTTCGAATCGGACACACCTTTCGTGTCGGTAGCTACGATCCCTTTAGCATCGACTTAATCGCACAAAATTTCGCCGTGATTCGCTACCGACTTACTTCCTTGAACCAAGTTTAGAAACGCCTTTCTTTGTGAGTCTAAATAACTAGCTCCAACATACTTCCCTTCGAACTTAGCCTTAAAATATTCCCAATCCACTCGATCTGCCGGGGTACCTTGTCTGACAGTGATCCACCATCGATAAGCTTCATCTCGAACAACGAGACAAAGACTTTCGACTTTTCCTCCAGTGCACCCAAATCCTCCATGATTCTTTTCGATTGCCTCTAACCAATATTCCGCTACATTGGAGCTACTCCCGATACTCCTCTAAAACTTCACTCCGTTTGACCTAAGCGTTTCTGACACTGACTTTCGAGCTCTATTTCCTACACTAGCTCCTGCCATACGTTTTAGTACTCGTAACATAGCTCGCGATACCGCGTCATCGCCTCCTGTCGGATCTTGATCCTCCGCTCTTCTTTGGCGGCGGCACATTATTTCTGACCCATTGCGGACCCTACTAGTTCCGATCATCGACATTCTACCTCTACCGCGTCCACGACGACCACGTCCCCTAGAACTCATTTCTAATGCCGCGATTTAATCTGATTAAAAATTTTATGCTTGATACTTTTGTTCCAGCGATTAACGAATAGTTTTATGAAATGAAGTATTTAGAAGTAGTTCTTTCGATCACACAAAGTTTGAGTTCAAGTTCACTACTCTAATTCGAGAATCACATTCATTCCTCAATAGAGGCACATTCATTCATCAACATAGACATATTCATTCATGGTATCCACCACCCACATTCACTAT
The DNA here is from genome assembly GCA_025503065.1 of Gossypium bickii. Taxonomy (NCBI): domain Eukaryota; kingdom Viridiplantae; phylum Streptophyta; class Magnoliopsida; order Malvales; family Malvaceae; genus Gossypium; species Gossypium bickii. The sequence continues at coordinate 29,542,731 of CP106712.1, forward strand.
TCGAACATTTCACATGCATTTCTATCCTGTGGGTATTTTAGTCATTTTTCCTACAAGGGTATTTTGGTAATAAATTGGGGTCAATTTAAAAAAAATCTTTATAAATCAAAGGCATTTTCAAAATTTTCAAAACTCGTGGGTACTTCGAAAATTTTCTAAATCAAGGTATTGCAAAAATTTCGGAAATCAGGGTTATCTTGGTAATTTTGTAAGTCAGGGGTAATTCAGTAATTTTCCAAATCAGGGTATCTTAGCATTTTGCAAAATAGAATTTTTTGATATTTTTATAAAGTAAGAATATGTTAATAAAAGTCGAGGGTAATATGAAAATTTTAGAAACCAAGGGCATTTTGGTAATTTTACAACCAGGGGTATTTTCGTAATTTTGCAAATCAAAAAAAAATAAATGTCTTCCAAAATCTAATTCAGGGTTTACAAACTAAAGGGGTAATTTGATAATTTAAAAAAAAACTAGGGTTTTTAAAACAGTAAGGCTGATCCCTTTCGGGTTTTAATAATCAAGTTTAGCCCGCGAACAAGTCCTCTTGGTTAGGGTGAACCGTTACTACGCACCGGTAGGATTCGAGTAAAGAGGAGGTGAGTCGCTAGGACCGCTTAAATACCAAGCTCTTCTCTGAATCCACTCCTGACATGCGCATATAACATTTGCCCACACCCTAGCTCTCGCGACTTAGTCACGGGTTTGTTTAATGGTTCTTAAGTCTTATGCACTTGCGTTTGAGTAGACTAGTCCTAGGGTTCAACGGATCCTAGTTCACTAATCTACGTTCCCATCTAGCCTATCAAGTTCACATCTATACATCACTTCAATAGTCAGAAGTACTTACCTGGTGGACTTCGGGCCGGAGATACAGGTGCCATGCCAGAATAACCTGAAAAATTTCTTAAAAGTCCATATTTTTTGAAAAGCCCTTTTTTTAAAAGCATTTTTCGGGCCCAAAATCTCAAAGCTGAGTTTTGAATTGGGCTCTGATACCAAACTGTAACACCCCAAACCCGACCACAAGCCCTGACCGGATCTGGTATGTCACTGCAGAAAAACGTTTGAGAATATTCGACCTAAAGATAAAATCATAACAACTTATTGAGTTTGTAAAACGGGGACCATTTAAAATCTTAAGTAAAGTGTGGTTTTTATAAGAATATCCGGATTAAAACCTTAATATATATTTTATGATAAAGTTTGCCGAAAATAAACTGATTTCAAAATAGTAATTCAATCGTCAATTTGAAAAAACATAATAAAAATACTCAAATAATTTAATTGGGCCTTATTATAATAAATACTTATTCAAATACTGAAAATAGTGAAAATGATAAATTCTATTAAATAAGGAAAACAACTTCTGCATGGCCACCTTTGTATCCACTCCAACCCGGTCCGATCATCATACATCACCTGCGATGTTGGTAAAAAGTTGGGTGAGTCATACAGACTCAGTGTGTAATTAATCCACTGTATTCCACCCACATGTTAACCACATATTAACCCATATATCAGATAACAATTACCATATTCATATAATAGTCACATTCTAGGCTTGGCCCATATTCAAATCACTTATCAGGTAGCAGGGTAATTAACCGCATAATTTCCACATATCGGGCTTAGTCCATTTCCACACTGATCCACATTCATATACTGGGCTTAGCCCATTTCCACATTAATCCACATATCAACTGGGCTTGGCCCATTTTCACAATAATTCACATATCCATTGAAATTATGCAAAGTGCACCCAACCCAACCTAGGGTCCATCCTCTACACACCCCCGTATCCAGCCACCACACACCAGGGGATTATCAAATCACCCTTTCCTTTTTACTCCAAAAGGCAATCAATGCCGTCCACGTGCAATTAAGCACAATAATCCACAACAGGGACCTCAGTCAGCGCCAATCCACGATGTAGCCGTAGCTAACACCAAAACCACGATGGGACACATAGTCACTCACCAACCACGATATGGCACATAACCGATATCAACCACGATGAGGCACATAGCCACTCATCAAGCCACGCGAACTAAATCACAATTAATCCACAACGTGGCCTCAGTCAACGTCAATCCACGATGTAGCTCAAGGCTAACATCAAACCACGTACTCGAAGTACACCCGTACCTTCTTTCATATCATATCCCAACCCATGCACATGCAACATTCCATAATGACATAATATAGTGATGCATGAGCATGTTCATCAAGCATAGTCATAACACATATTCATATTAATAATCACATTTTATCAGATTTGGTACTTACCGGATTATCGACATACCCCTTGAGGGTATCCATATCACACTTTCCACTGCACTGGTTAGCACATTCATAACACATACACATTTCACATACATATCATATACCTGGAAAACGGTGGGTTAGTCATACACCTTATAACGTGAAGAACTACGCTTTCGATCCCGATGCTATCGCTAAGTGACACTGCGGCTATTTTCCTACTTTCTTGCTCTGACGCTGGTCCACACCCCGGTGGCCAATCCCTAACTGCAAAAACTGATCTCCTTTTAAACTTCGGGATAGGGACTATCCCTTGTCCTCCTTGACTAGCATTCGCATCCATCGACAACACTTAATCAGATCAAATGGTTAAACACTAATACCTTAATCAAAACATATCGAATCGAAACTACACTTACTAAATATCCTTACCGAAATAATCTTGAATCTCGAAGCTTGTCCTACTTCTGTCGACTTGCCCCCTAATTAACCATAATACCAATCGGTCACATTTAAACTCTAAAGATGGCCCTTGGCCGAATGCCTTATTGGCCTACCTTGAAGAATCAAAAACTGATTACCAAAGGAGAATTCACTTACCACTATTACACGTTTGCTTTGAAGAGCCTAAAGTAAGTAGTCGACAGCACCCTCCTTTAAGGATTCGGCTTAGAGCACAACAATGATGGTTTCGGCACTTAATGGTGAAGAGAAAATGCAACAATGGAGAGGGTTTTATGCTTGGAGATTTCGGCAATAAAGAACAATGACAGAACAAAGAGAATAGGCACTTTAAGCTTCGGTTATGGCTTCAAAGAAATAGAAATAGATTTGGTGTTGGATGAAAGAAAAGAATGAGAGGTGTGAGTGGGAAGAAATTCGGCACAAAGAAATTTAAAAAAAAAGATATCAAAGATGATTACTCTCCCCTTATAAAGAATTCGGCTACTATATCCTTGCTACTATCAAACTCTTTGATAATCTCCTCTATTTTCTCCTTAACAAATAAAATAAATTAATCCAACATTAATCCCTTATCAAACTCCTATATTATCTCTTATCACCTATTTAAACCAAAATAAGATAAATAAATCCTTATTTATCTCTTCTTCATCTTGCACAAAATAAAATAATCATAAATTATCCTACCTTAGCCGAAATTAATAGGAGAATAAGCTGAATCCTCATCCAATTAAAAGTCCCATTTGTCGTCCACTTCCTTCCAACTCTACCTTGATGCAAAAGCAAAATAAAACACTCCCCTTGCTGCTCACCAGCCTCGAACCCAAGACCTGCTGGAGCCCTTGGACGCAAGCTGCAGATAACGCCCCAGGCCACTTTGCCAAGGCCTTTTTTTTTTGTGACATAAACTCCCCACAATTCCTTTTAAGACCTCTTTCCCTAGCTCCCCCTTGTCTTAACGCCAAAAGCAAAATAAAAAGCCAGTTCCCCTTTTTGACGCAAAAATAAAAGTCTTTAATGCTTCCCACGATGCTCGAACCTTTTCCCCCTTGGCACTCCCTTTGACGCAATCTTCCAAGCCCCAAGGTAGCGTCCCTTGCCAATTTGCCACACGATTCCTTGTGTCCTAAACTCCCCAAAACTTTTCTTCAGGCCTCTTCAGCCTAGCTCCTCTTTTAACTTAAAATCCAATTATTTTCCAAAATTTTTCCCCTTCACCTAAAGTTCTAAAAACCCTTAATACACTTCCAAACACTGCCAAAACCTACTAACTCATGAATTATGCACGAACGCATAACCCCTAATCTTGGATGTTACAGGCAGAGACTTGATTGAAAATCACACAGACTTTCGGGGCAAAATTTAAAAAAAATTGAAAACTTGATTGTAAAACCAGGAAAGTCGAAGGGACTGCGCGCATAAATTCCCACTTGTGAAAAACACGTGGATTCTACCTGGAGCGAGTCGGGTAATCGGGTCGAAAGCTTAAAATGACGTCGTTTTTGGGGCTTATCGACGCCGACCAAAACGACGTCGTTTTGTGTTGCTTATAAAAGCCAATCTTTCTTTAAAATTTTCATTTTTCTTCTCTGTTTTAAAAAAAAAAACTGACCATCTTCTTTTATTCTCTGTAAGTCCAAGTCCGCGCCACACTCGGTCGGAGTTCTCATGCGTGGGCTCCGTCACCACACTTGTGCAGTGTCACGCGCCTTGAGACCCAAAAGATAAGATTTTTGTTCTTCTTTTTTTTTATGCCCTTTTTTACAATATGGTATATATATGTGTGCTGAAAAATGAGAGAAAAAAGAGAAGAAATATTTCCGAAAATGAAAAAAATAGTACCTTATTTTGATTTCTGTTCCTAATTTTTTAGGGGTTTTCTTTACGTTTAATTTCTAATGTTTTTTTGTTTAATCTATGCTTCCGATTTTTTGTTTGAATCTGCCTCTTGTTTTTTGATAATCGAAAAAAAAGTCCTTTACAAATGAAATTAAATTGGCTTTTATAGCCATTGTTTTACAACTTGATCAATGCTCTGTCTTGTCTTATTTATTATTGCAGGTGGCGGTGGATGGCAGTGCTGCTGAAGTGGTGGCAGGGTGGTCTAACAGTGGTGGGTCAGAAGTCAGAAGACCCTAGGTGTGGCGCACCTAGGATTTTGTTTCTTTTTGTTTTTTTTTCTTTTTCTGTTTTGGGTTGAGATGTAATTGGGCTTGATTGGGCTTATTTTTCTTGGCCCAATCTGTTTTGGTTAGGTGGGTGTGGATTTTGGGCCTTAGTGGGCCGGGCAGAATGGGCTTGTACAACTGCCCTTCTTTACTCATTGTCGTGTAACAGGAATAGAGCAAAGACATAAAGAAGGTCTAATTTTGCCCGGGTCCACTAATTCTCGACTCTTCGGTGCTCCTATTCTTCATGTAGCCTCATTCCAGTCCACTGTATCTTATTGCTTCGATCCACTTCACTGCAACTTTGAAAGATGAGATTTGTAGTTATAGTAGATTTTAATCCTTCCCACTGCAACTTCAGGGGTATAGGATTTGTTGCTTTAATCTACTCCACTGTAACTTCAGGGAGATTGGATTAGTAGCTTCAATCTGCTCCCTGCAACTCTGGGGAGGTAGGATTGTTTTGATCTACTCTACTGCAACTTCAGAGAGATAAGATCTATAAGGTAAATTCAATCCAACCTATTGCAACCTCGGAGGTATAGGATTTGTCATTTTAATCCACTCCACTGCAACTTCAGGGAGATAGGATTAATTGTCTTCAGTCTGCTCCACTGCAACTTCAGGGAGATAAGACTTGCAACTTCAACCTGCTCCACTGCAGCTTCAAGGAGATAAGGTATGTTTTGATCTGCTCTACTACAACTTCAGAGAGATAAGATTTGTTTAGTTATAGCTTCAATATCTTCCACCGCAACTTTGGGGAAATAAGATTTGTTATCTTCAGTCTGCTCCACTGCAGTTTCAGGGAAATAAGACCTGTAACTTCGATCTGCTCCTGCAACCTTAGGAATGCCAGATCTACTATCTTTAATCTGCTCCACTGCAAACTCAGGTAGATAAGATCTGATGTCTTCGATCTGCTCCTGCAACCTCAGGAATGCCAGATCTGCTATCTTCAATCTGCTTCACTGCAAACTCAAGAAGATAAGATCTGATGTCTTCGATCTGCTCCTGCAACCTCAGGAATGCCAGATTTGCTATCTTCAATCTGCTCCATGGCAAACTCAGGGAGATAAGATCTGATGTCTTCGATCTGCTCTTGCAACTTTAGGAATTCTAGATCTGCTATCTTCAATCTACTCCACTGCAAACTCAGGGAGATAAGATCTGATGTCTTCGATCTGCTCCTGCAACCTCAGGAATGCCAGATCTGCTATCTTCAATCTGCTCCACTGCAAACTCAGGGAGATAAGATTTGTATGGTAAATTCAATCCGACCTACTGCAACTTCAGAGGTATAGGATCTGTGGATTCGTCAATCTTGTTACATCGTCCTTTGGGAGAACATGATCTCTAGAATCAACTTGTGGATTTATGCTTATGCATAATGATTAGGATGCCATGATCAGAATGAATCAAATGCTCCTAGCATGCATGATGATTAGGATGCTATGATCAGAATGAATCAAATGCTCCTAGCTAAATGTGTTGTGCAGAGTTTCATAAAAATGATCCTCTTTCAAACGCTTAAGAATGTCATGGCTGATCGTTCATTCAGGTGGTATCACTGATGTAATATTCTGTCTTCTTGCTCAACCGACATTGACAGAAAGTCTTCCAACCCTTAAGCTCCGTGAGTTCTAAATAAAATTCTTGTTTCAGGTTCTCGTATTATTTAGAAGTTTCCAGAGTAATATGCAAAACTCCTTTGGTGAAAGTTTTATTAGTCCATCAGTCATTACTTCAATACAAAATGCTTGAAAATGACCATAATAATAGAATTTATCAGAAAGGATCAAACATTGTTAGAATACAAAATGATAGGAAGAAGAAATAGGTACCCCGGATATCGCAGCCTGAGCTTCTCTGTACGGACTTTCTGAAGATCATTTTGAGCTCAATATGTGTTTAGGAGATCAAGAGTACTTTGTTGATGCCCCAAGACGTAACATCTCTCCTCCTTCTTAATTCAGTTATAGCAAGATCACCGTGTGCCCACTCTTTGATGCAATTCGAATCGCCCTTTTTGGGTTTTCGATTAAAAACCCCTTTGGTCTCAAGGTGCCCTTTGCGGGTTTTCACCTTGGCCTCTCCTTTTTTTTTCTTTTTTTTAGAGAAGGTCCTAAAGTGCCCTTTTTGGGTTTTCACCTTGGCCTCTTTTCCCTTTTCAAGTATAATACTTTTTTACTGCATCTGAATTTATAGGATTGGATAAGTTTTTCCCATCCATCTCGACCAAGATCAGTGCTCCTCCAAAGAAAGCTTTTTTCACCACATAGGGTCCTTCCCAATTTGGCTTCCATTTTCCTCTGAAATCCTTTTGCATGGGGAGGGTCTTTTTCAAAACCAAGTCTCCCTCGTGAAATTCTCTTGGGCGTACCTTTTTTTGTCATACGCTCGCATCATTCGCTTTTGGTACATCTGACCATGACGGATAGCCCTTAGCCTCTTTTCTTCAATCAAATTCAACTGATCATATCGAGCCTGGATCCATTCTGCTTCGTCCAACTTCAGTTTAGACATGACTCGAAGGGACAGAATTTCGACTTCGATGGGTAAAACTGTCTCCATTCCATAGACCAAAGAGAAAGGAGTTGCCCCGGTGGAGGTTCTGACCGATGTTCAATAGGCGAAAAGCGCAAATGGTAACTTCTCGTGTCAATCTTTGTAAGTCTCAGTCATTTTCCCCACTATCCTCTTGATGTTCTTGTTAGCCGCTTCCACTGCACCATTCATTTTTGGATGATATGGTGACAAATTGTGGTGTCTGATCTTGAATTGCCTGCAGACCTTTGCGATCATGCTGTTGTTCAAGTTTAACGCGTTATCGGATATGATCCTCTCAGGCATTCCATATCGACATACGATTTCCTTTTTTAAGAACTTGCTGACTATTGATTTTGTCACATTAGCATATGAAGCGGCCTCTACCCACTTAGTGAAGTAGTCGATTACCACGAAGATGAACAGATGTACATTAGAAGCTTTTAGCGAGATTGGTCCAATGACGTCCATGCCCCACATGGAGAAGGGCCATGGGGAGGTCATAACATGTAGAGGTGAAGGTGGCGCATGAATCTTGTCCCCATAAATTTGGCACTTATGACATTTCTTGGCATAATCAATGCAATCTTTTTCCATGGTAGACCAATAATACCCAAATCTCATGATTTGCCTAGCCATCGTGAAACTGTTGGCATGTGTTCCACAGACACCCTCATGGACTTCTTCTAGGATTGTTTTGGCCTCGGCGGTGTCCACACACCTCAGTAGTACTTGATCCTTTCCTCTTTTGTATAGGATCTCTCCATCTAAGACATAATCACAGGCTAGTCTTCTCAACGTCCTTTTGTCATTCTCAGTCGCTTGATCAGGGTATTCATGATTTTTCACGTATCGTAGTATATCATGGTACCACGGGTGATCATTTTTCAGGCTCGTAATCTTCTAGAGCTCTACTGGCTAGAAAAATAGCTATTGCACTCCCTTTTACCGCCTTTTAGCTCACATAAACTATGTCAAATTCAGAAAGCAAAATTTGCCATCTGGCCATCCTTCCATTCAAAGAAGTCGACTCCATCATATATTTCAGAGCGTCTAGCTTTGAGATGAGCCAAGTCGTATGATACAACATATACTGCCTCAATTTTCGAGTTGTCTAGACCAAGGCACAACATAGTTTCTCGATTGGAGAGTACCTTGTTTCACATTCAGTGAACTTTTTATTAAGGTAGTATATCGCCTTTTCTTTCTTTCCTGACTCATCGTGTTGGCCAAGCACACATCCCATTGAATTATTAAGTACTGTCAAATAGAGGATTAATGGCTTATCTGGATTAGGCGGTGTCAACACTGGGGCATTGGACAGGTATTGCTTCACTTTGTCAAAGGTCTTCTGGCACTCCTCATCCTATACACCTGGATTGTGTTTCTTAAGAAGACGGAATATGGGGTCACATTGCTCAGTTAGTTGTGAAATAAACCGGGCAATCTAATTTAATCTTCTTAAGAAACCTCGAACTTCTTTTTGAGTGCGCAGTGAGGGCAATTCTTGTATAGTTTGACCTTGTCTGGATCAACCTCAATCCCCTTTTCACTGATCACAAATCCTAGTAGTTTCCCTGACCTGGCTCCGAAGGTACATTTTGCTGGATTAAGCTTTAGCTGGAATTTCCTCAACCTCAAAAATAATTTCCTCAAGACTTGCACATGCCCTTTCTCAGTTCGGGATTTGGCGATCATATCTTCGACATAAACTTCAATTTCCTTGTGCATTATATAATGGAATAGGGTTACCATGGCTCTCTGATATGTTGCCCCAGCATTTTTTAGCCCAAATGGCATCACATTTTAGCAAAACATTCCCCACATGGTTACAAATGTGGTCTTGTCCATGTCTTCAAGATGCATCTTTATCTGGTTGTATCTTGAGAAGCCATCCATGAAGGAGAGTAACGAGTAACCCGTCGTATTGTCCACTAAGGTGTCGATATGAGGTAACGGGAAATTATCTTTCGGGCTAGCCTTGTTCAGATCCCTGTAGTCTACACACATTCATACTTTCTCATCTTTCTTAGGGACGGGGACGATATTGGCTACCCATTCCAAGTATTTAACCACATGCAAGAAACCTGTGTCAAATTGCTTTTTAACCTCTTCTTTTATTTTAAGCACAATGTCGGGCCTCATTCTCCGGAGCTTTTGTTGAACCGATTTGCAGTCTTCTTTTATGGGGAGGTGGTGCACAACAATGTCAGTGCTCAACCCCGGCATATCTTAGTGACCATGCAAAGACATCTTTGAATTCTTGAAGTAAATCTACGAGGTCTTGCCTCGTTTCTTTAGTTATGCATGTTCCGATTTTCACCACCTTTCCTTCTTCTAAGGTCACGACCTCTACCGTTTCTTCTTGAGGTAGAATTTGTTTTTCCTCTTGTTCTACCACTCTTAACAAGTCTGGAGATAGGCCACGGTCCTTATCATCTTCAAAGTCCTGGAATCTTTCTAAACACATATCTCACTCAAAAGGAGGTTCTAATTCCCTATCAACATTACTCATGTCGTTGATATCCGAAGGCCTGTTGTAGGTACAAAGAAATATACTAAAGAAAATGAACAAATTTAAGAATAACTATTCGTATAGCATGATCATGAGTGAAGAATGAAAGAGTATATGAAATATGATTATGGATGCATTGAAAAGAATAAAGGGTATTTGCTCAAAAGATGCATTTTCATTGAATTAAAGACTTTGGGCTATAGGCCTATTTCGCAAAAGGATGCTTATTACTCATAGGCCTAGAGCAATAAGTGTTCTGGGACATTACTCTGAAATAGTTCTAAACACTACGGGAATCTCCTCCGCAGTCCAATTGTCCAAAATGCTCCCTGGCTTAAAGGGGCGGATACCCAACAAATTTCTTCTTCTGGTTCTCTCCTCGGATATGGCATTGACGTACGAGTTTCCCAGCATTCCTTGTCCCGGGTGAATGATTCCTCCTGATACAAAGGTCTTGGATATGTGGGGAAAAATAATTGGCTCCCACTTGATTTCATTCTCGCTCAATCGTGCTCTTCTCCTCTCTTGCTTGTTTTCATGTTCCTTCTTCATTTGTCTTGCGTCTGGCTTAAAACCTAGGCCGAAGCAATCTCATTTGTCCTTTATCAACGGTACCTTAATTTTTCCTTAGAGGTATCTCCCGAGCCCTTTCCCCAGTAAGGCTCCTTTTCCAACATTTAATCGCAGACCCATTTCTGTAGTATTGGATATTTTAAGCATCGGGACCTTGTTTCCTTCGACAACGAATATGGCATTTACAATTTCCAATGATCGAAAAGAACATTCAATCGCCTCGTCATTTGCCTCTAGATACGGCGCGTTACTGGTCAGGGTCGCAATGGTGTCTTCTTCTGCATTTATGGTCACTAGTCGACCTTCTGTCACCAGTTTCAGCTTTTGGTGTAATGTAGACGGAACGGCCCCCGCTGAGTGAATCCATGGCCTCCCCAAGATTTATAGGAAGGCTTGATACCCATTACCAGAAAATCCACTCGTATGTGTTAGGGCCAATCAAGAGTGGTATTTCAATTCTGCCCATTACTCCTCTCTCTGTGCCGTCAAATGCCCTTACTATATTCTGGCATGGCTTCATATGAGAACTATCCAGTAGCAGCCTATTTAATATGGATAGAAGCAAGACATTTATTGCTGAACCATTGTCAATTAAGACTCCTAGTAATGTGTATCCCTTGCATTGAGTGGTGACGTGCAGGGCTTTTGTAGATCCCCTTCCTCCAGGCGGTATTTCATCATCATTAAAGAAGATGAAATTATCGGCAGTGATGTTATTGACTAAACGATCGAGCTTGTTGACAGAGATGTCTTCCGTAACATAAGTTTTGTTTAATACTTTCATCAATGCATTGCGGTGGGTTTTCGAACTTAAAAGAAAGGCCAATACTGATATGTGAGCTGGTTGTTTGTGCAGCTGCTCTACGACGCTATACTCGCTATGCTTTAGGAACTTCATGAATTCTTTAGCCTCTTTCTCGGTCACTGGCTCATTGACAGGTGATTTAGACTCATCTACATTCTCCGTCACAGATTTTTCCTTTAATAGACTTGGTTTTTACAGTCAGTGTATCGTAGCGCTTCCCACTGCGCGTGAAAAAACCCAATTCCTGTCCCTCTTTTGGAGCCTTAACTAGGTTCTCCCTTACTGGAATCGTCACGTTACAATCATAGTTCCAAAGAACCCTTTTGCTATCCCTGTAAGGAAAAGCTACAGGTTTTTGAATTATGACTCTCGGTGCTACTTATGTTCTGACTTTGTTGACTCTCGGCTTTGAGATGATCACTACTGGGCAGCTCCCCTTTTGGACCCTTTCCATTGATCCTTTATCTGAAGCATAGACCTCCCGTTCTTCTGATCCTTCAATCTCCTCGTAAAATTCCATCTCTTTATTATCCATAAAATTTTGCACTATGGATTTAAACTCAGTGCATTCTTGGATCCCATGCCCTTCTTCATTATGGAACTCGCAATGGTTCCTCTTTCCTTCAAACCTTTCTTTCGACTTTGAAATGACCAGTCATCTCTCCACCATCCTCTTCCAAACCTGTCTCAGTGGGGTTTTGACTTCTGTAACCTCAAATTTGACTTTCTTGCCCCCATCTGCATTTATTCCATTTACTCCTTGATCAGTATGATTAGGTAAGAAGTTTCCCGCTACATTCGGTACGGGTGGGTCGTCAAACTTTATGATCCCCATTTTTATTAACTTTTCGACTACTTTCTTAAACGCGGTGCAATTTTCAATTGAATGCCCCGTGATTCCAGCATGATATTTGCACTGGGTGTTTACGTCATACCACTTCGAAAACGGGAGTTGTAGCAATGTTAAGTAGAATGGAGACACCACGTGTGCATCAAAGAGGTTCTGGTACAGCTCTTTATATGTTATGGGTATAGGTGTGAACTGTATCCTTTTGGTATTCACCCTTGTGATGGATTCTTGCCTCGGGGGACCTTGAGGACTAGTGGTTACTGTTTTTGGCTGGTTCACCGTGATCGTTCTTGGATGAGCCTCGTTATAAGTACTCATGTTATTCACCTCATTCTCCTTTCTTCTCAGGGCTGGTCTCTTGGCACTTTCCCCTGCTTCAATCTTCCCACATCTTATCGCATTTTCTATCATCTCCCCAGACATTACGATGTCAGAAAAGCTTTTAGTAGCACTCCCTAACATGTCGTTGATGAAAGGAGCCTTCAGAGTGCTGATGAAGAGCATGGTAGTCTCTTTCTCTAAGAGCGGCGGTTGGACTTGTGTCACCACCTCCCTCTATCACTGGGCAAATTGCCTAAAGCTCTCGTTTGTCTTCTTCTCCATGTTCTGGAGTGTGATCCTATCGGGTGCTATGTCTGTCACATGGTTGTATTGTTTTATCAAGGCTTGAGCCAGATCTTTCCACGAACCAATTTGGGAGCAGGTCAATTGATTGTACCACTTCGCCGCAGACCCAGTCAGACTGTCTTGAAAACAGTGGATTAAAAACTTGTCATTGTTGACATATCCTGTCATTCTCTGATAGAACATTGTTATGTGGGCTTCAGGGCTGGTAGTCCCATTGTACTTTTCAAACTCTGGCATTTTAAACTTCGACGGGAGGACCAGATCTGAGACCAAGCTTAAATCCTTCGCCTCGATCCTACAACGGTAATCAGTGGTTTCCATTACTTTAAACTTCTCCTCTAACCATTTACATCGTTCTTCCAATTGTTTTTATGATTCCATCTTTTCTCTTTCCTCCTCTGTCACTTCATCTAAATCGGGAACAATTGGATTATTTGAATCATTGCCTAGGTTCGAGCCTGAGCCAGCTTGAAAATTTATCGGTATTGAGGCTTCGGCCTGGAATTGTTGTGGCCTGATAGTGACAGATGGTTTTTGTGGATTTATCTTGGATTGCGCCTGTACATGTGGTGGAGTATAACCCGAGGGTTGTTGAGGATACTCAGTATTCTCCTCTGTATTAATCATAGGGCTCTTTCCTTTATCCATAAGCCCATTCAACAGCTGCGTCATTTGAGTCATTTGAGACATCATATTTCTCTGAGATTCCATCATTTTTTCAGTCATGTCCTATTGGATCTTAACCAGCTACTCTTGCATTTCCACTTGCATCTATTCTTGCATCTCTTTCTGTATTTGTTCCAACCTCTCTAGTCTTTTATCCATTGCTTTAGTCTTTTTCCTTGTATCGTAAGGATGTGTATTTGGTAAAGTTTTTCCAGTTTCCAGGTTACTGAAATAATTTTTTTTATAGAAACTTTTAGTGAACTTTAATGCATATGATGCAACGCAATGCAGATGCATGAAATGCAAAAGACGTCGATTCTGACTCAATTCCATTTAGAAAACTTTATTAGAAAACAAAAATCTTTACATGAAACGGACTACAAATACGGCTTTGCCCTAATGCCCAGAGTTTTAACCCTCCTAAGCAACAAAGCTAGCTCCTGACCCCTATCCGATTCTAGCTCGTACTTCACACTTAGCGTGTCGGCCTAAACTGCCAAGGTTTGCAGGCGGTCAGCTACCTCCCAGATCTGAGCTATGGCTTCTCCCATAATGTAGTCTCGGTCCCTACCTTGACTCTGAGAGTGATGAAGCTGATTCTTCCAACGCTCCTCGTTTACTTCGAGAAGTTCTACTCGAAGCTCACAACCGTGTAAAGCAGACTCTATCTCTTCTATTCTTCCTTTCATTTCTTCAATTTTGTTTAAAATGGCTCTCAACTCAGCCACAGAATTACTGTTCCTATACTGGTAAAGTGTTTTTTTAAGCTCTGCCACTCTGGCCTTTAATTTCCCTTTGTCATTTTGGGCTTCCGATATACTCCTCTCTAGAGCCTTTCTCTGAGCTTGAGCTTCTTGGAAATTTCTCATCCACTGATCAGCTTTGGTCCTTTCCGCTTGAATTTCCTGTCGCCACTGCTCTGATGTTTTCCCTAGTCCAGCAGTCCTCATTGATAGACGCATCTTCTTATAGTCTATTTTGGAACTATCCTGATCCTCTTCAACCTTGTTTTTCCATTTTCTCAACTTTTCCGCCTTCGCCTTTTGCACTTCTACGTCTAATCTCAAGTGCATTTTTTCTTCCTCTAGTTGCTCAATCTTTTTCTTGAATTCCAAACTTTTCCTTTCGAAGTCCTGTCTAATGATCTCTAGCTCTGACGGGACAACTTGCAAGTATTCCTCCATTGATCGAGCACCTTCTAAATTTAGCCTGGAATATTATCATTAGTCCTCTTGCTAAACCATTGGTTGCACTCAGGCGTCGTCATAGGACCAACAGATAATCTCTTCATCCGGTGAGTTTGGTTCCAAGCAGTGGAAATCTCCTTGACCCTCTTCTTATAATTATCTCTTTTAAATAAGAACTCGTTCTGCGCTAAACCATGCATGGTTGGTACGAACTACCTTGACCAGTATTGTCTTAGTACAAGCAAAGGGGCATAACCGACGGCTCCCCAAATTTCGAGCAAAGGGACCCAATCAAAACTTCCACATTGGAACAGGATCTTACTGGGTACCAACCAAGGAGCTCTCCATTCAATATCTTCTTCCTGAAAGTTTTGGAGAAATGCCATCCAATTCTATTCTGACACGTCGTCTCTCTTTGGCGTTGCTACTATTTCTTTCAGTGGGGAATAATTATCGGTGAAGACCCGATAAGAAATCTTATCCATCTTCCAGAAGTGGCTGTGGAACCAAACCAACAACAACTGAGCACATCCTACGAACCTGCCCTCTCCAGGTCTCCTACATGCGTTCAATGACCTAAAAGTCTCGACCAAGATTGCAG
Organism: Gossypium bickii; assembly: GCA_025503065.1. NCBI lineage: Eukaryota > Viridiplantae > Streptophyta > Magnoliopsida > Malvales > Malvaceae > Gossypium > Gossypium bickii. Next base: position 29,557,995 of record CP106712.1, read on the forward strand.
GAACTAGCGTAGCCCTTTTACTAAGTCGGTCGAATAGATCTGTGACTGCTTTGTCTACATGCCCTAAAGCCCTGGGGAATAGCATTAATCCGTAGATATTTAATGCAAATACATCAATCCTCTTCTTCATATCAGGATGAGCTAGAATCAAATCCCTTAAATTTCTCCACAGGATGCATTTACATTCGCCCTTTTGTTTAATCTTGGCAGTAATCCACTGCTCACTCATTCCCGTCACGCTCATTAACTTTTTCCAGAAGGCTGGGACATAAGCAGCTCTTGAATAGACTCTATCAACTTGAACCTTCGGACAATTCAGTAGAGCGGTGTATTCTTCCACGGTGGGTGCCAGATCTACTCTCCCAAAGGTAAAGCAACTATACGTAGGGTTCCAGTATTAAGTGAGGGCTCGAAATAACTGTTCGTCCACCTTGACATCAAATAAGTACAGCAAATCCCCATAACTGTGGTAGAACAATCTCTTAGTCCCATCGTCCCACTGATCCCATATCATTTTTAGCTCTTGAAGTTTATTCTGCGTAACGCTGATACAAGTATAGTCCCATAATTCTGACACATGCCCAGCTGCTAGACTATCCCCTTTTTCTAATTGTGTGGTTTCTGACCAAATTTGGACAGTCGCATTGTCTTTCACTTTATCAAGAAATTCATTTTCCATAGTGAGCTCTCTAATTTAGCAACCGAACCTGAATCGACACCTTTTTAAGCATGAAAATACGTGTAAAATGACAAAGATGAAACACAAAAAGTCAGTACAATATACAGAAACAAAATTTAAAGCATGCCAAAAAGGAAAACAATCAAGCGCCTATCTGGGTGACCACTAGGGTTTATCAAAGCTCCACCTAGGGTAGGCTCCTGGGGTTTTCTATATGCAGTTTAGTTCTAGAGTTAAGGTACCTGAACCATCAAATTCCTTGATCCTCACCCATTGTAGGCTCATATGGACCAAGTTCGGTTTAGGGGGATACATTTCCCTATGGCTGCACGAAGATGAAAATCTCACGAAGACATAGGTACGGATGTATCCCAAAAGTGATTCACTATCCTGCACGGAGGTGAAAACCTCACGAAGGAGTAGCTTCTCACTCCCACTTAAAAGGTGTGACTTGGCGGTCATGCAATATGATGCAAAAGTACTCTATGAGACTCAAACCAAGAGTAATCATATGTCACAAGCAAATGCAAATGAAAAGATTAGTGTGACAAGTAATAATGTGAAAATACGATCTTACGCGCGTGACAAGAATGATGATAAAACAGTGATGAAAATAATAATAATAACAAATAATATTAATAATGGTAACAAATATAATAGTAATGACAATAATAAATAATAAATATGATAAGAAAAACAAATACAATGTAGTAATAATATTAAAATAAATAATAGTGAATAAAATAATAATAATAAAATAAATACGATAATTAATAGAATAGCAAGAAATAATATTAAGAATAGCATTTAAAACAATTATTAAATAATTATCATTAAAATAATAATACAAACTAATATTAACAAATAATAATAAATATAATAGTAATAATACAAATAATAATACATATAATAATAATTTTAAAAGTAATGAATTTAATAGTAAAATAATTAGAATAATTAAAAAGGGACTAAAATCGAATTAAATGCGGATTATTGGGGCAAATCCGAAATGAAATAACGGGGAAAGGGCCTATTGGTAACGCGTGGATTACATGAGGGACTAAAAAGGGCAATAACTCTTTCTTCCCAAAACGCGCGGCATAGGTAGGGACTTGATTGAAAATCACACAGACTTTCGGGGCAAAATTAAAAAAAATTGAAAACTTGATTGTAAAACCAGGAAATTCGGAGGGACTGCGCGCATAAATTCCCCTTGTGAAAAATACGCGGATCCTACTTGGAGCAGGTCGGGTAATCGGGTCGGAAGCTTGAAACGACGTCGTTTTTTGGGCTTATGGGCGCCTGTAACACCCCAAACCCGGCCTAGAAGTTATGACCGGATCTGGCATGTCAGATGAAAGGGTTGTTTAAAATCTGCGCGTTTGTTAAAAATTTTGAGTTTAAATATTTATTCGCTGGTAATCCTTTATTTAATATTTTGGAAAATGATTATTAAGGGTTTAGGAAATTCTCGTATTGAACATTTACAAATAATAGGCAGCAATCAAATTAAAAGGTAAACCAAATAAAATACCAAATTTAAGGTAATAGTGGCCTTATTACAAAATAAAATCCCGAATTAAAATAAGTTCACATTAAAACGAAGTTTACGAAAGCAATCGTAATGCATGGCCACCTCGAGTCCACCTCAGCTCCATATTCGCGATCTAAGGATTACCTGCAAAATTTAACGGAGGGGGTGAGTCACCGAGACTCAGTGTGTAAATCCCCGTCCAGTAGAGCTTTGAGCTCTCACACCAATTATATATTAAGCATGTATGTAATGCAACCCAATCAACCTAGTATCCATCCTCCATATCTCCGGAATCTACCCAATATCTGTGGCACCTAGCCATTGGTGGTACCTAACCACTGGTGATTCCAAACCACTGGTGACAAAATTCACAAATAATCATATGTGGGGCCAACCCACTTGTGGTACCTAACCACTGGTGACAATCCCTTAATGAATATATGTGGGGCCAGCCCACTGTGGTACCAAACCACTGGGACGAGTCACAGAAATAATATATGTGGTACCAAACCACTGGTGGTTACAAACCACTGAGACTTAGTCACAAAATATCATATGTGGGGCCAACCCACTTGTGGTACCTAACCACTGGTGACAGTCTAAAAAAGATCATGTTTCCTCCCTCTTCTCATCATACCCCAACCCATGCAACATGTCATGACATAATAATTCGTGTATGCAGTATGACATGTATGCAAAACATATATCAAATATAAGTATAACATGAATTACCATCATAATCAGATAGACATAATACAACATAATCAAGCTAATCAACCTCTAAGGGTATAACCGTAATTTTACCTAGCAAGGGTATTTTCGTAATTTACCTATCGAGGGTATTTCAGTAATTTCACACCTGCAATGGCTTTCCGAAGGCCTAATGTTGCCCCGAGTGACTTAGCTACCATTTTCGGTCATACCGGACTATTGGGCCTAAAACCAGATTTTGACCCATTCGAGCCCACACGTTCATGTGGCCCACCTAACACAAATCTACCACATATATGAGATTCACCTAGTCTAGTTCACTATATACTACACCATCATACATTTTATTCAATTGGGCCCACGAGCCCATTGGGTCCACTTTAGCCCATCGTGGCCCAAACAACATCAACCCACAAGAATACTCATGGTGGCCTCGACTATCGGATCGAAGCCCCCACACGTACGCTCACACACTCGTGTGGCTACCATCGCCGTGTGACCGACATTTTGGCAATTTGCCGCTCTACGGCTAGAGTAGGGCGAAATACACACCTGATAGGAATCTAGTGCTAATCCGCGCTCCGACCACTCCTGCGCCCAAACGCCCTCTAAAGTGTATTCATCCTCCTCCTAGAATGCTATATATATAGCTAGCTTCTCACCTTCCTTCTTTGTATCTTCCCGATGTGGGATCCCTTCTTCAGTAGAGTTTAAATCCAACTCAAACTCTTGCCGTCCAATTCGCAAAATAAATACTCCCTTGCTTTTCATGAGATTCGAACCTAGGCTCCCTTCAACATAATCCACGCCGCTAGCCACTAAGTCACAAGCTCTTCTTGTAATATCCCGGGTTAGGGGCTATTTCGTTGTGGCATGTTTTGCATGTGTTTGGTATGCTGTGTTGTTGTTTGTGTTGTGTCGGGGTTTAATTGTAGGCTAGGTGTGTGCCTGAGTAGGTAGGAAAATTTTAATTTTTGGCCTTAGGTGTAGGGAGCTGATAGAGTTGGGGTTTAAGAAAATAAATTGGAGTTTTATTGCACAAATGAAGAGCTGGCAGAGTGCCAAAGGAGGAGCTTGGTGTGGCGTCATCTGCAAGGGGGAGAAGGCCTGAGTTCTAGCTGCGAAATTCTCATTTTGGGTTCCATTTTGACGGCATAGGATGGAAGAGTTGTATGTAGTTTAAATTCTACCTTGGACCAAGTCTTCACATTTGAATGGAGGGTAGAGAGTGAAATTAGGAAGTTGACTAGTTCAAACTTATTTGAAATGGTGGTTGGGAGTGAATAGGGGGATTTGGCCGAATGTTGGGGAGTTGTGGAGTGGGTGGACGGCTTGGTGGTGTGTTGTAGTGGGTAATGCCGAAATTCAATTGGAATTTTGAGGCATTTTCGGTCAAGTTGGAAGACTATTCTTTCTTTCTTTTGTCATTGAGTTTTCAAGAGAATTTCTCTCATTCTTTTACTCTTGGAACCGTAAGACCAAAACTCAAAAGGGATTGCCGAAAGTTTCATTTTATTTCTTGTCTCCTAAAGTGTTTGTAGCCGAAAGTTCTTGAGCCTCAAGCTAGTACCTCTTTTTGTCCCTTTTGGCCGAATCATCATTCCATTTCTCCTTCTTATCTTCTTTTGGAGCTAAGCCGAAACTAGCCTTCTCATATCTCATTTTTTTTGTTTCGCTTTCCTTTCCCTTTTGAAAACACTAAAAGCCAGAAATTTACCTTGCCTAAACCAAAAATTCCTATTCATTCCTTCCATTTCTTGTCATCTCAAGAACCAAAAAGCACCTACCACTTTTCCATTTTTCTTTCTTTTCTTCTCAAACTTTGGCCGATTCTTTCTTCTTTATCACATATATCCCTTGCTTTATTTTAAGTCTAGACCGAATTCTCTTTGGTTCAAAGTATTGACGGATCCATCCCTTCTCCTAGAAGTTGTAGTGGTCGAATATCAGTGGTGTTTTGGAAGCCTTGCCTTAATCGTTGGTGGTGGTAAGCTTTTGGCGAATGGCCATTTCTTCTCTTTTCTGTTCTTAATCGTTTGGATTGATTAAGAGCCGAATGTGACTTTGTTGTGAGTGCTAATCCTTTGGTGATGAAACCGATTGTGTTATAGGGCATCGGGGACTTCAAGGCAGTCAAGCGGAGTCTCTATTGTTGGGTAGTCATTAGGTTGTGCCGATTGTGGTAAGGGACCATTAGTTGGTTCAGGTATTGGTTAGAAAGCAAACCAATAGCAAGGTAAGGGTTCGATATTAACCCCTTTGGTTAATGGTTGTTGGCCGAATGTTAGTGGTGCCTAACCCCTATGTTTGGCCGATTGTAGGAGTCAATACTCGAGGGTTTAGCATTCGTTCGTCGAGATTTCTAGGCTCGTATTATCAGGTGTGTATACTAACACACTTATATTTAGTAATATAATTGATAACCGTGTGATGACTAATGATACAGTGATGATTGATATGATACCCTAATGGGTATGATTCTGGACTCGGGTAAGTCAGTATTACTATTTTTAATGATGAGTTATATGTTACCATGACTGTGGGTATATGTGACATGAGATATAGCATGAGATGCATGATTATATGATATGCATGATTACATGAGTATGGTATCTTGATGGGGTGATACGAGAGGAGGGAGCAGTGATATTTTGTGCTGACGAGCACCAGTGCTTTGGTAGCACACTTTGTGACTTTGGGTCACCAGAGGTTTGGCACCTCCAGAGGTTTGGTACCTCAGCGTCGTCGTCTCGATGGCTCGAGTACCACGATGGGGTTGGCCCCACAGATGATTATACGGGATTGACGCCAAATGTTTTGGTAACACACGATGGGTTGGCCCCATCACCGATTTGTGACTACGGTCACCATGCTTTGGTAGCACATCGTGTCTTTGGGACACCAGAGGTTTGGCACCTCATTGCGACTAGTCCCTGTGGTTTGACCACCGTGGGTTGGCCCCACTTGAGATATGGGATCGTCGGCTAGTGTTTTGGTAACACACGATGGGTTGGCCCCATCATTGGATTTGTGACTTCGGTCACCAGTGCTGCTTTGGTAGCACATTGTGTCTTTGGGACACCAAAGGGTTTGGGACCACATTGATGGATAATGTGTCTTTGGGACACCAATGTTTTGGTAACACATTGTGACTAAACGTCACCGGTGGTTTGGCACCACCAGGTGGTTTGGTACCACACGGGTAGAAAAGGTGATATGGATGGTTAGGATCGGGTTGCATTAATTATGTTGCTTTGTATGATGTGTGTTAGCATGTGGTTTATTCGGGAGCGGGATTTACACATCGAGTCACTCGACTCACCCTCTCCTTTGACATTTCAGTGACTCGTGAGACGCGGACTTGGAGCCGGGATGGACTCGGGTGCACATGCCATGCTTTAATAAGAGTTTGCTCGGACTTTTGCATTTGGGTATTTTAACTTATTTACTTTTATTTGGGTTTAATTTGGATTTGTAAAAGGCCTTTTATTTATGAACTACAATGCTTATGTTTTAATTAAATTACGATATGCCTTAACAAAATAAGTTGGTATGATTTTCACTAAAACTTGGAAAGATAACGAATTTAAAATCATAACGCAATGTGTTTTAAACTATACCATCGGGTATCACACTAAGTCTTTGTGATAAGCAAATACAAATGGTTTTCAACTCAAACCGTAGTTCTTCTAAGTGTAAAAGTGTTTTATGTATCACTAAGTAACTAATGAGGTTTTTGGTTTAAACTCGGTTTAACTACAAATTCTGGCTAAGCTTTCAAAATCTCCGGGTTTCAAATACATCAACTGTTTTTCAAACAAGACTACTCCAAATTTGTTTTAAACACACTGTGTGATTTCACTCGACTTTTTAAACGGAAAATCTAACTTTTCAAAACGATTCCCAGAGTAGCATGCCGCATTTCGGACGTGGAGTATTGTCCGGGTTTGGGGTGTTACAATTGTGGTATCAGAGCCAAGTTCAAAAGCTCGGCTGTGGGCTTGAGGCCCAAACTATTTTCAAAAGTTTGTTTTAAGTGTTTTTGGGATGGAATACATGGTTTACAAGGCATGGCACCGAGTCTCCGGCACCAGTTCGCCCAGGTAAGTAACTCTAAACTCTTTTGTGAATTATTATTTGTAGAAGGGTAGGTGATATGGAACGTAGTTAGATTTATAGGACTGGAACCCTAGGATTAGATCACTCAAACACTCGAACTAAAGCATAAGACTTAAAGCACTAAACCAATCTATGACTCAGCCACGGGGCTAGGGTGTGGTAACTCCTGTACGCATGTCTAGGAGAGGATCCTAAGAGCTTGGTATTTAAGCGATCCTCGTGACTCACCTCCTCTTCGCAGTATCCCACACAGTGCGTAGCTCGAGTTCACCTCGACCAAGAAGGCTCGGTCATGGACCTAACCTAACGACTAAAACCCGAAAAGGGAATCAGCCATGTTTTCGAAAATACAACAACAACCCTAATGTTTTCAAACTTTTTGCAATAAACTCTTTCAAAACCGAAAATGTCACATTTACAACAATTTTCTTGAAAAACCTGATTTATGGAAAATTACAAAAATGCCCTTAGGGGTAAATTTACTAAAATGCCCTCGGTTTATAAAATAGCAACTCAATGATTTTGCCCAAAATTTCAATGATGTTACGAAATTCAAACACTCTGTTTTACAAAATATCAATCAAAAATTTTGATTTTTGGAAATTTACGAAAACGCCCTCAGTTTGTGAAAATTACTAAAATACCCCTGGTTTCCAAAACGAAGTATTTTACAAAATTTTCAAAGAACACTCTCAAACTTTTGGAATTTCAAATTGATCGGTTTTTACGAAAGTTTAAAATATCTTTTATTACGAAAATACCCTGTAGGGAAAATGACGGAAATACCCTTGGGCTAGAAATGGGCAGCAATGTCCGAAGAGTGAATAGGTATGGAAAGTATTAAGGAATGAATAATCTCTTTTGGGTGAATAGGATAGAAGATTGAAACCTTGGTTGCTCGAAAGAACCCCTGATTAAACTCTATCCATAAAATTTCTTTGCGGTTAAGAAAGTGGAACGATACTAATGCATAAAAATCTTTTTAATCAGATACGTAGGAAGTTTAGACATGAGCTCTCGAGGCGGACGTGGTCGTAATACTCGTGGTAGAGGTAGAGGTAGGATGACAGTTTCTGAACCCGTAGGATCCGGTGTGGTTCGAAAATGAGATGCTTGGATCGCCACCACCGGAGGTGGTGAGTTCCAAGATCGGGCGGAGATGATGCGATGTCACGAGCGTCTTTGCGGGTGTTGGAAAGGGTAGCTGGTGTAAGTGGTGGTGCGGAGTTAGGAAATCTGTTCTGGCGACTCGGGCTAATGGGGCCGAGTTCTTCCGAGGTGTGTATCGGTGTTGCTCCTAGCACCTGCTTTGAGTATTGGTTGGAGGCAACGGAGCGGATCATGGGCGATCTGGACTTGACGCATCGAGGAGAAGTTGAAGGGCATCGTATCGCTTCTTCCGGGATGAGTCATATCGGTGGTGGCTCACGGTTCGGGACAAGGTGTGGCACCGAGGATCTAACATGGGATTATTTCGCAGTGCATACCAAAAGAAGTACATCGGGGCTAGTTACATCGACTCCAGTGAAAGGCATTTCGAGGCTTGTTCGGGGAGTAAATCTGTTCTTTGAGTCACGGGCCGAGTTCCTGGCCGCCGAGTAGGTATGTATGCCGGGCATTGTAGCCACCGAGCACGAGAGGTGTGTTCGTTTCGAGGATGGTCCGCGAGACGAGTTGAGGCTGCTGATTGCTCCACAAAATAGGAGCGAGTTTGTTGTCTTAGTTGAGAAGGCTAAGGTAGCCGAATGTGTTAAGGAGTCGATAAGACGAGCATGGGCGGGAGTAGGCTTAAGAGGAGCTTTGGGTCTTGGGATCGTCTCGCAATCCGCGAGAGAGGGCTAGACCGAGTGGGCGAAATCGATCTGCTAGGTTTGTTCTTTGCTAGGCGGGGCCGCCGCATGATGTGTCGATGTGGGAAATCTCATTGGGGTGGCCGTTGGACCGGTGGAAAAGGTTGCTTCGAGTGTGGTTCTCTCGGATCATCGCATTAGGGATCGTCCCGCGTGGGATGGCGGGATTCGATCCGAGAGTCGGGCCGTGTCGATTCGAGAGGAATGGACCGCCACCACGGAGGGGCCGTGGTAATGGCGAGAGGTGGTAATGGATTTGGTCGAGGTCGTGGAGCACCGCGCGGAGGTGCGGTAGTTCGAGAGGCACGGCGGCTGGTTTGGTGTATGCGGCTAGACGCCGCGAGAGGGCGACGCACCGGACGTAATCACCGTGCGTTTTTGATTTTTGGTTCTCCTATATTTGCTTTAATTGATTTGGGTTCCACGCGTTCGTATGTTGCTAGTAGTATAGTTGAGACCATGGACTTAGACTCGAGATATCTTCTAGGCGGATGACCTGTCTTGAGCCCTCTAGGTCACTCTGTAGTGGTAGATAAGTTGTATAAGGATGTACCCCAGAACTCCAGGGGTCATTTTTTTTCTTGATCCGATGGAACTGCCGTTTGGGGAGTTCGATCGATTCTCGGATGGACCGTGGTGGGTGAAGTACCGGGCCAAAGTGGATTGCGCGCTAAAGCGCATGGTTCTATCGACGGATAAGGGAGATGAAGTGATTATGATAGGTAATAGGAGAGATTACTTATCCAATGTGGTATCTGCTTTGAAAGCTGTAAAGATGGTCAGGAAGGGCTGCGAAGCGTATGTGGTTCATGTGTATGCCTTGGAGGCTAAGGAGTCTGCTGTTGAGAAGGTTCGTACTGTTAAGGAATTTGTTGATGTGTTTCCAGAGGAGCTTCCGGGTTTGCCACCGGATCGTGAGGTAGAATTTGGGATAGATCTGCTACCAGGGACTGCGCCAGTGTCTATTGCTCCATATAGGATGGCACCAAAGGAATTGGTGGAGCTTAAGGCTCAGATTCAGGAGTTGTTGGATCGAGGCTTCATTAGGCCAAGTGTTTCGCCGTGGGGAGCGCCGGTATTATTCGTCAAGAAGAAGGACGGTTCGATGCGGATGTGTATCGACTACCGCCAACTAAATAAGCTGACGATTAAAAACAAGTATCCGTTACCACGGATAGATGACTTGTTTGATCAGCTGAAAGGTGCGTCGGTGTTTTCAAAGATCGATCTGAGGTCTGGGTACCATCAGTTGAAAGTTAAGGAAGCGGATATCCATAAGACAGCGTTTCGGACTCGGTACGGGCACTACGAATTCCTGGTAATGCCGTTCGGGTTGACTAACGCTCCGGCAGCTTTTATGGATATGATGAATAGGGTGTTTCAGCAGTATCTGGATCGGTTCGTCGTGGTTTTTATTGACGATATCTTGGTATATTCAAGGTCGGAAGAAGAGCATGATGCACACTTGAGAGTGGTGTTGCAAATTTTGAGGGAGAAGCAACTCTATGCTAAGTTCAGTAAGTGTGAGTTCTGGCTTAGTGAAGTGACGTTTTTGGGTCATGTAGTATCAGCTGAGGGGATTAGAGTAGATCCTCGAAAGGTTGAGGCGGTTTTGGATTGGAAGCCTCCTAAGTCAATTCTTTGAGATTCGGAGTTTCCTGGGTTTGGCAGGATACTACCGAAGGTTTGTTGAGGTTTCTCGTTAATTGCGCACCGGCGACTAAGTCGTTAAGAAAGGGAGTTCCGTTCGTTTGGGTGAGAAACAGCAGGAGAGTTTTGATAAGTTGAAGAAGATCTTGTGAGAGGCTCTGTGTTAATTCAACTTTGAGGCTGGTAAGAATTCCACGATTATCTTCGCGACGCATCACATACGGGATTGGGTTGTGTCTTTGTCTGAGGAGGGTAAGGTTGTGGCTTACGCTTCTCGGCGGTGAGGCCACACGAGGTTAACTATCCGGCCGCACGACTTGGAGCTAGCATTTGTAGTCTTCGCTCTAAAAATGCGGAGGCACTACTTATGCGGTGAGAAGTCAATCGTCTACACGGATCATAAGAGTTTGAAGTATCTCTTGACTCGAAGGATCCGAATTTGAGCGGCGTAGATGGGTTGAATTGCTCGGGGACTACGACCGTTCGATTGAATATCATCCGGGCAAGGCTAACGTAGTGGCGCACGCGTTGAGCCGTAAGGTTGTTTCGCACTTAAGAGCTTTGTTTGCCCATTTGAGTTTGTACGACGACGGGAGTATTCTCGCGAGCTGCAAGTTAAGCCTACTTGGGTTGAGCGAGATCAAAGAGAAACAGATTGGAGGATGAGGTTACGAGTGCGCGAAGGTTACAAGTGCGTAAATGGTGGTTTGGAGGGTTCTGACTTGTCTAATGATGAGGTTACGTGTTTTCAAGGAAAGGCTTGTATGCCCAAAGATGTTGAGTAGGCGGAAGATTCTTGAGACGCACATAGCGATCCTTATGCTATGCATCCCGAGGTAGTAAAATGTATAGGGATCTTAGAGAGCGATTTTGGTGGCCTGGCTTGAAGAAAGAAGTAGACGAGTTTGTTGGGAAATGTCGACTGTCAGCCAGTCAAAGCGGAACATCGATTCTGCGTCGGGTTTGCTTCACTGTGAAAATTCCTCAGTGGAAGTGGGAAAGGATAACTATGGATTTCGTCAGTGGTTTACCGCTCACGCCAAGCAAGAAAGATTCAGTTTGGGTTATCGTGGACCGTCTGACTAAGTCGGCCCATTTCATTCCGGTGAGAGTGGACTATTCACTTCAGAGATTGGCGAAGCTTTATGTGTCAGAGATAGTAAGGCTACACGGTGTTCGCTTTCGATTATCTCGGATAGGGATCCCGTGTTTACGTCGAGGTTACGGAGAGCGTTGCATCGGGCTCTGCACGCGCGCTTGGATTTCAACGACGGCTTTTCACCGCATGATCGGTCAGTCGTAGTGGTTATCCAGATCTTAGAAGACATGTTGAGAGGTTGTGTTCGGACTTCTTGAGTAGTTGGGAGGAGTTTCTACCGTTAGGCGAGTTTGCCTACAACAACGATTACCAAGCGAGCATTAAGATGGCTCCGTATGAGGCGTTGTATGGCGAGAAGTGTCGCTCACCTACATGTTGGACGAGTTAGGTGAACGTCGGTTGTTAGGACTGAGTTGGTAGCCGAGACCGAGGACAAGGTTAAAGTGATACAAGCGAGATTAAAGGAAGCTTGGACCGGCAAAAGTCTTATCGCCGATCTTAAGCGAAGAGATATAGAGTTTCTTGTGGGAGATCGTGTTTTCTTAAAGGTCTCGCCTTGGAAGAAGGTCTTGAGGTTTGGCGAGAAAAGGCAAGCTAAGTCCGAGGTTTATTGGGCCGTATAAGGTATTGAGACGAGTTGGACCGATGGCGTATCGCCTTGAGTTGCCAATGGAGCTTAGTCGATTCACGATGTTTTTCATGTTTCGATGCTTGGAGGTATCGTTCGAGATCCGTCGCATGTGGTAGCGATGGAGAGATTGAGGTAAATCCAGATTGACTATGGAAGAGGAACACATGCGATTCTTGATCGGGATGTGAAGGTTACTGCGCGCAGAAAGTCCGTGCCTTTGGTTAAGGTACTTTGGCGGAATCATGGTGTGGAGGAAGCCACGTGGGAACCCGAGGATACGATGAGACAGCAATACCCGCAACTCTTTTGATCGGGTAATTTCGAGGCCGAAATTATTTTTAAGAGGGTAGAACCGTAATATCCCGGTTAGGGGCTATTTCGTTGTGGCATGTTTTGCATGTGTTTGGTATCTTTGTGTTGTTGTTTGTGTTGTGTCGGGGTTTAATTGTAGGCTAGGTGTGTGCACAGTAGGTAGGAAAATTTTAATTTTTGGCCTTAGGTGTAGGGGAGGCGATAGAGTTGGGGTTTAAGAAAATAAATTGGAGTTTTATTGCACAAATGAAGAGTGGCGAGTGCCAAAGGAGGAGCTTGGTGTGGCGTCATCTGCAAGGGGGAGAAGGCCTGAGTTCTAGCTGCGAAATTCTCATTTTGGGTTCCATTTTGACGGCATAGGATGGAAGAGTTGTATGTAGTTTAAATTCTACCTTGGACCAAGTCTTCACATTTGAATGGAGGGTAGAGAGTGAAATTAGGAAGTTGACTAGTTCAAACTTATTTGAAATGGTGGTTGGGAGTGAATAGGGGGATTTGGCCGAATGTTGGGGAGTTGTGGAGTGGGTGGACGGCTTGGTGGTGTGTTGTAGTGGGTAATGCCGAAATTCAATTGGAATTTTGAGGCATTTTCGGTCAAGTTGGAAGACTATTCTTTCTTTCTTTTGTCATTGAGTTTTCAAGAGAATTTCTCTCATTCTTTTACTCTTGGAACCGTAAGACCAAAACTCAAAAGGGATTGCCGAAAGTTTCATTTTATTTCTTGTCTCCTAAAGTGTTTGTAGCCGAAAGTTCTTGAGCCTCAAGCTAGTACCTCTTTTTGTCCCTTTTGGCGAATCATCATTCCATTTCTCCTTCTTATCTTCTTTTGGAGCTAAGCCGAAAACTAGCCTTCTCATATCTCATTTTTTTTGTTTCGTTTTCCCTTCCCTTTTTGAAACACTAAAAGCCGAAATTTACCTTGCCTAAACCAAAAATTCCTATTCATTCCTTCCATTTCTTGTCATCTCAAGAACCGAAAAGCACCTACCACTTTTCCATTTTTCTTTCTTTTCTTCTCAAACTTTGGCCGATTCTTTCTTCTTTATCACATATATCCCTTGCTTTATTTTAAGTCTAGACCGAATTCTCTTTGGTTCAAAGTATTGACGGATCCATCCCTTCTCCTAGAAGTTGTAGTGGCCGAATATCAGTGGTGTTTTGGAAGCCTTGCCTTAATCGTTGGTGGTGGTAAGCTTTTGGCCGAATGGCCATTTCTTCTCTTTTCTGTTCTTAATCGTTTGGATTGATTAAGAGCCGAATGTGACTTTGTTGTGAGTGCTAATCCTTTGGTGATAAAACCGATTGTGTTATAGGGCATCGGGGACTTCAAGGCAGTCAAGCGGAGTCTCTATTGTTGGGTAGTCATTAGGTTGTGCCGATTGTGGTAAGGGACCATTAGTTGGTTCAGGTATTGGTTAGAAAGCAAACCAATAGCAAGGTAAGGGTTCGATATTAACCCCTTTGGTTAATGGTTGTTGGCCGAATGTTAGTGGTGCCTAACCCCTATGTTTGGCCGATTGTAGGAGTCAATACTCGAGGGGTTTAGCATTCGTTCTCGTCGGATTTCTAGGCTCGTATTATCGGTGTGTATACTAACACACACTATATTTAGTAATATAATTGATAACCGTGTGATGACTAATGATACTGATGATGATTGATATGATACCCTAATGGGTATGATTACGACTCGGGTAAGTCAAGTATTACTATTTTTAATGATGAGTTATATGTTACCATGATTTGTGGGTATATGTGACATGAGATATAGCATGAGATGCATGATTATATGATATGCATGATTACATGAGTATGGTATCTTGATGGGGTGATACGAGAGAGGAGGAGCGGTGATATTTTGTCTTGTGAGCACCGGTGCTTTAGTAGCACACTTTGTGACTTTGGGTCACGGAGGTTTGGCACCTCCAGAGGTTTGGTACCTCGGCGTCTCGTCCCAGTGGCTCAATACCACGATGGGTTGGCCCCACGAGATGATTATACGGGATTGACGCCGTGTTTTGGTAACACACACGATGGGTTGGCCCCATCACGATTTGTGACTACGGTCACGAGTGCTTTTTGCAGCACATCGTGTCTTTGGGACACCGCAGGTTTGGCACCTCATTGCGACTAGTCCTGTGGTTTGACCACCGTGGGTTGGCCCCACTTGAGATATGGGATCGTCGGCTAGTGTTTTGGTAACACACACGATGGGTTGGCCCCATCATTGGATTTGTGACTTGGTCACCCGGTGCTTTGGTAGCACATTGTGTCTTTGGGACACCAAAGGTTTGGGACCACATTGATGGATAATGTGTCTTTGGGACACCATGTTTTGGTAACACATTGTGACTAAACGTCACCAGTGGTTTGGCACCACCAGTGGTTTGGTACCACACGGGGTAGAAAAGGTGATATGGATGGTTAGGATCGGGTTGCATTAATTATGTTGCTTTGTATGATGTGTGTTAGCATGTGGTTTATTCGGGAGCGGGATTTACACACTGAGTCACTCGACTCACCCTCTCCTTTGACATTTCGGTGACTCGTGACGCGACTTGGAGCCGGGATGGACTCGGGGTGCACATGCCATGCTTTAATAAGAGTTTGCTCAGACTTTTGCATTTGGGTATTTTAACTTATTTACTTTTATTTGGGTTTAATTTGGATTTGTAAAAGGCCTTTTATTTATGAACTACAATGCTTATGTTTTAATTAAATTCTGATATGCCTTAACAAAATAAGTTGGTATGATTTTCACTAAAACTTGGAAAGATAACGAATTTAAAATCATAACGCAATGTGTTTTAAACTATACCATCGGGTATCACACTAAGTCTTTGTGATAAGCAAATACAAATGGTTTTCAACTCAAACCGGTAGTTCTTCTAAGTGTAAAAGTGTTTTATGTATCACTAAGTAACTAATGAGGTTTTTGGTTTAAACTCGGTTTAACTACAAATTCTGGCTAAGCTTTCAAAATCTCCGGGTTTCAAATACATCAACTGTTTTTCAAACAAGACTACTCCAAATTTGTTTTAAACACACTGTGATTTCACTCAGCTTTTAAACGGAAAATCTAACTTTTCAAAAACGATTTCCCCGTAGCATGCCAGATTCGGACGTGGAGTATTGTCCGGGTTTGGGGTGTTACACTTCTTGTGTCTTAAACCATGCGCAACTAAATATAAATCTATAGCCAAATACTAAGGTCCATATAAAAAGAAAACCAAATGCAAGAGCTAAGACTTGAACCTTAGACCTCCTTCCTTCCTTGTGGTGTCACCCCCTTGCTTCCTAAGTGGCGTCACTTTGCCGCTACACCACACACTCCTTTTGTGTCATTTTCCTCCATATTTTATTCTTAAAGCCTACCTACTAACTCCCAGGGTTTTTTCCACCCAAAACCAAAATTTCCCTAAAGCCAAAGTTTGATCCCGGGACTTCATAGAATCCCTCTAACCTTCCAAAATCACTTATCTAATAGGTCTAACAAGCCGTTCTCTTATTCTCCAAAAATTTTAAACGCTACTACGCTCAAGGACCATTGGGCCCAATCCTACTAGGCCCAATTTCGGGATGTTACAGTGCCGACCAAAATGACGTCGTTTTGTGTTGCTTATAAAAGCCAAAATTTCCTTAAAATTTTCATTTTTCTTCTCTATTTTTTAAAAAAAAAACTGACCACCTTCTTTTATTCTCTGCAGTTTTGAAGACCGGCGCCGCTCGTGTCAGGCTCATGCATGAGTTCAGTCCACTGGCACATTGCCGTGCGACGGCAATGAGCCCCAAAAAGATAAGATTTTTGTTTTTCTTTTTTTTATGCCCTTTCTTACAATATAGTATATATATGTGTGCTGAAAAATGAGAGAAAAAAGAGAAGAAACACTTCCGAAAATGAAAAAAAATGTTACCTCCTTTCAATTTATGTTCCTGATTTTTTAGGGGTTTTCTTTACGTTTAATCTCTGTTGTTTTTTTTTTTGTTTAATATATGCTTCCCAATTTTTGTTTAAATCTTCCTCTTGTTTTTTGATAATCGAAAAAAAAAGTCCTTTCAAATGAAATTAAATTGGCTTTTATAGCCATTGTTTTACAACTTAATCAATACTCTGTCTTGTCTTATTTATTGTTGCAGGTGGCGGTGGATGGCGGTGCTGTTGAGGCGGTGGCAGGGTGGTCTGACAGTGGTGGGTCAGAAGTTAGAAGACCCTAGGTGCAGTGCACCTAGGATTTTGTTTCTTTTTGTTTTTTTCTTTTTCTGTTTTGGGTTGGGATGTAATTGGGCTTGATTGGACTTATTTTTCTTGGGTCAATCTGTTTGGGTTAGGTGGGTGTAGATTTTGGGCCTTAGTGGGCCGGACAGAATGGGCTTGTACAATTGGCTTTGAAGAGTGAATTATTTTCATCTTTTAATTTTGAAACATTTTTCTTATATTTTGAAACCATTATTTCAAATTCCAAACCCAACTCAACATACGCATCTTGTAACTCATTAAATAAGTAAGAAATTGAATTAGACAAGTTAGAAGATACCTCAGTGTCATCAATGACCATAAAGAAAAGGTTGGCTACTTCTTGATATTCATCATAGAATGAATCCTCGTCACTCTAAGTAGCAATATGAACCTTAAGCTTTTGTTTGTCTGATCCCGTTTTCTTCCATTGGGGATAATTAAACTTGATATGTTCTGGATTCTTGCATTCATAGCATATTATAGGATCTTTTTCCTTCAACCACCTCTTCACTTTTTTCACAATGTTTATTTGTGGTGGATTTAATAGCAACACCAACCATTTTCTTCTCAATTTTGGCATCTTCAACCCCTTCATTGAGTCTCATCTTGTGTGTAAGAAAAAAACCAATGAGCTCATCCAAAGTCAACGTTTCTAAATTCTTTAAGTCTTCAATTGCAGTAACCTAGGCTTCCCAAGATTTAAGCAAGCTTTGAAGCATCTTCCTTTGTAACGCCCTCAACCTGACCAAATTTATCGAGTTCGGATCTCGAGTGTTACTAGGTGATACAAAACATTTACTAAAACAGTTTATTATTTCTTCTTTAAGTCTATTATTTGAAGTCCAAAAACAAATCTCCACATCTTTAAAGATTTGAAATGGAGTACATGTTAAACATCTTATTACAAATCATCTCTACAAGTTAGAAAATTATTTAAGATAGACTTAAAAGACAAATTTCAAAGCTGTGCCACTAGTCCTCTGTATGCATAATAGCCCAATCCACTATCAACTTGGCATACTCTTGGTGTCATCCTTCCAAGCGAAACCTCTTTTCTACAAACCTGAAAATAAATAACAATCCTGTAAGTACAATAGTACTTACTGAGCTCATCAACCATACCTTGATAGAGCCTTCGCTATAATCTAGGAACTTCCATGAGTCAACTTGTGCTCTACATCATTTACTTTGGCTAATACCTTACAATCTTATTGATAACTCTTGAAAAGAGTTATATTTAAGGCCTCTAAATGGAATTAATTGGTTGTAATTAAGTGAATACATTTGCATTTTTAGGATATTTTTAGATCATTGCATAATAAAACATTGCATAATAAAGTTTTGATTGCGATATAATGGTCATTATTTGTTACTTTTATCACTTGGGAGAAAAGGTGTGGTTTTGTGTGAACACAGGTGTAGAGAGAGGAAGAAGATGAAGAGGGAAAATATGGGAAGTGAAACATTACCGTGGAAAATGGTGAGATTGATTGCCAACAGAATTGCCATGGCAATTCTGGAAAGATGACTTCACACTTTATCCACGTCATTCTCAACCAACTGTGTATGACCAGAAAAACCAACCTAAAAAGAGGAATGAAAAATATGTGCTGAGGTGGGACGGATCTACCCAATAAAATAATGAGAGAGAAGAAAAAGGAGGATAATTAGAGTGAGAAAAGGATTGGTGACAACAATCCTCTCTCTGCACAGAGAAGAACTCCATTGGAGAATTCCAAAGAAAGAAAGGGTAGCAGCTACAAAGAGCAAAATACAGATGTGAAGAAGGGGAAGAGACATCTAACCTGGGTTCACGTACAATTGGAAGATAAAAAAGAAGCTGAAGTGTAGTGAAAAATCCTACAATTTCTGACTTTATTTTCCTGATTTCTGTGATTCAAACTTGTTTCAATGTTGATGAATGATTTTAATTTGGTGTTAGCTTTTCCACCCATGAACTAAATCTTTTCTGTGTTGGAGTTATTTGGGTGAATGTTTTATCACCTTTAATGCTCATGATTTGAGATTGTCTATGTCACTGTTTCATGTGATTTATGCTTATTTTAAATACATGCATGCAAGCTCTAGACATAGTTGATTGTGTGTTGCGTTCTTAGATGTATTTTTAATTCTGAAAAGATTAAATATATTGGATCTTGAATCGTTTGATGCAAGTGAATACTCGAAAGAATATTCGTAGCACTCTAGACATAGATGTTGCGAGTTATGCAGAGAAGAACGTTCATTGTAGTTCTAAATCCAGAGTTCTATAGACATACAGTAACTTAGATTTTTAGCTTAAGATCTAGCTATTAAAAGAGGCAAGTTATAGTATTGACTCTCTGAGCAGTTGCTTAGACAATATTTTACCATGACATTATTTTGATATGAGCATTTCACATGAATAATTCCAGCCGTATTCATTCAACAACAAAATTACTCTTACTTTTCTTTGTAATTTGCCACTACACTTTATTTTCCATATTAATACTTTGTTTTAGCATTTACCTATATTAATTCATTATACAAACATCCTATTCAATTTGATAGTATTTCATGTTATTTAGTATAGTCAATAGGGTTGTAATAACTTACTCAATTTCTTACCAATTTCTTATATCTGTCGAAACGATACTTACTTATCACTTTATTACTTGAATGACGTGTACACTTGCACAATTGCATTAGTTATTTACACACAACACTTATCACTCTCTTATGCACCAATTGTCATACCCTTATCATACTTAATCTTCCATATTTTGTTACTAAAGAAATCATTCCAATCAATCCATGATTCTCTTATTTCAAAACAATTGCTCGCTAACATGATCTTGGGCGGATACATATCCTAGCAAATACTTACGCAGCATTTCATACATGTGGTTCAATCTTACGCCTACCCTGATCTAATTTCGTACACATGTTCATCCTGATAATTCACCGCATATATCATCTAGATGAACTCCATATCATGCTATACAAAATCTCATAATTCAAAACAATATTGACTCAGATTCAAAATAAATTTGGAAGAAGATGTGATACCCCTTACTTTTCATACTCACAAATCATCACAACAGACACCCTTCTTGACATACAGGATACATCTTTTTTTCATGAAAATCCCTTAAAACTTCATTCAACTCTTATTCCATAGCACTTCAATACCTTATCATGGTTATACATATTATAGATCTACTAGAACTTACTCATATCTTACCATAGAGACAAACATTCAGATTCGTAACTTACCAGATATTCTTGACAATTTACGCCACCTTGACCTGGCAAAATACACCTTATCAGCAATCAAATAGAACACGCCACTAAGGCAATCCATTAAGAGTTTGCCACGAGGTCAGTTCTTAAGAGTGCACCACAAAGGCGTGCCTTACATTGCACCACAAAGGTTTTCTTTCATATTACGTCGCAAATCCTTTTCTTTCATATTATGCCAAAAAGGCTTTCTTTCCTGATGTGTTTACGACATGGATTTGTCTAAACTCACATTATTTGAGGTTTGCCTATCATCATCCTCGGACACGTAGAGAACCCCATTGGGTAATCACCATCCTTTAATTCCTTTCGGAAGGTGTCATAGCCCTGGACTGTCTCAAAGATATTTCCACTAGTTCACTTAACTTTAATGTTTATCATCTAGAAATGAAGAGTGGGAAACTTTTCAAAGGGAGTGGAAGCAAACAGAAGGATTTATCATTCCTTCTACGCCTCTTCTAGAGGACACCTCTTCTACTGAAGAAGTCTTTACTAAGCCTACTGATCAACATGATGAAACGGAGAACTAAGATCAAATTCCTTTGGTCATGCACTTTGTTTCATTTTTATCTTTCCTTTTGCTAGCCTTTTGAATCGTGTAATGTTTTATTATTAATGAATCTTTTATTTACCTTCTCTATTGTCTTACTGATTATTTCATTACATCATTATTTACTTTACACAAAAAACATAGTTGTCTTCACATACTTGAGAGACTAAACCATGCTCGACGTATTATGCAAATAGGGCTTCTTTATCTTCATAAACCAAGAACTAGCTAAACCTAGCTCTGATACCAAAACATGAAACACCCTCAACCCGAACCGATTTACAGAATCTAGATCTCGGGTGTTACTAGGCGATACAAAACATAAAACAGTTTATTATTTCTTCTTTAAGTCTGTTATTTGAAGTCCAAATAAAATCTTAACATCTTTAATGATTTGAGATGGAGTAAATGTTAAACATGTTCTTAGAACTCATATGATTCAAATCTATACAAGTTAGAAAATTATTTAAGATAAACTTGAAAGAAAATTTTCAAAGTTGCGCCACCAATCCTCTTTATGCATAATAGCCCAATCCGCCATCAACTTGGCGTACTCCTCGCGTCGTCTTTCTAGGCGAAACCTCCTCTCTACAAACCGGAAAAGAAATAACAATCCTATAAGTATGATAGTACTTGGTGAGCTCATCAATCATACCTTAATGGAGCCTTCGCAATAGTCCAGGACTTTTCATGAGTCAACTTGTACTTTGCATCATTTACTACGACTGATACCTTATGATCTTATCACTCTCTTATACACCAATTGTCATGTAACATCCTGGAAATGGGCCTATGCATTTTTGATTTAATTATAAGAAATGGCATGTCTTATGTGTTATGAATGTATGGTGAACATTTTTGGAAACTTGGAAAATGTAAGGAAATGCTTCAGAAATGTTAAGTTTCAAAAGAGGAAAGTAAACATTTTTGGAAACTTGGAAATGTAAGGAAATGACTTGGAAATGGAAGGAAATGTCTTGTCTTGGAAATGTAAGGAAATGACTTGGAAATGTAAGGAAATGTCTTGTCTTGGAAATGTAAGGAAATGACTTGGAAATGGAAGGAAATGTCTTGTCTTGGAAATGTAAGGAAATGACTTGGAAATGGAAGGAAATGTCTTGTCTTGGAAATGTAAGGAAATGACTTGGAAATGTAAGGAAATGACTTGGAAATGTAAGGAAATGTCATGTCTTGGAAATGTAAGGAAATGTCTTAGAAATGTAAGGAAATGCTTTAGAAATGTCAAGTTTAAAGTTTAAAAGAGGGACATGAAGCAAGGTGGTCTTAAGAGAAAATGTATGTGAAATATGACATACAAATAGCCTTGGTAAAATGGCTACAAGGCGCCACTTAAGGGCCT
The DNA here is from genome assembly GCA_025503065.1 of Gossypium bickii. Taxonomy (NCBI): domain Eukaryota; kingdom Viridiplantae; phylum Streptophyta; class Magnoliopsida; order Malvales; family Malvaceae; genus Gossypium; species Gossypium bickii. The sequence goes on from CP106712.1 coordinate 29,580,006, forward strand.
AGCAAGTGACGCCACATACATAGGCAAATGGGCCAAGGATCGAGTCGCATGGGAAGCAAATAAAGAATTTTATTTTTGCTACAAGGAGCAGAGAGGTGGACGGCATCAAGGCTCTTAAAAGAGGAATTTTATTCTCTTTAAAATTCGGCAAATAGATAGATAATGATGGGTTATTATTAGTATTATTTTTATTAAGAGATAAGAGATAATTGATGGATTAAATTCTTTTAATTTGAATATATTGATAATTAAAGAGATAAAGCTATCAAAATAGAAGAGTGATGGCCAAGTAAGGGATTCTAAGTTAGTAATTTCTACTACTAAAGGAAAAGAGGCCATTCATTCTTTCTTTCAACTCTCTCTCTGCCGAATTCTCTCTAGCAAATAACTTCTCTCTTCTCTTTTATTTTTGCCAAGCCGAAATACCTTGTGCTCTAGCCGAATCCTCCATCTTTATTCTTCTTTCTCTTTTTTTTTCTACCAATCAAAAAGTCGAAATCAAGATCCTTCTAACCTACATAGCCGAATATTGTTAAAGGCAAGGATTGTCGATTCCTAAAGTAAGGGTAAGATCTCATTCGGGTTCATCCTTTTTCTTCAAGGTTTGCCGAAATCTAGGACTAACCCCATTAATATCTTGTTGCCGAAACTTTGAAGAGATCTTTCGGGATTTACTAAGTGTCGACTACAAGGAAGGAGAAGTTCTTTTCCCGAAGGTACACCATAGGCCGCGTGTTCCCTAGTTATTGAGTGAGTTTCGGGATTTAAAATCCACAAGGTAAGTGTCTATAGCATTCGACCAAGGGCCATCTATGATGATTTAATGTTAGAATCGAATCTAACATATGTGTATAGGTATTTCGACAGATAATTAAGACAAGGGATACTTTTGGGATTTGAAATCGCAAGGTGAGTGCATAAGTACAATCGGCCAAGGTCTATTTTGGTAATTAGATCTATTCTTTATTTGTTTAAAAAGCCGAAACTAATCAAGTTAAATGATCTAGCATTGGTCGATTGAAGGGAGGAGTAGCACAAAGTTTTCGGGATTTGATTTATAGTGAAATCGGCACCAAGGTAAGTTTTGGGTTACAACAATCCTAATAGGATTTGGTTTTATGGCCGAATGGTCTTCATTAAATTTTTAAGTAATGGCCGAATGTAGGGACTAAGGATCTAAGGCTTTAGATCGGATTTTCAGAATTTGAAGTGAAGTTGCTAAGTTAATCAGGTGTGTACCCCACACTAATCTTAATAGATTTATGGCTTAAACTTGATATATGTGTTAATATGAAAGTGTAAGAATGTGGCTAAGGTACCATGATATGGTACAAAGTACTCAGGTACGTTTCCTACTCCTACTAGGATTATGAAATATGTTATATTTAACATGTGATAAGTAATAAGAATGTGAAATTTGGCATGTTAATGCATAATATGTATGATATGGGGCATATAGTTTATTGAAAAAGGGGAAGTGAATATGGTGACCTAAGACCACGATATTTGAATGTGGTGACCTAAGACCACGAGATCTGAATATGGTGACCTAAGACCATGATATCTGAACGTGGTGACCTAAGACCACGATATCTGAGTGTGGTGACCTAAGACCACGAATACTCATAAGGGCGATGAGCATGTCGACTGCAGCGACTGCCTTCGATGGTGTGTAGCGGATGGAGGGTTGACTTAGTAGTCCCCACGGTGTGCAGGTTGGTACGGGTGATGTGTAGTGGATGGCATCTAGGTTTGGGTTTGGGTTGCATCATTTTAATTTAATGATATATGAATTTGTATGCTATGAAATGCCTAAATTTGTTAAGACTTAGTGTTGTGTTACACATTGAGTCTGTTGACTCACCCCGTTGTGGGAACATTTTTCGGTGATCGATCGAATGGACCAAGGTCGTGAAGCTTAGGGGATGGCCATGCTCAGCAAGAAATTCATTTTATTTGGACTACTTTATTTTAAGTACTTTGGTTTTAATTTTGGGATTTATTTGATGTAATAAGGCCATAGTGAACTCTTTTATTTCTGTTTTGTTGATTTACCATGTTATGAACTTTTTGTTAAGTAAAGACCAAGCAAATTTAATTTGAAATAAACTTTAAATATTTTGTCACCTGAAACAAATGGGTTTTCAATATAAAACAAACTTGTTTTCAACTCGAGCCCAACCCACAAACAGACTTTCTTCAAAACACACAGTTTTTCCAAGGTAATAAAAGAATTTTGAACCGATTTTCTTCGAGGAACATACCAGATCCGGTCAAGGCTCGTGGGCCGGGTTTGGGGTGTTTCATGTCATACCCTTATCATACTTAATCTTCCATATTTTGTTACTAAAGAAATCCTTCCAATCAATTCATGATTCTCTTATTTCAAAACAGCTGCTCGTTGACATGATCTTGGGTGGATATGTAATAGCTCGATTTTGACCCTAATCGGAAAAGTGGTTTCAGGACCACAAATTCGAGTCTGAAAAATATTTTAAAACTATTTTTCGTGTTTATTATGTGTGAATTTGTTGGTGTTAAATTTTAGTGACTTAATTTCATCGTTTAAGTGTCCGATTAAATAAAAAGGATTTAATTGCGTAAAATGAAAATTTGGGGGTTAAATCTAAAAGTGCCTATTTGTTATTGTCTTTATAAAGTGGAGGTTTTATGATGCAATAAGACTAAAAGATAGATAGTGGATGGCATTTGATAAAACTAACCTTAAGATATATGTTATATATTATTATTAAAAGGTTAATTTAGTAATTAGGTAAAATATATCAATATAATAAAATAAACCATAAAAAGATGACATATTCATCTTTATTTTTGCCGAATGTAGAAAAGAAAGAAACCATCCATGGCTTCTTAGGTTTCGGCACTTATTTAACTCAATTAAAGTATGTTTTGGTTTCGGTTTTTGATAATTTTTATATTTTTGAAATCGTTGCTTCGAGTACTACCCGACCCATGCTTGAATTTTTTATTTTGGTGAATATTTTGAGTTATGCCATTGATGAATATTTGTATTTTGTGATGTTTGATGATAAATTATGAAAGATATGTTTTAGATTAATATATTTTGTGTTGGAGTTTTAATGATTTTTGAATTATTAGGACTAAATTGCAAAAATAATAAATTGAAGGGCTTAAAGGAAAAATAAATGAAATATATGGATTAGTATGAGCATAAGGAAGATTCTACCTAACTATGATGTGGTGAGATTTTGTGTATTTTGTATTTTGTGCAATTAGGACTAATTTGTAAAAGTACGAAATATCAAGGGTAAAATGGTAATTTTCCCATTTATGTGTTGTTAGATTAAATTGAATGAAATAGTGTTTAAATGGGGTTAATTTGAAATTATATATGTAACATCCTGAAAAGGGCCTATGCATTTTCGGTTTAATTGTACGAAATGACATGTCTTATGTGTTATGAATATATTGTGAACATTTTTGGAAACCTGGAAATGTATGGAAATGTTAGGTTTAAAAGAGGAAAGTGAACATTTTTGGAAACCTAGAAATGCATGGAAATGATTTAGAAATGAACATTTTGGAAACCCTAAATGATTTGGAAATGATTCAAAAGTGGAAAGTGAACATTTCTGAAACTTGGAAATGTAAGGAAATGTCAAGTTTAAAGAGGCAAACGAAAATTTTTGGAAACTTAGAAATGACTTAGAAATGTCGAGTTTTAAAGTTTAAAAGAGGAAATTAAGGCAAGGTGGCCTTAAGAGAAAAAGTATGTGAAATTTGACACGCAAACAGGCTTGGAAAAGTGGCACAGGAGATGCCACTTAGGGCCTCTGGAAATGGCGCCACATGCAAGGGATTGGGCTTGAGTTCGAGTCACAGGGAAAGCAAATAAAAGAAATTTTATTTTGCTTCCAGAAGAAGTGAGGTGGACGGCACAAGGTGTTTAAAAAGAAGAGTTTTATTCTCTTTAAATTTCGACTAATAAGGATAAATAATGGATTTTTATTTTAGATTATTTTTCAAGGAGATAATAAAGGATTATTCTTTAATTATTTTAAATTAAGGAGATAAAGTTATCAAATAAAAGAGTGATGGCCAAGAAAGGGACTCTTGGCCTAGTAAATTCGACAATAGGAGGAAAAGTGAGGCATTTTACAATTTTTTTCTCTCCAAGCAAGCCTCTGCAGAAATTCTCTTGTCATCTTCCTCAAATTCTTTTCGACAAAAATCACAAGTTTCCTCTCATCCTTTATTCTTTCTTCTTCTTCTTTTCTTTCCAATCCATCGGTCGAAATCCCAAAGAAAACCCTAGCCAGTTATTCAAGGAAACTGAAATTTGGTGATACACATCTAAGCCATAGCCGAATATTTTCGTAGATCAAAGTGTGTTGCCGATTTCCATATAAAAGGGTAAGGATCTATTATGATTATTTTCTTTCTTCTTTAAAAACAAAAAGGCAAGGTTTTAATGACATATTCATGTTGGCCGAAACTTTGAAGGAAAACTTCGGGATTTTGTGACTGTCGACTACAAGGAGGAAGGTTTCGGGATTTCTAAGATTCAAGGTAAGAAACTATAAGATTCGGCCAAAGGCCATTCATTATGTTTGATGTTAGATTAAGCTCTAACATGTATCTATAAGGTTTTCGACAACAGTAACGAAGCAAGGATTCAATTAGGGACTTGATTCTTAAGTCAATCGGCAACAAGGTAAGTTTTAGTATACTAATCCTACTAGGATTTGGATTTATGGCCGAATGGCTTTTTATTAAATTAGTAAGTGATTAATCAAATGTAGGGATTAAGGATCTAAGCGGTAGATCAGATTACGAGATCTCAAGGAATTTGCTAAGCGAATCAGGTGTGTACCCCACACTAATTCTTAATAAGTTTTATGGCTATGTCTAATTAAAATATGTGATATTAAGAATAAGAAAGTGGCTAAGGTACCATGTTATGGTACTAAGTACTCAGCACGCGTTTCCTACTCCTACTAGGAATATGAAATATGTTATTTGTAACATGAGAATAAGAATGTGAACTTTGGCATATTAATGCATATTACAAAATGGGGCATATGGGTTATTGAAAGGGGAAGTGAATGTGGTGACCTAAGACCACGAACACGGTGACCTAAGACCGTGGTATCTCGAATGTGGTGACCTAAGACCACGATGTCTGAATCGCGGTGACCTAAGACCGCGATATCTGAATATGGTGACCTAAGACCACAAATGCGGTGACCTAAGACCGCGATATAGAGTGTAGCGGAAGGAGGGTCGACTTAGTAGTCCCCACGGTGTACAAGGTTGGTGCGGGGAGTGTAGCGGATGGCTTATTAGGTTTGGGTTTGGGAATGCATCATAATTTGTATGCTATGATATGAATGTGTAATATTTGTTATGCCCGATTCTATTATGATCTAGTGTTGTGTACACATTGAGCACATTTGACTCATCCCGTTGAGGACCATGTTTCAGTGATGAACAATGAATGGACCGGGACGGCGAACTTGTGGTGGCCATGCTCAACATGAAGTTTTTATTTTTATGGACTATTAATTTTTAAGTACTCGAATTATTTGGATTTACTTGATGTAATAAGGCCATAAGGCCATAGTGCACTATTTTATTTCTTTTTTTATTTATTATGGTACGAAATTTTTATTAAGTTAAAGATTAAGTAATTTACTTTAAATGTATTCTATATGTTTTATCACCTAAAATTTAAAAGGGTTTTCATTATAAAACGATTTTGTTTTCTACTCGAGCCCAACCCAAAACAATATTTCTTTCAAAACACACTATTTTCCCAAAGTAACAAAAGAACTTTGAACCGGTTTACTTGAGGAACATACCAAATCTGGTCAAAGCTCGTGGGCCGGGTTTGGGGTGTTTCAATATAGATCAAGAACAAAAGAATTCGGACTTGGATTGGGGAAAAATGAAAGTTGTCGACTAGTCGCCCCGTTCCATTTTACATCGTCCGAGGTAAGTTTCTAAGCAATTATGTTGTATGGAATTTTTCTATATTGATGTACCTAAAATTTAATGGAAGTATGTATACTGATTTTTAATATAGCCGAATGTATTATTTATATATGTATAAAGTATAACCGAATGAGAGGCATATATATATGTCATTGGTTCATTTGAATGTGATGTGTATATATATGTCAATGATATAACCAAATGTGACATTGAATTAAGGAATGAATATAACCGAATGTGATGCATATATATGGTAATGATATAATTGAATGTGATGTTGATCATAGAAATAAAATAAGCGAATTGGTATATATGCAATTGAGGTTTAAGTTTTATGTATATATAAATAAAGATTAAGTTCGGGAAATGCAATAATGTGCGAAATTGTATACCGAGCACTAAGTGTGCGAAATCGGTCAATGAGCACTAAGTGCGCATAATTAAATATCGAGCACTAAGTGTGTGAAATCGGTTGTTTAGCACTAAGTGTGCGAGAAGTTAAATGTAATGGCACTAAGTGTGCTATACGTTACAAGAATTTGGTGCTAAGTGTGCGATACGTTACAAGAATTTGGCACTAAGTGTGCGATACGTTATAAGAATTTGGCACTAAGTGTGGAAGGTATTAGTATAACGACTCTAAGCATGTGATACGTGATAAGGTTTTTGCATTGAGTGTGCAGGTTTGCCGATCTTTTAATTTAATTAGTTAACGAAGGTGTTTAACAGAATAAAATGAACAGGTATGCAATGATAAATCATCTTTTGAATAATAAGTAAGTTTTAGATGTTGAAATGAAAATTTTATATCATACGTATTTATAGGTGAATTATATGGATTGAAAGGTAAGAAAGAAAATTTAGTAGTTAATATGTATATACTTGAACAAATGTATATGTATTTGTTTTGAGATGGGAAAGTGATTTATAGATCAATGTGAAATCTATTATTGAATGTGTGAGTGTTTGGCCTTAAGGCTATGAAATGTCAAAGTTTACGAATGGTAATATAAATTATAGTTATGGTTTTAAACCTCGATTTTGATTATATTAAATTGGCCTTACTAATATAATGATATAATGCATTGTTGTTATGTAATTGCTTATAACTTACTAAGCTATGAGAGCTTACTGTATGTGTTTGTTTGCATTGTTTATTAGATTTTGGAGTCAAGTTACGAGCTCGGGGATCATCGTCAAGTCTATCACACTATCGACTCATTTTGGTATTTTATAAACTGAATTTTTGAAACTATGGCATGTATAGGCTATCTTCTGTTTTGGGTTCGTTTTGAAGCTGTAATTACTAAGCCATGTGAAAATGGCTAGATATGATATAATTTTTGATTCAATGATTTTGATAGGGTTAATGTATAGAGTTAAATGAAATGGAGTAAAGATGTTATAAACTAGTTAACCATATTTTGCAATGAAACAGTTTTTGGTTAGCAGCAGTGACGTGATTTTGAAATATTACCAAATATAGGAGAGATGGAATTAGAAAGTGAATAAGATATAGAATTAAATCTTATTATGTCTATTTTTATGTGAAAGAAATAGAGTAGGCAAAAGAATTTTATATTATATGATATTTTAATTTTAGTGAGACAGGGTCAAGATGGTATTTGAAGTCCCCTTTTTTGAATTTAGAAAATCATTAAATATTTTACAAAATTAATTATGAGTTATAATTTATATTTCTAGATTCCTTAGTGAGTCTATTTTCAATGTAAATAAGTGGGAACAACATATGAAAATTGTACAATGAGATATTTGAATTTAGGTTAAGAGAGGTCAGAACCATTGGTTAGTGAAACAGGGGAAACTTTAATAAATAAACTGTACTAATTGGCCATACAAAAAATTATGGAAAACTTTTAGTAAGAAGATATATGAGTCTAGTTTCAAGGAAAATTTACGGATCTAAATTTTGAGTTTTCTAACTCAAGTTATAGTCAATTTAGTCAACATGATGCAGATGGACAGTTTCAATTTTTATGCCCCGAATTATTAGTTAAGTCTGGTAATGCCTCGCAACTCTAATCCGGCGACGGATATGGGTTAGGGGTGTTACAGGATACATATACCTAGCGAATACTTACGCAACAATTCATACCTATGGTTTAATTCAAACCTACCCTAATTTAATTTCGTACACATGTTCATACTGATAATTCACCGTGTATATCATTTAGATGAACTCCATATCATGCTATACAGAATCTCATAATTTAAAACAATATTAACTCAGATTCAGAATAAATTTGGAAGAAGATGTAATACCCCTTACTTTTCATATTAACATATCATCACAACAGACACCCTTCTTAACATATAGGTATACATCTTTTTTTCATGAAAATCCCTTAAGACTTTATTCAACTCTTATTCTAGAGCATATCAATACCTTATCATGGTTATACATATTACAGATCTACTAGAACTAACTCATATCTTACCATAAAGACAATGTAACACCCCAAACTAGGTCTATGCGTTAAGACGAGATTTGGTTTGTCACACCGATCGAACATCTATTCAATTCTAGAGCATATCAATACCTTATCATGGTTATACATATTACAGATCTACTAGAACTAACTCATATCTTACCATAAAGACAATGTAACACCCCAAACTAGGTCTATGCGTTAAGACGAGATTTGGTTTGTCACACCAATCGAACATCTATTCAATTCTCTAATAATTTAAGTAAAACAGTAATACAAAACCTTTTGAAAATAAAGATTAATAAAAATTAAGAACAATGATTTAAAATTGGAGAATTAAGAAATACTTGTTTGAAATCTTATCATAATTGTCAAAAACTTTAAGTAGTTTTTAAACCATTCGAAAGAATTTAAAAATAATTAAGGATGTCCAAATTGTTATAAAACACAATGTTTTTAAGAAAACCTTATAGATTAAACATAAGCCCATATTAAGAGTCTTAAAACAAAATTAAATCCATCCACACATAAAAATCCATAAAACATAAATAGAGGCCTTATTACATCATACCCAAAATAATAATTAAAATAGTAACTTAAATAAAGTTCATAGTTTATAAAATCCATGCTCGTAGTATGGCCTCTACGAAGTCATCCCCGACCCAAGTCCACATCAATTTCCATCACCTGAGATGGATAATAAAACGGGGTGAGTTACTAAGAACTCAGTGTGTAACTCACTTACCACCATTATTGGGCCAGATCATCAAGACATTAAGTTGGGCTTGAGCCCAATTGCAGATTTAACAATATAGAATAAAATAAAATAAATAAAATGCATGTAAAATGAATTTCCCAACCAAGCCTAATTTCCATCCGCTACACACCCCCGTACCAACCAACACACCTGTGGGGATCAAGTCAACCCACCCCGCCAAACACACCAATCGTAGGCATTAAGCCTTTTAAATAATATTGTAGTGCACTACCGAACTAGATTGTGACATAGTCACCGAACTAGAGGCATTAAGCCATAAAAATTTTGTGGCAGAGCCACCGAACTAGATTCGTGGCCACAGGCCTTTCTTCTCTTCATCATATATCCCGTCCCATGCAATTATGTATGCATAACAAACTTTAGTCATATAATAATTTATTGAAATAACCCATATCGCAAATGAGTCTATAATTAAAGTTTTCATTTGGGCCTATTAAACAAAATAGTATTTAGCCCATATAGCGATCTAGCGAACTTTGGCCCATATTTCAAACTAGAAGGTTTTTGGCCCATTTAGCGATCTAGCAGTCTTTTGGCCCAATTTATCGATCTAGCAATCTTTTGGCCCAATTTAACAATCTAGCAGTTTTCCAGCCCGATTTAGCAATATAGCAGTTTTTCGGCCCAATTTAACAATCTAACAGTTTTTCGTAAATTTCTCGATTTTAACCGTTTTCATGTATTTATACAAAAGTATTAATTACTACATAATTTCCAATTTTGCCGTTTTTACGATTTATCAAAATACTTACAGTTTAGTATCTAACCCGAGAGATAAGTGTGAAGTTACACACCTGGTTATAGTGAGAACTAGACTTTCCCGCTCGTCGATACCTATACGCATCATGATAAGTTAAAACACTATAATTTATTAATAAAACCAATCTTAGAAATAACAATCTAAACTTTTACCCTCGGAATTTCGAACTACTTCTACTTGCGGTTTCTCCCCGATTGATGGTTCGTTAACCGATGCAAATCCACGAACAAGCAAAGGTTCGGAAGTACGAACGACTTCAAAAAATTGATTCTCCTCGGATGAGCGTCCACAACCCAGTGGAAAATCTCGGGTTCCCGAAATAGCCCTTTGTCTAAACTTAGGGGGATTAACGGAACCACCCTTCTTCCGAACACTATTCACCGCCCTTTTCTTCCTTATCTTGATTGTCTTCGTTGACAAAAATCATTAGTCCAATCTAAAATTGTATCGAAAATATAACTAAGGGTTTTTAAGGGTGAGATTTGCTTACCACAAAAATCCTTGTTCCACAAAAGAGAATCGACCAAAACGTTCCCTTAACACTTTAAATCGATTCCAACATTCTATGATACTCACGAACACTTGAGTTCCGGTCTTCCACTATCGCACTAAAATATAACGAATGAAAACGTTAATAGAATGAACGATTATTTCGATCCAAAAGATCCTTCTTACCACCATCAAGATTCGGCCAAAATAACTATTAACTAATCGTAAACTAAAAAGAACCCTTACCTATTGTCCACGATTGAAAAGAAAGGATTGAGAATGATGTTTGTGAATGATGGAGGATTTGGTTATGTATAACCAAAGAAAAGAGAAAATGGTTCGGCTATGGGCACACTAACATTCGGCGATGAGAGAAATTATTGGAGAAAGTATTGATTGAAAAGAAATAAAAGGTGGAAGTAAAAGATGATGATGAGGATTTGATTTTCAAAGAGAAAAAAAATGAGTTTAGGAGCAATGTATATTCGGCAATAGTAAAAAGAAAGAAAAAGAATGGCCTTTTTGGTGTTGGTAATTTTGGCACTATGAGAAAAGGCACAAAATAGAATACTAGAATGTTAGGCAAAAATGACCAAATGGTCAAAAGAATAAGGCTTACCAAAAGCTCAATTTCGGCCAAGGGAGAAAGGTTGAGAAAGAATTGCAAAACTTTGCACAAAAATGCTAGGAATGACCAAAAGCTAACTCCTAATCCTAGCCAAGCTACTAACATATTCGGCCAACCCCCCCTTTGTCCACAATGCCGTCCAAATTCATGGTCAAATGGCCATGAATTTGTTTCCAAAACGTTTACCTTGATACATGCCTTATGTCCCCTTATCTTACCAAATTTTCTTGATTCCATACCAGAAGTTAACACTTACCTTATTCCTTTAGTCTACTAACCAAAAATGACAAAGTCAACACTTACCATAATTATGCTTGGTCGACACTTGCCATACAAGTGCAAAAATAAAAGTTCTCTAGATGCTAACCAAGAGATTCGAACCTCTCCCCTCATGCAGTTACTCATGCGCCAACACCACCTTGCCATATACTCATCTTATGCTACTTTTGGACACTTAAATTAACTTAAGTATCAATGTCACTTGATCCACTTCAATAAATTCTCAAAACTAAAAATTATTCCGTTCCCGAATAATTCTATACTCTTCTTCAGGGCTATAATAAACACAAAAGGAAATAAGAAAAATTTTTCCTTCATAATCTAAACACCAAGATATGCAATAAATCGGTACTCGAATTTTAGGGTGTTACAACTCTACCCTCCTTAAAGAAAATTTTGTCCTCGAAATTTACCTGGTTGAAAGAGGTGAGGGTATTGTTGCCGAATTGCATCCTCAGGCTCCCACGTAGCTTCCTCCGCTCCGTGATTACGCCATAAAACTTTGACCAACGGCACGATTTTCTTTCTTAGCACCTTAACATTTCGGTCTAAGATTTCCACTGGTTCCTCCTCAAAAGACAAGTTTGAATTCAACTCCACTTCTTCTACCGGTACTATGTGCGAAGGATCCGATCTATAGCGCCTCAACATGGAAACATGAAAAACATTATGAATTTGACTCAACTCCGGAGGTAATTTGATCTGATAGGCCACTGGACCAACACGCTTCACCACACGATACGGTCTAATGTATCTAGGACTCAATTTGCCCTTCTTTCCGAACTTGAAAATCTTCTTCCAAGGCGAGACCTTCAAGAAAACTTGATCCCCCACAGCATACTCGATACTTCTGCGCTTCAGATCTGCATACGACTTCTGTCTATCCGAAGCTTCCTTTAACCGTGCTCGAATAGCTTTTACTTTTTCTTCCGTTTCAGAGATCAACTCAGGACCTAACATCTGTCATTCGCCCAATTCAGTCCAACAAATAGGAGAACGACACCTACGACCATACAATGCCTCGTAGGGTGCCATCTCGAATGCTAGGCCCGATAGCCATTGTTATAAGCAAATTCTGCCGGCGGTAGAAAATCCTCCCAACTACCTTTGAAGTCGATTACACATCCCCTTAACATATCTTCCAGAATTTGAATTACTCTTTCCGATTGACCATCTGATTGAGGATGAAAAGCCGCATCTTGAAGTTAAGCTTTGTTCCCGAGCTTTCATGCAAAGCTTTCCAAAACCGTGATGTAAACCTAGGATCCCTATCTCGATATAATAGACAAGGGTACCCCATGCAACCTCACGATTTGAGATACATCTGACTTAGCCAACACGTAGAACGAGTAATCCGTCTGGCCCGGTAGAAAATGAGCAGTCTTCGTCAAACGATCAACAGTTACCCAAACAGAATTTTTCTTAGTAGGTGTTAAAGGTAGCCCACTAACAAAATCCATTGTTATCCACTCCCATTTCCAAAGAGGAATCTTTACCGGTTGTAATAAACCTGACGGCAATTGATGCTCCGCCTTCACTTGCTGACAAGTTAAACATCTTCCCACAAATTCAGAAATCTCACGCTTCAACCCTGGCCACCAATACTGATCACGAAGATCCCGATACATCTTATTTCCTCCGGGATACATAGCATAAGGGCTACTATGCGCCTCCCGTAAAATCATTTGTCTCAGATCCGAGTCCTTAGGCATACAAACTCTTCCACGAAAACACAATACACCTTTCGTGTTTATTCCAAAATCCTCTATTCCACCATTTTCCACTTATTGAATTAAAAGTCCCAACTTCTTATCTGATATCTATTTTTCCTTGATTTTTTCTAACCACAGAGGCTTCACCTGAAGTTCCGCTATCAGACTACCATCCTCGTACAAACTCAAATGGGCAAACATTGCTCTCAAATCAGATACCACCTTACGACTTAACGCGTCTGCTACCACATTAGCTTTTCCAGGATGATACTCGATTGAGAAATCATAGTCCTTTAACAGCTCCACCCATCTTCATTGTCTCAAGTTTAATTCCTTCTGAGTAAGAAGATACTTAAGGCTCTTGTGATCCGTATAGATGATAGACTTTTCACCGTAAAGATAATGCCTCCAAATCTTTAAAGCAAACACTACCGCATGACTAACTCTAAATCATGAGTAGGGTAGTTTACTTAAATCTTGGTCTCAAATGTGCGCTTGCATAAGCCACAACTTTCCCATTTTGCATCGATTACACAACCTAAACCAAGATGTGACGCATCACAATAAACTATAAACTCCTTTCCATTTCGAAGTTGAATCGATCTTGGCGCTTAGTCAAAATCTTTTCAATTTCTCGAAACTTTCTTGCTGTTTATCGGTCCATACATACGGTACTCCCTTTCGCAAAAGCTTAGTTAGGGGTGCAGCAATCAACGAAAACCCCTCAACAAAGCGTTTATAGTAACCAGCCAAACCCAAGAAACTCCGAATCTCAGCTACTGACTTTGGTGGTTTCCAATCTAATACGCCTCAATCTTCCGAGGATCCACCTTTATTCCTTCGGCTGATACCACATGACCCAAGAAAGTCACTTCCCTTAACCAGAATTCACATTTACTAAATTTGGCATACAGTTGATTATCTCGAAGTAACTGCAATACAATTCGCAAATGCGAGTCATGCTCCTCTTCATTCCTTAAATATACCAGAATGTCATCTATGAATACTACTACAAACCGGTCTAAATATGGTTGAAAGACCCGGTTCATCATATCCATAAATGCAGCTGGTGCATTGGTCAACCCAAACAGCATCACCAAAAACTCATAATGTCCATAACGAGTTCGGAAAGCCGTCTTGTGAATATCCACCTCTTTCACCTTAAGCTGGTGATAACTCGATCTCAAATCAATTTTGGAGAAAACTGAAGCTCCCTTCAATTGATCAAACAGGTCATCAATTCTCGGCAGAGGGTACCTATTCTTGATCGTCAATTTATTCAATTGCCTGTAATCAATACACATACGCATCGACCCATCTTTCTTCGTAACAAACAAAACCGATACTCCCCACGGAGACACACTCGGTCGAATAAAACCCCGATCCAACAATTCTTGAATTTGAGCTTTAAGCTCCGTCAACTCCTTCGGTGCCATTCTATAAGGAGCAATGGACACCGGAGCGTTCGAACAAAAGCTCAATACCAAATTCCATTTCCGATCCGGAGTATACGGGAAGTTCTTCGGAAATACATCCAAAATCCTTTCTTCGTTCTCACATCTTCCACTGATAACTATTTGGCATCTAAAGCACTAATAAAAGCTAAAAATGCTCCATACCCTTTCCGCACCAACTTTTCTGCCTTTAACGCAGATACCACATTTGCCAAGTAATTCCTTCGTTACTTATCATAACTATTTCTTTATCCTCCACACCTTATTGACATCTACTTTTCAAAGACAATCCAATTGCACCCGTGCTTAACCAACCAATCCATGCCCAAAATGATATCGAACTCATGAAAGCAAATTCCATCGATTCGCCAAAAATATTTCTCCTTGAATTTCTAAAGGCACATCTCTAAATAGTTTATTTACCAACACCGACTGTCCTAAAGGACTAATTACCTTCATCTCACTATCGAAAATTTCAGATTCTAAATTCAAGTTTCTAAATATGGTGCTAGCAACATATGAATGGGTAGAACCAATATCTATCAAAGCAATAACAGGTACATCAAAGATGAAGAACGTACCAGTTATCACATCAGGTGCATTGCCATCCTCGCGGCGTTTGACTGCATACACCAACCCTGGCTGTCTTGCATCCGTGTTACCTCTAGAACCATTGCCTCGACCCGCTGCACCTTGACCACGTCCAGCCCCATTACCACCACGACCTCTCGGTGGTTGCTGAGCTCCTCTTGCGAGTTGTGCATCAGTATTACGAGCTTCCTGAGTTGTATCCATTCGTCGAGGGCAATTCCTATATTGATGATCCATTGAACCACATTTATAGCAAGCACCCGTTTTCTTCCAGCACTCTCCAGAATGTCGTTTCCCACATTCAGCACAGTCTCGACTCTGATTAATAGCTACAGGTGTTCTACCTTGAGCTGGCTCATCATTCGGAGGCCTCTTCAGAAACCTTTTTGAAGAACCTGAATACTTCATATCTCTCTTGCCTCTAACTCGTTCCCGATTCTGACGTTTTGAGTTCTTAGCCTCTTTGGCTATCTTGGCTTTCTCCAAAAGCGTGGCAAAAGTTCTAACTTATTGTGGGGCTATCAGAACCCGCAACTCATCATTCAACCCATCCTCAAAGTGTACACAATGCTCATGATCCGTTGACACTATTGTTCGAGCATAGCGACTCAAACGTAAAAACTCAGCCTCATACGCTGCCACTGTCTTATTTCCTTGGACCAGATTCAAGAATTCCTTTCTTCGGGCATCCACATAACTTGTTCCTACATATTTCCCTTGAAAAGAAGCTTTGAAGAATTCCCAATTAACTAATGCAGCTTCAGTGCCTTCTCGGACAGTAAGCCACCATTGGTATGCTTCGTCCCTTAACAAGGACACCGCTTCTCTTAGTTTTTGTTCCACCGTGCACTCAAGATCGTCCATAATTCGCTCCACTGCCTCAAGCCAATATTCAGCAACATTTGGAGCTACACCAAAAACACCTCTGAAAACCTCAGCACCACTTGATTTCAATCGTTTCGATATTGACCCACGAGCTATTGGTCCAGTTCTGGTTCCAGCATATGATCTGGCGCTTCAGTTGCGCCCCTAACACCTCGTCCTCTACCACGGCCGCGTCTACCGCGTCCACGACCACGTCCTCTAGTGCTCATAATGACTAATTCGATTTAATCTGATTAAGAGTTTTATGAATCAGAATACTATTTCAGTGTTCATTAACGATATTTTATGATATGAAAGAGATAGAGTTGTTTTCGCAATCATATCCTTATTCTCTCAATCTCTACGGTTTTTCAACACCTAAAACTAGAAGTTCTAGAGTGTTTCTATGATCATATCACAGTAATAATAAACAATCAATATACAGATACTTACTTGACTTGGTGCGGGATGCTCATGATGCCATACTACCTTTAAATCAAAAAGTCTAGAAATTTGAATTATTTTTCAGACAAATATCGTTGTTAAACCCAAACCACAGCCGAGTTTTGAAACTGGCTCTGATACCATTAAATGTAACACCCCAAACCAGGTCTATGCGTTAAGACGAGATTTGGTTTGTCACACCGATCGAACATCTATTCAATTCTCTAATAATTTAAGTAAAACAGTAATACAAAACCTTTTGAAAATAAAGATTAATAAAATGCATGTAAAATGAATTTCCCAACCAAGCCTAATTTCCATCTGCTATACACCCCCGTACCAACCAACACACCTGTGGGGATCAAGTCAACCCACCCCGCCAAACACACCAATCGTAGGCATTAAGCCTTTTAAATAATATTGTAGTGCACTACCGAACTAGATTGTGACATAGTTACCGAACTAGAGGCATTAAGCCATAAAAATTTTGTGGCAGAGCCACCGAACTAGATTCGTGGCCACAGGCCTTTCTTCTCTTCATCATATATCCCGTCCCATGCAATTATGTATGCATAACAAACTTTAGTCATATAATAATTTATTAAAATAACCCATATTGCAAATGAGTCTATAATTAAACTTTTCATTTGGGCCTATTAAACAAAATAGTATTTAGCCTATATAGCGATCTAGCGAACTTTGGCCCATATTTCGAACTAGAATGTTTTTGGCCCATTTAGCGATCTAGCAGTCTTTTGGCCCAATTTATCGATTTAGCAATCTTTTGGCCCAATTTAACAATCTAGCAGTTTTTCGGCCCGATTTAGCAATCTAGCAGTTTGTCGGCCCAATTTAACAATCTAGCAGTTCTTCGTAAATTTCTCGGTTTTAATCGTTTTCATGTATTTATACAAAAGTATTAATTACTACATAATTTCCAATTTTGCCGTTTTTACGATTTATCAAAATACTTACGGTTTAGTATCTAACCCGAGAGATAAGTGTGAAGTTACACACCTGGTGTAACAGCCCAATTATGACCCTAATCGGAACAGTGGTTTCGGGACCACGAATCTGAAATAAAAAAAAATATTTTATTATTAATTTGATGTCTATGTTATGTGGATAAGTATGTGTTAAAATATTATTTATTAATTTGTGTGTTTGGGTGACTAATTTAAGTGAAAGGATTAAATAGTTAAAATAGTATTTATTTAGTTGAAGGGCTTAATTGAATTGTTTCTTGAATAAATGGTTTTGCATGTCAAATTGCCCTAAAAACTAGTAGGTGGACGGCATGGTGTTTGATTTATGTTTTTATATTAGTTATTTTAGTAAGCGGTGTAATAATAATATTTTAGTATGTGATTAAAATAAGAGAAATACATAAAAGAAATATAGAAAATTCATTTTCCATTCATGTTCTTCTTGCTTAAAATTTACAAAGAAAAGGGGGAAAACTCATGCTCACCATATTCGGCCATTGCATGTGCCAATAAGATTGATAAACACATGTTTGAAATAAAACAAGTAGTGGAGAGTCATCTCCTACCTTTAGCCTTTGAGTCTTAAAATTGGAAGGAAGAAAAGAGAAGTTTAAGCTTTATCATTCGGTTCTTGCATGCTCCCGTAAGGTTAGCTTTTGAACTTCATTTTCTTAAATTACTGGTATTTTTAAGTTCATTTCTTTGAGTATTACGAAACCATATCAAAGATTTTGAGATTTTGACATGATATAAGTTCGACTATTAGTGATTAAATTTGGGTTTGCTAGGCTTGAAAAATGAATATAATGTATGTTTAAACTCAATATGTTTTAAGTAGAAATTTTAAATGGGATGAAGAATAGTGGTATTTAACTTGTTGAATAATTTGTATGATTTTATATGATTATTAAGTAGGTTCGGCTATGAGGAAAATATGTGCAATTAGGTATAAAATTGGAGGAAATTTTATGTTTGGACTAAATTGAGTATTATATGGAACTTTAATGAGCTAGCGAACAATCGGCCTTAACTCATTAGTAAATAAATTGGCATGATTTTGAATAATTATAAATTTTGTTTATAATTGGGTAATGTGTGAAATATCAAGGTAGAATTTATAATTATCCCTTATTCGTTTATGGTCAAATCGAGTAGAAAAGTAATGAATGAGTTCAAATTTAAATTATTTAGACCAAGTACAAAAAGGAAAGGCTTTGGATCGAGGAAAATTAATGAGTAGCCGGGAAGCTTAATTCGACAACTATCGAGGTAAGTTTGTAAGCAATTGGATTGATACAAATTTTATTCAATATTGAATTGTATATGCTAAAGTGAAATAATAGACTTAATTGTATAAAGTCGAAGGTGGTATGGGAAATATTTTATTATATTCGAAACGAGATTAAAATGTATATTTATATATGTAAGCTTAAATTAATTGGGTGGATTAAATAATTGTATATGTATCAAGGTATAGTTATACGTGAAAATGGAATATGATAGATGTTGGAAATTGAAAATGAGGATTTATATGTATATATATTATTATGTATAATAGTTGTTGCGAATGATATATGGGCATATTAAAATAGACTAGCCGAGTGGGGTTTATTATATGCATGTAACTATGTATATCTCTTGATTAGCTGAAATAAGCATATTGAAACCCGGTTTTACTTAATTTCCATTGTGATGTGGATTGGGATTAAGCGTTCATAATGGCCGAATGAGTGGTTGATTTATGTATGAAATTCGGTAGCATAGAAATTTGGATAAATATATATGGATTGAGTAGTAGTAGTTAAATATGGATCTTAGAAATAAGTGATGGTATTGAAAAAATTAATTTAGTATATATATGGGTGTGGCGAATGTGATGGAAACCAAAAATGAACGAGTTAATTTTGGTATACAATTATAGTTATATATGTATTGATGGTTGCCGAATATGGTGGGTTAAGATGGGAGCATGAACTACTATTAATAGATGTTTTATTGAGGCTTGGAAAACATGGATAGTAAAAATATATATATGATTATGTGGTTGAGGAAAGGATTTATTTACCAAGCCTTTGGGTGTGTGAGTTATCGTTTTCATCTCTTCAGGACCAAAATACCTAATAAAGGTAAACGAAAGTGTCAGGTAAATCTCTAAGTAAATAATCATCGTATATTATTTTTGTAAATTAACATATGCTGAAATTTGGAATTATTGAAATTATATGTGAATTAGCTGAATTTAGCTAAGCATAAAATTGATTCAGTTAAGTAAATTGTGTGATATGTGCTATTGAATGTTCCTATAGTGAGTTCAAAATGCGTAAAAGATTTGATATATGAAATGATTCAGGGGAGAAAATTTAAAGTATTACTACTCAGGCTATGAGCCTAGCAAGCCTTGGGCTTGTGAATTTATCGGGCTTTATGCCTAGCAGGCTTATTGCCGGTGAATGATTATCAGACCTTGGGTCTAGCAGGCCTCGTGCCGATGAATTATATCGGGCTTAATGCCTAGCAGGCTAAATGCCGGTGCTTGAACTACGGACCTTGAGTCTAGCAAGTCTAGTGTCAGTATGTGAGATCCGGGCAAATGCCTATCAGGTTTTATAACAGTGAGTTGAAATCCCAAGCTTAGATTATGTACTAGTAAAGTCATGAAATGAATTAAGTGAGCCTAAGCATTTGAAAATGAAATGGGTTAAATTAAATTTTGCAAGGTATGTGTTATTCATATTCATGTATTAGACGTATATACATGTGATGATAATAAGTAAATGAATTGATGAATGAAATGTGATATACAAATGGGTAGATGTAAATTGTTATAAACTAAGTCACGAGAAAATTTGCTACATGAAAGCATAATGTGGTTAAAGGTATTCGTGTAAGTATATTGACATGAAGGATATAAGTTGACCTCAGTATATTTAGCCTTATGTTTATGATTACGTGACATATTGGGATTTCTTTGATGCCATGTATACGAATGCATAAAATGCCAAATGGATGTACATACAAATATATGTGAAATTATATTCCCTTTATGTAAAGTTACTAAGTGTAAAGTATATATTTATTGTATATCCATTAATATGTGATCTTATGGAATTTTGTGTATCAAAAATATGAGTAGTTGTAAAAGAGTATTTAATTTACATGTGAACTATATGAGGAGATTATAAATGGAAGTCTAAAAGTAAAATAGTGATGATAGTTAAGCTAAATGAGCATTTCATTCGACATTAGTAGATCACCTAAGTACTAAGCTTCGAAATATTGATATTAGATACTTGGAAATATGAGAGTTTAATTGAACATGTGTTGTGTAATTAAAGAGGTAATTCGGATTTACACGACCCTTCACTTGTTCGAATATTTATGTGAACTTATTGAGTTTTATGTATGAGTATTATGAATATATTAATATGAAAGGATGTTTCATATTTTGAAATTGATGTTGGATTGGTAACTGGTATAATAAGGGTAAGGAAATAATATGCGTTATATTATGTAAGGTACAAGCATTCGGGCTTGAAAGGCTTTCGAGTTAAGCTGTTTATATTCGATATTATTACTTGATTGTTTTAAAATGTTAAAATGACCAATTGGTATATTATGATTGCTTAAGACTTACTAAGCTAAATTAGCTTACTCCGTGTATTCATTGTTCTGTTTTCATAGGCTTTGGTTAAGCTACGAGCTCAGGGGATCGTCAACGAAGTCATTCACACTATCGATTCGTTCTGGTACTTTTAAAAGTTGGGTTTGAACTTAAGGCATGTATAAGCTAGCTTAATACTTGGATGATATTTTGTAATGTATATAAGCCATGCGAAAATGGCTAGCCCTTAATGTTAATATTAGATGATGTAAATCTATCCTTGTTGTGTGATGCGTGCATGTTTTAGTTGGATAAATAAATGAATGCATGATATAGGTATAATTATATTTATATGTGTTTCATGCTGAATAGGTAGGATTTATGACATATATCTATGAAACTATTTGGTTTATAAATAAGTTACGAGTAATAATTAGTATTATGGTTTTTTCGGTTATGAAATGAAGTTATTAGAAGTGTATTCTTTATGAAGAGTGGGTGTGAAAATGAATAAATGTCTCGGCTTGCAAGTTAGAAAATGGAATAATCGAGTCTTATATTTATGCTTCATAAATCTATGGGTTCTAGGATATCTTTGTCATGAATGGGATAATTTGATAAGAGCACATGTGCATGCATTGTATGTTCGGATAAAGAAATTGAGTAGTAAGTTTGGGTTAAAAGTGCATGAAACAATAATGTTTAAATGGTATGAAACGAAATGAAAGGAATAGGTTTGTATTATGTGGAAATTCGAATATGTGGTTGATTAAATGATAGTTTCGAAATGGTAAAGACGACAAGTTTATAAAACATAGTAAATGCGAACCTGTATTGAGTCTTTCGTACGTGTATAGATATACCATAAAATGATATGAGAGTTTATGATTAACTATGTAGGTGCATATGAGTTGTGAAATGACAAGTTGATAAGTGAATAAATGATAGTTATATTTATGTTACTGCATATGCATAAAGTGATAGGCACATACTCAAATTTTTTATTAACATTTAAATGACTGTAATGATCTAAATTGAGTCTGGTAATGCTTCATAACCCTAGTCCGGCGACGGGTAAGGGTTAGGGGTGTTACACCTGGTTATAGTGAGAACTAGACTTTCCCGCTCGTCGATACCTATACGCATCATGATAAGTTAAAACACTATAATTTATTAATAAAACCAATCTTAGAAATAACGATCTAAACTTTTACCCTCGGAATTTCGAACTACTTCTACTTGCGGTTTCTCCCCGATTGATGGTTCGTTAACCGATGCAAATCCACGAACAAACAAAGGTTCGAAAGTACGAATGACTTCAAAAAATTGATTCTCCTCGGGTGAGCGTCCACAACCCGGTGGAAAATCTCGGATTCTTGAAATAGCCCTTTGTCTAAACTTAGGGGGATTAACGGAACCACCCTTCTTCCGAACACTATTCACCGCCCTTTTCTTCCCTATCTTGATTGTCTTCGTTGACAAAAATCATTAGTCCAATCTAAAATTGTATCGAAAATATAACTAAGGGTTTTTAAGGGTGAGATTTGCTTACCACCAATATCCTTGTTCCACAAAAGAGAATCGACCAAAACGTTCCCTTAACACCTTAAATCGATTCCAACGTTCTATGATACTCACGAACACTTGAGTTCCGGTCTTCCACTATCGCACTAAAATATAACGAATGAAAACGTTAATAGAATGAACGATTATTTCGATCCAAAAGATCCTTCTTACCACCATCAAGATTCGGCCAAAATAACTATTAACTAATCGTAAACTAAAAAGAACCCTTACCTATTGTCCACGATTGAAAAGAAAGGATTAAGAATGATGTTTGTGAATGATGGAGGATTCGGTTATGTATAACCAAAGAAAAGAGAAAATGGTTCGGCTATGGGCACACTAACATTCGGCCATGAGAGAAATTATTGGAGAAAGTATTGATTGAAAAGAAATAAAAGGTGGAAGTAAAAGATGATGATGAGGATTTGGTTTTCAAAGAGAAAAAAAATGAGTTTAGGAGTAATGTATATTCGGCAATGGTAAAAAGAAAGAAAAAGAATGGCCTTTTTGGTGTTGTAATTTCGGCACTATGAGAAAAGGCACAAAATAGAATACTAGAATGTTAGGCAAAAATGACCAAATGGTCAAAAGAATAAGGCTTACCAAAAGCTCAATTTCGGCCAAGGGAGAAAGGTTGAGAAAGAATTGCAAAACTTTGCACAAAAATGCTAGGAATGACCAAAAGCTAACTCCTAATCCTAGCCAAGCTACTAACATATTCGCCAACCCCCTTTGTCCATTAATGCCGTCCAAATTCATGGTCAAATGGCCATGAATTTGTTTCCAAAACATTTACCTTGATACATGCCTTATGTCCCCTTATCTTACCAAATTTTCTTGATTCCATACCATAAGTTAACACTTACCTTATTCCTTTAGTCTACTAACCAAAAATGACAAAGTCAACACTTACCATAATTATGCTTGGCCGACACTTGCCATACAAGTGCAAAAATAAAAGTTCTCTAGATGCTAACCAAGAGATTCGAACCTCCCCCCTCATGCATTTACTCATGCGCCAACACCACCTTGCCTTCTACTCATCTTATGCTACTTTTTGACACTTAAATTAACTTAAGTATCAATGTCACTTAATCCACTTCAATAAATTCTCAAAACTAAAAATTATTCCGTACCCGAATAATTCTATACTCTTCTTCAGGGCTATAATAAACACAAAAAGAAATAAGAAAAATTTTTCCTTCATAATCTAAACATCAAGACATGCAATAAATCGGTACTCGAATTTTAGGGTGTTACAGACAAACATTCATATTTGTAACTTACCATATATTTCTGACAGTTCACGCCACCTTGACTTGGCAAAATACACCTTACCGGCAATCAGATAGAACATGCCACTAAGACAATCTATTAAGTGTTCGCCATGAGGGCATTTCTTAAAAGTGCGCCACGAAGGCGTTCCTTACGAAGTTTGCCACAAAGGCTTTCTTTCATATTACGCCACTAAGGCTTTCTTTCATATTACGCCACTAAGGCTTTCTGTCTTGACGTATTTACGATATGGATTTTCCTAAACTCATGTTATTTGATGTTTGCCCATCATCATCCTAGGACATGCAGCGAACCCCATTGAGTAATCATTGTCCTTTAATTCCTTTCGGAAAGTACCATTGTCATGGACTCTTCCTTTCAGAATTTGTGTTTAAAGTCCCGACGGACCCCTTTAGACTCCACCATGTTGAACAGACCCAGACTCACTTGACCAACTTTTTATGCATTGACACTATGTAAGACTTCACACTTTGATCCATTAACAACACCCGACTAACTCATATCTTGTAACAACCCATTTTTCAATAGTATCGAAAATAGTGATTTTAGGACCACAAATCCGACGAATGAGTCCATAAATATTATTATTTGATATTTAAGAGTCAAATGCAGAAGTATATTGAATTTTAATATGATAGTTTTTTCTAATTGAATGAATAGTTAATTTCAAGTGGTTGTTCCTAGAGTTAAGTGGTTTTGGAAAAAAAGGTATGGGGACCTCGTTTCTGTAAATCAAGCCAGTAAATATTTTTATTAAATATTTATAGAGTGATTATATAGGTATATTAAAATTTGGTCCAGAAATTTTGATGTCTAGATAGTTAATTAAAGAAAAAGGACTAAATTGTAAAAGTTGCAAAAGTTAGTCGCTATTAATTTATTTATCTTAATTGCCATAAAACCATGGTTGGAAGGCCTTATGTTGCAGTTAGACCATAATGAAATGGCTTGTACGGTTAGTGCATATTTTATTAATTAAGTTAAATTTTAATTAAAAACATGAAAACAATTGGTCTTTATTCATGTTTTTCCCTCAATACCAAAACACCACCATTGTTGAAGAAACCAAAAAGCTTCAAATACATTTAGACAATTGGACATGCATGATAAGCTTTCCAAAGTTGGTTTTTCGTAATTTTTATGTTTTTGAGATCACTATAACTAGGTCCAACTAACCCGTACCTCCATTTTTGAAACTGTTAATGATTTTGGATTTTACCATTAATGAATCTTAGTTATTTTTTATGTTAAATGATGAATTTGTAGTCTTGGTTGTTGATTAGGATTAGTTTGTGAAGTGATTTTTGTTAGTTTTTAATTAAATGGCTAATTTGTTAAAATATCAAAATTTACATGGAATTCTTGTGAATTTTGAATAATTATGGATTGTACTAGTATAGGAAGATATTCAGCTAGCATGGGAAATTGTGAAATTTTGATAAATTTAGAATTTCGGGTTTAGGTACTAAATTGAAAGAAATGTAAAAGTTCAAGGAAAACATGTAAATAATAAAAAATTAAAGGTCACATGCACAAAAATAAGTTGAATATGTATTTGAATTTGATATATTAAATTTAATCATTATATAGATCAAGAATTGAATCGTTCGGAGGATAACAATAGAAAAGGAAAAATCGCAGATTAGTCCCTACGAGTCAACCTATTACATATCTTAGGTAAGTTCATAGAATAGATATATGTTTATATGTTCATGTTATGTTCTACTAAGAATTAGTTAATTAATTTGAGGTTGAATTATTAATATTGAATTGACAATATTAACTGGTTACAGTTGTATGTAAGGTGAGTAAGACTTAATTGAAATATGATGAATAAATACATATAATTTATGTTTCGGAAAGAAAATAATCGAATTACAGCATGTGTATTGGAATAATTTTTGAAGTGCTTCCGAGTTATAATGTTATGAAATATGTTAAATGCTCGTTTGAACGTAGTAAACGGTTAAGATACGATTGGCATGCTAGTAGGGTTATTTGCACGCTATACGAGATATATGTGATGGTACGAAGATATTACTGAATATACCGGAATCTAGCAACTGAGTTATACTGGTGTGCTGGAGGGATGTATTGATGCTGATTATATTATGCCTACGGGCTTTGCACTTTGGTGCTTTAGTGTGTTTGTAGTTTGAGCTCTTACAAGCATTTTGGTGTAGTGTAGCTACCCATGTATCTGTATCTGTTTAGTATAGTTCATCGGTCCATATGTTGAAAATATATATGTATTGAATTCATGAATTATTTGGAGATGATATGTTGAAAATATATATGTATTGAATTCATGAATTATTTGGAGATGATATGTTTATATGAATATTGAAATGTTAAATGATGAAATTGAATAATTAATTATTATGTGTTTAAGAATTGTTCGAAATGATATTAAAACAACTGGAAAGTTTATAGTTATATGTATGAAATGCTTACCTTGTAAATGCGATATTGGTGACAAAGTTGTGTGCATAAAAGAAATGGAATATTAATATGAATTGACATGATCAATTGGTTACTACGATTTATATGTTGAATCTTTCCTAATTGAATGATATGTGAAACGCTTACCTTATTGTTGTAAATGTCTTGACAGGAAATATGTATTAAATTAGTTACATTTGTTTACTTAATTGTAAAATGAGGTAAGAATTTTGTTTAAGTATTTATGAACTTACTAACTATATAAGCTTACTCTGTTATATTTACTGTTTTCTGTAATTTTCATTTTGCAGAACTGGTCGGACGAATCAACTTCAAGGCTCATACTATCAAGCGTCTGTTCGATATTTTTAACTTGGTTATTTCGGTTTGCGGCATGTATACAAGGTTTTGAAGTTGTCAAATTTAAAGTTTTGGTTAAATATGTAAAATTAAAAAATTAAAAAAACACATACAGGCATTATAAACTAAGCATACATACGCATTTATAGAAAAATTGATGATTTATGTTTTGATTTTAAATGCTTATAAAATATTATATTATGTTGAATTAAGTAACAATTTATTCAAATTTAAATACTATAATCATTATAATATAAGAAAATATTTTAATATTTGATACTATTGTTTAAATTTTATAATCGATCAAATCCACATAAAAATTCGTTAAACAGTGAACGAAAATAAAAGTGCCCATTAATCATTTAAACCACAAAACAAGTTAAAAAGTGCAGGTACCTAACTAAAATAGAATAAAAAATAAATTTTGACATAAAATATTATATTTTTTCAATATGAAAAATAAGTGATATTATTTGTTAATACATGTGTTTAGTTTAGTTTTTAATCTTATTTCATTCCAAGTATGTGTTTAGTTTTATTGATAAGAAAAAAAATATTGATGTTTAAAACATGGGTCAAAAATAAGCCCAAGAAAATCCAAAAAGGTGATTTCTAACATTCTTTGAACAACCCCAAATGAAAAATCAACTATATCATAACAAAATCTGATAATAGCTACACTAACATATTTTAATTAAAAAATTAAAAATATCGAAAATGACTAAACATGATAAAAGAAAATAGTAAACCACATAAAGATATGATAATGTCTCCCCAACTCTTTTTTACCTCGCCGAACGTCATTTTGGAGAGATTACTAGAAAAAGTTGGATTGTTGAGCGGTAGAAAGATGTCGGCTGATGAAGTTGATATCTGCAAAATAATTATTTAGCTTAATCAATGTAACTTGATCAGGGTTCAATTTCAAAGCAATTTTATTTTGGATTTTGTAGACTTTTTACAAGAAAGAATAGGAAAGAGCAGTCACTTGTTTTTTTTTTTTTTTTTTTTTGGGGAGGGGGGCTGCTCGGGGAGAAGAAGAGAAGTCTAAAAGGCTCTTGCCGTAAGTTTCCAAAATAATTTTAATTTTTTTTATATCTTATATTTTTTAAAATATATTTTAAAATTTTCTAAAAAAGTTCTATTGCTTTTTATAATTTTTAATGATTTTTTAACCGATCAATGGACAATTACCATTGATTAACGCCCGGTGAACTTGCCACGTTATATAAATAGATACGATGTTATCTATTATAGATTTTGGTAGTTGTTATAAAAGTGTTGTTTAATTGTTATATAAATAGATATGTTGTTAAAAAATACAGTCATATTATATATTATAGATTTTGGTAGTTATTAAAAAAACATTATTATATAAATAGATATGTTGTTATACATTATAGATATTGATACTTGTTATAAAATGTTGTCATATAAATAGATATGTTATATGTTACAAACTGAGTTTATTTGTGAACATATATAAACCAAACACACCTTTGTTTAAATTTGTTCGTTTAATAAATGAAAATAAAATTTTTGTTCATATCCATTTATTTTACTTAATAAGCAAAGCAAATATAACAAACAACATACGAACAGTTCACAAATAGTTCATCGAACATTCTATTCATTTATAATCCAACTCCTAGCCGAGTTGGCATCACGAGTCAATTAGATACCAAATCAATTAGAAAAATTACGAAAATGACCTCTCATAATTAAATTTAAACTCATAATATTTACATCAATAAAAGATTAACTTTCCCACTAAATCAAAGGTTTTTTTTTTATATAATATTTACCTTTCAATAAGTTTAGTTTTTATATAATATTTACCTTTCAATTGTATTATGCATACTTTATCACCACTATCAATTGTATACATAATAATATTATTAATTGAGTTGGTGTTAAAATCAACTTAACAATAACTCAAGATTGATGGCAACATGTGACAAACAAATATAATACATTTAATATTCTTAATATGATATAATTACATGTTTCAATTTCATTGTACTCAAAATTTAACCCATTTTCTGTTATTTTAATATCATACATGTATGTTACTATTAATTAATTTCAAACTATATATTTCATTATTTATTGTATGTTGTTTTTAAACTTTCTATATTTTAAATATGTAGTTCTCACACACATACACATATGCTAGAATTTCTTAACGCATGAAGATGTTTAAAATACAAATTTTGTACACCAAACATTTTCTTTTTCAAATAAGCTTTCAGAACTCAATTTCTCAAGAGGATAGCTTTAATGTTCAATTTCAGTTTGGATGAATATGCTTTCAGAACTCAATTGACTACCTGATCGCCTGCTGCGATGTTGAAAGCAGATGGTTACCATTTGTCACTGCCAATATCCACTATCGTTGAATCAAACAATGCATCTTTTTGCCGCTCCCTCTCTATGCTTTACGAACCCGATCTCGCCACGAACCTGGTTGCTTTGCTAGCACCTACTACCATGGAGAAAACTAAATCATATATTGCTCTCATGCATACATTGTCATCACATGTGCAATATGCAAATAAATACTTGAAAAGCAAAGCAACCGCGAATCCACTCACCTTCTCACTTAAGAGGCCAGTAGCAACAGCATTATCGTTGCTATCCTTCTTAAGATTTTCCTCTTCTGGTTCACTATCTGCTGTAACAGAAAGAGAAGCTGTTGATGTGCCAAAAATGGCCTCATCATGAGCAGCTTTCAGTTGCTCCTCCCTCCTTTTCTACATATTAACACATCAGTTATGCTAGAGCAATAGAATTAATCATCTCCCACGAAACTCAAACAACAGACGTACAGCAGAACTGCAATGCATGAACATATATTGGAATTTGAATGATTAACAGATGCAAAGGAATGATGTGACACCTCTATGGCAGAAAACCGAAAGCTCTGACCAATATGCTTCACTAATGATGCATCATCTTCAGCAACTGCTAACAAGGAGGCACATCAAGCTAAAGGTCACAAAGTCCACTCAAATATATAACTTTAAATGTGAAGTACATATTCAGTGATAACCATTTAAACTCACAATCATGTGTTTCATTGTGAACTCTACTTATATAATAGTTTCCCTTTAATATTGAACATTGACCGTTTACAAATACAAAATCAAGACATTACTTGAAGAAAAGAAGAAAGAGGAAACTTTAGTTCCTTAAATAGGCATTCAATTAAATTAAGGTAAAAGCTCAACAGTTCAAGTTACATATGTTCTCAACTTATCCTTTATTTGAAGTTCTAAAACAGAAGAGGGTGCAGACGCCTTTACATGCTCCCAGGATTTTAGACTTGAAAGGGCCAAAAGTCTTACACGGTTGAGTGGCAAGAAAGAAGCTTACAAAACTAAGTTGGGACATTCTCAATTGAAGAGGTGAAAAACTTTAGCCTATATAAAAATTTAGGGGAAACCAATAATCTTCATTTTATGCTCAGCCTTGATCAACTCCTGACACCGAGTATATATGAATTTTTTTGTTGAAGTCCCATATATGGTGTGGTTTTTTTTTTTTTTTGGGGAACAGCAGTAAATTAGCAGAATTAGGACTGAAAAACAAGTAGAAAGAAGTTTAAACTCTTGAGGTTTAAGAAAACCTTTAGTTCCTTAAATTAATTCAAAGATAATAATGTTGTTCTGGTTGTAAATATGTTCCAGCTTATTATAAGACTTCTTTTTTTTTTTTGGCAAGTTACTAGGCCTTGCAAATAAAGTTTTATTCTTAACCCTAGATTTAAACCTTAAAACTAATCCTAGCCATCCAAAAATCTCCTATAGTTATTACCGCTTCTAAACCTCACTTCTTTAACATCCAACACATCTTCAAAAACCTCAATCTAAACCTTAGGAAGTCAGTGCACCTGGTCTGAAATTTTAGCAATATCTCCATTGAAACCCTCAAAAGAATACAGGTTAGAAACGTTAAAAACTGGGTTGACATGAAACTTTGAAGGCAAATCGATCACATAACCATTAAAGGTGTATTTTGACACCACAGAGTAATTGAATGAAATTATAATTACTAAGGTAGTAACTACTCTCCAGTAATTAGTAGCTATTTTAATTCCCCTAATAAAGTGTAATTACATTATAATTCCCTATATCATATTTGATAGTATAAATTGTAATTATACAACTACATAATTTTAAATTCTAAAAAATATTAATTATTATAAAAATTATCTATAATATTTGAGAAAAAATTCTACAAACAAGTAACCAAACCTAAAATCAAGCCATTATATAATACCTTAGCCTCAAAAACTATTCAACAATAAGATTACTAATAAATTAACAAGAAAAATAAACATCATTAACAATTTATCTAATTCTATAGCATCCCATATTTGTTAAGTTATTCTCTCTCCAACATACACTCATTATCATCATCGATTGATCCTTGACCAAGTATAAATAATTAATAATGTATACTATGTAATATAGATAATTATTTAGTAATTCAAAATATATAAAAAAATTATTTCTCATTGATAAAATTTTCAAATTATTTAAACTAGATTAGTATATTTTTTCATGGTTACGGGGCTAAGTGAAGGATGCAGGGATTTTTAGGAGAAAAGATGAAGGAGAGTAGAGAGATGCTATCAAAGAGAGTGGATAAAGAAGTACAAACAAGATAACAGAAGGAATGAGAAAAGATACAGAAAGGAAAGCCAGAAAAAATAAATTAAAAAAAAGTGGAGATGTTCTCTTAATGTTATATAACGCATCGTTTCAGGGAGAGGTGCAAGTCTGAGAAAAGACAAGGGAAAGTAGAAGGAAAAATAATTTTATATTTGTTTGTATATTTATTTAAATGTTGTTAGGTATACTTATATTATTAATAAATTATTTTTAACCCATAAATAAACAAAGTAAAATATCATAAATTATTAAAAAAATTCCATGGCCGCAATAGTCTCCCTTAAGCCCACAATTGCGATGACCGCAATAGTCTCCCTTAAACCCGCAATTGCGATGACCGCAATAGTCTCCCTTAAGCCTGCAATGGCGATAAATGTGACACGACCTGCCAGCGCTATTTAAATCCCCGGTTACTAGACCTTCTTGAAAATAAGGTTTGATTCTTAACCCTAGATTTAATCCCTAAAGAAAACTAATACTCCTAGCTGTCCAAAATATATCTAATGCTTAAAATAAATATTATAAAATAAAACTGAAGTAAAAAAATATTATAAAATATATTAAGCTCCTGCATCATTACTTATGAGGCTTAACATAGATACCTATTAAATAGCTACCCGAAGGAAAACAGCAATCCACTGAGATTATAAACCTAAAAACCAACTTGCAAGGAACTATGTTTCCATGGACCAAAGTATCACATTACCCTGATAGATTTTTCTAAAATTGGTTTTAAAATACAATTAACAGGCAATATGGATGGGTGTTTAACCTTCAATTTCATCATCGTCAACAGGGGCATCTTTGTCAAACTCAAACCGTTCCCAACCAGGGCCTGTTGTTGGATCCTTTTCAGCTGCATGTAAAATTTAACTCTTAATATAGGAATGGAGGAAAACTTCACACACAAAGACCAGAAGGGAAACCTTCTAATTTAGCAAGACCAGTGAGGGGTTACAGCTACTATCTTTAATAATTAACAGTATAGTTAGATGACATAACAGCAAGAATTTATTTTAAACCAACAGAAACACAAAATAATATTCACTAATAAAACAAAATATTTTAAGATAATGCTTTGGTTGAGTGGTAAAGCTAAAGATTTATCGACCCAAAAGTCATTGGTTCAAATTCCATCATATACAAATTATTTATTGAATTTTTTAAAAATAAAAATAAAAAGACTAAAGTACCCTAGAATAACATAACTTATTCTAAATACGAAAAGATATTTTTGTAGTTTTCCTAACCGAGTTGGTGCCCAGTTGACTTGAACTCAACTAGAGGTTTAAATAATAGTATTGATAATATATATGTATATGATATCTTAGAATATAAGAACTTCGAGATGAGAAGTTAAAGCTTTTGATAAAGGGAGTTCGCAATGGCTAGTAATCCCACATTGCTAGAAAAATTAGAATATAAATAATTTGTTTATTATATAATACTATTTTTATTTTTGAAATAGTTACAAAAATTATTTTTGCCTTTTTTTTTCTTTTATTTTCTAATTTGTAAACTACAATTGATATTTTTTTTCTTTTATATGTCAATAAATCTTAAAAAGCCAAAAAGCTAAATAATCAACCAAACCAACCAAATGCACACCCCTTGCTAAACTTGATTTCTTATGATCACATTGATTTCCCAGAGATAAACTAAGATGTTCACCTCATAAACAAAATAATGCTAAGTTGGTAGTATCAAACATCAACAAAACAAGAAACACTGCATAGCACTCCCGGAAGCCCCTAACACTTAAGCAACAATAAAATGGAAACCCAAAGAGATAGGACAAACTACCTGCTTCAGCAAGTTGAAGTTTCATCTTGGCTTTAACTCTTTCAGGAGGTAACTGTTCACAAAAGAAATGCCTTTTCATCACCCCTTAAAGCAAAGGCCTTAAACAGAAAGATCCAAGCAGACAAAATGTACTTGACAAAGTCACTCTTTAGTCTTTGAGATAAGATAAAGAACCAACGGAGAACCAATCACAAATAAAGGCATAGAATTCATTATGCTTACCGTAAAGGAGTTAGAATCAAAGATTCCAATTTCAGAAAAATAATTTCCCAATATCAGCCGAATTGAACAAAAAATAGGTTCATATAATTCAAATAGAATAAATAGAATTAAACCAAGTTCTACTCTTAATTAGGATGTCCTCAAATGTTAACTCTTTTTTATTTTCGTTTTCCATGACATACTAATAGCTTCCAAAATAAAATTCCATCTCTCTTCTGGCCAAACTTTTTTATCGTTCACTGAATCATAAAAATCTTGCTAAATTTAATCGATAATACCACTTGATAAAGAGAAGAATAAGAGGTGAGGGCATCGATTCTTTCAAAAAACCAGCAGCAATCATAAATGTACTGAGCTAGACGAAGTAGATAATACATTGTATATGACTATTAAAGAAAAGAATATAACAGAAAAGACTGTAAAAACTTCATACCATACTATCGTAACCTTGGATCAACAGCGAATAATCAACAGCTCCATTTTTCTCCTTGGATTTCCCCTCTCTCGTCCCATGCCTCTCTGACCTCCATGACTCCCGCGGCGACAAACTCCTGCTTCTCTTCCTCCGCTCCAATTTCCCTTCTCTACGAGGCGACCTACTCCTCCTCCGGCGATCTCTACTCCCACTCCTCCTCTGATCTCTACGAGGCGACCTACTCCTTCTCCGCTTACTTCTCTCTCTATCCTTTTCCCAGTATCTCTCCCTACTCGAGCTTCTGCTTCGCCTCCTCGAATGCTTATCTCCGTCTCTCTCCACGTTGGTTCTCGCCGAAACCCTAGCTTCTCTTTCCGGCTTCTTCTTTAGCTTATGTTGGATCGATTGAAGTTGAGATTCTTTCTCAAGCTTGGAAGCGGTGGTAGGACTCGAGGCCCTGACGAAACTGCTGAGGAAGGATGAAGATGAAGAGACAAAGGTTGTGCCTCTTTGAGGAACCGCATCGTCTTGATCATCGCAAGAGGAGAAACCGAGGCCTCGCTTGAATCTGGCCGCTGCCTCACCTTTCCTGGTAAGCTCGTCGTAGTAAGCTGCAGCCTTCTCTTCTTCCATTTATTATTATTATTTTTTTTTTTCTTTTGTCTTTGCTAACTTGATTTTGTGGGAATCGCAACAGAACTCAATGCGAGAAGAAGGACATGTGTGATTTAATTTCCGTATTATCAAGAACCTCATCAGTGAACGGTAATGTAAACGATGTCGTTTTACTTCTTGTCTCTATTGGATTAAAGGTGCGGATCAGATCTAATTAAATTTTTTAAAAAACTTAAAAGAGTTTTAGTGGGGCAAAATACCCAAAAATACTTAAAAAATATTTTAATTATGGAAAAGGGTCAGTTTCGCAATAGCATAGCGCGCCCTTGGGGGAGCGCTTTTGCCACATCAGCACAAAGCGTGTTGACAAGGACGCGCTTTACTGATGTGGCAAAAACACTCCCCCAGGGGCGCGCTTTAGCCCTTATTTTTTTTAAAAAAAATATTTTCAAATTTTTTAAAAATTTACGAGAATAAACCTTTATAAAGGCTCAAAGTGACAACACCATTTTTTTTAAGGTGTCATCAATTAATAAGAAAATATAACTTACAAAGGAAATCTTTATATAGACCTAAAGTCTCATTTCCCTTGTTTTCTTCAACAAAGTGGGATATGAGATATGTGTATATATAGCCTCATGAATAGTTTTGCAGCTTGTTCCTAAACAATGTGGGATTACTTCTTTATACATATATGTGTATATATAGACTCATGAAATCTTTATATATATATTTTAACTGAAAGTTTAAAAAAAATTAAGATTTAATAATAATTTTCAAATTTTGAGGTTTAGTTAAAAATTTTAAAGGTATAACTAAAATTTTCAAAAACTTGGGAAGCTTTAGTAAGAATTTCCTCTAGTCAAAGAAAGTTACTTACGAATTTGTTTATTTATTTTTTTTTACATTTTCGTGTGTTTGTTTCATGGAAAACAGTTTGATGAACCGAAATTAAATTGACTTACCCTTGTCAAAAGGATAAGTCATTGTTTGAAAAAAATAACGCTTTTATGAATAATTTTATTTTTATATCACAATTGATTTGAATCAAATCTAACATTATTATATTAATTATTTTTTATTTTAATTTTTAAAAATATAAAATATTAATAACAAATATCATAATGTTGAATATTATTAAACATACATATTTAATTATTTATATTTAACAATATAGTAAATTATTAATATAACCAATATAATTTATTGTTTTAATAAATCATTTAATATTGCAATCTTATCTTAATAATAAATTTTAACAATAATGATCTTAAATTTTAAACATTATTAATATATTGTTAACAATATTTATATTAATATTGTAATAATAAATATTACAATTTATAAATATTTTATAGTAAATGTTTTATAGTATAAAATATGGAAATTTTAATGATAAATATTAATATTTGTTTAAGTTGTTGATATGAAACGTGCGTAGAATAGGATAGTTATCACACCCCAAAATTGAGCCTAGTAGTTTTGAGGGTAATTTAGGGATTTTAGTTCAAAATATGTTCGAAAATTTGAAGCATGGTAAACTGGAAATGTGTTTGTCTATGGCTTTTTTATAGTTAAATCAATTTTTGAAAATAAGGTAGAAAATACCTTCAATTTAAAAAAAAAATGACTGTTTTGTAAAAGGGATTCAATTAAGAGTAGTTTTAAAGCAAATGTATGAAGTTTTAAATTCGCCAAAATTTCCCCCCTTTTCACCCTATTTTGACAATTAAAGAAAAAAAAAGAGCATTTTCACCTATTCGTGTCCTCCCTTGAAACCTCAAACCTTATTCATCTATTTTGATCTTTCCAACTCTAATCCTTTTTGAATTCTATCAAATCCCAAACACCAAATCCCTCTCAAATTCAAAGAGAAAAAACAAAAACACCATTAATTTTATTATCTCTCAAACTTGTGAGTTTTCCCCGAATTTCCCCCCTTTTCACCCTATTTTGACAATTAAAGAAAAAAAAAGAGCATTTTCACCTATTTGTGTCCTCCCTTGAAACCTCAAACCTCATTCATCTATTTTGATCTTTCTAACTCTAATCCTTTTGAATTCTATCAAATCACGAACACCAAATCCCTCTCAAATTCAAAGAGAAAAACCAAAAACACCATTAATTTTATTATCTCTCAAACTTGTGAGTTTTCTGGATTTTCAACCAAACATTCATTTTTCTCTCATCGAAGGTAATGATTTATTTTCCTATTAGTTTTTTATGATATCTAGCTTTTTAAATCGAGTTTTTCTCTATTGAATCAAAATTTTTGAATAAATGCCGAAAATTGGGTCGTTAATGGTGGAATCCAAGATTTTGAATGAAAACGATGTTTCAAAGTTTTTTTCAACTTCTTTTGATGCGATTAGAAGGTTTTTAAACTTTCCCTAAAGTTTCGTTAAAGAATTCTAAGGTTTTATTGAGATTTCGTGAAAATTACCATTGTATGTCAAAATTTTGGAACCATGAATCCGTGTAGTTTTGTATAGTTTGAAGGTTGGGAATTATTCCTAGATATATAATTAGATGATTAGAATCAGTTTAATGCAATAGGAGCGAGTAGGAGTTGAGATTTTTGTGTTTCGGCTAAGCTAGTCGAAATTTCAGTTTTGTCAGTTTCAAGAGAATCTAGCTTAGTCTTGCATTTTTGGTTGATTTAGGTGAGTCTATGGCTAAATGATAATTATGTTTTTTGTGTGATTTGTTTTGGGTAAAGAATCAAAAACGTTGAAGCCTTCGACGAGCAAGGTAAAAGGAAAGGAAAATCTAGTTTAGACTTTCAGGGACTAGGCGAAAGTGTGAATGGTAAGTGTTTGGAATCACTGCTAGTAGACACAATTCATTGTATTATTTGGGAGCTTCGGAGTAGCCTAAACCCCTACTCTAAGTTCTGAGTGTAAGCTTTCTCATACCCTTTTGTTTAATTTGCAAAATATACGATTATATGGTGGAATTGAGAATTAAAATGTGATACTGTGACATGTGGAATATGCTTGTGATGACCATTGTAAATGTGTTAATTGTGGTATGTTATACATGTCGTATGACGGTGATGATGTGCTTACAATGTGAATATGTAGTGAAAGTGTGCAGAATACAATAAGTAAAATGTGTGTTTAATTATGGATATTTTGGCCTTGTGATCTTTGAGACCGTTGGATATAGTTGGCATGCCATAAGATTTGTGTGTACTCACCCTTGTGTTGTGTTTTTGGAGCGTTAACCCTCGAGAAAATTTTGGAGAGATAAGGGAATGTGAGCTCGACTCCATTCACCAGGATATGTTGGTGTGTTGGAAAGTGTTAGCTACACTCTACGCTTTTGGGATATGTTTGACTCATTGAGTCATTAGTGTGTTGGAGATCCGTGTATCCAATGTGTGGTGGTAGAGCCCACTCTTATGTTCATAGCCTCAAGTGCCAATTTATCAATAAATGAAATATTACGATATGTGATGTATGCATAAATATGTGATTAATAAGCTAGTTGAGTTGGTAAATATTGCATGAATATTTAAGTATGTCATAATAGTAAATTGTGTACGTAATTGTGCTTTGGTTGTTTTCATTTAACGCATGACATCATGTTTATTTGGTGGTTTTTCGATCATTCATCTTACCTTTGACATAAAACCACAAAGGTAAATTAAATAGAACTTAGTGAGTAAACTCTCAATTACTTGAGTCGTAATCAGAGACTCTATTGTCTATCCCCTTGTTCTTATCCTTGACTATGGTGAATACACCGTTAAGGTTCCATTCCTTAAGCCACAGAAGCTATACCTTGCCTTGAGATCATCACTTATCTTTCATATATCCATTACCTCATTCACGTACTCTTTTGCCCTTAACTAGTTCCTTAATCATTTATATTTCAAAGAACC
The DNA here is from genome assembly GCA_025503065.1 of Gossypium bickii. Taxonomy (NCBI): domain Eukaryota; kingdom Viridiplantae; phylum Streptophyta; class Magnoliopsida; order Malvales; family Malvaceae; genus Gossypium; species Gossypium bickii. The sequence continues at coordinate 29,618,299 of CP106712.1, forward strand.
ATACAAGCAAAATACTCTTGATGCGCTGCGTCCTCTGGCACATTTCAGCTTAACTATTCATACCTTATTACTATGCAGGACTCATATTAACATTATGGGGCCTTACTATTAGAGTTTGCCATACGCATTATTCCTTTAGAATACCGTATACGTCATTCATTCAGAGATCACCTAGAATTTCTTTCCTTTTATTCAGGATCTTCCATAGAGGTGTTGCCTTCAGATGGTTACCATAAGGGAAATTCTTTTAAACTACGCCACGAAGTCGTTCCTTTTCAGAGGTAGCTACAAAGGCTTCCTTTACAGAGATTTCCACAAAGACTTCCTTTAACAGAGATCACCACAATGACTTCATTTATAGAGATTGCCACAAGAGTTTTCCTTAATAGAGATTACCACAAAGGCTTCATTTAAAAGAGATCGCCACAAAGTCTTCCTTTAACTGAGATCTCCACAAAGTCTTCCTTTATATAGATTGCCATAGAGATGTTTCTTTCCATAAGATTACCATGAAGTCATCCATTTTCATTTAGTACTCGCCACAAAGTCCTTCCTTTCAAAAATTACCATAAAGGCGCCCTTTTACAAAGATTGCCACAAAGGCATTTCTTTCACTAAGATTGCCACGAAGGCATCCATTTTCCTTCAGTACTCACCACAAAGGCTTTTCTTTCAGAGATTGCTACAGAGGCGTTCTTTGCAAAGATTTCCACAAAGGCATCCATCATCTAGCGTATTTACGCTAAGGATTTGCCTAAACTTGCATTACATGAGGCTTTCCCCTCATCCTTTGGGTCGCACAGAAACCACATTAGGTAATAACCTTCCTTTAGTTCTTCCCATATGACGCCATAGCCCAACTATGGTCTTACACGACATGTCATTTCATTTAAAGTGTCATGGCCATTGAATTTTCCTTTTAGATATTCTTGTTTAAAGTCCCGATTGTAAGAGTATGCCCAAAGATCAATCATGAGATGGTTGTAATAACATACTTTATTTACCATATTTATTAATATAAAGCGTTGTCATTATTATTTCAGTTTTTCTATCTGTGTATACAAATAAACTGTTTTATAATAATGTCCTGAGAATAATATGATTATTTTTAAAAGATCCTTAGTCGAGTATTATTGTTGACTAGGACAACAGTAATGCATTAAGACTAACATGTAGTTGATTGATGATAAAGAGTTGTCATTGATGTGGATTTTCAAAATCAATGCATGAATATGTGTGTTAGAGAACAACATATTGGATTGACCCATTATGAGTATGTTTATTGGATTATTATGTAATTGTCACAACATTACTCATAGTGATTAATATGTATATGATCCTCAGACTTGAGATAATTATTAATCTCAAGATCGTGAGTTGTATATTTTGATACAATCAAACATACAATCGTGAATCGTTTGTTCTATAAAGGCCGATGTTGGATATACCACAATCTATGTAGAGGGATATGGTTGATCAATATAGGATAAGTCCTCTCTACATAATGGGAGTAATATCTTAGGCCACTTGATTGAGTGAGACTAGAAATGCATGGCCATGCTCAAATAAGTTGACATGAGATGTCATACTAATTTGTATATCATAGTCTACTCAAGATATCAAGAAACATGGGATGGACTATACAAGTGTGACTATTCCATGACTTGTGTCCATTCCGGAGATAAAGGACTTAAGGATTAATGCATGAAAGGTTAATCACAAAAAGTTATGTGGAATCATGACTTCTTGTAACTTAGGTAGCAATGATGCATTGCTAGATGCCACTCATTGTTTGTGACATTAGAATCGTTCTATTATTATCGCTAACGTTGCAAGAACCTACAGTGGTCACACCCTATGGTTTAAATGAACTAATAAAATATAATTGGTATTTTTTTGGTTGTCACATGAATTAAATTAATTAAAGAATTAAATTAATTGGGCAATCAAATATTGAACATATTATATGTACAAGGATGTTGTACACATAATGACAACATAATTCTATTAATATATGAATTTGATTCATATATAAATTTAAATAAATATAGTTTACCGAAATCCTTATTATAATTAATGTAATTATAATTTTTGGATATAATTAATGTAATTATAATTTTCGGTTAAAAACTTTATTGTATTTATTTAACATTCAAGAGATACCAATTATAAAAGGGTATTAAAAGGATACCAAATAATGGGCCCAATGAAAAAGATACCCATTATAAAAGGCCCAAATTAAAAGGATACCCAATATAAAAGGTATTTAAAAGAGACAAAGCTTAAAAAAAAAAACCCTAATAGATTGCTTGTTAGGTCTAGCAGCCGTCAAGCAAATAAACCTCCAAAATAGTTTTGGAGATTTCTTCTGTTCATAGTCAAACCGGGTGGATCACGTAGAGGCCGACATCGGAAAGGTTGTGGCTTGATTCGACAAAGAGATCAAAACTCTTGTTGCCAAGGCGCCGCCTACTCACTCGATTTAAGTTTTGGTAATTTCGAAACCTTTATTTCACCCCGATTCGTTCCTCACACATGGATTCCTAATTTGGATCGCCGGATCTAATTTTATTCTGCTGCGCCATGGGTTTCGGCGTTCCAACACCGATGGACCCCTTTAGACGACTTTGGAGACAGACACAGACTCACCATACATATACCCATCATATAATGACTTGCTCATAAGAGACATATTCATGCTTTCAGATTCATATACACACCTTAGTCATTCAGATTCATGCCCTGTACTTAGACCATCAAATTTCACGCAATCTATACACAAAAATCCATAATTTATACATTTCTCGTCAGAATCATCACATCATACTTTTCTAGCTTAAATCTCATTATACTTTTAAAAACAGGTCTAGTAGTTTTGGGTAAGTTTACCTGGTTTCGAGTGAAAAATTAGGAGTTAATCGGGGTTATTAATAATTTTTCTCTTAGTTTAGTTAGCTTAATTTCATTTAAAAAATCGGGAAATGATATTCTGGAAAATAAAAATATATTTAGAAAATTTAATTTTATATTTTTAAATATTTTGGGGTAAAATAAATATTTTGGGTCAAATTAGAATTGAAAAATAAATTAAAATGGGGGTTTAATTGAGAGAATTTAAAATATTAATTTCATAAGACCATTTTGCAAAACGAGGGAAATGTTTGAGTGGTTTTTATGGCAAATTACCCATATACTCGGAATTTTGGAGGGAAAGGATTACTTTGTAAAACAAGGGAATTGTGGGAGTGGCTTAATGGCAATTTCCCCAATTTTTGAAAATCACCGCAACCTTCTCACTTCACACACTAGTTTCACCTTATTTCTAAGTGTTTTCTCTCGTTTTTCTTTTTCATTTTCGAAGTCCACATATCAAAGATTAGATCTAATCTTTTATTTTCTCCAAATTCTCTCAAAAGTCTCCAGAAAAGATTTTCAAAGTTAGGAAAAAAAACTCATCCGAGTTCTTCAAAGATCTTGATCCAATATTTAATATTGATGATTCTAAATCGATTGAAGGTAATTTCTTAACTCTAAATCCATTTTAAAGTTGTTTTTAATCATTATTTTTTATTTAAATCAATTAAAATGGTTTTTCAAATCTTGATCTTTTCCCTCTTGAATATGAATTTCATCAATGGTGAATTCATGGTTTTAAGTTGGAATCCAAGTTTAAATGGACATCTAAGCTTAAATCATGTTAATTAAAAGGTTTTTGATTAGAAAACAAAAGATTAAACTCGTTTGATTGATCAATTTTGACAAATCTACTTTTACTAAGATCATTAGTTGATTTTCTGAAAAATTATAAAATGGTTTTTTTGATGAAATTGATTCTTAGTTTTTGTGTTGATAGATTAGAAATGATGTTTAGAAATGGCTTTTGGTGAAGAGAAGGTCATTTAGGGGCTGAAATTTGTGTTTCGGCTATATCGTGAGTTTTTGGTAAGGTAGATTAGAGAGGTGTTTTATATCCATGTAGTTCGTGATTTTTTTTATTTTCTTGTTGTTAATGATAGCTTGTAACATGTATTTTATCTCTATTTAAGCTCCACAATGAGGAAAGGCCATTGTTAATTAGAATTGACGTCTAAACACAACTACTTAATACACTTTGGCTTGAGAAGCAAATTGTAAAGGTGTGTGGCTTTTAAAGGCAATTGGTAAACATGCCTATTTACTAAATCGAGGTTTTGAATTGTGTTTCTAATGATTCAATTGTATCTCAAATGGTTTAGATTATTAAAATTGATTTTAATTTTATATAAGCATATTTGTAAATGATTTATGGAAATTGTGAATTGTGTGTTTGGTATGATTGATTTGGATTGTATTGAATAATAATTGGAGCATGGATTACTGTATATTAGAGCACTTGATGATGGTTTTATTATTGGTTTTAGATCCATGGACAAAGACACTTATTGTGCTTATCTATGTTGGTACTAAAATTGCCAAGTGACTTGATTTAAATTAAATTTTTATATCATGAATTAAGTGTTTAAATATCAGTTTTTATGCCATGTATGATTGGTTATATTGGAAATATTGCATGGTGGATCCATTAGATATAGATGACGTGCCATAAAATTAGTGAGTACTCACTACTATATGTGTTATTTGTGAGCATATGGCTCTAGGAGTATTGATTTTGTTGGAGTGGATAAGAGAGTGTTGAGCCTTTTTCTCCACTCAATTATTGGTGATTTCAAGGCGATATAAGGGAGTGTGTGGCTATGCCCCACTCAACCGGAGTATTGTATTCGATATTTAAGAGATCGGAGATTCGTTTATCCAATACATGATCACTTGTTTATATTTTGCCTTGGATGTCATTTTCCAATATAAGTGTTTGTTTGTTAATTAAATTATGTTCCCAATTATGCCTTAATAAATGTGATTTTTACTCGTCGAATAACATATGGAATTATGATGTTATGATGCTGCATTGTTGCTAGAAATTTCAGTCAATTAAATGCTATAATTGAGCATGAAATTATAATTGAAACTATGATTCACATACTCGAAATTTGGTACATGATTTGCCTTGGTTTAAGTATGTTTTTCGTGTGATTTACTTATTGAATTTATGGCCACTCACTGAGCTTTTTTAGCTCACACCCTCACAGCTTTGTGCAGAGTTTTTTTTTTGGGCTTTAGGGAGTTGAGGAGCAAGAGCAAGGCTAGTCCAAGTTTAAGGCTATTTGGTGGTATAGATTAAGTACTCTTCTTTAGAAACATTAAAGGGCATTGTTGTAACATCCTTAAATCGAGGTCTCTGCATTTTTGTGTGATTGCATGTGATAGTATGCCTGCTGTCCAGGCATGACCTCGGGTTAGGCCTGAGGCATGGCTAAAATTTTTGTTTTAGGTACTTGGAAGGGAAAGCTAAGGAGGTTAGGGGTTTAAAGGAGTTGATGGAGTATTTTGTCACAAATAAGCCAATGGAAAAGTGGCAAGGGAGGCGCCACTCAGGGACAAGGAAGGTGACACCACATGCAGGAAGGAGAGCTCAGGTTCGAGCAGCAGAAATCCCATTTTCTGCTTATTATTTTGACGCCAAAGCTGAGGAAGTGGTGTGCTCAAGATGGACTCTTGAAGATAAGGATGGATGGGGTCAATAGATTTGAACAGGTGAAGGAGAGGAAATTTAGGAGTTTGAACCTTTTCAAACTCATTTGAATGTGTGGCTAGGAGGATTTTGAGGAATCGGCTAAGGGAGCTTAGTGTTGGCCGAATGCCGAACACTAAGGGGTGAGGGAGGAATCGGTTGAGGTAGCTAGGGGTGTGCCGAATTTCATTAGTAGTCTTAGGGGTGCATTTTCGACTAGCTTGGAAGGCTTTCTTCTCTTTCGTTTAGGGTCAAAAGCCGAAACCTCTTTGGCATCTTTTTCTTTTTCTCTTTTCGGCATCTTTTGTGTTTGGCCGAACCAACCTTGCCATTTCCCCTTGAAGAGCCGAAACTCTATATCCATTCTTTCCTCTTCTTTTTCGGTTTATTCATTGTTAGCCGAAACCATCACGCCTTCTTCTCTTTGGACTTCTTTTTCTCTCTTATCTCGTGTTCATAGCCAAATCACCTTATCATTCTTCTCCGCTAATTCTTGTCAATCTTTTGAAAAGCCGAACCTTCCTTCTTGTTTGAGGAAAGTTGTTTTTCTTCTCTCAATTACTTCTTAAAGCCGAAACTCCCTAACCCTCTTCTCTGTTGCGATTTCTTCTGGAAGCTGAATACTTTTACTCATAGGATCTTCTCTTCTTGCGTTTTCTCTTCATCTTCTTAGGCGCTGAAACCTATTTCTTCTTTGATTCTCCTAGCCGAACCTCAACCCTTGGTGTGGTAAGTTCTCGTTACTTCATCTCTTTTCCCTTCTGTTTCTTTTTGTGGTATGGCCAAATTTTCCTTAAAGTATTTACTCTCTCTATTCGTTACTGTCCGGGCAGTGATTCTTTCTCTTTTGGCGGCATAACTTGTTGATCGGGTTTCTTTTCAATCGTGGTAAGTGTCTTCCTTTCGTTTCGAATCTTCTTCTTTTCCTTTCAAAAGCCGAAGGCTACTCATTTATGGTATCTAATGTTTAGCTGATTCTAGGGGGAGGTTGTGTAACACCCCAAACCCTACTAAACAACACCACTACCCAGAATTCGAACGCTCATCGAGGAAAAAGTTTGAAAAAGAGATTTACTGGTGAAACCATAAAAATTTGTTGTAATTTGTAAAACATTGTATATTTAAAATCCTAAGTAAAATTAGGTTGTTACAAAATATCCGGATTTAAAACTTTAATATAAGTTTTTAGGACGTAAATTGCTTTTATAAATAAAAACATTCTCAATATTAGCTCGATCGTCAATCCATCTTAAACATAATAAAAATCCTCAAATACTTTAAGTGGTCCTTATTACAACAACCATTATTCAAAAATACTAAAAATATAAAGTGCATGAATTAAATAAAAACATCTTCTCGCATGGCCACCTCGTATCCGCTCCAACCCGGTCCAAGCATCATGTATCACCTGCGATGTTTGGTAAAAATTTGGGTGAGTCAACAGACTCAGTGTGCAATTAGTCCACAGCTTTCCGCACATGGGCTTAGCTCACAACCACACCAAACCACATATCAGATAATAAGGCAATTAATCCACACAGTTCCACAATTGGGCTTGGCCCATATCTACACCAATCCACATACCACACATGAATATGCAAAGTGCACCCAACCCAGCCTAGGGTCCATCCTCTACACACCCCCGTATCCAGCCACCACACACCAGGGGATTACTAAATCAACCCTCCAACCTCTACACACCAATTTGGCAATCAATGCCGTCCACGTGAAATAAATCACAAATAATCCACAACGCGACCTCAGTTAGCGCCAATCCACGATGTAGCTCGTAGCTAACATCAAACCACGATGAGGCACATAGCCATCACCAACCATGATATGGCACAAAGCCGATACCAGCCACGATGAGGCACAGAGCCACTCATCAGTCCACGTGAGGCTCGTAGCCATCACTAAACCACGTACATAAAGTACACCCTGTCCTTCTTTCATATATTCAATCCCACCCCATGCACATGCAGCATACGATAGTATCATGATGAATAATGCATGAACATGTTATTCGGCATACAATCATATTTTTACCGGTATAATCACAGTCTCATCAGTAATTAACACTGACCTGGTTATCAGCATACCCCTTTTTAGGGTAACCATCTCATTAACGCCACTGCATTTGTCAACATATACATAACACATGCAAATACAACACACAACCGGGAAAATCTGCGAATTAATCACACACCTGATAACTTGAAGTACTACGCTCTCAATACTGACGCTATCGCTAAGCGAAACTACCGCTATCTGCCTATAATCCTGACAATCGCCATTGCCCACACCCCTATGGGCTAATCTCGAATACAGTGATCGATCGCTTAAACTTAGGGATAGAGACTACCCCTTTCTCTCCTTGACTGGTATTCGCCTCCATCAACAATACTTAATCAAAATCAAACGGTTAATCGATAACATTAACAACTAAACAAACTAGATCTAAACTCACTAAATATCCTTACCGAAATGATCTTGAAACCCGAAGGCTTTGCTTACTTATTGCTTATCTAATTCCCGGAAACCACCACTTGTCTATGGAGTTGATGAAATCCCTGCTTATCAATTGTTAGAATCGGCTTCTATACCAAAAAGCATAAATAATGGCCTTCGGCCTACCACTACCATCATCCTACCTCAACTGACCGAATCCCGGAATCACACGTTTGCACCTACAAGCCTGTCGAAATCCCTAAATGAACCCACATTAGTTTCGGCCTCCACTTTAAAGACATAAAAAAATATGTGGCCCTTGGCCGAATACCACTACTGCCTTACCTTGATGAATCGAACCCAAAAAGATCCCTTAATGCTCCTTCACGCTAGCTACAAACAAAGAAATACTTACCACCCACGTTGCTTGCGAGGACTAAAAGAGAGTAGTCGACTGCACTACCCTATGAACATTCGGCCATCCCTAGAAATCAAGGCCAACCCTTGATTTCGGCACACCAAAAGAGAAAGAAAGGAAACCGATTGCTAAGGAAGAAATACTTACCACCCACATTGCTTGCGAGGACTAAAAGAGAGTAGTCGACTGCACTACCCTTGTAGATTCGGCTTTAGAGACACAACAAGACAAGAATGGTCTCGGGGAAGATGATGATACGAATGAACAGATAAAAGAAAAAGAGAAGAGACTGAGGGGCTATAAGGTTCGGCTATGGCTCTCCAAAGAAGAAAGTTTCGGCTTTAATGATCACAGGAAAAGAAAGGAGAAAAAGAAGGCTACCAAATTCAGCTAAGGTTCCAAATAACAAAGGAATATTCGGCCATACAAGAAAAATGTGTAAAATTGGGGTTGGGAGAAAGAAAAAGATGAATAGGAGAAGAGTAGAAGAATTTCGGCAACTCACCTAGAAGCACCAAATGACTGAAACTTTGAAGAGAAAAAAAAACTCTAAAACAAAAGCCTACTCACTAGGAATTTCGGCACACCCCCCTTACCACACTTCAAAGCCGAAAATGCCACCCCTAGAGTCTTATATTCGGCCACCACCCTCTTCCCCTCTCATATCCCTTATTTCTCTCCTATTTTCTCTCCATGCTACTCATTCAAAAGAATTTGAATAAGTCAATCCTTATCACTCCTCCCTAGCCAAATTTTTTAAAAGGAAAACCAAGTCTCATCCTCATCCCTTAAAGTCCAATTGCCGTCCAACACTTCTCCCCTCTCTTGATGCCAACAAGCAAAAATAAAACCACACTCCCTTGCTACCAACATGATTCGAACTTCCTCCCTTGGAACTCCTTGCTGATGCAACCTTCCCCCTTGCACCCTTGCGCCTCCATGCCACTCTACCATATGGTTTCTTGTGTCCTAAACTCCACACAATCTTTCTTAAGACCTCCTTTGCCTAGTTCCCCCTTTTTAGACTTAAAACCCAATAATTTCCTAAGGCATTTACCTATATCTTAGAGTTCTCAAAACCCCTAAAACACATCCAAACACACACTAAGCCCACTATCACATGAATTATGACTTAAACGCATAACCCCTAAATTCTGGATGTTACAGGTTGTCATCGCATCACATCGGGATTTACTTAAAGATCGAAAGGTGTTAAGGAAGGGAGGAGGCAAACGTTTTAGGATCTTCGGGTTTCTGTCGGTTGTGGGTAGATCATAGTTTCGGGATTTCGTTAGATCTGCAAGTAGTCAGGTGTGTAAACGCTTACACACATCATTAGCAATATGTGTTAATTATGTTACTGTTAAAAGTCGAAATAGCCATTGAAATCGGTATTATGCCTTGTGGGCATGAGCGTGGACTCCGGGTAAGCCCCTTGTTGATTAATTATTGAGATGTACTGTTATTGGACTATGCTATGCTATTTGGTATGTGCATTATAAGCATGATATTTATGCCATGAAAAACATGTTCACTGATGTGGGTATGATGAGAGGAAGGGGAATATTGATTTAGACTGTCACCAGTGGTTTTGACCACATGGCGGGTTGGCCCCGCTTTTGATACTATATTCGTGACTAAGTCTCAGTGGTTTTGACCACACATATGCTATTTGTGACTACGGTCACCAGTGGTTTTGACCACACATGGATTATTGTGACTCGTCCCGGTGGTTTGGTACCATAGTAGGTTGGCCCCACATATTGATTACGGGATTGTCATCAGTGGTTTTGACCACACGGTGGGTTGGCCCCACCATATGATTTGTGGCTACGGTCACCAGTGGTTTCGACCATATTATATGATTTGTGACTACGGTCACCAGTGGTTTTGACCACACGGGGTAGACACAGGAGTTCGGATGGTTAGGAGGGGTTTGCATGAATTGCATGATTACTTATGATTTGTGTAAGTGCTTGTTTAATCGGGTTGGGGATTTATGCACTGAGTCTCGATGACTCACCCCTTCCCTTATATTTTGCAGATGAGGCATAGTTCGCGGATATGGAGCCGGGGAGGACTCGAGGTGGCCATGCACTTTACTTTCGAGTTTCGTTTAAACTTTAAATTCGGTTTACATTTTCTTTAAATTTGGTTTTGGATTGTAATAAGGCCGCTAAGTTATTATTTTGGGTTTTTATTTATCTGCTTTTGCGTTATCATATTATGCTTAAGTTAAATAACCTTGCATGCTCAAATAACCGGTAAAAATCAATGTTTTCAAAATTTTACTTCTTATCGAGATTTTCACACCTTACCATCGGGTAATAATTTATACAAGATGATAACGAGATAACTTAAATGTTTTCCCAATCTAAATTTTTTACAAGTTCAAATGCAAAGGGTTCTAACTTGATTATGTTCAACTCACTCGGGTTTTAATCGAATCTCGAGTTTTAATCGAATCGCATGATTTTCCAAAATTTGAAACGGCAAGCGAGTTTTCCAAAAATGAGTTTTTCGGGTTTCAAAGCAACAAAATATTTTCAACAACACTTTAAATGGGTTTCCACCAAACTCAAAACATCAAAGGTTTTTTCGATAAAGGTAAAATTGGCAGACTTGTTTTATTCAATGTATTTTCACTCTGTAATATGCCGGATTCGGTCGTGGTGTGTTGACCGGGTTTGGGGTGTTACAATTGTGGTACTCAATTGGGATAATTTGATATACTTGTAATTGACATTTGAGACTTTATTTGGATTCTAATGTTGAGATGTTATACTTGTTTTTTTAATGATTGATTTTATGGTTAAATGTTGTATGGATTATGGTATGTTGCTAAGTGATATCATGGTAATTGAAAACATGGTGATTCGAGCATGAATTTTTCAATAACACATTTTAATTGTAGCTTGTCAAGGAGTGGATAGCTTTGTGGCTAAGGTAAGTCCATTGTATGATTTAATTGTTGTTTGTTAAGCATGACTTTGAATGTTTAAATTATGAATACATGTTTATTAGTTGTAATTAGCTTAATTAAAATTGTATATATATAATTAAAGTAATAAAACTTAGCTAATATAGCCTTAATTAGTAAATGGATTAAAGAGAAATGGTTAATTAAAATGAATTTTAGGGGTTTTCCAAAATTGATTAAAAGGAAGTTGGTAATCATTTAGAATTAAAATTGGGATTGCTTATTTTTAAGTGGTAAAATGAGTAAAATACCCTTAGGGTTAAATCCTTAAAAATAGTTTTAAATGATTCACAAATCGCTTTCGCAATAATATTAGGCAATTATTAGTTAGAATTGAGGTGTTATAAGGTTAGGGTGTGTTTTGGGGTGGTTTGTGCTGGAGAGTTACTTCGGTGGCTAATGTGTAGCTTTGGATTCAACTCGGTTTGTTTCGATCAGGTTTGAGGTGTCACATTTGGTGGTATCAGAGTCAAGTTTGTTAAACATTAAAGGTCACGGGTTTTGCAACCTCGAAGCCTAGCCTACATGATAATATTGCTTGATATTGTCTGTTTTACCCCTGCATGTTCTTTGTTTAACAAACTATCTTTTGGGGTAGAAATCGAGAACACAATGTCCTATAGGGAATTATACTTTGTTAAGCCTTGGATCACTTCGCGCTACTCGCTCATGGTTTGTTTTCCCTGCTTTTTTCTTTAGTATTTGATCTATGTTATGCCTCTGCGACTAGGATGAGGTAGTCACGGTGTATTGCCGACACCATCGTAACCACATGAGGATGTACCGCTGCCGCCGCATGGAGATACACCACTGCGACCGCGTGAGGATGCTCATTTATATTGATTCGAGCACTTGATGTTTGAGATGATCGAGGTGCTACATCGTATCGCTAGTGCCAATGCTACTCCTGTTTGCCAAGGATTACCACTAGAGCGTTTACGAGCTCTAGGTGGTAAGGAGTTTCAAGGAGTTAGGGGAGGAGACCCTACTTGTGTTAAGTACTGGTTGGAGGGAGTTACCTGTATCCTTGGTCAGATGGGCTATTCTAACGAGGATAAGCATGGGTGCGCTGTGTCGTTGCTAGTAGGGGTGTGCAAAATTTGGGTAAAACCGAAAAATTCGGTTAACCGACTGAATTCGGTTAATCGATAGGTTAACCGAATTTTTTCGGTCGGGGGTCGGTTAATTATTTTGTGATTTTTCGGTTAACGATTAATTCGGTTCGAAACCGGTCGGTTAACTGAAATTTTTTGATTTAACCGAAAAAAATTAATAAATAAAATTATAATATATAAATAGGCCCACTATTAATCTAAACCCAATCCCTAAACCCAATCCAAACCCAAATATCCAACCCAACCCAATTACCCAATCATAAAAATTACAAATAATTTAATAAATAAAAATAAAATTCTAAAATTTAAACTAAAATTATGTAATTTTTTTAATCATGCAGTGATTCATTTCGGGTAATTTGGTTAATTCTGGTAATTCGATTAATTCGGTTAATTCAGGTAATTCGGTTAATTTTTAACCAAAAATAAAAAAATATATTTTTCAGTTAATTCGGTTAACCGACCGAATTAACCGAAAAATTTTGGTTCGATTAATTTTTTTGAAAAAATTTTGGTTCGGTTAATGGTTAAAAATTTTGAAATGTCGGTTAATTCGGTTAATGTTATTTCGGGTCAGTTAACCGATCGGTTAACCGATTGAACACCCCTAGTTGCTAGATGGTGAGGCTCATCACTGGTGGGTGACAATCGAGCATGGTACTGCACCAGAGAGAGTGGATTGGGACTTTTTCCTAGAGCCTTTCCAGATAAAGTTCATGCGAAAACAATATCTGGAGGCGAGATGCGAGTTCATGGATTTGGTCCAGGGTACTCTATCTATTGACGAGTATGAGGCAGAGTTCGTGCGTCTGAGCTAGTATGCACTTAAGTTGGTGGCTCAATAGGCTAGTCGTTGTAAGAGGTTCAGGTTTGGAATGAACCGGGATATTAAGTTATATTTGGTAGCGCAGTTTGCTGAGGTCTTTGACGAGTTGGTTGAGAAGGCCCGACCTTTAAAAGAGACTTTGGGTGAGGAGCCCAAAGCTGTTACTGCTAGGACCATTAATGGGTCATCTGAATCTGCTAGTGGATCTGGCCAGAAGGCCAAGAGAGGTCGTTTTGGGAGGTCAAGATGATGTGTTGCTACAGACCAGGGTCCGTTTAGACAGACCGTAAGAGTTGTGATTGATACAGGTGATCAGGGACGTGCTATGATGCCGTTGTGAGAGCACTGTAACTGTAGGCATCCTGGTGAGTGTTGGAGGCTGACTGGTGCTTGTATTTCTTACGGATTGATGGAGCACCATATTAGAGATTGCCCTAGGAGGGTAGTTATGGCTAGAGACCAGCCTACTGCTACTACACTTACTTTGGCTCAAGGGAGAGGCTATAGCAGAGGTGATAGTGGTAGAGGGTTTGGACAGAGAGGAGCTACACGAGTTGAGACTAGAGGTCCAACTAGAGTATATGAAGTTAGAGAGCCCCAGACTAGAGAGGCCATAGACATCATTGCAGGTACATTCACACTACAGTCTTTTTCTCTTCTAGCTTTAGTAGATTCTGGTGCTACAAGATCGTTTATTCTTAGAGATGTAGTGTAACACCCCCAAACCCGGCCCATACATTTTTGACCAGATCTGGTTTACTACGGGTTTGATGTTAAAAACTTTTCGTTAAAAGGGCTTTGAAAAACTTAGTTCGTTTTTATAGATATTTGTTAAATAGGTGGCACATGTAGAAAATCTTTGTAATTTATCTTTTCAAATAAGTGTTATTTAAATAGTGTTTAGATATCCCATTTTTATTTCTGTAAAACATAAGTCTTTGATCATGAATAAAAAAAAACATAAACATTAACATATATCAACTTATATCCTAAGCTATGGAAGCCTTATTACATCCAATAATTCCAAAATTAAAACTTAAAATAAAATGGAAAGTGTAAAAACAAATAACTTGATGGCCCTCGAGTCCATCTCTCTCCCCATGTCCGTATCTACTCATCATCTGAAAGAGTAGGAAAAATGAAACGGTGAGTCACCAAGACTCAGTATATAAATCTCGAAACACACAACGACCTTAGGCCCACAAACACATTATGGGCCTTGGCCCATACATTATGGCAACAAACATACATACATATTAAATGATGAATGGTAAATGGCCTAGCCCATCCTAAAAGTCCATCCCCTACACACCAACCTATACCAACCATCACACCTCGGGGATTTCTACAATCAACCCACCATCCGCTACACACCATAACGACAGCCGTACTGCCTATTCCTATTATTCAGGAATCATTAAACGTGGCATTGCCATCGATCACTATGTGACCTAACATTAGATTTTGTGGTTTAACCACAGATCACCAAGTGACCTATCATGCACTTCCCCTTCATTATCATAATCCCACCCCATGCATGCATACTTGTAAACAAGAAAACATCATACCATCTTTAGGAAAACAGGCTTTCATATATATATCGATACACATAGAGATTTCTATGATTACATACCGGGCGTCCCTTGCCTAACGTTTTTTGGGTTTTATTCGACTGTCTACACAGCCTCTTTTTGGCTTTTTAGCCCATAACATATATATTACAATTAACTAGTGTGTTAGAGTTTTACACACCTGATTACCGACAAGATGATACTGCCTATGTCGACGCTATCCGTAGCCAACACCACCACTATCTGCCTAAGGTGTTGTTCAGAAGCCGGTCCACAACCCGGTGGCCAATCTCAAACCGCTAACACTGCGCGTTTCTTAAACTTAGGGATTGGGTTTACAGACCCAATCCTCTCCTTTGCCTGATCCATATTTGATTCCATCAAAAGTCCTTGTCAGAACTACTATAACAAAATAGGGTTGTTAAACCATAACATAGGTTAAGATATCAAATGTGATAGCGAATCTAACGGAAATTAGAGACTAGCGATTTCCGGCTTTTAGATCTAGACAACCAGGTTTCCTTCAAATCCCGGAATGTCGCCTAAAACGCAAAAAGAGAGAAAGTATTAGCCTCAATCGACAGCCTTAACAAACCAAGTGGCCATTTGACCTTGTCTCCTAAAAACTGAAAGAGATCTTAAGGAATAGCAAGAGTTGACACTTACCTTAATAGAGAAAATTCGGCTACTCTTAGGAGATTTCGACTTTTTGCGAAAATCAGGAAGTGAAGATGATTCAAAGAAATCTATGGAGATTCGACTTTTAATGAAGAAATTGGCAGGAAGAAGAAAAAAAAATTTCGGTAGACTACAGATAGGTTCGGCTTCAGTAAAGATCAAAAGAAAAGAATGTAGAGAAAGAATTATGAGGTTTCGGCTTTTAAAAGAAATTAAAAGGAAAGGTTGCAGAGAATGGCTGAAGGTTTCGGCACAGAGAATGAAGAAAAGAATAGGGTTCAAATGCCGGAATTGAAGAGATACTACCCCTATTTATAGAGAATTTCGGCACTTACTTATCAAATCCTGGAAGTGCCCTTCCTGATAACTAAAAATTAAACAAATAATTGAGAAAATTCGGCACCCCCTATGGCAAATAGAAACCGATTTCTTCCCCCCTCTTAGAGTCAAAATTTCGGCCACCACCTAGTCTTACAGATAACTCCTTGATTCTTTCCTTATCCTCATCTGACTACTCATCTACAGTGTCATGGTTAACACTACCTCTTCCTTCCTTTATCAGCACATTATCCACCTTATAATCACATTAAATAAATTCCTAAATTTAAGCATCATTGCCGAACTCCACTACTGCTCTTATAAATGCCGAAAATATTTAAAATAAAAGGTACCAGGCGACTCAAACCTTGGACCTTCAATTGATGCCAACTTCCTTCCCTCTTAGTGGCGCCATTTTGCCACTGGGCCACAAGCCCATTTGTGTTTTAAAACACAGCTAATATCTTTTATGCCCTAATTTAACAAGCTTTCCACTAAAATGTTCAAACAAGAATTTTAACTACAGCCTCGGCCCAAACCTGAGCCCATTCTAAACCCCTAACACTTAAATTAACACGTTAAACATATCTCCACACTAAACGCATAGGCCCAATAATTTAGGATGTTACAGTTCTACCCTCCTTAAAGAAATTTTGTCCTCGAAATTTCCAACTAACTATTAATCGTACTACCCAAGTCTCACCACTATGCTTTCGCTGCGCACTCTAATTCTAAAGCCAAAAGAAACACTTAATATACTATGATAGAGTACGCACCAGTATTCGCATCTAGAACGTCCTCGTCCCCTTGGCGACGTGCTGCATAGACCAAAGCTGGCTGACTCGCCTCAGCATAACCTGGACCTCTACTTGGTGCTCCACGACCATGTCCTGTGCCATTACCACCATTGACTTGACCACGGCCCTTTGGTGGTTGTTGACCACCTCTTCCCTGCTGTGCATTCTCTTGACCTGTGAGCCATTCACTGCCCCGTTGCTGTGGACAGTTTCTAACTTGGTGGTCCGTAGATCCACACCTAAAGCACTTTCCACTGCCTGCCCAACACTCACCTTCATGGAATTTACCACATCGAGCACACTTCTGTGTCTGACCAGCAGCAGCAAGTCCCTCATCTCGTCTCGACCCGTCTGACTTGGGTCTTTCTGATTACACCCATCTGCCCCTAATGATTCAAAATTTCTCTTACTTCCACTCCTATCTCTATCCTGATTCAGTTTCTTTGTCCGCTTCACCTCCTCAGCTATCTTAGCTTTCTCCACAAGGACAGCAAATTCCCTTTCCCGCTGTGGGGCTATCAACACATACAGATCATCTCTCAGACCATCTTCAAAATGAATGCACCGTTCATGCTCTGTGGCCACCATTCCCCGAGCATAACAGCTAAGGCGTAAGAATTCCGCTTCATACTCAGCCACCGACCTACTTCTCTGAACCAGATTCAGAAATGCTCTGCGCTGTACATCCACATAACTCGATCCAATATATTTACTCTGGAACGCCATTTTGAAAAACTCCCAGGTTATACGGTCAGCCACTGTTCCATCTTGAACCGTAAGCCACCATTGATATGCTTCGTCCCGCAGGAGAGATACAACCCCTTTCAGTTTCTCCTCTTCTGTGAAATTAAGATCATCCATTATGCGTTCAACCGCCTCCAACCAATACTGAGCTATACTCGGGGCTATACCGAAAATTCCCCTAAACACTTCTGCCCCATTGGCTCTAAGTCACTCCGGCACAGATTTTCGGGCTCCTGTGCCCATGCCTACCCCAACAACCCTCTCTAAAACCCTTAACATTACCTGAGATACCGCGTCATCTTGGCAGATCGATCCTCGAAATTCCTCCTCGGCGGTGGTGGTGGTACCCGATCTCTCGCCTGCATTCATGGCGGATCCTCACTGGTTCCGACACCGTCATCCTACCCCTACCACGACCATGCGACGGACGTCCTCGACCCCTTGTACTCATTCAACTGATTCGCTTTTATCTGATTAGAAATTTTCTGAATTATTAATTCTCTTCCACTAATTAACCACGGATAGTCTTATGAATAGTAGTTTTAGGAGTAGTTCTTTCGAATTCGCAATTATATCTACAATTCTGTCTCAAGTTCGCCTCTCCTAGTTCTAGGAAGCACATACATTCAATCATCAACCATCAACATACAAATAGCATCTATGAACTCACGTTCACCATATAAGGGTATTTCTGTCATTTCACTGCCCAGAGGTTTTTCCGTAGTTTTGCCCTACAGGGTATTTTCCAAAATAAAGTATCTTGGTGATTTCCTTCGAATAGAGGTACTTTGGTACATTTTTTTTGTTTTTTTTCTTCTTTTTTTAACAAAACAAGGGTATTTTGGTAATTTCCTCAAAATGGGGTATCCTGGTTTTTTTAAAGCAGGGGTACTTTGGAAAATTTAATTTTGCAACCCGGGTTACTTTTATAATTCTAGAGGTTTTCGAGTAAATTTGCAAAACATGGGTATTTTATAAAATCACGTTTATTTTGGAAATTTTCACAACCCAAGGGTATTTTGGAAATTTTGCCAACCGGAGTGTTTCGGTAATTCCACAAATTTTGGTAGTTTACAATTCTGGGGTATTCTGGGGAAATTTTCACAAATCAAGTGTATTTAAAAAATTTTACAAAACTTGGGGGTATTTTGATTGTGAAATAGGGTGGCTGGTCCCTTTCGGGTTTTAATTATGGATTTTGGCCCGTCAACAAATCCTCGTGACTAGGGTGAACAGTCACTACGCACCAGGTAGGATTCCAGCGAAGAGAACGTGAGTCACTAGGACTGCTTAAGTACCAAGCTCTCCCTGAATCCAATCCTAGACATACGTATCCCTGTTGCCACACCCTAACCCATCGACTTATTCATGGGTTTGTTTGGATAGATTAAGTCTTATGAATTTAAAGAGTTGTTTTAACTAAGCCTATAGTCCATCAATGTCTAACATACTAGTCTACGTCCATCAAGCTCATCCAGCCCACATACATATCACATTCAAAAGTTTAGAATACTTACCTGCGTGGATCGGGTGCCGGTAGACTCGAAGGCCATATCTTCTTCCAGAATTTTCCAAATCCACATCAACTTTACAAAACATTATTGGACCTATTTCGCAGCCCTAGTTTTGAACTGGGCTCTGATACCAAAATGTAACACCCCCAAACCTGACCCATACGTTTCGACCGGATCTGGTTTGCTATGGGTTTGATGTTAAAAACTTTTCGTTAAAAGGGCTTTGTAAAAACTTAGTTCATTTTTGTAGATATTTGTTAAATATGTGGCACTTATAGAAAATCTTTGTAATTTATCTTTTCAAATAAGTGTTATTTAAATAGTGTTTAGATATCCCATTTTTATTTCTGTAAAACATAAGTCTTTGATCATGAATAATAATAAAAAAAACATAAACATTAACATATATCAACTTATATCCTAAGCTATGGAGGCCTTATTACATCCAATAATTCCAAAATTAAAACTTAAAATAAAATGGAAAGTGTAAAAACAAATAACTTGATGGCCCCTCGAGTCTGTCTCGGCTCCCATGTCCACGATCTACTGCTCATCTAAAAGAGTAGGAAAAATGAAAGGGCGAGTCACCAAGACTCAGTGTATAAATCCTGAAACACACAACGACCTTAGGCCCACAAACACATTATGGGCCTTGGCCCATACATTATGGCAACAAACATACATACATATTAAATGATGAATAGTAAATGGCCCAAGCCATCCTAAAAGTCCATCCTCTATACACCAACCCGTACCAACCATCACACCTCGGGGATTTCTACAATCAACCCACCATCCGCTACACACCATAACGACAGCCGTACTGCCTATTCCTATTATTCAGGAATCATTAAATGTGGCATTTCCACCGATCACTATGTGACCTAACATTAGATTTTGTGGTTTAACCACCAATCACCAAGTGACCTATCATGCACTTCCTCTTCATTATCATAATCCCACCCCATGCATGCATACTTGTAAACAAGAAAACATCATACCATCTTTAGGAAAATAGGCTTTCATATATTTATTGATACACATAGAGATTTCTATGATTACGTACCTGGCGTCCTTTACCTAACCTTTTTTGGGCTTTATTCGACTGTCTACACGGCCTTTTTCTGGCTTTTTAGCCCATAGCATATATATTACAATTAACTAGTGTGTTAGAGATTTACACACCTGATTACCGACAAGATGATACTGCCTATGTCGACACTATCTGTAGCCAACACAACCGTTATCTGCCTAAGGTGTTGTTCAGAAGCCGGTCCACAACTCGGTGGCCAATCTCGAATCGCTGACACTGCGCGTTTCTTAAACTTAGGGATTGGGTTTACAGACCCAATCCTCTCTTTTGCCTGATCCATATTTGATTCCATCAAAAGTCCTTGTCAGAACTATTATAACGAAATAGGGTTGTTAAACCATAACATATGGTTAAGATCTCAAATGTGATAGCGAATCTAACAAAAATCTAAAGAAAACCCCCTTACCTTAAAATCCCGAAATTAGAGACTTGCGATTTCCAGCTTTTAGATCTAGACAATCAGGTTTCCTTCAAATCCCAGAATGCCGCCCAAAACTCAAAAAGAGAGAAAGTATTAACCTCAATTGACAGCCTTAACAGACCAAGTGGCCATTCGGCCTTGTCTCCTAAAAATCGAAAGAGATCTTAAGAAATAGCAAGAGTCGACACTTACCTTAATATAGAAAATTCAGCTACTCTTAGGAGATTTCGGCTTTTTGCGAAAATCAGGAAGTGAAGATGATTCAAAGAAATCTATGGAGATTCGGCTTTTAATGAAGAAATCGGTAGGAAGAAGAAAAGAGAATTTCGGCAGACTACAGGTAGGTTCGGCTTCAGTAAAGATCAAAAGAAAAGAATGTAGAGAAAGAATTATAAGGTTTCGGCTTTTAGAAGAAATTAAAAGGAAAGGTTGCAGAGAATGGCTGAGGGTTTTGGCACAGAGAATGAAGAAAAGAATAGGGTTCAAATACCGGAATTGAAGAGAGACTACCCCTATTTATAGAGAATTTTGGCACTTACTTATCAAATCCCGAAAGTGCCCTTCCTGATAACTAAAAATTAAACAAGTAATTGATAAAATTCGACACCCCCTATGGCAAATAGAAATTGATTTCTTCCCCCTCTTAGAGTCAAAATTTCGGCCACCACCTAGCCTTGCAGATAACTCCTTGATTCTTTCCTTATCCTCATCTGACTACTCATCCACAGTGTCATGGATAACACTACCTCTTCCTTCTTTTATCAGCACATTATCCACCTTATTATCACATTAAATAAATTCCTAAATTTAAGCATCATTGCCGAACTCCACTATTGCTCTTATAAATGCCAAAAATATTTAAAATAAAAGGTACCAGGCGACTCGAACCTTGGACCTTCAATTGACGCCAACTTCCTTCCCTCTTAGTGGCGCCATTTTGCCGCTTGGCCACAAGCCCATTTGTGTTTTAAAACACAGCCAATATCTTTTATTCCCTAACTTAGCAAGCTTTCCACTAAAGTGTTCAAACAAGAATTTTAACTACAGCCTCGGCCCAAACCTGAGCCCATTTTGAACCCCTAACACTTAAATTAACATGTTAAACATATCCCCACACTAAACGCATATGCCCAATAATTTAGGATGTTACATGTAGCTAGAGAGTTGGGGATTTTTTGTAGAGACATCTAGGTTAGGTGTTACTGTAAGGACTCCGCTGGGTGATAGTGTAGTAGTTGATCAGGTTTGTCGACGTTGTCCTCTTATGGTTCAAGGATAAGCGTTTCCTGTAGATCTTTTGGAGTTGTCGTTCTGGGGATTTGATGTTATCCTTGGGATGGATTGGTTGACTGAGCATCGGGTGAAGGTCGACTGTGAGGCAAAGTTTGTGACTGTATGTTGTGCTGATGGCTATGAGATTGTTGTTGTTAGAGAGAGGTCTTTGTTGCTCTCCAATGTGGTTTTTGCGCTTAGAGCCGAGAAGCTAGTCCGAAAAGGTTACGAAGCTTATGTAGCCTATGTCTTGAATGTTGATAGTAGGGAGTTAAGGTTGGATGAGATTCGTGTAGTCTATGATTTTTCGGATGTTTTTCTTGAGGAGTTGTCTGGTATTCCACCGGATAGAGAAGTTGAGTTTGGTATTGAGCTCTATCCTGGTACAGCTCCAGTGCCGATTGCACCTTACCATATGGCACCTAAGGAGTTGAAGCTTCAGTTGCAGGAGTTGTTGGATCAGAGTTTCATTCAATCGAATATGTCACTGTGGGTAGCGCCGGTTCTATTTATGAAGAAGAATGATGGGACTTTGAGGTTGTGCATTGAGTATCACCAGCTGAATAAGTTGAGCATCAAGAATAGGTACCCACTTCCGCGGATTGATGATTTGTTTGACCAGTTTCGGGGAACTTTGGAAACACAAAAATATATAGACTTTTTCATGCTCTTTTTAACTCAAATTCATGCAGTTTCATAGTAATTCTTGTCGAAAAATATAATATAATTATAGAATAATTAAATTGTACTTAAATTACTAACATATTGAGATTTGATTAATTTTGTAATCATTTTTCATAAATTTTAATTTATTTTTGATAGATTTGCACAAAGGGTGAAAATTGGCTCGGTAGACACTGCTAGAAGCTCAAAACCGTGAAGCGAGTTTTGAAACGTTGAGGCGAATTAATTTTTTTGTAACACTCCTAACCCATCTCTGTCGTCAGATTAGGGTTACAGAGCATTATCGTACAATCAGAAACATTTAAGCATTATAACATTTAATAATTTAAATATATTATAATCAATTCATTATCATACATTTCGTCCCTAAATTGAGCCTTTGAGGCTGTAGAAATAGCTTACAAGCAATTCAGGACTAATTTGAAACAATTTGGAAAGTTTAGGAAAAAGTTGCAAAAATTAGAAATAGAGGTCACATGGCCGTGTGACATAGCCCAGGCCGTGTAACTTTCGAACAAGGGACACATGGTCGTGTCTCAGCCCGTGTCCTCACCCGTGTAACTCACTGAGTAGGGTCACGCAGCCATGTCACACGCCCGTGTGCCAGGCCGTGTAACTCGCTTAGTTGCCCCATACGCCCGTGTGCCAGGCCCTGTGTTAGACTGTGTAACTCACTGACTGGAACCCTAAGAAATCCTGATATGACACACGACTGTGTCACCAAACTGTGTGCCTCACATGGCTGTGTCACACACCCGTATCCCAAGCTATGTGAACCCAAAATTTACCTAAAAGCAAACAATTTCAAAAACCATTTCATGCATAACTTTTCAAACCACTTAAGCACACATTCAAACTTGCATAAACATACCATTTCAAGCATCCTAAATCACCTAACCAATATGCCATTGAAAGGCACCATAATTTGCATCCAAACATCCCTTACTTAAACATATCCATATGCTACATTTCATGCATACAAACCTAGTCTATATAGGATTTAAAACATACCATAAGCCCCTTATTTACATGCCTTAACAAGTGACCAAAAAATGACAACCTTTGGTAAACTGTTAAGTACACCAACCAAACATAATCTTCAAAACATAAACATATCAAAGCACCATTACACAACATCCTATACATGCCTTTACAAACCTTGGTCAAAATACTTAAAAAATACCAAATCGACTTCTGGATAGTGTGATAGTTCTCTGAAAAATTTCTAAACCGAT
Organism: Gossypium bickii; assembly: GCA_025503065.1. Taxonomy (NCBI): domain Eukaryota; kingdom Viridiplantae; phylum Streptophyta; class Magnoliopsida; order Malvales; family Malvaceae; genus Gossypium; species Gossypium bickii. The sequence continues at coordinate 29,642,021 of CP106712.1, forward strand.
TGAGCTTCCGATAATCTATAAAACAAAAGAAAGAAACTAAGTAAGCAACGAGTGCTTAGTAAGCTCGTATAAACCTTAAACATAACTTCCCATTTCTATAATACAATTCATAGAATAACTATAAACCAAAATCAATGCCATAAGCTTAATATGAGCCTATAAAATGTCATCAAAACTCACAAGTTAGTGTACTTGTTCTCATATATATATATATGAAATAAATCATAAGATATGTGGTCTACCATCTATAAACATAACATTTTACATCATCAATGTTACCATAATGCCATGTTTCATAGCATTTGCATACTTACCATTTCCTTTTCCTTTTCTTACTCGTTAAACTATTTAGAATTTCATCGGATACTTAGGAAAGCTCACACGAAGTGTGCCTTTACATGGAACTATAACCTTTCCTTTACATCAATACTCACACGAGCTGTGAAATGGGCCTGCTCACACAAGCTATGGGTCGAAACGTAAGCTACACGATGCTGCTCACACAAGCTGTGTAGAATCCGTAACAAATGCAAGACCTCATCCATCGGTAAGACATTCAAGACTAGCACTCAAAACATGAAATCTCTAATGACATATCATTTGTATCCTAAGAATTCCGAAGGTTCAACCGGGACATAATATCCGTCAATTCATCATAGCATTAATACATTTATATATATAAGTTCGTTTATATCAAATCAACATAATGAATATTCAATTTAATTGGCATGAAAATGATTACAATTCATACAAACTTACCTAGATAACTAGGACGTAGAAGTAAGATCGAGTTAATCCGAAGCTTTAGCTTTTCCTCGATCTAGGTCCGAATGTGGTTTATCTTATTCTAAATAGATAATTTCAATCAATTAAGTACTTCTAGAATTCAATTTACTCCATATTTCATATTTATACAAAATTACCAATTTGCCCCTAATATTTTAACTTTTTCATGATTTAGTCCCTAAGCTCATAATTAGAAATTTAACCATTTTAATCCTCCACATAGGCTAACTGAATTTCTTAAGGACTCATATCAACCCACTATAACCATTATTTCATAAATTTAAAATGAAATTTTACTATTTTTACAAATAAACCTTAAATGCAATTTCATCAAAAATCACTTAACAAAACATATTTATTGTAATATTCTAGATTTAGGGGTTATGCGTTTATGCATAATTCAAGTGATAGTGGGCTTAGTGTGTGTTTGGATATGTTTTAAGGGTTTTTAGAATTTTAGAATGTAAGGGAATGCCTTAGAAAAATATTAGATTTTTATTCTTAGAAGGGGAGCTAAGCAAAATTGGCCTTAAGAAAATTAGTTTGAGGTTTTAATCACAATGAGTCAATTGGTAAAGTGGCAAGTGGAGTGTGGAGTGTATTAATGGTCTTAGGTTCGAATCCCATGGATGACATTAAGGTGACTTTTAATTTTTGTATGGCATATGTTGGTCAAATTTTACTTATGGTAAGGATGGACTTTGTTATTTATGGATAGTAGACTAAGGAATAAGGCAAGTACTTATTTATGGTATGGTATCAAGGAATTATGGTATAATGAGGGGACAAAAGGCATGGATTATGGAGTGTTGTTTTGGAAATTCTTCTATGGCATTTTGTCCATGAACATGGATGGTTTCATGGACTAGGGGGAGTTGGCCAAATTTTTGGAAGGAATAGGATTAGGAGGAAATAAAGAGGAAATTGTGGGATTTGTGATGAATATATGAGTTGGATGGCCAAGGGGGATTTCTTTGATGACCATTTCGGTTTTGTGAGTAGAGGGGAGTAGCCGAATTTCTCTTAAAGAGTTTAGATGTTTTTTTTTTGGGCTTATTCTTCTTTCTCTAGGGTGGTGCTGAAATCCTAATGCCATCAAAGTGCCGTTTTTGTGCATAAGCCATTTAGTTTCGGTTTCCCTTCTCTTTGTTTTGTGTTCAAAACTTCAAAGATCATTAAGGTCACTAGCGTTTTTTCTCTCTCTTTTGCTAGTTTGGCCGAATCTATCTCCTTTCCCAAACTCCTTTTCCTTTTGATAGCCGAGTATGTCATCACCATTGGTAAGGCTTGGCCGAACCCTATAGCCTCTTTCTCTCTTGTCTTTGCTTGAAATTTTAAGAAACACCATAGCCGAATCCACTTAGCATTCAACTCCCTCCACTTTGGCGTGATCTCTCTCTCTTCACCATTCAAGTGCCGAAATCTTTCTCTTTGGGACTTGAAGTCGATTCTCTGAGGGTGATACCATCGATCTCTTGCTCTTAGTTTCGTTTTAAAGTGTGAAGTGCTCGCATAGAGGAGTCTTTTGGATTCGATTCTTCAAGGAAGGAGTTCAACAATCGTAAGAGTGCAAATCGTTAGATGTAGGTTTCGGGATTTGATTGATTGTGCCAAAGCAGGTGCGTAGTTATCGCACTATTCTCCTATTATTTGTGTATATTGATATATATATATATATATATGTGTGTGTGTATGTTAGCCAAAAATAATGGCTAAGAAGGTGGATACCCGTAGTGGGTAATCAATTAATCAGGTCAGTGCTCTATTTTGCCTATGATATATGTGTGATATTTGTGGTGAGCATGTGATGAATATTTACTCCAAATGTTAATCTGATATGGTACACATATATGCATGGGACTTGGGATGTGAAAATCGAAGGAAAGGGTGTACATATTTATGTACGTGGTCTAATGTTAGCCTTGTGCTACATTAGCGCTTGATGTTAGCTATGTGCTTCATCAAGGAGGTGTTGTTGGCTAGGTGCCCATCTCGGCGGTTGATAGTCGTGTGCATCACCGTGGATTAATTGATATGTGGGATCACTTATGTGATTGGTGGCTTAGCCACGGCCTTGGGCGGCAAGTCTGCCAAGGTGAGATATGTGGGATCACTTAGGTGATCGGTGGATTAGCCACGGCCTTGGGCAGCAGGTGTGCTTAGAGGTAGGTGTAGTGGATGGACACTAGGTTGGGTGGGCTTCATAATTGCATAATTTTGTATGTGGATCAGTGTGGATATGGGCCAAGCCCATATGTGGGGACATGTGAAATAACTATGCACCGAGTCCGTAACTCACCCAAATTTTTCTCAAACCTTACAGGTGATGCATAAAGCTTGGACCGGGTTGGAGTGGATACGAGGTGGCCCATGCAGAAGATATTTTATTTGTTTTACACATTTTATTTATGAAAGGTTATTTATTGTAATAAGGGCCACTTTAAGTATTTAAGGATTTTTATTATGTTTTAAGTTGGATTGTCGATTATATTATTATTTGAAAATGTTTTATTTTTAGCAACTTAAGTTTTAAAAATCTATATTAAAATTTTTAAGTCAGAAATTTTGTAACAACTTAATTTTATTTAGAATTTTAATTATACAATGTTTTAGTAAAGACAATAAATTTTTATGTTTTCACTCTAAGTCAAAATATTTTTCAAACATTTTCCGCAGTGGCATTCTAAATTCGACCGTGGCGTATGGGCCGGGTTTGGGGTGTTATAGTTTGGTATCAGAGCCTGGTTCAAAACTCGGCTTTGAGGGTTTTGGGTCCAAAAACATTTTTAAGATGGGCTTTTCAAAGCTTTGGGCTTTCATAAATTTTTCAGGTTTATTCTGGCATGGCACCTGTATCTCCGACCCGAAGTCTACCAGGTAAGTACCTTTAATTGTTGTGTGAATTATTATATGACTGGTATGTGGGTATAATGGGAGCGTAGATTAGTAAATTAAGTTATTGAACTTTAGGATTAGCTTACTCCAGCACAAGATTCATAAGACTTAAGAACAACCGAACAAACCTGTGAACTAAGTCGCCGAGTTAGGGTGTGGCAACCATTGTGCGCATGTCTAGGATTGGATTCAAGAAGAGCTTGGTATTTAAGCAGTCCTCGTGACTCACCTCCTCTTCGCTGGAATCCTACCTGGTGCATAGTAACGGTTCACCCTAACCAAGAGGACTTATTCACGGGCTAAACCCGATAACTAAAACCCGAAAGGGACTAGCCGTATTTTTATAAAAATCTCGCTTTAAAATCACCGAATTACCCCCTTGATTTGTAAAAAAAAAAAAAAACCATTTTCGACTTTGATAATTTTTCTAAATTTTTTAATTCACAAAATTACTAAAATACCCCCAGTTTGAAAAATTACAAAAATACCCTTGGTTTATAAAATTGCCATATTACCCTCGACTTTTATGAAAATATTCTTACTTTACAAAAATACCAAAACCCTATTTTGTGAAATAGTAAGATACCTTGATTTGGGAAATTTACTAAAATGCCCTTGACTTTAAAAATTACCAAAATAACCCCGATTTAAAATTTCAAAGAATACCATTGATTTGGTAGAATTTTCAAAATAACTTCGAGATTTGTATATTTTGGAATGCCTTTGATTTGTAAAGATTTTCAAATTGACCCCGATTTATTACTAAAATATCCTATAGGAAAAATGACGGAAATACCACTGGGTTGGGAATGGACAAAGATGCCCATAATAGTGTGTTGAACGTTGTGAATGGATGTGATTCTCTGAATTAGAATAGTGAACTTGAGATGAAAACTTTGATTGATCGAAAGAACCACTATTAAACTTCTTTTCATAAAACTGTTCGCGGATAAACAGTGGAACCAAAAGTACTAATGCATAAAACTTTCTAATCAGATTAAAGCGCGATCGTAGATATGAGTTCTAGAGGACGTGGTAAAGGCAGAATGGCTGTGACGGAACCAGTTGGGTCTGGTCAGGGATTCCAAGATTTAGTAGAAAGTATGTTAGTTTTATTAATATCAGAGTGCGCAGCAGTAGCGTAGTGTGGTGAGTTAGGATGTACGATTGTTCGTTAGTCAGTAATTTCGAGGACGAAATTATTTTTAAGGAGGGTAAAATTGTAATATCCTAGATTTAGGGGTTATGCTTTTACGCATAATTCAAGTGATAGTGGGCTTAGTGTGTGTTTGGATATGTTTTAAGGGTTTTTAGATTTTTAGAATGTAAGGGAATGCCTTAGAAAAATATTAGATTTTTATTCTTAGAAGGGGAGCTAAGCAAAATTGGCCTTAAGAAAATTAGTTTGAGGTTTTAATCACAATGAGTCAATTGGTAAAGTGGCAAATGGAGTGTGGAGTGTATTAATGGTCTTAGGTTCGAATCCCATGGATGACATTAAGGTGACTTTTAATTTTTGTATGGCATGTGTTGGTCAAATTTTACTTATGGTAAGGATGGACTTTGTTATTTATGGATAGTAGACTAAGGAATAAGGCAAGTACTTATTTATGGTATGGTATCAAGGAATTACGGTAAAATGAGGAGACAAAACGCATGGATTATGGAGTGTTGTTTTGGAAACTCTTCTATGGCATTTTGTCCATGAACATGGATGGTTTCATGGACTAGGGGGAGTTGGCCGAATTTTTGGAAGGAATAGGATTAGGAGGAAATAAAGAGGAAATTGTGGGATTTGTGATGAATATGTGAGTTGGATGGCCAAGGGTGATTTCTTTGATGACCATTTCGATTTTGTGAGTAGAGGGGAGTAGCCGAATTTCTCTTAAGGAGTTTAGATGTTTTCTTTTTGGGTTTATTCTTTATTCTCTAGTGTGGTGCTGAAATCCTAATGCTATCAAAGTGCCGTTTTTGTGCATAAGCCATTTAGTTTCGGTTTCCCTTCTCTTTGTTTTGTGTTCAAAACTTCAAAGATCATTAAGGTCACTAGCGTTTTATTCTTCTCTCTATTTGCTAGTTTGGCCGAATCTATCTCTTTCCCAAACTCCTTTTCCTTTTGATAGCCGAGTATGTCATCACCATTGGTAAGGCTTGGCCGAACCCTATAGCCTCTTTCTCTCTTGTCTTTGCTTGAAATTTTAAGAAACACCATAGCCAAATCCTCTTAGCATTCAACTCCCTCCACTTTGGCGTGATCTCTCTCTCTTCACCATTCAAGTGCCGAAATCTTTCTCTTTGGGACTTGAAGTCGATTCTCTGAGGGTGATACCATCGATCTCTTGCTCTTAGTTTCGTTTTAAAGTGTGAAGTGCTCGCATAGAGGAGTCTTTTGGATTCGATTCTTCAATGAAGGAGTTCAACAATCGTAGGAGTGCAAATCGTTAGACGTGGGTTTCGGGATTTGATTGATTGTGCCAAAGCAGGTGCGTAGTTATCGCACTATTCTCCTGTTATTTGTGTATATTGATATATATATATATATGTGTGTGTGTGTGTATGTTAGCCGAAACTAATGGCTAAGAAGGTGGATACCCGTAGTGGGTAATCAATTAATCAGGTCAGTGCTCTATTTTGCCTATGATATATGTGTGATATTTGTGGTGAGCATGTGATGAATATTTATTCTAAATGTTAATCTGACATGGTACACATATATGCATGGGACTTGGGATGTGAAAATCGAAGGAAAGGGTGTACATATTTATGTACGTGGTCTAATGTTAGCCTTGTGCTACATTAGCGCTTGATGTTAGCTATGTGCTTCATCAAGGGAGGTGTTGGCTAGGTGCCCATCTCGGCGATTGATAGTCGTGTGCATCACCGTGGATTAATTGATATGTGGGATCACTTATGTGATTGGTGGCTTAGCCACGGCCTTGGGTGGCAAGTCCGCCAAGGTGAGATATGTGGGATCACTTAGGTGATCGGTGGATTAGCCACGGCCTTGGGCGGCAGTGTGCCGAGGTAGGTGTAATGGATGGACAATGGTTTGGTGGGCTTCATAATTGCATAATTTTGTATGTGGATCAGTATGGATATGGGCCAAGCCCATATGTGGGGACATGTGAAATAACTATGCACCGAGTCCAGTGTGACTCACCCAAATTTTTCTCAAACCTTACAGTGATGCATAAAGCTTGGACCAAAGTTGGAGTGGATACGAGGTGGCCCATGCAGTAAGATATTTTATTTGTTTTACACATTTTATTTATGAAAGGTTATTTATTGTAATAAGGGCCACTTTAAGTATTTAAGGATTTTTATTATGTTTTAAGTTGGATTGTCGATTATATTATTATTTGAAAATGTTTTATTTTTAGCATCTTATGTTTTAAAAATCTATATTAAAATTTTCTAGTCGAAAATTTTGTAACAACTTAATTTTATTTAGAATTTTAATTATATAATGTTTTAGTAAAGACAATAAATTTTTATGTTTTCACTCTAAGTCAAAATATTTTTCAAACATTTTCCGCAGTGGCATTCTAAATTCGGCCGTGGCGTATGGGCCGGGTTTGGGGTGTTACATTTATTTATCAACAAAGAGTAATATCCCTAAATCGGGTTTAGTAGTTTTGGGTATATTTTTTGGGTTTCGAGCGTGAATTTAGGAATTTATGGGATTAACAATAATTTTTTAAATTGAATTTAGGAAGCCAATTTCATCTAAAATCGATTAAACAATAATCCGAAAAATAAAAATATTTTTGGAAAATTAATTTTAAAGTAATTAAATAATCATTAGTGAAAACAATTAATTTGGGTCTAAAAAGTATTTTAAAACAAATTTTATTGGGGGTTATTTTGAGTTAAAATTAAATATTTATTAAATTGTATTTAATTGTAAAATAAAGGAAATTTTGGGGTATTTATTTGGCAAATAAAACTTTAATTTCGAAATTTTGGAGGGAAAGGATTAATTGTTAAAGCAAGGGAAATGTGAGCGTGGCCATTGGGCAAATTTCCCAAATTTTAAATTTCTCGTGGGTTGTTTTAGTTTTAAACACAATGCATCTAGCCTACTTGTAACACCCCAAACCTGGCCTAGAAGTTAGGCCCAAATTCGGCATGTCACATTGAAGTGTTTTAGCGAAAACCTTGTTTTCATTGAAAACCCTTCTAGAGAAAAGTTAAGTAAAATCTAGTTTGCTTTCAAAACGAGGTGTAGCCAAAAATAATTTCCTTGTTACTATGTAAAAATTTCCTTTGACAGCGGAAGCTCGTTCTTTAAAACACAATTATTTTCAAAAATATGAAATATGCTTAAAGGAAATAAATCTAGGTTCCGTTTCAAAATTACAATGCATAGTGGAAGTAATGGAATAATAACTAGAGGGAAAGCCTTATTACAATCCGAAATAAAATAACTTAAAATCTAGAATTTAGATATTAAGAAAAAAAACAGGTCTAATCGTCTTGCTAGTTGGCCACCTCTAAGTCCCTTAATTAGTCGAACCGCCTAATGAGGATCACCTGAGAAAAATAAAAGAGGGTGTGAGTTTTCGAAAACTCAGTGTGTACGCCCCTCGCCAAACAAAAAAACATACATATCATAATAATAACATAACAATTTCATACATGCAATGCAGTGCAAACCCTCCCCAAATAATCCATCCGGTACACATCGTTTGCCTTCCAACCCTACACTCCTGTGGGGATTTCTAAATCAACCCACCCAATCGATACACTTCAAGGGTAGCCCGGTTGCGGTACTACCTAACGTTGCAGCAAAGCTGCTGATCATATAATGGGCTTAAAAAAAGCCATCGGTGGATCCATAGTTGTCAAGCAACCATGCGATCCTCACATACTTCCTCCATTCCATAATTCCCACCCATATGCATCCTAAACAGAATATCATATGAATGCAGCAAATGTACATGTAACATCCATAAATCTTACATTCAACACATAGGGGTATTTTAGTCATTTCACAAGTTAAGGGTATTTTGGTGATTCTACCCTACAGGGGTAATTCGATAATTCTTAACAGTATGGGTCTTAATTACGAACCTTAGCCCGTCAACAAGTCCTCATGGCTAAAGTGAACAGACACTACGCACCAGGTTGGATTACATAGAAGAGGAGGTAGGTCTCTAGGACCACTTAAGTACCAAGGTCTCCCTAGATCCAATCCTAGACATGCATATGTCCATTTCTACACTCTACCCTAGCGGCTTGTCCACAGACATGTTTGATTATTAAATTAAGTTTTATGCTATTGAAGAATTTATCAGAACTAGGCCTAGAGTCCATTAAAACCCTAGTATGCATTTCTAAAATCCCATAAGGCCCACTAAGCCCAATCATGTCCATATAGCCCATTAAGCCCAATCATGTATATGTAGCCCATTAGGCTAGATCACAATCAAATCACACAACCATCCATCATTCAGTTACACATATCAACTCTTGCTGACTTGGGCCCACGAGCTCGGCAGACCCATTTAACCTCGTCTTGCCCGGTCGGCCAAATGAATGTTCCCACATTGCTCTCTTGGCCCCGGTAATAGTATTGGTGTTCCCACATGAATGTTCGCACGCTCGTGTGGTTGCCGGTGCCAACCTTTTGGCTTTTCGGCTTTTCAGTATTTTGGGTTTTTCGGTATTTCAGCTTTTTCCGATTTGTCGTGTGTGAAGTGTATGTACACACCTGGTAAATGAGACATGTTACACTATCCTCAGCCTTGAACCTACAATCAATACCAACCTCCAATCAATCACACACTTAACCACAATATTTACCAAAAACCGAAGCCTTACCTTAACCTTACCGTGTACGACCAGTCCTAATAGCCCTTCCTTAGCTACTATTCATGAATATCCCCTAGATCTATATCAATCTTAATCGTTAAAGACAAAATAATAGGTGACTTGTGTCCACTTAAGTCACATTTTCCTTACCATAGGCTATTCGACCCACTTATCCCAAAATCAAGAACACTTACCCAAAAGCCGAAACGTATGGATAGCTTTTCGGCAGAGACTTGTAGATCCAAGCTTGATTCCAATTTTTCCAAGATCTGATCCACCAAAAATCAAAGGAATAATGACAACACGACAGAGATTTGGTCACTAGAGTATTCAGCACAAGTTTTGGGGTGATGAAGAAATCGGCTCCAAGAGCAAAGGTTTTTCGGCTTTTGAAGTCACGAATATTTGGTCCCCAACAATTGAGATGAAGGTGGGACGGCACAAGAAATGGAGAAAAAAAGAGAATGATATTTGATTTAAGGCTTTAGTAGAGAAGAAAAGAAAACATATAAGGAAGAGGCGAGGTTTAGAACAAAAAAAGTGAAGGAGAATTTGGCAGAGCACTATAGTTGTCGAAATAGCACAAAGGGAATTCCAATTGCCGAAATAGCACAGAGGGAATTCGGCACCCCCTATTTATACACAAAACCGAAACTCTACATATCCCCCAAAGTCGCAATTGGCTCTAACTCTTCCCCATCTCATCTCTTCGTTTTTCTCCCTGATAACTTCCCAATCCTTTTCCTAAATTTTCTCTTTTGATCACTCTCTTTAGAGTCCATCATCACACCACTTCCAACCTTCTAGAAGGCCAAAATTAAACTCCTAAAAAATACTAAGATAGAATTCGAACCTAGGATCTCCTTGCTAGCCCATAACGCCACCTTTCTATACATTAAGTGGCGTCACTTAGCCACTCCACCACAAGGCTCTTTTATGCCATTTTTCCCTATTTTTATTTAAAAGCCCATCTACTCACCGTGTTGGTTCCTTTAATAATTAATTAAAAGTTCCTTCTCCTCAAAGTTCGAACCCAGAACTTCTCCAACACCCTAGAAACTCCAAGTTTATTAAACCTTTAAAGCCAACATGTCATTTGTCATTTTCTTGCTTAAAAAAAATTTATGAGACCCAAAGCCTAAAGCCAATTCATCTATGCCCGAAATTCGGGGCGTTACACTACTTTTCGCACCATTTGCATTAGATTAGAGAGCTATAAAATTCATTTTGTTTGCATGGTTCTAAAGATCTATCATTAGAGAATAGATTCAACAAATTTTCTTCTCAAAATACTCTCTCTTTTCACCTAAAATTATTCACAAAAGTAACCAAAAATATTTTGAAATTTCTCAAGATTCTTGAATCAAGATTTTCAATCAAAGGATTTATAATGAATCAAAGGTAATTATTATTTCTAAACTTATTTTTATGATGATTAGAAGCATATTTACATGATTTGAGTGATAATTACATGGTTTTTTTTATCAATGTAATCTTCTTCAAAAGCTTAAGTTGCATTAATGGTGGATCTTGAATTTTGAGAGGAAATCCACAAATCAATGGATGTTCCAACTCAAAATGGATCTATTAGAAGGTTTTTGGTCTTATTTATCAAGATTAAACATGTTTTGTAAGATAATTTAAAGAAATTCAAATTTCATCATCTTCATGAATCAATTTTCTGGATTTTTGTGAAATTGATTTAAATGTGAAATTGATGCTTAGTATATGTTTATTTGGTCTAGTATTGATATTTGGAAGTGATTAGGAGGGCTGGAGTGATCGATTTCGTGAGGAATCGAGTTTTTAACTTGATGATACAAATTTGATAAGGTAACTTTGAGTGAAAATTTCCTATAGCCTAGTTGTTGAAAATTTGTGTATATTATATCTTTTGAAAGCTGGTAATATCTATTTTATCTCTGTTGAAGCTTCGAATCTTGAAGAGGATCGAGCTAATTGAAATTGAAGCTTGGATTTGCTTGGTTGATCACTTGGTTGTGGTTGAGTTAGTTGTGTGGTGATTGTTATTAAATGGCAGTTTGGTAAATTGACCCTCACTTATGCTTAATTGGATGATTAGCTACTGATTGAAAATATTTAATTGAGTTTTGGTTGGTTAATTTTGCTAGATTATTTATATATGTTTAAGTGATGAAATTTTTGTTAAGTGTTGATAAGTGAGCATTTAGTGATTTTATGTGCTTGATTTGATTGATTATAATGGTGAAGTAAGCAAACATCCAGGAGTTTTTGGTTCATGGTATGTTGATATTTCAATTGATAAATGAACATTGATAATAGGTAATTGGTATGCTAGATTTAATTTGATGTTAAAATGGCTATGTTACATGATTCACATATGCATTTTGGCACTTTAAATTGAACAGATTATTGACTGAAATTATGTTATGATTTATTGGTTATATTGGCATTATAGCATGGTGGATCCATTCGATATACAACACGGTATGTGAGGCATGATGTTTACACTAACCATTGTTTAAATGAGGCTTCCATAGAGTGGTTTACTAGCGACTAAGGTATGCCACTTGTTTGAATTAACTAGTGGGTGATATGCATGAAATTGAATGTTTAATTCTATTTAATTGAGGCTTAATTGGTGTTAATAAACTCAATTGAAGGTGCATAAATATGTATGATATTTAATTGTAGCTAAATCGAGTTTAATTGGCCATTGAAATACTCGAAATCGGGTTTGAAATCGAATTTTTCGCACAAAAAAATTTGTAGTGGATTGTTGAGGGTTTGAATTCTAGTCTTTTTAAATTGGTTCTCTAGCCCGTTTAAATTACAAATTAGTCTTGTGACTTGATAAGTCTAATTAGAGCCTTAAATGATAAGGAAACTTTATAAAATTTTAGGATTAGACTTGTAATTGATAAAATTTGTTAGAAACGCACTCAATTTATAATTCGGGTATAGTAATGATAGTTTAACATTGTTACAATTTAGTCCTTAATGATAAAACTTGAATTAGACATGGAAAAAAAATTCAGATTAAGCTGAAATTTTTAGGGCTTACATAAATTGACTAAAAGAGGGTTGGTAAATGTATAGATCTTAATTCGGGTTAGTTTAATCATAGGTGATAAAATGAAAAAAATGCCTTTAGGTTAAATTACTTATAAAAAGTTTAAAATTGGTTCACAAATTGCTTCTGCGTTAATAAATAACTAAGAAATAGATAAGATTGAGGTGTTATAAGGTCGGGGTGTGTCTTGGGAGGTCGTTAGCCGGATAGTCACTTAGGTGGCTAATGTAACGCTTCGAATTCAGGCCGACCTGTGCCGATCGGGTTTGAGGTGTCACAAAAAGATTCATAATTCATCAACTAACATCAAAACCTAAACAAAAAAATTCAAGGAAAGTCCCTCAACCTTTAACAGTTTTGCAAATTAACCCCCAGGCTAGCTCGATTAAGCTAAAACAGACTCAAAAACATAAAAATCATTAGAAACAGGGTTGAAATCACATACCATGCAAGCAACAAGCTTAACTGAATGCTCCAAGCCTTTTTTAATGGTGTTTTAGGTTAGAAAAGATAAAATTGAGAAAGATGACAGTTTGTCATCTTTTAATTTCTTAACATTTTCATTTAATTATCAAATTACTTATTTAACCTTTAAAAACTGTCAAAATTTCATTAAAACCTATCCATGCATATGCACTAACTCATTAAATGGTTTATTTACCACTCAAGTCCTTTAGTTTAAGACTCCATAGCCGTTGGACCCTTTTAACATAGAACTCATCTTTTACACTTTTTATGATTTAGTCCTTTTCACCTAATTAACCATTTAAACATTAAAATTCGTTAAAAAAATTTTAATACGACCTTAATATAATTTTTTGAATATTAAAATAATAATGAAATAATTTACTTGTTAGAATTGTGGTCCTGAAACTATTGTTTCTGACACCTCTGAAAACGGGCTGTTATAACTCTCACCCCTAAAGGAATTTTTGTCCCTGAAAATCTTACCAGAAAATAGGTTCAGGAATTCCACTTTCATAGCTTCTTCTGGTTCCCAGGTAGCTTTTTTGATTCTGTGATATTGCCAAAGAACTTTAACTAAAGCTATACTTTTATTTCTCAACTCTTTAACTTCCCGAGCTAAAATTCTGATCGGTTCTTCACTGTACGACATATCTAGCTGAATCTCAACATCTACAGGTGAAATCACGTGTGAAGGATCTGATTGATACCATCATAACATCGATACATGAAATATGTTATGAATTTTCTCTAATTTTGATGATAAAGCCAATCGATAAGCCACTGGTCTAATTCTCTCGATGATCTTACACGTTTCGATGAATCGCGGACTAAGTTTTCCTTTTCGGTGAAAATGGAGAACTTTTCTCCAATGTGATACTTTAAGAAATACTTTGTCACCGACTTGGAATTCAATATCTTCCCTTTTCAAATCCACGTAAGATTTCTTATGATTAGAAGCATCTTTCAAACTGTCGCGTATCACTTTGACATTTTCTTCGATTTCTCAAATCAAATCAACACCAAATAACTTTTTCTCACTCAGCTCAATCTAGTATAATGGAGTTAGACATTTCTAACCATACAAAGCTTTGTACGGTGCCGTTTTAATGCTTGCCTGATAACTTTTATTAAATGTAAATTCAACCAACGTAAGAAATTTCTCCCAGTTACCTTCGAACTCTAAAACACAACATCGGAGCATGTCCTTGAGAATCTAAATTACTCACTTAGACCAACCATCAGTCTGTGGATGAAATGTTGTACTAAAAGACAGTCGAGTACCCAGAGCTTCGTGTAATTTTCTCTAGAATCAAGAAGTAAACCATGGATCTCTATCAGAGATAATAGATACCGGTACACCATGTAATCTAACAATCTCAAAAACGTACCATTCTGCCAATTTCTCAAGTGAATAATCCGTAAGCATTGGGATGAAATGTGCGATTTTTGTTAAATATGTAACAGCCCGATTTAAGGCCTAGTCGGAATAATGGTTGCGAGACCACAAATCTAAAGTAGAAATATGTGTTTTATGATTTTTATGAGGCTTATGATGTGTTTTCATGGTTGTGTGAAAATTTCATGAGGAAATTTTATTTATTAGTGATTAAATTGTCCATTAGGACTAAATTGCAAATATTAGAAAATATGAGATTCTGGAAGATTTAAGTATGAAATAGAATTATAAAAATTTCTAGAGGTCCTTATTTAGCAATTACACCATTAAATGTCAAGATGGAAAAAAATGGATATGGGAAGGAAAAATCTCAAGAAAGGGCATTAAGAGCATTTTTGTCATTTGGTTAATAAAAGAATTAAAAGGGAAAAAGAAGTCAAAAATCCATGTCCATCTTCTTCCTAAGTGTCGAAATTTTCAAGCTCTCCATAGCTATGGTTTCATCATCTTTCAAGCTTGATTGTAAGTACCTCCTAGCCCCGTTTTTAATGTTTTTCGTATTTTTGAGATCCTTATAGTTCAATTTAGCTATTTCTAGCTATATTTTGAGCTAGGGTTTATGTTCAAAAATTTACCCATGCATGACTTGTAAGTATTTTGATGTTTTATGGAAGAATATGAAAGTTTGATGTATGATAAAACATATTTTTCTAAGTGATTTTCATGAAAAATGCATAAAAGGACCAAATTGTAAAAGTTATAAAAATGGTCATACATGAGTGAAATAGTGGAAATAGAAGGATATTGTAGTTAAGAAAATGATTTTTCTAGGCTTAAAATACAAGAAAGTTGAATGAAAATCATTTTACGAGCCTAGGGGCAAAAGTGCAATTGTGTGAAAATTTAGGGGCAAAATCGTAATTTTGCCAAAGTATGAATTAGGAGTCGGTTTAGTCAATGTGAGTATTAAACAAGTGAAATTGTTATTATAGATCAAGAAACACGAAGCCCGAATCGAAATCGAGGCAAGGACAAAGTGTTGGACTAAATCGAACATCCACACACATTTTGAGTACCGAGGTAAGTTTGTATGAAATTAAAGTTTCATAATTTTTTATATTTTAATTGCTTAATATTATGACAAAGAATATCATATCTCTAAAAATCGACTAATGATGCCCCGATGAGGAAATGATGAGAATATGCCAAGTTGAAGTCCCGATTGAAGGTTCAGAATAACGAGGATACTTATGTCACAACATGAGATAAGGAAAGTCCCGTATAAGACCATGTCTGGGACATGGCATCGGCACCGAATGTAGGTCCCGTATAAGACCATGTTTGGGACATGGCATTGGCACCGAAAGTAGATCCCGTATAAGTCTATGTTTGGGACATGGCATCGGCATCGAATAAGGAAGGTCTCGTGTAAGACCATGTCTGGGACATGGCTTCGGCACCAAAGGTATATCTCATGTAAAACCATGTCTGGGACAAGGCATCGACATCTATGTATGATCTCGTGTAAGACCACGTTTGGGACATGGCATCGACATTGAGTTAAGAAATCCCGTGTAAGACCATACCTGGGATATGACATTAGCATCGAAATACATGTATGATAAGATTGAGTCTCCCTCCGATATTCCGAGTAGTTCAACGGGCAAAAGAGCTAAGTATGTAAAGATGATAAGGAGCTAAGTTATACAAGGACGACAAAGAGTTCCATTTAAGTTAAGGTAAATCAAGTGCTAAATTATGTGTTGAAGTGATACATGTACCATGAGTAAAATTACGAGTTATGAAAACCGTAATGTGATATGTGATGCGTAAGAATAAGTATGAGTAAGTATGTTTAAGTTCTTGAGAACTAGTGTCGTTATTGCTCTATGAGATGAATGGATTTTTCCATAAGTACTTATGTTCCTATTTTAATTCATGCAAACTTACTAAGCTATATGCTTACCCCTCTCTTTTCTTTCTTTCCTTGCAGTATCGTCAAGCTAGCTCGAGGATCGTAGAACGTTGGAGCTTGGATCACACTATCAATAATTCTTTTGGTATAGTAAAGTTGTTTTATTTTGAGTATGGCATGTATAGGAACTTGGTCATTTTGTGTTACGTCATATTTGAAAGCCAAAGTATTGACTACTAATGTTATACACTCATTTTGTGAAGGGCCATTGGAATTTGGCCAACATTTGTCAAGTTTTTATTTCTAATGATGATGAGTTTCATGAAGTGAAAGTTCATGCAAGTGTTGGAGTAAAATGTGTAATGTATGAATGAGGGTTAGTGGTTCTTCATAGTGTATTATGACCATGTTAACTATTGCTTGAGTTGGTATAAGTGTGTTTATGTTTTAGGGTGGCAATTGGCTTGGAAAATAGCCTTATAATTGTCCACATGGGTAGACACACGAGCGTGTGTCTAGGCCATTACACACGGTCGTGTGAGACACATGGTTAGCCCCATGGGTGTATTGATAGGCTGTGTGTCCCTTGTATCAAATTGTGAGAATTTGATTCGTTACACGGGCCAGCACACGAGTGTGTGCCTAGGCCGTGTGCCCTTAAGAGGTTGCTGACGTCATAAACAGAATACCCAAGTTTTCACACACGGGTGACGACACGGGCGTGTGGCCCTGTTTAGGCAAAAATTTTCTAAGTGCACAAAAGTTTCTGGTTAAATTCTGAAACCCTTCGTATACATGTTTAGGGCCTCGTAGGCTCATAAGAAATTTTATAGCCCAAAGTTATATGTTTAAGCAAGTTAAGTCCGGTAATGCCTCGTATCCGGTTTCGGCGTTGAACATGGGTAAGAGGTGTTACAAAATGATCCACCACAACCCATACAATATCTTTCTTTCTTGGAAATAGAGGCAATCTTGATACAAAGTTTATTGTAACACATTCCCATTTCCACTTTGGAATCATCACTGGTTGTAATAAACTAGAAGGAACCTGATGCTCGGCTTTAACTTGCTGACAAATCAAACATTTTGATACGAATTCTGAAATCTCTCATTTCATACCTAGCCACCAGTACATCTGTTTCAAATCACCGTACATTTTATTGCTACAAGGACATATCGATAAGCTACTATTGTGAGCTTCATGTAAAATCTTTTGAATGACTTCAGAATTTCTCGAAACACAAATCCCATTTCTGAAGTACAAACTATTGTCTGTAATAACATGAAAGTCTAAGTCAGGTGTTGACTCAATCTGTTTCCATTTAGCGATCAATTCAGTGTCACTTTTCTGAGCTTCACAAATCTGTTGCAAAAATGTCGGTCTAGCTTTTAATTCAGCTAGTATAGAACCATCATCAATCAACTTCAACCATGTGTTCAAAGATCGCAAGGCAAACAAAGATTTTCTACTTAGAGTATCAACAACGATATTAGCTTTTCCCGAATGATAGTCGATGATTAAATCGTAATATTTCAGTAATTCAAGCTATCTACTGTAACACCGCTAAGCCGTAACCATCGTCGGACTAGGGTTAAGAGGCATTACTAATCATTTCCAAACATTTCATATCATTTCCAAACATTTCATATCATTTCCAACATAAAGTCATTCAAAAAACATAATTTACAATCATATAGTCCCTTAATGAGGTCTACGAGACCTTAAACACGTGTTAGAAAGGGGTTGGGACTAAACAAAACTCATACAAAAATTTTTGAAATTTTAACATTTTTCTAAGTTACAGAGGTCACACGCCCGTGTGGGTAGGCAGTGTGCCTCACATGGCCTCAGACACGCCCATGCTTCCAAGCCGTGGCAAAACAGGGCATACATACTGACTTGTCCACACGGCCTGAGACACGCCCGTATGCCTCACCCGTGGTCGACTCTGACTTGCATCACACGACCAATCACACGCCCCTGTGTCTGGCTCGTGGTCGAGCCTATTTTGGACCAATTTACAAACCTGCATGACACGGTCGAGACACACGCCCGTGTGCTCAACCGTGTGGGCAATTATAGGCCATTTTTCAAGGCCAAATTACCATCCACACTTAGAATCATATATAACCATCACTCCAATACCAATTCATGCCTCAAAAATGCAATCAAACATACCAATACAAACACCAATTCACCATCAACTATTCCATCAATACCATACTCAATCTCATCTTAATTAAATTCATCTAAAATACCAATTTCACATCCTAAATTATACCAAACAAGCATCATGCCATTCATCTCATAATTCTACATTTAAACCTCATTCTCAATAACCAATTTAAGCTTGAATTATACTATTTCCAACCATACTATTTCATACCACATTCATCTTTTACAAATCTCACACGTAATATCCAAAATCATCGAGCTTTCAAGCCATGTAACATAGTAAGGTCTAACATCTCAAAATATACCATATCTACTAGCCTATACATGCCATATACCACATATATATACAACTTTCAAAATACCAAAATAGATGGCCAATAGTGTGATTGAGTTGCTGACGATCCCTGAATCCAAGCTAGCTTTACTGACACTGTAAAAGAGAGAAACAATTCACACAGTAAGCTTAGAAGCTTAGTAAGTTCGTAATATAATACATTCAAGTCAATAAATCAAATACAATATACAAAGTTAATCCATCACATAGATCAACTCACAAATATACACACCATATCATTCATAACTAATATACTCACTTAACCATTCATAATTCCATTTACAACTTCATCAACCACAAAGGTTCAATATATACCTTAGCCAACACATAGTTACTCACCATTCATGCTACTCAATTGCTCGATATTACATCACTTTCAACCTTTGTTAATCATTCGATTTAATCGCACACTTAGTGCCAATTTCATAACCAAAGCATAAATATCATCGCACACTTAGTACCTGTACTTTAAACTGAATTCATCTCGGTATCGCACACATAGTGCCAATCAATAAAGCCGAAGTTTCCATAACTTTGCACACACTGTGCTATCCATCTCTGTTTCAATTTCAATTACACACACATAGTGCCATCTAATTAAATTCCGTACATTTCTAATCTCATAATCACACATATATACATATATTCATTCCATAATTCTAAAACATAATTTAACAACACGTATTATATCCGAACTTACCTTGGATGTCGAAATACCGAGACTAATCGATCAATCGAGAACTTTGTCTTTGCCTCGATCTCGATCTGAATCTGTCCTTTCTTTGTCTATACATATTCAAATTTAACTCATTCAATCACCAAATCATTCAATTTAGTCCAAACACACATATTTAGGGCATTTTACAAAATAGCCCTTACATTTTCACATGTTGACACTGGGACTAATTCATAAAATCATCAAATACACATAATTTCATTTCACCCATGCCTAGACGAATTCTCCTTGTATCCATTCAAGCCCACACATTCCATTTATTTTACAATTTAGTCCTCTAATTTCTTATTTTCACAATTTAGTCCAATTTACTTAAAATCACCAAAAATCCAAAGACAAACTATGTTAATCTATCACATAACTTCCATATTTCATCATCAAACATCACAAAACTCATGAATTCATTAATGGAACTTTTTAAAATCTCCATCAATTCACAAAATTGAAGCATTGGTTTTAAAGAGCACTAAGCAGTGGTTACAAAAACATAGAAATTATCAAAAACCGATAAAAAACTAACCTTGAATTAAGAACATCAATGGTCGAATATCACAAGCTTCAACCTTCTTTTTCTTTTCTAATTTTCGATGAAAGAAAGATGAGAATGGCCATTTTCATGCTTTTTGTTTTATTAAATTAAGTTTAATTATCATATTACCTTTTTACCCTTAATGAAATTTTGATACAAAACATTTAATCTATAGATATAATTGTACACTAGCTTAAAAATGGCATAATAACACCATAAGGACTTTATATTTATAAATCCATGCCAAATAAGCACTTTAACAATCAGTACATAGCTTTTGCATTTTATGCGATTAGGTTATTTTCTCAAATTAAACACAAAAACGATAAAATTTTCACACAGAACTTTCACACATGCTGAATCTCATATTATAAACACCAAAAATAATATTAAAATATTATTCTGACCTCAGATTTGTGGTCCTGAAACCACTGTTCTGACTAGGGTCTAAATCGGGCTGTTACATCTACGTTGTCTCGAGTTCAGATCTTTCTATGACATCAAATACTTCAAGCTTTTGTGAACGCAAAGATATGACATTTTTCTCCATACAAATGGTGTTACCAAATATTTAAAGTAAACACAATAGCTGAAAGCTCTAAATCATGAGTTGAGTATTTTTTCTCATGCAGTTTTAACTGTTGAGATGCATAAGCTATCAAAATACAGTTGAGACCAGTTAATGAAGCATCACTATAAGTCACAAATTCCTTGCCGGACTCTGGTTGAACCAACACAGGGGCTTCGGTCAATAACACTTTCAACCGAGCAAAGCTCTGGTGACACTTTTCAGACCATTCGATCTTGACGTCTTTCTGAAGCAGCTTTGTCAACGGCGTAACAATCATTGAAAATGTTTTAACAAATCTCCAATAATATTTGGCTAAACCTAGAAAACTTCAAACTTTTGGAACATTTCTCGAAGGCTTCCAGTCCATTATAGCTGATATTTTACTTGGGTCAACCCTGATACCGTCAGTCAATACCACGTGTCCTAAAAATCCAACTTCTTGGAGCCAAAACTCACATTTGCTAAATTTAGCAAACAATTGTTTTTCGTGCAAAGCCTGTAAAATGATTCCTCAATGCTGGGCATGCTCTGTTTCATCTTAGGAATAAATCAGTATGTCATCAATGAACACAACCACAAATCTGTCTAAATATGGCCTGAATATTCTGTTCTTCAAATCCATAAATACAGTTGGTGCATTGGTCAAACCAAATGGGATAACAAGAAATTCATAATGTCTATACCTAGTTCTGAAAGTAGTCTCCGGCACATCCGAGTCTTTAACCCTTAATTGATAATATCCAGAACGAAGGTTGATCTTTGGAAATACTATCGCATCTTTCAATTGATCAAACAAATCATCAGTATGTGGCAAAGGATATTTGTTCTTGATCGTGACTTTGTTGAGTTGTCAATAATCGATACACAATTGCATAGACTCGTCCTTTTTCTTAACAAATAATACTGGAGCACCCGAAGGAGAAAAATTGGGTCAAAAAAAACCTCCGTGTGTCAACTTTTGCAACTGTGCTTTTAATTCTTTGAATTATGTAGGTGCCATTCTATACGGAGCTATCAATATCGAAGATGTTCCCAGTACTAACTCAATAGCAAATTCAACTTCTTTGACTGGCGGTAACCCTAGTAACTCTTTTAAAAACACATCTAGGAATTCACAAATAGTCAGAACCAACTCTAATTTCATTTTTGAAACTCTGAAATCAAATATGTAAGCTAGGTACGCTTCATAGTCTTTTCTAACATGTTTCTGTGCCATTATAGTTGAGATAACATTAGATGTACCATCCAATCTGTCTGGTTCAATTCAAATATTTTCACCGATCTAACATTTCAATACAATATGCTTTCATCTACAATTCACAACAGCATCATGCAGAGTTAACCAGTCTATACCTAGAATCACATCAAACTCATCAAATGGTACAACATCAAATCAGTCTGAAAGTTGCAATGTAAATCATCAAAGGATAGTTTTTACAGACTTTATCAACTAACACATATTGACCTAAAGATTCATTACTCTAACCACAAATTCAGTAGACTCAAAAGGTATTTTCTTATCCAACACCAAAGTTGTGTATACATATGAGTGCGTTAATCTCGGGTCAATCAAAGCATTAATATTAGTATCAAAGATAGAAAATGTACCAGTGCTCACATTAGGTGCTGAGGCTTCCTCTCAAGCACGAATCGCATAAGCCCTAGCTAGTGCACGTGCCTCAGATCTAACAGTAGAATCTTTTGTTCCACTTCCACTGTTACCCGTATTACCGCTATTTTTGGGTGGTCTCCCTCTCGCAGCCGTATTAATCAAACGAGTATTCTAAGCTTTCTCTTTATCTAATCTTTTAGGGCAATCTTTAAGAAAATGATCATAAGAACCACATTTGAAGCATGAGGTCTCGAACTCAAAAGCTACTTTCCCTTATCTCTCCACGAGAAACCTACTGAAGCTGATGAACGACTGTGAAATTCTTTTGATTTATTCAATGGAGATGAGAATGATTTTCCCATAGGTCATTTACCCGTGTCACGAGCCTCAGAATTTTCTTTTCTGTTTCCTTTATTGAGTTCCTCGACCTTGGGTGCTCTATCAACCAAAACCACAAATTCTTTCAACTCTAGAATTCCAACTAACATATTGATGTCTTCATTTAAATCGTCTTCGAACCGGGTACACATAATAGCCTCTGATGGTATGCATTCCCGAGCATATTTACTGAGTCGTACAAATTCTCTCTTGTACTTGGCTATTGTCATATGGCCCTGTTTCAATTCTAGAAACTCTTTTGCTTTTTATAAAGGAACCGCTAGCTAACATATTTCTTTCTAAACTTTGACTAAAAGAATTCCCAATTCACATGGTCTTTCGGTACTACCTCAATCAAGGTGTTCCACCACTAATATGCCGAGTCTTTCAAGAGAGAAACAACACACTTTAAGCATTCAACCAGTGTACAAGATAATTCATCAAAAACACTCACTGTATTTTCTAGCCAAAACTCAGCTTTTTCAGGATAGTCTTCACTTGTACCATAGAACTCTTCAGCTCCCTATTTTTGAATTTTATCAACTAGAGGCTTACTTGCATATATTGGTTCCAAACCCTAAGGAATAATGGGGATAGGTTGGGGTACGGGTGGGGCGGAGGTCATTAAGCCAACGAGATCGTTCTTACAAACTTTATAAATCATTCAGACATCATGTGGAAGAAGGCTTTTTAGCCTTAACTCCCTGGCCCTCAGCTACGGGCCCATTACCACTAGAAGTTGCTCTATGAACGGAAGCTTGTGCATTACTTTCAACCTCATCGGAATCGACTCTATTGGATGACATCTTATCTATATGGAAACATAATTCAATTCGGGTCAGGAGTTATCATACTATCACAGGTTATATAATGGCATGTATTTCTAGACTCCATACATGCTACGTTCAGTCTAAGAATCGATTAAATTGTAGCTCTGATACCACTAAGTGTAACATCCCTAACTCATTTTTGTCGTCGAATTAGTGTTACAAAGCATTACCGTACAATCAGAAACATTTAAACATCATAACATTCAATAATTTACATATATTATAAACCATTCATTATCATACATTTCGTCTCTGAATTGAGCTTCAAGGCCCTAGAAATAGCTTACAAGCAATTTGGGACTAATTTGAAACAATTTAGAAAGCTTAGAAAAAAGTTACAAAAATTGGAAACAGGGGTCACACAGCCATGTGACATAGCCCTAGGCCATGTAACTTTCGAACAAGGGCCACACGGCCGTGTCCAAGTACGTGTCCTCACTCGTGTAACTCACTGATTAGGGCCACACGGCCATGTCACACGCCTGTGTGCCAGGCCGTGTATTAGGCCATATAACTAATTGACTTGAACCCTAAGAAATCCTCAGATGACACACGGCAGTGTCTGTAACACCCTTCACCCGTATTCAACGCCGAAATAGGGTTTTAGAGCATTATCGGACTTATAACACAATTACACATACATTTCTAAATTTTATTCAAATATAAATCAACACATTCATATCGTCCCTAATACGAGCCCACGAGGCCCTAAACATGCATTAGGAGTGGTTCGGGACTAAATCGATAACTTTGGAAACTTTTTGAACATTTAGAAAATTTTCTCAAAAACAGGGGACACAAGCCCGTGTGGCCCAACCATGTGAGACCATAGACACACCCGTGTTACAGGTCATGTGGACATTCGAAATTGAAGCACATGGCCGTGTCCCAGCCCATGTCTGACCCCGTGTAACTCTTTGACTTGGGTCACACGGCAACACACACACCCGTGTGGTTAGCCCGTGTGCCCTAAAAATAGCCATACACGACTGTGTGCCAGGCCGTGTGCTAGGCCGTGCCGAAACTATAGGGTATACTGACTTATACCACACGGTCAAGTCACACGCTCGTGTGTGAGGTCGTGAGGAGCATACTGACTTGGTTTCTAATTCAACACCAAGGGACACAAGGCCGTGTACGTGACCATGTGTCACACACGGCTGGGACACACGCCCGTGTCTTTGCCCGTGTGGACAAAAATAGGCTATTTACCGAGCCAATTTGCCACCCAAACTTGTGCATACCTACATCAAATTCAAAAGCACCAATACATAGCATCAATAGGCATTTAACAACAATTCCAACCAAGCTCAATTCACTACTTCAATACCAACAATTTACACGTTCATATTACCATGTATTGCCAATTCTAATCATAACAATTCCAAATTCACAAAACATCTATATGCATTATTTCAACCAAACTTTTTACCTTGGATAAAATCACAAACATACAATAACCATTTCCAACCTTTAACTACCTTAAATGCTAAACTATCCCAAACCATTGGCAAGCAATTATGAACCACATCATAAGCCTTTTTCACATATATACATATACATCCAAAACAACCAAATTAAGCCAAATATCATGGCCATATATACAAACCAAAAACATAACAATTAACAAGCCAACTTAAATGGCTAAATTCACTACCAACACATAACACAAAAAATCAAAGTCCTTATACATGCCATATGACCAAAACACAATCTCAAAAGTACCAATTTGATAGTTAAATAGTGTGACGATTTCTCTAACGATCCCTAA
Organism: Gossypium bickii; assembly: GCA_025503065.1. Taxonomy (NCBI): domain Eukaryota; kingdom Viridiplantae; phylum Streptophyta; class Magnoliopsida; order Malvales; family Malvaceae; genus Gossypium; species Gossypium bickii. The sequence continues at coordinate 29,667,287 of CP106712.1, forward strand.
GTCCGAGCTAACTTTGAAGTCACTATAAAACATGGAAAAATAAACAGAGTAAGCTAAATAGTTTAGTAAGCTCGTATGAAATAAACTCAATCTTACATGAATATACAAATCATCAACTTGAACATATCAACATGTAATTCATTTAAACTAACAAACCTTTCACATTTTCAATCATAATAGTAAATAAGAACTTCACAACTTCTTTGATTTAAGCTTATACAGTTCATTTACATACCTGTACCATCTCTTATCAATCTCATACACATCCACATCTTTCATTTACCCGTTAAACCATTCGGAATACTATAGGATACTCAGGAAACTCGCACACTAAGTGCCAATATCATGGCCCAAAGCCAACTCCATCTCTGTAACAGTCCAGTTTATACCCTAGTCAGAACAGTGGTTTCGGGACCACAAATCCGAGTCCGTATAATATTTTAATATTATTTTCTATGCTGTTGATATGTGATTGAGCATGTGGTAAATTTTCGTAAGCTAATCTGTCTGTCTGTGTGTTTAATTTGAGCAAAGGATTTAATTACATTAAATGTGAAAGTTATATGCCATTTGTTAAAGTGCTTATATGTTGTGGTTTTATAAATGTGAGGATTTAATTGGCAAATTAGCCATTTCTTTAGTAAGTGGACGGCAAGCTATATATCATGTATATTCATTAAGTTTTTATTTGTTATATTATAAGTTAAATTCATATTATATTATATTATTTTATAAGTTATATTATTATAATAAAAGAAACATTAGTAAGTGGCCTTATTTCATCATCTTCTTGCCGAAAACCAAAGAAAGAAAAGAAAGTTAAAGCTTTGTATTTTCGGTTGATTACAAGCCAAAAGTCAAGGTAATACTTTATTCAGTTTTTGGTAATTTTTACATTTTTACAATCGTTGCTTTGAGAGCTATCAAACCCATGTTTCAATTTAATGAATTGATGATGTTTGTGTGATATGCCATTGATGATTTGTTAGGCTTTTTGATGATTTTTGGTGTTAAATGAAAGATATGAGCTAGATGAACATGTTTTGTTCTTGAAGTTTTGATGAATTTAGCTAAATAGGGCTAAATTGAGAAAATGGTAAATTGAAGGACTAAATTGTAAATTTGATGAAAAATGTGGGCTTGTATGTGATGTGTATATATTCGGCTAAGCATGTGTATAAGTGGATTTTGTGAATTTGATGTTTTGAGAAAAATGGACTAAATTGATAAAGTGTGCGAATATGAGGGTTAATTTGCAAATAGCCCTAAATGAGTGTCCTTGGGTTGAATTGAATGAATTAGTGAATAAAAGGGTTAATTCTGAATATTTTTAGATTAAGAACCGAGGAAAACGGATTTAGATTGTGGGAAAGCGAAAGTAAACGAGTAGCCATTTCTATTCCGATAAACCGAATCCGAAGTAAGTCACTATGCAAATAAACGCATTTGTATGAAATTGTAAATGTTCTTATGATTATTGGGGATAATGAATATCTATGTGATATTATGCATATGAATTCCTGGATAAGTTCGATAGAGTGATTAAGCCCGAGAAGCCCGTACGAACCTAGGAATAGGTAAGACTGACTAAGTCATGACATAGGTATCTGCTCTGTTTCGTCATGTAAGATCACGTCTGGGATGTTGGCATTGATTTGAGACTCGTGTAAGACCACGTCTGGGACATTGGCATTGATATAAGTTTTACGAGTAAGGCCACGTCTGGGATGTTGGCATTGATATAAGTTTTACAAGTAAGGCCACGTCTGGGACGTTGGCATCGATATAAGTTTTACGAGTAAGACCACGTCTGGAACGTTGGCATCGATATAAGTTTTATGAGTAAGACCACATCTGGGACATTGGCATTGATGTGAGTTTACGTATAAGACCATGTCTGGGGCATAGGCATCGTATTGATTCGTGTAAGACCCTGTCTAGGACAGTGGCATCGATACCCGAGTGCACGTAAGACCTCGTCTGGGACGACGTCATTGTACTACTATTCCGAGCTTTTGAAGTATCCTACTAGTTTCCTATTGGTTCAACGAGCAAGTCTGTGATACGAATTACAAATCCGAGTTATGAACAATTATGTGATATTAAATCCGATTCAGGTACGTTGTTTGTACACTATTGAGTATATAAGGTGATAGGTATATGAAATTGATGATACAATATGTAAAGTTTGACTAGAGTTGTGTGGCTAGATGAGCTATGTGTTTATATGATTTTTGAATGGTGAAAATGGCTAAGTGATTGATATGTGCCACTGTATTTATTTGCAATTATGCTTTCCATACCAAGTTTATTTGTATAGGACTTACTAAGCTTTTGGAAAGCTTACTCTGTGTGTGTTTAATCTGTTTTATAGGTCGTCAAAGCTACTGAAGGCTCGGGACCGTCAAGGATCGTCATCACACTACTAATATCATTTTGATACACCTTGCATATGTATATAGCTAGATATGGCATGTATAGGCTAGTTCTTGGTATAATTTGTAAAGTGAACTTAGCCATGTGATTTGGCTAGATATGTTTGATATATGCTTAAAGAAGTATGATATGTGAAGTTGTTTTGGTATGATGAGTAGATATGAAAATGGTTTTGAAATGGTAAGTTTATGGGTGAATGATGTTTGAGCATAATCGTGTTTTGGTCATGCAAATTGTTATGTTTGGAGTTGATTTCAAATGTATTAATGTGTGATTCTCCTTAGTTGTCAAATATGCATGATTTGGGATGACTATTTGGTATGTTTTTAATGGTCATAGGTGAATGAAATGGGATGAAATATGTCGCTTATAGGTTTGACCCTTGTGGGTGACATTTTGGCCTTGTAGATGGCCTATAATGTCATAGGGTTGTGGCACACGGGCATGCTTAAGACCGTGGGAAAATTGGCAGAATGTAGCCTAAAAACAACACGACTTTAACACGGGCGTGTTTGGTGGCCGTGTTGGGGAAGTCAGTATAGAACCACGGTTTGGACACACAGCCGTGTCTGGTAGCCGTTGGGACCAAGTCAGTATATAGACACGAAAGGACACACGGGGGTGTCTAGTAGCCGTGGAGGGCACATGGTCTCCTCCCACGGGCGTGTCTCCCCTATATTTTAGAAAAGTTTAAAATTTTCATGACATTTCATATGTGTTTCAGTTTAGTCCCGACTCGACTTCTAAGCATGATTAAGGTCTCGAGGACCCATTTAAGGGACATTATGTCTGAGCATGATGACTGAATGTATGATGTTGTCTGTGAATGTTTCTGATATGTCTGGTAACGCTCCTAACCTTAATCCGGTGACGGACATGGGATAGGGGTGTTACAATCTCATATCACATATACTGCTCACACTAAAGCTATCCACAGGCCTGCTCACACAAGCTATCAGTTGAGACGTAGCTACACGGTGCTGCTCACACAAGCTGTCAAGTATCCGCAACACATGCCGGTATACTCAGCCACCAGTAGGATGTACAGGACCAGCACCCGGATCACTTAATCACATTAATCCCCTAATGACATGTCACTAGTATCCAAATATATTCGTAAGGTTCAACAAAGATTTCAAATGTCGAATCATCGTCGAATCTTTGTCAAACATATCCGTAGTCTCATAATCACAGTTTATGCAATATCTAAACATTTTAAAATACATTTATAATGAAATTTATCACATACGAACATACCTCAGATGCTAAAACAGCGAAAAAAGTCAACTATTCCGTAACTTTGTTCTTTCCCTGATCTAAGTCCATATTTTGCCTTTCTTGATATAAATATAATCAAAATTAACTTATTTAATCATCTCTCTATTCAATTTAATCCAAAATTCACTTTAAAGCCTTTTTACACAATTCCCCCTAATGTTTCACGTCTTTTATAATTTAGTCCTTATTTCACAAAAACACAAATTCATGCAATTTAACCACAACCCATGCTAGCTGAATTACTATTATGTCTCTAGAAGCAATATTTTTCATTTATTTCACATTTAAACCACAAAGTTTCCACATTTCACAATTTAATCCCTAATTTGCATTTTTCACTAAAAATCACTTAACAAAACTTGTATAACTATCATCAAACATTCAAAATCTATCATTAAGCATCAAAATACTTATGTATTCATCAATGAAAACATTCAAAATCTTTAACAGTTTTGCAAATTAGTCCCGGGCTAGCTAGACCTAGTTGTAATGATCTCAAAAACGTAAAAATCATTAAAACCATGACAAATCACATACCTAATTGCATGAATTTATCTTGGCCGAATGAAGAAACCTAAAGTCTTGTTTTTCTTCTTCAATTTCAGTTAAAAGATGAAGATGAAAGCATTTAATTTTTGTTTTTTTATTATAATTAACTATATTTACTAAATACCAAAAATAACCTTGTTACTAATTCAATATTTCAATTATGCCAAGCCATTATCATCCACTATCTAATTAATGGTCTAATTACCATATAAGGACCTTAACTTTAAGGTTCTATAGCTACTTGACACCTTTATCTAATAGAACTCAAGTTTTACTGTAACACCCCTAATCTATAACCATCGTCGGTTTAGGGTTAAAAGATGTTACCAGACATATCGAAACTTTTATGATCATTTCACAAACACAAATACATCATCATCATATTATAGCAAATCATATACATAGAGTCCCTTTAAAAGGTTTATGAGACCTTAAATATGCATTGGAAAGAGGTCGGGACTAAACTGAGCACATACAAAATTTTCTAAAAATCAAACATTTTTCAAAGTTATAGAGGTCACACGTCCGTGTGAGCAGGCCGTGTGCTTCACACGGCATTAGACACACCCGTGTGTCTAGACCGTGGCAAAACAAGGCATACATACTGACTTATCCACATGGCCGCAAGACACACCCGTGGGCAACACTGACTTAATTCACACGGCCTGTCACACGCCCGTGTGTCTGGCCCGTGTGCGAGTCTGACTTGTTTCGAATTACAAACTTAAGAGACACGGTCCAGACACACACCCATGTGCTCAACTGTGTGGGCAAATATAGGCCATTTGCAGGGCCAATTTGCCACCCAAATTTTGGGTCAAACCTACAAGCATTCAACATGTCTCAATTCATAATCTAATAACAACCAAAAACATACCAAATCATGCACAAATTGACCCTTAACCACATCATTCATTTGGATATACAATTCTTACTCAAATATACCAATTCAAAACATCAACTTTCCATCAAAAACATATAACTAATACTTCATCTAAACCATTTCAATTCATAACAATTTCTCATCATTTAAATATCCAAAATCCACTATGAACTCACCTATTTATGTACCATTTCATCTAGCCATTTATGAGCACATCATAACATACCAACTTATGCATCAATAAGTATAAACAAAACTCATTCATAAACACATCCATTAATGAGCCATATTACATGGCTATTTTTGCACATCTCAAAACCTACTCTAGTACTTCTAGCCTATACATGCCATACTTAAGTATGTACATATTCAAAAGATACCAAAATATAGTTCGATAGTATGCTGATGATCCTCGACGATCCCCAAGCTTATCATAGCTTTAATAATCTATAAAACAATTAAACAAACACACACAAAAAGTAAGCTTTTATAGCTTAGTAAGTCATAAGCAAATAATGAACAAATAAACATTTAAAATGATTGCAACTCAAATATTATCACATTTACAATAGCAATATAACATCAACGTTCAAATTCATATATACTCATAAGCACATATAAATTTATCTTTTACCATGTCCAATTCATGTATTCATCATAAACATATACTTACCTTGTTTTCATATACATATCACAAAGCACATACCTGAATCTTTTAGTTCATTCTCACATCTGATCTCATCTCGATAATGCCTGTTGATCCATTCAGAATTAATAAGGATACTCAGATAGTCGGAAGGCTCGTACGATGCCAATGTCCTAGACGTGGTCTTACATGTAATCACACATTAATGCCACTATCTCAAATAGGGTCTTACACGAATCAAATACGATGCCAATGTCCCAGACATGGTCTTACAAGTAAACACAAATCAATGCCAATGTCCCAGACGTGGTCTTACACGAAAACACGTATCGGAGTCCTATGTCATGAAATATGTATCCTAACTATTCCTAAGGTTCGTATGGGGCTTTCGGACGTTGTATCTCGATCATTTTAGGCTCGTAAATATTGCTCCCATGCTCAATTCATATTCATTTACACAAATAATAATTCAATTCGGCACTATTAAAATAGATACAATAAAATTTAACAACATTTATTTACTTATGAACTTACCTCAAATAACGACGGATGAAATCGACTACTCAACCACTTTCGACTTCCCCCGATCTAATTTTGTTTTCTTTCGTTCTTGATCTAAATAAATTCAAATTTAACTAATTTAATCACACATTCATCCAAATTCATCCAAAAACACATAAATAGGCCAATTACACTTTTTCCCCTTCCATTTCACATTTTTTACATTTTAGTCCCTATTTAATAAATCACAAAACACACAAAATTTCATATTACCCATGCTTGGCCAAAAATTCACGTAGTTCATATAAGTCCATATATTTCAGTTATTTCTCATTTTAGTCCGTCAAATTATTATTTTCACAATTTAGTCCAAAATAGTCAAATTCATCAAAAATTCAAAGACAAAACATGTTAATCTATCACATATCTTTCATATTTTATCAACTATTATCACAAAGCTTACAAAATCATCAATGGAATAACTCAAAATTATCATCAAATTCTAAAATTAAGACATGGGCTTGATAGTACTTGAAGCAACGATCACGAAAAAGTAGAAATTATCAAAAACCGAACAAAACTCATACCTTAATCAAGCAAAACCATAGCCGAAACCTAGGAAGATTTTATTCTTTCTTTTTCTTTCAATATTCGGTGAACAAGGATGAATATAATGGCCATTTTTATGGTTTTTTTTATTTAATAGACATTATTTACTCATTTACCAAATTAACCTTATTTATTAACATATAAAACTTATATATATAAAGGCCATTAATGTCCATACTAACGTTTAATGGGCAAATTACTACATAAGGATATCATCTTTAATAAGCCATGTCAAATTTACATATAACTAATTAGAACAGAGCTTTTACCTTTTATGCAATTAAGTCCTTTTTTCAAATTAAACACACAAACGATCAAATTTAATCCGAAAATTTCACACATGTAAAATCACATACTAAAAACACAGAAAATAATGTTAAAATATTTTTTTGACTCGAATTTGTTGTAACACCCCTAACCCGTAACCGTCGCCAGAATAGGGTTAAGAGGTATTACCGATCATTTGGAAACATTTCAATTCAGTTCACTTATAAACATAGCAATTCATATTCATATAGTCCCTTAAATAGGTCTACGAGACCTTAAACACGTGTTAGAAAGGGGTCGGGACTAAACCAAACACATACAATTTTCAGAAAAATCAAACATTTTTCAAAGCTGCAGATGTCACACGCCCGTGTGGGTAGGCCTTGTGCCTTAGACAGCCTCAGACATGCCCATGTGACCAAGCTGTGGCAAAACAGGGCATACATACTGACTTGTCCACACGGCCTGAGACATGCCTGTGCGCCTCACCCGTGGTCGACACTGACTTGCACCACACGGCCAGTCACATGCCCGTGTGTCTAGCCCGTGTGCGACCCTGACTTGTTTCAATTTGCAAACTCGAAAGACACGGTCGAGCCACATGCCCGTGTGCTCAACCATGTAGGCAATTATATGCCATTTGCAAGGCCAATTTGCCAACCACACTTTGGAATCACCTACAAGCATCAATCCATATGCATTTATACCTCAAATGGCAACCAAAACATACCAATATATGTACCAATTAATCATCAACTACATCATTTATTTCCACATTCAAATTCAACTCAAACATGTCCATTTAACATATCAATTTCACATCCCAAATCATATAATTTATTCATCATTCAATTCTAACCAAATCTATCATGAAACATACCATTACCATTTTGCTAATTTATGCCATAATGATCACTCACATAGAATACACACACATATAAGTCATTCTTTTCACATGTTCAACACATATACCAAACCATCAAACTACCAAGCCAAATCTCATGGCAAGGCTTATACACTTCAAAACATGCCATAATCACTAGCCAATACATGGCATATACAAAATATATACAACTTCCAAAAGTACCCAAAATAGATAGCTGATAGTGTGATTGAGTCGCTGACGATCCCCGGATCCGAGCTAGCTTTAATTATATTGTAAAACAGAGAAAACTTCACACAGTAAGCTTTAAAGCTTAGTAAGTTCGTAATATAATACATTTAACTTAATGATTCAAATTCAATATGTAAAATAAAACATCACATAGATCATTTCACAATATTACACAATTCCATCTATAGTCAATACTCACATAACCATTCATTTATTCATTTACCAAATCATCAACCACATAGGTTCCGTACGTACCTTTGCCAACACTTAGTTAACTATCATTCTTTCTACTCAGTGCTCGATACCACATTTTGATCAATCTTCATTATTCATTCGATTTAGTCACACACTTACTGCCACTTTTTTAGCCGATGCTTAAATATCATCACACACTTAGTGCCTTTATATTAACCCGAATTTAACTCAATATCGTACACACAGTGCCAATCAATATAGCCAAGGCTTCCTTTACTTTGCACACACAGTGCTATTCACCATTGTCCCAATTCTAATTACGCACAGTTAGTGCCACATTTCTCAATTCAACATATAGCATTTCTAATTCAATAACCATACATTCATTCATTTCATAACACATAGATATGAATTTAAATGATTTGCATTATACACGAACTTACCTCGGACGTCGAAATAACAAAACTAGTCGATTTATCGAGCACATTATCTTTGGCTCGATCTCGATCCAAATCCCTCTTTTCTTGATCTATACATATTCAAATTTAGCTCATTCAATCACCAAATCATTCAATTTAGTCCAAACACACATATTTAGGGTATTTTACAAATAGCCCTCAGATTTTCACATTTCGACACTTAAGTCCCTATTTCAGAAAATCATCAAATTCACATAATTTCACTTCACACATGCCTAGATGAATTTTCCTTATGCTCATACAAGCCCACATATTTCATTTATTTCACATTTTAGTCTTCCAATTTCTCATTTTCACAATTTAGCCCAAAATATCCAATTTCATCAAAAATTCAAATACAAACTATGTTAACCCAACATTAAACTTTCATATTCCACCAACTATCATCACAAAGCTCACATATTCATCAATGGCACATCTCAAAATCTTCATCAAATTCTAAAATTAAAGCATGGGTTTGATAGAACACAAAGCAACGATCACAAAAGCGTAGAAATCATAAAAAACAAACCAAAACACATACCTTAATCAAAGAGAAACCATGGCCGAACCTAGCTATCTCTTTTTCTTTTCTTTTCTTTCAATTTTTGGTGGACAAAGATGAACACTTCCACTATTCTTTTGTTTTATTTTCATATATTAACATTAATACACCATTTACCATTTTGCCCTTTTATTAGTTCATTTAAAATTCCACTAACCTTAGGCATTTTGTCCATCCATTTAGCATATGGAATAATAACAACATAAGGAAATTCTATTTAAGAAGACACAATGATTAAGCACTTTAACAATCAGCCCACAGCTTTTGCATTTTATGCGATTAAGTCCTTTTTCATAATTCGGCACACAAACGATAAAACTTTCACACGAAATCTTCACACATGCTCAATCACATACTATAAACACAGAAAGTAATATTAAAATATTTTTCTGTAACACCCTAACCCGTAACCGTCGCCGAAATAGGGTTAAGAGGCATTACCGAATAATCGAAACATTTCATAACCATTTCACAACACAAAGTCAATTATTAATCAAACATATTCAAAAATAAACATATAGCCCCTAAATGAGGTCTACGAGACCTCAAAAACGTGTTAGAAAGAGGTCGAGACTAAATCGAACACTTACGAAAATTTTTAGAAAATTTAAAGATTTTTCCAAATTACAGAGGTCACACGCCCGTGTGGGTAGGCCGTGTGCCTCACACGGCCTCAGACATGCCTGTGTGTCCAAGCCATGTCAAAATAGGGCATACATACTGACTTGTCCACACAGCCTGAGACACACCTGTGTGCCTCACCCGTGGTCGACACTGACTTGCACCACACGGCCAGTCACACGCCCGTGTGTCTAGCCCGTGGTCGAGCCTGACTTGTTTCACTTGACAAACTTAAATGAGACGGTCGAGCCACACACTCGTGTGCTCAACCATGTGGGCAATTATAGGCCTTTTTCAAGGCCAAACTTGCCTCCCACACCTTAAATCACCTACAATGCCTCAAAACATATGCATTTATACTACAAATGGCAACCAAAACATACCAAATTCATCGTTTACAAAAACACATACATATACACATTAACATTACTCAACTTTCAAGCCATATCACATGGCAATCTAATACACATCAAAAACATATCATAACTACTAGCCTATACATGCCATATACCAAATATATACACATCTTTCAAAAGTACCAAAATAGATTGCCGATAGTGTGATTATGTCGCTGACGATCCCCGAATCCGAGCTAGCTTTATTGACACTGTAAAACAGAGAAACATATCACACAGTAAGCTCAAAAGCTTAGTAAGTTCGTAACATAATACATTCAAATTAACAAACCAAACTCATTAAACAAGTAAATCCATCACATAGATCAATTCTCAAATATTCATACCATATCTTCCATAGCTAAAATACTCATTCAACCATTCATAGTTTCATATATAATCTCATCAACCACAAAGGTTCAATACATACGTTAGCCAACACATAGTTATTCAACTTCCAAGCTACTCAATGCTCGACATTACATTTCGATCAACCTTTGTTATCCGTTTAACTTAATCGCACACTATCAAATAAGACCAACTTTAACCTTAATGAATATTAATAATAACACCAATTGCCATACCATTATCATCCATTAACTATCAAATGGTGTAATATCAACATAAGGACCTCTCCTTTAATAAGACATGACATTTAAGCACTTTAACAATCAGCACACAACTTTTGCATTTTATGCGATTAAGTCCTTTCTCATAATTCGACACACAAACGATAAAATTTTCCAACATAACTTTCACACATGCTCAATCACATACTGTAAACACAGAAAATAATATTAAAATATTTTTTTAACCTCGAATTTGTGATCTCAAAACCACTATTCCAACTAGGGTCTAAACCAGACTGTTACATTTTCAACCTTAGATTTTTGGTCCCGAAACCACTATTTCGACTAGGGTCAAAATCGGGCTGTTACAACTCTCCCCCTTATTGATTTTTGTCCCCAAAAATTTTACTAGTGAATAAGTTCAGATATTGCTCTCTCATCACATCTTCATGCTCCCACATATCCTCTTCCATTCCATGTTTGGTCCACAACACTTTCACTAAAGGAATTTTCTTATTTCTCATTTCTTTGATCTCACGTGCTAAAATTCAAATCGGTTCTTCACTATACGATAAATCTGACTGAATCTCAACCTTAGTAGGAGCAATCACATGTGATGGATCAGATCTGTATCGTCGAAGCATTGATACGTGAAACACATCATGAATCTTTTCTAATTCAGGTGACAACAATAGTCTATAAGCAATCGGCCTAATTCGTTCAATAATCTCATACGGCCCGATGAACCTGGGACTCAATTTGCCTTTTCTGCCAAAATGAAGATTTTCTTGCACGGAGACACTTTCAAAAACACTTTATCATCGATTTCAAATTCAATAACTTTTCGTTTCAAATCTGCATAAGACTTCTGACGGTCTGATGCCGCTTCTAAACTGACAAGAATCACTTCCACTTTCTGTTCTGTCTCTTTTATCAAATCAACCCCATGAATCTTATTTTCACTAAGCTCAATCCAATATAATGGAGTTCTGCATTTACGACCGTAAAAGGCCTCATATGGTGCCATTTTAATACTTGACTAATAACTATTATTGAACGCAAATTCAATCAACGTTAAATTCTTTTCCCACATACTTTCAAACTCAAGAATGCATCATCTCAACATATCCTCGAGAATCTGAATGATTCGCTCAGATTGAGCATCCGTTTGCGGATGAAATGCAATACTGAAATGTAACTTTGTGCCTAGAGCCTCTTTAATTTCTTCCAAAACTGTGAGGTAAATCTCAGGTCTTTGCCAGATACAATAGATAATGGTACCCCATGCAATCTCACAATCTCAGAAATATACAATTCAGCTAACTTATCAAGTGAATAATCTGTTCTCACCGGAACAAATGAGCTGATTTCGTCAATCTATCAACTATCACCCAGATTGCGTCTTTCTTTCTCAGAGATAAAGGCAATCCCGACATAAAGTCCATCGTGATTCTCTCCCATTTCCACTCAAGAATCATTACCGGTTGTAGCAAACCGGATGGAACCTGATGTTCAGCTTTAACTTGCTGACAAACTAAACATCTTGAAACAAATTCTGAGATATCCCGTTTCATACCATGCCACCAATAGAACTGTTTTAGATCATTATACATTTTTGTACTTCCTAGATGAACAAATAAACGACTATTATGAGCTTCGTTCAAAATCAACTAAATCAACTCTGAATTTCTCAGAATACAAATCCTATCTCGAAATCTCAAACAATCATCATTATCAACTCGAAATTCTAAATCCGAATTCAAACCACACTGGTCTCATTTTGCCATCATTTCAGCATCACTTTTTTTAGCATCACAAATCTGACGTATAAACATTGGCCTCACTTTTAATTCAGCCAAAACCAAACCATCATCACATAGATCTATTTGAGTACTCTTTGCTCGCAAACATTCGAATCAAAGCATTAGCAATAACATTAGCTTTACCCGGATGATAATCAATCACTAATTCATAGTTTTTTACTAATTCTAACCATCTCCGCGGTCTCAAATTCAATTCTTTCTGAGTTGTTAGATATTTCAAGCTATTGTGGTCCGTATAAATATGACATTTCTCACCAAATAAGTATTAACGCCAAATCTTCAATGCAAATACAATCGCGGCTAGTTCAAGGTCATGCGTTGGGTAGTTCTTTTCATGTGGCTTTAACTGTCTCGAAGCATAAGCTACAACTTTGCCATCTTGCATCAACACACAGCCCATACCATTCAATGATGCATCACTATAAACTATAAATTCTTTACCCGATTTAGGTTAGACTAACATTGGTGCTTCTGTCAATAATGCTTTCAACTGTTCAAAACTCTACTGACACTTTTCTGACCATTCAAATTTAACATCTTTCTGTAGCAATTTTGTCAACGGAGTCTCAATCATCGAGAAGCCTTTCACAAATCGTCTATAATATCCCGCTAGTCCCAGAAAACTACGGACTTCAGACACATTTCTCGGAGGCTACCATTCTAAAATAGTTAAAATCTTGCTCGGATCAACTCGTATTCCTGTAGTTGATACAATATGTCCCAGAAAACCAACCTCACGCAGCCAAAACTCACATTTGTTGAACTTTGCATGCAATCGCTTCTCTCGCAAAGTCTATAACATGATTCTCAAATGCTCGGCATGTTGCGTCTCATCACATGAATAAATCAGAATGTCGTCAATAAACACCACAACAAATCGATCCAAATACGATCTGAATATTCGATTCATCAAATCCATAAATACTGCAGGAGCATTTGTTAGTCCGAAAGGCATTACTAAAAATTCATAATGTCCATACCTTATTCTAAAGGCAGTTTTCGGCACATCTGATTCTTTAACTCGTAGTTGATAGTAACCCGATCTCAAGTCAATTTTTGAAAACATTGTAGCTCCTTTTAATTGATCAAACAAATCATCAATTCATGTTAAAGGATATTTATTCTTTATCGTCACTTTATTCAACTGTCGATAGTCAATACACATTCTCATAGTACCATCTTTCTTTTTCACAAACAACATAGGAGCACCCCAAGGCGAGAAACTCGGTTGTGGAAATTCTGTATTCGTCAACTATTGCAACTGAGACTTCAACTCTTTCAATTCTGTTGGTGCCATTCTATACGGAGCTATTGAGATGGGAGTCGTTCCCGGCACTAAATCAATACCAAATTCAACTTCTCGTATCAGTGGTAATCCTGATAGTTCTTCAGGAAATACATTAGGGAATTCATAAACCACAAGCACAGATTCAACTTTCTTTTCTGTCACTTTTGTATCTATCACATATGTAAGATAAGCTTCGCAACCCTTTTTCAGATAATTCAAAGCTTTCATTGATAATATAACAATCGGTAACCCATTCAAATCACTGGATTCAATTCGAGCTATCTCACCATTCTGACTTCTAAAAATCAATACTCTTCTATTTACAATTCACAATAGCATGATGCAAAGTTAACCAATCCATACCCAAAATTATATCAAATTTATGGAATGGTAGCGGCATCAGATTAGCCAGAAAATAATTATCCTGATACATCAATGGACAATTCTTGCATACTTTATCAACCAAGACACACTTGCCTAAGGGGTTCAATACTTAATTACAAATTCAGTAGACTCAACAGGTAGAGTCTTACTAGATACTAGATTCACACATATATGAATAAGTAGATCCTGGATCTATCAATGCAATCACATCAGTATCAAACAGAGTAAAAGTACCAGTTATGACGTTTGGAGATGCCGCTTCTTCACAAGCGCAAATAGCGTAGGCTCGGACAGGTACTCTCGCCTCGGATCTCATAACTGTATCGGTTGTCCCTCTCTTATTTCCACTCATATTTTCGGTGTTTCTGGGTTGTCTACCTCTAGTCGTCGTATTACTCGGCCTCACACTCTGAACATTGTCTTTTTCAGCTAACTTTGGGCAATCTCGAATGAAGTGATCTCGTGATCCACATTTATAGAAAATTTTATTATTATACTTGCCCCAGCATTCTCTAACATGTCGTCTTCCACATTGTCCACACTCAGGCTTGTTGCTTTTAACACCGCCAACACTCGATTCAATCAGAATTTGAGTTTTTGAACCAACACTTTGTTTCACACGATCTCTACTTGAATGTCCGAATGAAACATTTGAACAATTAGTTGCATCTCTGAATCTCTTTGATGAAGGTTGATACAACTTATTCATCGATCTTTTTCTTTCATCTCTAGCTTCGGAATCTGCTTTCTTCTTTTCTTTGCTAAGTTCTTAGGCTTTGCAGGCTTGTTCAACTAACACTACAAATTCATTCAAATCAAGTATTCCAACCAACAATTTAATGTCTTCATTTAGCCCTTCAATGAAACGTTTACACATTGTAGCTTCGGTAGAAACACATTCCCGCGCCTATTGGCTCAATCTCACAAACTCACGTTCATACTCAGTAACAGACATACGGCCCTATCCAATTCCAGGAACTCTTTATGTTTCTGATCTATGAATTGTTGACTGAAATATTTCTTCTGGAATTCAACTTGAAAGAAATTCCAGGTGATTCTCTCTCTTGGAACCACGGATATCAACGTTTTCCCCCAATTATATGATGTATCTCTCAACAAGGAAACAACACATTTTATGCATTCATCCGGAGTCAATGAGATCTCGTCAAACACTCAAATTGTATTCTTGAGCCAAAACTCAGCTCGCTCGTCATCATCATCAACTGTGGCTCTAAACTCTTCGGCCCCATACTTTCAGATTTTATCTACAGGAGGCTTACTCAATCGGATTGGATCTGTCACTAGTGGCACTACAGGTACTTGTGGGGGTGGAGGTTGTTGAGCATCCGGGTTCATTCGAACGAATTCCAAAAACCATTCACTCATAATTTGGAAGAAAGCTTGTTTAGCCTCTCCCTCATGGCTACTAGCTATCGGCCTAGACTTGGTCGATGCTGTCCTTTGAGCGGGGGCAGGCGCATTGCTCTCAACATCATCAGCAACTACTCGATCGAGATCTATTTACTATATAAAAACACATTTTTAACTGTCAGGATTCATCACACTATCGCAATTATATTTTGGCATGTATAGCTAGACTCACACGCTCTACGTTAGTCCTAGAATCGACAAAATCGTAGCTTTGATACCAATAAAATGTAACACTCCTAACCTATAATCGTTGTCGAAATAGAGTTAAGAGGTATTACCGATCATTTTAGAATATTTCAATTCATTTCACTTATAAAATTTCAAATTCATATTCATATAGTCCCTTAAATAGGTCTACGAGACCTTAAACACATGTTAGAAAGGGGTCGGGACTAAACCGAACACATATAAAATTTTCAAAAAATCAAACATTTTTCAAAGCTACAGAGGTCACACGCCCGTGTGGGTAGGCCATGTGCCTCAGACAGCCTCGGACATGCCCATGTGACGAAGTCGTGGCAAAAAAAGGCATACATACTGACTTGTCCACACGGACTGAGACACGCCGGTGCGCCTCACCCATGGTCGACACTGACTTGCACCACACTACTGGTCACACGCCCGTGTGTCTAGCCTGTGTACGAGCCTGACTTGTTTCAATTTGCAAACTCGAAAGACACGGTCGAGCCACATGCCCGTGTGCTCAACCGTGTGGGCAATTATAAGCCATCACTCAAAGCCAATTTGCCACCCACAATTTGGAATCACCTACAAGCATCAATCCATATGCATTTATACCACAATTGGAAACCAAAAGATACCAATATATACACCAACTAATTATCAACTATATCATTTATTTCCACATTCAACTTCAGCTCAAACATGTCCATTAACATGTCAATTTCACATCTCAAATCATATAATCTATTCACCATTCAATTCTAACCAAATCTATCATGAAACATACCATTACCATTTTGCTAATTTATGCCATAATGATCACTCACATAGAATACACACACATATAAGTCATTCTTTTCACATGTTCAATACATATACCAAACTACCAATCCAAATCTCATGACAAGGCTTACACACTTCAAAACATGCCATAATCACTAGCCTATACATGCCATATACCAAATATATACAACTTCCAAAAGTACCCAAAATAGATAGCCGATAGTGTGATTAAGTCGCTGACGATCCCCGGATCCGAGCTAGCTTTAATTATATTGTAAAACATAGAAAACTTCACACAGTAAGCTTTAAATATTAGTAAGCTCATAATATAATACATTTAACTCAATGATTTAAATTCAATATGTAAAATAAAACATCACATAGATCATTTCACAACTATAGTCAATACCCACATAACCATTCATTTATTCATTTACCAAATCATCAACCCCATAGGTTCTGTACATACCTTTGCCAACACTTAGTTAACTATCATTCTTGCTACTCAGTGCTCGATACCACATTTCGATCAATCTTCATTATTCATTCGATTTAGTCGCACACTTAGTGCCACATTTCTCAATTCCACATATAGCATTTCTAATTCAATAACCATACATTCATTCATTTCATAACACATAGATATGAATTTAAACGATTCGTATTATACACGAACTTACCTCGGACGTCGAAATTACAAAACAAGTTGATTAATCGAGCACTTTATCTTTGGCTGGATCTCGATCCAAATCCCTCTTTTCTTGATCTATACATATTCAAATTTAGCTCTTCAATCACCAAATCATTCAATTTAGTCCAAACACACATATTTAGGGCATTTTACAAAATAGCCCTCAGATTTTCACATTTCAGAAAATCATCAAATTCACATAATTTCACTTCACACATGCCTAGTCAAATTTTCCTTAAGCTCATACAAGCCACATATTTCATTTATTTCACATTTTAGTCCTCCAATTTCTCATTTTCACAATTTAGCCCAAAATAGCCAATTTCATCAAAAATTCAAATACAAACTATGTTAACCCAACATTAAACTTTCATATTACACTAACTATCATCACAAAGCTCACATATTCATCAATGGAACATCTCAAAATCTTCATCAAATTCTAAAATTAAAGCATGGGTTTGATAGAACACAAAGCAACGATCACAAAAACGCAGAAATCACCAAAAACAAACCAAAACACATACTTTAATCAAAGAGAAACCATGGCCGAACATAGCTATCCCTTTTTCTTTTCTTTTCTTTCCATTTTCAGTGGACAAAGATGAACGCTTCCACTATTCTTTTGTTTTATTTTCATATATTAACATTAATACACCATTTACCATTTTGCCCTTTTATTAGTTCATTTAAAGTTCCACTAACCTTAGGCATTTTGTCCATCCATTTAGCATATGGAATAATAACAACATAAGGACCTTCTATTTAAGAAGCCACGACGATTAAGCACTTAAACAATTAGCCCACAGCTTTTGCATTTTATGCGATTAAGTCTTTTTTCATAATTCGGCACACAAATAATAAAATTTTCACACAAAATCTTCACACATGCTCAATCACATACTGTAAAAGTAGAAAATAATATGAAAATATATTTCTGAGCTCAAACTTGTGGTCTCGAAACTACTATTTTGACTAGAGTCTAAATCGGGCTGTTACATTTGTGGTCCCGAAACCACTGTTCCCACTAGGGTCTAAACTGGACTGTTACATTTACGCTTTACGCCATTTAGTACTATTTATCAAATTGAGCACTCAAATAATAAAATTTCTTAACGAGAATTTCACACAATCATATCTTCATGCCGTAGACATTAAAATAATAATAAAATAAATATTTTAACCTTAGATTTTTGGTCCCGAAACCATTGTTTTGATTTGACTAAAAATGGGCTGTTACAACTCTCCCCCTTAGGGATTTTCATCCCCGAAAATATTACCAGTGAATAAGTTAGGGTACTATTTTCTCATAGCTTTCTTGGGTTCCTATGTAGCCTTTTCAACCCCGTCACATTGCCATAAGACTTTTGCTAAAGCTATGCTTTTATTTCTCATCTCTTCAATCTCTCAAGCTAAAATTTTGATCGGTTATTCATTGTATGTCATATCATGTAACATCCTAGATTAGGGGTTATGCATTTAGTGTATAATTCAAGTGTTAGCATGCTTTAGTGTATGCTGGGATGTATTTGTAGGGGTTCCTAAAATTCTAGGATGGAAGGGAAAGCTTTGGAAAATATTGGAATATTAAGTGAAAAGAGGAAACTAGGCAAAGAGGCTTTAAGGAAATTTTGGGGAGTTTAGGACACAAGAAATTAATTGGCAAAGTGGCTTGGAGCGCTAAGGTGCAAGGGGGCTTCAAGAGGGAAGAGGGTCGAGTCTTGAGGGCAGCATGGGAGTGTTTTATTTTTGTATTTTTGCGTCAAGAAGGAGCGTGGCTAAGAAGGACTTAAAAGGAATTCTCACACTGGGCATGTCACAAAAAGCGCTGGGTAAAGTGGCTTGGACGCTTACGGGAAAGGGAGCTTCAGGAGGGCTCAAGTTCGAGTCTTGTGGGCAGCGTAAGCGTGTTTTTATTTTTCCAAGTTGGCGCTAAGGGAGAAGAAAGCCTTAAAAAGAATTGTTGGGGGTTTATGACACAAAGGAGCTAGCAGCAAAGTGGCTGGTAGCGTGTGGTGACTCCAGCAGGTCCCATGTTCAAAACTTGGGGGCAGCAATGGGTGGCTTTTATTTTCCTTTTGCGCCAAGGTAAAAAGGGGAAGCTAGGCAAGGAAGTCTTAAGAAAATTTGTAAGGGATTTATAGCATAAGAACCCGCCTGGTAAAGTGGCTGCAAGGCACCACTTAAAGCTCTGGAAATGACGCCACAAGTTGGGTGCAGGTCATGAGTTTGAGTCACATAGGAAGCGAAATTTTTGAGGCTTTTATTTTTGGCTTTTGATGTCAACAGCAGGGTGAGTAGTGGGACGGCATATGGACTCTCAAATAGATAAGGATAAAGGTTGGATTTATTTTTGTTTATTTTAATGAATGATAAGAAGATAATGGTGGCCTTATTTTATTTATTTTAGTTTAATAGGTGATAAGAGAATATATAGGAGTTTGATATGGGATAAGGTGATGATTTATTTTATTTGTTAATAGATAAAATAGAAGATTAAATGGAGATTTGATAAGTGGAGTTGGTGGCCGAATATATGACTTTGGGGGCTGTGATTTTCGGCTTTGAAGAGTAGCAAGGGAGTGCCGAATTACTTTTGTTTCTATGAGCATTCATCTCTTTCTTTCACTTCTAACTGTCTTGCCGAAATTCTTCTCACCTTCCCTTTTCATTCTTTTTCTTCTTTCAACTTTGATTTTACATCTTCTCATATTTGATCGAATGCCTTATTTTGCAAGTAAATGATAGCCGAAACTTTGCCACCGTTGTTCACCATTGCCGATTCTCATAAACCTCTCCCTTTCTCTTGATCTCTTTTCTTCAAACTCCATATCAGTTCATTGTGATAGCCGAATCTTAAGGTGCTCTTATTCTTTGTTTTGCTGCAAGTCATAAAAAGCCGAAACATCTAGCCGAAACCTGCGCTCTTCAAACGTGTAATGGTAAGTGTTTTTACCCTTGGTAGTCGGTTTTGAATTCTTCTTCATAAAAATGTCGAAATCTATAGTTAGGCCTTGGATCAGGGTTGGCCGAATGCGTATAGTACAATAACTTCGTATTTCTTTTGTATATGCCAACGTTAGGGAGTACTAAGGAGTTGCTTGGATTTAATTTTTCAAGGTAAGCCTATATGGTATTCGGCCATAGGCCACTTTCATAAGTTTTGGATGTTAGCTGATTCTAACCTGTGCCAAATAGGGATTTTGACAGTGTCAACCGCAAGGGTGGTGACCCGGGATTTAGATTAATAAGGACCAAATCGACAAGAATAAAGAAAGCTTTCGGGATTTTGATCCATTTTTGGTAAGGTTGTTAAGTTGTGATTTAGTCGATTAAGATTTCGTATAATGTCGTTTAACCGTATGATTCTGATTAAAGTTCTACGATGGATGCGAATGTTAGTCAAGGAGGACAAGGGATAGCCCCTATCCCGAAGTTTAAGAGAAGATCTGTTTCGGCAGTTTGGGATTGGCCACCGGGGTGTGGACCAGCGTCAGAGCAGCAGAGTAGGCATATAGCCGTAGTCTCGATTAGTGTTAGCATCGGTATTGAGAGCGTAGTGCTTCAAGTTATCAGGTGTGTGATTAACCCACCGTTTTTCGGATTTTTGCTATATTTGCATGTGTGATTTATGTGCTAACCAGTGTAGTAGCAGTTATGTGGTGATTACCCTGAAAAGGGGTATAACGATAATCAAGTTAGTATTATCTGTTGATAAGAATATGAAAGTGCCGATGTGAATGTGATAATGCCTATAAAAATATGATTGTCTGCCTTAATAACATGTGCATGCATTTATTATTATGCCACTATTACATGCTGCATGTGCATGGGTGGGATGTGGATATGAAGGAAGGAAAGGGTGTACATTATGTACGTGGTCGGATGTTAGCCTTGTGCTACATTGGCACTTGATGTTAGCTAGGTGCTTCATCAAGGTGGAGTGTTGGCTATGTGATACCTCCTGGCGGATGATAGCTATGTGCATCACCGTGGATAGAGGATGACCTCGAGTCACCTTGTGGATATAGATATGTGGGGTCACTTAGGTGATCGGTGGATTAGCCACGGCCTTGAGCAGCAGGTCTGCTAAGGTAGGTGTGATGGATGGACATTAGGTGCGGTCACTTAGGTGATCGGTGGTTTAGCCACGGCCTTGAGCAGTAGGTCTGCTAAGGTAGGTGTAACGGATGGACATTAAGTGGGGCAGGGTTGCATAATTGCATAATCTTGTGGTGAAATGTGAATCGGTAAATGGGCCAAGCCCAAGATGTGAATGTGAATTGGAATAAGAAAAGGGCCAAGCCCAGTATGTGGAAATTATGCGGTTAATTAGCCTGTTACCTGATAAGTGATATGAATATGGGCCAAGCCCAGAATGTGATAATATGTGAATATGATATTTGTTATCTGATATATGGGTTAATATGTGGTTAACATGTGGGTGGAATTCAGTGGATTAATTACACACTGAGTCTGTATGACTCACCCAACTTTTTACCAACATCGCAAGTGATGTATGATGATCGGACCGGGTTGGAGTGGATACAAAGGTGGCCATGCAGAAGTTGTTTTCCTTATTTAATAGAATCTATCATTTTCAGTATTTTAAGTATTGGAATAAGTATTTATTGTAATAAGGCCCAATTAAATTATTTGAGTATTTTTATTATGTTAAAGCAAATTGACGATTGAATTATTATTTTGAAATCAGTTTATTTTCGGCAAACTTTTTCTTAAATTATATATTAAGGTTTTAATCCGGATATTTTTATAAACACCACACTTTACTTAAGATTTTAAATGGTCCCCGTTTTACAAACTCAATAAGTTGTCATGATTTTATCTTTAAGTCGAATCTTCTCAAACGTTTTTCCGCAGTGACATACCAGATCAGATCAGGGCTTGTGGGTTGGGTTTGGGGTGTTACAGTTTGGTATTAGAGCCCGGTTCAAAACTCGGCTTTGAGGGTTATGGGGCCCAAAAATGTTTTCAAAGATGGGCTTTACAAAATATGGACTTTCTGTGAAATTTTTCAAGTTATTCTGGCATGGCACCTGTATCTCCGGCCCGAAGTCCACCAGGTAATTACCTCTAACTTCTGAAGTGAATTGAGTATGTGAACTATATGGGCTTTAATGGGAATGTAGAATAGTGAACTAGGATCTGTTGAACCCTAGGACTAGCTTACTCCAACACAAGTGCATAAGACTTAAGGACCATTAAACAAACCTGTGATTAAGTCACCGAGCTAGGGTGTGGCAACAGTTGTGCGCATGTCTAGGAGTGGATTCGGTAAGAGCTTGGTATTTAAGCAGTCCTAGTGACTCACCTCCTCTTTACTCGAATCTTACCTGGTGTGTAGTAACCGTTCACCCTAACCAAGAGAACTTAGTCATCGGCTAAACCAATAATTAAAACCCGAAAAGGACTAGCCATGCAGTTTTATAAAATTCCTAGTTTTAAAATCCCTAAATTACCCTTTTAATTGTAGTAAGAGATTATTGTGAAAATTTTTCCAAAATATCTCTGATTTACAAGATTATAAAAATGCCCCTGTATTGTAAATTACTAAAATACCCTTAGTTTTTAAGATTTTCAAAAATACCCTCGACTTTTGCTAAAATATTTCTACTTTACAAAAATACCAAAAACTTCTGTTTTACAAATAACCAGATACCCTGATTTGGAGAATTTACGGAACTACATCTGACTTCCAAAATTACCGAAATAACCTCGATTTCTGAAATTTTTACAACACCTCTGTTTTGGAAAACAAAATAACCCAGAGATTTTGTAAATTCTGAAATACCTTTAAGTTGAAAAATATTTTCGAATTGACCCCGATTTATTACCAAAATACCCCTGTAGGGAAAATGACGAGATTACCCCTAGGTAGGGAAATGGATGGAATGACCATAGAAGTGCAGTGAATGAATGTGTCTCTGCTTATGAATGTGAATGTGACTCTCTAAATTAGAGTAGTGAACTTGAACTGAACCTTTGTGTGATCGAAAGAACTACTTCTAAATATCTTTATTTCATTAAATTATTCGTGGTTAATAAGTGGAACAAAATTTTGATGCATAAAACTTTTTAATCTGATTAAATCGCGACGTTAGAAACGAGTTCTAGGGGACGTGAACTTAGAGATTGTGCCTAGGAAGTATGATAATTCTATTAAGATCAGGGTGCGCAGCGTAAGCGTAGTGCGATGAGTTAAGATGTACGATTATTCGTTAGTAAGTAATTTCGAGGACGAAATTATTTTTAAGGAGGGTAGAACTGTAACATCCTAGATTAGGGGTTATGCATTTAGTGCATAATTCAAGTGTTAGCATGCTTTAGTGTATGCTGGGATGTATTTGTAGGGGTTCCTAAAATTCTAGGATGGAAGGGAAAGCTTTGGAAAATATTGGAATATTAAGTGAAAAGAGGAAACTAGGCAAAGAGGCTTTAAGGAAATTTTGGGGAGTTTAGGACACAAGAAATCAATTGGCAAAGTGGCTTGGGGCGCTAAGGTGCAAGAGGGCTTCAGGAGGGAAAAGGGTTAAGTTTTGAGGGCAGCATGGGAGTGTTTTATTTTTGTATTTTTGCGTCAAGAAGGAGCGTGGCTAAGAAGGACTTAAAAGGAATTCTGGGCGAAGCATGTCACAAAAAGCGCCTGGGTAAAGTGGCTTGGACGCTTACGGGAAAGGGAGCTTTAGGAGGGCTCAAGTTCGAGCCTTGTGGGCAGCGTAAACGTGTTTTTATTTTTCCAAGTTGGTGCTAAGGGAGAAGAAGGCCTTAAAAAGAATTGTTGGGGGTTTATGACACAAAGGAGCTAGCAGCAAAGTGGCTGGTAGCGTGTGGTGACTCCAGCAGGTCCCATGTTCGAAACTTGGGGCTAGCAATGGGTGGCTTTTATTTTGCTTTTGCGCCAAGGTAAAAAGGGGAAGCTAGGTAAGGAAGTCTTAAGAAAATTTGTAAGGGATTTATAGCATAAGAACCCGCCTGGTAAAGTGGCTGCAAGGCGCCACTTAAAGCTCTGGAAATGACGCCACAAGTTGGGTACAGGTCATGAGTTTGAGTTGCGTGGGAAGTGAAATTTTTGAGGCTTTTATTTTTGGCTTTTGACGTCAACAGCAGGGTGAGTAGTGGGACGGCATATGGACTCTCAAATAGATAAGGATAAAGGTTGGATTTATTTTATTTATTTTAGTTTAATAGGTGATAAGAGAATATATGAGTTTGATATGGGATAAGGTGATGATTTATTTTATTTGTTAATAGATAAAATAGGAGATTAAATGGGGATTTGATAAGTGGAGTTGGTGGCCGAATATATGACTTTGGGGGCTGTGATTTTCGGCTTTGAAGAGTAACAGGGGAGTGCCGAATTACTTTTTTTTCTATGAGCATTCATCTCTTTCTTTCACTTCTAAGTGTCTTGCCGAAATTCTTCTCACCTTCCCTTCTCATTCTTTTTCTTCTTTCAACTTTGATTTTACATCTTCTCATATTTGATCGAATGCCTTATTTTGCAAGTAAATGATAGCCGAAACTTTGCCACCGTTGTTCACCATTGCCGATTCTTATAAACCTCTCCCATTCTCTTGATCTCTTTTCTTCAAACTCCATATCAGTTCATTGTGATAGCCGAATCTTAAGGTGCTCTTATTCTTTGTTTTGCCGCAAGTCATAAAAAGCCGAAACATCTAACTGAAACCTACGCTCTTCAAACGTGTAGTGGTAAGTGTTTTTACCCTTGGTAGTCAGTTTTGAATTCTTCTTCATAAGAATGCTGAAATCTATGGTTGGGCCTTGGATCAGGGTTGGCCGAATGTGTATAGTATCATAACTTCGCATTTCTTTTGTACATGCCAACGCTAGGGAGCACTAAGGAGTTGCTTGGATTCGATTCTTCAAGGTAAGCCTATATGGTATTCGGCCATAGGCCACTTTCATAAGTTTTGGATGTTAGCCGATTCTAACCTGTGCCAAATAGGGATTTCGACAGTGTCAACCGCAAGGGTGGTGACCTGGGATTTAGATTAATAAGGGCCAAATCGACAAGAATAAAGAAAGCTTTTGGGATTTTGATCCATTTTTGGTAAGGTTGTTAAGTTGGGATTTAGTGGATTAAGATTTCGTATAATGTCGTTTAACCGTATGATTCTGATTAAAGTTCTACAATGGATGCGAATGTTAATCAAGGAGGATAAGGGATAGCCCCTATCCCGAAGTTTAAGAAAAGATCCGTTTCGGTAGTTCGGGATTGGCCACCGGGGTGTGGACCAGCGTCAGAGCAGCAAAGTAGGCAGATAGCCATAGTCTCAATTAGTGATAGCATCGGTATTGAGAGCGTAGTGCTTCAATTTATTAGGTGTGTGATTAACCCACCGTTTTCCAGGTTTTTGCTATGTTTGCATGTGTGATTTATGTGCTAAGCAGTGCAGTGGCAGTTATGTGGTGATTACCTTGAAAAGGGGTATAACGATAATCAGGTTAGTATTATCTGTTGTTAAGAATGTGAAAGTGCCGATGTGAATGTGATAATGCCTATAAAAATATGATTGTCTGCCTTAATAACATGTGCATGCATTTATTATTATGCCACTATTACATGCTGCATGTGCATGGGTGGGATGTGGATATGAAGGAAGGAAAGGGTGTACATTATGTACGTGGTCGGATGTTAGCCTTGTGCTACATTGGCACTTGATGTTAGCTAGGTGCTTCATCAAGGTGGAGTGTTGGCTATGTGATACCTCCTGGCGGATGATAGCTGTGTGCATCACCGTAGATAGAGGATGACCTCGAGTCACCTCGTGGATACAGATATGTGGGGTCACTTAGGTGATCGGTGGATTAGCCACGGCCTTGAGCAGCAGGTCTGCTAAGGTAGGTGTGATGGATGGACATTAGGTGGGGTCACTTAGGTGATCGGTGGTTTAGCCACGGCCTTGAGCAGCAGGTCTGCTAAGGTAGGTGTAACGGATGGACATTAGGTGGGGCAGGGTTGCATAATTGCATAATCATGTGGTGAAATGTGAATCGGTAAATGGGCCAAGCCCAAGATGTGAATGTGAATTGGAATAAGAAAAGGGCCAAGCCCAGTATGTGGAAATTATGCGGTTAATTACCCTGTTACCTGATAAGTGATATGAATATGGGCCAAGCCCAGAATGTGATAATATGTGAATATGATATTTGTTATCTGATATATGGGTTAATATGTGGTTAACATGTGGGTGGAATTCAGTGGATTAATTACACACTGAGTCTGTATGACTCACCCAACTTTTTACCAACATCGCAGGTGATGTATGATGATCGGATCGGGTTGGAGTGGATACAAAGGTGGCCATGCAGAAGTTGTTTCCCTTATTTAATAGAGTCTATCATTTTCAGTATTTTAAGTATTTGAATAAGTATTTATTGTAATAAGGCCCAATTAAATTATTTGAGTATTTTTATTATGTTAAAGCAAATTGACGATTGAATTATTATTTTGAAATCAGTTTATTTTTGGCAAACTTTATCTTAAAATATATATTAAGGTTTTAATCCGGATATTTTTATAAACACCACACTTTACTTAAGATTTTAAATGGTCCCCGTTTTACAAACTCAATAAGTTGTCATGATTTTATCTTTAAGTCGAATATTCTCAAACGTTTTTCCGCAGTGACATACCAGATCCGGACAGGGCTTGTGGGCCGAGTTTGGGGTGTTACATATCAGGTTGAATTTCATTCTCTTCTGGAGAAATTACATGTGATGGATCTGATCTATATTGACGCAACATCGATACGTGAAACACATTATGGATTTTCTCTAACTCAGTCGGTAAATCTAGCCGATATGCCACTGGCCCTATTCTTTCAATAATCACGTACGGCCCGATGAAACGCAGACTCAACTTACCTTTATGACCAAATATAATTATTTTCTTCCATGGAGATACTTTCAAAAACACTTTATCACTGATCTGAAATTCAATGCCTTTCTGTTTCAAATATGCATACGACTTCTGTTGTTCTGAAGCTATTTTCAGACTGTCTCAAATTACTTTCACTTTTTCTTTAGTCTCTTGGATCAAATGAACCCTGTGAATCTTTTTCTCACTCAGCTCAGTCCAATACAATGGAGTTTGGCATTTGCGGCCATACAAAGCTTTGTACGGTGCCATCTTTAAGCTTGATTGAAAACTGTTGTTATACGCAAATTCAACCAACGGCAAATATTTCTCCCAGTTACCTTCAAACTCTAAAACACAACAACGAAGCATATCTTCAAGAATATGAATTATTTTCTCAGATTGAGCGTCAGTTTGCGGATGAAATGTTGTACTAAAATTCAATCTTGTACCGAAAGCTTCTTGCAATTTCTTCCCAAATCGCGATGTAGATCTCTGATCTCTATCCAAAATAATCGAAACTGGCACCCCTTGTAATCTAACAATTTCAAATATGTACAATTTAGCCAATTTGACAAGTGAATAGTCTGTACGTACCAGAATGAAATGTGATAATTTCATCAATCGATCTAAGACAACCCAGATAGCATCTATCTTTTTCAGAGACTGTGGCAATCTTGATACGAAATCCATCGTAACTTTATCCCATTTTCATTATGGTATCATTACAAGCTGTAGTAATCCTGAAGGCACTTGATGTTCAGCTTTGACTTGTTGATAAACTAAACATTTTGATACGAACCCGCCCCGCAAACTACTTTGGCCAAGCTTACCCAGTCGAGTATTGCACTGTTGGCAAGTTGATCCTAGTTCATTTCCAGCTCCCCGAGCTCCGTCCAACTCAATTCAGTTTATTATCGGGATAATTTTTTGTTTGACTCAGCTCATTGGAGCTCAACTCAATTTGGCGCAAGCTTGTTGAGCTTGATTTGAAATTATTTAATTTCCATGCATTCTAATTCGCTAAAAATAAATGTGTTTAGTTTAAATAATTAAGTTGTGTTTAATAAGAAGCTTATTAAATTAATCTAGTTACTAGAATAATTTAATGGAGCATGAGTTTAAGTTTGTTTAATTCTGCTTCTATAATTAAACTAGTTGCTGCATTAATTGATGTCTTTACTTTTAGTTCATTTATTGAAGTCAAGTGTTTAATGTGTTTGAGTTTAATTAGTGTTTAATTGTGTTTAATAAGTTCATTTTAATGTGTTTATTGAAGGTGTCTTTTCAGCTCACAACCGTTACAACTTAATTCAAGTGACTTTTTAGGTGATTTTCGGTTACAAATGAAGTGGTTGTTACAAGGGATATTTAATACATCAATTAAGGAGTTTTAAGGAGCATTTTAACTTCTTTTAATTAGGCAGCAACCTCTTTCACCTACCAGCAGTTTTTGTTCATTTAAGGACGAAAACAAGCATTCAAATCACCATTTAGTTGCTGGTGTCTTTTCAGCTAGCCAAAGGACTCAAGAGACATTTCAAGCATTCAAGGATGATCATTCCAGCTGAATTAAAGTGAATTCAAGCATGGAGTTAATTGTTACAAGAATAACAAGAGTCTTAAGTTTAATTTTAGTTTTACTTAGCTCATTAAGATGTGACCTTTCAACTAGTTTTTCCATCCTTATAAATATGTGTAACCAGCCATTTTAAGGGGACTTTTGCTATTTTATCAACTTGAATGAACTTTGTTCAAAGAGTGAGATTACTCCTCTCTAAATTCGTATGAGTTTCGGTTTGACTTATCTAGCGAAGCTAGTGGCGTCAATCGTTCTCTTCTTTAGAACTTATCACCAACCCGATGTGGCATTCGTCCATCCTTTCATACCTTCAGTTCTTACTTTGCTAAGTAACGAGTCTAGGTTCATTTTTGAATTCTATCATTCACCTTAAACCAAATTGAAATCGGGGTGACACTTTTAGTGTTGAATCATTTCTCGTGTTTAAGTCCGTATCTACATTTCCATCGATTATCCTACACTTTATCTATCTACACTTCACTTGACTTTATTCCGTCCTACTAAACTGAAACTAACCATTCCATCTTCTAAAATCGATTCCTTCATCATCTATCAACCTCTATTCCTAACTTAAGCCATTTCTAAAAGAAAATCAACTAAAAACTTCCGCCAACTTATTTCCAAAACTTCTAATTTTTGAAAGATCCACTACTCCTCTAGACGATCGAGCAAACATATACGACTCGAATCATCACCGAGGCGAGTTCGTATCATTTGGTATTAGAGCTTGAAATGAGGAGCTCCAACAACGTTCGTATGAAGCCGGAATAGGTTCGCAAAGTAAAAAAAAATTAAAATTAAAAAAAAATCAAGTCGTATTTTTTTCTCTTGTAATCAGCACCTTGTAGTTGAAGTATTAAAAAAACAGAAATATGAAAATATAAAAAAAATTGTGTCAAGTTCCAAAATCCTTTACCATCATTTGGTACCCTCCATCTTACCCAACGCCACACATATCCCATTTGCCCTTTTCTTTATTTTAGCCAACTCGATTCACCTAACGTTATCCCTTGCACCTATTTTAAAGTCGACCCCAAAGCCGCGATAAGTCTGCTAGAAATGAACTATGAATTTGTGAGAGAGAAAAGAGCGGTAAAAGGCACGAGAGAATTCACTAGAGAAAAATCCATAAAAACAAGTGAAACACAAGTGGAGTGAATTTTTTTTTCGAGTGACCTCGTGAGATTTTGTGGTATGGTACTTAACTTTTTGTTTTGTTCTTTTAACACTTTTCTTTTCAGTTAAAAAAATGTCTCGAGAAGAATTTTTGGCCGATGACTTCCAATACTTAGTGAAAGAAATGGACTGAATGCTCGAAAGAAAACTAGGTTCATTACAAAAGCGTTTGGATCGAGTGGTGGAAAAAGCCAGACGAAAGCACACTCCACCGAGTCGAGAAATGGAGTCACGAAGACACTACTCGAGAAGAGTTTCTTACCAAGACTCCTATTCAACAAGGCCGTCAAGACAGAGAGAAACAAACTTCGAGTTTGAGACTTTTTGAAGTGACGAACAAGAAGGTACGAGTTATTCCTCGTATTCCTCAAAGAAGTCCTTCTCAGAGAAACGTTCACGAAGAATTGACCAAGAAGCCTATGAGAATACTTTCTCCTTCTTCAAGCCAAATACTTATCTTTTTGATTCTTTTGTATCATCTTCATGTTGTAATCAAATCGAAAAAGAATACGAAAGAAAGGAAAAAGAAAGTGAACAAGAAAAATATCTTGAAAAAGAGGAAAAAGAAAAAGAAATTGAAAAAGAGAAAAAAGAAAAAGAAATTGAAAAAAAAGAATGAAATCAATAAAAGAAAAAGAGAAGTGAGAGAAAAAGAAAATGTAGAAAAGAAAATAGAGATTGAAAAAGAAACTAGTGTTTCCAAAGGAAAAGATTTGAGTGGAAAAGATGTTAGTGAGCAAGCGAGGATTGTCTCCAGTGACCCACCTGTTAGTTTTTCTTGTGATATCTTTTCCCAGGTTTTCGAAAATCTGTGTGGCCAATTCCAGCTTCAATACCTTCCTAACGAGCGGCGATTTCGATTGTACAAGAAAGGTAAGAATGAAAATGACAACTACCCACTTTTGTCCGAAAGTAAGCGAGGTAAGGACTCTATGATTATCGAGTCACGATCATTTGGTTTAAAAACTGCTAATAAAGGTTTTGATGACTTAATTTCTAAAATGTCACCATACTTTGACTTGGTTAGTCGTTGTCCACCTATTGATGTTAATGATCTTGTTTCAAAAAGATCCATGAAAAGTTTGTCCTATGACATATCTTATCCTTCTGTTGGAATGGTTCAGCCTATGCAAATCTTGTATGTGTGTGACAAAAATTTTCCACATAAAATTTTTGATGTGTTGGACTATGATGGCTTTGACATTTGAATAGCCGTATGCTCACAACTCCTTTTTTTGACATAAATGATAAAAGGTTTTCGCCCAAAGTGCTTACTTTGTTGGATTGTGTCTATAAAAAAAAACGTTAAATTTTTGTGCGAAGTTTCCATGTTTTGATCCACCTATTCGGTTGAGTTTTGTGAAGTATGAATGTTTGCATGTTCGTCTGCCTAAACTTTCTTTGATCTACTTTTTTGATTTATTTGAGAAAATGAAATTCTTGCTATATTTTGGAATAAGTGATCAAAATCGAGTGTTTAAGCCTGGAGCTAGCCACTTTAAGTTGATACCAAGAAAAGGCAAGTATTGTAATTGAAACACCCCAAACCCGGCCCACGAGCTTTGACCAGATTTGGTATGTTCCTCAAGAAAACCGGTTCCAAATTCTTTTGTTACTTAGAGAAAACTTGTGCGATTAAAAAAAAATATTGTTTGGGTTGGGCTTGTGTTGAAACAGACTCGATTTTATTTTTGGAAACCCCTTTTTAACATTAAGTGATAAAACAATTAGGATTTAGTTTAAAGAAATTTTTACTTAAACTTTAATAAATAAGGTTCCTAAACATAATAAATAATAATAAATGTAAAATGATTCAACTATGGCCTTATGGCCTTATTACAACAAATAATTTCCAAATAATTCAAGTACTTAAAAAAAACTAATAGTTCCATAAAAATAAAGACTTCATGTTAAGCATGGCCCCCACAAGTTCTGCCGTCCCGGGTCCATCACCGTCATCACACAAAAACATGGTCCCACAACGGGGTGAGTCAAGCGGACTCAATGTGTACACGACACTAAATCATAATAGAATTAGGCATACAAGAGCATTCAGAACAATGAATACAAGTTATGATGCATTCCCAAACCCAAACCTAATTGTCCATCCGCTACACACCCCCGTACCTACCAGTCACACCGTGGGGTCTACTAAGTCGACCCTCCTTCCGCTACACACCAAATTACGGTCTTAGGTCACCGCATTCGTGGTCTTAGGTCACCACGCTCGGATTCTCGTGGTCTTAGGTCACCACTTTCAGACATCGTGGTCTTAGGTCACCACTTTCAGATATCACGGTCTTAGGTCACCATGTTCGTGGTCTTAAGTCACCACATTCACTTCCCCTTTCAAACATACCCATATGCCCCATATAATAATAATATGCATAAATATGCCAGAGTTCACATTCTTATCATATTCTCATGTTACTAATAACATTTTTCATATTCCTAGTAGAAGTAGGAAACGTACCTGAGTACTTAGTACCATAACATGATACCTTAGCCACTTTCATATTCTTAATGTTACATATCTTAATTAAACATGCTATAAAATGTATTACGAAGTAGTGTGGGGTACACACCTGATTCGCTTAAAATTTCCTTGAGATCCCGAAAAGCTTGATCTAATGCTTAGATCCTTAATCCCTACATTGATTTATCACTTATTACCTTAATAAAAAGCCCTTCGGCCAAGATTCCAAATTCTAGTAGGATTAGTATTCTTACCTTGTTGCCGATTGGAACACCAACAAATCCCGAAACTGTTCCTTGTTTCCCTAGGAATGTCGAAATCCCTAAAACCTTACGTTAGACTTAATCTTAATCATCGAAACATAAATCAAGGCCTTTGACCGAATATTCACATGTCTTACCTTAATCTTAGAAATCCCGAATACTCCTCCTTTTAGTCGACTACTCTGATAATCCCGAAAGATCCTTCCATATTCGGTAACCATAATATGTATGGGGTTAGATTATCTCTCGGCTAATCTAAAAGAAAAGAATGGAAATCAAACTTGTTCTTACCTTTGAAGAAATCAACAGCTCCTATGCTTGAAGCCCTTCCAAGATTCGGCTTTTGAATGGATTGGTAAGAAGAAATAGGAAGAAAAGAAAACTTGAGAATTTTGACAATGGCGGACTATAGATTCGGCCTGACAAAAGAAAAAGAGAAGAGAAGAGAAGAGAGCACTCAGAAATTCGGCAGAGAGAAGAGGAGGAAGAAAAATTGATGAGTAGCCACATTCTTCCTTTTTATAGTCAGTAACTACTACTCAGAATCCCTTACTTGGCCCCCACTCTTCTTTATTGATAAGTTTATCTCCTTAATTTAAAATAATTAGAGAATAATCCTTTATTATCTTTTCATGCTAATCTACGTTCCATTCCATTTCTACCCTTCTACACATCATATTATAAACCACAGAAATGGATAGAAGTACTTACCTGGTGGACTACGGGTCGGAGACTTAGGTGCCATGCCGAAAAACCTGCTTATTTCAAAAGTATTTTCATAAAACTCATTTGGGCTCGCTTTCAAAACGTTTTGGGGCTTAGCCCACAGACCGAGAGTTTTCAAACTGGGCTCTGATACCAAACTAAAACACCCCAAACCCAGCCAACGAGCTTTGACCAGATTTGGTATGTTCCTCAAGAAAATCGGTTTCAAATTCTTTTGTTACTTAGAGAAAACTTGTGCGATTAAAAAAAATATTGTTTGGGTTGGGCTTGTGTTGAAACAGACTCGATTTTATTTTTGAAAACCCTTTTTAATATTAAGTGATAAAACAATTAGGATTTAGTTTAAAGAAATTTTTACTTAAACTTTAATAAATAAGGTTCCTAAACATAATAAATAATAATAAATGTAAAATGATTCAACTATGGCCTTATGGCCTTATTACAACAAATAATTTCCAAATAATTCAAGTACTTAAAAAAAAACTAATAGTTCCATAAAAATAAAGACTTCATGTTGAGTATGGCCACCACGAGTTCTGCTGTCCCCATCCATCACCGCTCATCACACGAAACATGGTCCCACAACGGGTGAGTCAAAGCAGACTCAATGTGTACACGACACTAAATCATAATAGAATTAGGCATACAAGAGTTACACATTCAGAACAATGAATACAAGTTATGATGCATTCCCAAACCCAAACCTAATTGTCCATCCGCTACACACCCCCGTACCTACCAGTCACACCGTGGGGACTACTAAGTCGACCCTCCTTCCGCTACACACCAAATTACGGTCTTAGGTCACCGCATTCGTGGTCTTAGGTCACCACGTTCAGATTCTCGTGGTCTTAGGTCACCACTTTCGACATCGTGGTCTTAGGTCACCACTTTCGGATATCACGGTCTTAGGTCACCATGTTCGTGGTCTTAAGTCACCACATTCACTTCCCCTTTCAAACATACCCATATGCCCCATATAATAAGAATATGCATAAATATGCCAGAGTTCACATTCTTATCATATTCTCATGTTACTAATAACATTTTTCATATTCCTAGTAGAAGTAGGAAACGTACCTGAGTACTTAGTACCATAACATGATACCTTAGCCACTTTCATATTTTTAATGTCACATATTTTAATTAAACATGCCGTAAAATGTATTACGAAGTAGTGTGGGGACCACACCAGATTCGCTTAAAATTTCCTTGAGATCCCAAAAATCTTGATCTAATGCTTAGATCCTTAATCCCTACATTCATTTATCACTGATTACCTTAATAAAAAGCCATTCGGCCAAGATTCCAAATCCTAGTAGGATTAGTATTCTTACCTTGTTGCCGATTGGAACACCAACAAATCCCGAATCTGTTCCTTGTTTCCCTAGGAATGTCGAAATCCCTAAAACCTTACGTTAGACTTAATCTTAAGCATCGAAACATAAATCAAGGCCTTTGACCGAATATTCACATGTCTTACCTTAAAATTAGAAATCCCGAATACTCCTCTTTTTAGCCGACTACTCTGATAATCCCGAAAGATCCTTCCATATTCGGCAACCATAATATGTATGGGGTTAGATTATCTCTCGGCTAATCTAAAAGAAAAGAATGGAAATCAAACTTGTTATTACCTTTGAAGGAATCAACAGCACCTATGCTTGAAGCCCTTCCAAGATTCAGCTTTTGAATGGATTGGTAAGAAGAAATAGGAAGAAAAGAAAACTTGAGAATTTTGACAATGGTGGACTATAGATTCGGCTTGAAAAAAGAAAAAGAGAAGAGAAGAGAAGAAAGCACTCAGAAATTCGGCAGAGAGAAGAGGAGGAAGGAAAATTGATGAGTAGCCCTGTATTCTTCCTTTTATAGTCGAAACTACTACTCAGAATCCCTTACTTGGCCACCACTCTTCTTTATTGATAAGTTTATCTCCTTAATTTAAAATAATTAGAGAATAATCTTTTATTATCTTTTCAAAAATAATCCAAATTAAATCCCTTATTTATCACCTTATTAATCGAATATTTATGAAAATAAAACTCCTCCTTTCTAGAAGGTTGGTCTTTGTCCACCTCGAGCTTCTAGAAGCAAAAATAAAACTTCCTTTATTTGCTTCCCAAGTGACTCGAACTCAGGGCCCAACACCTTGCATGTGGCGCCATTTCCAGAGGCCCTAAGTGGCATCTTCAGCCACTTTTCCAAGCCTGTTTGTGTGTCAAATTTCACCAACTTTTTCTTTTAAGGCCACCTTGCCTTAATTTCCTCTTTTAAACTTTAAAACTCGACATTTCTAAGTCATTTCTAAGTTTCCAAAAATTTTCGTTCGACTCAGAAACTTGACATTTCCTTACATTTCCAAGTTTCCAAAATGTTCACTTTCCTCTTTTGAATAATTTCCTTACATTTCCAAGTTTCGAAATGTTCACTTTCCTCTTTTGAATCATTTCTAAATCATGTCCATACATTTTTAGGTTTCCAAAATGTTCATTTCGAATCATTTCCATACATTTTCGTGTTTCCAAAATGTTCATTTCCAAATCATTTTCATTCATTTCCTGGTTTCCAAAAATATTCAAAATTTATTCTTAGTACATAAAACATGTCACTTCATACAATTAAACCGAAAATGCATAGGCCCTTTCCAGGATGTTACAGTTTTACCCCCCTTAAAAATAATTTCGTCCTCGAAATTACTTACTAACGAATAATCGTACATCTTAACTCACCCCACTACGCTATTGCTGCGCACTCTGATCTTAAAGAACTATTTTACCTTCTAGGCACTGTCTCTAAGTTCACGTCCCCTAGAACTCATTTCTAACGCCTCGATTTAATCTGATTAAAAAGTTTTATGCATTAGAATTTTGTTCCACTTATTAACCGCGAACAATTTTATGAAATAAAGATATTTAGAAGTAGTTCTTTCGATCACACAAAGTTTCAGTTCAAGTTCACTACTCTAATTCAGAGAATCACATTCACATTCATCAACAGAGACACCTTCATTCCTCAATAGAGGCACATTCATTCATCAACATAGACATATTTATTCAGTGGTATCTTCCACCCACATTCACTATTCGAACACTCTTTGCCTTATTCCTATCCCAGGGGTATTTTTGTAATTTGTCCTACAGGGGTATTTTCGTAATTTTTCAAAATAAGGTTCCTTGTTAATTTTGTCAATAAGGGTACTTTGGTAATTTTGCATTCTCGGGGAAATTTTGAAAATTTTAAAATCTGGGGGTATTTCGATAATTTTGAAACTCAAGGTATTTTGGTAATAAGCCAAGGTAAATTTGTAAAGCTCAATAAATCAGGGGTATTGCAAATTTTACAAAACTTTTAGGGTTATTTTTGAGAATTTGTTTTCCAAAAGGATGATGTTGCAAAAATTTTGGAAATTAGGGTCATTTTGGTAATTTATAGGTTAGGGGCAATTTTGTAATTTTCCAAAATCAAGATATTTTGGATATTTTGCAAATTAGGGTTTTTGGACTTGTTATGAAGTAAGGAAATTTTGATAAGAACTGTGGGTATTTTGGGAATTTCATAAACCAAAGGTATTTTTGTAATTTTACCATTAGGGGTATTTTTGTAATTTCATAAATCGAAAATTTTTCGGAAAGTTTTGTAAAAATAGTTCTCACAAATTGAAAAGGTAATTTTAAGAGTTTTAAAACTAGGGTTTTTATAAAAATACTGCTAGTTCCCTTTCGGGTTTTAGTTATTGAGTTTAGCCTGCGACTGAGTCCTCTTGGTTAGAGCGAACCGTAGCTACGCACCAGGTAGGATTCCAGCGAAGAGGAGGTGAGTCACTAGGACTACTTAAGTACCAGGCTCTTCCGGATCCAATCCTAGACATGCGCACAGGGGTTACCACACCCTAACTCGGCGACTTAGCCATTGGGTTGTTTAGTTAGGCACTTAAGTCTTATGTAAGTGTTGGGGAAAACTAATCCTAGGGTTCAAGTACTTATCATGCTAATCTACGTTCCATTCCATTTCTACCCTTCTACACATCATACTATAAACCACACAAATGGATAGAAGTACTTACGTGGTGGACTGCGGGTCGGAGACTTAGGTGCCATGCCAGAAAACCTGCCTATTTCAAAAGTATTTTCATAAAACTCATTTGGGCTCGCTTTGAAAACGTTTTGGGCCTTAGCCCACAGACCGAGAGTTTTAAAACTGGGCTCTGATACCAAACTGAAACACCCTAAACCCGGCCCACGAGCTTTGACCAGATTTGGTATGTTCCTCAAGAAAACCGGTTTCAAATTCTTTTGTTACTTAGAGAAAACTTGTGCAATTAAAAAAAATATTGTTTGGGTTGGCTTGTGTTGAAACAGACTCGATTTTATTTTTGGAAACCCCTTTTTAATATTAAGTGATAAAACAATTAGGATTTAGTTTAAAGAAATTTTTACTTAAACTTTAATAAATAAGGTTCCTAAACATAATAAATAATAATAAATGTAAAATGATTCAACTATGGCCTTATGGCCTTATTACAACAAATAATTTCCAAATAATTCAAGTACTTAAAAAAAACTAATAGTTCCATAAAAATAAAGACTTCATGTTGAGCATGGCCACCACAAGTTCTACCGTCCTGGTCCATCACTGCTCATCATCTAAAACATGGTCCCACAACGGGGTGAGTCAAACAGACTCAATGTGTACACGACACTAAATCATAATAGAATTAGGCATACAAGAGTTACACATTCAGAACAATGAATACAAGTTATGATGCATTCCCAAACCCAAACTTAATTGTCCATCCGCTACACACCCCGTACCTGCCAGTCACACCGTGGGGACTACTAAGTCGACCCTCCTTTCGCTACACACTAAATTGCGGTCTTAGGTTGCTGCATTCGTGGTCTTAGGTCACCACGTTCAGATTACTGTGGTCTTAGGTCACCACTTTCAGATTACTGTGGTCTTAGGTCACCACTTTCAGATATCACGGTCTTAGGTCACCATATTCGTGGTCTTAAGTCACCACATTCACTTCCCCTTTCAAACATACCCATATGCCCCATATAATAATAATATGCATAAATATGCCAGAGTTCACATTCTTATTATATTCTCATGTTACTAATAACATTTTTCATATTCCTAGTAGAAGTAGGAAACGTACCTGAGTACTTAGTACCATAACATGATACCTTAGCCACTTTCATATCCTTAATGTCACATATTTTAATTAAACATGCTATAAAATGTATTACGAAGTAGTGTGGGGTACACACCTGATTCACTTAAAATTTCCTTGAGATCCCGAAAAGCTTGATCTAATGCTTAGATCCTTAATCCCTACATTGATTTATCACTTATTACCTTAATAAAAAGCCATTCGGCCAAGATTCCAAATCCTAGTAGGATTAGTATTCTTACCTTGTTGCCGATTGGAACACCAACAAATCCCGAAAGTGTTCCTTGTTTCCCTAGGAATGTCAAAATCCCTAAAACCTTACGTTAGACTTAATCTTAATCATCGAAACATAAATCAAGGCCTTTGACCGAATATTCACATGTCTTACCTTAATCTTAGAAATCCCGAATACTCCTCCTTTTAGTCGACTACTCTGATAATCCCGAAAGATCCTTCCATTTTCGGTAACCATAATATGTATGGGGTTAGATTATCTCTCGGCTAATCTAAAAAAAAAGAATGGAAATCAAACTTGTTCTTACCTTTGAAGAAATCAACAGCTCCTATGCTTGAAGCCCTTCCAAGATTCGGCTTTTGAATGGATTGGTAAGAAGAAATAGGAAGAAAAGAAAACTTGAGAATTTTGACAATGGTGGACTATAGATTCGGCTTGACAAAAGAAAAAGAGAAGAGAAGAGAAGAGAGCACTCGAGAATTTTGGCGAGAGAGAGAGGAGGAAGAAAAATTGATGAGTAGCCCTGTGTTCTTCCTTTTATAGCCGAAACTACTACTCAGAATCCCTTACTTGGCCACCACTCTTCTTTATTGATAAGTTTATCTCCTTAATTTAAAATAATTAGAGAATAATCCTTTATTATCTTTTCAAAAATAATCCAAATTAAATCCCTTATTTATCACCTTATTAATCGAATATTTATGAAAATAAAACTCCTCCTTTCTAGAAGGCTTGTGCTGTCCACCTCAGGCTCCTGGAAGCAAAAAATAAAACTTCCTTTATTTGCTTCCCAAGTGACCCGAACTCAGGCCCAACACCTTGCCTTAATTTCCTCTTTTAAACTTTAAAACTCGACATTTCTAAGTCATTTCTAAGTTTCCAAAAATTTTCGTTCAGCTCTGTAAACTTGACATTTCCTTACATTTCCAAGTTTCCAGAAATGTTCACTTTCCTCTTTTGAATCATTTCTAAATCATGTACATACATTTTCAGGTTTCCAAAAATGTTCATTTCCAGATCATTTCCATACATTTTCAGGTTTCCAAAAATGTTCATTTCCAAATCATTTTCATTCATTTCCGGGTTTCCAAAAATATTCAAAATTTATTCTTAGTACATAAAACATGTCACTTCGTACAATTAAACCGAGAATGCATAGGCCCTTTCCAGGATGTTACAGTAATCTCATTATAAATAAATTTGTTGTACCTTTTCATCCGTTATGAATTTTATCTTTGTAACAGCCTGGTTTATACCCTAGTCGGAACAATGGTTTCGAGACCACAAATTCGAGGTCAGAATAATATTTTAATATTATTTTTGGTGTTGATTATATGTGATATAGCTTGTGTGAAAATTCTGTGTGATAATTTTATTGATTGTGCTGAATTAGAAAAAGGACTTAATTGCATAAAGTGTAAAATTATGTTTGCTGATTTATGAGTACTTAATTGTTGTTGGCTTTTTAAGGTGGAGGCCTTATGTTGTTATTAGTCCAATTTTAAGATAGTGGATGGTTAAATGACTAGATGGCCATAATGTAAATTTGTCTTATATGACTAATAAAAGGGCAAAATTGGTATTTGATTATTAAGTTAATTTATAATAAAACAAAGCATAAAAATAAGCCATTTTCTATCCATCTTTGCACCGAATATTGAAGAAAGAAGAGAGGTTTTAATTTTTGGTAATTCGGCTAGCAATTGGCTTGATTCAAGGTTAAATTTTGCTCGGTTTTTATTAATTTCTATGTTTTCGTAATTGTTGCTTTGTGCTCTACAAAACCCATGCTTAAAATTTGTGAATTGATGATATTTATCAAATGTTCCATTGATGAAATGGTGAGCTTTATGGTGAGTGTTGGTGTTAAATGAAAGATATGTGTTTAATGAACATATTTTGCTCTTGAATTTTTGATGAATTTAGCTAATTAGGGCTAAATTGAGAAAATAGCATTTTGAGGCACTAAAATGTAAAATAAATGAAATGTGTGGACTTGTATGAGATACAAGAGTATTCGGCTAAGCAGGGGCATATGATGATTACGTGTATTTGATGATTTTGTGAATTAAGGACTAAAGTGTCGAAATGTGAAAATGTGAGGGCTATTTTTTAAAATGCCCTAAATAAGTATGTGTGGATTAAATTGAATGATTATGTGATTGAATGGATTGAATTTAAATGTATATAGACCAAGAAAGGAAAGTTTCAAATCGAGATCGAGGCAAAGATAAAGTGCTCGACTAATCGATCGTTTTGGTATATTTCAACATCCAAGGTAAGTTCGAACATAATTCGTATATTTAGCTATGAAATGAATGTTATGTTATTATTGAATTATGAATGTTATGTGAGAGCTTGAGTTACATGGCACTAAGTGTGCGTAATTGAAAATGAAACCGAGATGATTAGCACTGGGTGTGAGAAATAATATAAGTTCTGATTTTGTGGTTGGCACTGTGTGTGCAATACTGATTTAAGATCAGTTGATATAGATGCACTAAGTGTGCGATGATGAATTGAGTTTCAGTTAATGATTTGGGCACTAAGTGTTCGATTGATCCGAAGAAGGGATGAGAGTTGATAGGAATCAAGTAGTGAGAGTTGAGTAGCATATGTTATCGATAACTAAGCGTTTGCTAAGGTACGTTCGGAACCTATGTGGTTGATGAAATTGTGATCGAGATTATGGAAGGTTAAATCTAATATATATTAGCTTGTATGGTATGGTATATATGTGTTTGTGAAATAATCTATGTGATGGTTGGTTCTAGTATAATGTTTTATGTTACGAACTTACTAAGCTTTGAAAGCTTACTGTGTGATTTATTTCTACGCTTTGCGATGTGTCGATAAAAAGCTAGCTCGGATCCGGGAATCTTCAGCATCTCAATCACACTATCAGCAATCTATTTTGGTATTTTTGGAAAGATGTATATAGTTGAAATATGGCAAGTATAGGCTAATTGTTTTGACGTATATTTGAGATATGTATATAGTCATGTGATGTGGCTAGTTATATGTTGGCTGTAAGCATGAATGAATTTGGTATATGATGCATATTA
Organism: Gossypium bickii; assembly: GCA_025503065.1. NCBI lineage: Eukaryota > Viridiplantae > Streptophyta > Magnoliopsida > Malvales > Malvaceae > Gossypium > Gossypium bickii. The sequence continues at coordinate 29,709,553 of CP106712.1, forward strand.
TGGTATGGCTTGTTGGTAATGAGAATGTCTTATGAATGGTAAACTTAGTGATGGTTTGATGCTAGTATGATCTAATGAATTTGAGGATGAATTATGTTTGGTATTGAATGTGTTCTAGTTGTGCAATTTAGTTTATAAGTTGACATGATTAGAAATGAGATTGGACGAGAGGATATGTTGATCACTTGTCATGAAATTGGTTGCCAAATTGTGTGTGGAATTATGCTTAAATGAGCTTGTAGGATAGACCCTTGTGTGGATGGCAAATTGGCCTTGAAAATGGCCTATTTTGCCTACACGGTTATGGCACACGGGTGTGACTAGTGATCGTGGGGTAAAGTCAGTAGCTAGCTTAAGAGCACACGGTCATGGTACACGGGCGTGCCTAGTAGCCGTGTGAATAAGTTAGTATATGGCCTAAGAGCAAACGGCCTTAGCACGGGCGTTCCTTGTGGTCTTATGGAGAAGTTAGGATACTAACTCTGTTTTGGCACAACCTGGACACATGGAGGTGTCTACTGACCGTGTGAGGCACACGGCCTGGTTGCACGGGCGTGTGACCTCAACAGATTTGATGAATATTTGAAATTTTGAAAACTTTCGTAAGTGTTTGGTTTAGTCCTCTCTAGCATGTGTTAAAGGTCTCGTGGGCCTCAATAAGGGACTATTTGTTTATGTTTTGATATGTTTTGATGATCATTGACTTTGTGTCGTAAATTGGATGTGAAATGATTCGATTGTTTCGTAATGCCTTTTAACCCTATTTCAGCGATAGTTTCGAGTTAGGGGTGTTACAATCTTCATTTTCAAAAATAAATCTTGTGGTTAGTTTACAAAATCAAAATCAAATTTTTTATTCTGGAAATTTTGTTTTTAATCTCGGAATTGGTTTATGCTATCCACTTGTAACATCTCATCATGTCCTTTTAAGTATATTATCCATGTTGACATTGACATCTTCCATCTTTGTGGAAATTACATTTTGGAAAGTGCAAATTGTCTTTTTAACTTTTTAACTTTTTACCTTTTTAGGTTTATTCAAGTTCAAAATATCGACTACATTACCTTGCTAAGGAGCGAAGGTTTGTTTTGCACAAACGAGGTAAAATCGAACTTTCATCATGTAACTTCCCAGATAATCAAGGTAAGTTAACAATATCTTTGTTTTGTTTGAAAGATGAGGAAGTCGGTGTTGTTGATGATGACTTTGTAGAAAGTGGTCAATTATTCATCCTGCTACTGTAAGTCCGTTCAATCAAGTATGGCAAGATGAGGTTGTTCAAATCAAGAAGCCAAGTGAATATGTCCTTTGTTTTGATCCATTTGAAATGTTGTGGGTGAAACGAGGAATGCATTCCTGTTTGCTAAATTGTGTGATTAATCATTCCTTGCTTCCATTCTGTTCAATGGTTCATATTGATGGCATATCGAAATTGTGCGATAATATGAAGCATTCATGTTATGAACGAATAAAATTTTTGCCATATGATCTTTAGACTGAATTTTATATGTGTTATTTGAATTTGAGTTCGTCGCACTTTTCATTGTCAAACTTGGTGAGTAAATTCAGAAAGGTTTGTGAGATAACCTTTGTCCAATTTGACCAAGGAAAGCCGCACGAGAGAAAATATTTTCCAGCGGACAAACGGCTCGACTTGAGGACAAGTCACCCTCAAGAGGGGGGAATGATACGAACCCGCCCCGCAAACTACTTTGGCCAAGCTTACCTAGCCGAGTATTGCACTGTTGGCAAGCTGATCCTAGTTCATTTCCAGCTCCTCGAGCTCTGTCCAACTCAATTCAGTTTATTATCGTGATAATTTTTTGTTTGACTCAGCTCATTGGAGATCAACTCAGTTTGGCTCAAGCTTGTTGAGCTTGATTTGAAATTATTTAATTTCCATGCATTCTAATTTTCTAAAAATAAATGAGTTTAGTTTAAATAATTAAGTTGTGTTTAGCTTATTAAATTAATCTAGTTACTAGAATGATTTAATGGAGCATGAGTTTAAGTTTGTTTAATTCTGCTTCTATAATTAAACTAGTTGTTGCATTAATTGACGTCTTTACTTTTAGTTCATTTATTGAAGTCAAGTGTTTAATGTGTTTGAGTTTAATTAGTGTTTAATTGTGTTTAATAAGTTTATTTTAATGTGTTTATTGTAGGTATCTCTTCAGCTCACAACCGTTACATTCCAAGGCTGTTACAACTTAATTGAAGTGACCTTTTAGGTGATTTTCGGTTACAAATGAAGTGGTTGTTATAAGGGATGTTTAATACATCAATTAAGGAGTTTTAAGGAGCATTTTAACTTCTCTTAAATTCGGCAGCAACCTCTTTCACCTACCAGCAGTTTTTGTTCATTTAAGGACGAAAACAAGCTTTCAAATCACCATTTAGTTGCTGGTGTCTTTTCAGCTAGCCAAGGGACAACTCAAGAGACATTTCAAGCATTCAAGGATGATCATTCAAGCTAAATTAAAGTTAATTCAATCATGGAGTTAATTGTTACAAGAATATCAAGAGTCTTGAGTTTAATTTCAGTTTTAATTAGCTCATTAAAATGTGACCTTTCAGCTAGTTTTTCTATCCTTATAAATATGTGTAACCGGCCATTTTGAGGGGACTTTTGCTATTTTATCAACTTGAATGAACTTTGTTCAAAGAGTGAGATTACTCCTCTCTAAATTCGTACGAGTTTCGGTTTGACTTATCTAGCGAAACTAGTGGCGTCAATCGTTCTCTTCTTTAGAACTTACCACCAACCTGGTGTGGCGTTCGTCCATCCTTTCATACCTTCAGTTCTTACTTTGCTAAGTGACGGGTCGAGGTCCATTTTTGAATTCCATCATTCACCTTAAACCAAATAGAAATCGGGGTCACACTTTTAGTGTTGAATCATTTCTTGTGTTTAAGTCTATATCTCCATTTCCATTGATTATCCTACACTTTATCTATCTAAACTTTGCTTGACTTTATTCCGTCCTACTAAACCAAACCTAACCATTCCATCTTCTAAAACCGATTCCTTCATCATCTATCAACCTTCATTCCTAACTTAATCCACTTCTAAAAGAAAATCAACTAAAAACTTCCAGTAACTTATTTCCAAAACTTCTAATTTCCGAAAGATCCATTACTCCTCGTAGACGATCGAGCAAACATTTACAACTCGAATCATCACCAAGGCGAGTTTGTATTACATTTCAATATAACCTCTAAAATGTCTCGTTTTATACCCGACAACCAATACAATTGTTTCAAGTCACTGTACATCTTGGTACTCCCCAGGTGAACAAATAAACTACCACTATGAGCTTCATGCAAATTTTTTTGAATAAGTTCAGAATTCTTTGGTACACAGATTCTGTTTCAGAACATTAAACAATCATCTGATCCAATCTAAAAGTTAGAATCACTAGTCGACTCACATTCCACTCTTTTGACTTGCAATTCATTATCATATTTCTGAGCTTCATAAATTTGCTGAAGAAATACCGGTTTAGCTTTCAAATCTACTAGAATTAAACCATCATCAGAAAAGGTTAACTGAGTATTCATCACTCTCAAAGCAAATAGAGATTTTCTACTCAAAGCATCTGCGACCACATTTGCTTTCCCCAGATGATAATAAATTACTAAATTGTAATCTTTTAATAGCTCGAGCCATCTCCGTTGTCACAAATTCAAGTCTTTCTGAGTCATAATATACTTTTAAGCTTTTGTTATCGGTAAAAATGTGGCATTTCTCACCGTACAAATAATGTCGCCAAATCTTCAATGCAAAAACAATAGCGTCCAACTCTAGATCATGCGTCGGATAATTCTTTTCATGCGGCTTTAACCATCTAAAGGCATAAGCTATAACTTTTTCTTCTTGCATCAAAATGCAACCCAAACCACTCAATGACGCGTCGCTGTATATCAGAAACTCTTTACCCTATTTAGGTTGAACTAAAACATGTGCCTCAGTTAACAATGCTTTCAACTAATCAAAACTCTGATGACATTTCTCTGACCACTCGAACTTCACATCTTTCTGTAGCAACCTGGTCATTGGTGTAGCAATCATCGAGAATCCTTTAACAAAACATTGATATAACCAGCTAACCCCAGAAAACTTCTAACTTCGGATACATTTCTCTGCGGTTTCCAGTCAACAATTATGGAAATCTTACTCGGATCAACGCGTATACCTTCCGCTGAAACAATGTGTTTAAAAAATCTGAATTCTCGAAGCCAAAATTTACATTTAGTGAATTTAGCATTGAGTTTCTTATCTCTCAATGTTTTTAACACAATTCTCAAATGCTTTGCATGCTCAGACTCATCTCGTGAATAGATCAGAATGTCATCAATGAACACAACAACGAATCTGTCTAAATACGGTCTAAAAATTTGGTTCATCAAATCTATAAAGACTGCAGGAGCATTTGTCAATCCAAAAGGCATAACAAGAAATTCATAATGTCTGTACCTCATTCTGAACGCACTTTTCAGCACATCTGAATCTTTAACTCGCAGCTGATAATAACCAAACCGTAGATCAATCTTTGAAAACACTGTTGCACCTTTCAACTGATCAAATAAATCATCTATTCTTGGCAACGGATACTTATTCTTTATCGTAACCTAGTTGAGTTGTCTAAAGTCAATACACATTCTCATTGACCTGTCTTTCTTCTTTATGAACAATACAGGCAGAGCCATTCTGTATGGAGCTATCGTTATTGGTGAAGTTCTCGATACTAACTCAATAGAAAATTCAACTTCTCTGATCAGTGGTAACCCCAACAATTCTTCTGGAAATATATCTGGATATTCGCAGACAACTGGCACTGATTCAATCTTAGATTCAAACACTTTTGTATATAAAACATAAGCAAGATAAGCTTTACAAGCTTTTCTCACACATTTCTGAGCTTACATAGACAAAATCACAACAAGCAATTCACTCGATTCACCTGATTCAATTCAAATGATTTCATTATTTTGACATTTCAATTCAATGGACTTTCGTCTACAATTCACTACAGCATCATGCAACGTCAACTAATACATACCTAGAATTACATTAAACTATAAAATGGAAAAGCATCAAATTCATATATATATACGAATGAGTCAGTCCAGGATCAATCAGTGCAATGACATTAGTGTCGTAAAGAGAAAATGTACCAGTGATAACATCTGGTGATGACGCATCTTCGCGAGCGCGAATAGTGTAAGCTCTAGCAGGTGTTCAGGCCTCAAATCTCACTGTAGAATCTCTCATACCACCACGATTACCACTCACATTTCATGCATTTCTTGGTGGCCTCCCTAATGTGAGCACGGTCATGGACTGTTCTAATTCGAGCAAGGAATGTACGAGGTTGTGCGAAATGCCTTTGAAACCAGCTCAGGCCAGAAACTCAAGAACTCTTCGCACCCTAATGCAAGCTAATTTTAGCTCGAATTCAGCTCCCCGAGCTCCGTCTAGCTCGAATCAGTTCACTTAAGCTCAATTCAGCTCGTTTGAGCTTGTTTTTATTTCTTTTCAGCTCGTTTAATTTATTGTTAGAATAATTTAAGTATTTAAATTAAATTAGTTGATTTAGTTACAGCTCATAATTACATTTCAGCTTATTACAAGCTTTTAATATGCTTTAGCCTAATTTATTAAAGTTAGCTAGTTAAAATAAATGTGTTCTAAATTAATTAGTATGATAATTAATGTGTCTAAATTATGTTAATACATGGATCAGCTGAATATACATTTGAACTTAATTTAGTACATTTTGTTTTTGTAGGTTGGCCGAATGCATGAAGGTGTTTAATGCTAGGTGCATGTATGGCTGGTACAATGAATGAAGAAGGTACATGCATGACTTCCTTCAATGAATGGTGGCTGATTGTTTGGATTCTCCAAGCAACTATTCAGCCAATGAGTTGCTACCATTAAATTCCCCAAGCTGACCAAATATCTTCCCAAGGCCTTGAAGGTGTTCACATTTATAAAATTCCCTATTAACACATGAAGACCATTCGACTATACCCTTTCACACCATGCAGACCTTTCAAAATCGGATGTTCACACTCCACGTGGTTGTTCAAAGCTATCCTTTAATGTTCATATCTTTTCAGCCAAGGAATGCAAATTAACTGAGCTCATTAAGCTCATGGCCGAATCTAGACATGGCCATTGGCCTTCCATGCATTCATCTTCCTTCAAGTTCATTTGCTTAAGCATGAAGCTGACTTTTGAAGCTCCAATCGGCTGAACATGGACTTATAGAATTAATGTTTTGTTCTAGCTTATTTTAGATTATTCTAGCTGAATTTTTCTTAGCCATTAAGTTAGTCCATTTGGCTATCCTAGCTAGGCTATAAATACTTAGCCATTTTCATTTGTAAGAGACTTTTTGACAAATTATGTGTTCTTGAGTAAGTTATCTCCTCTCTTATTTCTTACAAGTCTCATGTGACATATCTTGCTTGCAAGTGGCATCTATCGAACTTGTTCTTGAACTTGTCACCTTAATCGGTGTGGCGTTCACCTATCTACCAAACCACCTATTTCACCTTAACCATATAAGAATCGAGGTGACACTATTTATAGTGTTGAATTATTCTTCGTGTTAAGTTCGTATTTCCATCCTCCATCCTTTATTTTCAAAATTCACTTAACTATCATATTTCTTTGCTAAACCAAGCCTACTTTATTATTATCATCCTATTCTTTTCATTCCAAACCACCTTGTCAAACTTCCGCTCCCATAACTGCAATTAATCATCTTTCAGCATTCAAACAATCTCATTGTCGACGAGCGGGCAACAAGTGAAACGACTCCATTAAATCGAGCCGGATCACATCACCTCCTCTAGTAGTTGTATTGCTTGATCTTGCATTATGAGATTTATCTTTTTCATTTAACTCAGGACAATCACGAATAAAGTGATCTTGTGAACTACATTTGAAACAAGCCCGATTATTCATTCTACATTCACCAAGATGTCGTCTCCCGCATTGCTGACATTCAAGTCTATAATTTCTCACACTGCCAACACTCCATATTAATGTAGCTTGAGCTTTAAGACTTGAGTATTGTTTTCCATGATCTCTATTTGAATGCCTGATTGAAACATTTGGACGAGTATACAAATCTCTAGATTTCTTTGATAAAGATTGATATGGCTTACTCATTGATCTTTTTCTCGAGTTTCTAGCCTCTGAATTTGCTTTTCTCTTTTCTTTGCCAAGCTCTTCGGCTTTGCAAGCTCTATCAACCAGGACAAGAAATTCTTTCAATTCTAGGATTCTGACTAGAAGTTTAGTATCTTCGTTCAACTCGTCAACAAACCGTTTACACATATTTTCTTCGGTAGAAATGTATTCCCAAGCATACTTACTCAACCACATAAATTCTCTTCCGTACTCGGTCACAGTCATACGACCCTGTTTTAGTTCTAAAAATTCTTTGTGCTTTTGATCGAGGAATCTTAACTTATATATTTCTTCTGGAACTCCTTCTAAAAGAATTCCCAAGTAACTCTTTCTCTCGGCACCACGATACTAAATTATTCCACCACTGATACACTGTATCTCTCAATAATGAAATAGCACACTTTAAACACTCAGATGGCATGCACGAAAGCTCATCAAATACCCGAATAGTGTTTTCAAGACAAAATTTAGCTCTCTCGAGATCATCATCAATGGTAGCTCTAAACTCTTATGCCTCGTACTTTTGAATCTTATCAACTGGAGGCTTATTAAGTCGTTGAAGTTCTACAACTTGAGGAGCTACGGGAATCGGTTGGGAATTAGGTGGGGGTGGAGGTTTTTGAGCAGCCGGATTTTTCCGGACATATTGTGTGAACCACTCGCTCATCATTTGGAAAAAGGCTTCTTTAGCCTCCCCTCCGTGACTACTCGATATATTTCTAGATTTAGAAGGCGCTGCCCCTTGAGCGGGAGCTGGCGTATTACTCTCGATATCATCAACTATAGCTCGATTGGGATCCATTTACTATATGAAAACACAGTTTAAATTGTCAAAAGTCATCACACTATCACAGGTTATATATGGCATGTATAGCTAGACTCTCACATATGCTACATTAGTCCTAGAATCGACTAAACCGTAGCTTTCATACCAATAAATGTAACACCCTTCACCCGTATTCAACGTTGAAATAGGGTTTCAGAGCATTACCAAACTTATAACACAATTACACATACATTTACTCATACATTTCCAAATTTCATTCAAATATCAATCAACACATTCTACAAAATGCTGACCCAATCAGCTCAAATCAGCTTATTTATTGACTTGCATAACAACCATTGAAGTCTCCTTAAAATTGCATTCAAACCCCTTCACTTATTATGATTTTGTAGACTTCCCCCTAGCCAAATATAGCAAGTTGAAATCATCAACAAATGTATGAGTAGTGGCCGACCATGGGGGGAATGAATGGCTGATATTTCTTTGCAAAAATTAGTAGCCAATCCTACCTATAAATATCCCCTTTTCTATTCATTTCATCACTCAACTCTATTCATTCACAGCATATTCTCTCTTCACTCACTTTTCTCCCTTTGTTTTCCATTTTCTTCCTTTTCCCTTCTTTTGATGATTTCTCCGCTTGAGAAAGAGCTTTCTTCTGGCTTGGAGTAGCAACACTCAAGTGCTCATAGACGCCTCGAATTGACAGAAAGAGCAGAGAAGAAGAGAAGCGCGCTAGTGACTTTAGAGAGACACTGGATTTGTTTATGGTTCCCTACTATTTTATTTTCTTGATTATATTTCAATGAATAATCATTGTTTTGTTACTCTTGATTTAATTAAAATGACTTAAATTTAATTAGTGTTAGATTGATTGCGTTCAATTGCTTAATTTATTAAAAATCATGTTTGTGTTGTTATAGGCCTTGCTTATTTGTTCAATTAAATAAAATCATGTTTATGTTATACTTGCATTTTAATTGTAAGGTAACAATTGAATTAATTATTTAAGCAGATTGAAATCGTAGTTAATGGACACAATCTTTAATTGGTGCATGTTTAATCTTCTAAGGTAGCTGAAGGTTAAATTAGCGATGGTATTAAGCAATACATTAGCCTTGCATAACTTGAAGGATTTTGTGATTAAATTTTTTCAATATAGAAGTATATTGCTACCTCACTTAATCTTTTACTTGCTTATGAAAATTGAATTAATTGTTTGAATTGGCATACAGATATATACAAGAGATTATTTTAATTTCGTAAGTATGTATGTGCATTAACACATTTTCTTATTAAAATTTGTTTAATCGGTTGAATTGACATAGAGATATAGTTAAGAGATAAATGGATTTTGGAAGGTGAGTATGTTCATAAGTTAGCAAATTGTCGAGTTGTCATGAATGAAATTCGTAACAACATGAACATGGTTCTGATAATGTTAAGTTAAAGAATGCAATTGATCTAGTACATTTATGTCATATTGATTAAAAATTCTTTTTGAAATCATGCATTGGAAATTGTTATCTTTATTTTTCTTAGTTTAATTTTTAATTTTAATTAAACCCTTTTTCAAATTATCAAAATTTCACCACCAACTTGTTAAATTATTTATTTCACAAATATTTCTTTGCATAGTCCTGTGGGTACGATAACTCGACATTTACTTGTCACTTTATTACTTGTTGCGATTGTGTACACTTGCACAATTCCGTTATTCCAAATTTTTGGTGTCGTTGCCGGGGGCTGTTTTAAAAGACATTATTTGTGAAATTGTTATTATTGCATTTTGGTTTTTTTCTTTTTTCTTTAATTTTAAATTAATTAATTTCATGTGATCGTTTAAAGTGTTTATGAGTATTGATCAGATTATTGACTTACTACCCATAGATCCTAAAAGTGAAAGAACTTTTCGACAACGAAGAAGACAAATAACTCAAAAAAGGACCGAAGAGATGAACTTCAAAAACCAAAATCAAGGAAATAGAGCGAATCAAGTTCAAAATCTTATCCTTATTGCTGATGATAGGGATAGGGATAGAGCTCTAAGACAATATGCTGTGCTAGTGTTTCATAGGCTTAATTCGTGTCTTAGGAGACCCAAAATCAAGGCACAACAATTTTAGCTGAAGCTGGTTATGTTCCAAATGCTTTACACAGTGGGCCAATTCAGTGGAATGTCTGCCAAAGATCCTTACCTTCACTTAAGACTGTTTATGAAGGTGAGCTATTCTTTCAAGGTAGCCGGAGTATCCAAAGATGCACTACATTTAAATCTATTCCCATATTCGCTAAGTGACAAAGCTCGAGCCCAATTGAACTCATTGCCTCCAGATCCCATTACAACATGGAAAGAGTTAGCAGAAAGATTCCATATGAAGTATTTCCCACCTAGCAAGAATGCTAAGTTACTGAATAAAGTTACTACCTTCCAACAAATGGATGAAGAGTCCTTATACGAGGTATGGGAAAGGTACAAAGAATTGCTACGAAAGTGCCCTCATCATGGAATCCCGCATTGCATCCAACTTGAGACATTCTATATTGGTCTCCATGCTCACACCAGAATTGAAGTAGACACTTTTGCTAACGGTGCTCTCATTTCTAAGTCATATAATGAAGCTTATGAAATCATTGAGAGAATTGACAGCAATAATTATCAATGGCCAACCAATCGAGTAGCATCAAGAAGACGAGTCACAAGAATACATGAAGTGGATCCACTCACTTCTCTTGTAGCTTAGGTATCTTTGATTTCCTCAATGCTTAAAAGTTTTACCACTAATGGGTTTAACAATTTTATAGCTTAGCCACTGAATTAATACGAAAATGTAGCTTGTTTTATTGTTGGGAAGGAAACTTGTTCGAAGAATGTCCATCAGACCCAGAATCCATATATTACATGGGTAAGCAGAACCAGAATCGAGGAAGGCAAGGATTGCAATCCAATTTCTATAACCCATCTTGGAGAAACCACCCTAATTTTTCTTGGAGTAACCAAGGAGTTGGGCCCAGTAACACTTATGCACAATCTAGATCGACACAACCATCTGTATTTACCTAACAAATTCAGAAATAGCCTCAAGTTGAACCATCAATGGCTTGGAAAACCTGTTAAAGGCATACATAGCAAAAAATGATGCCTTAATCCAAAGCCAAGCAGCCACATTAAAAACCCTTGAAAACCAAGTGGGTCAACTTGCCACTGAACTCAAAAACCGTCCACAAGGTGCTTTGCCTAGTGATACGAAGAACCCAAGAAATCCCAACAAAGAGTATTGTAAAGTGTTGACATTGAGGAGCAGAAGACATTAGAGCCTAACACTGTCAAAGTTGAAGAGGAGCCAGCTGATGCTCAAAATGCAATGGAAGTTCAACCAAGTGTTGAAACTCCAATCGCACCAGAACCACAACCTGTGAACTCTAAAAAGGTAACTTTGAAACAGTCAATTCTGATAAGCTAACAACTTTGTTAGATGCAGAATTGCCATGAAAGACGAATAAGCTAGTTCAAGTTAAAAATACTCTATCACCTTATCCTCAAAGACTTTAGAAGTAGAAGTAGGAAGTCCAGTTCAAGAAGTTCCTAGACGTACTTACGCAACTTCATATCAACATTTTGTTGGTGGAAGCACTTGAACAATTGTTGAATTACGTCAAATTTATAAAGGATCTCCTGTCCAAGAAACGAGGAGTTGGAGAATTTAAGACGGTAGCCCTGATGAAAGAATGTGGTGCATATCTTAAAGACAAACTACCCCCAAAGTTGAAGGATCCTGGATATTTTACCATACCTTGCAATATTGGAGCAATGTATTGTGGTAAGGCACTATGCGATTTGGGTACGAGCATTAACTTGATGCCCATGTCAATATTTATAAAATTGGGGATAGGTGAAGTTAGACCAACTACGGTGATGCTTCAGCTGGCAGATCGATCCTTAGCACATCCTGAAGGAAAAATTGAGGATGTATTGGTACGTGTAGATAAATTTATTTTTCCTGCTGACTTTGTTATCTTAGACTTTGAAGTAGATAAAGAGGTGCCAATCATCTTAGGAAGAACTTTCCTAGAAACTAGAAGGACTCTTATTGATGTGTAGAAGGGTAAGCTAACCATGCATGTTCAGGACGATCAGGTAACGTTTAATGTTTTTAAATCCATGCGATTTATTGATGTAGTTCATGATTGTTCTGTAGTATATGAGTTTGAGGAATTAGTTTTGGAAGAGGAACTCAACTCTATTGAGGATCCTTTGGAATAAATTTTATTGCCAGACCCTCCAAGTAATGATAATAGGGAGGAACACTTAGCTTTGCTAGAAGCTAACCAGAGGGGATTTAATCCACTATCCTGTTTTGAGCCTTTGGAATTAGAGAGCAGAGATTATGTTCAACCAAAAGCATCAGGTGAATTGTAACACCCTAACCCGTATCTGTCATCAAAATAGGGTTTCAATGTAACACCCCAAACCCAGCCTAGAAGTTAGGCCCGAATCTGGCGTGTCACATTGGGATGTTTTTCGAAAATCGTGGTTCCATTTGAAAATTCTTACTGATATTAATAACTAAAGTCCCAGTTTGCATTTGTTTATTATTAATCGACCTTTTTTTTATAAATTATAAATTTCAAAACTTTTCGCTATTCAAAACCTCAGATTTCTTTTGCTTACTTTTAAAACGTGGTTTATTAGAAATCATTTTTGGAAAACACTATCATTTTTAAAACCTTGTTTATTGCGAAAGCTTAATTTAAAACAACTGACTTATGAAAACGTGATATTTACAACTTAGTTGCGAAAGCGTAGTGTTTTAAAAACAGATATTGTTTTGAAAAACCGCGATTCAATGTTAAGTAGATTTAAACATACTAAACTAAAAATCCCAAACTAAAAGCCGGAATTTAAGAAAGGCCTTATTACAACCCAATAAAAATGATTTAATAAAGTAAAGTAAAATACTAAAATCCAAAACTGCTCGCAATATGGCCAACTCCGAGTCCTCCAGTACGTTGAACAGCCTACTAAGGGTTACCTGAAACATTTTAAAAGAGGGGTGAGTTTACGAAAACTCAGTGTGTACAACCCTCATCAGTCAAAACATGCATCACAACAATCCGGGCCGAAGCCCATTACAGTAACGGTGGCAATTGGGCCTTAGCCCAGAATAGCCTCGGTTGGACCTTAGCCCATAACAAAAGTCACATATCATATTTATCCGGGCCTAAGCCCATCACAGTCAGAACATGTGAATGCAATGCATTAATGCCCATACCAACCCTGTACTCCGTCTCCTGTCCAACCCTACACTCCTGTGGGGATTTAATCAACCCACCCATCCCTACACTCCTTTTGTAGCACCGGTTGCAGCACTAACTTTATCGGTGCAGCATGGCTGCTCGGTGGCTAAAAGGCCTGCGATGGCTATAAAACCTTCGGTGGCTAAAAAGCCTTCGGTATTGGCACAAAGCCCATAATTACAGCACGAAGCCCATATTAATGGCACACAGCCCTCGGTAACATTATCGGTGCAGCATGGCTGCTTGATGGCTAAAAAGCCTGCGATAGCTATAAAGCCTTCGGTGGATCCATAGTCGTCAAACGACCATGCGATCCTATTAGCACTTCCTCCGTATTAATAATTGCAACCCCATGCAATATGTCATGTATGTCATCCTCAATCATTACACGTGTATGCAAAATGGCCATGCTCAGTAACAATTATTTAAACATGTAATAAAAGCATATTAGTCATACAACCACAGTCAAATTAGTCCACTCATTACACAAGTCGATCATTTACCTACAAGGGCAAATCAGTCATTTTACCCCATAAGGGTATTTCGGTAATTTTACCCTATAGAGGTAGTTCGGTAATTCTACTCATAACCAATCCATGTATGCAATGCATCTCAAACATAATCAATCATACAATTAACACTTACAACGCTAGTACTCCCACAAGGGTACAACGGTCATTTTGTCGTTTAGGGGTAAAACGGTAATTTCACAAATTAAGGGTATTTCGGTAATTTTGCAAACTGGGGGTATTTCAGTAATTTTGCAAATTAAGGGTATTTTGATAATTTCGCTAACCGAGGTATTTCAATAATTTTGCAAAGTGGGGGTATTTTGGTAATTTTACAAATCAGGGTATTTCAGTAATTTCACAAATTAGGGGTATTTCGGTAATTTCACATATCAATGGTATTTCAGTAATTTTACAAACCAAGGATATTCCGATAATTTCACAATTTAAGGGTATGTCAGTAATTTCACAAATCAAGGGTACTTCAGTAATTTTGCAAACTGAGGGTATTTTGGTAATTTTGCAAATAGAGGGTATTTTGGTAATTTTGCAAACCGAGGGTATTTTGATAATTTCTTAACCCAAGGGTATTTTAGTAATTTTACAACCCAGGGATATTTCAATAATTTTGCAACCCAAGGTATTTCAGTAATTTCGCAACCCAAGGGTATTAACGACCCAACAGATGGTCCATTGTCGCCTCGAGCGACTCAATTATTCTAAACAGAGATAATGATGCGAATGGGCCTAAGGCCCATTCTCGGCCCAAGTAAGCCCACATGCTTGTGCGGCCCATTTAGCCCAAATCTAGCCACAGATATGAGATTCACATAGTTTAGTCTAATATTTACTACACGATCCTACAATTTATTCATATGGGCCCACAGGCCTATTGGGCCCACTTTACCCAAACAGCATCAACCTACAAGCATACTCATGGTGGCCTCGACTATTGCGTTGAAGCTCCCACACGTGCGCTCGCACGCTCGTGTGGCTACCATCGCCGTGTGACCGGTATTTCGGCAATTTGCCACTCTACAACTAGAGTAGGGCAAAATACACACCTGATAGGAATCTGAAGCCAATCTGCGCTCCGAATGCTCCTATGCCTAAACGCCCACCAAGGTATGCTTCCTCTCCTCCTAGACAGCTCTATATATAGCCAGCTTCTCACCTTCCCTTTTGCTAGCTTTCCGATGTGGGATCCCCCCTTCAGTAGAGTTTAAATCCATCACAAACTCTGGCCGTCCAATCCACAAAATAAATACACCCTTGCTTGTCATGAGATTCGGACCCTTGTCCTCTCTTATGCTCCATACGCTACATGCCACCACAACACAAGCTCATTTTGTGTCTAACATCACACACAACTAAATATAAACATGTGGGCCAAAGTCCAAGTTCACCTAAAATAAAACAAAAAAAAATGCCAGCGCTAAGACTTGAACCTTGGGCCCCCCTTACTTCCTTGTGGCGTCATTCCCTTGTCTCCTATGTGGCGCCATTTGCCACTAGACCACAACCCCTTTTGTGTCATTTTTCTCCATATTTTATTCTTAAAGCCTACCTACTAACTCCTAGGGTTTTATTCACCTAAAACCAAAATTTTTCCTAAACCAAGGTTTGATCCCGGAACTTCATAGAAGCCCCCTAACCTTCAAAAATCACTCACCTAGTAGGTCCAACTAGCATTAGAGCCGTTCTCTTGTTCTCAAAAATTTTAAACGCTCCCAAGCCCAAAGCCCAATGGGCCCAATTCTACTAGGCCCAAATTCGGGTCGTTACATTCAAAGCGTACCGAAACATTCAAAACATTTATCAATTAATTCAGGCAATTCACTATTCGTTCACCGAGGTCATTCATAATGTCCCTTAAATGGACCCTCGAGGCCCAATACAAGTATTAGAATCAAGTTGGGACTAAATCGGGAACTCAAGGAATTTTTCGTGAAATTCCAAAATTTTCCAAGGTACAGGGCTCAAACGCCCGTGTGGTCCATGGGGCACCCCCGTGTGATCCTTAGACATGCCCGTGCCTCATGCCGTGTTCAAAACTAGGTAGCTCTCTGACTTGCGCCACACAGCCATGCCACACGCCCACGTGCTAGGCTATGTGGTTATTTAATTCAATTCGAAATAGGTGCAGGTTTCACATGGCTGAGATAGACGCTCGTGTCTCTACCCGTGTGCTCAATTCTAGACATTCTGTTTTGCAACAATTAAGGTGCAGGGGATACACGGCCGAAACACATACCTGTGGGGTAGGGCACATGCCTGTGTGTCTGCCCGTGTCGACAAAATAAAGTTATTCCTAGCTTCATTTCTCACCCCAATCTTTTCCATAATCCTACACCACTTCTTGCATTCATAACCCAACAAATCCAAATATTTTATTCAAGTTAATTCTATCATTTACATGATATATCATCACATACAATTACTAACCATTTCAAGCATTCTAATCAAGCATAATCCATCCATCATCATGGCATATCATTTCATGCATATATGTTTACAATCTTACCTTGGTTATGTCCTTATGTTAGACATAATTTGATCAACTACTTAACATATATGTGGCTAACAGAATATGACATTACAAGTATATCAAAACAATCATTACTACCCATTCCAATGGCTAGATTACAAGCATCATTTATGTTTACATGCCAATATGGCCAACATATCCTATACATGCCATTACAACTGCAATTGAATTACCATACTATACCGACATGGGCCGATGAATAGTGTGAGTGATCTCCGCCAAGTTTCCAATCCAACGAGCTTCTGATTACTTTAAAATAGGGTAAAAATAAAACGGAGTAAGCATAAAATGCTTAGAAAGTTCGTATAACATGGTACTTAACTTACCATTCATCCTATTTTGAGGTAACTATGTAAGGCATATTCACTTAATTTGACCTCAAGCCCTACACACATCCTCATTGCCCTTGTTAGTCATATAGCCCATGATAACATCAAGACATGTAGAAGCGCAATCAAGAATCGAGTTTCCATGCATATATGCTTTGCACAACATGTATTCATTAAGCATGTATATATATCATCTCTTATTATTACAAGTATAGTTTCATAGTAGTTCGTTTCGAGTTCAGATCGTTTCATGCCGGGACTTTACTCATTTTATTCGAGTATTAAGGTCACCAAGTAGTAGTATACTCAAGGTGTACAATTATATAATCAAGGATGAACACTCTCATCAAATAATTTCCATGTACAAATTATCATCTTTTCATATTTTCATACATCACTAGTCATAAATCATCATTTCCTTGTATTTCATGTAATATTCTTTTTCATGTCATATTTCATGTCATATATACATATCATTCCTTGTCAATTTGTCTTAAATTCATATTTGCCCTTATCAAAGCTTTGCCCATTAAATTTATTCGAAATATTGATGGATATACAGGTAGTACACTCGAGGTGTACGAATCAGAATTTGTCATTTCATGTCCAATGGTACCCATAAGGTACAGTTTCAGAGAGTACACTCTCGAGCCACGTATATATATAAACAACAGGATTACCAGTCCAGGCTAAATCCCTTTTATGTCATATGCTCTAAAGAGCTTGATTTCGATTACCCGTCCGGGCTAAATCCAATCCATAACATATGCTCGAGAGGACTTATATCAAGATTACCTGTCCGGACTAAATCCTATCAGAATTGAGGTGAAGGATTACTCATCTGAGCTAAATGTTGTCCGCAACAAATGCAGGACCTCTTTCATTTCGGGAAATCACATATCCATCGATTTTCCATTTATTCAACCGGGATTTAAACACATTTTCAAGAATTTTTGGGTATTTAATTATTTCATACCTTTCTACCATTTATGTAATTCAAGTAAAACACATTCCACAATCATGTCAAGCATACGAGTAACATTTTATTCATTTAGCATTTTATCGGGCATTTTCATTTATCGGGCTATATCGAGTACGTGATCATTTCACATATTTATGACACTGACAAGATTCGCAAACACAACATTTAAATCAAGCATAAAAACATATACAATTTAGTTACACGAACCTACCTCGACAAAGGTTCGTGTACGTAAAAACGACAAATCTGACATTTTCCTCATTCCTCGTTCTAACTCCGAATTTGGTCTATCCTAATCTATACGAGTAAATTTAACATCAACTTATCATATTTTACATTCATGTGGACTAAATTTTTATCTTAGGCAAAATTACTATTTTGCCCCTAACTTTTCTATACATTCCATTTTCGTCCCTAGGCTCAAAAAATGAAACTTGTGCAAATTACTCCCTATTCCAAGCCTAACCAAAGCCCCATTACAAATCTTACAGCACATGTATTCATAAATTTTAGAATTTTCATCAAATTTTACAACTTTTCATTTTAGTCCCTAAATCATGTTTTCATCAAAAATCACTTTGTAAAAGTTGTTTATCTATCAATAATCTTTCATTTTCTACCATAAATTTCTAATTTCCAGCATATACATCCATGACCCATTTTCATACTTTGATAACTTTTCAAATTAATCTCCCAAATAGAGAGATTAAGATATCCCGATTCCAAAAATATCAAAATTACTAAAAACGGGACAAGGAAACTTACCTAATTTGGCCCATGAAAGTCTCTTCTCTCTCTCTCTCCTAGGGTTTCCATGTTTATTTTGGGGAAGAAGATGACATAAAATAAGTTGATATCTTTTATCACCTTTTTAATTAATAAGTATTTTACTATTTCCAATTTAGTCCTTGCCCTTTTTCTATATTTCCATGGATGAGTCACCAAGAAAAATCTACATACTTTTCTTAATGGTCTAATTACCATATAAAGACCTCTAGTTTTCAATTCCATAGCTATTTGATCTTTCTAGCTACTAGAACTCAACTTTTGCATTTTATGCGATTTAGTTCTTCTCGTAATTAAGCACTAAATCAATAAAATTTTCTTTTCAAAATTTTCACACGCCATTTCTAGTATACTATGGATCGTATAATAAAATAGAAATAAATTTTATTTTTCGGGTTAGATTTGTGGTCCCGAGACCACTATTCCGATTTCACCGAAATTGGGCTGTTACATGAATAGCCACCTAAATTAGAACTCAAGGCATTTCCTTCACATTTGAAATATGTGAATAATCATAGAGTACGAACTAGTGGAGCATGTCATTGTGCGACTCAATACGAGTCATCTATTGCACAAGTGCATACGCCAGAGCTTGGATTTGATCCTAATGAGAACAAACCTATTACGGATAACATGAATAAAGAGTCTACGGAGCTTTTTGATGATTTTGTTTCTCAAGTTTTGTTGAAGGTGTTCCAACGGGTTGCTGGAGCTTAAACTGGTACTGGGGGTTGTAGTTTATGACTGAGAGGCTTCATTCTAATGGAACTAAGCTATTTAGTGGAGTTACTAAGATGACCCCTACAGTAGCCGAGTATTGGATGGAGGTTACTGAAAGGATTTTAGATGATATGGACTGTACCCAAAGCAAAAATTGAAAGGTATTGTGTCGCTTCTTAGGGACAGGGCTAACTACTGTTGGCAATCTATTGTCTGGGCACTCAAACTGAGAGAATAACTTCGGAGTATTTTTAGAATGCATTTTAAAAAAATTATATAGGCACTATATATTGGAAGCTCGTAGGGTCAAGTTCATTGAGCTGAAGCAAAGAGATATGCCAGTGTCCAAATATGAAGCAAAATTCTTGAGATTGAAAGCTCAGGTCGCCCCACTCCAGGAGAGGGTCTTTGAAACTTTTTTAGAGAAAGTTAAGATATTAAAGAAGGTTAAATGCGTAGAGCATGAGAAGAGAGATAAGATTGAGATCCCAACTAAGAAAGATTTTGGCTCTAGTAGTTCTAATCCACGTCTTGTGAAGAGAGCTAAGGAAAATAGACTGCGGCAAAACTCAAGTACAATTGGTTCTGGTGGTAAGACTCAGAATTGTGCTCATTATGGGAGACATCATCTGTAACACCCCTAACCCATACCCGTCGCCGGATTAGGGTTATGAGGCATTACCAACCCAACTCAGATCATCGCAGTCATTTATCAAAATTCATACTTCTATCGAACCAAAAGGAATTAAAATCATGCTTGTACATTTCAAAACATTGAATCATCAAATATATGTCATTCAAATATTTAATACATGTTCAAACACTTACCATTCACCTTATAAAAACATAAATGAATGATTATACACACATCTATTATCTAAGTCAATTATCTCCATATCATCTCTTACCTTATAAATAATTTGCCTATTAAGACATACAAACCCACAGAACTCTATTGTCTAACTGTTCGCATATGACATTAATACACTATAGTATAACTGAACATGTTCGTGATATAAGGTAACATGTGCATATTTCTCAAAGACAAAGCCATATTCAATTATAATTATTAAACCACATCTACGTTGACATAAAGATCATTACATAATATATCAAAAATATATGCTCAATAACTAACCTAAAATACCAAAGTACAACAAATTCATTACCATACATTCGATCATCCATACAACATCTTTTTCCATGATCAACCCAAATATTTATAGAAATTTCCTCCCTCAAAACCGAATCATATAATCTTGAAACATGCATTAAAACTCTATTCATCTTTCAAGAACAATATACATACCTATTAAACATAACTATATATATACATCTAAAATTTAGTCAATACTCCTATTTTCACATTCATTTAATCAAAGCCATGTTAACTAATTATGGACACAAAAATCATTATTAACCTACCAACACATGAGCTATATATCTAGCCGAATACATAAGTATACCTACACCATTGACCACATATTCGAATCTCAAATTAAGACTCCAACAATCAACCTAAATAAAAATACGTAAACATTTCAATGTCATCACCGAACCATAACTAACATCTCAACATATAAGTCATGTTATATATATATATGTACCTCCAATCTAAGCTTAAAACATGACTAAAACACATAACCATTAACAATCGAGCAAGTCATTATAACAAAACACTTAAGTAAATCTTAGTCCGAAAATAATAGCCATTTTCGCAAGGCTATACTATTATTCAAGATTAACTAACATTGGTTTACAACTTAGCCTAGCTATTCCATGCCTTTCGAATCAAAAACTAAGTTTATGAGTACCAAAGAGTCGATAGTATGGTTGATTCTTCTGACGATCCCCTGAGTCTGTAGCTTGAACAAAATCTATAAAACAAACAATGTACACATACAAGGTAAGCTTGCTAGCTTAGTAAGCCTTAAGCTATCATAATATAGCATTCGAATATACAAACATCTAAATAACCATTTCTTAACATTAATCATTCATGACTTAATAAATAGTTTACCAAAACCAAATATCTCATCTCACTATATATATATGTATATAAACTTTTATTTCTTTACCACCGTACATCATATATCAAGTAAACATTCACACACTTATGCATATAGTTATACCTATACGAATACCTTACTTCTCCCATGCTTTTCTATAACAAATTCTCTCATAGTATAGATTATAACCAATTTCCATCTATCATATGTATATCACTTTCTCTCATCACTTTATTCACTTATCAACATAACATAAAATCATAATATTAAAGTAAGCTTGATACATACCTTATGGCCGAACTCACAATTTCATTTTCATAGACTTAAAATTCCATGATTTGTTTCATAACTTTACTATTTTGCAATCAAAGTTCAGAAATCGAAAACTCACCAGCATATAACAAGCCATGCAATAATCCGAATTGCATACACCGGCACCTTGCCTGCTAGACTTGAAGTCTGAGATTTAAAACATCGGCATTTTAGCTTTGCTTTGAGCATTAAGCCCGATATATTCACCGGCACGAGGCCTGCTAGGCATTAAGCCCGGTATATTCACCGGCACGAGGCCTGCTAGGCTCGAAGCCTGAAATATCTATTTAATACACATTTCTTAATGCGAACATCACAAACAAATCATATACCTCATATTACAACCACATATCATATCGAATATACTATTTCGTATCATATTAACAAATTATATATTCAATCCAATTTGACATTCTTACATTCGGCTAAACCACAATTTATACTCAAAATTATCAACATTATCATTTAACATGCTCATAATTAACTTTTAATATATATATATTTGCGTAAGGACTTACCTCGACTGTCGACGGACCGCGTAGACCGGCTATTCGATAACCTTTGTCTTTTCCCGATCCAAATCCATTTTTCTTTGTTCTTGATCTAAACACATTAAAATTCAGCTCATTCAAGCACATTTCATCTCAATTTAGTCCCAAAATACATAAACAGGCAAATTACCATTTTACCCCTAATGTTTCACATTTTTACAATTTAGTCTTATTTGCATAAAACACAAAATACACAAAATTTCACTAAACTATACAAGGGCCGAATATTCATAGGACCCTACAAGTCCATTTCTTTCATTTATTTTGCATTTTAGCCCCCTCATAAATTTATTTTTGCAATTTAGCCCAAAATACTTAAATTCACCAAAATTTTCAATACAAAATATACTAATCTTTAACATATCTTTAAAATAAAATCATCAAACATCAAAAACTACATGAACACATCAATGGCCGAATATCAAGCATGCTTAGATTCAAAAATTTCAACATGGGTAAGCTACCGTTCGAAGCAACGATCTCAAAAACGTCAAAATTAACAAAAAACCTAGAAGTGCCGAAAATCAAAGAACCCAAAGCTTTATTTCTTCCTCCAATATTCGACCAAGAAAGAGTGAAAAAGATGATGGCTTTGTTTTATGTTATTTTAACATATATTAAGTAATTATTTAATTACAAATTTAACCTTTCAAATAAAATAAAACTAATAAATAACTTAAGGCTATTTATGACATATACCGCCTACTAACTTTAAAATGGGATAATTGCCCTTTTAATACTCCATGTTTAAAAACCATCATCATTTAAGTACTTTCCACTATAGTATGCAACTTCTACACTTTACGCGATTTAGTCCTTTTTGTTAAATTTAAACACACAAACGATTTAATTTTTCTACGAAACTTCCACACACATTAATTCACATATAATAAACACAAAATATAAGATTTAAACATTTCTTGGACTCAGATACGTGGTCCCGAAACCACTGTTTCGATTAGGGTCAAATTCGGTCTGTTACATCATTCGAGGGAATGTTGGAGGAAATTGGGGGCATGTTTGAGATGCGGATCCTTGGAGCATTAGATTAAGGATTGTCCACGTATGATTAAGCATATGCAAGCACCGAATTTGAATTAGAACCAGAAATAGAGGGTTGGTCAATTCCCTCCTAGAGGATGAGGTTATAATAAAGCTGGTGATGCAGAACAAAGAGTTCTGAGTTAGGTTGCAAATCAGACTGAGGCAAGATAGCCTACCTTGGTTTATGTAGCGAAGCGCAAAGAAGATCGTGATGTAGTTGATGTCATCATAGATACTTCTACAATTAATTCTATACAATACTTTGCCTTGATAGACATAGGTTCTACCCATTTGTATGTTGCTTGATCCATGTCTGGTAAATTGGGAATTAAGGTAGAAGATATTGTCAGTGTTGTTTCTATGGTTATCCCTTTAAGGAAATCTATAGTGGTAAACAAAATTTATAGACGATATCCATTAGATGTTCAAGGTAATATTTTTTCGGCTAATTTGATGGAGTTACCGTTTAACAAGTTTGATTTGATTTTGTGAATGGACTGGTTGGTCGAGCACCAAGTCAATTTAGATTGTTCTTCAAAAAGAGTAACAATGAAGTCAGTTGGTAGAAAGGAAACTGTGATTGTGGGTGAGCATAGAGATTACTTGTCAAATGTAATCTTATTATGGTTGCCGAAAAATTGGTTAGAAAAAGGATATAAGACATATCTAGCTTATGTTCTAGATACCAATGTTAGTAGTTCTGCTATGAACGACATCTGCACTGTTAAGGGTTTTCTGGATGAATTGACTGGGTTACCTTCTGATCGTGAAGTTGAATTCGAAATTGAGTTGTTGTCTGGTACAGCTCTGGTTTCCATTACTCCCTATCTCATGGCACCTAAAGAGCTTAAAGAGTTTAAGATTCAACTTCTGGATAGTAGGTTCATTAGACCAATTGTTTCACCATGGGGAGCTCCCGTATTGTTTTTCAAGAATAAGGATGGTTATATGAGGATGTGTATCAATTATAGGTAATTAAATAAATTGACCATCAAGAATAAGTACCCTCTGCCTAGGATTGATGATTTGTTTGACCAATTTTGAGGAGCGAAGGTATTCACCAAGATTGATTTGAGGTCAGGGTATTATCAACTAAAACTAAAGGAATGGGATGTGCCTAAGACTGCATTCAAGACTCGGTATGGTCATTACAAGTTTCTAGTAATGCCTTTCGATCTTACAAATGCTCTGGTAGCATTTATAAATGTGATGAAATGAGTTTTCCAATCATATCTCAATCAGTTTTTCATTTTCTTTATCGACGACATTTTAATCTTCTTTAAGACCAAGTCTAAGCACAATAAACATCTGAGGGTTGTATTGTAAATTCTTCAAGAAAAGGAACTTTTGCCAAGTTTAGTAAGTGTGTGTTTTGGTTAAAGGAAGTTATATTTCTGGGTCATGTGGTGCCCGCTGAAGGTGTCCATATGGATCCTAAGAAGATTGAGGCTATTGTAGAGTGGAAACAACCTAGGAATGTTTTCGAGATCTGGAGTTTTCTTTGGTTGACTGTTATTATCAGAAATTCGTTGAGGGTTTTTCTTTGATTGCTACTATTTAATGAAGTTATTGAGAAAGAATGCTCCATTTAGATGGACTAATAATCAACAAGCTAGTTATGAGAAACTTAATTCTATGTTAACTCAAGCACCTGTTTTGATTCAACCTGAGTCTAGAAAGGATTAGTGGTACACAGTGATTTCACACTGGTGTTAGATGTATGTTGATGCAGGAAGGTAAAGTTGTAGCCTATGCCTGAGAAAGTAAGCCACATTAGTGTAATTACCTGAACATGACTTAGAGCTTGCAGTTGCAGTTTTCACACTTAAGATCTAAAGGCATTATCTTTATGGTAAAAAGTGTATTATTTACACGGATCACAAGATTCTTAAGTATGTACTCACCCAAAAAGAGTTGAACTTGAGACAATGTAGGTAGACTAAACTACTTAACAATTATGACTCTACCATTGAGTATCATCTTGACAAGGCTAATGTGGTAGCCGCTGCTTTGAGTTAGAAGGCGATGGCTGAACTTATAGCAATGTTTGCAAGATTGAGTTTGTTTGAGGATGGCGGTATTTTGGCAGATAGAATATGTGGTTGCTTCTAAGGATGCCAAAGAAGCAATATGTCTTTGAAAGTTCCTAACAGATCTTGAAGTCGTTCTAGGTATAGAAAAAGCTATTATACTATATTGTGACAACAATGTAGCAATAGCTAATACCAAAGAGACGAGAAACCACAAGAGACGAAACATATCATCGAAAGTATCATATAAAAAGGGAGGCAGTTGTAGACGAAATTGTGGATGTAGTCAAGGTCGCATATGAGGAAAACCTTGTGGACTTATTTACCAAGACTCTACTAGCTAGGAGTTTTGAGAATCATGTGGAGAGCATAGGAATGCATAGTATGGCTCATCTACTTCACTAGGGCAAGTGAGAGACTATTGGATCTGGTGCCTTAAGTGTAGTATATTCGTTTGTAAGCTTGTAATCTTTTCGAACAGATTGGTTAATAAAACAAGTTCATTGATTACATTAATATATTTTGTATAATTGTTCTCACATGGTTTTTGCATGTAAAGCAAAATGGAAGGATTGTCTAAATGTTTAACTAATAGTACATGGTTGGATCGTAGTACAAAAAGACAATTTGTATGAGTATACGAACCTAAATATGTCCTTAGTCTAATTAGAAATGAGAAATCGATTAATAGACTAATATGTCATCTATCAAGTCCAATTGGGGAGATGTCTGGTCTTGGGCATCAAAGCGGATAACTCCCAAAAGATAAAGACATAGATGTGACTGACTAGACTAACAGTACATCGGACATGACCCAAGCAGAGTACATCCTAAATTCGTTTATGGATTTATTCACTTGTGATGTTCATAGTATGGCATACCTAAATCGTGTGAGGATGGTGGACTATGTGTTCATGACTCGTACACTTCAATGTAAGTAAAAGCTTAAGTTTAAATAGATAAAGAACTAAAAGTTGGTGTGTTGGGTGTACAACTTCTTTAGTATGTAGTGCCATTCACAACATTGGAATTCATAGCCCAAAACATGGGTAAATGATATCCTCTCATTGGCATTGCATGGTTGATGAAAAGTAAACGTGGTCACGAGTCGTGTAACTACCCATTTTTAGAGAAATCGGAACAGTGGTTTTGGGACCACAAATTCGATTCCGGAAGGAAAATTTAGTTTAATATTATTATATGGTCTATAATATGATAATAATGTTGTGTGAAAATTTCGTAAAGAAATTTTATCAATTACATGCTTAAATTGATAAATGACCAAATTTCACAAGGTGCAAAAGTTGAGTTCTAATAGCTAAAGGGATTAAATAGCTATAGAAATTTAAATTGGAGGCTCTTATATGGTAATTAGACCATTAAAAATGCTTAGTCATTAAGGATGATGATTCATCCATGGAAAATAAAATTAAAGAAAATGACAAAATTGGAAGAATAAAAAAATAATGGTGATAAATAATAAAATATGAAAATATCATCATTTATCATCATGGAAACCCTAGGAAAGAGAAAGAAAGCTTTCTTGGTCAAATTAGGCAAGTATTCAAGCCCCATTTTTAGTAATTTTTATATTTTTGAGATCGGGGTAACTTAATCTATTCATTTTGGGGATCAATTTGAAAAGATATTAAAGTATAGAATTTTTACCATGGACGAATATGCTAAAATTATGAAATTTATGGTAGAAAATGAAAGGTTGTTGATAGATAAACAACTTTTACAAAGTGAATTTTGATGAAAACTTGATTTAAGGACTAAATTATAAAAATGAGAAATTCATGGAAAAATTCTTATTTTTATGAAATATATGGGCTGTAAATATGACATTAAAAATTTGGTTAGGCTCGGAAAAAGGATTAAATTGCATGAATTTTATTTTCCGAGTCTAGGGACGAAATCGTCATTTATTAAAAGTTTAGAGGCAAAATGGTAATTTTTCCTAAAGTGTAAATTGGACTAAATTGAGTATGAATTACATTAAATTGATGTTAAATTTACTCGTATAGATCCGGATAAACCGAATATGGAGTTAGAATGAGGAAAGGAGAAAATGTCGGATTACTAGACTTTATGTACACGAACACTTATTGAGGTAAGTTCGTATAACTAAATTGTATATGTTTATATGCTTGAATTGAATGTTGTGTATATAAATTTTATAAATGCCATAATTATGTGAAATGATCACAAATTCGTTAAAGTCCGATAAATGAAAGTGCCTAAAATAAATGATAATACCCGATAAGTGATAAATGATAAAAATGTTATTTTTATGCTTGAGTTGAACGTGAACATTTGAATTTCATAAATGCATAAATATATGAGATTGATCACATACCCGACAATTGTCTGATAAATGTCAAATTTTGTTTAAATAAATGAAAAATCGATGGATATGTGATTTCCCGAAATGAATGAGGTCCTGCATTTGTTGCTGATGGGATTTAGCTCAGACGAGTAATCCTATTGACCTCATTAAAGATGGGATTTAGCCCGGACGGGTAACCCTAATATAATCCCTCTTGAGCATATGTTACAATTAGGATTTAGCCTGGACTAGTAATCCTAATTGAGCTCTTCTGAGCATATGTTACAGAAAGGATTTAGCCTGGACTGGTAATCCTGTTATATGATATGTGGCTCGAAAGTGTGTTTCTTGATTAAGTACCCTAATGGGTACTCCTGAATATGAATTGACAGATTTACTAATTTGTACACTTTGTGTGTACCATGTAATATCCTGAAATTGGGCTTGTGCATTTTTGCTTAATTTTTTGAAATAGCATGTCTATTGTGATATGGATGTGTTGTGTGCATTTTTAGAACCTAGGAAATGTAAGGAAATGTCTTGGAAATGTAAGGAAATGTCTTGGAAATGTAAGGAAATGTCATGGAAATGTGAGGAAATACTTTAGAAATGTTAAGTTTAAAGTTTAAAAGAGGGTACTAAGGCAAGGTGGTCTTAAGAAAATTTATGGAGGAAATATGACATGAAATTGGGCTTGGAAAAGTGGCCTGGAGATGCCACTTAGGCCCTCTGGAAATGACGCCACATACAGGGGTATTGGGCCAAGGTTCGAGCTGCAGGGGAAGCAAAATAAAAGTTTTATTTTGCAGCAGAGATTAGCAGCCAGGGACGGCACAAGGCTATAATTTAGGAGCCTTTATTCTTTTATTTTTAAGAGATAAAAGGTGGATAAATGAGGGATTAATTTAATTAATTTGAACAAGAGATAAAGGAGAAAAAGGAGGAAGTTGATAAGAACTAAAGAGTTGGCCGGCCAAGGGAGTATATGGTTGGTAATTTCGGCTTTGGTAGATAGTTGTGCCGAAATTTATCATTCTCTTCATCCCCTCTCATTTGTGCCGAATTTTTCACTCTTTCTCCTCTCTAAACCTCTTCTACTTATTCTCTCTTTAATTTTGACTAGCCGAAATATTCTCTGAGATAGCTGAATCCTTATTCCACCATTGTCAAATTCTCTAGTGACTTCTTTTCCTCTCTTTTATTTTGTCAACACCGAATATATCAATAATCTCTAGTGAAACCGATTTCTTTTAAGCCTCAAAAGCTGAATCTTTGTGGCTTCAAGCAAGGGTGCCGTCGACTGTGGTATTAAGGTAAGAACAATGGATTTTTGTTGTTCAATCTCTTTTAGTCGAGATCTAGGAACTGATTCTCTTGTTTTCTCTTGGCCGAATATTAAAGGAGGAATTTCGGGATTTTTGATAGTCATCGACTACAAGGAGAAAGGTTTCGGGATTACAAGGATTTAAGAGACTAAGGCCAGGTGACTATTATCGGGATTAATATCCACAAGGTAAGTGATTATAAGGTTCGGCTAAGGCCTATTTTAGTACTTAGATTTATTTCTTACCTATTCAAAAGCCGAGAACTAACCATATAGGAGTTTTGGTGGTTAGCCGATTGCAAGGGTGAGCATCACAAAGTTTCGAGACTTGATCCTTAATTCAATTCGGCAATAAGGTAAGATGTTTTAATCCTTCGGGATTTGGTTGATTAGTCGAATAGGCTTTTACTAAAAGTACTAAGTGTGGCCGAATGTAGGGATTAAGATCTAAAGCGTAGATCGGGATTTCTGGAAAATTGCTAAGTGAATCAGGTGTGTACCCCACACTATCTTTTAATAAGATTTATGGTAATATTTAATATTAGCATGTTTATAAGAATGTGAATATGGCTAAGATACCATGCTACGGTACAAAGTACCCAGGTACGTTTCCTACTCCAACTAGGAATAGGAATATATGTTATATGATACATGTGAAAAGTGATAAGAATGTGAATTAAGGCATGATGTGCATGATATGTATGATATAGGGCATTCGGGTTATATGGAAAAGGGGAAGTGAATGTGGTGACTTCGGTCACATTATCTGAATGTGGTGACTTCGGTCACATTATCTGCATGTGGTGACTTCGGTCACAATTATTTAATCTGGTGGCTATGCCACGAATTTTATAAGGGCGATGAGCATGTCGACTGCAGCGACTGCCTTCGATGGTGTGTAGCGGATGGAGGGTTGACTTAGTAGTCCCCACGGTGTGCAGGTTGGTACGGGTGATGTGTAGCGGATGGCATCTAGGTTTGGGTTTGGGTTGCATCATTATGTTTATCTATTATATGTATTGATATGTGACATGATAATGTATGCCTGAATTGTTAAATCTCAGTGTTGGTTACACATTGAGTCTGTTGACTCACCTCGTTGTGGGAACATATTTCAGGTGACGAATAGTGATGGACCGGGACGGCAGAACTTGTGGTGGCCATGCTCAACTTGAAGTTTATTTAATTTTGGGACTTTTACATTTTAAGTATTTGGATTTATTTCGAATTTTGAATGTTGATGTAATAAGGCCACTGTTGAACTATTCCATTATTTTATTATGTTTACTAATTTTTATTAAGTTAAAGATTAAGTAAATTTACTTTCTAATGAACTCTAGATGTTTTATCGCCCAAAACTAAAAGGGTTTTCCATATAAAACGAATTTTTTTTCAACTCAAGCCCAACCCAAAACGACATTTCTTTCAAAACACACTATTTTCCAAAGTAACAAAAGAATTTTAACCGGTTTACATCGAGGAACATACCAGATCCGGTCAAGGCTTGTGGGCCGGGTGTGGGGTGTTTCATACTACCTGAGTATCCATCGATATTTTCAATAATTCAACAGGTAAAATCTCGACATGAAAAGAAATGGGTTTTTACATGTATCTGCCTGAAGTACATGAAAATGATGTTATATGAAATATAGAAGTATGAAATTATGATATATGAACATGGAAATTTGTTTGATGAATACATTCATCTATGAGAATATATTTTTACATCTCGAGTGTATTATGTGTGTGATTATCAATGTTTTAGTTGAATAATAAGCACAGTTCTGACATGAAATATACTAAGACTCGAGATGAATACATGATGTAGAAAACATATGTGTATGAGAATTCAAATATTGTAGAGCTCATATATGTGTTTCTTGATGTTTATATGAAATAAGTTACTAATAATGGTGACAAGAATATGTGTTAGGGATTGGGATCGAATGGTTTATTGTGATTTACATGTTTATTTTTAATATGAATAGTTGGTAAGTTAATTACCAAGTTATACGGACTTACTAACCATTATATACTTACACTGTTTTATTTTTCCCTATTCTATAGTAAATCGGAAGCTCGATGGAGATCACTCACACTATCCATTGACTCAGGTAAAACAATTATGGTTATAATGGCATGTATAGGTTAAATTGGCCAAGGAATGGCATGTAAATATTTGTTAATGACTAGCTATTGGAATGGCTGGTTATGAACATGTTTTGGTGTTTATGTATAAAAGACTATATCATGATATATGTTTGAAAATGATTGATTAATAGAAATCATAATGAGATATGTATGAATGAAATAAATTAGCATATTTGATACAATATACACAAATGTGAACATCGTATCTAGATAAATATGAGTATAAATTTACATGTATAAGACTTAAATTTTGGTATGAAAATGTGGTTGGTGAATATGATAAATTGTGTATAAGTGTTGGTGTAGGTGTAAGGCTAAAAGGGGTGAAAAATAAAGCTAGAAAATGGCTTTATTTTGTCCACACGGGTAGACACACAGAACGTGTGTCTTGACCTTGTGTGACACACGGCTTAGCACATGGGCATGTGGTCTGGTCATGTGTCCCCTGCATCTTAAATTTCAGAAACAGAATGCACAGAATTGAGCACACGGGCAGAGACATGGGTGTGCGTCTCAACCATGTGGGTAATACGACCTAGCACACGGGCATGTGATTTGGCCGTGTGATGCAAGTCAGAGAGTTGCACGGGGCAGGACATGACTTAATGTACGGGTGTGTCATAGGGTCACACGAGTGTGTCCCTTAAGCACACGGTCGTGTGAGCCCTACATCTAGGGAAAATTTTTAAATTTCATGAAAAATTTTATAAGATCCCGATTAAGTCCCGATTTGATTCTAATGTTTATATTGGGCCTCGAGGGCCCATTCAAGGGACAATATGATTAGTATTGGAAATGAATAGTAAATAATGTGAAATATATATAATTATTCTGTAAACTTTGGTAATGCTCCGTAACCCTGTTTCGGCAACGGATACGGGTTATGGGTGTTACAGGTCGTCCGTCTTTGTGATGGATGACTTGATCGCTATTTGATAGTGATTGAATTTTCATGAACGAAGATGTAATGGTTACCATGAGATAAAATAGGATAATATTGGGGGAATGAATTTATCTCAAAGAGATCAAGGATATCCTATAAGGATAACACACTTATGACAAGGTCATTCGATGAGCACTGAATAGTTGCTTTCGTAATGGTATGCCGTTAGGGAGAGCTGAGTCACGATACTATAGCGAAATGACTTCATGACTAAATGAGATTATAACTAATAGGTGAAAAGTTAGAACTTAATTGTAAATCATTTGAGCCTTAACTACATATGTTCAATCGGCCCCTCCATTAGCTCGTTGAAGTAAGAAATGAATAGTTTGTTTGAATAGAAATGAATGGAATGAAGAGGAAAAGAGAAATGGGAAATACTCAGGAATGATTATTGTTTTCTCTAAAATGGAGAAATGGAATCATTTCGAAATGAATGTAGGTTTCAAAAAATGGAAATGAAAAAGAAAATGGAAATGATCCATTTGCAATCCTATATTGATTACTTAAAAAATGATCGAAAGAATGACTTTATGTTTTTAGACTATTTTGAAGCTCAAAAATAAAAATAAATCTTTCAATCATAGTGATATGTTGAGTTCTGAAATATATTGAACATATTTTCTCGAAATTTTACTAGGGGCAAAATTATCAAAATTTTACCAATGGTAAAATTGCTAACTTTTACCATGGGTAAAATTGTCAAAATTTTGATGAGGGTAAAATAAGGATGAGAAAATTGTTTTATATATAAATATTAAAGTATATTTTGGAGAATAGAAAAATTGAATCGGGTTTGATCACATTACAGAGTATTAGGTCCAAAAGGCCCAAGAAGTACTCATAATTAAACCAAATATAAGAGAGGCCCAAAAACCCCTCATGGACATGAAAGAGGTGACAACCTTTGTAGGAATACTAGGGTGTGTAGTCCACCTAGTCCTATTCTATGTAGGATGCTATTTTTCTATTTGAAATAAACCACTACAACTCAACAAGGGTTCTACCTTCTGTCAAAAAATAGATGTCACCGGTAGAGCTATTAACACACAACTTTGAGAGATTGTTTTTCTGTCAAAATAGAAAGAATTTATTCTCAACCATTATATATATATTTGGAATAACAATTCTACCGGTTTCTATTAAAAAGAGAGAATTTTCATTTTCAGCCCAGAAAGAGTGAACTTTTTCTAGTTTTGTGTTCCGATTCAATTGATTGGAGCCCACAATTGAAGTAGTTCGTAGTATGAGAATAGCACGGAAGATCGTTTGGTTGAAATTCAGGAATAACGAACGTCTGCTAAGCCAAAAACATAGGTCCAAATTCGGTGAAGGTTTATTCCTATAAATGTCATAAATCAGGTCAGTTTTCAAATTTCCAATTTTCCATTGTGCAAGAAAACTGTTTTCAAACCAGGATTTTTCCAACATCCACCTCATTAAGCACAAAGAATTTTTACAATAATTATTGAGACTTAAGGTTTTACTATGCATACACTAATTTAATCCCTAAAGTGTGACCTCTAAGGGTGCCCCTCAATACATATGATATATCTACCACGTTCTTCGCGCAATTTTGGGCGGTGTCTAGTTTGATCCCTCCACATGATTCTAGAGTCATTCATTTAACCTGCATACAAAGCAGTACATTTATAAGTTCGAATTAACTTAGTGAGATCTTGTACATTGGGAATTCATAAAAAACGCTTAAATTTTTGGGAAGGCAAGATTTCATGCACAGAATTTAAAACTCCATGTGTTTTAAGAGGTTCCCTAGTAAGACTGGCATTGCCTATGCCCATAATTTCTTTGTATAAACTGTTAGCAGACACATCAACCTGCTTAGTCATAGGTGTACTCCCCCAAATATTACCTTCATCTGGGAGTCGACCCTTTTATCTTCATTACAGACTTCCCTTGTACTCTTTCATGATATAACTCATCAATGATACTCATATTTGCTGACATAGAACTGTTGACAGTTTTGCCTTGATTTCGCCATAACTACAATTCCTTACCTTGATCCCTTCATTCCACGCTGAACTTCCATATGTATTTACAATACTATCTCGATGAATATCTACTTTTTGACTTAGCCCTTACTTGGACTCTTTCCTAAATAAGGACTCTCTCTAATATCCTCATTCGCAGACTTGAATATGATACTTGACTGACTGAATAAACCCCCATTTTCCTAGCAGACTCGTACCAGTAATATAGCCCCAAAGGGCTTATTCACCTTAGACCATTCTACAGAGATACTCCAATTAATACATAGTTTTTGATTGACTATCTCTTACTTAGGTTTCCTCTGGCTATTTTCACGTTTGATAGTCCCACATGGACTTCCCCGTGCCTAAACATGTCATTAGCCTAATCGAAAATGAGCAAACCGATCGAAAGAAAAATATTTCATCTATAAAGTCCAATTAGGGAGATGATTTGTCTTCGGCATCTAAGTAGATGACTCTTAGAAGATAGAGACATTGATGTGATTGACTAGACTGGCAGTATATTGGACAGAACCCAAGAAGAATAGATTCTGAATTTGTTATGGATTTATTCATTTGTGACGTTCATAGTATGGTATACTTAAATTGTAATATCCCGGGTTAGGGGTTATTTTGTGGTTGCATGATTTTGCATGTGTTGGCTTGTTATGTTGTTGTTTGTTTGGTTTCGGGACTTAGTCATGAGCTAGAAGTAAGCCCGAGTACTAAGGAAAATTTTTGTTTTTAAGCCTTATAGGAGAGGAGCTGAGGAAGCTGGGGTTTTTATTTTATTTTTGGTGTTTAGTAGCACAAATTAGGAACTAGCAAAGTGGCAAGGGGGGGACGCCACATGGAGCTTGGGTGTGACGTCAACTACTTGGAGGGGAGGTTTTGTGTTCAAGCTGCAGAGATCTCATATTTTGGCTTCTTTTTGGACGGTATAGGAGGGAGGAGTTGGATGGAGTTCAAATTCCCCCTTGGACCAAGTCAAACCATTCAAACGGTTGGTGGAGAGTAATTGTAGGAAGAAGACTTGGTCTTGTTGTTTGAATGTGGGGAGTGGAGTGTTTGGGGGGATTTGGCCGAATGTTGGGGGAGTTGTGGAGAGGGTGGCCGGTTTTGGGAAGTGGGGAGTGAGTAGGCCGAATTTTCCTTTTGGAATTTGGTGCATATTCGGCCATTAGGAGACTAAACCAAATTCTTTCATTTTGACAAACCAAAGCCGAAATTCTAAAGAATTCTCTCATCTTTCTTTTCACTTCTTGAACCGAAATACCAAATCCCTTTAGCTTGCCGAAATTATCTTGTTCCACGTGGTTTGTGTGTAGCCGAATGCACTCTTGCATCTCTCCTTCTTTCTTTATTTGTGTAAGCTGAATCGGGTATCTTTTCTTCTCACACTTTCATTCATTTTCTCTTGTTATACTTGTGCCGAAATCATACTACTCCTAAACCAAGTTCTCTATTTTGACTTCTCCATTACTATTGAGCCGAAACCATATCACCTTCTTCCCTCAGACTCTCATTTGCCTTTCTCAATAATCCTAGCCGAAACTCTAACCATTTATATCTTCTTTTCTCTCCTTTACACTCAAGCCGAATCTAAGGGTATTAAAACACCTAAAGCCGAATTCTTTTCTTCTTGTTTAAAGGGTTGGCCGAATCTCTTTTCTCCTTCTCCTAGTAATCTCCCTTGGCCGAATATCAGTGGAGTGTTGGGGTCTTGCTTCGATCGTTGGAATTGATTGGGGCCCTGGATTTGGGTGGTGAGCAAAGGAGGCAGTCATCGTGGATTGTTTGGTTGTTGGGTAAGTGAAGGGTAAGTGATTGATATATTATTGCTAGTTCAATCTTTAGATTTCGGTTAAGTTAAAGGTGATTGGAGATTAACTATTTGTTTATTAGGGTGCCGATTGTTGGAAGGAGAATCACTGCTTGATTCAAGATTTGGTAAGAAACCAAATCAAGTATAAGGTAAGGTTCGATATTAACCCCTTTGGGTAATTGATGTTGGCCGAATGTTATAGATGCCTAACCCCTATGTTTGGCCGATTATAGAGAGCAGATAATCGAGGACCGAGATCGCTTCGTAGGGATTTTAGACTCGTGTATACCGTGTGTAAACTAACACACCGATACTTGGTAATGTTATTAATAAACTTGTTGCTGTTAAAAATCATAACAATGTGATGGATAATTGGATACCCACATGGGGTATGTGTACGGATCCGGGTAAGTCTATCTTATTATGGATTCTCATTGTGATATCGTGATATTATGATTTATGCTATGTATGCTATAAGATGCATTATGGGGCATGTTGGCATGGAGTACATGAGTTGCATCGATATGACATGTTGGGTGATTTGAGAGGAGGGGATATGATATCCGTGTCTTTGGGACATCGTGACTTTGGGTCACCGGAGGTTTGGCACCTCCAAAGTGGTTTGGTACCACAGATTGACTATTGTGACTTTGGGTCACCAGAGGTTTGGCACCTCGTCGTCTCGTCCCGGTGGCTTAGAACCACGGTGGGTTGGCCCCATTGATTGATTATACTGGGATTGACGCCAGTGATTTGGTATCACATGATGGGTTGGCCCCATCACTCGATTATCATGACTACGGTCACCGGTGGTTTGGTACCACATTGTGTCTTTGGGACACCAGAGGTTTGGCACCTCATTGCGACTCGTCCCTGTGGTTTGACACCACCGTGGGTTGACCCCACTTGAGAGATACGGGATTGTCGCCGTGATTTGGTATCACGCGATGGGTTGGCCCCATCATCGATTATTCGTGACTTTGGGTCACTAGTGGTTTGGCACCACACTTATGGATATCGTGACTTTGGGTCACCAGTGGTTTGGCACCACCAAAGGGTTTGGTACCACACGGTAGAAACAGAGATTCGGATGGTTAGGTTCGGTTGCATTAATCATGTTGCTATGTATGATGTGTGTTAGCATGTTGTTTTATTGGGAGCGGGATTTATACACTCGAGTCATTCGACTCACCCTCTCCTTTGACATTTCAGTGATACTTAGACGCGGACATGGAGCCGGGATGGACTCGGGGTGCTCATGCCATGCTGAATAAAAAGTTTTACTCAGACATTACATTTTGGGTACTTTAGTTATTTACTTTCAGTTGGGTTTTGTTTCGGATTTGAAAAGGCCTTTAAATTATGCCTTATGATGTGTATGTTTTAAGTTAGATTTTAATATGCTTTAACAAAATAGTCAAGTTACTTTGCTAAAACTTGAAATGACAACGATTTCAAAATTTTAACGATATGTTTTCAACTATACCATCGGGTATCACACTGATTTTATAAATAACTGAAAATCAATCGTCTTCAAACTTGAAATCAAACTTTTACTCAGTCTAAATGTTTTAGTAACGATATTAAACAACTTGTTTTTCCAAACGGAACAGAGTTTTATCAAATATATTAAGTGCAAACTCGTAACTTTCAAACACGCTTTTCCCGTAACATACCGATTCGGTCGTGGTGTTTGGACCGGGTTTGGGTTTGGGGTGTTACAATTGTGGTATCGAGCCAAGTTCAAAAGCTCACCGTGGGCACAAGCCCAAGTCGCTTTTCAAAAAGTTCGTTTTAAGTGTTTTGGGGTTGAATACATGGTTTACAAGGCATGGCACCGAGTCTCCGGCACCAGTTCGCCCAGGTAAGTAGTTCTAAACTCTTTTGTGAATTACTATTTGTAGAAGGGTAGGTGATATGGAACGTAGATAGATTTATAGGACTTGAACCCTAGGACTAGATTACTCAAACACTCACACCAAACCATAAGACTTAAAGAACTAAACCAATCTATGACTCAGTCACTGAGTTAGGGTGTGGTAACCTCTGTACGCATGTCTAGGAGAGGATCCGGAAGAGCTTGGTATTTAAGCAGTCCTCGTGACTCACCTCCTCTTCGCAGGTATCCCACCTGGTGCGTAGCTTTGGTTCACCCTGACCGAGAAGGCTCGGTCATAGGCTTAACCTAATGACTAAAACCCGGAAGGGAACTAGCCATGTTTTCGAAAAAGAGTGAAACAACAACCCTAATGTTTTCAAACTTTTGCAATAAACTCTTTCAAAACCAAGAATGTCACTTTTACAACAATTTTCTCGAAAAACTTGGTTTGTGGGAAATTACAAAAATGCCCTTAGGGGTAAATTTACTAAAATGCCCTCGGTTCATAAAATATCAACTCAATGATTTTGCTCAAAATTTCAATGATGTTACAAACTTCAAAAACCTCTTTGCAAAATATCAATCGAAAATTTTGATTTTGGAAATTACGAAAACGCCCTCAGTTTGTGAAAATTACTAAAATACCCCTGGTTTCCAAAACGAAGTGTTTTACAAAATTTTCAAAAACACCCTCCAATTTTGAAAATTTCAAGTGACCGGTTTTACGAAAGTTTTAAAATATTTTTATTTCAAAAATACCCCTGTAGGAAAAATGACGGAAATACCCTTGGGCTAGAAATGGGCAGCAATGTCCGAAGAGTGAATAGGTATGGAAAGGGTTAAGGAATGGATGTATGAACTCTTTTGGGTGAATTAGGATAGAAGATTGAAACCTTGTTGCTCGAAAGAACCCCTGATTAAACTCCATCCATAAAATTTCTTTTGCGGTTAAGAAAGTGGAACGATACTAATGCATAAAAATCTTCTTAATCGAGAGGCGTGGAGCGTCTAGTCATGAGTACTCGAGGTGGGCGTGGTCGTAATACTCGTGGTCGAGGACGCAGGTAGGATGACAGCTTACAACCCGTAGGATCGGGTCGTGGGTCGAGAAAGTGAGAGATCTGGCACCACCACCGGAGGTGGTGAGTTTCGTGATCGACCCGGGGATGACGTAGTGTCACGAGCGATGCTTGCGAGTTTTGGAAAGGAGTAGCCGGATAGGCGGAGGAGGAGCTCGTAAATCATGCTGGCGACTCAGCAAACTGAGAGTGAATTCTTTCGAGGTGTTTCGTGTTGCTCCCAAAGATCTGCTGAATATTGGCTGGAGGCGACAGAGCGGATCATGGATGATCTGGACCTATCTGCTGAGGAGAAGCTTAAGGGGATTGTATCGCTTCTTCGAGATGAGTCATACCAGTGGTGGCTCACGGTTCGGGACAGTGTAGCAGTAGAGGATTTGACATGGGACTATTTCAAGGCTGCATATCAAAAGAAATACATTGGAGCTAGTTATATTGACTCCCGGAGAAGGCATTCTTGAGGCTCGTTCGGGGAGTAAGTCCATTTCGAGTATGAGGTGAGTTCTTGAAGCTTAGTCGGTATGCTAGAGGTATTGTGGCGACGAACACGAGAGGTGTGTTCGTTTCGAGGATGGTCCGAGAGGCAGTGAGATCGCTGATTGCTCCACAGCAGGAGCGTGAGTTTGCTGTCTTGGTTGAGAAGGCCAAAGTGGCCGAGGGTGTTAAGGAATCCGTGAGGCAAAATCTGGATAGGAACCGTCATAAGAGGAGTTTTGGATCTTCTGGATCGTCGGGTAATCCCCAGAAGAGGGCTAAATCGAGTGGGCCAAACCAATGCAGGCCCTGTTCTTTGATGTCGTGGACCGCCGCTATGTAATCGCCAGGAAAATCTCATTGGGAGGCTTTCTGGACCGGAGGAAAGGGGTCGCTTTGAGTGTGGTTCTCTAGATCACCGTGT
Organism: Gossypium bickii; assembly: GCA_025503065.1. NCBI lineage: Eukaryota > Viridiplantae > Streptophyta > Magnoliopsida > Malvales > Malvaceae > Gossypium > Gossypium bickii. The sequence continues at coordinate 29,749,085 of CP106712.1, forward strand.
GAGGGACCGTCCCGCGTAAGTTGGCTAGGATTCACCGAGAGTCGGGCCGTGTCGGTTCGAGGTAGTGGACCGTCACCGCAGAGGGGCCGTGGTAATGGCAGAGGTGGTAATGGAGTTGGTCGAGGCCGTGGAGCACCGGGCAGAGGTGCGGGTAGTTCTGAGGCACGACAGCCTAGTTTGGTGTATGCTTTGCGAGACGCCGAGAGGGCGCGCGCGCCGGACGTCATCACCGTGCGTTTTTGATTTTTGGTTCTCCTATACCGCTTTGATTGATTTGGGTTCCACGCATTCTTATGTTGCTAGTAGTATAGTTGAGACCATGGACTTAGACTCGAGATATCTTCTAGACGGATGATCGCAGTATTTAGCCCTCTAGGTCACTCAGTGGCCGTAGATAAGTCGTATAAGGGCGTACCCCTAGAACTCCAAGGGTCGTGTTTTGCCGCTAATCTGATGGAACCGCCGTTTGGGGAGTTCGATCGATTCTCGGATGGACCGGTTGGTTAAGTACCGTGCCAAGGTGGATTGCGCGCTAAAGCGCATGGTCCTATCGACGGATAAGGGTGATGAGGTGATTATGATAGGTAATAGGAGAGATTACTTATCCAATGTGGTATCTGCATTAAAAGTCAGAAAGATGGTCGGGAAGAAGTCGTGAAGCGTATGTGGTTCATGTGTATGCCTTGGAGGCTAAGGAGTCCGCTATAGAGAAGGTGCGGCGAGCTAAGGAATTTGTGGATGTGTTCCCGGAGGAGCTCCGGGTTTGCCACCGGATCGTGAGGTAGAGTTCGGGATAGATCTGCATTACCGAGAACTGCGCGCAGGTGTCTATTGCTCCATATAGGATGGCGCCAAAGGAATTGGTGGAGCTTAAGGCTCGATTCGGGAGTCGTTGGATCGAGGCTTCATTAGGCCAAGTGTTTCACCTTGGGAGCGCCAGACTCTTTGTTAAGAAGAAGGACGATGCGATGCGGATGTGTATAGACTACCGCTGGCCCGAATAAGTGACAATTAAAAACAAGTATCCGTTACCACGGATAGATGACTTGTTTGATCACCGGAAAGAATGCGTCTGTGTTTTCAAAGATCGATTTGAGGTCCGGTACCATCAATTGAAAGTTAAGGAAGCGGATATCCATAAGACAAATGTTCCCGACTCGATGCGGCACTACGAATTCCTAGTAATGCCGTTCGGGCTGACTAACGCTCCGGCAGCTTTTATGGACATGATGAATAGGGTGTTTCAGCAGTATCTGGACCGTTTCGTCGTGGTTTTTATTGACGATATCTTGGTATATTCAAGGTCAGAAGAAGAGCATGATGCACACTTGAGGTGGTGTTGCGATTTTGAGGAGAAGCAACTTTATGCTAAGTTCGATGAAGTGCGAGTTCGCTTAGGGAAGTGACGTTTTTGGGTCATGTAGTATCACCAAGAAGAATTAGAGTAGATCCTCGGAAGGTTGAGGCAGTTCTGGACTAGAAGCCTCCTAAGCCAGTGGCGGAGATTCGGAGTTTTTTGGGTTTGGCAGAATACTACCGAAGATTTGTAGAGGGTTTCTCGTTGATCGCCGCACCGATGACTAAGCTATTAAGGAAAGGAGTTTCGTTCGTTTGGGTGAGAACAATGGAGAGTTTTGATAAGTTAAAGAAGATCTTGACCAAAGCTCTGCTTTAATTCAACTTTGAGGCCGTAAGGAATTCACCATGTACTCTGACGCACGCATCACATGAGATTGGGTTGTGTCTTTGATGCGGGAGGGGTAAGGTGGTGGCTTACGCTTCTCGGCAGCTGAGGCCACACGAGGTCAACTATTCGACGCACGATTTAGAGCTAGCAGCTGTAGTCTTCGCTCTAAAAATCTAGAGGCATTACTTGTACGGTGAGAGATCAATAGTCTACACAGATCATAAGAGTTTGAAGTACCTATTGACTCAGAAGGATCTGAATTTGAGGCAGCGTAGATGGGTTGAGTTGCTCAAGGATTACGACTGTTCGATCGAGTATCATCCGGGCAAGGCTAACGTGGTGGCAGACGCGTTGAGCCGTAAGGTTGTTTCGGACTTAAGAGCACTGTTTGCCCATTTGAGTTTGTATGACGACGGAAGTATTTTGGCAGAGTTACAAGTTAAGCCTACTTGGGTTGAGCAGATTAAAGAGAAACAGTTAGAGGATGAGGTTCTGAGTGCGCGGAAGTTGCAAGTGCAAGATGGTGGTTTGAAGGGTTACAGTTTGTCTAGTGATGAGGTGTTGTGTTTCCAAGGTAAGGCTTGTATGCCTAAGGATGGTGAGCTGAGACAAAAGATTCTTCAGGACGCACATAGCAATCCTTATGCTATGCATCCTGGAGGTAGTAAGATGTATAAGGATCTTAGAGAGCAGTTTTGGTGGCCTGGTTTGAAGAAAGAAGTAGCGAGTTTGTTGGAAAGTGTCCGACTTGTCACAGTCAAAGCCGAACATCGATTGCCGTCGTGGTTGCTTCAATGGGTGAAGATTCCTCAGTGGAAATGGGAAAGGATAACCATGGATTTCGTCAGTGGATTACCGCTCACGCCAAGCAAGAAAGATTCAGTTTGGGTTATTGTGGACCGTTTGACTAAGTCAGCCCATTTCATTCCAGTGAGAGTGGATTATTCACTTCAGAGGTTGGCAAAGCTTTATGTGTCAGAGATAGTGAGGCTACACGGTGTACCAGTTTCGATTATCTCGGATCGGGATCCCAGATTTACGTCGAGGTTTTGGAGAGCATTGCATCGCTGCCTGGGTACGCTGCGTTTGGATTTCAAAGATGACTTTTCACCCGCAAATCGACGGGCAATCGAGAAGGGTTATTTAGATCTTAGAGGATATGCTGAGGAGTTGTGTTCTGGACTTCAGGGGTAGTTGGGAGGAGTTTCTGCCATTGGCCGAATTTGCTTACAACAATAGTTACCAAGCAAGCATCAAGATGGCACCATATGAGGCGCTGTACGGCAGGAAGTGTCGCTCACCTACATGTTGGACAGAGTTAGGTGAACGTCAGTTGTTGGGACCCGAGTTGGTTGCAGAGATAGAAGACAAGGTTAAGCTGATTCAGGCTCGTTTGAAGGAAGCTTCGGACCGCGCAGGTCTTATCGCCGATCTTAAGCGAAGAGATATAGAGTTTGGCCGTGGGGATCGAGTTTTCTGAAGGTCTCGCCTTGGAAGAAGGTGCCGAGGTTCGCAGAAAAGGCAATTAAGTCCGAGGTTTATTGGGCGTATAAGGTTCCGAGACGAGTGGGACCGATGGCGTGATCGCCTTGAGTTGCCGCCAGAGCTAAGTCGATTCACGACGTCTTTCACGTGCTCGATGCTTCGCCGCCATCGCTCGTTGATCCGTCGCATGTGGTAGCGATGAGAAGAAATCGAGGTACATCCAGTTTGACTATGGCGAGAGGAACACGTGCGCATTCTTGATCGGGATGTGAAGATTCTCGCGTGGGAAGTCCAGTGCCTTTGGTTAAGGTACTTTGGCGGAATCATGGCGTAGAAGAAGCTACGTGGGAACCCGAGGATATGATGAGGCAGCAATACCCACAACTCTTCTGACCAGGTAATTTCGGGGCCGAAATTATTTTTTAAGGGGGGTAGAACTGTAATATCCCGGGTTAGGGGTTATTTTGTGGTTGCATGATTTTGCATGTGTTGGCTTGTTATGTTGTTGTTTGTTTGGTTTCGGGACTTAGTCATGAGCTAGAAGTAAGCCCGAGTACTAAGGAAAATTTTTGTTTTTAAGCCTTATAGGAGAGGAGCTGAGGAAGTTGGGGTTTTTATTTTATTTTTGGTGTTTAGTAGCACAAATTAGGAACTAGCAAAGTGGCAAGGGGGGGACGCCACATGGAGCTTGGGTGTGACGTCAACTGCTTGGAGGGGAGGTTTTGTGTTCAAGCTGCAGAGATCTCATATTTTGGCTTCTTTTTGGACTCAGTATAGGAGGAGGAGTTGGATGGAGTTCAAATTCCCCCTTGGACCAAGTCAAACCATTCAAACGGTTGGTGGAGAGTAATTGTAGGAAGAAGACTTGGTCTTGTTGTTTGAATGTGGGGAGTGGAGTGTTTGGGGGGATTTGGCCGAATGTTGGGGGAGTTGTGGAGAGGGTGGCCGGTTTTGGGAAGTGGGGAGTGAGTAGGCTGAATTTTCCTTTTGGAATTTGGTGCATATTCGGCCATTAGGAGACTAAACCAAATTCTTTCATTTTGACAAACCAAAGCCGAAATTCTAAAGAATTCTCTCATCTTTCTTTTCACTTCTTGAACCGAAATACCAAATCCCTTTAGCTTGCCGAAATTATCTTGTTCCACGTGGTTTGTGTGTAGCCGAATGTACTCTTGCATCTCTCTTTCTTTCTTTATTTGTGTAAGCTGAATCGGGTATCTTTTCTTCTCACACTTTCATTCATTTTCTCTTGTTATACTTGTGCCAAAATCATACTACTCCTAAACCAAGTTCTCTATTTTGACTTCTCCATTACTATTGAGCCGAAACCATATCACCTTCTTCCCTCAAACTCTCATTTGCCTTTTACAATAATCCTAGCCGAAACTCTAACCATTTATATCTTCTTTTCTCTCCTTTACACTCAAGCCGAATCTAAGGGTATTAAAACACCTAAAGCCGAATTTTTTTCTTCTTGTTTAAAGGGTTGGCCGAATCTCTTTTCTCCTTCTCCTAGTAATCTCCCTTGGCCGAATATCAGTGGAGTGTTGGGGTCTTGCTTCGATCGTTGGAATTGATTGGGGCCCTGGATTTGGGTGGTGAGCAAAGGAGGCAGTCATCGTGGATTGTTTGGTTGTTGGGTAAGTGAAGGGTAAGTGATTGATATATTATTGCTAGTTCAATCTTTAGATTTCGGTTAAGTTAAAGGTGATTGGAGATTAACTATTTGTTTATTAGGGTGCCGATTGTTGGAAGGAGAATCACTGCTTGATTCAAGATTTGGTAAGAAACCAAATCAAGTATAAGGTAAGGGTTCGATATTAACCCCTTTGGGTAATTGATGTTGGCCGAATGTTATAGATGCCTAACCCCTATGTTTGGCCGATTATAGGAGACAAATAATTGAGGGACTGAGATCGTTTCGTAGGGATTTTAGACTCGTGTATACCAGGTGTGTAAACTAACACATTGATACTTGGTAATGCTATTAATAAACTTGTTGCCTGTTAAAAATCATAACAGTGTGATGGATAATTGGATACCCACATGGGGTATGTGTACGGATCCGGGTAAGTCTATCTTATTATGGATTCTGTTGTGATATCGTGATATTATGATTTATGCTATGTATGCTATAAGATGCATTATGGGGCATGTTGGCATGGAGTACATGATTTGCATCGATATGACATGTTGGGTGATTTGAGAGGAGGGGGATATGATATCCGTGTCTTTGGGACACTGTGACTTTGGGTCACCAGAGGTTTGGCACCTCCAGTGGTTTGGTACCACAGATTGACTATTGTGACTTTGGGTCACCAGAGGTTTGGCACCTCAGCGTCTCGTCCCAGTGGCTTAGAACCACGGTGGGTTGGCCCCACAGTTGATTATACGGGATTGACGCCAGTGATTTGGTATCACATGATGGGTTGGCCCCATCACTCAATTATCGTGACTACGGTCACCAGTGGTTTGGTACCACATTGTGTCTTTGGGACACCAGAGGTTTGGCACCTCATTGCGACTCGTCCCTGTGGTTTGACACCACCGTGGGTTGACCCCACTTGAGAGATACGGGATTGTCGCTAGTGATTTGGTATCACGCGATGGGTTGGCCCCATCATCAGATTATTCGTGACTTTGGGTCACTAGTGGTTTGGCACCACACTTATGGATATCGTGACTTTGGGTCACCAGTGGTTTGGCACCACCAGTGGTTTGGTACCACACGGGGTAGAACAGGAGATTCGGATGGTTAGGATCGGGTTGCATTAATCATGTTGCTATGTATGATGTGTGTTAGCATGTTGTTTTATTGGGAGCGGGATTTATACACTGAGTCATTCGACTCACCCTCTCCTTTGACATTTCAGGTGATACTTAGACGCGGACATGGAGCCGGGATGGACTCGGGGTGCTCATGCCATGCTGAATAAAAAGTTTTACTCAGACATTACATTTTGGGTACTTTAGTTATTTACTTTCAGTTGGGTTTTGTTTCGGATTTGAAAAGGCCTTTAAATTATGCCTTATGATGTGTATGTTTTAAGTTAGATTTTAATATGCTTTAACAAAATAGCTGGGTTACTTTGCTAAAACTTGAAATGACAACGATTTCAAAATTTTAACGATATGTTTTCAACTATACCATCGGGTATCACACTGATTTTATAAATAACTGAAAATCAATCGTCTTCAAACTTGAAATTAAACTTTTACTCAGTCTAAATGTTTTAGTAACGATATTAAACAACTTGTTTTTCCAAACGGAACAGAGTTTTATCAAATATATTAAGTGCAAACTCGTAACTTTCAAACACATTTTCCCCCGTAACATACCAGATTCGGTCGTGGTGTTTGGACCGGGTTTGGGGTGTTACATAAATCCTAAGTGGATTTTGTGTGACTCATACACTTTGATGTAAGTAAAAGCCTAAGTTCGAATAGATAAGGAACCAAAAGTTGGCACGTTGGGTGTACAACTTCTGCAGTATGTAACGTCATTCACAATAATGGATATCATAGCCCGAAACATGGGTAAATGATCTCCTCTCATGGGCATTACAAGGTTGATGAAAAGTAAACGAGGCCATAGGTTGTTCGTCTTTTTGATGAATGACTTGATCGCTGTTCGATAGTGATTGACTTTTCATGAAGGAAGATGTAATGGTTATCATGAGATATAATAGATTCATATTGGGAGAGCGAATAGTTTCCCAAAGAGATCAAGGATATCCTATGAGGGTAACACACTTATGATAATGTCATTGGACGAGCATTAAATAGTTGCTTTCGTAATGGTTGTCGTTAAGGAGAGCTCAATCACGATACTATAGTGGAATCACTCGTGACTAAATAAGTTTATAATTAATATGAGAAAAGCTAGAACTTAATTCTAAATCATTTGAGCCCTAATTACATATGTCCAAATAGTCCCTCCACTAGCTCATTGAAACTAGAAATGTAATATCCTATTTTTTAGTGGTGTCCAAAATAGTGGTTTCAGGACCACAATTTCGTTGTAACAATCCGATTTAGACCCCAGTCGGAATAGTGGTTTCAGGACCAAAAATCTAAGTCAGATAAATATTTTAATATTATTTTCTGTGCATGTAGTATATGATTAAGCATGTGAGAAAGTGTCATGGATTAATTTGTCCATTTGTGTGCTTATTTTGGCATAAGGATTAAATTGTGAAAGATGCAAAATTAGGATGCTTTATGAAAAGATACCTATTTTTCATGCCTTTATAAATATGGGGTCCTTATAATGCAATTAGACCATTTGAAATGGATGGACATTAATGCCATAAGTTAGTGGGGAATTATAATGTTTTAATAAAGGTTAAAATTGTAAACTGATTAATAAGTTTAATAAATCTTATAATAATACAAAAGAAATTAGATAGTGGAAATGTTCATCGTTTTCCACTGATTTATGAAAGAAAAAGAAAGGGTTGGAGTTCTTCAAGCATTCGGCCTTTGTCTTCTTTGATTAAGGTATGAGTTTTGTTTGGTTTTTGATAATTTCTATGTTTTTGTCAACTTTGCTTGGTATACTTCAAAACCCATATCTCAATTTTGTGAATTGATGAATATTTTGAAATGTACCATTGATGAACACATGAGTTTTGTGATGTTTGATGGTGAAATATGAAAGATATGTGTTTGATTAAAATAGTTTGTCTTTGGAGATTTTGACGATTTTGAGTAATTTGGATTAAATTGAAAGAATAATATTTTAAGGGACTAAATTGTGAAGTAAATGAAATGTGTGGACTTGTATGAGAATGGGTGACATTCGACTAAGTATGAATAATATGGAAATTGATGTATTTTGTGATTTTGTGAAATAAGGATTAAAATGTCAAATTGTGAAAAATGGGGGCTAATTTGTAAATTGCCCTAAATGTGTGTTTTTGGATTGAATTGAATGAGCTGATGAATAAATGGATTAAATTTGAATATGTATAGATCAAGAACCGAAGAAAACGAACTTAGATCACGGAAAGTCGAAAGTTGTCGAATAGTCGAGTCTGTACGTTAATTGAATATGAGGTAAGTCTATATACAAATAAATGTATTTGTATTAATTTTAGTATGTTCATATGAAATCTCATTGTGATGAATGTATATGAGAATGATAGTATATGAATCCTAAGGAAGTATCGACAATGTATCAATGTCAGAGAAGTCCCGTACGAACCTAGGAATAGATAGGATTACATATGTCATGACATAGGTGTCCGATAGTGATATCATGTAAGACCACATCTGGGACGTTGGCGTTGATTCAAGATTTCGTGTAAGACCACGTCTAGGACGTTGGCATCGATACGAGATTTACGTATAAGACCATGTCTGGGACATTGGCATCGTATTGATTCCTGTAAGACCCTGTCTGGGACAGTGGCATCGATATTTGGTTACATGTAATAATACGTCTGGGACGATGGCATTGTACGATTATTCCGAGCATTCCGAGTATCCTGCTAGATTTCGAATGGTTTAACGGGCAAGTCCGAGAAATGAATGACTATGTGAGTTGTATATCCGTTTCAGGTATGTTGATATGTATGCTTTGTATAAGCATGAAAGGTGACTAAGTATGTGCATTGTTGCAAAGGAATATTTGAGATATATGTATGTTTGAGATATGAGCAAAAGAGATGCTTGAGATATGATGTGTTGGTAAGCAGTGGCAAATCAATTGAGCGAAAGGGATATCTATGTGCTTGAAATGAAGATATGTTAATGAATTTAAATTACTTTGCTTATGAATGATTTTATGATATGTTTATTTGTATAGGGCTTACTAAGCTTTTGAAAGCTTACTTTGTGTGTGTTTGCTCTGTTTTAATCGTCAAAGCTACTGAAGGCTTGGGGACCGTCAAGGATTGTCATCACACTACTCAATCTTATTTTGGTACCTTTTGAAAATGTATATACTAAGTATGGCATGTATAGGCTAGTTGTTTTGGGATATGTTGTTATAAGTATATGGCCATGTGATGTGGCTAGTTAAATGGTTAGGTAATGAATGAAGAGTCATGCTTTATGATGTTGGTTTTGGTATGATTTCATGTCTTTGAAATGATCGAGATAATGGTAGGCATATTGATGCAAAATGAGTATATGTGTTTGATGATTGAAATGGTTATGTTTAACTGGTAAGTTGTGAATGTATCATGCTTGGTTTGTTGTGAATTAGTTGAGCTGGTATGCTTAGAAATGAGATTGAATAAGATGATATGATGACTAGTTGGTGTATTTTTGGTTGCCAATTATGTTAAGAAATATGCTTGTATGTGCTTTTAGGGATTGCCCAAAGTGTGGGTGGCATTTTGGCCTTGAAAATGGCCTATATTTGCCCACAAGGTTGAGCACACGAGCGTTTGGCTCAACCGTGTCCCTCGTGGTTGAAATTCAAAACAAGTCAGAATCGACAACGGGCTGGACACACAGGCGTGTGACTGGCAGTGTGGATCAAGTCAGTAGCGACCACGGGTGAGGCATACGGGCGTGTCCATGGCCGTGTGGACAAGTCAATATGTATGCCCTGTTTTAACACGGCTTAGACACACGAGCGTGTCTGAGGCCATAGCAGGCACACGGCCTGCCCACACGGGCGTGTGACCAATGGAACTTTAAAAAATTTTTAAATTTTCGAGAGTTTCAGTATGAGTTCGGTTTAGTCTCGGCCCTATTCTAAAGTAGGTTTGAGATCTCGTTGACCTATTTAAGGGACTCTTTAATTCTATTGGCTCATTTATATTATAAAATGTCTGTAAAAGTTTTTGAATGTTCGGTAATGCCTCTTAACCCTATTTCGATGACAGATACGGGTTAGGGGTGTTACATTTGATTGGTATCAAAGCTACGGTTTCGTCAATTCTCGGACTAACGTAGCTTGTAAGAGTCTAGGTTTACATGCCATATATTTGAAGTATGATAGTGTGATGAATCCTGACGTGTAAAATGTGTTTATCATAAAGTAATGGATCCCGAAATAGTCACAGCTGACGATGTAGAAAGCAGTGCGCCTTCTCCCGCTCAAGGGACAGCATCATCTGATTTGGGACCGGCTACGAGCGGTCAAAAGGGAAAGGCTAGACAAGCTTTCTTCCAAATGATGAGTGAGTGGTTCACTCAGTTTGTGAGAAATAATCTGGCTATTTCACAACCTCCGCCCTCGCTTAATCCCCCTTAGACATCAGTTGTGTCTTTGATTATGAACTTGAATTTGTTGAACAAGCCTCTGCTCGACAAAATCCGTAAATATGGGGTTAAAGAGTTCAGGGCTACTGGTGATGACAATACCGAGAAAGCTGAGTTTTGGTTAGAGAATACAATTCAAGTATTTGATGAGATGTCGCTGAGTCCCGAAGAATGTATAAAATGTGTTGTCTCCTTGCTACGAGACGCAGCTTATCAGTGGTGGAAAACCTTGATATCCATGGTTCCAAAGGAACGAGTTACTTGGGACTTCTTTCAGTCTAAGTTTCGTAAGAAATACATCAGTCAGAGATTCATAGATTAGAAATGAAAAGAATTTCTAGAATTGAAATAGGGCCGCATGTCTGTCACTAAATACGAACGAGAGTTCATGAGCCTAAGCCAATATTCTCGAGAATGTGTATCGACGGAAGCAATAATGTGTAAAAGATTTGAAGACGGCCTTAATGAAGATATTCGTTTGCTAGTTGGGATTCTAGAGATAAAAGAGTTTGTTTTGCGTGTTGACTGGGCATGTAAAGCCGAGGCACTCGGGAAGGATAAAAGAAAAGCTGAGTCTGAAGCCAAAGATGTGAGAAAGAGATTTTCGAGCAAATCATTTCATTCTACTCCAAAGAAATTCAAAGATGAACATAGCCATTCCAAGGCAAATGTGGGATAATCGAATAGAGATCGTGCTAGATCACAGTCGAATACCAAAGCTCCAGCAACTTCAATGGCAAGTATTAGAAATGTCCAATTCGATCGACCCGAATGTAAGCGTTGTGGTAAAAGACATCTAGGAAGTTGTAGATTGAATGATCGAGCTTGCTTCAAAGATCTGATAGTGTTCCAGCGAGAGGTAGACCTTACTGAAATGCAAGAAATGTCAGTGGTAGTCAGAGATCTACGAGGGACACTGTTCCAAGATCTGAAGCTAGAGCGCCTGCCAGAGCGTATGCCATCCGAGCTCGTGAGGAAGCTTCATCTCCAGATGTTATTACGGGTACATTTACTCTTTATGATACTTCTGTGATTGCATTGATAGACCCTGGTTCTACTCATTCGTATATATGCATAAACTTAGTATCCAGTAAGACTTTGCCTGTAGAGTCTATTGAATTTGTTATTAAAGTATCGAACCCCTTAGGTAAAAGTGTTCTGGTTGACAAAGTATGCAAGAACTGTCCATTGATGTTTTGAGATATTTGTTTTCCAGCTTGTAACACCCTGGTTTAAGGGCTATGCATGTTGGGTATAATTCAGGTTCTAGTAGGTTTTGGGTATGCTTGGATGTGTTTAAAAGGTGTTGAGAATGCTCGGATTAAAGGGGAAGACTTTGGAAAATTTTTAGTTTTTAGGGGTTAAAAGGGGAGCTTGGATGGAGGGGGCCTTAAGAGTTTTATTTGGGAGTATTTAACACAAGAATTGGGCTGGTAGAGTGGCAAGGGAGACGCCACTAAGAGCTTGGAGAAGTGACGCCTTAGGTGCAAAGGAGGGGGCCAGTGTTCGAGCTGCGAAGGCAGCACTTTGGCCTTTGTTTTTACGTCAATAAGGTAAGGAGTTGGGCGGCTTTTGGATGCTTAAAAGATGGAGGAAGACTTGGTCTTCCACTTTTGAATTCGGCTAGGTAGGTAGAGAAAAGTTTGACTCATTCAAACTTTTTAAATGAGTGGCTAGGAGAAGAGTTGAGTTGGTTTTAATTTGAATTTATTTGAAGGGTTGGTGTAGAGTGTTTTTAGGAGAGAATCAAGGGATTAGGAGAGAGGTGAAGGTGTTGGACGGCTAGGGGGTTCTTTTGTTGACATTTTCGGTCATGGGAGGTTTAGGGGAGGAGCCGAATTCTATTTAAGGGTATGAGCTTCCTTGTTACCGAGTTTTAGCTCTTTGTTCCTAAAACCTTCACCCTTTTTTTTCTTCATTTTCTCCCTTGCCGAATTATAGTCCTTCTTAAGCCTTCACATTTCTCTTCTCATATTCTAAACACACTAAAAACGTTCCTCCTCCTCACTTGTGCACTTTGGCCGAATCTTTAAGGTCACTTAGCCGAATTTCCTACTTGTTTCTCTCCATTTCTCCTGAGCCGAAACCATTTCATCTTGCCTCCTCATACCTTCTCTTTCTCTCTCAAACCTCATTTTAAAAAACTCCTTGAGTCGAATCTCTCCTCAACCATTGCCGAAACCTTCCTTATTGTCCTAGTGGTGGTTGGCCGAATCTTAAGCAAGGGGGGAAAGCGTTGGGTCTTTTCTCTAGTCGTTTGCGAGGGGTAAGGATTTATGTTATAGTCTACTTCTTTTATTATTCGTTGATCAAGGGTGGTCTTGGTGTGGAGAGTTGGCCGAATGTTCTTATGGTCTTAATATGAAATTCTTTCATGTGTAGTCAGCAAGGAGGAGCGGTAAGGAGGACTCTTAAGTCCGATTCATCAAGGTAAAGAAGTGGTAAGGATAATGTTCGGCCAAGGGCCACAAGTGTTATGCTTTTAAGGTTAAGGCCGAATCTAATGTGGTATTATGTTAGGGATTTCGACAAGCTTTTAGGTACAACGTGTGGCTTCGAGGTTTAGTTGAGTGTATCAAACAGGTGCGTAATCATCGCACTATTTCTCAGTTATTTGCTTGCTAATGCTTATACATATGCATGATGTGTGGAAGCCGATTAAAATGGCTTGAATGGTGAATTCTATATTTTGGGTAATCGGATATCAGGTGAGTAAAGTCTTTGATATTAAGTTATTTATGATATATACATGATATGGTAATTAATATGTGATTGCTATTCTTTTGTTATGATCTGACATGTTACATTTATTCATGCATACATGAGAGGTGGAATTGATCGATGAAGAAAGGAGTGTACATATGGATGTACGTGGTCTAATGTTAGCTCGGGCAACATTAGCGCTTGATGGTTAGCTGTGTGCTACCTCAAGGGAGATGTTGGCTAGGTGCCCATCTCGGCGGTCGATGGCTATGTGCATCACCGTAAGCGGATTATGGTTTTGAGATCACTTTGGTTGATCGGTGGCTCAGCCACGGCCTTGAGCAGTGAGCTTGCCAAGGTAAAGTTTATGGATCACCATGTGATCAGTGGTGGGTTAGCCACGGCCTTAGGCAGGGAGTCTGCTAAGGTTGGTGTTACGGGTGGAGAGTAGGTTGGGCTGAAATGCATTCTTGCATGATTTGTTACGAGGACTGTGTGGGTATGGGCCAAGCCCATACGTGTGAAATATATGTGTTGTGATTATGCACTGAGTCAGTGGACTCACCCTATTTTATTAACCATTTCAGGTGATGCGTAGTATTGGACCAGGATCGGAGAGGACACAAGGTGGCCCATGCAGAAAGAAGAGTTTAAATATTTTAAGAGTATTTATATTAAATACTTGGCTTTAAATAAAGGATGTAACAAGGGCCTTTTATTTATTTTGGAATTATTTTATCAGTATTTTTATTCTGGTTTGGTTAAATAGAATGCTATGTGAAGATGAATTGAATTTTAACAACTTATTTATTCAGTGGATTTTATACATTTGCACTAAGGTTCAATTTTGGGATATTATAATAATATCAAGGTTTTCATACAATATCAAATAGACATGGAATTTTAAAAGTTAGTTTACTTTCATATTTTATCTCTAAAGTAAAAATTATTTTTCACCCGTCTTTCCGCAGTGACCTAACCAGATTCGGTCGTAGTGAATGGGCCGGGTTTGGGGATGTTACACAGCTGATCTGATGTTATTACCATTTGATGAGTTTGATATAATTTTGGGTATGGACTGGTTGACATTACATGATGATGTTGTGAATTGCAAAAGAAAGACCATTGGTTTGAGATGTCAGAATGATGAAATAATTCGAATTAAGTCTAATGATTTGAGTGGGTTACAGGCTGTGATATCAGTGTTAAAAGCTCAGAGTTATGTGAAAAAGGGTTACGAAGCTTATTTTGCTTATGTAATTGATTCAAAAGTATCTGAAAAAAAAGTTGAATTAGTGTCAGTTGTTTGTGAGTTCCCTGATGTATTTCCTAAAGAATTACCGGGATTACCTCCGATACGTGAAGTCGAATTTGGTATTGATCTGTTGCCTGGTACAACTCCTATTTCGATAGCTTCGTATAGAATGGCACCAACAGAGCTGAAAGAGTTAAAGTCACAGTTACAAGAGTTCACTAGTAGAGGGTTTGCAAGACCGAGTTTCTCCTCTTGGGGTGCTCCTGTCCTATTTGTGAAAAAGAAAGATGGCACGATGAGAATGTGCATTGACTATTGTCAATTGAACAAAGTGACTATAAAGAACAAATATCCATTTCCCAGGATCGATGATTTGTTTGATCAGCTTAAAGGAGGTACTGTGTTTTCTAAAATAGATTTAAGATCGGGATACTACCAGTTGCGAGTGAAAGATTCAGATATTCTGAAAACTGCTTTCAGAACGAGTTATGGGCATTACGAGTTTTTAGTTATGCCTTTCGGACTAACGGATGCTCCTGTTGTTTTTATGGATTTGATGAACAGAATTTTCAGACCGTATTTAGATCGATTTGTTTTTGTATTCATTGAAGATATTTTGATTTATTCACGGAATGAAATTGAGCTGCTGAACATCTGAGAATCGTGTTGCAAACTCTAGGAGAAAAGCAATTGTATGCGAAATTCAACAAATGTGAATTCTGGTTATGTGAAGTTGGTTTTTTGGGACATATTGTATTGGCCTCTAGAATATGAGTCAACCCGAGTAAGATTTCTGCTATTCTGGAATAGAAGCCTCCGAAGAATGTGTCTGAAGTTTGTAGTTTTCTGGGACTTGCTGGTTATTATCAAAGGTTCGTAAATGGCATTTCGATGATAGCTACTCCATTGACTAAATTGCTTCAGAAAGATATGAGATTTGAATGGTCCAAAAATGTCAGAAAAGCTTTGATCAGTTGAAAGCCCTTTTGACTGAAGCTCCAGTATTGGTACAGCTAGAATCGGGCAAAGAGTTCGTGATTTTTAGTGATGCTACGTTGAATGGTCTGGGATACGTACTAATGAAAGAAGGAAAAGTTATAGCTTATGCCTGGAGATAGTTAAAGCTGCATGAAAAGAACTATCCGACTCACAATCCTGAGCTAGCTGCAATTGTGTTAGCATTAAAGATTTGGCGTCATTATCTTTTCGGTGAGAAATGCCACGTGTTTTCAAATCATAAAAGTCTAAAATATTTGATGACCTAGAGAGATTTGAATCTGCGATAGAGAAGATGGTTAGAGCTGTTGAAAGACTACGAGCTTGTGATAGATTATCACCAAGGTAAAGCAAATGTTGTCACTGATGCATTGAGTCAGAAATCATTGTTTGCATTACATGCAATGAATGCTCATTTAGAATTGTCTGATGATGGTTCAGTTTTAGCTGAATTGAAAGAGAAACCATTATTTTTACAACAAATATGTGATGCTCAGAAAGTCGATAATGAAATGTTAGTGAAACGAGCTCAGTGTGATTCGAATTCCGATTTTGAATTTAGAGTTGATGATGATGATTGCTTGAGATTTCAAGATCGATTATGTGTTCCAAGAAACTCAGAGTTGATTCAGTCGATTTTGAATTAAGCACATAACAGTCGTCTATCTGTTCATCCGGGAAGTACAAAGATGTACCATGATCTAAAGCAACATTATTGGTGGTCTGGCATGAAACGGGATATTTTAGATTATGTGTCGAAATGTTTAGTCTGTCAACAAGTTAAAGCTAAACATCAGGTCCCATCTGGTTTGTTACAACTGATTTTAATTCTCGAGTGGAAATGGGATAGAGTGACGATGGACTTTGTTTCTGGATTGCCTTTGACTCCGAGAAAGAAAGATGCAACTTGGGTCGAAGTTGATCGATTGACGAAATTCGCCCATTTTATTCCGGTGAGATCTAATTACTCACTTGTTAAGTTAGCTGAGCTTTACATTTTTGATATTGTGAGATTGCATGGAGTGCCATTGCCTACTGTGTCTGATAGAGATCCGAGGTTTACATCACGATTCTGGAAGAAATTACAAGACGCTTTAGGTACTAAACTGCATTTTAGTACAACGTTTCATCCACAGACGAATGGTCAGTCCGAATGGATTATTCAGACACTCGAAGATATGTTGAGATATTGCATTCTTGATTTTGACGGTATGTGGGAACAGTACCTACCAGTGATTGAATTTGCATATAATAATAGCTTTCAGTCAAGTATCAAAATGACACCTTATGAAGCTTTGTACGGACACAAATGTCGAACACCTCTGTATTAGACTGAGCTCAGTGAAAATAAGATTCATGGGGTCGATTTGATAAAAGACATTGAACAAAAAGTGAAAGTAATCCGTAACAGTCTGAAAGTAGCGTCTGATCTTCAGAAGTCCTATGCGGACTAAAAACAAAAAGATATTGAGTTTGAAATCGGCGACAAGTTGTTTTTGAAAATGTCTCCGTGGAAGAAAGTACTCAAATTTGATCATAAAAGCAAATTGAGTTCGAGGTTCATCGGGCCGTATGAAATTATCGAATGAATTGGGCCAGTTGCATATAGATTGTTGTTGCCACCTGAGCTAGCAAAGATTCATAATGTATTTCATGTGTCAATGCTTCGTCGATACAGATCCGATCCATCACATGTGATTACTCCGTCTAAGATTGAAATTCGATCTGATATGACCAACGAGGAAGAACCGATCCGTATTTTAGCTCGTGAAGTGAAAGATTTGCAGAACAAGAAAATTCCGTTAGTAAAAGTACTATGGCATTGACACGGAATGGAAGAGGCTACGTGGGAGCCCGAAGATGCAATAAGACAGCAATATCTGAATCTGTTTAACGGTAAGATTTTCGGAGATGAAAATCCCTAAGGGGGAGAATTGTAACAGTCCGGTTTAAACCCTAGTCAGAATAGTGGTTTTAGGACCACAAATCGGAGTTAGATAAATATTTTAATATTATTTTCTGTGCCTGCGGTATATGATTAAGCATGTGAGAAATTATCGTGGATTAATTTGTCCATTTGTGTGCTTATTTTGGCATAAGGATTAACTTGTGAAAGATGCAAAATTAGCATGCTTTATGAAAAGATACTTATTTTTCATGGCTTTATAAATATGGGGACCTTATAATGCAATTGGACCATTTGAAATGGATGGACATTAATGCCATAAGTTAGTGGGAAATTATAATGTTTTAATAAAGGTTAAAATTGTAAATTGATTAATAAGTTTAATAAAGCTTATAATAAAACAAAAGAAATTAGATAATGGACATGTTCATCTTTTTCCACCGATTTATGAAAGAAAAAGAAAGGGTTGGAATTCTTCAAGCATTCGGCCCTTGTCTTTGTTGATTAAGTATGAGTTTTGTTCGGTTTTTGATAATTTCTACGTTTTTGTAATCGTTGCTTGGTATACTTCAAAACCCATGTCTCAATTTTGTGAATTGATGAATATTTTGAAATGTGCCATTGATGAACACATGAGTTTGTGATGTTTGACTGTGAAATATGAAAGATATGTGTTTGATTAAAATAGTTTGTCTTTGGAGTTTTGATGATTTTGAGTAATTTGGATTATATTGAAAGACTAATATTTTGAGGGACTAAATTGTGAAGTACATGAAATGTGTGGACTTGTATGAGCATGGGTGACATTCGGCTAAGCATGAATAATATGGAAATTGAAGTATTTTGTGATTTTGTGAAATAAGGACTAAAATGTCAAAATGCAAAAATATGGGGGCTAATTTGTAAATTGCCCTAAATGTGTGTTTTTGGATTGAATTAAATGAGTTGATGAATAAATGAATTAAATTTGAATATGTATAGATCAAGAACCGAAGAAAATGGACTTAGATCGCGGAAAGTCGAAAGTGGTCGAATAGTCAAGTCTGTACGTTGATCGAATCCGAGGTAAGTCTATATACAAATAAATGTATTTGTATTAATTTCTGTATGTTCATATGATCATTGTGATGAATGTATATGAGAATGATAGTATATGAATCCCGAGGAAGTATCGACAATGTATCAGTGTCAAAGAAGTCCCGTACGAACCTAGGAATAGATAGGATTACATATGTCATGACATAGGTGTCCGATATGTGATATCATGTAAGACCACATCTGGGACGTTGGCGTTGATTCGAGATTTCGTGTAAGACCACGTCTGGGACGTTGGCATCGATATGAGATTTACGTGTAAGACCATGTCTGGGACATTGGCATCGTATTGATTCCTGTAAGACCACATGCGGGACGATGGCATCGATATTTGGTTACATGTAATAATACGTCTGGGACGATGGCATTGTACGATTATTCCGAGCATTCCGAGTATCCTGCTAGATTTTGATATTTGGTTACATGTAAGACCCTGTCTGGGACGTTGACATTATACGATTATTTTGAGCATTTTGAGTATCCTATTAGATTCCGAACGGTTCAACGGGCAAGTTCGAGAAATGAATGACTATGTGAGTTGTACATCCGTTTCAGGTATGTTGATATGTATGCTTTGTATAAGCATGAAAGGTGACTAGGTATGTGCATTGTTGCAAAGGAATATTTGAGATATATGTATGTTTGAGATATGAGCAAAAGAGATGCTTGAGATATGATGTGTTGGTAAGCAATGGCAAATTAATTGAGCCAAAGGGATATCTATGTGCTTGAAATGAAGATATGTTAATGAATTTAAATTGCTATGCTTATGAATGATTTTATAATAAATTTATTTGTATATGGCTTACTAAGCTTTTGAAAGCTTACTTTATGTGTGTTTGCTCTGTTTTATAGATCGTCAAAGCTACTGAAGGCTCGGGGACCGTCAAGGATTGTCATCACACTACTCAATCTTATTTTGGTACCTTTTGAAAATGTATATACTAAGTATGGCATGTATAGGCTAGCTGTTTTGGGATATGTTGTTATAAGTATATGGCCATGTGATATGGCTAGTTAAATTGTTAGGTAATGAATGAAGAGTCATGCTTTATGATGTTGGTTTTGGTATGATTTCATGTCTATGAAATGGTCAAGATAATGGTGGGCATATTGATGCAAAATGAGTATATGTGTTTGATGGTTGAAATGGTTATGTTTAAGTGGTAAGTTGTGAATGTATCATGCTTGGTTTGTTGTGAATTAGTTGAGCTATTTAGTACATGAGTTGGTATGCTTAGAAATGAGATTGAATGAGATGATATGATGACCATTTGGTGTATTTTTGGTTGCCAATTATGTTAAGAAATATGCTTGTATGTGCTTGTAGGGATTGCCCAAAGTGTGGGTGGCATTTTGGCCTTGAAAATGGCCTATATTTGCCCACACGATTGAGCACACGGGCGTGCGGCTCGACCATGCCCTCGTGGTTGAAATTCAAAACAAGTCAGAATCGACCACGGTGTGGACACACAGGCGTGTGGCTGACCGTGTGGATCAAGTCAGTAGCGATCACGAGTGAGGCACTCGGGTGTGTCTATGGCCGTGTGGACAAGTCAATATGTATGCCCTGTTTTGACACGGCTTAGACACACGGGCATGTCTGAGGCCGTGTGAGGTCGTGAGAGGCACACAGCCTGCCCACACGGGCGTGTGACCTCTGTAACTTTGAAAAAAATTTAAATTTTTGAAAGTTTTAGTATGAGTTCGTTTTAGTCTCGGCCTATTCTAAAGCAGGATTGAGGTCTCGTTGACCTATTTATGGGACGCTTTAATTCTTTGTTTCATTTATATTATGAAATGTCTCTAAAAGTTTTCGAATGCCTGGTAATGCCTCTTAACACTATTCTGGCGACGGATACGGGTTAGGGGTATTACATTCGTCTAATAAGTCCCTAATTTATAGGTATTTAATATTCTTAGGGTTATTTGATTGTCGTATTAAGAATTGGTTAGCTGATTTTATTGTTTACTTAGTTAATTAAAGAAAAAGGTCTAATTTGTAAAAGATGTAAAATTTAATCACTTTTGAATTATAATGATTAAATGCCTTAAATATCATAAAAGGAAGGACTTAAATGGTAAATATACCATTTTTATATATGTGGTACGACTATTAAGGAGTTTTATGCTTTTATACATTAAAAATTTTAATAATTATTATGATAAAAGATATAATAATATAGCTAAAAAATAAATAAATAAAAAAGGTCATCATCTTTATTTTTTTCTATTTGGAAACCAAAACCTCCATAGGAGGGGACCTTCGAGCTTCAATCTTCTCTCTTATGCTTGCATGGTATGATTTTTAAACCCGTTTCTTGTAATTTTATGTTTTTAAGATCGTTGTAACTAGGTCCAGCTAACTCGTAGCTTTGTTTTTGAAACTTTAAAGGATTTTGGATTCTTTCCATTGATGAATCCTTGTTATTTATGATTTTAAATGATGACATTGAATCTTTGGTTGTAGATTAAAATTAGTTTATTAAATGATTTTTGATAGTTTTTAGTCAAAGGATTAAATTGGTAAAATATTAAAATTTCATGGAATTTTTTTGAATTGTTAATAATTGTTTATTAAATTGTATTCGAATTGAATTATGATATTAAATTGAATTTATAAAATGTTTACAATTAAGTACAGATAAGAAATGATTATTTGGCATTAGTTGTTATCGAAATGTATGTAATTGATTTATAACATGTGTATGGATATGATATTGCAGAAGTGCCTCTAAGATTATAATGTTAAGAAGTTTGCTAAGTGCCCGTTTGAACGTAGTAATCGATTAGGATACAATTGGCATGCAAATAGGGTTTGAACGTGCGCTTGTACAGGTTTGCACTTCGGTGCCTCTGGATGCACTTCAATGCCTCTGTCTGCACTTAGGTGCTTCTGTTATGCATCATTGATGTCTTTGGTGTGGTGTAGTTTCCCAAGTATCCGAGTCAAGTTACTATAGTTCATCGGGCCATGTATCGATCGTCTTAAAATTCATTTATTTGCTCAACTTTGTTAGGTATTTATATTACTACGAAATGATAAATGTTGCTATGAAGTTCTTGTTTATTATATTGATTGTATTGAGAAATAATGGATTGTGAATTTGTTATGAATTTTGGAAGGTATCATTTATGATTGAAATGATTATATACTAATATGGTGTGATCTTGTATTTTGGATATTAGGAATTAGAAACTTATTACTTGAGGTAAGTTAAATGGTATATATATGTTATGAACTTACTAGGCTTCATAAGCTTATTTGTTTCATTTGTGTCTCTTTTGTATTTGGCATTTTGCGGACTGACCGGGTGGATCAATTTAGGAGCACATACTATCTAACCATCTTGGTAGCTTTTGTATTTCACTTTGGGATGTGGCATGTATATAGGTGTTTTGTTGTGGATATGTAAATTGTTAAGTTAGTTTGGTACAGTTAGTAATGTGCTTGGTTTTGGGATGAGTATTGTGTTGGTTATAATTAAGTTGATCCTAAATGGTATATATATATATATTTGATGACGATGGTTTGAAATGCTTGCTTGTTAAGTATGCCATATTTTGGTCAATTAGATTGGCGGTTTTAGGCTTGAATGGTTAGCTAGTGATAAAGTTTATTCCTTATTTGTAACATTGTTCTTAAATTAAATTGGTGAGTGAATTAAGGTGCCTTTTGATGGCATATTGGTTAGACATAGGATGGATGAATTTTTAGCATGTACTTGATGTTTTGAATGTGCTTTTAACCATGTGAAATAGACTACATATGGTATGTCTTATTGCACAAGAAATGGTGATTAAATTTGCTTGATTTAGGGGTTAAAAATAAAGCATGCGGCCTGGGACACGAGCCGTCACATGGCCGTGTGCCGCACACGGTCACCCTACACAGTCATGTGTATTTATTATTTTAGGTGTAGGTTTCATATAGTCTATGACACAGTTGTACGTCTCAAAATAGTTTGTGGTACAATCTGGCACACAACCGTGTGACCCAAATTCGAATACACACACGGTTAGTCACATGGTCGTGTGGTCTTATTTCAAATACCTATACAAGAGAACACACGGGCTAGGACACAGCCGTGTGACCCCTATTTTTCAAATTTTTAAGTTTTTTTTTGAAATTTTCTAATTTATTTCGATTTGATCCTAGATTGTTCTCAAACCTTTTTTTAGGGCCCTGTAAGCTCGATTTAAGGCCCCATAAGTGTATTTTTGCCATGAATTGATTTAATTTTTATATGTTAGCATTTAATTTGTATAATTATTTCTGTTATAAAGTTAATTATTCTGTTTTGCTCGGTAACACTCCATAACCTAATCTGGCAACCGAGACGGGATGAGGATGTTACAAGGAATGAATTTTGAGTTTGAATATAAATGAATAGAATGAATAGGAAATGAGAAATATTCAGGAATAATTATGGTTTTTTTTTTTTCCAAAATGAAAAAATGGAATCATTTTGAAATGAATGTAAGTTTCCAAAAATGGAAATGATTCATTTGTAATTCTATATGGATTACTTAAAAATGATCGAAAGAATGAGTTTATGTTTTTAAGCTGTTTTAAAGCTTGAAAATAAAAATAAATCATTCAGTCATAATGAACATGTTCAGTTATGAAATATTAAACATATTTTCTCAAAATTTTACCAGGGGTAAAATCATCAAAAAATTTATTAGAGGTAAAATAGGGATAAGAATTTTGTTTAATATAGAATATTAAAGTTTATTTTGGGTAATAGAAAAACTGAATCGGGTTGGATAACATTAGAGAGTAATAGGTCAAAAGGCCTAAGAAGTACTCGTAATTGGACTTGATGTGAGAGACGCCAAAAACCCCTCACATGACATGAAGGGGCAGCAACCCTAATAGGAATACTAGGGTGTGTCGTCCACCCCACTCTTACTCTAAGTAGAAAGTTGTTTTTCTATTTGAAATAAACCACTACAATTCAACAAGGATTTTACCTTCCCTTTTCATAAATAGATGGCATCGGAAGAGCTATTAACACAACTTTGAGAAATTGTCACTTTATTGAAAAATAGAGAGAATTTATTCTCAATTATTGGATATATTTTTCCAGAATAATAATTCTATAAATTTCTATTAAAAAAGAGAGAATTTTCGTTTTCACTTCACCCCAAATAAAAGAGAGAAAATTTTTTCTAGTTTAGTGTTTCAATTCAATTGGTTTGAGCTCACACTCAGAGTAGTTCGTGGTACGAGAATAGCGAAGAAGATCATTTAGTTGAAAGCCGGGAACAACGAATGTTCCCTAAGCTGAAAACACAAGTATGAATTCGTTTAGAGTTTATTGTTATAAATATCACAAACTATGTCGATTTTCAAAACTTCAATTTTTCGTTATGCAAGAAAATCGTTTTTCAAACCAAAACCGGGTTTTTTTCAGCATCCAAAACCAAGAAACCAAATTCTCAGAATTCTTTCAGAAGTTATAGAAATCTATTTCTTTTTTTTTCTCAAATCCATAAGTACAAAAAAATTAAGAGGCTTATTACTTCACTGGATTCTCTTTTTTCCTTACTCAAATACTATGTATATCACTCCATGTAGAGCTTTCTTTAGCATTCTGTTCTTCGATTACAGCGAAGAAGTCAAAGAAAATAAGAAAATGGAATGGACAAAAACAAAACAGAATAAAATAGAGAAAACCTCCCTCTACAGAATAACCCTTCTCACTATATATATAACATCTACATGCTCAGTCACCAACTCTCATAGACACCACATATTGGCAATCATTTTGTCTCCCAATAAGTAACCAGCCAGTTTCATTGTAACCAAACCAGAATCGGAATCAACTAATAGCTAACCAACCACTAAAGTTTCCAAATTCTTACAATCAAGTCTATCGAACTGGCGACTCCTTGCAATTAACTCCCATATCGTCCCAATTTCGAACCTTAATGAAAATCGAGTGTGACATCATAAGTTATGCTATGGATATAGTTTGACATGAAGTAGGCACCAAATGATATATTTTGTGCCACACGGTCTATCCACACGATCATGTGTCACACACGAGTGGATGACACAGCCGTGTGTTTACTAGAAAATAGGATACATTAGAGTCACACGGGTCTTGATTGTCACACGGGCTTGCCACACACTTGTGTGAGTACTGTAGATTTGGTCATTTAGTTTTTCACACGGTCTCAATTAGTTACATTTCACAATCACAAAGTCGTGTGACTTTTGATGAATTTTTACAAGTTGACCCACACGGCCAGAGTGAGTTACACGATCATGTTACCTCTATTTTATATAAGTGTCCTTATCTTTTGAAAGTATTACAGTTTGATCCCTGCTCATTCCTGGGTCTATCTTAGATCTCATGTAAGATCATTCAAGACTCGAAAAAGGTTTTATATAGTATTGAATGCTTGATATGATCTATGTTGATGAAATTTGACTATTATTTGTTCGTAATTGTTCTGTTTTGTATTGTAGCATTCATAACTTGATCCCAGTGACGGAGACGGCTGAGGGGTGTTACATTATGGCATGCTAACTATATCCATAAATTTCCTAGTCTTCATAGGCATTTCATGATACCGGATTTACCATAATTAATCATGAATGATTTATTTCACAATTATCATGATTTTGTTATACTTTATCATTTCTTTCATTCGAGTTTACTATTTAACATTGCACGAACATATAATTTCAAAAATTAAGATTTTTAAAAGCATTAGCTTTCATTTCTATTTTAGAACTGTCCACGATCTTTATTCATGTTAATATATCTTTCATGATTTTCACTATTTAACTATACTTTTTCACTTCTTCAATATAGTCCTCATTTTTTTCCACTATTTAAAGAAGAATTGTAATTTCATTTAGTAAATTATAATTCACGATACACCTTATATTCATGTTTTCTACACGATTTTCACTTATCAAATAATAACACGTAAAATTTTCATGTACTTTTCAATTTAGACCTTTTAACCATGAAATTCAATACTCTTTGTCACATAACACTTTAATCAAATAATTCATCATAATATCATATTTCACATGTCTAACTTATATGCACTTCACGTTTTTCTATTTCAATTGTAAATTTCATAAAGTTCACAATTTAGTCCTTAGCATCATGAAAATTTAATATTGACTATGATTTCACTTTGACATCATTTTATGTTTATTTCACTACCATACTATACTTCAATTAAGTCTTCCATCATAATATTTTATTTCGCATATCAAAATATTTTACACTTTATTTTACTAATTTACCACAAATTCCATAAAGTTTATGTTTTAGTCCTTAGGTAACAAGAGAATTCAAGGATGCTTACCTCTTTACAACCTTTAATCACTTGTTTTTCTTTTTTCTTTATCACTTGAATCACTTCCTCTATCTCTCTCTTCAATATCATGCCAAGAACATAAAACTTTCCAAAAGAAATATTTACGTTAACATCATTTCTATACCATCCTAACAAGATCAAACTTGAAAACATAATAAAACTTTGATATTCATACCATGTTCTCTTGATTTCAAACCTTATTTTGATTTTCTCTCTCTTCAAACATGAACACACAACTTCTACTCTTGAAAATCATCTTGTTATGATTTTGTTTTCTTGATTTCACTAAGGATTTCTATGGAAATTTGATTCATTCCTAGCTTGGATTTCATGGTTATGGTGAAAATGACTAAAATAAATGAAAATGAAAGTTTCCCTTGTATATGGATGAAAGTGATGTAAGAATGGAAGATAAATGATGGAAAATTCTATACTTTTCTAATCAAATATCTAATTATTTAATTAATAAAATAATATTAAAATAATCCAACCAATCATTTCTCAACACCTTTCATCCTTAATCATTACACTTAATATTTATCTAAATTGAGAAATGACCATTTTGCCCTTCATAATTATCTACAATGTCATTCTTGAATCAATATTCATTTTTTTTGTAAAATTGCAATTTAGTCCCACGTATTTTTCCACTTATTCATTTGGTCCATGTTTACCAATTTTCTGTCACAAGGAATTTTAGGTTATTTTCACTTTCGGTCCTTCAACTTTTCCATAATTATAAATAATTATAAATTTTATTCAAACATGTCCATAACTATAAATAAGTAAACAAAAACTTATTTCAAGCTTATTAGCTTTTTTTAAAAATTCTTTTGGGTTTGCTTGGATTGCACATAATAATTGGATAAAAGTGTACTAGGGTAGTAATTAGACTTCTTATAACTACAAAAAATTATAATTCGCTAAACGTGTTTTACTGATAGAGTGTAAGTACATCGTAATTCTCTATGCCATGTTTGGTAGAACAAAATGTAATTATACAATTACACAATTTATATTTTTTAAAATATATATGGCCGTGTGAGGGACACGGGCCATGGACACGAGCATGTGCCAAGCTGTGTGAAAACCCTGTAGGTTAGAATTGAAAAAATAAATCCACACGGCTAAGGACATGGGCGTGTGTGACCACAAGGTCTACCCACACAGGCGTGTGCCTCTATTTTTAGGGAAGTTTTCCAAACTTTTCTAAAATACCTAGTTTAGTACCGAACCCTTTTCTAAAATATGTTTTGGGCCTCGTAGGCCCATATGAAGGACGTTAAGAGGAAGTTTGAAAAGTATTTGAATTTGAATGAACTTTTACGACTCAGATTTGTATGTTTGTAAGCGTTTAAATAAGGTAACGCCTCGTACCCTGTACCTGTATCAGATACGGGTAAGGGTGTTACAATTCAATTCAATCCATTTACACATATTTAGGGCATTTTACAAATTAGCCCTCATATTTTCACATTTTAACACTTTAATCCTCATTTCACAAAATCACAAAATCACAAAATCACAAAATACACATAATTTCCTTATACAAAGGCTTAGCCGAATATTCCCTTAACTCATATAAGTCCACATATATCATTTATTTCACATTTTAGTCCCTCAATTTCTTATTTTCACAATTTAGCCCTATATACTCAAATTCATCAAAAATCCAAATACAAAACATATTAATCTCACACCAAGCTTTCATAATTCATCAATTAACATCATTAAATTCAAAAAATCATCAATGGCATAACTCAAAATTGTCATCAAATTCTGAAATTGAGGCAAGGGCTTAATATAATAGAATGCTAAGCAACAATTACAAAAACATAAAAATTATCAAAAACCAAACAAATTACATACCTAAATCAAAGAAGACAAAGGCCAAACCTAGCTTGCTCAACAATGGTGTTTTTCACCTTAACTTTCGGCAATAGTGAAAAAAAAGATGAACAAAATGTTGTTTTATTTTAATGTAATAACATTATTTACAAATTACTAAATTGCCATTAATGAAAACATTTAAAATTCATATAATGGGTGGCCATTTATGTAATACTCCACCAACTATGGTCTAATCACATCTCAAGGACCTCATATTTAATAAACCATAGTAAATAAATACTTTAACAAATAGAAAGCCATTTTTGCATTTTACGTGATTAAGCCCTTTTCTCAAATTAAACAACCAATCTATAAAAATAATTCACGAAACTTTCACACATGCTTAATTACATACTGTAAACACGGAAAATAATATTAAAATATTTTTTCGACTCGGATTTATGATCCTGAAACCACTATTCCGACTAAGGTCTAAACCGGGCTATTACAATTACACAATTTATATTTTTTAAAATATATATTGATTATTAAATCATCATTATGATCAAAAAAATTTAAACAAGTAACAGAAATTAAAATAAAACCATCATGTATAATATATCAATTCAAGAAAGTAGTCATTAATAAAATTGCTAATAAAAATAATAAAACAAATAAACATTATATGCAATTTTATCTAATTGATCTAGCATTTCATATTCATTTGGTTATTCCCTTTTTAACATTTAAAATATGTAAGGTTAAAAATAATAGAAAATTTAAAATATAAAATTAATTTAGGGAAAAACTTATACTAAGTTATAACCTTTTTTATAATACCTAAATTAAATTAAAATAATATAACATTTTATAATATATAACATTTATAAAAAAAGGTTTTACAAAACATCAAATAATTTTCATAGTGTTTATTATAAATAATATAAATTTTTACCATAATTTTAAAAAATTATTTTTTTATAAATAAGTTGACAAAATACTATTTATAACACAAATTATTTTATAATATCAATTTTATTATAACTTTAAAATTCTTTAAGATTTAAATAATATAAATTTTGGTTATAACTTAATAAAATGCAAAAAAAAAAATTATAAAATAATATAATATTTATAATATAATATTTTACCATAACCATCCAAAACACTTATATGTGTTCATACCTATAATAAAATTTTCATAACATTTACATAAAAAAATAGATTTTTAAAGTTAAATCATATATAAGCATTTGAAAAGCCATAAAGTAAATAGTTGCACATAACTACCTATATAATTACTCTAATTCTCATCATTCCCTTAAAAATTGAAAAATATAATTAAAATGCTTCAAATCCAAACATGCCACTTTCATTAATTACACTATCTTAGAAAATTTGTTTAAGTAACTTTTCAAACACTATCTTTAAAAATTTATTATTTTTAATTTAGTATTAAACAATTTTATATATTTCTTATATTAAAATTTTAAATATGAACAATTTAATTTATTTTTTAATAATTATTTTGTATATTATCAATCAAATTAAAAAACTTCAAAAATGATATTGAAAATTGAGTGTCTTTAAATTACATAAAAAATAAAAAATAATAAAAATAAAACACACGACCACCTCTTAAACATACTAGTGAAAATAAAAAATTACACTACTATTATACTGGAAAATAATCTATTTTTAAATAAACATTTTATAAATTTAACATTTTGTATTATAAATTATATTATAAAATTGCATACTAACGTGCCTAATTTCTTATTTAAACCTAATTTTGAATTTAATATATTTTTCAAATATTGTCAAATATCAAGTTACTCTTCAAATTTGAGCGAATCTATTAACCACCCTTGACAGTTTATTTATTTTTCTATAAGCCACTTGGCTGTTGGAACTTAGAAGATCAAACGACATGCCATTATCTCGATACCAAAAATGAAAACTATCGAAATTTATATAATACTGTAACTATCAGGACACAATGCATGGATTTCTTGGGTGAATTAGTGTACAAGTGTGTTGCCACTCAAATTGGTGCAAAGAGAAAATGCATCTAGCAGGAGGTCAAATCTCTATCTAAAAGAAAAAGGAACAATTTTTTTTTTAAAAGGAGAAGATAGTGAAAATAGATCAATTTTAGGAAAAGAATGCTTCCCAAAATGCAGTCAACCGGAGAAAGCAAGTGGTGTGTCATTGGATCAAAACCTTTAGGAGATTTGTTTTATTGGGGTTTTGCCAGCAACTTCCGAATACCATGATTTCCAGGCTTCCATGTAATGAGAAAACAGATCCCTTAAAGCTGAAAATATGGCAGCAAATTAGACTTGTATTAGAATCGTTAATAATTGCTATTGAATGACTAGGAGCATTTATTCTCTAGGTAAGGAAAATGCCTAAAGAAAATGCAAACATCTGAATTGAGACAAGCCTATGATGCAACTAACAGAAAAGAGAAGAACGGGCTAAAAGTATTGACAATGAATGGAGGAACCAAAATTGCAAAATATTGACTATAAAATCATATTATATCTTTTATATACGTGCTACGCTATTGATAAGGAAGAATAAATATTAACCAGAACATCATATTATTAACAAAGCACCATGTGAACTGATAGAGTATAGCTTATGAATAGAATTCCCATCAACTCACATGTAAATTTAAATATTCGTATGCGTACTAATATTTCTTGGCATTAATAATAGTACTATTAATGCAGCCCACTCATTTTAATTTTTATAATGGACAATTAAACTATACTATACCTTGATTGTGATATTGAGGGCGGTAAGTGGAAGCAAGACTTTCCCAATCATGGACTGGCTTAGTATCATTCTCGGAGTTACTAATCTTAGTCAAGTTTACAGGAGCAAAAGGACCAAACTGGTAGCTCTTTGAAGCTTGTTTCGAATCCTCCGAACGGCTTCTATCATCCGCAGGCACCAAATTTTCGACTTTTTTATGCATTTGCTGCGACTTGTTGAAATTCTGATCATTTGAAGAATCAACCTTATTCTTCTTGAAACTGACGTTGGTGACATCAGTTCCGAACACCCTTTTCTTAGACTCATTAAGAACCAAGGCTTCAGCAGATCCTTTCTCTGATTTTCCTCTTAGCCCCAACCACCTAAATGCAGGTTTCCGGGTATCTACGGTGTGAGTCTGCACACAAATTTATTTAAAATTAGGAAACTTAAGGCACTTGTAACTTAAATCTTTGACTATAACAATTCCATCGCAGCAGATATTGACGTTTAAACAATTCTAGGCCCTTGTTAGTTTTCTCAGTTAACTATTTACCTTCTCAATAAGATTCATGGAAGACAACACATTTGCAATGTCATACAACCGCCTTACTTTTGCTGTTGAATCATCAAATGAACAACAAATTAGTTAGTCTTTTATCTCTTTGTATTAGTTCCTCAGTTCACAATGAGGGTGAGTACAAGTTTCGGATTATTACTTCTCATTACTGAGGTATTGTGAGCATTCCCAAGCAACAACCTCGCTGCTTCATCAAGGGAGATCAACTCTGCCTGGCAAGCATTTACTTAGAAACATCAAAATGATTACCATAACAGAGTAATTCCATGGCAATTCATAGAAAGCAAAGAACAAGGCTCACACTAGAGCAGAGAAAAAGCTTGACAAAATTCTGAGTAAGTAGCCCCAGGGATTTTTCCCTTCGGTTATCTGCAAATATCAGAATATAATCCATAAGATCTCTTCATCAGTTGCAAATTAAAACCCATCAGATTTCAC
Organism: Gossypium bickii; assembly: GCA_025503065.1. NCBI lineage: Eukaryota > Viridiplantae > Streptophyta > Magnoliopsida > Malvales > Malvaceae > Gossypium > Gossypium bickii. The sequence continues at coordinate 29,780,391 of CP106712.1, forward strand.
TAAAATCAGCGTCTTGAAGATTAAATGTTTACATATCAAATCAGAGCAGACCATTTCTATTGACATAAATAAAACATCATTTTCTTCGGGGAATTACAGAGAACGAAATTGATATAATTGAAATTTACCAACTTTCACCGATGAGGACTTAAGAATAGAGGTAGATTTTGAAGTCTCAGTCTGGCTTCCAGTGATGGGATTAAAAAAGCCTTCATCCTCTTCATCGTCGTCATCATCATCTGAGACCTGAAACCATTCCAATCACAAGTCCTTTTTGTAAGCAAAAATAAAAGAATAGATGAAAAAAAAGGGTTAAATAACCTTTCTGCCTACCTTTGCAATGTTGTGTACATCGAATTTTTTGAAATTGCTACTGAAACCTTCTTCCTGACAAAAACCATAGAAGTAAAAGAATCAGTTCAATTTCAAACATCTTTTACAACATTAGACTAAGCAAAACAATGAAAGAGGATACTTTGAGCTTACCTTTAGATTTTGTAAAGCCTTAGGAATTGCCCCAAAACCTTTCCATGTATATTTGTTCTTAGCCTTTCTTGTCAGAACCTAAAAACATTGACGTGAAAAAAAACCCATTTAAATGTAAACCATAAATCAAAATCAGAGAAAATGAAGCAAATATTAGAAAAGAAAATTACCCCAACACTTTCCAAAACATTAACAATATCATAGATCCGCCGTCTCTCAACTCCTTAAAACATCACAAAAGAAAAAAAAACAAATCTTCAAAAAATTTATTAATAAAAACATAAAAAAAAAGTAAATCTTTGAATTGAAAAGAAAGTACCTAATCTTGCAGCGGCTTCGTCAAGACCAATGAACTCAATGCCATCCTTGTTATACATGCTCAAGAAACTGCAATGTCAAAATTCAAAAGAAAAGAAAAGAGAGCAAATCTTTGAATTGAAAAGAATAAAAAAAGACTCTAAAGTGAGGGAAAGCGGATTGTGATTTACTTGGAGCAAAGGAGGCCCAGAGATTTCTGCTTGCGACTATACGTGTAATGACGAGAGGAAGATTCGGGAAGAGATGAAGAAGACACCGGCATGTTTACGGTGGAGAGAAATGGAAGGGATTAAAGGACGTGGAGACGAAGAGGGTGAGCGGAAGTAGGCGCTAAAGAAATGAATAAATAAAAAGAAGGAATTGAGTCTTGAGTAAAGGATTGGGTTGGCGGGGTGAGAAATTTTGAAAAAGAGGGAGGGTTCTTTATGTTTTTTCGTTGATTCGGAATCGGAGGGATGGGAATTTAAAATTTTGAATTATGGATTTCGGGTAAGCGGGAATTTTAATTCTGTTATAACGTCTATGGTAACAAATTTGCACGCTCCAATCCCGTAATCATATCACATATGACGCGCTTCTCTTTGGTTTTTGGTTTAATTATACCAACAGTCATCTAATTATGTATAATTTTTTGTTTTGGTCACCCAATTAAAAAAGTTTTAATTTACTCAATATTGTTTTTGAAATTATTTTTTTGTTACCCAACCATTAATAATAAATTTAGTCATTAACTTCTATACATTCTGCCAATTCAATCATGATTCTATATAAAGATTATAAAAAATCAAAATTCCTTTAAAAAATTAGAAAATTCTAAAATAATATATAGAAATTGTAATTTTCAAAATTAGAAAATCAAAATTCTTTTAAAAAATTAGAAATGTTCTCCAAACTTATTTTTCTATTTAACTTATCTATCAAATTTTAGTTAAGGTGATTATCACTTTATCACTTGCTAGCCTTTTATGTTCATTTGTTGAGTATTCATACAAGTCATTAAAATCTTTAATATCATTTTAGGGTTATGCACACTTTCCATCAAATTGGGTACACTTAGGGTGGGTTTGGATGGGTGGTGGGGTGCGGTGCATTTAGCTTACTTTTTGGCTCACGTTATACTATTGCTACAGTATCTAATCTCACCGCCACTGCTATTTTTACACTAACCGTAGGTAAATGCACCACCCATCCAAATCCACCCTTACTCTCATTACACATGGTTCACAATTGCATTACTCATTTTCTCCTCACATGTTATTCACATGGCATCTCAATGGCAAGTTCTTATTTCACTAGCTTGTTTTTATCTTATTTATTTAAGTATAGTTCCGCTTATAATCAATTATTCAGCTACTTCACATTTTAACTAAGTGTAACATCTCAATTTTTAGAAGTTTGATCTTGGTTCGAATTTTTTAAATTGAGCCATTTTGGAAAGTTGAACCGAGAGATTTTCAAGAATGGGCATGGTGGTGGATTAGTGGTTTATTAATTAGCTACTGATCATTAATTAGAGGTATTGAGTAGTTAGATTTGAGAAATTAGAATTTAAGGCCTATGAACTAATTTTTACTGTTAGCAAAATCAGTAGGGTTAATTGTAATGACTAGAAAGTTAGTGGTATCAAAAAGTATGGTTTTGGGACTCCGATTTCATAAACCGGACTCGTAAATATTTTTTATTAAATATTTACGGAGTTATAATTGAAGTGAATTGAATTTTGGTCGGGTAATTTTATTGAATTAGGGCTTAATTAGTGTATAGGGGCTAAATCACGTAAATGCTAAAAGTACGAATTGTTATTAAATTATAAGGTAGAGCATGACTAAGGGACTTTTGAAGCAAATAGACCAATGGTTTAATAATAGTGGATGGTAATGAAGTGATTAAAGATTAAAAAAGTTATAATTAAAATCAAACATTAAACAAAATCATAATAATCAAGTGGATTGAAAGAGAAAGCAAAACTTCACTTCACATTTCCTAACATTTGAAACAAAAAGAAGGGGAGAAGATGAAATGATAAGGGTTTCAAAAGTTTCAAGCTTAAATTGGTTAATTCAATTTATTCATTTTCTTGTAATTTTTATGTTTTCAGAATGCTTGTAGCTCAAGCTAGCTGACCATTGTGGAATATTGTTAAATAATTAGGAAGTTGCCATTATTAGGTAGTTGAAGCTTTTGATGATATTTTGATAGATTTTAAGTTTAGAATTAAAAAGGAACTAAATTGTAAAGCCAAATGATGATTTTGTGCATTAGGGACTAAAATGTAAAAAATTGTGATATTTGTGGTGTAACTGAGAAATAGGAAGTCCTATAGCTGCTCTAGTGAATTTGACTTTGGATTTGGGGGGTTAAATGTGAGATTTATGTTAGTTCTAATTTTAGGGAGTAAATTGAATAAAATACAAAAATTGCATAATTTAGTAATTGAATGCAAAATTGGTTGTGTATTGATAATTATTATTCTTGTCTTAATTTGTATCTAACGTCGAATCGAATTCATCCAAAAAGAAAGGAAAAGACAAAGTAGTTGACGAATAGCTCAAAATTTATTATTTGTGTTTCTATAATCCGAACTAGTTGTAAATTGCTGCATTTTGAATTGTGTTGCAAGGTAAGAAATTAAGGTAAGACATTTTGTTATGAAAAGTTTTTATAGATTGAAATGAATCGATTTATTATTTTAAGGATTAAATTGAGTATATTTGAAAAATGTGTGTATTTATATGAATGTGAAAATTGAGCATTTGTTGAGATTATGATTGTTGCCATATATGTTGGATAAATGTATTCATAATGAAATAAATATGAATTGAGATGTTGGATGATAATATGAAACAAATACCTTATTAACTGTTCGGGTAAAGTCGAATATAGTTGGCATGCCATAGGATAGGAAGAGTTCAAGGTTACTTCGACTACGAGTCAATGAGGCACTGGTGCCAATTTGCTTCAGTTTAATTGATAAGACACTAGATGTCAACTTATTTTAGCTGGACACAATTATTTGCTTCAGATTTATCTGATGAGGCACTGGGTGCCAAATTGATGTGTTGGTTTGATCCGTGTATCCGTCAGAGTTTGAGTCTTGTTAATAGGGAAATTAAATGGTAAAAATCGATATATTCGATATTGAATGGAAAATTATGAGAAATGGAAATGGAAATGAAATGTGAAACAAATCATGAAATGGTGAATTGAATTGTAAATATTGAATGATTATGATCAATGGATCCATGAAATTGGAAATTGAGATGAAATGTGCTATTATATGAGTTGTTTTATCAAATGATTTATGAAATAAGATTGTCATGTTTTAATATTGGTATATCAATCTTGTACATTGCATATGATCTCTAATTTAACTTATGCATTCTTATGACTCAGAACTAAGTTTTAATTGTATAAGACTGGTAACAACAAAGATTCGGATCCGGTTTATCAAGTCGAGTTTGGGGTGTTACAAGTTTGGTATCAGAACCTAGGTTTAGTCGGTTCTCAAATTATGAAAGATGAAGAAGCCTTGTATGCATAATGCACTGAGCTTAATAGTGTTCTTCAGGTATGATAGATTCTTCTTACCATGAGATTAGTGCATCTGTAATGACTTAATGAAAAAGAGATAATGACGAACAAAGAAACCAATGAAAGGTAACGGTTCCCTTCAATAATAACAAGGATGTTGTATCAAAATGGAAGGTAATAAAAGAAAAGTACAAGGCAAGACAAAAAAAAATCCAGTTTCCTCCTTTGGTGGGTTGGTTGGTGGGTTGAATAGAGACCTCATCTAGTTGGGGATGATCTTCAGGGTTTTGCTCCATGTCTGCTAAGTCCACTTCATTATCCTCAGCTACGGGTGTAGTAGGGGTGGAAAAGACAACTGATTGTTTCTACTCTCTTTGGAAAGCCTCTCACTCTTCACTTTCTGGATTGTAAAAATCAAAGCTGAGCGATTCTGCAGAGATATCCTTTAGATAATCGAAGTCTACTGTAACACCCCAAACCTAGCCTAAACGTCACGACCGGATCTGGCATGTCACATGGAAGGGTTGTTAAAGAAAATTGCATGTTTGTTAAAATGTTCGTACTCTTTTTAAAACTTCGAGTTTAGGTGTTTGTTTATAAAAACCTGTTTAACCCAATGTCCATTTTCGAAAAGGGTTAACTTGAAAACTACTTTTATTAGGAGAATCGAGTTTGAATTTGTTGGTAAAATCTTGTTATTAACAAAAATCAGCTTCAGTGAATTTCGAACATGTGATATTTTGAAAACTGTTTCGACGTTTAAGAGAACCTAGTGTTTAATCAATTATAGTCTGAAAAACCATTCGTTAACATTTTGGAAAAACAACAGGTATTAAAGTTTTAGGAAAATCCCGTATTGAACATTTAATAATAAGCAGAAACCGAGTTAAAAGTTAAAAAAACCAAATAAAATACCAAAGGCCTTGTTATAAAACATAAACCCAAATCAAAACAAAAATTTAAAGTAAAGTAAATGAGATTTACTAAAGAAACGATGTATGGCCACCACAGAGTTTGCCTCAGCTCCAAATCCTCAATGCTGGGGATCACCTGAAAAATATTAAGCAGAAGGGGTGAGTTACGAGAACTCAGTGTGTAATCCCCTAATCGAACATCAACTAGGCCTTAGCCCTAACGGAAACAAACTGGCCTGAGGCCCTTACAGAATCAAACTGGGCCTTAGCCCTAATAGCATGGTAAAACAGATAATGTATGCAATGCAACCCAGCCCAGCCTAATATTCCATCCGCTACACACCACCCGTATCAAAATTTAACACACTGTGGGATTTCTACAATCAACCCTCCATCCGCTACACACTTCGATGGCAGTCACGTTGCTCATCGCCGAAATTGTGGCAGAGCCACCAGATTATCGAAATATACGTGGCATAGCCACCGGACAAAATGTGACAGAGTCACCGGAATATGAGGCAGAGCCACCGAAATACACTTCCCCGATCATCAACATCATATCCCAATCCCATGCAACATAACATGACATAATAATTTAGTGCATGTATGAACATACCAATATAACAGATGAACGGAATACACAGTCATGCTAAATCTACCCAAAAGGGTATAATCGTAAATTTACTCACCTGGGCCATTTCCAAACTCACCCACTAGGGGTATCACAGTAGCTTACCCTTTAAGGGTATCTCGGCTTTAGGCCGACACACAATATAATACACAACAAATGAGTAACGGTGTGAGATTACACACTTGATTACGTAGAGTACTAAATAATCATAAGCGCCTTCACCTATACAAAACCTAACACACAATTAACACATTCCACACTAGTACTACCATGAGGGTACAACGGTCATTTGTCGTTTAGGGGTAAAACGGTAATTACACACTAAGGGTATTTCGGTAATTTTGTAGTCTGAGGGTATTTCGATAATTTTGCAATCAGGGGTATTTCGGTAATTTTTCAAATCAAAGGTATTTCGATAATTTTTTAAACCAGGGCTACTTTGGTAATTTCGTAAACCAGTGGTATTTAGGTAATTTTGCAAATTAAGGGTATTTTGGTAATTTTTCAAATCGAGGGTATTTCAATAATTTTGCAAACCAGGGGTATTTCGGTAATTTTGCAAACAAGGGGTATTTAGGTAATTTTGCAAACTAGGGGTATTTCGGTAATTTTGCAAATCGAGGGTATTTCGGTAATTTTGTACACCAAGGGTATTACAGTAATTTTATAAACTAAGGAATTCTAAATAGAGATAACGATTCGAATGGGCTTAGGGCCCATTCTCGGCCCAAATGGACCCACACGCTTGTGTGACCCATTTAGCCCAAATCTAGCCATAGATATGAGATTCACATAGACCAGTTCAATATCTACTACACAATCATACAATTTATTCATATGGGCCCACAGGCCCAATGGGCCCAAGTTGGCCCCTTTCGGCCCATCATGGCCCAAACAGCATCAACCCACAAGAATACTCATGGTGGCCTCAACTATCGCGTTAAAGCCCCCACACGTGCGCTCGCACGCTCGTGTGGCTACCATTTCTGTGTGACCGGCATTTCGGCATTTGCCGCTCTACAGCTAGAGTAGGGAAAAATACACACCTGATAGGAGTCTGAAGCTAATCCGCGCTCCGAATGCTCCTATGCCCAAACGCCCACCGAGGTATGCTAGCTTTCTGATGTGGGATCCTTCCTTTAGTAGAGTTTAAATCCAACACAACTCTGGCCCTCCAATCTGCAAAATAAATACTCCCTTGCTTGTCATGAGATTCGAACCTAGGCTCCCCTGTAGCATAATCCACGCCGCTAGCCACTTTACCAACTAGCTCCTTGTTGTCTTAAAACATGCGCAACTAAATATAAGTCTATGGCCAAAGTCTAAAGTCCATTTAAAAAGAAAATCAAAATGCAAGCACCAAGACTTGAACCTTAGACCCCTTGCTTCCTTGTGGCGTCATTCCCTTATCTCTTATGTGGCGCCATTTGCCACTAGACCACAACTCCTTTTTGTCATTTTTCTCCATATTTTATTCTTAAAGCCTACCTACTAACTCCCAGAGTTTTATTCACCTAAAACCAAAATTTTCCTAAAGCCCAAATTTGATCCCGGGACTTCATAGAAACCCCCTAACCTTCCAAAATCACTCACCTAATAGATCCAACACGCATTAGTGCCGCTCTCTTGTTCTCAAAAATTTTAAGCGCTCCCTCGCCCAAGGCCCAATGGGCTCAATCCTATTAGGCCCAAATTCGGGGCATTACATCTACCTTGCTAAGGTCAAGAGGACCATCAAGTTTGATTTCCACTCTGACAGAGCCTCTACAAGGTTCTTCTGAGTATCTTCTTGATACTTCTTGAAGGTTTCTCCATAAGATTAGCACAGCCTCTCCAACTCTACCTTGTGCCTCTCCTCTTGAGCCTTGGACTTCTCCTTGAAGATATGTTTTTCATCCCACAAGTGGTTGATCTCATCTTTCAACTAATTATTTTTAGTTTGAACATACTCATACTTGCTCTTCAGAGTCGTAAGCTGGGTATATAGTCTTACAATCAAACTGCTTGAGTTTTGGTATTTCTAGTGGAGTTAAGCCAAAGCTTTTTCATTAGATTTCACAGGTTTCTCCAAATATGCTATTCTGCTATTGTAGCACCTACTAGATGTTCAAGAGACAAGATCTCTAACACTTGAGCCATGAGAGATAGAGGATCCTCTAAGAGATGGGATGCAAGATAAGAAGAGAAGGCTTCTTTTAACTGTTGAGGCAACAAGATAAGATGTTACTGAAGAATAGAATTGAGAGCCATGTGAGAGGGCACTGATTCTATAAGGCCACGCCAATAGAAGTTACTACCTAATTCTATAGGGTTGCTTCCTGTGTTGGAGGAGGAAAGACATGTGATTGAATTGGAGGGTTTGTCTCCGAGGGATTCTCTGATGTAAAGGGATTAGGAATGTTTGGGAGAGCCTATATGAGGGTGGAGCCTTCATGTACCCACTCAAATCGGGCCTAGACGTTACAGCCCAATCTAAGCAATTACATGGGCCATAGATACAGTGAAAACTTGAATTGAAGTAAATTGGTTTAACCTTTGGAAAACACATGCTAGTAGTTCTCTTAAATATGAGGTTTTTAATATAAGAATAAACTCTTGTTTAATATTTGTAAAACAACTTGATGACCCTCCAATTCAAATTCGATAAATTGAGTTTGCATAAAATGATTTTATTAGGAAAAATATCAAATTATTTAATCCATAATATAAAAATCCATGCAAATTGTCCAATGTCCAGAATTTAAAATCCTATGCCATAGTTCAATAGTTTCTCACAAAATAAAATCCCAAATAAAAGTTATAAAGTCCATAAAAGTCCAAAAGATAATAAAAATCCATATTCATGAAAACTATTTTCCAAAAGCATCTCCGATGACCGATTCTGAGTCCTAACCACAAGGATTATTTGAAACACACAAGTAATGTGGGTGAGCTTTAAAAGGCTCAGTGTGAGATCAAAAAAATATATTTAATACATATCAAAATATATGAATCAAACATCATAATATTCATGATTTATAACACTGATACTTATGCATGGACATATCGACACATATTTAAAAATGATGCACATTTTATAGAAAGTTCCAACCCATCTTCGCTACACACCACATATCGTGTTCCCCAAAACCCATCCATCCGTAACACCATTTCTGGACAAGCCACCACTAACTTACAGATAAACTGCCACTGGTAACACTTTTTTGGACAAGCCACCACTGATATGCAGATATACTGTCACTAATAAATTTTGTGGACAAGCCACTACTGATTTGCAGATATACTGTTGGAAACACGAAAATATACACACTTTTTTAGGGCCTTTTTAACTCAAATTCATGCAGTTTTGGTAAAATTATTGTCGAAAAATATTTAATTATTATAAAATAATTAAATTGTACTTAAATTATTAACATTTTTAATTTTACTTAATTTTATAATTAATTTTGATTATTTTCGACAAATTTGCACAAAGAGCAAAAAACAGCTCAACAGATACTGCTAGAAGCACAAAATCGAAAAGCAATTTTGAAGCATCAAGGCAAAATAATTTTTCAGCCTAAGTCGGTGCAAATTATGTGTATTAATTCATAATATAATTAATTTTAATTTTAATCCAATTTAATTTGGGTTAAATAAATTATTATTAATTAATTATTAAAAGTGGCCCAATTGAGCTGAACCGAGAAAACTGATCCAACCGAGCACTGGGCAGCCCAAAATCGTCCCACATGCTGACCCAATAAGCTTGCTTGACTAATTATTTAACTTGAAAAATGGCCCTTAAAGACTCCTTCAAATTGCATTCAAACCCCTCCACTATTTGTGCCTTTCTAGATTTGCCCCTACCTTAAAATAGCAAGTTTGAATTCTTCAAACTTGCCATGTGTGGCCGGCCATGGGGGGACTCTATGGCTGCCATCTCAACTTATAAATACCCTCATTTTCTACTCACTTCAAACACATCTCAAACCCATTCATTTCTTCTCTTCTCTCTCACTTTTCTCTCTTCATTTCCTTCCATTGTTCTTCATTTTCCTCCTCTATTCCTTTAATGATTTTACCTCTTGAAAAAGAGTCCTTCAACCACCATTTGGAACAGCATTCAAGTGTTCGTGGAAGCTTCGGTTCAACAAGAACAAGCGGAGAAAGAAGGGCGGAGCAAACTAGTCAAGCCTTGGAGAAACACCAAATTTGATTCTTATTCCTTATCCTTTTAATTTTATTGTTGTTGTTATGAACATGTCTATGAATATTTTTGATGTTGATATGTTTAACTTAATTAATATAGATTAAATTTAATTCATGTTAGGTTGATTGCATTTCATCTACTTAATTTATTAAAATTGTGTTTGTGTTGTTATAGGCCTCGGTAAGATGTTTGATTAAGTAAAACCATGACTAAATTATTCTTCCATTACAATTGTAAGGTAACTAATGAATTAATTATTTAAACAGATTGGAATTGTAATTATTTATGATGTCATTATCAAATTAAGGTCACACGGCCAAGTCACACGCCCGTGTGCTTAGGCCGTGTGATCGATAAAATTTTTATAATTTTTCATAAAATAGGTGCAGACTTCACACAGCTAGGACACACGCACGTGTTCGAGGCCGTGCCATCTACACGGCTGAGACATACGCCCGTGTCTCTACCTTGTGCTCATTATTAACCATTATGTTTTGTAACAATTAAGGTGCATGGGACACACGGCCGAAACACATGCCCATGGGGCAGACTGTGTGTCGCACACGGCCTAGACACACGCCCGTGTATCTACCCATGTGGACAAATATAAGGCTATTTACCAAGCCTTTTTGCCACCCTTCCATGCACCAACCTACATAACAAAACATAGCAACAATCCAAGCATATACTTTCAACCCAATCAGCCATACTCAAGGCATCCACATATCATTTGCATGCTATCATTTATCACATACAAACATCACATACTTAGCATCTCAAACCATGCAATTTCCCACATTCATGAAAACATCATCATATGTATATATACTTAACCAATATTAGCCAATATCAAATGGCCATTTACAAAATGAATTATCAACTATTGAAGCCATCACTTATGGCCAAATCAATTATGACACATAACAAAAAGACCAAGTCTCTATATATGCCATAACTCAAAATACTAAAATCATAAGTACCCAAAATGATAATTTGATAGTGTGAATGAATCTCCGACCGTCTTCGATCCCTGAGCTGGCTTGGTGACACTATAAGACAAGAGAAAGAGAAAGAGAAAGGGAGTAAACTTTAAAGCTTAGTAAGTTCCTATGCAAATAATAAGCATCATACACACTTTAACATATATTAACATAAAGTAAATTAACATAAATGTCATTGTGAATTCATAATCAAGCTTAGCATAGATGTTATTAAAATCTTAACATCATAACTTACTCAATTGAACCAATCCGAGGTTTCATCACATATCGAGCTCATTAAGCATGAGTTTTATGTACATACTTGTACCAACTTGAAACTTACCATAATCTTTCATATCATACCATAATCTTTCGCCACTTAAACTTTTCCGTTAAGTTTCCCGTTGAACCACTTGGAGTACTAAAGGATACTCGGGAAGTCTCACACACGTAGTACTATACCAATGCCATATCCCAGATATGGTCTTACATGGGACCTCATTTCGATGCCAATAGCCCAGCTATGGTCTTATACAAAATCTCATATCGATGCCATATCCCAGATATGGTCTTACACATAATCTCAACTAATCCTAATGTCATGACATTTGTATCCTACCTATTCCTAAGGTTCAACTGGGATTTCTTGTTTGTCGAACTTTGTCGATTTCATTCAAGAGTAAATCACAATTCATATAATGATAAAGCAATTAAAGCATAAATAACAATGCATTATTTACATACGAACTTACCTCGGTACAAAAATAGCAGAAATGGACCTAATCGTTAATAACCTTGTTTTTCCCCTGATCGAGGTCTAAACCTCATCTTTCTTGATCTATAATAGCAAATTTAACTTATTTATTATTCACATTATTTAATTTAGTCCAAAAATCACACTATGGAAAATTACATTTTTACCCCTATTACATTTTTGCCCCTAGGCTCGTAAAATTAAACGTGTGTAATTTCTTTAATGTACAAGCCTAGACGAACCATTTTTATAACTATAACAGCCCACAATTTCCATTAAAACACACTTTTACTACATATTTTATAACTTTTACAAATAGGTCCTTTTAAGCATTTTCATCAAAAATCACTTAGTAAAAGTTCTTTATCACACCTTAAACAATCAATATTTTCCATAAAACATCAAAATACATGCATGTCACACATGGTTAAATTTTTAAACATGAACCCTACTTCAAAATAATGGTAGAAATAGAAAGATCAAGTGAATACGACTTCAAAAACATAAAGAGCTAGGATGTACTTACAATCAGGCTTGGAAGCTGAAGAAAACCCTAGCTATAGTGTCTTGTAAAATTCAGCCAAGGTTGAAGAAGATGGACAAAATTTTGGCTTTATTTTCCCTTTTTATTCTTTTATTAACCAAATAACCAAAATGCCCTTTTCTCAAAACACTAAAATCCTCTTACCTCATGTATATTTTTTTTCAACTCAAGTAAAATGGTTTAATTACCATCTAAGGACCTTCAATTTATAATCTCATAGCAATTGGACACTTCTAACATGTAGAACTCAACTTTTGCACTTTTTATAATTTAGTCCTTTTGACTAAATTGAGTGCCCCAACGTGAAAATTTTCGAACGAAATTTTCACGAAATCATTCCGTGAAACTATAGACCTTAAAAATATAATAAAAATGAACTTTTCTGTGTCAGATTTGTGGTCCTGAAACCACTTTTCTGACTAGGCCAAAAATTGAGCTGTTACATTTAACCCATCTCAGACAGTTCGTGGGTAAGTTCGGTCCAGTACGTACCAAAGAAAGGATGTATTACGGTTGTTGAGAACGAGAATAACAAGTTGATACTGACTAGAATGATTACGGGATGAAGAATTTTTATCAATTACCGGAAGCTGAACAAAGTGACTAGGAAAGATCACTTTTCTTTGTTGTTTTTGGACCAGATACTGGATAGACTTGCGGGGCAAGACTATTACTGTTTTCTTGATGGATACCCGGGGTATAATCAGATTACAATAGCACCGAAAGATCAACACAAGACAACATTCACCTACCCGTACGATACATTTGTATTTAGATGCATGCCATTTGGTTTATGTAATGCACCTGCTACTTTTCAAATATGTATGATGTCTGTTTTTACTGATATGGTTGAGAAATACTTGTAAGTCTTTATGGATGATTTTTTCAGTATTCGGAGATTCATATGATGATTATCTAGCAAATCTAGCCAAGGTACTAAGGCGATGCGAAGAAACAAACCTCGTACTCAACTGGGAAAAGTGCCATTTCATGGTACGAGAAGGTATTGTTATAGGGCATCGGATAACGAGACATGGACTCGAGGTAGATAAAGCAAAGGTAGATGTTATTGAGAAACTCCCACCTCTAACATCTATAAAAGGTGTTAGTAACTTTTTGGGCCACGCCGAACTTTCCAAAATTGCTAAACTTTTATGCAAATTATTGGAGAAGGACACAACGTTCAAATTTGATGAGGAGTGCTTAAGAGCTTTCAAAGATTCAAAGATTCGGTTAGTTTTGGCACCCATAATCGTCACACCAGACAGGAATTTTCCATTTGAATTGATGTGTGATGCAAGTGACTTCGTGATAGGAGCTGTCATGGGCTAGTGAAGGAACAAAGTTTTTCATCCTATCTACTATACAAGTTGAACTCTGACAGGAGCTCAACTGAATTATACGGTAATACAGAAAGAGTTACCTGCTATTGTGCTTGCTTTTAACAAGTTTCGATATTATCTTCTAGGTACCAAGATGTCTGTCTATACGGACCAATTGGCAATTAAGTACTTACTTACCAAGAAAGACACTAAGCCGAGACTGATCTGACGGGTACTTCTACTTCAAGAGTTTGATCTAGAAATCCAAGATTGAAAGAGAGTAGAATACCAAGTAGCAGACCACTTATCCAAATTGGAGCCGCAAGAAGGGAATTCTCCACTTATACCTATCCAGGAAACATTTCCAAATGAACATATACTGAAGGTAAATCATCAGTGATGAAGGGTACCATTTTGTGAACAAGTGGTTGAAATGGTTACTAGACAAACATGGAGTGAAGCATAAGGTTGCCACAGCTTACCACCCTTAGACGAATGGGTAAGTTGAATTGGTAAACAAAGAGATCAAAGGCATACTCGAGAAGGTAGTTTGCCGGAACCGACGAGATTGGTCCAAAAGACTGGATGATGATTTATGAGCCTACAGGACAGCATACAAGACACCTTTAGGGATGTCACCCTATAGGTTGGTCTTTGGGAAAGCCTGTCATTTGCACTTGGAGCTAGAGCACAAAACTTACTAGGCTCTTCAACAACTCAACTTGGATATTAAGCTTGCTAAAGAGAAATAGATGCTCCAACTCAACAAGTTAGAAGAATTCCGAATGTTCTCATAATAAAATGCTAAATTACTCAAGGAAAGACTTAAGAAATGAAAGAACAAGCACATTCGAGTTCGAGAATTTGAAGCAGGTCAACAAGTCTTGTTATTCAATTCTAGATTAAGGTTCTTTCTAGGTAAGTTAAAATCACGTTGGTCCGGTCCATTTACGATTCACCAAGTTTATCCATAACGAGTTGTTAAACTTTAAAATAAGGGAGGTAATTTTGAGTTAATGCTTAGCGCTTAAAACATTAAAGGGGAGAAAAATTGAATCGGATCAAATCTCGTTCATTTTATCAAATGATTAATTTTTCTTGTTTTCCTTTGTAAATAAATGATTTAGGGTATATTTTCGGGATTAGTATGTTTAAATAAATTCTGTCTAGGAGAATGGAACTTAAGCGGGACCGCTTGTGACCCCTCCAATCTTTCCTAAGAATTGATTTTAACATGATTTTCTGAGAAATTATTCCTAAATGGGAAAAAAAATTTAGTTTTTCAAATAAAAGGATCAATTTTGATCCAGTTTTAAATTGCAACTCAATTTCAAATTTTCTTTAAGTATAGGTACTTAATTGAATTATTTTTAAAATTTGGTTACTCTTTTTGTAAATATTAAAATTAGATGTCACTTTTTGTAAATATTTTCAAAAGGCATCTAGAATAAATGTTTTTAATTTACTAAATAAGATGATAATCATTAATATATGATTATATCCATTATAATATATATTAATTATTATCAACTTTGCATAGAATAAGGATTAGTTTAAATTTGATCATATTTTATTTAATAAGTATTTATCTTTAATAAATTAATAGCAAATAATAATTTAATATGCATTATATTAATTATTAATTGTTGTTAACTTTATGTAGAATTAGAGCTTAGAATATTTTAAGTATTAAATTGTTCTAAGAATTCTAATTAAACTCCTGCTCCTCTCACTATAAATTTCACCCACATTTTCCACTTTTTTCACTCATCCCTCAATCAAACCTAACATCCAAAACCCACCAAATTACCTAGTGCCACAGCTCCGAACTCCCTAGCCACAACACTGCCTAGCAACCCCATTCAACCAGTAGTTCACGTGCGCACCAGCAGCTCACGCTGCTACACTTGCTCGTGCCAGACTGACTCTCACGCACTTGCTTGAGCGCGCCAACTCACCAGCCTCATCATTAGCCCGATAGTGCTTTTTTCGCTCGCTTATCGCCCATACTCGTGGTACATGCATATCCTGCTACTCCCTAGCATGCCACTGCCACCTTGCTACTTGCACCACATCATCAAGACACCCTACAAACATCCCTAAACCGACATCTTTTGCTTTAGATTTATTTTCTTTGAGTTCTTAACTTTTATAAAAAGGTGGTAAGACAAAATTTTATTTAATTAATTAATTTTTTAATTTATTGAATTATTAATATTTTATACTAATTAATTTTTTGAGAAAATATTTGTTTTCATCTTATGTTCAGTTTAATCATGCCTCAAAAGAGAACTCATGCTTCTGCTCAAATCGACGAATCACAAAATAAATTCCACTATGAGGAAGCCAAAGCGAGATACGAAAGTATTTTCAAGAATCAACAGGTGCATCTAGAGAAGGGCTTTACACTGAAATAAAGCAACTATATTGATTTCATGGCGCGAATTTGACAAGTTGCTGAAGCTCTCAATGGGAGTTGTTTTGTGAAAAAAGACCTAGTGTAGATGAGGAGTTAGTTCGTGAATTTTATGTCAAGCAAATTGACGGAAGTTTCTGTTCACAGAATCAAGGTACTAATAACCTCAAACACTATTAATGAATTCTACTTGATTTTAAAAACTACGGATATTCTTCCTTGATGAGCAATATTGAGTCTAAAAATCTGTAAGAAATTCCTCAATCTAGGTTCTAGGTGGACCATGTCAAAGTAAGGAATTCACACTTGTCGCAGAGAATATTTGACACCATTAGCGAAGGTATGGTTCTATTTCGTTCGATTCAGCCTTATCCCTATTTCACATGGGACTACAATTTCATTAGAGTGAATGGTCTTATTATACTCGATTTTAACTGGAAAGACGTTCTGGCCCAGCTTACTTCCCCTTTACAATAACCATTTTGTGCTTGAAAGCTAAAATTCTTGCAGACACAAAGAAGACAGGGTATAGCCAAGGTACAATCATAGATTGGGACCTTTACCAAATAGCCGGAGACTCTGTTCTATAGCAATAAGTTGAAGAAAGTGAGGATTCCGGAGAACAAGAAGAAGATCCCATAGAGATCGAATCGATACAATTAGCTAAAATTTCTAATAAGGCAGAACCAATGGAACCAGTAACCGAACCTGACGTTGCAACTTCAATGTTTAAGACTCAATCGCCTCGCTCAGATCTTTGAGATGAGCTGTCAAAGTTGATGGACATAATGCAACATATGCAGTGGCAGCAACAAACTTACTGGAGATATTAAAAAATACGGGATAACTCAATGGGAAGTGCTCTTATGAAAATATACAATGACCCGTTTATTTTTGTGCCTGAGTTTCCAGATTTCATATTTGAACCATGGAGTCCACAATCGAAGAGGGAGCGAAGCGATTCATGCAATAACAAAGACAATGGAGCAAAAGATGAGTCGAATTCGGAGGGAGATGAAAATAAATAAAAAGGGAGGATCTTGACTTTATTTTATTTCTGTTCTTAGGTTTTTAATATTTTAGTATTACGTTTTACTTAGAATTTTTATTTTCGTATAATAAAACAAGAGGTGGAATTCATAAATAAAAAAATGATCAAGTCGCAAAGTGCAAAGTGTAGCAATAGATATATACATGTTTAGGATTGGATCTAGAGAGAGCTTGGTACTTAAGCAGTCAAATTGACCCACCTCCTCTTTTCTAGAATCCTATCTGGTGTATAGTATTTATTCACTTGTAAACAATGAGGACATTATTCATATTAAGTAGGGAGACCTAAAAATTGAAATTATTTCCACCCAGAATAAAATTTTCTTTTAGTTATGATTAGGTTATATTTTTGTTCAAAAATTTGAAATTTTGTTAAGTATGCAAAACTTCAGTATGAATAAAGTTCGATTATTTCAATAATTGTTATGTTAACTGAAATATGACATAAATGTATTTTCATAAAGCATGCAAATCGTACCATAAAATTTTTAGTTCCTTAAGAAAGTTAGGCATGCATGGAAGTTTAAGTCTCTAGAATTGACTTAGTAGTTTCTTGAGGCGAAATCCTAGGAAGCATGGGAGTTGAAAATGATTTAGGCAAATTTTGTTTGGATCGTTTGAGCCTTTCAAGCCAACCTGTTGAATTTTTATCCCTTGAAACCCAACTTTGAGACTATATGGCCTAATTTTATTTGAACCCTTGCAATATTTAGCCTTCACATTTCTCTTAATTATCTTTAAATTGTCCCAAACACTAGACTTAGTACTATTCAGAATGTTCCTTGAAAATAAGTTTGGGGGAGTTGAAAAGAAGTATCAAATGCTCAAAAAATTGTAGTATATAAAGTAAAATGCTCATGTTAAAATAAAAGCATATGTACTTGAAAGAAAATAGATGTACAAAAGAGCATGTGAAATAAAAGTAAGTTGGTGTATTGAAGATAATTATTTCAAAGGTCTGATTGAAGTTGAGTCTAGGGTTTTTAGCCTAAATTTATCTGTCTATGCTACCTACATTAGTGGAGAGAAATTGCTATGTTTAACATATGAAGGCATAAGTTAAACTTAATGATTGCAACTCTCTTGAATAAGGGAATAAAATTAAATTGGTAGGAATTTAGCATGTCTTTATTGAGAAAGCACTTAGTCTATTTTTGCTATCACAATAATAACCGAGATTAATTTGAATGATATGTATACATAAGTAGCATAAGTATCAAATTTCTTATTTTTGAGCATAAGTATTCTTAAATCATGATTTTTGGGAAGAATGTTGTTCTGAAGAAAGTTTTCAAAGGTGTTTTCGAGAAATTCTTTCCAAATTTGTGCATTACTCGGGACGAGCAATGAATTAAGTTTGGGGGTGTGGAAACAAAAAAATATACACACTTTTCCATGCCCTTTTTAACTCAAATTCATGCAGTTTCGGTAAAATTTGATTAATTTTGATTATTTTCAACAGATTTGCACAAAGGGCAAAAAATGGCTCAGCAGACACTGCTAGAAGCAAAAAATCGAGAAGCAATTTTGAAGCATCAAGGTGAATTAATTTTTCATCCTAAAAGGGTCAAAATTATGTGTATTAATTCATAATATAATTGATTTTAATTTTAATCCAATTTAAATTGGGTTAAATAAATTATTATTAAGTAATTATGAAAAGTGGCCCAGTTGAGCTGAACCGAGAAAACCGATCCAACCGAGCATCGGGCGGCCCAAACCCATCCCACATGCTGACCCAATCAGCTTGCTTGGTTGATTATTTAACTTGCAAAATGGCCCTTGAAGACACCTTCAAATTGCATTCAACCCCCTCCATTATTTGTGCCTTTCTAGATTTGCCCCTACCTTAAAATAGCAAGTTTTGTAACACCCCAAACTCGGCCCAGACGTTATATCCGAATCTTACGTGTCACATCAAAGCGTCATTGAAAAACTGAGTTTTTCGTTAAAAGTTAATTTCTATGTTTAAATCCTTTTGCTTGAGTTTAGCAAATCTGTAATACCGCTAACCCGTAACCGTTGCCGAACTAGGGTTAAAAGGCATTACCAAATCATCGAAACATTTCATATTCATTTCATGACACAAAGTTAATCATCAATCATACATACTCAAATACAAACATACAGTCCCTTACCTAGGTCTACGGGACCTGAAACACGTATTAGAAAGGGGTCGGGACTAAACTGAACACTAATGAAAGTTTTCAAAATTTCAAATATTCTTCAATACTGTTGAGGTCACACGCCCGTGGAATTAGGCCATGTGCCTTACATGATAACCAGACACACCCATGTGTCCAGGCCGTGCCAAAACAGAGCATGTATTCTGACTTCTCCACACGGCCACTAGGCACGCCCGTGTGCTAAGGCCTTATAACAGCCCGATTTTGGGCCTAGTCGGAATAGTGGTTTTGAGACCACAAATCCGATGTAATAAAATTTATTTTATTATATTTTTATATTCTAAAATTTCACAAAATGATTTCTTGAAAATTTCGTTCGAAAATTTTGACGTTTGGGCACTCAATTTAGTTAAAAGGACTAAATTGTAAAAAGTGCAAAACTTGAGTTCTAGAAGTTAGAGGTGTCAAATTGCTATGAAATTTTAAAGTAGAGGTTCTTAAATGGTAATTATCCCATTGTTTAAATTGTTGGACAAAAATGGATATGGTATATGTTAGATAAGATATTTTTTTATAAGGGCATTTTGGTCATTTTGTAAATTAAATGAATTAAAAACAAAATTAAAATGCTAAATTTGTCCATCTTCTTCATATGGACAAAATTTACTAGGAGAAGACATGGCTAGGGTTTTCTCAACTTTCCAAGCTCATGGTAAGTCTGTTCTAGCCCCGTTTTTCAAGTTATTTAGGGTTTGGAGTCCTAAGAACTCGATTTAGCTTATGCTACCAATAATTCATGCTAGGGTTCATCTTTGGAAAATTACCCATAGGTGAAAAGTGTGTATTTTGATGTTTTATGGTAGAATATGAAGCTTGAAATTATGTTAAAGAACTTTTGCTAAGCGGTTTTAAGTGAAAACGAGTAAAACGACATAATAGGTAAAAATACCTAATGTTCATAAGTGTATGTTAGAGTAAGAATTTGATGTTTTCATAGAAGTTAAAAATGATAAACATGTTATAAAACATAAGAATAAGGGTTGAAGTTTAATTTTCGAGTATTGGGGCAAAAGTGTAAATATGTAAAAGTTTAGGGGCAAAATTGTAATTTTGAGAAAGTTGAGTTAAGGATTGTTTTGAATAGTACATTAATTAAATAAGTGAAATATGTTGTTATAGATCAAGGAAAATGAGGTTTGGAACTAGAACGAGGGAAAAATGAGTAATTGACGAATGAGTCCTTTTCACTGATTTTGCTTTCGAGGTAAGTTTGTATGTAAATAATACATCATTTTTATTTATGTTTTAATATTTTATTATATTATATGAGATATGGTTGAATATGGAGTAATAATTTGATGTAAATTATAAATTGTGATTGGTTATGGATGAATTGGTAAAATGTTGAAAAGTGAGAATTCCTAGTTGAACCTTCGGAATAGAAAAGATACGAATGAGGTAGTTAGGTCACATGTGTGGTACTAAATGTAGGCCACTATGTGTACAAGAGAGCTACAAGATGGTTTTAGGTCACGTGTGTAGTACTAAGTGCAGGCTACTACGTGTAGCAAACGGATAGGTCGCATGTGTAGTACTAAGTGCAGGCTACTATTTGTACCCGATAGTTTCGATCACATGTGTGGTACTAAGTGCAGGCCACTATGTGTAAGTGATGGTTTTGGTCACATGTGTAGTACTAAGTGCAGGCTACTATGTGCACCAGATAGCTTCGGCTACAAGGGTGGTACTATGTGCAGGCCACCGTGTATCTGTTATTATTCCGATGAGTTCAACTAGAAATTGACTAAGTGAAAATACATGTGATCGTGTAACGACTAAGTGTAATTGAATATGATTATGTGATGAATAAATGTAGGTATAAGTGTGAAAATTTATGAACAATGTACTCGATATTTGATCGAACCTTCGGTAAGATGAAATGGAGTAAGTGAAATTATGCAAGAGTAAATTTAGCAACAAAATAGTTTTGGACAGCAGCAGTTGTGTGACTTTGAAAAATCACCAAAAATGGTGGAAATTTAATTAGAGGTTGAATAAGATATGAAATTAAATCTGGATGAGTCTAGTTTCACATAAAAGAAATAGTGTAAACAAAAGATTTTCATATTCTGTGATATTTGAATTTTTGTAAGACAGGGTCAGAATGATGTCGGAATCCCCTGTTCTGAGTTTGGAAATTCATTAAAAATTGTACAAAAATAATCATGGGATAAAGTTTATATCCTTGAATTTATTAATGAGTCTATTTTCAATAGAAATAAACTATAACTTCAGTTCATTACAATAAGATAATTAATTTTTAGTGAAGAAAGGTCGAAACTGTCAAACAGCAGAATAGGGGAGAATTTAATGAATAAACTGTACTTTTTGGCTAATAAGATATGTGAGTCTAGTTTCATGAAAAATTAGTGGATACTAATTTAGAGTTCCTTAGCTCAAGATATAAATAATTTAGTGACTGTGACTTGAGTAGACAGCTTGAGATGAACATGAATAAAAAGTGGAACTATGTGCAATTATGATTGTATTATCTTGAGAACATATTGTGAAGATTTATAAAAGCCTGTTAATAAATCACTTATTATTTACATACTTACTTACTAATCTTTGTAGCTTACTTCCCTTCCTTTCCCATATCTTATAGGGTTGTATGCTAGCTCGAGTTGGAGATCGTCGGAGATGTAATCACACTATCAAGCTATCATCGTGGGGTAAAAGTGAATACAAACCTCTTAAGTTTATGGCATGTATAGGGGACTTAGTCATTTGTATATGTCATAATTGGTTTGGCCTAAAATGTTAGCCTTTAATATTTAGTAGTTCATTTTGTATAAGGCCATTGATGTTGGCTAGTGTTATTCAAGTTATATGTTTGTGATGATGCAATTTATGAGATGCATGATTTTGGTGAATGAGTGTATGATGGTTAAATAAGAAAAGTATGGCATGTGAATGGTTGTGAGAAGGACACGACATTGGACACGGGCGTGTGCCCCTATTTTTCAAGAAAGTTGTCAATGTTTTCCAAAGTTCTCAATTTAGTCCTGGACCACTTCTAAAGTATGTTTTGGGCCTCGTAGGTCCATATTAGGGACTTTGTGATGAAAATTGAAAAGTGTTAATTTGGATGAAATTTTATGACTCGGTTTAATATGTTTATACGTGTATGTGTTCCGATAATGCCTCGTACCCTATTTCGACATCGAATACAGGTAAGGGAGTTACAGGCCTGTACTCTTAGGCAATATACTGACTTATTCACACGGCTACTAGGCACGTCCGTGTGCCGTGGCCGTGCATACTTGGGCTAGCTACTGAATTTATCCCACAGTCATTAGGCACGCCCGTGTGCCGTAACCGTGTAGGCAAAACAGACCATTGCAAGGCCAATTTGCCACCCACACAGTTTACCAAGAAGCTTCAAAACAATCCAATTCATGCTTTTAAATGCACTCAAATATACCATTTCATGCACTCAATAACCATCAACATTTCCACCTACTTCCATGCTCATTATCATCACAACTAAGTCCATTCAAAGTGACAATTGTACATCTCAAAGCATATGAATTTCAAGCATCATATAATCCATACCAAAATTCATCTTCAAATCACATTTTTCATAATCAACAAGGTCATGAAATTTACCACATTCATAGCTCATTCATCAATTCTACATCATTCAACTTCCAAGCTAACTCACATGGCAAGGATTAAACATTTCTAGACATATCTTAACTTCTAGCCTATACATGCCATATTTCAACTATATATATCTTTTCAAAGTACCAAAATAGATTGCCGATAGTGTGATAGAGATGCTGACGATTCCTGGATCCGATCTAGCTTTACTGACACCGCAAAGCAGAAAAACAATCACACAGTAAGTTTTCCAAAGCTTAGTAAGTTCGCAACATAACACATTTAAATTAAAATAAACCATCACATAGATTATTTCACATCTATATATATGTAACACCCCAAACCCGGCCTAGATGTTACGATCAGATCTGACATGTCACATAAAAGGGTTGTTTAAAACTGCGCGTTTGTTAAAAATTTCGAGTTTAATTATTTATTCACTTGTTATCCTTTTGTTAACATTTTTGGAAAACGATTATTAAGGGTTTAGGAAAATCCTGTATTAAACATTTAATAATAATAGGCACTAATCATATTAAAAGCTAAACCAAATAAAATACCAAATTTAAAGTTATAGTGGCCTTGTTACATAATAAAATCCCAAGAATAAAAAGTACTATTAAATAAGAACTGAAAGTTTACGAGAAAAATAATGCATAGCCATCTCGAAGTCCGCCTCGGCTCCAAAACCGCAATCTATGAATTACCTGAAACATTTAAAAAGAGGGGGTGAGTTTACGAAAACTCAGTGTGTAATTCCCCTTATCAGTGAGAACATGCATCAAAACAATTCGGCCGAAGCCCATTACAATAACAGTGGCAATTGGGCATTAGCCTAGAATAGCCTCGGTTGGGCCTTAACCCATATCAAATGTCACATATCATACTTACCTAGGCCTGAGCCCATCTCAATATTAAAAATCCATATATGGAATGTATTAATGCCCATACCAACCCTGCACTCCGTCTCCTGTCCAACCCTTCACTCCTGTGGGGATTTAATTGACCCACCCATCCCTACACTCCTTATGTAGCACCGGTTGTGGCACGAACTTATCGGTGCAGCATAGCTGCTCGGTGGCTAAAAAGCCTTCGGTGGATCCACAGTCATCAAGCGACCATGCGATCATATTTGCACTTCCCCTTTCAAATAATCCCAAAGCCCATGCAACATGTCATGACATAATAATTAGTGTATGCAGTATGACATGTATGCAAATCATATATCAAATATAACGTATGAAATGAATTACCATCATAATCAGAATAACAAATACAACATAATCAAGCTAATCAACCTCTAAGGGTATAATAGTAATTTTACCTACCAAAGGTATTTTCGTAATTTACCTGTCGAGGGTATTTTAGTAATTTTGCATCTACAATGGCCTTTCCGAAGGCTTAATGTCACCTCGGGCGACTCAACTACCATTTTCGGTCGTACAAGACTATTGGGCCTAAAAACAATTTTGGCCCATTCGGGCCCACACGCTCGTGTGGCCCACCTAGCACAAATCTAGCCATGTATATGAGATTCACCTAGTCTAGTTCACTATATACTACACCATCATACATTTTATTCAATTGGGCCCACAGGCCCATTGTGCCTACTTTGGCCCATCGTGTCCCAAGCAGTCTCAACCCACAAGAATACTACTGATGGCCTCAACTACCACGTCGAAGCCCCACACGTGCGCTCGCAGGCTCGTGTGGCTACTATTGTAGTGACCGGCACTACAGCATTTGCCGCTCTACAGCTAGAGTAGAGAGAGTTACACACCTAATAGGAATCGGAAGCTGCTAATCCAGGCTCCGAGCACTCCTGTACCCAAATGCCCTCCAAGTTGTATTCACTCTCCTCTTAGAATGCTCTATATATAGCTAGCTTCTCACCTTCCTTCTTTGTATCTTTCCGATGTGGGATCCCTTCGTCAGTAGAGTTTAAATCCAACTCAAACTCTTGTTGTCCAATTCGTAAAATAGATGCTCCCTTGCTTGTCATGAGATTCGAACCCAGGCTCCCTTGTAACATAATCCACGCTGCTAACCACTTGGCCACAAGCTCCTCTTGTGTCTTAAACCATGCGCAACTAAATATAAATCTATAGCCAAATTTTAAGGTCCATGTAAAAAGAAAACCAAAATGCAAGAGCCAAGACTTGAACCTTGGACCTCTTTCCTTCCTTGTGGCATCACTCCCTTGCTCCCTAAGTGGCGTCACTTTGCCACTACACCACACACTCCACTTGTGTCATTTTTCTCCACATTTTATTCTTAAAGCCTACCTACTAACTCCTAGGGTTTTTTCACCTAAAACCAAAATTTCCCTAAAGCCAAAGTTTGATCCCGGGACTTCATAGAAGCCCTCTAACCTTCCAAAATCACTCACCTAATAGGTCCAACTTGCTTTTAAGCTGATCTCTTGTTCTCCAAAAATTTTAAAAAAATTCCTACGCTCGGGGCCCAAAAGGCCCAATTCTCCTAGGCCCAATTTCGGGATGTTACAATATATATATTGTACCATCCAAAACTAATATGCTCATTTAACGTTTCATAATCTCATTCATAGATTCATCAACCACATAGGTTCCGAACGTACCTTAATCAACACTTAGTTGTCAATTACATTTGCTACTCAATACTCACTATTCCATTTCGATCAACTTCCGTATCTTCTTCGATTCAATTGCACAATTAGTGCCCAAATAGTTAGCAGAAGCTTAATTAGGGTCGCACACATAGTTAATCTATATCAAACCGATCTCAAATCATTATCGCACACACAGTGCCAACCATAAAGCCAAAGCTTATATTATTTTGCACACACAGTGCTAATAATCTCGGTCACATTTCCGAATAAGCACACTTAGTGCCACATAACTCTAGCTCTCACATAGCATTCACATTTCAATATCATCATACCACTCATTTTATAGCATTAAACATAACTAAATATATGCATTATGTTTGAACTTACCTCGGACGTCGAACTATCGAAACGGTCGATTAATCGAGCACTTTATCTTTGCCTTGATCTCGATTCGAACCTCTCCTCTCTTGGTCTATACACATTCAAATTCAATCCATTCAATCACTAACTCATTCATTTTAGTCCAAACACACATATTTAGGGCATTTTATAAAATAGCCCTCACATTTCACATTTCGACACTTTAGTCCCCAATTCATAAATTCATCAAATACACATAATTTGCTTATACCCATGCCTAGCCGAATTCTCACTATACTCATACAAGTCCACACATTTCATTTATTTCACAATTTTAGTCCTCCAACTTCTCATTTTCTCAATTAAGCCCAAAATACTCAATTTCATTAAAAATCCCAATACAAACTATGTTAACCTAACACTAAGCTTTCATTTTCCACCATTAAACATTCAAGAACTAACATGTTCATCAATGGCACATTTCAAAAACATCATCAATACACAAAGTTTAAGCATGGGTTCGAAAAAGCACTAAGCAACGATCTCAAAAACGTAAAAATCATCAAAGAACATACCTCAATCAAGAGTAGTAATGGTCGAATATCACAAGCAATAAACCCTTCTTTTTCTTCTCTTATTTTCGGTTGAAGAAAAGATGATAACCATGGCTACTAAATGTTTTTGTTTTGTTTTATTATCATAAATACATCAATTACCTTATTACCCCTTTTATTATTAATCTATTTCCACTATCCATTGGTATTCTTGTCCATCCACCATCCACTAACTAGATAGTGGTTTAATTGCCTCATAAGGCCTTTACATTAACAAAACAACAACAATTAAACACTTAGCAATCAACACACAGCTTTTACACTTTACGTGATTAGGTCCTTTCTCTTAATTCGACACACAATCGATAAAATTACCACACAGAATTTTCACACAGGCTATATCACATATAATCAACACCAAAAATATCATTAAAATATTATTCCAACCTCGAAACCACTATTCTGACTAGGGTCTAAACCAGGTTGTTACAAAATCATCTCGTCAAAAACGTTTACTTAATGTCTGGCATTGATACTTTAGGTTATTCCAATCGCGGAAGCACCTAAAGTTTGAAATATAAAAACGTCTGTTTTTAAGTGTTTTTGAAAATAGTTGTTAATTTTGAAAATTCATGTTTAGCAGTTTTAAATAAGGAAATCTAAAGCCCATTTAAAAATTTAATCCCTCAAAGGCCTTATAACAGAATTAAAACCCAAAATATAGAATTCAAATAAAAAGTCTACAGCAGAGCATTAGCGATCGTGTGGCCACTTTCGAGTCTCTCGGGGCTCCAAATCGCCTATGGCTGGGGATTAGCTGTACAGTTAGACAGAAGGGTAAGTTTGTGAAAACTCAATGTGTAATCCCTTATAATACGAACAGTCAGATATACGGTATCTTTGAAAGCATCGAAATGAGCCCATCACGATACACATGATCGTGTGGGCCTTAGCCCATACTGCAACTCCAGTGGACCTAAGCCCATTATAGAATCAGTATTAGATGCAAATATGCAGACAGAAATCTAGCCCAATCCAATCAATACACCACTCGTACCAACCAACACACCATGTGGGGATAAAATTGACCCACCCAGCCAACACACCAAGCTTAGCATCGGTTGCGACACTAAGTCAACAGAACGGCTCGTCGCCATAGACAAAATGACTAAAAGCCAAAATATCGTAGAAAGGCTGAAAGCCTTGTACAAAACGGCAACGGGCCGTACACTTCCTCCGTAACAATGTCCCATCCCCATGTAATATGTCGTGTATGTCATGCTCAATCATCACAGGTGTATGCAGAATGGTCATATGATCACAGTCAAATCAGTCAAATTCATAATCTAAGTCAGTCATTTACCCACAAGGGCAAAATAGCCATTTTGTCCTACAAGGGTATTTCGATAATTTTACCAACATTGGGGTTGTAACATCCCAAACCCGGTCAAAATGTTACGACCTGATCTGGTATGTCACAGGGAGAAAATTGTAGAAATGTTCTTTTGAAATCGTAAGAAAATATCGTAAGTTTTGAGACTTTTCGTTTTAAGTGATATTTTCCAAAACAGGGATTTGTAGTTTTAAGGAAAAATTCCCAATTTGTGATAAACGAATATTCGTTATATTTGTTGACACTTGAAGAAAATGTTTGCTTATGTTACTTATGTCTTGAAAATTTAATATTAACTTCTTAAGATAAAATAATTAATCACGTTGTATCATAAAATAGAAAAAAAAACAGATTTTAAGTTAGGAAGGCCTTATTACATAACAATGTCCCCATTTAAAATAAAATATAGAAAGAAATGAGTTTACAAAAAGAAAAGACTTTATGGCCTCCACGAGTCCGCCTCAGCTCCCATATCCACGATCTACTGATTGCCTGAAAGGTTAAGCAAGGGTGAGTCGCCAAGACTCAGTGTGTAAATCCCCTATATCACATAAACGGCTCATGGCCCACAATTGCATATTGGGCCTTAGCCCACTCAAAATGGCATATGAAAGTAATGAATGCAATATGTCCTAGCCCAGCCTAGTTTTCCATCCTCTACACGCCACCCGTACCAGCCCATCACACCGTAGGGATTTCTACAATCAACCCTCCATCCGCTACACGCCTCATACGTGGCACCAGGCCACTCATGGCTCTAGACCACAGTGATACTAGATCACCATGACAGAGTCACTATTTACATACGTGGGGCCAACCCACTGTGGTATCAAACCGCCGTGACAATCCCTGATGAATATATGTGGGGCCAACCCACTGTGGTACCAAACCACCGGGATGAGTCACTAGATCGTATATACGTGGTATTAAACCACCGTGGCACTAAGCCACCGAGACATGGTCACTAAATCAGATATATGTGGGGCCAACCCACTCGTGGTACCAAACCACCGTGACAGTCTGAAATTCTTCCTCTTTCACATCATAATCCAAGCCCATGCATAACATACATGTCATAATGAATGCAACAGGTTATCAAGCAAAGTAAAAGATTATCACATACATCCATACTCACAAAGAGAACGATAAAATCACGTACCTGGCATTCCTAGCCTTACCCACAAGGGTATTACGACTATCTACACAGTCTTTCCGACTTTTCAGCCCATACAATTAATAGTACAGATAAATAATAGAGTGTGAAGTTTTACACACCTGATAACACGCAATATTATGCTTTCTATGTCGACACTATCGTTAGCAGGAACGACTGCTATTTGCCTACTATTTTGTTCTGAAGCCGGTCCACAACCCGGTGGCCAATCTCGAACCGCATACACCGCTCATTTTTTGAACTTAGGGGCTTGGACTACAGTTCCAACCCCTTCCTTTGCTTTGCTGGTATTTGAGTCCATGAAAGAGATCTTGGTTAATAGACCAGATTAAGGTATTGAAGCAGAGAAAAAGAAATAAGGATATATGAAACACCCCAAACCCGACCCACAAGCCTTGACCGGATCTAGTATGTTCCCTGAGAGAACATTTAAAAATCTGGTTGTTACTTAGGAAAAATTCGTGTGGTTTTGAAGAAGGATTTGCGTGTGTTGGGTTCAATTGAAAACTTCTGTTAATTTAGAAATCAGGGATTTATTAAAACCTTGTTTTTATACTAAAAGATATGCCGAAATTGTTTTTAAAAATTTTTACCTTTAAATTGGAAATTATTTGTGTTTAGATAGCCAAAAACACTTAATATTTATTTTTTTAAGAAAAACCCTTTAACCTTGATTTAACCTCAATCGTATTGTAATAAAATCAAATAAAAAGCAGGCATAAAACAGTTCACACTATGGCCTTATTACATCGGAAACGAAACCCAAAATAAATCCAAAATACTTAAAATATAACAAGTCCAAAATAAAATAAAGTCCCGAATTGAGCATGGCCACCACTAAGCTCCTGCCGACCCGGTCCATCACTGAGCGTCACCTGGAAAAAAAATATTCCCACAACGGGGTGAGTCAACTAGACTCAGTGTGTAACAGCCAACACTGAGTCCCAATAGTTTAGGCATATCAGTTCATACATGTACATATAATTAAATATAATGATGCAGACCCGAACCCCAAACCTAGGTACCATCCGCTACACATCACCTGTACCAACCTGCACACCGTGAGGACTACTAGGTCAACCCTCCATCCGCTACACATCATCGAAGGCAGTCACTACAGTCGACGTGCTCATTGCCCTTATAAAATTCGTGGCATAGCCACCAGATAATTATTTGTGACATGAGTCACCATATTCAGATATTCGTGACATGAGTCATCACATTCACTTCCCCTTTACATATCACCCATATGCCCCATGTAATACAAATCATGCATAAGTCATGCCATATTCCTTATTTCACATTCTTATCAATATTTCCATATGCCATGTGCCAAATATTCATATCACTTATTAGTATAATGTCGGGATTACGTACCTGAGTACTTTGTACCATTGATGGTACCTTTGGCCACATTCATATTATTACAAACACATATTATTAAATTAAAGCCGTGATCTAATAAGATTTAGTGTGGGGTACACACCTGGTTCCCTTAACGAATTCACTGAAATCCCGAAAACTTTGTGATGACTCTTCCTTCAATCGGCTAGACACTAAATCCCTGATCTAGTTAGTTTCGGCTTTTAAACGAAGTAAGAAATAGATCTATAACATTACTATAGCCTTCGCCAATTGTACATATGTACTTACCTTGCGGAATTAAATCCCGAAATCCTTGTATACCACTGTCGACTACCCCTAAATAACCATGGTCAGATTTGGCTAACATAATAACCAATATGGCCAAATATTACACCCTGCTTACCTCAGATCTGAAATCCCGAATCCTTCCTCCTTGTAGTTGACAACAGCAGACAAATCCCGAAAAGATCTCTTCAAAGATTCTACCAAAGATCATTAATGGTATTAGAGTTTTGTTTTCGGTTTTAAGGAAGGGAAATAATATGACAACCATCAAATCCTTACCCTTAATGTTGCAGTCGACGGCACCTTTACCAAAACCCACCGAGATATTCGGCTAGGACTACTTGTTGATCACTCAAATTCCAACTTTTGATAAAGAAAGAATCGGCTCCCTTCTCTAAAAGATGCAATCGGCTATGGACACCAAAACAGGAGATTCGGCTTTTGAAGATGATTGAATCGTGATAAGATGGAGAAGAAGGAAACTAAGTTTTAAGAAGTTTTCAGTTTTCTAATTCACAAAAGAAAAGAGAAAAGGGAATGGAGCTTTTGGAAGAGAGAAAAATCACAAAAGATGCCTATTGCTATACTAAGTAAATTCGGCACCTTGCTTCCCTTGAATGGCCGAATTTTTGCCCCTAAAGTCCCATATGCGGCCAACTCCCTTCCCCCTCATCTAATCCCTTATTTTTCTCTTATCACCTCATTTAAAATAATAAAATTAATCCATCATTTATCCCCTTATCTAGGCAAATTTTAAAAGGATTAAACTCATCCCTTTAGTGCCTTAATGCCATCCACTACTGCTCACTCCTGCAGCCAAAATAAAACTTTTTTATTTTGCTTCCCCTATGGCTCGAACCCAAGCCCTTACACCTGTTTGTAGCGTCATTCACAGAGGCCTTAAGTGGTGCCTCCAGGCCACTTAACCAAGCCCATTTCTGTGTTATAATTCCCCTACAAATTTTCTTAAGGCCACCCTGCTTAGCTTCCTCTTTTAGATTTAAAATCTAATAATTTTCTAAAGCACTCTCCTATTTTCTAAAGTTCACCAAAATTCATACAACACATTCATAACACACAAAAGCATGTCTTCACATATATTTAATGTATTAGCCCAAAATCCAGGATATTACAATATACGCTCAATATGTAAAGATTCCCTTACCTAGGTCGATAGAACCTGAAGACTATAAGGCTTGGATTAAGGCACCGATTGATTACCTAAATCGATTGAAACTGAATGTCCCTTA
Organism: Gossypium bickii; assembly: GCA_025503065.1. NCBI lineage: Eukaryota > Viridiplantae > Streptophyta > Magnoliopsida > Malvales > Malvaceae > Gossypium > Gossypium bickii. The sequence continues at coordinate 29,812,289 of CP106712.1, forward strand.
AACCCTTCAATCGCAGACCAGATGCAGGAATAATATGGAGACAAGACCCCTCATTCATTCGGCCAAAACCCATAGAACAAGATTAATGTCTTTGGCAACCAAAAAGAGAGAACAGAGAATTGAAAGGGAAAGAGAATACTTACCACAACTAAGGAGAATCCGATCGAGAAGGTTAGGGAACAGAGTGACGACAATCTTCTGAGATAAGAACGAATGAATGAAATGAACACACAAGGAGATTCGGCTCAAAGATGATATCTCAAAGAGAAGAAAGGGAAGCAATAGTTAGTGATTCGGCTATAGAGAAAGAAGAATAAAGCAAAACTAAAAAGAAGATATGAGCCACAGTTTCGGCCTAGAGAAGAAGAATTAGAAGAGAATGAATTGACGTGTAAAACAAATCCCCAAAAGAAGGATTGAAAGATGGGTTTCGGTTATGAAGAACAATTAAGGGAAATATGGAGTATGAAAAAGAGAGAAGAGAGGCTAATGAGTGTTTCGACTTTTAGTGGAAAGAAGAATGGATGAGAGAATGAGTGATTGCCAAAAAAGTGAGAGTCCCAAAGGTGATTTCGGTCAAGAGAAAAGAAGTGGAAGAAACCTTGATTGGCAGAAAAGAGAAACGAAAAGAGGAAAAAAGGTTTAGCTAGGTGATTCGGCAATGGCCCAAAGAAATGGAAAAGAAATCTAAAACCAACCTAAGAGAAGAAAACTCAGGCACCTATTTGGAAACAATAATTCGACACCTACAATCTCCAAAATCGAAATGCACTTCAAGAGAACCAAAATGACTTATGACCCTAATTGATTTTCGGCACACCTACTACAAGCCAAAACCAATTTCTTCCCCCTTCCTCTAGCATCCAAAATTTGGCCACTACCTTCACTAACCCTCAATCCCATATTTTCCTCCTAAATTCGCTCTTGTTCACTCATTCAAAGTAGTTTGAATAATTCAAACTCCCTCTTCCTCTCCTGGCCAAACATTCGAATCGTTTGACCCAATCAACACTCTCCCTTGAAGTGTCCTAGCCGAACTCCACCTCTTCCCTTCCAGACGCCAAAAGAATTCCCCAAAAAGAAAATTGTGTGACTCGAACCTGCTCCCACACTGCTTCCCTGTGGCTTCACTACCAACACTTAAAGTGGCATCTCCTTGCCACTTTACCACTTCAATTCTTGTGTCAACAAACACAAGAAAAAACCTTTAAGTCCTGCCCCAGTCAGCTCTCCCCTAAAAGTGCCCAAAAAATATATTTTTGGCCAAGGCTTTGGCTTAACCCCGAGCCTTCCCTGGACCCCCAAACACCAAAATAACGTACAAAGCACAGCCTACACCCCCAACATACATTAGATGCAGAACCTCTAAAATCCAGGATGTTATAGGGGTCTCAGTACTTATTACAACCTCCTAGAGGGTCTATCGTTGCTTCAAGCGACACATATAACATATATGGTCAAAATGGTGTAAATAGGCCCAAAACCTGCTATTGGGCCCAAGTGCGCCTACACGCTCGTGTGGCCCATTTAGTCCAGATTCACATATGGCATCGCGAGCCTCATAAACCAACCTATCAATGATCACTTACAGAGGATTTTACCCGTGTGGCCCACAAGCCTATTGGGCCCACGCGGCCTATTTCGACTCATCGAGGCCCATAATGGCCTTACTCCACGAAAATGTACGTGGTGGCCTCTGTAGTCTGCTACCCACGATTTGGGGCTCGGTTCGCCCCACGTGCATTTCCACGCTTGTGAAGCCTCGAATGCCGAGGTTCCGGCATTTCAGCTTATCAGCTTTTCTCGATTCACATATAGACAGGGGTGTGAATAAACACCTTTATCCCGCATTTGACAGTCACGAAATTGAGCATACAGTTACACACCTGATTGCGAAACGTACGAATCGTCCACGTGCTCCAAAGCCTATTTCCATCAAATCATGTTGTTAGTCTTCCAACATTAGGATTCCTAAATATACAATCCTAAACCAACCCTTTACCCTTACCTTGAATGAGCGAAAAAGGCTTTATTGCTTTTAACGCTGACTAAGGATCGATCTCGATGATTATCTGCTCAGGCAACAAACCTTATTAGGCAAAACTATTTTCAAAAATATGGCTTAAAGTCCTAATATTAAGTCATAGAGTATTCAGCCAACGCCACTTACCCCTAATACGATTGAATGTTGAAAGAAGGATTTGAGCACACCAAATCTACTAGTAGGAACGGTAGAACAATAAAGTAGTTGACCACTTGTTAAAGCGATTACCAGAGAAGAACCACTAAATCAAAACTAAGTGAAGAGGTAAGAAGGGGAGAATAAGTCACAAATGAGCAAGAGGAAAAAGGGTAGTGTGATTCGAAAAAATGTAGAAGAAAGGAAGTCGAGAATAGGGATTTCGGCACTAAAGCTTACACTAATCAAATCCTGAAAGAGCAAAAAAGGTAACTTGCAAAATCAACTCTAGGGACAAAAGAAGCCAGAATCACCAAAAAAACAAAAACCTCAAATGATAGAGAGGACATTCGGCACCTATTCACTCACAAATTGCCGAAAATGCATACCCAAAGACCCGTTTAGCTGAATTGCACAAACAAGTCTCCTAGTCGGCTACAACACTCCCTAATTTGAATTCCTTAACTTTCTCCTAAAATCTCTCCCCTTATCCTTCCTCCATAACACCCTCCAAGACCCAGTCAAACTCTCACCCAAAAGAGTTCAAAACCACCTCAAACTTCTGCCGCCTCATGCTAGCAAAATAAATATCCCTTTTGCTTACAATGGGATTCGAACCCAAGCCCCCCTCAATAGCTCAACATGCCACTTGTCTCCTCGCCACAAGCTCTTTTGTGTCACATTTTATCTTTAATTAATTAAAAGGTCTAAAGGCTAAAGTCCAGGTTCGTTTAAAAGAAAAACCAAAATAGATTGCAAGAGCCAAGACTTGAACCCAGGCTTCCTTGCAACCTTAATAATGCCACAACCACTAGACACATGCTTCCTTGTGTTATTTTTTTAACACAATAATTTAAAAGGCCTACATCCAAGCATTCAGGGTTTTATCCACTTCAAACTAAAATTTTTACTAAAGCCCAGGTTTGAACCCAGGACTTTTCCAACTCCTCTCAGGACCCTTAACCACTTGAGTAGACATTTAATTGTGTCATTTTCAAGCTCACATAAACCTTTATGCACAGTTTTCTAATCGTTCCCTTGCTCAAGGCCCAATACTTCTAGGCCCAAATTTCGGGGCGTTACAAGTTTGAATTCTTCAAACTTACCACATGTGTGGCCAAGCATGAGGGGACTCTATGGCTACTGATTTTTGCTAATTTTAGAAGCCATATCAACCTATAATTACCCCCCTTTGCTGCTGACTTCAAACACATCTCAAACCCATTCATTTCTTCACTTCTCTCTCACTTTTCTCTCTTCATTCCCTTCTATTGTTTTTCATTTTCTTCCCCTATTCCTTTTCCAATTTCACCTCTTGAAAAAGATTCCTTCAACCACCATTTGGAGTAGCATTCAAGTGTTCGTGGAAGCCTTGGTTCAACAAGAATAAGCGAAGAAGGAGGAGCAGAGCAAACTAGTCAAGCCTCAAAGAAACACCGGATTTGATTCTTGTTCTCATCCTTTTAATTTTATTGTTGTTGTTATGAACATGTCTATGAATATTTGTGATGTTGATATGTTTAATTTAATTAATATGGCTTGAATTTAATTCGTGTTAGGTTGATTGCTTTTCGTCTACTTAATTTATTAAAATTGTGTTTGTGTTGTTATAGGCCTCGGTAAGATGTTTGATTAAGTAAAACCATGAATAAGTTATTCTTGCATTATAATTGTAAGGTAACTAATAAATTAATTATTTAAATGGATTGAAATTGTAATTAATTTACACGATACTTAATCAGTGCATGTTTGATCATCTAAGGTAGATGAGGGTTAAATTAGCAACGATATCTAACGATACATTAGCCTTGCATAACTTGCAAGAATATTGTGATTAAATTGTTTCAAGGTAGAAATTCATTATTACCTCACGTAATCTTTTATATGCTTATGATATTGAATTAATTGTTTGAATTGGCATAGAGATATGTACAAGAGATTATTTTAATTTCATAAGTATGTATATGCATTAACACATTTGCTTATTAAAATTTGTTTAACCGGTTAAATTGATATAGGGATATAGTTAAGAGATAAATGAATTTTGGGTAAGTAAGTATGTTCATAAGTTAGCAAATTACCGAGTTGCCGTGAATTTATTCGTAACAAGATAAACATGAGTTTAATAATTTTAAGTTAAGAAATGTAATTAATCTAACACAATTATGTCATCTTGATTAAAATCATCTTTTGAAATCATGCATTGGAACTTTTATTTTATTTTTATTTATTTTACTTTGTTAAAATCCTAGTTTTTAATCACCTCCTGAAATCAAAATATTTTTCTTCACCAAAGTATTTTTAATATTGCATTCATAAATAATTCTTTTCATAGTCCCTGTGGGTACGATAACTTGACATTTACTTATCACTTTATTACTTATTTCGATTGTGTACACTTGCACATTTTCATCGTTCCAATTGCCACTACTTCCACCTTTTAAAAAATCCCACCCCGGGCATGTGACATGGGAATTTGACTTTTAAACACATGTGAATCACGTTTAACACTTAGGCATGTGGACATGCTCACATAATCACATTTCACTAGTCATCACTTTAATATGTTTAGTCATGCTTGTCACATTAAACCATAGATCTCAATATTCACATACTCACACATATATATATCACATACTTGAATAAAAATATATATCACATAAGCCATGCAACACATGTCATGAGAATGAGATTTACGCATACATCATTATTATAACAATAATCACATCATATCATATATCTCATGCGTTTGACAAAATGTATTTCGGATAGTCACTTACTTTGGTCCTTTGTAATGAGTTTTTCAACCCTTCTTTGATTATTTAATGTGCCCACAATTGATTATAATTAATTTATTAACAGATAAAAAATAACTATATCACCAATAATAAGTAGAATCAATCCTACACCTTTTATCGTATATATGATTTGCCATAATTCTTATTAATGATTTCACTTTGATCTAACTCGAAAGACGTATCTAAAAAATAAGTAATGTTTATTGATTAGGATCTGTTTGAAAATAATTTATCACTAATAGATCAGTTACTAATAGCCTCACCAACACTTAACCCACGATTTTGGACTCTCGAAAAGATGATCTCCAATGCAAACTTAAGGGTCTCCCCTATGATTAACTTTGGTTCTTCAAGATTGAAAGGAATTGTATTAATACGACAATAAATAAATAATAAAATATAACTGTCTCTATGACCAATATACCAATCGACCAAGGGATGAAATCACCAAGAGGATGTGTTTACGATTAAAATAACCCACACTTAAAACTTGATTAAATCGAGATGGACAATGAATCGAAAGAGGAATGAGATTAGAGAGTTGAGTGATCTAAAAGAATTGTTAGAGCAAAGAAAGAGTGTAAGTTTAATCAATATGAGGAGCAACAAGGAAGATAGAGGATTAAAAAAAAGGGAAGAAATTCGGTCACTGGTGGAGACGATGGAAAGTGAAGGAGCAAGAAAATAAAAATGGAGGAGGATAGGAACCCGTGGTGGCACGCGGCAGTGGTCACAATAGTGACCAGCAACAGTGATGGAAAAAGAAGAGGAGAGAAGGGGAGGTGCAACGATGGCTAAAGGTGTGGCAATAGGTGGTGCTAGGGTCGGTCTTGGTGGAGAAATGGAGCAAAAGAAGAAAAAAAGAAGAAGAGAAGATGATGGTTAGAAAAAGGAAGAATATAGATGAGTATGAAGAGAAAATGAGAAAATCTGGAGGAGAGGGAGGTACAGACGGCAAAGGGGGTTGGGAGTGAGGGGAATTGTTTGGTCAATAATGACTAGGTTCAATGAACCTCTACTAAAGGCAAGGTATGAAGTTTTGGTAAGGGAGGGAGACATGGAGTGAAAAGGGGATCATGCATCCTCAACTTAAGGTAAGTTTGACTCATAATAAGGAAAGGAATCGTTCTAAATATGGTGACTATAGGGTGGATGGCAAATCCTTAATGCATATGGAAAAATTTGTAAAAACTTTAATTGAAGAGGAATGAACAATAGGACTTGAACCTTGGACCACTAGGATAACTAAGGAGTTATAAAACCACTAGACTACACACTTCCTTATTCTCAAACTTGTGCAAATAATAAAAAAATATAGGATGTGACACTTGAGGCACTGAAGGAATCTCAATAGGAACTGGGAATGATGAAGAGTGAGTGATGGTTGCAACTGGTTCCTTGTTTGGTTTATGCTTCACTAAGGGTGGGCATTCACTGCTTTCAGATTTTTGAGTACCCTTAGTTGATCTGGCCCTTTTCCTTGCTGCTATTTTTTTGTGGCGGTGCAACAGTGGTCTTCTCTTGGCCACGAGTCCCCTTAATAATTAAGGAGATATCCGTATTTTTTGGGTGAGAATGTGACAAGGATTCTACACTAACAACAGGCGAGTTAGTTTAATTAGAAGATATAAATATCCAATTTCTTAGGCATAGATTACATATACAATAAAAGTATAATAGAGGTTCTCTGATGTACCCTAGTGAAATGTGCACCAATTCACTATCTGAGTTGTATGGCCAAGCTTTGAGGGTAGATGACATGGAAGGAGAATTCTTTGATAGGTGGAAAAATTTGGGTTGTAACCATTTGGACTTAGGTTTTTAAAACAATGCTGGAACACATCTCTAACTGAAATAAACTCTACCAAATCAAGTATACGACCCCTTTTTAACCTTTGATGTTGCCTTTCAGCCACATGAGCATCCTTTGACTGGCATGTGATGCAAACACTTTCCTTAAGAAGGGACCATTTGGTTGGGAAACAAAAACCAAAATTGAGCTTGCTTACCACCTTTATGTACTTGTCCTTCTTTAGATGAAGATTTGAGATCTTGTTTGTAATGAAGGGTTCATAATCGGGTTGTACAGTAAAGTGAGCACTAGCAAAAGAAGCTCTAATTCCCTGTATTTTGAGTTGGTAAAATCTCTGGAAGACACTCAGTAGTGGATGCTCATTGTGTAGCAACAATCGATGAAAAACACCACTAATGTCCACCTGGATGTGGCCGATAATTGACCCGGTGTAATTGTAACAACCCAAACCCAGCCCAGGAGTTAGGCCCGAATCCGACATGTCACATTGGAGTGTTTTTTTTGAAACCCAGGTTTTCATTGAACAACCCTTCTTACAAGTAGAACTTTTCGCTATTTAAAACCTTAGATTTTGTTTGCTTGTTTTTAAAACAAGGTTTATTAAAAGTCATTCTCTTGTAAAACGTTGTTACCTTTAAAATTTTATTTGTTGAAAAAGCTTAAATTAAAACTGTTGCGGAAACGTGATGTTTTGAAAAATAGTTGTTGTTTTGGTGTTCTACTTCTAGCAATTATAAACCTATAAATAAGATTCCGAATTTAAAACCCAGAAATTAGAAAGGCCACATTACAACCCAAAAATAATAAATAAGATAAATAAAATCCAAAGCAAGTTTAAATGTGTGGCCAGCTCCAAGTCCCTCGCAGCTCCGAACCATCTATGCATTGGGATTACCTGCACAGTTAAACAATTGGGTGAGATTGTGAAAACTCAGTGTGCACCCCAAATAAAAACAGACAGCGATCAATCAGATCAGTGTGAGTCTGGGCCCATCTCAGAAGTAGTGTCTAACTGGGCCTAAGCCCATTACAGAACATATGCAGTGGGGGCCTTAGCCCTAAACAGAACAGAATCAGAATAATCAAGCATGCAAAAACCCTAACCATCTAGCCTCTACACACCAGCTCCGATCAACTGTACACACCATGTGGGGATATAGTATCAACCCATCTATCCCTACACACCACATGATAGTACCAATACGGCTGGAAACACGAAAATTTATATACTTTTTCATGCCCTTTTTGATCCAAATTCATGCGGTTCTGAGTAAATTCTTGTCAGAAAATAATTAAATATTATAAAATAATTAAATTGTGCTAAAAATATGAACATGATGAATTTTAATTATTTTTGTGGTTAATGTTGATTTATTTTGACTATTTTCAACAGAATCGCACGAAGGGCAAAAATCAGCTCGGCAGACACTACTCGAAGAATAAAACCGAGAGGCGATTTGAAGTGTCAAGGTGACTCTATTTCCAGCCCAAGACGGTCCAATTATGAAGATTTAATCATAATATAATTAATTTTAATTTATTCAGAATTTAATTTGGGCTAAATAAATTATTTTTAATTAATTATGGAAAATGGGCCCAGTTGAACCGCATCAGGTGAATCGAACCAGCCATCAATTGGGCCGCCCAAATCGTCCACAATGAAGGCCCAAATCATCTTATTTGCTGATTAATTCAGCTTGCAAAGGAGCCCTTGAAGATCATTCAAAATCCCATTCAAACCCTCCAAAATTCAAGGCTTTAAAGATTTGCCCATGCTATATTTAGCAAAGTTGAATTCTTCAACTTTGCCACATGGGATGGCCGGCCAAGGGAGCCTCTTTTGCTGCTGTTATTTGATATTTTTAGCAGCCTTAAACACCTATAAATACAGCCCTAGCTGCTCATTCAAAACACACCTCAAGCCTTCACATTCTCCTCTCTCATTTTCTCTCAATTCCCCATTTTCCCTTTTCCCTTTTTGGTGTTTTTGTGCCGATTTCTCCTCTTGGAATAGAGGTGTTTTTCCAGCCATTTGAAGCAACAATTGAAGTGTTCATAAGCCCCTTTGATAGCTGAGGAAAACGAAGAACGAAGAAGGGATCAATCAGACAAGCCACGGAGAGCCACCAGATTTGTTTCTTGTTTCCTATCTCTTTAAATTATTTGTTGTTGTTTTGACAAACATGCTTATGAATATTCATGATTTTGAAATGTTTAGTTTAATAAATTTATCTTGAATTTAATTCGTGTTGGTTTGATTTCATTTCGCTCTCTTAGATTATTAAAATTGTGTTTATGCTGTTAAAGGCCTCGGTGAAATATTTGATTAAGTAAAATCATGTTAAGTTATCTGGCATTTTAATTGTTTAGATAGCTTATGATTTAATTATTTAAACGCATTGATATTGTAATTAATGGTGCATGTTTAATTCTTCTAAGGTAGCTGAAGATTAAATTAGCATTGTATTTGACGATACATATGCCTTGCATAACTTGCAGGATTTTTGTGATTAAATTGTTTCAAGGTAAAAGTACTTTGTTACTTCACATGATCTTTTATATGCTTGTTAGGTTGAATTAATCGTTTGCATCGACATAGGAATATGCAAGAGATTGTTTAATTTAATAAGTATGTATGTACAATAACATGCTTACTAGTAGAAGTTTGTTTAATCGTTCAAATTTGCATAGAAATATGTACAAGAGATGAATGGATTTTTATTTGTAAGTATGTTCATAAGTTAGTAAATTACCGAGTTGCCATGTTTTAACAAGTATAAACACAAGCTTAATAATTCTAAGGTGAGAAATGTTATTAATCCAACACAATTATATCATCTTGATTAAAACCAGTTTTTGAAATCGTGCACTTGAACTTTATTTTATTTTATTTTCCTTTGTTTTTCTTTTAGTTTTCAAATAGTTTTCAAAAATCAAATATTTTTCCATCCCCAAAGTGTTTGAAATCATTTTCATAAATAATTCTTTTACAGTCCTTGTGGGTACGATAACTCGACATTTACTTGTCACTTTATTACTTGTTACGATTGTGTACACTTGCACATTTCCACCGTTCCAAGTTTTTGGCGCCGTTGCCGGGGACTGTTTTTCAAAGTCATTATTTATGAATCTGTTTTACATTTTGGTTTATTTATTTTCCTGTTTAAATTTAAATTTAATTAATTTTTCTGTGAATATTCAGATGTTTATGAATATTGACCAGATTATTGACTTACTCCCTGTGGACCCTGAAATATAGCGAACCTTTTGACAAGAAGGAGACAAGTGAACTAGAGAAAGACCTAAGAAATGAACTTCAAGAATATGAACCAAGGAAATGGAGCAAACCCTACTCAAAATCCTATCCTTATTGCTGATGATAGGGATAGAGCCCTAAGACAATATGCCGTGCCAGTGTTTAACGATCTTATTCCTGGTATTAGGAGACTCGAAATCAAGGCACAACAATTCGTGAAGCCGGCCGTCATGTTCCGGATGCTTGCATAAGTGGGCCAATTCAATGAATGCCTCATCGAAGATCCTCATCTTCACTTAAGACTATTTATGGAAGTGAGCGATTCTTTCAAGTTAGCCGGAGTTTCCGAAGATGCCTTACGATTGAAGTTGTTCCCATATTCGTTAAGGGATAGAGCTCGTGCCTGGTTGAATTCATTGCCACCGAACTCCATTTCTACATGGCAAGAGTTAGCCGAGAGATTCCTCATGAAGTATTTTTCGCCAAGCAAGAATGCTAAACTGAGGAACGAGATAACTGCTTTCCACCAAATGGATGACGAGTCCTTGTATGAGGCATGGGAAAGACTTAAAGAATTATTACGAAAATGCCCTCATCATGGAATCCCTCATTGCATTCAACTTGAGACATTCTATAATGGTCTCAACGCTCACACAAGGATGGTAGTGGACCTCTGCTAATAGTGCTCTCCTTTCTAAGTCTTATAACGAGGCTTATGAAATTATTGAGAGGATTGCCAGCAACAATTATCAATGGCCAACCAGTCGAGTAGCGTCAGGAAGACGAGTCACTGGAATTCATGAAGTAGACACTCTTACTTCACTCGCATCTCAGGTATCATCGATATCATCAATGCTTAAAAACCTTACTACTAATGGATCTAATAATTTTGCAGCACAGCCGCCTAATCAATTTGAGAATATAGCCTGTGTCTATTGTGGGGAGGGACATTTGTTCGAAGAATGTCCGTCGAACCAAGAATCTGTGTACTACATGGGCAATCAGAACCAAAACCGAGGAAGGCAAGGGCTGCAATCCAACTTTTATAACCCATCATGGAGGAACCACCTGAATTTTTTCTGGAGTAACCAAGGGGCTGGAACCAGTACCATTTACACCCAACCCATACCGACCCAGCCGCCTAATTTTCTGCAACAAGTTCAGAAACCAGTTCAAGCTGAAGCATCCAACATCTTAAAAAGTTTGCTAAAGATATATCTAGCAAAGAATAATGCTTTAATCCAGAGCCAAGCAGCTACATTAAAGAATATGGAGAACCAAGTGGGCCAGCTTGCAACTGAATTTAGGAACAGACCACAATGAGCTTTACCTAGTGACACGAAAAATTCGAGAAATCTGGGAAAAGAACATTGCAAAGCATTGCAATTGAGGAGCGGGAAGATAATAGAGCCCAATAGTGTCGAAGTTGAAAAGGAGCAAGCCGATGCTCAAGAAGAAGTTCAAGCAAGTGTTGAAACCCCAGTTTCACCAGAACTGATATCTGCAAAACCATGCAAAGTAACCTCAGGACCAGTCAATTCTGATCAACCAACAACGTCACTAGATGCAGAATTACCATCAAAGGCGAATCAACCGTAACCAGCCCGATGAATGAAACCACCGCCGCCTACCTCAAAGACTTCGTGGTGAAGCGGAGATTCAATTTAAGAAGTTCCTTGACGTACTCAAGCAACTTCACATCAACATTCCATTGGTCGAGGCACTTGAGCAAATGATGAACTACGTCAAGTCCATGAAAGATATCCTGTCTAAGAAATGAAGACTTGGAGAATTTGAGATGGTAGCTCTGATAAAGGAATGCAGTGCATATCTTCAGAACAAACTACCCCCAAAATTGAAGGATTCTAGATGTTTCACCATACCATACAACATTGGATCAACTTATTGTGGTAAAGCATTATGTGACTTAGGTGCAAGTATCAACGTGATACCTATGTCAATATTTAGGAAGTTGGGGATAGGAGAAGTTAGACCAACTACAGTTACACTTCAACTAGCAGATCGATCCTTAGCGCATCTAGAAGGAAAAATCGAGGATGTATTGGTATGTGTAGATAAATTTATCTTTCCTGCTGACTTTTTAATTTTAGACTTTGAAGCAGACAAAGAAGTGCCAATCATCCTAGGAAGACCATTCTTAGCAACTGGAAGAACCCTTATTGATGTACAAAAGGGCGAGCTGACTATGCGTGTTCAGGATGATCAGGTAACATTTAATGTTTTTAAGTTAATGCGATTTCCTGACACTATGGATGATTGTTCTGCAGTAACCGATTTAGAGGAATTAATAGTAGAGAAGGAACTTAACGGTGTTGATGACCCATTGGAAAGAATTTTGACATCGGATCCCCTAAATGAGGAAGAGGAGGACGAATACTTAGCTTTGCTAGAAGCTAATCAAAAGGGATCTAATCCACAATCCCGTCTTGAATCTTTGGAATTAGAGAAAAGAGATTACATGCAGCCAAAAGCATCAATCGAGGAGCCACCTAAGTTAGAACTCAAGGTATTACCTTCACACTTGAAATATGTTTATTTAGGTAACGCCTCTACTCTACCTGTGATTGTTTCAGCAGATTTAACTACTGAACAAGAAGAGAAACTTATCATAGTTTTGAAACAATTCAAGAAGGCTATCGGATGGACCATAGCCGATATTTACGGTATTAGCCCATCTGTATGCACGCACAAGATCATATTAGAAGATGGCAAGAGAGGAACGATTGATGGACAATGGAGACTGAACCCAATCATGAAAGATGTAGTGAAAAAGGAAATCATCAAGTGGTTGGATGCGGGTATAATTTACCCCATCTCAGATAGTTCATGGGTGAGTCCAGTCCAGTGCGTGCCGAAGAAAGGAGGTATCACAGTCGTGCAGAATGAGAACAACGAGTTGATACCTACTAGGACAATTACGGGACGGAGAATCTGCATCGATTACCAGAAGCTGAACAAGGCAACTAGGAAAGATCATTTCCCTTTGCCGTTTTTGGACAAGATGCTGGATAGACTCGCAGGACGAGACTACTACTGTTTTCTCGATGGATACTCAGGGTATAATCAGATTATGGTAGCACCAGAAGATCAACACAAAATGACATTCACCTGTCCGTACGGTACATTTGCATTTAGGCGCATGTCATTTGGTTTATGTAATGCACCTGCTACATTTCAAAGATGTATGATAGCTATTTTTACTGACATGGTTGAGAAGTATTTGGAAGTTTTCATGGATGATTTCTCAGTATTTGGAGATACTTACGATGATTGCTTAGCAATCTAGCAAAGGTACTAAGGCGATGCGAAGAAACGAATCTCGTACTCAATTGGGAAAAGTGCCATTTTATGGTACGAGAAGGAATTGTTCTAGGCCATCAGATAACGAGACATGGTATTGAGGTGGACAAAGCGAAAGTAGACGTTATCGAAAAAATCCCACCTCCAACATCTGTAAAATGTGTTAGGAGCTTTTTAGGCCACGCCGGTTTCTATCGAAGATTCATCAAGGACTTCTCTAAAGTGGCTAAACCCTTATGCAAGCTATCGGAGAAGGATTCGATGTTCAAGTTTGATGAGGAATGCTTGAAGGCCTTCAACGATTTGAAGACTAATTAGTCACGGCACCCATAATCGTCACACCAGACTGGGATTCACCATTCATATTAATGTGTGACGCAAGTGACTTCGCCATTGGAGCTGTCATGGGCCAGCGAAGGAACAAAGTTTTTTATCCTATCTACTACACAAGTAGAACTCTAACCAGAGTTCAACTGAACTATACGGTAACAGAAAAAGAGTTACTTGCTATTGTGTTTGCTTTCGACAAGTTTCAATCTTATCTTGTAGGTACCAAAGTGATTGTCTATACGGACCACTCCGCGATAAAGTACTTATTGGCCAAGAAAGATGCTAAGCCAAGATTGATCCGGTGGGTACTTTTACTTCAAGAGTTCGATCTAGAAATTCAAGATCGAAGGGGAGTAGAAAACCAAGTAGCTGATCACTTATCTAGATTGGAGCCGCAAGAGGAAAATTCTTCACTTTTACCGATGCAAGAGACATTTCTAGATGAACACATACTGAAGGTAAATCATGTCCATAATACTCCTTGGTTTACTGATTTTGCTAATTATTTAGCTTGTAGTTTGATGCTGATTGATAAAACATATCAGCAAAGAAAAAAGTTTCTTCACAATGTGAAGTACTATTTTTGGGAAGAGCCATATTTGTTCAAAAAGTGTGCAGATCAGATGATTAGAAGATCTGTGACAGAAGATGAAATACCGAAGATTTTATACCACTTTGTCATTCACTCACGAGTGTGGGGACACTTCGAGGTACACATGTCACGATGGCCAAAGTATTGCAAGCCGAATTCTTTTGGCCAACACTATTCAAGGATGCATACGCGTACGTAAAGAATTGCGATTGCTGTTAGAGGGTTGGAAATGTCACCAACAGAAATGAGATGCCTCGAATAAATATCATTGAGGTAGAATTATTCGATGTTTGGGGTATTGATTTTCTTGGTCCTTTTCCCCCGTCTTTTGGTCACAAGTACATATTGGTAGCAGTAGACTATGTGTCCAAATGGGTCGAGGCTGAAGCTTATCCGACGAACGATGCCAAGGTTGTGATGAAATTCTTGCAGAAACATGTGTTCACAAGGTTCGGAACCCTAAGAGCTATTATCAGCGATGAAGGAACCCACTTTGTGAACAAGTGGTTAAAATGGTTACTAGACAAACATGAAGTGAAACACAAGGTTGCTACAGCTTACCATCCGCAGACAAATGGACAAGCTGACCTAGCAAATAAGGAGATCAAAGGCATACTTGAGAAGGTAGTTTGCCCGAACTGACGAGACTGGTCCAAGAGACTAGATGATGTTTTATGGGCTTACAGAACAGCATACAAGACACCCTTAGGAATGTCACCCTACAGGTTGGTCTTTGGGAAAGCATGTCATCTACCTCTAGAGTTAGAGCATAAAGCTTATTGGGCTCTTCGACAACTTAATTTGGATCTCAAGCTCGCTAAAGAGAAACGAATGCTCCAGCTCAACAAGCTAGAAGAATTTCGAATGTTCTCATATGAAAATGCCAAATTACTTAAAGAAAGACTCAAGAAATGGCATGACAAGCATATCCGAGTTCGAGAATTTGAAGCAAGTCAGCAAGTCTTGTTATTTAGTTCCAGATTAAAGTTCTTTCCTGGTAAGTTGAAGTCACGTTGGTCCGGTCTATTTACAATTCATCGCATCTATCCATACAGAGTTATTGAACTCCAAGGTAAGAGAGGTAATTTTCAAGTCAATGCTCAGCGTTTGAAACATTATTATGGAGAAAAACCTGAACGGGATAAAATCGTGTTCAATTTATCTGATTTTTAATTTCCTTGTTTTCAATAAATTATTTAGGGTATATTTTCGGGTTTATTATGTTCAAATAAATTCTGTCTAGGAGATTGGAACTTAAGCGGGACCGCTTGTGACCCCTCCAATCTTTCCTGGGAATTGATTTTTACATAATTTTCCAAGAAATTAGCCCCTAAATAGCAAAATAAATTTTTAGTTTTTCAAATAAAAAGGTCAATTTTGACCCAAGTCTTAAAGTGCAACTAAATTTCAAATTTTTATTAAGTCCAACGACTTAATTGAATTATTTTCAAAAGTTGGTTGCTATTTTCGTAAATAATAAAAACTAGGTGCCTCCTTTTGTAAATATTTTTAAAAGGCATCTAAAATAAACATTTTTCATTTTATTTCATACTTTATAAATTATTGATAAACTTTAATATATAATTATATTTATGATAATTTATATATTAACTTTTATCAACTTAGCCTAGGATTAGATTTAATTTTATTTTATATTTATCTTGCCAATTAAATAGCAAATGATAGTTTATATGTGTTTATTTAATTATTAATGGTTGTTTATCATGAGTAAAATTAGAAGGGGACTCTTATTTTTAATGTTTTAATTGTTCTAAGAGTTATATTCCAATTTATACTCCTCCATTTATAAATTGCACCCTTTTTCTCACCATTCACTCATCACACAAACTCCCATCCACTAAAACACCAAGTGCCGCACCACCCCAAGCCACCATTCGGCCAGCAGCAGCTCCAATACACTCCGCACGCTAGCACCGGCTCCTGCCCAGGTCATGGCCCGCACGTCTGCTGCCTCAAGCCACACGTTTGTGCGCACCATCGCCCCACACCAGACCAGCCCGTGGCCTGCCTAGCGCAAGGCCTTGCTGCAGTCCCCTTGCGTGCTACCTGCTTGTAGACTTGTGCGCCTATGCACACATCTCCTTTCACCCAACCTAAGCCAAAAGTCCTTTAAAGTTTCCTCTTTTGA
Source organism: Gossypium bickii (assembly GCA_025503065.1). Lineage (NCBI taxonomy): Eukaryota > Viridiplantae > Streptophyta > Magnoliopsida > Malvales > Malvaceae > Gossypium > Gossypium bickii. The sequence continues at coordinate 29,828,727 of CP106712.1, forward strand.
TTCATTAGTATATTTTTATTTTTCTTTTAGAGCTCTTAAAATCTACAAGGAAGGTGGTAAGAATAATTTTCTCTCTTAAAATTTAAATTTTACTCAATTATTTAATTTTTCAATTTATTGAAATATTAGTAATTGTTATTAAATTTTTAAGAAGCTAATTTTTATTTTTTTTCAGGTTAATCGTGACTCAAAAAAGAACTTGTGCCTCCGCTAAAATTGACAAAGCACAAAGCAAATTTCACTGTGAAGAAGCCAAAGTAAGATACGAAAGTATCTTCAAAAATCAACAGATGCATCCAGAGAAAGGCTTCACATTGAAGGAAAGCAACTATAGAGACTTTATGGCACGCATTCGTCAAGTTGCTGAAGCCCTCAATTGGGAATTGTTTTGTGAAAAGAGACCTAGTGTGGATGAGGAATTAGTTCGTGAATTCTACGCGAACTTAACTTCAAGCGAATTGATTGAAGTTCCAGTCCGCGGAATTAAATGGACCGTGTCAAAGCAGGGGATTCACACATGTCGAAGAGAGTATTTGACACCTCTCGCGAAGTTAGACGGTCTGGCCCTGCCTATTTCCCCTTTACGATCACAATTCTGTGCTTAAAAGCAAAACTCCTTGCGGACGTAAAGCAGACAGAGTATAGTCAAGGCACAATTATTGATTGGGACCTCTACCGAGTAGCCGGAGATTCTGTTCTTCAGCAACGAATTGAAGAAAGCGAGGATCCTGAAGAAGCAGAAGATGAACCCACAGAAATCCCTCCAGAGCAATCAACTGAAGTCCCTAATGAGGCAGAATCAATGGAACCAGAAGTTGACCTGATATTGAGCCCTCAATGTTTAGAGCTCCACCACCTAGCCTAGATCATTGTGATGAGCTGTTGAAGCTGATGGACTTAATGCAATACATGCAATGGCAGCAATAAGCTTACTGGCGATACGCAAAAATAAGAGATGACTCGATGAGGAGTGCCCTCAAGAAAATTTATAATGACCCCTTTATTTTTGTGCCTGAGTTTCCAGATTTCATATTTGAACCTTGGGTGTCATCATCGAAGAGGGAGCAAAGCGATTCATGCAAAGATAATGCTAACGGAGCAAAAGATGAGTCAAATTCGGAAGGATCAGCAAATAAATAAAAGGGGAGGACTTCAACTTGCATTTATTTTCATTATTTTTAGGTATCTTAGGATTAGGTCAAGTAGGAATTTTTATTTTTTGCACAATAAAACAAAAGATAGGAAGCATGAATAAAATCGGAACAAGTCTCAAAGGTTAAAGTGTGGCAATAGATATATACATGTCTAGGATTGGATTTTAGAAAGAGCTTGGTACTTAAGTAGTCAATTTGACTCACCTCCCCTTTTCTAATTATACTACCTGGTGTATGGTATCTATTCACTTTAAACAATAAGGACATTGTTCACTTTAAGTAGGGGGACCGAAAATTTAAATTGATTCCACTCAGAATAAAATTTTCTTTTAGTTATGATTTAGGATATATTTTTGTTCAATAATTTGAGATTTTTTTAATTATGCTAAACTTCAGTATTAATAGAGTTCTATTATTTCAATAATTTATTATGTTAGCTTAATAAAGATGTGAATGTATTTTTAATAAAGCATGTAAATCTGTATCATAAAATTTTTAGTTCCCTACGAAAAAATTAGGCGTGCATGAAAGCTTAAGTCTTTAGAATTGACTTAATAATTTCTTAAGGCAAAATCCTAGGAAGCATGGAATATTGAAAATGATTTAGGCAAACTTTTGTTTGGACCGTTTGAGCCTTTCAAGCCAACCATGATAAAATTATCCTTTGAAACCCAATTTTGAGACTATATGGCCTAATTTTATTCGGACCTATGCAATATTTAGCCATCAATTTTCTCTTCAATACTTCTAAAATTGTCCCAAACACTAGACTCAGTACTATTCAGGATATCGTTCGAAAATAAGTTTGGGGGAGTTGAAAAGAAGTATCGATTGCTCGAAAAGTTGTAGAACATGAAGCAAGTGCTCGAGTTTGAGCTTGAATTTTAAAAAAAATGTGCTCAAAATAAAATAAATGGTTGAAAGAGCATAAGTTGGGTATCAAGGGTGAAATTTTTGAAGGTTCGATTTTAAGCTGAGTCTAGGGTTTTTAAGCCAAAAATTTATCTATCTTTTACCTACCCTTAAGCCCAGCCACGTTACAACCTTATTAAAGACCTATTGATTCAAGATTCCCATGTTACCAACATTAGTGGAGAGAAATTGCTTTGTTCAACATATGAAGACATTAGTTAAGCTTAATGATTGCAGTTTACTTTTGAATAAGGAATTAAAATCAAATTGGTAGCGAGTAACATGTCTTTATTAAAAAACATTTAAGTCTAATTTTGCTAGTATAATAATTGTTGGAGGTAATTTGAACGATATGAATGCTTAAGTAGCATAACTATTAAATTTCTTATTTTTGAGCCTAAGTATAGCAAATTCATAATCTTGAGAAAAGAGTTGTTCTTGTAACATCCCCAAACCCGGCCCATTCACTACGACCGAATCTGGTTATGTTATTGCGGAAAGACGGTTGAAAAACCTCGTTAACTTAGCATAAAGCATGAAAGAATTCAATTTTGAAAACTATATCAGATATGTGAGTAAAACGAATTCCTCTTACTTAAAACTCATGTAATTTCTTTTGTTGTGTGAAAACATTTTTGAGTTAATAAGAATTTAAAATAACAAAACCATAATCAAGTAATACCAAAAAATAAAATGGCCTTTATTACAACCCAATAATTCAAATAAAGTACTTATATCAAAACCAAACATAAAATATTAAATCATCATCTTCGGCATAGGCCACCTTGTCCTCTCCGATCCCAGTCAAATTTTTATGCAATACACGAAAAATGGTTAAAGGAAAAGGTGAGTCACCAAGACTCAAGATGTGCCACCCTTTTTCCCGATTAGCAAAATATCATATGCAACATAAACATAACCATCATGCATCCAATCAATATGCACCCAATCCTAACCATCCATACACCTTTTCTACCCCGTGTGGTACCAAACCACCGGTGGTGCCAAACCACCGTGACATATAGTCACAATGTGTTACCAAAACACTTGGTGTCCCAAAGACACGATATCCGTCAATGTGGTGCCAAACCACCGTGTCCCCAAGACACGCTTTGTGATACTAAATCACCGTGACCAAAGTCACAAATCCGATGATGGGGCCAACCCATCGTGTGATACCAAATCACTAGCGACAATCCCGTATCTCTCAAGTGGGGCCAACCCACGGTGGTGTCCAACCACGTGGACGAGTCGCAATGAGGTGCCAAACCTCTCGGTGTCCCAAAGACACAAATGTGGTACCAAACCACCGTGACCAGAAGCCACAATAATCGGGTGATGGGGCCAACCCATCGTGTGATACCAAATCACCGGCGTCAATCCTCAATACCGCCTTGGGGGCAACCCACCGTGGTGCGAAACCACGGGGGGACGAGACGCGAGGTGCCAAACCTCCTGAGGTGCCAAACCTCTCGTGACCCAAAGTCACAAAGTTGTGTTACCAAAACACCGGTGCTCGTCAAGACAAAATATCACTTGCCCCTCCTCTCATATCACCCATCATTATACCAACTCATGTATAGTATTCAAATCATGCAAACATGTTTAACGTTGCATCTCATAGCACATACATCATAAATCATGACATCATGTATCAATAACAAGATACTCATAATGAAACGGACTTACACGAATCCGTGCACATACCCCATAGGGTATCATATCACTCAACCATCTTCGTTTCGATTTTACCAATCAATCGAGTTTATCAAACATATACAAAGCAAGAAGTGTGTTAGTTTACACACACAGTTACTAATGCGACTATCAAATCCCGTAGATCAAGATCTAACGCACTAGATCCCGCTTCCTTAACACTTTTCGAGCACTAGCCACAACCCGAGATATGCGAGATCAAGCCTTCCCTACAATCGGCCAAAACTAAACAACATAATCATGCTAATCAACCTCTGGGGTATAATCGTAATTTTACCTACTAAGGGTATTTTCGTAAATTCACACCTGCAATGGCCTTTCTGAAAGCCTAATGTCGCCACTAGCGACTCAGCTACCATTTTCGGTTGTACCGGACGATTGGGCCTAAAACCCGATTTCGGCCCATCCGGGCCCACATGCTCGTGTGGCCCACCTAGCACAAATCTAGCCACGTATATAAGTTCCACCTAGTCTAGTTCAACATACACTAACCAATCATGCGATTTACTCATATAGGCCCACGGGCCCATGGGGCCCACTTCGGCCCATCGAGGCCCAAGCAGCCCCAACCCACGAGAATACTACTGATGGCCTCAACTATCGCGTGAAGCCCCACACATGCGCTCGCACGCGCTCGTGTGGCTACTAATGCCGTAACCAGCATTTCGGCATTTTGCCGCTCTACAACTAGAGTAGAGAGTTACACACCGATAGGACTCAGGGGCTAATCCAGCGCTCAGACCACTCTTGTGCCCAAACGCCTCCAAGATGTGTTTACTCTCCTCCTAGGATGCTCCTTATATAGCTAGCTCTTCACCTTCATTCTTTGTGTCTTTCCGATGTGGGATCCCTTCACGAGTAGAGTTTAAATTCAATGAAACTCTTGCCGTCAATCTCATAAAATAAATACTCCTTGCTTCTCATGAGATTCGAACCCGTGCTCCTTTGTAGCATAATCCACGCTGCTAGCCACTTTACCACAAGCTCCACTTGTGTCTTAGACCATGCGCAACTAAATATAAACTATGGGCCAAATTCTAAGGTCCAAGCAAAAAGAAACCAAAATGCAAAAGCCAAGACTTGAACCTTGGACCTCCTTCCTTCTTTGTGGCGTCACTCCCTTGTCTCTTATGTGGCGTCACTTTGCCACTACACCACACACTCCACTTGTGTCATTTTTCTCCATATTTTATTCTTAAGGCCTATCTCTCCCAACTTCCAGGTTTTTTTTCACCTAAAACCAAAATTTCCCCAAAGCCAATATTTGATCCCTGACTTCATGAAGCCCTCTAATCTTCCAAAATCACTTATCTAATAAGTCTAACTTGCATTTAAGCCGATCTCTTATTCTCTGAAAATTTAAACGCTACTACGCCTAAGGCCCATTGGGCTCAATTCTCCTAGGCCCAATTTTGGGATGTTACAGTTCTGAAGGAATCTTTCAAAGGTGTTTCCGAGAAAATTCTTTTCAAATTTGTGCATTACTCGGGACGAGCAATGAATTAAGTTTGGAGGTGTGGAAACACGAAAATTTATATACTTTTTCATGCCCTTTCTGACCCAAATTCATGCGGTTTTGAGTAAATTCTTGTCAGAAAATAATTAAATATTATAAAATAATTAAATTGTGCTAAAAATATGAACATGATGAATTTTAATTATTTTTGTGGTTAATTTTTATTTATTTTGACTATTTTCAACAGAATCGCACAAAGGGCAAAAATCGGCTCGGCAGACACTGCTCGAAGAATAAAACCGAGAGGTGATTTGAAGTGTCAAGGTGACTCTATTTCCAGCCCAAGACGGTCCAATTATGAAGATTTAATCATAATATAATTAATTTTAATTTATTCCCAATTTAATTTGGGCTAAATAAATTATTTTTAATTAATTATGGAAAAGGGGCCCAGTTGAACCACATCAGGTGAACCGAACCGGCCATCAATTGGGCAGCCCAAACCGTCCACAATGAAGGCCCAAATCATATTCTTTGCTGATTAATTCAGCTTGCAAAGGAGCCCTTGAAGATCTTTCAAAATCCCATTCAAGCCCCTCCAAAATTCAAGGCTTTAAAGATTTGCCCATGCTATATTTAGCAAAGTTGAATTCTTCAACTTTGCCACATGGGATGGCCGGCCAAGGGAGCCTCTTTTGCTGCTGTTATTTTCTATTTTTATCAGCCTAAACACCTATAAATACAGCCCCTAGCTGCTCATTCAAAACACACCTCATCCTCTCTCATGTTCTCTCAATTCCCCATTTTCCCTTTTCCCTTTTTGGTGTTTTTGTGCCGATTTCTCCTCCTGGAAAAGAGGTGTTTTTCCAGCCATTTGAAGCAACAATTGAAGTGTTCATAAGCCCCTTTGATAGCCGAGGACAACGGAGAACAAATAAGGGATCAATCAGACAAGCCACGGAGAGCCACCGGATTTGTTTCTTGTTTCCTATCTCTTTAAATTATTTGTTGTTGTTTTGACAAACATGCTTATGAATATTCATGCTTTTGAAATGTTTAGTTTAATAAATTTATCTTGAATTTAATTCGTGTTGGTTTGATTTCATTTCGCTCTCTTAGATTATTAAAATTGTGTTTATGCTGTTAAAGGCCTCGGTGAAATGTTTGATTAAGTAAAATCATGTTAAGTTATCTGGCATTTTAATTGTTTAGATAGCTTATGAATTAATTATTTAAACACATTGAAATTGTAATTAATGGACACAATACTTAATCTGTGCATGTTTAATTCTTCTAAGGTAGCTGAAGATTAAATTAGCATTGTATTTGACGATACATATGCCTTGCATAACTTGCAGGATTTTTGTGATTAAATTGTTTCAAGGTAAAAGTACTTTGTTACTTCACATGATCTTTTATATGCTTGTTAGGTTGAATTAATAGTTTGCATCGACATAGGAATATGCGAGAGATTGTTTAATTTAATAAGTATGTATGTGCAATAACATGCTTACTAGTAGAAGTCTGTTTAATCGTTCGAATTTGCATAGAAATATGTACAAGAGATGAATGGATTTTTATTTGTAAGTATGTTCATAAGTTAGCAAATTACCGAGTTGCCATGTTTTAACAAGTATAAACACAAGCTTAATAATTCTAAGGTGAGAAATGTTATTAATCCAACACAATTATATCATCTTGATTAAAATCAGTTTTTGAAATCGTGCACTTGAACTTTATTTTATTTTATTTTCCCTTGTTTTTCTTTTAGTTTTCAAATAGTTTTCAAAAATCAAATATTTTTCCATCCCCAAAGTGTTTGAAATCATTTTCATAAATAATTCTTTTACAGTCCCTGTAGGTACGATAACTCGACATTTACTTGTCACTTTATTACTTGTTACGATTGTGTACACTTGCACATTTCCACCGTTCCAATGGCACTAAACAGAATTTGCAGCAGAGCTACCAGAATGGTAGGCTAATAGCCATCAGAGATACGCAGCAGTGCTGCCAGAACAGAATACTTCCTCCAATCACATAACCCAACCCCATGTTATTCAACATACACCAGTATCATGCATGTGGACAGAATAAATGTACATTTACAAATCATCTCATGGCATACATAGTCATCCATATATCCTATCAAGTCAAAACAGACATTTTACCCATGAAGGGTATTTAGGTAATTTTGCAAATCGGGGGTATTTCGGTAATTTTCCAAATTGGGGTCTTAGCGACCCAACAAAAGGTCTATCATCGCTTCGAGTGACTTAAGCAACCTACACAATTACACTGGTGTAAATGGGCTTAAGGCCCATTACTTAACCCAAGTGGGCCCACACGCTTGCGTGGCCCAATTAGCCCAAAAATAGCCTCGGCTATACGAACAGCACAGTTCAAACCAATAGAAAACATATAACATGCATTTTATACGTGTGGGGCCCACTAGCCCAGTAGGCCCACATGGCCCGTTGCCCAAAAACGACCCTAGCCATATGGACCACATGGCTCGGTCTAACATTTACCACAATATGTACATTTAATCAGTATGGGGCCCACAGGCCTATTGGGCCCTCACAGCCCATTCCGGCCCCAATGCGACCCATAACGACCTAAGCCTATGGGAACGCTCATGGTGGCTCAACCATCTTACGCCCATATTTGTGGGGTCGGACCACCACACGTGCGATCGCATGCTCGTGTGGCATCATTCACCTGTATTTTGGCTTTTCGGCATTTTGTCGATCTACGATAAGAAGGAGTGTGGTTACACACACTCTATCGACTTTCTCGCCAACTATCGAATATAGGGTACTGTTACACACCTTTGGCTTATTAGCCGACTATCAGGTACAGGGTAAATTACACACCTATTTACGAAAATATGCAGTTAGTCCGCAAGCACTCCAACCCTAGATTCAAACATGAACCACCATCAGTCCTCTTTACCACAAGATCCATAATCTTATTTGTTATAACACTTTTAATGTAGCTTAGTAATAAAACTTTCCTTGATTGATAAAGGTGCTAGCCCCCTAATAACATTGATAAAGGTTAACTACAATCTCCTTGCCGAAAATTTGCGTTATAGCCGGATTGTTTAGTCACATAGCTCAAATCCATATGTAAACTTATTGCAACCGCAATACCTTAGATTTGATTACTTGGACCAATTGAACGACTTACCAAAAGTAGACAAAGAGTGAGTAGCGGCAGAAATCAGCTAACCAAAAATGCACCCTTAAATCGAAGTACGAGATAGTGCTCTAATCCCTACAATCGGAACAACAGAGATAAACAGGTGTAATGGAATACTTGGCCAATTACCAGAAAATAAGTATCCAACTCGAAACCCAAAGAAAGAATAAGGGATGAAAAAGGGGAAAGGTAATATTCGGCCACTATGAAGAAAAAACAAATGGGACGAAAAGAGGAAGAAAGGTAAATGAAGAAGGAGGAAAGAAAAGTGAATTTGGCTAGGATTATGAGAGGAGAAGGAGAGAAGAGAATGGAAATAAAGTTGCTCGAAAGACAAGCCAATTGATAGGAAGAATCGGCCAAAAGGGAAGAGCAAGATTCGGCTTGCCACAAAAGGAAGATTTGAGAAAACAAATAGAACCCAAAAGAAAATGCCTATTCAGCCAAGGGGAAAAATGTGTAAAATAGAGAAAAGCACCACAATCCCAAAACAAAGACAGCCAAAATTGAATACTGAGCATTCGACATTTTCCCTACCTCAAATGGCATCCCAAAAGATTCCCAAATCGAACCCAAAGCTCCCATAGAGTCCTCATTCGGCTACAACACACCAACTTTGAATTTCCTTGATTTTCTCCAATTATCACTCCATTATCCACTCCTTGAGTCCCTCACTTGACCAATTCAAACTCTCCAACATAGTTCAAATACAGCACAAACTCTTGCCCACACACGAGTAAAATAAATAATCCCATTTGCATATAGTGAGACTTGAACCACTGTTCTCCTTGTAACACTTGTGACACCACAACCATTCCACCATAGGCTCTCTTTGTGTCTCTTTTTAATCACAATTACTTAAAAGGTTTAATACCAGGAGTCAGGGTTCTCCTAATGCTAAAAATAAAAATTTTCTATATGACATGGCTTGGACCCAAGACTTCATAGAAGCCCTTTAACCTTCCAAAATCACTTACCCAACAGATCTAACATGAAATTGTGCCGTTCTCTTATTCTCAAAAATTTTAAATGCTCCCATGCCCAAGGCCCAATTCTTTAGGCCCAAAATTTGGGGCGTTACAGCAATCCCATAATTGTTGAGAATGATACAAAAGAATGGGTGGAGAGGCATATGGAACCCAACTTCGAAGATAATGAGTGGTAAGATAAAGCCCAGAAAACTGTCACTAGGACGACACCGATTGGGAAGCTGGAAATTGTAAGCAAAGTTTAGGTTTTGTAGACCCCGGACTCCCAGGTAACGATTCATTTCCTCCTAAGTTGTGGTGCAGTCATAAATCTCGGTCTCCATGTGTGATAAAGTTTCACAGGTGAAATTTCAGTCGATCTGGTCAAGACCTTTATCTCTAATGGTGGTTCTTCTCATGTTTTGGGTTTAAAGGTTAAAAGAAGAAAGAAGAAAGAATAAAAGAGTTACCTTTGAGGAAAGTTGGGAACGAAAGATGAATATTGCAGGAAGATTCAATAGAGGAAAGTTAGGGCTTCAAATGATTTTGTAAAGTAACCGATGAAGTGTTTGAGTACTTGTCTTATAAGAACAAGCTTGCTCAAGAAGTTTATTTCAAAAAGAAGGTTGTTCAAATTCTCCAATGTAAGGTTGAAATCTATCTTAAAGAGGTAAGTGAAATGCTTATAAATTTTATAATGACGGTTAAAATTCAAAAGTACCCAACTCATTATACACGCCTGGCGGGAAGACCAATTGTCAGGTATACAAGTGTAAATTTTTTAAAGTTAGAAATTTCGAGGAAGAAATTATTGTTAAGGGGAGGAGAGTTGTAACACTCAATTTTGGTGGGTTTTGAAATTGGTGTGAAAACCAAGTAGTGCTCTAAGTGGCGTAGTGCTGTCCGCCCAACCGATACTATTGGCGTGTAAAGGTGGTCGCAAAGCAGAGATTGTATTATTGCGAGAAATTTTCTTAGAAAGGATGAATTGTTAAGGAAAAGAGCTTAGTAATGTATTATGGAAATTTAGGTAATCTAGTCATCGTTGAAGAGTATGGTATGCCAAGTTTGGTTCATTATGGTGATGATTACGTTTTAGCGAGGTGGTTAGGAACGAACAATAGAACTGCTATATATATATGAAATGTTAGATTTTCATACATGCTTCCTTGCCATTGCTAACCACCTATGACATATTGAACAGGATCAAGATGCATGTCAAGCGTCCACAGGAGTAGAGGTTGTATATCTAGATAATCAACATTGAAAAAGGGGAATTTTTCTTCTTCCTTCTTCAAGAAGTATTTTTGTCTAGATCTAAAGAAACCTAGAGTATTTCCTTCCTTCACTTAAGCTAAGTTGTAGGTTTGGATCTTTACATGTGAATGCTCCATGTCAAGGTAAGATTTTTGACCCTCTATATTATGTTGTGAAAAAGTATGTCACATCCCATATATTTTATATATTTTGTACGCTTGACTGAGAATAAGGGAATTAATGGCCTAGTGGTTTAGTGGTTACTTAACTATCATAGTGGTCCAAGGTTCAAGCCTCATTGTTCACACTCTTGCATTTAATTTTTTTGATAATTTTTCTCATGCTTAATGAGCATTGCTGTCCACCTTTTGCACCATAATAAAGAGCATTTGCTTCCTCTATTTAAGGGTCAAACTTACCATAGTTAAGGGGTACATGATCTCCTTCTTACTCCATGTCCCCATCCCTTGCCATAACCTCACCTCTTACCTTCTTGCATGATACATTAAACCTGATAATGGTTGACCAAGTCCTCCTCCCTTACATTGCTATCCATACCCCCTATTCTTCTCACTTTCTTTCATTTTTCATTTTCTTTTCTCACCATTTTTTTCTCTTTTTTGCAAACAACCACCACCAACCTCCTAATCTTTTTCTTCCTCCACCATGACCCAAACTTTCTTCCACCGATCACCACTTCTCGTGATCGCTGCTCCTCTGCTCTTTTCATTTCCCTGTTCCCATCACCGTAGTGAGCACTGCTATGCTCCACCGCAAGTCCTCCTCCTCTATTTTTATTTAATTTTCTTTCTCCTACTTCTTTCTTCCCTCTTTTTAGCCAAACCTTATAACTCCTCCATCATCAGACCACTATTGCCACCGCTGGTGACAAAAAATCCTTTTCCTTTTCTTTTCCTATCCTTGTGTCGATTCTCACTTTGTTTTAATCAAACTTATTCTTTCATTATAATGATCCTTTCTAGATTGCTCGATTTTTTAACATTGTTCCTTTCTAATTCATTGATTGGTTCAAATTAATCAAGTGTAAGTAAAGATTATTTTGGGTCATAAAAACCCTTCTCCTAGTGATTCTTTAATATGGCCAAATGGTATAGTGCCATGAGTCATAGTGGTATTTTGTTATAGTTATTTATTTATGAACTATAGTACTAATACTTCTTTGTACCATTTTGACGGACAAACAATAATCATAAAGGAGACCCCTAACTTCGTAAAGGAAATCCTCTTTTCGAGACTCTTAGATTGTGGGGTAAGTGATTTTAAGACTATTAGTGATAGATCTCTTAAGTGAAAAAACATTTTCAAATATGCACACTAATACATGTTACTTATGTGATATAATCATCTTGCGAGATAGATCGAGTGAAACCATAAATAAAGGTTGAGGCAATTCAGATTTATAATCTAAGGTGCGGATCGATACTATTTGTTTGTGTGACATTGATATTTTATTATTAACAAATTAACTATATTAAAATATATGAATATTTTAAATATTTATGAAGAGTTGTATAACTTATCGAGATTGATACCAAGTAAGTGTTCTAACTAGGTGGATCTATGATTTACATGACAAGTAATATGCTTATGATTGTGGTTATGATATTTGTGTAGATCTTATACTCATGATATGTGATGTATAGCTCATGTGTTATATGTGATAATTTAAAAATGTGCGATTTATGTGTATATATGTATGACAAATCAAGATCTATGATATATTGTGAAAAACATGTTAAAATGTTAAAAGTGACTATTATGTGATAAGTGATTATAAGGGCATGTTTACATGCATAAGTGTATAAGTGGTCTATATATGTTATAAGTGAAAATTACCATATCACATGTATAGGGTGGGATTTTTTGAAAGGTTGAAGCAGTGGCAGTATATCTGCAATTTAGTGGTGGCTTGTCCAGATCAGTGTTATCAATGGTGGCTTGTCCACAAACAGTGTTTTGGACGGACGAGTTCTGGGGAACTCAATATTGGTGTGTAGCGGAGATAGGTAGGAACTTTATAAAATATGTATCGATTAAAAAATGCATTGATATGTCCATGCATAAGCGTTCCATGATCTTAATGAATTATGATTATGTCATGATTGATGTCTGTACTTTGATATGTACGCAAATATTTATTATGTGTTTATCTCACACTAAGCCTTTTAAAGTTCACCCACGTTACTTATGTGTTTAAGATAATCCACATGGTTAGGACTCAGATTCAACCATCGGAGAGGCTCTCGGAAATAAATGATTTTTATGGTTATGGGCTATTTTATATTTTTGGGACTTTCGTGGAATTTTTAAATTTTATTTTGGGACTTTAATTGTGGTTTATCACTAAATTGTGGCGTGGATGTTTTATTTTAAAAATTGCGGACAATTGGACATTTTGCATGGGTTTTAATATGGATGAATTGTTTAAGTGTTTTCCCAATAAAATTTTGGAAACTCTTGATCAAACTTGAATTTTTAAGATCGTCGCAACATTTTTCAAAAATTAAATTTCTTCTCAAGTTATGTTTTAAAACGACCATGTTTAAAGGAAATATTAAGAATGTATTTTAAAAAATTAGACATGTTAACTCGCGTTTTAGCCATTTCCATGGCATGGCACCATATTGTGTAAGACCATAACTAGTGGGTTATGGCATTGATTTTCGTAATTCGGTGTAGTAGATTAAACTAATTTTCGCACTTTAGGAGCTTGAAAATAAGCATTATCATTAGGTTTTAATTATATTTTAGTAAAGTTTAATTAAATTCAATAAAATGTGCAAATTGAGTCTTTTATTAACCTTAGAGGTCAAATGAGGCCTAAAGTTGAGCTAATGAATTTTGTGAATGTAGAGGATGTTAGAGTATGCCCAAAGACCAATCATGAGATAATTGTAATAACATACTTGTTTTACCTCGTTTATTAATACAAGGCATTACCATTATTATTTCAGTTTCTTTTCTATGTATATAAATAAACCGTTTTATAATAATATCCTGAAAATAATATGATTATTCTTAAAAAGTCCTTAGTCGAGTATTATTGTGGGCTTGGACAACAATAATGCATTAAGACTAATGTGTAGTTTATTAATGACAAAGTGTTGTTATTGACATGGGATGTCAAAATCAATACATGAGTATGTGTGTTAGAGAACAACATATTAGAGTGACCCACTATGAGTATGTTTCTTGGATTATTATGTAATAGTCACAACATTACTCACAGTGATTACTATGTATATGATCCTTAACTTGAGATCATCATTATCCCAACATTGTAAGTTGTATATTTTGATACAGTCAAACATCCACCGTAACTGGTTATTCTATAAAGGCTGATGTTGGATATACCAGAATCTATGTAGTGGGATATGCTTGATCAATATATGATTTGTCCCTCCTACATAATGGGAGAAATATCTTAAGCCACTTGATTGAGTGAGGCTATAAATGCATGGTCATGCTCGAATAAGTTGAGATGAAATATCATACTTATTTGATTATCATAATCTACACAGGATATCAAGAAACTTTAGATGGACTATGCAAGTGTGACTATTCCATGACTTATGTCCATTCTAGATATAAAGGACAGAATGATTTAATACATGAAGGGTTAATCACAGAGAGGTTATGTCAAATCATGACTTCTTGTAACTTAGGTAGCAATGATGCATTTCTAGATGCCGCTCATTGTTTGTAATATTAGAATCATTCTAGTATTACTACTAACATTACAAGAACCTACAAGGTCACACCCTATGGTTGAAACGAATGAAATCTAAACATAGTTGGTATTGTTTTTAGCTGTCACATGAATTAAATTGACCATAGAATTAATGTAATTGGACAGTTAAATATCGAACGAATTATATGTACAAGTATGTTGTACACATAATGAGAACATGGTTAAATTAATATATATGAATTTGATTCGTATAAAATTTATCTAAACAAAATTTATCCAAATCCTTGTTATAATTATTATAATTATAATTTATGATCAAATATTATTATAATTATTGTAATTGTAAGTTTTTCGGTCAAACATTATTATAATTATGATAATTATAATTATAACATTTGGTTAATTATTAAAATATCAACTATTCTCGAAATAGGAAATATATGGTTTTTAAGAAAACCTAATATACCCTAAATAAAATGAGTGAGGTCTACCAGCCATCATAGAGTGATTTTATCTCTGAAAAAGTTTAAGAGAGTTCTTTCCCTTCGTTTTCTCATCAGGTGGATTATGTAGAGGTCAAAACTTTTTGTAACGGCTTGGAATTGACATACAATTGTGTAATTTGTTTCACAACAATTATCTTCAGTTCTCAAACGATTAAAGGTAATCGTTCATATACTTCTCAACCTGATTCGTTCCTCGTCATAGGTTCTTGGTTTGGATCACCAGAATATTTTTTCCATTGGGCCACGGGGCGTCCTGATGACCCAACACATAAGACCAGTAGAAGACTTGCTAAATCGATACTGATCACTATGTCACAACATGGAGGGTTCAATGTCGCAACATAGGGAGTAGAAAGGAGAAATTTCGAGATTGCCTTCGATGTCGCGACACAGCCTAAGGGTGTCGCGACATACCCTTGAAGACATCCTAAAGAAAAGTGTATTGACATCTATGTCGTGACACAGTTCTTGATGTGTCACGACATCAACTCTAGATGGGAATTAATACAGGCCAAGGGTATTTTGGTTCACACAATCCAACTTAAAGCTTGAGAACGTCAGCTAAACCTGGGGTTAAGGACGACGACCACTTCAAATTTATAAACAGGCTCATTTGGCACATGTTATGGACACCAATTACTTAGCTTAGAATATCTCCTTTAATTTTAGTTTAAGATTATGGACTTGTTATGGACATCTATAAATAGGTATCAATAAATAAGTTTTTCTTTCCTTAGGTATTAGATTTATTTTTAATTTGTTCTTTGTTTTATTTCGAGAGATCTGATTTGTGGATGTGACCAAACCTTGTAGATTCACTTTCATTCATAATACAAACCAGGCTTTTTCTTAAATTTTATACTTTTGACTCAATTATCATGTTTATGCTTTATATTGATTTTATATCGTTTACGAAAACCATGAGGAACTAATCCCTCTATGGGGCATTAACAAGTGGAGGTATGATCTATTAACTATTTTGTAGGGTTACTCAACAGATCAACTATTTGGGAGAGGAAGAACCTAAATCCTAGGCTTGACGACCCTAGGAAGTTATCAAGGTAGGAATTATCCTAAAATTGGTATGGCCTATATGTGAACACCTTAACCCCAAACCAGTCTAGGCTGTGAGGTCGAAACTATCCAACAACAATTGCAAGATGACATCGGTGGCCAACTCCACACAAAAAGGGAATCCTAGTTTTTTAAGGCTTTCAATATAGTTTACCATCTTGAGAATGTGAGTTCCCATAGGAGTCCCCTCCACCATTTTGCATCGAAATAGAGCTTTACAAGTCTCGTACCTATCTTGACGTGCTTGCCCCTCATATAATTCCTTGAGGTGTTGGATCATATCATAGGCAACCATATTTGTAATAGTCCATTTTTAGTAAAGTCAGAACAATGGTTTCGAGACCACAAATATAAAAAGTAAATTTTTATTTTATTATTATTTTAATGTCTATGGAATATTAGTAAGGTTCTATAAAAATTTCATTAAGAAATTTTGACGTTTACATGCTTAATTAAGTGAAAAGGGCTAAATCATAAAAGGTGCAAAAGTAGAGTTTTAGTAGTTAAAGGTATCAATTAGCTATAGAACTTTAAAGTGAAAGGATTTAGATGGTAATTAGACCAATAGAATAGTTAGTGGAATTATATGACAAGGTTTTTTTGAAATTTATAAAGTCTTTAAAGGTTATTTTGGTAAATGGGCAATTAAGTTAAAATGTTAAGTAAATTAAAACAAAAGAATGTCATCTTCTTTATTAATAACCCTAAAAGTATGAAAAATTCATTGTTAAGAGGGGGGAAGCTTTTAGCTATGGAAAATCCTTCATGCAAGGTAGGTTTTCAAGCCCGTTTTTAATGATTTTTATGTTTTCGGGATTATTGTAGCTTAATCTAGCTAGCCCAGGGACTAATTTACAACATTGTTAAAGGATTAGGGTTTTTCTATGAATATGTTTGCATGATTCTTGAAGTTTAATGAAAGATTATGAGTCCTTGTTGTTAAATAAATAAGTTTTGTAAAGTGATTTTTGATGAAATTATCATTTAGGGGCTTATTTGGAAAAGTAGTAAAATATCATGGTAAACTTGTGAAATGATGGTTTGTATGTGTTGATATAACTCCCTAGGTAATTCGGCTAGCATGAAATGTTGATGGTTGCATAAATTTCAATTTACGAGCTTAAGGACTAAATTATAAAAAGTTAAAATATTTGGGGCAAAGTGTAATTTTGCAAAAGTATGAATTTTGGACTGGATTGAATAGTATGAATAATAAATGTATTAAATTTGCTTATTTAGATCAAGATAAACCTCATATGGATCTAGATCAAGGAAAAGCTAAAGCCTCAGATTAGTTGATTTTGTTTCAACATCTTTGTAATCGAGGTAAGTTCGTATGTTAAAATAATATTTTAATGTTATTTTGATATATATGTTATTGTGTTACTTATCATGTAATGAATGGTGGTAATCTAATGACGTTTCGACGATTATCGAGGCCCTTTTGAACCTTAGAAATATATAGGATACAAATGACATGTCATTAGGGTTACCATGTTTCGGGTGCTGGTCTTGAATGTCCTATCGGTGGCTGAGGTCCTGCATTTTTTGTGGATGCTCGTCAGCTTGTGTGAGTGGTATTGTGTAGCTTACATTTCAACTGTCAACTTCTGTGAGTAGACCCATCTTATGGTCATTTAACAGCCTAATTTCAGTGAAATCAGAATAGTGGTTTCGGGACTACAAATTTGAGCCCAAAAATAAAAATTTATTTGATTTTATGGCTGGTATTATGATAGGAAAGTCACATAAAAATTTTGATACAAAAATTTTATTGATTGTGTGGTTAATTAGGTAAAGGACTAAATTGCATAAAATGCAAAAGTTGAATTCTAGAAGCTATAAGGATTAAATAGCTATGGAATTCAAAATTAAAGGTCCTTATCTGGTAATTAGACCATTAAGAAAAGTATGTAGATTTTTCTTGGTGACTCATCCATGGAAAAATTAGAAATGGCTAGGGACTAAATTGGAAATAAATAAATTAAAAAGATGTTAGAAAAATAAAAAGAAATTATCATCTTTTCTATTAATCTTTTTCCCCAATATTTTCTATGAAAACTCTATGAGAGAGGAAGAGAACTTACCAAGCTTGAAAAGGTATGAAATCAAGTCCTGTTTTAATAGTTTTTATATTTTTAGAATCGGGATAGCCTAATCTTTCTATTTATGGGATTTATTTGAAAAGATAACAAAGTGTAGAAGCTTTGCCATGGATGTAAAAGCTAGAAATTTGAAATTTATGGTAGAAAATGAAAGATATTTGATAGATAAACACTTTTACAAATCAAATTTTCATGGAAATTTAGTTAGGGACTAAAACGAAAAAGTAGTAAAACCCATGGAAAATGCTGAAATTTGTGAAATGTGTGTGCTGTAAAAAAAATTATTAAATTACGGTAAGGCTTGGAAAGAGGACTAGGTTGCATGAATTTCATTTTCCGAGCCTAAGGATGAAATTGGAATATTTGAAAAGAGTAGGGGCAAAATAGTAATTTTTCCTAGGATGTAGTAGAATGCAAATGTATGTAAAATGTGATAAATTAATAATTAAATTTGCTTATATAGACCCGGAAAGACCAACTACGGAATTAGATTGAGGGAAACAAAAAGTTTCGGATTAGTTGGAAGTCCAAACACGAACAATTGTCAAGGTAAGTTCGTGTAACTTAAATATGTATGTTAAATTGCTTGAATTGAATTATATGATTTTAATGATATGTATGTGATGATGAACATAATGAAATAACTGTAATTTGGAAAATATGGATAAAATGTCATGTCCCGTTTGAACATTAAAATTCGATGAATTATGGTGATTTCTTGAAACGAATAGGATATGACAAATATTACAAATAGGATTTAGCCCGGACGGGTAATCCTGAATTAAGCCTCTCGAGCATATGTTATAGATTGGGTTTAGCCTTGATGGGTAACCCTAATTAAGCTCTTTAGAGCATTGGTCACTAAAAGGATTTAGCCTTGATTAGCAATCCTAAATGATCCATGTGAACGTCAGTTGAAAACTGGGATTTAGCCTGTACTGGTAATCCTGTTGTAAAATACGTGGCTCAAGAGTGTGCTCTTTAAGCTTATGCCCAATGGGTAATTATGAATATGAATTGATGAATAATTTATATGTATACCTTATGTACATCACTCGAATGTCCATCGTAATTTCATTAGTTCCACGGAAAAGACTCTGAAAATATGGAAAGTTGGAATTAATGGAAGTTTGTATGTAATGAGCTCATTTATATTTACTTAATATTTATATGATGTTATATGACTAACTTGCTTGATCAAGTGTATATGTTTAGGTGAACTACCTATAATGGACGAAATGTATGTTTATGTACGCTTGTTTGAATAAATATAACCGGTAAGTTTATTTTTCGTTATACGAACTTACTAAGCATGAAAATGCTTACCCCATTCACTTTTTCCTTGTTTTATAGTGCTCGTAAGCTTGCGAAGTTTGGAGGATCAGTCGGAGCATAATCACACTATCCACTATCTCCTTTTTGGTATACTTAGAAATCTCATTTTGGTATAATGGCATGCATAGGCTTATTTGGCGAAATGATGACTTGTAAGTGATGTTTTGTAATCTAGCCATTGGAATGGCTAGTAATGATTTATTTGGTATGTTTATAAATTATATCATGTTCAATGCTTATGTGTTAAGTGTGGATTAATAGAGTATGTTTATCTTGTATATGCCTTAAAAGTATAATTATAAACATGAATTGCATGTGATATTATGCCATGATAATTGTTACTTTAGGCTTGGTTTTAATGCTTGATTTGGATGGTATATACACGCAAGTGTTGGTGTAGGTTGTAGGAAAAATTGGGTGAGAAAATGAAGCTAAAAAATGGCTTTATTTTGTCCACACGGGCGTGTGTCTTGGCCGTGTGGGCATGTAGCCAGACCATGTGTCCCTTGCACCTTAAATTCGAGAAAACAGAATGCTCAAAATTGAGCACACGAGCAGAGACACGGGCATGTGTTTCAACCGTGTGGTCGACACGACCTTAACCATGGGTGTGTTACACGACCGTGTAAAAAATGCACCTAATTTTAAAAATAAAAATTCGTCACATGGCCTAGCACACGGGCGTGTGACTTGGCCGTGTGACTTAAATTTCTTCATGCCTTAGAAGTCGAGAGTTACACGGGTTAGGGACACGGGCGTGTGAGACCACATGGCCCGACCACAAAGGCGTGTCCCTCGACCACAAGGGCGTGTGTACTTGGGAAAAATTTTGGAATTTCACAAAAAATTTCTTGAGATCCCGATTTAGTCCTAATTCGTTCCTAATGCTCGTATTGGGCCTCAAGGACCCATTTAAGGGACGTTACGTATAATCTTGGTAAATGAATAGTGATTAACATGAAATAATTGTAAATGTTCTGAAAATCTCTAGTAACGCTCTGTAACCTTGTTTTAGCAACGAATACGGGTTAGAGGTGTTACATTTAGTGGTATCAGAGCTATGATTTAGCCGATTCTCAGACTAATGTAACAAGTACGGGTCTAGCTAAACATGCCATTATATAAATCATTATAGTGTGATATCTCCTCACCACTTTTAAATGTATTTTCATATAGTAATGTCTTCCAACCAAGCTCGAGATGAGTCTGAGGAAGCTGAGAGCACTGCTCAAGCTTCTGTGCAACGAGTCGCAACTGCTAGTAGTAGGGGGCCCATGTCTGAGGGCCGTGAAGAGGCAAAAGCAGCCTTCTTTGAAATGATAGATGAGTGGTTTAGTGAATATATGAGAACACGCCCTGCTGTTCAACAACCTCCCCCAACACGCCCTGCTGTTCAACAACCTCTCCTACCTGTTACATGACCCGATGAAAAGCCATAGGGTACTAGACCCGTTAGAATTTGTAAGGCTCTGGTTGATAAGATTAGAAAATATGGGGCTGAAGAATTTAGGCTACGGCCGACGATGATCCAGAAAGGGTCGAGTTTTGTTTGGAAAATACTATTTGGGTTCTCGATGAATTGTCATGCACTTCTGTCTAATGTTTGAAATGTGCGGCATCCTTGCTGAAAGATATAGCTTATCATTGGTGAAAAACCATATCTTTTGTTGTACCGCGAGAAAATATTACGTGGGAATTCTTCCAAACTGAGTTCAGAAAAAAATATATTAGTTAGAGGTTCCTAGATTAGAAAAAGAAGCAATTTTTAGAGCTCAAATAGGGAAATATGACAGTGGTCAAGTATGAACGAGAGTTTGTTAGACTGAGCAACTATGCTACTGAATGGGTTCAGATTGAAGCCAATATGTACAAATGATTTGAAAAAGGGCTAAATGAAGACATTAAGTTGTTGATTGGGATTTTTGAATTAAGGGAATTTGCGGTATTGGCTGAAAGAGCCCACAAGGACAAAGAATTAAGCAAACATAAAAAGCAAGCTGAAAGAGAAGCTCAGCTTTCGAGTAAAGATTTATGAGCAAGATGCAATCATCTGCCTCAAAGAAATCAAGAAGTTGCCAAGAACGTATTGCCTCATCAGTGAGATATTCGGGAAAGGAAAGAAGTTCTAAACGTTCCAACTCGAGGTCTTTATCTCCGCTAGCAACCAGTTTTGGGAGTGTTGGAAACCCCATGCCATGATGCAATGTTTGTAATAAATTGCATTTTAGAGAGTGCCGGATGAGAAGTGGGGCATGTTTTAAATGTGGTTATCTCAACCATTCTTAAGGATTGCCAGGAAAGAGTTGAAAAAGATATAGAACAAACCCCTAAATCGAGCAATCCCGCTGCAAGGGATAGACCACCACGATATTCCAGAAAAGTCAGTGGCAGTCGCATTGCTGCAAAAGACTCAAAGCTAAATCTGAGGCATGGGCTTCGGTGAGGGCGTACGCCATACGTGTAAAGGAAGATGCCTCGGCACCAGATGTTATCACTGGTACATTCTCTTTACTTGATACTGATATTATTGCTTTGATTGATCCTGGTTCAATGCATCAATATATATTCACAAAACTTGTGATGTAACACCCCTAACCCGTATCCGTCGCCAGACTAGGGTTAAAGGCGTTACCGGATAGATCAGAAACTTCCATAACATTTTATACATTTCATTCATCAATCATACACACAATGTCCCTTAAATAGGTCATCGAGACCATAAGCATGCTTATAAAACGGGTCGGGACTAAACCGAAACACATACAAAATTTCTTAAAAATTCAAAAACTTTTCTAAATTTCAGGGCTCACACCACGGCAGCTAGACACACCCGTGTGTCCTCCCCGTGGTCGAAACTGACTTAGTTCCCACGGCCACTAAGCATGCCCGTGTACCTAGGCCGTGGTCGATTCTGCCAAAAATCACACGGTTAGTAGATAGTAGACACGCCCATGTGCCGAGGCCGTGTACTATCCTGACTTGGTCCCCACGGTCACTAGGCATGCCCGTGTGCCACGACCATGTGACATTATAGGCCATTTTCAAAGCCAAAAATGCCACCCATTTGGGTCTCACCTACAAGCAACATATACCAGCATATATCATGCACATATAACCACCAAAACATACCAAATAACCATTCAAACCATACATTTAATATCTATTTCAACTATGTCAACTACCAAAACCACAAATTATAACAAAAACATAGTACATTCATTTGCTTAACTCAAAAGCTTGACTATTTCATGAATCAACTAACCATGCCAAAACATGATTCACATATCATGATCATAATGCATAATCTCAACTCATCTCTAGCCAAATCTCATGGCTAAGTTCATATAACAACTTATACCCAAAATACTACCCTATACATGCCATATCTAGCTTTGTACATTTTCAAAGTGTACCAAAATGATTTTAGTAGTGTGATGACGATCCTTGACGGTCCCGAGCCTTCAATAGCTTTGACGACCTATAAAACAGAGAAAACACACACACAGAGTAAGCTTTCCAAAAGCTTAGTAATTCATATACAAATAAACTTAACACAATTCATTTATAAGTATGACAATTTGAATTCATTAACATATCCTCAATTCAAGAACATAAATGAACTCTTGGCTTACTTGGCTTGCCATTTCTTACCAATCCACACATCTCAAATATCTCATTTGCTCATATCTCAAACATACATATATCTCAAATGTTCATTTGCATTAATTGACATACATACTTACCTTCCATGCTTATACAAAGCATATATATATCAACGTACCTGAAACAGATGTACATTCATGTATTTGTTCTTAACTCGGAATTGTAATTTGTATCACAGATTTGCCCGTTGAACCATAAGAAATCTAATAGGACACTCAGAGAACTCAAAATATTCATACAATGCCAACGTCCCAGATGAGGTCTTACATGCACTCAGATATCGATGCCACTGTCCTAGACTGGGTCTTACACATAAATCAGATATCGATGCCACTGTCCCAGACAGGGTCTTACACGTATCAATACGTTGCCGATGTCCCAGACATGGTCTTACATGCAAGGATCATAACGTCCCAGATGTGGTCTTACACGTAAAGCTCATATCGATGCCAACGCCCCAGACGTGGTCTTACACGAGTCTCAAATCAACGCCAACGTCCCAGGCGTGGTCTTACATGATAAAAACAGAACAGATACCTATGTCATGACAAAGTTAATCCTATCTATTCCTAGGTTTGAACGGGACTTCTTGGACTTAGCCACTATATCAAACTTATCTCGGAATTCATATGCATAATTCTCTCATAAGCATCCATTATCAACACTAGTCATATAAACAATTACAATTTCATACAAATACATTTATTTGCATAGTGACTTACCTCGGATTTGATCTATCGGAATGAAAAAGGCTACTCGGTTACTTTCACTTTCCCGCGATCTAAGTCTGTTTTCCTCGGTTCTTGATCTAAACATATTCAGAATTAACCCTTTTATTCACTAATTCATTCAATTCAATCCAAGGACACACATTTAGGGCTATTTAGATATTAACCCTCATATTTGCACAATTTATCAATTTAGTGCATTTTTCTCAAAACATCAAATTCACAAAATCAACACATACACATACTTAGCCGAATGCATATACATCTCATTCAAGCCCATATTTTTCATCAAATTTTCAATTTAGTCCCTCAAATAGCTATTTTCTCAATTTAGCCCTAATTAGCTAAATTCATAAAAAATTCAAGAACAAAACATTTTCATCTAGCTCAAATCTTTCATTTAACAACTAAACTCATCTCAAAACGCAACATATCGACAACGGCATCTCACACAAACATCATCAATTCATCAAATTGAAACATGGGTTTTGTAGCTCTCAAAGCAACGATTACAAAAACATAGAAATTATCAAAAACGGATCAAAAACTAACCTTCAATTCAAGCTTGTATGTGCCGAATGTAAAAGAGCTTTTAAACCTTTCTTTTCTTTTGATTTTCGGTGGAAAAAATGGATGAACTAAAGTCCACTTTCATGTTTTATTATTATTAATCCATTCAATACATCAATTCCCATTTTACCCTTAATGATTCACTAATATAAAACACTCATAACATGGCCACTACCGTCCATGCCTTTATTCATTGGTTAAATTGCAACATAAGGACTTCATTTTAATAAAGCCATGTCCATATAACCCTTTAACAAATGGCAAGTCACTTTTGCACCTAACGCCATTTAGCCCTCTTCTCAAATTAAGCACACAAACAGACAAATAAATTCACGGAACTTTAACACATGCTTAATCACACACAGTAGACACAAAATAATATTAAAATATTTTTTTGACTCGGATTTGTGGTCCCAAAACCACTGTTCCGACTAGGGTATAAATCGGATTGTAACAATTCTCCCCCTTAGGGATTTTCGTCCCCAAAAATCTTACCATTAAACAGAGTTTGATATTGTTGTCTCATTGAGTCTTCAGGTTTTCACGTAGCCTCTTCTATTCCGTGTCGATTCCACAGTACTTTTACTAACGGAATTTTCTTGTTTCTTAACTCTTTCACTTCATGAGCTAAGATACGGATCGATTCTTCTTCGTAAGTCATATCAGATCAGATTTCAATTTCAGATGGGGCAATCACATGTGACAGATCAGATCGATATCTACGAAGCATCGAAACATAAAATACATTGTGTATCTTTTCTAGCTCAGAGGGCAACTTTAATCTATATGCAACAGGCCCGACACGTTCAGTGATCTCATATGGTCCGATGAATCTCGGACTCAATTTACCTTTACGTCTGAATCAAAGCACTTTTTTCCATGGAGACACTTTCAGAAATACTTTATCGCTGATTTCAAATTCTATATCTTTTCTTTGCAAGTCTGCATAAGACTTCTGACGATCAGATGTTGCTTTCAAACAATCTCGGATCAGTTTCACTTTCTATTCTGAATCTTTTATCAAATCAACCCCATGTAGCTTATTTTCACTGAGCTCGGTCCAATACAGAGGTGTACGACATTTACATCCGTACAAAGCTTCATTTGGTGCCATTTTGATGCTTGACTAAAAACTATTGTTATATGCAAATTCAACTAATGGCAGGTACCGCTCCTACGAACCATTGAACCCAAGTATATAGCACCTTAACATATCTTCAAGAATCTGAATGATTCGTTCAGACACAATAGATGAAAAGCTGTATTGAAGTGAATTTCGTGCCCAAAGCTTCTTGCAATATCTGCCAGAATCTCGATGTAAACCTCGAATCTCTATCTGACACAATAGATAGTGGCACCCCGTGTAATCTCACAATCTCAGAAATATAAAGCTCAGCTAATCTGTCAAGTGAAAAAATCAGATCATACTGGAATAAAATGAGTAGTTTTCGTTAGTCTATCAACCACGACCCATATCACGTCTTTCTTTCTCAGAGTCTGAGGTAAACCAGAAACAAAATCCATTGTCACTCTATCCCATTTCCACTCAGGAATCAAAATCGGTTGTAGCAACCCAGGCGGAACTTGATGTTCTGCTTTCACTTGTGTAACATCCTAGATTAGGGGTTATGCGTTCGTGCCTAATTCATGAGTTAGTAGGTTTTGGCAGTGTTGAAAGTGTATTAAGGGTTTTAGAATTTTAGGATGGAAGAAGAAAGCTTTGGAAAATTATTGGTTTTTAAGTAAAAAGGGGAGCTAGGTAAATGAGGCTTGAAAAGAAACTCCGTGTGAAGCATGACACAAGAAACCATGTGGTAAAATGGCATGTTTTATGAATTATGAATGTGTTATGTGAATTATAGAAATAAGGAAATGTATGGAAATGTAAGGAAATATGGAAATGTAAGAAATGTAAGAAACGTATGGAAATGTAAGAAAATGTAAGAAATGTATGGAAATGTAAGAAATGTAAGAAATGTATGGAAATGTAAGGAAATATATGGAAATGTATGGAAGTGTATGGAAATGCGTGGAAATGTGTGAAATGTATGGAAATGTAAGGTAATGTAGGAAATGTAAGAAAATGTAA
This sequence comes from Gossypium bickii, assembly GCA_025503065.1. Lineage (NCBI taxonomy): Eukaryota > Viridiplantae > Streptophyta > Magnoliopsida > Malvales > Malvaceae > Gossypium > Gossypium bickii. Next base: position 29,855,176 of record CP106712.1, read on the forward strand.
GGAAATGTAAGGAAATGTATGGAAATGTATGGAAATGTAAGGAAATGTAAGGAAATGTGAGAAATGTATGGAAATGTAAGAAAATGCAAGGAAATGTAAGGAAATGTCTTGTCTTGGAAATGTAGGAAATTTCCGAAAATGTAAAGGAATAAAGAGGAAAGTGAACATTTATGGAAACTAGGAAATGTAAGGAAATGATTCAAAAATGGAAAGTGAACATTTCTGGAAACTTGGAAATGTAAGAAAATGGAAAGTTTACAGAGCCGATCGAAAATTTTAGGAAACTTAGAAATGACTTAGAAATGTCAAATTTTAAAGTTTAAAATAGGAAATTAGGGCAAGGAGGCCTTAAAAGAAAAAGTTGGTGAAATTTGACACACAAACGGGCTAGAAAAGGTGGCCTAAAGATGGCACTTAGGGCCTATGGAAATGGCGCCATGTGCAAGAGGAATGGGCCTGAGTTCGAGTCACTTGGGAAGCAAATAAAGTAGGTTTTATTTTTGCTTCCAGAAGACTGAGGTGGACGGCACATGCTTCTAGAAAGGAGGTGTTTTATTTTCATAAATATTCAATTAAAAAGGTGATAAATAAAGGATTTTTTAAATTGGATTATTTAGAAAGAGATAAATATTGGATTAAACTCTTTTATTTATGATAATTAAAGGATAAAGTTATCGAAATAGAAGAGTGGTGGCCAAGTAAAGGACTCTAGCTAGTAATTTTGGCTATAAAAGGAAGAGTAAGGCTATTCTTCATTCATTCTTTTCTCTTCAAGAAAACCTCTCACTAAATTCTCTAAAGTTTCTCCTATTCTCTCTGCTAATTTTCTCTGCCATTATTCTCCTTTTCCTTTTCTTTTCTTCTTATCTTTTCTTCATTTGTCAAGTCAAATTCCCGCTAAAGCCGAATCGTTGTGGTGACAGAAGGAGTTGTCGATTTCACCAAGTAAAGGTAAGATCTAGATTTTGTTCTTATTCTTTTAGGCTTGTCTAAAATGGAGATTTAATCTCTACTATTGTTCTATGGCCGAATCTACAAGGGATTTCTCAAGTTTCTACAACCGATTTAATACAAGGAGGAATCTTTCGGAATTCAAGGATCTAAGGTAAGATATATGAATATACGGTTAAGGGTTACGATTTATGTTTTTAATGTTGGATTAAATCTAACATGAAGTATTAGGGATTTAAACAGTCATATAAGGCAAGGAATCCTTTTGATTTGGAAATCTCAAGGTATGTGTTTATGATATTCGGCCAAGGCTATTTTAAATATTTAGATTTATTATCGTGCGAAAACTAACTCATGGAGTAATATAATGTTTAGCCGAATTCATAAGGGAGGAATACAAAGATCCGGCACTTGATTCTTAAAATCAATTCAGTAACAAGGTAAGTAATACAAATCCTAGTTGTATTTGGAAAAGTGGCCGAATGGTCTTTTAAAGTGATTAACTTATATAGGATTTGAGATCTAAATCTGTGGTCGATTCTCTTCGAGATTTCAAGGAACCTATTAAGCGAATCAGGTGTGTACCCACACTAACTCTCAATATATTACGGTAATTATTTTTATATATATATATATAAATGTGCATGCGAATAAGAATGTGGCTAAGTGCCACAAATGTGGTAAAAGTACCCAGGTACATTTCCTACTTCCGATAGGATTACGAATATGTTATATATATATTTTTTAAATATGTAATATGAATGAGAAATAAGATATGTATAAATATTTGGGGCATATGGGATATTTGTGAAAGGGGAAGAGTAGGTGTTGACTTCGGTCTCACCAACGAAGGTGTTGACTTCGGTCTCACCAATGAAATATGGTGACTACGGTCACATTATTTGAATATGGTAACTTCGGTTACATTATCTGAAATTGGTAACCGGTTACATTATTTGAATATAGTGTCTAATGACACAACGTATATGGCGATGAGCACGCCGATCGCAAATGATCGCCGCCGCGATGGTGTGTAGCGGATGGAGGGTTGACTTAGTAGTCCCCACGGTGTGACTGGCAGGTACGGGTGGTGTGTGGCGGATGGACAATTAGGATTGGGTTTGGGGTGCCTCATCATGTATTGCATATGAATATGAATTGATTTGAACTTGTATGCCTGATTTATTGAATATTAGTATCATGTGCACATTGAGTCTGTTGACTCACCCGTTGAGAATTATTTTTCGGTGATGAGCAATAATGGACCGGGTCATGAGCTAAAGGTGGCCATGCATCACTTGAAGAATTTATTTAGAATTTGGACTTCACATTTTCTAAGTACTTTTAATTTTATTTTTGGGTTATTTGATGTAATAAGGCCCTAAGGCCCAAGAGGATTTCTATACTTTTACTTTACGTTTAATTATTATGTTACGAACTATGTTGTTTTAAAGTTAAGTAAAAATTTATTTCCTTAAAAATAAACCCTAAAATTATTTTGTCACCCAGTTAAATTGGGATTTAAAAAAAATTGATTAAATGGGTTTCCAACCTAAGCCCATCCCAAACTAATAATTTTTTCTAAATTTTACAAATTTTTCTCTAAGTAACAAAGAATTTGAAAACCGGTTTACTCAAGGAACATACCAGATCCGGTTCAGGCTCGTGGACCGGGTGTTGGGTGTTTCAGATTTGGTATCGAGCCCGCTTTAAACTCTCGACTGTGGGCTCGGGCCCAAAACGTTTTCAAATCGAGCCAAATGAATTTTATGAAGTATTTCTAAAAATAAGCGAGTTTCGGCATGGCACCTCGATCTCCCACCATGATCCACCAAGTAAGTACCCCAACCATTTGGGTGATTATGTGATTTATATTATGTTATGGAAGGGTAGAAAAAGGAATGGAACGTTAGAATAGCATGATAGGAACTTGAACCCTAGGACTAGTCTACTCAAACACAAATACATAAGACTTAATTCTTACCCAAACAAATCCATGACTAAGTCACTAAGTTAGGGTGTGGTAACCCACAATGCGCATGTCTAGGAGTGGATTCAAGTGAGAGCCTGGTACTTAAAGCGATCCCTAGTGACTCACCTCCTCTTCACAGAATCCTACACAGTGCATAGCTTCGGTTCACCCTAACCAAGAGGACTCAGTCACAGGCTAAACTCGATAACTAAAACCCGAAAGGGACTAACCGTGTTTTTATGGATACCTTAATTTTTCTAGAATCACCAAACTAGCTTCTTGAATTGTGAAAAAAATTATTTTGAAAATTTTTCAAAATATTTCCCAATTTACAAAATTACTAAAATGCCCTAATAAATAAATTACAAAAATGCCATTGGTTTATAAAAATGTCCAAAATACCCACAGTTCTTATCAAGATTTCATTACATTAGAAAATGTTCAAAAACCCTAATTTGCAAAATATCAAAATACCTTGATTTGGAGAAAAATTACAAAATTGCCCCTAACTTACAAAATTACCAAAATGACCCTGATTTTAAAAAAATTTTTTTGCGACATCACCGACTTGAAAAACAAATACTCAAAAAAGAACCCTCAAAGTCTTGCAAATTTTGAAATACCCACAATTATTAAACTTTACAAATTTACCTGGTTTGTAAAAAAATTACCGAAATACCCTCGAATTTCAAAATTACCGAGAAAGGCACAGGATTTCAAAATTACCAAAATACCCTTATTGACAAAATCACCAAGGAACCTTATTTTGACAAATTACTTAAAATACCTGTAGGACAAAATTACGAAAATACCCTTGGGTAGTGCAAAAACAACAACAATGAAAACTACAACATTTCTCTGAATGAACGAAAGTTCATAATTGATTGATGGACGTATGAATGTAAAGACTGTGTGCATGTATGAATACGAAAAGAACCACCCCTAAAATTCTTTTCCATAAAACTTCTTCATGTGTCAGTGGAATAAAGACTAATTCATAAAATTCTCTTAAATCAGATTAAATCGCGAAGTTAGAAATAAGTTCTAGAGGACGTGAACTTAGAGATTGTGCCTAGAAAGTATGATGGTTCTATTAAGATCAGAGTGCGCAGCGTAAGCATAGTGCGGTGAGAAGGATTGTACGACTGTTAAAAAGTAATTTCGAGGACAAAATTATTTTTAAGGAGGGTAGAACTGTAACATCCTAGATTAGGGGTTATGCGTTCGTGCCTAATTCATGAGTTAGTAGGTTTTGGCAGTGTTGGAAGTGTATTAAGGGTTTTTAGAATTTTAGGATGGAAGAAGAAAGCTTTGGAAAATTATTGGTTTTTAAGTAAAAAGGGGAGCTAGGTAAATGAGGCTTGAAAAGAAACTCCGTGTGAAGCATGACACAAGAAACCATGTGGTAAAATGGCATGTTTTATGAATTATGAATGTGTTATGTGAATTCTAGAAATAAGGAAATGTATGGAAATGTAAGGAAATATGGAAATGTAAGAAATGTATGGAAACGTATGGAAATGTAAGGAAATGTAAGAAATGTATGGAAATGTAAGAAATGTAAGAAATGTATGGAAATGTAAGGAAATATATGGAAATGTATGGAAGTGTATAGAAATGTGTGGAAATGTGTGGAAATGTATGGAAATGTAAGGCAATGTAGGAAATGTAAGAAAATGTAAGAAATGTAAAGGAAATGTATAGAAATGTATGGAAATGTAAGGAAATGTGAGGAAATGTATGGAAATGTAAGAAAATGCAAGGAAATGTAAGGAAATGTCTTGTCTTGGAAATGTAGGAAATGTCCTGAAAATGTAAAGGAATAAAAGGAAAGTGAACATTTATGGAAACTAGGAAATGTAAGAAAATGATTCAAAAATGGAAAGTGAACATTTCTGAAACTTGGAAATGTAAGAAAATGGCAAGTTTACTGAGAGCCGATCGAAAATTTTAGGAAACTTAGAAATGACTTAGAAATGTCAAATTTTAAAGTTTAAAATAGGAAATTAGGGCAAGGAGGCCTTAAAAGAAAAAGTTGGTGAAATTTGACACACAAACGGGCTAGGAAAAGTGGCCTGAAGATGGCACTTAGGGCCTATGGAAATGGCGCCATGTGCAAGAGGAATGGGCTGAGTTCGAGTCACTTGGGAAGCAAATAAAGGAGGTTTTATTTTTGCTTCCGTAAGACCGAGGGTGGACGGCACATGCTTCTAGAAAGGAGGTGTTTTATTTTCATAAATATTCGATTAAAAAGGTGATAAATAAAGGATTTTTTAAATTGGATTATTTAGAAGAGATAAATATTGGATTAAACTCTTTTATTTATGATAATTAAAGGATAAAGTTATCGAAATAGAAGAGTGGTGGCCAAGTAAAGGACTCTAGCTAGTAATTTTGGCTATAAAAGGAAGAGTAAGGCTATTCTTCATTCATTCTTTTCTCTTTAAGAAAACCTCTGCCGAAATTCTCTAAAGTTTCTCCTATTCTCTCTGCCGAATTTTCTCTGCCATTATTCTCTTTTTCCCTTTTCTTTTCTTCTTATCTTTTCTTCATTTGTCAAGCCGAAATTCTGCCAAAGCCGAATCGTTGTGGTGACAGAAGGAGTTGTCGATTTCACCAAGTAAAGGTAAGATCTAGATTTGGTTCTTATTCTTTTAGGCTTGTCTAAAACGGAGATTTAATCTCTACTATTGTTCTATGGCCGAATCTACAAGGGATTTCTCAAGTTTCTACAACTGACGAATACAAGGAGGAATCTTTCGGGAATTCAAGGATCTAAGGTAAGATATATGAATATACTGGTTAAGGTTACGATTTATGTTTTTAATGTTGGATTAAATCTAACATGAAGTATTAGGGATTTCGACAGTCATATAAGGCAAGGAATCCTTTTCAGATTTGGAAATCACAAGGTATGTGTTTAAGATATTCGGCCAAGGCTATTTTAAATATTTAGATTTATTATCAGAAGCCGAAAACTAACCTGTGGAGTAATATAGTGTTTAGCCGAATTCATAAGGGAGGAATACAAAGATCCGGCACTTGATTCTTAAAATCAATTCAGTAACAAGGTAAGTAATACAAATCCTAGTTGTATTTGGAAAAGTGGCCGAATGGTCTTTTAAAGTGATTAACTTATGTAGGATTTGAGATCTAAATCTGTGGTCGATTCTCTTCGAGATTTCAAGGAACCTATTAAGTGAATCAGGTGTGTACCCACACTAACTCTCAATATATTACGGCAATTATTTATATATATATATATATATATATATATATATATATATAAATGTGCATGCGAATAAGAATGTGGCTAAGTGCCACAAATGTGGTAAAAGTACCCAGGTACATTTCCTACTTCCGATAGGATTACGAATATGTTATATATATATTTTTTGAATATGTAATATGAATGAGAAATAAGATATGTATAAATATTTGGGGCATATGGGATATTTGTGAAAGGGGAAGAGTAGGTGTTGACTTCGGTCTCACCAACGAAGGTGTTGACTTCGGTCCCACCAACGAAATATGGTGACTACGGTCACATTATTTGAATATGGTAACTTCGGTTACATTATCTGAAATTGGTAACTTCGGTTACATTATTTGAATATAGTGTCTAATGACACAACGTATATAGGCGATGAGCACGTCGACTGCAGCGACTGCCTTCGATGGTGTGTAGCGGATGGAGGGTTGACTTAGTAGTCCCCACGGTGTGACTGGCAGGTACGGGTGGTGTGTGGCGGATGGACAATTAGGATTGGGTTTGGGGTGCCTCATCATGTATTGCATATGAATATGAATTGATTTGAACTTGTATGCCTGATTTATTGAATATTAGTACTGTGTGCACATTGAGTCTGTTGACTCACCCCGTTGGGGAATTATTTTTCAGGTGATGAGCAATAATGGACCGGGTCGGCGGAGCTAAAGGTGGCCATGCATCACTTGAAGAATTTATTTAGAATTTGGACTTCACATTTTCTAAGTACTTTTAATTTTATTTTTGGGTTATTTGATGTAATAAGGCCCTAAGGCCCAAGAGGATTTCTATACTTTTACTTTACGTTTAATTATTATGTTACGAACTATGTTGTTTTAAAGTTAAGTAAAAATTTATTTCCTTAAAAATAAACCCTAAAATTATTTTGTCACCCTAGTTAAATTGGATTTAAAAAAAATTGATTAAATGGGTTTCCAACCTAAGCCCAACCCAAACCAATAATTTTTTCTAAATTTTACAAATTTTTCTCTAAGTAACAAAGAATTTGAAAACCGGTTTACTCAAGGAACATACCAGATCCGGTTCAGGCTCGTGGACCGGGTGTTGGGTGTTTCAGTTTGGTATCAGAGCCCAGTTTTAAACTCTCGACCTGTGGGCTCAGGCCCAAAACGTTTTCAAATCGAGCCAAATGAATTTTATGAAGTATTTCTAAAAATAAGCAGGTTTCTGGCATGGCACCTCAGTCTCTGACCCGCAGTCCACCAAGTAAGTACCCCTAACCATTTGGGTGATTATGTGATTTATATTATGTTATGGAAGGGTAGAAAAAGGAATGGAACGTAGAATAGCATGATAGGAACTTGAACCCTAGGACTAGTCTACTCAAACACAAATACATAAGACTTAATTCTTACCCAAACAAATCCATGACTAAGTCACTAAGTTAGGGTGTGGTAACCCCTGTGCGCATGTCTAGGAGTGGATTCAGTAAGAGCCTGGTACTTAAGCAGTCCTAGTGACTCACCTCCTCTTCACAGGAATCCTACCTGGTGCATAGCTTCGGTTCACCCTAACCAAGAGGACTCAGTCACAGGCTAAACTCGATAATTAAAACCCGAAAGGGACTAACTGTGTTTTTATGGAAACCTTAATTTTTCTAGAATCACCAAACTAGCTTCTTGAACTGTGAAAAAAAATTATTTTGAAAATTTTCGAAAATATTTCCCAATTTACAAAATTACTAAAATGCCCTAATAGCGAAATTACAAAAATGCCCTTGGTTTATAAAAATGTCCAAAATACCCACAGTTCTTATCAAGATTTCATTACATTAGAAAATGTTCAAAAACCCTAATTTGCAAAATATCAAAATACCTTGATTTGGAGAAAAATTACAAAATTGCCCCTAACTTACAAAATTACCGAAATGACCCTGATTTTAAAAAAATTTTTTTGCGACATCACCGACTTGAAAAACAAATACTCAAAAAAGAACCCTCAAAGTCTTGCAAATTTTGAAATACCCCTGAATTATTAAACTTTACAAATTTACCCTGGTTTGTAAAAAAAAACCAAATACCCCTGAATTTCAAAATTACCGAAAGGCCACAGGATTTCAAAATTACCAAAATACCCTTATTGACAAAATCACCAAGGGACCTTATTTTGACAAATTACGAAAATACCTCTGTAGGACAAAATTACGAAAATACCCTTGGGTAGTGCAAAAACAACAACAATGAAAACTACAACATTTCTCTGAATGAACGAAAGTTCATAATTGATTGATGGATGTATGAATGTAAAGAGTGTGTGCATGTATTAATACGAAAGAACCACCCCTAAAATTCTTTCCATAAAACTTCTTCATGGTAATCAAAGTGGAATAAAGACTAATTCATAAAATTCTCTTAAATCAGTTAAATCGCTGAAGTTAGAAATAAGTTCTAGGGGACGTGAACTTAGAGATTGTGCCTAGAAAGTATGATGGTTCTATTAAGATCAGTGCTGCGCAGACGTAAGCATAGTGCGGTGAGAAGGATTATCTGATTGTTAAAAAGTAATTTCGAGGACAAAATTATTTTTAAGGAGGGTAGAATCTGTAACATCCTAGATTAGGGGTTATGCGTTCGTGCCTAATTCATGAGTTAGTAGGTTTTGGCAAGTGTTGGAAGTGTATTAAGGGTTTTAGAATTTTAGGATGGAAGAAGAAAGCTTTGGAAAATTATTGGTTTTAAGTAAAAAGGGAGCTAGGTAAATGAGGCTTGAAAAGAAACTCCGTGTGAAGCATGACACAAGAAACCATGTGGTAAAATGGCATGTTTTATGAATTATGAATGTGTTATGTGAATTCTAGAAATAAGGAAATGTATGGAAATGTAAGGAAATATGGAAATGTAAGGAAATGTATGGAAACGTATGGAAATGTAAGGAAATGTAAGGAAATGTATGGAAATGTAAGGAAATGTAAGGAAATGTATGGAAATGTAAGGAAATATATGGAAATGTATGGAAGTGTATAGAAATGTGTGGAAATGTGTGGAAATGTATGGAAATGTAAGGCAATGTAGGGAAATGTAAGAAAATGTAAGGAAATGTAAGGAAATGTATAGAAATGTATGGAAATGTAAGGAAATGTGAGGAAATGTATGGAAATGTAAGGAAATGCAAGGAAATGTAAGGAAATGTCTTGTCTTGGAAATGTAGGGAAATGTCCTGAAAATGTAAAGGAATAAAAGGAAAGTGAACATTTATGGAAACTAGGAAATGTAAGAAAATGATTCAAAAATGGAAAGTGAACATTTCTGGAAACTTGGAAATGTAAGAAAATGGCAAGTTTACAGAGCCGATCGAAAATTTTAGGAAACTTAGAAATGATTTAGAAATGTCAAATTTTAAAGTTTAAAATAGGAAATTAGGGCAAGGAGGCCTTAAAAGAAAAAGTTGGTGAAATTTGACACACAAACGGGCTAGGAAAAGTGGCTCAAGATGGCACTTAGGGCCTATGGAAATGGCGCCATGTGCAAGAGGAATGGGCCTGAGTTTGAGTCACTTGGGAAGCAAATAAAGGAGGTTTTATTTTTGCTTCCAGAAGACTGAGGTGGACGGCACATGCTTCTAGAAAGGAGGTGTTTTATTTTCATAAATATTCGATTAAAAGGTGATAAATAAAGGATTTTTAAATTGGATTATTTAGAAGAGATAAATATTGGATTAAACTCTTTTATTTATGATAATTAAAGGATAAAGTTATCGAAATAGAAGAGTGGTGGCCAAGTAAAGGACTCTAGCTAGTAATTTTGGCTATAAAAGGAAGAGTAAGGCTATTCTTCATTCATTCTTTTCTCTTTAAGAAAACCTCTGCAAAATTCTCTAAAGTTTCTCCTATTCTCTCTGCTGAATTTTCTCTCGCCATTATTCTCTTTTTCCTTTTCTTTTCTTCTTATCTTTTCTTCATTTGTCAAGTCAAATTTTCATAAAGCCAGAATCGTTGTGGTGACAGAAGGAGTTGTCGATTTCACCAAGTAAAGGTAAGATCTAGATTTGGTTCTTATTCTTTTAGGCTTGTCTAAAACGGAGATTTAATCTCTACTATTGTTCTATGGCCGAATCTACAAGGGATTTCTCAAGTTTCTACAACCGATTTATACAAGGAGGAATCTTTCTGGAATTCAAGGATCTAAGGTAAGATATATGAATATACTGTTAAGGGTTACGATTTATGTTTTTAATGTTGGATTAAATCTAACATGAAGTATTAGGGATTTCGACAGTCATATAAGGCAAGGAATCCTTTTCAGATTTGGAAATCACAAGGTATGTGTTTAAGATATTCGGCCAAGGCTATTTTAAATATTTAGATTTATTATCGAAATGAAAACTAACTTTGTGGAGTAATATAGTGTTTAGCCGAATTCATAAGGGAGGAATACAAAGATCCGGCACTTGATTCTTAAAATCAATTCAAGAACAAGGTAAGTAATACAAATCCTAGTTGTATTTGGAAAAGTGGCCGAATGGTCTTTTAAAGTGATTAACTTATGTAGGATTTGAGATCTAAATCATGGTCGATTCTCTTGAGATTTCAAGGAACCTATTAAGCGAATCAGTGTGTACCCACACTAACTCTCAATATATTACTGCAATTATTTATATATATATATATAAATGTGCATGCGAATAAGAATGTGGCTAAGTGCCACAAATGTGGTAAAAGTACCTGTACATTTCCTACTTCCGATAGGATTACTGAATATGTTATATATATATTTTTGAATATGTAATATGAATGAGAAATAAGATATGTATAAATATTTGGGGCATATGGGATATTTGTGAAAGGGGAAGAGTAGGTGTTGACTTGGTCTCACCAACGAAGGTGTTGACTTGGTCTCACCAACGAAATATGGTGACTACGGTCACATTATTTGAATATGGTAACTTCGGTTACATTATCTCAAATTGGTAACTTCGTTTACATTATTTGAATATAGTGTCTAATGACACAACGTATATGGGCGATGAGCACGTCGATTGCGCAATGCGGACGCCTTCGATGGTGTGTAGCGGATGGAGGGTTGACTTAGTAGTCCCACGGTGTGACCGGCGCGAGTACGGGTGGTGTGTGGCGGATGGACCATTAGGATTGGGTTTGGGGTGCCTCATCATGTATTGCATATGAATATGAATTGATTTGAACTTGTATGCCCGATTTATTGAATATTAGTCTTGTGTGTGCACATTGAGTCTGTTGACTCACCCGTTGGGGAATTATTTTTCGGTGATGAGCAATAATGGACCGGGTCATGAGCTAAAGGTGGCCATGCATCACTTGAAGAATTTATTTAGAATTTGGACTTCACATTTTCTAAGTACTTTTAATTTTATTTTTGGGTTATTTGATGTAATAAGGCCCTAAGGCCCAAGAGGATTTCTATACTTTTACTTTACGTTTAATTATTATGTTACTTAACTATGTTGTTTTAAAGTTAAGTAAAAATTTATTTCCTTAAAAATAAACCCTAAAATTATTTTGTCACCCTAGTTAAATTGGATTTAAAAAAAATTGATTAAATGGGTTTCCAACCTAAGCCCAACCCAAACCAATAATTTTTTCTAAATTTTACAAATTTTTCACAAAGTAACGAAAGAATTTGAATCGGTTTACTTGAGGAACATACCAGATCCGGTCCAGGCTCGTGGGCCGGTGTGGGGTGTTTCAACTTGCTGACAAAGTAAACATTTCGAAACAAAGTTAGAAATATCCCGTTTCATACCAGACCACCAGTAGTGTTGTTTCAAATCATGATACATTTTAGTACTTCCCAGATGAACAGATAGACTACTATTATGAGCTTCACTCAAAATCAATTGAATCAACTTTGGATTTCTTGGAACACAGATACAATCTCGGAATCTCAAACAATCATCAGTAACTCAGAATTCAGATTCAAAAATTGAATCGCACTGAGCTCGTTTCACTAATAACTTATTATCAAATTTCTGAGCATCACATATCTGTTGTATAAACAATGGTTTCGCTTTTAACTCAGCTAACATAGAACTATCCTCAAACAAATTCAACTGAGCATTCAGAGCACATAGTGCAGACAATGATTTTCTACTCAAAGCATCAGCGACAACGTTCGCTTTACCCGGATGATAATCTATCACGAGTTCATAATCTTTTAACAGCTCTAACCATCTTCTTTGACACAAGTTCAAATCTTTCTGAGTCATCAGATATTTTAAACTTTTATGATCTGAAAACACGTGACATTTCTCACCGTACAGATAATGGCGCCAAATCTTAAGTGCAAACACAATCGCAGCTAACTCAAGGTCATGCGTCGGATAATGCTTTTCATGAGGCTTCAATTGTCTCGAACCATAAGCTACAACTTTGCCTTCCTGCATCAAAACACATTCCAGACCGTTTAACGAAGCATCACTGTATACAACAAATTCTTTACCCGATTTCGGCTGTACTAACACTGGAGCTTCTATTAACAGAGTTTTCAACTGATCAAAACTTTTTTGACATTTATCAGACCATTCAAATCTGACATCTTTTTGAAGTAATCTAGTCAATGGAGTAGCTATCATCGAAAAGCCTTTTAGAAATTTGCGGTAATAGCCAGCTAATCCTAGAAAAGTATGGACTTCAGACACGTTCTTCGGAGGTTTCCAATCCAAAATAGCAGAAAACTTGCTTGGATCTACTCGGATTCCAAAAGCTGACACAATATGTCCCAGAAAACTAACCTCGTGTAACCAAAATTCACATTTGCTAAATTTCGCATTAAATTGCTTTTCTCTCAAAGTTTGCAACACAATTCTCAGGTGTTCAGTATGCTCATCTTCATCATGTGAATAAATCAAGATGTCATCTATAAATACCATAACAAATCGGTCTAGGTACGGTCTGGAAATTCTGTTCATCAAATCCATAAAAACTGCAGGAGCATTAGTTAGTCCCAATGGTATAACTAAAAATTCATAATGCTCGTACCTCGTTCTGAAAGCAGTTTTCGGAATGTCTGAATCTTTCACTCTCAACTGGTAATATCCCGATCTTAGATCAAACTTTGAAAACTCCTTTTAACTGATCAAATAAATCATCTATTTTGGGCAACAAATATTTATTCTTTATTGTCACCTTATTCAACTGACGATAGTCAATACACATCCTCATCGTGCCATCTTTCTTTTTCACAAACAGAACAGAAGCACCCCAAGGCGAGAAACTTGGTCTAGCAAACCCTCTATTGGTCAATTCTTGCAATTGTGACTTTAACTCTTTTAACTCTGTTGGTGCCATTCTATACGGAGCTATTGATTTAGGTGTAGTACCAAGCAGATAATCAATACCAAATTTGACTTCACGAATCGGAGGCAAACCCGGTAATTCTTCAGGGAACACATCAGAATACTCACATACAATAGGCACTGATTCAACTTTCTTTTCGGACACTTTTGAATCAATCACATAAGTGAAATATGCCTCATAACCCTTTTTCACATAACTCTGAGCTTTTAATACTGATATCACAACAGGTAATCCATTCAAATCATTAGATTCAATTCGTACTATCTCCTCATTCGAACATCTCAAATCTATAGTCTTTCTTTTGCAGTTCACAACAGCATCATGCATAAATAACCAATCCATACCCAGAATAATATCAAACTCATTAAATGGCAAAAGCATCAGATTAGCAGGGAAACAAATATCTCGAAACATTAACGGATAGTTGAAACACCCCAAACTCGGCCCACGAGCCTGACCGGATCTGGTATGTTCCCCGGTGTAAACCGTTTCAAATTCTTTTGTTACTTTGGAAAAACTGTGTGTTTTGAAGAAAGTTTGTTGGTGGGTTGGGCTCGAGTTGAAAACAAGTTTGTTTTATATTGGAAACCTATTTATTTTAGATGACAAAATATTTAAAGTTTATTTCAAATTAAATTTGCTTAGTCTTTAATGAACAAAAAGTTCGTAACATGATAAATAAACAAAACAGAAATAAAAGAGTTCACTATGGCCTTATTACATCAAATAAAAACCCAAAATAAAATTCAAGGTACTTAGGAATAAAAGGAAGTCCGAAATAAAATAAACTTCAAGCTGAGCATGGCCACCACAAGTTCTGCCGTCCCGGTCCATCACTGTTCATCACCTGAAACATGTTCCCACAAAGGGGGGAGTCAATAGACTCAATGTGTAACCAACACTAAAATTTAATAGCTCAGGCATACCTTATCATATCACATGCATATTCATATAACAGATAAAATAATGATGCAAACCCAAAACCCAAGCCTAGTTAGCCATCCGCTACACTACCCCGTAGCAACCTGCACACCGTGGGGACTACTAAGTCAACCCTCCATTTGCTACACACCATCGAAGGCAGTCGCTGCAGTCGACGTGCTCATTGCCCTTATAGTTTCGTGGTCTTAGGTCACCACATTCAGATTTCGTGGTCTTAGGTCATCACATTTAGATATCGTGGTCTTAGGTCACCACATTCAGATTTCGTCGTCGTAGGTCACCACATTCACTTCCCCTTTTCAATAACCCATATGCCCCATATCATATTATGCATTAACATGCCAAATTTCCCATTCTTATCTTTATTCACATGTTACATATAACATATTTCATATTCCTAGTAGGAGTAGGAAACGTACCTGAGTACTTTGTACCATAACATGGTACTTTAGCAACATTCTTACACTTTCATATTAACACATATATCAAATTAAAACCATAATTCTATTAAGATTAGTGTGGGGTACACACCTGATTAACTTATCGCTTTCACTGAGATTCCCGAAAATCTGATCTAATGCTTTAGATCTTCTATTCCTATATTCGGCCATTACTAGGCATATTAGCAAAACCCTATTCGTTTATGTAACAAAATCCTGAAGGATTAACACACTTAAATCCTTACCTTCCTGTCGATTGACTACAAATCAAAACCCGAAACTTCGTAGAGTTCCTCCTGGTAATCGGCCAAGCACTAGATTACTTCACGGGTTAGTTTCGGCTTTTTAAACAAATAGAAATAGATCTAGATCATGGTTATAGCCTTGGCCAATTGTACATATGTACTTACCTTTATGATTTGAAATCCCGAAACCTTGTGTACCACTGTCGACTGCCCCTACACATCCATAGTTAGATTCGGCCCTTTACACAAAAATCTATTAGAATGGCCTATGGCCGAATACATGCCTTACCTTTAAATCTTAGAAATCCTGAAACCTTCCTCCTTGTAATTGATAGTCACAGAATCCCGAAGCTTTCCTTTAAAGTTTCGGCCAACATGTATATGGCATTAGAATCTTGAGTTTTGGTTTAAAGAAGAAAGAAAATAATAGCAATAGATCTTTACCCTTACTTGAAGAAGTCGACAGCACCTAAGCTTGAAGTCTCAAAGAGTTTCGGTTCTTGCTTAAAAAATCAATTTGGCTCCTAAAGGATAGGAGAGCATTCGGCTATGGCCACCACACAGAGGGATTCAGCTTGAATAAGGAAAAGAGAAGAGAGGGTGTTGAGGTTTGAAGAATCGGCAATGGTGGATAATGAAGAAGTAGATTTCGGCTTTGGCAAAAATAAAAGAAGATGAACAAAGCTCTAGGAAATTCGACAGAGAGAGGAGAATTTGCTTAAGAAATTCGGCAAAGGAAGAGTGAATGAATGAATGGCCTCTTTTCCTCTAGTAGCCGAAATTATTAGCTAGAGTCCCTTACTTGGCCACCACTCTCCCTTATTTTGATAGCTTTATCCCTTGAATTATCCCTTTATTCAAATTAAAAGAATTTAATCCCACAATTATCTCTTGAAAATAATGATAAATAAATCCCTTATTTATCCCTTATTTATCCACTAATTAAAAAAGAATAAAAGCTCCTAATTTATAGCCTTGTGCCGTCCCTTGCTACTAATCCTGCTGCAAAACAAAACTTTTATTTTGCTTCCCTCAGCACTTCAACCTTGGCCCAATACTCCTGTATGTGGCGCCATTTCCAGGGGCCCTAAGTGGCATCTCCAAGCCACTTTTCCAAGCCCGTTTGTGTGTCATATTTCACATACATTTTCTCTTAAGGCCATCTTGCCTTAGTTTCCTCTTTTAGACTTTAAAACTCAACATTTTCTAAGTCATTTCCTTACATTTCCAAGTTTCCAAAAACGTTCGTGTCCCTCCTTTAACCTAACATTTCCTTACATTTCCAGGTTTCCAAAAATGTTCACTTTCCTCTTTTAAACCTAACATTTCCATACATTTCCAGGTTTCCAAAAATGTTCAAAATATATTCATAACACATAAGACATGTCATTCCGTACAATTAAACCGAAAATGCATAGGCCCTTTTCAGGATGTTACAATAGTTCTTGCACACTTTATCAACAATGACACTTTTACCTAAGGGGTTCGATACTTTTATAGCAAACTCAGTAGACTCTACAGGAAAAGTCTTGCTGAATACTAAATTCATGCATATATATGAATGCGTAGAACCAGGGTCTATCAATGGAATCACAAAAGTATCAAAAAGAGTAAAAGTACCCGTTATAACATCTGGCGATGAAGCTTCCTCTCGAGCTCGGATAGCATACGCTCTGGCAGGCTGATATGGTCCGTCTCGGGTTAGGAGGCGAATCGTAAATGTTGCCCGATCGTAAATTAGACAGTTTCTCTTTCAACTAACAAAAGGGATAATTTTATTGGAAATAATATCTTTGAAATGTAAGGATAGGTGATAGGTTGAAATGGGTACGTATTTGAAACAAGAAAGAACCTTTAATAAAAATTAAACACCCGAATCTTGTAAGTTTCAAATTGATGGAATGAGTTTCGAAATAAAACCGAGATCCACTATCTAGCGAGATAGGAACCAACGGTATAGGTAAATGAACGCCACACCCGAAAGGATGATAAGTTCGAAACAAGGAAAGAACGACGCCACTAGAAAACTAGATAAGTCAATTCAACCTTGAGAATTAGGAGAGTGAATACTCACCAAAAGAAATTTTTCTTTCATTCAAATTCAAAGTTCTCTGTCTACAAATAAAAATGGCCAAATATTTATAGCCAATGTGCCTTACAAATAAAAAAAAATAAATAGCAAGAATTTTGGTATTCAATTTGCTGTGACCTCCCAACGTGGCCATTATCTTTATTTTCAAATGTGCCTTGCCATCCACTATCCCCTAGCCACTCTCATGCCAATTTTAATTTCATGCATAAAATATTCCTGGATTTGTTTTTCTCTGTGTGCCGTCCATATAAGAAACATTATGGCCAACCCATTAAAACATTATGGCCACCATCCCTTGTTCAAATTCACGCATGGTTCCTAATATGCATTCACCAATTCATTATTTAATTCAAAGCTTGTCAAATTTAATTCCCACATGCTCTCTACCAATTGATTATTTTAATGCTCCACCATGCCATGCATTCATGCCCCATATTTTAATGCTCCATTTATTTATTCAATCCCATTTCCATACTCCATATTACCGTCCCATACTTCACTAGCTACACAAGTGCTCCATTTCTTTGTTGTTTATTCAAAACAAATGTCCATGTTTCTTAATTTCATGGATCCTTGCGTGCATTCTCCAAGAATTGAAAACCCATGTTTGTACACCATTAGATGCCTTGATTAAAATAACAATAAGCTCCACTTTTGCCATAATATTCCTTCATTGCCGTCCATTACTAGGCATTTTAAAATGGCTTTGTTTCTTTTAATTTCACAAGCACATACCTTAATACTCCATTTCAATCTTGCTTTCACGCATGCTTCCTCAAATACATTATGTTATGCTTCATTCCAACTTCAATTAATCCCCCAAATTATGCCGTTCAATTTTCTTCAACAAAGCTTGTCTTTCACATTTCAATTAAACTTAATCATCCATCCATTTGTGTGTGTGCCGTCCACCATGTTCACAAGAAGACAAAATTTGTCCTATTATCCCACCTTGTGTCTTTGCATTCTTTTGCCACTCAAAATGCACTTGCCCATCATGGATTATTTATTTCCCATGCTTGCATTTTAAATCACAATGGACTATTTATTTCCCATGTGTGCCGCCCCTTCTCCATGTCCTTTGCCAACATTTCATGCATTTGTTTATTTAATGCAAAGCTCCCATTTAATCCTTCAATTTTCGGCCAAGATATGTTTGAAGTTGCTATCCATTTCCAATCGTAACCTTGCGTATTTGCCTATGAAAACACATAACCAAAAATTAATTTTGAATAAAATTTAACTTGAACCAAAAATTAAAATACTTTACTTTAGACACTTGACATATTAAAATACTAAGACTAATTATTTGGCAAAATTAATTTGCTATAGAAAATTAATTAAATAAATTAAGATGTTTAATTCATTTAATTAAAATTTAGCAATTTAATTTTCAACAAATTCAAAGACTCGATTTATTTAAAGCAATAAAAATTAAAAATTTGGAGTCGAGCTTCATCGACTTGAAAATTCGGTGGGTGCCCCGGGCGTGCCCGCATCATCCCCTCCCTCTTCAAGACGATTCGTCCTCGAATCGACCCATTGGTTATTCGAACAAAAACTCCTTGTTCGTCTTTCCTCGATCAAATGGGAAGGATGATAATAGCAATACCTGAAAAGAAAATTTAAGAATTAGCAAGCGATGTTTTAAACATACTTGCAACCTATATAAAAACAACACCAAACAAATAACCCGTATGCGAACAGGCATAAGCACTTCATCATACAAAATAATCAGGCTTTTGTCAAGAATTAAAACAGAAGGTTCATTATCCAATAAGATAAAACAATGAAGAACATCACGTTTTAAAGATTTTACAAGAGCGGGTTCAACAACGTGATTTTTGTCAACATCCGAAGAAAACAAAATGGGTTCATAGGGTTCAAGTGTCTTACCTTTGGGTGTTGAAAGATAGAAATCTACTTTACCTTTACGGGCGGTTTGGTAAAAATCATTCTTACCTTGCTTGTCTTCACAAGCTGAAAATCGAAGATCGAATTTTCCTTGCTCGATCAAGACGAACCTTCTCTCCTCGTGCATGTAATGTAGTCGATGCTTTATTCACGAATCAACATTTTTCAAATAATATGGGAACTCCATGTACACGAATTGCATATACAAACACAAAATTTGCTTAAGGAACGAATAAAAATTGAAAACAAGGTTGACAAAATTTGTTACCTTATTTAAAAACCAAGTATCAAGAATATAGAAATCTTTCAAACTTACCGGATGATACTTAAGTTTTCCACAAAACAAATCGAAACATATACCCGATATATGGGACTTAGGTTCCGAAAAATCAATCACGTTAGACCAATAAGAATTATGTATGTTCAAGATAAAGCAATCAAAACTCTTAACATATTTCAAAATGTATTTACAAAAACTCAATGATTTCATACTAGACAACGAATTAATCTCGTAATATCTACAATCAAACAAATTGGGGTTAGAAGAAAAATCATATTTATACAAAGAATTTGATGCTTCAAAACGCTTACCTTCCTTACCTTTCGAATCGGGAGGTTCAACTTCACCTTCAACTTTACCTCTTTCAATCAAAGAAATACGTCGCTCTTCCGGGAGGAGTTGAAGTAGTAGGCTTTTATGCGATATGTCGGGAACCTGAAATGAAGAAGCAAAAGAAGAACATACTCCAAATGAGTTAGTTAAATCAACACTCTCTTCTACTTGCTCATCTCGTTTTGTCGTTTCTTTTTCACGCACTTTTTCATTTTCTCTCTCTTTTTCTTGTTCTTTTTCAGTGATTTTCTCAATGGCCTTTTCAAGCTTTATCAAAGCTTGCTCATTGTCTCTCTTTCTTGCCTCTTTTCTTTTTATTTCTTTTTCTTTTTCTTTATTTTTATTATATGGAGTTACAAAAGAATCACAATAATAAGAATTTCTAAAAGAAGAAAAATTATTTATGGATGAATCACGATAATTTCTTCGGGAAGAACACTCCAAAGACGTTTTCTTGGAAGTTTCTGAATGAATATATCGATTAACTCGCGTGATTTCTTGGAGGGAATAAGAATCAGAATATGTACCACTTCGAGAATAATCTTTCGTGGGTGAATACCGCCTCGAACTTCTTGAGGAATAAGAATTTCGATTACAGTCTCTTCTCGAATATTCTTCGAAAGTGTGTCTTTGGGATGATCTTGACTCCGACCTTCGACTTGAAGAAAGTCGATCTTGTTGGTCTCGTTCCTCGATCCGATCCAAGTGCTTTTCAAACTTGTTTATGGCTTTTCGCATTTCGTTCAACAAGTATGGGTAATCATTGGATGAGAACTCTTTTTGAGACATATTTGTTGCTGAAAAGAAATTATTATAACAAAGGGAAATAAACCGACAAAAATTAAAATTCCTTATCACAAAATCTCACAAGTCACTCACAAAGAAATTTCGCTCACACTCGTATTTAACTCGTATAAGTTTTTTTTTTTTGAATACACTCGCGCCTTTTACCGATATTTCTCACTCTCACAAATTCGTATTTCGTTTCGAAAGACCTATTGCGGCTTGAGGGTCGGCTTCAAAATTGGTACAAGGGTTTGATGTCGGGTATAAGGTAGGCTGAACAAAAGAAAATTTTTTTGGGTATACAGTAGGCTAAAACGAGAAAAGAAAAAAAAATTTCGGGGGTCGGGTAGAAGGAAAGAGGGCAGAGAGGTGGTTTTAAGATCGGGGTAAAAGTATTTTCCACACACTTTTTTTAACTCTTTTTTTTAAATACTTTTTTTTGTATTCATATATTTTTTTATACGAATTTTTTTTTTGTATCTCTCTTTTTTTTTTAACTTCAACTATACTATAATGAAATACAAGAAACAAAATTACAACTTGAATTTTTTTTTGAAATTTTTTTTAAAACTTACTCGGATAAACTCGAGATGATCAAAACGTGCCTAATTTAATTGGCTCTGATACCAGATGATACGGTCCGTCTCGGGTTAGGAGGCGAATCGTAAATGTTGCCCGATCGTAAATTAGACAGTTTCTCTTTCAACTAACAAAAGGGATAATTTTATTGGAAATAATATCTTTGAAATGTAAGGATAGGTGATAGGTTGAAATGGGTACGTATTTGAAACAAGAAAGAACCTTTAATCAAAATTAAAGACCCGAATCTTATAAGTTTCAAATTGATGGAATGAGTTTCGAAATAAAATCGAAACCCATTATCTAGCGAGATAGGAACCAACAGTATAGGTAAATGAACGCCACACCCGAAAGGATGATAAGTTCGAAACAAGGAAAGAACGACGCCACTAGAAAACTAGATAAGTCAATTCAACCTTGAGAATTAGGAGAGTGAATACTCACCAAAAGAAATTTTTCTTTCATTCAAATTCAAAGTTCTCTGTCTACAAATAAAAATGGCCAAATATTTATAGCCAATGTGCCTTACAAATAAAAAAAAATAAATAGCAAGAATTTTGGTCTTCAATTTGCTGTGACCTCCCAACGTGGCCATTATCTTTATTTTCAAATGTGCCTTGCCGTCCACTATCCCCTAGCCACTCTCATGCCAATTTTAATTTCATGCATAAAATATTCCTGGATTTGTTTTTCTCTGTGTGCCGTCCATATAAGAAACATTATGGCCAACCCATTAAAACATTATGGCCACCATCCCTTGTTCAAATTCATGCATGGTTCCTAATATGCTTTCACCAATTCATTATTTAATTCAAAGCTTGTCAAATTTAATTCCCACATGCTCTCTACCAATTGATTATTTTAATGCTCCACCATGCCATGCATTCATGCTCCATATTTTAATGCTCCATTTATTTATTCAATCCCACTTCCATACTCCATATTGCCGTCCCATACTTCACTAGCTACACAAGTGCTCCATTTCTTTGTTGTTTATTCAAAACAAATGTCCATGTTTCTTAATTTCATGGATCCTTGCGTGCATTCTCCAAGAATTGAAAACCCACTTTTGCCATAATATTCCTTCATTGTCGTCCATTACTAGGCATTTTAAAATGGCTTTGTTTCTTTTAATTTCACAAGCACATATCTTAATACTCCACTTTAATCTTGCTTTCACGCATGCTTCCTCAAATACATTATGTTATGCTTCATGCCAACTTCAATTAATCCCCCAAATTATGCCGTTCAATTTTCTTCAACAAAGCTTGTCTTCCACATTTCAATTAAACTTAATCATCCATCCATTTGTGTGTGTGCCGTCCACCATGTTCACAAGAAGACAAAATTTGTCCTATTATCCCACCTTGTGTCTTTGCATTCTTTTGCCACTCAAAATGCACTTGCCCATCATGGATTATTTATTTCCCATGCTTGCATTTTAAATCACAATGGACTATTTATTTCCCATGTGTGCCGCCCCTTCTCCATGTCCTTTGCCAACATTCCATGTATTTGTTTATTTAATGCAAAGCTCCCATTTAATCCTTCAATTTTTGGCCAAGATATGTTTGAAGTTGCTATCCATTTCCAATCGTAACCTTGCGTATTTGCCTATGAAAACACATAACCAAACATTAATTTTGAATAAAATTTAACTTGAACCAAAAATTAAAATACTTTACTTTAGACACTAGACATATTAAAATACTAAGACTAATTATTTGGCAAAATTAATTTGCTATAGAAAATTAATTAAATAAATTAAGATGTTTAATTTATTTAATTAAAATTTAGCAATTTAATTTTCAACAAATTCAAAGACTCGATTTATTTAAAGCAATAAAAATTAAAAATTTGGAGTCGAGCTTCATCGACTTGAAAATTCGGTGGGTGCCCCGGGCCTGCCCGTATCACAGGCGCTCTAGCTTCAGATCTGACAACATTATCTCTCGTAGTTCTCTGACTACCACTAACATTTCTTACATTCTTCGATGGTCTACCTCTCATAGGTGCATTATCAGATCTCAGATTCTGAACAGTCTCTGGCTCGATAGACTCAGGGCAATCACGGATAAAATGATCAAGCGATCCACATCTGAAGCAAGCTCTATCGTTTAATCTATAGCTTCCCAGATGTCTTTTTCCACAATGTTTACATTCAGGTCTCTCAGATCGAGCATTTCCAACGCTAGCCACTGAAGTTGCTGGAGTTTTAGAACTCATTTGCGGTCTAGATTGATTTTTGTTCGAATATCTCACTTATCTCTGAAATGAATTTGATTATCTCTGAATCTTTTCGGAGCAGATTGAAATGATTTACTCTGAAATCTCTTTCTCATATCTCGAGTTTTAGACTCAGCTTTTCTTTTATCTTTCCTGAGTGCCTCAGCTTTGCATGCTCGATCAACGAGTACAACGAACTCTTTTATTTCCAAAATCTTGACTAACAAACGAATGTCTTCATTAAGACCATCTTCGAATCTTTTGCACATTATAGCTTTAGAAGATACATATTCCCCGGCATACTGACTCAGTCTCACGAATTCTCGTTCATACTCAGAAACAGTCATTCAACCCTGTTTAAGTTTCAGAAATTCCTTCCTTTTCTGATCAACAAATCTCTCACTGATATATTTCTTCCAGAACTCAATCTGAAAGAAGTCCTATGTAACTCGCTCTCTCGGAACAATAGAAATTAAGGTTTTCCACCATTGATAGGCTGCATCTCAAAGTAATGATACAACACATTTTATACATTCTTCAGGAGTCAAAGACATTTCATCGAATACCCGAATAATATTTTCAATCCAGAACTCGGCCTTTTCAGCATCGTCATCTTTGTTAGCCCGAAATTCTTCGGCTCCATACTTATGGATCTTGTCAACCGGAGGCTTATTTAATAGATTCGGATGCATAACTGGTGGCAACACTGTAGTCTGAGGGGGATTAACCGGGTGCGGGGGTTGTGAAACAGTCGGGTTATTTCTTACGAATTGAGTGAACCACTCACTCATCATCTGGAAGAAAGCTTGTTTAGCTTCTCCCTCTTGACTGCTCGTAGCCGATCTCGAGTAAGAGGGCGCTATCCCTTACGCGGGAGCGCGCACTTTCTCTCGCCGCTCACGGCTCTTCTTCGGGATCCATTACTATACGAAAATCAAATTTTTACACGTTAGGATTCATCACACTATCACAATTCAGATATATGGCATGTATAGCTAGACTCTAACGCGCTACGTTAGTCCGAGAATCGGCTAAACCGTAGTTCTGATACCAACCAAATGTAACACCCCTAACCCGTATCCATCGCCGGACTAGGGTTAAAGGCGTTACCGGATAGATCAGAAACTTTCATAACATTTTATACATTTCATTCATCAATCATACACACAATGTCCCTTAAATAGGTCATCGAGACTATAAGCATGCTTATAAAATGGGTCAGGACTAAACCGAAACACATACAAAATTTCTTAAAAGTTCAAAAACTTTTCTAAATTTCAGGGCTCACACGGCTGTGGGGGTAGGCCGTGCGCCTTCGACGGCAGCTAGACACACCCGTGTGTCCTCCCCGTGGTCAAAACTGACTTAGTTCCCACAGCTACTAAGCACGCCCGTGTAACCAGGCCGTGATTGATTCTGCCAAAAATCACACGGTTACTAGATAGTAGACATGCCCGTATGCCAAGGCCGTGTACTATCTTGACTTGGTCCCCACAGTCACTAGGCACACTCGTGTGCCACAATCGTGTGACATTATAGGCCATTTTCAAAGCAAAAAATGCCCCCCATTTGGGTCTCACCTACAAGCAACATATACCAGCATATATCATGCACATATAACCACCAAAACATACCAAATAACCATTCAAGCCACACATTCAATATCCATTTCAACTATGTCAGCTACCAAAACCACAAATTTTAACAAAAACATAGTACATTCATTTGCTTAACTCAAAAGCTTGACTATTTCATGAATCAACTAACCATGCCAAAACATGATTCACATATCATGATCATAATGCATAATCTCAACTCATCTCTAGCCAAATGTCATGGCTAAGTTCATATAATAACTTATACCCAAAATACTAGCCTATACATGACATATCTAGCTTTATACATTTTCAAAGTGTACCAAAATGATTTTAGTAGTGTGATGACGATCCTTGACGGTCCCGAGCCTTCAGTAGCTTTGACGACCTATAAAACAAAGAAAACACACACACATAGTAAGCTTTCCAAAAGCTTAGTAATTCATATACAAATAAACTTAACACAATTCATTTATAAGTATGGCAATTTGAATTCATTAACATATCCTCAATTTAAGAACATAAATGAACTCTTGGCTTACTTGGCTTGCCATTTCTTACCAACCCACACATCTCAAATATCTCATTTGCTCATATCTCAAACATACATATATCTCAAATGTTCATTTGCATTAATGCACATACATACTTACCTTCCATGCTTATACAAAGCATATATATATATATCAACGTACCTGAAATGGATGTACATTCATGTATTTGTTCTTAACTCGAAATTGTAATTCGTATCACAGATTTGCCCGTTGAACCATAAGAAATCTAATAGGACACTCAGAGAGCTCGGAATATTCGTACAATGCCAACATCCCAGACGAGGTCTTGTAACACCCCAAACCCAGCCCAAACACCACGACCGGATCTAGCATGTCACTAAGAAGAATTTATAAAACACAGTGCGTTCCTAAGGGAAAATCCAGTTTACTTCTTCTGTTGTGATTTTGAGTATAATGTTTATTTAGAAAACTTAGTAATTTTATGTTAACCTAGTTTAGTTTGCCAAATTTCAAAATCAAGTGACTTTTTAAAACCCATGTTATCCGTTTAGGTTATGAAAGTTTTGTCGTAAAAGATAATAATTTACTGAATAATTTAGTTGTATGAAACCTTCGTTGCCTTTGAGTTTTCTTTTTAAAACATATCGTTATTTCAATTGATCGTACAACTTGAGTGTCTAAAACTTAAAAACCCAAAATTTAAAACCCAATTAACAGTGGCCTTATTACATCGTGAAAACCAAACCGGTTATTAAAAATAAGTAAAGTTCTTTACTGAAACGAAATAAAATCATGCATGGCCACCTCGTGCTCCTCTCCAGCCCGGTCCGTTGCACTATGTGCTACCTGAAAAGATGTTAAACAACGGGGTGAGCCATAAGACTCAGTGTGCAACACTTATGCACCATCAAACCGGGCCTTAGCCCTACAGAACAGAATAACAACATATCGCATACACAAAAAATGATGCAGAACCCATCCCAACCTAGATTTCCATCTGCTACACACCTCCCGTACCTGCCAATCACACCAATGGGAATTTCTACAATCAACCCTCACCGCTACACACCATCGATGGCAGTCATGCTGCAATTAGCTGCTCATCATTAGAATCGTGACATAGTTACCAGAACAAATCATGGCAGGGCCACTACAACAGATTGTGGCAGAGCCATTACAACAGATCGTGGCAGAGCCACCAGTAATAACATATTCCCAACCCCATGCAAGCGTAAAATACCGATGTATGGATGCAACAGGTTTCAGCGTGCATGTACAGAATACTCATAGCATAGGTTGAAATATTCCATTAGAACCACTTACTTTATCAGAACAGAAGACACTAACCTGATGTCTCGCATACACCTTTCATGGGTAACCCTCAAAAACCAATCCCGAGGTGTCGGCATTTAACAATATATATTATACATGTACATACAAGTCAAAAAACAAAGCTA
Organism: Gossypium bickii; assembly: GCA_025503065.1. Lineage (NCBI taxonomy): Eukaryota > Viridiplantae > Streptophyta > Magnoliopsida > Malvales > Malvaceae > Gossypium > Gossypium bickii. The sequence goes on from CP106712.1 coordinate 29,882,062, forward strand.
TGGTGTGAGAAGTTACACACCTGATTACGTGCAACACTAAGCTATCTATGACGCTGCTATCACTAGCTGGAATCACGACTATCTGTCTACTATTCTGCTCAGAGGCTGGCCCACAACCTGGTGGCTAATCACGAATAGCAGACACCGCTTGTTTCTTGAACTTAGGGATCGAACACGAAGGTTTGCTTCCTTCCCCAACTTGTATGTTTCTTGCATCCATTAAAAGGTTCGATCAATAAATCACTACAAGAGATACGATTTGAGTACCCACCCAACTAGGTTAAGACGACGATTAATAGGTAAATCGATTCATACAACAACTAGGAGAAATCCTCTTACCTAAGTCGATTGAATCCTGAAGTTGGAAGACTTGGATTAAAACATTGATTGCACACCTACACAAATACCAAATGAGATTCGGCTAAAAGGGAATGGGTTGAAGGAGGTGGCCTTTCGGCCAAACAGGGAATATGAACCCTTCTTTTCACCATTCGACCCAAACTACCACCATCATCTACTCACTTTCAATTATCCCCAAGTTTCAGCACAAACAGTCAAAGCAGAGAAAATTCGACTACAAGGGAAGAAGAATGAAAAACAGGCCCAAAGAAAACGATTTGGCCTAGAGGGAAAAGAAAAAGAAAAAAGAAAAGAGAAAAGAAATAATGAAGAACTTACCAGACTCTGAGATAAGAATTCAGCTTTGGTGAATAATTCAGGGAAGGAACACAAAAGAAGTGATGCTGAGACTTAAAGGTTTCCGCTAAGAGAGAAAATAGGGTGTAGTTTCGACTTTTAGTGAATGGAAAAGAAAGCGAGAATCACAACAATAGGGATCAATAGGATCCGACAAGAGAGGAGTTTTTGCGAGGAAAACGAAATAGAAAAGAGAGGGGAGAGCAGTGATTTTCTGCTAGAGCTACAGAGAATGAGTAGAAAAGAAAAATGAAAGAAATATGCTCATAGGTCTACTTAGTTTCGGCTATTGGTCATTTGAAAAGAAAAGAATGAATGCTCCTAACCCAAATTTCGGCTTCAAGTGAATAGGGTTACCAAAAGAATCGACAGAGCTCCCAAATGGCTACCAAAATTCGGCACTCCTAGCACTAAACACACAAAACTGAAATCCCCCCATCAAGCACTCTACTTTTGGCCAACAACTACAATTGTCATCAACTCCCTTTTTCTACTCCTACTTTTACTCCAATCCACACATTTGCATTAGAAGACCAATTCAAATTTCCCCCAACACCTCTTAGCCACTTATTTCAAATTCAAAGACTCCATCTACCAACCACCCTGAGAGTCCCAATGAAAGCCACCTCCTTAGCTTTCTGATGCAAAAAAAGGCTTCCAAAAACGGCCAATGTGACTTGAACCCTGAACCTCCTTCCCTCCTGTGGCGTCACTCCCTTCCATGCTAAGTGGCGTCCCCCTTTGCCACTCCAACACCTCACTTCTTGTGTCACCAAATGCCAACTAAAACCCCAAATGTCTTGCTCCTATTTGGCTATCCTCTAAAAAGTGCCAATACTAAAATTTCACTAAGCCTTCGACTTATCCCCGAGCCTTCTCGAGGCCCCCAAACACAACCAAACCACAAGCATAACACATCGATACGCAGAAAACATAAAAGATGCAAAGCCCCTAAATCCCGAATGTTACAGTTCTACCCCCTTAAAGAAATTTCGGCCGCAAAATTTACCTGATCAAAAAAGATGCGGGTACTACTGTCGCATAACATCCTCTAGCTCCCATGTCGCTTCCTCTGCATTGTGGTTTCACCACAAAACTTTGACCAAAGGAACTGACTTCCTTCTCAACACCTTTACGTCTCGATCCAAGATTTGCACTGGCTCCTCCTCAAAGGACAAGTCCGATCTTACCTCAATCTCTTCCACTGGCACAATGTGTGACGGATCAGAACGATAACGTCTTAGCATTGAAATATGGAACACATCATGAATCTGTTTTAGTTCTGAAGGCAACTCTAGCCGATATGCCACTGGTCCCACACGTTCTAATACCCGATAAGGTCCAATAAACCTGGGACTTAACTGTCCCTTACGTCCAAATTTCATCACCTTCTTCCACAGTGAGACCTTTAAGAAAACTCGGTCACCCATTGCAAACTCCAATTCCTTCCGTTTCAAATCCGCATAAGACTTCTACCGGTCAGACGCTTCCTTTAACTGAGCCCGAATTAACTTAACTTTCTCTTCCGCCTCTGAAACCAGTTTTGGACCTAACATCTGACGCTCACCCAACTCTATCCAACAAGTAGGAGTACGACACCTTCGTCCATACAGTGCTTCATAGGGCACCATCTGAATACTAGATTGGTAGCTGTTGTTGTACGTGAATTCTGCCAAAGGTAAATACTCCTCCCAACTACCCCTGAAATCAATGACACAACCTCTTAACATATCCTCCAGGATCTAGATTACTCTCTCAGACTGACCATCAGTCTGCGGATGAAAAGCGGTGCTGAAGTCTAGCCTTGTCCCCAATGCTTGATGCAATGCCCTCCAAAAACGTGACGTAAACCTAGGGTATCTATCCGATATGATCGACACTGGTACCCCATGCAGTCTCACAACCTCTGCCACATACAGCTTAGCCAACCTTTGCAGAGAATAGTCGACACGAACAGGTATGAAGTGGGCGAACTTCGTCAGCCGATCAACAATCACCCAAATCGAATCTTTCTTAGTGGGCGTAAGGGGTAGCCCATTAACAAAACCCATCGTGATTCATTCCCACTTCCACTGTAGAATCTTCATCGGCTGCAACAAGCCCGAAGGGAACTGATGTTCTGCCTTTACCTGCTGGCACGTCAAACATTTACTCACGAATTTGGTTACCTCTCGTTTCAAACTTGGCCACCAAAACTATTCCCATAAGTCCCGATACAATTTATTCCCTCCAGGATGCATAGCGTATGGGCTACTATGCGCCTCCTGAAGAATCATCTGCTTTAATTCAACATTCCTCAACAAACTCTCTTACGGAAACACAGAACCCCATCACAGTTCAAACTATAATCCTCTCCTTCACCATTCTGCACTTGCCGGAGTCGAGCACCAAAACATCGTCTAACAACTGTTTTTTTTTAATCTGGCTTGTCTACATCGGTTTCACTTGGAGTTCAGCTAACAAACTGCCATCTTCATACAGGCTGAGATGAGCGAACATTGCCCTCAAATCCGTTATCACCTTCCGACTCAGCGCATCTGCCACCACGTTAGCCTTACCCGGAGGATATTCGATCGAACAGTCATAGTCCTTCAATAGTTCAATCCACCTACGTTGTCTTAGGTTCAACTCCTTCTGGGTAAGGAGGTACTTCAGACTCTTATGATCGGTGTAAATAACAGACTTCTCTCCATACAGGTAGTGTCTCCAGATCTTCGGAGCTAACACTACCACAGCCAATTCTAGATCATGTGTGGGATAGTTTTTCTCATGCGGTCTTAACTGCCGAGACGCATACGCTACAACTTTCCCGTCTTGCATTAACACACATCCTAACCCCGTGTTTGAAGCATCACAATAAACTACAAACTCTTTACCGGCTTCAAGCTGAATCAACACCGGAGCTTCTGTCCGAATCCTCTTCAACTTCTCAAAACTCTCCTGTTGCTTGTCGGTCCAAAAACATGGTACTCCCTTCCTCAACAACTTAGTTAAAGCTGCCGCAATTAATGAGAACCCTTCAACAAACCTTCTGTAGTACCCGACTAATCCCAAGAAACTTCGAATCTCTGCCACAGACTTCGGCGGTTTCCAATCCCACACAGCTTCTATCTTTCGGGGGTCAACCCTAATTCCTGCTGCAGAGACCACATGCCCTAAGAAAGTTACTTCCCTTAACCAAAACTCACACTTGCTGAATTTGGCATACAACTGTCTTTCCCTCAGAATCTGCAAGACCACTCGAAGATACGCATCATGCTCCTCTTCTGATTTAGAATAAACTAGGATGTTGACCATGAACACCACAACAAACTGATCTAGGTAAGGTTGGAACACTCGGTTCATAAAAGTCGCTGGTGCATTTGTCAACCCGAATGGCATTACCAAGAAGTCATAATGACCGTAGCGGGTTCGAAATGCCGTTTTATGAATGTCCACTTCTTTGACCTTTAATTGATGATACCCGGACCTTAAATCTATCTTTGAAAAGACTATAACCCCTTTGAGCTGATCGAACAGATTGTCGATTCTCGGCAGTGGTACTTGTTCTTTATTGTCAACTTATTTAGCTGGCAGTTGTCAATGCACATATACATGGACCCGTCCTTCTTCTTTACAAATAGGACTGGCGCTTCCCACGGAGACACACTCGGTCGAATGAATCACCGATCCAACAGTTCCTGGAGCTGGGCTTTGAGTTCTATCAGCTCCTTCGGCGCCATTCTATAAGGGGCGATGGACACCGGAGCCGTTCCTGGAAGTAGCTCAATTCCAAACTCCACTTCATGATCCGGAGGTAACCCTGGCAGCTCCTCAGGAAAGACATCCACGAAATCCTTTACTATTCTAACCTCATTAACAACCACTTCCTTTGCGTCCAATGCACTAATAAAAGCTAGGAATACATTGCATCCTTTCCGAATCATCTTAACAGCCTTTAACGTAGAAACCACGTTGGAGAAATAATTCTTTCTTTCCCCTATCACAACCACTTCTTCACTTTCCGAAGTACTCAACACCATGCGCTTAGTCTCACAATCCAACTTAGCATGATGTTTAACCAACCAATCCATTCCCAGGATGAGATCAAACTCTCCAAATGATAATTCCATTAAGTCTGCCGAAAACACTACTCCTTGAGTCTCTGGAGGCACATTCCTAAATAGTTTGTCCACTATCATGGATTGTCCTAGCGGGTTAATTATAGTCATCTTCCTAGCAGTTATTTCAGATTCCACACATAAAGTCTCAGATACCGAGCATGCAACATAAGAGTGGGTTGATCCAATATCAATCAAAGCAAGAAATGGATTATCAGCGATAAGAAATGTATCGGTTATAACGTCCAGTGCATCGCTATCCTCTCACCGACGAGCTGCATAGACTAGGCCAGTCTTTCACCATATGATCCATAGATCTGCACCTGAAACATCCACTAGTTCTCCTTCTGCATTCCCCGAAATGTACCTTCCCACACAAAGGACATGATCGATACTGACCCCCTGTAGTAGATGTCAGAACATGAGCTGGCCCATCCAACCTAGGCCTTTTCTGAAAACCCCCAGATGATCCCGACGGCCCAAAACTTCATTTATTCCTACTCCGATCCTTATCTTTATTTAGCTTCTCAGTTCGTTTTACCTCTTCGGCTATTTTAACTTTCTCAACTAGAACGGTAAAGTCTCTTTCTCGTTGTGGTACTATCAATACTCTTAACTTATCTCGTAGTCCATCTTCGAACCGTACGCAGCACTCATAGTTAGTCGCCACAATACCTCGGGCGTAACGGCTCAAGCGCAGAAATTCTGCCTCATATTCAGGCACAGATTTGCTCCCTTGAACCAAATTCAAAAATGCAGCTCTTTCGGGATCCATTACTATACGAAAATCACATATTATACGTCAGGATTCATCACACTATCACAATTCAGATATATGACATGTATAGCTAGACTCTGACACGCTACGTTAGTCCGAGAATCGACTAAACCGTAGCTCTGATGCCAACCAAATGTAACACCCCTATCCCGTGTCCATCGCCGGATTAGGGTTAGAAGCGTTACCAAATAGATCAGAAAGCATTTACAGAAATTCATACATTCATTCATCATTCTCAAGCATAATGTCCTTAAATGAGTCATCGAGACCCTAACCATGCTTATAAATCGGGTCGGGACTAAATCGAAACATTTACAAACATTTTCTAAAAATTTAAAACTTTTCTAAGTTTTTATGAATACACGCTCGCGGGGGTAGGCCATGTGCCTCCCACAGCAACTAGACACACCCGTTTGTCCTCCCCGTGGTCGAAACTAACTTAGTTCCCACGGCCACTAAGCACGCCTGTGTACCTAGGCCGTGGTCGATCCTGCCAAAATTCACATAGCTGCTAGGTGGCTGGCACGACCTTGTGCCAAGGCCGTGTACTCTTATGCTAGCCACTGTCTTAGCCCCACGGTTACTAGGCACGCCCGTGTGCCACAACCGTGTGATATTATAGGCCATTTGCAAGGCCAAAAAACCACCCATTTGGGTCATACCTATAAGTAACATATACCATCCCATTTCATGCACATCTAACCACCAAAACATACCAAATAGCCATTCAAACCATGCATATTTGACAACTAAAGTAAACACATAAACAATACATTCATTATCCATTTCAACTATGCCAACTACCAAGACCAAAACATATAACAAAAACATATTACATTCATTTGCTTAACTCAAAAGCTTGACCATTCTATGGATCAACTAATCACACCAAAACATGCTTCACATATCATGATCATAATGCATAACCCCAATTCATAATTAGCCAAATCACATAGCTAAGTTCATGTATCAACTTATACTAAAATACTAGCCTATACATGCCATATCTAGCTTTATACATTTCCAAAGTGTACCAAAATGAATTTATTAGTGTGATGACAATCTGTGACGGTCCCGAGCCTTCAATAGCTTCGACGACCTATAAAACAGAGAAAACACACACAGAGTAAGCTTTTCAAAAGCTTAGTAAGTCAATATACAAACAAACTTAGCATGAATTGCACATAACCGAATTAATAAGATGACCAATATGGTTCTTATGACAAAAATCACCACATTCTTTCTTGAGCTCATATGTTTAGCCATAACTTACCATATTTCCAAATCACATACCATATATGCATATAGATCATCTAGTTAAGACTTTACATATCGTATCATCAATTTCATATACATAACATCATAACTTGCTCACATAGATACTTACCTTATATACACAATTAGTATATAAGCAACGTACCTGAAACAGATATTCATTCACTTAATTTATCAAAGTTCAGATTTGAAATTCGTATCACAGACTTGCCCGTTGAACCGTAAGGAATCTAATAGGATACTCAGAAGCTTGGAATAGTCGTACAAATCCAATGTCTCAGACGAGGTCTTATATGCACTTAGATATCGATGCCCCTATCCCAGACAGGGTCTTACACGAATCAATACAATGCCGATGTCTCAGACATGGTCTTACACGTAAAGCTCATATCGATGCCTATGTCCTAGATGAGGTCTTACACGTAAAGATCAAATCGATGCCAACATCCCAGACGTGGTCTTACACGAAATCTCGAATCAACGCTAATGTCCCAGACTTGGTCTTACATGATAAAACAGAATAGATACCTATGTCATGACAAAGCTAATCCTATCTATTCCTAGGTTCGTATGGGACTTCTCGGACTTAGTCACTATCTCAAACTTATCTCGGAATTCGTATGCATAACCTCTCATAAATATCCATTATCCACATTAGTCATATGAACAATTATAATTTCATACAAGTACGTTTATTTGCATAGTGACTTACCTCGGACTCGATTTAATTAAAACGAAAATGGCTACTCGATTACTTTCGCTTTCTCGTGATCTAAGTCTGTTTTCCTCAGTTTTTGATCTAAACATATTTAGAATTAACCCTTTAATTCACTAACTTATTCAATTCAATCCATACACACATTTAGGGCTATTTACAAATTAACACTCACATTTGCACAATTTATCAATTTAGTCTATTTTTCTCAAAACATCAAATTCACAAAATCAACACATACACATACTTAGCCGAATGCATATACATCTCATTCAAGCCCATATTTTCCATCAAATTTGCAATTTGTCCCTCAAATAGCTATTTTCTCAATTTAGCCCTAATTAGCTAAATTCATCAAAAATTCAAGAATAAAACATGTTCATCTAGCTCAAATCTTTCATTTAACAACTAAACTCATCTCAAAACTTAACATATCAACAATGGCATCTCACACAAACATCATCAATTCATCAAATTGAGACATGGGCTTAATAGTAGACAAAGCAACGATTACAAAAATGTAAAAATTATCAAAAATCGAAGCAAAACTTACCTTAAATTGAATCAAAAGCTAGCCGAATGCCCTAGCTCAATTTTCTTTTTCTTTTCTTTGATGTTTTCGGCAATATGGATAATAATGGCTTATTTTTAAGCCTTTTGTTTTATTAAATATCATGTAATTAACAAATTACTAATATAACATTAATGAAACAATTTTATCATCTTATAATGCATGGATATAAATGCCAACTTACTCATAATGGCATAATAACCTTTTAAGGACCTCATATAATAAAGACATAAGCAAATAGATTTTTTTACAAAAAGCATGCTAATATTGCATTTAATGCAATTCAATCATTTTGTCAAATTAAGCACATGACCAGACAAATTAGCTTACGAAACTTTAACACATGCTTAATCATATATCATAGACACGGAAAATAATATAAAAAATTAATACGGACTCGAATTTGTGGTCTCAAAACCACTATTTCGATTAGGGTATAAACTGGACTGTTACAATTTCAGATCAATTCAGATGGTTGTTTGTTGTTCAGAGATAGAATGTGTGTACCGAAGAATTCAGAACTAGTACTGAAGATTTTACATGAAGTGCAAAATAGTATTATGTCTATGCATCGTGGTAGCAACAAAATGTATAATGACTTGAAGAAAATGTACTGGTGGCTAGGAATGAAAAGAGGTATTTTCGAATTTGTATCTAGATGCTTGATATGTCAACAAGTAAAGGCTGAACACCAAGTGCCTTCAGAATTATTACAGCCAATTACAAATTTGAAATGGAAATGGGAAAGGATTACCATGGTCTTTGTATCGGGATTACCTTTGTTACCCAAAAAGAAAGATGATGTATGGGTAACTGTTGATCGTTTAACGAGGTCAGCACATTTTATCCCAGTACTATGGATTTTTCTTTGGATAGGTTGGCTGAATTATATGTCTCTGAAATTGTAAGATTGCATGGAGTGCCAACCTCCATTATTTCATATAGAGATCCTCAGTTCACGTCCCGATTTTGAAGTAAGTAGCAAGAAGCTCTGAGCACTCGTTTACATTTTAGTACTGCATTCCACCCTCAAAAAGATGGACAATTGGAACGTGTGATATCGATTTTGGAAGATATGCTTCGATGTTGTGTACTTGAATTTGGGGGTAACTGGGAAATGTATCTGCCTTTGATTGAATTTTCTCACAATAATAGTTATCAGTCCAGCATTAAAATGGCACCGTATGAGGCTCTATATGGTCGCAAATGTAGAACTCCATTGTATTGGATAGAGTTAAGAGAGAAAAAGATACATAGGATTGACTTGATCCGTGAAACCGAGGAAAAGGTGAAGATAATATGAGACAGTTTGAAGGCAGCCTCAGACCGTCAAAAGTCCTATGTTGATTTGAAACGAAAGGAGATAGAATTTCAGGTTGGTGATATAGTGTTCTTGAAAGTATCACCATGGAAGAAAGTTCTCTGATTCGGTCGTAAAGGGAAATTGAGTCCACAATTTATCAGACCTTATGAAATCATTGAAACAATCGGGCTGGTTGCATATAGGTTAGCATTACCACCTGAGCTTGATAAGATTCATAATGTTTTTCATGTATCCATGTTACGACGATATCAATCGGATCCTTCACACGTTATTCCTCCAATAGAAGTTGGTATTCAGCCTGATATGACCTACAATGAAGAACCGATCAAAATATTGGCACATGAGACGAAAGAGCTGAGAAATAAAAAGGTGGCATTGGTAAAAGTGCTCTGGCAACAACATGGATTAGAGGAAGCTACCTGGGAGCCGGAGGATATCATGAGGAGGCAATATCCTACCCTCTTTTTCGGTAAGAATTTTTGAGGACAAAAATTTCTAGGGGGGAGAGTTGTAACAGCCCAATTTCGGTGAAATCTGAATAGTGGTTTCGGGACCACAAATCTAAGCCTAAAAATAAAAAAATTTATTTTATTCTATTTCATGGTTGGTATTATGATGGGAAGGTCACATGAAAATTTTGATACGAAAATTTTATCGATTGTGTGGTTAATTAAGTAAAGGACTAAATTGCATACAATGCGAAAGTTGAATTCTAGAAGCTCTAAGGATTAAATAGCTATGGAATTCAAAATTAGAGGTCCTTATATGGTAATTAGACCATTAAGAAAAGTATGTAGATTTTTCTTGGTGACTCATCCATGGAAAAATTAGAAATGGCTAGGGACTAAATTGGAAATCAACAAATTAAAAAGATGATAGAAAAATATAAAGAAATTATCATGTTTTCTATTCATCTTTTCCCCCAATATTTTCTATGGAAACCCTAGGAGAGAGGAAGAAAACTTACCAAGCTTGTAATGGTATGAAATCAAGTCTCGTTTTTAATTATTTTTATATTTTTAGAATTGGGATAGCCTAATCTTTCTATTTATGGAATTTATTTGAAAAGATAACAAAGTGTAGAAACTTTGCCATGGATGTAAAAGCTGGAAATTTGAAATTTATGGTAGAAAATGAAAGATAGTTGATAGATAAACAACTTTTACAAAGCAATTTTTCATGGAAACTTAGTTAGGGACTAAAATGAAAAATTAGTAAAACCCATGGAAAATGCTGAAATTTGTGAAATGTATGTGCTGTAAAATTTGTTATTAAATTTTGGTTAGGCTTGGAAAGAGGACTAGATTGCATGAATTTCATTTTCCGAGCCTAGGGATGAAATTGAAATTTTTGAAAAGAGTAGGGGCAAAATAGTAATTTTGCTTAGGATGTAGTAGAATGCAAATGTATGTAAAATGTGATGAGTTAATAATTAAATTTGCTTATATAGACCCGGAATGACCAACTACGAAATTAGATCGAGGGAAATAAAAAGTTTCGGATTAGTTGGAATTCAAAACATACTTAAATATGTATGTAAAAAATGCTTGAATTGAATTATATGATTTTAATGATATGCATGTGATGATGAACATAATGAAATAACTATAATTTGGAAAATATGGATAAAATGTCATGTCCCGGTTGAACATTAAAATTCGATGGATTATGGTGATTTCTTGAAACGAGTAGGATATGACAAATGTTACAAATAGGATTTAGCCCAGACGGGTAATATTGAATTAAGCCTCTTGAGCATATGTTATAGATTGGTTTTAGCCTTGACAGATAACCCTATTAAGCTCTTTAAAGCATTGGTCACTAAAAGGATTTAGCCTGGACTGGCAATCCTAAATGACCCCTATGAACGTCGGTTGAAAATTGAGATTTAGCCTGGACTGGTAATCCTGTTGTAAAATATGTGGCTCGAGAGTGTGCTCTTTGAACTTATGCCCAATGGGTAATTATGAATATGAATTGATGGATAATTTATGTGTATGCCTTATGTACATCACCCGAATGTTCATCGAAATTTCATTAGAGTAACGGAAAAGACTCTGGAAATATGGAAAGTTGGAATTAATGGAAGTTTACATGTAATGAGCTCATTTATGTTCACTTGTTATTTATATGATGTTATATGACTAACTTGCTTGATCAAGTGTATATGTTTAGGTGAACTACCTATAATGGATGAAATGTATGTTTATATATGCTTGTTTGAATAGATATAACCGGTAAGTTTATTTTCCGTTATATGAACTTACTAAGCATGAAAATGCTTATCCCATTTACTTTTCCCTTATTTTATAGTGCTCGTAAGCTCGCGAAGGTTGGAAGATCGGTTGGAGAATAATCACACTATCCACTATCTCCTTTTTGGTATACTTAGAAATCTTATTTTGGTATAATGGCATGTATAGGCTTATTTGGCCAAATGATGATTGTAAGTGATGTTTTGTAATCTAGCCATTGGAATGGCTAGTAATGATTTATTTGGTATGTTTAAAAGTTATCTCATGTTCAATGCTTATGTGTTAAGTGTGGATAGATAGAGTATGTTTATCTTGTATATGCCTTAAAAGTATAATTATAAACATGATTTGCATATGATATTATGCCATGATAGATGTCAATTTAGGCTTGGTCTTAATGCTTGATTTGGATGGTATATACATGCAAGTATTGGTGTAGGTAGTTGGCAAAATTGGGTGAGAAAATGAAGCTAAAAAAATGGCTTCAATTTGTCCACACGGGCATGTGTCTAGGCCGCCAGGCCGTGTGTCCTATGCAGCTTAAATTTTAGAAAACATAATGCTCGAAATTAAGCACACGGGTAGAGACACGACCGTGTTACACGACCGTGTGAAAATTGCACCTAATTTCAAAAATAAAAATTTACCACATGGCCTATTACATGGGCGTGTGACATGGCCGTGTGACTTAAATTTCTTCATTCCTTAGAAGTCAAAGAGTTACATGGGTTAAGGACACAGGCGTGTGAGACCACATGGCCCGACTACACGGGCGTGTTCCTAGACCACACGGGCGTGTGGGCCCTGTACTTGGGTAAGATTTTGGAATTTCACGAAAAATTTCCTGAGATCCCAATTTAGTCCCGATTCATTCCTAATGCTCATATTGGGCCTTCAGGGCCCATTTAAGGGATGTTACGTATAATATCAATAAATGAATAGTGATTAACACAAAATGTTTGTAAATGTTTCAAAAATCTCTGGTAATGCTCCGTAACCCTATTCCGACGACGGATACGGGTTAGGGGTGTTACAGCTCAAGTGAGCAATGATGTAAAGGAAAAGGAAAAGGAAAAGGAAAAGGAATGATTTTGACCATATGTTTAACACACTTTGTGTGAGCTTTGCTGCATATCCGATATTTTATTATAAGTGGTTAAATGGGCATGTAAAGGGATGGAATGGTAAGTGTTCTAATCGATTATGTTATGAACCTTTGGGAAGGTATGAAATGATAATGAACAATGTATCATATCTATGTTCATGGAAAGTATGAATTCAATGTCACTATGTTCATGTAATCTATCTTACCATGTGATAATTCTATTGAGTTATCTGTTAAAGCACAAACATGTGTTGTTAATGATGTTTAGGCTTATGCCAAGCTTATGTTGGATTGAATCATGTTTAAATTGTAAGGTTATGCATTGAAATGGTAAGCTATATTCATGATTTACGAACTTACTAAGCATTATATGCCTATGTTTTATAGATTATCGGAAGCTCGATCAGTTTGGAAGCTTGTCGGAGACCTATCACACTATCCAACAAATATATCAATAGGTTTAGATGTTTTGGCCAAGTTTATAGTGGGATGTATAAGTGGAATTACGTTTAATGTTTAGGTTGAATGCTAAGTGTTGATTTTGGTATGTATACATATGTTGGTTACTTGGTACCATTTGGAAATTGTTGATTCATGTCACTTATATGATTTTGATGCATGTGAGTAATGGTCCAAATGGTAAATTTATATTGACATGGTATAGGTCAAGAATGACATGTTTTAAGATGGAAATAAGCTAGTTGTGTATGGTTGATGTATGGCCAAATATGCATAAGTTTAAATGTGTTAAATGGTTTGTGATTGAGGTACCCTATTTGCGTATTGGTTGTATGGATTAATGGTTTAGTGAATTAGTCATTTTATGCATAAGTTTAGATGTGTTAAATGGTTTGTAATTGAGGTACCCTATTTGCGTATTGGTTTTGGGTATGTTTTGATACCTTGGTCAGATGTGCAAATTGTGTTTAGGTACATTATTCAAGTAGGTGAAGGAAATGGCTTGATTTTGACCAATTTCTTGTCCACACGGCCTAAGACACGGGCATGTGCCTCAGTCGTGTGTGACAGACGACCATGCGACACGGCCTTGTGTCCCCTATAGGTTTTAAAGGTTGCAAGTCAGGTAGTTACACGACCTAGCACACGGTTTGGCACACGAGCAGGTGGCTTGGTCATGTGACCCAACTCAGAGAGTTACACAGGCATAGACATAAGCTAGGACATGGCCGTGTGTACCTAATTTGATTGTTGCACGGTCTGAGACACGGGCATGTGTCTCAGCTGTGTGACCCTTGCAGTTCAATTTTTCTAGCTTTTTCTTAAATGTTTCAAATGTTTCTGATTTAGTCCTGAATCATTTCTAAAGTGTTTCTAAGGCCTCGAGGGCTCAATTAAGGGACGATGTACATGTATATGATTGGATTATGCTATGTTTATATCAATGTTTGGAAATGTATGTTTTTATATTGCGATTTTATGGTAATGCTTTGTAACTCTATTCTATCAACGAATACAGGTTAGGGGTGTTACGATGTCCTCGTGATGCTTTTGAAGCTCGGGAGTCATGGTGGCAAGCATTAGACATCCTATGTCTAACATGTCATCAAGATGCTTCTTATAAGTATCCTTGACAGCTCTAGAGTCATTAGCTATTGGTTTATAAGGAACAGGTTCTTCAATGACATATAATTTTCATTCTTGTTTGAAATTAATCCTCAAGTTACGGAATCAGTCAAGGAAGTTCAAGCCATTCAGCTTGTCTTTCTCAATGACCGACCGTAATGATAAAGAACTTGTGTTGTTTGCCATAATTAATCTACAATAATAAAATATGCTCAAGAGTACATTTACCAAGTTTATTATGATCATTAAAAGGATTTTATTAAATGATGCTCCCATTATTTTATTCAAAATTAAAAACCCTCATATTTTAATTTTGGAATGACTTTCTCTAATGTTTTCTAGTGGGTAAGGATCCATATTTCACCTCTTCTTAAAGCAGCTTTTGCTTTACTCTCAAGATTTTAGTTTTTTTTAGGTAAGCAACACTTGTTAATTACATCACATATAATCCTCTATTTTGTTCCAATCATCTCACGATTTATCCAAATGTCTTACCTCTAGGTATCTAATCCTATTAGAGTAACTTAGTTAAGTTATTAGCCAACATCATTACCTGCGAATATCACTTGCTTATTCTTCGCGTTTGACCAAGATAGATACATATATTTCGCTTTAGCAGAACCTACATTGTAACAACTCATTTTTAATCAAATCAAAACAGTGGTTTCGGGACCATAAATCTGAAGTCAAAATAATTATTTTATTATTATTTTAATATCTACATCATGATAATGTGATTGTGTGAAAATTTCGTTAAGAAATTTAATTGTTTGAGTACTTAATTTGATAAAAAGGACTTGTAACACCCCTCACTCGTATCTGATAAACTGTAATTATAACATATTTTAACCCCGCATTTAGCTTACTTTTGGATGATTTATCCCTTGATTTATATAAAAAGGTGCTGTTAATCCTTTCTTTTCATGTCCTAAACCCAAGAAAGCACCCGAGAATGAAAAGAACGTAAAATAGGCCCAAAACAGAGTAAATAGGCCATATCATGAAATCGACACTGCCTGGCCCAAAAGACCACATGGCCGTGCCTTGTTGAGCATCTAGAACATGGCCTCTCCCCCGATTTACACGGCCGTGCCTCATTAAAGAATCCAAACACGGCCTAAAATTAAGCTACACGGGCATGTGCCATGGTCGTGCCTCTGTCGCTGGAATGAGCAATTTCAGTTGGAAAAGGATACTTAGGGAGAAAGAATCACATTCCAAAGAGCCTATATATATCCCCTAAGTGCCACCATTGAGGGGGAGGCGAGCTAGGCCAAGGAGCCAAGCCGGAAAGGTCAGAATTGTAGGAATCGCTTGAAGTTATCCAGTTGATCCATCCCAAGAAGCCGAAATTATACTCAAGATGGCGGAATTCTCCTTCAATTCCTTCAATGTTTTGTTTTATATTTTCTCTTGAGATGTTTTCTTTCTTAGTTATGAACTAAACCCCTCAGATACCTAAGGCGATGAAACTTAGATGAATCTTGTTATTTGATTTCTGAATTTTATGATAAATTCTTAGTTTGTTCTTAATTATGCATGCTTAATCCAAATCTGATGTGCTTAGGTGGAGGAGGAATAGACCCTGCTTAAGAGTAGATCTAGCATAATTAAGCGGAGTTGATCGAATGCCTAGAGATAGGGTTACGAGATTTTGCCAGATTAGGGTGAAACCTAATATGGGAATCCATAGATCGATTTACTGCTATTCTAGGGGGTTATTATAAGAGAACGAGAGTTCCACTAATTGACCTAGGGTTAGACGTTATTCGCCTCGAGAGAGGGTTTAGTATAGGTTAGGGAGTCCTACGGATCAAGCTAAGAAAATAAATCATATGATTCAAGGTTAGATAACAGGTGCAGTCTAGGTGGATTCTTCTTGAGGGTATCATCATGATCAATTGAGTCTTTCTCCAAGTTATTTCCCAATTCGTTCTTTTTGTCTTTGTCCTTAGCTTAATCGTTGTTAAATTTAGATTAAAACAACTTCACTTTATTTTTAAGGCTAAATAATAAGAAGAAACAGGGTTACGAAATATTACTAGAGTTTTCAGAACAATTATATACAATCCATGTTAATTACTATTCATATTCTGAGATTATTCATATCATCCCTTAAATGGACCTTCGAGGCCCAATATGAGTATTAGAATCGAATCGGGACTAAATCGAGAACTCATAGAATTTTTCACAAAATTTCAAAAAAATTCCAAAATGCTGGGCAGAAATTCACGTGTGGTGATACGAACTTGCCTCGGTGATGATTCGATTCATAAATGTTTGCCTGATCATCTACAAGGAGTAATAAATCTTTTAAAAATTAGAAGTTTTGGAAATAAGTTGGCGAAAGCTTTTAATTGATTTTCTTTTAGAAATGGCTTAAGTTAGGAATGGAGGTTGATAGATGATGAATGAATCAGTTTTAGAAGATGGAATGGTTAGGTTCGGTTTAGTAGGATGAAATAAAGTCAAGTGAAGTGTAGATAGATAAAGTGTAGGATAGTCTGTGGAAATGGCGATACAGACTTAAACACGAGAAACAATTCAACACTAGAAAGTGTCACCCCGGTTTCTATTTGGTTTAAGGTGAATGATGGAATTCGAAAAAATGGACCTTGACTCGTTACTTAGCAAATTAAGAACCAAAGGTATAAAAATATGGACGAACACCGCACCTGGTTGGTGATAAGTTAGAAAGAAGAGAACGATTGACGCCACTAGTTTCGCTAGATAAGTCAAACCGAAACTTGTACGAATTTAGAGAGGATTAAACTCACTCTTTAAACAAAGTTCATTCAAATTGATAAAATGGAAAAAGTCCTTTAAACAAGCTAATTACAAAGTATTTATAGTGCTTACATGAGGCTAGCTAAAAAGTCACATGACTTCAGCTTTAATGTGTTGTTTAATGGCTAAAATAAAGCTTAATCAATAAGTAAAAACTCCTGAAATTCTAGGCCTAAGTAACAGCAGCTTTTAACATGATTTAATGTTTCAATTCAACTGAATAAATGAGCTGATTACTTGGGCTGGAAGAATTCAACGTTTTGAGTAGCCAAATGACTTCAATTCCTTCATTAAATCAGCCCTGGACAGCCAAAGAGTCATGTCTTTTCACTTGATTCATGCATAGCTGAAAAGTCATGCCTTTTCACTTGATGAAGGCTTAATAGTCCTTTAAATGTGCTGCTTGATGTCCCTTCATTTTCCCCTTAACCAAATGCATTAATGCTTGTGTATTCATCTCCTTAATTGGCACCATAACTAACTTTGAGTGCATGAAACCGATTAGACTTGAAGAGTCACTTTTGGTCCATTTGAAAAGCCACCATAATAAGTTTTGAAGGCTTAAAAAAGGTCCAAACTTGAAGAGTCAATTAGCCATATGAATAGTCACCTACAAGGTATATAATTAAGCATTAAAGACACTCATAAGAATCAGCACACTATAAACACACATACACCAATTTATTTGCAGCTCAAATCACCTTATTTAAAATGAAAATAAACACACTTTAATTTATGTAGTAAAAAGTAACAGCCAAATTAAATAACATACTTATTATAAACAAACTCAAACATATTTAACAACTAAGATGCTTAAATGCATGGTTTAAGATGTAAACTAAATGAACAAATGAGTTACTTAATGCATGACTTAATTTAATGATGCAAACTTTAACTAACATGGGAGTTACATAATGCGTGTCATAATTTATGATGCAAACTTAACTAACATGAGAGTTACATAATGCATGACTTTATTAAATGTAGAACACATAATGCATGTCATAATTAAAAGATGTAGATAATAATGCAAGACATTAATTAAAGATGAATTTAATAAACAAGACATAATTAAAGACTAATATTATAATAACTAAAGTAACTAAAATAAATAAATCAAAGTCCTTATTCCAGCAACCAAATTAACAAACTAAAATTAAAAGCTTCATTTTGCACTTGGGCCCCTCGAGTATAGGCTAATCTTGGCGGCATCGACTTGTGTCGTAACATGATGCGGCCAGGATCGCATCATGTGGTCAGGGCACACGCCCGTGTGATCATATGACACTTACTTGTCACAGGCCGTGTTCGACCCCGTGTAACTCTCAGACTTGCACCACATGGCCAACCACACGCTCGTGTGCTAGGCCGTGTGGTTAATTAAAATTTTCAAAATTAGGTGCAGGTTTCACACGGCCAAGACGGACGCCCGTGTTCTGGGCTGTGTAGAACACACGGAAGAGACACAAGCCCGTGTCTCTGCCCGTGTGGACAAAATAAAGCCCTTTTCTAACTTCATTTCTCACCCAAAACTTTGCCAATATCCTACACCAAAACTTACATTCTAAAACAAACCAATCCAAGCATTATAATGAAGCTAATTCTATCATTTAACATGGTATATCATTATATGAACACATATTTATATTCTTACCTTGGTTTAGTCTATATGTTAAACATAATTTAATCTGCCATACTTAACATATATGTAGCTACCATACTATGACCTTATAAATATATCAAAACAAACCATTACTAGCTATTCCAATGGCTAGCTTACAAACATCATTTTCAAGCCAACAATGGCCAAGTTAACCTATACATGCCATTATATGAAAATAAGTTTACTAATTATACCAAAACAAACTAGTTGATAGTGTGATGATGCTCCAACCGATCACCAATGTAACAGCCCGTTTTTGGTCAAATTAGAACATTGGTTTTAGGACCACAAATGTAATAGCCCAATTTTAGGGCTAGCTGGAACAGTGGTTTCAAGACCATTAATCCGAAGTTGAAGAAAATTATTTGATATTATTTTATGTGTTATAGCTTGATTATAAGGATGTATGAAAATTTTGGTGCATTAATTTTGGTGATTTCATGCTTAATTGTGTAAAAAGACTAAATCGCATAATGTGCAAAAGTTCTATTATACAAAGTAGAGGTGTCTAATAGTCATAAAATATTAAATAGGAGGTCCTTAAAGTGAAATTAGGCCAATAAAAGGGTGTTGGCTGGCCATAGGGACAAGGGAGACAAGAGCATTAATTTTGGTAAAAAAAATTTGGTGAAATTAGGTGATTAAAAATGAATAAAATAAGATAAATAAAAGAGTTGCCATATTTTACTATTCACACTTCTTCTCCACCGAAAATTGAAGAGAAAATAGGGATTTTTGGAGTTCAAATTTTTAGCCAAGCAAATCTCTTGCAAGTAAGTGATTTTAGAGGTATTTCTTGATAATTTTTGTACTTTTGGAACCCCTAAAGCTTAAGCTAGCTAATGGGGGGACTATTTTGAAAAATGGTTGAAATTTTAGGGACTTACCATTAGAGTGTTTATGTTGTTTGTTGAGTTTTTATGGAAGATAATGAATGTTAGTGAGTTAAGGAATAACTTTTGTGAAAGGTGTTTACATGAAAACACCTATATGGGACATATTTGTAAAGGTTGTAAATTGAGTAGTAAATGCATGAAATGATTGGTATTGTGAGTGGTAATATGAGTAATAAATGTTCAGCTAGGCTTGCTAAATGAAAAAATTTGATGAAAAATGATTTACGAGCCTAGGGGCAAAATCATAATTTTGCCAAAGTATAAGGGCAAAACGGTCATTTTTGCCAAAGTAGAAATTTTGAAGTGTCTTAACTTATGTAGTGATTAAATGAGTAAATTTTATTATTATAGATCAAGAAGAACATGGAATCAACCTTGACCGGGGAAAAGGCAAGGTTTCAGACTAAACCGTAAATTAACATATTTTGTATCGAGGTAAGTTTATGTGTAAACAATACATCCTTATTACGTATGTTTTAATTATTAATGCATTGTGTGGATGTAATTGATTATTGGTGAGAATTATAGAAATAGTAGAAAATGTGAAAACTCTCGGATGAACCTTCGTAAGGGAAATATGGGTACGGATGAATATCCGTAAATATGTAAATTTTGGTAGGCTGTGTGCGATACCACCTTGTTGTTATTTAACGATGGATTGAGTGCGATACAATCGTGTATATATATTCATTTTGGTGGGCTGTGTGCAATACCACCATAATTATCATTGTTGGTGGGCTGTGTGCGAAACCACCGGGTCTCTTGTATCATTCTGAAGGGTTCATCGAGAAACTTGACTAAGTGAAATTTCATGTGGCTTTATGGTGATAAATGCAGGGTATATGTGCAAGTAAATGTGAGTAATATTCATGATATATGGTTGGGATATGGTAAGGGTTG
Organism: Gossypium bickii; assembly: GCA_025503065.1. Classification (NCBI taxonomy): domain Eukaryota; kingdom Viridiplantae; phylum Streptophyta; class Magnoliopsida; order Malvales; family Malvaceae; genus Gossypium; species Gossypium bickii. The sequence goes on from CP106712.1 coordinate 29,902,711, forward strand.
AAACGAGTAGGCATGATCTTGAGGATATGGTTTGTTTTTACAAAGCATGTAATGTATAACTGATGATTATGTGGTATGATGTTTATTGTTTACATATAGACTTACTAAGCTTAATGCTTACTCCTTTCCCTTTTCCCTTGTTTTATAGTGTCGAAGAGTCAGCTCGGGATACGGAGATAAGTGAAGGATCACCCACACTATCAGCACATCTTAGTATAGTTAGACTTAGCATTTTGGGTATGGCATGTATAGGGACTAGACTTAGTTGAATGTCAAATTGTTTTGGCCAAATGTGTTGGCTCGTTCAAAGATGAACTCTATTGTATAAGGCCATAGTTGATGGCTCTTTCTTATTAATCTATGAAAAGATGAGGTTACTCAAGAATGTGCAAGTTGCATGGTTGATTTATTTGGTTTTTTTATGCATGAATGAGTTGCTGATTTGATGAGATTTATGTTTGCATGAGTTGGGGTGATAGATAGAGCTTGGCAAATAGCCTTGTTCTTGTCCACACGGGTAGACACATGGGTGTGTGTCTAGGCCGTGTGTGACACACGGTTAGCCCCATGAGCATGTGCCCAGGCCATGTGAAATCTGCACTTGAATTTAGGAATTTAATTTGCCACATAGTCGAAGGACACGGGTGTGTGCCTTGGCCGTGTGACAATTATGGGGTGATGACGTCAAAAACAGAATGCCAAGGTTTTTGCACACGGACTAAGACACGGGTTTGTGGTGACTGTGTGAGGGACACAGGTGTAACATCCAGAATTTGGGCCTAGTAGGATTGGGCCCTGGGTTTAGGAGTGTTTAAAATCTTTAAGAATATGAGAATGGTGTTTTTGCAAATTGGATTTATTAGTTAAGTGGATTTGGAAGGTTTCGAGGTTTTTATGAATTCTCGGGTTTAATTGGGTTTTAGGAAAAATTTGAGTATCATTTTGTTACTTGTGTTAGCTCGGGTAGGATTGTTTGTGTGCTTAGTATAGTTTTGTGAAGGCTTGGAATAATTAGCTAAGTTAGAATAATTTTTAGTTTGAAGAATTTAGTGGAGTGAATTAAGTGAACTTGACACTTAAGTTAATTTAAGTGTTAAATTTAGTACATGAAGAGTTAGTGGCAAGGTGGTTATGATGCATGGAAGGTTGCTTGAGGGAAGAGGTTCGAGTAGCATGATTAGCATTTTGAAGACTTTATTTTTATGTATCCTAGCATTAATGGATGGTCAAGCTCTAATTATGGAAGGTTGGACTTTCAACTTTTATGGCAAGTTGAATATTAGTTTAGGAAAGCTTGAACTTTGGGAAAGGAATCTTAAGATTATGGACGGATGAGGGGACAAAGGGCTTGGATGATGGAAAGTGTTATGGAAACTTTTCAAAGGTCATTAGTCCATGAATGTGGGCGGCATGTGTGGCTAGGGGATGGCCAATTTTTTTGGTTAGCTTTTGGTATGGTTTGGTGCTAGTTTTGGTAGAATTAGTGCTAGTTGGGCACATCTTTCTTTTGGATCATTTTTGTGTTTCTCTCTAATTTGTTTTCTCCTCTTAGCCGAATGTATTTTTGGCCATAAGGTAAACCTTTTTCTTTCTTTTCTTTTTGGCCATTTGAGTTTTGACCATTTTGTTTTTAATTGTTCTTTCTCCCCTCAAGTCTATTCCTTCTTTCTTTTCTTTTTGTGACCGAAACTACAAAACCATCAAAATACCATTTCTTCTCTTTTTCCTTTATTGTCGAATGCACTTGGACTCAAAGCTCTTCCTTGATTCATCTTCTATTCTTGAGAACCCGAAACCCAAACTCCTCATTTCTATTCATCTTTTCCTCTTTGCTTTCCACAAGAGACTTTCAACATTATTCTCTCCCTAATTCTTCACCATGGCCGAATGTTGATGACAATCTCCTTAGCCGAATATTTCTCTTCACATATATTCACTTCTCAACCATTTTTCTTATTCACACCTTGATCAATCGGTAAGAACACTCTTTTCATTTCTTTTTTTTTCCTTTCATTGCCGAAATTGTATATTTCCTTGAGAGGGACTTTTTGACCGAAATCATTATCTCTTTCAATCAAATCCTTTTATCTTTGTAGTGGTTTAGGGGAGTGCTGATCTTTTATTCATTGATAGTTGACCATAGCCATACTAAGAACGTGTGGAAAAGGATTTCTTCATTCAAGGTAAGAAGATAATGATAATCGGCCAAAGGCCATATCTTTTTAGTGATAATCGATTTCTCATATAGTGTTATGTAGGTACTGTCGACGTTGTAGGCAAAAGTCAGAAATCTTAAGTATTCTATCGTTCTTTATGTTTACAAGGTGTGTAGCCCTACACTAAATTTCCGATGCATTAATAATATTAATGTTAGCATGTGTTAATAAGTAATATAAATGATTATGGCTTCGGGTACCATTCAATGGTATGGTGAATTGAGGTATGTTATTCCTTCATACTATGTATGATTCTAAGATGAAACATATTCGATATTTGATTATGATTTTGATATAATGTACAAGGCATAATATTTACATCGCTAATAATGCTATATGCATAATATGAAATGTGTGCGATTCCGATATGATAATGGGATATATGGCATGATAATGAAATAATATGTTATTGCATGGGCATATGGGTAATATTGAAAGGGGAAGTGTTCCGGTGGATTTTCCACATTATCCAGTGACCTCGGTCACGATATTATGAATCCGGTGACTTGGTCCACGATACTAAGAATCCGGTGACTCACACGATTATCCGTGGCTATGCCACGATTATAAGGCGATGTGCATGTTGGATGCAACAAGCGCCTTGATGGTGTGTAGCGGATGGAGGGTCGATTTAGTAATCCCCACATGGTGATTGGTAGGTACGGGTGGTGTGTAGCGGATGGATATTTAGGTTGGGCTCGGGATTGCATTTCATTTTATATGTACATGTGATTATATGATTTGCTATATTATGGGCTTTATTGCTATAATCGATTGGACTTTTGGTGTATTGTTACACATTGAGTCTTTTGACTCACCCATTTGTGGGATATCATTTCAGGTGATACACAATGATTTTGGACCGGGTTAAAGAGGATCGCGTGGTGGCCATTGCTCAACTCAGTAAATTGGGATTTTCACTTTTTATTAAACTTACTACGTTTTCTTATATATTTTGGGATTTAATTTGGGATATGTTTTTGTAATAAGGCCGCCATTAGTTATGTTACTTTTACGTTTTAATTTATATTCTGCTACGATCAATTCCAACTAAACAATTAAATATTTTCGATAATCGTATTAAAGACGATTTTTAACAAGTTCGTACTTTAAATTTATTCTTTTACCTAAAATCACATCTTATTTCAAAACGACAAAAAAAAACGAGTTTTTCTTAAGAAGCATACCATATCCGGTCGGACTTGTGGGCCGGGTTTGGGGTGTTTCAACGGGTGTGTTTCTGGCCCTGTAAAAACCCCTGTAGGTTCAAATTGATAAATAAATCCCTACGGGTGTAGAACGGGCATGTGATATGCCACACGGGCGTGTGCCTTCCTCCACACGGGCATGTGGACTGTTTAATGAAAAAATTTCTAAGTCGTTTTAGAGATCTTTAAAAGAGTTTGATTTCATCCTGAACCATCCCTAAAGTGTGATTTAGGCCTCGTAGGCTTGTTTAAGAGGTGTAATGAAAAGTTTTAATTTGGAGTGGAAAGTCATGTCTCGGTATCGCATAATTGTTTGTGTATAAGTCTATTAATGCCTCGTACCCTATTCCAGCATTGAATACGGGTAAGGGGTGTTACAAAAAATATGAGGCCAAAATATTTATTTTATTATTATTTTAATATTTATAGCACGATTGAATGATTGTGTGAAAATTTCGTTAAGAAATTTTATCGTTTGGTTGGTCAATTTGATAAAAAGGACTAAATCGCGTAAAATGCAAAAGTGATGTTCTAATAGCTAAAGGTATTAAATAGCTATGGAACATTAATGTAAGATTCCTTAAGTGGTAATTAGACCATTTTGATGGTAGGTGGACAATATTGGACATTTAATGGATGTTTTATTTCGTTTATCATTAAGGGTATATGTGTAAATTGGTAAATAACATACAATAAATAAAACAAAACCAAATTAAAGGCATTCATTCTCATCTTTTAACCAAAATTGAAGAAGAAGAAAATAGAATACTAGGGTTCTTCATTTGGCTAAGGTAAATTGATGCAATTAGGTATGTGTTTTGTCCCGTTTTTAATGATTTTTACGTTTTTGAGATCGTTGCAGATAGGCCTAGCTAGCCCAGGGACTATTTTGCAAAATTGTTAAAGATTTTGAAAGTTGCCATTGATGAAAATATGTGTGTTTTGATGTTTGATGATAGATTATGAATGTTGGTTGTGAATTATACAAGTTTTGTTAAGTGATTTTTGAGAAAAATACAAAATAGGGATTGAATTGAGAAATGTGTAAATTATGTGGTAGAAATGTGAAATAAATGAAAAATATGGACTTCTAGGGGTATAATGGTAATTCAGCTATCATGGGTTTGTCTTGAATTTCACGAATTTCTGATTTTGTATAATAAGGACTAAATTGTAAAAATGTGAAAGTTTAGGGGCTAATGTGTAAAATAGCTCAAATGCATATTTTGGATTGAATTGAATAAATAGAGGAATAAAGAAGCTTATTTTGATTACTTATAGATCAAGAAAAAAGGAATTTAGACTTAGATTGGGGAAAAAGCAAAGTAATTGAATAGTCGATCCGTTTCATCATTTTCGTACACGAGGTAAGTTCGTATAATTGAACTTAAATGTGTATTTATCTAATTGATGGATGGAATTGAGATTGTATTTATCTTATTAGTTAAATTTGGAGATCTTAAATTAAATGTATGGTTTAAATAAGACAAGTTGTTAAATAAGACCATAGCTGGGCTATGGGAATCAGAAAATAAGACCATAACCGGGTTATGGCATGAGAACGTAAGACCAAGGCAGGGACATGGCAATGTATGTGTAAGACCATAGTTGGACTATGGCATCAGAAAATCGATGTACTTGTATCGTAAGCATTTATAAACTCGGATGATTTTGATAAGTGAATTGGTGAGAAACATATACGTATCGGTACAGGTATGTACGGAAAACTATTCGAATAATGAGCTAATGGAAGTTGAGAACTTTATGTTAACTTAGTGATTAATGCATAAATGCAATCTATGTTATCTATTTAGAAATGTTAATGAATGATGAGATTATTTCATTTTACATATAAACTTACTGAGCTTTATAGCTTACTTTGTTTATTTTCTATGTTTTATAGTATTTTGAAGCTTGCTCAGATCCGGGGATCGTCAGAGACTTCATCGCACTATCGAACATCTATTTTGGTACTTTTGAAATTATGTATATATATGGTATATGGCATGTATAGGCTTTGGTCATTTTGGTATATTTGATGGAAATATATTTTGGTCATTAGAGGTAGCTTATAAATGTTATGTGTTTTGTTGTAAATATTGCCATGTAATATGGTTGAAGTTGAATTATGATATCCAAGTGTTTGTTATGGTATGAGGTATTTAGTTGGTTGAGATATGTTTGTTGTGGAATGGTTTTGGACAATGAATTAGATGAATTATGGTACATGATATATATATGTGAGTTATGACTAGTAAAGCAAGTTTAGTTTATAGGTATTTGAATAGGTAAATGGCATTGTATTGAGTATGGAAATGGTTGAAATAGATATGGTATGATTTGTACATTGGTTGATGATATTTTGCTGCATATTTGTGTCTTAAAATGGTACCATTTGAGCTTGTATAGGTACGTGCAATTTGGGTGGCAAATTGGCTTGGTAAATAGCCTATTTTTAGCTATGTGCGACACATGGTCATGTTACACAGCCTTGTGTCCCCTGGTGTTGAATTTGAAACCAAGTCAGTATGCTCCACATGGCCTCACACACGGGCGTGTGACTTGGTCGTGTGGCATAAGTCAGTATACCCTACAGGTTTGACATGGCCTAGTACACGGCCTATCACACAGGCGTGTATGGCCATTTTTAGGGCACATGGGCTAGTCACACGGGTGTGTGTGTTGGTCGTGTGACCCAAGTCAGAGAGTTACACGGGGTCGAAAACGGGCTGGGACACGACCATGTACTTCCATTTTGAATGTTCACACGGCCTGTGACACGGGCGTGTTTGGTTGCTGTGTGATACACACAGTCTGGCCACACAACCTTGTGTCCCCTGTCTTGAGAAAAAATTTCAAAGTTTCATGAAAGATTCTTAAGTTATCGATTTAGTCCCGAACCATTCCCAAAACATGTTTAGGGCCTCGTAGGCTCGTATAAGGGACAAATTAATTGAGAATGAATGGTGATTGTATGTATTGATTGATTATATGAGAAAAGTTATGTATTGATTGATTATATGAGAAAAGTATTGTTTGAATGTATTGTAAGTCCGATAATGCTTCGTAACCCTATTCCGGTGTTGAATACGGGTGAGGGGTGTTACAACTAACCTTCTCGAGCTTCCGAGAATTATAAACAGAGAAAATAAAACCTAGTAAGTATTATATGCTTAATACGTTCGTATAATAGGAACTAACTGTAACACCCCTAACCCATATTCGTAACCGGATTAGGGTTACGAGGCATTTACAAAGGAAATACAGCTTTCATATAATCATATAATCACATGGAACCTATCCACAAATACATATACAGATACATCGTTTTGCTAATTTAAATATTAGTCTTAAATTATTAATCACACCGGATATACTAATCATATCTCAAAGTTCAATCAAATTCATTTCAATTCTATATCATTTTATCAAGTCAATATACATGTCTTAAAATACATACATAAATCAAGAGCTTATCATAATAATGATATATTTGAACTAAATATAATGTTTATTAGCCATGTGCAAAATGCAATTCAAGACCAAATATACCTACGAGTACATTTGCTAATTAATTCCATGTATTGCCGAATACATAATTCATGATATTAATCTTATATTAATTTATTTAAGCAAAAACATGCAACTTAATACATATCACTACTTACTTAAGCAATTGGCCGAATATACAAAGTCCCATTTATGACATTTCATATTTATTTCCTAACACAAGTCGAGTTTGGTGATTTCTTGTACCTAGTAAAATTCAAACAATCTCACAAGCCATTTATAAATAAATGTATATAAAAAATCATAGTTATACACATTTCTATATTCGAACATAAATCCAACCAACTAGTTCTTTGAGCATATTAACTACATTTGACTATAGCACATAGACTTGGCCACATATTCATGCATACAATACACAACGTAACCTCCCTTTTCAAATTTATTTAATCAAAGCCACATGTAATTTCATAAGGAAATACTATAAACCTAACACACACATGAAATAACATATCCATTGGAATTGCATAAATATACTCAATTCTTCCACCACATGCTTTTATCTCAATTAAACACTCTAGTGCTCAACTTCAAATATTCCTGCATAGACATTTTCACTACCATCATCAACTCAACTTAACTACTCAATATAACTGTCATAATATATACTTTCAAGCTAAACCTAAAACATAACAAAAGCACACAACCAAGAACATTTATACAAACCAGTCTATCTAACACACAAATAAAGTTTCAGCCAAGAGTAATAGCCATTTCGCAAGGCTAAATATAAATATACAAGATCTAATACCATTTATTAACGACATAACCTGGCTAATACATGCCTTTCTAATCAAACTAGATTTAAGTACCAAAGGAGTTGATAGTGTGGACAACTTTCTTGACGATCCCTTTGAGCTTGTAGCCTTTACTGAATCTATAAAACAGAGGAGAACATTTCACACAAGTAAGCTTACTAGCTTAGTAAGTCCTAAACTCATAATAATATAACATTCAATCACTTAAACATTTAAATACATTTATTTAAACAGGATCGAATACTAACAGTTCATTATCCTCAGTAATTGTACTTCATTTCCATAAACTTGTATCTCTTCAAAGCACAAAATAAATATATTACAAGAATCACATGCTCCAAGTCACATAAGTACAGCATTCATGACAATCATGTTATCGTACTAAAATTTCCTTTCACTCCTAGCATTATTATTTGAAAACCAAATCTCCACAATAGTACATTCAAGCTCAATTTCAATCATATAATACTCATACACATCAACCTTAATCTCAAATGTACATAATACTGTTCTCATAGTATTAACTCAACTCAAGTAACCTTAAACATAACATACCTTACTTGCTTACCTGAGCCTTTAACTAGATACATTAGCTATGTTTTGCCTTGAACAAAATTCGGTTTATCCTTTGTAAAACACATCACCGGCATCAAGCCTGCTAGGCGTCAAAGCCCGATAAATACCACCGGCACAAGGCCTGCTAGGCTCAAAGCCCAAAATAAGTCACCGGCACTAGGCCTGCTAGGCATTTAGCCCGATACAAATCACCGCACATGGCCCTGCTAGGCATTTAGCCCGATACAAATCACCTCAATTATCCATTCAATACACATCACTTATTGCTAAATCACAACATCAAATATACTTCATTTTAACTTCACATTTCAAGCTAAACAAGCTTATTCATAATAAAATTTACAATTACATTTCAACTTAGCCTTATTCTAACATTCGGCTATCACCTCAATTCATACTCAAATTTATCAATTATTATCACTAAACAAGTTCATAAATAACTCTTTGATATATTTAAACTTAAGGACTTACCTCGGTTGTCGATAGACCGTGTAAATCGGCTATTTGAGAACCTTTGTCTTTCCCCAATCCAATTCCATTTTTCTTTGTTCTTGATCTAAACATATCAAAAGTAATCTCATTAAAGCACATTTCGTTTCAATTTAGTCCCAAAACACATAAATGAGCAAATTACTATTTTACCCCTAATATTTCACCACTTTGCAATTTAGTCCTATTTGCATAACACACAAAATATACCAAATTAGCTAAGAATATACAAGGGCCGAATATTCCTAGGGACTTTATAAGCCCTCTCCTTTCATTTATTTTGCAATTAAGTCCCTCTAAAATTTTATTTTTACAAATTAGTCCTATTTATTTAATTTCACTAAAACTTCCAATACAAAACATATCTATCTTTAACCTATCTTAAATTTCAAATCATCAAATATCATAAACCACATAAATTTATCAATGGCCGAACATCAATAATGCATAGATTTACAAATTAAGACATGGGTTAGCTACGGTTCAAAGCAACGATCTCAAAAACGTAAAAATTAACAAAAATCGAAATCAAACTAACCTTGATTTTGTACTTCTAATTGCCAAAAATCAAAGGAACAAAAACTCTTTTTCTTTCTCCCATATTCGGCCAAAGAACAAAATGAGATGATAATGGCTTTCTTATTTTATTAATTATGAATATAATAGGTTATTTAATTAATTTACTAACATAACCTTTAAAATAAAATAAACTATTACATATATTAATGGCGTATTAGTCAAAAGCCACCCACTAACTTATAAAATGGAATATTTACCCATTTAATACCTCAAATTAAGAAGCCATCATCATTCTAGCACTTTACACTTTAGCAGGCAACTTTTACGCATTACGCGATTAAGTTCTTTTAATCAAATTAAGCACTTAAACGATAAAATTTTCATATGGAACTTTCACACACATCAATTCACATATAATAGACCCAAAATATAATATTAAAATATTTCTCGAACTCAGATTCGTGGTCCCGAAACCACCGTTCCAACTAGGGTCAAATTCAGTCTGTTACAACTCTCCCCCCTTTAAGATTTTCGTCCCCGAAAATCTTACCGTTAAACATGGTCGGATATTGTTGCCTCATTGAATCCTCAGGCTCCCACGTAGCTTCTTCAACTCCGTGACGATTCCATAGAACCTTCACTAATGGAATTCTTTTATTTCTCAACTCTTTTATTTCCCGAGCTAAGATACGGATCGGTTCTTCATCATATGTCAAATCAGATTGGATTTCAATCTCTGCCGGTGTGATCACATGAGACGGATCGGATTTGTACTTACGAAGCATCGAAACGTGAAATACGTCATGTATCTTTTCTAACTCAGAGGGCAATCTCAATCTATAAGCAACAGGCCCAATACGTTCAATGACTTCATACGGTCCGATAAATCTCGGACTCAACTTGCCTTTCCGACCAAATCGGAGTACTTTCTTCCACGGGGAAACTTTTAAGAATACACAATCTCCTACCTGAGATTCAATGTCTTTATGTTTTAAATCAGTATAGGACTTTTGACGATCCGAAGCAGCTTTCAAATTGCCTCTAATAATAGCTACCTTGTGTTCTATTTCTTTAATCAAATCAACCCGAGTATCTTATTCTCACTGAGTTCAGACCAATATAATGGTGTTCGACACTTACGACCGTATAAAGCTTCGTAGGGTGCCATTTGATACTGGATTGAAAGATATTATTGTAAGCAAATTCAATCAAAGGTAGGTATCATTCCCACGTACCTTCAAACTCAAGAACGCAACATCTCAACATGTCCTCAAGTATTTGAATAGTTCGCTCGGACTGACCGTCTGTCTGCGGATGGAAGGCTGTACTAAAATGATGTTTAGTACCTAAAGCATCTTGCAACTTCTTCCAAAACCGTGATGTGAATCTCGGGTCTCTGTCTGAAACAATTGAACTCGGTACACCATGCAATCTCACAATCTGTGATACGTACAATTCAGCAAGTTTATCAAGTGAAAAGTCTGTACGTACTGGCACAAAATGAGCTGATTTAGTCAGCCTATCAACTATAACCCAGACGGGATCTTTCCTACTCGGTGTCATAGGGAGACCGGATACAAAATCCATTGTAATTTTATCCCATTTCCATTCAGGTATCATGATTGGCTGAACTACCCCAAATGGCGCTTGATACTCAGCTTTTACTTGCTGACAGATTAAGCACTTAGAAACTAATTCAGATATATCCCGTTTCATGCCAGGCCACCAATAGAACTGTTTCAAATCGTTATACATTTTCGTGCTACCCGGATGTATCGATAGTCGACCACTATGAGCCTCACTCGAGAATCATCTCAATTAAATCGAGTTCTTCGAACACACATTCGGCTTTTAAAATTCATACGATCATTTGCATCAATTTGAAAATCGATTCGCACCTTTTTACAATCGAATTCGACTAGCAATCAAATCTTTATCAACTTTTTGTGCATCACAAATTTGCTGAATAAACATCGGTCTTACTTGTAACTCGGCTATGATCGAACCACCTCCAGACATAGCCATCTGTGCATTCATGGCACGAAGAGCAAACAGTGATTTCTGACTTAACGCATTTGCAACAACATTAGCTTTTCCCGGATGGTAATCAATCACTAATTCATAGTCTTTCAACAGTTCTAACCATCTGCGTTGTCTCAAATTCAGATCTTTCTGAGTCATCAGATATTTTAGACTTTTATGATCCGAATAAATGTGACATTTCTCGCCGAATAAGTAGTGACGCCAAATTTTCAATGCGAAAACAATGGCCGCTAATTCCAGATCATGAGTTGGATAATTTCTTTCACGTGGCTTCAATTGTCTCGAAGCGTAGGCTATAACTTTGCCTTCTTGCATCAAAACACAACCCAACCCATTCAAAGAAGCATCACTAAAAACAACAAATTCCTTACCTGATTCAGGCTGCGCTAACACTGGAGCTTCGATCAGAAGGGCTTTCAACTGCTCGAAACTTTTCTGACACTTTTCTGACCACTCAAACTTGACATCTTTCTGTAGTAGCTTTGTCAAAGGTGTAGCTATCACAAAAAACCTCTTACAAACCGTCAGTAGTATCCATGCAAGGGCTAGGAAGCTTCGATCTCGAAACATTCTTAGGTGGCTTCCAATCGAGTATAGTCGCTATTTTGTTTGGATCCACCCGAATACCTGATGCTGATACAACATGACCCAAGAAGCTGACCTCTTTCATCCAGAACTCACACTTACTAAACTTGGCATACAACTGTTGATCTCGCAAAGTTTGTATCACTAATCTCAAATGTTCGCATGTGTTCGGTTCCATCTTTGGAATAAATTAGTATATCATCAATAAACACAACTACAAACCGATCCAAAAAGCGTCAAGACTCAATTCATTAGATCCATAAAAACAAAGCAGTGCATTAGTGAGTCCAAAAGGCATAACCGAAAACTCAAAATGTCCGTACCTCTCGTCCGAATGCGCTCTTTGGCACATCTCAGTATCTCGACTCACAACGATAATAGCCCGATCTCAAATCTATCTTCGAGAATACTGAAGCCCCTTTCAACCGATCAAACAAGTCATCAATCCGAGGTAATGTGTACTTATTCTTTACGGTTACCTTATTCGATTCTTAGATAATCAATACACATTCGCATCGTTCCATCTTTCTTTTCACAAAAAGAACCGGTGCTCCACAAGGAGAGAAACTTCGGTCGCGCAAAAGCCCCTATCTTTTAACTCTTGCAACTGTGCTTTCAACTCTTTTAACTCAGTAGGTGCCATCCGATCTACGCTAGCTATCGAAATCGAGTCGTTCCTGTACTAATTCAATGCCGAACTCAATCTCTCGTACTGGTGGTAAACCTGGTAGTTTTTCAGGAAACACATCTAGGTATTCACATACAACCGCAGATGCAGATTCAATCTGCTTCTCGGACACTTTATTATCCAGTACATAGGCCAAATAAGCTTCACCCTTTTCTCACATACTTACGAGCTAACATCGAAGATATTATCGTAGGAAACCCACTTAAGTCACTGGATTCAATTCTGATGATTTCCCCGTTCTGACATCTCAAATCAATAAGTTTTCTTTTCCAATTCACCACTGCATCATGTGAAGTTAACCTGTCCATTCCCAAAATTATATCAAACTCATGGAAAGGCAACAACATTAAATCAGCTGGGAAGCAAGAATCCCGAATCATCAACGGGCAACCTCTACACACTTTATTAACAAGTACACATCTACCCAAAGGGTTGGACACACGAATCACAAACTCAGTAGACTCAACTGGCAGAGTCTTACCGAATACTAGAGTTTCACACACATAAGAATGAGTCGAACCAGGATCAATCAATGCAATCACAGTAGTATCATAAAGGGTGAAAGTACCAGTAATGACATCGGGGGAGGAATCATCCTCTCTGGCTCGTGTAGCATAAGCTCTAGCTGGAGCTCTAGCCTCGGATCGTACTGCAGTGTTCTTCGTTCCTCTCTGACTACGACTTATATTGCCTGAATGTTTGGGTGGCCTACCTCACACTAACGTGTTGCTCGACTTAATGTTCGGAACTGTATTCTACTCAGCTAACATTGGACACTCTCTAATAAAATGATCTGACGATCCACATTTAAAACAAGACTGATCATGGAATCTACAATTCCCGGAATGCCATTTCCCACAGTGCTTGCATTCAACTCAATTCTGTGGAACGTTTCCGACACTGGCCATTGAGGTAGCTCAGGAGCCCACTAGAGGTCGATCACGTCTAGGTAAATCTGAAGTAGCTTTATGTCGGTTGAAGTCATCTTTGAACTTCTTGGATGTGGGATGGAAGGTTTTACCCGAAATCTCTTACGAATATCTCTAGCTTCTGTCTCAGCCTTTCTTTTCTCTTTCCCGAGCTCTTCAGCTTTGCAAGCTCGCTCAACTAGTGTCACAAACTCTTGAATTTCAAGAATGCCAACAAGCAACTTTATATCTTCATTCAGACCATCTTCAAACCTTTTGCACATAATAGCTTCAGTAGAAACACACTCTCTAGCATATCTGCTGAGCCTGACAAATTTCCGTTCATATTCTCATTCTTCGCATTCGCCGCTGCTTTTGATTCAACAAATTCTTTTCGTTTTTGATCAATGAATCTTTGATGATATATTTCTTGCGAATTCATTCGGAAGAAATCCCATGTCACTTTTTCTTTCGGGACCACTCGATACTAGTGTATTCCACCGTGATATGCAAATGTCCCAGTAAAGATATAGCACACTTCAAGCATTCCTCTGGAGTACAAGATAGCTCATCAAGTACCCGAATAGTATTATCAAGCCAGATTTTAGCTCGTTTTGCGTCATTATCATCATTGACCCTGAATTCTTCGGCCCCAAACTTCCTGATTTTATCAACTGGAGGCCTACTAGATCTCATCGGATCTATCATCGGGGGTGCTGAAGGAATCGGAGTTGGATTATTCGGGGGTGGAGGTTGGGGTACAGCTGGGTTAGTCTGAATAAACTGGGTAAACCACTCGTTCATCATCTGGTAGAAGGCTTGTTTAGCCTCCCCCTCATGGCTACCCGAAACTGGTCGAGAGTCTACCGGTACAGATCCGTGTGTACGGTCAGGCGCTACACTCTCTACATCATCCGCGACAGCTCTTTCAGGATCAGTATCCATTTACTATATAAAACACAGTTTAGAATGTCAGAAGTCACCACACTATCAAATATACAACAAAGGCATGTATAGCTAGACCCTCACGCGCTACGGTAGTCCTAGAATCGACTAAACCGTAGGCTCTCGATACTAATAAATGTAACACCCTAACCCATATCCGTAATCGGATTAGGGTTACGAGGCATTTACAAAGGAAATACAGCTTTCATATAATCATATAATCACATGGAACCTATCTACAAATACATATACAGATACATCGTTTTGCTAATTTAAATATTAGTCTTAAATTATTAATCACACCGGATATACTAATCATATCTCAAAGTTCAATCAAATTCATTTCAATTCTATATCATTTTATCAAGTCAATATACATGTCTTAAAATACATACATAAATCATGAGCTTATCATAATAATGATATATTCGAACTAAATATAATGTTTATTAGCCATGTGCAAAATGCAATTCAAAACCAAATATACCTACGAGTACATTTGCTAATTAATTCCATGTATTGCCGAATACATAATTCATGATATTAATCTTATATTAATTTATTTAAGCAAAAACATGCAACTTAATACATATCACTACTTACTTAAGCAATTGGCCGAATATACAAAGTCCCATTTATGACATTTCATATTTATTTCCTAACACAAGTCGAGTTTGGTGATTTCTTGTACCTAGTAAAATTCAAACAATCTCACAAGCCATTTATAAATAAATGTATATAAAAAATCATAGTTATACACATTTCTATATTCGAACATAAATCCAACCAACTAGTTCTTTGAGCATATTAACTACATTTGACTATAGCACATAGACTTGGCCACATATTCATGCATACAATACACAACGTAACCTCCCTTTTCAAATTTATTTAATCAAAGCCACATGTAATTTCATAAGGAAATACTATAAACCTAACACACACATGAACTAACATATCCATTGGAATTGCATAAATATACTCAATTCTTCCACCACATGCTTTTATCTCAATTAAACACTCTAGTGCTCAACTTCAAATATTCCTGCATAGACATTTTCACTACCATCATCAACTCAACTTAACTACTCAATATAACACATAATAATATATACTTTCAAGCTAAACCTAAAACATAACAAAAGCACACAACCAAGAACATTTATACAAACCAGTCTATCTAACACACAAATAAAGTTTCAGCCAAGAGTAATAGCCATTTCGCAAGGCTAAATATAAATATACAAGATCTAATACCATTTATTAACGACATAACCTAGCTAATACATGCCTTTCTAATCAAACTAGATTTAAGTACCAAAGGAGTTGATAGTGTGGACAACTTTCTTGACGATCCCTTTGAGCTTGTAGCCTTTACTGAATCTATAAAACAGAGGAGAACAATTCACACAAGTAAGCTTACTAGCTTAGTAAGTCCTAAACTCATAATAATATAACATTCAATCACTTCAACATTTAAACACGTTTATTTAAACAGGATCGAATACTAACAGTTCATTATCCTCAGTAATTGTACTTCATTTCCATAAACTTGTATCTCTTCAAAGCACAAAATAAATATATTACAAGAATCACATGCTCCAAGTCATATAAGTACAGCATTCATGACAACCATGTTATCGTACTAAAATTTCCTTTCACTCCTAGCATTACTATTTGAAAACCGAATCTCCACAATAGTATATTCAAGCTCAATTTCAATCATATAATACTCATACACATCAACCTTAATCTCAAATGTACATAATACTGTTCTCATAGTATTAACTCAACTCAAGTAACCTTAAACATAACATACCTTACTTGCTTACCTGAGCCTTTAACTAGATACATTAGCTATGTTTTGCCTTGAACAAAATTCGGTTTATCCTTTGTAAAACACACCACCGGCATCAAGCCTGCTAGGCATCAAAGCCAGATAAATACCACCGGCACAAGGCCTGCTAGGCTCAAAGCCCAAAATAAGTCACCGGCACTAGGCCTGCTAGGCATTTAGCCCGATACAAATCACCGGCACATGGCCTGATAGGCATTTAGCCCGATACAAATCACCTCAATTATCCATTCAATACACATCACTTATTGCTAAATCACAACATCAAATATACTTCATTTTAACTTCACATTTCAAGCTAAACAAGCTTATTCATAATAAAATTTACAATTACATTTCAACTTAGCCTTATTCTAACATTCGGCTATCACCTCAATTCATACTCAAATTTATCAATTATTATCACTAAACAAGTTCATAAATAACTCTTTGATATATTTAAACTTAAGGACTTACCTTGGTTGTCGATAGACCGTGTAAATCGGCTATTCGATAACCTTTGTCTTTCCCCGATCCAATTCCGTTTTTCTTTGTTCTTGATCTAAACATATCAAAAGTAATCTCATTCAAGCACATTTCGTTTCAATTTAGTCCCAAAACACATAAATGAGCAAATTACTATTTTACCCCTAATATTTCACCACTTTGCAATTTAGTCCTATTTGCATAACACATAAAATATACCAAATTAGCTAAGAATATACAAGGGCCAAATATTCCTAGGGACTTTATAAGCCCTCTCATTTCATTTATTTTACAATTAAGTCCCTCTAAAATTTTATTTTTACAAATTAGTCCTATTTATTTAATTTCACTAAAACTTCCAATACAAAACATATCAATCTTTAACCTATCTTAGATTTCAAATCATCAAATATCATAAACCACATAAATTTATCAATGGCCGAACATCAATAATGCATGGATTTACAAATTAAGACATGGGTTAGCTACGGTTCAAAGCAACGATCTCAAAAACGTAAAAATTAACAAAAACCGAAATAAAACTAACCTTGATTTTGTACTTCTAATTGCCGAAAATCAAAGGAAGAAAAACTCTTTTTCTTTCTCCCATATTCGGCCAAAGAACAAAATGAGATGATAATGGCTTTCTTATTTTATTAATTATGAATATAATAGGTTATTTAATTAATTTACTAACATAACCTTTAAAATAAAATAAACTATTACATATACTAATGGCATATTAGTCAAAAAGCCACCCACTAACTTATAAAATGGAATATATACCCATTTAATACCTCAAATTAAGAAGCCATCATCATTCTAGCACTTTACACTTTAGCAGGCAACTTTTACTCATTACGCGATTAAGTCCTTTTAATCAAATTAAGCACTTAAACGATAAAATTTTCATATAAAACTTTCACGCACATCAATTCACATATAATAGACCCAAAATATAATATTAAAATATTTCTCAGACTCGGATTCGTGGTCCTGAAACCACCGTTCCAACTAGGGTCAAATTCGGTCTATTACACTAACACTTACCAATCACATTTAATAACATTAAGCATTAATAACATGCTTTTCATCAATTTGGAAAATTGACCTAAACAAACACACACTTAATCAAGCAAGTTAGTTACATAAATTTCACATATACATATATAAGCATTAATGAGCTCATCATGCTATATTCTTTCAAGACATTATTCATTTCATCTCATAATTCTCATATCTTGTCAAGTATTTTATCCGTTGAATCATTGAAATTCAATGGATATTCAGATAGTGCACTAAAGATGTACAATTTCAATTACCCGTCAATTCATATTCAGGAGTACCCATGTAACACCTTGGTTTAGGGGCTAGGCAATTCAGGTATAATTCAAGTGTTGGAAGGGTTTTGGGTGTTTTTGGATGTGTTTTAGAGGTTTAAGAATGCTTGGATGAAAAAGGAAGGGCTTTGGAAAATTTTTTATTTTTAGTGTAAAGAGGGGAAATAGGGCAGGAAGGCCTTAAAATATTTTTCTGGAGTTTTGGACGCAAGAAAGGATGTGGCAAAGTGGCATGGAGGCGTTGCTTAAGGCTTTGGAAGGGGACGCCTAAGGGAGCAAGGGTTCGAGCTGCTGGGGCAGCAATTTGGTTTTATTTTTGTTTGCGTCAAGAGACTGGGCCAGGTAAGCCTTAAAAATAAAAGGCCAAGTTGGTGGACATGAAAGTCCAATTGGCAAAGTGGCTCTTAGGCGCCACTTAGGCGCTGGAGGAGGGTGAGGGCGCTGGTTCGAGTGGGGGCAGCGGCATTTTGGAATTTTTATTTTTGTTAGTGGTTATGGGCTTGAGTAGAAAGGGTTTAAAATAAAATGTTGGGGCTTTATGGCATAAAAATCAAAGTGGCCGAGTGGCCTGGGCGTTGGAGAGAAGGTGAGCAGCAGCAGGTTCCAGGTTCGAACCCAGGTATTGGCATTTGGAGTTTTATTTTATTTTTTTTGTTCTTTTTGGCAGCAAATTGAAAAGCAGTGGACGGCACATGAAGTTTAAATTTGAAGATAAGGATAAGCTTAAGTTAATTTTAAATTCGGCTGGAGGTATAGTTGTTAGTTTATCTTTTATTTATTCTATTTTTGTTGTATTTTATTTGAAGGAGGTGGTGTTGGATTAAAGGTGGGTTTTTTTTAATTTAATTTGAATTGGTTGGTATTGAGTGATTTTAGGAAAGAATTTTGGGATTTGGAGCAGCCATGGCCGAATGTGGGATTAGTTTTATCTAGTATTTGGTTTTTAATTATTGTAGGATAATTAGTATTTATTTTGATTTGGATAAGTGGGATAATAGTGGAACAACTCAGATTGTTTTTGAATTGAACTAATTCAAATTAATTTGAAATAGTAGTGATGGTAGAATGATGGATCCTTCATGTGGGAAGGTGCCAATGCTATAAATAGGGGGAGGTGCTCACCTTTTGGTTTCTTTCACCATTTGCTCTCTTGCCGAAATTTTGTTCCCATTTCCTTTGGCTGCCGAAACCTTCATTCCCATCCTTTATCTCTTCCTTTTGGACCCTTGGCCGAAACACTCATCTTGCATTCCCCCTTTGCCTTCTATTTTGTTAAATCGAAGGCACACCCCACACCTTTCTTTCTCTTCTCTTTGGCCGAAACCACTATTCCTTACCCCTTGATTTTATTGATAGCTGAATCTACACCACCACCCTTTGCCAAACTTCTTTCCCTCAATTTGGTAGCACTATTGGCTGAATATTAGTTTAGACCTCTTCGGGTTTTGTTGCAAGCGTGGTTAAAGGTATTCTAGGTTTTTAAGGCTTTCGGTCTAGTCTCAGTAGTTAGCAGTCAGCTGGGTAAGTGGTGGTAAGGTTTTTTTTTTGGTAAGCTATGTATGTGATATTTCGGTTAAGTTTAAGGTTGTTAAGTATATGATGCTAAGGCCGATTGTAGGGGGGAGAAGAGCCTAACGCAGGAGATCTTTCGAGATGTGATTAGTCAACGGTTGCAGAGGCATAGAGTAGCGTTTCGGGATTTGAGTCATTTGTATCAATCAGGTGCGTAATCAACGCACTATTTCTGCGATTGTTGGTTTGTTAAATGTGGTTACATATATGTGATGTGATGTGTTGTTGCGATTGTGATGGCTTGTGTGGTGAATGGTTATTTTGGGTAACCGTATGTCAGGTGAGTAAAGTCTTTTGTATGAAATTATTTATGATAAATACATGATTTGGTATTTAACATGAGATGCCTTCTCTTTTGTTATGATCTGACATATTACCTTTTACATACATATATGGGAGGTGGCTTGATTCGATGAAGGAGGAAGTGTACACAAGGTGTACGTGGTCTAATGATAGCTCCGGCTACATTAGCGCTTGATGGTTAGCTGTGTGCTACCTCAAGGGAGATGATGGCTAGGTGCCCATCTCGGCGGTTGATGGCTATGTTCATCACCGTAGGCAGATATTGATGTTGAGATCATTTTGGTTGATCGGTGGCTCAGCCACGGCCTTGTGCAGCGAGTTGCCAAGGTAAGGTTATGGATCACGATGTGATCAGTGGTGGTTTATCCACGGCCTTAGGCAGGGAGTCTGCTAAGGTTGGTGTTACGGTTGGATAGTGGGTTGGGCTGAAAAGCATTCTTGCATGATTTGTTTGATGGCTGTGTGGGTATGGGTCAAGCCCATACGTGTGGAAATCTGTGTGTTGGTTATGCACTGAGTCAGTGGACTCACCCTATTTTATTAACCATTTCAGGTGATGCATAGTGTTGGACCGGGATCAGAGAGGGCACATGGTGACCCATGCGAAATAGTTTAAATGTTTTAAGTTTATTATATAAAGTATTTGAGACTAAATAATGGTTGTAATAAGGATTTATTTAGTATTTTTGGTATTATTTTATTATTAACTTTGTTATGGTTTGATTAAATTGAAACACTATGTGAAGAGGGTTTTATTTTTATAACCTACTTATTCAAATATGGATTTATTAAACATTTCAAAGCATCAAAGTAGTGGCTTTAATTTCAAAAGAACATGGTTTCCAAAAGTTAATAAAATTTTCAAGTTTTATTCTAAGTCAAAAAAAAAAAAAAAAAAAATATTTTTCAACCGTCTTTTCCGCAGTGACATAACCAGATTCGGTCGTAGTGAATGGGCCGGGTTTGGGGATGTTACAAATTGGTATCAGAGCCCGGTTCAAAACTCGGCTTTGAGGTTTGGGCAGCAACATTTTCAAAATGGGTTTTTGGAAGTGGGCTTTATAAAAGTTTTTCAGGTTTTCTGGCATGGCACCTGTACCTCCGACCCGAAGTCCACCAGGTAAGTACTTCGGACTTTCTTGAAGTGATTTGTTTGTATAAATTGATTTGGGCTTAGTCTGGGCTCGTAGAATAGAATGATAGGATCTGTTGGACCCTAGGACTAGACTACTCAAACATGTGCATAAAACTTAAAGCTCTTAAACAAACCTGTGAAGTAAGTCACCGAGTTAAGGTGTGGTAACCTTGGTGCGCATGTCTAGGATAGGATCCGGAAGAGCTTGGTACTTAAGCAGTCCTCGTGACTCACCTCCTCTTCGCAGGAATCCTACCTGGTGCGTAGCTTCGGTTCACCTTAACCAGAAGGACTTGTTCATAGGCTAAACCAGTTATTAAAACCCGAAAAGGGATCAGCCTTGCTGTTTTAAAATTTTCTGTTTTAAAATTTTTCAAACTTACCCCTTTGGTTTGTGAAACCCTAAATCTAATTTTGAAAGACGTTTGTCGATTTACAAAATTACCAAAATGCCCCCGTGTTATAAAATTTCCGTTTTACCCTCAATTTTTGATAAAATGCTTTTTACTTGTTAAAATACCAAAATCTCGAGTTTTCAAAATTAAGATACCTTGGTTTGTGAAAATTTACGAAAATACCGCTAGTTGATAAAATTACCAAAATGCCCCTGATTTCTAAATTATCAGTTTCCTCTCAACTTTTACTGAAATAATCCTATTTTACTAAATATCAGAAAATTCTATTTTTGTGAAATATTGTGATATTCCGATTTGGAGAATTTACGAAAATGCTCGTGATTTCCAAAATTACTGAAATAACCCTGACCTCTGAGAATTTTGCAACACATCCGATTTGAAACAAAATTTTTCAAGATAACCCCTGTGACTTTGTAAATTTTGAGATATCTTTAAGTTGGAAAAACTATTTTCAAATTTGACCCAGAATTATTACCTATATACCCCTAAAGGAAAATGACGAAATTACCACTGGTAGGAAGGAAACTTGATTGCTCGAAAGAACTACTCTCTAAAACTTCATTGCATAAGATTGCTCGTGGATAAAACAAAGAAACAAGAATTTCTAATGCATAAAACTTTCTAAACAGACTAAATCGAGGCGCTAGATATGAGTTCTAGGGGCGTGGTGCATAATACTACTGTGGGCGTGGTAGAGCGGGATGTCGATGTTGGAACCGATTGGGTCACGCCATGGGTCGAGAGCGATGCACCGCCACCACCGGTGAGAGGTTGAGCAGCGAGGATCGATCGGAGGAGACGACGCAGATGCATCGCAAGGCGTGGCTGCGAGTGCTCGAACGAGTGGCGAGGAGCCAATGTGGGCAATAGGACTGGAAATCGCGACCAAAGGCTTAGGCGAATGGAGCCGAGGTTTTCGGAGGGAGCCGGGGTAGCTCCAAACGTGGCGAAGCAATCGGCTTGAGGTCATTTGAAAGGATTATGGACGACTTAGACTTGACCGCTGAGGAGAAGCTTAAGGGCGTTGTTTCGTTGTCGCGAGATGAGGCCTACCAGGTGGTGGCTCATCATAAGAAAGTACCCTGCGGATCGAGTGGACCGGGGTTACTTTAAGGTCAAGTTTGAGGGGAGTATGTCGGAGCGAGCTATGTGGATGCTCGGAGGAAGGCATTCCTCAACTTGGTGCAAGGTGACAAGTCAATAGCGAGTACTGGTCGAGTTTTTGCATTTGAGCCGGTATGCTCGGGGGCATCGTGGCAACGGATTATGAGAGATGTGTTAGATTTGAAGATGGTCCATGGATGAGTCGTGAGTTTTGATTGCTCGCGCATCGTGAAAGAGACTTCGCCGCTTTAGTGGAGAAAGCTCGAATAGCCGAGGAGGTCAAGAAAGGCCGAGAGGCACAATAGAGAAAGGAACCGTGATAAGAGAAGTGTTGGATCGCCAGAAGTGTTTGAGAGGGTTCAGAAAAGACCGAGAGTCGAGACCTCTGCTCATGTTTCTAAGCTAGCTGCTGGGAATCCAGATCGTCTGTGTGCACAGTGCGGAAGGTATCATGTTGGCGAGTGCTGGAGTCGGGTTCGAGAATGCTTTAGATGCAAGTCCAAGTCTCATCTGGTTAAGGATTGTCCCCAGAACCTGAATAGGACTCAGACAGTAGATCAAGGTTATGTGCAACCGGGTAGAGGTGGTCAACAAGCAACAAGGGGTCGTGGTCCGAACCATGGAGGGAATGGTTCTGGCCGAGGCCGTGAAGCATTAGGCCGCGGTAACGGTGGCACTGAGGCAAGGCAGCCAGGTCTGATTTATGCAGTTCGTCGAAGAGATGATGACGATGTACCAGATGAGTCAGCTGGTAAGTTTCTTATGTCTGGAATATTCTCTGCCGTTTTGTTCGTTTTGGTGACTGTTTGTTTTGTTGCTCGTAAAGTATTGGGACTTTGAGTATGAACGTAGAATCTGTGCCTAGAAGTATGTTAGCTCTTTAATATCAGAGTGCGCAGCCATAGCGTAGTGGGAGGAATGGAACTATCAGTTTAGACAAGTAATTTCGAGGACGAAATTATTTTAAGGAGGGTAGAATTGTAACACCCTGGTTTAGGGGCTAGCAAATTCGGGTATAATTCAAGTGTTGG
Source organism: Gossypium bickii (assembly GCA_025503065.1). NCBI lineage: Eukaryota > Viridiplantae > Streptophyta > Magnoliopsida > Malvales > Malvaceae > Gossypium > Gossypium bickii. The sequence goes on from CP106712.1 coordinate 29,926,437, forward strand.
AAGGGTTTTGGGTGTTTTTGGATGTGTTTTAGAGGTTTAAGAATGCTTGGATGAAAAAGGAAGGGCTTTGGAAAATTTTTATTTTTAGTGTAAAGACGGGAAATAGGGCAGGAAGGCCTTAAAATATTTTTCTGGAGTTTTGGATGCAAGAAAGGATGTGGCAAAGTGGCATGGAGGCGTTGCTTAAGGCTTTGGAAGGGGACGCCTAAGGGAGCAAGGGTTCGAGCTGCTGGGGCAGCAATTTGGTTTTATTTTTGTTTGCGTCAAGGGACTGGGCCAGGTAAGCCTTAAAAATAAAAGGCCAAGTTGGTGGACATGAAAGTCCAATTGGCAAAGTGGCTCTTAGGCGCCACTTAGGCGCTGGAGGAGGGTGAGGGCGCTGGTTCGAGTGGGGGCAGCGGCATTTTGGCATTTTTATTTTTGTTAGTGGTTATGGGCTTGAGTAGAAAGGGTTTAAAATAAAATGTTGGGGCTTTATGGCATAAAAATCAAAGTGGCCGAGTGGCCTGGGCGTTGGAGAGAAGGTGAGCAGCAGCAGGTTCCAGGTTCGAACCCAGGTATTGGCATTTGGAGTTTTATTTTATTTTTTTTTTCTTTTTGGCAGCAAATTGAAAAGCGATGGACTGCACATGAAGTTTAAATTTGAAGATAAGGATAAGCTTAAGTTAATTTTAAATTCAATTTGGAGGTATAGTTGTTAGTTTATCTTTTATTTATTCTATTTTTGTTGTATTTTATTTGAAGGAGGTGGTGTTGGATTAAAGGTGGGTTTTTTTATTTAATTTGAATTGGTTGGTATTGAGTGATTTTAGGAAAGAATTTTGGGATTTGGAGCGATGCATGGCGAATGTGGGATTAGTTTTATCTAGTATTTGGTTTTTAATTATTGTAGGATAATTAGTATTTATTTTGATTTGGATAAGTGGGATAATAGTGGAACAACTCAGATTGTTTTTGAATTGAACTAATTCAAATTAATTTGAAATAGTAGTGATGGTCGAATGATGGATCCTTCATGTGGGAAGGTGCCAATGCTATAAATAGGGGAGGTGCTCACCTTTTGGTTTCTTTCACCATTTGCTCTCTTGCCAAAATTTTGTTCCCATTTCCTTTGGTCAAACCTTCATTCCCATCCTTTCTCTCTTCCTTTTGGACCCTTGGCCGAACCACTCATCTTGCATTCCCCCTTTGCCTTCCATTTTGTTAAATCGAAGGTACACCCCACACCTTTCTTTCTCTTCTCTTTGGCCGAAACCACTATTCCTTACCCCTTGATTTTATTGATAGCTGAATCTACACCACCACCCTTTGCCAAACTTCTTTCCCTCAATTTGGTAGCACTATTGGCCGAATATTAGTTTAGACCTCTTCGGGTTTTGTTGCAAGCGTGGTTAAAGGTATTCTGGGATTTTAAGGCTTTCGGTCTAGTCTCAGTAGTTAGCAGTCAGCTGGGTAAGTGGTGGTAAGGTTTTTTTTTTTGGTAAGCTATGTATGTGATATTTCGGTTAAGTTTAAGGTTGTTAAGTATATGATGCTAAGGCCGATTGTAGGGGGGAGAAGAGCCTAATGCAGGAGATCTTTCGAGAGGCGATTAGTCAACGGTTGCAGAGGCATAGAGTAGCGTTTCGGGATTTGAGTCATTTGTATCAATCAGGTGCGTAATCAACGCACTATTTCTGCGATTGTTGGTTTGTTAAACGTGGTTACATATATGTGATGTGTGGTTGCCGATTGTGATGGCTTGTGTGGTGAATGGTTATTTTGGGTAACCGTATGTCAGGTGAGTAAAGTCTTTTGTATGAAATTATTTATGATAAATACATGATTTGGTATTTAACATGAGATGCCTTCTCTTTTGTTATGATCTGACATATTACCTTTTACATACATATATGGGAGGTGGCTTGATTCAATGAAGGAGGAAGTGTACACAAGGTGTACGTGGTCTAATGATAGCTCCGGCTACATTAGCGCTTGATGGTTAGTCAGTGTGCTACCTCAAGGAGATGATGGCTAGGTGCCCATCTCGGCGGTTGATGGCTATGTGCATCACCGCTTGGCGAGATATTGATGTTGAGATCATTTTGGTTGATCGGTGGCTCAGCCACGGCCTTGTGCAGCGAGTTGCCAAGGTAAGGTTATGGATCACGATGTGATCAGTGGTGGTTTATCCACGGCCTTAGGCAGGGAGTCTGCTAAGGTTGGTGTTACGGTTGGATAGTGGGTTGGGCTGAAAAGCATTCTTGCATGATTTGTTTGATGGCTGTGTGGGTATGGGTCAAGCCCATACGTGTGGAAATCTGTGTGTTGGTTATGCACTGAGTCAGTGGACTCACCCTATTTTATTAACCATTTCAGGTGATGCATAGTGCTGGATCGGGATCGGAGAGGGCACATGGTGACCCATGCAGAAGGAATAGTTTAAATGTTTTAAGTTTATTATATAAAGTATTTGAGACTAAATAATGGTTGTAATAAGGATTTATTTAGTATTTTTGGTATTATTTTATTATTAACTTTGTTATGGTTTGATTAAATTGAAACACTATGTGAAGAGGGTTTTATTTTTATAACCTACTTATTCAAATATGGATTTATTAAACATTTCAAAGCATCAAAGTAGTGGCTTTAATTTCAAAAGAACATGGTTTCCAAAAGTTAATAAAATTTTCAAGTTTTATTCTAAGTTAAAAAAAAAAAAGAAAAAAAAATATTTTTCAACCGTCTTTTCCGCAGTGACATAACCAGATTCGGTCGTAGTGAATGGGCCAGGTTTGGGGATGTTACAACCCATTAGGGCACTTAATCAGAAAACACAACAGGATTACTTGTCCAAGCTAAATCCTGTTTCCAACATATGCTCACAAGAGCTTAATCAGGATTACCCGTCCGGGCCCTATTTGTAACATATGCTCAAGAGGGATTATATCAGGATTACCAGTCCAGGCTAAATGCTTTCTTTAATGAGGTCAATAGTATTACTCGTCCGAGATAAATCCCGTTAGTAACAAATGCATGACCTCATTCAATAAGGGAAATCACATTATCCATCTAAATCCAATATTCAAATGGTACTTAACCCTTTTCAAACAATTTCAAGCATGTATTCATTTCTTATATTGTAACATCCAAATAATTCATATAAATATAAATCACATTCTATACAAATACAACATATTTACATGCTCAATTAAGTTACACGAACTTACCTCGATAATAGTTCGTACAAGAAAATGTACTAATACGAAACTTTCTCTTTTCCTCGATCTAGCTTCGAATTTGAGTTATCCAGATCTATATAAATGAATTTAATCATCAATTTCTCACATTTCATATTCATTTGAACTCAATTTACATCCTAGGCAAAATTACCATTTTGCCCCTAAACTTTCTATAAATTCCAATTTCATCCCTAGGCTCGGAAAAGGAAATTCATACAATTTACTCGCTATTCCAAGCCTAACTGTAATTTCAATATACAATTTACAGCACATGTATTCTATAAATTTTAGAATTTTTCTTCAATTTTCACAACTTTACGAACTAGTACCTAAATCATGTTTTCATCAAAATTCACTTTGTAAAGTTGTTTATCTATCAACAACCTTTCATTTTCTACCATAAATTTTAAATTTTCAGCATATTCATCCATGGAAAAATTCCTATACCTTGATAACTTTTGAAATTAATCCCCCAAATAGATCGATTAGACTATCCCGGTTTCAAAAATATAAAAATTACTAAAAACGGGACTTAAATACTTACCAATTTATGCTAAGAAAGCTTGTTTTTTCTTTCCTAGGGTTTCCATGGAGTATTTGGGGAAGAAGATGATATATAATGATTTTAATTCTATTTTAGTTATTTATCATCTTTTAATTATTTCTATTTCCAATTTAGTCCTTAACCTTTTCTAATTTTTCCATGGATGATTCATTAAAAATATCTACTAACTTTTGATAAATGGTCTAATTACCATATAAGGACCTCAAGTTTTGAATTCCATAGCTATTTTATCCTTCTAGCAACTAGAATCCAACTTTTTGCATTTTATGCAATTTGGTCCTTTCCGTAATTAAGCACATAATCGGTAAAATTTTCTTATCAGAATTTTCATATGACATTTTTATCTAAATTAAAATCGTTCAAAAATATAAAAATAAATTTCTTTTTCGTCTCAGATTTGGGGTCTCGAAACTAATATTCTGATTTCACTGAAATTGGGCTATTATAGGACTAAATTGCGTAAAGTGTAAAACTTGTGTTCTAATAGTTAAAGGTGTCAAATACCTATAGAACCTTAAAGTAAAGGTCCTTATGTGGTAAATGAGTAATTAAGTTAAAATTTAATAAACAAAAGTAAATGCTTTCTTTCATCTTCATCATCCATCAATTTTTGAAGGGAGAAAGAACCATTCTTAGGGTCATCAAGCTAGTATTGCTCAATTAGGTATGATTTTTGTCTTGTTTTTAATGATTTCTATGTTTTTGAGATCGTTGCAACTTAATCTAGCTAGCCTAGGGACTATTTTGCAAAATTTTTAAAGGTTTAGGGTTTTTCCATTGATGAATGTTGATGTATTTTGATGTTTAATGGTAGAAAATGCATGCTTGTTGTTTGATAAACAACATTTGTAAAGTGATTTTTGTCAAAATTGTCAATTAGGGCTTAAATTGTAAATGTGTAAATTTTGTGGTTAAATTGTGAAATAAATGAAAAATTTGGACTGCTAGGGACCTAATTAAAATTCGGCTAGCATGGGTTTAAGTTGAATTGCATGAATTTGTAATTTTATGAAATAAGGACTAAATTGTAAAAATGTTGAAATGTTAGGGGCAAAAGTATAAATCTGCCTTAATGTGTATTTTGGACTAAATTGAATAGAGAGAGTATTAAATAAGTTAATTTTGATTATATTTATCTCAAGAAAGGCGAAATACAGATTTAAATCGGGGAAAGAATAAGGTTTCGAACTAATCGACTTATTTCACCATTTTTGCATTTGAGGTAAGTTCGTATGTGTTAAACATTATTATACTTGTGTTTTAATGCTTTGATGCTGCATAAATTTGTGAACACGACACCGCGTACATGTTCAACAATGATTTGACAAGTGAGAAAGTCCTGGTTGAACCTTAGGAATAGTTTAGGATACATATGACATGTCATTAGGGGTTATGTGATTTGGGTGCTGGTGTGTACGTCCTACCAGTGGATGAGTTATCCTGCATGTGTTGTGGATTCTCGTCAGCTTGTGTGAGCAGCACTGTGTAGCTTCGTCATGACCATTAGCTTGTGTGAGCAGACTCATTGATAGCTTTAGTGTGAGCATTATATGTGATATGAGATTGAGATAGCTTCGGCTATATATATGTGGCATTTAGGTTGCCAGATTCCTGAGTATCCGATAGTATTCCGAATGGTTCAACGTGTATATCAAAGACACGAAAGTGTGTGTGATTTTTAAGAGGTGGTATAGGTATGTACATGAACCGTATAAGCTTTGAATCGAAGAAACTTGTGTATCTCATATCTAATCTTATGCTTGAATATGTGAAAGGTTTGTTAGCTAATAACGAGTTATGTGTTGATATATTAAATTGTTTGATTTGTCAATTTATGATTAATTGAGTTTATTTCATACTAGCTTACTAAGCTTTATAGCTTACATTATTTATTTTTCCGTGTTTTATAGTGAAATCAAAGCTAGCTCGGATTCGGGATTGTCGGAGACTTCATCACACTATCCTACTATCACTTTGGTACTTTTGAACTTAAGTATTTTGAGTACATGGCATATATAGGATTATGGTCATATTGGTTATGGATTGATAATGAATTTAGCCATTTGAATTGGCTTGTAAATGTCTAAAGTTTGGTTTGTATATAGCCATGAAAATTGGCTTATTTTGGTTGAATTGGTGATGTATATATATATGTATTCTTGTCTTGTGTGATGTGTTAGATGATGGTTATGTGATACTTGTTGATAATAGGTATTATGAGTATCAAATGGTTGAGTTGTGGATATTTGTATTCTAGTGAAACTAGGTATAATGCATATTTGAAATTGGTTATTTTGATGGTTTGTAAAAGTGAGTTTTGTTATGAAATTGAATAGTGCATTGTGGTACATGTGTGCCTTGTTGTGGTTGGTATTGAAATGGAATGATTCATGCTTGGTTGAGATTAAATCAATGCTTATATATGCCATGTTTTGGTACAAATTGGATGGATGTAGGTGTATGCAAGTTTGGGTGGCAATATGGCTTGGTAAATAGCCTATTTTTGTCCACACGGGTAGAGACACAGGTGTGTGTCTCAGCCATGTATGACACACAGTCAGGTTACACAACTGTGTGTCCCCTCGTGTTGAATTAAAAATCTAGTCAATATGCTTCACACGGCCCAGCATACGAGTGTGTGACTTGGCCGTGTGGCCTAAGTTAGTATACCCTACAGGTTTGGCACAGCCTAGTACATGGCCTGGCTCACGGGCGTGTGGGGCCTTTTTTAGGGAACACGGGCTAGCAACACAGGTGTGTGTGTTGGCCATGTGACCCAAGTTAGAGAGTTACAAGGGATCGGACACGGGCTAGGACACGGCCAAGTGATCCCATTTCGAATGTCCACACGGCTAGGCTACACGGACGTGTGTCCCCTGTATTTTGTAAAATTTTCTAAGAGTCTTAAAAGTTTCTTAAGTTATCGATTTAGTCTTGAACCACCCCGAATGCATGTTTTGGACCTCATAGGCTCGTATTAGGGACTTGATGAATGATTATGAATGACTTGTATTTGAATTTGATATTTGTATGGGAAATGTATACTTGATTGTGTAATAAGTCTGGTAATGCTCTGTAACCCTATTTGACGATGGATACGGGTGAGGGGTGTTACATATTGTAACGCCTCGAATTTGGGCCTAGTAGATTTGGGCCTATTGGATTGTAATGCCCCAAAAATCCTGAAACCCTAATTTTTGTGTATTGAAGTTAGTACATATGTGTAGCATTTAGAATATTAATTTTAAGGTATTATCGAGATTATTTGAAGCCTTAGAGATAGGGGAGACCAGAGGGAAAAAATTATTTTTCTTACTTTAGTGGACCCTAGTCTTAGGCATTAGGCCTATTAAGCAAATTAAGGGGAAAATAGGACACAAATGGGCTTGTGGTCCAGTGGCAAGGTGGCGTCACTAGGGGAGCTACAAGGTGGCGTGAAGAGGTCCAAAGTTCGAGTAATGGTAAGGTGTTTTGGAGTGTTTATTTTGCATAGTGGATTGCCAGAGTTGTGTAGATTTTGGACTCTTTTGTTGAAGTGTTTGAATTGATCTTGTGAGCTGATAAAAGAGGGAATTTCGAATGAGATAAGGGAGATATCATGGAGAATAATTAGGAGATGAGAGGTGGGAAGAGTTGGTGCCGAATTGAACGGTGGAGGGAGGTTGGATTCGGCTATTGGCTATAAAAGGAGGTGTCGAATTCCTTTGAGAGGTTCCTTGGGTTCCATTACATTTCTTTTTCTCCCCCTTAGCCGAATTCTTCCATTTGCCGAAAAAAAAACCCATCATTCCTTTGCCGAAATTTTGGTTTTCTCTCTAGCTGAATTCTCGATTCCTTCTTTTTTTAAATTCCTTCTCTGTTCACCTTTAGTTCTAGCCGATCACTTTTCCTCTTCTTCTCCCTATTGGTGCCGAATTGTCTCTGTCACCATACTAATCTCAAAAGTCGAAAGCTTCCTAGGCCGGTTACTCCTTGGGTACGTACTTAGTCAATTTTTCCTTTAGTATGTTCGGTAAAAGTCGAAGGGCTATCTAACTTCTCATCGTCGTTAACCTGGTATTAACAAGGGTAGGGTTCAGAGATTGCAAGCGTGGTAAGGATCGTTAGCATAGTGGTAAGTGTACTCGTCTCAGTTATGGATTAATGGATGGCCGAATGTAGGTATGGCTTATAGGGGTGACTTATGTGAAAAATGAGTCGATTTTGATGATATATGTTTGGATGCAGATCTAGGGATATTCGCGAATAGTAGCTAAGGAAGGGCTACTAGAACGTGTGGCACACGGTAAGGTTACGGTGAGGTTTCAATTTTTGATAAAGTGTGTATTAAGCCAAGATTAATCGTTAAGTGGTGACTATTGTAGGTTCGTGATTAAGGGTTTTACAGCACGCGTTGTAACCAAGTGTGTACAAACACTATGCACACACGAAATCGGCAATGCCGAAAAGCCAAAAGTGGCTAAATGGGCCCGGTGGGCCCTGAGGCTAAGTTTGATGAAATGGATTAATTTGATTATATGAATTGGGTTAGGCATGCATGTTACATGATCTGGATTTGTTTTGGGCCTAATGGGTCATATGATTGAAATTTGGGCCTAGTGGGCCATAAGAATGTGATGTGGCCATTATGGGTTATATGAACGTGAAATAGGTTGATGGGCTTTATGGGGACGTAGACCAGTATGCTAGGGTTTTATGGACTTTAGGCTTAGTACTGAACAACTCGTAAACTGCATAAGACATTCTAATAATTAAACATGTTCGTGGACAAGTCGCTAGGTTAGAGTGTGGTAACGGGCATATACATGTCTAGGATTAGATCTAGGGAGAGCTTGGTACTTAAGCGGCCCTAACGGCCCACCTCCTCTTCTCTGGAATCCTATCTAGTGCATAGTGTCTGTTCACTTTAGCCGCAAGGACTTATTAATGGGCCAATGTTCATAACTAAAACGTGAGAGGGACCAAATACCCTTAGATTTGTAAAATTACTAAAATACCCCTAATTTGAAAATAACCAAAATACCCTTAGTTTGAAAATTACCAAAACATCCTTAGATTTGTAAAATCACTAAAATAGCCCCAAATTGTAAAATTACCAGAATACCCTTGGTTTGCAGAATTACCAAAACATCCCTGATTTACAAAATTTCTAAAGTACCTCTATTTTACAAATTTACCTAAATACCCCTGTAGAGTAGATTTACGAAAATATCCTTGGGTTGTGAAATGATGAAAATACCCCTATATGATCAGTATGAGTTTTGTGGATGTTACTCATGTGCATGTTAAATTCATATGATATTTTGCTTAGGATGCATATGGGTGGGAATTATGGTACGGAGGAAGATTTGAGGATCGCATAGTCGCTTGACGACCATGGATCCACCGGTGGCTTTAAGCCTATTATATGATTAGCAGCTTTGCTGCAACGTTGAGTAGTGTCGCTGTGAGTGATACCTTTGATGTGTAGATGATGAGTGGGTCGATTTAGAAATCCGCACAGGTGTGTAGGGTTAGAAGGGAAATGGTGTGCACCGGATGGATTTTTGGGAGGGTTTTGCATTACCATTGTTTTGCATATGATATGATATGATATGATATGAGGTCATTGTGGGACAAGGCCCAAGACCACTGATTTTGATAGGGCTCAGGCCAATGTGATAATTGTATATTGAATTGAATGCCATGGGTTGTACACACTGAGTTTTGAAACTCACACCCTTTATTTAATGTTTCTGGTGATCCTCAGTAAATGGCTCAACGTGGGAGAGGACTCAGAGATGGCCACACTACAAGATGATTAAACTTTTATTTATTTGTTTCAAAAGACATAGTTTTAATTACTTATTTTCGTTGGATGTAATAATGCCTTGTACTCCAATTTGACTCTAGATTTTGGGCTTTGTTGTTTCAACTGTTTACTTAATTGTTAAACCTAAGTAAATTTCTTACGTTTAAACTTGGTTTTTGATGTTAACATATCATCAATTGATCTTATCAATATCCTATAACATGCATGCTAACATATCATCATTTGTATCATATACAAGAAAAATATAAAACAGTAAATAAATGCAATGGTTATAGCCTATAAAACTAAGGTGGTTCTTCCCGAGCAAATAGGAAAACCACAGGGAATCCTAAGGGTTTATGTCGCTTCTCAAGCTTTCCACTTTAGGTAGCCTACCCTTCTTTTCCACTAGATGTATCAACTTGTACAATTTAAAATTATAGAAACTTATTTTATATACGAGGGAGTAAGATGAGGAGACGTACAAGAGAAATATAGAAAGGCACGACACACGGGTCGTATCTATAAAATTACAACATTTGCAAATAATAAATCAACTGGGTTATCGGGCTATAACCATGCATTTCCAAACACCATGCATACCAAACATAGTATACATATATATCATACAACCGTATCAACCAATAAATTTAATCTCGTTATCCGTATCAAACAAGCGGTTCTGATACAATTGTTAGGACCGTCGGTATGCCCAGTTACGTAGTGGAAAAAAATTCTGATGATCCACATTCAAAGATCCATGTACGAGGAATGAATCGGGGTTAAATAGCATTGAAAATATACCATTTTTACTGAAAACATTGAAAGGATGCTACTGATTCAATGTCGATTCCAAGCCACTACGAAAATGTCCCGGCCCCTATGTAGTCCATTCCGTAAAAAATGAACAATCACTTTCTCTTGAACTTTTAAGAGAGAATTAAAAACGGTTGCTAGACCTTGTAATATCCAGGATTTAGGGGTTATGCATTTTAATTCATATCTATGAGGGAGCATGCTCTATATGCTATGTGTATGTGTTTGAAGGCTTCGGGAGACTTTGGGGTTAGGTAGTTGCCTTAGAAATTTTTTTTGGTTTAAGCTGATAAGGGGAGAGCTAGGGGAGTTAGGCCTTAAGGGATTAGAAGTGGTGAGTATGGACACAAGAAGTGAGGTGGTGGAGTGCCAAGGGGGCGCTACCTTGGGTGCAAGGGAGTTTGCATCAAAAAGAGTTGCAGGGGGAGGAGGTTCGAGCAGCATGGGCAGCATTTTAGGATTTGTTTTTGCGCCAAGGGGAGTGGAGAGTTGGATTCGGCCATGGCACTTGAAAGGTGGGAGTTGATTGAGTCAAATATTTTGAATATGTAGCTATGAGGGGAAATAGATGTTTGAAGCATTCAAACTCATTTGAATGTGTAGTGTTGAGGAAATTTAGGAGAAAATCATGGAGGGGGTTGGCTAGTTGAGTGTGGCCAAATTTTGTAGCGGCTAAGGGGTGAGGGAGCATTCAGTTTTGGGAGAGGCTAAGTGTGCAAAATTAAGGTTGGTCTTAGGTAGCATTTTTGGCATTTGGTTTTGCTTTAGTTTGCTTCATTTTCTTTTTGTGCCGAAAATCATTTGGCATTTCAATTCTTTTCCTCTTTTTGTCTCTTAGCCGAAACCTTGGAAGACCATTAGAGTTACTTTTATTCAACTTTTACTTCTCATCTTCAAGAGCCGAAAGTGCCATATCTCCTCTCCTTTCCATTTGGAGTTTCATTATTTTCTTGTAGCCTCTCTAGTCGAACCATAACTCTCCCTTCTCCTCTCTTCTTTTTCACCTCGATAGCCTTAAATCTTCATTCCTATCTCAAGAGCCGAATTCTACCCCTCACTTTTTCCCATAGCCGAACTTTTTTTGATCATTGCTGACTCTTCTTTTGTTCATGGATTGTAAGCCATTTCTTGACAACACTCTTTCTACTCATTCTTCTTGAATCTGTTTCTCATTTCATCTTTTGGGGGTTTGTTTGATCTTTGGTTTTTATCAAGCCGAATATTTCACTTATCAGTGGTGACACATTTCGTTTGTCTTCTGTCAGAGGGAGAGCCGTTGTTCATTTAATCCTAACTTTTCCAATCGATTTCTAACATAGTGGTAAGGGGTTCTTTATTCTTTTTAATCTTTCTCTTTCCATTTTTGTTTGCCGAAACCAAATGATTAACCTTGTTCTCATGTGTGGCCGAATCCATGAAGGGTTGATTTCGAGATCTCTGTTGGGGTTAGCGTTAAGGTGATTAAGGATCTTTCGGGATTTGAACGATCGAGGTAAGCAGGTTATAACGTTAGGTCGAAGGCCACTTCTTTGTCTATTAGTGTTGGGCCGAATCTGATATTGATTTATGTAGGGATCTCAACAAGTTCAAGATTAAGTGAGAGCCTTCGGGTTTTGGTCGAATTTGGTAAGGGTATTTGATTAGGATGTTATTTAGTCTCGTTTAGATCTAAGTTAAAGTCTCAACGGGGTTTTCTGACTAAGATATTATTAATGGATGCGAACACCGGCCAAGGAGAGAAAGGGGTTGGACACGTAGTCCCTACCCCTAAGTTCAAGAAGTGGTCAGTTTCTGTGGTTCGGGATTGGCCACCGGGGTGTGGGCCAGCATCAGAGCAGGATCATAGGCAAATAGTGGTAGTTTCGCTTAGTGACGGTGTCGACATAAAGGGCGTGGTGCTTCGGGTTATCAGGTGTGTAGCTAATACGATGTTTCCTTGTTAATGCATTAATTGCTTGTGATATGTGTGTGGTAGCCGATACAGTGGCTGTGGTGGTGTTGTTACCCTTATTGGGTAGTCCGGTAACCAGGTTAGTACACTATCTATGGTATGGTTGTGGTTAACTATTGTGGATACATGTAAGCATGTCATATGTGCCTATCTAAAATGTTCATACATTATCTTGCCATATCATTATAATATGTTGCATATGCATGGGGTTCGGGATATATTTAATGAAGGAAAGGGTGTACATTTATGTACGTGGATTGATGTTGGCTTCGCGCCTCATCGTGGATTGATGTTAGCCTTGAGCTACATCGTGGATTGACGTTGACCTTGAGTCACGTTGGGGATATTGTGATTTAATCACGTGGACTAGTGGCTAGACCACTAAGTGGACAGCATTGATTGCCGAATTGGTGTGTAGCAGATGGAGGGTCGATTTAGTAATCCCCTGGTGCGTGGTTGCAGGATATACGGGGGTGTGTAGCGGTTGGATACTAGGTTGGGATGGGTAACATTTTGCATCATCATGTGTGGTATGTGGATTTGTGTGGTTTTGGGCCAAGCCCAATTGTGGAAATACGTGGATTAATTACACACTGAGTTAGTTTGACTCATGCTATTTTTACTAAAACAATGCAGGTGACTCATGATTTTCTGGACCGAGCTGGAGTGGATTCGAGGTGGCCATGCAGAGGCGGTTTTTGTTTATTTATATACATTTTAAGTTTCAGTTACATTTGGGATAATTTTTATTGTAATAAGGGCACTTTAAATATTTTGGGATTTTATTATGTTTAAGTTAGAATGATTTTGGAAACACTTACAACTTAAAAACTTAAATTAAAGTTTTCAAACCCGGAATACTCTCAACAACTCGATTTTTTTCGAATTTTCAAACGTATAATGATTTAACTACACACGACCTTCAAAGTTTTATTTTCCCTGCAAACTACTTTCAAAACGACAAACATCTTATAAATAAGTTAACCCTTATAAACTGGAAGTTTGTTTTAAACCCAATACGTGCCGAATTTGGCAGGGGTGTTTTGGGCCGAGTTTGGGGTGTTACAGACCTTTATTTTATTAAGTTGGCAACCTTAACACACAAAGCGATTATGTAACACCCCTAACCTGTAACCATCGCCGGTGGAGGGTTAAGAAGTATTACTGGACAAAACAGAACATTTACGATCATTTTTCAAACATAAATACATCATCAGCATATCATAGCAAATCATATACATAGAGTACCTTTAAAAGGTCTACGAGACCTTAAACATGCATTAGGAAGGGGACGAGACTAAACTGAGCACATACAAAATTTTTTGAAACTTAAACATTTTTCAAAGCAAAACAGGGCATACATACTGACTTGTCCACACGGCCGAGGACACACCCGTGTGCTTTACCCGTGGGCAACACTAACTTAATTCACACGGCCTGTCACACGCCCGTGTGTCTGGCCCGTGTACGAGTCTGACTTTTTTCCAACTGCAATCTTAAGGAACACGATCGAGACACACGCTCGTGTGCTCAACCGTGTGGGCAAATATAGGCCATTTGCAAGGCCAATTTACCACCCAATTTTGGGTTAACCTATATGCTCAATTACAACATCATAAAACATACATTTTAATCACCATTCCTATCAACCAATTCAAGCATGAAACATACAATTTACATATCACCAAAACACACCAATATGATCATTCACACTTCATCACATATACACTTTATAACTATCATTTCCACGTATCCAAAACACATAATATAGTCATTCAACTATCAAGCCATATCACATGGCAAGATCTATATATCTCAAAATATTCCATAATCACTAGCCTATACATGCCATATACCAAATATACAACTTCCAAAAGTACCAAAATAGATAGCCGATAGTGTGATTGAGACACTGATGATCCCCAGATCTGAGCTACCTTTAATGACACTGTAAAATAGAGAATGACTTCACACAGTAAGCTTTAAAGCTTACTAAGTTTGTAATATAACACAATTAATTCAATGATTCAAATTTTATATACAAGATTACCAACACCTAGTACAATTCACCACATTCTCAATTTTCATCCATAACAATTCTTCACTTTCATATATAACTATATGTTCATGTACAAGCATTTATAATGCTACTCAATCTAACTCTTTCCAACATTCATTCACTTAACTATTCATTTATCTCATTACACAACTTCATCAACCACATAGGTTCTGTACGTACCTGTACCATCACGTATTTATCTATCACATTTACCATTCAATGCTCTAGACCATTACTCATTCTGTCCTCTTTAAACATTCGATAAATTTTCACACTCAGTGCCATTAAATTAGCCGAAGACATAATATTATCGCACACTTAGTACCATCATATTAAACAGAAGATGTCTCAATATCGCACACACAGTGCCAACTAATATAGTCGATGCTTTCTTTATCTTGCACACTTAGTGCCGATCATCGTTGTATCAATTTTGTTTACGCGCACTTAGTGCCATATAACTTCAAAATCACATCTCACATTTCTGAATTCCAAATTCACATTTCCATTCAGTTCAACACATAAGAACATCGTTTAAACAACATGTATTATACACAAACTTACCTTGGACGTAGAAACATGATACAAGTCGATCAATCGAGCACCTTATTCTTGCCTCAATCTAAGTCCAAATTTCTCTTTTCTTGATCTATACCTATTCAAATTTAACACATTCATTTACCAAATCATTCAATTCAATCCACAACACATAGTTAAAGCATTTTACATTTTAGCCCTCAAATTCGCACATTTTCAGATTTTAGTCCCTATTTCATAAAATGACAAAATACTCATAATTTAATTTTATATAAGCTTAGCTGAATTTTCCCCTAGCTCATACAAGCCCACATATTTCATTTATTTCACATTTTAGCCCTTCAATTTCTCATTTTCACAATTTAGCCTAGTATACTCAAATTCATCAAAAATTCAAAGACAAAATATGTTAATCTATCACATATCTTTCATATTTAATATGTTAATCTACCACATATCTTTCATATTTAATCCTACCACATATCTTTCATATTTCATCATCAACTATCACAAAGCTCAAGCATTCATCAATGGAATTTTACAAAATCACCAACAAACTCAAAAATTAAGACATGGGCTAGCTAAAACACGAAGCAATGATCACAAAAACGTAAAATTCACTAAAAACCGAGCTCAAAACATACCTCAATCAAGCTATATAAGTGCCGAAAATTCCAAAGCTCAAGAACCC
The DNA here is from genome assembly GCA_025503065.1 of Gossypium bickii. Lineage (NCBI taxonomy): Eukaryota > Viridiplantae > Streptophyta > Magnoliopsida > Malvales > Malvaceae > Gossypium > Gossypium bickii. Next base: position 29,942,068 of record CP106712.1, read on the forward strand.
TATTATCTTTTCTAATTTTTGGTGAGAAGATGATGAATAATGGCTTTCATTTCTTTTGTTTTTAATTAATAAACATTAATAATCAAATTACTATTTTATCCATTAATAAATTAACATAAAACCATTTAATACAAGCACATTTATGTCAAATTCCACTAGCAATGGTCTAATATCAACATAAGGACCTTTCATTTAATAAGTCGTGGCAATTAAGCACTTTAACAACTAGCACACAGCTTTTGCATTTTATGCGATTTAGTCCATTTTCGCAAATCGACACACAAACGATAGAATTTTCACACAGAATTTTCACACATGCTTAATCACATACTGTAAACACTAAAAATAATATTAAAATATCTTTTCGACCTCAAATTTGTGGTCTCGAAACCACTATTTTGACTAGGGCCTAAACTGGGCTGTTACTGATTATCATCCTTTTATACTCTTTGATATCACATATTAAAAGGAAAACTAGGATTATTTTCTTATTAATAGAGAAGGCAAATGAAAAGTTAGAAAAATGAATTATATTCTTTCCAAAAGAATACTAAATTGTAACACCCCAAACCCGGTCAAAACGCCACGACCGAATCTGGTATGTCACAGGGGAAAACGTTTTGAAGAAAAACGAGTTACTGATTAAATTTTAATGAAAAACTCTTTGTTACTAGAAATCAGGTTTATAATAAGTTAAAAACTGATAATTTACTTTGAAATCCCGAAAATAAATCTTTAAAACATAGTTGTAAATCCATGGATTAGAAAACCTTTTATAATTTAAAAGAAACTAAAGCGATTAGATTGAAAACCATATCTATTAGAAATTTGGAAACTTGAGTTTTGGAAAATAGTATGAGTTATCGAAAATACTTAAGTTGTTAAGTACTATCAATTGATTTATGTTACCCGATGGTAACGTTTTAAAAGCCATCGCGTTTTGTAGTTTAGAAAACTTTGTGCTCAAATTATTATATCAACCATGTAATTTATAAGCCATATTTAAAATAAATCCAAAGCATATAAATATTCCAAAAACATAATTAAAGAGGCCTTATTACAAATCCATAAAAAGATGGAAACCAAATTAAAATAAAATACCCAAATGGAAGTTCATATAAATCCAACTTTTATTGCATTGCCTCTTCGAGTTCATCCGGCTTCTCATCCGCGAATTTACGAATCACCTGAAAAGGTAAAGGAGAAGGTGAGTCACCAAGACTCAATGCATAATCCCTTTCCCGGGTAAATGCCACATACTTACACAAATTATAACCAAGCAATATATATATGATGCACCCAACCTAGCCACCCATAACTCCTTTTCTACCCCGTGTGGTACCAAACCACTGGTGGTGCCAAACCACAAGTGACCCAAAGTCACGATATCCAATATTGTGATACCAAATCACTGGTGACCCAAAGTCACAAATAATCAAGTTGTGGGGCCAACCCACGTGTGATACCAAATCACTAGCGACGATCCCAATACATCAAATGTGGGGCCAACCCACGGTGGTGCGAAACCACTGGGACGAGTCGCTATGAGGTGCCAAACCTCTGGTGCCCCAAAGACACGAAATATGTGGTACCAAACCACTGGTGACCAAAGTCACGAATAAACAAATTGTGGGGCCAACCCACGTGTGATACCAAATCACTGGCGACAATCCCATATCTCAAAAGTGGGGCCAACCCACGGTGGTGTTAATCCACAGGGACAAGTCGCTATGAGGTGCCAAACCTCTGGTGTCCCAAAGACACTAAATATGTGGTACCAAACCACTGGAGGTGCCAAACCTCTGGTGTCCCAAGGACACGATATCAAATCTTCCCCCTCCTCTCATATCACCCATACCAATGCAATAGATAAACAAATCATGTCACTATACTTTATTAGGTAATCACATAGAAATTTCCATATCATAAATCGGATCATCATGCATCATATTGCAAAAGTCATATCGAAACGGACTTACCCGATTCCTTACTTATACCCATCATGGTATCATATCAAAATCTCATAGTTTTCAGCTTTAACAACATGAATAGTTATTAACACACACACATGTATATATAAATCGAGTTATAAGTGTGTAAGGTACACACCTTTCACCAACGTAAATACTAGCTTCTGAAGATCCGATCTACCGCACTAGATCACCTTGTCCTACATTCGGCCAAATCACAATACTTAAATCAGGACCATTCGGGCAACATCATATCTTAATCCCAATAGCCTTAGGCTTTCTCAACCAACTTAAAGAATATTGAATCCTTACCACTTGACTTACCAACTTCGATTGCTAATGGAATGGGGCTTAGATCGATTGCTTCTGAAGTCCCAAAGAGCCTATTTTCCAAAACCGATTGAAGAAAACCCAAAGATTATCTACCCTTATTGATATTCGGCCAAAACAACACCAAAGAGAGTGGGAAGTTTCGGCAATATGTTAAAAGGTGAAGGGATTTTTTGCTATGGTTTTGAAAAGAAGAAATCAATTGATTTGAGACTAAAAAGAAATGAAATTCGAGAGTAGAGGAGAGAAAATAAAAAAAATAAAAAAATATGAGAGAGAGGATTTGGTTTAATCAACAATGGAAGAAAAGAAAAGAAAAGAAAAGAGAGTTTGGAGAAGAGAGAGATTCAGCCAAAAGAAAGAAAAAGGAAAATGTGATTTTGAGCAAATACCAAAAGTAAGAAAAGAGAGAGAGATGGGAGAAAGAGTGCACTAAAATGCAAAATGTGTTTTTGGTTTCAAAGAAGAAATGAGAGAAAGAATTAGAATTTGGTTCAACACAAAAATGCCTAGGTACATTCGGCCAAAGAGGGAGTTTTTGGAGAGAAAGAGAAACAAATGCCAAAAGGTGCACAAAAGCTCAAGTTGGCCAACTATCCCCCCCAAACCTCCTATCAACATTCGGCCACCCCCTAGCCACACATGCCGTCCACATACATGCACTAAAGGCATTGGAATAGTTTCCAAAACATCTTCCTTAAGCCAAGCCTTATGTCCCCCCCATCCTTCCATAACCTTAAGATTCCTTTCCCAAAGTACAAACTTTCCTAAACCAATATTCAACTTGCCAAAAATTAAAAGTCCAACCTTCCATAATAAAAGCTTGGCCGTCCATTAATGCTAGGATTCACATAAACAAAAAATAAAGTCTTCAAAATGCTAACCATGTTACTCGAACCTCTACCCTCAAGCAACCCTTCATGCATCATAACCACCTTGCCATTAACTCCTCTCGTGCTAGAATTTAACACTTAAATTGACTTAAGTGTCAAGTTCACCTAATCCACTTCATTAAATAAACCATACTAAAAATTATTCTAGCTTCCTAAATAAAATCAAGCCTTCACAAGACTATGCTAAACACACAAAAATTCATACCCAAGTCAACATAATAATAAAATAATATTCTAATTTTAGGATATTACAATTCTACCCCTTTAAGAAAATTTCGTCCTCAAAATTACCTGATCAAAAGAGTTGAGGGTATTGTTGCCTCATCGCATTCTTCGGTTCCCACGTAACTTCTTCTATGCCATGGTTTCGCCATAAAACCTTCACTAAAGGAACTGACTTCTTGTGCAAAACTTTCACGTCTCAATCTAGAATCTGTACTGGTTCCTCTTCCACCGTCAGATCTGGACTCACCTCTATTTCCTCTACTGCCACGACATGTGATGGATCAAAACAATAGCATCTAAGCATGGAGACATGGAACACATCGTGAATCTGACTCAGTTCTAATGGAAACTCGAGCTGATAGGCTACTGGTCCCACTCGTCTCAACACCTTATACGGCCCAATAAACCTTGGACTTAACCTGCCTTTTCTCCCAAATCTTAACACTTTCTTCCATGGCGAGACCTTTAGAAAAACTTTGTCACCCATGGCAAACTCTATATCCCTCCGCTTAAGATCGGCATATGACTTTTGCCTATCCGAAGCTTCCTTCAGACGAGCCTGAATCATCTTAACCTTATCCTCAGTCTCTGCAACCAACTCTGGTTCTAACATCAGACGTTCACCCAACTCTGTCCAGCAAGTAGGTGTGCGACACCTCCTACCATACAACATCTCATATGGAGCCAACTTAATGCTTGCCTGATAACTATTGTTGTATGCAAACTCAGCTAATGGCAAAAACTCTTCCCAGCTGCCTCTGAAGTCCAAAACACAACCTCTCAACATATCCTCTAAAATCTGAATAACCCTTTTCCGATCGCCTGTCGATCATGGATGAAATGCGATGATCGAAATCCAACAGCGTACCCAAAGCCTGATGTAACACTCTCCAAAACCTCGACGTAAATCTAGGATCCCTGTCCGAGATAATCGACACTGGCACACCGTGCAACCTTACTATTTCCGTTACATACAACTTAGCTAACCTCCTCAGCGAGTAATCCACCCTTACCGAATGAAATGAGTGACTCGATCGACGATCCACAATCACCCAAACTGAATCCTTCTTACTAGGCGTAAGAGGTAATCCACTGACAAAATCCATAGTGATCCTTTCCCACTTCCACTGTGGAATCTTCACCGGTTGAAGTAACCTAGACGGTAACTGATGTTCAGCCTTGACTTGCTGACACGTCAGACATTTGCCCACAAATTCAGTTACCTCCCGCTTCAGACCTGGCCACCAAAACTGCTCTCTTAAATCCCAATACATCTTGCTACCTTCAGGATGCATAGCATATGGGCTGCTATGTGCGTCCCGAAGAATCCTTTGTCTCAACTCAACATACTTTGGCATACAAGCTCTCCCTTTAAAACACAATACTCCATCACTGGACAAACTATAATCCTCTAAACCTCCATTCTGAACCTGCAACCTCCGATCATTCAAACCATCATCCTCTAACTATTTCTCCTTAATTTGCTCTAACCAAGTCGGCTTGACTTGCAATTCAGCCAAAAGACTCCCATCGTTATATAAGCTAAGACGAGCAAACATCGATCTTAAGTCAGATACAACCTTACGGCTCAACGCGTCTGCCACCACGTTAGCCTTGCCTGGATGATACTCAATCGAACAGTCGTAGTCCTTTAGCAACTCAATCCATCTACGCTGCCTCAAGTTTAAATCCTTCTGAGTCAAAAGATACTTAAGACTCTTGTGATCCGTGTAAACTATCGACTTCTCTCCATACAAATAGTGTCTCCATATCTTCAAAGCAAAAACCACTGCAGCTAATTCCAAGTCATGCGTTAGATATTTAACCTCATGTGGTCTCAACTACCGAGATGCATAAGCCACTACCTTCCCTTCTTGCATCAGCACACATCCCAAACCAGTATGTGATGCATCACAGTAAACCGTGAATTCCTTGCCTGCTTCAAATTGAATCAAAACCGGAGCTTCAGTTAGAATCTTCTTCAACTTGTCGAAACTTTCTTGCTACTTCTCAGTCCACTCAAATGGGACTCCTCTCCTCAATAACTTGGTCATAGATGCGGCGATCAAAGAAAATCCTTCCACAAATCTTCGGTAATACCCCGCCAGACCTAAAAAACTCCAAATCTCAGCCACTGACTTAGGCGGCTTCCAATCCAATACTGCCTCAATCTTCTGAGGATCCACTCTAATCCCCTCAGCTGATACTACGTGACCTAAGGAAGTCACCTCCCTAAGCTAGAACTCGCATTTACTAAATTTGGCATAAAGTCGCTTTTCCTCGAGTGTGAACACTACACGCAGATCGCGCCTCATGCTCCTCCTCCGACTTTGAGTATACCAAAATATCGTCTATAAATACCACAACAAACTGATCCAAAAACTGCTGGAATACCCGATTCATCATATCCATGAATGCTGCCGGTGCGTTAGTTAACCCAAACGGCATCACCAGAAATTCGTAGTGCCCATACCGAGTACGAAATGCCGTCTTATGGATATCAGCCTCTTTCACCTTTAGCTGATGATATCCAGACCTTAAATCAATCTTGGAGAAAACCGCTGCCCCCTTAAGCTGATCAAACAAGTCATCTATCCTCGGCAAAGGATACTTGTTTTTGATCGTCGACTTATTCAATCAAGCGAGTCTATACATATCCGCATCGTACCATCTTTCTTCTTGACGAAGAGTACCGACGCTCCCCAGGCGAAACACTAGGTCGAATGAAACCTCGATCCAGCAACTCCTGAATCTAAGCCTTTAATTCCCCTAATTCCTTCGGTGCCATCCTATACGGAGCAATAGACACCGCGCAGATTCGGCAATGATCTATACCAAATTCAACTTCACGATCCGGAGGCAAATCCCGAAGTTCTTCCTCGAAATACGTCCGCATATTCTTTTACCATTCGAACATTCCCTACAGTAGACTTTTTAGCCTCCAACGCACACACATGGACCACAAATGCCTCACAGCCCTTCCTGACCAACTTCACAGCTTTCAACGCAGATACCACATTGGATAGATAATCTCTTCTATTACCTATCATGACTACCTCTTTGGCATCAGCTGTCTTCAAAACCATGTGCTTAGCAGCGCAATCCAAACTTGCTTGGTACTTGACCAACCAATCCATCCCAAGAATCAGATCAAACTCCCCAAATGGCAGTTCCATCAGATCAGCTACGAACACTACCCCTTGGAGTTCTAGGGGTACATCTCTATACAGCTTATTTACTTCTACAGAGTGACCTAGAGGGCTAAGTACTGTCATCTTCCTAGAAGTAGTCTCAGAATCTAGAATCATGGTCTCTACAATGCTACTAGTAACATACGAATGTGTCGAACCCACATCTATCAAAGCAGTATATGGTACACGAAAGATTAAGAACGTACCGGTTATGACGTCCGATGCGTCGCCCTTCTCTCAATGTCTCGCTGCATATACCAAACCAGGCTGTCTTACCTCAATGTTACCAGCACCTCTGCCAGATGCTCCACGGCCTCGACCAGAACCCTTACCTCCTCTACCATTACCACGACCTCTCTGCGGTGGCGGTCCCTTCTTTCTGAACTGAGCACGACCTTGACCCTCAGACTGGTTCCTGGCTAGCTTACGTGGACAGTCTCTCACACGATGATCCAGTGAGCCACACTCGAAACATCCTTTCCCTCCGGTCCAACATTTGCCTCAATGAAATTTTCCACATCGGTTACACCGCGTGTTGGTCTCTCGATTAGCGATATGTGCCTCCCGTGCATCGATTTGGCCCACTCTGCCTAGCCCTCTTCTGAGAATTACCGGCTGACCTGGATGATCCATAACCTCTTTTATGCTTATTCCGGTCGTAACTCTGTCTTCCAGATTCCTTTATTCCTTCGTCTATCTTAGCCTTTTCAACTAAAGTAGCAAACTCTCACTCCTGATGTAGAGCAATCAGCAATCTCAGCTCGTCCCTTAAACCGTCCTCGAACCAGACACATCACTCGTGCTCCGAAGCCACAATACCTCCAGTATACCGGCTCAGTCTTAAAAATTCTGCCTCATATTCTGATACGGACTTACTACCTTGGACCAAACTCAGAAATGCCTTACGCTGCACATCAATGTAATTAGACCCAACATATTTCCGCTGATACGCTGCCTTGAAATAATCCCAATTGAGATCCTCCGCTGCAGCACTATTCCATGCCGTGAGCCACCACTGATATGACACATCCCGAAGAAGCGACACTATCCCTTTCAGCTTATCCTCAGCATTCAGATCCAAGTTATCCACGATTTGCTCCATCGCCTCTAGCCAATATTCAGCCGCATTAGGAGCTACACCTGAAACACCTCGAAATACCTCTGCTCCATTGGATCGGAGTCGCTCGGGTATAGATTTTCGAGCTCCCGCGCCTCCACCTAATCCAGCTACCCTCTCAAGGACTCGCAGCACCGCCTGAGACACTGCGTCATCCCCTGTTTGATCCTAATGCTCAACTCCAACCGCTGGTGGTGGGGGTGGTGGTACCTCAATTTCGGATCCTTGACTAGACCTTACTGGTTCAGACATAGCCATCCTACCATGACCGCGTCCACGAGTAATACGACCTCGATCTCGAGTACTCATGTCTAAAATCTCGACTTATCTGATTTAAAAGTGTTATGCATCAGTCATTATTCCACTTTCTTTAAAGTACAGTTTTATGAAAAGTTTTAATAAGAGGTTGTTTCGCGAGTACATCCAACCTATAGTTTTGGGTCTCTAGAGTAATTCCTACTACTATACAGTCATATCATCATCATCATATCATCAAAATCAATAGTTTGAGGTACTTACCAGGGCAGATCGGTGCCGGAAACTCGGTGCCATGCCTTTCCAACCATATAATTTTAAAACAAGAACATTTTAAGACCATATTTTAAATCATTTTGGGCCTCGGGCCCACAGCTGAGCATTTGAACTTGGCTCTGATACCAATTTGTAACACCCCAAACCCGGTCAAAACACCACGACTGAACCTGGTATGTCACAGGGGAAAACGTTTTGAAGAAAAACGAGTTACCGATTAAATTTTAATGAAAAACTCTTTGTTACTAGAAATCAGGTTTATAATAAGTTAAAAACTGATAATTTACTTTGAAATCCCGAAAATAAATCTTTAAAACATAGTTGCAAATCCATGGATTAGAAAACCTTTTATAATTTAAAAGAAACTAAAGCGATTAGATTGAAAACCGTATCTATTAGAAATTTGGAAACTTGAGTTTTGGAAAATAGTATGAGTTATCGAAAATACTTAAGTTGTTAAGTACTATCAATTGATTTATGTTACCCGATGGTAACTTTTTGAAAACCATCGCGTTTTGTAGTTTAGAAAACTTTGTGCTCAAATTATTATATCAACCATGTAATTTATAAGCCATATTTAAAATAAATCCAAAGCATATAAATATTCCAAAAACATAATTAAAGAGGCCTTATTACAAATCCATAAAAAGATGGAAACCAAATTAAAATAAAATACCCAAATGGAAGTTCATATAAATCCAACTTTTATTGCATGGCCTCTTCAAGTTCATCCGGCTCCTCATCCGCGAATTTACGAATCACCTGAAAGGGTAAGGGAGAAGGTGAGTCACCAAGACTCAGTGCATAATCCCTTTCCCGGGTAAATGCCACATACTTACACAAATTATAACCAAGCAATATATATATATGATGCACCCAACCTAGCCATCCATAACTCCTTTTCTACCCCGTGTGGTACCAAACCACTGGTGGTGCCAAACCACTGGTGACCCAAAGTCACGATATCCAATATTGTGATACCAAATCACTGGTGACCCAAAGTCACAAATAATCAAGTTGTGGGGCCAACCCACTTGTGATACCAAATCACTAGTGACGATCCCAATACATCAAATGTGGGGCCAACCCACGGTGGTGCGAAACCACTGGGATGAGTCACTATGAGGTGCCAAACCTCTGGTGTCCCAAAGACACGAAATATGTGGTACCATACCACTGGTGACCAAAGTCACGAATAAACAAATTGTGGGGCCAACCCACGTGTGATACCAAATCACTGGCGACAATCCCATATCTCAAAAGTGGGGCCAACCCACGGTGGTGTTAATCCACAGGGACAAGTCGCTATGAGGTGCCAAACCTCTAGTGTCCCAAATACACGAAATATGTGGTACCAAACCACTGGAGGTGCCAAACCTCTGGTGTCCCAAGGACACGATATCAAATCTTCCCCCTCCTCTCATATCACCCATACCAATGCAATAAATAAACAAATCATGTCACTATACTTTATTAGGTAATCACATAGAAATTTCCATATCATAAATAGTATCATCATGCATCATATTGCAAAAGTCATATCAAAACGGACTTACCCGATTTCTTGCTTAAACCCATCATGGTATCATATCAAAATCTCATAGTTTTCAGCTTTAACAACATGAATAGTTATTAACACACACACATATATATAAACCGAGTTATAAGTGTGTAAGGTACACACCTTTCACCAACGCAAATACTAACTTCCGAAGATCTGATCTACTGCACTAGATCACCTTGTCCTACATTCGGCCAAACCACAATACTTAAATCAAGACCATTCGGGCAACATCATATCTTAATCCCAATAGCCTTAGGCTTTCTCAACCGACTTAAAGAATATTGAATCCTTACCACTTGACTTACCAACTTCGATTGCTAATGGAATAGGGCTTAGATCGATTGCTTCCGAAGTCCCAAAGAGCCTATTTTCCAAAACTGATTGAAGAAAACCCAAAGATTATCTACCCTTATTGATATTCGGCCAAAACAACACCAAAGAGAGTGGAAAGTTTCGGCAATATGGTTAAAAGGTGAAGGGATTTTCGGCTATGGTTTTGAAAAGAAGAAATCAATTGATTTGAGACTAAAAAGAAATGAAATTTGAAAGTAGAGGAGAGAAAATAAAAAAAATAAAAAAATATGAGAGAGAGGATTCGGTTTAATCAACAATGGAAGAAAAGAAAAGAAAAGAAAAGAGAGTTTGGAGAAGAGAGAGATTCGACCAAAAGAAAGAAAAAGGAAAATGTGATTTTGAGCAAATACCAAAAGAAAGAAAAGAGAGAGAGATGGGAGAAAGAGTGCACTAAAATGCAAAATGTGTTTTTGGTTTCAAAGGAGAAATGATAGAAAGAATTAGAATTTGGTTCAACACAAAAATACCTAGGTACATTCGGCCAAAGAGGGAGTTTTTGGAGAGAAAGAGAAACAAATGCCAAAAGGTGCACAAAAGCTCAAGTTGGCCAACTATCCCCCCCAAACCTCCTATCAACATTCGGCCACCCCCCTAGCCACACATGCCGTCCACATACATGCACTAAAGGCATTGGAATAGTTTCCAAAACATCTTCCTTAGGCCAAGCCTTATGTCCCCCCATCCTTCCATAACCTTAAGATTCCTTTCCCAAAGTACAAACTTTCCTAAACCAATATTCAACTTGCCAAAAATTAAAAGTCCAACCTTCCATAATAAAAGCTTGACCGTCCATTAATGCTAGGATTCACATAAACAAAAAATAAAGTCTTCAAAATGCTAACCATGTTACTCAAACCTCTATCCTCAAGCAACCCTTCATGCATCATAACCACCTTGCCACTAACTCCTCTTGTGCTAGAATTTAACACTTAAATTGACTTAAGTGTCAACTTCACCTAATCCACTTCATTAAATAAACCATACTAAAAATTATTATAGCTTCCTAAATAAAATCAAGCCTTCACAAGACTATGCTAAACACACAAAAATTCATACCCAAGTCAACATAATAATGAAATAATATTCTAATTTTAGGTTATTACATAAATTCCATGTCGTTTATATTTTGATCAAAATTAATTAATTTAATTGTTTATATTAAAAAAATTCAATAAAATATATACAATTAATATTTTGCATGAATCAAATTCATATATCAATTATATTCTTTCATAAAGAATATTAATTTCCATGTCTTTTATATTTTGACCGAAATTAATTAATATAACTGTTTATATTAATAAATTAGGTAAAATATATGCAATTAAGATTTTGTATGAATTTATTATTTTCAAAAGAATATTAATTTCCGTGTCTTTTATATTTCGACCAAAATTAATTAATATAACTGTTTATATTAATAAATTCGGTAAAATATATACAATATGAATCAGATTCATTTATTAATAATATCTATGTTCCCTATTTGTGTATAACAAGTTTGTACATAAAATGTGATTAATATTTAACTATCAAAATAAATTAATTCAACAATTAATTTAATTATGTGACAACTAATTACAATATCAAAATTCTGTTTGTTTCAACTTTAGGGTGTGACTCTGTAAGCTCTTGTAACATTTGTTTCTAGCATTACAAGCAATGAGTGACATCTAGGAATGCATCGTTGCCACTTAAGTTAAAATAAATTGTGATTCGACATAACTTTTTCGTGGTAATCTTTTCATGTATTATATCATTTTATCATTAATATCTAGATTGGGCACAAGACATGGAATAGTCACACTTTTACAGTCCAATCTCATATTTCTTGATTTTCTAAGTAGACTACAATAAACACATAAGTGTGATATCTCATATCAACTTATTCGAGCATGGCCATGTATTTCTAGTCTCACTCCATCAAAAGGCCTAAGAGATTGCTTCTGTTATGTAGGAGGGATAAATACTATGTTGATCAACCATATACCACTATATGGATTGTGGTATATCCAACATCAGTCTTTATAGTACAACCTATTATGGTAGACATTTTGACTATATCAAAATATACGACTTACAATGTTGGGGCAATGATGATCTCAAGTTTGAGGATCATATACATAGTTATCAATATGAGTATATTGTGACTGTTACATAATAATCCAAGAAACATACTCATAGTGGATCAATATGTTGTTCTCTAACACATACTCATGTATTGATTTTGTTACTCCTATTTCAATGACAATTCTTTGTCATCAATCAACTAGACATTAGTCTCAATGCATTATTGTTGTCCAAGCCCACAATAATACTTTACTAAGGACCTTTCTAAGAATAATCATATTTTCTTAGGACTTTATTACAATTCAGTTTAGTTATATACGCAGAAAAAGAAACTAAAATAATAATGGCAATACCTTAGTTTAATAAACAAGGTAAAATGAGTATGTGATTACAATCATCTCAAGATTGGTCTTTGGGTATACTCTAACATGATTCACATGTTAAGCATGCCATTTTTACTGATTTTGATTCTCATGTTAAGCATGCCACTATACTAATTCTGAATCGCATTTAAAGCATGCCTACCAAAATTATGTTCTGTATGCCATATCGCATGCATGGGGTTGGGATAAGATTGTACGGGGGAAGATTTTGGCAGTTTAATAATCGTACATTCTGATGGATTAACCGCATTATCTAGAAGTATATTTGTATTATCTGGTGGCTTGACCACAATATTTTGAATCCGGCAGCTTGACTGCATTATCTGCTAGCTTGACCACAATATTTTGTATCTGGTAGCTTGACTACATTATCTTCTGACTTGATCACATTATTGTTATGTTATTGGATAAATGAATTATGGGGAACTCATTATGGTGTGTAACATCCCAGTTTAGACCCTAGTGGGAACGATGGTTCGAGACCACAAATTCGAGGTCGTAAAAATATTTTAATGATATTTTCTGTGTGAATGATATGTGATATAGTCTGTGTGAAAATTCTGTGTGATAATTTAATCATTTATGTGTCGAATTAAGAGAAAGGATTAAATCGCGTAAAGAGTAAATGATGTGTGCTGATTTATAAGTACTTGAATGTTGATGGCTTTTAAAGGTGGAGGCCTTATGTTGCTATTATACCAACTTATATATAGTGGATGGATAAAAGTCTTATGTCCATATTGTATGATTGTTGTAATTATATTAATGAAGGCCATTTTGGTAACTTAATTATTAATATTAAATTAAAGAAACAAAAAGATGAGTGTTCATCTTTTATTCCTCCCATTTGACTGAAACTAGCAAAGAAAGAAAAGAGAAAATTAGTTAGGGTATTCGGCTATTGTCTTCCTTGATTAAGGTATGTTTTGGCTTCAGTTTTTGATAATTTCTACGTTTTCGTAATCGTTGCTTAGTGCTCTAGCTAACCCATGTTGTAATTTTATGAATTGATGATGTTTTTCTGATGAGTCATTGATGAATGTTTGAGCTAAGTGCTAGTTGATAATGGAATATGAAAACTTGGTGTTGAGTTAATATAGTTTGTATTGGGATTTTTGATGAAATTGAGTATTTTTTTAGGCTTAATTGAGAAAATGAGAAATTGAGGGACTAAAATGTGAAATAAATGAAATGTGTAGGTTTGTATGGATATTAGTAAAATTCAGCTAAGCTTGTGCTAGGTGGAATTTGGTGAATTCGATGATTTTGTGAATTAGGGACTAAAGTGTTGAAATGTGAAAATATGAGGGCTATTATGAAAAATACCCTAAATTTGTGTATGTGGACTTAATTGAATGAAATGTGATTGAATGGATTGAATTTAAATGTGTATAGACCAAGAGAGAAGAGGTTCAGATCGAGATCGAGGTAAAGATAAAGTGCTCGATTAGTCGACCGTATCAATAGTCGATGTCCGAGGTATGTTCGGATATAATTCATGTTGTTAACATATGATTTTGTATTATGAAATGAATGTGTATATATGTATGAAATTGAGATGCTATGTGCAAGTTTATGTTAAGAGCACTAAGTGTGTGATATTAAAATCGCAACAGGAATGAATAGCACTATGTGTGCGATGTTATAAAAGCTTCGGTTTATTGAATTGGCACTGAGTGTGTGCTACCGAGATAAGTCGGTTGAGAGATTTGGGCACTAAGTGTGCGATAACTAATATGTATCGATCGTGTATTAAGCACTGAGTGTGCGATTAAGCTGAATGAATATCAAATGATGATCAACAAGTATAATTGAGCATTGAATAGCTTAGAGGTTGAATAACTATGTGTTTGTCGAGGTATGTATCGAACCTTTATGGTTGATGAGTTTATAGATGATGCTATGGATGGACGAATAAGTATTTTAACTATTGATAGTATGTTATAAGTACAAGAAGAATGACCTATGTGATGATTAGTATATGAATTGGTTTGATTTGATGATATAGTTGTATATTATTTCAAGCTTACTAAGCTTTATAAGCTTACTGTGTGATATGTTCCTCTGCTTTGTAGTGTCAGTAAAGCTAGCTCGAATTAAGGGATCGTCAGCTCCCTAGTCACGCTATCGGCAATCTATTTTGGGGTATTTTGGAAAGATGTATATAGTTAAGATATGGCATGTATAGGCTAGTCATTTGAATCATGTTTGAGACTTGTAGTAGCCCTGAGATGTGGCTAGATTTATGCTAGTTTTAGCATGAATGACTTGGTATATATATGTAATGCATCTTTTGGCATGGTTTGTGGTTTGAGAGGTTGACTTATGAATGGTAACTTGGTGTTGATAAAATGCTAATATGAATTAGTGATATTGAGAAGAAATGATGTTTGGTATTGAATGTAATATGCTTGTGATGATATGAGTTTTAGTCTTTGACATTGACATGGTTGGAATTGGTATTGAATGCATGATTTGAATGGCTATTTGGTATGTTTTTGGTTGCCATATATGCTTTATAAGTGTTGGTAAATAATGCTTATAGGTTTGAACCTTTTGGTTGGTATTTTGGCCTTGTAAATGGCCCATAATGTCACACGGTTGTGTCACACGGTTGTGGCACACGGGCGTGCCTTAGACCGTGGGTAAATTGACAGGATGCAGCTTAAAATCACACGGCCTCGACACGGGCGTGTCATCTAGACGTGGTGTGCAAGTCAGTAGCTAACATAAAAATACACAGCCTCGACACGGGCGTGCTTGGTGGCCGTGGAGGGGAAGTCAGTATATGACCTAAAAGTACACAGCCATGGCACACGGGCGTGCCTAATGACCATGTTGGTATAGTTAATATATAGACACGGAAAGGCACACGGGGGTGTCTAGAAGCCGTGTAGGGAACACGGTCTCCTCCCACGGGCGTGTCTCCCCTGTATCTTCAAAAAGTTTCAAATTTCATGAAATTTTGTATGTGTTTCGGCTTAGTCCTGACTCAGTTTATAAGCATGCTTAGGGTCTTGATGACTCATTTAAGGGACACTATGTTTGTAAATAAATGCGAATAGTAATGACTGACTTTGTGTTGAAATTTCTGGATGTTAAAGGTTTTGTTTGATTAGTAATGCCTCTTAACCCTGTTCTAGCGACGGTCTCGGGTTAGGGGTGTTACATGGTGTGTAGTGGAGATGGTTAGTAAATGTTTTCTAAAAGTTTGCACTGTTTCTGAAAAAGCATTACATTATCACCATCAATCTGCATACTAATAAATGTGATTCTGTAATTGTATATTTATGTATATGTGATCTGTTATACTGTTGAGTTACTATTTTAATTTCTATTATTATGCAAATTGACCCACACTGGGCTTTAAAAGCTCACCCCTTTTCGTTATGAGTTTTAGATAATAATCGAATATAGGGCATGAGCTTAGCTTATGGAGGTGCTCTCAGATATCTATTTGAATAAACTGATAATTATATGCTTCGGTATTTTGGGGCTGTCTAATTTTTTCTGTGGACTATGACATAAGTCACTATTTTGGATTTTTGGACGTTTTACATGATTTGGTTTTTAAAACTAAATTCTAAAACGATTTATATATATGGCAAGAAAAGCTAGATTTTTCAAATTAATGACAAAATCAACTCAATGATTGTTATTTCAACCTCAAAGACTTTAGTTTTTCGAAACTCAACACAGTCTGTTCATTTAATTGAGATTGTACAAAATATGCCAAATTTATGATTTCAAACCTATAACACCCCAAACCCGGCCTAGACGTTATGGCCAACTCTGGCGTGTCACATTGAAGTATATTTCAAAAACCATGTTTTCATTGAAAACCAATGTTGAAATT
The DNA here is from genome assembly GCA_025503065.1 of Gossypium bickii. NCBI lineage: Eukaryota > Viridiplantae > Streptophyta > Magnoliopsida > Malvales > Malvaceae > Gossypium > Gossypium bickii. Next base: position 29,958,552 of record CP106712.1, read on the forward strand.
TAAAACTGCTTGCCATTTAAAACTTGTACAAAACCTCAGTTTGCGTTTGTTTATTTTCAATCGTGGTTTATTAAAAAGTTATTCCCTTTTAAAACGTATTACCTTTAAAACCTTATTTGTTGCAAAATCTTAATTTAAAACAAATGATTTACGAAAACGTGATATTTAAGAAAATGAGTTGCAGAAATGTAGTGTTTGAAAATGTTATTGTTTTGGAAAATCGTGTTCTACTTCAAGTAGATATAAACCACAATCAATAAAATCCCAAATTTAAAATCCAGAAATTATAGAGGCCTTATTACAACTCGAATCAAAATCAAAAAGCTTAAGTAAATGAGCAAAATAGAATAAAACATGTGCAGTTGTGTGGCCCTCTTCGAGTCTCTCGCAGCTTCAAACTGTCTAACACTAGGGATTACCTGAAAGGTTAAAAATGGGGTGAGTTACGAAAACTCAGTGTGTAATCCCCTTATTAAAGAAACAGTCAGTATACAGAAACAGAATAAGCCTAGGCCTGAGCCTGAGCCCTTTAACAGTAACAGTATAGTTCAGTTCAGAGTATATGTAGGCCAAAGCCAAAATAATATCATTTGGGTCACAGTCCATAACAGAATCAATTGGGCCTAGCCCATCACAGTAACAGTCTCAGTATGAATGATGCATGATGCATGCAAACTCATCTAATTATGCACTTACCTCCATCCAGCCTTACACTACCTGTTGGGAATAAACCACCCACGCCATCCCTACACTTACAGTGTTAGCAACGGTTAAAGCACTAAACGAAATCGTAGTAAAACTACTAGTATATATGCAGCTTTAAGCCTTCAGTAACTGTCTCATGATTGACACATAGTCATCGGTAACTGTAATAAGACCGACAGATAGCCATCAGCTACAGTAATAAAACTGGTACACAGCCATAGGTAAGTATGATCGACACAAAGTCATCAATAATTACGACCGGCACACAGCCATGGATAAATATGATCGACACAAAGTCATAATCAAGACGGCACAGAGCCATAATTAGGTTGGCATAGAGCCATAATCAGGTTAACTGGCTTAAAGCCATCAGTAGGTCCACAGTCATCTCGTGCGACCCGTGCGACCTTAACAGATCATTACTGAGTCCACAGTCGTCTCGTGCAACCCGTGCGACCCTATCAGAACAGTACTTCCTCCATAACCAATATCCCAACCCCATGCAGTATGTCATGTATGCAGAATGTTTGGCCCACAAAACATCATATCATTCACAGTTAAGTCAATCAAATCATAGTCATACAATCACAGTCAAATCATTCAAATCACAGTACAAGTCATTCATTTATCCTCGAGGGGCAAAATAGTCATTTACCCTACAGGGGCATTATGGTCATTTTACCTTAACAGGGGCATTACGGTCATTTTACCCTACAGGGGCATTACGGTTATTTTACCCTATAAGGGCATTACAATCATTTTACCCTACAGGGTATTACAATCATTTTACCTTAACAGAGTCATTACGGTCATTTTACTCTACAGGGGCATTACGGTCATTTTACCCTACAGGGGCATTACGGTCATTTTACGTTAATAGGAGCATTATAGTCATTTTACCCTATAGGGCATTACAGTTATTTTACCCTACAGGGGTATTACGGTCATTTTGCCCTATAGGGGTATTACAGTCATTTACCCTACAGGGGTATTACGGTCATTTTACCCTCTAGGGGTATTATGGTCATTTTACCCTACAAGGGCATTACGATCATAACAGTGTAAATGGGCCCAAGGCCAAATATTCGGTGTAAGTGGGCCCACACGCTTGTGTGGCCCGTTTAACCCAAATTCAGTCACGGCTATGCGAGCTACATATCCCAGTCCAATATTTGCCACTTAACGTGGATTTTATCTGTGTGGGGCCCATGAGCCCATTGGGCCCACACGACCTATTTCAGCCAAACGGGGCCCAAGATCATGAGTGGCCTCTACAATCTATCGCCCATGATTTGTGGGCTCGATTTACCATACGAGGGATTGCATGTTCGTGAGGCCTCGAATGCCGAAGTTTTGGCTTTTCGGCTTTTGTCGATTCACAGCAGAGATAGTGTGATTACACACCTATTCGTGATAACGAGTAAACTAGCCCACATGCTCTCCAACTATCGCCTTGCTTAAACCAACGGGTATTTGCAACTAACCGTTGATCAAAAGTGATTACCCACTCTTTGATTAGTATCTACACACAAAACAAATCACCATTAATATGTATAACCATGAAACAATTGATCCTTATTGAACACGCTTACCAATATCTTGCATCGAAGAACTTACAAGAATCAGAAGAACAAAGAATGCAGTAGCTTAGGTTTGGCACAGTGGACAAATTATGGTGGTAATCAACACTAACACTAGATCCCCAATCACTAAGCTATCAACAATCATCAGAGTACAACGAGGGAGGAAGATAGACAAGAGAGGACGATCATTAAAGAAAACCTGAAGAGAAAGGACCACAATCAGCCAAGGGTGAGAGAGGGAGAGAAAAGTAGGTTTGGCTTTGAGAGAAAATAGAAGAATGAAGGGGGAGAGAAGAGAAGTGCATTCGGCACTATTAGGAGAGTAAAGAAAATAGAAAAACGAGCAGAGAAAGTGAAGTGAGACCACAGAAGAATATTACCTGATTGGCAATTGAAGAAAGGGAGAAAATAATGGCACTTTTGGTACCACAGTTGATAAAACGCAAAACCCGAAAGAAATCCCGAATGGAAAAAATCACAAAGAAAATTCGGCCCTCTCTTTTCAAGCTTCACAAAACTGAAATAAAGAATATGCCTACAGCCGAAATCGCTCCCTATTTCCCCCTAGCCGAAATCCTTTATAGCCTTAAAGTCCCAATCGGCCACAACACCCTACCAACCTCCCATTTCAAAATTCCTTGATTCTCTCCCCAACTCTCTCCATAATCCTCTCCACAACTCCATCCAAGACCAATTAAGACTCCTCTCAACAGTGTTTCAGTCCAACTCTTCTACTTCCACAGCTCAAGCAGCAAAATAAACATTCCACTGTGTAACCCAGGACTTGAACCTCAGACCTCTCAGTTATACGACATGCCACCTTGCCACTACACCACAGACTCTTTTTGTGTCATAAAACAAGCATTATTACTAATAAGGCCTAAGTGCCAGTGTCCAGGTTCATTTTAGAGAAAAACTAAAAATTTTGTAAAGGGCTAAGACTTGGACCCAAGCTTCTCAAACACTCCTATACACACTCAAATCACTTAGCCATTAAAGCAAACAAGCAATTTGTGTCATTCTCCTGCACACATAAATATTTATGTGCAGTCTTCTAACTGATCCCACGCTCAAGGCCCGTTCTTTCTAGGCCCAAATTCGGGGTGTTACAAAAGTGACAAGTGAAATATTAGTTATTTTTTGCTGCGACATTTCCTTTGAAATCTAATGTTTCTATAAACATTCAAAACTTTATTTTTTCTAGAGATAACTGATTTTGACAATTTCTTTCTAAAAGAAAATTATAGACATTACATGGCCTTTCTTAAGCAAACCAAAATGACGATTTTAAATAATGACGATTTCTGAGAGAAAATAGTTAAATGTTTTCTGTGCCATTATCATTACCAATGTGATCTTCGAGATTCGGCCATAACGTCTAGGTCATGTTTAGGGGATACATTTAGTGTTATCAGAGCCCGGTCCAAAACTTAGACCGTGGTTTATTTTCAAAATTTGCATGCATATTTGGTAAAATGGTATTTTGGGAAAAAATACATGCCACAACTAAAAACTTATTTTAACACAAAAATGTGATTCTATTAAAAATCTAAGACTCTAAAGCTATCCCAAGATAAGTACTTCTAATATATTAAAACTTTGAATTGTGAAACTATAGATTGTGAAACATATAGACTATGAAACTATAGTGAAACTGTGGTGAAACTTTTAGACTAAAAATATTCTGAACTAATAATGAAAACTCGTTTCTAAATTGTCAGATAAACTTCATAAAACTTAAGAAATATGATAACAAGGTGAATACTCAAGGTGTTAACTTGATGTATGAGAGCTCGTAGTGAGTAGTGTCAGGGAACCTAAACCGATTCATCTTCGTCATAAGTGCGCACTCTCGAACCTATGACTGAAGCTGAGCTAGTGGTTCATCAGGTTGAGCACACACTTACTGTTGAGGAGGACCATCAAGAGCCTGCTGACTATGCTATGTCACTAGCCATGCTTAGGGTGCTACAGTGTGTAGTGGGAACCCAAGACAGATTTGGAAGTCGAAAGACTATCGCTAAGAGGCTTTCATCTAGCGGAGTTGAGTTATTTAGGGGCATTGCTGGATGACCCCCACCATAGCAGAATACTGGTTAGAGGCTATAGAGAGAATTCTGGGTGATATGAAATGTACCCCGGAGTAGAAATTGAAGGGTACAATATCAGTTTTGAGGGTTGAGGCTTACCGCTAGTGGCAGGCCATTATAAGAAGTACTCAAGTTGAGAGACTGACATGGGAATATTTTTTGGATGCTTTCCAGAATAAATATGTGCATATCTGGTATGTCAAGGCCCGTAGACTAGAGTTCACCAAGTTAAAATAGGGGGACTGATCTGTGGCTGAATTCTTAAGGCTAAATCATTATGCTCAGGGAATGATTGCAACATAACGGGATAAGTGCGACTGGTTTGAAAATAGACTAAGATATGAGCTTATGGTGCTGGTAGCCCCACATCAGGAAAGGGATTTCAAAAATTTAGTGGAGAAAACCAAAGTTGAGGAAGTGAAGTGTTTGGAGTGCAAAAATAGGGATAAGGCTAGAGTTCCTGCTTAGAGAGATATCAGTCCTACTGTTTATGCCTCATGACATAATAAGCGGACCCGAAAAGACAGACCACAACAAAATGTTGCTACGGTTGCTAATGGTGGGAAAGCCCAAAATTGTGCTACTTGTGGCTAGAGGCATCCCGTGAATGCTGGAGGAGCTTGGGCGCATGCCTTAGAAGTGGATCCTTGGGCCATAAGATCAAGGATTTTCCACTTTGTAATGAGCAAATGCAAGCTCCAGAATAGAATCGATCTTAGAACCAGAAAGTTGGACAGCAGTATCAGAAAGGTCAAGGTATAAATTGGGGTGGTAATGTTGGTTAGAGATAAAGAAGATAGGGTCAAGGTGCTAACAAAGCCGATGGAAGACAGCCTGCACTGGTCTATGCAGCTAGATGCAAAGAAGATCATGATGCAGCTAACATCATAACATGTACTTTTATCGGTAATTCTGTATCGTACTTTTATCGATCCATTCGTTGTTTCTTGTTTGATGGTTGATAATTTGGGAATTGAAGTAGAGGAAACTGTTAGCAATGTAACTATACATAGACTTCTAGGACAATTTGTTTCTGTAAACAAGATCTATAAGAGGTGTCCATTAGAAATTCAAGGAGAGGCATTTCTGACAGATGTGATGGAATTACCCTTTAGTAAAATTGACCTTATTTTGGGAATGGACTGGTTGGTGGAAAACCAAATCAGTGTGGATTGCTCATTAAAGAGGGTTACCTTAAAAATTTCCATTGGGAAAGAAATAGTGATGGTTGGAGAGTATGGAGATTACTTATTTAACGTGAGCTCTGCTATAGTGGCTGAAAAGTTGGTGCACAAAGGATGCAAAGCCTATCTGGCTTATATTCTAGGCACGAATGTTAGTGAGTCAGCTATTGAGAACATTCGTATAGTGAAAGATTTTTCTAACATCTTTCCAGAGGAGTTATTTGGATTACCTCTAGAGTGCGAAGTAGAATTTGGCATTGATCTATTGCTTGGAATAGCTCTGGTGTCTATTGTCCCTTATCGTATGGCACCTAAAGAGTTGGTAGAACTTAGGGCACGGTTGCATAAACTTTTGGATCACGGATTCATTAGACCGAGTGTGTCACCATGTGGAGCTCCTGTTCTATTTGTAAAGAAGAAGGATGAATATGTGAGACTTTGCATTGATTATCGACAACTGAACTAGTTGACCGTAAACAAAAATACCCTTTATCGAGGATTTATGATTTAGTTGATCAGTTCAAGGGTACAAAAGTATTCTCTAAGGTTGATCTAAGGTATGAATATTATCAGTTGAAATTTACGGAGGCAGACGTTTCTAATAGCGCATTTAGGACTCGATATGGTCACTGCAAGCTCCTAGTGATACCCTTTGGTTTCACGAATGCTTTGACAACTTTTTTGGACCTAATGAACTGGATTTTTAGCCCTATCTTGATCAATTTGTTGTAGTCTTCATCGAGAACATCTTCATCTACTCCAAGCCTAAAATAGAACATGATGAGCACTTGAGAGTTGTCCTACAGATTCTCTGGGAGAAATAACTATATACTAAATTGGGTAAATGTTTAGCTCTATGAAATGATGTTCTTAGGCCACGTGGTATTAGCTGAGGGTATCCGTGCCGACCCTATAAAAATTGAGGCTATTCTGGACTGGAAACAACCTAAGAATGTTAGTGAAGTTCGAAGTTTCCTTAGATTAGCTAGCTATTACAGGAGGTTTGTGGAAAGGTTTTCTTTAATTACAGCCTTTATGACCAAGTTGTTGAGGAGAAGTTCACTTTTCAAGTGGACTGAGGAGCAACAAGATAGTTTTGAAAATCATAAGTCTGTGTTGACTCAAGTTCCTATGTTAATCCAACCAGAGTTTGGGAAGGATTACATGGTATACAATGATGCGTCTCATACTAATCTTGGTTGCATTTTGATGCAAGACGGTAAGGTTGTGGCCTACACCTCAAGACAACTTAAGCATCATGAACATAACTATCCAACCCATGATCTTGAGCTTGCAGCTGTTGTCTTCGCCCTCAATATTTGGAGGCACTATCTGTATAGTAAGAAGGGTATTATCTATGTAACACCCCCAACACTCTCCTGAATGAGTTCTTCCACATCGAACACAAGAACGATTCCGATCCACTGGGGCAAGTGCACGCACAGGATTCTCAATCCTTGGTCTTTTCTGAGTATCTCCAAACGATGCTGACGGCTCAACCCTTCTCTTATTCTCGTTCCTATTCTTCTCTCGGTTTTTTCTTATAGTCTTTTTAACCTCTTCAGCGATCCGAGCTTTCTCTACCAGAATGGCGAAGTCCCTTTCTCTTTGCGGAGCGATCAACTCCCGCAACTCATCTCGCAGCCCATCTTCGAATCGAACACTCCTTTCATAATCAGTAGCCACGATTCCTTTGGCGTACTGACTTAGTCGCACGAATTCCGCTTCATACTCCGCTACCGATTTATTCCCTTGTACTAGATTCAGAAACGCTTTCCTTTGCGCATCTAAGTAACTGGCTCCTACATACTTCCCTTCAAACTTAGCCTTAAAGTAATCCCAATCCAATCGATCTGCCGGTGCACCTTGCCTAACCGTAAGCCACCATCGATAAGCCTCGTCCCGGCGGTAGCGAAACAAAGACCTTTCGACTTTTCCTCTGGGGTACAATCCAAGTCGTCCATAATTCTTTCGACCCCTTCTAGCCAATATTCTGCTACATTCGGAGCCACTCCAGACACTCCCCTAAAAACTTCAGCCCCGTTCGACCTGAGTCTCTCGGACACTGACTTCCGAGCTCCGTTTCCCATACCAGCTCTTGCCACTTGCTGGAGCACGCGTAACATAGCTTGTGACACTGCGTCGTCCCTCCTCGCCTCGATCTTGATCTTCCGCGCCACGATCAAGGCGGCGGCACTTCATTTCTCGACCCATGGTCGACCCTATGATTCGCCCGGCCGCCATCCTACCTCTACCGCGTCCCCTAGAACTCATCTCTATCGTCGCGACTTAATCTGATTTAAGAAATTTTATGCATTAGAAATTTTGTTCCACTATTTAACCACGAGCAAATTTTATGAAGGAAGGGTATTTAGAAGTAATTCTTTCGATCACGCAAAGTTCAGTTCAAGTTTACTACTCTAGTTCAAGACTCACATTCACACACACATTCATTCATCATCAAAACACATTCCTTCCTCAAGAAAGGCACATTCCATGTGGTATCCACCACACACATCCACTATTCGGACCTTTCTCGCCTGCTTTCTACCCTGTGGGTATTTCAGTCATTTTCCTACCTGGGTATTTCTTGTAATGAACCAAAGTGATTCCAAAAACTTTAATAAGTCAGATCTTTTGAAATTCCCAAAATTGAAGAGTATTTTTTTAAATTTCGCAAATTGAAGATATAATAGGATTTTAAAAACCGAGGTATTTTGGTAATTTTTGTCAACGAGGTAATTTCGTAAATTTCCAAAGTCACGGTATTATTTTGAAATACAGAAAATTGGATACTTTTGCAAAGTAAGAAAATTTTATTAAACTTGGGGTTAAACCAGAAATTTTAAAAGTCAGGGGCATTTTAGTAATTTTCAACATAGGGGTATTTTTTTTTTGTAAAATTCCGCAAATCGGAGTATCTCGATATTTTGAAAACTAAAGATTTTGGTATTTCACAAAGTAAAAATTATTTTAACAAAAGTTGAGGGTAGTGTGGTAATTTTACAACACAGGGGTATTTTTGTAATTTTGCCGCTAGGGCATTTTGGTAATTTTATAAATCGAGAAATCGTTTTTCAAAATCAAATTTAGGGTTTACAAATAAAAGGGTAAGTTTGAAAATTTTTAAAATTAAAGGTTTTAAAACAGCAAGGCCAATCCCTTTCGGGTTTTATTTATTGTTTAGCCTATGACTGAGTCCTCTTGGTTAGGGCGAACCAAGCTACGCACTGTAGGAATCCCGCCAAGAAGAGGAGGTGAGTCACGAGGACCGCTTAAGTACCAAGCTCTTCCGATCCAATCCTTGACATGCGCATGTGGGTTACCACACCCCTAACTCGGCGACTTAGTCGTAGGTTTGTTTAGTAGCTTTAAGTTTTATGCATGTGTTTGAGTAGAATAGTCCTAGGGTTCAACAGATCCTAGTTCACTAATCTACGAGCCCAACTAAGCCCATAATGAGATCATATAACAAATTACTTCACAAGTCCAAGTACTTACCTGTGGACTCGGGCCGAGAATACAGTGCCATGCGAGAATACTCTAAAAATTTCTTAAAAGCCCATGTTTTTGAAAAGCCCATTTTGAAAACGTTTTTGGGCCCAAAACCCTCAAAGCCGAGTTTTGAACCGGGCTCTGATACCAATCTGTAACACCCCCAACACTCTCCTGAATGAGTTCTTCCACATCGAACACAAGAACGATTCCGATCCACTGGGGCAAGTGCACGCACAGGATTCTCAATCCTTGGTCTTTTCTGAGTATCTCCAAACGATGCTGACGGCTCAACCCTTCTCTTATTCTCGTTCCTATTCTTCTCTCGGTTTTTTCTTATTGTAACATCCTGGTTTAGGGGCTATGCAGGTTAGGTGTAATTCAGGTGTTGGTGGGTTTGTAGGTGTGTTTGGAGGTGTTTTAGAGGCTTTAAGAATGCTTGGATGAAAGGGGAAGGCTTCGGGAAATTTTGGATTTTTGGTGTAAAAGAGGGAAGTAGGGCAGGGAAGGCTTTAAAATAAAATTTGGGAGTTTAGGACACATGAAAGGATTTGGCAAAGTGGCTCCATGCCCTGCCTAAAGGGCTGGAAGTAGCGCTAAGGAGGGCCTGGGTTCGAGTCCAGGCGGAAACAAGGGTGTTTTATTTTTGGGTTTTGGGCGTTAGGCCTAGGAAGGCCTTATAATTAAATTTGGGGCCTTATGGACATGGAAGGCGGGTTGGCGAGTGGGCACTCATGCGCCACTTAGGCGCTGGAGGAAGGAGGTCGCGGTTTCGAGGCGGGAGAAGCCTTTGGCGTTTTATTTTTGTTGTGCGGTAATGGGTCAAGGCGTAGGAAGGGTTTATAATAAAATATTGGGCCTTTATGGCATGAAAGACAATGTGGCCGAGTGGCCCAGGCGTTGGGGGTAGAGGCTTGCAAGACTTGGTCCTGTGTTCGAACTGGAGAGGGGCTTTGGAGTTTTATTTTTTTGTTCTTCTTGGCGATAATTTGCATGAAGGTGGACGGCACATGGGAGAGCCAAGGTGGGTTGATTCTTCTTGAATTCAGCTGGAGTGATAAGGGTGGGTTTTATCTTTTTATTTATTATAGATAATAGGATAAATGTAGGAGTATTTTAATAGGATTAGATTAGTGGTTAGTTTTTTTATTCGGCTGGGGGGGTAGCTTTGTTAGTTTATTATTTTAGATAATTATAGAATTATTTTAATTAGTTTATGATTAGTAAATTGAGATAATGGTCACTGGTGGATTAATATTTTTTTAGGATTAAGTGATAGAATAGAATTAATAGGAAGTTGGCTAATTCAAATCAATTTGAATTAGTGGCAGCCGATTGGGAGTCCTCAAGGGGGGGAAGCTTGTGCCGAATGTGCTATTTAATGGACAGCTTCCTCCTTGATTTCCTTTTGAACCTTTAGCCGAATTTTAGTCTCTTCTAAACCTTCATTTTTCTTTTCTTCTCATACTCTATTTTCACCAAACCGCCCTCCTTCTCAAATATTATGGTGGCTTAACATTCCAACTCCATTTAGGAGTCATTGCCAAACATTTAGCCTCTCGTTCCTCGCCTTGTTTACAAGTCCTGAGCCGAACCTATTCCTTGTGGTGGTCGATTATTGGTTGGGCAAAGGTTGGAGCGTTGGGTCGTTGAGAAAGATAAGGATTTATGTTATTAACCTCTCTTTTATATGGTGGTTAATCAAAAGGTGGTCTTAGTGTGGGTTGGCCGAATGCTCTATAGGCTATAAGTGATGTGTTTTGCTTGTTTGTAGCCAACGCCAAGGAGCCTAAAGGAGAGTCTCGAATTGTTGGACTCATCAAGGTAAGGGTGGTAAGGTATTCGGCCAAAAGGGCCTTTTTCATGAATTTTGGTTATAGCCGATTTTAATAGTGATATAGCAGGGATTTTCAGGCAATTTCTTAAGACCGTTGGAGTTCTGGGATCCAAGTTTATCTTTCGGTAAGGATGTTAGTAAGCGGTTTAGATTCGTATTAGTAGAATATGACTTTGTTGATTAATCGTGTGGATCTGATTAAGCTTTTTGATGGAGACCAATACCAGTCAAGGAGGGCAAGAGAAAGCCCCTATTCCGAAGTTTAAGAAAAGAGCCGTCTCGACAGTGCGGGATTGGCCACCGGGGTATGGTCGTGCAACAGAAAACGATAGGCAGATAGCTGTAGTCTCGCTAAGCGATAGCGTCGAAATCGAGGGCCTAGAACTTCAGGTGATAAAGTGTGTAACTAACCCACTGTTTTCGGGTTTTATGTGTTATATGTTTTACTAACAAGTGCAGTAATAAGTGTGCCATGTATACCCTAAAGGTTATAGCGATGATCAGGTTAGTATCGGACCTGTTGCAATGTGATTATTTGTTTGTATATGAGTATGTTTATGAATATTAATAAGCATGTGCATGCATTATCATGATTATATTTTATGTGGCATGTGCATGGGTGGGTTATGAGAAGAAGGTACGGGTGTACTTCGAGTACGTGGTTGATGTCGACTTTGTGCTACATTGTGGATTGGCGTGGCGCGATCGAGGTCGCGTTGTGGATCTTTGCGATTTAGTTCGCGTGGTTACCTTGATTGATATCGGCTTGATGCCATATCGTGGCTTGATGGATTGCTATGTGCTCCATCGTGGATGGCATTGGTTGCCTTTTTGGAGGAAAAAGGAGAGGGTGACTCAATAGTCCCCGTGTGTGTAGTAGGTCGGATCGGGAGGTGTGTGTAGCGGATGGACCCTAGGTTTGGGTTGGGTATCATGTTGCATTATTTTTGTAATAATACGGAAATGGGCCAAGCCCAATATGACATGTGGATAGATATGTTTTGGGAACATACGTGGAAATGGGCCAAGCTCGATTGATATGTGGTTTATTGAGAAATGGGCCTAGCCCAAAGATTTGAGTATGATTTGAATGTGGGCCAAGCCCAGTTGTGGTAATTGTTAAAATGAATATATATTACTTGTTGCATTTGATAATTGGGATATTATGTGGCTAATATGTGGGTGGATATCAGTGGCTAAATTACACACTGAGTCTGTATGACTCACCCAACTTTTTAAAACATCGCAGTGACATGATGATCGGACCAAGGGTTGGAGTGGATACAAAGGTGGCCATGCAGAGGCGGCATTTTCGTCTGAAATTGTTTTCTTATTTAATAGAATTTATCACTTTCAAGATTTTTTAAGTATTTGAATAAGTTTTATTGTAATAAGGCCCAATTAATTATTTGAGTATTTATATTATGTTAAATCAAAATGACGATTAAATTATTGTTTTGAAATCGGTTTATTTTCTAAACTATATCTTAAATCATATAATAAAGTTTTAATTCGGATATTTCATATCAAGTTTATATTATTTATTAAATTTTAAAAGGACATGATTTTCAGAGTTAACAAATTTTCACGTTTTAAACTAAAGTCAAAGATTTTCCACCGCTCTTCCATGATGTGATGTGAATCGATCCGGTCTAGACTCGTGGGCCGGGTTTGGGGATGTTACAATCTACATAGATCACAAGAGCCTTAAATATCTCCTAACCAAAAAGAAGTTAAACACGAGGCAAAGGATAAGGATTGAGTTGCTCAAATATTACGACTGTACCATTGAGTACCATCTGGGGAAGGCAATTGTTATGGCTGATTGATTGAGTAGAAAGTCGATGATCGATTTGAGAGAGATGTTCATGAAGTTGATTTTGACGAATGATAGAGGTTTGCTTGCGGAGTTGCAAGTGAGACCTACCTTAGTGGATGAGATTCAATCAAAGTAGTCTGATGATGCATATCTTGCATCTTGATTTAGATAGGTTGAGGAAGGTGAGACTACCAATTTTGGGCTTAATTCTCATGGAGTTTTGTGTTTCTATGGAAGATACTGTGTGCTCGATGATCAAGATTTAAGACAATCTATACTTCGAGAAGTGCATAGTAGTCCATATACTATTAGAAACACGAAAATAAACACTTTTCATGCCCTTTTTAACTTAAATTCATGCAAATTCGTAGTTATTCTTGTCGAAAAATATATAATTATTATAAAATAATTAAATTTCACTCAAATTATTAACATGTTGAATTTTAATTAATTTTATATAAAATTTTGATTAATTTTGATCATTTTCGACAGATTTGCACAAAGAGCGAAAAATGGTATGGCAGACACTGGTAGAAGCACAAAACCAAGAAGCAATTTTGAAGCATCAAGGAAAATTAACTTTTAGCCTAAGACAGTCCAAATTATGAATATTAATTCATAATATAATTAATTTTAATTTTAATCCAATTTATATTGGGTTAAATAATTATTATTAATTAGTTATGAAAAGAGGCCTAGTTGAGCTGAACCAAGAAAGCCGATCCAACCGAGCACTGGGTTGCCCAAAACCGTCCCACATTCTGACCCAACCAGCTTGTTTGGCTAATTATTTGGCTTACAAAATGGCCCTTGAAGACTCCTTCCATTTTCATTCAAACCCCTCCACTATTTATACTTTTCTCGATTTGCCTTAACCTTAAAATAGCAAGTTTGAAACCTTCAAACTTGCCACATGTGTGGCCGACAATGGGGGAACTCTATGGCTGCTAATGTTTTCTATTTTTAGCATCCTTCTTAACCTATAAATACCCCCTTGGCTGCTCACTTGAAACACATCTAAAACCCTCTCATCCTTTCACTTCTCTCTTACTTTCTCCTTTGAGAAACCCCTTCCTTGTTCTTCATCTTTTACCCCATTCCCTTGCCAATTTCACCTCTTGAGAACGAGTCTTTCAACCACCATTGGAAGCATTATTCAAGTGTTTGTGGAAGCCACGGTTCAACAAAGACAAGCGGAGAAGGAGGAGCGGAGCAAACTAGTCAAGCCTCAGAGAAACACTGGATTTGATTCTTGTTCCTAATCCTTTTAATTTTATTGTTGTTGTTATGAACATGCCTATGAATATTTGTGATGTTGATATGTTTAATTTAATTAATATAGCTTAAATTTAATTTGTGTTAGGTTGATTGCATTTTGTCCACTTAATTTATTAAAATTATGTTTGTATTGTTATAGGCCTTGGTAAGATGTTTGATTAAGTATAACCATGACTAATTATTCTTGCATCACAATTGTAAGCTAACTAATGAATTAATTATTTAAACAGATTGAAATTGTAATTAATTGAAATGATACTTAATCAGTGCATGTTTAATAATCTAAGGTAACTGAGGGTTAAATTAGCAATGGTATCTAATGATTCATTAGCCTTGCATAACTTGCAAGATTATTTTGATTAAACTGTTTCAAGGTAGGAATACATTGTTACCTCACGTAATATTTTATGTGCTTATGAGATTGAATTAATTGTTTGAATTGACATAGAGATATGTACAAGAGATTATTTTTAATTTGATAAGTATGTATGTGCATTAACGCATTTGCTTATTAAAATTTGTTTAATTGGTTGAATTGACATAGAGATATAGTCAAGAGATAAAGGGATTTGGTAGGTGAGTATGTTCATAAGTTAGTAAATTACCAAATTGTCGTGTATTTATTCGTAACAACATGAACTTGAGTTTAATAATTCCAAGTTAATAAATGTAATTAATCTAACACAATTATGTCATCTTGATTAAAATCATCTTTTGAAATCGTGCATTGGAACTTTCATTTTTATTTCATCTTATTTTACTTAGATTTTAATCACTTCCTCAAAATCAAAATGTTTTTCTTCACCAAAGTGTTTTAATTGTATTCATAAATAAATTCTTTTCACAGTCCTTGTGGGTATGATAACTTGACATTTACTTGTCACTTTATTACTTGTTGTGATTCTGTACACTTGCATATTTTCATCGTTCCAAGTTTTTGGTGCCATTGTCAGGGACTGTTTTAAAAGACATTATTTGTGAATTTGTTAATTTTTCATTTTGGTTTAGTTTTCTGTTCAATTTTAGCTTAATTAATTTTTCTGTGTTTGTTTTAGGTGTTTATGAGTATTGATCGAATTTTTGATTTACTCTCTGTAGACCATGAGATTTAAAGAACTTTTCGACAACAAAGGAGACAAGCAAGTCAAAAAAGGACCAAAGAGATGAACAGTAGTTCGAGCTGAAGCCAGTCTTGTTCCAGATGCTTCAGACAGTGGGCCTATTCAGTGGAATGTCTAGCGAAGATCCTCATCTTCACTTAAGACTGTTTATAGAGGTGAGCGATTCTTTCAAGTTAGCCGGAGTACCCAAAGATGCGCTACAATTAAAGCTATTCCCATATTTGTTAAAGGATAGAGCTCAAGCCTGGTTGAATTCATTGCCACCAAATTCCATTTCAACATGGCAAGAGTTAGCAGATTGATTCCTCATGAAGTATTTCCCGCCTAGCAAGAATGCTAAGTTGAGGAACGAAATCACTGCTTTCTAACAAATGGATTATGAGTCCTTGTATGAGGCATGGGAAAAGTACAAAGAACTATTACGGAAGTGCCCTTATCCTAGAATCCCTCATTGTATCCAACTTGAGACATTTTATAATGGTCTCAATGGTCACATGAGGATGGTAGTAGACACTTCTGCTAATGGTGCTCTCCTTTCTAAGTCTTATAATGAGGCTTGTGAAATCATTGAGAGAATTGCCAAGAGCAGTTATCAATGGCTAACCAATCGTTTAGTGTCAGGAAGATGAGCCGATGGAGTACATAACAACAAGCAACTATCATCGTTCATTAATCATTCATATAATAGAAAACAATGTACAACAATTTTAAAAAATTTCAAGCTATCAAATGACCATTCATATACTTACCAATGAATTCATACTTTTCATAGTTTTCAATACTCAATTCATTTCCGTACGTACTTGTACCATCTCATACTAATCTCATAATCAACCACATTCTTCTTTCACCAGTTGAACCATTCGGAACAGAAGTCAGATACTCAAGGTTTCGCTCGATAAGTACCTATACCATGGCCCGAAGCCAAATCAAGGTAACTTATCCAAAATTTTGATATCATGGCCTGAAGCGAAATCAGCTGATATGCATGGCCTGAAGCCAAATTGGTTTATCTCGCACACAAAATGCTAAATCAAGGCCCAAAGCCAACATAAGTATACCTAATGGCATGTCACTAGCATCCTAAACTATTCCTAAGGTTCAATTGGGTTTCCAACTGTCGAATCTTTATTGAATCATCTTCGAATTCGTATGTAATCATATAAACACAATTTATGCTATATCAAAACATATAAAATACATTGCCAATGAATTTTTAATATACGAATTTACCTCGGATGTGAAAACAACGAATCTAGTCAATTAGTCGATAACTTTATCTTTTCCCCGATCCAAGTCCGTATTTCGCTATTCTTGATCTAAATATATTCAAAATTAACTTATTTAATCATTTATCTATTCAATTTAATCCAAAACACACATTAAGGCTATTTTACACATTTGCCCCTAAACTTTCACATTTTTATAATTTAGTCCTTATCACATAAAATCACAAATTCATGCAATTTAACCACAATCCATGCAAGCCGAATTTCTCTAGTTTTCATATTAGCCCATATTTCTCATTTATTCACACTTTTAACCACCACATTTTACATTTTCTCAATTTAATCCCCTTTTGACATTTTTGTCAAAAATCACTTTACAAAAGTTATTAATCTAACATTAAACCTTCCGAATCTATCATAATTCAGTAAATTACTCAAGCATTCAAAAATGGCAACATGATAAATCTTTAACAGTTTCGAAATCTAAGGTACGGGCTAGCTAGAGAACGAAGCAATAATCACAAAAACATATAAATCATTAGAAACGGGACAAAAATCTCTCACCAATTGCACATATAAGCTTGGTCGAATGAAAACGAATGAAAATGGCTTCTCAAGCCCTAGAATCAGTTGAAGATGAAGACTAAAAAGATGATATTTTTTATTTCATTTAATTAGTCTTTAATAACTAATTTACTAATATAACATTTAAAAATCTTAATAATTTCCATAAAACCAAGCTCATAATTGTCCACTAACTCATTAATGGTCAAATTACCTCTTAAAGACCTCCAATTTAAAGTTCTATAGCTATTAAACACCTTTAGCTTTTAGAATTCAAGTTTTACACTTTACACGATTTAGTCCTTTTTATCGAATTAACCAACCAAACGATAAAATTTCTTCACGAAACTTCCACACATATACTCAATCATGCTGTAAACATTAAAACAATAATAAAATAAATATTTTGACTTTATATTTGTGATCCCGAAACCATTGTTCTAATTTGACCAAAAACAGGCTGTTACACAGCACACCTCGACAAGTAGTCTTATAACCTTGAAACTCTTCCTATCTTATGACATGTCAATTGTAACTGGCCCTTCCCAAATAGTTAATACAGTAACAAATTTCTCATATTCATTTTTAATCAATTCTCAATTTGATTACTTAGCAAAGAGTTCACTCAGATCTTCCTTACTTCAAGTTGCTATGTATACATACTTATAAAACATATCCCAGATTCGCCACTTATTCTGGCGTGCCTTAGCTTCATTATTCTTTTCTTGTTATTATGTGGGGTTCATCATTTCATTTACATACAACGCTTTTCTTTCAGAGTTTGTTGGATACTTTGTTTCTTCTACTTGTGCATACATTATCTCTTACACTTACCTTACCTTCAGAGGACCATTTATGCCATTCTTTCCTAATTTCTTACACGCCATTCATTCAAAATTTATTGTGAAGATATTCCTTTCTTTAAATAGTAGCAAGGGCTTCCTTTGTATTCGCATAAGGGCTTTTCTTTATAGAGTTGCCACCAAGGCATCTTGTCCTTATGCTGCTCCATGAAGGCATTTCTTTTCAGATATAGACACAAAGCCTTTATTTTTACCAAGATCATCAAAAAGACTTTCCTTTCATAGATTTGCCACAAAGGCATTTCCTTTCAGAGATTTGCCACAAAGGCGTTAAACAGAGGTTGCCACAAAGGCTTGCCTTTCTTGAGTTTCACCACAAAGGCATCTTTTACATTCAATACTCGCCACAAAGTCTTTCCTGTCCAGAGTTTTGCCACAAAGGTTGTCCTTTACGTCCAGTACTGTAACACCCCTAACCCGTATCCTTCACCGGAATAGGGTTACGAGGTATTACTGATCAATACATATCATTTAACATACATATCTCATACATTTATGCATTCATACTCAAATATCAGTAAATCACCATCCCATTGTCCCTTATAAGGGTCTACGAGGCCTTACACATACTTTAGAAGTGGTTTGGGATTAAACTGATAACTCAAAAAAATTTTGGAAACTTAGAAAAATTTCAATCATTCAGGGGTCACACGCCCGTGTGAACAGGCCGTGTGCCTCACACGGCTCCAGACATGCCCGTATCTCAGGTCGTGTGGAAACAGGGCATACATACTGGCTTGGGTCACGGCCAACCACACGCCCTTGTGTCCAGCCCGTGTGCCCTTCGAAGTGGCCACACACACACATGCGACAAACTGTGCATTAGGTCGTGCCAAACCTGTAGGTATACTGACTTATACAACACGGCCAAGTCACACGCCCTTGTGCTAGGCCGTGTGCATTTAGGGGGTATACTGACTTGTAGCACAAGGCCGATCACACGCCCGTGTGTGAGACCGTGTGGAGCATACTGACTTCATTTGAATTTTAACACTAAGGGACACACGGCCATGTAAATTGACTGTGTGTCACACATGGCTGAGACATACGCCCATGTCTCTACCCGTGTGGAAAAAATAGGCTATTTACCAAGCCATTTTGTCACCCATTTTGCACATACCTAAACCAACTCAAATGGTACCAAATCATAGCATAATTGCACATCCATTTTAGCCACATTCAAGACAATTTCATACCATTTCCAATACTAATAACCAATATGCTTATACCTCAAATTTTACTCAACCAAACATGCCAAAATACATATACCAATCATCTCATTAAACCTTTACTAATCATGCATCATTTTGTACCATTTCACTAGCATGTTACCAATTCCACAAATCATGAATTTATCATTCATAGTACCTGTTATCATCAATCATTACAACCAACTCAATATACACAAGATATAAGCATATATATTTTTATGCACATGATTCAAACATACGAAATAAACCATAATGATCCTTCACACATGGCTACATATACATACAAAACACGAACATTTACAAGCCAATTCATTTGGCCAAAGTCTTTACCAAATATAACCAAAATGACTCAAAGTCCTTATACATGCCATATACTTAAATTACCAAAGTTCACAGATACCAAATTATAGGTGGATAGTGTGAAGCGATCTCTGACTATCCCAGAATCTGAGCTAGCTTAAATATCACTATAAAACACGAAAAATAAACAAATTAAGCTATAAAGCTTAGTAAGCTTGTATGATAATAACTCATCTCATCATATAAACACATTTTAAGCCATTATAAAAACTATAATATAACTTGTATAATTCCACATTTATGTCATGCACCCTTTCACATAGTTAACCAAGAATTCCACAAGTTTAATCATTTCAATGCTTATATGATTTGAATACTTCTTATCAATTCATTTACATTTACATAAGCATAAGCAAATAGAAATATAGTATATTCAATTCAATAGCCATCACATTTATATACATTTCATTAATCATATGAATTCTGATAATTTTCCACTTACTCATCATATGAAATTCACTTTTAACACTTGTTGATTTCTGTCACGAGTACCTTGACTGATTTGTACCATCACTTGTAACCACGTTTCATCAACATTTCCCATTGAGCCATTTGGAATACTAAAGGATACTCGAAAATCTCGTACACACAGTACCGTACCAATGCCATTTCCCAGATATGGTCCTACATGTAATCTCGTATCAATGCCAATAGCCCAGCTATGGTCTTACACGAAGTCTCATATGGATGCTATATCCCAGATATGGTCTTACTCATAATATTAGTAACTCCAATGTCATGACATTTGTATCCTATCTATTCCTAAGGTTCAACCGGGACTTTCACTGTATCGTATCTCTATCGGTCATTTCTATAGTATCGTACTCAATAGCATTCACATTTCATTTCAATAATATAGCATTTACCCCAATTATATCGATTAAGCATTTATACATATAATTCAATGCTTATTAAACATACAAACTTACCTCGTTCGCTGTAACAACGAATTAGGTCGACTAATCCAATACTTTGTTTTCCCCCGTTCTAGAACCAAATCTCGTTTATCTCGATCTATATAATATCAAAATTTACTTATTTAATCATCACTACATTCAATTTAGCAAAATTTATACAATTTGACAAAATTACATTTTTACCCCTATTATTTCACATTTTTACAATTTAGTCTTTATCACATAAAATCACAATTCATTCAATTTAGTACAAACCCGTGCTTATCCGAATTTAGTACATATTACTAGTAGTCCTGAAACACCCCAAACCCGGCCCACGAGCCTGAACCGGATCTGGTATGTTCCTTAAGTAAACCGGTTTAGAGAAAATTTGTGTAATTTTAGAAAAAATATCGTTTTGGGTTGGGCTTAAGTTGGAAACCTATTTATTTTAATTAGAAATCATTTAATTAAGGTGACAAAACACTTTAGGGTTTATTTTTAAAATAAATTTAATTGAACTTAATTAAAAGTAATTCGTAACATAATAATTAAAAATAAAAGCAAAGAAACGAAACTATCCAACTTGGGCCTTATGGCCTTATTACATCAACCAAAACTCAAAAATAAAATTAAAGTACGGAGTAAAATAAGAAGTCCAAATCTTTAAATTTCTCCTTGCAACGCATGGCCACCTTTAGCTCCTGCCGACCCGGTCCATTATTGCTCATCACCTGAAAAATATTTCCCGCAACTAGGTGAGTCAAACTGACTCAATGTGTAACCAACACTACAATTTAATAAATCAAGGCATACCGAACATAACATGTTCATACATTAATTCAAAATAATGATGCAAACCCGAACCCAAAACCTAGATGCCATCCGCTACACACCCCCATACCTGCCAAACACACCGTGGGGACTACTAAGTCGACCCTCCTTCCGCTACACACCAAATTGCGGGATTAAGTCACCGCATCTGTGATCTTAGGTCACCACTTTTCAGATTACTGTGGTCTTAGGTCACCATTTTTTAGATTACTATGGTCATAGGTCACCACTTTTCAGATTACTGTGGTCTTAAGTCACCACTTTTCACTTCCCCTTTCAATATACAACCATATGCCCCATATATTAATAAGCATAATATACCAGATTTCACAATCGTATAAAATTCTCATGTTACGAATAACATATTTCATATTCCTAGTAGAAGTAGGAAACGAACCTGAGTACTTTTGTACCACATTTGGGTACTTAGCCATATTCACATTCATATTTATATACTCATAGATTAAAATATTGCCATGTGACATATTAAAAGAATAGTGGGGATTACACACTGATTCGTTAATGAAGTCCTTGAAATCCAAGAACCGATCTCACGATTTAGATCCTTAACTCCTATATTCAATCAATCATTTAAACATATTAATAAACCTTTTCAACCACAAATCCAAATCCTAGTAGGATTTATACACTTACCTTGGTGTCGATTTCCTTTTGTTCAAATCCAAAAACCTTGCCTTATAAGTCCATCCGAAAATCCTATAAGCACATGTTAGATTGATTTCTAACACTTAATCATCTTTAAATGGCTCTGTGGCGAATATTCATATCACTTACCTTGAGTCTTAGAAATCCCGAAACTTCGTTGTACTTCTCCTTGTAGTCGACAACTACTAAACCCCAACGAAAACCTTCCAAATTTCGGCCATGGAATTCTAAAGGAGTTAGATTCCTATATTTCGGGTAAAGAGAGATTGAAAATCAAATAATAGCTGATTTTACCTTTTTGAATGAAATTGGCAACACCCTTCTGTCACAACAAAGATTCGGCTTTGGCAGAATTTCGGCTTGGTTGGATTGTGTTTTTGGTTTTGAATAAAAGAGAGGGGAGGCTAAGGAATTCGGCTAGAAAAGAAAAGAGAATAGGAGAGAACCCTAAGAATTTTGGCAGAGCAGAGAAAACAAAAAGAAAACTGATGAGTATCCCTCCTTCCTTCCTTTTATAGACAAAATTATCAGCTAAGGAGTCCCTTACTTGGCCACCACTCTTCAATTTGATAGCTTTATCCTTTAATTATCATAAAATAAAAGAGTTTAATCCAGCCTTTATCTGATGGAAATTATGATAAATAAATTCCCTTTTGAAAATACTTAAGATAAATCATCATTTATCTCTCCAATTAAAAAAAAAATCCTTTATTTATCCTTAATAGCCAAATTTTAAAGAGCATAAACCTCCCTTTTCCTAGAAGCCTTGCCATTCACTCCTTGGCTTATGGAAGCAAAATAAAACCTCCTTTATTTGCTTCCCAAGTGACTCGAACTCAGGCCCAACACCTTGCATGTGGCGCCATTTCTAGAGACCCTAAGTGGCATCTTCAGGCCACTTTTCCAAGCCTATTTGTGTGTCAAATTTCACAAACTTTTTCTTTTAAGGCCACCTTGCCTTACTTTCCTATTTTAAACTTTAAATCTTGACATTTTTGCATCATTTCTAAGTTTCCTAAAATTTTCGATCGGCTCTGTAAACTTGCCATTTTCTTACATTTCCAAGTTTCCAGAAATGTTTACTTTCCATTTTTGAATCATTTCCTTACATTTCCTAGTTTCCAAAAATGTTCATTTCCATTTCACTTTCATACATTTCCGAGTTTCCAAAAATGTTCAAAATTTATTCTTAGTACATAGAACATGTCACTTCGTACAATTATGCCGAAAATGCATAGGCCCTTTCCAGGATGTTACAGTTCTACCCCCCTTAAAAATAATTTCGCCCTCGAAATTACTTACTAACGAATAATCATACGGTCTAACTCACCCCACTACGCTATTGTTGCGCACTCTGATCTTAAAGAACTATCATACTTTCTATGCACATTCTCTAAGTTCACATCCCCTAGAACTCATTTCTAACGCCGCGATTTAATCTGAGTAAAAAGTTTTATGCGTCAGAATTTTGTTCCACTTATTAACCGCGAACAATTTTATGAAATAAAGATATTTAGAAGTAGTTCTTTCGATCACACAAAGTTTCAGTTCAAGTTCATTACTCTAATTCAGAGAATCACATTCACATTCATCAACAGAGACACCTTCATTCCTCAATAGAGGCACATTCATTCATCAACATAGACATATTTATTCAGTGGTATCTACCACCCACATTCACTATTCGAACACTCTTTGCCTTATTCCCATCCCAGGGGTATTTTCGTAATTTATCCTACAGGGGTATTTTCGTAATTTGTCAAAATAAGGTTCCTTGGTGATTTTGTCAATAAGGGTATTTTAGAAATTTTGAAATCCGGGGCCTTTCGGTAATTTTGAAATTCCAGGGGTATTTCGGTAGTTTTTTTTACAAACCAGGGTAAATTTGTAAAGTTTAATAAATCAGGGATATTTCAAAAGTTGCAAAACTTTGAGGGTTCTTTTTGAGAATTGTTCTTTCCAAAACAGTGATGTTGCAAAAATTTTGGAAATCAGGGTCATTTTGGTAATTTTGTAAGTTAGGGGCAATTTTGTAATTTTTTTCCAAAATCAAGGTATTTTTGATATTTTGCAAATTAGGGTTTTTGAATGTTTATGAAATTTTGGTAAAACTGTTGGGTAGTTGAACATTTTACAAACCAAGGGCATTTTGGTAATTTTACCACTAGGGGCATTTTTGTAATTTCATAAAGCGAAAATTTTTCAAAAAATTTTGTAAAGATGGTTTTCACAAATTTAAAAGAAAGTTTTAAGAGTTTTAAAACTAGGGTTTTGTTGTTTTTATTAAAAACACGGCTAGTTCCCTTTCGGGTTTTAGTCATTGTGTTTAGCCTATGACCGAGCCCTCTTGGTCAGAGTGAACCAAAGCTACGCACTGTGCGTGATTCGATGGAGAGGAGGTGAGACACGCGATCGCTTAAGTACCAAGCTCCCACCAAAACCATTCCTAGACATGCGCATGCAGGTTGCCACACCACCGAGCCCTCTCGAGTTAGGGTGAACCGGCTACGCACTGTAGTAAATTCCTGCGAAGCGAAGAGGAGGTGAGTCACTAGGGCGCTAAATACCGTGCTCTTCCGGATCCAATCCTAGACGTGCGCCACAGGGGTTACCACACCTAGCTCGATGACTTAGCCATAGGTTTGTTTAGTGTATTAAGTCTTATGTGTTTTGTGTTTGAGTAGTCTAATCCTGGGGTTCAAGTTCCTATCATACTATTCTATGTTCCATGCCTTTTCTATCCTTCTAATGTTCATAACATAATTCACATAATAACCCAAATAGTTAGGGGTACTTACCTGGTGGACTGCGGGTCGGAGGCTTAGGTGCCATGCCAGAAAACCTACTTAACTTTAAACAAACTCATTTGGGCTCGATTTGAAAACGTTTTGGGCCTTAGCCCATAGGCCGAGAGTTTAAAACACAGCTCGATACAAAGCAAATCAAACACCCCAAACCCGCCCACGAGCTCAAACTAGAATGGTATGTTCCTTAAGTAAACCAGTTTCAAAGTTCTTTGTTACTTAGAGAAAATTTGTGTAATTTTAGAAAAAAATATCGTTTTGGGTTGGGCTTAAGTTGGAAACCCATTTATTTTAATTAGAAATCATTTAATTACGGTGACAAAACACTTTAAGGTTTATTTTTAAAATAAATTTAATTGAACTTAATTAAAAGTAATTCGTAACATAATAATTAAAAATAAAAGCAAAGAAACGAAACTATCCAACTTAGGCCTTGTGGCCTTATTACATCAACCAAAACTCAAAAATAAAATTAAAGTACGGAGTAAAATAAAAAGTCCAAATCTTTAAATTTCTCCTTGCAACGCATGGCCACCTTTAGCTCCTGCCGACCCGGTCCATTATTGCTCATCACCTAAAAAATATTTCCCACAACGGGGTGAGTCAAACTGACTCAATGTGTAACCAACACTACAATTTAATAAATCAAGGCATACCGAACATAACATGTTCATACAGTAATTCAAAATAATGATGCAAACCCGAACCCAAAACCTAGATGCCATCCGCTACACACCCCCGTACCTGCCAAACACACTATGGGGACTACTAAGTCGACCCTCCTTCCGCTACACACCAAATTGCGGGATTAAGTCACCGCATCTGTGGTCTTAGGTCATCACTTTTCAGATTACTGTGGTCTTAGGTCACCACTTTTCAGATTACTGTGGTCTTAGGTCACCACTTTTCAGATTACTGTGGTCTTAAGTCACCACTTTTCACTTCCCCTTTCAATATACAACCATATGCCCCATATATTACTAAGCATAATATACCAGAGTTCACAAACGTATAAAATTCTCATGTTATGAATAATATATTTCATATTCCTAGTAGAAGTAGGAAACGTACCTGAGTACTTTTGTACCACATTTGGGTACTTAGCCATATTCACATTCATATTTATATACTCATAGATTAAAATATTGCCATGTGACATATTAAAAGAATAGTGGGGATTACACACCTGATTCGCTTAATGAAGTCCTTGAAATCCCGAAGAACTGATCTACTGATTTAGATCCTTAACTCCTATATTCGGTCAATCATTTAAACATATTAATAAACCTTTTCAACCACAAATCCAAATCCTAGTAGGATTTATACACTTACCTTGGTGTTGATTTCCTTTTTGTTCAAATCCCAAAAACCTTGCCTTATAAGTCCATTTTAAAATCCTATAAGCACATGTTAGATTGATTTCTAACACTTAATCATCTTTAAATGGCCTGTGGCCGAATATTCATATCACTTACCTTGAGTCTTAGAAATCCCGAAACTTCGTTGTACTTCTCCTTGTAGTCGACAACTACTAGACCCCGAAGAAAACCTTCCAAATTTTGGCCATGGAATTCTAAAGGAGTTAGATTCCTATATTTCGGCTAAAGAGAGATTGAAAATCAAATAATAGCTGATCTTACCTTTTTGAATGAAATCGGCAACACCCTTCTGTCACAACAAAGATTCGGCTTTGGTAGAATTTCGGCTTGGTTGGATTGTGTTTTTGGTTTTGAATAAAAGAGAGGGGAGGCTAGGAAATTCGACTAGAAAAGAAAAGAGAAGAGGAGAGAACCCTAAGAATTTCGGCAGAGCAGAGAAAAAAAAGGAAACTGATGAGTATCCCTCCTTCCTTCCTTTTATAGATGAAATTATTAGCTAAGGAGTCCCTTACTTGGCCACCACTCTTCAATTTGATAGCTTTATCCTTTAATTATCATAAAATAAAAGAGTTTAATCCAAATTTATCGATGGAAATTATGATAAATAAATTCCCTTTTGAAAATACTTAAGATAAATCATCATTTATCTCTCCAATTAAAAAAAATCCTTTATTTATCCTTAATAGCCAAATTTTAAAGAGGATAAACCTCCCTTTTTCTAGAAGCCTTGCCGTCCACTCCTTGGCTTATGGAAGCAAAATAAAACCTCCTTTATTTGCTTCCCAAGTGACTCGAACTCAGGCCCAACACCTTGCATGTGGCGCCATTTCCAGAGACCCTAAGTGGCATCTTCAGGCCACTTTTCCAAGCCTATTTGTGTGTCAAATTTCACAAACTTTTTCTTTTAAGGCCACCTTGCCTTACTTTCCTATTTTAAACTTTAAATCTTGACATTTCTGCATCATTTCTAAGTTTCCTAAAATTTTCGATTGGCTCTGTAAACTTGCCATTTCCTTACATTTCCAAGTTTCCAGAAATGTTTACTTTCCATTTTTGAATCATTTCCTTACATTTCCTAGTTTCCAAAAATGTTCATGTCTATGCATTTCTAGGTTTTCAAAAATGTTCATTTCCATTTCACTTTCATACATTTCCGAGTTTCCAAAAATGTTCAAAATTTATTCTTAGTACATAGAACATGTCACTTCGTACAATTAAGCCAAAAATGCATAGGCCCTTTCCAGGATGTTACAAGCCCATATTTTCAATATATTCACACTTTTACCCACATAATTTTACAAATTCTCAATTTAATCCCTTTTTGACATTTTTTTGTCAAAAATCACTTTACAAAACTAGTAAAAATATTAATAAACCTTCATAATCTATCATCAAACATCAAATTACTCAAACATTCTACGATGGAAACATGTTAAATCTTTAACAGTTTCAAAATCGAAGATACGAGCTAGTAAGATTAAGCTGCAACGATCTCAAAAACATAGAAATTATTAAAAATAGATGAAAAATACTCACTTGCACAAGAAATGAAGATGGTCGAATGCTTGGATGGTCTTTAATGGCTTCCCAAGCAAAATTTCAGTTGAAAATTCAAGGAAGAAAGGTGATAGCCATATTTGTTTTATTTAATATACTTATTTAACTAAATTACTAAATTAGCCTTTAATAAACAATCACTTAAAACACTTATTATAAGCCCATAAATGTCCATTTATATAAAAAAAAGGTCTAATTACAACTTAAGAACTTCTAATTTGAGATTCCATAGCTATTGAATACCTTTAGCTAATGGAACTCCACTTTTACACTTTATGCGATTTAGTCCTTTTTATCAAATTGACCATTTAAACGATAAAATTTCTTCATGAAATTTTCACACATACATGCTATCATGTTGTAAACATTAAAATAATAATAAAATAAATATTTGACTTCAGATTCGTGGTCCCAAAACCACTGTTCTGATTTGGCCAAAAACGGGCTGTTACAAGTACTCACTACAAAGGATGTCCTTTAATTGGTGTTCTAAACTATATGGATTTACCTAAACTCACACTTAGTGAGGTTTACCCTACATCATTTAGGGACATGCAGAGAACCATATTAAGTAATAACCTTTCTTAAATTTCTCCATATGATGCCATAACCTACCAATTATGATCTTACATGATATGATCTTCTTCCCATATAATGTCATAACCCACTAGTTACAGTCTTACATGATATGTGATACGACCACGGCCTCGTTGAGGTGTTCGAGCCGTGTAGTTTCCCGATCGTTAAAATGAGAAGCATTGTTCTATTAGGAACAAAAGGGTGAATTCAGCTAAGTAGAGACTTTAGTTTAACAAAGTATGTTCAAAATGGAAAAGTAAATAAAAAGGATAGTTCGGATAACAAAGAAAATAAAGGAAATAAAGTAATAGTGGTGATGGGATGGAAATAGGACTTAAAGGTCAAGAATGAACCAGCACTAAAGGAGAGTCTTGACCCGAGACTTATAAGACTCTTAAAGTGGGTTACGAATAAAATGGAACCTTAACCCACTATCTAAGAAGATAGGAACTAGAGGTATCAATTTGGGGTGAACGCCACACCTTGAAAGTGATAAGTTCAGATAGAAAAAACAGGTTGATGCCACTAGCTAAGTAAATAAGTCAAGTTGAGTCTTGAACAAAATTTGAGAGAGTTTAAATACTCACAAATAACTTAGAATTGATTCAAAATAGAAAAAGTCTGAAATACAACTCAATTGGTTCATATTTATAGCTAAATTCCTAAGCTAGCCGAATAGGCATTAAGGTAACTGAATAGACATTTGAGTTCAACTTAAATGAGCTGAAAAATTCTTTGAAATTTCTTAGAGGCTTCCTTAAAGCTTTCGCCAACTTTGAAGACGCCAATGGATAGCCTCTTGCTGTCTTCAAGTAACTTGATTTTAATGAAGTGGATGGTGAGTTGAAATGGCTGGACAAATTCGGCCAATATGTTTTAATAGGTTTTAATTAAGCTGCCTTGGTTACTTGAAGAGTCAATGAGCTTAATGGGCAGCTTGGAGCACTTAAATGGGCATGTAAGTGTGAAAACCGAATTTGAGAAGCCCCTTGTGTGTGAAAGCACATAATCGAATAGCCATTCCATGTGAAAAAAGTTTCCAGTAATGTGAAAGTTTTCAAAGTTTCTTTAGAGAGCTAGACGGCCAGCTTGGGAGAAAGCAAACATCAGCTCACATGGCCCTTGGTGTTCACGAAGGGATGTTTGGAAGAGCTAAACCATCAGCTCACTTGTATTCAAGTCGTTCCATGTATGTAGCTGCTGTAATATCCTAGATTATAGCCTATGCATTAGTATGTCTTATGTGTTATGGATGTGATGTGTGCATTTTTAGAATCTTGGAAATGTAAGGAAATGTCTTGTCTTGGAAATGTAAGGAAATGTCTTGGAAATGTAAGGAAATGTCTTAGAAATGTAAGGAAATGTCTTGGAAATGTAAGGAAATGTCTTGTCTTGGAAATGTAAGGAAATGTCTTGGAAATGTAAGGAAATGTCTTAGAAATGTAAGGAAATGTCTTGGAAATGTAAGGAAATGTCTTGGAAATGTAAGGAAATGTCTTAGAAATGTAAGGAAATGTCTTGGAAATGTAAGAAAATGTCTTGTCTTGGAAATGTAAGGAAATGTCTTGGAAATGTAAGGAAATACTTTAGAAATGTCAAGTTTAAAGTTTAAAAGAGGGACATGAAGCAAGGTGGTCTTAAGAGAAAATGTATGTGAAATATGACATACAAATAGCCTTGGTAAAATGGCTACAAGGCGCCACTTAAGGGCCTAGCAAGTGACACCACATACATAGGCAAATGGGCCAAGGATCGAGTCGCATGGGAAGCGAATAAAAGAATTTTATTTTTGCTACAAGGAGCAGAGTCGATTTGGGCGCATTAAGGCTCTTAAAAGAGGAGTTTTATTCTCTTTAAAATTCGGCAAATAGATAGATAATGATGGATTATTATTAGTATTATTTTTATTAAGAGATGAGAGATAATTATTGGATTAAATTTTTATTAATTTGAATAAGATGATAATTAAAGAGATAAAGCTATCAAAATAGAAGAGTGATGGCCAAGTAAGGGAGTCTTGGCCTAGTAATTTCGGCTACTAAAGGAAAAGAGGGCCATTCATTCTTTCTTTCAACTCTCTCTGTACCGAATTCTCTCTAGCAAATAACTCCTCTCTTTTCTTTTATTTTTGCCAAGCCGAAATACCTTGTGCTCTAGCCGAATCCTCCATCTTTATTCTTCTTTCTCTTTTCTTTCTACCAATCAAAAAGCCGAAATTAAGATCCTTCTAGCCTACATAGCCGAATATTGTTAAAGGTTCAAGCAAGGATTGCCGATTCCTAAAGTAAGGGTAAGATCTCATTCGGTTTCATCCTTTTTCTTTTAAGATTTGCCAAAATCTAGGACTAACCCCATTAATATCTTGTTTCTGAAACTTTGAAGAGATCTTTCGGGATTTACTAAGTGTCAACTACAAGGAAGGAGAAGTTCTTTTCCCGAAGGTACACCATTGGCCGCGTGTTCCTTAGTTATTCGGTGAGTTTCGGGATTTAAAATCCACAAGGTAAGTGTCTATAGCATTCGGCCAAGGCCATGTTTGGTAAATATATGTGTTCATTAATCATTCAAAAGCCGAAACTAATCTATTCAAGTAATTTAGTGATTGCCGATTTCAAGAAAGAAGGATACAAAGTTTCTGGCATTTGATTAGACATCAATCGGCACCAAGGTAAGTTTTGAGTTACAACAATCCTAATAGGATTTGGATTTATAAATTGAATGGCTTTTTATTAAATATTCCTAGTGTTGGCGAATATAGGCATTAAAGATCTAAAGCAAGTGAGATCGGATTTTCGGATTCAAGTGAATTGCTAAGTATATCAGGTGTGTACCCCACACTAATCTTAATAGATTTATGGCTTAAACTTGATAAATGTGTTAATATGAAAGTGTAAGAATGTGGCTAAGGTACCATGATATGGTACAAAGTACTCAGGTACATTTCCTACTCCTACTAGGATTATGAAATATGTTATATTTAACATGTGATAAGTGATAAGAATGTGAAATTTGGCATGTTAATGCATAATATGTATAATATGGGGCATATGGGTTATTGAAAAGGGGAAGTGAATGTGGTGACCTAAGACCACGATATTTGAATGTGGTGACCTAAGACCACGAGATCTGAATGTGGTGACCTAAGACCATGATATCTGAATGTGGTGACCTAAGACCACGATATCTGAGTGTGGTGACCTAAGACCACGAATACTCATAAGGGCGATGAGCACGTCGACTGCAGCGACTGCCTTCGATGGTGTGTAGCGGATGGAGGGTTCACTTAGTAGTCCCCACGGTGTGCAGGTTGGTACGGGTGATGTGTAGCGGATGGCATCTAGGTTTGGGTTTCGGTTGCATCATTTTAATTTAATGATATATGAATTTGTATGCTATGAAATGCCTAAATTTGTTAAGACTTAGTGTTGTGTTACACATTGAGTCTGTGACTCACCCTGCTTGTGGGAACATTTTTCGGTGATGATCGATAATGAACCTGCCTACAGAAGCTTAGGGATGGCCATGCTCAGTAAGAAATTCATTTTCTTTAGACTACTTTATTTTAAGTACTTTGGTTTTAATTTTGGGATTTATTTGATGTAATAAGGCCATAGTTGAATTACTTTAATTTTTCTTTTAATTACTATGTATGAATTTTTATCAAGTGAAGTTTACGTAGATTTATTTTAAAACAAAGCCTAAACGTTTTGTCACCTAAAGTAAAGGATTTTAATAATGAAATAAACTTGTTTTCAACTCAAGCCCGACCTAACACAATCTTTCTTCAAAACACACAAGTTTTTCCTAAGTAACAAAAGAATTTGAACCGGTTTTCATCGAGGAACATACCAGATCCGGTCCAGGCTCATGGGCCGGGTGTGGGGTATTTCAGTTTGGTATCGGAGCTCGTTTCAAACTCTCGGCATGAGGGTTAAGGCCCAAAACGTTTTCAAATCGAGCCCAAGTAAGTTTTATGAAAATATTTTTGGAATTAAGCAGGTTTTTCTGGCATGGCACCCAAGTCTCCGACCCGCAGTCGACCAGGTAAGTACCCATATCCTCTGTGTGAATTCTGGTATGAATTATAGAAGGGTAGAAATGGAACATAGATTAGACTGTTAAGTATGTGAACCCTAGGACTAGTTTACCCCAACTATTACATAAGACTTTAATGCCTAATTAAACAAACCTATGGCTAAGTCACCGAGTTAGGGTGTGGTAACCCTTGTGCGCATGTCTAGGATTGGATCCGGAAGAGCCTGGCACTTAAGCAGTCCTAGTGACTCACCTCTTCTTCGCAGGAATCCTACCTAGTGCGTAGCTACGGTTCACCCTAACCAAGAGGACTCAGTCGCAGGCTAAACTCAATAACTAAAACCCGAAAGGGAACTAGCCGTGTTTTTATAAAACCCTAGTTTTAAAACTCTTAAAATTACCTTTTTAAATTGTGAGAACTATTTTTACAAAATTTTTCAAAAAATTTTCGATTTATGGAATTACAAAAAATACCCCTAGTGATAAAATTACAAAAAAATACCCTTGGTTTATGAAATTCCCAAAATACCCACAGTTCTTATCAAGATTTCATTACTTTATAGAATGTTCAAAAACCCTAATTTGCAAATTATCAAAAATACCTTGATTTTGGAAAATTACAAAATTGCCCCTGACGTACAAAATTACCAAAATGACCCTAATTTCCAAAATTTTTGCAACATCACCATTTTGGAAAACAAATTCTCAAAAAAAGAACCCTCAAAGTTTTGCAAATTTTGAAATACCCCTGTAATATTAAGCTTTATAAATTTGCCCTAGTTTATTACCAAAATACCCCCGAGTTTCAAAATTACCGAAATACCCCTGGGAATTCAAAATTACTAAAATACCCTTATTGACAAAATCACCAAGGAACCATATTTTGAAAAATTATGAAAATACCCCTGTAGGACAAATTACGAAAATACCCCTGGGGTAGGAATAGACAAAACTATAGAAATAACGAATGTGTGTGATGGATGTTACTGAATGAATGTTTGGATGAATGTGCCTCTATTGAGGAATGAAGGTGTCTCTGTTGATGAATGTGAATGTGATTCTCTGAATTAGAGTAGTGAACTTGAACTGAAACTTTGTGTGATAGAAAGAACTACTTCTAAATATCTTTATTTCATAAAATTGTTCGCGGTTAATAAGTGGAACAAAATTTTGATGCATAAAACTTTTTAATCAGACTAAATCGCGGCGTTAGAAATGAGTTCTAGGGGACGTGAACTTAG
Source organism: Gossypium bickii (assembly GCA_025503065.1). Lineage (NCBI taxonomy): Eukaryota > Viridiplantae > Streptophyta > Magnoliopsida > Malvales > Malvaceae > Gossypium > Gossypium bickii. The sequence goes on from CP106712.1 coordinate 29,991,882, forward strand.
AGATTGTGCCAGGAAGTATGATGGTTCTATTAAGATCAGAGTGCGTAGCATAAGCATAGTGCGGTGAGTTAAGATGTATGATTATTCATTAGTAAGTACTTTCGAGGACAAAATTATTTTTAAGGGGGGTAGAACTGTAACATCCTGGATTATAGCCTATGCATTAGTATGTCTTATGTGTTATGGATGTGATGTGTGCATTTTTAGAATCTTTGAAATGTAAGGAAATGACTTGGAAATGTAAGGAAATGTCTTCTCTTGGAAATGTAAGGAAATAACTTGGAAATGTAAGGAAATGTCTTGTCCTGGAAATGTAAGGAAATGACTTGGAAATGTAAGGAAATGTCTTGTCTTGGAAATGTAAGGAAATGTCTTGAAAATGTAAGGAAATGTCTTAGAAATGTAAGGAAATGTCTTGGAAATGTAAGGAAATGTCTTGTCTTGGAAATGTAAGGAAATGTCTTGGAAATGTAAGGAAATGTCTTAGAAATGTAAGGAAATGTCTTGGAAATGTAAGGAAATGTCTTATCTTGGAAATGTAAGGAAATGTCTTGGAAATGTAAAGAAATGTCTTGGAAATGTAAAGAAATGTCTTAGAAATGTAAGGAAATGTCTTGGAAATGTAAGGAAATGTCTTGTCTTGGAAATGTAAGGAAATGTCTTGGAAATGTAAGGAAATGCTTTAGATATGTCAAGTTTAAAGTTTAAAAGAGGGACATGAAGCAAGGTAGTCTTAAGAGAAAATGTATGTGAAATATGACATACAAATAGCCTTGGTAAAATGGTTACAAGGCGCCACTTAAGGGCCTAGCAAGTGACGCCACATACATAGGCAAATGGGCCAAGGATCGAGTCGCATGGGAAGCAAATAAAAGAATTTTATTTTTGCTACAAGGAGCAGAGAGGTGGACGGCATTAAGGCTCTTAAAAGAGGAGTCTTGGCCTAGTAATTTCGGCAATAAAAGGAAAAGGGAGGCCATTCTGCATTATTTTCTGTTCTTGAAAGCCTCAGCCAAATTCTCTCTGCCATTATTCTCTTTTCTCTTAAACTTTGTCAAGCCAAAAACTCAAGAAATCATTGTCGAATTCTTCATCTTTCTCTTCTCACCTTTTTGTCCCATTCTACTTAGGCCGAATCTCTCCCTCCCAAAGGTTCCTATTTGTCGAAATTCTTAGATCAAAATACCTTAGTTGCCGGACCTTTGTAAGTTACATCTCTTTTCTCCATCAAGTCTCAAAGCCGAATACTTCTGTGGTGATAAACATAGGTGTTGTTGATTTCTTCAGTGAAGTTTCAGGATTTAGGCGTTGTTGACTTCAAGAAGGGATATTTCAGGATTTCAAATCATAAGCATTGGCCGATTGAAGGAAGGAGTAACACAAGTTTTCGGGATTTGATTAGTAGTGAAATCGGCACCAAGGAACTTGAGATCTAAAGCAGTAAATCGGAATTCTTCGGGAAATCAGTAAATTTGATAAGTTAATCAGGTGTGTACCCTACACTAATCTTAATAGATTTATGGCTTAAACTTGATATATGTGTTAATATGAAAGTGTAAGAATGTGGCTAAGGTACCATGATATGGTACAAAGTACTCAGGTATGTTTCCTACTCCTACTAGGATTATGAAATATGTTATATTTAACATGCGATAAGTGATAAGAATGTGAAATTTGGCATGTTAATGCATACTATGTATGATATAGGGCATATGGGTTATTGAAAAGGGGAAGTGAATGTGGTGACCTAAGACCACGATATTTGAATGTGGTGACCTAAGACCACGAGATCTGAATGTGGTGACCTAAGACCACGATATCTGAATGTGGTGACCTAAGACCACGATATCTGAGTGTGGTGACCTAAGACCACGAATACTCATAAGGGCGATGAGCACGTCGACTGCAGCGACTGCCTTCGATGGTGTGTAGCGGATGGAGGGTTGACTTAGTAGTCCCCACGGTGTGCAGGATGGTACGGGTGATGTGTAGCGGATGGCATATAGGTTTGGGTTCGGGTTGCATCATTTGTTTATATCTGATTTATGAATGTGTATGTAATATGATAATGTATGCCTGAATTGTTAAATTTTAGTGTCGGTTACACATTGAGTCTGTTGACTCACCCCGTTGTGGGAACATTTTTTTCAGTGTGATCGTAAATGGACCGGGTCGGTAGGAGCTTAAAGGTGGCCATGCTCAGCAAGGAATTTTATTTGGACATTTTATTTTTATTTAAGTATTTTAAATTATTTGGGTTTATTTGATGTAATAAAGCCATAGTGAACTATGTTATTTTCTGTTTTATTTACTATGTTACGTAATTTTATTTATTAGAGATTAAGTCAATTTAATTTAAAATAAACTTTAAATATTTTGTCACTTGAAATTAAATGGGTTTCAATATAAAATAAATTTGTTTTCAACTCGAGCCCAACCCAATTCGAACTTTCTCCCAAAATCACTTAAAGTTTTTCAAAGTGCAAACGAATTTGAACCGGTTTTCTTCGAGGAGCATACCAGATCCGGTCAAGGCTCGTGGGCCGGGTTTGGGGTGTTTCAGCTGCACCATTAATTCAACAAATTAATTAAGTTTAAGACATGTTAATTCGGCAGCACTAAGACACATTTAAAATGTGTAGTAGCTAAGATGCTTTAATACCTGCATATTAAATTTGGCTGAAGCTAGAACATATTTAAAATATGTAATAGACTAAGACAAATTAATAACATGTATTAACTATGACATATTAAAAACATGCATTAAAAAAATAAAAAACATTTAACACAAAATTAATAAGTTCATATTAAGACATATTTATGAGCTGAAACTAAATTAACTAACTTAATTTCGCATGAACTAAAAAAATAGATATGAGCTTAATTGAGTTGAATCGAACTCATGGGGGTAAGTTTAAGCTTAGTTTAGCTTGCAAAAGATTGCAACGTGAACTCGTAGGGCTGGCCCAAGCTTCCTCAATGTGTCTCGCCCCACACTTGATCTACTAAGGCTGAAATAGCCTCTTTGAAGTTCTTGGCTTTTGCTCAGGTGATAGGACCTTGTGGCAGCTCCAAAGGCTCCTTGCTCGAGGTAGGTGTGACTCGAGGCATGGCTGTATCTATATGGTCTTCTTCCCATATGATGTCATAGCCCACGAGTTACGACCTTACAAGATATGGTCCTTTAGTGCCATGGCTATAGACTTGTCCTTGCAGATATTTGTGTTTTCAGTCTCAACGGACCCTTTTGATGACTTCGGAGACAGACACACACTCTTCATACTTAATCCCATCTTTCATGAACTCATCATATCTCGACTTACTCGTAACTGATACATCCAGACCTTTTAGACACATTAACACATATTCATTATCTAAACACTAGTATCATTTAACCTCAAGAATCATGTTTCATACTTTGACAATGAAACTTCATGTTATCCATACACTTAATTTCGTAAATCTTATGTTCCTCATCAGATTCATTAACATCATATTTTACTAGTTTTTATTTCACGATTTGGTTATTCAGCATAGAAGTTCCTAGAACATGCATACTTCATGCAAGAGTCAGCCTAGGGACTTACCTGATAACCTCAAAAAGTAACTTAGCCTTCAAATCCATCATTCAACAAGATGATACAACCTCCTCTGCCTTATAGAATAGAAACACTTTTCAGGAACCCATCTGGGTAACCATTATCACCATTTTGAACCCAGACATCTCTCAGAGCCATGCTTCTTCGATCATACTTATAGACTTATGTTTCCTCGATAAACTAAGTCACAAAACGTACCTTGTAGTGACGAAAATCATTAGAAATATCAATGGTTCCTAAATTAGTTCAGAGAAATGTTTTTATCTCTCTTTAGCCCTCAATCATTTCTATTTTTTAGGAAAAAGGGAAAGAAAATAACCTTTTCCTAACCCAACCGGAGTGTCCTTTTAACTTAACCCAAATCCATATGGGAACTTGGTAAACATCACTACAAGATTAAGTGGCCTTATCAAAATCTGTCACCTCTAAGACTTACTCGATAACTCTTTTAGCCTTTAACCTTTTTAGTTCATGTCTAATCAGCTTTCCTTACAATTTAGCTGGCACTGAACCATAATGGCTATGGGGTGTTCTACGCCACTGGCGTGAACTCACATCCTAAAGGTCATTTTACATAACCATAAGTCTCATTTCACCACCCATAGTAATTGGACATGAAATCCTTACTTATTGTATTCTCATATTGGAGTACGCCCATTCTAAATGCCAAGAAATGCATTTGGGCGAATGTAACATCCCCAAACCCGGCCCATTCACTACGACCGAATCTGGTTATGTTAGTGAAAATATTTTTCTTTACTTAGGATTTAAAACATGAAAATTTACTATCTTTTGTAACCAAGTTCTTTTGAAAACGTAGCCATAACTTAATTGAGATAAATTGTCTAAATCAGCTGTAGTGATTAAGTAAAGCCCATTTGGAAATCAAGTTGTTGAAACAATTTGTCTTCACATGGTAATTTAATATAAACCAACCATAGGTTAAAATAATAATAAAATAGTTCCCGAAATGATAATTAAATAATTTCCAAAGTAAATAAAAAAAAACATAAATAAAAAGCCCTTATTACACAAAGTTTAAACCCAAATACTTCAAATATAAATAAGCTTTAAAAGTATTTAAACTTCTCTTCCTGCATGGGCCACCATGTGTCTTCTCCGATCCCGGTCCAATCTACGCGTCACCTGAAATGGTTAGAAAATAATTGGGTGAGTCCACTGACTCAGTGCGTAATCAAAACACAGACTTCCACATGTATGGGCTTGGCCCATACCCACACACCGTCCGAAACAGGATCATGCAAGAATGCATTTTAGCCCCACCTAATATCCAACCGGGACACCAACCTTAGCAGACTCCCTGCCCAAGGCCGTGGCTAACCCACCACTGATCACATCGTGATCCGTAAACTTTACCTTGGCAATTCGCTGCTCAAGGCCGTGGCTGAGCCACCGATCAACCAAAGTGATCCCAATATCGTAATCTGTCTACGGTGATGCACATAGCCATCAATCGCCGAGATGGGCACCGAGCCAACATCTCCCTTGAGGTAGCACAAAGCTAACCATCAAGCGCTAATGTAGCCTGAGCCAACATTAGACCATGTACACCATGTGTACACTCCTTCCTTCATCAATCCAATCCACCTCCCATGTATGTAGAAATGCAACATGTCAGATCATATTATAACATAAGGGTGGACATCACATGTTAATTATCATACCATAAATATATCATAAATAACTTACCATTCAAGCCATTATAATCGGTAAACACGTTAGCAAACCAAAACCACGTGAATAGTGCGATGATTACGCACCTTATTACTAGCACAACATCCCACTCTCAAAACGCTACCCTAATGTTTGACTAACCGACACTCGAAAGATTTCCCGCGATAGGCTCTTCTCCCCTACAATCGGCCTTGGCATAAAACAATAAACACTTAGGGCCATTCGGCCAAGACAAGAAACTATAGCACAGTGGAAACTAACACATCCTTACCTTGCTAACCACTCCCTTTGCTCTCTAATGAGAATCGGCCACCACCAAGGAAGTAGGGTTCGGCAAAGGATAAGGAGAGATTCGGCTAAAGCATAAAGAAGAGAAAAGGAAGAGAGGCTATGGGTGTTCTGGCTTAGGCTAAATGAAAAAAAGGGTTAAGGGTTTCGGCCTAAGCAACAATTTGGGAAACAAGAAGAGGTTCTCTCTCCGCTTACAAGTTTGGCAACAATAAAAGAAAATAAAATAACATAAAAAAATTCGCACAAGGGGGATGAGAGAAGGAACTTTCTAAGCAAAGCAATAAGGAGAGGAAAAAACGTTTCAAAAGGGTGTCCCCTATTTATAGGATTCGGCCAACACCTACCCACAAGCATAAAACCGAAAATGCCTCCATACACTCCCAAAACCGGCCACCACTCAACCTTCCCCAAATCCCTTAAATTTCTCCTAAACCTCCTCCCTACCACCCATTCAAAAGTTTGAATGAGTCAAACCCTTCCCTAGCCGAATTTTAAAAGGAAAGACCAAGTCTTTCTCCATCTTTTAAGCCTTTCAAAACCGCCCAGACTTCTATCCTCTTTGACGCAAAAACAAGGCCCCAAATGCTACCTCATGAGTCGAACTGAGCCCCTTCCCCGCAAATGGCGTCGTCACTTCTCCATGCTCTAAGTGGCGCCTCCTTGCCACTCTGCTAAGCCAATCTTTGTGCCATATTTCCACCAAAAATTCTCTTAAGGCCCCTCTCGCCCAAGCTCCCTTTTTTAACCCCTAAAACTAAAAATTTTCCAAAACGTTCCCCCACTACCTAGGGTTCTCCGGACCCCTAAAACTAACCCAACCACACACTGAAGTGTGCCAACACCCGAGCTAAGCACCAAAAATCTAACCCCCTAAAACTAGGGTGTTACAGCGAACACTTCTTCGCAGTCATATTTATTTATAACAATGTGCTATATTTACATAAATATATATACATTCTTATCAGTACTCCTTGATTCATCATACTTACCTTTCTTCGGAGTTAGCCATAAGCCTTGTCCTTTCATAATATTCTATACACTGTACTTACCAGAGTTCATCATGGGTTCTTTTCCTTTCATTCAAAATCTGTCGAACCAAGGCATCACTGGCGCACTAAGAAAGTCCTTACACTTAATCAAGTCCTAACATTGAGAACTTAAAACTTACCCTTAAGCCTTACTTTTATAAAGAACACTTAAATAGTCAAGACTTCGTCGGTTAGGATGTTACAATATGCCACAAAGGCATCACAGAAGACACCACACAGACTTTCCAAAGAATTTTGGGTTTACCGTCCTTGCAGACCATCTTTATGGGTTCCATGGGGCTTCTCCCACATGGTTTTACACATATCTTCATATTGTGTTCTGCCAGTCTGTTTTACACCTTACCAGAGGCTACACCATGAATATCTTCATTGTCATATAATGACATAGGTCTCTATCACTTAGTCTGACATATATCTTCATGTCATGATTTGTCAGTTCGGTTAGCATTATAGTTGCCTTAGCAGAGGCATCACATCCATAATTACATATATCACATCATATCCTGACACTCCATCGAGCCCCCCTATTTCTCCAATGTTTTCAACCACATATGATACATATAGCATAAGTATAAATTCATGCAGACTTCACTCATACCTATACTAGAATTATATTTCCATGCACTCTTAACACACATCAACTTGTTCATTCAACACAATATACACTCATGCATACCACACATCATATAATTTCACTTATGCAGATGCTTCACGAGGGTCACCCATATACGTTTATTTACCTTAGAAGACATGCACCATTACAGGAACATCAATCATATGAAGATTATATTTAGAATGATATGCAAGGGTCGAGGCTAGGGACTCACCTGAGACTCACCTTTACTTCAACGCAACATTTCTGCTCCGATGATTCTACTCTAACCAACAATAACAACTACTTAAAATATTATGGAACTTCCATTAAAATCTCATTTACATACAGTTTACTAACAAAACAATTACAGATGACCCCCATGCAGGGCCCCTTATTCACACCCTACTATTTATGTCTTTTAACATCCTTACTCTTCCAAAACCATAACATGCTAAGCTATCAGACTTACTAGAAGGTTGAAACATCCATCGATTAACGCAAAACCTTACCTTCTTATTTAATGAAGAAGAAAAGAATATTTAGGTTTAAGAAGAGAAACATAGTGTAGAACAGAAGGTAGAAAAAGACCATCTGAATGTTCATTGTTACCATTTATATATACCCAAGTCCTCTTACTAGATCTTGACAAGTGTTGATGCATACAAGAATTGTCCCTTAAATGCCCTACAAAAAACGAAAATATAAATGAGAATTCGGTGCAGTTGTTGTTTGACCAGTCAATTCATTCAGTTGACTCCCAACCAATCATGTTACATAAGCCACCTTGCACAACGTTCGAGCAAATCGGGCGTACCATATTTTTTGCATTAACTCCCATAAGGCGTGCTCTATTCTCCCATAATTTTCTCATACACTTGATATACGTGTCATGCTAAGGCAAAATTCTGAGGCGTACTCTTCGGATGGCATTCTCTTCTTCAATTGGAAAATATCTTGAGATGATAACCTCAAATTCTACACGGGCGGATACATTATGTGCCAGGATTTAACTTACCAAAATTTTAAAAAGTAGCAGACTATATTACAATAGTGCCCTAAAACAAATAACCTTCACATCTATTTTCATTTTTCCCAGTTCTGCCAATTTTGAGGTGTGACAATTTTCATCTCTCAGACAATCATGAGTGCAGTGCTCCAGTGATCCGCATCGGAAATAGGAATTTGATAAATTTCAACATTTCTGCCAATGTTTCTGTAACACACCTATCGCGTGTCCGTTGCTGCATTAGGGTTAGGAGCGTTACTAGACAGATAGGAAAACATTTACAGAAATTCAATCATTCATACATCATTCTCAAGCATAGTGTCCCTTAAAACGATCATCGAGACCTTAAGCATGCTTAAAATTTGAGTCGGGATCAAATCAAAACTCATACAAAATCTCATGGAAAATTTAAACTTTTCAAAAATACAGGGGAGACACGCCCGTAGGAGGAGACCGTGTGCCCTTCTATGGCTACAAGACACCCCCATGTGTCCTTCCGTGTCTATATACGGACTATATTAACACGGTCACTAGGCACGCCCGTGTGCCATGGCCGTGTGCTATTAGGCCATATACTGACTTCCCCGCCACGGCCACCAAGCACGCCCGCGTGCTATGGCCGTGTGCTCTTAGCTAGCTACTGACTTATACACCACGGCTAGCTGACACCACCGTGCCGAGGCCGTGTACTATTAAGCTACATTCTGCCAATTCACCCACAGTCGATAGCATGCCTGTGTGCCACAATCGTGTGACATTTTAGGCCATTTACAAGGCCAAAATGCCACCCTCAAGGGTCGTACCTACAAGCAACATATATTATCCCATTTCATACCCATATATCCACCAAAACATACCAAATAACCAACCAAATCATGTATATTTGTCAACTAAGGTAATCACACTACAATCCATTCAATATTCATTAAATCTAACCATTAAAACCAATTCCAAACATACCAATTTGCATGATCAAATCTCAATTATGCTCAAGCACCAATCATCTATATACTTACCATTTCAAAACCATTTCATATATCTACTAATCATACCAAAACAACTTCACATATCATACTTCTTTAAGCATATATCAAAACATATCTAGCCAAATCACATGGCTAAGTTCGCTTTACAACTTATACCAAGACTAGCCTATACATGCCATATTGAGCTATATACATTTTCAATGTGTACCAAAATAAGTTTTAGTAGTGTGATGACGATCCGTGATGGTCCTGAGCCTTCAGTAGCTTTGACGACCTATAAAACAGATTAAACACACACACAGAGTAAGCTTTCCAAAAGCTTAGTAAGTCATATACAAATAAACTTGGTAGCTTTCCAAAAGCTTAGTAAGTCATATACAAATAAACTTGGTATGGAAAGCATATTTGCAAATAAATACATTGGCACATATCAATCACTTAGCCATTTTAACCATTCAAGAATCATATAAACACATAGCTCATCTAGCCACACAACTCTTATCAATCAAAAATTACATATACATATCATCATAGTAAGATCACTTAGATGCTTACCTTATATACACAATTAGTGTATAATCTACGTACCTGAATCGGATATTCATTTACTTAATCTATTAAAGCTTGGATTTGCCAATTGCATCTCAAACTTAACCGTGAAACCATAAGGAATCCAGTAGGATACTCAAAAACTCGGCATATTCATACAATGCCATCGTCCCAGACAAGGTCTTACATGTACTCAGATATCGATGCCACTGTCCCAGACATGGTCTTACACGAATCAGTACGATGCCGATGTCCCATACATTGTCTTACACGTAAGAATCATAACGATTCCAACGTCCCAGACGTGGTCTTACACATAATCAGATATTGATGCCACTGTCCCAGACAGGGTCTTACACGAATCTCAAATCAACGCCAACGTCCCAGACGTGGTCTTACATGATATCAACAGAACAGATGTCTATGTCGTGACTTAGTCAATCCTATCTATTCATATATTCATACGAGGCTTCTTGAACTTAATCACTATATTGAACTTGTCTCAGAATTCAAATGCATAACTCCTTGTAACAAAAACATTCATTAGTCATATGAACAATTTCAATTGCATGCATATACATTTATTTGTATATTGACTTACCTCGGATTCGGTTTATCAGAATAGAAACGGCTACTCATTTACTTTCGCTTTCCCGCGATCTAAGTCCGTTTTCCTCGCTTCTTGATCTAAACACATTCAAAATTAACCCTTTTATTCACTAATTCATACAATTTAATCCATGGACACACATTTAGGGCAATTTGCAATTTAGCCCTCACATGTTCACAATTAAATAGTTTAGTCCATTTTTCACAAAACATCAAATTCACAAAATCCACACATACACATGCTTGGACGAACCTCTCTAGGGACTATAAAAGTCCAAATATTTCATCAAATTTGTAATTTAGTCCCTCTACTTTCCATTTTCTCAATTTAGCCCTAATTAGCTAAATTTATCAAAACTTCAAGAACAAAGCATGTTCATCTAAGTCATATATTTCATTTAACACCAAAAATCATCAAAAAGCTTAACATATCAACAATAGCATCTATTACAAACATCATCAATAATCAAAATTAATACATGGTTTTTGAAGCTCTCAAAGCAACGATTTCAAAAACGTAGAAATTATCAAAAATGGATTGGATACTACCTTGAATTCAAAGTTGAAAGACCGAATACCTAACTCAATTTTTTCTTTCTTTTTCTTTTATGGATTCGGCCAAGAGATGATAAAATGAAACCACCCACTTAAGTATCTTTTATTATAACATATTTATATATAATATAAAATACATATATATTTAACAAAACATATAAAATAATCATATATAAACATAATGTGTTTACACATTGCCGTCCACTATCTAATATTTTGGCCAAATTGCCACATAAGTCCCTCACTTTTACAAAGCCACATCAAATTAATACTTTAACAAATAGCATGTAACTTTCACATTCAATGCAATTTCATCCTTTTGTAAATTAAACACACAAATAGACAAATTAATTTACGAAAATTTAACACATGCTAAATCACATATCAATGGCACAGAATATAATATTAAAATATTATTCAGACTCGGATTTGTGGTCCCGAAACCACTGTTTCGACTAGCGTATAAATTGGACTGTTACAGTTTCTTTCCACAACGATCAACTCAGTACCTTAGGAACTCTAGTCGGGCCTTTTACACTACCAACTGAAACTGTTGGTTGACGATCTCACATTCTATTCAGTGTATTCGATCTTGCAGGAGCTCTCCATGGCTCATGAGATTCTCTAGTTTGTTTGGACATTGGATGTGAACTTAAGGTTCCAAATTGTTTTCTTGTAACACGAAGAGGTTCAGATTTCTTATCCAATCCCATAGATTTCTCAATCATTTTTGCCCACTCTGACAAATCAACAAATTCATTTATCCTTAACGACACTAATTGTGTTATGAGTTTATCATGTAATCCACGCAGAAAGGTTTTACAACTCTCCTCTTCAGTTGGTATAAGTTCTAAATCATTGTTGCTAAGTCACAGATATTCTCGCTTGTAATCCACCATAGATAGTTGACCTTGTTTCATTAGAAGAAATTCTTGTTTTTGGTCCTCCAAGTATAATTTCCCAACATACTTTTTTCAGAATTTCGATTGGAAGAATTTCCAATCAATAGAACCAGCAGGGATGTGACGCATAACAATCTGCCACTAGGTATAAGCCTCACATTGTAACAAAAAAAGCAACGCAAGTAACACTCTCACGGGAGTTACACTTTAGTTGTTGAAGTACTCGATTTGTTGATTCTAGCCACATCTCGGTCGTTGACAAATCAACCCCTTTAATTCCCACAAATTTAATAGCACCATACCTCCACAATTTTTTAATCAAAGCTTGTCAAACAACAAGCATAGACACAACTGCAGAAGTAGCTCCCACCACTCTCTGAAAAGCATCAGCTATGGCACGAAGTATATTTGCATCACTTTGTCCTTCATTTCCATCTCTATTACCTCAAGGTTGTTGAGCACTAGCTGAATCAATGCTAGGTGCTCTAGATTCGACCACCGCTACTATAAACATTCTGACCAACATCATTCCTAGAATCCTCTGACATCTTTTAACTATAAAATAGAAGAAATTGAAGTCAACATCCAAAATGTAACACTCCTTACTCAGTCTGATCGTCGAACCCGATTAACAGAATACTACAAACAAACAAGAAACATTTAAAACAATTCATAGTTCAAAATTTTAATTCAATATCAATTACTCAATATGATCAACTATAACATATAATACAATCAAATCCGAGTTTAAATCAAGCTAAATATTTAAATTAACCTAGCATCAATCAAGGATCAATTTGAAACTATTATAAAAAGATGGGAACATATTGTAAATAGGGGTTACATGGCCGTGCCCCCTGACTGTGTGAAAGGCTGAGAAGATGGGACACATAGTCATGCAAATAGACAGGGTAACAAACTAAGGTCATGCGGACCAGAAGTCACACGGCCGTGGGAACAAACCGTGTAACTCACTGATGCCATGTGGGTCAAAAGTGCAATTATTCAAAAATTGTCACACAATTGTGTCGCCGGGCCGTGCAACTGGATGTGGCCGTGTGCAATTATGCAGGTATAAATTCAATAGGTCACATAGGCGTGTGCCAACCCATGTAATAGCCTGATGTCACGTAATGGAACCTTGTGTGGCACACAACTGTATGGCACCAAAAGTGACCTTAAAGTCTAAAATCAATCCCTAAACATCTTTCCATTTAGAAGCATGGTCCAAAACATATTCAACCCTACTTATAACTTGAATGTAATTCAATAATATATCAACCAAAATGACACATTCAAACAATTCCAATATGCCTCAATGGCACCTCAATACAATCAACATGGCACACATCGTTTAACTATTGAAAACTTCCTAAGATGGCATCAATATCAACCACATAAACATACACCAAAGCTTACCAAATTCTTTCAAACTTAGCAAATGCATACCATTCGTTTCACCAAGCCTATTTCAAGACATGTTACCTAATCACCATATATGTAACACCCCAAACCCGGTCTATACGTTACGACCAAATCTGGTATGTTACATGAAAGCTAGTTTTGAAATTTTAAAGGAACATTGCAATTTAGAAAACTTTTCGTTTAGTGTTTCCATCTTAAAGATAATTTAAAATTCTGTTTGAAGGTTTCTTACCAACTTCTTATTAAAATGAACTAAAAGTCGTAAACAGGTTTGTTTTACGAAAGCCGGAATTAGGGAATTTCATAAATGTGACATTTGAAAACAATGTTGAGGTCTTAAGAAAATTTCCTAATTAATTAGTTATTCGCTTGTCATCTTTTGTTAACACTTTGAAGAAAATGATTGTTTATATTTTTTATTTTAGAAAAACTCCATATTTGTCATTTCATAAATTATGTAATAACAGCATTAAATCAAAACCCAAATTAAAGTTATGGAGGCCTTATTACATAGCAAAAACCCAAAGTAAAAGTAAGATTAAATAAAGTAATGAAAATTTACGGAAGTAGTAATGCATGACCACCTCAAAGTCCACCTCGACTCCAAATCCACAACTACGAGTTACCTGCAAAATAAAGCAGAAGGGTGAGTCATCAAGACTCAATTATGAACGCAATCTGGCCTTAAGCCCACAGATGCACATTGGACCTTAGCCTTCACAATATGGCATATTAAAAAGTGTATGCAATACAGCCCAGCCCAACCTAGTAGTCCATCCTCTGCATCACCTAAACCAGTTAAACTCTTATGGCACCAAACCACTGTGGTACCAAACCACTGTGACAGAGTCACGAAATATATAAATGTATATATGCTGCCAAACCACTGTGGTACCAGACCACTGTGACAAAAGTCACTGATATATGTATATGTGGTGCCAAACCACTATGGTACCAAACCACTGTGACAAAAGTCACTGAATCACACTTCCCCTTTCAATCATATCCCAAAGCCCATGCAAACATATTATCAATTTTTGATGAATGCAATCATATTTCCAATGTACAACAGATAATCAAATTATACATATATTTAGATTATGTTATAAAAACAAAGTCATATAGGTACTTACCTGGTATCTCCAACCTTACCCACAAGGGTATCTCAACTATCTATACAGTCGTTCCGGCTTTCAGCCAACACAGTTATTAACGCAAAATAATAATGGTAAGTGTGAGCATCACACACCTGATTATGCGTAAAACTAAACACTCTAGATTTTCGACACTCTCACTAGTAGGAATAACTGTTATTTGTCTATCCCAAGCAGATGTCGGCTCCCTACCACAACCTGGCAGAAAGTCTCGAACCGCCGACACAGCACGTCGTTTGAACTTAGGAGTAGAGATTACGGGTCCACTCCTCTCCTTGGCTAGCACTCGCATCCATGAAGAGAGTCTTCATTAGTACTCAAAGAATTGTAGGTTGTCTAACAAGGGAATTTGATTAAGGCAAATGAAAACGTAAAGGAATTTAATAGCCAATAAACCGAAAAGATGATTCCTTACCTTGATCAAAGGAAGATCGAACACCAGAAGATTTGGCTTACGAAATCGGATGAGTCCCAGAAACCTCTTGAATGAAGGCTAAACGAAGAAGAGATGGTAAGGTTAATCCTCTCGAAATAACAAGAAACTGCCGATTTGGAAGCAAGATTCGGCCCTCAGCAAGATCCCAGAACTACTCGGCCATGGAGGAAAACTAGCCAAGAGTTACAAGAAGCAGGGATTTCAGTTTAAAGGAAAAGGTAGAGAAGTAAAGAAGAAGTATGAAGGTTCGGCTGTGGGGGAAATCAAAAGAGAAAGGTTCGGTAATGAGAGGCTTCAAGAGAAATCGGCTTGTGGTGAAGAAGAAAAGTAGGAAGAAAGAAGAGACAAGAAAAAAAGGAAGGTTGAAGTTTCGGCTACCAAACTTGAGGGAGAAGAGAAAAAGAATTGGAAAGTAAATAGGGTAATCACTTACAGTTTCGGTAAAGAAAAGAGAGCAGAAGAGAGGTACAAAAAGTTTCAGCCAGCACCAAGTTGAAGAGAAGAGAAGAAAAATGGCACCTAATACTTGAGTTACCGAAACTAAATTGCAAAAACTCCAAAATCACTAGCTTGGAAATTCGGCACACACTCACATGACCCCAAAACCGAAACACTCACACTCAAGACCCCTTCATGACCAAAATTCTCCCTTCCAAGACCCCCACATTTTGCCAACACCTCCACCACACTCCAAGTCCCTTATTTTACTCCATAATTTGCTCCCCATCACCCATTCAAACCAATTTGACCACTTCAACTCCTCCATCACCTCTCATCCATCCATTCAAATTCATTTGACTCATTCAAACTCCTCCTAGAAGAGTCCCAACCGAATGCTACCTCCTACTCTCCTTGAGCACAAAAATTAAAGCTCTAGATGCTGCAGATGGGATTTGAACTCCTTCCCCTTGCTCTACTAATAACTTTTGTGTCAACAAGCAAACAGAAATAACCTTAAGGCCTGCCTCCACTAGCTCTCCCCCTTTAAGCCTAAAAACCAACATTTCACCAAGGCTCTGGCTTGAACCCAAGCTTCCCAGGACCCCCAAGCACATCCAAATAACAAGCAGAACAAGCGAAGCACATAGAAAAACATAAAATGCAGAACCCATAATTCTAGGATGTTACAGTTCTACCCCCTTAAAGAAATTTCGGCTTCAAAATTTACCTAATCAAAAGAGGTGAGAGTATTGCTGTCACATCACATCCTCTGACTCCCACGTGGCTTCCTCTGAACCGTGATTCTACCATAAAACTTTAACCAACAGAACTGACTTCCTTCTCAACACTTTAACATATCGATCTAAGGCCTACACTGGTTCTTCTTTAAAAGCCAAATCAGATCTTACTGCAATTTCTTCCACCGGCACTATGTGAGATGGATCCGAACGATAGCATCTTAACATTGAAACATGGAATACATCATATATCCGATTCAACTCCGACGGTAACTCAAAATGATAAGTTATCGGTCCCACATGTTTCAACACTCGATAAGGACTGTTGAATCTGGGACTCAACTTGCCTTTCCGTCCAAATCTTAGAACCTTCTTCCAAGGTGAAACTTTCAGAAAAACCTTATCACCCACCGAAAATTCTATTTCTTTATGCTTCAGATCTGCATATTATTTCTGCCTGTCGGAAGCTTTCTTTAACTGAGTCTGAATCAGCTTAATCTTTTCCTCCGTCTCTGAAACCAATTCTGGACCCAACAACTGTCGCTCACCCAACTCTGTCTAGGAGGTAGGAGTACGACACTTACGACCATACAACGCTTCGTAGGGTGCCATTTGAATATTAGATTGATAGCTATTGAAATCCTCCCAACTACCCTTGAAATCGATAACACAACCTCTCAACATGTCTTCTAGAATCTGAATTACCCTCTCTAACTGACAATCAGTCTGAAGATGAAACGCCATGCTAAAATTCAGTCTTGTACCCAACACTTTATGTAACACCTTCTAGAATCGCGATGTAAACCTAGGGCCTCTGTCTGATATGATAGACACTGGTACCCCATGTAACCTCACAATCTCTGCTACATACAGCTTGGCTAACTTCTATAGTGAGTAATCAACATGGACCGGTATAAAGTGAGCGGACTTCATCAACCGATCGACAATTACCCACATTGAAGCTTTCCTAGTAGGCTCAAGAGGTAGCCCACTAACAAAGTCCATCGTTATTCTCTCTCACTTCCAAAGTGGAATATTCACTGGCTGTAGCAACCTCGAAGGCAACTGATGTTCCGCCTTCACCTCTTGACACGTCAAACACTTACTCACAAACTCGGTAACTTCTTGCTTCAGACCTAGCCACCAAAACTGTTCACGCACATCTCGATACATTTTACTCCCACCGGGATGCATAGCGTATGGGCTACTATTCACCTCCTATAAAATCATCTGTCTCAACTCAGAAACTTTTGGCATACAAATCTTCCCAAGAAAGCACAATACTCCATCACTATTCAGACCAAAATCTTCTGTCTCACCACCTTCCACTTCTTGAAGTCGAGAACTTAACAATTCCTTTGACATCTGTCTCTCTTTAATCTGACTTACCCATGAAGGCTTCACTTGAAGTTCGGCTAACAAACTTCCATCTTCATACAAATTGAGATAAGCAAACATTGCCCTCAAATCTGATATTACCTTACGGCTCAACACATTCGCTACCACATTAGCTTTACTCGGGTGATACTCGATTGAGCAGTCATAGTCTTTTAACAATTCAATCCACCTCCACTACCTTAAATTCAACTCCATCTGGGTAAGGAGATATTTCAGGCTCTTATGATCGGTGTAGATAATTGACTTCTCCCCATACAAGTAGTGTCTCCAAATCTTCAAAGCGAACACTACCGCAGCTAACTCCAGATCATGAGTGGGATAATTCACTTCATGTGGTCTTAATGGCCGAGACGAATACACTATTACCTTCCCTTCTTGCATCAACACGCATCCTAACCCTGTGTACAGCGCATCACAATAGATGACAAACTCCTTTCCAGCCTCAGGCTGAATCAACACTGGTGCCTCCGTCAAAATCTTCTTCAACTTTTCAAAGCTTTCCTGCTGTTTATCTGTCCATACAAATGGTATCCCCTTCCGTAATAGCTTGGTTAATGGTGCAACAATCAACGAGAATCCCTCAATGAACCTTCTGTAGTACCCAGCTAACCCAATGAAACTTTGAATTTCTGCTACCGACTTTAGTGGTTTCCAATCCAAAATAGCTTCAATCTTTCGGGGGTCAACCCTAATCCCCTCGGCAGACACAACATGCCCCAAAAAGGTAACTTCCCTTAACCAAAATTCACATTTGCTGAATTTGGAATACAGTTGCTTCTCTCTTAAAATCTGCAAAACTATCCGAAGATGCGAACCATGCTCTTCTTCCGTCCTTGAATATACCAAGATATCATCTATGAACACTATGACAAACCGGTCTAGGTAGGGTTGGAATACCCGATTCATCATATCCATAAATGCAGCTGGTGCATTCGTCAACCCGAACGGCATCACTAAGAACTTGTAGTGACCATAACGAGTTCGAAAAGCAATCTTATGAATATCCGCCTCCTTGACCTTAAGCTGATGATAACCTGACCTCAAGTCTATCTTCTAGAAGACCGTAGTGCCTCGCAGCTAATCGAACAGGTCATCAATCCTTGGCAATGGGTATTTGTTCTTAATCGTCAACTTGTTCAATTGCTTGTAGTCAATGCACATCCGCATCGATCCTTCCTTCTTCTTAACGAACAACACCGGCGCTCCCCATGGAGAGACACACTTGGTCAGATAAAACCACGATCCAATAGTTCCTGAATCTGAGCTTTAAGTTCTACCAGCTCCTTCGGTGCCATCCTATATAGAGCAACAGACACCGGAGCTATTCCCAAAAGCATATCAATGCTGAACTCCACCTCGCGGTCCGGAGGTAACCCTGGAAGCTCTGCTGGAAAGACATCCAAGAACTCTTTCACCGTTCTAACATCTCTTACAGACAATTCTTTGGCCTCCAAAGCACTGATGATAGCTAGAAACACCTCACACCCTTTTCGCACCATCCTTTCAGCCTTTAATGCAGACACCACATTGGACAGGTAATTCCTTCTCTCACCTATCATCTGTACCTCCTTATCCTCAAGAGTCTTCACTATCATGCGCTTAGTAGCACAACCCAAGTTTGCTTGATACTTAACTAACCTGTCCATGCCTAAAATTAAGTCAAACTCACTGAATGACAATTCCATCAAATCAGCCGGGAAAACAATCCCTTGCAGTTCTAAAGGCACACTCCTAAATAGTTTGTTCACCACTACAGATTGTCCTAAAGGGCTAATCACAGTCATTTCTCTAGAGCAACCTCAGATTCTATACTCAAAGTTCCAGACACAGTACTAGCAACATATGAATGTGTAGACCAATATCTATCAAAGCTGTAAAGGGCACACCAAAAATAAGGAACGTACCGGTTATGACGTCCGGTGCATCGCCATCCTCTCGACGTCTAGCCGCATAAACCAACCCAGACTATCTTGCATCCACTCCCAGCACCTCTGCCCGGTGCTCCACGCCCTCGACCAAATCCATTTCCTCCTCTGGCCAGACCACGACCTCTCGTGGCTACTGTCTACCTTTTTCGGAATGTGCATATCCCTAACCTCCTGGTCGCGCTCTATCTGGCTCTTACGGACAGTCCCTTATTCGATGATCCACAGGTCCACAACTGAAGCATCCTCTATTTCTAACCCAACACTTCTTAGAATGAAAATTCCCACATCTAGCACACGGTTGAAACCGACCAACAGTAACAGGCTTCGCAACTCGACCCGACCCATCAAACCATAGCCTTTTTTGGAAACCCCCAGCAGATTCTGACGACCCAAAGTTCCTCTTATTCCTACCCCTATCTTTATCCTGATTCTGCCTCTCTAACTACTTCACCTCTTTAGCTATCTTTGCCTTCTCAACCAGATTAGCAAACTCTCTTTCCCATTGCGGAGCTATCAATACTCGTAACTCGTCCCTCACACCATCCTCAAACTGAACGCAACGCTCATAATCAGTTGCGATGATACCCCGAGCATAATGGCTTAAATGCAGGAACTTTGCCTCATACTCAGCCACTAACTTATTCCCCTGGACCAACTTTAGAAATGCCTTCCTCTGAGCATCCACATAACTTGTCCCAACATACTTTCCATGGAACGCTGTCTTAAAGAAGTCCCAGGTAATACGGTCCGTTGATGTACCATCCCTTACCATAAGCCACCACTGGTATGCCTCATCTCGAAGGAGGGACACTACTCCTTTCAACTTTTCCTCTGTGGTACAGTCTAGATCGTCCATGATTCGTTCAACCGCTTCCAACTAGTACTCAGCTACATTAGGAGCCACACCAGAAATACCCCTAAATATCTCGGCCCTATTTGCTCGAAGTCACTCAGGAATAGATTTTTGAGCTACTGATCTCGTGCTTACTCCAGTAACCTACTCCAATACACGTACCATAGCTTGGGACAAAGCATCGTCCCCTCCAGTTCGATCATGAGACCCTGCTTCTGGTGCTGGTGACGTTGGCACTTCGCCTTTCAACCCATACCCTGACTCTGAGGGTTCAGCCTCAACACCTCGGCTTCTACCACGGCCGCGTGTACCACGTCCACGTTCTCTAGCACTCATGATTACGAAATCGACTTAATCTGATTAAAATTTTATGAATTAGTATATCTTCCACTATTTATTAACGAATAGCTTATGAAGATAGAATTTAGAAGTAGTTTTTTGCAAAACGTATTTCTAAAGGTCTCAATCCCTAAGGTTGAATCTCTTAAAACTGGCAATCACAACACAATATAATCCTTCCATACAAATCAACCAATAGTGGAAGACTTATCATACGGATTTGGTGCCGGAGACTCGAGTGCCATACTTCTAGGAAACATATATTTCTCTCAACCATATTTCAAACCAACTTTGAAAACATTTTTGAACCCATTCCACAGCCGAGTTTTGTAACCCGGGCTCTGATACCAAAATTGTAACATCCCAAACTCGGTCAATACGTTACAACCAAATCTGGTATGTTACATGAAAGGTAGTTTTGAAATTTTAAAGGAACATTGCAATTTAGAAAACTTTTCGTTTAGTGTATCCATCGTAAAGATAATTTAAAATTCTGTTTGAAGGTTTCTTACCAACTTCTTATTAAAATGAACTAAAAGTCGTAAACAGGTTTGTTTTACGAAAGCCGGAATTAAGGAGTTTCATAAACGTGACATTTGAAAACAATGTTGAGGTCTTCAGAAAATTTTCGAATTAATTAATTATTCGCTTGTCATATTTTGTTAACACTTTGAAAAAATGATTCTTTATATTTTTATTTTAGAAAAACTCTATATTTGACATTTCATAAAATATGTAATAACAGCATTAAATCAAAACCCAAATTAAAGTTATGGAGGCCTTATTACATAGCAAAAACCCAAAGTAAAAGTAAGTTTAAATAAAGTAATGAAAATTTACGAAAGTAGTAATGCATGACCACCTCAAAGTCCACCTCGACTCCAAATCCGCAACTAGGGGTTACCTACAAAATAAAGCAGAGGGGTGAGTCACCAAGACTCAGTGTGTAATTCCCCTTACGAACGCAATCTGGCCTTAAGCCCACAGATGCACATTAGGCCTTAGCCCTCACAATATGGCATATTAAAAAGTGTATGCAATGCAACCCAGCCCAACCTAGTAATCCATCCTCTACATCACCTAAACCAGCCAAACTCCGGTGGCACCAAGCCACTGTGGTACCAAACCACTGTGACAGAGTCACGAAATATATAAATGTATATGTGGTGCCAAACCACTGTGGTACCAGACCACTGTGACAAAAGTCACAGATATATGTATATGTGGTGCCAAAACACTATGGTACCAAACCACTGTGACAAAAGTCACTGAATCACACTTCCCCTTTCAATCATATCCCAAAGCCCATGCAAACATATTATCAATTTGTGATGAATGCAATCATATTTCCAATGTACAGCAGATAATCAAATTATACATATATTTAGATTATGTTATTCGAAAAACAAAGTCATACAGGTACTTAGCCGGTATCTCCAACCTTACCCACAAAGGTATCTCAACTATCTATACAGTCATTCTGGCTTTCAGCCAACACAATTATTACCGCAAAATAATAAAGGTAAGTGTGAGCATTACAGACCTGATTACGCGTAAACCTAAACACTCTAGATCATCGACACTCTCACTACCAGGAATAACTGTTATTTGTCTATCCCAAGCAGATTTTAGCTCCCTACCACAACCTGGCAGAAAGTCTCGAACCGCCGACACAGCACGTCGTTTGAACTTAGGAGCAGAGATTACGGGTCCACTCCTCTCCTTAGATTGGCTAGCACTCGCATCCATGAAGAGAGTCTTGATCAGTACTGAAAGAGAAACGTAGGTTGTCTAACAAGGGAATTTGATTAAGACAAATGAAACTGGATGAGTCCCAGAAACCTCCCGAATGAAGGCTAAACGAAGAAGAGAAGGTAAGGTTAATCCTCTCGAAATAACAAGAAAGTGCCGAATGGGAAGCAAGATTTAGCCCTCAGCAAGATCCCAGAACTATTCAGCTATGGAGGAAAACTAGCCAAGAGTTACTAGAAGCAGGGATTTCAGTTTAAAGGAAAAGGTAGAGAAGTAAAGAAGAAGTATGAAGGTTCGGCTATGGTGGAAATCAAAAGAGAAAGGTTGGGCAATGAGGGGCTTCAAGAGAAATCGGCTTGTGGTGAAGAAGAAAAGTAGGAAGAAAGAAAAGACAAGAAGAAAGGGAAGGTTGAAGTTTCGACTATCAAACTTGAGGGAGAAAAGAAAAAGAATTGGAAAGTAAAAAGGGTAATCACTTACAGTTTCGGTAAAGAAAAGAGAGCAAAAGAGAGGTACAAAAAGTTTCGGCTAGCACCAAGTTGCAGAGAAGAGAAGAAAAATGGCTTGAGTGTTTCATCACTAGCAATAAAGAGTTGACAAACAAAGACCCCTAATACTTGAGTTACCGAAACAAAAATGCAAAAACACCAAAATCACTAGCTTGGAAATTCGGCACACACTCACAAGACCCTAAAACCGAAACACTCACACTCAAGACCCCTTCATGACCGAAATTCTCCCCTCCAAGACCCCCACATTCGGCCAACACCTCCCCCACACTCTAAATCCCTTATTTGCTCAATAATTTGCTCCCCATCACCCATTCAAACCAATTTGACCACTTCATCTCCTCCATCACCTCTCATCCATCCATTCAAATTCATTTGACTCATTCAAACTCCTTCTAGAATAGTCTCAGCCGAATGCTACCTCCTCCTCTCATTGAGCACAAAAATTAAAGCTCTAGATGCCGCAAATGGGATTCAAAATCCTTCCCCCTTACTCTGCTAATGATGCCACCTTCACTTGGACACAAGCTCCTTTGTGTCAACAAGCATACGCAAATAACCTTAAGGCTTGCCTCCACTAGCTCTCCCCCGTTCAGCCCAAAAACCAAAATTTCACCAAGGGTCTGGCTTGAACCTGAGCCTCCCAGGACCCCCAAGCACATCCAAATGACAAGCAGAATAAGCCAAGCACAAAAAAAAATATAAAATGTAGAACCCCTAATTCTAGGATGTTACAATATAAGCAATTAAGCATACATGCCTAAACAATTCAACAAGATCATCAACTACAAAGATTATTACCAACACTTATATATATACACATATACACATACATTCAAAATGCCAATTTCATCCAAAGCATAACATTATATAAACATATAACCCTTCTAGGTACATGCCATTAACAACTAGAAACATCACCAACACTTCGAGTCTAGCATTGTCGTTGGATGCTAATGTTGATGGTCGAACCAAAAAGAATCTAACCTATGCACGAAAAACATAATCGTACGTTGAGTATAGCTTAGTGGTATTTTTATAATCTAAAAATAGACCATGTTATAAATCATAACAGAACATAGATTAAGTTCATAAGATGCATATGTAAATTAATATTAATTAACATTATCAACTACTAGTTCAAACACAATTCGATACTTGATAGTTCATCCCATAAATGCTACTTCAATGATTTATTGTCATATTTCTCATTTGATTTCAAACTTTCTATTTCAATAAACATAGTAAATTTTCATACCGAATCTTTTCATGATTTCATATTTTGAATTCCTTATTAACTTGACTCAGACTTGGATGAATATGCGGATCCAACCAGCACACCAATTTAGCACCCAGTACCTATCGGATAAATCTGAAATAATAAGTTGCGCCCTGTACTATTCAGTATAACTGACAAGTAGATGTGCCCAACATTGGTCTATATAATTGAAAAATGGGGTGCCCAACACTCCTTGATATGTAGTCATATAACCCTGAAGTCTTCCTATCCTATGGTATGCCAATTATACCCGACCCTACCCAAACAATTAATAGGGTATTTCTCACATTCATTTTTAATGATTTCACTATTTCAATATCATAATCTCAATCAACTAACAATGATTCCCATATACAACAGGATAACTCATCATAACATTAGTGCAATTCCACATTTCAAATAATATTTAATATTTTTGGATCTATTCAATTCAGTCCTTATCATGAAAAACCAGTTCATATCAATTCATTTCAACTCATTGAATCAAGTATAACCCACCTTATGATCTTACCATACAATGCAATCCAAAAATACAACAATTTAGATACTTCAAATATAGACACAAATCGTAAGCTTTAAGCTATTCGTCAACGACTTTGTCTTTTCATTTCTTTTTCGAGAAATATAGGTCGATGTTAGCTACAGATTAAGACAAGCATAGAAAATTATCAATACACAAACAATTTCACATTTAATTACCAATTCAAACAACTTTTGTATTTTATTCAATTTAGTCCCTAAAATCGGGACTTACATAATTTTCAATTCTAACATCAATTTTTCATGCGAATTTCACTATAGTCTTTCTTATACTTCATATTTCTCATTTTCACCACCTATTTCAAAATTTAATAATCTAAGTCCTTATTGAACAAAACTATAAATTTACTTCACAATTTAGTGTTTTTTCACTTCCAACCCAAAATCTATTAAATTAACACCTAAAACTTCTAGGATTAATCAATGACATCCTCCTAAATCTTTAACAGTTCTGAAAAATAACACAAAAGTCAACTAGATTAAACTCTCGAGATTCCAAAAACTTAAAAATTACAAGAAAATGACTAAATTGAACTAACCAATTGAATGTTTAAACCTTAAAGGCCTTATGGCCGAAAGTTCTCTTGTTCCTCCTTTGGTTCAGTTTTTGCATGAATAAAAGATGAAATAAATGTTTCTTTCTCCACTAACTTCGTTTATTCATATTTTATTTTTATTATAAGTTTTTCATATTTTCTTTAAATAATAATGTAAGCTACCATCCACTATTAATCTTATAGTGGTTAAATTGCTTCATAAATCCCTTAGTCTTATTCTAATTAAAGATTCCTTAAGAATTAAACTTTTAACACTTTTATGATTTAATCCTTGTACCCTAATTAAACACTAATTCGACAAAATTACCTGTCCAGAATTCAACTCACTTGTAAAATGGAGTCCTGAAACCGCACTTTTCGACACCACTAACTTTTAGGTTGTTACAATCCACCAAACTAAAGTGTTTGGATTCAAATGGTTTCATTAGTCCAATTGGTTTTGATTTGTGACGCTCTGTACTCGGATCCGACGAAAGGGTCGGATATAGGGTGTTACATAGAAAATGGTTTCCTACTTGTTCTTAACATGAAATCAAAGTTTAGGGGTTGGAAATTAGGTTAGAATTGAAAAAAATGGAAAGGGAAAGTTCTTCCCTTCCTTAGGGAGAGGGATGTCCAATACGAGGGATAAATATGATAATTTGTCATCTTTTTCCTCTTTTATTTCCCTTGAAAAACATTTCAAGTCAAAATCAAACACCCTTTTAAAAATTATGTGGTTCACATTCCATCTTCCTTTTAACCCAATCCAATGGCTCATAATTAATTCTACATACCAAATATCTCATCAAAATAATATTTCTAATAATAAATTTTTGAGAAATGACCAAAGTGTCTTTTCATGGTAAAATTACCATTTTGTCCCTCTTTTTTTTTTTTTTTTCCTTTTTGCACTATCTATTTACAACAATAAGTACCCATCATCAAATCCAAAACTCCCAATTCACATTTAACTTTTAATAATATTTCTTGGATGGAAAATTTTACACTTTTACCCTCTTCTTGGCTAAAAAGGATGCGATTTAGTCTCTACATTTTCTAATCTTTTCAATTTGGTCCCAAAACTGATTTTCATCACGCAATACATGTTATTACTTATTATTATGCCAATTAAATAATAATTCACATTTCTCATTTTGGATAAAATTACACTTTAATCCTATAGCTTTTTAAAATTTATAACTTAGTCCTTTTTGGCACAATTTCACATCTACAATTCTTTCATCAAATTCTATTTCTAATATCAATTTTCTCTCGTCAGAATTCTCCATTGGACTCAATTTTAAAATTTTCTTAAGATTTCATTTGTTTTTAATCCTAGAATAATACTGTCTTATTGGAAATTTTTGAGTTGTTAAGGTAACGATTGTTTCAGTATATCTCCCTAGAGGTACCTATACCATAGTACCTAACTTAGCTCATTGCACTACTTCAAGCCATTTTGACTCCTAAGGACTCATTTTCGGTCTTGGGCACTTTTGATCACCCTCGAATCACGTCTAAATGATTTTAAATTGTCTCCAACGTCTTAATTTATTCTAAACTTGATTATGCAAATTTATAAAAATAAAATTAAATTAAAGTTTGAAATCTTGAATAATTTCAATTTTTTTTTTATATGTATGATCCAATGACATCTCTCATTTGTATTGAACGTCGAGGGGGTGTTACAATACCAACTATGTCAAGGAAATTTCTAAAATAACCTTACATATTTTAAATAAGTTATATTATTATGAGATACTTTTATCATTTTATATTAATATTAGTTTCAAACCACATGTTCAATTGTCAATTAGATGTTATTTTTAAAATCACATGCATTCTAAATGCATGATTTCTATGTGCAAACATGTATGGTAGAATTAATAATTAAAGTTAATATCTTTTATGAGTTAACTTATCGTTTAATCAATAACCAACAGATTAAATTTTTATATTTTTTTCATCGTTTTTTTTCTCATGGGTGTGCTTATGCAAAGTTTAAACTTCTAGCTTAGTATCTAGGGGAACAAATAAAAAGCTGCTAATTGGATCAACCATTTGAAATTTTGAAGGCATAACCAAAAATAAAGAATTAGTAAATTCAACTTATATTCGGCGTAGTGTAAAATGGTTGAATTTCATATATTATTAGTGAATAATAACATAATATATCATGTCATTATTAGTGAAACAAAAAAATATAATGGAGAACATAAAAATAAATACTAATGCATTTATTTAAACATAAACTGAAACTCGATATAAAACTTAACCAGATACAAATTCTAAATCATAAATGATAGGTTTTAAACCAAAAAATAAAATAAAAAATTAATAATTAAAATTAAATTTTAATTATGTTCAAATAAAATTACTAATATATATCTATAAGTGTTGTCTTATTTTATTCAATGATGATGTGTTTTTAGACACAAGATAATGTATGAATATTCTGATATATATATATATATATATATATATATATATATATCTAATTTTCTCTTTTCACGCGTATGATACATACAATTTCTTGATTCATGGGTATTCATCACATGCCATGTCATTGCCATTACATCTTAGGCATACCAACCTTCCAACAACAACTCCAGTTCTATGGAATTTTACTAAAACCAAGAAAATTGATACGATGCGATGGTTCTTCAAGATAGTATTCCCATTCTACAACATGGGCAGTGAGCATGATTCTCTAGCCATGGGACCAGGCAACTCGAATGAAACCGATGTGCGCACGGGGGATGAACCAGGCTCTCATCAACTTTGAACCTCTCTAAGCAGATTGCGCACTCATCCTGGTCCGACGCCTTCCAATTCAGCTTCGCCCAACTGAACCTCTTCGAAGCACTCTTCTTTGATCCAAATACCTCAGTACGCAACTCTCCTTGAACCAACGATTTCCCATCCACCCACTTCATGCCTTCTTTGTTACTGTGCCTGAAGTGATTGATTGCAAATACCAAAGCAGGGGGACTAATTAGTGTGAAAACTAAGAGCATTTAGGGTTCATACTAGCAATACCTTTTTGGTTCTGACTTTCTTTGTGATCTCAGCCTTTCATCTAATCTTTCCTTAGCTTCTCTTGCTACTCCTCCAAGCTTATCGTCTTGATAACTCTGAGTTAATATGCTCCGTTGCTTTTTTTCCCCAAATAAAACCCAAGTTAGTCCCAAACATAATTTCCTCGTTTGAATTTTGGAACCGGAATTACTGTATATATAATCTTGAAATTTAAAGAATTACCTGTGAAGAAACAGAGCTATGATGAGTTTCATTGTTGCTTGTATACAAACAAAAAGAGGACCTCCTTGTTAAACCAATCACTGCCACACTTGACGAATCAGATGACCCTCCGCTTTGATGGAACCGTCTTCTTCGTGCACATTCAACACCAGGAAGCATTCCAGCCATTGGTAAAACATATATATGTATATAACTCCGAAAGAAACAAATTAATTAAGGTCCAGTGTGTTTCATATGTAAGATTCAGGCTAAGAACTTGCCTGGCTGTTAGAAACTGTTCTGGAACAAGGAGGTGAATATAAAAGAGGAGAGAAAACCAACCATAGGGTTATGATTGGGAAGTGATTGGATCTATGAAAACAAGGAGAAATAACAGTTGGCGTTACCAAATAGTGATTAGAGTGAAGAGTACACTGGGAGACAGAAGCGGGTCCATGCCATTGATTGAGGAAAGAAACAACCTTTCTCAATCACTTTCGACTTTCACCCACTAGAGATATAAAGAGGAGAAGTCAAATTTATGCAACTATTAAGGACCCCATTGTTACGTGACATGAATTAAAGATTGAAAGGAGGAGAAGTGTAAAGAGAGGTAATCAGGAAGGGAGAAACAAGGTCTTCATGCTAACTTGCTCCTCTACCCGCCAGCCCACCAGAATTCCGCACCTGTGCACAAGGCTGAGCCACGTGACTAAACCAAACTTTTTATTGGGACCTAGTTTTATATATTTATAGATAGATAGATTTTTGGTACCTAGTTGCTACTTGGTAGGTCCACTTCTTAACAATAAAATAATTATTTTTATTTAATTTTAATTGGCAAAATATATAAATATTTATATATCTTTTAGTAATTTATTATTTTTATACTAATAAATAAATATCTCTATTTATATATGAATTATTATTTGTTTTATTGATTTATTAATTTTTAAAAGAAGCATATTTTAATGCATGCATGTGAAAATTATTTTTAAATTCCTTTGCTGTAAATAAAAGCTTCATTAATGATATATTAAATTATTTTACTTTACAAAAACATTAACTAAATACTATTAAAAACAAATTCTAAATAAAATTGTGCCAATACAATATCCATGCCATTAAAGTAACTAGAATATATTAGACATGTGACTCAAAGTTTTATTCGTAAAGTTGATTAAACATGCCAAGGATTACACTTGATGTCAAATCAAAATAATGTGTAACACCCCTTACCCGTATTCAACGCCGGAACAGGGTTCGAGGTATTACCGGACTTATAACACAAGCATTCACCCAATTCCGACATAAATTTGCATCCAAATTAAAACCATTCGTATTCAATCATAAAGTCCCTTATACGAGCCTACGAGGCCCAAAACATGCATCGGAAGTGGTTCGGGACTAGACCGAAAACTCAGGAAATTTTTACAAACTTAAAAAAAATTTGCTAACTGCAGGGCTCACATGCCCGTCTGGTCCAAGGGATACGCCCGTGCTTCAGATCGTGTTCAAATTAGGGTGCTCTCTGACTTGTGCCACACAGCCGTGCTACACGCCCATGTGCTAGGTTGTGTGGTCAATTTAATTTTCATAATTTTTCACAAAAAAGGTGCAGACTTCACACAGCCGAGGCACATGCCCGTGTTCAAGGCCGTGTAGCACACACGGCCGAGACACACACCCATGTTTCTGCCCGTGTGCTCAATTTTAGACATTCTGTTTCTCAAAAATAAGGTGCAGGGGACACACTGCTGGAACACATGCTCGTGGGGCGAACCGTGTGTCAACACGGGCTAAACACACGCTTGTGTATCTACCCATGTGGACAAAAAATAAGGCTATTTAACAAGTCATTTGCCACCATCATTTACACCTACAATTACACCAATTCAATGGCACAATTCATGGCATACTTGGGCCACCAAAACATCCACAACCAAGACATCCACACGTCATTCACATGCTACATCTATCATACGTAAACATCGCATGTTTATCAACTCAAATCATGCAAGTTTCTATGTTCATGAAAGGCATCATCATATGAATATACTTATACCGATATTAGCCATCATTCATGGCCATAAACAAAATGAAATCATTAATCATTATAAGCCAATATATTTGGTCACATTACCAATGACACATATAACATAATGACCAAGTTCCTATACATGTCATACATTCAAAATACTAAGACCATTAATACCCAAAATGAGAGTTTGATAGTGTGATCCGAATCTCCAACGATCTCCGATTTCGAGTTAGCTTGGTAACACTATAAAAACATGGGAAATAAATGGAGTAAGCTATATAGCTTAGTAATCTCATATGTAAGAAATAAGCAACCCTACCATACACATAACATTCAAATGACATAACATAATTAAATGTGAACCTACCATAGTTTCATAATCACAATCTATCCCATCACAAAACTTATCTCATATTCATCATTTCGCACATTTAATAAGCATAAGCTTTACATACATACCTAAGCCATCTCAAAATGAATGTACACATACTTTCATCTTTGACATACCCGTGAACCACTCGGAATAACAATGTCGGATACTTGGGAAACTTTGCACACCAAGTGCCACATATGTAGCCAAAGCTACCTAAGTCTCATATCACATAATCGCTCACTATCGAGCTATCGACGGGCCTGCTCAAACAAGTCATCGCTAAGACGTAGCTACACAAGATCGCTTTCACAAGTTTGTCAAGTATCCGCAACATATGCCGGCATACTCAGCCACCGATAGGACGTACAAGACCAGCACCCGGATCACATAATCACATAACACATAATGACCTTAGTGACATGTCACTTGTATCCTAACCTATACCTAAGGTTCATACGGGATTTCTTGCATGTCAATTCGACTTCGTACTCGTTCGTAGAACTATACTCATTCACAAAATCAACATACAATTCATGCAATATTAAAGCATCTAAATACAATTATTCTAAAGCTTGTTTTTAACATACGAACTTACCTCAATACAAAATGGATAATTCTTAGACTTACTCCCCAACTTTGTTCTTTCTCCGATCGAGGTCAGAACCTCGTCTTTCTTGATCTATAATATCAAATTTAGCTTACTCAATAATCACATTATTCAATTTAATCCCAAAAGCACCTTAAGGAAAAAATTACCTTTTTGCCCCTAACTTTTCAACTTTTTACACTTTAGTCCCTAGGCTCGTAAAATGAAATATAGTCAATTTCTTCAAAACCCAAGCCTAGTCGAACCATTTTCATACATATAACAGCCCACATTTTTCATTAAATCACATTTCTACTACATATTTTACAACTTTTACAAATAAGTCCTTTTTGACATTTTCATCAAAAATCACCTAGTAAATGTTGTTTATCTAACACCAAACATACTTTTTCTACCATTAGACATCAAAATACACAAATATCTATCATGGGCAAAATTTTAGACTTTGACAATACTTCAGAATAGTCCTTGGAAAAGGTAGATTAGGTTACAAGGATCTCAAAAACATAAAAA
This sequence comes from Gossypium bickii, assembly GCA_025503065.1. Classification (NCBI taxonomy): domain Eukaryota; kingdom Viridiplantae; phylum Streptophyta; class Magnoliopsida; order Malvales; family Malvaceae; genus Gossypium; species Gossypium bickii. Next base: position 30,023,822 of record CP106712.1, read on the forward strand.
TCATTAAAAACGGGGCTAAAACGGACTTACAATCGAGCTTGAAAGTGGCCAAAACCCTAGCTATGTCTTCTCTTGCAATATTCAGCCATGAGGGACTAAACTGATGAAGATGAAGACTTTTATTTAGTTATTTTGGCTTTATTTACTAGATTACCAAAATGCCCTTCACCTAAACTTTAAAATTTTTCACTAACCATGCCCATTTTTGTCCATGCTAAAGCATAATGGTCTAATTACTATCTAAGGACCTCTATTTTAAAATTTCATAATAATTAGACACCACTAGATTCTAGAACACACATTTTGCACCTTTTTCAATTTAGTCCTTTTAACTACATTTAGTGCCCAAACGTCAAAATTTTCGAACAAAATTTTCACAAATTCATTACATAAAAATGTAGACCATAAAAATATAATATAAATAAATTTTACTGCGTCAGATTTATGGTCTCAAAAACACTGTTTCGACTAGGCCCAAAATCGGGCTGTTACAGCTCTCCCCTTTTAGGGATTTTTGTCCCCGAAAATCTTACCAGAAAAGAGGTTTGGGTACTGTTTTCTCATAGCTTCCTTAGATTCCCACGTAGCCTCTTTGACCCCATGTCGTTGCCACAAAACTTTAACTAGGGCTATACTTTTATTTCTCAACTGTTTGACTTCCCGAGCCAAAATCTTGATTGATTCTTCACCAAAAGTCATATCTAATCAAATCTCAACCTCTGTTGAAGAAATAACATACGAAGGGTCTGGTGTATAACGTTGCAACATCGACACGTGGAATACATTGTGAATCATTTCTAACCCTATCGACAAGGCTAACCGATATGCCACTGGCCCTATTCTTTCAATAACCTCAAATGGCCCAATAAAACACGGACTCAATTTGCCATTGTGACCAAATCTCATATTTTTCTTCCATGGAGATACTTTTAGAAATACTTTATCACCAACTTGAAACTCAATTTCTTTTCTTTTCAAATCAGCATATGGTTTTCGTCTATTCGAAGCTACTTTCAAACAATCACGAATTACTTTCACTTTTTCTTCGGTTTCTTTAACCAAATCAACTCTCTCACTGAGCTCGGTCCAGTACAATGGAGTTCGACACTTGTGGCCACACAATGCCTCATACGATGCCATCTTTATACTCAACTAAAAACTATTGTTATAAGCAAATTCGACTAAAGGTAGACATTTTTCCTAACTATCTTCTAACTCTAAAACACAATAGCGAAGCATATCTTCGAGAACCGGAATCGTTCTCTCAGATTGGCCGTAGGTTTGCGAATGAAATATGGTACTAAAGTTCAACTTTGTACCCAAAGCTTCTTGCAACTTTTTCCAAAATCGAGACGTAAATCTTGGGTCTTTATCCGAAATAATAGAAATAGGCACTCCGTACAATCTAACAATTTCAGCAACATACAATTCAGCTAGCTTATCAAGTGAATAGGCGGTATGTACCGAAATAAAATGAGCCAATTTCGTTAATCTATCAACAACGACCCAAACGACATCTTTTTTCGGAGTCAGATGCAAACTCATTACGAAATCCATTGTAGCTCTGTCCCATTTCCACTCGGGTACCATTACTGGCTGAAGTAAACTCGAAGGTACTTGATGTTCGGCCTTTATTTATTGACAAATCAAACATTTCGATACAAATTTTGAGATATCTCGTTTCATACCTGACCACCAATACAGTTTCTTCAAATCATTGTAGATCTTCGTACTTCCCGAATGAACAGACAGACAACCACTGTGTGACTCATGAACAATTTTCTGAATAAGCTCATTATCTCTCGATACACAAATCCCGCCTCGGAATATCAAACAATCATCAGCCCCAATTTGAAAATCTAAATCACTATTCAATTCACACTGAGCTCTCTTAGCTTGAAGTTCTGTATCACACTTCTGAGCTTTGCAAATTTGCTGAAGAAATACCAGTCCAGCTCTTAACTCAACTAGAATCGAACCATAATTAGATAAAGTCAATCGCGTATTCATTGCTCTCAAAGAAAACAAATATTTCCAACTTAAAACATCAGCGACTACATTCGCCTTTCCCAGATGATAACCGATTACCAACTTATAGTCTTTCAATAGATCGAGCCATCTCCATTGCCGCAAGTTCAAATAATTTTGAGTCATCAAGTACTTTAAGCTCTTGTGATCGGTAAAGATATGGCACTTCTCCTCGAAAAAATGGTGTCTCCAAATCTTTAAAGCAAACACAATGGCAGCCAATTCCAAATCGTGTATCAAGTAGTTCTTCTCATGCAGCTTCAACTGTCTTGAGGCATAAGCTACCACCTTGCCCTTTTACATCAACACACATCCAAGAACGTTCAACGATGCGTCGCTGAAAATCACAAACGCTTTTCCCGACTCTGGTTGCACCAAAATTGGTGCCTCAATCAATAATACCTTCAACTGTTCAAAACTCTTTTGGTATTTCTCGGACCATTCAAACTTAACATCTTTTTGTAGTAGTCTGGTCACAGGTGTAGCAATCATCGAGAATACCTTGACAAAACGTCGATAATACCCGACTAAGCCCAAAAAGCTTCTAACCTCAGATACATTCCTCGGCGGTTTCCAATCAATAATTACCGAAATCTTACTCAGATCAACCCTTATACCTTCCGTTGAAATGATATGCACTAAAAATATGACTTCTCGGAGCCAAAACTCACTTTTGCTGAATTTAGCAAATAGTTTCTTATCTCTCAAAGTCTGCAACACAATTCTTAAATGTTCGGCATGCTCAGACTCATCTCGAGAATAAATCAAAATGTCATCAATAATTACAACCACAAACTTATCCAAGTAAGGTAGGAAGATTCGATTCATTAAGTCCATAACAACAGCAGGAGCATTGGTTAATCCAAAATGCATGACAAGGAATTCATAATGCTCATACCTCGTTCTAAATGTGATTTTTAGTACATCCGAATCTCTAACTTTTAGCTGATAGTAGCCGGATCTCAAATCTATCTTCGAAAACACTATTGCCCCTTTCAACTGTCGAACAAATCATTGATCATCGGTAAAGGATACTTGTTTTTTATCGTAACCTTGTTAAGCTGAATATAATCGATACAAAGTCTCATAGATCCATCTTTCTTCTTGATGAATAACACCAGTGCACCCCATGGTGAAAAACTCGGTCTCTCAAAACACTTATCTATCAATTCTTGTAACTGAGACTTCAATTCCTTTAACTTAGTTGGAGCCATTCTATACAGAGCTATCGATATCGACACAGTCCCCAGTACCAAATCAATACCAAACTCCAGCTCTCTGACCGATGGTAATCCTGGAAACTCTTCTGGGAACACATCTGGATATTCACAAACTACCGACACTGATTCAATTTTCAATTCAGACACTTTTGTATTCAACACATAAGCTAGATAAGCTTCACAACCTTTTCTTACATATCTTTGGGCAGACATCGAATAGTTCACAACAGGTAACTCACCCCACTCATATGAATAAATCCAAAAAATTTTACCATTTTCACATTTCAATTCAATAATTTTCTGTGAACTACAATTCACTACTACATCATGTAGTGTCAACCAATCCATTCTAAGAATCACATCAAATTCATCAAATGGAAAAAGCATTAAGTCAGCCAAAAAACAGTGACCCCAATCATCAAAGGACAACCCATACAAACTTTATCGACTAATACATATTTGCCTAAGGGGTTCGACACCTTAATCACAAAATTTATGCAAATATATGAATGAGTTGATCTGAGATCAATTAATGCAAAGACATTAGTATCATAAAGAGAAAATGTACCAGTGATCACATCAGGAGAGGACGCATCTTCACGAGTACTAATGGCATAAGCTCTCGCAAGTGCTCTCGTTTTCGATCTCACAACTGAATCCTTGGATACACCTCTGCTACTAGTTCCATTTCCCACATTTCTCACTGGTCTCCCTCTAGCAGTAATGTTACTCGATCTTGCATTCTTAAAATTATCTTTTTTAACTATTTCTGGACAATCTCGAATAAAGTGATCTTGGGACCCACATTTAAAACAAGCTCGGTCGTTCATCCTACATTCACCGGGATGTCGCCTACCACAGCGTTGGCATTCAGACTTATTAAACCTAGCATTACCAATGCTCACTATAGAAGTAGTCTTGGGCTTAGAACCCGAATATTGCTTCCCACAATCTCTGGTGGGATACCCAGCTGAAGCATTCGAATGAGTATGCATATCCCTCAGTTTCTTTGACGATGACTGAAATGACTTATTCATTAGCCTCTTTCTCGAGTCCCTAGCCTCAAACTCAGCTTTTCTCTTTTTTTTGCTCAACCCTTCGGCTTTGCAGGCTTGTTCAACTAGCACAACAAATTCTCTCAGCTCTAAAACCCCAACTAACAGTCTAATGCCCTCATTCAACCCATCCTCAAATCTTTTACACATGATAGCCTCTGTTGAAACACATTCCCGAGCATAATTATTGAGTCTAACAAACTTTCACTCATACTCAGTCACAGTCATTTGGCCTTGTTTCAACTCTAAGAACTCTTTGCATTTCTGATCAATAAACCATTCGCTGATATATTTCTTTCTGAACTCCTCTTGGAAGAAGTCACAAGTAACTCTTTCCCTTGGTACTACCGATACTAAAGTGTTCCACCAATAATATGTCGAATCCCTCAAGAGTGATATAGCACATTTCAAGCACTCCTCCGGAGTGCAAGAAAGCTTATTGAATACCCGGATAGAGTTCTTAAGCCAAAATTCTGCCCTTTCGGGATCATCATCGATATTTGCTCTAAATTTTTTAGCCCCTTACTTTCGAATCGTATCGACGGAAGGCTTATTTAGTCTTACCAATTCCACACCTTGGGAAGCTATGAGAATTGGTTGAGGGTTAGGTGGGGTGGAGGATGTTGGGTAGCCGGATTTGTCTGAATAAACTCGGCATGCAACTCATTCAATCTTTAGAAGAAGGCTTCCATAGCCTCTCCTCCTTGACCAATTGTCACTGATCTACTTTCAGATGGCGCGGTCCCTTAAGCGGGAGCCGACACATTACTTTCAACTTCATCAGCCACTTCTCAGTCGGGATCCATTTACTATATAAAAACACAGTTTAAATTGTCAAGAATCACCACACTATCAAAATTCATATATGGCATGTATAGCTAGACTTTTACACGCTATGTTAGTCCAAGAACCGACTAAATCGTAGCTCTAATACCACTAAAATGTGACACCCTTACCGGTATTCAATGCTAGAACATGGCTCGATGCATTACCGGACTTATAACACAAGCATTCATAAAATTCTCAGTCATAAATTTGTGTCCAAATTAACCATTCATATTCAATCATAACGTCCCTTATACGAGCCTACGAGGCCTAAAACATGCATCGAAAGTGCTTAGGGACTAAACCGAGAAGTCAGGAAATTTTTACAAAACTTAGAAAAAGTTTTGCTAACTACAGGGCTAACACGCCCGTGTTTCAAATCGTGTTCAAATTAGGGTACTCTCTGACTTGTGCCACACGGCTGTGCCACACGTCCGTGTGCTATACCATGTGATCAATTTAATTTTCATAATTTTTCACAAAATAGGTGCAAACTTCACACGGCCGGGACACATGCCCGTTTCTCTGTCTGTGTGCTCAATTCTGGACATTCTGTTTCTCAAAAATTAAGGTGTAAGGGACACACAGCCGGAACACATGCTAGTGGGGTGGACTGTGTGCCATACACGGCCTAGACATACACTCGTGTGTCTACCCGTGTGGCAAAAAATAAGGAAATTTACCAAGCCATTTGCCACCCTCATTTACACCTACAGTTACACCAATTCAATGGCACAATTAATGGCATACTTAGGCAACCAAAACATCCACAACTAAGACATCCACACATCATTCACATGCTACATCTATCATACATAAACATTGCATGTTTATCAACTCAAATCATGAAAGTTTCCACATTCATGAAAGGCATCATCATATGAATATACTTATACCGATATTAGCCATCATTCATGGCCATATACAAAATGAAAATCATTAATCATTATAACCCAGTACATTTGGCCACATTACCAATGACACATATAACAAAATAGCCAAGTTCCTATACATGTCATACATTCAAAATGCTAAGACCATTAATACCCAAAATGAGAGTTTGATAGTGTGATCTGAATCTCCAACGATCTCCGATTCTGAGTTAGCTTGGCGACACTATAAAAACATAGGAAATAAACAGAGTAAGCTATATAGCTTAGTAAGCTCGTATGCAAGAAATAAGCAACCCTACCATGCACATAACATTCAAATAACATAACATAATTAAATGTGAACCTACCATAGTTTCATAATCACAATCTATCCCATCACCAAACTTACCTCATATTCATCATTTCACACATTTAATAAGCATAAGCTTCACATACATACCTAAGCAATCTCAAAATGAATGTACACATACTTTCATCTTTGACATACCCGTGAACCACTCGGAATAACAATGTTGGATACTTGGGAAACTTTGCACACTAAGTGCCACATATGTAGCCAAAGCTACCTAAGTCTCATATCACATAATCGCTAACTATCGAGCTATCGATGGGCCTACTTGTAACAGTCTAGTTTATACCCTAGCAAAATAATGGTTTCGGGACCCCAAATCTGAGTTAGAAAAATATTTTTATATTATTTTCCGTGCCTATGATATGTGATTAAGCATGTGTGAAAGTTTTGTGAATTAATTTTGTTGTTTGTGTGCTTAATTTAAAAAAAAAGGATTAAATTGCATAAAAGGTAAAAGTGGCAATTGATATGTTAATGTGTTATATTGACATGGCTTATTAAAGGTGAAGTCCTTAAGTTAATATTAGGCCATAAAGCATTGTAGTGGATGGTTATGGACTTATAATATATAGTTTTCTTATTAATTCATTAAGGACAAAATTGGAAATTTATTATTAATGTTAATATAATTAATAAAAAAAATGGTGGCCATTATATGGTGTTCATCCACCGAAAATAAGAAAAGAAAAGCGAGTTTTAAGCTTTGGTTACATTTGACACTCATCTCGCTTGATTCAAGGTTAGTTTTTGTTTGGTTTTTGATAATTTCTACGTTTTTATAATCATTACTTCGAGTACTTCAAAAATCATGTCTTAATTTTGTGAATTGTTGATAATTTTGAAAAGTGCCATTGATGAATTCATGAGCTTTGTGATGTTTGATGATGAAATATGAAAAATATGTGATAGATTAACATGTTTTGTCATTGGATTTTTGGTGAATTTGAGTAGTTTGGACTAAATTGTGAAAATAAAATTAAGAAGGACTAAAATGTAAAATAAATGAAAAATATGGGTTGCTAGGGACCTTTAGAGAATTCGGCTAAGCATGGGTTATATGAAATTCTGTGTATTTAATAATTTTGTGAAATAGGGACTAAAATGTCAAAATGTGAAAATATGAGGGGTAATTTGAAAATCACCCTAATATGTAATGATCAAGAATCGCAGAAAACAAATTTATACCGCGGAAAGTCGAAAGTGATCGAATAGTCGAATCCGTCTATTTAACCGAATCTGAGGTAAGTCTATATACAAATAAATGTACTTGAATTGGTCTATTATGTATCTATGAACTTTAATTGTGATGAATGTGTACGAGATGATATATACATGAAATCCGGGAAGTATCAATAATGTGTTGTTATCTGAAAAGCCGCGTATGAACCTAAGAATAGATAGGATTTTGTATGTCATGACATAGGTTTTTGACATGAGATATTGTGTAAGACCACGTTTGGGACGTTGGCATCGATATGAGACATAGTGTAAGACCACGTCTGGGATGTTGGCGTCGATATGAGATTTACATGTAAGACCTTGTCTAGGACAGTGGAACCGATATTTGGTTACATGTAAGACCACGTCTAGGACGTTGGCATTGTACGATTATTCTGAGTATTTCGAGTATCCTATTTGATTCCGAATGGTTCAATGGGAAAATCTGAGAAATGAAAGACTATGAGAATTGTATAACTATTTACGTTTGATGTGTATGCTTTGTTTAAGCATGAAAGATGAGTATTTATGGACTTGAAAAAGAGAAATATGTGCATAGATGCAATCAGATAAAATGTGATATATTTATGATTATGATACGAGCAAAAAGGATGCTTTGAGATATGATGTGTTGGTAATTTATGGCTAAACAAATGAGCCAAAGAGGAGTTATGTATCTGAAATGAAAATACATTAATGAACTTGTATTTGTAATGATTATAAATGTTTATATGTTGAGTTTATTTCTATATGACTTACTAAACTTTTGGAAAGCTTACTCTGTGTGTTTGCTTTGTTTTATATATCGTCAAAGCTACGAAAGGTTTGGGGATCGTCGAGGATCATCACCACACTATCAAACTCTACGTTGGTAATTTTGAAAGTGTACATAGATAAGTATGACGTGTATAGTCTAGTTGAAATGGTTGATGTTTGAGATGTGAATATAGCCATGTGATATGGCTAGATAAGTGAATGTGATGTGAATGAGAAGTCATGTTATATGATGCAGAGTTTGCTACGGTTTGATGGCTAATGAGATGATCAAATTTATGATATGTTTTATGATGCAAAGCTAAATTATTATTGAGAATAAAATGTCATAATGAATTGGTAAGTTTGTGGATAAATTATGCTTGGAAATGCTTGTGATTATCTTAAGTTAAATGGCATATAAGTTAGCGAGTTGAAAATTTCTTGAATGGGTAGAAAAGATGGCTGATTTGGTATGTTTTGGTTGCCATTGGTGTTTGGAATGACACATGTATGTGTTTGTAGAGTTAGCCCAAGTGTGGGTGGCAATTTGGCATTGCAAATGGCCTATAATTGCCCACACAGTTGAGCACACAGACGTATGGCTAGACCGTATCCCTCGTGGTTATATTTCAAAACAAGTTAGACTCGACCACAGGCTGGACACATGGGCGTGGGACTGGCTGTGTGATGCAAGTCAGTAGCGACCACGAGTGAGGTACACGGGCGTGCCCACGGCCGTGTGGACAATTCAGTATATATGCCCTGTTTTGCCACGGCTTAGACACACGGGCGTGTCTGAGGCCGTGTGAGGCACACAGCTTGCTCACACAGGCATGTGACTTCTGTAACTTAGAAAAAATTTTATATTTCTAACAATTTTCGTATATGTTCGATTTAGCCCCGGCCCTTTTCTAAAGCATGTTTAAGGTCTCATAGACCAATTTAAGGGGCACTTTGATTTGCTTTGTTGAATTATGCTGTCATGTCTGCAAAAGGATTTTATTTTCCGTAACGGCTTTAACCCTAGACCGGAGATGGTTACGGGTTAGGGGTGTTACATTTGATTGGTATCAGAGCTACGATTTAGTAAATTCTCGGACTAACTTAGTGTGTGAGAGTCTAGCTATACATGCCATATATACGAGATGTGATAGTGTGATGAATCCTGACGTGTAAAATGTGTTTTTGTATAGTAAATGGATCCCGAAAGAACTGTAGCTGATGACGTTGAAAGCAAAGCGCTTGCTCCCGCTCAAAGGACAGCACCATCTGATTCGAGACTGGGTACTAGCGGTCAGGAAGGAGCGGCTAAACAAGCCTTCTTCCAAATGATGAATGAGTGGTTCACTCAATATATTAAAACTAAGCCGGTTGTTTCACAACCTCTGCCCCTGCCTAATCCTCCTTAGACTTTTATTGTACCACCAGTTATGAATTTGAATTTGTAAAACAAGCCTCCGGTCGATAAAATTCACAAATATGGAGCTGAAAAGTTTAGGGCCACTAGTGATTATGATGCTGAGAGAGCTGAGTTTTGGCTCAAGAATACAGTCCGAGAGTTTGATGAAATATCGTTGACTCCTGATGAATGCATAAAATGTGTCGTTTCCTTGTTACAAGATGCAACTTATCAGTGGTGAAAGACCTTGATTTTTGTTGTTCCAAAGGAACGTGTTACATGGGATTTCTTTCAGTCTGAGTTCCGGATGAAATACATCAGTTAGAGATTTATTGATCAAAAATGAAAAGAGTTTCTGGAATTGAAACAGGGTCGCATGTCTATCACTGAGTATGAACGAAAATTCGTGAGATTAAGCCAATATGCTCAGGAATGTATTTCAACCGAGGTGATAATGTGTAAAAGATTTGAAGACGGCCTAAATGAAGATATTCGTTTGTTAGTTGGGATACTGGAAATAAAAGAGTTTGTTGTGCTTGTTGATCGAGCATGTAAAGCTGAGGCACTCGGGAAAGATAAAAGAAAACCTAAGACAGAAGTTAGATATGCGAGAAAGAGATTTTTGAGTAAATCATTCCAGTCTGCTTTAAAGAAATTCAAAGACGAGCATAGCTGTTCAAAGGCTAATGTGGGACATTCAAATAGAGATCGAGCTAGATCGCAATTGAATTCCAAAGCCTCAGCTATTTCGATGGCTAGTGTTGGAAATATCCGATCCGAACGATCTGAATGTAAGCATTATGGTAAAAGACATCCGTGAAACACCCCAAACCCGGCCCACAAGCCTCGACCAGATCTGACATGTTCCTTTAGAAAAACTTAACTTAAGTTCGTTTCATGTTCTAGTAAAATAAGCCGATTATCAAACAAGTTTGAAATTTCAACGAATTGAAACCAAGTTGTTGTTCAAGTTTGTATTTCGTTAAAACGATTCCTTCATTTTTCATATATTAGAAGAGTTTTCGGATTTAATGCTTGTTACGTTGCAAACCGTAGTTGATTAGGTGATAAAAGATTTGAAGTTGTTTAAGAAAAATATTTAGTTACCCATTTGCCGATTATCGTAAGAAAACAAAACTTAAATCATAAAGTTTAAATAGTTAAGTAGTGGCCTTATTACAACTGAACAAAATAAAACCCGAAATAAATCCCGAGGACATATTAAAGAAAATGTAAGAAGTTCAAGTATAATAAAACTCGAAAATGCTGAGCATGGCCACCCCGTAGTCCTTGTTGACCCGATCCATAATACTATGCATCACCTGCAAAAAGTTAGCCCACGAGGGGTAAGTCAACAGACTCAATGTGTAACAGCTACACCAAAACCCAACCGATCATAGCCTTAATCTTAAACATCTCCGAAAAGCCCATTCTTTAATCATATTCGGCCATAAGCCCATAACATAGCACATTGGACCATAGCATTTTAAATCATATGTACATATAAGAATGAAAATGCAATCTCGAACCCACCTAGGTATCCAACCTCTACACACCACCAGTACCCACCAATCACACCGTGGGGATTACGAAATTGACCCTCCATCTGCTACACACCCAAAAGCGCGCATTTGCAGCAATCGCACATCGCTTATATAACGTGGCATAGCCACCAGATAATGTGACAGAGTCATCGGATTCATAATTATGTGACATAAGTCACCGGATAATGTGGTAAAACCACCGGAACACTTCCCTTTTATCATTATCACCCATATGCCCATGCATCATACAAAAGTTACAAATATCATGCAGTATGCCTTACCCCAAAGCCATAACAAAATTATATATATTTTCATATCAATGTTTATAAACATTATTAACGGAGTGTTAAGGGTAACGTACCTGAACGCGCTGTACCATTGAATGGTACCCTTAGCCATGTTATTCGTATTTTTATTAACACATATTTAATGTAATACTATTAATCTATCGGGAATTAGTGTAGGGTTACACACCTGATAATAGTGAGAACGACACTCTCGATACCGACACTCTCACTAGCAGGGATAACAGCGATCTGCTTATCCCTTTCCGATACTGGCCCACAACCCAGTGGCCAATTACGTACGGCTGACACCGCCCGCTTCTTGAATCTAGGGGTAGGAACTGCGTTTCCAACCCCCTCCTTTGATTGGCTAGATCGACAGAATGCTAAAGCTTCCGGTTTTTACTTCGGGAGTTGATTGAGTACCTGCTCGATTAAATCTTGGAAACTATTGCCTGTTCTTGTAGTTGTCGAAATCCCTTGGATCTCCAAAATCTCGAAAGATTCCCTTCTAACCGTCGGCTACAAAGAATCTCGAAAGAGCTCTGAAATCGATTGAACACCTTTGCTTGGAACACAGAGAGATTCGACCACAACAGAAGGTTGATCGGCTTTGAAGAAGAAACAAATAAGGGAATCGGTTAGATGATGATATGATTCGGCTTTTGATCTAGTGAATAAATTGGTTCCAAAGGGGTAGAGGTGCAATTGGCTATGAAGAGTAATGGCAAGAAATATGGGATTCGGCTTTAATGACAAGTGAGCAAATTGGCTAAGGTAAAGGTTTCTTCGGCTTTTAAAAGAATCGCGAGAAGAAGAAGAGAAGAATGATAGTGTGGCTCAAGTTAGGATTCAGCTTAGGGGATTTTGGCTACTAGGTGAATTCGGCTTTTATCAAAAGAATGGAGAAGAAATGTTTGGGACCTTAAGAGCTGCAGTAATGGTGGGAATGAATGAAAGAGAGGTTTCGGCCTTAGCAAAAAAAAGGAGAAGAGAAGGGGTGAGGGTTTCGGTCTAAATATGAGTAAAGTGAAGAAGAGAATGGAGAAGAAAGTGGCCTTAATGGTCTTCCCAAATTCGGCTAAAGCATAGAAAATAGAGGAGACTTTGAAAGGTTTCTGACTACCACTTTCAGCACAAGTCTAAGGGAGGAAAAGAAAACTAAAATGTACCTAAAACCCCTTAAGCCAATTCGGCACTTAGCTCCCCCTTGCATGACCAAATATGCCCCCTACATAGTCCCTTTGTCGGCCAACTCTTCCCCCTCTTCTCAAATCCCTTCTTTTTCTCCTACTTTTCCTTTTTTCCCCTCACTCAAAAGAGTTTGAGTGAGTCCATACTTATTTTCCCTCTTAGCTGAATATTCAAATGAATTTGACCAAATCAAATGCTCATCCATTCAGTGTCCCTGTGCCGTCTAACTCCTCTCTTGCCTGACGCAAAAAGCAACCCCAAAATGCTCCCCTTGCTGCTCGAACCTAGGCCCTTCTCACTCCCTGAGGCGTCACCCTCCTGTGCTCTAAGTGGCGCCTCCCTTGCCACTTTACCAGCTGAGTCCTTGTGTCTTAGTCCACATACTAAACTCCTTAAGGCCTAGCTCCCTTAGCTCTCCTTTAAGACTTAAAAATCCAATATTTTTCTAAGGCATCTACCTACTCCCCAGGGTTCTCGAGGCCCCCAAAACACATACAAACCACACCCAAGCATGCCACCACATACATTTAAGTTAAAACGCACAACCCCTAAATCCCGGATATTACAGTTCTACCCCCTTTAAAAATAATTCCGGCCTCGAAATTACCTGGCTAGAATAGGTGAGGGTATTGCTGCCGCATTGCTTCCTCCGGCTCCCACGAAGCTTCTTCCGATCCATGGTTACGCCATAATACCTTGACTAGTGGAACTGATTTCCTCCGCAACACCTTCACATCCCGTTCCAAGATCTGAATCGGCTCTTCCTCGTAGGACAAGTCTGGTCTCAGCTCCACCTCTTCAACTGGTACTACATGGGATGGATCTGATCGGTAACGACGTAGTATCGAAACATGAAACACATCGTGTATCTGCTTTAATTTCGAAGGCAACTCTAACTGATATGCCACTGGTCCAACCCACTTCAAAACCCGATAAGGTCCTATAAACCTGGGACTTAACTTTCCCTTGTGACAAATCTCATCACCTTCTTCCACGGCGAAACTTTTAGAAACACCTGATCTCCTACAGCAAACTCTATCTCTTTCCGCTTAAGATCTGCGTACGACTTTTCCCTGTCAGATGCCTCCTTCAACTGTGCCTGAATTACCTTAACCTTTTCATCAGATTCTGCCACAATCTCCGGACCCAAAACCTGACGTTCCCCTAATTCTATCCAACACGTAGGAGTGTGACACTTCCGGCCATACAGTGCTTCATACGGTGCCATTCGAATACTTGCTTGATAACTGTTGTTGTACGCAAATTCTGCTAGAGGCAAGAACTCCTCCCAACTACCTCTGAAGTCTATCACGCAACCCCTTAACATATCCTTTAATACTTGAATTACTCGCTCAGATTGGTCCTCCGACTGCGGATGAAATGCCATACTGAAGTCTAACCTGGTGCCTAATGCCTAATATAGTGCTTTCTAAAACCGAGACATAAACCTCGGATCCCTATCCGAAATAATTGACACCGGCACTCCGTGCAGCCTCACAATTTCTGCCACATACAACTTCACTAACCTCTGCAGAGAATAGTCAACCCGCATTGGTATGAAATGTGCAGACTTCGTCAATCGATCCACTATCACCCATACCGAGTCTTTCTTAGTAGGCATAAGGGGAAGCCCACTAACAAAGTCTATAGTAATTTTCTCCCACTTCTATTGCGGAATCTTTATCGGCTGAAGCAACCTCGAAGGTACTTGGTGTTCAGCCTTGACTTGCTGACACGTTAAGCACTTCCCTACAAACTCTGTAACTTCCCGCTTAAGACCAGGCCACCAAAACTGATCCCGTAGATCCCTGTATAACTTACTTCCTCCAGGATGCATAGCATAAGGGCTACTATGCGATTCCTAAAGAATTCTCTGCCTGAGTTCCTTATCATTCTGCATACAGACCTTGCCCCAAAAACACAGCACTCTATCGCTATTCACACCATAATTTTCCAATTCCCCATTCTGCACTTGCCGTAGCTTAGCACTTAGATCATCATCCGCCAGCTGTCTTTCTTTCACCTGACTCAACCATGTCGGCTTTATTTGTAACTCTACTAGCAAACTTCCGTCGTCATAAAGGCTAAGATGTGCAAACATCACCCTCAGATCCTACACTACTTTTCGACTTAGGGCATCTGCCACTACATTTGCCTTACCCGGGTGATACTCTATTAAACAATCGTAGTCTTTCAACAATTCTACCCACCTTCGCTGTCTCAAATTCAGCTCCTTCTGAGTCAGCAGATACTTCAGACTCTTGTGATCTGTGTAAATTACTGACTTCTCTCCATATAAATAATGCCTCCATACTTTTAGAGCAAAGACCACTGCAGCCAATTCCAAGTCATGCGTCGGATAGTTAACCTCATGTGGCCTTAATTGCCGAGACGCATAAGCGACCACCTTCCCGTCTTGCATCAGAAGACATCCCAATCTTGTGTGAGAAGCATCACAATACACCACGAAATCCTTTCCTGCCTCAGGCTGAATCAAAATCGGAGCTTCTGTCAAAACCCTCTTAAGCCTCTCGAAGCTTTGCTGCTGCTTATCTGCCCATACGAAAGGTACCTCCTTTCTCAACAATTTTGTTAGAGGTGCCGCTATTGACGAGAACCCTTCGACAAATCTTCTGTAGTAGCCTGCCAACCCTAAGAAACTACGAACCTCAGCCACAGACTTAGGTGGTTTCCAATCTAGCAATGCCTCAATCTTCCGAGGGTCTACCCTTATTCCTTCCGCAGACACCACATGCCCTAAGAACACAACTTCCTTCAGCCAAAATTTGTACTTGCTGAACTTGGCATATAGCTTCTTTTCCCTTAACACTTGCAATACTACCCGGAGATGCTCATCATGTTCTTCCTCAGACTTGGAATACACTAGGATGTCGTCTATAAACACAATGACGAATTGATCCAAGTAGGGTTGGAAAACCCCGTTCATCATATCCATGAACGCAGCTGGGGCATTCGTCAATCCGAATGGCATTACTAAGAACTCATAATGCCCGTATCTTGTCCGAAAAGCTGTCTTATGGATATCTGCTTCCTTCACCTTGAGCTGATGATATCCCGACCTTAGATCTATCTTTGAAAATACCGTAGCTCCCTTAAGCTGATCAAACAAGTCGTCTATCCTCGGTAACGGATACTTGTTCTTGATCGTCAGCTTATTCAACTGCTGGTAACCTATGCACATACGCATAGTCTCGTCCTTCTTCTTCACGAACAGGACCGGTGCTCCCTATGGAGACACACTGGGTCGGATAAACCCACGATTAAGCAACTCTTGAATCTGAGCCTTAAGCTCAACCAACTCCTTTGGTGCTATTATGTACGGAGCGATAGATACTAGCGCTGTACCAGGCAACAAGTCAATCCCAAATTCCACCTCACGATCCGGAGGCAACCCCAAAAGTTCTTCCGGAAAGACATCCACAAATTCTTTTACCGTCATAACTCCTTCTACAGCTGCTTCCTTAGCCTCCAAGGCACTAACAAGCATCAGAAAAGCTACACATCCCTTCCTTACCATCTTCTCTGCCTTTAGGGCTGACGCTACATTCGACAGGTAATTCTGTCTCTCGCCTATTACCACAACTTCATTGTCGTCAGAAGTTCTCAATGACATGCGCTTAGCAGCACAGTCCACATTCGTACAGTACTTTGCTAGCCAGTCCATGCCTAAAATTAGATCAAATACCCTGAATGGTAACTCCATTAAGTCAGCCGGAAACCGCACCCCCTGAACTTCTAAAGGCACTTCCCTAAAGAGTTTGTCTACTACTACTGATTGTCCTAGAGGACTAAGTACAGTCATCTTCCTAGGTACAGTCTCTAAGTTCACATACAGAGTTCCAGACACCTCTCTAGCGATGTAAGAATGAGTTGACCCTATATCTATCAGAGCAATAAAGGGTAATCCAGAAATAAGGAACGTACTCGTTATGACATCAAGTGCATCACCATCCTCCCTCCGACGAATCGCATATACCAGACCCGGCTGTCTCGCCTCCGTGTTACCACTACCTCTGCTTGGTGTTCCGCGACCTCTACCAGAACTATTTCCTCTGCCAATCGGACCACGACCCCTCGACGGCTGCTGTCCACCTCTGCCAGCCTGACTAAACCCCTGACCTGCTGATCGGTTCCTATCTGTATCCACCGGACAGTCTCTAATCATGTGATCCTTGGACCCACACTTAAAACATCCCCCTGTCTTTTTCCAACATTCTCCTGGGTGCATCTTTCCATACTGAGCACAAGTGCACGTCTTCGTCCTCCCACAAAGAACTTGCGACCTCGCGGCCTATCAACTCTAGGTCTCTTTTGAAAATTCCCGGATGACCCTGAAGACCCATAGCTCCTCTTATTCCTACCCTGACCTCTATCCCGGTTCTATCTCTCGGTCCGCTTAACTTCTTCAACTATCCGAGCCTTATCCACTAAGATTGCAAAGTCTCTCTCCCGCTACGGGGCAATCAACACTCGCACCTCATCTCGCAGTCCATCCTCGAATCTAACACATCACTCGTAATCAGTAGCCACAATCCCCCTGGCGTACTGACTTAACCGTAGAAACTCTGCTTCATACTCCGCTACCGACTTGCCTCCTTGCACTAGATTTAGAAACGCCTTTCTCTACGAGTCTATGTAGCTAGCTCCGACGTATTTCCCCTCAAATTTAGTCTTAAAATACCCCTAATCCACTCGATCTGCAGGGGTACCCTCTCTAATAGTGAGCCACCACTGGTAGGCCTCATCCCGAAGCAGCAAAATAGTACCTTTCAGCTTCTCCTCAGTAGTGCAGTCCAAATCATCCATGATCCTCTCGACTGCCTCTAACCAATACTCCGCTACATTCGGAGAAACCCCAGATACTCCTCTAAAAACCTCGGCTCCATTTGCTCTAAGTCTCTCAAATACTAACTTTCGAGCCCCATTTGCCATACTAGCTCCTGCCACTCGCTCTAAAACTCGCAGCATAGCCTGCGATACTGCGTCATCTCCTCACGTCTGCTCCTGAAATTCTGCCCCTACAGCCAGTGGCGGTGCCTCATTTTCCAAACCCTGACCAGACCCGACTGGTTCCGACACAGTCATTCTGCCTCTGCTGCGCCCACGAGTATTGCGACCACGTCCCCTAAAACTCATGTCTACTGTCGCAGTTTATTTATTTTTATGAAATTTTATGTATTAGAGTCTTTTCACTTCTTGTTTAAAGAGAAGTTTTATGCAGTAGAGTTTTTATCAGTGGTTTTTCCGTAGAAGTACACATACACCTAGGGCTTCATGTCTTTATAGTTTTCCTAGCCTATTATCTATAGTATCACATATTAGCATTTTCAAATCAATTTTCCAACTAAAGTACTTACCTGGCGGACTTGGGCCGAGAACTTGGGTGCCATGCTTCCATAGGACCATTTTAAAAAAAATAATTTTCAAAAACCCTATTTTGGCTCAAATCTTGAAAACGTTGTGGGCTTCAAAACCCAAGGCCGAGTGTTTAAAACTGGGCTCTGATACCAAGTTGAAACACCCCAAACCCGACCCACAAGCCTCGACCGGATCTGACATGTTCCTTCAGAAAAACTTAACTTAAGTTTGTTTCATGTTCTAGTAAAATAAGCCGATTATCAAACAAGTTTGAAATTTCAACGAATTGAAACCAAGTTGTTGTTCAAGTTTGTATTTCGTTAAAATGTTTCCTTCATTTTTCATATATTAAAAGAATTGCCGGATTTAATGCTTGTTACGTTGCAAACCGTAGTTGATTAGGTGATAAAACATTTGAAGTTGTTTAACAAAAATATTTAGTTACCCATTTGCCGATTATTGTAAAAAAACAAAACTTAAAACATAAAGTTTAAACAGTTAAGTAGTGGCCTTATTACAACCGAACGAAATAAAACCTGAAATAAATCCCGAAGACATATTAATGAAAACGTAAGAAGTTCAAGTATAATAAAACCCGAAAACGCTGAGCATGGCCACCTCGTAGTCCTCGCTGACCCAATCCATGTTATTCGTATTTTTATTAACAAATATTTAACGTAATACTATTAATCTATCGGGAAGTAATGTAGGGTTACACACCTGATAACAGTGAGAACGACACTCTCGATACCGACACTCTCGCTAGCAGGGATAACAGCGATTTGCTTATCCCTTTCTGATGCTGGCCCACAACCCGGTGGCCAATCACGTACGGCTGACACCGCCCGCTTCTTGAATCTAGAGGTAGGAACTGCGTTTCCAACCCCCTCCTTTGATTGGCTAGATAGACAGAATGCTAAAGCTTCCGGCTTTTACTTCGAGAGTTGATTAAGTACCTACTCGACTAAATCCTGGAAACTATTGTCTGCTCCTGTAATTGTCGAAATCCCTTGGATCTCCAAAATCCCGAAAGATTCCCTTCTAACCGTCAGCCACAAAGAATCCCGAAAGATCTCCGAAATCGATTGAACAACTTTGCTTGGAACACAGAGTGATTCGGACACAATAAAAGGTTGATCGGCTTTGAAGAAGAAACAAATAAGGGAATCGGTTAGATGATGATATGATTCAGCTTTCGATCTAGTGAATAAATCAGTTCCAAAGGGGTAAAGGTGCAATCGGCTATGGAGAGTAATGGCAAGAAATATGGGATTCGGCTTTAATGACAAGTGAGCAAATCAGCTAAGGTAAAGGTTTCTTCGGCTTTTGAAAGAATCGCGAGAAGAAGAAGAGAAGAATGATGGTGTGGCTCAAGTTAGGATCCGGCTTAGGGGATTTTGACTACTAGGTGAATTCGGCTTTTATCAAAAGAATGGAGAAGAGATGTTTGGGACCTTAAGAGTTGCGGCAATGGTAGGAATGAATGAATGAGAGGTTTCAGCCTTAGCAAAATAAAGGAGAAGAGAAGGGGTAAGGGTTTCGGTCTAAAGATGAGTAAAATGAGGAAGAGAATGGAGAAGAAAGTGACCTTATGGTCTTCCCAAATTCGACTAAAGTAAAGAAAATAGAGGAGACTTTGAAAGGTTTCTGACTACCACTTTCGGCAGAAGTCTAAGGGAGGAAAAGAAAACTAAAATGTACCTAAAACCACTTAAGCCAATTCAGCACTTAGCTCCCCCTTGCATGACTGAATATGCCCCTCCAAAGTCCCTTTGCCGGCCAACTCTTCCCCCTCTTCTCAAATCCCTTCTTTTTCTCCTACTTTTCCTCTTCTCCCCTTACTCAAAAGAGTTTGAATGAGTCCATACTTATCTTCCCTCTTAGCCGAATATTCAAATAAATTTGACCAAATCAAATGCTCATCCATTCAGTGTCCCTGTGCCGTCCAACTCCTCTCTTGCCTGATGCAAAAAGCAACCCCAAACTGCTCCCCTTACTGCTCGAACCTAGGCCCCTTCTCACTCCCTGAGGTGTCACCCTCCTGTGCTCTAAGCGGCGCCTCCCTTGCCACTTTACCAGCTGAGTCATTGTGTCTTAGTCCACATACTAAACTCCTTAAGGCCTAGCTCCCTTAGCTCTCTTTTAAGACTTAAAAATCCAATATTTATCTAAGGCATCTACCTACTCCCCAGGGTTCCTGAGGAACCCAAAACACATACAAACCACACTCAAGCATGCCACCACATACATTTAAGTTAAAACAGATAACCCCTAAATCCCGAATATTACAATTCGGGTAGTTGTAGATTGAATGACCGAACCTGTTTTAGATGTGGATCATTAAACCATTTCATCCAAGACTATTCAGAGTCCGTTTAACAAGAGATTGTTGAGAATCTGAGATCTAATAATGTTTCAACTAGAGGTGGACCTTTTCGGAATACAAGAAATGTCGTTGGTAGTCAGAGAGCTATGAAAGACTCAGGTGCGAGATCTGAAGCTAGAGCGCCTGCTAGAGCTTATGCCAATCGAGCCCGTGAGGAAGCTTTATCTCCAAATGTTATTACGGGTACATTTACTCTTTATGATACTTTTGTGATTACATTGATAGACCCAGGATTTACTCATTCGTATGTATGCATGAACTTAGTATCCAGTAAGACTTTGCCTGTAGAGTCTACTAAATTTGTGATTCGAGTATCGAACCCCTTAGGTAAATATGTCTTGGTTGACAAAGTATGCAAGAACTGTCCGTTGATGTTTCGAGATGTTTGTTTTCTGGCTGATCTGATGTTATTACCTTTTGATAAGTTTGATATAATTTTGGGTATGGACAGGTTAACATTGCATGAAGCTGTTATAAATTGCAAATGAAAGACCATTGATTTGAGATGTCAGAATGATGTAATAGTTCATATTGAATCTAATGATTTGAATGGGTTACCGGCTATGATATCAGTGATGAAAGCTCAGAGTTATGCGAAAAAGGGTTATGAAGCATATTTTGCTTATGTGATTGATTCGAGAGTAACTGAAAAGAAAGTTGAATCGTGTTAGTTGTTTGTGAGTTCCCTAACGTGTTTCCTGAAGAATTGCCAAGATTACCTCTAATACGAGAGGTTGAGTTTGGTATTAATCTATTGCCGGGTACAACTCTTATTTCGATAGCTTCGTATAGAATGGCACCAATAGAACTGAAAGAATTAAAGTCTCAATTGCAAGAGTTGATTGATAGAGGATTTGCACGACCGAGTTTCTCACCTTGGGGTGCTCCTGTTTTATTTGTGAAAAAGAAAGATGGCACGATGAGAATGTGTATTGATTACCGTCAGTTGAACAAAGTAACTATCAAGAACAAATATCCTCTACCCAGAATTGATGATTGTTTGATCAGTTGAAAGGAGCTATCGTGTTTTCAAAGATATATCTGAGATCGGGATACTAACAGTTGCGAGTAAAAGATTTAGACATTTTAAAAACTGCTTTCAGAACGAGGTACGGGCATTACGAGTTTTTAGTTATGCCTTTTGGACTAACAAATGCTCCTGCTATTTTTATGGATCTGATGAACAAAATTTTCAGACTGTATTTAGATCAATTTGTTGTTGTATTCGTCGATGACATTTTGATTTATTCGCGTGATGAAATGGAACATGCTGAACATTTGAGAATTGTGCTACAAAATTTACGAGATAAGAAATTGTATGCAAAATTTAGTAAATGTGAATTATGGTTGCGTGAAGTTGTTTTTCTAGGGCATATTGTGTTAGTATCTGGTATACGAGTTGATCCGAGCAAGATTGCAGCTATTTTGGAGTTGAAGCCTCCAAAAAATGTGTCTGAAGTTCGTAGCTTTTTGGGACTTGCTGGTTATTATCGAAAGTTTGTAAAAGGCTTTTTGATGATTGCTACTCCATTAACTAGGTTACTTCAGAAAGATGTGAGATTTGAATGGTCTGATAAATGTCAGAAAAACTTTGGTTAGTTGAAAGCTCTTTTGACCGAAGCTCCAGTTTTGATAGTGCCAGAATTGGGTAAAGAATTCGTGATTTATACTGATGCTTCGTTAAATGGTTTGGGATGTGTTTTCATGCAGGAAGGAAAAGTTATAGCTTATGCCTCGAGAAAATTAAAGCAGCATGAAAAGAAGTATCCGACGCACGACCTTAAGTTAGCTGCGATGGTGTTAGCCCTAAAGATTTGGCCGTGAAAAATGTCATGTATTTTCAAATAAAAAAAGTCTAAAATATTTGATGCCACAGAAAGACCTGAATCTGCGATAGAAAAGATGGTTAGAACTGTTGAAAGACTAGGAGCTTGTGATGGATTATCATCTGGGTAGGGCAAATATTGTTGCTGATGCACTGAGTCAGAAATCACTATTTGCATTACGTGCGATGAATGCTCATTTAGACTTGTCGGATGATGGATCAATTTTACCTGAATTGAAAGCGAAACTGTTGTTTTTACAACAAATATGTAATGTTTAGAAAGTTGATAATGATATGATAGCGAAACGAACTCAGTGTGATATGAACTCCAATTCTGAATTTTGAGTTGATGTTGATGATTGTTTGAGATTTTGAGATCGGATTTGTGTTCTAAGAAATTCAGAGTTGATTCAGTCAATATTGAAAGAAGCGCATAACAGTTGTTTATCTGTTCATCTGGGAAGTACATAGATGTACCATGATTTGAAGCAACATTATTGGTGGTCTGGTATGAAATGGGATACTTCAAAATATGTCTCGAAATGTTTAGTCTATCAGCAAGTTAAAGTTGAACATCAAGTGCCATTCGGTTTGACCGATAATGATTCCCGAGTGGAAATAGGATAGAGTAACGATTGACTTTGTTTCAGGATTACCTTTCACTCCGAGAAAGAAAGATGCAATTTGGGTTATAGTGGACAGTTTGACAAAATCAGCCCATTTTATTCCCGTACGATCCGATTACTCACTTGATAAGTTAGCTGAGCTGTATATTTCTGATATTGTGAGATTGCACGGGGTGCCACTATTTAGAGATCCGAGGTTTACTTCACGATTCTGGAAGAAACTTCAAGAAGCTTTAGGTACTAAATTGCATTTTAGTACAGCCTTTCACCCACAGATGGATGGTCAATTCAAGCGGATCATTCAAATACTCGAGGATATGTTGAGATATTGCATTCTTGAATTTGATGGTATGTGGGAACAATATTTACCATTGATCGAATTTGCATATAATAATAGTTTTCAGTCGAGCATCAAAATGGCACCTTATGAGGCTTTGTACGGACACAAATGTCGAACACCTCTATATTGGACTGGGCTCAGTGAAAATAAGATATAGGGGGTCGATTTGAAAAAAGACACATAACAGAAAGTGAAAGTGATACGTAACAGTTTGAAAGCCGCATCAGATAGTCAGAAATCCTATGCAGATTTGAAAATAAAAGATATTGAGTTTGAGATCGGTGATAAAGTGTTCTTAAAAGTGTCTCCGTGGAAGAAAATACTTCGTTTTGGAAGAAAAGGTAAATTGAGTTTGAGGTTTATCGGGCCGTATGAAATTATTGAGCAAATTGGACCTATTGCATATAGATTGTTGCTACCATCTGAGTTAGAAAAGATTCACAATGCATTTCATGTTTCTATGCTTCGTCGATACAGATCTGACCCATCACATATGATTACTTCATCTGAGATTGAAATCTGATCTGATATGACTTATGAAGAAGAACTGATTCTTATCTTGGCTCGTGAGATTAAAAAGTTGAGAAATAAAAAGATTCTATTAATAAAAGTATTGTGCCATCAACACAGAGTGAAAGAGGCTACGTGGGAGCCCAAAGAAACTATGAGACAACAATATCCGAATTTGTTTAACTGTAAGATTTTCGAAGACGAAAATCCCTAAGGGGGAGAATTGTAACAGCCCGGTTTAGACCCTAGTTAAAATAGTGGTTTCGAGATCACAAATCTGAGTTAGAAAAATATTTTTATATTATTTTCCGTACCTATGGTATGTGATTAAGCATGTGTGAAAGTTTTGTGAATTAATTTTGTTGTCTGTGTGCTTAATTTGAGAAAAGGATTAAATTACATAAAAGGTTAAAGTGGCAATTCATATGTTAATGTGTTAAAATTACATGGCTTATTAAAGGTGAAGTCCTTAACTTGATATTAGGCAATAAAACATTGTAGTGGACGGTTATGGACTTATAATATATAGTTTTCTTTTTAATTCATTAAGGATAAAATTAGAAATTTATTATTAATGTTAATATAATTAATAAAAAACAAAATGGTGGCCATTATATGGTGTTCATCCAACAAAAATAAGGAAATAAAAGAGAGTTTTAAGCTTTGGTTACATTCGGCACTCATCTAACTTGATTCAAGGTTAGTTTTTGTTCGGCTTTTGATAATTTCTACGTTTTTGTAATCGTTGCTTTGAGTACTTCAAAACCCATGTCTTAATTTTGTGAATTGTTGATAATTTTGAAAAGTTTCATTGATGAATTCATGAGCTTTGTGATGTTTGATCATGAAATATGAAAAATATGTGATAGATTAACATGTTTTGTCTTTGAATTTTTGGTAAATTTGAGTAATTTCGATTAAATTGTAAAAAAAATATTTTTAAGGACTAAAATGTAAAATAAATGAATAATATGGGTTGCTAGGGACCTATAGAGAATTCGGCTAAGCATGGGTTATATGAAATTTTGTTTATTTCTTGATTTCGAGAAATATGGACTAAAATGTCAAAATGTAAAAATATAAGGGCTAATTTGAAAATTACCCTAAATGTGTGTATTTGGATTGAATTGAATGAATTGGTGAATAAATGAGTTAAATTTGAATATGTATAGATCAAGAACCGAAGAAAATGAATTTATACCGCGGAAAGTCGAAAGTGATCGAATAGTTGAATCCGTCTGTTTAACCGAATCTGCGGTAAGTCTATATACAAATAAATGTACTTGAATCGGTTTATTATGTATCTATGAAATTTAATTGTGATGAATGTATACGAGATGATATATACATGAAATTTGGGGAATAATCAATAATGTGTTGTTATCCGAAAAGTCCCGTAGGAACCTAGGAATAGATAGGATTTTATATGTCATGACATAGGTTTCTGATATGAGATATCGTGTAAGACCATGTCTGGGACGTTGGAATCGATATGAGACATAGTGTAAGACCACGTCTGGGATGTTGGCGTCGATATGAGATTTACGTGTAAGACCATGACTGAGACATTGACATCGTATTTGATTCATGTAAGACCTTGTCTGGGATAGTGGCATCTATATTTGGTTACATGTAACACCACGTCTGGGACGTTGGCATTGTACGATTATTCCGTGTATTCCGAGTATCCTATTTGATTCCGAATGGTTCAACGGGCAAATCTGAGAAATGAAAGACTATGAGAATTGTATAACCGTTTCAGGTACGTTTGATATGTATGCTTTGTTTAAGCATGAAAGGTGACTATTTATGGACTTGAAAAAGAGTAATATGTGCATAGATGCAATGAGATAAAATGTGATATATGTATGATTATGATACGAGCAAAAGAGATGCTTTGAGATATGATGTGTTGGTAATTTATGGCTAAACAAATGAGCCAAAGAGGAGTTATGTATTTGAAATGAAAATACATTAATGAACTTGTATTTGCAATTATAAATGTTTATATGTTGAGTTTATTTGTATATGACTTACTCTGTGTGTGTTTGCTTTGTTTTATAGATCGTCAAAGCTACGAAAGACTCGGGGATCGTCAAGGATCATCACCACACTATCAAACTCTATGTTGGTACTTTTGAAAGTGTACATAGTTAAGTATGGCATGTATAGTCTAGTTGAAATGGTTCATGTTTGAGATATGAATATAGTCATGTGATATGACTAGATAAGTGAATGTGATGTGAATGAGAAGTCATGCTATATGATGCAGAGTTTGATACGGTTTGATGGCTAATGAGATGATCAAATTTATGATATGTTTTATGATGCTATTATTTATAATAAAATGTCATAATGAATTGGTAAGTTTATGGATGAATTATGCTTGGAAATGCTTGTGATTATATTAAGTTAAATGGCATATAAGTTAGCGAGTTGAAAAGTTCTTGAATGGATAGAAAAGATGGCCAATTTGGTATGTTTTGGTTGCCATTAGTGTTTGCAATGATACATGTATGTGTTTGTAGAGTTAGCCCAAGTGTGGGTTGCAATTTGGCCTTGCAAATGGCCTATAATTGCCCGCACGGTTGAGCACACGGGCGTGTGGCTCGACTGTGTCCCTTGTGGTTGTATTTCAAAACAAGTCAGACTCGACCATGTGCTGGACACACGAGCGTGTGACTGGCCGTGTGGTGCAATTCAGTAGCGACCACGGGTAAGGCACACGGGCGTGCCCACGGCTATGTGGACAAGTTAGTATATATGCACTGTTTTGCCCCTAGCTTTTCAACTTTTTACACTTTAGTCCCTATGCTTGTAAAATGAAATATAGTCAATTTTTTCAAAACCCAAGCTCGATAAATGAAAATGTTAAATTAAATGATAATGCCCGATAAAGGATAAACGATAAAATGTTACTTATAGGCTTGAAATGAATGAGGAATGTGTTTATTTGAATTATATGAATGTTGTGGATGTAGAAATAACCACATGCCCGATAATGCTTGAGAAAAATGTTTAAATCCCGGTTGAATAAAATGGAAAATTGATGGATATGTGATTTCTCGAAAAGAATAAGGTGCTGCATTTGTTGCTGACGAGATTTAGCTCGGACGAGTAAGCCTATTGACCTCATTTATGAAAGGATTTAACTCAGACGGGTAATCCTGATAAAGTCCTCTCGAGCATATGTTATGGATTGGATTTAGCCCGGATGGGTAATTCAAATCAAGCTCCTTAGAGCATATGTAATAAAAAGGATTTAGCTTGGACTGGTAATCTTGTTGTATACATGTGTGGCTCGAGAGCGTACTCCTTGAAATAGTACCTTATGTGTACCATTGAATACGAATTGACGAATCCTGATTTATACACCACGAGTGTACTACCTGTGTATCCATCGATATTTCAGATAAATTCAAGGGGTAAAAGTTCTTGACATGAGAAGATATGAATAAGAAATGAGTTATTACACATATCAGCCTGAAATACATGAAAATGACGATACGTGATAATTGATATATGAAAATATGAAATGATGTTATTGTACACGGAATTTATTTAATGAGTATGTACATCCTTGATTATAGACTTATACACCTCGAGTGTACTAATCGTGATCTTGATATTCCAAGTAATATGAGTAAAATTCTACTATGAAATGATCTGAACTCGAATTTGTTGGTATTATGTTTGATTCCCAAATAATATTTTTTAAATTATTTTATTTGAAGATTAAATAAAAATATGAAAAGATGAAAGTAGTCTTATAATAATAATTACTCTTTAAACTAAAAATATTTTAATAATTTCATAATTAAATTTATATCAAGTTAACTCATTATACTAATTAAATTAACTATTTTATATATAATATACATACAAATAAAGAATTCTATCTTCTGGTGGAACCTTAAGAGTATATTCACTTACCAAGAATAATAGAACATACATATAATTTTGAAGGTGTTCTTTTTTTTCAATAAACGAGGGAGTTTCTCCTTATATCTCAAGATCAGGATTAAACTTAGTTATTGTCATTCACTCTGCTAGTTTATAAATTTATGTAAAGAAGATAAAGGTTAAACAATATTTATATCAATAAACATTTGTTAAAAAGTGATATATAAAAAACGTTTTTGTTTTTACAATAATAAACTACTAACTACTCTTGCTTCGCTACAGTTTTACTTTAATATTACGTGTTGATTTGATTCATATCATGTGTATATACAATGTCCTTAAGCAAATACGAAAACAATCAAACGTGGTTCTCTATAATTTTGATGTGGTTCTCTATAAGTTTGATAAGAAGTGACAGCTTTAATGATTGACGCATTAGTAAAAGTTATCAATGAATATGTGGGCATTATTTTAATCTTGACTAATTTTAGAAATTTTGAAACAATTATTCATCATTTCAATTTTAGAAATACAAATATATAAAAGAAAAAATTTATAAAATTCTTTAGGTTAGAGTCGTGTGATCTAAATTCTTATTAAAGAAAATACAATGATAAAATAAGGAGATCTGTGTATGGCCCGGTGCTGTAATCAAACAGATCCCCGATCGGGGGTGGCCCCCGCGGTACAGACTATGCGGTACAAGTAGAATCCATATATAACTACACTTCTTCTATTTGACATTGATTAGAACAAAGTTTTTCAACCTTTAAATAGATGCAGTCGAAACTACTCTTGTATCATTTATTTTTCAACATTAGTGAATTTCTTCCCCTCTACCCTTAGGTTTCTCCCAAAAAGGTTTTCACGTAAAATCTGTGTGTTCTTATTTTTCTTTATTTTTGCAATCATTATATTCCCATTATCGACATCTATTTTAACACTTTATATATCTACATTTAAAAAAAAAAAAACCAAATTTATAGAAATGAATTTATATAATTAGGAGAGAATCAAAAATATTTTTATTGTGGGGTTAAATTTTGAAAAATTAAAATGACTAAAAAATTCATATAAATTAATGCATAACATGATTGAATGTAGAGCGTTTCAAAATTATTTAAATAATAATTAGTAGAGGTGTATTTGGCTCAATTTTTGGATAAATAATGAACCGAACCGTTTCATTCGATTTTTAATTTTTGAGACCAAAATCGAAACCGTATTGATAAAAACCGAAATTAATAATTTCGATTCTGTTCGGTTCAGAGCATTTTAACAAATTTGGGATTTGTCAAAAAAAATAAATATGATATCACTTTGTTTTGTACCCAAAATATCTAATATTGCAATTATTGATTTTTTTCACAACAATCATAATACATGATCTAGATTAATTTATACACTTGTAGAGTGAACTCAATAATTAAATAAATATCATAATTATCCACAAGACAATTTGAAATGACATTTTAAGTTGCTATCAAGTTGGTAAGTCACAATTGTTAAAAGGAAAGCTAATACATAAATCATTTATATACCTAATGTTTTGTTATGGGATTTTTTTTAATTAGCTTAATTAATTGATAGTTTTAATTAGTTATAATTGATTCATTGCAATTTTTAATATAATCAATTAAATTCATAACTATCAAATATATATATAATTCGCTATGTATGAATAGTTGTCTCTTTTATAAATAAAACATTATAAAATTTTATAAACTATTTCTCTAAAAGTATAATTATGCTTATAATTATAATTATTATATTTAAGAAATGAACTATTTATTCTAATATAAAAATGTATTTTTATAACTTTTTTTATTAAATATTTTCACAACATTAACTTTTTTGTATGATCATATTTAGTTTGGATAATGATGATGATGATGATGATGATAGATTAGTCCACATAGACATTGGAACAACCAATTTATTATTCTATTAGCACTATACCTTTAAGCATAGATTTTTTTTTTATTCGGTTTGATTTGGATAAACTGAGTTTCATAAGGAAAAGCAAAACCCAAACCGAATTGTGCGGATAACATCAACCCGAAACCAAACCGAACAGTAAAAAACCCAAATAAAATATATTGGTTCGAATTGGTTTTTTGGTTTCCTCAGTTTCTTTTCTCAGCCCTAGTAATTAAATAAATCTATGTCCTGAATAATTTTTTTTTCAAAAATCCAACCATATAGACTAACAGCGATTTATACAAGCTAAATATTCTAATTAGTTGGGACAAATAAAATTTGATGCAAGCATCAAGGCCCAACAAGTGGACAATGGACGAGATGGACTTTCTTTACCTCAAGGCCCAATAACGGGGTCAAAAGCAAAGCAAGTTAAGGAAAGATTGAATGAGTCTTTCCAAGACTTTGTGATGAAGACCTTAGAAGTGCATATGAGGAAAAAAAGAATCAAGATTCACTTTCTCGTTTTAAAGAAAATCAAGAAATTGAATCTTGGACTAATTATGTGGTTTTAGGAGTTTTTAAGAATTAAGAAAATTAAGATTTCAAATCTTGGAATTCTAGGTCCGAGAAATCGGATCTTGAAGCTGGTGCATGATGTATTACACTTATGAACTTGAACGTGCCAATTTCGAGTGCGAACAAATCACAAGTCCAATTTCTTAAAAATTATCCCATTGGGATATCTACAAGCCCAATATAAAGTTTGGAGAAAAACTTAGTTAAATATCAGGCCAAATTATCATAATGGCCCAATTTGTAAACCTTTAAAATTTTCTATTCAATTTTAATTCAATAAGTGGATCATTTTGTAAACAATTTGCCTAATGGGCCCATTTAACCCCTTAGCTGAATTTTCTATGAAATTCCACACTTAGACAATTTTTTATGCTAATTAGTTAGTTAGTTAGTAAATTTTCATGCTTAGTTGGCATACTTATCAAAACCCTTAAATTAAAGAGAGTAGTTAGGGTTTGGGTGGCTATATATATAGTGTGCACCCTTGTTATTCATTCCATTCATTCTTCTTTTGAGTTAATAAAATACTATTTGAGTTTTCTCTTCAAGAATTCTTTTGAGTTTCTTTTAGAAAAAGCTTTACCGATCTTTTTAGATAGTGGGAACTTTTTTTTAAGCTTCAACTTGAAAATGATTCTTCTTTGTAGGGGAGGTTAGAGCCATTTGAAGGGGGTTGTGATTTCATCTTATTTTCAAGGCTCCTTAGGACTTCTACAAGCCAAATTCATTTTTTCCATCCTTCTATTTTTTTTCTTTAATTTACTATTTTGTTCTTGTAACAATCAAAATATAGACACACGGTTGTGTCCCAGCCCGTGCCCGTGCCCGTGCCCATGTAACTCTCTGAGTTGGGTCACACAGCCAAACCACAAGCCCGTGTGCCAGGCCGTGTAACACTCAAAATGGCCTCACATGCCCCTGTGCCATGTAACAGCCTGGTTTAGACCCTAGTCGAAACAGTGGTTTCGAGACCACAAATTTGAGTCAAAAAATATTTTAATATTATTTTCCGTGCTTATAGTACGTGAATTGATATGTGTGAAATTTTTGTGATTTAATTTTATCGTTTGTGCGCTTGATTTGTAAAAGGACTTAATTGTATAAAATGCAAAAGTAGCTTTCTATTTGTTAAAGTGCTTATCAGCTATGGTTTATTAAATGTGAGGTCCTTATTATATGATTAAGCCATAATTAGTGGATTATGACATAAATGGTCATCCATTATAATTTTGATTAATATTTTAATTGAGGGCATTTTAGTAATTGTGTAAATAAAGGTTAATTAAATAAAACTAAAGCCAAATTTAGTCCATCTTTATCTTCCTTAACCAAAAAAAAAAAATAGAAAGTTTGGAGGCATTTTAGGGTTTGACCCTTATGTAGCTTGATCTAGATTAAGAACCAAAGAAAACGTAATTAGATCGGGGGAAATCTAAAGTGGTCGAGTAATAATTTATTTCCATCCAAATCTGTACGAGATTATCAAAGTTACTGGAAGCTCGGGGATCATCGAGGATCATCATCACACTATCGAACTATACTTTGGTACCTTTTGAAAATGTACATATAGAAATAGGGCATGTATAGGCTAGAGAACTTTGATTATGTTTTGAAATGCGTAATTATAGCCATGTGATATGGCTTGATAATGAATGTGACTATGGAGTGAATTTAGTCCATGTTATATGATGCAAAAGCTGATATGTTTTGATGTGCTCATGAATGGCTAAAAGAGATGGTCAACTTTGGTAAGATTCATGGTTGATTTTGGGAATTGAAATGATGAGAAATGTTATGAATTAAAATGGTTTTATATGAGGTATGAATCACTTGTTTTTGATGTGAGATTGGTATTTTGAATTGGTATGCTTGAGTTGGATTTGTATATAGAAATGAATGATGTTGTTATGGGTCAAATGGTGCATAATTTGGTATGTTTTAGCTACCTTTGGGACATGAATTGATGCTTGTAGGTATGACCCAAAATGGGTGGCAATTTAGCCTTGTAAATGACCTATACTTGCCTACAAGGTTAAGCACATGGACGTGTGTCTCAACCTTGTCCTTCACTGTCCCAATTCAAAGCAAGTCAGACTTGCACACAAGCCAGACACACGGGCATCTAACAAGCCGTGTGATTTAAGTAGTTTTGCACACGGGCTGAGACATGGTCCAAGTCACGGCCGTGTGAAGCACACAGCCTAGCCACATGGGCATGTGCCCTGTTTTGAAAGAAAAATTTTCTAAGTTCCGTATGAGATCGGTTTAGTCCTGAACCTTCTCTAAAGCATGTTTAAGGTATTGTAGACTTACTAAAGGGACTATATGTGTGTGATTCATTATGAAATGATGTTGTATAATTGATGTTGTGAAATGAGCGTAAAATGTTCCAATATGTCCGGTAATGCCTCTTAACCTTAGTCCGGCGACGGATACGGGTTAGGGGTGTTACATGCCAGGTCGTGTGCTAGGTCGTGTAATTGCTTGACTTGAAACCTTTAAAATCTATAGAGGACTCACGGTCGTGTTGTATGATCGTGTGTCATACACGGTTTGAGACATACACCTATGGCTTAGGCCATGTGGATAAGAAATTGGCCAAAATCAAGCCATTTCCTTCACCCACTTCAAGCATGTACCTACAAGCCATTTGCACTCTTAACCAAGGCACCAAAAGAAACCAAAATATGCATAAAATGACCAAATTCCATTCAACCAATATGCCATACAGGCACCTCAATCACAATCAAACTAAATACCTAAACTTACGCATAACTGACCATGTTTCATTCAACCACATTTACCTTATTTCCATCTCAAACATACCATACTTAACTACCTTGCAAAGACTTCATTCACATACCAAATTGGATATTGGAGACATGCATCAACCTAACCATAATATCAAACATCAACAAGATACTATAAGTATCGAAAGTGTAGCAACCATAATAACACATATACATGCCAAACTTATCAACTAACATAAACCACAAGTCCACCTATATATGCCATTATAATGTTAACCAACACATCAAAAGTATCGATATTTATGCTGGATAGTGTGATAGATCTCTGACGAGTTTCCAAACCGATCAAGCTTCCGTTAATTTGAAAAGTAAAGGAAAGTAATTATGTAAGCAATGAATGCTTAGTAAACTCGTATAAACTTTAAACATAACATTTCATTTCAACAATGAACTTTATAGGTTAAATATAAACTTATATCAATGCCTCAAGATTTATCAACTACATAACCATCAACTCACAAATGAGTAAGTCTATCTGTAACAGCCCGTTTTTCAGTGGTGTCGAAAACAGTGGTTCCAAGGCCACCAAATTTGACAAATAAGTTTTTAAATATTATCATTTAATATTTATAAGTCAAATATGGTTTTAAAAAAGGTTTTTGATATAGTGATTTTTGTTATATTGATGATTAATTATGTTCAAGTGGTAAGACCCTAAGGTCAAGTGGTTTTAGAAAATTTGGTATCGGGAACTCATTTCTATAAAGCGATCCATAAATATTTTTATAAATAATTATGGAGTGTCATTAAGGTGGTATTAAAGTTTCGTTGAAAAATTTTAACGTTTCGATAGTTAATTAAGCGAAAAGGACTAAATTGTAAAAGTTGAAAAAGTCAATCGCTATTAGCTTAAAAATGTTAATTGATTAAAAAAAATAATTGGATGGCCTTAATGGGTAAATTACCCATTCTTAAGATGGTAGATGGTTTAAGTTTTAATTTGTTTTAATTTTATAAATTTTATAAGTTATTTTATTATTAAAATAAAGAATAAAGAATAAAGAATTAAAATATAATACTAATAAGAAAACATAAATTTTTCTTCTTCATTTGGCTAGTTCACCACCTAAATACACCAGTTTTATGCATCAAGGTTCGACTAGGGCTATACCTTTGCATGGTAAGCCATATTTCATCCATTTCTTTTAATTTTTATGTTTTTAATATCGTTGCAACTGTTAAAGATTTTGAAACTGTTAAAGATTTTCAATGTTGCTATTGATGAAAACTATGATTTTAGATGTTAAATGATGAATTTGGGATATTATTTGTTATTTAAAAGTATTTTATTAAGTGATTTTTGATGAATTTACCAATTAGGGACTAAATTGTTAAAATAGTAAAAGTTCAAGGATTTGATGTGAAATTGTTGCAAATATGGGTTGATATGGGTGCCATGAATATTCATATGTTATAAACTGGCATTAAAAATTGTTAATTTGTATGTTTTGGGCATAGAGACTAAATTGAATAAAAGTAAAACTTTAGGGGCAATTTTATAAAAATGTCAAAAATGACTAAATTGCATAAAATACGTTGTTGTACTGTCTAAATTAATAGATTGAATGAAATTATTAATTTAGATCAAGATTGAGTGGAAAATCGAGGAGAATGAAAAATTACCAAAATGCCCTTGTACTTTGTCATTTTTGCAATTTAGCCAGGTAAGTTCGTATGAACTGAATTTTGAATAATGTTGATTAAATTGAATAGTAAGTGATTCTATTGTAATAGAATCAATATATTATATGTTATTATGTAATTTATCTGGTCAAAAAATGATGGAAATTCAACGACGTACGACAACTCTCGAGCCCCGTTTGAACCTTAGGAATATATAGAATACAAATGACATGTCATTCAGATTACCATGTTTCGGGTGCTAGTCCTGAATGTCCTATCGATGGCTAAGTTTCAAAATGTGTTGCGGATACTCAATAGCTTGTGTGAGCAGCACCGTGTAGCTACATTCCGACTAACAACTTGTGTGAGCATACCCAGGTTACCATGTTTCGGGTGCTGGTCTTGAATGTCCTACCGATGGCTGAGGTCCAGCATTAGTTGTAGATACTCGATAGCTTGTGGGAGCAACATCGTGTAGCTTACATTCCGATCGAGAGTTTGTGTGAGCAGGCCCATTTTACAGCTCGTGTGAGCTACGACTATATGTTTAACACACTTTGTAACACCCCTTACCCGAGACCTTCGCCGGAGTCGGGTATGTGGCATTACTAGACTTGACTACAAGTTCGGGACATAAAAATTTAAAGCTGTCAAAGTGCATCATGCTGACTAAATTGACCATAACTCGAGTTACAAAACTCAAAATTCAGATCCGTAAATTTTCCTTGAAACTAGACTCATATATGAATTCACCACAATTTTTCCAGAATTTTTCATGTGTCCAATTAGTACAGTTTATTCATCAAAGTTTCTCCTATTTCACTGTTTACAATTCTGACCTGTCATTACAAAAACTCATTTATCTCATAGAACGAATTTCCAATAATGTTCTTGTTTATTCCAATCAAAAATAGACTCATCAAGGATTTTAAGCATATAAACCATGCTCCATAATTATTTTTGTACAGTTTTTAACAATTTTTCCAAAACAGGACAGGGACTCACGAACTCATTCAGGACAAGTCTCACTAAATCTTAAATATCTCATAACATAAAACTCCTTTGCCTACTCTATTTCTTTCATATCAAAATAGACACAATAAAATTTGATTCTATACCTCATTCACCTTCTAATTCAAATTATCCTATTTTTGGTGATTTTTCAAAATTACTTCACTGCTGCTAACTAAAACCGTTTCTTTACAAAACATGACTAATTAGATTATAACCTCCTTACTCAAATTTATTTAAACTCTATACCTTAACCAAACATACATATATATATACCAAAAACAAATCCCATAAGTAATTTAGGCTATGATCTAATTTTAAAACATACATATACATACGAGCAAGTTATAAAATTCAAACATATAAACGATACATAACCAAAGGAAATAGCCATTTTCGCATGGCTATATTCATGTACAAGATCAAACATCGTATTTTTCTAAAACTTCATCTAGCTTATACATGCCTTCTAAATCGTAGCCAAAATTTAAAATACCAAAAGATGGCGATAGTGTGGTTGACTTTCTTGAAGATCCTTCACGAGCCATAGAACGTGACCAAAATCTATAAAACAAAAGAGAGCATTTCACACAAATAAGCTTACTAGCTTAGTAAGTCCTAAACTCATGATAATAAAACGTTCAAATAATTGAGCAATTAAAACATTCAACTTATAGCATTTCACATAAGCACTTAAGTAAATTACTTATACAAGGCCGTATACTAGTAATTCATTAACCCAAGTGAAGTAGAAATGATTTCCATAATAGCGCATTCTAATTCGAATTCCATCATATCACACCCCTCAATATTAACTTCAAACACATATAACACAATTCTCAAAATATTAATTCGATTCAAGTAATATTAAACATAACATACCTTACATACTTACCTGAACCATTTACTCAATAAATTAGCTTTAAGTTGCCTTAAACAAGATTCGATTTCTCTTTTAAAAATACATCACCGCAGCATTAAGCTCGCTAGGCGTAAAAGCACAAAAGTAACACCGGCACAAAGCCTGCTAGGCGTGAAAGCCCGATAAGTAACACCGGCACAAGGCCTGCTAGGAGTAAAAGCCCGATAATTAACACCGGGACAAGGCCTGCTAGGCGTAAAAGCCTGATAAGTAACACCGGCACAAGGCCTGCTAGGCGTAAAAGCCCGATAATTAACACCGGCACAAGGCCTGCTAGGCGTAAAAGCCCGAAACGTATCAATGTGATCAAACATTCAAGATACCTCATATACTATTTTATATAAATATGAATAAATCTAATTCCATTGAACAACTCACATTAAATCAATAAAATCATCATATCCTTATACACTCTAGAAATTAACATAGGAACATTTGTTCACCTCACATAGCAATTGTAATCATCAACCTAGTGTTCCTTTATACATTCGGCCATAACCATAACAAGTACTAAAATTTATCCATTTTTAGTATTTGATACATTCATAATTAGTTCTTTAATATAACTTAGCTATAGGACTTACCTTGGTTGTCAATAGGCCGTGTAAATCGGCTATTCGAGAACCTTTGTTTTTCCTCGATCTTGTTCTTTCTCTTTTTGTTCCCGATCTAAAAAAATGTCAAGTAAATTTTATTCATATACATCCTATCCATTTGCTCAACTCAAAACAAAACGCACATAACTTAATTTGAGAAAACTAAGAACCGAATTTCTTACTTCCTTCATTTAATTTAAGGTAATATTCACACAAAATTTAAGCATTTAACTTATTCAA
Source organism: Gossypium bickii (assembly GCA_025503065.1). Classification (NCBI taxonomy): domain Eukaryota; kingdom Viridiplantae; phylum Streptophyta; class Magnoliopsida; order Malvales; family Malvaceae; genus Gossypium; species Gossypium bickii. The sequence goes on from CP106712.1 coordinate 30,061,260, forward strand.
TTTAACTCATAATACACCACAATATAAATTTCAACCAATTGGGATTTCTCCTCAATGGCCGAATGGTCACTAGGTCCTTAGGATTTTCTATAATTCTTCCTTCTATCAACTTATCCCTTCTACTAATTTACTTCAAGAAATTTACTCTTACTTAGCTCGCCCAATAACTATATCTAGGTATGACCATTCATCCATGCTTAATTTCACTATATATGCACAACCGAATATCAAAACAAAAGAAAAGAATTTATGAATGACTACCTCACATTCAAATTAATAGTAGGGCATTTTCTTGTATGAATTAAAACAATTTTCTTACAACTCATACTACTTCTTCTGCTTTTATCATTTTTGTCCTTCTATTTAATTTAGGCAATTGACTTCTCATACCATTTCACCCAACAATCCTATCTAAATATAGTCATTCATCCTTGACCAATTTCACAATATATATATCTTAGCATCAAATTAATAGGAAAATTTCATGAATGGCCATCCTAACAGTCGACAAAATATAAGGGTATCTTCATGCAAAAATTAATACAATTCTTCTTACAAGTTCAAGGTACCCCTTCTCATTTTATCTAACTTATTAACACAACAAGCTACAAATTTAGCACCCATGGCCGAATCTCATCATACCAATATTAACAAACTTTACTTGTTTCAAAAGAAAAATGATCAAGAAATCAAGCCAAATCAAAGATAGGTTATTAAATTAAAGTTCAAATTCTTACCTATCCTAGTACATGCAATGGCCGAATGGAGAAGATGAATGTTCTCCTCTTTTCTTGAAGGTAAAAATCGGGCAAGAAGATGGATGAGGGAAGAGAGAAATATTTTCTTTTTGTTTTATCTTTTAACACAAAATATAGCATGCTTACCTTATAATATTACTTTAATTTATATATACTTAGAAAATATAATATCCTTGGCATGCTTTTAATATAATAATGCCTAAAAAGAAATCATACAAAATAAAATGGAATTTATAATGCATGCTTACCGTCCACCATATTAAATATGGGGAATTTGACATGCAAGTCCTTAAGTTTAACAAACAAGTCACTTTGCCCTTTTTGTTTCATGCTCACAACATTGGTCACCTTAGCAATTTAATCCTTTTTGCCAATCTAACACTCAAACGGTTAAATTTTTCTACAAAACATTCACATACATCAATTCACCCATGATAGACACAAGATATAATGTTAAAATATTTATTGGGCTCGGATTCGTGGTCCCGAAACCACCGTTCCGATTAGGGTCCAAATTGGTCTGTCACAACTCTCCCCCCTTAAGAATTTTCGTCCTCGAAAATTTTACCGTTAAACAAGGTCGGATATTGTTGCCTCATTGACTCCTCAGGCTCCCACGTAGCCTCTTCAACTCCGTGTTTATTCCATAATACTTTCACTAATGGAATCCTCTTATTTCTCAACTCTTTCATTTCCCAAGCTAAGATACGGATTGGTTCTTCATCATATGACAAATCGGATCGAATTTCAATCTCTGACGGTGTGATCACATGTGACGGATCTGATCTGTATTTGCGAAGCATCAAAACGTGAAATACATTGTGTATCTTTTCTAAATCAGAGGGCAATTTCAATCTATAAGCAATAGGCCCAATATGTTCGATGATTTCATACGGTCCGATGAATCTCGGACTCAACTTGCCTTTCCGACCAAATCGGAGTATTTTCTTCCACGGGGAAACTTTTAAGAACACCCGATCTCCGACCTGAAATTCAATGTCCTTACGTTTCAAATCGACATAGGACTTTTGACGATCTGAAGTAGCTTTCAATTTACTCCTAATGACAACCACCTTCTGTTCTGTTTCTTTAATCCAATCAACCCCGTGTATCTTATTTTCACTGAGCTCAGTCCAATACAACGGCGTGCGACATTTTCGCCCGTACAAGGCTTCATAAGGCGCCATTTTTATGCTAGATTGAAAGCTATTACTGTAAGCAAATTCAATCAAAGGTAGGTATCGTTCCCACGTACCTTCAAACTCGAGAACGCAACACCTCAACATGTCCTCAAGTATCAAAATAGTTCGCTCAGACTGACCATCTGTTTGCGGATGGAAGGCTGTACTAAAATGAAGTTTAGTACCTAAAGCATCTTGTAATTTCTTCCGGAACCGCGATGTGAATCTCGGGTCCCTATCTGAAACAATGGAACTCGGTACACCGTGCAACCTTACAATCTGCGACACATACAATTCGGTAAGCTTATCAAGTGAATAGTTGGTACGTACCGGCACAAAATGAGCTAATTTAGTCAGTCTATCAACGATAACCCATATGGCATCTTTCTTGCTCGGTGTCATAGGAAGACCGGATACAAAATCCATTGTAATTCTATCCCATTTCCATTTAGGTATCATGATTGGTTGAAGTAATCCGGACGGTACCTGATGCTCAGCTTTCACTTGTTGACAGATTAAACACTTGGAAACAAATTCAGATATATCCCGTTTCATGCCAGGCCACCAATAGAACTGTTTCAAATTGTTATACATTTTCATGCTACCCGGGTGTATCGACATTCGACCATTATGGGCCTCACTCAGAATCATCTGTATCAAATCTGAGTTCTTAGGAACACATACTCGACTTTTATAATTCAAACAATCATTTGCATCAATCTGAAAATCTGATTCTGTACCGTTTTCACACTGAATTTGAATAGCAATCAAATTTTTGTCAACTTTCTGTGCATCACAAATTTGTTGAATAAACATCGGTCTTGCTTGTAACTCGGCTATGATCGAACCATCATCAGACATAGCCATCTGTGCATTCAATGCACGAAGAGCAAATAATGTTTTTCGACTTAACGCGTCCGCGACAATATTAGCTTTTCCCGGATGATAGTCAATCACTAATTCATAGTGTTTCAGAAATTCTAACCATCGGCGTTGTCTCAAATTTAGATCTTTCTGAGTCATTAAATACTTTAGGCTTTTATGATCCAAATAAATATGACATTTTTTGCCGAATAAATAGTGACGCCAAATTTTCAAAGCGAACACAATGGCTGCTAACTCCAGATCGTGAGTTGGATAATTTTTCTCATGTGACTTCAATTGTCTCGAAGCATAGGCTATCACCTGGCCTTCTTGCATTAAAACGCAACCCAACCCATTCAAGGAAGCATCACTAAAATAATAAATTCTTTACCCGATTCAGGCTGAGTTAACACTGGAGCTTCGGTCAAAAGGGCTTTCAACTGCTCAAAACTTTTCTGACACTTTTCTAACCACTCAAACTTAACATCTTTCTATAGTAGTTTCGTCAAAGGTGTAGCTATTACAGAAAAACCTTTTACAAATCGTCTATAATATCCCACAAGGCCTAGGAAACTTCGGATCTCAGAAACATTCTTTGGTGGCCTCCAATCGAGTATAGCTGTTATTTTGTTGGGATCCACCCGAATACTTGACACTGAAACAACATGACCCAAGAAGCCGACCTCATTCATCCAGAACTCGCACTTACTGAACTTTGCATACAAACGTTGATCTCTCAAAGTTTGTAGTACTAATCTCAAATGCTCGGCATGTTCCGTTTCATTTTTGGAGTAGATCAGTATGTCATCAATAAACACTACTACAAACCGATCCAAAAACTGTCGGAAGACTCGGTTCATTAGATCCATAAAAACAGCAGGTGCATTAGTGAGTCCAAAAGGCATAACCAAAAACTCATAATGTCCGTACCTTGATCGGAACACGATCTTGGCACATCTCGAATCTCGACTCAGAATCGATAATAGCCCGATCTCAAATCTATCTTCGAAAATACTGAAGCCCCTTTCAACAGATCAAATAAATCATCAATCCGAGGTAACAGGTACTTGTTCTTTATAGTTACCTTATTTAGTTGCCGGTAGTCGATACATATTCGCATAGTCCCATCTTTCTTTTCACAAATAAAACCGGTGCACCCCACAGAGAGAAACTGGTCGCGCGAAGCCCTTATCTGTCAGCTCTTGCAACTGCACTTTCAATTCTTTTAACTCAGTAGGTGCCATCCGATACGGAGCTATCGAAATCGGAGTCGTCCCCGGTACTAATTCAATGCCGAACTCAACCTCTCGTACTGGGGGTAAACCCGGTAGTTCTTCAGGAAACACATCGGGGTATTCACATACAACTGATATAGATTCAATTTGTTTCTCGGACATTTTATTATTCAATACATAAGCCAAATAAGCTTCACACCCTTTTCTCACATACTTCCGGGCTAGCATTGAAGATATTACTGTAGGCAACCCATTTATATCACAAGATTTAATTCTGATGGTCTCACCGTTTCGACACTTCAAATCAATAAGCTTTCTTTTACAATCTATTACTGCCTCATGTGAAGTTAACCAGTCCATACCCAAGATTATATCAAATTCGTCAAAGGGCAACAACATTAAATCAGCTGGGAAGCAATAATCTCGAATCATCAACGGGCAATCTCTACACACTTTATTAACAAGCACACATCTACCCAAAGGGTTGGACACACGAATCACAAACTCGGTAGACTCAACTAGCAGAGTCTTTCTGAATTCTAAAGTTTCATACACATATGAGTGAGTCGAACCAGGATCAATTAATGCAATTACAGTAGTGTCATAAAGGGTGAAAGTACTGGTAATGACATCGGGGGAGGAAGCATCCTCTCTGGCTCGTGAAGCATAAGCTCTAGCTGGAGCTCTAGCCTCAGATCGAACTGTAGTGTTCTTCGTTCCTTTCTGACTACCACCTACATTGCCGGAATGTCTGGGTGGTCTACCTCGCATTGACGTGTTGCTCGGCTTAGTATTCTCGAATCGTATTACGCTCGCTTTAACTAACCTCGGACATTCTCTAATAAAATGATCTGACGATCCACATTTATAGCAAGACCGATCATGAAATCTACATCTCCTTGAGTGCCATTTCCCACAGTGCTCGCATTCAACTCTATTCTGAGGAACGTTACCAACACTGGCTATCGAGGTAGCTCGAGAGCTCATAGGAGGTCGATCCCGTCTAGGTGAATCTGTAGTAGCTTTATGTCGGCTGTAGTCATCTCTGGACTTCTTGGTTGTGGAATGAAAGACCTTACCCAAAGATCTTTTACGAATGTCTCTAGCTTGATCCTCACCTTTCTTTTCTCTTTCCCGAGCTCTTCAGCTTTGCAAGCTCTCTCAACTAAAGTCACAAACTCTTGAATTTTAAGAATGCCAACAAACATCTTTATATCCTCATTCAGGCCATCTTCAAATATTTTACACATAATAGCTTCAGTAGAAACACACTCTCTAGCATATCTGCTGAGCCTGACAAATTTCCGTTCATATTCCGTCACGGTCATTCGTCCTTGTTTCAGCTCAAGGAATTCTTTTCGTTTTTGATCAATGAAACTTTGGCTGATATATTTCTTGCGAAATTCATTCTGGAAGAAATCCCAGGTCACTTTTTCTTTCGGGACCACTGATACTAGTGTATTCCACCAGTGATATACCGTGTCCCGCAGTAAGGATATAGCACATTTCAGGCATTCATCCGGAGTACAAGATAGCTCATCAAGTACTCGAATAGTGTTATCCAGCCACATTTCGGCTCTCTCTGCGTCATCATCATCTTTGGCTTTAAATTCTTCGGCCCCAAATTTTCGAATTTTATCAACTGGGGGCCTACTAGATCTCATCGGATCTATCATCGGAGGTGCTGAAGGAATTGGAGTTGGATTATTCGGGGGTGGAGGTTGGTGTACAGCCGGGTTATTTTGAATAAATTGGGCAAACCACTCATTCATCATCTGATAAAAGGCTCGTTTAGTCTCTCCTTCGTGGCTACCCGAAACAGGTCGAGAGTCTACCGGCGCTGATCTGTGTGCACGGTCAGGCGCTACACTCTCTACATCATCAGCTACGGCTCTTTTAGGATCGATATCCATTTACTATATAAAACAAAGTTCAGGCTGTCAGAAGTCACCACACTATCAATATATGATAAAGGCATGTATAGCTAGACTCACACGCGCTACGGTAGTCCTAGAATCGACTAAACCGTAAGCTCTGATACAAATCAAATGTAACACCCCTTACCCGAGACCTTCGCCGGAGTCGGGTATATGGCATTACTAGACTTGACTACAAGTTCGGGACATAAAAATTTAAAGCTGTCAATGTGCGTCATGCTGACTAAATTGACCATAACTCGAGTTAAAAAACTCAAAATTCAGATCCGTAAATTTTTCTTGAAAGTAGACTCATATATGAATTCACCACAATTTTTCCAGAATTTTTCATGTGTCCAATTAGTACAGTTTATTCATCAAAGTTTCTCCTATTTCACTGTTTACAATTCTGACCTGTCATTACAAAAACTCATTTATCTCATAGAACGAATTTCCAATAATGTTCTTGTTTATTCCAATCAAAAATAGACTCATCAAGGATTTTAAGCATATAAACCATGCTCCATAATTATTTTTGTACAGTTTTTAACAATTTTTCCAAAACAGGACAGGGACTCACGAACTCATTCAGGACAAGTCTCACTAAATCTTAAATATCTCATAACATAAAACTCCTTTGCCTACTCTGTTTCTTTCATATCAAAATAGACACAATAAAATTTGATTCTATACCTCATTCACCTTCTAATTCAAATTATCCTATTTTTGGTGATTTTTCAAAATTACTTCACTGCTGCTAACTAAAACCGTTTCTTTACAAAACATGACTAATTAGATTATAACCTCCTTACTCAAATTTATTTAAACTCTATACCTTAACCAAACATACATATATATATACCAAAAAAAAAATCCCATAAGTAATTTAGGCTATGATCTAATTTTAAAACATACATATACATACGAGCAAGTTATAAAATTCAAACATATAAACGATACATAACCAAAGGAAATAGCCATTTTCGCATGGCTATATTCATGTACAAGATCAAACATCGTATTTTTCTAAAACTTCATCTAGCTTATACATGCCTTCTAAATCGTAGCCAAAATTTAAAATACCAAAAGATGGCGATAGTGTGGTTGACTTTCTTGAAGATCCTTCACGAGCCAGTAACGTGACCAAAATCTATAAAACAAAAGAGAGCATTTCACACAAATAAGCTTACTAGCTTAGTAAGTCCTAAACTCATGATAATAAAACGTTCAAATAATTGAGCAATTAAAACATTCAACTTATAGCATTTCACATAAGCACTTAAGTAAATTACTTATACAAGGCCGTATACTAGTAATTCATTAACCCAAGTGAAGTAGAAATGATTTCCATAATAGCGCATTCTAATTCGAATTCCATCATATCACACCCCTCAATATTAACTTCAAACACATATAACACAATTCTCATAATATTAATTCGATTCAAGTAATATTAAACATAACATACCTTACATACTTACTTGAACCATTTACTCAATAAATTAGCTTTAAGTTGCCTTAAACAAGATTCGATTTCTCTTTTGTAAAATACATCACCGGCATTAAGCTCATGCTAGGCGTAAAGCACGAAAAGTAACACCTGGCACAAAGCACGCTAGCGTGAAAGCCCGATAAAGTAACACCGCACAAGGCTCGCTAGGAGTAAAGCCCGATAATTAACACCGGGACAAGGCACGCTGGGCGTAAAAGCTCGATAAGTAACACCGCACAAGGCACGCTAGGCGTAAAGCCCGATAATTAACACCGCACAAGGCACGCTAGGCGTAAAAGCCCAAACGTATCAATGTGATCAAACATTCAAGATACCTCATATACTATTTTATAAAAATATGAATAAATCTAATTCCATTGAACAACTCACATTAAATCAATAAAATCATCATATCCTTATACACTCTAGAAATTAACATAGGAACATTTGTTCACCTCACATAGCAATTGTAATCATCAACCTAGTGTTCCTTTATACATTCGGCCATAACCATAACAAGTACTAAAATTTATCCATTTTTAGTATTTGATACATTCATAATTAGTTCTTTAATATAACTTAGCTATAGGACTTACCTTGGTTGTCGATAGGTTGTGTAAATCGGCTATTCGAGAACCTTTGTTTTTCCTCGATCTTGTTCTTTCTCTTTTTGTTCCCGATCTAAAAAAATGTCAAGTAAATTTTATTCATATACATCCTATCCATTTGCTCAACTCAAAACAAAACGCACATAACTTAATTTGAGAAAACTAAGAACCGAATTTCTTACTTCCTTCATTTAATTTAAGGTAATATTCACACAAAATTTAAGCATTTAACTTATTCAATTTAACTCATAATACACCACAATATAAATTTCAACCAATTGGGATTTCTCCTCAATGGCCGAATGGTCACTAGGTCCTTAGGATTTTCTATAATTCTTCCTTCTATCAACTTATCCCTTCTACTAATTTACTTCAAGAAATTTACTCTTACTTAGCTCACCCAATAACTATATCTAGGTATGACCATTCATCCATGCTTAATTTCACTATATATACACAACCGAATATCAAAACAAAAGAAAAGAATTTATGAATGACTACCTCACATTCAGCCGAATAGTAGGGCATTTTCTTGTATGAATTAAAACAATTTTCTTACAACTCATACTACTTCTTCTGCTTTTATCATTTTTGTCCTTCTATTTAATTTAGGCAATTGACTTCTCATACCATTTCACCCAACAATCCTATCTAAATATAGTCATTCATCCTTGACCAATTTCACAATATATATATATCCTAGCATCAAATTAATAGGAAAATTTCATGAATGGCCATCCTAACATTCGGCAAAATATAAGGGTATCTTCATGCAAGAATTAATACAATTCTTCTTACAAGTTCAAGGTACCCCTTCTCATTTCATCTAACTTATTAACACAACAAGCTACAAATTTAGCACCCATGGCCGAATCTCATCATACCAATATTAACAAACTTTACTTGTTTCAAACGAAAAATGATCAAGAAATCAAGCCAAATCAAAGATAGGTTATTAAATTAAAGTTCAAATTCTTACCTATCCTAGTACATGCAATGGCCGAATGGAGAAGATGAATGTTCTCCTCTTTTCTTGAAGGTAAAAATCGGGCAAGAAGATGGATGAGGGAAGAGAGAAATATTTTCTTTTTGTTTTATCTTTTAATACAAAATATAGCATGCTTACCTTATAATATTACTTTAATTTATATATACTTAGAAAATATAATATCCTTGGCATGCTTTTAATATAATAATGCCTAAAAAGAAATCATACAAAATAAAATGGAATTTATAATGCATGCTTACCGTCCACCATATTAAATATGGGGAATTTGACATGCAAGTCCTTAAGTTTAACAAACAAGTCACTTTGCCCTTTTTGCTTCATGCTCACAACATTGGTCACCTTAGCAATTTAATCCTTTTTGCCAATCTAACACTCAAACGGTTAAATTTTTCTACAAAACATTCACATACATCAATTCACCCATGATAGACACAAGATGTACTGTTAAAATATTTATTGGGCTCGGATTCGTGGTCCCGAAACCACCGTTCTGATTAGGGTCCAAATTGGTCTGTCACACACTTTGTGTGAGCTTTCCCACGTATCCGGTATTATTCTAAGTGGTTCAATAGGCATGAAAAGGGATGAACCTGTAAGGGTTCCAATTGATTTCACTACGACTATTATAGAAAGGTATGATGTATCGATGATCAAAGTAAGAACATTCATGATTATGAAAAGTATGATTTAAGTGATGCTATGTTTATGTACCATATCTTACCAAGTTATGATATAGCTAAGTTATGCGTTTAATCACTAACTTGTGACTATGGTTTATGAATGTACTAAAGAATGACATTAATATAATATAGTTAAGAAAGCAAGTTTGATTTATAACTATTCGATAAAATACAAATTTCAAGAATTTGATTCATGTATCGAAAACCGAAATATTGAACTTTAAAACCATGAGGAAAACGTAAAACATCATGTGATTCTTACTAAAAATAGGCGTTACTTGGTTGTGTTTAAGTAAACAAGTTTTGCATGTAAATATTTGATAAAATACACCTATTTTGAAAGATCGTTTGATGAATCGAAAATCGAGGTAGTGAGCTTTAAAACCGTGACTTTTGAAAATGTCGTAGATAATTTTGAAAGAGAATTCGAGTTAAATCAGTTGTAAATGTTTACTATAAAATCGATTTATTAATCAATTTTTGAAACCATTATTTATATTTTTAGAAAATTCCCGTTTTAAACAATTTAAGTAAAATAATAAAAACATCCCAAACATAAAGCAAAATAAAAATAGTCAAGAGGCCTTATTACAACTTAAAAACCTGAAATAGTAAAAACAGCTAAATAAAATGGAAAAGAAGTTTACTGACGTCCGAAAATGACATTCCAAAAGTATGGCCTCCACCGAGTCATCCATGGCCCCGAGTCCTCGTCACAGAGCATTACCTACAAGGGTTAAGGAAAAGGGGGGTGAGTTACAAGAACTCAGTATATAATCGCCTTACCGTTGTCCACTAGGCTTGAACCTGTTTAGCAAAAACTTGGGCCTGAGCCCATAAAGCATAATCTTGGGCCGAAGCCCATTTACAAAATAATAAATAATTAAGACAAATGTAAGAGTGTATGCAACCCATCCCATCCAGCCAATCTCTCCCCCGTGCCAGCCAATCTCTCCTGTGCGGATCAAGTTAACCCACCCCGCCAGTCTCTCCAATTTGCAATCAAGCTACCTTTTATAATATTTGTGGCTGAGCCACCAGATTCATATACGGTAATATAGTCGGCAAATGGCCTTATTCACGATGGCACAAAGCCATGCTTACATTGGCATAATTATCGGAATTTGTGGCAATGCCACCGGTCTATACTTCTCTTCATTCAAATTTTCCCATCCCATGCAATATGTAAAGATGCATCATACATAATCGTAAAACATCCATATAAAAACAACATCTATTAACCTATTGAGTACTTTTTATGAATCAGCCCATTAAAGTAATACGATTATTCGACCCATAGGGGCATTTCGGTAATTCGGTCCATAAGGACATTTCGGGAAATTGGCCCATTATAACACTTTGTATATCGGCCCATTATAACAATCTATCAAATTGGCCCATAGGGGCTTTTTGGTAAATTAGTAATTTTACCCACTAAGTGTAATACGATAATCTCGCAACCCAGGGGCATTTCGGTAATTTACCCACCAAGGGTATTGTGGTAATTTTGCAACCCGAACTTAACTGCTAATTTGGGGCATAAAAATTGAAACTGTCCATCTGCGTCATTCTGACTAAACTGACTATAACTTGAGTTAGGAAGCTCGAAATTTAGATCTGTAAAGTGTCCTTGAAACTAGACTCATATATCTTCTTAATAAAATTTTTTCAAAATTTTTGGCTTAACCATTTAGTACAGTTTATTCCTTAAAGTTTCCCTTGTTTCACTAACCAATGGTTCTGACCTCTCTCACCCAAAATTCAAATATCTCACTGTACAGTTTTCATATGCTGCTCCCACTTATTTCTATTGAAAATAGGCTCACTAAGGAATCTATACATATAAATTATAACTCATAATTAACTTTGTACAATTTTATACTACAGATTAAGGAACCACGAAGTCATGCAGAGCTAGTCTCACTAAAATTAAGATATCATAGAATATAAAATTTCTTTTTCTTCTCTGTTTCATTCATTTAGAAATAGGCACAGTAAGCTTTAATTCGATTACTTATTCACTTTCTAATTCCCTTTCTCCTATTTTTCGTGATTTTTCAAAATCATGTCACTGCTACTAACCAAAATTGTTTCATTGCAAAATATGGTTCCTACTACGAATATACGCACTCCCGAGTGATCACGGATACCGGTTTCCAGTTTTCTTCGGTATTTCGACTGAATCACAAAACATATCATACAAACTCTCAGAGAGATATGAGATTACACACTATTTCAAACATGTATTCTAAAGGTACGGGATTACACACCTTATTCGAAATCCGTAACACGATATTCTCTGCGGTACCTAAAGATACAACTGGTCAACAATTAGTCCAAAGCCCAATTTACAACTTCATCCAAGTATTGCGATTGATTAACAATGTAACAGTCCGGTTTATAGCCTAGTCGGAACAGTGGTTTTGGGACCACAAATTCGAGTCCGTATAATGTTTTAATATTATATTCTATGCCATTGATATATGAGTAAGCATGTGATAAAGTTTTGTAAGTTAATTTATCTGTCTGTGGGTTTAATTTGACGAAAGGATGAAATTGCAAAGAATGTGGAAGTTGTATGATATATGTTAAAGTACTTATTGTCGTGGTTTTATAATGTGAGGATTTAATTGGCAAATTAGCCATTTCTTTAGTAAGTGGACGGTAAGACATATATATATATCATGTATATTCATTATGTTTTTATTTGTTATATTATAAGTTAATTTCATATTATATTGTTTCATTTCATAAGTTATATTATTATAATAAAAGAAACTTTAGTAAATGGCCATATTTCACCGTCTTCTTGCCGAAAACCAAAGAAAGAAATGAAAGTCTAAAGCTTTGTATTTTTGGTTGATTACAAGCCAAAATTCAAGGTAATAATTTGATCGATTTTTAATAATTTTTATGTTTTTGCAATCGTTGCTTCGTCTACTATCAAACCCATGTTTCAATTTGATAAATTGATGATGTTTGTGTGAGATGCCATTGTTGATATGTTAAGCTTTGTGATGCTTTAAGGTGTTAAATGATAGATTGGTGGTGGATGAACATGTTTTGTTCTTCAAGTTTTGATGAATTTAGCTTAATAGGGATAAATTGAGAAAATGACAAATTGAGGGACTAATTTGTGGATTTGATGAAAAAAGTGGGTTTCTATGTGATATATATGTATTCAGCCAAGCTTGTGCATAAGTAGATTTTGTGAATTTGATGTTTTGAGAAAAATAGACTAAATTGATTTAGTGTGCAAATGTGAGGGCTAATTTGCAAATTACCCTAAATGTATGTCTTTGGATTGAATTGAATAAACTAGTGAATAAAAGGGTTAATTCTGAATATGTTTAGATCAAGAACCGAGGAAAACGGATTTAGATCGCGGGAAAGCTAAAGTTATCGAGTAGCCATTTTCTATTCCGATAAACCGAATCTGAGGTAAGTCACTATACAAATAAATGAATATGTATGCATTTGAAATTGGTCATATGTTTAATGATGATAATGAATGCTTATGAGAAATTCTATAATTGAATTCCAAGATAAGTTCGGTATGTTGAATAAGTCTAAGAAGCCTCATACGAACCTTGACATAGGTATATGTTCTGTTTTATCATGTAAGACCACGTCTGGGACGTTGGCATTGATTTGAGATTCGTGTAAGACCCTGCTCCGGGACAGTGGTATCGATATCTGATTATGTGTAAGACCACGTCTGGGACGTTGGCATCAATATATGCTTTATGTATAAGACCACGTCTGGGACGTTGGCATCATTATGATCTTTATGTGTAAGACCATGTCTGGGACATTGGCGTTCTGATTCGTGTAAGACCCTGTCCGGGACAGTGGCATCGATATTTGAGTACTTGTAAGACCTCGTCTGGGACGATGGCATTGTACTACTATTCTGAGCTTTTGAAGTATCCTATTGGATTCCTTATGGTTCAACGGGAAATTCTGTTATACGAATTACAATTCCGAGTTAGGAACATATACATGAATGTACATCCATTTCAGGTACATTGATATATATATATGCTTTGTATAAGCATGGAAGTTAAGTATGTATGTACATTAATGCAAATGAACCTTGAGATATATGTGTGTTTGAGGTATGAGTAAATGAGATCTTTGGGATGTGTGGATTGGTAAGAAATGGCAAACCAATTGAACAAAGAGTTCATTTATGTGTTTGAGTTAAGGATATGTTAATGAATTCAAATTGCCATACTTATGAATGAATTATGTTAAGTTATTTGTATATGACTTACTAAGCTTTTGGAAAGCTTACTCTGTGTGTGTTTAATCTGTTTTATAGGTCGTCAAAGCTACTGAAAGCTCGGGACCGTCAAGGATCACCATCACACTACTAATATCATTTTGGTACACCTTGGATATGTATATAGCTAGATATGGCATGTATAGGCTAGTTCTTGTGATGATTTGTAAAGTGAACTTAGCCATGTGATTTGGCTAGTTATGTTTTGGTACCATGCTTAGATGAATGTGATATGTGAAGTTGTTATGATATGATTAGTTGATATATGGAATGGTTATGAGATGGTAAGTATATAGACAAATGGTGCATAGGTATAATTGAGTTTTAGTTGAGCAACTTGGTATGTTTAGTATTGGTTTTTAATGTATAGTTGTGAATATCTTAATGATCAAATGTGCATGATTTGGTTGGCATTTTGGCCTTGTAAATGACCTATAATGTCACACGGTTGCGGCACACGGGCGTGCCTTAGACCGTGGGTAAATTGGCAGGATGCAACCTAAAATCACACGGCCTCGACATGAGCGTGTCATCTGGCCGTGGTGTGCAAGTCAGTAGCTAACCTAAAAATACATGGCCTCGACATGGGCGTGCTTGGTGGCCGTGGTGGGGAAGTCAGTATATGGCCTAAAAGTACACGGCCATGGCACACGGGCATGCCTAATGACTGTGTTGGTATAGTTAGTAAACAAGGTTGGACACGGGTCTGTCTAGAAGCCGTGAAGGGCACACGGTCTCCTCCCACGGGTGTGTCTCCCCTGTACTTTAGAAAAGTTTCAAATTTTCATGGAATTTCATATGTGTTTCAATTTAGTCCCGACTCGGTTTATAAGTATGATTAAGGTCCTGAGGACCCGATTAAGGGACATTATGTCTGAGAATGATGATTGAATGTTTGATTTTCTCTGTGAATGATTCCGATCTATCCAGTAACTCTCCTAACCTTAATCTGGCGACGGACTCAGGATAGGGGTGTTACATTTGGTTGGTATTAGAGCTACGGCTTAGCCGATTCTCGGACTAACATAGCATGTCAGAGTCTAGCTATACATGCCATATATCTGAATTGTGATAGTGTGATGAATCCTGACGTATAAATGTGATTTTCGTATAGTAATGGATCCCGAAAGAGCCGTAGCTGACGACGTAGAAAGTAATGCGCCTGCTCCTACGCAAAGGACCGTGCCCCCTGAATCGAGTTAAACTTTAAAAGAAAGAGGGCTTAAAAGGCAAATAGACCCAAGGTCTATTTGGGCTGGATGGCAAGGGCATGAAATCAGCAAGAAAATAAGGAGAATTAAGGGCAAAATTGGAATATTGCAAGATTTACTTAATAAAGCTAGGATTAAAGTGGAATTTTCTAGATTTCTCTTTGTTTTTCTTTATTCTCATCAGCAAAAACACCATAGAAGGTTTTCTTAAGCTGGTTTTCATATTTTTACTGTAAGTAAGTTCAATTCTTGATTATTTCTTGAAATTTTTGTGTTTTTGTAACTTTTAAAACTAGGTCCACTTGTTGAATTCATTAGTTTTAGATTTATGAATGAAATTGAAAGTTGCTATGAATATGCGCTGGAAGTATATGATGATTTAGCATGGAATTAGAGCTTGAAATTGTTTATATGTCGATTTTATTGAAATAATTAAATAGAAAGTGAATGTTTGAGACCTAATTGAAAAAAAGTTTGAAGTTAGGTTTTTTTGTGGAAATTCTACATTTCAATAGTTGTGAAATAACTTATAATGTCTAGGTAAAGTATTAATTGAGAAAAATTAGCTTAATTGAGGGGTTAATTGAGCAAGGACTGAATTGTATGAACTGTGAAATTTGGGGCAAAATGGGAATAACATTTTACATTAAAATAGTTTTGGACAGCAGCAGTAGTCTAACTTTGAAAAAATCACCAAAAATTATAGGAATTGAATTAGAGGATGAATAAAATATTAAATTAAAGATTATTGAGTATAGTTTCTCGTAGAAGAAACGGTGTAAGCAATGAAATTTTAAATCGTGAGATATAATAAATTTTGTGAGACAAGGTCAGAATAATTTTGGGTTCCCCTGTTCTGACTTTGGAAACTCATAAAAATTAGAGAAAAATAATTAGGGGTTTAAAGCTATATGTTTAAAATCCTGAATGAGTCTGTTTTAATGAGAAACAAATGAGAGCATCATTCAAATCCCTTACAAGGAGATAATTAATTTTAAGTGTATAAGGGTTGGAACTGCCAGACAGCAGAACATGGGTGACTTTAAAGAATTAACTATACTTATTGGCTAAACCAAAAATTCTGAAAATTTTATGGTAAGAAGATATGTGAGTCTAGTTTTAGGAAAAATTAGTAGATCTTAATTTGGGGTTCTGTAGATAAAGATAAAAATAATTTAGCAACTGTGGCACGGATGGATAGCTTGAATATCCATATAAGTAAATAGTGAAATTATTGATAATGTTACTTATAAGTGGGTTATAAACATTAAGGATGTAAAATAGAGTGAAGGTGAAGTCAATACTGATAAGTGAATGATTTTACAATGATAGATCGAGAACCCGAAGCAAGTTGAGGAAAAGAAAAAGTTCGGGATTAGTAGATTTTTGTGTACGAACAAGTATTGAGGTATGTTCGTGTAACTTGAATTATATTCTTAAATTCTTGAAATATATTTTTATTGATATGAATATGATTTGGATGTTTATTGTATGATAATTGATGAAGTATTGATATTCTTGATGAAAAGGGAAAATAAATCTTGGCTGAATGGAAGGAAAATTCGATGGATCTCTAAAAATGAATTGATGGTAAAAAAGATCTAGCCCAGACAGGTGATCCTATCCTAATATAGCCCTCCTAAAGAATATGTTGAAAATGGATTTAGCCCAGATGGGTAATCTGAATTAGGGTCTAAATTTAGCCTGGACTGGTTATTCAGATCCAACCTCATTAGAGTAATTGTCGTTTCAAGGGATTTAGCCTAGACTGGTAATCCCGACAATACTCTATGAGTTTATATTACAAGGGATTTAGCCTGGACTAGTAATCCCGCTGTAAGGATAAGGTTCGCGGGAGTGTGCTCTCTGAAATGGAAATGTGCACTAAAGTGTACCCCTAAAAATCCATCGAAATTCTAAGAAATTCAAGGGGATAAATATGGAAAAATAACAAGGGAATGAAAATCATGGTATTGATGAGCTCATCAATCATGGTATATATTATTGATACATGGAAATTATTGGACTAACTTGAATGTTGAGTTTTTGTATGTTACGGTAATAATGCATTGAATGGATGTATTAATGTTTATTGCATTGTATTAAAAATATTAGGTAAGTATAATTCTTGTTACATGAGCTTACTAAGCGCAAAGTGCTTACCCTGTTTCCTTTTCCCCTGTTTTGTAGTGTTAAGAGCTCACAGGTCAATTTCGGTTAGAGACACATCACACTATCAACTCAAGATTTTGGTATATAAAGGAACTTTATTTTGGGAATCAATGGCATGTATAAGCTAACAAAGTAAATGTTAAGGTGAAATGAATGTAAGGTTAGCCATTGGTATGGCTAACAAATCTTGGTTTTGGTTTGTGATAAGGTTATCTTATGGATATGCTTGAATCTATTTTGAAAATATGTTGAAATGGATTGGTTGGTTTGGATTGGTCTCGGTTTAAAATTGCAGGGAAGGTTAGATATTTATAAAATGGTTATATTGAGTTCAGAAAAAAAAAACCTTGGGATTTTGCGAAAAATTTTCTTATGGTTTCGATTTAATTTCGGTTTGGTCCCAATGTATGTTTTGGGCTTCGGAGACCCATCTAAGGGACGTCATGATATGTTTTGGTAAATAAATAGTATTTAACATGTGACATACCCTATTTCGGTGACGAATACTAGTAAGGGCTGTTACACCCCCTTAGGGATTTTCGTCCTTGAAAATCTTACTAGCAAAAAGGTTCGGGTCTTCCTCTGTCATAGTTTCCTCGGGCTCTCATGTGGCCTCTTCAACCCCATGTCTATGGCATAGTACTTTCACAAGTGCTATACTTTTATTCCTCAATTTCTTGACCTCCCGATCTAAAATCTTAACCAGCTCTTCACCATATGTCATGTCTGAACAAATCTCAACCTTTGTTGGTGAAATCACGTGTGATGGGTCAGAACGATACCGGCACAACATAGACACATGGAATACATCATGGATATTTTCTAACTCGGATGGTAAGGCTAATCAATAAGCTACTTGTCCAATTCTCTTAGTCACCTCATAAGGTCCAATAAAACGTGGACTTAATTTGCCTTTCCTACCGAATCTGAGGACTTTCTTCCACGGAGATACTTTCAAGAACACCTTATCACCGACCTGAATCTCAATTTCTTTTCATTTCAAATCTGCGTAGGATTTCTGTCTGTCCGAAGCGGCCTTCAAACAACAACGAATTACGTTTACTTTCACTCCTGTTTCTCTGACTAAGTCAACCCTACGTATCTGATTTTCTCTGAGTTCGGTCAATATAAAGGTGTTCGACACTTATGCCCATACAAAGCCTAATAAGGTGCCATTTTCAAACTCGACTGATAATTATTGTTGTAGGCAAACTCTACCAACGGTAAGTACTTTTCCCAACTGTCTTGAAACTTAAGAACACAACACCGTAGCATATCTTCAAGAATCTGAATTACTCTTTCCGACTGACCCTCGGTTTAAGGATGGAAAGCAGTACTAAAATTTAGTTTCATCCCCAACGCTTTTTGCAACTTTTTCCAAAACTGAGATGTGAACCTCGGATCTCTGTCTGAAATGATCGATAAAGGTACCCCGTGAAGTCTCACAATTTTAGAAATATACAAATCGGCCCATTTCTCAAGTGGATAATCGGTACGCACCGGTATAAAATGAGCTGACTTTGTTAATCTATCAACCACAACCCATACATCATCTTTCTTCCTTGGCATCAATGGCAATCCAGACACAAAATCCATGGTAATACGATCCCATTTCCACTTGGGAACCATCACGGGCTAAAGTAAACCCGAAACTACTTGGTGTTCGGCTTTCATTTGCGGACAAATTAAAAACTTAGAGACAAACTCTGAGATGTCTCTTTTCGTTCCCGACCACCAATACATTTTCTTCAAATCATTACACATTTTCACACTATCCGGATGGATAGACATACAACTGCTATGTGCCTTATGCAAAATTTTCTGAATAAGCTCGTCATCTTTGGGTACACAAATTCTGTCTTGAAACATTAAACAACCATCTGAACCAATCCGAAAATCTGATTCTATACCTGTCTGGCACTGATTTATCTTAGCTTGCAATTCTTTATCACCTTTTTGAGCTTCGCAGATCTCTTTCAAAAACATTGGTTTCGCTCTCAACTCAACTAAAATTGAACCATCGTCAGTCACAGATAACTGAGTATTCATAACCCTCACGGAAAACAATGACTTCCTACTCAAAGCATCGGCGACCACATTCGCCTTTCCAGGGTGATAGTCAATTATCAACTCATAATCTTTTATCAGCTCTAACCATCTCTGCTACCGTAGGTTTAACTCTTTTTGATTAATCAAATACTTTAGACTTTTATGGTCGGTAAATACTCGGCATTTCTCACCATACAAATGGTGTCTCTAAATCTTCAGTACGAACACTATGGCGGCCAGCTTTAAATCGTGAGTTGGATAGTTTTTCTCGTGTGGCTTCAGTTGTCTCGAGGCATATGCTATTATCTTGCCTCCTTGCATAAGCACACACCCCAATCCATTCGAGGATGCATCGCTATACACTACGAATTCTTTTTTCAATTTTGGCTGCGCTAAAACTGGGGCTTCAGTCAACAATGCTTTTAGTTTCTGAAAACTCTGTTGGCACTTCTTTGTCCATTCGAACTTAACATCTTTCTGTAGCGACCTCGTCATCGGTGTAGCAATCATGGAGAATCCTTTAACAAACCGTCTGTAGTATCCCGCTAAGCCCAAAAAGCTTCTGATCTCTAACACATTCCTCGGTGGTTTCCAATCAACAATAGCCGATATCTTGCTTGGGTCAACTCTAATTCCATCACCCGACACGATATGTCCTAAGAATCCAACTTCTCGGAGCCAAAATTCACTTTTACTAAATTTAGCAGATAACTGCTTATCTCTCAACGTCTGCAAAATAGTTCTCAAATGCTCCGCATGCTCACTCTCATCACGAGAATAAATTAATATATCATCGGTAAAAACAACAACGAATTTATCCAAGTACGGTCACAAAGTACGATTTATTAAATCCATAAACACGGCGGGAGCATTTGTTAAGCCAAAGGGCATGAAAAAAAACTCATAATGGCCATACCTCATCTGAAATGCAATTTTCGGTACATCTTGTTCCTTAACTCTCAGCTGGTAATAACTGAACCTTAGGTCTATCTTAGAAAACACTATGGCTCCCTTCAATTGGTCAAACAAATTGTCGATCCTTGGCAAAAGATACTTGTTCTTAACTGCAACCTTGTTGAGCTGTCGGTAGACTATACATAATCTCATCGACCTGTCTTTCTTTTTCACAAAAAGTACGGGAGCACCCTATGGAGAATAACTCGGTCTCAGAAAACCCTTATCTGTTAACTTTTGCAATTGGATTTTCAGTTCCTTTAACTCCATCAGAGCCATCCTATATGTGGCAATCGAAATTGGTGCCGTACTAGAGACCAACTCAATACCAAACTCGACTTCCCTAGCTAGAGGCAATCTGGGTAACTCTTCTAGAAACACGTCTGGATACTTGCATACCACAAGCACTGACTCAATCTTTACTTCTGACTCTTGGGTATTCAACACAAATGCAAGATAGGACTTATACCTTTTTCTCATGTATTTCTCAGCAGTGATAGAAGAAATCGGTACATGCAAGTTATCTGATTCACCTGATTCAACCTGAATAATATCCGCACTTTTACATCTCAGTTCAATAAACTTACTATGATAGTTTACTAACATGTTATGAACAGTCAACCAATCCATGCCAAGAATTAGGTCAAATTCATCAAACGGTAGTCGCATGAGGTTAGCCGAAAAACAATGGCCTCTAATCATCAAAGGATAGTTTCTACACACTTTGTTAACTATCACATGCTTGCCTAATGGGTTTGACACTTTTATCAGAAATTTTGTAAACTCAACAAGCATATTCATGCTAGACACCAATTTTCTACAAACATACGAATGGGTAGACCCCGGGTCAATCAAAGCAACAACAAAAATATCATGAAGAGAAAAAGTACCCGTAATCACATCTGAAGATGATGCCTCTTCGCGAGCACGAATGGCATATGTCCTTGCAGGAGCTTTACCCTCTGATCTCACAATTGAATCTCTAGGTGCACCTCTACTGCTAGCCCCACTTCCCGGGTTCTTCTGTGGTCTACCTCTAGAAGGAGCATTACTCGCTCGCACATCTTACTTTCTGTCTTTCTCTTCCATCTAAGGACAGTTTCGAATAAAATGGTCTAATGACCCACATTTGAAACAGCCTCTTTCATTTCCTCGGCATTGATGCCTACCACACTGTGAGCATTCCGGTCTATTAGGTCGAGCAGTACCAACACTCGCAATTGAAGTGACATGAGCCTTAGATGCCGTGTACTGCTTATTCTTATTTCTTTTCGAGAATCCAACTGAAGCATTAGATCGAGTAGGGAACTCTCTTGATTTCTTAGATGAGGGCTGAAATGATTTCCTGAACTATCTTTTCTTTGACTCACGAGACTCAATATCAACTTTCCTTTCCTCTTTGGCCAATTCCTCAAACTTACAGGCTCTTTCAACAAGTACCACAAACTCCCTTAACTCTAAGATGCCAACTAATAATCAGATGTCTTTGTTCAATCTATCCTCAAATCTCTTACACATGATGGTTTCGGTGGATATGCACTCCTGAGCGTATTTGCTTAGCCTTGCAAACTCACGCTCATACTCGGTTACCATTATACGGTCTTGTTTTAGCTTAAGGAACTCTTTTCTTTTCTGATCGATAAACCTTTGGCTGATAAACTTTTTACGAAACACTTCTTGGAAAAATTCCCATGTTACACTTTCCCTTGGTACAACCGACACAAGGGTGTTCCACCATTGGTAGGCCGAGTCTCGTAGGAGTGACACAACACACTTCATGCACTCCTCAGGTGTGCAAGACAACTCATCAAACACCCTAATGGTATTTTCTAGCCAAAATTCTGCTCTCTCAAGGTCACCATCTATATTCGCTAAAAATGCTTCAGTCCCTTATTTTTCGAATTCTGTCAACTGGAGGTTTTTCTCTTCTAATCGTTTCCACTACTTGGGGAGCTGTGGGGGCAGGCTGGCGAATTGGAGGGGGTGGTGGAGGTGGAGCATTCGGGTTTGCACGAACAAGCTCCGAAAACCATACATTCATTGTATGGAGGAAGGCTTCTCTAGCCCATCCGCCATGACTCAGTGTCACGTGCCCACTTTCGATTGTCACGGTCTCTTCTGTAGGAGCTGGTGCATTACTCCCGACATCATCTGTCACTGCTCCGTTAGGATCCATTCACTATATAAAAACACCTTTTAAATTGTCAGGAGTCGTCACACTATCAAAATTCATTTATGGCATGTATAACTAGAATCGTACACACACTAGGTTAGTCCTAAAATCGACTAAAGCATGCTCTAATACCACTAAATGTAACACCTCTTACCCTGTTTGACGCCAGAACAGGGTACGAGGCATTACCTTACTAAAACACATACTAACATACATTTTCGGGTCATCAATGTTCGTTAAAATTTAAAACTTTTCAAACTTCCTCTTAACGACCTTAACACGGGCTTATGAGGCCCAAAGCATACTTTAGAAACGATTCAGGACCAAACCGAGTTTATAGAAAACTATGGAAAATATCACTAAAAATAGGGGTGCACGCCGGTGTGGAAGGGCTGTAATACCCCTAACCTGTATCCATCGCCGGACTAGGGTTAAAGGCGTTACCGAACAGATCAAAAACCTTTATAGAAATGTCATACAATTGAATATTAACCTCCACCATAATGTCCCCTTAGTAGGTGATCGAGACCTAAAACATGCTATAAACCGGGTTGGAACTAAATCGGAACACATACAAAATTTCATGGAAATTTAAAACTTTTCTATGTTTCAGGGGTTACACGCTCGTATGGGCAGGCCATGTGCCTTCCACGGCTGCTAGACACATCCGTGTGTCCTCCCCGTGGTCGAAACTGACCTTTACTCCACGGCCACCAAGCACGTCCGTGTACTTTGGCCGTGGTCGATCCTGTTGAAAACCACACGATTACTAGGCACGTCCGTGTGCCAAGGCCGTGTACTCTTATACTAGCTACTGACTTTGTCCCACGGTCACTAGGCACGTCCGTGTGCCATAACCGTGTGGCAAAATAGGCCATTTGCAAGGCCAAAATTCCACCCACATGGGTCTTACATACAAGCAAAATCATCAAGATGTCCCATGTAACATCCCAAACTCGGCCCATACGTTTCGACCAGATCTGGTATGCTATGGGTTGTACATTGAAAACTTTTGCTAATGGTTGGTTTGGAAATCGTAAGTTAATGAGATAATATTTGAATAAATAAATGTCATATTAAAAAAAAACCTCATATTTTTATTATCTTTGAATAATTAAACCCTTGACAAAAATTTCATGAGTTGCAACTATTAAAACCACTTAGATGAATATAACTATGGGACCTTATTACATCAAAATTTTCCCAAAATAAAATAAAACTTAATGAAAAACCGGAAAAGTCTATAAAAAAAAAAAAACCGATGGCCCCTCGAGTCCGTCTCGGCTCCCATATCCACGATCTACTGCTCATCTGAAAAGTTACGGAAAATAATTGGGTGAGTCACCAAGACTCAGTGTGCAAATCCCGAAAACACATAAAAGGCTTAAGCCCATAAACACATTATGGGCATTGGCACGTATACAAGGGTAACTATATATGCATCATGGTCCATCCCAACATAGAAATCCATCCTCTACACACCAACCCGTACCAACCATCACACCTTGGGGATTTCTACAATCAACCCACCAACCGCTACACACCATATCGACAGTCATACTGCCTATTCCTTTTCAATTAGGAATTTTAACGTGGGTTTTCTACCATCGATCACCAAGTGACCTAACATTTCATTTCGTGGGTTTTCTACCACCGATCACCGTGTGACCAATCATTTTATTACGTGGGTTTTCTACCACCGATCACCATGTGACCAATCATTTTATTACGTGGGTTTTCTACCACCGATCACCATGTGACCAATCATGCTCTTCCCCTTCATTATCATAATCCCACCCCATGCATACACACATAAAGAAAACATCATACAGGCTTTCATATATTTCGATGCACATAGAGATTTCTATGATTACGTACCTGGCATCCTTGCCTAACCCTTTTAGGGTTTCATTCGATTGTCTACACAGCCACTTTTCGGCTTTTTAGCCCATAACATAAACATACATATATTCATACAGATTATCAGTGTTTTAGAGATCTACACACCTGATTACTGATAGAATGATACTTTCTGTGTCGACGCTATCCGTAGTCGACACAACTGCTATCTGCCTAAGATGTTGTTCAGATACCGGTCCACAGCTAAGTGGACAATCTCGAGCGGCAGATACCACTCGTTTCTTAAACTTAGGGATTCTCTCTTTTGCCTGATCCATATTTAATTCCATCACAAGTCCTTGTCAAAACTACTATCAAATTTATGATCTTTAATCCTCATCATAAAGTTAAGATCTTGCATATAATAAGCGAATCTAGTAAAAATCTAGGGAAAATCTTCTTACCTTAAAATCCTGAAATTGGAGACTAACGTTTTTCGACTTTTAGATCTAGACGACCAAGTTTCCTTCAAATCCCATAATGCCGCCCAACATAGAACCATTAAACTATTAGCTTTTCGACTTTTGCCTTTCAAGAACCGAAATAGAACATGAGATCTAACAGAAGTTGACACTTACCTTAGCACAGGGAATTCAGCTAGCACTTGGAGAGAAGATTCGACAATGTCAAAGAAGAAGTTTTAAATGCTGGAAGAATAGAACTAACTCACAAATGGGATGAGTAGAGAAAAATGATGGGGATTTTGACTTTTTAGAGAAATCGGCTCAAGAGAAAAAGAATGGAGAAAAGAGTGAAAGGAGAGGTTTCGGCTTTTGAAGAAATTGAAGAAAAGAAATTGTAGAGGGAGAGGCTAAGAATTTTGGCACAAAGAGTGAAGAGGAAATTAGGGTTTAAATGCCAGAATCAATGAGATATCCCCCCTATTTATAAAAATTTCGGCACCTATTGTTTAAAACCGAAAACGCCCTTCTTGATAACTAAAAGTCAAGCTAATAAAAAGGGAAAATTCGGCACCCCTTATCCATGAAGTAGCCAAATTCTTTACTCCTCTAGGTGGTGGCTATTTTCGGCCATCACCTTGCCTTACAGATAGCTTCTATCTTTTCTCCTTTTTATCATCTATATTATCAATTATAAAATCCACATAAATCTTCCTATTTTTGAGCCTTGTTGCCGTCAACTTCACTTAACCCTAATGCCGAATTTATCTAACTTAAATTAAAGGATTTGGGCTCTATGAAACTTGAATTTTGGGCCCCTAACTCCTTGTGTGTGGCGTCACCCCTTGCTCCTCTTTAAAGTGCCAAAAATGGCCCAGAAACATGGGCTCCTTGATGCCAAAACTTGGGCCCCTTTAAATGTTAATGACGCCACCTTCTAATTCCCTTGCAGTGCCACCTTTTGTTGGGCCACAAGCCCACGTTAGTATTTTAAACACAATTACCACCTTTTAACTCTATAATGCCTTATCAGATAATTTAACCAAGGCCTCTGCCTAATCCTGAGCCCAATTTGGACCCCTATCACTTAAATTAACATATTACACCTGTTCTCCCATTAAACACATAGGCCCAAAAATTCAGGATGTTACATCTCATACCTATTTAGCAACCAATAACATACCAAAAATAACAATCCAAATTACAAGACTAAAACTCAACTCATCACAAGCATAATTTATTCATTTGCTTAATCAAAACTTGACCATTTCATGAATCAACTAACCATGCCAAAAACATACTTCACACATACCACATTCATTCAAGCAAATTCTCAGTTCATAACTAGCCAAATCAGATGGCAAAGTTCTTATAATAAACTTATATCAAATACTAGCCTATACATGCCATATCAAGCTATATACATTTCCAAAGTGTACCGAAATGAGTTTAGTAGTATGATGACGAACCTTGACGGTCCCGAGCCTTTAGTAGCTTTGACAAACTATAAAACAGAGAGAAACACACACAGAGTAAGTTTTCCAAAAGCTTAGTAAGTCATATTACAAACAAACTTAGCATGGATGGCATATGTGCATATAGGTACATTGGCACATCTTAATTACTTAACAAACTATCACATATCTGCTTTGATCCATGTACTTAACCATATTTGCCACATTCATCAATTCAAAAGACTTATATATATACAAGCTCTTTCTTGCTTACTTTAACGTATCATAATGTTATCCCAATATACATAATCATCATAGTAAGATCACATAGATACTTACCGTATATACACACTTAGTGTATAAATCAACGTACCTAAAATGGATTCACTATTTACATAGCCATTCGTATCACAAACTTGCCCGTTGAACCGTAAAGAAACTAGTAGGATACTCAGAAAGCTCGGAATAGTCGTACAATGCTAACATCCTAGATGAGGTCTTATATGCACTCAAATATCGATGCCACTATCCCGGACAGGGTCTTACACGAATCAATACGATGTCGATGTCCCAGACATGGTCTTACACGTAAAGATCATATCGATGCCAACGTCCCAGACGTGGTCTTACACGTAACGCTCATATCGATGCCTATATCCCAAACGAGGTCTTACACAAAATCTCAAATCAATGCCAACGTCGCAGACGTGGTCTTACATGATAAAAACAGAACAAATACATATGTCATGACATAGCCAATGCTATCTATTCCTAGGTTCATAAGGGACTTTTCGGATATTGTCACTAAGTAATCATTATCTCGGAATTCATGAACAATTCATACCATGAGTATTCATTGATGACAATAGTCATAAGAACATACATAATTCAATACGAATACATTTATTTGCATAATGACTTACCTTTGATTCGATTTAACAGAAATGGAAACGGCTACTCGGTTACTTTCGCTTTCCCTCGATCTAAGTCCACTTTCTTCGGTTCTTGATCTATACATATTCAGAATTAACCCTTTTATTCACTAATTCATTCAATTCAATCCAAGGACACACATTTTAGGGCTATGTACAAATTAACCCTCACATTTGCACAATTTATCAATTTAGTCCATTTTTCTCAAAACATCAAATTCACAAAATCATCACACATCCAAGCTTAGCCGAATGCATATATATATATCATACAAGCCCATATTTTCCATCAAATTTGCAATTTAGCCCTTCAAATTACTATTTTTTTCAATTTAGCCCTAATTAGTTAAATTCATCAAAAATTCAAGAACAAAGTATGTTCATCTAGCTCAAATATTTCATTTAGCACCATAAATCATCATAAAGCTCAACATAACATCAATGGCATTTCTCATGAACAACATTAATTCATCAAATTAAGACATGGGCTTGATAGTAGACTAAGCAACAATTGCAAAAACATAGAAATTATCGAAAACCGAATCAAAATCATACCTTATTCAAAGAGTTTTGTAACCGAATGCCCTTGCTTTATATTTCTTTCTCTTTTTCTTTGGTATTTTCGGCTAGAATGGATGAACACATCCACTAGCTTTCTCATTTGATTTATTAACTAAAATATCCATTCAATTAATAAATAAATGAAACATATAATAAGGGCATATTTGTCCTTTGTTCATCCACTAACTAAATAGTGGTCTATTTATTTCATAAGGCCCTCACAAAAGCAACATCACATAAATACTTTAACAAATAGCATGAAACTTTGCATTGTAATACAATTTAATCCTTTTGTCAGATTAAGCATATAGATGGACAAATTATCGTACAAAAACTTCACATATATTAATTCACATATCAACGACACAGAATATAATATTAAAATATTATACGGACTCAGATTTGTGGTCCCAAAACCACTATTTTACTAGGGTATAAACAGAACTGTTACAATTCTCCCCCTCTTGGGGATTTTCGTCCCCAAAAATCTTACCGTTAAAAAGATTCAGATATTGCTGTCTCATTGAATCTTCAGGGTCCCACGTAGCCTTTTCTATTCTGTGCCGATTCTATAGTACTTTCACTAACGAAATTTTCCTGTTTCTCATCTTTTTCACTTCACGAGCTAAGATGATGTTCTTCTTCATATGTCATATCTGATCGGATTTCAATTTCAGATGGAGCAATCAAAACATGAAATACATTGTGTATCTTTTCTAGCTCAGGGGGCAACCTTAATCTATATGCAACAGGCCCAACTCGTTCAATGATCTCATACAGTCCAATGAACCTTGTACTTAACTTGCCTTTATGTCCAAATCGAAGCACTTTCTTCCACGGAGACACTTTCAGAAATACTTTGTCGCTGATCTCAAATCCTATATCTTTTCGTTTCAAATCTGCATAAGACTTCTGACGGTCAGATGCTGCTTTGAAACAATTTCGGATCAATTTCACTTTCTATTCAGAGTCTTTTATCAAATTGACCCCGTGAAGCTTATTTTCACTAAGTTCGGTCCAATACAGAGGTGTATGACATTTACGTCCGTACAAAGCTTCATAAGGTGCCATTTTAATGCTCGACTGAAAACTATTATTGTATACAACTTCAATCAATGGCAGATACTGTTCCCACGTACCCTTAAACTCAAGTGTACTACATCTTAACATGTCTTCAATAATCTGAATGATCCGCTAGGATTGACCATCTGTTTGCGGATGAAATGTTGTACTGAAATGTAGTTTCGTGCCTAAAGCTTCATGCAATTTCTTCCAGAACCTCGATGAGAACCTCAGATCCCTATCTGACACAATAGATAGTGGCACCCCATGCAATCTAACAATTTGAGAAATATAAAGCTCGGCTAATCTATCAAGTGAATAGCAAGATCTTACCGGAATAAAATGGGCCGATTTCCTCAATCGGTCAACTATGACCCAAATTACTTCTTTTTTTCTCGGAGTTTGGGGCAAACCAGAAACAAAATCCATTGTCACTCTATCCTGTTTCCATTCAGGAATCAGAATTGGCTGTAGCAAACCAGACGAAACTTGATGTTCGGCTTTCACTTGTCGGCAGATTAAGCATTTCGAAACAAAGTTAGAAATGTCTCGTTTCATACCAGACCACCAATAGTGTTGCTTCAAATCATGGTACATCTTTGTACTTCCCGAATAACAGATAGACGACTGTTATGTGCTTCACTTAAAATCAACTGAATCAACTTTTGATTTCTTGAAACACAGATACGACCTCGAAAACTCAAGCAATCATTAATAACCCGAAATTCAGATTCAGAATTCGAATCACACAGAACTCGTTTTGCTAATAACTCATTATCTGATTTCTGAGCATCGTATATCTGCTGTATAAACAATGGTTTCGCTTTTAACTCAGCTAACATAGAACTATCATCAGACAAATCTAACTGAGCATTCAAAGAACGTAGTGCAAATAATGATTTTCTACTCAACGCATCAGCAACAATGTTCGCTTTACCCGGATGATAATCTATCACGAGCTCATAATCTTTTGATAGCTCTAACCATCTTCTTTGACGCAGGTTCAAATCTTTCTGAGTCACCAGATATTTCAGACTTTTAATATCTGAAAACACATGACAATTCTCACCGTACAGATAATGGCGCCAAATCTTAAGTGCAAACACAATCACATCTAGCTCAAAGTCATGTGTCGGATAATTATTTTCACTAGGATTCAATTTTCTCGAGGTATAAGCTACAACTTTGCCTTCCTGCATCATAACACATCCCAAACCATTTAACGAAGCATCACTGTATAACAAATTCTTTACCCCGATTCTGGCTGTACTAACAATGGAGCTTCTGTTAATAGAGTTTTCAACTGATCAAAACTTTTCTAGCATTTATCCGACCATTCAAATCTAACATCTTTTTGAAGTAATCTAGTCAACGGAGTAGCTATCACTGAAAATCCTTTTATAGATCAACGATAATAACCAGTTAAACCCAGAAAACTACGGACTTCAGATACATTTCTCGGAGGTTTCCAATTCAGAATAGCAGAAATCTTACTTGGATCCACTCGGATTCCAGAAGCTCACACAATATGTCCCAGAAAACTAACCTCGTATAACTAGAATTCACATTTGCTAAATTTCACAGACAATTGCTTTTCTCTCAAAGTTTGTAACAAAATTTTCAAATGTTTAACATGCTCATTTTCATCACTTGAATAAATCAAGATGTCGTCTATGAACACCACAACAAATCGATCTAGGTATGGTCTAAAATGTTCATCAGATCCATAAAAATAGTAGGAGCATTGGTTAGTCTAAATGGCATTACTAAAAACTCAAAATACCCGTACCTCGTTCTGAAAGCAGTCTTTGAAATGTCTGAATCTTTAACTCTCAATTGGTATTATCCCGGTCTCAGATTAATCTTAGAAAATACAGTAACTCCTTTTAACTGATCAAATAAATCGTCTATTCGGGGCAACATATATTTTATCTTTATTGTCACTTTATTCAACTGACGGTAATGGATACACATCATTATCGTGCCATCTTTCTTTTTCACAAACAGAACAGGAGCACCCTATGGCAAGAAACTAGGTCTAGCAAACCCTCTATTTATCAATTCTTGTAATGTGACTTTAAATCTTTCAACTCTGTTGGTGCCATTATATACGGAGCTATTGATATAGGTGTAGTATCAGGCAGTAAATCAATACTAAATTCAACTTTACGAATTAGAGGTAAACCGGTTAACTCTTCAGGGAACACATTAGAATATTCACAAACAATAGGCACTGATTCAACTTTCTTCTCAGACACTTTCAAATCAATCATATAAGTGAAATATGCCTCATAACCCTTTTTCACATAAGTTTGAGCTTTCAAAACAGATATCACAGAAGGCAATCAATTCAAATCATTAGACTCAACTCGTACAATCTCATCATTCGGACATCCCAAATCAATAGTCTTTCTTTTACAATTTACAATAGCATCATGCAAAGTCAACCAGTCCATACCCAGAATGATATGGAACTCATCAAATGGCAAAAGCATCAGATCAGCAGGGTAACAGATATCTGAAAATATCAACGGACATTTCTTGCATACCTTGTCAACCAGGACACCTTTTCCTAAGGGGTTCGATACTTTTATAGCGAACTCAGTAGACTCTACAGGCAAAGTCTTACTAAATACTAAACTCATGCATACATACGAATGCGTAGAACCAGGGTCTATCAATGCAATCACAGAAGTATCATAAAGTATAAAAGTACCCGTTATAGCATCTGGTGATGAAGCTTCCTCACGAGCTCGAATAGCATACGCTCTGGCAGGCGCTCTGGCTTTAGATCTTACAATATTGTCTCTCGTAGTTCTCTAACAATCACTAAATTTTCTTACATTCTTCGAAGGTCTTCCTCTCACAGGTTTGTTATCCGATCTCAGATTCTGAGCAGTTTCTAGCTCAAAGGACCCAAGAAAATCAAGGATAAAATGATCAAGTGAACCACAACTGCAGCAAGCTCTGTCATTTAATCTACAGCTTCCTGGATGCCTTTTCCCACAATGTTTACATTCAGGTCTCTCAGATCGAACATTACCAACGTCGGCCACTGAAGTTGCTAGAGTTTTGGATCTCATTTGTGATCTAGCTCGATTTTTGTTCGAATGTCCCACATTATCTCTGGAACGACTTTGATCATCTCTGAATCTTTTCAGAGCAGACTGAAATGATTTGCTCAGAAATCTCTTTCTCATATCTCGGGCTACAAACTCAGCTTTTCTTTTATCTTTCCCAAGTGCCTCAGCTTTGCACGCTCTATCAATGAATACTACGAACTCTTTTATTTTTAAGATCCCGACTAACAAACAATGTCTTCATTAAGACCATCTTCAAACCTTTTGCACATTATCGCTTCAGATGATATACATTCTCGGGGATACTGACCTAATCTCACGAATTCTCGTTCATACTCAGTAATAGTCATTCGGCCCTGTTTTAGTTCTAGAATTTCCTTTCATTTTTGATCGACGAATCTCTCACTGATATATTTCTTCCGGAACTCGCTCTGAAAGAAGTCCCATGTAACTCGCTCTTTTGGAACAACAGTAATTAAAGTTTTCCACCATTGATAAGTTGCATCTCAGAGTAATGATACAACACACTTTATGCATTCTTTCGGAATCAAAGACATCTCATCAAATACCCGGATCATGTTTTCTAACCAGAACTCAGCTTTCTCGGCATCGTCATCACTAGTAGCCCTGAACTCTTCTTCCCCATATTTACAGATTTTATCAATTGGAGGCTTATTCAACAGATTTGGATACATAACCGGTGGCACAACTATAGTCTGAGGGGGAATAACTGAGGGCAGGGGTTGCAAAATAGTCGGGTTATTCTTTACGAATTGAGTGAACCACTCACTCATCATCTGGAAGAAAGCTTGTTTAGCTTCTCCCACTTGATCACTCGTAGCCGGTCTCGAATCAGAGGGTGCTGCCCCTTGCGCAGGAGTAGGCGCATTACTTTTTACGTCGCCAGTTACAGCTCTTTCAGGATCCATTGCTATACGAAAATCACATTTTTTTACACGTCAGGATTCATCACACTATCATAGTTCAGATATATGGCATGTATATCTAGACTCTAACACACTATGTTAGTCTGAGAATCAGCTAAGCTGTAGCTCTGATACCAACCAAATGTAACACTCCTAACCCATATCTATCGTCGGACTAGGGTTAAAGGCATTACTGAATAGATCGAAAACCTTTACAAAAATGTCATACAATTGAATATTAACCTCAACCATAATGTCCCCTTAGTAGGTCATCGAGACCTAAAACATGCTATAAACTGGGTCGGGACTAAATCGAAACACATACAAAATTCCATGGAAATTTTAAACTTTTTTATGTTTCAGGGGTTGCACGCCCCTATGGGCAGGCCGTGTGCCTTCCATGGCTGCTAGACACACTCGTGTGTCTTCCCCATGGTCGAAACTGACCTTTGCTCCACGACCACCAAGCACGCCCCTGTACTTTGGCCGAGGTCGATCCTGTTGAAAACCACACGATTACTAGGCACGTTCGTGTGCCACGGCCGTGTACTCTTATGCTAGCTACTGACATTGTCCCACGGTCACTAGGCACGCCCGTATGCCACAACTGTGTGGCAAAATAGGCCATTTGCAAGGCAAAAATGCCACCCACATGGGTCTTACATACAAGCAAAATCATCAAGACATCTCATACCTATTTGGCAACCAATAACATACCAAAAATAACCATCCAAATTACAAGACTAAAACTCAACTCATCACAAACATAATTCATCCATTTGCTTAATCAAAACTTGACCATTTCATGAATCAACTAACCATGCTAAAAACATACTTCACACATATCACATTCATTAAAGCAAATTCTCAGTTCATAACTAGCCAAATCACATGGCAAAGTTCATACAATAAACTTATATCACATACTAGCCTATACATGCCATATCAAGCTATATACATTTCCAAAGCGCACCAAAATGAGTTTAGAAAATACAGTAGCTCCTTTTAATTGATCAAATAAATCGTCTATTCAAGGCAACGGATATTTATTCTTTATTGTCACTTTATTCAACTGACAGTAATCGATACACATCATTATCATGCCATCTTTCTTTTTCACAGACAGAACAGGAGCAACCCATGGCAAGAAACTCGATCTAGTAAACCCTGTATCTGTCAATTCTTGTAACTGTGACTTTAACTCTTTCAACTCTGTTGGTGCCATTATATACGGAGCTATTGATATAGGTGTACTATCAGGCAGTAAATCAATACTAAATTCAACTTCACGAATCGGAGGTAAACCTGGTATTTCTTCAGGGAACACATTAGAATATTCACAAACAATAGGACTGATTCAACTTTCTTCTCAGACACTTTCGAATCAATCACATAAGTGAAATACGCCTCATTACCCTTTTTCACATATGTTTGAGCTTTCAAAACAGATATCACAGTAGGCAATCAATTCAAATCATTAGACTCAACTCGTACAATCTCATCATTCGGACATCTCAAATCAATAGTCTTTCTTTTACAATTTACAACAGCATCATGCAAAGTCAACCAGTCCATACCCAGAATGTTATGGAACTCATCAAATGGCAAAAGCATCAGATCAGCAGGGTAACAGATATCTCAAAATATCAACAGACAGTTCTTGCATACCTTGTCAACCAGGACACCTTTTCCTAAGGGGTTCGATAATTTTATAGCAAACTCAGTAGACTCTACAAGCAAAGTCTTACTGAATACTAAACTCATGCATACATACGAATGCGTAGAACCAGGGTCTATCAATGCAATCACAAAAATGTCATAAAGTATAAAAGTACCCGTTATAACATCTGGTGATGAAGCTTCCTCACGAGCTCGAATAGCATACGCTCTGGCAGGCGCTCTGGCTTCAGATCTTACAATAGCGTCTCTCGTAGTTCTCTAACAACCACTGACGTTTCTTGCATTCTTCGAAGGTCTTCCTCTCACAGGTTTGTTATCCGATCTCAGATTTTGAGCAGTTTCTGGCTCAACCTACTCAAGGCAATCAAGGATAAAATGATCAAATGATCTACATTCGAAGCAAGCTCTGTCATTTAATCTACAGCTTCCTGGATGCCTTTTCCCACAATGTTTACATTCAGGTCTCTCGGATCGAACATTACCAACGCTGGCCACTGAAGTTGCTGGAGTTTTGGAACTCATTTGTGATCTAGCTCGATTTTTGTTCGAATGTCCCACATTATCTCTGGAACGACATTGATCATCTCTGAATCTCTTCAGAGCAGACTAAAATGATTTGCTCAGAAATCTATTTCTCGTATCTCGGGCTACAAACTCAACTTTTCTTTTATCTTTCTCGAGTGCCTCAACTTTGCATGCTCTATCAATGAGTACTACGAACTCTTTTATTTTGAAGATCCCGACTAACAAACGAATGTCTTCATTAAGACCATCTTCAAACCTTTTGCACATTATTGCTTCAGATGATATACATTCTCGGGGATACTGACCTAATCTCACGAATTCTCGTTCATAGTCGATGAATGATCATTCGACCTGTTTTAGTTCCAGAAATTCCTTTCATTTTTGATCGACGAATCTCTCACTGATATATTTCTTCTATAACTCGCCCTGGAAGAAGTCCTATGTAACTCGCTCTTTTGGAACAACAGAAATTAAGGTTTTCCCCCATTAATAAGTTGCATCTCGGAGTAATGATACAACACACTTTATGCATTCTTCCAGAGTCAAAGACATCTCATCAAATACCCGGATCATGTTTGCTAACCAGAACTCAGCTTTCTCGGCATCGTCATCACTGGTAGCCCTGAACTCTTCTTCCCCATATTTACAGATTTTATCAACCGGAGGCTTATTCAATAGATTCGGATACATAACCGGTGGCACAACTGTAGTCTGAGGGGAAATAACCAGGGGTCGGGGTTGCAAAACAGTCGGGTTATTCTTTACGAATTGAGTGAACCACTCACTCATCATCTGGAAGAAAGCTTATTTAGCTTCTCCCTCTTGACCGCTCGTAGCCGGTCTCGAATCAGAGGGCGTTGTCCCTTGCGCAGGAGCAGGCGTATTACTTTCTACGTCGCCAGTTAAAGCTCTTTCGGGATCCATTGCTATACGAAAATCACATTTTTTTACACGTCATGATCATCACACTATCACAGTTCAGATATATGGCATGTACATCTAGACTCTGACCCACTTGTTAGTCTG
The DNA here is from genome assembly GCA_025503065.1 of Gossypium bickii. NCBI lineage: Eukaryota > Viridiplantae > Streptophyta > Magnoliopsida > Malvales > Malvaceae > Gossypium > Gossypium bickii. The sequence goes on from CP106712.1 coordinate 30,097,393, forward strand.
AGAATCGGCTAAAATATAGCTCTGATACCAGCCAAATGTAACACCCCTAACCCATATCCATCGTCAGACTAGGGTTAAAGGCGTTACCGAACAGATCGGAAACCTTTACAGAAATGTCATACAATTGAATATTAACCTCAACCATAATGTCCCCTTAGTAGGTTATCGAGACCTAAAACATAAATCGGGTCGGGACTAAATCAAAACACATACAAAATTTCATGGAAATTTAAAACTTTTTTAAGTTTCAGGGGTTACACGCCCCTATGGGCAGGCTGTGTGCCTTCCACGGCTACTAGACACACCCGTGTGTCCTCCCTATGGTCGAAACTGACCTTTGCTCCATGACCACTAAGCACGCCCGTGTACTTTGGCCGTGGTCGATCCTTTTGAAAGCCACACGATTACTAGGCACGTCCGTGTGCCACGGCCGTGTACTCTTATGCTAGCTACTGACATTGTCCAACGGTCACTAGGCACGCCCGTATGCCACAACCGTGTGGCAAAATAGGCCATTTGCAAGGGAAAAATGCCACCCACATGGGTCTTACATACAAGCAAAATCATCAAGACATCTCATACCTATTTGGCAACCAATAACATACCAAAAATAACCATCCAAATTACAAGACTAAAACTCAACTCATCACAAACATAATTCATTCATTTGCTTAATCAAAACTTGACCATTTCATGAATCAACTAACCATGCTAAAAACATACTTCACACATATCACATTCATTAAAGCAAATTCTCAGTTCATAACTAGCCAAATCACATGGCAAAGTTCATACAATAAACTTATATCACATACTAGCCTATACATGCCATATCAAGCTATATACATTTCCAAAGCGTACCAAAATGAGTTTAGTAGTGTGATGACGATCCTTGAGGGTCCCGAGCCTTCAATAGCTTTGACAACCTATAAAATAGAGAAAAACACACACACAGATTAGGTTTTACAAAAGCTTAGTAAGTCATATTACAAACAAACTTAGCATGGATGGCATATGTGCATATAGGTACATTGGCACATCTTAATTACATAACAAACTATCACATATATTTTTTGATCCATGTACTCGACCATATTTGCCACATTCATCAATTCAAAAGTCTTATATATATACAAGCTGTTTCATGCTTACTTTCACATATCATAATGTTATCCCAAAATACATATTCATCATAGTAAGATCACATAGATACTTACCTTATATACACACTCAGTGTACACTTAGTGTATAAATCAACGTACCTGAAATGGATTCACTATTTGCATAGCCATTTGTATCACAAACTTGCCCGTTGAACCGTAAGGAATCTAGTGGGATACTCAGAAAGCTCGGAATAGTCATACAATGCCAACGTCCCAGATGAGGTCTTATATGCACTCAAATATCGATGTCACTATCCCAGACAGGGTCTTACACGAATCAATACGATGCCAATGTCCCAGACATGGTCTTACACGTAAAGATCATATCGATGCCAACGTCCCAGATGTGGTCTTACATGTAACACTCACATCAATGCCTACGTCCCAGACGAGGTCTTACACGAAATCTCAAATTAATGCTAACGTCCCAGACGTGGTCTTACATGATAAAAACAGAACAAATACCTATGTCATGGCATAGCTAATCCTATCTATTCCTAGGTTCATAGGGACTTTTTAGATATTGTCACTAAGTAATCCTTATCCTAGAATTCGTGAACAGATCATATCATGAGTATCCATCGATAACAATAGTCATAAGAACATATATAATTCAATACGAATACGTTTATTTGCATAATGACTTACCTTTGATTCTATTTAACGGAAATGGAAACGGCTACTCGGTTACTTTCGCTTTCCCGCGATTTAAGTCCATTTTCTTCGGTTCTTGATCTATACATATTCAGAATTAACCCTTTTATTCACTAATTCATTCAATTCAATCTAAGGACACACATATTAGGGCTATGTACAAATTAACCCTCACATTTGCACAATTTATCAATTTAGTCCATTTTTCTCAAAACATCAAATTCACAAAATCATCACACATCCAAGCTTAGCCGAATGCATATATATATCATACAAGCCCATATTTTCCATCAAATTTGCATTTTAGCCCTTCAAATTACTATTTTTCAATTTAGCCCTAATTAGCTAAATTCATCAAAAATTCAAGAACAAAGTATGTTCATCTAGCTCAAATATTTCATTTAGCACCATAAATTATCACAAAGCTCAACATAACATCAATGGCATTTCTCATGAACAACATCAATTCATCAAATTAAGACATGGGCTTGATAGTAGACTAAGCAACAATTGAAAAAACATAGAAATTATCGAAAACCGAATCAAAATCATACCTTATTCAAAGAGTTTTGTAACCGAATGCCCTAGCTTCATATTTCTTTCTCTTTTTCTTTGGTATTTTCAGATAGAATGGATGAACACATCCACTAGCTTTCTCATTTGTTTTATTAATAACATATTATTAATCCATTTACTAAAATATCCATTCAATTAGTAAATAAAATAAACATATAATAAGGGCATATTTGTCCTTTGTTCATCCACTAACTAAATAGTGGTCTATTTATTTCATAAGGCCCTCACCTTTTAAAAGCGACATCACATAAATACTTTAACAAATAGCATGAAACTTTGTATTGTAATATAATTTAATCCTTTTGTCAGATTAAGCATATAGACGGACAAATTATCACACAGAAACTTCACATATATTAATTCACATATCAACGACATAGAATATAATATTAAAATATTATACAGACTCGGATTTGTGGTCCTAAAACCACTATTCTGACTACGGTATAAACAGAACTGTTACAATTCTCCCCCTCTTAGGGATTTTCATCCCCAAAAATCTTACCGTTAAACAGATTCAGATATTGCTGTCTCATTGAATCTTTAGGGTCCCACGCAGCCTTTTCTATTCCGTGTCGATTCCGTAGTACTTTCACTAATGAAATTTTCTTGTTTCTTAACTCTTTCACTTCACGAGCTAAGATACGGATCGGTTCTTCTTCATATGTCATATCTGATCGGATTACAATTTCAGATGGAGCAATCATATGTGATGGATCGGATCGATAGCTACGGAGCATCGAAACATGAAATACATTGTGTATCTTTTCTAGCTCAGGGGGCAGCCTTAATCTATATGCAACAGGCCCAACTCATTCAATGATCTCATACGGTCCAATGAACCTTGTACTTAACTTGCCTTTATGTCCGAATCGAAGCACTTTTCTCGGAGACACTTTCCGAAATAGTTTGTCGCCGATCTCAAATTCTATATCTTTTCGTTTTAAATCTGCATAAGACTTCTAAAGGTCAGATGCTGCTTTCAAACAATCTCGGATCAATTTCACTTTCTATTCTGAGTCTTTTATCAAATCGACCCCGTGAAGCTTATTTTCACTGAGTTCGGTCCAATACAGAGGTGTATGACATTTACATCTGTATAAAGCTTCATAAGGTGCCATTTTAATGCTCGACTGAAAACTATTATTGTACACAACTTCAATCAATGGCAGATACTGTTCCCACGTACCCTTAAACTCAAGTGTACAACATCTTAACATGTCTTCAATAATCTGAATGATCCGCTCGGATTGACCATCTGTTTACGAATGAAAAGTTGTACTAAAATGTAGTTTCTTGCCTAAAGCTTCATGCAATTTCTTCCAGAACCTCGATTAAACCTCAGATCCCTATCTGACACAATAGATAGTGGCACCCTATGTAATCTAACAATTTGAGAAATATAAAGCTCGGCTAATCTATCAAGTGAATAGTCAGATCTTACCGGAATAAAATGGGTCGATTTCGTCAATCGGTCAACTATGACCCAAATCACATCTTTCTTTTTTCGGAGTCTGGGGCAAACCAGAAACAAAATCCATTGTCACACTATCTCGTTTCCATTCAGGAATCAGAATTGGCTGTAGCAAACCAGACGAAACTTGATGTTCGGCTCTCACTTGTTGACAGATTAGGCATTTCGAAACAAAGTTAGAAATGTCTCGTTTCATACGAGACCACTAATAGTGTTGCTTCAGATCATTGTACATCTTTGTACTTCCCGAATGAACAGATAGACGACTGTTATGTGCTTCACTTAAAATCAACTGAATCAACTTTGGATTTCTCAGAACACAGATACGACCTAGAAAACTCAAACAATCATCAATAACCCAAAATTCAGATTCAGAATTCGAATCACACAGAACTCGTTTCGCTAATAACTCATTATCAGATTTCTGAGTATCGCATATCTGCTGTATAAACAATGGTTTCGCTTTTAACTCAACTAACATAGAACTATCATCAGACAAATCTAACTGAGCATTCAAAGAACGTAGTGCAAATAATGATTTTCTACTCAATGCATCAGCAACAACGTTCGCTTTACCCGGATGATAATCTATCACGAGCTCATAATCTTTTGATAGCTCTAACCATCTTCTTTGACGCAGGTTCAAATCTTTCTAAGTGATCAGATATTTCAGACTTTTATGATCTAAAAACACATGACAATTCTCACCGTACAGATAATGGCGCCAAATCTTAAGTGCAAACACAATCACAGCTAGCTCAAGGTCGTGTGTCAGATAATTCTTATTACGAGGCTTCAATTTTCTCGAGGCATAAGCTACAACTTTGTCTTCCTGCATCAAAACACATCCCAGACCATTTAACGAAGCATCATTGTATAACAAATTCTTTACCTCGATTCTGGCTGTACTAACAATGGAGCTTCTGTTAATAGAGTTTTCAACTGATCAAAACTTTTCTAGCATTTATCCGACCATTCAAATCTAACATCTTTCTGAAGTAATCTAGTCAACGGAGTAACTATCTCAGAAAATCCTTTACAAATCGACGATAATAACCAGCTAAAGCTAGAAAACTATGGACTTCAGATACATTTCTCGGAGGTTTCCAATTCAGAATAGCAGAAATCTTACTCGGATCCACTCGAATTCCAGAAGCTCACACAATATGTCCCAGAAAACTAACCTCGTGTAACCAGAATTCACATTTGCTAAATTTCGAGTACAATTACTTTTCTCTCAAAGTTTGCAACAAAATTTTCAAATGTTCAGCATGCTCATTTTCATCACGTGAATAAATCAAGATGTCATCTATGAACACCACAACAAATCGATCTAGGTATGGTCTGAAATGTTCATCAGATCCATAAAAATCGCAGGAGCTTTGGTTAGTCCAAATGGCATAACTAAAAACTTATAATACCCGTACCTCGTTCTGAAAGCAGTCTTCGAAATGTCTGAATCCTTAACTCTCAATTGGTATTATCCCAATCTCAGATTAATCTTAGAAAATACAGTAGCTCCATTTAATTGATCAAATAAATCGTCTATTCAGGGCAACGGATATTTATTCTTTATTGTCACTTTCTTCAACTGACGGTAATCGATACACATCATTATCATGCCATCTTTCTTTTTCACAGACAGAACAGGAGCACCCCATGGCAAGAAACTCGATCTAGTAAACCCTGTATCTGTCAATTCTTGTAACTGTGACTTTAACTCTTTCAACTCTGTTGGTGCCATTTTATACGGAGCTATTGATATAGGTGTAGTATCAGGGAGTAAATCAATACTAAATTCAACTTCACGAATCGAAGGTAAACCTGGTATTTCTTCAGGGAACACATTAGAATATTCACAAACAATAGGACTGATTCAACTTTCTTCTCAGACACTTTCGAATCAATCACATAAGTGAAATACGCCTCATTACCCTTTTTCACATATGTTTGAGCTTTCAAAATAGATATCACAGTAGGTAATCAATTCAAATCATTAGACTCAACTCGTACAATCTCATCATTCGGACATCTCAAATCAATAGTCTTTCTTTTACAATTTACAACAACATCATGCAAAGTCCACCAGTCCATACCCAGAATGATATGGAACTCATCAAATGGCAAAAGCATCAGATCAGCAGGGTAACAGATATCTCGAAATATCAACAGACAGTTCTTGCATACCTTGTCAACCAGGACACCTTTTCCTAAGGGGTTCGATATTTTTATAGCAAACTCAGTAGACTTTACAGGCAAAGTCTTACTGAATACTAAACTCATGCATACATACGAATGCGTAGAACCAGGGTCTCTCAATGCAATCACAGAAATGTCATAAAGTATAAAAGTACCCGTTATAACATCTGGTGATGAAGCTTCCTCACGAGCTCGAATAGCATACACTCTGGCAGGCGCTTTAGCTTCAGATCTTACAATAGTGTCTCTCGTAGTTCTCTAACAACCACTGACATTTCTTACATTCTTCGAAGGTCTTCCTCTCACAGGTTTGTTATTCGATCTCAGATTCTGAGCAGTTTCTGGCTCAACCTACTCAAGGCAATCAAGGATAAAATGATCAAATGATCCACATTCGAAGCAAGCTCTGTCATTTAATCTATAGCTTCCTGGATGCCTTTCCCACAATGTTTACATTCAGGTCTCTCGGATCGAACATTACCAACGCTGGCCACTGAAGTTGCTGGAGTTATGGAACTTATTTGTGATCTAGCTCGATTTTTGTTCGAATGTCCCACATTATCTCCGGAACGACATTGATCATCTCTGAATCTCTTCAGAGCAGACTAAAATGATTTGCTCTGAAATCTCTTTCTCGTATCTCGGGCTACAAACTCAACTTTTCTTTTATCTTTCTTGAGTGCCTCAACTCTGCATACTCTATCAATGAGTACTACGAACTCTTTTATTTTGAAGATCCCGACTAACAAACGAATGTCTTCATTAAGACCATCTTCAAACCTTTTGCACATTATTGCTTCAGATGATATACATTCTCGGGGATACTGACCTAATCTCACGAATTCTCGTTCATAGTTAGTAACAGTCATTCGGCCCTGTTTTAGTTCCAGAAATTCCTTTCATTTTTGATCGACGAATCTCTCACTGATATATTTCTTCTATAACTCGCCCTGGAAGAAGTCCCATGTAACTCGCTCTTTTGGAACAACAGAAATTAAGGTTTTCCACCATTGATAAGTTGCATCTCGGAGTAATGATACAACACACTTTATGCATTCTTCCAGAGTCAAAGACATCTCATCAAATATCCGGATCATGTTTTCTAACCAGAACTCAGCTTTGTCGGCATCGTCATCACTGGTAGCCCTGAACTCTTCTTCCCCATATTTGCGGATTTTATCAACCGGAGGCTTATTTAATAGATTCGGATACATAACCGGTGGCACAATTGTAGTCTGAGGAGAAATAACCGGGGGTGGGGGTTGCAAAACAGTCGGGTTATTCTTTAAGAATTGAGTGAACCACTCACTCATCATCTGGAAGAAAGCTTGTTTAGCTTCTCCCTCTTGACCGCTCGTAGCCGGTCTCGAATCAGAGGGCGTTGTCCCTTGCGCAGGAGCAGGCGTATTACTTTCTACATCGTCAGTTAAAGCTCTTTCGAGATCCATTGCTATACGAAAATCACATTTTTTTACACGTCAGGATCATCACACTATCACAGTTCAGATATATGGCATGTACATCTAGACTCTGACCCACTTGTTAGTCTGAGAATCGGCTAAAATGTAGCTCTGATACCAACCAACTGTAACACCCCTAACCCATATCCATCGTCAGACTAGGGTTAAAGGCGTTACCAAACAGATCGGAAACCTTTACAGAAATGTGATACAATTGAATATTAACCTCAATCATAATGTCCCCTTAGTAGGTTATCGAGACCTAAAACATGCTATAAATCGGGTCGGGACTAAATCGAAACACATACAAAATTTCATGGAAATTTAAAACTTTTTTAAGTTTTAGGGGTTACACGCCCCAATGGGCAGGCTGTGTGCCTTCCACGGCTACTAGACACACCCGTGTGTCCTCCCCATGGTTGAAACTGACCTTTGCTCCACGACCACTAAGCACGCCCATGTACTTTGGCCGTGGTCGATCCTTTTGAAAGCCACATGATTACTAGGCACGTCCGTGTGCCACGGCCGTGTACTCTTATGCTAGCTACTGACATTGTCCCACGGTCACTAGGCACGCCCGTATGCCACAACAGTGTGGCAAAATAGGCCATTTGCAAGGCAAAAATGCCACCCACATGGGTTTTACATACAAGCAAAATCATCAAGACATCTCATACCTATTTGGCAACCAATAACATACCAAAAATAACCATCCAAATTACAAGACTAAAACTCAACTCATCACAAACATAATTCATTCATTTGCTTAATCAAAACTTGACCATTTCATGAATCAACTAACCATGCTAAAAACATACTTCACACATATCACATTCATTAAAGCAAATTCTCAGTTCATAACTAGCCAAATCACATGGCAAAGTTCATACAATAAACGTATATCACATACTAGCCTATACATGCCATATCAAGCTATATACATTTCCAAAGTGTACCAAAATGAGTTTAGTAGTGTGATGACGATCCTTGAGGGTCCCGAGCCTTCAATAGCTTTGACAACCTATAAAATAAAGAAAAACACACACAGAGATTAAGTTTTACAAAAGCTTAGTAAGTCATATTACAAACAAACTTAGCATGGATGGCATATGTGCATATAGGTACATTGGCACATCTTAATTACTTAACAAACTATCACATATATTTTTTGATCCATGTACTCGACCATATTTGCCACATTCATCAATTCAAAAGTCTTACATATATACAAGCTCTTTCATGCTTACTTTCACATATCATAATGTTATCCCAAAATACATATTCATCATAGTAAGATCACATAGATACTTACCTTATATACACACTTAGTGTACACTTAGTGTATAAATCAACGTACCTGAGATGGATTCACTATTTGCATAGCCATTCGTATCACAAACTTGCCCGTTGAACCGTAAGGAATCTAGTAGGATACTCAGAAAGCTCAGAATAGTCGTACAATGCCAACGTCCTAGATGAGGTCTTATATGCACTCAAATATCGATGTCACTGTCCCAGACAGGGTCTTACACGAATCAATACGATGCCAATGTCCCAGACATGGTCTTACGCGTAAAGATCATATCGATGCCAATGTCCCAGATGTGGTCGTACACGTAACGCTCATATCGATGCCTACGTCCCAGACGAGGTCTTACACAAAATCTCAAATCAACGCCAACGTCCCAGACGTGGTCTTACATGATAAAAACAGAACAAATACCTATGTCATGACATAGCTAATCCTATCTATTCCTAGGTTCATACGGGACTTTTCGGATATTGTCACTAAGTAATCCTTATCTCGAAATTCATGAACAGATCATATCATGAGTATTCATTGATAACAATAGTCATAAGAACATACATAATTCAATATGAATATGTTTATTTGCATAATGACTTACCTTGGATTTGATTTAATGGAAATGGAAACGACTACTCAGTTACTTTTGCTTTCCCGCGATATAAGTCTATATTCTTCGGTTCTTGATCTATACATATTCAGAATAGACCCTTTTATTCACTAGTTCATTCAATTCAATCCAAGGACACACATTTTAGGGCTATTTACAAATTAACCCTCACATTTGCACAATTTATCAATTTAGTCCATTTTTCTCAAGACATCAAATTCACAAAATCATCACACATCCAAGCTTAGCCGAATGCATATATATATATATATATATATCATACAAGCCCATATTTTCCATCAAATTTGCAATTTAGCCCTTCAAATTACTATTTTCTTAATTTAGCCCTAATTAGCTAAATTCATCAATGAAATACCCCAAACCCGGCCCACGAACTTTGACCAGATTTGGTATGTTCATCAAGAAAACCGGTTTCAAATTCTTTTGTTACTTAGAGAAAACTTGTGCGATTTTAAAAAAATATTGTTTGGGTTGGGCTTGTGTTGAAACAGACTCGATTTTATTTTGGAAACCCTTTTTTAATATTAAGTGATAAAACATTTAGGATTTAGTTTAAAGAAATTTTTACTTAAACTTTAATAAATAAGGTTCCTAAACATAATAAATAATAATAAATGTAAAATGGTTCAACTATGGCCTTATGGCCTTATTACAGCAAATAATTTCCAAATAATTCAAGTACTTAAAAACTAATAGTTCCATAAAAATAAAGACTTCATGTTGAACATGGCCACCACAAGTTCTACCGTCCCGGTCCATCACTGATCATCACCTGAAACATGGTCCCACAACCGGGTGAGTCAAACAGACTCAATGTGTACACGACACTAAATCATAATAGAATTAGGCATACAAGAGTTACACATTCAGAACAATGAATACAAGTTATGATGCATTCCCAAACCCAAACCTAATTATCCATCCGCTACACACCCCCGTACCCGCCAGTCACACCGTGGGGACTACTAAGTCGACCCTCCTTCCGCTACACTCCAAATTGCGGTCTTAGGTCACCGCATTTACTGTGGTCTTAGGTCACCACTTTCAGATTAATGTGGTCTTAGGTCACCACTTTCAGATATCACGGTCTTAGGTCACCGTGTTCGTGGTCTTAGGTCACCACGTTCACTTCCCCTTTCAAAACAAACCTATATGCCCCATATAATAATAATATGCATAAATATGCCAGAGTTCACATTATTATTCTAATTCTCATGTTACAATTAACATATTTCATATTCCTAGTAGGAGTAGGAAATGTACCTGAGTACTTTGTACCATAACATGGTACCTTAGCCACTTTTTTATTCTTAATATCACATATTTTAATTAAACATAGCCATAAAACGTATTATAAAATAGTGTGGGGTACACACCTGATTCACTTAGCAAATTCTTTTAGATCTCAAAATCTGATCTACCGCTTATATCCTTAATCCCTACATTTGATTAATCACTTTAAAAAGCCATTCAGCCATAAATCCAAATCCTAGTAGGATTAGTATACTTAAACTTACCTTGTTTGCTGATTTGATTAATAATCAAATCCCGAAATTTGTAGTATTCCTTCCTTAAAAATTGGGTAGCCACCAAATCATTTAACTAGGTTAGTTTCTGGCTTTTGAATAAGTAGGAAATAATTCTAAATACCAAAAATAAGCCTTGGCCGAATACTTCATATGCTTACATAAGCCTTGGCCGAATACTTCATATGCTTACCTTGTGGATTTTAAATCCCGAAACTCACCGAATAACTAGGGAACACGTGGCCTATGGTGTACCTTCGGGAAAAGAACTTCTCCTTCCTTGTAGTCGACAGTTAGTAAACCCCGAAAGATCTCTTCAAAGTTTCGGCAACAAGATATTAATGGGGTTAGTCCTAGATTTCGGTAAATCTTAAAAGAAAAAGGATGAAACCGAATGAGATCTTACCCTTACTTGAAGAAATCGATTGCACCTTCACTTCAATCTTCAGAGATTCGGCTATGGCTAGATGATGATCTCACAACTTTCGGCTTTTGGAGGGATTAGAGAAGGAAGAATAAAGATGGAGGATTCGGCTAGAACACAAGGTATTTCGGCTTGGCAAAAATAAAAGAAGAAGAAGATTTGGTGAAGAGAATTCGGCAGAGGCTTTCAAAGAACACAAAATAATGCAGAATGGCCTCTCTTTTACTTTTATAGCCGAAATTACTAAGCTAGAGTCCCTTACTTGGCCACCACTCTTCTATTTTGATAGCTTTATCCCTTTAATTTAAAATAATTAGAGAATAATCCTTTATTATCTCTTCAAAAAATAATCCAAATTAAATCCCTTATTTATCACCTTATTAATCGAATATTTATGAAAATAAAACTCCTCCTTTCTATAAGGCTTGTGCCATCCACCTCAGGCTTCTGGAAGCAAAAAATAAAACTTCCTTTATTTGCTTCCCAAGTGACTCGAACTCAGGCCCAACACCTTGCATGTGGCGCCATTTCCAGAGGCCCTAAGTGGCATCTTCAGGCCACTTTTCCAAGCCTGTTTGTGTGTCAAATTTCACCAACTTTTTCTTTTAAGGCCACCTTGCCTTAATTTCCTCTTTTAAACTTTAAAACTCGACATTTCTAAGTCATTTCTAAGTTTCCTAAAATTTTCGTTCGGCTCTATAAACTTGACATTTCCTTACATTTTCAAGTTTCAAGAAATGTTCACTTTCCTCTTTTGAATCATTTCCTTACATTTCCAAGTTTCCAGAAATGTACACTTTCCTCTTTTAAATCATTTCTAAATCATGTCCATACATTTTCAGGTTTCCAAAAATGTTCATTTCCAGATCATTTCCATACATTTTCAGGTTTCCAAAAATGTTCATTTCCAAATCATTTTCATTCATTTCCGGGTTTCCAAAAATATTCAAAATTTATTCTTAATACATAAAACATGTCACTTCATACAACTAAACCGAAAATGCATAGGCCCTTTTCAGTATGTTACAGTTCTACCCCCCATAAAAATAATTTCGTCCTAGAAATTACTTACTAACGAACCATCGTACGGTCTAACTCACTGCACTATGCTTATGCTGCGCACTCTGATCTTAATAGAACCATCATACTTCCTAGGCACAATCTCTAAGTTCACGTCCCCTAGAACTCATTTCTAACGCCGCGATTTAATCTGATTAAGAAGTTTTATGGATTAATACTTTTGTTTCACTTGATTACCCGCGAAGGAATTTTATGAAAAGAGTTTTAGGAGTGGTTCTTTCGTATTCATACATGCACACAGTCTTTCCATCCATTCATACATCCATCAAACAATTATGAACCTTCGTTCATTTAGAGAAATGTTGTAGTTTTCGTTGTCGTTGTTTTTCCACTACCCAGGGGTATTTAAGTAATTTTGTCCTACAGGGGTATTTTCATAATTTTTCAAAAGAAAAAGTTCCTTGGTGATTTTGTCACAAGGTATTTTGGTATTTTTAAATTCCTGGGGCATTTTGGAAAAATTTTGAAATCCGGGGGTATTTTGGTAATTCTGGACCTCAGGGGTATTTTGGTAATTTTTCACAAATCGGGGTAAATTTGTAAAATCTAGTAAATCAGGGATATTTCAAAAGTTGCAAAACTTTGAGGGTTCTTTTGAGAATTGTACTTTCCAAAACAGTGATGTTGCAAAAATTTTGGAAATCAGGGTTATTTTTGGTAATTTTGTACGTCAGGGGCTATTTCGTAATTTTCCAAAATCAAGATATTTTAATAATTTTCAAATTAGGGTTTTTGAACATTTATAAATTAATGAAATCTTGATAAGAACTGTGGGTATTTTAGGAATTTCATAAACCAAGGGTATTTTTTGTTATTTACCACTAGGGGTATTTTTGTAATTTGATAAATCGAAAATTTTTTGGAAAATTTTGTAAAGATAGTTTTCACAAATTAAAGGAGTAATTTTAAGAGTTTTAAAACTAGGGTTTTTATAAAAGCACGGCTAGTTCCCTTTCGGGTTTTAGTTATTGTGTTTAGCCTATGACCGAGTCCTATTGGTTAGGGTGAACCGAAGCTACGCACTGTAGGATTCCAAATGAGAGGAGGTGAGTCACTAGGACTGCTTAAGTACCAGGCTCTTCCGGATCCAATCCTAGACATGTGCACAATGGTTACCACACCCTAACTCGGCGTCTTAGTCATATGTTTGTTTAATGGTCCTTAAGTCTTATGCAATAGTTGGGGTAGACTAGTCCTAGGGTTCAAGTACCTATCATGCTATTCTACGTTCCATTCCACTTCTACCCTTTTACAAATCATAATATAAATTACATAATAGATAGGGGTACTTACCTGGTGGACTGCGGGTCGGAGACTTAGGTGCCATGCCAGAGAACCTGCTTATTTTCAAAAATACTTCATAAAAACTCATTTGGGCTCGCTTTGAAAACGTTTTAGGCCTGAGCCCACAGTAGAGAGTTTAAAATCGGGCTCGATACTAAAATCAAAACACCCCAAACTCGGCCCACGAGCTTTGACCAGATTTGGTATGTTCCTCAAGAAAACCGGTTTCAAATTCTTTTGTTACTTAGAGAAAACTTGTGCCATTTTAAAAAAATGTTGTTTGGGTTGGGCTTGTGTTGAAACAGACTCGATTTTATTTTGGAAACCCCTTTTTAATATTAAGTGATAAAACATTTAGGATTTAGTTTAAAGAAATTTTTACTTAAACTTTAATAAATAAGGTTCCTAAACATAATAAATAATAATAAATGTAAAATGGTTCAACTATGGCCTTATGGCCTTATTACAGCAAATAATTTCCAAATAATTCAAGTACTTAAAAACTAATAGTTCCATAAAAATAAAGACTTCATGTTGAGCATGCCACCACAAGTTCTACCGTCCCGGTCCATCACTGTTCATCACCTGAAACATGGTCCCACAACGGGGCGAGTCAAACAGACTCAATGTGTACACGACACTAAATCATAATAGAATTGGGCATACAAGAGTTACACATTCAGAACAATGAATAAAAGTTATGATGCATTCCCAAACCCAAACCTAATTGTCCATCCGCTACACACCCCCGTACCTGCCAGTCACACCGTGGGGACTACTAAGTCGACCCTCCTTCCGCTACACTCCAAATTGCGGTCTTAGGTCACCGCATTTACTGTGGTCTTAGGTCACCATTTTCAGATTAATGTGGTCTTAGGTCACCACTTTCAGATATCACGGTCTTAGGTCACCGTGTTCGTGGTCTTAGGTCACCACGTTCACTTCCCCTTTCAAAACAAACCCATATGCCCCATATAATAATAATATGCATAAATATGCCAGAGTTCACATTCTTATTCTTATTCTCATGTTACAATTAACATATTTCATATTCCTAGTAGGTGTAGGAAACGTACCTGAGTACTTTGTACCATAACATGGTACCTTAGCCACTTTCTTATTCTTAATATCACATATTTTAATTAAGCATAGCCATAAAACGTATTATAAAATAGTGTGGGGTACACACCTGATTCGCTTAGCAAATTCTTTGAGACCTCGAAATCTTATCTACCGCTTAGATCCTTAATCCCTACCTTTGATTAATCACTTTAAAAAGCCATTCAGCCATAAATCCAAATCCTAGTAGGATTAGTATACTTAAACTTACCTTGTTTGCCGATTTGATTAATAACCAAATCCCGAAATTTGTAGTATTCCTTCCTTAAAAATCGGCTAGCCACCAAATCATTTAACTAGGTCGGTTTACGCTTTTTGAATAAATAGGAAATAATTCTAAATACCAAAAATAACCTTGGCCGAATACTTCATATGCTTACCTTATGGATTTTAAATCCAAAACTCACCGAATAACTAGGGAACACGTGGCCTATGGTGTACCTTCAGAAAAGAACTTCTCCTTCGTTGTAGTCGACAGGTTAGTAAATCCCAAAGATCTCTTCAAAGTTTCGGCAACAAGATATTAATAGGGTTAGTCCTAAATTTGGCAAAATCTTAAAAGAGAAAGGATGAAACCGAATGAGATCTTACCCTTACTTGAAGAAATCGATTGCACCTTCACTTCAATCCTCGAGAGATTTGGCTATGGCTAGATGATGATCTCACAACTTTCGGCTTTTGGAGGGATTAGAGAAGGAAGAATAAAGATGGAGGATCTCATTAGAACACAAGGTATTTCTGGCTTGGCAAAAATAAAAGAAGAAGAAGATTTGGTGAAGAGAATTCTGGCAGGCTTTCAAAGAACAGAAAATAATGCAGAATGGCCTCTCTTTTCCTTTTATAGCCGAAATTACTAAGCTAGAGTCCCTTACTTGGCCACCACTCTTCTATTTTGATAGCTTTATCCCTTTAATTTAAAATAATTAGAGAATAATCCTTTATTATCTCTTCAAAAATAATCCAAATTAAATCCCTTATTTATCACCTTATTAATCGAATATTTATGAAAATAAAACTCCTCCTTTCTAGAAGGTTTGTGCCATCCACCTCAGGCTTCTGGAAGCAAAAATAAAACTTCCTTTATTTGCTTCCCAAGTGACTCGAACTTAGGCCCAACACCTTGCATGTGGCGCCATTTCCAGAGGCCCTAAGTGGCATCTTCAGGCCACTTTTCCAAGCCTGCTTGTGTGTCAAATTTCACCAACTTTTTCTTTTAAGGCCACCTTGCCTTAATTTCCTCTTTTAAACTTTAAAACTCGACATTTCTAAGTCATTTCTAAGTTTCCTAAAATTTTCATTCGGCTCTGTAAACTTGACATTTCCTTACATTTCCAAGTTTCCAGAAATGTTCACTTTCCTCTTTTGAATCATTTCTAAATCATGTCCATACATTTTCAGGTTTCCAAAAATGTTCATTTCTAGATCATTTCCATACATTTTCAGGTTTCCAAAAATGTTCATTTCCAAATCATTTTCGTTCATTTCCGGGTTTCCAAAAATATTCAAAATTTATTCTTAATACATAAAACATGTCACTTCGTACAACTAAACCGAAAATGCATAGGCCCTTTTCAGGATGTTACAATCAAAAATTCAAGAACAAAGTATATTCATCTAGCTCAAATCTTTCATTTAACACCATAAATCATCACAATGCTCAACATAACATCAATGGCATTTCTCATGAACAACATCAGTTCATCAAATTAAGACATGGGCTTGATAGAAGACTAAGCAACAATTGCAAAAAACATAGAAATTATCGAAAACCGAATCAAAATCATACCTTAATCAAAAAGTTTTATAGCCGAGTGCCCTAGCTTCATATTTCTTTCTCTTTTTCGTTGGTATTTTTGGCTAGAATGGATGAACACATCCACTAGCTTTCTCATTTGTTTTATTAATAACATATTATTAATCCATTTACTAAAATATTCATTCAATTAATAAATAAATAAAACATATAATAAAGGCATATTTGTCCTTTGTTCATCCACTAACTAAATAGTGGTCTATTTGTTTCATAAGGCCCTCACCTTTTAACAGCCACATCACATAAATACTTTAACAAATAGCATGAAACTTTGCATTGTAATACAATTTAGTCCTTTTGTCAGATTAAGCACATAGACGGACAAATTATCACACAGAAACTTCACATATACTAATTCACATATCAACGACACAGAATATAATATTAAAATATTATACGGACTCAGATTTGTGGTCCCAAAACCACTGTTCTGACTAGGGTATAAACTGGACTGGTACAAGGTTGACACGCCCGTGTGATCTGATAACATGGCCATGTTGAAGAACCGTGTATCTCACACGACTTAAACATATAAGGACACACCCGTGTCCTATATCTGTGTGGATTTATTTCTCAATTCGAAACTACAGGAGTTTTCACACGACCTGGCACATGCCCGTGTCCTTGGCCTGTGTCCCTTACACGACCATGACACGCTTGTGTCTCCGCCCGTGTATAAAAACCTTGACATTATGTTTCTGACGTTATCAACCAAATAAGGTCACACGACCAAGGCACATGCCTATGTCCTTAAGCCGTGTGGCGAATTAAATTCCTAAATTCAAGTGCAGACTTCGCATGGTATGGGCACTGCCCATGTATTATGGCCGTGTCATCCACATAGTTGAGACACACGGTCGTGCCTCAGCCTGTGTGGTTACTACTGGCATTCTGTTTTGCCAACTTAGGGTGCAGGGGGACATACGACTGAACTACACACCCATAGGGCAGACCGTGTGTCACACATGACCTAGACACACGCCCGTGTATCTACCCGTGTAGGCAATAACGAGGCTATTTACCAAGCCCTTTTTGCCACTCTTACGTGCACCAAAATAAGCCACATTAAAAAAACCTAATCAATCATGCAATTTGCACATCCATGAAAAACATCACCATTTTCATATATCAATAATAAGTATTAGACATCATCCATGACCTTGTACAAAATGAATTCATCTTCAAGACAAGCTAACACATTTGGCCAAAACAATATAACCCTAGACAAAAGACCAAGTCCCTATACATGCCATACTCAAAATGATAAATGTAACTATACCAAATGTTTCAATTGATAGTGTGATCGAGCCTCCTACGTCCTTTGATCCTCGAGCTAGCTTGGTAATACTATAAGAAAATGGAAAGGAAAGGGAGTAAGCACAAAGCTTAGTAAGTCGTAGGTAAATAATTAACAACAATTGCCATGCATTATCATACTCATATCATCTTATAAACTTGCACAAAATTCTCGAATGATTGAAAGCATAACTTACTCATTTTCACCCTTACTAATCATACAACATAATTCGAGTTCATTTTTCATGAATTTTCATGTAGGAACCTGTACCACTCAAAACATAGTCATAACTTCTCTCACTTTTGACACAAACTCTAAATTACCCGTTGAACCAGTTGGAATACCAAAGGATACCTGAAAAACCTCACATAAGAGGGTAAAATGCCGATGCCATGTCCCAGACATGGTCTTACACTAGCACACATATCAATGCCAATGCCATGTCCCAAACATGGTCTTATACTGGCTTTCATAATGTGGCCAATGCCATGTCGCAGGCATGGTCTTACATTAGCACACATATCGTTCAAATGTCATGGCTTACGTATCCAATCTATTCCTAAAGTTCAACCGAAAGTATATCACATTAACTTTCATCATGCATAATCATAGCAATAATCAAACATTTTATGCAATACCAATTGTTTAATGCATAAATACAACAACGTTGTATTATTTACGTACAACTTACCTCGTTATACAAAATATGGGCAACTTGTTTGATTTAGTCCAATAACTTGGTTTTCCCTCGGTCTAAGTCCGAACTTCATTTCTCTTGATATATAATGACAAATTCACTCATTTAATCACCACATTAATCAAGACATTTCAAAATTTCTACTTTGGCAAAATTACCATTTTCTCCCTAGACTCAGAAAATGATTTTCATCAAATTTCCTCATTAACCAAGCCTAGACAAATCTATTTTAAGCTTATAGGAACTCATATTCCAATTATTTCACACATTTACTACATATTTTATAACCTTTACAAAAAGGTCCTTTTTAGGTGTTTTCATGAAAATCACTTAACAAAAGTTGTTTATTAAACAACCAAGATTCATTTTCTTCCATAAAATATCAGCAAACATGTGAATACTCACATGGCAAGACCCTAAACTCTCAACCAATTTGCAAAATAGTCCCCTCAATAGCTAGATTATAATACAAGGGTCCCAAAAGTACAAAACTTTTCAAGAATGTCCATGAAAATCACTTACTTGCAAGAGTTTAAGTTGCTGAAAATTTTAAGCTTTCTAAAGCTCTTCTTTTGCTGGAATTTTCAGTGGTAGAGGAAGATGAAAAAGATGATATCATTTTCTCTTTATTTTATTTTATTTCAGTCACATTTGTCACCAAAACCTCACCTAACCTTTAACATTCTCATTTTCTTGTCTCTATGGCCGGCCATCACCCTCTTAAAGGCCTAATTGCACATTAAGGACCTCTAATTTATGGTTCTCTAGCTATATAACACTTCTAATTAGTAGAACACAAATTTTACCTTTTATGCAATTTAGTCCTTTTTTAAAATTAAACATCCAATCACTAAAATTAATCCAACAAAATTTTCATGTACTCATATAATCACGCTATAATACATAAAATAATATTACAAATAATTTCTCCGGCCTCAGATTAGTGGCTCCAAAACCACTGTTCCGACCACCCCAAAAATCGGGCCTTTCCAAACGAGGTCCCAATACCTCATTTTCTGAAACCACTTGATTTTACGGTCAAACCACTTAAACGTAATTGTTCTTCCATTTAACCAAAAATCAATAAATCAAAATTTATCATTACACCATATAATATTCGTAAATATTAAATAATAATATTTGTGAGCTCACACTTCGGATTTGTGGCCCTGAAACCACTGTTTCGACATTTCAGAGAAATGGGCTGTTACAATTCTCCCCCTTATGAAAATTTTGTCCTTGAAATTTCTCACCTGATAATAGCCATCAAGTCGAGTCTTTCTTTCACCTTTTCAATGGTAGTCCATTAATAAATCAATCATAACTCCTCTCGATTCAAAACTTAAATTAGAACTTAATACTATACGTGGACTTAACTGAACAGATTTGATGCTCTATTATCATAACTTTATCATTGTAGCACAACTACCGAGAAATTCCCAGCAATCATCTGTCGAAACATAACCGAAAACCCAGATTATTAGATTCCAGGCACATTAGATAATTCATAGCGTTTAGCTAAAGTTCGTACTTTTTATAACAGAGTCTAACCGATGTTTCCGACATATGAACATCTATAATTTCTAACTGATAAATGTTCCATTTCATGAAAAGCTTCAAATAATATCATTTAAATACTAGTGTGATAGCTGCTACTATTGAGACGAATTTAATCCATAATAACATTTCCCGATTATCATTGATCTGGCTGATATATTCTTGTATCATGTCTTCTAGAATATGAATTTCCCATTCTGAGTGTCCGTCTGTTTGCCCATGATTTCGTGAAATTTATTATTGATACTAAAGGTAAGCTTAAATACATGCAACTCAAAAAACTCTTCAGGTGAATTATCCATTCTGACAAAAAAAATGAGTCAGTCTTGTCAAACTTATAGTAACAATTCAAAAATAATTCTTTCTTCTTGTTATCAAGATAATCCAGACATACAGTCTATCATAATTCCCTCAGTATACCAACCAAAGAACACCACAAACTGCATTAGCTCGTTCAAAATATGACATCCAGTTTTGACTTGTTGACATAATTTGAGATTACCTGAGTAATGAGAACCAATATACAAGGTTAAGCTTGATCTTCCACTATCTATACTTTTTTTGTTACCTATCCCCTTCATGAAAGCTAAAAATAGGATATATATATATGTAATGAAACTATTCAATTATTAACATCGAAGCTTTGAACCACATTAAAGCCACAACCATCAGATGAATTAAAACCACAATACTATAATAAGACTGATGTTACAAGCGTATAGATATAACAATACCTCAAACATCAATAGTGTAATCCGAAACAAAAGAGAAAAACCAATTATAGTTCCAGTAACAACCAGTGTAGCAATACCACCTCTATCAATGTGAAATCTGCTATAACATGCTTTCATTATCCAACTAAGAATTATAACTGTAACAATTATAATTGTTTCAAGCCAGTATATATCCTTTATAGATGAACCATATTTAACAGAATAAATAATAAGAACGATATGAAAGCCCAGATAATGAAGTCCAAGATGTAAATATCTACTGAATTTCTGAGAATATAATCCATACTGATTGATAAACAGATCGATGGTGCCCTAAAGGAAATCCAGAACAAGAATATTGCTCATACGTACTGGAACCAGTTGTGACATAAACCACATAAATTTCATATACATAAAGGAGAACAACAACTAGTAGGATTAGAAAAATAGCATCATACGTGTTTTGTCATCGAGTCCTCTACCGAAATATAATGGAATAGAATACCAAAGAAAAATAGAGCGATACCGACCATTAATCAACTAGACTAACAATACCTCTATCTAACATTATGATTAGCCAACATTCCCATATGATAAGAACCACTTCCGAAGATAAACAATTGCATATATCTCTGAGGATAAAAGAACATATAGAATACCTAGAGGAGATCGCTGTAAGTTACTCAGCCATAGCGGCTGCATATAGATATATTTGCAATTTGAACACTATCCCACTGACTACTAAAGTCATTGATGATCCAACATTATCTCTTTCCACTAAAGAAATTAATTCAGAAGAAATCCTAGCTAACCTGTTCTTTAGATACCATACCTGAAACACCCCATACCCGGCCCATGAGCCTGGGCCGGATCTGGTATGTTCCTTAAGTAAACCGATTTCAAAGTTCTTTTGTACTTTGGGAAAAATAGTGTGTTTTGAAAGAAATATTGTTTTGGGTTGGGCTTGAGTTAAAAAAACCCATTTATCTTATTTTAAAATCCAATTAATTAAGGTGACAAAACAATTAGGGTTTATTTTTAAAGAATAAATTTTACTTAACTTTAATTGAAAATAATTCGTAACATAGTAATTAAAAATAAAAGTAAAGAAATGTAACTTATGGCCTTATTACATCAAGTAAAATCCCAAAATAAAATTCTAAAATACTTAAATAAAATTAAATTTCCATATTGAATAAAACTTCAAGCTGAGCATGGCCATCCCTAAACTTCTACTGAACCCGGTCCATTATTGATCGTCCCTTGAAAAATAGTCCCACAATGGGGTGAGTCAACAGACTCAATGTGTACACAACACTAAAATTCAATAGATCAGGCATGCATTTTCATATCAAATACTTATTCATATAATAGATAAAAACGATGATGCCACCCAAACCCAAACCTAATTGTCCATCCGCTACACACCCCGTACTGCCAACCACACCGCAAGTGGGACTACTAAGTCAACCCTCCATCCGCTACACACCATCGGCGCGATCACTGCGATCGACGTGTTCATTGCCCATATAAAATTTGTGGCATAGCCACTGAGATAATTGTGTCATGAGACACCACATTCGAATAATGTAACCGGTTACCACATTCGGATAATGTGACCGAAGTCACCACATTCGAGATAATGTGACCGAAGTCACCACAATCGATATAGTGAGACCAAAGTCACCACATTCACTTCCTTTTCTCATATAACCCGAATGCCCCATATTATTCATATTATGCATATCATACTTAAATTCACATTCATGTCACTTTTCACATGTTAAATATAACATATTTCGTAATCCTAGTAAGAGTAGGAAACGTACCTGAGTACTTTGTACCATAACATGGTACATTAGCCACATTCTTATATTTTCATATTAGAACATATAACAAGTTTAAGCCATACATCTTATTAAAAGATAGTGTGGGGTACACACCTGATTCGCTTAGCAAATTCCTTGAGATTTCGAGATCTGATCTACTGCTTAAATCCTTAATCCCTACATTTGATTAATCACTTACTAATTTAATAAAAAACCATTCAGCCATAAATCCAAATCCTAGTAGGATTAGTATTCTTAAACTTACCTTGTTGCCGATCGACACCAACAAATCCTCTAAACCGATCCTTATTTTCCTAGTAGTGTCGAAATTCCTATAACCTTACGTTAGATTTAATCTAATCCTCAAAACATAAAGCATGGCCTTTGGCCGAATCTTATAGTTTCTTACCTTAACTCTTTAAATCCTGAAACTCTCTTCCTGATTAATGGAGATGCCGAAATACCTTAGATCTGAAATCTCGAAATTCATCTTCCATATTTCGATCAATAAGATTGAGGAGGGATTAGACTAACTTTTGGATTAAAAGAAAGGAATTCAATTATGATTATAGATCCTTACCCTTTATATTGAAATCGACAGATCCTTCTTGACACCACTTCAAAGATTCGGCTATGGCTAAATGATGCTCTCACAACTTTCGGCTTTTGGAGGGATTAGAAAGAGAAGAGAAGAGAAGAGAAGAGAGCCCTAAGAAATTCGGCAGAGAGAAGATGAAGAAGAAAAATTGATGAGTAGCCCTCTTTCCTTCCTTTTATAGCCAAAATTACTACTCAGAATCCCTTACTTGGCCACCACTCTTCTTTATTTGATAACTTTATCCTTTGAATTAATAATAATAATCCTTCTATTATCTCTTCTTTTATCCATTAAAAAATAAAAGGAATTAATCCACAATTATCTCTCGAAAATAATCTAAATAAATCTACTATTTATCTCCTATTTAGCCGAAATTTAAAGAGAATAAAACTCCTCTTTTGCAAGCCTTGTGCCGTCCACCTCTGTGTTTCTAGAAGCAAAAATAAAACTTCTTTTATTTGCTTCCCATGTGACTCGAACTCAGGCCCAACACCTTGCATGTGGCGCCATTTCCAGAGACCCTAAGTGGCATCTTCAGTCAGGCCACTTTTCCAAGCCTATTTGTGTGTCAAATTCTTCATATTAATTTTCTTAAGGCCACCTTGCCTTAGTTTCCTCTTTTTAAGCTTTAAAACTTGACATTTCTTTTTATTTCCAAGTTTCCAAAAATATTCGTTCGGCTCTTTAAACTTGACATTTCCTTACATTTCCAAGTTTCCAGAAATGTTCACTTTCCTTTTTTGAATCATTTCTAAATCATTTTCCTAGTTTCCATAAATGTTCACTTTCTTCTTTATTCCTTTACATTTTCAGGACATTTCCCTACATTTCCAAGACAAGACATTTCCTTACATTTCCTTGCATTTCCTTACATTTCCATACATTTCCTCACATTTCCTTACATTTCCTTACATTTCCATACATTTCCATACATTTCCTTAAATTTCCTTATATTTCCTTACATTTCCTTACATTTCCATACATTTCCATACATTTCCTTACATTTCCTTACATTTCCATACATTTCCTTATTTCTAGAATTCACATAACATATTCATAATTCATAAAACATGCCATTTTACCACATGGTTCCTTGTGCCATGCTTCACACGGAGTTTCTTTTAAAGCCTCATTTACCTAGCTCCCCTTTTTGCTTAAAAACCAATAATTTTCCAAAGCTTTCTTCTTCCATCCTAGAATTCTAAAAACCCTTAATACACTTCAAACACTGCCAAAACCTGAATTAGGCACGAACGCATAACCCCTAATCTAGGATGTTACAGTTCTACCCTCCTTAAAAATAATTTCGCCCTCGAAATTACTTACTAACAGTCGTACAATCCTTCTCCCCGCACTATGCTTACGCTGCGACTCTTGATCTTAATAGAGCCATCATACCTTCTAGGCACAATCTCTAAGTTCACGTCCCCTAGAACTTATTTCTAACGTCGCGATTTAATCTGGTTAACGAGTTTTATGCATCAAAACTTTTGTTTCACTGATTAACCGCGAACAGTTTTATGAAAAGAGATGTTTAAAAGTGGTTCTTTCGATCAAACAAAGTTCTCAGTTCAAGTTCACTATTCAGAAAGTCACGTTCACATTCATCAACCAATTATGAACTTTCGTTCATTCAGAGAAATGTTGTAGTTTTCATTGTTGTTGTTTTTCCACTACCTAGGGGTATTTTCGTAATTTTGTCCTACAGGGGTATTTTCATAATTTGTCAAAATAAGGTCCCTTGGTGATTTTGTCAAAAAGGGTATTTTGGTAATTTTTGAATTCCCGAGAGGTATTTTGAAACATTTTAAAATTCAAGGATATTTCGGTAATTTTGAAACTGAGGGGTATTTTGGTAATAAACCAGGGTAAATTGGTAAAGCTTAATAATTCAGGGGGTATTTCAAAATTTACAAAACTGTGAGGATTCTTTTTGAGAATTTTACTTTCCAAAACGATAATGTTGCAAAAATTTTGGAAATCAGGGTCATTTTGGTAATTTTGTAAGTTAGGGCAATTTTGTAATTTTTCCCAAAATCAAGGTATTTTTGATATTTTGCAATTTAGGGTTTTTTTTGAATGTTTATAATGAAATTTTAGAAAAACTGTTGAGTAGTCGGACATTTTATAAACCAAGGGTATTTTTGTCATTTTACCACTAAGGGCATTTTTTGTAATTTCATAAATCAGAAATTTTTCGGAAAATTTTGTAAAGATAGTTTTCACAAATTAAAAGAGTAATTTTAAGAGTTTTAAAACTAGGGTTTTGTTGTTTTTATAAAAACACGGCTAGTTCCCTTTCGGGTTTTAGTCATTGTGTTTAGCCTATGACCGAGCCCTCTTGGTCAGAGTGAACCAAAGCTACGCACCAGGCAGGATTCGAGTGGAGAGGAGGTGAGTCACGCGGACTGCTTAAGTACCAAGCTCGCACCGAAACCATTCCTAGACATGCGCACAAAGGTTACCACACCCTAACTCAGTGACTTAGCCATAGGGTTGTTTAGTTAGGCACTTAAGTCTTATGTAAGTGTTGGGGAAAACTAATCCTAGGGTTCAAGTACTTATCATGCTAATCTACGTTCCATTCCATTTCTACCCTTCTACACATCATACTATAAACCACACAAATGGATAGAAGTACTTACCTGGTGGACTGCGGGTCGGAGACTTAGGTGCCATGCCAGAAACCTGCTTATTTCAAAAATATTTTCATAAAACTCATTTGGGCTCGCTTTGAAAACGTTTTGGGCCTTAGCCCACAGGCCGAGAGTTTTAAAACTGGGCTCTGATACCAAACTGAAACACCCCATACCCGTCCCACGAGCCTGGACCGGATCTGGTATGCTCCTTAAGTAAACCGGTTTCAAAGTTCTTTTGTACTTTGGGGAAAATAGTGTGTTTTGAAAGAAATATTGTTTTGGGTTGGGTTTGAGTTAAAAAAAAACCCATTTATCTTATTTTAAAATCTAATTAATTAAGGTGACAAAACAATTAGGGTTTATTTTTAAAGAATAAATTTTACTTAACTTTAATTGAAAATAATTTGTAACATAGTAATTAAAAATAAAAGTAAAGAAATGTAACTTATGGCCTTATTACATCAAGTAAAATCCCAAAATAAAATTCTAAAATACTTAAATAAAATTAAATTTCCATAATGAATAAAACTTCAAGTTGAGCATGGCCATCCTTAAGCTTCTGCCGAATCCGGTCCATTATTGATCGTCCCCTGAAAAATAGTCCCACAATGGGGGATCAGGCATGCATTTTCATATCAAATACTTATTCATATAACAGATAAAAATGATGATGCAATCCAAACCCAAGCCTAATTGTCCATCCGCTACACACCCCTGTACCTGCCAGTCACACCGTGGGGACTACAAGTCAACCCTCAATACGCTACACACCATCGAAGGCAGTCGCTGCAGTCGACGTGCTCATCGCCCATACAAAATTTGTGGCATAGCCATCAGATAATTGTGTCATGAGACACCACATTCAGATAATGTAACCGGTTACCACATTCGGATAATGTGGCGAAGTCACCACATTCGATAATGTGACCAAGTCACCACATTTAGATAGTGAGACCGAAGTCACCACATTCACTTCCCTTTCTCATATAACCCGAATGCCCCATATTATTCATATTATGCATATCATACTTAAATTCACATTCATGTCACTTTTCACATGTTAAATATAACATATTTAAGTAATCCTAGTGGGAGTAGGAAACGTGCACTGAGTACTTTGTACCATAACATGGTACATTAGCCACATTCTTATATTTTCATATTAGAACATATAACAAGTTTAAGCCATACATCGTATTAAAAGATAGTGTGGGGTACACACTGATTAAACTTAGCAAATTCCTTGAGATTTCGAGATCTGATCTACTGCTTAAATCCTTAATCCCTACATTTGATTAATCACTTACTAATTTAATAAAAAGCCATTCAGCCATAAATCCAAATCCTACTAGGATTAGTATTCTTAAACTTACCTTGTTGCCGATTGGGACACCAACAAATCCAGCTGATCCTGTTTTCCTAGTAGTGTCGAAATTCCTATAACCTTACGTTAGATTTAATCTAATCCTCAAAACATAAAGCATGGCCTTTGGCCGAATCTTATAGTTTCTTACCTTAACTCTTTAAATCTCAAAACTCTCTTCCTGATTAATGGAGATGCCGAAATACCTTAGATCTGAAATCCCGAAATTCACCTTCCATATTTCGATCAATAAGATTGAGGAGGGATTAGACTAACTTTCGGCTTAAAAGAAAGGAATTCAATTATGATTATAGATCCTTACCCTTTATATTGAAATTGACAGATCCTTCTTAACACCACTTCAGAGATTCGGCTATGGCTAAATGATGCTCTCACAACTTTCAGCTTTTGGAGGGATTAGAAAGAAAAGAGAAGAGAAGAGAGCCCTAAGAAATTCGGCAGAGAGAAGAGGAAGAAGAAAAATTGATGACTAGCCCTCTTTCCTTCCTTTTATTGCCAAAATTACTACTCAGAATCCCTTACTTGGCCACCACTCTTCTTTATTTGATAACTTTATCCTTTGAATTAATAATAATAATCATTCTATTATCTCTTCTTTTATTCATTGAAAAATAAAAGGAATTAATCCACAATTATCTCTTGAAAATAATCTAAATAAATCTACTATTTATCTCCTATTTAGCCGAAATTTAAAGAGAATAAAACTCCTCTTTTGCAAGCCTTGTACCGTCCACCTCTGTGTTTATAGAAGCAAAAAATAAAACTTCTTTTATTTGCTTCCCATGTGGCTCGAACTCAGGCCCAACACCTTGCATGTGGCGCCATTTCCAGAGACCCTAAGTGGCATCTTCAAGCCACTTTTCCAAGCCTATTTGTGTGTCAAATTCTTCATATTAATTTTCTTAAGGCCACCTTGCCTTAGTTTCCTCTTTTTAAGCTTTAAAACTTGACATTTCTTTTCATTTCCAAGTTTCCAAAAATATTCGTTCAGCTCTTTAAACTTGATATTTCCTTACATTTCCAAGTTTCCAGAAATGTTCACTTTCCTTTTTTGAATCATTTCTAAATCATTTTCCTAGTTTCCATAAATGTTCACTTTCCGCTTTATTCCTTTACATTTTCAGGACATTTCCCTACATTTCCAAGACAAGACATTTCCTTACATTTCCTTGCATTTCCTTACATTTCCATACATTTCCTCACATTTCCTTACATTTCCTTACATTTCCATACATTTCCATACATTTCCTTACATTTCCTTACATTTCCATACATTTCCTTATTTCTAGAATTCACATAACACATTCATAATTCATAAAACATGTCATTTTACCACATGGTTCCTTGTGCCATGCTTCACACGGAGTTTCTTTTAAAGCCTCATTTACCTAGCTCCCCTTTTTACTTAAAAACCAATAATTTTCCAAAGCTTTCTTCTTCCATCCTAGAATTCTAAAAACCCTTAATACACTTCCAACACTGCCAAAACCTACTAACTCATGAATTAGGCACGAACGCATAACCCCTAATCTAGGATGTTACAATACCTGATAAAGTCGATTACTAGAAAATAACTTCTTCTTTACTTGCTAACCAACTTTCGGCTCTGACCTCATTATTACTCAATTAACCACTGAGCTATTCGATTCCCCTTTTTGTAGACTTAACCAACATAAATCTTGTATAAATTCTATTGTATAAGATATTGGAGGTGCGGGGGTGGAATTGTAAAGCCTCTAAATTTGATCATCATATATACATATCAAACATAACTTTCATTATCAACATAACATTTTGAACCTCTACTCTTACCTTTATGAGTTTTTGCTCACCATTAGCAACTCTTTAATCTGACAGTTGAGTATCGCTTTCAACATTATTGGAATTAGCTCGATTGGAAATTATCTCTGTTTATAAGTGAAAAAAATCTCATCAGAGTCAGGAGACATCACACTATCACAGGTTATATAATGGCATGTAGTTCTAGACTTCATACATGCTATGTTCAGTCTAACAACCGACTAAACTGTAGCTTTGATACCACTAAATATAACACCCTTAACCCGTATATGTCGCCAAAATAGGGTTACGAAGCGTTAATGTAAGATTGTAACCTAAAAACATACATTTAATACCTCAACATAAACATGGCATAATTCATTTATATACATGCATAACATCCCTTAATCGAATCCTCGAGGTCATAGAAACACTTTAGAAATGATTCGAGACTAAATCGGAAACATTTAGAACATTTAAGAAAAAGTTGAAAATTTTGAACTGTAGGGGTCACACGGTCATGTGACTCACACGGCTGGGACACATGACCGTGTCCCAGACCGTGTCTGTCCCCGTGTAACTCTCTGTGTAATATCTTGAAATTGGGCTTGTGCATTTTGCTGAATTATATGAAATAGCATGCCTTGTGTGTCACTATGTGTTTTATGAATTTTGTGAACCCTAGGGTGTAGTGAATGCCATAGAAATTACTTGAATTTAAAGTTTTAAAAGAGGAAACTAAGCAAGGTGGTCTTAAGAAAATTTATAGAGGAAATATGATACACAATTGGGCTTGGAAAAGTGGCTTGGAGGTGTAACACCCCTTACCCGAGACCATCGCCGGAGTTGAGTAAGTGGCATTACTATACTTGACTACAAGTTCAGGACATAAAATTTAAAAAAACACAAACTGCGTCATGCTGACTAATTTGACCATAACTCGAGTTACCAAACTCGAAATTCAGATCCGTAAATTTTCCTTGAAACTAGACTCATATAAGAATTTACCATAATTGTTCCAGAATTTTTGGTCTGGTAAATCAATACCAGAGTTTTCTTAAAGTTTCCCCTGTTTCACTATTGACGATTCTGACCTATCATTACAAGAACTCACTTTTCTCATGGTACAAAATTTCAATAATGTTTTTGCTTATTCCAATAAAAAATATACTCATTAACGATTCTAAGCATATAAACTATGTTCTCTAATTATTTTTTTATAATTTATGACAATTTTCCCAAAATAGAACATGGACTCACGAATTCACCCAGAACAGGTCTCACTAAAATTTAAAAATCTTATAACATAAAACTCCTTTGCCTACTCTATTTCTTTCATATCAAAATAGACCCATTAAGCTTTGATTATATACCTCATTCACCTTCTAACTCAACGTATCCTATTTTTGGTGATTTTTTCAAAATCACATCACTGCTGTTAACTTGAATTCTTTTTATTTCGAAAATACGATTAACTAGTTTATAACTTCCTTACTCAATTTTATTTAAACTCTATGCCTTAACCATACATATATATATATACAAAAAAAAAAAAACAATCCCATATGTAATTTAGGCCATGATCAAATTTAAAACATACATTTATGTACGAGCAAGTTATAAAATTTGAACATATAACGATACACAACCAAAGGAAATAGCCATTTTCGCAAGGCTATATTCATGTACAAGGTCAAACATCGTATGTTTTTAAAACTTCATCTAGCCTATACATGCCTTCTAATTCGTAACCAAAATTCAAAATACCAAAGGAAGGCGATAATGTGGTTGACTTCTTGAAAATCCTTCACGAGCCCGCAACGTTACCAAAATCTATAAAACAAAGGAGAACATTTCACATAATTAAGCTTACTAGCTTAGTAAGTCCTAACTCATGATAATAAAACATTTAATTATTTACGAAATGAAAGCAATCAAGTTATGGCATTTCACATAGGCAATTAAGTAAATTATTATTACAAAGCCAGATACTAGTAATTCATTAACCCAAGTAAATTAGGAATCATTTCCTTCAACCTACATTTCTTTGTAGTTCATATAAGCATATCGCATGAAAATCTCCTTTCTTAACATTCATACTTGAAAACCAATTGTTCCATAATAGCACATTCTAAGCTCGAATTCCATCATATTACATCCATCAATATTAACTTCGAACACATATAACACAATTCTCATAATATTAATTTGACCCAAGTAATATTAAACATAGCATACCTTACCTAAACCGTATACTCAATAAAATAGCTTTAAATTGTCTTGAACAAAGATTCAATTTCTCTTTTGTAAAATACATCACCGGCATCAAGCCTGCTAGGCGTAAAAGCTCGAAAAGTAACACCGCACAAGGCCCACTAGGCGTAAAGCCTAAAAAGTAACACCGCACAAGGCCTGCTAGGCGTAAAAGCCTAAAAAGTAACACCGGCACAAGGCCTGCTAGGCGTAAAGCCCGATAAATAACACCGGCACAAGGCCTGCTAGGCATAAAGCCCGATTATGTCACCGGCATGAGGCCTGCTAGGCTCGAAGCCCGAATGTCAGAATAGTTTTACATGCTTTTCACATTTCACTATCACATATCGAACCATATGCATTTATTCACATTGCATTAAAAATATTTGAAATCAATCCAATCCATCATCATCACATTCGGCCAACTCATGGTTTTACACCAAACTTATACAAATTTTATCATTCGTTAGATTTGTAAATAACCTTTAAACATAAGGTAGCCCAAGAACTTACTTATTCACCTTGCATTAGCCAAAATAAATTCACTTCAATACTATACATTCACATTCGGCTATATCATGAATTTATACTCTCAATTTCCACAATTCATCATTCACTAAGTTCATAATTAATTTATTGACATATTTTAGCTAAAGGACTTACCTCGGTTGTCGATAGTCCGTGCGAATCGACTATTCGAGAACCTTCGTCTTCCCCCGGTCTAATTCCGTTTTTCTTTGCTATTGATCTAAAACACATTAGAATTTAGCTCATTTAATCGCATTTCATCACAATTTAGTCCCAAAACACACAAATGGGCAATTTACTATTTTGCCCCTAATGTTTCCCATTTTTACAAATTGATCCAATTTACACAAAACTCAAAATATGCAAAATTTTCTAACACCATGGCTAGGCCGAATATTCCCCATAACCATGGGTGTCCATGCATTTCATCTATTTAACATTTTAATTTTTCACAAATTTATTCTTTTCAATTTAGCCCTATATACTCAAAATCACCAAAAACTCCAATACAAAACTTGTAAATCCTTAACATACCTTTAATCTAGAACCATTAAACATCAAAACTATCTAAACATGTTAATGGCGAATCTTATATACATGGTATTTTCAAAAATTTAGACATGGGTCGGATAATATACAAAGCAACGATCTCAAAAACGTAAAAATTATCAAAAACCAAAAACCGACCATACCTCAATCAAGCTCCTTATCTTGCCGAAAATCAAGCTTCAACAATGGAGTCTCTACTTTCTACATTCGGCCAAGAAGAAGAGAACAAGGTATGTTCTCTTTCTCCCCACTTGTTTTTATTATTTAATGATAAAACAAACACATATTATTAACATTATTTTAACACATTAATATAACTATATAATAAACTAAATTAACATATAATTTGGACTTATAAAGGCCCATTGCCGTCCCTTAATATGGTTAATTGGCTAATTGCCCTTTTGGTACACCCACTTAAAAAGCCACAATCAATTTAGTACTCCTCACTTTAGCTTGCAACTTTTGCGCTTTTCTCGATTAAATCCTTTTTATCAAATTGAGCATTTAAACGACTAAATTTTTCTACGAAACTTTCACACTCACTAAATCACATATAATAAACACAAAATATAATATTAAAATATTTCTCAGGCTCGGATTCGTGGTCCCGAAACCACCGTTCCGATTTGGGTCAAAATTGGTCTATTACAACTCTCCCCCTTAAGGATTTTCGTCCCCGAAAATCTTACCGTTAAATAAGTTTGGATATTGTTGCCTCATTAACTCCTCAGGCTCCCACGTAGCCTCTTCAACTCCTTGACGATTCCATAAAACCTTTACTAATGGAATTCTTTTATTTCTCAACTCTTTTATTTCTCGAGCTAAGATACGGATCGGTTCCTCATCATATGTCAAATCAGATCTAATTTCAATCCCTGACGGTGCAATCACATGGGACGGATCCGATCTATATTTGCGA
Organism: Gossypium bickii; assembly: GCA_025503065.1. NCBI lineage: Eukaryota > Viridiplantae > Streptophyta > Magnoliopsida > Malvales > Malvaceae > Gossypium > Gossypium bickii. The sequence goes on from CP106712.1 coordinate 30,130,847, forward strand.
AGCATCGAAACATGAAATACATTGTGTATCTTTTCTAAGTCAAGGGCAATTTCAATCTATAAACAACAGGCCCTATACGCTCTATGATTTCATACGGTCCGATAAATCTAGGACTCAACTTGCCTTTCGACCGAATCGGAGTATTTTCTTCCATGGAGAAACTTTTAAGAACACCCGATCTCCGACCTGAAATTCAATGTCCTTACATTTAAAATCGGCATAGGACTTTTGACGATCCAAAGCGACTTTCAAATTACTTCTAATAGTAACCACCTTCTTACTCGCTTTTTTAATCCAATCAACCCCGTATCTTATTCTCACCGAGTTCACCCAATACAACGGTGTGCGACATTTTCGACCATATAAGGCTTCATAAGGCTTATTTTTATGCTAGATTGAAAGCTATTATTGTAAGCAAATTCAATCAAAGGTAGGTATCGTTCCCACGCACCTTCAAACTCGAGAACGCAACACCTCAACATGTCCTCAAGTATCAAAATAGTTCGCTCGGATCGACCGACCATCACTGTTTATGGATGGAAGGTCAGACTAAAATGAAGTTTAGTACCTAGAGCATCTTGCAATTTCTTCCGAACGCGATGTGAATCTTGGGTCCCTATCTCAAACAATGGAACTCGGTATACCGTGCAACCTTACAATCTGCGACACATACAATTTGGCAAGCTTATCAAGTGAATAGTCGATGCGTCACCAGGCACAAAATGGGCTGATTTAGTCGGTCTATCAACGATAACCCATACAAAGATCTTTCTTACTCGGTGTCATAGGAGAGACCGGATACAAAATCCATTTTAATTCTATCCCATTTCCATTCGGGTATCATGATTGGTTCAAGTAATCCGGACGGTACTGATGCTCGGCTTTCACTTGTTGACCAGATTAAGCACTTGAAACAAACTCGATATATGTCCCGTTTCATGCCGTGCCACCAATAAAATCGCTTCAAATCGTTATACATTTTTGTGCTACCCGGGTGTATCGACATTCGACCATTATGGGCCTCACTCAGAATCATCTGTATCAAATCTGAGTTCTTAGAAACACACAATCGACTTTTATAATTTAAACAATCATTTGCATCAATCAAAAATCGATTCGCATCGCTTTTCTGCCGAATCCGAATAGCAATCAAATTTTTGTCAACTTTCTGTGCATCACAAATCTGCTGAATAGACATCGATCTTGCTTGTAACTCGGCTATGATCGAACCATCATCAGACATAGCCACCCGTGCGTTCAATGCACGAAGAGCAAATAATGATTTTCGACTTAACGCATCCGCAACTACATTAGCTTTCCCCGGATGGTAGTCAATCACTAATTCATAGTCTTTCAGCGGTTCTAACCATCTGCGTTGTCTCAAATTTAGATCTTTCTGCGTCATTAAATATTTTAGACTTTTATGATCTGAATAAATATGACATTTTTCACTGAATAAATAGTGACGCCAAATTTTCAATGCGAACACAATGGCTGCTAACTCCAGATCGTGAGTTGGATAATTTTTCTCATGTGGCTTCAATTGTCTCGAAGCGTAGGCTATCACCTTGCCTTCTTGCATTAAAACGCAACCCAACCCATTCAAGGAAGCATCACTAAAAATAATAAATTCTTTACCCGATTCAGGCTGAGTTAATACTGGAGCCTCGGTCAAAAGGGCTTCCAACTGTTCGAAACTTTTCTGACCACTCAAATTTGACATCTTTCTGTAGTAGTCTCGTCAAAGGTGTAGCTATTACGGAAAAACCTTTTACAAATCGTCTATAATATCCCGCAAGGCCTAGGAAACTTCGGATCTCGGAAACATTCTTTGGTGGTTTCCAATCGAGTATAGCTGCTATCTTGTTTGGATCCACCCGAACACCTGACACCGAAACAACATGACCCAAGAAGCTGACTTCATTCATCCAGAACTCACACTTACTGAACTTTGCATATAACCGTTGATCTTTCAAAGTTTGTAGTACTACTCTCAAATGTTCAGCGTGTTCCGTTTCATTTTTGGAGTAGATCAATATATCATCAATAAATACTACTACAAACCGATCCAAAAACTGTCGGAAGACTCGGTTCATTAGATCCATAAAAACAGCAGGTGCATTAGTGAGTCCAAACGGCATAACTAAAAACTCATAATGTCCGTACCTCGTTCGGAATGCAGTCTTTGGCACATCTGAATCTCTCGACTCAGAATCGATAATAGCTCGATCTCAAATCTATCTTCAAAACACTTGAAGCCCCTTCAACCGATCAAATAAATCATTAACTGAGGTAACGTGTACTTATTCTTTATAGTCACCTTATTTAGTTGCCGTAATCGATACACACACATCTCATAGTCCCATCCTTCTTTTTCACAAATAAAACCGGTGCACCCCAAGGAGAGAAAACTCGGTTGTGCGAAGCCCTATCATCAACTCTTGCAACCGCGCTTTCAACTCTTTTAAATCGAAGCGCGCCATTCTAGCACGAGCTATCGAAATCGGAGTCGCACCGCACACTAACTCAATGCCGAACTCAATCTCTCGTGACCGGGGTAAACCCGGTAGTTCTTCAGGAAACACATCAGGGTATTCACATACAACTGATACGGACTCAATTTGTTTATCGGACATTTTATTGTCCAGTACATAAGCCAAATAAGCTTCACACCCTTTTCTCACATACTTCCTGGCTAACATTGAAGATATTACTCTAGGCAACCCATTTATGTCACAGGATTTAATTCGATGGTTTCATTGCTTTACATTTCAAATCAATAAGCTTTCTTTTACAATCCATTATCGCTTCATGTGAAGTTAACTACCCATACCCAAGATTATATCAAATTCGTCAAAGGGCAACAACATTAAATCACCGGGGGAAGCAATAATCCCGAATCATCAACGGGCAATCTCTACACACTTTATTAACAAGCACACATCTACCCAAAGGGTTGGACACACGAATCACAAACTCAGTAGACTCAACTAGCAGAGTCTTACCGAATACTAAAGTTTCACACACATAAGAATGAGTCGAACCAAGATCAACTAGTGCAATCACAGTAGTATCATAAAGAGTGAAAGTACCGGTAATGACGCCGGGGAGGAAGCATCCTCTCTAGCTCGTGCGCAAAGATACGCTCTAGCCGGAGCTCTAGCCTCGAATCGAACCATAGTGTTCTTCGTTCCTTTCTGACTACCACCTACATTGCCGGAATGTCTGGGTGGTCTGCCCCGCATTGACGTGTTGCTCGGTTTAGTGTTCTGAACTGTATTCTTGCTCAGCTAACTTCGGACATTCTCTAATAAAGCGATCTGACGATCCACATTTATAGCAAGACCGATCATGAAATCTACAACTCCCCGAGTGCCATTTCCCACAGTGCTTGCATTCAACCCTATTCTGAGGAACGTTACCAACACTGGCTATCGAGGTAGCTCGAGAGCTCATAGGAGGTCGATCCCGTCTAGGTGGATCCGTAGTAGCTTTATGTCGGTTGTAGTCATCTCTGGACTTCTTGGTTGTGGAATGGAAGACCTTACCCGAAGATCTTTTACGGATGTCTCTAGTTTCTGTCTCAGCCTTTCTTTTCTCTTTCCCGAGCTCTTCAGCTTTGCAAGCTCTCTCAACTAAAGTCACAAACTCTTGAATTTCAAGAATGCCAACAAACATCTTTATATCTTCATTCAGGCCATCTTCAAATCTTTTACACATAATAGCTTCAGTAGAAACACATTCTCTAGCATATCTGCTGAGCCTGACAAATTTTCTTTCATAATCCGTTACGGTCATTCGCCCCTGTTTCAACTCAAGGAACTCCTTTCGTTTTTGGTCAATGAATCTTTGGCTGATGTACTTTTTACGAAATTCATTCTGGAAGAAATCCCATGTCACTTTTTCTTTCGGAACCACTGATACTAGTGTGTTCCACCAGTGATATGCAGTGTCCCGCAGTAAAGATATAGCGCACTTCAGGCATTCATCCGGAGTACAAGATAGCTCATCAAGTACCTGAATAGTGTTATCAAGCCACATTTTGGCTCTCTCAGCGTCGTCATCATCATTGGCTTTAAATTCTTCGGCCCCAAATTTTTGAATTTTATCAACTGGGGGCCTACTAGATCTCATCGAATCTATCATCGGGGGTGCTGAAGGAATCGGAGTTGAATTATTCGGGGGTGGAGGTTATGTACATTTGGGTTATTCTGAATAAATTGGGCAAACCACTCATTCATCATCCGATAAAAGGCTTGTTTAGTTTCTCCTTCATGGCTACCCGAAACAGGCCGAGAGTCGATCGGCGCTGATCCGTGTGCACGGTCAGGCGCTACACTCTCTACGTCATCAGCTACGGCTCTTTCAGGATCAGCGTCCATTTACTATATAAAACAAAGTTCAGGCTGTCAGAAGTCACCACACTATCAATATATATATTAAAGGCATGTATAGCTAGACTCACACGCGCATACGGTAGTCCTAGAATCGGCTAAACTGTAAGCTCTGATACCAATCAAATGTAACACCCCTTACTCGAGACCATCGCCAGAGTTGAGTAAGTGGCATTACTATACTTGACTACAAGTTCAGGACATAAAAATTTAAAACTGTCAAACTGCGTCATGCTGACTAATTTGACCATAACTCGAGTTACCAAACTCGAAATTCAGATCCGTAAATTTTCCTTGAAACTAGACTCATATAAGAATATACCATAATTTTTCCAGAATTTTTGGTCTGGTCAATCAATACCAGATTTTTCTTAAAGCTTCCCCTGTTTCACTGTTGACGATTCTGACCTATCATTACAAGAACTCACTTTTCTCATGGTACAAAATTTCAATAATGTTCTTGCTTATTCCAATAAAAAATATACTCATTACGGATTCTAAGCATATAAACTATGTTCTCTAATTATTTTTTTACAATTTATGACAATTTTCCCAAAACAGAACATGGACTCACGAATTCATCCAGAACAGGTCTCACTAAAATTTAAAAATCTTATAACATAAAACTCCTTTGCCTACTCTGTTTCTTTCATATCAAAATAGACCCATTAAGCTTTGATTCTATACCTCATTCACCTTCTAACTCAACTTATCCTATTTTTGGTGATTTTTTCAAAATCACATCACTGCTGTTAACTTGAATTCTTTTTATTTCGAAAATACGATTAACTAGTTTATAACTTCCTTACTCAATTTTATTTAAACTCTATGCCTTAACCATACATATATATATACAAAAAAAAAAAAACAATCCCATATGTAATTTAGGCCATGATCAAATTTAAAACATACATTTATGAACGAGCAAGTTATAAAATTTGAACATATAACGATACACAACCAAAGGAAATAGCCATTTTCGCAAGGCTATATTCATGTACAAGGTCAAACATCGTATGTTTCTAAAACTTCATCTAGCCTATACATGCCTTCTAATTCGTAACCAAAATTCAAAATACCAAAGGAAGGCGATAGTGTGGTTGACTTCTTGAAAATCCTTCACGAGCCATAACGTGACCAAAATCTATAAAACAAAGGAGAACATTTCACATAATTAAGCTTACTAGCTTAGTAAGTCCTAACACATGATAATAAAACATTTAATTATTTACGAAATGAAAGCAATCAACTTATGGCATTTCACATAGGCAATTAAGTAAATTATTATTACAAAGCCAGATACTAGTAATTCATTAACCCAAGTAAATTAGGAATCATTTCCTTCAACCTACATTTCTTTGTAGTTCATATAAGCATATCGCATGAAAATCTCCTTTCTTAACATTCATACTTGAAAACCAATTGTTCCGTAATAGCACATTCTAAGCCCGATTCCATCATATTACATCCATCAATATTAACTTCAACACATATAACACAATTCTCATAATATTAATTTGACCTAAGTAATATTAAACATAGCATACCTTACATGCTTACTCTGAACCGTATACTCAATAAAATAGCTTTAAATTGTCTTGAAAAAGATTCAATTTCTCTTTTGTAAAATATATCACCGCATCAAGCTCGCTAGGCGTAAAAGCTCGAAAAGTAACACCGCACAAGGCACCGCTAGGCGTAAAAGCTCGAAAAGTAACACCGCACACAAGCCCGCTAGGCGTAAAAGCCTGAAAAGTAACACCGGCACAAGGCCTGCTAGGCGTAAAGCCCGATAAATAACACCGGCACAAGGCCTGCTAGGCATAAAGCCCGATTATGTCACCGGCACGAGGCCTGCTAGGCTCGAAGCCCGAATGTCAGAATAGTTTTACATGCTTTTCACATTTCACTATCACATATCGAACCATATGCATTTATTCACATTGCATTAAAAATATTTGAAATCAATCCAATCCATCATCATCACATTCGGCCAACTCATGGTTTTACACCAAACTTATACAAATTTTATCATCCGTTAGATTTGTAAATAACCTTTAAACATAAGGTAGCCCAAGAACTTACTTATTCACCTTGCATTAGCCAAAATAAATTCACTTCAATACTATACATTCACATTCGGCTATATCATGAATTTATACTCTCAATTTCCACAATTCATCATTTACTAAGTTCATAATTAATTTATTGACATATTTTAGCTAAAGGACTTACCTCGGTTGTCGATAGTCCGTGCGGATCGGCTATTCGAGAACCTTCGCCTTCCCCGGTCTAATTCCGCTTTTTTGCTCTTGATCTAAAACACATTAGAATTTAGCTCATTTAATCGCATTTCATCTCAATTTAGTCCCAAAACACACAAATGGGCAATTTACTATTTTGCCCCTAATGTTTCCCATTTTTACAAATTGATCCAATTTACACAAAACTCAAAATATGCAAAATTTTCTAACACCATGGCTAGGCCGAATATTCCCCATAACCATGGGTGTCCATGCATTTCATCTATTTAACATTTTAATTTTTCACAAATTTATTCTTTTCAATTTAGCCCTATATACTCAAAATCACCAAAAACTCCAATACAAAACTTGTAAATCCTTAACATACCTTTAATCTAGAACCATTAAACATCAAAACTATCTAAACATGTTAATGGCCGAATCTTATATACATGGTATTTTCAAAAATTTAGACATGGGTCGGATAATATACAAAGCAACGATCTCAAAAACGTAAAAATTATCAAAAACCAAAAACCGACCATACCTCAATCAAGCTCCTTATCTTGCCGAAAATCAAGCTTCAAAAATGGAGTCTCTACTTTCTACATTCGGCCAAGAAGAAGAGAACAAGGTATGTTCTCTTTCTCCCCACTTGTTTTTATTATTTAATGATAAAACAAACACATATTATTAACATTATTTTAACACATTAATATAACTATATAATAAACTAAATTAACATATAATTTGGACTTATAAAGGCCCATTGCCGTCCCTTGATATGGTAAATGGGCTAATTGCCCTTTTGGTACACCCACTTAAAAAGCCACAATCAATTTAGTACTCCTCACTTTAGCATGCAACTTTTGCGCTTTTCTCGATTAAATCCTTTTTATCAAATTGAGCATTTAAACGACTAAATTTTTCTACGAAACTTTCACACTCACTAAATCACATATAATAAACACAAAATATAATATTAAAATATTTCTCAGGCTCGGATTCATGGTCTCGAAACCACCGTTCCGATTTGGGTCAAAATTGGTCTGTTACAGGAGGTGCCACTTAGGGCTCTGGAAATGACGCCATATGCTAAGAGGGAAGGACTTGTGTTCGAGTCGCGTGGGAAGCAAAATTTTAAGGTTTTTATTTTTGCTTGTAACGTCAATGAGAGGGGAGTAGGGGACGGTACTAAGGCTAAATTTTAGGAGTTTTATCCTTTTATTTTCAAGGGATAAATGATGGATGATTTTTAATTTTAAATGAGGAGATAAAGAGGAAAATAAGGATATGATAGTGATGGCCAAGTAGGGGACTCTGGGCTCAGTAATTTCGACAAAAGGAGGAAAATAAGGCCATTCATCATTCTTTCTTTTCTCCCTTGTTCATCTGCCAAAATTCTCTGGCAACAATTCTCCTCTTCTCTTTTATTTTGTTAAACTGAAATACTCCCTGTGCTAGCCGAATTTAAATTCCACCATTGCCGAAACCCTCAAGCTTTTTCCTTTTCTTTCTTTGTTAAAACCGAAATCCTCTAGTGTTCATCAAAAGCCAAAACAAGTGATCGCATTTAGGCCATAGCCAATAATACCCCGTGGATTCAAGAAAAGGTGCCGTCGATTTCAATATAAGGGGTAAGGATCTATAGTCATCATCTTTTTCTTTCTTTTAGCCGAAAGTTAAGAACTAATCTCCTCAATATCCTTGGTTGCCGAAACTACATAGGATCTTTCAGGAATTGTCTATAGTCGACTACAAGGAAGAGAGCTTCGGGTATCAAGATCTAAGGTAAGGCAAATTTTTGGCCAAGGGCCATTTATTATGATTAAATGTTAGAAATTAATCTAACATGTGTCAAGGTGATTCCGACAGATACCAAGGGTAAATAGCAATTTCGGGATTTCAAAACACAATGTAAAGTACATATGTACATTCGGCCAAGGCCCTATTCAATGATTAGATCTGTTTTATATTATTCAAAAAGCCAGAAACTAACTCGTGATGTGATTAAAGGATTAGCTGATTGCAAGGAAGAAAGACTACAAGTTTCGGGATTTGATTAGTAATCAAATTGGCATCAAGGTAAGGGTTTTGGGTGCAATAAGCCTTCGGGATTTAATCTTATAGCCGAATAGGTTTTTACTCAACATTGAGTGATTGACCGAATGTAGGGATTAAGGATCTTAAGCAGTAGATCGGGATTTTCGGGAAATCGGTGAACTCGAGAAGTAAACCAGGTGTGTACCCCACACTATCTTTTAATAGATTTATGGCATCCATTTAATATATATGTGTTTATAAGAGTGAGTAAAATAGGGCTAAGGTACCATGATATGGTACAAAGTACTCAAGTACGTTTTCCTACTCCTGCTAGGATTATAATAAGATTTGTTATGGTGCATATGTGAAACTATAAGAATGTGAATAAGGGATATGACATGGTTAACGAGTATTTGTATAACATGGGGCATATGGGATATTATGAAAGGGGAAGTGAACGTGGTGACTTATGTCACGATATCTGAATGTGGTGACCTCGGTCACAATTATCTGAATGTGGTGTCTCATGATACAAAATATTATCTGGTGGCTATGCCACAATATTTATAAAGGCGATGAGCACGTCGACTGCAGCGACTGCCTTCGATGGTGTGTAGCGGATGGAGGGTTGACTTAGTAGTCCCCACGGTGTGCAGGTTGGTACAGGTGTTGTGTAGCGGATGGTACCTAGGTTTGGGTTCGGGTTTGCATCATAATATTTAAATGCTATATGTACATGTATGATTTGATATGCCTGATTTTGTTAGGACTTAGTGTTGTGGTTACACATTGAATCTGTTGACTCACCCCGTTGTGGGATTATTTTCAGGTGGCAATCAGTGATGGACCGGGTCGGTAGAAGCTTAGGGGTGGCCATGCTTAGCAAGGAATTTATTTTATTTGGACTTTTTATTTTAAGTACTTTGAATTTAATTTTGGGTTTTATTTTGATGTAATAAGGCCATAGTTGAACTACTTTATTTTGCTTTTATTTATTATGTTTACGAATGTGTATCATTTAAAGATTAAGAAAATTTATTTTAAATTAAACTCTAAAGGTTTTGTCACCTAAAATCAAGGGTTTTCAATATAAGATAAACTTGTTTTCAACTCGAGCCCAACCTAAAAACAATCTTTCTTTCAAAACACACAGTTTTTTTTCCAAAGTAACAAAAGAACTTTGAACCGATTTACATCGAGAAACATACCAGATCCGGTCAAGGCTCGTGGGCCGGGTTTGGGGTGTTTCACTCTGAGTTGGGTCACATGGCCAAACCACATGACTATGTGCCAGGCCGTGTAACACTTAAAATGGCCTCACACACCCATTTGCCAGGTCGTGTGCTAGGCCGTGTGATAGCCTGACTTGAAACCTTTAAAACCTAGAGGGTACTCACGGTAGTGTCGTATGGTCGTGCGTCACACACAGTCTGAGACACACGCCCGTGTCTTAGGCCGTGTGGATAAGAAATTGGCCAAAATAAAGCCATTTCCTTCACCTACTTCAAGCTTGTACCTACAACCCATTTGCACTATTAACTAAGGCACCGAAGCACACCAAAAAATGCATAAAATGACCAAATTCCATTCAACCAATATGCCATATAGGCACCTCAATCACAATCAAACTAAATACCTAAACTTACGTGTAATTGACCATGTTTCATTTAACCAAATTTACTTTATTTCCATCTCAAACATACCATACTTAACCACATTTTAAAGACTTCATTCATATACCAAATTGGCTATTGAAGACATGCATCAACCTAACTATAATATCAAATATCAACAAGATACCATAAGTACCGAAAGTGTACCAACCATAATAACACATATACATGTTAAACTTATCAACTAACATAAACCACAAGTCCACGTATACATGCCATTATAACCTTAACCAACACATCAAAACTACCGATATTTATGTTGGATAGTGTGATAGATCTCCGAGGAGTTTCCAAACTGATCAAGCTTCTGTTAATCTGAAAAGTAAAGGAAAGTAATTACATAAGCAATGAATGCTTAGTAAGCTCGATTAAACTTTAAACATAACATTTCATTTCAACAATGAAATTTATAGGTTAAATATAAACTTATAGCAATGACTCAAGATTTATCAACTAGATAACCATCAACTCACAAATGAGTAAATCTATCAACATCATATATATTTTTCATTCCTAACATAATAGGAATTCATAAGACATATTACACCATCATTAACCTTTTCTGAAGACTATGAACTACTCCCTTTACTTACTTTTCATTCCATTTACTTAGCATAAACTTAAATAACAACATTAAATCATGAATTAGTGTATTTATTCATGACATAGGTAAATTCATCCATAGCATAGGTAAATTTATCACATAAAAGTACGCCATTCAACTCATCAATCTTTTTCTTTCAATATATTACATCTCAATTATGAACTTACCATTTCATTACCTTTTCTTACCCATTTCATTTGCATAATTCAAGACATAAGCATAAACATCAACCAAATGATAAACCGTTTCATTAGAAAATACATTTTTTGATTCATACCACCTTTTCATGAACATAAGCATACTTCTATTTGGACACTTACCATTTCAATGTATAAAATTACACTTAAGCACTATAAAATCCAACCATAAGCTTGGCATCGGCCTAAGCATCATCAACAACACATGTTAGCGCATTAACACATAACTCAATTGAATTATCACAAGATAAGCTAGATTTACATGAACATAATGCGTCTAAGTTCATACTTTCCATAAACACGATATACATTCATGGTCCATTTTCAATTCATACCTTTCCATAGATTTATGACATAGTGCATCGGAATACTTACCGTTTCTTCCCTTTTAAGACTCGTTGAACCACTTAGAATAATATCGAATATGCGAGAAAGCTCACACAAAGTGTGCTAAACATATGGTAAAAACTATTCCTTCTCTTTTTCCTTTACATAGTTACTCACTTGAGCCGCAAAATGGGTCTGCTCACACAAGCTGATGGTCGGAATGTAAGCTACACGATGCCGCTCACACAAGCCGATGAGCATCAGCAACAAATGCAAGACATCAGCCATCGGTAGAACATTCAAGACCAACACACGATACATGGTAACCCTAATGACATGTCATTTGTATCCTATATATTCCTAAGGTTCAAATGGGACTCGATAATTGTCATAACTTCATTGGATTCCCACAATTTCTTTAGATGTTAAATTGAAAAATAACATATATATTGATTTATTTACATTAGAACAACACATTAAAAATTCAATTTAATCAACATTTAAGTGATTATAGTTCATACGGACTTACCTGGCTAAATTGCAGCAATGACTAAATATAAGGGCTATTTGCTAATTTTCTCTTCTCCTCAATTTTCTACTTGTTCTTGACCAATTCTTGCTTGAAGCACGTGGGCTAGGTTTCTTCTCCCCCTTTTTGTTTCAACTAAATGATGAAGAAGATCAATGAATCATCTTTTTATTTTGGTTTTTATTTAATTAACATTATAACATATAATATAATGTTTTTATAATTTAATAAACATTATTTTTTAACTAAATAACTCCACTTATTGTCCAACACCTTTTAAAAATGTTACATTTACCATTCAAGTCTATTTACTTTCATTCATTTTAAGCCATTTAATCATTCAAATCTAATAGTAATCAAAATTTACATCCTTTACGATTTAGTCCTTTTTAATTAATGAATTATTTAAACATTTAAATTTCTTAATGAAACTTTACTACTACCTTAATAACACTCTGTAAGTATTTATAAAAATATTTATGGCTCGGTTTATAGAAATGACGTCCCGATACCTCATTTTCTAAAACCACTTGACTTTAGAGTCAAACCACTTAAACCTAATGGTTTTCCATTTAACCAAAAATCAATAAATCAAAATTTATCATTACACCATATAATATTCATATATATATCAAATAATAATATTTACAGGCTCACACGTCGGATTTGTGGCCCCAAAACCACTGTTCCGACACTTCAGAGAAATGGGCTGGTACATTTTAGCAATTTAATCCTTAAATCAAAATCTAACAAAAATCACTTTACAAAACAACCAAATATCACATTCAAAGCTTCAAATATATAATTATCATCTTAAACAACCAAGATTCATCAATATTAACTTTCAAAATTTTTAACAGATTCAAAAATGAAGGTACGAGCTAGCTGGACCCAGTTGCAATGATATCAAAAACATAAAAATCATTAAAAACGGATCACGAAATCTACCACGCATGTAACATCCTAAATTAGGGGTTATGCGTTCGTGCCTAATTCATGAGTTAGTAGGTTTTGGCAGTGATGGAAGTGTATTAAGGGTTTTTAGAATTCTAGGATGGAAGAAGAAAGCTTTGGGAAATTATTGGTTTTTAAATAAAAAGGGGAGCTAGGTAAATGAGGCTTTAAAAGAAACTCCGTGTGAAGCATGACACAAGGAACCATGTGGTAAAATGGCATGTTTTATTAATTATGAATGTGTTATGTGAATTCTAGAAATAAGGAAATGTATGGAAATATATGGAAATGTATGGAAGTGTATGGAAATGTGTGGAAATGTGTGGAAATGTATGGAAATGAAAGGCAATGTAGGAAATGTAAGAAAATGTAAGAAATGTAAGAAATGTATGGAAATGTATGGAAATGTAAGGAAATGTAAGAAATGTGAGGAAATGTATGGAAATGTAAGGAAATGCAAGGAAATGTAAGGAAATGTCTTATCTTGGAAATGTAGGGAAATGTCCTGAAAATGTAAAGGAATAAAGAGGAAAGTGAACATTTATGGAAACTAGGAAATGTAAGGAAATGATTCAAAAATGGAAAGTGAACATTTCTGGAAACTTGGAAATGTAAGAAAATGGCAAGTTTACAGAGCCGATCGAAAATTTTAGGAAACTTAGAAATGACTTAGAAATGTCAAGTTTTAAAGTTTAAAATAGGAAATTAAGGCAAGGTGGCCTTAAAAGAAAAAGTTGGTGAAATTTGACACACAAACAGGCTTGGAAAAGTGGCCTGAAGATGTCACTTAGGGCCTATGGAAATGGCACCATGTGCAAGAGGAATGGGCCTGAGTTCGAGTCACTTGGGAAGCAAATAAAGGAGGTTCTATTTTTGCTTCCAGAAGACTAAGGTGGACGGCACATGCTTCTAGAAAGGAGGTGTTTTAATTCCATAAATACATGATTAAAAAGAGATAAATAAGGGATTTTTAATTTGGACTATTTGGAAGAGATAATAAGGATTTTTATTTAGTTTATTTTAAATAAAATAGATGATGAAAGAGGAGTGGTGGCCAAGTAAGGGACTCTCCTAGGCTGATATTTTCGGCTATAAAAGGAGGACAGGAGGGCTACTTATCAATTTTTGCTTCCTCCTCATCTCTGCCAAAATTTTTAGGGCTCTTTTCTCTTTTCTTTTGTCTAGCCGAATTCTCTAGCCTCAACTTTCTTTTTCTTTTCTTCTTCTTCTTCTTTTTCAAAACCAAATCCAACCTAGCTGAAATTCTGCCAAAGCCGAATCTCTGAAGTGGTGTCAGGATAGATCTGTCGAATTCAACACTTAAGGTAAGGATCTTGTGGTTATTGATTTATTCTCTTCTTTAAGCCGAAAAATAGGGATTAATGTTATTATTATTGTGGCCGAAACTATAAGAAGTATTTCGGGATTTCTAGTGCTATCGACTACAAGGGAGAGATCATCCGGGATTCAAGAATCTAAGGTAAGATATACACATATTTGGTCAAAAGTTATGGAATATATGTGAGATTAAAATTAACATATAATTATAGGGATTTAAATGGACATACAAGGCAAGGAATCCTTTTCAGATTTGGAAATTTTAAGGTAAGTAATACAAATCCTAGTTGTATTTGGAAAAGTGGCCGAATGGTCTTTTAAAGTGATTAACGAATATAGGAGTGAAAGATCTAGATCGGTAGATCGTTCTTCGGGATTCAAGGAACCTATTAAGCAAATCAGGTGTCTACTCACTAACTTTCAATATATATATGTTATGGTAATAATTATGTTTTAATATATGAATGTGTATAAGAATGAGAATGTGGCTAAGTACCACAAATGTGGTAAAAAGTACCCAGGTACGTATTCCTACTTTTGATAGGATTATGAATGTGTTATATTCTAAAAAGTGACATGAATGTGAATTTAAGTATGACATGAATGATATGTAATAATTGGGGCATTTGGGATATATGTGAAGGGAGAAAGTGAAGGTGATGACTACGGTCTCACCAACGAAAGTGCTGACTTCGGTCTCACCAACGAAATATGGTGGCTACGGTCCCATTAATTGAATATGGTAACTTCGATTACATCATCTGAATATAGTGTCTAAAGACACAACGTAAGTGGGCGATGAGCACGTCGACTGCAGTGACTGCCTTCGATGGTGTGTAGCGGATGGAGGGTCGACTTAGTAATCCCCACGGTGTACAAAGGTTGAATACGGGTGGTGTGTAGCGGATGGACAAATAGGCTTGGGTTTGGGTTGCATCATCCTTTATTTTGTATGAACATGAAATTGATATGACTTGTATGCCTGATTTGTTGAAAATTAGTCATCAGGTACACATTGAGTCAGGACTCACCCGTTGGGAATTATTTTTCGTGATGAGCGATAATGGACCGGGTTGGCGGGGAGCTAAAGGTGGCCATGCATCACTTGAAGAATTTATTAGAATTTGGACTCTATTTAAATTTAGTACTTTAGATTTTTATTTTGGGTTTGAATGATGTAATAAGGCCATAAGGCCCAGTTGGATTTTCCTTACTTCTGCTTATTTTTATTTGATTATGATACAACTTACTTTTGATTAAAGTTAAGTAAATTATTTCTTTTAAAATAATAAACCCTAAAATTATTTTGTCACCTTATTTAAGTTGGATTTTCAAAATTTATTAAATGGGTTCCAATTTAAGCCCAACCCAAAACGAATTTTTCTTAATTACACAAATTTTCTCTAAGTTATTCAGGACATTGAAAACCGGTTTACTTAAGGAACATACCAGATCCAGTTCAGGCTCGTGGGCCGGGTGTGGGGTGTTTCAATGCAAGAAATTTTAACCTAGTCAAACTTTAAGCTTCCCCTTTGATCGTGTGTCAGAGTCTTAAAAATTTATATAAAGAATGATCGAGCCTAGAAACTAACTACGACAATGATTGAGGGAAGCGCACCTATCGAATAGTAGTATAGTTTAGTGGCAAAACCGGATTGTCGAACCCAAAGGAACCAAAAGTACTAATACTAACTTTCTTTTTATTATCTAGCCTAAAATAAAAGTGAGTTGTTGTTTAATCTAAAATTAACTAACTACTAAGCTAAAGATGCTAAGACGAAGAGAATGAATTGGGGAAAATACTTTTGGGAAAAACCAATTGTTTAAGACAATACCCGAGGAATAATCCACCTAAACTTCACTTGTTATTTAATTCCGAACCAAACGATTTATTCACTTGACTTGATCCGTAGGATTCCCTAATTTATTTAATACCTCTCTCGAGGCTACTAACGTCTAACCCTAGGTTGATTAATTGAAATTTCTTTCTAATTAAAACCCGTAGAATTGCATTAAATCGATCTATGGGCTCCCATATTAGGTTTGATCCTAATCCGAAAGATTTTTGTCATTCTATCTCTAGGGTTGCGATCAACTCCGCTTAATTATGCTAGGTCTACTCTTAAACAAGGAATATTCCTCCTCTACCTAAGCACAACAATACTTTGAATCAATATCCTGAAATATCAAAGCAAGAATTAAGAACACATCATTAAGAACAAATCAAGTATTTATCATATAGTTTAGAAAACAATAACAAGATCTATCTTAGTTTCATCCCCCTCAGGTATCTGAGGGTTTAGTTCATCATAATAAAAGAATACATCTCAGAAGAAAGTATAAAACAAAACATAAGAAAAACCCTAATACCCCTTGAAGGAAATTGAAGGGAAGATCTTCCATCTTGAGTATGATTCTAACTTCTTGGGATGAACCAATCGGCTTTGTTCGAGTAAATCCCACAATTCTGGCCTCTTTGGCTTGGCTCTTCAACCTAAATGGACCGCCACCTCTTAGGTCATACTAAGGGTATTTATATAGGCTATCGGAATGTCTTTCTTTGCCCCTAAGTATTCTAATCCGAGTGAAATTAAAACAGGTCGCGGCAGGGACACGCCCGTGGCACACGCCCGTGTAAGTCGAGGCCAGGCCATGGTTTGGTCTGCTAAGGGAGGCACGACCATGTGGCTTGGGGCCAAGCCTTGTGCATTTTGTACTTTGGCCCATTTTCTCAGTTTTTGGCCCGTTTCTCGTTCTTTTCATCCTCTGGTGCTCTCCTAAGTATAAAACATGAAATTAAAGGATTAGGAGCACCAAATTCCACAATTTAGGGGATAAATAATCCAAAAGTATGCTAAATGTGGGATTAAAATATGTATATATTACGGTTTATCAAATACCCCCACACTTAGGCATTTGCTTGTCCTCAAGCAAAATTCTCATCTCACAATTAAAATAACTTCCTTGATTCATAATATTCATCAATAGTGTTTCATCATAATTCAAAGGTAATTCATACATTGATAATTTAACTCAAAGGGTCCTAAAGATTCAAACAATCTAAGTCATACATTTATAGCCTGAAAACATTAGGTGTTTCCCCTTACCTAAATGATTACATTTAATTCAGAATCGACAAGAGTTGGCATCCTCACTAAAGATTCACTCAAATCACTCAAAGTGTTTAAGCTTCAAAATTAGGCACTCAAAGGTCGAACATGAAAAGTTAATCCTATAAGCTTGCATGAAAATTAAATCTCCACCACTATGGAATGAAATGATACATAGATCAAAAGGTCTTTTAAGGGTTGTAAT
Source organism: Gossypium bickii (assembly GCA_025503065.1). Lineage (NCBI taxonomy): Eukaryota > Viridiplantae > Streptophyta > Magnoliopsida > Malvales > Malvaceae > Gossypium > Gossypium bickii. The sequence goes on from CP106712.1 coordinate 30,148,464, forward strand.
GGGGCTAAGGTGTGGATAAAGGCTGAATTAGAGAGTTAGAATCGAGATTGAATTGAAAATTTACCTAACTAGAAAAATGAACATCAACTGAAAACTTGAAACTAATAATACGAGCTTCTTTTTCAAGATATGAAATTTAAATGTATAAGCTCACTTAATTATATAACTAAAAATGATCAAACAACTGACATATAGAACATAGTTAGGAAACTGTTCAAAATCAAATCTCGACAAAAAGGGAGTCAAGAAAAAATGGTGATAACAAATACAGAATAGTTTTTGGAGTAACGATCGTGTCTGTCTAGTCTTAAAATTTATAAAAAGAGAATGATCAAACCTGGAAACTAACTCTGACGACGACTTAAGGAAGTGCACCTATCGAACAGTAGTATATCTTAGGCAAGACAGGATTGTCGAATCCAAAGGAACTAAAAGTACTAATACTAACTTTCTTTTTATTATCTAGCCTAAAATAAGTGAAGTTGTTGTTTAATCTAATTTTAACTAACTACTAAGCTAAATATACAAAGACAAAAAGAATGAATTGGGGAAATACGGTTGGAAAAACTCAGTTAATTAAGACGATACCCTTGCGAAGAATCCACCTAGACTTCACTTGTTCTCTAACACTGAACCAGACGATGTATTCACTTGACTTGATCTATAAGATTCCCTGATTTATATTAAACCCTCTATCGAGGCAAATAACGTCTAACCCTAGGTTGATTAATTGAAATCTCTTTCTAATTAAAACCCCTAAAATCACATTAACTTGATCTATGGACTCCCATATTAGGTTTCACCCTAATCCGGCAAAATCTTGTCACCCTATCTCTAGGCGGGCGATCAACTCCGCTTAATTATGCTAGATCTACTCTTAAGTAGGGACTCTTGCTCGTCCGCCTAAGCACATCATACTTGAATCAATATCCTGGAAATATTAATACAATAATTAAGGTCACATAATTAAGAAAAAATCAAGTATTTATCACATAGTCCAGAAAACAATAACAAAATCCGTCTTAGGTTTCATCCCCTTCAGGTATCTGAAAGGTTTAGTTCATACCTATAAAAGAAAACATCTCAAAAGAAAAGATAAAACAAAACATAAGAAATCCCTAAAACCCCCTGAAAGAATTGAAAGAGAGATCCTCCATCTTGAGTAGAATTCTGACTTCTTGAGATGGATCAACTGGCTATCTTCGAGTGTTTCCCACAAATCTGACCTTTTCGGCTCGGCTCCTTGGCCTAGCTGACTGCCCCCTTTAAGGTTATACTTAGAGGGTTTATATAGGCTTTTGAGATAGATTTCTTTGCCCCGAAGTATACAAATCCAAATGAAATTGCTCTTCTCCACGACAGGGACACGACCATGGCACACGTCCGTGTGAATCGTGGCCAGGCCGTGTTCGGATTTCTTAAATGAGGTACAGTCGTTTGAATCGGGATCAGGTCGTGTTCTAGTTTGTTAGGGAGGCACGGCCGTGTGGGCTTAAGTCCAGGCCATGTCGATTTCCACTTTGGCCTAATTTGGTCTGTTTTAGGCCCGTTTCTTGTTCTTTCTATCCTCCGGTGCTTTCTTGAGTATAAAACATGAAAAGAAAGGATTAAGAGCACCTTTTTACGTAAATTAAGGGATAACTCATCTAAAAGTATGCTTAAATGTGGGATTAAAATATGTTACTTTTACGATTTATCACATATCGCCACATTTAAGCTTTTGCTTGTCCTCAAGAAAAATTCTCAACTTACAATTAAAAATAACTTTCCATAATTCAATATTCCTATCGACAATGTCTCATCATAATTCATAGATAATTTGATTCAAAGAGTCCTATAGATTCAAGCAATATAAGTCATGCATTTGTATCACGAAAACATAAGTGTCTCCCTTTATCTGAATAATTACCTTTTTTTTTTTTAATTCAAAACTAACAAGGATTGACATCCTCACAAAAGATTCACTCAAATCACTCGAAGTGTTTAATGTTCAGGAAACAGAGCACTCATAAGTCGGACCTGAAAAGTTAATCCCATAGGCTTGCCTGAAAATCAAATCTCCACCACTGTAAAATGAGATGATACACAAATCAAAAGGTCTTTACAGGGTTGTAATGGAGCTTAGGTTAAGGGTATGGATATAGGCTAAATTAGTAGGTTAGAATCGAGATTAACCTGATAAATTACCTAACTAGAAAAATGAACTAGTCTTAAATAATTACATCAATTGAAAACTAATAATACGAGCTTTTTCTTCAAGACTTGAAATTTACAAATATAAGCTCAGCTAATCATAGAACTAATAATGAATATGCTTGAAAATATATTTTCTTTAAGAACAAAAAATAATAAAGGATAAATTCAACTGCTGAAATAATATAATTAGGTAACTAATCAAATCAAATCTTGATATAAGGGTAGTTAAAAGGAATGGTGATAACAAATACAAAGGGTTTTGGGTTAATATTAGCTGGTGAGTCAATAAAAAGGGTTATTAGGATCAAAGGGGTTCACTAGGGGTTAATTATGAAGGTAGGCTTTTTGTGGAGCAAGTGAGTTAAGGCCTAAGTGCCTTTATCATCTCAGTATATCAAATCATAGGTGTGGTCTCGACATGTATAATCGGGGCAAGTTCTAGAATAACAGTTCAATGTTGACACACTCATAATCAATAAAGTGAGCAAGAAAAGGAATATATGCTCTATAAGGCTCAAAATCTCACAACAATTATGGGTGTTTTGATATCAACCTCGTAAATTTCAAATTTAAAGATAACATTTAGATTCAGGTAGACAACCTAAAAATTTTAATTCTAAAAAATTAGACTTATCATGCTTGATTCTCTAGTATTCTTCAAATTTAATCATCAATGCACAATTAACTATGGCTTACTCAAAAACATATCAATAACAATCTTAAATCATCAAAAATTTCATCCTAATTAGTAATATGAGAAAATTACTTAAGAACAATATATAATTCAAGTATTTGAGAATAATGCAGAAAGTTAGGCATTTTCTCGAAATAACTATTCACCCCCCACACTTAAGATGTACGTTGCCCTAAATGTACAAAGATAGATATGCAATTTAAGGAGAGGGAGAAGTGAAAATTCCTGAATTTGGATGGTTCCCTTGAGTTGGACGTCGATAGGAGTGGTTTCTGCTACCGAGCTCTGCGTTAGATGAAATTGGGGAGCTCGTAGAGAATTAGCCATGAGTTGTTAAGACACATTTAAAATAAACTAAACATATAAATAAAGACAAGAAAGATAAAGATAAAGAGAATAAAAATGTAATTAAACTAATGCTAACAGATAAAGGGGCTTGAGAATCCTTATTGGTAGATGGTTCGTGAGGTGGGTGTGACTTCTAAGGCTGTGGAGGTGCTGGCGGTGGCGGAAGTGACGTGATTCCCAAGCAGCCTTTAGAACCTGACACTAAGAAACTAAAATAAAATAAACTAATTTAAGCATAAGATAGTCAAAGAGAAGGAAAATAGAGGAAAAGATAAAAATGAGGCAACAGATAAATGGTCACAAAGACCCTTGGCTTGTCGACTGAATGAAGAGGTCAGCATGAACTTATATATATCAGTCTTCATGAGGGAGACTGTGCTTGGATCCTTCTGCTTCTTCGACATGGCCAAAAGTTTGAGAAGTATGTTATGGAAACAAAAAGTTCTTGGAATGGAGGGTGTAAGGGAGGAAGAATGGTGAGAAATAGGTGAGAATAGGGAGGGGTGGGTGGTTTAAATAGAATTCCAAGTCAGGTACAGTCACATGCCCGCGTACCGTGGGCGTGTTGATTCACACGACTGTCTCGTACGGCCGTGTGTCTAGGCGTGTTAGTTCACCCACACCCATTTTACAAATTACCACGCCCGTTGGTGATAAGTCAGTGTCGTCCATGGCCGCGTCGCACGGCTGTGGCATTTTTTCGATGCCCGTGGGGTGGTGGTTGGGGTCCGTGACTGGGAGATTTGATTCTTTCTGACTTGTATCGTGTCTGCCCCATCAGTACGGAGGTTCTGTGCTTCCACAGGGCCACGGCCATGGCCATGTGGCCTGGGAATCTGCATTTTTGGTTAGTTTACAACTAGGTGTTTAGAAAGAAGAAAGGAAAAGAAAAGAAAAAATGTAAACAAATGTGAAAGTAAATTGGGTTAGTGCTCGGGTTGCCTCTCGTGAAGCACTCGTTTATAGTCTTAAGCTAGACTTTCCTCGTATTTACAAAAATCAGGGTGGTTTAAAAGTTTGAATATCTTCCCTCTTGCTTTAAGCTCTATTTTCACTATAAAGTTTAAGTCGAGAAGCGTTTACCTTAAGAGTGCCGAATGTTGAATTGCTTACCTCGACTGTTCCGTATAAGAAGATATTGCGTACCTCAAGAGGGATTTCCTTGTTCGTGTTCAGGTCTGGTGTGGTGATGTGAGGATCTGCTTTATCTAACAGTACCTGTTCTCCTATTTTGAAGTGGTTTGTTGTTCCTATGAGCTCCTCTGAGGGCTCCTTCAGTTTTACTTTATGTGGTTCCAGTTTTTCTTTAAAATGTGTCTTCCACTCTTTTAGTTTGTCGACCCTAATGCTTCGTTCCTCTTTGTTGGCATGGAGTCCATGATTCGGCTCAGGTTTGTAACCTTGTAGTGTTTTTACTCTTTCACCTTCATCAATTTGTTGTCCTGGTCGAGTCAAGGGCTTGAAGAGTGACTGTGTCCTCGCCTACACAGAGTATTAGTTTGCCTGCATCAACATCGATTTTATTTTTGGTAGTTGCTAAGAATGGTCATCCTAAAATCAGGGGGTCGTGTTGTACTCATCCATGTCTAAAATAACAAAGTCTACTGGGAAAACGAATTTATCAATTTTTACAAGAATATCTTCGATAATACCCCTAGGAATTCTAACAGTTTTATCAGCTAATTGAATGCTCATCCTAGTTTGTTTGGGTTTCCCTAGACCTAATTGTTTAAACATTTTATAAGGTATGACATTTATACTTGCCCTTAAATCAGCTAAGGCATTATCAACAATTAGTCTACCAATTAAACATGGAATTGTAAAACTCCCTGGATCTTTTAGCTTTCGTGGTAGTCTATTCTGTAACATTACTGAGCATACTGCGTTTAATTCCACATGTGGATCATCATCTAACTTACGCTTGTCGTCAAGAGTTGTTTTAAAAAATTTCCTCGAATCTGGCATCTATGAAAGAGCTTCAAGAAGTGGTAAGTTAATATATAATTTCTTGAAGAGTTTAAGAAACTTACCAAATTATTCCTCTGTATTGTCTCTCTTCATCGCTTCAGGATAAGGTATGCGGGGTTGGTACTCTTTGATTACCAGTTTTGGCTTTTCTTGTGCTACCTTAACTTTACCTTCTTCTACCTCGATTTTTTGTATTGGATTGGGTGCATCTAACCCTATACTATTATGAGCTATGATGGCTTGGATTTGCTCCTTTGGGTTAATCTCAATGTTGCTTGGTAGACACCCTTGTGGTTGTTCAGAAATCTCTGACCGAATTTCAAAAACTATCTTAGTAAGTTGTCCAACTGACTTAGTAAGTTCTCCAACTTGGCTCTCAATCCCTTTGATTGATGCATGCTGATTATCGAGCGTTGTCTCAGTTTTTTGGAGACAGGCATCTGTGGCTGCCATGAATTTTATCAGCATCTCTTCGAGGTTCGGCCTCTTTTCCTGTGGATAGGGCTGATGTTGGAAATTTTGAGGAGGTTGTTGTCTTTGATTTCCTTAATTTCCTTGACCTCCCCATGAAAAATTTGGGTGGTTCCTCCAACCTGGATTATAAGTATTACTATACGTGTTATTATTAGATCTGAAATTATTACCTATATAGTTCATCTGTTCGCTTTCTGTGCCCGGATGGTAGGATGGGTACTCAAGATTCGCCACAGTTCCACTTGCGTCACACTGCATTACTGGATGTACCTGTGAAGAACACAAACTATCAAGCTTTTTATTCATCATTTCTACCTGTGTTGATAGCATGGTTACTGCATCTAGGTTGTAAACTCCGACTGATTTTGTTGGTTTTGACCTTGTAACTTGCCACTGATAGTTATTCAGTGACATTTCTTCGATGAACTCATAGGCTGCTTCAGGAGTTTTGTTGTTCAGGGTTCCACAGGCGACTGAATCAATTAGTTGCCTCGTTGAGGGGTTCACACCGTTATAGAAAGTTTGGACTTAGAGCCACAAGGGTAAACATGGTGCGGACACCTTCTCAAGAGATCCTTATATCTCTCCCATGCATCATATAATGTCTCTAAATCCATCTGCACAAAAGAAGAGATATCATTCCGTAATTTGGCCGTTTTGGCTGGTGGGAAATATTTTAATAAAAAGTTTACGGTCATTTGATCCCATGTAGTGATTGACCCTCGTGGTAACGAGTTTAACCACTGTTTGGCTTTATTCCTTAATGAAAAGGGAAATAACCGAAGAAGTATGGCATCATCAGAAACGCCATTTATTTTGAAGGTATCACAGAACTCTAAAAATTAGCTATATGAGTATTTGGGTCTTCGTCCTGTAAACCATCAAATTGAACAAATTGTTGAATCATTTGTACAGTGTTAGGCTTTGATTCAAAATTATTAGTAGCTATAGCAGGCCTAACAATGCATGATTCTGCTCCTGTTAAATTAGGTTTAGTATAATCATACATAGTACACGGAGCATTATTTTCTACCACATCTTGTGGTGATGGATTATTCTTGTCCATCCCTTCAGTAGGGTTGGATCTGCTTTTTTGCTCTTCTTTTGAGTAGTCTAGGGCTCGCCTAATTTCTATGCAATTCATGTGAACGGTAGCTTCAATATCACTGCCGTATACTAGTAGTCCTCTCGGGTTCCTTCTAATCATAAACTAGAGGTACCTGTTAAGAAAAGAAAGAAAGAAAGTTTAGCAAAGTTAAAAACAAAACAAAGAAGAAAAAAATAAAAGTGAATTGAGGTAAATAAAAAAAATAAAAAGAGTGGCTAGAGCAATAAAAATAGAGTTTTCTTAATATTTTAATTCCCTAGCAACGACGCCAAAAACTTGATCGTGTTTGTCAAGTCTTAAAATTTATAAAAAGAGAATGATCAAACCTGGAAACTAACTTTGACGACGACTTAAGGCAAGTGCACCTATCGAATAGTACTATAGCTTAGGCAAGACCGGATTGTCAAACCCAAAGGAACTAAAAGTACTAATACTAACTTTCTTTTTATTATCTAGCCTACAATAAGTGAAGTTGTTATTTAATCTAATTTTAACTAACTACTAAACTAAAGACGAAAAGACAAAAAGAATGAATTGGGGAAATACGGTTGGAAAAACTCAGTTGATTAAGACGATACCCTTAGGAAGAATCCACCTAGACTTCACTTGTTATCTAATATCTTGGAACTGCATTTATGTATTATTCACTTGACTTGATCCGTAAGATTCCCTAATTTATATTAATCCCTCTCTCGAGGCGAATAATGTCTAACCCTAGGTTGATTAATTGAAATCTCTTTCTAATTAAAACCCCTAGAATCGCATTAACTCGATCTATGGACTCCCTGTATTAGGTTACACCCTAATCCGGCAAAATCTCGTCTCTCTATCTCTAGGCGTGCGATCAACTCCGCTTCATTATGCTAGATCTACTCTTAAGAAGGGACTTTTGCTCCTCCACCTAAGCACATCATACTTGAATCAATATACAGGAAATATCAATACAAGAATTAAGAACACATAATTGAGAACAAATCAAGTATTTATCATATAGTTCAGAAAACAGTAACAAGATCCATATTAGGTTTCATCCCCTTCAGGTATCTGAAGGGTTTAGTTCATAACTATAAAAGAAAACATCTCAGAAGAAAAGATAAAACAAAACGTAAGAAATCCTTAAAACCCCCTGAAGGAATTGAAGGAGAGATTCTCCATCTTGAGTAGAATTTCAGCTTCTTGAGATGGATCAACTGGCTATCTTCGAGTGTTTCCCACAAATCTGACCTTTTCGGCTCGGCTCCTTGGCCTAGCTGACCACCCCCTTTAAGGTTATACTTAGGGGGTTTGTATAGGCTTTTGAGATAGGTTTCTTTGCCCCCCAAGTATCCAAATCTAAATAAAATTACTATTCTCCATGACAAGGACACGGCCATGGCACATGCCCGTGTGAATCGTGGCCAGGCCGTGTTTAAATTTTTTTAATGAGGCACGGCCGTGTGAATCGAGATCAGGCTGTGTTCTAGTTTATCAGGGAGGCACGGCCATGTGGGCTTAAGTTCAAGCCGTGTCAATTTCCAGTTTGGCCCAATTTGGTCTGTTTTAGGCCCGTTTCTTGCTCTTTCTATCCTCCGGTGCTTTCCTGAGTATAAAACATGAAAATAAAGGATTAAGAGCACCTTTTTACATAACTCAAGGGATAAATCATCCAGAAGTATGCTTAAATGTGGGATTAAAATATGTTACTTTTATGGTTTATCAGGTAATATTAATGGGTAAGTCAATAAAAAGGATTGTTAGGATCAAAGGGTTTATCTAAGGGTTAATTATGAGGGTAAGCTTTTTAGTGGAGTGAATGGGTTCAATCCTAAGTGCCTTTATCATTTCAGTATATTAAATCAATAATGTGGTCTTGACATGTATAATCGAAACAAGTTCTAGAATAAAAAATCAATAATCAATGTTGACACACTTATAATCAAAAAGTGAGCACGAAAGAATGTATGCTCTAAAAAGCTCAAAATCTCACAGAAATTATGGGCTTTTGATATCAACATTGTAAATTTCAAACTTCAAGGTAATAATTAGATTCAGGTAACAACCTAACAAAATTTTAATTTTTGAAAATAGACTCATCATGTTTGATTCTCTAGTCTCCTAAAGTTTAAATCATCACAGCACAATTATCAAAGATTTAATCCAAAACATATCAATAAAAATCATGAATAAAAGGAAATTTTATTCTAGTAGTAATATGAGAAAATTACTTAAAGACAAGATATCATTCAGGGATTTGAGAATAATGTAGAAAGTAAGGAACATTCCCGAAATAAATATTCACCCCCACACTTAAGATGTACATTGCCCTCAATGTATAAAGATATATATGAAATTTAAGAGATAGGGAGAGGTGAAACTTCCTGAATTTGGATGCCTTCCTTGAGTTAGGAGTGTCGTGGTGTGGTGGCCGCTGACAATCTCTGCGCTAGATGAAGAAATTGGGAAGTTCATGAAGAATTAGCCAGAAGATAATAAGAATAATTCAAAATATACTAAATATATATTTAAACAAAAGAAAGATAAAAAAAAAGAAAATAGAAAGTAAAATAAAGTTAAAAGAAAAGATTAATGGACTGACAAGTTCTTATCGTTAGATGGTTAGCAAGGTGGGTGTGATTTCTAAGGCCGTGGTTGGTCATTCCAAAGCAGCCTTTAGAACCTAAATCAAAGAAAACAAAATGTAAGAATAAAAATTAAAGACAAGAAAGATAAAGAGACGAAAAATAAAGGAGAAGTGAAAAGAAAAAGAATAATGAGATGGGCTCAAGGGTCCTTGTCCTGTCGAGTTAATAAAGCGGCCGGCATGAACTTATGTAGATCAGTCTCACAAAGGGAGGCTGTGCTAGGATCCTTTCATATCTTCGACATGGATATGGTTAGATCTAGAGTTAGGGGGATGAAGAACAAATGAAAATGAAAATGGAGAAGGGGTGTAAAGGAGATGGAAGAAGAAGGGGAGTGGGGAGTAGGTAAGAAGGGGAGAGGGGTGTTTTAAATAGAGATTTCAAATCTCGTATATCCCCACGCCTGTGTACTGTAGGTGTGTTGAGTTATACGGTCGTGTCACATGACCATGTCAAGCTTCGTTAGTTTCTCCCACGCCCATGTGTAGGTCACCACGCTCTTGTTGATAAAACAGTGTCAACCAAGGCTGCATCGCACGGCCGTAGCATTCAGTAGAGGGCCGTGGCTTGAAGATATTTTTTTTTGTTCTGGTTGGTACTATCTCTGCCATGTTAGTGCAAAATTCGTAGTATCCACACGGCCACGACCATGGCCGTGTGTGAGGCCGTGTGGGTGGAGAAACCTACACTTTGGTTAGTTTATAGTCAGGTGCTAAAAATAAAATTAAAAATGTAAAAATTAATGGGGTTAGTACTCGGGTTGCCTCCTGAGAAGTGTTCCTCTAAAGTCTTAAGCTAGACTTATCTCTCATTCGCATAGTCAGGGTGGTTTGAGAAGTTGAAAATCCTTTCTCATGCTATTAGTTCTATCATCGGTGTACTGTTTGAGTCGAGTAGTGTTTACTTTAAAAGTACTGAATATAAGATTACTTACCTCGACTCTTCCGTATGGGAAAACATTGAGCACCTTAAAAGGGATTTCATCATTTGTATGAAGGTCAGAAGGAGATATTCGAGGGTCTGTCTTATCTAACAATACCTGATCTCCGATCTTAAATTTGTTTGTCCTATAGAATGGTGTTGGTTCTGTTTCGTGTGTTCTTAGTTTATCTTTGAAATGTGTATTCCACTCGTCTAGTTCATCGATCTGAAGCCGTCGTTCCTCATAAGTTATTTCCTTGTTGTTATAAGGTATAAGATCTGGCTCAGTTGTGTTGTTCCGTGGTGTTTTCTAAAAAGAAGTTTTAATCGAATGGTCTTTAATAGAATTTATGCTCTCACATTGGTTACTCGATGTCCTAGCTGAGTCAAAAGCCTGAAGAGTGATTACAAAGTATGAGTTCACCTGTGCCGACATCAATTTCAGTCCTGGCAGTTGCTAAAATGGGTCTTCCTAGAATTAAAGGAATATTATTGTCCTCATCCATGTCTAAAATGACAAAGTCTTCTGGGAATACGGATTTATCAATTTTCACGAGTACATCTTCAATTATACCCCTAGGAATTCGAATAGTCTTATCAGCTAATTGAATGCTTATCCTAGTTTGTTTGGGTTTCCCTAGACCTAGTTGTTTAAACATTTTATAAGTCATAACATTTATGCTTGCCCCTAATTCTTATCAACAGATAAACTACCAATTAAGCATGAAATTGTAAAACTCCCTGGATCTTTAAATTTTTGGGGTAGTTTATTTCACAACAGTGCTAACCACACTGCATTTAACTCCACATGCGACTCCTCGTCTAACTTCCGTTTGTTTGTTAAAAACTCTTTTAAAAATTTCCTTGAATCTGGCATTTGCGAAAGAGCTTTAAGAAATGGTAAGTTAATATGTAATTTCTTTAAAAGTTTAAGGAATTTACCGAATTGTTCGTCTATGTTGTCTTTCTTCATCGCATTGGGATATGGTATACGAGGTTCGTACTCTTTAATTACCGATTTTGGCTTGTCATTGCTTACCTTAGCATTACCTTCCTCTACCACATTCTCTTTCCTTAATTTGGGTTCATCTAGCCCTTCACTGTCATGAGCTGTTATGGCTTGAAGTATCTCCTTTGGGTTAGTTTCAGTGTTACTTGGCAAGTTGCCTTGTGGCCGTTCTGATATGATCTTAGCAAGTTGCCCTAGCTGGTTCTCGATCCCTTGAATCGATTCTTGTTGATTTTTAAGTGTTGTCTTGGTGTTTTGGAAACGTGTTTCTGACACCGCTATGAATTTTGTTAACATCTTCTCAAGGTTCGGCTTTTTCTCTTGTAAGTAGGGTTGCTGTTGAAAACATGGGAGGGGTTATTGTCTTTGGTTTCCTTGACCACCCCATGAGAAATTGGGATGGTTCTTCCAACCTGGATTATAAGTGTTATTATAAGGGTTATTTTGAGGTCTAAAATTATTACCCATATAGTGAATTTGTTTGTTTTCAGTGCTCAGGTTGTAAGGTGGATATTCTATGTTTCTCATTCCTCCTCCATTTGTATCGCACAGCATAGCTGGATGTACCTGCGAAGAACAATACAAACCATCAATCTTTTTATTCAGCAATCTCTACCTGATTTGATAGCATGGTCACTGCGTCGAGGTTGAAAACACTAGCGGCTTCTGTTGGCCTTATCCTTGTAACTTGCCACTGATAATTATTCAGTGACATATCTTCAATGAATTCGTAGGCAGCCTCAGGTGCTTTATTATCCATGGTTCCGTCGGCGGCTGAATCAATGAATTGTCTGGTTGAAGGGTTCACACCATTATAAAAGGTTTGGACTTGTAGCCACAAGGGTAAACCGTGGTGTGGGCACCTTCTCAATAGATCTTTGTATCTCTCCCATGCATCGTAAAGTGTTTATAAATCCATCTGAACAAAAGAAGAGATATCATTCCTCAACTTAGCCGTTTTAGCCAGCAGAAAATATTTCAATAAATTTTTTATGTCATTTGTTCCCATGTAGTGATTGATCCTCGAGGAAGAGAATTCAACCACTGTTTAGGCTTATTCCTCAAAGAAAAGGGAAATAATCGAAGACAGATGGCATCATCGGAAACACCATTTATTTTGAAAGTATCGCAAAATTCTAGGAAATTCGCCAAGTGATTATTTGGATCTTCATCCTGCAAACCATCAAACTGAACAAATTGCTGTATCATCTAAATCGTGTTAGGTTTCAGTTCAAAATTATTTGCAGCAATAGCAGGTCTAACAATACTTGACTTAGTTCCTATTAAATTAGGTTTAGCATAATCATACATAGTTCGAGGAGCATGATTTTCGGCCACCTCTGGAGGTGGCAGATTATTTTCAGCCATCTCTTCTGTGGTATTGATTTCGTTCTCTTACTCTTCTCGTATGTAATTTAAGCTTTGCCTTATTTCTCTATGATTTCTACGAACAGTACTGTAACACCCCAAACCCGGCCCATACATCACGACCGAATTTGAACTGTCACTGCAGAAAACATTTGAAAAGATTTGATTTAGAAGTGAAAACATAAAATTTCGTTGTCGTTTGTAAAACATTGTATATTTAAAATTTGTAAATAAAACTTTGCTATTATAAATTCCCAGATTTAAAATTTTAATATAAGTTCTTAACATATAAGTTGCTGAAAATTAAAAACATTTCCAAATAATAATTGAGTTATCAATCCAACTTAAACATATTAAAATACTCAAATACTTTAGGTAGCCCTTATTACAATAAATAAATATCCAAAATGCTTAAAAGATAAAGCGTATCTGCGTGTAACAAATTAACTTCTGCTTGGCCACCTTTGTATCCACTCCAACCCAGTCCAAGATTCACGGATCACCTGCGATGTTGGTAAAATTTTGGGTGAGTCACACAGACTTAGTGTGTAATCAGTCCACTGAATTCCACCCACATGGGCTTGGCCCACAACCACATATCAAATCACACATCAGATATTAAGGAAACTTATTCACACAGTCCACAATTGGGCTTGGCCCACATTCATACCACATGTCGAATATTAATGGTAATTAACCACATGATTCCACATATTGGGCTTGGCCCACATTCATACCACATGTCGGATACTAATGGTAATTAACCACATGATTCCACATATTGGGCTTGGCCCATAATCACATCAATCCACAATCAAATATATACACATACGATTATGCAAATGTACCCAACCCAAACCTAGGGTCCATCCTCTACACACCCCCGTATCCAGCCACCACACACCAGGGGATTACTAAATCACCCTCCAACCGTTACACACCATTTTGGCAATTAATGCCGTCCACGATGTAGCTCGTAGCTAACATCAAACCACGATGAGGCACATAGCTACTCATCGAACCATGATATGCCACATAGCCAATATCAACCATGATGGGGCACAGAGCCACTCACCAAACCACATGAACTTAATCACAAGTAATCCACAACGCGACCTCAGTCAGCGCCAATCCACGATGTAGCTCATGGCTAACATCAAACCACGTACTCAAAGTATGCCCATACCTTCTTTCATATTCAAATCCCATCCCATGCACATGCAACATATAATAATGTCATGACAAATAATGCATGTACATGTTATTCAGCATGCAAACATATTCTCATTGGCATATTCACACATATACACATTAATTAACCACGTTTCATCAGATTTGGTACTGACCTGATTATCGATGTACCACTTAAGGGTACTTATTTCATAATAGCCACTGCACATATATATATAACACATACAAATATAACATAGACCCGGAAAACGGTGGGTTAATCACACACAACACATGCAAATATCACATATATCTCGAAAAATAGTAAGCTAACCACACACCTGATAACTTGGAGCACTACGCTCTCGATCCCGATGCTATCACTAAGCGAAACTACCGCTACTGCTATAGTTACGCCTCGCACTCTCGCCCACACCCTCGGTGGTCAATCCCGAACAATGGCCGATCTCTTCTTAAACTTCGGAATAGGGACTTTCCCTTTTCCCTCATGACTGGTATCCACGTCCATCGTAGAACACTTAATCAGCACATCCTGTTAGTCACTAACATATAGTCAAAACACTAAATCCCAACTTATAGAGTACCCTTACCGAATATACTTGGTTCTCGAAGGCTTTGCTCACTCTTGCCGATTTGCTCCTAAGAACCATAGTCAATATCGGTCAATACTTAAGTACCCATAATATGGCCTACGGCCGAATATCAACACTTCCTTACCTTGCTTACCAAAATCCCGAAACTGTCACTTCTTGTTCCTGAAACTGTCAGAATCCCTATATGCCACATATTAGAATCGGTTATGTATAGACCTATGGAGATGGCCCCTTGGCCGAATCTACACATCACTTACCTTGATGTTCCAAAACCAGAGAGATCTCCTTTAATGCTCCTTAGCTTGGCACATACAAAAGAAACAATATTATGATACTATGATATTCGGCCATGCCTTAACCAAAGCCTAATCATTTGATTCGGCACCCTTGTAAAAGGAATCCAAAACCGATTGCTAAAGAAATACTTACCACTGTCGTTTGCTAGCAGAGATTAAAAGAGAAAAGATTTCGGCTAACTGCTTCGGCTTTTAAGACTGCGAAAGAGGAGGGAGAATGAGAGGTTGAAAGATTCGGCAAGAACTCCTAAATGGAGTTGGAATATACGGCAATGGTGACTAATGATGGAGAGGTTTCAGTCGTTGTCCAAAAAGATGGAGAAAGTGTGAGACTTAATAGAATTTGGCAATGGCAAGGTTTAAGAGTAGTTTCGGCTAAATGTTTCTTTAAGGTTTCAAGCCAAGAAAGGAGAAAAGAGGCTTATGGGGTTCGGCTTTGGAAAGAAAATGAGAGAAAGAAAAGATGCACAACATGCACTTATGGCTACTCAAAATTCGATTCTTGCTTCAAAGAAAAAGAAGAGGAAGGAGAAGAGGAATTCTCTTAAGAAAATTTTGGCAAGAGACTAAGGATGAAACAAATAATTTTCGGCACTCCCACCACCTCTTCATGGCCAAATTTTTACCAACCAAAGAGTCCCTTGGCCGGCCACTATATCCTTCCTTAGCATATCCCAAAACTTCCTCCTATTTCTCCTCCATGCTACTCATTCAAAATAACTTGAATTAAACAATACTTATCCCTTACCTTATAGCCGAATTTTAAAAGAAAAACAAGCCTTATCCCATCCTTTTAGAAGTCCAAATGCCGTCCATCACTCCACCTCTCCCTTAACGCCAACATGCAAAATAATAGCCACATATAATGCTGCCATCAAGACTCGAACCTCCTCCCTCCTGAAGCTTCCTTTGACGCAAACTCCACAGCACCCTAGGTGGCGTCCCTTGCCACTTTTCCAAGGCTATCTTTGTGTCATAAATCCCCCCACAAATTCCCTTAAGGCCTCTTTAGCCTAGCTTCCCTTCTTAAGCTTGAAATCCAATACTTTTCTAAAGCATTCCCCTTTTTATCCTAGAGTTCTCCAAACTCCTCAAACACATCCAACTACACACTAAGCCCACTAGCACTTGAATTATGCACTAAATGCATAATCCCTAAATCCCGGATGTCACAAGTACCTTCAGTATCACTGTCGTAAATTAGGGGTCCTATCGGGTTCCTTCTAGTCATAAAGTAGAGGTACCGACTAAGAACAAATAAAAGAAGGAAAATTAGCAAAGTTAAAAGCAAAATAAAAATAAAAGTAAATCGTAAAAAATAAAAATGGCTAGAGTAATAAAAATTGAGCGTTTTTATTATTTTAGTTTCCCGGCAACGGCGCCAAAAACTTAATCGTGTGTCAGAGTCTTAAAAATTTATATAAAGAATGATCAAGCCTAGAAACTATCCAAAAACGATTGAGGCAAGTGCACCTACCGAACAGTAGTATAGTTTAGTGGCAAGACCGGATCGTCGAACCCAAAGGAACCAAAAGTACTAATACTAACTTTCTTTTTATTATCTAGCCTAAAATAAAAGTGAATTGTTGTTTAATCTAAAACTAAATAACTACTTAGCTAAAAATGCTAAGACAAAGAGAATCAATTGGGGAAAATACTTTTGGGAAAAACCAATTGATTAAGACAATACTCGAGGAAGAATCCACCTAGATTTGACTTGTTATTTATCTCTGAACCAGACAATTTATTCACTTGACTTTGTAACAGTCCGGTTTATACCTTAGTCGGAACAGTGGTTTCGAAACCAAAAGTCCGAGTCTGTATAATATTTTAATATTATTTTCTGTGCTGTTGATATGTGACTATGTATGTGGTAAATTCCCGTGAGCTAATTGTCTGTCTGTGTGTTTAATTTGACAAGAGGATTAAACCACATAAAGTTTAAAAGTGATCATTTATTTGATTGTTGGCCAAATTTAGGTGGTTTTCAATTGTAAGGGCCTTATGAGGCAATTAGCCAATAATAAAGTTAGTGGACGACACAATGACTAAATATCCTTGAATTCATATGTTATATATGTTTTATTATATGGATAATTTTTTAATTAGCTTAATAATATGATAAGTAATAAAATTTAGCATGAAAATGAGAATTCATTTATGCATTCTCTACCGAAAACACAAAGAAAAAGAAAGCATTGAAGCTTTGTATATTCGGTTACTTACAACCCAAATTCAAGGTATGTTTTCGGCCAGTTTTTGATAATTTCTATGTTTCTGTAATAGTTGCTTAGTCTAGTATCAAGCCCATGTCTCAATTTTGTGAATTGATGATGTTTGTGTGATATGCCATTGATGATATGTTGAGCTTTGTGATGATTTATGGTGTTAAATGAAAGATTTGAGCTAGATGAATATACTTTGTTCTTGAATTTTTTATGAATTTAGCTAATTAGGGCTAAATTGAGAAAATAGTAACTTGAAGGACTAAATTGAAAATTTGATGGAAATATGGACTTGTATGATGTTCATAAGCGTTCGGCTAAGCATGTGTATGTGATGATTTTTGTGAATTTGATGTTTTGAGAAAAATGGACTAAATTGATAAATTATGCAAATGTGAAGGTTAAACTACATATAGCCCTAAATGTGTATCTTCGGATTGAACTGAATGAGTTAGTGAATAAAAGGTTTAATTCTGAACATGTATAGATCAAGAACTGAAGAAAATGGACTTAGATCGTGGGAAACCGAAAGTAACCGAGTCGTCGTTTCCGTTTCCATTAAATTGAATCCGAGGTAAGTCATATTGCAATAAAATGTAATTGTATCGAATTGAGCTTATTTACATGACTATCAATGATAATGAATGCTTATGAGATGCTATGTATATGAATTCCGAGATACGGTCGATATAATGATAAGTCTGAGAAGTCCCGTATGAACTTAGGAATACAAAGGTATCTATTCCGTGTTATCATGTAAGACCACATCCGGGACATTGGCATTGATTTGATATTCATGTAAGACCACGTCTGGGACATTGGCGTCGATATGATGTTTACGTGTAAGACCACGTTTGGGACGTTGGCATCGATATGAGTTTTACGTGTAAGACCATGTTTGGGACATCGACAGCATATTGATTCGTGTAAGACCCTGTCTGGGACAGTGGCATCGATATTTGATTACATGTAAGACCTCATCTGGGACATTGGAATTGTATGATTATTCTGAGTTACCGAGTATCCTATTAGATTTCGAATGGTTCAACGGGCAAATCCGAGCTATGAACAATTACGTGAATGTATATTTGTTTCAGGTACGTTTGGTATGTACACTAAGTGTGTATAAAAGGTAAGTACCTATATGACTTTGATTTGAAGAAATGTATGATTGAACATGATTCTTGAATGAATGAATGTGGCAATTGTGGCCAAGAATATGGACCAAAGCTTATGTGTGAGAGATTTGCTATGAATATGAATTATGCCAATGTAACCATTTGCAATTATGCCTTTCATGTTAAGTTTATTTATATTATGACTTACTAAGCTTTTGGAAAGCTTACTCCGTGTGTGTGTTTTCTATGATTTATAGGTTGTCGAAGCTACTGAAGGCTCGAGACCATTGAGGATCGTCATCACACTACTCAACCTGTGTTTGGTACATTTCGGAAATGTAAATAGTTAGAAATGGCATTTATAAGCTAGTATTTGTTATAAGTTTGTTATATGAACTTAGCCATGTGATTTGGCTAGTTATGAGTTGAGAACTTGCATAATATCTTTGTTATGTGATGTATGATTTGGTATGGTTTGGAAGCATATGAAATGGTCAAGTTTTTGGGTAAGTATATGTATGAATTATGCTTGAATATGCATAAGTTTTAGTCTTGTAAATTGGTATGTTTAGAGTTGGTTTTGATTGAGAAAAATTGAATGGTTATTTTGACATGTTCATGGTTGTTAAATGTGCATGAGATGTATTGATGATTTTCTTGTAGGTTTGACCCTAAATGGGTGGTATTTTGGTCTTACAAATGGCCAATTTTGTCACCCGGCCATGGCACACGGGCATGCTTGGTAGCCTTGTGGTTTAGTCAGGATCAACCACGGCCATGGCACATGGGCGTGTCTAGTTGTCGTGGGAGGCACACGGCCTACCCATACGGGCGTGTAAGCCATGAAACTTAGAAAAGTTTTAAATTTCTGTGAATTTTTGTATGTGTTTCGGTTTAGTCCCGACCCTACTTCTAAGTATGTTTTAGGTCTCGATTACCTACAAAAGGGGACATTATGTTTGTAACTAATGAGGAACTTGATGAAATGTCTGATTAAGTTTTCGATCTGTCAGGTAACGCTTTTAACCCTAATTCAGAGACGAACACAGGATAGGGGTGTTACATTTGGTTGGTATCAGTGCTATGGTTTAGTCGATTCTCGGACTAACGTAGTATGTCAGAGTTTAGCCAGACATGCCATATATCTGAATTGTGATAGTGTGATGAATCCTGATGCATAAAATGTGATTTTTGTATAGCAATGGATCCCGAAAGAGCAGTAGCTGACGATGTAGAAAGTAATGCACCTGCTCCTGCGCAAGGGATAGCGCCCTCTGATTCGAGACCGGCTACGAGCAATCATGAGGGAGAAGCTAAACAAGCTTTCTTCTAGATGATGAGTGAATGGTTCACTCAATTTGTAATGAATAATCCGACTGTTTCACAACCTCTGCCCCTGCCTAATTACCCTCAGACATCTGCTATGCCTTCGACTATGAATCTGAACTTATTAAACAAACCTCCGGTTGACAAGATCCGTAAATATGGGGCTAAAGAGTTCCGGGCTGCTAGTGATGATGATGCTGAAAAAGCAGAGTTTTGGTTAGAATATACTATCTGGGTATTTGAGGAAATGTCTTTGACTCCGGAAGAATGCATAAAATGTGTTGTAACACCCCTCACCCGTATCCAACTCTGGGATAGGGTTCGAGGCGTTACCAGACTTAAACATTCACAATCATACAAAATCGGGTTACCAAATTTCTCCCAAATTTTCAACTTTTCAAATACATGCATTTGACCTTGTCATCTATTTAATCACTTATACCACATAACAATATATTAACACATACCATGGACAAATAGGCTTACAAGCCAAAATCGTCATATGCTACATCTCATGGCTATAATCAACAAATCAATATAAGCCAATACATTTGACTAATCCCAACAACATCCATCATAGAAAAATTATGTCCCTATACATGCCACTCACTTGAAAACATTTAACATACATATGTTAATACTCCAAGGATAATGGCTCGATAGTGTGATGCTGCCTCCGACGATCTCCAACCCTGAGCTAACCTAACAAAACTAAAAGAAATAGAAAGGAGGGAGTAAGCTGTAAACTTAGAAAGCTCGCATGAAAATAATAAGCAATCTGATAACAATTTCATATTCTTCCTATTTATTCAAATTCTAGTTAAGCTATTTTCTTGAGTCACAGTCATTAAATTATTTATATCTGGAGATAAAAAACTTCAAATTAATATCCACAAATTTTCCATGAGACTGGACTCACATATTTTCTTACCATAAAATTTCTAGACTTTTTGGTTTAGCCAATCAATACAGTTTATTCATTAAAGATTCCCCTATTTCACTGTTTGACTATTCTGACCTCTCTTCACTACAAATCAATTTTCACCTCGTACAGAGTTGATATGACCTTCTTATTTGGTTCATTTGAAAATAGACTCATTCTAGATTTCAGGCATATAAATTATATCCTACAATTATTTTTGTAAAATATTTAATGAATTTTCCAAGGCAAAACAGGGGATCACGTAATCATTCTGAACCAGTCTCACAGAAATTCAAATATCTAAAAATATACAAATAATTTGTTTGCTATGTTTCTTTTATATGAAAATAGACTCAATAATATTTAAATCAATATCTCATCCAACTTATAATTCAACTTCTACAATTTTTGGTGATTTTTCAAATTCACATCACTGCTACCGTCCAAAGCAGTTCTATTGTAAATTTTTGCTCTCTCTCACTTTTGTTGTATTCATCATTTGCCTATACCAATCTTTCCAATTTCTGATTACATATCCAGCATATTGCTCATACGTTCATTTTCCACATTTCTCAATTGGTCATATTCACACTTGCATTTATTCATAACATGATCGAACCAATCATCATTAGTAAATTATCTCGTTGAACCCCTTCGGAAAACGCCCGATACTCGGTGGTCTCAGCACATAGCTCCACCTAACATAATTCAGCTTTCTTGTACAGATGGTGAAGGTCCCTTATCACCCATGTGACCTAGCCATTCCATCTCGTAGCTTTCTTGTCTACATGGTGTTCAACACTAGGAACCACTCATGTGACCTATCTACTCATAACCCGTAACTTTCTTGTACACATGGTATACACACAGTATTACACATGTGACCTAGTTACATATGAAATTATTATCCCGTAGCTTTCTAGCACACATGGTGAAAATCCCTTATCATCCATGTGGCCTAGCTACATATCAAATTTTGCCATCTAGTAGCTTTCTTGTGCACACGGTGAAAGTCCCTTGTCACTCGTGTGACCTAGCTACATAGTCCGTATCTCTCGATTTTCCGAAGGTTCAATCGAGAATTTCCATTTCCATACATTTTCATATTTTAGTTATCACCCAATGATTTCCATAATAACTAGCAAAATAATTATTGTACAAGTAAAATAAATGCATTATTTACATATAAACTTTCTCGTCGAAATCTCATCAGGTACAACCGTGTAGCAACTTATACAACCCATGTAATATTAATTTAACATTCAATTCTTTTAACATTAATTTGCCATTCAATTTCACATGACACAACAAACATCACATTTTCCATACCATACATATCATCCATCAACTTCCCCTAAACATATTAAATCATACAATTTATGCCATATCAATAGAAAATTACAATTCAAGTATGGTGTTGCATTATTATTAACACACGAACTTACTTAGAATGCCGAAACGACCATTTTACCAACTTTCTCGATTTTCGATTTTCCTCCAGTTCTAGGTCCAAATCTTGTTTTTCGGGGTCTAAAACATCACATTTCACTTATTTAATTAATGTACTACTCAAAACAGTCCCTAACTCAAACTTTGGCAAAATTACAATTTTGTCCCTAAACTTTTGCATAATTACGATTTTGCCCCTATGCTCGAAAATTAAACTTTATTCCTTTTTCTTATGTTTCATGACATGCTGAATATTTTTCCCTTGTATAGCAACTTCAAATTCTTACTATAACACATTATTATGAACAATAACAACTTTTACCAATTAGCTCGTTTTACTCGTTTTCACCGAAAATCACTTAGTAAAAATCGTTCCTCTACTCATAAACATGCATAATCTACCAAAATTCATAAAAATACACAATTATTCAACATGGGTCAATTTTTAAAATTAAACTCTAGCTCAAAATAATGGTAGAAATAGCTAAACTAAGTTACCAGGATTTCAAAAAATCAATGAACATTAAAAACGGGGATTAGAAACACTTACAATGAAGCTTGAAAAGCTTGAAACCCTTAGCCACGGAGTCATGAAATTTTTGGCAGCAACTTGAAGAAGATGAGCAGATTTTTTTCTTTTATTTTGTCTTTTTTTATTCATTAAAACACTAAATGACTAAAATACCCTTAAGGCTTTTCTTTCAATTTTGTCCTATTCATGCCCATTTTTGTCCATCAAAATGGTCTAATTACCTTTTAAGGACCTCCAATTTAAAACTCATAGCAATTTGACACCTTTAATATATAGAACTCAACTTTTGCACTTTTTACAATTTAGTCCTTTTGACTGAATTGAGTGCCCAAACGTCGAAATTTTCGAACGAAATTTTCACGAAATCTTTTCATGAAATCGTAGACCATAAAAATATAGTAAAAATAAAATTTTCCTCGTCGGATTTGTGATCTCGAAACCACTTTTCCTACTAGGCCCTAATTCGGGATGTTACATGTGTTGTATCTTTACTCCGAGGTGCACCCTATCAATGGTGGAAAACTCTGACTTCTGTTGTTCCGAAAGAACGGCTAACATGGGATTTCTTTCAGATTGAGTTTCGGAAGAAATATATTAGTGAGAGGTTTATCGATTAGAAATGGAAGGAATTTCTGAATTTGAAGCAGGGCCGTATGTCTGTTACAGAATATGAACGAGAGTTTGTCAGACTGAGTCAATATGCTCCTGAATGTGTATCTTCTGAGGCAATAATGTGCAAAAGGTTCGAGGATGGTCTTAATGAAGATATCTGTTTGCTAGTTGGGATCTTACAGATTAAAGAGTTCGTTGTACTCGTTGATCGAGCGTGCAAAGCTGAGGCACTTGGGAAAGATAAAAGAAAAGCTGAGTCTGAAGCTCGAGATATGAAAAAGAGATTTCCAAGCAAATCATTTCAGTCTGCTCGGAAGAGATTCAGAGATGATTAACGTTGCTCAAAAAAATAATGTGGGACGTTTGAATAAGAATCGAGCTAGATCGTAAATGAGTTCCAAAACTCCAGCAACTTCAGTGGCCAGTGTTGGTAATGTTCGATCTGAGAGACCTGAATGTAAACTGTAACACCCCTAAACCTAAACCGTCGCTGGATTAGGGTTAAAAGGCATTACCAGACAATAGGATCATTTCACAACTCATTTACGACACAAAGTCAATCATCATCATAATACATCAAACTTATACGATTAGTCCTTTATTAAGGCGTATAAGACTTTAAACATATGTTAAAGAGGGTTTGGGACTAAACCAAAGCACATACAGAAACTTCTCGAAAATTTAAAACATTTCAAGGTTTCAGGGGATACACGCCAGTGGGGGTAGGCCGTGTGCCTCCCACGGCTGCTAGACACAACCGTGTGTCCTCCCCGTGGTCGAAACTGACCTTTGCTACACGGCCACCAAGCACGCCCGTATACTTTGGCTGTGGTCGATCCTGTCAAAAACCACACGGCTACCAGGCACGTCCGTGTGCTATGGCCGTGTGCTCTTATGCCATATACTGACTACGCCCACGGTCACTAGCCACGCCCGTGTGCCAAAACCGTGTGGCGAAAATAGGCCATTTGCAAGCCAAAATGCCACCCACATGGGTGAATCACTACCAGCACACTTAAGCATGTTTATACCCACATTTTGGCAACCATTTCCTAGCATATGATCAATCTATCAACTCATACAAACTCAATTTCAAATATATCAACTTATAAGCTAACATATACAACTTGAACACATTCAATACTAAACGTTATTCCTTCTCAATTTCACTAAATCATACTAGCATTTCACCAACACAAAGTTACCATTGACAAATCATTCACTTCAACCATAAACCATACCAAAATATGCCTCATATCACAAAGCCATTCATGCTTGAAGCAACCATATATTTAGCCACATCACATAGCTAATTACACACCTCAATTATGTACCAAATAACTAGCCTATACATGCCATATTTCAACTATATACATCTTTCCAAAAGTTCCCAAAATAGATTGCCGATAGTGTGATTGAGATGCTGATGGTCCCCAGATTCGAGCTAGCTTTACTGACACTGTAAACAGAGAAACAATCACACAGTAAGCTTTCATAAGCTTAGTAAGTTCGTAACAAAATACATTAAATCAAAACATATCATCACGTAGATTATTTCACAATCTAATATTTCGTAACATTAAAAGCTAGTAATTTCAATTAACCTTACATAAACTCATTTTTAATTTCATCAACCACATAGGTTCCGAACGTACCTTAGCCAACACTTAGTTGTAAAATACTTATGCTACTCAGTACTCATGTATCACTTCGATCAACATTCGTCCCTTCTTCAGTTTATTCGCACACTTAGTGCCTAAATAGTTAGCCGAAGCTTAATTAGCATCGTACACTTAGTATATCAATATCAAACCGATCTTGAATCAGTATCGCACACACAATGCCAACCACAAAGCCAAAGCTTATATTACTCCGCACACATAGTGCTATTTATCCCGGATACATTTTCGAATACGCACACCTAGTGTCCTTTAACTCAAGCTATCACATAGCATTCACATTTCAATAATATCATACCATTCACTTCATAACATTAAACATAACTAAATACACGTATTGTGTCTGAACTTACCTCGGACGTCGAACTATCGAAATGGTCGATTAATCGAGCACTTTGTCTTTACCTTGATCTCGATCTGAACCTCTCCTTTCTTGGTCTATACACATCCAATTCAATCCATTCAATCACAAACTCATTCAATTTAGTCCACACACACACACATTTAGGGCATTTTACAAAATAGCCCTCACATTTTCACATTTCGACACTTTAGTCCCTAATTTACAAAATCATCAAATTCATAAAATTTCACCTAACACAAGATTAGCCGAATTTTGCTTGTGTTCATACAAACCCTCACACTTCATTTATTTCACATTTTAATCCTTCAAAATGCTATTTTCTCAATTTAGCCCTAATTAGTTAAATTCATCAAAATTCCAAGAACAAAACATGTTCATTAAACCCATATCTTTCATTTAACACCAACACTCATCACAAAGCTCACCAATTCATCAATGACACATTTCATAAACATCATCAATTCACAAAATTTGAGCATGGGTTTTGTAGAGCACAAAGCAACGATTACAAAAACATAGAAATTATTAAAAACCGAGTCAAAACATACCTTGAATTTAGCTAATCCCTAGCCGAAAATCCCAAAGTCTCAAACTTTCCTCTTCTTTTCTTATTTTTGGTGGGAATATATACATGAAAAAAAATGAGCATTTTAACTTCATTTTGTTTATTATAACATTTATAATTGATTTCCAATCATACCCTTAATGAAATAAACATTTAAGCTTATAATGGTTGGTTATAAATGTCCATCTACCATCCACTATCTAAATAATGGGCTAATTGCTTCATAAGGCCTCCACCTTAAAAAGCCATCCACAATTTGACACTTATAAATCAGTACACAGCTTTTACACTTTACGCAATTAAAACCTTCTCTTATTTTGACACACAAACGATCAAATTATCACACAGAATTTTCACACAAACTTTGTCACATACTATTCACATAGAAAATAACATTAAATTAACATTCTAACCTTGGATTTGTGGTCTTGAAACCACTATTCCATCTAAGGTCTAAATCAGGCTGTTACATAAACATTGTGGAAAGAGGCATCCGGGAAGCTGTAGATTAAATGACAGAGCTTGTTTCAGATGTGGATCACTTGATCACTTTATCCGTGATTGTCCTGAATCTGTCGAGCCAGAGACTGTTCAGAATTAGAGACCTGATAATGCACCTGTGACAGGTAGACCTGTAAAGAATGTAAGAAATTTCAGTGGTAGTCAAAGGATTATGAGAGACACTGTTGCAAGATCTGAAGCTAGAGCGCCTGCCAGAGCATATTCTATTCGAGCTCAAGAGGAGGCTTCATCACCAGATGTTATAACAGGTACTTTTACTCTTTATGATACTTCTGTGATTGCATTGATAGACCCTGGTTCTACACATCCGTGTATATGAATGAATTTAGTATTCAGTAAAACTTTGCCTGTAAAGTCTACTGAGTTTGCTATAAAAGTATCGAACCCCACAGGTAAAAGTATCCTTGTTGACAAAGTATGCAAGAATTGTCCGTTAAGGTTTTGAGATATCTGTTTCCCTGCGGATTTGATGCTTTTTCCATTTGATGAGTTTGATATCATTCTGGGTATGGACTAGTTGACTTTGCATGATGCTGCTGTAAATTCTAAAAGGAAAACTATTAATCTGAGATGTCTGAATGATGAGATTGTACGAGTTGAGTTTAATGATTTGAATGGATTGTCTACTGTAATATATGTTTTGAAAGCTCAAAGATATGTGAAAAAGGGATGTGAGGCATATTTTGCTTATGTGATTGATTTGAAAGTGTCTGAAAAGAAAGTTGAATCAGTGCCTATTGCTTGCAAGTTTTCTAATGTATTTCCTGAAGAATTACCGGGTTTGCCTCTGATCCGTGAAGTTGAATTTGGTATTGAGTTGTTTCCGGGTATAACACCTATTTTGATAGCTCCGTATAGAATGGCACCAGCAGAGTTGAAAGAGTTAAAGTCACAGTTGCAAGAATTGACCGTAGAGGGTTTGTTAGACCGAGTTTTTTGCCTTGGGGTGGTTTGTTTGACCGAGTTTTTCGCCTTGGGGTGCTCCTGTTCTATTTGTGAAAAAGAAAGATGGCACGATGAGAATGTGCATCGATTATCGTCAATTGAATATGGGCTACTGTATTTTCCAAGATTGATCTGAGATCGGGATACTACCAGTTGAGAGTGAAAGATTTAGATATACCAAAAACTGCTTTCAGAACGAGGTATGGGCATTATGAGTTTTTAGTTATGCCTTTTGGACTAACCAATGCTCCTGCTGTTTTAATGGATTTGATGAACAGAATTTTTAGACTGTACCTAGATCGATTTATGGTGGTGTTCATAAATGACATTTTGATTTATTCACGTGATGAGGCCGAACACACCGAGCGTTTGAGAATTGTGTTACAAATTTTGAGAGAAAAGCAATTATACACGAAATTCAGCAAATGTGAATTCTGGTTGCATGAGGTTAGTTTTCTGGGACATATTGTGTTAGCTTCTGAAATTCGAGTGGATCCAAGCAATATTTCTGCTATTCTGGATCGAAAACCTTTGAGGAACGTGTCTGAAGTCCATAGTTTTCTGGGGATAGCTGGTTATTATCGTCAATTTGTGAAAGGATTTTCAGTGATAGCTACTCCGTTGATTAGATTACTTCAGAAAGATGTTAGATTTGACTGGTCGGATAATTGTCAGAAAAGTTTTGATCAGTTGAAAACTCATGTATGAAGCTCGATATTAGTGCAAACGAATCGGGTAAAGAATTTGTTATATATAGTGATGCTTTGCTAAATGGTCTGGGATGTGTTTTGATGCAGGAAGGCAAAGTTGTAGCTTATGCCTCGAGACAACTGAAGCCTCATGAAAAGAATTATTCGACACACGACCTTGAGCTAGCTGTCATTGTGTTTGCACTTAAGATTTAGCGCCATTATCTGTATGGTGAGAAATGTCACGTGTTTTCAGATCATAAAAGTCTAAAATACCTGATGACTCAGAAAGATTTGAACATGAGTTAAAGAAGATGGTTAGAACTATTAAAAGATTATGAGCTTCTGATTGATTATGATCCAGGTAAAGCAATCGTTGTTGCTGATGCATTGAGTATAAAATCATTGTTTGCACTATGTGCTTTGAATGCTTAGTTAGAATTGTCTGATGATAGTTCTTTGATAGCTGAATTAAAAGTGAAACCATTGTTTATACAGCAAATATGTGATGCTGAGACGGTTGATAATGAATTGTTATTGAAACGAGCTCAGTGTGATTCGAATTCTGAATCTGAATTTCAAGTTATTGATGATTGTTTGAGATTCAGAAATCATATATGTGTTCAAAGAAATTCGGAGTTGATTCAGCTGATTTTGAATGAAGCACATAACAGTCATCTATCTGTTCATCCGGAAAGTACTGAAATGTACCATGATTTGAAATGACACTATTGGTGGCCTGGTATGAAACAAGACATTTCTGACTTTGTTTCAAAATGTTTAGTCTGTCAGCAAGTGAAAGCTGAACATCAAGTCCCGTCTGGTTTGCTACAACCGATTCTGATTCCTGAGTGGAAATAGGATAGAGCAACAATGGACTTTGTTTCTTGTTTGCCCCAAACTACGAGAAAGAAAGATATTATATGGGTCGTAGTTGACCGATTGACAACATCTGCCCATTTTATTCTGGTAAGATCTGACTATTCACTTGATAGATTAGCCGAGCTTTATATTTTCGAGATTGTTAGATTGCACGGAGTGCCACTATTAATTGTGTTAGATAAGGATCTGAGGTTTACATCGAGGTTCTGGAACAAATTGCAAGAAGCTTTAGGCACAAAACTGCGTTTCGGTACAGCTTTTCATCCACAAAGAGATGGTCAATCCGAGTGAATCATTCAAATTCTTGAAGACATGTTAAGATGTTGTACACTTGAGTTTAACGGTATATGGGAACAATATCTGCCATTGATTGAATTTTCGTACAATAATAATTTTCAATCAAGCATCAAAATGGCACCTTATGAAGCTTTGTACAGACATAAATGTCGTACACCTCTGTATTGGACCGAACTCAGTAAAAATAAGCTACATGGGGTTGATTTGATAAAAGATTCAGAACAGAAAGTGAAACTCATCCGAGATTGTTTGAAAGCAGCATGTGACCTTCAGAAGTCTTATGTGGACTTGAAATGAAAGGATATGGAATTTGAGATTGGTGACAAAGTATTTCTGAAAGTATCTCATTGGAAGAAAGTGCTTAGGTTCGGTCATAAAGGCAAGCTAAGTTCGAGGTTCATCGGGCCGTATGAGATTATTGAACGTGTAGGGCCTGTTGCATATAGATTGCTTTAGCCCTCTGCACTAGAAACAATCCACAATGTATTCCATGTTTTGATGCTCCGTAGATATCGATCCGATCCGTCACATGTAATTTCCCCATCTAAAATTGAAATCCGATCTGATCATACGAAGAGGAACTGATCTGTATTTTAGCTCGTGAAGTGAAAGAGTTGAGAAATAAGAAAATACCGTTAGTGAAAATATGGTGGAATCGACATGGAATTGAAGAGGCAACGTAAGAGCCGGAAGATTCAATCAGACAGTAATATTCAAACCTATTTGACGGTAAGATTTTCAGGGACAAAAATCCCTAAGGGGGAGAATTGTAACAGTCCGATTTATACCCTAGTCAGAATAGTGGTTTCAAAACCAGAAATCCGAATCTGTATAATATATTAATATTATTTTCTGTGCCGTTGATATGTGACTAAGTATGTGGTAAATTTCCGTGAACTAATTGCCTGTCTCTGTGTTTAATTTGACAAAAAGATTAATTCGTATAAAGTTTAAAAGTGGTCATTTATTTGATTGTTGTCCAAATTGAGGTGGTTTTTTTATTGTAGGGCCTTATGAGGCAATTAGCTAATAATAAAGTTAGTGGACGGCACAATGACTAAATAGCCTTGGATTCATATGTTATATATGTTTTATTAAATGGATAATTTTGTAATTAGATTAATAATATGATAATTAATAAAATTTAGCATGAAAATGAGAATTCATTCATGCATTTTCCACCGAAAACACAAAGAAAAAGAAAGCTTTGAAGCTTTGTATATTTGGTTACTTAGAAGCCAAATTCAAGGTATGTTTTAGGTCGATATTCAATAATTTCTACGTTTTTGTAATCATTGCTTAGTGTACTATCAAGCCCATGTCTCAATTTTGTGAATTGATGATGTTTTTATGATATGCCATTGATGATATGTTGAGCTTTGTGATGATTTATGGTGTTAAATGAAAGATTTGAGGTAGATGAACATACTTTGTTCTTGAATTTTTGATGAATTTAGTTAATTAGGGCTAAATTGAGAAAATAGTAACTTGAAGGACTAAATTGCAAATTTGATGGAAAATATGGGCTTTATGATGTTCATAAGCATTCGGCCAAGCATGTGTATGTGATGATTTTTGTGAATTTGATGCTTTGAGAAAAATGGACTAAATTGATAACTTGTACAAATGTGAGGGTTAAATTGCAAATAGCCTTAAATGTGTATCTTTGGATTGAATTGAACGAGTCAGTGAATAAAAGGGTTAATTTTGAACATGTATAGATCAAGAACTGAGGAAAACGGACTTAGATCGCGGGAAAGCGAAAGTAACTAAGTGGCCATTTTTGTTTCCGTTAAACCGAATCCGAGGTAAGTTATATTGCAAATAAATGTAATTGTATTGAATTGAGCTTATTTATATTACTATCAATGATAATAAATGCTTATGAGATGCTATGTATATGAATTCCGGGATAAGGTCGATATAGTGATAAGTCTGAGAAGTCTCGTATGAACTTAAGAATACAAAGGTATCTATTCCGTGTTATCATGTAAGACCACGTTCGGGACGTTGGCATTGATTTGATTATTTGTGTAAGACCACATCTGGGACATTGGCGTCGATATGATCTTTATGTGTAAGACCACATCTGGGATGTTGGCATCGATATGAGTTTTACGTGTAAGACCATGTCTGGGACATCGACATCGTATTGGTTTGTGTAAGACCCTGTTTGGGACAGTGGCATCGATATTCGATTACATGTAAGACCTCGTCTGGGACGTTGGCATTGTACCATTATTCTGAGTTACCGAGTATCCTATTAGATTCTGAACGATTCAACGGGCAAATTCGAGCTATGAACAATTACATGAATGTATATTCATTTCAGGTACGTTTGGTATGTACACTAAGTGTGTATAAAAGGTAAGTACCTATATGACTTTGATTGGAAGAAAAGTATGATTGGACATGATTCTTGAATGAATGAATGTGGCAATTGTGGCCAAGAATATGGACCAAAGCTTATGTGTGAGAGATTTGCTATGAATATGAATTATGCCAATGTAACCATTTGCAATTATGCCTTTCATGTAAAGTTTATTTATATAATGACTTACTAAGCTCTTGGAAAGCTTACTCTGTGTGTGTGTTTTCTATGATTTATAGGCCATCGAAGCTACTGAAGGCTCAGGACCGTCGTCATCACACTACTCAACTTGTGTTTGGTACACTTTGGAAATGTAAATAGTTAGATATGGCATGTATAGGCTAGTATTTGTTATAAGTTTGTTATATAACTTAGCCATGTGATTTGGCTAGTTATGAGTTGAGAACTTGCATAATATCTTTGTTATGTGATGTATGATTTGGTATGGTTTGGAAGCATATGAAATGGTCAAGTTTTTGGGTAAGTATATAGATGAATTATGCCTGAATATGCATAAGTTTTAGTCTTGTAAATTGGTATGTTTGGAGTTGGTTTTGATTGGGAAAAATTGAATGGTTATTTTGACATGTTCATGGTTGTTAAATGTGCATGAGATGTATTGATGATTTACTTGTAGGTTTGACCCTAAATGGGTGGTATTTTGGTCTTACAAATGGCCAATTTTGCCATACGGCCATGGCACACGGGCGTGCTTGGTAGCCGTGTGGTTTAGTCAGGATCAAGCACGACCATGGCACATGGACGTGCCTGGTAACCGTGTGGTCAAGTCAGTTTCGACCACGGCCAAGGCACACGGGCGTGCTTGTTGGCCGTGGAGTTAAGTCAGATTCGACCACGAGGGAGACACATGGGCGTGTCTTATTGCCGTGGGAGGCACAGGGCCTACCCACACGGGTGGGTAAGCCCTGAAACTTAGAAAATTTTTAAATTTCTGAGAATTTCTGTATGTGTTTTGGTTTAGTCCCGACCCTACTTCTAAGTATGTTTTAGGTCTCGATGACCTACAAAAGGGGACATTATGTTTGTAACTAATGAGATACTTGATGAAATGTCTGATTAAGTTTCCGATTTGTTAGGTAACGCTTTTAACCCTAATCCGGCGACGGATACGGGATATGGGTGTTACAATTGTAATCATCAATATCACAATACATGCTTTTCACAACATATACAATTTGGAATCACTTACTTGTCATAATCTGTATCGATCCATTTTATCTCTTTTAATTGACACAAAAAAGTATCCTCATCAAACAAATATAATTTAAATAATAAGAATTTTATCAATATAAAATACAGACTTAATTTTTTAGTGTTAAAACCCACACCTGATCATAGATTTGATGTATAACAACCCTTTAAAAGTGGTGTTGCGTGTAAATATGTAATGCAAATATGCACGTGTACATATCAATTCAAGTAATATAATGATGAGTGAGTATCGTCTCCACAGGGATCAAAGTTTATTTGAATTTGTAAGTATTATCGAAGATTTAACGAATGAAAATGTGCAAAAGAAACAAAGTATAACTTGGCAAAGGGAATTAATGAATGAACTAATAATATCAACTATAACTGAAAAATGATCAAACAATTCAAATGTCATGGAAATTCACAAGGAACAAGTAGAGAGTATTTCTGTTGTTTAACGATACAGGTTGGAATTACTCAAGGAATATTTTCTTAACATAATAATGTCATGGCAAAGTTGTGACTAAATTATTGCCCAAAAAGTTACTACTGGAGTTTACTTCTTTCGAGATTTAAACTTTAATGATAACCTAACTAACGTACTACAGCTGTACAGATCGTATATTCTATGTCTAGAGTGTATTTAATCCTTTCAAATTCAAATTCATCGAAGATCATAACACACAGTCAACTATGTCTAGAGCTTGCATACATGTATTCCAAATAAATAAGAATCGAATGGAACAATAATCTTGATCAAAATCATATCATAGGCATTATAGATAATTCAATATTCACCCAAATAATTCCAACCCAAAGATAATTAGCTCATGGGCTGGGTAATGAAATCCAAAATTAAATCATTCATCAACATTCTTCAAGTTTTACAAATCATAGAATTCAAAACCAAGGAAACAAAACAAAGGCAGAATTGTAGGAAGTTCTCACTGCACTCCAACTTCTTCTCAAGATTTTACACAAAACCTAGGGCAGATTTCTCTTCCCCTTCTTCGCCTCTGTGATATCCTCTTTTTAGCTACTACCCTCTTCTTCTCTTCTAAATTACTCTATAAGATTATGTTCCAGAGAGAGTAACCACTCTCTTTCTTTTCTTTTCTCCTCTCAATTTATCTATTTTCTTCTCTTCTTTCTCCTCCTTTTATAGGGTAGACCCATCCCTCTTAGCACGCATATTTTGTTCATCTTGTTCAGGGTGATTTATCTTGTACACGTACAACTGGCGGAGACTGACATGGATTGAGTGCTACATCATATTCCTAGAATTTCCATGGCATTTCTATTGGCAATCTATCCCACTATTTTTCGTGGCAATGTTTCACTTCCTTCGTTCTCTTTTCCTCTTACTCTTTCCTTCTTCTTGTCTCTTTCATCCTACATGCACTTACTACCAATGACTACTAAAACCTTTTTCTTGCAATTAAAAGCAACATAAATTTACAGGTAAAACACAATCCAAGCTTTAGTATGTAATGCTCTAGTAATAAGTTTAAAATGCAAACATATTTTCTTAATTACAAGAAAATACTTCAGTGAAGAGGCTTGAAATTTAATTTTTTTCAAGACTTATCAAGCACCCATACATGAATCTGAAAATTAGATTACCTAATCAATCAACAAATAATGATCTTATGTTAATAACAATCGTAATTAAGGTTGGCACGATGGTTGGTATCGATTTTCCCTTTAAGAGAAACCCTTAGCAAAATAATCACTTGGATTAGTGATTTCGATTCCCATGTTAATGATCACTCGAGTTGGTGTCGATTAATCCTTCAATAAACATAACACACGAGATGTTAATACTTGAGAAAATAAATCACTAAGACGCACAAAAGCATCAACCAATGGAAGAAAATAGGGAGGAAAAAAATATTTCTACATGACCCTTACACTTACTCTATTACAATTGGAACGTATTGATCGATAGGTCAGCTTGAACACGAATTGGAGAGGAATGAAGCATCTAAAGAGGATGACTATTTTTTTTGAAAATAAGTCCATGAAAAAGTTTAGGATTTAAGAATTAATTAAAATAAATAATGCAAAATTTTGATGACTAACAGGAATAACAAAGGTTAAAAATTGAAAAAGAAATGAGGAAGAATCTGAACCGTCGGCAAAGGTGATATGACGGTGACGGCAACGGTCTGGCGATAGGGGCTATAGTTTGGCAGAGAAGAAGAAAAAAGGATGTGGTTTTGGTCACTCACTTAAAAGGGAAGAAAGAGGAAGAGAAGAAAGATAAATATAAGAAAAAGGTTGAAGATGTGCGGTGACGCACAGTGGTTGTAACAGTGGTGGAGGTGGCGCTAGGGGCGACATTTGGAGAAAAAGGAGAGAGGAGAGGTGTAACAGCCCGATTTTGGGGATAGTCAGAATAGCGGTTTTAGAACCACCAATTCGAGGCTGGAGAAATTATTTTTAATATTATTTTGTGTGTTATATCATGATTATATGAGTGCATGAAAATTTTGGTGAATTAATTTTGGTGATTGCATGCTTAATTGCGAAAAAAGACTAAATCGCATAAAGTGCAAAAGTTTTAATTTACAAGCTAGAGGTTTCAAATAGCTATAAAATATTAAACTGGAGGTCCTTAATGTGCAATTAGACCTTTCTAAGGGTGATAGCCGGCCACAGGGACAAGAAAATCAAATTTGTCAAGGTTTGGTGGATTAAGTGACTTAATTGAATAAAATAGAATAAAACATCTATCATCTTTTTCATTCTCCTTCTTCCTCCACCAATAATATCAGCTAAAGAGGGGTTTTGGAAGCTTGAAATTTTCAGCAACTTATCCTCCTTGCAAGTAAGTGATTTTGGTGGTCTTTCTTGATAATTTTGTACCTTTGGGAACTTGTAACATAATCTAGCTAATGAGGGGATTATTTTGCAAAATGGTGGAGATTCTAGGGTTTCTCCATGTGAGTATTCATGTTGATTTCTGAAATTTTATTGATGAAAATGAATCTTATTTGTTAAATACACAACTTTTGTGAAGGGTGTTTCCATGAAAACACTTAAAAGGACCTTTTTGTAAAGGTTGTAAAATAGGTGGTAAATGTGTGTAATAATTGAAATATTGAGTTGCTATAAGAGGGAATATGAATCAGCTAGGCTTGGGTGTGTGAAAAATGACACATTTTATTTTACGAGACCAGGGGCAAAATTGTAATTCTATGAAAGTATAGGGGCAAAATGGTACTTTTTCCAAAATAGAAACTTTGAAATGTTTTGAATAATGTGGTGATTGAATAAGTTAAATATATCATTATAGATGAAGAAGAACGTGGAATCAACCTTGATCGAGGAAAAGGCAAGGTTATGGACTAAATTGCAAATTGACATATTTTGTATCGAGGTAAGTTTATATGTAAATGATACATCCTTTTTACTTATGTTTTTACATATTAATGCGTTATGTGAAATGTGAATGAATAATATTGGTATCCAATAAAATGATAGAAAGTGAGAAAATTCTCAGATGAACCTTCGGAATAGGAAAAGGATAGGGATATATATCGTGGTCATATTATTATTGGTGGGCTATGTGTGATACCACCATATGTATTATTATTGGTTAGTTGTGTTCAATACCACTGTATTTATTATTATTGGTGGGTTGTGTGTGATACCACCATGAACATGTGATTATAGGTGGGCTGTGTGCGATACCACCGTGTTATTTATTAATGGTGGGTTGTGTGCGAAACCACCGTGTGTCAGGTATAATTGTGTTTGGGATGTGGTAAGATTTGAATGAGTAAGTATAATTGTGAGGAACTGAATTGTTCTTGATTAGTATGTAGTGATCTTGATTGATAAGTATGTGGTATGATGTTCATTGTTTACATATAGACTTACTAAGCTTAAAGCTTACTCCCATCTCTTTTCCCTTGTTTTATAGTGTCAACGAGCCAACTCGGGATATAGAGGCCGTCAAAGGATCACCCACACTATCCATACATTTTTGTATAGTTGGATTTAGCATTTTGAGTATGGCATGTATAGGGACTTAGTCTTTTATTGAATGTCATATTGATTTGGCCAAATGTGTTGGCTTATGTGAAGATAAATACTTTTGTACAAGGCCATAGTTGTAACACCCCCAAACCCGGCCCACGAGCCTTGACCGGATCTGGTTATGTCACTGCGGAAAGACGGTTGAAAATCTTTTTGACTTTAGAATAAAACATGAAAATTTGTTAACTCTTGAAAGCATTTTTGTCCATTTAAAATTATAAATAAAACTTTGTTATTAAAAATAGTCCATATTAAAACTTTGGTGTATAAATATATTTGAATAAACAGATTGCTAAAAATAAAATCATCTTTTATATAGTGATTAAATTTTAACCAAACCATAATTAAAATAATACCAAACATAATAATAATAAATAAATAATGCCAACCATAAAAAAAGGCCCTTATTACAATCATTACTTAAAACAAAATACTTTTATAAAAAAAACACTTAAAATAATTAAACATCTTCTTCTGCATGGGCCACATTGTGTCCTCTCCGAACCCGGTCCAACACTTACGCATCACCTGAAATGGTTGAGAAAATAATTGGGTGAGTCCACAGATTCAGTGCATAATCATCCCACATGCTTTCCACACGTATGGGCTTGGCCCATATCCACACAGATCATGTAACTTGTCATGCAAAAATGTATTCCAGCCCAACCTAAAATCCATCCGATACACCAACCTCAGCAGACTCCCTGCCCAAGGCCGTGGCTAATACACCGATCACAATCGAGTGATCCCACACGTCTTACCTCGGCAGACCTGCTGCACAAGGCCATGGCTGAGCCACCAATCACATCGTGATCCCCACATTAATCCGTCTACGGTGATGCACACAGCCATCAACCGCCGAGATGGGCACCTAGCCAACACCTCCCTTGATGTAGCACATAGCTAATCATCAAGCGCTAATGTAGCACGAGGCTATGATTAGACCACGTACATAAATATGTACACCCCGTCCTTCCTTGGTCACATCCAATCCCCCATACATATATGTTAATGTATCATGCCAAAATGCCATTTTCGGCACATCTTGCTCCTCAACTCTCAAAAAGTACCGGAGCACCCAATGGTGAATAGCTCGGTCTTGCAAAACCCCTATCTGTTAACTGTTGCAACTGAACCTTCAATTCTTTCAACTCTAGTGGGGCCATCCTATACGGACCAACTGAAATAGGTGCTGTTCCTGGAATTAACTCAATTCCAAACTCGACCTCTCTAACTAGGGTTAGTCCAGGTAACTCTTTCAGAAATACATCCAAATACTCACATACAATTGGCACTGTTTCAACCTTTACTTCAGACTCTTAAGTATTTAACACGAAAGTGAGATAAGACTTGCACCCTTTTCTCAGATATTTCTCAGCCACCATGGAAGAAATCATCACCGGTAAACTATCTGACTCACCTGACTCAACCCAAATAATATCTCTATTTTCACATTTCAATTCAATAAATTTACTACCAAAGTTCACTAAGCCACTATGGGTAGTCAACCAATCCATACCAAGAACCAAATCAAATTCATCAAATGGCAACAACATAAGGTTGGCCGGAAAAGAATGACCCCTAATTGTCAAAGGACAGTTCCTATACACCTTGTCAACTGACACATGTTTACCTAACGAGTTTGACACCTTTACCACAAATTTCCTAAATTCAACATTCAGACTCAAACTAGATGCCAATCTCTTACAAATATTAGAATCGGTTGACCCCGGGTCAATCAAAGCAACAACAAAGGTGTCATGAAGAGAAAATGTACCCGTTATTACATCTGGCGATGATGCTTCTTCTTGAGCAAGTCCTTGCCGGCGCTCGGCCGTTTCGCCTCACAGTAGAGTCTCGTGATGTACCTTTACCACTAGTCCAACCTCCCGGGTTCTTTTGTGGCCTACCCCTAGAAGATGCACTACTTGATCTTATCTCTTGCTTCTTCTCCTTGTCATCCCTCTTAGGGCAGTTTCGAATGAAATGGTCGGGGGATCCACACTTATAACAATTTCGATTCTTTCACCAACATTCCCTAGTGTGATGTCTGCCACAATCTGAGGACTCCGGTTTGGACTTTGGATTGCCCAAACTTGCCATCGAGGTGGCCTGAGCCCTTGAACCTGAGTACGTGCTGCCTCGCTTTCTTTGCGAATACCCGACTGATGTAGTCGTCCGAGGGCTCACTTCCTTGGACCTCTTCAACTGAGCTTGGTAAGATTTACTCATCGATCTTTTTCTTGCATCTCGGGCCTCACTCACGGCTTTTCTCTTTTCCTTACTCAATTCTTTGGCCTTACTAGCCCTGTCCACCAATACCACAAATTCCTTTAGATCTAAAATCTTGACTAGAAGTCTGATATCCTCATTTAGCCCATCCTCAAATCTCTTGCATAAAATGGCTTCAGTGGACACGCACTCTTGCGCGTATTTACTGAGGCTAACAAATTCGCATTCATATTCTGCCACAGTCATTTTTCCCTGCTTTAACTCAAGGAACTCCTTTCGTTTCTGGTCCACAAACTGTGGACTTATATACTTCTTTCGGAACTCTTCCAAAAAGAAGTCCCACGTCACTCTCTCCTTTGGAATCACTGATGTCAACTTTTTCCACCAATGGTATGCCGAGTCCCTTAGTAAGGACACGACACGCTTTAAACTCTCCTCAGGTGTACATGAGAGTTCATCAAATACTCTCATTGAGTTCTCAAGCCAGAACTATGCCCTCTCAGTGTCATCATCTATATTAGCTCGAAAGTTCTCAGCCCTTTGCTTCTAAATTTTCTCTACCGGGGGCTTAGTTGTCCTCACCAATTCTATACCTTGGGGAGCCACAGTAACTGGCTGAGGTATAGGAGAAGCTGAAGGACGTTGAGCATTAGGGTTCGCTGGTACGTATTTCATGTACCAGTTACTCATCATTTGGAGAAAGGCTTCTCGAGCCACTTTTCTCCGGCCGCTAGTCTCGGGTACACTCTACACAGGCACGGTCCCTTGCGCAGGAGCCGACGCATTACTAGATATGTCATCAGTAGTCAATTGATCGGGATCTATGTACTACATAAAAACAAAGTCTAGAATCATCAAAAGCCACTACACTATTATTATACTATTATGGCATGTATAGCTAGACTCTTACACATGCTACGGTAGTTTGAGAACTGACTAAACAATAGCTCTGATACCACTAAATGTAACACCCGTTACCCGTATTCTAAGCCAGAATTGGGTATGAATCGTTACTGTACTTAACATGCACTATCATACAGCTTTGGGCTATCAAGCTCATTTAAAATTAAAACTTTTCCATTCATATGTCTACCATTCGTATAATGGACCTACGAGGCCCTAAGCATGCTTCTAAAAGGTTTTGAAGATAATTTGGAAACTTTTACGCACTTAAGAAAATTTTTACCTAAACAAGGGCCATATGCCCGTGGAGGAGATGACATTCCCTTGTATCATCTCACACGCCCATGTTCGACGCTTGTGGTCGACACTAACATATTTCAAACGGCCTCGACACGCCCGTGGTCCTGGCCCGTGTGCCAAACCTTGGCATTCTGTCTTATCCACAAGGCCTATACACACGTCCGTGTGCTCCAGCCGTGTGGCGATTTAAATTCCAAGTGCACGGTGCAGACTTCACACAGCTTGGGTATACGCCCATGTGCTAGTCGTGTCTCCTACACGTTCTAGATAGACGTCCGTGTGTCTGCCCATATGGACAATTAGCAGGCTATCTACCAAGCCCTTTGCACCCCTCTGGCTCACACCACATGAAACCATTCAACATACTAATAAACAACTCATAATTGTGATATGAACTTCCATGAATAACTTCATATTTTCATAAACGATAAAGTGAACCATCAACCATGGCATTATAAAAAATGGATATCTTAATAAGGGGGCCAACACATTTGGCCAAGAAAACAAAATAATCTAACTAGCCTAACCCCTATACATGCCATATATAAAATCATTAAGTCTAGATCTACCGAAGTGAGCTGATAGTGTGGGTGATCTTCTGGTTATCCACGTATCTCAGCTTGGCTTTTAAACTCTATATAACAAGGGAAAAGAAAAGGGGAGTAAGCTTTAAGCTTAGTAAGTTTACATATAAACAATATAACATTATAGTATATGCTAAACAACTATATAGCATCATATACTGAGCGAGAAACACTCCACATTCATAATCATGCTTAATGTATACATTCATCAGTAGGCTTTCATACACTTAGCGCCACAATGTCATATAATACAACACATCACAATCTCATGATCAACAATTATAATCAAATTACTCGGTGGCTCCGGACTTAACCCACCATCAGATTTATTTGGGGTGGTATCGCACAGAGCCGACCCAGGGGTTAGATACGGCGGTATCGTACACAGCCCACCAAATGATAAATAGACGATGGTATCGCACACGACCCATCGTAATTTAAGTATTAAGGTGGTATCGCACTTAGCCCACCATCGTGTATTGATATATCACACTTACATATCCATTCCACTCGTTCATTCTAGAGTTATTCAATAACTACCATATCCAATTCACTTGAATCATACATGTTCTCAATTGTGCTATCCACTAGTTAGCAACAACAATGTATATATATAAAATGCATTGTTTTCACATAAACTTACCTTGGTCCAAAATGCATCAACTAACGGTTTAATCCGTCACCTTTCCCTTTCCAAGGTCAAGATTGATTCCTCATTCTTCTTGATTTATAACAATGAAATTCATTCATTTAGATCATTCTATGATCATAATGCATCAAAATCTTCACTTCGGCAAAAATGACCATTTTGCCCTTGTACTATGGCAAAATTACGATTTTGCCCCTAGG
Source organism: Gossypium bickii (assembly GCA_025503065.1). Lineage (NCBI taxonomy): Eukaryota > Viridiplantae > Streptophyta > Magnoliopsida > Malvales > Malvaceae > Gossypium > Gossypium bickii. The sequence goes on from CP106712.1 coordinate 30,189,873, forward strand.
CTCATAAATCATTTTTCAACGTATTTTCCCAATAAACAAGCCTAGCTGAACATTTATTTCTCTTACAACTACTCACCATTCCAACCATTTCATGCATTCATGCCACAAATTCATTCTTTGCATTTAAGTCCTATTTAGGTGTTTTCATGCTAACACCTTTCACAAAAGTTGTTTCTTATCTTCCTAACATTCATTTTCTTCCATAAAAACTCAGATAATCACATATACTCTCTCATGGCAAGTCCCTAGACTTCCAACCATATTACATATTAGTCCACTCATTAGCTAGCGTAAGCTTTGGGGACTCCAAAAGTACAAAAACCATTAAGAAAAACCTTAAAATCACTTACTTGCTAGGGAATATGTTGGCTGAAAGTTTTGAGCTTTAAAACCCCTAATATTTTTTCAAATTTTCGGTGGATAAAGGTGGAGGAATAGTGAATAGATGATAACATCTTTATTCATCTTATTTTATTCATTTTTACCAACTAATATCCACCAAATTTGACCAACATTAAAATCTTGTCTCCCTAGCTCCTATATGGCCGGCCATCACTAGATAAATGGCCTAATTTCACTTCAAAAACCTCCAAATTACATTCTATATCTATTAGGTTCCTCTACCTTATAAAATGGAACTTTCACACTTTATGCGATTTAGTCCTTTCTCAAAATTAAGCATGTTATTGCTCAAATTAAAGCACCAAAAATTTCATGCATCCATATAATTATGCTACAACACATAAGACAACGTCAAAATAATTTTCTTTGACCTTGGTTTAGTGGTCTCGAAACCACTATTCCGACTAGCCCCAAAATCGGGCTGCTATAGATATAGTTGGCTTGCCATAGGATTGTGACTCACCTACATGTATAATGATTTCGGGAATTTAGGCCCTGGGAAATGTTGGAGGGATAAAGGAATGTGAGCTAAGCTCCATTCAACAAGACATGAGAGGGGAAATAAGGACAGTGCTAGCTTTATGCTTCACTTTTGGGACCTGTTTGACTCTATGAGTCTATGTTTGGTGTGTTATAGATCCATGTATCTGATGAGTGATTGAGCTCACTTTTTTGTTTCATAGATCAAGTGTCAAATTATCTTAAACTATGAATATGTGTATTGTGATATGTGACCATTATGGAAATTGTATATAAACATGTTTCCTAGTATGCTGATATAGGTGTAAATGTTATGTAATTATATATGTAATGTGATATAAGCTTGAAAGTGAATATGATTACCATTTATGTAACACCTCGAATTTTGGGTCTAGAAGAAATAGGCCTTGGGCATCGGAACAGTTGGATTTTAGTTGGGCGAGAAAATTTCACAAATTTCAGTTAGGAGGTCTTCAGTTCAAATCTAGGATTTAGCAAAAAATTTCAGTTTTTCCTTTAAGTGAACATTAGCGTTGGCTGGAAGGCCTTATAATTATTTATGGTTAAAATATGACAAAGGAAGCATGTGGTCTAGTGGCAAGGTGGACTTAGGAGTATGCATGTGGTTTGAGGTTCAAGTCAGGGCGTGTGCGAAATTTTTGGTTGTTCCTTGAATAAACATGGATATTGGTGGGAAGGCTTTATGAAATATTGAGGATAAGTTATGACATAAAGAGCCTATTGGCTTGATGGTAAGTGGCGTGGTAAAGCTTCAAAGGGGGATGATGTTCGAGTCACGCCTAGAGTGAAGAAATATTTATTTTGCTAATATGGGACGACAAGTGTTGGAAGTAGATTCGATTTCTGTTGAGTGAAAGTCTGAACTGGTCTTGGAGTTGTTAGGGAGGATATTAAGGAGTAAATCAAGGAGGGATAAGGGGAGTGATTTGTTGAGATTTTCAAGGAATTTGAAGTGTGACGGGAGTTGTAGCCGAATTGGATAGCTTGATAGGTGAATTTGGTTAGGGGTCCTTTTGTGTGTGTATTTGTGGCAATTTGAGAGCTTTGGGGGATATGATTAGCTGTGCCGATAGTAGTTTTGGTATTTTCCTTATTGCTTTCTTTGATGTTTTGAACCTCTAATCCTTCCCTTTTCTCTATGCTGCCGAAATTGGCAAGTGACCATTCGGGTTATTTTTGTTCTTCATTGTTTCGTGAAATACTGAAGCTTTGTGTTGCATTTTACAAAGTCTCTTTCTTCTTTTTCTGTTTCAGTCCCTGTCGAATCATTTATTTGTGAGTTCTGTCTTCTACCTTCCCCACTCTGGCCGAATATCCTTCGAGTTTCCCTTTACATTGATTTAAGCCGAATATTTTCTTTTCTTTCCCTTTTCTATTTTCGGTTTCTCTTAAAGGATGGGGAATCGGCTTCGGTATTCCTCTGTTTCATTGGCTGAATATTTGGTATTCCTATTCTTTCTCTTTCGTTGACTGTCTTTCTCCTAGCGGTTGGTTCTGCCCAACGCGGGTTGCTTCTGGTGGATAGGAATTTCGGTAAGGACAAAACTAACGTTGCAAGCGTGTAAGTAGAGTGTGTTATTTGGTAATCTATTAAGGTTCTTAGCATGTGATCATGTCGCATTGTTTTGGCAACATCCAATGTATTGAACTCGATTTATCTACGGATTTGTAAGACTACATCGATTGAAGCAGTGGAGGTGTGAATCATTTCAGGATCATTCATACCATTAATTCAAACAGGTGTGTAACTATTTTCCGTAAATGATAGTCGACTTAAAAGCCAAAAAGGGTGTGTAATCGTATACCCTATTTTTGTTTATCGGCTTAAAGTCGAAGGTGTGTGCACATACACACACCACTCCAACTGTAGATCGGCAAATGCCGAAATCCCAAAATGCCAAAATGCTGAAATGCCAAAAAGTCGAAAATACGGCAACGGTTCCCATACGAGTGCACGAACGCTCATATGGGGAAGTCGATACAATGACGGAGGCCACTATGAGCGATCTCATGGTCTTAGGCCGCTTTTGGGACAAATGGGCCGTGTGGGCCCAATGGGCTCGCCAGCCCTACATGGGCTGACTTCATGAACTTATGTGGAATAATGAGCTCGACCATATCATTCACATGGCTAAGGTTCGTTTTGAGCTTTGTAGGCCACACAAGTGTATGGGCCCCACTTCAGCCATACTTTAGGCTTTGGGCCCAACTATACCTTTTGATTGCTAAAGGTTGCACAAGTTGTGCGGATCGACTATGGACCTTTTGATGAGTTGATGCACATACATGGACCCCAATGTGAGAAATGACTGTAATGCCCATGTAGGGTAAAATGACCGTAATGCCCCTATAGGGTAAAATGACCGTAATACGCCTATAGGGTAAAATGACTGTAATGCCCCTATAGCGTAAAATGACTATAATGCCCCTCGAAGGTAAATGACTGACTTATGCTATAATTTGACTGATTTGACTATGATTGTATAACTATGACTTGATTGACTTAACTGTGAATGATATGATGATTTGTGGGCCTCACATTCTGCATACATGACATATTGCATGGGGTTGGGATATTGGTTATGGAGGAAGTACTGTTCTGATAAGGTCACACGGGTCGCACGAGACGACTGTGGACCCATTAATGATCTGTTAAAGTTGCACGGGTCGCACGAGATGATTGTGGACCTACCGAGTGCCAGGTCGTGTGAGAATTGGAGGGTATATTGACTTGGGTCACAGGGCCATCCAAACGCTCGTGTGTCCAGCCCGTGTGCCCTTTGAAATGGCCACACATGCCATGTGCTAGGTCGTGTGCCATTTAGGGGGGTATACTGACTTATACCACACGGCCAGTCACACACCCGTGTGTGAGACCGTGTAGAGCATACTGACTTCACTTCCACTTTAATACCAGGGGACACACTGTAACACCCCTAACCCGTAACCATCGACGATTGAGGGTTAAGAAGCATTACCGGACAAAACGAAATATTTACGATCATTTCTCAAACATAAATACATCATCAGCATATCAAACCAAATCATATACATACAGTCCCTTTTAAAAGGTCTACGAGACTTAAACATGCATTAGGGAAGGGTCGGGACTAAACCAAGCACATACAAAATTTCTCCGAAACTTAAACATTTTTCAAAGTTAAAGAGGTCACACGCCCTTGTCGGTAGGCTATGTGCCGCACACGGCATCAGACACACCCGTGTGTTCCAGTCGTGGCAAAACAGGGCATACATACTGATTGTCCACATGGCTGAGGACATGCCCGTGTGCTTTACCCGTGGGGAACACTGACTTAATTCACACGGCCTATCACACACCCGTGTGTCAGGCCCGTGTGCGAGTCTAACTTGTTTCGGACTACATATTAAGGAACACGGTCGAGACACACACCCGCGTGCTCAACTGTGTGGGTAAATAAAGGTCATTCGCAAGGCCAATTTGCCACCCAATTTTGGGCCTGCACGCTCAATTACAACATCATAAAACATACATTTTAATCAACATTCCTATCAACAAATTCAATGTAACACCCCAAACCCAGCCCAAACACTATAACCGGATCTGGTATGTCACTTGAGTGATTTTACAAAACATGTCGAGTTTTGGGTTAATACCAAAAATTTAATAGTTTATTAAGTTATATAAGATATAAAGTTATAAATTTCCTTGGTGAATTTTAAATAAAAACTGAAATCTTGTACATGTCTTAGTTTAATTTTTAAAACATAATTTAAAATGTCTAATAATAAAACCCAACATAAACCCAAAAACATAAACAATAGTCTAGTGGCCCATGGCCTTATTACAACGAGATTTTAAACCCATTAAATAAAAATATAAAATAATAAACTAAAGTCTTTTTGCTGAATCCAAATGTTCTTTTGCATGGCCACCTTGCTCTCCTCTCTAGCCCGGTCCGACACGCTAAGTGTCACCTGAAATTGTTAAAATAAAAGGGTGAGTCGCGAGACTCAGTGTGCAACCCTCGTGCACCATTAGATTTTGGGCCTTAGCCCCACAGAATATATATAATAAATTCATGTATATAACAAATGATATGCAAAGCCCAACCCATTTCCTAGGTATCCATCCGCTACACACCACCCATACCAGCCATACACACCATTGGGGATTTCTACAATCAACCCACACCGCTACACGCCTTGATGGCAGTCGTGCTGTCATCATCAGATCATGGCCGTAGCCACTACAATGAATCACGGCAAAAGCGCTACAGCGAGATCACGCGGTGAGAACCGCTACAATGCATCACGGTAAAAACCGCTACAAAGTATAACTTCCTCCTTTCATCAAACCCAACCCATGCAATTATAGAAAATCAGCATACTCATATCATTTAATCAGAACATTCATTTAAAACGATAGGGATCACTAACCTGGTGATTTGCTTTACCCTCTTTGGGTTTCAAACGTTGTGCCGGGATTTTGGCATTTAATAGAACATATAAGACTTATAATCATATATTTAACAAACAGATCTAAGTGGTGTGGAGAGTTACACACCTGATTAATGTCGATATCCTTGCTAGACCGATCTACAACTTTGCTCAAAAAGCCGAAAAGATGTGAAAATAGGGCCTCTCCTATATTCAGCCAAGGGTTAGTAAATCCCGAATTTACACGTTGAAACTAATAGATCTTCTTACCTTGAAATCTCAAAAATAACACGATTCGAGTGCTACTGATCTATAACTTAGAGATCTATGCGATTGACTCCACTAAAGTTCCCTTTAGATTTCAACATAAGTAGGCACCATAGAAGCAATTCGGCAAACACAGGAGATGAGATCTAGGGATTTTGGCTTTTAGGAAAATCCCAGAAAAAGTATGAACAAAAGAAGGTTTATGTGTCTTTAGCTTTTCAAATACTCGAGTGAAGAGTTTCGGTTTCTGACAGGAAAAGAGAAGAAGAAAAGAAAACAAGGAACAGACTTGAAGATTTCGGCTAGGAAGAAAAAGAATGGAAAGAGTTTCGACTTTTGAATCAAAGTGAAGATGAGGGATTAGGCGTAGAGATTTTGGCTTTTGCAGAGAATGAAAAAGAAGATGGAACTCTAGGAGTGTTCGGCTTTTACTCAGAGAAGAAGAGAAAAGAATAAGAGAAAAACCCAAATGCCGAAATTGAAGAGATATTCCCCCTATTTATAGAAATTTTAGCACTTACCTAACCTTGCAGATAAATCCTATCTTTTCTCCTTTATCTTAATCTACTAGCTCATCTAACAGAGACTTAATTATCTCTAACTCCTCTCTCCTTTATCAGCATATTATCCACATATTTTAATCATTAAAATCCCTAAATGTTAGCCTTTATCTGCTTATTATCCACATAAAATAAATTCCTAAATAATAGCATTTATCTGCTTATTATCCACATATTTTAAACATTAAAACCCCTAAATTTTAGCCTTGTTGCCATCCACTCCACCTAATCCTAATGCCCAAAATTTAGCTAACTTAAATTAAAAGAATTGGGCTCCATGAAACTTAAATTTGGGCCCCTTACTCCCTTGTGTGGTGTCACCTCCTAAGATTTGGCCACAAGCCCACTTTGGTATTTTAAACATAGATACTACCTTTTAAACCCTATAATGCCCAAACAGATAATTTTAGTCAAGGCCTCTACCTTAGCCTGAGCCCAATTTGGACCCCTAACACTTAAATTAACACATTAAACATATCCACCCATTAAACGCATAGGCCCAAAAATTCAGGATGTTACATTCAAGCATTAAACATACCATTTACATATCACCAAAACATACCAATATGATCATTCACACTTCATCACATATACACTTTATAACTATCATTTTCACATATCCAAAACACTTATTATAGTCATTCAACTATCAAGCCATATCAAATGGCAAGATCTATATATCTCAAAATATTCCATAATCACTAGCCTATACATGCCGTATACCAAATATACAACTTTCAAAAGTACCAAAATAGATAGCCGGTAGTGTGATTGAGTCACTGACGATCCCTGGATCTGAGCTAACATTAATGACACTGTAAAATAGAGAAGGACTTCACACAGTAAGCTTTAAAGCTTAGTAAGCTTGTAATATAACACAATTAATTCAATGATTCAAATTTAATATACAACATTACCAACACCTAGTACAATTCACCACATTCTCAATTTTCATCCATAACAATTCTTCACTTTCATATATAACTATATGTTCATGTACAAGCATTTATAATGCTACTCAATCTAACTCTTTCCATCATTCATTCACTTAACTAATTCATTTATCTCATTACAAAACTTCATCAACCACATAGGTTCTGTACCATCACGTATTTATCCATTTACCATTCAATGCTCCAAACCATTACTCATTCGGTCCTCTTTAAACATTCAATAAATTTGCACACTCAGTGCCATTAAATTAGCCGAAGACACAATATTATCGCACACTTAGTGCCATCACATTAAACAGAAGATGTCTCAATATCGCACATACAGTGCCAACTAATATAGTCGATGATTTCTTTATCTCGCACACTTAGTGACGATCATCGTTGTATCGATTCTATTTACGCACACTTAGTGCCATATAGCTTCAAAATCACATCTCACATCTCTGAATTCCAAATTCACATTTCCATTCATTTCAACATATAAGAACATCTTTTTAACATGTATTATACACAAAGTTACCTTGGACGTAGAAACACGATATAAGTCAATCAATCGAGCACCTAGTTCTTGCCTCGATCTAAGTCCAAATTTCTCTTTTCTTGATCTATACATATTCAAATTTAACTCATTCATTCACCAAATCATTCAATTCAATCCACATATACATATTTAGGGCATTTTACAAAATATCCCTCACATTTTCATATTTTAACATTTTAGTCCCCATTTCATAAAATCACAAAATACTCATAATTTCATTTTATACAAGCTTAGCCGAATTTTCCCCTAGCTCATACAAGCCTACATATTTCATTTATTTCACATTTAGTCCTTTAATTTCTTATTTTCACAATTTAGCCCATAATACTCAAATTCATCAAAAATTCAAAGAGAAAATACATTAATCTATCACATATCTTTCATATTTCATCATTAACTATCACAAAGCTCACGCATTAATCAATGACATTTTACAAAATCACCAACAAACTCAAAAATTAAGACATGGGCTAGCTAAAACACGAAGCAACGATCACAAAAATGTAAAAACCACTAAAAACCAAGTTCAAAACATACCTCAATCAGGCTATATAAGTGGTGAAACATCCAAAGCTCAAGAACCCTATTATCATTTCTAATTTTTAATGAGAAGATGATGAATAATGGCTTTCATTTCTTTTGTTTTTAATTAATAAACATTAATAATCAAATTACTATTTTATCCATTAATAAATTAACATGAAAACCATTTAATACAAGCCCATTTATGTCAAATTCCACTATCAATGGTCTAATATCAACATAAGGACCTTTCATTTAATAAGCCATGGAAATTAAGCACTTTAACAACTAGCGCACAACTTTTGCATTTTATGCGATTTAGTCTTTTTTCATAAATCGACACACAAACGATAGAATTTTCACACAGAATTTTCACACACGCTTAATCACATACTGTAAACACTGAAAATATTATTAAAATATTTTTCTGACCTCGAATTTGTGGTCTCAAAACCACTATTCTGACTAGGGTCTAAACCAGGTTATTGCACACATGGTCGTATAGCATGACCGTGTGTCGCACACGACTGAGACACATGCCCGTGTGGACAAAAATAGGCCGTTTGCAAAGCCAATTTTCCACCCTTTTTGCACATACCTACACAAGCTCAAATGGCAACATTCTAAGACACAATTATGCAGCCAAAAGTCATCAACTAATACACAAATATACCTAATCCATTTAAACCATTTCAATACTCAATTTCATGTCATTTACCTATTCAAATACCAAGCAATTTACCTTGCTTTTCCAAGCATATTTCACATTGTAATTCATCTAACTAAACCAATTCAAGTATTCATAATCACTTCAACTCCATTCATTCAAGATAGGTCTATTTCCAAACATTAAAAGTAGAACTATTTGCATATTCATAAACATTATCAAGTCTATCATTTTATGCCAACACAAATGGCCAAAATACACATCCATCAAATAAACCATTTTGACATAAGCCTATACATGCCATATACCATATGTACATAGCTTCAAAAGTATCAAAAGTACCAAAATAGATGATCGGTAGTGCGATGAAGTCTCTAACGATCCCTGGATCCGAGCTAGCTTCGCAGAACTATAAAACATCGAAAGTTAAACAAAGTAAGCTATAAAGCTTAGTAAGTCCGTATGTGAACATTAAATAATCATAACTTTCATTAGCAATTCAAAATGGATTATATCATAACATTTAAAGCATGAATTCATGAGCAATCAGAAAATTTATTCATATCATCATTCGTAAGTTCTCAACTTCATATATATCGATACTTGAATAATCTTCCGTACGTACCTATATCGATACGTTACTATTTCTCATCAATACTTTTATCAAACCCTTCCGGTTTACAATTTCTTTCGATAAAAATTCATCAATTTTTCCGATGCCATAGTCCAACTATGGTCTTTCACATATATTGCCAAGGCCCTTCCTTGGTCATTCATTCACATGCCATAACCCGGTTATGGTCTTATTACTTGATTACCACAGCCCGGCTATGATCTTATTTGACAACTTACCTTACTAAACATGTACATTTCATTGAATATCTAAACATTTATCCAATAGAATAATTACTATATCAATTTCATCTATCAATTTCATCTATACATTCGATCATCTATACAACATCTTTTTCCATGATCAACCCAAATATTTATAGAAATTTCTTCCCTCAAAACCGAATCATATAAACTTGAAACATGCATTAAAACACTATTCATCTTTCAAGAACAATATACATACCTATTAAACATAACTATATATATACATCTAAAATTTAGTCAGTACTCCTATTTTCACATTCATTTAATCAAAGCCACGTTAACTAATTATGGACACAAAAATCATTATTAACCTACCAACACATGAGCTATATATCTAGCTGAATACATAAGTATACCTACGCCATTGACCTCATATTTGGATCTCAAATTAAGACTCCAACGATCAACCTAAATAAAAGTACATAAACATTTTAATGTAATCACCGAACCATAACTAACCTCTCAACATATATATACCTCTAATATAAGCTTAAAACATGACTAAAACACATAACCATTAACAATCGATCAAGTCATTATAACAAAACACCTAAGTAAATCTTAGTCCGAAAATAATAGCCATTTTTGCAAGGCTATACTTGTATACAAGATTAACTAACATTGGTTTACAACTTAGCCTAGCTATTACATGCCTTTCGAATCAAAAACTAAGTTTATGAGTACCAAAGAGTCTTCTAACGATCCCCTGAGTCCGTAGCTTGAACGAAATCTATAAAACAAACAATGTACACAAACAAGGTAAGCTTGCTAGCTTAGTAAGCCTAAAGCTACCATAATATAGCATTCGAATATACAAACATCTAAATAACCATTTCTTAACATTAATCATTCATGACTTAATAAATAGTTTACCAAAACCGAATATCTCATCTCACTATATATATGCATATAAACTTTTATTTCTTTACCACCGTACATAATATATCAAGTAAACATTCACACACTTATGCATATAGTTATACCTGTACGAATACCTTACTTCTCCCATGTTTTTCCATAACAAATTCTCTCATAGTATAGATTATAACCAATTTCCATCTATCATATGTATATCACTTTCTCTCATCACTCTATTCACTTATCAACATAACATAAAATCATAATATTAAAGTAAGCTTGATACATACCTTATGGCCGAACTCACAATTTCATTTTCATAGACTTAAAATTCCATGATTTGTTTCATAACTTTACTATTTTGCAATCAAAGTTCAAAAATCGAAAACTCACCAGCATATAACAAGCCATGCAATAATCTGAATCGCATACACTGACACCTTGTCTGCTAGACTTGAAGTCTGAGATTTAAAACATCGGCATTTAGCCTGCTAGGCATTAAGCCTGATATATTCACCGGTACGAGGCCTGCTAGGCATTAAGCCCGATATATTCACCGGCACGAGGCCTGCTAGGCATTAAGCCTGATATATTCACCGGCATGAGGCTTGCTAGGTATTAAGCCCGATATATTCACCGACACGAGGCCTACTAGGCTCAAAGCCCAAAATATCTCTTCAATACACATTTCTTAATGTGAACATCACAAACAAATCATATACCTCATATTACAACCACATATCATATCGAATACATTATTTCGCATCATATTAACAAATTATATATTCAATCCAATTTGACATTCTTACATTCGGCTAACCCACAATTTATACTCAAACTTATCAACATTATCATTTAACATGCTCATAATTAACTTTTAATATATATTTATTTGCTTCAGGACTTACCTCGACTTCGACGAATCGCGTAGACTGGCTATTCGATAACCTTCGTCTTTCCCCGATCCAAATCCGTTTTTCTTTGTTCTTAATCTAAACACATTAAAATTCAGCTCATTCAAGCACATTTCATCTCAATTTAGTCCCAAAATACATAAACAGGCAAATTACTATTTTACCCCTAATGTTTCATATTTTTATAATTTAGTCCTATTTGCATAAAACACAAAATACACAAAATTTCACTAAACTATACAAGTGCCGAATATTCATAGGGACCCTACAAGTCCATTTCTTTCATTTATGTTGCATTTTAGCCCCCTCATAAATTTATTTTTGCAATTTAGCCCAAAATACTTAAATTCACCAAAATTTTCAATACAAAATATACTAATCTTTAACATATCTTTCAAATAAAATCATCAAACATCAAAAACTACATGAACACATCAATGGCCGAATATCAAGCATGCTTAGATTCAAAAATTTCAACATGGGTAAGCTACCGTTCGAAGCAACGATCTCAAAAATGTCAAAACTAGTAAAAAAACTGACTAAAAACTCACCTTAAATTTTAGCCTAGAAGTGCCGAAAATCAAAGAACCCAAAGCTTTATTTCCTCCTCCGATATTCGGCCAAGAAAGAGTGAAAAAGATGATGGCTTTGTTTTATGTTATTTTAACATATATTAAGTAATTATTTAATTACAAATTTAACCTTTCAAATAAAATAAAACTAATACATAACTTAAGGTTATTTATGACATATACCACCCACTAACTTTAAAATGGGCTAATTGCCCTTTTAATACTCCATGTTTAAAAACCATCATCATTTAAGTACTTTCTGCTATAGTATGCAACTTCTACACTTTATGCGATTTAGTCCTTTTCGTTAAATTAAACACACAAGCGATTTAATTTTTCTACAAAACTTCCACACACATTAATTCACATATAATAAACATAAAATATAATATTTAATCATTTCTCGGACTCAGATTCGTGGTCCTGAAAGCACTATTCTGATTAGGGTCAAATTCGCTCTGTTACAACTCTCCCCCCTTTAGGGATTTTTGTCCCCGAAAATCTTACCGTTAAACAAAGTCGGATATTGCTGCCTCATTGAATCTTCAGGCTCCCACGTAGCCTCTTCAAATCCGTGACGATTCCATAATACTGTCACTAATGGAATTTTCTTGTTTCTCAGTTCTTTCACTTCTCGGGCTAAAATTTGAATCGGTTCCTCTTCGTACGTCATATCGGGTCGGATTTCAATTTCAGACTGAGAAATCACATGTGATGGATCTGATCTGTATCTACGGAGCATCGAAACATGAATCACATTGTGTATCTTTTCTAATTCAGAGGGCAACCTCAGTCTATAAGCAACAGGCCCTATTCGTTCGATGATCTCGTACGGTCCGATGAACCTCAGATTTAGTTTGCCTTTTTGACCAAATCGAAGTATCTTCTTCCAGGGAGAAACTTTCAAAAATACCCGGTCTCCGACCTGAAACTCAATGTCTTTGCGTTTCAAATCAGCATAGGACTTTTGACGATCCGAAGCAGCTTTCAAACTATCTCTGATCATAGCCACTTTTTGTTCCGCCTCTTTAATCAAATGTAATATCCCGGATTAGGGGCTATTTTTGTTATGGCATGTTTTGCATATGTTGGTGTGCTATGTTGCTATTTTTATGTTTTAGGGGCTTAATTATAGGCTAGGTGTATGCCTGAGTGTGTGGGAGAATTTTGGTTTTTGGGTGTTAAGTCAGGGGAGCTGATGGAGCTGAGGGATGTGTAGTTTATTTGGTGTTTTTGAGCACCAAAAAGGGAGCTGGTGTAGTGGCAAGCTAGACGCCACTAAGGCTTTGTGTGTGTAACGCCTAATGCAGGGGTGTAGGCCCTGTGTTCGAGTTGCGGAGTGGCCACTTTTTGGCACTCATTTTGACGGCATGGAGGGAGGAGTTTGTGGCAGTTCAAACTCTGCCTAGGACTTGGTCAAATGAGGGATTGGTAGGTGGAGAGTGAAAGTAGGAGTTTGACTTGTTCAAACTATTTTGAATTTGTGGCTTGGAGTGAGTGGGGGGGATGTGGCCGAATATTGGGGAGTTGGGGGAGAGGGTGGACGGTTGTGGTAAGTAAGTGGGAAGGCTATGCCGAAATTCTATTTGGCATTTTGATGTTTCGGTCAAAAAGGTAGTGAGCAAAATTTCTTCTTTTGTCAATAGCTTAAACCGAAAATTCAAGAGAGTCTCTCATTCTTTTCTTCTTGGAAAACTGAAGACCAAATCTCTAAGGCTTGCCGAATTTGTTTTGCTTTTCTCTCAACCTTCTTGTAGCCGAATGCACTCTTGCATTTTCTTTTCTTCTTCATTTGCATAAGCCAGAAGCTTGGTGTTGTTCTTCTCTTCTCAACTCTCTTTTCTTCTTAAAATCTCCATTAGCCAAAACTTTAACCTCCAAGATACTTTCTCCATCCCTTTTACTTGCAAACCGAATACACCTCCTTTTCTTTTCCTATCTTTTTGGTTGTTAGCCGAATATTTCCCCTCTCCTGGAAGGCCTAGTTTGGTCGAATTTTGGGTGTTGGTAGGTGCAAGGCGAATGGCCATATCTCCTCTTTTGGTTCTTTGTTGGTTATGGTTTGGTTAAGGGCCGATTATGGTCAGTTTGGAAGGGTGTTAACCTTTTGGATTATCATTTTGTGATAGGGTCTTGGATATCGTAAAGTAGCCAGGAAGAGCCTTCGACTCTTTGAACCGATTGGTAAGTGTGGTAAGGGTTGGTATTGTTGTTAGTCCATTCTTTTAGTTCTCGTTTAGATAAAGGTGATTGGTGATTAACTATTTGTTTATTAGAGTGCCGATTGTTGGAAGAAGAATCACTGTTTGATTTGGATTTGGTAGGAAATCAAAGCATCTTCAAGGTAAGGGATTGAATTTAACTCCTTTGGGGTATATGTCTTTGGCGAATGGTCTTAGTACCTAACCCTATGTTGTGGCCGATTGTTATTTAGGATTAGGTGGTCGTGGTGATTGAGGATTTTTAGACCTGGTTCTTTGGAATTAAGGCCTTCGTTATTCCAGGTGTGTAAATTAACACACTTCCGTTTAGTAATATGATTGATAACCTGTGTGATGATTAAAGAAACAGTGATGATTGATATGATACCCTAATGGGTATGATTCTGGACTCGGGTAAGTCAGTATTATTATTATGAGTTAATGATGATCTATATGTTACCATGGATGTGGATATATATGTGACACGGGATATGAGATTAGACATAATAGCATGAGATGCATGATTGTATGATATGCATGATTACATGAGTATGGTATGTTGATGGGTGATACGAGTGGAGGAGCGATAGTATTTTGTCTTGACGAGCACCGGTGTTTTTGGTAACACAACTTTGTGACTTTGGGTCACGGAGGTTTGGCACCTCCGGAGGTTTGGTACCTCGGCGTCTCGCCCCCTGTGGTTTGACCACCGTGGGTTAGCCCCACTTGTGAGATACGGGATTGACGCCAAAGTGATTTGGTATCACACGATGGGTTGGCCCCATCACCGTTTGTGACTACGGTCACGATGCTTTGGTAGCACATTGTGTCTTTGGGACACCAGAGGTTTGGCACCTCATTGCGACTTGTCCCTGTGGTTTGACCACCGTGGGTTGGCCCCACTTGAGATATGGGATCGTCTGCTAGTGATTTGGTATCACACGATGGGTTGGCCCCATCATCATTGGATTCGTGACTTCGGTCACCAGTGCTTTGGTAGCACAATTGTGTCTTTGGGACACCAGTGGTTTGGTACCACATTGACGGATATTGTGTCTTTGGGACACCAGTGTTTTGGTAACACATTGTGACTATATGTCACCAGTGGTTTGGTACCACACGGGGTAGAAAAGGCGATATGGATGGTTAGGACCGGGTCGCATTAATTATGTTGCTATGTATGATGTGTGTTAGCATGTTGTTTCTTCGGGAGCGGGATTTACACACTGAGTCACTCGACTCACCCTCTCCTTTAACATTTTAGGTAACTCGTAGGCGCGGACATAGAGCCGGGATGGACTCGGGATGCTCATGCCATGCTGAATAAAAGTTTTACTCAGACATTACATTTTGGGTACTTAGTTATTTACTTTCGGTTGGATTTTATTTCGGATTTGTAAAAGGCTTTTAAATTATGCCTTATGATGTTATGTTTTAAGTTAGATTTTTACATGCTTTAACAAAATAATTGAGTTAATTGGCTAAAACTTAATATGACAACGATTTCAAAATTTCCACGATATGTTTTCAATTATACCATCGGGTATCACACTGACTTTATAAATGAATGAAAATCCATTGTCTCCCAACTTGAAATCAAATTTTTACTAAGATTAAATGTTTTATTAACGAAATTAAGCAACTGTTTTTTTCAAACGGAACAAAGTTTTATGAAATCTATTTAGTGCAACCTCGAAATTTTCAAACTCGTTTTCCCAGTAACATACCGTTCTTCGGTCGTGATGTTTGGACCGGGTTTGGGGTGTTACAATTGTGGTATCGAGCCGTGTTCAAAAGCTCATTTGTGGGCACGAGGCCCAAACTGCTTTTCAAAAGTCTGTTTTAAATGTTTTGGGTTAAAGACATGGCATGGTTTACAAGGCATGGCACCGAGTCTCCGGCACCAGTTCGCCCAGGTAAGTAGTTCTAAACTCTTCTGTGCATTACTATTTATAGAAGGGTAGGTGATATGGAACGTAGATAGATTTATAGGACTTGAACCCTAGGATTAGGTCACTCAAACACTCGAACTAAAGCATAAGACTTAAAGTACTAAACCAATCTATGACTCAGCCACGGGGCTAGGGTGTGGTAACTCCCGTACGCATGTCTAGGAGAGGATCCGGAAGAGCTTGGTATTTAAGCAGTCCTCGTGACTCACCTCCTCTTCGCAGGTATCCCACCTGGTGCGTAGCTCGAGTTCACCCTGACCAAGAAGGCTCGGTCATAGACTTAACCTAACGTCTAAAACCCGAAAAGGGAATTAGCCATGTTTTCGAAAATACAACAACAACCCTAATGTTTTCAAACTTTTTGCAATAAACTCTTTCAAAACTGAGAATGTCACTTTTACAACGAATTTTTCGATTTGTAAAAAAAAAAAAAAAAATTCAAAAATGCCCTTAGGGGTAAATTTACTAAAATGCCCGGTTTATAAAATCTCGAACTCAATAAATTTGTACGAAATTCAAATACCTGTTTTACAAAATATCAATCAAAAATTTTGATTTTGGAAATTTACTGGCATACTCGATCCTGTGAAAATTACTAAAATACCCCTGGTTTCCAAAACGAAGTATTTTACAAAATTTTCAAAGAACACTCTCAAATTTTTGGAATTCCAAAGTGACCGGTTTTATGAAAGTTTTAAAATATCTTTTATTACAAAAAAATATATATATCTGTAGGAAAATGACGAAAATACCTCTTGGGCTAGAATGGGCAACAATGTCCAAGAGTGAATAGGTATGGAAAGGGTTAAGGAATGGATGTATGACCTCTTTTGGGTGAATAGGATAGAAGATTGAACCTTGGTTGCTCGAAAGAACCCCGATTAAACTCCATCCATAAAATTTCTTTGCGGTTAAGAAAGTGGAACGATACTAATGCATAAAAATCTTCTTAATCGAAACGTAGATCGTTTAGTCATGAGTACTCGAGGTGGGCGTGGCCGTAATACTCGTGGTCGAGGTCGAGGTAGGATGACGCTTTAAACCCGTGAGGATCTGGTTAAAGGGTCGAAAAATGAGATACTGGGATTCGCCACCACCGGAGGTGGTGAGTTCCAAGATCGGGCGAGACGATGCGGTCACGAGCGATCTTTGCGGTGTTGGAAAGAGTAGGCCGTGCGGTGGTGGTGCGCGGAGTTAGGAAATCTGTTTCTGAGCGACTCGGGCTAATGGGGCCAAATTTTTCCGAGGGTATCGGGTGTTGCTCCTAGCACCTGCTGAATATTGGTGGAGGCAACCCCAGGTGGATCATGGATGATCCGGACTTGGGTGAAGAGAAGTTGAAGGGCATCGTACGCTTCTTCGGGATGAGTCATATCGGTGGTAGCTCACGGTTCGGGACGATGTGGCGGTGAGGATCCGACATGGGATTATTTCGAGTGCATATCAAAAGAAATACATCGGGGCTAGTTACATCGACTCCCAAATGAAAGGCATTTACGAGGCTTGTTCGGGAGTAAATCTATTCTTGAGTCAGGTGAGTTCTGGTGAGTAGGTATGCCAGGGGCATTGTAGCCACCGAGCATGAGAGGTGTGTTCGTTTCGAGGATGGTCTGCGAGGCGAGTTGAGGCTGCTAATTGCTCCACAAAGAGAGCGCGAGTTTGTTGTCTTAGTTGAGAAGGCTAAGGTAGCGAGGGTGTTAAAGAGTCGGTAAGACAGAGCATGGACGGAGTAGGCTTAAGAGGAGCTTTGGGTCTTCTCGGATCGCCCGTAATCCGCAGAAGAGGGGCTAGACCAAGTGGGCGAAATCGATCACGCTAGGTTTGTTGTCTTTGCTAGGCGGGGGCCGCCGCAGAATCGATGTGAAATCTCATTGGGGTGGTTGTTGGGTGATGGAAAAGGTTGCTTCGAGTGTGGTTCTCTGGATCATCGCATTAGGGATCGTCCGCGTAGGATGGCCGTGATTCGATCGAGAGTCGGGCCGTGTCGCTTTGAGAGGTAATGGACCGCCACCACGGAGGGGCCGTGGTAATGGCGAGAGGTGGTAATGGATTTGGTCGAGGTCGTGGAGCACCGCGCAGGGTGCGGCGGGTAGTTCTGAGGCACGACGGCTGATCCGGTGTATGCGCCTAGGCGCCGCGAGGGGCGCGGCGACGCACCGACGTAATCACCGTGCGTTTTTTTGATTTTTGGTTCTCCTATATTGCTTTAATTGACTTGGGTTCCACGCGTTCGTATGTTGCTAGTAGTATAGTTGAGACCATGGACTTAGACTCGAAAACTACTTCTAGACAAATGACCGTATTTAGCCCTCTAGGTCACTCTGTAGTCGTAGATAAGCTATATAAGGATGTACCCCTAGAACTCCAAGGGGTCATTTTTGCTGCTGATCTGATGGAACTGCCGTTTGGGGAGTTCGATCTGATTCTTGGAATGGACTGGTTGGTTAAGTACCAGGCCAAGGTGGATTGCGCGACTAAGCGCATGGTTCTATCGACGGATAAGGAGATGAAGTGATTATGATAGGTAATAGGAGAGATTACTTATCCAATGTGGTATCGGCATTAAAAGTCAAAAGATGGTCGGGAAGGGTGTGTGAAGCGTATGTAGTTCATGTGTATGCCTTGGAGGCTAAAGAATCTGCTTTGTTGAGAAGGTTCGTGCATCATAAGGAATTTGTGGATATGTTTCGGAGGAGCTTAGGGTTTGCCACCGGATCGTGAGGTAGAGTTTGGGATAGATCTACTACCGTGGATCGCGCCGTGTGTCTATTGCTCCATATAGGATGGCACCAAAGGAATTGGTGGGCCTTAAGGCTCGATTCGTGAGTCGTTGGATCGAGGCTTCATTAGGCCAAGTGTTTCACCGTGGGGCGCGGTGTTATTCGTCAAGAAGAAGGGCGATGCGATGCGGATGTGTATAGACTACCGCCAACCGAATAAGTGACGATTAAAAACAAGTATCCGTTACCACGGATAGATGACTTGTTTGATCAACCCGAAGGTGCATCGGTGTTTTCAAAGATCAATTTGAGGTCCGGGTACCATCAATTGAAAGTTAAGGAAGCGGATATCCATAAGACGGTGTTTGGACTCGATGCGGGCACTACGAATTCTGTAATGCCGTTCGGGTTGACTAACGCTCCGGCGACTTTTATGGATATGATGAATAGGGTGTTTCAAAGATGATCTGGACCGCTTTAAATCGTGGTTTTTATTGACGACATCTTGGTTTACTCAAGGTCGGAAGAAGAGCATGATGCACACTTGAGAGTGGTGTTGCAAATTTTGAGGAGAAGCAACTCTATGCTAAGTTCGATGAAGTGCGAGTTACGGCTTAGTGAAGTGACGTTTTTGGGTCATGTAGTATCACCGGGGGATTAGAGTAGATCCTCGGAAGGTTGAGGTGGTTTTGGATTGGAAGCCTCCTAAGTCGGTCATTTGAGATTCGGAGTTTCTGGGTTTGGCGGGATACTACCAAGATTTGTTGAGGGTTTCTAACTTAATTGCGACCGGCGATGACTAAGTCATTAGGAAGGGAGTTCCGTTCGTGTGGACCGAGAAACAAACAGGAGAGTTTTGATAAGTTGAAGAAGATCTTGACCGAGGCTCTGCTTTAATTCAACTTTGAGGCCGGGTAAGGAATTCCACGGTGTCTTCGCGACGCATCTCATACGGGATTGGGTTGTGTCTTTGATGCGGGAGGGTAAGGTTGTGGCTTACGCTTCTCGGCACCGAGGCCACACGAGGCCAACTATCCGACGCGACGATTTAGAGCTAGCGGTAGTAGTCTTCGCTCTAAAAATCTGGAGGCATTACTTGTACGGTGAGAGATCAATAGTCTACACGGATCATAAGAGTCCAAGTATCTATTGACTCGAAGGATCTCGAATTTGAGGCGGCGTAGATGGGTTGAGTTGCTCAAGGACTACGATCGCTCGATTGAATATCATCCGGGCAAGGCTAACGTGGTGGCGCACGCGTTGAGCCGTAGGGTTGTTTCGGACTTAAGAGTGATGTTTGCCCATTTGAGTTTGTATGACGACGGGAGTATTCGCGAGCTGCGAGTTAAGCCTACTTGGGTTGAGCGGTCGAGAAAAAACAGCTAGAGGATGAGGTTACGAGTGCGCGCCGGTTACAAGTGCGAGAATGGTGGTTTGGAGGGTTACACTTGTCTAGTGATGAGGTTCTCGTGTTTTCAAGGTAAGGCTTGTATGCCTAAAGATGTTGAGATGAGGCAGAAGATCCTTCAGGACGCACATAGCAGTCCTTATGCTATGCATCCTGGAGGTAGTAAGATGTATAGGGATCTTAGAGAGCAGTTTTGGTGGCCTGGCTTGAAGAAAGAGGTGACCGAATTTGTTGGGAAGTGTCTGACTTGTCAACAGGTCAAGGCTGAACATCGATTCTCAAATGGGTTGGTTCACCGGTGGTGAAAATCCTCTCGATGGAAATGGGAAAGGATAACTATGGATTTCGTCAGTGGTTTACCGCTTACGCCAAGCAAGAAAGATTCAGTTTGGGTTATTGTGGACCGTCTGACTAAGTCGGCCCATTTCATTCCGGTGAGAATGGACTATTCACTTCAGAGATTGGCGAAGCTTTATGTGTCGAGAGATAGTAAGGCTACGGTGTACGGTTTGATAATCTCGGATAGGGATCCCGAGTTTACGTCGAGAGGTTACGAGAGCGTTGCATCGAGCTCTGGGTACGCGCTTGATTTCAAAGACGACTTTTCACCCGCAAATCGACGGGCGATCAGTGGGTCATTCAAATCTTGGAAGACATGCCGAGAGGTTGTGTTCGGACTTGAGGCGCGTTGGGAAGAGTTTCTGCCAGTTAGCGAGTTCGCCTATACAACAAATGCTACCAAGCAAGCATCAAAATGGCACCATATGAGGCGTGTATGGTAGGAAGTGTCGCTCACCTTCATGTTGGACGAGTTAGGTGAACGTCAATTGTTGGGACCCGAGTTGGTTCTTTGAGACCGAGGACAAGGTTAGGTTGATCCGTGCTCGTTTAAAGGAAGCTTCGACCGGCAAAAAGTCTTATGCCGATCTTAAGCGAAGAGATATAGAGTTCGGCCGCGGGAGATCGGGTTTTCTTAAAGGTCTCGCTTGGAAGAAGGTGCCGAGGTTTGGCGAGAAAAGGCAAGCTAAGTCCGAGGTTTATTGAGCCGTATAAGGTATTGAGGCGAGTTGGACCATGGCGTGATCGGCTTGAGTTGCCGTGAGCTTAGTCGATTCACGATGTTTTTCACATGTCGATGCTTCGGCGGTATCGTTCGAGATCCATCACATGTAGTAGCGATGGAGAGATCGAGGTAAATCCGATTTGACTATGGAAGAGGAACCCGTGCGATTCTTGATCGGGATGTGAAGGTCCTGCGTAGGAAGTCTGTGTGCCTCGTTAAGGTACTTTAGGCGGAACCATGGCGTGGAAGAAGCCACGTGGGAACCCGAGGATGCGATGAGACAAAGAATACCCGCAACTCTTTTGACCGAGTAATTTCGAGGCCGAAATTATTCTTAAGGGGGGTAGAACTGTAATATCCCGGATTAGGGGCTATTTTTGTTATGGCATGTTTTGCATATGTTGGTATGCTATGTTGCTATTTTTATGTTTTAGGGGCTTAATTGTAGGCTAGGTGTATGCCTGAGTGTATGGGAGAATTTTGGTTTTTGGGTGTTAAGTCAGGGGAGCTGATGGAGCTGAGGGATGTGTAGTTTATTTGGCGTTTTTGAGCACCAAAAAGGGAGCTGGTGTAGTGGCAAGCTAGACGCCACTAAGGCTTTGTGTGGGTAACGCCTAATGCAGGGGTGTAGGCCCTGTGTTCGAGTTGCGGAGTGGCCACTTTTTGGCACTCATTTTGACGGCATGGAGGGAGGAGTTTGTGGCAGTTCAAACTCTGCCTAGGACTTGGTCAAATGAGGGATTGGTAGGTGGAGAGTGAAAGTAGGAGTTTGACTTGTTCAAACTATTTTGAATTTGTGGCTTGGAGTGAGTGGGGGGGATGTGGCCGAATATTGGGGAGTTGGGGAGAGGGTGGACGGTTGTAGTAAGTAAGTGGGAAGGCTATGCCGAAATTCTATTTGGCATTTTGATGTTTCGGTCAAAAAGGTAGTGAGCAAAATTTCTTCTTTTGTCAATAGCTTAAACCAAAAATTCAAGAGAGTCTCTCATTCTTTTCTTCTTGGAAAACCGAAAGACCAAATCTCTAAGGCTTGCCGAATTTGTTTTGCTTTTCTCTCAACCTTCTTGTAGCCAATGCACTCTTGCATTTTCTTTTCTTCTTCATTTGCATAAGCCGAAGCTGGTGTTGTTCTTCTCTTCTCAACTCTCTTTTCTTCTTAAAATCTCCATTAGTGAAACTTTAACCTCCAAGATACTTTCTCCATCCCTTTTACTTGCAAACCGAATACACCTCCTTTTCTTTTCCTATCTTTTTGGTTGTTAGCCGAATATTTCCCCTCTCTGGAAGGCCTAGTTTGGTCGAATTTTGGGTGTTGGTAGGTGCAAGGCCGAATGGCCATATCTCCTCTTTTTGGTTCTTTGTTGGTTATGGTTTGGTTAAGGGCCGATTATGGTCGGTTTGGAAGGGTGTTAACCTTTTGGATTATCATTTTGTGATAGGGTCTTGGATATCGTAAAGTAGCCAGGAAGAGCCTTCGACTCTTTGAACCGATTGGTAAGTGTGGTAAGGGTTGGTATTGTTGTTAGTCCATTCTTTTAGTTCTCGTTTAGATAAAGGTGATTGGTGATTAACTATTTGTTTATTAGAGTGCCGATTGTTGGAAGAAGAATCACTGTTTGATTCGGATTTGGTAGGAAATCAAAGCATCTTCAAGGTAAGGGATTGAATTTAACTCCTTTGGGGTATATGTCTTTGGCCGAATGGTCTTAGTACCTAACCCCTATGTTGTGGCCGATTGTTATTTAGGATTAGGTGGTCGTGGTGATTGAGGGATTTTAGACTGGTTCTTTGGAATTAAGGCCTTCGTTATTCCAGGTGTGTAAATTAACACACTTCCGTTTAGTAATATGATTGATAACCTGTGTGATGATTAAAGAAACAGTGATGATTGATATGATACCCTAATGGGTATGATTCTGGACTCGGGTAAGTCAGTATTATTATTATGAGTTAATGATGATCTATATGTTACCATGACTGTGGATATATGTGACACGGGATATGAGATTAGACATAATAGCATGAGATGCATGATTGTATGATATGCATGATTACATGAGTATGGTATGTTGATGGGTGATACGAGTGGAGGGAGCAGTAGTATTTTGTGCTGACGAGCACCAGTGTTTTGGTAACACAACTTTGTGACTTTGGGTCACTAGAGGTTTGGCACCTCCAGAGGTTTGGTACCTCAGCGTCTCGTCCCTGTGGTTTGACCACCGTGGGTTAGCCCCACTTGTGAGATACGGGATTGACGCCAGTGATTTGGTATCACACGATGGGTTGGCCCCATCACCAAATTTGTGACTACGGTCACCAGTGCTTTGGTAGCACATTGTGTCTTTGGGACACCAGAGGTTTGGCACCTCATTGCGACTTGTCCCTGTGGTTTGACCACCGTGGGTTGGCCCCACTTGAGATATGGGATCGTCTGCTAGTGATTTGGTATCACACGATGGGTTGGCCCCATCATCATTGGATTCGTGACTTCGGTCACCAGTGCTTTGGTAGCACAATTGTGTCTTTGGGACACCAAAGTTTTGGTACCACATTGACGGATATTTTGTCTTTGGGACACCAGTGTTTTGGTAACACATTGTGACTATATGTCACCAAAGTGGTTTGGTACCACACGGGTAGAAAAGGCGATATGGATGGTTAGGACCGGTCGCATTAATTATGTTGCTATGTATGATGTGTGTTAGCATGTTGTTTCTTCTGGGAGCGGGATTTACACATTTGAGTCACTCGACTCACCCTCTCTTTAACATTTCGGGTAACTCGTAGGCGCGGACATGGAGCCGGATGGACTCGGGATGCTCATGCCATCTTTGAATAAAAGTTTTACTCGGACATTACATTTTGGGTACTTAGTTATTTACTTTCGGTTGGATTTTATTTCGGTTTGTAAAAGGCTTTTAAATTATGCCTTATGATGTTATGTTTTAAGTTAGATTTTTACATGCTTTAACAAAATAATTGAGTTAATTGGCTAAAACTTAATATGACAACGATTTCAAAATTTCCACGATATGTTTTCAATTATACCATCGGGTATCACACTGACTTTATAAATGAATGAAAATCCATTGTCTCCCAACTTGAAATCAAATTTTTACTAAGATTAAATGTTTTATTAACGAAATTAAACAACTGTTTTTTTCAAACGGAACAAAGTTTTATGAAATCTATTTAGTGCAACCTCGAAATTTTCAAACTCGTTTTCCCCGTAACATACCAGATTCGGTCGTGATGTTTGGACCGGGTTTGGGGTGTTACATCAAATCTACCCCGTGTATCTTATTTTCACTGATCTCGGTCCAGTATAATGGTGTACGACACTTGCGGCCATATAGAGCTTCGTAAGGTGCCATTTTGATACTCGATTGAAAATTGTTATTATAAGCAAATTCAATCAAAGGTAAGTATCTTTCCCACGTACCTTCAAACTCGAGGACGCAACATCTGAACATGTCCTCAAGTGTCTGAATGGTTCGTTCAGACTCACCGTCTGTCTGCAGGTGAAAGGCTGTACTAAAATGGAGTTTAGTACCTAAAGCATCTTGAAACTTCTTCCATAACCGTGATGTGAATCTCGGGTCTCTGTCTGAAACAATGGAACTCAGCACACCATGTAATCTCACAATTTGTGATACATACAACTCACCAAGTTTGTCGAGCGAATAGTCTGTACGAACCGGTACAAAGTGAGCTGATTTGGTCAGTCTATCCACTATAACCTAGACTGCGTCTTTTTTGCTCGATGTCGTAGGCAAACTGGATACAAAATCCATAGTGACTCTATCCCATTTCCATTCAGGTATCATGATCGACTGAAGTAACCCAGAAGGCACTTGATGCTCTGCTTTTACTTGTTGACAAATTAAACACTTCGAAACAAATTCAGATATATCCCGTTTCATGCCAGGCCACCAATAGAACTGTTTCAAATCATTATACATTTTCATGCTACCTAGATGTATCGATAGTTGACTATTATGAGCCTCGTTCAGAATCATCTGAATCAAATCTACATTCTTCGGAACACACATTCGGTCTTTGTAGTTCAAATAGTCATTTTTATCTATTTGAAACTTTGACTCTGTATCATTTTCACACTGAGCTCGTCTAGCAGCCATATCTTTCTCAATTTTCTGTGCATCACTAATTTGCTGAATAAACAACGGTCTAGTTTTCAACTCGGCTATGATCGAACCATCATCTGTCACAACCATATGTGCGTTCAACGCACGAAGAGTAAACAATAATTTTCGGCTTAAAGCATCAGCAACAACGTTGGCTTTCCCCAGATGATAGTCAATCACCAATTTATAGTCCTTCATCAGCTCTAACCATCTACGTTGTCTCAAGTTCAGATCTTTCTGAGTCATCAAATACTTCAGACTTTTGTGATACGAGTAAACATGACATTTCTTACCAAATAAGTAATGACGCCAAATTTTCAATGCGAAAACGATGGCTGCTAATTCCAGATGGTGAGTCGGATAATTTCTTTCATGAGGCTTCAATTGTCTCGAAGCGTAGGCTATGACTTTGCTTTCCTGCATCAAAACACAACCCAAACCATTCAAAGAAGCATCACTATAAACAATAAATTCTTTACCCGATTCAGGCTGAGCTAATACTGGAGCTTCGGTCAAAAGGGCTTTCAATTGATCGAAGCTTTTCTGACACTTTTTCGACCACTCGAATTTGACATCTTTTTGCAGTAGCCTTGTCAAAGGTGTAGCTATCATGGAAAACCCTTTGACGAATCGTCTGTAATATCTCGCAAGTCCCAGAAAGCTTCGAATTTCTGAAACATTCTTCGGTAGCTTCCAATCAAGTATAGCCGATATTTTGTTCGGATCAACCCGAATACCTGATGCTGAAACAATGTGACCCAAAAGGCTGACTTCCTTCATCCAGAATTCACACTTACTAAACTTTACATACAACTGTTGATCCCACAAAGTTTGCAGCACCAATCTCAAATGCTCGGCATGTTCGGTTTCATCTCTGGAGTAGATTAGGATATCATCTATAAAAACCGATCCAAATACTGTGTGAAAACTCGATTCATCAAATCCATAAAAACAGCAGGTGTATTAGTAAGTCCAAAAGGCATGACTAGGAACTCAAAATGTCCATACCTCGTTCGGAATGCAGTCTTTGACACATCGGAATCTCTGACTCACAACTGATAATAGACCGAACTCAAATCTATCTTCGAAAACATTGAAGCCCCTTTTAACTGATCAAACAAGTCATCAATTCGAGGTAATGGGTGTTTATTCTTTATAGTCACCTTATTCAGCTGCCGATAATCAATATACATTCGCATTGTTCCATCTTTATTTTTCACAAAAAGAACTGGTGCACCCCAAGGAGAGAAACTCGGTCGTGCAAAGCCCCTATCTGTCAACTCTTGCAACTGTGCTTTCAACTCTTTCAACTCAGTAGGTGCCATCAAATACGGAGCTATCAAAATCAGAGTTGTCCCCGGCACTAATTCAATGCCAAACTCAATCTCTCGAACTGGCGGTAAACCCGATAATTCTGCGGGAAACATATCTGAATAATCACACACAACTGGTACCGATTCAATCTACTTTTCAGACACTTTATTATCCAACACATAAGCCAAGTAAGCTTCACATCCTTTTCTCACATACTTTCGAGCTAACATCGAGGATATAACGGTAGGCAACCCGCTCAAATCATTAGATTCAACCAGTCCATTCCCAAAATTAATAATCTTTCCTTTGCAGTTCACCACTGCATCATGCAAAGTTAACCAGTCCATTCCCAAAACTATATCAAACTCGTCAAGAGGCAACAACATTAAATCTGCTGGAAAGTAGGAGTTCCGAATCATCAACGGGCAACCTTTACATACTTTATCAACAAGTACACATCGACCCAAGGGGTTGGACACACGGATTACAAACTCAATCTCTCGAACTAATTATGGACACAAAAATCATTATTAACCTACCAACACATGAGCTATATATCTAGCTGAATACATAAGTATACTACACCATTGACCACATATTCGGATCTCAAATTAAGACTCCAACGATCAACCTAAGTAAAAATACATAAACATTTCAATGTCATCACCGAACCATAACTAACATCTCAAAATATAAGTCATGTTATATATATATATACCTCCAATCTAAGCTTAAAACATGACTAAAACACATAACCATTAACAATCGAGCAAGTCATTATAACAAAACACCTAAGTAAATCTTAGTCCGAAAATAATAGCCATTTTCGCAAGGCTATACATGTATACAAGATTAACTAACATTGGTTTACAACTTAGCCTAGCTATTACATGCCTTTCGAATCAAAAACTAAGTTTATGAGTACCAAAGAGTCGATAGTATGGTTGATTCTTCTGACGATCCCCTGAGTCCGTAGCTTGAACGAAATCTATAAAACAAACAATGTACACACACAAGGTGAACTTGCTAGCTTAGTAAGCCTTAAGCTACCATAATATAGCATTCGAATATACAAACATCTAAACAATCATTTCTTAACATTAATCATTCATGACTTAATAAATAGTTTACCAAAACTGAATATCTCATCTGACTATATATATATGCATATAAACTTTTATTTCTTTACCACCGTACATCATATATCAAGTAAACATTCATACACTTATGCATATAGTTATACCTGTACGAATACCTTACTTCTCCCATGCTTTTCTATAACAAATTCTCTCATAGGATAG
Source organism: Gossypium bickii (assembly GCA_025503065.1). Taxonomy (NCBI): domain Eukaryota; kingdom Viridiplantae; phylum Streptophyta; class Magnoliopsida; order Malvales; family Malvaceae; genus Gossypium; species Gossypium bickii. Next base: position 30,218,032 of record CP106712.1, read on the forward strand.
ATTATAACCAATTTCCATCTATCATATGTATATCACTTTCTCTCACCACTTTATTCACTTATCAAATAACATAAAATCATAATATTAAAGTAAGCTTGATACATACCTTATGGCCGAACTCACAATTTCATTGTCATAGACTTACAATTCCATGATTTGATTCATAACTTTACTATTTTGCAATCAAAGTTCAAAAATCAAAAACTCACCAGCATATAACAAGCAAATAATCTGAATCGTATAAAATCGGCACCTTGCCTGCTTGACTTGAAGTCTGAGATTTAAAACACTAGCATTTAGCCTGCTAGGCATTAAGCCCGATATATTCACCGGCACGAGGCCTGCTAGGAATTAAGCCCGGTATATTCACCGGCACGAGGCCTGCTAGGCTCGAAGCTCGAAATATCTCTTCAATACGCATTTCTTAATGCGAACATCACAAACAAATCATATACCTCATATTACAACCACATATCATATCGAATATACTATTTCGTATCATATTAACAAATTATATATTCAATCCAATTTGACATTCTTACATTCGGCTAACCCCCAATTTATACTCAAAATTATCAACATTATCTTTTAACATGCTCATAATTAACTTTTAATATATATTTATTTGCTTAAGGACTTACCTCGACTTCGACGGACCGCATAGACCGGCGATTCGATAACCTTCGTCTTTCCCCGATCCAAATCCGTTTTTCTTTGTTCTTAACCTAAACACATTAAAATTCAGCTCATTCAAGCACATTTCATCTCAATTTAGTCCCAAAATACATAAATAGGCAAATTACCATTTTACCCCTAATGTTTCACATTTTTACAGTTTAGTCCTATTTGAATAAAACACAAAATACACAAAATTTCACTAAACTATACAAGGGCCGAATATTCATAGGGACCCTACAAGTCCATTTCTTTCATTTATGTTGCATTTTAGCCCCTTCATAAATTTATTTTTGCAATTTAGCCCAAAATACTTAAATTCACCAAAATTTTCAATACAAAATATACTAATCTTTAACATATCTTTAAAATAAAATCATCAAACATCAAAAACTACATGAACACATCAATGGCCGAATATCAAGCAACGATCTCAAAAACGTCAAAATTTACAAAAAAACTGACTAAAAACTCACCTTGAATTTTAGCCTAGAAGTGCTGAAAATCAAATAACCCAAAGCTTTATTTCTTCCTCCAATATTCGGCCAAGAAAGAGTGAAAAAGATGATGGATTTGTTTTATGTTATTTTAACATATATTAAGTAATTATTTAATTACAAATTTAACCTTTCAAATAGAATAAAACTAATATATAACTTAAGGATATTTATGACATATACCAACCACTAACTTTAAAATGGGCTAATTGCCCTTCTAATACTCCATGTTTAAAAACCATCATCATTTAAGTACTTTCCACTATAGTATGCAACTTATACACCTTACACAATTTAGTCCTTTTTGTTAAATTAAACACACAAAGAATTTATTTTTTCAACGAAACTTCCACACACATTAATTCACATATAATAAACATAAAATATAATATTTAAACATTTCTCGGATTCGTGCTCCCGAAACCACTATTCTAATTAGGGTCAAATTCGATCTGTTACACCAGGCCATTTAACGATGCATCACGATAAACTACGAATTCTTTACCCAACTCAGACTGCACTAACACTGGTGCTTTAGTTAATAATGCTTTCAACTGCTCGAAGCTCTGCTAACAGTTTTCTGACCTGTAACACCCCAAACCCGGTCAACACACCACGATCGAATTCAGTATGTTACGGAGTGAAAATATTTTAAAGAAAACAAGTTTCCGGTTTACCTTAGTGAAAAATTGCTATCGAAAACCTTTTTGTCATTTTGAGTTTGAAAGAAAACTCTTTTGAGAAAAACATTTGTCCTTTCTAGTTTTGGAAAGTCGTTTGGTTTTACGAAAACCTGAGTGAGTTTAAAATAATTAAGTTAAAAACTGTTTTGTATTTGAGCCTGATGTAAAACTTAGTTTGGAAAACAATTAAGTTAACTTGCTATCATCATGTGTATATTATTACCCGATGGTAAAGTTTGAAAAATCCCGATAAGGGGTATAATTTTTAAAACGTTGATTTTTACCGGTTATTTGTGCATGCTAGGTTATTCAACTTAAGCATAATATAATAAACATAAAAGCAAATAAATAAAACCCAAAATAATAACTTTAGCGGCCTTATTACAAATCCAAAACCAAATTTAAAGAAAACATAAACCAAAATAAAAGTTTAAAAATGAAACCTGAAAGCAAAGTGCATGGCCACCTCGAGTTCTCCTCGGCTCCATATCCGCGATCTATGCCTCTTCTGCAAAAATGTAAGGGAAGGGGTGAGTCACCGAGACTCAGTGCATAAATCCCCATCCCGATAATAACAAGCACTTACATAATTCATAAGTAATTATTCAAATCATGCAAACCCCACCTAACCATCCGAACTCCTGTGTCTACCCCGTGTGGTCAAAGCCACTGGTGGTCAAAACCACTGGTGACCGTAGTCACAAATCATATAGGTGTGGTCAAAACCACTAGTGACTGTAGTCACAAATCACATGGTGAGGCCAACCCACCGTGTGGTCAAAACCACTGATGACAATCCCATAATCAACATGTGGGGCCTACCCACTGTGGTACCAAACCACTGGAACGCGTCACAATAATCCATGTGTGGTCAAAACCACTGGTGACCGTAGTCACAAATAGCATACGTGTGGTCAAAACCACTGGTGGTCAAAAACACTGAGACTTAGTCACAATTATAATATCGAAAGCGGGGCCAACCAGCTGCGTGGTCAAAACCACTGGTGACTGTCCAAATCATCCTTCCCCCTCCTCTCAACATACCCATCATCATGACCATATTAACCGTGGCATATTATCATGTTAAGATGCAAATATCACATAGCATAGCATAATACGATGGTATAACAACATATATCGATAGCCAAATAACAGGGGATTTACCCGGAGTCCACGCTCATACCTACAAGGGCAAAACTCTGATTTCAGTAGCTATTTCGGCTTTTAACAGTAAACATAATTAACACATTACTAATGAAGTGTGTAAGAGTTACACACCTGGCTACTTGTGAGTCTAACGAATCCCGAAACTAAGATCTACCCACGAATGGATAGAAACCTGAAGATCCAAATGCTTGCCTTCACCTTTCCTATAATCAGCCAACACCATATTATTAAGGACATAACCATTCGGCTTACCCAGGAAATCCCGAAGGATATAACGCACAGAGATAGCCACCCTTACCTTAACACCTTCCGATCTTCAACCAAAACCAGAAGCAACGTGACGACAAGCCTTCCCTTACAATCGGCCAAGAACTAACATTCTAGGATTAATGCCTTCTGCATTTAAGAGAAGAGAAGGTGGATTCGAGGCGCGAGAAGGACACTTACCATGTTTGAAGTGAATCCGATCCACGCGATATGCCGCCAAACGAGAACGAACCACGCCCCCAAGGTTTGAAGTTCGGCTATGAACCCAAAGAAGACAAGTCTCGGCCTAGGAAGATTAAAGAATCGTGAGAAGGGAGATAAAAGAATATGATCATCGATACTTGGGTTTGCAAGAATCGCAAGTGAAGAGAGTGAGAGTTAGAGAGTTTTGGCATAAGAAGTATTGTGAGAATAAAGAGCAACTTACCACAAACGAGAAGAGAAGAGTTTCGTCTCTTCAAAAAAATGGCAACGTTGATTCGGCCAAGCACCAAGAATGCCGAAAAGAGAAAAGAGAATGAGAGGGGGTGCAAGTGAAGTTTCGATTCTTGCTAAAACAAATGGAAGAAAAGAATGGCAATGAAGTGGGAAGGTTCGGCTACCAAGTGAGAGTGACATAAAAGCAAAACCCAAGCTGTCAAAAGTGTTCAGAGAAAGAGGGAAAAAGAATTAAGAAGTTGGCTAAATTACAATGTCAACTACTACCCCAAAATGAAAGTGCTAACTGCCGAAATGAGAGAAAAGACCAACACCGAACGGCACCTAGCTCCCCTTTCAATTTCGGCACAGCCCCTTCCCAAGCTTCAAAACTGAATGCTTCCCAAACTCACACCACAACCAAAAATTCGGCTAAACACATCCTACTCCCCTCAAACACATGCCGTCCCCTTCATCCCTCATTGAATTCCTCTCATCCACTCATTCAAACGAATTTGAATGAGTCAAACTCCTATAATTCCTCCTCTCCACACATTTTGAATTTGTTGACTCAATCCACATCCATCCAACAGAGTCCTTCCTGAGTCCATCTTCTCCTTGCTCCTTGTAACACCCCAAACTCGGCCCATTCGTTACGACCAAATTTGAAATGCCACTGCGGAAAACGTTTGAAAATATTCTTACTTAAAAGTAAATACCGAAAAAATTTGTTTCCTTTAATAAAACATTTTAATAATTTAAAACATTCTAAGTAAAAATTAAGTTGTTATAAAAATATCCGGATTAAAACTTTATTATACATAAATTTAAGAAAAATATAACCATTTGCAAATAGCATCTCAATTGTCAATCCATAACAAAACATAATAATAAAGATACTTAATAAAAATACTCAAATACTTTAATGGGCCTTATTACAGTAAACACTTAATCAGAAACACTTAATCAGAAATACTTTAATGGGCCTTATTAAAATATCTTTCTGCATGGAAATCTGCTTCAGCATGGCCACCTTTGTATCCACTCCAACCCAGTCCAAAAATCACGATCACCTGCGTTGTTTAATAAAATTTTGGGTGAGTCTAACAGACTCAGTGTGCAATTAGTCCACTGAATTCCACCCACATGTCAAGCCATATAATAACCCATATAACAAATAAAAATGCAACTTATTCACATATGTTCACTTATTGGGCTTGGCCCATAACCATATCACATTCTTATAATAGTGGAATTAACCATATGTTCCCACATACTGGGCTTGGCCCATTTCACATTAATCCACATCACATACTGGGCTTGGCCCATTTTTACATTTATTCATATCACACGTTGGGCTTGGCCCATTTTCACATATGTTCACATACAAATTATGCAATTATGAAACCCAACCCAAACCTAGGGTCCATCCTCTACACACCCCCGTATCCAGCCTACCACACACCAGGGGATTATCAAATCACCCTCTCCTTTTCATTCCAAAAGGCAATCAATGCCGTCCACTTGCAATTAAGCACAAAAACCCACAACGCGACCTCAGTCAGCGCCAATCCACGATGTAGCCGTAGCTAACACCAAAACCGCAATGGGATACATAGTCACTCATCAACCACGATATGGCACATAGCCGATATCAACCACGATGAGGCACAGAGCTACTCATCAAGCCACGCGAACTAAATCGCAGTTAATCCACAACGTGACCTTAGTCAATGTCAATCCATGATGTAGCTCAAGGCTAACATCAAACCACGTACTCGAAGTGCACCCTGTCCTTCTTTCATATCATATCCCACCCATGCACATGCAACATGAAATAGTGCCATGATAATGCATGAGCATGTTCATCAAACATATCATCACATATACATATTAATAACCACATCATAGATTTAGTACTTACACGATTCGATATACCCCGAGGGTATCCATATCACAATTTCCACTGCACTAATTAGCACATTCATAACACATACACATATAACACAAATACCCGGAAAATAGTGGATTAATCACACACCTGATAACTTGAAGCTCTAAACTCTCGATCCCGACGCTATCGCAAAGCGGAACTACGGCTATCTGTCTATAGCTTTCTCCTGCGGCTGGCCCACACCCCGGTGGCCAATCTCGAACAGCAGAAACGGCTCTCTTCTTAAACTTTGGAATAGGGACCTTCCCTTTCCCTTCCTGCTTGGAATTCGCCTCCATCACAACACTTAATTGGCACATACGATTAGTCACTTAATTAGAATAACTAGCTAATACGGGATCTTAACGAATAACCATAACTTAACATCCTTACCACGAATATATCTGAATCTCGAAACTTGCCTTGATGCCTGTCGATTGGTCCCTAAATCACCAAAGTTAGAATCGGCTAACTTTAATACCAAATATGGCCTATGGCCGAATAGCACAACCACCTACCTTGCTTACATATAACCCGAATGCGGTCACTTGTCCCTTACGTAGTCGAAATCCCTTGCTTAAATCAAATCCCGGAAAACTATTTAATGCTTCCTTCCTTCGGCTACACATAAAAGAACATATATTACTATGGCCTCTAAACATATTCGGTCACCCATATAACCAGGGCCTAACCATATGGTTTCGGCACACTCATGAGGAGAATCCAAAATCGATTACTAGAGAAGGATCTACTTACCACCTCGTTGCTTGAAGAGACTTAAAGAGGAAAGGTTCCACAACAAGATTCGGCTAAGGCTTTAAATCACAAGAAATATTCGGCTACAAGGGAATTTGGAGTTGGAAGAAATAAAAAGATGAATAAGGGAAAAGTAGAAGAATTTCGGCAATGGAGATTAAAAGATGAACAAACAATTTCGGCAATAACCAAAATAAAAAAGAAAGGTTTTGAAAGGGGAAATTTAGCACACACTAGCACCATATTTATACCAAAAATTCAAGCTCCTAGAGTCCAACAATCGGCCACCACTTCCCCACTTATCAAATCCCAACTTAAACTCCTATTTTATCTCTTAACAAATAAAATAATTAATCCAACACCTTATCTCTTATCTATCTATTAAACTAAAATAAATAAAATAAAATCTCATTTAATCTAAATAAAACCATAATTATCCTATAATAAAATAAATAAATAAAACTATAATTATCCTACTCTTAGTCGACTATTAATAGGATAAAATAAGCTTAATATGCATCCAAATAGAAGTCCAATTGCCGTATAACCTTCCCCTTCCCTGCCTTGACGCAAAAACAAAATAAAATCCCACCTACTGCTATCCACGAGGCTCGAACTCGAGCCGCATCGCCTTTAGTAGTCGCAATAACGCCCCAAGCCACTCGCCAAGGCGTTTCTTTGTGACATAAACTCGCCCCAATTTCTTTTAAGACCTTCTTAGCCCAAGCGCCTTCTTGCTGCACAAAAATAAAATGCCCTTTCTTGCATCCTTCGCAACTCGAACCTGGGCCCTCATTGCCGCAAGCCACATATAGCGCCCAAAGCCACTTTGCCATGGCGTTTTTTTGTGACATAAACTCGCCACAATTTTTTTTAAAGCCTCCTTCCCTAGCTCCCCCTTGTCTTAACGCCAAAAGCAAAAATAAAACATTACTTGCTGTTTGCCGTAGTGAATCGAACCAAGGCCCTCATTGGCGTCATTTCAGTGCCCTAAAGTGGCGCCCTTAGCCACTTTACCAAGGCCTTTCTTATGTCCAAACACGCCAAAGATTTTCCTTAAGGCCTCCCTGGCCTTGCTCCCCTTTAACGCCAAAAATAAAACTCCCAAGTGCGATTCCTGCCGCTCGAACCCCTTCCCTCCTGAAGTCCCCTTGCACTTTAGCGCCCCAAGCCACTTTGCCAATTAATTCCTTATGTCCTAAACCCCACATGATTTCTTTTAAGGCCTCTTTGCCTAGTTTCCTCTTTTTAACCTAAAATCCAATTATTTCCCAAAGCTTTCACCTTCATTCTAGAGTTCTAAAAATTCTTAAAACATCTCCAAATACCCTTAAAACCCACTAGCACTTGAGTTATGCTCCAAACGCATAACCCCTAATCTAGGATGTTACACTCTTGGCGTCAAAAATAAATGCACAAGTGGAAATTTCTGCAGCTCGAACCAAGGCCCTCTAAGCTCCCTGTGGCGTCACCTCCTTAAGGCCTAAGTACCGCCTCCCTTGCCACTTTTCCACTAGGATATTTGTGTCACAACATTCCAATAACATCTCTTAACCCCTAACTCCCTTAGCTCCCCCTTCCAAGTACCTAGAACGAAAATTTCTACCATGACTCAGGCCTAACCCGAGCTCATGCCTGGACCTCAAAACATCCTAAACTAGCACAACCAACATATTATCACATGCAACACACAAAATGCAGAGACCCCGATTTAAGGATGTTACAGTTCTACCCCCCTTAAAAATAATTTTGGCCTCAAAATTACCTGGTCAAAAGATTTGAGGGTATTGCTGCCGCATCATATCTTTTGGTTCCCACGTGGCCTCCTCCGTACCATGGTTCCGCCATAATACTTTCACCCAAGAACTGACTTCTTACGCAGAACTTTGACATCCCCATCCAAAATCCACACTGGTTCCTCCACGAAAGACAAGTCTGAGCGTACCTCTATTTCCTCCACTGGCACAATATGCGACGGATCTGATCGATAGTGCCTAAGCATTGAAACAAGAAACACGTCGTGAATCTAACTTAATTTTGCTGGCAACTCGAGCTGGTAAGCTACTGGTCCCACTCGCTTCAACACCGTATACGGCCCGATAAACCTAGGGCTTAGCTTGCCCTTCCGCTCAAATCTCAACACTTTCTTCCATGGCGATACCTTCAAAAAGACCTTGTTACCCACTGCATACTCTATATCCCTACGCTTGAGATCGGCATAAGACTTCTGCCTGTCCGACACTTCCTTCAGACGAGCCCGAATCACTTTAACCTTATCCTCTGTTTCAGCCACCAACTCCGGACCCAACATCTACCGTTCACCCAGTTCTATCCAACACGTAGGGGTACGACAGTTTCGTCCATATAATGCCTCATATGGTGCCATCTGGATACTCGCTTGATAACTTTTGTTATACGCGAACTCTGCTAATGGTAGATACTCTTCCCAACCACCACTGAAATCCAGAACACAACCCCTTAACATATCTTTTAGGATCTGTATTACCCTTTCTGACTGTCCATCAGACTGCGGATGAAAAGCCGTGCTGAAATCTAACCTCGTTCCCAATGCCTAATGCAAAGCTTTCCAGAACCTTGACGTTAATCTGGGATCCCTATCCGAAATAATTGATACCGGCACTCCGTGCAACCTCACTATCTCTACCACATCCAACTTGGCTAACTTCTGGAGCGAGTAATCAACCCGAATTGGTATGAAATGAGCTGACTTAGTCAGACGATCCACAATCACCCAGACTGAATCCTTCTTGCTAGGCGTAAGGGGTAGCCCACTAACGAATTCCATTGTAATCCTTTCCCACTTCCACTGCGGAATCTTTACCGGCTGCAACAGACTCGATAGTAATTGATACTCAGCTTTCACTTGCTGGCATGTCAGACACTTACTCACAAACTCTGTTACTTCCCGCTTAAGACACGGCCACCAGAATTGTTCCCTCAGATCCTGGTACATCTTACTACCTCCAGGATGCATAGCGTATGTGTTGCTATGAGCTTCCTGAAGAATCCTCTGTCTCAACTCAACATCCTTCAGCATACATATTTTCCCTTGAAAACACAACACTCCATCACTGCCCAAACTGTAACCTTCCAGTTCACCATTTTGCACTTGCAACCTTCGAGCACTCAAAACCTCATCCACCAACTGCCTCTCCCTAACCTGATCTACCCAAGTCGGCCTTACCTGCAATTCTGCCAATAGACTCCCGTCGTCATACAGACTAAGGTGAGCAAACATCGCTCTCAGGTCCGTTACCACCTTGCGGCTCAATGCGTCAGCCACTACGTTAGCCTTACCCGGATGGTATTTAATCGAGCAGTCATAGTCCTTTAACAACTCAATCCACCTCCGCTGCCTCAAATCCAAATCCTTCTGAGTCAAAAGGTACTTCAGACTCTTGTGATTCATGTAGACTATCGACTTTTCCCCACACAAGTAATGCCTCCAAATCTTCAAGGCAAAAACCACTGCAGCCAATTCCAGATCATGTGTCGGGTAGTTATCTTCGTGAGGTCTCAACTGCCGAGACGCATATGCCACCACCTTCCCCTCTTGCATCAGCATACATCCTAAGCTAGTATGCGATGCATCACAATAAACCGTAAATTCCTTCCCTGCTTCCGGCTGAATCAAAACCGGAGCTTCTGTCAGAATCTTCTTTAACTTGTCAAAACTTTCCTGCTGCTTCTCAGACCATACAAATGGAACCCCTTTTCTCAACAACTTGGTAACGGTGCTGTAATCAAAGAAAAGCCTTCTATGAACCTTCTGTAATACCCTACCAAACCAAGAAAACTTCAAATCTCTGCTACCGACTTAGGTGGTTTCAAATCCAACACTGCCTCAATCTTTCCAGGATCCATCCTAATCCCCTCAGCTGACAGCACATGACCCAAGAAAGTTACCTCCTTAAGCCAGAACTCGCACTTACTAAACTTGGCGAATAGTTGCTTCTCCCTCAGAATCTGTAGGACCACCCGTAGATGAGCGTCATGCTCCTCCTCAGATTTTGAGTACACCAAAATACCGTCTATAAACACCACGATGAACCGGTCCAAGTACGGTTGAAACACCTGAGTCATCATGTCCATGAACGCTGCCGGCGCATTGGTCAACCCGAACGGCATTACCAAAAACTCGTAGTGCCCATAACGAGTACGGAACGCCGTCTTATGGATATCAGCCTCCTTCACCTTGAGTTGATGATACCCCAACCTAAGATCTATCTTAGAGAAAACCGATGCACCCTTAAGCTGATCAAACAAGTCATCTATCCTGGGCAACGGATACTTGTTCTTGATCGTCAACTTATTCAGCTGGCGGCAGTCTATACACATCCGCATTGTGCCGTCTTTCTTTTTAACAAAGGGCACAGACGCTCCCCAAGGTGATACACTCGACCGGATGAAACACCGGTCCAACAACTCCTGAATCTGGGCCTTTAGCTCCACCAATTCCTTCGGCGCCATCCTATATGGGGCAATAGACACTAGAGCGGTTCCGGGTAACAAGTCTATATCGAACTCAACTTCACGGTCTGGAGACAGACCCAGAAGTTCTTCTGGGAATGCATCGGCAAATTCTCTCACTGTTCGGACATTCCCCACAACTGATTCCTTAGCCTCCAAAGCACACACATGAACTATGAACGCTTCACATCCCTTCCTAACCATTTTCTCAGCCTTCAGTGCAGATACAACATTGGATAGGTAATCTCTTCTATTACCTATCATTACCACCTCTTCACCTTCAACTGTCCTCAACACCATGCACTTAGCCGCGCAATCCAAACTAGCCTGGTACTTCTCTAGCCAATCTATCCCGAGAATCAGATCGAACTCCCCAAACGACAGTTCCATCAAATCAGCCAAGAACACTACCCCTTGAAGTTTTAGGGGTACATCCCTATACAGTTAATTTACTTCTTCAGAGTGACCTAGAGGGCTTATTACTGTCATCTCCCTAGAAGTAATCTCAAAGTCTAAGTTCATAGTTTCCACTATATTACTAGCAACATACGAGTGCGTCGAACCAACATCTATCAAGGCAGTATAAGGTAGTCCAAAGATTAAGAACATACCGGTTATGATGTCCGGTGCATCGCCCTCCTCTCGATGTCTTACTGTGTAGACCAACCCAGGATGTCTCGCTTCTGAACTACCTGCACCTCTGCCCGGTGCTCCGCGGCCTCGACCGGAACCATTACCTCCCCTGGCCGAACTGCGACCCCTCTGCGGTTGCTGGCCATCCCTCCTGAACTATGTACGACTCTGATCCCCAGACTGAAGCCTAGCTGACCTCTGCGGACAATCCCTCACTCGGTGCCCCATTGACCCGCATTCGAAGCACCTACTGTTTCCAGTCCAATATTCCCCCGTGTGAGACTTCCCACACCGAGTACACCGTGGCGGCCACTGAGTAGTAGCAGCAGCAGGCTTGCAGCCTGATTCAGCCCGCCATATCTAACCCTTTTTTACTAATTCTCGGCAGACCCCGATGACCCAGAATTCCTCTTATTCCAACCCTTATCCTGGTTCCGTCTCACTGACTGTGTCACTTTCTCAGTAACTTTGGCCTTCTCTACCAAAACTACAAATTCTCTCTCCTGCGGTGGAGCAATCAACATCTGCAGCTTATCTCTCAACCCATCCTCAAATCTGACACAGCGCTCATGTTCCGTGCCTACAATACCCCGTGCATACCGACTTAACCGAAGAAATTTTGCCTCATATTCCGATACTGACTTATTTCCCTGAACCAAATTCAAGAATGCCTTACACTGCGCATCGATGTAACTAGCCCCGACATATTTTCTCTGATAGGCGGCCCTAAAGAAATCCCAAGTGATGTCGTCAGCCATTGCTCCATCCCTAACCGTGAGCCACCACTGATATGGCTCATCTCGGAGAAGAGATACTATACCCTTCAGCTTCTCCTCAGCCGTAAATTCTAGGTCATCCATGATACGTTTTGTCGCCTCTAGCCAATATTCTGCCGTATTAGGAGCCACACCGGATACACTTCTAAATACCTCTGCGCCATTAGCCCGGAGTCGTTCAGACACAGATTTCTGAGCTCCCTTTCCAACACCTGTACTCGCAACTCTCTCTAGAATCTGCAGCGTCGCCTGCGACACTGCGTCATCACCACCTGTCTGATCCTGATATTCTGCGCCCACAGCTAGCGGTGGTGGTACCTCGTTTTTCGACCCCATGTCCACATCCTACCGATTTCGACACTGTCATCCTACCCCTACCTTGTCCACCTGTGTTACACCCACGTCCTCGTGCACTCATGACTACCGATACAAATTGATCTAATCAAAAGTTTTATGCGTTAGACTTATTCCACTGTTCATTAAGGCACAGTCTTATGAATAGTTTGATACGGGGATTGTTTTCATAAGTTCACACAATCCTATGGTTTAAGTCTCTAAAGTAATTCCCTTATTACTACTAGCCATAACATCATCATTACAAACATATAAACAACAAATAGGGGTACTTACCTGGGCGGATCGGTGTCGGAGACTCGGTGCCATGCTTTCCCAACAGTACCTTTCCCATAAAACCTTTCATAACCCATTTTAAAACATTTTGGGCCCTGGGCCCATATCCGAGCTTTTGAACTTGGCTCTGATACCAAAATTGTAACACCACAAACCCGATCAACACACCACGATCGAATTTAGTATGTTACAGATTGAAAATATTTTGAAGAAAACAAGTTGCCGATTTACCTTAGTGAAAAATTGTTATCGAAAACCTTTTTGTCGTTTTGAGTTTGAAAGAAAACTCTTCTGAAAAAAACATTTGTCGTTTCTAGCTTTGGAAAGTTGTTTGGTTTTACGGAAACCAGAGTGAGTTTAAAATAATTAAGTTAAAAACGGTTTTGTATTTGAACCTGATGTAAAACTTAGTTCGGAAAACAATTAAGTTAACTTGCTATCATCATGTGTATATTATTACCCGATGGTAAAGTTTGAAAAATCCCGATAAGAGGTATAATTTTTAAAACGTTAATTTTTACCGGTTATTTGTGCATGCTAGGTTGTTCAACTTAAGCATAATATAATAAACATAAAAGCAAATAAATAAAACCCAAAATAATAACTTTAGTGGCCTTATTACAAATCCAAAACCAAATTTAAAGAAAACATAAACCAAAATAAAAGTTTAAAACGAAACCTGAAAGCAAAGTGCATGGCCACCTCGAGTCCTCCCCGGCTCCATATCCGCGATCTATGCCTCATCTGCAAAAATGTAAGGGAAGGGGTGAGTCACCGAGACTCAGTGCATAAATCCCCATCCCGATAATAACAAGCACTTACACAATTCATAAGTAATTATTCAAATCATGCAAACCTCACCTAACCATCCGAACTCCTGTGTCTACCCCGTGTGGTCAAAACCACTAGTGGTCAAAACCACTGGTGACCGTAGTCACAAATCATATTGGTGTGCTCAAAACCACTGGTGACCGTAGTCATAAATTATATGGTGGGGCCAACTTAACGTGTGGTCAAAACCACTGATGACAATCCTGTAATCAACATGTGAGGCCAACCCACTGTGGTACCAAACCACTGGGATGAGTCACAATAATCTATGTGTGGTCAAAACCACTGGTGACCGTAGTCACAAATAGCATACGTGTGGTCAAAACCACTGGTGGTCAAAACCACTGAGACTTAGTCACAATTATAATATCAAAAGCGGGGCCAACCCGCTGCGTGGTCAAAACCACTGGTGACAGTCTAAATCATCCTTCCCCCTCCTCTCAACATACCCATCATCATGACCATATTAACCGTGGCATATTATCATGTTAAGATGCAAATATCACATAGCATAGCATAATACGATGGTATAACAGCATATATCGATAGCCAAACAACAGGGGCCTTAACTGGAGTCCACGCTCATACCCACAAGGGCAAAACTTTGATTTCAGTAGCTATTTCAGCTTTTAACAGTAAACATAATTAACACATTCCTAATGAAGTGTGTAAGAGTTACACACCTGGCTACTTCTGAGTCTAACGAATCCCGAAACTAAGATCTACCCACGAATGGATAGAAACCCGAAGATCCAAACGCTTGCCTTCACCTTTCCTATAATCGGCCAACACCATATTATTAAGAACATAACCACTCGGCTTACCCAAGAAATCCCGAAGGATATAACGCACAGAGATAGCCACCTTTACCTTAACACCTTCCGATCTTCAACTAAAACCCGAAGCAACGTGACGACAAGCCTTCCCCTACAAACGGCCAAGAACTAACATTCTAGGATTAATGCCTTCGGCATTTAAGAGAAGAGAAGGTGGATTCGAGACGAGAGAAGGACACTTACCACGTTTGAAGTGAATCCGATCCATGCGATATGCTGCCAATTGAGAACGAACCACGCCCCGAAGGTTTGAGGTTCGACTATGAAACCCAAAAAAGACAAGTAATTCTCGACCTAGGAAGATTAGAGAACCGTGAGAAGGGAGATAAAAGAATATGATCACCGATATTTGGGTTTGCAAGAATCGCAAGTGAAGAGAGTGAGAGTTAGAGAGTTTCAGCTTAGGAAGTATTGTGAGAATAAAGAACAACTTACCTCAAACGAGAAGAGAAGAGTTTCGGCTCTTCAAAGAAGTGGCAACGTTGATTCGACCAAGCACCAAAATGCCGAAAAGAGAAAAGAGAATGAGAGGGGGTGCAAGTGAAGTCTCGGTTCTTGCTAAAACAAATAAAAGAAAAGAATGGCAATGAAGTGGAAAGGTTCGGCTACCAAGTGAGAGTGAAATAAAAGCAAAACCCAAGCTGCCGAAAGCGCTCAGAGAAAGAGGGAAAAAGAATCAAGAAATTGGCTAAATCACATTGTCGACTACTACCCCAAAATGAAAGTGCTAACTGTCGAAATAAGAGAAAAGACTAACACCGAACGGCACCTAGCTCCCCTTTCAATTTCGGCGCAACCCCTTCCCAAGCTTCATAACCGAATGTTTCCCAAACTCACACCACAACCAAAAATTCGGCTAAACACATCCTTCTCCCCTCAAACACATGCCATTCCCTTCATCCCTCCATGAATTCCTCTCATCCACCCATTCAAACGAATTTGAATGAGTCAAACTCCTATAATTCCTCCTCTCTACACATTTTGAATTTGTTGACTCAATCCACATCCATCCAACAGAGTCCTTCCTGAGTCCATCTCCTCCTTGCTCCTGGCATCAAAAATAAATTCACAAGGGGAGATTTCTGCAGCTCGAACCAAGGCCCTCTTAGCTCTCTGTGGCGTCACCTCCTCAAGGCCTCAGTAGCGCCTCCCTTGCCACTTTTCCACTAGGATATTTGTGTCACAACATTCCAATAACATCTCTTAACCCCTAACTCCCTTAGCTCCCCCTTCCAAGTACCTAGAACGAAAATTTCTACCATGACTCAGTGATACAAACCCGGTTCCGTGAATTGATCCGAGTCGTAAGATTGCCCGATCGTTAAACAAGAAGGTTTCGTTCGGATTCGAAAAGGGTTAGAAAATTCAGTTTTATTTTTTTTAAAAAAGGGCGGTAGACAAGGAAGGGCTCGATAGAAGGTGGTTATGGATTATGGAGGCGCGGTTATGAAAAAAACGGATAAGTCGGGTTATAGGATTATAAGTAACTTAAGGTCAAGAATGAACCAAACTTCGGATGAAGGTTGACCCGAGACTTATAAGACTTTAAGTTAATTTGGAAAGAATTATGAGACCTCGACCCACTATCTAAAGAGATAGGAACCTCAGTATAAAGTTTCGAATGCCACATGAAAACGTGATAAGTTCGGATAAATAAAAAAACTGTTGACGCCACTACCTAGATAGATAAGTCAACGAATCTTTGGACGAAATTTGAGAGAAAATTTCTCAACAAAATTAAGGGTAAATTCATTCAAATTTCAAAGGTCTCTTTACATTGAAAATTCTCAAGCTATTTATAAGCATAAATTATATAACTCTACATTAAAGAAATGACTAGAAAAATATTGTAAAAAAAATATAATAATATAAGTGGGAATTATTTAATCCCCATTTTTTTTTGCCGCCCGACATGTTTAATTCTATGGATTTGATCATATTGGAAATAAATATTAAAGACATAATATGGTGGCCATTATTTTATTGCCATTTGTTTTTCCACCAATTTGAATGGCATTGAATTCTTCACGTGGGAAACAAATATTGGAAATATGGTGGCCATTATGATTTATTATCATTTGTGCTTCCACCAATTTGAATGGCATGGAAAGTGGCCATTATTCTAACTCCATGGTTGAATAGGCACCCATATATTCTCCTTTAAAAAAAATACTCCACAATCGGCACCTATAAAAAAAATACATGAATCAACATCAATTCAGCTGAACATAGTTAAAACACAATTTAAACACTTTATTTAATAACTAGGCAAAAACAACGGTTAACAAGACATATTGATATTCAGCTATGACAAAGGACATATTAACTAAACAATTTATTTATCATGAAATAAATATGCAGCAACAATAAATGGCTGAAGACAAATTAAATATGCATAATAAGGTATTAAATAAACTATCAGTCGAACTAGCTAGTATATTCAGCTTCAAATAAATTGTAAATGCGTGGCTTGCTCAATTCATCGTTCCCAAAATGTCCAAACATGATATTGCTTATGAGAGCAGTCACTTCCTTATTAAACCTTTTAGCACGAGCACGAGTAATAGGCCCTTTTGGTAGCTCCAATGGATCTTCGGTAGCCTTAGTGGGTGCCCAAGCCACGATTGTATCATCCCCTCCCCCTTCGAAACGACTTGTCGTCAAGTCATCACCTACACATATGGAGATAAATAAGACACATTAAAACTAGCGCTCACGTTATACTCACCGGGAGATCGATTTTATAAGAATTATCGTTGTTCCTCTCCAAGACTTGAAAAAGACCATCGCCTATTGGCATTAATTTAGATTTTTGTTGGGCTGGAAATCTTTCTTTCCTCATGTGTACCCACACCCAACCTCCTGGCTCAAAGGTAATTTTCTTGCATCCTTTATTAGCCTTCTGCTTATATTGCTTGGTTCGTTCTTTGATATTCCTACGCACCTTCTCATGTAAGCCTTTCACGAACTCAGCCTTCCTTTTCGCATCTGCATTCACAAATTGTTCGTTAGGCAGTGGAATTAAATCCAGAGGTGTTAAAGGATTGAAACCATAAACAATTTCAAAGGGAGAGTGTTGAGTAGCCGAATGGGTAGAACGATTATAAGCTAATTCAATGTGTGGTAGGCACTCCCCCCACGATTTAAGATTCTTTTGAATTATAGCACGCAACAACATAGACAAGATTCGATTTACTACTTCCGTTTGTCCGTCCGTCTGAGGATGGCAAGTAGTCAAAAATAGCAGCTTTGTGCCAATTTTTCCGTAAAGCGTTCTCCAAAAATGGCTCAGGAACTTAGTGTATCGATCAGCAATAATAGTCCTCGGTACTCCATGCAAACGTACAACCTCCCTGAAAAATAGGTTAGCAACATGTAAAGCATGATCAGTTTTGTTACAGGCAATAAAGTGTGCCATTTTCGAAAACCTATCTACAACGACAAAGATTGAGTCTTTGCCATCCTTGGTTCTAGGAAGACCTAGAACAAAGTCCATTGAGATGTTGATCCAAGGTCCTTTCGGGATAGGTAACGGGGTGTATAATCCGTGTGGTTGAACCTTTGACTTGGCTTTCTTGCAGGTGATACACCGTTCGCACACTCGCTCCACATCTCGTTTCATTTTTGGCCAATAGAAGTGTTCACGCAACGTTGCCATTGTCTTTGCTATGCCGAAATGGCCCATAAGGCCTCCACTGTGAGCCTCATTCACCAAAACGTTCCGGATGGATCCTTGAGGGATACAGAGCTTCCCTTCTCGAAACAGGTAATCATTGCTACGATAAAATTTATCACAAGTACCAAATTTGCAAGCTTTGTACATTTTAGCAAAATCAGGGTCAATAGCATATAATTCTTTCAAATATGCAAATCCTATCAATTTTGTCTCTAATGAATTGAAAAGAGCATACCTCCTAGACAATGCGTCCGCTACCACATTTTCTTTACCTTTCTTATATTTGATGACGTACGGAAACGATTTGAGGAACTCCATCCATTTAGCATGCCGTTTGTTTAGTTTATGTTGGCCTTTTAAAGGCTTCAATGCCTCTTGATCGGTAGGGATGACAAATTCCTTTGGCCATAAGTACTGTTGCCAAGTTTCCAAGGCCCAAATCAACGCGTACATTTCTTTATCATAAACGGGGTAGTTAAGTATCGCCCCGTTCAACTTTTCACTAAAGTACGCTACTGGGCGTCCTTCTTGTATAAGCACGACTCCAATGCCTAGGCCCGAGGCATCACACTCGATTTCAAATGTTTTCTGGAAATCTGGCAAAACAAGTAAAGGAGTGTTAGTCAATAGACCTTTAATAGTATTAAAAGCACGCTCTTGTTCGTCATTCCAAAAGAAAGCTGAGTTTTTCTTAATAACACTAGTTAACGGAGCAACGATGCTAAAGTTAGAACGAGTAACGCCTATAGAAACTCGCCAAGCCGTGGAAGCTTCGAACTTGGCTAATGCTAGTAGGTCTCAGCCATTCACGGATTGCCTTAACCTTCTCTTGGTCCACTTCAAGCCCCTTTTCGCTAACGACAAAACCTAAGAAAACAACTCGATCAGAATAGAAAGTGCATTTCTCAAGGTTAGAGTATAATGTTTCCTTATTCAAAACTTCAAGTATGGCTCGCAAATGGTTTATGTGATCTTCCAATGATCTGCTATAAATAAGAATGTCGTCAAAATAAACAACACAAAATTTTCCGATAAAAGCTTCCGAAACATAATTCATTAACCGCATAAATGTACTGGGTGCGTTAGTTAAGCCGAATGGCATAACCAACAACTCATACAAACCGCGCTTGGTTTTAAAAACCCTTTTCCACTCATCTCCTTCCCGCATCCGGATTTGATGATATCCGCTCTTGAGGTCAATCTTGGAGAAGAGTTGTGCTCCACTGAGTTCGTCTAACATGTCATCTAGGCACAGAATAGGATGCCTATACTTGATGGTGATCTTATTGACCGCTCGGCAATCCAAACACATACGCCAAGTACGATTTTTCTTCGGTACTAGAAGCATAAGAACAGCGCACGGACTTAGACTTTCCCGAATGTAGCCCTTAGCCATCAACTCGGCCACTTGTCGTTGCAACTCTTTGGTTTCTTCAGGGTTGCTTCGGTATGCTGGGCGATTTGGTATTGTTGCTCCGGGAACAAAGTCAATCTGGTGCTTGATCCCTCGAATAGGCGGTAGGCCGCTAGGGATGTTGTCCTGAAATACATCTTCAAAATCCTGCAACAAAGATACAATCGAAGATGGAAGTGAATCATCTAGTTCATTAATATTAAGGAAATTCTCCTTATACATAAGAACTACCATTGGTTGCCGAAGCAACAACATTTTTCGAATCTCTCGTGCTTTTGCATACACGTTCAATTTTGCAATCCCCTCATCATCTCATTTTTCTTGTTCTTTACTCACTTTTTGCTCACTCCCTTTGTTTTTACCTCTTGCCTTTATTTCTCCTTTTTCTTTTATTTTTCCACTCTTTGTCTCTGTTTCTTTTTCCTCTCTCTTTGTTTGTTCTTTCACTTTCATTTGTTAAACAGAACTTTTCAAGCATACTTGGTCCTCATACACTTGTTTGGGAGTCATTGGTGCTAGAGTCACACTTTTGCCACTATGTCAGAAAGTATAGCGATTTGTATAACCGTCATGAATGGCTCGTCAATCGAATTGCCATGGTCTTCCCAAAAGTAAGTGGCTCGCATGCATTGTGACCACATCACAAACAACTTCGTCACTATACTTGGCGATGGAAAAAGGGATGACAGCTTGCTTTGTGACTCTCAATTCGCCTCCGTTGTTCAGCCAATGTAATTTGTAAGGCTGAGGATGTTTCGTCGTTGGTAAGTCCAACTTTTCAATAAGCATGCTGCTAACTACGTTTGTACAGCTACCTCCATCAATGATTATGCTGCATACTTTGCCTTGAATATGACATCTTGAATGGAAGATGTCTTCTTGTTGATCTCTGGTACTTTCAATACTCAAACTACGTTTTACCACGAACAACTCACCTTCAACGGCAAATTCAAGTTCTTCTTCCTTCTCTTCTTTAGTAGAAGGGTCATGTTCAATCTCTTCTTTGTCAACCGATTCAATCTCACCGTCAGGTTTCATGATCATCACTTGCCGATTTGGACAATGACTGGCTATATGACCCCTACCGAGACACTTGAAACACTTGATGTCTCTAGCTGAATTACGTCCAGCCTCATTGTTAGGTTTGCTTGTTTCCCCACTTGGTTTGTTAATCTTTGGACTTGCAATGTTTTCTCGTGCTCGAAAAGGAATCCCCTTCTTACCGGCTCCTTGATTCCACTTTTGGGTAAGAGTGGAGTTTGGGTAGACACCGCGAACGAGGTCTTTCCTTTTGAGCTGCTTCTCCACTTTGATGGCCATGTGCACCATCTCTTCGATCTCAACGTAGTGCTGGAGTTCAACCACGTTAGCAATATCTTTATTTAATCCAGCCAAAAAATCTCGCCATGGTTGCTTCACGGTCTTCTTCGATGTTGGCTCGGATCATGGCTATCTCCATCTCTTTGTAATAATCATCTACACTTCGACTACCTTGAGTGAGATGTTGTAACTTCTGGTACAGTTCTCAATGATAGTATGCTGGAATGAACCTCTTACGCATCAATGCTTTCATTTCGGCCCAAGTGTTAACAGGTCGCTCTCCGTTCCTTCTCCGGCTAGTGGTTAGTTAATCCCACCAGACCATTGCGTAGTCAGAGAATTCAATGGCCGCCATCTTTACCTTTTTGGTTTCTGAGTAGTTGTGACACTCGAAGACTAACTCAATCTTCTTTTCCCATTGTAAGTACAATTCCGGGTCGATTTTGCCTTGAAATGGGGGTATGGACAATTTGAGGTTCTTCAAATCATCATCTACTCGACCTCGATCTCGTCGGCCTCTCCATCGTCCACTATGACTGGACCCATGTTCACTTTCGACTTCACTTGGTTCGGACCATTCTTCTTCGAGTACTCATTGCCTTCCACGTCGCCTTGGTGGGCTTTGAGGAGTTCTTCCTCGACGGGCGCCCTCTTCAACTTGGTCGAGCCTTTCTTGGATTGGCTCGAGTTTATGGTTGAATAGTCGCTCTACTTCATGTAACAAGGCTTGTTGATTGGGATCAGGTACATTTCTAACAGGTTGTCTATCCGATCTCTCGAACATGTTGCGTTCCGGACTTCGGGACATGATTTAAATTTAATCCTCACTACAAATCATCTCGATCACTCAAAAAGAAAAGAGTAGATGTCACTCACACTCGTGTTTGCACTCTATTTTGGCCTTTTCCTCCACTCTATTGTGCTCACACACTCTTGCCTTTTTTCGCTCGTTTCTTCTCTCGTGATTTCGTATAAGATTCAGGTGACCAGATCTACTAGGTTAATGGGTCAGTTTTAAGATTAGTTAATAGAGGTTTGGTGTTAGGTATCGGGTAGGCTAAAAGAAATAAAAGACAAATGGAGTAAGGATGGGTAGCGTTGGGTAAAAAGAGAAAATTCCAATTGATGGTAAAAAAAAATTGAAGATCGGGGTAGGAATATGAAATTAAAGCAAAACTTGCAAACTTCACACCCTTTTTTTTTTGAATTTTCGTATCTCTTTTTTTTTTTTACAACACCAAATGCACTATATGTGAATTACAAAGAAAGACAAAAAAGAATTAAATTTTATTTTTTTGAATTTTTTTTACTTCGTAATTTTTTTTTAAAAATACGTACCTAATTCGAGTTTGCTTTGAACGTTCGAGCTTCTTGTTTAATTAGCTCTGATACCAGATGATACGAACCCGGTTCCGTGAATTGATCCGAGTCGTCAGATTGCCATATTGTTAAACAAGAAGGCTTCGTTCGGATTCGGAAAGGGTTAGAAAATTCGATTTTATTTTTTTAAAAAAAGGGCGGTAGACAAGAAAGGGCTCGATAGAAGGTGGTTATGGATTACGGAGGCTCGGTTATAAAAGAAATGGACAAGTCGGGTTATAGGATTATCGGTAACTTAAGGTCAAGAATGAACCAAACTTCAGATGAAGGTTGACCCGAGACTTATAAGACTTTATGTTATTTTGGAAAGAATTATGAGACCTCGACCCACTATCTAAAGTGATAGGAACCTCGGTATAAAGTTTCGAACACCACACGAAAACATGATAAGTTCGGATAAATAAAGAAACTGTTGACGCCACTACTTAGATAGATAAGTCAACGAATCTTTGGATGAAATTTGAGAGAAAATTTCTCAACAAAATTAAGGGTAAATTCATTCAAATTTCAAAGGACTCTTTCCATTGAAAATTCTCAAGCTATTTATAAGCATAAATTACATAACCCTACATTGAAGAAATGACTAGAAAATATTGTAAAAAAAATATAATAATATAAGTAGGAATTATTTAATCCCCATATTTTTTTTTTCCGCCCAACATGTTTAATTTTATGGATTTGATCATATTGGAAATAAATATTAAAGACATAATATGGTGGCCATTATTTTATTGCCATTTGTTTTTCCACCAATTTGAATGGCATTGAATTCTTCACGTGGGAAACAAATATTGGAAATATGGTGGCCATTATGATTTATTATCATTTGTGCTTCCACCAATTTGAATGGCATGGAAAGTGGCCATTACTCTAACCCCATGGTTGAATAGGCACCCATATATTCTCCTTTAAAAAAATACTCCACAATCGGCACCTATAAAAAATACATGAATCAACATCAATTCAGGTGAACATAGTTAAAACACAATTTAAACACTTTATTTAATAACTAGGCAAAAACAACGGTTAACAAGACATATTGATATTCAGCTATGACAAAGGACATATTAACTAAACAATTTATTTATCATGAAATTCATATGCAGCAACAATAAATGACTGAAGACAAATTAAATATGCATAATAAGGTGTTAAATAAACTATCAGCCGAACTAGCTAGTATATTCAGCTTCAAATAAATTGTAAATGCGTGGCTTGCTCAATTCATTGTTCCCAAAATGTCCAAACATGATATTGCTTAGAGAGCCGTCAATTCCTTCTTAAACCTTTTAGCACGAGCACGAGTAATGGGCCCTTTTGGTAGCTCCAACGGATCTTCGGTAGCCTTAGTGGGTGCCCGAGCCACGATCGTATCACTCAGGCCTAACCCGAGCTCATGCCTGGAAAACATCCTAAACTAGCACAACCAACATTGTAACATCCCCAAACCCGGCCCATTCACTACGACCGAATCTGGTTATGTTAGTGAAAATATTTTTCTTTACTCGGAATTTAAAACACGAAAGTTTACTATCTTTCTGGTAAAACCCGTGTACTTTTAAAACTATACTTTTGGACTTTGAAATTAAATAAAAGTGTCCATTTTAAAGCACTTTATTAACTCATGAATACTTTGATTAAGTAAATTCGAGTAAAATTATTTCCACAAGCTTATAATTAAATTTTTTTCCAAGTCGTAATCAATTTAAAATAAAATAGTAAAAATAATAATTAAGTAACTTCCAAAGTAAATAAATAAAAGGCCCTTATTACACAATATTTAAAAGACCAAATACTTAATAAAACGACGTAAAATATTTAAACTTCTCTTCCTGCATGGGCCACCATGTGTCTTCTCCAATCCCGGTCCAACTATGCGTCACCTGAAATGGTTAATGAAAGAGTGAGTCCACCGACTCAGTGCATAATCAAAACACAGATTTCCCGCGTATGGGCTTGGCCCCATACCAAACCATTCACATAGCAAGTCATGCACATATGCATCTTAGCCCAACCCACTCCAACCGTAACACCAACCTTAGCAGACTCCCTGCCCAAGGCCGTGGATAAACCACCACTGATCACATCGTGATCCAAAATCTTACCTTGGCTACTCACTGCACAAGGCCGTGGCTGAGCCACCGATCAACCCAAGTGATCTCAACATCAATAATCGCTTCTCTGATGATGCACATAGCCATCAACCGCCGAGATGGGCACCGAGCCACACCTCCCTTGAGGTAGCACACAGCTAACCCTCAAGCGCTAATGTAGCCGGAGCTATCATTAGACCACGTACAACTTGTGTACACTTCCTCCTTCTTCAATCCCAATCCCATGTATGCATGCATAAGTTCAACATGTCAGATTAACAAAAGAGTAAGCATCACATGTGGATTATCATATCATGTATATATCATAAATAACTCACCATTCAAGCCACTATAATCGGCCATCACATATCACGCATATGTAAACACATTTAACAAACCAAAGACCGAAGAAATAGTGCGTTGATTACGCACCTCAATAGCACCACGGTCCTACTCTCGAAACGCTACTCAATGCTGACTAACCGACTCTCGAAAAGTTTCCTGCGATAGGCTCTTCTCCCCCTACAAACGGCCTTGGCATCAAATGCATAACCATCTTAAACTTAAACAAAATATCAAACCATAGCTTACCAAAAGCCTTTCCACCACTTACCAAACCGATCACTACAAGCGGAGGCTTGGCTAACCACTTAAACCCCAGAGTATCTCAAAGAACTAACCCAAAAAGATCTATGCTAACATTCGGCCAAAGTGCTACCAAGTTGAAAGGAGGAAATTCGGCACAAAGGTGGGATGTAGGTTCGGCTCACAATAAAAGAAAGTCAATGAAAAGGGAATAAGGATTTCGGCCAAAAGGTTTGAGAGGAGGAAAGAAAAGTGTGGGTGGTTCTGGCTAAGAGTTTAAAAGAGAAGGAAAAAGGGATGCTAGCAATGAAGGTTTCTGCAACCAAAGAAAATGGGAAACAAGCAAGGAGCAAAAAAAAAAAAGGTGAGCACCCTCCCCTATTTATAATATTCGCCAAGCTCCTCCCCCAAAGAAGCAAAAATTCGGCCACTACTCAACTCCTCTTCAAATCCCATATTTTCCTCCTACTTTTCCTCCCTAACACCCATTCAAAAAGTTTGAATGGGTCAAACCTCTACCTAGCCGAAATTCAAAAACAAAGACCAAGTCTTCTCCATCTTTTAAGTGCCCAAACCGAATCCAACATCTCCCCTCTCTCATAACGCAAAAATAAACCAAAGATCTTTGCCTCCATGACTCGAACACCGCCCCTTCCTTGTACACAGGCGTCACTTTTCCAAGCTCCTAGTGGCGCCCCCCTTGCCACTTTGCCACACCAATCTTTGTGTCAAAAACTCTTAAATAATTCTCTTAAGACACCCAAGCTCCCCTTTTAGCACATAAAAATCCAAAATTTTCTAAAGTCTTCCCCTTGAATCTGAACATTCTTAACACCTTCTAAACACATCAAAGCATACCCAAAACCTACTAGAACATGAATTATACCCACCATGCATAGCCCCTAAACCAGGGTGTTACAAACATATTATCACATGCAACATACAAAATGCAGAGACCCCGATTTAAGGATGTTACATGACCATTCAAATTTAATATATTTTTGAAGCAATCTTGTCATCGGAGTCACAATCATCAAAGAATGTTTCACAAATCGTCTATAATAGCAGGCTAGTCCCAAAAAACTACAGACTTTGAATACATTTCTCATAGGTTTCCAATCTATAATAGCAGAAACTTTGCTCGAGTAAACTCGGATACCCGCGGCTGAAACTATATGTCCCAGAAAACCAACCTCTCGTAGCCAAAACTCATATTTGCTGAACTTTGCAAACAATTGTTTATCTCTCAAAGTTTGTAATATGATTCTCAAATGCTCGGTATGTTTAGATTCATCACGAGAGTAAATCAAAATATCATCAATAAACACTACAACAAACCGGTCTAAATACGGCCTGAAAATTCGATTCATCAAGTCCATAAAAACAGCAGGTGCATTTGTTTGTCCGAAAGGCATAACAAGAAATTCATAGTGTCCGTACCTTGTTATAATTGCAGTCTTTGGCACATCGGAGTCTTTAACTCGCAACTGATAATAACCCAATCTCGAATCAATTTTCGAAAACAATATTGCCCCTTTTAACTGATCAAACAAATCATCTATTCGTGGCAAAGGATATTTATTCTTGATCGTCACTTTGTTGAGTTGTTGATAGTCAACACACATTCTCATAGTGCCATCTTTCTTTTTCACAAATAACACTGGTGCACCATAGGGAGAGAAACTCGGTCTAGCAAAACCTTTATTTATCAACTCTTGCAACTAGCTTTCAATCATTTTAACTCTATTGGGGCCATTCTGCACGGAGCTATCAGTATTGGCGTTGTTCCTGGTACTAATTCAATACCAAATTCAACTTCTTTGATAGGTGGTAAACCCGGTAACTCTTCGAGAAATACATCTTGATACTCACACACAACTGGTACTGATTCAATCTTTGTTTCTGTTACTTTCGTATCAAGTACATAAGCAAGATAAGCTTCACTTGTAACATCCCCAAACCCGGCCCATTCACTACGACCGAATCTGGTTATGTTAGTGCGGAAAACGGTTGAAAAACTTTTGCCTTGGAATAAACATGGAAATATTCTAACTTTTAAGTATAGGGTTTATTGGGAAAAGTATAAGTAAATCTTTTGTTGTTATAAAATATTATAAAAAGCCCAAAATTAAACTTTAGCATATAAGCAAGCTGTTTAAAATGAAATCATTCTTCACAAAGTATTTGATTTAAACAAACCATAACAAAAATAATAATAAAGTAATTCCTAAAATAAATGAAAAAAAAAACAAAAGGCCTTATTACATCAATATTTAAAAGATCAAATACTTAGTATAAATAAACTTAAAATATTTGAATTCCTCTTTCTGCATTGGCCACCTTGTGTCCTCTCCGAACCCGATCCAACTACGCGTCACCTGAAATGGTTAATGAAAAGGGTGAGTCCACTGACTCAGTGCATAATCAAAACACATATTTTCATTCGTATGGGCTTGGCCCATACCCACACAGCCATCGAAACAAATCATGCAAGAATGCATCTCAGCCCAACCCATTGTCCAACCGTGACACCAACCTTAGCAGACTCCCCGCCTAAGGCCATGGGAAACTCCCCACCGATCACATAGTGATCCATAACATCTTACCTTGGCAAGTTCGCTGCTCAAGGCCGTGGCTGAGCCACCGATCAACCCAAGTGATCCAATATCGTAAACCGTCTACGGTGATGCACATAGCCATCAACCGCCGAGATGGGCACCGAGCCACACCTCCCTTGAGGTAGCACAAAGCTAACCATCAAGCGCTAATGTAGCCGGAGCTATCATTAGACCACGTACAACTTGTGTACTCTTCCTCCTTCATCGAATCAAGCCCCACCTCATGCAAATATGTAGTTGCTACATGTTAAGTCATCACATCACATAAGTATATAAATATTTATAAATACATCACAAATAATCTTACCGTCACCCGTTCTCCTCACTTATGCCATTATAAACGGCTTCCACACATAATACACATGTAACACGTTAGCAAACCAAAACCACAGAAATAGTGCGATGATTACGCACCTTAATACTTGTAGTTCTACGCTTTCGATCCCTAAGCTATCGCTCAAAGAAACAATAGCTATCTGCCTATAGCTATCTCCTGTTGCTGGCCCACACCCCGGTGGCCAATCCCGAACTGCCGAGACAACCCTCTTCTTGAACTTCGGGATAGGGACCTTCCCTTGCCCTCCTTGACTGGTTGTTGCCTCCATCAACACACGCTATAAATCCCAGATGACTCCATCCAAAACTTCAGGGCTCCCCACCCATTTCGGCTACCACAAGAGAGTAAGGTTCGGCTCAGGGACTTGTAACCAAAGTGAAGAGAATGTGAGGATGGATGATTCGGCAAGGCTCTTAGATGGTGTTGGGATATTCGGCAATGGTAGTTTTCTATGGATGATTACGGTTTAAGCAAGGTTTAAAAGAAAAAAAGTGAGAAGGGAGGGGGATATAGGTTCATAAAAGGTTAAGCCCTCTGCTACTTTCGGCTACAAGGAATTAGGACGGAAAAGGGGTTTGCTTGGACTAACTTTCGGCAATGGACAAGGGAAAATAAATAAAAACAAAGGGAAGAACTTTTTGGTAAGGGAGAAAGCAAATGGTGAATGAAAAATGAGCACCACCCCCCCTTTATATAGCATTCGGCCAAGCTCCAACCTCCCATAAAAATCCCTCAAATCTCTCCTAAAATACCTCCCTTCCATCCATTTAAAAAGCTTTGAAAAAGTCAAACCTATCTAGCTAAATTCAAAAAAAAGATGACCAAGTCTTTCTCCACTTTTCAAGCCTCCAAAAGCCACCCAACTCTTCTCCTCTTTGACGCAAAAATAAGGCCCCAATTGTTTGCTCTTGCGAATCGAACTGAGAGCCCCTTCTCCTTGCAAATGGCGTCACTTCTCCATGCTCTAAGTGGCGCCTCCTTGCCACTCTGCCAAGCTACTCTTAGTGCTAAAATTCCACCAAAAATTCTCTTAAGGCCCGCTCTGTCCAAGCTCCCCTTTTAACCCCTAAAACTAAAAATTTTCCAAAACGTTCCACTACTACCTAGGGTTCTCCAGACCCCTAAAACTTACCCAACCACACCCTAGAGTGTGCCAACACCCGAGCTAAGTACCAAATGCCTATCCCCTAGAACCAGGGTGTTACATCACTGTAACACCCTTAACCCGTATCCGTCGCCGGATTAGGGTTATAAGGCATTACCATGCATAGTAAGTCATATCAATTATTAACAGCTCATTAGACATGATCGAATACAACAAGGATAGTATAATTTCATAGCAAACTTAAACATTAATATACCTATCATATTTCATTTAGCCGCAATTACAAAGAAGCATTTTTCATCGAAATATTACTATTCATTTAGTCACTCATTCTTCAATGACAAAAAATGCTTATATCCTTATTTATCAAACCTAAACAAAATATCAAATATCAAAACTAAATTTTGATGTATATGAATAATTATGCTTTAACCTTGCATATTCGAATTTAACCTTTGTCTAACTTTCCATACTAAGTACTAATACATCCAAACAAGGTATAGATCCATACAAATTCAAGAACAAAATCGAGTAACAAGATCAAATAAATATCTTCCATAATTCATGATTCATATCAATTTGAATAATACTCATACACTTTATAAAACATGTTCGACGGAATCAAATTATCATTCCAACCAATAATATCATACCATGGCCGAATATACCTAATTAAGTGTTTAACATTGTTACAAGCTGATTTGCATTTCAAAATGTGTACTCTATTAATAAGTATTTATCAATGCATGGCTCAAATCAACTTCAAATGCGCATATACCAAACTTCCTAATACAACTCCTAATGTTCATAAACACGTAATATGACCAACTATTAACCAAGCATAAACAAACACATTCAACAATTATCTTAACCTCAAAGTCATAAGAACATCCATCACAAATAATATACTATAAGATATACTTCTAAAATAAGCTATTTACTAAATAGCAAATGCATGACATAATAGACATATAAATCAACCAAATTACCAACCATGCTTACTAACTTTACCGATTCTACCTTTATAAAGATCAAGCATTAGGGCCGAATACATTAAAGACCAAAGTACTATAATTTAGCCATTTTCGCATGGCTCTAAATATATATATACAGGAACAAAATTTCATTGTTTCAAAACCTAGTCTAGCCTATACATGCCTTTAGTTCGAAATCTAGACTTTAAAGGTACCAAAATAGTCGATAGTGTGGATGACTTCGTTGACAATCCCCTGAGCTCATAGCTTGATCAAAATCTATAAAACAGAACAATGAACACACAGAGTAAGCTTACTAGCTTAGTAAGTCTTAAGCAACTGTTTTAAAACAAGTGATCTTTCAATCATTTTCAATAACATACATAATATCATAAAATCTAAAACTTAATACT
Source organism: Gossypium bickii (assembly GCA_025503065.1). Taxonomy (NCBI): domain Eukaryota; kingdom Viridiplantae; phylum Streptophyta; class Magnoliopsida; order Malvales; family Malvaceae; genus Gossypium; species Gossypium bickii. Next base: position 30,248,539 of record CP106712.1, read on the forward strand.
TATTTGGTCCAATAATACCGAATACTAATACCTCTTTAGCTTAATCATCATCACTACTTTACCTTTAAACTTCAATTTATTATCACATCATATCGTTCAAATATAAATTAATAACTCATCTCCAACTACTCATTTTTTTTTTTGATACACATAATTCAATAGGATCACATATATATGTATATACAAATAAGTATATACTTTACACTTAGTAATTTCATATAAAGAAAATATATTCACTTATATATATATCCATTTGACATTTCATACATTCGTATACATGGCATCAAAGTAATCCAAATGGCCACATAAACATAAACTTAATACCGAATATACAAGATCAATTAGTATCATTCGCGTTCGACAACTTAACACACATATACTTACCTTATAGACCAAATATCGAAGATCAATTTAATAATTCGTAGGCACTTACCTGTATGGCCGAACATACATATATAACCTGTAATTTCAACTTACTTACTCCATGATTACATAGCTAGAAAAGCTTGTCTTGCAACTTGAAATTTCATCATTGGTTTAAAACCTGCTAGGCGTAAGCCTGAATTTCCCACCGGCACGAAGCCTGCTAGACCCGAGGTCTAAAATTAAATCACCGGCATTTAGCCTGCTAGGCAATAAGCCTGATAAACTTCACCGGCACAAGGCCCGCTAGGCAATAAGCCTAATAAACTTCACCGGCACTAGGCCTGCTAAGCTCGAGGCCTGAATACTCATATTATTGAGCTATCTCATTCACATCACATACTACCAATATCACATATATCACACATAATTCAATATCATTTTCACATATTATTAATATCACATATATCACAAATAATTCAATATCACTTTCACATCATACTAATATCACATGTATCACACATAATTCAATATCATTTTTACTTATTACTAATATCACATAATGAACACAATTAAGTTTACTACATTTCAATGCTTAAACACTATATCACATTTGGCTTTGGCTAAATTTCCAATCTATAATTTCAATTTCAACATGTACTCAAGATTATAACCGATGTTAACGGTATTAAATTGCTTAAAGACTTACCTCGACTATCGATGAACGAAGAAGACCGACTATTTGTTAACTTTCGCTTTTCCCCGATCGAAGTCCGTTTTCTTTTGTTCTTGATCTAAACATGATCAAATTAATCTCATTCAAGCACATTTCATTTCAATTTAATCCAAAAACACCTAAATGGGCCAATTACCATTTTGCCCCTAATGTTTCACACTTTTACAATTTAGTCCTAATTACACAAAACACAAAAATACACAAAATTTGGTCTCACACCTTAAGAGCCGAATATTCATAGGCTTTATACAAATCCATCCATTTCATTTTTTTCACATTTTAGTCCCTCAAAAATATATTTTTGCATTAAGCCCTAATATCTCAAAATTACCAAAAATCCAAAGACAAAACATATTAATCTAACATATATCTTTCATAATCCATCAACTAACATCATAATACTCATGAACTCATCAATGGCACATTTCAAAATATTGATCAAAATCAAAAATTCAAGCTTGGGTCTTGAAGTACTTAAAGCAACGATTTCAAAAACGTAAAAATTATCAAAAACCGAAAACTAAACATACCTTAATCAAGGTAATTTGTTGCCGAAACTTGAAGTCTTTCTATGGTGTTTTTTTTTCTCATATCATATTCGGCCAAAGGAGAAAGATAATGCATGTGTCTTTTATTTTATAATGTTTTATATATTTAACATATAATATAATATAAAAGTTAACTTATAATATAAAATAAATAAATAATAAAACATATTAATGATTACTTAAACAACCACACCGTCCACTATAATGTAAAATGGGCTAATTGCCCTTTCAGGACTCCATTTTAAAAAGCCACTATCAAATGGGTACTTTTCACTATAGTTTATAACTTTTACACTTTATGCGATTAAATCCTTTTATTCAATTAAGCACACAAACAATCAAATTTTCAAACGAAACTTTCACACATAATAATTCACATATAATAAACACAGAAAATAATATTTAAAAAATTTCTGGACTTGGATTCGTGGTCCTGAAACCAATGTTCCGATTAGGGTCAAATTCGGACTGTTACATTCACACTCTTTTCTCAGAAATCTTTGAGCTAACATAGATGAGATCACAATTGGCATACTATTCAAATCATCATATTCAATTCTAACAATTCACTATAGCACCATGAATCGTTAGCTAATCCATACCCAAAATCACATCAAATTCATCGAACGGCAATAACATCAGATTAGCCGGAAAACAAAAATCCCAATGCATTAACGGATAATTCTTGCGTACTTTGCCAACCAAAACACATTTGCCTAAGGGGTTTGATACTCTAATCACAAATTCAGTAGACTCTACAAGCAAAGTCTTACTATATACTAAATTCATGCATATATAAGAATGAGTTGATCTTGGATCTGTCAATGCAATCACATTAGTACCATAGAGAGTGAAAGTACCGATGATAACTTCTCGCAATGATGCTTCCTCTCGTGCACGGATAGCATAAGCTCGGGCTAATGCTCTGGCCTCAAATCTCACAATAGAGTCTCTCGTCGCTCCTCGACTACCACTCACATTCCCATGATTTCTTGGTGGTCTTTCTCTAGTCGACATATTACTCGGTCTCACATTAGAAGACTTTTCTTTCCCATCTAGCTTAGGAAATCCCGGATGAAATGTTCATGCGAGCTGCATTTAAAACAGGCTTTATCATTTAATCTACACTTTCCAAAATGTCATTTTCCTCAGCACCTATATTCAGGTTTATTTGATCTAACATTACCCACATTAGCCACTGACACAGCTGGAGTTTTTGAACTCGTAATTTGCTTCCCACAATCTCTACTAGAATATTCCACTGGTGTGTTTGATCGACTAAATAAATCTTAAGATTTCTTTGAAAAAAAGTGATATGGCTTATTCATTGATCTTTATCACGAGTCTCTAGCTTTTGATTCTTCTTTTCACTTTCTACCAGAACTACAATTTTTTTCAGCTCTAGAATTCCAGCTAGTAGTTTTATATCTTCGTTGAACCCGTCAATAAACCATTTACACATAACCTTCTCAGTAGACACGTATTCTCGAGCATACTTGGTTAACTGTACGAATTCTCTTTCATACTCAATGACAGTCATACGGCCCTATTTTAACTCTAAGAACTCTTTTTGATTCTGATCAAGGAATAGCTGACATATGTATTTCTTTCGAAACTCCATCTAAAAGAATTCCCAAGTCACTCGTTCTCTCGTTACTACAAACACCAAGGTATTCCACCATTGATATGTAATATCTCTTAGCAATGATACAGCACATTTAATACATTCCTCAAGAGTACAAGACAATTTTTCGCATACTCGAACCGTATTTTCGAGCCAGAACTTGACTTTCTCAGCATCATCATCAACAGTAGCCCAAAACTCTTCAGCCCCATGTTTACGAATTTTATCCACTGGCGGCTTGCTCAACCGTAGCGGATCTACAACTTGAAGAACAATAATGTATCAGTCCAATTTAGACCCTAGTCGAAATAGTAGTTTTAGGACTACAAATCCAAGTCAGAAAAATATTTTAATATTAGTTTTTGTGTATACTGTATGTGATTAAGCATGTGTGAAAGTTTTGTGAATTAATTTACCTGTTTGTGTGCTGAATTTGATATAATGACCTAATTGTGAAAGTTGCTAAATTAGCATGCCATATGTTAAAAGCACCTATGTGTTATGCCTTTATAAATGTGGTGGCCTTATGTTGTAATTAAACCATTAACATGGTTAGTGGACATTAATGACCTTGTGTATATATGTTTTATATGTTAAATAATAAGGGTAATATAGTAAAAGGTATATTATTATGTTAAATAAAATAAAAGCATAAATAATAAGCCATTTATTCTTTGTTCATCCACCAAATTTTGAAAGAAAAAGAAAGAACAAAAGCTTTCAAATATTCGACACACATTTTGGCTAAATTAAGGTATGGTTAGATTTCGGTTTTTGATAATTTCTATCTTTTTGTAATCGTTGCTTAGTGCTCTCTCAAACCCATGTCCTAATTTTGTGAATTGATGATAATTTTGAAATGTGCTAGTGATGAAAACATGAGTTTTGTAATGTTTGAAGATCAATTATGAAAGATATGTGTTTGATTAACAAGTTTTGTTTTTGGAGTCTTGATGATTTTGAGTATTTTGGATTAATTGAGAAAATAATATTTTGAGGGATTAAATTGTGAAATAAATTAAATGTATGGACTCATATGAGCATGAGTAGAATTCGGCTATGCATGGGTATCATGAGATTATGTATATTTTGTGATTTTGTAAACTAAAGACTAAAATGTCAAAATGTGAAAATATGAGGGCTAATTTGTAAATTACCCTAATATGTGTTTTTGGATTGAACGAATTAGTGAATAAATGGATTAAATTCGAATATGTATAGATCAAGAACCAAAGAAAATAGAGTTAGACCGAGGGAAATGTAAAGTAATTGAATAGCCGAGTTTGTTTCTATTTATCTGAATCCGAGGTAAGTCGATATACAAATAAATATATTTGAATTGAGTTATTTAGGCATCTATGAAATTTAGATTGCTATGAATAATGCTCGAGATGTTATGTATATGAAATCCGAGAACGTATCGACAAGGTATCAATGTTTGAGAAGTCTCATATGAACTTAGGAATAGATAGGATAACATATGTTATGACATAGGTATCTAATATGAGATATCGTGTAAGACCACGTCTGGGAGGTTGGCTTCGATTTGAGATTTACATATAAGACCATGTCTGGGACATTGGCATCGTATTTGATTAGTGTAAGACCCTATCTTGGAAAGTGGCATCGATATCTGAGTACATATAAGACCACGTCTGGGACATTGGCATTGTACGACCATTCTTAGTATTCCAAGCTTCCTATTTGATTCTGAATGGTTTAACGGGCAAGAATGACTATGTGAGTTGTATATCCGTTTCAGGTACGTTTGAAAAGTACACTATGTGTGTATGAAAGGTATGTGTCTATATAAGCTTACTAAAGTGAATATGTATATAGATTTGATGAGGTAATATGTGAATATATGCTTAAGTGAGTTATGTGTATAAGTGATACTTGATTTGAGGAATGTGGTAAGCTATGGCTAAACAAATGAGCCAAAGAATGTGTGATGAATTTGCAATGAGAAGCATTAATGTCATAGTATCAATGTAGCCATATGCATTTTATGCTATGTTTATTTGTATATGGCTTACTAAGCTTTTGAAAGCTTGCTTTGTGTGTGTTTATTCAGTTTTACAGATCGTCAAAGCTACGAAAGGCTCGGGAATCATGGAGGATCATCACCACATTATCAATCTTTATTTTCATACTTTTGAATGTGTATATAGTTAAATATGGCATGTGTAAGCTAGTTATTTTGGAATATATTTGAGGTGTGTACATAGCCATGTGATATGGCTAGATAAATGTTTGTGATGATAGTGAGTAGTCATGATATATGATGCATGTTTTGGTATGGCTTGATGGCTAATGAATTTCTAATATGAATGATAAGCTTTTTTGATACAAAGCTAGTATATCATTGATGAACTATGCTTTGATATAGTTGTGAATTAGTTGAGTTAAAAACCATATAAGATGTTGTGATGAAATGCTCTTGAATGGGATACTATGATGATCATATGGTATGATTTTGGTCGCCATTTATGTTTCGATTGATGCCAAATTGTACTTGTAGGGATTGCCCAATGTGTGGGTGGCTATTTGGCCTTGTAGATGGCCTATAATTGCCCACATGGTTGAGCACATGGGCATGTGGCTCAACCGTGTCCTTCGTGGTTGTGTTTCAAAACAAGTCAGACTCAGCCGTGTGGTGCAAGTCTGTATCGGCCACGAATGAGGGACATGGGCGTGTCCATGGTCGTGTGACCAAGTCAGTAACCTTCCTAATTTTCACACGGCCTGGCACACAGGTGTGTCATGTGGTCGTGTGGACAAGTCAGTATCTATGCCCTGTTTTGACACAGCTTAGACACACGAGCGTGTCTGAGGCTTTGGGCGGCACACGGCCTGCCCACACGGGCGTGTGACCTCTGTCACTTAGAAAAATTTTAAAATTTATAAAAATTTTCGTATGTTTAAGGTCTCCTTGTCCTATTTAAAGGACACTTTGGTGGTGTGATTTGTCGAATTACTTTTTGGATTATCCGCAATGTTTTCGATTGTCTGGTAATGCCTTTTAATCTAGATCAGCGACAGATACGGGTTAGGGGTGTTACATTTGGTTGGTATTAGAGCTATGGTTTAGTCGATTCTTGGACTAACGTAGCGTGTAAAGGTCTAGTTATACATGCCATATTTCTGAATTGTGATAGTGTGATGAATCTTGACGTGTAAAATGTGTTTTTCATATAGTAATGGATCTCGAAAGAGCCGTAGCTGACGATGTTGAAAGCAATGCGCCTGCTCTCGCTCAAGGGACATTGCCATCTGATTTGAGGCTGACTACGAGCGGTCAAGAGGGAGAGGCTAAACAAGCCTTCTTCCAAATGATGTCACTCAGTTCGTAAGAAATAATTTGATTGTTTCACAACCTTCGCCCCCACCTAATCCTCCTCAGACTTCTGTTGTATTTCCGGTTACGAGTTTGAACGTGTTGAATAAGCCTACGATTGACAAAATTCGTAAATATGGAGCTAAAGAGTTAAAGGCCACAAGTGATGATGATGCTGATAAAGCTGAGTTCTGGCTAAAGAACACTATCCGAGTATTTGATAAAATGTCATTGACTCCTGAAGAATGTATAAAGTGTGTTGTTTCTTTGTTACGAAATGCAGCCTATCAATGGTGGAAGACTTTGATTTCTGTGGTTTCAAAGGAACAGGTTACGTGGGATTTCTTCCAGTCTGAGTTCCGAAAGAAATACATTAGCCAGAGATTCATTTATCAGAAATGAAAAGAATTTCTGGAATTGAAACAGGGTCGCATGTCTGTCACCGAGTATGAACGAGAGTTCGTGAGATTAAGCCAATATGCTCGGGAATGTGTTTCAATCGAGGCAATAACGTGTAAGAGGTTTGAAGATGGCCTTAATGAAGATATCTGTTTGTTAGTCGGAATTCTGGAAATAAAAGAGTTTGTTGTGCTTGTTGATTGAGCATGTAAAGCTGAAGCACTTGGGAAAGATAAAAGAAAAGTTGAGTCTGAAGTCAGATATGCGAGAAAGAGATTTTCGAGTAAATCATTTCAGTCTGCTTCGAAGAAATTCAGAGATGAGCATAGTCATTCAAAGCTAATGTGGGACATTCGAATAGAGACCGAGCTAGATCAAAGTTGAATTCCAAAGCTCCAGCAACATCGATGGCTAGTGTTGGAAATGTTCGATCTGAGCTACCTGAATGTAAACATTATGGTAAAAGTCATTCGAGAAGTTGTAGATTGAATGACCGAGCTTGCTTCAGATATTGATCATTAGATCATTTTATCCGAGACTGGCCAAAGTCTGTTGAGGAAGAGATTGTTCAGAATCTGAGGTCTGATAATGTGGCAGCTAGAGGTAGACCTTCTCGTGGTACAAGGAATGTCAGTGGTAGTCAGAAAGCTACTAAGATACAGTTGCGAGATCTAAAGCTAGAGCCCCTACCAGAGCGTATGCCATACGAGCCCGTGAGGAAGCTTCATATCCGGATGTTATAACGGGTACATTTACTCTTTATGATACTTCTGTGATTGCATTGATAGACCCAGGTTCTACACATTCGTATATATGCATGAATTTAGTATCTAGTAAGACTTTGCCTGTAGAGTCTACTAAGTTTGTTATAAAAGTATCGAACCCTTTAGTTAAAAGTGTCCTGGTTGGTAAAGTATGCAAGAATTGTCCGTTAATGTTTTGAGATGTTTATTTTTTAGCTCATCTGATGTTATTACCATTCGATGAGTTTGACAAAATTTTGGGTATGGACTAGTTGACACTACATGATGCTGTTGTGAATTGTAAAAGAAAGATTATTGATTTGAGATGTCAGAATGATGAAATAGTTCAGGTTGAGTCTAATGATTTGAATGGGTTACCTACGTGATATCAGTGATGAAAGCTTAGAATTATGTGAAAAAGGGTTATGAAGCTTATTTTGCTTATGTGATTGACTCGAAAGTAACTAAAAAGAAAGTTGAATCAATTCCAGTTGTATGTGAATTCCTTGACATTTTTCCTGAAGAATTGTCGAGATTACCTTTGATATGTGAAGTTGAATTTGGTATTGATCTATTACCAAGAACGACTCCTATTTCGATAGCTCCGTATAGAATGGCACCGACAGAGTTAAAAGAGTTAAAGTCACAGTTGCAAGAATTTACCGATAATGGATTTGCAAGACTGAGTTTCTCACCTTGGGGTGCTGCTGTTCTATTTGTGAAAAAGAAAGATGGCACGATGAGAATGTGCATTGATTACCGTCAGTTGAATAAAGTAACAATCAAGAACAAATATTCTCTGCCCAGAATTGATGATTTATTTGATCAGCTTAAAGGAGTCACTGTGTTTTCCAAGATAGATATGAGATTGGGATACTATCAGTTGCAGGTAAAGATTCATATATTTCGAAGACTGCTTTCAGAATGAGGTACGGGCATTATGAGTTTTTAGTTATGCCTTTCAGACTAACCAATGCTCCTACTATTTTTATGGATCTAATGAACATAATTTTTAGACCGTATTTAGATCAATTTGTTGTTGTATTCATTGACAACATTTTGATTTATTCACGTGATGAAATTGAACATGCCGAGCATTTGAGAATCATGTTGCAAACTCTGGGAGAAAAGTAATTGTATGCAAAATTCAACAAATGTGAATTCTAGTTACGTGAAGTTAGTTTTCTGGGACATATTGTACCAGCCTCTAGAATACGAGTCGATCCGAGTAAGATTTCTGCTATTCTGGAATGGAAGCCTCCGAAGAATATGTTTGAAGTTTACAGTTTTCTGGGATTTTCTGGTTATTATCGAAGGTTCGTAAAAGGATTTTCGATGATAGCTACTCGTTAACTAGATTGCTTCAAAAAGATGTGAAGTATGAATGGTCCGATAAATGTCAGAAAGCTTTGATCAGTTGAAATCCCTTTTGACTGAAGCTCCAGTGTTGGTACAGCTAGAATCAGGCAAAGAGTTTGTGATTTATAGTGATGCTTCATTGAGTGGCCGGGGTTGCATTCTGATGCAGAAGGGAAAAATAATAGCTTATGCCTCGAGACAACTAAAGCCTCATGAAAAGAATTATTTGAGACACGATCTTGAGCTAGCTGGGATTGTGTTTGCGTTCAAGATTTGGCATAATTATCTTTTCAGTGAGAAATGTCATGTATTTTCGGATCACAAAAGTCTGAAATATTTGATGACCCATAAAGATTTGAATCTGCAACAGAGAAGATGGTTAGAACTGTTGAAAGATTACGAGCTTGTGATAGATTATCATCCGGGTAAAGCAAATCTTGTCACTGATGCACTGAGTCAGAAATCACTGCTTACATTGTGTGCAATGAATGCTTACTTAGACCTGTCAGATGGTGGTTCTGTGATGGCTGAATTGAAAGCGAAATCATTGTTTTTACAACAGATATGTGACGCTCAGAAAGTTGATAACGAGATGCTATCGAAAAGATATCAGTGTAGCTTGAACTCTGAATCTGAATTTCGAGTTGATGATAATGATTGCTTGGGATTTTGAGATCAGATATGTGTTTCGAGAAACTCAGTGTTGATTCAGTTGATTTTAAATGAAACTCATAATAGTCACCTATATGTTCATCTGGAAGTACAAAGATGTACCATGATCTAAAGCAACACTATTAGTGGTCTGGTATGAAAAGAGATCTCTCTAACTTTGTTTCGAAATGTTTAGTTTGTCAGCAAGTTAAGGCTGAACATCAAGTGCCATCTAGTTTGTTGCAACCAATTTTGATTCCCGAGTGGAAATGGGATAGAGTGACGACGGACTCTGTTTCTGGATTGCCGTTGACTCCGAGAAAGAAAGATGCAATTTGGGTCATAGTTGATCGATTGACGAAATCTACCCACTTTATTCCAGTACAATCTGATTACTCACTTGATAAGTTAGCTGAACTTTTGTAACACCCCCAGACCTGGCCCAGACGTTATGGCCGAATCTGGGAATGTCACATTGAAGGCATAATTCAAAACGATTTTGCTAAGTTAAAATTTAAGACCCAAAAGCCCAAAATCCTTGAGTCTTGTTAAGTAATGATATAAGCCCATTTAATTATTTTAAGTATTCTGAAAACCATGCTTAAACATAAGAAATTTACTCAGGTTTAATAAATAAGTAAATAGTTGAAACAACAAAACACAAAATCCAAAGTTAAATCAGAGTACAAGGGCTTATTACATTCAATGAAAATAAAGTAATTAAAATCATGTCTTTTGAGACAAATAAATAAAACTTCTAAGTATCTTGTAGTGTGGCCATCTCCGAGTCCTCTCCCACGTCAAGCTGTTTACTGAGGATCACCTGAAACATTTAATAAAATGGGTGAGTTTCGAAACTCAGTGTGTACGACCCTTGGTAATCTAATCAACATACAATTATCACATTGGGCCTAAGCCCTATAAAAAAAGGTGGTCTTGGGCCTTAACCCACAATGACCTCATATCACATCACTATCATATGAATGCAATGCACCCATCCCAAATCCAACCCTGCATTCCATTTCCCTTCCAACCCTACACTCCTATGGGGATATAAATATCAACCCACCCATCCCTACACTCTAAAGGTAGCACCAGCAGTGGCACTACCCAAACGTTGCAGCAAAGCTGCTATAATGGGCTTAAAGCCACCGGTGATCCACGGTCGTCAAGCGACTATGCAATCCTCAAATCTTCCTTCGTATCATATAAACCCACCCAAGTGCAACATATATTTCATGAATGCAAATACACATTTTCACACATTCGGCATTTAAGGGTATTTTAGTCATTGCACTCCCAAGGGTATTTCCGTAAATCTACTTTATAGGGGTATTTAGGTAATTTTGCAAAATAGGGGTATTTTTGAAATTTTGTATATCAGGGATATTTTGGTAATTCCGCAAGTCAAGGGTATTCTGGTAATTTTGCAAATCAGGGGTATTTTAGTAATTTTGCAAATCTAAGGATATTTTGGTAATTTTCAAATCAGGGGTATTTGGTCCTTCTCAGGTTTTAGTTATGAACTTTGGCCCATTAACAAGTCCTTGCGGCTAAAGTGAACAGACACTATGCACCAGATAGGATTCCAGAGAAGAGGAGGTAGGCCACTAGGACAGCTTAAGTACCAAGCTCTCCCTAGATCCAATCCTAGACATGTATATGTTCGTTGCCACACTCTAACCCAGTGACTTGTCTACGGACATCTTTAATTATTAGATTAAGTCTTATGCGGTTTAAAAGTTGTTCAAAACTAGGCCTAAAGTCCATTAAACCCTAGCATACTTGTCTACATCCCCATAAAGCCCATTAAACCCATTTCACGTTCATATAGCCCATTATACCCAAATCACATCCTTATGGCCCATTAGGCCCAGATCTCATTCATATGGCCTATTAGGCCCAAAATAATTCCAGATCATGTAACATGAATGACTAACTCAATTCATATAACCAAATCAATCAATTTCATCAAACTTAGCCTTAGGGCCCACCGGGCCCATTTAGCCACTTTCAGCTTTTCGGCTTTTCGGCATTGCTGATATCATTTGTGTGTAGTATTTGTACACACCTAGTTACTGCGACGTGCTATACTATCCTTGGTCTTGAACCTACAACCAACCAACCTTCAATCAATCACCCATACTTAATCAAAATATTTACCAAAAGCCCAAGCCTTACCGTAACCTTATCGTGTGCCACCGGGTCTAATAGCCCTTCCTTAGCTACTAATCACGAGTATCCCTTAGATCTGCACTCACACATACACCATCAAACTTTGAGTTACTCATAATCCACACAAGTCACCCCTATAGATCATACTCACATTCGTCCATTTACTTAAACCATAATCGAATTGAGTACACTTACACTTTGCTAACGATCCTTACCACGCTTGCGATCTCTGAACCTTATCTGAATCCACCTTTGATCCTGTGGCCTAGATAGCTACTGAACGAGATTTGGCTTTTAACCTTGAATGATAGTAGATAACAACCGATTTGTGATAGAGGTAAACAATAAAGATTCGGCACTAATAGGGATTTCGACAAGAGAAGATGATGATACTTCGACAATAAAAGAGTTGGCTATGAGAGAATTCGGCAAAAAGGGATTCGACTATAGGAGATTTCGACAATAAGGCAAGGTATTTTCGGTTGTGGAAAAATAAGGTTTCGGTAAGGAAAAGAAAAAGAATGGAAAATTCAGCAGTACCTACGACCCCAGATTCGGCACACATACATTTATATAGCCTATAGCCGAAACTTAGCCACCCTTAAAGTCCAATTCGGTATACAGATTTTTGTTGCCACCTGAGTTAGAAAAGATTCATAATGTATTTCACGTATCAATGCTTCATCGATACAGATCCGATCCATCACATGTGATTCCTCCATCTGAGATTGAAATCCGATCTGATATGACTTATGAAGAGGAATCGATCCGTATCTTAGTTCGTGAAGTACAAGAGTTGAGAAATAAGAAAATATCGTTGGTAAAAGTACTTTGGCATCGACATGGAGTGGAAGAGGCTACGTGGGAGCTTGAAAATTCATTGAGACAGCAATATCCGAATCTGTTTAAAGGTAAGATTTTTGGGGACGAAAATCTGTAAGGGGGAGAATTGCAACAGTCCAGTTTAGACCCTAGTCAAAATAGTGGTTTCGGGACCACAAATTCGAGTCAAAAAATTATTATAATGTTAGTTTCTATGTATACTGTATGTGATTATGCATGTGTGAAAGTTTTGTGAATTAATTTATCTGTTTGTGTGCTCAATTTGATAAAAGGACCTAATTGTGAAAGTTGCTAAATTAGCATGCCATATGTTAAAAGCACCTATGTGTTATGTCTTTATAAATGTGGTGGCCTTATGTTGTAATTAAACCATTAACTTGGTTAGTGGACATTAATGACCTTGTGTATATATGTTTTATATGTTAAATAATAAGGGTGATATAGTAAAAGGTATATTATTATGTTAAATAAAATAAAAGCATGAATAATAAGCCATTTATTCTTTGTTCATCCACTGAATTTTGAAAGAAAAAGAAAGAACAAAAGCTTTCAAATATTCGGCAGACATTTTGGCTAAATTAAGGTATGTTTCAGTTTCGGTTTTTGATAATTTCTATATTTTTGTAATTGTTGCTTAGTGCTCTCTTAAACCCATGTTTTAATTTTGTAAATTGATGATAGTTTTGAAATGTGCCATTGATGAACACATGAGTTTTGTAATGTTTGAAGATGAATTATGAAAGATATGTGTTTGATTAACAAGTTTTGTCTTTGGAGTTTTGATGATTTTGAGTATTTCAGATTTAATTGAGAAAATAATATTTTGAGGGATTAAATTGTGAAATAAATGAAATGTATGGACTCATATGAGCATGAGTAGAATTCGACTATGCATAGGTATCATGAGATTTTGTATATTTTGTGATTTTGTGAAATAAGGACAAAAATGTCAAAATGTGAAAATATGAGGGCTAATTTGTCAATTACCATAATATGTGTTTTTGGATTGAATTGAATGAATTAGTGAATAAATGAATTAAATTCGAATATGTATAGATCAAGAACCGAAGGAAACGGAGTTTGACCGAGGGAAATCTAAAGTAATTGAGTAGCCGAGTTCATTTCCTTTTATCTGAATCCGAGGTAAGTCGATATACAAATAAATATATTTTAATTGTGTTATTTATGCATCTATGAAATTTAGATTACTATAAATAATGTTCGAGATGTTATGTATATGAAATCTGAGAACGTATCGTCAAGGTGTCAATGTCTGAGAAGTCCCGTATGAACCTAGGAATAGATAGGATAACATATGTCATGACTTAGGTATCTGATATGAGATATCTTGTAAGACCACATCTGGGATGTTGGCTTCGATTTGAGATTTACATGTAATGTAACAGACCAATTTTGACCCTAATCAGAACAGTGGTTTCGGGACCACGAATCTGAGCCCGAGTAATACTCTAATAATTTATTCTGTGTCAGTTATATGTGAATTATTAGAGGTGAAAGTTTCGTAGAAGAAATTCATCGTTTAAGTGCTTAAATTGCTAAAAAGGATTTAATCACGAAAAGCGTAAATGTTACATGCTAAGGTGCAATGTACTAAATTGTTTGTGGCTTTTTAAGTGGGTGTCCAAAAAGGGCAATTAGCCATTGACCATAGGAATGGACGGCAATGGGCTAAGTTAGCTAAATATATATGTTAGTTTAGTTATATTTTTCTTATGTGCTTATGATAGTATTTTATAAGGAAATAATGTAAGTGTACATGATAAATAAAACATAAAAGAAGGCCACTATCTTCTTCATTCTCTCATGGCTGATTTTAGCTAGTGAAAGGGGTAAATTAAATTGTTTTCTTGGATGGGAGGACTTGCATGTCAAATTCCCCACAATTTAATATGGTGGACGGTAAGCATGCAAGGAAAATTATAGTTTTAGTATTTTATAACTAAAATAGTATTATTATAATAAGCATGCTAATATGTGTTAGGAAATTAAAACAAAAAGAAGTATTTTCTATTTTAATCTCTTTTCTCTCCCCACCTTCTTCACGAATTCAAATTGAAAGAAGAGAAGAAACTTGAAACCTCCATTGTTCGGCCTTGCATGTAGTAGAAAGGTGGGTATTTTAGCTTGATTTTAGTAAGTCTTTTTATATAGTAATTGTTTGCTTTGGATGCTAATAAAATCATGTTAAAATTTTGGGTTTAAGCAAGCTAATATTCAGCCTAAGATGAACACTCTTGAGCTGTTTTTTTTTTTTTGATGTGATAAATGTTTAGTTTGGATTCAAAAATGACATGAATAGCTTAAGAGACTTAGAAGAATTGAATGACTTGTGGTTTAAAGTATATGGAAGTTATAGGAATTTGTTTGAAATTGAGCATAGAGATGCTCTTATTATTCGGCTGGAATTTGGATGAATAAGTTGTGGTTATTTAGCTTGTTGCTTGGTCTTATGTTGAAGAAAATGCATGGGTACATTGAATTAGCAAAATTCGGTCATAAGAGAAAATGTAATTGAGCTATTATATTCGGTTATATATATATATATAAAGTTAATGTACGGCCATAGATAAGAAGGTAAGTTTTAAGTTAAAATACATTAAATAGATTATTACCAATATGTTCAATAATATTATTGAATATACTTGAACAAGATAGTGGGTGATAGCCGAATATAAATGTTCATGTCTTGGATTGAATATGTCCGGAAATGTGACGTGGGTTAATACAGTTGATATGGTATGTGAATGTGATGTACGTGCATGAATTAAAAATGATGTACGACTTGAGCAATGTTTGTTAGTTTAATTATTATAATCGCATTATATTCAAATTGATGTTCGAATTTGAATGATAATGTTTGAATGTATAGGTCATAATTATTGCTCGTATTCGGATATGCATAATATACATGTTGGAAAAAATTCTATTTTAATGCCGAAAGCATGGAATTAATATGTTTAAATATTACAAATGTCGGGGGAATAATTGGCAAATTATATATTATAGGATTTTGCTTTTAAATTGAATGAAAGTGTGGTTTAATTGGTTTAATTGAACCGAATTAGATCAAGAACAAAAGGAGAAGAATTTGGAGTGAGGAAAAGCTAAACTAAACGAATAGTTGGAGATTCGAATCTATCGACTTCTAAGGTAAGTCCTTAAGCTATAGTATATTGAAGAATTATTTACGAATCTATTGTACGATAATGTTTGATAAATTTTAGTAGATATTCGTGTCATAGCCGAATGTATATAAGCCTATTAGAATGGTTTTGATTGTTTGATGTAAATAAGCCTATTAAATATGCGATATAGTTATGAAAAGTGTTAGCAATAAACGATTGTATTAATGTGTTTCGGGCTTTAAGCCTAGCAGGCCTAGTGCCGGTGATTTAATTCAGGCTTTTACACCTAGCAGGCCTTGTGCCGGTGTTACTTATCGGGCTTTTACGCCTAGCAGGCCTTGTGCCGGTGATTTAATTCAGGCTTTTACGCCTAGCAGGCCTTGTGCCGGTGTTACTTATCGGGGTTTTACGCCTAACAGGCCTTGTGCCGGTGTTACTTATCGGGCTTTTACGCGATGTATTTGACAAAATAGAAACCGAAATTGTGTTCAAGGCGAATTAAAGCAAATTTATCGAGTTAACGGTTCAGGTAAGCATGTAAAGTAGGAATGTACTTCTTACTTATTTAAGGCAAGGTAAACCAGTGATTCAGTGATTTATTACAAATGGTATGTGTTATGAGTGAAGTATATACATATATATATGGTTATAATATGTGTCCTCGGTTTTACTAACGATTGATATGGATACCTGACTAGGTATATTCGGCCACATGGGTGGTTGTGTAATTGATGCCATGTCATAATTATTGAAATTTAAGTATATGAATGTTTGTATCAATGGTTACATGATGACATTTTGGGTTTTGAAAGCTTGATAATAAATATGAATACAAGCGTACAAGTTGAATTTTAGTAATTTACATGTTGATATTTGAATGTTATTTTTATCGTGAAATTAGGACTTACTAAGCTAGTAAGCTTAATTGTGTAAATTGTTTCCCTGCTTTATAGATTAGGTTCAAGCTACAAGCTCGTCGGGATCGTTCGGAAAGTCGCCACACTATCAATCTATATTTTGGTACTCTTTCATTTTGGTTTTCGAATGAAGGCATGTATAGGAAAGACTTTGTCTTTGTTGTGATGAAAACTTTTGGTTCATGTATATAATAGCCATGCGAATATGGCTAAATTTTTAGTTAAGTATGTTTGTTTGTGCTTTTGATACAAATGTCGGTTTATGTTGGCAATGTTTGTGCATTCTTAATCGAAGTTTAATCGTTTTTGATAAGGAAATGTATGTATGAGAAATGAATCCTTGTATGAGGTATGTGGGTATGTTCGGTTACAAGCTAGTTACTCATAATTTGCAATGAAATAGTTTTTAGTTAATGTGTGCAGATGATGTGATTTTGAAAAATCACCAAAAATAGAATAAGTTGAATTAGAAGGTGAATGAGGTAAGAATCAAAGCTTATTGTGTCTATTTTTATATGAAAGAAACAGAATAGGTAAAGGAGTTTTATGTTGTGAGATAATTAAATTTTAGTGAGATTTGTTTTGAATGAATTCGTGAATCCATGTTCTGTCTTGGAAAAATTGTTAAAAATTGTACAAAAATAGTTATGGAACATACTTTGAAACACCCCACACCTGGCCCACGAGCCTGAACCGGATCTGGTATGTTCCTTAAGTAAACCGGTTTTCAAATTCTTGGTTACTTAGAGAAAAATTGTAAATTTTAGAAAACATTGTTTTGGGTTGGGCTTAAATTGGAACCCATTTAATACATTTTGAAAATCCAACTTAAATGAGGTGACAAAATAATTTTAGGGTTTATTATTTTAAAAGAAATAAATTTACTTAACTTTAATCAAAAATAAATTGTATCATAATCAATTAAAAATAAACAGAAATAAAGAAAATCCAACTGGGCCTTATGGCCTTATTACATCATTCAAACCCAAAATAAAATTTAAAGTACTAAAATTATATAAAGTCCAAATTTCTATATAAATTCTTCAAGTGATGCATGGCCACCCTTAGCTCCTGCCGACCCGGTCCATTACTGCTCATCACCTGAAAAATAATTCCCCAACGGGGTGAGTCCACAGACTCAATGTGTACACAGTACTAATTTTCAACAAATCAGGCATACAAGTCATATCAATTTCATGTTCATACAAAATAAAGGATGATGCAACCCAAACCCAAGCCTATTTGTCCATCCGCTACACACCACCCGTACCAACCTGTACACCGTGGGGACTACTAAGTCGACCCTCCATCCGCTACACACCATCGAAGGCAGTCGCTGCAGTCGACGTGCTCATCGCCCACTTACGTTGTGTCTTTAGACACTATATTCAGATAATGTAACCGAAGTTACCATTTTCAATAATGTGACCGTAGTCACCATAATTCGTTGGTGAGACCGTAGTCATCACCTTCACTTTCTCCCTTCACACATATATCCCAAATGCCCCAATTATTACATATCATTCATATCATACTTAAATTCACATTCATGTCACTTTTCAGAATATAACACATTCATAATCCTATCAAAAGTAGGAATACGTACCTAGGTACTTTTTTTTTTGCCACATTTGTGGTACTTAGCCACATTCTCATTCTTATACACATTCATATATTAAAACAATTATTGCCATAATATATATTGAAAATTAGTGTGAGTACACACCTGATTCGCTTAATAGGTTCCTTGAATCCCGAAGAACGATCTACCGATCTAGATCTTTCACTCCTATATTCGGCCAATCATTAAAATATATTAATAACCTTATTTGGTTTGAAAACCAAATCCTAGTAGGATTTGTATTACTTACCTTGTTGCCGAATTGGATGATTGTAAATCAAGTCCCAAAATTGCTAATATTCCTTCCCTTGAAATCGGCTGACACTAAATCATGTAACCATGTGAGTCTCCGGCTTTTGAAGTAAATGAGAAATAACCCCAAATACCAAAATTAAGCCTTGGCCGGATATCACTTACCTTGTGATGGGATTCCCAAAACCGATTTCTTGCCTCCTTTATATCTCTGTTTAAAATCTTCATGTTAGATCTAATCTAACATATACATCATAACCTTTAATCGAATAAATTTTCTTACCTTAGATCCTTAGATTTCCCGAAAGATCCTTCAAATTTTCTGCCAAATTTGCTAACAGAGTTATGGAAAGAAGAGAAATAAGAATTGATTGATTACAGATCTTACCCTTTTGATGTTGTAGATGATTGCCCTCTTTCTTAGAATCCACAAAGATTCGGCTTGACAGTAGAAACGGATAAGAAACTAGAAGAAAAAGAGAGGGATTTTGCTTAATGAAAATTTGGCAGAGAGGGGAGAGAGCTTAGAGAATTTCGGCAACACTAGAAAGATGAGAGAAACTCTTTTAGTTTTCCTCCTATAGCCGAAATTATCAATAGGAGAGTCCCTTACTTGGCCACTACTCCTCAAGTGATAATATTAACCTTTAATTATCACTTTTATTCAAAATTAAAGGTGTTTAATCCTTTATTTATCTCCTCAAATAATCTTAATTTAAAATCCCTTATTTATCACTTTTTAATCATGTATTTATGGAATTAAAACACCTTGGTTTCTAGATGCTTGTGCCGTCCACCTTTAAGCCTGGGAAGCAAAAATTAAACTTCATTTATTTGCTTCCCTTGTGACTCGAACCCAGGCCCATGCCTTTTGCACATGGCACCATTTCCATAGGCCCTAAGTGCCATCTTCAGGCCACTTTTCCTAGCCCGTTTGTGTGTCAAATTTCCCCAACTTTTTCTTTTAAGGCCCTCTTGCCTTTATTTCCTATTTTAAACTTTAAAACTCATCATTTCGGGGTCATTTCTAAGTTTCCTAAAATTTTTGATCGGCTCTGTAACTTGCCATTTTTCTTACATTCCAAGTTTCCAAAAAAGTTCATGTTTCCTAAAATGTTCAGTTTCCAAATGTTCAGGTTTCCAAAAATGTGTACTTTCCATTTTTGAACCATTTCCTTACATTTCTAGGTTTCCTAAAATGTTCATGTCCTAATGCATTTCTAGGTTGCCAAAAATGTTCATTTCCATTCATTTTCGTGCATTTCTGAGTATCCAAAAATATCAAAAACTTATTCATTATGCTTAAGACTTGTTATTTCTTACAATTAAACTGAAAATGCATAGGCCCTTTTGAGGATGTTACAGTTCTACCCCCCTTAAACAAAATTTCATCCTCGAAATTTCCTAACTAAACAATTGAGGGTATTGCTGTCGCATTGTCTCCTCTAACTCCCATGAAGCTTCTTCCGATCCATGATTGCGCCATAACACCTTGACTAAAGGCACCGACTTCCTTCGTAGTACTTTCATGTTACGTTCCAAGATCCGAATCGGCTCCTCCTCGTAGGATAGATCTGGCCTTAGCTCCACTTCTTCAATAGGTACCACATGAGACGGATCCGATCGATAGCGACGTAGCATGGATACATGAAATACGTCATGCATTTGATGCAACTCTGGTGGTAACTCCAATTGGTATGCCACTGGCCCAACTCGCTTCAGCACTTGATAAGGCCCTATAAACCTTGCGCTTAACTTCTCTTTGCGACCAAACCTCATAACCTTCTTCCAAGGCGAAACTTTCAAGAATACTTGGTCTCCTACTTCAAACTCGATTTCCTTCCGCTTAAAGTCCGTGATGACTTCGCTTCATCGAAGCTTCCTTCAACCGCGTGCCGAATTAATTCCACCTTCTCCTCGCTTTCGCCACTAACTCTGGACCCAAAACGCGCGTTCTCCTAACTCGGTCCAACAAGTTGGTGTTCTACATTTCCTTCCTACAATGCTTCGTATGGTGCCATCCGAATGCTTGCCTGATAAATTTGTTGTTGTAGGTGAACTCACTAGAGGCAAGTAATCCTCCCAACTTCCTCGAAATCCATCACACAACCTCTCAACATATCCTCTAACACTTGTATAACCCGTTCGGTGCATCGCCTGCGATTGTGGATGAAAAGCCGTGAGTGAAGTCCAACTTAGTGCCTAAAGCTTGATGAAGTGCGTTCCAAAATCGAGACGTGAACCTTGGGTCTCTATCGGAGATGATCGACATTGGTACTCCATGTAACCTCACGATCTCCGCCACATATAACTTAGCTAGCTTCTGAAGAGTATAATCCATTCTTACTGGGATAAAGTGCGCGGACTTAGTCAAACGGTCCACTATCACCCATACCGTGTCCTTCTTAGTAGGCGTAAGGGGAAGCCCACTAACGAAGTCCATGGTGATTCTCTCCCACTTCCATTGGGGAACTTCGATTGGTTGAAACAATCCTGATGGGACTTGGTGTTCAGCTTTTACTTGCTGACACTTCAAACATTTCCCCACAAATTCAGTCACCTCTCGTTTCAGATCTGACCACCAAAATTGTTCCCTTAGATCTCTATACAGCTTGATGCCTCCGGGATGCATAGCATAAGGGCTACCATGCGCTTCCCGAAGAATCCTTTGTCTCAACTCCTTATCCCCAAGATACAAACCTTTCCCATGTAGCACACAGATTTCTTCATCATTGACGCCATAGTCCTCTAATCCTCCTTGCTGTACTTGCTGTAACTTAGTACTTAAGTCCTTATCCGCCAACTGTCCCTCTTTCACCTCCTTCAGCCATGTGGGCTTGACTTGTAACTCTGCCAACAGGCTTCCGTCATCATACAAACTTAAGTGAGCGAACAAAGCCCTTAAATCCGACACAACCTTCCTACTTAGGGCATCAGCTACCACATTCGCCTTGCCCGGATGGTATTCTATCGAAAAATCGTAGTCCTTCAGTAATTCCACCCACCTTCACTGCCTCAAGTTCAACTCCTTCTGAGTCAACAAATACTTAAGGCCCTTGTGATCTGTGTAGATAACTGACCTTTCTCCATAAAGGTAGTGCCTCCAAACCTTAAGGGCAAAAACCACTGCTGCAAGCTCCAAGTCATGAGTTGGGTAGTTAACCTCATGCGGCCTTAACTGCCGAGACGCATAAGCGACTACTTTTCCTTCTTGCATTAGCACATAGCCTAACCCTGTGTGCAAAGCGTCACAATATACTGCGAAGTCCTTGCCTGCCTCCGGCTGAATTAACATAGGAGCTTCCGTCAACACCCTCTTAAGCTTTTCAAAGCTCTCCTGCTGCTTATTAGTCCATTCAAAGGGTACTTCCTTCCTTAGCAACTTTGTCAAAGGCGCGGCTATTGACGAGAATCCTTCCGCAAACCTTCTGTAATAGCCTGCCAAGCCTAAGAAACTTCGGATCTCAGCCACAGACCTAGGTGGTTTCCAATCCAACACTGCTTCGATCTTCCTTGGGTCCACTCTTATTCCTTCTGCGGATACCACATGTCCTAAGAATGCCACCTCCTTAAGCTAAAATTCACACTTACTGAATTTGGCATAGAGCTTCTTTTCCCTTAACACTTCCAACACAACTCGGAGATGCTCATCATGCTCCTCTTCTGACTTTGAGTACACCAAAATATCGTCGATGAATACAACGACGAACCTATCCAGGTAGGGTTGGAAAACCCAGTTCATCATGTCCATGAACGTGGCTAGAGCGTTCGTTAAACCAAACGGCATCACCACAAACTCAAAATGGCCATATCTTGTCCTAAAAGCGGTCTTATGGATGTCAACCTCCTTCACCTTCAACTGGTGATATCCCGACCTTAAGTCTATCTTCGAGAACACAGCTGCCCCTTTCAGCTGATCGAACAAGTCGTCTATCCTTGGCAAAGGATACTTGTTCTTGATGGTCAGCTTATTCAACTGACGATAATCTATGCACATACGCATAGTTCCGTCCTTTTTCTTCACGAATAGGACCGGTGCTCCCCATGGAGACACACTGGGTCGAATAAACCCACGATCCAACAACTCTTGGATTTGAGCCTTGAGCTCCACTAACTCCTTTGGCGCCATTCGATATGGAGCGATTGACACAGAGAGTCTCTCTGGTAGCAAATCAATTCCAAATTCCACCTCCTATCCGGGGTATTCTGTAATTCCTCCGGAAATACATCTTCAAAATCTCTTACGGTTCTAACTCCATTGACACCTTCATCCTTTCCACCTAACGCACTTACGAAGGCCGTGAACGCATACACACCTTTCTTAACCATTTTCTCACCTTTAGTGCCGAAACTATGTTAGACAAGTAGTTCCTCCTTTCGCCGATCATCACTACTACTTCATCCTCCGGGGTCCTTAGTTCCATACGTTTAGCCGCACAATCCAACACGGCTCGATGTTCTACTAGCCAATCCATTCCAAGTATAAGCTCAAATTCTCCGAAGGGTAACTCCATTAAATCAGCCCAAAAGTTTATTCCCTGAATCTCTAGGGGTACATTCCGAAAAATCTTATCTATTACTACGGTTTGGCCTAATGGGCTTACTACAGTTATCTGCTTATCAGAGAGTTCAGAGTCTAGGCCTAGTGTTTCCACTACACTACATGCAACATATGAATGGGTAGAGCCCACATCAATCAGAGCAAAATAGGGTTTGTCATGAATAAAGAACGTACCGGTTATAACATCCGGCGCGTCTCCATCTTCCCTCCGGCGAACCGCATAAACCAAACCCGGTTGCCTTGCTTCGGCCTTAACAGCACCCGGCCCTGGGATCCACGGCCTCTGCCACTACCTCTGTTGGCCGACCCACGACCCATTTGAGGCTGCTGTCCGCCTCTACCACCGGGACAGCATTCTCAGGTCGCTTGTTGGCTCTCATCTAGTAGCTTGGGGCAATCCTTAAGCATATGGTCCTTGGACCCACACTTGAGACATCGTCCCGTCTTTTTCCAACACTCTCCCAAGTGCTTCTTTCCACAATACTCACAAGGGCGCGTATCGCACCGTGCACTCACTTGTTGATTTTGTGGCCCACAATTCTAGGCCTCTTGTGACTCTTTTTCCACCGGCCCAAAACCTCTTTTGGGCTTATTCCTATCCATAGCCCGCTTGGTAGCATCCTTAATTCCTCGGCCACCTTGGCCTTTTCCACCAAAGCGAGAATTCCCGCCTCGATGCGGTGCTATCAATCATCCTCGATCGTCCTCACCCCGTCCTCAAACGGCATGCTGCGTTCATGCTCGGGCTTGCCACTACACCTCGAGCATAACGGCTCAACCTCGAAAATTCCGCCTCATATTCTCGCGACGGACTTACTTCCTTGTACCAATCCCGAAAAAGCCTTTCTTTGTTCATCCGTATACCGGTTCCCACATACTTTTTCTCAAATGCTTCTTTAACATATTCCTGTGTCAAATCTGCACCGTAGCACCATCCCGAACAATTAACCACCACCGATACGCTTCATCGCCAGCGTAATGCGGTGCCACATCCTTTCAACTTCTCCTCGGGGTCAAGTCGAGCTCATCCATGATGCGCTCCGTTGCTTCCAACCAAGATCACCGATCGGGTGCTACTCCGCACACTCCACGAAACATCTCGGCTCCATTAGCTCGGGCCGTTCGAGCACGAACTTACGAGTTCCCGAATTTCCTCCCGCACCAGCCACCAATTCCAAAACTCACAAAGACACCTGCGACACAAAGATCTTCCCCGTTTGAGCCTCGCTGCTCCAATATTAACAGCTGGGGGTGGTGGTGGCGGTGGTATCTCATTGTCGAACCCCGACCCGATCTAACGGGTTCTTGACACAGTCATTCTTCCTCTACCTCTTCCACGACGACCACGTCCTCTAGAGCTCATTTTCTATCGTCGAGATCTGATTAAGAAGTTTTATGAATTAGTATTCTTGTTTCACTTATTACCCGCGAAGATGTTTTATGAAGAAGAATTTAAGAGTGGTTCTTTCGTATTCATACAGCACACAGTCTTTCATTCATTCATCCATCCATCAAACAATTATGAACTTTCGTTCATTCAGAGAAACATTGTAATTTTCATCGTTGTTGTTTTTCCACTACCTAGGGGTATTTTCGTAATTTTGTCCTACAGGGGCAATTTCATAATTTTCCAAAAGAAAAAAATTCCTCGGTGATTTTGTCGAAAGTATTTTGGTAATTTTAAAGTCTCGGGGTAATTTTGGAAAAATTTCGAAATTCAGGGGTATTTCGGTAATTTTCGACCTCAGGGGTATTTTGGTAATTTTTCACAAACTGGGGTATATTTGGAAAAACTAACAAATCAGGGTTATTTCAAAAGTTGTAAAATTTTGTGGGTTCTTTTTGAGAGTTTAACCTTTCAAATAGTGATGTTGCAAAAATTTGGAAATCAGGGTCATTTTGGTAATTTTGCAAGTCAGGGGCATTTTTGTAATTTTTTCCAAAATCAGGGTATTTTTGATGGTTTGCACATTATGGTTTATGAACATTATAAAATAATGGAGTTTTGACAAAACCATTGAAAAGTTTGACATTTTGTGGATCTAGGGCATTTTGGTAATTTTGCCATTAAGGGCATTTTTGTAATTTTCACAAATTAGAAATTTTTCAGAAAAATTTTGTAAAGATGGTTTTCGAAAATTTAGTGAAGTAATTTTAAGAGTTTTGAAATCTAGGGTTTGTTGTTTTGTTCTCTTTTTTTTTTAAAAAAAAAAACATGGCTAGTTCCCTTTTCGGGTTTTAGTCATTATGTTTAGCCTATGTCCTAGCCCTCTCTCAGTCGTAGTGAACCAAAGCTACGCACTGTGCAGATTCGAATGGAGAGAGGAGGTGAGTCACACGAATCGCTTAAATACCAAGCTACCATCGAAACCATTCCTAGACATGCGTACAGAGGTTGCCACACCACTGAGCCCTCTGAGTTAGGGTGAACCGAAGCTACGCACCAGGTAGGATTCCTGCGAAGAGGAGGTGATTCACTAGGACTGCTTAAATACCAGGCTCTTCCGGATCCAATCCTAGACATGCGCACAGGGGTTACCACACCCTTAGCTCAGTGACTTAGCCATAGGGTTGTTTAGTGCATTAAGTCTCATGTGTTTGTGTTTGAATAGACTAGTCCTAGGGTTCAAGTTCCTATCATACTATTCTACGTTCCATGCCTTTTCTACCCTTATACAGTTCCTAAGTCACAGAATCACATAAAGTTAGGCGTACTTACCGTGGATCATGGTCTGAGACTCAAAGCCATGCCGAAAACTCGCTTATTTTCAGAAAAATCATTTGGGCTCGAATTAAAAATGTTTTGGGCCTTAGCCCACAGGCTGAGAGTTTAAAACTGGGCTCTGATACCAAGCTGAAACACCCCACACCTGGCCCACGAGCCTGAACCGGATCTGGTATGTTCCTTAAGTAAACCGGTTTTCAAATTCTTGGTTACTTAGAGAAAAATTGTAAATTTTAGAAAATATTGTTTTGGGTTGGGCTTAAATTGGAACCCATTTAATACATTTTGAAAATCCAACTTAAATGAGCTGACAAAATAATTTTAGGGTTTATTATTTTAAAAGAAATAAATTTACTTAACTTTAATCAAATATAAATTGTATCATAATCAATTAAAAATAAACAGAAATAAAGAAAATCCAACTGGGCCTTATGGCCTTATTACATCATTCAAACCCAAAATAAAATTTAAAGTACTAAAATTATATAAAGTCCAAATTTCTATATAAATTCTTCAAGTGATGCATGGCCACCCTTAGCTCCTACCGACCCGGTCCATTACTGCTCATCACCTGAAAAATAATTCCCCAACGGGGTGAGTCCACAGACTCAATGTGTACACAGTACTAATTTTCAACAAATCAGGCATACAAGTCATATCAATTTCATGTTCATACAAAATAAAGGATGATGCAACCCATACCCAAGCCTATTTGTCCATCCGCTACACACCACCCGTACCAACCTATACACCGTGGGGACTACTAAGTCGACCCTCCATCCGCTACACACCATTGCGAGCGATCATTTCTTTGCCGACGTGCTCATCACCCACTTACGTTGTGTCTTTAGACACTATATTCAGATAATGTAACCAAAGTTACCATTTTCAATAATGTGACCGTAGTCACCATAATTCGTTGGTGAGACCGTAGTCATCACCTTCACTTTCTCCCTTCACATATATATCCCAAATGCCCCAATTATTACATATCATTCATATCATACTTAAATTCACATTCATGTCACTTTTCAGAATATAACACATTCATAATCCTATCAAAAGTAGGAATACGTACCTGGGTACTTTTTTTTTTGCCACATTTGTGGTACTTAGCCACATTCTCATTCTTATACACATTCATATATTAAAACAATTATTGCCATAATATATATTGAAAATTAGTGTGAGTACACACCTGATTCGCTTAATAGGTTCCTTGAATCCCGAAGAACGATCTACCGATCTAGATCTTTCACTCTTATATTCGGCCAATCATTAAAATATATTAATAACCTTATTTGGTTTGAAAACCAAATCCTAGTATGATTTGTATTACTTACCTTGTTGCTGAATCGGATGATTGTAAATCAACTCCCAAAATTGCTAATATTCCTTCCCTTGAAATCGGCTGACACTAAATCATGTAACCATGTGAGTCTCCGGCTTTTGAAATAAATGAGAAATAACCCCAAATACCAAAATTAAGCCTTGGCCGGATATCACTTACCTTGTGATGGGATTCCTAAAACCGATTTCTTGCCTCCTTTATATCTGTCGAAATCTTCATGTTAGATCTAATCTAACATATACATCATAACCTTTAATCGAATAAATTTTCTTACCTTAGATCCTTAGATTTCCCGAAAGATCCTTCAAATTTTCAGCCAAATTTGCTAACAGAGTTAGTACCTTGATTTCGATAGAAAGAAGAGAAATAAGAATTGATTGATTACAGATCTTACCCTTTTGATGTTGTAGATGATTGCCCTCTTTCTTAGAATCCATAAAGATTCGGCTTGACAGTAGAAACGGAGAAGAAACTAGAAGAAAAAGAGAGGGATTTTGCTTAATGAAAATTCGGCTGAGAGGGGGCGAGAGCTTAGAGAATTTCGGCAACACTAGAAAGATGAGAGAAACTCTTTTAGTTTTCCTCCTATAGCCGAAATTATCAATAGGAGAGTCCCTTACTTGGCCACTACTCTTCAAGTGATAATATTAACCTTTAATTATCACTTTTATTCAAAATTAAAGGTGTTTAATCCTTTATTTATCTCCTCAAATAATCCTAATTTAAAATCCCTTATTTATCACTTTTTAATCATGTATTTATGGAATTAAAACACCTTGGTTTCTAGATGCTTGTGCCGTCCCACCTTTAAGCTCTCAGGAAGCAAAAATTAAACTTCATTTATTTGCTTCCCTTGTGACTTGAACCCAGGCCCATGCCTTTTGCACATGGCGCCATTTCCATAGGCCCTAAGTGCCGTCTTCAGGCCACTTTTCCTAGCCCGTTTGTGTGTCAAATTTCCCCAACTTTTTCTTTTAAGGCCCTCTTGCCTTTATTTCCTATTTTAAACTTTAAAACTCATCATTTCGGGGTCATTTCTAAGTTTCCTAAAATTTTCGATCGGCTCTGTAACTTGCCATTTTTCTTACATTCCAAGTTTCCAAAAATGTTCAGGTTTCCTAAAATGTTCAGTTTCCAAAATGTTCAGGTTTCCAAAAATGTGTATTTTCCATTTTTGAACCATTTCCTTATATTTCTAGGTTTCCTAAAATGTTCATGTCCTAATTCATTTCCAGGTTGCCAAAAATGTTCATTTCCATTCATTTTCGTGCATTTCTGAGTATCCAAAAATATCAAAAATTTATTCATTATGCTTAAGACTTGTTATTTCTTACAATTAAACTGAAAATGCATAGGCCCTTTTGAGGATGTTACATACTTTGTATTCTTAAAATCCTTGATGAGTCTATTTTTGATCGAAATAAACAAGAATGTTATTGGAAATTCGTGCCATGAGATAAATGAGTTTTTGTAATGATAGGTCAGAATTGTCAACAGTGAAATAGGGGAAACTTTGATGAATAAACTGTACTAATTGGCCACATGTAAAATTTTGGAAAAATTATGGGAAATCCATATATGAGTCTAGTTTCAAGGAAAATTTACGGATCTAAATTTCGAGTTTTGTAACTCGAGTTATGGTCAATTTAGTCAGCATGACGCAGTTTGACAGCTTTAAATTTTTATGTCCTGAACTTATATTCAAGTCTAATAATGCCACATACCCGACTACGGCGAAGGTCTCGGGTAAGGGGTGTTACATTTGATTGGTATCAGAGCCACAGTTTAGTCGATTCTAGGACTACCGTAGCGCGTGTGAGTCTAGCTATACATGCCTTTATCATATATTGATAGTGTGGTGACTTCTGACAGCCTGAACTTTGTTTTATATAGTAAATGGACACAGATCCTGAAAGAGCCGTAGCTGATGATGTAGAGAGTGTAGCGCCTGACCGCGCACATGGATCAGCGCCGGTAGACTCTTGACCTGTTTCGGGTAGCCACGAAGGAGAGACTAAACAAGCCTTTTATCAGATGATGAATGAGTGGTTTGCCCAATTTATTCGAACTAACCCGGCTGTACACCAACCTCCACCCCCGAATAATCCAACTCCGATTCCTTCAGCACCCCCGATGATAGATCTGGTGAGATCTAGTAGGCCCCCATTTGATAAAATCCGAAAATTTGGGGCCGAAGAATTTAAAGCCAATGATGACGATGATGCAGAGCGAGCCGAAATGTGGCTTGATAACACTATTCGGGTACTTGATGAGCTATCTTGTACTCGGATGAATGCACGAAGTGTGCTATATCCTTCTCATGGGACATCGTGCATATCACTCGTGGAATACACTAGTATCGATGGTTCCGAAAGAAAAAGTGACTCAGGATTTCTTCCAAATTGAATTTCGCAAGAAGTATATTAGCCAAAGATTCATTGATCAAAAACAAAAAGAATTCCTTGAGCTGAAACAAGGACGAATGACCGTGACGGAATATGAACGAAAATTTGTCAGGCTCAGCAGATATGCTAGAGAGTGTGTTTCTACTGAAGCTATTATGTGTAAAAGATTTGAAGATGGCCTGAATGAGGATATAAAGATGTTTGTTGGCATTCTTGAAATTCAAGAGTTTGTGACTTTAGTTGAGAGAGCTTGCAAAGCTGAAGAGCTCGGGAAAGAGAAAAGAAAGGCTGAGACTGAAGCTAGAGGCATTTGTAAAAGATCTTCGAGTACGGTCTTTCATTCTACAACCAAGAAGTCTAGAGATGACTACAGCCGACATAAAGCTACTACAGATCCACCTAGACGGGATCGACCTCCTATGAGCTCTCGAGCTACCTCGATAGCCAGTGTTGGTAACGTTCCTCAGAATAGAGTTGAATGTGAGCACCGTGGGAAATGGCACTCAGGGAGATGTAGATTTCATGATCGGTCTTGCTATAAATGTGGATCGTCAGGTCATTTTATTAGAGAATGTCCGAGGTTAGCTGAGCAGAATACAGTTTAGAACACTAAGCCGAGCAACACGTCAATGCGAGGTAGACCACCCAGACATTTCGGCAATGTAGGTGGTAGTCAGAAAGGAACGAAGAACACTACAGTTTGATCTGAGGCTAGAGCTCCAGCTAGAGCTTATGCTGCACGAGCCAGAGAGGATGCTTCCTCCCCCGATGTCATTACCGGTACTTTCACCCTTTATAACACTACTGTAATTGCATTAATTGATCCTGTTTCGACTCACTCATATATGTTTGAAACTTTAGAATTCGGAAAGACTCTGCTAGTTGAGTCTACCGAGTTTGTGATTCGTGTGTCCAACCCTTTGGGTAGATGTGTACTTGTTAACAAAGTGTGTAGAGATTGCCCGTTGATGATTCGGGATTATTGCTTCGTAGCTGATTTAATGTTGTTTCCCTTTGACGAATTTGATATATTCTTGGGTATGGACTGGTTAACTTCACATGAGGCAGTAGTGGATTGTAAAAGAAAGCTTATTGATTTGAAATGTCGAAACGGTGAGACCATCAGAATTAAATCTTGTGATGTAAATGGGTTGCCTACAGTAAGTGTGAGTTCTGGATGAATGAAGTCAGCTTCTTGGGTCATGTTGTTTCGGTGTCAGGTATTCGGGTGGATCCAAACAAAATAGCAGCTATACTCGATTGGAAGCCACCAAAGAATGTTTCCGAGATCTGAAGTTTCCTAGGCCTTACGGGATATTACAGACGATTTGTAAAAGGTTTTTCTATTATAGCTACACCTTTGACGAGACTACTACAGAAAGATGTCAAATTTGAGTGGTCAGAAAGGTGTCAGAAAGTTTCGAGCAGTTGAAAGCCCTTTTGACCGAAGCTCCGGTGTTAACTTAGCCTGAATCAGGTAAAGAATTTATTATTTTTAGCGATGCTTCCTTGAATGGGTTGGGTTGCGTTTTAATGAAAGAAGGCAAGGTTATAGCCTACGCTTCGAGACAATTGAAGCCGCATGAGAAAAATTATCCAACTCACGATTTGGAGTTAGCAGCCATTGTGTTCGCTTTGAAAATTTGGCGTCACTATTTATTCAGCGAAAAATGTCATATTTATTCAGATCATAAAAGTCTAAAGTATTTAATGACTCAGAAAGATCTAAATTTGAGACAACGCAGATGGTTAGAATTGTTTGAAAGACTATGAATTAGTGATTGACTACCATCCGGAAAAGCTAATGTTGTTGCGACGCGCGTTAAGTCGAAAAGCATTTTTGCTCTTCATGTGTTGAATGCACGATGTTTATGTCGATGATGGTTCGATCATAGCCGAGTTACAAGCAAGACCGATGCTTATTCAACAAATTTGTGATGCACAGAAAGTTGACGAAAATTTGGTTGCTATTCAGATTCAGTGTGAAAACGGTACAGAATCAGATTTTCAGATTGATGCAAATGATTGTTTGAATTATAAAAGTCGATTGTGCGTTCCTAAGAACTCAGATTTGATACAGATGATTCTGAGTGAGGCCCATAATGGTCGAATGTCGATACACCCGGGTAGCACGAAAATGTATAACGATTTGAAACAGTTCTATTGGTGGCCTGGCATGAAACGAGATATATCTGAATTTTTTCCAAGTGCTTAGTCTGTCAACAAGTGAAAGCTGAGCATCAGTTACCATCCAGATTACTTCAGCCAATCATGATACCCGAATGGAAATGGGATAGAATTACAATGGATTTTGTATCCGGTCTTCCTATGACATCTAGTAAGAAAGATGCCGTATGGGTTATCGTTGATAGACTGACTAAATCAGCTCATTTTGTGCCGGTACGTACCGACTATTCACTTGATAAGCTTGCCGAATTGTATGTGTCGTAGATTGTAAGGTTGCACGGTGTACCGAGTTCCATTGTTTCAGATAGGGACCCGAGATTCACATCGCGGTTCTGGAAGAAATTACAAGATGCTTTAGGTACTAAACTTCATTTTAGTACAGCCTTCCATCCGCAAACAGACGGTCAGTCTGAGCGAACTATTTTAATACTTGAGGACATGTTGAGGTGTTGCGTTCTCGAGTTTGAAGGTATGTGGGAAGGATACCTACCTTTGATTGAATTTGCTTACAATAATAGCTTCCAATCTAGCATAAAAATGGCGCCTTATGAAGCCTTGTACGGGTGAAAATGTCGCACGCCGTTGTATTGGACTGAGCTCAACGAAAATAAGATACACGGGGTTGATTGGATTAAAGAAACAGAACAGAAAGTGGTTGCCATTAGAAACAATTTCAAAGTTGCTTCGGATTGTCAAAAGTCCTATGCCGATTTGAAGCAAAAGGACATTGAATTTCAGGTCAGAGATCGGGTGTTCCTAAAAGTTTCTCCATGGAAGTAAATACTCCGATTTGGTTGGAAAGGCAAGTTGAGCCCGAGATTTATCGGACCGTATGAAATCATTGAGCGTATAGGGCCCGTTGCTTACAGATTGAGATTGCCCCTTGACTTAGAAAAGATACACAATGTATTTCACGTTTCGATGCTTTGCAAATACAGATCGGACCCGTCCCATGTGATCACATCATCAGAGATTGAAATTCGATCCGATTTGACATATGATGAGGAACCAATTCGTATCTTGGCTCAGGAAATGAAGGAGTTGAGAAATAAGAGGATTCCATTAGTGAAAGTATTATGGAATAGACACGGAGTTGAAGAGGCCACGTGGGAACCTGAAGATTCAATGAGGCAACAATATCCGATCTTATTTAACGGTAAAATTTTCGAGGACGAAAATCTTTAAGGGGGGAGAGTTGTAACAGACCAATTTTGACCCTAATCGGAATGGTGGTTTCGGGACCACGAATGAGAGCTTAGTAAGTAATATTCTAATAATTTATTCTGTATCGCTTATATGTGAATTATTAGAGGTGAAAGTTTCGTAGAAGAAATTCATCGTTTAAGTGCTTAAATTGATAAAAAGGATTTAATCACGAAAAGCGTAAATGTTACGTGCTAAGGTGCAATGTACTAAATTGTTTGTGGCTTTTTAAGTGGGTGTCCAAAAAGGGCAATTAGCCATTGACCATAGGAATGGACTAACAATGGGCTAAGTTAGCTAAATATATATGTTAGTTTAATTATATTTTTCTTATGTGCTTATGATAGTATTTTATAAGGAAATAATGTAAGTGTACATAATAAATAAAACATAAAATAAGGCCACTATCTTCTTCATTCTCTCATGGCCGATTTTAGCTAGTGAAAGGGGTAAATTAAATTGTTTTCTTGCATGGGAGGACTTGCATGTCAAATTCCCCACAATTTAATATGGTGGACGGTAAGCATGCTAGGAAAATTATAGTTTTAGTATTTTATAACTAAAATAGTATTATTATAATAAGCATGCTAATATGTGTTAGGAAATTAAAACAAAAAGAAGTATTTTCTATTTTAATCTCTTTTCTCTCCCCACCTTCTTCACGAATTCAAATTGAAAGAAGAGAAGAAACTTGAAACCTCCATTGTTCGGCCTTGCATGTAGTAGAAAGGTGGGTATTTTAGCTTGATTTTAGTAAGTCTTTTTATATAGTAATTGTTTGCTTTGGATGCTAATAAAATCATGTTAAAATTTTGGGTTTAAGCAAGCTAATATTCGGCCTAAGATGAACACTCTTGAGCTGTTTTTTTTTTTTTTTGATGTGATAAATGTTTAGTTTGGATTCAAAAATGACATGAATAGCTTAAGAGACTTAGAAGAATTGAATGACTTGTGGTTTAAAGTATATGGAAGTTATAGGAATTTGTTTGAAATTGAGCATAGAGATGCTCTTATTATTCGGCTGGAATTTGGATGAATAAATTGTGGTTATTTAGCTTGTTGCTTGGTCTTACGTTGAAGAAAATGCATGGGTACATTGAATTAGCAAAATTCGGTCATAAGAGAAAATGTAATTGAGCTATTATATTCGGTTATATATATATAAAGTTAATGTACGGCCATAGATAAGAAGGTAAGTTTTAAGTTAAAATACATTAAATAGATTATTACCAATATGTTCAATA
The DNA here is from genome assembly GCA_025503065.1 of Gossypium bickii. Taxonomy (NCBI): domain Eukaryota; kingdom Viridiplantae; phylum Streptophyta; class Magnoliopsida; order Malvales; family Malvaceae; genus Gossypium; species Gossypium bickii. Next base: position 30,282,929 of record CP106712.1, read on the forward strand.
ATATTATTGAATATACTTGAACAAGATAGTGGGTGATAGCCGAATATAAATGTTCATGTATTGGATTGAATATGTTTGGAAATGTGACGTGGGTGAATACAGTTGATATGGTATGCGAATGTGCTGTACGTGCATGAATTAAAAATGATGTACGACTTGAGCAATGTTTGTTAGTTTAATTATTATAATCGCATTATATTCAAATTGATGTTCGAATTTGAATGATAATGTTTGAATGTATAGGTCATAATTATTGCTCGTATTCGGATATGCATAATATACATGTTGGAAAAAATTCTATTTTAATGCCGAAAGCATGGAATTAATATGTTTAAATATTACAAATGTCGGGGGAATAATTGGCAAATTATATATTATAGGATTTTGCTTTTAAATTGAATGAAAGTGTGGTTTAATTGGTTTAATTGAACCGAATTAGATCAAGAACAAAAAGAGAAGAATTTGGAGCGAGGAAAAGCTAAACTAAACGAATAGTTGGAGATTCGAATCTATCGACTTCTAAGGTAAGTCCTTAAGCTATAGTATATTGAAGAATTATTTACGAATCTATTGTACGATAATGTTTGATAAATTTTAGTAGATATTCGTGTCATAGCCGAATGTATATAAGCCTATTAGAATGGTTTTGATTGTTTGATGTAAATAAGCCAAAGTAAATTAAATATGCGATATAGTTATGAAAAGTGTTAGCAATAAACGATTGTATTAATGTGTTTCGGGCTTTAAGCCTAGCAGGCCTAGTGCCGGTGATTTAATTCAGGCTTTTACGCCTAGCAGGCCTTGTGCCGGTGTTACTTATCGGGCTTTTACGCCTAGCAGGCCTTGTGCCGGTGATTTAATTCAGGCTTTTACGCCTAGCAGGCCTTGTGTCGGTGTTACTTATCGGGCTTTTACGCCTAGCAGGCCTTGTGCCGGTGTTACTTATCGGGCTTTTACGCCTAGCAGGCTTAATGCCGGTGATGTATTTGACAAAATAGAAACCGAAATTGTGTTCAAGGCGAATTAAAGCAAATTTATCGAGTTAACGGTTCAGGTAAGCATGTAAAGCAGGAATGTACTTCTTACTTATTTAAGGCAAGGTAAACCAGTGATTCAGTGATTTATTACAAATGGTATGTGTTATGAGTGAAGTATATACATATATATATATATGGTTATAATATGTGTCCTCGGTTTTACTAACGAATGATATGGATACCTGACTAGGTATATTCGGCCACATGGGTGGTTGTGTAATTGATGCCATGTCATAATTATTGAAATTTAAGTATATGAATGTTTGTATCTATGGTTACATGATGACATTTTGGGTTTTGAAAGCTTGATAATAAATATGAATACAAGCGTATGTTGAATTTTAGTAATTTACATGTTGATATTTGAATGTTATTTTTATCGTGAAATTAGGACTTACTAAGCTAGTAAGCTTAATTGTGTAAATTGTTTCCCTGTTTTATAGATTAGGTTCAAGCTACAAGCTCGTCGGGATCGTTCGGAAAGTCGCCCACACTATCAATCTATATTTTGGTACTCTTTCATTTTGGTTTTCGAATGAAGGCATGTATAGGAAAGACTTTGTCTTTGTTGTGATGAAAACTTTTGGTTCATGTATATAATAGCCATGCGAATATGGCTAAATTTTTAGTTTTTCGAATGAAGGCATGTATAGGAAAGACTTTGTCTTTGTTGTGATGAAAACTTTTGGTTCATGTATATAATAGCCATGCGAATATGGCTAAATTTTTAGTTAAGTATGTTTGTTTGTGCTTTTGATGCAAATGTCGGTTTATGTTGGCAATGTTTGTGCATTCTTAATCGAAGTTTAATCGTTTTTGATAAGGAAATGTATGTATGAGAAATGAATCCTTGTATGAGGTATGTGGGTATGTTCGGTTACAAGCTAGTTACTCATAATTTGCAATGAAGTAGTTTTTAGTTAACAGCAGTGATGTGATTTTCAAAAATCACCAAAAATAGAATACGTTGAATTAGAAGGTGAATGAGGTATAGAATCAAAGCTTATTGTGTCTATTTTTATATGAAAGAAACAGAATAGGCAAAGGAGTTTTATGTTGTGAGATAATTAAATTTTAGTGAGATTTGTTCTGAATGAATTCGTGAATCCATGTTCTGTCTTGGAAAAATTGTTAAAAATTTTACAAAAATAGTTATGGAACATACTTTATAGGCTTAAAATCCTTGATGAGTCTATTTTTTATTGAAATAAACAAGAATGTTATTGGAAATTCGTGCCATGAGATAAATGAGTTTTTGTAATGACAGGTCAGAATTGTCAACAGTGAAATAGGGGAAACTTTGATGAATAAACTGTACTAATTGGCCGCATGAAAAGTTATGGAAAACTTATGGTAAATCCATATATTAGTCTAGTTTCAAGGAAAATTTACGGATCTGAATTTCGAGTTTTGTAACTCAAGTTATGGTCAATTTAGTCAGCATGATGCAGTTTGACAGCTTTAAATTTTTATGTCCCGAACTTATATTCAAGTCTAATAATGCCACATACCCGACTCCGGCGAAGGTCTCGGGTAAGGGGTGTTACATGTAAGACCATGTCTTGGACTTTGGCATATTGTTTGATTCGTGTAAGACCCTGTCTGGGATAGTAGCATCGATATCTGAGTACATATAAGACCACGTCTGGGACGTTGGCATTGTACGACCATTCTAAGTATTCTAAGCTTCCTATTTGATTCCGAATGGTTTAACAGGCAAGTCCAAGAAATGATTGACTATGTGAGTTGTATATCTGTTTTAGGTACGTTTGAAAAGTACACTATGTGTGGATGAAAGGTGTGTGTCTATATGAGGTTACTAAAGTGAATATGTATATAGATTTGATGAGGTAATATGTGAATATATGCTTAAATGAGTTATGTGTATAAGTGATACTTGATTTGAGGAATGTGGTAAGCAATGGCTAAACAAATGAGCCAAAAAATGTGTGATGAATTTGCAATGGGAAGCATTAATGTCATAGTATCAATGTAGCTATGTGCATTTTATGCTAAGTTTATTTGTATATGGCTTACTAAGCTTTTGAAAACTTACTTTGTGTGTGTTTATTCAGTTTTACAGATCGTCAAAGCTACGAAAAGCTCGGGAATCGTCGAGGATCATCACCACATTATCAATATTTATTTTGGTACTTTTGAATGTGTATATAGTTAAATATGGCATGTATAGGCTAGTTATTTTGGAATATGTTTGAGGTGTGTACATAGCCATGTGATATGGCTTGATAAATGTTGGTGATGATAGTGAGTAGTCATGATATATGATGCATGTTTTGGTATGGCTTGATGGCTAATGAATTGATAATATGAATGGTAAGCTTTTTGATGCAAAGCTAGTATATCATTGATGAGAATATGTCTTATAATTGTGTAAGTTGTGGATGAACTATGCTTTGATATATTTGTGAATTAGTTGAGTTAAAGGGCATAAAAGATGTTGTGATGAAATGTTCCTAACTGGGATATTATGTTTAGCATATGGTATGATTTTTGTTACGATTTATGTTTGGATTGATGCCAAATTGTACTTGTAGGGATTGCTCAATGTATGAGTGGCAATTTGGCATTGTAGATGGCCTATAATTGCCCACACTGTTGAGCGCACGGACGTGTGGCTCGACCGTGTCCTTCGTGGTTGTGTTTCAAAACAAGTCAGACTCGACCACGAGCTGGACACACGGGCGTGTGACTGAGATTGGGTCTCATGATCGAACGGCTGGCGATGACACACTGTCCCAAGCCATATTAAGAATTCTGGAGAGGGTCGCTGGGACCAATACTGGTACTAGGGTCGGTTACAGAATGACTGCGGTCCAATGGAGCTGAGATTTTTAAGGGTGTTGCTAGAGTTTCCCCTAATGTGGCTAAATACTGGATAGAGGCTACAGAGAGAATTATGGACGACCTGGACTGCACCACCGACCAAAGATTAAAGGGTGCTGTATCGCTGCTACGAGATGAAGCATATCAGTGGTGGCTCACTATAAAGGATGGCACTCAGCCCGAACGAATGACCTGGGAATTCTTCAAATCTACCTTCCAGGGAAAATAAGTAGGTGCCAGTTATGTGGATGCCCGGAGGAGAGAGTTTTTAAATCTGACTTAAGGGGACAGATCAGTAGTCGACTATGAGTCTGAGTTCTTAAGACTGAACTGCTATGCAAGAGGTATGGTGGCAACTGAGTACAAGCGATGTGCTCACTTCGAGGATGGCCTCAGGGATACCTTAAGGGTTCTGATAGCTCCACAAAGGAAGCCAGACTTTGTTGCACTGGTTGATAAGGCAAAGATTGTTGAAGAAGTTAAGTGTACTGAGCACCAGATCCGTAAGCAAGAGAGAGATAGGAACAAGAGGGATTCGAAGCCCTCAAGTTCCGTTCAGAGGCCTAAGAACAAGGCCAGAGTAGATTGGTCGGTCAGAGCTGGGACCCCTATTGCTACTACTGGACAACAGCCTTGTACTAATTATGAGAGTGTTGGAAAAGAACTGGGGCATGCTTGAGTTTGCGGTTCATTGGAGCACCGTATCAGGGAGTGTCCACAGAGGCCTGATCAAATGCAAGCTCTTGGTATGGGTACTGCACAGTCGCAGAGGGGTGTTCAGCAGCCACTGAGAGGCCACGGTCAGGCTCAAGGTGGTAATGGGTTGGGCCGTGGGCAGAGAGCACCAGGAAGAGGTGCTAATCAGATTGAGGTGAGGCAGCCGGCTCTGGTATATGCTGCACGTCGCTGAGAGGAAGGAGATGCTCCAGATGTCATCACGGCTACGTTCTTAATTTTTAATGTACCTTATACTGTATTGATAGATATAGGATCCACTCATTCTTATGTTGCCTGCTCTGTTACTAAAAACTTGGGGATTCCGGTTGAGAGTACTCCGAGTAAAATTACAGTATTAAGTCCATTGGGTAGTCCGTCTAGGTTAATAAGTTATTTACAGACGTCCCTTTAGAGGTACAATTAGTTATTTTTCTTACCAATCTAATGGAACTCCCTTTTGGAGAATTCGATCTGATACTTGGGATGGATTGGTTGGCCAGACAACGAGTGAGTTTGGATTGTTCCACTAAACGGGTCGTACTGAGATTTGAGGAGGACAACGAGAGAGTTGTAATTGGGGAACGTCGGAACTACTTGTCGAATGTGATTTCTGCATTGAGGGTCGAAAAGTTGGTTCGGGATGTGAGGCGTATCTGGCCTACATCAGTGTTGTAGATTCTGGGGATTCTTCTGTTAGGGAAATTAGAACGGTTAAAGACTTTCTGGATGTTTTCGCTGAAGAGATACCTGGGTTACCTCCAAACCGTAAAGTTGAGTTTGGGATTGAGCTCCTTCCTGGTACAGCTTCGTTGTCCATTGCCCCGTATAGAATGGAATCGAATGAGCTTGTGGAGCTTAAAGCTCAAATTTAAGATTTACTAGATCGTGGGTTCATTCGCCCTAGTGTGTCTCCGTGGGCAGCACCAGTGTTGTTCGTGAAAAAGAAGGATGGATCCATGTGCATGTGCATTGGTTACAGAGAACTGAACAAACTAACCATTAAGAATGAGTACCCTTTGCCGAGGATGGATGACCTGTTGGATCAGTTTCGAGGAGCTTCAGTTTTCACTAAAATTGACCTCTGATCTAATTACCATCAGTTAAGAGTTAAGGAGGCTGATCTATACAAGATTGCGTTTAGGACTCGCTATGGGCACTACGAGTTTTTAGTAATGCCGTTTGGATTGATGAATGCACTAGAAGCCTTTATGGATCTGATGAACCGAATGTTCCAGCCCTATCTGGATCGATTCGTGGTAGTCTTCATTGATGACATTCTGGTGTATTCAAAGACTGGTGATGAACATGATGAACATCTCCAAGTGGTTTTGCAAGTTTCGAGAGAGAAACAACTGTACGCCAAGCTCAGTAAGTGTGAGTTTTGGTTAAAAGAAGTAACTTTTCTGGGTCATGTAGTCTTTGCTGAGGGGATTACGGTCAATCCTCGAAAGATTGAGGTTGTCTTGGATTAGAAGTAGCCTAAGACTGTATCAGATATTCACAATTTTCTGGGACTGGTTGGGTACTATCGACAATTTGTAGAGGGGTTTTCTCTTATTACAACATCCTTGACTAAGCTACTACGTAAAGGTGTGCCGTTTAACTGGACTGATGCACAGCAAAAGAGCTTTGAAAAGCTCAAGACTGTATTGACCGAGGTCTCTGTTCTGATACAGCTAGAGTCTGGGAAAGAGTTTACGGTGTACAGTGATGCATCTAGGAAAGAGTTTACGGTGTACAGTGATGCATCAGATGTCGGTTTAGGATGTTTGTTGATGCAAGAGGGTAAGGTGGTTCCGTACACGTCCCAACAGCTTAAGACTCATGAGGCAAATTATTCGACGCATGTCTTGGAGTTGGCCGTAGTGGTATTCGCACTGAAAATTTGGAGGCATTACTTGTATGGTGAGAAGTTTCTCATTTACACTGATCACAAGAGTCTCAAGTACCTCCTCACTTAGAAGGAGCTAAACCTTAGGCAGCGTAGATGGATTAAGCTACTGAAGGATTACGACTGTATGATTGAATAACACCCTGGTAAGGCTAATGTGGTGGCCGACGCACTGAGTCGTAGAGCTATAACTGATTTGAGGGCAATGTCTGCTCGTCTAAGTTTACTTGATGATGGTAGCCTATTGGCTAAACTCCAGGTTAAATCAATGTGGATCGAGCAGAATAAGGTTAAACAGTTGAAGGATGAGTCACTGGGTCTTCGATTCCGATTGATTAAGAGTAGTAATACATCAGATTTCAGATTTAATAGCGAAGGGGTTCTCTATTTCAATGGAAGAGTCTATGTACCTAATGATGCCGAGTTGAGACAGTCCATATGCTATGCATCCTGGCGAGAATAAGATGTACCGAGGCCTTCGTGAGCTATCCTAATGGCTAGGTCTTAAGCGAGATGTTACCGATTTTTTGAGTAAATGTCTAACATGCAGCAGGTTAAGACCGAACATCAGCTACCCTCAAGTTTACTGCAGCCAGTTAAAATTCTGCTTTGGAAGTGGGAAAGAGTGACTATGGATTTCGTAAGTGGGTTGCCCTTAACGCCTACTAAGAAAGATTCAGCATGGGTCATCGTGGATCGGTTTACCAAGTCTGCCCATTTTGTACATGTTCGTATTAATTACTTTCTGCAAAAGCTGGCTAAACTGTATATGTCGGAGATAGCGAGACTGCATGGGGTACCAGTTTTGATAATATCTGATAGGGATCCTTGCTTTACGTTTCGATTCTGGAAGAAGCTACATGAAGCTCTAGGTACAAGGTTGGACTTTAGTATTGTGTTCCATCCTCAGACATATGGTCAATTTGAGAGGGTGATTTAGATACTAGTGGATATGTTAAAAGGTTGTGTAATTGACTTCAGAGGCAGTTGGGAAGAATTTTTGTCGTTGGCAGAGTTCGCTTACAACAGCAGCTACCAGTCTAGCATATAGATGGCACCCTATGAGGAGCTCTATGGTCGTAAATGTTGTACTCCTTTATGTTGGACTGAGTTGGGCGAGCGCTATATTTTGGGTCCTGAACTGGTTTCTATATTGAGGATAAGGTTAGGTTGATTTGAGATTGAGTAAAAGAGGCATCTGATAGGAAAAAGTCGTATGCGGATCTAAAGCACCGAGAGATTGAGTATTCTGTGGGGGACTTCGCTTTTCTTAAAGTCTTGCCGTGGAAAAAGGTTCTGAGATTTGGTCGTAAAGGCAAGTTGAGCCCCAGATACATTAGACCTTATCGCATACTGAGTCGTGTGGGACCAATTGCCTACCAGCTAGAGCTACCTCCAGAGTTGGAGCGAATTCACAATGTGTTCCACGTATCTAGATTGAGACGATACCGCTCTAATCCCACACATATTGTTCCAGTGGAGGAGATCGATGTTAGGTCAGATGTAACCTTCGAGGAGGAGCCTGTACAGATATTGGACCGCGATGTTAAAGTTTTGAGAAGAAAGTCCATCCTATTGGTTAAGGTTCTTCGGCGTAATCATAGTTCTGAAAAGCTATGTGGGAGCCTGAGGATGCAATGCAGCAGCAATGCCCTCATCTTTTCTGATCAGGTAGAATTTTGAGGCCGAAATTTTCTTTAAGGGGGGTAGAGTTGTAATGCCCAAAAATCTTTAATATTTATTTTTGTATGCTCGTAACACAAATGTCTATCTACTTTAGTGGTTATGTGTTCTGGGAGTGTCTGAGAAGTCTTGGGTTCAAGCCTTAGCTTGGGAAAAATTTTGTTTTTATTTGAATAAACCCCTATATTTAGATAGTATGCTTATAAATAAATGTTGATAAAATATAGTAGAATGGGCTTGCTAGTCTGGTGGTTAAGTGGAGTGCAGATAAGTAGGAGGTCTGGAGTTCGAGTACTGACGCAATCATAGAATTTATTTTTACTGCTGTTGCCATGGGAGTGTTGTGGTTTGACCGAAACACTAAAGAGTTTGAGTGGAATTTGAATTAGGTGGTAGAGGGAGGGGTAGACGGTTTCGGGGAGAAGATTAAGGGATTTTGATTGAGGAGTGAGGAGTTTAAGCACATTCAAACTGTATTTGCAAGTTCGGCAATCCCTCTCCCTCTTTCTTTTCTGACGTTACTCCCTCCTCTACCATCTTTCTTTTCTTTTTGCCTCCATAGCCGAATCCTATCCCTCTTTCCCCCACTTTTTTTCGCTTTTCCTTTGACTCCAATCTCCCTGTGTTGCTACTGAATTTTAAGAGCTTCCCCTCTACCTGCTGATTTGTTCCCTCTCCATCATTTTCTTTTCTTTTTGTTTTAGCCGAAATTCCCCATTGCTATTGTCTTTCTCTCCGATTCTCTCTTATAAATGCCAAAACTTTAGGTGTTCCCCTTACCTTTCATTTTTGGTCTATCCTACTCTTTGTCGAATTAGTATTCCTTTTCTATTCTACAGGTTGTGCTTTCGATAAGTCGTACTCGTTCTGGCTTAGACTATTCTTGTAAATATTCTTTTAAAAGGGGTTTCGACTAGAATTGCAGGAATTAATCGAGGAGCTTGTAATCATTCATTTCCAATGGTTTAAGTGAGTAGGGCTTAGGTTGTTCAAACAAGGTAAGTGGTTGTCGATCAAGTGCATAAGTGTTAGAATATGGATTGTTTTAAATTTGTTTGAGGTGCGATTAATTGTGTGACCATGGTTGAACATAGGTTTCGGAGTGCTTGAGGATTGTGTGCGCATCTTTCGTAATAAGGTGTGTAAACACTGTTCTACAATTGAAAATCAGCGAAAAGCCAAAAAGTAAATCTGTTGACACCACACGGGCGTGTGGCCACCCATGTGGTAGCCCATGCGATCGAACACGAGTGTGTGGTCGACAAGGCAGGCCATGTGCAATTTCATGGGCCGGGCTGAACTGGGCCGTGTGGGCCCTCCACGAGCAAACCACATGAGCGTGTGGAATTTATTGGGCCAGGTCGTGTGTCCACACGTCCAAGGCCATTTTGTGCCGTGTGGGCCACATGGGTGTGTGGGCCTCATGGGCCCGTAAGATGGGCCTGTAGGCCTAATGTAACACCCCTTACCCGTATTTAACGCCTGAATCGGATAAGAGGCATTACCGAACTTAACTTTCTTACACCCACAACATCAGGCCATAAAGTTTAATTCTAACTTAAAACTTTTCATTTATAATCATAACGTCCCTATCAAGGGTCTACGAGACCCTAAACATACATTTGGAATGATCCGGGACCAAAGAGGAAACTTTCGTGCACTTAGAAAAATTTTGCTTAAACTGGCAACACGCCTGTGTGAAATGGAACATGCCCATCTCACACGCCCATGTTCCTAGCCCGTGTGGAATTTATTTTTTGTTTCGAACCTACAGGGGTTTCCACTAGGCCAGACACACGCCCGTGTCCCTCACACAGCCTCGACACGCCCGTGTGCCAAAAACAATGGCATTCTGTTTGTGACGTCATCACCTCACTATGGTCACATAGCCAAGGCACATGCCCGTGTCCTTAGACCGTGTGTCGAATTAAATTCCTAATTTTAGGTGCAAACTTCACACTGCCTGGGCACACGCCCATGTCCATGGACTTGCCTCCCACACGGCTGAGACACACGGCCGCGTCTCTGCCCGTGTGTTTACTACTAAGCATACTGACTTGTAAACCTAGCATGCATGGGGTAACAAGGCCAACCAACACACCCATGGGGCTAACCGTGTCTCTACCCGTGTAGACATTTGGAAGGCTATCTACCAAGCCAAATGCCACCCTATACAGCAATCATACTTACACCAACTCAATCCAACATATATCAGGACTATAAAGCACTTCTAAAGACCCAAAATCAAGACATCCACACAAGCATACACTTAATGAAATTCATCATCATTGCATTTATGTAAATTTGTTAAGTATTGGCCCAATTCCAATGACCACTTACAAAATGAATTTAACAACATTAATAGCCAACACTTTGGCTAACAAATATGACATAACAAAGGAGATTAAGTTCTATACATGCCATACTCAAAATGAATCTAACTTTGCTATACCAAAGAGTAGTCGATAGTGTTATTTCTGAACTCTGACATTCAATGAATTCCCGAGCTAACTTGGCGATGCTACAAGGAAAAGATAAATGAGAGGGGTAAGCATAAAGCTTACTAAGTTTGCATGAAAATAAATAACAACATAAGCTCACAATGTCATCCAACCATGGTATTGGATAAAACATAAAGTCTTAAGCACTTTGTCAACACTTACTCATGCTTATTCTTATCGAATGCATACCATGTCACATATCGTAAACATTTCTCATGAGTTACTCACGGGAACCTGTGATCACTCAATCACATCACTTTAGCACTAACCTCATTTCTATTCCAAGGTTAACTATTTATCCCACTAAATCACTTGGGATATTTGATGATACTTGTTCATCGTTATTCACATAATACAATACCAATGCCACATCCCGGATGTGGTCTTACATGGGGTCACCTCTAAGTGCCATGCCATATCCTAGATATGGTCTTCTACGGAATCTCATATCAATTATCAATGCCACATCCTGGATATGGTCTTATACAATTTTTCTTATTCAAAACCAATGCCATATCCTAGATATGGTCTTATACGGGGTCTCAATTAGGTGTCGAGCCCATGTCTCAGACATGGTATTACATGGGACCTTATTTGTAACACCCCTTACCCATATCCAACGCCGAAACAGGGTACGAGGCGTTACTGGACTTAAAATTTCTTGAACATTTAAAACCGGGTCATAAAATTTCATCAAATTTCAAACTTTTCTAACACATGTATTTTGTTCCTTATATGAGCTTATAAAGCTCAAAACATCCTTTAGGATGGTTCGGGACTAAACTGAGAACTTTTGAAACATTTGGAAAAATTTTGAATATTTTATCAAAACAGGGGACACAGGCCCGTGTGGTATGGGACACGCCCGTATCTCTAACCCGTGTAACTCTCTCTTTATGACGTCATCATCAAAACAGGGTCACAGGGCCTTGGCACACGCCTGTGCCCTTAGACCGTGTCTGTCACATTGCTGAGACACATGGTCGTGTCTCTGCCTGTGTCGCCTGGAAGTTGGCTAATTTCCAAGACAGTTCCCAAGATAAAACACAAACTCTCTTGTATCCATTTCATCAACATGTATCATGCTATAATTGGACATCCGAATATCCAATTTTGCATACACATCCCACACACATCGTGATACGATCCGCCTCGGGGTGAGTCAAAATGTATGCTAGTTGCCCAATCGTCTACGAGGAGGAATTAAGTCTTCGGAAAATAATCAAAAAAATATGGATGAGTTTGCAGAAGATTTAGGTGAATTTGTTTAGAAGGTGGGTTTAAGTTAGGAATGGAGGTGTTTAAATGAAAGAGTTAATTTGGATAATTAAAATGATAGGTTCGGTTTAAGATGAAGGGAAAGAAGATGGGATTCGGTTTAAGGTTGAACAAACAATGATAGGCTGATGGCAATGGAGTTGGATAGATGGATAAGTGATGGTTTAGATAAATGATAGGTGATAGTTAATGGGAATGGATGAAAGAACTTAAACAAAGAATCGATTCAACACTAATAAAGTGCCACCCCGGGTTCTATATTTGTTTAAGGTGGAAAAATGGTAGTCGATGATGGACCAAGACCCGTTATCTATAAAGATAAGAACCTATGGTATAAGTTGATGGAAGAGAACGATTGACACCACAAGCAAGAAAACTTGATAAGTCGAAATTGAAACTCGTACGAAAGATAGAGAGGAGAATAAACTCATTTAATGAACAAAAGTTCATAAAATATAATCAAAGTTCAAAAGTCTCAAAAAGTCCTCCTTTTACAAACTAATAACAGGTATATATAGTGCTTACATGTGGTTAGCTGAAGAGACAAATGAATTCAACTTTAATATGCATTTAAATGGCTAAAATAAAAGTCTAAAAATTCTTGAATTCCTCCAGCCAAATAACAGCAACTTTATGACTCCTAATGAGCTGATTAAATGAATTTGACTGCTTAAAAAGTGTCCCTTCAGTTCTTCCATGATCAACTGAAAAGCCACCAGCCAAATGAAAAGTCTCAACTTTTGGAATTCTACCCATGTAACTCCCATCTTCAATGTGATTAATTCTTCAATTGAATTGCTTGTCAATGTCCTTTGAGTTCTCCATGATCAACCGAAAAATCACCAGCCAAATGATGGAGAAATGATTACTTGTAGTAAATACCATGAAGCAACATTACGGAAGTTGAAGACAAAAAGGCTACCGAATTTAAAGAACCATAATGCTCTTCTTTATTCAATAGTAATAATAGATGTAAGATGAAAAGTCTCCTGCAATTATCACATGTAACCGACAAATTAATGCAATTATTAAACTTAAAATAAATTGACAACTAACTGAATTAAATAAACTAACACTTAAACATCATTTATTCCAGTAACTAGCTTAATTAAATAAACTAACACTTAAAGCAACTAGCTTAATTAAATAAAGCATCATTAAATGAACTTAACTCCTGCATCAACAAATTAACTTAGCAACTAGATTAATTAAAGAAACAAGTATTAAATTAAATTCATTAAAAGAACTCAATTAATTAAAGTAAGTTGAGTTGAATTAATGACCAGCAACAATTTATTGAACTAAGATGCTTAAATGCAAGTATTTAAAATGCAAACGAAATGCAAATGTAAATATTAAATAAAGAGTTCAATTTAGTTGAATCGGTTCAAAGAGCAGGGATCAGCTTCATTTTGCCTTTTGGCCCCTCAAACTTAGGCCACTCTCGATGGCATCGGATGGAGTCGAACCATGATGCGACCAGGATCGCATCACATTGTCATTCATGAAATCAGTTGTAAACCACATCCAGAACATCTCAATTATGCAATTACCACCTACATGAATAACCACATCATAGACGTATAACAACCATCAATATTGGCCATCTCCAAATAGCCTTAACCAAAATGAACATTTATTAAATAAGGGCCAACATTTCAGGCCATAAGAAATATGACTTATATGACAAAATGATCAAGCCTACTATACATGCCATAACCCAAAAATTAATGTATTTAGATATACCAAGTGTTCTAAATGATAGTGTGAGCGAATCTCTGACGTCTACTGATCCCCGAGCTAACTTGGCGATACTACAAGGCAAGGGAAAAGAGAAGGGAAGTAAGCATAAATGCTTAGTAAGGTCATATGCAAATAATAAGATATTAATAAAATTGTGTGGATAAATCCTCACAATAATTTCTTAAGATGATATAATCATTATATCACAGACTTACACCTTATTACTCATGTTCACATTAATATGTCTACTTGAGTCACTATGACTAAATTATTTATTTCTCGGCCTACAGAGCTCCGAATGAAGAACCATTAATTTTCCCTGAAACTAGACTCACATGACTTCTAACCATAGAAATTTCAGAATTTTTCGTCAAGCCAATTAGTACAGTTTATTCATTAATTTTACCCCTGTTTCACTGTCCAACAGTTCAGACACTTCTTCACTACGAATCAATTTTCTTCTCATATAAAATTCATATGATGTTCTTGTTTATTTCACTTGAAAATATACTTATTAAGGATTTGAATCATATTAATTATACTTCATAATTATTTTTGTACAATATTTACTGATTTCCAAAGTTAGAACAGTGGATTCTGAAACTCATTCTGACCCTGTCTTACTAAAATTCAAATATCTCATAATTCACACTTCTTTTTCTTACTCTGTTTCTTTTATAGAAACAATAGACTCATTAAGCTTTAATTTCATATCTCACTGCTCATTTAATTCAATTTCCACTATTTTTGGTGATTTTTCAAACTTATACTAATGCTGCTACCCACAACTGTTTTAATGTCAATTTCACTCATTCATTAATTCTTTCTGTTAACTTTCATTTATACACACTTACACCAAAGCATATTATAACTTGGCACATAACAACCAAGTGATCATAGACACATCTTACTCATTTGCATGTTTATCATTAATGCATCATAATCCGATCACATTATTTATGAGTCTCGTATACATACTTATGCATAGTCATAATACTCACATATCCTACTCTTACTTATCTTGAGCATTCTCCCTGAATTTCCCATTGAACTACTTGTAATATTAGGGATGTTCGAGATATCTCGAACTCCTGGTAGGATGCCAATGCCATATCCCATATATGGTCTTACATGAGATCACATATCAGTGCTAATGCCATGTCCCAAACATGGTCTTACACTGGCACTCATCTCTAGCCGATGCCATGTCCCAGTCATGGTCTTACAATAACTCTACCCTGTCCGTGCCGATGCCATGTCCCTGACATGGTCTTACAGTAACATAACTTGAGGCCAATGCCATGTCCCAGTCATGATCTTACACTGGCTGTAACACGCCAAACCCGGCCTAGGCGTTATGACCGGATCTGGTATGCCACATGGAAAGGCTGTTTAAAGAAACTTCGTGACTGTCTAAAAGTTTTGAGTTTTGTTTTCATCTTGAAAACCAGATTCATTTTTTTTAGTCCTTGTAAAATGTTGTGAATATTACCAACTACAGAAAACTTGTTTTTTTTTAACACGAGGGTCGAAATCGATGGATTTCAGGATGTGACATGTTTGAAAACAATTATTGTAGTTTTCAAAAAATCCCAAGTTTAGTTGTTTATAGCTGGTGATCCGTTTGTTAATGTTTTGGAAAATGGTTATTTACTTTTTTAGGAAAACTTCATATTGAACATTTCATAATAGGCAGTCAACGCTTTAAAACAAAAACCAAAATTAAAGTCCTAGTGGCCTTATTACAGAACATATTCCCGAATTAAAACAAGTTTAATGTAATGAAAACAAGTTTACAAAAGAAATAACGCATGGCCACCACAGAGTCCACCTCGGCCCAAATCCTCAAGCTAGGGATTACATGCAAAATTAAGCAAAGGGGTGAGATACGAGAACACAGTGTGTAATCCCCCACACTATCGGTAACTGGGCCCAAACCCATTCAGATACCAGATGGGCCTTAGCCCTTATGAAATCAAATTGGGCGAAGCCCTTACAGAAACGAACTGGGCCTTAGCCCTATTAGCATGGTATATAAGATAATGGATGCAATGCAACCCAGCCTAGCCTAGTAATCCATCCGCTACACACCACCCGACCAACCAAAACACACCGGTGTGGATTTCTACAATCAACCCTCATCTGCTACACACCATCGATGGCAATCGCGCTGCTCATCCCAAAATTGTGACAGAGTCACCGATTTTGTGGTAGAGCCACCGAAATATTGTGACGGAGTCACTGAAATACACTACCCCTTTTCATCAATATCATATCCCAATCCCATGCAACATATTATCATAATGTGATGAATGCAAAACATATATCAATGTACCTCAGATAATCAGAACACACATATAATCATGCTAAGTTATCCGTATGGCATAGTTATAAATGTTACGTACCTGGTATCTCCAACCTTACCCGCTGAGGTATCTCAATTGTCGTTACGGCTATTTCGGCTTTTAGGTAATACACATATTACTACTAAACAAACAAATGAAAGTGTGTGAATTACACACCTGATTACGCGAAGGACTAAACATTCCTGATAGTCGTCATTCTCACTATCACGAACAACTATGATTTGTCTATTCAGATCCGATGTCGCCTCTCTTTCACAACCTGGTGGGAAATCCCAAACGGCTGATACCCTACGCCGTTTGAACTTAGGAGGAGAGGGTATGAGCCCACTCCCTTTAGGCTCCCTTGTTGATGCCTCCTTAGAACGGCTAGCAGTTGTATCCATGAAGAGAGTTCGACCAGTAAGGTACCACAGTGAAATTAGCGATTGTATAACAAAGAGGTTTGGTTATGATAGAGTACAACGAAAAGAGACTAATCGTACAGAAACTAGAGAGAAACTCTTTATCTTAATTATCAACGTAGCTCAGTTCTATCCTCTTGACTGAGTTCCTAAATAACTCACGAGTTCGAAATGGTGCTCCCATAAATAAAGAAGAAACTGCCTTTCAGCCTAAATACTTATATTAAAAACGTCCATCCATTACCCATATTAGGCCAAAACTAACTTACCACCCACTTTTCGAAATCCGAAGGATTACTAAGCACAGAAGAGAGTTGCCTGATCCCCACAACAATCGGCCTTGCTTAAAGAAGAACCGATCCAAGACAGGTTCGGCTATGGGACTTAATCCGATGTGTACATTCCATGTTAAGAGCAGATAAGAAGGGATTAGTTAAGAATGAAAAGAAAGTGAAATAGCCACCTCGGCTAATGAAAACGTAAGAGTGAAACAAACGAAAGAAGAAAGAAGATTACCAAGATCGAAGAAACCAAGAGATGCTCAACGAGTCCCCTTCTTACCAATAGTAAAATCAAAATGGCTAACCTAGCACTGAGGGGTATTCGGCCTAGAAGGAAAAAATCACAGTTTGAGAGAGTTTTATGTTCGACTCACAGAGAACTGAGAGAAGAAGAGATGAGAAGTAGCAAAGTTTCGGCTAAATAGGAAAACAAATATTAACAAGAGAGGTTCGACTATGTGGAGACGAAAATAAAGAAGCAAAGAAGAAAAGAAGATGAAGTAGAAGAAGAAGGATTTGGCTTTTGAAGAATTGGAGAAAGAGATGAGAGGTAACAAGGGAAACTGAGATTCAGAGAAGAAGGGAGGTAGACCAATTCGGCTATTGGTGTTTGTCAACAACCAAGAAAAGAAAAGGAAAACGTTTAAAGCGAGATGGGGAAATGAAGAAAAAGCCACTCAAATGACTAAGGTTTCGACAAAGAAAGAGACAACTAAAAGTGAAACACGATTGACAAAAAGAAGAGAATGTTCTCAAATGCACAAATGCTAAGAAAAATGCTCCAAAAATTCGGCACACACTCACATTACCCAAAACCAAACACTCTCACAAAAGACCCCTTTTTTGACTGAAATTCTCCCCTCAAAGACCCCCACATTCGGTCAACACCTCCATCAACTTCGATCCCACGATCCTCTCCTTATTTTACTCCACAATCCACTCCGCATCACCCATTCAAACCAATTTGACTGATTCAAATTCTTCCGAGAAGAGTCCAACGCTAACTTCACCACCTCTCCAGCCTGGCACAAAATGAAACTTCCCAAAATGTAGCATGTAGGATTTGAACCCACTGCCCCTTCCATGCTCATTTGTAAAGCCAACCACTAGGCCACCCTGCCACTTGTGACATCCAAAAACAACCAATCATTCTTAAGGCCCGCTTCCACCTCACCAGGGCCCAGGCTTGACCCCCGAACACACCCAAATAACAAGATTAGCAAGTCAAACATATAGAATAATGCAAAAATGCAAAACCCCTAATTTTAGGATGTTACAGTTCTACCCCCTTAAAGAAATTTTGACCTCGAAATTTACCTGATCAAAAGAGGTGAGGGTGTTGCTGTTGCATCACATCGTCTGGCTCCCACGTGGGTTCCTCTAAACCGTGATTACACCAGAACACTTTGACCAACGAAACAGATTTTCTTCTCAACACCTTAACATCCCGATCTAGAATCTGTACTGGTTCCTCATCAAAAGACAAGTCAGATCTTACTTCAACTTCTTCTACTGATACTATGTGAGATGGATCTGAACGATAGCGCCTTAGCATCGAAACATGGAATACATTATGTATCTGGCTCAACTCTGGGGGTAACTCAAGCTGATAAGCCACTGGTCCCACATGTTTCAACACTCGGTAAGGCCCGATACATCTAGGGCTCAACTTGCCCTTCCGTCCAAATCTTAGAACCTTCTGCTAGGGTGAGACTTTCAAGAAGACATAATCCGCCACTGAAAATTCTATTTCTTTACGCTTCAGATCTGCATACGATTTTTGCCTATCGGAAGCTTCCTTCGATCGAGCCCGAATCAACTTAACCTTTTTCTCAGTCTCTAAGATTAGTTCCGGACCCAACAACTGTCACTCACCCAACTCTGTCCAGCAGGTAGGGGTACGACACCTACGTCCATACAGCGCCTCGTAAGGCGCCATCTGAATGCTGGATTGATAGCTATTTTTGTATGCAAATTTTGCCAAAGGTAGAAAATCCTCCCAAGTACCTTTGAAGTCGATTACACAAACCCTTAACATGTCTTCCAGAATCTGAATTACCCTTTCTGACTGACCATCGGTCTGTGGGTGAAACACTGTGCTGAAATCTAGCCTTGTACCCAACGCCTCATTCAAAGCCTTCCAGAACCGCGATGTGAACCTAGGGTCCTTGTCTGATATGATAGACACTGGTACGCCATGTAACCTCACAATCTCTGCTACATACAGCTTGGCCAACTTCTGCAATGAATAGTCGGTACGAACCGGTATAAAGTGTGCAGACTTAGTCAACCGGTCAATGATTACCCACACTGAACCTTTCTTAGTAGGTGTTAGGGGTAGCCCACTAACAAAGTCCATCGTTATCCTCTCCCACTTCCAAAGTGGAATCTTCACCGGTTGCAACAATCCCGAAGGTAACTGATGTTTTGCCTTCACTTGCTGACATGTCAAACATTTACTCACAAAATCGGTAACTTCACGCTTCAATCCTGGCCACCAATACAGCACGCGTAAATCTTGATACATCTTACTTCTACCGGGATGTATAGCGTATGGGCTACTATGCACTTCCTGCAGAATCATCTGCCTCAACTGAGAGTCCTTCGGCATACAAATTCTTCAACGAAAACATAATACCCCTTCACTATTCAATCCAAAATCCACTACCTCCCCACTTTTCGCTTGCTGAAGTCGAGAACTTAACAATTCATCTAACAATTGCTTCTCTTTAATCTGACTTACCCATGCGGGCTTCACTTGAAGTTCAGCTAACAAGCTACCATCTTCATACAGACTAAGATGAGCAAACATTGCCCTCAAATCTGTTATAACCTTACGACTCAATGCATCTGCCACTATGTTAGCTTTACCCGGGTGATACTCAATCGAGCAGTCATATTTTTCAGCAACTCTATCCACCTCCGCTGTCTTAGATTTAACTCCTTCTGAGTGAGGAGATATTTCATGCTCTTATTATGCATATAGATAACCAACTTTTCCCCGTACAGATAGTGCCTCCATATCTTTAAGGCTAACACCACTGCAGCCAGCTCCAGGTCATGAGTGGGATAGTTCATCTCATGCGGCCTTAGTTGACGGGATGTATATGCCACCACCTTCCCTTCTGGTATCAACACACATCCTAACCCTGTGTGCGACGCATCACAATAAACTATGAAATCCTTCCCAGCCTCAGGCTGAATCAACACTGGTGCTTCGGTCAGAATCTTTTTCAACTTTTCAAAACTTTTCTACTGTCTATCGGTCCAAACAAATGGTACTCCCTTTCGTAACAACTTGGTTAAAGGTGCAGCAACCAACGAGAACCACTCAACGAATCTTCTGTAGTACCCAGCCAAACCCAGTAAAGTTCAAATTTCAGAGACTTACTTTAGTGGTTTCCAATCCAACACAACTTCAACCTTCTGGGGATCGACTATATTTTCTTCCGCAGACACAACATGACCTAAGAACATCACTTCTTTCAGCCAATACTCACACTTACTGAATTTAGCATAAAGTTGATTCTCTCTCAATATCTGCAGCACAACCCGAAGATGCGAATCATGTTCCTCTTCAGTCATTGAGTACACCTAGATGTCATCTATGAATACCACCATGAACCGGTCTAGATAGGGTTGGAATACTCGGTTCATCATATCCATAAATACGACTAGTGCATTCGTTAACTCGAACAGCATCACTAGAAACTCGTAGTGTCCATAACGAGTTCGAAAAGCTATCCTATGAATATCCGCCTCCTTGACCTTTAGCTGGTGATACCCCGATCTCAAATCTATCTTCGAGAAAACTGAAGCTCCTCGTAACTAATCAAACAAGTCGTCAATCCTTGGTAACGAGTACTTGTTCTTAATCGTCAACTTGTTCAACTGACGGTAGTCAATGCACGTACGCATCGATCCGTCCTTTTTCTTAACGAACAATACCGGTGCTCCCCACGGAGATACACTTGGTCTGAAAAAACCAAGGTCCAACAGCCCTTGGATCTGAGCTTTAAGTTCTACCAGCTCCTTCGGTGCCATCCTATAAGGGGCGATGGACACCGGAATCGTTCCTGACAATCGCTCAATGCCAAATTCGACCTCGCGATTCGATGGCAATCCCGGAAGTTCTTCAGGAAAGACGTCCGAGAACTCTTTCACCGTCCTAACATCCCCTACAAACACTTCCTTGGCATCCAAAGCGCTGATGAAAGCTAAGTATGCCTCGCAACCTTTTTGCACCATATTTTCAACTTTTAATGCAGAAACCACATTGGACAGGTAATTTCTCCTCTCTCCTATCACGATTACTTCCTTGTCACCTAGAATTCTTAAAATCATATGCTTAGCAGCGTAATCCAAATTTGCATGATGCTTAACTAGCCAGTCCATGCCTAATATCAGATCAAACTCGCCAAACGGTAGTTCCATCAAATCTACCGGGAAAACAACTCCTTGCATTTCTAATGGTACATCCCTAAATAGTTTGTTCACTACCACAGATTGTCCTAAAGGGCTAATCACAGTCATTTCTCTAGAAGCAACCTCAGATTCTATACCCAAAGTCCCAGACACAGTACAAGCAACATATGAATGGGTCGATCCAACATCTATCAAAGCAGTAAACGGTTCACCAAATATATGAAACGTACCGGTTATGACGCCTGGTGCGTCGCCATCCTTTCGCTGTCGAGCTGCATAGACTAACTTCGACTATCTTGCATCTGTATTACCAGCACCTCTGCCCGGTTCTCCAAGACCTCGACCAAAACCATTTCCCCCTCTGGCCCGACCACGACCCCTCGGCGATTGCTGACCACCTCTCCTTGCTTGAACAATTCCCTCGCCTACCGTCCGCACCCTAGTAACCTCTTGTGGACAGTCATTTATCAAATGATCCCTAGATCCACACTTGAAACATCCCCCAGTTCTACTCCAACACTCCCCCGGATGTATTTTCCCAGACAGAGCACACGGTCGAGTCTGACCAACAGCAACAGGCATCGTAACTCGACCTAGCCCATCAAACCTAGGCCTCTTTTGGAAGCCCCCAGAAGATCCTGATGACCTAAAACTCCTCTTATTCTTACCCCTATCCTTGTCCCGATTCTGCCTCTCAGTCCGCTTCACTTCTTCGGCTATTTTTTTCCTTCTTAACCAATATAGCAAAATCTCTTTCTCGATGCAGAGCTATCAGTACTCACAACTCATCCTACAGACCATCTTCGAACCGAACACAACGTTCACAATCAGTTGCGACGATACCCCAGGTGTAACGACTTAAGCGCAGAAACTCCGTCTCGTATTCAGCACAGACTTACTCCCCTGGACCAAGTTCAAAAATGCTTTTCTTTAGGCGTCCACATAACTCACCCCAACATACTTTTCTTGAAATGCTGTCTTAAAGAAGTCCTAGGTAATACGGTCCGCTAAAGTACCTTCCCTTACTGTGAGCCACCACTGGTATGCCTCATCTCGTAGGAGGGACACTACTCCTTTTAACTTCTCCTCTGTTGTGCAGTCCAGATCATCCATAATTCGTTCAACTTCTTCCAAGTAGTATTCAGCTATGTTTGGGGCCACACCAGAAATGCCCCTAAATATCTCAGCCTCATTCGCCTGGAGTCGCTCAGGAATAGATTTTTGGGCTACCGATCCTGTGCTTGCTCCAGCAACCCGTTCCAGAACACGCAGCATAGTTTGGGACAAAGCATCATCCCCTCCAATTTGGTCTTGAGACCCTGCTTTCGCTACTAACGATGCTGGCACTTTGCCTTCCGGTGCATGCCCTGACTCTGAGGATCTTGCCTCAGCACCTCGGCCTCTACCACAGCCGCGTCCACCACGTCCACGTCAACTAGTGCTCATGTTTGCTAGATCAGATTTAATCTAATTAAAAATTTTATGAATTAGTGTATAATTCCAATGTTTATTAGCAATGTTTTATGCAAAGTGAGTATAGTAGTTGTTTTCGCAAATCAAATTTCCTACTGGCTCAGTCTCTAAAGTCTTAAGTCTTATGGCTAGCAGCTATAAAACACTAATTCTAATAATTTCTTCCTAGAATCATTTCATAATATCAAACAAAGTCAGAAGACTTAAGGATTTGGTGCCAGAGACTCGGGTGCCATACTTTCAAAAAGACATACATTTCTAAACCAAATTTCAAACAACTTTGAAAAATATTTCCAAACCTATTCCATAGTCGAGTTTTGCAACCAGACTCTAATACCACAAAATGTAACACTCCAAACCTGGCCTAGACGTTACGATCGAATCTGGTATGCCACATGGAAAGGTTACTTAAAGAAACTTTGTGACTGTCAAAAAATTTTGAGTTTTGTTTTCATTTTGAAAACCAGATTCGTTTTTTTTAGGTTTCCTTGCAAAATGTTGTGAATATTACCAACTACCAAAAACTTGTTTTTTTTTAAACACAAGGGTCAAAATTGGTGGATTTCAGGATGTGACGTGTTTGAAAACAATTATTGTAGTTTTGAGAAAATCCTGAGTTTAGTTGTTTATAGCTGATGATCCATTTGTTAATGTTTTGGAAAATGGTTATTTACTTTTTTAGGAAAACTCCAGATTGAACATTTCATAATAGGCAGTCAACGCTTTAAAACAAAAACAAAAATTAAAGTCCTAGTGGCCTTATTACAGAATATATTCTCGAATTAGAACAAGTTTAAAGTAATGAAAATGAGTTTACAAAAAGAAATAACGCATGGCCACCACAGATTCCACCTCGGCCCAAATCCTCAAGCTAGGGATTACCTGTAAAACTAAGCAAGGGGGTGAGTTACGAGAACTCAATGTGTAATCCCCCACACTATCGATAACTGGGCCCGAACCCATTCAGATACCAGCTGGGCCGTAACCCTTACGAAATCAAATTGGGCGAAGCCCTTATAGAAATGAACTGGGCCTTAGCCCTATTAGCATGGTATAGCAGATAATGAATGCAATACAACCCAGCCAAGTTGAGTAATCCATCTGCTACACACCACCCGACCAACCAAAACGCACTGGTGGGGATTTCTACAATCAACCCTCATCCACTACACACTATCGATGGCAGTCGTGCTGCTCATCCCAAAATTGTGACAGAGTCACCGACATATGTGGCATAGCCACCGAAGTACGAAATATGTGGCACAACCACCGAATTAATGTGACAGAGTCACCAAAATACACTGCCCCTTTTCATCAACATCATATCCCAATCCGATGCAACATATTATCATAATGTGATGAATGCAAACCATATATCAATGTACCTCAGATAACCAGAACACACATATAATCATGCTAAGTTATTCGTATGGCATAGTCATAAGTGTTACGTACCTAGTATCTCCAACCTTACCCGCTGGGGTATCTCAATTATTGTTACGGCTATTTCGGCTTTTAGTCAATACACATATTAATACTAAACAAACAAATGAAAGTGTGTGAATTACACACCTGATTACGCGAAGGACTAAACACTCGTGATCATCGTCACTCTCACTATCACGAACAACTACAATTTGTCTATTTAGATCCGATGTCGCCTCTCTTCCACAACCCGTTGGGAAATCCCGAACGGCTGATACCCTACGCGGTTTAAACTTAGGAGCAGAGGGCACGAGCCCACTCCCCTTAGGCTCCCATGTCGATGCCTCCTTAGAACGACTAGCACTCACATCCACGAAGAGAGTTCGATCAGTAAGGTACCATAGTGAAATCAGCGATTGTCTAACAAATAGGTTTGGTTATGGTAGAGTACAACGAAAAAAGACTAATCGCATAGAAACTAGAGAGAAACTCCTTACCTTAATTATTAACGTAGCTCGGTTCTATCCTCTTGACTGAGTTCCTAAATAACTCATGAGTTAGAAATGATACTCCCAAAAATAATGAAGAAACAGCCTTTCGGCCTAAATACTTATATTAAGAACGTCCATCCATCACCCATATTCTGCCAAAACTAACTTACCACTCACTTTTCGAAATCTGAAGGATTACTAAGCACAGTAGAGAGTTGCCTGATCCCCACAACAATCGGCATTGCTTAAAGAAAAACCGATCCAAGACAGGTTCGGCTATAGGACTTAATCCGATGTGTACATTCCATGTTAAGAGCAGATAAAAAGGGATTAGTTGAGAACAAAAAGAAAGTGAAATAGCCACCTCAGCTAAGGAAAACGTAAAAGCAAAACAAACGAAAGAAGAAAGAAGATTACCAAAATCGAAGAAACCAAGAGATGCTCAACAAGTCCCCTTCTTGCCAACAGTGAAATCGAAATGGCTAACCTAGTACTGAGGAGTATTCGGCCTAGAAGGAAAAAATCACAGTTTGAGAGAGTTTTATGTTTGGATCACAGAGAACTGAGAGAACAAGAGATGAGATGTAGTAAAGTTTCGGCTAAGTGGGAAAACAAATGGTAACAAGAGAGGTTCAGCTATATGGAGATAAAAATAAAGAAGCAAAGAAGAAAAGAAGCTGAAGTAGAAGAAGAAGGGTTCGACTTTTGAAAAATTGGAGAAAGAGATGAGAGCTAACAAGGAAAACTCAGATTCAGGGAGGAGGGTAAGTAGACCAATTTGGCTATTGGTGTTTGTCAACAACCAAGAAAAGAAAAGAAAAACGTTTAAAGTGAGATGAAAAAATGAAGAAAAAGCCAATCAAATGACTAAGGTTTCGGCAAAGGAAGAGACAACTAAAAGTGAAACACGATTGACAAAAAGAAGAGAATGCTCTCAAAAGCACAAATGCTAAGAAAAATGCTCCAAAAATTTGGCACACACTCACATTACCCAAAACCGAACACTCTCACAAAAGACCCCTTTCTTGACTGAAATTCTCCCCTCAAAGACCTCCACATTTGGCCAACACCTCCATCAACTTGGATCACACGATCCTCTCTATATTTTACTCCACAAACCACTCCCCATCACCCATTCAAACCAATTTGACTGATTCAAATTCTTCCCAGAAGAGTCCAACGCCAACTCCACCACCTCTCCAACTGGCACAAAATGAAACTTCCCAAAATGCAACATGTGGGATTCGAACCCACTCCCACTTCCATGCTCCCTTATGACGCCAACCACTAGGCCACCCTACTGCTTGCGTCATCCAAAAACAACCAATCATTCTTAAGGCCTGCTTCCACCAGCTCTCCCCCTTAAGTGTCCAAAAACTAAACTTTCACCAGGGCCCAGGCTTGACCCCCGAACACACCCAAATAACAAGCTTAGCAAGTCAAACATATAGAATAATGTAAAAATGCAAAACCTCTAACTTTAAGATGTTACACTAGCACACCCACTGCCATGGTCCAACAATGGTCTTTTCCGTTAATTCATCACGAGTCGTAGTACAAATGTACTTAACCTTGCATTTCTCACGATTGACCCCTCAATCTAATCTCATGCTTGCATAAAGTCATGATTAGATAACAAACATATATAATATAATACATCATCTCAATTCTAATTTAATAATCGTTAACTATAGACTAACCATATGAACTTACCTCGACGCGAATCGGTCATTTTGATTTACATTTCCCCGTACATGGTCCAAATCTCAATTTCTTTGATAAAAAATGTCACATTTCACTTAATTATCACTCACATTACTCATTTTAATACAAAAATCATACTATGACAAATTTACAATTTTCCCCTAAACTTTCTCATAATTATGATTTTGCCCCTAGGCTCGCAATATGATTTTTATTCAATTTCTATAAAATTCAAGGTCAGCCGAACCTTTTTCTCTTCCAAAGCAACCTCCAATTCTTATTGTTTCACACTTTTAGGAGCATTTACAACTTTTACTAATTAACCCGTTTTATCCATTTTCAACGAAAATCACTTAGCAAAAATCGTTCTCCTAACCTCGTGCACCCTTATTCTACCATTAAACATTAAAATGCACAAATATCTAGCATGGGTCAATTTTTAAACTTCATTTTTCATGCAAATAAATGATAAAAATAGAAAGGTTAAGCTTCTACGATCTCAAAAATACGAAGAACATTAAAAGCTGGGCTCAAATGCATTTACAACTGAGCTTTGAAAAAGCTTGAAACCCTAGCCACGGCTTCTTGAAAATTTCGGCAGCATGGAGAAGAGAAGGAGCAGATTTTTAGGTTTCAATTTTGTCTTTTATGCCTTAAAACACCCAAATGACAAAAATGCCCTTTTTACTAAACCTTCAATTTTTACCCTTCCATGACTAGTTTTGTCCATAACAAAATATGATGGTCTATTTTCCATTTAAAGACCTCTAGTTTAAACCCCCCATTTAAATCAAGTACTTATGTTCTAGGACTCATATTTTTCAATTAATGTAATTTGATCCCAATAATAAAATTGGGCACTTTATCAATAAAAATTACTTAAAAAATTTTGCACACCATCACCCAAACATATCATAGACTCTAAAATAATCATGAAACCACTGTTTCGACTAGGCCCTATTTTGGGATGTTACAATTCTCCCCCACTTAGGGATTCTCGTCCCCGAAAATTTTACCAAAAGATAAACTTAGGATTGATTTCGTAAACCACTGTCAAATTCTCATACAGCTCCGGCATCCTCAACATCTCACTTCTTAATCTAAGATTCTGAACTTTACTTTCTTATCCTAGACATAAGAACCACATCACTAAATTTTCTCATGTTTTGAGGAAATACACACTAATAAGTAACTGGCCTCATTCTATCAATAGTTTTATACTTTTCTTTACTTTCCAAATAAAATAGAATAAATAAAAATAAATTTCTATCACAAAGATACTTTCAGAAGCACCTGTCACTTATCTAAGTTTCAAAACTCTTACTTTTCGGTTCTATATGCAATTTTCTGATAATCTATAATTGATTTCTTAGTACACAAACTCTGTCTCGAAACATCAAATAAATGGTCGATTTTCGACCTAGAGTTATGAATCAAAAGTTAGTTCCTATCAAACACATCTAACTTACGATTTACTGATAAAATTGTAAGTTTCACAAAATCATGGAATAAGCATCATCATTTCTATATAATAATCAATTTCTAGTTCACATCATAAGATTATTTTCATGCAATATTAACTGAGTGCAAGCATAAGCTACCATTTTCACGTTCTTATATCAAAATACACTTCAAACCAATAAACTATCGAGGCTAATAATTGAATTGGTCTTAGCTGTTTCACAGTACCCTTCTGAAGGAACCATTTTCATCTGGTTGCCATGATAACTCTGACATGTATCCTATTACAATTCCTTCCGGTTACGAATCAATGATCCTTAAATCAACTATACATTTTCAATGATACATAACAATCTCATTTTAACTCATTAAGATATATCAAACTACTCAGAAATAACAACCATATCGCGGATTCCAGCTCGATCCTTCACTGTTTACTCTTTTATCAATGTTGATTCCTTTCCCAAAATCTAAAGATAGATCACATCTAATAAAATTCATTTTATTGTTAATTCTCAAAATACCGAACCACATTGGAATTGCATCTCTCTGACAATTAAAATCGTAGCGCCATTTCAAGGCTAACATTTCAGTCACACTGATAAACAATATTTTAACCAATGCAAAAGCACATTCTTTACACATTTGACAATAGTAACACTGTACGTTCACTATCAAACTAGATTTCATAATCAGAAAAGTATGATTACTTCCAGTAAAGGAATATCTCTTGCACAATTCACAAAATATAGTCGATAAGAAATTCGAGATAAGGAAATCCAAAATTTGATACCGTACTAGAAGTCTGAGAATATAGCTCATAAGAGAAATACTACTGACTTCGACAATTCTTAGAAAATTTTCAGAAGGAAAACAATACTTATAAGCACTGAACGATAACAGAAGCAACATAATCTTTATATACACATTTCACAGAATAACAATCAGTGGAAACTAAATTTCAACATCATATGAACTTTACTGTCACTTTTCTATCAACTCATTTTAATAGAATACCAGAAAAGATAGAGTAATACCGATCACGGCCCTGACAGATTAACACGGCTTTTATCTATCACTAAAACCAACTAGCATTCTCATACGATAAGAACCCCGAACGAGTTGATTAGTCAATATTAACTTTTTCCTTAACTATAACATTGCGAAACCCAGATGATTTTCATAAAATTTCATCATAACACCCCAGTTATTTTAGGCCAATTAACACACATATTCACAGTATTCATCCGTATCCTTTGTCTCTTCCGAAGGTTCATCTGGGAATTTCCTCACTTTTCATCATTTTAATAAATATCAATAATATTCACTCACATCTCACATGATACATTAATATGTAAAAACATAAGTAAAAAGGATGTATCATTTACATATAAACTTACTAATTTCAAGTCTTACCACATTCCAAATAGATATCATAAACATTGCTCACATTTACATGCATTATACCCTGCACTTGTTATCACATAGTCACACGAAATTTCATTTAGTCAGTTTCCCGATGAACACTCCGGGATAATACCGAATACTTGGTGGTTTTGCACACGGCCCACCAGTAATAATAAATACGATAGTATCGCACACAACCCACCAATAATAATAAATACAATCGTACCGCACATAGCCCACCAATAATAATAAATACGGTGGTATCGCACACAACCCACCAATAATAATAAATACAATGGTATCGCACACAGCCCACCAATAATAATAAATACGATAGTATCGCACACAGCCTACGAATAATAATAAATACAGTGATATTGCACATAGCCCACCAATAATAAATACGGTGGTATCGCACACAGTCCACCAATAATAATAAATATGGTGGTATCGAACATAGCCCACCAATAATAATAAACACAGTGGTATCACACACAACCCACCAACAATAATAAATACGATGGTATCGCACACAGCCCACCAATAATGACATATTCATATGCTGCCATGGTCAACCCATGGTCTTTATCGCCAATCCATCACAGGTCTTTAAATGAAAGTACCCGTTTTCAGCATTCTACTCGATTCACACGTTTAATTCCTTTTTCATAAGTTCTCAACATTTATAATATTTTATGCTTATCTTTCGATTTGCAATTTTCACACTTTATTTATTATCACATGCACATCATGAATTATCCTCCATACCTTCCCAAGTTTGGCTCATCAAAACACACTTTTTGACTATCAGACTTAGCTTGGTTGGAAAGCGCATCTGCCTAATAAAATAATTATGATCAGGGTCGGGAGTCGTCACACTATCACAGTTCAATATGGCATGTATAGCTAGACTCATACTCATGCTAGGTTAGTCCTAGAATCGACTAAACCATGCTTTGATACCACTAAATGTAACACCCCTTACCCATATCCAACGCCGAAACAGGGTACGAGGCGTTACCGGACTTAAAATTTCTTGAACATGTAAAATCGGGTTATAAAATTTCGTCAAATTTAAAACTTTTTTAACACATGCATTTTGTTCCTTGTATGGGCTTAAAAAGATCAAAACATCTTTTAGGATGGTTCGGGACTAAACCGAGAACTTTGGAAATTTTTGAAAAAATTTAGAAGATTTTGTCAAAATAAGGGACACACGCCCGTGTCCTTAACTCGTGTAAATCTCTATTTATGGCATCATCATCAAAATAGGGTCACACGCCTGTGCCCTTAGACCGTGTTTGTCACATGGCTGAGACACACGTCTGTGCCTCTGCCCGTGTGGCCTGGAAGTTGGCTATTTTCTAAGCGAGTTCCCCAGATAAAACAAAAATTCTCTTCTATCCATTTCATTAACATGTATCATGCTATAATTGGACATCCCAATATCCAATTTTGCATACACATTCCCACACACATCGTCATTCATAAAATCATTTATAAACCACATCCACAACATCTCATGCAATTACCACCTACATGAATAACCACATCATAGGCTTATAACAACCATCAATATTGGCTATCTCCAAATAGCCTTAATCAAAATGAACATTCATTAAATAAGGGCCAACATTTTAGGACATAATAAATATGTCATATATGAAACGACCAAGCCTATTGTACATGCCATAACCCAAAAAATAATGTATCTAGATATACCAAGTGTTTCGATTGATAGTGTGGGCGAATCTCCGACGTCCACTGATCCCCGAGCTAACTTGGCGTACTACAAGGCAAGGGAAAAGAGAGGCGAAGTAAGCATAAATGCTTAGTAAATTCATATGCAAATAATAAGAAATTAATAAAACTATATGGATAAATCCTCACAATAATTTCTTAAGATGATATAATCATTATATCACATGCTTACACCATATTACTCATGTTCAAATTAATCGGTCTACTTGAGTCACTGTCACTAAATTATTTATTTCTCGAGCTACAGAGCTCTGAATGAAGAACCGTTAATTTTCCCTGAAACTAAATTTTTACCATAGAAATTTCAAAATTTAGCCAATTAGTACATTTTACTCATAAAGTTTACCCCTGCTTCGCTGTCCAACAGTTCTGACACTTCTTTACTACGAATCAATTTTCTACTCGTATAAAATTCACATGATGTTCTTGTTTATTTCAATTGACAATAGACTTATTAAAGATTTCAATCATATGAATTATACTTCATAATTACCAAAGTTGGAACAGGGGATTCCAAAACTCATTCTAACCCTGTCTCACTAAAATTCAAATATCTCATAATTTACACTTCTTTTGCTTACTCCATTTCATTTATAAAAATAAATAGACTCAATAAGATTTAATTTCATATCTCACCCAGCCTTTAATTCAATTTCCACCATTTTTGGTGATTTTTCAAAGTTATACTAATGTTGCTGCCCACAACTGTTTTAAGTCAATTTCACTCATTCATTAATTCTTTGTGTTCACTTTCATTTATACAGTCTTACACCATAGTATATTATAAATTGGCACATAACAACCAAGTGATCATAGACACATCTTACTCATTTGCAGCCTTATCAATAATGCATCATAATTTGAGCACATTATTTTTGAGTCTCGTATACATACCTGTGCTTTGTCATAATACTCACATATCCTACTCTTACTTATCTTGAGCATACTCCTTGAATTTCCCATTGAACTACTTGTAATATTAGGGATGTTCGGGATATGTTGTACACCTAGTAGGATGCCAATGCCATATCCCAGATATAGTCTTACACGGGATCACATATCGGTGCCGATGCCATGTCCCAAACATTGTCTTACACTGGCACTCATCACGAGCCGATGCCAAGTCCCAGACATGGTCTTACACTGGCTCTACTTTGTCTGTGCCGATGCCATGTCCCTACATGGTCTTACGCTAACACAACTTGAGGCCAATGCCATGTCCCAAACATGATCATACATTGGCACACCCACTACCATGGTCCAACTATGGTCTTTTTCGTCAATTCACCATGAGTCGTAGTACGAATGTACTTGACCTTGCATTTCTCACGATTGATCCTTCAATCCAATCTTATACTTGCATAAAGTCATGATTAGATAACAAACATATATAAAATAATACATCATCTCAATTCAAATTTAATAATCGTTCACTATAAACTAACCATATGAACTTACCTCGACGCGAATCGGTCATTTTGATTGACATTTCCCCATACTTGGTCCAAATCTCGATTTCATTGATCTAAAATGTCACATTTCACGTAATTATCACTCACATTACTCATTTTAATACAAAAGTCATACTACGACAAATTTACAATTTTCCCCTAAACTTTCTCATAATTATGATTTTGCCTCTAAGCTCGCAATATGAATTTTATTCAATTTCTATAAAATTCAAGGTCAGCCGAACCTTTTTCTTTTCCAAAGCAACCTCAAATTCTTATTATTTCACACTTTTAGTAGCATTTGCAACTTTTACTAATTAACCTGTTTTAACCATTTTCAACGAAAATCACTTAGCAAAAATCATTCTTCTAAACTCGTGCACCCTTATTCTACCATTAAACATCAAAATGCACAAATATCTAGCATGGGTCGATTTTGATACTTCATCTTTCATGCAAATAAATGGTAAAAGTAGAAAGGTTAAGCTTCTACGATCTCAAAAATACGAAGAACATTAAAAATGAGGCTCAAATGCACTTACAATTGAGCTTTGAAAAAGCTTTAAACCCTAGCCACGGCTTCTTGAAAATTTTGGCAGCATGGAGAAGAGAATGAGCAGATTTTTAGGTTTCAATTTTGTCTTTTATGCCTTAAAACACCAAAATAACAAAAATGCCCTTTTTACTAAACCTTCAATTTTTACCCTTCCATGACTAGTTTTGTCCATAACAAAATATGATGGTCTATTTTCCATTTAAAGACCTCTAGTTTAAACCCCCCATTTAAATCAAGTACTTATGTTCTAGGACTCATGTTTTTCAATTAATGCAATTTAATCCCAATAATAAAATTGGGCACTTTATCGATAAAAATTACTTAACAAAATTTGCACACCATCAGCCAAACATATTATAGACTCTAAAACAATCATAAATTCATTTTTTTTACTTTGGGTTTGTGGTCTCGAAACCACTGTTCCTACTAGGCCCTATTTTGGGCTGTTACATTATTTATCTCCTATCTCATTAATAGTGTTCTCACATTCACTATAGTCCCACCGGAACTTCAACGTCACAATTTTCATCATTTTTCTCATCCAACATCACAACTCAAATTTATAGAAATATTACACAACATCACTAATAGCAAACATTTAGAAACTTAATAACATGATGTTCTATTCATTACACACAAACTTACCTTGATAATCAAAATAGGCTAGATTGTCGATCTAGTCCATTACTTTGCTATTTCCTCGGCCGAGGTTAATTCTTTGCTCTTCTTGATCTATAATAACAATTTAGCTCGTTTAGTAGCCACATTATTAAAAACATTTCAATAACCATGTTTTGGCAAAATTACCATTTTGCCCTTTAACTTTCTCAAAATGACCATTTTACCCCTAGGCTTGAAAATCAAATTTAATCAAATTTCTTTCTTTAACGAGCCTAGGTGAACATTTATTACTCTTATGGTAATCCTCAATACTCATCATTTCTTGCATTTTACACCTATTTTACAACCTTTGCAAAATGATCCTTTTAGGTGTTTTCATGGTAACACCTTTCACAAAAGTTGTTTATTTAACAACCTTGACTCATTTTCTTCCATAAAATTTCAGAAAAAAACATAATTACTCACATGGAAAAACTCTAGACTCTTAACCATTTTGCAAAATAGACCCCTCATTAGCTAGATCATGATACAAGTGTCCTACATCAAGAAAAGTCACAAAAATCACTTACTTGCAAGGAAGACAAGTTGCTGAAATTTTTAAGCTTTCAAACCCGTATTTTTTGCTGGTATTTTCGGTGGAAGAAGATGAGTGAATAGAAGGATATCATCTTTTCTTTATTTTATTCTATTTCATCAGTTTAATCCACCTACTACACCAACTTTGACTAATTTTGACTTCTTTGTCCCTCTATGGCCGGCCACCTCTTAAAACAAGGTCTAATTGCACATTTGGGAGCTCCAATTAATATTCTATGGCTATTAGACACCTTTAGCTTATAAAATAGAACTTTTGCACTTTATGTCATTTAGTCATTTTTCACGATTAAGCATGAAATTACTAAAATTAAAGCACCAAAAATTTCATGTACCTTTATAATCATGTTATAACTCATAAAATAACGTTAAAATAATTTTCTTTGACCTTGAATTAGTGGTCCCGAGACCACTATTCCAACTAGCCCCTAAATCAGGCTGTTACAATTCTCCCCTTTAAAGATTTTCGTCCTCGAAAATCTTACCGGTGAAAAAGATTGGGATATTGTTTTCTCATGGCTTCCTCGGGCTCCCATGTGGGCTCTTCTATCCCATGTCTTTGCCATAATACTTTAACAAGCTCTATCCTTTTGTTTCTCAACTGTTTGACTTCTCGTGCCAAAACCTTAACCAGCTCTTCACCATAAGTCATGTCTGGTTGAATTTCTACCTCTGTTGGTACAATCACATGTGAAGGGTTTAAACGGTATCGGCGTAACATAGACACATGAAAGACACCATAAATCTTTTCCAACTCAGGTGGCAAGGCCAAACGATAGGCTACTGGCCCTATCCTCTTGGTAATCTCGTATGGTCCGATAAAACGCAGACTCAACTTGCCCTTCCGGCTAAACCTGAAGACTTTCTTCCATGGTGATACTTTAAGAAAAACTTTATTATTGACTTGTAACTCAATCTCTTTCCTTTTCAAATCTGAATAGGACTTTTGTCTATATGCGGCCGCTTTCAAACATTCTCGTATCACCTTTACTTTCTCTTCAGTTTCCTTGACCAAATCGACCCCGTGAATCTGATTCTCTCTGAGTTCTGTCCAATACACGGGCACTCGGCACTTACGCCAGTACAATGCTTCATAAGGTGCCATTTTCAAACTTGACTGAAAACTGTTGTTGTAGGCGAATTCCACCAACGGTAAGTATTTTTCCCAATTACCTTGAAATTCCAAAACACAACATCAAAGCATATCTTTAAATATCTGAATTATTCTCTCCAACTGCCCATTAGTTTGCGAATGAAAAGCTGTACTAAATCTCAGTTTTCTGCCTAAAGCCTCTTGCAACTTTTTCCAAAATTGTAACGTAAATCTCAGATCTCTATCTGATATAATCGATAATGGTACTCCATGAAGTCTTACTATTTCAGTCACTTACAAATCTGCCAACTTATCAAGTGAGTAGTCGAGCCGCACTGGTATGAAATGGGCTGACTTTGTGAATCTATCAACTATGACCCATATAGCATCTTTATTTTTCAGCGTCAACGATAAACCCATCACGAAGCCCATAATAATACAGTCCCACTTCCACTCGGGAACCGTAATAGGCTGAAGTAGACCCAAAGGTACCTGGTGTTTAGTATTCACTTGTTGAAAAATTTAACATCTAGAAATGAACTCGAAAATGTCTTTCTTCATACTTGGCCGGCAATACCATTTTCTCAAGTGGTTATACATCTTTGTGCCGCCTGGTTGCACAAACAAACATCCGCTATGTGCTTCATACAAAATCTTCTAAATAAGCTCATCGTTTCTAGGTACACTGACCCTATCTCGAAACATCTAACATCCATCAAGACTTATCCAAAAGTCTGACTCAATATTTGACTCACATAGAACTCTTTTGGCTTGTAAGTCGCTGTCACCTTTCTGAGCTTCACAAGTCTATTGGAGAAACAATGGTCTAGCCCTCAACTCGGCTAGAATAGAACCATCATCTGATAAAGCCATCCGCGTATTCATGGCTCTCAGCGCAAACAAGGATTTCCTGCTTAAGGCAATGGTGACCATGTTCTTCTTTCCTTGATGGCAGTCAATCACTAGTTCATAGTCCTTTATCAACTCTAACCATCTCCGTTGCCTAAGGTTCAACTCTTTTTAAGTCATCAAATACTTTAGGATCTTATGACCTGTAAACACCCGACATGTCTCACCATATAAATAATGTCTCCAACTTTTTAGATCAAAAACAATTGTAGCTAACTCCAAGTCATGGGTCGAGTAATTCTTCTTGTACGGCTTTAATTGTCTAGAGGCATATGCTATCACCTTGCCCTCTTGCATGAGTACATAACCTAACCCAATCATGGATGCATCATTGTAAACCACAAATTCTCTTCC
Source organism: Gossypium bickii (assembly GCA_025503065.1). Taxonomy (NCBI): domain Eukaryota; kingdom Viridiplantae; phylum Streptophyta; class Magnoliopsida; order Malvales; family Malvaceae; genus Gossypium; species Gossypium bickii. The sequence goes on from CP106712.1 coordinate 30,319,396, forward strand.
CGGCTCAGGTTGCACCAAAACGGGAGCCTCAGTGAACAACGCCTTTAGTTTCTCAAAACTCCCTCGGCAATTTTGTGTCCACTAAAACTTTACATGCTTTTGTAGCAACCTCGTCATCGGAGTAGCTATCATGGAAAATCCCTTGACAAAACGTCAATAGTAGCCAGCAAGGCCTAGAAAACTCCTAACCTCAGTTATGTTCCTTGTGGTTTCCAATCTACAATTGTTGAGATCTTACTCGGGTCGACTCTGATTCTATCTCTCGAGACGATGTGCCCCCAAAACCCAACTTCCTTAAGCCAAAATTCACTTTTACTAAACTTGGCATATAGTTGTTTATCTCTCAAAATTTACATAACCGTTCTCAAATGCTCGACATGCTCGTTCTCATCCCGAGAGTAAATCAATATATCATCAATAAAGACCACCACAAATTTATCCAAATATGGCCCGAAAAATACGATTCATCAAATCCATGAAAATGGTAGGGGCATTTGTTAAACCAAAAGGCATGACCAAAAATTCATAATGGTCATACCTTGTCCTAAATGCGATTTTCGGCACTTTCGAGTCCTTGACTCATAACTGATAATATCCAGACCTAAAGTCTATTTTGGAAAATATCGTGGCTCCCTTCAATTGGTCAAATAAATCATCGATTCTTGGCAATGGGTAATTGTTCTTCACTGTTACCTTACTGAGTTGCTGATAATCTATACATAACCTCATAAAACCGTCTTTCTTCTTCACAAATAATACGGGAGCACCTCACGGAGAAAAACTTGGTCTTGCGAACCCTTTATCTGTTAATTCTTGCAACTGTGCCTTCAATTCTTTTAGCTCGATTGGAGCCATTCTGGATGGGGCAATAGAAATGAGGGTAGTACTAGGGGCTAACTCAATCTTAAATTCAATCTCTCTAACCGGAGGTAACCCTGGCATTTCCTCCGGAAAAACATTTGGATACTCGCATTCTATGGTTATCGACTCAATCCTTAACTCAGTCTCTTTCGCATTCATCACAAAGGCAAGGTAAGCTTTATACCCCTTTCTTAAATACTTCTGAGTCGATAAGGAAGATATTACTACTGGCAATCTATCTTGCTTATCTGATTCAACACGAATAAGATCCCCACTTTTACATTTTAACTCAATAAACTTCCTTCACAATTCACTATAACATCATGAGTAGTTAACCAATCCATCCCAAGGATGGCATTAAACTCATCAAACGGTAATAACATGAGATTAGCAGGAAAGCAATGACCCCTAATCATCAATGCGCAACCTTTGCATACTCTATCGACCAATACACATTTGCCTAGGGGATTTGACACTCTTATCACAAATTTAGTAGACTCTATAGGATTGCTCATGCTAGAGACTAATTTCATGCAAATATACGAGTGGATAGATCTCGGATCAATTAAAGCTATAACATGAGTATCATAGAGAGAAAATGACCCGTGATCACGTTGGGGGAAGACGCCTCTTCGCGAGCACAAATGGCATATGTTCTCACCGGTGCTCTACCCTCAACTCTTGCAGTCTGCTCGCTAGATGAATTCTTGCTACTCATTTCATTTCCCGGGTTTCTCTATGGTCTTCCTCTAGTAGTACTTCCCGATATTACATTCTGAGGCTTCTCTTTCTCACCCGTCTCGGAGCAGTCTCTGATAAAATGATCTAGAGATCCACACTTGAAACAAGCCTTTTTGTTTGCTCGACACTCACCGGGGTGATGTCTGCCACACTACGGGCATTCTGGTCTACTCGGTCGAACGTTGCCTACACTAGCAACTGAAGTAGTCTGAGCCTTAGACCTCGGGTACAGTCTACCTTTACTTCTGTTTAAAAACCTAGCTGAAATAGCTGATTGAACAATAAACTCTCTTGACTTCTTGGATGAGGATTGGAATGACTTACTTAACTGCCTCTTCTTCGAGTCCCGAGACTCAATTTCAACTTTCTTTTTCTCTTTGACTAATTCCTCAGCCTTACAGGCTCGATCTACCAGCACCACAAACTTTTTTAGTTCAAGAAAACCAACAAATAAACAGACATCCTCATTTAACCCATCCTCAAATCTTTTGCACATGATGGCTTCTGTCGATACGCACTCTCGAGCATATTTGCTGAGCCTTATGAACTCACGCTCATATTCAGTCACCGTCATTTGGCCTTGCTTTAACTCCAAGAACTCCTTTCTTTTCTGGTTGATGAACCTTTAACTAATGTACTTCTTCCAGAATTCCTCTTGGAAGAATTCCCAGTTAACTCTTTCTCTTGGTACCACTGACATAAGGGTGTTCCACCACTGATAGGCTGAATATCTCAAGAGAGATACTACACACTTCATGCACTCTTCAGGCATGCATGACAACTCATCGAATACCCTAATGGTATTCTCGAGCCAAAATTCTTCCCTCCCCGAGTCATCATCTTTACTAGCTTGAAATTCATCGACTCTTTGTTTCCGGATCTTATCGCCCGGAGGCCTTTCTCTTCTTACTACCTTTACCACTTGAGGAGCTACAGGAGCAGGCTGAGGAATAAGTGGGGGTGGAGGGGGTTGAGCCTTAGGATTTGCTCCAATATACTCGGTATACCAGTTGCTCATCAAATGGAGAAAGGCTTCTCAAGCCTCTTCTCTCTGACCCATAGTCTCAGGTCTACTCTCTACTGGCGTGGTCCCTTGTGCGGGAGCCAGCGTATTACTTGCAGCATCATCCGCTGCAGCTCGATCGAGATCAGGATCCATTTACTATATAAAAACACAATTCCAATCGTTAGGAGTCATCACACTATCATTACACAAATACTCTTACATATGGCATGTATAGCTAGACTCATACTTACGCTACGTTAGTCCGAGAATCAACTAAACTGTAGCTCTAATACTACTAAATGTAATACCCCTTACCCGTATTCAATGCCTGAATCGGATACGAGGGATTACTTAACTTAACTTGCTTACACCCACAACATCAGGCCATAAAGTTTCATTCTAACTTAAAACTTTTCATCATCATTGCACATATGTAAACTTGTCAAGTAATTGCCCAATTCCAATGACCACTTAAAAAATAAATTTAACAACATTAATACCCAACACTTTGGCTAACAAATATGACATAACAAAAGAGACTAAGTCTTATACATTCCATACTCAAAATGATTCTAACTTTGCTATGCCAAAGAGTAGTCGATAATATGATTTCCAAAGTCTGACGTTCCACGAATTCCTGAGCTAACTTGGCGATGCTACAAGGAAAAGAAAAATGAGAGGGGTAAGTATAAAGATTAGTAAGTTTGCATGAAAATAAAGAACAACATAAGCTCACAATGTCATCCAACCATCGTATTAGATAAAACATAAAGTCTTAAGCACTTTGCCAACACTTACCCATGCTTATTCTTATCGAATGCATACTATGTCACATATCATAAACACTTCTTGTGAATTACTCACGGGTACCTGTGATCACTTAATCACATCATTTTAGCACTGATCTCATTTTTATTCCAAGTTTAATTATTTATCCCATTAAATCACTTAGGATATTTGATGATACCAGTTCATCGTCATTCACAGAATACAACGTCAATGTCACATCCCGAACGTGGCCTTACATGGGGTCACCTCTGAGTGTCGATGCCATATCCCAGATATGTTCTTATATGGAATCTCATATCAATTATCGATGCCACATCCTGGATATGATCTTATAAGATTTTCCTTATTCAAAGACGATGTCATATCCCAGATATGGTCTTATATGGGATCTCAATTCAATGCCTAGGCCATGTCTCAGACATGGTCTTACTCGGGACCTTATCCTTCTTCTATCTTGTTAATAGTGTTCTCACATTCACTATAGTCCCATCAGGACTTCAACGTCACAATTTTTATCATTTTTCGCATTCAACATCATAACTCAAATTTATAGAAATAGTACACAATATCACTAATAGCTAACATTTAGAAACTTAATAACATAATGTTGTACTTATTACACACAAACTTACCTTGATAATCAGAATAGGCTAGATAGTCGATCTAGTCTGATACTTTTCTCTTTCCTCGGTTAAGGTTAATTCTTCGCTCTTCTTGATCTATAATAACAATTTAGCTCGTTTAGTAGCCATATTATTTGTAACATCCGGGATTTAAGGCTTATGCATTAATGCTTAATTGTATGAAGTAGCATGCCTATGTGTGCTCTGATTGTGTTGTATGAATTTTGTGAACCTTAGAGTGTAGGTGAATACCTTAGAAATTATTCAATTTTTAGTTTAAAAGAGGAAGCTAGGCAGAGGAGGCCTTAAGAAAATTAGTGGGGGAAATATGACACAAAAATGGGCTTGTTTAAGTGGCTTGGAGGCACCACTTAGGGCCTCAGTAAGTGACGCCACAAGCAGGGTGCAAGGGCCTATGTTCGAGCTGCAAGGGAAGCAAATAAAAGTTTTATTTTGCAGCAGAGATGAGCAGTAGTGGACGGCAGTAGGGCACTGAGTAGAAGAGTATAGATCAAGTCAAATTCCTTTTAAACTTTCGGCTAAGGTAGGAGATAATTATGGATTTATTTCAATTATTTTAAATGAAGTGATAAAGAGAAAAACAAGGGATTAGATAAGGGAGGAGGAGTTGGCCGAAAATAGGGCAGAAAAGGATGGTAATTTCGGTTTCGCAATAGTTGGAAGGGGAGAGCCAAAAATTCATTCTCTTCTCACTTTTTTTCAATTGTGCCGAAATTCCCAAAGAGAGCAATTGAGTTCTTTTCTCTTTTTCCTTTTTGCAATTTCACTCAAAGCCGATTTCTTCATAGCATCAAAAGACGAATCTTTATCTATCTTCATTGCCAAAATTGATCAACCTCTTCTTTTCTTCTTCTTTTCATAACTTTCTAAAAGCCGAAACTTGTTGATCACTACCTAGCCTTCATAGCCAAACATCTCTGTAGGTTTAAGCAAGGGTGCAGTCGACTACAGTATTAAGGGTAAGATTAGTTGCTATTGAATTTTCAATCCTTTCTCTTTTAATCAAAAGTTTGAATCTAATCCTAGTAATAATCTTTGGCCGAAACTATGAAGGGTCTTCCGGGATTTTTGGTGTAGCCAACTTCTAGGGGAGATAATTCGGGATTTGGTTCTTCAAGGTAAGTAAAGTGCAATATTAGGCCAATGGCCATTCAAATGTTGGAATCAAATCTAATATAGTGCTTGTAGGGATTTCGACAGAGACCAAGGACAAGTGATATTTCGAGATTTAGATCCACAAGGTAAGTGGATTCGGCCAAGGCCATATTTAGTGTTTTAGATTTATTAATTATTTGTTCAAAAGCCAAAAACTAATCAAATCAAGTGATCTAGTATTGGCCGATTGCAAGAAGAATCATCACAAAGTTTTGAAATCGGTAGCAAGGTAAGAAATTGGTTGCGTTAATCCTTCAGGATTTGGCTATTTTAGCCGAATTACTTTTTGCTAACATGATTAGGGTTGGCCGAATGTAGGAATTAAAGATCTAAAGCATTAGATCGGGATTTTTGGGATTCCAGTGAAATCGTTAAGTAAACCAGTTGTGTACCCCCACACTAACTCTTAATAGGTTTATGGCATCAATTAAATATATGTGTTTATAATAATGTGAAATGTGGCCAAAGGTTCCATGCAATTGTACAAAGTACTCAGGTAAGTAACCTTAACATTATGTTAATAAATGATATGAATATTTGGAAAATGGCAAATATGTGAATACTGATAAGAATGTGAAATAAGGCATAAGGCATGATATTGCATGATTTGTATGACATGGGGCATATGGGAAATATTTTAAGGGGAAGTGATCTGGTGGTTATTACCACGATATCTAGTGACTCATGTCACAAAATCCGAATGTGGTGACTTATGTCACAAATAATTATCTGGTGGCTATGCCACAATATATATAAGGGCGATGAGCATGTCGTCTGCAGCGACTGCCTTCGATGATGTGTAGCGGATGGAGGGTCGATTTAGTAGTCCTCACGGTGTGATGGTTGGTACGAGTGATGTGTAGCGGATGGTTATCTAGGTTTGGGTTCGGGATTGCATCATTATATTTAACTGCTATATGTATATTATGATCTGATATGCCTGAATCGTTGGGACTTAGTGTTGGTTGTTACACACTGAGTCTGTTTGACTCACCCCGTTGTGGGATATCTTTTCAAGTGACACTTAGTGATGGACCGGGTCGGCAGGAACCCAGTGGTGTCCATGCTCAGCTCAGAATTTATTTTATTTTAGACATTCTATTTTCAAGTATTTTGGTTTTATTTCGGGTTTTCTTTGATGTAATAAGGCCACTAGTATGAAACTATTTATGCATGCATTTTATTTATTAGTATGATACGAATTTTATCAAATTAATGTTTAAGTAACTTTTTCTTAAAAATAAATCTTTAAAGGTTTTGACACCTAACACAAATTATTTTCAATTTAAATAGTAAACTCTAAAAATTCGACTTTTACATTTAACTTATAGTTTTGAAACATAACAATAAAGTTTTAATAGAACCTAGTCTTCAAAACAACACCATTTCAATTTGACTTCAACACAAATTAAATTTTCCTTTAAAATCTCTCAAATTTTCCCAAAGTAACAAACGGGTATTAAATGTTTTTCTCGAGGAACATACCAGATCCGGTCAAGGCTCGTGGGCTGGGTTTTGGGGTGTTTCAGTTTGGTATCAGAGCCCAGTTTTAAACTCTCGGCCTTGGGTTTAAGGCCCATAACGTTTTCAAAATTGAGCCCAAATGAATTTTGAGAAAAATGAGCAGGTTTTCTGGCATGGCACCTGAGTCTCCGACCCAAAGTCCACTAGGTAAGTACCTCTAACTGTTGTGTGAATTATTGTATGATCTGTATGTGGGTATAACGGGAACGTAGATTAGTATATTAAGTTATTGAACCCTAGGATTATTTTACCCCAACACAGAGTTACATAAAACTTTAATGCCTAATTAAACAAATCTATGAATAAGTCACCGAGTTAGGGTGTGGCAACCATTGTGCGCATGTCTAGGATTGGATTCAGGAAGAGCCTGGTATTTAAGCAGTCCTAGTGACTCGCCTCTCTTCGCTCGAATCCTACCTGGTGCGTAGTAACGATTCACCCTAACCAAGAGGACTTACTCACGGGCTAAACTCAATAATTAAAGCCCGAAAGGGACTTAGCCATGCTGTTTTATAGAAACCTCTGTTTTAAAAGCATCAAATTACTCCTTTGATTTGTAGAAAAATTTCTGAAAATTTTTCCAAAATATTCCCGATTTACAAAATTACTTAGATACCCCTGGTTGTAAAATTACTAAAATACCCTTGTTTATAAAATTACCATATTACCCCCGACTTTTACTAAAATATTCTTACTTTACAAAATATCCAAAAAACCCTATTTTGCAAAGTATCAAAATACCCTGATTTGAAAATTTACCAAAATACCCCTATAGGACAAATTACGAAAATACCCCTGGGTTTAGAACAGACGAAAATATTCGAGTGATGAATGTGATTGTAGTAGATACTATCGAATGATTGTGTTTCTCTGAACTAGGATAGAACACTTGAAACAGAAACTTTGAAGTGATCGAAAGAACTGCTATTAAACTTCTTTACATAAGACTTCTTCGTGGGTAATAAGTGGAACAAATACTAATGCATAAAATTTCTTAAATCAGATTAAAGCGCGATCGTAGAAATGAGTTCTAGGGGACATGGCCGTAATGTACGAGGACAGGGTAGAGGCAAAATGACCGTATCGGAACCCGTTAGGTCTGGTCAAAGGTCCGAGAATGAGGTACCACCACCCTTTACCACCACCACTACCACCGGAGTTGAGCATCGGGATCGACGGGGATGATGCGATGCGCGCAGCGGTCTTTGCGAGTTCTTGAGATGGTGGCTGGAGCAGGTGGAGGTATGGGAGCTCAGAAATCCGTACCCGAGCGACTCCGAGCCAATGGAGCTGAGGTGTTCCGTGGCGTATCTGGTGTGGCACCCAGTACGGCTCAGTATTGGTTGGAGGCGACAAAGTGAATTATGGATGAGCTCGATCTGACTACTGAGGAGAAACTGAACGGGATGGTGTCGCTACTTCGTGACGAGGCATGTCAATGGTGGCTCACAGTTCAGGATGGTGCTACAGCTGAGGATCTCACTTGGGAGTATGTTAAGGCGGCGTATCAGAAGAAGTATGTTGGTACCAGTTATACTGATGCGCAGAGAAAGGCATTTCTGGGGCTGGTTCAAGGGAACAAGTCCGTAGCGGAGTACGAGGCTGAATTCTTAAGGTTGAGTCGGTATGCTCGAGGAATTATGGCTATGGAGCATTAACGATGTGTCTGGTTCGAGGACGGACTGAGGGATGACCTGAGGTTGTTGATAGCTCCACAGTAGGAGCGAGAGTTTGCCGTGTTGGTAGAGAAGGCTAAGGTAGCCGAAGGGATTAAGGACTCTGTAAGGCAGAACACTGATCGAAATAGACAAAAGAGAGGTTTTGGATCGTCAGGGTCAGCTGGGAATGTTCGGAAGAGGCCTAGAGTTGATGGGCCGCGGGGTCAGCAAGCTGGTGCAGGAGGGCAGTATCGTACTTGTACTCAATGTGGAAAGATGCGCCTAGGAGAGTGTTGGAAAAAGACAGGAGGATGCTTTAAGTGTGGGTCCAAGGAGCACGTGATTAAGGACTATCCTATAAGAATAGACGGGAACCGACCAGCAGGTCAGGGTGTTAATCAGGCTAGAAGAGGTGGACAGCAGCCTCAGCGGGGTCGTGGTCCGATTGGTAGAAGTAACGGTGCTGGAAGAGGACAGGGAACATCTGGTAGAGGTGTTGGTAATACAGAGGCAAGACAGCCAGGTCTGGTGTATGCAGTTCGCGAGAGGGAGGATGGAGAATGGCCGGACGCCATAATCGGTACGTTCCTTATAGCTGACAAGCCTTATTTTGCTTTGATTGATGTTGGCTCTACCTACTCTTGTGTTGCATGTAGAGTAGTTGAAACTCTAGGCATAGCCTCTGAACTATCTGATAGGGAGATGACTGTAGTGAGCCCATTAGGTCAAACTGTAGTGGTGAATAAGATATTTCGGAGTGTACCTCTATAGATTCAAGGAGTAACTTTCCCTGCCGACTTAATGGAACTACCCTTCAGAGAATTCGATCTCATACTTGGCATGGATTGGCTAGTGGAACATTGGGCTGTATTGGATTGTGCAGCTAAGCGAATGGAGTTAAGGACGCCTGAGGATGAGGCGATAATTATGATAGGAGAAAGAAGAAACTACTTGTCTAACGTAGTCTCTGCTTTAAAGGCTGATAAGATGGTTCAGAAAGGGTGCAAGGCATTTTTGGCCTTTGTTAGTGCGTTGGATGCAAAAGAAGGGGGAGTTAGTAGAGTTAGAACAGTAAGGGAATTTGTGGATTTTTTTCCGGATGAGTTACGTGGAATACCCCCGGACAGGGAGGTGGAGTTCGGAATTGACTTGCTACCTGGTACAGCTCTTGTGTCAATTGCCCCGTACAGAATGGCACCAAAGGAGTTGGTTGAGCTCAAGGCTCAAATCTAGGAATTGCTTGATCATGGGTTATTCGACCCAGTGTGTCTCCATGGGGAGCACCGGTCTTGTTTGTGAAGAAGAAGGACGGAACTATGCGTATGTGCATAGATTATTGTCAGTTGAATAAGCTAACCATCAAGAACAAGTATCCGTTGCCAAGGATAGGTGACTTGTTTGATCAGCTTAAGGGGGCCGCAGTATTTTCGAAGATAGATCTAAGGTCTGGATACCATCAGCTTAAGGTGAAGGAGGCAGATATCCATAAGACAGCTTTCCGGACAAGATACGAGCATTATGAGTTTTTAGTAATGCCGTTCGGATTAACGAACGCCCCAGTCGCGTTCATGGATATGATGAACTGGGTTTTTCAACCTTACATGGATCGATTCGTCGTTGTGTTCATCAATGACATTCCAGTGTATTCCAAGTCTGAGGAAGAACATGATGAGCATCTTCAGCTTGTGTTGCAAGTGTTAAGGGAGAAGAAGCTGTATACCAAATTCAACAAGTGTGAATTTTGGCTGAAGGAGGTCGCATTCTTAGCGCATATGGTGTCTGCAGAAGGGATAAGGGTGGACCCTCGAAAGATTGAGGCAGTGCTAGATTGGAAACCACCTAAGTCTGGGGCTGAGGTTCGTAGTTTCTTGGGTTTAGCAGGCTACTACAGAAGGTTCATGGAAGGGTTTTCATCAATAGCCGCACCTTTGACAAAGTTGTTAAGAAAGGAAGTACCTTTCGTATGGACAGATAAGCAATAGGAGAGCTTTGAGAAGCTCAAGAGGGTTTTGACTTAAGCTCCAGTTTTGATTCAGCCTGAGGCAGGAAAGGATTTTGTGGTGTACTGTGATGCTTCTCGCACAGGATTGGGATGCGTATTGATGCAAGACGGGAAAGTAGTCGCTCATACGTCTCGGCAATTGAGGCCACATGAGGTTAACTACCCGACGCATGATTTAGAATTGGCAGCAGTGGTCTTTGCTCTTAAGGTATGGAGGCACTATCTTTATGGAGAAAAGTCGGTGATCTACACAGACCACAAGAGCCTTAAGTACCTATTGACTCAGAAGAAGTTGAATCTGAGACAGCGAAGGTAGGTGGAATTATTGAAGGACTATGATTGTTCTATAGAGTATCACCCGGGCAAGGCAAATGTAGTGGCAGATGTCCTAAGTCGGAAAGTAGTGTCGGATCTGAGGGCGATGTTCGCACATCTGAGTTTGTATGACGATGTAAGTTTGCTGGCAGAATTGCAAGTTAAGCCGACGTGGTTGAATGAGGTGAAAGAAGGACAGTTGGCAGACGATGATTTAAGTGCTAAGTTGCTGCAAGTGCAGAATAGGGAGTTGGAAGATTTTGGTATTAATGACGAGGGAGTATTGTGTTTCAAGGGTAAGGTCTGTATGCCGAAGAATAAGGAGTTAAGGCAGAGGATTCTTTAGGAATCGCATAGTAGCCCTTATGCTATGCATCCTGGAGGTAGTAAGTTGTACAGAGATCTAAGGGAATAGTTTTGGTGGCTTGGACTTTGGTGGCCTGGACTTAAGAGGGAAGTTACAGAATTTGTAGGGAAAATGTTTGACGTGTCAGCAAGTTAAGGCTGAACACCAAGTTCTGTTAGGATTGCTTCAGCCAATAAAGATTCCACAATGGAAGTGGGAGAGAATCACCATGGACTTCGTTAGTGGGCTTCCCCTTATGCCTACTAAGAAGGACTCGGTATGGGTGATAGTGGATCGATTGACAAAGTCCGTGCATTTCATTCCAGTGCGGGTTGACTACTCCTTGCAGAAGTTGGCGAAGTTGTATGTGGCGGAGATTGTGAGGTTGCATGGAGTGCCTGTATCGACTATCTCGGATAGGGATCCCAGGTTTACGTCTCGATTCTGGAAAGCTCTACATCAGGCTTTAGACACCAGATTGGATTTCACTACGGCATTTCATCCACAATCGGACGGTCAATCTGAACGAGTAATCCAAGTGTTAGAGGATATGTTGAGAGGCTATGTAATAGACTTCAGAGGAAGTTGGGAAGAGTATTTGCCTTTAACGGAATTTGCGTACAATAATAGCTATCAGGCCAGTATTTGAATGGCACCGTATGAAGCATTGTATGGTTGGAAGTGTCGAACTCCTACATGTTGGACAGAATTAGGGGAGCGTCGAGTTTTGGATCCAGAGATTATGGCTGAATCCGAGGAAAAGGTTGAGGTAATTCGGCCGCGGTTAAAGGAGGCATCTGATAGGCAGAAGTCGTATGCAGATATCAAGCGCAAGGAAATAGAATTTGCTGTAGGAGATCAAGTGTTTCTTAAAGTTTCGCCTTGGAAGAAGGTGATGAGATTTGGTCGCAAAGAGAAGTTAAGTCCCAGGTTTATAGGACCTTATTGGGTATTGAAGCGAGTTGGACCAGTGGCATATCAATTAGAGTTGCCTCCAAAGCTGAAGCAAGTGCAAGACATATTCCATGTTTCTATGCTATGTCGTTATCGATCAGATCCATCTCATGTAGTACCGGTTGAGGAGGTGGAGCTAAGGCCAAATTTGTCTTACGAGGAAGAGCAGATTCAGATCTTGGAACGAGATATGTAAGTGCTACGGAGGAAAACAGTTCCTCTAGTCAAAGTATTATGGCATAATCATGGAGCAGAAGAAGCTTTGTGGAAGCCAGAAGAAGCAATGCGACGACAATACCCTCACTTATTCTAGCCAGGAAATTTCGAGGTTGAAATTATTTTAAGGGGGTAGAATTGTAACATCCAGGATTTATGGCTTATGCATTAATGCTTAATTGTATGAAGTAGCATGCCTATGTGTGTTCTGATTGTATTGTATGAATTTTTTGAACCTTAGAGTGTAGGTGAATACCTTAGAAATTATTCAATTTTTAGTTTAAAAGAGGAAGCTAGGCAGAGGAGGCCTTAAGAAAATTAGTGGGGGAAATATGACACAAAAATGGGCTTATTTAAGTGGCTTGGAGGCGCTACTTAGGGCCTCAGTAAGTGACGCCACAAGCAGGGTGCAAGGGCCTATGTTCGAGCTGCAAGGGAAGCAAATAAAAGTTTTATTTTGCAGCAGAGATGAGCAGTAGTGGACGGCAGTAGGGCACTGAGTAGAAGAGTATAGATCAAGTCAAATTCCTTTTAAAATTTCGGCTAAGGTAGGAGATAATTATGGATTTATTTCAATTATTTTAAATGAAGTGATAAAGAGAAAAACAAGGGATTAGATAAGGGAGGAGGAGTTGGCTGAAAATGGGGCACAGGAGGATGGTAATTTTGGTTTGGCAATAGTAGGAAGGGAAGAGCCGAAAATTCATTCTCTTCTCATTTTTTTCAATTGTGCGGAAATTCCTAAAGAGAGCAACTGAGTTCTTTTCTCTTTTTCCTTTTTCCAATTTCATTCAAAGCCAATTTCTTCATAGCATCAAAAGCCGAATCTTTATCTATCTTCATTGCCGAAATTGATCAACCTCTTCTTTTCTTCTTCTTTTCATAACTTTCTAAAAGCCGAAACTTGTTGATCACTACCTAGCCTTCATAGCCGAACACCTCTGTAGATTTAAGCAAGGGTGCCGTCGACTACAGTATTAAGGGTAAGAATAGTTGCTATTCGATTTTCAATCCTTTCTCTATTAGTCAAAGGTTTGAATCTAATCCCAATGATAATCTTTGGCCGAAACTATGAAAGGTCTTTCGGGATTTTTGGTGTAGCCGATTTCTAGGCTAGATCATTCGGGATTTGGTTCTTCAAGGTAAGTAAAGTGCAATATTAGGCCAAAGGCCATTCAAATGTTGGAATCGAATCTAACATAGTGCTTGTAGGGATTTCGACAGAGACCAAGGACAAGTGATATTTCGGGATTTAGATCCACAAGGTAAGTGGATTCGGCCAAAGCCATATTTAGTGTTTTAGGTCTATTAATTATTTGTTCAAAAGTGATCTAGTATTGGCCGATTGCAAGAAGAGTCATCACAAAGTTTTCAAATTGGCAGGAAGGTAAGAAGTTGGTTGCATTAATCCTTCGGGATTTGGCTATTTTAGCCGAATGACTTTTTGCTAACATGATTAGGGTTGGCCGAATGTAGGAATTAAAGATCTAAAGCATTAGATCGGGATTTTCATGATTCCAGTGAACTCGTTAAGTAAACCAGGTGTGTACCCCCACGCTAACTCTTAATAGATTTATGGCATCAATTTAATATATGTGTTTATAATAATGTGAAATGTGGCCAAAGGTACCATGCAATGGTACAAAGTACTCAGGTACGTAACCTTAACATTATGTTAATAAATGATACGAATATTTGGAATATGGCACATATGTGAATACTGATAAGAATGTGAAATAAGGCATAAGGCATGATATTGCATGATTTGTATGACATGGGGCATATGGAAATATTTTAAGGGGAAGAGATCTGGTGGTTATTACCACGATATCTGGTGACTCATGTCACAAAATCCGAATGTGGTGACTTATGTCACAAATAATTATCTGGTGGCTATGCCACAATATATATAAGGGCGATGAGCATGTCGTCTGCAGTGACTGCCTTCGATGATGTGTAGTGGATGGAGGGTCGACTTAGTAGTCCCCACGGTGTGATGGTTGGTACGGGTGATATGTAGCGGATGGTTATCTAGGTTTGGGTTCGGGATTGTATCATTATATTTAACTGCTATATGTATATGTATGATCTGATATGCCTGAATCACTGGGACTAAGTGTTGGTTGTTACACACTGAGTCTGTTTGACTCACCCCGTTGTGAGATATCTTTTTAGGTGACACTCAGTGATGGACCGGGTCGGCAGGAACCCAGTGGTGGCCATGCTCAGCTCAAAATTTATTTTATTTTGGACTTTCTATTTTCAAGTATTTTGGTTTTATTTCGGGTTTTCTTTGATGTAATAAGGCCACTAGTATGAAACTGTTTATGCATGCATTTTAATTATTAGTATGATACGAATTTTATCAAATTAATGTTTAAGTAACTTTTTCTTAAAAATAAATCTTTAAAGGTTTTGACACCTAACACAAATGATTTTCAATTTAAATAGTAAACTCTAAAAACTCGACTTTTACCTTTAACTTATAGTTTTGAAACATAACAATAAAGTTTTAATAAAACCTAGTCTTCAAAACAACACCATTTTCAATTTGACGTCAACACAAATCAAATTTTCTGAAACACCCCGAACCCGGCCCACGAGCCTTGACCGAATTCGGTATGTTCCTTGAGTAAAACGGTTCAAAATTCATTTGTTTCTTTGCAAAATTTGAATGGTTTTAAAAGAAATTTTATTTTGTGCTGGGATCGAGTTGAAAACAAGTTTATTCTTGAAGTCTAGGTTTCACAAAACTTTACTGTTAAATTTTGAAATTACAAGTTAGAGGTAAAAATCGAGTTTTTAGAGTTTACCATTTAAATTGAAAATCATTTGTGTTAGGAAGATTTATTCTTAAAAAAAAAACAATGTAGATAACCTTTGACTTAATAATAATAGTATCATAATAAAACAAATAAAAGCAAGCATTAAACAATTAAGTACTATTGGCCTTATTACAACTGAAAACAATACCAAAATAAAACCAAATACTTAAAAGAAAATAGAAAGTCCAAAATGAAATTTAATCCTGAGCTGAGCATGGCCACCACTAAGCTCCTACCGACCCGGTCCATCACTGAGTGTCACCTAAAAGGAAATATTCCCCAACGGGGTGAGTCAAACAGACTCAATGTATAACCAACACTATGTTTCAACGATTCAGGCATATCATATCATATCGCACATGTATATATATAATAGATAGAATTAATGATGCAGACCCGAACCCAAACCTAGATAGCCATCTGCCACACATCACCCGTACCAACCATCACACCGTGGGGACTACTAAGTCGACCCTCCATCCGCTACACATCATCGAAGGCAGTCGCTGCAGACGACATGCTCATCGCCCTTACAATTTTATGGCATAGCCACCAGATAATATTTTGTGACATGAGTCACCACATTCAGATTATGTGACCGAAGTCACCACATTCAGATATTTGTGGTATAAACCACCAGATCACTTCCCCTTTCCATATAACCCGTATGCCCCATGCCATACAAATCATACAATTAACATGCCTTAGGCCTTATTTCACATTCTTATCAATGTTCACTTATGCCATAACAGATATTCATAATATCATAACTACAGTAGTAGTAAGTTAACGTACCTGAGTACTTTGTACAATTGCATGGTACCCTTAGCCACATATTACATGTTCATATCAACACATTTATTAATACATAACCATAAATCTATTTAGGCTTAGTGCGGGGTACACACCTGATTTACTTAGTGAGTTCACTGAAATCCCGAAGAATCCCGATCTAACGCTCTAGATTTTAATTCCTACATTCGGCCAAAACTTAGTATTTTAGCAAAAGCCTATTCGGCTATTCAATCAGATCCCGAAGGATTATCAGAATCAAAATCTTACCTTGCTGCCGATTTGATTCCTAAACAATTCCCGAAACTTTGTGATACTTCTTCCTTGAAATCGGCTAGCATCAAATCACCTCACAGGTTAGTTTTCGGCTTTTGAATAATATGAAATAGATCTGAAACACTAAATAAGCCTTGGCCGAATGTGCATGTGCACTTACCTTGTGGATCTAAAATCCCGAAAGTGGTCTCTTGGCTATGAAGTTGTCGAAATTCCTATAGGTACATGTTAGGTCCTATTTTCAGTCACCTTAATAAACTTTAATAAATGGCCTTTGGCCTAAAATCATACGTTCCTTACCTTAGCTAACCAAATCCCGAATGATCTTCTATTGTAGTCGGCTTTAGAAGAGATCCCAAAATTCTCCTTCAAAGATTCGGCCAGAGAGCATTAATGGCATTAGAGTTTTGATTTCGGCTTTAAGGAAAGGAAATAATATGACAACAATCGAATCCTTACTCTTAATGTTGTTGTCGACGGCACCCTTACCAAAACTCACATAGATATTCGGCTAGGCTAGAAAGAACTCAATTTCGGCTTTTGAAACATACGACAAAGAGAGAAGAAGAAAACCACCTTGAGATTCGACTATGGCTCCTAATGGAGATAGATTATTCGGCTATCACAATTGTATTTCGGCTTTTGAGAAACTATGAGAAGAAGAGAAGGTTTATGATGGAAATTCGGTTAGAACACAAGTTATTTCGACTTGGCAAAATAGAAGAGAAATGTTGCTAGAGAATTCGCAGAGAGCTCATTTAAAAGAAAAAAAAAAACAAATGGCCTTCCTTCATCCCTTTGGCCGAAAATACTACACCTAGTTCCCCCTATTCGGCCAACTCTCCTTTCCCCTATCTCATCCCTTCCTTTTCTCCTATTTTCTCTCCTTTTATTCAAAGCAATTCAAATAAATCAGCAATTATCCTTAGCTTAGCCAAATTTTTAAAAGGGATTTATCACATCTAAAGCTCATCCTTTCAGTCTCCCCCTGCCATCCAACTCTATCTATCCTTGCAGCAAAATATAAGCTCTCTTTTTGCTTCCTTTGTGGCTCGAACCCTGGCCCATTTGCACCTGCTTGTGGTGTCACTTACAGAGGCTTTAAGTGGCGCCTCCTTGCCACTTTTCCAAGCCCAATTTTTTGTCTAATTTCCCTTACAATTTTTCTGAAGGCCTCCTCTGCCTAGCTTCCTCTTTTAAACTTAAAATCAAATAATTTCTAAGGTATTTTTTTCTTACATTCTAAGGTTCACAAAATTCATAAAACACATTCCACATACACATAGACATGCTTCCACAAACAATTAAGCACAAATGCATAAGCCCAAAATCCAGGATATTACATTTTCCTTCAAAATCTCTCAAATTTTCCCAAAGTAACAAACGGGTATTAAATGTTTTACTCGAGGAACATACTAGATCCGGTCAAGGCTCGTGGGCCGGGTTTGGGGGTGTTTCATTATTAAACACGTTTCAATAATCACGTTTTGGCAAAATTACTATTTTTCCCTTAAACTTTCTCAAAAGGACCATTTTACCCTTAGGCTCAGAAATCAATTTTAATCAAATTTCTTTCTTTAATGAGCCTAGGTGAACATTTATTACTATTATGGTAACCCTCAATACTCATCATTTCTCACATTTTATACCTATTTTACAACCTTTGCAAAATGATCATTTTTGGTGTTTTCATGGTAACACCTATCATAAAAGTTGTTTATTTAACAACCTTGACTCAATTTCTTCCATAAACTTTTAGAAAAAAACATAATTAATCACATGGAAAAACTCTAGAATCTTAACCATTTTGCAAAATAGACCCCTCATTAGCTAGATCATGATATAAGGGTCCTAAAAGTACAAAAATCATCAAGAAAAGTCACCAAAATCACTTAATTGCAAGGAAGACAAGTTGCTAAAAATTTTAAGCTTTTAAACCCCTATTGTTGCTAGTATTTTCGGTGGAAGAAGATGAGTGAATAGAAGGATATCATCTTTTCTTTATTTTATTCTATTTCATCAATTTAATTCACCTACTACACCAACTTTGACTAATTTTGACTTCTTTGTCCCCCTAAGGCCTGCCACGTCTTAAAACAAGGCCTAATTGCACATTTGGGAGCTCCAATTAGTATTCTATGGAAACTAGGCACCCTTAGCTTATAAAATAGAACTTTCACACTTTATGCGATTTAGTCCTTTTTCGCTATTAAGCATGAAATCGCTAAAATTAAAGCACCAAAATTTTCATGTGCCTTTATAATCATGTTATAACTCATAAAATAACATTAAGATAATTTTCTCTGACCCTAAATTGGTGGTCCTGGTACCACTATTCCGACTAGCCTCTAAATCGGGCTGTTACACCTATTTTCACTAATTAAATGCTAAGGTTGCACGGGTCACCCGAGTCACTCGAGTCACTAATTAACTGCTAAGGTTGCACGGGTCACACGTATGGTCGGTAAGAGTGCCTAGACCCCTAATTGATTGAAATGACTGTATATTATATATGAACAAGCATGATAATGTTCCACTGATTTAACACTATATGCCCTGATTACTTATATGATTTTATGTTATAGCATGCCATTAATGTATATTGTATTGCATTGGGTTGGGGGTTTAATTGATCGGAGGAAGTGTACTGACAGGCCGCGAGCCTAATTTACTGGCAGCTCAGCTGCAAACTACTGTCCAGTGTCGTATTCGATACTTTCCAGAGTGTAGGGATGGGTGGGTTGATTATATCCCCAGATAGAGTGTAGGGTTGGACGGAGATGGAGTGTAGTGGCTGGTTCGGTAGGACTTGCATGCTGTATGATTTGTTACTAATATTGTAATGGGCCAAGGCCCAGATGCATGCCTGCCTCTATATTGAGATGGGCTAAAGCCCAAACTGTTACCATCACTGTTACTTAAAAAGGGGCTTAGGCCCAGACTGTATCTGCCTTCTATCTGTTTGATTTATAAGGGATTACACGCTGAGTTTTCGTAAACTCATCATTCTAACTTGACTATACAGGTAATCCCCAGACATAAGTGGGTCGGTGCGGTGGAGGAATCGACGATGGCCACCCAACTTACTTTGTTTTATTTTAGTACTTAAATAAATTTTAATTTTTTTGGGTATTTTTCTATAATAATGGCCTTTTTAGATATTTATTTTAATTTGGGATTTTTACTGATTTGTTTTATAACTACTAGAAGGAGGGGTATTTGGGTTTTCAAAAGAATCAGGCATTTTAACAAATTTCACACAAATACGCAAACTGTTTTAAAAGCTTACGCAACAAGTGACGTTTTGGATATTAATAACGTTTTGGAAATTTAATATCGTTCTGGAAGTAATAACTTCTTGATAATGATTCACGTTTTGGAAATGAACGACATGTCTTCGAAATAAAATATAAAGAGGTTGAATAGAAAAGAGAGTTTTTAACGACAACTTGTTTTATGAAAAACACTTCACTGTGACATCACCAGATTCAGCCATAACGTCCAGGCTGGGTTTGGGGTGTTACATCCATAGTGTGTTTCATGTGTCGATGTTGCATCGATACAGATTGGATCCATCACATGTAATTTCTCCGGCAGAGAATGAAATCCAACCCAACATGAGTTAGAATGAAAAATCGATCATAATTTTAGCTCGTGAGGTTAAACAGTTAAGAAACAAAAGCATAGCTCTAGTGAAAGTACTTTGGCAAACACACGATATCGAAGTGGCTATGTGGGAACCTGAGGAAACTATGAGAAAATAGTACCCTGACCTCTTCACTAGTAATATTTTTAGGGACGAAAATCCCTAATGGGGGAGAGTTGTAACAGCCCGTTTTTAGTCAATTCGAAACAGTTGTTTTGAGACCACAAATCTGAAGTCAAAATAATTATTTTAATGTTTATAGCATGATATAATTATTGTGTGAAAGTTTCATGTAGAAATTTTATCGTTTGATTAGTCAATTTAATAAAAAGGACTAAATCGCGTAAAGTGTAAAAGTGGAGTTCCATTAGCTAAAGGTATCCAATAGCTATAGAACCTTAAATTTAAGGTTCTTAAGTGGTAATTAACCCATTAGTAAGTTAATGGATGATAATGGTTTTCCATTTAGTGAAATAGCTAATATTTATTAAGGTTGTATTTTTAAATTGGTAATTAAACTTAAAATAAATAAATAAAATTATCATCTTTATTTTTCATCTCCAACCGAAATTAAAAGAGGAAAAAGGAAGCCATTGTTGAGTTAGGTTTAGCCAACCCTATTTTGTCAATTGGTGAGTGATTTTTGTCCCGTTTTTAATGATGTCTATGTTTTTAAGATTTTAAAGGTTGCCGCTGATGAATACATAAGTATTTTAATGTTTAATGATAGATTATGAATGTTTGATGATAGTTATACAAGTTTTGTTAAGTGATTTTTAGTGAAAATAGAAATTAGGGATTAAATTGTGAAATGTGGAAACTTTGTGGTTAAAAAGTTAAATAAATGAAAAATATGAGTTGCTAGAGACCTAATTGAAATTCAGATAGCATGGGTTGTGGTTGAATTGCATGAATTTGTGTTTTTATGAAATAAGGATTAAATTGTAAAAGTTGTGAAACATTAGGGGCAAATGTGTAAAAGTGGCTTAATGTGAATTCTGGACTAAATTGAATAGAAAGATAATTAAATAAGATGATTTTGGTTACATATAGATCAAGAAAAGTGAAATTTGGATCTAGATCGAGGGAAAAATAAAGTTCTAGACTAATCAACTCGTGTCGTCATTTTTACGTCCGAGGTAGGTTTGTATGTAATAAGTATTGTTATAACTATGTTTTAAATGCTTTGATATTGTAGAACTGTGAATACGAGACTACAGACATGTTCGACAATGATTTGACGATGATTCGGCATTGGAAATCACGATTAAACCTTAGGAATAGATAGAATACTAGTGACATGTCATTAGGGGATTATTGTGATTATGTGATCTGGGTGTTGGTCCTGTAAGTCCTACTGGTGGCTGAGTATACTGGCATCTATTGCGGTTACTTGAGAGCTTGTGTGAGCGACACCGTGTACCTATGTCTTGACCCACAGCTTGTGTGAGCAGGCCCATTGGTAGCTCTAGTGTGAGTAGTATATGTGATATGAGATTGAGTTAGCTTCGACTATATATATGGCACTTCAGGTGTGAGTTTCCCATGTATCTGAATGGTTCAACGGGTAAATGAAAGATGTGGTTTAGTATGAGATTGATACGAGGTGGTACAGGTATGTACATGAACTGTATATGCTTAAAACGAAGAAGTTGTGAAGTTCTTATATAAGATTATGATTGAATATGTGAAAGGTTTGTTAGTTAAATGATCTATATGTTGTTATATTAAATTTGTTGAATTGTATATCTATGATTAAATTGATTTTATTTTATACAAGCTTACTATCAAAGCTAGCTCGGATTCAAGGATCGTTGGAGACTACGTCACACTATCCTACTATCACTTTGGTACTATTGAGTTTATGTTTTGAGTACATGGCATGTATAGGGACTTTGGTTAGTTTGTTTCATGAATTGATTATAAGTGTAGCCATTTGAGTTGGCTTGTAAATGTTCTAAGTTTGGTTTTGTATACTGCCATATAAGTTGGCTTATTTTAGTATGATTGAATCATGTATATATATATGTGTATATGGCTTATGTGATGTTTTGAATGTTGGATATGTGATGCTTGTGGAAAATTAGTATTATGGATAGCAAATGGTTGAGTTATGAATGTTGATATGCTAGTAAATCTAGGCATTAATGCACATTTGAGTTTGGTATGAATTTGTATGGCATCTTGTGGTATTTATGTTTTGTATTGGTTGATGTTGGAAATGGTATGAAATATGCCTGAGTGAGGTTGATTAAATGCCTATGATATGCTATGTTTTGTGCCATTTGAGTTTGGTGTAGGTGTGCATAAGTTTGGGTGGCAATTTGGCTTCGTAAATAGCCTATTTTTGTCCACACAGGCAGAAACACGGGCGTGTGTCTCAGCCGTGTGTGACACATAGTTATGTTACACAGCTGTGTGTCCCACGGTGTTGAATTAGAAATCAAGTCAGTTGCTCCACACGGCCTCACACACAGGCATGTGACTTGGCCGTGTGGCATAAGTCAGTATACCCTACAGGTTTGGCACGACATGGTACACGGCATGGCACATAGGGATGGATAGCCATTTTTAGGGCATACTAGCATGTGTGTTGGCCGTGTAACCCAAGTCAGAGAGTTACACGGGGTCAGGCTATGTGCTTCCGTTTTGATTGTCCACACAACCTGTGACACGGGTGTGTCTTTGGCTGTGTGAGACACACGGACGTGTGTCCCCTATTTTTGAGAAAATTTTCTAAATGTTCAAAAATTTTCCAAAGTTATCGGTTTAGTCCCATACCACTCTTAATATATGTTTAGGGCCTCATAGGCTAGTATTAGGGATAAAATGATTGGTTGTGAATCAATTGTATATGAATTGACTAATTGTATGTGAAATATATGTTTAAATGTGTTATAAGTCCAGTAATGCTCCATAACCCTATTCTAGCATTGAATATAGGTTAAGGATGTTACATTTATTAGTATCAGAGCTATGGTTTAGTCGATTCTAGGATTAACATAGCATATGTAAGAGTCTAGCTATACATGTCATATATAACCTGTGATAGTGTGATGACTTCTGACAATTTAAACTGTGTTTCTGTGTAGCAAGTGGATCCCAGTCGAGCTGTAGCTGATAATGTTGAGAGTAATGCACCAGCTCCCGCTCAAGGGATAGCGCCGTCTGAATCTAGAAATGTATTGAGTAGTTGCGGAGGAAAGGCTAAACAAGTCTTTTTCCAAATGATGAATCAGTGGTTCACATAATTTGTTCGAACAAATCTCGCTGCTCAACAACCTCCACCCCTACCTAATCTTCAACAAATTCTCATAGCTCCTCAAGATGTAGAACTTCTAAGATTGAATAAACCGTCAGTAGATAAAATCCGTAAATACGGGGTTGAAGAGTTCAGAGCTACCGTTGATGATGATCCTGAGGGAGCTGAATTTTGGCTTGAAAACATTATTTAGGTATTTAATAAGCTATCGTGTACACCAGCTGAGGGTTTAAAACGTGCCATTTCATGGAGGACACAGCATATCAATGGTGAATTACCTTAGTGTTTGTGATACTGAGAGAAAGAGTTACTTGGGAATTCTTTCAGACTGAGTTCCAGAAGAAATATATAAGTCAGCGGTTTCTTGATCAAAAGCATAAAGAGTTTCTAAAATTGAAATAGGGTCGTATGGCAATGACTGAGTACGAAAGAGAATTTGTAAGATTGAGCAAGTATGCTTGGGAGTATGTTTCTACTGAAGAAATCATCTGCAGGAGGTTCGTTGATGGATTGAACGAGGATATTAAGCTTCTAGTTGGAATTTTAGAATTCAAAGAATTTGTTGTCCTGGTTGACAGAGCTTGAAAAGCCGAGGAGCTTAGCAAAGAAAAGAGAAAAGCTATGTTTTCTGCCATTTGAGTTTGGTGTAGGTATGCATAAGTTTGGGTGGTGATTTGGCTTGGTAAATAGCCTATTTTTGTCGACACAGGCAGAGACACGGGCGTGTGTCTCAGCCGTGTGTGACACACGGTTATGTTACACGGCCATGTGTCCCCTGGTGTTGAATTAGAAATCAAGTCAGTATGCTCCACACGGCCTCACACACGGGCGTGTGACTTGGCCGTGTGGCATAAGTCAGTATACCCTATAGGTTTGGCATGACTTAGTACATGGCATGGCACACGGGTGTGGATGGCCATTTTTAGGGCACACGGGCTAGCCACATGGGTGTGTGTGTTGGCCGTGTGACCCAAGTCAGAGAGTTACACGAGGTCGAACATGGGCTGGGACACGACCATGTGGTTCCATTTCGAATGTCCACACAACCTGTAACACGAGCGTGTCTTTGGCCATGTGATACACAGAGCCGGGCCATACGAGAGTGTGTCCCTTGTATTTGAGAAAAAATTCTAAATGTTCAAAAAGTTTCCAAAGTTATCGGTTTAGTCCCGAACCACTCCTACTGCATGTTTACAGCCTCGTAGGCTCGTATTAGGGACAAAATGATTGCTTGTGAATCAATTGTATATGAATTGACTAATTGTATGTGAAATATATGTTTAAATTTTTTATAAGTTTGGTAATGCTCCATAACCGTATTTCAGCGTTGAATATGGGCGAGGGGTGTTACATATTATGTTCATTATAGCTTGGATTTAATTTCGTTGTTTAAGACTAGTATTATGGTCGTTTTGATGTTTATTTGATAATGATACGATAGCATGATAAATTGGTACAAGGTGGAATGACTTATATGCTTAATAATGTTGTATGATTCCGGTCTAAAGCAGAGGTATCGATATTCATGTTGTTAAAACGATACCTCTATGATTTTGAAAAGTGCAAGAAGTCAAAATCGTAAACTGATGCGATCCCGGTCGCATCATGTTTCAATACATCTCGATGACATCTAGATTGGCCTAAACTCGAAGGCCCCAAGTGCAAAATGTGACGTTTAATTTCAGTTTGTTAATAAATTGAGTTGTTTGACTTTGTTTTTAATTAAGTTGCTTCAATAAATTACTCATCTTAGTTAATTGAGTTCATCTTAGTTAATAACTCATCTTAGATTAATAAATGAGTTGTTGGTCATTAATTCAACTCATCTTAATTTTAATAACTGAGTTTTTATTGAACTTCATTTAATAGATGTTTCTTTAATTAATCTAGTTACTAGGATAATTTATTGATGCATGAGTTTAAGTTTAATTAATTATGCTTCATTTAATTAAAGTAGTTGCTGGAATAATTGATGAATAAGTTTTAGTTCATTTATTGAAGTTAAGTGTTTAATGTGTTTGAGTTTAATTAGTGTTTAATT
Organism: Gossypium bickii; assembly: GCA_025503065.1. NCBI lineage: Eukaryota > Viridiplantae > Streptophyta > Magnoliopsida > Malvales > Malvaceae > Gossypium > Gossypium bickii. The sequence continues at coordinate 30,344,449 of CP106712.1, forward strand.
GTGTTTAATAAGCTCATTTTAATGTGTTTATTGCAGGAGTATTTTCAAGTCATAACCGTTACAATTTAAGGCTGTTACAAATTAAATAAAGTGGTTGTTCGATTCATTTTTGGTTACAAGCAATGTGCTGTTACAAAGAAGGTTTAACACATCATTTAAAAGAGTTTAAAGAGTAGATTATTGCTTTTTTAAATTCGGCAACAAGCTTTTCAACTACCAACCGTGTTTGCTGCTTCAAAAGAATTAATTCAAGCATTCAAAACACCATTAAGGTGCTGGTGACGATTCAGCTAACAAGGTCAATTATGCAGCTGAATTGAAGTGAATTAAATGGTGGAGTTATTTGGTTCAAGAATTCCAAGAGACTTGAGCTTTATTTCAACTTTTAAGATGAATACTTGTGACCAGTCAGCTAACCATTTTCTAGCCTTATAAATATGGGTGTAATCAGCCTTTTGAATGGACTTTTGACATTTTATTGAATGAAATTATATCATTTTGTGAGATTTGCTTCTCTCAAATTTTGTTTGAAGACTTGTTGGCTTATCTACAAAGTTAGTGGCATCAACCTGTTCTTTCTTTTAATTTGAACTTATCACTGTCAATAGTGTGGCGTTTGAACCTTTATTCTGAGGTTCTTGTCTTCCTAGACAGTGGGTCGAGGTTGTATCTCATCTATCCAAAACCACTTAAGCCATATAAGTCTCGGGTCAGCATTTCTTAGTGTTGGTTCGTTCTTGCCGCTTGAGAACTATTTCTTTCCATTCCATCCAAAAACTATCAACTTTCTTTTAATTGCTTTTAATTCCTTGTTAGCCGAACCTATCTTCAACACTTAGATAATTTTTAAACCTATCTTTCATTGATATTTCCCATACTTAGCCAACTATAAACGGCTTGCTAATTGGAATGATACTTTCTCGTCGACAATCGGGCAACGCAAATATGACTTGAAATTAGTCACGAAGTCGGATCGTATCATTTGGTATCAGAGCTACAAAAGCAAGAAGTATAGACGTTCGAAGGCTATCCAAAATAGTTCGTGAAGCGCCGAAGTAAGTTTTGAAAAAAATAAAAAATTACGTGAAAAAATAAAGTGAAAAAAAAAAATTACATTGAAAGTTTGTAGTCATTTCTTAACTCCCGATCAAGAAAATTCCCATTTTCAACTATTCCTACCCATTTCACGCTACACTTAAAGCCCTTTCCATCTTTTCTTTCAGCCTACCCTATCCCTTTTCATTATTTTCCTTGTTTCCCAATTTGTGACCGACCCCTAGACTATGATAAAGCCTACTCTAGTCTTTTTACAAAATCATAAGAGAAGAAATAGCGGTAAAAGGCAGAAGTGTTGTGAGAGCATTAAAGTATTGAAAAAGTCGATCTCAAGTGGAAACACGAGTGTGAGTGCCATTCAAATTTTCTTGTGAATGACTAGTGAGGATTTGTGGTGAGCTATTATTTTTGTTTTGTTTTTAATCATTTTTTTTCTTTTTAGCGATAAAATCATGTTCCAAGAAATGCTTTCAGAATCAGATTTTTGATATGTGATGAAAAAAATGTGTAGAATCATAAGTTCTAAATTTGACAAACTACATGAAAGGTTGGACCAATTGGAGGAAAGAGACCATCAGACACGAAGTCAAGAACATCACTGAGACACATAGCCGATGACTACTTGAGAAGTGATTTCGATTATGATTCCTATTCATCAAGAAACTCGAGACGAAATGAGGCGAGTCACGAGTTTGAAGCCTTTCAAGGTGACAAACGAGAATGTAGGAATTTCTCTTCAAGTGCCTCAAAGTATTCATCTACGGAGAAGTCCTTATGAAAAAGTGAGTGTGTTCCATACTCATCCATGGAGGCTTATTCACGTAGAGATGAACGCAACTTATATAAATATTCTTCTAATTCTTTTCAACTAAAAGCCCGTCATTCTGATTCTTTTATGATATCATCTTCTTGTAACAAAAAAATGAGACAAAAAGAGATCAAATGGAAAGAGAGGCAAGAAAAGTTGATGCGAGAGAATGAGCGAATCTTAAATGGAATCGAGACAAGAAAAAAAGAGTTACGAGAAAAAGAAAATAATAAAAAAAGATATCGAGCGTGAAAAACCGTGTGAAAAGAAAAAGAAAATTGAAGAAGAGATTGAGATAGAAGAACAGAAAAAGAGAATAAAAGAAACGAGTGTTCTCGAAGAAAAAGATGTAAAAGAGAAAGAAAAAGGGAAAAATGTTTTTACTAACCATCTTGTTAGTCCTCCTTTTGTTTCATCTTTTCAGGTTTTTGAAGATCCATTCGACAAGCTCCAGCATAAATACCTTTCGGATGAGAGAAATTTCCGAATGATCGAGATAGGTAAGATCGGAAGCGAAATTAGTCCACACTCGCCTAAAGGTAAGTTAGGTAAGGATAATTTTTATTCTTTGATTGATGATAATATGATAGTTTTGAAGGGTGAGAAAAAGATTTTTACTTTCGAAAATCTTGAAGTTGATGTGTTTGTTGGTGAGTCAATATCCAAGCGGCTATAAGAAGACTTGGTTATGCGCAATAGTGGATGTCCAAGTACACAATTTGATTACTCTGATTTTGGTGTTGATTAGCATTCTATGATCTGTTATGGAAAGACCGCATACTTAAACAAGGCTATGCACATGAGACTTATGAAGTATGAATGTTTGAATATATGCATGCCTAAATTTCCTTTGATTTAGCATATACAAACTTTTGATGTGTGTGTTAAAGATTATCCACATACAAATCTTGACTTGTTTAATTGTGATTGTTATGTGAGATCTTTGAGTTTTTGTGCGAACTTGTTTTGTATAAGCTTGCCCTTTTGGATGAATTGTAAAAGCTATAATTGTTTGAATGATTATATGCTTAAGTCTTGCATGATTGAAGTGAGTGCGTTGTTGACAAAAGAAAAGTTCTTGTTGTTTTTGAAAATGTGTGATCAAAATCACGTGTTCAAACCTGGAAAATGCTTTTCTAAGTTGTGAAGGAAAGGTCAAAATCAAATTTTTTATTCTGGTTGGTTGCTATCAATGAATTCCTTGTTTCGTAATGATAAGGTAAGATCCACTTATACTTTTTGATCCTAACATTGATTCAGCATGTCCTTTCAAGTTCATCAATTATGGTGTCACTAACCCCTTTTCTTTTCGTGAATGTGACACTTTGAGAAGTGCGAGTTGTTTTTCTCCTACAATTCAGGTTAGTTCGAGTAAGAACTTCAACTTTACTATCTCTTCGAAGAGAGGAGGTTTACATTGATTGAAAAAAATACTGTTCAAATCGATTCCCATCCGTTCATTCATGTGGGTAAACAAGGTAAGTTTTCTGAATCCTTTACGACTTAACCATTCCCTTCGATCATTGATGGAAACATTGTTGATGTCTTATTTTCTGAAACGCATTCGTACTTTGACGAGGTTTACTGTCCTTCTTTGATTAGTAATGGATTTTTTGTTTTGAAAGAAGATAATGAGAATATTACTCAAAAAGGTTGTGTTGTTGATATGCATTCCTTGATTTATTGCACGAATTCAATTTGTTTAAATAACAATTTGCGGGTGCAATTTCATATGATCGAATGTTTCAAAACATGTGTGTTTCTGATTCAATTATGTGATAAGGCATTAACTTGTGAAAAGTTCTATTCAATTGATTGTGACGATGGTGTATGGAAGTTGCCTTTTGATATGAATCATGAATGTTCTGAACGAAAGATGCTTGGATTACATGTTTGTTTGCATGAATTCTTAATTTATTTTTATTACCATTTGAGATTGACTCATAAGCCTTTCTTGTTATCGAATATGAATAATTATTTTGAAAAGGTAAGATTCATCCATTATTTTGAGAACGGTAATCGATCAAGTGTTCGAGTATGCACCAAGACTTCGAAAAGGAATTGTTCATTCTTGCTTTACCATTTTATTACTCTGTCTTTATGATGATGATAATATTCTCATGTGTCAAGTTATGAATAAAGTCTTGGAAAATTTTTCTCTGTTTAACCTTCATTGTATCACTAATTCATTTTATCCTTCTGTAGGTGACGATGTGAGGTGGTACCCTCTTAAAGAGGAAGGGCCTGCAAATAATCTGATTTGTGATCTAGAAAATTTTTTTCGAGCAAGTGGCCTGATTTGAGGACAAATCATCTTCAAGAAGGAGGGTATGATGCAATCCTGGTCGCATCATGTTTCGATACATCTTGACGACATCGAGATTGGCCTAACCTCGAGGGGCCCAAGTGCAAAATGAGACATTTAATTCCAGTTTGTTAATAAATTGAGTTGTTGGACTTTATTTTTAATTAAGTTGCTTGAATAAATTACTCATCTTAGTTAATTGAGTTCATTTTAGTTAATTGAGTTCATCTTAGTTATTACCTCATCTTAGATTAATAAATGAGTTGTTGGTCATTAATTCAACTCATCTTAGTTTTAATAATTGAGTTATTATTGAACTTCATTTAATAGATGCTTCTTTAATTAATCTAGTTACTAGGATAATTTATTGATGCATTAGTTTAAGTTTAATTAATTATGCTTCATTTAATTAAACTAGTTGCTAGAATATTTGATGAATAAGTTTTAGTTCATTTAATGAAGTTAAGTGTTTAATGTGTTTGAGTTTAATTAGTGTTTAATTGTGTTTAATAAGATCATTTTAATGTGTTTATTGCAGGAGTTTTTTCAAGTCACAACAGTTACAATTTAAGGCTGTTATAAAGTAAATAAAGTGGTTGTTCAATTCATTTTCTGTTACAAGCAAGTGGTTGTTACAAAGAAGGTTTAACACATCATTTAAAAGAGTTTAAAAGGGTGGATTATTGCTTCTTTAAATTCGGTAGCAAGCTTTTCAACTACAAACCGTTTTGCTACTTCAAAAGAATTAATTCAAGCATTCAAAAACCATTAAGGTGCTGGTGACTATTCAGCTAACCAAATGGTGGAGTTATTTGGTTCAAGAATTCCAAGAGACCTGAGCTTTATTTCAACTTTTAAGATAAATTGTAACACCCCAAACTCGACCTATGCGTTATGATCGGATCTGGCATGTCACATGAGAAAAACATGTTAAATTCTTTTTATTCGTACTAAAATAGGTGTTGATTCGTTAAAATAAAAAAAACAAATTTGATTTGAAAAATTGATAAAATACTACTAACTTCGAAGATTGATTGAGAAATCGATAAATTTGAACTAATGATCATATAAAATCGTGACTTTTGAAAATATCGTTAATAGTTCGAAAGAAAATTTCCGTGTAAAAAAATATTTGTAAAAGTTTATTTTGAAATCCATTTGTTAAGCAATTTTAGAAAACCTTTATTTAAGTTTTTTGAAAAATTCTCATTTAAAAACCATTTAAGCAAAATAATAAGTATATCAAACATAAAGCAAATAATAAAATACTCCAGAGGCCTTATTACAACATAAAAACCCAAAATAGTAAAGTGAACGGAAATAGAAATCTAAAGTTCCAAAATAAAACACCATTTCTGAAGTATGGCCTCCACCGAGTAATCCATGGCCCAAGTCCACATCACTGATCATTACCTACAGGGATTAAGAAAAGAAAGGGGGTGAGTTACAAGAACTCAGTGTATAATCCCTTTACCGTTGTCCACTAAGCTTGAACCCGTTTAGCAAAAATTTGGGCTTGAGCCCATATAACAATAACTTGGGCCAAAGCCTATTTACAAAACAGAATATATCAAATGAATCAAATGAATGTAATGCGATCCCAAACCAACCTAATGATCCATCCGCTACACAACACCCGTACCATCCAGCACACCTGTGGGGATCAAGTCAACCCACCCCCCCAACACACCAATCGTAGGCACTTAGCCATTTATTATATATTCGAATTGTGGTCAAGCCACCAGAATCATAGCGAATCAAATTATCAATCAAATTTGTGGCAGTGCCAACGGAATTACTTCTCTTCAACATTTTCCCATCCCATGCAAAATTATGCATATGTAACATGCATAGTAAATGATATTACAAACATAAACAACAATTAATATCTCAGAGATCCATTACAAACAATTTGGCCCGTTAACACCTTGCAAAATCGGCCCGTTAAGGCAGTCTATCAAATCGGCCCATTAAGGCAATATAACAATTCAGCCCATTAAGGCAATAAAACAAATCGGCCCATTAGGGGCGTTTCCATTATTCAGCCCATAGGGGCATTTTCGTAAATCGGCCCATTAGGAGCATTTTCGTAAATCGGCCCATAAGGGCATTTTCATAAATCGACCCATTAGGGGCATTTCCAATAATTCGGCCCATAAGGGCATTTCCGTAAATTCAGTAATTTACCCACTAAAGGTAATTCGGTAATTGACCCTCCAAGGGTATTTTGGTAATTTCGCAACTTAGACTTAACTACTAATTTGAGCATAAAAGCTTAAACTATCTAGCCGCATCATACTAAGTAAATTGACTATAATTCGTGCTAGGAAGCTCGAAACTTAGATCCGTAAATTTTTCTTGAAACTAGACTCATATATCTTATTAATATAAATTTTCCAGAATTTTTGTCTTAAACATTTAGTACAATTTATTCCTTAAAGTTTCCTTTGTTTCACTGTCCAACAGTTCTGACCTCTCTTAACTTAATTTTAAATATTTCACTGTAAGATTTTCATATACTTCTCCCACTTGTTCTATTCAAAATAGGTTCAAATCAATACATATAAATTATAACTCTTAATTCACTTTGTACAATTTTATACAATTTTACCAAGACAGACCAGGGAACCATGAAGTCATTCAGAACCAGTCTAACTAAAATTAAGATATCTCAAAATATAAAATTCCTTTTCCTACTCCGTTTCTTCCATATCAAAATAGACATAGTAAGCTTTAATTTGATATCTTATTAAATTATTAATCCATTTTCTACTATTTTTTGTGATTTTTCAAAATCACATCACTATTGCAGACCAAAAACTGTTTCATTGCAAACTATGGTTACCACTACGAATATACGCATGCCCGAGTGGTCACGGATGCCGGTTTCTAGTTTTTTGATATTTCGATCGAATCATAGAATATTTCATGCAAACTTTTAGAGAAGTGTGAGATTACACACCATTTCAAACATGTGTTCGGAAAGTACGGGATTACACATCTGATAAGGATTCCCTAAATAACCACTCTTCGTTGCCCCCGAAAAATAAAATCGATCAAAAGTTAGCCTCGATTTCTTAAAGGTTCCAAATGCCCAAAAGTACTCACTCACAAGAGTCACTTACCACAATCGCGATCCTTCCCTACTAGATTCTAAAATCCGGTCTTGCACCTTGGCTATTGCAACAAGTTCCAATCAACTTTCGAAACCAAGGCTAAGAGAAAGATAAGTAGCAGCAAAGGATGGCTTGATTCGGTACTTATCAAAAGAGAATAAGAGGAGTTTAAGATAACAATAAGTGGCTAAGTTCGGGTTAGCCAAGGGATGAGAGTTTCGGCTTAGCCAAGTCAAGAGAAAAAGATTAAACAACATGAAATAAGAAGAAAGAACCTTTACCTTTAATAATAGGGATGAACCGAAATGAAGAACACGGTTTGGCACTAGTAGCAAGACAACAAAGAAAGTTTGGCTACAAGTAATATCGATTTATGAGAAAGGGAGAAAGGTTGAAGAAATAGTGAAAAAGAAAAGATGGAGAAAAAGTGCTTGTTAGTTTCGGCCAACTAAAGAAGATGAACTAAAAATGATTTGAGGGTTGAGGCAAAACAAAGGAGTAAGATAAACAAATGCACTAGGTGTTTAGGCCAAAACGAAAAGGGAAGAAAAGATGTTGGCAAAGAAAAGTACCCAAAATGCTAAAAGAACCAAAACCTTATCATTCACAAAGCTTTGCAAAATGACCCAAGAAAATTTGGCTTCCCCCCTTTCCCCAACCAAAACCTTGTATTCATCTTTACCAAAAATATGAACATTGACCAACAAAATCTTTCCAAAACATCACCCATGAAAAAGGCCAACATGCTCCCTTATCTTGCCTTTTTCTTTTGATTCCTTTCCTTACCTTCATCCTTTCCTTGTTTCCTTAGCCATCATACCATAATTAAAAAGTCTTACTTACCATATTTAAGCCTTGGCCGACACTTGCCATATAGCACAAAAGTTTTAATCTAAAATATTTTCACTAGGTGGGATTCAAACCTCAGACCATTAGTACACTCCACACGCCACTTGCCACTTTACCAATAGACCCCTTGTGTTAACAAAATGCACGCTTATTTCCTTAAGTCTTGATGCCACTTACTTTTTCCTCCTTAAGAGCATAAACACAAAAATTTACCTATAGCCTAACTTGAACCTGAGACTTCATAGAAACCTCGTAACTTTCTAAAATTACGTTTTTAGTAAGTCCAACTTGAAATAATGTCATTCTCTTATTCTCAAAAATTTTAAGATGCTTCTACGCTCTAGGCCCAATGGGCCCAATCCTACTACGCCTAATTTCGGGATGTTACAATTATACCCTCCTTAAAGAAATTTTGTCCTCGAAATTTCCAACCAACTACTATACGCACCGCTCAATTCACACCATTATCCTTTCACTGCACACTCTGATCCCAATAACACTAATGTACTTTTAACTTAATCTTGAATCCTCTTTCACATAACCAAACAACTAGCCACAGAAGCAAACAGTTATCTACCACTTATACCTAAAATTTTCTACATTCAATCATCACGTCCAACCAAAACATACCTGACTTGATGGTGATGAAACAATCCCGAGCCTTATGCTCCTTAGACCCACATCTCAAGCATGCTTTTGACCTTCTCCAGCATTCTCCCGGATGACGCCTTCCGCAATAATCGCAAGCCAGAAAGTTTGGACGTGCCTTAACACGCTTCACAGAACGAGACGGCGACCCTAGAGAATCACGATCTCTTTTCTTCTTACAGTCCACACTCCCAACTCGAACTGCTTCACCAAATCCTTTAACCTTCTCCAATACCTCCTTAACTTGTCTGAGTCAGCTCGACAACCCCAGCTCGGTCATGAGACCCCGTCTTAGTTACTGGCGATGCCAACACCTCCCTTTCGGAAACACTACCCGATGTTGAAGATCTAGTCCTAGTACCTCGGCCTCTAGCACGTCCATGTCTACCGGGTCCACGTCTTTTAGCGCTCATGTTCACAAAGTTGATATAATCTTGATTAAGAGTTTTATGAATCATTATGCTATTTCAGTGTTTATTAAACAATGTTTTATGGAGTACAAGAAGTAAAGTTGTTTTCACAAAACGCATCCTATAGCCTCAATCTCTATAGTTTCAGTTCCTAAAACTGAAAGTTCTAGAGTATTCTATTTTGTGGAATTTTCTTACCACAGTACTAACACAATAATCATAAATTAAAAACACGTACTTACTTGACTTGGTGCCGGATACCCGTGGGGCCATCCTTCTTTCAAAACATGCATTTATAATTCAAAATTCAAACAGCTTTGGAAAACATTTTTTAACCCAAACCACAGCCGAGTTTTGCAATTGGGCTCGATACCATAAAATGTAACACCCAAATCCGGCCCATGCGTTATGACTGGATCTGACATGTCACATGAGAAAAACATGTTAAATTATTTTTATTCGTACAAAAATAGGTGTTGATTCGTTAAAAAAAAACAAATTTGATTTGAAACATTTCATAAAATACTACTAACTTCGAAGATTGATTGATAAATCGATAAATTTGAACGAATGATCATATAAAACTGTGACTTTTGAAAATATCGTTAATAGTTTGAAAGAAAATTTCCGTGTAAAAAAAATTGTAAAAGTTTATTTTGAAATCCATTTGTTAATCGATTTTGGAAAACCTTTATTTAAGTTTTTTGAAAAATTCTCATTTAAAAACCATTTAAGCAAAATAATAAGTATATCAAACATAAAGCAAACAATAAAATACTCCAGAGGCCTTACTTCAACATAAAAACCCAAAATAGTAAAGTGAACAAAAATAGAAATCTAAAGTTCCAAAATAAAACACCATTTCTGAAGTATGGCCTCCACCGAGTCATCCATGGCCTAAGTCCATGTCACTGAGCATTATCTACAGGGATTAAGAAAAGAAAGGGGGTGAGTTACAAGAACTTAGTGTATAATCCCTTTACCGTTGTCCACTGGGCTTGAACCCGTTTAGCAAAAATTTGGGCCTAAGCCCATATAACAATAACTTAGGCCGAAGCCCATTTTCAAAACAGAATATATCAAATGAATCAAATGAATGTAATGCGATCCCAAACCAAACTAATGATCCATCTGCTACACACCACCCATACCATCCAGCACACCTGTGGGGATCAAGTCAACCCACCCCGCAAACACACCCATCGCAGGCACTTAGCCATTTATTATATATTCGAATTGTGGTCAAGCCACTAGAATCATTGTGAATCAAATTATCAATCAAATTTGTGGCAGTGCCACCGGAATTACTTCTCTTCAACATTTTCCCATCCCATGCAAAATTATGCATATGTAACATGCATAGTAAATGATATTACAAACATAAACAACAATTAATATCTCAGAGATCCATTGCAAACAATTTTGCCCGTTAACACTTTGCAAAATCGGCCCATTAAGGCAGTCTATCAAATCTGCCCATTAAGGCAATATAACAATTCAGCCCATTAAGGCAATATAACAAATCGGCCCATTAGGGACATTTTCATAATTCGGCCCATAAGGGTATTTTCGTAAATCGACCTATTAGGGGCATTTTCGTAAATCAGCCCATAAGGGCATTTTTGTAAATCGGCCCATTAGGGGCATTTCCAATAATTCGGCCCATAAGGGCATTTCCGTAAATTCAATAATTTACCCACTAAGGGTAATTCGGTAATTTACCCTCCAAGGGTATTTTGGTAATTTCGCAACTTAGACTTAACTACTAATTTGAGCATAAAAGCTTAAACTGTCTAGCCGCATCATACTAAGTAAATTGACTATAATTCGTGCTAGGAAGTTCGAAACTTAGATCCGTAAATTTTTCTTGAAACTAGACTCATATATCTTATTAATATAAATTTTCCAGAATTTTTGTCTTAACCATTTAGTACAATTTATTCCTTAAAGTTTCCCTTGTTTCACTGTGCAATAGTTCTGACCTCTCTTAACTTAATTTCAAATATCTCACTGCACAATTTTCATATACTTCTCACACTTGTTCTTTTGAAAATAGGCTCACTAAGGAATCCATACATATAAATTATATCTCTTAATTCACTTTGTACAATTTTATACGATTTTACAAAGACAGATCAGGGAACTACGAGGTCATTCAGAACTAGTCTAACTAAAATTAAGATATCTCAGAATATAAAATTCCTTTTGCTTCTCCATTTCTTCCATATTAAAAAAAACACAGTAACATTTAATCTGATATCTTATTCACTTATTAATCCCTTTTCTCCTATTTTTCGTGATTTTTCAAATTCACGTCACTGTCGCTGGCCAAAAACTGTTTCATTGCAAACTACGGTTACCACTACAAATATACGCATGCCCGAGTGGTGACGGATACCGGTTTCCAATTTTTTGACATTTTGACCGAATCACAAAATATATCATGCAAACTTTTAGAGAAGTGTGAGATTCACACCATTTCAAACATGTATTTGGAAGGTACGGGATTACACACCTGATAAGGTTTCCCTAAAGAAGCACTATTCATTTCCCCTAAAAATAAAATCGATCAAAAGTGAGCCTCAATTTCTTAAAGGTTCCAAAAGCCCAAAAGTACTCACTCACAAGAGTCACTTACCACAATCGCGATCCTTCCCTACAAGATTCTAAAATCCGGTCTTGCACCTTGGCTATTGCAATGAGTTCCAATCAACTTTCGAAACCAAGGCTAAGAGAAAGATAAGTAGCAGTAAAGGATGGCTTGATTCGGCCCTTATCAAAAGAGAATAAGAGGAGTTTAAGATAACAATAAGTGGCTAAGTTCGGCTTAGCCAAGGGATGAGAGTTTCGGCTTAGCCAATTCAAGAGAAAAAGAACAAACAACATGAAATAAGAAGAATGAACCTTTACCTTAATAATAGGGATAAACCGAAATGAAGAACACGGTTTGTGTAACACCCATACCCGAGACTGTTGCCGAAGTCGAGCACGAGGCATAACTAGACTTAACTTACTAGATCAGGGCATAAAAATTGAAACTGTCCATCTGCGTCATGTTCACTAAATTAACTATAACTCGAGTTACAAAACTCGAAATTTAGATCCGTAAATTTTCCTCGAAAATAAACTCACATATCTTCTTACTATAATTTTTCCAAAATTTTTGGCGTGGCCAATTAGTACAGTGTATTAGTTAAAGTCTCCCCTGTTACACAGTTCGACAGTTCTGACCTCTCTTCACCAAAAATCAATTATCTCATAGTATACAACTCTTTTTCCTACACCATTCTTTTTATATAAAAATGGACTCAATAAGATTTAATTCTATATCTCATACAAACCCTAATTTCATTCCTACTATCCTTGGTGATTTTTTAAAATCATGTCACTGCTGCTGTCCAAACTGTTCCCTTGCATATAATTACATTATTTCTTTATAATAACTATGAACTAGGCATTACATAACATCCAAAACATGCTCTTAATTAGCCATTTTAATAGCTAATCATGACCAAGCATTTACAAGCCAATCGTAAGCCATATCATAAGGTCATACACACAAAATGGCTAAGTCCCTATACATGCCATAACTTAAAACATTCGAGTCACAAAATACCAATATAATCCTTTGATAGTGTGTAACGATCTCCGATGTCCTTATGATCCCCAAGTTAGCTTGTAATACTATAAAAAGAGAGAAAAGAATGGGAGTAAGCATTAAACTTAGTAAGTTTGCATGTAAATAAATAACAACATTCTTAATTCATTATCATATTCTTTTCTTACCAAAATTATTTAAGCCTTTAACTTAATATACTTAAGTCTTAAATTCTTACATGTACCTTTTTAGCTTGAACTTGTCTTAACTTTTCCTTTGGTATACTCTTTAAATTTCCCCGTTGAACCACTTCGAATACTAAGGATATGTGGGTACCTTTCCTTGTGAAACTTAACCATTTCCATATCTTGACATAGTCTTACATGGTATCCTTGCCTTATGAACTCACCAATGCCATGCCTTGGCATGGTCTTACATGGGATCTTTGTCATATAGATCCACCAATGCCACGCCTTGGCATGGTCTTACATGGGACCTTTGTCTTATAGTAACTTGGTAATGCCATGTCATGACATGGTCTTACATGATTTTCTTAAACCCTAATGTCATGACATTTGTATCCTACACATTCCTAAGGTTCAACCGGAACTTTCCGAGATTATTTCTCCGTCAATTCATGCTTGAGTCTTTAAATAATAAATTTACAGAATAAATAAGTAAATGTTAGAATTTAATAATATTAAATGTAAAATAATAGAATATTGCATTTATTTACCGCAAACTTACCTCGAAACAAAATACGATAAACTATATCGATTTAGTCCACTATCTTTTTCTTTCCCCAATCTAACTCTTGATTTCGTTCTTCTTGATCTATAATAGCAAATTTAGCTTATTTGATACTCACATTTATCAAAACAGTCCTTAACTCTAACTTTGGCAAAATTACAGTTTTACCCCTAAACTTTTACATATTTACACATTTGCCCCAAAGCTCAAAAATTATACGTTATCCCTTATTCTTATGTTTTATGACATGCTGATCATTTTTCCCTTTTATGACAACATCAAATTCTCACTTTAACATGTACTTATGAACATTAGGTATTTTTACCAATTAAGTCGTTTTACTCGTTCTCACTTAAAATCACTTAGCAAAAGTTGTTTAACATAATTTCAAACTTCATATTCTAGCATAAAACATCAAAATAAACACATTTCACCTATGGGTATTTTTCCTAGCATGAATTATTGATAGAATAAGCTAAACCGAGCTTCCAGGGCTTTAAAAATGTAAAGAACATTAAAAACGGGGCTTGGAATCACTTACTATGGAGCTTGGAAGCTTGAAACAAACCCTAGCTATGGTGAACCCTTGAAAATTCGGCCTAATGAAGAAGATGAGCATATTTTGCCACCTTTTTTCCTTTTTAATTTCTTTTTATTACCAAATTACTAAATTACCCTTCATAAAAAACTTTGGTTCTTTCTACCTATATATGTCCATTTTTGTCCCTGAAAGCCTAATGGTATAATTACCATTTAAGGACCTTTACTTCAATTATGCTCTTCAATTAAATCCTTTAACATCTAAAACTCATATTTATCAACTTTCACAAATAAGTCCTAATAGGCAAATTAGACATGCAATTCATAAAATTTTCTGTCGATATTCTAACACATGCATCTAATCGCTCAATAAATCATAATAATTAATCGTAATAAACTTTTCTATCTTAGATTCGTGGTTTCGCAACCATTGTTCCATTTAGGCCCTATTTCGGGATGTTACAGTTTGGCACTAGTAGCAAGACAACAAGGAAAGTTCGACTACGAGTAATATCGATTTATGAGAAAGGGTGAAAGGTTGAAGAAATAGTGAAAAAGAAAAGATGGGGAAAGAGTGCTTGTTAGTTTCGGCCAACTAAAGAAGATGAACCAAAAATGATTTGAGGGTTGAGGCAAAACAAAGGAGTAAGATAAACAAATGCACTAGGTGTTTAGGCCAAAACGAAAAGGGAAGAAAAAGATGTTGGCAAAGAAGAGTACCCAAAATGCTAAAAGAACCAAAATCTTATCATGCACAAAGCTTTACAAAATGACCCAAGAAAATTCGGTTTCCCCCCTTTCCCTAACCAAAACCTTGTATTCATCTTTACCAAAAAGATGAACATTGACCAACAAAATCTTTCCAAAACATCACCCATGAAAAAGGCCAACATGCTCCCTTATCTTGCCTTTTTCTTTTGATTCCTTTCCTTACCTTCATCCTTTCCTTGTTTCCTTAGCCATCATACCATAATTAAAAAGTCTTACTTACCATATTTAAGCCTTGGCTGGCACTTACCATATAGCACAAAAATTTTAATCCAAAATATTTGCACTAGGTGGGATTCGAACCTCAGATCATTAGTACATTCCACACGCCACTTGCCACTTTACGAATAGACCCCTTGTGTTAACAAAATGCACACTCATTTCTTTAAGTCTTGATGCCACTTACCTTTTCCCCCTTAAGAGCATAAACACAAAAATTTACCTATAGCTTAACTTGAACCCGAGACTTCATAGAAACCCCGTAACTTTCCAAAATTACCTTCTTAGTAAGTCCAACTTGAAATAGTGTCATTCTCTTATTCTCAAAAAATTTAAAATGCTTCTACGCTCTAGGCCAAATGGGCCCAATCCTACTAGGCCCAATTTCAGGATGTTACATAAATACTTGGGACCATTCAGCTAGCCTTTTCTAGCCTTGTAAATATGTGTGTAATCAGCCTTTTGAAGGGACTTTTGACATTTTATTGAATGAAATTATATCATTTTGTGATATTTGCTGAAACACCCAAAACTCGGCCCACGAGCCTTGACCGGATCTGGTATGTTCCGCGATGTAAACCGGTTCAAAATTCTTTTGTTACTTTGGAAAAACTGTGTGATTTGAAAGAAAGATTGTTTTTGGGTTGGGCTCGAGTTGGAAACAAGTTTATCTTATATTGAAAACCCTTTATTTTAGGTGACAAAACATTTAGAGTTTATTTTAAAATAAATTTACTTAATCCTTTAGTTGATAAAAATTCGTAACATAATAAATAAAAGTAAAATAAAGTAGTTCAACTATGGCCTTATTACATTAAATAAATCCCCAAAATTAAATTCAAAGTACTTAAAATAAAAAATCCAAATAAAATAAATTCCTTGCTGAGCATGGCCACCCCTAAGCTTCTGCCGAACCGGTCCATCACTGATCGTCACCTGAAAAATAATCCCACAACGGGGTGAGTCAACAGACTCAATGTGTAACCACAACACTAAGTCCTAACAAATTCAGGCATACCAAATCATACATGTACATATAGCATTTAAATAATATGACGCAAGCTCGAACCCAAACCTAGATGCCATCCGCTACACATCACCCATACCAACCTGCACACCGTGGGGACTAATGAGTCAACCCTCCATCCGCTACACACCATCGAAGGCAGTCGCTGCAGTCGACGTGCTCATCGCCCTTATAAAATATTGTGGCATAGCCACCAGATAATATTTTGTGTCATGAGACACCACATTCAGATAATTGTGTCCGAGGTCACCACATTCAGATATTGTAACATAGGTCACCACATTCACTTCCCCTTTCATAATATCCCATATGCCCCATGTCATACAAATACTCATTAACCATATCATATCCCTTATTCACATTCTTATAGTTTCACATAGGTACCATAACAGATTCTATTATAATCCTAGTAGGAGTAGGAAAACGTACCTGTATACTTTGTACCATAACATGGTACCTTAGCCATAGCTTTCACATCATTATAACACTTATATTAAATGTAATGCTTTAAATTTATTAAGTCTTAGGGAAGGGTACACACCTGATTCACTTAGCAAGTTCACTGATTTCCCGAAAATCTGATCTATTGAATTAGATCTCAAGTTCCTACATTGGTTTAATCACTTAATGTTAGCAAAAAGCCTATTCGGCTAAATAACCCAAATCCCGAAGGATTAACACAACCACTTATTACTGCCGATTGGTCACTAACCAAATCCTGGAAATTCCCTGATATTCCTTCCTAGTAATCGACTAGACACCATATAACTAATCTAGTTAGTTTCGGCTTTTTAAACAAGTAAGAAATTGATCCAATTCACTAAATGGGCCTTGGCCGAATGTGTATATGCACTTACCTTGCAGATCTCAAATCCCGGAAGATCCTTTTCTGAGGTCGACAACACCTAAATCCCGAAAACCTTCCTCAAAGTATCGGCCAAAAACATAAAGAGATTAGTTCCCAGATTTTGACAAGCCTAAAAGAAAAAGAATGGAAATCGATAACCACTAACCTTACCCTTTAACTTTGTAATCGATGGCTCCCTTGCTTGAGTCCTCAAAGATTCGGCTTAAGGCTTGGAGAATAATCAGCTATGAATCACTTATGTATTCGGTTTCACCAAAGATGATGAGAGAGGGATATGAGGCTCAAAAAGAATCGATACTAATTAAATTTTGGAAGAAGTTTCGGCTAGAACACAGGGTATTTCAGCTTGGCAAAAAGAAAAGAGAAAAGAGGAGTTGCACTAAAGAATTCGGCAGAGAGAAAAAGGAGAAAGAAAGAAAGAATGAATGGCCTTATTTTTCCTCCTTTTGCCGAAATTACTAAGCTAGAGTCCCCTACTTGGCCAACACTCTCATATCCTTATTTTCCTCTTTATCTCCTCATTTAAAATTAAAGAATAATCCATCATTTATCTCTTGAAAATAAAAGGATAAAAACTCCTAAAATTTAGCCTTGATGCCGTCCCCCTATTCCCCTCTCATTGACGTCACATGCAAAAATAAAAGCCTTAAAATTTTGCTTCCCACGTGACTCGAACACAAGCCCTTCTTCACATGCTGGTGGCGTCATTTCCAGGGCCTTAAGTGGCATCTCCAAGCCACTTTTCCAAGCCCAATTTCATGTCAAATTTCCTCTATAAATTTTCTTAAGGCCACCTTGCCTTAGTTCCTTCTTTTAAGCTTTAAAATCGAGTAATTTCTAAAGTACTCACCCACACACTAAGGTTCACAAAATTCATAATGCACATTCACAACACACACAAGCATGCTATTTCATATATCTTAGTATTGATACATAGGCTATAATCTAGGATAATACAGTTCTACCCCCTTAAAATAATTTCGTCTTCGAAATTACCTGGCTGGAATAAATGAGGGTATTGTTGTCGTACTGCTTCTTCCGGCCCCCACAAAGCTTCCTCCGATCCATGATTGCACCATAACACCTTAACTAGAGGAACTGATTTCCTTCGTAGCACTTTCACATCTCGTTCCAAGATCTGTATCGGCTCTTCCTCGTAGGACAAATCTAGTCTTAGCTCCACCTCCTCGACTGGTACTACATGAGATGGACCCGATCGATAACGACGTAACATGGACACGTAGAATACGTCGTGTATCTGCTTCAATTCCGAAGGTAACTCCAACTGGTATGCCACTGGTCCAACTCGCTTTAATACTCGATAGGGCCCTATAAACCTTGGGTTTAACTTCCCTTTCCGACCAAATCTCATCACCTTCTTCCAAGGCGACCTTAAGGAACACTTGATCTCCCACATCAAATTCTATCTCCTTTCGCTTAAGATCTGCATACGACTTTTGTCTATCAGAAGCTTCCTTCAACCTTCTCTTCAGAATCTGCCACAATCTCTGGACCCAAAACTCGTCGTTCCCCTAATTCAGTCCAACACGTAGGAGTTTGACACCTCCGACCATACAACACTTCATACGGTGCCATCCGAATACTGGCCTGATAACTGTTGTTGTAAGCAAACTCTGCTAAAGGCAAATATTCCTCCCAACTTCCTCTGAAATCCATCACACAGCCCCTCAACATATCCTCTAATACTTGGATTACCTGCTCCGATTGCCGTCCGATCGTGGATGAAAAGCCGTAGTGAAATCCAACTTAGTACCTAACGCCTGATGTAAGGCTTTCCAAAATCGAGAAGTAAACCTTGGGTCCCTATCCGAAATGATTAACACCGGCACTCCATGCAACCATACAATTTTTGCTACATATAATTTTGCCAACTTCTGCAAAGAATAATCGACTCTTACCGGGATAAAGTGCGCGGACTTGGTCAAACGGTCCACTATTACCCATGCCAAGTCCTTCTTAGTAGGCGTAAGGGGAAACCTACTAACGAAGTCCATGGTGATTCTCTCCTACTTCCACTGCGGAATCATTATTGGCTGAAGCAATCCTGACGGAACTTGGTGTTCAGCCTTAACTTGCTGACACGTTAAGCACTTGCCGACAAATTCTGTAACTTCCTTCTTTAGACCAGGCCACCAAAACTGTTCCTTTAGATCTCTGTACAACTTAGTGCCTTCAAGATGCATAGCATAAGGGCTACTATGCGATTCCTGAAGAATCCTCTGCCTAAGTTCCTCATCTTTAGGCATACAAACCTTACCCTTGAGACACAACACTCCATCACTGGATATACTGTAATCCTCTAAACCACTATTCTGAACTTGCTGTATCTTAGCAATTAAATCCTCATCAGCCAACTGTCCCTCTTTCACCTCATTCAACCACGTCGGCTTAACTTGCAGCTCTGCCAGCAGACTTCCAACATCATACAAGCTTAGATGTGTGAACATCGCCCTCAGATCTGACACAACCTTCCGACTTAGAGCATCCGCCACTACATCGCCTTGCCCGGATGATACTCTATCGAACAGTCATAGTCCTTCAGTAATTCCACCCACCTTCACTATCTCAGGTTTAACTCCTTCTGAGTCAGCAAATACTTAAGACTCTTGTGGTCTGTGTAGATTATTGACTTTTCACCATAGAGGTAGTGCCTCCACACCTTGAGAGCAAAGACCACTGCCGCCAATTCCAAATCATGAGTCGGGTAGTTAACCTCATGTGGCCTTAACTGCCGAGACGCATAAGCGACTACTTTCCCGTCCTGCATTAGAACACATCCTAACCCGTGTGTGAAGCATCACAGTACACCACGAAATTCTTCCCTGCCTCAGCCTAAATCAAAACTGGAGCTTCTGTCAATACTTTCTTAAGCTTCTCAAAGCTTTCCTGTTGTTTATTCGTCCATACAAAAGGTACTTCCTTCCTTAGTAACTTTGTCAGAGGCGCGGCTATCGATGAGAATCCTTCCACGAACCTTCTGTAGTAGCCTGCCAATCCTAGGAAACTACGAATCTCTGCCACCGACTTAGGTGATTTCCAATCCAACACCGCCTCAATCTTTCGATGATCCACCCTTATTCCTTCGCATAGAGTTCCTTCTCCCTTAGCACTTGTAACACAATTCGAAGATGCTCATCATGTTCCTTTTCAGACTTGGAGTACACTAGGATATCGTCAATAAACACAACGACGAACCTATCCAAGTAGGGTTGGAAAACCCGGTTCATCATGTCCATGAACGCGGCTGGGGCGTTCGTTAAACCAAAGGGCATTACTACAAACTCATAGTGGCCGTACCTTGTCCTAAAGGCTGTCTTATGGATATCTGCCTCCTTCACCTACAACTGATGATATCCCGACCTCAAGTCGATCTTTAAAAATACTGCGGCCCCCTTAAGCTGATCGAACAAGTCGTCTATCCTTGGCAAAGGATACTTGTTCTTGATGGTCAGCTTGTTCAACTGACGGTAGTCTATGCACATACGCATGGTTCCGTTTTTCTTCTTTACAAACAGGACCAGTGCTCCCCACGGAGAGACACTGGGTCGGATAAACCCACGATCCAACAACTCTTGGATCTGAGCCTTCAGCTCAACCAACTCTTTTGGTGCCATTCGGTATGGGGCAATTGACACAGGAGCTGTTCCTGGCAACAAGTCAATACCAAACTCCACCTCCCTATCTGGGGGTATTCCTGGTAATTCCTTCGGAAACACATCTTCAAAATCCCTTACAGTTCTAACTCCACTGACACCTTCTTCCTTTCCATCTAACGCATTTACGAAGGCTAAAAACTCCTTGCACCCTTTCCGAACCATCTCTTCAGCCTTTAGCGCCGAAACTACATTAGACAAGTAGTTTCTTCTTTCTCCTATCATAATGACCACCTCATCCTCCGGGGTCCTTAACTCCATTCGCTTAGTCACACGCACCCAACACACCCCGATGTTCCACTAGCTTGACCCATGCCAAGTATGAGATCGAATTCTTCGAAGGGAAGTTCTATCAAGTCGGCAGAAAATACTATGCCTTGAATTTCTAAAGGTACACTCCGAAAGATCTTATTCACCACTACAGTTTGACCTAGTGGGCTTACTACAGGCATCTCCCTATCAGAAAGTTCAGAGGCTATGTCTAGAGTTTCAACTACTCTACATGCAACATAAGAATGGGTCGAGCCCACATCAATTAAAGCAACATAAGGCTTGCCATAAATAAGGAACATACCGGTTATAACGTCCAGCGCGTCTCCATCCTCCCTCCGGCGAACCGCATAAACCAAACCTAGTTGCCTTCCCTCAGTATTAGTAGCACCTCTGCCTGGTGTTCCACGTCCTCTGCCAGCACCATTACTTCTGCCATTGAACCACGACCTCGCTGAGACTGCTATCCACCTCTACCAGCCTGATTAACATTCTGAGCTGCTGGTCGATTCCCTTCTGGTTTCATAGGATAACCCTTAATCATATGATCCTTGAACCCACACTTAAAACATCCCCCTGTCTTCTTCCAACACTCTCCCAAGTGTTTCTTTCCACACTGATCACAAGTACGATACTGCCCTCCTGTAGCAGCTTGCTGACCTCGCTGCCCATCAACTCTAGGCCTCTTTTGGACATTCCCAGCGGATCTAGACTATCCAAAACCTCTTTTTGGCCTATTCCGATCCATATTCTGCTTTACAGAATCCTTAATCCCTTCAGCTACCTTAGCTTTCTCTACTAAAGCAGAAAACTCCCACTCCTGATGTGGAGCTATTAACAACCTTAGATCATCCCTTAACCCGTCCTCAAATCGGACACATCGCTCATGCTCCGTAGCTACTACTCCTCGAGCATACCGGCTCAACCTCAAAAATTCAGCTTCATACTCCGCTACGGACTTGTTCCCTTGAACCAGCCCCAGAAAAGCCTTCCTTTGCTCGTCAGTATAACGTGTGCCAACATATTTCTTCTGATATGCTGCCTTAACATACTCCCAGGTCAGATCCTCAGCTGTGGCACCATCCCGAACTGTGAGCCACCACTGATACGCTTCATCGCGTAGCAGTGCCACCATTCCTTTCAATTTCTCCTCTGGGGTCAAATCGAGCTCATCCATAATACGCTCGGTTGCCTCCAACCAATATTCAGTCGTACTGGGTGCTACACCGAATACGCCACGGAACACCTCAGCTCCGTTGGCACGAAGTCGCTCAGGTACCGACTTTTGAGCTCTCGAATTTCCTCCTGCACCAGCCACCAACTCAAGAACTCGCAGCACAGCCTACGATATAGCATCATCTCCCGTCTGATCTTGCTGTTCAGCACCAGCAGCTGGTGGTGGTGGTGGTACCTCATTCTCAGACCCTTGACCCGATCTAACGGGTTCCGACACGGTCATTCTACGTCTACCGCGTCCTCGTACGTTACGACCACGTCCCCTAGAGCTCACGTCTACGTTCGTGTTTTAATCTAATATTAAGAAATTTTATGCATTAGCCATTGTTTCACTTATTATTCGCGAAGAAATTTTATGAAAGGAATTTAATAGCAGTTCTTTCGATCAATCAAAGTTCAAGTCTTTTATCCTAATTCAGAGGAGCACATTCATTCAAACATTCATTCAGTGACATCCATCACACCCATTCATTATCCTAACATTCTGTCTTATTCCTATCTCAGGGGTATTCTCGTCATATTTTCCTACAGGGGTATTTTTGTAATAAACCGAGGTCAAATTGAAAATCTTAATAAATCAAAGGTATTTCAATATTTGCAAAACTTGGGGGATATTTTTGAGAATTTGTCTTCCAAATTGGTGTTGTTGCAGAAATTTTGAAGATCGGGGGTCATTTTGGTAATTTCGTGCAATAGGGGTAATCTCGTAAATTTCCAAATCAAGGTGTCCTAGTATTTTGTAACGATAAAATTTTGGGATATTTTTTCAAAATCGGAAAGTGTTATTGAAATCGGGGGTAAAATTGAAATTTTTTTAAACCAGGGGCATTTAAGTAATTTTACCATTAGGGGTATTTTAGTAAATTTTCCCAAATCAAGGCATTTTGATATTTTGAAAATTTGGGTTTTTGAACATTTTTTAAGTAAGGAAATTTTGATAAGAACCGTGGGTAGTTTGGACATTTTATAAACCAAGGGCATTTTTGTAATTTCACAGCCAAGGGTATTTAGGTAATTTTACAAATCAAAAATTCTTTGAAATTTTCCAAAATAAATTTTTGCTACTATTTAAAGGGGTAATTTAGGGATTTTAAAACTAGGGTTTCCATGAAAATATGGCTAGTCCCTTTCGGGTTTTAGTTATTGGGTTTAGCCCGTGACTGAGTCCTCTTGGTTAGGGTGAACCGAAGCTACGCACCAGGTAGGTTTCCAGCGAAGAGGAGGTGAGTCATTAGGACTACTTAAGTACCAGGCTCTTTCGGATCCAATCCTAGACATGCGCACAATGGTTTCCACACCCTAACTCAGCGACTTAGCCATAGGTTTGCTTACTTAGGCCCTTAAGTCTTATGTAATTGTTGGGGTAGACTAATCCTAGGGTTCAAGTACCTATCATACTATTCTACGTTCCATTACTACCCTTCTACAGTTCATACTATAAATCACACAATGGATAGGGGTACTTACCTGGCGGAATGCGGATCGGAGACTTAGGTGCCATGCCAAAAAACCTGCTTAAAAACTTTCTCAAAATTCATTTGGGCCTTAATTTTAAAACATTGTGGGCTTTAAACCCCAGGCCGAGAGTTTAAAACTGGGTTCTGATACCAAACTAAAACACCCTAAACCCGGCCCACGAGCCCTGACCGGATCTGGTATGTTCCTCGATGTAAACTGGTTCAAAATTCTTTTGTTACTTTGGAAAAACTGTGTGATTTGAAAGAAAGATTGTTTATGGGTTGGGCTCGAGTTGGAAACAAGTTTATCTTATATTGAAAACCCTTTATTTTAGGTGACAAAACATTTGGAGTTTATTTTAAAATAAATTTACTTAATCCTTTAGTTGATAAAAATTCGTAACATAATAAATAAAAGTAAAATAAAGTAGTTCAACTATGGCCTTATTACATCAAATAAATCCAAAAATTAAATTCAAAGTACTTAAAATAAAAAGTCCAAATAAAATAAATTCCTTGCTGAGCATGGCCACCCCTAAGCTTCTGCCGAACCAGTCCATCACTGATCGTCACCTGAAAAATAATCCCACAACGGGGTGAGTCAACAGACTCAATGTGTAACCACAACACTAAGTCCTAACAAATTCAGGCATATCAAATCATACATGTACATATAGCATTTAAATAATATGATGCAAACCCGAACCTAAACCTAGATGCCATCCGCTACACATCACCCGTACAACCTGCACACCGTGGGGACTACTGAGTCAACCCTCCATCCGCTACACACCATCGAAGGCAGTCGCTGAAGTCGACGTGCTCATCGCCGCAGTCGACGTGCTCATCGCCCTTATAAAATATTGTGGCATAGCCACCAGATAATATTTTGTGTCATGAGACACCACATTCAGATAATTGTGACCGAGGTCACACATTCAGATATCGTGACATAGGTCACCATATTCACTTCGCCTTTCATAATATCCCATATGCCCCATGTCATACAAATACTCATTAACCATGTCATATCCCTTATTCACATTCTTATGGTTTCACAGAGTTACCATAACATGGTACCTTAGCCATAGCTTTCACATCATTATAACACTTATATTAAATGTAATGCTTTAAATTTATTAAGTCTTAGGGAAGGGTACACACCTGATTCACTTAGCAAGTTCACTGATTTCCCGAAATTCCGATCTATTGATTTAGATCTCAAGTTCCTACATTCGTTTAATCATTTAATGTTAGCAAAAAGCCTATTCAGCTAAATAACCCAAATCCCAAAGGATTAACACAACCACTTCTTACCTTGCTGCCGATTGGTCACTAACCAAATCCCAGAAATTCCCTGATATTCCTTCCTTGTAATCGACTAGACACCATATAACTAATCTAGTTAGTTTCGACTTTTTGAACAAGTAAGAAATTGATCCAATTCACTAAATGGGCCTTGGCCGAATGTGTATATGCACTTACCTTGCGGATCTCAAATCCCGGAAGATCCTTTTCTGAGGTCGACAACACCTAAATCCCGAAAACCTTCCTCAAAGTTTTGACCAAAGACATAAAGGGATCAGTTCCTAGATTTTGACAAGCCTAAAAGAAAAAGAATGGAAATCGATAACCACTGACCTTACCCTTTAACTTTGTAATCGACGGCTCCCTTGCTTGAGTCCTAAAAGATTCGGCTTAAGGCTTGTAGAATAATCGGCTATGAATCACTTATGTATTCAGTTTCAACAAAGATGAAGAGAGAGGGATATGAGGCTTAGAAAGAATCAATACTAATTAACTTTTGGAAGAAGTTTCGGCTAGAACACAGGGTATTTCAACTTGGCAAAAAGAAAAGAGAAAAGAGGAGTTGCACTAAAGAATTCGGCAGAGAGAAAAAGGAGAAAGAAAGAATGAATGAATGGCCTTATTTTTCCTCCTTTTGCCGAAATTACTAAGCTAGAGTGCCCTACTAGGCCAACACTCTCATATCATTGTTTTCCTCTTTATCTCCTCATTTAAAATTAAAGAATAATCCATCATTTATCTCTTGAAAATAAAAGGATAAAAACTCCTAAAATTTAGCCTTGATGCCGTCCCCCTATTCCCCTCTCATTGCCGTTACATGCAAAAATAAAAGCCTTAAAATTTTGCTTCCCACGCGACTCAAACACAAGCCCTTCTTCACATGCTGGTGGCGTCATTTCCAGGGCCTTAAGTGGCACCTCCAAGCCACTTTTCATTTCATGTCAAAATTCCTCTATAAATTTCCTTAAGGCCACCTTGCCTTGGTTCCCTCTTTTAAGCTTTAAAATTGAGTAATTTCTAAAGTACTCGCCCACGCACTAAGGTTCACAAAATTCATAATGCACATTCACAACACACACAAGCATGCTATTTCATATATCTTAGTATTGATGCATAGGCTATAATCCAGGATATTACATTTCTCTCAAATTTCGTTTGAAGACTTGTTGGCTTATCTACAAAACTAGTGGCGTCAACTTGTTCATTCTTTTAATCCAAACTTATCACTATTAGTAGTATGGCGTTCGAACCTTTATACCGAGGTTCCTATTTTCCTAGATAGTGGGTCGAGGTTTTATCTCATCTATCCAAAACCACTTAAGCCATATAAGTCCCGGGTCAGCATTTCTTAATGTTGGTTTATTCTTGCCGCTTGAGAACTATTTCTTTCCATTCCATCCAAAAACTATCAACTTTCTTTTAATTCCTTTTAATTCCTTGTTAGCCGAACCTATCTTCAAATGTAACATCCTAGATTAGGGGTTATGCGTTTGTGCCTAATTCATGAGTTAGTAGGTTTTGGCAGTGTTGGAAGTGTATTAAGGGTTTTTAGAATTCTAGGATGGAAGAAGAAAACTTTGGAAAATTATTGGTTTTTAAGTAAAAAAGGGAGCTAGGTAAATGAAGCTTTAAAAGAAACTCCGTGTGAAGCATGACACAAGGAACCATGTGGTAAAATGGCATGTTTTATGAATTATGAATGTGTTATGTGAATTCTAGAAATAAGGAAATGTATGGAAATGTCAAGTTTAAAGAGCCGAACGAAAATTTTTGGAAACTTAGAAATGACCTAGAAATGACGAGTTTTAAGGTTTAAAAGGGGAAATTAAGGCAAGGTGGCCTTAAAAGAAAAAGTTTGTGAAATTTGACACACAAACAGGCTTGGAAAAGTGGCCTGAAGATGTCACTTAGGGCCTACGAAAATGGCGCCATAAGCAAGAGAAATGGGCCTGAGTTCGAGTCACTTGGGAAGCAAATAAAGGAGGTTTAATTTTTGCTTCCAGAAGACTGCGGTGGACGGCATATGCTTCTAGAAAGGAGGTGTTTTATTTTCATAAATATTCGATTAAAAAGGTGATAAATAAAGGATTTTTAAATTGGATTATTTTGAAGAGATAAATGTTGGATTAAACTCTTTTATTTAGTGATAATTAAAGAGATAAAGCTATTAAAATAGAAGAATGATGGCCAAGTAAGGGATTCTAAGTTAGTAATTTCAGCTATAAAAGGAAAAGAGAGGCCATTCTGCATTATTTTCTGTTCTTTGAAAGCCTCTGCCGAATTCTCTTCACCAAATTTTCTTCTTTTCTTTTCTTCTTTTGTCAAGCCGAAACCTCTTTGATTCCTGTTTAAGTCTCCATAACCGAATCTCTGCCTTGATTGAGGGTGCCACGATCGTGGTGATAAGGTAAGAATAAGGGATTCTTGTTGTTTATTCTCTTTCAACCAAGATTTGGGAACTGATTCTTTTGGTTGTCTTTTGGCCGAATATTAAAGGAGGAATTCCAGGATTTCAGATCTAAGGATTTAAGGTAAGAAAAGCATGGTTTAGGCCAGAGGCCAATTGATTTAAGATTTTTAAGTGATATGGAAATCAGATCTAACATATGTGTGTAGGGATTTCAACATCTCCATAGCCAAGGGTTACTTTTCGGGATTTGAAATCACAAGGTATGTGTTTAAGTTATTCGGCCAAGGCTATTTTAAATATTTAGATTTATTATCAGAAGCCGAAAATTAACCTGTGGAGTATTATAGTGTTTAGCCGAATTCACAAGGGAGGAATACAAAGATCCGACACTTGATTCTTAAAATCAATTCAGTTACAAGGTAAGTAATACAAATCCTAGTTGTATTTGGAAAAATGGCCGAATGGTCTTTTACATAGTAAGTGATTAACTTATGTAGGATTTGAGATCTAAATCTGTAATCGGTTTTCTTTGGGATTCGAGGACTTCGTTAAACAAATCAGGTGTGTACTCCACACTATTTCTGTAATATGAATTATGGTTGCATGTATTAAAATATATGTTAATAGAAATATGAGCATGACTAGAGTACCAGGTTATGGTACTAAGTACTCAGGTACGTTTCCTACTTCTACTAGGAATATGAAAAATGTTATTCATAACATGAGAATATGATAAGAATTTGAACTATGGTATATTATGCATATTAGTGGGGCATTTGGTTGTATATTGAATGGGGAAGTGAAAAGTGGTGACTTAAGACCACAGTAATCCGAAAAGTGGTGACTTACTACCACAGTAATCTGAAAAGTGGTGATCTAACACCACAGTAATCTGAAAAGTGGTTTCCTAAAACCACAGATGCGGAGCCTTGAGCCTGCAATTTGGTGTGTAGCGGAAGGAGGGTCGACTTAGTAGTCCCCACGGTGTGTTTGGCAAGTACGGGGGTGTGTAGCAGATGGACAATTAGGTTCGGGTTTGGGAATGCATCATAACTTGTATTTTTTGTTTAAATGTATTGTATGCTTGATTCTATTACGATTTGGTGTCGTGTACACATTGAGTCTGTTTGACTCACCCCGTTGTAGGAAATATTTTTCAGGTGATGAGCATTAATGGACCGTGTCGGCAGGAGCTAAAGGTGGCCATGCATCGCAAGGAGAAATTTAGAGATTTGGACTTTTATTTTACTCAGTACTTTAAATTTTATTTTGAGATTTGATTGATGTAATAAGGCCATAAGGCCCAAGTTGGATTTTTTTATTTCTGTTTATTTTTAATTATTATGTTACGAATTATTTTTAATTAAAGTTCAAGTAAATTTATTTTTAAAAATAAACCCTAAAATTGTTTTGTCAACTTAATTTCTTGGATTTTCAAATAAAATAAATGGGTTTCCAACCAAAGCCCAACTCAAACCAATATTTTTCTAAAAATACACAAATTTTCTCTAAGTAACAAAGAACTTCGAAACCGGTTTACTTAAGGAACATACCAGATCCAGTACAAGCTTTTAAAAAAGGAGGAGTTTTATTCTCTTTAAAATTCAGCTAATAAGGGGATAAATAAAGGATTTAATTTGGATTATTTTCAAGAGATAATTGTTGGATTAAATTCTTTTAATTTGAATAAAGTGATAATTAAAGGGATAAAGCTATCAAAATAGAAGAGTGGTGGCCAAGTAAGGGACTCTAGCTTAGTAATTTCGGCTACAAAAGGAAAAGAGAGGCCATTCTGCATTATTTTCTGTTCTTTGAAAGCCTCTGCCGAATTCTCTTCACCAAATCTTCTTCTTCTTTTATTTTTGCCAAGCCGAAATACCTTGTGTTCTAGCCGAATCCTCCATCTTTGTTCTTCCTTCTCTAATCCCTCAAAAAGCCGAAAGTTGTGAGATCATCATCTAGCCGTAGCCGAATCTCTGAAGATTGAAGTGAAGGTGCAATTGATTTCTTCAAGTAAAGGTAAGGTCTCATTCGGTTTCATCCTCTTTCTTTTAAGATTTGACGAAATCTAGGACTAACCCCATTAATGTCTTGTTGCCGAAACTTTGAATAGATCTTTCGGGATTTACAAGGAAGGGGAAGTTCTTTTCCCGAACGTACACCATAGGCAACGTGTTCCCTAGTTATTCGGTGAGATTCGGGATTTAAAATCCACAAGGTAAGCATATGAAGTATTCAGCCAAGGCTTATTTTTGGTATTTAGAATTATTTCATATTTACTCAAAAGCCGAAAACTGACCTAGTTAAATGATTTGGTGGCTAGCCGATTTTTAAGGAAGGAATACTACAAAGTTTTCGGGATTTGATTTATATTGAAATTGGCAACCAGGTAAGTTTAAGTATACTAATCCTACTAGGATTTGGATTTATGGCCGAATGGCTTTTTAAAGTGATTAATCAAATGTAGGGATTTAGGATCTAAGCATTAAATCAAGCTTTTCGGGATCTCAAGGAAATTTTAAGCGAATCAGGTGTGTACCCCACACTATCTTTTAATACGATGTATGTCTTAAACTTGTTATATGTTCTAATATGAAAATATAAGAATGTGGCTAATGTACCATGTTATGGTACAAAGTACTCAGGTACGTTTCCTACTCCTACTAGGAGACGAAATATGTTATATTTAACATGTGAAAAGTGACATGAATGTGAATTTAAGTATGATATGCATAATATGAAAAATATGGGGCATTCGGGTTATATAAGAAAGGGGAAGTGAACATGGTGGCTTCGGTCTCACTATCTGAATGTGGTGACTTCGGTCACATTATCTGAATGTGGTGACTTCGGTCACATTATCTGAATGTGGTAACTTCGGTTACATTATCTGAATGTGGTGTCTCATGACACAATTATCTGGTGGCTATGCCACAAATTTTATATGGGCGATGAGCACATCGACTGCAGCGACTGCCTTCGATGGTGTGTAGCGAATGGAGGGTTGACTTAGTAGTCCCCACGGTGTAATTGGCAGGTACGGGGGTGTGTAGCGGATGGACAATTAGGTTTGGGTTTGGGAATGCATCATAACTTGTATTCATTGTTCTGAATGTGTAACTCTTGTATGCCTAATTCTATTATGATTTAGTGTCGTGTACACATTGAGTCTGTTGACTCACCCCGTTGTGGGACTATTTTTTAGGTGACGATCCGTAACGGACCGGGTTCGGCAGAAGCTTAGGGATGGCCATGCTCAGCTTGAAGTTTTATTGAACATGAACATTTTATTTCATTTAAGTACTTTAAGATTCTATTTTGGGTTTTTACTTGATGTAATAAGGCCATAAGGCCCAAGTTGAATTTCTTTATTTCTTTTTACTTTTAATTATTACGTTTATGAACTGTTATTGATTAACTGGATCAAACAAATTTATTTTTTTAACCCTAAGTGTTTTGTCACTTCAAATAAATGGATTTCAATGTAAGATAAATTGGTTTTCAGTACAAGCCCAACCCAAACAATATTTTTGTAAAAATTCACAGAAGTTTTCCTAAGTAACAAACGAACTTTGAATCGGTTTACTTGAGGAACATACCGAGATCCGTCCAGCTCGTGGGCCGGGTTTGGGGTGTTTCGATTTGGTATCGAGCCAGCTTTAAAACTCTCGACCTGTGGGCTAAGGCCCAAAACATTTTCCAATCGAGCCCAAATAAGTTTTGTAAAAATATTTTATGAAATCAGCAGGTTTTTCTGGCATGGCACCTAAGTCTCCGACCTAAAGTCCACCAGGTAAGTACTTCGATCTCTTGTGTGATTTATATTATGATTTGTAGAAGGGTAGAAATAGAACGTATATTAGAATATTAAGTATGTGAATCCTAGGACTAGTCTACTCAAACACAAGTGCATAAGACTTAAGAACCATTAAACCAACCTATGATTAAGTCGCCAAGCTAGGGTGTGGTAACTATTGTGCGCATGTCTAGGAGTGGATTCAGTAAGAGCTTGGTATTTAAGCAGTCCTAGCGACTCACCTCCTCTATACTCGAATCCTACCTGGTGCGTAGTAACCGTTCACCCTAACCGAGAGGACTTAGTCATCGGCTAAAAAACAATAACTAAAACCCGAAAGGGAACTAGCCGTGTTTTTATAAAAACCCTAGTTTTTAAAACTCTTAAAATTACCCTCTTAATTTGTGAGAACTATTTTTACAAAATTTTTCGGAAAAATTTTCGATTTATAAAATTACCTAAATACCCCTAGTGGTAAAATTACAAAAATGCCCTTGGTTTATGAAATTCCCAAAATACCCACAGTTCTTATCAAAATTTCATTACTTTATAAAATGTTCAAAAACCTTAATTTGCAAATTATCAAAAATATCTTGATTTGGAGAAAAAATTACGAAATTGCCCTTACCTCACAAAATTACCAAAATGACCCTAATTTTCAAAATTTTTGCGACATCACCAACTTGAAAAACAAATGCTCAAAAAAAAAAAAAACAACCCTCAAAGTTTTGCAAATTTTGGAATACCCCTGATTTATTAAACTTTTCAAATTTACCCTGGTTTGTAAAAAACAAATTACCGAAATACCCCTGGAATTTCAAAATTTCCGAAAGGCCCCGAGATTTCAAAATTACCAAAATACCCTTATTGACAAAATCACCAAGGAACCTTATTTTGAAAAATTACAAAAATACCCCTGTAGGATAAAATTACGAAAATACCCCTAGGTAGTGGACAAACAACAACAATGAAAACTACAACGTTTCTCTAAATGAACGAAAGTTCATAATTGGTTGATGGGTGTATGAATGAATGAAAAGACTGTGTGCATGTATGAATACGAAAGAACCACTCCTAAAACTCTTTTCATAAAATTTCTTCGCGGGTAAACAAGTGAAACAAAATTCTAATGCATAAAACTCCTTAATCAGATTAAATCGCGACG
Source organism: Gossypium bickii (assembly GCA_025503065.1). Classification (NCBI taxonomy): domain Eukaryota; kingdom Viridiplantae; phylum Streptophyta; class Magnoliopsida; order Malvales; family Malvaceae; genus Gossypium; species Gossypium bickii. The sequence goes on from CP106712.1 coordinate 30,376,727, forward strand.
TTAGAAAATGAGTTCTAAGGGACGTGAAATTAGAGATTGTGCCTAGAAAGTATGATGGTTCTATTAAGATCAGAGTGCGCAGCGTAAGCATAGTGCGGTGAGAAGGATTGTACGACTGTTAGTAAGTAATTTCGAGGATGAAATTATTTTTAAGGAGGGTAGAACTGTAACATCATGAATAGGGCCTATGCGTTTTCGGTTTAGTTGTACGAAGTGACATGTTTTATGTACTAAGAATAAATTTTGAACATTTTTGGAAACCCGGAAATGAATGGAAATGATTTGGAAATGAACTTTTTTGGAAACCTGAAAATCTATGGACATGATCTAGAAATGATTCAAAAGAGGAAAGTGAACATTTCTGGAAACTTGGAAATGTAAGGAAATGATTCAAAAGAGGAAAGTGAACATTTCTGGAAACTTGGAAATGTAAGAAAATGTCAAGTTTACAGAGCCGAACGAAAATTTTTGAAAACTTAGAAATGACTTAGAAATGTCGAGTTTTAAGTTTTAAAGCAGGGAATAAAGGCAAGGTGGCCTTAAAAGAAAAAGTATGTGGAATTTGACACGCAAACAGGCTTGGAAACGTGGCCTGGAGATGCCACTTAGGGCCTATAGAAATGGCGCCACATGCAAGGGTGTTGGGCTTGAGTTCGAGTCACATGGGAAGCAAATAAAAGAAATTTTATTTTGCTTCTAGAAGAAGTGAGGTGGACGGCACAAGCTTTTAAAAAAGGAGGAGTTTTATTCTCTTTAAAATTCGGCTAATAAGGGGATAAATAAAGGATTTAATTTGGATTATTTTCAAGAGATAATTGTTGGATTAAATTCTTTTAATTTGAATAAAGTGATAATTAAAGGGATAAAGCTATCAAAATAGAAGAGTGGTGGCCAAGTAAGGGACTCTAGCTTAGTAATTTAATTATAAAAGGAAAAGAGAGGCCATTCTGCATTATTTTCTGTTCTTTGAAAACCTCTGCCGAATTCTCTTCACCAAATCTTCTTCTTCTTTTATTTTTGCCAAGCCGAAATACCTTGTGTTCTAGCCGAATCCTCCATCTTTATTCTTCCTTCTCTAATCCCTCCAAAGGCCGAAAGTTATGAGATCATCATCTAGCCATAGCCGAATCTCTGAAGATTGAAGTGAAGGTGCAATCAATTTCTTCAAGTAAGGGTAAGGTCTCATTCGGTTTCAGCCTTTTTCTTTTAAGATTTGCCGAAATCTAGGACTAACCCCATTAATGTCTTGTTGCCAAAACATTGAAGAGATCTTTCGGGATTTACAAGGAAGGATAAGTTTTTTTCCCGAACCTACACCATAGGCCACGTGTTCCCTAGTTATTCGGTGATATTCGGGATTTAAAATCCACAAGGTAAGCATATGAAGTATTCGGCCAAGGCTTATTTTTGGTATTTAGAATTATTTCCTATTTATTCAAAAGCCGGAAATTGACCTAGTTAAATGATTTGGTGGCTAGCCGATTTTTAAGGAAGGAATACTACAAAGTTTTCGGGATTTGATTTATAGTGAAATCGGCAACAAGGTAAGTTTAAGTATACTAATCCTACTAGGATTTGGATTTATTGCCGAATGGCTTTTTAAAGTGATTAATCAAATGTAGGGATTTAGGATCTAAGCATTGGATCAAGCTTTTCGGGATCTCAAGGAAATTTTAAGCGAATCAGGTGTGTACCCCACACTATCTTTTAATACGATGTATGGCTTAAACTTGTTATATGTTCTAATATGAAAATATAAGAATGTGGCTAATGTACCATGTTATGGTACAAAGTACTCAGGTACGTTTCCTACTCCTACTAGGATTATGAAATATGTTATATTTAACATGTGAAAAGTGACATGAATGTGAATTTAAGTATGATATGCATAATATGAAAAATATGGGGCATTCGGGTTATATGAGAAAGGGGAAGTGAACGTGGTGACTTCGGTCTCACTATCTGAATGTGGTGACTTTCGTCACATTATCTGAATGTGGTGACTTCAGTCACATTATCTGAATGTGGTAACTTCGATTACATTATCTGAATGTTGTGTCTCATGACACAATTATATGGTGGCTATGCCACGAATTTTATATGGGCGATGAGCACGTCGACTGCAGCGACTGCCTTCGATGGTGTGTAGCGGATGGAGGGTTGACTTAGTAGTCCCCACGGTGTGACTGGCAGATACGGGGGTGTGTAGCGGATGGACAATTAGGTTTGGGTTTGGGAATGCATCATAACTTGTATTCATTGTTCTGAATGTGTAACTCTTGTATGCCTAATTCTATTATGATTTACTGTCTTGTACACATTGAGTCTGTTGACTCACCCCGTTGTGGGACTATTTTTTAGGTGATGATCAGTAACGGACCGGGTTTGGCAGAAGCTTAGGGATGGCCATGCTCAGCTTGAAGTTTTATTGAACATGAACATTTTATTTCATTTAAGTACTTTAAGATTTTATTTTAGGTTTTTACTTGATGTAATAAGGCCATAAGGCGCAAGTTGAATTTCTTTATTTCTTTTTACTTTTAATTATTACGTTTATGAACTATTATTGATTAACGGATCAAACAAATTTATAACCCTAAGTGTTTTGTCACTTCAAATAAATGGATTTCAATGCAAGATAAATTGGTTTTCAGTACAAGCCCAACCCAAACAATATTTTTTTAAAAATTGACACAAGTTTTTCCTAAGTAACAAACGAACTTTGAACCGGTTTACTTGAGGAACATACCAGATCCGGTCCAGGCTCATGGGCCGGGTTTGGGGTGTTTCAACATATATACATATAAAAATACGTCCCATCCCCACATGAAAGTCTCCAATAAGACAACTCAATGTGATGATTTGCAACAAATGTTCAATCATCCAATAACATATTGAAGTATTCTAATCTACATCAAGCACGTACAATAATGTACAAATGACCCTATGGCATACCAACTATGTCCTCATCAGGGTCCCAGACCAAGTGCCATTATAGTGGCTTTATTCACATAACACTTGTCTTATATCATCACATTACCATACTCATGCAAATTTTTTCACATGATATGAGATTTTTCTACTAGGTCCTTAAACCTATACTTGCCAAAAACATTTTGTAACACCTCAAACCCGGCCTAGAAGTTAGGCCCAAATCTGGCGTGTCACATTGAAGAGTTTTTTGAAAACCATGCTTTCATTATAAACCCTTCATAAAGAATTTAAAACTTTCTGCCATGTATAACCTCTGATTTCGTTTGCTTATCTTCAAAACATAGTTTATTAAAAGTCACTCTCTTGCAAAATCATTATTACTTTCAAAACCTTGATTGTTGCGGAAGTTTGATTCAAACAGTGGTTATAGTTTTAAAAACCCGTGTTTAATAGACCAGCAGTTTGTAATTTAAAGAAATACCAAATAAAAGTTAAAAAGAAAAACCCAATGGCCTTATTACAAAAATTATTAACCCAATAATTTAAAATAACTAAATTAATCTAAAATCGCTAAGTTTAGTCTTTAAACCATATCCTACGTGTGGCCACCTCCGAGTCCTCTGCAGTTCCAAATCCTCCAAGGCAGGGTATTATCTGTACAGTTAAAAACGGGGTGAGTTTACGAAAACTCAGTGTGTAATCCCCTCCTAACTAAAAATGGTTAGTAAAATGCATGCATCTGAGAATCGATGCAGGTGAAGCCTAATATAGTAACAAAGATAGTACAAAGATAGATCGAGCATACGTGGGTCAAAGCCCACTACAACATTAGTTAGGTCACAACCCATAACAACACCAATGGGGCCTAGCCCAAACCAATACAGAACCAGTGGCCTAAGCCCAGTACAGAGTCAGATATCATAAACATACATCACATTACATTGAAGCTTATCTTATAACCATTTATAACACTTTAATTTATTGATTCATAATCAAAATTTAACATGTCACAACATAGTCAATTAACACATTAAGTAGTATGCTTAACTTGCATTCATTACATATGATTTTTCACTCATTCAGTTCGTCGAATATCTTAACAAATCAATCTCATTAGGCTTTACATTTCACATGTGATTGAACCATTTTATTCACATACAAATGATGCATCAAAACATGAATTTAATAAATATGGTAAGTTCCAAGTGAACTTATCATTAGCTTACTAACCCTCCATAATATCATTTACACCTACACCCTTATATATCTTATACTCCTATTTATACATTTGACTTAATTGATTAGTAATGATACAAAATAAATCAAATTCAGTTAGCACAATCTTAATTAACTATCCATCACTTGAATTCACCTTTGTCCCTCGATGTTCAATTTTGTCTTCAACTTTGTTAGATAAATCTGAATATGGTAAAAAGTTAGTTACATGTGTTAAATATAGAAACTTTAATTTAATTAGACATGAACATCTCAACTCTAATTACTTAAGTTCAGTTATCCTAATTTTCTTTAGCTTTTGATTCTCCCTTTCAAATCTAATTCAAACTTTTTACTATACTCAATGGACTTCAAATTCTCAATGTCATACATTAAACCCCAAAGTTCTCCTCCATGGATATCTTACAAAAACACTTAATTAAACTTTGCTCCTACAATACCCATTAGGTTCTCAACCCATATTCTCTATGATTTCAACTTAAATACACTATTTACTCGTGAAACCAAGTTTGCTCATCTAGATATTTCTAAGTTTCCATCCATGGTTAATTAATCAAAACTTTAACTTAGTTACCCCACTCTCGACCAAATTGCCAGATCCAAGACATGAGATGCCACATTTTTTATCGAAGCAACTATGATGCCATTTCACTGTTTAATAAGACAAATTATATAACCAATTAAATTGATGTGATTTCGGTCACATCATGTTATGATACAATTTAAATATGTTCAAATTGGCCCAAATAAGAAGGGACCAAGTGCAAAATGAAGTTTATCATTCAGATTGGGCTGAGCCCAATGCCTATGACAGCTAATTAGATCAAGTGTGGACAAATTTAGTGACGAGTTTGGTTAATCATGGTACAATTTAAAAGACTTTAATTAAGTTTTAGTTTCGTTTATTTTTGCATCTTTCATTAACGTCTTGCACTAGTTATCTGCATCTTTAATTGTGACTTGCATTATGTTTCACATCCCAAAAATCGGGTTTGTAGAAATTAGGTTAATGAATCGAGAGTGGTGATGTCCGAAATTTTTTTAGATGACGTTAGCACATTTGATTAAATAATTATCAATTATAGTGATTGGGTAGAGGTGAAGTTGTCCTTGATGATCTGAGTTTGAATCTCTTCACTCTCATTAATTTCTATATGGTGCAAATTTGTTTTAAACCCTTAGCAAAAGTTCTAATGATCTCGATCTATACAGCATTTGTGGGTTCAATGCGAAAATTGTTATGGATTGAATTATAAAAAATTGCTTAAGTCAAAAATGAATATTTTTGAACAATGTGGATATCATTTGAAAATGAGTAGTTCAGATAGAATCGAACCTTCATTGATCCAGGCACTTGGGGTCCTATGGATGAAGACATGATTTCTTTGGATCCCATTGAATTTCAGTCTGAAGAAGAGCTTTATAGAGATCGTATTAATTTTTTATCAAATAAATACAGGATTAACTGAGATTATTCAAACAGGCACGGGTCAACTAAATGGTATTCCTATAGCAATCGGGGTTATGGATTTTTAATTTATAGGGGCTTGTATGAGATCTGTAGTAGGCGAGAAAATCACTCGTTTGACCGAATATACTACCAATAATATTTTACCTCTTATTCTAGTGTGTGCTTCCGGAAGAGCACGCATGCAAGAAGGAAGTTTGAGCTTGATGCAAATGGCTAAAATATCTTCCATTTATATGATTATCAATCAAATAAAAAGTTATTTTATCTATCAATTCTTACATCTCCTACTACTGGTGGAATGACCGCGAGTTTTGGTATGGTAGGGGATATCATTATTGCTGAACCCAATGCCTGTATTGCATTTGTGAGTAAAAGAGTAATTGAGAAAACATTGAATTAAACAATACCAAAAGGTTCACAGGTGGTTGGATATTTATTCCATACGGGTTTATTTGATCCAATTGTACCACATAATCCTTTAAAAGGTGTATTTGGGTCATTCCATGTTTTTAAATATTTTATGTTAAATGGATAACAAGGAGTTAAGTGGTAAAGTGGTTAAGTGCTTAGTTAGTTTCTTATGGGTCCTAGGTTCAAGTCTCCTCATTGGCATCCTTTAATTAATTTTTTATGTAATTATTCCCATGTACTATATGTGTTGCTGTCCAACCTAGCTTTCCATAAGGGGAGGAAGATTCTTTCCTTTTCTTTGGGTCAACATGCCTTATGTGAGGAGACCATGTTTTCACTCCATTGTCCCCCATTGTTGTCTACCCTCCTCTCCTCCCCTTTTTCTCTCTTTTTCTCTTTTGTTTAGCTCTCAATCTTCCTCTTTTTGGTTTTTTTTTTCACTTTTTCATCAACCTTTTGTAGTTGTGCACCACAAATATTTCACCATTGAACCACTACCCATCACCTCTCCCCTCTCTTTGTTTCTCCCTGAATGTCGCCCTCCTCCACTGTGTCAACCACCATGCACCACTACTGAATTCATCTATTTTCCTTTTTTTTTCTTTGTTTCTTTCTCTTCTCTTCTCCATTAAGAAAGTGATCAAATCATTTTTGCTTGACCATCGTCAACGTAGAACCACCGCCGATGGTGGGGATCTCTTCCCTTTTCCTTTTCTTATTTCAAATGTTCATTATTTTTATTTTAATAATCAAAATTCTGCATTAATCATTTCATTTGAATCTTAATTTGAAACTCTATTTCTTCCTTGGGTTATCTTCGACTAAATCTTCCATTTAGATCATCCCTTCTCCTCTAGTTCGTGACCCATTCGATTTGTTGATCCTCCGTTGCATTCGTGTGATAGTAAGTATAAAAGGTGTATAAAAATATTTTCTCCTTTATATTTTTCTTCTCTTGGCCGATTACTTTAGGGGGTCTTGGTGATTTATTTCTTCACTAATTAATGTTTCATATATCTTTTGTGTAGAAGGGCCGATCCACAACAACTGACCGTTAATTATTGGATTTTAATCGCTAATCCAAGAGATCTTTTAATGGCAAGTAATAATAGTCAATAATCAATTTATCGTATTAACTCTTAAGACGATAGTCCTAACTCAAGATCATTTATTGCTCGATTAGGTAATCTAATTGTAGATCCACGTGTGGGGGGTTTTGAGAGATTTATTGCACATTGGATCTACGATCAGGTGTAGGTTTTAACACTAAACAAATTAAGGCTATTATTAAATCGATAAAAATGGTGTTTTTAAAATAATGTTGTTTGATGGGGATACTATATGTATATATAAAGTGAGAGAAGTTATCCTTATGGATTTTTATCAAGTAAGTGTTTTTCCTAAACCGTAAGCTTGTGAAAGTATGTTGTGTGATATTGATGTTTGCTAATAATGTGAAAAATATGTACATCAAATTCTCATGTTATGTGATTATATGGCATATGTTATATTGTTATTAAAACAATATGTGCAACTTTGGTACCTTGAGTACGTATGTGATTTCCATGGACAACATGCTTACATGATTTCGAGTGTTTTGGCCATATCAAATGCATGGGGTGCAATATGTGAAAGGTGGAAGTATATGCCAATTTATTTGCATTAATGTGACACTGTTCACGATTCGGTTATATGACAATTCATTTGTGACTATGGTGGCTTGTTCGCGATTTTGTTTATATGGCAATTTATCTACGTTATTGTGACATTGTTCACAACTAGGTGTGTTGGTTGAATGAGTTCTAGAGAACTCGATTTTGGCATGTAGTGGAGATGGGTAGGTCCATTTTCTTAACATCTACATCGTTTTACAAATTATGCATTGACATGATCATGCATGATATGCTTATGAAATATTGAGATATGTGATTTTATTACTTTGTATCATATATGTTTTTAATTGTTAATGAGTTTGTGTTAATCTCACACTGGGCTTAAAAACCTCACCCCATTAGTGTTTTAATCTCTTAGGTAACACTCAAACATAGGACTTGGATTCAACAATCAGTGGAGCCTCTCGGGAAATTTTACATCATGGATACTTATTGGATTTTTAACTATTTGGATTTTGGGTTGTGATTTTTTGGACTTTAGACTTTACCTTTATTTTTGGTTTGTGATTTATATTTTTATGACGTTAAAACTATCATGCATGCATGCAAAATTATTAGATTTTAATTATTTTTGAGAATGTCATTTTTCTAAATTAGTTATGTTTTGTTAAATTTTAAACAAAATAAGAATTTGTAAATTTTCTAAATAGTTTTATAAAAATCCAATGCGAGCTTCTTTATAAAAATCATTTTTATAATTATAATATAAGGTCATTCATTTTTAAATGTTTTCAAACAACATTAGAAAAAAATGATGGTTTTTTTAAATAAATATATTTTACTAATTATATTTTGATTTTTTTTACGTTTTCAAACTCAAACATCTATTTCTCAAATAAACAAATATTTTTGCACGTCGTTAATGTAATTTACGATATTCGGTCATAACATTTAGGCCGAGTTTGGGGCGTTACATTATTTGTTTTGCATTTAATTAAGTCATGCATTAAAACACCTCATATATTAATTAAGTTTGCATCTTAAATTATGTCATGCATTATGTAACTCATTTTTTATTTAGTTTAAGCATAAGTTAGTGTCATAAGTGTGTGAAGTGTGTCATTTATTTTGGCTGTTACTTTTTATGCATAAGTTATAGTATGTTAATTTTCATTTTAACTAGGGCGGTTTAAGTTGAATAAGAATATAAAAAGATTACAAATGTTTAATATCCATTTACTTTTGTTTAAGGTGATTATTTAAAGGACTAAGGATGGCTCTTCAATTTCTGATCGGTTTTGGTGCACTTAAAGCTCAATCATGATGCCAATAAAAGAGATGAATACACAATGCATTAAGTTATTCAGTTAAGGGGAAAATGAAGGGACATCAAACAACATATTTAAAAGACCATTAAGTGCTCATCAAGTGAAAAGGCATGACGTTTCAGCTATACATGAATCAAGTTAAAAAAAACATGACTCTTTACTTGTCCATTAAGTTATAATCAAATTTTAATGTTTTGTTAATAGTTGGTGTGAATGTCGAATTTGAATAGTCATATTAGAGCCTATACATAGCTTGTAAAATGAAATTCCATTCGAGCTATTTTTCGAACTATCCAAGCTTGGGAAATCACATCATAAATATTGCATCTTCCAAAGACATTATTTAATTAAATTCGTATAATGAATGAGCTTACGAAATCCCTCATGCTAATTCAATGATGAATGAGGGTCTTAAATGTAAAATAATCAAAATAGGTGTGTGTTGTTGCAACCTAAATGTAGAAGCCTATTGTTGTGACTTTATATAAACTGATTAGTGTAATAGCCCGCCCAACGAAGTCTCTATATCTAGTTATTGTTTAGTGTACTATTTATAACTTTGATTAAGTAAAGTATTAGATAACCAAGTATAGGATTCAGTGTATACAATGATTGGCGAATTTTTTGATTTGGTGAATTTGTGTTTTAGCAAATTCTATCATTTGGGTGAGATTTGTGGTCTGGTAGATTCTTTTGTTAAGTATACGTCACCTTAGATTTTTTGGAAAAGTCGTCAAATCTGTAGTTTCATAGATTTGTTTATTGTTTTTACAAGACTATTTAGTTAGTCTAGTAAGAACTGGTTAGAATAGACCTATGATACTGTAGTTGATGAGACCTAAATTTTTATAAGAGCATTTAATGACAAAAATCAAGGGTGCTAGTGGAATAATCTGATTCTTCCTTTAAACATTGTTTCCGTGCTTATGGATATAAATAATCTGAAGGATTTAGTTCATAATTATAAAAGAAAACATCTTAAGAGAAAAGATAAAACAAAACATCAGAAATCCCTAAAACTCCCTGAAGGAATTGAAGGAGAGATCCGCCGTCTTGAGTAGAACTCTAGCTTCTTGAGATGGATCAACTGGCTACCTTTGAGTGATTCCTACAAATCTAACATTTTTGACTTGGCTCATTGGCCTAGCTAACCGTCCCCTTTTCTGGTAGCACTTAGGGGGTTTATATAGGCTTTCGAAATACATTTCTTTCTCCTTAAGTATCCAAATCCGAGTGAAATTGCTCTTCCAGCGACAGGGACACGGCCATGGCACACGCCCGTATGGATCGTGGCCAGGCCGTGCTCGGACTTCTTTAATGAGGCTCGGCCATGTGAATCGGGGTAAGACTGTGTTCTAGATGACCAGTGAGGCACGGCCGTGTGGGCTAATGCCCAAGCAGTGTCGATTTCATGGTTTGGCCCAATTTGCTTCGTTTTAGGCCCGTTTCTCATTCTTTTCATCCTCGGGTGCTTTCCTGCGTATAAGACATGAAAAGAAAGGATTAAAAGCACCTTTTTAAATAAATTGAGGTTTAATTCATCCAAAAGCATACTAAATGTGGGATTAAAATATGTTACTTTTACGGTTTATCAAACATCAATTTATCTTCTTTAAATTCATGCAAAATTTAGTCAACCTTCCCATACAATAACCATCCACCTTATAGCATGTAACTTATATTATTTATTTTGTTCTGTAACTCCATAAAAAAATTCTCTTTTTTCTCCTCCTTCTCCTCCTCCTTGTGTTGCCCCCTTAAGGTTTCTCCTCCTCGTTATTTCTTTTATTTCTGATTAATATTTCTATTGAAAACAAAATCACCACCCAACAACTACCAAATCACAACCAATATTCAACCATCATAGCACCACCACATAAAAAATGTACCATTAGTCAAGTATCATCACCCAAAAACACATTTCTTTACCTGTTTTTCTTCTTTTCTATTTCTGTTTTCTTTGATCATCATTTTGAAATTTTATTTCCTTTCTTCTATCAAAATTTCAAGTGATTCTTGGAGACTTCTTCAACCTTTGAAATATTTGTCAATATTTGTGTAACAAGTATCTTTTATTTCCTCTTTTAATTTTTATTCTCTTATCTATTTTCTTTTCTTTTCATGAACATTAATCCAATTCATTCAAACATTTCATTAAACTATACCCTCACACCAACTCGAGTCATCAACTTTAGAAGTGTCCATCTTGGACCATTTTGGAATAAATAAGTATATAAGTTGTGAAGTTGTTGATGATATTTATTGTAACACCCCAAACCCAGCCTGGATGTTTTGACCGAATATAGCATGTCACATAAAAGGGTTGTTTAAAAGCTACGCGTTCGTTCAAAACTTCGTATTCTTTTTGAAACTCTGAACTTTGTTATTTGTGAAACTCAAATTTGCTTTTATGGTTTTCTTGTAAAAACATTATTATTATTTCCGAAAACTTTGTTTTTAAATTAAGAAATTTAATTTTGAAAACGTGATATTTTGACAACGGTTACTGTAGTCTTAAGAAAACCCAAACTTTAATCATTAACAATTTAAAAATAGCTGAAATGAAAGTTTAAAAAGAAAATAAAATCCAATGGCCTTATTACATAATATTAACCCAAAATTAAAAATCATAAAATAAAGTAAAACCGGATTTACTAATTATTGTGGAAAGTAACTCCAATGTATGGCCACCACTGAGTCCTCCGCAGCTCCAAATCCTCTAACGCTGGGGGTTACCTGTAGGGTTAAGAGAAAGAAGAGGTGAGTTATGAGAACTCAGTGTGTAATCCCCTAAATGATCAATATTTGGGCTTGAGCCCTTACGGTATCAAATTTGGGCCTAAGCCCTATAATCATGATAATGAAATAATGGAATGCAGCCCAACCCAATCCAACCAATCACACCCCCGTACCAACCAATCGTCACCTGTGGGGATCAAGTCAACCCACCCCGCCAATCACACCAATATTGCAGACAAGCTACTAATTACGATATTTGTGGCTGAGCCACCAAGAATAATAGTATATATTTGTGGCATAGCCACCAAAAAATAATATGTGGCAAAGCCACCATGCTGCACTTCCTTTGATCATCAAACCCAACCCATGCAACAAGTTAGTAAATGCAATGTATCAGCATATAAAATGTAACCCAAAATCATTTACACAATATTCAACCATAATCTAGGGTATGTCAGACATTTCGACACATAAGGGTACAACGGTAATTTTCACCCCTTTGGGGTATTTCGGTAATTTTACCTATCGAGGGTATTTCGGTAATTCACCCACTAAGGCCATTCAGTAATTTACCCTCTAGGGGTATTTTGTAACTTTGTCAACCCCTCAGAACGTCTACAGTCGCCTTGAGCGACTTCAAGTATTCTAAACAGAGATAATGAAGCGAATGGGCCTAAGGCCCATTCCCGACCCAAGTGGGCCCACACATTCGTGTGGCCCATTTAGCCCAAATTTAGCCACAGATGTGAGATTCACATAGACTAGTCCAATATCTACTACACAATCATACAATTTATTCATATGGGCCCACGGGCCCATTGGGCCCACTTCACCCCTTTCAGCCCATCGTGGCCCAAACAGCATCAACCTACAAGTATACTCACGGTGGCCTCAACTATCGTGTCGAAGCTCCCACACATACGCTCGCACGCTCATCTGGCTACAATCGCCGTGTGATCGGCTTTTCGGCATTTGCCGCTTTATAGCTAGAATAGGGCGAAATACACACTTGATAGGGGAATCTGGAGTTGATCCGTGCTCCGAACACTCCTATGCCCAAACGCCAACCCAGGTATGCTTACTCTCCTCATAGATTGCTCTATTTAAAGCTAGCTTCTCGCCTTCCCTCTTGCTAGCTTCCCAATGTAGGATCCCTCCTTCAGCAGAGTTTAATTCCAACACAAACTCTGGCAGTCCCAACTTAGCAAAATAAATATCCCTTTTTCCTTGCGATGGGACTCGAACTCAGGCTCCCCTGTAACATAATCCACGCCGCTAGCCACTAGGCCACAAGCCCACGCCGCTAGCCACTAGGCCACAAGCTCCTCTTGTGTGTAAAATCACGCGCAACTAAATATAAGTCTATGGGCCAAAGTCTAAGTTCACTTAAAAATAAATCAAAATGAAATGCAAGCGACTTGAACCTTGGACCCCTTGCTTCCTTGTGTGGCGTCATTCCCTTGTCTCCCATGTGGCGCCATTTGCCACTAAACCACAACTCTTTTTGTGTCATTTTTCTCCACATTTTATTCTTAAAGCCTACTTACTAACTCATAGGGTTTTATTCACCTAAAACCAAAATTTTCCTAAACCCCAAGTTTGATCCCGGGACTTCATAGAAGCCTCCTACCCTTCCAAAATCACTCACCTAATAGGATCAACTTGCATTAGTGTTGTCCTCTTGTTCTCAAAAATTTTAAACGCTCCCTATTCAAGGCCTAATAAGCCCAATTCTACTAGGCCCAAATTTGGGTCATTACATTTATTTTGGATAATTCTTTTATTGGAGATAAAAGAATACTAATTACATGAATGATTTCTTTAAGTGCAAATCAAAGTCCTAATTCTTTTGGATTGGAGGTGATCAAGCTTTATTGGATTTATGATTCAAATTGGAAAAGGTGTGCATTTTATACAAGTTAAACATGTAAGGATTTAATTAAAATTTATCGATCTATTATACAAAGGAAAATATATTGTTTTTATTGTTACAAGTGAGTGATTTTGTGGCTTAAAGGTAAGTTATTCTTACTTGACTTTCATTATATGATGTGACAAATACTATGATGATTGATAAATATTTTCTTATCTCATGTTGTGCAAAAGTCATGGCTATTTGTTTATTGTGATAGCATGGAATACCATGTATAATGAAATGCATATGTACATGAAAGCGTGATTATCATGCTAATTGATTTGTTATGTTATTTGTATGCCATGATGCATTACATGGGGTTGGGACATGTGTAGGGAGGAAAATGTTGTAGTAGTAATCTGTAAATTTGATGGTTTATCCACAACCAACATGTTTCGGCACCTTGTTTTCAAATTTGGTGGCTTTGTCCACAACTATATGTACTGGAAGCTTGTCTATGAATTTGGTGGCTTCGTCCACATATATGTTGGTGTGTCTTCGATGGATAAGTTCTAGGGAACTTCTTTTTGGTTTGTAGCAGTGATGGGTAGGATGTTTTAAAAGAATTTGCATAAGTGTTTTACAAAAATTGCAATGCCATGACCTTGTGCATAAAAATTTGTTATTTCGTATGCTAAGTATGTGCTTATTGTTATTTAATATTTTATAAAATTCACACTATGCTTCAAAGCTCACCCATTACTTTATTAATGTTTTTAGATGACTCACGTGTAACACCCCTTATTCGCATTCAACACCGGAACTAGATATGAGGCATTACCGAACTTAACTTGCTCAAACACACAACATCGAGCCATAAAATTTCGTTTCAAATTAAAACTTTTTCATCCATATTCATAAAATCTCTATTATGGGTCTACGAGACCTTAAACATACATATGGAATGGTTCGGGATTAAATCGGAAACTTTTACACACTTAAATTTTTTTTGCTTAAATTAGGGCCACACGCCCGTGTGGGCAAGCCGTGTGATCACACAAGCCTATGTTCCCAACCTGTGTGAATTTTATTTTCTAATTCGAACCTACAGGGGTTTTCACATGGCCAGACAAACGCCCGTGTCCCTGGCCCGTGTCCCTCACACTGCCATGACACGCCCGTGTCCTCGCCCGTGTGTGAAAACCTTGGCATTCTATTTAGGATGTCATCATCTCAATAAGGTCACACGACTAAGGCACACGCCTGTGTCCTTAGACTGTGTGTCGAATTAAATTCCTAATTTCAGGTGCAGACTTCACACGGCCTGGGTACATGCCCATGTCCAAGGCTGTGCCTCTCACACGGCTGAGACACATGGCCGTGTCTCTGCCGCTGTGTTTACTATTGAGCATACTAACTTGTAAACCTTGCATGCAAGGGGACACACGACCAATCAACATGCCCAACGGGCTGGCCGTGTGTCACACTGCCTAGACACACGTCCGCTTGTGTACCCGTGTCGACATTTGAAAGGCTATCTACCAAGCCAAATGCCACCCTATGTAGCAACAATACTTATACCAATCCAATCCAACATGTATCATAACTATGAAGCACTTCTAGAGACTCAAAATCAAGACATCCATACAAGCATACACTTAATAAATATCATCATCATTGCATATATATAAACTTATCAAGTATTGGCCCAACTCCAATGACCACTTACAAAATGAATTTGATAATATTAATAGCCAACACTTTGGCTAACAAATATGAAATAACAAAAGAGACGAAGTCCTATACATGCCATACTCAAAGTGAATCTAACTTGGCTATACCAAAGAATAATCGATAGTGTGATTTCCGAACACTGATGTTCCATGAATTCTCAAGCTAGCTTGGCAATACTACAAGGACAAGAGAAATGAGAGGGGTAAGCATAAAGCTTAGTAAGTTTGCATGAAATAAGTAACAACATAGAAGCTCATAATGTCATCCATCCATTGCATTGAATAAAACACAAAGTTTTAAGCTCATTGACATAACTTACTCATGCTTACTCTTACCAATTACATATCATATCTCAAACCGTGAACATTTCTCGTGAATCGCTCACGTGTACCTGTAATCACTTCATCACATAGCTTTAGCACTAATCTCATCTCTATTCTGAGCTTAGTTGTTTGCCCATTGATTTCACTTGGAATACTCGAAGTTTCATATTACCATCATTCACAAAAATGCGACACCAATGCCACACCCAGATGTGGTCTTACATGGGATTACCTTTAAATGCCGATGCCATATCCCAGATATGGTCTTATACAGGATCTCATATAGATAGTCGATGCAATATCCCAGATATGGTCTTATACGATTCTTATAATCGATATCGATGCCATATCCCAGATATGGTCGTATACAAGATCTTAATTCAATGTCCAGGCCACGTCCCAGACATGGTCTTATACGAGACCTGTAGCACCCTTAACCCGTAAACATCGCCAGACTAGGGTTAGAGGCATTACCGGATAAATCAAATTTTATACAAACATTTCATGTCATAATTTAACCAATCAAATCAAAGTGTTCCTTAAACAGGTCTACGAGACCTTAAACATGCATTAGAAAGAGGTCGGGACTAAACCGAATACATACAAATTTTTTTTAAAATTAAACATTTTTCAAACCTACAGAGGTCACACGCCCGTGTGGGCAACCCATGTGTCTAAGCCGTGGCAAAACAGGGCATACATATAGACTTGTCCACACGGCCTGAGACATGCCCGTGTGCCTCGTCCGTGGTTGACACTGACCTACACCACACAGCCAGTTACACGCCTGTGTGTCCAGCCCGTGGTCGAAACTGACTTGTTTTGAAATGTAACCACTAGGGACACGGTCGAGCCACAGGCCCGTGTGGGCTCAATCATGTGGGCAAATATATGCCATTTGCAAGGCCAATTTGCCACCCACACTTTGGGTTATACCTACAAGCACAAATAAGTACCATTCTAAGCATCAAAAGCAACCAAATCATACCAAAATTACCATCTTTTCTAATCATTCAAGAGCATATCAAATATACCAACTTATGCCATATTTACCTCATTCTTATCACAAGCATTTCTAACTATAAACCAACCAAAACTTACCAATTCATTATGACAACCTTTCATCAATAATATACTAACTTTGCATCATAAAACCTATCAAATATTACCATATGCACATCCATTTACAAGCCATATCACATAGCTTATATATATAGAACTCAAAACATCAACCATTTCAACTAGACTATACATACCATACTTAAATATGTACACATTCAAAAGGTACCAAAACAGAGTTTGATAGTGTGATGATGATCCTCGACGATCCCCGAGCCTTTCGTAGCTTTAACGATCTATAAAATAAAGCAAACACACACAAAGTAAGCTTTCAAAAGCTTAATAAGTCATATACAAATAAACTTAACATATAACATTCATAATCACATCAAAAACAAGATCATTAATATATCTCCATTTCAAGTTTTTAACTCTTCTTTGGCTCAATTGTTTAGCCATTGCTTACCAACAATTCATATCTCCAAGTATCTTATTTGATCATAAATCATTTATACAGATATCACATTTTGCCTCGTTGAGTCTATCCACATATCTCACTTTTGCAATCACATATACTTACCTTTCATATTCAAACATAGTATACACTTCCGACGTACCTGAATCGGTAACACTTTTCACATAGTCTTTCATTTCTTGGAATTGCCTGTTGAACCATTCAAAATCAAATAGGATACTCGGATAACTTAGAATACTCGTACAATGCCAACATCCCAGACGTGGTCTTACATGTAATCTACTATCGATGCCCCTGTCCCAAATAGGGTCTTACACATAATTCTCAAAATGATGCCAACGTCCCAGACGTAGTCTTTCACAAAATCTCAAATCAATGCCAACGTCCCAGGCGTGGTCTTACATTATATCACATATCGTAATCCCTATATCATGACATATGAATCCTATCTATTCCTAAGGTTCGTAAGGGACTTTTCGAACCTTGACACATTGTTGATACTTTCTCGGATATCACAAGAATATCATCCAAAGCCAGTCATCACAATTCATTATTAATTGAGCATGAATAATTCAACTTAACTATGTTTATTTGTATATGGACTTACTTCGTATTCAGACTAAAAGAACGGATTCGACTATTCGATCACTTTCGACTTTCCTCGGTCGAAGTCCGTTTTCTTTGGTTCTTGATCTATACATATTCAAATTTAATCCTTTTATTCACCAAATCATTCAATTCAATCAAAAAACACACATTTAGGAAGAATATCATCCAAAGCCAGTCATCACAATTCATTATTAATTGAGCATGAATAATTCAACTTAACTATGTTTATTTGTATATGGACTTACTTCGTATTCAGACTAAAAGAACGGATCCGACTATTCGATCACTTTCGACTTTCCTCGGTCGAAGTCCGTTTTCTTTGGTTCTTGATCTATACATATTCAAATTTAATCCTTTTATTCACCAAATCATTCAATTCAATCAAAAAACACACATTTAGGGCATTTTACAAATTAGCCCTCACATTTTCACATTTTGACATTTAAGTCCTTATTTCACAAAATCACAAAATACACATATTTTCTTTGTACCCATGTTAATCTAACACATATATTTCATATTTCATATTTAATCAACTAACATCACAAAGCTTAAACACTCATCAATGGCATATTTCAAATTCTTCATCATACTCCAAAATCAAAACATTGGTTTTGTAGTACTCGAAGCAACGATTGCAAAAACGTAGAAATTATCAAAAACTGAGTAAAAAAACATACCTCAATCAAGATGAACAAGGGCTGAATATCACAAAGCTTAAAACTCTTCTTTTTCTTTCAATTTTCGGTGGTGGATGATGAATAAAAACATAATTTGGCTTTGTTTTAAATTAATTATAACATATTAACTATTTTACGACCTTAACCTTTATAAAACCATATAAAAATCATGTAAAATATTAACATAAATGTCCACTAGCATAAACAAACGTATATTATCCACTTAAGGACTTCCATATTAATAAAACATGTCAATTTAGCACATTAAACATAGATAATGCAACTTTTACATTTTCTATAATTTAATCCTTTTATCCAATTAAACACACAAATGGATAATTAATTCACAAAACTTTCACATAAGCTTAATCACA
Organism: Gossypium bickii; assembly: GCA_025503065.1. Taxonomy (NCBI): domain Eukaryota; kingdom Viridiplantae; phylum Streptophyta; class Magnoliopsida; order Malvales; family Malvaceae; genus Gossypium; species Gossypium bickii. Next base: position 30,395,568 of record CP106712.1, read on the forward strand.
TACTGCAATCATAGAAAAAAATATTAAAATATTTTTCTGACTCAGATCGGTGGTCCCAAAACCACTATTCCGACTAGGGTCTAAACCAGACTTTTACAATTCTCCCCCCTTTGGGATTTTCGTCACCGAAAATCTTACCATTTAACAGGTTCCCACGTAGCCTCTTCCATTCCGTGTCGATGCCATAAGACCATCACTAATGAGATTTTCTTATTTCTTAATTCTTTTACCTCGCGATCTAAAATCAGGATCGATTCTTCCTCATAAGTCATATCAGATCGAATCTCAATCTCAGATTGAGAAATCAAATGTGATGGGTCAGATCTGTATCGATGAAGCATTGATACGTGAAATATATTACGAATCTTATCTAATTCCGATGGCAACACCAATCTGTATGCCATAGGTCCAATGCGCTCGATAATTTCATACGGCCCGATAAATCTCGAACTCAATTTACTTTTTCTGCCAAAACAAAGTATTCTCTTCCACGGAGACACTTTCAAGAATACTCTATCACCAATCTCAAACTTGATATCTTTTCATTTCAAGTGTGCGTAAGATTTCTGATGATCTGACGCGGATTTTAGACTATCACGAATCACTTTCACTTTATGTTAAATTTCTCTGATCAAATTGACCCTGCGTATTTTACTTTCAGTTAGTTAAGTCCAATATAAGGTGCCATTTTGATGCTCGACTGAAAACTATTATTGTACGCAAACTTAATCAATGGCAAATATCGCTCCTACGTACCATCAAACTCAAGAATGCAACATCTCAACATATCCTTGAGTATCTGAATAATCCGCTCGGATTGGCCATCCGTCTGTGGGTGAAAAGCTGTACTAAAATGCAATTTAGTACCTAAAGCTTCTTGCAGTTTCTTCCAGAATCGTGAAGTAAACCTCGAATCTTTTTCAGACACAATGGATAGTGGCACCCCGTGCAATCTCACAATATCGGAAATATAAAGCTCAGCTAATTTCTCAAGTGAGTAATCGTACCAGAATAAAATGGGCTAATTTCATCAATCTGTCAACTACAACCAAGATTGCATCTTTCTTTCGCGGAGTCAAAGGTAACCCTGAAACAAAACCCAGATTGCATCTATCCCATTTCCACTCAGGAATCATTATCGGTTGTAACAAACCAGATGGCACTTGATGTTCAGTTTTAACTTGCTGATAGACTAAACATTTTGCTACGAACTCTAAAATATCCCGTTTCATACCAGGCCACCAATAAAGTTGCTTCAAATCATGGTCCATCTTTGTACTTCCCGAATGAATAGATAGACGACTGTTATGAGCTTCTTTCAATATTAACTGAATCAACTCTGAATTCCTCGAAACATAAATCCAATCTCGAAACCTCAAACAATCATCAATGTCAAATTCAAAAATCAGAATTAGTGTGTAAATCACACTGAGCTCGTTTCGATAACATTTCATCAACATTCTAAGCATCACATATTTGCTATAAAAACAACGATTTCCTTTCAATTCAGCCAAAATTTAATCATCATCAAACAAGTCTAAATGAGCATTCATCGCACGTAATGCAAATAGCGATTTTTGACTCAATGCATCAGCAACAACATTCACTTTATCCGGATGATAATCTATTACAAGCTTATAGTCTTTCAACAGTTCTAACCATCTTCTCTATCGCAGATTCAGGTCTTTTTGAGTCATTAAATATTTCAAACTTTTATGATCCGAAAACACATGGCATTTTTCACCAAAGAGATAGTGACGCCAAATCTTTAATGCAAACACAATCGCAGCTAGCTCAAGATCGTGTGTTGGATAATTCTTTTCATGCAGTTTCAATTGTCTCGAGGCATAAGCTATAACTTTGCCTTCCTACATCAAAACACATCCTAGACCATTCAATGAAGCATCACTATAAATCATGGATTCTTTACCCGATTCTGGTTGTACCAAAACTGGAGCTTCGGTCAAAAGGGCTTTCAACTGATCAAAGCTTTTCTAACATTTATCAGACAATTCAAACTTAGCATCTTTCTGAAGTAATCTAGTCAACGGAGTCACAATCATCGAAAACCTTTTACGAACCGTCGATAATAACCAACAATTCCTAATAATTTGCGAACTTCAGACACATTTTTCGGAGGCTTCCATTCTAAAATAGCTGAAATCTTGTTCGGATCAACCCTTATACCAGATGCTGACACAATATGACCCACAAAACCAACTTCACGCAACCAAAATTCACATTTACTAAACTTTTCATGCAATTGCTTATCTCGCAGAGTTTGTAGCACAATTCTTAGATGTTCAGCATGTTCAATTTCATCACGCGAATAAATCAAAATGTCGTCAATGAAGACAACGACAAATCTATCTAAATACAGTCTAAAAATTCTGTCCATCAAATCCATAAAAATAGTAGAAGCATTTGTTTTTTTGAAAGGCATAACTAAAAACTCATAATGCCCTTACCTCATTCTGAAAGCAGTTTTCAGAATGTCTGAATCTTTTACTCGCAACTGATAATATCCCAATCTCAGATCTATCTTTGAAAATACAGTAGCTCCTATCAGCTGATCAAACAAATCATCAATTCTGGGCAGATGATATTTGTTCTTAATAGTCACTTCGTTCAACTGACGGTAATCAATACACATTCTCATTGTGCCATCTTTCTTTTTCAGAAATAGAACGAGAGTACCCCAAGGTGAGAAACTTGGTCGTGCAAATCCTCTATCGGTCAAATCTTGCAACTATGATTTCAACTCTTTCAATTCTATTGGTGCCATTCTATACGAAGCTATAGAGATAGGCGTCATTTCCGGCAATAAATCAATACCAAATTCAACTTCACGTATGGAGGTAATCCCGGTAGTTCTTCAGGAAATACATGAGGGAATTCACAAACAACTAGCACTGATTCAACTTTCTTTCCAGTCACTCTAGAATCAATCACATAAGCAAAATAAGCTTCATAACCCTTTTTCACATAACTTTGAGCTTCCATCACTAATATTAGAGCCGGTGACCCATTCAAATCATTTGATTCAATCTGAACTATTATATCATTTTGACATCTCAAATCAATGATCTTTCTTTTGCAGTTCACAACAACATCATGAAAAGTTAACCAATCTATACCCATAATTATATCAAACTCATCAAATGTTAATAGCATCAGATCAGTCGGACAAGAAACATCTCGAAACATCAATGGACAGTTTTTGCATACATTGTCAACCAAGACACATTTACATAAGGGGTTCGATACTCTAACAACAAATTCAGTAGACTCCACATGCAAAGTCTTACTGGATACTAAGTTCATGCATACATACGAATGAGTAGACCCTGGATCTATCAATGTAATCACAGAAGTATCATAAAGAGTAAATGTACCCGTATAACATTTGGAGACGAAGCTTCCTCACTAGCTCGAATGGCGTAAGCTCTGGCAGGTACTCTAACTTCAGATCTCGCAACTATATCTTTTGTAGCTCTTTGACTACCACTGGCATTTCTTGTGTTTTGAGAAGGTCTACCTGTAGTTGAAACATTATCGGGCTTCAGATTCTATACAATATCTTGTTCAACAGACTCAGAACAATCTCGAATGAAATGATCTAATGATCCACATCTAAAAAAAGTTCAGTCATTCAATCTATAATTACCCAGATGTCTTTTACCACAATACTTACATCCAGGTCGCTCGGATCGGACATTTCCCACACTAGCTATAGAAGTAGTTGGAGCTTTGAAGTTTGACTGTGATCTAGCTCGATCTCTGTTCGAGTGTCCCACATTAGTTTTTGAACGGCTATCCTCATCTCTAAATTTCTTTGAAGTAGACTGAAATGATTTACTCAAAAATCTCTTTCTCACATCCCTGGCTTCAGACTCAGCTTTTCTGTTATCTTTCTCGAGTGCTTCAGCTTTACACGCTCGATCGACAAGCACAACAAATTCTTTTATTTATAGAATTCCAACTAGCAAATGAATATCTTCATTCAGGCCATCTTCAAATCTTTTACACATTATTTCTTCAGTCGAAGCACATTCACGAGCATATTGACTTAATCTCATGAATCCTCGTTCATATTCAGTAACAGTCATACGACCCTGTTTCAATTCTAGAAACTCTTTTTGCTTTTGATCTATAAATCTTTGGCTAATCTATTTCTTCCGAAACTCAAACTAAAAGAAATCCCATGTAACTCTTTCTTTTGGAACAACCAAAATCAAAGTCTTCCACTACTGATAAGCTGCATCCTGTAACAAGGAAATAGCACATTTCACATATTCATCAGGAGTCAATGACATTTCCTTGAGCAATCAGATTGTATTCTCGAGCCAAAACTCAGCTCTCTCAGTATCATCATCACTAGTGGCCCTAAACTCTTCAGCCCCATATTTGCAGATTTTATCAATCGGAGGCCTATTCATCAGATTCAGATTCATAACCTGTAGCACAACAAAAATCTGAGGAGCATTAGGCGGGGGCAGAGGTTTTGAAATTGCCGGATTTGTTCTAATGTATTGAGTGAACCACTCATTCATAGTTTGGAAGAAGGCTTGATTAGCCTCTCCTTCCTGACCGCTAGTAGCCGATCTCGAATTAGATGGCGTTGTCTTTTGAGCGGGAGTAGGCGCGTTACTTTCAACATCATCAGCTACAGCTCTTTCGAGATCCATTTACTATACGAAAACATATTTTATATGTTAGGATTCATCACACTATCACAGTTCGTATATATGGCATGTATAGCTAGACTCTCACATACTACATTAGTCCTAGAATCGACTGAACCATAGCTCTGATATCAATAAAATGTAACACCCCGAACCCAAAACCATAGCCGATCTAGGGTCAAAAGCACTACTGGATAAATCAGATTTTATACAAACATTTCATGTCATAATTTAACCAATCAAATCAAAGTGTCCCTTAAACAAGTCTACGAGACCTTAAACTTGCATTAGAAAGAGGTTGGGACTAAATTGAACACATACAAAAATTTTTGAAAATTAAACATTTTTCAAAGCTACAGAGGTCACACGCCCGTGTGGGCAGGCCGTGTGCCTCACACGGCCTTAGACACGCCCGTGTATCTAAGCCGTGGCAAAATAGGGCATACATATTGACTTGTCCACACGGCCTAAGGCACGCTCGTGTGCCTCGCCTGTGGTCGACACTGACTTGCACCACATAGCCAATCACACGCCCGTGTGTCTAGCCCGTGGTTGAAATTGACTTGTTTTAAAATGCAACCACGAGGGACACGGTCGAGCCACACGTCCATGTACTCAACCGTGCTGGCAAATATAGGCCATTTGCAAGGGCAATTTGCCACCCACACTTTGGGTTATACCTACAAGCACAAATAAGTACCATTCCAAGCATCAAAAGTAACCAAATCATACCAAAATGACCATCTTTTCTAATCATTCAAGAGCATATCAAATATACCAACTTATTCCATATTTATCTCATTCTTATCACAAGCATTTCTAAGTATAGACCAACCAAAACTTACCAATTCATTATGACAACCTTTCATCAATAATATACTAACTTTGCATCAGGAAACTTATCAAATATTACCATATGCACATCTATTTACAAGCCATATCACATAGCTTACATATATACAACTCAAAACATGAACCATTTCAACTAGACTATACATGCCATACTTAAATATGTACACATTCAAAAGGTACCAAAATAGAGTTTGATAGTGTGATGATGATCCTCGACGGTCCCCGAGCCTTCCGTAGCTTTAACGATCTACAAAACGAAGAAAACACATACAAAGTAAGCTCTCAAAAGCTTAGTAAGCCGTATACAAATAAACTTAACATATAACATTCATAATCACATCAAAAACAAGATCATCAATATATCTCCATTTCAAATTCATAACTCTTCTTTGGCTCAATTGTTTAGCCATTGCTTACCAATAATTCATATATCCAAGTATCTCATTTGATCATAAATCATTCATACATATATCACATTTTGCCTCGTTAAGTCTATGCACATATCTCAATTTTGCAATCACATACACTTACCTTTAATATTCAAACATAGCATACACCTCAGACGTACCTGAATCGGTAACACATTTCACATAGTCTTTCATTTCTCAGAATTCCCCGTTGAACCATTCAGAATCAAATAGGATACTCAGATAACCCAAAATACTCGTACAATGCAAATGTCCCAAACGTGGTCTTACATATAATCCACTATCGATGCCACTGTCCTAAACAGGGTCTTACACGTAATTCTCAAATTGATGCCAACGTCCCAGACGTGGTCTTACATGATATCACATATCGTAATCCCTATGTCATGACATATGAATCCTATCTATTCCTAAGGTTCATATGGGACTTTTCAGACCTTGACACATTATTGATACTTTTTTGGATATCACAAGAATATCATCCAAATCCATTCATCACAGTCCAATATTAATTAAACTTGAATAACTCAACTTAACTACATTTATATATAGACTTACCTCGTATTTGGACTAAACGAACATATTAGACTATTTAATCACTTTCGACTTTCATGGGTCTAGGACGGTTTTCTTTGGTTCTTGATCTATATATATTCAAATTTAACCCTTTTATTTTAGGGCATTTTACAAATTAACTCTCACATTTTTCACATTTTGACATTTAAGTCCTTGTTTCACAAAATCACAGAATACACATAATTTCTTTGTACGCATGCTTAGCCAAATTTTCATATGCTTCATATAAGTCCACACAATTCATTTATTTCACATTTTAGTCCGTCAAAATATTATTTTCACAATTTAGTCCAAATTACTCAAATGAACCAAAAATCCAAAGACAAAACATGTTAATCTAACATATATATTTCCTATTTCATCAACTAACATCACAAAGCTTAAACACTCATCAATGGCATATTTCAAATTCTTCATCAAATTCTAAAATTAAGGCATGGGTTTTGTAGTACTCGAAGCAACGGTTACAAAAACGTAGAAATTATCAAAAACCAAGACAAAAACATACCTCAATCAAGATGAAAAGGGCCGAATATAACAAAGGTTAAAACTCTTCTTTTTTCTTTCAATTTTTGGTGGTGGATGATGAATAAAAACATAATTTGGCTTTGTCTTTTAATTAATATTAACTTATTAACTATTTTACGACTTTAACCTTTACAAAACCATATAAAAATCATGTAAAATATGGACATAAATGTCCACTAGCAGAAACAAAGGTATATTATCCACTTAAGGACTTCCATATTAATAAAACATGTCAATTTAGCACATTAAACATAGAGAATGCAACTTTTACATTTTCTACAATTTAATCCTTTTATCAAGTTAAACACACAAACGGATAAATTAATTCACGAAACTTTCACATAAGCTTAATCACATACTGCAAGCACAGAAAATAATATTAAAATATTTTTTTGACTCGGATCTGTGGTCTCGAAACCACTATTCTTACTAGGGTTAAAACTAGACTGTTACAGGACCTTACCCACCTCAAGTCTTGTTTATATTATTCTCTCATTTATTAAAGTCCAACCGGGGCTACAACATCACAATTCTCATCATTTTCTCATTCAACCTCATTTCTCAAATTCATAGAAATATTATACATATTCACAAATATCAACATTTTAAATCATACAATCATGGTGTTGAATTTATTATACACAAACTTACCTCGATTTCAAAATAGGCCAAATTGTCGATTTAGTCTGATACCTTGCCCTTTCCTCAGTCAAGGTTAATTCTTTGTTCTTCATGATCTTTCATAACAAATTAGCTCATTTAATTACCACATTAATCAACACATTTCAATAATCATACTTTGGAAAAATTACCATTTTTCCCTCATACTTTCATAAAATTACTATTTTTCCCCTAGCCTCGTAAGTCGATTCTAGTCAAATTTCTACTTTTTACAGGCCTAGATGAACTTTTATTACTCTTATGGCAACCCTCAATACTCACTATTTTACACAGTTACCACATGTTTTACAACCTTCACAAAAAGGTCCTTTTAGGTGTTTTCATGGTAACACCTTTCACAAAAGTTGTTAAATTAACAACTAAGACTCATTTTCTTTCATAAAAATGCAACAAAAAACTTAAAAGCTCACATGGAAAAACTCTAAACTTTCAACTATTTTGCAAAATAGTCCCCTCTTAGCTAGCTTAAACTTTAGGGGTTCCAAAAGTACAAATATTATCAAGAAATGATCACTAAAACACTTACTTGTAAGGAGAAGAGTTTGCTGAAATTTTTGAGCTTTCAAACCCCTATTTGCTGCTAATTTTCGGTGGAGAAGTGAAGGAGAAAAGATGCTATCTTTTCTTTTTTTTTTTTTCAATATAAAACCTCAATTTTGTCCACCTAACTTCAACAACTTTGACCAAATTCGACATTGTTTGTCCCATATGGCCGGCCAACCATTACTAGAGGGGTCAATTACACTTTAAGGACCTCCAATTAATATTCTATAGCTATTAGACACCAGCTTGTAAAATAGAACTTTCGCACTTTATGCGATTTAGTCTTTTTTTTCGCAATTAAGCATGAAATCGCTAGAATTAAAGCACCAAAATTTTCATGCACCTATATAATCATGATCTAACTCATAAAAATAACATAAAAATAATTTTCTTCGACCTCAGATTAGTGGTTTCAAAACCACTATTTCGACTAGCCTCTAAATCGGTGAAACACCCCAAACTCGGCCCACGAGCCTGAACCGGATCTGGTATGTTCCTTGAGTAAACCGGTTTCAAAATTCTTTTATTTCTAGAGGAAAAATTGTGCAATTTTTTAAAAAAATATTGTTTTGGGTTGGGCTTGACTCAAAAACCCATTTATCTTATTTTAAAATCCAATTAGTGAAGGTGACAAAACAATTAGAGTATATTTTTAAAGAAATAAATTTTACTTAACTTTAATTGAAAATAATTCGTAACATAGTAATTAAAAATAAAAGTAAAGAAATGTAACTTATGGCCTTATTACATCAAGTGAAATCCCAAAATAAAATTCTAAAATACTTAAATAAAATTAAATATCCATATTGAATAAAACTTCAAGCTGAGCATGGCCATCCCTAAGCTTCTGCCGAACCCGGTCCATTATTGATTGTCACCTGAAAAATAGTCCCACAATGGGGTGAGTCAACAGACTCAATGTGTACACAACACTAAAATTCAATAGATCAGGCATACATTTTCATATCAAATACTTATTCATATAACAGATAAAAATGATGATGCAACCCAAACCCAAACCTAGGTGCCATCCGCTACACATCCCCGTACCAACCTGCACACCGTGGGGACTACTAAGTCAACCCTCCATCCGCTACACACCATCGAAGGCAGTCGCTGCAGTCGACTTGCTCATCGCCCATATAAAATTTGTGGCATAGCCACCAGATAATTGTGTTATGAGACACCACATTCGGATAACGTGAACCGGTTACCACATTCGGATAATGTAACCGGTTACCACATTCGGATAATGTGACCGGTCACCACATTCGAGATAGTGAGACCAAAGTCACCACATTCAATTCCCCTTTCTCATATAACCCGAATGCCCCATATTATTCATATTATGCATATCATACTTAAATTCACATTCATGTCACTTTTCATATGTTAAATATAACATATTTCGTAATCCTAGTAGGAGTAGGAAACGTACCTGAGTACTTTGTACCATAACATGGTACATTAGCCACATTCTTATATTTTCATATTAGAACATATAACAAGTTTAAGCCATACATCGTATTAAAAGATAGTGTGGGGTACACACCTGATTTGCTTAGCAAATTCCTTGAGATCCCGAAAAGCTTGATCTAATGCTTAGATCCTTAATCCCTACATTTGATTAATCACTTACTACTTTAATAAAAAATCCATTCGGCCACAAATCCAAATCCTAGTAGGATTAGTATTCTTAAAACTTACCTTACTGCCGATTTGGACACCAACAAATCCCGAAATTGATCCTTGTTTCCCTAGGAATTGTCAAAAATTCCTTTAACCATATGTTAGATTTAATCTAACATTAAAACATAAAACATGGCCTTTGGTCGAATGTATATAGGGACTTACCTTGAAATTCTCAAATCCCGGGATCCTTTTATACCTCTATCGAAATCCCTATAGACTTATAAATATTAGATCTAATTTCCAATCATTTAATCATGAGAAATAACCTTAGATCGATTGCCTCACCTTAGATCTTTGAAAATCTCGACTGATCTCCTTTTGTAGTTGACCACCACTAAATCCCAAAATTCCCTTCCATAGTTTCGACCAAAATACAATATGAGGGATTAGTCCCTAAATTTTGACAGGCTTAAAAAGAAACCGAGTCTAGATCTTACCCTTACTTGGAGAAATCGACAGCACCTATGCTTGGAGCTCCTCAAAGATTCGGCTATGGAGTCTTGAAGACTAGACGACTATGGCCTAGAGGTGTATCAACACTTTTGATTCTTGAGGCTTAAAGAATCGGCAATGGTGGATAAAGAAGAAGTAGATTTTGGCTTGACAAAATAAAAAGAGAAGAGAAGAGAGGAGAGCACTAAGAAATTCGGCAGAGAGAAGAGGAGGAAGAAAAATTGATGAGTAGCCCTCCTTCCTTCCTTTAATAGCCGAAATTATCATCTAAGGAATCCCTTACTTGGCCACCACTCATCTTTATCTGATAGCTTTATCTCTTTAATTTAAAATAATTAGAGAATAATCCTTTATTATCCCTTGAAAATAATCCAATTAAAAATCCTTTATTTATCACCTTATTAATAGAATATTAAAGAGAATAAAACTCCTCCTTTCTAGAAGGCTTGTGCCGTCCACCTCAGAGCTTCTGGAAGCAAAATAAAACTTCTTTTATTTGCTTCCCAAGTGACTCGAACTCAGGCCCAACACCTTGCATGTGGCGCCATTTCCATAGGCCCTAAGTGACATCTTCAGGCCACTTTTCCAAGCCTGTTTGTGTGTCAAATTTCACAAACTTTTTCTTTTAAGGCCACCTTGCCTTAATTTCCTCTTTTAAACTTTAAAACTCAACATTTCTAAGTCATTTCTAAGTTTCCTAAAATTTTCGTTTTCCTCTTTAAACTTGACATTTCCTTACATTTCCAAGTTTCCAGAAATGTTCACTTTCCTCTTTTGAATCATTTCTAAATCATTTCCTTACATTTCCTTAGTTTCCAAAAATGTTCACTTTCCTCTTTTAACCCTAACATTTCCATACATTTCCAGGTTTCCAAAAATGTTCATTTCCAAATCATTTCCATTCATTTCCGGGTTTCCAAAAATATTCAAAATCCATTCATAACACATAAGACATGTCATTTCGTACAATTAAACCGAAAATGCATAGGCCCTTTTCAGGATGTTACAATCGGGCTGTTACATCACGAGCATATGACTTGGATTCAACATAATGAGAAGTCTCTCGGATGGAATTTTTAATAAATGGTTTATAAACTATTTGGGCTGTTATTTTGGAAATTGGACATTGAACTTTTTATGGGTTATTTTTACTTTTAAATTTTATATTGCCATGAATGCATGTTGGATGAACTTATAAATATTTTGAATTTTGTTATTTAAATTATTATGATTTTTATTTAATTTTAAATTAACCTATAAATTTATGATTTTCTAAGTATTTTCAAAAGTCCATTGTAAAAGATTTTTTTTAAAAATAATTTTTAAGAAATAATTAAATTACTATAAATTCTTTGTTTTAATTATTTAAGACGATATCTTGATAAAAAAATAAACTTTTCAAATATTTGTGTTTTAATAAGAGTTTTTCAAAAACTAATCTACTGAGTATTTAAATTTTAAAGTTTTCGTAAAAACAACTGAAACATGGTTTTTTAACAAGTAACTGTTTTTAATGGTTTTAATGTAGTTTCCAACATTTGGCCATAACGTCTAGGCCAGGTTTGGGGTGTTACATTCATTGTATTCAACCAACTCCCATGTTTGTTTTAGCTCTTTGGTAAATAGATGAACGTTGGGTTATTTTCAAAGTTATTTATGTATTTTTAGCTCTGCATGCATAAGTGTGAAAATTATATGTAAGGAAGGAAACTTCCTGATTCTGTGTTAGGTGTTAGTGATTCTTACATGCATGTTTTGATTGAATGGAATAATGATCTGATAAGTGTAATTATCCATATTTTAGCTCAAGACATTATAGAAGGTTCAAATGATAAAGGTAAAGGTCCTACCATCTAAACCATTATTGTATTTCTGGCAAGTTCCTTCTTACTGCCATGTGAGTAGTATTCTTGCTTTATATTTCGTTTAAGGTAAGTACTTATACTTTAAAAAAATGAGAAATGTGTGTATGAAAACTGGTTGTTTAGAGTTGCCAGTCTGGGTGTGTATAGTCTGTGTTAAAATGTAATAACCATTATTCATTCTTAAGCCACTACCTTCTGCTTCTGACAAAAATGATATAGACTGATTTATGGAAATAATGTTAAAGAAATATATTCATGGCAATACCTTCGATGGAATCTACATTTAACAGGCAGATCGCGATACATAAAAATGGTTTTCTAGCCTCTGGTAGGGCAAAATGCATGTTGCAAACTAGATTGACAGATCACGACAAAGGATACGAACCAAAAGGAATATGAATAGAATAAATTATATGAATCTAACTATGGATCTAGGTACATGACTAACATGGAAAAGGTTTGTCTAAATGGTCATATGGTTATACTGTAACACCAAATGAAATAATAAACTGACGTTTAGTCTGTCTATGCATGGTACTCGCCATCTGGAAAATTGTGTGATTGTGTTTGCATCTTTGAAATGACTTGCTTGAAGTATTAGTAGCTATTGATATGCTTTCTTCTGGAACTCACTAAGTTCTTTTGAACTTACCCCATTTTCCTTTTCCTTCTCAAGCCTAAAGTTGAAAGAAGACTTTCTATTGGACTACGCTAGAGGATCCCTGCTGCTGTGAGACTTCTATTATTTTGTATTATGTATGATGATTGGGGTGATGTCTGATTATATTTTGAAAAGAAATTGTATTTAAGACTCATGTTGATGAATTGTGATTCAATGAAGTTCATTTAAGTTTATGGAATGAATAAAATTATAGTATTTCGGGTTAATAAATTACCTTACTTGTAACACCCCAAACCCAACCTAAACGTTATGACTGGATCTGGTATGTCACATGGAAAGATCGTTTAAAGAAATTTTAAAATCTCCGTGCTTTTCATTTTGAAAATCAGATTCAGTTGTAAGGTTTTCTTGAAAATGTTTATGGTTTTCTCTTAACAGTCTAAAATAGGTTTTGAGATACAAAACCGTAACTAGGGGTATTTAGAAACGTGACATTTTGAAAACAGTGTTTGTAGTTCTAAGAAAATTTCTGAATTAATATTTTATTTGCTTGTTATCCGTGTGTTATTATTTGAAAAAAAAAATGCTTGTTTACATTTTGTTTAGAAAACTCCCAATTTAACATTTCATAAAATATAATAATCGCAATAAATCAAAAACCAAATCACAAAATCCCAGGGGCCTTATTACATAACAAATTCCCAAATTAAAAGTAATTTTAAAAAAAGAAAACGGATTTACGAAAGAAGTATTGCATGGCCACCGCAGAGTCCTCCTCAGCTCCCAAATCCCCGTACTAGGGATTACCTGTAAAATTAAGCAGAGGGGTGAGTCGCCAGGACTCAGTGTGTAACTCCACTTACGAATGCAGTTTGGGCCTAAGCCCTAAAAACATGGCATATGAAATAGTGTATGCAATGCAACCCAGCCCAACCTAGTATTCCATCCTCTACATCACCTGAATCAGCCAAACACCCGTGGCACCAAGCCACTGTGGTACCGAACTACTGTGACAGAGTCACTGATAAATGCATATGTGGTGCCAAACCACTGTGACAGTCACTGATAAGTATATGGGGGCCAATCCACTATGGTACCAAACCACTGTGACTGTCACTGATAAATATTTGTGGTGCCAAACCACTGTAGTACCAAACCACTATGACAAAAGTCACTGAATCACACTTCCCCTTTCAATCATATCCCAAAGCCCGTGCAAACATATTATCAATTTGTGATGAATGCAATCATATTTCCAATGTACTGCAGATAATCAAATTATACATATATTTAGATTATGTTATTTGAAAAACAAAGTCATACAGGTACTTACCTGGTATCTCCAACCTTACCCACAAGGGTATCTTAACTGTCTATACAGTAGTTCCGGCTTTCAGCCAACACAATTATTAACACAAAATAATAAAGGTAAGTGTGAGCATCACACACCTGATTACGCGTAAAACTAAACACTCTAGATCATCAACACTCTCACTAGCAGGAATAACCGCGATTTGTCTATCCCAAGCAGATGTCGGCTCTCTACCACAACCCAGCAGAAAGTCTCGAACCGCTGACACCGCACGTCGTTTAAACTTAAGGGCAGAGACTGCGAGTCCACTCCCCTCCTTAGCTTGGCTAGCACTTGCATCCATGAAGAGAACCTTGATCAGTACTCAGAGAGAACGATGGTTGTCTAACAAAGAGATTGGGTTCAGGCAGAGTAAAACGAAAGAGGGACTACTCGCATAGGACTAGAGAGAAACCCCTTACCTTGATTAACACGAAGTCGCACCACACCAGCTTCGACTATGGACTAAGCCAACGAGAACCTGAAAGTCGAATGAAGAGATTCGGCCTTAAGAAGAAGAATAAAGTGAGGCTTTCATCTTTTAGAACTAACAAGATAGAAAGGAAGAGAACAATAATCAGTGGCAGAGGAATTAAGGATAAAGAACATTACCTTGCAAATAGCTCCCACCGAAAGCAGAGGAAATCTCGGCAGACAGAAAACTAACTACTCTGCTTCTCAAGGTTCGGCTAAAGAAATAAGAAATGGAGATGTAAAAAGAGAAAAAGAAAGAAATGGAAGAAGTGTTTTGGTCACAAGAAGAAAGAAATAAGGGATACCAAAAGTTGAGAAGGTTCGGCTAAAAGAAAAGAAAAGCTAGAAGGGATTTGGCTAGAAGAGAAAGAAGTGGAGGAGAAGAGATGGAGAAGAAGAAAAAGAAGTAGTAGAAGAGGAAGCGGGTTTCAGCTTTATGAAGAAAAGGGTGAAAGAGATCAATAGAAGAGAACAAAGATTCGGTTATGGAGGTCTCAAGAGAAAGAAAGAAGAATGAGAGGAGAAAAGGTAGAAATGGACTTAGGTGAAAATAAAAGAAAACAATTGAAGAGGAGAGGAAAGCAACTGAAAAATTCGGCTAAGCTCAAGAGAACAAAAGTGCATCAATTTGGAGTAAAAGCAAAGGAACCACTAAAAACATTTACTAAAAGTTTCAGCACAATACCAGGATGAAATGCCTAAGAACCAAAGGGAAATTCGGCACCCACCTATCCTAGCTAAAACCGAACATGCTCCCTCACACCTTCCCATATTCGGCCAAACTACTTCTCTCTCCCCACATCCCATGATTTCCTCCTCCATTCACTCTCCATCCACCAATTCAAATTGGTTGACCAATTCAAACTCCTCAAGCACCTCTCCTCCATCCATTTTGAACTTGTTGACTCATTCCATAACCACCATGTAGAGTCCCAGCCGAATGCCACCTCTTCTCCATCCTGGCACCAAAAATAAAGCTCTTGTTGCAGCAGATAGGATTCGAACTCCTTCCCCCTTGCCCTGCTAATGACGCCACCACCACCATGCCCCTTGCTACTTTGCGTCAACAACCACACACAAATATTCATAAGGCCTAATTCTACAAGCTCTCCCCCCTTAAGCCCAAAAACTAAAATTTCACCAAGGCTCTTGCTTGAACCCGAGCCTCACCAGCCCCCCCAAGCACATCCAAATAACAAGCAGAACAAGCCAAGCACAAAGAAAAACATAAAATACAGAACCCCTAATTCTAGGATGTTACGTTACTGAAATTCTATACTTTATTTGGCTTATACTCTATTTTTCATATTTTATTAAAGAATTTATTTGAAACTATAAGCCTTTCTAAAGTTTACGTTAGATTCAGTTTATAAAATGGATGATTTCTTTGTAGTGACACGTATTACTTGGATATTCTTAAAAGATCGAGTTTGGCGTATTACAAGTTGGTACAAAATCCAAGGTTTAGTTGATTATCAGAAAATTGATGGTTGTGTCACACCCTATCATGCATAGTACGCTTCTGGCTTTATCTTTAGTGTTTTAAATTGAGTTAAATTTTTTTTGTAGTACTAGAAGAAAATGTCTGTCAATTCTAAAGAAGCCACAGGTGAGGACATGGAAAGTCATATGCTTAAGCAGGAACAAGGTACTAATACTAATCATATAGGAAATGTAGGGAATGCATTCAGGATTGTGTTGTCCACTATGATGAGACAATTGTTCGACCAGTTTATGGGAAAGAATCAAGACTCTCAACAACAACGACCACAACAACTACAGCCAGACTTGGTTCGTCCAACACACTCTGCTCCTCTAATACCTATTTTGGCTCCATCTGTAACAGCCCGATTTTGGGACTAGTCGAAATAATGGTTTCGGGGCCACTAATCCGAGGCTGAAGAAAATTATTTTCATAATATTTTATGAATTTTAGCATGATAGTAAGGTTGCATAGAAATTTTGGTGCTTTAATTTTAGCACCTGTGTGCTTAATTGTGAAAAAGGACTAAATCACATTAAATGCGAAAGTATTATTTTACAAGCAAAAAGTGTCTAATAGCTGTAGGTTTTAATTGGAGGTCCCTAATATGCAAATAGACCTTCTAAAGTTAATAGTTGGTCATAGGGGACAAAGAATTAAATTTTCAAAGCATTAGGTGAGATTTTGATGGTAATTTGTCTAGTAAAATAATGAAATAAGGAGAAGAAAAGATATCATCTTTTCCCCTTCTTCTCACCACCAAAATTTCCAAAGAAAAACACCATGGGAGCTTGAAAATTTTTAGCAACTCCTTATCTCTACAAGTAAGTGATCTTAGTGGTTTTTATTGAGAATTTTTGTACTTTTGGAGTCCCCAAAGCTTAAGCTAGCTAATGAGGGGACTAATTTGCAATATAAATGAAATTCTAGGGACTTGCCATGAGAGAGCTTATGTTGTTTGTTGAGTTTTTATGGAAGAAAATGAATGATAGTCAGTTAATGAACAACTTTTGTGAAAGGTGTTAGCATGAAAACACCTAAATAGGACTTGAATGCAAAGGTTGAAAATGTGTAATAAATGCATGAATTAATTGGAATTATGAGTAGTTGTAAGAGTAATAAATGTTCAGCTAGGCTTGTTTAATGAGAAAATGTGATGAAAATGTGTAACGACCGGGATTTGGGCCTAGTACAATTGGACCTATTAGGCCTTGGCCATGGGAGCGTTTAAAATTTTTTAGAACAAGAGAATGGCACTTACGGAAGTTGGACCTATTAGGTGAGTGATTTTGGAAGGTTAGGGGGCTTCTATGAAGTCCCGGGATCAAACTTGGGCTTTAGGAAAAATTTGGTTTTAGATGAATAAAACTTTGAAAGTTAGTAGGCTTTAAGAATAATATATGGAGAAAAATGACACAAAAGGGGTTGTGGTCTAGTGGCAAATGACGCCACATAAGAGACAAGGGAATGACGCCACAAGGAAGCATGGGGTCCAAGGTTCAAGTCTTGGCGCTTGCATTTCATTTTGATTTATTTTTAAGTGAACTTAGACTTTGGCCCATAGATTTATATTTAGTTGCGCATGTTTTAAGACAACAAGAAGCTAGTTGGTAAAGTGGCTAGTGGCATGGATTATGTTACAAGGGAGCTTGAGTTCGAATCCCATCGCAAGCAAAAAGGGATATTTATTTTGCTAAGTTGGAACAGCCAGAGTTTGTGTTGGAATTAAACTCTACTGAAGGAGGGATCCCACATCGGAAAGCTAACAAGAGGGAAGGTGGGAAGCTGGCTTTAAATAGAGCAATCTATGAGGAGTGTAAGCTTACTTTGCTGGGTGTTTGGGCATAGGAGTGTTCGAAGCACGGATTAACTCCAGATTCCTATCAGGTGTGTATTTCGTACTACTCTAGCTGTTGAGTGGAAAATGCCGAAATACCGGTCACACGGCGATGGTAGCCACACGAGCATGCGAGCGCACATGTGGGAGATTTGACGCGATAGTTGAGGCCACCATGAGTGTTCTTGTGGGTTTAGGCTGTTTGGGCCTCGATGGGCCAAAATGGGCCATGTGGGGCCAATGGGCTCGTGGGCCCATATGAATAAACTGTATGATTGTGTAATAGATATTGAACTGGTCTATGTGAATCTCATATCTGTGCTAGATTTGGGCTAAATGGGCCACACGAGCGTGTGGGCCCATTTGGGCCGAGATGGGCCTTAGGCACATTTGCATCATTATCTCTGCATAGATAACTTTGGTTTAACTGGGCAAATCACAGTTTGATCACTCTAGTGAAGGTGACGGCGCTCGTGGTTATTCAGTACAACTCATAATCAGGTGTGTAATCTCACACCCCTCTAGATGAATGCTTGCAATATTCTGTGACTCGACCGAAAGCCGAAAAGCTAAAAAATCAACAATTGTGACCACTCGAGCGTGCGAATGCTCGTAGTGGTAAATCAGAACATGAATGTTGGTGGCAGATCGTGGAGAGCGTCACGAGCACTCTCGCGAAATCGAGGCTATAATGGGCCTAATCGAGCTGAAACGGGCCAAGTGGGCCCAATGGGCTATCTAGTCCACTTGGGAAAAGTTGTTGGAAAACTTTCAAATGAAAGGTTTGATTGCGAAATCTAAAAATTTGAGACCGAAACTATGCGTATTGAGCGAAACGAGCGTTTGGGCCCGTTTGGGCCTAAGATAGATTTTAGGCCCAATAGTTCTGTAGAGACTCAAAAAGGGTCCAGTGTCACTCAAGGCGACAGTAGGCTTTCGGAAAGGCCGTTAAATACGATATTACCAAAATACCCCTAAAGGGTAAATGACCGTTATACCCTTGATTATGGTTGGTTATTTGCACTTTCGTATGTATGATGCATTGCATTTATATTATGTTGCATGGGTTGGGTTTGATGATCGGAGGAAGTGTATTCTGGTGGCTCTGCCACATTCTGTATAGTGGTCATGCCACGTATATTTTGTTATTCTAGTGGAACCGCCACAAATTCTGTGATTTGCAGCTTGTCTGCCATATTGGTGTGTAGGGCTGGGTGGGTTGACTTGGTCCCCACAGGTGTGTAGGGCTGGTACGAGTGGTGTGTAGGGTTGGATTGGGTTGGGCTGCATTCTCTATTTACATTATCATGTTTATGGGGCCAAGGCCCAGATTGTCACTGAATAAGGCCTCGGCCCAGTCTGCTTCTGTATGGGCTCGGGCCCAATTAATGACCGATTAGGGGATTACACACTGAGTTCTCGTAACTCACCCCTCTGCTTTAATCGTGCAGGTGATCCCCTGTGTTAGAGGATTTGGAGCAGCGGAGGACTCTGTGGTGGCCATACATCGGAGTACTTCTCACAAACTTTAGTAAATTCCAGTTTAGCTTTATTTTAAGATTATTTGTTTTGGGTTAATATTTTGTAATAAGGCCTTTGGAATTTTATTTTTCTTTTAAACTTTCATTTCAGTTATGCTTAAACTAGAAATGATTAAACTCTGGGTTTTACTAAAATGATAAATCATTGTTTTCCAAATATCACGTTTCCGCAACTCATTGGATTTGATTTCTCTATAGACAAAGTTTTTGAAATAACCACGTTTTGACAAGAAAACCACTTAGACAAATCTGAATTTCGCAAACAACATGGTTTGAAATTTTCAAAAGAAGAATACGAGGTTTTTAAACACGCAGTTTTTAAGCAACCCTCCTATGTTACATGCTAGATCCAGTCGTAACGTCTAGGCCGGGTCTGGGGTGTTACAAAATGATTTATGAGCCCAGGGAAAAAATTATAATTTTGCCAAAGTACAAGGGCAAAATGGTTATTTTTCCCTAAGTAGAGATTATGATGTATTATGAACATGAAATGATTGAATGAATGAAATTTTGTTGTTATAGATCAAGAAGAGCGCGAAATTAACCTTGACCGGGGAAAAGGCAAGGTTTTGGATTAAACCACAAATTAACGCATTTTGCATCGAGGTAAGTTTATGTGTAAACGATGTATCTTAAATACACATGTTGTTGTTTATTAGGGTATTGTGTGATTGAGGTCATTTATGATGTAGATAAATTGGAGTTGTTAGAATATGAATGTTGAAATAGATATGTAAGTGTAGAGTATTATTTGTAAAAAATTATGGTAGGCTGTGTGCAATGCCACCTTAATTATTCTTGTTATTGGTCTATGTTCGATACCATCGTAAATATTCTTGTCCACCCTGTTTAAGACAAATGGTGGGCTAAGTGCGAAACCACCAAGTGTTTGATATTTCTAAGATTGACTTATCGTGAAATTGTGTTGTGTTGTTTTATGTGGTCTTGTGGTGATAAATGTAGGGATGTATGTTAAATAATAAGATTATTTGGTTGTGATATGGTTGGGATGTGGTAAGAAATAATGAGTAAGCATGATCTTGGATTGTTGGATGCTTTTACTTATTGTGATATGCTATTTATTGATTAGCACAAGTTATGATATTTATTGTGATACGGGTAAGGGGTGTTACATTTAGTGGTATCAGAGCTGTGGTTTAGTTGGTTCTCGAACTACCATAGCGTGTGTTAGAGTGTAGCTATACATGCCATAAGTGTATATTGATAGTGTGGTAGCTTCTGACAATTCTAAACTTTGTTTTTATGTTGTAATGGATCCCAATCGAGCGACTGCTGATGATGTTGCTAGTAACGTGCCGGCTCCCACGCAAGGGACCGCACCTATAGAGAGTGGACCCGAGATAATGGGTCGAGGAGAAGAGGCCCGGGAAGCCTTTCTCCAAATGATGTGTAACTGTTACACGGAGTATGTTTGAGTAAACCCTAATGCTCAACCTCCTCCACCCCCTCCTATACCTCAGCCAGTTCCTGTGTCTCCTCAAGGTATAGATGTAGTGAGAATAACCAAGCCCCCGGTAGATAAGATTCGGAAGCATGGGGCTGAGGAATTCAGAGCCAATATAGATGATGACCCCGAGAGGGCAGAGTTCTGGCTTAAGAACTCGATGTGACTGTTTGATGAACTCTCCTGCACACCTTAAGAGAGCTTAAAATGCACCGTGTCCTTGCTGAGGGACTCGGCATACCATTGGTGGAAAATGTTGATGTCGGTGGTTCCAAAGGAAAGAGTGACGTGGGACTTCTTTTTCGAGGAGTTCCGAAAGAAGTATATAAGCCAATTATTTGTGGACCAGAAATGGAAAGAATTCCTTGAATTGAAGCATGGAAGAATTACTATGGCAGAATATGAGCGTGAGTTTGTTAGGCTCAGCAAGTATGCACAAGAGTGTGTGTCTACAGAAGCTATATTGTGCAAGAGGTTTGAAGATGGGTGAATGAGGATATTAGACTGCTAGTTGGGATTTTGGAGTTAAAAGACTTTGTGGTGTTGGTTGACCGAGCATGTAAGGCCAAAGAACTAAATAAGGAAACGAAAAAAGCCATGAGTGAGTCCCGAGATACGAGAAAAAGGCCCATTAGAAATCATACCAAGCTCAATCGAAGAGGTCCAAAGAAATGAACCCCCGAAAAATAGCCTCATATGGACATTCACATCGAGATCAAGGTAACACATACTCGGGCTTGAGTGTTCAAGCCACTTCAATGGCAACTGTGGGCAATCCAAATTCCAAACTGGAGTGTCTGAATTATGGTAGGCAGCACACTAGGGAGTGTTGGGGAAGCAATCATAATTGCTATAAGTGTGGTTCCCCCAATCATTTTTTTCGAAATTGTCCTGAGAGGGATGACTACGAAAAGAAGCAATAACTGAGGTCAAGTAATGTATCTTCAAGTGGTAGATTACAAAAGAATCCAGAAGGAGGAACTAGTAGTAGGGTTGCGCGTCGAGATTCTGCTGTGAGACCAGAGGGTCGAGCACCTACAATGACTTATGCCATTCCCTCTCGCGAAGAGGCATCATCTCCAAATGTGATAACGGGTACATTTTCTCTTCATGACACTCCTGTTATTACTTTGATTGATCCAGGGTCAACCTATTCATACATTTGCATGAAATTGGCATCTAGTATGAACATGATTGTTGAGTCTATAGAACTTGTAGTAAAAGTGTCAAACCTGTTAGGTAAACATGTGCTAGTTGACAAGGTGTGTAGGAATTGTCCTTTGGCAGCTAGAGGTCATTGTGTTCCGGCAAACCTTATGTTGTTGTCGTTTGATGAGTTTGATTTGATTCTTGGCATGGATTGGTTAACTGCCCATAATATTTTAGTGAACTGTGGTAGCAAGTTTATTGAATTGAAATGTGAAAATGGGGATGTCATTCGGGTTGAATCAGGTAGATCGGATAATCTACCAGTGATAATTTAAACTACAGTAGTCCATGAATATTTGAGGAAGGAATATGAGTCTTGTTTGGCTTTTATGTTGAATACTCAAGAGTCAGAGGTAGAGATTGAATGAGTGCCGGTGGTATGCGAATATCCAAATGTGTTCACGGAGGAGTTACCTGGATTGCCTCCAATTAGAGAGGTTGAGTTTGGGATTGAGCTAGTTCTGGGAATGGCACCTATCTCGATTGCTCCGTATAGGATGGCAACATTGGAGTTGAAAGAACTGAAGGTTCAGTTGCAAGAGTTAATGGATAAGGGCTTTTGCAAGGACGAGCTATTCACTGTGGGGTGCTCCGGTACTTTTTGTGAAAAAGAAAGATAGGTCGATGAGATTGTGTATAGACTACAGTTAGCTCAACAAGGTAACAGTGAAGAACAAGTATCCCTTGCCAAGGATAGATTACTTGTTTGACCAATTGAAGGGAGCTACAATGCTCTCCAAGATAGATCTAAGGTCTGGTCATTATTAGTTGAGGGTTAAGGAGCAAGATGCATCAAAAGCTGCATTTCGGACAAGGTATGGTCATTATAAGTTTCTTGTCATGCCATTTGGTTTAACGAATGTCCCTGCGATTTTTATGGATTTAATGAATCGTGTCTTCCGACCGTATTTGGACAAGTTTGTAGTTGTCTTCATCGATGTTATAATGATTTATTCTCGGGATGAGAGTGGTCATGCAAAGCACTTCAGAATTGTTTTGCAGGCTTTAAGAGACAAGCAGTTTTATGCTAAGTTTAGCAAGAGTGAGTATTGGCTTCGAGAGGTCAGATTCCTAGAACACGTTGTATTAGGTGATGGTATTGGAGTTGATCCGAGTAAGATCTCGACTATTGTGAAGTAGAAATCGACTATTGGGTTTGTAAAAGGGTTTTCCATGACTGCTACCCCAATGACAAAACTGTTGCATAAGGATGTCAAGTTTGAATGGAATGAGAAATGCCGACAGAGCTTTGAGAGATTGAAAACATTGTTAACTGAGGCACCGATTTTGGTACAACCGGAGTCGAGAAATGAATTTATAGTCTATACTGATGTATCTTTAAACGGTCTTGGTTGTGTGTTGATGGAAGAGGGTAAAGTGGTAGCTGACACCTCGAGACAACTAAAACCGCATGAGAAGAATTATCTGACTCATGACTTGGAGTTGGCTGCGATTGTTTTTGCTTTAAAGATCTGGCGCCATTATTTATATGGTGAGAAGTGTCGAATATTCACTGATCATAAGAGTTTGAAGTACTTAATGGACCAAAAGAATTTGAATTTACGACAATGGCAGTGGCTTGAATTATTGAAGGACTATGAGCTAGCAATTGATTATCATCTGGGGAAAACAAATGTAGTGGCAGATGCCTTGAGTAGAAAGTCTTTATACGCTTTGTGGGCCATGAGTACGTGCTTAGCGTTGTCTGATGATGGTGCTATATTAGTCGAGCTGAAGGCTAGACCAGTATTTATTCAACAGATATGTGAGGCTTAAAAGAAAGATAAAGATATGCAAGCTAAGAAGCTAAGTGTGATTCAGGAAATGATTCTAAATTTCGAGTGAGTTCAGATGGTTGTTTGATGTTTCACGACAGGATTTGTGTATCGTAAGATGATGAGTTGATCCGAAAAATTTTACATGAAGCACACGGTGGTTATTTGTTAGTGCATCCTGGTAGCACGAAAATGTACAATGATTTGAAGAGATTTTATTGGTGGCCGGGTATGAAAAGAGACATCTCTGAGTTCGTCATGAGATGTTTGATCTATCAACAAGTGAAAATCGAGCATCAGGTACCATCAGGATTACTTCAGCCGATGATGGTTCCTAAGTGGAAGTGGGATCGAATCACTATTGTAACATCCTGGAAAGGGCCTATGCATTTTCGGTTTAATTGTATGAAATGACAAGTCTTAAGCATTATGTATAAATTTTTGATATTTTTGGAAACTCAGAAATGTATGAAAATGCATGGAAATGGAAATGAACATTTTTGGAAACGTGAACATTTTTGGAAACCTGGAAATGCATTAGGACATGAACATTTTAGGAAACCCAGAAATGTAAGGAAATGGTTCAAAAATGGAAAGTACACATTTTTGGAAACTAAGAAATGAAAATGGAAATGATCCAAAATTGGAAAGTATACATTTTAGGAAACTTGGAAATGTAAGAAAATGGCAAGTAAACAGAGCCGATCGAAAATTTTAGGAAACTTAGAAATGATGCAGAAATGTCAAATTTTAAAGTTTAAAATAGGAAATAAGGGCAAGATGGCCTTAAAAGAAAAGGTTGTAAAATTTGACACACAAACGGGCTAGGAAAAGTGGCCTGAAGATGGCACTTAGGGCCTATGGAAATGGCGCCATGTGCAAGAGGCATGGGCTTGGGTTCGAGTCACAAGGGAAGCAAATAAATGAAGTTTTATTTTTGCTTCCCAGGCTAAGGGGTGGACGGCACATGTGTTTAAAAAGAGAGGTGTTTTATTTCCATTAATATTGCATAATAATGTGATAAATAAAAGCTTTTTAATATGGATTATTTAGAAGAGATAAAAAGGGTTTTTCTGTAACACCCTGGTTTAGGGGCTGTGCATATCGGGTATAAATCGAGTGTTAATAGGTTTTTGGAGCGCTTGGATGAGTTTTAGGGGTTTTAGAAATGTTTGGATGAAAGGGGAAGGGTTTGGAAAATTTTGGATTTTTGGGTGTGAAAAGGGGATCGGGCCAAAGGAGGTTTTAAGGATTATTTTTGGTAATTTATGGCACATGACAGGCCTTGGCATAGTGGTCGTGTGCATAACTTAAAATGGAGCGCTGTGAGGGTCTTGGGTTCGAGACCAGCGGCAAAGAAAAGGGTTTTAATTTTTGGATTATGGCACTATGGGGTTGGAGGCCTTAAAAGAACTGGGGCGCGAATGGGGCACAAGAAGCAGCTTATCCAGGTGGCTTTCGTGCGGTGCATAGGAGTTGGAGGGTAGTGGAGGCGCAGGTTCGAGCGCCTGGGGCAGCATTTTGGGCGTAATTTATTTTATGCGGCTAGGGGGCTGGGCTAGGAAGGGTTAAGATTAATTGGTGTGGCTTTTTGTCATAAAAAGCAAAGTGGCCGAGTGGCCTGGGCGTTGGGGGTAAGGCTTGCAGCGGTTTGGTCCCAGGTTCGAACCTGGAGAGTGGCTTTTGGAGTTTTAATGTTTTCATTCTTTTTGGGCAGCAAATTGAAGGTGGGACGGCACATGGGGGAGCTTCAAAAGGATAAGATGAGATTAGTGTTTAATTTTTTTAAATTCTACTGGTGGGTAGTTGCTTTATTTATTTATTTTTTATAAGCATAGGATTATTTTATTAGTTTAAAATTAGTAGATGGGGATAATGGTTGCTGGTGATTTATTCATTTGATTATGATATGGATAAAGTGGTTGACTAATTCAAATTGATTTGAATTAGTGGCCTGGAGCTATTGAAGTAGCAAAAGAGTGGGAGTCCTCAAGGGGGTAGCATGTGCCGAATTGGGTATTTATTGGGCAGCTCTTTTACATGAATTTCTTTTGGTTTTTTTTTCCCATTTGTTCCCTTAGCCGAATGTGTTTCTCCATTCCTCTTTTGGGACCGAATTCTTTTGATTTTCCCTAGTTTTGTGCCGTGTGTGTGAGTCAAAGAAAACCCCCATTCTTCCATCTCTTTGTAGCCTAACCCGAAAATCCCAAGTAACCTTTACCATTGCCGAAACTTCATTTGATTCTCTCTTAATTTTTCTTTGGTAGCCGAATGCTATTTGGGTTCTCAAGCCTTTGCGTATTTTTGCTTTCTCTTCTATTTTTGGATTCTTGGCCGAACCATATACTCATTATCTCCCTCTTTTCTTTCCCATTTGTGTTAAATCGAATTTTCCCTTCTTTTGTGTGCCGAATTTCCCTTTTCTAGGTGCTGTCACCTTGGTCGAATAGTAGGTGTGGTGTGGCTCATTTTTGGGGTTTCTTTTCCAATCGTTGGAGAAGGGCATCCGGGATTCGAAGCAGTCAAGCGTAGCCTCGGTTCTTTGGTCGATCGTTGGGTAAGTGATGCTAAGGGATTGCTTTATCAGTCTATTCGTTTGGTATTGGTAAGCCGTAGGCTATTACTTTTGGTTGGTTGTCGATTGTAGGCAAGTAAAGCAAGAGCACTTGGTGGTGGGCTAGTGTGCAAGAGCGTGTAGGAGCGAGGTTGTTAGATCGATTCTTTGGTTAAGGCTTACAGGTGTGTACACACACACACTCTTCTAGTAATATATATGTGTTTATGATATTGTGTACATATACACACTTCTTGTTGTTTTAAATATATGTATATGAGCTGTGTGTTATGTGGATCCATGGCAAGGTGGATGTGATACCATTATGGTATGAGGAAAAGGGCCAGGTAAGTCCCCGTTTTGATGCTTTTGGTAAGCATGGTGTATCCGTTATGTGTACTGTAATACTGGATTATGATATGTATGTTGCTTGACAAGCATGATGTATATTTTTGTTAAATGCATATCATTGTTAACGTGGGTTGCACGAGTGGAGGGGGCAGTGATATTTTGTGCTGACGAGCACCAGTGTTTTGGTAACACACTGTGACTACGGTCACCAGAGGTTTGGTACCTCCAGAGGTTTGGCACCTCAATAGCGACTTATCCCTGTGGTTAACACCACCGTGGGTTGGCCCCACTTTTGAGACACGGATCGCCCCGCGGTGATTTGGTATCACACGATGGGTTGGCCCCATCAATTGATTTGTGACTTGGGTCACCAAGGTGTTTTAGTAACACAACTTTGTGTCTTTGGGACACCAGTGTTTTGGTAACACATTGTGACTATATGTCACCGGTGGTTTGGCACCACCGGTGGTTTGGTACCACACGGGTAGAGAAAGGTGTCGAGGATGGCTAGGTTGGGTGCATATTAATTGGATGCATGATGAGCATGATTATGTTGTATATGATATTTTGCTAATCCGGGAAAAAGGTTGCACATCGAGTCTTGGTGACTCACCTTTTCCTTTAACCATTTCGTAGTGCATAAAGTCGACCGGATCTCGGAGAGGACAAAGTGGCCCATGCCAAGAAGATGAAGATTTATTAGATTATGCTTGTTTCGATATAAGTATTTTATTTGAATTTGTTGGGTTGTAACAAAGGCCATTTTATGTTTTTGGTATTACTTTAACTATGGTCTATTTAAATTAAATTGCTATGGGAAAATGATTTATGGTTTGCAACCTATTTCTTCCAGATTGGATATTATAAACTAAAGTTTTAAAAATGAATGAGTTTTAAATAGCAAAGTTTTATTCCAAAGATATGTTTTTTCCAAAATTCAAAGAAACTACGATGTTTTACTTTAAATCAAAAAGAATTTCAACCGCTCTTTCGCAATAACATAACCAGATTCTTCGTAGTGAATGGGCCGGGTTTGGGGATGTTACGATTTAATATCGAGCCCTGGTTCAAAACTCGGCTTTGAGGGTTTTGGGCTCAAACTTGATTTTCAAAAGGGGGCTTTTCAAAATATGGGCTTTTAAGAAACTTTTCAGTTATTCGCATGGCACTGTACCTCAGGCAAAGTCCACCAGGTAAGTACTTCGGACTTTCTTGAAGTGATTTGTTTGTATGAATTGATTTATATGTGAATATTATGGGCTTTTATGGGAACGTAGATTAGTGAACTAGGATCTGTTGAACCCTAGGACTAGTCTACTTAAACACATTCATAAGACTTAAGGCTACTAAACAAACTCCGTGAAGTAAGTCACCGAGTTAAGGTGTGGTAACCATCATGCACGCATGTCGAGGATTGGTATTCGATGAAGAGCTTGGTATTTAAGCAGTCCTAGCGACTCCCCTCCTCTTTACGCGAATCCTACCTGGTGCGTAGCTACGGTTCACCTTAACCAAGAGGACTTGTTCATGGGCTAAACCGATTATTAAAACCCGAAAGGGATTTGGCCTGATTGTTTTAAAATTCCCTGTTTTAGAATTTTCAACTTTACCCCTTTGGGGTTGTGAAACCCTAAATCTGTTTTTGGAAAGACGTCTGTCGATTTACAAAATTACCAAAATGCCCCTAGTGGCGAAATTACAAAAATGCCCCTGTAGTGTAAATTACTGTATTACCCTCAAACTTTTGTTAAAATGATTTTTTTTTACTTTGCAAAATACCAAAATTTCGAGGTTTCAAAATATCAAGGTACTCCAATTTGTGAAAATTTACAAAAATACCCCTGTGTTGAAAATTTCTAAAATGCCCCTGACTATCAAATTTCTGAGATAACCCCAACTTTAATAAAATTCTCTCACTTTGTAAAGGTATTCAAATTTTTGTATTTCAAAATAATGCCCTGACTTTGGAAATTTACAGAACTATCCCTGGTGGATAAAATTACCAAAACGCCCTTGGGTCGTTAAATTTTTAGATTTCACTCGACTTTTACTAAATATTCTTGTTTTACTAAATATTAAAAAAATATATATTTTGTGAAATGTTGTGATATCCTGATTTGGAGAATTTACGAAAATGCCCCTGATTTCCAAAATTTTTTAAAAAAAATAGCCTTGCTTTCTGAAATTTTTGCAACATACTTTGTTGGAAAAAAAAAAAACCAAATTTTTAAGATGACCCAAGATTTTATAAATTTTGAAATATCTTTAAGTTGGAGAACTATTTTCAAAATTGACCCTGAGTTATTACCAAAATGTCCCTGTAGGACAAAATGACGAAATTACCCCTGGGTAGGGTAGGAAACTTGATTGCTCGAAAGAACTTCTCTCGGAAACTTCTTTGCATAAAATTTGCCGTGGTAAACAGTGGAACCCAAATTTCTAATGCATAAAATTTCTAATCCGATTAAATCGAGGCGCTAGATATGAGCTCTAGGGGGCGGAATAGGGATAGTATAAGGAATCGGGACGAAAGGAGCTCGGGATCATCGGAATCACTTGAGAGGTCTCAGAAAAGACAAGACCTCAATAGCGACTTATCCCTGTGGTTAACACCACCGTGGGTTGGCCCCACTTTTGAGACACGGGATCATCTGCCAGTGATTTGGTATCACACGATGGGTTGGCCCCATCAATTGATTTGTGACTTCGGTCACCATGTTTTTTGGTAACACAACTTTGTGTCTTTGGGACACCAAGATGTTTTGGTAACACATTGTGACTATATGTCACCGGTGGTTTGGCACCACCAGTGGTTTGGTACCACACGGTAGAGAAAGGTGTCGAGGATGGCTAGGTTGGGTGCATATTAATTGGATGCATGATGAGCATGATTATGTTGTATATGATATTTTGCTAATCCGGAAAAAGGGTTGCACACTCGAGTCTTGGTGACTCACCTTTTTCCTTTAACCATTTCGTAGTGCATAAAGTTTGGGCCGGATCGGAGAGGACAAAGTGGCCCATGCCAAGATGAAGATTTATTAGATTATGCTTATTTCGATATAAGTATTTTATTTGAATTTGTTGGGTTGTAACAAAGGCCATTTTATGTTTTTGGTATTACTTTAACTATGGTCTATTTAAATTAAATTGCTATGGGAAAATGATTTATGGTTTGCAACCTATTTCTTCCAGTTGGATATTATAAACTAAAGTTTTAAAAATGAATGAGTTTTAAATAGCAAAGTTTTATTCCAAAGATATGTTTTTTCCAAAATTCAGCAAACTACGATGTTTTATTTTAAATCAAAAGAATTTCAACCGTCTTTCATTAATAACATAACAGTTCGATTCGTAGTGAATGGGCCGGGTTTGGGGATGTTACATTTTCTTTATTTATTTTTAAATAAGGTGATAATATTATCACAAGGGAGAGTGGTGGCCAAGTCAAGGACTCTTGGCCTAGTAATTTCGGCTAAAGAAGGAGAATTAAAAGATTTTCTCTCATCTTTTCCAAGTGTGGCCAAAATTTCCTAAGCAAACCCTCTCTCTGCGAATTTTCTTCTCTCTTCTCTTCTTCTCTTTTCTTCATCTGTCAAGTCAAAGTCTTTTCTTTTGATACAGATTAAACTCCATAGCCGAATCTCTGTGACTCTAAGCAAGGAAGTAATCAACTACAGTATCAAAAGGGGTAAGATCTGTGGTCAATCGATTTGTATTCCTTCTCTTTTTATTGAAAATCAGGGTACTAATTCTATTAGCAATTTTGGCCGAATCTACAAGGGATCTCTCAGGTTTCTACACTTGTTGAAAACAAGGATCAAGGATCTAAGGTAAGATAAATATATATTTGGTGAAGGTTATGTTTTATATGTTAGATTAAATCGACATGGAATTATAGGGTTTTCACGGACATACAAACAAGGAATATTTTCGGGACTTGGAAATTTTAAGGTAAGTACATAGATCCAATCGGCCAAGGCTTATTTTGGTATTATTTCTCATTTATTCAAAAGTCAAAAATTGATATAATTACGATTTTAGTGCTAGCCGATTTCAAGGAAAAGGGATACTATCAATTTTTGGGATTTTCAATCATTCCATACGGCAACAAGGTAAGTAATACAAATCCTAGCTGTATTTGGAAAAGTGGCCGAATGGTCTTTTAAAGTGATTAACTTAAGTAGGATTTGAGATATAAACTGTGATCGATTCTCTTCGGGATTTCAAGGAATCTATTAAGCGAATCAGGTGTGTACTCACGCTAACTTTCAATATATTATGGCAATAATTATTTTAATATATGAATATGCTTAAGAATGAGAATGTGGCTAAGTACCACAAATATGGTAAAGAGTACCCAGGTACGTTTCCTACTTCTGATAGGATTACGAATATGATATATATTGAACATGTGAATAGTAACATGAATGAGAAATAAGTATGTTATGATGATATAATCATATTTGGGGCATTTGGGCTATATGTGAAAGGGGAAGAAGGTGTTGACTTTGGTCTCACCAACGGAATATGGTGACTACGGTCGCATAATATGAATATGGTAACTTCGGTTACATTATCTGAATTTGGTAACTTCGGTTACATTATCTCGAATATGGTGTCTAATGACACAAATTATATGGGCGATGAGCACGTCATTGCAAATGATCGCCTTCCGATGGTGTGTAGCGGATGGATGGTTGACTTAGTAGTCCCACGGTGTGATTGGCGGTGCACGGTGGTGTGTAGCGGATGGAAACTAGGCTTGGGTTTGGGTTGCATCATTTTTATATGAATATGTCTTTGATATGAACATGTATGCCTGAATTGTTGATTGTTAGTTTGTGTACACATTGAGTCTGTAGACTCACCCCTTGTGGGACTATTTTTTTGGTGATGAGCGGTAATGGGCCAAGATTCGTGAGGAGTGAAGGTGGCCATGCAGTAGAAAAATAAACAATTTGGACTTTATTTTTGCTAAGTACTTTTCATTTTAATTTTGGAAATTATTTGATGTAATAAGGCCATAAGGCCCAAGTTTGATTACTTCATTTCTGTTTAAATTTTTATTATTATATTATGAATTACTTTAAAATTAATGATTGTTTAAAAACATATTTCTCAAATAAACACTAGATTGTTTTTTTTTTGTCACTTTAAATAATTGTTCTTTTAAAATTAAGTAAACGGGGTTCCAACCTAAGCCCAACCCAAAACCAATATCTTTCGAAAAAATACACAAATTATCTCTAAGTAATAAAGAATTAAAAATCGTTTTTCCTAAGGAACATACCAGATCCGGTTCAGGCTCGTGGGCCGGGTGTGGGGTGTTTCAGTTTGGTATCAGAGCCCAATTTTCAACTCTCGGCCTGTGGGCTAAGGCCAAAACATTTTTAATTCGAGCCCAAATGATTTTCTTTGAATTAAAGCGGTGTTACGCATGGCACCTAAGTCCCCGACCATGATCCATCAGTAAAGTACCCTAACTTTATGTGTGATTACGTGATTTATGAACTGTATAAGGGTAGAAAAGGCATGGAACGTAGAATAGAATGATAGGAATTTGAACCCTAGGGCTAGATTACTCAAACACAGAACCACATAAGATTTAATGCACTAAACAAACCTATGGCTAAGTCACTGAGCTAGGGTGTGGTAACCCCAATGCATGCATGTCTAGGATTGGATCCCGAAGAGCACAGTATTTAAGCGATCCTAGTGACTCACCTCCTCTTGCAGTATCCTACGATCGTAGCCGGTTCACCACCCTAACTCAGAAGGCTCAGTGGTGTGGCAACCTCTGTGCGCATGTCTAGGAATGGTTTCGATGGGAGCTTGGTATCGCATGACTCACCTCCTCTCCATTCGAATCCTACCTGGTGCGTAGCTTTGGTTCACCCTGACCAAAGAGGGCTCGGTCATAGGCTAAACATAATGATTAAAACCCGAAAGGGAACTAACCATGTTTTGAAAAAAAAAAAAAGAAGAAGAGCAAAACAACAAAACCCTAGTTTTAAAACTTTTAAAATCACTCTTTTAATTGGTGAAAACTATCTTTACAAGATCGTCCGAAAAAAAAAATTCTGATTTTCAAAAATTACAAAAATACCCCTAGTGCTAAAATTACCAAAATGCCCTTGATTCACAAATTGTCAAACTTCTCAACGATTTTACTTCATTATTTTATAAACATTCAAAAACCCTAATTTGTAAAATATCAAAATACCTTGATTTTGGAAAATTACAAAATTGCCTCTAACTTACAAAATTACCAAAATGACCCTAATTCCCAAAATTTTTGCAACATCTCCATTTTGGAAGGAACAATTCTCAAAAAGAACCCACAACATTTTACAACTTTTGAAATATCCCTGATTTACTAAATTTTACAAATTTACCCTGATTTGTGAAAATTTACCAAAATACCCCTGAGGTCGAAAATTACTGAAATACCCCCGAATTTTGAAATTTCTCCAAATTACCCCGAGACTTTGAATTCTCAAAATACTCTTCGACAAAAACACCAAGGAACGTTTTTCCTTTTGAAGAATTATGAAAATGCCCCTATAGGACAAAATTACGAAAATACCCCTGGGTAGTGGAAAACAACAACGAAAACTATAACGTTACTCTGAATGAATGAAAGTTCATACTTGTTTGATGGATGAATGAATGAATAGAAAAGACTGTGTGATTGTATGAATACGAAAGAATCACTCTTAAATCCCTTTTCATAAAACTCCTTCGCGGGTAAATAAGTGGAACAATGACTAATCCATAAAATTCCTTAATCAGATCTCGACGCTAGGAAATGAGATCTAGAGGACGTGGTCGCCGTGGATGAGGTAGAGGAAGGATGACCGTGTCGGAACCCGTTAGATCGGGTCAGGGGTCCGACAATGAAATACCACCGCCACCACCACCCCACCGTTATTAATGTTGAGCGACAAGCTCGGGCGAGGGAAGATCTTTGTGTCGCAGTCGTCTTTGGAGTCTTGGAATTGGTGGTCAGTGCACGAACGGCTCGAGCTAATGGAGTGAAATGTTTAGTGGAGTGTGCGAGGTAGCACCACCTGGTGAGTCTTTGGTTGGAGGCGACGGGCGCGCTTCATGGATGAGCTCGATCGACTCGGAGGAAAAGTTGAAAGGGATGGTGGCTTTATTACGCGATGAAGCGTATCGGTGGTGGTTAAGCGTGCGGGATAGTGCCATGGCGGAGGATCTGACACAGGAATATGTTAAAGAGGCATTCCAGAAGAAATATGTGGGAACCAGGTATACAGACGAGGAAAGAAAATCTTTTATGGGGCTAGTTCAAGGGAACAAGTCCGTAGCAGAATATGAGGCAGAATTTCTGAGGTTGAGCCATTATGCTCGAGGTGTAGTGGCGACTGAACATGAACGCTGTGTCCATTTTGAGGACGGACTGAGAGACGGCTTGAGACTGTTGATAGCACCGCATCAGGAGCGAGAGTTCTCTTCTTTGGTGGAAAAGGCCAAGGTGGCCGAGGGAATTAGGGATGCTACCAAGCAGGCTGTGGACAGGAATAAGCCTAAGAGAGGTTTTGGACCATCTGGAAAGGGTCATAAGAGGCCTAGGGTTGACGGGCCACGAAATCAACAAGCTGAGTGCAGGCCGGCGATGACGCCCTTGTGAGCATTGTGGAAAAAAGCACTTGGGAGAGTGCTGGAGAAAGGCGGGAGGATGTTTCAAGGGTGGGTCCAAGGACCATATGCTTAAGGATTGTCCCAAACAACCAGATGAGAGCCGACCGGCAGTTCAAAATGCTAGCCAAACTGGTAGAGGAGGACAGCAGCCTCAACAGGGTCGTGGTTCGGCTAACAGAGGTAATGGTGCTGGCAGAGGC
Organism: Gossypium bickii; assembly: GCA_025503065.1. NCBI lineage: Eukaryota > Viridiplantae > Streptophyta > Magnoliopsida > Malvales > Malvaceae > Gossypium > Gossypium bickii. The sequence continues at coordinate 30,430,401 of CP106712.1, forward strand.
CGTGGAGCACAGGGCCGAGGTGCTGCTAATGCAGAAGCAAGGCAACTGGGTTTGGTTTATACGGTTCGTCGAAAGGAGGATGGTGACGCACCGGATGTAATAACCGGTACGTTCTTTATTTCTGACAAACCCTATTTTGCTCTGATTGATGTGGGCTCGACCCATTCCTATGTTGCATGTAGTGTAGTGGAAACACTAGGCCTAGACTCAGAACTCTCTGATAGACAGATGACTATAGTAAGCCCATTAGGCCAAACCGTAGTGGTAGACAAGATCTTTCGGAATGTACCCCTAGAGATTCAAGGAGTGAACTTTCGGGCTGATTTAATGGAGTTACCTTTCGGAGAGTTTGAACTTATACTCGGAATGGATTGGCTAGTAGAACACCGAGCCGTGTTGGATTGTGCGGCTAAATGGATGGAACTAAGAACCCCGGAGGATAAAGTGGTAGTAATAATCAGAGAAAGGAGGAACTACTTGTCTAACGTAGTTTCAATGCTGAAGGCCGAGAAGATGGTTAAGAAGGGGTGTAAGGCATTCTTAGCCTTCATTAGTACGATAGGTGGGAAGGAGGAAGGTATTAATGGAGTTAGGACGGTAAGGGACTTCGTGGATGTATTTCCAGAGGAATTACCAGGAATACCCCCAGATAGGGAGGTGGAATTTGGGATAGATTTGCTACCAGGAACAGCTCCTGTGTTAATCGCTCCATACCAAATGGCGCCAAAGGAGTTAGTGGAGCTCAAGGCTCAAATCCAAGAACTGTTGGATCGTGGGTTCATCCGACCCAGTGTGTCTCCATGGGGAGCACCGGTCCTATTTGTGAAGAAGAAGGACGGAACTATGCGTATGTGCATAGACTACAAATCGATTGAATAAAGTGACCATTAAGAATAAGTATCCTTTGCCAAGGATCGATGACTTATTCGATCACCGAAGAAGTCGATATTTTCAAAGATCGACTTAAGGTCGGGATATCATCAGTTAAAGGTGAAGGAGGCAGATATCCACAAGACGGCTTTTAGGACAAGATATGGTCACTTTGAGTTAGTAGTGATGCCGTTTGGGTTGTGAACGCTCAAACGCGTTCATGGACATGATGAATCGGGTTTTCCAACCCTACCTGGATAGGTTCATCGTTGTGTTCATCGATGATATTTTGGTGTACTCGAAGTCGGAGGAGGAGCATGATGAGCATCTCAGAGATGTGTTGTAAGTGTTAAGGGAGAAGAAGCTCTATGCCAAATTCAAAGCAAGTGTGAATTTTGGCTTAAGGAGGTGGCATTTTTAGGACACGTGGTATCCGCGGAAGGAATAAGTGGACCCTAGGAAGATCGAGCGATGTTGGATTGGAAACCACCTAGGTGCGTGGTTTGAAATCCAAGTTTCTTAGGATTGGCGGCTATTACGTAGGTTCGTGGAAGGATTCTCGTCAATAGTCGTGCCTTTGACAAAGTTGCTAAAGAAGGAAGTACCATTTGTATGGACGGATAAGCAACGAAAAAGCTTTGAAAAGCTTAAAAGGTGTTGTGGAAGCTCAGTGTTAATTCAAATGGAGCGGGAAAAGATTTCGTGGTGTCTTGTGGCGCTTGCATACGGGATTAGGCTGTATGCTAATGCAAGATGGAAAAGTGGTCGCTTACGCGTCTCGGCAGTTAAGGCCTCACGAGGTTAATTATCCAACCCATAACTTGGAACTAGCGGCGGTGGTTTTTCGCCCTCAAGGTTTGGAGGCACTACCTTTATGGAGAAAGGTCGATTATCTACACGGACCACAAGAGCCTTAAGTACTTGTTGACTCGTAAGGAGTTGAACTTGAGGCAACGAAGGTGGGTAGAGTTGTTGAAGGATTATGATTGTTCGATAGAATATCATCCGGGCAAGTCGAATGTGGTAGCCGATGCCCTGAGTAGGAAGGTTGTGTCGGATTTAAAGGCTTTGTTCGCTCATTTAAGTCTATCGATGATGGAAGCTTTGTTGGCGAAATTACAAGTCAAGCCCACATGACCGAATGAGGTGAAAGAGGGCCGGTTAGCGAGATAAGGATCTAAGTGTTAAGTTACAGCAAGTACTGAAATGGAGAAGTAAAAGATTATGGCGTCAATGATGATGGAGTCTTGTCTTACAAAGGAAAAAAGTCTGTATGCCAAGGATAAGGAGTTGAGACAAAGGATTCTTCGGAGGCGCATGGTAGCCCTTATGCCATGCATCCCGAGGTATTAAGTCATATAGGGATCTAAGAGAACAATTTTGGTGGTCCGATCTTAAGCGGAAAGTGACTGAATTCGTGGGAAAATGTCTGACGTGTCAGCAAGTTAAGGCTGAACACCAAGTTCCATCGGGATTACTTCAACCAATTGAGATTCCCCAATGGAAGTGGGAAAAAATTACCATGGACTTCGTTAGTGGGCTTCCCCTTACGCCTACTAAGAAGGACTCAATATGGGTGATAGTGGACCGTTTGACCAAGTCCGCGCACTTTATCCCAGTAAGAATGGATTATTCTCTTCAGAAGTTGGCTAAGTTATATGTGGCGGAGATCGTAAGGTTACATAGAGTACCAGTATCGATCATCTCCGATCGAGACCCAAGGTTTACGTCTCGGTTTTGGAAGGCACTTCACCAAGCTTTAGGCACCAAGTTGGACTTCACTACAGCTTTTCATCCACAATCCGACGGGCGATCAACGCAGGTTATACAAGTGTTGGATGATATGTTAAGGGGTTGTGTTATGGATTTTCGAGGAAGTTGGGAGGATTATGTGTCTTTAGCTGAGTTCGCCTACAACAACAGCTATCAGGCTAGCATTCGGATGGCACCATACGAAGCATTGTATGGTCAAAAGTGTAGAACTCCTACTTGTTGGGCTGAGTTAGGAGAACGTCATGTTTTGGGTCCGGAGTTAGTGGCAGAAACTGAGGAGAAGGTTGAGATAATCCGGGCAAGGTTGAAGGAAGCCTCGATAGGCGTAAGTCGTATCACGGACCTTAAGCGGAAGGAAATTGAGTTTGAAGTGGGAGACCAAGTGTTTCTGAAAGTCTCACCTTGGAAGAAGGTAATGAGGTTCGGTCGCAAAGGGAAGTTAAGCCCAAGGTTTATAGGGCCCTATCGATACTAAAGCGAGTTGGACCAGTGGCATACCAGGTGGAGTTGCCACCAGAGTTGCAGCTAATGCACGACGTATTCCATGTATCCATGCTACGTCGCTATCAATCGGATCCATCTCATGTGGTACCTGTTGAAGAAGTGGAGCTAAGGCCAGACTTATCCTACGAGGAAGAGCCGATTTGAATCTTGAAACGTGATGTGAAAGTACTACGGAGGAAGTCAGTACCTCTAGCCAAGGTGTTATGGCACAACCATGGATCGGAAGAAGCTTCGTGGGAGTCAGAAGAGACAATGCGACAGTAATACCCTCAGTTGTTTAGTTAGGAAATTTCGAGGACAAAATTTTGTTTAAGGGGGGTAGAACTGTAACACCCTGGAAAGGGCCTATGCATTTTCGGTTTAATTGTATGAAATGACAAGTCTTAAGCATTATGAATAAATTTTTGATATTTTTGGAAACTCAGAAATGTATGAAAATGTATGGAAATGGAAATGAACATTTTGGAAACTCAGAACATTTTGGAAACCTAGAAATGCATTAGGACATGAACATTTTAGAAACCTGAAATGTAAGGACATGGTTCAAAAATGGAAAGTACACATTTTTGGAAACTAAGAAATGAAAATGGAAATGATCCAAAAATGGAAAGTGTACATTTTAGGAAACTTGGAAATGTAAGAAAATGGCAAATAAATGTGAGAGCCGATCGAAAATTTTAGGAAACTTAGAAATGATGCAGAAATGTCAAATTTTAAAGTTTAAAATAGGAAATAAGGGCAAGATGGCCTTAAAAGAAAAAGTTGGTAAAATTTAACACACAAACGGGCTAGGAAAAGTGGCACGAAGATGGCACTTAGGGCCTATGGAAATGGCGCCATGTGCAAGAGGCATGGGCACAGGTTCGAATACACAAGGAAGCAAATAAATGAAGTTTTATTTTTGCTTCCCAGGCTAAGGGGTGGACGGCACATGTGTTTAAAAAGAGAGGTGTTTTATTTCCATTAATATTGCATAATAATGTGATAAATAAAAGCTTTTTAATTTGGATTATTTAGAAGAGATAAAAAGGGTTTTTCTTTATTTATTTTTAAATAAGGTGATAATATTATCACAAGGAAGAGTGGTGGCATAGTCAAGGACTCTTGGCCTAGTAATTTCGGCTAAAGAAGGAGAATTAAAAGATTTTCTCTCATCTTTTCCAAGTGTGGCCGAAATTTCCCTAAGCAAACCCTCTCTCTGCCGAATTTTCTTCTCCTCTTCTCTTCTTCTCTTTTCTTCATATGTCAAGCCTAAAGTCTTTTCTTTTGATACCTGATTAAACTCCATAGCCGAATCTCTGTGACTCTGAGCAAGGAAGTAATCAACTACAGTATCAAAAGGGGTAAGATCTGTGGTTAATCGATTTGTATTCCTTCTCTTTTTATTGAAAATCAGGGTACTAATTCTATTAGCAATTTTGGCCGAATCTACAAGGGATCTCTCAGGTTTCTACACTTCTTGAAAACAAGGATCAAGGATCTAAGGTAAGATAAATATATATTTGGTCGAAGGTTATGTTTTATAAGTTAGATTAAATCTGACATGGAATTATAGGGTTTTCGACAGACACACAAACAAGGAATATTTTCGGGACTTGGAAATTTTAAGGTAAGTACATAGATCCAATCGGCCAAGGCTTATTTTGTTATTATTTCTCATTTATTCAAAAGTCAAAAATTGATATAATTACGATTTTAGTGCTAGCCGATTTCAAGGAAAAGGGATACTATCAATTTTTGGGATTTTCAATCATTCCATACGGCAACAAGGTAAGTAATAGAAATCCTAGTTGTATTTGGAAAAGTGGCCGAATGGTCTTTTAAAGTGATTAACTTATGTAGGATTTGAGATATAAACTGTGATCGATTCTCTTCGGGATTTCAAGGAATCTATTAAGCGAATCAGGTGTGTACTCACGCTAACTTTCAATATATTATGGCAATAATTATTTTAATATATGAATATGCTTAAGAATGGGAATGTGGCTAAGTACCACAAATATGGTAAAGAGTACCCAGGTACGTTTCCTACTTCTGATAGGATTACGAATATGATATATTTTGAACATGTGAATAGTAACATGAATGAGAAATAAGTATGTTATGCATGATATAATCATATTTGGGGCATTTGGGCTATATGTGAAAGGGGAAGAAGGTGTTGACTTTGGTCTCACCAACGGAATATGGTGACTACGGTCACGTAATATGAATATGGTAACTTCGGTTACATTATCTGTATTTGGTAACTTCGGTTACATTATCTGAATATGGTGTCTAATGACACAAATTATATGGGCGATGAGCACGTCGACTGCAGCGACTGCCTTCGATGGTGTGCAGCGGATGGAGGGTTGACTTAGTAGTCCCCACGGTGTGATTGGCAGATACGGGTGGTGTGTAGCGGATGGAAACTAGGCTTGGGTTTGGGTTGCATCATTTTTATATGATTATGTCTTTGATATGAACATGTATGCCTGAATTGTTGATTGTTAGTTTGTGTACACATTGAGTCTGTAGACTCACCCCTTGTGGGACTATTTTTTTCAGGTGATGAGCAGTAATGGACCGGGTCGGCAGGAGCTAAAGGTGGCCATGTAAGAGAAAAATAAACGATTTGGACTTTATTTTTGCTAAGTACTTTTCATTTTAATTTTGGAAATTATTTGATGTAATAAGGCCATAAGGCCCAAGTTTGATTACTTCATTTCTGTTTAAATTTTTATTATTATATTACGAATTAATTTAAAATTAATGATTGTTTAAAAACATATTTCTTAAATAAACCCTAGATTGTTTTTTTTTGTCACTTTAAATAATTGTTCTTTTAAAATTAAGTAAACCGGGTTCCAACCTAAGCCCAACCCAAAACCAATATCTTTCGAAAAAATACACAAATTATCTCTAAGTAATAAATAATTCAAAACCGTTTTTCTTAAGGAACATACCAGATCCGGTTCAGGCTCGTGGGCCGGGTGTGGGGTGTTTCAACTATGAATTTTGTAACGGGGTTGCCTATGACTCCGAGAAAGAAAGATGCTGTGTGGATTATTGTGGATAGACTAACGAAGTCGGCTCACTTTATACCGGCGCGTGTTGATTATGCTCTTGATAAGTTGGCCGAGTTGTATATTGTTGAGGTGGTGAGATTACACGGGGTGCCTGTATCTATTATCTCAGATAGAGATCCGAGATTTACCTCAAGGTTTTGGAATAAGTTATAGGAAGCCTTAGGTACAAGGTTGAATTTTAGTACTGCATTCCATCCGCAAACTGACGACCAATCTGAAAGAGTGATTCAAGTCCTAGAGGATATGCTCCGATGCTGTGTGTGAGATTTGGTAGAAAGGGAAAATTGAGTCCACGATTCATAGGGCCGTATGAGTTTACCGAAAGGATTGGACCAATGGCTTATTAGTTGGCTTGGCCAGTAGAGTTAGAGAGAATACACAATGTGTTTCATGTGTCGATGTTGCGGGGATATCGTTCCGATCCTTCGCATGTAATGCCTTCCACGAAAGTTGGGATACAATCGGACATGACTTATAAAGTGGAGCCAATTAAGATTATGGCTCGAGAGGTGAAACAAATGAGGAATAAGAGAGTAGCCTTAGTAAAAGTGTTATGGCAAAAACACAGTGTAGAAGAGGCTACGAGGGAACTGGAAGAAGCCATGAGAGAATAATATCCAAACCTTTTTACCGATAAGCTTTTCGAGGGCAAAAATCTCTAAAAGAGGGGAGAGTTGTAACAGCCCAATTTTGGGGCTAGTCGGAATAATGGTTTCGGGACCACTAATCCGAGGATGAAGAAAATTATTTTCATAATATTTTATGAATTATAGCATGATAGTAAGGTTGCATAGAAATTTTGGTGCTTTAATTTTAGCAATTGTGTGCTTAATTGTGAAAAAGGAGTAAATCGCATTAAATGCGAAAGTATTCTTTTATAAGGAAAATGTGTCTAATAGCTGTAGATTTTAGTTAGAGGTCCTTAATATGCAAATAGACCTTTCTAAAGTTAATAGCTGGTCATGGGGGACAAAGAATTAAATTTTCAAAGCATTAGGTGAGATTTTGGTGGTAATTTATCTAGTAAAATAATAAAATAAGGAGAAGAAAAGATATAATCTTTTCCCCTTCTTCTCACCACCAAAATTTCCAAAGAAAAACACCATGGGAGCTTCAAAATTTTCAACAACTCCTTATCTCTACAAATAAGTGATCTTAATGGTTTTTATTGAGAATTTTTGTACTTTTGGAGTCCCCAAAGCTTAAGCTAGCTAATGAGGGGACTAATTTGCAATATGGTTGAAAGTTTAGGGACTTTCCATGAGATAGTTTATGTTGTTTGCTGAGTTTTTATGGAAGAAAATGAATGATAGTAGTTAAGGAACAACTTTTGTGAAAGGTGTTAGCATTAAAACACCTAAATAGGACTTGAATGCAAAGGTTGAAAATGTGTAATAAATGCATGAAACAATTGGAATTATGAGTAGTTGTAAGAGTAATAAATGTTCAGCTAGGCTTGTTTAATGAGAAAATGTAATGAAAAATGATTTACGAGCCTAGGGAAAAAATCGTAATTTTGCCAAAGTACAATGGCAAAACGGCCATTTTTGCCTAAGTAGAGATTATGATGTATTATGATCATGAAATGATTGAATGAACGAAATTTTGTTGTTATAGATCAAGAAGAGCGCGAAATTAACCTTGACCGGGGAAAAGGCAAGGTTTTAGATTAAACCACAAATTAACGTATTTTGCACTGAGGCAAGTTTATGTGTAATTGATGTATCTTAAATACACATGTTGTTGTTTATTAGGGTATTGTGTGATTAAGGTCATTTATGATGTAAATGAATTGGACTTGTTAGAATATGAATGTTGAAATAGATATGTAAGTGTAGAATATTATCCGTAATAAATTATGGTGGGTTGTGTGCGATACCACCTTAATATTTATTCACGATGGGCTGTGTGCAATACCATCGTTTATGTTATCAATTGGTGGGCTATGTGCGATACCACTGTAAATATTCTTGTTGGTGGACTATGTGCGTTACCACCCTGTTTAAGACAAATGGTGGGCTAAGTGCGAAACCTCCAAGTGTTTGATATTTCTAAGATTGACTTATCGTGAAATTGTGTTGTGTTGTTTCATGTGGTCTTGTGGTGATAAGTATAGGCATGTATGGTAAGTAGTAAGAGCATTTGGTTGTGATATGGTTGGAATGTGGTAAGAAAGAATGAGTAAGCATGATATTGGATTGTTGGATGCTTTTACTTATTGTGAAATGCTATTTATTGATTAGCACTTGTTATGATATTTATTGTTTACATGTAAACTTACTAAGCTTTAAAGCTTACTCCCTCTCTTTTTCCCTTGTTTGATAGAGTCAAAGAGCTGGGTCGGAATACGAAGATAATCGGAAGATCACCCACACTATCAGCTCATCTTGGTATATTTTTGAATTAGCATTTTGATTATGGCATGTATAGGGGCTAGACTAGGTGAAATGTTTGTTATTTTGGACAAGTGTGTTTTGGCTCCTTATAGATGAATTCTTTTGTACATGTCCATAGTTAATGGTTCAATACTATTAATTAATGAAAAGATGAGGTTATTCATGATTGGGTTGTTTGGTTATGAATTATACTGGAATGAGTTAGGGTGATGAAAGAGCTTGGCAAATAGCCTTGTTCTTGTCCACACAGGTAGGCACACGGGCGTGTGTCTATGCAGTGTGTGACACACGTTCAGTCCCATGGGTGTGTGACCAGGCCGTGTGTCCCCTGCATGTTAGTTTTACAAGTCAGTAAGCCTTGTAGTAAACACACGGGCAGAGACACAACTGTATGTCTCAGCTGTGTGGGAGGCACGGGGCGTGTGCCCAGGCCGTGTGAAGTCTGCACCTTGAAATTTGAATTTAATTTGACACACGGTCTAAGGATACAGTCATGTGCCCTGGCCGTGTGACCATAGTGAGGTGATGACATCATAAGTAGAATGCCAAGGTTTTGGCACACGGGTTAAGACACGGGCGTGTGTCCAGCCGTGTTGAATAAGTCAGTGTCGACCACAGGTGAGGGACATGGGTGTGTGTGACCACATGGCCTGCCCATACGGGTGTGTGACCTCTATTTAGGTAAAATTTTTCTAAGTTTGTAAAATTTTTCGAATTATCTCCGAAACCTTTTGGAAGCATGTTTAGGGCCTCATAGGCCCATTACAAGCATGTTAGAGGTGTGTATGGAAAACTTTTAATTTGGAATGAAATTTGATAGCCCAAAGTTGTATGACCATGAGTGTTAAGTACAGTAATGCCTCGTATCCAGTTTCGGCGTAGAATATGGGTAAGGGGTTTTACACAATTTAAGGCTGACCTTGTAAGAGAAATCTAAAAATGAGGTGCCAAGGGATTCCTTAGTGACAAATGTGATGATCCCACTATGGCTGAGCAGTGGTTATCTCGTCTGTGTAGGGTAATAAAAAAATTGAAATGTACTTCTGAGGATAGTCTTCGATATGTTATATCATTGTTAGAAGGAGAAGCTTACCAATGTTGGGAAACCTATGTTTGTGTGACTCCTAAGAAAATAATTGGCTGAGACTGCTTTCTGGAAAATTTTAGTGAAAGATATGCTAATTAGATGTCTGTTGAACATATGAAGAAGGATTTCCTTTATCTCAGGCAAGGAAGAATGACAGTTATGGAATATGAGAGGCAATTTCTCAAACTTAGTCGTTATGCAAAGAACATGTTTCAATATGAGAGGCAATTTCGTGCACTGGTTGCAGTAGTTGAATGTAAAATTCCTGCAATAATGATAGCAAAAACCTTTAAGATAGAATCGATCATTAGAGAAAGAAATAAGAATTTTGACAGATAAAGAATGAAAAGAGGTAGGTCAAGTCTGCCATCATTAGTATGTTTTAAGAAACCTAGAGATCAAACTTTTTTAGCTTTGAGAAAAGATTCACTGTTTACAAGTTTCAAACGTGAAGGATTCAGTAAACCAGTTGCTTCTACAGCAAGTTCTAGTGGTTCTAGAGTGATGAAAAGTGAATGTGAATATTGTGGTAGGAATCTTGGTGGTGAATGTAGGAAGTGTTAGGGGCATGTTTTGGATGTGGGTCCAGAGATCACATGGATAAAGATTGCTCATCTAAGGTTGTAGTAAGCACTAAACAATTTGCTAGAAGTCCTCAAAAGAATCAACATGAGAGTAAATCTGGAGTGGTAGCTAAATCTTGTTTAGTACAGGGAGCACATAGGAAAAATCTTAGTAAGCCAAGTTCTGGAGTATCAGCAAAAGCTTATGTGATGAAAGCTAAAGAGGATGTTGATCTACATGAAGTAATAACTGGTAAATTATCTTTTCTTGGAAATAGTATTTATGTTTTGATTGATCCAGGTTCTACTTGTAACATCTTGCTCGGGGAAGCCCTAGTATTCAGGTGTTATTTTAGAATGTAGAATTTTGGAATAAATTCTTAAATAGGTAAAGTGATGGACTCATTTAAGTAGAAAAAGTTCATGAGTACGCCCTTGGGTGAAGTCCTGAAAGTTTGAAATATAGTTCTTAGAAATAAGGCATAAGAGGATAGTTTTAAGTGTCTAGCATTATAATTAAAATAAGTAATAAGTTACTTTCTGAGTACGCCAATGATGCTTTGGTCTCGCGGATTCTGAAGGAACGAAACCTATGGCTAACCTTGGGGAAAATTAAGCATGATGAATGAAGCGTATCTCTAAGTATCTCTTTTGATCATAGAACATTCATACATATATCACATTTTGTTTCAACAAATCTATGCATATAACTCACTTGTGCACATTCACATATACTTACCTTTCATACTCAATCTTAGTGTACATTTCAAACGTAATCAAATTGATTACACATTTCACATAGTCTTTCTTTTCTCAGAATTTGCCCGTTGAACCATTCAGAATCAAATAGGATACTCGGATAACTCGAAATGCTTGTACAATGCCAACGTCCCAGACGTGGTCTTACATGTAATCAAATATCAATGCCACTGTCCTAGATAGGGCCTTACATGAAATCATATATGATGCCAATATCCCAGACATGGTCTTACACATAATTCACAAATCGATGCCAACGTCCTAGATGTGGTCTTACACGATATCACAGATCGGAACCCTATGTCATGACATATGAATCCTATCTATTCCTAAGTTTCGTACAGGGCTTTTCAGACATTGACACATTTTCGATACTTTCTCGGATTTCATGTGTGTATATTCCGTATTCATACATCTCAATTCAATTTTATATGAACATAAATAAATAAATTCAAATACATTTATTTGTATATAGACTTACCTCGTATTCTGAATAAACGGACGAATTCGACTACTCGATCACTTTCGAATTTCCTCAGTCTAAATCCATTTTCTTTGGTTTTTCATCTATACATATTCAAATTTAACCCATTTTTTCACCAAATCATTCAATTCAATCCAAAAACACATATTTAGACCATTTTAAAAATTAACCCTCATATTTTCACATTTTTACATTCTAGTCCGTATTTCACAAAATCAAAAAATAGACATAATATCCTCATACCCATGCTTAGCCGAATTTTCATATGCTTCATATAAGTCCACACATTTCATTTATTTCACATTATAGTCCCTCAAAATATTATTTTCACAAATTAGTCCAAATTACTCAAATTCACCAAAAATTCAAAGACAAAACATGTTAATCAAATATCAAACTCTCATAAACCATCATCAAGCAACAAAAAGCTTGAATATTCATCAATGGGATTTCATAAAATCATCAACCAATTCAAAAATTAAAGCATGGGCTAGCTAGATTGAGCTGTAACGAGCTCAAAAACGTAGAAATCATTAAAAACGAATCAAAAATAGTACCTTAATTGAGAATTATAGCTTGGCTGAATGAACCCTAAAGAAATGGCAATTCTTTCTCTTTAATTTCGGCTATAGATGATGAATAAAAACATAATTTGGCTTTGTCTTTTAATTAATTATAACTTATTAACTACTTTACAAATTTAACCTTTATAAAACCATATAAAAATCATGTAAAATATGGACACAAATGTCCACTAGCATAAACAAAGGTATATTATCCACTTAAGGACTTCCACTTTAATAAAACATGTCAATTTAGCACATTAAACATAGAGAATGCAACTTTTACATTTTCTACAATTTAATCCTTTTATCAAATTAAACACACAAACAGATAAATTGATTCACGAAACTTTCACATAAGCTTAATCACATACTCCAAGCACAGAAAATAATATTAAAATATTTTTCTGACTCGAATCTGTGGTCCTGAAACCACGATTTCGTCTAGGGTCTAAATTGAACTGTTACAATTCTCTTCCATTAGGGATTTTCGTCCCCGAAAATCTTACCAGCAAATAGATTAGGGTACTGTTCTCTCATTCCATCTTCGGGCTCCCACGTAGCCTCTTCAACCCCATGTCGATGCCATAAGACTTTTACTAATGAGATTTTCTTATTTCTCATTTCTTTCACTTCACGAGATAAGATACAAATCGGTTCTTCCTCGTATGTCATATCGATTGAATTTCTATCTCAAACGGAGAAATTACATTTGAAGGATCAGATCTGTATTGTGTAAGCATTGACACATGAAACACATTATGAATCTTTTCTAGTTCTGGTGGCAACAACAATTTGTATGCAATAGGTCCATTACGTTCGATAATTTCATACGACCCGATGAACCTCAGACTCAATTTGCCTTTCTTTCCAAAACGAAGTATTTTCATCCATGCAGACACTTTCAAGAACACTTTATCGCCAATCTCAAACTCAATATCTTTTCATTTCAAGTCTACATACGATTTCTGATGATCTAACGTGACTTTCAGACTATCACGAATCACTTTCACATTCTGTTCAGTTTCTTTGACCAAATCAACCCCGTGTATCTTACTTTCACTGAGCTCAGTCCAATACAAAGGTGTTCGACATTTGCATCCGTACAAAGCTGCATAAGGTGTCATTTTAATACATAACTGAAAACTATTATTGTACGCAAATTCAATTAATGGCAAATATTGTTCCCACGTACCATCAAACTCAAGTATGCAACATCTCAACATATCCTCGAGTATCTGAATGATCCGCTCGAATTGACCATTCGTCTGTAGGTGAAAAGCTGTATTGAAATGAAATTTAGTACCTAAAGCCTCCTGCAATTTCTTCCAGCATCATGAAGTAATCCTTGGATCTTTGTCAAACATAATAGCTAGTGGCACCCCGTGTAATCTCACAATATCAGAAATATATAACTTATCTAATTTATCAAGTGAGGAATCAGATCGTAGCAGAATAAACTGGGCTAATTTCGTCAATCTGTCAACTACGACCCAGATTGCATCTTTCTTTCTCGGAGTCAAATGCAACCCTAAAACAAAATCCATCATCACTCTATCCCATTTCCACTTAGGAATCAAGATCGGTTGTAACAAACCAGGTGGCACCTAATGTTCAGCTTTAACTTGCTGACAGATTAAACACGTCGAGACAAATTTTGAAATATCCCGTTTTATACTAGGCCACCAATAATTTTGCTTCAAATCATGGTACATCTTTGTACTTCCCGGATGAACAGATAAACAATTGCTATGTGCTTCTTTCAATATCAACTAAATCAACTCTGGATTTCTCAGACCACATATCCGATCTCGATATCTCAAACAATTATCTTCATCAACTCGAAATTCAAAATCAGAGTTCAAATCACAATGATCTCATTTAACTAGAATTTCATTATCAACTTTCTGAGCGTCATATATTTGCTGTAGAAACAACAATTTCACTTTCAATTCAACTAAAACTGAACCACCATCAGATAAATATAAATAAGCATTCATCACACATAATGCAAACAGTGATTTTTGACTCAATGCATCAGCAACAACATTTGCCTTACCCGGATAATTATCTATCACAAGCTCATAGTTTTTCAACAGTTCTAACTGTAAAGCCCTGAATTTGGGCGTAGTAGAATTGAGCCTATTGGGCCTTGGGCATGGGAGCATTTAAAATTTTTGAGAATAAGAGAACGACACTAATGCAAGTTAGACCTATTAGGTAAGTGATTTTGGAAGGTTAAGGGCTTCCATGAAGTCCCGGGATCAAACCTAGGCTTTAGGAAAATTTTGGTTTTAGGTGAATAAAACCATGGGATTAGTAAGTAGGCTTTAAGAATAAAATGTGGAAAAAAATGACACAAAAAGGAGTTGTGGTCTAGTGGCAAATGGCGCCAAATGGGAGACAAGGAGGTGACGCCATAAAGGAAGCAAAGGGTCCAAGGTTCAAGTCTTGGCCTTTGCAATTCTTTTTGTTTTCCTTTTAAATGAACTTAGACTTTGGCCCATAAACTTCTATTTAGTTGCGAATGTTTTAAGACACAAAAGGAGCTTGTGTTGTGGTGGCATGTAGCGTCTGGAGCATAGGAGAGGGCAAGGGTTCGAATCCCATTGCAAGCAAAAAGGGTTATTTATTTTGCTAAGTTGGAGCGACAGGTGGTTGTGTTGGAATTAAACTCTACTGAAGGAGGGATCCCACATCGGGAAGCTAGCATGAATGTAGGCAAGAAGTTGGCTTTAAATAGAGTGATCTTTGAGGAGAGTAAGCATATCTTGGTTGGCGTTGGGCATAGGAGTGGTCAGAGCGTAGATCAACTCCAAATTCCTATCAGGTGTGTATCTTGCACTACTCTAGCTATAGAGCGGCAAATGCTGAAATGCTGGTCACACGACGATAGTAGCCACACGACCGTGCGAAAGCACCTGTGGGAGCTTCGACGCGTTAGTTGAGGCCATCATGACTGTTCTTGTGGGTTTAGGTTGTTTGGGCCACGATGGGCCGAAAGGGGCCAATGGGCCCGTTGGCCAAATCAGATAAGTTGTCTGATTGTGTAGTAAATATTGGACTAGACTATGTGAATCTCATATCTGTGGCTAGATTTGGGCTAAATAGGCCACACGAGCGTGTGGGCCCATTTGGGCCGAGAATGGGCCCAAGGCCCATTCGCATCATTATCTCTATTTAGAATACATTGGTTTACAAAATTACTAAAATACCCCCAGTTTAAAAAATTATGAAATACCCTTGGTTTACAAAATTACTAAAATACCCTCCACCTGTAAAGTTACCGAAGTACCCCCGGTTTGTAAAATTAGCGAAATATCATTGGTTTGCGAAATTACCAAAGTACCTATAATTTGCAAAATTACTGAAATACTCCTGATTTATGAAATTACCGAAATACGCTCGAATTGCAAAATTATCGAAATACCCCTGATTTGTACCCTCAGATTGCAAAATTACCGAAAAGCCCCTGATTTGTGAAATTATCGAAATACCTTCGGTTTGTAAAATTATTAAAATACCCCCAGTTTGTAAAGTTATCGAAATACCCCTATAGGGTAGAATTACCGAAATACCACTAAAGGGTAGGATTACCGAAATACCCTTATACGAAAAATGACTGTTTTTCCCTTATGGGTAAATGACTGACTTGTGCTATGATTTGACTGATTTGACTGTGATCGTATGACTGTGTTTTAACTGACTTGACTATGGGCGTGTGACTGATATGCTTGTAATATATGTTTTAAATGACTGTTACTCAGTATGGTCATTCTGCATACACCTGTGATGATTGAGCATGACATACACAACATATTTCATGGGGTTGGGACAAAGTTACGGAGGAAGTGTGTGGCCCATTGCCGTTCTATAGAAGGCTTTCAGCCTTTTCTGTGATAAATATGGCTCTGTGCCATCTTGATTATGGCTTTGTGCCAACTGTATTTACCCGTGGCTATATGCCTAACATATATATTGATGACTCTGTGTCGATCATAATTACCCATAGCTGTGTGTCGATTATATTACCGTCGCTGATGGCTATGTGCCAAACTTATTACAGTCACTGATAGCTTGGTGCCATCCTGATTATAGCTCTGTGCCATCCTGATTATGGTTTATAACCATTCTGTTTACGGCTTTTAGTTGTTCATTTAACTAGTAGCATTACTGCGATATATATGGCTTTTAGCAGTTCTGTCTACGGTGCCGAGCTGTTCTGTTACCTTAATGCTGCAACCGGTGCTAAGCTTGGTGTGTTGGCTGGGTGGGTTGATTTTATCCCCACATGGTGTGTTGGTTGGTATGGGTGGTGTGTTGGCTAGATCGGGGTGGGATGCATCCTTATACTATTGCATATCTATTATGAGATCTGTCATTGTACTAGGCATAGGCCCACTTGTTCTATTATTGGTTTGGGCTAGGCCCAATTGATTCTGTTATGGGCTGTGACCCAAATGATATTGTAGTGGGCTTTGACCCAAGTATGCTTTGTTCTGTACCGTACTGTTACTGTTAAAGGGCTTTTGCCCAGACTGTTTCGGGTTTTGTTTCCGTATACTAATTATTACTCTAATAAGGGGATTACACATTGAGTTTTCGTAAACTCACCCCATTTTTAACTGTGCAGGTAATCCCCAATCTTAGACGGATCGGTGCTGCGAGGGACTCAGTGAAGGCCACACACTGCTTATGACTTTCATTTTGATTATTTACATTCAAGTATTTTGATTCGAGTTGTATAAGGCCTTTTTATTTTTAACTTATTATTTGTAATATTTATTTATGATATTTTCTAACTGCTAAAAGTGGAATACGATTTTCAAAACGATAATTATCATCAAAACACTACGTTTTTGCAAAGTTTTCAAAATGCTTCTGCTACTCAATTTTTAAACATCACATTTTTGTAAATTGTCTATTTTAAATAAGCTTTCGCAACAGATAAGGTTTTAAAGGTAATTACATTTTCAAGTGGATAACAATTGCTTAAGTGTTTTGAGTTTTAACAAAGAGGCTTTAACTCTCAAACAAGTTTTTAACAACAAGAAATATGGTTTTGAAAAATACTTCCATGTGACACGCCAGATTCGGGCCTAACTTCTAGGCCGAGTTTAGGGTGTTACGCTGACCATCTTCTCTATCATAGATTGAAATCTTTGTGAGCCATCAAATATTTCAAACTTTAGTGATCCAAAAACACATGACATTTTTCACCGAAAAGATAGTGCCGCTAGATCTTTAAAACAAACACAATTGCAGCTAGCTCAAGGTCGTGTGTCAGATAATTCTTTTCATACGGTTTCAATTGTCTCGAGGCATAAGCTATAACTTTGTCTTCCTGCATTAAAACACATCCCAGTCCATTCAACGAATCACCACTATAAATCACGAATTCTTTACCCGATTCTGGTTGTACCAAAACTGGAGCTTCAGTCAAAAGGACCTTCAACTTATCAAAGCTTTTCTGACATTTATCAGACTATTCAAATTTTAGATCTTTCTAAAGCAATCTAGTCAATGGAGTCGCAATCATCGAAAAACCCTTTACAAACTGTCGATAATAACCAGCAAGTCCCAAAAAACTACAAACTTTAGACACATTTTTCGGAGGTTTCCACTCTAAAATAGCTAAAATCTTGCTTGGATCAACTCGTATACCAAATGCTGACACAATATGTCCCAAAAAACCAACTTCACGCAACCAGAATTAACATTTACTAAACTTTGCATACAATTTCTTATCTCACAGAGCTTGTAGCACAATTCTCAGATGTTCAGCATGCTCAGTTTCATGATGTGAATAAATCAAAATATCGTCAATGAATACAACAACAAATCGATCTAAATACGATCTAAAAATTCTATTCATCAAATCCATAAAGACAGCAGAAGAATTTGTTAGTCCGAAAGGCATAACTAAAAACTCATAATGCCCGTACCTCGTTCTGAAAGTAATTTTTGAAATGTCTGGATCTTTTACTCGCAACTGATAATATCCCGATCTCAGATCTATCTTTGAAAACACAGTGGCCCCTTTCAACTGATCAAACAAATCATCAGTTCTGGGTAGAGGATATTTATTTTAATAGTCTCTTTATTCAACTGACGGTAGTCAATACACATTCTCATCGTGCCATCTTTCTTTTTCACAAATAGAACGGGAGCACCCCAAGGTGACAAACTCAGTCGTGTAAATCCTCTATCAGTCAACTCTTGCAATTGTGACTTCAACTCTTTTAATTCTGTTGGTGCCATTCTGTATGGAGCTATAGAGATAGGAGTCATTCCCGATAATAAATCAATACCAAATTCAACTTCGCATATCGGAGGTAATCCCAATAATCCTTCAGAGAATACGTCAGGAAATTCACAAACCACTGGTGCAGATTCAACTTTCTTTTCAGTCGCTTTTGAAGCAATCATATAAGCTAAATAAGCTTCACAGCTCTTTTTCACATAACTCTGAGCTTTCATCACTGATATTAAAGCTGGTAACCCATTCAAATCATTAGACTCAAGTCATACCATTTCATCATTCTGACATCTCAAATCAATTGTTTTTCATTTGCAGATCACAACAGCATCATGCAATGTTAACCAATCCATACCCAAAATTATATCAAATTCATCAAATGGTAATAACATCAGGTTAGCTAGAAAACAAACATCTCAGAACATCAACGGACAATTCTTACATACTTTGTCAACCCAGACACATTTACCTAAGGGGTTCGATACTCTAATAACAAATTCAGTAGACTCTACAGGAAAAGTTTTACTGGATACTAAGTTTATGCATACATATGAATGAGTAAATCCTGGATCTATCAATGCAATCACAAAACTATCATAAAGAGTAAATGTACTCGTAATAACATTTGGAGACGAAGCTTCCTTACGGGCTCGAATGGCTTAAGCTCTGGCAGGTGCTCTAGCTTCAGATCTCGCAAGTGTATCTTTTGTAGCTCTACCACTGACATTTCTTGTGTTTCTAGAAGATCTACCTCTAGCTGAAGCATTATCTGGCCTAGGATCTTATACAATCTCTTTTTCAACAGATTCAAGACAGTCTCGAATGCAATGGTCTAATGATCCATATCTAAAACAGGCTCGATCATTCAATCTACAATAACCCGGATGTCTTTTACCACAATGCCTACATTCAGGTCGTTCGGATCAGACATTTCCAACACTACTTACCGAAGTTGCTGGAGCTTTGAAGTTCAACTGTGAGCTAGGTCGATCTCTGTTCGAATATCCCACATTAACTTTTGAACGGCTATGCTCATGTTTGAATTTCTTTGATACAGATTGAAACGGTTTACTTGAAAATCTCTTTCTAACATCTCTGGCTTCAGACTTAGCTTTTCTTTTATCTTTCCCGAGTGCTTCAGCTTTACACGCTCGACCAACAAGCACAACAAAATCTTTTATTTCCAGAATTCCAACTAGCAAACGGATGTCTTCATTCAAGCTATCTTCAAACCATTTACACATTATTGCTTCAGTCGAAACACATTCTTGAGCATATTGACTTAATCTCATGAATTCTTTTTCATATTTAGTGGTAGTCATACGGCCCTGTTTCAATTCCAGAAACTCTTTTCATTTTTTATCTATAAATCTCTAGCTGATATATTTCTTCCGGAATTAAGATTGAAAGAAAACTCATGTAACCCGTTCTTTTGGAACAACAGAAATCAAATTCTTCCACCACTGATAAGTTGTATCTCATAATAAGGAAACGACACATTTCACACATTCATCAGGAGTCAATGACATTTCATCAAACACTTGGATTGTATTCTCGAGCCAAAACTCAGCTCTTTCAGCATCATTTTCACTAGTGGCCCTGAAATTTTCAGCCCCATATTTGCGAATTTTATCAACCGGAGACCTATTCATCAGATTTAGATTCATAACTAGAGGCACAACAAAAGTCTGAGGAGGATTAGATGGGGGCGAAGGTTGTGAAACAGCCGAATTTGTTCCAATGTACTGAGTGAACCACTCTTTCATCATTTGGAAGAAGGCTTGTTTAGCCTCTCCTTCCTGACTGCTAGTAGCCGATCTCGAATCAGATGGCACTATCCCTTGAGCAGGAGTAGGCGCATTACTTTCAGCGTCATCACATACAACTCTTTCTGGATCCATTTACTATATGAAAACACATTTTATACGTCAGGATTCATCACACTATCACAGTTCGTGTATATGGCATGTATAGCTAGACTCTCATATGCTACATTATCCTAGAATTGACTAAACCGTAGCTCTTGATACCAATAAAATGTAACACCCCTAACCCGTAATCATCGCTGGTCTAGGGTTAAGAGGCATTCTAAATGAATCGAGACGTTTACAAATATATCACATCATAAAGCATATCATCGTCATATCACAGCAAAATATAAACATATAGCCCCTTAATAAGGTCTACGAGACCTTAAATATGAATTAGGAAGGAGTCGAGACTAAACCGGACACATACAAATTTTTTTGAAAAATTTAACATTTTTCAAAGCTACAGAGGTCACACGCCCGTGTGGGCAGGCCATGTTCCTCACACGGCCTCAGACACGCCTGTGTATTTATGCCGTGGAAAAATAGGGCAAACATACTGACTTGTCCACACGGCCAAGGACACGCCCGTATGCTTCACCCGTGGTCGACACCGACTTGCATCACACAGCTAGTCACACACCCATGTGTCTAGCCCATGGTCGACATTGACTTGTTTTGAAATACAAACTTAAATGACACGGTCGAGCCACTCGCCCTTGTGCTCGACCGTGTAGGCAAATATAGGCCATTTACAAGGCCAATTTGCCACCTATTTTAAGGTCAAACCTAATGCATAACCGAGTATTATTTCAAGTACCAAAAGCAACTAATACATACCAAAATGACCATATTTTCTAACCATTCAAGAACATGTCAAACACACCAACTTAAGTACCATTTATGTAACAACCCGATTTTTGGGCTAGCCAAAACAGTGGTTTGGAGACCGCTAATCTGAGGTTGAGGAAAATTATTTTGATATTACTTTATGTGTTATGGTATTAATATATGGCTATATGTAAATTTTGGTGCTTTAATTTTAGCAATTGTATGTGAAATTGTGAAAAAGGACTAAATCGCATAAAGCGCGAAAGTTCCATTATAAGTGGGAGAGGTGTCTAATAGCCAAAGAATATCAAATTGGAGGTCCTTAATGTGAAATTAGGCCATTGGATGTGTGATGGTCGGCCATATAGAGGCTAGGAAGACAAGACATTAAATTTGGTGGAAATTAGGTGATAAAAATGAGTAAAATAAGATGAATAAAAGATGTTGTCATCTTTTACTATTCCTTCTTCTTCTACTACCGAAAATTGAGAGGAATAAGGGTTCTTGGAGTTCAAAATTTTCAGCAAAACAAATCTCTTGCAAGTAAGTGATTTTGGTGGTTTTATTTGACAATTTTTGTACTTTGGAGTCTTCAAAACTTAAGCTAGCTAATGAGGGGACTAATTTGTGATATGGTTGAAAGTCTAGGGACTTGCCCTGAGAGTGTTTATGTTGTTAGATGAGGTTTTATGGAAGAAGATGAATGTTAGGGAGATGAGAAACAACTTTTGTGAAAGATGTTAACATGAAAACACCTAAATAGGACTTGAATGCAAAGATTAAAAATGTGTAATAAATGCATGAAATAGTTAGATTTGTGAGTAGTTGTAAGAGTAATAAATGTTTAGCTAGGCTTGTTTGATGAGAAAATGTGTTGAAAAATGGTTTACGAGCCTAGGGACAAAATCGTAATTTTGCCAAAGTGTAAGGGCAAAATGGTCATTTTTGCCTAAGTATAAATTTTGATGCATTATGATCATAAAATGTTTTAAATGAGTGAATTTTGTTGTTATAGATCGAAAAGAGTGTGGAATCAACCTTGACCGAGGTAAATGCAAGGTTACGGAATAGACCGTTGATTAACGCATTTTTGCACCGAGGTAAGTTTATGTGTAAACGATGCATCTTATATACGCATTTTGTTACTTATTGGTGTGTTGTATGATTGGGAACATGTATGATTCAAGTGGATTGAATTTGGTAGATATTGAATAATATTCGTATGAATGACGAAATAGATATGTAAATGTGAAATAACATCTGTAGTAATAAATGGTAGGTTGTGTGCAATATCACCTTATTACTTATTTGCGATGGGATATGTGCGATACCATCGTTTATATTATTTGGTGGGCTAAGTGCATTACCACCGTAAATATTCTTGTTGGTGGGCTATGTGCGATACAACCCTGTTAAAGATTGATGGTCGGCTAAGTGCGAAACCACCAAGTGATTGGTAGTATTATGAATTGTTTACTGGGAAAATTATGATGTGTTGTTTCATGTGATAATGTGGTGATAAGTGCAGGGATGTATGTTAAATAATGTGGGCATATGGCTTGTGAAATGGTTGGAATGTGGTAAGAGATGAAATGAGTAAGCATGATCATGGAATGTGGATTGTTCTTGCTTAGTATGTAATGTTATTTATTGTTTAGCACATACTATGATGTTATTTGTTTACATGTAAACTTACTAAGATTAAAGCTTACTCACCTTTTCTTTTCCCTTGTTTTATACAGTCAAAGAGTTGGGTCAAGATACGAAGATAATTGGAAGATCACCCACACTATCAGCCCCTCTCGGTATATCTAGACTTAGTGTTTTGAGTATGGCATGAATAGGGGCTAGACTAGATAAATTGTTTTGTTATTTTGGCCAAAAGTGTGTTGGCCACATTTAAAGGTGAACCTTTTTGTATATAGCCATAGTTGATGGCTCATTATTATATATGAAAAGATGAAGTTATTCATGGAAGTGTATATTGCAAACCTGAGTTGTTTAGTGAGTTGTTGAATGGATTTATGTTGTGTGAGTTAGGGTGGTGAAAGGAGCTTAGCAAATAGCCTTGCTCTTGTCCACACGGGTAGGCACACGGGCGTGTGTCTAGGCCGTGTGTGAAACACGGTCAGTTCTATGGGTGTGTGACCAGGCCGTGTGTCCCCTGCGAGTTAGTTTTACAAGTCAGTAAGCTTTGTAGTAAACACACGGGCAGAGACACGACCATGTGTCTCAGCCGTGTGGTAGGCACAGCCACGAACATGGGTTTGTGCCCAGGCCATGTGAAGTCTGCACCTTGAAATTAGAATTTAATTCGACACATGGTCTAAGAAAATGGGCGTTTGCCTTGGCCGTGTGACTTAGTGAGATGATGACGTCATAAACAGAATGCCAAGGTTTTGGCACACGGGCTAAGACACGAGCGTGTCAAGGCCGTGTGAGGGACACGGGCATGTGTTCGGCCGTGTGAAAACCCCTGTAGGTTCGAAAATAAATCCCACACGGGGTAGGGACATGGGTGTGTGTGACCACATGGCCTGCTTACACGGGCGTGTCCCATTTCACACGGGCGTGTGACCCCTGTTTAGGTGAAAATTTTTAAATGCACAAAAGTTTCTGGTTGGGTCCCGAAACCCTCCGTATGTGTGTTTTTTATCTTGTAGGTCCTTAATTAGAATGATTTGATGGTGAAAGAGATGTTTTAAATTGCATGACCAAATGAGTTAAGTCCACTAATGCCTCATGCCCGGTTCCGGCGTAGGATACGGGTAAGTTATGAATCTGAATGTCTGTCTTTATGGAAGATATAAGTAAATTATAATAGTTCTGTAACATGCAAGACTAAGATAATATACTGATATGCTCTGGGAAAATAAATTAAATAAAGTCTTAAAGGTTTTCCATGAAAAAGTGATGTGTATCTATATGTCAAAAAGGTGATCCGTCAAGATGATCTGTAAATATCAAAAGTGAGGGATATTGTGTCTTCTTCTAAAATTATTCTAAATTTGAGTAAATGTTATTTTGAATTATGAGATTCTAATAAAGCATGATATGGAGTTAATCTAGATTTCATACGCAGTGAATTATTAGTATGGATATGTGTACAGCACTAGAGTAGGGTATATCTAAGTATGAACCAATAGTATGAATTTCTATGTAAGTATTCGTCATATTTATGTATCTGCTCAAGATAACGTTATTGAGCAATTGTTTGAGAGAAGAGTATGAGTTTAAGGTATGAATTGTTGAAAGTGGTTTCTAAGGGTATATTTTGTTAAGAAAGTACTATGGGACAAGAAAATTATAAAACGACAGGGAGTATTCTCCAGTTAATTAGATATGAAAGATTAATTATAACAAGGGTATGATAATTAGCTTATACGAGAATGATAAGATCGTATGGTATCAGCCGTAGTAAATGATGCAGAGTAGTAGTTGATTCCTAGAAATCCTTATCCATCAAAGTATGGTTCATGAGCTCACTAAGTACTCTTGTACCTACAAGGCTTGTTATTTCTTTCTAGGTTTGTTGAGAAGAGGTTTCGCCCGGAGGGACAATGCTAGAAGTACGCCAAGTTGGTGACAAAGTGGGTTGTTATGCATATAGTGGATTTGTGGCTAAATTAATAAAAAATTAAGTTTTCCTAATATTCAATTCCCCAGCAACGACTTCAAAAAATTGATGCCCACAAAACTAAATAAAACTTTTGTCTAAGGCGAGTGCCCCTATCAATTAATGGTATAGCTACGGTGAGCAAAGATATTATTCCAATAAAGACTAAAACTACTAGTAATTATCATCTTTCTATTATTTAATCAAATAATTTGAGCGATTGATTAAAACTAAAATCAACTAAATTAATTAACTAACGAACACGACAATCAAAAAAATTTGAAAAATAATCATTTAACAACCAAGAAGCGAAACAATACCCAAGAAAGAATCTGCCTAGATTTCATCTGTCACTATTAATCTACATTATGCAATTTTCTTCCATAGCACATTGATCTGTAGGAATTGCTAAATTATTCTAATATCTCTTTCGAGCATAAGAGCAACTAACTCTAGGTTTGTAACACACTCTATACCCGGCCCAGTTGTTGAGCCCAAATATCAGGATGCCACACCACTGTCCCATGTCATACAGAACAATTAAAAGCTCATTCTCAGGAAATGTCTTCCATTTGAGTATCGTATAGGTTTTAAGTCAATATTACTCTTTAGTTATCATTGTTACATGCTATTCATACATCAAATAGTCTTATAATAATAGTTAATCCAGCATTGGGACCATTAAGTAAATGTCCCAAAATTGTCATGTAGGTATCGATATTTCCCTCAAGTGGTATCGATACTGCTTGGAAAATCGATACCAAAATTGCTTACTGTTTCTTGTATAAAATCCAAAGTCTCGAAAAGCATCGATTATTCTACAATGAGTATCGATACTCGTGATAAGGTATCGATACCAAATTACGCTACTGAGTTCCTGCACTTTCAAAAATCATAGAGGTATCGATATTAAAACTTGAGTATCGATATATCTCCTCCAAACTTAAAATATAGCAATTACAAACAAATAACTTATAGCAATTACTGTTTAATCATTGTGCATCATTCACTTCATCAAATGGGTATCAAAGTATCCGAAATAACAGTCCAAAACTTCATAATCAGGACTGAGCAAGAAATCAATAATTAAAATGTAAAGTCCATAAGTCCTAAGGCAAAATAATCATGTAAATAACTTAAAATTCATAGCAAAAACCATCATATATTCTACCACATTGCCTTATTCCCAATACATAAACAAATAGATAATAAACACTTACGAAGTAACACAAAGACTTGCTTGGATCACTCCTTAGGAACCACATTGCTCACACCAGCAAACAACTAATCTATAATGGGTAAAAAAGGGAGTGGGTGGGCTTAACAAGCTCAGTGAATGCCTAGAACAACTGCCATGGAAACAATTCATCAAGCATTGGTCAAGCATATAAGTAGCATAATTATAATAGCCTCAACTTAGTTGATAGATTTTACGTCTTTTGCATATTCAATAGCCTTTTTACAGAATCAACACATACACATTCATGCATATATCACAATACATACAAACATATTTACAATTTAAGATATTTGGCACTTAAGCTATGAAAGGTAAAAGTGGGCACTATCACCACTCGTTGAGTACACGGATCTCCAACACACCACATAGGCTCATAGAGTCAAACATGTCCCATAAGTGAAGCATATACCAAACACTCTCTAACACACCAAACATGTCTCGTTGCATGGAGCTTAGGTTACATTCCCTTATCTCTCCAATATGACCCAGGGCCTCAATGTCCAAATCACATTTACTTATAAGTGAGTACTCAAAAACCTATGGCATGCCTACTATATCCAATGGTCTCAAGTGTCACAAGGCTAAAGTATCTTTTATTAAACACATATATACTGCTTACCAATTTTCTGCTCATTACCATTGTATATTTGCATCATAAGCACAATATTATCAATAACATTTTGCTTGTTTTACAAGTTCAGATATATATTTCCACAATAGTAGTCACGAACACATAACACA
Organism: Gossypium bickii; assembly: GCA_025503065.1. Taxonomy (NCBI): domain Eukaryota; kingdom Viridiplantae; phylum Streptophyta; class Magnoliopsida; order Malvales; family Malvaceae; genus Gossypium; species Gossypium bickii. Next base: position 30,456,966 of record CP106712.1, read on the forward strand.
TGTAATGGCATATCATCTTAATACACATTTTCACAATTCAACGAGTACATAATACACAAGTTAAACATGAGCGCAATAGAACTTACGCTAGGAATTTAGGGTAGGGGTTTAGGCTACAACTAAATTCCCTAACAACACATTGAATCATGTCCACAACCAGTTAATCTAAACACTCGCCAATTCACTTTTGTCGAAATACTGAAAGCTCAAACTAGCCTTTCCTAGCTCGTAGATGGTCTTAGGGAATTTGGAACTTCAACACAAAAATTCACACAATAGCAACACATTCTGAAATCAGTTAAGCACCACAAGCAACCAAAAATATAAGCCTAAGCTATGTCCCTATGTAACTGAAACTGTAACACCCCAAACCCAGCCCAGACATTATGGCCAAATCTGGCATGTCACATCAAAGTGTCGTTCAAAAATTGAGTTTGTAATTAAATGATCATTTCTATGTTTAAATCCTTTTACTCGAGTTTAGCAAATCACCTCGTCAAAAATGTTTACTTAACGTCTGGCATTGATACTTTAGGTTATTCCAATCACGGAGGCTACTAAAGTTTGAAATATAAACGTCTACTTTTAAGTGTTTTTGAAAATAGTCGTTAATTTTGAAAATTCATGTTTAGAAGTTTAAAAAAAAAAAATCTAAAGCCCATTTAAAAAATTTAACCCCTCAAAGGCCTTATAACAGAATTAAAACCCAAAATATAAAATTCAAATAAAAAATCTATAGTAGAGCATCAGCGGTCGTGTGGCCACCTCAGAGCCTCTCGCAGCTCCAAATCGCCTAAGGCTGGGGATTACCTGTACAGTTAGACAGAAGGGTGAGTTTGCGAAAACTTACTGTGTAATCCCTTATCATACAAACAGTCAAATATACACTATGCAGAAACAAACTGGGCCTGAGCCCATCACAGAAATAGTATCAGGTGAGCCTTAGCCCAGTAACAGAACCAGGTGGACCTAAGCCTATTACAGAATCAGTATCAGATGCAGATATGCAAATAGAAATCCAGCCAAATCCAACCAATACACCACCCATACCAACGAACACACCATGTGGGGATAAAATCAACCCACCCAGCCAACACACCAAGCTTAGCACCAATTGCGGCACTAAATCAACAGAATGGCTCGGCACCGTAGACAGAGCGGCTAAAAGCCATAAATATCACAGCACCGCTGCCGGTTAACAAAACGGCTAGAAGCCATAAATATCACAGAAAGGCTGAAAGCCTTGTACAGAACGGCAACGGGCCGTAGACTTCCTCTATAACAATGTCCCAACCCCATGCAAAATGTCGTGTATGTCATGCTCTATCATCACAGGTGTATGCAGAATGGCCATGCTAAGTAACAGTCATTTAAACATATATTAAAAGCATATCAGTCACACGACCACAGTCAAGTCAGTTAAAACATGGTCATACGATCACAGTCAAATCAGTTAAGTTCATAGTCTAAGTCAGACATTTACCCTCAAGGGCAAAACAGTCATTTTGCCTTACAGGGGTATTTTGATAATTTTACAAATGTTGGGGTCTTGGTACTTATTACGACCTCTTAGAAGGTCTATCGTCTCTTCGAGCGACTCAAATAATCTACACAGCCAGAAAAGTGTATATTGGCCCAAAACCCGCTACTGGGCTCGTGTAGCCCATTTAGTCCAGATTCACATACAGTATTGCGAGCCTCATAAACCAACCTATCGATGATCACTTACCAAGGATTTTTACCTGTGTGGGCCCACAATCCCATTAGGCCGACGCGGCCCATTTAGACCCATCGAGGCCCATAATGGCCGCAGTCCACGAAACGCACATGGTGGCCTCTACAGTCTGCTACCCACGATTTGGGGCTTGGTTCGCCCCACTTGCATTTGTACGCTCGTGCGGCCTCGAATACTGAAGTTTCGGCTTTTTAGCTTATCAGTTTTTTTCGATTCACAGATAGACAGGGGTTTGAATACACACATTTATCTCACGTTTGACAGTCATGAGATCGGGTGTACGGTTACACACCTGATTGCGAAACGTATGAATCATCCACGTGCTCTAAAGCCTATTTTCCATCAAATCATATTGTTAGTCATCCAAACATTAGGATTCCTAAACATACAATCCCAAGCCAAGCCTTTACCATTACCCTGATTAAGCAAAAAAGGCTTCATTACTCTTAACATTAACTAAGGATCGATCTCGATGATTATCTGCTCAGGCAACGAACCTCATTAGACAAAGCTATTTTCAAGAATATGGCTTAAAGTCCCAATATCAAGTCATATAGTATTCGACCAACACCACTTACCCCAAAATGATTAAATACCGAAAGAAGGACTTAAGCACGCTAAATCAACTGATAGGATCGGTAGAACAATGAAGCAGTCAACCACTTGCCAAAGCGATTACCAGATAAGAACCACTAAACTGAAACTAAGTGAAGAGGTAAGGAGGGGAGAATCAATCACAAAGAAGTAAGAGGAAAAAGAGTAGTGTGATTCGGCAAAAAGTAGAAGAAAGGAAGTTGAGAATAGGGATTTCGGCACTGAAACTTACAATAATCAAATATCGAAAGAGCACGAAAGGAAACTTGTGGAATCGGCACTAGGGAGAAAAGAAGCCAGAATTGCCAAAAAGAACAAAAAACCCTAAATGACAGAGAGGAAATTCGGCACCTATTCACTCACAAAATGCCGAAATTGCATACCCAAAGACCTCCTTAGCCGAATTGCACAAACAAGTCTCAAAATCGGCTACAACACTCCCTAATTTGAATTCTTTAACTTTCTCCTAAAATCTCTCCCCTTATTCCTCCTTGATATCCTCCATAACACCCTCCAAGACCCATTCAAACTTTCACCCAACAGAGTTCAAAACCACCTCAAACTCCTGCTGCCCCAAGCTAGCAAAATAAATATCCTCTTTGCTTGCCATGGGATTCAAAACCAACCCCCCCTCAATAGCTCAACACGCCACTTGCCTCCTTGCCACAAGCCTTTTTGTGTCAAATTTTATCTCCAATTAATTTAAGGGTCCAAAGGCCAAAGTCTAGGTTCCTTTAAAAGAAAAACCAATATAAATTGCAAGAGCCAAGACTTGAACCCAGACTCCCTTGTAACCTTAATGACGCCACAACCACTAGACGACATGCTTCCTTGTGCCATTTTTTTTAACACAATAATTTAAAAGGCCCACATCCAAGCATCTAGGGTTTTATCCCCTTAAAACCAAAATTTTTGCTAAAGCCCAGGTTTGGACACAAGACTTTTCCAACTCCTCTCAGGACCCTTAGCCACTTAAGCAGGCATTTAATTCTCTTTTTCTAGCTCACATAAACTTTTATGCACAGTTTCCTAACTGTTTCCTTGCTTAAGGCCCAAATTCCGGAGTGTTACAGAAACCTTTAACATAGCAAACTTTAAATCCAAATATCTCAGTCTATACTCAATCTTTTTTCCTAAAACAAATTCTTCTCATCTTAAAATTCACATACGACTAATTCCCAACCTTTAAACTACACAAAACGACACAATTCATGGTATTGACATTTTTCGACAAGTTTTGACTATTTTCACGAAAGTTCATTAAAACTCGAGAAATCGTTAATGAAACTTCAAAAAAGGTTTAGGAACCTCTTAATAATGTCTAAACCTATTGATTAACACTTTGAAATCTCATTTTTACACGAAAATCTAAAATTCACCATTAACGACCCTATTTTTGACTATTAATCAAAACATGCATTTTAGCGGCTAAAAAGTCAGTTTCAAAGGTCTAATAACATTAAAAACTAATGGATAGATGATTGGTTACCTTTGATGGAAGAAAAATTGACTTTTGGTGCGAATTCAAAAAAATCCATATTTGAGTAAGATGATTATTTCAATGAGATTTTAAGATGTTTTGTTGAATATTTATGAAGGTTGAAGGCTTTGGGAATGATAGCAATCAAAGTAATGTAGTTTGGAAATAAAAAATCAATTGGGAGAGCATGAGAAAACAAAGGACGACAACACTATAGAGAAAGGAGAAAATTATCATGAAATAATCTAGTAATGGGGTTTTTTAAGTTCAATTTTAAATTTTGGTTTAATTGCCTCTTAAAGCCTCAGAATTTTGAATATGTTAAAAATCGATTCTTTTTTTTTTAAATTAAATATTTCTAAAACAATTTTTGAAAGATTGATTTGACCTTTTGAAAATTATATTAAAAAACTTCACTGACATACCATGTCACATAATTCCAAGCACTCTAAGGCTAAAATTCCTAAAATACCCCTAAAACTTATAGGCCCTATTTTGGGTTTTTACAAGGTTGATTAATTGAAATTTCTTTCTAATTAAAACCCTATTATCGTATTAATTCATGCTAAGAATTCCCCTAGTAGATTTATAGCACCCTAAACTCATTCCTTGTGGAGGGTCCAAGATTAGCGCATTATTGCCAAAAGAAAATCTCTTCTTTTTGGAAATGCATTAGGTAGAGACTTGAGTATCAGTTATTCAACTAGATATGCACAAGGAAATAATATTAAACACTCACGTTTAGTGAGCCTAAATATTCCAGATCATAAGAGTTTTTCCACAAAAAAAAAAAAAAACTAAAGAACATTACAATTAGGCGAAAATAAGAGTTTAGTTACAAAATAACAATTCTTTGAAAACAATAAATAAGTGAACTTATCCCCCTTCATATTTGTCATGCATAATATCAAACATCAAAATTCTCAGAGCAAATGATGTTCTCTGGTAGAGTCTTAAGAGTCTTCCTACTTCTTGGATGGTCCTGAGAAGGAAAAATAAATAAAGTAAGTTCATAGAACTTAGTTAGTTCCAAGGTAGATATTATGATAACTATCTATTAGGCAAACAAATAGACTCTTCCTCCTTAGTGGTAAACACAGTTCACCTATTGGTGAAGACCAAACTTGTACAGATTCATGTCAGACTAAGCCTTTTGGCATGTACACTACACTCATACATTCATACAAAAAACCTTCTTTGTGTCAACCAAAACCCTAGTTCGTGTTCGGAGGTCAATCATTCCTTTTGTTTACTTTTCAATGCTTGCCAATCTAGTTTGCAATGTACTTGCCTTACCAGAGTCTACATAACCATTATTCATGTACTGCGATCTATCAGTTCAATGCACTTTGCATCGAAGGCAACATCATGAATTCATCAGAAAGTCACGTTTCATTTATTGTGATCTGCCAGTTCAATGGATATTTCATCGAAGGCAACACCATGAATCATTTTCTTTATTTTTACCATATGGTTTATTTTCAGAGTGAAAGGGGTAAGGACTTAACACAATGTAAGGTTCTTCATCACTTTGACAGATATACAAGACTAAACTTTTCGCTGGATAGGTGAACTTACCTTCAACCAGACATGAATAGAAGCCCAATACACACACATGGAGTATAAAGGAACTCACTAGAAAATACAGCATGGCTTAGACTATAGGTCCCTTGCCTTTTGTCTCAAGAGCTTTTGGGAGTTTCTTGAGCTATGACATAAATAATTAACTTACTAGATTACATCTTTCAAAAAAGCTGAGTAATTATGAAATAAATAATTAACTTACCAGATTACGTCCATTAAAAAAGCTAAGTAATTTTTCAAGAATACTAAATCGGAAAACCTAGAAGTTGGGAATTTCCTCCTCTATTTCCTTCTAAACTAATCCTAGAGTTTAAAACCCTAAGGCTCCATAAAAAACCATGTTAATAGCTTAAGGGTCGTCGATATTTACCCAGTATCAAATGTCGATGGAGTTTGCTGAATATAGTGAACCCCTCCAAGCTAGCCTTAGTTCTAGGGCTTTCTCGGGTGTTGCAAAGAGAATTTAGATAGAAAATAATGTTTGCCAAAGAAAACACAAAGCTTGGTCAAGAAGTCAATATTGGCTCTATACAAGTATGCACAGGAGGAAAACTTAGTGGACAAGTTCATTCTCCCCACTACCCCTCATTTGACAACTACGACTAATAACTTTCCCTCTCTTCTTAATTGATTGTGCTCTCGATATCAAATATCTTATCTCATTCTAACTAACCCTCTACAGGCCAACTATCAAGTTCAACAAAATAATAAAGATAACAATACTAAGAAATAAGCACTAACGTCTATCAATTGGGGTCGCATATACTCTTTAAAAGGAGCTTTGCAAACCACTAGACTCGCCTTAACATGGACTTCACTCATGGGTGTACTCATAGTTTTCAAGCACTTAACGAGTTCTTAACATTTTATTTGTTTAGAAATTATTCTATAAGCCTATCTCCATACACAGTACTCAAATTCCCTAGACTACGTTAGGTGGGATGTTACAAGATTTGACTCTAATATGGTAGATTTATGTCATCCTATTTCTATAATTACATGCAACTCCACTCAATTACGCAAGATCTACTCTTAAACAATATCTATTCAACCATCGATTAATTACATCAAATACGGATTAATAATTTAAAGATACCAAACCAAGAATAAAGCACACATAATTGAGAACAAGAAACTAAGAATTTATTGCATAAAATAAAAATCAAACGACAAAATCCATTATACGATTCATTTCCCAAGATATTTAGAAAATTAGATAATGCTTGAAAAAAAAACATCAAAGACATAGTATAACCAAAATAAATAAAGAAACTCATGATAACTTCCTAAGAAATCAACTTGGAATCTTTAATCTTGACAGAAACCTACCTTAAAGTCGGCTCCAGTGGTGTTTTTTGAGTTGTTTTCATGAATATTCTTTGATGGCTCACTTCTATCTTCTTATTTTTTTCATATATAAGTCTTAAAATGCCAAAAAAACTTAAAACTTGCGACTTGTCATAGTTCATTGTAAAATCTCGTGAAATCGACATGGCCTACCTCACGTCCGCGTGGGTTACATGACCTACCACAAGCCCATGTGGGTCACATGGTTGTGTGGAATGGTTTAGCCTGTGTGGCTCCTGCAGCTTGCTCCAACGCTCTGGTTTTCACTCCTTTTTCTCCCAAGTGCTCTATTAAGCATTAACACATGAGTTTAAAGGTTTAGGAGCATAAAATTCACAATTAACATCAAATAGTCACCTAAAAACGCATTAAGAAAGAGGTCAAAACATGATAACTTTAGCACTTATCAGCAAAATAAAAATTGTGGTAGCAATAGTGATTAGAACTGTGGTAATAATTTCAACCACGAAACTAAGAGTGCCTAAAAAAGATAAACATTGAGATCGTTTATGTAATTCGACCTCAGTCTGCATTTACGGTGTTGGAAAAATCTGGTTTAGAAATACGGTTTATAGTCAATGAAAAATTAAAATATATCAGGAAATATATTAAGAAATATATTAAAAGTTGGTTTGAGATATTTATAGCAATAAGCTTTTTCCCCAAAAATTATTTGTGCTTTGTGCGATGCGGACCCTAGACATTCCTGACAACTTTACCGTAAAAGAATCTATCATGAAATATATTTAATTTCCATTTTCAATTTATACAAAATGAATATTTTATTTTATTTTATTTTTGAACATCAATTAATTAATTTATAATTCAAAAACCTTAAATTAATTCTCTAGTCATTTCTATACCTTGTGAGACAACACATTCATTTATGAATCTGACCAATTTCTTTAACTTCATCATTTTCATCTATTTTAGTTCATTTGGTTCTACATGCAATTCATTTCTAATTTCAACGAGCTGGTGGAGGGACCGATTGGAGATATGTAATTAGGGCTCAAATAACTTATAATTAAGTTTCAACTTTTCACCTATTAATTATAAACTTTTTTAGTTACGAAGTCATTCCATTATAGTATCGAGACTTAGCACTACCTAATTACATGTCATTACGAAAGCTACTTAATCAGTGCTCATCCAATGACATTGTTATCAATGTGTTACCCTAAGAGGATATTATTAATCTCTTTAGGACAAATTCGTTCTTCCAATATGATCCTATTTTATCCCATAATAACCATTACATCTTCCTTCATGAAAAGTCAATTACTATCAAATGGTAACTAAATCATTTATTAATAAGAAAAATGACTTGTGGCCATGCTTTCTTTTCATCTATCATGCAATGTTGATGAGAGGATATCATGTACTCATTAGTTGGACTATGAATTCTGATAAGTGTCAAAAGTAACATGTCTTAATCTCGTTCTTAATGCGTTTTTTGGATTACTAACAATACAAAATGGTGAATGTTATGCTCCTAATCCTTTAAATTCATGTTTCTATACTTAGGAGAGCATTTGGGAGAAGAAAGAACAAAAACAAAGCGAAAAATGGATAATTAGAGTAGATTTCATGAGCCACATGGGCTGGGCACACAGCTATGTGAGCCACATGGGCTGCCACACGACCATATGCCAGACCATGTGGATTTCGTGGCTTGAACTCCAAACACACGGAAAAATGCATTTTTTAGGTTTTTTGGGTATTCTAAGACCTATATATTCCAAATATAAGAAGACAAATGGGAGCCATCAGAGAAATTTGAAGAAAATAACTTGGAAAACACCATTGAAATCTACTCTGAAGTAGATTTCCACCAAGATTGAAGATCTCCTTTTGATTTCTTTGAAGTTTTTTATGAGATTCTCTATTTATTGTGGTTATTCTATCTTTGAGATGTTTTTATTCGTGATTATTAACTAATTTTCTAAATACCTATGGGAGATGTGAAAGTTTTCAAGAGAGCATTTAATAAAATTGTTCTGTCTTTTTTTAACTAAACAACTATATTTAAATAGAGAAAAGAGTCATAACCTAATTGGGAAAATAATTCCCTTATTCTAATAAACTACTAAAAGATAAAATAAAATATTCTAGAATATCTCAAATAATTTCTTCTAAGATTTATCTACCTAAATAACTTAAAAATATATCCCAAAATATATGGGTTTCACATATTTCAACACCCTCCCTCAAGTTGGTGCATTTATATCAATCATGCCCAACTTGCTTACAAGAAAATCAAAGCTTGTCTTATGGAGCCTTTTGGTGAGTATGTTAGCAATCTGTTGTTTTGAAGGAACAAACGACATGCACACTTGGCCTTCTTCAATCTTCTCCTTGATAAAGTGTCTATCAATCTCAACATGTTTAGTTCTATCATGTTGGATTGGGCTGTGAGCAATACTAATGGCAGCTTTGTTATCATAGTACAACTTCATTGGTGAAGTTATTGGTTTCCTTAGCTCTTCCATAATTCTTTTTAACCACATCATTTCACAAATTCCTTGAGCCATTGATCTAAACTCAGCCTCTGCACTACTTGTTGCTACAACATTTTATTTTTTGCTTCGATAAGTCACAAGGTTTCCCCAAAAAAATAGACAGTATCCTGATGTAGATTTCTATCTGTTGCTGAGCCAACCCAGTCTGCATCTGTATAAGCTCAATTCCTCTTTGTTCAGGTTTCTTGAAGAATAAGCCCTTTCCAAGTGAACTCTTCAAGTACTAAGAATTCGAAACACTACTTTTTCATGTTCCTCCATTGGGGAGTGCATAAATTGACTCACTAAGCTCACTACAAAAGCTATGTCTGGCCTTGTATGTGATAAGTAAATTAACTTACTGACTAATCTTTGGTACTACCCTTTATCAACTAATCAACCTTCTTTATTTCTGAATTTTACATTTGGATCAATTGGTGTGTCAGCTAGGTGGCAACCACTCATCCCAGCCTTTTTTAAAAGATCAATCACATATTTTTTCTGAGCGACCACAAGACCCTTATTTGATCGAGCAACTTTCATTCCAAGAAAGTATTTCAAAGGACCCAAGTCTTTGATCTCAAACTCCAATGCTAGATGGTCCTTGAGACGCCTTATTTCAACCACATCATCTCTTGTAAGAATGATATCATCGACATAAATTATAATAACTGCTATTCTACCTCTTTGTGAGTGTTGATATAACATTGTGTGATCAGCTTGCCCTTGTGAGTAACCTTGTTGTTTTAACAACTTAAGTGAATCGTTCAAACCAAGCTCGAGGAGACTGCTTTAGACCATACAAAGATTTCCTGAGCTTACATACTCGAGTTCCAAATTTTTCTTCAAAACCTGGAGGAGGATCCATGTAAACTTCTTCTTCAACTTTCCCATTTAGGAAAGCATTCTTCACATCTAGCTGCTGTAAGGACCAATCATGTAACACCCCAAACCCGGCCCATGCGTTACGAGCGGATTTGGCATGTCACACAAGCAAAACATGTTAAACCCTTTTTATTCGTACTAAAATATTGCTTTGTTAAAATCAAGAAAACAAGTTTGATTTGTTAAAATACTACTAACCTCGAAGATTTGATCGATAAATCAATAAATTTTAACTAATGATCTTACAAATCGTGACTTTTGAAAACGACTTTAAAAATTCAAAAGAGAATCCGAGTCTTTATTAACCGATTTTGGAAACCATTATTTAAGTTTTTAGAAAATTCCTTTTTAAACAATTTAAGAAAATTATAAAAATATCCCAACCATAAAGCAAAATAAAAATAGTTCAGAGGCCTTACTACAACATTTAATCCAAAATAGTAAAGTAATTGAAAGTACTAAGAGAAATCCAAATTTTAAATTAAACCATTTTACGAAGTATGGCCTCCACCGAGTCATCCACAACCCAAGTCACCATCACTAATCATTACCTGAAAAGAGTAAGGGAAACAGGGTGAGTTACTAGAACTCAGTGTGTAACCCACTTACCATTGTCCACTGAGCCAAAATCCTATTAAGCAATTATTTGGGCCAAGGCGAATTACAATAACATAGTTGTATCATAGATATAATATGCAAATGATATGCAATTCCCAAGCGAAACCTAGTTTTCCATCTGCTACACACCACCCGTACCAACCAACCCACATTTGGGAGATCTTTAGTCATCCCACCCACCAACACACCAAACGTAGGCATTAAGCCATTATATCAAATTTGTGGACAAGCCACCAGATTAACAAAATTTACATGGCATTGCCATTTTTCAGATTTGTGGCAGAGCCACCAGATTTATGTAGCAGAGCAACCAGAACTTGTCTTCATCATTATCCCATCCCATGCAAAACATGTTTAAAATGCATAACAATTCACAATAATTTATTGAGATATTTCTTACAACAATTTCGGCCCATTATAACAATTTATCAAGTTGGCCAATTAAGCAAAATATCATCTTGGCCCATTTCGCAAATTTTCAGATCGGCCTATACAGCAAATATATCATTTTGGCCCACATAGCAAAATATATCATTTTGGCCCACATAGCAAAATATATCGATTTGGCCCACATAGCAAAATATATCATTTTGGCCCACATAGCAAAATTTATCATTTTGGCCCACATAGCAAAATATATCGATTTGGCCCACATAGCAAATATATCGATTTTATCAATCCTATCACATAATGAGATTTAAGCCAATTTTTCCCGGTTTCACCTTAATACGGTTTTAATCAAACTGTTTAATATCAATATGTCATTAATCTCTAACCCATGGAAAAACAGTTTGAGATTACACACCTGATTACGTTAGCACTATGCTTTCTCGATCGTTGACACCTAAATTTTATAACGTTTGATTAGTCGACATACGCGATTTAATAAATCTATTTAAAAACAAACGATCTAACAATTACCCTCGGGTTCAGGAACAACTATGATTTGTCGATTTTCCCCGGTTAATGGTTTACAACCTGGTGGAAAATCCTGAATCGCTGATGCCTCAAAATTATGAATGACCTCGAATAATTGATTCTCACCGGATAAGGGTCCACAACCCGGAGGAAAGTCTCGAATCACCGATACAGCCCTTCTTTTGAATTTAGGAGTGGGGATCATTAGTCCGTTCCTTTTGAGATCTCCACTCGTCTTCCCATTCGAATCGGTACTATAAGTCTTCATTCGGTTAGATCTTAAACAATCGCTATTACGATAAAATATGGATTATCAAAATGGTGAAGATCGGCTTACCACTAATTTTCAAGTGCTCAACGATTGAATAGATCAAGCGTTTAAATCTCTATAATATAATCGATCAATCAATACCATACTAATAATCATCTTAATGAATAAAGAAGGATTATAAAATCCGTGAAGGACTCTTACCTTAAAGATTTTAGAACTGAATCCTAGTGATTGCGAGATGACTGCAAAAAAAATAATGATTCGGCCTTCCACTATATCACTACGAAGAAGAAAGGGATTTGTTTAATAGAGAAATGGATGATGATTTCAGTCAAAAAGACCCTCCCAAGCCAACATATGGATTCAGAAATAAAAAGAAGAAAGTAAAAGAATTGAAAAGAGTTCTTACCGATTGTTCAAAGGTGAGTGACAACTCGAATGAGAAAGAGAGTTCAATGAAGGGATGGAAGGTTCGGCTATAGAGAAATAGTGGACTCAATATTCGGCTAGGTGAAAATATTAGAGGGAAAGTGATGTTTGAAAGATTTTGCAAAAAGAAAAGAAGAAGAAGAAATAGAAAATATGATGGATTAGTTTCGGTTTTCAAGGATGATGAATGAACAAAGAAATGGTCTCAAAATTTGTATGCATTCGACAAGGAGAAAGAAAAGAAAGGGAATATGCCTCTTCAAGGTTGCATGGATTCGGCACAAAGAAGAAAAGGAGTTTGGGAAGAAAAGAAAAATGATACCAAATTGTCAATAAAGAATTGGCCAAAACACCCAAAATTTTACCTATTGCAATTGACCAAATTCGGCTAGAAGAGGGAGTTTTGAGAGAAAAATACAATTGATGGCATTGGTATTTTGACCGAAAACTAACACATTTGTTTTTACCAAAACATCAAGCACCAAATTGGCTATCATCCTAGCGTCAAGCCGTCCACATTCATCCCCCCTAGGATAAGAGTTTGCCACCCAAACTTTTCAAAACACCATCCACAAAATAAGCCCCTTGTCCCCCTTGATTACCTATTTCTCTTGATTCCTTTCCCAAACTTCAACCTTGCCTTATTCTTTTAGCCACCTTACCAAAAATAATGAAGTCAAAATTGCCATAAATACTCCTCGGCCGACACTTTAAGGAAGGAATGCAAAAATAAAAGTCAAAATGCACACAAAGTGATTCGAACCTCTTCCCTCAAGGTACTACATATGGCGCCATATCCTTCTTATCAATTGTTCATTTATGCTAACCATTTATTCGTTTATTCTCATATGCTTAAAGCTCACTTACTCCATCTCCTTAAAATGTTAAATACCAAAAACTTTTACTAGGTCCAAATGAACCCCGAGCCTTCTCAAGACCTCCTAAACATACACAATTAATAATTTAAATAACTTTACACCAAAGACAATGCAACACATAAAATTCCAAATTTTAGGATATTACAATTCTACCCCCCTTATAGAAAATTTCGTCCTCGAAATTTACCAGGTTAAAAGAGGTGAGGATGTTGCTGCCGAATCATGTCCTCAGCTCCCATGTAGCTTCCTCCGCTCCGTGATTACGCCATAGAACCTTGACTAACGGCACAGTCTTCCTTCTCAGTACCTTAATATCCCGATCTAGAATTTGCACCGGTTCCTCCTCAAACGACAAATCAGGTCTTATCTCAATTTCCTCTACTGGTACTATATGAGACGGATCTGATCGCTAACGCCTTAACATTGAGACATGAAATACACTATGTATCTGACCCAACTCCGGAGGTAACTCAAGCTGATAAGCCACTGGCCCAATAGTTTCAACACACGGTACGGTCCGATAAACCTAGGGCTCAACTTGCCCTTCCTTCCAAATCTGAAGATCTTCTTCTAAGGTGAGACCTTTAGAAAGACTTGATCTCCCACCGCAAACTCAATATCCTTACGCTTCAGATTCGCATACAATTTTTGTCTATCTGAACCTTCCATTAACCGTGCCCGAATTACCTTTACCTTTTCCTCCATTTCTGATATCAGCTCAGGACCCAGTAACTGTCGCTCCCCCAATTCAGTCCAACAAGTACGAGTACTACACCTACGACCATACAATGCCTCGTAGGGTGCAATCTGGATACTGGACTGATAGCTGTTGTTATACGAAAACTCTGCCAATGGTAGGAAATCCTTCCAACTACCCCTGAAGTCAATCACACAACCCCTTAACATGTCTTCCAAAATATGAATTATTCTTTCCGACTGGCCATCTGATTGAGGATGAAAAGCAGTGCTGAAATTTACTTTGTTCGCAAAGCTTCATGTAAAGCTTTCCAAAAACGTGATGTAAACCTAGGGTCCCTGTCTGATATAATAGACACTGGTACCCCATGTAACCTCACAATCTCTGCTACGTACAACTTGGCCAACTTCTGCAATGAGTAATCCGTACGGACAGGTAGAAAATGGGTAGTCTTCGTCAACCGGTCCACTATTACCCAAACGAAATCTTTCTTAGTAGGCGATAAGGGTAGCCCACTAACGAAGTCCATCGTTATCTGTTCCCATTTCCATAAGGGATTCTTCACCGGTTGCAACAATCCCAGCGGCAATTGATGTTCTGCCTTTACTTGTTGACATGTTAAGCACCTACTCACAAATTCAGTAACCTCCCGTTTTAACCCTGGCCACCAATACTGCTCACGGAGGTCTCGATACATTTTATTTCCCCCGGGGTGCATAGTATAAGGGCTACTATGGGTCTCTCGCAGAATCATTTGTCTCAATTTCGAATCTTTAGGCATACAAATTCTTTCGCAGAAACACAATACTCCATCATTATTCATTTTGAAATCCCCTTTCACACCACTTTCCACTTGCTGAAGTAAGGAACCCAACTTTTCATCTGATAACTGCCTTTCCTTAATCTAACCTAACCACACAGGCTGCACCTGAAGTTCGGCTAGCAAACTACCATCTTCATACAAGCTGAGATGAGCGAACATCGCTCTCAAATCCGATATCACCTTTCTACTCAACGCGTCTGCCACCACGTTACCCTTTTCGGGATGATACTCAATTGAAAAGTTGTAATCCTTCAATAGTTCTATCCATATCCGCTGTCTTATGATCCGTATAAATGATCGACTTCTCACCGTATAGGTGGTGTCTCCAAATCTTCAAAGCAAACACCACTGCAGCCAACTCTAAATCATGAGTGGGATAATTCACTTCGTGCGGCCTTAATTGACGAGATGCATAAGCCACCACTTTTCCACCTTGCATCAACACACATCCCAAGCCCGTGTGTGACGCATCGCAGTAAACAATAAGCTCTTTTTTGGCCTCAGGTTGAATCAGTACTGGCGCTTCCGTCAGAATCTTCTTCAATTTCTTGAAACTTTCTTGCTACTGTTCTGACCATACAAATGGTACTTCCTTACGCAACAGTTTGGTTACGGGTGCAGCAATCAACGAAAACCCTTCAACAAAATGCCTGTAATAACCAGCCAACCCCAAGAAACTCCGAATTTCAGCCACTGACTTCGGTGGTTTCCAATCCAACACAACCTCTACTTTTCGAGGATCAACCCTAATCCCTTCAGCCGATACAACATGTCCCAAGAAGGTCACTTCCTTCAGCCAAAACTCACACTTACTGAATTTGGAATAAAGTTACTTTTCCCGCAATATTTGCAATACTATTCGCAGATGTGCATCATGCTCTTCTTTATTCTTCAAGTATACCAAGATGTCATCTATGAACACCACCACAAACCTATCTAAATAGGGTTGGAAGACCCAGTTCATCATGTCTATAAATGCAGGTGGTGCATTGGTCAACCCAAACGGCATCACCAAGAACTCATAGTGTCTATAACGAGTTTGAAACGTCGTTTTATGAATATCCACCTCCTTGACCTTAAGCTGGTGATAACCCGATCTCAAATCTATCTTCGAGAAAACTGAAGCTCCTCGCAATTGGTCAAACAGATCATTGATTCTCGGCAACGGATACCTATTCTTGATTATTAACTTATTCAACTGCCTATAATCGATGCATATACGCATCAATCCATCCTTCTTCTTGACGAACAAGACCGGTGCTCCTCAAGATGACACACTCGGTCGAATGAATCCCCGATCCAACAACTCCTGAATTTAGGCTTTAAGCTCCGCTAACTCCTTAGGCGCCATTCTATAAGGAGCAACGGATACTAGAGCTGTTCCTAGCAATAATTCAATGCCAAAATCTACCTCCCGATCCGGAGGCAATCCAGGAAGTTCTTCGGGAAAGATGTCCAAAAACTCCTTCACCGTTCTAACACCTTCCACCGACAATTCCTTGGCATCCAATGCACTAATGAAGGCTAAAAATGCTCCACACCCTTTTCAAACCAACTTTTCTGCCTTTAAAGTAGATACCACATTTGATAGATAATTTCTCTTTTCACCTATCATCACTACTTCTTTATCTTCTGAAGTTCTTACCGTCATCTGCTTTGCAGTACAATCGAAATTCGCACGGTGTTTCACCAACCAGTCTATGCCCAAAATAAGGTCGAATTTGCTGAAAGGTAATTCCATCAAATCTGCCAAAAATGTTTCTCCTCGAACTTCTAAGGGTACATCTCTAAACAATTTATTTACTATCACAGATAGTCCTAAATGACTAATTACTGTCATCTCCCTAGCAGTAATCTCAAACCTAGTGTTCGAATTTCCAGATACAGCACTAGCAACATACGAATGGGTGGATCCGATATTTATTAAAGCAGTAACAGGTACATCAAATATGAGGAATGTACCAGTTATCACATCAAGTGCATTGCCTTCCTCTCGGTGTCTTGCCGCATAAACCAACCCTGGCTGTCTCGCCTCCGCGTTACCCTAGAAACCAGTACCTCTACCCGGTGCACCCTGACCTCGTCCTCCGCCATTACCACCTCGACCTGGCCCACTGCCTCTCGGTGGCTACTGAGTGCCTCTAGCTGGCTGTGCATCAGAGTTCGAGCTTCCTGAGTCGGAGCAGTCCGACAAGGACAATTCTTAAGCTGATGGTCCTTAGAACCACACTTGAAACAACCACCGGTTCTTTTCCAGCATTCACCAGGGTGTTGTCTTCCACAGTTAGCACATGGGTGTATCTAATTGGTAGTAGCAGGTGCTCTAGCTTGAGTTGGCTCTTCATTCTTGGGCCTTTTCTGAAACCTTCTAGCAGGACCCGAGTACTTAAAGTCCCTCTTGTTCTTACCTCTATCTCTTTCTCAGTTTTGCCGCTCCGTGTTCTTAGCCTCTTCAGCTATCTTGGCTTTCTCCACAAGCGTGGAAAAATTCTTTTCTTGCTGTGGGGTTATCAGTACCCGCAACTCATCACTCAACCCGCCCTCAAAATACACGTAGCATTCGTAGTCAGCTGGCACAATACCTCAGGCATAACGACTCAGACGCAGAAATTTTGCTTCGTATGCTGCCACAGTCTTACTTCCTTAGACCAGATTAAGGAATTCCTTTCTTCGGGTATCCACATAGCTAGCCGTGACATTTTCCTTGGAATGCAGTTTTGAAGAAATCCCAAGTAACACGATCGGCCTGAGTGCCTTCCCGAACAGTAAGCCACCATTGATATGCCTCGTCTCTCAACAAAGACACAGCTCCTCTTAGCTTCTGCTCGGTGGTGCTCGCCAGATCATCCATGATCCACTCCACAGCTTCGAGCCAATACTCCATAACATTTGGGGCTACATTCGAGATACCCCTAAAAAACTCAGCACCATTTGATCTAAGTCGCTTCGATATTGACCACGAGCTACTGGTCCCGATCTAGCCCCAGTAACCCTTTCCAAGACTCGTAACATTGCTTCGGACAAAGCAATGTCTTCTCTCATACGGTCGTGTGATCCAGTTTCTGTCACAGGTGACGCCGGTGCGTCCATTTCTAGCATATGTCCCGATGCCTCAAACATAACTCTAGCACCTCGACCTCTACCACGGCCACGTCTACCACGTCCATGTCCTCTAGCACTCATATTGGCTAATTCGATTTAATCTGATTGGAAGTTTTATGAATCAGTATACTATTTCAGTGTTTATTAAAGCTATTTTCTGAGGTATAAAAAGTAGAGTTATTTTCGTAAACGCATCCTAAAGTCTCGATCTTTATAGTTTCAACACTTAAAACTAAAAGTTCTAGAGTGTTCCTATAGTCTATCTCAATAATCATAATCATTCAATAACATACACTTACTTCACTTGGTGCCGGATACCCGTGGTGCCATACTTCCTTTAAAGACATACGTTCTATATTTCAAAACAGTTTTGAATAAAATGTTGTTTCTTTTTTTTTTTGAACCCAAACCACAACTGAGTTTTGAAACTGGGCTCAGATATTATAAAATGTAACACCCCAAACCCGGCCCATGCGTTACGAGCGGATTTGGCATGTCACACAAGTAAAACATATTAAACCATTTTTGTTCGTACTAAAATATTGCTTTGTTAAAATCAAGAAAACAAGTTTGATTTGTTAAAATACTACTAACCTCGAAGATTTCACTGATAAATCGATAAATTTGAACTAATGATCTTACAAACCATGACTTTTTAAAACGACGTTGAAAATTTGAAAGAGAATTCGAGTCTTTGTTAACCGATTTTAGAAACCATTATTTAAGTTTTCAGAAAATTCATTTTTAAACAATTTAAGAAAATTATAAAAACATCCCAACCATAAAGCAAAATAAAAATAGTCCAGGGGCCTTATTACAACATTTAATCCAAAATAGCAAAGTAATTGAAAGTACTTAGAGAAATCCAAATTTTAAATTAAACCATTTTACGAAGTATGGCCTCCACCGAGTCATCCACAACCAAAGTCACCATAACTGATCCTTACCTGAAAAGAGTAAGGGAAACAGGGTGAGTTACTAGAACTCAATGTGTAACCCACTTACCATTGTCCACTGAGCTAAAATCCCATTAAGCAATTATTTGGGCCAAAGCCCATTAAAATAATATAATTGTATCATATATATAATCTGCAAATGATATGCAATTCCCAAACCAAACCTAGTTTTCCATCCGCTACATACCACCCGTACCAACCAACACACATTTGGGAGATCTTTAGTCATCCCACCCCACCAACACACCAAACGTAGGCATTAAGCCATTTATATCAAATTTGTGGACAAGTCACCAGAGTAACAGAATTTACATGGCATTGCCATTTTTCAAATTTGTGGCAGAGCCACCAGATTTATGTAGCAGAGCTACCAGAACTTCTCTTCATCATTATCCCATCCCATGCAAAACATGTATAAAATGCATAACAATTCATAATAATTTATTGAGATATTTCTTACAACAATTTTGGCCTATTATAATAATTTATCAAGTTGGCCAATTAAGCAAAATATCATCTTGCCCATTTCGCAAATTTTCAGATCGGCCCATATAGCAAATATATCGTTTTGGCCCACATAGCAAAATATATCGTTTTGGCCCACATAGCAAAATATATTGTTTTGGCCCACATAGCAAAATAGATCATTTTGGCCCACATAGCAAAATATATCGATTTGGCCCACATAGCAAATATAGCGATTTTATCAATTCTATCACATAATGAGATTTAAGCCAATTTTTCCCAGTTTCACCTTAATACGGTTTTAATTAAACGGTTTAATATCAATATGTCATTAATCTCTAACCTACATAAAAATGGTGTGAGATTACACACTTGATTACGGTTAGCACTACCCTTTCTCGATCGTTGACACCTAAATTTTGTAACGTTTGATTAGTCGACATACGCAATTTAATAAATCTATTTAAAAACAAACAATCTAACAATTACCCTCGGGTTCAGGAATAACTACGATTTGTCAGTTTTCCTCGGTTAACGGTTCACAACCTGGTGGGAAATCCTTAATCGCTGATGCCTCAAAATTACAAACAACCTCGAATAATTGATTCTCGCTGGATAAGGGTCCACAACCCGGAGGAAAGTCTCGAATCCCTGATACAGCCCTTCGCTTGAATTTAGGAGTAGGGATCATTATTCCGCTCCTTTTGAGATCTCCACTCATCTTTCCATTCAAATCGGTACCATAAGTCTCCATTCGTTAGATCTTAAACAATCAGTATTATGCTAAAATATGAATTATCGAAATGGTGAAGGTTAGCTTACCACTAACTTCCAAGTGCTCAACGATTGAATAGATCAAGCGTTTAAATCCCTATAATATAATCGGTCAATCAATACCATACTAATAATCATATTAACGAATAAAGAAGGGTTATAAAATTCGTGAAGGACTCTTACCTTAGAGATTTTAGAACCGAATCCTAGCGATTGTGAGATGACTTCAGAAAAAAATAATGATTCAGCCTTCCACTATATCACTACGAAGAAGAAAGGGATTTGTTTAAGAGAGAAATGGATGATGATTTCGGTCAAAAAGACCCTCCCAAGCCAACATATGGATTCGGAAATAAAAAGAAGAAAATAAAAGAATTGAAAAGAGTTCTTACCGATTGTTCAAAGGTGAGTGTCAACTCGAATGAGAAAGAAAGTTCAATGAAGGGATGGAAGGTTCGACTATAGAGAAATAATGGACTCAATATTCGGCTATGGTGAAAATATTAGAGGGAAAGTGATGTTTGAAAGATTTTGCAAAAAGAAAAGAAGAAGAAGAAATAGAAAATATGATGGATTAGTTTCGGTTTTCAAGGATGATGAATGAACAAAGAAATGGTCTCAAAATTTGTATGCATTCGGCAAGGAGAAAGAAAAGAAATGGAATATGCCTCTTCAAGGTTGCATGGATTCGGCACAAAGAAGAAAAGGAGTTTGGGGATAAAAGAAAAATGATACCAAATTATCAATAAAGAATTGGCCAAAACAACCAAAATTTTACCTATTGCAATTGACCAAATTCGGCTAGGAGAGGGAGTTTTGAGAGAAAAATACAATTGACGGCATTGGTATTTTAACCCAAAACTAACACTTTTGTTTTTACCAAAACATCAAGCATCAAATTGGCTATCATCCTAGCCCCAAGCCGTCCACATTCATCCCCTCTAGGATAAGAGTTTGGCCACCCAAACTTTCCAAAACACCATCAACAAAATAAGCCCCTTACCAAAAATAATGATGTCAAACTTGCCATAAATACTCCTTGGCTGACACTTTAAGGAAGGAATGCAAAAATAAAAGTCAAATATGCACGCAAAGTGATTCGAACCTCTTCCCTCAAGGTACTACATATGGCGCCATATCCTTCTTATCAATTGTTCATTTATGCTAACCATTTATTCATTTATTCTCATATGCTTGAAGGTCACTTACTCCATCTCCTTAAAGTGCTAAATACCAAAAATTTTTATTAGGTTCGAATGAACCCCGAGACTTCTCAGGACCTCCTAAACATACACAATTAATAATTTAACTAGCTTTACACCAAAGACAATGCAACACTTAACATTCCAAATTTTAGGATTTTACAAATCAAGATTAACATCAATTGATAAAAGAACTCTAATAGAATTTGATTTGGCTACTGGAGAAAATTTTTCAAGATAATCTATCTCGTATGTTTGAGAGTACCCTTTAGCCACCAATTGGGCTTTGTATCTATCTAAAGATCTATAACAGCTCGTTTTTAGTCAAATCAGAATAGTGGTTTTGGGACCACAAATCTGATGTCAAAATATTTACGTTATTATTATTTTAATGTTTATAGCATGATTGAATTATCGTGTGAAAGTTTCATTTAAATGGTCAATTTGAGAAAAGGGATTATATCGCGTAAAGTGTAAAAGTGAAGTTTTATTAGCTAAAAGTATCTAATAGCTAAATAACCTTAAATTTAAGGTCCTTATGGTGTATTTAGACCATGATTAGTGTGATTGAACATATATGGACATTTATTAAAGTGCTATGATAGTTATTAATTAAGGTTAAATTGGTAATTTAGTTAATAAAAATAAATTAAGTAAAATAAAACTTGGTTGTCATCTTTATTTCTTCATCTTCAACCGAAAACAACAAGGAAGCCATTTTTGTTCATTTTAGGGTTCGACCACATGCAAGCTTGATAGTAAGTCTATTTTTTGTCTCGTTTTTTATGATTTCTATGTTTTTGTAACCGTTGCAGCTCAATCTAGCTAGCCCATACCTTTAATTTCAAAACTGTTAAAGATTTTGAGAGTTGCCATTGTTGAATCCATGAGTTCTTTGATGTTTAATGTTGAAATATGAAAGTTTGATGACAGTTTTACGTGTTTTGTTAAGTGATTTTTGATGAAAATGCATAATAGGCATTAAATTGTGAAAAGTGCAAATTGAGTGGTTAAAATGTGAAATAAATGGAAGTTTTAGGTTGCTAGGGACCTATATGTAATTTGATATGTAATTTGACCAAGCATGGGTTTTATTGAAATTATGTGAATTTTGTGTTTTGTGAAATAAGGACTAAATTGTAAAAGTTGTGAAATACTTGGGCAAAAATGTAAAAGTGCTTTAAAGTGTGATATGGACTAAATTGAAAGAATATGTGATTGAATAAGTTAATTTTGAATTCATATAGATCAAGAAAGAAAGAATTCGAATTTAGATCGGGGGAAAAGTAAGGTTATCGAGTAGTCGACCCGATCCGTCATTTCTGTATATGAGGTAAGTTCATATAACTAAACTTAAATGTGAATCTATTTATTTGATAGATGAAATTAAGATAGTATGTATTCTACTAGATAAATGTGGAGATATTATATTAAATGCACAGTTTAAGTAAATGAAATGTTGAATAAGACCATAGCTGGGCTATGGAAAAATCGTATAATAAGACCATAACCAGGTTATGGCATGTGAATGAAAGACCACGGCAGGGCCTTGGCAATGTATGTGTAAGACCATAGTTTGACTATCGTATCGGAAAATTGACATACTTATATCGTAATCATTTATAAACTCGAAGTGATTCGATAAGAAAAATGGTGAGAATAGATATGTATCAGTACAGGTATGTACAAAAATTTGTTCGAATGATGAATTATAAGAAGATGAGAATTTATGAGTTGCTTTATAGTTAAACTTCATGTTATCACATAGATTGACGTTTTAATTGCAAATTATGTATCTACTTGGAATTGTTCATGAATGATGTTAATTATTTCATATATACATACGAACTTACTATGCTTTATAGCTTACTTTGTTTATTTCCTTCTATGTTTTATAGTTAATTGAAGCTAGCTCAGAACCGGGGATCGTCAGGAACTTTATCGCACTATCAGACATCTATTTTGCTACTTTTGAGTTGTGTATTTATGGTATATGGCATGTATACGCTTGAATCATTTTGATATGTTTGATGAACATGTATTTTGGGTTATTTAAGTTGACTTGTGATTATGATTTTGTTAATGTACAAAGGTGTGTGAATGACTTTGTTCTGAATTAGGTAAATTGACCTATAATGCATGGATGAGGTTGAATTGATAATGCATATTTGGAATGGCTTTATTGAATGAATCATATATGTGAATTATGGTAAATGAACCATATTGTTGATATTGTTTTTGGTTTATATTTGAGTAAGTGAAATGGTTGTAATTGTATAGCATGAAATGTGCATGAATTGGGATTGATTTGGCGGCATATTTGTGCCTTGAAATGGTACCATTTGTACTTATGTAGGTATGTGCAAAATGGAGTGACAAATTGGCCTTGCAAATGGCCTATTTTTTTCCACACCCGTGTCTCTCAACCGTGTGTGACACACGGTCATGTTACATGGCCGTGTGTCCCCTGGTGTTGAAATTGAATTGAAGTCGGTATGCTCCACACGGTCTCACACACGGGCGTGTGACTGGTCGTGTGATACAAGTCAGTTATCCCCTAAATGGCACACGGCCTAGCACACGGGTGTGTGGCTTGGCCTTGTGGTAGAAGTCAGTATACCGTACAGGTTTGGCACAGCCTAGCACACGGTCTAGCACGGGCGTGTGTGGCCACTTCGAAGGGTACACGGGCTGAACACACGGGCGTGTGGTTGGCCGTGTGACCCAAGTCAGTATGTATGCCTTGTTTCCACACGGCCTGAGTCACGAATGTGTCTAGAGCCCTGTGAGGCACACGGCCTATTCACATGGTCGTGTGACCCCTGAATGGTTGAAATGTTTCTAAGTTTCCACAAATTTCCCAAGTTATCGATTTAGTCCCAGACCACTTCTAAAGCATGTTTAAGGCCTCCTAGGCCCTTATAAGGGACAACAGGATTGTGATTAAATGATATTTGAGTATGAATGCATAAATGTATAAGATATGTATGTTAAATGATATGTATTGATCGATAATACGTCGTAACCCTACTCCAGTGACGGATACGGGTTAGGTGTGTTACAAGATCCATTTGATTTGAATTTTCTTGTGAATACCCATTTACAGCCCACAGTGTTTTCCCTACAAGTAATTCCACTGTTTTCCATATACCTATTTTTTCAAGAGCGTGCATCTCATCAAAAATAGCCTCCTTCCACTCAAGAACTTGTAGAGCATCTTTTACATTTTTGGGTATTTTCACAGTATCGAGACACGAAACAAAGGTTGGGAATGTCGAGCCAAGGTTTTATAGGACACGAAGTTAGACATGGGATATTTGACAACATTTCTAACATCTTTTCTTTTAGCAATTGGAATATCTAAATCAAAAAATTCATTGGTTGGATTAAGAGCTTTACCTAGACTTTTGACAAGATCTTGCGGGTTGGATTCTTGGTGATGAATCTGGTGGATTCCACTTTCTTGATTTTGATTTCCTCTTGAGTAAACAATTAACTCCTTTGTTTGTTCTTTATTCTTATGATCAGATTCTACACATTCATACTCATTTTCATTAACAACATTAACATCATCAATTTCTATGTTAATCATAAATTCACCTTCCCCATTATTAGAACCTCTATGTTGTATATTCCTAGTGTTTTCTTGATCGATTATAGAATCTTCCTTACTATAATTCCCTCCCTGAAGATTAAAGTCAAAGTAAGATTGTGTTTCAACAAATGTGACATCCATGGTAACAATAATCTTCCTATCAATTGGATCGTAACATTTGTAACCCTTTTTCTTAGAAGCATAGCCAACAAAGGCACATTTTTTTTGCTCTAGGATCTAGTTTACCTTGGTTGTGAAGATGAAAAAAAAAACACTACACCAAAAACTCGAACAGATAAATCTATGATCAATTTAGAGTTTAAAGTTTAGAGTTTTACTAGGTGTTATATTAATAAGGTATGTAGCTGTTAACAAGGCCTCGCCCCAAAGATAATATGGAATCTTACTAGTGAACATCAAGGCTCTAGTTACTTCCAAAAGACGTCGATTTTTTTTTTTACAACCCCGTTTTGTTGTGGTGTATTTGTACAAGAGCTTTGGTGGACTATACCATGTTTGGTTAAGAATGGTCACTATAAAATTCCCCACCATTGTCACTCTGAAGTACTTCTATTCTCACACCAAATTGTGTTTTTACCATAGCATAAAAAGACTAAAACACATTTTTAACTTCGGACTTATCTTTTAATAAAAACACCCAACAAATGCGAGTTTGATCATCAATAAATGTGACAAACCAACGTTTTCATGAAAAGGTATAGACTCTTGAAGGTCTCCAAACATCAATATGAATTAACGAAAAAGGTTTAGAAACTTTATATTTTTGAGGTGGGAAGAATGACCGATGATGTTTAGCCAATTCACAAAATTCACAGTGATAAGAAGAACTTTTATTTTTAAATAGATCATGTAACAAATATCATAAATAGTAAAAATTAGGATGTCCAAGCCTATAATGCCAAATCATAACCTTATCAAAACTAGAAGTAGAATTTAAACATAAAGTAGTTGCTGGTTGACTTAGATGGTCGTCGTCAAGAAAATAAATTCCACTAGATTCTTTAGCATTGCCAACCATCCTTCCCGAGACTATGTCCTAGAATTTACACATAGAGGAGTCAAATATAACATGACAATTTGAGGACTGGGATAATTTACTGACCGATATGATATTACAAGCTAGATAAAACCAAGGAAGGCAAAATTTTAATAATGCCTTTCCCGGCTATTACCGAGAATGACCCATCTACTACTTTGATTTTTTTGTTTCCTGTACAAGGTGTGTAAGTTGAGAAAAGAAAATGACTACTAGTCATGTGATCACTTGTAACGCCCCAAATTTGGGCCTAGTAGATTTGGGCCCATTGGGCCTTGGGCTTGGGAGTGTTTAAAATTTTTGAGAACAAGAGAACGACACTAATGCAAGTTGGACCTATTAGGTGAGTGATGTTGGAAGGTTAGGGGATTTCCATGAAGTCCCGGGATCAAACCTGGGCATTAGGACAAATTTTGGTGTTAGGTGAATAAAACCTTGGGAGTTAGAAGGCAGGCTTTAAGAATAAATTGTGGAGAAAAATGACACAAAAGGAGCTGTGGTCTAGTGGCAAATGACGCCACATAAGGGACAAGGGAATGACGCCACAAGGAAGCAAGGGGTCCAAGGTTCAAGTCTTAGCGGTTGCATTTCATTTTGATTTCCTTTTTAAATGAACTTAGACTTTTGCCCATAGACTTATATTTAGTTGCGCATGTTTTAAGACACAAAAGGAGCTTGTGTTGTGGTGGCATGTAGCGTCTGGAGCAGATGAGAGGGCAAAGGTTCGAATATCATGTCAAGTAAGGGAGTGTTTATTTTGCGGATTGGACGACCAGAGTTTGTGTTGGATTTAAACTCTGTTGAAAGAGGTATCCCACATCAAGAAGCTAGCATGAGGGAAGACGAGAAGTTGGCTTTAAATAGAGTAATCTATGAGAAGAGTAAGCACACCTTGGTTGGCGTTTGGCCAAAAGAGTGGTCGGAGCGCGGATTAACTCTAGATTCCTATCAGGTGTGTATTTTGCCCTACTCTAGTTGTAGAGCGGCAAATGATGAAATGTCAGTCACATGATGTTGGTAGCCACACGAGCGTGCGAACGTACGTGTGGGAGCTTCGACGCGATAGTTAAGGCCACGATGGGCCGAAGTGGGCCCATATGAATAAATTGTATGATTGTGTAGTAGATATTGAACTGGTCTATGTGAATATCATATCTGTGGCTAGAAGTGGGCAAAATGGGCCACACGAGTGGGTGGGCCCATTAGGGCCGAGATTGGGCTCTAGGCCCAATCGCATTGTTATCTCGTTTCTTCCTGTTAAGGTGCTTTGTATCGCAGGATGATTTCAGGGATTCTTAACCTTCACTTGTATTCGGAAAGGACTTAGCAAAACCTTGTGAAACAAGGATCGGTGCTAAGGGGTTGGCGGCACACTCGTAATCAAGGTGTGTAATCTCACACTCCTGTTTGTTCCGTAAATGCTATGATCTGTGAATCGGTTAAAGCCAAATTACCTTTGTTGGGTAAATTACCGAATTACCCTTGATGGGTAAATTACAGAAATACCCTTGGTGGGTAAATTACCGAATTACCCTTGGTGGGTAAATTACCGAATTACCCTTGGTGGATAAATTACCGAATTACCCTTGGTGGGTAAATTACCAAAATACCCTTGGTGGGTAAATTACTGAAATACCATTGGTGGGTAAAATTATTGTTATACCCTTAGGGGCAATCTTAGTATGATTGCGTATAATTTGTTTGACTGCTATGATGGTACATTATTGCATACACTGCAATATTATGTCACGACATTTTGCATTGGGTTGGGATGATGAAATATATGTAAATTTATATATATTGGAGGAAGTACTGTACTGGTGGCTATGACACATTATACTGATTCAGTGGCTCTACCACAATATACTGATTTAGTGGCTCAGCCACAAATACTATTACTGACAGCATTGCTGCATTTTACTGGCAGCTCGGTTGCATTCTTGGTGTGTAGGGCTGGGTGGGTTGACTTGGTCCCCACAGGAGTGTGGGGCTGGTACGGGTGGTGTGATGGTTGGATTGGGTTGGGCTCTATTTTCTCTGTTTGCATCATCATTATTTTGGGACCGTAGGCCCAAACTAATACTACATGGGCTTGTGCCCAGACTATGATTGTAACTGGGATTACACTCTGAGTTCTTATAACTCACCCCTTTACTTTAACTGTACAGGTAATCCCCAACCGTAGAGGAGTTGGAGCTGCGAGGGACGCAGAGGTGGCCACTTGTTCCGCATGTTTTAAGGGTGAATTAAGTATTTTAAATTTAGATTTCTTTACTTTAATTATTGGGTTTTACATTTGTTGTAATAAGGCCATTGGAACTATTTTAACTTTTATTTTGGATTTTCTTTAAATATTACAAATTTAACCAACACGAAATTTTCAAAACAATAAACAACATTTTTTTCAAACAACTCGTTTTCGCAAATGATAAGACCAAATTCTTTGTAATCAACTCTGATTTATTAAATAAGACAAAACGCGCACGTTGAAGGAATAATAAAATGAGTAAATCTCTCCTTGGGCATAAGTGAGGAGAAATGAAATTTCGAACTTATAAACGTGATTTTAAACAATATGTTTTTTAAACAACCATGTGGTTTCAAACATCACCTGATGTAACACACTAGATCTGGTCGTAATGTTTAGGCCGAGTTTGGGGTGTTACATTTAGTGGTATTAGAGTCAGGTTGCAAAACTCGACTGTGGATTGGGTTTTCAAAATTGAACTTTCAAAAGTGTCGTTTCAATAAGGGTTTGAAAAGATTTGAAGTAATCAAAATGTTTTTCTGAATACGATCCTGAAAGTGTGGCCATTAGGGGTAAAATTACTGTTATACGCTTAGGGGAAAACTTAGTATGATTGTGTATAATTTGTTTGACTACTATGATAGTACATTCTTGCATACATTGAAATATTATATCACGACATTTTGCATTGGGTTGGGATGATGAAATATATATATAAATTTATATATATTGAAGGAAGTACTGTACTGGTGGCTATGCCACATTATACTGATTCAGTGGCTCTGCCACGATATACTGATTTAGTGGCTCAGCCACAAATACTGTTACTAGCAGAATTGTTGCATTATACTGGTAGCTTGACTGTATTCTTGATGTGTAGGGCTGGGTGGGTTAACTTGGTCCCCACAGGAGTGTAGGGCTAGTACGGGTGGTGTGATGGTTGGATTGGGTTAGGCTGCATTTTCTCTGTTTGCATCATCATGATTTTGGGGTCGTAGGCCCAAACTGATACTGCATGGGCTTGGGCCCAGACTGTCATTGTAACTGGTATTACACACTGAGTTCTTGTAACTCACTCCTTTACTTTAACTGTATAGGTAATCCCCAACTGTAGAGGATTTGGAGCTGCGAGGGACTCAGAGGTGGCCACTTGTTCTGTATGTTTTAAGGGTGAATTAAGTATTTTAAATTTGTATTTCTTTACTTTAATTATTAGGTTTTACGTTTGTTGTAATAAGGCCATTGGAACTATTTTAACTTTTATTTTGGATTTTCTTTAAATATTCCAAATTTAACCAACATGAAGTTTTCAAAACAATAAACAACATTTTTTTCAAATAACTTGTTTTCGCAAATGATAAGACCAAATTCTTTGTAATCAACTCAGTTTTATTAAACAAGACAAAACGCACATATTGAAGGAATGATAAAATGAGTAAATCTCTCCTTGGGCATAAGTGAGGAGAAAAGAAATTTCGAACTTATAAACGTGATTTTAAACAATATGTTTTCCAAACAACCATGTGGTTTCAAACATCACCTGATGTAACACACTAGATCTGGTCGTAACGTTTAGGCTATGTTTGGGGTGTTACATCACTAGCTCCAGAATCAATGACCCACATGTTTGAACAAATTTGTGCTCTCTCAAGTTCTAGGTCTCTCAGTTACTCATAACGTAATCACTTTTTTTATATAAAGTAAAGCTAAAAATTAGCATAGAATAATAATTTCATAAGAGTCTTGATGTAATCCAAAGTCATCAACTATAGAAACTGACTTTACTTGTTCTGTAACACCCCCAGACCCGGCCCAGACGTTATGGCCGAATCCGGGAATGTCACATCAAAGGCATAATTCGAAACAATTTTGCTAAGTTAAAATTTAATGCCTAAAAGCCCAAAATAATTGAATCTTGTTAAGTAATAATAAAAGCCCATATTTTTAGGTATTTCAAGAACCATGTTTAAGAAAATTTAATTAAGTTTAACAATTAAGTAAACAGTTGAACAATGATAACAAAAAACAATATCTAAAGTCAAATCGAAGTACAAGGCCTTATTACAACCAGTTGAAATAAAGTAATTAAAATCATGTCCTTTGAAACAAATAAACAAAACTCCTAAGTATCTTGTAGTGTGGCCATCTCCGAGTCCTCTCCCACGTTGAGCCGTTTACTGTGGATCACCTGAAACATTTAATAAAAAGGGTGTGAATTTTGAAACTCAGTGTGTACGACCTTTGGTAACCATCAACATGCAAATATCACATTGGGCCTAAGCCCTATCAAATTCGGTGGTCTTGGGCCTTAGCCCGCAATGACCTCACATCACATTAGTATCACATGAATGCAATGCACCCATCCCAAATCCAACCCTGCACTCCATTTCTCTTCCAACCCTACACTCTTGTAGGGATATAAATATCAACCCACCCATCCCTACACTCCAAAGGTAGCACCAGCAGCGGCACTACTCAAACGTTGCAGCAAAGCTGCTATAATGGGCTTAAAGCCACCGGTGGATCCACGATCGTCAAGCGACTATGCGATCCTTCCTCCATATCATCAAAACACACCCAAGTGCAACATATATTTCATGATGCAACATACACAATTTCACACATTAAGCACTTAAGGGTATTTTAGTCATTTCACTACCTAGTGGTATTTTCATAATTCTACCCTACAAGGGTATTTAGGTAATTTTGCAAAATAGGGGTATTTGGGAAATTTTGTAAACCAGGGATATTTTGGTAATTTTGCAAATCAAAGGTATTCTGGTAATTTTATAGATCAGGGGTATTTTAATAATTTTGCAAATCTAAGGATATTTTGAAATTTTCAAACTAAGGGTATTTTGAAATTTCCAAATAAACCCCGAGCCTTCTCAGAACCTCTTAAACATACATAATTAATAATCTAACTAGCTTAGGACCAAAAATAATGCAACACATAAAATTCCAAATTTTAGGATGTTACAAGCAATTTGGCCATAAAATGAACATAGTGGACGGTTGGTATGCATGTAATAGTAGTTTGAATTCTTTATTATATTTTATATTATTATGTTATAATTTAATATGATAAAAATAATATATTTGTTAAAAAGATGAAATTCTTGGCCGAAACTAAGAGAAAAGAATAGAGAGAAGAAGCTTTGTAATATTCGGCTCTTACAAGCTCAAATAGGTAAGTGATTTGAGTTCGGTTTTTGATAATTTTTACGTTTTTGAGATCTAGCCCAAGTTGGAATTTTTGAATTTGATGATGTATTCATGAATTGCCATTGTTGATTGCTTGATGAAATTGGAGTTTAGTGATGGAAAATAAATATAGGTTGTTAGATTGTTAAGTTTAATTAAGGCATTTTTTATAGAAATGTCTAAATAGGATTAAATTGTGAAATATCTAAATGAGGGGTCAAAATGTGAAATAAATGAAATATATGGGCTTATATGAACACTTTGGAAATTCAGACAAACATGGGTACCTTGAAATTTTGAGTATTTTGTGTTTTGTGCAATAGGGACTAAATTGTAAAAATTGAAAATGTCAGGGGTAAAATAATAATTTATCCATTTATGTGTTTTTGGATTAAATTGAATGAAAATATGTTTGAATAAGCTAAATTTGAAATTGATTTAGATCAAGAACAAAAAGGATCGGGATTGGATCGGGGAAAGACGAAGTTAATCGAATAGTCGGAAAATATAGTCCGTCGATACTCGAGGTAAGTTTTTAAGCAATTGAGTTGAATTGAAATTTATTTATAATGATGTAAGTAATTTAAATGGAGGTGTATATATATATATGTAATGAATATTGCCGAATGTGAGAAGGAATTGTGAGATGAATGAGTTGATTTGAAATTTATTTATATATATATATATGGTTGATTATAAGTTTTATGTGTATGTGTACGAATGCGGAATAAGTTTGAGAGATGCACTAATGAGAAATTTCGACACTGAGCACTAAGTGTGCGAAATCGGTCATTTGGCACTAAGTGTGCGAATTTTGTTAAATACCGAGCACTAAGTGTGTTAAATCGGTTGTTATGCACTAAGTGTGCAAATCGAATTTCCGAGCACTAAGTGTGTGAAATTGGATAAAGAGCACTAAGTGTGCGATTAATTTTTATATTTTGAATTGAATCTGGTAAGTTGATATTATGGGATGTTATTATTTGAAATTAAGTATGTGTGACAATTTGGTTTGGATAGAATGTATTTATTAAATATATAGTTCGATTGATATAGGTCGATATGGGGAAATGCTTACAAAATCTCATTGATTGCTATATGAATTATATAATGTAATTCGACCATGTGGAAGGTTGTATAAGGAGTTCATTTGATTAGTTTTGATCTTGAATATGTGATTTATATGAGTTTGAAATGCAAGTATAACTTCGGTAAGTAAAAATATGCATGTGAAATCTATTATTGAAGGCTTGGATGTTCGGCCTTTGGGCTATGAAAAGCGAAAGTTTTCAAAAGGTGATATAGATTATAGTTATGGTTATAAACCTTGGTAGTGATTATATTAATTTGATTTTATTAATACAATGATATAATGCATTGTTGTTATGAAATTGCTTATAACTTACTAAGCTATGATAGCTTACTGTGTTAGTTTATTTGTATTGTTTTATAGATTTTGAAGTATAGTTACGAGCTTGGGGAACATCGTCAAAGTCTATCACACTATCGACTAACTTTGGTATTTTATAAGTTAAACTTTTGGAACTATGGCATGTATAGGCTGGGTTATATTTTGAAAGGATTATTTTGGGTTTTGTATACATATTATGCCATGCGAAAAATGGCTAAATCTTGATACTTAGGACTTTTGTGAATTTACTATAACTTATTATGGGAGTATATTTCATGATGTATACATGCATGTATTTGGTTATATGTTTTAACTGGTTATGACATGAATGACTTATAAATTAGTTCATGTTGATGAGTTTAATTCATGGTATATATATTTATGGTGTATGGATATATGTTTTGGCAATGAATAATGGTAAGCATGGTGTAATATTCGGTTTAGGCAATGAAGTAAATGATGGATGCATGTTTAAGTTATAGTATGTGATATATTAGTTAAGTAAGGTTTATGCCATATATGTGTGTATTTGATTTGGTCACTTGCTAGAATAGGAATTAAAATTCTATAATGCATGATTATATTTGGCTATTTTAATTTGGTTTGTGTAAGTATATACATATATTATGCGTATATACATATATTATGCTTGAATAGTTAGTTATTTAGGTTCGAATTTTATTTAGTTTCTTGAATGTTAGATTGAATGATGTTTAGGCATGATATATGTGATATTCGGCAAATGAAATAGTATGATTTGCTTATTATTATTGAATGGAGAAACTTAGTACGAATGTTAAGGCTATTTGATGACCAAATTGAAAGCTCTTGTACGGTTGAACTAATGATGTCTAAATATGATTTTTGATACGCAACTGAGTATGTTTTAAATTGTTATTGGAGTTTGGAAATGATTCATATATAATAATGTTAAATGCGCATATCACTATAATGTTTAAAATCTTTACTTGACCATTTTAAAAAAAATAAAAATGGATAAGTGTATTGATGTGTTAATATATAAAGCATGTAAAGAAATGAATGTTTGTTCTGGATTGTAATTGGTTTGGTAATGCCTCGTAAACCTAGTCCAGCGACGGATACTGGTTAGGGGTGTTACATTGATTGGTATCAGAGCTACGGTTTAGTCAGTTCTTGGACTAACGTAGCGCGTGTGAGTCTAGCTATACATGCCATAATTTTTACTGTGATAGTGTGATCACTTCTGACAATGAAATATATTCTTTCTTCTTTAGTATATTAAATGGATCCAAATCCCGAGCGAGTCGTGGCTGAGGATGTCGAGAGTGTGGCACCTGCTCCTGTGAAAGGGACCGCGTCGGTTGAATCTCAACCAGCTACGAGTGACCAAGACGAGGGAGCTAAGCAAGCCTTCTATATCATAATGAATGATTGGTTTAATCAGTATATCCGGACAAATCCGGCTGTTGAACAACCCCCGAACCCTGGTAATCCACCTGTAAAACCTGTGGTACCTCCGATCGTTAATCCTGAGAGATTAAATAAGTCTCCTGTTGATAAAATCAGAAAATATAGAGTCGAAGAGTTTAGGGACACAGCTATTGATGATGCTGAGCGGGCTGAATTTTGGCTCGATAATACTATTTGTGTCTTTGATGAACTATCTTGTATGCCCGAAGAGTGCTTGAAATGTGCTATATCTTTATTACGGGATTTTGCCTACTATAGGTGGAACACTTTGGTTTCAGTTGTTCCAAAGGAACGGGTCACTTGGGATTTCTTTTAGACCGAGTTTCGCAAAAAGTATATCAGCCAGTGATTCATTGATCAGAAACGTAAAGAATTTCTCGAGTTAAAATAGGGCCGTATGACCGTATCTGATTATGAGTGTGAGTTTGTGAGAGTCAACCGTTATGCCTGAGAATGTGTTGCAACCGAGGATGCTATGTGTAAAAGATTTGAGGAAGGACTGAATGAAGACATATAATTACTTTTCGGCATACTTGAAATAAAAGAATTTGTAGTACTTGTCGAGCGGGCTTGTATGGCCGAAGAGCTTAAAAAAGAGAAAAGAAAAGCTGAGTTCGAAGTTAGGGATTTCCGCAAGAGATCAGAAAGTAAAACTTCTCAGATGGCATCAAAGAAGTTCCGAAATGCAAGTAGCCGATCTAAGACTAATGCTGGGATTTCCATATGAGAGCGACCACTAGTGAGTTCACGAGCCACCTCGATTGCTAGTGTTGGCAATACTCGACCGAATAAACTCGAGTGTCAGCAGTGTGGTAGGTGACATTTTGGTGAATGCTGGGGCAGGTTCAACAACCGAACTTGCTACAAGTGTGGTTCGTAGGATCATTTCATTCGGGATTGCCCGGAGCTAGCTGAAAAGGATAATGTTCAGAATGCGAGATCGAGCGGTGCTGCAATTAGAGGTAGACCACTCGGAAATGTGGGAGGTTGGAGCGGAACTCAGAGAGTGACATCAGATACAGCTATTCGATCAGAGGCACATGTGCTTGTTAGAGCCTATGCTATTCGTGCTCGAGAGGAGGCTTTATCTCTCGATGTTATCACTGGTATATTTACTCTCTTTAATACTAGTGTAATTGCTTTGATCGATCCCAGTTCGACTCATTCCTATGTGTGTGAAACGTTAGTATTTAGTAAGACTTTATTTGTTGAGTTTACTGAATTTGTGATTTGGGTTTCGAACCCCTTGGGCCGGTGTGTGCTAGTTTATAAGGTGTGCAAAAATTGCCCTTTGATGATTCCAGATTCATGATTTTCAGCTGACTTGATGTTATTACCATTTGATGAGTTTGATATCATCCTTGGTATGGATTTGTTAACCGTGCACGATGCCGTAGTGAGTTGCAGATGAAAGATTATTGATCTACGGTGCCAGAATAATGAGATAATTCAGATTGAGTCTGCTAATTTAGATGGGCTACTAGCAGTGATATCTTCGATGTTGGCTCGGAAGCATATGAGAAAGGGTTGTGAAGCTTACTTTGCTTATGTGATTGATAATAAAGTGACCGAAAAAAAGATTGAATCTGTACCTGTTGTATGTGAGTATCTGGATGTGTTTCCGGAAGAATTACTGGGTTTACCATCTGTTCGGGAGGTAGAGTTTGGTACTGAGTTAGTGCTAGGGACAACTCCGATTTCGATAGCTCCATATAGAATGGCACCGACTGAATTAAAAGGATTGAAAGGGCAGTTGCAAGAGTTGACGGATAGAGGTTTTGCTCGATCGAGTTTCTCTCCCTGGGGTGCGCCAGTGTTATTCGTGAAGAAGAAAGATGGAACTTTGAGAATGTGCATCGACTATCGACAACTCAATAAAGTGACGATAAAGAGTAAATACCCGTTGCCGCGCATTGATGATCTATTCGATCAGTTAAAAGGAGCCTCAGTATTTCTGAAGATTGATTTAAGATCGGGTTATTATTAGTTGAGAGTTAGAGACTCTGATGTGCCTAAGACTGCTTTCTAAACGAGATACGACCATTACAAGTTTTTGGTAATGCGGTTCGGAGTCACTAATGCCCCTGCCGTTTTCATGGATTTGATGAATCAGGTATTCAGACAGTATTTGGATCGGTTCGTGGTTGTGTTTATTGATGATATTCTGCTCTATTCGCGCGATAAGACCGAGCATGCCGAAAATTTGAGACTTGTGCTACAGATTTTGCGTGATAAGCAGTTGTACACAAAATTTAGTAAATGCGAGTTTTGGTTACGTGAAGTTAGCTTCTTGGGACATGTTGTTTCAGCATCAGATATTTGTGTTGATCTAAGTAAGATTTCGGCTATACTTGATTGGAAACCCCCGTGGAATATTACTAAAGTTCGAAGCTTTCTGGGACTTGACTGTTATTATAGACACTTCGTGAAAGGTTTCTCGATGATAGCAAATTCGAGTGGACGGAGGAGTGCCAGAAGAGTTTTGATCGGCTGAAAACTTTGTTGACTGAAGCTCCAGTGCTTGTTCAGCCAGAGTCGGGTAAAGGGTTCGTTATCTTCAGTGATGCATCCTTGAATAGTTTGGGTTGTTTTTTGATTCAAGAAGGTAAGGTTGTAGCCTACACCTCGAGACAGTTAAAGGCGCATGAAAAGAATTATCCGACGCACGATCTCGAATTACCTGCTAAAGTTTTTGCTCTGAAGATATGGCGCCACTATCTGTTTGGTGAAAAATGCCATGCCTATTCTGATCATAAAAGTCTAAAGTACTTAATGACTCAGAAGGATCTAAATCTGAGACAACGACGATGGTTGGAATTCTTAAAAGACTACGAGCTTGTGATTGATTATCACCTAGTTGCTGATGCTTTAAGCCGAAAAATGATGTTTGCTTTACGTGCGATGAACGCAGATATGGCTATGACTGACGATGGTGCAATTATAACGGAATTAAAAGCAAGACCGTTATTTGTTCAACAAATTTGCAAAGCTCAAAGGGTTGATGATAATTTGACGGCAAAAAGGAATTACTGTGGTTCGAATGTTGACTCGAAATTTCAGGTTGATGCTGAGGGATGTTTGCGGTTCAGAAACCGAATATGTGTGCCAAAGGATCCTGAGTTGATTCGGATGCTTTGTAATGAAGCTCATAAAGTAGATTGCCTGTTCACCCGGGTAGCACGAAGATGTATAATGATTTAAAACAGAACTTGTAAAACCCCTTACCCGGGTTCTACGCCAGAACCGGGCCCGAGGCGTTACCATAATAAAACCACTTGATCGCCACTTAGGCCCATCGTGACTACTCTCTTAAGTCATCTCAACAACCTCATTCTCGACTTACGAGGCCTCACTCATACACACGAGGGCTCCCGAGACTAAATTGGAACTTTTCCAATCTAAAAAATTTTGCTCTTTTGTACAGGACTAACACGCCGTGCATAGACCGACACGCCCATGCTCGTCAACCGTGGTGAATACTGACTACATACACACGGCCTCAAAGCCTAGTCACACGCCCGTGTGGCTAGGCCAACACTGACTAAACTCACACGGCCTATGCACACGCCCGTGTGGCTAGCCCGTGGTCTACTCTAACTTAAAATGTCAATATGCAGGGGACGCACGGCCAAGTCACACGCCCATAGGCTGACCGTGCGTCACACATGGTCTAGACACACGCCCGTGTGTCTATCCACATGGACAAAAATGAAGCTATGTGCCAAGTTACTTTCACCCTTCTAGCATACACAATATGCATTCATTCAACACATCCATAAACAACTCAAATTGAATTGCAATCTCACATAGATAACCACAACCTTTCCATATAATAAGGTAGCCAACCACTAGGCATTATACAAAATAAACAATCCATCTAAAGGCAAACACATCTTAGCCATTTACAACAAAGTTCATTAACTTGTCTAGCCTCTATACATGCCATATACAAAACATTGAGGCTCATGTACCAGAGTGTGTTGATAATGTGGACGATCTTCCAATTGATCCTCGTATCTCGATCCAACACTTTTACTCTATAAAACAAGGGAAAATAAAGGGAGTAAGCTTTAAGCTTAGTAAGTTTACACATAAACAATTAAACATCATAGTATAAGCTAAACAACAATTAGCATTATACTAACATATAATGTACAACTATGCTTACTCTTTCCATCCCTTACCATATTCCCAACACATCATGAGTCACATACTCATAACCATTGAAATGCACCCCTGCATTCACTAACACATTTACACAATATACAACATAACATCATTCCTCGATAATTCATCCATACAGCTAATTAACTCAATAATACAACCACACAGCTAATCCACACAACTAACCCACACAGCTAATTTCTCGGTGGTTTTGCACTTAGCCTACCACAATCAATTAATAAGGTAGTACCGCACTTAGCCTACCACAAATGTATTCATAGTGGTTTCGCACATAGCCAGCTTATCGTCAATATGCATTAAGATGGTACCGTACTTAGCCCACCACTTAACATTCTCACCACACATTCACATATCTATTTACTTAACCATACATCCATTCACAAATCCTACCACATTCATCCCACCTAGGTTTTCAATCATGCTACATACTAGCTAGCATTAACAAATTGTAAGTATGAATGCATTTTATAAGCATAGACTTACCTCAATACCCAAAAGTATAGAAATATGCAATCTAGTCCACCACTTTGCTCTTGCCTCGGTTTAGATCCGGGCTTCGTCTTTCTTGATCTATAATGAATAAATCAACTTATTCAATACACACATTGACACTTATCTCAAACTTTGGCAAAATTACTCTTTTGCCCCTAATCTTTCTCATAATTATACCTTTGCCCCAAGGCTCGTAAAGTGATTTTTCTTCAACTTTCTAGCCTTTCATGCTTAACTGAATCACTTACTCAACTAAAGCATTCCCCAATTCTCACAAAATCACACATGTATGACCAAGCTTAAAACTTTCACAAACTATTCCCTCATGCATTTTCATGGAAAATCACTTAACAAAAGATGTTTCTACTACATCAAGCTTTCATAATCTTCCATAAAACATCAACATACATGCATGTCATACATGGCCACGTTTTTGAACATTCATTATAGCTTATCAAATAACTAAAAATAGCTTATTCATGCTACTAGGACTTCAAAAATATGAATAATATCAAAAACGAGGATTGGATGCACTTACTAGCAAGCTTGAAAAATTTGAAGAACCCTAACAATGGCTCTTGAAAATATCGGCAGCCTTGGAGAAGATGATGAATGAAATTTGTCATCTTTTCCTCCTATTGTTAAATGACCAAAATACCCTTTTTGATAAACTTTCTATTTTAACTCATCCATGCCCAATTTTGTCCAAAAATTAGAATTTGGGT
Organism: Gossypium bickii; assembly: GCA_025503065.1. Taxonomy (NCBI): domain Eukaryota; kingdom Viridiplantae; phylum Streptophyta; class Magnoliopsida; order Malvales; family Malvaceae; genus Gossypium; species Gossypium bickii. Next base: position 30,496,594 of record CP106712.1, read on the forward strand.
AAATTGCTATTTAAGGTCCTCTAATTAATATTCTACAGCTATTTCACACAAATAGCTTCTAGAATCTCACATTTTGCAACTTTTGTAATTTAGTCCTTTTGGACAATTGAGCCAAAATTTCACAAAATTGCTTCATGAAACTTTCACACTAACATGCAAACATAGCATAAACCCCAAAAACTCATACCTAGACCTCGAATTTGTGGTCTCGCACCACTATTCTGACTAGGCCCTAAATCAGGATGTTATACCTCTCCACCCTTTAGAGATTTTTACAGACAAAAATCTTACCAGCAAAGAGGTTTAGATGTTGCTCTCTCATAATCTCTTTCGTTTCCCACGTAGCCTCTTCCACACCGTGTTTCTGCCACAACACTTTCACTAGTGCTATGCTCTTATTTCTCAGCTGTTTCACCTCTCAGCCAAGATCTTAATCGGCTCCTCTTCATAAGACATATCCAGTCTTATCTCAATTTCCGTTGAAGGAATCACATGTGAAGGATCGAAGCAATACAGTCGCAATATCGACACATGGAACAAATTATGAATCTTTTCCAACTCTACCAGCAAAGCCAACCGGTAAGCTACTGGCCCGACTCTGTCTGTAATCTCATAATCTTCTTCCACGGGGACACTTTCAAAAACACCTTGTCACCCACCTCAAACTCAATCTTTTTTCTTTTCAAATCCGCGTACGACTTCTGTCGGTCCGAAGCAGCTTTCAGACTATTATGGATTACTCTCACTTTCTCTTCGGTTTCTTTTACCAGATCAACCCCATGGATCCGCTTTTCACTAAGCTCGATCCAATACAATGGAGTCCGACACTTACGACCATACAAGGCCTCATACAGAGCCATCTATGTACTTGACTGATAACTGTTATTGTAAGCAAATTCGACCAAAGGTAGATATCTCTCCTAACTACCTATGAATTCTAACACACAGCATCGAAGCATATCTCTGAGAATTTGAATTACTCTTTTAGACTGACCATCAGTTTGCGGATGGAACGTAATACTGAAATTCAACCTCGTACCCATGGCCTCTTGCAACTTCTTCCAAAATCTCGAAGTAAACCTCGGATCTCTATCCAATATAATAGACATAGGCACACCAGGCAATCTTACGATCTCTGCCACATACAAATCAGCTAACTTATCCAGCGAATAATCAACATGTACTGGGATAAAGTGAGCCGACTTTGTTAGTCTATCTACAACAACCCATACAGCATCTTTCTTTTTCGGAGTCATCGGTAACCCCGTTACAAAATCCATGGTAACCTGATCCCACTTCCATTCGGGAACCATCACTAGCTGAAGCAATCCCGAAGGCACTTGATGCTCAGCTTTCACTTGTTGACAAATCAGACACTTTGCCACAAACTCTAAAATATCTCTTTTCATACCCAGCCACCAATAAAACTTCCTCAAATCATTGTACATTTTCGTACTACCCGGATTTACTGACAAACATCTACTGTGGGCTTTCTTTCAGATTAACTCTTTATCTCTAGGTACAAAAATTATGTCATGGTATAGCAAAAAACCATTCGAGCCCACTCAAAAATCAGAATCACCTTCAGATCTGCACTTAGCTCTCTTAGTTTGCATCTCACTCTCATTTCTCTGAGCCTCACATATCTGTTGAACAAATAGTTGCTTAGCTCTCAACTCTGCCAAAATAGCACCATCATTAGCTATTGCTAAACTCGTGCTCATAACTCTTAGAGCATACAAGGATTTTCTACTCAGGGCATTCGTAACCACATTCACTTTTCCCGTGTGATAATCAATGACTAATTCATAGTCTTTCAATAACTCAAGCCACCGCCTCTACCTTAAATTCAGATCCTTCTGATCCATCAAATATCTCAAACTCTTGCGATCCGTAAAGATTCTGCACTTCTCACCATACAAGTAATGTCGCCAAATCTTTAACGCGAAAACAATCACAACCAACTCCAAATCATGAGTCGGATAATTCTTCTCATGCGGTTTTAGCTGTCTCGAGGCGTAAGCGACTACCTTACCCTCTTGCATCAATACGCAACTGAGACCATTAAACGATGCATCACTGTAAACCACGAACTCTTTCCTTAATTCTGGTTGAACCAAAATCGGTGCTTTAGTCAACATTGTTTTCAGTCTCTCAAAACTCTATTGACAAGTTTCATTCCATTCAAACTTGACATCTTTATGCAAAAGTTTCGTCATCGGGGTAGCAATCACAGAGAATCCCTTTACAAAACGTCTGTAATATCCTGCTAATCCCAATAAACTTCTGATTTCTAACACATTCTTAGATGTTTCCAATCCACAATAGCCGAAATCTTACTTGGGTCAACTCTGACACCATCACTCGACACAATGTGTCCTAGAAATCCGACCTCTCAGAGCCAAAACACACTCTTGCTAAACTTAGCATACAACTACTTATCTCTTAAAGTTTGCAAGACAATTCTCAAATGCTCTTCATGATCGTTCTTATCCCGAGAATAGATCAATATGTCGTCAACGAAGACAACCACAAACTTGTCCACATATGGTCTAAAAACACAGTTCATCAGATCCATAAAAATCGCAGGTGCATTCGTTATACAAAACAGTATAACCAAAAACCCATAATGGCCATACCTTGTTCAAAATGCAGTTTTCAACACATCTTGCGCTTTCACTCTCAACTGATAGTAACCAGACCTCTCTATCTTGGAGAACACTGTAGCTCCTTTAAGTTGATCGAAAAGGTCAACAATCATTGGTAAAGGATACTTATTCTTCACCGTCACCTTGTTGAGTTGTCTATAGTCAATACACAATCTCATAGACACATCTTTCTTCTTCACAAATAATACCGGAGCACCCCACAGTGAGTAACTCGGTCTTACAAAACCCTTATCTGTTAACTCTTGCAACTGTACCTTCAGTTCTTTCAACTCTAAAGGTGCCATTCTATATGGAGCAATTGAAATCGGTGTCGTTCCTGGAGTCAACTCAATCCCAAACTCAACTTCTCACTAGAGGTAATCCGGGTAACTCTTCCGGGAATACATTCGGATACTCACGTACCACTGGTACTGTTTCAAACTTCACTCCAACCTCTCGAGTATTCAACACGAAGGCGAGGTAGGATTCACACCCTTTTCTCAAACATTTCTCTGCCACTAGGGAAGAAATCATCACTAGTAGACTATTTGATCCACCTGATTCAACCCGAACCACATCTCCACTCTCACATTTCAATTCAATAAACTTACTACCGCAGTTCACTAAGACATTATGGTGGTTAACCAATCCATGCCAAGGATTAAATCAAACTCATCAAACAGCAACAACATAAGGTTTGCCAGAAAACAATGACTCTCAATCAATAAAGGACAATTTTTATACACTTTGTCCACTAACACATGCTTTCCTAACGGGTTTGACACCTTAACCACAATATCCGTAGACTCAACGGTCATACTCAAATTAGTTACTAATCTCATGCAGATATAAGAATGAGTAGACCCTGGATCTATTAACGCAATAACAAAGGTGTCATAGAGAGAAAAAGTACCCGTTATCACATCTGGGGAGGATGCCTCTTTGCGAGCGCGAATATCATACGTCCTTGCGAGTGCCCGACCCTTCGGTCTCACAACAGAATCTTTGGATGCACCTATACCACTATTCCCACCTCTCGGGTTTCTAGGTGGTCTACCTCTTACAGACACATCACTGGATCTTATCCCTTGCTTCTTTTCCATATCATCCCCCTCGGGGCAGTTTCGAATAAAGTGATCGGGGGAGCCACAGTTATAATAGTTCCGGCTGTTACCCCAACACTCTTTGGTGTGATATCTACCATAATTTGGACACTCTGGCTTGCTCTTTGTATTGCCCACACTTTCTATCGAGGTGTCTTGGACTCTCGAACCCGAACGAATATTGCCCAAGTCTTGATGCGAATAACCCACTGGTGCTGTCGTCCGAGGATTTCCTTCCTTGGATTTTTTCGACTGGGCTTGATTCGACTTGCCCATCGGCCTCTTTCTAGCAGCTCGGGCTTCACTCACAGCCCTTCTCTTTTCTTTACTCAACTCTTCGTCCTCACTTGCCCTTTCAACTAACACCACAAACTCTTTCAACTCCAGAATACCCACTAGGAGTTTGATGTCCTCATTCAGTCCATCTTCGAACCTTTTACACAAGATGGTCTCTGTCGAAACACACTCTTGAGCGTATTTACTAAGCCTAACAAACTCACGCTCATACTCCGCTACTGACATTCTTCCTTGTTTCAACTCAAGGAATTCCTTCCTTTTCAGATCAATAAATCGTTGGCTTATATATTTCGTTTGGAATTCTTCCAGAAAGAAGTCCCACGTCAGCCGCTCTTTCGGGACCACCAACGTTAATGTCTTCCACCAATGGTATGCCGAATCCCTAAACAAAGATACGACACACTTCAAGCTCTCTTCGAGTGTACATGAGAGTTCATCAAACACTCTCATCGAGTTCTCTAACCAAAACTCCGCCCTCTCGGGGTCATCATCTACCTTTGCTCTAAACTCCTCAGCCCCATGCTTTCTAATCTTATCCACCGGGGGTTTCGATATCCTCACAACATCAATACTTGATGAGCCACTGGATTTGGCTGAGGTATAGGAGCAGGTTAAGCATTAGGGTTCGCTCGAACATAGTCCGAGTACCAATTACTCATCATATGGAGAAAGGCTTCCTGTGCCCCTTCTTATTGACCCCTAGCCTTGGGTCCACTTTGTACAGGCACGGTCCCTTGCGCAGGAGCCGCCGCATTACTAGCTGCTTCATCAGCAGTAGATTGATCGAGATCTATATACTATACGAAACAATATTTAAAATCATCATAAACCACCACATTATCATAGTACACTTATGGCATGTAAAGCTAGACTCTTACACCCGCTACGGTAGTCCTAGAATCGACTAAACCATAGCTCTGATACCATTAAATGTAACACCCCTTACCCAAGTTCTACGCCATAACCGGGTCCAAGGTATTACCATAATAAAACCACTTGATCGCCACTTAGGCTCATCGTGACTACTCTCTTAAGTCATCTCAACAACCTCATTTTTGACTTACGAGGCCTCATTCATATACACGAGGGCTCCCGAGACAAAATTAGAACATTACCAATCTAAAAAAAAATTGGCTCTTTTGTATAGTGCTAACACACTCGTACAAGAAGAGACATGCCCGTGCATAGACCCACACTCCCATGCTCCTCAACCGTGGTGAATACTAACTACATACACACAGCCTCAAAGCCTAGTCACACGTCCGTGTGGCTAGCCCGTGGCCAACACTGACTAAACTCACACAGCCTATACACACGCTCATGTGGCTAGCCCGTGGTCTACTCTAACTTAAAATGTTAACATAGAGCTGACGCACGGCCAAGTCACATGCCCATGGGCTGACCGTGTGTCACACATAGTCTAGATACACACCCGTGTGTCTATCCACATGGACAAAAACGAAGCTATGTGCCAAGTTACTTTCATCCTTCTAGCATACGCAATATGCATTCATTCAACACATCCATAAACAACTCAAATTGAATTGCAATCTCACATAGATAACTACAACCTTTTCATAAAATAAGGTAGCCAACCACTATGGCATTATACAAAATAGACTATCCATCTAAAGGCCAACACATCTTAGCCATTTACAACAAAATTCATTAACTTGTCTGGCCTCTATACATGCCATATACAAAACATTGATGCTCATGTACCAGAGTGTACTGATAATGTGGACAATCTTCCAATTGATCCTCGTATCTCGATTCAACACTTTTACTCTATAAAACAAGGGAAAAGAAAGTGAGTAAGCTTTGAGCTTAGTAAGTTTACACATAAACAATTAAACATCATAGTATAAGCTAAACAACAATTAGCAATATACTAACATATAATGTACAACTATGCTTACTCTTTCCATCCCTTATCATATTCCCAACACATCATGAGTCACATACTCATAACCATTGAAATGCACCCCTGCAATCACTAACACATTTACACAATATGCAACATAAAATCATTTCTCGATAATTCATCCACACAGCTAATTAACACAATAATACAACCACACAACTAATCCACACATCTAACCCACACAGCTAATTTATCGGTGGTTTCATACTTAGCCCACCACAATTAATTAATAAGGTAGTACCGCACTTAGCCTACCACAAAGTTATTCATAGTGGCTTCGCACATAGCCAGCTTATCGTCAATATGCATTAAGATGGTATCGCACTTAGCCCACCACTTAACATTCTGACCACACATTCACATATCTATTTACTTAACCATACATCTATTCACAAATTCTACCGCATTCATCCCACCTAGGTTTTTAATCATGCTACATACTAGCTAGCGTTAACAAATTGCAAGTATGAATGCATTCTATAAGCATAGACTTATCTCGATACTCAAAAGTATAGGAATATGCAATCTAGTCCACCACCTTTCTCTTGCCTCGGTTTAGATCCGGGCTTCGTCTTTCTTGATCTATAATGAATAAATCAGCTTATTTAATACACACATTGACTACATTGACACTTATCTCATACTTTGACAAAATTACTCTTTTGCCCCTAATCTTTCTCATAATTACACTTTTGCCCTAAGGCTCGTAAAGTGATTTTTATTCAACTTTCTAGCCTTTCATGCTTAGCCGAATCACTTACTCAACTAAAGCATCCCCCAATTCTCACTAAATCACACATGTATGACCAAGCTTAAAACTTTCACAAACTCCCTACATGCATTTTCATGGAAAATCACTTAACAAAAGGTGTTTCTACTATATCAAGCTTTCATAATCTTCCATAAAACATCAACATACATGCATGTCATAAATGGCCACATTTTTGAACATTCATTATAGCTCATCAAATAGCTAAAAATAGCTTATTCATGCTACTAGGACATCAAAAATACGAAGAATATCAAAAACGAGGCTTGGATGCACTTACTAGCAAGCTTGAAAAATTTGAAGAACCCTAGCAATGGCTCTTGAAAATATCGGCAGCCTTGGAGAAGAAGATGAATGAATTTTGTCATCTTTTCCTCCTTTTTAATCATTTAATTGTTAAATGACCAAAATGCCCTTTTTGATAAACTTTCTATTTTAACTCATCCATGCCTAATTTTGTCCAAAAATTAGAATTTAGGTAAATTGATATTTAAGAACATCTAAATAATATTCTAAAACTATTTCACACAAATAGCTTCTAGAATCTCACATTTTCAACGTTTGCAATTTAGTCCTTTTGGACAATTCAATTGAAATTTCACAAAATTGCTTCATGAAACTTTCAAACTAACATGCAAATGTAGCATAAACCTCAAAAACTCATACATAGACCTCGTATTTGTTGTCTCGCACCACTATTCTGACTAGGCCCTAAACAGTACTACTGGTGGCACGGTATGAAAAGAGATATTTTAGATTTCGTGTCAAAATGTTTGATATGTCAGTAAGTAAAAGCTGAGCATCAAGTGCCTTCTGGATTACTTCAGCCGATTATGATACCTGAATGGAAATGGGATCGAGTTACTATGGATTTCGTATCTGGTTTACCGTTGACACAGAGTATGATACGATCTGGGTTATTGTTGATAGATTGACAAAATCGGCTCACTTTATTTGGGTCCGTACAGATTACTCACTCGATAAGCTAGTCGAATTATACATTTCTCAAATTGTACGATTGCATGGGGTACCTATTTCTATTATTTTGGATAGAGATCTGAGATTTACATCGCGGTTTTGGAAGAAACTGCAAGATGCATTAGGTACTAAATTGTATTTTAGTACAGCTTTTCACCCCCAGATGGATGGTCAATCCGAGAGAATTATTCAAATACTTGAGGATGAGATGTTGTGTTCTCGAGTTTGAGGGTAGGTGGAAACGATACTTACCTTTGGTTGAATTTGCATGCAATAATAGCTTTCAATTGAGTATCAAAATGGCACCTTATGAACCTTTGTACGATCGTAAATGTCGTACACCTTTCTATTGGACCGAGCTCAGTGAAACAAGATATACGGGGTTGATTTGGTTAAAGAAACCGAACAGAAAGTAAAAGTGATCCGAGAAAGTTTGAAAGCAGCGTCAGATCATTAGAAATCATATACGGACTTGAAATGTAAAGATATAGAGTTTTAGATTGGTGACCGTCTGTTTTTGAAAGTCTCACCGTGGAAGAAAATACTCCGATTTGGTCACAAAGGGAAATTGAGTCCGAGATTCATTGGACCATATGAGGTTTTGGAACGGATTGGGCTGGTTGCGTATAAATTTTTATTGCCATCTGAACTAGAAAAGATCCATAATGTTTTTCATGTTTCGATGCTCCGATGGTACAGATCTGACCCCTCTCATGTGATTAGTCCGTCAGAGGTTGATATACAGTTTGATTTAACCTATGAGGAAAAATCAATCCGTATCCTGGCTCATGAAGTGAAACAGTTGCGTAATAAGAAAATATCATTGGTAAAAGTGCTTTGGCTTAAGCACGGAACTGAGGAAGAACATGGGAACTTGAGGCTTCGATGAATGAACGATACCCAAACTTATTCATCGGTAAGATTTTTGAGGACGAAAATTCTTAAGGGGGAGAGTTGTAACAGCCCGATTCTAACCCTAATCGGAACGGTGGTTTCAGGACCATGAATTCGAGTTGGAAAAATATCTTAATATTATTTTCTATGTTCATTATGTGTGAATTGGTGTGTGTGAAATTTTTGTATTAAAATTTGATCATTTTGGTGCTTAATTGTGAAAAAGAGCTTAATCGCGTAAAATGAAAATTTGAGGGTTAAATGAGATAGTGCCGAATTGATGATGTCTTTACAAATTGGAGGTTTAAAGTAGCAATATGGCCATAAAATGAACATAGTGGACGGTTGGTATGCATGTAATAGTAGTTTGAATTGTTTATTGTATTTTATATTATTATGTTATAATTTAATATGATAAAAATAATATATTTGATAAAAAGATGAAAGTGCTCATCTTATTCATGGTTATTGGCAGAAACTAAGAGAAAAGAATTGTAACACCCCTATCCCGTGTTCGTCGCTGGATTAAGGTTAGGAGCGTTACCAGACAGATCGAAAACATTCACAGACAAAATCATACATTCAATCATCATTCTCAGACATAATGTCCCATAAACGGGTCCTCGAGACCTTAATCATGCTTAGAAGTCGAGTCGGGACCTAACAGGAACACAAATGAAACTTCATGAAAATTTAAAACCTTTCTAACCTACAGGTGAGACACGTCCGTGGAAGGAGACCGTGTGCCATCCACGACTTCTAGACACCCCCGTGTGTCCTTTCGCGTCTATATACTGACTTGTTCCCCACACACCACGGACACGGCGGCCAGTGTCCGCACTGCGGTCCCAGTCTCGACTTCCCACCACGGCCATCACACACGCCCATGTCAAGGCCGTGTTATTTTTAGGCTAATTCTGCCAATTCACCCACGGTCTTAGGCATGCCCGTGTGCCACAACCGTGTGACATTATAGGCCATTTACAAGGCCAAAATGCCACACATAAGGGTCAAACCTATAAACAACATATATCATCCCATTTCATTCACATTTAGCCATCAAAACATAACAAATAGTCATCCCAAATCAGGCATATTTGGCAACTAAGGAAATCACACACTAATACATTCAAAACCAACTCCAAACATAACAATTTGGATGACCAAACCACAATTATGCCAAAACATCATTCATCTATAAACTTACCATATCAACCATGTCATATATCAACTAATCATGCCAAAAAAACTTTTCAAATCATATTCATTTAAGCATAATACCAAAACATAACTAGCCAAATCACATCTCTAAGTTAACTTTACAATTCATAACAAGAACTAGCCTATACATGCGATATCGAGCCATATACATATCCAAGGTGTACCACAATGATTTTAATAGTGTGATGACGATCCTTGACGGTGTCGAGCCATCAGTAGCTTTGACAACCTATAAAACAGATTAAACACACACAGAGTAAGTTTTCCAAAAGCTCAGTAAGTCATATACAAACAAACTTAACAAAGAAGGCATATATGCAAATAAATACATTGGCACATATCAATCACTTAGTCAACTTTCACTTATTTACTTTGGTTCATACAATTTTAACCACATTAGCCATTTTCACCATTCAAGAATTATATAAACATATAGCTCATCTAGCCAAAACAATTCTTATCATCAAAAATTCCATATACATCTCATCATAGTAAAATCTCTTAGATGCTTACCTTATATACACAAATAGTGTAAAATCAACATACCTGAATCGGATTGAATATCACATAGTTTTTCATAGCTCGGATTTATAATTCTTATCACAAACTTGTCCGTTGAACCAATAGGAATTTAGTAGGATACTCAGAAGGCTCGAAATTAGCCGCACGATGCCAACGTCCCAGACGAGGTCTCACGCACTCGGATATTGATGCCACTGTCCCGGATAGGGTCTTACACAAATCAATGCGATGCCAATATCCCAGACACGGTCTTACACGTAAAGCTCATATCGATACCAACATCCCAGACATAATTAATCCTTTTATTCACTAATTCACTCAATTCAATCCATACATACATATTTTGGGCTATTTACAAGTTAGCACTAACATTTGCACGTTTTATCAATTTAGTCCAATTTTCTCAAAACATCAAATTCACAAAATCTAGCCATGTTCATGCTTAGCCGAATATTCATACAACACATATAAGCCCACATTTTTCATCAAATTCAAAAATTAGTCCCTCAATTTGCCATTTTCTCAATTTAGGCCTATTTCGCTAAATTCATCAAAAATTCAAGAACAAAATATGTTCATCTAACTCATATCTTTCATTTAACACCAAAAATCATCAAAAAGCTTAACATATCATCAATGGCATCTCACACAAACATCATCAATACTCAAAATTAGTACATGGGTTTGATAGCTCCTGAAGCAACGATTACAAAAACATAAAAATTATCGAAAACTGACTAAAACATACCTTGAATTTAAGCTGTCAAATGGCTGAACCTTAGCAAACTTATTCTTTCTTTTTCTTTTACTAGCTCCGGTCAAAACAAAAATAATAAAGATGAACACTTTCATCATTTGTTTCATTTATTTTATGATAATAAAACAATTACCTTTTTAGCCATTTAAAAGATATTAAGCATCATTAGACAACAAGGGTATAATAGGCCATTTACCATCCACTATATAAATAGTGGTCTATTTGCCATTTAAGGCCACAACTTTACAAAGCCACATTCAATGCAATTTCATCCTTTTGTTAAATTAGACACACAGACGAACAAATTAGCTTCCGAAAATTTATCACATGCTCAATCACATTCCAACAACACAGAAAATAATATTAAAATATTATACAGACTCAGATTTGTGGTCCCGAAACCACTATTCCTACTAGGGTATTAATCGGACTATTACAATTCTCCCCCTTAAGGATTTTCGTCCTCGAAAATCTTACCGTTAAACAGAGTCGGATATTGTTGTCTCACTGAATCTTCTGGTTCCCACGTTACCTCTTCAATTCCATGCCGATTCCATAATACTTTCACTAAAGGAATTTTCTTGTTTCTCAACTCTTTCACTTCATGAGCTAAGATACCGGATCGGTTCCTCTTCATATGTCATATTAGATCTGATTTCAATTTCAGACGGAGCAATTACATGTGACAGATTGGACCAATATCTACGAAGCATTGAAACATGAAATACATTGTGTATCTTTTCTAGTTCATAAGGCAACTTCAATCTATAAGCAACAGGCCCAACATGTTCAATGATCTCATACGGTCCAATGAACCTCAGACTTAATTTGCCTTTACGACCAAATCGAAGCACTTTCTTCCACGGAGACACTTTTAGAAATACTTTGTCGCCGATTTCAAATTCTCTATCTTTTCGTTTCAAATCTGCATACGATTTTTGACGATCAGATGGTGCTTTCAAACAATCTCGGATTAGTTTCACTTTCTATTCTGAGTCTTTTATTAAATCAATCCCATGTAGCTTATTTTCACTAAGTTCAGTCCAATATAGAGGTGTTCGACATTTACGTCCGTACAAAGCTTCATAAGGTGCCATTTTGATACTCGACTGAAAGTTGTTATTATACGTAAATTCGATCAATGGCAGATACTGTTCCCACGAACAATTAAACTCAAGTATACAGCATCTCAACTTATCTTCAAGAATCTGAATAATTCGTTCAGACCGACCATCTGTTTGTGGATGAAAAGCTGTACTGAAGTGTAATTTCATGCCCAAATCCTCTTGCAGTTTCTTCCAGAATCTCGATGTGAATCTCGGATCTCTATCTGACACAATGGATAGTGGCACCCCGTGCAATCTCACAATTTCAAAAATATAAAGCTCAGCTAATCTATCAAGTGAGAAATCAAATCTTACTAGAATAAAATGGGCAGGTTTAGTTAATCTATCAACTATGACCCATATCGCATCTTTCTTTCTCTGAGTCTGAGGTAAACCAGAAACAAAGTCCATGGTCACTCTATCCCATTTCCATTTAGGAATCAGAATTGGTTGTAACAACCCAGACGGAACTTGATGATCGGCTTTCACTTGCTGACAGACTAGACATTTTGAAACAAAATCAAAAATGTCCCTTTTCATACTAGACCACCAGTAGTGTCATTTCAAATCATGATACATTTTAGTACTTCCCGGATGAACACATAGATGACCATTATGAGCTACACATAATATCAATTGAATCAACTCTAGATTTCTCAGAACACAGATACGATCCCGAAATCTCAAACAATCATCAGTAACTTGAAATTCAGATTCAGAATTTACTTCAGACTGAGCTCGTTTCGCTAACAATTCATTATCAGATTTCTGAGCATCACATATCTGTTGTAAAAACAACGGTTTTGCTTTTAATTCAGCCATCACAGAACAGTCATCAAATAAATCCAACTGAGTACTCAAAGCTTGTAATGCAAACAACGATTTTCTACTCAGAGCGTCTACAACAACATTTGCTTTACCAGGATGATAATCTATCACAAGCTCATAATCTTTTAACAGCTCTAACCATCTTCTTTGACGCAGGTTTAAATATTTCTGAGTCATTAGATATTTCAGACTTTTATGATCTAAAAACACGTGACATTTCTCACCGTACAAATAATGACGCCAAATCTTTAGTGCAAACACAATCGCAGCTAACTCAAGGTCATGCGTCGGGTAATTCTTTTCATGAGGCTTCAACTGTCTCGCGGCATAAGCTACCACTTTGCATTCCTGATTCAAAACACATCCCAGACCATTTAACAAAGCATCACTGTATACAACAAATTCTTTACCCGATTTTGGCTATACCAACACTAGAGCTTCTGTTAACAGAGTTTTCAACTGATCAAAACTTTTCTGACACTTATCCAGCCATTCAAATCTAACATCTTTCTGAAGTAGTCTAGTCAACAGAGTAGCTATAGTCGAGAAGCCTTTTACAAATCTGCGGTAATAGCCAGCTAAACCCAGAAAACTACGAACTTCAGACAAATTTCTCAGAGGTTTCCAATTCAGAATAGCAGAAATCTTGCTCGGATCAACTCAAATTCCAGAAGCTGACACAATATGTCCCAGAAAACTAACCTCGTGTAACCAGAATTCACATTTGCTGAATTTCGCATACAATTGCTATTCTCTCAAAGTTTGCAAAACAATTCTCAAATGTTCAGCATGTTTAGCCTCATCACGCGAATAAATCAAAATGTCATTAATGAATACGACAACAAATCTATCTAGATACGGTCTGAAAATTCTGTTCATCAGATCCATAAAAACATCAGGAGCATTGGTTAGTCCAAATGGCATAACTAAAAATTCGTAATGCCCGTACCTCATTCTGAAAGCAATCTTCGGAATATTTGAATCTTTCACTCTCAACTGATAGTATCCCGATCTCAGGTCAATCTTGAAAAACACAGTAGCTCCTTTTAGCTGATTAAATAAATCATCAATTCTCGGCAACGGGTATTTATTCTTTATTGTCACCTTATTCAACTGACGATAGTCGATACACATTCTCACCGTGCCATCTTTTTTTTTTCACAAATAGAACAGGAGCACCCCAAGGCGAGAAACTTGGTCTAGCAAACCCTCTATCAGTTAATTATTGCAACTGTGACTTTAACTCTTTCAACTCTGTGGGTGCCATTCTATACGAAGCTATCGAAATAGGTGTAGTAACAGGTAACAACTCAATACCAAACTCAACTTCACAAATCGGAGGAAAACCCGATAACTCTTCAGGAAACACATCAGAAAACTCACAGACAATAGGTACTGACTCAATCTTCCTTTCAGACACCTTTTATTCTATTACATAAGCAAAATATGCCTTGTAACCCTTATTCAAATAACCCTGAGCTTTCAAAACAAATATCACAGTAGGCAATCCATTCAAATCATTAGACACAACTCGTACAATCTCATCATTCAGACATCTCAAATCTATAGTCTTTCTTTTGCAGTTTACAACAGCATCATGCATAAACAACCAATCCATACCCAGAATAATATCAAATTCATCAAATGGAAAAAGCTTCAGATCAATAGAGAAACATACATCTTGAAACATTAACGGACAGTTCTTACATACTTTGTCAACAAGGACACTTTTACCTAAGGGGTTCGATACTTTTATAACAAATTCAGTAGACTCTACAAGCAAAGTCTTGCTGAAGAATAAATTCATGCATATATATGAATGCGTAGAACCAGGGTCTATCAAAGCAATCACAAAAGTACTGTAAAGAGTAAAAGTACCCGTTATAACATCTAAAGATGAAGCTTCCTCTCGAGCTCAAATAGCATATGCTCTGGCGGGTGCTCTAGCTTCAGATCTGACAACATTATCCCTCGTAGTTCTCTGACTACAACTAACATTTCTGACATTCTTCGATGGCCTACCTCTCACAGGTGCATTATCAGATCTCAAATTCTGAACAGTCTCTAGTTCCACAGGCTCAGGGCAATCATGTATAAAATGATCAAGTGATCTACATCTAAAGCAAGCTCTATCATTTAATCTACAACTTCCAGGATGTCTTTTTCTATAATGTTTACATTCAGGTCTCTCGGATCAAACATTTCCAATGCTGGCCACTGAAGTTACTGGAGTTTTTAGAACTCATTTGCGATCTAGCTCGATTTCTGTTCAAATGACCCACATTATCTCTGGAACGACTTTGATCATCTCTAATTTTCTTCGAAGCAAACTGAAATGATCTACTCTGAAATCTCTTTCTTTTGAACTGAAAAGATTCAGCCTTTCTTTTATCTTTCCCAAGTGCATCAGCTTTACACGCTCTATCAACGAGTATAATGAACTTTTTTATTTCTAATATCCCGACTAACAGATGAATGTCTTCATTAAGACCATCTTCGAACCTTTTGCACATTATAGCTTCAGATGATACACATTCTCGAGCATACTGACTTAGTCTCACGAATTCTCATTCGTACTCAGAAACAGTCATTCGACCCTATTTAAGTTCCAGAAATTCTTTCCGTTTCTGATCAACGAATCTCTCACTGATATATTTCTTCCGAAACTCGATCTAAAAGAAATCTCATGTGACTCGTTCTCTCGGAACAATAGAAATTAGAGTTTTCCACCATTGATATGCTGCATCTCGGAGTAGTGATACAACATATTTTATACAATCTTTTGGAGTCAAAGACATTTCGTCGAATACCCGGATAGTATTTTCAATTCAGAACTCAGCCTTTTTAGCATCATCATCTTTATTAGCTCGAAATTCTTCGGCCCCATACTTAGGGATCTTGCCAATAGGAGGCTTACTTCTGAGGGGGATTAACCGGGGGTGAAGGTTACGAAATAGTCGGGTTACTCTTAACAAACTGAGTGAACCACTCACTCATCATTTGGAAGAAATCTTGTTTAGCTTCTCCCTCTTGACCGCTCGTATCCGATCTCGATTCAGAGGGCGTTGTCCCTTGCGCGGGAGCAGGTGCATTACTTCCTATGTAACACCCCAAACCCGGTCAATACGCCATGAGCGAATCTGGTATGTCACTGAGGAAAATACTTTGAGGAAAAACAAATTAATGATTTAATTTTTGTGAAAACCCTTTGAAAATTCTATATTTGTAGAAATAAGTTAAAACTGAAAATTTACTTTGAAATTACGTAAAACTTTAAAATAGGCGAATAAATCATAGGTTAGAAAACATTTATATCATTAAAAAAAAACCCGAATTATTACTTTGCAAACCATTTGCATTTGATTGTAGAAACTTAATATTTGAAAATCATTTAAATTATCGAAAACACTTAAATTGTTAAGATTGTTAAATAATTTATGTTACCCGATGGTAACGCTTTTAAAATCATCGCGTTGTATAGTTTAGAAAACTTTGTGCTCAATTTATTATAATAATCAAGAAATTTATAACCCATATTTAAAACATGCTCAAAACATAAAAATAATCCAAACCATAATTTAGAGAGGCCTTATTACAAACCCACAAAATATAAAAACCAAATATAAATAAAGTAACGTTCTCAAACCAAAGTTCACGTAGAACCAAAATTTATTGCATGGCCTCCTCAAGTTCATCCGGCTCCTCATCCGCGATCTCACGAATCACCTGTAATGATAAGGGAGAAGGTGAGTCACCAAGACTCAGTGCATATTCCCTCACTCGGGTAAATGCCACATACTTACACAAATTATAAAAAAGCACATATATGTATAATGCACCCAACCTAGCCATCCATAACTCCTTTTCTACCCCGTGTGGTACCAAACCACTGGTGGTGCCAAACCACTGGTGTCCCGAGGACACAAATGTGATACCAAATCACTGGTGACCAAAGTCACGAATAATCAAGTGTGGGGCCAACCCACGTGTGACACCAAATCACGGGCGACGATCCCATATCTCAAAAGTGGGGCCAACCCACGGTGGAATTAATCCACAGGGACAAGACGCTATGAGGTCCCCAACCTCTAGTGTCCGAAGACACGAATGTGATATCAAATCACTGGTGGTACCAAACCACTGGTGACCGAAGTCACGAATCATCAAGTTGTGGGGCCAACCCACGTGTGATACCAAATCACTGGCAGACAATCCCATATCTCAAAAGTGGGGCCAACCCACAGTGGTGTAAAACCAGAGGGACGAGTCGCTATGAGGTCCCAAGCCTCTGGTGTCCGAAGGCACGAATGTGATACCAAATCACTGGAGATACCAAATCTCTGGTGTCCGTCGACACGATATCAATCTTCCCCCTCCTCTCATATTGCCCATATCAATGCAATAGATAAACAAATCATGTCACATACTTTGATATGTATCTCATAACAAATATCATAAATCGTAGATCATGATTTCAATCCACATGTATTAACAACATAATGAAACGGACTTACCCAAATCCTCATTCATACCATCATGGTATCATATCCAAATCTCATCGATTTTCCCACTTTCATAATATGATTAGTCGTAACACACATAAACATACATATATAAACCAGGTTATAAAGTGTGTAACATACACACCTTTCACCAAAGCAATAACTAACGTCCGAAGATCCGATCTACCACTAGATCACCTTGTCCTACAATCGACCAATATTAAGATTATGAATAAAGGCCATTCGGCCATATCACTAAATCCCAAAAGCCTTAGACTTTCTCAACCAACTTAAATAATATCGAATCCTTACCACTTGACTTACCAACTTCGATCGCTAAAGGAATGAGACTTAGATCGATTGCTTCCAACGTCCGAAAAGCCTAAAAGAAATCGGTTCCTAAAATGGTTAAAACCTTGCAAACCAATGCCCATAGATTCGGCCTTAGTCCACAAGAAAAATAACATAGAGACGAGAAAAGAATTGAAGAGAATCGGCCATGAATACTTCTTACCCTTTTCCAAAATTGATTGAAGAAAACAAAAGGAAATCCACCCTTGAATATTCGGCCAAAAATAATACTAAAAGAGAGGAAGAAGGTTCAGCTATATAGTTATGAGAGAAGAAAACAAATGATATGAGAATAAAAAGTTAAGAAGTACTTGAGTGGCAAGAAAATCAAAATGAGAGAGAGAGAAAATTCGGCTTTAGTAAACAATGGAAGAAAAATCAAGTAAAGATGGGGAAGAGAAGGTTCGGCCAAAAAGAAAGAGAAAAGGAATGGGGTTGAGCAATCATCAAAAGAAGAAAAGAGAGGGATGGGAGAAATGAGATTCGGTCAACACTAATTTTACCAAAGAAGAAAATGCACAAAATACAAAAATGTAGTTTTGGTTCAAAATGACAAATGGAAGAAAGAAAATGGTATTTGTTTCAAACAAAATGATGCTAAAACCAAAAGAAATTTTGCACCAAAAGTACCATAGACATTCTGCCAAAGGAGAGAATTTTTGGAGAGGAAAAACAATTGCAAAAAGATGTTCAAATGACAAAAATTGGCCAATATTCCCCCCCCAAAGCTACTTACAAAATTCGGCCACCCCCCTAGACACCCATGCCGTCCACATTCATGCACTAAAGCCTTGAATAAAGTTTCCAAAACATCTTCCATATTCCATGCCTTTTGTCCCCTCAATATACCATAACTTTAAGATAACCTTCCATAATCTTAAGATTCTTATCCCTTATTTCAAGCTTTCCATAAACCAAAATTCATCTTACCAAAAACAATAGTCCAACCTATCATAAACATAGGTTGACCGCCCATTAATGCTAGACATAAAAAATAAAATCTTTAAAAATGCTTTCCATGATACTCGAACCTCTAACCTCAAGCCACCTTTCAAGCTTCTTAACCAACTTGCCACTTACTCTTCTTATGCTATAAATGAACACTTAAATTAACTTAAGTGCTAAGTTCACTTAATCCACTTCATTAAATGAACCATACTAAAATTTATTCCAGCTTCCTAAATTAAAATCAAGCCTTCACAAGACTATGCTAACACACAAAATTCATACTCGACCCAACACAAATGATACTCAAATTTTGGGATATTACAATTCTACCCCCTTAAGAAAATTTTGTCCTCGAAATTACCTGATCAAAAGAGTTGAGGATACTGTTGCCTCATTGCATCCTCCGGTTCCCATGTAGCTTCTTCCACGCCATGATTCCGCCATAAGACCTTTACTAAAGGAACTGTCTTCCTACGCAAAACTTTCACATCTCAATCTAGAATCTGCACAGGTTCCTCTTCCACTGTCAAATCTGGACTCACTTCTATTTCCTCTACTGCCACGACATGCGATGGATCAGAACGATAGCGTCTAAGCATGGAGACATGAAACACATTGTGAATCTGACTCAGTTCCGCTGGCAACTCAAGCTGATAAGCTACTGGTCCCACTCGTCTCAACACCTTGAACGGTCCAATAAACCTTGGACTTAATTTGCCTTTTCTTCCAAATCTTAACACTTTCTTCCATGGCGAGACCTTCAGAAAAACTTTGTCACCCACGACAAACTCTATATCTCTCCGCTTGAGATCAGCATATGACTTCTACCTATCCGAAGCTTCCTTCAGACGAGCTTGAATCATCTTAACCTTATCCTCAGTATCTGCAACCAACTCTGGTCCTAACATCTGACGCTCACCCAACTCTGTCCAACATGTAGGTGTGCGACACCTCCTACCATACAACGCCTCATATGGAGCCATCTTAATGCTTGCCTGATAACTATTGTTGTATGCGAACTCAGCTAATGGCAAAAACTCTTCCTAGCTACCTCTGAAGTCCAAAACACATCCTCTCAACATATCCTCCAAAATCAGAATAACTCTTTCCGACTGCCCGTCAGACTGTGGATGAAATGCTGTACTGAAATCCAATCGCGTACCCAACGCCTGATGTAACGCTCTCCAAAACCTCGACGTAAATCTAGGATCTCTATCTGAGATGATTGACACAGGCACACCGTGCAACCTCACTATCTCAGCCACATACAACTTAGCTAACCTCTGAAGCGAATAATCCATCCTAACCGGAATGAAATGAGCTGACTTAGTCAAACGATCCACAATCACCCACACTGAGTCCTTCTTACTAGGCGTAAGAGGTAATCCACTGACAAAGTCCATAGTAATCCTCTCCCACTTCCATTGTGGAATCTTCACCATTGAAGTAACCTGGGACGGCAAGCGATGTTCGACCTTGACTTGCGACACGTCGGACATTTGCCCACAAACTCGCCATTTCTCCGCCTGCACTGCCACCAAAACTGCTCTCTTAAATCTCGATACATTTTTCTACCTCTAGGATGCATAGCATATGGGCTGTTATGTGCATCCTGAAGAATCATTTGTCTCAACTCAACATCCTTCGGCATACAAGTTCTCCCTTTAAAACATAAAACTCCATCACTGGACAAACTATAATCCTCTAAACCTCCATTCTGAACCCGCAACCTCCGATCATTCAAAACATCATCCTCCAACTGCTTCTCTTTGATCTGATCTAACCAAGTCGGCTTGACTTGCAATTCTGCCAAAAGACTCCCATCGTCATACAAGCTAAGACGAGCAAACATCGATCTTAAATCCGATACAACCTTACGGCTCAACACGTCTGCCACCACGTTAGCTTTTCCGGGATGATACTCGATCGAACAATCATAGTCCTTCAACAACTCGATCCATCTACGCTACCTCAAGTTCAAGTCCTTCTGAGTCAAAAGGTACTTAAGACTTTTGTGATCCGTGTAGACTATCGCTTCTCCGCATACAAATCATCGTCTCCAAATCTTCAAAGCGAAAACCACAAAGAGCTAATTCCAAGTCATACGTCGGATAATTAGCCTCATGTGGTCTCAATCGCCGAGATGCATAAGCCACTACCTTCCTTTCTTGCATCAAGACACATCCTGCACGATGTGATGCATCACAATAAACCGTGTAATTCCTTGCACGCCTCGAGTTGAGTCAAACCGGAGCTTCATCGAATCTTCTTTAACTTGTCGAAACTTTCTTGCAACTTCTCGGTCCATACAAATGGAACTCCTTTCCTCAACAACTTGGTCATCGGTGCGGCGATCAAAGAAAATCCTTCCACAAATCTTCGATAGTACCCCGCCAGACCTAGGAAACTCCGAATCTCAGCCACTGACTTAGGCGGCTTCCAGTCCAACACCGCTTCGATCTTCCGAGGATCCACTCTAATCCCCTTGGCTGATACAACGTGACCCAAGAAAGTCACCTCCCTAAGCCAGAATTCGCATTTAATAAACTTAGGAAAAAGCTGCTTTTCCCTCAAAATCTGCAACACTACTCGCAAATGCGCATCATGCTCTTCTTCTGACTTCGAGTATATCAAAATATCGTCTATAAAAACCACAACAAACTGATCCAAAAACTACTACAATACCCGATTCATCATATCCATGAATGCTGCCGGCGCGTTAGTCAACCCAAATGGCATCACCAGAAACTCGTAATGCCCGTACCGAGTGCGAAAAGCCGTCTTATGGATATCAGCCTCTTTCACCTTTAGTTGATGATATCCAGACCTTAAATCAATCTTGGAGAAAACCACAGCCCCTTTAAGTTGATCAAACAAGTCATCTATCCTTGGCAAAGGATACTTGTTTTTGATTGTCAACTTATTTAACTGGCGGTGGTCAATACACATCCGCATCGAACCATCCTTCTTCTTGACAAAAAGTACCGGCGCTCCCCAAGGCGAAACACTTGGTCGAATGAAACCTCGATCCAACAGCTCCTGAATCTGAGCCTTCAATTCCATCAATTCTTTCGGTGCCATCCTATACGGAGCTATAGACACTGGCGCTGCCTGTTCAAATGTGATCTATACCAAATTCGACATCCCGATCTGGAGGCAGTCCCGGAAGTTCTTCAGGAAATACGTCAACATATTCCCTTAGAGTTCGGACATTCTCCACCGAAGATTCCTTAGCTTCCAAAGCATACATATGAACTACAAACGCCTCGCAGCCCTTCCTGACCATCTTCACAGCTTTCAATGCAGATACCACGTTAGATAGATAATCTCTTCTATTACCTATCATGACCACCTCTCTACCCTCAACTGTATTCAAGACCATGCGCTTAGTAGCGCAATCCAAACTCGCTTGGTACTTGACCAACCAATCCATTCCAAGAATTAGATTGAACTCCTCAAATGGCAGTTCCATCAGATCAGCTACAAACACTACCCCTTAGAGTTCTAGGGGTACATCCCTATATAGCTTATCTACTTCTACAGAGTGACCTAGAGGACTAAGTATGGTCATCTTCCTAGAAGCAGTCTCAGAAACTAAACTCATAGTCTCTACAATACTACTAGCAACATACGAATGAGTCGAACCCACATCTATCAAGGCAGTATATGGAACACCAAAGATTACGAATGTACCGGTTATGACATCCGGTGCGTCACCCTCCTCTCGACGTCTCGCAGCATACACGAAACCAGGCTGCCTGGCTTCAGTGTTGCTTACACCTCTGCCCGATGCTCCGCGGCCTTGACCAGAACCATTACCACGACCTCTCTGCGGTGGTGGTCCCTCCTTCTTGAACTGAGCACGACTTTGACCCTCAGACCGATTCCTGGCTTGCTTACGTGGACAGTCTCTCACACGATGATCCAGCGAGCCACACTCGAAACATCCTTTCCCTCCGGTCCAATATTCGCCCCAATGATACTTCCCACATCGGTTACACTGCGCTGGCCTCTGATTAGTAGTAACAGGCCATCCAGATTGATTCGGCCCACTCTGCCTAACCCTCTTCTGAGCACTACCAGCTGACCCAGATGATCCATAACCTCTCTTATGCTTGTTCCGGTCGTAGCTCTGCGTTCCGGTCGCTTTATTCCTTCGGCTATCTTAGCCTTTTCAACCAAAGCGAAGAAACTCTCGCTCCTGATGTGGAGCAATCAGCAATCTTAGCTCATCTCTTAAACCATCCTCGAATCGAATACAACGCTCGTGCTCCGAAACCACAATACCTCCAGCATATTGGCTCAATCTTAAAAATTCTGCTTCATATTCTGACACGGACTTCACGCCTTGGACCAAACTCGAAAATGCCTTACGCGCACATCAATGTAATTAGACCCAACGTATTTCCGTCGATGTTGCCGCCTTGAAATAATCCAAAGTGAGATCCTCCGCTGCAGCACCATTCTGTACCGTGAGCCACCACTGATATGACTCATCCCGAAGAAGCGATACAATCCCTTTCAACTTGTCCTCAGCACTCAAATCCAAGTCATCCATGATTCGCCTCCGTCGCCTCTAGCCAATATTCAGCCGAGCCGGATCTACACCAAAACACCTCGAAATACCTCGGCTCCATTGGATCGGAGTCGCTCGGGTATAGATTTCTGAGCTCCCGTGCCTCCACCCATTCCAGCTACCCTCTCGAGGACTCGTAGCACTGCTTGAGACACTACGTCATCCCCCGTTTGGTCTTGATGCTCAACTCCAACCGCTGGTGGTGGAACTAGTGGTACCTCATTCTCGGATCCTTGACCCGACCTCACCAGGCTCGCACACACGACCATCCTACCCCTCTACCAAGTCCACACGAGTAGTATGGCCTCGACCACGAGTACTCATGTCTAATGTCTCTTCTTATCTAAGTTAAAAGTTTTATGCATTAGTTATTTTTCCACTTTCTTTAAAGCACAGTTTTATGAAAAATTTTAATAAGGGTTGTTTCGCGAGTACACACAAAACCTATAGTTTTGGGTCTCTAAAGTAGTTCCTACTACTATACAACATGCCAATATCATCATCAAAATCAACGATTTGATGTACTTACTGTATGGATTGATGCAGAGACTCGGGGCCATGCTTTTCCAACCATAAAATTTTATACAATAACATTTTAAAATCATACTTTAAATCATTTTGGGCCTCGGCCCCACAGCCGAGCTTTTGAACTTGGCTCTGATACCAATTTGTAACACCCCAAACCCGGTCAATACGGCATGACCGAATCTGGTATGTCACTGAGGAAAATACATTGAGGAAAAACAAATTAACGATTTAATTTTTGTGAAAACCCTTTGAAAATTCTATATTTGTAGAAATAAGTTAAAACTGAAAATTTACTTTGAAATTACGTAAAACTTTAAAATAGGTGAATAAATCATAGGTTAGAAAACATTTATATCATTAAAAAAAAACTCAAATTATTACTTTGCAAACCATTTGCATTTGATTGTAGAAACTTAATATTTGAAAATCATTTAAATTATCGAAAACACTTAAATTGTTAAGATTGTTAAATAATTTATGTTACCCGATGGTAACGCTTTTAAAATCATCGCGTTGTATAGTTTAGAAAACTTTGTGCTCAATTTATTATAATAATCAAGAAATTTATAACCCATATTTGAAACATGCTCAAAACATAAAAATAATCCAAACCGTAATTTAGAGAGGCCTTATTACAAACCCACAAAATATAAAAACCAAATATAAATAAAGTAAAGTTCTCAAACCAAAGTTCACGTAGAACCAAAATTTATTGCATAGCCTCCTCGAGTTCATCCGGCTCCTCATCCGCGATCTCACGAATCACCTGAAATGATAAGGGAGAAGGTGAGTCACCAAGACTCAGTGCATATTCCCTCTCCCGGGTTAATGCCACATACTTACACAAATTATAACAAAGCACATATATGTATAATGCACCCAACCTAGCCATCCATAACCTCTTTTCTACCCCGTGTGGTACCAAACCACTGGTGGTGCCAAACCACTGGTGTTCCCGAGGACACAAATGTGATACCAAATCACTGGTGACCAAAGTCACGAATAATCAAGTGTGGGGCCAACCCACGTGTGATACCAAATCATGGGCGACGATCCCATATCTCAAAAGTGGGGCCAACCTACGGTGGAATTAATCCACAGGAACAAGACGCTATGAGGTCCCAAACCTCTGGTGTCCGAAGACACGAATGTGATACCAAATCACTGGTGGTACCAAACCACTGGTGATCGAAGTCACGAATCATCAAGTTGTGGGGCCAACCCACGTGTGATACCAAATCACTGGCAGACAATCCCATATCTCAAAAGTGGGGCCAACCCACGGTGGTGTAAAACCACAGGGACGAGTCGCTATGAGGTCCTAAACCTCTGGTGTCCGAAGACACGAATGTGATACCAAATCACTGGAGATACCAAATCTCTGGTGTCCGTCGACACGATATCAATCTTCCCCCTCCTCTCATATTGCCCATATCAATGCAATAGATAAACAAATCATGTCACATACTTTGATATGTATCTCATAACAAATATCATAAATCGTAGATCATGATTTCAATCCACATGTATTAACAACATAATGAAATGGACTTACCCAAATCCTCATTCATACCATCATGGTATCATATCCAAATCTCATCGATTTTCCCGCTTTCATAATATGATTAGTCTTAACACACATAAACATACATATATAAACCAAGTTATAAAGTGTGTAACATACACACCTTTCACCAAAGCAATAACTAACGTCCGAAGATCCGATCTACCACTAGATCACCTTGTCCTACAATCGACCAATATTAAGATTATGAATAAAGGCCATTCGGCCATATCACTAAATCCCAAAAGCCTTAGACTTTCTCAACCAACTTGAATAATATCGAATCCTTACCACTTGACTTACCAACTTCGATCGCTAAAGGAATGAGACTTAGATCGAGTGCTTCCAACGTCCGAAAAGCCTAAAAGAAATCAGTTCCTAAAATGGTTAAAACCTTGCAAACCAATGCCCATAGATTCGGCCTTAGTCCACAAAAAAAATAACATAGAGACGAGAAAAGAATTGAAGAGAATCGGCCATGAATACTTCTTACCCTTTTCCAAAATTGATTGAAGAAAACAAAAGGAAATCCACCCTTGAATATTTGGCCAAAAATAATACTAAAAGAGAGGAAGAAGGTTCGGCTATATAGTTATGAGAGAAGAAAACAAATGATATGAGAATAAAAAGTTAAGAAGTACTTGAGTGGCAAGAAAATCAAAATGAGAGAGAGAGAAAATTCGGCTTTAGTAAACAATGGAAGAAAAATCAAGTAAAGATGGGGAAGAGAAGGTTCGGCCAAAAAGAAAGAGAAAAGGAATGGGGTTGAGCAATCATCAAAAGAAGAAAAGAGAGGGATGGGAGAAATGAGATTCGGTCAACACTAATTTTACCAAAGAAGAAAATGCACAAAATACAAAAATGTAGTTTTGGTTCAAAATGACAAATGGAAGAAAGAAAATGGTATTTGTTTCAAACAAAATGATGCTAAAACCAAAAGAAATTTTGCACCAAAAGTACCATAGACATTCTGCCAAAGGAGAGAATTTTTGGAGAGGAAAAACAAATGCAAAAAGATGTTCAAATGACAAAAATTGGCCAATATTCCCCCAAAGCTACTTACAAAATTCGGCCACCCCCCTAGACACCCATGCCGTCCACATTCATGCACTAAAGCCTTGAATAAAGTTTCCAAAACATCCTCCATATTCCATGCCTTTTGTCCCCTCAATATACCATAACTTTAAGATAACCTTCCATAATCTTAAGATTCTTATCCCCTATTTCAAGCTTTCCATAAACCAAAATTCAACTTACCAAAAACAATAGTCCAACCTATCATAAACATAGGTTGACTGCCCATTAATGCTTGACATAAAAAATAAAATCTTCAAAAATGCTTTCCATGATACTCGAACCTCTAACCTCAAGCCACCTTTCAAGCTCCTTAACCAACTTGCCACTTACTCCTCTTATGCTATAAATGAACACTTAAATTAACTTAAGTGCTAAGTTCACTTAATCCACTTCATTAAATGAACCATACTAAAATTTATTCTAGCTTCCTAAATTAAAATCAAGCCTTCACAAGACTATGCTAACACACAAAATTCATACTCGACCCAACACAAATGATACTCAAATTTTGGGAATTACATTCTACGTCGTCAGCTACGGCTCTTTTGGTATCCATTACTATACAAAAATCACATTTTATACGTTAAGATTCATCACACTATCACAGTTCAGATATATGGCATGTATAACTAGACTCTGACACGCTACGTTAGTCCGAGAATCGGCTAAACCGTAGCTCTGATACCAATCAAATGTAAAACCCTTATCCTGTGTCCATCGTTGGATTAAGGTTAGGAGCATTACCAGACAGATCAAAAACATTCACAGACGAAATCATACATTCAATCATCATTCTCAGACATAATGTCCCTTAAACGGGTCCTCAAGACCTTAATCATGCTTAGAAATCGAGTCAGAAACTAACTGAAACACATATGAAACTTCATGGAAATTTAAAACTTTACTAGACTACAAGTGAGACACGTCCGTGGAAGGAGACCGTGTGCCTCCACGGTTTCTAGACACCCCCGTGTGTCCCGTGTCTATATACTGACTTGTTCCCCACGGCCACAAGACACAACTGTGTGTCTTGACCGTGGTCCTATACTGACTTCCCCACCATTACCATCACACACGCCCATGTCAAGGCCGTGTTATTTTAGGCTACATTCTGCCAATTCACCCACGGTCTTAGGCACACCCGTGTGCCACAACTGTGTGACATTATAGGCCATTTACAAGGCCAAAATGCCACCCATAAGGGTCAAACCTATAAACAACATATATCATCCCATTTCATTCACATATAACCATTAAAACATAACAAATAGTCATCCCAAATCATGCATATTTGGCAACTAAGGAAATCACACACTAATACATTCAAAACCAACTCCAAACATAACAATTTACATGACCAAACCACAATTGTAATATCTGGGATTTAGAGGTTATGCGTTTTAACTCATATTCATGTAGTAGTATGCTTAGTGTGTTGTTTGTATGTGTTTGGGGGCTTTGGGAACCTTGGGTTTAGGTAGAAGCCTTAGGAATATATTTGACTTTAAGCCTTTAAGGGAGAGCTAAAAGAGCTAGGCCTTAAGAAAATTTGCGTGTGGGTTATGACACAAGAATTCAGTTGGCAAAGTGGCAAGGGAGGTGCCACTTAGTGCATAGGGGTGTGTCGCCTCAGGGAGTTAGAAGGACAGGGTTCGAGCAGCAAGGGAAGCATTTTGGAGGCTTCTTTTTGGCGTCAATGAGGGGAAGAGTTGGAGTTGCCGTGGACACTTCATGGATGAGCTCTAGATTGGGTCAAACAGCTCAAATTTTCTGCTAAGAAGGGAGATAAGAGTTTGACTCATTCAAACTCTTTTAAATGAGAGGAGAAGATGAGAAATAGGATAAAAACGAGGGATTTGGGAGAGGGGAGAGGAGTTGGCCGAATGGAGGAGTGTTGGTGTGGCATTTTCGGCCAAGAGGGAATTGGCTAGGCTAGGGGCTTTAGGTGCCGAAATAAGGTGAATGTGTGGCCATTTTCTCTCTTTTGGAAGTTTCTCTTCATCTCTGCTTCTTGCCAAAAACTTGCATTCTTTTCTCTATTGACCAAAAGCTGAAAGTGAAGAACCATTCGTGCACTCTTTCTCATCTTAGCAAGCTATCTCTTTTCTTCTTCATTCACCCTCTAAAAGCTGAAACATACCCTCCATTCTCACCATAGTCGAAACCACACAAACTCCAACACTTTCTCTTCTTCTTTACACCGAATCTTCCATCTTCAAAACCTGAAAGAACCTTTCCCATTTGCTAAGACCATAGCCAAACCTCTTTGAGTCTCTTCACTACTTCTTCTTCTCTTGCTTTTCTTCTAGGCCGAATAGTACCTTGGTCGAACCTTCCATTCATCGTTTCTTTCTCTCTTCTTTTATTTTCTCTACACTCTTCTTCCATTCTCTTCTATATTTGATCTCTCAGAAGAGTGTGTCAATGTAGAATCATCAGTGAGTATTGGGGTAAGAGATCTCTTTTGGTCTAAATCTCTCTTTATTATTTTGGCCTGCCAAAATCAGAGGCTTAATCCTGTATTTATGTGTATGGCCGAATCTATGCAAGGTTTTGGATTCGTAACTCTTCTTGGAAGCCAACGTTAGGGGATATCTCAAAACTTCTGGGATTTGATCAAGCAAGGTAAGGAGATAATGCTATTCGGCCAAAGGCCATATTATTTTTAAGTGTTGGCCGAATCTAACTATGGTGTTTTAGGAAGAGTTCAACAGAGATAAAATGGGGAGTCTTCAGGATTCGGATCTGTTTCGGTAAGGGTATTCAGTTAAGTTATAGATGTGATTCGTTTAGATTTTTACGTATCGATTAACTGGGTTTCTGATTAAGTGATATTCGATGGATGTGAGTACCAGTGGAGGAGAGAAAGGGGTAGTTCCTACCCTTAGATTCAAGAAACGTTCGATTTACATGATTGGCCACTAGGTTGTGGGCCAGCCTCGGAAAGGGACAAGCAGATCGCTGTGATCCCTGCAAGTGAAAGTGTCAGTGAGATCGAGAGTGTTGTTCTCTGTGTTTACAGGTGTGTAACCCCACACTTTTCTTGATAGATTAATAATATTAAATATATGTTAATAAGGTTATAAATAATCACGGCTAAGGGTACCATTCAATGGTACAGTTCATTCAAGTACGTTACATCTAGCACTCTGTTAATAGTGTTTACAATTATTTGTATGAACGCATGTGAATTTTGATATGGGCTTGAGATTAAACATATAGTATGATACCTGTAATATTATGTATGTTGCATGGGCACGAGGGTTATAATGAAAAGGGGAAGTGTTCCGGTGGTTTTACCATATTATTCGGTGACTCGTGTCACAATATTATGATTTGGTGACGTTGTCACATTATCCGGTGGCTATGCCACATATTAAGGGCGATAAGCAGTTGACTGCAGCGACTGCCTTCGAGGGTGTGTAGCGGATGGAGGGTCGATTTAGTAATCCCCATTAGTGTGACTGGCTGGTACGGGTGGTGTGTAGAGGTTGGATATCTAGGTGGGTTCGGGTTGCATCTTCATTTTTATATATATGTGATTTAATATGCTATAATATGGGCTTATGGCCGATTATGATTGAAGATGGGCTTTGCCCAAAATGTAAGTAGAAAAGGCTATAATCAGTTGGGTTTTGGTGTTGGTAGTTGCACATTTAGTCTGTTGACTTACCTTTCGTGGGCTAACATTTTGTAGGTGATACATAGTGCAATGGACCGGGTTGGCAGAGACTATGTGGTGGCCATGCTCAGCAAATTTCGGGGTTTCTATGGTTGAACTCTGTTTCGTTTTCTTTAGTATGTTTTCTTTTGGGATTTATTTCGGTTTTTAATATGTAATAAAGCCATTACTTAACTATTTAATTTTGCGTTTTAAATTTTATTTTAGTACAATAATCATCAAACGAGTAATTAAATATTTTCTCAAAGCAACTTCAACGTTTTATCAC
Source organism: Gossypium bickii (assembly GCA_025503065.1). NCBI lineage: Eukaryota > Viridiplantae > Streptophyta > Magnoliopsida > Malvales > Malvaceae > Gossypium > Gossypium bickii. The sequence goes on from CP106712.1 coordinate 30,527,137, forward strand.
TTAATCAAAGGAGCGTTTTAATGAAATACAAACTTGAACGGCAACTTGGTTTTCAACATGATAAAAATACAAACCTGTTTTTAAAATCATCATATTTTATAAGAAGATAAAACGAGATAAAGCTAAACCTTCCTTAAGGAACATGTCAGATCCGGTCGAGGCTTGTGGGCCGGGTTTGGGGTGTTTCAACAATTATGCCCAAACATCATTCATCTATAAACTTACCATATCAACCATGTTATATATCAACTAATCAAGCCAAAACAACTTCTCAAATCATATTCATTTAAGCATAATACCAAAACATAACTAGCCAAATCACATGGCTAAGTTCACTTTACAATTCATAGCAAGAACTAGCCTATACATGCCATATCGAGTCATATACATATCCAAGGTGTACCAAAATGATTTTAGAAGTGTGATGATGATCCTTGACGATCTCGAGCCTTCGGTAGCTTTGACAACCTATAAAATAGATTAAACACACAGAGTAAGCTTTCCAAAAGCTCAGTAAGTCATATACAAACAAACTTAACAAAAAGGCATATATACAAATAAATACATTGGCACATATCAATCACTTAGTCAACTTTCACTTATTTACTTTGGTTCATACAATTTTAACCACATTAGCCATTTTCACCATTTAAGAATTATATAAACATATAGCTCATCTAGCCAAAACAATTCTTATCATATCAAAAATTCCATATACATCTCATCATAGTAAAATCTCTTAGATGCTTACCTTGTATACACAAATAGTGTAAAATCAACGTACCTGAATCGGATTTAATATCACATAGTTGTTCGTAGCTCAGATTTATAATTCTTATCACAGACTTGTCCGTTGAACCAATAGGAATTTAGTAGGATACTCAGAAGGCTCGAAATTAGTCGTACGATGCCAACGTCCCAGACGAGGTCTTATATGCACTCGGATATTGATGCCAGTGTCCCGGATAGGGTCTTACATAAATCAATACGATGCCGATGTCCATGACACGGTCGTACACATAAAGCTCATATCGATGCCAACGTCCCAGACGTGGTCTTACACTAGTCTCAGATCAATGCCAACGTCCCAGACGTGGTCTTAGATGATAAAACAGAACAGGTACCTATGTCATGACATAGCTAATCCTATCTACTTCTAGGTTCACATGGGACTTTTCAGATTTAATTACTATATCGAACTTTTCTCGGAATTCATAAACATAACTTCTCATAAATATCCATAAACAACAATAGTCATATGATCAAATATATTATCTTTCGAGTATGTTTATTTGCATAGTGACTTACCTCGGATTCGGTTTATTGGAATGAAAACGGCTACTCGGCTATTTTCGCTTTCTCACGATCTAAGTCTGTTTCCCTCGGTTCTTGATCTAAACATCTTCAGAATTAATCTTTTTATTCACTAATTCACTCAATTCAATCCATACATACATATTTTGGGCTATTTACAATTTAGCACTCACATTTGCACGTTTTATCAATTTAGTCTAATTTTCTCAAAACATCAAATTCACAAAATCTACCCATGTTCATGCTTAGCCGAATATTCATACAACACATATAAGCCCACATTTTTCATCAAATTCACAAATTAGTCCTCAATTTGCCATTTTCTCAATTTAGCCCTATTTAGCTAAATTCATCAAAAATTCAATAACAAAATATGTTCATCTAACTCATATCTTTCATTTAACACCAAAAATCATCAAAAAGCTTAACGTACCATCAATGGCATCTCACACAAACATCATCAATACTCAAAATTAGTACATGGGTCTGATAGCTCTTGGAGCAACGGTTACAAAAACATAAAAATTATCGAAAACCGACTAAAACATACCTTGAATTTAAGGTCTCAAATGGCCGAACCTTAGCAAGCTTATTCTTTCTTCTTATTTTACTAGCTTCGGTCAAAACAAAAATAATAAAGATGAACACTTTCATCGTTTGTTTCATTTATTTTATGATAATAAAACAATTACCTTTTTAGCCATTTAAAAGATATTAAGAATCATTAGACAACAATGGTATAATAGGCCATTTACCATCCACTATCTAAATAGTGGTCTATTTGCCATTTAAGGCCACAACTTTACAAAGCCACAACACGTGGATACTTTCACAATTAGCAAGCAACTTTCACATTCAATGCAATTTCATCCTTTTGTTAAATTAAACTCACAGACGAACAAATTAGCTTACAGAAATTTATCACATGCTCAATCACATTCCAGCGACACAGAAAATAATATTAAAATATTATGGTATAAGTTGGATTGTTACAAGAATAGAGAGAAGAAGCTTTGTAATATTCAGCTCTTACAAGTTCAAATAGGTAAGTGATTTGAGTTCGATTTTCGATAATTTTTACATTTTTGATATCGTTGCTTTGAATACTAGCTAGCCCAAGTTGGAATTTTCGAATCTGATGATGTATTCATGAATTGCCATTGTTGATTGCTTGATGAAATTGGTGTTTAGTGATGGAAAATAAATATAGGTTGTTAGATTGTTAAGTTTAATTAAGGCATTTTTGATAGAAATGTCTAAATAGGATTAAATTGTGAAATTTGTAAATTGAGGGGTCAAAATGTGAAATAAATGAAATATATGAGCTTATATGAACACTATGGAAATTTGGCCAAACATGGGTACCTTGAAATTTTGAGTATTCTGTGTTTTGTGCAATAGGGACTAAATTGTAAAAATTGAAAATGTTAGGGTAAAATAGTAATTTAACTATTTATGTGTTTTTGGATTAAATTGAATGAAAATATGTTTGAATGAGCTAAATTTGAAATTGATTTAGATCAAGAACAAAAAGGATCTGGATTGGATCGGGGAAAGGCGAAGTTAGTCGAATAGTCGAAAACTATAGTCCGTCGATACTCGAGGTAAGTTTTTAAGCAATTGAGTTGAACTGAAATTTATTTATAATGATGTAAGTAGTTTAAATAGAGGTATATATATATGTAATGAATATTGCCGAATGTGATAAGGAATTGTGAGATGAAAGAGTTGATTTGAAATCTATATATATATATGGTTGATTATAAGTTTATGTGTATGTGTATGAATTAGGAATAAGTTTGAGAGATGCACTAATGAGAAATTTCGACACTGAGCACTAAGTGTGCGAAATCGGTTGTTATGCACTAAGTGTGCGAATCAAATTTTCGAGCACTAAGTGTGCGAAATCGGATGAAGAGCACTAAGTGTACGATTAATTTTTATATTTTGAATTGAATATGGTAAGTTGATATTATGAGAAGTTATTATTTGAAATCAAGTATGTGTGACAATTTGGTTTGGATGGAATGTATTTATTAAATATATAATTCGATTGATATAGGTCGATATAGGGAAATGCTTACAAAATCTCATTGATTGCTATATGAATTATATAATGTAATTCGGCCATGTGGAGTGTTGTATAAGGAGTTCATTTGATTAGTTTTGATCTTGAATATGTGATTTATATGAGTTTGAAATGCAAGTATAACTTCGGTAAGTAAAATATGCATGTGAAATCTATTATTGAAGGCTTGGATGTTCGGCCTTTGGGCTATGAAAAGCGAAAGTTTTCAAAAGGTGATATAAATTATAGTTATGGTTATAAACCTTGGTAGTGATTATATTAATTTGATTTTATTAATACAATGATATAATGCATTGTTGTTGTGAAATTGCTTATAACTTACTAAGCTATGATAGCTTACTATGTGAGTATATTTGTATTGTTTTATAGATTTTGAAGTATAGTTATGAGCTCGGGGATCATCGTCAAAGTCTATCACACTATCGACTAACTTTGGTATTTTATAAGTTAAACTTTTGGAACTATGGCATGTATAGGCTGGGTTATATTTTGAAATGATTGTTTTGGGTTTTGTATACATATTATGCCATGCGAAAATGGCTAAATCTTGATACTTAGGACTTTTGTGAATTTGGTTATAGTATTAACTTATTATGGGAGTATATTTCATGATGTACATTTGCATGTATCTGGTTATATGTTTTAACTGGTTATGACATGAATGACTTATAAATTAGTTCATGTTGATGAGTTTAATTCATGGTATATATATTTATGGTGTATGGATATATGTTTTGGCAATGAATAATGGTAAGCATGGTGTAATATTCGGTTTAGGCAATGAAGTAAATGATGGATGCATGATTAAGTTATAGTATGTGATATATTAGTTAAGTAAGGTTTATGCCATGTATGTGTGTATTTGATTTGGTCACTTGCTAGAATAGGAATTAAAATTCTATAATGCATGATTATATTTGGCTATTTTAATTCGGTTTGTGTAAGTAAGTATATACATATATTATGCTTGAATAGTTGGTTATTTAGGTTCGAATTTTATTTAGTTTCTTGAATGTTAGATTGAATGATGTTTAGACATGATATATGTGATATTCGACAAATGAAATAGTATGATTTGTTTATTATTATTGAATGGAGAAACTTAGTACGAATGTTAAGGCTATTTGATGACCAAATTGAAAGCTCTTGTACGGTTGAATTAATGATGTCTAAATATGATTTATTTTATATGCAACTTGAGTATGTTTTAAATTGTTATTGGAGTTTGGAAATGATTCATATATAATAATGTTCAATGCGCATATCACTATAATGTTTAAAATTTTTACTTGACCATTTTGTGTAGTTGTTTGTGTTTGATAATTAGCTTACGAAATATTTGTTTTCATATGAATATAGATTGTTTAGGTTCGATTTTAAAAAAAAAATAAAAATAGATAAGTGTATTGATGTGTTAATATATAAAGCATGTAAAGAAATGAATGTTTTTTCTAGATTGTACTTGGTTTGGTAATGCCTCGTAACCCTAGTCCAGCGACGGATTCAGGTTAGGGGTGTTATACAATCAATTTCATCAAACTTAGCCTCAGGGCCCACCGGGCGTATTTAGCCACTTTCAGCTTTTCGGCATTGCCGATATCATGTGTGTGTAGTGTTTGTACACACCTGGTTACTGCGACGTGCTATACTATCCTTGGTCTTGAACCTACAACCAACCAACCTTCAATCAATCACCCATACTTAATCAAAATATTTACCAAAATCCGAAGCCTTACTGTAACCTTACCGTGTGTCACCAGGTTCTAATAGCCCTTCCTTAGCTACTAATCACGAGTATCCCCTAGATCTACACTCACACATACACCATCAAACTTCAAGTGACTCATAATCCACACAAGTCACCCCTATAGATCATACTCACATTCGGCCATTTACTCAAACCATAATTGAGTTGAGAACACTTACACTTTCCTAACGATCCTTACCACGCTTGCGATCTCTGAACCTTACCCTTGTTAGTACAAGATTAACGACAGTGAGAAGTTAGATAGCCCTCTGGCTTTTAACAAAACACACTAAGGGGTTAACTGAACACTTACCGAATCCACTTTTGATCCTGCGGCCTGGATAGCTACTGAACGAGATTCGGCTTTTAACCTTGACTGATAGTAGATAACAATCGACTTATGATGGAGGAAAACAACAAAGATTCGGCAGTAATAAGGATTTCGGCAAGAAAAGAGTTTGGCTATGAGAGAATTCGGCAAAAAGGGATTCAGCTATAGGAGATTTTGGCAACAAGACAAGGTATTTTTGGTTGTGGAAAAATAAGGTTTCGGCAAGGAAAAGAAAAAGAATGGATAATTCGGCAGTACCTAGGACCCCAGATTCGGCACACACACATTTATATAGCCTATAGCCGAAACTCAGCCACCCCTAAAGTCCAATTCAGCACCACTTCATCCACTACTGATCTCCTAATTTTTCTCTATGATATCTCCCTTATCCTTCTCCTAAATTCTCTCTACTGATCACTTCTCCTTAAAGTCCCTCTACACGCTACTTCCAGCCTTCTAGAAGCCTAAAATTAAACTCCAAAATAAAACTAAGCTAGCACTCGAACCTCAGACCTCACTGCATGCATATGTCGCCACCTCTCTACACCTTAGTGGCGTCACTTAGCCACTTCACCACAGGCTTCCTTGTGCCATTTTTCACTTATTTTTTATTTAAAAGCCCACTACTCATAACTCTGATTCCTTAATTAAATTAAGAATCCTCCACCACAAAACTCGAACCTAGAGCTTCTCCAACACACCTAGACACTCCAAATTCATTAAACCTTTAAGCCATCATGTCATTTGTCATTTTCTTGCTCACTTAAAAATTTTATGAGACGTTAAGCCCAATAGACCCAATTCTTCTAGGCCCAAATTCGAGGCGTTACATGTTCCACAAGTAACAAAACTTAATCCGCAAGAAATCAATCTTCAAGTATTTAATTTTAATTCAATTAGTTTTCATGTTTTGGGATCTAACTCGTCGAAATATCTTCAAAACAGATAACCCAATACTTTTTGTTCTAAAATTTGTCACCTTTAAGAATAAGCAAGTTCGGTAAAATAGTGTCTGAAGTTGTGGCCACTAGTTCAACCAAAAAAACTATCATAAAATTAATCTTGTCTTCAAAGGTGTCAAAAAAAAAAAATTAAGTTTACGTTTAATAAATAAATATTTTTATTGATTTTCAAGACTATATTATTTTATTACTTTTAAATATTAAATTATTATATTAATTTTTATTTTAGTTTTCTTCTAAATATTTCAAAATTAAAATTAAATAGTAAAATTCAATATAAAACCAGATTTTAGTGAAAAAACTCAATCACAAAAAAGTAAAGTGACAAAATTCAAGATAAAGTTAAAATCTAGTAGTAAATGTATCTTTAACTTAAATGTACAATGACAAATATTAATAAAAATAGAAGTCTAGCAACAAATTTCAACTTTAACTAGTGACAAATTTACACACTAACCCAATTTATTTACTTAATTATTTTTTGATCCGCTAAATAGTAAGTGTATATGGTAATCTAATAGTAATAAAATGGTAATTATTTAGTACACAGGCCAGAAAAGTCTTTATTCCATAAACGGTGTTGAGATATTGTCACATATCTTATTTTTTTATTTTTTAATTACACTTAATAACAAATGATAAAATCTAACCACACTTGTGGGATTTAAACTTTTCACGGCCAGTATACCCAGTATTTATCCTTAATAAAATGTCAAAAATTGATGGGATTAAATCTAAACCCTTCTAATTTGAGTGCTTTATGTATATGCCCCTCACCTCTAACCGTCAGTAACCGTTTTTCCCGCCACCCCACGTTCCCATCTCCATGGATTACAAATAAAATAGAAAAAAATAGAAAAAAAAAAAAAAAGGGAACGGGACTAAAAAAATCATTATCATCTTTATTGCAATCTCCTGCTTTTGTTATATGCTACCATCATCCAGTGATCGTTAATCCCTTTGGCTGCCATTGAATATGGCGAAGGCGATGGTTTACACCTTTCTGGCCATTGCCTTCATTATCTTCTTTTTATCCCCAAGCAAACGGCATGATCATCACCGAATGTGCCTAAATCGTCGCCTTGCTCACAAAGTTTCATTCGATCCTTTGGTGTCGAGAATTGAGAGATCAACGGATGACAAAGGCTTGAGCAAAAACATTACTTATGTTCCTGAGGTTGATGATGCCCAAGAGTATTTCCAAGATGATGGAGTTTTAAACACCACACTAAGGTTGATGATTTTGTTCCCTTTGTTAGACAATGCACCAAAAGATGGTTATATCAGTGCCAAAGAGCTAGAGGCTTGGATTAGCCAACAGACCATTGATCGTTTGAGTTATGGAACATATAAAGCCATGTTTTGGCACGATAAAGATGGGGATGGGGCTATCAGCTTCAGCGAGTACCTTCCTCAATTTTCCCCCAAAGATATAGGTAAATTTAAGTCTTTTTGTCTAGTTTGGGTTACATAAAATGTTTGATCGTTTTCGGTGTCATCTTCCATTTACAAATTTGGGTGAATTTGAAATAGAAAAAAATTCAATGGCACATGGTGACGCTGGGTGGTGGATGGAGCAATTCAAGAACGCAGATGTTGATTCGAGTGGGAATCTTGACTTCAATGAATGCAAAGAGTAAATGTTTTTCTCAATCTTTGAACAACATTATTTAATTTGTAGTGAGGAACATATCTTTTATCGACCAATCATGCATGGTAAATGTCAACCCCAAATAGTCAATCTTAAAATATCAACCCGTAACTTTTTTTTTTTTTTCCAGTTTCTTACATCCAGAAGATAGTGACAATGAAGAAATTCAGAGATGGCTATTACGGGACAAGATGAAGTCTGTTTTTCTGGAATTTTCTCTATCACTTTCAGCTAGTTTTATTTGAGATCGACAGGACAATGGTTTATTTTAATTTCTTTTTCCTGATTGAATAGACGTATCGACGATGATCACGACGGAAAACTGAACTTCATTGAATTTCTACTGCACGCATACAACATTTACAAAAGCTATTCAGATTTTGAAAATTCTCCTGCTCTTACACCTACTGCTGAACAAATGTTTGCACAGCTTGATACAGACAAAGACAAGTAATTTAATTTAAATAGCGGACCAAACGCAGACAGCAATTAAATTCGGAATGTGTTTTCAGTCAACCTGTAATTCTTCTAACTATGTCTTTTGCAGAAAGCTTAGCGTGGAGGAATTGAGACCCATACTTCGCTATCTCCACCCTGGCGAGCTGTTTTACGCTAAGTATTTCACCCGTTATCTGATGCGTGAGGTGAAGTAACTGATGATGTTTTGAGTTTGATTATTGACAAGAAAAACAATAGAATATAAGTCCTTGGGTTATTAAAATTTTGTTTTAATTTATTTAAACTAAATCAGGCTGATGATAACAAAGATGGATATTTGACGCTTCAAGAGATGCTGAGTCACGAAAGTATATTCTACAATTCACTCTATGAAAACGATGACGTCTATGACGATGACGACGACGATGATGACTACCATGATGATCTTTAGATTAACCTTAGATTTGTTATTAATTTCCAGCAATGTTATTAATTTTTGTTAGCATCCAAATCCCATCCCTTTAACGGCATAATCAAAGTATTTTCTTAAAGAAAGTTTTCTCACTCCAAATACTGTTCTTTCCTCGTTTTCGGTGTTTAATTGATCTTATGATACGAAATCAACACCTTCGCCTTGGAAACATTCCAATCAAAAAGAAAGTTTACAGCGGATGAAAGATGAACATCGAATATGAAATCAACACCCGTCACGATTTAAAATATTGCAAACTCAGTTTAAAAGGTTATCGACAATATTTTAAAAAATAGTGGTTAATTTTAATACAGTGTTTTATTTAAAGTTTTATTAAAATTATTTATTTTTATACACTACCTAAATTCTTCATAGCCTCTCAAATTTCAAATTAATTAAAGTAGTTTTTGATTAATTAAAAATTAAGTATCGAAAAATAATAAAAATTTTAGTATATGTATAAAAAAAAGTTCTAGTATATAATTTTTTAAATGCTAAATTTACATTATAAAATTAACAATTCTGTTAGTAAAACTTAAATTTTGAATACAATTATTTCATTTGATAATAATAAATCTTAATTTATGAAAATTACTTATTTCATAATTTTAATATTATCACACACACACACATATATATATAATATAACAAGATACATGTAATGAAGTTGTCACAAGTGGCGTAATTTTTTTTTATGTAATTTATATATTTTTAAAAGATATGTTTATAATTTTCTATTATCCATTTAATTAAAATGTTTATATTTAAAATAAATATCTAATTAGATAAAAACAATTTATTCATTTAATGTAACTTAAATAATTTTTTATTTAATTATATATTACCTATTATTAATTGTGACATGGGGACAACAGACCAAGATCAAAAGCTTTTAAATTTTAGATTTAATCTTGGATTCTAGATCGAATTGAAGGGACTTGGAATGCAAGCAACTTAAAACACACAAGATAGATAAGTGAGAAAAGAAATAATTTGGCAGAATTTATGTAAACAAATAGTGGAACAAAGAAGGGATCAACCAAGATAATGATATATTTTTTTAAATTTGCAAGGATTGGCATTTGGAAAAAAAATTGAATTTAGTATTCTAAGTGTAGTATTTTCGTCTACATATACTTGTATTTTTTCCGAATAGATTGATTTAATAAAATTATTCATGAATTACATTAATACTCTTTGTATATAGTTCTTAATGCTTTTTGCATGCAAAGAAAAATAGAAGTAAATATTAGTTCACTAGTATTACGTGGTTGGATCGTAATATGGAAAGATAACTTATATTAGTAGATGAACCTAAATATGTCCTTAATCTAATCCAATTGAGGAGATTCTTTGTCTTGAGTATCAGAGTGGATGACTCCCAGAAGATAGAGAGACAGATGTGGCTGACTGGACTAAGAGTACATCAGACATGACCCAAGTAGAATAGATCTTAAATCCGTTTATGGATTTATTCACTTGTGACATTTATAATGTGACATACATTAATCCTGAGTGGATGATGGACTATGTATATTGTGACTCGTATACTTTGATGTAAATAAAAGCCTGAGTTTGAATAGATAAGGAACCGAAAGTTGGTGTGTTGGGTATACGACTTTTGCGGTATATATCATTATTCATAATAGTGGAATTCATATCCCAATACATGGGTAAGTGATATCTTCTCATTGGCATTTCATGATACATTAAAAGCAAATGTGTCCATGGATCATTTATCTTTGTGATGAACGACTTAATTACTATTTGATAGTAATTGAATTTTGAAGGAAGATGTAATGGTTACCATGAGATAAAATAGGATTATATTGGGAGAGCAGATTTATCCCAAAGAGATTAAGAATATCCTATGAGGGTAACACACTTATGACAAGATCATAGAACAAGTATTGATCAAGTAGCTTTCGTAATGATATGTTATCAGGGAGAGCTCAGGCACGATACTGTAATGGAATGACTTCATGCCTAAATGAGTTTATAATCAATAGCAAAATGCTAGAACTTAATTATAAATCATTTTTGCCCTAATTACATATGTCAAATCTGTCCCTCAACTAGCATTGAAACCAAAAATGAATTGCATGTTGAATCAAATGAACATAAATGGATATAAGTGATAAAGTTAGAGAAATGAGTTACATTTAAAAATGAATGTGATTTCTCACTAAGTATGGAAATGACTTGAGAATTAATTTAATTTTTTTGAATTATTTAATTGGAAATTTAATTAATTTAAAATAATTTAATAAATAATGTCTATTTTAAAAAAATATAAAAACATGAACTAGGTTTGATTAAATTATAAAGTATCGGGTTAAAAGTCCGAGAAGCATGTATAATTGGACCTGATACAGGAGAAGCCCAAAAACCCTATATGAAACATGAGGGGCGACAATCCTAGTAAAATAACTAGGGTTAGCCACCTCTCTCTCTCATAGTTCAACTGGGGGATTGTTTTTCTATTAAGTAGACATTAATTACATTTTACTAATTGAACTAGGGTTTCACTTTCTCTCCCTATAAATAGATAGAACTAGTAAGACTAAATACACAACTTTGAGTGTAACCTCCCTAACCCAGCCTAGACATTATGGCTAGATTGAGTAGGCTACATTAGCCACCGAAATGGCTAAGTAAACCAATTAATCTCTTAAAGACTATAATTTGACTAATTTTGGGAAAAAACATTGTTCTTGCTTCGAGTTAGATTAAAACCATATGTTTGTTAAGCCGCCTATACTTAGAATTCATTTTTTATTGTCAATAGTGATTTTTAAAAACCATTAGATTGTTGCCATTTTATTATTATGCGAAATTTAAGAAAAACTTATTGAGTTGTAATTTTGTGTTACAAAAACTGAATCTGCGTAATACAGCAGAAATTGATGAACAATGTCAATTTTTCTTAAGCCAAATATCATGCAAATACTGGTTATTAAGATTTAATGATCTATGCATGTACCAAAATCCCCAACATAAAAAATATACAAGCCATAGACCAAATACAATAAAAATTACATAAACAAACCAATAGAAAACTTATTTAAAGTACTTTATTCGAAAATATTCTAATGTCCAAGGTGAAGCTCCATATACCGAATCTGGACCTAGTTATGAGGGTTATTTGAAAAGTTAAACACTGTGGGGGAGTGAGCTTAAGAAAGCTCAGTGTGAACAAACAATAAATAGTCGTACAACCAATTATAATAGATAAAAATCATCAACATCATTTCCTTAACAAACATGGAAAAACCAATCAGTATATGAGCATGTCACGTGCATGATGCAATGCAAAATGATTCCTACCCATCCATCTGCCACACACTACGAGTCTCCAGAACTCGTTTACTAAACACCAAACAATGTGAGCCGAAGCTACATATGGATAAACCGCCAATACAGTAGTGTAGATAAATTACCAATAAGAATGCAGACAAGCTACCAATATTGTGGAAAAGCCACCAGTAATAGTAAATGCAGTTAAATTGCCAATAGTGTCGACAAGCCACCAATAGTGCAGATAAGATGCCAATAATGAGATAAAATTGTCAATCTCCTTGGTACTCTCGGTATTCCATTGACAACAATATTGTGGACTTTAACTGTAACACCCTAAATCTGACCTGGAAGTTTCAGCTCGAATTTGGTGAGCTACATTAGCCACCGAAGTTGTAACAACCTGTTTTCAATGAAATCGGAACAGTGATTTCGGGACCACAAATATGAGTCAGAAAGAAAATTTATTTTAAAATTATTGCATGGTCTCCATCATGATAGGAAAGACATATGAAATTTTTGATAAGAAAATTTTACCAATTTTATGTTTAATTATGGAAAGGACCAAATTGCGTAAAATGCAAAAGTTGAATTCTAATAGCTAGAAGGATCAAATAGCTATGGAATTCAAAACTTGAGGTCCTTATATGGTAATTAAACCATTAAGAGAAGTTAGTAGAAATTTTTGATGTTTCATCCATGGAAAACTAGAAAAAGAAAAGGACTAAATTGGAAATTGAAATAAATAAAAGATGATAAATAAAATAAATATCTAATATCATCATTTTATATCACCTTGTTCCCCAAATTTTATGGAAACCCTAGGAAGGAGAAAGAATATCAAGCAAGCCTAATTAGGTAAGTAATCATGTTACATTTTTTAGTAATTTTTATATTTTTGAGATCGGAATAACATAATCTAGCTATTTTGGGGATCAATTTGTAAAGTTACCAAAGTATTAAAATTTTGCCATGGATAAATATGCTGAAATTTTGAAACTTATGGTAGAAAATGAAGGGTTTTTTTTATATATAAACAACTTTTGTAAAGTGAATTTTCATGAAATTGTGATTTAGGGACTAAATTGTAAATATGTAAAATTCTTGGAAAATTCTTGATTTTTTTATGAAATATTTGTGCTGTAAATGTTATATGTAAAAATCGATTAGGCGTGGAATAAGGATTAAATTGCACGAATTTCATTTTTCGAGCTTAGGGACGAAATCGTCATTTATGAAAAGTATAGGGGCAAAATAGTAATTTTACCTAAGGTGTGAATTGAATTAACTTGAGTATGAAATGGATTAAATTGATATTAAATTCATTTATATAGATCTAGATAGACCTAGTACGGAGTTGGAACGAGGAAAACAAAAAGTATCAGATTAGTAGATCCTTGTATACAAACGCTTGTCAAGGTAAGTTCGTGTAACTAGATTATGTGTATTAATATGTTTGGAATTGAATGTTGAATATGTTTGAATTGTATAAATGTTTAATGTATAAAATTAATTACATGTCTGATATCACTCGATAAGTATAAGTCTCGTTTGAATAGATGAAATTCGATGGATACAGGATTTCCTGATTGGTTGTGGTCTTGCATATGTTGCAGACACGTCATAACTTGAAAGGGCATCCCTTTATAAGCCCTCTCGAGCTTCCTGTTATATGGTTCCTACGAGCATCCTGATCGGTAGTGATCCTACATGTGTTGCGAACTACCGCAGCTCCTTGTGAACGTCCTGTTATATGATCGATTGTGATCCTGTATATATTGCAGACATAAACGCAGCTCTTTATGAACGTCCTGATATAGTGTAACATCCTGGATTATAGCCTATGCATTGGTATGTTTTATGTGTTATAGATGTGATGTGTGCATTCTTAGAATCTTGGAAATGTAAGGAAATGACTTGGAAATGTAAGGAAATGTCTTGTCTTGGAAATGTAAGGAAATGACTTGGAAATGTAAGGAAATGTCTTGTCTTGGAAATGTAAGGAAATGACTTGGAAATGTAAGGAAATGTCTTGTCTTGGAAATGTAAGGAAATATCTTGGAAATGTAAGGAAATGCCTTAGAAATTTAAGTTTTAAAATATTAAAAGAGGAAATTAAGGCAAGGTGGCCTTAAGAGAAAAAGTATGTGAAATTTGACACGCAAACAGGCTTGGAAAAGTGGCCTGGAGATGCCACTTAGGGCCTCTGGAAATGGCGCCACATGCAAGGGTATTGGGCCTGAGTTCGAGTCACAAGGGAAGCAAATAAAAGGAATTTTATTTTTGCTTCCAGAAGCAAAGAGGTGGACGTCACAAGGCTTTTAAAAGAGGAGTTTTATTCTCTTTAAATTTCGGCTAATAAAGGGATAAATAATAGATTTATTTTAGATTATTTTTCAAGGAGATAATAAGGGATTGTTCTTTAAAATTTAAACTAAGGGATAATGATAAGGAAGAGTGGTGGCCAAGCAAAGGATTCTTGGCCTAGTAATTTCGGCACAAGGAGGAGAAATAGGCCATTCATTCATTCTCCTTCTCTATTCTCTCTGCCGAAATTCTCCTAGCAAAAGTCCCCTCTTCTCTTTTCTTTCCCCAAGCCGAAAATACATCTTGTGTTCTAGCCAAAACTTCTCCATTAAGTGCCGATTCTTTCTGAGCCTAATATCCTACTCTTTTTATCTTGAAGCCGAATACATAAGTGACCATCTAGTCTCCAAGTAATCATAGCCGAATCCTTGAAGGGCTTCAACTAAAGGTGCTGTCGATTTCTTCAGTAAAGGATCTTTCAGGGTTGTCAGAGTAGTCGACTAAAAGGAGGATTTTTTTGGGATTTAAAGCTTCAAGGGTTTTCGACAACAGTAAGGAAGCAAGGATCCAATTCGGGATTTAAGATTTGGAGGGTAAACACATAGAGTATAGCAGAGATTTTGGGACTTGATTCTTAAGTCAATCGGCAACAAGGGATTAAGGATCTAAGCGATAGATCAGATTTCAAGATCTCAAGGAATTTGCTAAGCGAATCAGGTGTGTACCCCACACTAATTCTTAATAAGTTTTATGGCTATGTCTAATTAAAATATGCGATATTAAGAATAAGAAAGTGGCTAAGGTACCATGTTATGGTACTAAGTACTCAGGTACATTTCCTACTTCTACTAGGAATATGAAATAGGTTATTTGTAACATGAGAATAAGAATGTGAACTTTGGCATATTAATGCATATTACAAAATGGGGCATATGGGTTATTGAAAGGGGAAGTGAATGTGACCCTAAGACCACGAACACGGTGACCTAAGACTGTGTAGTATCCGAATGTGGTGACCTAAGACCACAAGAAATCTAAATGCGGTGACCTAAGACCGCGATATCTGAATGTGGTGACCTAAGACCACAAATGCAATAACCTAAGACCGCGATATGGAGTGTAGCGGAAGGAGGGTCGACTTAGTAGTCCCCACGGTGTACAGGTTGGTGCGGGGGAGTGTAGCGGATGGCTTGTTAGGTTTGGGTTTGGGAATGCATCATAATTTGTATGCTATGATATGAATGTGTAATATTTGTTATGCCTGATTCTATTATGATTTATTATTGTGTACACATCGAGTCTGTTGAGTGACCCCGTTGAGGGATCATGTTTCAGGTGATGAACAGTAATGGACCGGGACGGCAGAACTTGTGGTGGCCATGCTCAACATGAAGTTTTTATTTTTATGGACTATTAAATTTTAAGTACTCTGAATTATTTGGATTTACTTGATGTAATAAGGCCATAAGGCCATAGTGCACTATTTTATTTCTGTTTTAATTTATTATGTTACGAAATTTTTATTAAGTTAAATATTAAGTAATTTACTTTAAATGTATTCTATATGTTTTATCACCTAAAACAAAAAGGGTTTTCATTGTAAAACGATTTTGTTTTCTACTCGAGCCCAACCCAAAACAATATTTCTTTCAAAACACACTATTTTCCCAAAGTAACAAAAGAACTTTGAACCGGTTTACTTGAGGAAAATACCAAATCTGGTCAAAGCTCGTAGGCCGGGTTTGGGGTGTTTCAGTTTGGTATCAGAGCCCAGCTTCAAACTCTCGGCCTGAGGTTTAAGGCCCAAAACATTTTCAAAGCGAGCCCAAATGAGTTTTATGAAAATATTTTTGAAATAAGCAGGTTTCTGGCATGGCACCTAAGTCTCCGACCCGCAGTCCACCAGGTAAGTACTTCTATTCATTTGTGTGGTTTATAGTATGATGTGTAGAAGGGTAGAAATGGAATAGAACGTAGATTCGCATGATAAGTACTTGAACCTTAGGATTAGTTTTCCCTAACACTTACATAAGACTTAATGCCTAATTAAACAAACCTATGACTAGTCGCCGAGAGTTAAGGTGTGGTAACCCAGAGAGCACATGTCTAGGATTGGATCCTAAGAGCACAGGTACTTAGCGGTCCTAGTGACTCACCTCCTCTTCACAGGAATCCTACCTGGTGCGTAGCTACGGTTCACCCTAACCAAGATGACTCAGTCACAGGCTAAACTTAATAACTAAAACCCGAAAGGGAACTAGCCGTATTTTTATAAAAACCCTAGTTTTAAAACTCTTAAAATGACCCTTTTAATTTGTGAGAACTATTTTTACAAAATTTTCCGAAAAACTTCCGATTTACAAAAGTTACCAAAATGCCCCTAGTGGCGAAATTACAAAAATGCCCCTGGTTTCAAAAAAAAAAAATACCGTACTACCCCGATTTCAATAAAATTTTCCTTACTTTATAAAATGACCAAAAAAAATTCTAGATCACAAAATATCAAAATATCTTGATTTTAAAAAATTACGAAATTGCCCCTGACTTACAAAATTACCAAAATGACCCTAATTTCCAAAATTTTTGCAACATCACCATTTTGGAAAACAAATTCTCAAAAATAACCCTAAAGTTTTGTAAAATCTGTAATACCCCTGATTTATTGAGCTTTACAAATTTACCCTGATTTATTACCGAAATACCCTCGAGTTACAAAATTTTTGAAATGCCCTCGGATTTCAAAATTTCCAAAAAATACCCCGGGAACGCAAAATTACCAAAATACCCTTATTGACAAAATCACCAAGGAACCCTATTTTGAAAAATTACGAAAATACCCATGTAGGACAAATTACGAAATTACCCCTGGGTAGTGGAAAAACAACAACAATGAAAACTACAACATCTCTCTGAATGAACGAAAGTTCATAATTGGTTGATGACTGTGAACGTGACTTTCTGAATAGTGAACTTGAGCTGAGAGCTTTGTTTGATCGAAATAACCACTTTTAAACATCTCTTTTCATAAAACTGTTCGCGGTCATAAAACTTTTTAATCAGATCGCAACGTTAGAAATGAGCTCTAGGGGACGTGAACTTAGAGATTGTGCCCAGGAAGTATGATGGTTCTATTAAGACCAGAGTGCGCAGCATAAGCGTATGTGGTGAGTAGGAATGCAGTTAGCCAAGTAATTTCGAGGACGAAATTATTTTTAAGGGGGTAGAACTGTAGCATCCTGGATTACCTATGCATTAGTATGTCTTATGTGTTATGGATGTGATGTGTGCATTTTTAGAATCTTGGAAATGTAAGGAAATGACTTGGAAATGTAAGGAAATGTCTTGTCTTGGAAATGTAAGGAAATGACTTGGAAATGTAAGGAAATGTCTTGTCTTGGAAATGTAAGGAAATATCTTGGAAATGTAAGGAAATGCCTTAGAAATTTAAGTTTTAAAGTATTAAAAGAGGAAATTAAGGCAAGGTGGCCTTAAGAGAAAAAGTATGCGAAATTTGACACGCAAACAGGCTTGGAAAAGTGGCCTGGAGATGCCACTTAGGGCCTTTGGAAATGGCGACACATGCAAGGGTATTGGGCCTGAGTTCGAGTCACAAGGGAAGCAAATAAAAGGAATTTTATTTTTGCTTCCAGAAGCAAAGAGGTGGACGGCACAAGGCTTTTAAAAGAGGAGTTTTATTCTCTTTAAATTTCGGCTAATAAAGGGATAAATAATAGATTTATTTTAGATTATTTTTTAAGGAGATAATAAGGGATTGTTCTTTAAATTTTAAACTAAGGGATAATGATAAGGAAGAGTGGTGGCCAAACAAAGGATTCTTGGCCTAGTAATTTTGGCACAAGGAGGAGAAATAGGCCATTCATTCATTCTCCTTCTCTATTCTCTCTCTTTGAAATTCTCCTAGCAAAAATCCCTCTTTCTCTTTTCTTTCTCCAAGCCGAAAAATACATCTTGTGTTCTAGCCAAAACTTCTCCATTAAGTGCTGATTCTTTCTGAGCCTAATATCCTACTCTTTTTATCTTGAAGCCGAATACATAAGTGACCATCTAGTCTCCAAGTAATCATAGCCGAATCTTTGAAAGGCTTCAAATAAAGGTGCTATCGATTTCTTCAGTAAAGAATCTTTCGGGGTTATCAGGGTAGTCGACTAAAAGGAGGATTTTTTTTTGGGATTTAAAGCTTCAAGGGTTTTCGACAACAGTAAGGAAGCAAGGATCCAATTCGGGATTTAAGATTTGGAGGGTAAACACATAGAGTATAGCAGAGATTTCGGGACTTGATTCTTAAGTCAATCGGCAACAAGGGATTAAGGATCTAAGCGATAGATCAGATTTCAGGATCTCAAGGAATTTGCTAAGCGAATCAGGTGTGTACCCCACACTAATTCTTAATAAGTTTTATGGCTATGTCTAATTAAAATATGTGGTATTAAGAATAAGAAAGTGGCTAAGGTACCATGTTATGGTACTAAGTACTCAAGTACGTTTCCTACTCCTACTAGGAATATGAAATAGGTTATTTGTAACATGAGAATAAGAATGTGAACTTTGGCATATTAATGCATATTACAAAATGGGGCATATGGGTTATTGAAAGGGGAAGTGAATGTGGTGACCTAAGACCACGAACACGGTGACCTAAGACCGTGGTATCTGAATGTGGTGACCTAAGACCATAGTAATCTGAATGCGGTGACCTAAGACCGCGATATCTAAATGTAGTGACCTAAGACCACAAATGCGGTGACCTAAGACCGCAATATGGAGTGTAGCGGAAGGAGGGTCGACTTAGTAGTCCCCACGGTGTATAGGTTGGTACGGGGGAGTGTAGCGGATGGCTGGTTAGGTCTGGATTTGGGAATGCATCATAATTTGTATGCTATGATATGAATGTGTAATATTTGTTATGCCTGATTCTATTATGATTTAGTGTTGTGTACACATTGAGTCTGTTGACTCACCCCGTTGAGGGACCATGTTTCAGGTGATGAATGAAATGGGACCGGACGGCGGAACTTGTGGTGGCCATGCTCAACATGAAGTTTTTATTTTTATGGACTATTAAATTTTAAGTACTCCGAATTATTTGGATTTACTTGATGTAATAAGGCCATAAGGCCATAGTGCACTATTTTATTTCTGTTTTTATTTATTATGTTACGAAATTTTTATTAAGTTAAAGATTAAGTAATTTACTTTAAATGTATTCTATATGTTTTATCACCTAAGACAAAAAGGGTTTTCATTATAAAATGATTTTGTTTTCCACTCGAGCCCAACCCAAAACAATATGTCTTTCATAACACACTATTTTCCCAAAGTAACAAAAGAACTTTGAACCAGTTTACTTGAGAAACATACCAAATCTGGTCAAAGGTCGTGGGCCGGGTTTGGGGTGTTTCATATAGGCTCTTCTTGAGTTTCCTGATCTGGCTCATTTGAACATCCTATTATATAGGTATCTAGAGCTCCCTAATAATAGCTCTTCGGAGCTCCCTATTAAGATCAATGAACTTCCTGTTCTAAACTCTTATGAGTTTCCTATTATAACCCAGATAAGCTTCCTATTACATGGCTCACATGAGCATCCTGTTATATGGCTTGAGAGAGTGCTTCCTAGTTATGTGCCCTATTTGGGTACCCCTGAATATGAATTGATGGTCTACTGTGTTGTACACTTTAAGTGTGCTACATGTGTATCCATCGATATTTCAAATAAACTCAATGGGCAAAGTTCTATCATGGCTAATCTGAACTCATGTTTATCATAGAAATGTATATGTTATACGGAAATATGATAAGAAAAGTATATATGTATGAAAGTTATCACATGATGAGCTCATCTTTATTACTTGAAAGGTATTTAGAAATTCATGACTAACTTACTTGATTGAGTGTATGTGATTAGGCGTTTGGTCAAATTGTTGGGATGCATGTTATTTACATGATTACATAAATTGAATATAAATGGTAAGTTAGATTCCCGTTATGCGAACTTACTAAGCATTATATGCTTACTTTGTTTTATTTTCCTCTATTATATAGTGCTCGAAAGTTCGTAAAGGCTGGAATCGGTGGGAGCACCATCACACTATCCTTCAGCTCGTTTTGGTATAAATAGCAAACTTATTTTGATATAATGGCATGTATAGGCTGACTTGACCATTGTTGGCATTTAAATGGTTGATTGTAAAATAGCCATTCGAATGGCTAGTGATGATAAGTTTGGTGAACAAATATATATGAGTCTACAATATGGTTAATATATGTGTGCTTGATATGGTGAGATTGAATTATGGTAAACATATGTGTCTTACAAAAGGTGAGTTTGAATACATATTATGATATATCATGTATAATGTTAATGTTGGTTTGGTTTTAATGTCTTGAATTGGTTGGTATATCTATGTAAGTATTAATGTAGGTGCAAGGAAAAATTTGGGTGAGAAATAAGGCTTAGAAATGGCCCTATATTGTCCACACGGGAAGACACACGGGCGTGTGTCTCAATTGTGTAAGACACACAGCCATGCGCACAGGCGTGTGGTTTGGCCGTGTGTCCCTGGCATCCTAAAAATTGAGAAATAGAATGCTCAGAATTGGTCACACGGGTAGGGAAACAGGTGTGTGAAACACACAGCCCAACACACGGGCATGTGTCTTGGCCGTGTGAGTTCTGCACCTTTTGAAAATTAAATTGTCCACACGGGCGTGTGGCTGGCCGTGTGACCCAAGTCAATAGCTACCTTAATTTGAACATGGGCTGGGACACGGCCGTGTGCCTTACATCGAATACCCACACATCCTTAAACACGGGCGTGTCACTTGGCCGTGTGAGCCACAGGCCTGACCATATGGGCGTATGTCCCCTGCACCTAAGAAAAATTTTGAAATTTTTTGAATTTTTTTTTGAGTTTTCGATTTTGTCCCGATTTGATTCTAACGTGTATTTTGGGCCTTGGGAACCCAATTAAGGGATGATATGATGTATTTCAGATATGAATATGAAATGATATGAAATTTTCTATAATTGATCTGTAAACTCTAGTAATGCTCTATAACCCTGTTCTGGCAATGGTTAGGGGTTAGGAGTGTTACATTTATTTGTAGCAGAGCTACGGTTTAGTCGATTCTAAGACTAACGTAGCAAGTACGAGTTTAGCTGTACATTTCATTATATATAATTTGTGATAGTGTGATATCTCCCGACCATTTTAAATGTGTTTTTCATATAGTAATGTCGTCCAACCGAGATAGAGCTGAATCCACGAAAGCTAAGAGCAATGCTCCAGCTTCAGTTCAAAGAGCTGCATGTAGTAGTAGTAGAAGGCATGTATTTGAGGGCCAAAGTGAGGAGGCAAAAGAAGCCTTTTTTCAAATGATGAATGAATGGTTCACTGAATATTTGAGAACAAATCCTGCTGTACAACAGCCTCCCCCTCATGTTCCTAAACCGATTCTCGATATGCCACAAGATGCTGAACTTGTCAGAACTGGTAAGACTCTGTAGATAAAATCCGTAAATGTGGGGCAGAAGAATTTAGAGCAGCAGCTGATGACGATCCACAAAGGGCTGAATTTTCGTTAGAAAATACCATTAAGGTTTTGGATGAATTATCTTGCACACTTGAAGAATGTTTGAAATATGTTGTATCTTTCCTAAAAGACTTAGCCTATCGGTGGTGGAATACCTTGATTTCTATTGTGCCGAGGGAAAATGTTACTTAGGATTTTTTCCAAATAGAATTAAAAAAAAGTACATTAGCTAGAGATTCCTTGATTAGAAAAAGAAGGAATTTTTAGAGCTTAAACAGGAAAATATGACTGTATCTGAGTACGAGCGGGAATTTGTTCGGTTAAGCAAGCATGCCAGATAGTGTATCCCGACTTAAGTTGCCATGTGTAAATGGTTTGAAGAGGGATTAAATGATGATATCAAGTTGTTAGCTAGGATATTAGAATTAAATGAATTTGTTGTACTGCCTGACCGAGCACATAAAGCTGAATAGCTAAATAAAGAAAAGAGGCAAGCAGAGATGGAAGCTCGAACTTCAAGTAAAAGATTTATGGGCAAGTCACAATCATCAGCTTCAAAGAAATCAAAGAAATATCATGATCGTTCTGTCTCATTTGTGGGGTATTCTGGAAAAGACCGAGGCTCTCAACGCTTTAATCTGAGATCTCTAGCCCCATCAGTAGCAAGTGCTAGAAGTGTCGGTAATCCCAAACCTAGATGTAAACATTGTAATAAATTTTATTTTGGAGAGTACCATACAAAAAGCGGAGCCTTTTATAGATGCGGTTCTCCAGACCACTATCTTAAAGATTGTTTAGAAAGGTTTGAAAAAGATATTGTTGAGACTTTGAAGCCAAGTAACCCTGCCTCGAGAGGTAGACCACCTCGTTACCCCAGTAATATGAGTGATAGCTGATGTATAAGAAAAGATTCAACTGTTTAATCTGAAGCATAACACCGGCCAGAACATGTTATACGTGCACGTGAGGATGCTTCTGCACCTAATGTTATTACTAGTACATTTTCTCTTCTTGATACCGATATTACTACTTTAATTGATCCGGTCAACACATTCATACATATGCACGAATTTAGTGTCTGTTAAAAATTTATCTGTTGAGTCACTAAATTCGTGGTTAAAGTTTCAAATCCCCTGGGCTAGTTTGTGGTGGTAGATAAAATCTGTAAAAATTATCCGTTAATGGTATGGGGTTATTGTTTCTCGGCTGATTTAATGTTGTTGCCATTTGATGAATTTGATGTAATTCTCGGTATGGATTGGTTAACTCAGCATGATGTAGTGGTAACTTGTAAACAGAAGTACATTGTGTTAAAATGTCAGAATAGTGAATTGCTTCATATTGAATTTGATAAACTGGATGGGTTGTCCAATGTAATCTCAGCTATATCAACACAGAAATATATCAAAAAAGGTTATGATGTAACACCTCTCACCTGTATTCAATGCTGGAATAGGGTTAAGAAGCATTACCAAACTTACAATAAATTTAAACAATACTTTTCTCATATATTCAATCAATACATACAATCATCATTCATTCTCAATCAAGTTGCCCCTTAAAGAGCCTACGAGGCCCGAAACATGCTTTGGGAATGGTTTGGGACTAAACTGATAACCTAAGAATCTATCACGAAACTTTGAAAATTTTCTTAAAACAGGGGAGACACGCCTGTGTGGCCAGCCGTGTGAGACACGCCTGTGTGGCTAGCCGTGTGTCTCGCACGGCCACCAGACATGCCCGTGTCATAGACCATGTGAACATTCAAAATGGAAGGACATGGTCGTGTCCCTGCCCATGTCTTACCCCGTGCCCAAAGAAGTGAGCTTACTGAATTGGGTCACATGGCCAACCACACGTCCGTGTGTCTAGCCCGTGTGCCCTTTGAATTGGCCACACATGCCCTTGTACCAGGACGTGTGCTAGGTCGTGCCAAACTTGTAGGGTATACTGACTTATGCAACACAGCCAAGTCATACGCCTGAGTGCTAGGCCGTGTGCCAATTAGGGGGTATACTGACTTGTACCACACGGCCAATCACAGGACCGTGTGTGAGACAGTATGGAGCATACTGACTTCACTTCAATTTCAATATCAGGGGACACACGGCCATGTAACATGACCGTGTGTCACACACGGCTGAGACACACAGCCGTGTAACATGACCGTATGTCACACACGGCTGAGACACACGCCCGTGTGGACAAAAATAAGCTATTTACTAAGCCAATTTGCCACCCAAACTTAAGTTCACCTAAACAACCAAAATGGCAACAATTCAAAGCATAAATGAATATAAATTTAAGCCACAATCAAGACTAAATCATACCATTTGCAATACTAGCAACCAACATGCATATAACCTCAAGTTTTATCCAATCAAAACATACCTAATTACATATACCAAACAACTAGCTAAACCTTTGCCAAACTTACATCATTTTGCACCAATGCACAAATACAATTCAAATCTAACATCAACCAATTAACCTTTACTATGAGAATATCCACAAGCTTCATAACAAGCCATTGATGAACTCAAATATCAACCATAATGCACATATAAGCACATAACCAAATCTACCAAATTAAGCCAAATGTCATGGCTATATTTACATACCAAAACATATATATTTACAGGCCATTTCAAATGACCAAAATCATTATCAACTCATGATCAAAATGACTCAAAATACCTATACATGCCATATACTTAAAATACTGAAGTTCAATGGTACCAAGTGATAGGTGGTAGTGTGAAACGATCTCCGATGATCCTCGAATCTGAGCTGGCTTCGATATCACTATAAACATGGGAAAATGCACAAAGTAAGCTATAAAGCTTAGTAAGATCGTATGAATAAACTTAATGCGCGTATGAATAAACTTAATGCAATCACATAAATAGAATTCAATAATTTGAACACAACAATATGTAGCTTACATTAGCTAACAAACCTTTCCAATACTCATTCGCAAAATTGTATACTTTCATCATCATTTTCTCGATTCAATGCTAAAATAGTTTATACACATACTTGTACTATCTTGTACAATTCCCATACACATTCTTATTTTTCATTTACCTATTGAACTGTTCGGAATAGAAGTTGGATACTCAAGGGTCTCACACGATAAATACCTATACCATGACCCATAGCCAAATCAAGGTAACTTATCTTTGAAATTCTAATATCATGGGCTGAAGCCAAAAGCAGTCGATATGTATGGCCTGAAGACATATCAGTATATCTCGCACCCAAAGTGCTAATATCATGGCCCGAAGCCAACTCAAAGTATACCTAATGACATGTCACTAGCATCCTAAACTATTCCTAAGGTTCAACTAGGATTTTGAATGCCGAATTATCATTGAGTCAATTCCAAACTCGTCTGTAATCATATAATCACAATTCATGCTATATCAAAGCATATGAAATACATTCAAAATGAAATTATAACATACGAACTTACCTCGGATGCTAAAATGGCAAATCGAGTCAATTAGTCTATAGCACCCCAAACCCGTAACCGTCGCCAGACTAGGGTTAACGGCGTTACAGGACAGATCGGAAACATTTTCAAAAGTTCTTACCTTCATCCATCAGTTACAAACATAATGTCCCTTAATACGGTCAACGGGACCTAAAACATGCTTATAAACCGGTTCGAGACTAAACCAAAACACTTACAAACATTTTCAAAAAATTTAACACCTTTCTAAGTTTTAGGGGATACACGCCCGTGGGGGTAGGCCGTGTGCCTCCCACGGTAGCTAGACACACCCGTGTGTCCTCCCCGTGGTCGAAACTGACTTAGTTCCCACGGCCACTAAGCACGCCCGTGTGCCCAGGCCGTGGTCAATCCTGTCAAAAATCACACGGCTACTAGGTAGCAGACATGTTCGTGTGCCAAGACCGTGTACTCTCGTGCTAGCTATATACTTAGCCCACGGTCATTAGGCACGCACGTGTGCCACGACCATGTGACATTATAGGCCATTTCAAGGCCAAAATGCCACCCACTTGGGTCATACCTACAAGCAAGAATTACCGACTCATTTCATGCACATATGTCAAGAAAGAGCATACCAATTAAACCAACCAATTCATGCATTCAAAACTAGTTCCAAACATGTCAAATTAGAAGACTATAATTCATCTCATCACAAGCATATTTCATTCATTTACTAACTCAAAATTTAACCATTTTATGGATCATCTAACCATGCAAAAACATGCTTCACACATTACAAATACCTTTAAGCAAAATACCAACATATAATTAGCCAAAGCACATGGCTAAATTCACTTCATTTACAAATACAAAAGACTAGCCTATACATGCCACATCTAGCAAAATATATTTTCAAATGTACCAAAAACAAGTTGATTAGTGTGATGATGATCCTTGACGATCCCGAGCCTTCAGTAGTGTAATATCCTGAAAAAGGGGTTATTTGTGATTGAATTGTTTTGCATGAGTTTGGATTATTGTGTTATTATTTGTGATGTTTTAAGATCTAGTTATAAGTCTAGAGCAGGCCTGAGTGGTAGGAATTTTTGTTTTTAAGCTTTAAGTAAAGGGAGCTGAAGGAGCTAGGGGTTATAGGTAATTCATGGGGTATTTTAGCACAAGAACAGCCTTGGTAAAGTGGCAAGGAGGCGCCACTTAGGGCCTTGAGAATGACGCCATCAGCAGGGGAAGGAGATCTCAGGTTCGAGCAACAAAAATCCCACTATTTGTTATTATTTTGACGCCAAGAAGGGGGAGGAGTTGTGCTCAGCACAAACTCTGGCGGATAAAGCTTGGACTCAGTCAAATTAATTCAAAGGGGTGGCAAGGAGAAAATTTAGGAACTTGTGGAATTCAAATTCGTTTGAATTTGTGGCCAGGAGAGGTTTGAGGCAGTTGCTGAATTTTGAACTCCTGTTAGGGGGAGTGATCGGGTTCGGAAGCTGAGTAGGGGGTGCCGAAATTCTTTTGGGTGGCTAGATGACATTTTCGGCTAGCCTTTGTTCTGTGTCAAAAGCTGAAAAATCCTTTTTGAAGCATTGTCGATTCCACCTTAGTGCACCATAGTGAACCAAAGCCGAAACTCCATAGGTAATTGCCGATTTCCCCTCTAAATCATTTGGCCGAATCTTGATTTGAGTCTTTTATCTTTTCTTTTCTTGATAGCCGAAAAATAACCCTCTCTCTTCATCTTTTCTCCTTCTCAAGAACTTAGCCGAATCTTCCTCTTCTCCATCTTTCTTCTTCTTCTTTTCATAACTGCTCAAAGTAACATCTTCCTCTTCACTTTCTTTTTGCTGAAACCCCTTAGTCCCTTCTCTTTAAACCTAAGGCCGGACACCATTCATACCTCTTCCTTTTCTTTTCTTTTTGTGTTAGCCGAATATTAATTGTTTCTATTCCATCATCCTTAGCCGAAACTCCCTTCACCATCCAACTCTTTTTGGCTGAATATCAGCAAGGGTAGATCTCTTTTGGGTGTTTCTCTAATCGGTTTTGAAGGGTAAGTGTTCTTGGTGTTTACTTTCTCTTTTCTCTCTTTCGACTTTCATAAGAACAAAGCCAAATTTCGACATTTGGTGATAGATTTCTAACCATCTTTTAGAACCGATTTCTCCTAGGTTCTTCAGGTTCTTGGAAGCAGTCGATCTAAGCCTCTATTCTCTAACAATCGAATCCATCAAGCCTGTGGTAAGGATCTATGGTGATTTAACTACTCTCTTAGTTATTTGGTTAAGCTGAAGGCTATTAAAAGTGAGATTTGGTTGTTGGCCGATTGTAGGGGGAGAAAGCAGTCTCACATACATTACGTTGTGATTTGTTTTCGTAAGGCAAAAGGTAAGGGTGGTGTAGTTTAGGCGTAATCTCACCCTTTGGGATTTATTGGTATGGCTGAATGGCCTTGTTAATGACTTTGTGGTTTGGCCAAATGTAGGACAAGGAGATCTAGTGTCGTAGATCGGATTTCGGGATTCAGTGGTAGCGTTTGTAGCAGGTGTGTAACTTACACACTTTATAACTTAGTAATATATTAATAACCTGAATGTAGTAAAGCCGAAAATAGTGTAGATCTTGATATGATACCCTATGGGTATGAGCAAGGATTCGGGTAAGTCTGTTTCGATACGACTTGTTATATGATGCATGAAAATATGATCTATGCTATATTTACTATATGTTCATATTAAAGCATGATGGCATGATTTGCATGAGTATTACATTGATATGGGTAACATGAGTGGAGGGGGAAGATGATATCCGTGAATTTGGGTCACCAGAGGTTTGGCACCTCCAGTGGTTTGGTACCACAGATTATTTTGTGACTTTGGGTCACCAGAGGTTTGGGACCTCATAGCGACTTGTCCCAGTGGCTTAGCACCATAGTGGGTTGGCCCCACAGTTGACATATCGGGATCGTCGCCAGTGATTTGGTATCACATGTGGGTTGGCCCTACACTTGGTATATTGATATTTTGTGACTTTGGGTCACCAGAGGTTTGGCACCTCATAGCGACTCGTCCCAGTGGCTTAGCACCACAGTGAGTTGGCCCCATATATGATATTATGGGATTGTCGCCAGTGATTTGGTATCACAACGTGGGTTGGCCCCACAGATGGATTATTCGTGACTTTGGGTCACCAGTGGTTTGGCACCACATTATTATTGGATATCGTGACTTTGGGTCACCAGTGGTTTGGTACCACACGGGGTAGAAAAGGAGTTATGGATGGCTAGGTTTGGGTGCATTATTTATATTGCTTGATTATGATTTGTGTAAGTGTGTTGCATTAATCGGGAGGAAGATTTATGCACTGAGTCTTCGTGACTCACCTTCTCCCTTATCTTTTCAGGTGACTCGTAGATTGCGGATGAGGAGCCGGATAGACTCAAGGTGGCCATGCATTAAAAACATTTGGTATTACTTGGATTTTGAATTGGATATTTATTTTCACTTCAGTTTTATTTGGGTTTGTAATAAGGTCGTTTGATTATATTCTTAGATTATTTATATGCTTTGAAATTTGTTTTAAACGTGGCTAAGTAAATTACTTGATTAATTTAATAATTTGAACAGAAAGTTCTAAACTACAAAAACGCAAAGGTTTTCAAAACTTACCATCGGGTAACACTAATCACTTAATAACAAGGCGGACTCAAATAATTTCCAAACATAAGTTTTCCAACACTTAATTCAAACGTTTTCAAATTAGCTAAGTAAGAATCAATCGGGTTTTTATGACGTAAAATTTTTTTTCTACTTATGGATCGACAACTAAGTTTTTAAATATTGATTCTCGGGATTTCAAAATAGACTATCGGTTTTAACAAGTCCCTGATTTCTACAAACGTAAAACAACAAAGGGTTTTCACTCAAATTTTAACCTGTAACCTGTGTTCTTCAAAACGATTTCCTCTGTGACATGCCAAATTCGGTCGTGGTGTGTTGACTGGGTTTGGGGTGTTACAAGTAGCTTTGACGACCTATAAAGCAGAGAAATCACACACAGAGTAAGCTTTCCAAAAGCTTAGTAAGTCATATAAAAATAAACCTAACATGTAAAACATTTAAGCCTATAGAAACATTGGCATAATTCATATTCATAGTATATTTCTCTCATATATGTATTAACCCATATCCTTGGCCAAATTTGCCACATTCATCAATTCAAGAATCACATGTATATACATATCTCTTACATAATTATTCTTGTACCTTATTCACATTCTCATATTCAATTCTACATTTCTTCAAATATAAAATAACTTAGGTACTTACCTTTTATACACACTTAGTGTACATA
Organism: Gossypium bickii; assembly: GCA_025503065.1. Taxonomy (NCBI): domain Eukaryota; kingdom Viridiplantae; phylum Streptophyta; class Magnoliopsida; order Malvales; family Malvaceae; genus Gossypium; species Gossypium bickii. Next base: position 30,557,118 of record CP106712.1, read on the forward strand.
AGAAATGTACCTGAAACGAACATACATTCACCTATTTGTTCTTAGCTTGGAATTTCAATTCTTATCATAGACTTACCCATTGAACCGATAGGAATCTAGTAGGATACTCGGAAAGCTCAGAATAGTTGTAAAATGCCAACGTCTCAGACGGGGTCTTATATGCACTCAGATATCGATGCCACTGTCCCAGATAGGGTCTTCCACGAATCAATAGGATGCTGATGTCCCATACATGGTCTTACACGTAAAGATCAAATCGATGTCGACGTCCCAAACGTAGTCTTACACATAAAGCTCATATCGATGCCTACGTCCCAGACGTGGTCATACACGAAATCTCAAATCAACGCCAATGTCCCAGACGTGGTCTTACATGATAAAATAGAACAGATACCTATGTCATGACATAACTAATCCTATCTATTCCTAGGTTCGAACGGGACTTCTCGGACATTGTCGCTATATCAACCTTATCTCGTAATTCATATGCACAACATCTCTTAAACATTCATTATCATTATTAGTCATATGAGCATTTACAAATCCATACAAGTACGTTTATTTGCATAATGACTTACCTCGGATTCGGCTTAGTAGAAACAGAAACGGCTGTTCGTTTACTTTCGCTTTCCCGCGATCTAAGTCCGTTTTCCTCAGTTCTTGATCTATACATATTCAAAATTAACCGTTTTATTCACAAACTCATTCAATTCAATCCAAAGACACACAATTTGGGCAATTTGTAAATTAGCCCTCACATTTTCACATTTGGACATTTTAGTCCCTAATTTACAAAATCAGAAAATACACATAATTTGTTTGTACCCATGCTTAGCCAAATTATCATGTATTTCATACAAGTCCATACATTTCATTTTTTTCACAATTTAGTCCCTCAAAATACTATTTTCTCAATTAAGTCCAAAATACTCAAAATCAACAGAACTCCAAAGACAAAACATGTTGATCAATTACATATACATCATATTTCATCATAAAACTTCACAAAGCTTATGAATTCATCAATGACATTTTTCAAAATATTTATCAATTCTCAAAATTTAAGCATGGGTCTTGTAGTATACTAAGCAACGATTACAAAAACATAGAAATTATCAAAAACCGAAGTCAAGACTTACCTTAATTTATGCTTCACGAAAATTCACCACATGCTTAGTCACATATCAACGGCATAGAAAATAATATTAAAATATTATTCAAATTTGGATTTGTGGTCTCGAAACCATTGTTCCGACTAGGGTATAAACCGGACTGTTACAATTCTCCCCCTTAGGGATTTTTGTCCCCGAAAATCTTACCGTTAAACAGATTCAAAAATTGCTGTCTCATTGAGTCTTCAGGCTCCCACATAGCCTCTTCTATTCCGTGTCGATTCCATAGTAATTTTACTAACAGAATTTTCTTGTTTCTCAACTATCTCACTTCAAGAGCTAAGATACGGATCGGTTCCTCTTCATATGTCATATCTGATCGGATTTCAATTTCAGATGGGGCAATCACATGTGACGGATCGGATCGATATCTACGGAGCATCGAAACATGAAATACATTGTGTACCTTTTCTAGCTTAGAGGGCAACTTTAATCTATATGAAACAGGCCCGACACGTTCAATGATCTTATATGGTCCGATGAACCTCATACTTAATTTGCCTTTACGTACGAATGGGAGCACTTTCTTCCACGGAGACATTTTCAGAAATACTTTGTCGCCGATCTCAAATTCTATATCTTTTCGTTTCAATTCTGCATAAGACTTCTAACGATCAGATGCTGCTTTCAAACAATCTCAAATCAGTTTCACTTTCTGTTCTGAATCTTTATCAAATCAACCCCATGTAGCTTATTGTCACTGAGCTTAGTCCAATACAGAGGTGTACGACATTTACGTCCGTACAAAGCCTCATAAGGTGCCATTTTGATGCTTGGCTGAAAACTGTTATTGTATGCGAATTCAATCAATGGTAGATACTATTCCCACGACCCATTAACCTCAAGTATACAACATCTCAACATGTCTTTAAGAATCTGAATAATTTGTTCAGACTGACCATCTATTTGCGGATGAAAAGCTGTACTGAAGTGTAATTTTGTGCCCAAAGCTCCTTGTAATTTCTTCCAAAATCGTGATGTAAATCTCGGATCTCTATCTGACACAATGGATAGTGTCACCTCATGCAATCTCACAATTTCAGAAATATAAAGCTCGGCTAATCTATCAACTGAATAGTCAGATCTTACCGAAATAAAATGGGTACATTTCGTCAATCGGTCAACTATGACCCAAATCGCATCTTTCTTTCTCGGACTTCCCGGATGAATAAATAGACGACTATTATGTGCTTCACTTAAAATCAGCTGAATCAACTCTGGATTTCTCAGAACACAGATATGACCTAGAAATCTCAAGCAATCATCAATAACTCGGAATTCAGATTCATAATTTGAATCGCACTGAGTTCGTTTCACTAATAACTCATTATCAAATTTCTGAGCATCACATATCAACTGTATAAACAATGGTTTCACTTTTAACTCAGCTAACACAGAACTATAATCAGACAAATTCAACTGAGCATTCAGAGCACGTAGTGCAGACAATGATTTTCTACTCAAAGCATCAGCAACAATGTTCACTTTACCCGGATGATAATCTATCACGAGTTCATAATCTTTTAACAGCTCTAACCATCTTCTTTGACGCAGGTTCAAATCTTTCTGAGTCATCAGATATTTCAGACTTTTATGATCTGAAAACACATGACATTTCTCACCGTATAGATAATGGCGCCAGATCTTAAGCGCAAACACAATCGTAGCAAGCTCAAGGTCGTGTGTCGGATAATTCTTTTCATGAGGCTTCAATTGTCTCGAGGCATAAGCTACAACTTGGCCTTCCTACATTAAAACACATCCCAAACCATTTAACGAAGCATCACTGTATATAACAAATTCGTTACTCGATTCTGGCCGTACTAACACTGGAGCTTCTGTTAACAGAGTTTTCAACTGATTAAAACTTTTCTGGCATTTATCTGACCATTCAAATCTAAAATCTTTCTGAAGTAATCTAGTCAACGGAGTAGCTATCACTGAAAAACCTTTCACAAATCGATGATAATAACCAGCTAAATCCAGAAAACTACGGACTTCAGATACATTTCTCGGAGGTTTCCAATTTAGAATAGTAGAAATCTTGTTCAGATCAACACGAATTCCATAAGCTGACACAATATGTCCTAGAAAACTAACCTCGTGTAACCAGAATTCACATTTGCTGAATTTCATATACAATTGCTTTTCTCTCAGGGTTTGCAACACAATTTTCAAATGTTCAGCGTGCTCATTTTCATCACATGAATAAATCAGGATGTCATCTATGAATATCACAGCAAATCGATTTAGGTAAGGTCTGAAAATTCTGTTCATCAGATCCATAAAAACAGCAGGAGCATTAGTTAGTTCAAATGGCATAACTAAGAACTCATAATGTCCGTAGCTCGTTCTGAAAGCAGTCTTCGGAATGTCTGAATCCTTAACTCTCAACTGGAAGTATCCCGATCTCAAATCAATCCTAGAAAATACAGTAGCTCCTTTTAACTGATCAAATAAATCATCTATTTTGGGCAACGAATATTTATTCTTTATAGTCACCTTATTCAACTGACGATAATCGATGCACATTCTCATCGTGCCATCTTTCTTTTTCACAAACAGAACAGGAGCACCCCAAGGTGAGAAACTCGATCTGGCAAACCCTTTATCGGTCAATTCTTGCAACTGTAACTTTAACTCTTTCAACTCTGTTGGTGCCATTCTATACGAGCTATCGAAATAGGTGTAGTACCAGGCAGTAAATCAATACCAAATTCGACTTCACAAATCGGAGGTAAACCCGGTAACTCTTCAGGGAATACATCAGAATACTCACAAACAATAGGCACTGATTCAGCTTTCTTCTCAGATACTTTCAAATCAATCGCATAAGCGAAATATGCCTCATAACCCTTTTTCACATAACTTTGAGCTTTCAAAATAGATATCACAGCAGAAAATCCATTCAAATCATTAGACTCAACCCGTACAATTTCATTATTCGGATATCTTAAATCAATAGTCTTTCTTTTACAGTTCACAACAGCATCATGCAAAAACAACCAATCCATACCCAGAATAATATCGAATTCATCAAATGGCAAAAGCATCAGATCAGTAGGGAAACAGATATATCAAAACATTAACGGATAGTTCTTGCATAGTTTGTCAACAAGGACACTTTTACCTTAGGGGTTTGATACTTTTATAGCAAACTCAGTAGACTCTACAGGCAAAGTCTTTCTGTATACTAAATTCATGCATATATACGAATGCGTAGAACTAGGGTCTATTAATGCAATCACAGAAGTATCATAAAGTGTAAAAGTACCCGTTATAACATCTGGTGATGAAGCTTCCTCATGAGCTCGAATAACATACGCTCTGGCAGACACTTTAGCTTCACTCTTGGCAACATTTTCTCTCGTAGTTCTCTGAGTACCACTGACATTTCTTACATTCTTTGAAGGTCTACCTCTCATAGGTGCATTATCAGATCTCAGATTCTGAACAGACTCAGGCTCGACAGACTTAGGGCAATCACGAATAAAATGATCAAGTGATCCACATCCGAAACAAGCTTTGTCATTTAATCTATAGCTTCCCGGATGCCTTTTTCCACAATATTTACATTCAGGTCTCTCAGATTGAGCATTACCAACACTAGCCACAGAAGTTATTGGAGTTTTAGAACACATTTACGGTCTAGATTGATTTCGATTCGAATGTCCCATATTATCTCTGGAACAACTTTGATTATCTCTGAACCTTTTCGGAGCAGACTGAAATGATTTACTTTGAAATCTTTTTCTCATATCTCGAGCTTCAGACTCAGCTTTTCTTTTATCTTTCCCAAGTGCCTCAGCTTTGCACGCTCAATCAACGAGTACAATGAACTCTTTTATTTCTAAAATCCCATCTAGCAAACGAATGTCTTCATTAAGACCATCTTCGAATCTTTTACACATTATAGCTTTAGATGATACACATTCTCGAGCATACTGACTCAGTCTTACGAATTCTCGTTCATACTCAGAAACAGTCATTCGGCCCTGTTTTAATTCCAGAAATTCTTTTCAATTTTGATCGACGAATCTTTCACTGATATATTTCTTCCAGAACTCGATCTGAAAGAAGTCCCATGTAACTCGCTCTTTTGGAACAAGAGAAATCAAAGTTTTCCACCATTGATAAGCTGCATCTCGGAGTAATGACACAACACACTTTATACACTCTTCCGGAGTCAAAGACATCTCATCAAATACTCGGATCGTGTTTTCTAATAGAAACTCAGCTTTTTCAGCATCATCATTATTAGTAGCCCGAAACTCTTCGGCCCCATAGTTATGGATCTTGTCAACAGGAGGCTTATTCCACGGATTTAGATTTGCAGTCAGAGGTATATCAGATGTCTGAGGGGGATTAACCGGGGGCGAGGGTTGTGAAACAGTCGGGTTATTTCTTACTGAGAATCGGCTAAACCGTAGCTCTGACACCAACCAAATGTTACACCCCAAACCCGTAACTATCGTTGGACTAGGGTTAAAGCGTTACCGGACAGATCGGAAACATTTTCAAAAGTCCATACCTTCATACACCAGTTACAAACATAATGTCCCTTAATACGATCAACGAGACCTAAAACATGCTTATAAATTGGGTCAGGACTAAACCGAAACACTTTCAGAAAATTTAAAACTTTTCTAAGTTTCAGGGGATACACGCCCGTGGGGATAGGCCGTGCGCCTCCCACGGCAGCTAGACAGATCCGTGTGTCTTCCCCGTGGTCAAAACTGACTTAGTTCCCACGGCCACTAAGCACGCCCGTGTACCCAGGCCGTGGTCGATCTTGTTAAAAATCACATGGCTACTAGGCAATAGACACGTTTGTGTGCCAAGACCGTATATTCTGGTGCTAGCTATATACTTAGCCCACAGTCACTAGGCACGCCCGTGTGCCACGACCGTGTGACATTATAGGCCATTTTCAAGGCCAAAATGCCACCCACTTGGGTCATACCTACAAGCAAGAATTACTAACTCATTTCATGCACATATGTCAAGCAACAGCATACCAATTAAACCAACCAATACATGGATTCGAAACTAGTTCCAAACATGTCAAATTACAAGACTATAATTCATCTCATCACAAGCATATTTCATTCATTTACTAACTCAAAACTTAACCATTTCATGGATCATCTAACCATGCCAAAACATGCTTCACACATTACGAATTCCTTTAAGCAAAATACCAACATATAACTAGCCAAAGCACATGGCTAAATTCACTTCATTTACAAATACAAAAGACTAGCCTATACATGCCACATCTAGCAAAATATATTTTCAAAATATACCAAAAACAAGTTGATTAGTGTGATGACAATCCTTGACGGTCCCGAGCCTTCAGTAACTTTGATGACCTATAAACCAGAGAAATCATACACACGAAGTACGCTTTCCAAAAGCTTAGTAAGTCATATAAAAATAAACTTAACATGTAAAACATTTAAGCCTACAGAAACATTGGCATAATTCATATTCATAGTATATTTCTCTCATATATGTATTAACCCATATCCTTGGCCAAATTTGCCACATTCATCAATTCAAGAATCACATGTATATACATATCTCTTACATAACTATTCTTGTATCTCATTCACATTCTCATATTCAATTGTACATTTCTTCAAATCAAAAATCACTTAGGTACTTACCTTTTATACACATTTAGTGTACATAAGAAACGTACCTGAAACGAACATACATTCACCTATTTGTTCTTAGCTCGGAATTTCAATTCGTATCACACACTTGCCCGTTGAACCGATAGGAATCTAGTAGGATACTCAGAAAGCTCGGAATAGTCGTACAATGCCAACGTCCCAGACGAGGTCTTATATGCACTCAGATATCAATGCCACTGTCCCAGACAGGGTCTTACACGAATCAATACGATGCCGATGTCCCAGACATGTCTTACACGTAAAGATCAAATCGATACCGACGTCCCAAATGTGGTCTTACATGTAAAGCTCATACCGATGCCTCCATCCCAGACGTGGTCTTACACGAAATCTCAAATCAACGCCAACATCCCAGACGTGGTCTTACATGATAAAACAGAACAGATACCTACGTCATGACATAACTAATCCTATCTATTCCTTGGTTCGAACGGGACTTCTCGGACATTGTCGCTATATCAACCTTATCTCTTAATTCATATGCACAACATCTCATAAACATTCATTATCATTATTAGTCATATGAGCATTTACAAATTCATACAAGTACGTTTATTTGCATAGCGACTTACTTCAGATTCGACTTAGTAGAAACAGAAACGGCTATTCGCTTACTTTCGCTCCCGCGATCTAAGTCTGTTTTCCTCGGTTCTTGATCTATACATATTCAGAATTAACCCTTTTATTCACTAACTCATACAATTCAATCCAAAGACACACATTTAGGGCAATTTGCAAATTAGCCCTCACATTTTCACATTTGGACATTTAAGTCCCTAATTCACAAAATCACAAAATACACATAATTTGCTTGTACCCATGCTTAGCCAAATTCTCATGTATTTCATACAAGTCCATACATTTCATTTATTTCACAATTTAGTCCCTCAAAATACTATTTTCTCAATTAAGTCCAAAATACTCAAAATCAACAAAACTCCGAAGACAAAACATGTTAATCAGTTACATATACATCATATTTCAGCATAAAACTTCACAAAGCTTATGAATTCATCAATGGCACTTTTCAAAATATTCATCAATTCTCAAAAGCATGGGTCTTGTAGTATACTAAGCAACGATTACAAAAACGTAGAAATTATCAAAAACTGAAATCAAAACTTTCCTTAATTTATGCTTCAAGCGAGCCGAATGTTTGAAGAGTTCGAACCCTTCTTTTTCTTTGTGATTTTCGGTTATAAGCCAAAAAGATGAACATGTCCTTTCTTTTGGTTTTGTTTAATATAACATATATTATTTCATTTACTAATTTAACCTTTTACTAAACTTATAAAACATATAAACATTAAGGTTATTCTTGACCTTTGCCATCTACTTACTATGATAGTGGATTAATTGCCACATGAGTCCTTACTCTTAAAAAGACATAACAATAAGCATCCTTACGTAAAATATGAAAATTTGCATTTTAATGCAATTCAATCCTTTTGTTAAATTAAACACACAGAGAGACAAATTAGCTCACGAAAATTCACCACATGCTTAGTCACATATCAACGGTATAGAAAATAATATTAAAATATTATTCAAATTCGGATTTGGGTCCCAAAACAACTGTTCCGACTAGGGTATAAACCAGACTGTTACATAGGCGATAACTTTATATTTTCCCCGTTCCAAGTCCGAATTTCTCCTATCTTGATCTAAATATAATCAAAATTAACTTATTTAATCATCCAATCATTCAATTTAGTCCAAATCAAACCACGGTTACACTTTTGTCCCTAAACTTTCACTTTTTTACAATTTTGTCCTTATTTCATAAAATCACAAATTAATGAAATTCCAATTATACCCATGCTAGCTGAATTACAATAATGCCCCTAGCAGCCCATATTTTTCATTTATTTCACATTTTAACCACTAACTTTACACATTTCTCAATTTAATCCCTATTTTGCATTTTCACCAAAAATCTCTTTACAAAACTTGTTTAACTATCAACAAGCATTCAAAATCTATCATCAATCATCAAAACTCATACATCTTCATCAATGGCATCTTTCAAAATCTTTAACAGTTTTGCAAAATAGTCCCTGGGCTAGCTAGTACTAGTTGCAACGATCACAAAAACATAGAAATCATTAAAACCGGGTTAAAAACACTTACCAATTTGTCTATGCAATTGCTGAAACCCTAGCAAGCTCTCATGAACATAGTTTTCTTCTATTTTTGATGGAGATGATAACAAAATAAAGATGACATTATGTTTGTTTTATTTATTTTATCATTAATACATAATTTACTAAATTAACCTTGGTTTAAAACATTAAAATTCACTTGTTTTATGTCCATAAATGTCCATTACCTATAATAATGGTTTAATAGCAACATAGGGACTGTCAGTTATATGTTCCATAGCTAATAGACACATTTAACTAATAAAACATGCATTTTACACTTTACGCGATTTAGTCCTTTTTATCAAATTGACCATTCAAACAATAAAATTTCTCAACAAAATATTCACACAATCACCCAATCATGCTGTAAACATGAAAATAATAATAAAATAATTATTTTGACCTCAGATTTATAGTCCTGCAACCACTATTCTGTTTTGACCAAAAATAGTCTATTATATATGATGCTTATCTTGCATGTGTTGGACACTAATATCTGAGTCAAAGATTAAGTTAGTGCCGATTGTTTGTGAGTTTATTGATGTGTTCTCAAAAGAATTACCTGGAGTAGAGCTAGTAAGAGAGGTCGAATTTTCTATAGATCTTATTCCAAGGACAGCTCCAATATCTATAGCTCCTTACAGAATGGCTCCTACAGAATTAAAAGAATTAAAAGCACAGTTGCAAAAATTAACTGATAGGGTTTTTACTAGCCCTAGCTGATCTCTTTGGGTGCATCGGTTTTGTTTGTTAAAAAGAAAGATGGATCATTGAGGTTATGTATTGATTACTGGCAGCTCAATAAGGTTACAATAAAGAACAAGTATCCATTGCCTCGTATTGATATTTTGTTTGACCAGTTAAAAGGTGCCACTATATTTTTGAAGATTGATTTTTATTCTGGTTACTATCAGCTACGGGTAAAAGACTCAGATGTACCGAAGACAGCCTTTAGAACCAAGTACGGGCACTATGAGTTTCTTGTGATGCCGTTCTGCTTGACTAATTCAGCTGCAGTATTTATGGATTTAATGAATAGAATTTTTAGACCATATCTAGACAGATTTTTGGTGGTATTTATTGATGATATCCTGGTATATTCTTGAGATGAAAATGAGTATACTGATCATCTGAAAATTGTGTTGCAAAATCTGCGTGAAAAACAATTGTATGCCAAATTTAGTAAATGTGAATTTTGGCTTCGAGAAGTTGGTTTCTTTGGATATATAGTATCTGTTGAAGGCATCAAAGTAGACCCGAATAAAATTTCCGCTATTGTTAATTAGAAGCCACCAAAAAATGTGTTTGAAGTCAGAATTTTTTGGGATTAGTCGGTTATTATCGGAGATTTGTACAAGGGTTTTCTATGATAGCTTCTCCGATGACACGATTGTTGCAGAAAGATGTGGAATTTGAATGGACTGATAAATGTCAACAAAGTTTTGACAGATTAAAAGCCTTGTTGACTGAAGCACCCATGTTAGTTTAGCCTGAATCGAGTAAGGAATTTGTAATTTACAATGATGCATCACTGAATGGTTTAAGCTATTTTTTGATGCAAGAAGGTAAAGTAATAGTTATGCTCCTAGACAGTTAAAACCACATGAAAAGAACTATCTGATACATGATCTGGAATTAGCAGCTATTGTATTTACGTTGAAAATTTGGCGACATTACTTGTTTGGTGAAAAATGTCACATATTCACTGGTCATAAAAGTTTAATGTATTTAGTGTCATAAAAAAACTTGAATTTGATACAACGCAAGTGGCTTGAGTTATTAAAAGATAATGATCTGGTTATTGATTATCATCCGAGAAAAGCTAATGTGGTTGCAGTTGCTCTGTGCAGAAAATCTCTATTTACCTTGTGACCAAGAATACCTGGTTGTCTTTATTTGATGATGATTCAATCATAGCTAAGTTAAAAGCTAAACCGATATTCCTGCAACAAATCTGCAAAGCTCAGAAGACTAATGATGAATTACAAGCTAAATGGGTACAATGTGTGTCAAATTCTGATTCAGAATTTTAGATAGGGTCTGATGGTTGTCTGTTATTAAGAGGCAGAATATGTGTTCCGAAGAATTCAGAACTGGTACAGAAAATTTTAAACGTAGCTCATAATGGTAATATGTCTCTTCATCCTGGGAGTAATAAAATGTACCATGATTTGAAAAAAGATGTACTGGTGGCCGGAAATGAAATGAGATATTTCTAAATTTATATCTAAATGCTTAATATGACAGCAGGTTAAAACCGAACATCAGGTGCCTTCAGGATTATTACAGCTAGTAACGATACCAGAATGGAAATGGGAAAGAGTCATTATGGACTTTGTATCAGGGTTACCCCAATCTCCGAAAAAGAAACATGCCATTTGGGTAATCGCCGACTGATTAACAAAGTTTACACACTTTATTTCAGTACGTATGGATTTCTTCCTGGATAGATTAGTAGAGTTATATGTTTCTGAGACTGTTAGACTACATGGGATATGTAGCAACCCGATTTTGAGGCTAGTCGAAACAGTGGTTTCGGGATCGCTAATCTGATATTGAAGAAAATTATTTTGATATTATTTTATGTGTTATGGCATAATTGTATGGATGTATGGAAATTTTGGTGCTTTAATTTTAGCAATTGTATACTTAATTGTGAAAAAGAACTAAATCGCATAAAGTGCGAAAGTTCTATTATACAAGGTAGAGGTGTCCAATAGCCATAGAATACTAAATTGGGGGACCTTAAAGTGCAATTAGGCCATTAAGAGTGTGTTGGCCGGCCATAGAGACAAGGAGACAAGGGCATTAAATTTTGGTAAAAAATTTGGTTAAATTAGGTGATAAAAAATGAATAAAATAAGATGAATAAAAGAGATATAATCTTTTACTATTCATGCTTCTTCTCCACCGAAAATTGAAGGGAAAATAGTGGTTTTTAGAGTTCAAACTTTCAGCCAAGTAAGTGATTTTAGGGGTCTTTCTTGATAATTTTTGTACTTTTGCAACCCCCAAAGCTTAAGCTAGCTAATAAGGGGACTATTTTGCAAAATGGTTGAAAGTTTAGGGACTTTTCATGAGAAATTTTATGTTGTTTGATGAGTTTTTATGGAAGAAAATGAATGTTAGTGAGTTAAGGAACAACTTTTGTGAAATGTGTTATCATGAAAAAAACCTAAATAGGACTTATTTGTAAACGTTGAAATTGTGTAATAAATGCAGGAATTAATGAGTTTTGTGAGTTGTTGTAAGAGAAATAAATGTTCAGCTAGGCTTTTTTAATGAGAAAATGTGATGAAAAACGATTTATGAGCTTAGGGGCAAAATCATAATTTTGCTGAAGTACAAGGGCAAAATGGTAATTTTTGCTTAAGTAGAACTTTTGATGTATCATGAGTTATATGGTGATTGAATGAGTAAATTTTATTATTATAAACCCAGAAGAGCACGGAAACAACCTTGACTGAGGAAAAGGCAAGGTTACAGACTAAGTCGTCGACTAATACACTTTGCATCGAGGTAAGTTTACCTGTAAACGATACATCTTTAATACATATGTTGTTACTTATTGGTGCGTTGTATGATTGAGATTGATTGAAATTGATAGATCATGAGTAATGCTCGTATGAACCTTGGAATAGTAATGTAATTGTGGAAAAATATCCGTAATAATTATTTGGTGGACTGTGTGCGATACCACTATAATTTTCCTTTTTGGTGGGCTGTGTGCAATACCACCTTATTACATATTCACGATGGGCTGTGTACGATACCATCGTTTATATTATTATTTGGTGGGCTATGTGCGAAACCACCGCAAATATTCTTGTTGGTAGGCTATGTGCGATACCACCCTATTATTGATTAATGGTGGGCTGTGTGCGAAACCACCGGGTACTTAGTATTATTCTGAGGGATTCATCGAGAAATTTTATAAGTAAATGTTTAATGTTGCTTTGTGGTGATGAGTGCAGGGAATGTGTACAAGTAAATGTGAGCAATGTAATTGTTATATGGTTGGGATGTGGTAAGAAATGAAATGAGTAAGCATGATTATGGAGAGGTGAATTGTTCTTGCTTAGTATGTAATGTTATTGATTTAATAACATATGTTATGATGCTTATTGTTTACTTGTAAACTTACTAAGATTAAAGTTTACTCACCTTCTTTTCCTTTATTTTATAGTGTCAAAGAGTTGGTTCAGGATACTAGGATAATTGGAAGATCACCCACACTATCAGCTTAATTCGGTATATTTAGACTTCGCATTTTGAGTATGGCATGTACAGAGGCTAGGCTTAAGGAAAGTCTATGTTGTTTTGGTCAAGTGAGTTGGCTCTTTTAAAGATGAACTCTTTTGTAAAAGGCCATATTTAATGGCTCATTATTATTAATATATATGAAAAGATGAAGTTATTCATGTTTGTGTATGATGTATGAACGGGTAGTTGATTAATGTTGAATGTAATTAAGGTTGTGCGAGTTAGGGTGATAAAAAGAGCTTAGAAAATATTCTTGTTCTTGTCCACACGGGTAGGCATACGGGCGTGTGCCTAGACCGTGTGTGACACACGGTCAGTCCTATGGGTGTGTGTCCAGGCCGTGTGTCCCCTACATGTTAATGTTGCAAGTCAGTGTAGACCACGGGCTAGACACACAGGCGTGTGCCTAGGCCGCGTGCCCCTTATGAGGTTGCTGACTTCATAAACAGAATACCCAGGTTTTCACACACGGGCCAAGGACACGGGCATGTATCCGGCTGTGTGAAAACCCCTGTAGGTTCAAAATGAAAAATAAATCCCACACGGGCTAGGGATATGGGCGTGTGCGACCACACGGCGTACCCACATGAGCGTGTGGCCCTGTGACGGCAAAATTTTTCTATGTATACAAAGGTTGTCGGTTTGATATTGAGATCTTCCGCTTGTATGTTTAAGGCCTTGTAGGCCTATAATAAGGATGATATAAATGTGATTGGAAAGTATTAAGTTGGAATGAAACTTTATAGCCCAAAGTTGTATGTTCAAAGGAGTTAAGTCCGGTAATGCCTCATACTCAATTCCGGTTTTGAATACGGGTAAAGGGTGTTAGATTTAGTGGTATCAGAGCTATAGTTTAGTCGATTCTCGGACTACCGTAGCGTGTGTATGAGTCTAGCCATACATGCCATGAGCATGTGTATAAGTGGCTACTGATGACGCTGCTAGTAACGCGCAGGCTCCCGGGTAAGGGACTGTGCCTGTAGAGAGTATACCCGAGACTATGGGTCAAGGAAAAGAGGCTGGGAAGCTTTTTTCAAATGATTAGTAATTGGTGTACAAAGTATGTACAAGCGAACCCTAATGCTCCCGTAGCTCCTCAAGGTATAGATTTAGTGAGGATGAGCAAACCTCCTGTCGATAAGATTCGAAAACAAGGGGCCGAGGAATTCAGAGACAATATAGATGATGACCCCGAGAGGGCGGAGTTCTACCTTGAGAACTCAATGCGAGTATTTGATGAACTCTCCTGCATACTCGAGGAGAGCTTAAAATGTGCCGTGTCATTGCTGAAAGACTCGGCATATAATTGGTGGAAAACGTTGACATCGATAGTTCCAAGGGAGAGAGTGATATGAGACTTCTTTTTGGAAGAATTCCAAAAGAAGTACATAAGTCAGAGATTTGTGGATCAGAAACAGAAAGAATTCCTTGAATTGAAGCAAGGCAAAATGACTGTGGCAGAATATGAGCGCGAGTTTATTAGACTGAGAAAGTATGCACAACAGTGTGTGTCCACAGAAGCTATCTTGTGCAAGAGGTTTGAAGATGGACTGAATGAGGATATCGGACTTCTTGTTGGGATTTTAGAATTGAAAGAATTTGTAGTGTTGGTTGATAAGGCATGCAAGGCCAAGGAGCTGAATAAGGAAAAGAGAAAAGCCACAAGTGAGGCCCGAGATGCAAGAAAAAGACCAATGAGTAAATCATACCAAACTCAATCAAAGAGGTCCAAGGAAATGAACTCTCAGACGACTGCGTCAGTTGGATATTCACATCGTGATCGAGGTAATACATAATCGTGCTCGAGAGTTCAAGCCACCTCAATGGTAAGTGTGGGCAATCCAAAGTCTAATAAATCGGAGTGTCCAAATTGTGGTAGGCAACATACTGGGGAGTGTTGGGGGGAATAACTATAATTGTTACAAGTGTGGTTCACCTGATCACTTTATCCGGAATTGTCTTGAGAGGGATCAGAAGGAAAGAAAGCAAGAAGTAAGATTAAGCAATGTGTCTTCGAGGGGTAGATCACAAAAGAACCCGGGAGGTGGGGCTAGTAGTAGAGGTGCGCCTAGGGACTCTGCTGTGAGGTCGGAGGGTCGAGCACCTGCAATGACTTAAGCCATTCGCGCTCGCGAAGTGGCATCATCTCCAAATGTGATAACGGGTACTTTTTCTCTTCATGATATCTCTGTTGTTGCTTTGATTGATCCGGGGTCTACCCGATCTTACATTTGCATGAAATTGGCATCTAGCATGAGTATGGTTTTTGAGTCTATGGAATTTGTAGTAAAAGTGTCAAACCCGTTAGGCAAACATATTGTTGCTGTTTGATGAATTTGACTTGATTCTTGGTATGGATTGCTTGACTGCTCATAATGTTTTGGTAAATTGTGGTAGTAAGTTTATTGAATTGAGATGTGTAAATGGAGATGTCATTCGGGTTGAATCAGGTAAATCGGATAGTTTGCCTGTAATGATTTCATAAATGGTAGCTGAGAAATACTTGAGAAAAGGGTATGAGTCCTATCTCGCCTTTTTGCTGAATCCTCAAGAGTTAGAGGTAAAGATTGAATCAGTGTCGGTGGTATGCGAGTATCCAGATGTGTTCCCAAAAGAGTTGCCCGGATTGCCTCCAATTAGAGAGGTTGAGTTTGGGATACAGTTGGTTCTGGGTACGACACCTATTTCAGTTGCTCCATATAGGATGGCACCATTGGAGTTAAAAGAGTTGAATGTTCAGTTGCAAGAGTTAACGGAAAAGGGTTTTGCAAGATCGAGCTATTCACAGTGGGGTGCTCCGGTACTTTTTGTGAATAAGAAAGACGGGTCGATGAGGTTATGCATAGATTACAGACAACTTAACAAGGTGACAGTGAAGAATAAGTATCCTTTGCCAAGGATAGATGATTTATTTGATCAATTGAAAGGAGCTATGGTGTTCTCTAAGATAGACCTAAGGTCTGGCTATTACCAGTTGAGGATTAAGAAGCAGGATATGCTGAAAACTGCAATTCGGACAAGGTATGGCCATTATGAGTTTCTTGTCATTCCATTTGCCTTAACGAATACGCCTACGATTTTTATGGATCTAATAAATTGTATCTTCCGACTGTATTTGGATAAATTTGTGGTTGTTTTTATCGATGACATATTAATTTATACCCGGGATAAGAGTGAGCATGCAGGGCACCTGATATTTGTTTTACAGACTTTAAGAGACAAGCAGTTGTATGCTAAATTCAGCAAGAGTTAGTTCTAGCTCCGAGAGGTCGGATTCTTAGGACACATTGTGGTGGGTGATGGTATTAGAGTTGATCCGAGTAAGATCTCGACTATTATAGAGTGGAAATCGTCAAGGAACGTGTTAGAGATTAGAAGCTTTTTGGGTTTAGCGGGTACTACAGGTCGTTTGTCAAAGGGTTCTCCATGATTGCTACCTCAATGACAAAACTATTGCACAAAGATGTTAAGTTTGAATGGAATGAGAGATGTCAACTGAGTTTTGAGAGATTGAAAGCATTGTTGACTGAGGCACCGGTTTTAGTACAACGTGAGTCGGGGCAAGATTTTGTGGTCTACAGTGATGCGTCATTAAATGGTCTTGTTTGTGTGTTGATGCAATAGGGTAAGGTAGTAGCTTACGCCTCGAGATAGCTAAAACCGTATGAGAAGAATTATCCAACTCATGATTTGGAGTTGGCTGCCATCGTCTTTGCTTTGAAGATTTGGTGTCATTATTTATATGGTGAGAAGTGCTGAATCTTCATAGATCACAAGAGTTTGAAGTACTTGATGGACCAAAAATATTTGAATTTGCGACAATGGCAGTGGCTCGAATTATTGAAGGATTATGAGTTAGTAATCGATTACCATCCGGGGAAAGCGAATGTGGTTGCGGATGCCTTGAGTAGAAAATCCCTGAATGCTTTGAGAGCTATGAGTATGAGCTTAGTGTTGTCTGATGATGGTGCTATATTGGCTGAGTTGAGGGCTAGACCATTACTTATTCAGCAGATATGTGAAGCTTAAAAGAATGATAGTGAGATGCAACCTAATAGAGCTCAGTGTGAATCGAGAAATGACCCTGATTTTTTGGGTTGGATCAAATGATTGCTTGATGTTTCATGATAGAGTGTGTGTACCAAAAGATGATGAGTTGATCCGAAAAATTTTACATGAAGCACACAGTGGTTGTTTGTCAGTACATCCGGGCAGCAAAGAAATGTACAATGATTTGAAAAAGTTGTATTGGTGGCCGGGTATGAAAAGAGACATCCCCAAGTTTGTTACAAAGTGTTTGATCTGTCAAAAAGTGAAAGTCGAGCATCAAGTACCCTCGGAATTGCTTCAACCGGTGATGGTTTGATCGTGTCAGAAAGTCTTAAAATTTATATAATGAATGATTGAGCCTATTAACTAACTTATGACAACGATTAAGGCAAGCCCACCTATCGTTTGGTAGTATAGCTATGGCAAGATCGGAAGTATCGTATCCTCAAGGACCAAGAGTGTAACACCCCTAACCGGTATCCGGTGTTGGACTAGGGTTAAAGGCATTACCGAACCGATCGGAAACTTTTTCAGAAGTTCATACATTCATCCATCAATCTCAAACATAATGTCTCTTAATACGGTCAACGAGACCTAAAACATGCTTATAAATCGGGTCAGGACTAAACCGAAACACATACAGACATTCTCGACAATTTAAAACTTTTAAAGGTTTTAGGGGTTACACGCCCGTGTGGGCATGCCATGTGCCTCCCACGGCTTCTAGACACCCCCGTGTGTCCTCCCCATGGTCGAAACTGACTTATCTTCCACGGCCACTAAGCACGCCCGTGTACCCAGGCCGCGATCGATCCTGTCAAAAATCACACGGCTACTAGGCAGCAAACACGTCCGTGTGCCAAGGCCGTTTACTCTTGTGCTATCTATATACTTAGCCTACGGTCATCAGGCACGCCCGTGTACCACGACCGTGTGACATTATAGGCCATTTCCAAGGCCAAAATGCCACCCATTAGGGTCAAACCTATAAACAATTTTTACGAACATATTGCATACACATATGTCAAGCAAGAACATACCAATTAACCAACCAATTCATGCATTCAAAACTAGATGCATTGAAAACTAGTTCCAAACATAACAAATTACAAGACTAAAACTCATCTCATCACAAGCATATTTCATTCCTTTAGTAACTCAAAACTTAACCATTTCATGGATCATCTAATCATGCCAAAACGTGCTTCACACATTACATATTCATTAAAGCAAATTCTCAACTCATAACTAGCCAAATCACTTGGTAAAGTTCATAAAACAAACTTATATCAAATACTAGCCTATACATGCCATATCTAGCTTTATACATTTCCAAAATATACAAAAATGAGATTAGCAATGTGATGACAATCCTTGACGGTCCCAAGCCTTCAGTAGCTCTGACGACCTATAACAGAGAAAACACACACACAGAGAATAAGCTTTCCAAAAGCTTAATAAGTCATATACAAATTAACTTAATATATAAAGCATATAAGCTTGTAGAAAAAAAGGCACATTTCATATTCAAACCAAACTTAGCACATATATGATTTGGTCCATACTTTTTGGCCACATTTGCCACATTCATCAATTCAAGATTCACATATATATTTATATCTCTTTCATAACCATACTTGTATCTCATTCACATACTCACATTTAAACATACATTTCTTCAAATCAAAATCACATAAGTACTTACCTTTTTATACACACTTTGTGTATATACGAAACGTACCTGAAACAGACAATTTTTCACTTAATTGATCATCACTCAGATTTGCAATTCGTATCACAGACTTGCCCGTTGAACCGTTAGGAATCTAATAGGATACTCAGAAAGCTCGGAATAGTCGTACAATGCCAACGTCCCAGACGAGGTCTTATATGCACTCAGATATCGATGCCACTATCCCAGACAGGGTCTTACACGTAAAGCTCATATCGATGCCAACGTCCCAAACGTGGTCTTACATGTAAAGCTCATATCGATGCCAACGTACCAGACGTGATTTTACACGAAATCTCAAATCAACGCCAACGTCCAGACGTGGTCTTATATGATAAAACATAACAGGTACCTAAGTCATGACATAGCTAATCCTATTTATTCCTAGGTTCATACGGGACTTCTCGAACATTATCACTATATCAATCTTATCTCGAAATTCATGTACAGATCATATCGTAAACATTCATCTATAGCACTGGTCATAGGAATATACATAATTCAATAGGAATACGTTTATTTGCATAATGACTTACCTCAGATTCGGTTTAGCTGAAATGGAAACGGCTACTCGGTTAGTTTCACCTTCCTGCGATTTAAGTCTGTTTTCTTCGGTTCTTGATCTAAATATATTCAGAATTAACCCTTTTATTCACTAACTCAATCAATTCAATCCAAAGACACACATTTAGGGCTATTTACAAATTAACCCTCACATTTGCATAATTTATCAATTTAGTCCATTTTTCTCAAAACATCAAATTCACAAAATCATTACAAATCCAAGCTTAGCCGAATGCACATATATATCATACAAGCCCATATTTTCCATATAATTTGCAATTTAGTCCCTCAAATTGCTATTTTCTCAATTTAGCCCTAATTAGCTAAATTCATCCAAAATCCAAGAACAAAGTATGTTCATCTAGCTCAAAACTTTCATTTAACACCATAAATCATCACAAAGCTCAACATATCATCAATGGCACATTTCATGAACAACATCAATTCATCAAATTAAAACATGGGCTTGATAGTAGACTAAGTAACAATCTCAAAAACATAAAAATCATCAAAAACTAAAGTTAAAACATACCTTAATCAAAGAAGACAATAGCCGAATGCCCTAACTAGTTTTCTCTTTTATTTCTTTGCTAGTTTCGGTCAAATGGAGAGAATAAAGATGAACACTTTCATCTTTTTGTTTAATTAATATGATGATAATAACTCATTTACAAAAATAACCTTCATGTATAAATATATATAACATATAAATACAAGGTCACTTATGACCTTAGCCATCCACTATCTAAATATTGGCATAATAACACCATAAGGCCTCCACCTTAATAAGCCATAACACATAAGTACTTTAACAATTAGCATGCAACTTTCACATTTAATGCAGTTCAATTCTTTTGTCAAATTAAACACACAGACGGACAAATTAACATACGAAACTTTACCACATGCTTAACCACTTATCAAAGACACAAAAAATAATATTAAAATATTATACGAACTCAGATTTGTGGTCCTGAAACCACTGTTCCGACTAGGGTATAAACTGGACTATTACAAAGAGTACTAGTAATTACTATCTTTTTATTATTCAGCATAAGAATTAAGGGAATTTTTGTTTAATCTAAAACTAACTAATTACTAAGCTAATGATGCTAAGACATAGAGAATGAATTGGAAAATACTTTTGGGAAAAACATATTGATTACGACAATACCCGAGGAAGAATCCACCTAGACTTCACTTGTTTTTTAACTCTGAACCAGACGATTTATTCAGTTGACTTGATCCGCAGGATTCCCTAATCTATATTAATACATCTCTCGAGGCTATTAATGTCTAACCCTAGGTTGATTAATTGAAATCTCTTTCTAATTAAAACCCCTAGAGTTGCATTAACTCGATCTATGGATTCCCATATTAGGTTTGACCCTAATCCGGCAAATTTTCGTCATCCTATCTCTAGGGTTGCAATCAACTCCGCTTAACTATGCTAGATCTACTCTTAAACAGGGAATATTCCTCCACTACCTAAGCACATCAATACTTGAATCAATATCCTGAAATATTAAAAAAGAATTAAGAACACATAATTAAGAACAAATCAAGTATTTATCATATAGTTCAGAAAATAATAACAAGATCCGTCTTAGGTTTCATCCCCCTCAGGTATTTGAGGGGTTTAGTTCATAATTATAAAAGAATACATCTCAGAAGAAAATATAAAAAAAACATAAGAAAAACCTTAAAACCCCGTGAAGGAAATTGAAGGGAAGATCTTCCGTCTTGAGTATGATTCCAGCTTCTTGAGATGAATCAACTGGCTTTCTTCGAGTATGTCCCACAATTAGGCCTCTCTAGCTTAGCTCCTCGGCCTACCTGCACACCCCCCTTTAGGTTGCAATCTAGGGTATTTATATAGGCTTTTGGAATGTCTTTCTTTTCCTTTAAGTTCCCTATTCCGAATAGAATTAAAACAGGTCACGTCAGGGACACGCCCGTGTGGCACGCCCGTGTGAATCAAGCCCAGGCCGTGTGAGGGTCTGCTAAAGAGGCACGACCGTGTGTCTCAAGCCCAGACTGTGTGAATTTCATTCTTTGGCCCATTTGCTCCGTTTTTGGCCCATTTCTCGTTGTTTTCATCCTTTGGTGCTCTCCTAAGTATAAAACATGAAATTAAAGGATTAGGAGCACTAAATTCCACAATTCAAGGAATAAATCATCCAAAAGTATGCTAAATGTGGGATTAAAATATGTATATATTACGGTTTATGCTAAATGTGGGATTAAAATATGTATATATTACGGTTTATAAAATACCCCCACACTTAAGAATTTCCTTGTCCTCAAGAAATATTCTCAACTCACAATTAAAATGAACGTCCTTAATTCATAATATTCATCAATAGTGTTTCATCATAATTCAAAGATAATTCATACATTGATAATTTAAGTAGAAGGGTCCTAAAGATTCAAACAGTCAAAGTCATGTTTTTTATAGCACGAAAACATAGGTGTTTCCCCTTACCTAAATAATTTCCTTTGATTCAAAACTGACAAGAATTGACATCTTCACTAAAGATTCACTCAAATCACTAAAAAGTGTTTAAGGTTCAAATTAAGCACTCAAAAGTCAAACATGAAAAGTTAATCCCATAGGCTTGTATGAAAATCAAATCTCCACCACTATAAAATGAGATGATACACAAATCAAAAGCTCTTTAAAAAGGGTTGTAATGGGGCTTGGGTTAAAGGTGTGGATAAAGGCTGAATTAAAAGGATAGAATAGAGATTGAATTAACAAATTACCTAACTTAGAAAGATGAACTAAGATTCGAATAATTACATTAATTAAAACTTCATTACTAATAATACGAGCTTCTTCTCAAAATGTGGAATTTAAACGTATAAGCTCACTTAATCATAGAACTAATAATATCTATATTAAGAACAAATCAAGTAGATAGACTTGAACAATTGAAATAAAGAATGTAGTTAGGCAACTGATCAAATCAAATCTCGATATAAGGGTAGTAAAGAGAAATGGTGATAACAAATACAAGATGGGTTTTGGGTTAAAATTAGTGGGTGAGCCTATAAAAGGTTTGTTAAGATCAAAGGGGTTCACTAGAGGGTTAATTTTGAGGGTAGGCTTTTAGTGGAGTAAGTGGGTTAAATCCTAAGTGCCTTTATCATCTCTATATATCAAATCAATGATGTGATCTTGACATGTATAATCAAAACAAATTCTAGAATAACAAATTAATGTTGACACACTCATAATCAATAAAGTGAGCAAGAAAAGAATGTATGCTCTAAAAGGCTTAAAATCTCACAAAAATTATGGGTTTTTGATATCAACCTTGTAAATTTCAAACTTCAAGGTAATAATTAGATTCAAGTGGACAACATAAAAAATTTTAATTTTTGAAAATAGACTCATCATGCTTGATTCTCTAGCCTCTTAAAGTTTAAATCATCACTGTACAATTATTAATGACTTAATCCAAAATATATCAATAAAAATCATGAATCAAAGGAAATTTCATTCTAATAGTAATATGAGAAAATTTCTTAAGAGCACGACATAATTCAGGGATTTGAGAATAATGCAAAAAGTTAGGAACTTTTCAAAATAAAATTCGCCCCCCACACTTAAAATGTACATTGCCCTCAATGTACAAAGATATATATGAAATCATAAGAGATAGGGAGAGGTGAAACTTCCTGAATTTTGGATGGATTCCTTGAGTTGGAAGTGTAGAAATTTGATTCTGAGGTGAAAGATAAGTTTGGAGGAGGCGTCTTTGGTGGTGGTGTGGTGGCCGCCAACAATCTCTGCGCTAGATGAAGAAATTGGGAAGCTCGTGAAGAATTAGCCATGAAATAATAAGAATAATTCAAAATAAACTAATTATATATTTAAAGAAAAGAAAAATAGCCATATATCATACTTATCACAAAATCCAGAGTCTCATCCAATGACTGCTTAACTTTAATCTGCTCAACCCACAGTGGCTTCACTTATAACTCGTCTAACAAACTTCCGTCGTCACACAAACTTAGCCGAGCAAACATTGTCCTCAAGTCCAACATAGCCCTACGGCTTAGCGCATCAGCCACAACATTTGCTTTGCCCGAATGATATTCGATCGTGTAATCATAATCCTTTAACAGCTCAATCCATCTGTGTTGTCTCAAATTCAACTCCTTCTGAGTTAAAAGGTACTTCAGACTGTTGTGATCCGTATAGATGGTGCACTTCTCTCCATACAAATAGTGCCTCCAAATCTTAAGTGCGAATACCACTGCCGCCAACTCCAAATTGAGGGTTGGGTAATTTCTTTCATGAGTCTTAAGCTGGCGTGACGTATATGCAACCACCTACCATTCCTGCATCAAAGCACAGCCCAAGCTCACGTGTGACACACCGCTATAAACCGTAAACTCCTTCTCATTCTCCAGCTGAATCAAAATAGCGGCCTTTGTTAAAACCCTCTTAAGCTTCTCAAAGCTTTCA
This sequence comes from Gossypium bickii, assembly GCA_025503065.1. NCBI lineage: Eukaryota > Viridiplantae > Streptophyta > Magnoliopsida > Malvales > Malvaceae > Gossypium > Gossypium bickii. Next base: position 30,581,219 of record CP106712.1, read on the forward strand.
TGCTGTTTATCAGTCTACACAAATGACACCCCTTCCATAGCAGCCTGGTCAAGGGTATAGCAATTAGGGAGAACCCTTCAACAAACCGCCTATAGTACCCTGCCAGACCTAGAAAACTCCGAATTTCTGACACCATCTTAGGTCGTTTCCAATCCAACACTGCTTCCACCTTTCGAGGATCAACTCTAATCCCTCAGCTGAGACCACATGGCCTAAGAAAGTGACTTCCCTTAGCCAGAATTCGCACTTGCTAAACTTAGCAAAAAGTTGCTTCTCCCTTAGAATCTGCAATGCAATCCTTAAGTGTGCATCATGATCATCCTCCATTCTTGAGTATACTAAGATGTCATCTATGAACACTACTATGAACTGGTCTAGATACAGTTGAAAGACCTGGTTCATAAGATCTATAAAAGCACCAGGTGCATTCATTAGCTCAAAAGGCAACACCAAAAACTCATAATGTCCATAACGAGTTCTGAAAGCTGTCTTATACACATCTGCTTCTTTAACCCTCAATTGATGGTACATTGACCGTAAGTTAATCTTTGAGAAAATTGAGGTTCCCCTAAGCTGATCAAAAAGGTCATCTATCCTAGGCAGAGGGTACTTATTCTTAATGGTTAACTTGTTTAACTACCTATAGTCGATGCACATCCTCATGGACCCATCCTTCTTCTGAATGAATAATACCGGTGCTCCCCATGGAGACATACATGGTATAATAAATTCGTGGTCTAACAACTCCTGAATCTAGGCCTTCAACTCCACCAGCTCCTTCGGTGCCATCCTATAAGGTGCGATGGACACTGGAGCTGTACCAGGTAATAATTCTATTCCAAACTCCACCTCTCGGATGGGAGGTAACCCCAGCAATTCCTCTGGAAAAACATCAGAGAATTCTTTTACTGTTTTCAAATCCTTAACAGTAAAACTCTTAGATTCCAAATAACTGATATAAGCTAAGTAAGCTTCACAGCCCTTCCTCACCAATGTTTTTTCCCTTAATGCTGAAATCACGTTTGACAAGTAATCACGTTGTTCCCCGATCACTACTACTTCATCTCCTTCCACAGTTCTTATCACCATCCGCTTCACAGCACAATCTAGAGTTGCTTGGTGCCTCGTCAACCAATCCATGCCTAAGATGAGGTCGAACTCACCAAATGGTAATTCCATCAAGTCCGCTAAGAAAGTAACTCCTTGAACGACCAACGGTACATTCCTAAACAACTTACTGACTTTCACCGACTGCCCTAAAGGACTTAACATAGTCATTTGATTCTCAATGGTTTCAAACTCAACCCCTACAATTTCAGTCCTATTGCATGCAATGTACGAATGCATCGACCCCACACCAATTAGTGCATTATAAGGTAGCTCATAAATAAGGAACGTACCTGTTATCACATCTGGTGCATCACCTTCCTCTCTGCGACAAGCAGCATAAACTAACGCTGGTTGTCTCGCCTCTGCCTGACCTGCACCTCTGCCCAGTGCTCCATGTCATCGTCCTGTGCCATTGCCACCTCTGGCTTGACCACGACCCCTTAGTGGTTGTTGACCACCCCTCTGCGACTGGAAATCACCTCTGCCCTCGACTCACACCTAATCTGGCCTTTTCGGGCACTCCCTAATCCTATGTTCCATAGTTCCACAGCTTAAACAAGCTCCTATCCTCCTCCAACACTCGCCCGTATGCCCTTTTCCACACACAATACAAGATGGTATTCTGTTATTAGCAGCAGCAATAGGGGCCACAGCTCTAACCGGCCCATTCACTCTGGCCCTCCTCGTAGGCCTTTGTCCAGTTCCTATAGTTTCCATGTTCTGCTTGTTCTTGCCCTTCTCCTTCTCTCGGTTGGGGCGCTCCGTGCGCTTTACTTCCCCCGCTATCTTTGCTTTCTCCACCAAGACTGCAAAGTCCCACTCCCTCTGTAGAGCTATAAGTACCCTAAGGTTATCTCTTAGCCCATCCTTGAACCGAACACATCTCCCATGCTCTGTTGCGACTATTCCTTTGGCATATGACTAAGGTGTAGAAACTCAGCCCCATACTCTGCTACCGACTTATCTCCTTAAGTCAGACTCAAAAACTCCATCCTTTGGGCATCCACATAGCCCGCTCCAATGTATTTCCCCTGGAATGTCGATTTGAAGAACTCCTAGGTGATCTGCTCCTGTTGGTTGCCCTCCTTCATGGTCAACCACCACTGATAAGCTTCCTCCCTAAGTAAAGATATCGCCCCTTTCAACTTTTGTTCCATCGTGCAATCCAGGTCGTCCTTTATTCTTTCCATAGCTTCCAACCAGTACTCCGCCACATTCGGGGCCGCCCTAGCTACTCCCTTAAAAATCTCCGCCCTATTAGCTCGGAGTCGCTCCGCGATCGACCCACGACTTCCTGTACCATTATTGGGCCCAGCGACCCTTTCTAAGATCCTTAACATGACCTGTGTTACTATATCTTCTATACCGGCAGCCAGTTCATATGGTCCCGTTTCAGCTACTGATGAGGCTGGAGCCTCCCCTACTCCGACGTTAGGCATATAGCTCGACGTCGACGACACAGCCCTAACAGTTCCTCGGCCTCGGCCGCAGTCTGTTGTACCTCTTCTAGTGCTCATTGTTGCGTATTTCTGGATTAGAATTTTTATGAAATTAGTTCATAATTTCACTGTTTAAAACACATGTCTTGTGTAAGTAACAATTTAAAAGTTATTTCGCCGTCGTAGCTCCACTACAGGCTTAAGTTTCCTACGGGCTTTGGTCTCTAAGAACCTATTATTTAAAGTAGCCCAATATCTAGATATAGTTCAGTAATATAAACAAATGTAAGCACATAAAACTTACTTGGCTCGACATCGAGGGCTTGGTGAACCACACATCAAGAATCCTGCAAAACCTTTTTAATCTACTTGTTTAAAAATCAAAATATAAGGCCCATTTTATAGCCTGAGCTTTACAATCGGGCTCTGACACCTCTAAATGTAACACCCCTAGACTCGGCCCAGATGTTATGGCCGAATTTAGAATGTCACATCGAAGGCATAATTCAAAACGATTTTTGCTAAGTTAAAATTTAAGGCCTAAAAGCCAAAATTCCTTGAATCTTGTAAGTTAGGTTGGTAGCCCATGTTTTTAAGTTATAGCCATTTCGAAAACCATGTTTAGACTTTAAAAATAATATTTATTCAAGTTTAATAATCTAACAGTTGAAACATTAATAACAAAACTCAAAAGCTAAAGTTGAATCGGAGAATACATGGCCTTATTACAATCCAACAAGAATAAAGTAATTAAAATTAAGTCTTTCAAACTAATAAAAAACTACTTGCAGTTTGGCCACCTCCGAGTCCTCTTCCACGTCGAGCCGTTTACTGAAGATCACCTGAAACATTTAATAGAAAGGGTGTGAGTTTTGAAACCCAGTGTGTACGACCCTTGGTAATCCAACCAATATACAATTATCACATTGGGCTTAAGCCCTATCAAAAATGGTGGTTTTGGGCCTTAGCCTGCAATGACCTCACATCACATCAATATCTCATGAATGCAATGCACCCATCCCAAATCCAACCCTGCACTCTATTTCCCTTCCAACCCTACACTCCTGTGGGGATATAAATATTAACCCACCCATCCCTACGCTCCAAAAGTAGCACCAACAGCGACACTACTGAAACGTTGCAGCAAAGCTGCTGAACATTTAATGGGCTTAAAGCCACCGGTGGATCCACGGTCGTCAAGAAACTATGCGATCCTCACATATCTTTCTTCATATCATCAAAACCGACCCAAGTGCAGCATATATTTCATGATTGCAACATACACATTTTCACACATTCGGCACTTAGGGGTATTTTAGTCATTTCACTACCCAAGGGTATTTCTGTAAATATACTCCACAGGGGTATTTAGGTAATTTTGTAAAACAGCGGTGTTTTGGAAATTTTGTAAATTAGGGATATTTTTGTAATTCTGCAAATCAAGGGTATTCTGGTAGTTTTACAATTCCAGGGTACTTTAGTAATTTTGCAAATCTAAGGATATTTTGGTAATTTTCAAACTAAGGGTATTTGGTAATTTTTCAAACTAAGGGTATTTGGTAATTTTTTAAATAAGGTGTATTTTGGTCCCTCTCGGGTTTTAGTTGTGAACTTTGGCCCATTAACAAGTCCTTGCGGCTAAAGTGAACAGACACTACACACGAGGTAGGATTCTAGAGAAGAGGAGGTGGGTCGCTAGGACCTCTTAAGTACCAAGCTCTCCCTAGATCCAATCCTAGACATGCATATGTCCATTGCCACACGCTAACCCAGCGAATTGTCCCCGGACATGTTGATTATTAAATTAAGTCTTATGCGGTTTAAGAGTTGTTCAGAATTAGGCCTAAAGTCCATTAAACCCTAGAATACTTGTCTACGTTCCCATAAAGCCCTCAAGCCCATTTCACGTTCATATAGCCCATTAAGCCCAAATCACATCCTTATGGACCATTAGGACCAGATCTCATTCATATGGCCTATTAGGCCCAAAATAATTCTAGATCATGTAACATGCATGACTAACTCAATTCATATAACCAAATCAATCAATTTCATCAAAAGTAGCCTCAGGGCCCACTGGGCACATTTAGCCACTTTCGGCTTTTTGGCTTTCTGGAATTGCCGATATCATGTGTGTGTAGTGTTTGTACACACCTGGTTACTACGACGTGCTATACTATCCTTGGTCTTGAACCTACAACCAACAAACCTTAATCAATCACCCATACTTAATCAAAATATTTACCAAAAGCTGAAGCCCTACAGTAAACCTTATCGTGTGCCACCGGTTCTAGTAGCCCTTCCTTAGCTACTATTCACGAGTACCCCCTAGATCTGCACCCATACATACACCATTAGAATTCGAGTGGCTCATAATCCACACAAGTCACCCCTATAGATTATACTTACATTCGGCCACTTACTTAAACCATAATCGAGACGAGTACACTTACCAATTGCTAACAATCCTACCACGCTTGCGATCTCTGAATCCTACCCTTGTTAATAAAAGGTTAACGACAATGTCACAGTTTCACTTAAGACCAGCCACTAGTAGAACTTAAGACCAGCACCCGGACTCACTTAGTCACAATTTCACATAGGTCCCTAGTGACATGTCACTTGTATCCTATTCTATTCCTAAGGTTCAATCGATAAATTTCTCAGTTGCTGATATTTTGTCAATTACATCAAATATTCAGCCACAATTCAAACCATTTATCAAAATATGAAAATGTAAGTAAAAACGATCCATTATTTACAAACAAACTTACCCTCGATAGCACAATCGGTGAAAAATACTTATTCGTCATATTATTTGTTTTCCTCCATTCTAGGTCCGAACCTCGTTTTTCTTGATCTATAACAAAACATTTCACTTATTTATTCAACATGCTACTAAAATTAACCCAAAATTCACGTTTTGGAAAAATTATATTTTTGCCCCAAAACTTTGTCATATTTACAATTTTACCTCTAGGGTCGTAAAATGATTTTCATTAAATTTCTTTGTATTTTAAGCCTAGACAAACCATTTTCATCACTACAACAGCCCACAATTTTTGCTAATTCACACTTTTATGACAAATTTTATAACTTTTCCAAATTAGTCCTTTTGACTAAATTGAGTGCCCAAACGTGGAAATTTTCGAACGAAATTTTCATGAAATAATTTCGTAAAATCGTAGACCACAAAAATGTAATAAAATGAATTTTTCCTCATCAGATTTTTGGTCAGGAAAACACTGTTCCGGCTAGGCCCAAAATTGGGCTATTATATTACAAATTAGCCCTCATATTTTCACATTTTGACATTGAAGTCCCTAAGTCAAAAAATCACAAAATATACAAAATTTCATCACACCATAGCTTGGCCGAATATTCTCTTGGCTCAAATAAGCCCATATATTTCATTTATTTCACATTTTAGCCCTTTAGTTTTCTCATTTTCACAAATTAGCCCATAATAATCAATTTCATCAAAAATTCCAATACAAAACATATTTATCTAACATCAAGATTTCATATTTCACCATTTAATATCACAAAGCTCACAAAACCAATAATGGCATAACTCAAAATCATCATCAATTTTGAAAATTAAGGTACGGGTTATCTAGTACTCAAAGCAACGATCACAAAAACATAGAGATTATCAAAAATCGAGCTGAAACTGTGCCTTAATCAAGCTTGTAATTGCCGAATGCATGAGAGCTCAAAAACCTATTTCTTTTGCTGATTTTCAGTTGTAATTTGGAGATGATGACATAATTTTTAACTTTGGTTTTATTAATTTATAACTTATTTAGCTAATTACCAAAATACCTTTATTTAATAACATTTAAAAACACATAATGGATTGCTATTCATGTCAATTCCCACTATCCATGGTCTATTCACAACATAAGGACTTCACATTAATAAGCCATGTCAATTCGGCATAAAACTAATTAGAAGGGTACTTTTGCATTTTCTGCGATTAAGTCCTTTTTCACAATTCGGCACACAAACTATAAAGTTTTCATACTAAACTTTCACACATATCAATTCACATGCTATAAATACGGGAAATAATATGAAAATATTTTTCTGACTCAGAATTGTGGTCCCAAAACCACTATTCTGACTAGGGTATAAACCGAACTGTTACACTGATAATGTATGTTCATGCCTTGGTGTAATTATATATTCTTATTATGTCTACAAATGCATTAAATCGTGATGTTGTAGTATGTTTAGAGAATTAAATGGTTACTTGAGTATTTGCCTAATATTCAATGTTATTTCATTTGATTCAACGGGCATGAAAAGGAAAGGAACGGTAAGTATTCAAATGACTTATATCATTAAAACTATGTAAAGGAATGAAAAGGGTATGTTAAATGAAAGTATGTCTATGTTCATGAAATTGATGACTTCAAGTGAGGTTATTCATGTTTAATGACTTATCTTATGTTAATTCAAGTGAATTCTGAATTGATGCAATAACATGTGTTGTTGATGCTGCTTAGGCTTGTGCCAAGCTATTGGTTGGATTGTTATTATGTAAATTTTAAAGTTATGCATTGAAAAGATAAGTGTTCAAATGGAAATGTGCTTATGTTCATGAATGGGTGGTAAGGACCAAAGTATGTAATTTCTTATGAAATGGTTTATCAAATAGTTGATTCGGAAAGAGTTATGCTTGAATGCACTAGCTTGTGGCCATGGTTGATGTTATGCTTATGTCTTGTGTGTTATGCAAATGAAATGGGTGAGGAAAGGAAATGTAATGGTAAGTTCATAGTTGAAATGTAATATGACAAAAAGGGAATGATTAGTTGAATGATGTACTTATATGTGAGAAATCTACGTATGCTATGGATGAATATACCTTGTTCATGAACAAAGATACTAATTAGTGAATTGATATTGTTATTTAAGGTAAAGTAAGTAAATGCAATGAAAAGTAAGTAAAAGGAAGGGTTCAAAATTTTATAAAATCCTATTATGTTAGGAATGAAAAATATATGTGATATTGATGAACTTATTTATGAATTGATGGTTATAAATTTGATAAACTTTGTGAAGTTGGAATTGGTTTATAATTACCTTATAAAGTTCATTATTAAATGAAATGTTATGTTTAAAGTTTATATGAGCTTACTTAGCCTTCATTGCTTACATAGTTATTTTTTTTACTTTACAGATTATCGGATGCTCAATCGGTTTGAAAGCTCATCAGAATCTATCACACTATCTAGTGATTATATTGGTAGATTCTGATGTCTTTATCAAGGTTATAATGGCATGTATAGATGGATTTGTGTATAAATGATCTAGTTGTTGTTTTGGTATGTATAAGTGTCATTATGGTTAATGTACTTATGGTATCTTGATGGTTGTGTTAATATGGTTAAGTTGGTGCATGGTTTTATGACCAAAGAGGTAAGTTTGGCATATTTGCAATATGGTATGCTTGAATATAGAATTTAGTTAAATGTGTTTGTATGAAAAATGACCAATTGGGTATATGTTGGTGTAGTTGTGGTCAATTATGGTATAACTTGGTATGGAATTAATCTAAATATATATGAATGAGTTATGGTCAAATATGTATAAGTTTAGGTATATGTGCATTTGAGATGCATGAGAACAATGGTTCAAATGGTAAGTTATATTGACATGGTATAAGTCAAGTATGGTATGTTTTAAAATGGTAGCAAGGTGACCAATTATGCATTTGTGTAGTTAAGTTGAATGCTTGCTTTTGAGGTGCCTTATATGACATATTGGTTGAATGAAATTTGGTCATTCGAATTGGTCTTATTATGTATGTTTAGGCATGTTTATGATGCCTTGGTCATAAGTCAAAAATGTGTTTAAGTACAAGCTTGAAAAGGATGATGGAAATGGCTCGAATTTAGCCAATTTCATGTCTACACGGACATCTATCTCAACTGTGTACGACATACGGCCATGCGACGTGGCCATGTGTCCCCTGTTGGTTTTAAAGGGTTGCAAGTTAGGCAGTTATGTAACACCTCTAACCTGAGACCATCACCGGAACAGGGTTAAGAGGCATTACCGATCAAATAGAACATCCAACATCTAAGATTTTATGACACAAAGTCAAACATTTTCTTTCGCATTCATTTACAAACATAGTGTCCCTTAAATGAGTCATCAAGACCCTAAGCATGCTTATAAATTGAGTCGGGACTAAACCGAAACACATACAAAATTTTATGAAAATTTTGAAACTTTTCGTAAATACAGGGGAGACACGCTCGAGGGAGGAGACCGTGTTCCCTCCACGGCTTCTAAACACCCCCGTGTAACCATCCGTGTCTATACTAACTATACTAACATGGTCATTAGGCACGCCCGTGTGCCATGGCCTATACTTTTAGGTCATATACTGACTTCCCCAACACAGCCTCTTAGCACGCCCGTGTCGAGGCGTGTACTTTTATGTTAGCTACTGACTTGCACACCACGGCCACCAAGCACGCCCGTGTCAAGGCCGTGTGATGATAAACTGCATCCTACAATTCACCCACGTTCATTAGGCACGCCCGTGTACCACAACCGTGTGACATTATAGGACATTTACAAGGCCAAAATGCCACCCACTTAGGGTCGAACCTACAAGCAAACATCCCAAAACATATCATGCACACAAGGCAACCAAAAACTGCCCAAAAGATACATCACATCTACCAAAACATTCATGCTAAAACTAGCACATAACTAGCTACATCTCATAACTACTTACAAACTATAAAACATGATTCAAATGACCAGCCTATACATGCCATACTCCAACTATGAACATCTTTACAAAATACCCAAAAATAGATTGCCGATAGTGTGACTGATATGCTGATGATTGCTGGATTCGAGCTAGCTTTACTGACACTGTAAAACAGAGAAAAAATCATACAGTAAGCTTTCATAGCTTAGTAAGTCCATAATATAATACTTGTAATTTAACAATTCAATTCATTACACAAGAATAAGTCATCACTTAGATTAATCTACCAAAGTTGCACCAAATCAACCATGCTCAATGCTCACACATCATTCCATTCCTCTAATTTAAAATTCACCAACACATATATATCACATACTCCTTAACCAACACATAGTTACCACTCATACCTTAGCCAATATATAGTTTCAAACATACCTTTACCAATTACATAGCTATCATAAATACCTTAGCCATTATTTATTTATCAAAAATACCTTCATTCATAGCCAATAGTTCTACTCAACCGATTAAAGATTCATACCCAATCTCATCAACCACAAAGGTTAAATGCATACCTTTTTCCCAACACATAGATACTCACCAACCAAGCTTCACAACCACTAAATTTTACATCTCAATTAATCTTTACTTCTCATTTGATTTATTCGCACACTGAGTGCCAAATTCGTAATCAGAGCATAATTGTCATCGCACACTTAGTGCCGATGTGTTAAACTGACTTATATCGGTATCACACACACAGTGCCAATTCGATAAGCCGGAACTTCTATCTTTTCACACACACAGTGCTATTCATTAAAGTCGTAACTTCTATTATTTCGCATTCACAGTGCTATTCATTATTTATAATCGCACACTTAGTGCCTCAAATCATAGCCGAAGCTTAAATGACATCGCACACTTAGTGTATTTATAATAAACCAATCTTAAACCGGTATCACACACACAGTGCCATCCACAAAGTCGAAGCTATATTATTTTGCACACACAGTGCTAATCATCTCGGTCACATTTCCAATTACACACACTTAGTGCCACATAGATCCATATCTCACATAACATTTATAATTCAATAATATCATAACCATTCATTTCACAACATTTAAACATAGCTAAATACACTTTTTATATTCGAACTTACCTTAGACGTCGAACTATCGAAACGGTCAATTAATCGAGCACTATATCTTTACCTCGATCCCGATCCGAACCTCTCCTTTCTTGGTCTATACACATTCAAATTCAGCCCATTCAATTACCAAATCATTCATTTTAATCCAACACACATATTTAGGGCATTTTACAAAATAGCCCTCACATTTTCACATTTCGACACTTTAGTCCCTAATTCACAAAATCATCAAATTCACATAATTTCACTTGGTTCAAGCCCAGCCGAATTCTCACCATGCTTATACAAACCCACACATTTCATTTATTTCATAATCTAGTCCTTCAAAATGCTATTTTCCCAATTTAACCTTTATTAGCTAAATTCATCAAAACTTCAAAAAGAAAATATGTTCATCTACCACCAACCTATCATTTAACACCTTAAAGCATCACAAAGCTCAACATATCATCAATGGCATAACTTACAAACATCACCAATACACAAAATTGAAACATGGGTTTGATAGTAGACGAAGCAACGATTACAAAAACGTAAAAATTATCAAAAACCGACCGAAATAATACCTTGAATTTAAGCTTGCAATTACCGAATGCCTAGCCAAAGTTTCCTACTTTTTCTCTCTTTGATATTCAGCCAAAAGCATAGAAACAAAAGATGAACACTCATCTTTTTGGTTTCATTAATCTAATGTTAATGTTTCATTTACCAAAATAGCCTTTATTCATATAATTAAAAACCATTATACAATATAGGCATTTTTGTCCTTTGATCATCCACTAACTAATTAGTGGTTCAATTTCCACATAAGGCCATAACTTTAAAAAGCCACAACACTTTAGTACATTAGCAATTAGCAAGCAAATTTCACATTCAATGCATTTTAATCCTTTTGTCAAATTAGTCACATAGACGGACAGATTAGCTTACAGAATTTTCACACAGACTATATCACATATCATTCACACAAAAAATATCATTAAAATATTTTTACGACCTCAGATTTGTGGTCTCAAACCACTGTTCTGACTAGGGTCTAAACCGGGATGTTACAAGTGACATGGTCTAGCACACGACCTGGCACACGAATGTGTGGCTTGGCCATGTAACCCAAGTTAATGAGCTACATGGGCACGGACATGGGTTGGAACATGGTCTTGTGTCCCTATTTCGAATGTTACATGGCCTGAGACACAAGCGTGTGTTGTAACACCCCTAACCCAAAACTATTGCCAAAATAGGGTTAAGAGGCATTACCAAACAATCGAAACATTTCACATCCATTTTACAATACATAGTCAATCATCACTAAAATGTATCACAACATAATCATATAGTCCCTTAATGAGGTCCACGAGACCTTAAACACGTGTTAGAAAGAGGCTGGGACTAAACCGAACACTTATGAAAATTATAGAAATTTTAAACATTATTCAACAATACAAAGGTCACACGCCTGTGTGGGCAGACCGCGTGCCTCACACGGCTACAAGACACACCCATGTGTCCAGGCTGTGCCAAACCAGAGCATACATACTGACTTGTTCACACGGCCACTAGACACCCGTGTGTCATGGTCGTGTAAAATTAGGCTAGCTACTGACTTGGTCACATGGCCACCAAGCATGGCCGTGTTCCACGACCATGTAACCTACCCAAACACACTTCAAAGTGGCCCTTGAGCCACATGGCAGAGACAGACGCCTGTGTCCCTTGGCCGTGTACGTAAAATAGGCCATTTGCAAGGAAAATTTTCCACCCACACAAGGGTCACCACTACAAGCACAATTAAGCATCTTTCCATGTATCATTAACAACCAAAAACATATCAAAATATTCATCATAACAAACCAATTAAATCTCATTTCTAACATACCAGCTTATATACTAAATAGCTCAACCAATTCACATGTAAAACCAAGCATGATTCATCCATAATTTCACTAAATCACTATGGCATCAATCCATCAATAATTTTCCATTCTTAAAGACCATTTCAATGCCATCAAGCCATACCAAAACATACTTCATATACCAAAATCATTCATGTATATTACCAACATTTATCTAGCCACATCATATGGCTATTTACACATCTTAAACATGTTTCAAACAACTAGTCTATACATGCCATATTCAAATATACACATATTAAAAAGTACCAAAATAGTGATGCTAACGATCCCTGAATTTGAGCTAGCTTTGCTGACACTGTAAAACAGAGAAACAAATCACACAGTAAGCTTTCAAAAGCTTAGTATGTTTGTAACATAATACATTATATCAAAACAAACCATCAAATAGATTAATTCACAATCACATATACCATACCATCCAAAGCTAATATGTTCAATTAACCATCCATAAACTCATTCATAATTTCATCAACCACATAGGTTCCGAACGTACCTTAGCCAACACTTAGTTATCGATCACTTATGCTACTCAATACTTAATTTTTCATTTCGATCAACTTTCGTCACTTCTTCGGTTCAATCGCACACTTAGTGCCCAAATCAATAGCCAAAGCTTAATTAACATCGCACACTTAGTGCATCGATATCAAACCGATCTTGAATCAGTATCGCACACACAGTGCCATTTACAAAGCTGAAGCTTATATTATTTTGCACACCCAGTGCTAATCATCTCGGTCACATTTTCGAATACGCACACTTAGTGCCACATAACTCTAGTCCTCACATAGTATTCACAATTCAATAATATCATACTATTCATTTCATAACATTAAATATAGTTAAATACAAATGTTCGAACTTACCTCGGACGTCAAAATATCAAAACAATCAATTAATCGAGCACTTTCTCTTTGCCTCGATCTTGATCCTAACATCTCCTTTCTTAGTCTATATACATTCAAATTCAATCTATTCAATCATAGTTTGTTCAATTTAGTCCACACACACTTATTTAGGGCATTTTATAAAATAGCCCTCACATTTTCACATTTCGACACTTTAGTCCCTAATTCATCAAATCACCAAATACACATAATTTCAAATCACATATGCTTAGCCGAATTCTTCCCATGCTAATACAAGCCCACACATTTCATTTATTTCACATTTTAGTCCTTCAATTTACACTTTTCTTAATTTATCCCAAATTACACAATTTCACTAAAAATTCAAACACAAAACATGTTCATCCTTCACCTATCTTCCATATTTCACTATCAACTAACACATAACTCAAGCATCCATCAATGGCATATCTCAAAATCACCACAAGTTTCTAAAATTAAAGCATGGGCTAGCTAGAGCACAAAGCAACGACCACAAAAACGTAGAAATTATCAAAAACCGAACCCAAAACATACCTTAATCTTTGCTTAAAGCTAGCCGAATATCCCAAAGCTCAAAACCCTTGCTTATTTTCCTTATTTTCGGTGGATGAACATAAAAGATGATGGAATATAGCTTTTGTTTTTTGTTTAATAATATTTGTTTTATCAAATTACCTATTTAACCTTTAATACTAAAATATATAAGCATATGCACACAAGGTCATTTATGACCATTGCCATCCACTTACTCAAATAATGGGCTAATTTCCTTTTAAGGTCTTCACATTATAAAGACATCAATAAATAAACACTTAACAATTAGCACACAATATTTTACACTTTACGCGATTAAGTCTTTTCTCTTAATTCGGCACACGATCGATAAAATTTCCACACAGAACTTTCACACAGGCTATATCACATATAATAAACACCAAAAATAATATTAAAGTATTATTTTGACCTTAGATTTTTGGTCTCAAATTATTTTTGAAGTGTTTCTAAGGTCTCGAGGGATCAAATAAGGGATGAATGCATGTGTCTGAATGAACTATGATATGATTAATTAAATGATTGGAAATGAATGTTTTTATGTTATGTTTTTTTGGTAATGCTCCGTAACCCTACTCTTGCGACGAATACGTGTTAGGGGTGTTACATTAGTCTTGATAACATTTCACGTCCTGGGTTCGCGAGTGAGGCTGCAAGATCCAGTTTGTACATTTAGTTAGAAAACATAACTTTGGAAAACAATTTTCAAAACTCATTAGCCTTTCCTTAAAACATACTTGGCAAGACTCACCTTAAAATTGCAAGGCCTATTTCGTTTATTAAAAACCTTTAAAAATCGAGTCTGGGTTCGCCCTAAAATCGCGAAGGCAACTCGCACTTTTTAGAAAAATCTTTTCTTTGAACAGGGTCTGCCTTAGGTCGTAAGATTGGCTCGTCACTTTGTCTTGTTGGATATAATCCAACCAAACTCGTAGAGCAGCGTGCACTTTGAGACATATCACACTAGCTCACATTGAGCTAGGCTCACTAAAGAGCACAATCACTCAAGCTCACATGGGGAGCTTAGCTGATACACAACTTGTAAATCCATTTCTGAAAACATTCTTTCAAAACCTTAGCTCGCATAGGAGCTCGCACAAAATTGTGCTTTAAAAATCATATTTTTAGATCGTATTTGAAAACAGAGGTTCATAGCTTTAAATCATATCTTTTCAGAAAACTTACCTCTGAAACTTGTTTCAGAAACATAATTCTTTAATAAATACAAATCAGTATAAACTGAACAAAATGATAGTTAACATACTCCAAATAATTCTAGACCACTCACTGAAAAATGGAAAAACTTAAACAAGTTTAGTTTTGCCTTTATCCTTGCTAGTAAATAGTCCGGTTGGTTCACGACAAACATACACACATATTACTTAAGTAGAACAATACATAAAGAATTCATTCAATGCGAACCTGGACAATCACACCCAACAAGATAGAGGCTTACCCTAATAGTTACGAACTGACTTAGAACAAAAACTTTGACAGCAGAATATTCAGTGAAGAATTCAAAAAATTAATGGTCGTATTTATAGACTTAAAAGTCTTGATAATCTTTAGATACCTTACTTCACTTAAGAAAGTTATTACTTGCATGTAAAGTATTCATAGATACACTAAATCTTAATTTGCTATTTTGAGTTTGACTATTTCTTTGACTGGCGAACCCCAGTTCGTAACAAGACAAGAGAACACTAGCTTACCATCACATTAGTGAACTTACCTCTTAGGGAAGCTAGCGAACCCAACTTTGTAATTGATCTAGCTAACCCTTTTACACATCTTCAGGCATACATTGATACTAGCCAACACTCTTGGTGATACTCTTTTGGTGAATCCCAGTGATGCGATCTCGGCTCAGTGATGATTGAGTCGTTTGTTGCCTGATCGTTAAAATGGAGAAGTATCATTCTTGAACAGAGTAATGGTTGAATTTGGCTAAGTAAGACTTTAAAAAAAGGCTAGCCAGATGGTTCAAAGGTTCTGAATGTGTTGAGGATGGTTCAGTTAAGTAGAATGATGATGGAAAAATGGTTAAATGAATGAGGATTATGGGAATTCAGCTAATCAAAGAAACGAGATAAATAATTTGATAGATGTGGATGGGAAAACGATCTTAAGGACCAGAAAGAACCAACTCTATATCAAAGTGTTGACCCGATACTTATACGTCACTTAAGGTGGACCTTGACTCGTTAACTAGGAAGTTAGGAACCAAAGGTATATTTTGGAGAACGCCACACTTGATTTAGGAGTGATAAATTCGGGAAGAAACATGATGACGCCACTAGTAAGCTAGATAAGTCATGCTAAGTATAAAACAAAATAAGAGAGTTGAAAAAAAACTCGCAAATGCTATAAACATTCAACAATGAGCAAAAAGTCTCCACAAAGTGATTTGAACTACATATTTATAGCCTTTTACATGGGATAGCCGAATAGGCTATTAAAGGTGCTGAATGGACAACAAATTAAAGCTAAAATGCCTGGAAATTTCTTTAAAGCTTCTTGAACGTCCTTGGTAGCTTCCTTGAAGTTTCCTAGCATGGGAGACACCAATGGACAACATCTAAAAGGTGATCATTTAGCTGGACAATAATGAAATTAAGTAGGGGCTGAAATGAGCTGAAATGGCTTAGTAGATTCGGCCTAGGTGCTTGAATGGCTTTAATTGAAGCTCCTTGTTCAGCTGAATAGTTTAGGAACTTTAATTGGTAGCTTGAGTATTGTAATGGTCACCCAAGTATGAAACCAAATGCCTACAGCCTTGTGTTTGTAAAACAAAAATCTGGATAGCCTTGTAATTTGAACGGAATGTGCAGCTGGAGTGAAAGTTTTCAAGGGAACTTTGGGGAGCTACCAGCCACTTTGGGAAGAATAACTAGCAGCTGATCTTTGCCCATTCATGTCCACGAAAAGGTGCTTTGAAGAGCTGAACCATCAGCTCACTTATTCCTGTCCCAAGCAATGTACTTGCAGCAAATTAATTCAGCAAATTAACTCACCTTAAGACACATTAATTCGGCAAGTCAAGACACATTAAAATCAAGCTTAAACTAAGACATAATTATAACATATGTAACAGCCCAATTTTGACCCTAATCGGAACAGTGGTTTTGGGACCACGAATCCGAGTCAAAAAATATTTTAATATTATTTTCTATATTCATTATGTGGGAATTGGTGTGTGTGAAATTTTCGTATTAAAATTTGATTATTTTGGTGCTTAATTTTGAAAAAGGGGCTTAATCTCGTAAAATAAAAATTTGATGGTTAAATGAGATAGTGCCTAATTGTTGTTGTCTTCATAAATTGGAGGCTTTAAGTAGCAATTTGGCCATAATAGAGAGTTAGTGGCTGGTTGGTATGCATGAAATAGTGATCTTAATTGTTTATTATGTCTTTATGTGAAAATGGTATATTTTATTATAAGTTAATAGTAAAATGTCATTAATATGTGTGAATAAATAAAACAAATAAGAAATAAAGCTTATATTGGATGCATGTTCATCTTCTCAATCCGAAATTGGCTAAGGAAGAAGAAAACATCATTCGACCATTTCATTCTTCAATTAAAGGTATGTTTGAGCTTAGTTTTGAATAAACTGTACATATTTGAGATGGTTGTTGAGTTTTTTTATCTTGCCCATGTATTAATTTTTTAAATCTATAAAGAATTTATGTTCGACTATTAAAGAAGTTATGAAAATTCGGTGTTGATGTTAGGAAATAGAAAATATGTAATAGATTTTTTAAGTTTTGTATTATCAATCTTCAAGAAATTAGTTTATTAGGGCTGAATTGAAGAAATTGATAAATGGAAGGACTCGTTTTTTTTAAATAAATATAGTGTAAAGATTTGTATAAGTCCAATAAATATTCGGCTCTTGTATAGTG
This sequence comes from Gossypium bickii, assembly GCA_025503065.1. NCBI lineage: Eukaryota > Viridiplantae > Streptophyta > Magnoliopsida > Malvales > Malvaceae > Gossypium > Gossypium bickii. The sequence continues at coordinate 30,598,921 of CP106712.1, forward strand.
AAAGGAAATAGAGTGAATTTTATGTTCTATGCATTGTGGACTATTTTATAGAAATGCCTAAATAGGATTAAATTGTGAAATTTATAAATTAAGGGGTCAAAATGTGAAATAAATTAAAGGTATGAGCTTGTAGTAAGGTTATGCATATTCAGCCCTTAAGAAGTTTAGTCAAATTTTGTGTAATTTGTGTTTTGTGCAAAAAGGACTAAATTGTAAAAAGTGTAAAATATCAGGGGCAAAATGGTAATTTGCCCATTTATGAGTTTTCGGACTAAATTCAATGGAATTATATTTGATTTAGCTATATTTGAAACTTATTAGATCAAGAACAAAAAGGATCGAGATTGGATCGGGGAAATGCGAAGTTAATCGAATAGTCGGGAAACATAGTCCGTCGATACTCGAGGTAAGTTTTTAAGAAATTGAGTTGAATTGAATTTATTTATAATGATGTAAGTGAGTTAAATGGAAGTATATATATATGTATTGAATATTGCCGGATGTGATAATGATTTATGAGATGAATGAGTTGATTCGAATATATATATGAATGAGGAACAAGTTTGAGAGATGCACTATTGTGCAAATTTAAAACCGAGCACTATGTGTGCGAAATCGGTCATTTAGTACTAAGTGTGCAAATTTAATTCTCGAGCACTAAGTGTGCAAAATCGATTAATGAGCACTAAGTGTGCGAATTGAACTTCTGAGCACTAAGTGTACGAAATCGGTAAATGAGCACTAAATGTGTGAGTAAATTTTAAAGCTCAAAGATTGAATTTGGTATGTTTTGAAACTATGAGATGTCATTATTTGAAATTAAGCGTAGGTGATTAATTGTGGATTAGATGGAGTATTTCTTTTAAATGTATAGTTTGGATGATATAAGTTGATATGGGAAATGTTTACAAAAATCATGTTGATTGTTATATGAATTACAAAATGTAATTCGGCCGTGAAATTCGTATAAGGTGTTCTTTTGAATAGTTTGGACTTGAAAAGGGGGATAAGACTTGAGAATGTAATTCTTATATTGAATTTGATTATGAATGTGAAATATATGAATGGTTATGCGATTGTACAATTAAATGAGTATGGATGAATCCTTATCTATAATTTTTGACTAAATCACTTTGAGTAGAATTGATAGATTTCTTAGATTGCTTATAACATACTAAGCTATTAAAGCTTGAATTTGGGCGATCGTTATGTGCTCGGGGATCGTTGGTGAAGCTCGTCACACTATCATTAATATTTTGGTACCTTTTCGAAGTTAAATTTAAAGTTTATGGCATGTATAGGCTATGATACCTTTTGAGTTCATTTTGGATTGGGATGTATATAAATGCCATGTGAAAATGGCTAAATCTTGATATTTAGGGTTTATGTGAATTCGGTCATGGTATTAGTTTATTATGGAAATATATTTCATAGTGAGTTATGCTTAGTGTTTGGTTATATGGTTTGATTGAATATTGAGTTAGTTAATAGTTGTATAACTTCGACCATGGTATTTTGTATAATTGGGTAAGTAAGTTTCATGATATGTATGAATGATGTTTTGGGTTATATATATCTTGATTATATAAAGACATGCATTACTTATAAATAGCTCTTTTAATAAACTTAAAACATGTTTGATGTGAAGATGTAAGTGACTATAAGATTCGGTTTTAGTATATCTATTGTATTGATAAGCATGTATTGTGTCTTAGTAGATATAATGGGATATGAATAAATGTATTAATGTCGTGAGATGCTAAGTATATTATTGATGAAATGTGCATTAGATTTAGATTATTGAATAAGAAATACTTGGGCATATTCGACCTTATGAGTTGTTTTAATAAATTGATTATAATGTACTTGTGTAGTTGGTTAGGAGACGTATAAAAATAGTTAGTTAAATGGTTTGGTTAATTACGTGCATGTGTGATATTTGCTATGATAATGATTTAAAATGTTCTATGAATGAAATGGTATATGTTGATTTATTTATATGCGAAAGTGAGTATGATGTAATTATTGATAAAATTTGATCATCTATGACGTAATGTTATATAATTGAAGTATGTTTGATAATGAATTCGGAATTTGATAGCCATGCGAGTGTAGTTCTTTTGATTCGAACTTGTATGATTTATATATATATGAATGCCTGTTCTGGGTTGAGTTTAGATCGATAATGCCTCGTAACACATTCTGGCAACGGATACGGGTTAAGGGCGTTACAACACATATTTAAGCTAAGTTACTAATTAATTTCAGCTATAGCTAGACATATTTAAAACTTGTAATAGGCTGGACATATTAAAAGCATTTGATAAATTAAGGCACATTTAAATTCAGCTGAAGCATATTAAAATTATGTATGAACTAACAGTTAATTTAAATGATTAGAATTTAGATACATTTATTTAGATTAAACTATATTAACTAACTTAATTAAATAGCTAGCAGCTTTAGAACGCATGGACTAATTGAGTTGAACCAAATTAACTAATTTAGCTAAGCAAGTAATTATTCAAGCAACTAAAACAAAATAAATTAAAAATAAACTCAAAATGAGCAAACAATCTTATTGAGCTGGAAATGAGTTGGATTGAGCTCAACGAGCTGAGATTAAGCTTCATTTTGCACTTGGGCCCCTCGAGCTTAGGCTACTCTCGATGATGTCGAGTTCTGTCAAAACATGACGCGACCAGGTTCGCATCACCCAGCTCACGTAAACCTTTGTGAACACCTAGTTTGCCGAAACACTCTCGAACCCTTCACTTCTGAGGCCAAAACTTCCAAGCTCGCTTGTAAGGTGTTACATTAACTGCCACCGGTACTCCATGGAACTCCTCCATCAACCACAATAAACCACCCCACACATATGAAAATGACATACAATCTTTAAGCAAAATCATTGTAACACCCCTCACCCGTATTCAACATCGGAATAGGGTTAAGCAGCATTACCAGACTTACAACTCAATTATACATACTATTAGCATACATTTCATCAATTCAAACATTTGTCAGTCAATCTCAATCAATATGTCCCTAATACGAGCCTACGAGGCCCTATACATGCATTGGAGTGGTTCGAGACTAAACTGATAACCTTTAAAACAATTTGAACACTTGGAAAAGTTTTCTCCAAAATAGGGGACACAAGCCCGTGTGACCAGGCCGTGTGTCTCACACGGCCACCAGACACGCCCATGACCAAACAAGTGAGCTTACTAACTTGGGTCATGCAGCCAACCACACACCCATGTGTTTAGCTCGTGTGCTCTTTGAAGTGGCCACACACGCCCGTGTGCCAGGCCGTGTGCTAGGCTGTGCCAAACCTGTAGGGTATACTGACTTATCGAACACGGAAAAGTCACAAACCCATGTGCCAATTAGGGGGTATATTGACTTATGCCACACGGCCGATCACGGGCCCGTGTGTGAAACTGTGTGGAGGATACTGACTTCATTTCAATTTCAACACCAGGGGACACACGAGCATGTAACATGATCGTATGTCACACACGGCTGAGACACACGCCCGTGTCTCTGCTTGTTTGGAAAAAAATAGGCTACTTACCAAGCCATTTTGCCACCCATTTTACACATACCTAAACAAACTCAAATAGTTCCATTTCAAGACATAGATAAGTAGCCAAAAGTCATCAACCAAAGTTCAAATCATACCAATTCTTTACCATCAATATAATACCACAATTTTCCATATAATTTTATACCTAATTCACATATACCATTCAGTTAACTAAACCATTCCAAACATGCAATATCCATTCAACCTCAATCACTCATTATAGGTTAATTACCTAACTCAAAATAATACCTTTTGCACATTTATAAACAAGATCAAATTCACCATCACAAGCCAACTTAAATGGCCTAAATACATGTTTATCAAACATACCAATATGACTCAAGCCTATACATGCTATATACCATATTTACACACTTCAAAAGTACCAAAATAGATGTCCGATAGTGCGATGAAGTCCCTGACAATCCACAGATCTGAGTTAGCTTTGTAGAACTATAAAACATCGAAAATTAAACAAAGTAAATTAGTAATTTTGTTTGTAAATATGAAATAATCTAAACAATCATTAACACTTCAAAATGGATAACATAATTAACATTTAAAGCATCAATCAATGAGCTAACATAAAGTTTAACCATATCGTAACTCATAAGTCCTCAAATTCTTCTAACTCGATACAAAAATTGTTTATAGTACATACCTGTACCAATACATGTCTATTTAACACCAACTCTCTTACCAAATCAATTCGAGCTTATAAATGTTTTCGATACAAATACTTTGATTTTCTGTGTAACAGCCCGATTTTAGGGTTATTCGCAACAGTGGTTTCGAGACCACTAGCCCGAGGTTGACGAAAATTATTTTTCATATTATTTCATGTGTTGTAGCATGATTATATGGATGCATGAAAATTTTGGTGCTTCAATTTTAACAATTGCATGTGTAATTGTGAAAAAGGACTAAATCGCATAAAGTGCGAAAGTTCTATTTTACAAGGTAGAGATACCTAATAGCTATAGAATGTTAAGATGGAGGTCTTTAAAGTGAAATTAGGCCAATAGAGGAGTGTTGGCCGGCCATATGGTATAGGGAGACAAGAGCATTTAATTTTTGGTCAAAATTGGGTGAATTAGGTGAGAAAAGATGAATAAAATATGGTAAAAAGAAAAACTATCATCTTTCACTATTCACTCTTCATCTCCACCGAAAATTTCATGCTTAGAGGGGTTTTAGAAGCTTGAAAATTTCAGCAACTCATCTTCTCTACAAGTAAGTGATTTTGGTGCTGTTATTTGATAATTTTTGTACTTTTGGAGTCCTCAAAGCTTAATCAAGCTAATAAGAGGACTAATTTGTGATATGGTTGAAAGTCTAAGGACTTGCCATGAGAATAATTATGTTGTTAGCAGAGTTTTTATGGAAGAAAGTTAATGTTAGGGAGATGAGAAACAACTTTTGTGGAAGGTGTTAGCAGGAAAACACCTAATTAGGACTTGAATGCAAAAAATGAATTTGTGTCATAAATGCATGAAATAGATGGAGTTGTGAGTAGTTGTAAGAGAAATAAATGTTCACCTAGGCTTGTCTAATGAGAAAATGTGTTGAAAATTGATTTACGAGCCTAGGGGCAAAATCGTAATTTTTTCATAATATAAGGGCAAAATGGTCATTTTTGCCTAAGTGTAGATTTTGATGCACTATGATCATAGAATGATCTAAATGAGTGAATTTTATTGTTATAGATCGAGAAGAGCGTGGAATTAACCTTGACCGGGGAAAAGGCAAGGTTACGGATTAAACCACAAATTGAAACATTTTGCACCGAGGTAAGTTTATGTGTAAACGATGTATTTTATATATACATTGTTGTTGCTAATTAGTGCATGGCACAATTGAGAACATGTATGATTCAAGTGGATTGAATGTGGTAGTTATTGAATAGTTTTCATATGAATGATGAATTAGATATGTAAATGTGTAATATCAATACTTGAGGGCTAAGTACGATACCACCTTAATACTTAATTACAATGGGCTGTGTGCGATACCATCGTCTATTTATCATTTGGTGGGCTATGTGCGATACCACCCTAATAAAGACTGATGGTGGGCTATGTGCGAAACCACCGAGTGTTTGGATTATGAATGGTTGATTAAGAAATTGTGATGTGTTGTAATATGTGAAATTGTGCTGCTAAGTGCAGGGAAGCATGTTAATGAATGTAAGCATTAAAATTGTGATATGGTTGGAAGGTGGTAAGGGAAGAAATAAGTAAGCATGATTATGAATATGGATTGTTCTTGTTTAGTAAATATTGCTATATATTGTTTAGCACATACTATAATGTTATTTGTTTACATGTAAACTTACTAAGCTCAAAGTTTACTCCCCTTCTCCTTTCCCTTGTCTTATAGAGTTAAAGAGCCGGGTCGGGGTACAAAGATAATTGGAAGCTCGCCCACACTATCAGCTCACCTCGGTATATCTAGACTTATTACATTTGAGTATGGCATGTATAGGGCTAGACTAGGTATATTGTTTTGTTATTTTGGCCAAGAGTGTGTTGGCCACTTCGTTGAGAAACCCTTGTGTGTATAGCCATAGTTGTTCGCTCCTTGTTATATATATGAAAATATGAAGTTATTCATGGAAGTTTATATTGCAAAATATGAGTTGTTTAGTGATATGTTGAATAGAATCATGTTGTGTGAGCTAGAGGGATGAAAAGAGCTTGGCAAATAGCCTTGTTCTTGCCCACATGGATAGGGACACGGGCGTGTGTCTAGGCCATGTGTTATACACGATCAGTCCCATGGGTGTGTGACTTGGCCGTGTGTCCCCTGCATGTTGGTGTTATAAGTCGTGTCGACCACGGGCTAGCCACACGAGCGTGTGCCTAGGCCGTGTGACCTTTATAAGGTTGCTGACGTCACAAACAGAATACCCAATTTTTATACACAGGTAAGGAGGCGGGCGTGTCTAGGCCGTGTGGAGCACACGGGCCAAGCACACGGGCATGTGTCCGGCCGTGTGAAAACCCTTGTAGGTTCAAAATGAAAATAACTCCCACACGGGGTAGGGACATGGGCGTGTGTGACCACACGACCTACCCACACGGGCGAGTCCCATTTCACACGGGTGTGTGGCCCCTGTTTAGGTGAAAAATTTTTAAGATTGCAAAAGTTTTCGGTTGGGTTCTGAAACTCCTCGTAAGTATGTTTAAGGCCTCATAGGTCTTTAATGAGGTTGTTGTGATGACGATAGAGATATGTCAAGTTGGGGTTGAAAGTTTATAGACTAAAGTTGTTGATTAAGTACAATAATGCCTCATGCCCGGTTCCGGCATAGGATACGAGTAAGGGGTGTTATATTCCGATTCCATAGTCCAACTATGGTCTTACACATACGTTGCCAAGGCCCTTCCGTGGTCTTACATTCACATGCCATAACCCGGTTATGGTCTTATTATCTGATTTGCCATAACCCAACTATGGTCTTATTTAGCAACTCATCCACTTAAACCGTACATTTAAATTAAGTTCTACACATTTAACCATAGGATAAATACAATCTCAATATCATCCATCCATTGAATAAATACACATTTAAGTTCAAATATACAAACTTCCTTGTGTACGGAAATAAAAAAACGAATCGACTATTCAATTACTTTGCTTTTTGCCTGATCTAAGTCCAAATTCCTCTTTTCTTAATCTATAAGTAATTAAAAATCAACTTATTTATTCTTCTGTTTATTCAATTCAATCCAAAACACACATTAGGGCTAGTTTACACATTTGCCCCTAAAATTTCACATTTTTACAATTTAGTCCTTATCACATAAAATTGCAAATTCATGTAATTTAGTACAAACCCATGCTTAGCCGAATTTAATACATGTTACTAGCAACCCATATTTTCAATTTATTCACACTTTTAACCACCATATTTCCCATTTTCTCAATTTATTCCCTTTTTGACAATTTTTTCAAACATCACATTACAAAAGCTGTTAATCTAACATTTTCAAAATCTTTAACAGTTTCAAAATCTAGGGTACGAGCTAGTTAGAATATGAAGCAACGATCCCAAAAACATAGAAATCATTAAAAATGGGACAAAACACATACATAATTGCTTGAATTTTGATTAGTCGAATGAAGAGCCCTAGTTTCTTCTTGTTTTTCTTTAATTTCGGTTATAAAATAATAATGGTAGCCTTTAATTAAATTTTTTTATTTATTATATGTTTAATAACAAAATTACATAATTAACCTTTAATAATAAACCATTTAAAAATCTAAGGTAACAGCACTGTTTAGACCCTAGTCGGAACAGTGGTTTTGGGACCACAAATCTAAGGCTGAAAAAATAATTTAATATTATTTTTTATGTTTATGGCATGTGATAAAGTATGCGTGAAAATTCTGTGTGAAAATTTTATCGTTTGTGTACTGATTTGTGAAAAAGGACCTAATCGCGAAAAAATGCAAAAGCTGTGTGGTAGTAGTTAAACATACTTATTTGATGCGTCTCTTTAAATGTAAGGTCCTTATGTTGTAAAAGGACCATTGAATTCATGAAATGACATGGTTGGACATTAGTTAGTGGATTATTAAATGTCTTATATTAATGTTAAAATGGTAATTAGGTTATTAAGTAATTATTAAATAAAACAAAGTGAAAATAAGCTATATTGTCATCATTCATAGCCAAAAATTAGCAAAAGAAATAGGGTTTTGAGTTTTCATCCATTTCGGCCCTTTTCATCTTGATTGAGGTATGAAATTTGTTCGGTTTCTTTATGATTTCTACGTTTTTTGTGATCATTGCTTTGAGTACAAACTAGCCCATGTCTTAATTTTTGAATTTGTTGAAGATTTTGTGAAGTGCCATTGTTGATTTTGTGAGCTTTGTGTTGTTTGATGATGAAAACTAAGTGTTTGATGATTGATATACATATTTTCTAAAATGATTTTGTGTAAAAAAGCATTTTTGGGATTTAATTGAGAAATGTGAAAACTTTGTGTTGAAATGTGAAATAAATGTGAAATATGGGCTGCTAGGGGCACTATGATAATTCTCGGCTCAGCATGGATTAAATTGGATTTTGTGAATTTGATGTATTTGTGAAACTATAAGGGCTAAAGTGAAAAATGCCCTAATTGTGTGTTTGTGAATTGAATTGAGTAAAGATGAGATTGAATGAGTCGAATTTGATATTATATAGATTAAGAAAAGAGAAATTCAGACCTAGATTGTGGCAAGAACAAAGTGCTCGATTGATCGACTAGTATCGTTGTTCCTACGTCTGAGGTAAGTTCGTGTATAATACATATTGTTTAAACAATGTTCATATGTGATGAAATGAATGGAAATGCTATTGTGGAATTTGGTAATGTGAAATGTGAGTTCAAAGATATGTGGCACTAAGTGTGCGTAAATAAAATCATAACAGTGATGAATGGCACTAAGTGTGCGAGATAAAGAAAGCATCGGTTGTTGTAACACTCCAAACCCAGCCTAGATGTTATTTCTAAATCTAGCAGCATCACATGATAGTGCTTTGGAAAACTTAACTACGTTAAAACCATTTGTAAATATCTTAGGCTTTCGTCAAAACGTGTCATTTAATTATTCATTATCCATTTCAAAAACGTTTATATGATACGGAAGCTTTTAAAATAATTTGCAAGTTCGTGTGTATTTGATAAAACCTCTGTCTATTTAGAAAATTCGCGTCTTGTTCTACTGCTAGCAGTTAATAAATAAAAATCCCCAATTTTAAACAAAACTCCGAATAGCCTTATAACATAACTTTTACCCAGATATAATTAAACCATAAATAAAAAATGAAATCGTAAAATAGGAATCCAGAAACGTGGTCATCACCGAGTCCTCCGCCGCACCGATCCTTCTACCGCTGGGGATTACCTGAACAGATTAAACAAAAAAAAAGGTGAGTTTTCGCAAACTCAGTGTGTAATCCCCACCGAAATCATACAAACAGAAATATCAGATAACAAACATGATGTTCACAATTTGAGTTTGAACCCATTAAAGAAACGGTGTGGACCCTAGCCCACTCAGATATAGAATCAGACATATTTTAGGGCCTTAGCCCATTTCAGACAGAATATGCAGAAAACAGAGTCCTACCCACCAGCCTCTACACACCAACTCCATCCAACCCTACACACCATATAGGGATAAAATCGACCTACCCAGCCCAACACACCAGGTTGTACCGAATGCGGTACATAGTTAGAAATTTGCAGCTGAGCTGCCAGATAATATGCTTAAGACCCTTCAGACACTTCCTCCAATCATAATCAACCCACCCCGATGTAATGCAACATACAAGTATGACATGCTATTATGCAATTAAACTCATATATATTCAGTTCAGTATACATGCTTAATACAGAAATCAGACAGACATATCATTCGGTTAGGGGTCTAAGTATTGTTTACCGACCCTACGGTAGGTCTACAGTCGACTTGGGCAACCCATGTAACCTTACCGAACATTTCAGAAATATGGGCTTACATGCCCATGTGGCCTGCCTGTGTGGGCCCACACAACCCATATTGGCCTTAGCCGTGTGGATCACACGGCCTGGCCCAGAATTCTACACGCCCATGTGGTTCACCCGTATGGGCCCACACACCTGTATGGCCCATGCGACCCAATTGGTCGAGCCCGTGTGTCGCACACGACCTCGATCAGCCCTCACACGGTCGTGCACTTGTGCACGGTCGGGCTCGTCGATCACACAGTTGTGTGGTGACTTCCAGTCCTGCACACGGCCTACCACAAGGGTGACCACACGCCCGTGTGGCGTCGACAGAATGGTTTTCGGCTTTCACTGAAACCTCGTTTTCAGTGTTTTCGGGTACACACCTGGTACTGTTTCGTTACAAAACACTCCCGAGCACTCCAATACCTAATATTGACCACATGAACCCGGAATTAAACACTTAGAACGATATTAAATCAAACAAAAAGTGATGGACAACTCATTTAAATCGACATCTTACCTTAGGATGAGCAATGTTAATCCACACTTTTAAAGCGTCGACTGGGAAGCCCCAGCACCTTGATCTTCTCCTAAACACAGGGTACATCACTTACTACCATAAACTAACGTTACTAGTCCCGAAATCACAAGAAGAATGCCAAAAAGAGATCACTTACCAGATGAAAAAGAGCCTCGAACGCAAGAGCGATGATTTACTGCAAAAATTGCCAGTGATAGGGAGAATAAAAAATAAAAGAAATATCAAAGGAATGAGAAGGAAAATTGGCAGAAAGGGGAGAAGAAAACAACGTCAAAATTTTTGGGAAGGTGAGGGAGGAAACCGAAATTGCAAAAAGAAAAGAAATCAAAAGGGAAAATCTAATGATCCCCTATCCCAACTTCCCTTACTTTTCTCCATCCAACTCCCCACTACTCAGCTTTTGAAACCAACTCAAACTCCTCATCACCAATTCTAGCAAAAATAATCTCCCATTGCCTAAGCAGGGATTCGAACTCACAACATCCCACCCAACAACACTCACCTAGCTGCCAGACCAGCAGGCACATTCTGTTAATTACTCACACAATTTAATTTATAAGCCTATTCGCCAGAGTTTGGGCTTCATTTACAAAAATACCAAAATTTACCCAAGTTGAGACTTGAACTTGGGACCTCCCACACACACCCAAAACACATATCCATTGAACCAGACACTCATTCGTGTCAAAATTACCAAAGGCCAAATTTAAAGAAAAACAGGGCGTTACAACTGTATTATTCATCACTAAGTGTGCGATACTGAGAGAAATTAGGTTTAATGTGATGGCACTAAGTGTGCAATATTATTATAGATTCAGCTAATTAATTGGCACTAAGTGTGTGAGTCTATCGAACGTTTAAAGAGGATTGAATGAATTATGGCATCCAACATTGAAGTAGTAAATATGATAGATAAATATGTGATGGTACAGGTATATACAGAACCTATTTGGTTGATGATATTGTGTATGAGATAGACAGAAGATTATGTAAATGAATGATGAAAAGAGCTGGATTGAGTAACATTATAAATGTTTATATATGAACCTATAGATATGGTATGAAAGTGAGTAAAAGCCATGTATGAGATTGGGTAGTGATATGAATGGAACTAAGTGTTAGTTAATTTTGCATATTGAATTTGAATTGTTGAGTTAGTTGTGTTATATTACGAACTTACTAAGCTTTAAAGCTTATTGTGTGAAGTATTTCTCTATTTTACAGTGGTATTTAAAGCTAGCTCAAATCCGGGGATCGTCAGCGACTCAATCACACTATCGAACATCTATTTTGGTACCTTTTGGAAGTTGTATTTATGGTATATGGCATGTATAGGCTAGTAAGATTGTGGAATGTTTTGAGATGTATAAATCTTGCCATGTGATGTGGTTTGATAATGGGTGAGACTTTGGATTGATTTTGGTCCATGTTTTGCTATGTGAAAATGGTGTATGTGATGTCTGTATATAGTCTTGTGTGAATGGCCATTATGGTATACTTTAGTGAAATACAAATGGTATGTTTCATACTTGATTTGGTAGTTCAGATGGTAAATGAATTGTATGTTATTTGATGTTTGAATTGGTGCTTGTAGGAATGACCCAAAATGGTGGCAATTTGGCCTTGTAAATGGCCTATAATTGTAATAGTCCAGTTTATACCCTAGTCGAAACAGTGGTTTCGGGACCACAAATCCGAGTCTGTATAATATTTTAATATTATTTTCTGTGTCTATGATATATGATTAAGCATGTGGTAAATTTCCATAAGCTAATTTGTCCGTCTGTGTGTTTAATTTGACAAAGGATTGAATTGCATTAAATGTGGAAGTTGCTTGCTATTTGTTAGATTATCTATGTGTTGTGGCTTTGCTAAGATGGAGGCCTTATGTTGTTATTATACCAAATTATGGATAGTGGATGGATAAAAGTCGTAAATGTCCATATTGCATAACTATTTTAATTATATGTATGAAGGCTATTTTAGTAAATGAATTATTAACATTAGACTAATGAAACAAAAAGATGAGTGTTCATCTTTTATTTTCTCTTCTTTGGACCGAAAATACAAAGAAAAGAAAGGGGTTAGAGGCTTTCTAATATCCGGCTACTATCAAGCTTAATTCAAGGTATGTTTTTAATCAATTTTTGATAATTTCTACGTTTTTGCAATCGTTGCTTTGTCTACTATCAAGCCCATGTCTCAATTTGATGAATTGATGTTGTTTTTGTGAGATGCCATTGTTGATATGTTGAGTTTTGAGATGAGTTTAGTTGTTAAATGAAAGATTTGAGCTAGATGAACATACTTTGCTCTTGAATTTTTGATGAATTTAGGTAATTAGGGCTAAATTGAGAAAATAGCTATTTGAGGGACTAAATTGTAAATTTTAGGGAAAATATGGGCTTGAATGAGATGTATATGCATTCAACTAAGTATGTGTATTTGTTGATTTTGTGAATTTGATGTTTTGAGAAAAATGGACTAAATTGATAAATTGTGTGATAAACCGTAATTATAACATATTTTAAACTCACATTTACTATGCTTTTGGATGATTTATCCCTCGATTTATGTAAAAAGGTGCTTTTAATCCTTTCTTTTCATGTCTTATGCCCAGGAAAGCACCCAAGGATGAAAAGAACATTAAAACGGGCCCAAAATGGAGTAAATAGGCTTTAGCACGAAATTGACACCGCCTGGCCCAAATCCCACACAGCCGTGCCTTGCCGATCACCTAGAGCACGACCTGACCCCCGACTTACACGATCGTGCCTCAAGTTAGAAATCCAAACACGGCCTGGCCATGATTCACACGGGTGTGCGCCATGGCCGTGTCCCTGTCGCTAGAAAGAGCAATTACATTCGGGAAAGGATACTTGGAGGCAAAGAAACAAATTCCAAAGCTTATTCAAACACCTTAGTAGGAATTCTACTTAAATTAGGATACTTAAGGACCAAGTAAGGCATCTCAAAGCCTATATAAACACCCAATGGGGCAACTTGAAAGGAGTTCGTGAGGTTTAAATCAAAGCGTAAAAGCTAGGCCAAGCCAAAAGCCGAGAAAGTCAGAGTTAGGGAATAACGCGAGGATAGCCAGTTGATCCATCCCAAGAAGCCGGAATTATACTCAAAACGGCAGAATTCTCCTTTAATTCCTTCAGAGGGTTTTAGGGTTTTCTTATGTTTTGTTTTATCTTTTCTCTTGTGATGTTCTTTTTATTCATTATAAACTAAACCCCTCAGATGCCTGAAGGGGATGAAACCTAGATGAATCATTTTATTTGATATTTAAGTTATATAATAATTGCTTAGTTTGTTCTTAATTATGTTGCTTAATCCAAATCTAATGTGCTTAGGTGGAGGAGGAATAGACCCTGCCTAAGAGTCGATCTAACATAATTAAGCGGAGATGATCGAATGCCTAGAGATAGGGGTACGAGATTTTGCCGGATTAGGGTGAAACTTAATATGGGAGTCTATTGATCGATTTACTGCTATCCTAGGGGGTTATTAATAAGCGAACGAGAGTTCCACTAATTAACCTCAGGTTAGACGTTATTTGCCTCGAGAGAGGGTTTAATATAGGTTAGAGGGTCTTACGGGTCAAGGTAAGTAAAGAAATCATATAATTTAGGGTTAGATAACAAGTGAAGTCTAGGTGGATTCTTCCTAAGGGTATCGTCGTAATCAACTGAGTTTTCCTTAAAAGTTATTTTCCTATTCGTCCTTTTTGTCTTTGTGTCCTTAGTTTAGTCTTCGTCAATATAGTTTAAAGCAACTTCACCCTATTTTTAAGGCTAAATAATAAAAAGAAAGTGAGTATTAGTACTCTTAGTTCCTTTGGGTTCGATACCCGGTCTTGCCTAAACTATACTACTGTTCGATAGGTACACTTGCCTTTTATTGTTGCCAGAGTTAGTTTCCAGGTTCGATCACATTCATTATAAATTTTAAAACTCTGATTTACAGCGATCATTGTGCAAATGTGAGAGTTAATTTGTAAATAGCCCTAAATGTGTGTCCTTGTATTGAATTGAATGAATTAGTGAATAAAAGGTTTAATTATGAACAAGTTTAGATCAAGAACGGAGGAAAACAGACTTAGATCGTGGGAAAGCGAAAGCAAATGAGTAGCCGTTTTCATTCCGATAGATCGAATCCGAGGTAAGTCACTATGCAAATAAACGTATTTGTATGAATTTGTAAATGTTTATATGACTAATGATGATAATGAATGCTTATAAGAGGTTATGCATATGAATTCCGAGATAAATTCGATATTGTGACTAAGTCCAAGAAGGCCCGTAAGAACCTAGAAATAGATAAGATTGGCTAAGTCACGTCATAGGTATCTGTTCTGTTTTTATCTTTTAAGACCAAGTCTGGGACGTTGGCGTTGATTTGAGACTCGTGTAAGACCACGTCTGGGACGTTGGCATCGATTTAATCTTTACGTGTAAGACGTCATCTGGGACGTAGGCATCGATATGAGATTTACGTGTAAGACCTCGTCTGGGACGTAGGCATCGATATGAGATTTACGTGTAAGACCATGTCTAGGACATCGACATCGTATTGATTCATGTAAGACTCTATCTGGGACAGTCGCATCGATATCTGAGTGCATGTAAGACCTCGTCTGGGATGTTGGCATTGTACGAATATTCCGAGCTCTCTGAGTGTCCTATTAGATTTCTACGGTTCAACTGGAAAATCTATGATACGAATTACAATTCTGAGTTAAGAACAAATACGTGAATGTACATCCGTTTGAGACATGAGTAAATGAGATATTTGAGATGTGTGGATTGGTAAGAAATGGCAAACCAAGTGAGCCAAGAGTTCATTTATGTGCTTGAATTGAGGATATGTTAATGAGTTCAAATTGCCATACTTATAAATGAATTATGTTAAGTTTATTTGTATATGACTTACTAAGCTTTTAGAAAGCTTACTATGTGTGTGTTTTCTCTGTTTTATAGGTCGTCAAAGCTACTGAAGGCTCGGGACTGTCAAGGATCGTCATCACACTACTAAAATCATTTTGGTACACTTTGGAAATGTATAAAGCTAGAGGCTAGTATTTTAGTATAAGTTGATATATGAACTTAGCCATGAGATTTGGCTAGAGATGAGTTGAGATTATGCATTATGATCATGATATGTGAAGCATGATTTGGCATGGTTAGTTGATTCATGAAATAGTAAAGTTTTTGAGTTAAGCAAATGAATGTATTATGTTTTTGTATATGATTTGGTTTTGGAAATTGGCATGATGGAAATGGATATTGAATGTGTGGTTTAAATGGATATTTGGTATGTTTTTTGTGGTTATATGTGCATGAGATATCTTGGTAAATGTGGCTTGTAGGTATGACACAAATGGATGGCATTTTGGCCTTGAAAATGGCCTATAATGTCACACGGTCGTGACACATGGGCGTGCCTAGTGACCATAGGGCTAAGACAGTAGCTAGCATAAGAGTACACGGCCTTGGCACACGGTCATGCCAGCTGCCTAGCAGCCGTGTGAATTTTGGCAGGATCGACCACGGGCTGGGTACACGGGCGTGCTTAGTGGCCGTGGGAAATAAGTCAGTTTCAACCACGGGGAGAACACACGGGGGTGTCTACCAGCCGTGGAGGGCACACGATTTCCTCCCACGGGCGTGTATCCCCTGTATTTTAGAAAAGTTTTTAAATTTCTGAGAAATTCTTTATGTTTCGTTTTAGTCCCGACCCAGGTTATAATCATGTTTAAGGTTTCGATGACCTATTTAAGAGACATTGTGTGTATGATTGACGAATGAAATGTATAAAATGTTATGAAAGTTTTCGATCTGTTCGGTAACGCCTTTAACCCTAGTTCGGTGACAGATACGGGTTAGGGGTGTTACATTTGGTTGGTATCAGAACTACGATGTAGCCGATTCTCAGACTAACGTAGCGTGTTAGAGTCTAGCTATACATGCCTTATATCTGAATTGTGATAGTGTGTGAATCCTGACGTGTAAAAATGTGATTTTCATATAGTAATGGATCCCGAAAGAGCCCCAGCTGACGACGTAGAAAGTAATGCGCCTGCTCCCGCGCAAGGACAACGCCCTCTGATTTGAGACCGGCTACGAGCGGTCAAGAGGGAGAAGCTAAACAAGCTTTCTTCCAGATGATGAGTGAGTGGTTCATTCAATTCGTAAGAAATAACTCGACTGTTTCACAACCCTTGCCCCCGGTTAATCCCCCTCAGACTATAGTGGTGCCCCCAGTTATGCATCCGAATCTGTTGAATAAGCCTCCGGTTGACAAGATCCGTAAGTATGGAGCCGAAGAATTCCGGGCTACTAAAGATGACGATGTTGAAAACGCTGAGTTCTGGATTGAAAATGCTATCCGGGTATTCGATGAAATGTCTTTAACTCCGGAAGAATGCATAAAGTGTGTTGTATCCTTACTTCGAGATGCAGCATATCAATGTTGGAAAACCTTAATTTCTGTTGTTCCAAGAGAACGAGTTACATGAGACCTCTTTCAGATTGAGTTCTGGAAAAAATATATCAGTGTGAGATTCGCTGATCAGAAACGAAAGGAATTTTTGGAACTTAAACAGGGTCGAATGACTATTTCTGAGTATGAACGAGAATTTATGAGACTGAGTCAATATGCCAGGGAATGTGTATCTTCTGAAGCTATAATGTGCAAAAGATTCGAAGATGGTCTTAATAAAGACATTCATTTATTAGTCGGGATTTTAGAAATAAAAGAGTTCGTTGTACTCGTTGATCGAGCATGCAAAGCTGAGGCACTCGGGAAAGATAAAAGAAAAGCTAAGTCTGAAACTCGAGATATGAGAAAGAGATTTCAGAGTAAATCATTTCAATCTGCTCCGAAAAGATTCAGAGATAATCAAAGTAATTTCAGAGATAATGTGAGATATTCGAACATAAATCAATCTAGACAGCAAATAAGTTCTAAAACTCCAACAACTTTAGTG
This sequence comes from Gossypium bickii, assembly GCA_025503065.1. Taxonomy (NCBI): domain Eukaryota; kingdom Viridiplantae; phylum Streptophyta; class Magnoliopsida; order Malvales; family Malvaceae; genus Gossypium; species Gossypium bickii. The sequence goes on from CP106712.1 coordinate 30,616,534, forward strand.
GCTAGCGTTGGAAATGCTCGATCTAAGAGACCTGAATGTAAACATTGTGGAAAAAGACATCCGGGAAGCTGTAGATTAAATGACAGAGCTTGCTTCAGATATGGATCGCTTGATCATTTTATCCGTGATTGCCTTGAGTCTGTCGAGCCAGAGACTGTTTAGAATCTGAGGTCTGATAATGCACCTGTGAGAGGTAGACCGTCGAAGAATGTAAGAAATGTTAGTGGCAGTCAAAGAACTACAAGAGATAATGTTGTCAGATCTGAAGCTAGAGCACCTGCCATAGCGTATCCTATCCGAGCTAGAGAGGAAGCTTCATCACCAGATGTTATAATAGGTACTTTTACTCTTTATGATACTTCTGTGATTGCATTGATAGACCCTTGTTCTACGCATTCATATATATGCATGAATTTAGTATTCAGCAAGAATTTGCCTGAAGAGTCTACTGAGTTTGCTATAAAAGTATCGAACCCCTTAGGTAAAAGTGTCATTATTGATAAAGTGTGCGGATCGCTGAAATCAGAGCTTTAAAATTTATAAAAGAATGATCGAACCTAGAGACTAACTCTGACAATGATTTAACGGATAGTGTACCTAACGAACAGTAGTATAGCTTAGGCAAGACCGGAGTGTCGAACCCAGAGGAACTAAAAGTATTAATACTAACTTTCTTTTTATTATTTAGCCTTAAAAATATAGTGAAGTTGTTTTAATCTAAATTTAACGACGACTAAGCTAAGAACATAAAGACAAAAAGAACGAATTGGGAAATAACTTGAAAAAAACTCAATTGATCACGATGATACCCTCAGGAAGAATCCACCTAGACTTCACTTGTTATCAAACCCTAAATCATATGATTTATTTACTTAGCTTGATCCGTAGGACTCCCTAAACTATGCTAAACACTCTCTCGAGGCGAATAACGTCTAACCCTAGGTTAATTAGTGGAACTCTCGTTCTCTTATAATAACCCCCTAGAATAGCAGTAAATCGATCTATGGATTCCCATATTAGATTTCACCCTAATTCGGAAAAATCTCGTAACCCTATCTCTAGGCGTTCTATCAACTCCGCTTAATTACGCTAGATCTACTCTTAAGCAGGGTCTATTCCTCCACCACCTAAGCACCTCAGATTTGGATTAAGCATGCATAATTAAGAAGAAACTAAGTATTTATCATAAAATTCAAAAGTCAAATAACAAGATTCATCTAGGTTTCATCCCTTTCAGGTATCTGAGGGGTTTAGTTCATAACTAAGAAAGGAAACATCTCAAGAGAAAAGATAGAACAAAACATAAGAAATCCCTAAAATTCCCTGAAGGAATTGAAGGAGAATTCCACCGTCTTGAGTATAATTCTGGCTTCTTGGGATGGATCAACTGGCTAACTTCGAGCGGTTCCCACAATTCTAACCTTTCCGGCTTGGCTCCTTGGCCTAGCTCGACTCCCCTTCAAAGGTGGTACTAAAGAGGTATATATAGGCTCTTGAAATAGGCTTCTTTGCCCCAAAGTATCCAAATCCGAATGAAATTGCTCCTTGCCACGACAGGGACACGACCATGTAGCACGCCCGTATGGATCGACTTTAGGCTGTGTTCAGATTTCTTAATGAGGCATGGCCGTGTAAATCGGGGGAGAGGCTGTGTTCTAGATGCTCAACAAGGCACGACCGTGTTGATTTCGTGATATGGCCCATTTACTCCGTTTTGGGCCCGTTTTACGTTCCTTTCATCCATGGGTGCTTTCCTGGGTATAAGACATGAAAATAAAGTATTAAAAGAACCTTTTTACATAAATCAGGGGATAAATCATCCAAAAGCATACTAAATGTGGGCTTAAAATATGTTACTTTTACGGTTTATCAAATACCCCCACACTTAAGCTTTTGCTTGTCCTCAAGCAAAATTCTCAACTTACAATTAAAACGAACTTCCCATGATTCATAATTCCTATCAACAATGCCTTATCCTAATTCATAGATAATTTATGTAACACCCCTTACCCGAGACCGTTGACGGAGTCGAGCACGAGGCATTACTAGACTTAACTTACTAAATCATGGCATAAAAATTGAAACTGTCCATCTGCAACATGTTCACTAAATTGACTATAACTCGAGTTACGAAACTCAAAATTTAGATCCGTAAATTTTCCCTGAAACTAGACTCATATATCTTCCTACTATAATTTATCCAGAATTTTTGGTATGGTCAATTAGTACAGTTTATTAGTTAAAGTCTCCCCTGTTACAAAGTTTGACAGTTCTGACCCCTCTACACAAAAGATCAATTATCTCATAATATACAACTCTTTTACCTACACCGTTTCTTTCATATAAAAATAAACTCAATATGATTTAATTCTATATCTTATTCACACCATAATTCCATTTATACTATTTTTAGTGATTTTTCAAAATCAAGTCACAGTTGCTGTCCAAACTGTTCCCCTGCATATAATTACATGATTTCTCTATAATAACTATCAACTAGGCATTACAAAACATCCAAAACATGCTCTCAATTAGCCATTTTAAGAGCTAATTATTACCAAGCATTTACAAGCCAATCTTAAGCCATATCATAAGGTCATACACACAAAACGGCTAAGTCCCTATACATGCCATAACTTAAAACATTCGAGCCACAAAATACCAATATAATCCTTTGATAGTGTGTAACGATCTCCGACATCCTTTCAACACCGAGTTGGCTTGTAATACTATAAAAAGAGAGAAAAGAGTAGGAGTAAGCATTAAGCTTAGTAAGTTTGCATGTAAATAAATAACAACATTCATAATAAATTATTTTATTCTTTCCTTATCAAGATCACTTAAGCTTTTAACTCAATGTACTTAAAATTTCATTCTTACCTGTACCTTTTAACATGAACTTGTCTTACCTTTCCTTTGGTATACCCTTTGAATTTTCTCGTTGAACCACTTGGAATACTAAGGATACGCGGGTACCTTTCCTTATGAAACTTAATCATTGCCATGTCTTGACATGGTCTTGCGTGGTATCCTTGCCTTATGAACTCACCAATGCCATGCCTTAGCATGGTCTTACATGGGACCTTTGCCTTATAGAAACTTATCAATGCCATGTCTTGACATGGTCTTACATGATTTCCTTAAACCCTAGTGTCATGATATTTGTATCCTTCACATTCCTAAGGTTCAACCGGAACTTTCTGAGATAGCTTTTCCGTCAATTCATACTTGAGTCTTTGAATGATAAATTTATAAAATAAATATATAAATGCTGGAATTTAATAGTATTAAATGTAAAATAATAGAATATTGCATTTATTTACCGCAAACTTACCTCGAAACAAAATACGATAAACTATATCGATTTAGTCCACTATCTTTTTCTTTCCTTGATCTAACTCCAGATTTCGTTCTTCTTGATCTATAATAGAAAATTTAGCTTATTTAATACTCACATTTACCAAAACAGTCCTTAACTCTAACTTTGGCAAAATTATGATTTTGCCCCTAAACTTTTACACATTTATACATTTGCCGCAAAGCTCAGAAATTAAACTTTATACCTTATTCTTATGTTTTATGACATGCTGATCATTTTTCCCTTCTATGACAATATCAAATTCTCACTCTAACATGTACTTATGAACATCAGGTATTTTTACCGATTAAGCCGTTTTACTCGTTTTTACTTAAAATCACTTAGCAGAAGTTGTTTAACATAATTTTAGACTTCATATTCTATCATAAAACATCAAAATAAACACATTTCACCTCTGGGTATTTTTCCAAATGTGAACCCTAGCATGAATTATTGATAGAATAAGCTAAACCGAGCTACCGGGGCTTCAAAAATGTAAAGAACTTTAAAAATGGGGCTTGGAATCACTTACTATGGAGCTTGGAAGCTTGAAACAAACCCTAGCTATGGTGAACCCCTAAAAATTCAGCCTAATGAAGAAGATGAGCATATTTTGCCATCTTTTTCCTTTTTAATATCTTTTTATTACCAAATGACTAAATTACCCTTCATTAAAAACTTTGGTTCTTTCTACCTATATATGTCCATTTTTGTCCATGAAAGCCTAATGGTATAATTACCATTTAAGGGTCTCTACTTCAATTATTCTCTTCAATTAAATCCTTTAACATCTAAAACTCATGTTTATCAACTTTTGCAATTAAGTCCTAATAGGCAAATTAGACATGCAATTCATAAAATTTTCTATCGATATTCTAACAAATGCATCTAATCACTCGATAAATCATAATAATTAATCATAATAAACTTTTCTATCTCGAATTTGTGGTTTCGCAACCACTGTTCCGTATAGGCCCTATTTCGGGATGTTACATTTCTCCCCCTTTAGGGATTTTCGTCCCCGAAAATCTTACCTATAAAGAGATTTGGGTACTGTTTTCGCATAGTCTCTTTGGGCTCCCATGTAGCCTCTTCTATCCCATGCCTATTCCATAATACTTTCAAAAGTGCAATACTTTTGTTCTTTAATTGTTTAACCTCAAGAGCTAGAATTTTTACCGGTTCCTCACCGTAAGTCATATCTGGATGAATCTCAACCTCTGTTTGCGAAATCACATGCGATGGATCTGAACAATAACGACGTAACATAGACACATGAAACACATTATGAATCTTCTCTAACTTAGTCGGCAAAGCTAACTGATATGCCAATGGCCCAACTCTCTCGATCACCTCAAACGGTCCAATAAAACGGGGACTTAATTTGCCTTTCTTGCCAAATCTGAGAACTTTCTTCCACGGGGATACTTTCAAGAATACCCTATCACCAACTTGAAATTCAATTTTTTTTCTTTTCAAATCTGCATAGGATTTCTGCCTATCTGAAGCTGCTTTCAAGCAATCTCTGATGACTTTTACTTTCTCTTCTGTTTCTTGACTAAATCAACCCCGTAAATTTGATTTTCCTTAAGCTCTATCTAATACAAAGGTGTGCGACATTTACGTCCATATAAAGCTTCATAAGGTGCCATCTTCAGACTCGTTTAATAACTATTATAGTAGGCAAACTCTATTAACGGCAAGTATTTCTCCCAACTACCTTGAAATTCCAATACACAACATCTAAGCATATCTTCAAGTACTTAAATAACTCTTTTTGATTGACCATCAGTCTGAGGATGGAAAGCTGTACTAAAACTCAACTTTGTACCTAAGGCTTCCTGTAATTTCTTCGAAAATCGTGAAGTAAATCACAGATCTCTATCTGAGATAATCGATAACGGTACTCCATGTAGTCTAACTATCTCTGAAATATACAACTCAACCAACTTGTCAAGTGAATAATCCATACGAACTGGAATAAAATGAGCGGACTTCGTTAGCTTAACAATCACAACCCATACTGCATCTTTCTTTCTCGGTGTCAAAGGCAATCCTGTCACAAAATCCATAGTAACTCGGTGCCATTTCCACTAGGGAACTAATACAGGCTGCAATAAACCTGAAGGTACCTGATGTTCGGCCTTTACCTGTTGACAAATCAAGCATCTAGAAACAAACTGATATATCTCTTTTCATTCCTGTCCACCAATACATTTTCTTCAAATCATTATACATTTTTGTACTACCTGGGTGAATAGACAAAGAACTGCTATGTGCTTCCTGTAAGATTTTTCGAATAAGTTCATCATTCTTGGGTACACATACTCTATCTCTGAACATCAAACAACCGTCAGAACCAATTTGAAAATCAGACTCTACACCTGACTCACACTGAACTCTTTTGGCTTGCAACTCACTGTCATTCTTCTAAGCTTCACAAATTTCTTCAAGGAACGTCGGTTTAGCTCTCAACTCTACTAAAATAGAACCATCATCTGGTAAGGCCAAACTAGTGTGCAAAACTCTCAAGGCAGATAACGATTTTCTACTCAAAGCATCAGCAACAACGTTTGCCTTACCCGGGTGATAATCGATCACTAGCTCACAATCTTTAATTAACTCTAGCCATCTTCTTTGCCTCAAGTTTAGATCTTTCTGAGTCATCAAGTATTTCAAACTTTTATGATCAGTGAATATTCAGCATTTCTCACCATACAAGTGATGTCTCCAAGTTTTTAATGCAAATAGAATAGCAGCTAGCTCTAAATCATGTGTCGGATAATTTTTCTCATGTGGTTTTAACTGTCTAGATGCATAAGCAATTACCCTTCCTTCCTGCATAAGTACACAACCTAGTCCATTTAAGGATGCATCACTATATATCACAAACTCTTTACCCGGTTCTGGTTGTATTAAGACAGGAGCTTTAGTCAACAATGCCTTTAACTTGTCGAAACTCTACTGACATTTCTCAGTCCATTCAAACTTGACATCTTTCTGTAGCAATCTTGTCAATGGAGTAGCTATCATGGAAAATCCCTCTACAAATCGTCTATAATAATCGGCAAGACCAAGAAAACTTCTGACCTCTGATACATTCCTGGGAGGCTTCCAATCAACAATGGCTGAAATCTTACTCGGATCAACTCTAATACCTTCACCTGAGACAATATGTCCAAGAAAACAAACTTCCCGTAACCAGAACTCACTTTTGCTAAACTTGGCATAAAGCTGATTATCTCTCAAAATCTGTAAAACTATTCTCAAATACTCTGCCTGCTCAGTCTCATTATGAGAATAAATCAAGATGTCATCAATGAACACAACTACAAACTTGTACAAATAAGGTCTAAAAATTCGGTTCATTAAATCCATAAAAACGGTAGGAGCATTGGTTAAGAAAATGGCATCATAAGAAACTCATAGTGACCATACCTAGTTCGAAAAGCAGTTTTCGGAACATCTGACTCTTTAACTCGCAACTGATAGTATCCAGATCTCAAATCTATCTTAGAAAACATAGTGGCTCCCTTCAATTGATCAAACAAATCATCTATTCTAGGCAATGGAAATTTGTTCTTGATGGTTACCTTGTTAAGTTGCCGATAATCTATACACAATCTCATGGAACCGTTCTTCTTTTTCACAAATAACACTAGTGCTCCCCATGGTGAATAACTAGGTCTTACAAAGCCTTTATCAGTTAATTCCCGTAACTGAGCTTTCAATTCTTTCAATTCTATTGAAGTCATTCTATAAGAAGCAATAGAAATAGGTGTGGTACACGAATCAATTCAATACCAAACTCAACTTCTCGATATAGAGGCAAACTCGTAGTTCTTCCGGGAACACATCAGGAAACTCATTTACCACAGAAACGATTCAATTTTCAACTCGGATCTTTAGTATTCAACACAAAAGCTAGATAAGCTTCATATCCTTTCCTCAAACATTTACGAAAGGACATATAACAGTAAAATCATGGAAATTGAACTACCTGACTCATCTGAATTAACCCGAAGTATCTCACCATTTTCACACTTCAACTCAATGAATTTCTTTCCACAATTCACTATCCCATCATGTGTAGTTAACCAATCCATACCAAGAATCACATCAAACTCATCAAACGGCAATAGCATGAGATCGACCGAAAAACAGTAACCTCTAATCATCAAAGGGCAATTTCTACATACTTTGTTTACTAGCACATACTGACCTAATGGATTTGATACTTTAATCACAAATTCCGTAAACTCTATGGGCATGTTCATACTAGGCATCAATTTCATACAAACATAGGAATTGGTTGAACCCGGATCAATCAAAGCAATAACAGTAACATCATGAAGAGAAAATGTACCTGTAATTATGTCGGGGGAAGATGCCTCTTCACGAGCACGGATAGCATAAGTCCTTGCGGGTGCTCTAACATCTGATCTCGTTGTTGTATCTCTAAATGTTCCTCTACCTGCCTCTACTCTGAAATTTCTCTGAGATCTGCCTCTAACGAGGGTATTGCCTGATCTCGCACTCGGTATTACTTCTCTTTTAACCATTTCGAGACACTCTCGAATGAAATGATCCGGTGCACCACATTGGAAACAACCAGTCTCAGTTGCTTGACATTGACCTGGATGACATCAACCGCATTGAGGACACTTGAGTCTATCAGGCTGAATACTGCCAACACTCGCAATCGAAGTGGTTTGAGCTTTTGGATCCATAAATCTTCTACCTCTGTTTCGGCTAGAATACCCAGCTGAAAAATTAGATCTCGTAGAAAACTCTCTAGGCCTCTTGGATGTAGACTAAAACAACTTGCTCATTTGTCTTTTCTTCGTATATTACATCTCAATTTCAGCTTTACCCTTTCTTTTTAACAACTCCTCTGCCTTACAGGCTCGGTCAACTAAAACAACAAACTCCTTTATCTCTAGAACACCAACTGACAGTCGGATATCATCATTGAACCCATCCTCAAATCTTTTGCACATGATAGCCTCCGTAGACATACACTCTCGAGCATAATTGCTGAGTCTGATAAATTCACGCTCATACTTAGTCACAGTCATCTTACCCTATTTTAATTCAAGCAACGCTTTTCTTTTCTGGTCAATAAACCTCTGACCAATGTACTTCTTATGAAACTCCTCCTGATAGAAATCCCAAGTAACTCTTTCTTTCGGTACTACTGACACAAGTGTCTTCCACCACTAGTAGGCTGAATCTCTAAGAAGTAACACTACACATTTAATACACTCTTCTGGTGTGCAGGATAACTCATCAAAAACTCTGATAGTGTTCTCGAGTCAAAATTCAGCTTTCTCTGCATCATCATCTTTGGAAACTCTTCGGCCCCTTGTTTTCTGATCTTGTCAACGGGTGGTTTCTCTCTTCTGGTTGTATCTGTAACTGGGGAAGCTACATGAGTGGTCTGAGGATCATGAGGGGGTGGAGGTCTAACGGCCGGGTTCGTACGAACGAACTCAGTAAACCATTCATTCATAACTTGGAAGAAGGCTTCTCGAGCCCCTACTCCCTGACTAACTGTAACGAGCCTTTCACTACTATCTGGTGGCACCGTCCCTTCTGTGGGAGCGGTCGTATTACTCTCTACATCATCTGCACCAGCTTGTTCGGGATCCATAACTATAAAAGAAAAACATTTTAAAATTATCAGGAGTCGTCACACTATCAAAATATAAGTATGGCATGTATAGTTAGACTCTTACTCATACTGAATATTCTGAGAACCAACTGAACTCTGGCTCTGATACCAATAAATGTAACACCCCTTACCAGAGACCGTTGACGGACTCGAGCACGAGGCATTACTAGACTTAACTTACTAAACCAGGGCATAAAAATTGAAACTGTCCACCTGCGTCATGTTCACTAAATTGACTATAACTCGAGTTACGAAACTCGAAATTTAGATCCGTAAATTTTCCCTAAAACTAGACTCATATATCTTCCTACTATAATTTATCTAGAATTTTTGGTGTGGCCAATTAGTACAGTTTATTAGTTAAAGTCTCCCATGTTACACAGTTTGACAGTTCTGACCCCTCTGCACAAAAGATCAATTACCTCATAATATACAACTCTTTTGCCTACACCGTTTCTTTCAGAAAACAATAGACTCAATAAGCTTTAATTATATATCTCATTCACACAATAATTCCATTTATACTATTTTTAGTGATTTTTCAAAATCACGTCACAGTTCCTGTCCAAACTGTTCCCCTGCATATAATTACATGATTTCTCTATAATAACTATCAACTAGGCATTACAAAACATCCAAAACATGCTCTTAATTAGACATTTTAATAGATAATTATTACCAAGCATTTATAAGCCAATCTTAAGCCATATCATAAGGTCATACACACAAAATGGATAAGTCCCTATACATGCCATAACATAAAACATTCGAGTCACAAAATACTAATATAATCCTTTGATAGTGTGAAACGATCTCCGACGTCCTTTCGAACCCCGAGTTGGCTTGTAATACTATAAAAAGAGAGAAAAGAATGGGAGTAAGCATTAGGCTTAGTAAGTTTGCATGTAAATAAATAACAACATTCATAATAAATTATTTTATTCCTTCCTTATCAAGATCACTTAAGCTTTTAACTCAATGTACTTAAAATTTCATTCTTACATGTACCTTTTAACATGAACTTGTCTTACCTTTCCTTTGGTATACTCTTTAAATTTTCCCGTTGAACCACTTGGAATACTAAGGATACGCGAGTACCTTTCCTTACGAAACTTAACCATTTCCATGTCTTGACATGGTCTTACGTGGTATCCTTGCCTTATGAACTCACCAATGCCATGCCTTGGCATGGTCTTACATGGGACCTTTACCTTATAGAAACTTATCAATGCAATGTCTTGACATGGTCTTACATAATTTCCTTAAACCCTAATGTCATGACATTTGTAGCCTACACATTCCTAAGGTTCAACCGGAACTTTCTGAGATAACTTTTCCGTCAATTCATACTTGAGTCTTTGAATGATAAATTTATAAAATAAATATGTAAATGCTGGAATTTAATAGTATTAAATGTAAAATAATAGAATATTGCATTTATTTACTGCAAACTTACCTCGAAACAAAATACGATAAACTATATCGATTTAGTCCACTATCTTTTTCTTTCCCCGACCTAACTCCGGATTTCGTTCTTCTTGATCTATAATAGAAAATTTAGCTTATTTAATACTCACATTTACCAAAACAGTCCTTAACTCTAACTTTGGAAAAATTATGATTTTGCCCCTAAACATTTACATATTTACACATTTGCCCCAAAGCTCAGAAATTAAACTTTATCCCTTATTCTTATGTTTTATGACATGCATATCTTTTTCCCCTATATGACAACATCAAATTCTCACTCTAACATGTACTTATGAACATTAGGTATTTTTACCGATTAAGCCGTTTTACTCGTTTTTACTTAAAATCACTTAGCAAAGGTTGTTTAACATAATTTTAGACTTCATATTATATCATAAAACATCAAAATAAACACATTTCACCTATGGGTATTTTTCCAAATATGAACCCTAGCATGAATTATTGATAGAATAAGTAAACCGAGCTACCGGGGCTTCAAAAATATAAAGAACATTAAAAACGGGGCTTGGAATCACTTACTATGGAGCTTGGAAGCTTGAAACAAACCCTAGCTATGGTGAACCCTTGAAAATTCGGCCTAATGAAGAAGATGAGCATATTTTGCCATCTTTTTCCCTTTTAATATCTTTTTATTACCAAATGACTAAATTACCCTTCATTAAAAACTTTGGTTCTTTCTACCTATATATGTCCATTTTTGTCCATGAAAGCCTAATGGTATAATTACCATTTAAGGGCCTCTACTTCAATTATGCTCTTCAATTAAATCCTTTAACATCTAAAACTCATATTTATCAACTTTTGCAATTAAGTCCTAATAGGCAAATTTGACATGCAATTCATGAAATTTTCTATCGATATTCTAACACATGCATCTAATCACTGGATAAATAATAATAATTAATCGTAATAAACTTTTCTATCTCGAATTCGTGGTTTCGCAACCACTGTTCTGTATAAGCCCTATTTTGGAGGATGTTACAATTTATACATGGATAATTCAATTCAAAGAGTCCTAAAGATTCAAACAAGATAAGTCATTCATTTGTAGCACGAAAACAGAGGTGTTTCCCTTCATCTAAATAATTACCTTTAATTCAAAATCTACAAGGATTGACATCCTCACAAAAGATTCACTCAAATCACTCAAAAAGTGTTTAAGGGTCAAAATTAAGCACTCATAAGTCGAACCTGAAAAGTTAATCCCATAGGCTTGCCTGAAAATTTGTAACACCCCAAACCCAGTCTATGCGTTAAGACCAAATTTGGTATGTCACACAAAACGAACATACATCTAGTCATCTAATGATTTAAAGAAAGCAGATCCTCAAAACTATTTTGGAAATGGAGTTTATCAAAAATCGAGGTTAATTTAAAATCTATGAATTTAAGATATAAGGGTTTATAATTTGATCTTAGAAAAAAAATAATTAGTTTAATTTTTAAAGAAGTTTAAAAGAGTTTAAAAAGGAATTTGAAATCAAAATTCATAAAAGAGTTTTTACAGAAAATTTTATAAGAAAATGATATTTAAGAAAAACCCCCTTTTTATACGTAATTAAAGAAAATATTTATAAAAATAAAAAAGTCCCATTTAAGTATCAAAAACATAATTAAAAATCCATCCACGAAATAAAATCCATAAAAAATAATACCAGAGGCCTTATTACATCACATTGAAATAAGAATTAAATAAAAATGCTTAAGAGTAGTTCAAAGCTCATAAAAACCATTATTTGAAGTATTGCCTCCACGAAGTCATCCCTGGCCCAAGCCTCCGTTACTGATCGTTACCTGAGAAGGGTAAAGGAAACGGGGTGAGTCACTTAGAACTCAGTGTGTAACCCACTTACCAAGTCCACTAGGCCAAAACCATTTAAACATTTAATTGGGCCTAAGCCCATTTACAAAAATATCAATTTAACATGTGTAAAATGCATGTGATATGCAATTCCCAAACCAAACCTAAATTTCCATCCGCTACACACCACCCGTACCAACCAGCACACCTATGGGGAGCTTTAGTCACCCACCCCGCCAACACACCAATCGCAGGCATTATGCCATTTAATCAATAATTCGCAGGGCAGTGGCCATTTACCATCAATCACAGGCATTATGCCATTTAATTCAATAATTCGCAGGCCAGTGGCCATTTACAATATTTGTGGCAGAGCCATTAGAATAATGTAGTTGAGCTACCAAAACTTCTCTTCATCATTATCCCATCCCATGCAATCATGTAAATAAATGCATAACAATTTATTCATATGATAATTCCAACATAAAGCTCGTAAAAGATTTATTACAAACTGGCCCATATTACAATTTGGCCCATTTCACAATTTGGCCGATTTCATAATTTTAATACCGGTTTCATGCACTTACACTAAAGTATTAATATACCATATTTTCCGATTTCACTGACTTTGCGATTTTTAGTCTAATGCTTAGTTACGGTATAGTCATCTAACCTATGAGATAAGTGTTAGGTTACACACCTGATTACGGTGAGAACTACACTTTCCCGCTCGTCGATACCTAAATACGTGTCACACTTGATTAGAACACTAATACATAATATAAATCTATGCTAAAGTAAGCGGCCTAGATTTTTACCCTCGGAATCTCGAACAACAACTATTTGTCAGTTCTCCCTGGTTGACGGTTCACAACCCGGTGGAAAACCCCGAACAGTTAAAGGCTCCGAACTACAAACAACTTCGAATAATTAATTCTCCCCGAATGAGTGTCCACAACCCGGTGGAAAGTCTCGGATTGCCGAAACAGCCCTTCGCTTGAATCTAGAGGGATTATTGAATCCTTCCCTCTTTCGAACACTATTCACCACCCTGTTCGACCCTATCTTGCTTGCCTCCATTGAAAAAAGAACATTAGTCCAACTAATACTTCGGAAATTAAGTCTATAGGTTTTAAGGGCGTAATCAGCTTACCACGAAATCTTACGTTCACGGGATGAAAATCCAGCGATAACATTCCTAAGATAAAATCAATTAGTAACCCATCTTTGAAAAAATAACGAGTAATCTGGATGTCCTTGATAGAAACCCTTACCTTAACACTTTGAACTGAATCCTAGTGATTCACGATGATTACGAACACTCCGAGTTTCAGCCTTTCTCTATGTCACTATAAAGACAAAAAAGATTATCTAAGAGAGAGATAGAGGATATTTTCGGTCAAAAGACCCTCCCAAATCAAAAGTAGATTCTGCAAAAGAAAAGAAGAAAAATAAGAATCGAAGAGGGTTCTTACCGATTAATCACAACGAATGCAAAGAAAACAATTGATAAGAAAATATAGGTGTAGAGGAAGGTTCGATCAAGAAGGAAAAAAAGAAAAGAAAATAATACTAGTAACATTCAGCCATGGAGGAGAAGAGAAAAGAAATGGCTTTTGTGTTTTGGTATTTCGGCACTAGGAGAAAAGAACTTGAGAGGTTTGGCAAAATATGACCAAATGGTCAGAAAGAAATGACCAAAAGAAGAAAAACAAAGATGTTTACCCAAAGCCTAAAGTGTATTAGGCTATGAGAGGAAAAGATGAAAAGAAAAGTGTTTTAGGAGAAACAAAAATGACCAAAATGAGAGTAACCACTAGCTACACATCCTTACTAATGCCTACAACAAAAAATTCGACCACCCTTCTAGCCCCCAAAACGGTCCAAGTTCATGGACAAAGCTTGGCCATTCCAAACTTTCCAAAACACATCCCTTAAGAAGTGCCTTCTGTCCCCCTTACTTGGCTTTTTCATATGATTCTTTTCCTTAAGTTCACTCTTACCATATCTCTTAGCCATCATACCATAAAATAAAAGTGTAACTTACCAATAATATGATGCTTGGGCGACACTTACTAGGAAAGAGCAAAAATAATATTCACAAAATGCATACTAGGGGATTCAAACCTCTCCCCTCAAGACCATACATGTAGCGTATAACCCCTTAACCAAAGGCTCATTTATGCTATCTTTTTACCACTTAATTACCTTAAGCATCAAAGTTACTTGTTTCATTTCAATAGAGTACTCATTACTAAAATTTATTCTAATTCCGAATAAATCTCGAGCCTTCTCAAGACTATATTAAACACACAAATTGAATCATTCACAAGCTAAGCACCAAAATCATGCAACATATCGATACTAAATTTTTAGGATGTTACAAAATCAAACCTCCACCACTGTAAAATGATATGTTAAACAGATCAAAAGGTCTTTGTTAGTGTTGTAACAGGGCTAGGGTTAAAGGTGTGGATAAAGGCTGAAATTAGAAGGTTAGAATCGAGATTGAATTGATAAGTTACCTACCTAAAAATTTCTGAGATAATAATTACATCAACTAAAAATAATAATAAACCTACTAATACGACCTTTTTCTTTTTATATTTAGACTTTAACTTGTATAAGCTCACTCTTCATAATACTAATACTGAATATACTTTGATTTTTTTTACAACAAACTAAATAAAGACAATTTCAATTTATAATAAAAACTTAATCAAATCATATCTCGATTAAAGGGTAGTCAAAAGGAAGGGTGATAACAAATACAAAGGGTTTTGGGTTAATATTAGTGGGTGAGTCAATAAAAGGGTTGTTATGTAACATCCCAAAAAATGGGGTTAGTTGAAATTTAGTTATTTTTCCTGTAAGAACTATTGTGGTATTATTTATGGAATAATAGAGCTTAATTTAAGGCTTTGAGTTGGCTCGGTTTAATGGAAAAATTCAGTTTTAACTTAAAAAGGTAAGGAGCCTTAGCGGAGGGGTGTTAAAAGAATAAGTGGGGATAATTTGACACTAAATAAGCCTTGGAAAAGTGGCAAAAGGGAGGCCACTTAAGTGCTTGGAGTTGACGCCACAATGCACAAGGGAGAGCTTATGTTCGAGTCGCGAAGTTTCTCTTTTTGCACTATATATGGGACGGCACAAGGGGAGAGAATTTCTCTCCTTAAATTCTTTTTATTTTGGATAATAAGGGTGTAATTTATTATCATGGGATAATCAAGTATTTTAAAGGGATATTATTTGGATATTAAGGATATTGCATGGATTAATAAGAGATTATTATGATTTAATTCAAAATTATTTGAATTAAAATGAATGAGTGGTCGAGAGCAATTGGGGAAGTTTGATGAATTTTGAACTCCTCATGAGAAGGAGTGGACTAAGCTTGATAGGGGCCGAATGCCTATAAAAGCATCAGTTGGCCCCCTTGCTTCTCTTTTTGTCATTCTTGCTGCTTGCCGAAATTCCTAGCCCTCATTCTTCATTCTCTTTTATTTTTTTTTCCATCCCCTCAAACTCTCTAGCCGAACCCCTCTTCCACCTTCACCATCTTTTCTTCTTCTTCCACACTAGCCGAACCCATACTTCAACCTTTGCCAAAATCCCTTTTCTTCTTGTTAAACTCTCCCTAGCCGAATACACTTCATATCCTTGTGCCGAAACCTCTTCTCTGATCTCCTGATTACTTCTTTAAAAGCTTTGGCCGAATATCACAGAAGCATTAAAGGCATCCGGATTCCTCTCGATTGTGAAGGTAAGTTTGGCCGAATACCTATGGATTTTCTCTTCTCTATATTCTGTCGATTTCTACAAAGGAAGGTGCCGATTTCGGCAATTATTATAAGACTTCTAAAACAAGTAGTAACCGATTTCTTCTAGGTGCTCGAAACGTAAGGCAATCGACTCAAAGCCGATCTCTAGAATTCGATTTTTGGGTAAGTAATGGTAAAGATCTGTTTTAGTTGGTTATTTGGTATTAGTTTAAGCCAAAGGCTAATTTGATTAACCAAGTACTTGGTGCAAAGGAGACTGTATCGAGTGCCGTGGTTCAGAGCAAAGCAAAGGTAAGGATTCGGGACCATAACTAACCCCTCTAGATTTGTTTTGGTTGGCCGAATAGGCCATAATACTAATCCTAAAAGTTGGCCGAATATAGGTGCAGATAGATCTAGGAGGCCGACTCCTCTTTCGGGATATAGATTATTCGTGGTGACTGGTGTGTACATACACACCATATAGCTTATTAACTATGTTAAGTAATGTGAATGTTATCTTGATTTATGTAGCGATGGCTTGAATACCATAACGGTATACGTAATGAATCAGGTAAGTACCTGTGCACATGATTTTGATATTTTATGCTTTTGGGAAGCATGTTGTGATAGTACATATGATAAATCAGTATATGATCATGACCATGTGGGTTGATTGAGTGGAGGGGGCAAGATTGATCGTGTGCCGACGGGCACCAGTGTTTTTAACAACACACTGTGACTACGGTCACCGAGGTTTGGTACCTCCGCAGGTTTGGTACCTCATAGCGACTCGTCCCTCGTGGTTAATACCACCGTGGGTTGGCCCCACTTGAGATATGGGATCGTCCGCGGTGATTTGGTATCACACGATGGGTTGGCCCCATCACCCGATTTGTGTCTCACGGACACCGTGCTTTGGTAGCACATCGTGACTATATGTCACCAGTGGTTTGGCACCACCAAAGTGGTTTGGTACCACAACGGGGTAGACAGACAAAGCGTATGGTCAGCTAGGTTGGGACACATGATAACTTGCATAATTAATTAGTTATATGTTGTGTATGAATATGTTTAAACCGGGAAGGGTTACATACTCGAGTCTTGGTGACTCACCTTCTCCTTTACATTTTTCAGGAAACGAGTAGATCGCGGATGTGGGCCGGGCTGACTCGAGGTGGCCATGCAGTGAATTTAAACCGAATGGATTTTGGCTTTAGTTATTTTAAATCTTTAGTTGATTTTATTTTGAATGTAATAAGGCCTCCTAACACTTTAGCTTTGTTGTTTTTTTTATATTGCTGAATAATTTGCTTAAATTATTTTTATCAATATTACATTGAATGAACACGTTTTCTCAAAGTAAACGAAAATGTTTTACCGTGCCGTCGGGCACATTTAAAACTCTAAAACAACTTGACCCAAATGATTTCCAAATTTAATCTAAGTAAGGTTTTATTAAGTCCACTAAAAAGAAAGGTTTCCAAAATTTAAGTTGGTTTCAAAAAGGAACTTCAAAAATGTTTTCACTGTAACGGACCAGATTCGGCCATAGCGTTTGGGCCGGGTTTGGGTTGTTACAAAATTGGTATCAGAGCCCAGTTCAAAGCTCGGCTGTGGGGGCCCAAGGCCCAAAAATGTTTTAGAAGGCATTATAAAATGATTTTTGGATTTTGGACAGCATGGCCCGAGTCTCCTAAAGACCGATCCGCCTGTAAGTACTTCAACCTCTTAGTGAATTATATTACAGTAGAAGGGTAGGAAGTATGGAACGTAGATAGACTTATAGGACTTGAACCCTAGGATTAAATTACTCAAACACATGAACCGAACATAAGACATTAAAGAACTAAACCAATCTATGACTTAGCCAAGTGAGCTAGGGTGTGGTAACCCCTGTACGCATGTCGAGGATTGGATCCGGAAGAGCCTGGTATTTAAGCAGTCCGTGTGACTCACCTCCTCTTCGCAGGTATCCTACCTGTGCGTAGCTTCGGTTCACCCTAACTCAGAGGGCTCAGTGGTGTGGCAACCTCTGTGCGCATGTCTAGAAAGGTTCGGTGAGAGCTTGGTATTTAAGCGGTCCGCGTGACCCACCTCCTCTTCACTCGAATCCTGCCTGGTGCGTAGCTTTGGTTCACCCTGACCAAGAGGGCTCGGTCATAGGCTAAACCTAATGACTAAAACCCGAAAAGGGAATTAGCCATGTTTTCGAAACAGAACGAAACAACAACAACTCAAATGTTTTCAAACCTCTTGCAACAACTCTTTCAAATCAGAAAACCTCATATTTGCAACGTTTTCCTAGAAAAACTCAAATTTTTGGAAAATTACAAAAATGCCCTTAGGGGTAAAATTACTAAAACGCCCCTGACTCATAAAATATCCGTTCAATGGTTTTGCTCAAAATTTCGACTACTTTACAAATATCCAACAACTTACTTTTGAAAATCAACACTGAAAAATTTTGGTTTTAGAAAATTACGAAAACGCCCTCAATTTGTGAAAATTACCGAAATGACCCTGATCTTTGGAAAACTTTACCAACATCACTATTTGAAAAGGAAAACTTTCAGAAAGGACCCTCAAAGTTTTACAACTGTCGAAAATATCCCTGATTTATCAAAATGACAAAATTGCCCCTGATTGACAAAATTACCAAAATACCCCTAGTTTCAAAACGATTACGATTTTACAAATTTTTATAAATATCCTCCAGTTTTGGGAATTTCAAAATGACCTACTTTACTAAAGTTTTAAAATTTTTTTATTTACAAAAATACCCCTGTAGGGAAAATGACGAAAATACCCCTGGGTTAGAAATGGGCAGAAATGTCCGAAGAGTGAATAGGTATGGAAAGCATTAAGGAATGGATGCATGAACTCTTTGTGTGAACTAGGATAGAAGATCAAACCTTGTCCGCTCGAAAAGAACCCCTAATTAAATCCTGTTCATAAAATTTCTTCGTGAATAAGAAAGTGAAACAAATGCTAACACATAAAATTTTCTTAATCAGATTAAAGCGCAGTAGATAGAATGAGTTCTAGAGGACGTGGACGTCGTGGACGCGGTAGGGGTAGAATGACGGTGTCTGAACCCGTCAGTCGAGTCAAGGTTCGGAAAAGAGGTACCACCGCCACCACCACCTCCTACTTTCGGGTGAGGAGCGAGACCGGGCCGGTGGTGAGGTACGTGTCGCAAGTCGCTTTCGCGAGTGTTGGAGATGGTGGCCGGGCTGGTGGGAATTTGGGAGCTCTCGTCCGCTCCCGAGCGAATCGGTCTAACGGGGCGAGGTATTCCGTGGTGTCTCAGGAGTGGCGCCCAGTGCCGCAGAATATTGGTTGGAATCTACGGAAAGGGTTATGGATGATCTCGACCTGACTGAGGAGGAGAAGCTGAAAGGGGCGGTGTCGCTTCTAAAGGATGAAGCGTACCAGTGGTGGCTGACAGTCCGGGATGGAGCCGCGGCTGATGATCTCACGTGGGACTACTTTAAGACGGCCTTTCAGAAGAAGTATGTGGGCACTAGTTACACTGATGCTCAAAGGAAAGCCTTCCTAGGTCTAGTGCAAGGAACTAAGTCGGTGGCCGAGTATGAGGCTGAGTTTTTAAGGCTAAGTAGGTATGCCAGAGGAATCGTAGCCACCGAACATGAGCGCTGTGTCCGCTTTGAGGACGGGCTCAGAGATGATCTGAGATTACTAATTGCCCCGCAGCAGGTTCGGGAGTTCTCATCTCTTGTGGAGAAAGCCAAGGTGGCCGAAGGGGTTAAGGAGGCTGTAAGGCAAAACTATAGCAAGAATAACCAGAAAAGAGGATTTGGGTCACCGGATCGGGTAGCACTAATGCTCGAGCGGGCTAGGCGAGTGGGCCAAATCGGACCGGTGGGCCACGACTACTAATCAAAGGCCGACTCGAGTGCAACCGCCGTGGAAAAAACCCATTGGGGAGGTTGTTGGTCCGGTAACAAAGGTTGTTTTGAGTGTGGGTCTTTGGAGCATCGGGTAAGGGATCGCCTCAAAAGGCGACTGGGGATCACCGAAATGGCGTAATCGCGCTCGGGCGTAAATGTTGGACCACCACGGAGGGTCGGGGTAATGGCGAGAGAAACAATGGTTTCAACCGAGGTCGTGGAACTTAGGGCCGAGGTTCGGTAACACAGAGGCTAGGCGGCTGGCTTAGTCTATCTGCAATGAGGCGCCGTGAGGAGGAGACGCACTTGGGACGTCATAACAGTGCGTTTCTAATATTTGGTTTACCTTATGTTGCATTGATTGATGTGGGTTCGACGCACTCGTACATTGCTAGTAGTGTGGTAGGAACTATGGACCTAGACTCGAGACTACTCTTAGGAAGATGACTGTGCTAAGCCCCTAGGACACTCTGTAGTAGTAGAGACAAACTTTATAAAGAGGTACCCTAGAACTCCAGGGGTCGTATTTGTAGCCGATCCGATGGAACTACCTTTCGGAGAGTTCGATTTGATCCTTGGAATGGATTGGCTAGTTAAGTATCAAAGTAATTTGGATTGCGCGCTAAGCGCATGGTGCTTAAGACACCGAGGGTGATGAAGTGGTTATGATAGGTGATAGAAGGAATTACCTATCCATGTGGTGTCGGCCTTGAAGGCCGAAAGGATGGTTAAGAAAGGTTGCGAGGCATATTTGGTTCGGATCTGTGCTTTGGAAGCTAAGGAGTCAGTAGTTGAGGTTCGAACGGTTGGGGAAGTTGCTGACGTATTCCCGGAAGAACTTCCAGGTCCGCCTCCGGATCGGAAGTTGAATTCGGTATTGACTTGCTACCCGAATGGCACTGTGTCTATAGCACCATACCGAATGGCACCAAAGGAATTGGTGGAGTGAAGGCCCAAATTCGAGAGCTCTTGGATAGAGGTTCATTCGACCAAGCATATCTCCGTGGGGCGCGCTGTGTTGTTCGTCAAGAAGAAGGACGGTTCAATGCGGATGTGCATCGACTACCGTCAGTTAAACAAGTTAACGATCAAAAACAAGTATCCGTTGCCTCGGATCAATGACTTGTTTGACCAACCGGAAGGGTGCGCGGTGTTTTCAAAGATAGACCTTAGGTCGGGCTACCATCAACTAAAGGTGAAGGAAGTTGATGTCCACAAGACGGCATTCGTAACTCCGGTATGGACATTACAAGTTTCGGTGATGCCATTTGGGTTGACCAACGCTACCGGCGGCGTTTATGGACTTGATGAATAGGGTGTTCCAAAGCAATACTTAGACCAATTCGTCGTAGTGTTCATAGACGATATATTAGTCTATTCTAAAACGGAGAAAGAGCATGACAAGCATTTACTTATAGTGTTGCAAGTACTAAGGGAGAAGCGATTATATGCCAAATTCAGTAAGTGTGAATTTTGGCTAAGGGAAGTAGCTTTCTTAGGACATGTGGTATCGGCGGAAGGAATTAGAGTAGACCCTCGTAAGATTGAAGCGGTATTGGATTGGAAACCGCCTAGGTCAGTGGCAGAGATCCGAAGTTTTCTGGGTCTAGCGGGGTACTATCGGAGGTTTGTGGAAGGGTTTTCTCGATCGCAAAGACCGCTGACGGCTACTAAGAAAAGGAGTCTCATTTGTATGGTCGGAGAAGCGAAGCAAGAAAGCTTCGATAAACTAAGGAAAATTTTGACGGAAGCTCCGATTTTGGTGCAGCCAGAGGCAGGAAAATTGTTCACCGTTTATTGTGATGCGTCCCATACTGGTTTGGGATGTGTGCTGATGCAGGAGGGGAAGGTAGTAGCCTATGCATCACGTCAGTTAAGACCTCATGAATTGAACTATCCAACGCACGACTTGGAGTTAGCAGCAGTCGTTTTTGCTCTAAAGATATGGCGGTATTATCTTTATGGGGAGAAATCGATAGTTTACACAGACCATAAGAGTCTGAGGTATCTCTTGACCCAGAAGGATCTTAACTTGAGACAGCGTCGGTGGATCGAACTTTTGAAGGATTACGATTGTTCAATCGAGTATCATCCAGGCAAGGCCAACGTGGTAGCTGACGCGTTGAGCCGGAAGGTGGTGACGGACTTAAGAGCAATGTTTGCTCGGTTAAGTCTATATGATGATGGAAGTCTATTGGCGGAACTTCAGGTTAAGCCAACATAGATTGAGGAGGTTAAGGAAAAACAGTCAGTAGATGAAGGGTTGAACGCTAAGAGAGCACAAGTTCAGGATGGTGGTTTGGAAGGATATAACCTGTCGAGTGATGGAGTATTATGCTTTCAAGGCGCGCGCGTATGCCAAAGGATGTGGAGTTGAGGCGAAAGATTCTCCATGATGCACATAGCAGCCCTTACGCTATGCATCCGGGAGGAAGCAAGATGTATAGGGATCTTAGAGAGCAGTTTTGGTGGCCCGGGTTAAAACGTGAAGTAACAGAGTTTGTTGGTAAGTGTCTAACTTGTCAACAAGTTAAGGCTGAACATCGCTTGCCGTCGTGGTTGCTTCACCAGTGAAGATTCCCCATGGAAGTGGGAACGGATCACTATGGATTTTGTTAGTGGGCTACCCTCACGCCCGATAAGAAAGACGCGTTTGGGTAATAGTTGACCGGTTAACTAAGTCGGCTCACTTCATACCGGTGAGGATGGATTTCTCTCTTGAAGCTAGCTAAGCTAATTTATGCGTCTCGAGAGATAGTAAGATTGCATGGAGTTCCAACATCAATCATCTCGGATAGGGATCCTGGAGTTCACGTCAAGGTTTTGGAAAGCCTTGCATCAAGCTATGGGCACACGATTGGATTTTAGTACCGCTTTCCATCCACAGTCTGATGGGCAATCGGAAAGAGTGATACAGATTTTGGAGGATATGTTAAGAGGTTGTGTCTTGGATTTCCGTGGTAGTTGGGAGGAATTTCTACCAATTAGCGAGTTACGCCTATAACAACAGCTACCAGGCAAGTATCCAGATGGCTCCGTATGAGGCACTGTATGGAAGGAAGTGTCGTACTCCGACATGTTGGACGGAACTAGGTGAACGACAGATTTTGGGTCCAGAGTTGGTGACAGAGACGGAGGATAAAGTCAAAATAATTCGGTCTCGTCTTAAGGAAGCATCGGATAGGCAAAAATCCTATGCGGATTTAAAACGCAAGGAGATGGAGTATGCTGTGGGAGACAAGGTTTTTCTGAAAGTGTCGCCTTGGAAAAAGGTGTTAAGATTTGGACGGAAAGGGAAGCTAAGCCCAAGGTTTATCGGGCCATATACGGTGATTAAGCGAGTAGGACCGGTAGCCTACCAGATTGAGTTACCACCACGAATCGAAACCAGATCCATGATGTCTTTCACGTATCAATCTTTGAGACGCAGTATCGGTCGGACCCTTTCGCGACGCGTTGTGCGATGCGCGAAAATCGAGGTGAATCCAGTTTATCTTTTGAAGAGGAACCGCCTCGGATCTTAGACCGAGATGAGAAAGTTCTACGTAGGAAGTCAGTGCCCTTGGTGAAGGTGCTGTGGCGGAACCATGGTATAGAGGAAGCTACGTGGGAACCCGAGGATGTAATGAGGCAGCAATACCCCCACCTTTTCTAGTTAAGTAATTTCGGGGACGAAATTTATTTTAAGAGAGGTAGAATTGTAACATCCCGAAAATGGGGTTAGTTGAAATTTAGTTATTTTTCCTGTAAGAACTATTGTGGTATTATTTATGGAATAATAGAGCTTAATTTAAGGCTTTGAGTTGGCTCGGTTTAATGGAAAAATTCAGTTTTAACTTAAAAGGTAAGGAGCCTTAGCAGAGGGTGTTAAAAGAATAAGTGGGGATAATTTGACACTAAATAAGCCTTGGAAAAGTGGCAAAGGGAGGCCACTTAAGTGCTTGGAGTTGACGCCACAATGCACAAGGAGAGAGCTTGTGTTCGAGTCGCGAAGTTTCTCTTTTGCACTATATATGGGATCTGCACAAGGGGAGAGAATTTCTCTCCTTAAATTCTTTTATTTTGGATAATAAGGGTGTAATTTATTATCATGGGATAATCAAGTATTTTAAAGGGATATTATTTGGATATTAAGGATATTGCATGGATTAATAAGAGATTATTATGATTTAATTCAAAATTATTTGAATTAAAATGAATGAGTGGTCGTGGAGCAATTGGGGAAGTTTGATGAATTTTGAACTCCTCATGAGAAGGAGTGGACTAAAGCTTGATAGGGGGACGAATGCCTATAAAAGCATCGGTTGGCCCCCTTGCTTCTCTTTTTGTCATTCTTCTTCGCTTGCAGAAATTCCTAGCCCTCATTCTTCATTCTCTTTTATTTTTTTCCATCCCCTCAAACTCTCTAGCCGAACCCCTCTTCCACCTTCACCATCTTTTCTTCTTCTTCCACACTAGCCGAACCCATACTTCAACCTTTGCCAAAATCCCTTTTCTTCTTGTTAAACTCTCCCTAGCCGAATACACTTCATATCCTTGTGCAAAACCTCTTCTCTCGATCTCCCGATTACTTCTTTAATAGCTTTGGCGAATATCCTGAAGCATTAAAGGCATCCGGATTCCTCTCGATTGTGAAGGTAAGTTTGGCCGAATACCTATGGATTTTCTCTTCTCTATATTCTGTCGATTTCTACAAAGGAAGGTGCCGATTTCGGCAATTATTATAAGACTTCTAAAACAAGTAGTAACCGATTTCTTCTAGGTGCTCAGAAACGTAAGGCAGTCGACTCAAAGCCGATCTCTAGAATTCGATTTTTGGGTAAGTAATGGTAAGATCTGTTTTAGTTGGTTATTTGGTATTAGTTTAAGCCAAAGGCTAATTTGATTAACCAAGTACTTGGTACAATGCAGACACAATGTGTCGAAGTCTTGCCGTGGTTCGTAGCAAAAAGCAAAGGTAAGGATTCGGGACCATAACTAACCCTCTAGATTTGTTTTGGTTGGCCGAATAGGCCATAATACTAATCCTAAAAGTTGGCCGAATATAGGTGCAGATAGATCTAGGAGGCCGACTCCTCTTTCGGGATATAGATTATTCGTGGTGACTGGTGTGTACATACACACCATATAGCTTATTAACTATGTTAAGTAATGTGAATGTTATCTTGATTTATGTAGCGATGGCTTGAATACCATAACGGTATACGTAATGAATCAGGTAAGTACACATGCACATGATTTTGATATTTTATGCTTTTGGGAAGCATGTTGTGATAGTACATATGATAAATCAGTATATGACCATTGACCATGTGGGTTGATTGAGTGGAGGGGGCGATTGATCGATCGTGCCGACGGGCACCGATGTTTTGGTAACACACCGTGACTACGGTCACCAGAGGTTTGGTACCTCCGAGGTTTGGTACCTCATAGCGACTCGTCCTCGTGGTTAATACCACCGTGGGTTGGCCCCACTTGAGATATGGGATCGTCTGCGGTGATTTGGTATCACACGATGGGTTGGCCCCATCACCCGATTTGTGTCTCACGGACACCGTGCTTTGGTAGCACATCGTGACTATATGTCACCGGTGGTTTGGCACCACCAAAGTGGTTTGGTACCACAACGGGGTAGACAAAGGGCGTATGGTCAAGCTAGGTTGGGACACATGATAACTTGCATAATTAATTTGTTATATGTTGTGTATGAATATGTTTAAACCGGGAAGGGTTACATACATCGAGTCTTGGTGACTCACCTTCTCCTTTACATTTTTCGTGTAACGAGTAGATCGCGGATGTGGTAGCCGGGGTGACTCGAGGTGGCCATGCAAATGAATTTAAACCGAATGGATTTTGGCTTTAGTTATTTTAAATCTTTAGTTGATTTTATTTTGAATGTAATAAGGCCTCCTAACACTTTAGCTTTGTTGTTTTTTTTATATTGCTGAATAATTTGCTTAAATTATTTTTATCAATATTACATTGAATGAACACGTTTTCTCAAAGTAAACGAAAATGTTTTACCGTGCCGTCGGGCACATTTAAAACTCTAAAACAACTTGACCCAAATGATTTCCAAATTTAATCTAAGTAAGGTTTTATTAAGTCCACTAAAAAGAAAGGTTTCCAAAATTTAAGTTGGTTTCAAAAGGAACTTCAAAAATGTTTTCAACATAACGGACTGATTCGCCATAGCGTTTGGGCCGGGTTTGGGTTGTTACAAAATTGGTATCGAGCCCAGTTCAAAGCTCTACTACAGGGGCCCAAGGCCCAAAAATGTTTTAGAAGGCATTATAAAATGATTTTTGGATTTTGGACAAAGATGGCCCGAGTCTCCGGCACCGATCCGCCTAGGTAAGTACTTCAGAACCTCTTAGTGAATTATATTCTGTAGAAGGGTAGGAAGTATGGAACGTAGATAGACTTATAGGACTTGAACCCTAGGATTAAATTACTCAAACACATGAACCGAACATAAGACATTAAAGAACTAAACCAATCTATGACTTAGCCAAGTGAGCTAGGGTGTGGTAACCCAGACGCATGTCGAGGATTGGATCCGGAAGAGCCAGTATTTAAGCAGATCAGTGTGACTCACCTCCTCTTCGCAGTATCCTGCAGTGCGTAGCTTCTGGTTCACCCTAACTCGAGAGGGCTCGGTGGTGTGGCAACCTCTCATGCGCATGTCTAGAAAGGTTCGGTGAGAGCTTGGTATTTAAAGCGGTCCGCGTGACCCACCTCCTCTTCACTCGAATCCTGCCTGGTGCGTAGCTTTGGTTCGCCCTGACCAAGAGGGCTCGGTCATAGGCTAAACCTAATGACTAAAACCCGAAAAGGGAATTAGCCATGTTTTTAAAACAGAACGAAACAACAACAACTCAAATGTTTTCAAACCTCTTGCAACAACTCTTTCAAATCAGAAAACCTCATATTTGCAACGTTTTCCTAGAAAAACTCAAATTTTTGGAAAATTACAAAAATGCCCTTAGGGGTAAAATTACTAAAACGCCCCTGACTCATAAAATATCCGTTCAATGGTTTTGCTCAAAATTTCGACTACTTTACAAATATCCAACAACTTACTTTTGAAAATCAACACTGAAAAATTTTGGTTTTAGAAAATTACGAAAACGCCCTCAATTTGTGAAAATTACCGAAATGACCCTGATCTTTGGAAAACTTTACCAACATCACTATTTGAAAAGGAAAACTTTCAGAAAGGACCCTCAAAGTTTTACAACTGTCGAAAATATCCCTGATTTATCAAAATGACAAAATTGCCCCTGATTGATAAAATTACCAAAATACCCCTAGTTTCAAAACGATTACGATTTTACAAATTTTTATAAATATCCTCCAGTTTTGGGAATTTCAAAATGACCTACTTTACTAAAGTTTTAAAATTTTTTATTTACGAAAATACCCTTAGTAGGGAAAATGACGAAAAATACCACAGGTTAGAAATGGGCGAAATGTCCAAAGAGTGAATAGGTATGGAAAGCATTAAGGAATGGATGCATGAACTCTTTGTGTGAACTAGGATAGAAGACTGAAACCTTGTCTGCTCGAAAGAACCCCTAATTAAATCCTGTTCATAAAATTTCTTCGTGAATAAGAAAGTGAAACAAATGCTAACACATAAAATTTTCTTAATCAGATTAAAGCGCAGTAGATAGAATGAGTTCTAGAGGACGTGGACGTCGTGGACGCGGTAGGGGTAGAATGACGGTGTCTGAACCCGTCAGTCAGTCAAGGTTCGAAAACGAGTACCACCGCCACCACCACCTCCTACTTTCGTGAGTGAGAGCGAGGACCGCACCGGCAGTGAGGCCGTGTCGCAAGTCGCTTTGGCGAGTGTTGGAGATGGTGGCCGGGCTGGTGGGAATTTGGGAGCTCTAAGTCCGCTCCGAGCGAATTCGGTCTAACGGGGCCGAGGTATTCCGTGGTGTCTCAGGAGTGGCGCCCAATGCCGCAGAATATTGGTTGGAATCTACGGAAAGGGTTATGGATGATCTCGACCTGACTGAGGAGGAGAAGCTGAAAGGGGCGGTGTCGCTTCTAAAGGATGAAGCGTACCGTGGTGGTGACGATCAGGGATGGAGCCGCGGTGATGATCTCACGTGGGACTACTTTAAGACGGCCTTTCAGTGAAGAAGTATGTGGGCACTAGTTACACTGATGCTCAAAGGAAAGCCTTCCTAGGTCTAGTGCAAGGAACTAAGTCGGTGGCCGAGTATGAGGCTGAGTTTTTAAGGCTAAGTAGGTATGCCGAGAATCGTCGTAGCCACCGAACATGAGCGCGTGTGTCCGCTTTGAGGACGGGCTCGAGAGATGATCCGAGATTACTAATTGCCCCGCAGCAGAGTTCGGGAGTTCTCATCTCTTGTGGAGAAAGCCAAGGTGGCGAGAAGGGGTTAAGGAGGTCATAAGGCAAAACTATAGCAAGAATAACCGTAAAAGAGGATTTGGGTCACCGGATCGGGTAGCACTAATGCTCGTGAAGCGGGCTAGGCGAGTGGGCCAAATCGCACCGGTGAGGCCCACGACTACTAATCAAAGGTCGACTCGGTGCAACCACTGTGGAAAAACCCATTGGGAGGTTGTTGGTCCCAGTAACAAAGGTTGTTTTGAGTGTGGGTCTTTGGAGCATCGGGTAAGGGACCGTGTCCTCAAAAAGCGACTAAGGATCGGCCAGAATGGCGTAATCGCGCTTCGTAGGCGAAATGTTGGACCACCACGGAGGGTCGGGGTAATGGCGAGAGAAACAATGGTTTCAACCGAGGTCGTGGAACTTAGGGCCGAGGTTCGGGTAACACAGGCTAGGCGGCTGGCTTAGTCTATGCAAATGAGGCGCCGTGAGAGGAGGGAGACGCGACCGGACGTCATAATGTGCGTTTCTAATATTTGGTTTACCTTATGTTGCATTGATTGATGTGGGTTCGACGCTTTTCGTACATTGCTAGTAGTGTGGTAGGAACTATGGACCTAGACTCTGAGACTACTCTTAGGAAGATGACTGTGCTAAGCCCCCTAGGACACTCTGTAGTAGTAGACAAACTTTATAAAGAGGTACCCCTAGAACTCCAAGGGGTCGTATTTGTAGCCGATCTGATGGAACTACCTTTCGGAGAGTTCGATTTGATCCTTGGAATGGATTGGCTAGTTAAGTATCGGCGAATTTGGATTGCGCGCTAAGCGCATGGTGCTAAAGACACCGAGGTGATGAAGTGGTTATGATAGGTGATAGAAGGAATTACCTATCCAATGTGGTGTCGGCCTTGAAGGCCGAAAGGATGGTTAAGAAAGGTTGCGAGGCATATTTGGTTCGGATCTGTGCTTTGGAAGCTAAGGAGTCAGTAGTTGAGGTTCGAACGGTTGGGGAATTTGCTGACGTATTCCCGGAAGAACTTCCGTGCCCGCCTCCGTCGGGAAGTTGAATTCGGTATTGACTTGCTACCCGAATGGCACCGTGTGTCTATAGCACCATACCGAATGGCACCAAAGGAATTGGTGGAGTGAAGGCCCAAATTCGTGAGCTCTTGGATGAGAGGTTCATTCGACCAAGCATATCTCCGTGGGGAGCGCTGTGTTGTTCGTCAAGAAGAAGGACGGTTCAATGCGGATGTGCATCGACTCCGCCGCGATTAAACAAGTTAACGATCAAAAACAAGTATCCGCTTGCCTCGGATCAATGACTTGTTTGACCAACCGAAGGGTGCCGCGGTGTTTTCAAAGATAGACCTTAGGTCGGGCTACCATCAACTAAAGGTGAAGGAAGTTGATGTCCACAAGACGGCATTCGTAACTCGGTATGGACATTACAAGTTTCGGTGATGCCATTTGGGTTGACCAACGCGCGTGCGCGTTTATGGACTTGATGAATAGGGTGTTCCAAAGAATACTTAGACCAATTCGTCGTAGTGTTCATAGACGATATATTAGTCTATTCTAAAACGGAGAAAGAGCATGACAAGCATTTACGAATAGTGTTGCAAGTACTAAGGGAGAAGCGATTATATGCCAAATTCGTAGAAGTGTGAATTTTGGCTAAGGAAAGTAGCTTTCTTAGGACATGTGGTATCGGCGGAAGGAATTAGAGTAGACCTCGTAAGATTGAAGCGGTATTGGATTGGAAACCGCCTAGGTCGAAGGCGCGAGATCCGGTTTTTCTGGTCTAGCGGGTACTATCGGAGGTTTGTGGAAGGGTTTTCTCGATCGCGAAGCACCGCTGACGAAGCTACTAAGAAAAGGAGTCTCATTTGTATGGTCGGAGAAGCGGCAAGAAAGCTTCGATAAACTAAGGAAAATTTTGACTAAGCTCCGATTTTGGTGCGAACGCAGGCGGGAAAATTGTTCACCGCTTATTGTGATGCGTCCCATACCGGTTTGGGATGTGTGCCGATGCGGAGGAGGAAGGTAGTAGCCTATGCATCACGTCGATTAAGACCTCATGAATTGAACTATCCAACGCACGACTTGGAGTTAGCAGCGATGCGTTTTGCTCTAAAAGATATGGCGGTATTATCTTTATGGGGAGAAATCGATAGTTTACACGCACCATAAGAGTCCGAGGTATCTCTTGACCCGAAGGATCTTAACTTGAGACAAATGCGGTGGATCGAACTTTTGAAGGATTACGATTGTTCAATCGAGTATCATCCGAGCAAGGCCAACGTGGTAGCCGACGCGTTGAGCCTAAGGTGGTGACGGACTTAAGAGCAATGTTTGCTCGGTTAAGTCTATATGATGATGGAAGTCTATTGGCGGAACTTGAGTTAAGCCAACATAGATTGAGGAGGTTAAGGAAAAATAGTCGATGAGATGAAGGGTTGAACGCTAAGAGAGCACAAGTTCGGGATGGTGGTTTGGAA
This sequence comes from Gossypium bickii, assembly GCA_025503065.1. Lineage (NCBI taxonomy): Eukaryota > Viridiplantae > Streptophyta > Magnoliopsida > Malvales > Malvaceae > Gossypium > Gossypium bickii. The sequence continues at coordinate 30,647,407 of CP106712.1, forward strand.
GGATATAACCTTGTCGAGTGATGGAGTATTATGCTTTCAAGAGCGCGGCGTGTATGCCAAAGGATGTGGAGTTGAGGCGAAAGATTCTCCATGATGCACATAGCAGCCCTTACGCTATGCATCCGGGAGGAAGCAAGATGTATAGGGATCTTAGAGAGCAGTTTTGGTGGCCCGGGTTAAAACGTGAAGTAACAGAGTTTGTTGGTAAGTGTCTAACTTGTCAACAAGTTAAGGCTGAACATCGCTTGCCGTCGTGGTTGCTTCACCGGTGAAAGATTCCCCAATGGAAGTGGGAGCGGATCACTATGGATTTTGTTAGTGGGCTACCCTTTACGCCCGATGAAGAAAGACGCATTTTGGGTAATAGTTGACCGGTTAACTAAGTCGGCTCACTTCATACCGGTGAGGATGGATTTCTCTCTTCAGAAGCTAGCTAAGCTGTACGTCTCGGAGATAGTAAGATTGCATGGAGTTCCAACATCAATCATCTCGGATAGGGATCCCAGGTTCACGTCAAGGTTTTGGAAAGCCTTGCATCAAGCTATGGGCACACGATTGGATTTTAGTACCGCTTTCCATCCACAGTCTGATGGGCAATCGGAAAGAGTGATACAGATTTTGGAGGATATGTTAAGAGGTTGTGTCTTGGATTTCCGTGGTAGTTGGGAGGAATTTCTACCGTTAGCAGAGTTCGCCTATAACAACAGCTACCAGGCAAGTATCCAGATGGCTCCGTATGAGGCACTGTATGGAAGGAAGTGTCGTACTCCGACATGTTGGACGGAACTAGGTGAACGACAGATTTTGGGTCCAGAGTTGGTGACAGAGACGGAGGATAAAGTCAAAATAATTCGGTCTCGTCTTAAGGAAGCATCGGATAGGCAAAAATCCTATGCGGATTTAAAACGCAAGGAGATGGAGTATGCTGTGGGAGACAAGGTTTTTCTGAAAGTGTCGCCTTGGAAAAAGGTGTTAAGATTTGGACGGAAAGGGAAGCTAAGCCCAAGGTTTATCGGGCCATATACGGTGATTAAGCGAGTAGGACCGGTAGCCTACCAGATTGAGTTACCGGTCGAACTGAACCAGATCCATGATGTCTTTCACGTATCAATGCTGAGACGGTATCGGTCAGACCCTTCGCACGTTGTGCCAGTGGCAGAAATCGAGGTGAATCCAGATTTATCTTTTGAAGAGGAACCAGTTCAGATCTTAGACCGAGATGAGAAAGTTCTACGTAGGAAGTCAGTGCCCTTGGTGAAGGTGCTGTGGCGGAACCATGGTATAGAGGAAGCTATGTGGGAACCCGAGGATGTAATGAGGCAAAGAATACCCCCACCTTTTCTAGTTAAGTAATTTCGGGACGAAATTTATTTTAAGAGAGGTAGAATTGTAACATCCCAAAATGGGGTTAGTTGAAATTTAGTTATTTTTCCCGTAAGAACTATTGTGGTATTATTTATGGAATAATAGAGCTTAATTTAAGGCTTTGAGTTGGCTCGGTTTAATGGAAAAATTCAGTTTTAACTTAAAAGGTAAGGAGCCTTAGCAGGGGGTGTTAAAAGAATAAGTGGGGATAATTTGACACTAAATAAGCCTTGGAAAAGTGGCAAAAGGAGGCCACTTAAGTGCTTGGAGTTGACGCCACAATGCACAAGGGAGAGCTTGTGTTCGAGTCGCGAAGTTTCTCTTTTGCACTATATATGGGGACGGCACAAGGGGAGAGAATTTCTCTCCTTAAATTCTTTTTATTTTGGATAATAAGGGTGTAATTTATTATCATGGGATAATCAAGTATTTTAAAGGGATATTATTTGGATATTAAGGATATTGCATGGATTAATAAGAGATTATTATGATTTAATTCAAAATTATTTGAATTAAAATGAATGAGTGGTCGTGAGCAATTGGGGAAGTTTGATGAATTTTGAACTCCTCATGAGAAGGAGTGGACTGGAAAGCTTGATAGGGGGACGAATGCCTATAAAAGCATCGAGTTGGCCCCTTGCTTCTCTTTTTTGTCATTCTTGTTGCTGCTTGAAATTCCTAGCCCTCATTCTTCATTCTCTTTTATTTTTTTTTCCATCCCCTCAAACTCTCTAGCCAAACCCCTTTCCACCTTCACCATCTTTTCTTCTTCTTCCACACTAGCCGAACCCATACTTCAACCTTTGCCAAAATCCCTTTTCTTCTTGTTAAACTCTCCCTAGCCGAATACACTTCATATCCTTGTGCCGAAACCTCTTCTCTGATCTCCTGATTACTTCTTTAATAGCTTTGGCCGAATATCCCAGAAGCATTAAAGGCATCCGGATTCCTCTCGATTGTGAAGGTAAGTTTGGCCGAATACCTATGGATTTTCTCTTCTCTATATTCTGTCGATTTCTACAAAGGAAGGTGCCGATTTCGGCAATTATTATAAGACTTCTAAAACAAGTAGTAACCGATTTCTTCTAGGTGCTCAGAAACGTAAGGCAGTCGACTCAAAGCCGATCTCTAGAATTCGATTTTTGGGTAAGTAATGGTAAGATCTGTTTTAGTTGGTTATTTGGTATTAGTTTAAGCCAAAGGCTAATTTGATTAACCAAGTACTTGGTACAGCAGACCTGTGTATCGAGTGCCGTGGTTCGTAGCAAAGCAAAGGTAAGGATTCGGGACCATAACTAACCCCTCTAGATTTGTTTTGGTTGGCCGAATAGGCCATAATACTAATCCTAAAAGTTGGCCGAATATAGGTGCAGATAGATCTAGGAGGCCGACTCCTCTTTCGGGATATAGATTATTCGTGGTGACTGGTGTGTACATACACACCATATAGCTTATTAACTATGTTAAGTAATGTGAATGTTATCTTGATTTATGTAGCGATGGCTTGAATACCATAACGGTATACGTAATGAATCAGGTAAGTACCTGTGCACATGATTTTGATATTTTATGCTTTTGGGAAGCATGTTGTGATAGTACATATGATAAATCAGATATGATCATTGACCATGTGGGTTGATTGAGTGGAGGGGCGGATTGATCGTGCCGACGGGCACCAAGAGTGTTTTGGTAACACACCGTGACTACGGTCACCAGAGGTTTGGTACCTCCGAGGTTTGGTACCTCATAGCGACTGCGTCCACGTGGTTAATACCACCGTGGGTTGGCCCCACTTGAGATATGGGATCGTCGCGCGGATTTGGTATCACACGACGATGGGTTGGCCCCATCACCCGATTTGTGTCTACGGACACACGGTGCTTTGGTAGCACATCGTGACTATATGTCACCAGTGGTTTGGCACCACCAAAGGTGGTTTGGTACCACAACGGGGTAGAAGCAGTGGCGTATGGTCAAGCTAGGTTGGGACACATGATAACTTGCATAATTAATTTGTTATATGTTGTGTATGAATATGTTTAAACCGGGAAGGGGTTACATCTCGAGTCTTGGTGACTCACCTTCTCCTTTACATTTTTCGTAACGAGTAGATCGCGGATGTGGGTAGCCAGGCGACTCGAGGTGGCCATGCAAAGAATTTAAACCGAATGGATTTTGGCTTTAGTTATTTTAAATCTTTAGTTGATTTTATTTTGAATGTAATAAGGCCTCCTAACACTTTAGCTTTGTTGTTTTTTTTATATTGCTGAATAATTTGCTTAAATTATTTTTATCAATATTACATTGAATGAACACGTTTTCTCAAAGTAAACGAAAATGTTTTACCGTGCCGTCGGGCACATTTAAAACTCTAAAACAACTTGACCCAAATGATTTCCAAATTTAATCTAAGTAAGGTTTTATTAAGTCCACTAAAAAGAAGGGTTTCCAAAATTTAAGTTGGTTTCAAAAAGGAACTTCAAAAATGTTTTCACTGTAACGGACCAGATTCGGCCATAGCGTTTGGGCCGGGTTTGGGTTGTTACATGTTAGGCTTAACGGGGTTCACTAGGGGTTAATTGTGAAGGTAGGCCTTTTAGTGGTGTAAGTGGGTTAAAACCTAGGTGCCTTTATCACCTCGGTATATCAAATCATAACTGTGGTCTCAACATGTATAAACAAGCCAAGTTCTAGAATAACAGTTCATAGTTGACACACTCATAATCAATAAAGTGAGCACAAAAAAGAACTATGCTCTATAAGGTTCAAAATCTCACAAAATTGTGAGTGTTTTGACATCATCCTTGTAAATTTCAAACTTCAAAGTAACATTCAAATTTAGGTCAACAACCTAAAATTTTAAATTTTTGAAAATAAGGCTTATCATGCTTGATTCTCTAGTATTCTTCAAGTTTAATCATCAATGCACAATTAACTATGACTTGTTCTAAAACATGTCAATAAAAATCATAAATCATCAAAAATTTCATCCTAATTAGTAATATGAGAAAATTACTTAAGAACAAGATTAAATTCAGGGATTTGAGAATAATGCCGAAAGATAGGCACTTTTATCCTTAGGGTTTGAGAATAATGCAGAAAGTTAGGCATTTTCTTAAAATAATTATTCACCCCATATACATAAGATGTACATTGTCCTCAATGTACAAAGATAGATAATAACATTTAAGGGATAAGTCAAAAGATGAGGGGAAAGAATTACTCCCTGAGTTTTTGGATGTTTTCCCGAAGGAGTGTCTTTGGTGGTGGTGATGGTCGGTCTGGATGACGAACCTGCGCTAGATGAAGAAATTGGGTAGTGCACTGAGAAGTAGCCAGGACTTATTAAGACCTAATTAAAATAAACTAAGTATAGAATTGAAGATAAGAAAAATAAAGAAAGAGGAAACAAAAATGTAAATGAAATGAAAATGAAAGATAAATAGACCAAACAGTACTTATTGTTGGATAGTTCGCGAGGTGGGTGTGACCTCTAAGGCTAGGGAGGTACTGTCGGTGGCGGAAGTGGTGTGGTTATCATGGTGGTCGGCGTGATTCCCAAGCAGCCTGGCGAACCTAACCCTAAGAAACTAAATGAAGTTAAACTAAATTAAACATAAGATTATTAAAGAAAAGAAGAATGAAAGGAAAGAGAAACGAAAAATAGAAACTAATTGGTCTCAAAGACCCTTGGCTTGTTGTTTGGATGAAGCGACCGGCATGAACTTATGTGTAGGGTCTCCATTAAGGAGACTATGCTGGGTTGTTTCCGCTTCTTCGGCATGGTTCTGGTGTGGTTTAACAGTCTGGACACCTTTTCTAAGGAAAGGGAAAAAATTTTGAAAGGAAAAGAAGAAAGACTAAGGATGGGGGGGAAGGGCTTGTGGGGTTTCAATAGAGTTTCAAATCTGGCATGCTCCCACGCCCGTGGACCTGTGAGTGTCGATTTACACGGCCGCCTTGCACGACCGTATTTTGGAGTGTGTTGTTACTCCATGCCCGTGCTTCAGCCATCCACGCTCGTGCTTCGAAAGTCAGTATGTAGGCACGGTTGGGAGCCACGGGCGTGTATTGATCGTGCTATGTAAGTCAGTAGCTTCACACGACCGAGGGGCACGGCCGTGCGATTCTGTCGGTGGCCGTGGGGAAGAGTGGTTGGATCCGTGATGTTGGGAAGTGGTTGAACTGGGTTGCAAAACCTCTGTTATGTCAGTATGGAGATCCCGGTGGTCCACACGACCACGGCCACGGCCGAGTGTAGGACCGTGTGTCCTGGAAATCTTTAACTCTAGTTAGTTTAAAAGAAAATAAAAAGGAAAAATAAAGTAAAAAGAAAATCAATGCAAAATAAGTAAGGTTAATGCTCGGGTTGCCTCCCGAGAAGCGCTCATTTATAGTCTTAAGCTAGACTTTCCTCGTGTAGAAATTTTAGGGCTATTTGAAGGTTTGTATATCTTCCCTCATGCTGAAAGTTCTGTGTTCTTGATGAAATTCAAATTGGGAGGTGTTTACCTTAGAAGTCTCGTATGTTGGTTCAATTGTCCCGTGTGGGAATAAATTAATTACTTTGAAAGATATTTCTTTATTTGTAATAGGATCAGGAGGAGTTGTTTGTGGGTCTGCTGTGGTGGTGTGATGATCTGATTTATCTAGTTGTACCTGGTCTCCTATTTTGAAGTGGTTTGATGCTCCTACGGGTTCTTCTGGTGGTTCTTCTGATTTTACTTCGTGTGTACTTGGTTCTTCTTTGACGTGTCTCTTCTGCTCTTCTAATTTGTCGACCCTAAAGCTTTGTTCCTCATGTACTTCCTCTTTGTTGATTTGGGGTTTATGAGTCAGCTCAGGGTTGTGTCCTTATGATGTTTCCTGCGATGAAGGTTGAACAATTTGATTATCATCTGTATTGACTTTTTAACCTTCATCGATTGTTACCTTGGCCGAGTCAAGAGCTTGAAGACTAAATGATTTGTCACCTACATGAAGTATGAGTTCACCTGTGGCAACATCAATTTTAGTCTTGGCAGATGCTAAAAAAGGTTTTTCTGAAATTAAGGGGATTGAATTATCCTCATCCATGTCTAAGACAACAAAGTCTACTGGGAAAACAAATTTATCGATTTTTACGAGAACGTCTTTGATAATGCCCCTAGGAATTCTAACAGTTTTATCAGCTAATTGAATACTCATCCTAGTTTGTTTGGGCTCCCTAGACCTAGTGGTTTAAACAATGTATAAGGCATGACATTTATGCTCGCCCCTAAATCAGCTAACGCATTATTAATAGGTAAACTACCAATTAAACATGGAATTGTAAAACTCTCTGGATCTTTTAATTTCTGTGGTAGTCTATTATGTAGAATTGCTGAGCACTTTGCGTTGAGTTCCACGTGTGGCTCCTCGTCTAATTTGCGTTTGTTTGTCAAGAGCTGTCTTAAAAATTTCCTCGCGTCTGGTATCTGAAAAAGAGCTTCAAGAAGAGGTAAGTTAATGTGTAATTTCTTTAAAGGTTTAAGAAAATTACCGAACTGTTCTTCTGAATCGTCTCTTTTTAATGCTTCGAGTTAAGGTATGCGAGGTTGGTATTCTTTGATTACCGATTTTGGCTTTTCTTGCGTTACCTCTATTTTTCTCTCATCTACCTTGTTTTCTTGTTGCGAGATGGGTTCGTCTATCTCTGCATTTTCCTGAGCTGCTATGGCTTGAATTTGCTCTTTTGGATTAATCTCGATGTTACTTGGTAGATGTCCTTGCGGTCGCTCTGACATGAGCTTTGCGAGTCGTTCGACTGCACTGGTGACTTCTTTGACTGACTTAGTAATTTTCCCGATTCGGCTCTCGTTTCTTTTAATTGTTCTCTCAGTTTCTTGGATACGTTTTTCTGTGTCTGCCAAAAATTTTGCCAGTATCTCCTCGAGGGTTGGTTTCTTCTCTTGTGGATAGGGCTGATTTTGGAAGTTTTGAGGAGGTTGTTGCCTTTGATTTCCTTGACTTCCTTGACCTCCCCATGAAAAATTTGGGTGGTTCCTCCAACCTGGATTGTAAGTGTTACTATAAGGATTATTATTGGATTTGAAATTGTTACCTATATAGTTCATTTGTTCGTTCTCTGCTTCTAGTTGGTAGGGTGGGTACTCAGGATTTGCCACGATTCCTCTTGCGTCACATTGCATGACTGGATGTACCTACGAAGAACACAAACTGTCAATTTTTTTATTCATCATCTCCATCTGTGTTGATAGCATGGTTATTGTGTCTATGTTGAAAGCTCCTGCTGATTTTGTCGGTTTCGTCCTTGTAACTTGCCACTGATAATTATTTAGTGACATCTCTTCAATACACTCGTACACTGATAATTGTTCAGGGTTCCACCGGCAGCTGAGTCGATTAGTTGCCTCGTTGAGGGTTTACACCATTATAGAATGTTTGGACTTGTAGCCACAAGGGTAAACTATGGTGTGGACACCTTCTCAAGAGATCCTTGTATCTCTCCCATGTGTCGTATAATGTCTCTAAATCCATCTGCGCAAAAGAAGAGATATCATTCCGTAATTTGGCTGTTTTAGCCGGTAGGAAATATTTTTAACAAAAAATTTTTGGTCATTTGTTCCCATGTAGTGATTGACCCTCATGGTAACGAGTTTAACCACTGTTTGGCTTTATTCCTTAATGAAAAGGGAAATAACCGAAAACTTATGGCATCGTCAGAAACACCATTTATTTTGAAGGTATCACAGAACTCTAAAAAGTTAGCTATATGAGTATTTGGATATTCGTCCTGCAAACCATCAAATTGAACAAACTGTTGAATCATTTGTATTGTGTTAGGCTTTAATTCAAAATTATTAGCAGCTATAGCGAGCCTAACAATACTTGATTCTGCTTCTGTTAAATGCGGTTTAGCATAATTAAACATTGTACGTGGAGCATTGCGGTCCCCCACATCATGGGGTTGTGCAATAGTCTTGTCCATCCCTTTAGTACGATTGGATCTGTCTTCTTCCTCTCTTTCTATATAGTTTAGGGCTCGCTTAATTTCTCGGTGATTCCTACGAGCGGTTGCTTCAATATCACTGACGTATACTAAAGGTCCCCTCGGGTTCCTTCTAGTTATAAACTAGAGGTACCTGAAAAGAAAAGAAAGAAAGAAAAATTAGCAAAATTAGAATTTAACCTAAAAACAAAAATAAATTGCTGGAAATAAAAATAATGGGTAAAGTAATAAAAATATAGTTTTCTTAATATTTTAGTTCCCCGGCAACGGCGCCAAAAACTTGATCTCTGAAATCAGAGCTTTAAAACTTATAAAAGAATGATCAAACCTGGAGACTAACTCTGACAACGATTTAAAGGCAAGTGTACCTATCAACCAGTAGTATAGCTTAGGCAAGACCGGATTGTCGAACCCAAAGGAACTAAAAGTATTAATACTAACTTTCTTTTTATTATTTAGCCTTAAAAATAAAGTGAAGTTGTTTTAATCTAAATTTAACGACGACTAAGCTAAGAACATTAAGACAAAAAAAAAATGAATTGGGAAATAACTTGAAGAAAAACTCAATTGATCAGGACGATACCCTCAGGAAGAATCCACGAAGACTTCACTTGTTATCTAACCTTGAGTCATATGATTTATTTACTTAGCTTGATCCGTAGGACTCCCTAAACTATGCTAAACCCTTTCTCGTGGCAAATAACGTCTAACCCTAGGTTAATTAGTGGAACTCTCATTCTCTTATAATAACCCCCTAGAATAGCAGTAAATCGATCTATGGATTTCCATATTAGGTTTCACCCTAATCCGGCAAAATCTTGTAACCCTATCTCTTGGCTTTCAATCAACTCCGCTTAATTACGCTAGATCTACTCTTAAGCAGGGTCTATTCCTCCTCCACCTAAGCACATCAGATATGGATTAAGCATGCATAATTAAGAAGAAACTAAGTATTTATCATAAAATTCAGAAGTCAAATAACAAGATTCATCTAGGTTTCATCCCCTTCAGGTATCTGAGGGGTTTAGTTCATAACTAAGAAAGAAAACATCTCAAGAGAAAAGATAAAACAAAACATAAGAAATCCCTAAAACTCCCTGAAGGAATTGAAGGAGAATTCTACCGTCTTGAGTGTAATTTCGGCTTCTTGGGGTGGATCAACTGGCTAACTTCGAGCGGTTCCCACAATTCTGACCTTTCCAGCTTGGCTCCTTGGCCTAGCTCGACTCCCCTTCAAAGGTGGTACTTAAGGGGTATATACAGGCTCTTGAAATAGGTTTTTTTGCCCCAAAGTATCCAAATCCGAATGAAATTACTCTTTGCCATGATAGGGACACGGCCTCGTAGCACACCCGTATGGATCGACCTCAGGCCGTGTTCGGATTTCTTAATGCGGCAGGGCCATGTAAATCGGGGGAGAGGTCGTGTTCTAGATGCTCAACAAGGCACGACTGTGTGGTCTTTGGGCCAGGCCGTGTCAATTTCGTGATATGGCCCATTTACTCTGTTTTGGGCTCGTTTTACATTTTTTTCATCCTCGGGTGCTTTCCTGGGTATAAGACATGAAAAGAAAGGATTAAAAGTACTTCTTTTACATAAATCAAGGGATAAATCATCCAAAAGCATACTAAATGTGGGCTTAAATATGTTACTTTTACGGTTTATCATGTGCAAGAACTGTCCGTTAATGTTTCCAGATATTTATTTCCCTGCTGATCTGATGCTTTTGCCATTTGATGAATTCGATATTATTCTGGTTATGGATTGGTTATTTATGGATGATGCTGTTGTGAAATGCAAAAGAAAGACTATAGATTTGAGATGTTTGAATGAGGAGATAGTACGAATTGAATCCAATGATTTGAATGGATTACCTGCTGTGATATCAATATTAAAAGCTTAGAGTTATGTGAAAAGGGGATATAAGGCATATTTCGCATATGTGATTGATTCAAAAGTGCCCGAAAAGAAAGTTGAATTAGTGCCTATTGTATGTGAGTTTTCTGATGTGTTTCCTGAAGAGTTACTGGGTTTACCTCCGATTCGTGAAGTCGAATTTGGTATTGATTTGTTGCCTAGTACTACACCTATTTTGATAGCTGTGTATAGAATGGCACGAATAGAGGGTTTGCTAGGCCGAGTTTCTCGCCTTGGGGTACTCCTGTTCTGTTTGTGAAAAAGAAAGATGGCACGATGAGGATGTGTATCAACTATCGTCAGTTGAATAAGGTGACAATAAAGAATAAATATCCGTTGCCTAGAATAGATGATTTATTTGATCAGTTAAAAGGAGCTACTGTGTTTTCCAAGATTGACCTGAGATCGGGATACTATCAATTGAGAGTTAAAGATTTAGGCATTCCGAAAACTGCTTTCAGAACGAGGTATGGGCATTATGAGTTTTTAGTTATGCCATTTGGACTAACTAATGCTCCCACTGTTTTTATGGATCTGATGAACAAAATTTTCAGACCGTACCTAGATTGATTTATTGTGGTATTTATAGATGACATCTTGATCTATTCACCTGATGAAAATGAGCATGCAGAACACCTGAGAGTTGTATTGCAAACTTTGAGAGAAAAGCAATTGTATGCAAAATTTAGCGAATGTGAATTCTGGTTACACGAGGTTAGTTTTCTGGGACATATTGCGTCAGCTTCTGGAATCCGAGTAGATCCAAGCAAGATTTCTGCTATTTTGGATTGGAAACCTCCGAAGAACGTGTCTGAAGTCCGTAGTTTTTTGGAATTAGCTGGTTATTACAGCAGATTTGTAAAAGGATTTTCGATCATAGCTACTCCGTTGACTAGATTACTTCAGAAAGATGTCAGATTTGAATGGTCTGATAAATGTCAGAAAAGTTTTGATCAGTTGAAAACTCTATTAACAGAAGCTCCAGTGTTAGTACAATCGGAATCGGGGAAAGAATTTATTGTATACAGTGATGCTTCGTTAAACGGTCTGGGATACGTTTTGATGCAGGAAGGCAAAGTTGTAGCTTATGCTTCGAGACAATTGAAGCCTCAGGAAAAGAATTATTCGACGCATGACCTTGAGTTAGCTGCGATTGTGTTTGCACTTAAGATTTGGCGCCATTATCTGTACGGTGAGAAATGTCACATGTTTTCAGATCATAAAAGTTTGAAATATCTGATGACTCAGAAAGATTTGAACTTGCGTCAAAAAAGATGGTTAGAGCTGTTAAAAGATTATGAACTCGTGATAGATTATCATCCGAGTAAAGCGAACATTGTTGCTGATGCTTTGAGTAGAAAATCATTGTCTGCACTACGTGCGCTAAATGCTCAGTTGATTTTGTCTGAGGATAGTTCTGTGTTAGCTGAGTTAAAAGCGAAACCATTGTTTATATAGCAGATATGTGATGCTCAAAAATTTGATAATGAGTTATTAGTGAAATTAGCTCAGTGCGATTCAAATTCTGAATCTGAATTCTGAGTTATTGATGATTGTTTGAGATTCCGGGATCATATCTGTGTTCTGAGAAATCCAGAGTTGGTTCAATTGATTTTGAGTGAAGCTCATAATAGTAGTCTATCTATTCATCTGGGAAGTACTAAAATGTACCATGATTTGAAACAACACTACTGGTGGTCTGGTATGAAACGGGACATTTCTGACTTTGTTTCGAAATGTTTAGTTTGTCAGCAAGTGAAAGCAGAACATCAAGTTTGTCTAGGTTGCTACAACCGATTCTGATTCCTGAGTGGAAATGGGATAGAGTGACAATGGATTTTGTTTCTGGTTTACCTCAGACTCCGAGAAAGAAAGATGCAATATGGGTCTTGGTTGATAGACTAACGAAAACTGCTCACTTTATTCCGGTAAGATCTGATTTTTCACTTGACAGATTAGCTGAGCTTTATATTTCTGAGATTGTGAGATTACACGAGGTGCCACTATCTATTGTGTCATATAGAGATCGGAGGTTTACATCGAGATTCTGGAAGAAATTGCAAGAAGCTTTGGGCATGATTTTACACTTCAGTACAGCTTTTCATCCACAGTCAGATGGTCAGTCTGAAGTAATCATTCAGATTCTTGAAGATATGTTAAGATGCTATATACTTGAGTTCAATGGTTCGTGGGAACGGTACCTGCCATTAGCTGAATTTGCATATAATAATAGTTTTCAGACGAGTATCAAAATGACACCTTATGAAGCTTTGTATGGATGTAAATTTCGTACACCTCTATATTGGACCGAGCTCAGTGAAAATAAGCTACATGGGGTTGATTTGATAATAGATTCAGAATAGAAAGTGAAGTTGATCCAAGATTGTTTGAAAACAGCATCTGATCGTCAGAAGTCTTATGCGGACTTGAAATAAAAGATATAGAATTTGAAATTTACAATAAAGTATTTCTGAAAGTGTCTCCGTGGAAAAAAGTGCTTCGATTCAGACGTAAAGGCAAATTGAGTCCGAGATTCATCAGACCGTATGAGATCACTGAACGTGTCGGGCCTGTTGCATATAGATTAAAGTTGCCCTCTGAGCTAGAAAAGATACACAATGTATTTCATGTTTCGATGCTTCGTAGATATCGATCAGATCCATCACATGTGATTGTCCCATCTGAAATTGAAATCCGATCTGATATGACTTACGAAGAAGAATCGATCTGTATCTTAGCTCTTAAAGCGAAGGAGTTAAGAAACAAGAAAATTTTGTTAGTAGAAGTACTATGGAATCGACACAGAATAGAAGAGGCTACGTGGGAACCTGAAGACTCAATGAGACAACAATATCCGACTCTGTTTAACGGTAAGATTTTCGGGGATGAAAATCTCTAAGGGGGAGAATTGTAATAGTCTGATTTATACCCTAGTCGGAACAGTAGTTTTGGGACAACAAATCCGAGTCTATATAATATTTTAATATTATTTTCTGTGTCTATGATATATGATTAAGCATGTGGTAAATTTCCGTAAGCTAATTTGTCCTTCTGTGTGTTTAATTTGACAAAGGATTAAATTGCATTAAATATGGAAGTTGCTTGCTATTTGTGAAATTATCTATGTGTTGTGGCTTTGCTAAGATGGAGGCCTTATGTTGTTATTATACCAAATTATGGATAGTGGATGGATAAAAGTCTTAAATGTCCATATTGCATAATTGTTTTAATTATATGTATGAAGGTATTTTAGTAAATGAATTATTAACATTAGATTAATGAAACAAAAAGATGAGTGTTCATCTTTTATTTTCACTTATTTGAACCGAAAACACAAAGAAAAGAAAAGGGTTAGAGGCTTTCTAATATTCGGCTACTATCAAGCTTAATTTAAGGTATGCTTTTAATCGGTTTTTGATAATTGCTACGTTTTTGCAATCGTTGCTTTGTCTACTATCAAGCCCATGTCTCAATTTGATGAATTGATTATGGTTGTGTGAGATTCCATTGTTGATATGTTGAGTTTTGAGATGAGTTTAGTTGTTAAATGAAAGATTTGAGCTAGATGAACATACTTTGTTCTTGAATTTTTTATGAACTTAGCTAATTAGGGCTAAATTGAGAAAATAGCTATTTGACAGACTAAATTGCAAATTTGATGGAAAATATGGGCTTGAATGAGATGTATATGCATTCGGCTAAGTTTGTGTATATGTTGATTTTGTGAATTTGATGTTTTGAGAAAAATGGACTAAGTTGATAAATTGTGCAAATGTGGGGGTTAATTTGTAAATAGCCCTAAATGTGTGTCCTTGGATTGAATTGAATGAATTAGTGAATAAAAGGGTTAATTCTGAACATGTTTAGATTAAGAATCGAGGAAAACGGACTTAGATCACAGGAAAGCAAAAGTAAACGAGTAGCCATTTTCATTCCAATAGATCGAATCCGAGGTAAGTCACTATGCAAATAAACGTATTTGTATGAATTTTAAATGTTCATATGACTAATGATGATAATGAATGCTTATGAGAGGTTATGCATATGAATTCCGAGATAAATTTGATATATTGACTAAGTTTGAGAAGCCCCGTACGAACCTATAAATAGATAAGATTGGCTAAGTCACGACATAGGTATCTGTTCTATTTTTATCATGTAAGACCACATCTGGGACGTTGGCGTTGATTTGAGACTCATGTAAGACCACGTCTGGGACGTTGGCATCGATTTAATCTTTACGTGTAAGACCTCATCTGGGACATAGGCATTGATATGAGATTTACGTTTAAGACCTTGTTTGGGACATAGGCATTGATATGAGATTTACATGTAAGACCATGTCTGGGACATCGGCATCATATTGATTCATGTAAGACCCTATCTGGGACAGTTACATCGATATCTGAGTGCATGTAAGACCTCATCTGGGACGTTGGCATTGTACGAATATTTCAAGCTCTCTGGGTGTCCTATTAGATTTCTTACGGTTCAACTGACAAATCTGTGATACGAATTACAATTCCGAGTTAAGAACAAATACGTGAATGTACATCTGTTTCAAGTACGTTGATATATATATATGCTTTGTATAAGCATGGAAGGTAAGTATGTATGTACATTAATGAAAATGAACATTTGAGATATATGTATGTTTGAGATATGAGTAAATGAGATATTTGAGATGTGTGGATTGGTAAGAAATGGCAAACCAAGTGAGCCAAGAGTTCATTTATGTGCTTGAATTGAGGATATGTTAATGAATTCAAATTGCCATACTTATAAATGAATTATGTTAAGTTTATTTGTATATGACTTACTAAGCTTTTAGAAAGCTTACTCTCTGTGTGTTTTCTCTTTTTTATAGGTCGTCAAAGCTACTAGAGGCTCGAGACCGTCAAGGATCGTCATCACACTACTAAAGTCATTTTGGTACACTTTGGAAATGTATAAAGCTAGATATGGCATGTATAGGCTAGTATTTTAGTATAAGTTGATATATGAACTTAGCCATGAGATTTGGCTAGAGATGAGTTGAGATTATGCATTATGATCATGATATGTGAAGCAGATTTGCCATGGTTAGTTGATTCATGAAACAGTAAAGTTTTTAAGTTAAGCAAATGAATGTATTATATTTTTGTATATGATTTGGTTTTCGAAATTGGCTTGATGGAAATGGATATTGAATGTGTGGTTTCAATGGTTATTTGGTATGTTTTTGGTGGTTATATATGCATGAGATATCTTGGTAAATGTGGCTTGTAGGTATGACACAAATGGATGGCATTTTGGCCTTAAAAATGGCCTATAATGTCACACGGTTGTGGTACACGGGCGTGCCTAGTGACCGTGGGGCTAAGACAATAGCTAGCATTAGAGTACACAGCATTGGCACACGTTCGTGCCAGTTGCCTAGCAGTCGTGTGAATTTTGGCAGGATCGACCACGGCCTGGGTACACGGGCGTGCTTAGTGGCTGTGGGAAATTAGTCAATTTCAACCATGGAGAGGACACACGACGGTGTCTACCAGCCGTGGAAGGCACACGGTTTCCTCCCACGGATGTGTATCCCCTATATTTAAAGTCCCGACCAGAGTTTTAAGCATGTTTAAGGTCTCGATGACCTATTTAAGGGACATTGTGTGTATGATTGACGAATAAAATTCATAAAATGTTATGAAAGTTTCTGATCTATCCAGTAACGCCTTTAACCCTAGTCCGGCGATGGATACGGGTTAGAACTGTTACAATAATTGCCCACACGAGTGAGCACACGGGCGTGTGTCTTGACCGTGTCCTTCAATGTCCCAATTCGAAGGAAGTCAAACTTGTACACGGGCCAGACACACGGGCGTGTGACAGGCCATGTGATTCAAGTCAATGTTGCACACGGGCCAGACACACGGGCATGTGACGGGCTGTGTGACCCAAGTCCGTGTTGCACACAGGGTAAGACATGGTCGAAGGCACGGCCGTGTGCCTTACACGGCCTAGCCACACGGGCGTGTGCCCTATTTTGAAAGAAAAATTTTCTCAGTTCTATAAAGTTTTTGTATAAGATCGGTTTAGTCCCGAACCTTCTCTAAAGCATGTTTAAGGTCGCGTAGACCTTCTAAAAGGACTTTTTGTTATTGCTTAATTATGATATGCTAATGTGAGAGCAACAGTTGTTAAATGTTATGATTCGACCGGTAATATCTCGTAACCCTAGTCTGGAGATGGATTTGGGTTAGGGGTGTTACATTTGATTGGTATCAGAGCTATGGTTTAGCCAATTCAAGGACTAACGTAGTGTGTGAGATTCTAGCTATACATGCCATATATATAACTGCGATAATGTAATGATTTTTGACAGTTAGAAATATCTTTTCGTATAGAAAATGGATCCCGGTCAAGCTATAGCGGATGATGTTTAGAGTAATGTGCCTACTCCCTCTAAAGGGATAGCACCGTCTAATTTTAGACCTGTTACGAGTAGCCACAAGGGAGAGGCTAAGCAAGCCTTCTTTCAAATGATGAACGAGTGGTTCACGGAGTTCGTTCAAATGAATTTGGCTGCTCAACAACCTTTACCCCCGTAAGTTCCTGTATTGCCACAAGTTATAGACCCGATTCGATTAAGTAAACCTCCAGTTGATAAGATTCGTAAGTATGGGGCCGAAGAGTTCAGGGCCATAGTTAATGATTATGCTAAGCGAGCTGAATTCTTGCATGAGAATACCATTAGAGTGTTTGATGAATTATCATGTACTCCTGATGAATGTCTTAAGTGTGATGTTTCACTGTTGAGAGATACAGCATATCATTGATACAGCATATCATTGGTGGAAAACATTGATATTTATGGTTCCGAGAAAACAAATCACCTGGGATTTCTTCCAGATTAAATTTCAAAGGAAATACATCAGTGAGATATTTATATATCAGAAATGTAAAGAGTTCCTTGAACTGAAATAGGGTCGTATGTCTGTTACGGAATACAAGCGAGAATTTGTGAGATTGAGCCAGTATGCACGAGAATGTGTTTCGACCGAAACTACTATGTGTAAACGATTCATTGAAGGTTTGAATGAAGATATTAAACTTTTGGCCGGGATTCTTGACTTGACTGAATTTGTGGTATTGGTTGAAAGAGCTTGTAAAGCCGATGAGCTTAGTAAAGAAAAGAGAAAGTAAACTTAGAGGCTAGAGACGAGAGAAAAGGTTGATGAGTAAGCCGTATCACTCTTCGTCCAAGAGATTCAGAGATGCAACCAGTCGCTCAAATGCTTCGATTGGACATTCGAGTAGAAACCGTATGAAATAATATACGAGTCCTAAAGCTCAAATTCCAATGGAATCAAGTCTTGGCAGTATTAGAAACAATAAGCCTGAGTGTAGAATGTGGGAGATGTCGGGAGACGTCATATTGGTGAATGCTAGGGCAAGTATAATAATAGAGTCTGTTATAAATGTGGATCACGAGATCACTTCATTCGGGATTGCCCGGAGTTGGCTGAGAAAGATAATGTTCAGAGTGCGAAGCTGAGTAACACGACAGCTAGGGGTAGACCACCAAAAAACACATGAATTGTAAGTGGTAGTCAGAGAGGAACAACGGATACAGCTATGAGATCCGAGGCGAGAGCACCTACCAGAGCCTATGCTATTTGCGCTAGCAAAGAAGCATCATCTTCAGACATCATTATGGGTATATTTACTCTTTCTAATACTTCTATGATTGCATTGATAGACGCAGGATCAACTCATTCATATATATGCATGAACTTAGTATCCAATAAGACTTTGCCTATAGAGTCTACTGAATTTGTAATTAGAGTATCGAACCCCTTAGGCAAGTGTGTTCCGGTTTACAAAATGTGTAAGAATTGTCCATTGATGTTTCGAGATATCTATTTCCTGGCTAATGTAATGCTACTACCCTTTGATGAATTTGATATAATTTTGGGTATGGATTGGCTAACTTTGTATAATGCTATTGTGAATTGCAAACGGAAGACTATTAATTTGAGAAGTCAGAATGATGAGATAGTCTGAATTGAATCCAATGATTTGAATGGGCTACCAGCCGTAATATCTTCGATGAAAGCTCTGAATTATGTGAAAAAGGGTTGTGAAGCTTGTCTTGCGTATGTGATTGATACAAAAGTGATAGAAAAGAAAGTTGAATTTATGCCTGCGGTTTATGAGTTCCCTAATGTCTTTCCTGAAGAATTACCAGGATTATCTCTGATACGAGAAGTTGAGTTTGGCATTGAGTTAGTGTCGGGGACGACCCCTATCTAAATAGCTCCGTATAGAATGGCTTCAATAGAATTGAAAGAATTGAAGTCTCAATTGCAAGAATTGACAAATAGAGGTTTCACACGATCGAGCTTTTCTCCTTGGGGCGCTCCCATTCTATTTGTGAAAAAGAAAGATGGCACGATGAGAATGTGCATTGATTACCGTTAGCTAAACAAAGTAACTATTTAGAACAAATATCCTCTGCCCAGAATTTATGATGTGTTTAACCAACTGAAAGGAACTACTATGTTTTCAAAGATAGATTTGAGATCGGGATATTATCAGTTGCGAGTAAAAGATTCAGACATTTTGAAAACTACTTTCAGAATGAGGTACGGGCATTATGAATTTTTAGTTATGCCTTTCAGACTAACAAATGCTCCTGCTATCTTTATGGACTTGATGAACAGAATTTTCAGACCGTATTTAGATCGATTTGTTATTGTATTCATTGACGACATTTTGATTTATTCGCGTGATGAAATTGAGCATGCTAAACATTTGAGATTTGTGCTACAAACTCTACGTGATAAGCAATTGTATGCAAAGTTTAGTAAATGTGAGTTCTGGTTGCGTGAAGTTGGCTTTTTCAGGCATATTGTGTCAGCATTTGGTATACGAGTTGACCCGAGCAAGATTTCATCTATTTTAGAGTGGAAGCCTCCGAAAAATGTGTCTAAAGTCTATAGTTTTCTGGGACTTGCTGTTTATTACCGGCGTTTTGTAAAAGGCTTTTCGATGATTGTAACTCCGTTGACAAGATTGCTTCAAAAATATGTGAAATTTAAATGGTCTAAAAAGTGTCAGAAAAGCTTTGATCAGTTGAAAGCCCTACTAACTAAAGCACTAGTGCTAGTACAGCTAGACTCTGGTAAAGAATTTGTGATATATAGTGATGCTTCGTTGAACGATCTGGGATGTGTATTGATGTAGGAAGGCAAAGTTATAGCTTATTCCTCGAGACAACTGAAACTGCATGAAAAGAATTATCCGATGTACGACCTTGAGTT
This sequence comes from Gossypium bickii, assembly GCA_025503065.1. Classification (NCBI taxonomy): domain Eukaryota; kingdom Viridiplantae; phylum Streptophyta; class Magnoliopsida; order Malvales; family Malvaceae; genus Gossypium; species Gossypium bickii. The sequence continues at coordinate 30,666,979 of CP106712.1, forward strand.
AGTTGCGATCGTGTTTGCTCTAAAAATTTGGCGCCATTATATTTTCGGTGAGAAATGTCACGTGTTTTCAGATCACAAAGTCTGAAATATTTGATGACCTAGAAAGACTTGAATCTGCGACAGAGAAGATGGTTAGAACTGTTAAAATACTACGATCTTATGATTGATTATCATCCGGGAAAAGAAAATGTTATTTCTGATGCTTTGAGTTGGAAATCGATATTTGCCTTACTTGCAAAGAATGCTCATTTAGTTCTTTCTGATGATGGTTTGGTTTTAGCTGAATTGAAAGCAAGACCGTTGTTCTTACAGCAGATTTGTGATGCTCAAAAAACTGATACTGAGATGATGGAAAAACAAGCTCAATGTAATTTGAATCCTGATTCAGAATTTTGAGTTGATAATGGTGATTGTTTGAGATTCTGAGATAGAATTTGCATTACGAGAAATCCATAGTTAATTCAGATGATTTTGAGTGAAGCGGAAAACAGTCGTTTATCGATTCATCTGGGAAGTATGAAAATGTACAATGATCTAAAACAGCTTTATTGGTGGCCTGGTATGAAACGAGATATTGTAGAGTTTGTTTCGAGATGTTTAGTTTGTTAGCAAGTTAAAGCTGAACATCAGGTACCTTCGGCCTTATTACAGTCGATCATGATTCCTGAGTGGAAATGGGAGAGAATCACGATGGACTTTGTGTTGGGATTACCCCTATCTCCAAGAAAGAAAGATGCAATCTTAGTGATAGTTGACAGAGTAACGAAATCAGCTCATTTTATTCCGATAAGAATGGATTACTCGCTTGGTAAGTTAGCTGAATTGTATGTTTTTGAGGCTGTGCGATTGCACGGGGTGCCTAATTCTATAATGTCGGATAGATATCCAAAGTTTACATCATGATTTTGGAAGAAATTACAAGATGCATTGGGTATGAGATTACACTTTAGTACGACATTTCATCTGCAAACGGATGGTAAATTCGAGCGGATCATTCAGATTCTCGAGGATATGTTGAGATGTTGTATTCTTGAGTTTGAAGGTGCGTGAGAAAAGTACCTACCGTTGGATGAATTTTTGTATAATAATAGCTTTCAATCAAGTATTAAAATGGCACCATATGAGGCCCTTTACGATGGTAAATGCAGAACGCCATTGTACTGGACTGAGCTTAGTGAGAATAAGATTCACGGTGTAGATTTGATCAGAGAGACTGAGCAAAAAGTGAAAATGATTCGAAATAGTTTGAAAGCGGCATCAGATCGTCAGAAGTCTTACGCAGATTTGAAACAAAAACATATTGAATTTGAGATCGGTGATAAAGTGTTTTTGAAAGTATCTCCGTGGAATAAAGTATTCCGATTAGGCAGAAAAGGCAAGTTGAGTCCAAGATTCATCGGGTCGTATGAGATTATTGAACGTATCGGGCCAGTTGCTTATAGATTGTTGTTGCCACCTAAGCTAGAAAAGATTCATAATTGTTTCACGTATCAATGCTTCGATGATATAGATCTGACCCATCACACATAATTTCTCCTACTGAAGTTGAGATTCAGTCTGATCTATCGTATAGCGAAGAACCGATTCGAATTCTGGCTCGTGAGATCAAAGAGTTGAGAAATAAGAAAATTGCTTTAGTGAAAGTGTTATGGCACAGACATGGGGTTGAAGAGGCTAAGTGGGAGCTTGAGGATGCTATGAGAGAGAAATATCTAAATCTATTCAGTGGTAAGATTTTTCGGAACGAAAATCCTTAAGGGAAGAGAGTTGCAACAACTAGGTTTAGACCCTAGTCAGAAAAGTGGTTTTAGGACCACAAATCTGAGGTCGGAGAAATAATTTAATATTATTTTTGATGTTTTTGTGATGTGATAAAGTATATGAGAAAGTTCTGTGTGAAAATTTTATCATTTATGTGCCGATTTGTGAAAAAGGACCTACTCGCGAAAAATGCAAAAGCTGTGTGCTAGTAGTTAAAAGTACTTATTTGATGGGTCTCTTTAAGTGTGAGGTCCTTATGTTGTAAATGGGCCATTGAATTCATTAAATGACATGGTTGGACATTAGTTAGTGGATTATTAAATGTCTTATATTAAGGTTAAAATGGTAATTAGGTTATTAAGTAAATATTAAATAAAACAAAGTAAAAATAAGCCATATTATCATCATTAATAGTCGAAAATCAGCAAAAGAAATAGGGTTTTGAGTTTTCATCCATTCAGCCCTTGTTCATCTTGATTGAGGTATGAAATATGTTCGGTTTTTGATGATTTCTATGTTTTTGTGATCGTTGCTTTGAGTACTAGCTAGCCCATGTCTTAATTTTTGAATTTGTTGAAGATTTTGTGAAGTGCCATTGCTGATTTTGTGAGCTTTGTGATGTTTGACGATGAAAGCTAAGTGTTTGATGATTGATATACATATTTTCTAAAATGATTTTGTGTAAAAATGCATTTTTGGGATTTAATTGAGAAATGTGAAAACTTTGTGTTGAAATGTGAAGTAAATGTGAAATATGGGTTGCTAGGGGCATAATGGTAATTCGGCTAAGCATGGATTAAATTGGATTTTGTGAATTTGATGTATTTGTGAAGTTATAAGGGCTAAAGTGGAAATGACCTAATTGTGTGTTTGTGAATTGAATTGAGTAAAGATGAGATCAAATGAGTTGAATTTGATATTATATAGATCAAGAAGAGAGAAATTTGGACCTAGATCGAGGCAAGAATAAAGTGCTCAATTGATTGACTAGTATCGTTGTCCGAGGTAAGTTCGTGTATAATACGTATTGATTAAACAAACCTCATATGTGATGAATTGAATGGAAATGTGATTGTGGAGTTTTGTAATGTGAAATGTGAGTTCGAAGATATGTGGCACTAAGTGTGCGTCAATTAAATCGTTATAGTGTTGAATGGCACTAAGTGTGCGAGATAAAGAAAGCATCGGCTGTATTGTTCGGCAATAAGTGTATGATACCGAGTCAAATTAGGTTTAATGTGATGGCACTAAGTGTGCGATATTATTATAGCTTCGGCTAATTAATTGGCACTAAGTGTGCGAGTCCATCAAAAGTTTAAAGAGGATCAAATTAATTATAGCATCGAGCATTGAAGTGGTAAATGTGATAGATAACAGGTATGTACGGAACCTATGTGGTTGATGATATTTTTTATGAGATAGACGGAAGATTATGTAAATGAATGATGAAAAGAGTTGGATTGAGTAACATTATAAATGCTTATATATAAACCTATAGATATGGTATGAAAGTGAGTAAAAGCCATGTATGAGATTGAGTAGTGATGTGAATGGCACTAAGTGTTAGTTAATTTTGCATATTGAATTTGAATTGTTAAGTTAATTGTGTTATATTACGACCTTACTAAGCTTTAAAGCTTACTATGTGAAGTATTTCTCTATTTTAAAGCTAGCTCAAATTCGGGGATCGTAAGCGACTCAATCACACTATCGAACATCTATTTTGGTACCTTGTGGAAGTTGTATATATGATATATGGCATGTATAGGCTACTGAGATTGTGGAATGTTTTGAGATGTATAAATCTTGCCATGTGATATGGTTTGATAATGGGTGAGACTTTGGATTGATTTTGGTAATTGTTTTGCTATGTGAAAATGGTGTATGTGATGTGTATATATGGTCTTGTGTGAATGGCCATTATAGTATACTTTAGTGAAATAGAAATGGTATGGTTCATATTTGTTTTGGTAGTTGAGATGGTAAATGAATTGTATGATATTTGATGCTGGAATTGGTGCTTGTAGGAATGACCCAAAATGGGTGGCAATTTGGTCTTGTAAATGGCCTATAATTGCCCACACGGGTGAGCACACGGGCGTGTGTCTCGACCGTGTCCTTCAATGTCCCAATTTGAACCAAGTCAGACTTGTACACGCCGACATGCACGGGTGTGTGACAGTAGTGTGATTCAAGTCGATGTTGCACACGTGCCGCATACACGCGACGCGTGTGACGGTAGTGTGACCCAAGTCGATGTTGCACATAGGGTAAGACATGGTCTAAGGCACTACTGCAGAGGCAGTGAGGCACTAGCCCTAGCCACCTGCCGCAGTGTGCCTGCTGTTTTGAAAGAAAAAATTTCTAAGTTTCACAAAGATTCCATATGAGATCGATTTAGTCCCGAACCTTCTCTAAAGCATGTTTAAGGTCTTGTAGACTTTTTAAAGGGACTTTCTGTTATTGATTAATTATGATATGCTGATGTGTGAGCAATGGCTGTTAAATGTTATGATTCAACCGGCAATACCTCGTAACCCTAGCCTGGCGGTGGATTCGGGTTAGAGTTGTTACAACTAATCTTTCAAATGGTTTAATTACCATTTAAGGCCACCATATTTAAAAACTAAAGCTATTTGACACCTTTAACTAATAGAACAACACTTTTGTATTTTACGTGATTTAGTCCTTTTTCCCAAATTGACCATTTAAACGATAAAATTTCTTAACAAAATTGTCACACAATCATTCAATCATGCTGTAAACATTTAAATAATAAAATAATCTTGGATTTGTGGTTCTGAGACCACTGTTCTGATTTGACTAAAAACGGATTGTTACAATCATGCTTTTAGTTCAGTTTCAATACAATGGCATGTTTTACATGCTTACAGTAGTATATTGAATTCAATAGTGTGCTTAACATGCTTACAGTAACATATTCAGTTCAATGGCATGCTTAAAATGCTTATGATAACAGTTTCATTACGTGGACTGCAAGCTTTCAGTCAATTGGTACTATGGAATCACAATCAAACATACTTAATATGCAATCAAGCAATGACTCAATTAGTCACATGTTATACAAGAACCCAATAAACAATAACAATCCATATCATGCCATTATAGAGTATATCAATATCAAGCATGCAATTAATCAATCAGACATGTCAAATTTGCATCCATGCAAATTTATTAAGGCTCATCACTCAGTCAATTGTAAATATTGTACCTTGTTCGACCATTCGATACACTTATTTGGCCACTCGGCTAGGCCTAACCAGCAAGAAATATTTACCATTTCAACATAAATTTTAATGTATTGCAAACATAATTTAAAGTTAAGACCCACACCTTAATTCGTAATTCGTGGCACTAAAACATAAAATTCACACATTCACACTTAAGCCTTAGATGAGCCTATATCAAAAAACCAACACCTAATACATTAAAATACAGTTAATGACCATCCTTGAAACACCCCTATGGGTTTGACCAAAGTAGTGTCACATCAACGAAAGTTGATATTCGAAACAATTAGCGAACTTACACTAATTCGATACGTAATGGAAGTGCAAGTGAGATCCGACTTCACTTTTGATCTGGGACATTAAAATCAGTTCCTAAGATTAAAAGAATTCAAAAAATCAGTAAGAAAAAGTCAATATAAGGCCCTTGAGTATTCGGCCAAACACCAACCATTAACGAAATTGAAGCAACACAAGATATTGCATAGAACCGCACTTACACTACACAATAACTAGATCTAAGATGTCAGATGAACATGTTCGGATACCCTACTGATTTGGAATTTTAAGGCTTCTTTAAATGGAGGAAAATCAAAGAACACACTACTGTAAGAAGTGAAAAATGAAGAGAAAACAACAACCCAAAATAATGGTGTTCCAAGGGTGACAACACCACAAACAGCGACAAAAAAGCAAAAGATTTAAGGTGACAGAATAAGGGGTTTTCTTACAGTAAATGGGACATTTTCAGAGGCTGAAAATAACAGTAAGTTGGCTATAAAAACAATAGAAAAAATTGGCCCAAAAAGGAAAGGAAGAGAAGTGGAAAACAAAACTAATTAGTACCACCACATGTGGAGAAGAGGGGGCAAAAATGGGCAACAAAGACAAACTAATTTGGGCGGCACATAGGAGAGTTAAATAGGCCAATTTAGGGATTAAAAATAATAGCAATATGGCTTGAAAAATGGAAACAAAATAATAAGCAAAGAGGTAACACAACAATGGTGAAATCTCTGTGTTTTGGTACAGTACAAGGGGAATGAAAGAAAAGAAAAAAAATTAGAATATTGAGAGAGGAAGATGAGAAGGGCAGCAAGTGCAAAGAAAAAAATTGTTAGCTCGATGGAATAAATCAAAAATTACATGAATGGGGTGAATTGGCTTTTAAAACTTTTTGTAAAAGCAAAGAAAAAAATGAAACAATGAACACAAAGAATTTAGAGTGGTTCTGTAACACCCTTAACCCGTATCTATCACCATAATAGGGTTACGAAATGTTATTCTACTGTAACATCCGGGACTTAGGGGTTATGCGCGTAATGCATGATTTATGAGCTAGTAGGCTTAATGTATGGTTGGAAGTGTTTTAGGGGTTTTGAGAACCCTAGGATGTAGGAGAGTGCCTTAGAAAAATATTAAATTTCAAGCTTAGGAAGGAGGAGCTAAGGGAGTGAGGTCTTAAAGGAAGAAGTGGTGGAGTTTATGATACAAGCAACCTAGTAGTAAAGTGGCAAGGGATGCCACCTAGGGTGCTGTGAGGTTTGCGTCAAAGGAGGCTTCAGGAGGTAGGAGGTTCGAGTTGCAGAGGAGGCAAACGGGGGTTTCTTTTTGTGTCAAGAGGGAGGAGTGTTGGATGGCATGTGGACTTTCAAATAGATGAGGATAAGCTTTGGTTTTTCTTTTAAAATTCGGCTAAAAGCGAAGGATAAATGTTGACTTATTCAATTTATTTTGAATGAGTAGCATGGAGAGAAAATAGGAGAGAAATTTGGGATTTGATAAGAGAAGATGTAGTGGCCGGCCAAGGACTCTCTTGGTGACTATTTTCGGTTTTGGTTGAAGTGGGGTATGTGTGTACCGAAATTGTGTAGTATAAATAGGGATGATCACCTTTTGGCAATTCTTTTCTTCATTTATTTTCTTTTTGCCGAAAATTGTTCCTCTTATCTCACTCTCTCATTATGCCGAAAACCATTAGGTGTTCAACATATTTCCTTTTTGACCACTAGCCGAATTTAGGGAGGCTATCAAGTGGGTTCTTTCATCTTTTCTTTACTACTTCTCTTTGCCGAAACACCATGTGCCTCAAGTCCCCTTTTTCTCTCTTCTCTTCTTGGAATCTTTAAAGCCGAAATTGTGAGTACCTATTTGATAGTCGAATGTTCCATCTTCTTTTGGGAACCATAGCCAAACCATATAGCCTCATTCTCTACTCTTTTTCTCTTTACCATTAAAGTGCCGAAATCTTTCTCTTTGGGATTTAGAAGCCGATTCTCTAAGGAGGGGCTGTCGATTACTCTCCTTTAGTCTCTTCAAGCAAACGTTAGTGGTAAGTGTGTTCTCCTTTAACAATCGGTTTGGGGTTCTCTTTCTTTTAGGGTGCCGAAATCAAGTGATTAGGCCTTGGTCTAAGGTTGGCCGAACCTTAATAGGGCCTTGATTTCATGTTTTTCTCTTGTGTAGTCAAGGGAAGATAGCATTAAGGAGCGTTAAGGAGTCTTTCGGGATTTAAAGCAATCAAGGTAAGTGATATGTGGTATTCGGCCAAGGGCCATTCTTATGGATTGTTGCTTAAAACCAAATCTAACATGTAGCATATAGGGATCTCGACAACTTCAGGAGCAGGCAAGTATTTCGGGATTTAAATAAGCAAGGTAGGTGGTTTGTAGTATTCGGCCATAGGCCATACTATGAGTTTAAGTGCTGACCGATTCTGGCCTTGTCTTTTAGGAGCAGCTCGACAGAAGTAAGAGAAGCCTTTGGGATTCAAGTCCATTTTCGGTAAGGGTATTTAGTAAGTATAGTTTAGATTCGATATATTTTGATTATGACATTATCGATTAACCGAATGTTCTGATTAAGTGACTTTCAATGGACGTGGGAACCAGTCAAGAAGGAAAAGGGGTAGCTCCTACCCCTAAGTTTAAGAAGAGATCCATCTCTACAGTGCGAGATTGGCCACCGGGGTGTGGGCCAGCAGCAGGGCAGGACTATAGGCAGATAGCTGTAGTTCCGCTTAGTGATAGCATCGGTATCGAAAGCGTAGTGCTTCAAGTTATCATGTGTGTGATTAACCCACCGTTTTTCGGGCATATGATTATATTTGCATGTGTTATGTGTACACTAATAAGTGCAGTGGCAATTATGAAATGGGTACCCTTAAGGGGTATGTCGATAATCAGGTCAGTATCAAATCTGATGGAAATATGGTTATTAATGTGTATATGTGTGAATATGCCAATGAGAATATGATTGTATGCCTGAATAACATGTACATGCATTATTTATCATGACATTATTATATGTTGCATGTGCATGGGATGGGATATGAATGTGAAAGAAGGACAGGGTGTACATTTATGTACGTGGTTGATGTTAGCTACGAGCTACATTGTGGATTGGCGCTAACTGAGGTCGCGTTGTGGATTAACTGTGATTTATTTCACGTGGTTTGATGAGTGGCTATGTGCCTCATCTTGGTTGGTATAGGCTTTGTGCCATATCGTGGTTTGATGAGTGGCCATGTGCCTCATGGTGGTTTTGATGTTAGCTATGAGCTACATCGTGGATTGGCGCTAACTGAGGTCGAGTTGTTGATTATTTGCGATTTGGTCCGCGTGGACGGCATTAATTGCCAAATTGGTGTGTAGAGGCTGGGGGGTTGATTTAGTAATCCCCTGGTGTGTGGTGGCTGGATACGGGGGTGTGTAGAGGATGGACCCTAGGCTGGGTTGGGTACATTTTGCATAAACATGTGTGATGTGTGGATTGGTGTGGTTATGGGCCAAGCCTAATATGTGGAATTATATGGATAAATTGCCTTATTATCTGATATGTGGTTTGATGTGGCTGTGGGCTAAGCCCACGTGGGTGGAAATCAGTGGACTAATTACACACTGAGTCTGTATGACTCACCCAAATTTTTACCAACACCGCAGGTGATACGTGAGTCTTGGACCGGGCTGGAGTGGAAATAAAGGTGGCCATGCAGAAGATGTCTTATTTGTTATACGCATTTTATATTTTCAGTACTTTCAAATATTTATTTATTGTAATAAGGGCCGCTTACAGGGTTTGAGTATTTTTATTATGTTTAAGCTGGATTGATAATTTAATTATTAATTGGAAATGTTTTATTTTCGACAACTTACATCTTAAAAACCGGTATTTAAGTTTTGAATTCGGATGTTTTATAACCACCTGAATTTACATAGAATTTTAAATATACAATGTTTTACAAATGACAACAACTTTTTACGTTTTCACCCTTAAGTAAATTATCTTTTTAAATGTTTTCCTTAGTGACATACCAGATCCGGTCAAGGCTCGTAGGCCGGGTACGGGGTGTTACAGTTTGGTATCAGAGCCCGATTCAAAACTCGGCTTTGAGGGTTTTGGGCCCAAAAACATTTTTCAAAGATGGGCTTTTCAAAAATATAGAGACTTTTGTGAACTATTTCAGGTTTATTCTGGCATGGCACCTGTATCTCCAGCTCGAAGTCCACCAGGTAAGTACCCCTGATTACTGAAGTGATTTGTATATGTGATTTTATGGGCATTGTGGGATCGTAGATTAGTAGATTAGGGCTATTGAACCCTAGGACTAGTCTACTCCAACACAAGATTCATAAGACTTAAGTACAACCAAACAAACCTGTGAGTAAGTCGCCGAGTCAGGGTGTGGCAACAGTTGTGTGCATGTTTAGGAGTGGATTCGGTAAGAGCTTGGTACTTAAGCAGTCCTAGTGACTCACCTCCTTTTTACTCGAATCCTACCTGGTGCGTAGTAAAGGTTCACCCTAACCAAGAGGACTTGTTCACCGGCTAAACTCGATGATTAAAACCCGAAAGGGACCAGCTACACTGTTTTATAAAAACCCTAGTTTTTAAAATCACCAAATCACCTCTTTGATTGTAAACACTAAATTAGATTTTGAAAAACATTTTCGAGATATTCCCGATTTACAAAATTACCCAAATACCCCTGGGTTGAAAATTACTAAAATACCCTTGGTTTATAAAATTACCATACTACTCTCGATCTTTACTATGATTTTCCTACCCTACAAAATTACCAAAAATCCCTATTTTACAAAATATTAAGATACCCTGATTTGAAAAAAAATTTACTAAATTACCCCTGCTTTACAAAATTATCAAAATATCCCCCAATTTTGGAAATTTCTTCAATACCTTTGATTTGAAAAAAAAAATTTCAAAATAGCCTAGAGATTGTAAATTTTGAATGCCTTTGATTTATAAAGATTTTCGAACTGACCCTGATTTGTTACTAAAATACCTTATAGGAGAAATTACGAAATTACCCCTGCGTTGGGAATGGATAGGATGCCCATAGTAGTGTGGTGGATGTTGTTGATGAATGAATGTGAATGTGACTCTCTGAATTAGAATAGTGAACTTGAATTGAAAACCTTGGTTGATCGAAAGAACTACTTCTAAAAACTTCTTTTCAGAAAATTGCTCGCGGGTAATCAGTGGAACAAAATTTCTAATACATAAAATTTCTTAAATCAGATTAAATCGCGACGTTAGATATGAGTTCTAGGGGACATGGTCGTCGTGGACGCAGATGAGAGCGAAATGACAAAGATGTCGAACCCGTAAGGTCCGCCATGGGTCGAAAAATGATGTGCCGCCAAAGAATGGGCACGGAGGATCAAGATCAGATAGGAGGAGACGATGCAGTATCGCAGGCTATGCTGTGAGTGCTAGAGCGAGTGGCAGGAGCTAGTGTGGGAAATGGAGCTCAGAAGTCTATATAAAACACAGTTCAGAATGTCAGGGGTCACCACACTATCAATATATGATAAAGGCATGTATAGCTAGACTCACACACGCTACGGTAGTCCTAGAATCGACTAAACCGTAAGCTCTAATACCAATCAAATGTAATACCCCTAACCCGTATCCGTTGCCGAATTAGCGTTATGAGGCATTACCAAACTAAACTCAATTCCAAAATAGACCTTCAATTGAATTCAAGCACAAGCAATGCAATCATTACTATATTATATAACATTACAACCTATTAAAATAAAAAAAAAATAAAATAAATGTATAACAAGTTTTATTACCAGTACTTAATACACACAAATGTCTGAATCACATAACTTAAACATTCATGACATATATATATATAAATTTGAACCATATCTCAACTTATGTCAAATTATAACATATATCGGGTATCAATCAAAATTCATATAACATAAGCTGAGTTTCATTTATATTACTATAATACATATGCATATTAAATCAACTGAACCATTATACCATTTAATAATCAATTACATATACCAACATATTAATATTACATCATGGCCGAATATACTGTTTCACCTTTCATTTGGATTTGTAACTAACCAACCAAGAAACATATTCATTTCTTACCATTAATAATTGGATCTATATAGCCAACTATCACATATATATATATCTCATTATAAAAGTATAAATATCACATAGCCAAATCACTGAAACATAGCATTATTTAATTCTTACTAAACATATCAAGCATATGATATTTACCATAAGGCCGAAACACATGTCTTACTCAAATATCATTAGTAAAGCGTAATAAACAAGTACATATAAATTCACCTTAATCGCGATCATGCACGCATCATAAACATGGCAAACATGATTCACATATAAACCAAAAACCAAGACTAAGTTTACTAAAACCATCACCTAATATATATAAATATATACCAATTGAGCATCTTCCACATGTGATATAGACCATGACTGAATTTAAAACATCCATTAACATTATGAACAAGCTATGAAATCCAAAACATAGAAATGATACTTAACCAAAAGAAATAGCCGGTTCATAAAGGCTATATTTATATACAAGATCAAACATCATATGTTTCAAAACTTAATCTAACCTATACATGCCTTCAAAATCAAAACCAAGATTTAAAATACCAAAAAGAGGCGATAGTCTGGATGACTTTCTTGACGATCCCTCTCGAGCTCGTAGCTTAACCAGAATCTATAAACACACAATTAAACAAAAGAAATCGGAGTAAGCTTACTAGCTTACTAAGTCTCAAGTGTTAAAAATAATTAATATCAAGCATAAAATACATAAATTCATGGTATTAAACATGAAATTTTAATTTACAAATACTTATACCAACTCTCATTACTTTATTTAACATAATATCATTGATCTCATCGTCACATACTTAAACTTCGAACATACATAATTATCACATCCGTAGATATTCGATTCTACTCCCATGAACATATAAATCACAGCCAAATCTCACATGCCCTTTTTAACCACCTAGTACGATATAAATCACAATTATTTTTCACAACCAAGTGAAATAGCATAATCTTTCATCCTCTATTCGAACATAGCTATAGCACACATATATATATATCTATATATATAACATTCATCAAAGTAATAAACTTCCACTTCTTCAGGTATTCGTTCGTTATTTTCTTGAGTGGCACGAAAATGAACTACTTACCTCTCTGTCGAATTAATACGTTCCAAAGCTGAAATTTCTTGACATGTGCATAAATCAATTTGCAAATACTCTGAGCTTAGATTACATTCACCGGCACTTGGCCTGCTGGACTCAAGGTATGAAATTAATCATCGGTAATAAACCTGCTAGGCACTAAGCCCGAATTGTTTCACCGGCACGTGGCCTGCTAGGCTAAAAGCCCGAATAATACACCGGCACAGGGCCTGCTAGGCTAAAAGCCCAAATAACACACCGGCACAGGGCCTGCTAGGCTAAAAGCCCGAATAACACAGCTATAATTCATCAATTCACCATATTAACATCACATTATTATCGATTCATGTACTTTAACCACAATCACTTAACATATCCTATATATACAAGTTTTCATTTCAAATTCAAATCACATTAAGTCCAATAGTGAACTATAACATTCGGCTATCCTCTATTTAAATGCTCAAACAAGTCAATTAATATCAATGACTACATTTGTAATTAACTCTTTCATGTACTTAGACTCAAGAACTTACCTCGGCTGTCGATAGACCGTGTAAATCGGCTATTCGAGAACCTTCGTCTTTCCCCGATCCAATTCCGTTTTTCTTTGCTCTTGATCTAAAACACATTAAATTCAGCTCATTCAAGTACATTTCAATTCAATTTAGTCCCAAATCACATAAATGGACAAATTACCATATTACCCCTAATATTTCACTACTTTCCAATTTAGTCCTATTTGCATAACACACAAAATACACCAAATTAGCTAAGACTATACAAGGGCTGAATATTCCTAGGGACTTTATAAGCCCTCATATTTCATTTATTTTGCAAATAAGCCCCTCTAAAATTTCATTTTTTACAAATTAGCCCAAAATACTCAAGTTTACCAAAATTTCCAATGCAAAATATACTAATCTTTAACATATCATTTACATAAAATTATAAAACACCAAAAATCACAAGAATATAGCAATGGGCGAACCTCATACATGCTCATTTTCAAAAATTCTAACATGGGCCGGGTACTATACAAAGCAACGATCTCAAAAACGTAAAATTTATCAAAAACCGATTAAAAACTAACCTTAAATCAAAGCTTGAAGTTGCCAAAATTTAAACAAGGTTTTCTCCCTTTCCTTTAACATATTCGGCCATGAAAAGAAATAAGATGATAATGGCTTTCCTCATGTTTTATTTAACATATAATATAACATTTAATTAGTTTACTATTATAACCTTTAAATAAAAATAAAACTACTATAATTAATAAGGGCAATTGTGACTTTAGCCACCCACAAACTTTAAAAATGGAATATTTACCCTTTAGATGCTCCACATTAAAAAGCCATTACCATTCTAGTACTTTACACTATAGAATGCAACTTTTACGCTTTACGCGATTTAGTCCTTTTTATCAAATTAAGCACTCAAACAATAACATTTTTCTACGAAACTCTCACACACATTAATTCACATATAAATAACACAAAATATAATATTTTAAAATTTATTGGACTCGGATTTATGGTCCTGAAACCACTGTTTCGATTAGGGTCAAATTCAGAATGTTACAGCAGTGCTGCTCGGTCTTGCACTCTCAGTATTATCCTTTTCAGCTGTCTCCGGGCAATCTCGAATAAAACGATCCTGCAAACCACACTTGTAGAAAGTGCAATTGTTAGATTTACCCCAACATTCACCAAAATGTCGTCTGCCACACTGTTGACACTTGGGCTTATTCGGTCGAGTATTGCTAACACTAGCAATCGAGGTAGCCCGTGAACTCACTAGTGGTCGTTCTCGTATAGAGATCCCTATGTTAGCTTTGGATCGGCTACTATCATTTTTGAACTTCTTTGATGACGTTTGAGGAAATTTACCCACTGATCTCTTACGGAAGTCTCTAGCTTCAAACTTGGCTTTCCGTTTTTCTTTCCCCAGCTCTTAGGCTTTACAAGCTCACTCAGCAAGTACTAGGAACTCTTTTATTTCAAGTATGCCAACCAGTAATTTTATATCTTTGTTTTACCCTTCTTCGAATCTTCAGCACATAGCAGCCTCGGATGAAACACACTCACGGGCATAGCGACTAAGTCTCACAAACTTGCGCTCGTATTCAGATACAGTCATACGACCTTGTTTAAGCTCGAGAAATTCCTTGCGTTTCGAATTTATGAATCGCTGGCTGATGTATTTCTTACAAAACTCCGTCTGAAAGAATCCCAGGTAACTCGTTCCTTTGGAACAACCGATACGAGAGTGTTCCACCAATAGTAGGCAGAATCCGTAACAAAGATATGGTGCACTTCAAGCACTCATCAGGTGTGCAAGATAGTGCATCGAAAACACGAATGGTATTATCGAGCCAAAATTCGGCTCGTTCAGCATCATCATCATCTTCGGCTCTAAACTCTTGAGCCCCGTGTTTTCTAATTCTGTCAACTGGAGGCTTGTTTACTCTCTCAAGATTAAAGATCGGGGGTACCACCGATACTACAGGTGGAGTATTCAGATTCAGGGGTTGTTGAACAGCCAGATTGGCCCGAATATATTGATTGAACCAATCATTCATCATACTATAAAAGGCTTGTTTAGCCCTCTCATTAGGATTACTAGTAGCTAGTCGAGATTCATCCGGCGGATCCCTTGCACAGTAGCAGGTGCCACGTTCTCGACATCGTCAGCTATAGCTCGTTCAGGATCAGGATCCATTTACTATACAAAAGAACTAAACACATTTCACTTTCAAAAGTCATCACACTATCATATAATAAAGTATGGCATGTATAGCTAGACTCACATGCGCTACGTTAGTCCGAGAACTGACTAAACCGTAGCTCTGATACCAATCAAATGTAACACTCCTAACCCGTATCCGTCGCTAAATTAGGGTTATAAGGTATTACCAAAAGAATAGAACTTTTGTATAATCACATAATCACATAGATTTTATTAGCAATTACTTATATATTAAATAATTCCTAACTACACATAAGAATCATACTTCAGAGTTCAATCTAATTTCATTTCAAACATATATCATATTTACAAGCCAATGCACATATCTCAATACCACACCAAATACCTTATAATACACATATATATATAAATCATGATTTTAATAGTTAAACCATATGCGGCATTAAATATGGTTAGTATGAGCAAACTTACATATCATATTCATTAAAGACTAACATGCCTATTTCGATTACAAGATCATTCACCAATAACCATATTATTAATCTATCATGCAAATCATCATTTACGGTTATGATCAATAAACTCAAAGTACACCTAGGTCATTAGCTTACTAGCATGTATAATAGCGTTTCAATTTGTCTTTGCTCGACTAATTCATTTCAATAGCCATTTTGACATATGCGCATATATATACATATATTTGTATATATAATTTCAATTAACAAATAAACAACCGAAACCAATTTCTCATTCAAATTATAGCATAACCACAACTTCATGTAAATTTAAATAAAGGCCAAATGTACATATACCATAACCGAATTATCAAAACCAAACACTCAAACGTTTAATTAAGAACATATAAAATCAAGTTTAAACCAAAAGGTCAAACCATTTTCGCAAGGTACCATGATCATTGTTCTTCAACTTTTATCTAAATAAAAGACTAATTAAATAAAGTACATCACTCACATACATATATAACATGAAATGAACCTTCTAATTAAACTTATAACAAGGCCGAATATCCACAACATTAAGACCATGACCACATTACCAAATCATACTCAAACATAGAAATATAGCCATTTTTGCATAGCATATATATATACATGTCATTCGAACACAACCCAAGAGACATAGTCTATACATGCCATAAGTTAAAAAGAGATACAATTTATAGAATACCAAAGTTAGGTGATAGTGCGATTGACTTTGACGAAGATCCCCGAGCATGAACTAGCCTTCAAAATCTATAAAATAGTCAAATGAACACAAACGGCAAGCTAGCAATGGTAAAGAATGGAATTAAACATTTCACAAGTTAAATCAAACTAACTGGATTATCAACAACCTCATAGACGTAGGTTTATATGTATATATCTATCAACTTACCATTCAATAACTACCATGTTTGGTAAGCTCAAAACTAAACACTTATACATTCCTTATTAGGTATCATATAAAACTAGGCATAATCATTACATTCAAAAGATACTTGAAAACTCATAATCACATAATATATCTCTAATTTTATAAGTTAACTCAACTTACCATTTTAATACTAACCTTTCCAAACTTTCCTAAATCACATACCTGTATATTCCATTATGTTTAACACATTTCGCTAGTTGATATCTTTAGAGCATTCGCAAACTCGCACACTTAGTGCAAATTCATGTAATGTATCGCGCACTTAGTGCGGTTACTTGATAGAACGCACACATAGTGCAAATCCCTTGTAATGTATTGCACACTTAGTGCCATTACATTATATTCTGCACACATAGTGCCCAACGACCGATTTCGCACACACAGTGCTCAGTACCTTGATTCGCACACTTAATGCTTCATTCGAACCTGTTACTCACCTCATTAAACATATATAAATATTTATAATATAGCTCGTTTCATTCCCAAATCATCTTCACATTCGGCAATCCCAAGAATTTGTATAGATACATTTCATTCGATCAATTTCATTTCTTAAGTCAATGTCTCACATAACTATATTATCAAATAAGTATACATTTCATTCAATTAAACCCAGCATTCCCTATTATTATATTCGGCCATACCATATATTTCTTATTTAACTCTATTAAAACATATACTTCATTATGAATAAAAAGTCAATACAGTCCAATTGCTTAAAAACTTACCTCAGAAATCGACAAATTAGGGGTTCCCGGCTATTCATTCAACTTCGCCTTTCCCCGATCCAATCCCGATTCTTTTTGCTCTTGATCTAAATAATGTAAATTACCATTTTACCCTTGACATTTACAATTTTTACAATTTAGTCCCTATTGCACAAAACTCAAAATACACAAAATTTGAACTCACTCCTTTAGGGACGAATTTTCATATCTCTCACACAAGCTCATATATTTCATTTATTTCACATTTTGACCCCTCAATTTACACTTTTCACAATTTAATCCTAATTACTCAAAATAATCAAAATTGCCAATACCAAACATGTTAATCTACACCATAGCTTTTGTTTATAATCATCAAAAATCACAAAGCACAAGTTTCCACCCATGGCCGAACATCACACATGCATTAATCTCAAAAATTCTAACATTGGTCGGATAGTATTCAAAGCAACGATCTAAAAAACGTAAAAATCAACAAAAATCGAACTCAATTACATACCTAATCAAGCTTGCAAAGGGCCGAATATCTGAGAGCTCAAGCTTCTCTTCTTCTTTAGTTTCGGTAAAAGAAAAATAAAATAAGGGCCGAACTCAATTACTTGCATCTTTATCTTTTATGTTTTTATTATATTATAGTTATAATATAATACATATATTATTATAAACTTAAATTATGAAAACAAAATATAAAAACATTATAAAAGTTTAATGCCGTCCACTAGCATGCAAAAGGGGTCAATTTACAACTTAAATCCTCATACAAAAGAAGACAAATAAATTTAGCCACTAAATTTAATAAAGGGCTACTTTTACCACTTACGCTATTTAGCCCTTTTCTTTAAATTAAACACACAAACGGTCAAATTAATTCACTAATATTTTTGCACATGCACACTCATAAATCATAGACACCAAATATAATATATAAATATTGTATCAACTCGGATTTGTGGTCCCAAAACCACTATTTCTGATTAGGGTCAAAATCGGGCTGTTATAAGGATCATGGGCGTGTGTGACCACATGGCCTGCCCACACGGATGTGTTTCACTCCACACGGGCGTGTGGCCTTGTTTAGGTAAAAATTTTCTAGGTACGCAAAAGTTTCCGGTTTAAATCCTAAACCTTCTATATGTATGTTTAGGGCCTCGTAGGCCCATAACAAGGATGTTATGATTATGAATAAGAAGTTTTAAATTGAGGTGAATTTTTTTAGCCCGATGTTGTATGTTTAAGTAAGTTATAGGTAATGCCTCGTATCTGGTTCCAAATTTGATCACGGGTAAGGGGTCTTACAGACACTCCCGTGTCTCAAGCCGTGCAACAATCAAAGCAGGGACACACAACCGTGTCTCAGCGCATCTTCGTCCTCATGTAACTCTCTGAGTTGAGTCATATGACCAAGCCACATGCCCGTGTTCCATGCTGTATAACAGCCTAACTTGCATGCCTTAAAACTTATAGGGGACACATAGTTGTAAAGCATAGCCGTGCGTGTCACACGGCTGAGTCATATGTCCGTGTCTTAGGCTGTGTGGACATGAAATTGGCCAAATCAAGCCATTTCCATCACCAACTCAAACATGTACCTAAAAGCATTTTGTGCACAACCTCAAAGCTTAAAAACCTTACCAAAACATGCATAGTATGACAAATTCAATATGTAACAACCCGTTTTTAGTCAAATCGGAACAGTGGTTTCGAGACCACAAATCTGAAGTAAAAATAATTATTTTATTATTATTTTAATGTCTACAGCATGATAGTATGAATGTGTGAAAATTTTGTTAAGGAATTTATTGTTTGCTAGCTTAATTCGATAAAAAGGACTAAATCGCGTAAAGTGTAAAACTTGAGTTCTATTAGCTAAAGCTGTCTAATAGCTATAGAACCTTAAAGTGGAGGTCCTTATGTGGTAATTTTCCCATTTATAATGTTATTGCACATTGTTGGACATGTATTAAGTGATTTTAATGAATTATAGCAAAGGTTAAATAAGTAAATTAATAAATTAACATCAATAAAATAATAAAAACATAGTATCATCTTCTGAATTAAGCTTCCACCACCGATAATAAGAGTTTGAAACACCATTAAAGAGCTTGAAGCATTCGGCCTAGTATTCTAGTGCATGTAAGTTCATTTTTGTCCAGTTTTTAATGATTTCTATTTTTTTGAGATTGTTGCAGCTTAAACTTGCTAGCCCAGGGACTAATTTGCAAAATTGTTAAAGGTTTAGAGTTTTTCCATTGATGAATATACATGTATTTTAATGTTTGATGATTGAAAATGTATGCCTGTTGTTAAATAAACAACATTTGTAAAGTGATTTTTAGTAAAATTTTCAATTAGGGATTAAATTGAGAAATCTAAAAATCTTGTTGTTGAAATGTGAAATAAATGAAAAATATGGGCTGCTATGTTAATAAGGGAAATTCGGCTAGCATGGGTAGGGACTTAATTGCATTAATTTGTATTTTTTTTAGCTAATGACTAAATTGTAAAAATGTTGAAATATTAGGGGCAAAAGTGTAAAGTTTCCATAATATGCAATTTGGGCTAAAATTGAATAGAATGATAATTAAATAAGCTAAATTTGATTACATATAGATCAAGAAAAGATAAGTTCGGATATAGATCGAGGGAAAAATAAAGTTCTGGACTAGTCGATCCGTTTCGTCGTTTTTACAGTCGAGGTAAGTTCGTATGTTAATAAGCATTATTATAATTGTGTTTTAAATGCTTTATTATTGAATTTAATTGTGAATATGACCTTACAAAAATGTTCGACAAAGATTCGTCAATGTGAAATCCTAGTTGAACCTTAGCAATAGATTAGGATATAAATGACATGTCATTAGGGGTTATGTGATTTGGGTTCTGGTTCATACATCTTACCGGCGGTTGAGTTATCCGGTATGTGTTGCAGATTCTCGTCAGCTTGTGCGAGCAGCACCATGTAGCTACGTCATGGCCATCAACTTATGTATGCAGACCCGTTGATAGCTCTAGAGTGAGCATTATATGAGATATGAGATTGAGATAGCTTCGACTATGTATTTGGCACTTAGGGTGCGAGTTCTCGAGTATCTGATAGTATTCCAAATGGTTCAACAGGTATATCGAAGATATGAAATGGTGAGAAATAGATACGTATCAGTACATGTATTGTAACATCCTAAAATTGGGGTTATTTGTGATTGAATTAATTTGCTTGTGATTGAATTGCTGTGGTGTTATTCGTAGTGTAATAAGATTTAATTATGGATCTTGAGTAGGCTCGGAACAGTAGAAAAAAAATTATTATTTGGAAGCTTTAACGATAGGGAGCCTTAGTAAGTAGGGGTTACAAGGTTAAAAGAGGGAACATTTGACATTAAAAAGGACTTGGAAAAGTGGCAAAAGGGAGGCCACTTAGGTGATAGAGTTGACACCATCAAGGGAGCAAGGGGAGCCTATGTTCGAGTCGCGGAATTCCCCTTTTTGCTCTTTATGTTGGACAGCAAAGGGAGAGAGAAAAAGGCTCAATTTAAATTCATTTTGATAATAAGGATAATAAGGATAAATAAGGATTTAACTAGATATTATGTGAATAATCTCAAAAGGGTGGCAAGGAGAAAAAGAAGGAGTTTGAGTATTCAAATTATTTTGAATTATTTTAAACTATTGACCAAGAGAAATTTTAGGTGTTGCTGAAATTTTGAACTCCTCATGGGAGGAGTGGACGGCAAGGAAGCTGAGTATAGGGGGGGATAGTGCCGAATTTTCTTAGTCTTTTCTTCATAATTTTCAGCTAGCATCACTTTTTCTTTCTTTTTGATCTTTGGCCGAAACTCCTAATCCACTTCCTTCTCTTCCTCTTTTTCACTCAAAGCCAAACCTTGAGAGTTGTTTTAAACAACCATAGCCGAAACTCCTATCTCTTTTTGCCATTAATTCTTTCTTCCTCTCTAAGCCGAATCCACTCCCTATCTATGTGCCGAAATCTCTTCCTTTCTATTAAACTCACCTTGGCCGAATATTAAGTGTGGTGTTGATCTCTTTGGATTTTCTTTTTCAATCGGTTGGAGAAGGTAAGTGTGTTTGGTCGAATGCCTATTTCTTCCTCTCTCTATTCTCTGTCGACTTTTACAAGGGTAAGAGCCAAATTTTGGCATTTGATAGCAAGGGTGTTAATACTCTTTTGAAACCGATATATTGTAGGGTCTCCGGGATATTTGGAAACAGACGATCTAAGCTCTATTCTCTGGCAGTCGACTTTGGTAAGTGGTGGTAAGGCTTCATTTTAAGATCATCGGTTCTTTTATGTATATATATTCAAAAGCCGAATGCTTTTAATTTGGATAAGTGCCGATTGTAGGGAAGTGAAGCTGATTCACACATAGTGTGTGGTGGTTGATAATCAAAAGGCGTGTTGGTAAGTTCTCGGGTTTCAAATGATAACCCCTTGAGATTATTTTGGTTGGGCCGAATGGACTTGGTACTAACTTTGGGTAATGGCCGAATATAGGGCAAGGGAATCTTGTGTGGCCGATTGGTTTCTTCGGGATTTAGAGCTATCGTTGGCATCAGGTGTGTACATACACACCTTATAACTATTTAATGTGCTAAGTGTTATGCGTATGCTTAATCAGATTGTGTAGATTCAGATTTAATACCATAATGGTATAAGCAAGGATTTAGGTAAGTCCTTGTCGTTATGAGTTCTTTATGATGCTTTTGGGAAGCATGACATATTTGGTATATGTGACTTAAATATTTGGTTAATGATAAATCCAGTGTATGTTGCTAAATAAGCATGTTGGCATGATTTCTATTAAATATCATGGATTGATGTGGGATATATGAGTGGAGGGGGAAGTGATATTCGTGTCGGCGGACACCACAGTGGTTTGGTACCACATTTCGTGACTTCGGTCACCAGACGTTTGGCACCTCCAGAGGTTTGGCACCTCATAGCATCTCGTCCCAGTGGCGTAGCACCACAGTGGGTTGGCCCCACGATTTATATTATGGGATTGACGCCAGTGATTTGGTATCACACGTGGGTTGGCCCCAACAGTGGTTTGGCACCACAATATGATGGATATCGTGACTTTAAGTCACCGGGGTTTGGCACCACCAGTGATTTGGTACCACACGGGGTAGATAAAGGCGTTTGGATGGCTAGGATGGGTGCATGTTAAACTTAGTGCATGATTATTCGTTATAAATTGTGTATGATGTGGCATTAAATCGGGGGAAGGGTTACACATTGAGTCTTGGTGACTCACCTTCTCCTTTAACATTTTTCAGGTGACACGTAGATCGCGGATGAGGAGCCGGATGGACTCGAGGTGGCCATGCAGTGACAATGTGAACTAAATGAACTTTGAGTTGTTTTTGTTTTATTTTGGATTTATTTGTTCAAGTTGTAATAAGGCCTCCTAAGATTGCATTTTTATTATTTTACATGTGTAAAGTTTTGTTAATAAAAGAAATTTATAAACTTGATGGGCTACAAAAGGTTGAAAGGATATTTTATAATTCACTTTAAAATAATAATAATTGAATTATGTATGCTATTTTTGACTAGCACGGTGTTTGAAATGCTTAGTTATAGCCCAATGACCCATTCGATAAAAGGTTGTATTTTTTTAATACGGCTGCGTGTGTCGTGCCTTACTACTATTCTCTTGTATTTCTCTTCTTATCTTATTCCTCGTATGTAAAACGAGTTTACGTATATTGTAATTTGCAAGAGTTCTTTGTGGGCCAAACGAGAAGGAAGGTGGGACAATGATTTAGAATGATAGCTTGTGAAATGGCTTACACCTTTAGGTTTCTTTTTGGTTTTCCCATTGGCTTGGGTTGAACCACCTTAGTTTATGGGCTATAACTATTGCATTTATTTATTGCTTTATTTATTCATGTATGAGATGCTATGGATGTCTAAAGCATGCCAATTTTTTTATATATATTAAAATTTGAAGATAATAAACCCTATTAATTGATGAGATCGATTAGAAGACTAAATGGGCTGAAATAGACTCAGAATTGGTGAGATGCAACAACCTTAATAAAATCCCTCTATTAAAATATTAAGTCGAAGATGGCCTTCCAATTTTGCCCTCGTTAAGGCCTCGATCAATACTATGTAAGTTACGCTTAAAGCGAAGTACTAGTATTTATCTTGGTTAAACGCGAAGAATAAACAAGTGATATTCATTTGGTTAAAAATTGGTTAATGACTTAACTAGGTTACTCTAATAGGATTAGAAACCTAGAGGCAAGTAAATTGGATAAATCATAAGATGATTAGAACAAGAGTTGTTCACCAAATATTAGGAGTTACATATGATGTAATTAGCAAATGTTGCTTACCTAAATAACCATAATCTTAAGAGTAAAGCCAAAGTGACTTAAGAGGTGGTGAAATATGGATCCTTAACCTACTAGAAATACTTTTGAGAAAGTTTTTCCAAAATTAATATCGAGGTTTATTAATTTTGAAATAAAATAGTGGGAATATCATTTAATAAAGTCTTTTTAATGATTGATATAAAAATGGTAAATTTACTCACATGCATATTTAATTGTTGTAGATATATTATGGTCATAAACACTAGCACATTCTCATTGCGATCGGTCCTTGAGAAGGACAAATTGAATGGTTTGAATTTTCTTGATTGGTTCCAGTAACTTGAGGATTGTCCTTAAACAAGAACGGAAATTATATGTCATTGAACAACCACTTCCTAATGAACCACCCGCTAATGCCTCGAGGATCGATAGAGATGCTTACAAGAAGTATCTCGATGACATGATAGATGTTGGATGTCTTATGCTTGCCACTATGAATCTCGAACTTGAAAGCAACATGAGGACATGGTTGCTTATGATATGATCGAGCACCGAAAGAACTTTATCGAGGGCAAGCACGGCAAGAGAGGTTTGATATCTCTAAAGCCCTATTCCAATGTAAGTTGGTGAAGGAAGCCAGTAGGACCTCATGTCCTTAAGATGATTGACTATATTGAAAGCCTATCTAAGCTTGGGTTTCCATTAAGCCAAGAGTTGGCCACTGATGTTATTTTGCAATCGTTGCCTGATAGCTACAGCCAGTTTGTCCTCAATTTCAATATGAATGAAATTGACAAGACTCTACCACAATTGCTCGGTATGTTACTGAATCTGCTGAAGGCAACTTGAAAAGGTTGGACCCAAGCCCATACCGATGGTCCGTAATAACAAGGGCAAGGGAAAGGCCAAAGTTCAAACAAAGCCTAAGGGCAAAGGTAAGCCCAAATTTGGAAAAGGAAAGGCTACACTTTGAAACCTAAAGTTGGGGTGTCTAAGGAAGGAAACTGTTTTCATTGTGGTGTGATTGGACATTGGAAACGGAATCGCCTGTCTATCTTGAAGAAGTCAAGAAGGCTAAAGCAAGCGGAATGTCGACCTTCGGTATTTATGTTATTGATATTAATTTATCAACTACTACTTCTTGGGTATTAGATACTGGTTGTGGTTCTCATATTTGTACTTCATGCATGGGGACTACAAAGGAGTAGGACTTTGGCTAAAGGAGATGTGGACCTACGAGTTGGAAATGGAGCAAAAGTTGCTTTGCATTAGTTTGTGGGAACATATACTTTATCTTTGCCTAGTGGACTTGATTTATGTTTAGAGGATTGTTATTTTGTGCCCAGGTTGACTAAAAACATTATTTCAATTTCTTGTTTAGACAAAATTGGTTTTGAGATAATTATTAAGAATAATTGTTGTTCATTTTATCTCAATAATGTTTTCTATGGTTCGGCACAATTAATTAATGGCCTCTATATTTTAGATCGAACGAATCCCATTTACAACATAAATACTAAAAGATCTAAAATAAATGACTCAAATCAAACTTATCTTTGGCATTGTCGTTTGGGCCACATAAGTGAGAAGCGCATATCCAAACTCCATAAAGATGGTCTCTTGAATTCATTTGTTTTTGAACAATTTGAAGTATGTGAATCTTGCTTATTGGGAAAAATGACTAAATCTCCTTTCATCGGGTAAAGTGAACGAGCTAGTGATTTATTGGACCTAATACATTCGATGTATGTGGACCAATAAATACACAAGCCGAGGTGGATTTCACTACTTCATTACTTTCATTGATGATTTCAGTGAGATATGGGTATGTTTATCTCATGCGCCATAAGTCCGAGTACCTTGAAAAGTTCAAGGAATTCAAAAATGAAGTACAAAATCAACTAGGCAAAACTATCAAGTCACTTCGATCCGATCGAGGTGGAGAGTACTTGAGCCTAGAGTTTGATGATCTTTTGAAAGAATGTGGGATTGTCTCACAACTTACTCCTCCCGGTACTCCTCAATGGAATGGAGTATCCGAGAGAAGAAATCGAACTTTGTTAGACATGGTTCGATCCATGATGAGTCATGCCGATCTACCAACTTCCTTTTGGGGATATGCACTTGAGACAATTTGCTTTCACATTAAATCGTGTTCCATCTAAATCGGTTCAAAAGACGCCATATGAGATGTGGGTGGGAAACGTCCTAGTATGTCTTTTATGAAAATTTGAAATTACATGAAGCTTATGTTAAACGTCGACGCCTACTAAGCTTGAACCCGATCTGAAAAGTGTATTTTTGTGGGGTATCTAAAAGAAACCAAAGGATATTATTTCTTTAATCCCACTGAGAACAAAACGTTTGTTGCTCGGACTGGTGTTTTCCTAGAGAGAGAATTTACTTCTAGAAAAGGAAGTGGGAGAAAGATTGAACTTGAAGAAATTCGAGAATCACAAGATACCATCAACCGTAGATTGAACAACAAAAATTCCACAAGAAATTGAGGAACAAACAACTCTCAGAGAAACACAACCACCGCGCAGATCTTTAAGAGAATGCCGTGCACCTGAGAGATATGGATTTCTCATTACAACGCATGGTGACGTTCTTCTTATAGATCAAGATGAGCCTAGGACTTATCAAGAAGCGGTGACGAGCCCAGACTCTGAGAAATGGCTTGAGGCCATGAGATCTGAAATGGATTCCATGTATGAAAACCAAGTATGGACTTTGATTGATCCACCCGAAGGGGTTAAACCTATAGGGTGCAAATGGGTTTTCAAAAAGAAAACTGACATGGATGGTAATGTACAAACATACAAAGGGCGATTAGTCGCTAAAGGTTTTCGCCAAATTCATGGTGTTGACTATGATGAAACCTTTTCTCCTGTAGCTATGTTTAAATCCATCAGATCTTGCTTTCGCCATACCGCATTTCATGATTATGAAATCGCGATGGATGGACGCGTCAAATTTTCCTTAACGGAAACTTGAAGAGGATGTGTATATGACACAACCTCAAGGTTTTGTAAATCCAAAGGATGCTAGAAAGATATGTAAGCTACAAAGATCCATTTATGGATTAAAGCAAGCTTCTCGAGTTGGAATCTTCGTTTTAACGATGCAATCAAAGAGTTTGGTTTTGTCAAAAATGAAGATGAACCATGTGTTTACAAGAAAGTTAGTGGGAGCACTATCACATTCTTGGTACTATATGTGGATGACATACTTATCATGGGAAATGACATACCTACTTTGCAGTCTATTAAGACTTGGTTAAGAAGTTGTTTTTCTATTAAGGACTTGGAGGAAGCCACTTATATCTTAGGAGTCAAGATCTATAGAGATAGATCAAGGCGACTACTAGGTCTAAGCCAAAGTACATACATAGATAACGTCTCGAAAAGGTTCGGTATGGAAGAATCTAAAAGAGGATTTCTACCTATGAGACATGGTATTTCACTCTCGAAGGAAATGTGTCCTTCAACTCCACAAGAGAGAGAACGTATGAGTAAAATTCCATATGCTTCCGCTATTGGATCTATCATGTATGCTATGTTATGTACCCGTCCAGATGTATCGTATGCCTTAAGTATGACGAGCATGTATCAAGTAGATCCCGGTGAAAGTCACTGGACCACAGTCAAGAGTATCCTTAAGTACTTAAGAAGAACTAAGGATACGTTCCTATTATATGGAGGTGAGGAAGAGTTAAGTGTAAAAGGTTACACCGATGCCGCTTCAAACCGACAAGGATGATTCTCGATCGCAATCGGGTTTTGTGTTTTGCCTTAATGGTGGTGCCGTGAGTTTGGAAGAGTTCAAAGCAAAGTCACAATGAGCCGATTCTACAACAGAGGTGAGTATATTGCGCCCGGTGAGGCGAAGAAAGGAAGCGGTTTGATCAAGAAGTTCATTCTTCGACTAGGGGTTGTGCCTAGCATATCGGATGCTATAGAGCTCCGATGTGATAACAATGGAGCTATTGCACAAGCTAAGGAACCCGAGATCTCACCAAATGATCCAAACATATACTTAGACGCTACTATCTTATTCGTGAGATTATCGATCGAGGGGATGTAGAGATATGCAGAGTACCTTCAGATGATAACATTGCTGATCCCCTGACCAAGCCTCTGACACAGCAGAAGCATGATCGTCACACTAAGTCACTTGGTATTAGATATATGAGTGATTGGTCTTAGTGCTAGTGGGAGATTGTAAGAGTATGCCCAAAGACCAATCATGAGATGGTTGTAATAACATACTTAATTTACCATGTTTATTAATATAAAGCGTTGTCATTATTATTTCAGTTTTTCTTTCTGTGTGTATAAATAAACTGTTTTATAATAATGTCTTAAGAATAATATGATTATTCTTAAAAGATCCTTAGTCGAGTATTATTGTTGACTAGGACAACAATAATGCATTAAGACTAACATGTAGTTGATTGATGATAAAGAGTTGTCATTGATGTGGATTGTCAAAATCAATGCATGAATATGTGTGTTAGAGAACAACATATTGGATTGACCTGTTATGAGTATGTTTATTGGATTATTATGTAATTGTCACAACATTACTCATAGTGATTAATATGTATATGATCCTCAGACTTGAGATAATTATTATCTCAACATCGTGAGTTGTATATTTTGATACATCAAACGCGTACACCATAATTGGTTGTTCTCTAAAGACTGATGTTGGATATACCACAATCTATGTAGAGGGATATGGTTGATCAATATAGGATAAGTTCCTCCTACATAATGGGAGTAATATCTTAGGCCACTTGATTGAGTGAGACTAGAAATGCATGGCCATGCTCAAATAAGTTGACATGAGATGTCATACTAATTTGTATATCATAGTCTACTCAAGATATCAAGAAACATGGGATGGACTATACAAGTGTGACTATTCCATGACTTGTGTCCATTCCAGAGATAAAGGACTTAAGGATTAATGTATGAAAGGTTAATCACAAAAAAAGTTATATGGAATCATGACTTCTTGTAACTTAGGTAGCAATGATGCATTGCTAGATGCCACTCATTGTTTGTGACATTAGAATCATTCTATTATTACTGCTAACGTTGCAAGAACCTACAGGGTCACACCCTATGGTTTAAATGAACGGAATAAAATATAATTGGTATTGTTTTTAGTTGTCACATGAATTAAATTAATTAAAGAATTAATTTAATTGGGCAATCAAATATTGAACATATTATATGTACAAGGATGTTGTACACATAATGACAACATAATTCTATTAATATATGAATTTGATTCATATATAAATTTAAATAAATATAGTTTACTCAAATCCTTATTATAATTAATGTAATTATAATTTTCTGGATATAATTAATGTAATTATAATTTTCGGTTAAAAACTTCGTTATATTTATTTAATCTTATGATACATTCAAGAGATACCAATTATAAAAGGGTATTAAAAGGATACCAAATAATGGGCCCAATGAAAAAAAAAATACCCATTATAAAAGGCCCAATTAAAAGGATACCCAATATAAAAGGTATTTAAAAGAGGCAAAGCTTATGTGAAAACCCCTAAGAGATTGCTTGTTAGGTCTAGCAGTAGTCAAGCAAATAAACCTCAAAATAGTTTTGGAGATTTCTTCCGCTCATAGTCAAACCTGGTGAATCACGTAGAGGCGACATCGAAAAGTTGTGGCTTGATTCGACAATGATCAAAACTCTTGTTGCCAAGGCGTCGCTGTCTACGATTGAAGTTTTGGTAATTTGAAACCTTTATTTCACCCCGATTCGTTCCTCACACATGGATCCATGGTTTGGATCGCCGGATCTAATTTTATTCTGCTGCGCCATGGGGTATCGGCGTTCCAACACAAAATTGGTATCAGAGCCCAGTTCAAAACTCGACTGTGGGGGCCCAAGGCCAAAATGTTTTTGGTAGGCCTTTTTGAAATATTTTTGGTTTTGAATAGCATGGCACCGAGTCTCCGGCACCAATCCGCCCAAGTAAGTACCTCTAACTTTTTGTGTGGATTATTATCTGTAGAAGGGTAGGTATGGAATGTAGATAGTATGATAAGTGCTTTAAACTTTAGGACTAGTTACCCCAACAAAAGACATAAGACTTTAAAAGCCTAATTAAACAAACCTACGACCAAGTCGCTGAGTTAGGGTGTGGTAACCCTGGTGCGCATGTCTAGGATTGGATCTGGAAGAGCCTGGTATTTAAGCAGTCCTCGTGACTCACCTCCTCTTCGCAGGAATCCTACCTGGTGCGTAGCTTTGGTTCACCCTAACCAAGAGGACTCGGTCATAGGCTACACACGCTAAATAAAACCCGAAAGGGATTAGCCATGTTTTATGGAAACTCTAGTTTTAAAATCACTAAAGTACCCTTTTAAATAGTAGGACAAAATTATTTTTGGAAAATTTCAAAATATTTTCAACTTACGAAATTACCAAAATGCCCTAGTAGCAAAATTATGAAAATGCCCTTGATTTTTAAAATTACCATATTACCCCGATTTCAATAAAATTCTCTTACTTTGCAAAAGTATCCAAAATTCTGTATTTCAAAACAATACCCTGACTTTGGAAGTTTACAAAATTACCACTGATTGACAAAATTACAAAATACCCCTGGTTTCCAAAAATTCTGCTATACCTTTAATTGGCAAAATTATCGAAAATACCCTCCAATCTTGGGAAATTTCAAAATGTCTTGATTTATTAAAGTTTTAAAATTTCTTTAAATTATTACGAAAATACCCCTGTAGGAAAATGACGAAAATACCCCTGGGATAGAAACGGACAGAAATGCCCGAAGAGTGAATAAGTATGAAAGGTATTAGGGAATGGATGTGCTTCTCTGTGTGAACTAGGATAGAGGACTTAAAACTTGATTGCTCGAAAGAATCTCTATTAAACTCTTTTCTTAAAATTTCTCCGTGGATAACCAAGTGGAACAAGTACTAATCCATAAAAATTTATTAATCAGATTAAAAGCGCAATAGTTAGAATGAGCTCTAGAGGATGTGGACGTCGTGGACGCGGTAGAGGCAGGATGACCGTGTCAGAACCCGTTAGGTCGGGTCAGGGGTCGGAGAATGAGGAACCACCGCCACCACCACCCCTAACTTTTAGAGCTGAGGAACAGGATCAGACAGGGGGGTGAGGCGGTATCGCAAGCTGTATTGCGAGTCCTTGAGATGGTGGCTGGGGCAAGTGGAGGTATGGGAGCTCGGAAATCTGCACCCGAGTGACTCCGATCCAATGGAGTTGAGGTATTCTAGGGTGTATCGGGAGTGGCACCCAGTGCAGCGGAATATTAGTTGGAATCGACTGAGAGGATCATGGACGATCTTGATCTGACAAATGAGGAGAAGCTAAAAGGAGCGGTGTCGCTTCTAAAGGATGAGTCATATCAGTGGTGGCTCACGATTCGGGATAGTGCTATGGCAGATGATCTTACTTGGGAGTACTTCAAAGCTGCTTATCAGAAGAAGTATGTGGGCACCAGCTACACTGATGCTCAGAGGAAAGCCTTTCTGGGATTGGTACAAGGAAATAAGTCGGTATCTGAGTATGAGGCAGAGTTCTTAAGGCTGAGCCGCTACACTCGGGGAATTGTGTCAACTGAGCATGATCGTTGTGTCCGCTTTGAAGACGGACTTAGGGATGATTTAAGGTTGCTGATTGCTCCACAGCAGGAGCGTGAGTTTGCTGTTCTGGTGGAAAAGGCTAAGGTAGCCGAAGGGGTCAAGGAGTCCGTGAGACAGAATTATGATAGGAATAAGTAGAAAAGAGGCTTTGGGTCATCTGGATCAGGTAGTAATGCACAAAAGAGGGCTAGCGCGAGTGGGGTCAATCGCATGGGAGGGCCCATGGCTACTAATCGAGACCGACTGGCTCGGTAATCGTTGTGGGAAGTCATATTGGGGAGGTTGTTGGACCGGTGAAAGGGGATGTTTTGAATGTGGATCTTTGGATCACCGTGTAAGGGACTGTCCTTGGAAGTTAGCTAAGAATCAGTCAGAGGGTCAGAACCGTGCTCAGGTTAGAAATGTAGGACCACCACAGAGGGGTCGTGGTAATGGTAGAGGAGGCAATGGTTCTAATCGAGGTCTCGAAATTCCGAGAAGAGGGACAGGCAACACAGAAACAAGGTAACCTGGTTTAGTCTACGCAGTGAGGCGTCGCGAGGAGGGTGATGCACCGGACGTCATAACCGGTACGTTCCTAATTTTTGGTATTCCATATGTTGCATTAATTGATGTGGGTTTGACGCATTCATACGTTGCTTGTAGTGTGGTAGAGACTATGAACCTAGACTTTGAGACTGCTTCTAGGGAGATGACAGTAATTAGCCCTTTAGGTCACTCTGTAGTTGTAAACAAGCTATATAGAGACGCACTTCCTAGAACTCCAAGGGTAGTGTTTGTGGTCGATCCGATGGAACCGCCGCTTTGGGGAGTTCGATTTGATCCTTGGAATGGACTGGTTGGTTAAGTATCAGGCAAGGTTGGATTGCGCTGCTAAGCGCATGGTTCTTAAGATGGCTGAAGGTGATGAAGTGGTCATGATAGGTAATAGAAGAGATTACCTATCCAATGTGGTGTCCGCGTTGAAGGCAGAGAAGATGGTTAGGAAGGGCTGTGAAGCATATGTGGTTCATATATGTGCCTTGAAGGCTAAGGAGTCAGCAGTTGAGAAGGTCCGAACGGTAGGGGAATTCACTGATGTGTTTCCAAAGGAACTTCCGGGTCTGCCTCCAGATCGGGAAGTTGAATTCGGTTTAGACTTGTTACCCGAAACAGCACCTGTGTCTATAGCACCGTACCGAATGGCACCAAAAGAATTGGTGGAGCTGAAGGCTCAAATTCAGGAGCTCTTGGATAGAGGGTTTATTCGACCAAGTATATCTCCGTGGGGAGCACCTGTGTTGTTTGTCAAGAAAAAGGACGGTTCAATGCGGATGTGTATCGACTACCGTCAGCTAAACAAGTTAATGATCAAGAACAAGTATCCGTTGTCTCGGATTAATGACTTGTTTGACCAACTGGAAGGTGCATCGGTATTCTCAAAGATAGATCTTAGGTCAGGTTATCATCAACTTAAGGTGAAGGAGGTTGATGTTCACAAGACGGCATTCCATACAAGGTATGGGCATTACGAGTTTTTGGTAATGCCGTTTGGGTTGACCAACGCACCGGCAGCATTCATGGACTTAATGAATAGGGTGTTTCAACAATACTTGGATCAATTTGTTGTGGTCTTTATAGACGACATATTGGTTTACTCAAAGACGGAGGAGGAGCATGATTTGCATCTGCGTATAGTGCTACAAGTATTGAGAGAGAAGCAGTTATATGCCAAATTCAGTAAGTGCGAATTTTGGCTTAGGGAGGTGGCTTTCTTAGGTCACGTAGTGTCGGCGGAAGGGATTAGAGTGGACCCTCGCAAGTTGAAGCGGTATTGGATTGGAAACCGTCTAGGTCGATGGCAGAAATTCGAAGTTTTTTCTGGTCTAGCAGGTACTATCGGAGATTTGTGGAAGGATTCTCTTTAATCGCAAAGACCGCTTGACTAAATTACTAAGGAAGGGAGTTCCATTTGTATGGTCGGAGAAGCAACAGGATAGTTTTGACAAGTTAAGGAAGATTCTAACTAAGCTCCGGTTACGTACACACTGAGGCGGGAGGGTTGTTTACGGTTTACTGTGACGCGTCCCATACTAGTTTGGGATGTGTGTTGATGCAAGAAGGGAAGGTAGTGGCCTATGCATCCCGTCAGTTAAGACCGCATGAGGTTAACTATCTAACTCACGATTTGGAGTTAGCGGCAGTAGTCTTTGCTTTGAAGATATGGAGGCATTACTTGTATGGGGAGAAGTCGATAGCCTACACGGATCACAAAAGTTTGAGGTATCTTCTGACTCAAAAGGATTTGAATTTGAGGCAGCGTCGATGGATTGAGCTGTTGAAGGACTACGACTGTTCAATTGAGTACCATCCGGGCAAGGCTAACGTGGTAGCTGACGCTTTAAACTGGAAGGTTGTGACAGACTTAAGAACGATGTTTGCTCACCTCAGTCTATATGACGATGAAAGTCTTTTGGCAGAGCTACAAGTTAAGCCAACTTGGATCGAGGAGATTAAGGAAAAGCAATTGGTGGATGATAGTTTGAACACACGAAGGTTGCAAGTACAAGATGGTGGTTTGGAAGGGTATAGTTTGACTGGTGATGGTGTACTATGTTTTCAAGGGCGAGCTTGTATGCCAAAGGATATGGAATTGAGGCATAGAATTCTTTAAGATGACATAGCAGCCCATACGCTATACATCCTGGAGGAAGCAAGATGTATGGAGATTTGTGGAAGCAGTTTTGGTGGCCAGGGTTGAAGCGTGAGGTAACTGAATTTGTGGGTAGGTGTTTGACGTGTCAGCAGGTGAAGGCTGAACATCAGTTGCCATCAGGGTTACTTCAACCAGTGAAGATTCCTCAGTGGAAGTGGGAAAGGATCACCATGGACTTTGTCAGTGGGCTACCCCTCACGCCCAGCAAGAAGGACGCAGTGTGGGTGATTATGGACCGTCTGACTAAATCAGCTCACTTCATACCGGTGAGAGTGGATTATTCTCTTCAGAGGCTAGCAAAACTGTATGTGGCGGAGATAGTGAGGTTACATGGTGTGCCAGTATCGATCATCTCAGATAGGGATCCCAGATTTACGCTCAGGTTCGAAAGCATTGCTTGAGCTTTGGGTACACGATTGGATTTTAGTACAGCTTTCCACCCACAAATTCGGCGGCGATCGGAAAGGGTCATACAAATTTTAGAAGATATGCTAAGAGGATGCGTTTTGGATTTCAGTGGTAGTTGGGAGGAGTATCTACCGTTGGCGGAATTCGCTTATAATAATAGTTATCAAGCAAGCATTCAGATGGCTCCATATGAAGCACTATATGGACGAAGGTCTCGAACTCCTACGTGTTGGACAGAGTTGGGTGAACGATAAGTTTTGGGTCCGGAGTTGGTGACGGCGAAAGATAAAGTTAAGGTGATTACGCTCGCCTCAAGGAAGCGTCGAGATAGACGTAAGTCTTATCGCGATCTTAAATGCAAGGAAATGGAATATGCAGTGGGAGATAAGGTCTTTCTGAAAGTGTCGCCTTGGAAGAAGGTACTAAGATTTGGGCGAAAAGGGAAGCTGAGCCCTAGGTTCATCGGGCCATATACAGTGTTAAAGCGAGTGGGACCGGTAGCTTATCAGCTCGAGCTGCCGGCAGAGTTGAGTCAGATTCATGACGTCTTCCATGTGTCAATGCTTAGGCGATATCGGTCAGATCCATCACACGTTGTTCCAGTGGCCGAGATTGAGGTAAGCTCGGATCTATCTTTCGAGGAGGAACCAGTTCAGATCTTAGATCGAGATGTCAAGGTTCTACGTAGGAAGTCAGTACCTTTGGTGAAAGTGCTATGGCGGAACCATGGTGCAGAGGAAGCTACGTAGGAACCCGAGGATGTGATGCGGCAGCAATACCCCCACCTCTTCTGATCAGGTAATTTCGGGGCCGAAATTATTTTTAAATGGGGTAGAACTGTAACTTCCTAAAATTGGGGTTATTTGTGATTGAATTAACTTGCTTGTGATTGAATTGCTGTGGTGTTATTCATAGTGTAATAAGATTTAATTATGGATCTTAAGTAGGCTCGGAACAGTAGAAAAAAAATATTATTTGGGCTTTAAAGATAGGGAGCCTTAGTAAGTAGGGGTTACAAGGTTAAAAGAGGGAACATTTGACATTAAAAAGGACTTGGAGTGATAGAGTTGACGCCATCAAGGGAGCAAGGGGAGCCTATGTTCGAGTCGCGGAATTCCCCTTTTTGCTCTTTATGTTGGACGGCAAAAGGAGAGAGAAAAAGGCTCAATTTAAATTCATTTTGATAATAAGGATAATAAGGATAAATAAGGATTTAACTAGATATTATGTGAATAATCTCAAAAGGGTGGCAAGGAGAAAAAGAAGGAGTTTGAGTATTCAAATTATTTTGAATTATTTTAAACTATTGGCCAAGAGAAATTTTAGGTGTTGCCGAAATTTTGAACTCCTCATGGGAGGAGTGGACGGCAAGAAAGCTGAGTATGGGGGGGATAGTGCCGAATTTTCTTAGTCTTTTCTTCATAATTTTCGGCTAGCATCTCTTTTTCTTTCTTTTTGATCTTTGGCCGAAACTCCTAATCCACTTCCTTCTCTTCCTCTTTTTCACTCAAA
The DNA here is from genome assembly GCA_025503065.1 of Gossypium bickii. Classification (NCBI taxonomy): domain Eukaryota; kingdom Viridiplantae; phylum Streptophyta; class Magnoliopsida; order Malvales; family Malvaceae; genus Gossypium; species Gossypium bickii. Next base: position 30,702,997 of record CP106712.1, read on the forward strand.
GCCAAACCTTGAGAGTTATTTTAAACAACCATAGCCGAAACTCCTATCTCCTTTTGCCATTAATTCTTTCTTCCTCTCTAAGCCGAATCCACTCCCTATCTATTGGGGTGTTACATTGAAATATCTGATGATTCAGAAAGAATTAAATTTGAGATAGTGGAGATGGTTAGAATTACTAAAAGAATATGAATTAGTGATTGATTATCATACTGGTAAAGCAAATGTTGTTGCTGATGCTTTGAGTCGAAAGTCATTATTTGCTTTGCTAAAATAGATCTGTGTGATGATGGTTCGGTTTTGGCTGAGTTGAAAGTGAGGCCAATGTTTATACGTCAAATTTGTGACACTCAGAAAAGTGATGCTGAAATGATGGCAAAATGAGATTAGTGTGGTTTGAATTCTGATTCAAAATTTTGAGTTGATAATGATGATTATTTGAGATTTTAGGATTGGATTTGTATTCCAAAAAATTCAGAGTTGATTCAGTTGATTTGGGACGAGTCTCATAATAGTCGTATGTCAATCCATTCGGGAAGTACAAAAATGTATAATGATCTGAAACAGTTTTATTTGTGGCATGGTATGAAATGGGATATCTCAGAGTTTGTTTCGAGATGTTTAGTTGGTCAGCAAGTTAAAGCTGAACATCAGGTTCCATCCAGTTTGTTACAACCGATTATGATTCCTGAGTGGAAATGGGAGAGAATCACGATGGACTTTGTGTCAGGACTGCCTTTATCTTCGAGAAAGAAAGATGCAATCTGGGTGATAGTTGATAGATTGACAAGATCAGTTCATTTTGTTCCAGTGAGAGCAGATTATTCACTTGATAAATTAGCCGAATTGTATATTTCTGAGATTGTGAGACTGCACGAGCTACCATTATCCATTGTGTCTAACAGAGATCCGATATTTACCTCACGGTTTTGGAAGAAATTACAAGAGGCTCTAGGCACAAAGTTGCATTTCAGTACTACATTTCATCCGCAAACGGATGGTCAATCCGTGTAGATATTCAGCTTCTCGAGGATATGTTGAGATGCTGCATTCTTGAGTTTGAAAGTATGTGGGAAAAGCATTTGTCGTTGATTAAATTCGCGTACAATAATAGTTTTTAGTCAAGTATTAAAATGGCACCATTTGAGGCTCTTTACAGTCGTAAATGAAGAACTCTATTATATTAGACTAAGCTTAGTGAGAATAAGATTTACGGGGTTGGTTTGATAAAAGAGATGAAACAGAAAGTGAAAGTGATTCGTGACAGTTTAAAAGCGGCATTAAATTGTCAGAAGTCTTATGCAGATTTAAAATGAAAAGATATTTAATTTGAGATCGGTGATAAAGTGTTCATGAAAGTATCTCCGTGGAAGAAAATACTTCGTTTTGGCAGAAAAGACAAATTAAGTCTGAGGTTCATCGTACCGTATGAGATTATTGAACAAATGTGTTTCACGTATCGATGTTTCGATGATATAGATCTGATCCATCGCTTGTGATTGCTCCTACTGAGGTTGAGATTTAGTCAGATTTATCGTATAGTGAAGAACCAATTCAAATTTTGGCACGTGAGATAAAATAGTTTAGAAATAAGAAAATTTCTTTAGTAAAAGTGTTGTGGCATAAACACAGAGTTGAAGAGGCCACGTGAGAGCCTGAAGATGCTATGAGAGAGCAATATCCAAACTTATTCATTCGTAAGATTTTCGGGGACAAAAATCCCTAAGGGGGGATAGTTGTAACAGCCAGGTTTAGACCCTATTCGAAACAGTGGTTTCGAGACCACAAATCTGAGGTCGAAAAAAATTTTAATATTATTTTTCGTGTTTACAGTGTGTGATTAAGCATGTGTGAAAATTCTATGTGAAAATTTTATCATTTGTGTGCTTAATTTGTAAAAAGGACTTAATCGCATATAATGTAAAAGCTATGTGCTAGTTGTTAAAGCATATAATATTTCATTTATGTGGAAATTAGACCTTTGATAGTGGAAGATGACATATATGGCCATTTAATGAATGAATATATAATGTTTCATTAAGGGTAAAAATAGAAATGAATAATTAATATGATTATTAATAAAACAAAAGCATGGAATAAGCCATTTTTGTTCATCCATTGCTGAAAATAACAAGAAAAAGAAAGAAAATAAACCAAGCTAGGTTTCGGCCCTTGTGCATCTTGATTGAGGTATGTTTTGGTTTCGATTTTTGATAATTTCTATGTTTTCGAGATTGTTGCTTCATATATTACAAAACCCATGTCTTAATTTTGGAATTTGATGAAGAATTTGAAATGTGCCATTAATGAATGTTTGAGCTTTGTGATGTTAGTTGATGAAATATGAAATATATGTGTTAGATTAACATGTTTTGTCTTTGGATTTTTGGTACATTTGAGTAATTTGGACTAAATTGTGAAATAAATGAAATGTGTGGACTTATATGAAGCATGTGAAAATTCGGCTAAGCATGGGCAAATGGAAATTTTGTGTATTTTAAGATTTTATGAAATAGGGACTTAAGTGTCGAAATGTGAAAATGTGAGGGCTATTTTATAAAATGCCCTAAATATGTAAGTTTGGACTAAATTGAATGATTTGGTGATTGAATGAGCTAATTTTGAATATGTATAGATCAAGAAAAGAGAGATTTGGATCAAAATCGAGGCAAAGATAAAGTGTCGATTAATCGACTTGTTTTGTTATTTCGATGTCCGAGGTAAGTTCGTTTATAATACGAGTTGTTTAAATTATGCTCATGTGTTATATAATGAAAGATTAAGTGGTTAATGAGTTGTTAATGTTAAATATGGGTTGAGAAATGTGGCACTAAGTGTGCAAAATAGAATTGATATAGTAGAGAATGGCACCGTGTGCGTGAAATAAAGAAATTATCGGCTACATTGATTAGCACTGTGTGTGCGATACCAAGTTAAATTCTATTTCATGTAAAGGCACTAAGTGTGTGATGATATTTAAGTTTCGGTTAAGAAAGTGGCACTAAGTGTGTGACTAAATCGAATGAATAATGAAGATTGATCAAAATGTGGTATGGAGCATTGAGTCGCAAGAATGATCGTTAACTAAGTGTTGGCAAAGGTATGTACGAAACTTATGTGGTTGATGATTTGGTAAATGAATAAATGGATGATTATGGGAGTATTGACTATAGATGAAATTGTGTATTTTTATGAATTGATCTATGTGATGGTTTATTTTACATATAGAATTTGAATCATTGAGTTAAATGTATTATATTACGAACTTAATAAGCTTTAGAGCTTACTGTGTGAAGTGTTTCTTTGTTTTATAGTGTCTTTAAAGCTAGCTCGGATCTGGGGATCGTTAACGACTCAATCACACTATCGGCTATCTATTTTGGTATTTTTGAAAGATGTATATATTTGAACATGGCATGTATAGGCTAGTGATTATGGTATGTTTTGAAGTGTATAAGCCTTGCCATGTGATTTGGCTTGGTAGTTTGATGGTTTGTATATGTTTTGAACATGTGAAAAGAATGACTTATATGTATATGTGTGTGTTCTATGTGAGTGAACATTATGGCATAAATTAGCAAAATGGAAATGGTATGTTTCATGATAGATTTGGTTAGAATTGAATGATGAATAGATTATAAGATTTGGGATGTGAAATTGATATTTTAGATGGACATGTTTGGATTGAAATTGAGTATGGAAATAAATGGTGTAGTTGATGATTAATTGGTTCATATATATTGGTATGTTTTGGTTGCCAATTAAAGTATAAATGCATATGGTTTGATGCTTGTAGGTGATCCTAAATGTGGGTGGCAAATTGGCCTTGTAAATGGCCCATATTTGCCTAACGGTTGAGCACACGAGCGTGTGGCTCGACCGTGTCATTTAAGTTTACAAATTGAAACAACTCAGGCTCGCACATGGGCTAGACACACGTGCGTGTGACTGGTCGTGTGCTGCAAGTCAGTGTCGACCACGAGTGAAGCACACGAGCGTGTCTCCGGCCATGTGGACAAGTTAGTATGTATGCCTTATTTTGCCACGGCTTGACACGCAGGTGTGTCCAAGGCCGTGTGAGGCACACAGCCTACCCACACGGGCGTATGATCCTTGTAACTTAGAAAAATGTTAAGTTTCAGAAAAATTACATATGTGTTCGGTTTAGTCCCGACCCCTTTCTAACTCGTGTTTAAGGTCTCGTAGACCTATATAAGGGACTCTATGTTTATGAGTGATAAAGTTAAGATGAGAAATTATTATAAATGTTCTGAATGTTCGATAATGCTTCTTAACCCTATTCCGGCAATGGTTACAGGTTAGGGGTTACAAGTACGATAAGCCCATAAAGCTTCATCCAATCTGGAAGACCAATCCTTTCAAGTTGGGTTCACCATTTTTTCTAGAAATTTTTTGATTTCTCTGTTAGAAACCTCTGCTTGTCTATTTGTTTGGGGATGATATGCCATGGTAATCTTATGTTTCACTCCATACCTGTGCAAAGCATTAGCAACTAATTTACAATCATTTTTTATCACTGATAATGGCTCGAGGAGTACCAAATCTTGTGAAAATGTTCTTCTGCAAAAACTTTAGCACTGACTTGGCATCATTCATAGGGAAGGATACCACTTCGACCCACTTAAAGATGTAGTCCACTGCCATGAGTATATAAAGATTTCTAAATGATGGTGAAAATTGACCCATAAGGTCAATTCCCCAAACATCGAACAACTTAATCTCCAAAATATTTTGCAATGACATTTCATGTGTCTTAGATAAACCACCTATCCTCTAACAAACTTGGCTAATAAAAACCAGATTAGAGTACCTTGGCAGTAGTTCTCATTCCTCCAAAGTGTCATTTGTAATGAGCTGAGTGACAATGTTGGAGGATCTTATGTACTTCGTCATCATGAATACACTTCCTAATTATTTGATTAGCACATTGCTTGAAAAAGAAAGGTTCATCCTAGTAATAATGCTTGGCATTATAAAGGAACTTTTGTTTTCTTTGGCTGTTGAGATCAGGTGGCACTTACTAAGAAGTTCACCATATCGGTGTACCAAGGTAATGTCGTGGCAACCAACAGCTGCTTGTCTTGGAAATCTTCTTTAATAAGTTGAACATTGCCATTTTCATTCCTAGCTTCTAACCTCGATATGTGATCAACCACTTGATTTTTTGTCCCCTTTCTATCTCGAATTTCTAAATCAAACTTCTGAAGCAAAAGTATTCACCAAATTAACCTTGGCTTGGCATCTTTCCTGGTCACCAAATATTTAATAATAGAGTGATCTGTGTAGATCATGACTTTGGTACCAACTACGTATAGTTGAAATTTATAGAATAAGAAAACCATAGCCAGTAACTCTTTTTCATTGGTGGTGTAGTTAAGCTACGCATCCATCAAGGTCCTGCTCACATAATAAATAGCATGAAATATCTTGTTTTTCCTTTTTCCCAACACTACTCCCATAGCATAATTGTTGGCATCACACATGAGTTCAAAAGGCAATGTCCATTCCAGAACAATCACAATTGATGTTGTTACCAATCATCTTTTCAGCTCCTTGAAAGTAATCAAACAAGGTTCATCAAAATTGAAAGGTCTATTCTGAACCAGCAAGGCGCACAAGGGTTTAGATATCTTCGAAAAATCCTTAATGAACCTTCTATAAAATCTCGTAGGACTTTGAAAACTCCTAATATACCCTTGACATTGGTCAGAGGCGACAATTCGCCTATCACAATAATTTTTCCTTTGTCAACTTCAATCCCTTGCTGTGATATCTTATGACCTAGCACAATACCTTCATAAACCATGAAGTGGCATTTCTCCCAATTTAAAACAAGATTTTTTTCTTCACAACGACATAGAACCAATTCCAAAATTTTCAAGCAATCCTTAAAATCATTGCCAAACATAGAGAAATCACCTATGAAGATTTCAAGAAAATTTTCCACCATGTCTGAAAGTATCGCCATCATGCAACGTTGAAATGTTGTCGGGGCATTACACAAACCGAATGGCATTCATCTAAACGCAAAAGTTCTATATGGACAAGTGAAAGTCATATTCTCTTGGTTATTGGGTGCTATGCCTATCTGATTATACCCTGAATAAAAATCAAAAAAATGGTAGAAAGCTTACCCATCTAATCTATCCAACATTTGATTGATGAAAGGTAGGAGAAAACAGTCCTTTCGAGTTGCCTTGTTAAGCTTGTGTTAGATCATGCATACTCTCCATCCCATGATAATGCAAGTTGGAATAAGCTCATAGTTATCATTTCTAATCATAGTGACACCTCCTTTCTTGGGTACACTTTGGATAGGGCTTACCCACGAGTTGTCAGCGATCGAGTAGATAACACCAACATCTAACCACTTGACAATTACCCACGAGTTGTCAGCGATCGAGTAGATAACACCAACACTAACCACTTGACAATCTCTTTTTTTAACAACTTCCTTCATGATTGGATTCAACCTCCTCTGTTGTTCAATAGAATTGCTATGGAAATCCTCCAGTAAAATTTCTTGTACAGACATAGCAGGGCTGACTCCCTTGATGTTGACAATTGTCTAACCCAATGCCTTCTTAGAGCATCGGAGTACTTCCAACAACCTCACCTCTTGATCGAGTGTTAACTCAATAGAAATAACTACTGGCAAAGTGTTATTTTCTCCCAAATAAGCATATTTTAAATGATGCAACAAAGGCTTCAACTCTAGTAGGAGTTTCTCTATAAATGGTTTAAGAGGATTGAAAGAGCGATATGATAAATCCAAGTATTCAAACTTCTTCCCTGGTCTATCCACATGTTGCTTGGCTTCCATAAGTTCACCAAGGTCCTCAAAAATTATTGTGTCACTCCACTCAAGTGAGTCTTAATCACTATTAAAATTTATATGGTAAATTTTTGCAAATTATGCCTCTACTATTGTGTCTATCAACCCAATGGCGTGGCATTCTTCATTATTGCCAGCACATTTCAAGGCATCAAATACATTGAAAGTAATCTGTGGATCATTTACCCTCATGGTCAGTTCGTCTTTCTACACATCAATTAAAATCCTAACAGTAGCAATGAAAGGTCTTCCAAGAATATTGGCACATCTTTTTTAGCTTCACATTCTAAAACAAGGAAATCTGTGGGAAAAATAAATTCATCTACTCTTACCAATATGTCCTCATTTTTACCTTTCGGATGTGCGTAGGACCGATCAACCAATTGCAGCGTAACTGTAGTAGGTCTTGCTCCTAAATCACATAATGCCTTACCAACATAATAATTTCTAATTGAACATGGGATAGTGAAACTCACTGGGTCCTTCAACTTTAGAAGTAATTTATTCATCAACATTACTGTGCATCCTTTAGTGAGAGTAATAGTCTCAAATTATCCCAATCCACCTTCTTTGATAGTATGTCTTTCATAAATTTTGCATAATTGGGAATCTTCTCCACAGCTTTAACCAGTGGTATGTTGATGTGAAGTTGTTTAATGACATCTAGAAATCTTTTAAACTGAGCCTCTTGTTTACAGTTATGAAATCATTGAGAGAATGGTGGAGGTGGCTGTCCTTCTAGTTGTTGATGTTGTTTTGCAGTAGCATTTCCATCAACAAGATGATTTGATTCTTCTGCAACATTCTTTTATTTAGCCTTTCCATCCACAGTGTGATTTTTAGACTTTTCTAAAATATTTCCATTGTTGCAATCTGATTTGCCCTCTTCTGCCATGGCATCTTTAATGATTTCATTCAGCTCAGTCCCACTTCTGAAAGTAATTACCTTACAATGCTCCCTCCATTATGATCTTGAATTCTTAGTATCACTTGGTAGAGCTCCTTGTGGTCTCCAACTCAAAGCATTTGCTATCTGCCCCACTTGATTCCCAAGAGCTCAAAGGGATGCAACTTGACTCTGAATTACCGCATCATTCTTGGCCATATATTCTTTCAACAAGGCTTTAATAGATGATAATGATGACGAAGCCAATGCCTAACCTTATTAGAAAATTTGCCTTGGCATAGTTTGAGTATAACCAAGCAGTGCACTGATGGCGTTCTGTCTTGCCACATTGTTAAAATTCCCCACACCTTGATTATTCCAACTAAAGTTTAGATGTTGCTTCCACCCTAGATAATGCATGTTGGAATATAGGTTATTATTTTAGTTGAAATTACCCATGTAGCACACAGATGCTGGATTTGATGGGCATTCGTCAAACTCATGGTCTTCACCACAATAAACACATGCTAGTTCGACTGCTTTCATCTCCTGAACTACAGTTGGTCTCTTTATTGTTTTGATCATATTAGTTAAAGATGATACTTGAGCAGTCAATGATGTGATTGCTTCAAGTTCCATGGCGCCAGCTGCTCTCCAACCAGTCCCAACTCGCGTGGTATGATATTGATACTCATTGTTGGCTATCCATTCTAAAATATCATATGCTTCATTGTATGATTTATCCAACAAGGTACCATTGGTAGAAGCATCAACTACCATTATCATATGCACATTTAACCCATTATAAAATATCTCCATCTGCGTCCAATGCTGGAATCCATGCATTTGACATTTTTAAAGTAATTCTTTAAATCGTTCCTAAGCTTCATATAGCATTTCATCCTCTAATTCCTGAAAAGACATGATGTAATTTCTAATCGTAGCATTCATGTTTGGCAGATTATACTGTAGCAAAAACCACTGGAAAAGATCATTTCATGATGCTACTCTTTCGTACAGCAAAGCATCCAACCATGTTATTGCACAATCTCTCAATGAATATGGAAATAGTTTAAGCCGTAAGGCATCTTCAGGAACACCCTGTTGACGAAATGAGCTGCAGACTTCTAGAAAAAGTCTTAAATGTAGTCTTGGATCTTCAGTAGGAAACCCACTAAACTGCCATACTATTTGCAACATCTGAAACATCACCAACATCAATTCAAAATGTTGAGATTGAATGCATGGTCTTACTATCCCTGGATTCGGATCATCTAAAATTGGCACCATATGTTCACGAATTGGCTTAGCTCGATCACCTATCACGCGATTAATAGGAAGATCAACATGTTGTATAAAATATGAGAGTTTCGTTGGTACAGGTTTTGTGGCGCAACCACAAGATAGAAGAGGCTCCTTGGGAAGATGAAGAGGGAATGGGAAAAAATATCCATATCTATTTAGCTTAAGTAAATTTCGGGGATGAAATTATTTCTAAAGAGGGAGAGTTGTAACACCCCAAAATACAAATTAAGAGTTTTAGAGGTATTTTAAAGAGTTTAACCTTAGGGTGTTCGAAATTTCGTGACATGATAAATCGAAAATGTTTTCAACTCTGGTTTTTAGGGAAATCAAATTAATTTTTGAAAAAGTGTTTTAGAAACCTATAATTTTAGAAAAAAATAACTTATTTATGATAGAGTCAAAATTGTAAGCATTTTATGTTGCAGTTTTACAAAATATTTGAAATATACCTATTTCTTTCCCCACCAATAGTTTTTCACAGAAGTTTTCTCCACCTTCATGCTTTAGCTGTCCCTTGCTCACCAAGCTATTCTCTTTCACTTTTTATTATTCAAACCTTCATTTGATTGATTTACTTCTTTCCCATAGTATTAATCATTGTATCGCGAACCCCATGGCGCAGTGAGAATAAAATTAGATCCGACAATCCAAATCAGAATCCATGTGTGAGAAAGCAGATCGGGGTGAAATAAAGGTTTCAAATTACCAAAACTTCAATCACGAGTAGAGACAGCGACGCCTTGGCAACAAGAGTTTTGATCTACTGTCGAATCAAGCCACAACCTTTTCCGATGTCGGCCTCTCACGTGATCCACCCGGTTTGACTATGAATGTAAGAAATCTCCAAAACTATTTTGAGGTTTATTTGCTTGACGGTTGCTAGACCTAACAAGCAATCACTTAGGGTTTTTCATTTTCAGCTTTGTCTCCTTTTAATACCTTTTATAATCGGTGCCTTTCTCATTAGGCCTTTTATAATAGGTATCCTCTTAATTGGGCCTTTTATAATTGGTATCTCTCGAATGTATTACAAGATTAAATAAATACAATAAAGTTTTTAACCGAAAATTATAATTACATTAATTATATCTGAAAATTATAATTACATTAATTATAATAAGGATTTTATATTTATTTAAATTTATATATGAATCAAATTCATATATTAATAAAATTATGTTATCATTATGTGTACAACATCCTTGTACATATAATATGTTCAATATTTGATTGCCCAATTAAATTAATTCTTTAATTAATTTAATTCATGTGACAACCAAACACAATACCAACTATATTTTATTCAGTTCATTTTAACCATAGGTGTGACCACAGAGGTTCTTGCAACGTTAGCGATAATACTAGAAACGATTCTATTGTCACGGCATAATGAGTGGCATCTAGCAATGCATCACTGCTACCTAAGTTACAAGAAGTCATGATTCAACATAACCATTCGTGATTAACCTTTCATACATTAATCCTTAAGTCCTTTATCTCTGGAACGGATACAAGTCATGGGATAGTCACACTTGCATAGTCCATCCCATGTTTCTTGATATCTTGAGTAGACTATGATATACAAATTAGTATGACATCTCATATCAACTTATTTGAGCATGGCCATGCATTTCTAGTCTCACTCAATCAAGTGGCCTAAGATATTACTCCTATTATGTAGGAGGAACTTATCCTTTATTGATCAACCATATCCCTCTACATAGATTGTGGTATATCCAACATCAGCCTTTATAGAACAACTTTTATTCTGATTATGCGTTTGATCAGTATCAAAATATACAACTCACGATGTTGGGATAATAATGATCTCAAGTCTGAGGATCATGTACATATTAATCACTATGAGTAATGTTGTGACAATTACATAATAATCCAAGAAACATACTCATAGCGGGTCAATCCAATATGTTGTTCTCTAACACACATATTCATGCATTGATTTTGATACTCCATATCAATGACAACTCTTTATCATCAATCAACTACATGTTAGTCTTAATGCATTATTGTTGTCCTAGTCAATAATAATACTCGACTAAGGATCTTTTAAGAATAATCATATTATTCTCAGGACACTATTATAAAACAGTTTATTTATACACACAGAAAGAAAAACTAAAATAATAATGACAACGCTTTATATTAATAAACATGGTAAATTAAGTATGTTATTACAACCATCTCATGATTGATCTTTGGGCATACTCTTACATAATCTTCATAAGAATTTAAGAAAAACACTCAAAATACTATTAATTTCTTCATTTTCCTCACTTGCAGGTTTCTCAGATTTGCATAAAAAATCTCTATTTTCCTACCATCAAAGGTAACTATTCATATTTCTATTTGTTTTAAGCGTAATCTAGTCTCTAAAATTGAGTTAATAGTCATTGAATCACATGTTTCAAATAAAAGATGAAAATTAGGTCATTAATAGTGGATTTTCGGATATTGAATAAAAACTTGGTTTCAAAGTGATTTTAAACTTATTTTAACATGATTAGAAGGTTTCTAAACTTACTTTCAAGTTTCATTAAGGATTTCTCAAATTCTAATGAATTTTTGTCAAAATAGCCATTTTAAGTCAAAAAATTTTGATACTGTAACAGCCCGATTTTGGGGCTAGTCGAAACTGTGGTTTCGAACCACTAATCTGAGGTTGAAGAAATAATACAATTATTTTAATATTATTTTATGTGGTATAGCATGATTATATGAGTGCATGGAAATTTTGATGCATTAATTTTAGCGATTTCATGCTTAATTGCGAAAAAGGACTAAATCGCAAAAAGTGCAAAGTTTTGTTCTACAAGCTAAAAGTACCAAATAGCCATAGAATCTTAAATTGGAAACCTTTAAAGAGCAATTAGACCCATAGAAAGCGTAAGCCAGCCATGGAGACAAATGGGAGACATGGTCAATGGTTAGGTAGCATTTGGTGACTAAATTGATTTTTTAATCATAAAATAAAGAAAAGCTATCATCTTCCCCATTTTTCTTCTTCTCTCCACCGAAAATATCAGCCAAAGAGGGGTTTTGGAAGCCAAAATTTTAAGAAACTTCTCACCCTAGCAAGTAAGTGATTTGGTTGGTCCTTCTTAATAATTTTTGTACTTTTGAGACCCTTGTAGCTTGAGCTAACTAATGAGAGGACTCTTATGCAAAATGGTTGATAGTCTAGGGTTTTTCCATGAGAGCATTAATGTTGTTTGCTGAAATTTTATGAAAGAAAATGAGTCTTGGTTGTTAAATAAACAACTTTTGTGAAAGGAGTTTCCATGAAAACACCTAAACAGGATTTTTTTTGTAAATGTTGTAAAATAGATGGTAAATCTAACACCCCAAAAATCTTGAAATCCTAATTTCTGTACATTAAAGTTAATATTATGTGTAGCACTTAGAATAATAATATTAAGGTATTATCGGGATTATTTGAAGCCTTAGAGATAAGGGGACTGTATGGAAAATTTTATTGTTCTTGCTTAGTGGACCCTAGTCTCAAGCATGAGGCCTCTTAATCAGATTAAGAGAAAATAGGACACAAATGGGCTTGTGGTCCAGTGGAAAGTGGCGTCACTTAGGAGCTATGAGGTGGCATGTGTGAAAGCTGAAGAGGTCCAAGGTTCGAGAAGGAGAAGTGCTTGGAGTGTTTTATTTTGCATAGGTAGGCGGCAAGAGTTGTGTTGGTTTTGTACTCTTGCCGTGGAGAGTTTGAAGTAAGCAGGACTGATGGATGTGGAGGAGTTTTCGGACAAGATTAAGGTATTATCGAAGAGAAAAGTTAGGAGATGGGGAGTAAGGATGTGATGGTGCCGAATGGGACTCTAAGGGAGGGGAGTGTTTGGCCTGTGGCTTTAAAAGGAGAGGGGGGCGAATGCTTGAAATGTCCTTTGAGCATTCTCTTGTTTTTATTCTCCCTCTCAAATGGTTTCTCCCTTTTTGCCAAATTTTCACTAAGCCAAATTCCCTTCATTGCCGAAATTACTATCATCCTTCTTTGTCGAATCCCTACTTTTGCCGAACCTTTGTTATTCCTCCTCCACCTCAATCGATTGTTACCTACTCTTAGTTCAGTAGATATCTAAGCTGCAGGATCAAATGAGGATTTCGATATGTGCTTAGTTGAACTTTTTAATGTGTTTTGTTAAAAGCCGAAGGGCTATCTAACCCATTCTTATCGTTAACTTTGTATTAGCAAGGGTAAGGCTCAATAATCACAAGCGTGGTAGGTAAGGATCGCTAACAAGGTGGTAAGTGTTCTCGATTCAGTCATGGTTTAGTAAATGGCCGAATCTAATGTGGCTCATAGGGGTGACTTATGTACAATATAGGTCACTTGGTTTTGACGATATAGGTGTTTGGCTGCAGATCTAGAGGATAATCGCAAATAGTAGCGAAGGAAGGGATACTAGAACGTGAGGCACACGGTAAGGGTACGGTGAGGTTTCGATTTTTGATAAGTATGTGTTGTAGCCTTGGTTAATCGGTAGTAATATCGATTGTATGTTCGTGACTAAGGGGTTTGCAGTACGCGAGGTTACCAGGTGTGTACAAACACTACACACATGGCATCGACAACGGAGAAAAGCTGAAAAGCCGTAAGTGGCTAAATGGGCCTGCCAAACTTGTGGGCCCAAAATGGCAATGGTTGATATGTGAGCATGATTAGTAATTTGGCATGAACGATTGTATGATTGGATTGTAATTGAGCCCAATGGGCTATCTGACATGAAATGGGCTTTATGGAGACATAGACACATATCTTAGGGTTAATGGACCTTAGGCCTAGTTTGAACAACTCTTAAATTTTATAAGACTTAATCTAATTAAACATGCCTATAAACAAGTCGCTGGGTTAGGGTGTGGCAACGGACATACGCATGTCTAGGATTGAATCTAGGGAGAGCTTGGTACTTACACGGTCCAAGTGGCCCACCTCCTCTTCTCTGGAATCCTACCTAGTGCGTAGTGTCTGTTCACTTTAGCCGCGAGGACTTGTTGATGGGCCAAAGTTCATAACTGAAACCCGAGAGAGACCAAAATACCCTTAGATTTGTAAAATTACTAAAATACCCTTATATTTGTAAAATTACTAAAATACCCTTAGATTTGTAAAATTATCAAAAACCCCTAAATTTGTAAAATTACTAAAATACCCTTAGATTTGTAAAATTACTAAAATACCTCTGTTTTGCAAAAGTACCAGAATACCCCTATTTTACAAATAACCAAAACCCCCCATTTTGCAAAATTACCGAAATACCCCTATCTTGCCAAATTACCAAAATACACCTTGTATGGTAGAATTATGAAAATACCCCTGGCTAGTGAAATGACGAAAATACCCCTATGTGATGAATATGAGTTTGTGGATGTTACCCTTGTGTTTGATGCATTCATATGATATTCTGCTTAGGATGCATATGGGTGGGAATTATGGTACGGAGGAATATTTGAGGATCGCATAGTCGCTTGACGACCATGGATCCACCGGAGGCTTTAAGCCCATTATATGATTAGCAGCTTTGCTGCAATGTTGAGTAGTGCCGCTGTGAGTGCTACCTTTGGTGTGTAGAGGATGGGTGGGTTGATTTAGAAATCCCCATAGGTGTGTAATGGTTGGAAGGGAAATGGTGTGTGTAGCGGATGGATTTTTGGGAAAGGGTTTTGCATTATCTTGTTGTATATGATACGATATGATATGATATGAGGTAATTGTGGGCTAAGGCCCAAGACCACTGATTTTGATAGGGCTTAGGCCCGATGTGAATATTTGTATGTGATTTGATTGCCAAGGGTTATACACACTGAGTTTCAAAACTCACACCATTTTATTTAATGTTTCAGGTGATCCTGAATAGACGGCTCGACGTGGGAGAGGACTCGGAGATGGCCACACTACAAGCTGATCAGATGTTTTTAATTTGTTCAAATGAATTTATTTTAAATACTTTACTTGATACAGGCACACCCGGGGCACCACCAATTTTTAAATTTATGGAGCAACTCAATATTCAAACTTCAATCCTCTTGAGCTCAGATTCTTGCCTTTGCCTGCTTAGATTGTCAAGTTCTTCTCTAAGAAGACGAACGACATTTGCTTGCTTATATTCCCAGTGTTTTACAAAGTATACTAACTGAGACAAGCCCTTGTCTGTATAATTAGTTAGCTCTATAAGATGTTGGAAAATCAACTATAGTTGGCTCCCTCACAATTGTTACCTCTTCCAACATATCTTGGTCATATCTTGGCTTTTCTACATTAAACTGCTTCCCAGCTTCATGCTCAATTAGCTTGATTCGCACCTTTCTTCAAGCTGATTTAGTCGTGTTAGCATAGTTCAACTTGATTCGACATTCAACTAGCCCAATGCCTTTTGGTGAACATGAAGAGACAAAGTTGCCAGGTGCCTTTTGGTGATCATGAAGAGAGAGTTGCAAGGTGCCTTTTTGTGAACATGAAGGGACAAGGTTGCTGGTGCCCTTTCAAAACCATAAGGGTTAAGGGACAAGGTTACTAGTGTCTTTTCAGAAAACTTAAGGGTTAAAAGGTTGTTAGGTGCCTCTTCAAAAACTCAAGGGTTAAGGGTTAAAGGTTGCTGGTGCCCTTTCAAAAACTTAAGGGTTAAGAGGCAAGATTAGAAGACTATTTGGCTAGCCTTTGTTCAGCCTATAAAAAGGCTATGTAATTCTCATTTAAAAAAATTCAGACTTTAAGAAAATTTTATGAACTTTGTTCATTTGAGTGAGTTTACCTCCTCTTCATTTTCGTACAAGTTTCGTTAGACTTATCAAGCTTGCTTGTGGCGTCTTCGATTTGTTTGAACTTATCACCAAAATTCCCTTTGGTGTGGCGTTCATCAACCTATTTTCATCTTTCCACCTTAAACATTATAGAATCTGGTGTAACACCCCAAACCCGGCCCATACACCACGGCCGAATTTAGAATGCCACTGTGGAAAACGTTTGAAAAATATTTTGATTTAGAGTGAAAACATATAAATTTATTGTCTTTAGAAAAACATGGTGTATTTAAAATTTTAAATAAAATTAAGTTGCTAAAAATAAACATTTCCAGATAACAATATAATCAACAAACCAACTTAAAACATAATAATAATCCATAAATACTTTAAATGGGCCTTATTACAATAAATAACCTTTCATAAGAAAAATGTGTAAAACAAATAAATTTATCTTCTGCATGGGCCACCTCGTATCCACTCCAACCCGGTCCAAGCTTTAAGCGTCACCTGTAAGGTTTGAGAAAAATTGGGTAAGTCAACAGACTCAGTGCATAATTATTACACATGTCCCTACATATGGGCTTGGCCCAATTCCACACAGTCCACATACATAAATATGCAAAATGAAGCCCAACCCAACCTAGTCCCATCCATTACACCAACCTCGGCACACCTGCCGCCCAAGGCCGTGGCTAATCCACCGTTCAAATAATGATCCTCATATCTTACCTTGGCAGACTTGCTGCCCAAGGCCGTGGCTAAGCCACCGATCACATAGTGATCCACATATCTGTATCCACAAGGTGACTCGAGGTCATCCTCAATCTACGGTGATGATGCACACACTATATCATCCGCCGAGATGGGCACCTAGCCAACACCTCCCTTGATGAAGCACATAGCCATCATCAAGCGCCAATGTAGCACAAGGCTAACATCAGACCACGTACATAATGTACACTCTTTCCTTCGATAGTCACATCCCAAGTCCCATGTATCATGCCACAATATCATTAAAATAAGCATATATCACATGCCATCACATTTTCATACATATATCATATGTAAATTAAAGCCATAAAATACTGACCTTGTCAATTGATTACCCAACATGGGCATCCACCCTTTTTAGCCTTTAATTCAGCTACCGTGCACATCATATACATATATATATATATAAAACATATACCCACAACAAAAGAACAGTGAGATAACTACGCACCTTTTTGGCACAGTCGGCTAAATCTCGAGATCACACGTTTGCACTTAAAAGTCTACCGAAATCCCTAAATGGAACCATATTAGTTTCGGCCTCTATACCAAAAAGCATTAGAAAGTGGCCTTTGCCCTCAAGAAAATGACATAGAAAAGAGAAAGGAAATACGGCCATGAACACTTACCTATCTTCCAAAACCGATTGAAGAAAACCAAATGAAGACCTACCCTTATTGATATTCGGCTAAAACAAAACAAAAAGAGTATGGGAAGTTTCGGCAATATGGTTGATTTGTAACAACAAAAAGGATTCGGCTAGAGTGTAGAAAGAGAAAGGAAAAGAAAAGTGAAAGAAATAGGAGAAGGATGATTCGGCAATAGAAGAAAGAAGAGAATGGAGAGAAGAAAATAAAATGGGAGACGGATGTTTTCTACTTTGAGCAAATGTAGAAGAAAGAAAAAGAGAAATGGAGGGAAGGAAGGTTCGGCTAACCACTAAAGATGAAGAAAGAGATGAAGGGAAATGAGTTGGTTTTAGGCTTCAAAGAAAATAAAATATGAGAGAGACTCAAATGAATATTCGGCCAAATGCCTAAAAGAAAATTCGACAAACCACAATGGTCCTTTCGGCTTTGACACTAAACAAGAAAACAATGCCAAAACTAAAACAAAAATTGTACCAAATGCCCAAGACACAATCGGCTAAGGAGGAAGATTTTGGAGAGGAAAAGTAAAATGCAAAAGATGCGCAAAATGTTAGAATTGACCAACTAAAACCCCCAAATTCCTATCAACATTCGGCCAACCCCCCTAGACACCCATACCGTCCACATTCATGTCAAACTTTCTACACAAAACTTTCCATAGCATATCACCTTACAACATGCCTTATGTTCTCACATCAACCTTTAATCAAATGATTTCTTTCCCAAACATCAAGCTTACCTAAACTATCATTCAACTTACCATAAAAATATAAATCCCAACCTACCAAAGCCTCCAACAAAAATGATCAACCCTCCCCCTAGACCAAAATGTCGTCCACATACATAGACTAATGGCCATAAAAGAGTTTCCAAAACATCACCCCATACTTCAAGCCTTATGTCCCCTTATCCTACCTTAACTCCTTGATTCCATACCATAAATAAGTACTTGCCTTTTTCCTTTAGTCTACTATCCAAAAAAACAAAGTCCATCCTTACCATAATTAAAATTTGACCAACATATGCCATACAAAAGCAAAAATAAAAGTCACCTTAATGTCATCCATAGGATTCGAACCTAAGCTCCCTCACACTACTTGTGGCGTCACCTTCAAGGCTCTAAGTGGTGCCTCCTTGCCACTTTCCCAAGCCAATTCTTGTGCTAAAATTCCCCCACAATTTACTCTTAACCCCTAGCTCCTTCAACTCCCTTTAACTAAATCTTGAAAATTAAATTTTTCCTACAGCTCGAGTCTACCCTTGGCTTGTTCCTAAGCCCTAGAACATCTCAATTAACAACACAACAAATTGAACTCTTGCAAAACAATACCATCACAAATAACCCCTAATTTAGGATATTACATCTGGGGTGACACTCTTAGTGTTGAATCGATTCTTGTTTAAGTTATTTTATCCATCTCCATCCAATTATCATTTTTATTTATTTTATTTTTTATTTTATCAAACCGAACCAACTCCTATTTATTTACTTAAAGCTTCCGTAAACTCATTTATATTTTTCGAATTATTTTCCAAAGGCTTATTCCCTCATCGTAGATGATTGGGCAGCTCATATACGTTTCGACTCACCCCGAGCCGGCTCGTATAATCTGGTATCAGAGCTACAAAAAGAGGGGCACGACAACACCGAAATAAGTTCGTAAGTTAAAAAAATTAAAAAAAATTAAAAAAAAAATCGTGTTAAAAAAATTCAAAAAAAAAGGTTGTATTTTATTTTCATTGTATTTAGCATATACTGTATTTGAAGTTCAAAAAAAAAGATACAAAAAAAAATTCAAAAAAAAAATTCGAAGTTAAAAAAAAAAGGAAGTGTGAAGTTTGTAAGTTTTGCTTTACTTTCATATTTCTACCCCCGATCTTAAAAAAAAAATTCCATCATTCAAGTTCACATCATTTCACCCCAACGCCACTATTTTTTTATTTTAGCCTACCCGAGACAAAAAAAAAACTTTTCTTTTGTTTAGCCTACCCTATACCCAACATCAATCCCTTGTTACCCACTTTGAAACCGAACCTCAAGCCACGGTTAGTCTTTTCGAAACGAAGTATAAAATTGTGAGACGAGATTGAGTGGTAAAAGGCACGAGTGTATTCATCAAAGAAAAGCCTTAATACGAGTGAAAGCACGAGTAAAGAGTGATTTTCTTTGTGAGTGACTTGTGAGTTTTTGTAGTAAGGTATTTTTAATTTTTTTCTTTCTTTATAACAATTTCTTTACAGCAATAATGGTACGGGAGTCGCGGGCCGATCGTGGAGCGACTCCGAGCTAATGGGGCTGAGATTTTCAAAGGAGTAGCGGGGGTGGCCCCGAATGTGGCAGAGTATTTGTTGGAAGCTACTGAAATAATAATGGACGACCTGGATTGCACGGCTAAACAAAAGTTGAAAGAAGCAATATCCCTACTTAGGGAAGAAGCCTATCAGTGGTGGTTGACCGTAAAGGAGGGCAAACAGCCAAAGCAGATCACTTGGGAGTTCTTCAAATCGGCATTCCAGGGGAAATACATTAGAGCAGCCTATGTGGATGCACGAAGGAAGGAGTTTTTGAGTCTGACTCAGGGAGATAAGCCAGTAGCAGAGTATGAGGCTAAGTTTTTGCGCCTCAATCGATATGCCAAGGGGATAGTAGCAACAGAGTATGAAAGATGCATACAGTTCGAGGATGGATTAAGGGATAGCCTTAGGGCACTAATTGCTCCACAGAGGGAGCAAGATTTTGCAGTTTTGGTGGATAAAGTAAAAATAGCAGAGGAGGTAAAGAGCACGGAGTGCCGCAATCGAGAGAAAGAAAAGGGTAAGAACAAGCGGAATATGGAACCTATGGGAGTCGTACACAGGCCCATGAGGAGGGCCAGAGTGAATGGGTCGGTTAGATCTGTGGCCCTTGTTGCTGCTGTTAATAACGAAATACCACTTTGTGCTGAATGTTGGAGAAGGCATCCGGGTGAATGTTGGAGGAGGATGGGAGCATGTTTGGGCTGTGGATCGATGGAGCATAGGGTTAGGCATTGCCCGAGAAGGCTAGATCAGGAGCGAAGAGATGGTAGAGTTAATTTTTAGCCTCAGAGGGGTGGTCAACAACCACCAAGGGGCCGTGGTCAAGCCGGGGGTGGCAATGGCGCAAGACAAGGACGTGGAGCACCGGGCAGAGGTACAGGTCAGGCAGAGGCAAGATAGCCAGCGTTGGTTTATGCTGCTCATCGCAGAGAGGAAAGTGATGCACCAGATGTGATAACGGGTATGTTCCTTATTTGTGAGCTACCTTATATTGTGCTAATTGATGTGGGGTCAACACACTCGTATATTGCATGTAATAGGACTGAAACTGTAGGGGTTGAGTTTGAAATAGTTGAGAATGAAATGACTGTGTTAAGTCCTTTAAGGCAGTCGGTGAAAGTTAGTAAACTGTTTAAGAATGTACCATTGGTGGTTCATGGAGTTATTTTCCTAGCGGACTTGATGGAATTGTCTTTTGGTGAGTTCAATCTCAGCTTAGGCATGGATTGGTTGGCAAGGCACCAACAACTCTATATTGTGCCAGGAAGCGGATGGTGTTAAGAACGGTGGAAGGTGATGAAGTGATAGTGATTAGAGAACGACGTGATTATTTGTCGAATGTGATTTCAGCTTTAAGGGCAGAAAAGTAGGTAAGGAAGGGCTGTGAAGCTTACTTAGCTTATATCAGTGATTTGGAATTGAATAGTTTTACTGTCAAGGATTTGGAAATAGTAACAAAATTCCCTAATATTTTTCCAGAGGAGTTGTCGGGATTACCTCCTAGTAGAGAAGTGGTGTTTGGAATAGAATTGTTACCGGGCACGGCTCCAGTGTCTATAGCACCTTATAGGATGGCACCAAAGGAGCTGGTGGAGTTGAAGGCTAAGATTCAGGAGTTATTGGACCGCAGATTTATTAGACCAAGTGTGTCTCTATGGGGAACACTGGTGTTATTCGTGAAGAAGAAAGATGGGTCTATAAGGATGTGCGTCTATTACAAGTAGTTGAACAAGCTAGCCATTAAGAATAAGTACCCTCTGCCTAGGATAGATGACCTTTTCGATCAAATTAGGAGAGTCTCGGTCTTCTCGAAGATTGACTTACGTTCGAGGTACCATCAATTGAGGGTTAAGGAAGCCGATGTGTATAAGACAGCCTTCAGAACTCGTTATAGACATTATGAGTTTTTGGTAATGCTGTTTGCGCTAACAAACGCACGTACTACTTTTATGGATCTCATGAACTGGGTTTTTCAACTGTATCTAGACCGGTTCGTACTAGTCTTCATAGATGATATCCTAGTATACTCGAGAATGGAGGTTGATCATGATGCACACTTAAGGATTGTATTGCAAGTTCTAAGGGAGAAGCAACTTTATGCTAAGTTTAGCAAGTGCGAATTTTGGCTAAGGGAAGTCACCTTTTTAGGACATGTGGTCTCCGCTGAGGGAATTAGGGTTGACCCTCGGAAGGTGGAAGTAGTGTTGGATTAGAAACAACCTAAGACGGTGTTGAAAATTCAGAGTTTTCTAGGCCTGGCAGGGTACTATAGGTGGTTTGTTGAAGGGTTTTCCCTACTCGCAGCACCTTTTACCAAGCTACTACAGAAGGGGTGTCGTTCGTGTGGACGGATAAATAGCAAGAAAGCTTTGAAAAGCTTAAGAAGATCTTAACGGAGGCTCTTGTGTTGATTCAGCCAGAGCCCAGAAAGGAGTTTACGGTTTATAGCGATGCGTCACACGTGGGCTTAGGCTGTGTGTTGATGCAGAAGAGAAGGTGGTTGCGTATGCGTTGCGCCAGCTTAAGACTCACGGGGGGAATTACCCAACCCACGATTTAGAGTTGGCAGCAGTAGTTTTCGCGCTTAAGATTTGGAGGCATTACTTGTATGGAGAGAAGTGCACCATTTATACGGATCACAAGAGTCTAATATTACTTAATAATAATATTTATTGA
Source organism: Gossypium bickii (assembly GCA_025503065.1). NCBI lineage: Eukaryota > Viridiplantae > Streptophyta > Magnoliopsida > Malvales > Malvaceae > Gossypium > Gossypium bickii. The sequence continues at coordinate 30,725,204 of CP106712.1, forward strand.
TTGTTTAAATTTGATTTTTAATATTTTAATAATTAAATTAATGTGTGAAATTTAATCATATTCTTAAATAATAATGTAAATTAGGCTTCAAACACCCCCAATAATGTACTAGATGACGGAAGGTAGTTTTCGATGTTACAATATTAAGGTTGGTCCAAGTCTAATATATTCAAAATGTAGTTGAACTTGAGGCAGCACAGATGGATTAAGCTGTTAAAGGATTACGGTTGCACGATCAAATATCATCTGGGCAAAGTGAATGTGGTGGCTGATGCGCTAAGCCATAGGGCTATGTCATATTTGAGGGCAATGTTTGCTCGATTAAGTCTGTATGACGACGAGAGTTTGTTAGCCGAATTGCAAGTGAAGCCACTGTGGGTTGAGCAGATTAAAACTAAACAGTCATTGGATGAAACTCTAAGTTCTCAAATCAAGCAAGTTGAGAAAAGGTAAACGACGGATTTTGGGATGAATGGTGATGGGCTATTGTGTTTCTGTGGTAGAATTTGTGTGCCAAGGGACAAAGAGCTAAGGAAGTCGATATTGCAGGAGGTGCATAGTAGTTCCTATGCTATGCACCCCAGAGGTAGCAAGATGTATTGAGATTTATGAAAGCTTTATTGGTGGCCGGGATTGAAACGCGAGGTTACGGAGCTTGTGGGCAAATGTTTGGTATGTCAGCAAGTGAAAGCGGAACATCAGTTTCCATCGGGGTTACTTCAGCCAATTAAGATCCTACAATGGAAGTGGGAGCGGGTTACTATGGATTTCGTTAGTGGGCTACCCTTGACGCCTGCTAAGAAGGACTCTGTGTGGGTCACTGTGGATCAGCTAACTAAGTCTGCCTATTTTATACCGGTCCGCACTGACTACTCACTACAGAAATTGGCAAGGTTGTATGTGATGGAGATCGTGAGGTTGCATGGAGTTTCAGTCTCAATCATATTGGATAGAGATCCTCATTCTACGTCTCGCTTTTGGAAGAAGCTACATGAAGCGTTAGTTACGAGGTTGGATTTCAATACAGCATTTCACCCTCAGACTGATGGTCAGTCAGAAAGGGTAATTCAAGTTTTGGAGGATATGCTGAGAGGGTGTGTAATTGAGTTTCGAGGTAGTTGGGAGGACTACTTGTTGTTAGCTGAATTTACGTATAACAATAGTTATCAGGGAAGTATTAGAATGGCACCATATGAAGCACTATATGGACAAAGATGTCGTACTCCGACTTGCTGGACTGAGTTGGGTGAGCGACGAGTTTTGGGTCCGGAGTTGGTAGCAGACACCGAAGATAAGGTGAAATTGATTCGGGATCAGTTGAAGGAGGCAGTGGATAGGCAAAAGTCGTATGCTGACTTCAAACAAAAAGAGATCGAATATGTTGTAGGGGACATGGTTTTTCTCAAGGTTTCCCCTTGGAAGAAGGTGTTAAGGTTTGGTCGGAAGGGCAAGTTAAGCCCAAGGTTTATTGGGCCTTATCGAGTATTGAAATGAATTGGGCTGATTGCCTATCAGCTGGAGTTGCCTTCTGAATTAAGCCAAATGCACGATGTGTTCCATGTGTCAATGCTAAGGCGTTATCGCTAAGACCCTTCTCACATCATGTCAGTAGAGGAGATCGAGGTTAGACCAGATCTAACTTTTGAAGAGGAGCCAGTTCAGATAATTGATCAAGATGTCAAGGTATTAAGAAGTAAGTCTGCTCCTTTAGTCAAAGTACGTTGGTGTAACCATAATGCCGAGGAGGCTACTTGGGAACTTGAAGAGGCAATGCGTCGACAATACCCTCACTTGTTCCAATCAAGTAAATTTCGAGGCGGAAATTATTTTCAAGAGGGGTAGAATTGTAACGCCCTAAAAATCCCGAAATCTTTATTTCTGTGCATTAAATTTAGTATGTATGTGTAGCACTTAGAATAATAATATTAAGGTATTATTGGGATTATTTGAAGCCTTAGAGATACGGGGACCATGGGGAAAATTTTATTTTTCTTGCTTAGTGGACCCTAGTCTCAAGCATGAGGACTCTTAAGCAGATTAAGAGAAAATAAGACACAAATGGGCTTGTGGTCCAGTGGAAAGTGGCGTCACTTGGGAGCTATGAGGTGGCGTGTGTGAAAGCTGAAGAGGTCTAAGGTTCGAGCAGGAGGAGTGCATTTTGGAGTGTTTTATTATGCATAGGTGGGTGGCAAGAGTTGTGTTGGTTTTGTACTCTTGCAGTGGAGAGTTTGAAGTATGCAGGACTGATGGATGTGGAGGAGTCTTCAATAAGATTAAGGTGTTATCGGAGAGAAAAGTTAGGAGATGGGGAGTAAGGATGTGATGGTGCCGAATGGGACTCTAAGGTAGGGGAGTGTTCGGCCTGTGGCTTTAAAAGGAGAGGGGGCCAAATGCTTAAAAGGTTCTTTGAGCATTCTCTAGTTTTTATTCTCCCCCTCAAACGGTTTCTCCCTTTTTGCTGAATTTTCGCTAACCCAAATTCCCTTCATTGTCGAAATTACTATCATCCTTCTTTGCTGAATACCTACTTTTGTTGAACCTTTGCTGTTTTTCCTCCACCTCAATTGATTGTTACCTACTCTTAGTCACGTGTGGAAGCCAAATCTTGTTTAGTAGATATCTAAGCCGCAGGATCAAAGGAGGATTTCGGTAAGTGCTTAGTTGAACTTTTTAGTGTGTTTTGTTAAAAGCCGAAGGGCTATCTAACCCCTCCTTATCAGTAACTTTGTATTAACAAGGGTAAGGCTCAACAATTGCAAGCGTGGTAGGTAGGGATCGTTAACAAAGGTGGTAAGTGTTCTTAATTGAGTCATGGTTTAGTAAATGGCCGAATCTAATGTGGCTCATAGGGGTGACTTATTTACAAAAAAGGTCACTTGGTTTTGACGATATAGGTGTTTGGGTGCAGATCTAGAGGATAATCGCAAATAGTAGCAAAGAAAGGGCAACTAGAACGTGAGGCACACAGTAAGGGTACGGTGAGGTTTCAATTTTTAATAAGTATGTGTTGAAGCCTTGGCTAATCGCTAGTAATATCGATTGTAGGCTCGTGACTAAGGGGTTTGCAGCACGCGAGGTTACCAGGTGTGTACAAACACTACACACACGACATCGGCAACGCCGAAAAGCCAAAAGTGGCTAAATGGGTCTGCCGAACTTGTGGGCCCTCCTTTTATAGCCACCAACCGAATACTCCTTTCCCAACAGTCCCATTCGGCACCAATTCGTCCCACTCTTCATTTCTCCTGATAACACCTTAGCCTTATCCGATTTTTCCTCCATTATCAGTTCCCCTTACCACTCAAACACTCCAACGCAAGAGTTCATATTCAACACAACTCTGGCCGTCCACCTATGCAAAATAAAACACTCCAAAAATACCACTCCTAATGCTCGAACCTTGGACCTCCTTAGCTGACCATCACGCCACCTTATAGCTCCCTAAATGATGCCACTTGCCACTGGACCACAAGCCCATTTGTGTCCTATTTTCCCTTAATCTGCTTAAGATGCCTAATGCCTGAGACTAGGGTCCACTACAGCAAGAAAAATAATTTTTTCCGTATGGTCTTCCCTATCTCTAAGACTTCAAATAATCTCAATAATACCTTAAAATTAATATTCTAAGTGTTACTCATACATGCCACCCTCGGTGCACAGAAATTTTAAAGTTTCGAGATTTTGGGGCGTTACAACTTGGTTAGTGTCGTTCTATTGTTCTCAAAAATTTTAAACGCTCCCATGCCCAAGGCCCAATAGGCCCAATTCTACTAGGCCCAAATTCGGGGCGTTACACTAGGAATGTCACATCAAAGGCATAATTCAAAACGATTTTGCTAATTCAAAATTTAAGACCCAGACGCCCAAAATCTATGAGTCTTGTTAAGTAATGATAAAAGCTTATTTAATTATTTTAAGTATTCCAAAAACCATGTTTAAACATAAGAAATTACTTAGGTTTAATAATTAAGAAAACGGTGGAAACAACAAAACTCAAAATCCAAAGTCAAAACGGAGTACAAGGCCTTATTACATCCAATGAAAATAAAACAATTAAAATCATGTCTTTTGAAACAATTAAATAAAACTTCTAAGCATCTTGTAGTGTGGCCATATCCGAGTCCTCTCCCACGTCGAGCCGTTTATTGAGGTTCACCTGAAACATTTAATAAAAAGGGGTAAGTTTCGAAACTCAGTGTGTATGACCCTTGGTCATCCAGTCAACATACAATTATCACACTGGGCCTAAGCTCTATCAAAAACGGTGGCCTTGGGCCTTAGCCCACAACGACCTCATATCACATCAGTATCACATGAATGCAATGCACCCATCCCAAATCCAACCCTGCACACCATTTCCCTTCCAACCCTACACACATGTGGGGATATAAATATCAACCCACCCATCCCTACACACCAAAGGTAGCACCAACAGCGGCACTATTCAAACGTTGTAGCAAGGCTGCTAAGCATATAATGGGCTTAAAGCCACCGGTGGATCCACGGTCGTCAAGCGACTATGCGATCCTCTCATATCTTCCTCCGTATCATCAAACCTACCCAAGTGCAACATATATCTCATGAATGCAACATACACATTTTCACACATTAAGCACCTAGGGGTATTTTAGTCATTTCACTATCTAGGGGTATTTTCGTAATTCTACCCTACAGGGGTATTTAGGAAATTTTGCAAAATAGGGGTACTTTGGAAATTTTGTAAATCAGCGATATTTCGATAATTTCCAAATCAGGGGTATTCTGGTAATTTTACAAATCTAAGGGCATTTCAGTAATTTCCATATCAGGGGTATTTGTTCCCTCTCGGGTTTTAGTTATTAACTTTGGCCCATTAACAAGTCCTAGTGGCTAAAGTGAACATACACTATGCACCAGGTAGGATTCCAGAGAAGAGGAGGTGGGCCACTAGGACCGCTTAAGTACTAAGCTCTCCCTAGATCCAATCCTAGACATGCATATGTCTGTTGCCTCACTCTAACCTAGCGACTTGTCCACGGACATGTTTAATTATTAGCTTAAGTCTTATGCGGTTTAAGAGTTGTTCAGAACTAGGCCTAAAGTCCATTAAACCCTAGTATACTTATCTACGTCCCCATAAAGCCCATCAAGGCCAAATCACATCCTTACGGCCCATTAGGCCCAAATCTCATCCATATGGCCTATTAGGCCCAAAACAATTACAGATTATGTAACATGCATGACTAAGTCAATTTGTATAACCAAACCAAACAGTTTCATCAAACTTAGCCTCAGGGCCCATCGGGCCCATTTAGCCACTTTCGGCTTTTCGGCTTTTCGGCTTTTCGGCATTGCCGATATCATGTGTGTGTAGTGTTCGTACACACCTGGTTACTGTGACGTGCTATACTATCCTTAGCCTTGAACCTACAACCAACCAACCTTCAATCAATCATTAAACCAAAACATTTACCAAAAGCCGAAACCTTACCGTAACCTTACCATGAGCCACTGGGTTCTAATAGCCCTTCCTTAGCTACTAATCAGGAGTATCCCCTAGATCCTTGCTAACGATTTTACCATGCTTACTATCTTTGAACCTTATCCTTGTTATCACGGAGTTAACTACAGGACAGTTAGATAGCCTTTCGGCTTTTAGCAAAACGTACAAGAGAGGTTAACTGAATACTTACCAAATCCACTTTCGATCTTGCGGCCTAAATTCGGCTTTTAACTTGACTGATACTAGATAATAATCGATTTGTGATGGAGGAAAAAAATAAGGGTTTGGCACAAATAGGAAATTCGGCAAGGAAAAAGATGGTGGTAATTCGGCAATAGAAGAGTTTGGCTATGAGAGAATTCGGCAGAAAAGAGGATTCGGCTATAGGAGATTTTGGCAATTGGGAGAATTTGGCTACGGGAAAATCGATTAAGGGAAGAAAATAAAGAGAAATGAAATCTCAAAGAACCTTTCAAAGCATTCGGCCTCTCCTTTTATAGCCACCAGCCGAATACTCCTTTCCCCACAATCCCATTCGGCACCAATTCCTCCCTCTTCTCATCTCCTAACTTTTCTCCTGATAAAACCTTAGCCTTATCTGAATTTTCCTCCATTATCAGTTCCCCTTACCACTCAAACACTCCAACACAAGAGTTCATATTCAACACAACTATGGTCATCCACCTATGCAAAATAAAACACTCCAAAAATACCACTCCTAATGCTCGAATCTTGGACCTCCTCAGCTAACAACATGCCACCTTATAACTCCCCAAGTGATGCCACTTGCAACTGGACCACAAGCCCATCTTGTGCCCTATTCTCCCCTTAATCTGCTTAAGGGGCCTAATGCCTGAGACTAGGGTCCACTAAAGCAAGAAAATAAATATTTCCCTATGATATTCCCTATCTCTAAGACTTCAAATAATCCCAATAATAACTTAAAATTAATATTCTAAGTGCTACTCATACATACCAACCATAGTGCACAAAAATTTAAAGTTTTGGGGTTTTGGGGCGTTACAACTTGGTTAGTGTCGTTCTCTTATTCTAAAAAATTTTAAACGCTCCCATGCCTAAGGCCCAAAAGGCCCAATTCTACTAGGCCCAAATTCAGGGCGTTACAGAAGTCTAGCTTAAGACTTTAAACGAGCGCTTCTCGGGAGGCAATCCAAGCACTAACCCCATTAATTTTCATATTTTTATCTTATTGTTTTATTTTCTTTTCATTTTTACTTTCAGCATCTGACTACAAACTAACCACAAAGATTTCCATACCACATGGCCTTGTACACGGGCGTAGCCGTGGCCGTGTGGACACTACGGATTTCCATACTGGCATGGCAAAGATAGTACAAAATAGGAACAAAAAATATCTTCAAGCCATGGGCTCAATCTAAACACCATGACCGTGCGATACGGTCGTGGTCGACACTGTTTTCTTAAACCGGGCGTGGCGACCTGTACATAGGCGTGGGCGAAACGAACGAAGCACAACATGGCCATGCGATAAGGCCGTGTGACTCAACATGCCAAAGGTACACGTGCGTGGGAAATCATCAGACCCTTATTCCTATATAAACCCCTTTTTTTCTGCACACTTTCCTCACCAAACCCTTTTTCTCTCAACCCTAGCCACCATAATTTATCTTCACCATACTTACCACTATCACTCAATGCCCAAAGGCAAGGCCAACAATATCATTCTCATGTCGAAGAAGCAAACAAACCGTAGCACAGGCTCCCTATGTAAGACCGAATTACATAAGTTCATGCCGGCCGCTTCATTTATCCGCCAAGCCAAGGACATTTGAGTCCATTTAATTTTTCTTTTTATTTTCCTTTCTCCTTTATTTTCCTTTTCTTTATTTCTCTTATGCTTAATTTTATTTTGTTTTCTTTGATTTAGGTTCTAAAGGCTGTTAGGGAATCACCACACCACGCCTTAGAAATCACACCTATCTCGCGAACCATTTAACAATAAGGACTTTTCAGTCCATTAATATTTTCTTTAAGTTTCATTTCACTTTTTACACTCTTTCTTTTTATTTGTCTTTTCTTTAAACATATAATTAGTTTATTTTGAATTATTCTTATTATTTCCTGGCTAATTCTTCACGAGCTTCCTAATTTCTTCATCTAGCGCAGAGATTGTTGGCGGCCACTACACCACCACCAAAGACGCCTCCTTCAAACTTATCATTCACCTCCGAATCAAATTTCTACACTTCCAACTCAAGGAATCCATCCAAAATTTAGGAATTTTAACCTCTCCCTATCTTTTCTGATTTAATATATATCTTTGTACATTGAGGGCAATGTACATTTTAAGTGTGAGGGGTGAATTTTATTTTGAAAAGTTCCTAACTTTTTGCATTATTCTCAAATCCCTGAATTATGTCTTGTTCTTAAGAAATTTTCTCATATTACTATTAGAATGAAATTTCCTTTGACTCATGATTTTTATTGATATGTTTTGGATTAAGACATTGATAATTGTACAGTGATGATTTAAACTTTAGGAGGCTAGAGAATCAAGCATGATGAGTCTATTTTCAAAAATTAAAATTTTTTAGGTTGTCTACCTGAATCTAATTATTACCTTGAAGTTTGAAATTTACAAGGTTGATATAAAAAACCAATAATTTTTGTGAGAATTTGAGCCTTTTAGAGCATACATTCTATTCTTGCTCACTTTATTGATTATGAGTGTGTCAACATTGATTTGTTATTCTAGAACTTGTTTCAATTATACATGTCAAGAACACATCATTGATTTGATATACAGAGATGATAAAGGCACTTAGGATGTAACCCACTTACTCCACTAAAAGCCTACCCTCACAATTAACCCATAGTGAACCCCTTTGATCTTAACAAACCTTTTATTGACTCACCCACTAATTTTAACCCAAAACCCATCTTGTATTTGTTATCACCATTTCTCTTGACTACCCTTATATCGAGATTTGATTTGATCAGTTGCCTAACTACATTCTTTTTTCAATTGTTAAAATCTATCTACTTGATTCTTAAAAAAATATTTATTAGTTCTATGATTAAGTGAGCTTATACGTTTAAATTCCACATTTTGAGAAGAAGCTCGTATTATTAGTAATGAAGTTTTAATTAATGTAATTATTCGAATCTTAGTTTATCTTTCTAAGTTAGGTAATTTGTTAATTCAATCTCGATTCTAACCCTTTAATTCAACCTTTATCCACACCTTTAACCTGAGCCGCATTACAACCCTTTTTAAAGACCTTTTGATTTGTGTATCATCTCATTTTATAGTGGTGGAGATTTGATTTTCATACAAGCCTATTGGATTAACTTTTCATGTTTGACTTTTGAGTGCTTAATTTGAACCTTAAACACTTTTGAGTGATTTGAGTGAATCTTTAGTGAGGATGTCAATTCTTGTCAGTTTCAAATCAGAGGTAATTATTTAGGTAAGGGGAAACACCTATGTTTTTGTGCTATAAAAACTATGACTTTGACTGTTTGAATCTTTAGGACCGTTCTACTTAAATTATCAATGTATGAATTATCTTTGAATTATGATGAAACACTATTAATGAATATTATGAATTAAGGAAGTTCATTTTAATTGTGAGTTGAGAATTTTGCTTAAGGACAAGCAAATGCTTAAGTGTGGGGGTATTTGATAAATCGTAATATAGACATATTTTAATCCCATATTTAGCATACTTTTGGATGATTTATTCCCTAAATTGTGGAATTTGGTGCTCCTAATCCTTTAATTTCATGTTTTATACTTAGGAGAGCACCGGAGGATGGAAAGAGTGAAAACGGGCCAAAAACGGAGAAAATGGGCCAAAGTACAAAATTCACACGGTCTGGGCTTGAGATACACGGCCGTGCCTCTTTAGCAGACCCTCACACGGCCTGGGCTCGATTCACCCGGGCGTGTCCCTAATGTGACCTATTTTAATTCTATTCAGAATAAGGTACTTAGAGGCAAAGAAAGACATTCCAAAAGCCTATATAAATACCCTAGATGGCAACCTAAAGGGGGTGTACAGGTAGGCCGAAGAGCCAAGCCAGAGAGGCCGAATTGTGGGATATACTCGAAGAAAGCCAGTTGATTCATCTCAAGAAGTCGGAATCATACTCATGACAGAAGGTCTTCCCTTCAATTTTCTTCAGGAGGTTTTAGGGTTTTTATTATTTTTTGTTTTATATTTTCTTCTGAGATGTATTCTTTTATAATTATGAACTAAACCCCTCAAATACCTGAGGGGGATGAAACCTAAGAGGGATCTTGTTATTGTTTTCTGAACTGTATGATAAATACTTGATTTGTTCTTAATTATGTGTTCTTAATTCTTGTTTTAATATTTTAGGTTATTGATTCAAGTATTGATGTGCTTAGGCAGTGTAGGAATATTCCCTGTTTAAGAGTAGATCTAGCATAGTTAAGCGGCGTTGATCGCAAACCTAGAGATAGGATGACAAAAATTTGCCGGATTAGGGCCAAACTTAATATGGGAGTCCATAGATCGAGTTAATGCAACTCTAGGGGTTTTAATTAGAAAGATATTTCAATTAATCAAACTAAGGTTAGACGTTAGTAGCCTTGATAGAGATATTAATATAAATTAGGGAATCCTACGGATCAAGTCAAGTGAATAAATCGTTTAGTTCAGAGTTAAATAACAAGTGAAGTCTAGGTGGATTCTTCCTCGGGTATTGTCTTAATCAATAGGTTTTTCTGAAAAGTATTTTCCCAATTCATTCTCTGTGTCTTAGCATCTTTAGCTTAGTAATTAGTTAGTTTTAGATTAAACGACAATTCCCTTAATTCTTAGGCTGAATAATAAAAAGATAGTAATTACTAGTACTTTTCTAAATTTTCTTCTTTGCTTCTGGCAGGTATTCTAGTTTATGACTAGAAGAAACCGGTCAGGACCTCTACTTTACGATAGTGAAATTGAAAGCACAGTTCGCAGAAACTAAAGAGAAATAAGGAGAAGCCTACAATACATACAAGAAGAGCAAGAAGACAAAATTAATACTTCCAAAGAGATGGCTGAGAATAATCTGCTACCTCTGGAGGTGGTCGAAAATCATGCTCCTCGAACTATGTATGATTATGCTAAACCTAATTTAACAGGAACTGAGTCAAGTATTGTTAGACTTGCTATTTCTGCAAATAATTTTGAACTGAAACCTAACACAATTCAAATGATACAGCAATTTGTTAAGTTTGATGGTTTGCAGGATGAAGATCCAAATAATCACTTGGCAAATTTCCTAGAATTTTGCGATACTTTCTAAATAAATAGCGTTTCTGATGATGTCACTACATGGGAACAAATGACCAAAAAATTTTTGTTAAATGGTGGTTGAATTCTCTTCTACGAGGATCAATCACTACATGGGAACAAATGACCAAAAAATTTTTGTTAAAATATTTTCCGCAAGCTAAAATGGCTAAGTTGAGGAATGATATCTCTTCTTTTGTACATATGGATTTAGAGACAATTTACGATGCATGGGAGAGATACAAGGATTTATTGAGAAGGTGCCCACACCATGGATTACCCTTGTGGCTACAGGTCCAAACCTTTTACAATAGTGTGAACCCTTCAATTAGGTAATTGATTAATTCAGCCGCCGGTGGAACTTTGAATAACAAAACACCTGAGGTTGCCTACAAATTCATTGAAGAGATGTCACTGAATAACTATCAGTGGCAAGTCATGAGGACAAGACCAACAAAAGCCGCCAGTGTTTTCAACCTCGACACAGTAACCATGCTATCAAACCAGGTAATGATGTTAAATAAAAAGATTGATGGTTTATGTGGTTCTTCGCAGGTACATCCAGTTATGCAGTTTGATAAAAATGGAGGAGGGATGAACAACACAAAATATTCGCCTTACAACCCGAACACTAAAAATGAGCAAGCTCACTATATGGGTAACAATTTTAGACCAGAAAATAACCCTTATAGTAATACTTACAATCCAGGTTGAAGGAACCACCCCAATTTTTCATTAGGTGGTCAAGGAAATCAGAGACAACAACCCCTCCCAAGTTTCCAACAGCAACCCTACCCACAGGAAAAGAAGTCGAACCTTGAGGAGATGCTAAAAAAATTTATAGCGGTGTCAGAAACCCGTTTCCAAAACAACGAGACAGCACTAAAAAATCAACAAGCGTCGATTCAAGGGATCGAGAACCAATTAGGGCAAATTGCTAAGCAGTTCTCTGAACGATCACAAGGAAGCCTACCAAGCAACACTAAAACTAACCCAAAGGAGTAGCTTCAAGCAATAACCGCTTGCGATAGTGAAGGGTTAGATGAACCAAAAGTAAGCCAAGAGAATGTGGTCGAGGAAGGTAAGGTCGAGGTAAGTCATGATAAGCCAAAACCAGTAATTAAAGAGTACCAACCTCGTGTGCCATACCCCAATGTGATGAAGAAAGACAACACAAATGAACAATTTGGTAAATTTCTCAAAATTTTAAAGAAATTACATATTAACTTACTATTTCTTGAAGCTCTTTCAAAGATGCCAGATTCAAGGAAATTTTTAAAAGAGCTTTTAACAAACAAAAGGAAGTTAGACGAAGAGTCACATGTGGAACTAAATGCAGTGTGCTCAGCAATGTTACAAAATAAACTACCACGAAAATTAAAAGATCCAGGGAGTTTTACAATTCCATGCTTAATTGGTAGTTTATCTGTTGATAACGCTTTAGCTGATTTAGGGGCAAGCATCAATGTTATGCCTTATAAAATGTTTAAACAGCTAGGTCTAGGGAAACCCAAACAAACTAGGATGAGCATTCAATTAGCTGATAAGACTATTTGAATTCCTAGGGGTATAATTGAAGATGTACTCGTAAAAATTGATAAATTAATATTCCTAGTAGACTTTGTCGTTTTAGACATGGATGAGGACAATAATATCCCTTTTAATTTTAGGAAGACCCTTTTTAGCAACTGCTAGAACTAAAATTGATGTTGGTACAAGAGAACTCATACTTCGTGTAGGTAATGAATCAATTACTCTTCAGGCTCTTGACTCAACTAGGACATCAAGTAATCAAGGTGAGAACATAAATTCTATTAATGACCATTTGGTTCAACCTTCTATTGTGGGTGGCATTATGGCCTTGACAATGGCCTGTTTTGCCTACACGGTTATGGCACACAGGTGTGCCTAATGGCCGTGGGAAATTGACAGTATCTAGGTAAGTGTGCACGGCCTTGGCACACGGGCGTGCCTGGTAACCATGTGATTAAGTCAGTATATAGCTTAAGAGCACACGGCCATGGTACACGAGCATGTCTAGTGGCCGTGTGGAAAAGTCAGTGTACATGCCCTGATTTGGCATGACCGAGACACATGGGGGTGTCTTGTGTCCGTGGTAGACACACGGCCTACCCACACGGACGTGTGGCCTGCGTAACTTGGAAAAGTTTTAAATTTCCAAGAATTTCTGTATTTGTTTGGCCTAGTCCCGGCCCTACTCTAAAGCATGATTTAGGTCTCGATTGACCAATATAAGGGACACTTTGATTGTGTTTGGTGAATGATTGTATGAAATGTTTATAAAAGTTTCTGATCTGTCCGGTAATGCCTCTAACCCTAATCCGGCGTCGGACACGGGTTAGGGGTATTATAATGGTAGCCTAAACACAAAAAGAAGTAATTAATACTTTAAATATATTATATTATGAAGGAACATTGATAGAAGAATTTTGGTTTTTATAAGAAAAGAAATAAGTCTGCTGTAACGACCCGAAAGTTAGTGGTGTCGGAAACAATAGTTCCCATATATATATTTTTGTGATCGAGCCAGTAAATATTATTAATATTTACAATGGTATTATAGTATTATAATTTTGGTTATTTGGAAAGTTAGAGAAGGTATAAGTGAATTAGATTTTGGATAAGTAAATTTATCGAATTGATGATCAATAAAGGTATAGGTATAAATCGTAAAAGTGATAAAAGTTAATTTTCATAGATTTTAATTTTTATTGAGGCTTCAAATGGAAATTAGTCATTTTTAATGGGTAGTGGTCGGTGGTGGAGTAGGTGAGAGTGTGTGGTCTATGTTTGTTTTAATTAAAATAATATATATTAAATAATAATAATAATAATAAAAGATGGAAATAGGAGGAAGATGGTCATCATATTATTTCTTTTAACCGTATCACCAAAAGAAAAGGGGAGACAATTTGCATGTTGAAGGAAACTATGGATTTAGCTTGTTTAAGAGTTGTATCCTCAAGCTCGGTAAATTTTCTAAGCTCTCCTCTAGCTTTAACTTTGTTTTAAAGAAAATTGATGATGGATTGTGGGTGGAAGGTGTAATTGTGGGTTGTAGAGAAGAAAAGCTCTTTGATTAATTGTAAAATTTTTCTTTCATGTTAGTAGAATTTGGTTATTTTTCTTGTGGATGCCTTTATCTTTGATTATATTATGGTTGACTATGTTTAGCTAACAAGGAGGTAGAAGGTCTAAGCAGCCCAGGGAATGCCAGTGTAACAACCCGATTTTGGGGCTGGTCGGAACAGTGGTTTCGAAACCACTAATTTGAGTCCGGAGAAATTATTTTTAATATTATTTTATGTTTTATAGCATGATTATAAGAGTACATGAAAATTTTGGTGAATTAATTTTAGTGATTGCATGCTTAATTTTGAAAAAAAGGACTAAATTGAATAAATTGCGAAAGTTTTATTCTACAAGCTAAATGTGTCAAATAGCTATAGACTATTAAATTGGAGGTACCTAATGTGCAATTAGGCCCTTAAGAATGTGTTGGCCGACCATAAGAAACAAAGAAATGAAAATTTGGTCAAAGTGGGTGGTATTAGGTGACTTAATGAATAAAATAAAGAGAAAAGATATCATCTTTTCATCTTCTTCATACTACCACTAAAATTTTCATCAAAGAGGGGCTTTGGAAAGTTTGAAAATTTTCATCAACTTAAACCTTTGCAAGTAAGTGTTTTTGATGGTCATTTTTGATAATTTATGTACTTTTGGAACCCCTATAGCTTAATCTAGCTAATGAGGGGACTATTTTGCAAAATGTTTGAGAGTCTAGGGTTTTACCATGTTAGTATTCATGTTGATTTCTGAAATTTTATGGAAGAAAATGAATCTTAGTTGTTAAGTAAACAACTTTTGTGAAAGGGGTTTCCATGAAAACACCTAATATCGACCTTTTTGTAAAGGTTGTAAAATGGGTAGTATATGTGTGAAATAATTGGATGGCTCATACTTGTTATTGATATATGAAAATGATAATGTTTTTCATGGATGTGTAAATTGCATGGTTGAGTAATTGGTATATTAATGCATGAATTAGTAGGTTATCTAGTGTGGCTTATTTTGGTGCAAGTAGGGTGGTAAAAAGTGCTTGGTAAATAGCCTTGTTATTGTCCACACGGGTAGACACATGGGCATGTGTCTAGGCCGTGTGTGACAAAAGGTCTGCCCCATGGGCGTGTAGTCCTGCCGTGTGTCCCCTTGCACCCTAAGTTGGCAAAACAGAATGCCTAGTAATAACCACACGGGCTGAGGCACGACCGTGTGTCAACCGTGTGGAAGACACAGTCATAGAACATGGGCATGTTCCCAGGCTATGTGAAGTCTGCACTTGAATTTAGGAATTTAATTCGCCACACTGTCTAAGGACACGGGCGTGTGCCTTGGCCATGTGACCCTACAATTTTGTTGACATCAAAAACAGAATGTCAAGGTTTTTGCATACGGACCTAGACACGAGCATGTAATGGCCGTGTGAGGGACACGGGCCATGGATACGGATGTGTGTCAGGCCGTGTGAAAACCCCTGTAGGTTCAAATTGAGTAATAAATCCACACAGGCTCGAGACACGGGCGTGTCCCTATATGCTTAGGCCGTGTGAGTTACACGGCCTTCCAACATGGCCATGTTAATAGTTCACTCTGGCGTGTCGCCCTTCCACACGGGCGTGTGTCCCTAATTTTAGTGACATTTTCCAAAGTTTTCTAAAGAACTTGGTTTGATTTCGAACCGTTTCTAAAGTGTGTTGTGGGCATCATAGGCTCATATTAAGAACTTTAAGATAAAGATTGAAAGGTTTTAAATTTGAACAAGATTTCATAACTCGGAAATGTTTGTATACATGATTTCTAGTAAGGTAATGCCTCGTACCCTGTGCCGGCGTCGGATACGAGTAAGGGCTGTTACAATCAGAATTGTATGGATAAATTTGATCTTGGGGAATTTTCTTGTGATTTTTCTTTAAACTCGTTTTGTTATTTTTATGCTAAAAAATTTATTAAATTAGTATGGATGTTTCGGTTTCAATTTAATGGTTGAAAATGTTTACTGTCTAACATTAGTTAGATTCGTTTATTGTAAGTTTAAATGCTGCTCAGAAATAGTGTAAAAATTAATGTTGTCCAATTTTGTGCCCCTTTTTATGCTGTCCAAAATTTGAACAAATTAATGGTTCTATTTTCATACCGATTGGGGGCTGTAAAGACAGTCCCATTTGTTGCATTATGCTATCCAGGTTAGGACCAATTAATTGAGTTATTACAGAATTAAAAAAAATGGATTTTTGCTGTGTTGAGCTAATAAAATTTAACTATTGAGTGTGTTCTTGCGGGATGTAAATGCCCTGCATGTTTGCTGCCTTGTGCTGTCCAAAATGGGACAAATTGAATGTGTTTGTGAGTGAGATTTTCAAAGGAAACTTTGTAAATTCTCATGTTTAAATTTTGTGCAGGTAAGTTATGGTTATAGGGGTTCATAATTCGAGTTTAATAGCTAAAACATTATGTTATTCTTACTAAGTTTTGGTTGGGAGTAATGAAGTAAAAATTTGGCAATTAAATGCTTAAATGACTGCTGGAAACTGCAGCTTGAAAACTCATTGTTTCAGCATGTAAATGCTGATTTGAATGTGTTGTAATATGTGGAGGAATTGGCCTGCTGCATGTTTGAAATAAAAGAAAACAAGAGTTGTTAAATATTAGTTTTTGTTGTTGATCGAATGAGTTAAATTCATTGTTCAAGGGGCTGTAAATTTGTGTCAATTAAGCTGTTCGAATGGGTCTAATAAAATAATGTGAATGTGATGTTATTAAGCTGATTTAATGTTTTGTAATGTTGAAGAGTTGTTGATGTCCAAAGCATAAGTTAAAGCTATATAAAACTGAACCTTTGTAATTCGAATTAAATGTTGGAAACTCAGTATATTTATTCTTTTGTTTTAAATGTTACAAGTTGTTATGTTAAATGAAGGAACATATTGGTCGTCGTTATTTTAAACTTGGCTGCTGCCCTTAAGGGATATTTGCGGTCCAATGATGGAAATTTTAGCATATAATTTCCTACCTAAATTAATCGTTAGTGAGCTTGAAATTTATCTATTCGAATGTGTTATATTCACTGTCCAATATGCTGTTATTTATACTAATATATTGAGTTAACTAAGTCGTCCAATTTGATGTTATATGTAGTGTGAATGTTTGAACATAAAAAAAATGTTGTTCAATGTGTATAAAAAGGGTAGTCCATTTTGTGCATAATGGGGTGGTCTGAATAAATGTATTAAAATATTAGTGGAAATTGCATGTTTAATTATTATTCGAAACTTAATATTAAATTTGCTATTGTCTAAGAATAAATATTAAATTTTTGCTCGAAAGTGTGTAGCTAGGAAACTATCGAATCAATGTGCTAAATTGATTAATCGAATTATATGCTTGGTTGTTGTCTGAATTGTTGTCTTAACAGTTAGAATGTGCATTTTTGTTATGTTGATCGAATTTGGTTTACTATTACAGGTTGAATGCTTGGTAGAATAATTATGAATAATGTAAGAATAATTAAATGTAAAAGAAGTTGAGTTGAATATGCAATTAGTAAGTTTGTGATATGTAGATGTACGCGATTATTCAAGGTATAATTGAATTTTAGAGTTTACAGGTCAAGAATTTGAAGCTGGATATGTGACAACTAGTCGGTATGAATACAAATGAGATATGCAAGGATTTTGTTATTATGATATCATTTAACATATTAATTACTTATGAACCCTTGATTTTTAACTCATTTAAGTCCTTACATAAAATATTTTGTATTATAACATTAATTATAGAAATGCTACTAAGTTGATTACTCAGCGTTCAGTTTGTCTTCCATGCGCAGGTTAGGTTCAATTGTGTGCACTTGTTGTTATCAGCATCCAATAGAAAATTTCCTATTCATCGAGTTGGTGAAACTTTTGCTAATTTGGTCGGCATGTACCTAATAATGAGCTGAAATAAAGCTCAAAAACTCTTGGAATGCCAAACTAAATAACTCCAACCTTCAATACACTTCAATTCAGCTGAATCAATGGTCTTAAATGCTTAGAAAAAAACCTTTGAAATATCCTTGGTCAACTGAATAGACACCAGCAACTTTAATGAAAAATTAACTCATAAAGTGATCACTTTAATCAACAATCAGTTATGGAAGATGAAAGAGGCTGCTGCTGAATTTAATGATGTATAATGTTCCCTTTAATGAATGATAACAGCTCCTTTTAATGAAGAATAATGCTTCCCCTTGAATGTAACCGAAATTCACTTGAAAAGTCTCTTTAATCAATTTGTAACAGCCCTTGAATGTAACGGTTTCCAATTGAAAAGTCACCTGCAACTAACACATTAAAACAAACATATTAAACACATTTAAACACTTATTAAACTCAAACACATTAAACACTTGACTTCAATAAATGAACTAAAAGCAAAGACATCAATTAATGCAGCAACTAGTTTAATTAAAGAAGCAAAATTAAATAAACTTAAACTCATGCTTCATTAAATTATCCTAGTAACTAGATTAATTAAATAAGCATCTTATTAAATGAAGTCCAATAAAACTCAAATAAATAAACTAAAATGAGTTGAATTAAAATCAGTAACTCATTTATTAAACTAAAATGCTTAAATGCATGGTTTTAAAATGCAAACTAAATAAACAGATGGATTATTTAATGCAAGACTTAATTTAATAATGCAGACTTATACTAACATGGGAGTTTCATAATGCAAGTCATTATTTATGATGCATACTAAACTAACATGAAAGTTACATAATGCATTACTTTATTAAATGCAGAACACACAAAGTGCAAGTTAAAATTAAAATATGAAAACTTATTAATTTAAATAAAGCTTAATTAAATTAAAAGTCCTTAAAAACATCGGCCCAACAATTAATCAGGCCTGTGAGATGTGTCATCTTGCACTTGGGCCCCTCAAGTTTAGGCCACTCTCGATGGCTCGGATGGAGTCAAACCATGATACGACCAGGATCGCATCAGTTAGGTAATGGTTAAGCTAGTTGATTGGTATATGTATTTGAGTAGGTTTTGGTTGATTTAAAATTGGGATATAGGAATGTTGGTTATTAATGTTTGAAATGGTATGAAATTGTATTGAATGTGGTTATTAATGTTGGCTATTGTACTATGAATTGGTGTTATTTGAGTTGTTTAGGTACATAAGATTTTGGGTGGCAAATTGGATTGGTAAATAGCCTATTTTCGTCCACACGGGCAGAGACACGGGCGTGTGTCTCAGCCGTGTGTGACACACGGTCATGATATACGGTCGTGTGTCCCCTGGTGTTAAAATTGAAATGAAGTCAGTATGCTCCACATGGTCTCACACACGGGCGTGTGATCAACCGTGTGGTACAAGTCAGTATACCCCCTAATTGGCACATGGCCTAGCACACAGGCGTGTGGCTTGGTCATGTTGCATAAGTTAGTATACCCTACAGGTTTGGCATGGCCTAACACACGGCTTGAACACAGGCGTGTGTGGCCTCTTCGAAGAGCACACGGTCTAGACACATGGGTGTGTGGTTGGCTGTGTGACCCAAGTCACTATGTACCCCCTATTTTCATACGGCCTGTGACATGGGCATGTCTGGTGGCTATGTGAGACACACGGCCTGGCCACACGGGAGTGTGACCCCTGATTTGAAGAAAAAATTGCTAAGTTTTGAAAAATTTCCCGAGTTATTGGTTTAGTCCCGAACCATTTATAAAGCATGTTTAAAGCCTCTTACGCTCTTAATAGGGACAAATTGATTGAGATTGAATGATGAATGAATGAATTGAGCAAATGTATGTTAAATAATTGTTTAGTTATTTCGTAAGTCTAGTAATGCTCCGTAAACCTATTCTGGCATTGAATACGGGTGAGGGGTGTTATACTAATCCTTTAAAAATTTTGCAAATTAGTCTCTGGGCTAGCTAGATTAAGCTACAACGACTTCAAAAACATAGAAATCATTAAAAACGGGATCAAAAATCATACCATGCAAGTAGAGAAGTCTAGCCGAATGCTCAACCTTCAAAAAATGGTGTTTATTTCGGTGGAAGAAACTAACCAAGGAGATGATGCTTTGTTTTTACCTATTCTACCTTATTTTTTTATTAATTTACCTTATTAACCTTTAACAAAAAACTTAAAATCATCTAATTTATGTCCATAAAAGTCCACTTATATTATAAATGGTCTATTTACCATTTAAGTCCTTCCACATTAAAGTTCCATAGCAATTTAACACATTTAACTAATAGAACTATACTTTTACACCTTTTTCAATTTAGTCCTTTTTGTTTAATTAAGCATGCAAACATCAAAATTTCTTAATGAAATTTTTATACGAAATTACTAACATATCGTAAACATTAAAATAATAATAAAATAAATATTTACTCGTCAAATTTGTGATCTCGAAACCACTGTTCTAATTTCACTGAAAATGGGCTGTTACAGTTACTCCAAAAAAATTTTGGATGGTTACGCCACGAAGGATTATAAAAGTTGGAATGTGGTCCTTATCCACTTCTATTTTGGTGTTGATTCCCTACATAATAAACAGACTCAAGATTTGATGGAAAATTCTCGAAAGAATGATCGTCCCCACAATATTCATAGGAAACAACATCAATTTAACTCAGTGGCTGAGCTATAACATGATTTAAACCATTAATAGTAAATTGTTTCAACATTGAAGAGATATAAGATACCTGAGCTAATAGTGATGTGAGGGCATCTACTTCATGCACTCTGGCTACTGTTCTTCTTAAAGCTGCTCAATTAGATGGCCACTGGTAATTGTTATTGGTTATTCTCTCGATGATCTCGTAAGCCTCATTACAAGAATTTGACGAGAGACCACCATTTGCAGAAGAATCTACCACGAATGTTTTGTGTGTGTTGAGACCATTATAAAACGTTTCCAAATGGATGGAATGTGGAATCCCGTGGTGAGTACAAAGTAACTCCTTGAATCTTTCCCATACCTCGTATAAGGATTCATCATCCATCTAAAAGAAAATGGTGATCTCGTTCCACAACTTAGCATTTTTGCTAGGTTGGAAATATTTTACCAGAAAGTGTTTAGCTAATTCTTCTCATGTTGAAATTGAATGTGGTGGCAACGAATCAAGCCATGCTCGTGCTCGATCTCGCAACGACTATGGAATCAACTTCAATCTCAATGCGTTTTCAGTTATACCGACTATCTTAAAGGAATCACTCACCTCCATGAATAGTCTAAAGTAAAGGTGTGGATCTTCTGTGGGTATTCCACTAAACTGACCCATTGTTTGACGCATATGGAACATCACAGGCATCAATTAAAACTGTGGTGCCTTTATTTCCGGTCTCCTTATTCCCATATTTAATTCATTAAAAAGGGGCACAACGTATTGCCTTATAGCTTGATCCCTATTATCAGCAATAAGGATTTGATTGTGAACATTAGCGACTCCATTTCCTTAACCATCATTTTGATTTCCAAGGTTCATTTCTGTAGCTTGTCTTTGGGCAAATCTTTCTCGTCTTCTTTAACTTACTGTCAGCTCAATTTCAAGGTCTACAGGAAATAAATCAATAATTTGATCTATACTCATAAACACCTAAGAATAAAATAAAAAAATAAAAGAATTAATTAGTAAAGTTAGAAATAAATAATATAAAATAAGAACCAAATTGCAAAGAATAATTTTACAAAAATGATTTAATATAAAATTTGATTTTTTAAAATTTATTATTACATAAATTATTTTAATAAATATATTTTAATAAATTGAGAATTCTTATTTTACAAGTATGATAATTTTTTTATCAAGTAAATTTATTTAACAAATTATTTTAGTAAAATGAAAACTATTATTTATAAAAAAAATCTTATAAGTAATAAAACATATTTAAAATAAAAAAATTAGTAATATAATCAACAATAAAAAATATATTGGTCTGTTTAAAATTTTCTCTAAAATAATGTTTTTGTATAGATTAAATATAAGTTTGGGGAGTCAAATCGCTTCTTTTTAAGAGATCCTGCCGCGTTTTGTTTTTGGCTTGATTGTGTGAGACATAGAGATTTACCAATATTTCGTATTTTTGCACTTACAAATAAATTCTGAATCTATTAAAATTTATCCATCTATTTACATTGCGAGGACAAAATTTTGAATCTAATGACAATTACCTTGGCTACCTTTTTAATATTTTATCCTCACAATGAATAGAATTTAAAAGGAAAAAAAGATAATATCATATTTTGTATTTGTAACATAAAATATTTAATGTGGTATTTATATTTTGAAAATGTACGATGTGATATTTGAACTATCAATATGTGTTTTTTTATATAGTACTCTTACTTTCATAAAATATCCAATATAATACATGCACCTTAAAATGTCTAATGTGCTAAGTAAACTATCAATGTGTGTTATTGTTAACATAGTTAATGAATTGCTAAATAAACCAATGAAAATTTGACATGTATAATTTTTTTCTCAAATCATCAAGTTAGATGGATAATATAATATTATGTGAAAAACTAAATAAAACAAAAAAAAAAAGTTAAACTCAAATAACTAAACATACTATTAATAAAAAAAGTAAATACTAAACTTATATAAACAAAAATATCATCTGCGTTTAAATAAAGAATCACCTTCTCCAAAAAAATTTCCATTTGAAATAATATTTTTATTAATTTTTAAATAATTTTTTATTATCACTTTTCATTTAAAATTAGTATTTAATTTTTTTAGTATGCATATGTTTAATTATTTTTTTAATTTAGTTTTTTTATTTTATTTTTTTAATGTTATATTATTCATGTTGATTTGATTATTTTGAAAAATTAATTCCGTACAAAATTTTTATTGATTGATTTGGAGATTCATTAAATGTTAACATTAGATACCATAATAAAATATATATTGATAGTTCATGTATTATATTAAATATTTTCAAAGTAAATATATTATATTGAACATTTTATATAAATACAAGTACTATAATAAAATATATATTGATAATTTAAGTATCATATTAGATATTTTAAAAACAAATATAAAAAATTACCGTTTAAAATATTAAGTCACCACCACCAAAAGGTCACCACGGTTGCTTTATGATTTGTGGTAGTTGAAAACTTTACTCCTCTGTGGCTGCGGCCCCGTGCTCGTGGTGTCTTCCACCCGATGAGTAATAAATGAAATCAAATAATTTTATTATTTTTCAATGTAATAATTTTATTATTTTTTAGGCGAGGTCAACTTAAAAGCTTTATAAAATATAATTTATAATTTTATTATAATATTAATTAAAAAATGGATGTGATTATTAAAAGGACAAGGTTCCATAATTAACGTTAAAAAAGAAAATCAAATCATACCATCGAAGGAGAAAGTGTACGCCCAAAAGAGAACTAAACCTTTGGTCTATATGCATCAAATTTTACGGTTTCAAGACTCAGTAGCCGAACTCACCACTCCCCCGCGCCCCCCAAAAAAAAAAAAGAAAAAAAAAAGAAGAAGGCCATTAAGGGACTTATGCTACATGGACTTCATGTGATCTTGACTTCATGCTCCAATTGTTTTCCAATATTAAGAAATAATTATCACAATTTGCTTAGGAAAAAAAGCATATATATATTTCAAATTAACTAATAATAGTCAATGAAATAAATACACTTTATTTTTAAATATTAATCAATTATTCTATCTAAATATGTAAATTATAAACTTAAATTGATTAATATTTAAAAATAAAGTGCATGTCATATTAATCTACTTAAAGATTAATATTTAAATGTGAAATTTTAATTTGTTTATTTATATTTTAAATTAATAAATGAGTAATTATTTTCTACACAATAGCTTGTAAAATTTTTAAACTTTATAAATGGATTAAAAGGTATGATAATCATATCTATTTATAGGATTAAAAAATTATTTTAGATTTAAATTTGATAATTGTTCTCACATTAAAGTTTGGACTAGATAATTATTCTCATATTGAGGAATGAATTATTTTTTGTCCAAATTAGACCATCAACTTAGTAATTATTTTTACATTAAAAAATTTAAACTTAACAATTATTCTCATATTAATATCTAAATTTTAAAATTTTTAAAACTTAATTTAGATAAAAAAAAAATTGAAGCGCGATGAGAGAGAGGTTCAAAATTTAACTTAGATAAAAAATTTTCGAACTCAACATTGTCGAAAGTTTAACTTAAACTAAAAAAAAATTCAAACCAAATAGTTATTAAGAATCCGGAAAATCATTTAACCCTTGTTTATATTTAGTTAAATTCTAAGCCTACGACAGGGTAGGCTTAGGAGAGGGAATGGTGATGTGGCAGAATTTCATTAGGCTGAAAGCAACCATAATGAGCCCGTGAATTTGATAAATCCAACGGCCAATCGCGCTGGTCTCTTCATTTACTTCGTTCTCTACTTTCTTGCCCTCTGCTTCTGCTTCCCTTCTTTCATTTCCCCATATCACCTGTTTTCTCTTTTTTCTCATCTTTTCCCCCAACTCTTGTCAAATGATAGAGAGGAAACATGACAGTAATTCAAGCCAAGTGATAAAAGTTTCAGCCTGCTGTTACTGTCTCTGGTTTCTTTTGACCTTTTTTTTAAAACTCTGTTTCTTAATTCGTTGTTCCTCTACTTTGCATTCATTCTCTGTTTTCATTGACATGGGTTTTCAACCTTGTTTTTATAATTGGACTTTTCCTTTTAATTGGATGCAATGTGATTTAGTTATAAAGCTGGTCTGATGAAGCTAAATATATGCCGTTTTTGTTATGACTTTTGAAGCACCTCTATTGATCGGAGATGGGAAAGAAAGGGAGTGGATGGTTCTCCACGGTGAAGAAAGTGTTCAAGTCTTCATCTAAGGACTTGCCCGAGAAAAAGGTAACTGATTTTTGTTGTTGTTGGGTTTTGGATTTCTTTGCTTAATTTCTAGGCAACCGATCAAAGGTGTTTTTGTTGGCATCTTTCAAGATTTTCTTTTTCAGATTTTCATTTTAAGGCAGACTTTAATAAAAAAAAAAAAAAAAACCCAAAATCCAAAACATTCTGGATTATGTTTCTTTCAATTCGGGGTGCTTACCCTTTTCCTATCTGCACATGGTTAGCTCTTAGCTGGGTATCTTACATGCCCATTATTCATAAGTCATCTGTTACAAAACTATTTTTATCTAACTTTTCCTACATATTTAAAATATCATATTCCACATCAATATTTAAATTTGTCCAACACAATTTTTTTAATAAAAAAGAAAATTTTGAATAACATGGATTACTTTGTTTTATTTTTCTTTGCAGCCAACGTAAATTTGTAAAAAGTAGATAGATATTACTCACTTTTTAGCTTATTTTAGAAATGTATGGCGATGCTCTAATTACACTTGGAAAGAAAAAAATTAAAAGAAGAGAAAACATTACAAATATGAGGCAGGTTTTTATAAAAGAATATATTTGATATATTAATATGATGTTAATGAATTAAATAGTGGCACGTAATTAAAGATAAATTTATTTAGATTTTCTTTTAGGAATTTTTAATAATGTGTTTAAATCAATAACAAGGTAATATACATAATCCGTGTATATATCTTCTTTTTTTTTATAAAACTATCAACAATAAAGTATTTAAAATTTGAAATATGGAAGCATGTAAATGACATATTAAGTATTTCTAACAGGTATTCTCAAAAAAAAATTTTCATAATTAATTGACTTAAACGTATTTTAAGTATAAAAATGCATAAACGGTTAATTTTCAATTTTAATTTTATACATTTTGGTCAATAATATTTCAGTCGAGGTAAACTCATAATGGAGGAGTATTCTTTTTTTATCTAAACTCGGAAGTCAGTATGAAATATGAATATGTAATTATGGTGGATATATTAACTTATAATTTATATGTATACTCTATGGAATATATATTTGATATAGTGGTCCTATATTAAAATAATAGTCATAGCTATATTATTGTACGTGGTGGAACAAAGATGACCATCCTTTCAATTGTTCCATGGAACATGAACACTAGCAAGGGATTGCGGTCCCCTATCGACATAACTTCCTTGATACATTATTATCAGCTTTCACGTCATTCAACTTGATATCATGTGCTCCAAATGCTAGATCCCAATCATGCCATAGCAATAACAATATGTCCTCAACTTTTTCTTAAATAAAAATGTTCATTGTTTAACATTGTACAAGAAAATGTTGAGGAAATTATTGTTTACATTGTGCAATTGTACGGGCATGGTTTTCAGGAAGAGAGTGTTGAGAAATGGCCGAATGAGGCCCCGGAAGTAGTGTCATTTGAACATTTTCTGGCAGAGAGTTCACCAGACATCACTAAAGATGAGAGTGAAACGTCAACTCCGAACAAAGATAGGGACCACGCCATTGCTGTGGCCTTGGCAACCGCTGCTGCAGCAGAAGCTGCTGTTGCTGCTGCTCAAGCAGCGGCTAAAGTTGTTCGATTGGCTGGTTATGGACGCCACTCTATGGAAGAAAGAGCTGCAACTCTTATACAGTCGAATTACAGAGGCTACCTGGTAAAACCTCTCAATCTATGAAGGCACTATTGTAAGACGGGGTTAAGTAAAAAATCACTGCATATACTTCCGTTTTCAAACGAGTTTGGTTCTGTAGGCTCGGAGAGCTTTGCGAGCTTTGAAGGGATTGGTGAGATTACAGGCACTAGTGAGAGGCTATAATGTGCGGAAGCAAGCACAAAACACAATGCGGTGCATGCAAGCATTGGTACGGGTGCAGGCAAGAGTTCGAGTTCGTAGGTTGCAACTAACTCAAGAGAAGCTTCAGAAGAGAGTGGATGGTGACGAAGATTGCAACGAAGAAGAAAAAAGGGGAATGGAAGAACTCAAACTTGAACGAAAGCCGAAGAGCCCGTTGAACAAATATGACAGTTGGGACGGTGAGAATGTCAATGGATGTGCTTCAAAGAAACATGATGCTGTTATGAGAAGAGAACGAGCCCTTGCTTATGCCTATAGCTATCAGGTTGGTCAACTATTGTTCATTATAGTTTTTAAGTATATGAAAATTACTTTCTTCAGTGAAAAATATATAATTTAACTGTATAATATCGTTTTTTAACAATATTGTTATAATTCACATTATTGCATCAGGAGGAACAACGGCAACATCATGAACAACTCCTTATGAAACCACAGCACAATAGCAAGGATGTTGGAGTGTATCTCAATGAACGTGAGAAGGCGCAATGGAGTTGGAATTGGCTCGAGTGTTGGATGTCGTCGCAACCATACCCTGCCCGTCAATTGGGATTACAAGAGGGTGCTTACATGGCTCTACCCCGCGCTACTACAACCACCGATAACATGTCGGAGAAGACTGTTGAAATGGACATTGTGACACCAATAAAATCTGGCTCATACCTAACTCAGCAGCAGCTGCAATCAGACTCTAGTTGTGTCCCTAGCTATATGGTCACTACCCAATCTGCCAAGGCCAAAGTGCGAAGTCAAGGCTCAGCCAAGCAGCAACGTGGACCTTATATACCCGAATGGAATTCATCGACGAAGAAAGCCTCGGGTTGTGATTCCTCAAGTTCGGGTGGGGGACCAACAATCTACCAGGCCCCAAGAAGCCCTGGCCCAAAGAGTAATGGTGCCTGTGTACCGTCTAGACGTCTAAGAGGCTGTAGTCCTGATGCTGGCGCTGGTGGAGAGGATTGGAGGTTGCCTCTTGGAAGTCAGGGATGGTGAATGAATGTCTTCGATTGATTGTGTTTGAGGACTTCCTCTATAAGTGTGAAATTAACTTTTCTTAAATGTAAACATGGTTCAACCCTATGTGTCAGCCTAATGGACAGCCTAATGGTCAGGGTGTTTACTATCATAAGTGTAATTTGGGTTTGAGTTGCATTAATCTCGTTGCTGTTAAGACTTTGCCGTCCTCTTGAAATTCACCACAAACATGTTTTTTTTTTCTCTTTCATTCATGTTGGTTATGACATAAAAATGCCAATTGTTAATGCATTATTATGATTAGATTATAACATGAAATTTTGATTAAAATGATAAAGTTAAATTATTAAAAACCTATGGGATTTTGAGTTTAAATCTCATTATATTATTTTAAATTTTATATAAAAAGACAAGCGGTTCAATCACTTTGTAAAATGTTTGGGTATTTGTCAATTTTCTAACTAATTTGGAACCAAATTGATTGGTGGCATCAACTCAAACAACCATCTTGGTAAGATTATGAAACATATATATTTATAAAAATAGTTTGTCCAATTCTCCAAACATATATAGATTATGAAACATCCATGCTTTGGGTAAAAAAATGTAGAAAAAATATATTTATAAAAAATTATATTTAAACCAAAATATTTTCTGGTTCTCTCACATATATATTATAACACCTTGAAATGTTCTAGGTCAGAAAATTTGTTTTTTTTTTTATTAGAATTGAAATTCGAGCCATTTTGGGATGAGCATGGTGTTAATTATGGTGTACTAATTAGAGTTTTAGTATTATTAAATTGTATTAATTAGTTAGTATGGAATAATTAGAGATTCGGGGTCTGGACTAATTTATAAGATTAGTAAAAATAATGGGGTCAATGTCTAAATAGTGAGAAATTAGATTTATTTGATATGGGAGATTAAAATGGTTATTGGTCTAAGGGCATTGTAACAATTTGATTTTTTAATGGTGTTGAAAATGGCGGTATCAGAACCTCATTTTCATTGTTCAAGTCCATAAATATTAAAAATTAATATTTACGTGGTTAATATAGAAATATATTAAAATTGGTCCAATAAATTTGTTAAATTAATAGTTAATTAAGGTACAAGGACTAAATTGTAAAAGTTTTATCTCTATATATTTTTAATTGATTAAAGGACCGATTGAGCAATTAGGCCACTTATAAATGGTCAAAAGATGGTGGTGGATGATAAAATCCACCAACTTTGGTTAATCATGCTTAAGGTTTAATTAGTTAATGGTTAATTAAGTTAGATTAAGTATATAAGTGAAAATAGAAAAAAAACAAAGCATTTTCATTAATCTTCTTATCCATCACCGAAACAAGAAAGAAAAATAGGGTTTCTAGCAATTCAACTTTCGGTCCCTCAAATTGGTAAGATTTCAAGTCCTTTTTTTTTTGTAATTTTTATGTTTTTGAGGTCATGAGAGTTTGATTTAACTAGTCCATGTACCAATTTGTAAAACTTTTAAAGTTTTTGAAAGTTTCCATTGATGATTTTTTGATGAAATTGGTGTTAAATTGTTAGATTTTAAGCTTAGATATGAAAAAGGACTATATTGTAATGTTTAATTGTTAGTTTTTGAAATAAAGTCTAAAGTGTATAAATTTCAAAATTTATGTGCATTTTTCATAATAATAGATAACAGAGGGTCATAGAAGGATGTGATTGAGATTGATTTCAAAATTGAAGATCAAAATTGAAAGTTATAGTAATTTTTGTTTTAGAGACTAAATTGAATAAAATGTAAAATTTTTGGGGCATTCAAAAAATGAAATTAAACTGATTCACACATTTAATAGAATGTTATAAAATGTTTAGAATTGATAAATTGAACTAAATTATTGTATAGATCAAGAATTGAACTGAACCAAAGATAATTGAGGAAAAGACAAAATTTACTTAGTAGTCCTTGAAGATTCGGTTTCTTGTGGTTTTGACCTGGTAAGTTCATATGGTACAATTGTATTAAATTGTTATGCATTTGGATTATTAGTATGTATATGTTTGGTTGAAATTCAAATTGCTTGTGATTTGGTGTAAAAGGTGATATTTGGACTGAATTGTAAAGAAATGAATATATGTGTATATGTTGAAAATGCTCGGGTGAACTTAGTAAATGCTTTGTACACATTTTTATGGATTTTTTTTCCGATGATTACCAAGATCTAGCATTTTTTGCGGACTCGAAGATACATGTGGCACAAGTTTAGCCTGGATTGGTAACTTTATGTCGTTTTAAGTGTTTAACCTG
Source organism: Gossypium bickii (assembly GCA_025503065.1). NCBI lineage: Eukaryota > Viridiplantae > Streptophyta > Magnoliopsida > Malvales > Malvaceae > Gossypium > Gossypium bickii. The sequence goes on from CP106712.1 coordinate 30,755,105, forward strand.
GAATCGTAACCTTACATGTATATTTTCTGGTTGGCCAAACGATTGATTGTGTCATTAAAGGTTTAACTTGGATTGGTAAATTGACACGGATATGTGTTCAGCTAGGACGAGCAATTATTGTACCAAAGGTATCTGTGTAACTGAATCCATTTACTAGAGTTATTCGGGCTAAATATCTAATGAAAAGGAAAATCTGAAACGAAATAGCATGAGATTGATATTTGAGTGAATAGATTTGTAAATGAACAATAGCATGATGTTGAGATATTGATTGAATGAATTGAATTGGTATATGCTTAAATGACATTATGGTGGATTATATGATATGCTCACCTTATTGTTATGTGAATTGCCATGTTTAGGAAAACTTGCCAAGCTAAGTAACTTGTTATGTTTAGTAGTATGCTAAGGAAAGCTTTTGTTTAATGCCTATGAACTTACCAAATTGTTTGTTTTCCTTTTACGTTGTAGATCTTTATCTTGTGAAGCGTGTCAAGCGATCAACTAGAAGCTCAAACTATCCTATCACTGAATCGGTAGATATTTAATAATTTTGGACCTTAATGTTGTGGCATGTATATAGGTGTTTTGATGTGTAAAAGTCATTATGTTATGAACTTGTTATATGTAACTAGATGTTGACTTAATATATGGTTTGATATACTTGATTTAGTAATGGTTGATACCTAAATGAAATGGCATATTGTGGTTGACATACTTGAGGGTATATGGGACAAGCAATGTCATGTTCATGAGTTGATTTGGTACATGTAATGCTGCTGAATGGATTGTTGAATTGGTATACCCTAATGGTATTGAAATGTTTAAACTTAGTTAATGATTTTGAATTGAATGATTAGTTTAGAGTTTTGAATGGTTATTGAGCTTGTTTGACATGTTTTTGATAAGTTTTGAGTCATGTTAAGTCAATACTTGTTGCATATTTGGTATAGTTTGGTTCGAAGACTTGAAATAGGTAACAAATGATTCATTTTTACCAAAAACAAAGTCCACATCCCAATGAGCAACCTTCTTCATCGCAACATCGATTGACAGTGTGTCATGTCACGATGTCGAGTGGCGTGAGGTCATGACATGACAAATTGTTTGGCGATGTCATGACGTGGAGGAAGTGACATCATGATGTCTGTAATACCTTTCAAACGTCGGAATAGGGTACGAGGCATTACCAGACATAAACACAAACAAACATACATTTTCGAATCATAAATTTCCATCCAAATTAAAAACTTTTCATACACATTCATATCGTCCCTAAAACGAGCCTACGAGGCTCATTACATGCTTTGGAAGTGATTCGGGACTAAACTGAGAACTTTAGAAAATTTTATAAAACTTAGAAAATTTTTCATGTTACAGGGCTCACACGACCGTGTGGTCCAAGGGACACACCCATGTGACCCTCAGACACTCCTGTGCTACAGGCCGTGTTCAAAATAGGGTGCTATCTGACTTGTGCCACACAGCCGTGCCACACGCCCGTGTGCTAGGCCTTGTGGTCGATTTAATTTCCATAAATTTTCATAAAATAGGTGCAGACTTCACATGGCTGAGACACACGCCCGTGTCCAAGGCCGTGTAGCACACATGGTCGAGATACACGCCCGTGTCTCTTCCCGTGTACTCAATTTTGGACATTCTTTTTTGCAATAATTAAGATGTAGGGACATAGGGCCAAAACACATGCCCGTGGGGCAGGACGTGTGCCACACACGGCCTAGACACATGCCCGTGTGTCTACCCATGTGGACAACACTAAGGCTATTTGCCAAGCCATTTTTCCACCCTTACTTGTACATACATACACAACATCATATAGAACCAATCCAAGCATATTACATACAACCAAATCAGCCACAATCAAGACATCAACACATCATTCACATGCTACCATCTATCATACACAAACATCACATGCTTATCAACTCAAATCATGTAAATTCCCACATCCATGAAAGGCATCATCATATAAATTGCTTATACCAATTGTAGCCAATTTTCAATGGCTTTATGCAAAATGAACTTTCAACCAATATAAGCCAAAACATTTGGCCAAATCAATTATGACACATAACAAAATGACCAAGTCCCCTATACATGCCATAACTCAAAATGTAGGATTTATTGGTACAAAAATAATAGTTGATAGTGTGAATGGATCTCCGACGATCTCGAATCCCGAGCTAGCTTGGTGACACTATATGGCAAGGGAAAGAAAAAGGAGTAAGCTATATAGCTTAGTAAGTTCATATGCAAATAATAAACAACATTAACCGTACAATTTCCATATAAGTAACATCCTTATATCAACCTAAATGTCATCAAAACTTCATGTACATAACATACTCAATCACATTCTTACCAATAGTTCATCATATATCGAATGCATTTCCTTTGAGTTTTTCGTACATACCTGTACCAACTTGTAACATAATCACATACTTTCTCATCTTTGTTATACCCGTTGAACCACTTGGAATACTATCGGATACACGGAAATCTTTTCACATAAGTGCCACATATGTAGCCAATGCTGCCGCAAATCTCATAACACATATAAGCTCGCTCTCGAGCTATCCTCGGGCCTGCTCACACAAGCTATCAATCGAGACGTAGCTACGCGATGCTCCTCACACAAACTGTTAAGTATCCGCAACATATACTGGTATACCTAGTCACCGGTAGGATGTACAAGACCAACACCCGGGACACATAAATCACTTAATCACATGGGTTCCTAGTGACATGTCACTTGTATCCTAATCTATTCCTAAGGTTCAACCGGGATTTCTCTCTTGCCGGAACTTCGTCGAATATGCTCATAGAATCAATCATACATTTCATGCAATATCAAAATATTAAAATACAAATATAACATTGCATTATTTACATACGAACTTACCTCGGTACAGAAATAGTAGAATTTGACCAAATCGTCAATTACTTTGGTTTTCCCCTAGTCTAGGTCCGTACCTCATTTTTCTTGATCTATAATAAAAAATTTAACTCATTCAATCATCACATCATTCAATTCAGCCCAAAAATCATATTATAAAAAATTATATTTTTGCCCTTAAACTTTTGACATTTTATATTTTAGTCCCTAGGCTCGTAAAATGAAATATATTCAATTTCTTCAATACACAAGCCTAGCCGAACTATTTTATGCTCATACCAGCCCACATTTTTCACCACATCGCACTTTTACTACATATTTTATAACTTTTACAAATAGGTCCTTTTTGACATTTTACCGAAAATCACTCAGCAAAAGTTGTTTATCCAACCTCAAATTTGTATAATCTACCATTAAACATCAAAATACACAAATATCTAACATGGGTCAACCCCTAGACCTTTCAAATTAGTACTAAAAATAGGTAGATCGAGTTACAAGAATCTCAAAAACATAAAAATCATTAAAAACGGGGTTAGAACAGACTTACAATCGAGCTTGGAAGCTTGAAAAACCCTAGCTATGTCTTCCTCTTAAAATTTTTGGCCAAGGGGTGGAAGATGAGAAAAAAATGGCTTTTAATTTGACTTTTAATTCATTTAATTAGCCAAATGACCAAAATGCCCTAACTTAAAACATAAAAATTCTCTTACTTCATGTCCATTTTTGTCCACTAACTTAAAAAATGGTCTAATTACCATCTAAGGACCTTAAATTTAAAGATTCATAGCAATTAGACACATCTAGATTCTAGAACACACATTTTGTACTTTTTACAATTTAGTCCTTTTAACTAAATTAAGTGCCCAAACGTCAAAATTTTTGAATGAAATTTTCACGAAATCATTCCATAAAATTGTAGACCATAAAAATATAATAAAAACAAATTTTACTGCGTCAGACTTGTGGTCCCGAAACCATTGTTCTGACTAGACCCAAAATCAAGCTGTTACAACTCTCCCCCCTTAGGGATTTTCGTCCCTGAAAATCTTACCTAAAAATAGGTTTGGGTACTGTTTCCGCATAGCTTCCTCAGGTTCCCACGTAGCCTCTTCAACTCCGTGTCGTTGCCACAAAACTTTAATAAGGGCTATGTTTTTATTTCTCAACTATTTAACTTCCCGAGCCAAAATCTTGATCGGTTCTTCACCATAAGTCATATCTGGTCGAATCTTAACCTCTGTCGGAGAAATCACATGTGAAGGGTCTGATCAATAATGACATAACATAGATACATGAAACACGTTGTGGGTCCTTTCCAACTCTGTTGGAAAAGCTAACCGATATGCCACTGGCCCTATTCTTTCAATAACCTCATACATCCCAATGAAATATGGACTTAACTTGTCTTTATGGCCAAATCTCAGAATCTTCTTCCATGAGATATTTTCAGGAATACTTTATCACTAATCTAAAATTCGATCTCTTTTCTTTTCAAATTCGCATACGACTTCTGTCGATCTGAAGCTGCCTTCAAACAGTCCCGAATTACTTTCACTTTCTTTTCATTTTCTCTAACCAAATCGACCCGATGTATCTGTTTTTCACTAAGTTTGGTCCAATGCAACGAAGTTCGACACTTGCGGCCATACAATACCTTATACGATGCCATCTATATACTCAACTGAAAACTGTTGTTATAAGCAAATTCGACTAAAGGTAGATATTTTTCCCAACTCCCTTCGAACTTTAAAACACAACAACGAAGCATATCTTCGAGAACCTAAATTGTTTTCTCAAATTTGGTGTCGATTTGCGGATGAATTGCGGTACTAAAGTTCAACTTTGTACCCAAAGCTTTTTGTAACTTCTTCCAGAATCGTAAAGTAAACCTCGGATCTTTATCTGAAATAATAGAAATAGGTACTCCATGCAATCTTACAGTTTCAATAATGTACAATTCAGCTAGCTTATCTAGTGAGTAATCGGTACGTACTGGTATAAAATGAGCCGATTTCGTCAACCTATCGACAACGACCCAAACGACATCTTTCTTTTTCAGAGTCAAAGGCAAACCCGTTATGAAATCCATCGTAATTTTATCCCATTTCCACTTGGGTACCATCACTGGTTGAAGTAAGCCCGAAGGTACTTGGTGTTCAGCTTTTACTTGTTGACAAACTAAACATCTCGAAACAAACTCTGAAATATCCCGTTTCATACCTGACCACCAATACCATTTCTTCAAATCATTATACATTTTCGTACTACCTGGATGAACTGATAAGCAACCACTGTGTGCCTCGTGTAAAATCTTCTGAATAAGTTCATATTTTTTGGTACACATATTTTATCTCGGAACATCAAACAATCATCCGAACCGATCTGAAAGTCTGAATCATTACCAGATTCACTCTGAGCTCTTTTAGCTTACAATTCACTATCACTTTTCTGAGCTTCATAAATTTGCTGAAGAAACACCAGTCTAGCTCTAAACTTAGCTAGAATCGAACCATCATTAGATAAAGTCAACCTCGTATTCATAGCTCTTAAGGCAAATAAGGACTTTCTGCTCAAAGCATCTGCGACTACGTTCACCTTTCTGGGATGGTAGTCGATTACCAACTCATAATCTTTTAGTAACTCGAGCTATCTCCGTTGTCGTAAGTTCAAGTTCTTTTGAGTCATCAAATACTTCAAACTCTTGTGGTCGGTATAGACGTGGCACTTCTCACCGTACAAATGATGACGCCAAATTTTCAAAGGAAAATCAATGGCGGCCAATTCTAAATCGCGTGTCGGATAATTCTTCTTGTGCGGTTTCAACTGTCTCGAGGCATAAGCTATCACTTTGCCCTCTTGCATTAACACACATCCTAATCCATTCAATGACGCGTCACTATAAATTACGAACTCTTTTCTCGGTTCAGGTTGCATTAAAACTGGTGCCTCAATCTATAATATTTTTGTAACACAGTTTACTCAAATTCGACACCAGAATAGGGTACGAGGCATTACCAGAACATATACACTTTTAAACTATTAAACCGAGTCATAAAATTTCATCCAAATTAAAACTTTTCAAATTTTTATATTTGAGTCTCTAAATAGAGCCTAAGAGGCCCAATATATACTTTGGAAGTGGTCCAGGACTAAACTGAGAACTTTGGAATACTTAGAAAATTTTACCACAAAACAAGGCCACACGCCAGTGTGGCTTAGGACACGCCCGTGTAAGTTTCTGTTTATGACGTCATCAACCATTTAGGGTCGCACGGCCAAGTCACACGCCCGTGTGCTAGGCCGTGTGGCCATCCTTGTGGATGAAAGTTAGGCTATTTACTAAGCCTTTTTCCATCCAAAAACTCTTGCACACTTATACCAAGTTTATCAACACACACATGGCATTTTTTTAGGCATCCCAATAACCCTATCATGGCATTTGCACACCATTTATAAATCACATTCATCATGCACAACCACACACACACTTAACTAATCATAGATATAACTTACTCAACCATTCACATTTAGTATTTTCCACACATAATTATCACACATTCACTCATCCAACCCAAACAAGCATGCACATCCACATAATGCTTCATCATAGGCTTATAACATAACAAATATTGACCACATCAAATGGCCCTATACAAAAATGACCTTCAATTAGCATAGGATAATATTCTAGGCCAACTCATAATAACATGTACACAAATTACTAAGTCCCTATACATGCCATAGACTTAAAAAAAGCTAGAATAAAAATCATCGATACCAATCTATAGCTTCTTAGTGTGATAGAATCTCCGACGACCTCCAACTCGAGCTAGCATCTGTGACACTATAGGAAAAAGAAAGGAAGGGGTGTTAGCTATATAGCTTATTAAGTTAGCATGTCAATAATAAGAAATTAATTAATATGTTTTTTACCAATCCTCACAATATGTTCTCAAGATAATACAATCATAATTGCACATAGTTCCACTATTTATTCATTTTCATCTCAAGCTGTCTACTCTAGTCACAGTCACTAAATTATTTATATCTTGAGCTAAGGAACTCCAAATTAAGATCTGCTAATTTTCCCTAAAACTAGAATCACATATATTCTTACCATAAAAGTTTGGCTTAGCCAATAAGTACAGTCTATTCATTAACGTCTCCCCTATTCTGTCGTCTGACAATTTCGACCATTCTTTACTAAAAATTAATTATCTCTTCGCATGGGATTCAGATGATGTTTCTGTTTATTTCTATTGAAGGTAGACTTATTAAGAAATTTAACCATATAAATTATAAACCATAATTATTTTTACACAATTTTTAGTGATTTTCCAAATTCAGAATAGGGGATTTCAAAATCATTCTAACCATGTCTCAAAAAAATTCAAATATGTTAGAATATGAAATTCTTCCGCTTACACCGTTTCTTTTATGCCAAAATATACTCTATAAGCTTTAATTTAATATCTTATTCAACTTCTAATTCAATTTCCACCATTTTTGGTGATTTTTCAAAAACACATAACTACTGCTGCCCCAAAACTGTTTTATTGCAAATTTTACTCTTTTATAATTTCTTCGTACTAACTTTCATAGTAACACTTACCCCATATCAAACTTACCAAAGTTTGATCACCTATCGAGCACATTGCTCATAAATTTACACACACATACCTGGACTTATTCATCATTTAGTCATATTCGTTTATACTTAGTCATTTCCCGTTGAACGCATCGGAATAATAACGGATACACGAAAATTTACACATAAGTGCCACACTTGTAGCTAAAGATACTTCATATCACACTTTTCACATAGGCTCACACAAGCTGTCAGTCATACGTAACTACTCAGTGCTGCTCACACAAGCTGTCAGTTATTCACAACACATGTCAAATTACCCAGCCATTGGTAGAACTTATAAGACGAGCTTCCGTTTCACATAGTCACAATCTCGGGTCTGCTCACACAAGCTGTCGGTCATGACAAAACTACACAGTGCTGCTTACACAAGATGTCGAGTATCCGTAACACATGTCGGATAACTCAGCCACCAGTAGAACGTACGGACTAGCACCCGGATCACTTATTTCACTTAGATTTCACATAGGTTTCTAAAGAATATGTCACTCGTATCCATTTTTATTCCTAAGGTTCAACCGAGAAATTTCTCACTTGTCGATATTTTGTCAATTACATCAAATATTCAGCCACAATTCATACCATTTATCAAAATATGAAAACATAAGTAAAAACGATGCATTATTTACATACAAACTGAAACACCCCAAACTCGGCCCACGAGCCTTGACCGGATCTGGTATGTTCCTCGATGTAAAACGGTTCAAAATTCTTTTGTTACTTTGGAAAAGCTGTGTGTTTTGAAAGAAAAGATTATTTTTGGGTTGGGCTCGAGTTGAAAACAAGTTTATCTTATATTAAAAACCCCTTTATTTTAGGTGACACAACATTTAGAGTTTACTTTAAATTAAATTTACTTAATCTTTAGTTGATAAAAAAAATTCGTAACATAATAAATTCAAATAAAAATCATGCATTAAACAGTTAATATTATGGCCTTATTACAACCGAAAACAATACCAAAATGAATCCAAGTACTTAAAATGTAAAAGTCCAAAGTTTAATAAACTTCAACTTGAGCATGGCCACCACTAAGCTCCTGCCGACCGGTCCATCACCGATCGTCACCAAAAAATGTTCCCCTACAACGGGTGAGTCAACAGACTCAATGTGTAACCACAACACTAAGTCCTAACAAATTCAGGCATATCAAGTCATACATGTACATATAACATTTGAATAATATGATGCAAACCCGAACCCAAACCTAGGTACCATCCGCAACACATCACCCGTACCAACCTGCACACCGTGGGGACTACTAAGTCAGCCCTCTATCCGCTACACACCATCGAAGGCAGTCGCTGCAGTCGACGTGCTCATCGCCCTTATAAATATTGTGGCATAGCTACTAGATAATATTTTGTGTCATGAGACACCACATTCAGATAATGTGACCGAGGTCACCACATTCAAATATCGTGACATAAGTCACCACATTCACTTCCCCATTCATAATATCCCATATGCCCCATATATCATTCATATCATGCAATCTCATGCCATAGGCCTTATATCACATTCTTATCATTATTTACACATGTACCATATTCCACTATTCATAGCACTTATTAACTTAAGGTTAAAGTAACGTACCTGGGTACTTGTACCATTGCATGGTACCGTGGTCATATTCTTATACTTTCATATTAACACATATAAAAAATTAGAGCCATAAACCTATTAAGATTCAGTGTGGGGTACACACCTGGTATACTTAGCGAGTTTATTCCAATTCCCGAAACCCGATCTACTGATTTAGATCTCCAATTCCTATATTGAGTCACTCACTTAATGTTAGCAAAAGCCTATTCGGCCAAATAACCCAAATCCCGAAGGATTAACACAACCAATTCTTACCTTGCTGACGATTGGTCACTAACCAATTGCCGAAAATTCCCTGATATTCCTTCCTTGTAACCGGCTAAACACCATATAACTAATCTAATTAATTTTCGGCTTTGCCTAAATAAGGAATAGCATTTGACACACTAAATAGGCCTTGGCCGAATATACATGTACCCTTACCTTGCGATTTTTTTTAATCCCGAATGTGATCTCTTGGCTATCAAGATGTCGAATCCTACAGAGTACATGTTAGATCCAATTCTAACATTCAAATAAATGGCCTTTGGCCTAAACTTACACCTTACTTACCTTAGACCTGATATCCCGAGGGTCTTGCCCTTGTAGTCAACAGTCACAGAATCCCGAAACTTCCCTTCAAAGTTTCAACCAACATATATTAGTAGGATTAACCTTTTATCTTTCGGCTAAAAGGAAAGAAAAGAAATTGAATAGCACTTAATCTTACCCTTACCACAAAATCGACAGCACCTATGCCTGACACTACAAAGATCCGGCTTTAAGACTTGGAGAATAGTCGGCTGTGGCCTAGATTGATTTCGGCTTTTTGAAAGTTTTTGAAAAGAAGAGAATAAGTTGATCACTTTCGGCAATGAAGATAATCTTGAAGAAGAAAAAGATGGAGAAGTCGGCTAGGCTTTCTTGAGTTTTCGGCTTTGGCAAAAAAAAATTAAAAGAGAAGAGGAGATGCACTAGAGAATTCGGCAGAGAGAAAAAGAGAAAGAAAGAATGATGAATGGCCTTATTTTTCCTCCTTTTGCCGAAATTACTAAGCCTAGAGTCCCCTACTTGGTCATCACTATCATACCCCTTATTTTCCTCTTTATCTCCTCATTTAAAGATTAATCAAATTAATCCAACAATTATCCCCTTATCTAGCCGAATTTTAAAAGGGATTAAACTCCTCCCTTAAGTGCCTTAATGCCGTCCATCACTATCTCTCCTTGCAGCAAAATAAAACTTTTATTTGCTTCCCTTGCGACTCGAACACAAGCCCTCCTTGCACTGCATATGGCGTCATTTCCAGAGGCCCTAAGTGGTGCCTCCAAGCCACTTTTCCAAGCCTATTTGTGTGTCATATTCTCCCTACTAATTCTCTTAAGACCACCTTGCTTCAGTTCCCTCTGTTAATACTTAAAACTTAATATTTCTAAGGCATTTCCTTACATTTCCAAGGTTCTAAAAATGCACACAACACATCCATAACACATAAGACATGCTATTTCATAAAATTAAGCAAAAATGCACAAGCCCAATTTCAGGATATTACAGTTCTACCCCCCTTAAAATAATTTCGACCTCGAAATTACATGGCTAAAACAAGTGAGGGTATTACTGTCGCATTGCCTCTTCTGACTCCTACGAAGCTTCCTCCGATCCATGATTGCGCCATAACACTTTGACTAAGGGAATCGATTTCCTTCGTAGCATTTTCACGTCTCGCTCCAAGCTCTGAATTGGCTCTTCCTCATAGGACAAATCTGGCCTCAGCTCCACCTCCTTAACTGGTACCACATGAGATGGGTCTGATCGATATCGACGTAGCATGGACACATGTAATACATCGTACATTTGCTTCAATTCCGAAGGCAGCTCTAACTGGTATGCCACTGGTCCAACTCGCTTCAATACCCGATAAGGTCCTATAAACCTTGGACTTAACTTCTCTTTGCGACCAAACCTTACCACTTTCTTCCATGGCGAAACCTTAAGGAACACTTGATCTCCCACAGCAAATTCTATCTCCTTCAGTTTCAGATCCACGTACGACTTTTGCCTATCAGATGCTTCCTTCAATCGTGCCTGAATTATCTCAACCTTTTCCTCAGACTCTGCCACAATCTCTGGGCCCAAAACTCGATGTTCCCCTAATTCCGTCCAACATGTAGGAGTGCGACATTTTCGTCCATACAACGCTTCATACGGTGCCATCCGAATACTGGCCTGATAGCTGTTGTTGTAGGCAAACTCTATTAAAGGCAAATATTCCTCCCAACTTCCTCTAAAGTCCATCACACAGCCCCTCAACATATCTTCTAACACTTGGATTACCCGTTCAGACTGCCCGTCCGACTGTGGATGAAAAGCCGTAGTGAAATCCAACTTAGTGCCTAAAGCTTGATGTAGAGCCTTCCAAAACCAAGACGTAAACCTTGGGTTCCTATCTGAAATGATTGATACCGGCACTCCATGCAACCTTACAATTTCTATCACATACAATTTCGCCAACTTTTGCAAAGAGTAGTCAACTCGCACTGGTAAGAAATGCGCGGACTTTGTCAACTGATCTGCTATTACCCATACCGAGTTCTTCTTAGTAGGCGTAAGGGGAAGCCCACTAACTAAGTCCATGGTGATTCTCTCCCACTTCCACTGCGAAATCTTGATTGGCTGAAGTAATCCCGATGGAACTTGGTGTTTAGCCTTAACTTGCTGACACATCAAACACTTGCCGACAAATTCTGTAACTTCCCTCTTCAAACCAGGCCACCAAAACTGTTCCCTTAGATCTCTGTACAACTTAGTGCCTCCAGGATGCATAGCATAAGGGCTACTATGCGATTCCTGAAGAATCGTTCGCCTCAACTCCTCATTCTTTGGCATACAAACCTTACCCTCGAAACACAATACTCCCTCACTGGTCATACTGTAACCCTTTAAACCACCATTCTGAACTTGCCGCATCCTAGCACTTAAGTCTTTATCCGCCAACTGACCGTCTTTTACCTCACTCAGCCACGTCAGCTTGACTTGCAACTCTACCAACAGGCTTCCATCGTCATACAAACTTAGATGTGCGAACATTGCCCTTAGATCCGGTACAACCTTCCGACTTAGGGCATCCGCCACTACATTCGCCTTGCCCGGATGATACTCTATCGAACAATCATAGTCTTTCAGTAACTCCACCCACCTTGTTGCCTCGGGTTCACTCCTCTTCGAGTCGTGAGATACTTAAGGCTCTTGTGGTCTGTGTAGATAACCGACTTTTCTCCATAAAGGTAATGCCTCCACACCTTAAGAGTAAAGACCACTGCCGTCAATTCCAAATCGTGAGCCGGGTAGTAACCTCATGAGGCCTTAACTGTCGAGACGCATAAGTGACCACTTTTTCGTCCTACATCAAAACGCATCCCAATCCTATATGAGAGGCGTCATAGTACACTACAAAATCTTTCCCTGCCTCAGGCTGAATCAATACTGGAGCTTCAGTCAACACCCTCTTAAGCTTCTCAAAGCTCTCCTGTTGCTTATCCGTCCATACGAAGGGTACTTCCTTCCTCAGCAACTTCGTCAGAGGTGTGGCTATTGATGAAAACCCTTCCACAAACCTTCTGTAGTAACCTGCCAATCCCAAGAAGCTACGAATCTCAGCCACAGACTTAGGGGGTTCCCAATCCAACACTGCCTCAATCTTCCTAGGATCCACCCTTATTCCTTCAGCAGACACCACATGTCCCAAGAATGCAACTTCCTTAAGCCAAAATTCACACTTGCTGAATTTAGCATAAAGCTTCTTCTCCCTTAACACTTGCAACACTATCCGGAGATGCTCATCATGTTCCTCTTCCGACTTGGAGTATACTAGGATGTCGTCGATGAACACAACGACGAACCTATCCAAGTAGGGTTGAAAAACCCGGTTCATCATATCCATGAACGCGGCTGGGGCATTCGTCAATCCAAACGGCATTACTAAGAACTCATAATAGCCGTACCTTGTCCTAAAGGCTGTCTTATGGATATCTGCCTCCTTTACCTTCAACTGATGATATCCCGACCTTAAATCGATCTTTGAGAATACTGCCGCCCCCTTAAGCTGATCGAACAAGTCATCTATCCTTGGCAAAGGGTACTTGTTCTTGATGGTCAGCTTATTCAACTGACGATAGTCTATGCACATTCGCATAGTTTCGTCCTTCTTCTTCACAAATAGGACCGGTGCTCCCCACGGAGAAACACTGGGTTAGATAAACCCACGATCCATCAACTCTTAGATCTGAGCCTTTAGCTCAACCAACTCCTTTAGTGCCATTCTATACGGTGCAATTGACACAGGAGCTGTTCCCGATAGCAAGTCAATTCCGAACTCCACTTCCCTATTTGGGGGTATTCCGGGTAATTCCTCCGGAAACACATCTTCAAAGTCCCTTACTGTCCTTACTCCACTAACTCCTCCTTCCTTAGCATCCAATGCACTAATGAAAGTCAAGAAAGCCTTGCACCCTTTTCGAACCATCTTCTCAGCCTTAAGTGCTGAAACTATATTAGACAAGTAGTTTCTTCTTTCTCCGATCATAACTATCACTTCATCCTCTTGGGTCCTCAACTCCATTCGCTTAGCTGTACAGTCCAACACAGCCTGATGTTCTACTAGCCAATCCATGCCAAGTATAAGATCGAATTCTCTGAAGGGTAGTTCCATCAAGTCGGCAGAAAATACTACTCCTTGAATTTCTAGAGGGACACTCCGAAAGATTTTATTCACCACTACAGTTTGTCCTAGTGGGCTTACTACAGTTATCTCTCTATCAGAAAGTTCAGAGGCTATGTCTAGAGTGTCTACTACTATACATGCAACATAAGAATAGGTCGAGCCCACATCAATCAAAGCAAAGTAAGGCTTGCCACAAATAAGAAACGTCTGGGTTATGACGTGCAGCGCGTCCCCCATCCTCCTCCCAAGCCACCGCGTACACTAGACTCGATCGCCTTGCCTCGATGATAGCAACACCTCTGCCTGTGTTCCACGCCCTCTGCCAAAGACCATTACCTCGGCCATTCGAACCACGACCTCGGCCGAGGCTCTCATCCCACCTCTACCACTGATTAACACTCTGAGCTGCTGGTCGATTCTCATCTGGTTTCCTAGGACACTCCTTAATCATATGATCTTTGGACCCACACTTAAAGCATTCTCCCGTCTTTTTCCAACATTCCCCTAAGTGCTTCTTCCCACACTAATCACAAGTACGATCATCGCCTCTCCTGGCGACTTTGGCGACCTCGCGCCCCATCAACTCTGAGGCCTCTTTTGAACATTCCCGGATGATCCCGACGGCCCAAAACCCCTCTTTGGCCTATTCCGTTCCGTATTCTGCCTCACTGAATCCTTAATCCCTTCAACCATTTTAGCCTTCTCTACTAACGCAGAAAACTCTCGCTCCTAGTGTGGAGCTATCAATAACCTCAGGTCATCCCTTAGTCCGTCCTCGAACCGGACACATCGCTCATGTTTAGTAGCCACCACCCCTCGAACATATCTGCTTAGCCTTAAAAATTCAGCTTCATACTCTGCCACGGACTTGTTCCCTTGAACCAGCCCCAGAAAAGACTTCCTCTGCGCATCAGTATATCTAGTTCCAACATACTTCTTCTGATACGCCGCCTTAACGTACTCCCAGGTCAGATCCTCAGCCGTGGCACCATCCCTAACTGTGAGCCACCATTGATTTGCTTCTTCACGTAGCAGCGCCTCCAACCCTTTCAACTTTTCCTCAGCAGTCAGATCGAGCTCATCCATGATCTGCTCAGTTGCTTCCAACCAGTACTCAGCTGTACTGGGTGCCACACCAGATACTCTATGAAACTCCTCAGCTCCGTTAGCTCGGAGTCGCTCGGATACAGACTTCCGAGCTCCCATATTTCCTCCAGCACCTGCCACTATATTCAAAACTCACAGCATAGCCTGCGATACAGCATCGTCTCCCGTCTGATCTTGCTGTTCAGTACCAACAGCTGGTGGTGGTGGTGGTGGTACTTCATTCTCAGATCCTTGACCCGACCTAACGGGTTCTGACACGGTCATTCGGCCTCGACCGCGTCCACACACATTGCGACCACGTCCCCTAGAGCTCATGTCTACGTTCGCATTTTAATCTGATTAAGAAATTTTATGCATTAGTCCTTGTTCCACTGATTATTCGCGAAGAAATTTTATGAAAGGGGTTTAATAGTAGTTCTTTCGATCAATCAAAGTTTCAAGTCTTCTATCCCAATTCAGAGGAACACATTCATTCAATATCCCTACCACACACATTCATTATTCAAACATTTTCAGTCTATTCCTATCCTAGGGGTGTTTTCGTCATTTGTCCTACAAGGGTATTTTGGTAATAAACCGAGGTCAAATGGAAAATCTTAATAAATCAAGGGTATTTCAAAATTTGCAAAACTCAGGGGTTATTTTTGAGAATTTCCTTTCCAAATCGGTGTTGTTGCAGAAATTTTAAAAATCGAGGGTCATTTTGGTAATTTTGTAAAACAGGGGTAATCTCGTAAATTTCCAAATCCAGGTGTCTTAGTATTTTGTAGCGATAAAGTTTTGGAATATTTTTGCAAAATCGTAAAAGTGTTGTTGAAATCGGGGGTAAAATTGGTAATTTTAAAACCAGGGGCATTTTCATAATTTTACCACTAGGGGTATTTAGGTAATTTTGCAAATCAGAAATATTTTGAAAAATTTTCAAACTAAGTTTTGCTACAATTTAAAAGGGTAATTTGGTGATTTAAAACCGAAGTTTTTATGAAAACACAGCTAATCCCTTTTGGGTTTTAGTTATTGAGTTTAGCCTGTGACTGAGTCCTCTTGGTTAGGGTGAACCGAAGCTACGCACTAGGTAGGATTCCAGCGAAGAGGAGGTGAGTCACTAGGGGCTCGCTTAAGTACTGTGCTCTTCCGGATCCAATCCTAAACATGCGCACAAAGGTTGCCACACCCTAACTCGGCGACTTAGCCACAGGTTTGTTTACTTAGACACTTAAGTCTTATGTAATTGTTGGGGTAAACTAGTCCTAGGGTTCAAGTACCTAACATACTATTTTACGCTCCATTTCTACCCTTCTACAGTTCATACTATAAATCACACAAATGGATAGGGTACTTACCTGGTGGACTTCGGGTCGGAGACTTGGGTGCCATGCCTGAAAACTTGCTCTTTTCATAAAAGTTTTTCTCAAAACTTGTTTCTGCCTTATTTTAAAAACGTTATGGGCTTTAAATCCAAGGCCGAGAGTTTAAAACCTGGCTCTGATACCAAGCTGAAACACCCCAAACCAGGCCCACGAGCCTTGACCGGATCTGGTATGTTCCTCGATGTGAAACGATTCAAAATTCTTTTGTTACTTTGGAAAAGCTGTGTGTTTTGAAAGAAAAGATTATTTTTGGGTTGGGCTCGAGTTGAAAACAAGTTTATCTTATATTGAAAACCCCTTTATTTTAGGTGACAAAACATTTAGAGTTTACTTTAAATTAAATTTACTTAATCTTTAGTTGATAAAAAAAATTCGTAACATAATAAATTCAAATAAAAATCATGCATTAAACAGTTAATATTATGGCCTTATTACAACCGAAAACAATACCAAAATGAATCCAAGTACTTAAAATGTAAAAGTCCAAAGTTTAATAAACTTCAAGTTGAGCATGGCCACCACTAAGCTCCTGCCGACTCGGTCCATCACTGATCGTCACCTGAAAAATGTTCCCACAACGGGGTGAGTCAACAGACTCAATGTGTAACCACAACACTAAGTCCTAACAAATTCAGGCATATCAAGTCATACATGTACATATAACATTTAAATAATATGATGCAAACCCGAACCCAAACCTAGGTACCATCTGCTACACATCACCCGTACCAACCTGCACACCGTGGGGACTACTAAGTCAACCCTCCATCCGCTACACACCATCGAAGGCAGTCGCTGCAGTCGATGTGCTCATCGCCCTTATAAATATTGTGGCATAGCCACCAGATAATATTTTGTGTCATGAGACACCACATTCAGATAATGTGACCGAGGTCACCACATTCAGATATCGTGACATAAGTCACCACATTCACTTCCCCATTCATAATATCCCATATGCCCCATATATCATTCATATCATGCAATCTCATGCCATAGGCCTTATTTCACATTCTTATCATTATTTACACATGTACCATATTCCACTATTCATAGCACTTATCAACTTAAGGTTAAAGTAACGTACCTGGGTACTTGTACCATTGCATGGTACCTTGGCCATATTCTTATACTTTCATATTAACACATATAATAAATTAGAGCCATAAACCTATTAAGATTCAGTATGGGGTACACACCTGGTATACTTAGCGAGTTTATTCCAATTCCCGAAACCCGATCTACTGATTTAGATCTCCAATTCCTATATTGAGTCAATCACTTAATGTTAGCAAAAGCCTATTCGGCCAAATAACCCAAATCCCGAAGGATTAACACTGTAACACCCCTTACCCGAGACCTTCGCCGGAGTCGAGTATGTGGCATTACTAGACTTGACTACAAGTTCGGGACATAAAAATTTAAAGCTGTCAAACTGCGTCATGCTGACTAAATTGACCATAACTTGAGTTACAAAACTCAAAATTTAGATCCGTAAATTTTCCTTGAAACTAGACTCATATATGTATTTACCATAATTTTTCCAGAAGTTTTCATGTGGCCAATTAGTACAGTTTATTCATCAAAGTTTCCCCTATTTCACTGTTGACGATTCTGACCTGTCATTACAAAAACTCATTTATCACATTGCAAAAATTTTCAATAATGTTCCTGTTTATTCCAATCAAAAATAGACTCATCAAGGATTTTAAGCATATAAATTATGCTCCCTAATTATTTTTGTACAATTTTTAACAAATTTTCCAAGACAGAACATGGATTCACGAATTCATTCAGAACAAGTCTCACTAAAATTTAAATATCTCATAACATAAAACTCCTTTGCCTACTCTGTTTCTTTCATATCAAAGTAGACACCATAAGCTTTGAATTTATATCTCATTAACCTTCTAAATCAATTTATCCTATTTTTGGTGATTTTTCAAAATCACATCACTGCTGTTAACTAAAGGCTGTTTCTTTACAATATATGATTACTAGCTTATAACCGAATATACTCACACACAATTCGTACCATCCATGCATTTTAATCATTTATGCAATTTAGCTTGTAAATAAATCATTCGCATAATATCATGACATCATCGATATAAAAGAACACCAACATTACCAACATTCATAACAAAAGTCCCAAAAAGCATACTTGACCAAAAATTTAGCCATATTCGCATGGCTATAATAAACATGAACCAAAGTTCTCATCAAACCAAGACAAAGTCTTTCCTATACATGCCTTTATTGGAAAACCAAAATGAAAGAGTACCAAAACAGTTTGATAGTGTGGACGACTCTCTTTCCGAACGATCCCGACGAGCTCGTAGCTTTCGCCTAATCTGTAAAACAAAGGAGAACATTTCAAACTAGTAAGCTTACTAGCTTAGTAAGTCCTAATCTCATGATAATAAAACATGCAATTAATTACACAATTAAAACTTCCAACTTATTGTATTTCACATAAGCACTTAAGTAAATTATTTACACAAGGCCGAATACTAGTAATTCATTAGCCCAAGTAAAGTAGAAATCATTTCTTTCGTCCTACTTTTCTTTGAAATTCATATAAGTATATCGTATGAAAATCTCCCTTATTCTTAGCAATTATACTTAAAAACCAAATTTCCATATTAGCGCATTCTAACTCGAATTCCATCATATTACACCCATCAATATTAACTTCAAACACATATAACACAATTCTCATAATATTTATTCGACTCAAGTAATATTAAACATAACATACCTTACATGCTTACCTGAAACATTTACTCAATAAATTAGCTTTAAGTTGCCTTGAACAAATTTTCGATTTTTCTTTTGTAAAATATATCACCGGCATCAAGCCTGCTAGGCGTAAAAGCCCAAAAATTAACACCGGCACAAAGCCTGCTAGGCGTGAAAGCCCGATAAGTAACACCGGCACAAAGCCTGCTAGGCGTAAAAGCCCGATAAGTAACACCGGCACAAAGCTCGCTAGGCGTAAAGCCGATAATTAACAACACCTGGCACAAAGCTTGCTAGGCGTAAAAGCCCAAGCGTATCAATGTAGTCAAACATTCAAGATACCTCGATATACTATTTTATATAAATACGAATAAATCTAATTCCATTGAACAACTCACATTAAATCAATAAAATCATCATATCTTCATACACTCTAGCAATTAACATAGGAACATTTAGTCGCATCACATAGCAAATTTTAATCATCAACCTAGTGTTCCTTGGTACATTCGCCATGACCATTACAAGTACTAAAATTTATCCATTTTTAGTATTTGATACATTC
This sequence comes from Gossypium bickii, assembly GCA_025503065.1. Classification (NCBI taxonomy): domain Eukaryota; kingdom Viridiplantae; phylum Streptophyta; class Magnoliopsida; order Malvales; family Malvaceae; genus Gossypium; species Gossypium bickii. Next base: position 30,774,761 of record CP106712.1, read on the forward strand.
ATAATTAGTTCTTTAATATAACTTAGCTATAGGACTTACCTCGGTTGTCGATAGTCCGTGCGAATCGGCTATTTGAGAACTTTTCGTCTTTCCCTGCCTAATTCCGTTTTTCTTTGCTCTTGATCTAAAACATATTACAATTTAGCTCATTTAATTTCATTATATCTCAATTAAATCCATGAATACTTGATTGCACAATTTACCCTTTTTGCCCCCCAACATTTACAACTCTTCCAATTAAGTCTTTTAAGCACAAAACACAAATTACATGGAATTTAAGTTCCTTCCTCAAGAGCCGAATGTATCCTAGCTAATACAAGTCCTTACAAACTATTTTTTTTTCATTTTAATTCCCAACTAATTATTCTAACATCTAAATTCTAATTTCCTCATTTTTCACTAAAAGTCCAAGAACAAAATTTACTACTTTATCACCTATCATCAAAATTTTACCATTTAACAACTAAATCATCAAGCTTTCTTCCATGGTACTTCATGAAAATCACAACCAAAACGCAAATTTTTACATGGGCTATATAAAGCTCTTGATAACCATTTCAAAAATGCCATCAATTATCAAAATCATCAAACACACATACCTAATTTAGCTTGAAGTAGCCGAACATGAGAGAGCTTTTTCTCTTCTTTTTCCTTTAGCAAATTTTCGGTAATAAAGAACAAAGGATAAAAGATGAACCCCCTAGTTGTTTTATGTTTCTTTATTTTATTAACATGCTCACCTTATTAACTTATTATTATAACATATAAACTACTAATTTCTTAGCATGCTTACCGTCCCCTACTTTGCTTTTAGGGAAATTTGACATGCAAATCCATTCTTGCAAGAAACAATTCAAATTGCCCCTTTTATTAGCTAATAATCGGCCATGAGAGAATGAAGAAGATAGTGGCCTTATTTTATGTTTTATCTAACATTTACACTAACATTATTTCTTTATAAAAGTACTAACATATGCATAAAATAAAAATTTAATTAAATAAAACATATATATCTAGCATAACTTGGCCCATTGCCGTCCATCACTATGGTCAATGGGCTAATTGCCCTTTTAGGACACCCACTTAAAAAGCCACAAGCAATTTAGTACATTACACCTTAACATGCAACTTTTACGCTTTTCGCGATTAAATCCTTTTTATCAATTTAAGCACTTAAACGATAATATTTTTCTACGATATTCTCACACACATTAGTTCACATATAATAAACATAAAATATAATATCAAAATATATCTCGGGCTCGGATTCGTGGTCCCGAAACCACCGTTCCGATTAGGGTCAATATTGGTCTGTTACAAACACAACCAATTCTTACCTTGCTGCCGATTGGTCACTAACCAATTGCTGAAAATTCCCTGATATTCCTTCCTTGTAACCAGCTAAACACCATATAACTAACCTAGTTAATTTTCGGCTTTGCCTAAATAAGAAATAGCATCTGACACACTAAATAGGCCTTGGCCGAATATATATGTACCCTTACCTTGCGATTTTTTCTAATCCCGAATGTGATCTCTTGGCTATCAAGATGTCGAATCCTACAGAGTACATGTTAGATCCAATTCTAACATTCAAATAAATGGCCTTCGGTCTAAACTTACACCTTACTTACCTTAGACACGATATCCCGAGGTCTTCCCTTGTAGTCGATAATCACGAGATCCGAAACTTCCTTCAAAGTTTCGACCAACATATATTAGTAGGATTAACCTTTTATCTTTCGGTTAAAAGGAAAGAAAAGAAATTGAATAGCACTTAATCTTACCCTTACAACAAAATCGACAGCACCTATGCCTGACACCACAGAGATCCGGCTTTAAGACTTGGAGAATAGTCGGCTGTGGCCTAGATTGATTTTGGCTTTTTGAAAGTTTATGAAAAGAAGAGAATAAGTTGATCACTTTCGGCAATGGAGATAATCTTGAAGAAGAAAAAGATGGAGAAGTCGGCTAGGCTTTCTTGAGTTTTCAGATTTGGCAAAAAAAAAAAAATAAAAGAGAAGAGGAGATGCACTAGAGAATTCGACATAGAGAAAAGGAGAAAGAAAGAATGATGAATGGCCTTATTTTTCCTCCTTTTGCCGAAATTACTAAGCCTAGAGTCCCCTACTTGGCCATCACTATCATATCCCTTATTTTCCTCTTTATCTCATCATTTAAAGATTAATCAAATTAATCCAACAATTATCCCCTTATCTAGCCGAATTTTAAAAGGGATTAAACTCCTCCCTTAAGTGCCTTAATGCCGTCCATCACTATCTCTCCTTGCAGCAAAATAAAACTTTTATTTACTTCCCTTGCGACTCGAACACAAGCCCTCCTTGTACTGCATATGGCGTCATTTCCAGAGGCCCTAAGTGGTGCCTCCAAGCCACTTTTCCAAGCCTATTTGTGTGTCATACTCTCCCTGCTAATTCTCTTAAGACCACCTTGCTTCAGTTCCCTCTGTTAATACTTAAAACTTAATATTTCTAAGGCATTTCCTTACATTTCCAAGGTTCTAAAAATGCACACAACACATCCATAACACATAAGACATGCTATTTCATAAAATTAAGCAAAAATGCACAAGCCCAATTTCAGGATATTACACAAACTTACCTCGAAAGCAAAATCGATGAAAAGGACTTATTCGTCAATTACTTGTTTTTCCCCCGTTCTAAGCCCGAATCTCATTTTTCATTATCTATAACAACACATTTCAATTATTTATTCAACATGCTACTCAAATTAACCCAAAATCACATTTTAGTAAAATTACATTTTGCCTCTAAACTTTTTCATATTTACAATTTTGCCCCTAGGCTCGTAAAATGATTTTCATTCAATTTCTTTGTATTTTAAGCCTAGACGAACCATTTTCATAACTACAACAGTCCACAATTTCCACTAATTCACACTTTTATGACAAATTTTATAACTTTTCCAAATTAATCCTTTTTAGCATTTCACCGAAAATCACTTAGTAAAAGTCATTTGTCTAACCATAAACATGCATAATTTACATTTAAACATCAAAATACACACATATCCATCATGGTTCAAAACCCTAGACTTCAACCATATCTCAAAATATTGGTAGAAATAGATGAATCTTGTTACGAGGATTTCAAAAACGTAAAAATCATTAAAAACAAGGCTAGAACGGACTTGCAATCGAGCTTGGAAGCTTGAAAAACCTTAGCCATGGTTTCTCTATGCAAGTTTCGGCCATTGGTTGAAGATGGGCAAAAATTTGGCTTTTATTTTGTTTATTATGTCATTTAATCACTAAATGACCAAAATGCCTCTAACTTAAAATAATCTATTTCACTTATTTCATATCCATTTTTGTCCATCAAATTATCCAATGGTCTAATTACCATTTAAGGACCTCAAATTTAAAATTTCATAACAATTGGACACCTCTAACATGTAGAACTCAACTTTTTCACTTTTTACAATTTAGTCCTTTTGACTAAATTGAGTGCCCAAATGTCGAAATTTTCGAACGAAATTTTCACGAAATCATTTCGTGAAATTGTAGACCATAAAAAATGTAATAAAAATAAAAATTTTCCTCGTCGGATTTGTGGTCCCGAAACCACTGTTCTGACTAGGCCCAAAATCTAGTTGTTACAGTTTTCAACTTCTCAAAGCTTCAGCTGACATTTTTCTGACCATTTGAACTTAACATCCTTTTGCAATAGCTTAGTCATAGGAGTAGCAATCATCGAAAATCCTTTGACAAATCGTCGGTAATAACCGGTTGAGCCCAAAAAGCTTCGAACCTCTGAAACATTTCTCGGCAGTTTCGATTCAACAATTGTAGAAATCTCACTAGGATCTACCCAAATACCATCTCCAAAAACAATGTGTCCCAAAAATCTTACTTCTCGGTGCCAAAACTCACTTTTGTTGAACTTAGCAAACAATTTCTTATCTCTCAAGGCCTGCAACACAATTCTTAAATGTTCGGCATGCTCAGACTCATCCCGAGAATAAATCAAAATGTCATCGATGAACACAACCACAAACTTATCTAAGTATGGTCGGAAAATTTGATTCATCAAGTCCATAAAAATAGTAGGAGCATTAGTTAGTCCGAAGGGCATGACAAGAAATTCATAGTGCCCGTACCTTGTTCTGAAAGCGGTCTTTAGCACGTCTGACTCTTTAGCTCTCTGTAACACCCCTTACCTGTATTCAACGCCGGAATAGGGTACGAGGCATTACTGGGCTTATACGCAAACAATCATACAACTCTGAGACTTAACTCTCCTTACAAATTTAAAACTTTTATTAACACCTCTTAAACATGCCTACAAGACTTAAATCATGCTTTAGGAATGGTTCGGGATCAAATCGAACTATTTCGAAGCTTTCTGGAAAACTTTATAAAATTTTCTCAAAACAGTCCACACACCCGTGTGGGAGAAGGGACATGCCCGTGTGACATATCACACGCCTGTGTTTCACTCCTGTGGTCAACATTGACATGCATCACACGACCTATCACACGACCGTGTGCCTGGCCCGTGGTCGACACTAACTTGCATACACCAGAGAGTGCTATCACTAGCATAACTATAATCGATATAAGCCATCATCCGTGGCTATACACAATCGATCCATCAACTATTTTAGGCCAACACATTTGGCTACTTTAACTATGACTTAATTAATCAAAAGTTATGATTCCTATACATGCCATATCTTAAGAAGACTTGAAAACTTATACCCAAATGACTGCTCGATAGTGTGAAAGAATCTTCGACGATCTCCAACCTGAGCTAGTTAAGTTGACCTAAAGCATCTTCGACGATCTCCAACCTGAGCTAGTTAAGTTGACCTATAAGAGATAGGAAAGGAAAATGAGTAAGCAATAACGCTTAGTAATTTCATATGCTTTTAATAATCAACTATTGGCATTCATTTATTTTACTCAACCACAAAGGTATTATAATGAGATTTACATTTAAGCTCATGGTTACCCATTTAATCATTCATAATGCTTACTCATTCCAAACCTTCACATATTACAAACACATATCATAAAACATTGTTCACCTTTACTTGTACTTATATCCTGCATTTATCAACACAAAGACACATGTAATTTCACTTAGTCAAGTTTCTTGATAACACTCCGGAATAATAATAAATACTCGGTGGTTTCGTACACAGCCCACCATTTAATAATTAATAAGGTGGTATCGCACACAGCCCACCATTAATACTAAACACAATGTTATTGCACATAGCCCACCGATAACAAATAACCCACCATTGTTATTAAACATGATGGTATCGCACACAGCCCACGGCTAAAAAATAGTAAGGTGGTATCGCACACGGCCCACCTGTAACACCCCTATCCTGAGTCCATCGCCAGATTAAGGTTAGGAACGTTATAGGATAGATCGGAAACATTCACAGACAAAATCATACTTTCAATCATCAGCTTTAGACATAATGTCCCTTAAACGGGTCCTCGAGACCTTAATCATACTTATAAGTCGAGTCGGGAATAAACCGAAACAAATGTGAAATTCCATGAAAATTTGAAACTTTTCTAAAATACAGAGGAGACACGCTCGTGGGAGGAGACCGTGTGCCCTCCACGGCTTCTGGACACCCTCGTGTGTCCATCCTTATTTATACTAACTATACCAACACGGTCATTAGGCACGCCCGTGTGCCATGGCCGTGTACTTTTATGTTAGCTACTGACTTGCACACCACAGATAGATGACATGCCCGTGTCGAGGCCGTGTGATGCTAAACTACATCCTACAATTTACCCACGGTCGTTAGGCACGCCCATGTGCCACAACCGTGTGACATTATAGGTCATTTTGCAAGACCAAAATGCCAACCAGATGGTTCAAACCTATAAGCATCATTTACCAATACCTATCAAGCATATATGGCAACTAAAAACATGCCAAATAGCCATCTAAATCATGCACATTTGACCACTAAGATAATCATAACTATACCTTAAATTTTCATTCAATCTATACATTCAAAACCAATTCAAAACATACCAATTTGCATAACTAAAACGTATATTACACCAAAGATTTAATAAACCATCAAACATTAACATTTAAAACAAGCCAATTTCACATGGCTTTTATACATTAACAAAATATCATTCGAACATTAAGCTAGCCTATACTTGCCTTAAGTTCAAAGCTCTAAACTCTTAAAGGTACCAAAATGGGGTGGTAGTGTGGTTGACTCCTCTGACGATCCTCTGAGCCCGTAGCTTTACTGGAATCTATAAAATGAAACAATGAACACACACGAAGTAAGCTTACTAGCTTAGTAAGTCTTAAGCAAGTACATTATAACTTCAATCATCCAAGCATTTTAATAAACAATTCAAAATATTAGATATACATAGTTTAACTCATGAATTCATCATAGCCGAATACCATTATTTCAGTTAACCTAACAACTTTCATTTTCTTACCAAAGTACACCATTCATCGAATATACCAACACATATATAAGTATAGATACATTTACATAAACATTTTCAACCACCCTCATGCTTTCAAGTAATCAATTTCTTCATGGGATAATATATATATAATTTTCAACAACCAATGTATTACACATTTGCTTTCTCATATTATTAGCTCATTAACATCATATGCAACATACAAATATGAAAGCACATACCTCAAGGCCGAATTAACATAATTCATTTTCAAAAGCTTAAACTCCCTCAACTTGTTTCATAACTTTGTTGTTACATAATCTGAGCTCAGAATTTCAGTTCACCGGCATGGAACCTGCTAGGCATTAGCCCGAATCACACACACCGGCACTAGGCCTGCTAGACTCAAGGTCTGAGATTTAAACACCGGCATTTAGCCTGCTGGGTAATGAACCCGATATGATTCACCGGCACAAGGCCTGCTAGGCATTTAGCCCGAATAGATCACCGGCACAAGGCCTGCTAGGCTTGAAGCCTGAAAATCAACACAATTATTCATTCCATATACATTACTTAATACCACTACCACATGTATTACTTATTTTTCATAATTCCACCACATTTCAATTTCAAGTAAACTTATTCACATTACAAATAAATAAACCAACTCAACATTATACAATTCAAATTCGGCAATTATATATATATTTCCAACATTTCAATTTTCAATATTTATTAGAGTACGTAGGTAGTTTTCGACATTTAATTGCTTAAAGACTTACCTCGACTATCGACAGACAACATAGACTGGCTACTCGATAACCTTCGCCTTTCCCCTATCCAAATTCGTTTTTCTTTGTTCTTGATCTAAACACATTAAAATTTAGCTCATTCAAGCACATTTCATCTCAATTTAGTCCCAAAACACATAAATGGGCAAATTATCATTTTACCCCTAATGTTACACATTTTTACAATTTAGTCCTATTTGCACAAAACACAAAATACACAAAATTTCACTATAATACCTTAGGGCCGAATTTTCATAAGGACTATACAAGTCCATTTCTTTCATTTGTTTTGCATTTTGGTCCCCTCAAAAATTCATTTTTGTAATTTAGCCTAAAATACTCAAATTCACTAAAATTTCAAATACAAAACATGCTAATCTTTAACATATCTTTAATATAAAATCATCAAACATCAAAAACCCCAAGAACATGTCAATGGTCGAACATCAAACATGCTTAAATTTAAAAATTTTAACATGGGTCAGCTACTGTTCGAAGCAACGATATCAAAAACGTAAAAATTATCAAAAATCGAAAACTAACCATAACTTAATCAAGCTTCAAAATACCGAAATGTTGAAGAAACTCTAAGTTCTTCCTCCTTTTACATTCGGTCATAGGAAAAATAAGATGATAATGGCCTTTGATTTTTTTTAATATTACTTATTAATTATTTTACTTATTTAACCTTTATAATAAAATAAGTATATCATATAAACTATGTCTAAAACCGTCCATCAACCATCCACTATCATATTTATGGCATATTTCTACTTTAAGGACTTCATATTAAGAAACCACTAACAAATAAGCACTTTTTACTATAGTTTGTAACTTTTATACTTTATGCGATTAAGTTCTTTTATTTAATTAAGCACACAAACAATTAAAATTTTCTACGAAACTTTCACACACATTAATTCACATATAATAAACACAAAATATAATATTAAAATATTTCTCGGACTCGGATTCGTGGTCCCGAAACCACCGTTCCGATTAGGGTAAAATTCAGTCAGTTACAACTCTCCCCCTTTGGGATTTTCGTCCCGAAAATCTTACCGTTAAACAAAATCGGATATTGTTTCCTCATTGAATCCTCAAGCTCCCACGTAGCCCCTTCAACTCCGTATCGATTCCATAGTACTTTTACTAACGAAATTTTCTTGTTTCTCAACTCTTTCATTTCCTGAGCTAAAATACGGATCGGTTCTTCCTCACACGTCATGTCGGATCGGATTTCAATCTCAGACGGAGCGATCACATGTGACGGATCTGATCTATATCTACGAAGCATCGAAACGTGAAATACGTTTTGTATTTTTTCTAATTCAGAGGGTAATTTCAATCTATAAGCAACAGGCCCAATACGTTCGATGATCTCGTACGGTCCGATGAATCTTGGACTTAGTTTGCCTTTCCGACCAAATCAGAGTACTTTCTTCCACGGAGAAACTTTCAAGAATACCCAGTCTCCGACCTGAAACTCAATGTTTTTACATTTCAAATCAGCATAGGACTTTTGACGATCCGAGGCAGCTTTCAACCTATCTCTGATTATTGCCACTTTCTGTTCCGTCTCTTTATTCAAATCAACCCCGTGTATCTTATTTTCACTGAGCTCGGTCCAATAAAATGGTGTACGACACTTGGGGCCATATATAGCTTTGTAAGGTGCCATTTTGATACTAGATTGAAAACTGTTATTATAAGCGAATCCAATCAAAGGTAAGTATCTTTCCCATGTACCTTCAAACTCAAGGACGCAACATCTCAACATGTCCTCAAGTATCTGAATGGTTCGTTCAGACTGACCGTCTGTTTGCAGATGAAAGGCTGTGCTAAAGTGGAGTTTAGTGCCTAAAGCATCTTGCAACTTCTCCCAAAACCGCGATGTGAATCTCAGGTCTCTGTTTGAAACAATGGAACTCGGCACACCATGTAACTTCACAATTTGTGATACATACAATTCAGCAAGTTTATTGAGCAAATAATCAGTGCGAACTGGAATATAGTGAGCTAATTTGGTCAGTCTATCCACTATAACCCAGACTGCATCTTTCTTGCACGGTGTCGAAGGCAAACTGGATACAAAATCCATAGTAATTCTATCCCATTTCCATTCAGGTATCATGATCGGCTGTAGTAACCCAGAAGGCACTTGGTGCTCAGCTTTTACTTGCTGACAACTTAAACATTTTGAAACAAATTCAGATATATCCCGTTTCATACCAGGCCACCAATAAAACTATTTCAAATCAGCATACATTTTTGTGCTACCCGGATGTACCGACAATCGACTATTATGAGCCTTGTTCAAAATCATTTGAATCAAATCTACATTCCTCGGAACACATATTTGGCCTTTGAAGTTCAAACAATCATTTTCATCAATTTGAAACTCTGACTCTGCATTACTTTCACACTGAACCCGTCTTGCTGTCAAATCTTTGTCAACTTTCTGAGCTTCACAAATTTGTTGAATAAAAAATGGTCTTGCTTTCAACTCGGCTATGATCGAACCATCACCAGACATAACCATATGTGCGTTCAACGCACGAAGAGGAAACAATGATTTTCGACTTAAGGCATCCGCAACAATGTTAGCTTTCCCCGGATGGTAATCAATCACTAATTCATAGTCTTTCAACAGCTCTAACCATCTGCGTTGTCTCAAGTTCAAATCTTTCTGAGTCATCAAATACTTCAGACTTTTGTGATCTGAATAAACATGACATTTCTCACCGAATAAGTAATGATTCCAAATTTTCAACGCAAAAATGATGGCTGCTAATTCCAGATCATGAGTCGGATAATTTCTTTCATGAGGCTTCAATTGTCTCGAAGCGTAGGCTATAACTTTGCCTTCCTGCATCAAAACGCAACCCAACCTATTCAAAGAAGCATCACGAGCTTCGGTCAAAAGGGCTTTCAACTGATCAAACTTTTCTGACACTTTTCGACCATTCAAATTTAGCGTCTTTCTGTAATAGCTTTGTTAACGGGGTAGCTATAATAGAAAAACCTTTCACAAATCGTCTGTAGTAACCTACAAGTCCCAGAAAACTTCAAATTTCAGAAACATTCTTTGGTGGCTTCCAATCAAGTATAGCCGATATTTTGTTCGGATCAACCCAGATGCCTGACGTTGAGACAACATAACCCAGGAAACTAACTTTACTCATCCAAAACTCACATTTACTAAACTTTGCATACAACTGTTGATCTCACAAAGTTTGTAGCACAAATCTCAAATGATCGGCATGTTCAGTTTCATCTCTGGAGTAGATCAGGATATCATCTATAAACACTACCACAAACTGATCCAAATACTGTCTAAAAACCCGATTCATCAAATCCATAAAAATAGCAGGTGCCTTAGTAAGTCCAAAAGGCATAACCAGAAACTCAAAATTTCCATACCTCGTTCGAAATGCAGTCTTTGGCACATCGGAGTCTCTAACTCGCAACTGGTAATAACCTGATATCAAATCTATCTTCGAAAACACTGAAGCCCCTTTTAACTGGTCAAACAAGTCACCAATCCGAGGCAACGGGTATTTATTCTTTATTGTCACTTTATTTAGCTGCCGATAATCAATACACATTCGCATAGTCCCATCTTTCTTTTTCACAAATAGAACTGGCGCACCACAAGGAGAGAAACTCGGTGGTGCAAAGCCCTTATCTGTTAACTCTTGCAACTGTGCTTTCAACTCTTTCAACTCAGTAGGTGCCATCTGATACGGCGCTATTGAAATCGGAGTCGTTCCCGGTACTAGTTCAATGCCAAACTCAATATCTCGAACTGGTGGTAAACCCGGTAATTCTTCAGGAAATACATCTGAATATTCACACACAACTGGCACTGATTCAATCTGTTTTCCAAACACTATATTATGCAACACATAGGCCAAGTAAGATTCACATCCTTTTCTCACATACTTACGAGCTAACATCGAGGATATTACTGCTGGTAACCCATTCAGATCATTAGATTCAACCCGAATAATCTCACCGCTTTGACATCTCAAATCAATAGTCTTTGTTTTGCAATTCACCACAGCATCATGCAAAGTTAACCAGTCCATTCCCAGAATTACATTGAACTCATCGAAAGGCAACAACATTAGATCAGCTGTGAAGCATAAATCCCGAATCATCAACGGGCAACCTTTACACACTTTGTCGACTAGTACACATCGACCCAAGGGGTTGGACACACAGATCACAAACTCAGTAGACTCAACAGGCAGAGTCTTACTGGATACTAGAGTTTCACATACATATGAATGAGTCGAACCAGGATCAATCAATGCAATCACAGTAGTATCATAAAGAGTGAAAGTACCGGTAATGACATCTAGAGAAGAAGCATCCTCTCTGGCTCGTATAGCATAAGCTCTAGCTGGTGCTCGAGACTCTGATCAAACTGCAGTGTCTTTTGTCCCTCTCTGACTGCCACCTACATTGCCTGAATGTCTGGGTGGTCTGCCTCGTGCTGACACATTGCTTGGTTTAGTGTTCTGAACCGTATTTTGCTCGGCTAGCATCGGGCACTCTCGAATAAAATGGTCCGATGATCCACATTTAAAGCAGGACCGATCACAGAATCCACAACTCCCAAAATGCCATTTTGGTCCCCTCAAAAATTTATTTTTGCAATTTAGCCCAAAATACTCAAATTCACTAAAATCTCAAATACAAAACGTGCTAATCTTTAACATATCTTTAATATAAAATCATCAAACATCAAAAACCCCAAGAACATGTCAATGGCTAAGCATCAAACATGCTTAAATTTAAAAATTTTAACATGGGTCAGCTACTGTTAGAAGCAACGATATCAAAAACGTAAAAATGATCAAAAACCGAAAACTAACCATTCCTTAATCAAGCTTCAAAATACCGAAATGTTGAAGAAACTCTAAGTTCTTCCTCCTTTTACATTCGGTCATAGGAAAAATAAGATGATAATGGCCTTTGATTTTGTTTAATATTACTTATTAATTATTTTACTTATTTAACCTTTATAATAAAATAAGTATATCATATAAACTATGTCTAAAACTGTCCATCAACCATCCACTATCATATTTATGGCATATTTCTACTTTAAGGACTTCATATTAAGAAACCACTAACAAATAAGCACTTTTTACTATAGTTACATACTTTATGCGATTAAATCCTTTTATTTAATTAAGCACACAAACAATTAAATTTTTCTACGAAACTTTGACACCATTAATTCATATATAATAAACACAAAATATAATATTAAAATATTTCTCGGACTCAAATTCGTGGTCCCAAAACCACCGTTCTGATTAGGGTCAAATTCGGTCTTTACACCACCATTTGTCTCACATTCATAGATATTTATTCACACCCATATTCCTATTTTGAATGTTCATCCGTGGATTTCCTCACTCTCTATCATTTTTAATAGATCTCTACAATAATTATACGCATTCACGTAATGCATTAATGAGTAAAACATATGCAATAAAGAATGCGTCATTTGCACATAAACTTACTATGGATTCATCATATACCAAAATCACTTCATATGAGTTCTGGGTACATACCTGAACCACTCATGACATATCCACATACTTCCTTATTTTCAACATACCTGTTGAATCGCTCGAAATGGTACAAGATACTCTTGAGTCTCATACATACGGTATCCCATCAAAGCCATATCCACGATATGGTCTTACATGAAATATCATATCGATGCCATGTCCCTGACATGATCTTATACGAAATCTCACACCGAGGCCATATTCCAAATATGGTCTTACACGAAATTTTAATAACCTTAGTATCATAGTATTTGTATTCTATCCATTCTTAAAGTTCAATTGAAGATTTCCATTTCTTGACATCTTGTCAAAAACATATTTAATATATTTCATAAAGACAATATACAATTCGTACAACATCGAAATATCAAATGCTTCACTTAAGGTTGCATTATTTGCACATGAACTTACCTCGATACCGAAAGGGTAAAAAGGGACCTATTCGTCAATATCTCTCTTTTCCCCCGCTCTAGGTCTGAATCTCATTTTCTTTGATCTATAACAATAAAATTTACTCATTTAATCACCACACTAATCAATATATTTTAAAATTTCTACTTTGGCAAAATTACCGTTTTGCCCTTATACTTTGGCAAAATTATGATTTTGCCCCTAAGCTCGTATATCAATTTTTGTCAAATTTCCTTATCATTCAAGCCTTGCTGATTCATATTCTCTCTTATAACCACTCAAAATTTCAACTATTTCACACCTTTATCATCAATTTCACTACCTTTACAAAAATGTCCTTTTAGGTGTTTTCATGGAAACACCTTTCACAAAAGTTGTATATTTAACAACTACGACTTATTTTCTTCCATAAAATTTCAGCAAACAACATAATTGTTCTCATGGCAAAACCCTAGACTTTTAACCATTTTGCAAAATAGTCCCCTCGTTAGCTAGCTTAAGCTCTGGGGGTTCCAAAAGTATAAAAATTTTCATGAAAGCCGCCAAAATCACTTACTTGTAAGGAGGAAAGCTTGGCTGAAATTTTTGATTTCTCAACCCCCATTTTGCTACTAAATTTTGGTGGAGAAGATGGAGAGAAAAGATGGTATTTTTCTTTTCTTTATTTTATGATAAAAACCAACTTTTATCACCAAATTTCCACCTAACTATATAACAAAGTTCTTTCTTTGTCCCCCAATGGCAAGTCATCATTTCCCCATGGACTATTTGCGCATTAAGGACCTCTAATTTAATATTCTATGGGTATCGCACCTCTAGTAAATAAAATAGAACTTTCACACTTTATGTGATTTAGTCCTTTTTCGCGATTAAGCATGAAATCACTAAAATTAAAGCACCAAAATTTTCATGCACCTTTATAATCATGTTATAACTCATAAAATGACATTAAAATAATTTTCTCTGACCTCAGATTAGTGGTCCTAAGACCACTGTTCCGACTAGCCCCTAAATCATGTTGTTACAATTCTCCTCCCCTTAGGGATTTTCGTCCCCGAAAATCTTACCAGAAGAAGTTGCTTTCAACTTTCACAAAACATTTCCACTAACTTTTTAGAATCAATAATCGATTTAACCTCGTATATCTCTTGCTAATGACCTTTAAAGTTTAGTACACAATGTTGAAGCACATCTTTAAAATCTAAACTACTCTTTTTTTTTTTGAAACACACAGACTCAGTAATCTGTCAAATAATATTTCTGTACATGCTAAAATAATCATATAGATCTTTATCAAACAATTTACCATAATCCAAATGATATCTTTCTTTTTGAGGATTATAATAGTCCAAAATCAAAATCTGTAGTATTATCAACTCATTTTCTCCCTGGAATATTCACTGGCTATAATAGTCTTGAATACTCTTGAAATTCAGCTTTTACCTGTTAACAAATCGACATCTGGACATAAACTCAGAAATATCGTGATATACATATACACTCAATCACCAGAACATCTACCCATATAACTGCTCATTTTATTATTCTTGGATGAACAGACGTGCTTTCGCTAAGCCTCACACTAAATCTTCTGCATAAGTTCTGGATTCATCAATACGCAAATTCTATTTCGAGATAACAATAATAACAGAAATCATATCCGACCTGAATTTTTAACATAAAAAATAAACCTATTTTGAACTCATTTAGATTACCATTCACTATCCCACTTTTGAGCTTTTATTAATTAAACGAGGGTTTCTATCCAGATATATGTACTATATCTACTTCCTGAAAGGTAACTCAATAATACACATACTCCTGTAATGACTCAAGTCATTATCACTGTCTTACATTCAAATTTTTCTACAACATTTGGTACTTTAACTCATCAGGATTCAGGAAACACATGGCATTTCCATAGATTGTACTATATCATCGAATTCACAACACTGACATAAAAATGATCGTCTCTAAATTACCAGTCGAATAATTCTTTTTGATGTAACCTTAACCATCTAAAGATGCAAACTACCTCTTTACATTTGGGTATTAAGACATGTCCCAATTTGTTCATTAGCGCATCACTGAAAACCATCAATTCCTTTCCCAGTTCAAACTGAACTCAGAACTAGAACTTTCGGTTAATAATACCTTCAATTGTTTTCAACTTCGCTAACATGCAACAGACCATTCAAATTTTCATAATTGCTATACCTTTTCGATCAGAACAACTTTAACTTGTAATTAACATCATTCAGTTAGAATATTTCAATAGGCATATCTATGTATTATGCTTTCTAGGATCTATTTCCTCATTCCGATTATCCGTCATCATGCTCGTGAATACATAGAATTTATCCTCTTTGTTGAGGCATGCTTAATATATATATATGACTCAAATCATATTTCAACAGATCAATTACTAATATAAAAGCAACTGAGTTAACTTGAACCATCGAATAATAACATATTAATATACTCTTTTCTCCATACTAAGGATGCAGTTCAAGCACACAATCTCTTTAAATTCTCTTATGATGATAACCAAAAACCTTTACTATTGCTTTAGCTCGGAGTAGCGAGGGTATCTCAATTGAGTGCATTGACTTCAATTGACTTACCTGAAGGATCCATCGTACAATTTGGAACTTGCGATTTCATCACTTATACTCTTGTCATTATTAACTTCTTATACGAAAATTAAAGGTATCCAAATACTAGAATCATCACTTTTCTATGATCAAACTAAAAGCATAACCATAGTAAACATAGCTATCACATGCTGAAGAATACATTTTAAGGATAAACCATGATCAATAGAAACATAAAAAATGCTGATCACGAACCAACCAAATCGATAGCAAATTCGTATAATTTTTTAGCCAGCTAACATTCTCACACGATCATAATTTCATAAAAATAAACAACCACGCAACCCCTGAAGGGGAATAAATATCTATACAAAATACTCAAAGAGATCATTACAATCTATTCAACCATGATTTTCATCCTTAAACACTTTTATAGTTCGAACATTGTTTCTTTGACTATTTCCGGCATCATAATCCCTTTATTATTCCATTTACTAATGAACATCGATTCGAGAAGATTTCGGTAAATACATACTTTAGATTTCATATTCAATTTGGGTCAGATAGCCGAGACTAACTTTTTCTTTATTCGTGGCATTGTATCATTAGTGTAATCTTTAAAACATTCTGGTATTCTTCCCAAAACTGTTTCCACTTTCCAAACTATTCTTATCTTTGTATGCATTACTAATCGTTTCACCACTAAACTCTTTAGTCTCATACTTGTGAACTTATTCAACTCGACTCTCGTAAAATTTCATTACCAATCAACATTGGTAAGGGGGTGAGGTCGCAAAGCCTCTAAAGTGACTCTCAAACTTACACATGTATACCTTAGAATTCATCATTAATGAAATATTATCATAATCATACAACTCACTCCAAGCGAATTTTCACTCTTATTCAGATTACCAATGTTTTGTTTCACCCATAATTTCAAACGGTTTTTTACTGACTCGAGCTCTGTATTAATATCTAATTAACTACCCAACATTCAATTCTGATTTCTCTTACTATCACTTGTCAAATTAGAGAATATCTTACGAGTCTGAGTACGTCGTTTACTTGATTGCCATAGTCTAACTATGGTCTCACTCGTATCACAATATCATAGCCCAGTTATAATCTTGCATGTCGTCATGATGCCATAGTCTCGCTATGGTCTTACGCGAAACCTTATATCGATACCAATGCCATATCCCAGATATGGTCTTACATGAAAACACATGTCGATGTCGATGCCATATCCCAGATATGGTTTTACACGGGATCTCATATCGATGTCGATGTCATATCCTCAATTTGGTCTTACACGAGATCGTATGTCGATGCCATGCCCCAAACATGGTCTTACATGATTTCATATCGAAGCCAAGTCCCAGATATGGTCTTAGACGGAATCACTATTTGATGCTGATGCCATATCCCAGATATGGTCTTACATGGGATCATGTATCGATGCCAATGCCATGTCCCAGACATGGTCTTATTGGATTCACATGTACTGCCATGGTCCAACCATGGTCTTATTCGTCAATTCATTACTAGACGATCATACTCATCTACTGCGTTCTACTTAATTTGACCTTCCAATTCAACTCACATTCTATTATAATATTCATGGCATTATAACAGAGTCATAAAACAAAACATTGTATATTATTCAAACAAATGTACATACACACATATCCCGTTCATTGGATAAGTTTACTCATCATATTCACTTAATCAAATACGTTGAGCATATAACACCGTATGCATGTCGGACCGACATGGATGAGCTTATCATTATATAACTTTCATTTCATTCCACGTTTTCACATTTCTTAACTTACGATTATCTCATTTCGTACCTTATTACACACATGTCATGAACTTCTACTCAGACCTTTCTGAATTTCGTCACATCATAAGCACATTTCAATTATCTCATTATCATTTTCAGCATTATTGAAAATAGCTCGATTGGGAATCATCTCTGTCTTGACAAAATAGTTTCATTAGAGCTAGGAGATATCACAATATCATGAGTACTAATATGGCATGTATAGCTAAACTCTCTCATACGCTAGATTAGTCCGAGAATCAACTAAACCATAGCTCTGATACCACTAAATGTAACACCCCTTACCCAAATTCAACACCGGAATAGGGTACGAGGCATTACTGGGCTTATACGCAAACACTCATACAACTTTGGGACTTAACTCTCCTTACAAATTTATAACTTTTATTAACACCTCTTAAACATGTCTACAAGACTTAAATCATGCTTTAGGAATGGTTCGGGATCAAATCGAACTCTTTCGAAGCTTTCTGGAAAACTTTATAAAATTTTCTCAAAATAGTCCACACGCCCGTGTGGAAGAAGGGACACGCCCGTGTGATATATCACACGGCTGTCTTCCACACTTGTGGTCAACACTGACTTGCATCACACGCTTGTCACACGCCTGTGCGCCTGGCCCGTGGTCGACACAAACTTGCATCACATGGCCAGTCACATGCCCATGTCCATAGCCGTGCCATTCACACGATTGAGACACACGGTCGTGTGTCTACCTGTGTGTTTACTACTGAGCATACTGACTTGTAAAACTAACATGCAGGGCACACACGGCCTAATCACAAACCCATGGGGCTGACCGTGTGTCACACACGGCCAAGACGCACGCCCGTGAGTCTACCTGTGTGGACAATTTCTAGGCTATTTTCCAAGCCATCCTGCTACCCTCACATCTACACATTCATACAACATGACATATCATTCTCATATCATCATTTATAATACTAAATTTCACATTTAATCCATGATATACATACTAGCTTCGTATACACCAGAGAGCGCTATCACTAGCATAACTATAACCGATATAAGCAATCATTTGTGGCTATACACAATTGATCCATCAACCATTTTAGGCCAACATATTTGGCTACTTTAACTATGACTTAATTAATAAAAAGTTATGATTCCTATACATGCCATAACTTAAGAAGACTTGAAAACTTATACCCAAATGACTGCTCGATAGTGTGAAAGCATCTCCGGCGATCTCCAACTCGAGCTAGTTAAGTTAACCTATAAGAGATAGGAAAGGAAAAGAAGTAAGAAATAATGCTTAGTAAGTTCATATGCAAATAATAATCAACTATTGACATTCATTTATTTTACTCAACCACAAAGGTATTGTAATGAGATTTACATTTAAGCTCATGGTTACCCATTCAATCATTACATTTAAGCTCATGGTTACCCATTCAATCATTCATAATGCTTACTCATTCCAAACCTTCACATATCACAAACACATATCATAAAATATTGTCCACCTTTACTTGTACTTATACCCTGCATTTATCACCACAAAGCCACATGTAATTTCACTTAGTCAAGTTTCTCGACAACACTCCGGAATAATAATAAATACTCGGTTGTTTCGCACACAACCCACCATTTAATAATTAATAAGGTGGTATCGCACACAGCCCACCATTAATACTAAACACGATGGTATTGCACATAACCCATCGATAACAAATAATAAGGTGGTATCGCGCACAGCCCATCACTAAAAAATAGTAAGGTGGTATCGCACATAGCCCACCATTTATCTCACATTCACGGATATTTATTCACACCCATATTCCTATTTCGAATGTTCATCCGAGGATTTCCTCACTCTCTATCATTTTTAATAGATCTCTACAATAATTATACGCATTCACGCAATGCATTAATGAGTAAAACATATGCAATAAAGAATGCATAATTTACACATAAACTTACTATGGATTCATCATATACCGAAATCACTTCATATGAGTTCTGGGTATATACTTGTACCACTCATGACATATCCACATACTTCCTTATTTTTAACATACCTATTGAATTGCTCGAAATGCTACAAGATACTCTTGAGTCTCATACATACGGTATCGCATCAACGCCATATCCCTAATATGGTCTCACATGAAATATCATATCGATGCCATGTCCCTGACATGGTCTTATACAAAATCTCACACTAAGGCCATATTACAAATAGGGTCTTACACGGAATCTTAATAACCTTAGTATTATAGTAATTGTATTTTATCCATTCTTAAAGTTCAATTGAAGATTTTCATTTCTTGACATCTTGTAAAAAACGTATTTAATATATTTCATAGAGACAATATACAATTCGTACAACATCGAAATATCAAATGCTTCACTTAAGGTTGCATTATTTGCACACAAACTTACCTTGATACCGAAAGGGTAAAAAGAGACCTATTCGTCAATATCTCTCTTTTCCCCCGCTCTAGGTCCGAATCTCATTTTCTTTCATCTATAACAATAAAATTTACTCATTTAATCACCACACTAATCAATATATTTTAAAATTTCTACTTTGGAAAAATTACGATGTTGCCCTTATACTTTGGTAAAATTATGATTTTGCCCCAAGGCTCGTATATCAATTTTCATCAAATTTCCTTATCATTCAAGCCTATCCTATTCATATTCTCTCGTATAGCCACTCAAAATTTCAACTATTTCACACCTTTATCATCCATTTCACTACCTTTACAAAAAGGTCCTTTTAGGTGTTTTCTTGGAAACACCTTTCACAAAAGTTGTATATTTAACAATTAGGACTTATTTTCTTCCATAAAATTTCAGCAAACAACATAATTTCTCTTATGGAAAAACCCTAGACTCTTAACCATTTTGCAAAATAATCCCCTCATTAGCTAGCTTAAGCTTTGGGGGTTTCAAAAGTACAAAAATTTTCAAGAAAGGCCACCAAAATCACTTACTTGTAAGGAGGGAAGCTTGGCTGAAATTTTTGAGTTCTCAACTACCATTTTGCTGTTAAATTTCAGTGGAGGAGATGGAGAGAAAAGATGGTATTTTTCATTTCTTTATTTTATGATAAAAATTAACTTTTATCACCAAATTTCCATCTAACCATATTACAAAGTCCTTTCTTTGTCCCCCTATGGTTGACCATCACTTCCCCATGGCCTATTTGCACATTAAGGACCTTCAATTTAATATTCTATGGCTATATGGAACCTCTAGCAAATAAAATAGAACTTCGGCACTTTATGCGATTTAGTCCTTTTTCACGATTAAACATGAAATCACTAAAATTAAAGCACCAAAATTTTCATGCACCTTTATAATCATGTTATAACTCATAAAATGACATTAGAATAATTTCATCTGACCCTGGATTAGTGGTCCCATGACCACTGTTCTGACTAGCCCCTAAATCAAGCTATTACACTCTCAACTGGTAGTAGCCAGATCTCAAATCAATTTTCGAAAATACTGTTGCCCCTTTCAACTGATCAAACAAGTCATCTATTCTTGGCAAAGGATATTTGTTCTTTATAGTCACCTTGTCGAGCTGTCGATAATCAATACAAAGTCTCATGGATCTATCTTTCTACTTGACAAATAACACCGGTGCACCTCATGGTGAGAAACTCAGTCTCACAAAACCCTTATTCGTTAGTTCTTGTAACTGAGACCTTAATTCTTTTAACTCCGTTGGAGCCATTCTATATGGGGCTATCGATATCAGTGAAGTCCCTGGTACTAAATCAAGACCAAACTCAACTTCTCTAATCGGTGGCAACCCAGACAACTCTTCTGGAAAAACATCAGGATATTCACTAACTACTGGAACTGATTCAATTTTCAATTTAGACACTTTTGTATTCAACACATAAGCTAGATAAGCTTCACAACATTTTCTCACATATCTTTGGGCAGTCATGGAAGAAATCACATCAGGTAACTCACCCGACTCATCTGAATCAATTCGAAGAATTTCACCATTCTCACATTTCAATTCGATAATTTTCCGTCTACAATTCACTACAACATCATGCGATGTCAACCAATCCATACCCAAAATGACATCAAACTCATCAAATGGCAACAACATTAGGTCAGTCGAAAAACAGTGACATCGAATCATCAATGGACAATTCTTGCAAACTTTATCAACTAGCACATATTTGTCTAAGGGGTTTGACACTTTAATCACAAATTCAGTAAACTCAACATGCAAGTTCTTACTAGCTACCAATTTCATGCAAACATAAGAATGAGTTGATCCAGGATCAATCAATGCAACTACACTAGTATTATATAGAGAAAAAGTACCAGTGATAACATCGGGAGATGTCGCTTCTTTACGAGCACGGATAGCATAGGCTCTAGCAGGTGCCTTGGCCTCGGATCTTACAGCTGTATCATTGGTCACAACTTTACTACTAGCTCCATTTCCCATGTTCTTTGGTGGTCTTCCTCTAGAGGCAGTGTTGCCTGATCTTGCAGTCTGAAACTTATCATTTTCAATCATCTCTGTGCAATCTTTAATAAAGTGGTTGTGAAAGCCACACTTAAAACAAGCCCGGTCATACATTCTACATTTGCTAGGGTGTCGTCTGCTGCAGTGCTGACATTCATGCCTACCAGACTTAGCATTACCAATGCTCGCTACTGATGTAGTTTGTGCTTTAGAACCTGAGTATTGTTTCCCACGATCTATGTTGGGATGCCAAGCTGAAGCACTTGATCGAGCATACAAATATCTCGATTTCTTAGACTGAGATTGAAATGACTTACTCATCGGCCTTTTTCTTACATCTCTAGCCTCAAACTTAGCTTTCCTCTTCTCTTTGCTTAATTCTTCAGCCTTACAAGCTCGATCGAATAGCACCACAAATTCATTCAGCTCAAGAACTCCAACTAACAATCGGGTATCCTCATTCAGCCCATCTTTGAACCTTTTGCACATGATAGCCTCGGTGGAAATACACTCTTGAGCGTACTTACTGTGCCTAACAAACTCTCGCTCGTACTCTGTTATTAACATTCGGCCCTGTTTTAGCTCTAAAAACTCCTTACATTTCTGATCAATAAATCATTGGCTGATATATTTCTTCCTAAACTCATCTTGAAAGAATTCCCAATTAACCCCCTCTCTCAGTATTACTGACACAAGGGTTTTCCACCATCGGTTTGCTGAATCTCTCAGAAGTGACAAAACACATTTTAGATATTCATCCGGTGCGCATGACAGTTCATCAAATACCCTGATGGAGTTTTTGAGCCAGAATTCTGCCCATTCAGGATCATCATCGACATTTGCTCTAAAACCTTTAGCCCAATGCTTTTGGATCTTATCAACCGGTGGCTTACTCAATCTCATGATTTCCATATCTTGTGGAGCTACGGGAACAGGCTGAGGAATAGGTGGGGGTGGAGGGGGTTGAGCATTCAGATTTGCTCGAAAAAATTTCGTATACCACTCGTTCATCATGTGGAGGAAGGCTTCCCTGCCCCCTTCTGCTTCTTCTTGACAAACCGTGGGAGGTCTACTTTCAGACGGCGCTGCCCTTTGAGTGAGGGCCGGTGCATTACTTTCTACGTTATCAGCTTCAGCTCGATTGGGATCCATTTATTATATGAAAACACAATTTAAAATTTTCAGGAGTCATCACACTATCACAGTTCAATTATGGCATGTATAGCTAGACTTTCACACATGCTACGTTAGTCTGAGAATCGACTAAACTGTAACTCTGATACCACTAAATGTCAACCCCTTACCCGTATTCAACACCGAAATAGTGTACGAGGCGTTACCGAACATAAACACAAAAAAACTTACATTTTCAAGTCATAAATTTCCATCCAAATTAAAAACTTTTCATAAAAATTCATATCGTCCCTAAAATGAGCCTACGAGGCTCATTACATGCTTTGGAAGTGGTTCGGGACTAAACTGAGAACTTTAGAAAATTTTACAAAACTTAGAAAATTTTTCATGTTACAGGGCTCACACGCTAGTGTGGTCTAAGGAACACACCCGTGTGACCCTTACTAACGCTCGTGCTACAGGCCGTATTCAAAATAGGGTGCCCTCTGACTTGTGCCACACGGCCGTGCCACACGCTCGTGTGCTAGGCCTGTGGCACCATGTGCTAGCCCGTATGGTCTATTTAAATTCCATAATTTTTCATAAAATAGGTGCAGACTTCACACGACTGAGACACACGCCTGTGTCCAAGGCCGTGTAGCATACACGGTCGAGACACACGCCCGTGTCTCTGCCCGTGTGCTCAATTCTGGACATTCTGTTTTGCAACATTTAAGGTGCAGGGGACACACGGTAGAAACACTACCAGTGGGGCAGGCCGTGTGCCACACACGGCCTAGACACACGCCCGTGTGTCTACCCGTGTGGACAACAATAAGGCTATTTACCAAGCTATTTTGCCACCCTTACTTGTACATACATACACAACATCATATAGCACCAATCCAAGCATATTACATACAACCCAATTAGCATCAATCAAGACATCAACACATCATTCACATGCTACCATCTATCATACACAAACATCACATGCTTATCAACTCAAGTCATGTAAATTCCCACATCCATGAAAGGCATCATCATATAAATTGCTTATACCAATTATAGCCAATTTTCAATAGCCTTATACAAAATGAACTTTCAACCAATATAAGCCAACACATTTGGACAAATCAATTATGACACATAACAAAATGACCAAGTCCCCTATACATGCCATAACTCAAAATGTAGGATTCATTGGTACCAAAATAATAGTTGATAGTGTGAATGGATCTCTGACGATCTCCAATCCCGAGCTAGCTTGGTGACATTATAAAGCAAGGGAAAAAAAGGGAATAAGCTATATAGCTTAGTAGGTTCATATGCAAATAATAAACAACATTAACCATACAATTTCCATATAAGTAATGATCATTGTTTTATGCAATGTCAAAGTCCTAAAATTTATAGAAAGAATGATTGAACCTGGAAACTAACTACGACAACGATTTGAGGCAAGCGCACCTATTGAACAATAGTATAGTTAAGGCAAGACCGGATTGTCGAACCCAAAGGAACTAAAAGTACTAATACTAACTTTCTTTTTATTATCTAGCCTTAGAATTAAAGGAATTTTTTATCTAATCTAAAATTAACTAACAACTAAACTAAAGACTCTAAGATAAAGAAGAATGAAATTGGGGAAAAATACATTGGGAAAAACCAATTAATTAAGACAATACCCAAGGAAGAATCCACCTAGACTTCACTTGTTATCTAACTCTGAGCCAGACGATTTATTCATTTGACTTGATCCATAGGATTCCCTAATTTATACTAATCCCTCTCTCGAGGCTACTAACATCTAACCCTAGGTTGATTACTTGAAATCTCTTTCTAATTAAAACCCCTAGAATTGCATTAACTTGATCAATGGACTCCTATATTAGGTGTCACCCTAATCTAGAAAAATCTCGTCACCCTATCTCTAGGCGTGCGATCAACTCCGCTTAATTATACTAGATCTACTCTTAGGCAAGGACTTTTGCTCCTCCACCTAAGCACATCATACTTGAATTCATATCCCGGAATTATCAACACAAGAATTAAGAACACATAATTAAGAACAAGTCAAATATTTATCATATAGTTCAGCAAACGATAACAAGATTCAACTTAGGTTTCATCCCCCTCAGGTATCTGAGGGTTTAGTTGATAATGATAAAAGAAAACATCTCAGAAGAAAAGATAAAACAAAACATAAGAAATCCCTAAAACCCCCTGAATGAATTGAAGGAGAGATCCTCCGTCTTGAGTATAATTCAGGGGGTTTTAGGGATTTCTTATGTTTTGGGCCCGTTTCTCATTCTTTTCACCCTCCGGTGCTTTTTTGAGTATAAAACATGAAAACAAAGGATTAAGAGCACCAATTTACACAATTAAAGGCTTAAATCATCCAAAAGCATGCTAAATGTGGGCTTAAAATATGTTACTATTACGGTTTATCAAGTAACATCCTTATATCAACATAAATGTCATCAAAACTTCATGTACATAACATACTCAATCACATTCTTACCAATAGTTCATCATATACCGTATTAATTTCTTTTGAGTTTTTCGTACATACCTATACGAACTTGTAACATAATCATATACTTTCTCCTCTTTGTCATACTCGTTGAACCACTTGGAATACTATCGGATACATGGAAATCTTTGCACATAAGTTCCACATATAGAGCCAATGCTGCCACAAATCTCATAACACATATAAGCTTGCTCTCGAGCTATCCTCGGGCTTGCTCACACAAGCTGTCAGTCGAGACTTAGCTACGCGGTGCTGCTCACACAAGCTATTAAGTATCCGCAACATATACCGGTATACCTAGTCACCGGTAGGACGTACAGGACCAGCACCTGGGACACATAAATCACTTAGGGCTAGTATGGCAATAATTTTGAAAAGTACTTTTGAAAAGTGCTGTGGAAATGTGCTTTTGAGAAGTGCTTTTGAAAAGTTTGGTACAAAATTTGAGTGTTTAGCATTGCTGTCAAAAAGTGCTTTTGAGAAATAAAATGTCCATTTTAGACATGTTATTATCAAGTAACAAATATGCATTTAAATAAAATTTAAATTAGTTAATATTATTATATTTTAGTAAGAATAGAAAAAATTACTATAACTTGTTAAAATTTTAATATATGAAATATAAATTTTAAATATTTTTAAGTAATAAATATTAACTAATAAAATTTAATTAGACTATATAAACTATATTTTAAATATTTAAATATAACCATTAAATATTTGTAATTAGTATTTTAAAAAATATTTTTTTATATTAATAATTTTAACACATTTGTAATTAAGTACCAAGAAAAAAAGAATGGAAAGTACTATGTTATTGGAGGGGTGAAAAAGTAATTAAGCACTAAAAGTGCTTTTGGGAGAGAAAAAGATAAAAATTTTAGCTTCTCCTTTTCAGAAGTGCTTTTCAAAAGCACTTCTGAAAAGTCAAAAATTTCAGACCGAGATTTCTCTCTTGCTGGAACTTCGTTGAATATGCTCATAGAATCAATCATACATTTCATGCAATATCAGAATATTAAAATAAAAACATAACATTGCATTATTTACATACGAACTTACCTCGGTACAAAAATAGTAGATTTTGACCAAATCGGCAATTACTTTGTTTTTCCCCTAGTCTAGTTTCGTACCTCGTTTTTCATAATAACAAATTTAACTCATTCAATCATCTCATTATTCAATTCAGCCCAAAAATCATATTATGAAAAAATTATATTTTTGGCCTTAAACTTTTGACATTTTACATTTTAGTCCCTAGGCTCGTAAAATGAAATATGTTCAATTTCTTCAATACACAAGCCTAGTTGAACTATTTTTATGCTCATACCGGCCCACATTTTTCACCACATCACACTTTTACTACATATTTTATAACTTTTACAAATAGGTCCTTTTTGACATTTTTACCGAAAATCACTTAGCAAAAGTTGTTTATGCAACCTCAAATTTGTATAATCTACCATTAAACATCAAAATAAACAAATATCTAATATGGTTCAAACCCTAGACCTTAATCATACTTCAAATTAGTACTAAAAATAGGAAGATCGAGATACAAGGATCTCAAAAACACTAAAATCATTAAAAACGGGGTTAGAACGGACTGACAATCGAGATTGGAAGCTTGAAAAACCCTAGCTATGTCTTCCTATTAAAAGTTTCAGCCAAGGGGTGGAAGATGAGCAAAAATTGGCTTTTAATTTGATTTTTAATTCATTTAATTAGCCAAATGACCAAAATGCCCCTAACTTAAAACATAAAAATTCTTTTACTTCATGTCCATTTTTGTCCACTAACTTAAAAAATGGTCCAAGTACCATCTAAGGACCTTAAATTTAAAGTGTCATAGGAATTAGACACCTCTATCTTCTAGAACACACATTTTGCACATTTTGCAATTTAGTTCTTTTAACTAAATTTAGTGCCCAAACGTCAAAATTTTCGAATGAAATTATTTCATAAAACTGTAGACCATAAAAATATAATAAAAACAAATTTTACTGCATCAGATTTGTGGTCCCGAAACCACTATTCTGACTAGACCCAAAATCGGGCTGTTATAATGTCGGTCCTGAAATTTTGAAACTTTGCAATT
The DNA here is from genome assembly GCA_025503065.1 of Gossypium bickii. NCBI lineage: Eukaryota > Viridiplantae > Streptophyta > Magnoliopsida > Malvales > Malvaceae > Gossypium > Gossypium bickii. Next base: position 30,802,663 of record CP106712.1, read on the forward strand.
TGGTTCTATTTTGTGCTTGGGTAATTAAAAGAGTTTTTTCTTAGCTCAATTGAGATTCAGATTTGGTTGTTTATTATAATTTAAAGGCAATCGACTTATTTTAAAATGTATAAACGATGGTTTTACTTTGAATTTGATGGTAGTTGCTCTAACAACAATTGTATCATCTTGTAGCTCGGACCCGATGATCGGGTCGGGCGAGGGGTGTTACGTTTAATTGTATCAAAGCTACAGTTTAGTCAATTCTAGGAATGAAACATAGGACGTGTTATTCTAGATATACATATCATAATAACCTATGATAGTATGATGCATTTTGATCCGAATTGACTCTATTTTTCATATAGGGAACCATGTCGATCAAATCAAATTGAGCTATATTGTATGAAGTTGAAAGTAGCAATCCCACTTTTGAACAGGGAGCTACGCATAATTTGCCCATTCCATAAGGGCTTTGAGCGAGGTAAGAGACGCCTTCTTCCAGATGATGAACCAATGGTTCACCCAATTCATAGGAGCTATCCCTTTATCTCCACAACCCTAAATGAATCCTCTTCCCCCGATTGTGCCTCTTGTGGCACCCTCTTGTCCTCAAAACCCTGATATTTATTCAAATGTGCAGTATCTTTGCTAAAAGAGGAGGCTTATCAATGGTAGACAACTTTGATATCTGCTGTTCAGAGAGAGTGGGTGAACTAGGATTTCTTCCAAAATGAATTCAAAAAGAAAAATGTTAGTTGGTTGTACCTCAAAAAGAAAAAAGAGAGAGTTTATGGAACTAAAATAAGGTGACAAGTCTATGGCCAAGTACGGATGAGAATTTGATTGTTATGTCATAGTCTTAAAAACTTATAAAAAGAATGACCGAGCCTAGAAACTAACTATGACAATGATTGAGGTAAGCGCACCTATCGAGCAATAGTATAGTTTAGTGGCAAGACCGGATTGTCAAACCCAAAGGAACCAAAAGTACTAATACTAACTTTCTTTTTATTATTTAGCCTAAGAATTAAGGGAATTATCAATTAATCTAAAAATTAACAAACTATTAAGCTAAAGATGCTAAGACAAAGAGAATGAATTGGGAAAATACTTGTGAGAAAAACCAATTGATTAAAACAATACCTGAGGAAGAATCCACCTAGACTTCACTTGTTATTTATCTTTGAACCAGATGATTTATTCACTTGACTTGATCTGTACGATTCCATAAGTTATATTAATACCTCTCTCGAGGCTACTAACGTCTAACCCTAGGTTGATTAATTGAAATCTCTTTCTAATTAAAACCCCTAGAATTGTATTAACTCGATCTATGGACTCCCATATTAGGTTTGACCCTAATCCAACAGATTTTCGTCATCCTATCTCTAGGGTTGCGATCAACTCCGCTTAATTATACTAGATCTACTCTTAGACAGGGTCTATTCCTCCTCTATCTAAGCACATCAGTACTTGAATCAATATCCTGAAATATCAAAGCAAGAATTAAGAACACATAATTAAGAATAAATCAAGTATTTATTATATAGTTTAGAAAACAATAATAAGATCTGTCTTAGGTTTCATCCCCCTCAGGTATTTGAGGGGTTTAGTTGATAATGATAAAAGAATACATCTCAGAAGAAAATATAAAACAAAACATAAGAAAAACCCTAAAACCCCTGAAGGAAATTGAAGGGAAGATCTTCCGACTTGAGTATAACTTCGGCTTCTTGAGATAAATCAACTGGCTTTCTTCGAGTAAATTCCACAATTCTAGCCTCTCTGGCTTGGCTCTTCAGCCTAACTGGACGACCCCTAAAGGTTGGCCTCTAAGTACCCCAATTATATAGGCTTTTGGAATGACTTTCTTTGCCTCTAAGTACCCCAATTGGAATGAAACTTTTCTTTGTCACAGCGGGGACACGCCCTATGGCACACGCACGTGTAAGTCGTGGCCAGGCCGTGTTCGGGTCTGTTAATGAGGCACGACCGTGTGGTCTTTTGCCCAGGCCGTGTCAATTTCCTAAGTTGGCCCATTTATTCCGTTTTAGGCCTGTTTCTCATTCTTTTCATCCTCCGGTGCTCTCCTAAGTATAAAACATGAAAACAAAGGATTAAAGCACCAATTTCCACAATTCAAGGCTTAAATCATCCAAAAGTATGCTAAATGAGGGATTAAAATATGTATATATTAAGGTTTTTCAAATACCCCCACACTTAAGCATTTGCTTGTCCTCAAGCAAAATTCTCAGCTCACAATTAAAATGAACTTCCTTGATTCATAATATTCATTAATAGTGTTCCATCATAATTCAAAGATAATTCATACATTGATACTTCAAGTAAAAGAATCCTAAAGATTCAAACAATCAAAGTCATAGTTTTTGTAGCACGAAACATAGGTGTTTTCCCTTACCTAAATAATCACCTTTAGTTCAAAATCAACAAGAGTTGACATCCTAACTAAATATTCACTCAAATCACTCAAAGTGTTTAAGGTTCAAAATTAGGCACTCAAAAGTCGAACATGAAAAGTTAATCACACAGGCTTGCTCGAAAATCAAATCTCCACCACTGTAAACTGAAATGATACACAAATCAAAAGGTCTTTAAAAAGGGTTGTAATGGGGCTTGGGTTAAAGGTGTGGATAAAAGGCTGAATTAGGAGGTTAGAATCGAGATTGAATTTGCAATTTACCTAACTAGAAAAAAAAAACTAATACTTGAATAATTACATCAATTGATAACTTGTAATATTAACAATACAAGCTTTTTCTTTAAGATGTGGAATTTAAACGTATAAGCTCAATAATCATATAACTAATAATGAATATACTTTAATTTTTTTATTTTTTATTTTTTAAGAACAAATTAAGTAAAGGAAAAAAAACTTTTACAACTGAAATATAGAACATAGTTAGGTAATTGCTCAAAATCAAATCTTGACAAAAAAAAAAGAGTCAAGGAATGGTGATAACAAATACAAAAAATGGGTTTTAAGTTAGTATTAGTGGGTGAGTCAACAAAAAGGGTTGTTAAGGTCAAAGGGGTTCACTAGGGGTTAATTGTGAATGTGGGCATTTTAGTGGAGTGAGTGGGTTAAATCCTAAGTGCCTTTATCATTTTTGTATATCAAATCAATAATGTGGTCTTGACATGTATAATCGAAGCAAGTTCTAGAATAACAAATCAATGTGGACACACTCATAATCAAAAAGTGAGCACGAAAAGAATATATGCTCTAAAAGTCTCAAAATCTCACAAAAATTATGGGTTTTTGATATCAACCTTGTAAATTTCAAACTTCAAGCTAATAATTAGATATAGGTAGACAACCTGCAAAATTTTAATTTTTTGAAAATAGACTCATCAAGCTTGATTCTCTCGTCTCCTAGAGTTTAAATCATCACTGCACAATTATCAATGACTTATTCTAAAGCATATCAAAGAAAATCACGGATCATAGGTCATTCTAGTAGTAATATGAGAAAATTAATTAAAGACAAGATATCATTCAGGGATTTGAGAATAATGCAGAAAGTTAGGCACTTCCTCGAAATAAATATTTACCCCCCACACTTAAGATGTACATTGCCCTCAATGTACAAAGATATATATGAAATTTAAGAGATAGGGAGAGGTGAAACTTCCTGAATTTGGATGGTTTCCTTGTGTTGGGAGTGTCGTGGTGTGGTGGCTGCCAACAATCTCTGCGCTAGATGAAGAAATCGAGAAGCTCGTGAAGAATTAGCCAGGAAGTAATGATAATAATTTAAAAGATATATTAAAGACAAGAAATATTAAGAGAAAAAAAATAGAAAGTAAAATAAAATTAAAAGAAAAGATTTATCGGCTATAGAGTCCTTATCGTTAGATGGTTAGCGGGGTGAGTGTGATTTTTAAGACTGTGGTGTTGTGGCTATGGTCGTGGTGTGGTGATTCCCAAGCAGCCTTTAGAACCTAAATCAAAGGAAACGAAATAAAATATATTAAACTAAGTAAAAGAAAAATAAAGAAAAGGAAAATAAATGAGAAGTGAAAATGAAAAGAAAAGTTAAATGGACTTAAAGGTCCTTTTCCTGTCAAGTTAATGAAGCGGCCGACATGAACTTATGTAGATTGGTCTCACAAAGGGAGACTATGCTAGGATCCTTCCGTTTCTTCGATATGAATGTGATTAGATCTAGAGTCAGGAGGGATGAAGAAGAATGTGAATGAAAAAGAAAGGAGGTGTAAAGGAAGAAGAGGGGTGGGGAGTAAGTTAGAAGGGGAAAGGGGTGGTTTAAAGAGAAATTTTAGGTCTGGTATGTCCCCACGCCCGTGTACCGTGGGCGTGTCGAGTCATACGGCCGTGTTGCACGGTCGTGTTATGCTTCGTTTGTTTCTCCCACGCCCATGTGTAGGTCGCCACGCCTGTGTGCTAAAACAGTGTCAGCCACGGCCGCATCGCACGGCTGTGGTGTTCAGTTGAGGTCCGTGGCTTGAAGATATTTTTCATTTTGTTTCATACTATCTCTGCCATGTCAGTACGTACATCCGTAGCATCCACACGGTTACGGCCACGGCTATATGGTATGGAAATCTGCACTTGGTTAGTTTATAGTTGGGTGCTAGAAAAGGAAAAATTAAAGAAACAATAAAAAAATGTGAAGATTAATGGGGTTAGTGCTCGGGTTGCCTCTTGAGAAGCGCTCGTTTATAGTCTTAAGCTAGACTTACCTCTCATTCGCACATTCATGGTGGTTTCAGGAATTGAAAGTCCTTCCTCATGCTATCAGTCCTTTTATCAGTATATAGCTTAAGTCGAGTAGCGTTTACTTTCCGAATATAGGATTACTTACCTAGACTTCCGTATAGGAAAACCTTGAGTACCCTAAAAGAGATTTCTTTCTTTGTATTAGGGTCATGAGGAGGTATTTGAGGGTCTGCCTTATCTAACAATACCTGATCTCTGATTTTAAATTCGTTTGTCCCACAGAATGGTGTTGGTTCTGCTCCGTGTATTCCTAATTTCTCCTTGAAGCCACTCGTCTATTTCATCGATTTGAAGCCTTCGTTCCTCATGAGTTATTTCCTTGTTGGCATGAGGTCTAGGATCTGGCTCAGTTGTGTAGTTTCGTGTTGCTTCCTAAAAAGAAGGTTTAACCAAATGGTTATTAATAGAATTTATATTCTCACCTTGAATACTCAATGTCCTAGCTGAGTCAAGAGCCTGGAGACGGATTGATTCGTCACCTACGCAAAGTATGAGTTCACCTGCACTGACATCAATTTTAGTCCTAGCAGTTGCTGAAAAGGGTCTTCCTAATATTAAGGGGATGCTATTGTCCTCATCCATGTCTAAAATGACAAAGTCTACCGGGAATATGAATTTATCAATTTTCACAAGAACATCTTCAATTATACCCCTAGGAATTCTAACAGTTTTATCAGCTAATTGAATGCTCATCCTAGTTTGTTTGGGTTTCCCTAGACCTAGTTGTTTAAACATTTTATTAGGCATAACGTTTATGCTTGCCCCTAAATTAACTAAAGCATTATCAACAGATAAACTACCGATTAAGCATGGAATTTTAAGACTCCCTGGATCTTTTAATTTTCGTGGTAGTTTGTTTTGCAACATTGCTGAGCACACTGCGTTTAGCTCCACATGCGATTCTTCATGTACCTTCCATTTGCTTGTTAAAAGATCTTTTAAAAGTTTCCTTGAATCTGGCATCTGTGAAAGAGCTTCAAGAAACGGTAAGTTAATATGTAATTTCTTTAAAAGTTTAAGAAATTTACCAAATTGTTTGTCCGTGTTGTCCTTCTTCATCGCATCGGGATATGGTATACGAGGTTGGTACTCTTTAATTACCGATTTTTACTTCTCGTGACTTACCTCGCCTTTACCTTCATTTACGACATTCTTTTGGCTTACCTTGGGCTCATCTAACCCTTCACTATCGTGAGTGGTTATGGCTTGAAGTTGCTCCTTGGGGTTAGTTTCAGTGTTGCTTGGCAAGTTGCCTTGTGGTCGCTCAGAGATCAGCTTAGTGAGTTGCCCTAATCGGTTCTCGATCCCTTGAATCGATGCTTTTTGATTTTTAAGTGTTGTTTCGGTGTTTTACAAACGTGTTTCTAACATCGCTATGAATTTTGTCAGCATCTCCTCAAGGTTCGTTTTCTTCTCCTGTGGGTAAGGCTGTTGTTGGAAGTTTGGAGGGGGTTGTTGTCTCTGATTTCCTTGACCAATCCATGAAAAATTGGGGTGGTTCCTCCAACCTAGATTATAAGTATTACTATAAGGGTTATTTTGAGATTTAAAATTATTACCCATATAGTCAACTTGCTCGTTCTCAGCGCTCAGGTTCTAAAGTGGATATTCTGTATTGTTCATCCCTCCTCTATTTGTATCGCACTGCATGACTGGATGTACCTGCAAAGAATCACATACACCATCAATCTTTTTATTTAACAGTTCTACCTGGTTTGATAGCATGGTTATTGCATCGAGGTTGAAAACACTGGCTGCTTTTGTTGGCTTGGTCCTTATGACTTGCCACTGATAGTTGTTCAGTGACATCTCTTCAATGAATTTGTAAGCAGCCTCAGATGTTTTGTTGTTCAATGTTCTATCGGCGGCTGAATCAATCAATTGCCTGGTTGAGGGGTTCACACAGTTGTAAAAAGTTTAGATCTGTAGCCACAAGGGTAATCCATGGTGTGGGAACCTTCTCAATAGATGTTTATATCTCTCCCATGCATCGTAAAGTATTTGTAAATCCATCTGCACAAAAGAAGAGATATCATCCCTTAACTTGGCCGTTTTGGCCGGCGGAAAATATTTTAATAAAATTTTTTTGGTCATTTGTTCCCATGTAGTGATTGATCTTCGTGGAAGAGAATGCAACCACTATTTAGCTTTATTCCTCAAAGAAAAGGGAAATAACTGAAGACGGATGGCATCATCAGAAATGCCATTTATTTTGAAAGTATCACAAAATTCTAGGAAATTCACCAAGTGATTTTTTGGATCTTTATCCTGAAAACTGTCAAACTGAACAAATTGCTGTATCATCTGAATTGTGTTAGGTTTCAGTTCAAAATTATTTGCAGCAATAGCAGGTCTAACAATACTTGACCTAATTCCTGTTAAATTAGGTTTAGCATAATCATACATAGTTCGAGGAGCATGATTTTCGGCCACCTCTGGAGGTAGCGGATTATTTTTAGCCATCTCTTCAGTGGTATTGGTTTCGACTTCTTGCTCTTCTTCTATGTGATTTAAGCTTCGCCTTAGCTCTCCTCGATTTCTGCGAACAATACCTTCAATATCACTGTCGCAAATCAAGGGTCCTGTCGGGTTCCTTCTAGTCATAAACTAGAGGTACCTACTAAGAACAAAAAGAAGGAAAATTAGCAAAGTTAAAATTAAAAATAAAAATAAATTGTAAAAATAAAAAAGGCTAAGGTAATAAAAATTGAGCGTTATTAATATTTTAGTTCCCCAGCAACGGCGCTAAAAACTTGATCGTTATGTTAGAGTCCTAAAAATTTATAAAAAGAATGGTCAAGCCTAGAAACTAAATGTGACAACGATTGAGGCAAGCGCACCTATCGAACAGTAGTATAGTTAAGTGGCAAGACCGGATTGTCGAACCCAAAGGAACCAAAAGTACTAATACTAACTTTCTTTTTATTATTTAGCCTAAGAATTAAGGGAATTATAAATTAATCTAAAATTAACAAACTATTAACCTAAATATGCTAAGACAAAGAGAATGAATTGGGAAAATACTTGTGAGAAAAACCAATTGGTTAAGACAATACCCGAGGAAGAATCCACCTAGACTTCACTTGTTATTTAACTCTGAATAAGACAATTTATTCACTTGACTTGATCCATAGGATTCCCTAAGTTATATTAATACCTCTCTTGAGGCTACTAATATCTAACCCTAGGTTGATTAATTGAAATCTCTTTCAAATTAAAACCCCGAGAATTGCATTAATTCGATCTATGGACTCCCATATTAGGTTTGACCCTAATCCGGCAGATTTTCGTCATCCTATCCTTAGGGTTGTGATCAACTCCGCTTAATTATGCTTGATCTACTCTTAGACAGGGTCTATTCCTCCTCTATCTAAGCACATCAGTACTTGAATCAATATCCTGAAATATCAAAGCAAGAATTAAGAACACATAATTAAGAACAAATCAAGTATTTATCATATAGTTCAGAAAACAATAACAAGATCTGTCTTAGGTTTCATCCCCCTCAAGTATTTGAGGGGTTTAGTTCATAATGATAAAAGAATACATCTCAAAAGAAAATATAAAACAAAACATAAGAAAAACCCTAAAACCCCCTGAAGGAAATTGAAGGGAAGATCTTCTATCTTAAGTATAACTCTGGCTTCTTGAGATGAATCAACTGGCTTTCTTCGAGTAAATTCCACAACTCTGGCCTCTCTGGCTTGGCTCTTGCCCTAATTGGACGACCCCTAAAGGTTGGCCTCTAGGGTATTTATATAGGCTTTTGGAATGGCTTTCTTTGCCGGTACCCTAATCTGAATGAAACTTTTCTTTGTCATGGCAGGGACACGCCCTATGGCACATGCCCGTGTAAGTCGTGGCCAGGCAGTGTTCAAGTCTGTGAATGAGGCACGGCCATGTGGTCTTGGGCCCAAGCCATGTTGATTTCATATGTTGGCCCATTTACTCCATTTTAGGCTCGTTTGTCGTTCTTTTCATCCTCCAGTGCTCTCCTAAGTATAAAACATGAAAACAAAGGATTAAGAGCACCAATTTTCACAATTCAAGGCTTAAATCATCCAAAAGTATGCTAAATGTAGGATTAAATATGTATATATTACGGTTTATCAGAATTCATCTGGCTTAGTAAGTATGCCAAAGAGATTGTGCCTATAGAAGCTGAAATGTGTACCAGATTTGAATAGGGCCTGGATGAAGATATTCGTATGCTTGTGGGGGCATTATAATTGAAATAATTTTTGTGTTGTTAGAGTGAGCCCAAAAACTGGAAGAAATGGAATGAAAAGAGGCAAACAAAATAAAAAAGTCAAGGCACCAAAAAATGCAGCGTGGCCCTATCATTCCTGACTCCTTCGTCTAAAAGGACAAAAGGTTTTCGAAACTAATCTTTTACCTGTAACAGCCCATTTTTAGTCAAATCGAAACAGTGTTTTCGAGACCATAAATCCGATGTCGAAATAATTATTTTATTATTACTCTAATATTTACAGCATGATATTATGATTGTGTGAAATTTCTTAAGAAATTTTATCGTTTGAGTGCTTAATTTGATAAAAAAAGACTAAATCGCGTAAAGTGTAAAACTTGTGTTCTACTAGCTAAAGGTGTCTAATAGCTATAGAACTTTAATATGGAGGTCCTTATGTGGTAAATAACCCAATAACATGATAATGGATGATAGTGTCTTGGTAATTTTGAAATTTAAATTAACTTTAAAGATTATAATTGTAAATAGGTAATAAAATGATAAAATAAATAAAACAAATTAAGTATCATCTTCCATTATCATTTTAGCAGCAAAAATTAAGAAAGAATGGAAGCCATGGGAGCTTAATGTTTTGGAAACCCTAATTCCTTTGATTAGATCAAGAAAATCAAAATACGGATTTAGATCGGGGAAAGAATAAGGTTTTAGATTAATCGGCTTAACTGGTCGTTTTACATTCAAGGTAAGTTCGTATATAATAAGCATTATTATAATTGTGTTTTAAATGCTTTGATATTGCATAAATTGTAAATACGACCTTACGGACACATTTGACGACAATTCGGCAAGTGTGAAGTCCCGGTTGAGCCTTAGGAATAGTTTAGGATAATAAATGACATGTCATTATGGGTTATGTGATTGGGTGCTACTCCGTACGTCCTACCAGTGGCTGAGTTATCCGGCATGTGTTACGGATATTCGTCAGCTTGTGTGAGCAGCACCGTGTAGCTCCGTCATTACCGTCAACTTGTGTGAGCAGACCCATTGATAGCTCTAGTGCAATCATTTTATGTAATACAAGATTGAGATAGCTTCGACTATGTATGTGGCACTTAGGGTGCTAGTTTCCCTAGTATTTGATAGTACTTTGAGTGGTTCAACGGGTATAACAAAGACATGGATGAGTATGAGACTAATAAGAGGTGGTACAGGTATGTACATGAACCGTATAAGCTTTGAATCGAAGAAACTTGTGAATTTCACATCTGATCTTATGCTTGAAAATGTGGAAGGTTTATTAGCTTATATGAGCTATGTGTTGATATATTAAATTGTTTGATTTGTCTAATTATGATTAATTAAGCTTACTTCATACGAGCTTACTAAGCTTTATAGCTTACATTATTTATTTTTCCATGTTTTATAGTGAAATCAAAGCTAGCTCAGATTCAAGAATCGTCGAATACCTCATCACACTATCCAACTATCACTTTAGTATTTTTGAACTTAAGTATTTTGGGTATATGGCATGTATAGGATTATGGTCATTTTGATATATAGTTTGGTAATGAATTTAGTCATTTGAAATGGCTTGTAAATGTTAATGTTTTGGTTTTATATATAGCCATGAGAGTTGGCTTAATTTGGTTGATTTGGTTGTGTTTTCATATGTGCATATGGTTTTGGTTATGTTTTTATTGATGGATATGTGATGCTTGATGATATTTGATAATTTGGGGTACTAAATGGTTGTGAATTGAATTTGATATGTTTGTGGGATTAGGCTAAATGATGCATTGTTGGAAGTGGTTGTATTGTTGATTTGAGATTATGAGTTTTTTGGTATAAATTGAATGGCACATTGTGGTATTGATATGTTTGGTATTGGTTAGTATTGAAATGGTATAAATGATGCTTGGAAGAGGTTAATTGAATGCCTATTTATGTCTTGTTTTGGTGCCATTTGGTTTAATGTCGGTGTATACAAATTCGGGTGGCAAAATGGCTTGGTAAATAGCCTATTTTTGTCCACACGGGTAGAGACTTGGGTGTGTGTCTCAGTCGTGTGTGACACACGGTCAAGATTACCAGCCATGTGTCCTCTGGTGTTGAATTAAAATCAAGTCAGTATGCTCCACATGGCCCAACACACGGGCGTGCGACTTGGCCGTGTGGCATAAGTCAGTATACCCTACAGGTTTGGCACGACCTAGCACACGGCCTGGCACACGGGCTAGTCACACGGGCGTGTGTGTTGGCCGTGTGACCCAAGTTAGAGAGTTAAATGGGGTCAGACATCGGCTGGGACATGGCCATGTGCTCCCATTTATAATGTCCACATGGCTATGTGAGACACACGGGCGTGTGTTCCCTTTAGTTTGAAAAATTTTCTAAATCTCGAAAAAATCTCCTGAGTTATCTGTTTAGTTTTGAACCAACTGGAATGCATGTTTTGGGCCTTGTAGGTTTGTATGAGGGACAATGTGGTTGAATTTGAATGATATTTATTTGAAATTCAAAAATGTGTGAAATGAATGTTTAATTGTATTATAAGTTCGGTAATGCTCTGCAACCCTATTCTGGCATTGAATACGGGTGAGGGGTGTTACATTACCTCTACAGGAAATTCGAGAAGAGACATGTCTAGATAGAGTTATCTGAGACCTCAGCTATGTCAATAGCTAGTATTGGTAGTGTTTAGAACGAGTAAACTAATTTGCAAGCATTGTGACAGAAATCATTTTGGAGAGTGAAGATTGAGTAAATGATCCTGATTCTGATGTGTTTCTACTAATCATTTCTTGAAGATTGTCCGAATAGAGCTAATATTGTTTCAAATCAAGTTACAAATTTGGTGACAACTCCACAAAGGGGTAGATGATTGGGAACTGGTAGTAATGATGGGGCCAACCGAGGCAGAACTAGAGAAAGCTCATGCACATGCTATAGCTTATGTTATATGAGCTAGAGAGGAGACTACCTCTCCAAATGTCGTAGTAGGTACATTTTCTCTTTTCAATGTTACTATACATGCTCTGACTGATCCAGGACCAACACATTTATACATTTGTACTGCATTAGTAATCAAAAGAAATACGCCAGTAGAATTGATTAAGTTTGATTTTACAGTATTAAATCCATTAGGCCAGACTGTCATTGTTAATAAAATATGTAAAGGCTGTCCATTGAGAATTCGAGACCATGAGATTTCAACCAATCTGATGTTATTACCGTTTGATGAATTTAATATTATTCTTGGCATGAACTAGTTAATTCTGCATGATGTTGATATCAACTATAGAAGGAAGAGAATATTGTTGAGATGTCTAGATGGTGAATTGATAAATGTTGAGGCAGACAGACAAGATTGTTCAACAAATATTATTTCATTGATATTTGTTTAAGAACTGATTAGAAAAAGGTTGTTAAGTATATCTAGCCTACATTTTATATAACGGAGTGCCAAGATAAAAGATATATCAAGTTCTAACAGTCCAAGAATTCACTAATGTGTTTCATTGAGAATTTCTAGGTTTACCGCCTAAAAGAGAGGCTTAGTTTGTTATGGAAGTAGCACTCAAAACTGCTTCGTTTCAATTGCACCGTATAGAATGGCTCTGACAGAGTTGAAAGAATTGAAAGCACAGTTGCAAGAATTGCTAGAAAGGGATTCATTCGACCGAGTGTGTCACCTTGACAAGTGTTATTTGTGAAAAAGAAAGATAGAACTATGAGACTGTGTATTGACTAAAGGCAGTTGAACAAAGTGACTATTAAGAACAAGTATTTATTACATTGTATAGATTACTTGTTTAATCAGTTGAAGGGAGAAATTTTGCTTTCGAAAATTGATCTCTAATCAGGTTATTATCTGTAACACCCTTACTCGTATCCGACATCGATATAGGGTACAACGAGTTACCTTTCTTAAAAACATGCATACAAACAATTTCGAGTTATGAGATTTCATTCAAATTTAAGACCTTTCAAATTTTGTCTTAAAATCCCTAATATGAGTCTACGAGGCCCAAAAAAAACATTAGAAATGGTTCAGGACCAAACTGAGTTCTTTAGAAAATTTTGGAAAATGTCACTAAAACCAGGGGCACACACCCGTGTGGAAGGGCGACACGCCCCTGTGACCTGATAACATGGCTATGCTGAAGGATCGTGTAACTCACATGGCCTAAACATATAGGGATACACTCGTGTCCTGTGCCCGTGTAGATTTATTTCTCATTTTGAACCTACAAGGGTTTTCACACGGCCTGGCACACGCCCATGTCCATAGCCCATGTCCCTCCCATGGCCATGACATGCCCGTGTGTAAAAACCTTGACATTCTGTTTTTGACGTCATCAACCCAATAAGGTCAGACAGCCAAGGCACACGCCCGTGTCCTTAGACTGTGTGGCAAATTAAATTCCTAAATTCAACTGTAAACTTCACACGGCCTGGGCACATGCCCATGTCCTATGGCCGTGTCTTCCACACGGTTGAGACACACGGCCGTGACTCAGCCCGTGTGGTTACTACTGGGCATTTTGTTTAGCCAACTTAGGGTGTAGGGAGACACATGGTTGAACTACATGCCCATGGGGTAGACCGTGTGTCATACATGGCCTAGACACACTCCCGTGTGTCAACCCGTGCGAACAAAAACAAGGCTATTTACCAAGCCCTTTCTGCCACCCTTACTTGCACCAACATAAGCCACATCAAATAACCTACTCATTCATGCATTAATATACCAGATACTCAACATCCAATTTGTACATCCATAAAAAACATCATCATTTTCATATATCAATAATAAGTAATAGCCATCATCCATGGTCTTATACAAAATGAATCAATCTTCAAGACAAGCCAACACATTTGGCCAAAACAATATAACACATGACAAGGACCAAGTCCCTATACATGCCATACTCAAAATGATAAATCTAACTATACCAAATATACAGATTGATAGTGTGGTCGAGCCTCCGATGTCCTTTGATCCCTGAGCTAGCTTGGCGATACTATTAGAAAATGGAAAGGAAAGGGAGTAAGCATAAAGCTCAGTAAGTCACATGTAAATAATTAACAACAATTACCATGCATTATCATACTCATAGCATATCATAACTTGCACCAAATTCTTAGATAATTAAAGGCATAACTTACTCATTTTCATCCTTACTAATCATACAATACAAACCGACTCATTTCTCATGAATTTCGTGTAAGTACCTGTATCACTTACAACATAATCGTAACTTTCCTTACTTTTGACACAAACTATAAATTTCCCGTTGAACCAGTTGGAATACCAATGGATACCCGAAAAGCCTCGCGCAAGAGGGTAAAAGGCCAATGCCACGTCCTAGACATAGTCTTACACTGGCACTCACATATCAACCCTGATGCCATGTCCCAGACATGGTCCTACACTGGCTTTCATAATGTGGCTGATGCCATGTCCCAAACATGGTCTTACATTAGCACACATATCATCGCTGATGCCATGTCCCAGACATGGTTTTACACTGGCTTTCATTACGTGGCCGATGCCATGTCCCAGACATGGTCTTACACTAGCACACATATCAAACGAATGTTATGGCTTGGATATCCAATCTATTCCTAAGGTTCAACCGGGAGTATGCCACATCAAATTTTGTCATGCATATTCATAACAATAATCAAACATTTTATGCAATATCAATTGTTTAATGCATAATAACAATAAAGTTGTATTATTTACGTACAACTTACCTCGGTATACAAAAAGTGGGCGACTAGATTGAATTAGTCTACTAGCTTGGTTTTTCCCTGGTCTAGGTCTGAACTCCGTTTTTCTTGATCTATAATGACAAATTCACTTATTTAATCACTACATAAATCAAGACATTCTGAAATTCCTACTTTGGCAAAATTATAGTTTTGCCCTTAGACTTTTACATAATTACGATTTTACCCCTAGGCTCGTAAAACGATTTTCATCAAATTTCCTCATTAACAAAGCCTAGATGAATCTATTTTAAGCTTATAGCAACTCACAAATCCAATTCTTTCACACATTAACTACCTATTTTACAACTTTTACAAAAAGGTCCATTTTTGTTGTTTTCATGGAAACCCCTTTCACAAAAGTTGTTTATTTAACAACCAAGATTCATTTTTTTCACTAAAAATTCAGCAAAAAAACACTAATTTTCTCATGGAAAAACCCTAGATTTTCAACCATAGTGTAAAATAGTCCCCTCATTAGCTAGATTATGCTACAAGGGTCCCAAAAGTATAAAAATTATCAAGAATGACCACTAAAATCACTTACCTGCAAGGATTGTAAGTTGCTAAAAATTTCAAGCTTCCAACACCCCTATTTGATGATATTTTCAGTGGAGAGGATGAAGATGAATGGTGATATCTTTTATTTTTCTCTTTATTTTATTTCATCATTAAGTCACCTAATTACACCAACTTTGACCAATTTGCATTTTCTTGTCCCCTATGGCCGGCCAACACTCTTATAAGGGCCTAATTGCACATTAAGGACCTCCAATTTAATGTTCTATAGCTATTTGACACCTTTAGCTTGTAGAACAAAACTTTTGCACTTTATACGATTTAGTCCTTTTTCAAAATTAAGCATGCAATCACTAAAATTAATTCACTAAAATTTTTATGCACTTATATAATCATGCTATAACACATAAACTAATATTAAAATAATTTTCTCTGACCTCGGATTAGTGGTTCCAAAACCACTATTCTGACTAGCCCTAAAATCAGACTGTTACAATTGTCCCTCATTAGGGATTTTCATCCCCAAAAAATATTACCAGCAAAAATGTTTGGGTATTGGTCTCTTATGGCCTCCTCGGGCTCCCATGTGGCCTCTTCAACCCCATTTCTATGCCATAGTACTTTCACAAGTACTATACTTTTATTTCTCAATTGCTTGACCTCTCAATGTAAAATCTTAATCGGCTCTTCACCATAGGTCATGTCTGAACAAATCTCAACCTTTGTTGGTGAAATCACATGTAATGGGTCAGAACGATAACGATGCAACATAGAAACATGGAATACATCGTGGATCTTTTCTAACTCAGATGGCAAGGCTAATCGATAAGCTACCGGTCCAATTATCTCAGTCACCTCATAAGGTCCAATAAAACGTGGACTTAATTTTCCTTTCCTACTGAATCTGAGGACTTTCAAAAATGCCTTATCACCGACTTGAAACTCAATCTCTTTTCGTTTCAAGTTCGCGTAGCATCTCTGTCTGTCTGATGCGGCCTTTAAACAACCACAACTTACTTTTACTTCCTCTTCTGTTTCTCTGACTAAGTCAACCCCGTGTATCTGATTTTCTATGAGATTGGTCCAATACAAGGGCGTTCGGCATTTATGCCCATACAAAGCCTCATAAGGCTCCATTTTCAAACTCGACTGATAACAATTGTTGTAGGCAAACTCTACCAACGGTAAATACTTTTCCCAACTGCCTTGGAACTCAAGGACACAACACCGTAACATGTCTTCAAGAATCTGAATTACTCTCTCTGACTGACTGTTGGTTTGCAGATGGAAACTGTGCTAAAATTTAACTTTGTCCCCAAAGCTTCTTCTAACTTTTTCCAAAACCGTGATGTGAACCTCGGATCTCTATCCGAAATGATCGATAAAGGTACCCCGTGAAGTCTTACAATTTTAGAAACATACAAATAGGCCAATTTCTCAAGTGGATAATCGGTGCGCATAGGTATACAATAAGCCGATTTCATAAGTCTATCAACCACAACCCAAACGACATCTTTCTTCTTTGGCGTCAATGGTAATCCAGACACAAAATCCATGGTAATATGGTCCCATTTCCACTCAGGAACCATCATGGGCTAAAGTAGACTCGAAGGAACTTGGTGTTCGGCTTTCACTTGTTGACAAATTAAACACTTAGAGACAAACTCGGAGATGTCTCTTTTCATTCTCGACCACCAATACATTTTCTTCAAGTCATTATACATTTTCACACTACCAAGATGGATGGACATACAACTGGTATGTGCCTCCTAAAAGATCTTCTAAATAAGCTCGTCGTTTTTGGGTACACAAATTCTATCTTGAAACATTAAACAATCATCTGAATCAATCTGAAAGTCTGACTCTATACCCGTCTCGCACTGAGTTATCTTAGCTTGCAACTCTTTATCACTTTTCTAAGCTTTACAAATCTCTTGCAAAAACATTTGTCCAGCTCTTAACTCAGCTATGACTGAACCATCATCAGTCACAGACAACTGGGTATTCGTAGCCCCCAAGGCAAACAATGACTTCCTACTCAAAGCATCAGCGACCACATTCGCCTTTCCGGGGTGATAGTGAATTATCAACTCATAATCCTTTATCAGCTCTAACCATCTCCACTACCATAGGTTTAACTCCTTTTGAGTCATCAAATACTTTAGACTTTTATGGTCTGTGAATACTCGGCATTTCTCACCATACAAATTGTGTCTCCAAATCTTCAGTGCAAACACTATGGCGGCCAGCTCTAAATCATGAGTCGGATAGTTTTTCTTGTGTGGCTTCAGCTGTCATGAAGCATAAGCTATTACCTTGCCTTCTTGCATAAGTACACACCCCAATCCATTTAAGGACGCATCGCTATACACCACAAATTCCTTTCCCGATTCTGGTTGCACTAGAAATGGGGCTTCAGTCAATAATGCTTTTAGTTTCTCAAAACTCTGTTGGCACTTCTCTGTCCATTCGAACTTGACATCTTTCTGTAGCAACCTCATCATAGAAGTAGCAATCATGGAGAATCCTTTGACAAACCGTCTGTAGTATCCCGCTAAGCCCAAAAAGCTTCTAAACTCTGACACAATCCTTGATAGTTTCCAATCAATGATAGCCGATATCTTACTTAGGTCAACTCTAATTCCATCACCCGGCACAATGTGTCCTAAGAATCCGACTTCTCGGAGCCAAAATTCACTTTTGCTAAATTTAGTATACAACTGCTTATCTCTTAAAGTCTACAAAACAGTTCTCAAATGCTCTGCGTGCTCACTCTCATCACGGGAATAAATTAATATATCATTGATAAAAACAAAAATGAACTTATCCAAGTATGGTAAAAAAATACGATTCATTAAATCCATAAACACGGTGGGAGCATTTGTTAAGCCAAAGGGCATGACGAGAAACTCATAATGGCCATACCTCGTCCGAAATGAAATTTTCGGTACATCTTGTTCCTTAACTCTCAGCTGGTAATAATCAGACCTCAGGTCTATCTTAGAAAACACTGTGGCTCCCTTCAATTGGTCCAACAAATTGTTGATCCTTGGCAAAGGATACTTGTTCTTAATTGTAACCTTGTTGAGCTGTTGGTAGTCTATACATAATCTCATCGACCCGTCTTTCTTTTTTCAAAAAAAGTACTAGAGCACCCCATAGAGAATAGCTTGGTCTCGCAAAACCCTTATCCGTTAACTCTTGCAACTGAACCTTCAACTCTTTTAACTCCAACGGTGCCATCCTATATGAGGCAATCGAAATAGGTGCCATACTAGGGAGTAACTCAATACCAAACTCAACTTCCCTAGCTAGAGGCAATCTAGGTAACTCTTCCAAAAACACATCCTGATACTCGTATACCACAGGCACTGACTCAATCTTTACTTTCGACTCTTGGGTATTCAACACAAATGCAAGATATGACTCATACCCTTTTCTCATGTATTTCTCAGCAATCATAGAAGAAATCAGTACAGGTAAGCTATCCGGTTCACCTGATTCAACCCGAATAATATCCCCATTTTCATATCTCAGTTCAATAAACTTACTACCATAGTTTACTAACACATTATGAATAGTCAACAATCCATGCTAATAATTAGGTCAAATTCATCAAACGGTAGTAGCATGAGGTTAGCCAGAAAACAATGGCCTCTAATCATCAAAGGACAGTTTCTATACACTTTGTCAACTATCACATGCTTGCCTAATGGGTTTGACACGTTTATCACAAATTCGGTAGACTCAACAAGCATATTCATGTTAGACACCAATTTCATACAAATATAGGAATGGGTAGACCCCAGTTCAATCAAAGCAACAACAGAGATATCATGAAGAGAAAAAAGTACCTGTAATCACATCTGGTGACGATGCCTCTTCGCGAGCGCTAATGGCATAAGTCCTTGCAGGCGCTCAACCCTCAGACCTCACGATGGACTCTCTAGGTGCACCTCTACTGCTAGCCCCACTTTTAGGGTTCTTTTGTGGTCTACCCCTCGAAGGTGCATTACTCGCTCGTACTTCTTGCTTTTTTTCTTTTTCCTCCATCTTAGGATAGTTTCAAATGAAGTGGTCTAGTGAACTACACTTGAAGCAGCCTCTATCATTTCCTCGACACTCACCAAAATTTTATCTACCACGCTACGAACACTCCGGTTTATTTGGTCGAGCACTACCAACACTCGCAATAGAAGTGGTATGAGCTTTAGATGTCGAGTACTGCTTACTCCTATTTCTATTTGAGAATCGAACTGAAGCATTAGATCGACTAGTGAACTCTCTCGATTTCTTCGATGAGGAATGAAATGATTTCCCCAACTATCTTTTCTTTGAGTCACGAGACTCAATATCAGCTTTCCTTTTCTCTTTGGCCGATTCCTCGGCCATGCAAGCTCTCTCTACTTGTACAACAAATTTCTTCAGTTCTAGAATACCAACAAACAATCAAATGTCCTCATTTAATCCGTCTTTAAACCCCATACACATGATGGCTTCGGTGGATACGCACTCCCGAGCGTATTTACTGAGCCTCACAAACTCACTCTCACACTCTGTTACTGCCATTCAACCTTGCTTCAATTCTAGAAATTCCTTCCTTTTCTGGTATATAAACCTCTGACTAATATACTTTTTACGGAACTCCTCCTGGAAGAATTCCCAAGTTATCTTTTCCCTTGATACAATCGACATAAGGGTGTTCCACCATTGGTAGGCCGAGTCTCGCAAGAGTGACACAATACACTTCATGCACTCCTTAGGTGTGCAAGACAACTCATCGAATACCCTAATGGTATTTTTAGCCAGAATTCTGCTCTCTCTAGGTCATCATCTATATTCGCTCTAAATTCCTCAGCCCCTTGCTTTCGAATTTTGCGTACCAGAGGTTTTTCTCTTCTAATCGTTTCCACTACTTGGGGAGTTGTAGGGGTAGGCTAGGGAATTAGAGGGGTGGAGGAGGTGGAGCGTTCGGGTTTGCACGAATAAACTTTGAATACCATACATTCATCATATAGAGGAAGGCTTCTCTAGACCCTCCGCCTTGACTCAGTGTCATGGGCCCACTTTCAACTCGCG
The DNA here is from genome assembly GCA_025503065.1 of Gossypium bickii. Taxonomy (NCBI): domain Eukaryota; kingdom Viridiplantae; phylum Streptophyta; class Magnoliopsida; order Malvales; family Malvaceae; genus Gossypium; species Gossypium bickii. Next base: position 30,822,987 of record CP106712.1, read on the forward strand.
CGGTCCCTTTTGCAGGAGCCGGTGCATTACTCTCGACATCACCCGCCACTACTCTGTCGGGATTTATTTACTATATAAAAACACATTTTAAATTGTCAGGAGTCATCACACTATCATAATTCATATATGGCATGTATAGCTAGACTCATACACACGCTAGGTTAGTCCGAGAATACATTAAACCATAACTCTGATACCACTAAATGTAACATCCCTTACCCGTATCCAACACCGGTACAGGGTACGAGGCGTTACCTTGCTTAAAAACATGCATACAAACAATTCTGTGCTATGAGATTTCATTCAAATTTAAAACCTTTCACATTTTGTCTTAAAATCCCTAATATGAGCATACAACCCTATAAGATATGAGAAAGGAAGGGGAGTAAGATACAAAGCTTAGTAATTAAGTATGTAAATAATAAACAATTTATTAACATACTTTTAACAATTCTCATAATATGTACTCAAGATAATACAATCATAATTGCACAAAGTTCCACTATTCACTTATGTTCATCTTAAGCTATCTATTCATAGTCACCAAATCATTTATATCTCGAGTTATAGAACTCCAAATTAAGATCCGCTAATTTTATCTGAAAATATACTCACATATCTTCTTACCATAAAATTTTTATAATTATTGGTTTAGCAAATAAGTAAATTTTATTCTTTAAAGTCTCCCCTGTTTCGCTGTCTGATAGTTCCAACCCCTCTTTACTAAAAATTAAATATATCATTGTACAGAAATCTAATGATGTTACCGTTTATTTCTATTGAAAATAAACTCATTAATAGATTCAAGAATATAAATTTTATCCCATGATTACTTTTTTACAATTTTTAATGAATTTCCAAAGTCAGAACAGGGGATTCCAAAATCATTCTGACTCCATCTCACCAAAATTCAAATATCTCAGAATATGAAATTCTTTTGCTTACACCGTTTATTGTATGCGAAAACAGACTCAATATTCTTTAATTTCATATCTTATTCAACTTCTAATTCAATTTTCACCATTTTTGGTGATTTTTCAGAGACACATAACTGCTGCTGTCCAAAACTATTTTATTTCTAAATTTCACTTTTTCATATTTTCTTTATAGTAACTTTCATTGGAACACTTACTCCGTATCAATCTTACCAAAGTTTGATCACATATCAAGCACATTGCTCTTAAGTTTACACACATATACCTGCACTTATTCATCACATTATCATATCCAATTACACTTAGTCATTACATGATCACATGTATTTTCGCTTAGTCAATTTCCTGTTGAACTCATCGAAATAATAACAGATACACGGTGGCCTGCACATAGTACCACCCTTGTAGTCGAAGCTATCTGGTACACATAGTAGCCTGCACTTAGTACTACACATGTGACCAAAACCATCACTTTCACATAGTGGCCTGCACTTAGTACCACATATGTGACCTAGCTACCTTATTCGTATCTTTTTTATTCTGAAGGTTTAACCGGGAATTCTCACTTTTCAACATTTTACCAATTCATCCATAATCAATCACAATTCATAATTTACATCAAATAATTACTCCATATTCAACCATATCTCATATAATATAATAAAATATTAAAAAAAATAAAAACAATGTATTATTTACATACAAACTTACCTCGGTAGCACAATCAGTGAAAATGACTTATTCGTCATATTCTTTGTTTTTCCCCCGTTCTAAGTCTGAATCTCATTTTCCTTGATAATCGAGCTTGGAAGCTTCAAAAACCCTAGCCATGGTTTCTTCATGGTAATTTCGGCCATAGCTTGAAGATGGACAAAAATTGGCTTTTAATTTTGTTTTTAATTTATTTTAATTACTAAATGACTAAAATGCCCTTAACTTAAAAATATTCTATTTCACCTATTTCATGTCCATTTTTGTCCAAAAAATTAACCAATGGTCTAATTACCATTTAAGGACCTCCAATTTAAAATTTCATAGCAATTTGACACCTCTAACTTCTAGAACTCAAGTTTTGCACTTTTTACAATTTAGTCCTTTTGACTAAATTGAGTGCCCAAACGTCGAAATTTTCGAACGAAATTTTCATGAAATTATTTCGTGAAATCGTAGACCATAACAATGTAATAAAAAAATTTTCTTACGCCGGATTTGTGGTCTCGAAACCACTGTTCCGACTAGGCCCAAAATCGGGTTGTTACAGTAGACATTTTAATAGGCCATTTTCAAGAACTTGGTCTTGTGATCCATTTGCTATCGAAATTGGTTCATTCAATCTTGTACATGAAATCCAATCCGCTCATTTTTCAAGATTTGAAAATTTGATTTTCTTTAATATTGAAATTGTCCAAAACAGCAAAATTGGACCAAGATTCGGTTTCTTGATTTTCTTAAAAACAAGAAAGAGAATCTTGATTTTTTTTTCGATCGTATGCGCATCTAGGGCCTTGGTAACGAAGTCTTGGGTGGTCCCGTTCAATCTTACTCGGATTTGCTTGGCCTTTGACCTTGTTATTGGGCCTTGAGGAAATTTGAGCCCATCAGGTTCATGAGCCTTATTTTGGGCCTTGAGACTCACATCACAATTTTGTTATTTTAATTGATCTAGTATCTATCATTCTCAAATCTAACTTCAAGTGTTTTTATTTATCAAATAAGTTTAATTACCTGTAGGAATAATAAAAAAATTAACTTTGAAAATAAAAAAAAAATTAAACTTATACTTTAACTCTTATTAATTATAAATATTTACAAGAGTAATTTGTAAAAGATATAAAAAAAAACATGTATATATTTAAGCATAAATGCACATATCTATGAAATATATATATAAAAGTAAGGCCCAAGGCTTTACTTCACAACATGTGCACTTTAACTACTCTTTTTCTATCCTTTAAAGATAAATGGTAAGATTCTAATTCTAATCCTTCTAGTATAAATGTAATTGCAATTTAATTCTCATCTATAAAATATATATAAAAGTAGGAATAATATTTGGTACATTGCTAATGGAGTTTTTAGATTCTAGACGAAAGGTTAGGAAGCTGACAAGTGTCTTATAGGAATATAGTGAAATATTAAAAATAAATAAATATTTAGAAAAATAGAGACACATGCAATTTTTTAAGGGTGTTTGTGGAATAAAAAAAACACATTACCAATATACCAAATACTTACACATAAAAGTAAGGCCTATTGGCCTTCTTTCATGACACATGCACACCTATTTTTCTTTTCTTTTCTTTTTTGTCCTTCAAAGATAAATGGTCAAATTTTTAGTTCTAATCCCTCTATTATAATAATATTAAGGATTTAATCCTTACATATTAATTTCATTTAATTTATCCCTTTACTTTTACAATCTATATAACTATATATTAAAGCATTTGTTGACACATGTACTATTCTTAAAACAACTCGCCTAGTAGAGACTCAATATCAAGTTACTACTTGGCGTATAAGTTGGTTAAGTTGGGTAGAATTGAGTAAGTAAAGTTTTTTTTTTTTTTGGCTCAATGGCGTACTTTGTGGGACTCGCCATTTGGTGAACTCCAAGTTTTGGAGAACTCTAGGGTTTCGCAGACTTTTTTATTAAGTATCCGCCCACCCCAACTATTTTGGGCGAACTTGTTAAGTTCGCAATTTTAATAAATTTATTTCTATATTTTGTGCGTATCATGATGACTTAATTATTCATGTTGGGGTTCGGTTGAGACCTAGTTAGGATTAAACTAGAATATTGTAGATAAATAAACTTAAAACTTGTTAACTGTGTTTAATCATGGGAATCAAGCGTGTTAGTGGGATTATTTGATTTTCCAACTAAACCTTGTCTCCGTTGCATGAGTATATAAGGATATCGTTGGCTATCATGAGTCACCTTTACATCTTATTTTTCCTAAAATATTCTATAAGTTTCTGAAAAACCTTAGTCTATAAAACTTCAGCGGAAAGGGTTCTCAGTGTTAAGTGAGCACCTACGTTTCTACGAACTTATTGGTAATTTTTGGTAAACCCTTAGGTTATTATCGAAGAGATTTATGTGTTTATAGTATTACATGCATAGACCTTCAAATTGTTCATGAAGAAGGAAACTTCCTGATTCCATGTTGTTTCATATCAATTCATACATGCATATTAAGTTTTGATAATTTAATGATCTAATAGGGATATTTATCTTTCTTTTAGCTCAAGAAGCTAATAAAGGTCCCAACAATAAGGGAAAAGGACCTGCTGAGTATATCACTATACTAGATTTTCTGGTGAGTTCCTTCTTACTTCCATGTACTATAAATTCCTTTGTTGTATATGGTGTAATGTAAGTAATCTCTCTCAATAACATATAAATGGTGTTTGTGATGTTGGTGGTTACCCAACATCATCAGAGTGAGTATGATCTGTCTGTGTCACAAAGTAAATGCCCTCTATAACACCCCTTAAACGTATTCAACGCCAGAACATGGTTCGAGGCATTACCAGACTTATAACACAAGCATTTAAAAAATTTTGAGTCATAAATTTGTGTCCAAATTAAAACCATTCATATTGTAACACCTCTTACACATATTCGACGTCGGAACAGGGTACGAGGCATTACCGGACTTAAACACAAACAAACATACAAAACTGAGACAAAATTTCCATCAAAAATTAAAAATTTTCACATACATTCATACCATCCCTAAAACGAGCCTATGAGGCTAAAAACATGCTTTGGAAGTGGTTCGGGACTAAACCAAGAACTTTAGAAAATTTTACAAAACTTACAAAAATTTTCATGTTACAGGGCTCACACGCCCGTGTGACCCTTAGAAACGCCCATGCTACAGGCCGTGTTCAAAATAGGGTGCTCTCTAACTTGTGCCACACGGCCATGCCACACGCCCGTGTGCTAGGCCGTGTGGTTAATTTAATTTCCATAATTTTTCATAAAATAAGTGCAAACTTCACATGGTCAGAGCACACGCTCGTGTTCGAGGCTATGCCGTCCACACAGCTAAGACACACACCCATGTCTCTGCCAGTGTGCTCGATACTAAGTATTCTATTTTGCAATAATTAAGGTACAGGGGACACACGGCTGGAACACATAGCCATGGGGCAAGCCATGTGTCACACACGGCCTAGACACACGCTCGTGTGGACAAAAATAAGGCTATTTACCAAGTCATTGTAACACCACTAACCTGTAACTGTCATCGGATTAGGGTTAAAGGAATTACCGGATAGATACGGAAACTTATACAAAATTGTCATACAAATGTACATCTATTTCAATCATAATGTCCCTTAAATGAGTCATCGAGACCCTAAGCATGCTTATAATCCGGGTCGGGACTAAACTAAAACAAATATAGGCATTCTCAGAAATTTTAAAATTTTTCTAAGTTTCAGGGGTTACACGCAGTGGGCAGACCATGTGCCTCCCACGGCTACTGGACACCCCCGTGTGTCTTCCTCGTGGTCGAAACTGACTTATCTTCCGCGGCCACTAAGCACGCCCATGTACTCAGGCCGTGGTCGGTCCTGCCAAAAATCACACAACTACTAGGCAGCAGACAAGTCCGTGTGCCAAGGCCGTGTACTCTTGTGTTAGCTATATACTTAGCCCACTGTCACTAGGCACGCTCGTGTGCCACAATCGTGTAACATTATAGGCCATTTTCAAGGCCAAAATGCCACCCACTTGGGTCATACCTACAAGCAAGAATTACCAACTCATTTCATGCACATATGTCAAGCAATAGCATACCAATTAAACCAACCAATTCATGCATTCAAAACTTGTTCCAAACATGTCAAATTACAAGACTATAATTCATCTCATCACAAGCATATTTCATTCATTTACTAACTCAAAACTTAATCATTTCATGGATCATCTAACCATGCCAAAACATGCTTCACACATTACAAATTCCTTTAAGCAAAATACAAACATATAACTAGCCAAAGCACATGGCTAAATTCACTGAATTTACAAATACAAAAGACTAGCCTATACATGCCACATCTAGCAAAATATATTTCCAAAATGTACCAAAAACAAGTTGATTAGTTTGATGACAATCATTGACGGTCCCGAGCCTTCAATAGCTTTGACGACCTATAAAGCAGAGAAATCACACACACGAAGTAAGCTTTCCAAAAGCTTAGTAAGTCATAATGCAAACAAACTTAGCATATAAGGTATATACATATTCATAGATATGTTGGCACATCTAAATCACTTAATAAATTATCACATATATACTTGGATTCATGTACTTGGCCATATTTGCCACATTCATGAACTCAAAAGTCTTACAAATACAAAGCTCTTTCATGCTCACATATCATATTGTTATCCCAATATACATACTCATCATAGTAAGATCATGTACATACTTACCTTATATACACACTTGGTGTAAAAATCAACGTATCTAAAACGGATTCTCTATGTACATAGCCATTCAGATTACCGACTTTGTAACACCCCTATCCCGAGCCCATCGCCGGAGTAAGGTTAGAAGCGTTACCGGACATGTAACATCCTAGATTAGGGGTTATGCGTTTGGAGCATAACCCAAGTGCTAGTGGGTTTTAAGGGGTATTTGGAGATGTTTTAAGAGTTTTTAGAACTTTAGAATGAAGGTGAAAGCTTTGGAAAAATTTTGGATTTAAGTGTAAAAGAGGAAATTAGGTGAGAGAGGCCTTAAGAATAATTTGTGGGCGTTTTGGGTCATGAAAGGGGGCTTGGTAAAGTGGCTTAAAGACGCCACTTAAGGCACAGGAATGACGCCAACAAGTGTCCGAGTTCGAGTCTTGAGGCGCATGGGAGTGTTTTATTTTTGTATTTTGCGTCAAGAAGGGAGGTTGGACCAAGACGGCTTTAAGGAAATATGCAGTGGTCTTTGGACATAAAGCAGGCCTTGGTGAAGTGGCTGCAAGGCGCCACTTAAGGGCCTGGAGGTGACGCCTGGCGCAGGTCTTTGGTTCGAGTTGCATAGGAAGCGAATAGGATTTTATTTTTATGCGTCAAGTAGGAGCTTGGCTTGGGAGGTCTTAAAAGAATTTGTGGCGGGTTTATGTCATAAAAATCGCCACGGCAGAGTGGCTTGGAGCGCTATATGCGGCTTGCGAAACAAGGGCCTTGGTTCGAATCCCGTTGGCAGCATGGGGCGTGTTTTTATTTTGCTTTGGCGCTAGGACAAGGGGGAGCTTGGGAAAGAGGTGTTAAAAGAAGTTCAGGGTGAATTATATCACAAAGAGGCATCTTGGCAGAGTGGCTGGGGCGTTATCTGCAGTGAAGCTGCAGCAGGTATTGGGTTCGAGGAGTGGGAGCAGCAGTTGGGAGTTTTAATTTTTGGTTTTTGGCGCCAGGAAAGAAGGAAACATTGGACGGCAATTGGACTTTTAATTGAAAGAGAATAAGGCTTGTTAAATCCTTTTAGAATTAATTTGGGAAGGTAAGAGATAAGGATTGTTTTATTTTATTTTAGATAATGGTAGGTTTATTTTATTTGGATTAAAAAGGTGATAAGAAGATAATTAAGGTTTTATTTTATTTTAAGTTGGTAGATAATAGATAATTGTTTTTTTATTTATTTATTTTAGATGGGTAGGATAGTTGAAGATTTATTTTAGTTATTTTGAATATGTGTAAAAGAGATAAAATAAGAGATTAAATTGGGATTTGATAATTGAAGTTTTATTTTATTTTATTTAGATAGATAGATAGAAGATTAAGGAGAAGATAATAATTGTTTTAATTTAGTTATTTTTGAATAAGCTTAGAGATTAAATAGGAGATGGATAAATGTTGACTTATTCAATTTAGTTTGAATAAGTATTGAAGAGGAAATAAGAGATTGATTTGGATTTGATAAGTGGAGATAGGTGTGCGAATTGTGTAGTTAAATAGGAGTGATCACTGTTGGAATTCTTTTCTTCAATTATTTTTCCTTTAGTAGAAATTCTCCTCTCAACTCACTCCTCCATGTGCCGAATTCTAAGAAGCCAAAAAGGCCATTTGTGTCTCTTCTTCTCCTCTATTTGTTAGCATTAGCCGAATCCTATAAGCTTCCTTTCTCTTTTCTTTGCTTGACACGCAAAAGAAACATCATAACCTAATACACTTTCTTTCTCTTGTGGCCGACTTTTCCATCAACATTTGAAGGGCTTAGCTGAACCTTGTAAGTGCTTTTCTTCTATTTGTATTTTTCTTTTATTAATAACCATAGTCGAATCTCAAAGGAGGCCGTATTCTTTTCCTTCTATCGCAAGTTCTAGTACTCAAGGGATTTCGACAGTTTCATAGTTAAGTGGTGATTCGGGATTTTTGGTAAGCAAGTTTAAGTGTGACCGATTGTGTATTATGATTTTTAGGGGCTAATCGACAAGTAAGCTGAGTATTGGGATTCTAGATTGTGTTAGATTCGAGTAGTTCGGAATTTCGCTAGAAAGTCAGGTGTGTGATTAACCCACCGTTTTCTGGGTATTTGTGTTATATGTGTATGTGTTATGAATGTGCTAATTAGTGCAGTGGAAATTGTGATATGGATACCCTCGAGGGGTATACCGTGTCGTGTAAGTACTAAATCTATGATGTGGTTATTAATATGAATATGTGATGATATGTTTGATGAACATGCTCATGCATTATCATGGCACTATTTCACGTTGCATGTGCATGGGCGGGATATGATATGAAAGAAGGACAGGGTGTACTTCGAGTACGTGGTTTGATGTTAACCTTGAGCTACATCGTGGATTGACGTTGACTGAGGTCACGTTGTGGATTATTTGCGATTAAGTTCGCGTGGTTTGATGAGTAGCTATGTGCCTCATCGTGGTTGATATCGGCTATGTGCCATATCATGGTTGATGAGTGACTATGTGTCCCATCGTGGTTTTGGTGTTAGCTACGGCTACATCGTGGATTGGCGCTAACTGAGGTCGCGTTGTGGATTATTGTGCTTAATTGCACGTGGACGGCATAGAATGCCTTTTGGAGTGAAAAGGAGAGGGTGATTTGATAATCCCCTGGTGTGTGGTAGGTTGGATAAGGGGGTGTGTAGCAGATGGGCCCTAGGTTTGGGTTGGGTTTCATTATTGCATGATTTCGTATGTGAACATATGTGAAAATGGGCCAAGCCCAGTGATATGTGGACTAATGTGGAAATGGGCCAAGCCCAGTATATGAATGTGGATCAGTGTGGAAATGGGCTAAGCCCGATATGTGGAATTATGTGGTTAATTACCTGTTACACGATAAGTGATTTGAATGTGGGCCAAGCCTGTAATGTGATAATATGTGAATATGATAATTGTTATCTGATATATGGGTTATTATGTGGTTAACATGTGGGTGGAATTCAGTGGTTTAATTACACACTGAGTCTGTATGACTCACCCAATTATTTATCAAACATCGCAGGTGATATGATGATCGGACCTGGTTGGAGTGGATACGAGGTGGTCCATGCAGAAGATGTTTTGATTATTTCAATCAGTTTATTATTAAGTATTTTGGTTTAATTTTTTATTGTAATAAGGCCCATTAAAGTATTTAAGTATTTAAGTATTTTTATTAAGTATTTTTATTATTATGTTCTATTATGGATTGACAATTTAAATATTAATTGCAAATGATTTTATTTTCTTAATTATGTATAATAAAGTTTTGAATCCGGTATTTTTATAACAATTTAATTTTTACTTAGAATATTTTAAGTCACGAAAATGTTTTATTAAAGGCAACAAATTTTTAATAGTTTTTACTCTTAAGTAAGAATATTTTCGAACGTGTTCCGCAGTGGCATTTCAAATTCGGTCGTAGTGAATGGGCCAGGTTTGGGGTGTTACAGTTTGGTATCAGAGCCCGGTTCAAAACTCGGCTTTGAGGGTTTTGGGTCCAAAAATGTTTTCAAAAATGGGCTTTTCAAAAATATGGACTTTTATTTCAGGTTATTCTGGCATGGCACCTGTATCTCCGGCCCGAAGTCCACCAGGTTAGTACTTCTAATTATTGAAGTGACTTGTTTATGTGAACTGTTATGGGCTTATTTGGGCTCGTAGATTAGAATATTAGAGCTATTGAACCCTAGGACTAGTCCACTCAAACACAAGATTCATAAGACTTAAGGATCACTAAACAAACCTGTGACTAAGTCGCCGAGCTAGGGTGTGGCAACTGTTGTGCGCATGTCTAGAGTGGATTCAGTAAGAGCTTGGTACTTAAGCAGTCCTAGCGACTCACCTCCTCTTTACTCGAATCCTACCTGCTGCGTTGTAACCGTTCACCCTAACCAAGAGGACTTAGTCATTGGCTAAACCAATGATTAAAACCCGAAAGGGAACTAGCCGTGTTTTTTTTATTTATAAAATTCCTAGTTTTAAAATCCCTAAATTACCCTTTTAATTGTAGTAAAAGATTATCGTGAAAATTTTTCCAAAATATCTCCAATTTACAAAATTACAAAAATGCCCCTGTATTGTAAATTACTTAGTTTTTGAGATTTTCAAAAAAAAACCCTCGAAACTTGGAGATTTCAAAATGCCTTGATTTGTAAAGATTTTTTTTGTGACCTCAATTTATTACCAAAATACCCCTATAGGAAAAATGACGAAATTACCCCTGGGGTAGGGAATGATCAGAAATGCCCAAAGTAGTGAAGTGAATGTTGTGGATGAATGTGAATGTGATTCTCTAAATTAGAATATTGAATTTGAATTGGAAACTTTAATTGATCGAAAGAACAACTTCTGAAAACTTCGTTTCATAAAACTGTTCGCGGATTAACAAAGTGGAACAAAAGTACTAATGCATAAAACTCTTTAATCAGATTAAATTGCGACGTTAGAAATGAGTTCTAGGCTGGATAAGGGGGTGTGTAGCGGATGGACCCTACGTTTGGGTTGGGTTTCATTATTGCATGATTTCGTATGTGAACATATGTGAAAATGGGCCAAGCCCAGTGATATGTGGACTAATGTGGAAATGGGCCAAGCCCGATATATGAATGTGGATCGATGTGGAAATGGGCTAAGCCCGATATGTGGAATTATGTGGTTAATTACCACATTGCACGATAAGTGATTTGAATGTGGGCCAAGCCCGAGAATGATATAATATGTGAATATGATAATTGTTATCGATATATGGGTTATCATGTGGTTAACATGTGGGTGGAATTCGATGGTTTAATTACACAATCGAGTCCGTATGATGACTCACCCAATTATTTATCAAACATCGCAGGTGATATGATGATCGGACCAGGGTTGGAGTGGATACGAGGTGGTCCATGCAGAAGATGTTTTGATTATTTCATTCAGTTTATTATTAAGTATTTTGGTTTAATTATTTATTGTAATAAGGCCCATTAAAGTATTTAAGTATTTTTATTAAGTATTTTTATTATTATGTTCTATTATGGATTGACAATTTAAATATTAATTGTAATTGAATTTATTTTCTTAAGTATGTATAATAAAGTTTTGAATCCGGTATTTTTATAACAATTTAATTTTTACTTAGAATATTTTAAGTCACGAAAATGTTTTATTAAAGGCAACAAATTTTTAACGGTTTTTACTATAAAGTAAAAATATTTTCGAACGTGTTCCGCAGTGGCATTTCAAATTCGGTCGTAGTGAATGGGCCGGGTTACAGGACAGATCGGAAACATTCACAGACAAAATCATACATTCAATCATCATTCTCAGACATAATGTCCCTTAATCAGGTCCTCGAGACCTTAATCATACTTATAAGTCGAATCGGGACTAAACTCAAACACATATGAAATTCCATGAAAATTAGAAACTTTTCTAAAATACAGGGGAGGCACGCCCGTGGGAGGAGACTGTGTGCCCTCCACGACTTCTAGACACCCCAGTTCATCCATCTTTGATTATCCTAACTATACCAACACGGTCATTAGGCACGCCCGTGTGCCATGGTCGTGTACTTTTAGGCCATATACTGACTTCCCCACCACGGCTACCAAGCACGCCCGTGTCGAGGCCGTGTACTTTTATGTTAGCTACTGACTTGCACACCACAGCCAGATGACACGCCTGTGTGCCAGAACTGTGCGACATTATAGGCCATTTACAAGGCCAAAATGCCACCCACAAAGGGTCATACCTACAAGCCATATTCAACAAGATATTTTATGCACATAAAACAATCAAAAGCATACCAAAATAACCATTCAAACCTTACATTCAAAGCCAATCCCAACTATGGCAATCTCAAGGATTAAAACTCATATCATTACAAGACTAATTCATGCATTTTGCTCTTTCATACATGGCCATTCCACATTCTTTCATCATACCAAAAGATACATTCTATAACACATTCATTTAAGCAAAGTTTCAATTCTTAAATAGCCAAATCACATGGCTAAGATCACATAACTATTTGTACCAAAATACTAGCCTATACATGCCATATCTAGCTTTATACAATATCAAAATGTACCAAAATAAGTTCTATAGTGTGATGACGATCCAAGATGGTCCCTAGCCTTCAGTAGCTTTGACAACCTATAAAACAGCTTAAACACACACAGAGTAAGCTTTCCAAAAGCTTAGTAAGTCAATATACAAACAACTTAGCATAAAATGCATATATTTGCTTTGGTTCATACACTATTGACCACATTAGCCATATTCACAATTCAAAGATCATATAAACACATATCTGATTTCACCAAAACTTTATACAACATATCATCAATTCCGTATTCATAGCATCATAGTAAGATCATATTGATGCTTACATTGTATACACAATTAGTGTATAATCAACATACCTGAATTGGATTTACCATCACATATTTGTTCATAACTCGGATTTGCAATTAGTATCATAGACTTGCCCGTTGAACCGTAATAAATCTAATAGGATACTCAGAAAGTTCAGAATAATCGTACAATGCCAATGTCCCAGACGAGGTCTTACATGCACTCGGATATCGATGCCACTGTCCCAGACAGGGTCTCATACGAATCAAAACGATGTCGATGTCCCAGACATAGTCTTACACGTAAGTATCATAATGATGCCAACGTCCTAGACGCGGTCTTATACGTAAAGTTTATATTAATGCCAATGTCCCAGACATGGTCTTACACATAATCAGATATCGATGCCATTGTCTCGGACAGGGTCTTACACGAATCTCAAATCAATGCCAGCATCCCAGACGTGGTCTTAGATGATAAAACAGAATAGATACCTATGTCAAGGTTCGTACGAGGCTTCTCAGACTTAGTTGATATATCGAACTTATCTCGGCATTCAATTACAGCATTTCTTATAAGCATTCATTATCATCATTAAACATGTGAACAATTACAAATGCATACACATTCATTTATTTGTATAGTGACTTACCTCGGATTCGGTTTATCGGAATAGAAAACGGCTACTTGATAACTTTCGCTTTCTCGCGATCTAAATCCGTTTTCTTCGGTTCTTGATCTAAACATGTTCAGAATTAACCCTTTTATTCACTAGTTCATTCAATTCAACCCAAAGACACACATTTAGGGTAATTTGCAAAATATCCCTCATATTTGCACAACTTAGCAATTTAGTCCATTTTTCTCAAAACACCAATTTCACAAAATCCACTTATACACAAGCTTGGCCGAATATATACACATCACATACAAGCCCACATTTTTCATCAAATTAATAAATTAGTCCTCCAAAATAACATTTTCTCAATTTAGCCCTATTTAGCTAAATTCATCAAAAACTCAAAAACAAACTATGTCAAACAAACACATATATTTCATATTTCATCCTCAAACATCATAAAACTTATGAATTCATCAATGACTCATTTCAAAAACTTCATCAATACACAAAATTGAGACATGGGCTTGATAGTAGATGAAGCAACGATTGCAAAAACGTAGAAATTATTAAAAACGGATCGAAAACTAACCTTGAATTCAAGCTCTCAAATGGCCGAATATACAAGCTTCAAAACTTTCTTTTTCCTTTATGGTTTCGACAAGAGGATGAATATCATAAAGCCACTAACCCTTTTTCTTTTATTATAAACTAATAGATTATAAAATACATCTAATATAAAATATAATATACATTATCATAAAAATAATAAACATTATTATAACATACAAAACTCATTCCATTTATTAGCTTGCTGTCCACTAACCATGCAAATGGCTTAATTGCCATTCAAGGCCACAATTTTTATAAGCCATAACACATAAACACTTTAACATATAGCATACAACTTTCAAATTTAATGCAATTTCATTCTTTCGTCAAATTAAACACACAGACATACAAATTAGTTCGCAGAAATTTATCAGATGCTAAATCACATATCAATGGCATAGAAAATAATATTAAAATATTATACGAACACAGATTTGTGGTCCCGAAACCACTGTTCCGACTAGGGTATAAACCAGACTATTACAATTCTCCCCCTTAGGGATTTTCATCCCCGAAAATCTTACCGTTAGACAGATTCAGATATTGTTGTCTTATTGAATCTTCAGGCTCTCACGTAGCCTCTTCTATCCCGTGTCGATTCCACAGTACTTTCACTAACAGAATTTTCTTATTTCTCAACTCATTCACTTCATGAGCTATGATACGGATATGTTCCTCTTCATATGTGATATCAGATCTGATTTCGATTTCAGATGGGACAATCACATATGACGGATCAGATCGATATCTACTAAGCATCGAAACATGAAATACATCGTGTATCTTTTCTAGTTCAGAAAGCAACTTCAATTTATATGCAACAGGCCCGACACTTTCAATGATCTCATACGGTCCGATGAACCTCGGACTTAATTTACCTTTAAGTCCAAATTGAAGCACTTTCTTCTATGGGGACACTTTTAGAAATACTTTTTCGCCAATTTCAAATTCTATATCTTTTTGTTTCAAGTCTGCATAAGACTTTTGACGATCAGATGCTGCTTTCAAACAATCTCGGATCAATTTCACTTTCTGCTCTGAATCGTTTATCAAAACAACCAATGTAGCTTATTCTCACTGAGTTCAGTCCAATACAAAGGTGTACGACATTTTCGTCCGTACAAAGCTTCATAAGGTGCCATTTTGATGCTCGTCTAAAAACTGTTATTATACGTAAATTCGATCAATGGCAGATACTGTTCCCACGAACCATGAAACTCTAGTACACAGCATCTTAACATTTCTTCCAGAATCTGAATAGTTCGTTCAGACTGACCATCAGTTTGCGGATGGAAAGCTGTACTGAAGTGTAATTTCGTTCCCAAAGTTTCTTATAATTTCTTCTAGAATCTCGACGTAAACCTCGGATCTCTATCGGATACAATAGACAGTGGCACCCCGTGCAATCTCACAAACTCAGAGATATAAAGCTCGGCTAATTTGTCAAGTGATAGTCAGATCTAACTGGAATGAAATGGGCAGATTTCATTAATCTATCAATCACGACCCATATTGCATTTTTCTTTCTTGGAGTCTGAGGTAAACCAGAAACAAAGTCCATGGTTACTCTATCCCATTTCCACTCGGGAATCAGAATTGGCTGAAGCAATCCAGACGGAACTTGATGTTCGGCTTTTACTTGTTGACAGACTAAACATTTCGAAACAAAGTCAGAAATGTCTCATTTCATACCAGACCACTAGTAGTGTCGTTTCAAATCATGATACATTTTCGTACTTCCGGATGAATAGATAGACGACTGTTATGAGCTTCATTCAAGATCAACTGAACCAACTCTGGATTTCTCGGAACACAGATAAGATCCTGAAATCTCAAACAATCATCAACAATTTGAAATCCAAATTTGGAATTCACCTCACACTGAGCTCGTTTCGCTAATAATTCATTATCAGATTTCTGAGCATCACATATCTGTTGTAGGAACAACGATTTTGCTTTTAATTTAGCTAACACAGAACTATCATCAGAAAAATCTAACTGAGCATTCAAAGCACATAATGCAAACAATGATTTTCTACTCAAACTATCAGCAACAACATTTGCTTTACCCGAATGATAATCAATCACAAGCACATAATCTTTTAGCAGCTCTAACCATCTTCTTTGACGCAGGTTCAAATCTTTCTGAGTCATCAGATATTTCAGACTTTTATGATCTGAAAACACGTGACATTTGTCACTGTACAGGTAATGACGCCAAATCTTTAGCGTAAACACAATCGCATCTAACTCAAGGTCGTGCGTCGGATAATTCTTTTCATGAGGCTTCAACTGTCTCGAGGCATAAGCTACAACTTTGCCTTCCTGCATCAAAACACATCCCAGACCATTTAACAAAGCATCACTGTATACAACAAATTCTTTACCCGATTCCGGCTGTACTAACACTGGAGGTTTTGTTAATAGAGTTTTCAACTGATCAAAACTTTTCTGACACTTATCTGACCATTCAAATCTGACATATTTCTGAAGTAATTTAGTCAACGGAGTAGCTATTGTCGAAAATCCTTTCACAAATCTTCGATAATAACCAGCCAAACCCAGAAAACTGCGGACTTCAGATACCTTTTTCGGAGGTTTCCAATTCAGAATAGTAGAAATCTTGCTCAAATCAACTCGAATCCCAGATGCTGACACAATATGCCCCAAAAAACTAACCTCGTGCAACCAGAATTCACATTTGCTGAATTTTGCATACAATTGCTTTTCTCTCAACTTTCAAATGTTCTGCATGCCCAACCTCATCACGAGAATAAATCAAAATGTCATCTATGAATACCACAACAAATCGATCCAGGTACGGTCTAAAAATTCTATTCATCAGATCCATAAAAACAACAGGAGCATTGGTTAGTCCAAATGGCATAACTAAAAATTTGTAATGCCCGTACCTCATTCTGAAAGCAGTCTTCGGAATATCTGAATCTTTCACTCTCAACTGGTAATATCCCCCGATCTCAGATCAATCTCAGTAGCTCCTTTCAACTGATCAAACAAATCATCAATTCTGGGCAACGGGTATTTATTCTTTATTGTCACCTTATTCAACTAATGATAATCGATACACATCCTCATCATGCCATCTTTCTTTTTCACAAACAAAACCGGAACCCTAAGGCAGGCGAAAACTTCGGTCTAGCAAACCTGTCTCGATCCAATTCTTGCAGCTGTGACTTTAACACTTTTAACTCTATTGGTGCCATTCTATACGGAGCTATCGAAATAGGTGTAGTACCAGGCAACAATTCAACACCAAACTCAACTTCTCGAACCGGAGGTAAACCCGGTAACTCTTCAGGAAACACATCAGAAAACTTACAGACAATAGGCACTGACTCAATCTTCCTTTCAGACATTTTCGAATCAATCACATAAGTGAAATATGCCTCATAACCCTTATTCAAACAACTCTGGGCTTTTAAAACAGATATCACAGTAGGCAATCCACTCAAATCATTAGACTCAACTCGTACAATCTCATCATTCAGACATCTCAAATCTATAGTCTTTCTTTTGTAGTTTACAATAGCATCATGCATAAACAACCAATCCATACCCAGAATAATATCAAACTCATCAAATGGAAAGAGCATCAGATCAGCAGGGAAACAAATATCTCGAAACATTAACGGACAGTTTTTGCATACTTTGTCAACAAGGACACTTTTACCTAAGAGGTTCGATACTTTTATAGTAAACTCAATAGACTCTTCAGGCAAAGTATTGCTGAACACTAAATTCATGCATATATATGAATGAGTAGAACCAGGGTCTATCAAAGCAATCACAGAAGTATCATAAAGAGTAAAAGTACCCGTTATAACATCTGGTGAAGAAGCTTCCTCTCGAGCTCGGATAGCATATGCTCTGGCTGGAGCTCTAGCTTCAGATCTGACAACATTGTCTCCCGTAGTTCTCTGACTACGACTAACATTTCTGACATTTTTCGATGGCCTACCTCTCATAGGTGCATTATCAGATCTCAAATTTTGAACAGTCTCTAGTTCGACAGACTCAGGGCAATCACGTATAAAATGATCAAGCGATCCACATCTAAAGCAAGCTCTATCGTTTAATCTACAACTGCTCGGATGTCTTTTTCCATAATGTTTACATTCAGGTCTTTCGGATCGAACATTACCAACACTGGCCACTGAAGTTGCTGGAGTTTTAGAACTCATTTGCGGTCTGGATTTATTTCTATTCGCATGTCCCACATTATCTCTGGAACGACACTGGTTATCTCTGAATTTCTTCGAAGATGACTGAAATGATTTGCTTGGAAATCTTTTTCTCAGATAACGGGCTTCAGATTCAACTTTTCTCTTATCTTTCCCGAGTACCTCAATTTTGCAAGTTCTGTCAATGAGTACAACAAACTATTTTATTTCCAAAATCCCGACTAACAGACGAATGTCTTCATTAAGGCCATCTTCAAACCTTTTGCACATTATAGCTTCAGATGATACACATTCTCGAGCATACTGACTCAGTCTCAAAATTCTCGTTCATATTCCATAACAGACATACGGCCCTGCTTTAGTTCCAGAAATTCCTTTCGTTTTTGATCAACGAATCTCTCACTGATATATTTCTTCCGAAACTCGATCTGAAAGAAATCCCATGTCACTCGTTCTCTCAGAACAACAGAAATCAGAGTTTTCCACCATTGATATGCTGCATCTCGGAGTAATGATACAATACATTTTATGCATTCATCTGGAGTCAGAGACATTTCATCAAATACCCAGATCGTGTTTTCAATCCAGAACTCAGCCTTTTTAGCATCATCACCTTTAGTAGCTCGGAATTCTTCTGCCCCATACTTACGGATCTTGTCAACAGGAGGCTTATTCAATAGATTCGGATGTATAATTGGTGGCACAACTGTAGTCTGAGGGGGATTAACTGGGAGCAGGGGTTGTGAAACAGTCGGGTTATTCTTTACAAACTGAGTGAACCACTCACTCATCATCTGGAAGAAAGCTTGTTTAGCTTCTCACTCTTGACCGCTCGTAGCCGGTTTTGATTCAGAGGGCGTTGTCCCTTGTGCGGGAGCAAGCGTATTACTTTCTACGTCGTCAGCTACGGCTTTTTCGGGATCCATTACTATATGAAAATCACATTTATACATCAGGATTCATCACACTATCACATTTCAGATATATGGCATGTATAGCTAGACACTGACACGCTATGTTAGTCCGAGAATCGGCTAAACCGTAGCACTAATACCAACCAAATGTAACACCCCTATCCCGAGTCCATCGCCGGAGTAAGGTTAGGAGCGTTACCAGACAGATCGGAAACATTCACCGATAAAATGATACATTCAATCATCATTCTCAGACATAATGTCCCTTAATCGGGTCCTCGAGACCTTAATCATACTTATAAGTCGAATCGGGACTAAACTTAAACACATATGAAATTCCATGAAAATTTGAAACTTTTCTAAAATACAGGGGAGACACGCCCGTGGGAGGAGACCGTGTGCCCTCCATGGCTTCTAGACACCCCCGTGCATCCATCCTTCATTATCCTAACTATACCAACACAGTCATTAGGCACGCCCGTGTGCCATGGCCGTGTACTTTTGGGCCATATACTGATTTCCCCACCACGGCCACCAAGCGTGCTCGTGTCGAGGCCGTGTACTTTTATGTTAGCTACTGACTTACACACCACGGCCACCAAGCGTGCCCGTGTCGAGGCCGTGTACTTTTATGTTAGCTACTGACTTACACACCACGGCCAGATGACACGCCCATGTGCCACAATCGTGTGACATTATAGGCCATTTACAAGGCCAAAATGCCACCTCAAAGGGTCATACCTATAAGCCATATTCAACAAGATATTTTATGCACATAAAACCGTCAAAAACATACCAAAATAACCATTCAAACCTTACATTCAAAACCAATCCCAACTATGGCAATCCCAAGGATTAAAACTCATATCATTACAAGACTAATTCATGCATTTTGTTCATTCAAACTTGGCCATTCCACATTCTTTCATCATACCAAAAGATACATTTTATAACACATTCATTTAAGCAAAGTTTCAACTCTTAAATAGCCAAATCACATGGCTAAGATCACATAACTATTTGTACCAAAATACTAGCGTATACATGCCATATCTAGCTTTATACAATATCAAAATGTACCAAAATAAGTTCTATAGTGTGATGACGATCCAAGATGGTCCCGAGCCTTCAATAGGTTTGACGGCCTATAAAACAAATTAAACACACACAGAGTAAGCTTTCCAAAAGCTTAGTCAATATACAAACAACTTAGCATAAAATGCATATATTTGCTTTGGTTCATACACTATTGACCACATCAGCCATATTTACAATTCAAAGATCATATAAACACATATCTTATTTCACCAAAACTTTATACAACATATCATCAATTCCATATTCATAGCATCATAGTAAGATCATATTGATGCTTACCTTGTATACACAATTAGTGTATAATCAACATACCTGAATTGGATTTACCATCACATATTTGTTCATAACTCGGATTTGCAATTAGTATCATAGACTTGCCCGTTGAACCGTAATAAATCTAATAGGATACTTCAGAAAGCTTAGAATAATCATAAAATGCCAACGTCCCAGACGAGGTCTTACATGCACTCAAATATCGATGCCACTGTCCCAAACAGGGTCTCATACAAATCAAAACGATGCCGATGTCCCAGACATGGTCTTACACGTAAGTGTCACAATGATGCCAACGTCCCGATGTGGTCTTATACGTAAAGTTTATATTGATGCCAACATCCCCGATGTGGTCTTACACATAATCAGATATTGATGCCATTATCCCGGACAAGGTCTTACACGAATCTCAAATCAATGCCAACGTCCCAGACGTGGTCTTACATGATAAAACAGAACAGATACCTATGTCAAGGTTCGTACGAGGCTTCTCAAACTTAGTAGATATACCGAACTTATCTTGGAATTCAATTACAGCATTTCTTATAAGCATTCATTATCATCATTAAACATGTGAACAATTACAAATACATACACATTCATTTATTTGTATAGTGACTTACCTCAGATTCGGTTTATCGGAATAGAAAATGTCTACTCAATAACTTTCGCTTTTCTGCGATCTAAATCTGTTTTCCTCAGTTCTTGATCTAAATATATTCAGAATTAACCCTTTTATTCACTAGTTCATTCAATTCAATCCAAAGACACACATTTAGGGCAATTTACAAAATAACCCTCATATTTGCATAACTTAGCAATTTAGTCCATTTTTCTAAAAACACCAATTTCACAAAATCAACTTATACACAAGCTTGGCCAAATATATACCCATCACATACAAGCCCACATTTTTCATCAAATTCACAAACTAGGCCTCCAAAATAACATTTTCTCAATCTAGCCCTATTTAGCTAAATTCATCAAAAACACACATATATTTCATATTTCATCCTCAAACATCATAAAACTTATGAATTCATCAATGACTCATTTCAAAAACTTCATCAATACACAAAATTGAGACATGGGCTTGATAGTAGACGAAGCAATGATTGCAAAAACGTAGAAATTATCAAAAACGGATCGAAAACTAACCTTGAATTCACGCTCTCAAATGGTCGAATATACAAGCTTCAAAACTTTCTTTTTCCTTTATGGATTCGGCAAGAGGATGAATATCATAAAGCCACTAACCCTTTTTCTTTTATTATAAACTAATAGATTATAAAATACATCTAATATAAAAAATAATAAACATTATTATAACATACAAAACTCATTCCATTTATTAGCTTGCCGTCCACTAACCATGAAACTTGCTTAATTGCCATGCAAGGCCACAATTTTTAAAAGCCATAACACATAAGCACTTTAACATATAGCATACAACTTTCAAATTTAATGCAATTTCATCCTTTTGTCAAATTAAACATACAGATATACAAATTAGTTCACGGAAATTTATCACATGCTAAATCACATATCAACGGCACAAAAAATAATATATAAATATTATACAGACTCGAATTTGTGGTCCCAAAACCACTGTTCTGACGAGGGTATAAACCGGACTGTTACAGACTTGCCCGTTGAACAGTAGGATACTCATGAAGCTCGGAATAGTGGTACAATGCCAACGTCCCAAATGAGGTCTTACATGCACTCAAATATCGATTCCACTATCCTGGACAGGGTGTTACATGAATCAATATGATGTCGATGTCCCAGACATGGTCTTACACGTAAAGCTCAGATCGATGCCAATGTCCCAGACGTGGTCTTACACGTAAAACTCATATTGATGCCAACATCCTAGACGTGGTCTTACACGAAATCTCAAATCAACGCCAACGTCCTAGACGTGGTCTTACATGATAAAAAAAAACAGATACCTATGTCATGACATAGCTAATCCTATATGTTCCTAGGTCCGAACGAGACTTCTCAGACATTGTCGCTATATCGACCTTATCTCGTAATTCATATGCATAACATCTCATAAACATTCATTATCTTTATTAGTCATATGAGCATTTACAAATTCATACAAGTATGTTTATTTGCATAGTGACTTACCTCAGATTCGGCTTAGTAGAAATAGAAACGACTATTCCTTTACTTTTGCTTTCCTACGATCTAAATCCAGTTTCCTCGGTTCTTGATCTATACAAATTCAGAATTAACCCTTTTATTCACTAACTCATTCAATTCAATCCATACACACATATTTAGGGCTATTTTCAAATTAACCCTCACATTTGCAGAATATATCAATTTAGTCCATTTTTCTGAAAACATCAAATTCAAAAATCAACCTACAGTCATGCTTAACGAAATGTACATATATATCATACAAGCCCATAGTTTCCATCAAATTAGCAATTTAGTCCCTCAATTTGCTATTTTCACAATTTAACCCTATTTAGCTAAATTCATCAAAACTTCAAGAACAAAACATGTTCATCTAGCACAAATCTTTCATTTAACAACTAAACTCATCTCAAAACTAAACATATCAAGAATGGCATCTCACACAAAAATCATCAATTCACAAAATTAATACATGGGTTTTGTAGCTCTCAAAGCAACGATTACAAAAACGTAGAAATTATCAAAAACTGATCGAAAACTAACCTTGAATTCAAGCTCTCAAATGGTCGAATATACAAGCTTCAAAACTTTCTTTTTCCTTTATGGTTTCGGCAAGAGGATGAATATCATAAAGCCACTAACCCTTTTTCTTTATTATAAACTAAAAGATTATAAAATACATCTAATATAAAATATAATATACATTATCATAAAAATAATAAACATTATTATAACATACAAAACTTATTCCATTTGTTAGCTTGCCGTCCACTAACCATGAAAATGGCTTAATTGCCATGCAAGGCCACAATTTCTAAAAGCCATAACACATAAGCACTTTAACATATAGCATACAACTTTCAAATTTAATGCAATTTCATCCTTTTGTCAAATTAAACACACAGACATACAAATTAGTTCACGGAAATTTATCACATGCTAAATCACATATCAACGGCACAGAAAATAATATTAAATTAATATACGGACTAGGGTATAAATCGGACTGTTACAGACTTGCCCATTGAACAGTAGGATACTCAAGAAGCTTGGAATAGTCATACAATGCCAACGTCCCAAACGAGGTCTTACATGCAGTCGGATATCAATGCCACTGTCCCGGATAGGGTCTTACATGAATCAATACGATGCCGATGCCCCAGACATGGTCTTACACGTAACGCGCAGATCGATGCCAATGTCCCAGACGTGGTCTTACACGTAAAACTCATATTGATGCCAACATCCTAGACGTGGTCTTACACGAAATCTCAAATCAATGCCAACGTCCTAGACGTGGTCTTACATGATAAAAAAAAATGGATACCTATGTCATGACATAGCTAATCCTATCTGTTCCTAGGTTCGAACGAGACTTCTCGGACATTGTCGCTATATCGACCTTATCTCGTAATTCATATGCACAACATCTCATAAACATTCATTATCTTTATTAGTCATATGAGCATTTACAAATTCATACAAGTACGTTTATTTGCATAGTGACTTACCTCGGATTCGGCTTAGTAGAAATAGAAACGACTATTCCTTTACTTTCGCTTTCCCGCGATCTAAGTCCGATTTCCTCGGTTCTTGATCTATACATATTCAGAATTAACCCTTTTATTCACTAACTCATTCAATTCAATCCATACACACATATTTAGGGCTATTTTCAAATTTACCCTCACATTTGCACAATATATCAATTTAGTCCATTTTTCTGAAAACATCAAATTCAAAAAATCAACCCACAGTCATGCTTAACCGAATGTACATATATATCATAGAAGCCCATAGTTTCCATCAAATTAGCAATTTAGTCTCTCAATTTGCTATTTTCACAATTTAACCCTATTTAGCTAAATTCATCAAAACTTCAAGAACAAAACATGTTCATCTAGCTCAAATCTTTCATTTAACAACTAAACTCATCTCAAAACTCAACATATCAAGAATGGCATCTCACACAAAAATCATCAATTCACAAAATTAATACATGGGTTTTGTAGCTCTCAAAGCAACGATTGCAAGAACGTAGAAATTATCAAAAACTGACTAAAACATACCTTGAATTTGTGCCTTAATCTGGCCGAATGTAACAAGCTCTTCTAGTTTTCTTTATTTTATGCATTCAGTGGACGAGTGAATGAATTAATGCCCATTTTTCATGTTTTGTGTTATTAAAATATATTAATAACCATTTTACCAATTAAACCTTTCACAATAATAAGGTATACATATATATATCAAGGGTATAATTGCCCTTTGTTCATCCACTTTCCACTTATTGGCATATTTGCCTATTAAGGCCACAATATTCAAAAGCGACATCACTTAAGTACTTCAACAAATAGTAAGCAACTTTTACAATTAATGCAATTCAATCCTTTTGCCAAATTAAACACACAAACGAACAAATTAACTTACGAAAATTTAACACATGCTTAGTCACATATCAACGACACAGAAAATAATATTAAAATATTTTACGGACTCGAATTTGTGGTCCTGAAACCACTGTTCTGACTAAGGTATAAATTAAACTATTACAATTCCCCCCTTAGGGATTTTCTATAATATCCGGGATTTTGGGCTTGTGCATTTTGCTTAAATGTATGAAGTACTATGCCTATGTGTGTTTTGAATGTGTTTTATAGATTTCGGGAACTTTAGAAGGTAGAAGAATGCCTTAGAAAATATTAGGTTTTAAGTCTTAAAGGGGGAGCTAGGCAAATGAGGCCTTAAGGAAAATTGTAGGGGAAATGGGACATAAAAATAGGCTTGTTAAAGTGGCAAGAAGGCGCCACTTAAAGCCTTGAGCAGTGACGCCACAAGCAGTGTGCAAGGCCTAGGTTCGAGTAGCAAGGGGAGCACTTGTGGAATTGTTTTTGCGTCAGGAAGGAAGGGAGTTGGACGGCATGGGGAGACTGAATGGATGAGCTTTAGATGTGGTCAAATTCCTTTTAAAATTTCGGCTAAGGGCAAGGATAATGCTTGACTCATTCAAAATATTTGAAATGAGTAGAGAAGAGGAAAAATAAGAGAAAAACAAGGAGAAGCTAGTGTTTGAGTGTTAGCCGAATTCAAGAGAGGGAGTGAGATAAGGCATTCGGTCATACAAGGGGGGCTATGTGCCGAAAGTTTAAGGCTATCAAAGTGATATTTTGGCTATTTTCTTTTGTTGAAATTTGTTCTATTCTGTCATGAACTTTCAACCCTTTTTCTTTCATAATCAAACCTCACCAAAAATTCGCTCTTTTTCTCTCATTTAGACCTTGGCCGAATCATCACAAGGCCATTAGGGTCAATTGTTTTCTCTCATTTGTTTAAGGTAAGCCGAATCTACTATCTTTCCTTCTCATTTTTTTCTTTCTATTATACTTAGGCCGAACTTCTCCCTCCCCAAAAGTTCATCATTGTCGAAATTCTTAGGTCAACACATCACCATTGCCGAACCTTTGTAAACCTCACCTCTTTTCTTTCCCATTGGTTAAGGCTCAATATCTCTGAGGGTTCAAGCAAAGTGCAGTCGATTTCAACAGTAAGGGTAAGAAGCAACTGTTGTTTGTTTTCTTTCTTTTCTTTTAGGTTAGCCGAAAGTTGGAAACTAATCTCTTTTATTCTCTTGGCCGAAACCTTGAAAGGGATCTTTTAGGATTATTGTAGCTAACGTTTGGGGAAGTAATCATTCGAGATTTGAATATCCACGGTAAGTGAAGTGTGATTTAGGCCGAAGGCCATTTGCTTTGGTCCATTAAGAGTTAGAATCGACACTAACATAGGTTATGCAGGGATTTTGACATCTTCATAAGGCAAGTGGTATTTTCGAGATTTAGATCCACAAGGTAAGGGAGTATTAGTATTCGGCCAAGGCTATATTAAGTGTTAGTGACTAGCCGATTTTGACTAGGGTTTTTAGGAAGGAGTACAATCTGTTTCGGTAGACTTTTAGGATTCAGTGAACATGTTAGAAAACCAGGTGTGTGGCCCTACACTAATTCTTGATAGATTTATGGTATTGATTTAATACATGTGTTAATGGAAATGTGAAAAATGTGGCTAAAGGTACCATTCAGTGGTACAAAGTATTCAGGTACGTCAACCTTTAAATAATGTTTTATGAACATTGAATATGACACATATGTGAATTTGTTATGAATATGGAATAAGGTATATGGCATGATTTCTACATGTTTTGTATGACGCATGGGCATATGGGTGATTATGAAAAGGGGAAGTGATCTGGTGGTTTTTACAACATTATCTAGTGACTCATGTCATATAATCTGAATCTGGTGACTAATGTCACATATTATTATATTTGGTGACTCATGTCACATAATCTGAATCTGGTGACTAATGTCACATATTATTATATCTGGTGACTCTGTCACATTATCTGGTGGCTATGCCACGATTATAAGGGCGATGTGCAGTTGACTGCAGCGACTGCCTTCGATGGTGTGTAGCGGATGGAGGGTCGATTTAGTAATCCCCACGGTGTGATTGGCAGGTATGGGTGATGTGTAAAGGATGGATATTTAGGTGGGTTTGGGATTGCATCATTGCTTATATTTGTTATGTATGATTTGATATGCCTAAATCGTTTGGGAGTTTGTGTTGGTTGTTACACACTGAGTCTGTTTGACTCACCCCTCGTGGGCTAACGTTTTGCAAGTGACACTCAGTAATTGGACCGGGTTGGTAGGGACTTAGTGGTGGCCAATGCTCAGCTCAGTGTTATTTTATTTTGAGTTTTTATATTTAAGTTTTGGATTTATTTCGGGTTTTGTTTTGTTGTAATAAGGCCATTACTATTAAACTGTTTTATGCTTTCATTTTAAATTTCCATTATGATATGACAAATTTTAAACCAAATGTTAAACAACTTTTCTTAAAATAATTTCAAATGTGTTGAAATTCGGCAACTTCTTATAACTTATAGTTTTCAAGTACGAAAATAATGTTTTAATAAAATATAGACTTTAATAATGACACCGATTTCAATTTAATCACAACACAACTCGATTTCTCTTCCAAAATGATCGAATTTTCCAAATTAACAAGCAAGCTTTTAAAGTGTTTTACTCCAAGAGCATGCCAGATCCGGTCGAGGCTCGTGGGCCGGGTTTTCGTCCCCGAAAATCTTATCGCTAAACAGAGTTAGATATTGTTGTGATTGTCGAAATCAAAGCTTTAAAATTTATAAAGAGAATGATCGAACCTGGAAACTAACTCTGATAACGATTAAAGGCAAGTGTACCATCGAACAGTAGTATAACTTAGGCAAGATTGGATTATCGAACCCAAAGGAACTAAAAGTACTAATACTAACTTTTTTTCCGTTATTTAGCCTAAATATTAAGTGATTGGTTGTTTAATCTAAAATTAACTAACTACCAAGCTAAGACGCAAAGACAAAAAGACTAAATTGGGGACATAACTTTCAGAAAAACTCAGTTGATTTAGACGATACCCTTAGGAAGAATTCACCTAGACTTCACTTGTTATCTAACACTGAACTAGACTATTTATTTACTTAGTTTGATCCGTAAGACTCCATAACGTATATTAAACCCTCTCTCAAGTCGAATAACGTCTAACCCTAGGTTAATTAATGGAAATCTCTTTCTCACTTAATAACCCCCTAGAATAGCAGTAAATCGATCTATGGACTCCCGTATTAGGTTTCACCCTAATCCGAAAAAATCTCGTCACCCTATCTCTAGGCGTGCGATCAACTCCGCTTAATTATGCTAGATCTACTCTTAAGCAAGGACCTTTGCTCCTCCACCTAAGCACATTAAATTTGGATTAAGCTCACATAATTAAGAACAAACTAAGTATTTATCTTATAGTTCAGAAAACAATATCAAGATTCATTTAGGTTTCATCCCCTTTAGGTATCTAAAGGGTTTAGTTCATAATAAATAAAGAAAACATCTCAAGAGAAAAGATAAAACAAAACATAGGAAATCCCTAAAACTCCCTAAAGGAATTGAAGGAGAGATCCACCGTCTTGAGTAGAATTCCGGCTTCTTGAGATGGATCAACTGGCTATCCTTCGAGTAATTCCCACAACTCTAACCTTTTCGGCTTGGCTTCTTGGCCTAGCTGACTGCCCCTTTTCAAGATACACCTAGGGGGTTTATATAGGCTCTCGAAATAGGTTTCTTTGCCCTTAAGTATCCAGATCCAATTGAAATTGCTCTTTCCAGTAATAGGGACACGGCCATGGCACTCGCCCGTGTAGATCGTGGCCAGGCTATGTTTGGACTTCTTTAATGAGGCACGGCCGTGTAACTCGAGGTTAGGCCTTATTCTAGTTGCTTGATGAGGCACGGTCGTGTGGGCTAATGTCCAGGCCGTGTCGATTTCCTCCTTGGCCCAATTTAGTCCATTTAAGGCCCGTTTCTCATTCTTTTTATCCTAGGGTGCTTTCCTGTATATAAGACAAGAAAAGAAAGGATTAAGAGCACCTTTTTACATAAACTAAGGGATAAATCATCCAAAAGCATACTAAATGTGGGATTAAAATATGTTACTATTACGGTTTATCATGTTGTCTCATTGAATTTTTAGGCTCCCACGTAGCTTCTTCTATTCCGTGTCGATTCCACAGTACTTTTACTAAAGGAATTTTCTTATTTCTCAATTCATTCACTTTACGAGCTATGATACGGATCGGTTCCTCTTTATATGTCATATTAGATCGGATTTCAATTTCAGATGGGGCAATCATATTTGACGGATCAGATCGATATCTACGAAGCATTGAAATATGAAATACATTATGAATCTTTTCTAACTCAGACGGCAACTTTAATCTATATGCATCAGGCCCTACACGTTCAATGATCTCATACGGTCCAATGAATCTCGGACTCAATTTGCCTTTTCGTCAGAATCAAAGCACTTTTTTCCACAGAAACACTTTCAAAAAATACTTGTTGCCGATTTCAAATTCTATATCTTTTCGTTTCAAGTCCGCATAAGACTTCTGACGATCAGATGCTGCTTTCAAACAATCTCAGATCAGTTTCACTTTATGTTCTGAATCTTTTATTAAATCAACCCCATATAGCTTATTTTCACTGAGCTCAGTCCGATATAGAGGTGTACGACATTACGTCCGTACAAAGCTTCATAAGGTGCCATTTTGATACTTGACTAAAAACTGTTATTTTATGCAAATTCAATCAATGGCAGATACTGTTCCCACGTACCGTTAAGCTCAAGTATACAACATCTCAAAATGTCTTCAAGAATCTGAATAATTCGTTCAGACTGACCATCTATTTGAGAATGAAAAGCAGTACTGAAGTGTAATTTCGTGCCTAAAGCTTCTTGCAATTTCTTCCAAAATCGTGATGTAAATCTCGGATCTCTATCTGACACAATGGATAGTGGCACCCCGTGCAATCTTACAATTTCAAAATATAAAGCTCGCCTAATCTATCAAGGGAATAGTCAGATCTCAACAGAATAAAATCGGTAGATTTCGTTAATTGGTCAACTCTGACCCAAATCGCATCTTTCTTTCTTGGAGTCAGAGGCAATCCAAAAACAAAATCCATTGTCACTCTATCCCATTTCCACTCAGGAATCAAAATCGGTTGTAGCAACCCAGACAGAACTTGATGTTCGGCTTTCACTTGTTGATAGATTAAACATTTCGACACAAAGTCAGAAATGTCTCGTT
Source organism: Gossypium bickii (assembly GCA_025503065.1). NCBI lineage: Eukaryota > Viridiplantae > Streptophyta > Magnoliopsida > Malvales > Malvaceae > Gossypium > Gossypium bickii. The sequence continues at coordinate 30,853,298 of CP106712.1, forward strand.
TCATACCAGAGCACCAATAGTTTCGTTTCCAATCATGATACATTTTCGTACTTCCCGGATGAACAGATAGACGATTGTTATGTGCTTCACTTAAAATCAGCTGAATCAACTATGGATTTCTCGGAACACAAATACGACCTTGAAATCTCAAGCAGTCATCAATAACTTAAAATTCAGATTTAGAATTTGAATCGCACTGAGCTTGTTTCACTAATAACTCATTATCAAATTTCTGAGCATCACATATCTGTTGTATAAACAATGGTTTTGCTTTTAACTCAGCTAACACAGAACTATCATTAGACAAATTCAATTGAGCATTCAGAGCACGTAGTGTAGACAATGATTTTCTACTCAAAGCATCAGCAACAACGTTCACTTTACCCAGATGATAATCTATCACGAGTTCATAATCTTTTAACAGCTCTAACCATCTTCTTTGACACAGGTTCAAATCTTTCTGAGTCATCAGATATTTCAGACTTTTATGATTTGAAAACACATGACATTTCTCACCATACAGATAATGGCGCCAGATCTTAAGTGCAAACATAATCGCAGCATGCTCAAGGTCGTGTGCTGGATAATTCTTTTCATGAGGCTTCAATTGTCTCAAGGCATAAGTTACAACTTGGCCTTCCTGCATCAAAGTACATCCCAGACCATTTAACGAAGCATCACTATATATAACAAATTTTTTACCCGATTCTGGCTGTACTAACACTGGAGCTTTTGTTACCAGAGTTTTCAACTGATCAAAACTTTTCAGGCATTTATCTGACCATTCAAATCTAACATCTTTCTGAAGTAATCTAGTCAACGGAGTAGCTATCACTGAAAAGCCTTTCACAAATCAACGATAATAACTAGCTAAACCCAGAAAACGACAGACTTTAAATATATTTCTAGGAGGTTTCAAATTCAAAATAGTAGAAATCTTGTTCGGATCAACATGAATTCTAGAAGCTGACACAATATTTCCCAGAAAACTAACCTCATGTAACAAGAATTCACATTTGCTGAATTTCGCATACAATTGCTTTTCTCTCAGAGTTTGCAACACCAATTTTCAAATGTTCAACGTGCTCATTTTCGTCACGTGAATAAATCAGGATGTCATCTATGAATACCACAACAAATTGATCTAGGTACCGTCTGAAAATTCTATTCATCAGATCCATAAAAATAGTAGGAGCATTAGTTAGTCCAAATGGCATAACTAAGAACTCATAATGTCCGTACCTCGTTCTGAAAGCAGTCTTCGAAATGTCTGAATCTTTAACTCTCAACTATTAGTATCCCGATCTCAGATCAATCTTAGAAAGTAGCTCCTTTTAACTGATCAAATAAATCGTCAATTTGGGGCAACGGATATTTATTCTTTATAGTCACCTTATTCAACTGACGATAAACGATGCACATTCTTATTGTGCCATCTTTTTTTTCACAAACAGAACAGGAGCACCCCAAGGTGAGAAACTCGGACTAGCAAACCCTCTATTGGTCAATTCTTGCAACAGTGATTTTAACTCTTTCAACTATGTTGGTGCCATTCTATATGGAGCTATCGAAATAGGTGTAGTACCAAGCAGTAAATCAATACCAAATTCAAATTCACGATTCGGAGGTAAGCTCGATAACTTTTCAGGGAACACATCAGAATACTCATAAATAATAGGCACTAATTCAACTTTCTTTTCAGATACTTTCGAATCAATCACATATGCGAAATATGCCTCATAACCCTTTTTCACATAGCTTTGAGCTTTCAAAATAGATCTCACAACAGGCAATCCATTCAAATCATTAGACTCAACCCGTACAATTTCATTATCCAGACATCTTAAATCAATGGTCTTTCTTTTATAGTTCACAACAGCATCATGCAAAAACAACCAATCCATACCCAGAATAATATCGAACTCATCAAAAGGCAAAAGCATCAGATCAGTAGGGAAACAGACATCTCGAAACATTAACGGACAATTCTTGCATACTTTGTCAACAAGGACACTTTTACCTAAGGGGTTCGATACTTTTATAGCAAACTCAGTAGACTCTACAGGCAAAGTCTTACTGTATACTAAATTCATGCATATATATGAATGCATAGAACCAGGATCTATTAATACAATCACAGAAGTATCATAAAGTGTAAAAGTACCCGTTATAATATCTGGTGATGAAGCTTCCTCACGAGCTCGAATAGCATACGCTCTGGCAGGCGCTCTAGCTTCAGACTTGGCAACATTGTCTCTCGTAGTTCTCTAACTACCACTGACATTTCTTACATTCTTTAAAGGTCCACCTCTGACAGGTGCATTATCAGATCTCAGATTCTGAACAGTCTCAGGCTCGACAGACTCAGGGCAATCACGGATAAAATGATCAAGCGATCCACATCTGAAGCAAGCTCTGTCGTTTAATCTACAGCTTCCTGGATGCCTCTTTCCACAATGTTTACATTCAGGTCTCTCAGATCGAGCATTACCAACACTAGCCACTGAAGTTGTTGGAGTTTTAGAACTCATTTGCGGTCTAAATTGATTTATATTCGAATGTCCCACATTATCTCTAGAACGACTTTGATTATCTCTTAATCTTTTCAGAGCAGACTGAAATGATTTACTCTAAAATCTCTTTCTCATATCTCAAGCTTCAGACTTAACTTTCCCTTTATCTTTCCCAAGTGCCTCAGCTTTACACGCTCGATCAACGAGTACAACGAACTCTTTTATTTCTAAAATCCTGACTAGCAAACGAATGTCCTCATTAAAGCCATCTTCGAATCTTTTACACATTATAGTTTCAGATGATACACATTCTCGAGCATACTGACTCAGTCTCACGAATCCTCGTTCATACTCATAAATAGTCATTCTGCCCTATTTTAGTTCCAGAAATTCTTTCGTTTCTGATTGACGAATCTTTCACTGATATATTATATCTGAAACTCGATCTGAAAGAAGTCCCATGTAACTCGCTCTTTCGAAACAACAGAAATCAAAGTTTTCGACCATTGATAAGCTGCATCTCGGAGTAATGACACAACACACTTTATACACTCTTCCAGAGTCAAAGGCATCTAATTAAATTCCCAGATCGTGTTTTCTAACCAGAACTCAGTTCTTTCAGCATCATCATTATTAGTAGCCCGAAACTCTTCGGCCCCATACTTACGGATCTTGTCAACCGGAGGCTTATTCCATGGATTCAGATTTGCAGTCAGAGGTATATCAGATGCTTGAGGGGGATTAACCGGGGGCGGGGGTTGTGAAACAGTTGGGTTATTCTTTACAAATTGAGTGAAACACTCACTCATCATCTGGAAAAAAGCTTGTTTAGCTTCTCCCTCTTGACCGCTCGTAGTCGGTCAAGAATCAGAGGGCACTGTCCCTTGTGAGGGAGCAGGCGCATTACGCTCTACGTTCTCAGCTACGGCTCTTTTGGGATCCATTCCTATAAAGAAATCACATTTTATACGTCAAGATTCATCACACAATCACGATTCAGATATATGGCATATATAGCTAGACTGTGACACGCTATGTTAGTCCGATAATCAGCTAAACCTGGCTCTGATACCAACCAAATGCAACACCCCTAACCCGTAACTGTCGCCGGACTAGGGTTAAAGGTGTTACTGGACAGATACGGAACCTTATACAGAAATGTCATACAAATGTACATCTATTTCAATCATAATGTTCCTTAAATGAGTCATCGAGACCCTAAGCATGCTTATAATCTGGGTTGGGAATAAACCGAAACACATACAGACATTCTCAAAAATTTAAAATTTTTTCTAAGTTTCATGGGTTACACGCCGGTGTAGGGAGACCTTGTGCCTCCCACTGCTGCTGGAAACCCCCGTGTGTCTTCCCCGTGGTCGAAACTGACTTATCCTCTACGGCCAATAAGCACGCCCGTGTACTCAGGTCGTGGTCGATCCTGCAAAAAATCACACCGCTACTAGGTAGCAGACACGTTCGTGTGCCAAGGCTGTGTACTCTTGTGCTATCTATACACTTAGCCCACGGCCACTAGGCACGCTCATGTGCCACGACCGTGTGACATTATAGGCCATTTTCAAGGCCAAAATGCCACCCACTTGGGTCATACCTATAAGCAAGAATTACCAACTCATTCCATGCATATATGTCAAGCAAGAGCATACCAATTAAACCAACCAATTCATGCATTCAAAACTTGTTCCAAATATGTCAAATTACAAGACTATAATTCATCTCATCACAAGCATATTTCATTCATTTACTAACTCAAAACTTAACCATTTCATGGATCATCTAACCATGCCAAAACATGCTTCATACATTACAAATTCCTTTAAGCAAAATACCAACATATAACTAGCCAAAGCACATGGCTGAATTCACTTCATTTACAAATACAAAAGACTAGCCTATACATGCCACATCTAGCAAAATATATTTCCAAAATGTACCAAAAACAAGTTGATTAGTATGATGACAATCCTTGACGGTCCCGAGCCTTCAGTAGCTTTGACGACCTATAAAGCAGAGAAATCACACACACAGAGTAAGCTTTCCCAAAGCTTAGTAAGTGATAATGTAAATAAACTTAGCATATAAGGCATATACATACTCATAGATACGTTGGCACATCTAAACCACTTAATAAATTATCACATATATACTTGGATTCATGTACTTGGCCATATTTGCCACATTCATCCTCGAAAGTCTTACAAATACAGAGCTCTTTCATGCTTATTTTCACATATCATATTGTTATCCCAATATACATACTCATCATAGTAAGATCATGTAGATACTTACCTTATATACACACTTGGTGTATAAATCAACGTATCTGAAATAGATTCCCTATGTACATAGCCATTTGGATTACAAACTAGCCCGTTGAACCGTAAGGAATCTAGTAGGATACTCACGAAGCTCAGAATAGTCATACAATGCCAACATCCCGGACGAGGTCTTACATGCACTCAGATATCGATGTCATTGTCCCAGACAGGGTCTTACACAAATCAATACGATGCCGATGTCCCAGACATGGTCTTACACGTAAAGCTCATATCGATGCCAACGTCTCAGACGTGGTCTTACACGTAAAACTCATATTGATGCCAACATCCCAAACGTGGTCTTACACGAAATCTTAAATCAATGCCAACGTCCCAGACGTGGTCTTACATGATAAAATAGAACAGATACCTATGTCATGACATAGCTAATCCTATCTGTTCCTAGGTTCGAACGGGACTTCTCAAACATTGTTGCTATATCGACCTTATCTCGTAATTCATATGCACAACATCTCATAAACATTCATTATCATTATTAGTCATATGAGCATTTACAAATTCATACAAGTACGTTTATTTGCATAGTGACTTACCTCAGATTCAGCTTAGTAGAAATAGAGACGGCTATTCGTTTACTTTCGCTTTCCCACAATCTAAGTCTGTTTTCCTTGGTTCTTGATCTATACATATTCAGAATTAACCCTTTTATTCAATCCATACACACATATTTAGGACTATTTTCAAATTAACCCTCACATTTGCACAATATATCAATTTAGTCTATTTTTTCAAAACATCAAATTCACAAAATCAACCCACACTCATGCTTAACCGAATGTACATATATATCATACAAGCCCATATTTTACATCAAATTAGCAATTTAGTCCCTCAATTTGATATTTTCACAATTTAGCCCTATTTAGCTAACTTCATTAAAACTTTAAGAACAAAACATGTTCATCTAGCTCAAATCTTTCATTTAACAACTAAACTCATCAAAAAACTCAACATATCAAGAATGAAATCTCACACAAACATCATCAATTAACAAAATTAATACATGGGTTTTGTAGCTCTCAAAGCAACGATTGCAAAAACGTAGAAATTATCTAGAACCGATTAAAATAGACCTTGAATTTGTGCCTCAATCTAGCCGAATGTAACAAGCTCTTCTAGTTTTCATTCTTTTATGCATTCGGTGGAAGGGTGAATGAATTAATGCCCATTTTTCATGTTTTGTTTTATTAAAGTATATTAATAACCATTTTACCAATTTAACCTTTCGTAATAATAAGGTATACATATATATATCAAGGGTATAATTGCCCTTTGTTCATCCACTATCCACCTATTGGCATATTTGCCTATTAAGGCCACAACATTCAAAAGCCACATCACTTAAGTACTTTAACAAATAGTAAGAAACTTTCACAATTAATGCAATTCAATCCTTTTGTCAAATTAAACACACAAACGAACAAATTAACTTACGAAAATTTAACACATGCTTAGTCACAGATCAACGACACAGAAAATAATATTAAAATATTATACAGACTCAGATTTGTGCTCCCGAAACCACTGTTCCGACTAGGGTATAAATTGAACTGTTACAGTCATTTTGTCATCCTTCCATGCACAAACCTAACAACAAACATAGAACCATTCCAAGCATATACCATCAACCAAATCAGCCACAACTAAGGCATCAACACCCTATTCACACGCTCTCATTTATCATACACAAACATCACAAATATCTCAACTCAAATCATGCAATTTCCCACATCCATGCAAAGCATCGCCATTTGCACACACACACACATATATATACTTAAACCAATATTAGCCAATTTCAATGGCCATTTACAAATTGAATTATCAGCCAATATAAGCCAACACATTTGGCTAAATCAATTATGACATATAACAAAATGACCAAGTCCCTATGCATGGCATAACTCAAAATATTAAAATCAATGGTACCCAAAGTATGAAGTTGATAGTGTGAATTGATCTCTGACAGTTTTCGATCCCCGAGCTAGCTTGGTGACATTATAAGATAAGGGAAAAGAAAGGGAATAAGCTATATAGCTTAGTAAGTTCCTATGCAAATAATAATCATTATAAACATTGATGTATCATAAAAATAAACATGATGAACTTGGCATAAATAGTATCAAGATTTTCTAACCATAACTTACTCATTCATAACCTTACCGAGGGATTCATCAAATATCGAGCTCATTAGTAAATGAGTTTTACGTACGTACCTATACCAACTCGCAACATAATCATAACCTATCACAACTTTGACATACTCGTTGAATATCCCATTGAACCACTTGGAATACTAAAGGATACTCGGGAATCTTGCACACATAATACCGTATGTAACAACCCGATTTTGGGTCTAGTCAGGATAGTGGTTTTCAGACTATAAATTTGAAGTAGTCCAATTCATTTTTATTAAATTTCGATGATCTACAGTTTTACAAAATGATTTCGTGAAAATTTCGTTCAAAAAGTTTGACGTTTGAGCACTTAATTTAGCAAAAAGGACTAAATTGTAAAAAGATCAAAAGTTGAGTTCTTCATGCTAGAGGTTTCTAATTGCTATGAAATTTTAAATTAAAGGTCCTTAGTTTGTAATTATACCATTGGATAAATTAGTGAACAAAAATAAACATAGTGAGATAAAATGTCAAAGTTTTAAGTGTAGGGCATTTTTCTCATCTGGTAATTAAATGAATTAAAAACCAAAAATCAAGCTAAACTCCTTGTCCATCTTCCTCACCATAGCCAAAAATTTGAAGACCACCATAGCTAGGGTTTGTTCAACTTCCAAGCTTGATTGTAAGTACATCCTAGCCCTATTTTTAATGCTCTCTACATTTTTGAAGTCGTTATCATCTGATCTATCTATTTCTACCTTTAATTTGAGTTATGGTTGATGTTTAGGGTTTGATCCATGTTATACATGTATGTTTTTTGATGTTTAATGGTATATTTTGAAAGTTTAATTTTGGATAAACAACTTTTACTAAGTGATTTTTCATGAAAATACCTAAAAATAACCTATTTGTAAAAAAGTTGTAAAATGGGTAGTAAAAGTTTAATTTAATGAAAAATGTGGGTTGTTATAAGCATGAAAGAAGTTATGCTAGGCTTGGGTCTTAAAGAAATCAAATAGATTTTATTTTATGAGCCTAGGGGCCAAAATGTAAAATGTCAAAAGTTTAGGGGCAAAAATGTAATTTTTCCATAATATGATTTTTGGGCTGAATTGGATAATTTGATGATTGAATGAGTTAAATTTGTTATTATAGATCAAGAAAAATGAAGTACGGACCTAGATTAGAGGAAAAATAATGTAAGAGTCCGGTTTAGACCTTAGTCAAAATAGTGGTTTCGGGACCACAAATCTGAGTCAAAAAATATTTTAATATTATTTTCAAAGTCTACAATATATGACTTGGTATGTGTGAAATTTCTGTGATTTAATTTGCTCATTTGTGTGCTTAAATTGAGAAAAAAACTAAATCGCATAAAATGTAAAAGTGACCTTCTAAGTGATTAAGTATTGAAATGATGTGTCTTTTTAAAGATGGGGTATTTATGTGGCAAATTAGCCATTGATTAATGGCATGGCCGGTTTTAGGCTTGAATTATGTGGTTTTATAATTGATTTGTAAAGGTTATTTCAAATGCGTATTAATATGATTATAATAAAACAAACATTAAAAAAAATATGATTATTATCATCTTATATTGCTAAAAAACAAAGAAAAGAAAATGAAGGAAGAACATCTAGGTTTCGCTAGTTTTTGGTCTGATTCAAGGTATGTTTTGCTTTGGTTTTTGATAATTTCTATGTTTTTGTAATCGTTGCTTTGTGTTCTTCAAAACCCATGCCTTAATTTTGTGAATTGATGATGATTTTGAAATATGCCATTGATGAATTCATGAGCTTTATGATGTTTGATGATAAAATATGAAATATATGTGTTAGATTAACATGTTTTGTCTTTGAATTTTTGATGAATTTGAGTAATTTGGACTTAATTGAGAAAATAACATTTTGAAGGACTAAATCGTGAAATAAATTAAATGTATGGACTGGCATGATCATAGTGAACATTCGGCTAAGCATGGGTGATATGAAGTTATGTGTATTTTGTGATTTTGTGAAATAGGGATTAAAATGTCAAAATGTAAAAATGTGAGGGCTAATTCGTAAATTGCCCTAAATATGTGTTTTTGGATTGAATTGAATGAGTTGGTGAATAAATGGGTTAAATTTGACCATGTTTAGATCAAGAACCGAAGAAAATAGAATTAAATCGAGGAAAGTCGAAAGTAATTGAGTAGCCGAGATCATTTCAGCTTATCCGAATCCGAGGTAAGTCTATATACAAATTAATGTATTTACATTGATATATGTATGTTCATATGAAAAATTTATCATGATGACTGTATATGAGATGATGAGTACATGAAAACCAAGGAAGAATCGATAGTATAACAAAGTCCGAGAAGTCCCGTATGAACCAAGGAATAGATAGGATTACATATGTCGTGACATAGGTTTTCGATATGTGAGATCATGTAATACCACATCTGGGACGTTGGCGTCGATTCGAGATTTCGTGTAAGACCATGTTTGGAACGTTGGCATCGATATGAGATTTATGTGTAAGACCATGTCTGGGACATTGGCATCGTATTTGATTCATGTAAGACCCTGTCTGGGACAGTGGCATCGATATCTGAGTACATGTAAGACCACGTCTGGGACGTTGGCATCGATATCTGAGTACATATAAGTTTGAGGAATGAATGTCTATACGAAATGTATAACTGATTCAGGTACGTTTTAAAGGTACACTATGAATGTGTATGAAGGGTAAGTGTATATATGAGCTTATTAAAGTGAATATGTGTATAGATTTGATGAGATAATAAGTGATACATGCTTGAATAAGCTATGAGTAAAGTGATAATTTGAGCTATAAAAGGTGGGTAAGTAATGGCTAAACAAATGAGCCAAAGAATAAGTGATGAATTTGCAAATGAGAAACATTAATGTCATTGTATCAATGTGGCTATGTGCATTTTATGCTATGTTTATTTGTATATGGCTTATTAAGCTTTTGAAAGCTTACTTTGTGTGTTTGCTCTGTTTTACAGATCGTCAAAGCTACTGAAGGCTCGGGGGATCGCCGAGGATCGTCATCACAATACTCAATCTTGTTTTGGTACCCTTTTGAAAATGTATATACTAAAGTATGGCATGTATAGGCTAGTTACCTTGAGATATGTTTGAAATATGTGGATAACCATGTGATATGGCTTGTTAAATGGTTGTGTAATGAATGAAGACTCATGCTATATGATGTTTGGTTTTGGTATGATTCCATGGTTATGAAATGGTCAAGGTAATGGTAAGCTTATTGATGCAAAGTGAGTATATGTGTTTGATGAATGATGGTTATGATGAAGTGCTAAGTTGTGGATGAATCATGCTTGGTTTATTTGTGAATTAGTTGAGCTATTTGGTATATAAGTTGGTATGCTTAGAAATGAGATTGAATGGGATGTTATGATGACCATTTGGTGTGTTTTTGATTGCCAATTGTTTTTAGGAATATGCTTGTATGTGTTTGTGGGGATGACCCAAAGTGTGGGTGGCAATTTGGCCTTGTGAATGGCCTATATTTGCCCACACGGTTGAGCACATGGGTGTGTGGCTCGACCGTGTCCTTCGTGGCTGCAATTCGAAATAAGTCAGGCTCGACCACGGGTAAGACACACGGGCGTGTGTTTGGCCGTGTGAATCATCAGTGTCGACCACAGGCTGGACACACGGGCGTGTGATTGGCCGTGTGGTGCAAGTCAGTAGCGAGCATGGGTGAGGCACACGGGCATGTCCATAGCCGTATGGACAAGTTAGTATGTATGCCCTGTTTTGACACGGTTTAGACACATGGGCGTGTCCATGGCCGTGTGGCTCACACAACCTGCCCACACGGGCGTGTGACCTCTATAACTTTGAAAAATTTTTAAATTTTTGAGAGTTTTTGTATGTGTTCGATTTAGTCCTGACCCTATTCTAAAGCATGTTTAAGGTCTTGAAGACCTATTTAAGGGACACTTTGATGTGATTTGTCAAATTATGTTTTGAAATGTCCATAAAAGTTTTCGATTGTCTGGTAATGCATCTTAACCCTAGACCGGTGATGGTTATAGGTTAGGGGTGTTATATTTGAATGGTATCAGAGCTATGGTTTAGTCGATTCTTGGACTAACGTAGCGTGTGAGAGTCTAGCTATGCATGCCATATATATGAAATGTGGTAGTGTTATGAATCCTAACGTATAAAATGTGTTTATCGTATAGTAATGGATCCCGAAAGAGCCGTAGCTGATAATGTAGAAAGTAACGCGCCTGCTCCTGCTCAAGGGACAGCGCCATCTAATTTGAGACCGGCTACTAGCAGTCAAGAGGGAGATGCTAAACAAGCTTCTTCAAAATGATGAACGATTGGTTCACTCATTTTGTAAGAACTAATCCGGATGTTTCACACCCTTCACCCCTGCCTAATCCCTCTCAAACCTTAGTTGTGCCTCCAGTTATGAGTATGTATCTGTTGAATAAACCTCCGGTCGACAAAATCCATAAATATGGGGCTAAAGAATTTAGGGCCAATAGTAATGATGATGCTGAGAAAGCCGAGTTTTGGTTAGAGAACACTATTCAAGTATTTGATGAGATGTCGCTGAATCCTGAAGAGTGTATGAAATGTGTTGTTTCTTTACTACGAGACGCAGCCTATCAGCGGTGGAAGACCTTGATTTCTATTATTCCGAAAGAACGGGTCACATGGGATTTCTTTCAACTGAGTTTCGAAAGAAATACATCAGTTAGAGATTTATTTATCAGAAACGAAAAGAATTTTTGAAATTGAAATAGGGCCGCATGTCTGTCATCGAATATGAAAGAGAATTCGTGAGGTTAAGGTAGTATGCTCGGGATTGTGTATCTACCGGGGGAATAATGTGTAAAAGATTTGAAGATGGATTGAACGAGAATATTAAACTGTTAGTAGGCATACTTGAGATAAAAGAGTTCGTAGTACTGGTTGAACGAGCTTGCAAAGCTGAGGCACTTGAGAAAGAGATTTTGGAGTAAAACATTTCAGTCTACTTCAAAGAAATTCAAAGATAAACAAAGTCGATCAAAGGTTAGCGTGAGACATTTGAGCAGAGATCGAGCTAGATCACAGTCAAATTTCAACCTCTAACTTTGATGGCCAGTGTTGGAAATGTCCGATCTGGGCGACCTAAATGTAAACATTGTGGTAAAAGACATCCGGGAAGTTAAAGGTTGATTGACCGAGTCTGTTTCAGATGTGGATCGTTAGACCATTTCATCCAAGACTGCCCAGAATCTGTTGAGCAAGAGAATGTTTAGAATCTGAGATCTGATAATGTTTCAACTAGAGGTAGACCTTCCTGAAATACAAGGAATGTTAGTGGAAGTCAAAGAGCTACAAAAGAATCAGTTACGAGATCTGAAGTTAGAGCGCCTTCCAGAGCATATGCCATCTGAGCTCGTGAGGAAGCTTCATCTCTGGATGTTATAACAGGTACATTTACTATTTATGATACTTTTGTGATTGCATTGATAGACCTAGGTTCTACTCATTCGTATATATGCATAAATTTAGTATCTAGTAAGACTTTACCTGTAGAGTCCACTGAATTTGTTATTAGAGTATCGAACCCCTTAGGTAAAAGTGTTCTGATTGATAAAGTATGCAAGAACTATCTGTTAATGTTTAGAGATGTTTGTTTTCTGGCTGATCTAATACTATTGCCATTTGATGAGTTCGACACAATTTTGGGTATGGACTGGTTGACATTACATGATGCAGTTGTGAATTGTAATAGAAAGATTATTGATTTGAGATGTCAGAATGATGATATAGTTCGAATTGAGTCTAATGATTTGAATGGGTTACCTGCTGTGATATCTATGTTAAAAGCTCAGAGTTATGTGAAAAAGGTTACGAAGCTTATTTTGCTTATGTAATTGACTCAAAAGTATCGAAAAAGAAATTTGAATCAGTGCCAGTTGTCCGTGAGTTACCTGATGTATTCCCTGAAGAATTATTGGGATTACCTCTGATACGTGAAGTTGAATTTGGTATTGATCTATCATCGAGAATGACTCCTATTTCAATAGCTCTGTACAGAATGGCACCAATAGAGTTGAAAGATTTAAAGTCACAATTGCAAGAGTTGACAGATAGAGGATTTGCAAGACCGAGTTTTTCAGAACCATTACCTCTGCCAATCGGACCACGACCTCACTAAGGCTGCTACCCACCTCCTCCAGCCTGGTTAAAACCCTGACCTGTTGGTCGGCTCCCGTCTATCTTTATAGGACAGTCCTTAATCATGTGTTCTTTAGACCCACACTTGAAACATCCTCCTGTCTTCTTCCAACACTCTCCTAGATGCATCTTCCCATGACCGAGTACAAGTACAATCGCCTCTCTGTCACGACTGCTGCGACCTCACGGCCACAACTCTAGGCCTCTTTTAAACATTCCCAGATGGCCCTGATGACCCAAAACCTCTCTTCCGCCTGTTCCGATCCGTATTCTACCTTACAGAGTCCTTAATCCCTTCGGCTACCTTACCCTTTTCTACCAACACGGCAAACTCTCGCTCCTGCTGTGGAGCTATCAACAACCTCAGGTCATCCCTTAGTCCGTCTTCAAACCGGACACATCGTTCATGCTCTGTAGCCACTATCCCTTGAGCATACCGGCTCAACCTTAAGAATTCAGCCTCATATTCCGCTACGGACTTGTTCCCTTGAAGCAGCCCCAGAAATGCCTTCCTCTGTGCATCCGTATAACTAGTTCCAACATACTTCTTCTGATACGCGGCCTTAACATTCTTTTAAGTGAGATCCTCAGCTGTAGCACCATCACAAACTGAGCCACCATTGATATGCCTCATCGCGAAGTAGTGACACGATTCCTTTCAGTTTCTCCTCAGCAGTCAGATCCAGCTCATCCATAATTCGCTCTATCGCCTCCAACCAATACTCAGCCGTACTGGGTTCCACTCCAGATACACCACGAAACACTTCAGCTCCATTGGCTCGGAGTCACTCGGGTGCAGATTTCTAAGCTCCCATACCTCCACCTGCTCCAGTCCACCATCTCAAGAACTCGCAGCACCGCCTGCGATACTGCATCATCCCCCGTTTGGTCTTGCTGCTCAACACCAACAGCTGGTGGTGGGGGTGGTGGTGGTACCTCATTCTCAGACCCTTGACCCGATCTAACAGGTTCTGATACGGTCATTCTACCTCTACCACGTCCTCGTACATTATGACCACATACCCTAGAACTCATTTCTACGATCGCGCTTTAATCTGGTTTAAGAAATTCTATGCATTAGTATTTCGTTCCACTGATTATCCGCGAACAATTTTATGGAAAGAAGTCTTTTAAAAGTAGTTCTTTCGATCAATCAAAGTTTTTGTTTCAAGTTTTCTACCCTACTTCAGAGAAACACATCCATTCAATAGTATCTACACACACATCCACCATTCGAATATTTTTGTCTATTCCTATCCCAGGGGTATTTTCGTAATTTGTCCTACAGGGGCATTTTGGTAATAAATCGGGGTCAATTTGAAAATCTTAATAATTCAAGGCACTCTGAAATTTTCAAAACTCGAGGGTATTTTGAAAATTTTCCCAAATCAAAGGTATTGCAAAAATTTTGGAGATCGGGGTTATTTTGGTAATTTTTTAAGTTAGGGGTAATTTAGTAAAATTTCCAAATCAGGGTATCTTATTTGCAAAATAGGGGTTTCTGGTATTTTGAAGAATATCTTAGTAAAAGTCGAGGGTAGTATGGTAATTTTTTTAAACCAAGGGCATTTTAGTAATTTTACAACTAGGGGTATTTAAGTAATTTTGTAAATCGGGATTATTTTGGATAAATTTTCAAAATAAAATTTTTTCTACAAACCAAAAGGGTAATTTGGTGATTTTAAAATTGAGGTTTTTATAAAACGGTATGGCTAGTCCCTTTCGGGTTTTAATTATTGAGTTTAGCCTGTGAATGAGTCCTCTTGGTTAGGGTGAACCGTCACTATGCACCAGATAGGATTCGAGCGAAGAGGAGGTGAGTCACTAGGACTGCTTAAATACCAGGCTCTTCCTGAATCCAACCCTAGACATGCGCACAATGGTTGCCACACCCTAACTCGGCGACTTAGTCACAGGTTTGTTTAGTTAGGCATTAAAGTTTTATGTAATTCTTATATTGGGGTAAACTAATCCTAGGGTTCAATAACCTAATATACTAATCTACATTCCCGTTATTCCCACATACAGATCATACAATAATTCACCCAACAGTTAGAGGTACTTACTTGGTGGACTTCGGGTCGGAGACTCGAGTGCCATGCCAGAAAACCTGCTCAATTCACAAAAGTTCCCACAAAACTTATTGGGCTTATTTTTGAAAACATTTTGGGCTTTAAACCCAAGGCCGAGAGTTTAAAACTGGGCCCTGATACCAAACTGAAACACTCCAAACCCAGCCCACGAGCCTCGACTGGATCTGGCATGTTCCTTGAGTAAAACAGTTCAAAACTTGTTTGTTATTTTGGAAAATTTGGGTCATTTTGAAGAAAAATTGATTTATGTTGAGTTTAAATTGAAAACAGTGTTTTTGCTTGAAGTTTGGATTTTATAAAACCTTATTTTCATATTTTAAATCTATAAGTGAAAAGAATTGCCGAGTTGATTTAGAGCTCACTTTTAGATCGAAAATCATTTGTGTTTATGTGTCAAAACATTTAAAAGTTTATTTTTAGGAAAAGACATTTAATCTTGATTTAACAATAATTGTATCTTAAATCAAATAAACATGCATGCATAAAACAGTTAATAGAAATGGCCTTATTACAACTAAAAAATACCAAATAAATGGCCACCGTATAGTCTCCGCTGACCTGGTCCATCTACTGAGTGTCACCTGAAAAGATATCCCACAACGGGGTGAGTCAAACAGACACAGTGTATAACAACCAACACTAGGTCCAAAACGATTTAGGCATATCAGATCACACATAGACATATAGCAAATATAAATAATGATGCAATCCCGAACCCAAACCTAAGTAACCATCCACTACACATCACCCGTACCTACCATCACACTGTGGGGATTACTAAATCGACCCTCCATCCGCTACACATCATCGAAGGTAGTCGCTGCAGACGACTAGCACATCGCCCTTATAAATTTGTGGCATAGCCAGCAGATAATATTTTGTGACATAGTCACCACATTTAGATTATGTGACATGAGTCACCAGATATTGTGGTAAAAACCACCAGATCACTTCCCCTTTAATAATCACCCATATGCCCATGCACAATAAAACATGCATAAATCATGCCATATTCCTTATTCTGTATTCATATCAATATTCACATACGTGCCATATTCCAAATGTTCATAACATTTATTAATATAATGTTAAGATTACGTACCTGAGTACTTTGTACCATTACATGGTACCTTTGCCCACTTT
Source organism: Gossypium bickii (assembly GCA_025503065.1). Lineage (NCBI taxonomy): Eukaryota > Viridiplantae > Streptophyta > Magnoliopsida > Malvales > Malvaceae > Gossypium > Gossypium bickii. The sequence goes on from CP106712.1 coordinate 30,869,745, forward strand.
TCATATTATTATATCATACATATAATATTAGAACCATAAATCTATCGGGAAATAGTGCAGGGCTACACACCTGGTTACTAATGTTTTCACTGACTCCCGGAAAGGTCTACCGAACAAGTTGTACTCCTCCCTAAACAGTTAAAGTTAGAATTGGCCCAATCAATAAACACTAAATAGGGCCTTGGTCGAATATGCATATTCACTTACCTTGTGGATCTATATCCCGAAAACACCACTTGGCTATGGAGATGTCGAAATCCCTGCATAGTCTCTATTAGATCCGATTCCAACATTTGATGAGCAAACTAAATGGCCTTCGGCCTATGGCTACACTTTTATTTACCTTGGATAACCAAATCTCGAATAATATTCTCTTATAGTCGACTTAGCAAAACTCTCGAAATTGATACTTGGTTGTGGTATCTGTCGAAATCCCTATACACATACGTTAGATCTGATTCTAACATTTAATCACCATAAATGGCCTTTGGCCGAATACCACACATGACTTACCTTAGATCTTTAAAATCCCGAAGATCTCCTCCTTATGATCGACTACAGACAAATCCCAAAACCCTCCTTCAGAGATTCGGCCAAAGTGCATTAATAGGATTAGATTCAAACTTTCGGCTAAAAGAGAAAAGATTAAAATCGAATAACCATTGATCTTACCATTAATATCAAAATTGACTGCACTCCTGCTTAACACCACTTGAGAGATTCGGCTATAGGCTAAATGTTGACTACTAAGTTTCGGCTTTTGGAAACTTATGGAAGAAGAAGAGAATGGAGTGCAAAGAGATTCGGCAATGGGGTGATTTGGGTTGAAGATGTTGCGGCAAGGGTGAAATAGAGAGAAGAAGATTTTAGCTTTTGGGAGTGAGTAACAAAAAGGAAGAAAAGAAAAGAACACAAGTTGGTTCATTTTGGAATTTTTGGCACAAATGAAAAGATAAGAAGAAGAGCAATTTCGGCACACCTATGTTACTATCAAACCGAAAATGTCATCCTTCTGTGCCCCATATTCAGCTAACTCCCCTTCCCTTGTCAACTCCTTTTTTCCCCTTTTTCTTCTCCCTTACCCATTTAAAAATAATTTAAAATAAATCATCATTTATCTTCTACCTTAGCCGAATTTTAAAAGGATTTGACCACATCTTAAAGTCATCCATCCAGACTCCCCATGCCGTCCACCTCTGTCTCTCTCTGCTGAAAAATAAAAGCTCCCTTTTTGCTTCCCTTGTGGCTCGAACCTAAGCCCTTGCCCACTGCATATGGCGTCACTTATCAAGGCTTTAAGTGGCGCTTTCTTGCCACTTTAACAAGCCCATTTCTGTGTCAAATTTCCCTTATAGATTTTCTTAAGGCCTCACTTGCCTTACTCCTCTTTAAATTTTAAAATCAAATAATTTCTAAGGCATTAACCTACTCTCTAAAGTTCTCAAATTCATTCTCAACACACATAGGCATGCTACTTCATACAATTAAGCAATAATGCACAAGCCCAAAATCTCGGATGTTACACTTAAGGCTCAAGGAAGTGACATCTCAAGGTAACTAAAGGGGAATAGGTTCGAGCTGCGGGAATCCCCTTTTGAGAATTTCTTTTTGACGCCAAGACCGGGAAGTGTTGTACTCTTGGGACTCTGGTGGATGAGTATTGAAGGAGTCAACAGGTTTGAATAAGTGGAGAAGAGAAATCTTAGGAGTTTGAAACATTCAAATTGGTTTGAATGAGTGGGTAGGAGGAAATTTAGGAGGGAAAAAAGGGATTGGGGAGAGTGGAGGTTTAGAAAAATTTTGAAGGTAGTAGGTGGTGTTCGGCATTCGATTCTTGTGTGTTTAAAGGTGTGTCGAAATTTGGGTGTGGGTTCCTTCCATTTTTGGTTTTTGTAAGTGCTAGTTGGATGGTGGCCGAATGTTGGTAAAGGCCTTGGGGAAGTGTTGAATATTCGGCTAGATAGGGAGCCTTATGGTATTTTTCCACTCATTCTTTTATGCCGAAACCACACTTCTTATTTGGCATTCTTCTTTTCTCTCAAATACCAAAGTGAGTGGCCTTCCAAGTTTCTTTTTCTCCTTCTCTTGGTGCATAGTCGAATCCTCCAAGAGCTGAAACTTCATTTTCCATCTCTTCTCTTCGTCTACTTTCTATGTTAGCCGAAACCTTCTGAAGCATTAACCTTTGTTGAAAACTTTGATACTCTCCTCTCTTCTCATTTTGCACTTTAGCCAAATATCTCTTGTTAAAGGGTACCTTTCTGTTTCATCTCTTTTCTTTTCATAGCAGGACAATTTCGGCATTTGAGGTAAGTTCTTTGTACTTTGGCCGAATCTCCCTAACTCTCTCATCTCTTTTCCCTTTTCTCAATCATTTTTTATAGAAGGATAAGCCGAAACTTGCCATCTGTTTTGGGTGGCTCTTGTTTATTTATAAACCAAAATTCCTTTGGCACTCATAATCTTTTCTTTTGGTTCTTGTATCAGCAGATTGTCGTTAACTATTCTCCTCCACTCCCAATCGATTTTGCTAGTGTTGTGGTAAGTGTTCCTGTCGTTTCAATCATCTCTTATTGCGTTAAATGCCGAATGCAGGGATCCAATCCTATTAATTCTTGGCCAAATGTTGGTGGGGGTGGTGATGCCATCTTGTGGAGACTTTTGGGATTCGTTGGTTTGTGAATCAAGTCTGAGCTCCGGGATTTGGTCAGTTTAGGTAAGGGTTCTGACTTTGGGTCTTACTTTCCTACGATTTGATTTCACTACTTAATTTGGTTTAGTGACCAAGGTTTGTTTATGGACTCAAATGCCAGCCCCTACATTTAAGAAACAGGCAGTATCAGCGTTTCGGGATTGGCCGCCGGGTTGTGGCCCGGCATCTGAGCAAAGTAGTAGGTAGATAGCAGTGGTGTCGATTAACAATAGTGTCGACGTAGGGAGCATGGTATTACGAGTAATCAGGTGTGTAACTTTTACACACTTCATATGTTAATATGCTAATATTTGTGCATTATCAAAAGCCAAAGTGATAGTGGTAAACACTGAGTTACCCTTGTGGGTAAAAGCAAGGACTCCGGGTAAGTCCAATTTAGTGGCTAATGTTATTCGCCTATATTAAAACCTGCATGTGCCATGTTATATTTTTCTGAAGTGTTAAGCATGCTCATATCATATTGAAAAGCATGTACATGAAAAATAGGTATGATGAGAGGAGGGGGAAGGTATGATTATCAGACTGTCACCATTGGTTAGGTACCACACGTGGGTTGGCCCCACATATTATTATTCTGTGACTAAGTCTTAGTGCTTTGGAACCACCAGTGGTTAGGTACCACATATGCTTATCTTTGTAACTCGTCCCAGTGGTTTGGTACCACAGTGGGTTGGCCCCACATATTGATATACGGGATCGTCACAAGTGGTTAGGTACCACAAGTGGGTTGGCCCCACATATGACTATTTGTGACTTCGGTCACCAGTGGTTTGGAACCACCAGTGGTTAGGTACCACCAGTGGCTAGGTGCCACAAGGGGTAGACTTGGAAGACTAGGATGGATAGGTTGGATGGGTTGCATGACATACATGTTTGCATATAAATCTATGTAAAAGCTTAAAATCTTTTGGATGGGGATTTATATACTGAGTCTCGGTGACTCACCCCTTCTGTTACTTTTTGCAGATAATTCTTAGATCGCAGATATGGAGCCGGGATGGACTGGAGGTGGCCATGCTTAATATTCCAGTTTTTATTTTTGATTATTTTGGATTTATTTTATTTTAAGTTTGGTTTTCAGTTATGTAATAAGGCCACTTAGATTGTAGTTTGGAATTATTCATTTTGTTTAAATTGTAGTTTGGAATTATTCATTTTGTTTAACTTTCCTTAAAATTATGTTTAAACATTCAGGACATGCCTAATAAACTATGAAATGGACATTTTCAAAACTTCAGTTAATTTTCGGGATTTCCAAAACTTTACCATCAGATAATTAGCAAACAAGTGATCATAACAAGGCAACTCTATTTTTCTAAACTAAGACTCAAAACGATTTCAACAATTCACGCAACACAAACTCGGGTTTTTTTTTAAATACTCCAAGGATTATTTTCAACTTAAGAGGACAACTTGATTTCAAAACAACGTTTTCTTCCCTGTGACATGTCAGATTCGGTCGTAGCATTTTGTGTGGGTTTGGGGTGTTACAATCGTGGTATCAGAGCCTGGTTCAAAAGCTCGGCTGTGGGCATAAGGCCCAAATTGTTTTTCAATAAAAGGGTTTGCAAGATGGTTTGAATGAGAAACATGTTTTGGGAAGCATGGCACCTAAGTCTCCGGCACCGATCCGCGACGGTAAGTCTCCTAACTGTTGTTTATATGGTTTAAATGTTTGTACCATGAATACTAGCATTAGGAACTTTTACTTTAGAGACTGAAGCCTGTAGGACTGTGTGAACTTGCGAGAACAACTACCCTAATAAATAGTTCATAAGACTGTGCCGTAATAAACAGTGGAAGAAAGCTAACTCATAAAATTATTAAATCAGATTAAGTCGTGAACGCTAGTCATGAGCACTGAAGGACGCGGGCGTAATGTACGTGTTTGTGGTAGGGGTAGGATTACTGTGTCGGAACCAGTAGGGTCTGGTCATTGGTTAGAGAATGAGGTGCCGCCGCCACCGGCTGTGGGCGCAGAGTTTCAGGATTAAACGGGTGGTGATGACCCCGTGTCGCAGGCGATGCTATGGGTCCTGGAGAGAGTTGCTGAAGCAGGCGTGGGTACGGGGGCTCGAAAATCTGTGTCCGAATGACTCTTGGCTAATGGAGCAGAAGTATTTAGTGGTGTTTCCAGTGTAGCTCCTAACACAGCTGAATACTGGTTAGAGGCGACGGAGTGCATAATGGTTGATCTGGACTTCACGGCTGAGGACAAGTTGAAAGGGATAGTGTCTCTTCTTCGGGATGAGTCCTATCAGTGGTGGCTCATGGTCAGGGATGGTGCGATAGCTGATGATATTACCTGGGATTTCTTCAAGGCGGCTTATCAAAGGAAGTACGTCGGGTCTAGTAATATAGATGCGCAGCGTAAGGCATTTTTGAATCTGGTTCAGGGGAGTAAGTTGGTATCAGAATACAAGCCAGAATTCTTACGGTTAAGCCACTATGCTCCAGGTATCGTGGCTACAGGGCATGAGCGCTGTGTTAGGTTTGAGGACGGGCTAAGGGATGAGCTGCGGGTATTGATTGCTCTACAGCGAGAGAGAGAGTTTGTTGTCCTCGTGGAGAAGGCCAAGATAGCTGAGGAGGTGAAGTGGTCTGTGAAGCAGAATCAGGACAAAAACTGGAATAAAAGGAGTTCTGGGCCATCAGGGTCTGCTGGGAGTTCTCAGAAAAGGGCTAGATTTGGCGAGCCGAGTTAAGCTACAAAGCCTGCTGCTACTACTCAATGGCCACCACGGTGTGCTCGATGTGGGAAGTCTCATTCGGGGAAAGTGTTGGACAGGTACTAGAGGGTGCTTCGAGTCTGGGTCAATGGATTACTGGATAAGGGATTGTCCAAAGAGGCCAGCTAGGACATAGTCTGAGGGTCAAGGACGTACACCATTCAGAAGGGATGGTCAGAAACCGTAGATGGGTCGAGGTTCAGCCAGGGGTGGTAACGGTAATGGACGGGGTCGTGGAGCACCGGGTAGAGGTACCGAGAATACAGATGCGAGACAGCCTGGGTTGGTCTATGCAGCGAGGCGTCGAGAGGAGGGCGATGCACCGGACGTCATAATTGGTACATTCTTAATTTACGGATTGCCTTATACTGCTTTGATTGATGTTAGTTCTACGCGCTCTTATGTTGCTAGTAGTATAGCAGGAACTCTGAACTTAGCCTATGAGACTTCTTCTAGGGAGATGACTGTAATTAGCCCTTTAGGACACTCTGTAGTAGTAAATAAACTGTATAAGGATGTACCCCTAGAACTTCAAGGGGTAGTGTTTTTGGCTGATCTGATGGAATTGCCATTTGGGGAGTTCGATTTGATTTTAGGAATGGATTAGTTAGTAAAGTATCAAGCAAGTTTGGACTGTGAAGCCAAGCACATAGTGCTAAGGGCTGTCGAGGGTGAAGAGGTGGTGATGATAGGTGAGAGAAGGAACTACCTATCGAATGTGGTATCCACTTTGGAGGCCGAGAAAATGGTGAGGAAAGGATGTAAGGCATTTGTGGCTTATGTTTGTGCCTTGGAGGTTAAGGAATAAACTGTGGGGGATGTTTGAATGGTGAAGGAGTTTTCTGATGTCTTCCCAGAAGAGCTTCCGGGTTTGCCTCCGGATCGCGAGGTTGAGTTTGGTTTTGACCTTCTACCTGGAACCGCGCCAGTGTCTATTGCCCTATATAGAATGGTGCCAAAGGAGTTAATAGAGCTGAAAGTGCAGATTCAGTAATTGTTGGATCGGGGTTTTATCCGGCCGAGTGTATCTCCTTGGGGAGCACCCGTGCTTTTTGTTAAGAAGAAGGACGGATAATGTGTATAAATTACCGTTAGCTGAATAAGTTAACGATTAAGAATAAATATCCATTGCCAAGGATAGACGACCTGTTCGACCAACTTAAAAGACTATCAGTCTTCTCTAAGATAGATCTAAGGTCGGGGTATCACCAACTTAAGGTCAAGGAGGCGGATATTCACAAGACGACGTTTCATACTCGTTACGATCATTACTAATTTTTGGTGATGCCGTTTGGATTGACCAACACACCACCGGCATTTATGGATATGATAAATCGGGTTTTTCAACCACATTTGGATCGATTTGTCGTAGTGTTTATAGATGATATACCTGTGTACTCAAAATCCGAAGAGGAGCATGATGCACATCTTCGTGTGGTTTTGCAAGTTCTGAGGGAAAAGCAGTTATTTGCAAAGTTTAGTAAGTGCGAGTTCTAGCTAAGGGAAGTTACGTTCTTGGGTCATGTGGTGTCAGCATAGGGGATTAGAGTGGACCCTCAGAAGATTGAAGCTGTGTTGGACAAGAAACCACCTAAGTCTGTGGCGGAGATTCAGAGTTTTTTGGGTTTAGCAGGGTATTACCGAAGGTTTGTAGAAGGGTTTTCTTTCATTGCAGCACCGTTAACCAAGTTACTAAGGAAAGGGGTTCCGTTTGTATGGTCAGACAAGCAACAAGAAAGTTTTGAGAAGTTAAAGAGGATTCTGACAGAAGCTCCAGTTTTGATTCAGCCTGAAGCAGGGAAAGAGTTTACGGTTTATTGCGATGCGTCGCATACTGGGCTAGGATGTGTGCTAATGCAAGAGGGGAAAGTGGTGGCGTATGCTTCTCGACAATTGAGACCTCACGAAGTGAATTACCCTATGCATGATCTGGAGTTGGCTACAGTGGTTTTCGCTCTGAAAATTTGGAGACATTACTTGTATAGGGAGAAGTCTATTGTGTACACAGATCATAATAGTTTGAAATACCTCCTTGCTCAGAAGGAATTGAATTTAAGGCAGCGGAGGTGGATCGAGCTGTTGAAGGATTATGACTTCTCGATTGAATACCATCCGGGTAAGGCTAACATAGTGGCTGACGCGTTGAGCCGCAAAGTGGTAGCAGACTTAAGAGCAATGTTTGCCCACCTTAGTCTGAATGATGATGGAAGTCTGTTAGCGGAACTACAAGTGAAGCCGACATGGGTAAACCAGGTTAAGGAGAAACAACTAGTAGATGAAGTCTTAAGCGCTCGACAGTTGCAAGTGCAGAATGGTGGATTAGAGGTGTATAGCTTGAGCAGCGATGGAGTGTAATGTTTTCAGGGGAAAGTTTACGTGCCAAGAGATGTAGAGTTAAGGCAAAAGATTCTTCAAGAAGCTCATAGCAGTCCATACGTTATGCATCCTAGAAATAGCAAGATGTACCGAGATTTGTAGGAGCAGTTTTGGTGGCCGGGTCTAAAGCGAGAGGTAACTGAATTTGTGAGCAAGTGTTTGATGTATCAGCAGGTAAAGGCAGAACATCGGTTACCTTCAGGATTGTTGCAACCGGTGAAGATTCCAAAATGGAAATGGGAAAGGATGACGATGGATTTTGTCAGTGGGCTACCCTTTACTCCTACTAAGAAGGATTCAGTCTGGGTGATTGTTGACTGTCTGACAAAGTCTGCTCATTTCATACCTTTGCGTGTGGATTACTCTCTTCAGAAGTTGGCTAGATTATATATAGCGGAGATTGTGAGGTTGCATGGGGTGCCAGTGTCGATTATTTCGGGCAGAGACCATAGATTTACGTTAAAATTCTGAAAAGCGTTGCATCAAGCATTGGGTACAAGGTTGGATTTTAGTACGGCATTTTATCCACAATCAGATGGGCAGACGGAGAGTGTAATTCAGATTTTGAAAGATATGTTAAGGGGTTGTGTCTTGGATTTCAGGGGTAGTTGGGAAGAATTTCTACCGTTGGCAGAGTTCGCGTATAACAATAGTTACCAGGCAAGTATTCAGATGGCACCGTATGAAGCGTTATATGGGTGGAAGTGTTGTACTCCTACGTGTTGGATAGAGTTGGGTGAACGGCAATTGTTGGGTCCAGAGTTAGTTGCTAAAATGGAAGATAAGGTTAAGCTGATTCGAGCTCGTCTGAAGGAAGCTTCGGACAGCCAGAAGTCCTATGTCGATCTTAAGCGGATGATATAGAATTTGCAGTGGGCGACAAGGTTTTGTTGAAGGTGTCACCGTGGAAGAAAATGCTGAGATTTGGTCGGAAGGGCAAGCTGAGCCCTAGGTTTATCGGGCCTTATCGGGTGTTAAAGCGTGTGGGAGCAGTAGCTTATCAGCTCGAGTTACCATCAGAATTAAGTCAGATCCATAACGTATTTCATGTTTCGATGCTTAGGCGCTATCGTTCAGATCCGTCTTATGTTGTTCCGGTTGAAGAAATTGAAGTAAGCCCAGACTTATCTTTTGAGGAGGAACCAGTGCAGATCTTGGATCGGGATGTCAAAGTGTTGCATAGGAAATCCGTTCCTTTGGTGAAGGTGTTGTGGTGGAATCATGGAACAGAAGAGGCCACATAGGAGCGATAGGATGTGATGCGGCAGCAATACCCTCAACTTTTTTGACCAGGTAATTTCGAGGCCGAAATAATTTTTAAGGGGGGTAGAACAGTAACATCCTGAATCGGGGCCTTTGCATTTTATCTAATTGCATGTAGATAGTATGGTTGTCATGTTAGTTTAGGATATTTTAGGATCCAGGCATAAGCTAGGGGTAGGTTTTGACACAAGAAGAGCCTTGGTAAAGTGGCAAGGAGGTGCCACTTAATGCTCAAGGAAGTGACATCTCAGGGTAGTTGAAGAGGACTTGGTTCAAGCTGCAGGAATCCCTTTTTGAGCATTTCTTTTTGATGCCAAGACCAGGAAGTGTTGTACTCAGTTGGGACTCCGTGGATGAGTATTGAAGGAGTCAACAAATTTGAATAAGTGGAGAAGAGATATCTTAAGAGTTTGAAACATTCAAATTGGTTTGAATGAGTGGGTAGGAGGAAATTTAGGCGGAAAAGAAGGGATTGGGGAGAGTGGAGGTTTAGCCGAATTTTAAAGGTAGTAGGTGGTGTTGGGCATTCGGTTCTTGTGTGTTTAGGGGTGTGCTGAAATTTGGGTGTGGGTTCCTTCCATTTTCAGTTTTTGTAAGTGCTAGTTGGGGGGTGGTCGAGTGTTGGTAAAGGCCTTGGGGAAGTGTTGAATAGTCGGCTAAATAGGGAGCCTTAGGGTATTTTTCCTCTCATTCTTTGTGCCAAAACCACACTTCTTATTTGGCATTCTTCTTTTCTCTCAAATACCATAGTGAGTGGCCTTCCAAGTTTCTTTTTCTTCTTCTCTTGGTGCATAGCCGAATCCTCCAAATGTCGAAACTTCATTTTCCATCTCTTCTCTTCATCTCTTTTCTATGTTAGACGAAACCTTCTGAAGCATTAACCTTTGTCGAAAACTTTGATACTCTCCTCTCTTCTCATTCAGCACTTTAGCCGAATATCTCTTGTTAAAAGGTGCCTTTCTATTTCATCTTTTTTCTTTTCATAGCAGAACGATTTTGGCATTTGGGGTAAGTTCTTTGTACTTTAGCCGAATCTCCCTAACTCTCTCATATCTTTTCCCTTTTCTCTATCGTTTTCTATAGAAGGAAAAGCTGAAACTTGCCATCTGTTTTGGGTGGCTCTTATTTATTTGTAAGCCGAAATTCCTTTGGCACTCATAATCTTTTCTTTCGGTTCTTGTATCAGCAGATTACCATTATCTATTCTCTTCCACTCCCAATCAGTTTTGCTAGTGTTGTGGTAAGTGTTCCTGTCGTTTCAATCATCTCTTATTACATTAAATGCCGAATGTAGGGATCTAATCCTATTAATTCTCGCCCGAATATAGGTAGAGGGTGGTGACACCATCTTGTGGAGACTTTCGGGATTCATTGGTTTGTGAATCAAGTCTGAGCTTCGACATTTGGTCGGTTTAGGTAAGGGTTCTGACTTTGGGTCTTAGTTTCCTACGATTTGATTTCACTGCTTAATTCGGTTTAGTGACTAAGGTTTGTTCATGGACTCAAATGCCATCCAAGCGATAGGAGGGGGTGGATCTATAAACCCAGCCCCTAAGTTTAAGAAACGGGCAGTGTCAGCGGTTTGCGATTGGCCACCAGGTTATGGGTCAGCATCTGAGCAAAGTAGTAGGTAGATAGCGGTGGTGTCGATTAATGATAGTGTCGACGTAGAGAGCGTGGTATTACGAGTAATCAGGTGTGTAACTTTTACACACTTCATATGTTAATATGCTAATATTTGTGCTTTGTCAAAAGCCGAAGTGATAGTGGTAAACACTGAGTTACCCTTGTGGGTAAAAGCAAGGACTCCGGGTAAGTCCATTTTGGTGGCTAACGTTATTTGCCTATATTAAGACCTGCATGTGCCATGTTATATTTTCCTTAAGTGTTAAGCATGATCATATCATATTGAAAAGCATGTACATGAAAAATGGGTATGATGAGAGGAGGGGGAAGGTATGATTATCAGACTGTCACTATTTGTTAGGTACCACACGTGGGTTGGCCCCACATATTATTATTCTGTGACTAAGTCTCAGTGCTTTGGAACCACCAGTGGTTAGGTACCACATATGCTTATTTTTTTGACTCGTCCCAGTGGTTTGGTACCACAGTGGGTTGGCCCCACATATCGATATACGGGATCGTCACCAGTGGTTAGGTACCACAAGTGGGTTGGCCCCACATATGATTATTTGTGACTTCGGTCACCAGTGGTTTGGAACCACCAGTGGTTAGGTACCACCAGTGGCTAGGTGCCACAAGGGGTAGACTTGGGAGACTCGGATGGATAGGTTGGATGGGTTGCATGACATACATGTTTACATATGAATCTGTGTAAAAGCTTAAAATTTTTAGGATGGGGATTTATACACTGAGTCTCGGTGACTCACCCCTTCCGTTACTTTTTACAGATAATTCCTAGATCGCGGATATGGAGCCAGGATGGACTCGAGGTGGCCGTGCTCAATATTTCAGTTTTTATTTTTGATTATTTCAGATTTATTTTATTTTAAGTTTGGTTTTCAGTTATGTAATAAGGCCACTTAGATTTTAGTTTGGAATTATTCATTTTGTTTAAATTTCCTTAAAATTATTTTTAATCATTTAGGACATGCCTAATAAACTATGAAATGGACGTTTTCAAAACTTCAATTGATTTTTGGGATTTTCAAAACTTTACCATCGGGTAATTAGCAAACAAGTGATCATAACAAGGCAACTCTATTTTTCTAAACTAAGATTCAAAATGATTTCAACAATTCAAGCAACACAAACTCAGGTTTTTTTAAATACTCCAAGGATTATTTTCAACTTAAGATGACAACTTGATTTCAAAACAACGTTTTCTTCCCTATGACATCTCAGATTCGATCGTAGCGTTTTCACCGAGCTTGGGGTGTTACATCGTCGATATAGATCCGATCCATTACATGTGATTCCTCCGTCTGAGATTGAAATCTGATCTAATATGACTTACGAAGAAGAACTGACCCGTATCTTAGCTCGTGAAGTGAAAGAATTGAGAAACAACAAAATTTTGTTAGTGAAAGTGCTATGGCATTGACACGGGGTTGAAGACGCTACATGGGAGCCTGAAGATGCAATAAGACAATAATATCCGAACCTATTTAAGGGTAAGATTTTCGGGGACGAAAATCCCTAATGGGGGAGAATTCTAACAGTCCGATTTAGACCTTAGTCGGAATAGCGGTTTCGGGACCACAAATCCGTGTCAAAAAATATTTTAATATTATTTTTTGAGTCTACAATATATGAATTGGCATGTGTGAAATTTTTGTGATTTAATTTGATCATTTGTGTTCTTAAATTGAGAAAAGGACTAAATCGCATAAAATGTAAAAGTGACCTTCTATGTGATTAAGTATTGAATTGATGTGTCTTTTTAAAGATGGGGTCTTTATATGGTAAATTAGCCATTGATTAATTGCATGGCCAGTTTTAGGCTTGAATAATGTGGTTTTATAATTGATTTGTAAAGGTTATTATGGTCAAATGTGTATTAATATGATTATAATAAAACAAACATGAAAAAAAAAGATGATTACTGTCATCTTATATTGCTGAAAAACAAAGAAAAGAAAAAGAAGAAAGAACGTCTAGGTTTCGACTAGTTTTTGGTTTGATTCAAGGTATGTTTTGCTTTGATTTTAGATAATTTCTACGTTTTTGTAATCGTTGCTTTGTGTTCTTCAAAACCCATGCCTTAATTTTGTGAATTGATGATGATTTTGAAATATGCCATTGATGAATTCATGAGCTTTGTGAGGTTTGATGATGAAATATGAAATATATGTGTTAGATTAACATGTTTTGTTTTTGAATTCTTGATGAATTTGAGTAATTTTGGACTTAATTGAGAAAATAATATTTTCAAGGACTAAATTGTGAAATAAATAAAATGTGTGGATTGGCATGATCATAGTGAACATTCGGCTAAGTATGGGTGATATGAAATTATATGTATTTTGTGATTTTGTGAAATAGGGATTAAAATGTCAAAATGTGAAAACGTGAGGGTTAATTTGTAAATTGCCTTAAATATGTGTTTTTGGATTGAATTAAATGAATTGGTGAATAAATGGGTTAAATTTGAACATGTTTAAATCAAGAACCAAAGAAAATGGAATTGGATCGAGGAAAGTCGAAAGTAATTGAGTGGCCAAGTTCATTTCCATTTATCCGAATCCGAGGTAAGTCTATAAACAAATAGATATATTTACATTGATATATGTATGTTCATGTGAAAAATTTATCATGATGAATGTCTATGAGATGATGGGTACATGAAAATCGAGAAAGAATCGATAGTATAACAAAGCCCGAAAAGTCCCGTACGAACCTAGGATAGATAGGATTACATATGTCATGACATAGGTTTCCAATATGTGAGATCATGTAAGACCACATCTAGGACGTTGGCACCGATATGAGATTTATGTGTAAGACCATGTCTGGGACATTGGCTTCGTATTTGATTCATGTAAGACCCTGCCTGGGAAAATGGCATCGAAATCTGAGTACATGCAAGACCACGTCTAGGACGTTGGCATTATACGATTATTCCGAGTACTCTAAGTATCCTATTAATTCTGAACGGTTCAACGAGCAAGTCTGAGGAATGAATGTCAATGAGAAATGTATAAACGATTCACGTACGTTGAAATGTACACTATGAATGTGTATGAAAGGTAAGTGTATATATGAGCTTATTAAAGTGAATATGCGTATAGATTTGATGAGATAATATGTCATACATGCTTGAATGAGGTAAGAGTAAAGTGATACTTTGAGCTATGAAATGTGGCTAAGTAATGGCTAAACAAATGAGCCAAAGAATAAGTGATGAATTTGCAAATGAAAAACATTAATGTCATTATATCAATGTGGCTATGTGCATTTTATGCTAAATTTATTTGTATATGGCTTATTAAGCTTTTGAAGGCTTACTTTGTGTGTGTTTGCTCTGTTTTATAGATCGTCAAAGCTACTGAAGGCTAGGGGAATCGTCGAGGATCGTCATCACACTACTAAATCTTGTTTTCGTACCCTTTTGAAAATGTATATACTAAAGTATGGCATGTATAGGCTAGTTACCTTGAGATATGTTTGAAATATGTGGATAGCCGTGTGATATGGCTAGTTAAATGGCTGTGTAATGAATGAAGAGTTATTCTATATGATGTTTTGTTTTGGTATGATTCCATGGTTATGAAATGGTCAAGGTAATGGTAAGCTTATTGATGCCAAGTGAGTATATGTGTTTGATGAATGATGGTTCTGATGAAGTGGTAAGTTGTAGATGAGTCATCTTGGTTTATTTGTGCATTAGTTGAACTATTTGGTATATAAGTTGGTATGCTTAGAAATGAGATTGAATGGGAAGTTATGATGACCATTTGGTGTGTTTTTTGTTGCCAATTGTGTTCAGAAATATGCTGGTATCTGTTTGTAGGGATGACCTAAAGTGTGGGTGGCAATTTGGCCTTTTGAATGACCTATATTTGCCCACATGGTTGAGCACACGGGCGTGTGGCTCAACCGTGTCCTTCGTGGTTGCAATTCGAAATAAGTGAGACTCAACCACGGGTAAGACACATGGGCGTGTGTCTGGCCGTGTGGATCAAGTCAGTGTCGACCACGGGATGGACACACGGGTGTGTGACTGGCTGTGTGGTGCAAGTCAATAGTGACCACGGGTGAGGCACACAGGCGTGTCCACGACCGTGTGGACAAGTCAGAATATATGCCCTATTTTGACACGGCCTAGACACACGGGCGTGTGACCTCTGTAACTTTGAAATATTTTTAAATTTCTAAGAATTTTCGTATGTGTTCAGTTTTAGTCTTGGCCCTATTCTAAAGAATGTTTAAGGTCTCAAAGACCTATTTAAGGGACATTTTGATGTGATTTGTCGAATTATGTTTTGAAATGTCCGTAAAAATTTCTGATTGTCTGGTAATGCCTCTTAACCTTAGACCCGCGATGGTTACGTGTTAGGGGTGTTACAAATAAAGTATTTGACGATTAGGTTATATTCTACTATTTTTGTACCTAGGTAAGTTCGTATGTAAATAATGCATTGTTATTTATGCTTTAATTGCTTTAATATTGTATGAATTGTGATTTAATCTTTGAATGTAATCGACAAAGTTCAAAAAGTGAGAAATCCCGGTTGAACCTTAGAAATAGTTAGGATACAAATGTCATGACATTAGGGTTTTTAAGATTTTGTGTAAGACCATATTTGGGAAATGACATCGACATGAGACTTCTTGTAAGACCATAGCTGGGCTATTGGCATTGATACGAGATCCTATATAAGACCATATTTCGGATATGGTATTGGTATGGTACTGTATGTGTGCGAGCTGTCCCGAACATCCTTTAGTATTCCAAGTGGTTCATCGGGAAATTCAGTGAGAATGTCAAAGTTGTGAAAGGTTATGGTTATGTTGCGAGTTAGTATAGGTACGTACGTAAAACTCATTGAATAATGAGCTCAATATGTGATGAACTCTCGGTAAGGTTATGAATGAGTAAGTTATGATTAGAAGGCCTAAATACTATTTATGCCAAGTTTATTATGTTATTTGAATGTTACATGTGTGATTATAATGCTTATTATTTGCATAGGAATTACTAAGTTATATAGCTTGCTGCCCTTTCTTTTCCCTTGTTTTATAGTGTCACCAAGCCAGCTCCGGGATCGAAAACTGTCGGAGATCCATTCACACTATCAACTTAATATTTTGGGTACCTTTGATTCTAATATTTTGAGTTATGGCATGTATAGGGACTTGGTCATTTTGTTATGTGTCATAATTGATTCAGCAAATGTGATGGCTTATGTTGGTTGATAATTCATTTTGTAAATGGCCATTGAAATTGGCTAATATTAGTTTAAATACATATATATGCATATGATGATGCTTTTCATGGATGTGGGAAATTGCATTATTTAAGTTGAGATATATGTGATGTTTTTGTACGATAAATGATAGCATGTGAATGATGTATTGATATCTTGTTTGTGGCTGATTTGGTTTTTTGTATATGCTTGGATTAGTGTTGTTTGTTGTTGTGTGGGTTGCTGCAAGTAAGGGTGGAAAAATGGCTTGGTAGAAAACCTTATTTTTGTCCATACAGGTAAACACACGGGAATGTGTCTAGGTCGTGTGCGACACACAGTATGCCCCACGGGAAAGTGTTTCAGCCGTGTTTCCCCCACACCTTAATTGATGCAAAACAGAATGTCCAGAATTGAGCACACGACCAGAGACACGGGTCTCGGCCGTGTGAAGTCTGTACCTATTTTATGAAAAATTATGGAAATTAAATCGACCACATGGCCTACCACATAGGCGTGTGGCATGGCCATGTGGCACAAGTCAGAGAACACCTTATTTTGAACACGGCCTGTAGCATGGGCGTGTCCTTTAAACCACACGGGCATGTGGGCCCTGTACCATGAAAAATTTTCTAAGTTTTGTAAAATTTTCTAAAGTTCTCGGTTTAGTCCCGAACCACTTCCAATACATGTTTTGGGCTTCGTAGGCTCGTTTTAGGGATGGTATGAATGTATGGGAAAAGTTTTAAATTTGGATGGAAATTACATTTCAATTTTTTATGTTTGCTTGTGTTTAAGTTTCGTAATGCCTCGTACGCTATTCTGACGTCGAATACGGGTAACGGGTGTTACATTTAGTGGTATCAGAGATACGGTTTAGTCGATTCTCGGACTAACGTAGCATGTGTAAGAGTCTAGCTATACATGCCATTAATGAACTGTGATTGTGTAATGACTCTTGACAATTATAAATTGTGTTTTCATATAGTAAATGGATCCCAATCGAGCTAAGGCTGATGAAGTTGAAAGTAATACGCCAGCTCTCGCTCTAGGGGCAGCACTGTCTGATAGTAGACCTCATACGATTAGTCAGGGAGAATGGGGTAGGGAAGCCTTTCTCCAAATGATGAATGAGTGGTATACTAAATTTGTTCGAACAAATCCGAATGCCTAACCTCCTCCACCCCACCTATTCCTCGACCTTTTCCCGTAGCTCCACAAGGTATGGAATTTATAAGAATGAACAAGCCCTTGGTTGATATGATCCGAAAGCACGAGGCAGAAGATTTTAGAGCTCATGTGGATGATGGTCCCGAGAGAGCCGAGTTTTGGCTCACAAACTCCATCAAGGTATTTGATCAGTTCTCTTGCACCCCGGATGAGTGTTTAAAGTGTGCCATATCACTTCTATGATATTCTGCATATTACTGGTGGAATACACTGGTATCGGTGGTACCAAGAGAGAGGGTTACATGGGAATTCTTTCAAGAGGAGTTCCGAAAGAAATATATTAGTCAGTGGTTCATCGATCAGAAACATAAGGAATTTCTTGAGTTGAAACAGGGTCGTATGACAGTGATAGAGTACTAGCCAGAATTTGTTAGACTTAGTAAATATGCTCGATAGTGTGTTTCCACCGAGGCTATTATGTGCAAAATCTTTGAGGATTGAATGAATGAGGATATTCGTGTGTTAGTTGGGATCTTAGAGCTGAAAGAATTTGTGGTATTGGCTGAACGGGCTTGTAAGGCCGAAGAGTTGAATAAAGAGAAGAGGAAAGCTGATCTTGAAGCTAGAGATTCGAGGAAAAGACCAATGAGTAATTCATTTCCATCTCAGTCAAAGAAATTTTAAAAAAAATGTATTCCCGTTCGAATGTTTCAGCAGGGTATTGACACAAAGATCGTGGGAAGCAACACTTGAGTTTTAAATCTCAACTTACTTCTATGGCAAGTGTAGGTAATGTAAATTCTAATAGACCCGAATGTCAACATTGTGGAAAAAGGCATCCTGACGAGTGTAGAATTAATGATCAGGCTTGCTTTAAGTGTGGTTCTCAAGAGCATTTTATCCGAGATTGTCCTGAAATGACTGAGAAAGAAATGTAATAGCCCAAATTAGGGTCTAGTTGAAACAGTGGTTTTGAGACCACAAATCTGAAGTAGAAATATTTATTTTATGATTTTTTTAAGGTTCATAATATGATTTCTTGATTGTGTGAAAGTTTTGTTGAGAAATTTTGTTGGTCAAGTGTCCAATTTGACTTTCAGGACTAAATTTCAAAAGTGGCAAAATGTGTGTTCTAGAAGCTTTAAGTATGAAATAGTTATGGATTCTTAATTAGAGGTCCTTAAATAGAAGGGTTTTTCCACTTTTCAAGCTTGATAGTAAGTGCATCCTAGCCCCGTTTTTAATGCTCTTTACATTTTTAAAGTCCTCGTAACCCGATTTACCTATTTCTACAATTATTTTGAAGTAGGGTTCATGTTTAAAAAATTAACCCATGTGTGACATGCATGTATTTTTATGTTTGATGGAATATATTAATTGCTTAAGGTGTGATAAAAAACTTTTACTAAGTGATTTTTAGTGAAAGTGCCTAAAGGGACTTGTTTGTAAAAGTTGTAAAATATGTAGTAAAAGTGTGTTTTAATGGAAATTGTTGGCTGTTATAGTTATGAAAATGGTTCGGCTAGGCTTGCTTATTAAAGAAATTGAATAGATTTCATTTTACAAGCTTAGGGACTAAATTGTAAAAATTTGGAACTTTAGGGGCAAAAATGTACTTTTTGCCATAATATGGTTTTGGTCTAATTTGAATAGTATAATGATTAAATGAGATGAATGTGGTATTATAGATCTAGAAAAACGAGGTTCAGACCTAGAACGGAGGAAAAACTAGTAATTAACCATTAAGTCCTTTTGCCATTTCGATGCTGAGGTAAGTTCGTATGTAAATAATGCATTGTTTTATTTATGTTTTACATGCTTTAATATTGTATGAATTATGATCGACTCCTTTAACGTAATCGACAAAGTTCGACAAGCGAGAAAATCCCGGTTGAACCTCAGGAATAGTTAGGATACAAATGTCATGACATTAGAGTTGTTGAGATTTCATGTAAGACCATATCTGGGATATGGCATCAAAATGAGATTTTGTGTCTAACAGTTCAGTTTAGTCCCTAGTAAAAGTAGTGGTTTCGGGACCACAAATCCGAGTTAGAAAAATATTTTAATATTTTTTTCTGTGTCTGTAGTATATGATTAAGCATGTGTGAAATTTCTGTGAATTAATTCTATCGTTTGTGTGTTTAATCTGTGAAAAGGACTAAATTGCATCAAATGCAAAATTTACATGCTTTATGTAAAGGTATCTATTTGTTATGGCTTTTATTATATGGAGTCCTTATGTTGTTATTAAACCAAGGAAACTTTAGTTAGACAAAAATGACATATGCTAGTGGATTATAAATGATTTTAAAAAGGTTAAATTGGTAATTAGTTTAATAAGTAAATATTAATAAAACAAAACATGAGAAAATGGCCATATTCATCACCTTTGGCCGAATATTGAAGAAAAAAAAGAAAGGAAAATAAGAAAATAGGGTTCAACTATCATTTAAGATTGATTCAAGGTTAGTTTTTGTTCGGTGTTTGATAATTTCTACATTTTCTTAATCGTTGCTTTGTGTTCTTCAAAACCCATGCTTCAATTTTGTCAACTGATGAATATTTTGAAATGTGTCATTGATGAACATATGATTTTTCTGATGTTTAAAGATGAATTATGAAAGATATGTGTTAGATTAACATCGTTTGTCTTTGGAGTTGTTGTGATTTTGAGTAATTTGGACTTAATTGAGAAAATAATATTTTGAGGGACTAAATTGTGAAATAAATGAAATGTATGGACTTGTATGAGCTGCATGAACATTCGGCTAAGCATGGGTGTATAGAGATTTTGTGTATTTTGTAATTTTGTGAAATAAGGACTAAAATGTCAAAATGTGAAAATGTGAGGTGTAATTTATAATTTGCCCTAAATATGTGTTGTTGGATTGAATTGAATGAATTAGTGAATAAATGAGTTAAATTTGAATATGTTTAGATCAAGAATCGAAGAAAACAAACTTAGATCACAGGAAAATGAAAGTAATTGAGTAGCCGAGTTCGTTTCTGTTAAACGAATCCGAGGTAAGTTTATATAAAAATAAATGTATTTACATTGATATTTGAATGTTCATATGAAAATTTATCATGATTAATGTGTATGAGATGATGAGTTCAAGAAATCCAAAGAATAGTTGATGGTATAACAAAGTCCGAGAAGTCCCGTACAAACCTAGGAATAGATAGGATTATGTATGTCATGACATAGGTTTCTGATATGTGAGATCATGTATGACCACGTCTGGGACGTTGGCATTGATTCGAGATTTCGTGTAAGGCCACGCCTGGGATGTTGGCATCGATATGAGAGTTACGTGTAAGACCATGTCTGAGACTTTGGCAACGTATTTGATTCATGTAAGACCCTGTCTAGGACAGTGGCATCGATATCTTAGTACATGTAAGACCACGTCTGGGACGTTGGCATTGTACGACTATTCTAAGCATTCTGAGTACCCTATTTAGTTACAAACGGTTCAACGGGCAAGTCCAAGAAATGAATGACTATGTGAGTTGTATATCCGTTTCATGTAAGTTTGATGTATATGCTTTGAATAGGCATGAAAGGTGAATAGATACGTACATAGATGTAATGAGCTAAAATGTGTATATGAATGAATGCAATAAGAGTAAATGAGATAGATGGAAATATGATGGTTGATAAGCAATGGCTAAATAATGAGCCAATGAAGAATTATGAATTTGTTATTGAAATATGTTAATGATTCATGTATTAATATGCTAATGTGAATTATATGTTAAGTTTATTTGTATATGGCTTTCTAAGCTTTTGGAAAGCTTATTTTGTGTGTGTTTACTCTGGTTTATAGATAGTCAAAGCTACGAAAGGCTCGAGAGTTGTCGAGGATTGTCATCACAGTACTCAAATCACATTTTGGTACCTTTTGAAAATGTATAGATATTAAAGTATGGCATGTATAGGCTTTATGTTCGAGACATGTATATAGCCATGTGATATGGCTATATAAATGGTTAAGTTATGAATGTCTTATGATGCTTAGCTTTGGTAGGTTTTGGTGGTTAATAAAATGGTCAAGTTAATGGTAAGCTTATGGATTCATAGATAGCATATTATTGACGGTAAGTTGTGGATAAGGTAGGTTTAGATATGTTTGTGAATAAGTTGGGCTAAATGGCTTGTAAGTTGGTGTGATTGATGAGCTCATAAATGGTTGGAATGATGAACGTTTTGGTATGTTTTGGTTGCCTATAATGCTTGGATTGAATTGGTATGTTGTTTGTAGGGATAACCCAATGTGTGGGTGGCATTTTGGCCTTGAAAATGGCCTATAATTTCCCACACGGTTGAGCACACGGGCATGTGTCTCGACTGTGTCCCTCGTGGTTGATATTCAAAACAAGTCAGACTCAACCACGGGCTGGACACACGGGTGTGTGACTAGCCGTGTGGTACAAGTCAGTAGCGACCACGGGTGAGGCACACGGGCATGTGGACAAGTGAGTAAGTATGCCCTGTTTTGACATGGATTAGATACACGGGCGTGTCCGAGGCCGTGTGAGGCACACGGCCTGCCCACGCGGGCATGTGACCTCTGTAACTTAGAAATTTTTTTTAATTTTTGAGAATTTTCGTATGTGTTCGGTTTAGTCCCGACCCTAATCGAAAGCATGATTAAGGTCTCGTAGACCTACTTAAGGGACACTTTGATGTGTTTTGGTAGATTTTGCTATGAAATGTCAGTAAAAGTTTTCGATTGTCTGGTAATGCCTCTTAACCCTAGATCGGTGATGGTTACGGGTTAGGGTGGTTACATTGTTTAAGACTATAGCCGGGCTATTGGAACCGATATGAGATTACATATAAGACCATATTTGGGATATGACATTGGTACGGTACTATATGTACGAGATTCCCGAGTATCCTTTAGTATTCCAAATAGTCCAACGAGAAATTCAACAGGTATGTCAAAGAAGAGAAAAAGTATGTGAGTATTACGAATCGGTACAGGTATGTACATAAATTTTATAAGCATTGACTTCATGAAATTGTGAGTTAATGATTTCCATGAGAATGATTTTATTAAAATCTTGTGATTATGAGTCTATACTTGTGATGTATGAAATACATAGTAAATTCGATTGACGATTTTTGTGATTAGCTTTCGGGCTAGATTGAATCATAACATAGCATGTTGTATTCATGCAAATTTGGATTTTTCGGATATGAGATAAAGGAAAGATTGGAAAAATTGCCTAATAAAATGATTATGGAAGCATGGAAAGATAAGAATTTAGGCAATTGAAAGATGTAAGAGTATATGCTTGAAATGTAAATGCTCATAATTAATGTGTATGTTTTATGGGAGGTTTGAAATGGTTTGTTGATCGTGGTAAAGGATATGTTATTCTTATGACTGAGCAAGATGTGCTCATTAAGTTTAATGTCATTTATTTTGGCTTAAGTTATGTTATTCATATGAATGAGTAAGTTATGCTCATGAAGTTTAATGACATTTATGTTAATATATGTCATGTTATTCATATGACAATGTATAATTAATGTTGTTTATTATTTGCATATGAACTTACTAAGCTTTAAAGCTTACTCCCCTTCCTTTCCCATGTCTTATAGGTTTGATAAGCTAGCTCAGGTTGGAGATCACTGGAGATCCTATCACACTATCAAGCTACCATCTTAGGTATATATATATAAATTCAAGTATTTTTGAGTTATGGCATGTAAAGGGACTAAGTCAATTGGTTATATGTGTCTTTATGATTGTAGGGCTTGTAACTGTCAAAGACTTGTTTGCTATTTGGCCATGTAAATTGGCTTATGTTGGCAACATAGTTGTAAGCCTAAGTATATTCATATTAGTGTAAATTTCTATGGTGATATGATCATGGTATGCTTGGTGAATGTCAAATATTTGGAAATGTGTTTTATTGTATGATTGTGTGATGTGGGAATTGTGACCTATTAATGAGATGAGGAGTTTGAGTATAATTTGATAACTAGATAGAAATTGAATGAAGCCTAATAAATGTGGGATCTGTATGTTTGATTTAGGGCTTAATAAATGTAGTGAGTATGTTAGATAAACATATAAAGTTGATATGTTTCAACCATGAATGTAGAGGCTTTGGTTGCCTAAGTATGTAATGTTATGTGCCTTTGAATTGATATGAATGTATGTGTGAATAAAGGAGACAAATGGCTTGGTAAATAACCTTTTTATTGTCCACACGAGTAGACACAAGGGTGTGTGTCTAAGCCGTGTGTGACACACTGTCTACCCCACAGGCATGTGATCCGGCCGCGTGTCCCCTACACCCTAAATAATTGCGAAAAAATGTTCAGTAATAGGCACACAGGTAGAGACACAAGCGTGTGTCTCAGCCGTGTGGACGGCACAGCCTCGAACACTGGCTTGTGCCCTAGCCGTGTGAAGTTTGCACCTATTTTATGAATAATTATGAAAATTTAATCGATCACACGGCTTAAGCACACAGGCGTGTAACTTTGCCGTGTAACCTCAATTTGGTGATGACGTCATAAACAGAATGCTCCACAATTTGAACACGGCCTGAAGCACGGATGCGTCATAAGGTCACACGGGCGTGTCCCGAACCCACACTGGTGTGTGACCCCTTTTACATGAAAATTTTTCTAAGTTTTCCAAAAGTTTCCAAAGTTCTCGGTTTAGTCCTAAATTACTTCTGATATATGGT
Source organism: Gossypium bickii (assembly GCA_025503065.1). Taxonomy (NCBI): domain Eukaryota; kingdom Viridiplantae; phylum Streptophyta; class Magnoliopsida; order Malvales; family Malvaceae; genus Gossypium; species Gossypium bickii. Next base: position 30,893,585 of record CP106712.1, read on the forward strand.
TTGGGCCTCGTACGCTCGTTATAGGGACGATATGGATGTTTTTGAAAATTTTTAAATTTGAGTGGATATGTATGTCTCAGTTTTGAATGTTTGCTTGTGAATAAGTTCGGTAATGCCTCGTACCCTATTTCGATGTTAGATACGGGTAAAGGGTGTTACATTTAATGGTATCAGAGCTATGGTTTAGTCGATTCTTGGACTAACCTAGCATATGTGAGAGTCTAGCTATACATGTCATATTACCATCTGTGATAGTGTGATATCTCCCGTCTCTGATAAAATTGTTTTGTTGAGGCAAAGATGCTTTCCAACCGAGCCAGTTTCGGAAACACTAAAAGTGATACTAAGGTATTTGAAAATGTGTATGTGATGATGTATAAAATGAAATGACCATAAGTGAAATATGGATAAAATGTCATTGTTCCAGTTGAACGTTGTATTTCGATGGATTATGATGATTTTATGAAATGGATAAAATGTTTTAAATGTTGCAAAAAGGATTTAGCCCGGAAGGGCAATCGGTAATTAAGCCCTCTCGAGCATATGTTATGAAATGGATTTAGCCCGGCGGGTAATCTAGAGTAAGCCTTTAGAGCATACGTTATTGAAAGGATTTAGCCTGAATTGGCAATCCTGTTATGTCATATGTGGCTCGAGAGTGTGCTCCATAAATATGTGCCAAAGGGGCACTTTTGAATATGAATTTATGGATTGTTAACATGCATACCTTAAGTATACTACTCGAGTATCCATCGAAATTACAACAGTTCAATGGGGATTATTCTTGAAATATGAAAGGTGAAATGAAATGAAAGTTTATATTGTGATAAGCTCATCTATGTTTCTTTGACATTCATATGATGTTGTGTGCCTAATTTGTTGATTAAGTGAATGTGATAAGTAAACTTACTCAAAATCTATGGAATGTATGTATAAGTGCACTTGTTTGAATAAGATAATTGGAAAGTTCGTGTAACATACATAAGTATGTTGATTAGCTTAAAGTGAACTATATGATTGTGAAGATATGGTGTTGATGATGAACATTGAGTCACATGTGTGTATATACGAGAGGCTAGTTAGAGTCTTTACGATCTCACCCCTTTACCAATGTAGTATTTTATAATGAAGTTTCACGAAATTTAAGTTGAATGAGTTCACAAGTAAGAGACTAAAGAGTTTAGGAGCGGAATGACTAGTAATGTGGTCAGAGTTCAGATTAGTTTGAAAAGTGAATACAGTTCTGAAAAGGATGCCAGGTTATTCTAAAGATTATTCACATTACGCAATGTCACGGTTAAAGAAAAACTTAGTCTCAGCTAATCGACTCATTTAGGTATGGTGTCTAAAGTATGTGTTTGCTGGAATTTCTTCCTGGATCGACTCATTCCTATGTTTGTGTGAATTTAGTAGCTAGTAAGAGCTTGCCAGTTGAGTTTACCAAGTTTGTGGTTAGAGTGTCAAACCCCTTAGGCAAACATGTATTAGTTGATAGAGTTTCCAAGAATTATCCCTTGATGATTTGAGGTCACTGTTTTTCAGCTGATTTAATGTTGTTGCCATTTGATGAATTCGATGTTATTTTGGGTATGGATTGGTTGACACTGCATGATGTTGTAGTAAACTGTAAAAGGAAGATTATTAAATAGAAATGTGAAAATGGTGAGATTCTTCAGATTGATTTAGATGAGTCGAGTGAGTTGCCTGTTGTGATTTCTTCGATGTCTGCCCAAAGGTGTGTAAGGAAAGGTTATGAAGCTTATCTTGCATATGTGTTGAATATAAAAGTATTTGAGTTGAAAATTGAACCAACGTTGATAGTTTGTGAATATTTGAATGTGTTTCTAGAGGAGTTACCTAGGTTACCTCCGATCAGAGAGGTTGAGCTTGGTATTGATTTAGTATTAGGGACTTCACCGATATCGATCGCTCCATATAGGATGGCTCTGACTGAATTGAAGGAATTGAAAGCTCAATTGCAAGAGTTGACAAATAAGGGTTTTGCGAGACCAAGTTTTTCACCATGGGGTGCATCGGTGTTATTTGTCAAGAAGAAAGATTGATCCATGAGACTTTGTAATGATTACCACTCAACAAGGTGACTATAAATAACAAGTATCCTTTCCTAAGAATCGATGACTTGTTTGATCAATTGAAAGGGACAACAGTATTTTCGAAGATTGGCTTGATATCTGGCTACTATCAGTTGAGAGTTAAAGAGTCGGATGTGCCGAAAATTGCTTTCAAGACAAGGTATGGGCACTATGAATTTCTTGTCATCCCTTTCAGACTAACTAATGCTCCTACTATTTTTATGGACTTATTCGACCGTACTTAGATAAGTTTGTGGTTGTGTTCATCGATGACATTTTGATTTATTCTCGGGATGAGTCTGAACATGCCAAACATTTAAGAATTGTGATGCAGACTTTGAGAGATAAGAAATTGTTTGCTAAGTTCAGAAAAAGTGAGTTTTGGCTCTGAGAATTCAGGTTTTAGGGACATATTGTCTCTGGAGGCGGTATTCGGGTTGATTCGAGTAAGATATCAGTAATTTTTTATTAGAAACCGACGAAGAATGTATCTGAGGTCAGAAGTTTTTTGGGCTTAGCCAATTATTACCAATGTTTTGTCAAAGGATTTTAAATGATTGCTACTCCTATGAAAAAGTTGTTGCAAAAAGATGTCAAATTTGAATGGTCCAAAAAGTGTCAGCAAAGTTTTGAGAAGTTTAAGGCATTATTGACTGAGGCGCCGATTTTAGTACAACCTGAACCGGGAAAAGAATTTGTAATTTATAGTGACACGTCAATGAATGTATTAGGATGTGTGCTGATGCAAGAAGGAAAAGTGATAGCTTATGCCTAGAGACAGCTGAAAACCAAATGAGAAGAATTATCCGACACATGATTTTGTATTGGCCGCCATTGTGTTTGCTTTGAAAATTTGGAGAAACCATTTATACGGTGAGAAGTGTCATGTCTTTTCTGATCATAGGAGTTTAAAATACTTGATGATTTAGAAAGATTTAAACTTGCGGCAACGGGGATGGCTCGAGTTACTGAAGGATTATGAGCTAGTGATTGAGTATCACTTAGGTAAAGCAAATGTAGTCACAGATGCATTGAGTAGAAAGACTTTGTTTGCTTTGAGAGTAATGAATACACGGTTGACTTTGTTCGATACTGGTTTGGTCCTAGCCGAGCTGAGAGCTAGACCGTTATTCCTTCAACAAATTTGCGAAGCTTAGAAATGTGACAGTGAATTACAAGCTAAAAGAGCTTAGTGTGAATCTGGTAATGATTTAGATTTTCATATCAGATCCGATGATTGTTTGATGTTCCGAGGTAGAATTTGTGTACCGAAAAATGATGAACTTATTTAGAAAATTCTCCATGAGGCTCATAATAGTTGTTTATCTGTGCATCCAGGTAGTACAAAAATGTATAATGATTTGAAGAAATTGTATTTGTGGTCAGGTATGAAACGGGATATTTCAGAGTTTGTTTCGAGATCTTTAGTTTGTCAACAAGTAAATGCCGAACACCAAGTACCTTTGGGCTTATTCAACCAGTGATGGTACCCGAGTGGAAATGGTATAAAATTACGATGGACTTTGTCACGGATTTACCTTTGACTCTAAAAAAGAAAGATTCAGTTTAGGTCGTTGTTGATAGATTAACGAAATTCACGCATTTTATATTGGTACGTACCGATTACTCACTTGACAAGCTAGCTAAATTGTACATTACTGAAATTGCGAGATTACACGAAGTGCCTATTTCTATTATTCCAGATAAAGATTCGAGGTTTACTTTGCATTTTTTGAAAAAGTTGCAAGAAGCTTTGGGTACAAAGTTGAACTTTAGTACCGCTTTTCATCCGCAAACCGATAGTCAGTCTGAGAGAGTAATTCAGATTCTTGAAGATATGCTTCGTTCTTATGTTTTACAATTCGAGGGTAGTTGGGAAAAATATCTACCATTGGTCGAATTTGCCTATAACAATAGTCTTCAATTGAGTATAAAGATAGCACCGCATGAGGCATTATATGGCCGCAAGTGTCGAACTCTGTTGTATTGGACAGAGCTCAGTGAGAAACAGATTCATGGGGTTGATTTGGTTCAGAAGACTGAAGAGAAAGTAAAAGTAATCCGTGACTATTTGAAAGCAGCTTCAGATCGAGAGAAATCCTACTCGAATTTGAAAAGAAAAGAGATCGAATTTTAGATTGGTGATAAAGTATTCCTAAAGGTATCTCCATGGAAGAAGATTATGAGATTTGGCTATAAAGGCAAGTTGAGTCCACTTTTCATCGAGCCGTATGAAGTTATTGAGAGAATAGGGCCAGTGGCATATCGGTTAGCTTTACTGACAAAGTTGGAAAGGATCCACAACGTGTTTCACATGTCCATGTTACGTCGTTACCGATCAGACCCTTCACATGTGATTTCTCTGATAGAGGTCCAGATTCGACCCAATTTGACTTATGGTGAAGAACCAATCAATATTTTGGCTCAGGAAGTTAAACAGTTGAGAAATAAGAGTATAGCCCTAGTGAAACTTTTATGGAAATGACATGGGGTCGAAGAGGCTATGTGGGAACCTGAGGAACCAATGTGAAAATAGTACCCATACCTATTTTCTAGTAAGATTTTCGGGGAAGAAAACTCCTAAGGAGGGGAGAGTTGTAACCACCCGATTTTGGGTCTAGTCAGAACAGTGGTTTCGGGACCACAAATATGACATAGAAAATTCATTATTACTACATTTTTATGGTCTATAGTTTTACGAAATAATTTCGTGAAAATTTCATTTGAAAATTTTGACGTTTGAGCACTAAATTTAGCAAAAAGGACTAAATTCTAAAAACGTGCAAAAGTTGAGTTATTCATGCTATAGGTGTCTAATTGCTATAAAATTTTAAATTAAAGGTCCTTAGTTGGTAATTAGACCATTGGATAAATTAGTGAACAAAAATGGAGATAATGAGATAAAATTTCAAAGTTTTATGTGAAAGGCATTGTAACACCCCAAACCTGGCCTAGAAGTTAGGCCCGAATCCGGCATGTCACATTGAAGTGTTTTTGCGAAAACCCTGTTTTCATTGAAAACCCTTCTAGAGAAAAGTTAAGTAAAATACAGTTCGCTCTCAAAACAAGGTGTAGCCAAAAACCATTTTCCTTGTTGCTATGTAAAAATTTTCTTTGACAGCGGAAGCTCGTTCTTAAAACACAATTATTTAAAAAAAAACTTGAAATATACTTAAAAGAAATAAATCCAGGTTTCATTTCAAAATTACAATGCATAGTGAAAGTAATGGAATAATAACTAGAGGGAAACCTTATTACAATTTGAAATAAAATAACTTAAAATAAAAAACTTAAAATCTAGAATTTAGATATTAAAAAAAACAGGTCTAATCATCTTGCTAGTTAGCCACCTCTAAGTCCCAGCATTCGTCGAATTGCCTACTAAGAAACACCTGAGAAAAATAAAAGAGGGTGTGAGTTTTCGAAAACTCAGTGTATACGACCCTCGTCAAACAAAAAAACAAAAATATCATAATAATAACATAATAATTTCATACATGCAATGAGGTGCAAACCCTCCCCAAATAATCCATCCGGTACATATCGTTTCCCTTCCAACCCTACACTCCTGTAGGGATTTCTAAATTAACCCACCCATCTGAAACATTTCAAGGGTAGCCCGGTTGTGGTACTACCTAATGTTGCAGCAAAGCTGCTGATCATATAATGGGCTTAAAAAGCAATCGGTGGTTCCACAGTTGTCAACCAACCACGTGATCCTCATATACTTCCTCCGTTCTATAATTCCCACCCCATATGCAACCTAAGCAGAATATCATATGAATGCAGCAAATGTACATGTAACATCCATAAATCTTACATTCAACACATAGGGGTATTTTAGTCATTTTACAAGTCAAGGGTATTTTGGTAATTCTACACTACAAGGGTATTTTAGTAATTCTTAACAGTATGGGTCTTAATTACGAACCTTGGCCCATCAACAAGTCCTCGCGGCTAAAGTGAACAGACACTACGCACCAGGTAGGATTCTAGAGAAGAGGAGGTGGTGGGTCAATAGTACCGCTTAAGTACCAAGCTCTCCCTATATCCAATCCTAGACATGCATATGTCTATTGCCACGCTCTACCCTAGCGACTTGTCTACAGACATGTTTGATTATTAAATTAAGTTTTATGCTATTTAAAAATTTGTCAGAACTAGGCCTAGAGTCCATTAAAACCTTAGCATGCATTTTTAAAATCCCATAAGTCCCACTAAGCCCAATCATGTCCATATAGCCCATTAAGCCCAATCATGTATATGTAGCGCATTAGGCCCTATCATAATCAAATCATACAACCATCCACATCAATCCATCTTTCAATTTCACATATCAACTCTTGCCGATTTAGTACCACGAGCTCGACAGGCCCATTTAGCCCCTTTTGGCCCGGTTGGCCAAATAGTGGCCCGAGACCATGTGATCACTCTCTTGGCCCCGTTAATCATATCAGTGTTCCCACACGAATGTTCGCACGCTCGTGTGGTTGCTGGCGCCAACCTTTCGGTGTTTCTGCTTTTCGACATTCCATTTTTTTTGATATTTTTACTTTTGTTGATTTGAAATGTGTGAAGTGTATGTACACACCAGGTAAATGAGACATGTTACACTATCCTTAGCTTTGAACCTACAACCAATACCAACCTCCAATAAATCAAAAACTGAACCACAATATTTACCAAAAACTGAAGCCTTACCATAACCTTACCGTGTGCCACCAGTCCTCATAGCCCTTTTTTAGCTACTACTCACGAATATCCTTTAAATCTGCATCAATCTTAACCGTTAAAGACAAAATAATAAGTGACTTGTGTCCACTTAAATCACCATTTCCCTTACTAAAGACTATTCGGCCAACTTATCCCAAAATCAAGAACATTTACCCAAAAGCCGAAACATATGGATAGCTTTTCAGCAGAGACTTGTAGATCCAAGCTTGATTCTGATTTTTCCAAGAACCGATCCACCAAAAATCAAAGAAATGATGACGGCACAATAGAGATTTGGTCACTAGAGTATTCGGCACAAGGTTTGGGGTGATGAAGAAATCGGCTCCAAGAGCAAAGGTTTTGTCTTTTGAAGTCATGAATATTCAGCCCCCAACAATTGAGATGAAGGTGGGACGACACAAGCAATGGAGAAAAAAGAGAATGATATTCAATTTAAGGCTTTAGAAGAGAAGAAAAGAAAACACATAAGGAAGAGCGAGGTTTAGAATAGAAAAAGTGAAAGAGAATTTGGCAGAGCACTATAGTTGCCAAAATAGCACAAAGGGAATTCCAATTGCACAGAGGGAATTCGGCACCCCCTATTTATACACAAAATCGAAACTCTGCCTATCCTCCCCAAAGTCCCAATAGGCTCCAACTCTTCCCCATCTCATATCCTTGTTTTTCTCCCTGGTAACTCCCCAAACCTTTTCCAAAATTTTCTCTCCTGATCACTCTTCTTAGAGTCCATCATCACACCACTTCCAACCTTCTGTAAGGCCAAAATTAAACTCCTTAAAAAAAATACTAAGCTAGGATTCGAACCTAGGATCTCCTTGCTAGTCCATAATGCCACCTTCCTATACCCTAAGTGGCGTCACTTAGCCACTCCACCACAAGGCTCTTTGTTGCCATTTTTCCATATTTTTATTTAAAAGCCCAACTACTCACTGCCCTGATTCCTTTAATAATTAATTAAAAATTCATTCTCCTCAAAGTTCGAACTCAGAACCTCTCAAACACCCCTAGACACTCCAAGTTTATTAAACCCTTAAAGCCAACATGTCATTGGTCATTTTCTTGCTTTAAAAAAATTAATAAGACACAAAGCCCAAAGCCCAATTCATCTGGGCCCAAAATTCGGGGCGTTACAACTCTACCCCTTAAAGAAATTTCGTCCTCGAAATTTCCAACTAACTATTAATCGCACCACTCAAGTTACACCACTATGCTTTCACTGCGTATTCTGATTTTAATAACACTAACACCCTGAGTCTATCTCTAAGCCCATCCTCAAACCTTACGCAACGCTCATAGTCAGTTGCCACAATAACTCTTGCATAGCTTTTAAGGCATAGAAATTTTGCCTCATACTCTGCCACAGATTTGTTCCCTTGGACCAAGTTCAGATATTCCTTCCATCTAGCATCAACATAGCTTGCACCCACATACTTCCCTTGAAACGCAGTTTTGAAAAACTCCCAAGTAATCTGCTCAGGTTGGGTACCCTCTTTCACTGTCAACCACCACTAATATGCTTCCTCCCTAAGCAGTGATACTGCCCCTTTCAACTTTTGCTCAGGTGAGCAGTGCAATTCCTCCATTATCCTCTTAGTGGCCACCATCCAGTATTCAGCCACATTGGGAGCCACACCAGCATTACCTTTAAAGACCTCAGCTCCATTAGATCTTAGTCGCTCTGAAACCGACCTATGACTACTCGTACCGTTATTGGGCCCAGCGACCCCTTCCAAAATCCTCAGCATTGCCTGCGACAATGCGTCATCCCCCGCGGCCTGATCATACGCTCCAGTCTCAGCCTCGGGTGAAGCCGGAGCCTCTCGTACTTCAACATTGGGCATATGGCCTGATACCGGCGATCCAGCCCTAACACTTCCACGGCCTCTACCATGACTCCTTTTACCTCTTTTAGCGCTCATTGTTGATTCTCGTATTATCTAAATTAGAAATTTTATGAAGTTTTAATCAATTTCAGTAATTAAGCTGATGTTTTATGAAGTATTAAGTGTTGTTTTCGCAGTCGTAAATCCTCTACAGTCTCTGTTCTCTATAGGTTTTAGTTTTACCCTAGGCATATTCTAAAAGTAGCACACTATCTACAGTATAATAGTTCAAAATAACTAAGTATCAAGAGAACTTACTTGGTTTGACGTCGGAGACTCGGTGTGCCACATCACAAGAATTTCCAAAACATTTCGATCCAATCCAAAAATAATGTTTTTAAACCGAAGTAATAAGGCCCATTTCACAGCCCGAGCTTTGCAGTTGGGCTCTGATACAACTAAATGTAACACCCCAAACCCGGCCTAGAAGTTAGGCCCGAATCTGACGTGTCATATTGAAGTGTTTTTGCAAAAACCTTATTTCCATTGAAAACCCTTCTAGAGAAAAGTTAAGTAAAATCCAGTTCACTTTCAAAACGAGGTGTAACCAAAAACTATTTTCCTTATTGCTATGTAAAAATTTCCTTTGACAGCGGAAGCTCGTTCTTAAAACACAATTATTTAGAAAAAAACTTGAAATATACTTAAAACAAATAAATCCAGGTTCCGTTTTCAAATTTACAATGCATAGTAGAAATAATGGAATAATAACTAGAAGGAAACCTTATTACAATCTGAAATAAAATAACTTAAAATAAATAACTTAAAATCTAAAATTTAGATATTAAGAAAAATAGGTCGAATCGTCTTGCTAGTTGGCCAACTCTGAGTCCCTCCATTCGTCGAACCGCCTAGTGAGGATCACCTGAGAAAAATAAAAGAGGGAGTGAGTTTTCGAAAACTCAGTGTGTACAACCCTCGTCAAACAAAAAAACATACATACCATAATAATACCATAATAATTTCATACATGCAATGCAGTGCAAACCCTCCCCAACTAATCCATCCGGTACACATCGTTCCCCTTCCAACCCTACACTCGTGGGGATTTCTAAATCAACCAACCCAATCGATACACTTCAAGGGTAGCTCGGTTGCGGTACTACCTAACGTTGCAATAAAGCTGCTGATCATATAATGGGCTCAAAAAGCGATCTATGGATCCACAGTTGTCAAGCAACCATGCGATCCTCATATACTTCCTCCATTCCATAATTCCCACCATATATGCAACCTGAACAGAATATCATAAGAATGCAACAAATGTACATGTAACATCCACAAATTTTACATTAAACACATAGGGGTATTTTAGTCATTTCACAAGTCAAGGGTATTTTAGGAATTTAACCTTACAGGGGTATTTTAGTAATTCTTAACAGTATGGGTCTTAATTACGAACCTTGGCAGTCAACAAGTCCTCGCGGCTAAAGTGATCAGACACTACGCACCAGGTAGCATTCCTGAAAAGAAGAGGTGGTGGGTCACTAGGACCGCTTAAGTACCAAGCTCTCCCTAGATCCAATCTTAGACATGCATATGTCCATTGCCACACTCTACCCTAGTGACTTGTCCACAAACATGTTTGATTATTAAATTAAGTTTTATGCTATTTAAGAATTTATCAAAACTAGGCCTAGAGTCTATTAAAACCCTAGCATGTATTTCTAAAATATAGCCCATTAAGCCCAATCATGTATATGTAGCCCATTAGGCCCGATCATAATCAAATCATACAACTATCCACATCAATCCATCTTTCAATTTCACATATCCACTCTTGCTGATTTGGGCCCACGAGCTCAGCAGGCCCATTTAGCCCCTTTTGGCCCGATTGGCCAAATAGTGGCCCAAGACCATGTGATCGCTCTCTTGGCCCCGATAATCGTATCGGTGTTCCCACATGAGTGTTCGCACGCTCGTGTGGTTGCTGGCGCCAACCTTTCGTCGTTTCGGCTTTTCGACATTCTTTTTTTTTCGATATTTTGACTTTTACCGATTTGTCGTGTGTAAAGTGTGTGTACACACCTGGTAAATGAGACGTGTTACAGTATCCTCAGCCTTGAACCTACAACCAATACCAACCTCCAATCAATCACACACTTAACCACAATATTTACCAAAAATCGAAGCCTTATCATAACCTTACCGTGTGCCACCAGTCCTAGTAGCCCTTCCTTAGCTACTACTCACGAATATCCCTAGATCTGCATCAATCTTAATCATTAAAGACAAAATAATAGGTGACTTGTGTCCATTTAAGTCACCCTTTCCCTTACTATAGACTATTCGGCCAACTTATCCCAAAATCAAGAACACTTACCCAAAAGCCGAAACATATGGATAGCTTTTTGGCAGAAACTTGTAGATCTAACCTTGATTCCGATTTTTCCAAGATCCAATCCACCAAAAATCAAAGGAATGATGACGGCACGATAGAGATTTGGCCACTAGAGTATTTGGCACAAGGGTTAGGCGATGAAGAAATCGGCTCTCAGAGCAAAGGTTTTTGGCTTTTGAAGTCACAAATATTTGGTACCCAACAATTAAGATGAAGGTGGGACGGCGCAAGTAATGGAGAAAAAGAGAATGATATTCGGTCTAAGGCTTTAGGAGAGAAGAAAAGAAAACACATAAGGAAGAGCGAGGTTTAGAACAGAAAAAGTGAAAGAGAATTCGGTAGAGCACTGTAGTTGCCAAAATAGCACAAAGGGAATTCCAATTGCCGAAATAGCATAGAGGGAATTTGGCATCCCCTATTTATACACAAAATCGAAACTATTCCTACCCTCCCCAAAGTCCCAATCGGCTCCATCTCTTCCCCATCTCATCTCCTCATTTTTCTCCCTGATAACTTCCCAATCCTTTTCCAAAATTTTCTCTTCTTATCACTCTCTTTAGAGTCCATCATCACACCACTTCCAACCTTGTAGAAGGCCAAAATTAAACTCCTTAAAAAAATACTAAGCTAAGATTTGAACCTAGGATCTCCTTGCTAGCCCATAATGCCACCTTCATATACCCTAAGTGGCGTCACTTAGCCACTCCACCACAAGGTTCTTTGATGCCATTTTTCCTTATTTTTATTTAAAAGCCCAACTACTCACTGCCCTGGTTCCTTTAATAATTAATTAAAAATTCCTTCTCCTCAAAATTCGAACCCAGAACTTTTCCAACACCCCTAGACACTTCAAGTTTATTAAACCCTTAAAGCCAACATGTCATTTGTCATTTTCTTGCTTAAAAAAAATTATGAGACCCAAAGCCCAAAGCCCAATTCATCTAGGCCCAAAATTCGGGGCATTACAGGCATTTTGGTCATTTGGTAATTAAATGAATTAAAAACAAAAAATCATGCCAAAATCCTTGTCCATCTTCCTCACTATGGCCGAAAATTTGAATACCACCATAGCTAGGGTTTGTTCAACTTCCAAGTTTGATTGTAAGTACATCCTAGCCCCATTTTTAATGCTCTTTACATTTCTGAAGTTGTTATCATCCGATCTATCTATTTCTACCATCATTTTGAGCTACGGTTTATGTCTAGGGTTTTTCCCATGTTAGAAATGTATGTGTTTTGATGTTTAATGGTAGATTATGCAAGTTTAATGTTAGATAAACAACTTTTACTAAGTGATTTTTCACGAAAATATCTAAAAATGACCTATTTTTAAAAAGTTGTAAAATGGGTAGTAAAAGTCTAATTTAATGAAAAATGTGAGCTTTTATAAGCATGAAGGAGGTTCGGCTAGGCTTGGGTCTTGAAGAAATTGAATAGATTTCATTTTATGAGCCTAGGGGCCAAAATGTAAAATGTCAAAGTTTAGGGGGAAAATGTAATTTTTCCATAATATGATTTTTGGACTGAATTGACTCATGTGATGATTGAATGAGTTAAATTTGTTATTATAGATCAAGAAAAACAAAGTGCAGACCTAGATCAAAGGAAAAACAAAGTATTTGACGATTAGGTCAAATTCTACTATTTTTGTACCAAGGTAAGTTCGTATGTAAATAATGCATTGTTATTTATGCTTTAATTGCTTTAATATTGTATGACTTGTGATTTACTCTTCGAACGTAATCGTCAAAGTTCAACAAGCAAGAAATCCCAGTTGAACCTTAATAATAGTTAGGATACAAATGTCATGACATTAAGGTTATTGAGATTTCGTGTAAGACCATAGCTGGGCTATTTGCATCGATACGAGATCCCATGTAAGACAATATCTGGGATACGACATTGGTATGGTATTGTATGTGTGCAAGATGTCCCGAGTATCCTGTAGTATTCCAAGCGGTTCAACGGGAAATTCAACGAGAATGTCAAAGTTGTGAAAGGTTATGGTTATGTTGCGAGTTGGTATAGGTACGTACGTAAAACACATTGAATAATGAGCTCAATATGTAATGAACTCTTGGTAAGGTTATGAATGAGTAAGTTATGATTAGAAGACCTAATTACTATTTATTCCAAGTTTATCATGTTATTTGTACGTTACATGTGTGATTATAATACTAATTATTTACATAGGAACTTATTAAGCTATATAGCTTACTCCTCTTTCTTTTCCCTTGTCTTATAGTGTCACCAAGCCAGCTCGGGGATCGAAAACTATCGGAGATCCATTCACACTATCAACTTAATATTTTGGGTACCATTGATTCTAATATTTTGAGTTATGGCACGTATAGGGACTTGGTCATTTTGTTATGTGTCATAATTGATTTAGCCAAATGTGCTGACTTATGTTGGTTGATAATTCATTTTGTAACTGGTCATTGAAATTGGCTAATATTGGTTTAAGTATATATATATGCATATGATGATGCTTTTCATGAATGTGGGAAATTGCATGATTTAAATTGAGATATATGTGATGTTTGTGTATGATAAATGATAGCATGTGAACGATGTATTGATATCTTGTTTGTGGCTGATTTGTTTGTATGTATATGCTTGGATTGGTGTTGTTTGTTGTTGTGTGGGTTGGTGCAAGGGTGGCAAAATGGCTTGGTAAATAGCTTTATTTTTGTCCATACAAGTAAACACACGAGTGTGTGTCTAGGCCGTATGCAATGCACGGTCTGCCCCACGGGCATGTGTTTCAGCTATGTGTCCCTTGCACCTTAATTGATGCAAAACAGAATGTCCAGAATTGAGCATATGGGCAGAAACACGGGAGTGTGTCTCGGCCGTGTGTGCTACACGACCTTGGACACGGGCGTGTGTCTCAACCGTGTGAAGTCTGCACCTATTTTATGAAAAATTATGGAAATTAAATCGACCACACGGCCTAGCACACAGGCGTGTGACACGACTTTGTGGTACAAGTCAAAGAGCACCCTAATTTTAACACGGCCTGTAGCACAAGCGTGTCTAAGGGCCACACGGGGGTATGGGCCCTATAATATGAAAATTTTTCTAAGTTTTGTAAAATTTTCTAAAGTTCTTGGTTTAGTGTCAAACCACTTCCAATACATGTTTTAGGATTCATAGGCTCGTTTTAGGGACGATATGAATGTATGTGAAAATTTTTAAATTCGCATGGAAATTACGTTTTGATTATGTATGTTTGCTTGTGTTTAAGTCCGGTAATGCCTTGTACCCTGTTCCGGCGTCGAATACGAGTAAGATGTGTTACACCATACCAATGCCATATCCCAAATATGGTCTTACATGAGATCTCTTATCGATGCTAATAGCCCAGCTATGGTCTTACTCGAAGTCTCATATCGATGCCATATCCCGATATGGTCTTACATGTAATCTCAAATAACCCTAATGTCATGACATTCGTATCCTACCTATTCCTAAGGTTCAACCGGGATTTCTCGCTTGTCAAAATTTATCGATTAAATCCAAGGAGTTAATCATAATTCATACAATATTAACGCATTTAAACATAAATAAAACAATGCACTATTTACATACAAACTTACCTCGGTACAAAAAATAATAGAAATGGACCTAATCGTCAAACACCTTATTTTTCCCTCGACCTAGGTCTGAACCTCGTTTCCCTTGATCTATAATAGCAATTTTAACTCATTTAATATCCACATTTCTCAATTCAGTCCAAAAATCATATTATGGTAAAATTACATTTGTACCCCTCAACTTTGACATTTTTACATTTTGGCCCCTAGGCTCGTAAAATGAAATCTATTCGATTTTTTCAAGACCCAAGCCTAGTCGAACCTCTTTCATGCTTATAATAGCCCACATTTTCCATTAAATCAGATTTTTACTGCCCATTTTACAACTTTTTACAAATAGGTCCTTTTTAGGTATTTTTATGAAAAATCACCTAGTAAAAGTTGTTTATCTAACATTAAACTTGCATAATCTATCATTAAACATCGACACACATACATTTCTAACATGGTTCAAACCCTAGACATCAACCATAACTCAAATTAAAGGTAGAAATAGATACATCGGATGATAACAACTTCAAAACTGTAAAGAGCATTAAAAACGGGGCTAAGATGTACTTACAATCAGGCTTGGAAGTTGAACAAATCCTAGCTATGGTGACCTTCTAATTTTAGGCACATGGAGATGAAGATGGACTAAATTTTAGCTTGATTTTTGGTTTTTAATTCATTTAATTACCAAATGACCAAAATGCCCTTCACTTAAAACTTTGAAATTTTATCTCACCATGTCCATTTTTGTCCACTAACATAACAAATGGTGTAATTACCATCTAAGGACCTTCAATTTAAAATTTCATAGCCATTAGACACCTCTAGCATGTAGAACTCAACTTTTGCACTTTTTTACAATTTAGTCTTTTTTGATAAATTAAGTGCTCAAACATCAAAAATTTCGAACGAAATTTTCACGAAACTATTCCGTAAAACTGTAGACCATAAAAATATAATAAAAATAAATTTTACTGCATCGGATTTGTGGCCCTAAAACCACTGTTTCGACTAGACCCAAAACTAGGTTGTTACACATATTCAATCATAAAGTTCCTTATACAAGCCTACGAGGCCCAAAACATGCTTTGGAAGTGGTTCGGGACTAAATCGAAAACTTTAGAAAATTTTACAAAACTTATAAAATTTTTGATGTTATAGGGGTTACACGCCCGTGTGGTTCAAGGGACACGCCCGTGTGACCCTGAGACACGCCCATGCTACAGGCCGTATTCAATCAAGGGTGCTCTTTGACTTGTGCCAGATAGCCGTGCCACACGCTCGTGTGCTAGGCCGTGTGGTCAATTTAATTTTCATAATTTTCCATAAAATAGATGCAGACTTCACACGGTCGGGGCACACGCTGATGTCTCTGCCCGTGTACTCAATTCTGGACATTCTATTTCTCAAAATTAAGGTGCAGGGGACACACGGCCAATACACACGCCCGTGGGGCAAGCCGTGTGTCGTACATAGCCTAGACACACGCCCGTGTGTCTAACCGTGTGGACAAAAGAAAGGCTATTTACCAAGCCATTTGCCACCCATATTCACACATACACTTATACCGATTTAAAGGTACAAAACATAACATACTTAGGCAACCAGATATCCACAACCAAGACATCCACACGTCATTCACATGCTATATCTATCATACATAAACATCGCATATTTATCAACTCAAATCATGCAAGTTTCCACATTCTTGAAAGGCATCATCATATGAATATACTTATACCAATATTAGCCATCACTCATGGCCATATACAAAATGAAATCATTAACCATTATAAGCCAATACATTTGGCTACATTGCAAATGACACATATAATAAAATGACCAAGTCCTTATACATGCCATACATTCAAAATGCCAAGATCATCAATACCCAAAATGAGAGTTTCATAGTGTGGAATCTCCGACGATCTCCGATTCTAAGTTAGCTTGGCGACACTATAAAAACATGGAAAATAAACTGAGTAAGCTATATAGCTTAGTAAGCTCGTATGCAAGAAATAAGCAACCTTACCATGCATATAACATTCAATTATTATAACATAATTAAATGTAGACTTACTATGGTCTCATGATCATAATTTATTCCATCACAAAAACTTACCTCATATTCATCATTTCACATATTTATTAAACATGAGCTTTATGTACATACTTGAGCCATCTCGAAATGAACTTACACATATTCTCATCTTTGACATACCCGTGAACCACTCGGAGTAACAATGTCAGATACTTGGGAAAATTTGCACACCAAGTGCCATATATGTAGCCAAAGCTACCTGAGTCTCATATCATATAATCGCTTGATCTCGAGCTATCGACGGGCCTGCTCACACAAGCTGTTAGTCAAGACGTAGCTACATGATGCTGCTCACATAAGCTGTCAAGTATCCGCAACATATGCCTGTATACTCAGCCATTGG
The DNA here is from genome assembly GCA_025503065.1 of Gossypium bickii. NCBI lineage: Eukaryota > Viridiplantae > Streptophyta > Magnoliopsida > Malvales > Malvaceae > Gossypium > Gossypium bickii. The sequence goes on from CP106712.1 coordinate 30,910,670, forward strand.
TAGGACGTACGAGACTAGCACTCGGATCACATAATCATAGAACACATAATGACCCTAGTGCATGTCACTTGTATCCTAACCTATTCCTAAGGTTCAAACGGGATTTCTTGCTTGTCAATTCGTCTTTGGACTTGTTCGTAGAACTATACTCATTCACAAAATCAACATACAATTCATGCAATATTAAAACATCTAAATACAACTATTCTAAAGCTTATTTTTAACATACGAACTTACCTCGGTACAAAATGGATTATTGTTCAATTTAGTCCACAATCTTATTCTTTCCCCGATTTAGGTCAGAATTTCATCTTTCTTGATCTATAATATCAAATTTAACTTATTCGATTATCACATTATTCAATTTAGTCCAAAATATCACATTATGGCAAAATTACATTTTCCCCTAACATTTCAATATTTTACACTTTAGCCCCTAGGCTCGTAAAATGGAATATAGTCAATTTATTCAAAACCCAAGCCTAGCCTAACCATTTTCATACTCATAACAGCCCACATTTTTCATTAAATCACACTTCTACTACATATTTTACAACTTTTACAAATAGGTCCTTTTTTACATTTTCATCAAAAATTACTTAGTAAAAGTTGTTTATCCAACATCAGATTTGCATAATCTACCATTGAACATCAAAATACACCCATGTCTAACATGGGTCAAACCCTAGACTTTGATCATATCTTAAATTAGTGGTAGAAATAGATATATCGGGTTACAACGACTTCAAAAAATATAGAGAGCATTAAAAACGAGACAAGAATAGACTTACAATCAAGCTTGGAAGATGAAAAAGCCCTAGATATATCTTCCTTAGTGATATTCGGCCATGGGAGAAGAAGATGGACAAGATTTTGGCTTTACTTTGCTTATTAATTCATTTAATTACCAAATGACGAAAATGCCATTTCTTTAAAACACCCAAATTTCACCTAAATCATGTCCATTTTTCTCCACCAACTTAAATGGTCTAATTACCATCTAAGGATATCCAATTTAAAATTTCATAGCAATTAGACACCTATAGCTTCTAGAACACACATTCTGCACCTTTTGTAATTTAGTCCTTTTAACTAAATTGAGCACCCAAACATGAAAATTTTCTAACGAAATTTTCACGAAATCATTCCATAAAATTGTAGATCCTAAAAATATAATAAAAATGAATTTTACTGTGTCGAATTTGTGGTCCCGAAACCACTGTTCCGACTAGGCCCAAAATTGGGCTATTACACCATCTTTATTTCACAAGCTAGTACCATCAATATGTGATATGTGATAAGAGAGATAAGATTTTGAAAAAGGGGGACTATGTTTGTGATTCCTCTTGTAGGGAAGCTATATTGCAAACCGGACTGAAATATCATGAAAAAACATACTTTGCTGATAAAAAATGATATGAGGAGTTAAGGGGGTGTATGTATATAAATATGACTGGCTGATATGTTTTTGAATCTAAATTATAGGTGTGAGGCTGGCATAAGTATGGGTTGAGTATTTGTTATAGTTAGGTTGGTGGATAGTGACTGCCCCTGTGTTTGTTAAGTGGATAAATCGAGTCCGTCTGTATTCTGTGAATGCCAATGGGTGTATTATGACCATTGTGTATAAACCTTCTAAAAGGTTTGATATCATCTCGAGTATTATTGTGTATGATTTATTTGTGCTTTCTTTGTTATTGGAACTTACTAAGTTCGTTTGAACACACTCTGTTACCTTTTCCTTCTCAGGAGTGTTGATTGAAGGCAGAGAAGTTTGAAGGGACTATGCCAGAGCACTATTGATTTTGATCCTTCTATTAATTTTTGTATCGTGCATACCGAGGGCGGGGTGGCATGTAGAAACGTTTTGTATTACCTCTTGTAATGATTTGTTGTTTTTGTTGAACTCTGTTTTATGAAATCTTTTGTAAACTCAAGCAATATATATATATTTGTTTTTTATCCAATGAGCTATGGTTTGTGGGAAAATATTTTAGTCGTGTACACCAAATTGTTTTGAAAGATAGTTAATCGCCAATGATGCACTTGAAACTTTTGTAAAGGGAATAACTTTATCAACTTTTATAAGGCTTCTGCTAAATGTTTTATCTAAAAAGCTTTTCTTGGGGTATAATTAAATTGATTGTTTTGTTCTTGTCGTATTAAGGATTACACAAATATCTTAAGTTTTTATAAATTTCAAATACTTTTACTAAACTCGTATTATTTTAAGTTGTGGCAAACCTTACTCTGAAACAATCATCGGGTCGAGTAAGGTGTGTTACAATTCTTTCTTGTTTTTTTCTTCACATTATAAGAAAATGATAAATTTCAATTTTTAGTCTTTCTATTATACTTGAATTTGAGATTTTATTTCTAATATAATTTTGGCACTATATTTTTATAATGTTATTAGTTAATATAAATAGTTAATATCATTAACATTTCGAAAAAAGATGTTATGTGGTTTTGTATAATTTGAATGCCCAAAGTGTCTTAATGACTTATTCATCTTTTGTGTTTACCTTTCTATGTTTTTATAAGACAGTGACTAATTTCAATTTTCACCCTATACCATGCTGGAACTTATATTGAATCCATATATTTTAGTTTTTTAAAAAATTTGATTTCAGTACTGCAAAATATCATTAGTTTATTTAACACTATTCCAACAAAAAAAAAAACAACTATTATGAGCTGTTTGAATGATTGCTTTTAAAAAATTATTTCAATTAGGATTTTCAGCATAATCTTTTTTTTCTTAGAACACTATTAAGTGATTTAAAAAAAATAAAAATGTCAAGACATATAAATTTAACAAAAGAATTTTAACGATGATAAGAATTGAACCTGAATTTTTAAATTTGAAAACTATATAAACTAAAATACATAAAATAAAAGTAGAAAAATAAAATTTAAAATGTACTTAAAGCTTATATTTAATGTTTTTAGTGCATAATTCAATGCGAAATATAAAAAAAAGAAACATATTAATTTTGTTTTTCACATATCTTACATAAAATTAATTACACGTGTAGCTAAACTCATCCATTTATCATCTTCATCAACTCCGCATTGGTCATCTAGATTTCAAGAATGCAAGGTTGAAGCTCATGATCGAATTAAAGTGCCAGTTCTAGCCCAATGCACATTATTTTGTGTTGTAATTTTCAAACCTTTTTATACAAAGAAAATGAAATAGTGATGCAACTTTCATTGACATCCCTCTATCATTTCTTTTTTGCTAGAATGTTTTTGATTTGACATTTTGTCGAGCAAGTGATGCAAGCTGTTGGCACTGGCAATTATTGGTACCTCATCCCCATCATCGCCACAATTTGTTTTTCTCCTTTCATTAAAAATGGCGCAAGCATCAACCACAATAAACTCGAAAGAACTGAACACAGAGGTCCATTATCAATCAATTCTGACCACTTTGGCTCGCGGAAATTAGTATTTTATTGAAGTTTGTGGGATTTAATATGCAGTTTACAGTGTTCGATCATTTTCAGTAGGCCAGCCAATTGAATTGATGATCATGATCCAGCGTGATCTATATACGGAGTCGAAATCCCATTGGGTAGAAACGAAGAATTTCTCTGGTTCTGACTCTAATGGATATCGCTGTATAATACCACTTCGTTTGCACGTTTGAGCTTTAACTATTCCTACGTATGCAGATTTGATAATTAACCACGGGGCTTGGGTAGTTTTCGAGTCAAAGATGATCACATTCTCCCATTTTCATGAATATTAATTAAAATGGATAAAAGATACGTACGTTAATTAATTTTAGGGAAAATTTAAGATATTTGAAAATTTGGTATATAGTTGGTTGTTTAGAAGTGTTTAAGCATAATAAATAGTTGGTGATATAGCTGAAATTAATTATACTGCATCATTTTGATCCCAAAATTTAGAAATTCGAAAATTATGATTTATTTTACTTTCAATTAATTACTCTAATTTTTTTTATAAATTTATCTTGAATTTATCCAATTAATTTGAAATAGAACTTGATTTATGTATAAGCGAGTTTGTTGAAATATTAATTGTTGTAAAATTTTGCTCAACGTAATGTTACAAAAAAATTACAACACTCAATACTTATCTTGTTACATAGGTAGTTTTAACTTGTATTTTTGTAATACATTTTTTTTTTAGCTTCGATAGTAGCAAATGCGAAGTCCTTGATAAAAGCGCAACTGGTTTAAAAGGCTTTAAGAGTTTGAACTTCATAATAGCTCTTTTAACCAATAGAGAAGTTATTCAACTAACAAGAGAGTGATTTAAAAGACTTATCACATGTTTTAAAATCAAGGATGATCAACTGATTGCTTATTGATCATTCAAAGCTCAAATTTCAAGTTAATAGTGTTGGGATAGTTGGTTCGCCCTGTGACGTAGTGGAAGAATATTAAGGTGATCTTTAGCCCTGGATCTATTTACGAGGAACGAAAATGGGTCGAAATAAGGTTGAAGATATACCTTTCTAAATGAAAATGATGAAAGGATGTTGCTGATTCGATGTCGATTCCAAGCCACAACAAAAACATTCTGTCCACAACGAAAACGTCTTGGGCTCTACGTAGTCCACCCAGTATTAAAACGAACGACAAAAACTCTCTTGGATCTTTTCCAAAGAAAATTTCCCAATATGGTAAAATCTCCCAAAACGGTTGCTAGACCTTTTTTTCTTTTTCTTTTAAAACACATTTAACCCTAATTTGGGATTTTGATATTCATATATTGAAAATAGAATCATCCTATAGAGAATATATGGAAAGCATTAAAAACTTTATATTATTTTCAAAAAGAATTATAACTACCATGTTTCAATGTTTGACCAAAATCATAATTAGAATAATTTATTATAATAATTTCGGTAAACTATATCCTATTAAAATTTTATATGAATCAAATTCATATATTAGTTTTAACTATGTTCTCTATTAGTGTATAACAAGCTTTTACATTTATTTCATTTAATATTTAACTATCAAAATAAATTAATTCAATAATTAATTTAATTTATGTGGCAGCTAAACACACTGTAACAACCCGATTTTGGGCCTAGTCGAAATAGCTATTTCGGGACCACAAATCTGACGCAGTAAAATTTATTTTTATTATATTTTTATGGTCTACAATTCTGTGGAATGATTTAGTGAAAATTTTGTTCTAAAATTTTGACGTTTAGGCACTCAATTTAGTTAAAAGGACTAAATTGTAAAAGGTGCAAAATGTGTGCTCTAGAAGCTAGAAATGTGTAATTGCTATGAAATTTCAAATTTGAGGTCCTTAGATGGTAATTAGACCATTATACTTTAAGTTGGAAAAAAATGGACATGGCTAGGTGAAATTTCAAAGCTTGGCATTAAGGGCATTTTGGTCATTTTGTAAATAAAGACAAATAAAACTAAAATAAAAGTGTCCATCTTCTCAAATTAGTCCCCCTTGTGCCGAAAATTTGAAGGAAGACATAGCTAGGATTTTGGCCACTTTCAAGCTCGATTGTAAGTCCGTTCTTGCCCCGTTTTTCATGATTTTTATGTTTTTGAAGTTGTCTCAACCTAATCTAGCTATTTCAAGGACTAATTTGAAAGAAAGTCAAAGTATAAAATTTTGAACATGTTAGATATTTGTGTATTTTGATGTCTAATGGTAGATTATGTATGTTTGATGTTAGATAAACAACTTTTACTAAGTAAATTTTAATGAAATCGCTTAAAAGGACCTATTCGTAAAAATTGTAAAATATGTAGTAGAAATGTGAATAAATGGAAAATGTAGGCTGCTATGAGCATGAAAAAGATTCAGCTAGGCTTGGGTTTTGATGAGTGCATTAAATGTGTTATATCATTGCTTCGAGATTCCACGTATCATTGGTGGAATACATTGATATCTATAGTTCCGAGAGGACGGGTTACTTGGGAGTTCTTTCAGATTGAATTCCGTAAGAAATACATCAGTCAGGGATTCATTGATTAGAATCGCAAAGAATTTCTTGAGTTGAAACAGGGTCGTATGACGGTAACATAGTATGAGTGGGAATTTGTGGGACTTAGTAGATATGCTCGGGAATGTGTATCGATTGAAGTAATAATGTGTAAAAGATTTGAAGACGGGCTAAATGAAGATATTAAGTTGCTTGTTAGGATTCTTGAAATAAAAGAATTCGTCGTACTTGTTGAACGAGCGTACAAAGCTGAAGATCTCGAGAAAGAGAAAAGAAAATGTGACTTTGAAGCTAAAGATGCACGTAAGAGATCATCAGGTAAGTCATTCTATCAGGCATCAAAGAAATTACGAGATCACTTTAGCCGTTCGAAATCTACTACGGGTTATTCTAGACGTGATCAAGATAGACCACCTGTGAGTTCTAAAGCTACCTCAGTAGCTAGTGTGGGTAAGGTTAGATCAAATCAACCAGAGTGCAAATATTGTGGTAAACGACATCCCGGTAGTTATAGATTGAATGATCGAGCCTGTTTCAAATGCAGTTCATTAGATCATTTCATCTGTGAATGCCCTGAGTTAGCTAAGCAAAATACAGTACAAAATGTGAGATTGAGTAATACGACAGCTCGAGGTAGACCCCCAGGAACACGGGTAATGTGAGTAGCATTTAGAGAGGAGTTAAAGACACAGTTGTTAGATCTGAGGCTCGCGCACCTACCAGAGCTTATGCCATTCATTCTCATGAATAAGCTTCATCTCCAAATGTGATTACTGGTACTTTCACTCTCTATAATACTAGTGTTGTTGCATTGTTTGATCCTAGTTCGACACATTCTTATGTACGTGACACTTTAGTATCCAGTAATACATTGCCATTAGAGTCTACCGAGTTTGTGATTAGAGTATCGAACCTCTAAGGCCGGTGTGTTTTGGTTGATAAAGTGTGTAAGAATTGTCCGTTGATGATTCGAGATTCGTGTTTTCCAGCTGATTTGATGTTGTTGCCATTTGATGAGTTTGATATGATTCTAGGTATGGATTGGTTAACATTACGTGATGCTATTGTGAACTGCAAACGGAAGACTATTAATTTGCAATGTCAGAATGATGAGATTATTCGAATTGAGTCTAATGATCTGAATGGATTACTTGCAGTGATATCTTCGGTGTTAGCTTAGAAATATGTGAGAAAGGTTTGTGAAGCTTACTTTGCTGATGTGCTAGACTCTCAAGTAACCGAAAAGAAGATAGAATCAGTACCAGTTGTGTGTGAATATCTGGATGTGTTTCCCAAAGAATTATTAGGTTTGCCACCGATCCGAGAGGTAAAGTTTGGAATTGAGTTAGTGCCGGGGATGACTCCGATATCGATAGCTCCGTACAGAATGGCACAAACTGAGTTAAAAGAATTGAAAGCTTAGTTGCAAGAATTGAAGGATAGAGGCTTCACACGACTGAGTTTTTCTCCCTGGGGTGCACCGGTTTTGTTTGTGAAAAAGAAAGATGGAACTATGAGAATGTGTATCGACTACAAACAGCTCAACAAGGTGACTATAAAGAATAAATGTAACAACCCGATTTTGGGGCTAGTCGGAACAGTGCTTTTGGGACCACTAATTCGAGGTTGAAGAAATTTTTTTAAAATTTTTTTATGTGTTATAGCAAGTTTTTAAGGATGCATGAAAATTTTGGTGCCTTAATTTTAGCAATTGTATGCTTAATTGTGAAAAAGGACTAAATCGCATAAAGTGCGAAAGTTCTATTTTACAAGCTAGGGGTGTCTAATAGCTATGGAATATTAAATTGGAGGTCCTTAAAGTGCAATTAGACCTCCCTAAAGATGATGGCCGGCCAAGGGAACCAAGAGAGACAAGAGCATTAAATGAGTCAAAAATTTGGTGGTGTTAGGTGACTAAAATGAATAAAATAAGATAAGTAAAGAGAAAGCTATCATCTTTTTCATTTCTCTTCTTCTTCTACCAAAATTTTTAGCAAGAAATAGGGGTTTTGAAGCTCAAACTTTCAGCCAACATATCCTTTAGCAAGTAAGTGATTTTAGAGGTATTTCTTGATAATTTTTGTACTTTTGGAACCCCCAAAGCTTAAGCTAGCTAATGATGGGACTATTTTGCAAAATGGTTGAAAGTTTAGGGACTTGTGATGAGAGTGTTCATGTTGTTTGCTGAGTTTTTATGGAAGAAAATGAATGTTAGTGAGTTAAGGAACAACTTTTGTGAAAGGTGTTACCATGAAAACACCTAAATGGGACCTATTAGTAAAGGTTGAATTTGTGTAATAAATGCATGAAATAATTGGTTGTGAGTTGTTTTGAGAAATAAATGTGATAAAAAATGATTTACGAGCCTAGGGGAAAAATTACAATTTTGCCAAAGTAGAAGGGCAAAATGGTCATTTTTGCCGAAGTAGAAAATTTGATATATCATAAATTATAAAGTGATTGAATGAGTGAATTTTATCATTATAAATTAAGAAGAGCGCAGAAACAACCTTGACCGAGGAATAGGCAAGGTTACGAACTAAAACGTCGATTAATACATTTTGCACCGGGGTAAGTTTATGTGTAAATGATACATCTTTAATACATATGTTGTTACTTATTGGTGCATTGTATGAATGAGATCAATTATGTTTGAGATTGATTGAAATTGATAGATAGTGAATAATTCTCGTATGAACCTTGGAATAGATATGTAAGTGCGGAAAAATATCCGTAAATATTCTTATTAGTGGGCTATGTGCGATACCACCTTATTATTTATTCACGATGAGCTGTGTGCGATACCATCGTTTGTATTATCATATGGTGGGCTATGTGCGTAACCACCGTAAATACTCTTGTTGGTGGGCTATGTGTGATACCACCCTATTATTGATTAACGGTGGGCTGTGTGCGAAACCACCAGGTACTTAGTATGATTCCGAATGGTTGATCGAGAAATTGTCTATGTAAATGTTTCATGTGGCTTTGTAGTGATGAGTACAAGATATGTGAGCAATATAAATGTTATAAGGTTGGAAGGTGGTAAGAGATGAGATGACTAAGCATGGTTATGAAAATGTGAATTATTCTTGTTTATTATGAAATGTTATTGATTGATTAGCACATGCTATGATGCTTATTGTTTACATGTAAACTTACTAAGCTTAAAGCTTACTCCCTTTCTTTTCCCTTATTTTATAGTGTCAAAGAGCTGGCTTGGGATACGAACATAATTTGAAGATCATCCACACTATCAGCTTATCTCGGTATATTAGACTTAGCATTTTGAGTATGGCATGTATAGGGGCTAGACATAGTTAAATTTTTTGTTGTTTTGGCCAAGTGTGTTTGCTCTTTTAAAGATGAACACTTTTGTAAATGGCCATATTTAATGGCTCATTATCATTATATATATGAAAACATGAGGTTATTCCTGAATGTGTATGATACATGATTGAATTGCTTGGTAAATGGTTGAATGAGATTGATGTTGTATGAGTTAGGGTGATAAAACGAGCTTGGCAAATAGCCTTGTTCTTGTCCACACAGGTAGGCACACGAGCATGTGTCAAGGCCGTGTGTGATGCACGATCAGTCCCATGGGTGTGTGACTAGGCCTTGTGTCCCCTGCATGTTAGTCTTGCAAGTCAGTGTCGACCACGGGCTAGACACACAGGCGTGTGCCTAGGCCGTGTGCCCCTTATTTTGTTGTTGACGAAACAAACAGAATACTCATGTTTTCAAACACGGATGATGACATAGACGTGTCTAGGCCGTGTAGAGGACACGAGCATGTGCTCAGCAGTGTGAAAACCCATGTAGGTTCGAAAAGAAAATAAATTTCACACGGGCTAGGGACATGGGCATATGTGACTACATGGCCTGCCCCCACGGACGTGTCCCATTTCACACGAGTGTGTGGCCCTGTTAAGGAAAATTTTTCTAAGTATACAAAAGATCCTGGTTTGATTCTGAGGCCCTCTGTTTGCATGTTTGTAATACCCCCAGACCCGGCCCACACGTTAAGGCCGAATCCGGGAATGTCACATCAAAGGCATAATTCAAAACGATTTTGCTAAGTTAAAATTTATGACCTAAAAGCCCAAAATCCTTGAGTCTTGTTAAGTAATGATAAAAGCCCATTTAATTATTTTAAGTATTACATAAACCATGTTTAAACATAAGAAATTTACTAAGGTTTAGTAATTAAGTAAATAGCTGAAACAACGAAACTCAAAATCCAAGGTCAAATCGAAGTACAAGGCCTTATTACATCCAACGAAAATAAAGTAATCATGTCTTTTGAGACAAATAAATAAAACTTCTAAGTATCTTGTAGTGTGGCCATCTCCGAGTCCTCTCCCACGTCGAGCCATTTACTGAGGATCACTTGAAACAATTTATAAAAAGCGTGTTAGTTGCGAAACTCAGTGTGTACAACCCTTGGTAATCCAATAAACATACAATTATCACATTAGGCCTAGGCCCTATCAAAAATGGTAGTCTTGGGCCTTAGCCCACAATGACCTCATATCACATCAGTATCACATGAATGCAACGCACCCATCGCAAATCCAACCCTGCACTCCATTTCCCTTCCAACCCTACACTCTTGTGGGGATATAAATATCAACCCACTCATCCCTACACTTCAAAGATAGCACCAACAGCGGCACTACTCAAACATTGCAGCAAAGCTGCTATAATGGGCTTAAAGCCATCGGTGGATCCACGGTCATCAAGTGACTATGCGATCCTCAAATCTTCCTCCGTATCATCAAAACCCACCCAAGTGCAACATATATCTCATGAATCCAACATACACATTTTCACACATTAAGCACTTAGGGGTATTTTAGTCATTTCACTATACAAGGGTATTTTTGTAAATTTTCAAATCGGAGGTGTTTTGGTTATTCTACAAATGATGGGTATTTTGGTAATTTTACAAATGAGGGGTATTTTGGTAATTTTGCAAATGAGGGGGTATTTTGGTAATTTCATAAATGAGGGGTATTTTGGTAATTTCGCAAATGAGGGGTTATTTTGGTAATTTTGCAAATTAAAGGTATTCTGGTAATTTTACAAATCAGGGGTATTGGTCTCTCTTGGGTTTTAGTTATGAACTTTGGCCCATTAACAAGTCCTTGCGGCTAAAGTGAATAAACACTATACACTAGGCAGGATTCTAGAGAATAGGAGGTGGGCCACAAGGACCGCTTAAGTACCAAGCTCTCCCTACATCCAATCCTAGACATGCATATGTCTGTTGCCACACTCTAACCCAACAACTTGTCCACAGACATGTTTAATTATTAGATTAAGTTTTATGCGATTGAAGAATTTATGAGACTAGGCCTAAAGTCCATTAAAACCCTAGCATACTTTCCTAAGACCCCATAAAGCCAATCAAGCCCAATTCACGTTCATATAACCCATTAAGCCCAAATTACATCGTTATGGCCCATTAGGCCCATATATCATTCATATGGCCTACTAGGCCCAAAATAATTCAAGATCATGTAACATGCATGACTAACTCAATTTATATAACCAAATCAATCAATTTCATCAATAGGGCCCACTAGGCCCATTTAGCCACTTTCGTTTTTTCGGCATTGCTGATATCATGTGTGTGTGTAGTTGATGTTCCGCTTTCACTTGCTAACATACCAAACATTTGCCCACAAACTCTGTAACCTCGCGTTTTAAACCCGGCCACCAAGAAAGCTCCCGTAAGTTCCGATACATCTTGTTACCTCTCGGGTGCATAGCATAGGAATTACTATGCGCTTCCTATAGTATAGACTTCCTTAGCTCTTCGTCCCTTGGCATACAAATTCTACCACGAAAACACAACAACCCGTCACTATTTAACCCAAAATTGTTGTTTCCCCATTCTCAATTTGCTTGAATCAAGAATCCAGAGTCTCATCTAATGACTGTTTAACTTTAATCTGCTCATCCCACAGTGGCTTCACTTGCAGCTCGCCTAACAAACTCCCGTCATCATACAAACTTAGCCGAGCAAACATTGCCCTCAAGCTTAGCGCATCAGCCACCACATTTGCTTTGCCTGAGTGATATTCGATCGTGCAATCATAACCCTTTAACAGCTCAATCCATCTGGGCTGTCTCAAATTGCACTCCTTTTAAGTTAAAAGGTACTTCAGACTCTTGTGATCCATATAGATGGTGCACTTCTCTCCATACAAATAGTTCTTCCAAATCTTACGTGTGAATACCACTGCCACCAATTCCAAATCATGGGATAGGTAATTTCTTTCATGCATCTTAAGTTGGCGTGACGCATATGCAACCACCTTCCTTTCCTGCATAAAAAATAGCCCAAGCTCATGTGTGACACATCGCTACAAACCGTAAACTCCTTCTCGTGCTCTGGCTGAATCAGAATAAGGGCCTCCGTTAAAACGTTCTTAAGCTTTTTAAAGCTTTCTTGCTCTTTATCCGTCCACACAAACGACACCCTCTTCCATAGCAGTTTGGCCAAGGGTGCATCGATTAAGGAGAACCCTTCAACAAATCGCCTATAGTACCTTGCCAGGCCTAGAAAGCTCCGAATTTCTGACACCGTCCTTGGTCGATTCCAATTCAACACTGCTTCCACTTTTTGAGGAACGACTCCAATCCCCTCAGCTGAGACCACATGCCCTAAGAAAGTGACTTCCCTTAACCAGAATTCACACTTGCTAAACTTAGCATACAGTTGCTTCTCCCTTAGAATCTGCAATACAATCCTTAAGTGTGTATCATGATCCTCCTCTGTTCTTGAGTATACTAAGATGTCATCTATGAATACTACTACGAACTGGTCTAGATATGGTTGAAAGACCCGGTTCATAAGATCCATGAAAGCAGCAGGTGCGTCCGTTAGCCGAAAAGGCATTACCATAACATTTGCTTCCTTAACCTTCACTTGATGGTACCCTGGACGCAAGTCAATCTCCGAGAAAACCGAGGCTCCCTTAAGTTGATCGAAGAGGTCATCTATCCTAGGCTCCCCATGGAGAGACACTTGGTCTAATACATCTGCGATCCAATAACTCCTGAATCTGTGCTTTCAACTCCACCAGCTCCTTCGATGCCATCCTATAAGGTGCGATGGACACTGAAGCCATACCAAGAAATGACTCTATTCCAAACTCTACCTCTCTATTGGGAGGTAATCCCGGCAATTCCTCCGGAAAAATATCAGGGAATTCTTTTACTATTTTCAAATCCTTGACAGTAAAACACTTAGATTCCAAATTACTGATATAAGATAAGTAAGCTTCACAACCCTTCCTCACCAACTTTTCTGCCCTTAAAGCTGAAATCACGTTCGACAAGTAATCATGTCGTTCCCCGATCACTACTACTTTATCACCTTCCACAGTTCTCAACACCATCTGCTTCACAGCACAATCTAGAGTTGCTTGGTGCCTCGTCAACCAATCCATGCCTAGGATGGGATTGAACTCACCAAATGGTGATTCCATCAAGTCTGCTAAGAAAGTAACTCCTTGAACTACCAATGGTACATTCCTAAACAACTTATTAACCTTCACCGACTGCCCTAAAGGATTTAACACAGTCATTTCATTCTCAATGGTTTCAAACTCAACCTTTACAGTTTCAGTCCTATTGCATGCAATGTACGAATGTGTCGACCTCACATCAATTAGCACAATATAACCTAGCTCACAAATAAGGAACGTACCCGTTATCACATCTGGTGCATCACATTTCTCTCTGTGACGAGCAGCATAAACTAACGTTGGCTGTCTCGCCTTTCCCTGACCTGCACCTCTGCCTGGTGCTCCACGTCCTCGACCTGCGCCATTGTTGCCTCTGGCTTGACCACGGCCCCCTGGTGGTTGTTGACCACCCCTCTGCGGTTGGAAATCACCTCTGCCCTTGGCTCGCACCTGATCTGGCCTTCTCGGGCACTTCTTAATCCTATACTCCATAGATACACAGCTTAAACACACTCCTATTCTCCTCTAACATTCGCTCGTATGCCTTTTTCCACACCCAGCAGAAGGTGGTATTCCGTTATTAGCAGTAGTAATAGGGGCCTCATCTTTAACCGGCCCATTCACTCTGGCCCTCCTCATAGGCCTCTATCCAGCCCCCACAGCTTCCACATTCTGTTTGCTCTTGCCCTTCTCCTTCTCTCAGTTGTGGCACTCTATGCGCTTTACTTCCTCCGCTATCTTTGCTTTCTCCACCAAAACCGTAAAATCCCGCTCCCTCTGTGGAGCTATAAGTACTCTAAGGTTGTCTCTTAACCCATCCTCAAACCGTACGCATCTCTCATATTCTGTTATGAATATTCCTTTGGCATACCGACTAAGGTACAGAAACTCAGCCTCGTACCCTGCTACCGACTTATCTCCCTGAGTCAGACTCAAAAACTCCTTCCTTTGACCATCCACATATCCCGCTCTAATATACTTCCCCTAGAAAGTCGACTTGAAAAACTCCCAGGTGATCTGCTCCGGTTGGTTGCCTTCCCTTACGGTCAACCACCACTGATAAGCTTCTTCCCTCAGTAGCGATATCACCCCCTTCAACTTTTGTTCTGTTGTGCAATCTAGTTCATCCATTATCCTTTCCGTAGCTTCCAATCAGTACTCTGCCACATTCAGGGCCATCCCAGCTATTCCTCTGAAAATCTCTGCCCCCATTAGCTCGAAGTCACTCCGCGATTGACCCACGACTTCCCGTACCATTATTGGGCCCAGCAACCCTTTCTAAGATCCTTAACATGACCTGCGATACTGCATCTTCTATAGCGGTAGTCTGTTCATATGGTCCCATTTCAGCTACTGGTGAGGCTGGAGCCTCCTCTACTCCAACGTTGGGCATATGGCCCGACGCTGACGACCCAGCCCTAACACTTCCACAGCCTCTTCCGCGGTCTCTTGCTCCTCTTCTAGCGCTCATCATTGCGTATTTTTGAATTAAGATTTTTATGAAATTAGTTCGTGATTCCAATGTTTAAAACGCATGTCTTATGCAAGTAACAATTTTTTTAAAGTTATTTCGCGGTCCTGAATCCACTACAGGCTTAAGTTTCCTACAGGCTTTAGTCTCTAAAAAACCTATTTTAAAGTAGCCCAATATCTAGATATAGATCTGTAATTTAAATAAAGGTAAACACAAAAAACATACTTGGCTCGACGTCTAGGGCTCAGTGAACCACACTTCAAAAATCCTGCAAAATATTTTAATCTACTTGTTTTAAAAACCCAAAGTCTAAGACCCATTTCACAGCCCGAGCTTTACAATCGGGCTCTAATACCACAAAATGTAACACCCTCAGACCCGGCTTAGACGTTATGGCTGAATTTCGGGATGTCACATCAAAGGCATAATTCAAAACAATTTTGCTAAGTTAAAATTTAAGACCCAAAAGCCCAAAATCCTTGAGTCTTGTTAAGTAATGATAAAAGCCCATTTAATTATTGAAGTGTTCCGAAAACCATGTTTAAACATAATAAATTTACTAAGGTTTACTAATTAAGTAAACAGTTCAAACAACGAAACTCAAAATCCAAAGTCAAATCGGAGTACAAGGTCTTATTACATCCAATGAAAATAAAGTAATCATGTCTTTTGAGACAAATAAATAAAACTTCTAAGTATCTTGTAGTGTGGCCATCTCCGAGTCCTCTCCCACGTCGAGTCGTTTACTGAGGATCACCTGAAACATTTAATAAAAAAGGGTGTGAGTTTCGAAACTCAATATGTACGACCCTTGGTAATCCAATCAACATACTGTTATCACATTGGGCCTAACCCCTATCAAAAACGGTAGTCTTGGGCCTTAGCCCACAATGACCTCATATCACATCAGTATCACATCAATGCAATGCACCCATCCAAATACAACCCTGCACTCCATTTCCCTTCCAACTCTACACTCCTGTGGGGATATAAATATCAACCCACCCATCCCTACACTCCAAAGGTAGCACCAGCAGCGGCACTACTCAAACGTTGCAGCAAAGCTGCTATAATGGGCTTAAAGCCACCGGTGGATCCACGGTTGTCAAGCGATTATACGATCCTCAAATCTTCCTCCGTATCATCAAAACCCAACCAAGTGCAACATATATCTCATGAATGCAACATACACATTTTCACACATTAAGCACCTAGGGGTATTTTAGTCATTTCACTACCCAGGGGTATTTTCGTAAACTTCCAAATCGGGGGTATTTTGGTAATTCTACAAATGACGGGTATTTTGGTAATTTTGCAAATAAGGGGTATTTTGGTAATTTCACAAATGAGGGGTATTTTGGTAATTTTCAAATGAGGGGTATTTTGGTAATTTCACAAATAAGGGGTATTTTGGTAATTTCGTAAATGAGGGGTATTGGTAATTTTGCAAATCAAAGGTATTCTTGTAAATTTAAAAATTAGTGGTATTTGGTCCCCCTCGGGTTTTAGTTATGAACTTTGGCCCATTAACAAGTCCTTGCAGCTAAAGTGAACAAACACTACGCACCAAGTAGGATTCCAGAGTAGAGGAGGTAGGCCACTAGGACCACTTAAGTACCAAGCTCTCCCTAGATCCAATCCTAGACATGCATATGTCTGTTGCCACACTCTAACCCAGAGACTTGTCTACGGACATGTTTAATTATTAGATTAAGTTTTATGCGATTGAAGAATTTATCGGACTAGGCCTAAATTCCATTAAAACCCTAGCATACTTTCCTAAGACCCCATAAAGCCCATCAAGCCCATTTCACGTTCATATAACCCATTAAGCCCAAATCACATCCTTATGGTCCATTAGGCCCGATCTCATTCATATGGCCTACTAGGCCCAAAACAATTCCAGATCATGTAAATTCATGACTAACTCAATTCATATAACCAAATCAATCAATTTCATCAAACTTAGCCTCAGGGCCCACCGGGCCCATTTAGCCAGTTTTGGCTTTTCGGCATTGCCGATATCATGTGTGCGTAGTGGTTGTACACACCTGGTTACTGCGATGTGCTATACTATCCTTAGTCTTGAACCTACAACCAACCAACCTTTAATCAATCACCCATACTTAATCTATTTACCAAATACCGAAGTCTTACTGTATCCTTACCGTGTGCCACCAGTTCTAGTAGCCCTTCTTTAGCTACTATTCCCGAGTATCCCCTAGATTTGCACCCATGCATACATTATCAAAATTTGAGTGACTCATAACCCACACAAGTCACCCCTATAGATCATACCCACATTCGGCCACTTAGTTAAACCATAATCAAGACGAGTGCACTTACCACTTGCTTGCGATTCTTACCATGCTCGCGATCCTTCAACCCTATCCTTGTTATTACAGGGTTAATGACAGGAAAAGTTAGATAGCCCTTCAGCTTTTAGAAAAACGTACAAAAGAGGTTAACCGAATACTTACCAAATCCCCTGTTGATCCTGCGGCCTAGATAGCTATTAAACTAGATGCAACTTTTAACACTTGACTGAGAGTAGGTAACAATCGATTTATGATGGAGGAACAAGCACAAAGATTCGTCACTAATAGGAATTTCGTCAAGGAAAAAGATGGTGGTAATTCGGCAATGAGAGAATTCGGCTATGGGAGAGAAGAGAAAAGTATTGAACACCGGAAGAGCCCTTCAAAAGAATTCGACACAAAAGGATTCGGCTTTAGGAGATTTTGGCAATGGGAGAATTTGGCTATAGAAGGAATCGATTGAGGGGAAGAAAGAAAGAAAAAGAATAATGGCAACTCAAGGAACCCTTCAAAGGATTCGACACTCACCTTTTATAGCCGCAAGCTGAAAATGCCTTCCCCCAGAGTCCCTTTCGGCACCACCTCATCCACACTCCTCATCTTCTAACTCTTATCCCTGATATCTCCTTAATCTCCTCCGAAATTTCCTCTATTATCAGTTCACTAGACCACTCAAACACTCAAACGCAAGAGTTCAAATTCAACATAACTCTGGCCATCGACTTATGCAGGATAAATAGTCCACAAAATACCACTCCTATGCCTCGAACCTTGGACCTCATCAGCTGACCATCACGCCACCTTATAGCCCCCAAGTGAGGACACTTGCCATTGGACCACAAGCCTATTTGTGTCCTTTTTTTCCCCTTAATCTGCTTAAGAGGCCTAATGCTTGAGACTAGGGCCACTAAAGCAAGAAAATAAGTTTTTCCCTATGGTCTTCCCTATCCCTAAGACTTCAAATAATCCCGATAATACCTTAAAATTAATATTCTAAGTGCTACTCACACATATCAACCTCAGTGCACAGAAATTTAAAGTTTTGAGATTTTTGAGGCGTTACAATGTGTAAGGCCTCGTATGCCCATAATAATAATGCTATGAATGTGAATGAAAGATTTTATATTGGAAAGAAATTTGATAGCCCAAAGCTCTATGTTACAGTGTATAAAGTTTGGTAATGCCTCATACCCGATTCCGGTGTTGAATACAAGTAAGGGGTGTTTCATTTATTGGTATTAGAGCTATGGTTTAGTCAGTTCCCAGACTACCATAGCGTGTGTAAGATTCTAGCTATACATGCCATAAACGTATATTGATAATGTGGTAACTTCTGACAAATTTTAAACTACGTTTTCGTAAAATAAATGGATCTCGATCGACCTATTGTTGATGACACTGCTAATAACACATTGGCACCAGCGCAAGAGACCGCATCTGTAAAAGTAAACCCGAGACTTTGGGTAAAGGGGAAGAGGCTCGGGAAGCCTTTCTCTACATGATGAGTAACTGGTACACCAAATTTGTACGAGTAAACCCTAATGCTCAACCTCCTCCACCCCCACCTATACCTCAGCCAGTCCCCGTGGCTCCTCAAGGTATAGATTTGGTGAGAATGACTAAACCTCTGGTCAATAAGATTAGAAAACAAGGGGCCGAGGAATTCAGAGCTAATATAGACGATGACCCCGAGATGGAAGAGTTTTGGCTTGAGAACTCAATGCGAGTATTCAATGAACTCTTCTGCCCACCTAAGGAGAGCTTGAAATGTGTCGTGTCATTGCTGAAGGACTCGAGATATCATTGGTGGAAAATGTTGACGTCGATAGTTCCAAGGGAGAGAGTGACATGGGACTTCTTTTTGGAAGAGCTCCGAAAGAAGTACATAAGTCAGAGATTTGTAGAATAGAAACGGAAAGAATTCCTTGAATTGAAGTAGGGCAAAATGATTGTGGCAGAGTATGAGCACGAGTTTGCTAGGCTCAGCAAGTATGCACAAGAGTGTGTGTCTACAGAAGCTATTTTATGCAAGAGGTTCGAAGACAGGATGAGGATATCAGACTGCTAGTTGGGATTTTACAATTGAAAGAATTTGTAGTGTTGGTTGATAGAGCATGTAAGGCTGAGGAGTTGAATAAGGAAAAGAGAAAAGCTATGGTTGAGGCCCAAAATGCAAGGAATAGACCGATGAGTAAATTGTTCCAAGCTCAATCAAAGAGATCTAATGAAATGAACCGTCGGACGACTACTTTAGTTGGGTATTCACACCGAGGTCAAGGTAATACATATTCGGGCTCGAGAGTTAAAGCCACCTCGATGGCAAACGTGGGCAATCCAAAGTCAAATAAACCAGAGTGTCCAAATTGTGGTAGACAACACACTGGGGAGTGCTGGGGAAACAACCATAATTGCTACAAGTGTGGTTCACCCGACCACTTAATTTTGAACTGTCTAGAGAGGGATGAAAAGGATAGAAAACAATAAGTAAGATCAAGCAATGTATCATCGATGGCAGACCAGAAAGGAACCCGTAGAGTGGGACTAGTAGTAGAGGTACGCCTATAAACTCTGCTGTGAGATTGAAGGGTCAAGCACATGCAAGGACCTATGCCATTCGCGCTCGCAAAGCGGCATCATCCCCATATATGATCACGGGTACATTTTCTCTTAATGATATATTTGTTGTTGCTTTGTTTGATCCGGGGTCTACCCATTCTTATATTTACATGAAATTGGCATCTAGCATGGGTATGATTGTTCAGTCTACAGAATTTGTGATAAAAGCGTCAAACCCGTTAGACAAACATGTGCTAGTTGACAAAGTGTGTAGGAATTGTCCCTTGACAATTAGAGGTTAATGTTTTTCGGTAAATCCCATGTTGTTGCCGTTTGATGAATTTGATTTGATTCTTAACATGGATTGGTTGACTACACATAATGTTTTAGTAAATTATGGTAGTAAGTTTATTGAATTAAAGTGTGTAAATAGAGATGTCATTTGGGTTGAATCAGGTAGATCAGATAGTTTGCCTATGATAATTTCATCTATGGTAGCCGAGAGATACTTGAGAAAAGGGTATGAGTCCTATCTTGCCTTTGTGCTAAATACTCAAGAGTCAGAGGTAAAGACTGAATCAGTTTCGGTGGTATGTGAGTATTCAGATGTGTTCCTAAAAGAGTTACCCGGATTGCCTCCACTTAGAGAGGTCGAGTTTGGGATTGAGTCAGTTCTGAGTACATCACCTATTTTGGTTGCCCTGTACAGGATGACACCATTGGACCTGAAAGAATTGAAGATTCAGTTGCAAGAGTTAACGGATAAAGATTTTGCAAGACTGAGATATTCACCATGGGGTGCTCTGGTACTTTTTGTGAAAATGAAAGATGGGTCGATGAGATTGTGCATAGACTAGAGATAATTCAACAAGGTGACAGTGAAGAATAAGTATCCCTTACCAAGGATAGAT
The DNA here is from genome assembly GCA_025503065.1 of Gossypium bickii. NCBI lineage: Eukaryota > Viridiplantae > Streptophyta > Magnoliopsida > Malvales > Malvaceae > Gossypium > Gossypium bickii. The sequence goes on from CP106712.1 coordinate 30,931,369, forward strand.
GATTTATTTGACCAATTGAAGGGAGCTACGGTATTCTCTAAGATAGACCTAAGGTTTTGCTACTACCAATTGAAGGTTAAGGAGCAAGATGTGCCGAAAACTGCATTTCGGAAGAGATATGGCCATTATGAGTTTCTTGTCATGCCATTTGGCTTAACGAATGCTCCTGCGATTTTTATGGATTTAATGAACCACATCTTCTGACCATATTTGGATAAGTTTGTAGTTATTTTTATCGATGACATATTAGTTTATTCTCGGGGTGAAAATGAGCATGCAGAGCACCTAAGAATTGTTTTGTAGACTTTAAGAGATAAGCAGTTGTATGCTAAATTCAGCAAGAGTTAGTTTTGGCTTCGAGAGGTCGGATTCTTATGACACATTGTGTCGGGTGATGGAATTAAAATTGATCCGAGTAAGATCTTGGTTATTGTGGAGTGGAAATCACCAAGGAATGTGTCAGAAATTAGAAGCTTTTTGGGTTTAGCGGGTTACTACAGATGTTTCGTAAAGGGGTTTTCCATGATTGCTACCCCGATGACGAAACTATTGCATAAAGATGTTAAGTTTGAATGGACTGAGAAATGCCAACAGAGTTTCGAGAAATTGAAAGCATTATTGACTGAGGCACCGATTTTAGTACAGCCTGAGTAGGGGAAAGAGTTTGTGGTTTATAGTGTTGAGTTATTAAATGGCCTTGGCTGTGTGTTGATGCAAGAGGGTAAGATAGTAGCTTACGCCTCGAGACAGCTAAAACCGCATGAGAAGAATTATCTGACTTATGGTTTAGAGTTGGCTACTATCGTTGTCGCTTTGAAGATTTAGCGTCATTATTTATATGGTGAGAAGTGTTGAATCTTCACCGATCACAAGAGTTTGAAGTACTTGATGAAACAAAAGGATTTGAAATTGCGACAATGGCAGTGGCTCAAATTATTGAAGGATTATGAGTTAGTAATTGATTACCATCCGGGGAAAGCGAATGTGGTTGCAGATGCCTTGAGCAGAAAATCCCTATATGCTTTTGAGAGCTATGAGTACGAGCTTAGCATTGTCTGTTGATAGTGTTATATTGGCCGAGTTGAGGGCTAGACAGTTATTTATTCAGCAGATATACGAAGGTCAAAAGAATGATAGTAGGACGCAAGCTAAGAGAGCTTAGTGCGAATCGGGAAATGACTCTGATTTTCGGATGAGTTCAGATGGTTGTCTAATGTTCCATGACAGGATTTGTGTACCTAGGGATGATGAGTTGATCCAAAAAATTTTATATGAAGCGCACAATGGTTGCTTGTCAGTACATCCAGGCAGTACGAAAATGTACAATGATTTGAAGAAATTGTCTTGGTGGCCGGGTATGAAAAGAGACATCTCCAAGTTCGTTACAAAATATTTGATCTGTTAACAAGTGAAAGCCGAGCATCAAGTACCTTCAAGATTACTGCAGCTAGTGATGGTTCTAGAGTGGAAATGGGATCGGATCACCATGGATTTTGTAACAGGGTTACCTATGACTCCGAGAAAGAAAGATGCTGTGTGGATCATTGTTGATAAATTAACAAAGTCAGCTCACTTTATACCGGTGCGTGAGGATTATTCACTTGATTATTTGGCCGAGTTGTATATTGCTGAGGTGGTGAGATTGCATGGGGTGCCCATATCTATTTTTTCGGATAGAGATCCTAGATTTACTTTGAAGTTTTGGAAGAAGTTGCAAAAAGCCTTGGGCACAAAATTGAATTTTAGTACAGCGTTCCATCCTCAAACCGATGGCCAATCTGAAAGAGTGATTCAAGTTCTTGAAGATATGCTCTGATGCTGTGTGTTGGAGTTCGAAGGTAGTTGGGAAAAATATCTACCTTTTGTTGAGTTTGCCTATAACAACAGTTATCAGTCGAGTATACGGATGGCACCGTACGAAGCTTTATATGGTCACAAGTGTCGGACTCCCTTGTATTGGACCTAGCTTAGTGAGAAGCAAATTTATGGGGTCGATCTAGTTAAAGAGACTGAAGAGAAAGTGAAAGTGATCCGTGATAGTCTAAAAGTGGCTTTAAATCGACAAAAGTCATATGCGGATTCGACCTCCCTTAAGATGATGGCCGGCCAAGGGAACCAAGAGAGACAAGAGCATTAAATAAGTCAAAAAAATTTGGTGGTGTTAGGTGACTAAAGTGAATAAAATAAGATAAGTAAAGAGAAAGCTATCATCTTTTCCATTTCTCTTCATCTTCTACCGAAATTTTCAGTAAGAAATAGGAGTTTTGAAGCTCAAACTTTAAGCCAACATATCTTTTAGCAAGTAAGTGATTTTAGAGGTATTTCTTGATAATTTTTGTACTTTTGGGACCCCCAAAGCTTAAGCTAGCTAATGAGGGGACTATTTTGCAAAATGGTTGAAAGTTTAGGGACTTGCCATGATAGTGTTCATGTTGTTTTCTGAGTTTTTATGGAAGAAAATGAATGTTAGTTAGTTAAGGAACAACTTTTGTGAAAGGTGTTACCATGAAAACACTTAAATGGGACCTATTAGTAAAGGTTGAATTTGTGTAGTAAATGCATGAAATAATTGGTTTTCTGAGTTGTTGTAAGAGAAATACATGTTCAACTAGGCTTGTTTAATAAGAAAATATGATGAAAAACGATATACGAGCCTAGGGGCAAAATTGTAATTTTGCCAAAATAGAAGGGCAAAATGGTCATTTTTACCTAAGTAGAAAATTTGATGTATTATGAATTATAAAGTGATTGAATGAGTGAATTTTATTACTATAGATTAAAAAGACGCGGAAACAACCATGACTGAGGAAAAGGCAAGGTTACAGACTGAAACGTCGATTAATACATTTTGCACCGAGGTAAGTTTATGTGTAAACGATACATCTTTAATACAAATGTTGTTACTCATTGGTGCATTGTATGAATGAGATCAATTATGTTTGAGATTGATTGGAATTGATAGATAGTGAATAACTCTCGTATGAACCTTAGAATAGATATGTAAGTGTAGAAAAATATCTGTAAATATTCTTATTGGTGGGCTATGTGCGATACCATCATTATTATTATTTTTGGTGGGCTGTGTGCGATACCACCTTATTATTTATTCACGATGGGCTATGTGCGATACCATCGTTTGTATTATCATATGGTGGGCTATGTGCGTAACCACCGTAAATATTCTTGTTGGTGAGCTATGTGTGATACCACCGTATTATTGATTAACGGTGGGCTATTTGCGAAACCACCAGGTACTTAGTATGATTCTGAATGGTTCATCGAGAAATTGTTTATGTAAATGTTTCATGTGGCTTTGTGGTGATGAGTACAGGATATGTGAGCAATATAAATGTTATACGGTTGGAAGGTGGTACGAGATGAGATGAGTAAGCATGGTTATGAAAATGTGAATTATTCTTTTTTAGTATGAAACGTTATTGACTGATTAGCACATGCTATAATGCTTATTGATTACATGTAAACTTACTAAGCTTAAAGCTTACTCCCTTTCTTTTCCCTTATTTTATAGTGTTTAAGAGTCGGCTCGGGATTAAAAGATAATTTGAAGATCATCCACACTATCAGCTCATCTTGGTATATTGGACTTAGCATTTTGAGTATGGCATGTATAGGGGCTAGACATAGTGAAATGTTTTGTTGTTTTGGCCAAGTGTGTTGGCTCTTTTAAAGATGAACACTTTTGTAAATGGCCATATTTAATGGCTGATTATCATTATATATATGAAAAGATGAGGTTATTCATGAATGTGTATGATACATGATTGAGTTGCTTGGTGAATGGTTGAATGTGATTGATGTTGTATGAGTTAGGGTGATAAAAAGAGCTTAGCAAATAGCCTTGTTCTTGTCCACACGGGTAGGCACACGGGCGTGTGTCTAGGCCGTGTGTGATGCACGGTCACTCCCATGGGTGTGTGACCAGGTCGTGTGTCCCCTGCATGTTAGTGTTGCAAGTCAGTGTCAACCACGGCTAGACACACGGGCGTGTGCCTAGGCCTTGTGCCCTTTATTTGTTTTCTAACGTCACAAACAGAATACCCAAGTTTTTCACACAAGGGTGATGACACAGGTGTGTCTAGCACACGGGAGTGTGTCCGACCGTGTGAAAACCCCTGTAGGTTCGAAAAGAAAATAAATCAACACGGGCTAGGGACATGGGCGTGTGTGACCATAGAGCCTACCCACACGGGCTTGTCCCATTTCACATGGGCGTGTGGCCCTATTAAGGTAAAATTTTTCTAAGTATACAAAAGATCCTGGTTTGATTCCGAGGCCCTCCGTTTGCTTGTGTAAGGCCTCGTAGGCCCATAATAAGAATGCTATGAATGTGAATGAAAGATTTTATATTGGAAAGAAATTTGATAGCCCAAAGTTGTATGTTAAAGTACGTTAAGTCCGGTAATGCCTTGTACCAGGTTTCGGTGTTGAATACGGGTAAGGGGTGTTACAATAAATATCCTTTGCCACGGATTGATGACTTATTCGATCAGTTGAAAGGAGCTACAATGTTTTCTAAGATAGATTTGAGATCGGGTTATTATTAGTTGCGAGTTAATGACTTCAATGTGCCAAAAACTGCTTTTCGAACGAGGTACGGACACTATGAGTATCTGGTTATGCCTTTTAGACTTACTAATGCATCTGCTATTTTTATGGATTTAATGAATTTTGGATCAATTCGTGGTGACATATTGATTTATTCCCGTGATGAATCTGAACATGCTGAACATCTAATATTAGTGTTACAGACTTTGCGTGATAAGCAACTATATGCGAAATTTAGTAAATGCGAGTTCTGGTTACGAGAAGTTAGTTTTCTGGGATATATAGTATCAGCATCGGGCATTCGAGTTGATCCAACAAAATTTTAGCTATTTTGGATTGGAAGCCACCGAAAAATGTGTCTGAAGTCCGCAGTTTTCATAGACTAACGGGTTACTATAGACGGTTTGTAAAAGGTTTCTCTATGATTGCAACCCTTAGGAAACGACTACTTCAGAAAGATATTAATTTCGAATGGTCAGAAAAGTGCCAGAAAAGTTTCAATCAGTTGAAAGCTTTGTTGATCGAAGCTCCAGTGCTAGTTCAGTCAGAATCGGGTAAAGAATTCGTTATCTATAGTGATGCATCTTTGAATGGTTTAGGTTGTGTTTTGATGCAGAAAGGCAAAGTTATAGCTTATGCCTCAAGACAGTTAAAACCACACGAAAAGAACTATCCAACACACCATTTGGAATTGGCAGTTATTGTGTTTACATTAAAAATTTGGCACCACTATCGATTTGGTGAAAAATGTCACATCTATTCTGATCACAAAAGTTTAAAATATTTGATGACTCAGAAAGATCTGAATTTACGACAGCGAAGATGGTTAGAGTTGTTAAAAGATTATGAGCTTGTGATTGACTATCATCTGAGAAAGGCTAATGTTGTTGCTGATGCTTTGAGTTGGAAATCGTTGGTTGCCCTACGTGCGATGAATACTCAGTTGACCCTATCTGATGATGGTTCGCTAGTAGCTGAGTGGAAAGCGAAACCGTTATTTATTCAGTAGATTTGTGAGGCACATAAAGTTGATAACGAACTGATAGTAAAATGGGCCCAATGTGATGCGAATACTGATTCAAAGTTTTGAGTTGATACTAAAGGTTGTTTGAGGTTCAAAGGCTAAATGTGTGTTTCGAGAAATTTAGAGTTAATTCTGATGATTTTGAATGAAGCTCATAGCAGTTGGTTATCTGTTCACCCAAGTAGTACAAAAATGTATAATGATTTGAAACAGCTCTACTGGTGGCCTAGTATGAAACGAGATATCTCTGATTTTGTTTCGAGATGTTTGATCTGCTAGCAAGTCAAAGTCAAACATCAGGTACCGTCTGGGTTACTTTAGCCGATTATGATACCTGAGTGGAAATGGGACAGAGTCACGATGGATTTTATATCGGGTTTGCCTTTGTCAACGAGTAAGAAAGATGCAATCTGGGTTATTGTGGATAGATTGACTAAATCGGCACATTTTGTTCTAGTTTGCACAGATTACTCACTTGATAAACTTACTGAGTTGTATATTTCTTAGATTGTAAGATTGCACGGATTACCTATTTCTATTGTTTCGGATAGAGATCCGAGGTTCACATCGCGGTTTTAGAAGAAATTGCAAGATGCGCTAGGTAAGAAATTACACTTTAGCACTACTTTCCATCCGCAGACAGATGGTCAGTCCGAATGAATTATTCAGATACTCGAAGATATGTTGAGATGTTGCATTCTCGAGTTTGAAGGTACATGGGAACGATACTTGCCACTGATTGAATTTGCGTAAAAAATAACTTTCAATCAAGTATCAAAATGGCACCTTATGAGGCTTTGTACGGTCAAAAATGTCGGACAACTTTGTATTGGACTGAACTCAGTGAGAATAAGATACACAGGGTCGATTTGATCAAAGAGACTGAGCAGAAAGTGAAAGTGATTCATGATAGTTTGAAAGGCACGTCAGATCATCAGAAATCGTATACAGACTTGAAATGAAAAGATATTGAATTTCAGATCGGGGACAAGGTGTTTTTGAAAGTTTTGCCGTGGAAGAAAATCCTCCGATTCGATCTTAAAGGTAAATTAAGTTCGAGATTCATTGGGTCGTATGAGATAATATAGCGTATCGGGCCAGTTGCTCATAGATTGTTGTTGCCACCTGAGTTAGAAAAGATCCATAACGTATTTCTTGTTTCGATGCTTCAACGATATTGATCCGACCTATCGCTTGTAATTTCTCCGTCTGAGATTGATATTCGATCTAATATGACATACGAGGAAGAATCGATTTGGATTTTAGATCGTGAAGTAAAAGAATTGAGAAATAAGAAAATTTCTTTAGTAAAAGTCTTATGGCATCGACATGGGGTGGAAGAAGCTACTTGGGATCCCGAAGATGTTATGAGAGAACGTTACCCAAACCTTTTCTTCGTTAAGATTTTCTCCGTTAAGATTGTAACAGTCCGGTTTAGACCCTAGTCGGAGTAGTGGTTTTGGGACAACAAATCTGAGTCAAAAAATATTTTATTATTATTTTCTGTGTTTATTTTATGTGAATTAACATGTGTGAGATTTTTGTGTTTTAATTTGATCGTTTGTGTGCTTAATTTGCAAAAAGGACTTAATCGCATTAAATGCAAAAGTAGGCTATTAATGTGCAAGTGTTGAATTGTTATTGTTTTTATATTGTGGGGTCCTTGAAATGAAATTTGACCCTTTATAATGTGATGGACGGTTGTGGACATTAATTTTAAGGCTTATGCATTATTTTATAATGGTTAAAATAGTAATTTTTGAAATAACATATGATTAAATAAAGTAAAATATAAAAATTATACATTTGTTCATCTTTGTTCACCGAATATTGAAAGAAAAAGAAAGAATAAAAGCTTGCAAGGGTTCGGCTATGATTTTGGCTTAATTAAGGTATAAGTTTTGTTCGGTTTTTGATAATTTCTATGTTTTTGTGATTGTTGCTTCGAGTACTACAAAACCCATGTCTTAATTTTTAAATATGATGATGATTTTGTGTTTTTCCATTGTTGAAAGCTTATGGTTTTTGTTGTTTCATGATGAAATATTAAAGATATGTGAATGATTAAAATGTTGTCTTTGAATTTTTTATGAATTTGATTATTTTGGGTTAAATTGTGAAAATAATAAATTGAGGACTAAAATGTGAAATAATGAAATGTATAGACTTGTATGAACATGAGAAGATTCGACCTAAGCATGGAATATTGAAATTTTGCATATTTTGTGTTTTATGCAATAGGGACTAATTTGTGAAAAATGTGAAATGCAAGGGGCAAAAGTGTAATTAGCCCATTTATGTGTTTTAGGATGAATTTGAATGAATGTGTGGTTAAATTAGTTAAATTTGAATTTATTTAGATCAAGAACAAAAGAGAACGGACTTAGATCAGGGGAAGTCTAAAGTAGACGAGTTGTCGATTTCATTCGTCGTTATCTGAGGTAAGTTCATAAGTAAATAAATATCGATAAATTTTACTGTATTCATTTTAATAGTGCCAAATTGAATTATTACTTGTGTATATAATATGCTAAAATGAAATGAGCATGGGAGCAATATTCACGAGCTAAAATGATCAAGTTTCGATGTCCGAAAGTCCAGTCTGTTAGGACATATATGTCATGAAATAGGATTCCGATGTGTGATTCGTGTAAGACCACGTCTGGGATGTTGGCATCGACTTGTGTTTACGTGTAAGACCGTGTCTGGGACATTGGCATCATATTTGATTCGTGTAAGACCCTTTCTGGGACAGTGGCATCGATATGTGGTTGCATGTAAGACCACGTCTAGGACGTTGGCATTGTACGAGCTTTCTGATTATTCGAGTATTCTTATTAATTCCAAATGGTTGAACGGGCATTCTCGAGCTATGATCGAATGTGAAAATGAACTAAAAGGCTCAGGTACGTGCTATGTTATATGAATATGAAAGTGAGGTAAGTATATGTGATTGAGATGAATATATGAATTAGACATTATAAAAGGGAAATTTATATGTGTTAATGAATATATGTGCACTTGGCTGTTGATGTTATAATATTTTTGTAAATATGATAATATTTGAGGTTGCAAACATAATAGATGTACATTTGTTTAAGGTTTGTTTTGATTTGGCTAGTTGATTTAATGCAAATGTTTATTTATTCATTTTTTGCTTATGATTTACTAAGCTATGATAGCTTACTTTGTATGTATGTTTGCTTATTATTTTATAGATTAATAAAGCTACGGGAATCTCGGGGATTGTCGAGGGTCATCACCACACTATCAAACTATATATTGGTACCTTTTGAATATGTACATATTTAAGTATGTCATGTATAGGCTGGAAGTATTAGAGTATGTTTTGAGATGTGCAAAAATAGTCATGTGATATGGCTTATTAATGGATGTGTTTATGAATGAGTTATGTTTATGATTATTGATGCACAAGTTAGTATGTTATGATGTGCTCATAATTGGCCAAATGAAATGGTACATAAATAGGTGAGTTCATGGATGATTTTAGATACTTAATTGAAGAGAAATTGCTACGAATTGAAATGGTTTAGATGAAGTATTAGTTATATGTTATTAATGGAAAGTTGATGCTTTGAATTGGTATATTTGAGTAAGAATTGTATATGGAAATGAATGATGATGTTAAGGGTCAATTTGTGCATGATTTGATATGTTTTTGGTTGTTATTAGATTATGAATTGAGACATATTGAATGCTTGTAGGTTTGACCCAAAATTTGGGTGGCAAATTGGCCTTGCAAATGGCCTATATTTGCCCACACGGTTGAGAACACGGGCATGTGTCTCGCCCGTGTCTTTTACGTATGTAATTCGAAACAAGTCAGACCCACACAAGGACCAGACACATGGGCATGTGACAAGCCGTGTGAATTAAGTCAGTGTTGCCTGCAAGTCATGCACATGGGCATGTCTTGTGGCCATGTGAATAAGTCAATATGTATGCCCTGTTTTGCCACGGCCTAGACACACGGGCATGTGACCTCTGTAACTTTGAAAAATGTTAAGTTTTTGAAAAGTTTTTGTCTATGCTCGATTTAGTCCCGACCCTTTTCCAATGCATGTTTAAGGTCTTGTAGACTGTTTAAAGGGACTCTGTGTGTAAAATTAGCTATGATATGATGATGTTGTATCTTATGATTGTGAAATGATTGTAAAAGTTCTGAAATGTCCGATAACGCCTCTTAACCCTATTCTGGCGATGGTTACGGGTAGGGGTGTTACACATGTATAGGCTAGACAACTTTGATTATGTTTTGAAATGTATAAATATAGCCATTTAATATGGCTTGTTAATGAATGTGTTTATGGATGAGTTTAGTCTATGCTTCATGATGAAAAAGTTGGTATGATTTGATGTGCTCATGAATGGTCAATTTTGGTAAGTTTCATGGTTGATTTAGGAAATTAGTATCATGGTAAATGTTATGAATTGATATGGTTTAAAAAGATGTACGTTTTATATGTTTTGGATGTGGAGTTGGTGATTTGAATTGGTATGTTTGAGTTAGATTTGTATATGGAAATGAATGATGTTGTTAAGGGTCAAATTGTGCATGATTTGGTATGCTTTTGGCACATAAATTGAGGTTTGTTTGATGTTTGTAGGTTTGACCCAATTTTGGGTGGCAAATTGGCCTTGCAAATGGCCTATATTTGTCCACAGGGTTGAACACACAGGCGTGTATCTCAATCGTGTCTCTTAAGGTTGTAATTTGAAGTAAGTCAGGGAACCACACGAGCTGAGCACACGAGCGTGTGACTTGCTGTGTGAGCAAGTCAATAGCCTCAATATTTTCACACGGCCTGGATATGGGAGTGTCTTGTGGCCATGTGGAAAAGTTAGTATGTATGCCCTTTTTCACCACGGCTTAGACACACGGGCGTGTCAAATGTCGTGTGAGGCACACGGCCTGCTCATACAGGTGTGTGACCTTTGCAACTTTGAGAAATGTTTAATTTATGGAAAAATTTGTATATGCTCGGTTTAGTCCCGACCCCCTCCCAATGCATGTTTAAGGTCTTGTAGATATTCTAAAGGGACTCTATATGTATATTTCTCTATGAAATGTTTGTATTATGATCTGATATGTCTGGAAACGACTCTTAACCTTAGTCCGGTGATAGATATGGGTTAAGGGTGTTACAAGCGTTTAGAACGAGGTACGGACATTATGAATTCCTTGTTATGCCTTTTGGATTGACTAATGCTCCTGCCATTTTTATGGCTTTGATGAATCTGATATTCAGACCATATTTAAACAGATTAGTGGTTGTACTTATTGACGACATTTTGATTAACTCTCGAGATGAGTTTGAGCATGCCGAGCATTTGAGGATAGTGTTACAGATCTTGAAAGATAAACAGTTGTTTGCAAAGTTCAGTAAATGTGAGTTTTGGCTCTGAGAAGTTGGATTTCTGGGCCATATTGTATTAGCCGAAGGTATTAGAGTTGACCCGACCAAGATTTCAGCAATTATAGATTGGAAACCTCCGAGAAGTGTATTTGAAGTCCTAAGTTTTCTGGGACTAGTCGGTCACTATCGATGTTTTGTGAAAGGATTTTCTATGATTGCAACACCGATGACTCGATTATTTTAGAAAGATGTAAAGCTCGAATAGTCTGAGAAGTGTCAACAAAGTTTCGAACAGTTGAAAACGTTATTGACGGAGGCACTAGTGTTAGTACAACCCGAATCGGGTAAAGAAATCGTAATTTTCAGTGATGTGTCATTGAACAGTCTGGGTTGTGTGTTAATACAGGAAGGCAAAGTAATAACTTATGCTTCTAGACAGTTGAAACTGCATGAAAAGAATTACCCGACGCACGATTTAAAGTTGGCCAAGATTGTGTTTGCATTAAAGATTTGGTGACATCACTTGTTTGGTGAGAAATGCCACATTTATATAGATCAGAAGAGTTTAAAATATTTAATGACTCACAAAGACTTAAATTTGCGACAAAGAAGATGGCTTGAATTATTAAAGGATTATGAGGTAGTAATTTATTATCATCCCAGAAAGGCGAACGTGGTTGCTGATGCTCTCAGTAGAAACTCATTATTTGCTTTGAGTGCGATGGATACACAGTTAGCTTTTTCTAATGACGGTTCGATTGTAGCTGAGTTGAAAGCGAGATTGTTATTGCTTCAGCAAATCGGTAAAGCCTAGAAATGTGATAAAGAATTGCAATATAAACGACTTCAATGTGAGTCGACTTCTGATTTAGATTTTCAAATCGGACCTGATAATTGTTTAATGTTCCAAGGAAGAATTTGTGTACCGTGAAATTCCGAGCTTATTCAGAAGATTTTAAATGAAGTACATAGTGGTTGTTTATCCCTACATCCGGGAAGTACTAAAATGTATAATGATTTGAAACAGTTATATTGGTGTCTGGCATGAAACGACATATCTCAGAATTTGTTTCTAAATGTTTGATTTGTTAGCAAGTCAAAGCTGAACATCAAGTACCATCGGGTTTACTGCAGCTTGTGATGATTCCCGAGTGGAAATGGGATAGAGTTACAATGGATTTTGTGTCGGGATTGCCCCTAAATCTGAAAAAGAAAGATGCTATCTAGGTTATAGTTGATCGACTAACGAAATCTGCTCATTTCATACCGGTACATACAGACTTTTCGCTTGATCGACTAGCTGAGTTGTATATCTCTGAGATTGTGAGATTACACGGGGTGCCTGTTTCTATTATTTCAGATAGAGATCTGAGGTTTACGTCACAGTTTTGGAAGAAATTGCAAGAAGCTCTGGGTACAAAGTTGAATTTTAGTACAACTTTTCATCCGCAAATTGATGAACAGTCTGAAAGAATAACTCATATTCTCGAAGATATGCTCCGATGTAGTGTTTTGGAATTCGAAGGCAATTGGGAGAAATATTTGCTGCTAGTTGAATTTGTGTATAATAACAGCTTCCAATCAAGTATAAAGATGGAAACGTACGAAGCTTTGTATGGTCGTAAATGCCAAACTCTATTGTACTGGACTGAGCTTAGCGAGAAACAGATTCACGGAGTTGATTCAGTTAGAAAAACCGAAGAGAAAGTGAAAATAATTCATGAGGGTCTGAAAGCAGCTTCAAATCGTCAGAAATCGTATGCAGATTTAAAATGGAAAGATATTGAATTTTAGATCGGTGATAAAGTGTTTCTGAAAGTATATCCGTGGAAGAAAATATTTCGATTTAGTCATAAGGCAAATTGAGTCCGAGATTCATCGGGCCGTATGAAATCATTGAAAGAATAGGGCCAGCAGCATATCGACTATCTCTACGATCGGAGTTAGAAAAGATCCACCACGTGTTTGATGTGTCGATGCTACATCGGTATAGATCTGATCCATCACATGTGATTTCTCCGTCAAAGATTGAAATTCAACCAGATATGATGTACAACGAAGAACCGATCAGAATTTTGGATCGAAAGATCAAAGAATTGATAAATAAATGTATAGCCTTAACGAAAATATTATGGCAACATCACGGAGTTGAAGAGGCTGCGTGGGAACCCGAGGAAGCCATGAAAAAATAGTACCCTAACCTATTCACTGGTAAGATTTTCGGGGACGAAAATCCCTAAGGGGGGAGAGTTGTAACAGCCCTTTTCTGGTCAAATCGGAGCAATGGTTTCGGGACCACAAATTTGAATTCAAAATATTCATTTTATTATTATTTTATTGTTTACAGCATGAATATATGATGGTGTGAAATATTCGTGAAGAAATGTTATCGTTTAAATGCTTAATTTGATAAATAGGACTAAATTGTAAAAATGTGAAAGTTTAGGGACAAATGGTAAAATAGCCCTAATGTGTGTTTTAGACTAAATTGAATGCATAGTTGATTAAATAAGCTGATTCGATTCCTTATAGATCAATAAAAGAGGACCGGGTAAAAAGTAAAGTAATTCAATAGTCGATCTATTTCGTCATTTCCATATACGAGGTATGTAACACCCACACTCGGCCTAGAAGTTAGGCCTGAATCCAGAATGTCACAATAAAGGCCCAATTTCAAAACGATTTTGCTAATTAAAAATTTAAGGCCCAAAAGCCCTTTCATCCTTGAGTCTTCTTAAGTAATGATAAAAGCCCATTTTATAGCTTTAAGTATTTCAGAAACCAAGTTTAAACATACGAAATTTACTTAGGTTTAAAATTTAAGTAAACAGTTGAAAACAACATTCCAAAACCTAAAGTCAAATCGGAGTACAAGGCCTTATTACATCCAACGGAAATAAGTAATTAAAACTATGTCTTTTGAAACAAGTAAATAAAAGTTTAAACATCTTGTAGTGTGGCCATTCTCGACTCCTCTCCCACGTCGAGCCATCTACTGAGGATCACCTGAAACATTAAATAAAGGGATGTGAGTTTCGAAACTCAATGTGTACAACCCTTGGCAATCAAATCAACATACAAATATTCACATTGGTCCTAAGCCCTATCAAAATCGGTGGTCTTGGGCCTTAGCCCACAATGACCTCATATCATATCATATCATATGCAAAACAAGGTAATGCAAAACCCTACCCAAAAATCCATCCGCTACACACCATTTCCCTTCCAACCCTACACACTTGTGGGGATTTCTAAATTGACCCACCCAGCCTCTACACACCAAAGGTAGCACTCACAGCGGCGCTACTCAACGTTGCAACAAAGCTGATAATCATATAATGGGCTTAAAGCCATCGGTGGATCCATGGTTGTCAAGCGACAATGCGATCCTTAAATCTTCCACCTAACCATAGTCCCCACCCATATGCATCCTAATCAGAATATCATATGAATGCAACATACACATGAATAACATCCACAAAACTCATACTCATCACATAGGGGTATTTTTATCATTTCACAACCCAAGGGTATTTTCGTAAATATACTCTACAGTGGTATTTAGGTTTTGCAAAAAGGGGTACTTTGGAAATTTTGTAAATCAAGGATGTTTTGGCAATACTGCAAACCAAGGGTATTCTAATAATTTCACAATTCGAGGCTATTTTAGTGATTTTACAAATATAAGGATGTTTTGGTAATTTTCAAACTAAGGGTATTTTGGTTATTTTCAAATCAGGGGTATTTTAGTAATTTTACAAATCTAAGGGTATTTTAGTAATTTTACAAATCTAAGGATATTTTGGTAATTTCCAAATCAGGGGTATTTGGTCCCTCTCGGGTTTTAGTTATGAAATTTGGCCTATTAACAAGTCCTTGCGGCTAAAGTGGATAGACACTATGCACCAGGTAGGTTTCCAGAGAAGAGGAGGTAGGCCACTAGGATCGCTTAAGTACCAAGCTGTCCCCAGATCCAATCCTAGACATGTATATGTCTGTTGCCACACTCTAACCTAGCGACTTGTCCACGGGCATGTTTAATTATTAGAAAGTCTTATGCGGTTTAAGAGTTGTTCAGTACTACGCTTAAAGTCCATAAAACCCTAGCATACTAGTCTACGTCCCCATAGAGCCCATCAACCCATCTCACGTTCATATATCCCATAATGGCCACATCACATTTTTATGGCCCACTAGGCCCAAATCTCAATCAAATGACCCATTAGGCCCAAAACAAATCCAGATCATGTAACATGCATGCTTAACCCAACTCATATAATCAAATTAATCCATTTCATCAAATTAGCCTCGGGGCCTACCAAAAAGGGCACTCATCTACCCTCCTAATATGAATTTATACTCTCTCCAATTCCCAAAATGGCACCAACTCCTCACACTTCCCAGCTCCTAACTTTTCTCCCTGATAACACCGTAGCCTTATCCGAATTTCCCACCATTATTAGTTCCCCTTACCACTCAAACACTCAAACGCAAGAGTTCATATTCAACAAAACTCTGGCCATCCACCTATGCAAAATAAAACACCCCAAAAATACCACTCCTAAGCCTCGAACCTTGGACCTCTTCAGCTTACAACACGCCACCTTATAGTTCCCAAGTGACGCCACTTACCACTGGACCACAACCCCATTTGTGTCCTATTTCTTCTTCATTTATTAAAAATGCCTACTAACTTAAGTCACTGTTCCTTAAGGCTAAAACCAAAATCTTTCCTTTCCCTTACTTGATCCCAGGACATCTCCAACACCCCTGGACACTCCAAATTCATTAATCCTCAAAGCGCAAATGCCAATTGTCATTTTTCTCGCTCACTTAAAAAAAATTTCTGAAATCCAAAGCCCAAAGCCCAATAGGCCTAATTCTACTAGGCTCAAATTCGGGGCATTACAATTCTACCCCTCTTAATGAAATTTCGTCCTCGAAATTTCCAACTAACAGGGTGGTCGTGTATCAACTACCCCACCACGCTACCGCTGCGCACTCTGACCCTAATAATTTTAATACATACCCAATGATCGTTGTTTTATGCGATGTCAAAGTCTTAAAATTTATAAAATGAATGATCAAACCTGGAAACTAACTATGACAACTATGTGAGGCAAGCGTACCTATCGAACAGTAGTATAGTTAAGGCAAGACTGAAATGTCGAACCCAAAGGAACCAAAAGTACTAATACCAACTTCTTTTTATTATTTAGCCTAAGAATTAAATGATTTGTTTATCTAATCTAAAATTAACTAACAACTAAACTAAACACTCTAAGACAAAGATGAATGAATTTGGGAAAATAACTTGAGGAAAAACCAATTGATTAAAAGGACACCTATGGAAGAATCCACCTAGACTTCATTTGTTATCTAACTCTGAACCAGACGATTTATTCATTTGACTTGATCCGTAAGATTCCCTAAGTTATATTAATCCCTCTCTCGAGGGGACTAACGTCTAACCCTAGGTTGATTAATTGAAATCTATTTCTAATTAAAACCCCTAGAATTGCATTAACTCGATCTATGGACTCCTATATTAGGTTTCACCCTAATCTGGAAAAATCTCGCCACCCTATCTCTAGGCGCGCGATCAACTCCGCTTAATTATGCTAGATCTACTCTTAGGCAGGGACTTTTGCTCCTCCACCTAAGCCCATCATACTTGAATTAATATCCCAGAAATATCAACAAAAGAGTTAAGAACACATAATTAAGAACAAGTCAAATATTTATCATATAGTTCAGCAAACGATAACAAGATTCATCTTAGCTTTTATCCACCTCAGGTATCTGAGGGTTTAGTTCATAATGATAATAGGAAACATCTCAAAAGAAAAGATGAAACAAAACATAAGATATCCCTAAAACCCCCTGAAGGAATTGAAGGAGAGATCCTCCGTCTTGAGTATGATTTCGGCTTCTTGAGATGGATCAACTGGCTTTCTTTGAGTAAATCTCAACAAATTTGCCCTCTTTGGCCTAGTTGGACGCCCCTTAACTAAAGCCTTGGGTTTCCCCTTTTTAGGTCATACTTAGGGTGTTTATATAGGCTTCTGAATGTGTTTCTTTGCCCCTAAGTATCCTAATCCAAGTGAAACTCTTCTCTCTCACGGCAGGGACACGCCCATGGCACACGCCCATGTAAGTCGTGGCCAGGCCATGTTCGAACCTGTTGAATTGGGCACGGCCGTGTGGTCTTGGGCCCAGGCCGTGTGGATTTTGTAATATGGCCCATTTACACTGTTTTGGGCCCATTTTCCGTTCTTTTTATTATTCGGTGCTCTCCTAGGTATAAAACATGAAAACCAAGGATTAAAAGCACTAAATTACACAATTCAAGGCTTAAATCATCCAAAAGCATGCTAAATGTGGGCCTAAAATATGTTACTTTTACGGTTTATCAAATACCCCCCCACATAAGCTTTTGCTTGTCCTCAAGCAAAATTCTCAACTCACAATTAAAACGAACTTCCTTGATTCATAATATTTATTGATAATGTTTCATCATAATTGAAAGATAATTCATACATGGATAATTAATCTCAAAGAGTCCTAGAGATTCAAACAATCAAAGTCATACATTTATAGCCTGAAAACGTTAGGTGTTTCCCATTACCTAAATACTTACCTTTGATTCGAAATCGACAAAAGTTGACATCCTCACTAAAGATTCACTCAAATCACTCAAAGTGTTTAAGGTTCAAAGTTAAGCACTCAATAGTCGAACATGAAAAGTTAATCCCATAAGCTTGCATGAAAATCAAATCTCCACCACTAAATATGAGATGATACACAAATCAAAAGGTCTTTAACAGAGTTGTAACGGGGCTTGGGTTAAAGGTGTGGATAAAGACTGAATTAGAGGGTTAGAATCGAGATTGACCTAACAAATTACCTAACTAGAACTATGACTACTCCTAAATAATTACATCAATTGAAAACTAATAATACGAGCTTTTTCTTCGAGATTTTAAATTTACATGTATAAGTTCAGCTAACATAGAATTAATAATGAATATACTTCGATTTTTTTTTAAAAACAAGTCAAATGATGAATTTACTACTAAAATAAAATAATTAGGTAACTAATCAAATCAAATCCCGATATAAGGGTAGCCAAATGGAATGGTGATAACAAATACAAAGGGTTTTGGTTTAATATTAGTGGGTAAGTTAATAAAAAGGGTTGTTAGGATCAAATGGGGTCACTAGGGGTTATTTATGAGGGTAGGATTTTAATTGAATGAGTGGGTTAAATCCTAGGTGCTTTTATCATCTCTGTATATCAAATCAAAGGTGTAGTCTCGACATGTATAAACAATGCAAGTTCTAGAATAACAGATCAATGTTGACACACTCATAATCAATAAAGTAAGCAAGAAAAAGAATATATGCTTTAAAAAGGCTCAAAATCTCACAAAACTTATGGGTGTTTGATATCAACCTCGTAAATTTCAGACTTCAAGATAATAATTAGATTCAGGTAGACAACCTAACGAAAATTTTTAATTTAATGAAAATTATCCTTATCATGCTTGATTCTCTAGTATTCTTCAAATTTAATCATCAATGCACAATTATCAATGACTTAATCCAAAACATATCAATAAAAATCATAAATCAAAGGAAATTTCATTCTAATCATAATATGATAAAATTACTTCAAGACAAGATATCATTCAGGGATTTGAGAATAATGCAGAAAGTTGGGCACTTTCTCGAAATAACTATTCACCCCCCACACTTAAGTTGTACATTGCCCTCAATGTACAAACATGTATATGAAATTTAAGAGAGAGAGGGAGGTGAAACTTCCTGAATATGGATGGTTTCCTTGAGTTGGGAGTCCCGAGGTGTGGTGGCTATTACCGAGCTTTACGTTAGATGAAGAAATTGGGGAGGTCGTAGAGAATTAGCCAGGAATTATTAAGACACATTTAAAATAAACTAAATATATACTTAAAGACAAGAAAGATAAAGAGAAAGAAAATAGAAATGTAAATAAAATTAAAATGAAAGATGAATGGACCAAAGAGTCCTTATTGTTGGATGGTTCGCAAGGTGGGTGAGACTTCTAAGGCTGTAGTGAGTCTGTGGTCGTGGTTCCGGTGTGATTCCCTAGCAGCCTGAAGAACCTGACACTAAGAAACTAAAAAAAATAAACTAAATTAAGCATAAGATAGTCAAAGAGAAGGAGAATAAAAGAGAGTAGTAGAAAAGAAGAAAAATAAAATGGCCTCAAAGATCCTTGGCTTGTTGTTTGGATGAAGCGGCCGACATGAACTTATTTGGATTGGTCTCCCACAGGGAGACTGTGCTCGAATCCTTCCTCTTCATCGCCATGGCCATTAGAAGAATGATGTAGGATGTTAGAGATCTGAAAAGGAGAAGAAAAATGATATGGAGGAAGGGAGGTGGGGAGTAGGTTTGAAGAGGGGGTGGTTTAAACAGGAAATTTAGGTATGATACGTCCTACGCCTATGCACCTTGGGAGTGTCGATTCACACGGCCATGTCGAATCCTTGAGTCTTGCATACTTAGGAAATTTAGGTATGAAACTCTTCTTTGCCCAATATCTTAAGACAGTTCAGTAATTTAAACAAGTGTAATAATAGAAAAACTTACTTGGCTCGACGTCGGGGGCTCGGTGAACCACACTTCAAGAATCCTGCAAACACTTTTTAAAATCCAAAACCTAAGGCCCATTTCAGAGCCCGACCTCTCTAACTAGGCTCTGATACCACTAAATGTAACACCCCAAACCCGGCCTAAAAGTTAGGCCTAAATCCGGAATGTCACATTAAAGGCCCAATTTCAAAATGATTTTGCTAATTAAGAATTTAAGGTGCAAAAGCCCTTTCATCCTTGAGTCTTGTTAAGTAATGATAAAAGCCCATTTTATAGCTTTAAGTATTTCAGAAACCAAGTTTAAACATACAAAATTTACTTAGGTTTAAAATTTAAGTAACCAGTTAAAAACAACATCCTAAAACCTAAAGTCAAATCGGAGTACAAGGCTTTATTACATCTAACGAAAATAAGTAATTAAAACGATGTCTTTTGAAACAAGTAAATAAAAGTTTAAACAACTTGTAGTATGGCCATCTCCGAGTCCTCTCCCACGTCGAGCCATCTACTGAGGATCACCTAAAACATTAAATAAAGGGGTGTGAGTTTCGAAACTCAATGTGTACAACCCTTGGCAATCAAATCAACATACAAATATTCACATTGGGCCTAAGCCCTATCAAAATCGGTGGTCTTGGGCCTTAGCCCACAATGACCTCATATCATATCATATCACATGCAACACAAGGTAATGCAAAACCCTCCCTAAAAATCCATCCGCTACACACCATTTCCCTTTCAACCCTATACACCTGTGGGGATTTCTAAATTGACCCACCCAGCCTCTACACACCAAAGGTAGCACTCACAGCGACACTACTCAACGTTGTAGCAAAGCTGCTAATCATATAATGGACTTAAAGCCACTGGTGGATCCATGGTCGTCAAGCCACTATGCGATCCTCAAATCTTCCTCCGTACCATAATCCCCACCCATATGCATCCTAATCAGAATATCATATGAATGCAGCATTTGCGAACCAGTTTTTTGACCTCTAGTGCAGAAATCACATTAGACAGGAAGTCCCTTCGCACCCTGATTACTGCCACTTCCTCATCCTCAGTAGTTCTCAACACTATACGCTTAGCAGCACAATCCAATCTTGCACGGTGTTTCACTAGCCAATCCATACCTAATATAAGGTCAAATTCACCAAACGGCAATTCCATCAAGTCCGCCAGAAAGACAACCCCTTGAACCTCTAGAGGTACATTTATAAACAAATTGTCTACCCTAACTGACTATCCCAGTGGACTTACAACCATCATTTCATTAACAATACTCTCACACAAGATACCCAAGGTGCCAGACACAGTACATGCAATGTATGAATGCGTAGACCTTATATCAATCAGAGTAGTGTACAGTACATAATGAATCAAGAAGGTACCGGTTATAACATCTGGAGCATCACCATCCTCTCTGCAACGAGAAGCATATACCAGGGCTGGCTACCTCGCCTCAGTGTTACCAGCACCTTTACTTGGGGCTCCACGACTTCATCCCCTATTATTACCCCCTCTTGCATGCCCACGGCCTCTCGGTGGCTGCTGACCACCTCTCACTGGCTGAACGTAACCCTGTCCTACTACTTGCATTTGAACAAGCCTCTGTGGACAATTCTTAACCTGATGATCCACGGACCTGCATCTGAAGCACGCCTCAATCCTCTTCTAGCACTCACCCTGATGAGATCTCCCACAATCAGTTCAAGGCTATGGTCAAGCAACAGCAATAGGAACTCCAGTTCAAATCGACCCATCAAACCTGGCCTTCTTAATAGGCCTCCCAGAAGAACTTGAGGGCCCAAAATCCCTCTTATTTCTACCCTTATCTTTTTCACGGTTCTGGCGCTCCGAGTGCTTCACTTCTTTAACAATCTTTGCCTTTTCTATTAAGAGCAACAAAATCTCGCTCCCTCTGCGGAGCTATCAATACCCCTAACTCATCTTAAAGGCCATCCCCAAAATGCATACAGCGTTCATACTCTGTTGCTACTATCCCTCGAGCATACCGACTCAACCGCAAGAAATTTGCCTCATATTCTGCCACTGTCTTATTCCCTTGGATCAGGTTTAGAAATTCCCTTCTTCGGGCGTCCACATAACTTGCGCCCACATATTTCACTTGGAAAGCCGCCTTCAAGAAATCCCATGTCATTCGGTCGGCCTGCGTACCCTCTCTCACGATGAGCCACCATTGGTAGGCCTCATCTTACTGTAAGGATACTGCCCCTTTTAATTTTTGATCTGTTGTATAGTCAAGGTCGTCCATTATCCATTCGGTAGCCTCTAACCAGTACTCCACCACATTTGGGGCTACTCCAGAAATACCCCTGAAAGTTTCTGCTCTATTAGACCGAAGTCGCTCTGAAATTGACCCTCGGCCCATTGTTCCAATACTAGCTCTAGCAACCCTCTCTAGAACGCGGAGCATCGCTTGGGATAGAGCATCATCCCTAGCTACTCGATCGAAAGACCCCGTCTCAATTACTGGTGAGGCTTATGCTTCCCCAGCAGGCATATGGCCCGATGCCGACGATCCAGCCCGAGCACTTTCTCGGCCTCTACCACGGCCTCGTGTACCCCTTTCGTGAGTACCTCTTGCGCTCATTTCGATATGCACTTAATCTGTTTAAAAATTCTTATGCATCAGGTTATAATTTTAGTGATTATTAACATATTTATTATAAAAAATAGTCATTAGGGGATTGTTTTCGCAGATTGAGGTCTCACTACAGTTTACAGTCTCCTACGGTCTTAGTTTCCTCTATCTAGAGTTTCACAGTATATTAGTAATCAGAATTAGAGAACCTACAGATTTGGCACCGGAGACTCGGTGTGCCACACTTGTACATCTTTCAAAAACATTTTAAATCATTAAAATCTACTTTTAGAAAGACTTTTCAAAACCCATTCCATAGTGGAGTTTTACAACTTGGCTCTGATACCACTAAATGTAACACCCCAAACCCGGTCTAGACGATACGATCAAATCTGACATGTTACATCGAAGTGTTTCTCAAAATTAGGCTTATTGAGGGAAAACCGTTTTTAATATATTGCCATGTTTGTTACTGTTGGTTTCTTAGTTAGTTAAAAACCCGTGAAAGCTACTCTAATGAATGTCATTTTCAAGTTTGAAAATGTGTGTTTGTCTTTTAAAACAGTTATTATTTTTGAGAACTTGTTTGTATCAGTTTGGCAATTTCCAAAATATTAAATTAAACCCAATTAAAAGAAATTAAAACCACCAGAGGCCTTATTACATAAATATCAACCCAATATAAAAATTTAAATAACTAGGGCTAAAATAAAAATATCAGCAAACATGTGGCCACCTCCGAGTCCCTCGCAGCTCCAAATCATCTAAGGCTGGGGATTACCTGTACAGTTAAAAGAAAGGGGTGAGTTACGAGAACTCAGTGTGTAATCCCTTATCATGCGATGCTTGATGCAGGCTCGAGCCTATTCGAAAATAGTGCAGTGTAGGCATTAGCCCAATCTGATGTCGATATGGTGCACATATGCAACCCACCCCCAATTTAGCCAACACACCACCCGTACCAACCAACACAACATGTGGGGATAAAGTCGACCCACCCAGCCAACACAACAATGTTTCAGCATAGTTGCCAGTAATAATAACGTAGCAGAGCTGCCAGTAATAGTATATGTGGCAAAGCCAACAGTAACAGTATTCCAGTATCGCAACAAAGCTACCAGTAATAGTATTTGTGGCAAAGCTATCAGCAACAGTACACTTCCTCCATAACAGTATCCCAACCCCATGTAGTATGCCATGTCATAAATATTTCGTGTATGCAGTATATCCTACTCATTACAGTCATATAATAATATACATTCATCAGTTGACTTACTTTTAGGGGTAAAATGGTAATTTCCATCTATTAGGGGTAAAATAGTAATTTTACCCTTCAGGGGTATTTTGGACATTTTACCTATTTGAGGGTTTCAGTACAGGCAACGACCTTTCCAAAGGTCCACAGTCACTTCGAGCGACACAGATAACCTAGGTGATCAAAATGGTGTAAATGGGCCTAATGTCCAATCTTCAGCCCAAGTGGGCCCACATGCTCGTGTGGCCCATCTAGCCCAAATTTAGTCACGGCTATGCGAACAACGTAGCTGGATCCAGTGTTTATGACTTGTCGTGAATTATTCTGTGTGGGACTCATGAGCCCATTGGGCCCATACGGCCCATTTCAGCCCAACGAGGCCCATAACGGCCCAGGAGCACGAGAACGCTCGTAGCGGCCTCTACAGTCTATCGCCCATAATTGTGGGATCGGTTTACCACACAAGTGTTCGTACGCCCATGTGGCCTCAATCACTATATTTCTAGCTTTTTGACTTTTGCCGTGTTACAGTCAGATCAGAGTGTGTACACACCTGTTTGCGAACAGTTGCAAGAACTCTTGAGCACCAACCTACATTCATTCCAACCTTCAGTTAGTCTTTTACTTAAAAGTGTTCATAGTCATCTAATCCCCAAACAATAATCATGCTTACCTTAACCGAATGGAGTATTGCCAAATATACTTAGATTGTGGCTAGAATCAACCACACGTATCCTGGCGCTTAACTGTACACAAGACAGATAGATAGATAGAACCAATTAAAATGTAGCCCAAAAACTTACACATAACAATTCCAGAATCAAAGAGTAATTGGCCTATACCTAAAAACAAGGTGTTGAAAGTACCTTCAAATATTGGGAGACAGGGTTTCGACAACTTGAGAATGATTGCACCTTTCACTCCTCAGTAATACCTAGAATAATAGCGAACTAGATAATGAACATACAAATGCCAACCGATTTCTCTGAAGTCTTGTAAAATCGAAACCAAAATACCAAAGAGTAGTCAGCTTAGTATTTAAGAGGGAAAAAATGGAGTTCAAGGGTCAAGAGAGGAGGAGAATTGACTTGTAAAAGAATAGAAGAAACATAATAAGAATTATAGAAGAAGAGAGATGTTAAGTTCGGCCAAGACAAATAGAGGTATTGAGAGGAGAAGAAAGGTGAATAAAGAGGGAAAGAATAATAGTATAGTCGACTTTGATTGTGAGAGAAAAGGGACAAGGTTTCGGCCAAATGAAGGATTAAGATCGAGAGTAGAGAGACAAGGTTCGACTTAAAGAAATAAAGCAAAGAAAATGCCCCAAACCCATTTGATCACCAAGGTAGAGCACAAAACCGCAAAAGAGGAGAAAACAGGAAAATTTGGCACTAAGGAAAACCAAGACTACATGTCACAACACCCAAAACTCAAAACTGGCACAACAATAATATCCCAAAAATGCTTTCAAATTGCCGAAATGCACCCAAAAGAGACCCCTAGCCGAATTTGCATACACAAGCTTCCTCAATCGGCTACAACTCTCCAAGTTTTGAATTCATTGATTTCCTCCTCCTAATTCTTCTACATATCACCCAACTACCAACCACATCCCTTGATTCTCTCCTCATTGAAAAATTTAAACCTCAACTAGCAGAGTTTCACTCAACTCCACCTCTCTCACCACAAAGAAATAAAATAAATATCACTTTGCATTCCATGGGATTCGAACTCAAGCTCCCTTGCAGCCTTCACCACGCCATTTACCACTGGACCAAAAGTTCTTTTGTGACAAAAATCTACCAAATTTGTTTATAAGTCCTATAGTCTAGAGTCAAGGTTTACTTAAGAGGAAAAACTAAAATTTTGCTAAAGCCTAGTTTTGAACTCAAGACTTCTCACACACTCTCAAACACACCCAAATCATTTAACCACTGAAGCAGATAGACATTGTGTAAGATCATGTAAAATTACAAACCCTAAAGTTTTGGGGCGTTACACAGGTGGCTTACTCAATCAAATCGAATCTATTACTTGTGGCACTACTAGAATTGTTGAGGAATAGGCAGGGGTGGAGGTTGTTGAGCAGCCGGATTCGTTCGAACGAACTCTATGAACCACTCACTACTCATTTGGAAGAAGGCTTGTTTAGCCTCTTGATCGTGTTCAAACTAACTATGACAACGAATAAGGCAAGCGCACCTATCGTTTGGTAGTATAGCTATGGCAAGACCGGAAATATCGTATCCTCAAGGACCAAGAGTATTAACAATTACTATCTTTCTATTATTTATCCTAAGAATTAAGGGAATTGATGTTTAATCGAAAACTACCTGTTTATTAAGCTAAGGATGCTAAGACATGGAGAATGAATTGGGGAAATACTCTTGGGAAAACCAATTGATTAAGACAATACTGAGGAAGAATCCACCTAGACTTCACTTGTTATCTAACTCTGAACCAGATGATTTATTCACTTGACTTGATCCATAGGATTTCCTAATTTATATTAATACCTCTCTCGAGGCTACTAACGTCTAACCCTATAACATCCCGAAATTGGGCCTAGAAGAATTGGGCCCAATGCGCCTTGAGCGTAGGAGCATTCAAAATTTTTGAAGAACAAGAGATTGGCTTTAGTGCAAGTTGGACTTATTAGGTGAGTGATTTTGGAAGGTTAGAGGGCTTCTATGAACTCTCGGGATCAAATTTAGGCTTTAAGAAAATTTTGGTTTTAGGTGAAAAAAACCCTGGGATTTGGTAGGTAGGCTTTTAAGAATAAAATGTGGAGAAAAATGACACAAAAGGAGTGTGTGGTGTAGTGGCAAAGTGACGCCACATAAGAGGCAAGGGGGTGACGCCATAAGGGAGGAAGGAGGTCCAAGGTTCAAGTCTTGGCTCTTGCATTTTGGTTTTCTTTTTAAATGGACTTTAGAATTCGGCTATAGATTTATATTTAATTGCGCATGGTTTAAGACACAAGAGGAGCTTGTGGCCAAGTGGTTAGCGGCGTGGATTATACTGCAGGGGAGCCTGGGTTCGAATCTCATGAAAAGCAAGGGAGTACTTATTTTGCGAATTGGACGGCAAGAGTTTGAGTTGGATTTAAACTCTACTGACGAAGGGATCCCACATCAGAAAGATATAAAGAAGGAAGGTGAGACGCTAGTTATATATAGAGCATTCTATGATAGGAGGAAGGATACCTTGGAGGGCGTTTAGGCACAGGAGTGGTCGGAGCACGGATTAGCACTGGATTCCTTTCAGGTGTGTACTTCTCTACTCTAGTTGTAGAACGGTAAATTGCCGAAATGCCGGTCACACGATGATAGTAACCACACGAGCATGCGAGCGCACGTGTGGGGGCTTCGACGTGATATAGTTGAGGCCATCAGTAGTGTTCTTGTGGGTTGTGGCTGCTTGGGCCACGATAGGCCGAAGTGGGCCCAATGGGCCCTGTGACAGACCAATTTGGACCCTAATCGGAACGGTGGTTTCGGGACCACGAATCCGAGCCCAATAAATATTTTAACATTATATCTTGTGTCTATCATTGGTGAATTGATGTATGTGAATGTTTTGTAGAAAAATTTAACCGTTTGAGTGTTAGATTGGCAAAAAGGATTAAATTGCTAAGGTGACCAATGTTGTGAGCATGAAACAAAAAGGGCAAAGTGACTTGTTTGTTAAACTTAAGGACTTGCATGTCAAATTCCCCATATTTAATATGGTGGACTGTAAGCATGCATTATAAATTCCATTTTATTTTGTATGATTTCTTTTTAGGCATTATTATATTAAAAGCATGCCAAGGATATTATATTTTCTAAGTATATATAAATTAAAGTAATATTATAAGGTAAGCATGCTATATTTTGTATTAAAAGATAAAACAAAAAGAAAATATTTCTCTCTTCCCTCATCCATCTTATTGCCCGATTTTTACCTTCAAAAAAAAGAGGAGAACATTCATCTTCTCCATTCGGCCATTGCATGTACTAGGATAGGTAAGAATTTGAACTTTAATTTAATAACCTATCTTTGATTTGGCTTGATTTCTTGATCATTTTTCTTTTGAAACAAGTAAAGTTTGTTAATATTGGTATGATGAGATTCTGCCATGGGTGCTAAATTTGTAGCTTGTTGTGTTAATAAGTTAGATGAAATGAGAAGGGGTACCTTGAACTTGTAAGAAGAATTGTATTAATTTTTGCATGAAGATACCCTTATATTTGGCCGAATGTTAGGATGGCCATTCATGAAATTTTCCTATTAATTTGATGCTAGGATATATATATTGTGAAATTGGTCAAGGATGAATGACTATATTTAGATAGGATTGTTGGGTGAAATGGTATGAGAAGTCAATTGCCTAAATTAAATAGAAGAAGGACTAAAATGATAAAAGGAGAAGAAGTAGTATGAGTTGTAAGAAAATTGTTTTAATTCATACAAGAAAATGCCCTACTATTAATTTGAATGTGAGGTAGTCATTCATAAATTCTTTTCTTTTGTTTTGATATTCGGTTGTGCATATATAGTGAAATTAAGCATGGATGAATGGTCATACCTAGATATAGTTATTGGGTGAGCTAAGTAAGAGTAAATTTCTTGAAGTAAATTAGTAGAAGGGATAAGTTGATAGAAGGAAGAATTATAGAAAATCCTAAGGACCTAGTGACCATTCGGCCATTGAGGAGAAATCCCAATTGGTTGAAATTTATATTGTGGTGTATTATGAGTTAAATTGAATAAGTTAAATGCTTAAATTTTGTGTGAATACTACCTTAAATTAAACGAAGGAAGTAAGAAATTCGGTTCTTAGTTTTCTCAAATTAAGTTATGTGCGTTTTGTTTTGAGTTGAGCAAATGGATAGGATGTATATGAATAAAATTTACTTGACATTTTTTAGATCGGGAACAAAAAGAGAAAGAACAAGATCGAGGAAAAACAAAGGTTCTCGAATAGCCGATTTACACGGCCTATCGACAACCAAGGTAAGTCCTATAGCTAAGTTATATTAAAGAACTAATTATGAATGTATCAAATACTAAAAATGGATAAATTTTAGTACTTGTTATGGTTATGGCCGAATGTATAAAGGAGCACTAGGTTGATGATTAAAATTGCTATGTGAGGTGAACAAATGTTCCTATGTTAATTTCTAGAGTGTATAAGGATATGATGATTCTATTGATTTAATGTGAGTTGTTCAATGGAATTAGATTTATTCATATTTATATAAAATAGTATATGAGGTATCTTGAATGTTTGATCACATTGATACGTTTGGGCTTTACGCCTAGCGAGCCTTGTGCGGTGTTAATTATCGGGCTTTACGCCTAGCGGGCCTTGTGCCTGTGTTACTTATCGGGCTTTACGCCTAGCGGTGCCTTGTGCTTTTACGCCTGCGCGGCCTTGTGCCGTGTTAATTATCGGGCTTTTACGCCTAGCAGGCCTTGTGCGGTGTTACTTATCGGCGTTTACGCCTAGCGTGCCTTGTGCCGGTGTTAATTATCGGGCTTTTCGCGCCTAGCGGGCCTTTGCCTGTTACTTATCCGCTTTCACGCCTAGCGTGCTTTGTGCGGTGTTACTTTTTAGGCTTTTACGCCTAGCGTGCTTAATGCCGGTGATGTATTTTACAAAAGAGAAATCGAATCTTGTTTAAGGCAACTTAAAGCTAATTTATTGAGTAAATGGTTCAGGTAAAGTATGTAAGGTATGTTATGTTTAATATTACTTGAATCGAATTAATATTATGAGAATTGTGTTATATGTGTTTGAAGTTAATATTGAGGGTGTGATATGATGGAATTCGAATTAGAATGCGCTATTATGGAAATGATTTCTACTTTACTTGGGTTAAAGAATTACTAGTATACGGCCTTGTATAAGTAATTTACTTAAGTGCTTATGTGAAATGCTATAAGTTGAATGTTTTAATTGCTCAATTATTTGAACGTTTTATTATCATGAGTTTAGGACTTACTAAGCTAGTAAGCTTATTTGTGTGAAATGCTCTCTTTTGTTTTATAGATTTTGGTCACGTTACGGGCTCGTGAAGGATCTTCAAGAAAGTCAACCACACTATCGCCATCTTTTGGTATTTTAAATTTTGGCTACGATTTAGAAGGCATGTATAAGCTAGATGAAGTTTTAGAAAAATACGATGTTTGATCTTGTACATGAATATAGCCATGCGAAAATGGCTATTTCCTTTGGTTATGTATCGTTTATATGTTTGAATTTTATAACTTGCTCGTATGTATATGTATGTTTTAAAATTAGATCATAGCCTAAATTATTTATGGGATTTGTTTTTGGTATATATATATGTATGTTTGGTTAAGGTATAGAGTTTAAATAAATTTGAGTAAGGAGGTTATAATCTAATTAGTCATGTTTTGTAAAGAAACAGTTTTAGTTAGCAGCAGTGAAGTAATTTTGAAAAATCACCAAAAATATGATAAATTGAATTAGAAGGTGAATGAGGTATAGAATCAAAGTTTATTGTGTCTATTTTGATATGAAAGAAACAGAGTAGGCAAAGAAGTTTTATGTTATGAGATATTTAAGATTTAGTGAGACTTGTCCTGAATGAGTTCGTGAGTCCCTGTCCTGTTTTGGAAAAATTGTTAAACATTGTACAAAAATAATTATGGAGCATGGTTTATATGCTTAAAATCCTTGATGAGTCTATTTTGGATTGGAATAAACAAGAACATTATTGGAAATTCGTGCTATGAGATAAATGAGTTTTTGTAATGACAGGTCAGAATTGTCAACAGTGAAATAGGGGAAACTTTGATGAATAAACTGTACTAATTGGCCACATGAAAAATTCTGGAAATATTGTGGTAAATTCATATATGAGTCTAGTTTCAAGGAAAATTTACGGATCTGAATTTTGAGTTTTGTAACTCGAGTTATGGTCAATTTAGTCAGCAGGACGCACTTTGACAGCTTTAAATTTTTATGTCCCGAACTTGTAGTCAAGTCTAGTAATGCCACATATCCGACTCCGGCGAAGGTCTCGGGTAAGGGGTGTTATAGGCCCGTAGGCCCAGTTGAATAAAATTGTATGGTGGTGTAGTATATATTGAACTAGACTAGGTGAATCTCATATACGTGGCTAGATTTGTGTTAGGTGGGCCACATGAGCGTGTGGGCCTGAATGGGCCGAAATCGGGTTTTAGGCCCAATAGTTCGGTACGAGCGGAAATGGTAGTTGAGTCACTCGAGGTGACATTAGGCCTTTAGAAAGGCCATTCTAGGTGCGAAATTACTGAAATAACCTCGATGGGTAAAATGATCGATATGCCCCCGAAGGGCAAAATGACGGAAATGCCCTTACATGTTATATGGTATTTTTGTATGCGATTTATAATTGTTATAATATGTTTAATTGTGCAACGTTGCATTCATGTGATGTTATGTTGCATGGGGATGGGATTATTTGAAAGGGGAAGTGCAAATAGGATCGCATGGTCGCTTGACAACTGTAGATCCACCGAAAGCTTTTTAGCCACCGAGCAGCTACGCTGCACCGTTAAGGTAAGGCCGCAATCAGTGTTTCATAAGGAGTGTTCAGATGGGTGGGTCGATTAAATCCCCACAGGAGTGCACGGTTGGATAGGAGACAGAGTGTTCGGCTGGTAATGGCATTAATGCATTGCATATATGGATTATATTACTGAGATGGGCTTAGGCCCAGATCTATACATATGATATGTGACATTTGATATGGGTTAAGACATGTTCTTACTGATGAGGGTGTACACACTGAGCTTTCGTAAACTCACTCCCTCTTTTTAATTTTTCTCAGGTAATCCTCAGTAGGCGGTTCGACGTGTTGGAGGACTCGGAGGTGGCCACACTACGAGCAGTTTTGGACTCTAGTATTTTACTTATTTTTAACTTGGGTTAATATTTTTTAATAAGGCCTCTCTTAAATTCTGGTTTTAGTTTTAGATTTTTAGTTTATTATGTTTTAAATCTGCCAAACTTTAAATCACGGTTTTTCAAAACAATATCTGCTTTCAAAACACTACGCTTTCGTAAATAGGTCATAAACATCACGTTTTCATAAGTCAGTCATTTTAATTAAGCTTCCGCATCAAACAACTTTTTAAGGTAATAACTTTTTGATAAATGTCGATTATTAATAAACAAATGCAAACTGGGAGTTTAGTTTTAATGTCAAGAAAGGTTTTCAAATGGAATCATGGTTTCTCGAAAGGCACCCCAATGTGACACGCCAAATTCGGGGCTAACTTCTAGGCCGAGTTTGGGGTGTTACATTTAGTGGTATCAAAGCTCCGGTTGCAAAACTTGGGCTGTGAAATGGGCTTTAATTTTATTTCAAAAGATGTTTACAAATAACTTTGAAGTGGTTTTGGAAGATTTTTGTGTGGCACACCAAGTCTCCAACGTTGGACCAAGTAGGTTCTCCTATCTGTTTTAAAATGTTATACTGTAGGTAGATAGTGGGCTTACTTTAGATGATAAGACTCTTAGTTAGAGTAAGAATGAGGCCCGTGGGAGACTAAAACTGTAGTGAGCTGGCGATTTCGAAAATAACTCTTAACTACTACTTCCATAAAACATTTGTTTAATTACTGGAACCATGAGCTAAATTCATAAAATTTGTAATCAGATAATATGCGAAGTGATAATGAGCTATTTATCTTGTTTGCAATTAGGAATAGAGTACGCAGTAGAAGCATAGCGGTGCAAACGGTATTGTGTGACTATTAGATAGTTGGAAATTTCGAGGACGAAATTTCTTTAAAGAGGGTAGATTTGTAACATCTTGAAATTGGGCCTAGAAGAATTGGGCCCAATGGGCCTTGAGCGTAGGAGCGTTTAAAATTTTTGGAGAACAAGAGATTGGCTTTAGTGCAAGTTGGACTTATTAGGTGAGTGATTTTGGAAGGTTAGAGGGCTTCTATGAACTCCCGGGGTCAAATTTAGGCTTGAGGAAAATTTTGGTTTTAGGTGAAAAAAACCCTGGGAGTTGGTAGGTAGGCTTTTAAGAATAAAATGTGGAGAAAAATGACACAAACGGAGTGTGTAGTGTAGTGGCAAAGTGACGCCACATAAGAGGCAAGGGGGTGACGCCATAAGGGAGGAAGGAGGTCCAAGGTTTAAGTCTTGGCACTTGCATTTTGGTTTTCTTTTTAAATTGACTTTAGAATTTGGCTATAGATTTCTATTTAGTTGCGCATGGTTTAAGACACAAGAGGAGTTTGTGGCCAAGTGGTTAGCGGCGTGGATTATGCTACAGGGGAGCCTGGGTTCGAATCTCATGAAAAGCAAGGGAGTATTTATTTTGCGCATTGGATGGCAAGAGTTTGAGTTGGATTTAAACTCTACTGACGAAGGGATCCCACATCGGAAAGATACAAAGAAGGAAGGTGAGAAGCTAGCTATATATAGAGCATTCTATGATAGGAGGAAGGATACCTTGGAGGGCGTTTGGGCACAGGAGTGGTCGGAGCGCGGATTAGCACCAGATTCCTATTAGGTGTGTACTTCTCCACTCTAGTTGCAGAGCGGCAAATTGCCGAAATATCAGTTACACGACGATAGTAACCACACGAGCATGCGAGCACCCGTGTGGGGGCTTCGACGCGATATAGTTGAGGCCATCAGTAGTGTTCTTATGGGTTGTGGCTGCTTGGGCCACGATGGGCCGAAGTGGGCCCAATTGAATAAAATTGTATGATGGTGTAGTATATAGTGAACTTGACTAGGTGAGTCTCATATACGTGGCTAGATTTGTGTTAGGTGGGCCACACGAGCTTGTGGGCCCGAATGGTTCAAAATCGAGTTTTAGGCCCAATAGTCCGGTACGACTGGAAATGGTAGTTGAGTCGCTCGAGGCGACATTAGGCCTTTGGAAAGGCCATTATAGGTGCGAAATTACTGAAATACCCTAAATGGGTAAAATGACCGATATGCCCCCGAAGGGTAAAATGACGGAAATGCCCCTACATGTTATATGGTATTTTTGTATGCGATTTATAATTGTTATCATATGTTTAATTGTGAAACGTTTTATTCATGTGATGTTATGTTGCATGGGGATGGGATTATTTGAAAGGGGAAGTGCAAATTTGATCGCATGGTCGCTTGACGACTGTGGATCCACCGAAGGCTTTTTAGCCACCGAGCAGCTATGCTACACCATTAAGGTAATGCCGCAACTGGTGTTACATAAGGAGTGTTCTGATGGGTGGGTCAATTAAATCCCCATAGGAGTGCACGGTTGAACAGGAGACGGAGTGTTCGGCTGGTATGGGCATTAATGCATTGCATATATGTATTATATTACTGAGATGGGCTTAGGCCCAGATCTATACATATGATATGTGACATTTGATATGGGTTAAGGCTTGTTCTTACTGATGAGGGTGTACACACTGAATTTTCGTAAACTCGCCCCCTCTTTTTAATTTTTCTCAAGTAATCCTCAATAGGCGGTTCGACGTGTTGGAGGACTCGGAGGTGGCCACACTACGAGCAGTTTTGGACTCTAGTTTTTTACTTATTTTTAACTTGGGTTAATATTTTATAATAAGGCCTCTCTTAAATTCTGGGTTTTGTTTTAGATTTTTAGTTTATTATGTTTTAAATCTGCTAAACTTTGAATCATAGTTTTTCAAAACAATATCTGCTTTCAAAATACTACGCTTTCGTAAATAGGTCATAAAAAACACTTTTTCATAAGTTAGTCATTTTAATTAAGCTTCCGCATCAAACAAAGTTTTTAAGGTAATAACTTTTTGATAAATGTCGATTGTTAATAACCAAACGCAAACTAGGACTTTAGTTTTAATATCAAGAAAGGTTTTCAAATGGAATCATGGTTTCTCAAAAGGCACCCCAATGTGACACGCCAGATTCGGGCCTAGCTTCTAGGCCGGGTTTGGGGTGCTACAAACCCTAGGTTGATTAATTGAAATCTTTTTCTAATTACAACCCCTAGAGTTGCATTAACTCGATCTATGGACTCCCATATTAGGTTTGACTTTGATCTGACATATTTTCGTCATCCTATCTCTAGGAGTGCGATCAACTCTGCTTAACTATGCTAGATCTACTCTTAAACAGGGACTTTTGCTCCATTGCCTAAGCACATCAATGCTTGAATCAATATCCTGAAATATCAAAGCAAGAATTAAGAACACATAATTAAGAACAAATCATGTATTTATCATATAGTTTAGAAAAAAATAACAAGATCCGTCTTAGGTTTCATCCCCCTCAGGTATTTGAGGGGTTTAGTTCATGTTTATAAAAGAATACATCTCAGAAAAAAGTATAAAACAAAACATAAGAAAACCCCTAAAACCCCCTGAAGGAATTTTGAAGGGAAGATCTTCCGTCTTCAGTATGATTCTGACTTCTTGAGATGAATCAACTAGCTGTCCTCGAGTAAATCCCACAATTTGGCCCCTTCTGGCTTCACCTCTTCGGCCTCCTCTTTTAGGTCAGACTTAGGGTGTCTATATAGGCTTTCGGAATGTCTTTCTTGGCCCCTAAGTAACCTAATCCGAATGGAATTAAAATGAGTCACGGTAGGGACACGCCCGTGTGGCACGACCGTATAAATCGAGCCTAGGCTGTGTTCGGGTCTGCTAAAGTGCCACGGTCGTGTGGTTATCTCCAGGCCGTGTGGACTTCTTACTTTGGCCCATTTTCTCTGTTTTTGGCCCGTTTCTCGTTCTTTTCATCCTCCGATGCTCTTCTAAGTATAAAACATGAAATTAAAGGATTAGGAGCATCAAGTTCCACAATTCAGGGGATAAATCATCCAAAAGTATGCTAAATGTTGGATTAAAATATGTACATATTATGGTTTATAAAATACCCCTACACTTAAGCATTTTCTTGTCCTCAAGCAAAATTCTCAACTCATAATTAAAATGAACTTCCTCAATTCATAATATTCATCAATAGTGTTTCATCATAATTCAAAGGTAATTCATACATTGATAATTTAACCAAAAGGCTTCTAAATATTCAAACAATCAAAGTCATAGTTTTTAAAGTACGAAAACATAGGTGTTTCCCCTTACCTAAATAATTACCTTTAATTCAAAATTGACAAGGTTGACATCCTTACTAAAGATTCACTCAAATCACTCAAAGTGTTTAAGGTTCAAAATTAAGCACTCAAAAGTCGAACATGAAAAGTTAATCCCATAGGCTTGCATGAAAATCAAATCTCCACCACTGTAGAATGAGATGATACACAGACCAAAAGATCTTTTAGGGGTTGTAATTGGGCTTGGGTTAAAGGTGTGGATAAAGGCTGAATTAGAGGGTTAAAATCGAGATTGAATTGAAAAATTACCTAACTAGAAAAAATGAAGCGATAATGAATAATTATATTAATGACATGAGCTTCTTCTAAAGATGTGAATTTAACTGTTTAAGCTCATATATGATGAATATAATATCCAACATTTTTTTTAAGAACAAATCAAGTAAATAGATTTTAACAATTGAAATAAAGAATGTATTTAGGCAACTGATCAAATCAAATCTTGATATAAGGGTAGTCAAGAGAAATGGTGATAACAAATACAAGATGGGTTTTGGGTTAATATTAGTGGGTGAGTCAATAAACGATTTGTTAAGATCAAAGGGGTTCACTAGGGGTAAATTGTGAGGGTAGGCTTTTAATGGAGTAAGTGGGTTAAATCCTAAGTGCCTTTACCATCTCTGTATATCAATTCAATGATGTGGTCTTGACATGTATAATCGAAGCAAGTTCTAGAATAACAAATCAATGTTGACACACTCATAATCAATAAAGTAAACAAGAAAAGAATGTATGCTCTAAAAAAGGCTCAAAATCTCACAAAAATTATGGATTTTTTATATCAACCTTGTAAATTTCAAACTTCAAGGTAATAATTAGATTTAGGTAGACAACCTAACAAATTTTTAATTCTGAAAACAGACTCACCATGCTTGATTCTCTAGTCTCCTAAAGTTTAAATCATCACTGCTCAATTATCAATTGTTTAATCCAAAACATATCACTAAAAATCATGAATCAAAGGAAATTTCATTCTAATAGTAACATGAGAAAATTACTTAAGAACAAGACATAATTCAGGGATTTGAGAATAATGCAAAAAGTTAGGAACATTTCAAAATAAAATTCACCCCACACTTAAGATGTACATTGCCCTCAATGTACAAAGATATATATCTAGAGATTAATAGCATGAAATCATAAGAGATAGAGGAAGTGAAATTTCCTGAATTTTGGATGGATCCCTTGAGTTGGAGGGGTAAAAACTTGATTCGGAGGCGGAGGAGGCGTCTCTGGTGGTGGTATGGTGGCCACCAACAATCACTGCGCTAGATGAAGAAATTAGGTAACTCGTGAAGAAATAGCCAGGAAAAAATAAGAATAATTCAAAATATACTAATTATGTATTTAAAGAATAGAAAGATAAAGAAAATGAGTGTAAAATAAAATTAAAAGAAAAGATTAATGGACTGAAAAGTCCTTATCGTTAGATGGTTCGCGAGGTGGGTGTGATTTCTAAGGGCGTGGTGTGGTGATTCCCTAACAAACTTTAGAGCCTAAATTAAAGAAAATAAAATGTAAGAATAACAATTAAAGACAAGAAAGATAAAGGGAAGGAAAATAAAAGAGAAGAGAAAAAAAGAAAAATTAAATGGACTCAAATGTACTTGGCTTGTCTGGTCAATGAAGCGGCCGGCATGAACTCATGGAAATCGGTCTCACAAAGGGAGACTGTGCTAGGGTCCTTCCACTTCTTCGACATGGGAATGATAGTGTTGGCATTGCCTTTGGGCATTTAGTGATAGTGGTAAGGATGGTAGAAAAACAAAGGGAGAAAGATTATGGTAGCTGGGGTTGAGAGGGAAGGGGTTTGGTGGGGAAAGTGTGCAGAAAAAGGGGGTTTATATAGAAATAGGTATCTGGTGATTTCCCACGCCCGTGTACCAAGGGCGTGTTGGGTCACACGGCCGTATCGTACGGCCACTGTAACACCCCAAACCCGGCCTAGAAGTTAGGCACAAATCCGGAATGTCACATTAAAAGCACACTTCAAAACGATTTTGCTAATCAACCATTTAAGGCCCAAAATCCCAAAACCCTTGTATCTTGTTAAGTTAAGATGAAAAGCCCATATTTTAAGAAAACATTCATATGTTTATTTCGAAAACCATGTTAACTTTAGAAATTTTATTTAATTTTATTAACTAGATAGTTAAAACAATAATAATAATACCCAAAATCTAAAGTCAATTAGGAGATACATGGCCTTATTACAATTTAATGAAAAACAAAGTATTTAAAATAAACTCATTTGAACAAATTGAAAACATCTAATCAGCTTGTACTGTGGTCATCTTTGAGTCCTCTCCCACGCCGAGCTGTCTATTCAGGATCACCTGAAACATTAAATAAAAGGGTGTGAGTTTCGAAACTCAGTGTGTACAACCCTTGGCAATCAAATCACATACAAATATTCACATTGGGCCTAAGCCCTATCAAAATCGGTAGTCTTGGGCCTTAGCCCATAATGACCTCATATCATATCATATCGTATCATATACCGACAAGATAATGGAAAACCCTTCCCAAAAATCCATCCGCTACACACCATTTCCCTTCCAACCGTTACACACATGTGGGGATTTCTATATCAACCCACCCATCCTCTACACACCAAAGGTAGCACTTACAGCGGCACTACTCAACATTATAGCAAAGCTGCTAATCATATAATGGACTTAAAGCCTCTGGTGGATCCATGGTCGTCAAACGACTATGCAATCCTCAAATCTTCCTCCGTACCATAATTCTCACCCATATGCTTACTAAGCAGAATATCATATGAATGCATCAAACACATGAGTAACATCCACAAACTCATATTCGTCACATAGGGGTATTTTCGTCATTTCACTACTCAGGAGTATTTTCGTAATTCTACCCTACAGAGGTATTTTGGTAATTGGGCAAGATAAGGGTATCTTGGTAATTTTACAAAACATGGGTGTTTTGGTTATTTGCAAAATAGGGGTATTCTGGTACTTTTACAAAATAGTGGTATTTTAGTAATTTTACAAATCTAAGGGTATTTTAGTAATTTTACAAATCTAGGGGTATTTTAGTAATTTACAAATCTAAGAGTATTTTAGTAATTTTACAAATCTAGGGGTTTTTGGTCCCTCTTGGGTTTTAGTTATGAACTTTAGCCCATCAACAAGTCCTCGCGGCTAAAGTGAACAGACACTACACACCAGGTAGGATTTGAGAGAAGAGGAGGTGGGCCACTAGGACTGCTTAAGTATCAAGCTCTCCCTAGATCCAATCCTAGACATGTGTATGTCCGTTGCCACACTCTAACCCAGTGACTTGTTCATGGACATGTTTAATTAGATTAAGTCTTATGAAATTTCAGAGTTGTTCAAACTAGCCCTAAAGTCTATTAACCCTAGCATACTTGCCTATGTCCTCATAAAGCCCATTTCATGTCATATAGCCCGTTCGGCTCAATTACGATCCAATCATACAATCATTCATGCCAATTCATTATTCATGCTCACATATCAACCATTACCATTTTGGGCCCCCACAGTTCGGTAGGCCCATTTAGCCACTTTCGATTTTTTGGGTTTTTGGTGTTGCCGATATCGTGTGTGTAGTGTTTGTACACACCTGGTAACCTCGCGCTCTGGAAACCCTTTAGTCATGAACCTACAATCAACACTACTAGCAATTAACCAAAGCTTTAACACATACTTATCAAAAACCAAAACCTCACCGTACCCTTACTGTGTGCCTCACGTTCTAGTATCCCTTCCTTTGCTACTATTTGCGACTATCCTCTAGATTTGCACCCAAACACCTACATCGTCAAAACCAAGTAACCCATATTACACATAAGTCATCCCCTATGGGACACATTGGATTCGGCCATTTACTAAACCATGACTGAGCCGAGAACACTTACCACCTTGTTAGCAATCCTTACCTACCATGCTTGCGATTGTTGAGCCTTACCCTTGTTAATACAAGTTAACGACAAGGAAGGGTTAGATAGCCCTTTGGCTTTTGACAAAACAGACTAAAAAGTTCAACTAAGCACTTACCAAAATTCTCCTTTGATCTTGAGGCTTAGATATCTACTCTACAAGATTCGGCTTCCAATGTGACTAAGAGTAGATAACAATCGATTGAGGTGGAGGAACAACAACAAGGGTTCGGCAAGAGTAGAGATTCGACAAAAGAAGGGTGATAGTAATTTCGACAATGAAGGGAATTTGGCTTAGTGAAAATTCGGCAAAAAGGGAGAAAACGTTTGTGGGAGAGAATAAAAACTAGAGAATGCTCAAAAAACCTTTCAAGCATTTGGCCCCCTCTCCTTTTAAAGCCACAGGCCAAACACTCCCTTCCCTTAGAGTCCCATTCGACACCATCACATTCTTACTCCCCATCTCCTAAATTTTCTCTTCGATAATACCTTAATCTTATCTGAAAGCTCCTCCACATCCATCCGTCCTGCTTACTTCAAACTCTTCATGGCAAGAGTACAAAACCAACACAACTCTTACCGTCCACCTATGCAAAATAAAAACCTCCAAAATGCACTCCTCCTGCTCGAACCTTGGACCTCTTCAGCTTTCACACACGCCACCTCATATCTTCCAAGTGACGCCACTTTCCACTGGACCACAGGCCCATTTGTGTCCTATTTTCTATTAATCTATTTAAGAGGCCTCATGCCTGAGACTAGGGTCTACTAAGCAAGAAAAATAAATTTTTCCCTATGGTCTCCCCTATCTCTAAGGCTTCAAATAATCCCGATAATCCCTTAATATTATTATTCTAAACGCTACACATACATACTAACTTTAATGCACAGAAATTAAAGTTTCAGGATTTTGTGGGCGTTACAGCCGTGTTGTGCTTCGTTCGTTTCTCCCACGCCTGTGTGCAGGTGGCTACGCCCATGTTAATAAAATAGTATCGACCACGGCTGTATCGCACAGCCGTGGTGTTTAGTCGGAGCCCGTGGCTTGGGGATTTTTCGTCCTTGGTTCGTACAATATCTGCCACGCTAGTACGAAAATCTGTGGTGTCCACACAGCCACGACCACGCTCGTGTGCAAGGCTGTATGGTATGGAAATCTGGGTAGTTAGTTTGTAGTTAGATGCCAAGAATAAACAATATGAAAATTAATGGGGTTAGTGCTCGGGTTGCCTCTCGAGAAGCACTCGTTTAAACTCTTAAGCTAGACTTACCTCTCATTCGTACATTCATGGTGGTTTGAAGAGTTGGTACTCCTCACCCCTGCTATCAGTTTTATAACCATTATATAGTTCGAGTCGAGTAGTGTTTACCTTAAAAGTGTCGAATTTAGGATTAGTTACCTCGACTATTCCTTGTGGGAAGATATTCAGTACCTTAAAAGGGATTTCTTCGTTTGTATCAAGGTCTGAAGTGGCGATCCGAAGGTCTGTTTTGTCCAACAATACCTGATCTCTGATCTTAAATTGGATTGGTTCATCCTTAAGTTTTACATGGTTTTGCTTTGGTTTCGCTTCGTGTGTTCCTAATTTCTCTTTAAAATGTGTTAATTTCTTTTTAAAATGTGTCTTCCACTAAAGCCTTCGTTCCTCCTGAGTTATTTCCTTATTGGTATGAGGTCTAGAATCTGGCTCAGTTGTGTAGTTCTGTGGTGTTTTCTGTAAAGAAGGTTGAGCCGAATGGTTATTAATAGAATTTATGTTCTCACCTTGATTACTCGATGTCCTAGCCGAATCAAGAGCCTAAGGAGTGATTGTTTCGTCACCTACACGAAGTATGAGTTCACCTGTACCAACATCAATTTTTGTCCTGGCAGTTGCTAAAAAAGGTCTTCCTAATTAAAGGAATATTATTGTCCTCATCCATGTCTAAAACGACAAAGTCTACTGGGAATATGAATTTATCAATTTTCATGAGTACATCTTCAATTATACCCCTAGGAATTCTATAGTCTTATCAGCTAATTTAATGCTCATCCTAGTTTGTTTGGGTTTTCCTAGACCTAGCTGTTTAAACATTTTATAAGGCATAACATTTATGCTTGCCCCTAAATTAGCTAAAGCATTATCAACAGATAAACTACCGATTACGCATGGAATTGTAAAACTCCCTGGATCTTTTAATTTTCGTGGTAGTTTATTTTGTAGAATTGCTGAGCATACTGCGTTTAGCTCCACATGTGACTCCTCGTCCAACTTCCATTTGTTTGTCAAAAGCTCTTTTAAATATTTCCTGGAGTTTGGCATCTGTGAAAGAGCTTCAAGAAACGGTAAGTTAATATGTAATTTCTTTAAAAGTTTAAGAAATTTACTAAATTGTTCATCGGTGTTGTCTTTTTTCATCGAATTGGGGTATGGCACACGAGGTTGGTACTTTAATTACTAGTTTTGGTTTATCATGACTTACCTCGACCTTACCTTTCTCGACCACATTCTCTTGGCTTACTTTGGGTTCATCTAACCCTTGATTATCATGAGCGGTTATTGCTTGAAGTTGTTCCTTCGGGCTTGTAACACCCCTAACCCGTATCCATCGCCAGACTAGAGTTAAAGGTGTTAACGAACAGATCGAAAACTTTCATAATATTTTATACATTTCATTCATCAATCATACACACAATGTCCCTTAAATAGGTCATCGAGACCTTAAACATGCTTATAACCTAGGTCAGGACTAAAAGAAAACACATACAGAATTTATCGCAAATTTAAAAACTTTTCTAAAATACAGGGGATACACGCCAGTAGGAGGAAACCGTGTGCCCTCCACAGCTGGTAGACACCCCCGTGTGTCCTCTCTGTGGTCGAAACTGACTTATTTTCCAATGCCACTAAGCACACCCCGTGTGCTTAGACCGTGGTCGAATCTACCAAAATTCACACGGTTACTAGGCAGTAGGCACGTCTGTGTGCCAAGGCCGTATACTATCCTAACTTGGTTCCCACGGTTACTAGGCACGCCCGTGTGCCACGACCGTGTAACATTATAGGCCATTTTCAAGGCCAAAATGCCATCCATTTGTGTCATACCTACAAGCCACATATACCATCCCATTTCATGCACATCAACCACTAAAAACATACCAAATTGCCATTCAAATCATGCATATTTGACAACTATAGAAAACACATAAACAATACATTCAATATCCATTCCAAATATGCTAGCTACCAAGATCAAAACATATAACAAAACATAATACATTCATTTGCTTAACTCAAAAACTTGACTATTTCATGAATTAACTAACCATGCCAAATCATGCTTAACATATCATGATCATAGTGCATAATCTCAACTCAGCTCTAGCCAAATCTCATGGCTAAGTTCATATAACAACTTATACCAAAATACTAGCCTATACACGCCATATCTAGCTTTATACATTTCCGAAGTGTACCAAAATGATTTTAGTAGTATGATGATGATCCTTGACGGTCCCGAGCCTGCAGTAGCTTTGACGACCTATAAAACAGAGAAAACACACACAGAGTAAGCTTTCCAAAAGCTTAGTAAGTCATATACAAATAAACTTAACATAATTCATTTATAAGTATGGAAAATTGAATTCATTAACATATCCTTAATTGAAGCACATAAATGAACTCTTGGCTCACTTGGTTTGCCGTTTCTTACCAATCCACACATCTCAAATATCTCATTTGCTCATATTCAAACATACATATATCTCAAATGTTCATTTGCATTAATGCACATACATACTTACCTTCCATGCTTATACAAAGTATATATATATCAACGTACCTGAAACAGATGTACATTCACGTATTTATTCTTAGCTCGGAATTGTAATTCGTATCACAGATTTGCCCGTTGAA
Organism: Gossypium bickii; assembly: GCA_025503065.1. Classification (NCBI taxonomy): domain Eukaryota; kingdom Viridiplantae; phylum Streptophyta; class Magnoliopsida; order Malvales; family Malvaceae; genus Gossypium; species Gossypium bickii. The sequence goes on from CP106712.1 coordinate 30,974,771, forward strand.
CCATTAGGAATCTAATAGGATACTCAGAAAGCTCGGAATAGTCATACAATGCCAACGTCCCAGACGAGGTCTTATACACACTTAGATATCGATGCCACTGCCCCAGACAGGGTCTTACACGAATCAATACGATGCCGATGTCCCAGACATGGTCTTACACGTAAAGCTCATATCGATGCCTACGTCCCAGACGAGGTCTTACACATAAAGATCAAATCGATACAATGTCCCAGACGTGATCTTACATGAAATCTCAAATCAATGCCAACGTCCCAGACGTGGTCTTACATGATAAAACAGAACAGATACCTATGTCATGACAAAGTTAATCCTATCTATTCCTAGGTTTGAACGAGACTTCTCGGATATTGTCGCTATATCGACCTTATCTCGTAATTTATAACCACAATATCTCATAAACATTCATTATCATTATTAGTCATATGAACATTTACAAATTCATACAAGTATGTTTATTTGCATAGTGACTTACCTCAGATTCGATCTATCGGAATGAAAATGGCTACTCATTTACTTTCACTTTCCCGCAATCTAAGTCAGTTTTCCTCGATTCTTTATTTAAACATATTCAGAATTAACCCTTTTATTCAATAATTCATTCAATTCAATCCATGAACACACATTTAGGGCTATGTACAAATTAACCCTCACATTTGCACAATTTATCAATTTAGTCCATTTTTCTCAAAATGTCAAATTCACAAAATCAACACATACACATACTTAGCTGAATGCATATACATCTCATTCAAGCCCATATTTTCCATCAAATTTGCAATTTAGTCCCTCAAATTGCTATTTTCACAATTTAGCCCTATTTAGCTAAATTCATCAAAACTTCAAGAATAAGACATGTTCACCTAGCTCAAATCTTTCATTTAACAACTAAACTCATCTCAAAACTCAACATATCAACGATGGCATCTCACACAAACATCATCAATTCATCAAATTGAGACATGGGTTTTGTAGCTCTCAAAGTAACGATTAAAAAAACGTAGAAATTATCAAAAATCGATCAAAAACCATACCTTAATCAAAGAACATCCATGTCCGAATGTTTGAAAGCTTTAAACCCTTATTCTTTTGTTCCTATTTTCGATGGTGAAGCATGGAAGATGATGACATTTAACTTTCATTTTATCTAATACATTATATTTCTCAATTTACCAAAATAACCTTTATTAATACTTATAAAAATCATGCATAATAAGGACATAAATGTCCACTAATATGAATAAAGGTATAATATCCACATAAAGACTCCACCTTTAATAAGCCATGACAAATAGATTCCTTTCAATAAAGCATGCTAATTTAGTACCTTTCACAATGGAGTCCTTATAGAAAATTAAGCACACAGACGAGCAAATTAACTTATGGAAATTTAGCACATGCTTAATCACACATCATAGACACAGAAAATAATATTAAAATATTATACAGACTTGAATTTGTGGTCTATAAACCACTGTTCTGACTAGGGTATAAATCAGACTGTTACAGGGTTAGTCTCAGTGTTGCTTGGTAGGCTTTCTTGTGATCGTTCAAAGAACTGCTTGAATTGATTCCTTGAATCGATGCTTGTTGATTTTTGAGTGTTGTCTCGGTATTTTAGAAACGGGTTTCTAACACTATTATAAATTTTGTTAGCATCTCCTCAAGGTTTGGCTTCTTTTCTTGTGGGTGAGGATGCTGTTGGAAACTTGGGAGGGGTTGTTGTCTCTGATTTCCTTGACCACGCCATGGGTAATTGGGGTGGTTCCTCCAACATGGATTATAAGTATTACTATACGGGTTATTTTGAGGTCTAGAATTATTACCCATATAGTGAACTTGTTCGTTTTCAGCGCTTGGGTTGTAAGGTGGGTATTCTGTATTGCTCATCCCTCCTCCATTCGTATCGCACTGCATAACTAGATGCACTTGTGAAGAACTATAAAAACCATCAATTTTCTTACTTAACAGTTCTACCTGGTTTGATAGCATGGTCACCGAGTCGAGGTTGAAAACACTGGCGGCTTTTGTTGGCTTTGTCCTCGTGAGTTGCCACTGATAGTTACTCAGTGACATCTCTTCAATGAATTCGTAGGCAGCCTCAGGTGTTTTGTTATTTAGGGTTCCGCCAGTGGCTGAATCAATCAGCTGCCTGGTTGAGGGGTTCACACCGTTGTAAAAGGTTTGGACCTGTAGCCACAAGGGTAATCCATGGTGTGGGCTTCTTCTTAATAGATTTTTGTATCTCTCCCATGCATCGTAAGGTGTCTCTAAATCCATCTGCACAAAAGAAGAGATATCATTCCTCAACTTAGCCGTTTTAGCTAGCGGAAAATATTTTAACAAAAATTTTCAGTCATTTGTTCCCATGTAGTGATTGATCCTCATGATAACGAGTTCAACCACTGTTTGGCTTTGTTCCTCAATGAAAAAGGAAACAACCGAAGACAAATGGCATCATCAGAAACACTATTTATTTTGAAAGAATCACAAAATTTTAGGAAATTTGCCAAGTTATTGTTTGGATCTTCATCCTGTAAACCATCAAACTGAACAAATTGCTGTATCATCTAAATTGTGTTAGGTTTTAGTTTAAAATTATTTGCAGCAATAGCAGGTCTAACAATACTTGACTCGGTTCCTATTAAATTAGGTTTAGCATAATCTTACATAGTATGAGGTGTAGGATTTTGATTCACAGGGTTTGCGGCAACCACAAGAGGTAGTCGATTGTTATCAGCCATCTCTTTGGTAGTATTGGTATCATCCTCTTGCTCTATTTCTTTATATTGTAAGCTTCACCTTATTTCTCTTTTGTTTCTGCGAACTGTACCTTCTATATCGCTCTCAAAAATAAAGGGTCCTGATAGGTTCCTTCTAGTCATAAACTAGAAAAACCTATCAGAAGCAAAGAAAAGAAAAAAAACTAGAAAAGTAAAAATAAAAATAATAAAAATAATGGCTAAAGTAATAAAAATCAAGTGTTCCTAATATCTTAGTCCCCAGCAATGGCGCCAAAAACTTGATCGTTTCCAAACTAGCTATGACAACGAATAAGGTAAGCGCACCTACCGTTTGGTAGTATAGCTATAGCAAGATCAGAAATATCGTATCCTCAAGGACCAAGAGTATTAGTAATTACTATCTTTCTATTATTTAGCCTAAGAATTAAGGGAATTGATGTTTAATCTAAAACTGCCTATTTATTAAGCTAATGATGCTAAGACACAGAGAATGAATTGGGGAAATACTCTTGGGAAAACCAATTGATTAAGACAATACCCAAGGAAGAATCCACCTAGACTTCACTTGTTATCTAAATTTGAACCAGACGATTTATTCACTTTAATTGATCCGTAGGATTCCCTAATTTATATTAATACCTCTCTCAAGGCTACTAGCTCTAACCCTAGGTTGATTAATTGAAATCTTTTTTTAATTAAAACCCCTAGAGTTGCATTATCTCGATCTATGGACTCCCATATTAGGTTTGACCCTAATCCGATAGATTTTCGTCATCCTATCTCTAGGAGTGCGATCAACTCCGCTTAACTATGCTAGATCTACTTTTAAACAAGGACTTTTGCTCCACTGCCTAAGCACATCAATACTTGAATCAATATCCTGAAATATCAAAGCAGGAATTAAGAACACATAATTAAGAACAAATCAAGTATTTATCATATAGTTCAGAAAATAATTACAAGATCCATCTTAGGTTTCATCCCCCTCAGGTATTTGTGGAGTTTAGTTCATGTTTATAAAAGAATACATCTCCGAAGAAAGTATAAAATAAAATATAAGAAAAACCTTAAAACCCCCTGAACAAATTTGAAGGGAAGATCTTCCGTCTTGAGTATGATTCCGGCTTCTTGAGATGAATCAACTGGCTGTCCTCGAGTAAATCCCACAATTCAGCCCTCTCTAGCTTCACCTCTTCGGCCTCCCTTTTAGGTCACACTTAGGGTGTTTAAATAGGCTTTCAGAATGTCTTTCTTGGCCCCTAAGTAACCTAATCCAAATGGAATTAAAACGAGTCACGACAGGGACATGCTCGTGTGGCATGGCCGTGTGAATCGAGCCCAGGCCGTATTCGGGTCTGCTAAAGTGGCAGAGCCTTGTGGTTATCTCCAGGCCATGTGGACTTCTTACTTTGGCCCATTTTCTCTGTTTTTGGCCTCCTTCTCGTTCTTTTTATCCTCCGATGCTCTTCTAAGTATAAAACATGAAATTAAAGGATTAGAAGCATCAAGTTCCACAATTCAGGGGATAAATCACCCAAAAGTATGCTAAATGTGGGATTAAAATATGTACATATTATGGTTTATCACCTCCCCCTCATGGCTACTAGTTACAAGTCTAGAGTCAGATTGCGCTGCCCTCTAAGCGGGAGCGGGTGTGTTACTCTCTACATTGTCAGCTACATCACTTTCGGTATCCATTGCTATACAAGAACATAATTTAAGCAGTCAAGAATCATCACGCTATCGCAGAGTATATATAGCATGTATAGCTAAACTCTTACACACGTTATGTTAGTCCTAGAATCGACTAAACCATAGCTCTGATACTAATATGTAACTGTAACAGCCCGATTTAGACCCTAGTCGGAACAGTGGTTTTGGGACCACAAATCTGAAGCCAGAATGATAATTTAATATTACTTTCTGTGTGAATAGTATGTGATATAGTCCGTGTGAAAATTTTGTGTGGTAATTTTATCGACTGTGTTCCGAACTAAGAGAAGGACTTAATCGCGTAAAGAGTGAAAGCTATGTGCTGAATTATAAGTACTTAAATGTTGTTGGCTTTTTAAGGTGGAGGCCTTATGTTGTAATTAAGCCATTAGTAAAGATAGTGGGTGGCTAAATGACAAATTAGCCTTAATAAATATTTGTTTTATATGTTTAATGAAAGGGCAAATGAGTAAAATGTTAAATATGTTAATAATAATAAAACAAAAAGGAAATTGATAGTGGAAGTATTCATCTTCTTCCACCGATTTTAGAAAGAAAAAAGAGGGGTTTTTAGCTTTGGTATTTTCGGCTAGCTTTTGGTTCAAATTCAAGGTATGTTTTGACTCGATTTTTGATAATTTCTACGTTTTTGTAATCGTTGCTTAGTGCTCTACAAAACCCATGCTTAAATTTTGAGAATTGATGATGTTTTTGGAATGTGCAATTGATGAACATGTGAGTTCTTGAATGTTTGATGATGGATTATGAAAGATATATGTGTGATTAACATAATTGTCTTTGGAGTTTTGTTGAATTTGAGTATTTTAGACTCAATTGAGAAAACGATTAATTAGAGGGATTAAAATGTGAAATAAATGAAGTGTGAGGGTCTGTATGAACACAAGTAAAATTTGGCTATGCTTGTGCCAGGTGAAATTTGTGAATTTGATGATTTTGTGAATTAGGGACTAAAGTGTTGAAATGTGAAAATGTGAGGGTTATTTTGTAAAATGCCATAAATGTGAGTGTGGACTAAATTGAATGAGTTGGTGATTGAATGTATTGAATTTGAATGTGTATAGACCAAGAAAGGAGAGGTTCGGATCAAGATCGAGGTAAAGATAAAGTGCTCGATTAATCGACCGTTTCGATAGTTCGACGTCTGAGGTAAGTTCAGACATATTACATGTACTATATTTAGTTATGTTTAATGTTTGAAATAAGTGGCATGGTATAAATGAATTACGAATGCTATGTGAGAGCTTGACGTTACGTGGCACTAAGTTTGCGTGATCAGTGATGTAACCAAGATGATTAGCACTGTGTGTGCGAAATAATATAAGCTTTTGTCTATGGTGGGCGCTGTGTGTGCGATACTGAAATAAAATCGGTTTGATATAGATGCACTAAGTGTGTGATGTTTACTAAACTTTGGTAAATGATTTGGACGATGAGTGCAAGGACGAACCGAAGAAGTTACGAAAGCTGATTGAAAAGAAACCAGTGAGTATTTAATAGTACGTGATCAAAAACTAAATGTTGGCTAAGGTACGTTTGGAACTTATGTGGTTGATGAAATTATGATTGAGATTATGGAATGTTAAATGAACATATTAGCTTGTATGGTATGGTACATTTGTGTTTATGAAATAATCTATGTGATGGTTGATTTAGTATAATGTTTTATGTTACGAACTTACTAAGCTTTATAAAGCTTACTGTGTGATTTGTTTCTCTGTTTTGTAGTGTCAGTATAGCTAGCTCAGATCTGGGAATCGTCAGCTTCTCAATCACACTATCGGCAATCTATTTTGGGTACTTTTGAAAAGATGTATATAGTTGAAATATGGCATGTATAGGATAGTTATTTGGTACATATTTGAGGTGTGTAATTAGCCATGTGATGTGGCTAAATATATGGTTGCTTCAAGCATGAATGGCTTTGTGATATGAGGCATATTTTGGTATGGTTTGTGGTTGAAGAGAATGATTTATCAATGGTAACTTCGTGTTGGTAAAATGCTAGTATGATTTAGTGAAATTGAGAAGGAATAGTGTTTAGTATTGAATGTGTTCAAATTGTATATGTTAGCTTATAAGTTGATATGTTTGAAAGTGAGTTTGTATGAGTTGATAGATTGATCATATGATAGGAAATGGTTGCCAAAATGTATGTACAAACATGCTTAATTGTGCTTGTAGTGATTGACCCATGTGGGTGGCATTTTAACCTTGCATATGGCCTATTTTTGCCACACGGTTGTGGCACACGGGCATGCTTAGTGACCATGGGTGTAATTCAATACATGGCCTAGGAGCACACGGCCGTGGCACACGGCCATGGCACACAGACGTGCTTGGTAGCTGTGTGGTTTTTGACAGGATTGACCACGGCCAAAGTATACAAGCGTGCTTGGTGGCCGTGGAGCGAAGGTTATTTTCGACCACGGGGAGGACACACGGGTGTGTCTAACAGCCGTGGGAGGTACACGGCCTACCCCCACGGGCGTGTATCCCCTGAAATCTAGAAAAGTTTAAAATTTTCATGAAGTTTTTGTATGTGTTTCGGTTTAGACCCGGCCCCTCTCTAGCATGTGTTTAAGGTCTTATACACTTTAATAAGGGACTAATTGTTTATGTTTGATGTATTATGATGATGATTAGCTTTGTGTCGTAATTGGGTTGTAAATAATCCTATTGTCCGGTAATGCCTCTTAACCCTATTCTAACGATGGTTTCGGGTTAGGGGTGTTATAGTAACACCCTAACTCGTATCAGTCACCAGAATAGGGTTACGAGGCATTACCAATCAGATCACAACATACAATATACATTTATCAAACATAAATCTATTATCACATAAACATCAATCAAACATAATCATATTGTCCCTTATAAGGCTATACGAGACCTCAAAACACACTTGGAAGAGGCTCAAGACTAAACCGATGACATTTGAAATCTTTGGGAAACATATAAAATTTTCATGCTTTACAGAGTTCACATTCCCGTGTGTCTAACCCTTGTGCCCTTCGAAATGGCCACACACACCCGTGTGCCAGGCCGTGTACTAGGCCGTGTCAATCATGTAGGGTATATTAACTTATACAACATGGCCAAGTCACACGCCCGTGTGCTAGGTCGTTTGCCATTTACGAGGGTATGCTGACTTGTGCCACATAGCCAGTCACACGCCCGTGTCTCTGCCCGTGTCGACAAGAATAGGCCATTTGCAAGGCCAATTGCCCACCCTTTCTCATGCTCACCTAAACATCCAAAATAATACCATTTCAACACATTTATAGGCAACCAAAACATGCTATTTCATATACAAATCATGCCATTTAAAATCCATCCATTCACTACTTAAACCATAATCCAAAAAATACTAAAACAATATGCCATTACCAACAATTTCACCTATCTTCTCTATGCACTTTTTTCTCATCATCTTATCAACTAATTCATGTCATAAAACATACCAAATCATCATCTTAAAATCAAGCCACAACATGCCATTTCATCTTCAAACATACCAAACATGCCAAAACACAAAACCATATATATATCACATATCACTTACGAAATTCAAAAATTAAGCCAACTCAAATGGTCAAATACACACCCACATTTACATCATTTATGAGCCAAATATCATGGCTAATATCATAACTTAAAACATAACAACTGAACACTAGCCTATACATGCCATATACCATATATACATAACATCAAAGGTACCAACAAGTTGATCGATAGTGTGATGATGTTCCTGGTGATCCCCAAGTCCGAGCTAGCTTCGATTATCTATAAAACATGGAAAGAACACACCAAGTAAGCTTTAAAAGCTTAGTAAGCCATATACAAATAAAATTACCACATGAATCAATATCATTTTCATTAATAGGCAAACCATGAATAAGTATATAAAAACTCACAAACCTTTCCCATTGAACACATATTCAAATTCATAAGAGAAATCAACAAATACTTCCATTTTCAATACTCATATGAATCTCGTACGTACCTGTGTAACTTAACTCACACACACATTCTTTCTCGACTTGACTGTGCCCGTTAAACCATTCAGAATTATTAAGGATACTCTGAAATCACATATAACTCATACAATGCCATATCCCTGATATGGTATTACATGTTATCACATATCGATGCCACTGTCCCAGACAGGGTCTTATACAAAATAATAAAATGATGCCAATGTCCCAGACATGGTCTTACACGTAATTACATCTCGGTAATCCTAATGTCATTACATTTTTATTCTATACTATTATTCCTAAGGTTCGTACGGGACTTTCATTATTTGCCCTTTGTGCAAATCTATCAAAAAATGAGCTAAATTAATCAAATTAATTAAATTTCAACATGTTCATAATTTAAGTGCAATTTAATTATTTTATAAAAATTAATTATATTTCGACAATAGTTTTGTCGAAACTGCATGAATTTGAATAAAAAGGGCATGACAAAGTGTGTATATTGTTGTGTTTCTAGTGATGTGGGAATTGTGACGTACTAATGAGATGAGGAATTTGAGTATAATTTGGTAACTAGATAGAAATTGAATGGAGACTAATAAATGTGCGATTTGTATGTTTGATTTAGGGCTTAATAAATGTAGTGAGTATGTTAGATAAACATATAAAGTTGATATATTTCAACCATGAATGTGGATGCTTTGGATGCCTAAGTATATAATGTTACGTGCCTTTGAATTGATATGAGTGTATGTATAAATAAGGGTGACAAATGGCTTGGTAAATATCCTTTTTATTGTCCACATGGGTAGACACACGGGCGTGTGTCTAGGCCGTATGTGACACACGATCTGCCCCACGAGCATATGATCCGGCCCTGTGTCCCCTACACCCTAAATAATTGCAAAATAGAATGCTAAGAAATGACCACACAGGCAGAGACACGGGCGTGTGTCTCAACCGTATGGATGGCATGGCCTTGAACACGAGCGTGTGCCCTGGCCATGTGGAGTCAGCACCTATTCTATGAAAAATTATGAAAATTCAATCGATCACACGGCCTAAGAAAACGGGCATATGACTTGGCTATGTGACCTTAATTTGATGATGACATCATAAACAAAATGCTCCCTAATCTGAACATGGCTTTAAGCACGAGCATGTCTTAGGGCCACATGGGTATTGTCCCGAACCCACACAGGCGTGTGACCCCTTTTACATGAAAAATTTTCTAAGTTTTCCAAAAGTTTCCAAAGGTCTCGGTTTAGTCTCGAACCACTTCCGACGCATGTTTTGGGTCTCGTAGGCTCGTTTTAGGGACGATATGAATTTTTTTTAAAAGTTTTAAATTTGAATGGAAATTCATGTCTCGGTTTTGAATGTTTGCTTTTGACTAAGTCCGGTAATGCCTCGTACCCTATTCCAGCGTCAGATACGGGTAAGGGGTGTTACAATTATAACTATAATTAATTTACCATCTATACCATGATGGGCCAATGGGTAGTGTGAATAATCTCCGCCGGTGCTTCCAATCCAACAAGCTTCCGAATTACTATAAGACACATGAAAGCAAAACAGAGTAAGCATGAAATGCTTAGTAAGTTCTTATAACATAGTAAACAACTTACCACATATTTATATTCAAAATAAACATGCAAGGCTCTATCAACTAATTTGGTTACAAGCCCAAAACACATATCCTCATCATGTTAGCCAAGTAATCACATGTAATAGTCTTTAATCGTGGATGAATAAAGTCATCAAGCACGATCCACATTCATGTAATAACCAATTCATACATCATTATATCAAGTAATGTCATTTCCATGTACTTCATGTACATACAGGTAATAATTCGTTTCTAAGTCATACTATCTTATATAAACATCAAGAAACATGTATGGGCTCAATAATAGCCAAATTCCCATATACATATGTTTTTCCACATCATGAATTCAAATAACATATACAATTCATATCCCTGTATTTCAAGTACATTTTCATAATAATTCTTCTCGAGTTCAGATTGTTTCATCTCGGAAGTTTACCCATTAAATTATTTGAAATATCATTGTCACACAAAAAATACACTTAAGGTGTACTAATCTATATTCATGGATGAACATATTTATTAAAAAAATTCCATGTTCATATATCATCAACTTGTATTTCCATAAATCCCGTATCATCATTTCATGTATTTCAAACAGGTACTTGTAATAATTCATTTCGTGTTCATATTTTCTCATGTCAGAAATTTTCTTGTTGAGTTTATTTGAAATATCGATGGATACGCAGGTAGTACACTCGAAGTGTACAAATCAAAAATCCGTCAATTCATAATCTGAGGTACTCATTAGAGTACATAATCAGGAAGCACTCTCTCGAGTCTTATATAAAAAATGCTCATATGAGCCATGTAACAGGAATCTTATCCGAGCTAAATCAGAAAAATCATAAGAGTTTAAAATGAGAAGTCCACAAAGAAATTTTAATCAGGAAGATCAAGAAAAGCCTATTAGGAATGCTCACAAAGAGCCATGTAACAGTGATAAGCCATAAAAATAACATCTTTTTAATCCCATTCTTGATGCCTTTTGGATGAATTATTATGTGAATTAGGTAATTTGATGCTCGTAATCCTTTAAATTCATGTTTCTATACTTAGGTGAGCATATGGAAGAGAAAGGAGTAAAAAAACGAACCAAAATCGAGCAAAAAGAGCTATTTCCGAGATCCACACAGCCTAGGAATTTCCATACGGGTTGGCCACACGCCCATTTGAGTCACACGGGCTGGCCAGGGCTGGCCACACGCCCATGTGCCAGCCCGTATTGATATCGAACCATGTCAATATTGCACACGACCGGGGCATTCTTACACGGGCTGATCACACGCCTGTGTCCCTGTCGAACCCTGTTTCATTTTCACGCGAAAAAAGCCAATTTTTAGGTATTTTGAGCATTCAAAAGTCTATGAAAGCACAGAGTAGAACGCAGAAAATACTAGAAGAACGCCGTTGGAATCATCTCGGAAGCAGATTCACTCCAAGATTGAAGATCTCCATTCGAATTTCCTTCGAAGTTTTATTAGGTTTTTCATATCTTATTGTTATTCTTATTTTGATATGTTTTCCTCTATGTGTATGAACTAAACTCCCTAAAATACCTAGGGAGGATGAAACCTATGATGGGTCTTATTATTTAATTATCTAAATTACATGATAAATACTTGTTCTTGTTCTTAATATGTGTTCTTAATCATTGCCTTAATATTTTCAGGATATTAATCCAACTTTGATGTGCTTAATCAGTGAGAAAAAGTCCCTACTTAAGAGTAGATATAGCATAATTAAGTGGAGTTGATTGCAATCTTAGAAATAGGACAATATAAATCTGCCGGTTCAGAGTCAAATCTAATAAGGGAATCCATAGATCGAGTTAATGCGACAATAGGGGTTTTAATTAGAAAGAGATTTCAATTAATCAACCTAGAGTCAGTTGTTCTTAATCTCGAACGAGATATTAACATAAATTAGGGATTTCTACGGATTAAGACAAGTGAATAAATCATTTAATTTAGAGTCGTAATAATAAGTGAAGTCTAGGTGGATTCTTCCTTGGGTATTGTCTTTGTCATTGGTTTATTAGAGTATTTTCTTCACTCTCTGTTGCTCTCACAGTTAATTAGTTTCGTTTTAGATTAAAAATAATTCATTTAATTATAGGCTAGATAATAAAAAGATAGTAACTACTAGTACTTTTAGTCCTTGTAGATACGATATTCCTGACTCATCATAGTTATACTACCATTCGATAGGTGCGCTTGCCTTTGTCTTATTTTAGTTAGTTCGTGACTTCAACAAGTTTTGGGCATCGTTGCTAGGGACTAGAATATTAGGAACACTTAATTTTTATTACTTGATAAACCATAATTTACACATATTTTAACCCCCATGCTTGGCTTAATTTTGGATGATTTTCCATTGGAATGGATGAATTCGATGCTCCTAATCCCTTAATTTCATGTTTTATAATCAGAAGAGCTTAGGGAATCGAAAAGAACAAGAAGAAGGCCAAAATGGGGCAAAATGGGCCTACATAGGAAGTCAACACGGCCTGGACCATTGGAACGGCCGTGTGTTATGAGAAAGGATCAAACACGGCCTGGACTATCGTTCACGGGTAGACCACACGGCTGTGTGTGGCGAGCAGAGTCGAGCACGGCCCAAGCCATCACGCACGGGGGTGCCACACGGGCGTGTCCCGATCGACCCTAGGTTTAATTTTATTCAGAAAAGGGTTACTTGTGGGCCAAGAAAGGTATCTCAAAGCCTATATAAAAACCCTAGGTGGCAACCTAAAAGGGGAGTCGACAGGACGTCGAATAGATGCCGAGTAGAAGGAGAAAAAACTCCAAGACGGCCTTCGGGAACAGCTAAGGAGAAGGATCTCCATCAAGATTAAGGATCCCCCATCAAGTTTTTTAGAAGTTTTTTGGGTTTTCTTATGTTTTGTTGTTTTCCCTATTCTAATATGTTTCCCTCTATTAGTATGAACTAAATCCCTTAAATACCTAAGGGGATAAAACCTAAGACAAAGCTTATTATTGTTTGATTTATAAGATAAATAATTGTTCTTATTCTTAATTGTGAGTTCTTATTCTTGTTTTGGTAATTCAGGTTATTGATTCAAAGTCGAATGTGCTTATTCAATTGAGCAAAACTCCCTGTTTAAGAGAAGATCAACACAATTAAGCGGAGTTGATTGCAACCCTAGAAATGGGGCGACGAAAATCTACCGGATTAGAGTCAAATCTAATAAGAGAATCCATAGATCGAGTTAATGTGACAATAGGAGTTTTAATTAGAAAGAGATTTCAATTAATCAACCTAGAGTCAGTTGTTTTTAGTCTTGAAAGAGATATTAACATAAATTAGGGATTTCTACGGATTAAGTCAAGTGAATAAATCATATGAATCAAAAGTAATAACTAAAGTCTAGGTGGATTCTTACTTAGGTATTGCCTTTATCATATAAGTTGTCTAGAAAGTATTTTCCTAATTATTTTTTTGTCACATTTTATTTAAGTAGTTTTAGTTTAAAATAATGGTTGAATGAGTTCAACTCGTTACCACGAGGATCAATCACTACATGGGACCAAATGACCGAAAAATTTTTACTTAAATATTTTCTGCCGGCTAAAATGACTAGGTTGAGGAATCATCTCTTCTTTTGTGCAGATGGATTCAAATACACTTTACGATGCATGGGAGAGATACAAGGATTTACTAAGAAGGTGCCCTCACCATGGGTTACCTTTGTGGCTACAGGTTCAAACCTTTTATAATGGTGTGAACCCCTCAACAAGGCAGTTGATTGATTCAGCCGCCGGTAGAACCCTAAATAACAAGACTCTTGAAGAGGCTTATGAATTTATAGAGGAGATGGCACTGAATAACTATCAGTGGCAAGTTATGAGGGCAAAGCCAACAAAAATCGCCAGTGTTTTCAACCTCGACGCAATGACCATGCTATCAAACCAGGTAGAACTGTTAAATAAAAAGATTGATGGTTTGTATGGTTTTTCGCAGGTACATCCAGTGATGCAGTGCGATACAAATGGAAGAGGGACGAACAATACTGAATACCCACCTTACAACCCTGGCATAGAAAACGAACAGATGAACTATATGGGTAACAATTCTAAACCTCAAAATAACCCCTATAGTAACACTTATAATCCAGGTTGGAGGAACCACCCCAACTTCTCATGGGGTGGCTAAGGAAATTAGAAACAACAACCCCTCCCAGGCTTTCAACAACAACCCTACCCACAAGAAAAGAAGCTGAACCTTGAGGAGATGCTAACAAAATTCACCACAGTGTCAGAAACGCGTTTCCAAAACCCCAAAACAGCACTCAAAAATCAGCAAGCATCGATTCAAGGGCTCGACAACCAATTAGGAAAACTTGTTAAACTGATCTCTGAACGACCACAAGGAAGCTTGCCAAGCAACACTGAAACTAACCCAAAGGAGCAACTTCATGCCATAACTACTCACAAAAGTGAAGAGTTAGATGAACCAAACCCACGGCAAGTAAATGTGGTAGAGGAAGGTAAGGTTGAGGTAAGCCATGATAAACCAAAACCAGTAATTACAGAGTACCAACCTCGTGTGTCATACCCCAATGCGATTAAGAAAGACCGTACAAATGAACAATTTGGTAAATTTCTTAAACTTCTAAAGAAATTACATATTAACTTACCGTTTCTTGAAGCTCTTTCGCAGATGCCCAATTCAAGGAAATTTTTACAAGAGCTTTTAACAACAAACGGAAGTTAGATGATACATCGCATGTGGAGCTAAATGCAATGTGCTCAGTAATTTTACAAAATAAACTACCACAAAAGTTAAAAGATCTAGGGAGTTTTATAATTCCATGCTTAATTGGTAGTTTATCTGTTAATAATGCTTTAGCTAATTTAGGGGCAAGCATCAATGTTATACCTTATAAAATGTTTAAACAGCTAGGTTTTGGGAAACCCAAACAAACTAGGATGAGCATCCAATTAGCTGATAAAACTAGTGAAAAATGACAAATTCATATTCCAGTAGACTTTGTTGTTTTAGATATGAATGAGGATAATAATGTTCCTTTAATATTAGGACGACCCTTTTTAGCAACTGCTAGTACCATTATCGATGTTGATACAGGGGAAGTAAAACTTCGTGTAGGTGATGACATGATTAAACTCAAAGTATGTGATTCTGACAGAATATCTAATGATCAAGAGAATAAAAGTCCTGTTATTATCAATAAACTTAACATTAAATCTTCTTTGCAGGAAATCTCTTAGGAAAAGATAACAGAGCCAGGGTCTAGCGTTCATATTGAGAATAAAATTATTCATGAGGAATGAAGAGTACAAATCGATGAACTTGATGAATGGTGGACACACGTCAAGGAAAAATCGAAAAAACGCGAGGAACCAAACCAAAACCATGTCAAACTTAAGGATGGGACAACCTAATTGAAGATCAGAGATCAAGTATTGTTGGATAAGAAAGACCCTCGAATCGCCACTTCGGACCTTAATACAAATGAAGAGATCCCTTTCACAGTACTGAATGTCTTCCCATACGAAACAGTCGAGGTAACTAATCCTACATTCGGCACTTTTAAGGTAAACACCACTCGACTTAAACTATATATCGATAACCGAATTGATAGCAAGAATGAAAAGTTTCAACTCTTCAAACCACCATGATTATGCGAATGAAAGGTAAGTCTAGCTTAAGACTTTAAACGAGCGCTTTTCGGGAGGCAACCCGAGCACTTACCCTACTGACACCCATATTTTCGATTTTTAATACCTAACCAACAACTAACCAAGTTAATAAAGTGCATGTTTCTTTCTCCACACGGCTTTACACACGGGCATGGCTGTGACCGTGAGGACACCACGAATAGGCACATTGGCGTGGCAGAGACCGTGCGAACCAAGGACGAAAATTCCACAAAACATGGGTTGTGATAAAATTCTACGGTCGTGAGATTCAGCCATGGTCGACATTGAGAAATCTACATGGGCATGCAACATGCCTGTGCTTTTAGGCCGTGGCTGACACTGATTAATCCACATGGGCATGGAAACCTCTACACAGGCATGGAAGAAACGAACGAAACACCACACGGCCGTGCGACACGGCCGTGTGACCTAACACGCCCATGGCACACGGGCATGGGCAGCAACAAGGTTCCTGATTCCTATTTAAAACCCCCTTCTTCTCACCTTCTCCCCAAATTATTTTTCAACCACCACACCCCTTCCTTTGTCTATTATCTTTCTCCTTTCATTTTCCTTTCGCTCTTTCCCTGATTCCTTCTTTACACCACCATCCCCATGTCGAAGAAGTGAAAGGACCCTAGCACAGTCTCCCCCTGCGAGACCGATCTACATAAGTTCATGTCGGCCGCTTCATTAACTCAACAGGACAAGGAGCTTTGAGTCCATTTATTTTTTCTTTCTTCTTTATTTTCATTTTTTAATTCTTTCCCTTTATCTTTCTTGTCTTTAATTTATATTAGTATATTTTAATTTCTTTTTATCTCTGGCTATTTCTTATCGAGTACCTATAACAAAGTCAATTTCTGATGACTCTGCAGTTTCGAAAGGTTCAGGGGGCTACTAAGAAACGGCCACACCACCACCACAGTATCCACCTCAGCCTTCACCTATACCCAACTTTACCGTTTCTTTTCCTTGACTCCATCCAAAATTTAGGAAGTTCACTTCTCTCCCTATCTTATGATTTTCTATTGTAGATATCTATCTTTGTACGTTGAGGACAATGTACGTCTTAAGCGTGGGGAGGTGTCAATAATACTAAATTATATATTGTTCTTAAATAATTTTCTCATGTTACTATTAGAATGAAACTTCTATTGATTTATGATTTTCAATGATATGTTTCGGATTAAGTCATAGGTAATTGTGCATTGATGGTTTAAACTTTAAGACACTAGACAATCAAGCATGATAAATCTATTTTCAGAATTTAAATTTATTAGGTTGTCTCCCTAATCTTAAATATTACTTTGAAGTTTGAAATTTACAAGGTTGACATCAAAAACCATAATTTCTGTGAGATTTTGAGCCTTGTAGAGCATATATATTTCTTGCTCACTTTATTGATAATGAGTGTGTCAACATTGATTTGTTATTCTAGAACTTGCTTTGATTATACATGTCGAGACCACATTTTTTATTTGATATACTAAGATGATAAAGGCACTAGGTTTTAACTCACTCACTCCATAAAAAGTCTACCCTCATAATTAACCCTAAGTGAACCCTTTTTAGCCTAATAAACCATTTCTTGACTCACCCATTAATATTAACTTAAAACTAAATTTTTAATTCCCCTAATCTTTTTTGACGTCCCTTTTGTCGAGATTTGATTTGAGCAGTTGCCTAACTATTTTCGGTATTTCAGTTGTTAAATTCCATCCTATTATTGTAATTACTTGTTCTAAAAAAAAGTTGAAGGTTTATTCATTATTAGGGGTTATGAGCTTAAACAGTTAATTTCACATCTTTAGAAGAAGCTCGTTTTATTACTAATAAGTTAAATTGATGAAATTCTTAATTATTAGTTCATTGTTTCTAGTTAGGTAATTTATCAAATCAATTTCGATTCTAACCCTCTAATTCAACCTGTATCCACACCTTTAACCCAAGCCCCATTACAACCCTTTTAAGACCTTTTGATTTGTGTATCATCTCATTTTATAGTGGTGGAGATTTGATTTTCATGCAAGCTTATGGGATTAACTTTTCATGTTTGACTTTTTGAGTGCTTAACTTGAACCTTAAACACCTTGAGTGACTTGAGTGAATCTTTAGTGAGGATGTCAATTTTTGTCGATTTTGAATCAAGGGTAATTATTTAGGTAAGGGGAAACACCTATGTTTTCGTGCTATAAAAATTTATGACTTAGATTGTTTGAATCTTTATGACACTTTTAGTTAAAATTATCAATGTATGAATTATCTATGAATTATGATGAAACATTATTGATAAAAATTATTAATTGAGGAAGTTAATTTTCAATGTGAGTTGAGGATTTTGGTTGACGACAAGGAAAGGCTTAAGTGTGGGGATATTTAATAAACCATAATTTATACATATTTTAAGCCCATGCTTGGCTTAATTTTGGATGATTTTCCATTGGAATGGATGAATTCGATGCTCCTAATCCCTTAATTTCATGTTTTATACTCAAGAGAGCTTAGGGAATCGAAAAGAATGAGAAACGGGCCAAAAAGGGGCAAAATGGGCCTACCTAGGAAGTCAGCATGGCCTGGACCATCGGACACGACCGTGTGTTATGAGCAAGGATCAACCATAGCCTAGACTATCATCCATGGGCAAACCACATGACCGTGTATGGCGAGCAGAGTCGAGCACGGCCCAAGCTGTCACGCACGGGAGTGCCACACGGGCATGCCCCTATCGACCCTAGGTTTAATTCTACTCGGAAAAGGGCTACTTATGGGCCAAGAAAGGTATCTCAAAGTCTATATAAACACCCTAGGGGGCAACCTAAAAGTGGAGTCGATAGGACATCGAATAGATGTCGAGTAGAAGGAGAATATACTCCAAGATAGCCGTCAGAAACAGCTTAGGAGAAGGATCTCCATCAAGACTGAGGATCCCCCATCAAGTTCTTTAGAAGTTTTTTAGGTTTTCTTATGTTTTGTTGTTTTCCCTATTCTAATATGCTTCCCTCTATTAGTATGAACTAAATCCCTTAAATACCTAAGGGGATGAAACCTAAGACAAAGCTTATTGTTGTTTGATTTATAAGATAAATACTTGTTCTTATTCTTAATTGTGAGTTCTTATTCTTGTTTTGATAATTTAGGTTATTGATTCAAAGTCAAATGTGCTTATTTAGTAGAGCAAAAGTCCCTGTTTAAGAGAAGATCAACACAACTAAGCAGAGTTGCTTGCAACCTTAGAAATAGGGCGATGAAAATCTGTCGGATTAGAGTCAAATCTAATAAGGGAATCCATAGATCGAGTTAATGTGACAATAGGGGTTTTAATTAGAAAGAGATTTCAATTAATCAACCTAGAGTCAGTTGTTTTTAGTCTTGAAAGAGATATTAACATAAATCATGGATTTCTATGGATAATGTCAAGTGAATAAATTGTATGAATCAAAAGTAATAAGTGAAGTCTAGGTGGATTCTTCCTAAGGTATTGCCTATCTCATATAAGTTGTCCAAAAGTATTTTCCCAATTCACTCTTTGTCATGTTCATAGTCATTTAGTTAGTTAAATTAGTAGTTAATTTTAGATTAAAAACAATTCCCTTTAATTATTAGGATAGATAATAAAAAGATAGTAATTACTAGTAATTTTAGTCCTTGAGGATACAATATTCCGGACTCACCACAACTATACTACTGTTCGATAGGTGCGCTTGCCTTTGTCGAAATATTAGTTAGTTTCGAGACCATCATTACTTTTGCCATTTTTTTATTTTCTACAATTTATTTTTTTATTTTTTGTTTTAGTTTATTATTTGTTTTCTAATCTTTCTTTTATTTTGATTCTGGTAGGTATCTTTAGTTTATGACTAAAAGAAACCCGTCAGGACCTCTATTATTTGATAGCGAAATTGAAAGCACAGCTGGCAGAAATGGTAGAGAAATAAGGTGAAGTCTACAGTATATAGAGGAAGAGTAAGAGGACGATACCAATATTACCAAGGAGATGGCTGAAAATCAGAATAATGCGCTACCTCCTGTGGTTACTGTGAATCTTGTCAATCAGCATCCTGCTCCTCGTACTATGTACAACTATGCCAAGCCTAATTTAACTGGGGCTAAATCGAGTATTGTTAGACCTGCTATTGCTGCAAATAATTTTGAACTGAAACCTAACACAATTCAAATGATTCAATAGTTTGTTCAGTTTTATGGTTTGTAGGATAAAGACCCAAATACTCATTTGGCTAATTTCTTGGAATTCTGCGACACTTGTAAAATTAATGGCATTTCTGACAATGCCATTCGCCTTTGGTTGTTTCCTTTCTCATTCAGGAACAAGGCTAAACAATAGTTGAACTCCCTACCGCGAGGTTCTATCACTACATGGGAGGAAATGATCGAAAAATTCTTGTTAAAGTATTTTCCACCGACTAAGACAACCAAGCTGAGGAATGATATCTCTTCCTTCGTGCAAATGGATTTAGAGACTCTGTATAATGCATGGGAGAGGTATAAGGACTAATTGAGAAGGTGCCCCCACCATGGGTTACCTCTATGGTTACAGGTTCAAACTTTTTACAACGGTTTGAACCCCTCAACTAGGCAACAGATTGATGCAGCCACCGGTGGGACTCTGAATAACAAAACACCTGAAGTGGCTTATGAGTTCATTAAGGAGATGTCACTGAATAATTATCAGTGGCAAGTCATGAGAACAAAGCCGGCAAAAGTCGCTAGTATTTTCAACCTTGACTTGGTCACCATGTTATCAAACCAGGTAGACCTCTTTAATAAAAAGATTGATGGTTTATGTGTTTCTACACAGATACATCCAGTGATGCGATGCAACACAAATGGAGGAGGGATGAATACCTTAGAATATCTACCCTACAATCCTAGCATGGAGAATGAGCAATTGAGTTATATGGGTAATAACTCTAAACCTCAAAATAATCCTTATAGTAACACATATAATGGAGGATGGAGGAACCACCCAAATTTTTCATGGGGTGGTCAAGGGAATCAAAGACCACAACCCCCTCTAGGTTTCCAACCACCCTACGAGCAAGAGAAGAAGCCGAATCTTGAAGATATACTAGCAAAATTTATTTCGGTGTCAGAGACTCATTTTCAAAATACTGAGACAACATTGAAAAATCAGCAAACATTGATTCAAGGGCTTGAAAATCAAATTGGACAGCTGGCTAAATTAATTTCTGAAAGGCAACAAGGTAGTCTAGCTAGTAATACTGAACCTAACCCAAAAGAGCATGTGAAGGTAGTTACACTAAGGAATGGAAAGGTGTTGGTTGAAACTGAAAGGAAGATGCCACAGGAAGCTGATAAGGCGAAGGGTGAGGGAGTAAACTCCGACGTGAGTGTAACACTTGTGCTTAAATTATATAAACCACCGATCCCACATCCAGCAAAGTTGAAGAAAGATCGCATGGATGCAAAATTTGGTAAATTTCTTGAACTTTTTAAACAATTGCATATTAACTTACGCAGATGCCTACCTATGCAAAATTTTTAAAAGGGCTTTTAACAAATAAAAGGAAGTTTGAAGAGCTATCAACCGTGGAACTCAACGAGGAATGTTTAGCTATTCTTCAAGATAAATTACTAACCAAATTGAAAGATCCAGGAAGTTTTACTATTCCCTATTTAATCGGTAGTTTAAATATTGAGAAAGCATTAGCTGATTTAGGTCCCAGCATTAATTTCATACCTTACAAAATGTTCAAGCAGCTTGGTCTTGGGGAACCAAAACCCACTAGGATGAGTATCCAATTAGCTGATAGATATGTTAAATATCCTTGGGAATTATTGAAGATGTTTTGGTAAAAGTAGATAAAATCATATTCCCTGTTGATTTTGTTGTGCTTGACATGGATGGGGACGTTGAGGTACCTTTAATTTTAGGTCGCCCATTTTTAGCCACTGCTAGGGCTGTCATTGATGTAAGTGATGGTAAACCTGTGCTTAGGGTAGGTGACGAAGAAATTATTTTTAAGATTTATGATGCTATGTGATACTCTAGAGAACAAGATGATTCCTGTTACTTTATTGACTATATTCATCATTCTATTCAAGATTCTTTTCAGGAAATCATTCAGAAAGACACGTTGGAATTGTGTCTTGTCCAAGGTGAAGAGGTAGATGACAATACCACTGAGATAGGGAAGATAAAAATTGAGTTAAACTGTAATGAGTCTTTCCCAAGACAAAAGAAGTACGAGGGCATTGAAATGAACAACGAACTAAAAAAAACCCCTCTATTGAAGAACCTCCCAAATTGGAACTGAAGCAATTACCAAATCACTTAGAGTATGTGTTCCTTGAAGATAATTCTACACTACCAGTAAATATTGCTTCAGACTTGTAACCCAATGAGAAAGATGAGTTACTACAAGTACTAAGGGAGCATAAAAGTGTAAGAGTATGCCCAAATATTAATCATGAGATGGTTGTAATAACATACTTGATTTACCGTGTTTATTAATATAAAGCGTTGCCATTATTATTTTAGTTTTTTTTCTATGTGTACAAATAAACTGTTTTATAATAATGTCCTGAGTATAATATGATTATTCTTAAAAGATCATTAGTCAAGTATTATTGTTGACTAGGACAACAATAATGCATTAAGACTAACATGTAGTTGATTGATGATAAAGAGTTGTCATTGATATGGAGTGTCAAAATCAATGCATGAATATGTGTGTTAGAGAACAACATATTGGACTGACCCGCTGTGAGTATGTGTCTTGGATTATTATGTAATTGTCACAACATTACTCATAGTGATTAATATGTATATGATCCTCAGACTTGAGATCATCATTATCCCAACATCGTGAGTTGTATATTTTGACACAGTCAAACGTACACCATAACTGGTTGTTCTATAAAGGCTGATGTTGGATATACCACAATCTATGTAGAGGGATATTGATCGTTGTTTTTTTGTGATGTCAAAGTCTTAAAATTTATATAAAGAATGATCGAACCTGGAAACTAACTGTGACAACGATTTGAGGCAAGCATACCTATCGAATAGTGGTATAGTTTAGGCAAGACCGAAATGTCGAACCCAAAGGAACCAGAAGTACTAATACTAACTCTCTTTTTATTATTTAGCCTAAGAATTAAGGGAATTGTTTATCTAAACTAAAATTAACTAACAACTAATCTAAAGACTCTTAGACAAAGAAGAATGAAATTGGGAAAATAACTTGAGGAGAAACCTATTGGTTAAGACGATACCCAAGGAAGAATCCACCTAGACTTCACTTGTTATCTAACTCTGAACCAGACGATTTATTCACTTGACTTGATCTGTAAGATTCCCTAAGTTATACTAATCCCTCTCTCTAGGCGACTAACGTCTAACCCTAGGTTGATTAATTGAAATCTCTTTCTAATTAAAACCCCAAGAATCGTATTAACTCTATCTATGGACTTCCATAATAGGTTTCACCCTAATCCGGCAAAATCTCGTCACCCTATCTCTAGGCGTGCGATCAACTCCACTTAATTATGCTAGATCTACTCTTAAGCAGGGACTTTTGCTCCTCCACCTAAGCACATCATACTTGAATTAATATCCCAAAAATACCAAAACAAGAATTAAGAACACATAATTAAGAAAAAGTTAAATATTTATCATATAGTTCAAAAAACGATAACAAGATTCATCTTAGGTTTCATCCCCTTAGGTATCTGACGGTTTAGTTCATAACGATAATAAAAGAATACATCTCAGAAGAAAAGATAAAACAAAACATAAGAAATCCCTAAAACCCCTAAAGGAATTGAAGAAGAGATCCTCCGTCTTGAGCATAATTCTGGCTTCTTGAGATGGATCAACTGGCTATCTTTGAGTAGTTCTCCATAAATTTGCCCTCTTTGACCTAGTTGGACGCCCCCTGACTAAAGCCCTGGGTTCCGGCTTCTGCCGAACTTCCCTTCAAGTTGCCCCCTTGGGTGTTTAAATAGGCTTTCTGATGCCTTACTTGGCCTCTAAGTATCCTAATTCAAGTAGAATTCCTACTAGGGTGTTTAAATAGAATTTGGAATGTGTTTCTTTACCTCCATGTATCCTATTTCGAGTAAAACTCATCTTGGCCGCGGCAGGGACACGCCCATGGCACACGCCCGTGTGAATCATGGCCAGGCCGTGTTCGAAGCTGTTGAATGAGGCACGGTCGTGTGGTCTTGGGCCCAGGCCATGTGGATTTCGTAATATGGCCCATTTACTCCATTTTGGGCCCGTTTCTCATTCTTTTCATCCTCTGATGCTCTTCTGAGTATAAAACATGAAAATAAAGGATTAAGAGCACCAAATTACAAAATTTAAGGCTTAAATCATCCAAAAGCATGCTAAATGTGGGCTTAAAAAATGTGGCTTTTATGGTTTATCAAATATCTCAACACTTAAGCTTTTGCTTGTCCTCAAGCAATATTCTCAACTCATAATTAAAATGAGCTTCCTCGATTCATAATATTCATCAATAATGTTTCATCATAATTCAAAGATAATCCATACATGGATAATTCAACTCAAAGGGCCCTAAAGATTCAAACAATCGAAGTCATACATTTATAGCCCTGAAAACTTTAGGTGTTTTCCTTTACCTAAATAATTACCTCTGATTCAAAATCGAAAAGAGTTGACATCCTCACTAAAGATTCACTCAAACCACTCAAAGTGTTTTAAGGTTCAGAATTAAGCACTCAAAAGTTAAACATGAAGAGTTAATCCCATAGGCTTGCATGAAAATCAAATCTCCACCACTATAATATGAGATGATACACAAATCGAAAGGTCTTTACAGTGTTGTAATGGGGCTTAGGTCAAAGGTGTGGATAAAGGTTGAATTAGAAGGTTATAATCGAGAATGACCTGACAAATTACCGAACTAGAAACATTGAACTAATAATGAATAATTACATCAATTGAAAACTTGTCATACTGATAATACTCTAATACGAGATTTCTTCTTCAATAATTGGAATTTAACGTATAAGCTCACCTAATCACAAAACTAATAGTGAATATACTTTGATTTTTTTAAGAACAAGTCAAATACATAATAAAAAATAATCAGGCAACTGATCAAATCAAATCTCAACATAAGGGTTGTCAAAAAGAATGGTGATAACAAATACAAAGGGTTTTGGGTTGATATTAGTGGGTGAGTCAATAAAAAAGGTTGTTAGGATTCAAAGGGTTCACTAGGGGTTAATTATAAAGGTAGGCTTTTAGTGGGGAAAGTGGATTAAATCCAAGGTGCCTTTATCATCTCTGTATATCAAATCAAAGGTGTGGTCTCGACATGTATAATCGATGCAAGTTCTAGAATAACAAATCGATGTTGACACACTTATAATAAATAAAGTGAGCAAGAGAGAATGTATGCTTTAAAAGGCTCAAAACCTCACAAAAAATTATGGGTATTTGATATCAACCTCGTAAATTTCAAACTTCAAGGTAATAATTAGATTCAGGTAGACAACCTAACAAAATTTTTAATTTTTGAAAAATAGACTCATCATGCATGATTCTCTAGTATCCTTCAAATTTAATCATTAATGCACAATTATCAATGACTTAATCCAAAACATATCAATAGAAATCACAAATCAGGGAAATTTCATTCTAATCATAATATGAGAAACTTTACTTTCGAACAAGGCATAATTCGAGGATTTTCAAATAATAATCTAGTTAACCCCTCATGCTTAAGTTGTACATTGCCCTCAATGTACAAAGATAGAAAATATCATATAATAGTAGAAATCAAAAGAGAGGAGGAAGAAGTGAAACTTCCTGAGTTATGGATGAGATCCTTGGAGGGTATTCCATGACGAATGTGATGAATAGGTATAAGTGATGTTTTCATTCCTTGAGTGGTATATTAAATCTATTTAATCTGTGAAGTCATCAATTAAATTTAATGAATGGATGTCATTATAGAGATTTAGGGTTAGATGGCCAGTGATGAAGTGAGAACAATAATACTAGTGAAACTTTCAAGTCTTTAGACAATAAACTAAAATAGAATCAACATAAATAAAAGTAAAGATAAAGGAGAAAAATAATAATGAGAATAAAAATGAAAATAAACATAAAATTAAAAAGAAAAGGACTCAGAAGTCCTCTGCATCATCTGGATCTTGAGGTGGTGGTGGCGATGGGATATGAAGGTAATGACAGATCTGCTGAAGAGTCGCATCAATGCTGTCGAATCGTCGAGCGGTGTTATTAAATTGCTACGTATAGTACTGCTCGAACTGAGTGAGACATGTAGAAATGTCTGAGAGTGAAACAGCCGTATGAGAGGGACGATGGCTTGGTGGTGGTGCCTCCTATGGTGGGGGAACATCATCAGTAACGTCCTCAGGTTCCTCCTCGTCGGTGGAAGGTTTATGTCAATATTGAGGAGGATCAGTTCCACGTCGGTGTTGGATCATCCTCATGTGTAACATAGTCTGGATGCCTTGTGGGGACATCTGACCGATTAAGGTGAGTGAGGATGTCTATGTGTCAGTTTTGAGGAGTCCGAAATGTCGAGCCAAGCGTGTGATGTACGGACCCATAGATATGATCCCTCTCCTGTGTTGCTCCATTTGGTGTTGAATGGCATGGACTAACAGCTTATGGGGGTGCGATGAATATGGCGGTATAGCTCGGAGATATCATTCTCTGCTACAAAGTCTTCCATATAAGGCCTAGTGCGGCTCCGAACTATGGTACGTTCAGCTGTGGTATAGTGCCTCCGAGACGAAATTGTATTGTACCCGAATCATTGTGTTGCGTCATCACCATCAGAAGTTGGAACGTTGAGCAGAACTCTAGAGTGAGCTCTAGGTATGTCGGCTCGATTATGTTAAAGAATTGGTCCCACAGATTAGTGGTTAAGAGAGCTTGTACATTGTCGGCAAGATGGACCTATTCCAAAGCGGTCCAATCAATACATCTCCCTGTCCCGAGCGGTTGTGCCCGTAATAGCTTGTAACGATCCTCTTGAACACCCTGAGGAAAACGTAAGAATTGGTGGCGCACTTCCGAGGTTGCACTAGCTGAGGAGGAACAGGGTCCCTTTCGTTTTTTGGAACTAGGGACTGCTGTTTTCTTTCCTCGGGATGATGACATTATGGGCCTGAACAAAAAATTTGACAAGCAATTATTCAAGTATATTTCTAACCGCAACATATATCAAAGGGCTTCAGTTAGTATCCAGAATATACAAAGACTAAACTAAAATTAATCTTGTTTAGCAGGAGTAAGAATTCAACAAGTAAATATTTAATCCTAAGCGTTATCTAAACTAAGATTCAACGGCAAAATAAAAATAATAATACTAATCTAATATGAAACTTATTTAAATAGAGAAAATTCTAAGTCTAAAATAATTTAATAGAGGGAAATGTGACAGTGAGATGTGACCGGTAGTGGTAGCGGTGTGTTTTGACGGGGCAAGAGAGTGTGAGGGCGAGCCACGGATGTGTGCTGCGGTTGGTTGTGAAACACGGCGGTGGGACACCTTTGGGATGGGCGTGTACTTCGTGGGCACGGGCGTGTACTAGTTTTTTGGTGTGAAATGTGAAAGAAAGTGTAAGATTTGGGATGGGGGAAGGCAATGGTGGGGGATTCTTGATGGTGGCCGGAGTTTTGTGCTGGTTTTTAGAGAGAAAAATGGCTAGGGTTTAAAATGGGGGGAAATTTTGGAGAAGACGGTCGAGGGGTTCTTTATATAGGGAGGGAGACACGGGCAAGTGCCACGCCCGTGTTTCTTTTATTTGGCCCATATTTTTCGTAATTTTTGAATTTGGGCGCATTTCTGATGTTGCCCATGCCTGTACTCATAGGCTGTGTATGATTATGTTTGCTTCTCCCACGCCCGTGATTAGTTTTCCACGCCCGTGTTTATATAGTCAGTGTTACACATGGTTAGTAGGCACGGGCGTGGCTCTTGTCCATGTTGGTTTACTTAGAATAGACCACGGTCGCATCGCATGGCCGTGGTCTTTTTATCATAGCCCGTGTTTGGGAAATTTTTTCTTCTTCTTCTCGCATGTCTACCTGCACGCCTGTTTTTCATCCCATGGTGACCACATAGCCACGGGCACGCCCGTGTGTAAGGCCGTGTGGTAGGAAACCTGCACTCTACTGAATCAGTTAGTTTGGTTTAGGTGCTAAAAGGAAAAATAAAATTAAAATGTGAAAATTAATGGGGTTAGTGAAGTTAGTGCTCGGGTTACCTCCCAAGAAGCACTCAAAGTCTTAAGCTAGACTCACCCTGTTTCCATTCCTAAAAGAAGGTTCACGGAGCTGAAGCACCTCTCTCAATTCCTTGAAATCTTCACCACTATAAAGTTTCAGTCGATGGCCATTTACTTTGAATTTTCCTTGAGTTGGATGGGTTACCTCGACTGTGCCGTAAGGAAAAATAGATTTTATCACGAATGGGCCTGAACACTTTGATTTCAGCTTTCCAGGAAATAGTTTGAGCCTTGAATTATACAGCAGGACTAAGTCTCCTACTTCGAATTACTTTGATTGTTTTAAACGAGCATCATGGCCTCGTTTTGTTGCCTCCTTATATAGTTGTGAATTCTCATAGGCCTCAGCTTGCTATTCATCTAGTTTGTTTTACTACATCATCCTCTTCTCACCTGCGGTTTTAAGATCGTAATTCAAGAATTTTATAGCCCAGTAGGCTTTGTGCTCTAACTCGAATGGTAGAAGACAACTTTTTCTGTAAACAAGTTTGTACAGGGATGTCCTTAAAGGGGTTTTTAATGCTATTCTATAGGCCCATAAAGCATCATCTACTTTTACTGCCCAATCTTTCCTATTTGGTTCAACTGTTTTCTCTAAAGTTCGCTTAAGCTCTCGATTTGCCACTTCCACTTGCCCACTGGTTTCAGGAAGATAAGGGGTAGCTGTTCTGTAGTGTACTCCATATTTTCTTAAGACTTTTTCAAATCGAGTATTGCAAAAGTGAGTGCCCCTATCACTTATGATTGCTCTGGGTGTTCCAAAATGAGAGAAAAGTTTCTTAAGAAACTTTACTACAGCTCTAGCATCGTTAGTAGGTAAAGCTTGGGCTCATTTTGACATGTAATCTACTGCTACTAAGATGTATTTATTTCCGAATGAACTAGGGAACGAACCCATAAAGTCAATACCCCATACATCAAATATCTCACATGATAACATATATGTCTGAGGCATTTCATCATGTTTAGAGATATTACCTGTTCTCTGGCATTTATCACATGAAGCGACATACCTGTTGGCATCTTTGAAAAGAGTTGGCCAATAAAATCCTGATTTGAGCGTTTTATGTACTGTCTTAATCCCGTTGTAATGTCCTCCTGCAAGTCCTGAATGGTAATGTTCTAGGATTTTACTCGCTTCTGCCCTTGTAACGCATCTCCGAATTACTTGATCTGTACATATACGGAAAAGAAAGGGATCTTCCCAAAAATTATTTTTCGCATCAGTAAAGAATCGCTTCTTTTGATGATGTGTTATTCTTTTTGGTAAGATGTTAGTAGCTAAATAATTTGCAATATTTGCAAACCATGGTACCTCAGAGTTGGTTATAGAAAAGAGTTGTTCCTCAGGAAATGAGTCGTTTATCTCACTTTCATCGAGCTCTTTGATATGTGGGTTCTCAAGCCTAGAGAGGTGATTTGCTGCAAGATTTTTAGCTCCCTTCTTATCTTGTATTTCCAAATCAAATTCCTATAAGAGTAAGATCCATCGTATGAGTCGAGGTTTTGCATCAGATTTAGTTAAAAGATAACGAAGAACTGAATGGTCAGTGTAAACGACAACTTTAGATAATATTAAATACTGCCTAAATTTGTCAAAAGCAAAAACTACAGCTAGCAATTCTTTCTCTGTGGTGGTGTAGTTTTCTTGTGCGTGTGTCAATGTTCTGCTAGCATAATAAATTGGCTGAAAATGCTTGTCTCTTCATTGTCCCAGAACGGCACCTACTGTAAAATCACTCGCATCACACATTAGTTCAAAGGGTAAATTCCAATCAGGTGCAATTATAATCGGAGCATTTATTAGTTTATCTTTAAGGATATTAAATGCATCTAAACATTCCTGATCGAAATTGAAAGGAACATCTTCTTCTAGTAATTTTGTTAAAGGCTTAGCTATTTTAGAGAAATCTTTAATGAATATTCTATAAAATCCAGCATGTCCTAAAAATCTTCTAATAGCCTTAGCTGAACTAGGGGGAGGTAATTTTTCTATGGTTTCAATCTTTGAATTATCTACCTCAATCCCTTTACTAGAAATCTTATGTCCTAACAAAAGCCCTTCTCTAACCATAAAGTGACATTTTTCCCAATTCAAGACAAGATTTGTTTCCTCACATCTTATTAGAACTCGTTCTAAATTTTTAAGGAAAAGGTGGAAAGAATTACCGAATACAGAGAAGTCATCCATAAATACCTCCATAATGTCTTCCACAAGTTCATCAAAGATGGCCAGCATACAGCGTTGAAAAGTAGCAGGAGCATTACATAATCCAAAAGGCATTCTACGATAAGCAAACGTATCGTATGGACATGTAAATATTGTCTTTTCTTGATCTTCAGGAGCTATTGGGATTTGGAAATAGCCGGAGAGTCCGTCCAAAAAGAAGTAGTACATATGCCTAGATAATCATTCTAACATCTGATCAATAAAGGGCAAAGAAAAATGGTCTTTTCTGGTGGCGTCGTTCAGCTTCCTATAGTCAATACAGACCCTCTAACCTGTGACTGTTCTTGTAGGAATCAATTCATTCTTTTCATTAGCTACAACAGTCATGCCTACTTTCTTTGGAACTACCTGTACAGGACTTACCCAAGTACTGTCAGAAATAGGATAAATTATTCCTACATCTAGAAGTTTAATTACCTCAGCTTTGACAACTTTTTTAATATTGGGGTTTAAACGTCTTCCATTAAAATTTTGTGGGTGCAAAATGATGGGCGTATTCCTTTAATGTCCGATATTTTCCATGCTATGGCCTTTTTGTGCTTCCTTAGTACCCTTAGCAAATCTTCTTTCTCCTTGGGTCCTAGTTCTGAAGAGATGATTACTGGTAGCGTAGAATTATCCCCCAGGAATGCATGTTCTAAATGTTTTGGCAATTGTTTTAGTTCTAACATGGGTGGCTCATCAATAGAGGGTTTCTGTTTTAGTTCGTCATTGATCTCAATGTCCTCAATTTTCGTCTGTCTAGAGGATGATGTATTGGGATTTACTTCATCGATATCGTCATCTATCCCTTCACCTTGTGAAAGACACAATTCCATCGTGTCACTGTGCATGATTTCCTGCAAAGATTCTTGAAAAATGTGATTAGTGGCATCAACAAAGTAACAAGAATCATCTTGTTCTCTAGTATATCTCATGGCATCATGAATTTGGAAAACAATTTCCTCATCGCCTACCCTTAGTGCAAGTTTACCATCACCAACATTAATGACAGCCCTAGCTGTAGCTAGGAAAGGTTGTCCCAAAATTAAAGGTACCTCTAGGTCCTCATTCATGTCAAGCACAACAAAATCTATAGGGAATATAAATTTATCTACTTTTACCAAAACATCTTCAATAATTCCCCTAGGATACTTAACAGATTTGTCAGCTAACTGAATACTCATCCTAGTGGGTGTTGGTTCCTCGAG
This sequence comes from Gossypium bickii, assembly GCA_025503065.1. Taxonomy (NCBI): domain Eukaryota; kingdom Viridiplantae; phylum Streptophyta; class Magnoliopsida; order Malvales; family Malvaceae; genus Gossypium; species Gossypium bickii. The sequence goes on from CP106712.1 coordinate 31,006,242, forward strand.
ACCAAGTTGCTTAAACATTTTATAAGGCATTAGATTAATACTGGCACCTAAATCAGCTAATGCTTTTTCTATGCTCAAACTACCAATTAAACAAGGAATAGTGAAACTTTCTGGATCATTCAATTTGGTTGGCAGCTTGTTTTGGATGATAGCTGAGCATTCATCATTAAGTTCCACTGTTGAAATTTCCTTGAACTTCCTTTTATTTGTTAGAAGCTCCTTTAAAAATTTTGCATACGTTGGCATCTGCGAAATAGCTTCAACAAAAGGTAAGTTAATATGTAGCTGTTTGAAAAGTTCTTGAAATTTACCATATTATGCGTCTAAGCGGCCTTTCTTCAACTTTGCTGAATATGGGATTCTTGGTTTAATTTCCTCATGGGTTAGTGCTATCTTTGCCTTATCAGTTTCATGTGGTACCTCTTTCTTTGTTTCGCTTAACTCCCTTCCGCTTCTCACTATCACTGCCTGTACCTACTCTTTTTCCCTAAGTAATCTTTCTGATCATGTTTCAGAAACTAACTTAGTAAGTTGCCCGATTTGATCCTTGAACTCCTGTTTCAATGCCTCAAGTTTTGTTTCTATATTCTGGAAACGTGTTTCTGTGGCTGCCATGAATTTTGTCAGAAACTCTTCAAGGTTCGGCTTCTTTTCCTGTGGGTAGGGCTGTTGTTGAAAGTTTTGGGATGGTTGTTGCCCTTGATTTCTTTGACCGCCCCATGAGAAATTGGATGGTTCTTCCAACCTGGATTATATGTACTACTATAAGGGTTATTGTTAGATCGGAAATTGTTACCCATATAGTTCATTTGTTCGCTCTCCATGCCCTGTTCGTAAGGTGGGTACTCATGATTCGCCACTTCTTCACTTGTGTCACACTGCATTACTGGATGTGCCTGCGAAGAACCATATAAACCATCAAATTTTTTATGTAGCAACTCTACCTGATTTGATATCATGGTCACTGCGTCGAGGTTGAAAACTCCTGCTGCTTTGGCTGGGCTTGTCCTTGTAACTTGCCACTGATAGTTATTCAGTGACATCTCCTCTATAAACTAATAGGCCACTTCAACAGTTTTGTTATTCAGAGTTCCGCCGGTAGCTAAAACAATTAGTTGCCTTGTTGAAGGGTTCATACCGTTGTAAAAAGTCTGCACTTGTAGCCACAAGGGTAGTCCATGGTGTGGACACCTTTTCAACAGATCCTTGTATCTCTCCCATGCACTGTAAAGTGTCTCTTGATCCATCTGCACAAAAGAAGAGATAACATTCCTTAACTTGGCCGTTTTGGCCAGTGGAAAATATTTTAATAAAAAATTTTCGGTCATTTGATACCATGTAGTGATTGACCCTCTTGGAAGAGAATGCAACCACTGCTTGGCTTTATTCCTCAAAGAAAAGGGAAATAACCGAAGACGGATGGCATTATCAGAAAAGCCATTTATTTTGAAGGTATCACAGAATTCTAGAAAATTCACTACGTGTGTATTAGGATACTCATCCTGCAAACCATCAAACTAAACAAACTATTGTATCATCTGTATAGTTTTAGGTTTCAGTTCAAAATTACTTGCAGCAATAGTAGGCCTGACAATACTTGACTCAATTCCTATTAAACTAGGTTTAGCATAAACATACATAGTTCGTGGAGCATGATGTTCTGCCGCCTCTGGAGGTGGCAGATTATTCTCAGCCATCTCTTCGGTGGTATTAATCTCGATTTCTTGCTCTTCTTCTATACAGTTTAAGCTTCGCCTTATTTCTCTGTGATTTCTGCGAACGGTACCTTCAATATCACTGTCGTAAAGTAGGGGCCCTGTCGGGTTCCTTCTAGTCATAAACTAGAGGTACCTGAAAGGAACAAAAGAAGGAAGAAAAATTTAGAAAAGTTAAAAATAAAAGTAAATTGCAAAAATAAAATAAATATGGCTAAAGTAATAAAAATTAAGCGTTCTTAATATTTCAGTTCCCCGGCAATGACACCAAAAACTTGATCGTTGTTTTTTTGCGATGTCAAAGTCTGAAAAATTATATAAAGAATGATCGAACCTGGAAATTAACTATGACAACGATTTGAGGCAAGCGCACCTATCGAACAGTAGTATAGTTTGAGAAAGACCAGAATGTCGAACCCAAAGGAACCAAAAGTACTAATACTAACTCTCTTTTTATTATTTAGCCTAAGAATTAAGGGAATTATTTATCTAATCTAAAGACTCTAAGACAAAGAAGAATGAAATTGGGAAAATAACTTGAGGAGAAACCAATTGATTAAGACGAAACCCAAGGAAGAATCCACCTAGACTTCACTTGTTATCTAACTCTGAACCAGATGATTTATTCACTTAACTTGATCCATAAGATTCCCTAATTTATATTAATCCCTCTCTCAAGGCGACTAACATCTAACCCTAGGTTGATTAATTGAAATCTCTTTCTAATTAAAACCCCTAGAATCACATTAACTCTATCTATGGACTCCCATATTAGGTTTCACCCTTATCTGGCAAAATCTCATCACCCTATCTCTAGGCGTGCGATCAACTTCACTTAATTACGCTAGATCTACTCTTAAGCAGGGACTTTTGCTCCTCCACCTAAGCACATCATACTTGAATTAATATCCCGAAAATACCAAATCAAGAATTAAGAACACATAATTAAAAACAAGTCAAATATTTATCATATAGTTCAGCAAACGATAACAAGATTCATCTTAGGTTTCATCCCCCTCAGGTATCGAGGGTTTAGTTCATAATGATAATAAAAGAATACATCTCAGAAGAAAAGATAAAACAAAACATAAGAAATCCCTAAAACCCCCTAAAGGAATTGAAGGAGAGATCTTCCGTCTTGAGTATAATTCTGGCTTCTTGTGATGGATCAACTGGCTATCTTTGAGTAGTTCTCCACAAATCTGCCCTCTTTGACCTAGTTGGACGCCCCCTGACTAAAGCCCTGGGTTTCGGCTTCTGCCGAACTCCCTTCAAGTTTCCCCCTTAGGTGTTTATATAGACTTTGAGATGCCTTACTTGGCCCCTAAGTATCCTAATTCACGTAGAATTCCTACTAGGGTGTTTAAATAGGCTTCGAAATGTGTTTCTTTGCCTCTAAGTATCCTATTCCGAGTAAAACTCCTCTTCGCCGCGGCAGGGACACGCCCATGGCACACGCCCGTGTGAATCGTGGCCAGGCCGTGTTCAAAGCTGTTGAATGAGGCACAGCCATGTGGTCTTGGGGGCCCAGGCCATGTGGATTTTGTGATATGGCCCATTTACTCCGTTTTGGGCTCATTTCTCATTCTTTTCATCCTCCGGTGCTCTTCTTAGTATAAAACATGAAAACAAAGGATTAAGAGCACTAAATTACATAATTTAAGGCTTAAATCATCCAAAAGCATGCTAAATGTGGGCTTAAAATATGTTGCTTTTACGGTTTATCAGATATGGTTGATCAATATAGGATAAGTCCCTCCTACATAATGGGAGTAATATCTTAGGCCACTTGATTGAGTGAGACTAGAAATACATGGCCATGCTCAAATAAGTTGATATGAGATGTCATACTTATTTGTATATCATAGTCTACTCAAGATATCAAGAAACATGGGATGGATTATGCAATTGTGACTATTCTATGACTTGTGCTCATTCCAGAGATAAAGGACGTAAGGATTAATGCATGAAAGGTTAATCACAAAAGGTTATGTCGAATCATGACTTCTTGTAACTTAGGTAGCAATGATGCATTGCTAAATGCCACTCATTGTTTGTAACATTAGAATCGTTCTAGTATTACTGCTAACGTTACAAGAACCTACAGGGTCACACCCTATGGTTGAAATGAACAAATAAAACATAGTTGGTATTGTGTTTGGTTGTCACATGAATTAAATTAATTAAAAAATTAATGTAATTGGGCAATCAAATGTTGAACATATTATACGTATAAGGAGTTGTACACATAATGAGAACATAGTTCTATTAATATATGAATTTGGTTCGTATATAAATTTAAATAAATATAGTTTACCGAAATCCTTGTTATAATTAATATAATTATAATTTTTGGTTAAAACATTATTATATTTATTTATTTTTAATTATGATTCATTATATATATACCAATTATAAAAAGTAATATGAAGAGAGACAGAGCTTTTAAGAAACCCTAAAAATTGCTTGTGAGGTCTAGCAACCGTCAAGCAAAGAAACCTCCAAAATAGTTTTGGAGATTTCTCTCGTTCATCATCAAACTGGGTGGATTATGTAGAGGCCGAAATTATAATTCTTGTTTTCGAGGTGTCGCTGTCTACTCAGGTTGAAGATTTGGTAATTTTGAAACCATTATTTCACCTCGACTCGTTCCTCGCACATGGATCCATGGTTTGGATCACCGAAATTTTTTTTTTCTATTGCGCCATGTGGGTACCGGCAATCCAACAAAAAGAGCCGTAGGTTGGAAAATTTCTAACATTAAAGGGATCAGCTCTTCATTCTGCACCCACAAAATTTTAATGGAAGATGAATATAAATCGTGTGTGCAAGGTCAAAGACGACTAAATCCTTACATGAAAGAAGTTGTTAAAGATGAGGTAATTAAACTTCTAGATGCTAGAGTTATTTCCTATTTCTAACAGTACTTGGGTGAGCCCTGTGCAGGTTGTTCCGAAGAAGGGAGGCATGACTGTTGTAGCCAACAAGAAGAATGAATTGATTCCAACAAGAACAGTCACAGGATGGAGAGTTTGCATTGACTATAGGAAGTTGAACGATGCCATGAGAAAATGTCACTTTCCCATACCATTCATTGATCAAATGTTGGAAAGATTATCTGGGCATATGTATTATTGCTTCCTAGATGGACTCTCTAGCTACTTCCAAATTTCGATAGCTCCTGAGGATCAAGAGAAGACAACATTTACATGTCCATATGGTATGTTTGCTTATCATAGAATGCCTTTTAGATTATGTAATGCTACTGCTACTTTTCAGCGCTGCATGTTAGCCATCTTTGATGAACTTGAGGAAGATATTATGGAGGTATTTATGGATGACTTCTCGGTATTCAGTAATTCTTTCCACCTTTACCTTAAAAATTTAAAACAAGTTTCAATGAGATGTGAGGAGACGAACCTTGTACTTAATTGGGAAAAGTGTCACTTCGTGGTTCGAGAAGGGATTGTGTTAGGTCACAAAATTTTTGGTAAAGGGATTGAGGTCGATAAAGAAAAAATTGATACCATAGAAAAATTACCTCATCCTAGTTCAATTAAGGCTATTAGAAGCTTTTTAAGACATGTTGGGTTTTACAGAAGATTTATTAAAGATTTTCTAAAATAGCTAAGCCTTTAACAAAACTACTAGAAAAAGACGTGCCTTTCAATTTTGATCAGGAATGTTTAGAAGCATTTAATACACTCAAAGATAACTACACTACCACAGAAAAAGACAAGCATTTTCAACCAATTTTTTATGCTAGTGACAGCCGCACAAGAAAATTACACTACTACGGAAAAAGAATTGCTAGTTGTGCTATTTACATTCGATAAATTTAGACAATATCTGATATTATCTAAAGTTGTCGTTTACACGAACCATTCAGCTCTTCGTTATCTCCTAACTAAGTCTGATGCAAAACCTCTACTCATAAGATTGAATCTACTTTTGCAAGAATTTGATTTGGAAATTTAGGATGAGAAAGGGGCTGAAAATCTTGTGGCAGACCACCTTTCTAGGCTTGAGAATCCACATCTCAAAGAGCTTGATGAGAGTGAGATAAATGACTCGTTTTCTGAGGAACAACTCTTGGCTATATCTGACTCTAAGGTACCTTGGTTTGCGGATATTGCGAATTACTTAGCTGCTAACATCCTACCAAAAGGGTTGACACATCATCAAAAGAAGTGATTCTTTGCCGATGTGAAAAATTATTTTTGGGAGAATCCTTTTCTTTTTCGTATATGTGCATATCAAGTAATTCGAAGATGTGTTACAAAGTCATAGGCAAGCAAAATCCTAAAACATTGCCATTCAGGACCAACAGGAGGACATTACAGTGGGACTAGGACAACACATAAAACGCTCGAATCAGGTTTTTATTTACCCACACTATTCAAGGACGTTAACAGGTATGTTACTTCTTGTGATAGATGCCAAAGAACAGGTAATATCTCTAAACGCGATGAAATGCCTCAAACATATATGCTATCATGTGAAATATTTGATGTATGGGGCATTGATTTTATGGGTCCACTCCGTAGCTCATTTGGGAATAAATACATCTTAATAGCGGTTGATTATATGTCAAAATGGGTGGAAGCTCAAGCTTTACCTACTAATGATGCTAGAGTGGTAGTGAGATTTCTTAAAAAGCTCTTCTCTCGATTCGGAACACCTAGAGCGATTATTAGTGATAGGGGTACTCATTTTTGTAATGCTCAATTTGATAAAGTCCTAAAAAAATATGGATTGTACCACAGAATAGCTGCACCTTATCACCCTCAAACTAGTGGACAAGTTGAAGTGGCAAACCGAGAGCTTAACAGTATCTTAGAGAAAAACATACAATTAAATAGGAAAAATTGGGAAATAAAAGTAGACGGCGCTTTATGGGCCTATAGAACCGCTTTTAAAACTCCCATAGGAACATATCCATACAGACTTGTTTACGGGAAAAGCTGACATTTACAATTTGAATTGGAGCACAAAGCATTTTGGGCTATAAAATTCCTAAACTATGATCCTAAACTTGCAGGTGAGAAAAGATTGATGCAGTTGAACGAGCTAGATGAAGGGCGAGCAAATGCTTATGAGAACTCACGATTATACAATGAAGCGACAAACCGAAGCTATGATGCTTGTTTGAAGCAACATAAGCAATTTGTGTAATAACCCGATTTAGGAGCTAGTCAAAATAGTGGTTTTGGGACCACTAACCCGAGATCGAAGAAAATTATTTTAATGTTATTTTATTAGTTATAGCATGATTATATGAGTGCATGAAAATTTTGGTGTATTAATTTTAGCAATTTCATGTCTAATTGCAAAAAAGGACTAAATCGCATAAAGTGAAAAGTTTTGTTCTACAAGCTAAAAGTGCCAAATAGCTATAGAATATTAAATTGGAAATCTTTAAAGTGCAATTAGCCCCTCTAGTAATGGTTGGCCGGCCATAGGGGACAAACAATGTCAAAATTGGTCAAAACTGTTAGATTAGGTGGATTAAATGGAGGAAATAAAATAAAATAAAGAAAGGAAAAGATATCATCTTTCCTCTCTTCTTCTCCACCAAAATCTTCAGTAAAACAAGGGGTTTGAGAACTCAAAAAATTCAGCCAAGCTTTCTCCTTGCAAGTGAGCATTTTAATGGACATTCTTTGATAATTTTTGTACTTTTGAGATCATTGTATCATGATCTAGCTAATGAGGGGACTATTTTGCAAAATGGTTAAGAGTCTAAGGTTTTACCATGTGAGTAATTGTGTTGTTTGCTGAATTTTTATGAAAGAAAATGAATCTTGGGTGTTAAATATACAACTTTTGTGAAAGGTGTTTCCATGAAAACACCTAAAAGGACCTTTTTGTAAAGGTTGTAAAATAGGTGTTAAATATGTGAAATAATGAGTATTGGGAGTTGCTATAAGAGCAATAAATGTTCAGCTAGGCTTGTTAAAGGAGGAAATTTGATTAGAATTGATTTACGAGCCTAAAGGTAAAATTGTGATTTTGTGAAAGTTTAAGGGTAAAATGGTAATTTTGCCAAAGTATGATTATTGAAATGTATTGATTAATGTGGTGATTAAATGAGCTAATTTGTTATTACAGGTCAAGAAGAACAAGGAGTTAACCTTGACTGAGGAAAAGGCAAGGTTTCGTACTAGATCGGCAAATTGGCCTATCTTGGTATCGAGGTAAGTTTGTGTGTATAAATTCAACATCATGTTATTAAGTTTTAAAATGTTTGATATTCATGAAGATGTACATTAATTCTATGAAATTGAGTAATGATGTTCAATGAGAAAATGATTAAAAAAATTATGATGTTGAAGTCCTGGTTGGACTTTAAGAAGTGAGAGGATAGCATCATCAAGACATGAGACTAGTAAGGTCTCGTATAAGACCATGTCAGGGACATAGCCTCGGCACCGATTTAAGATCTAGTATAAGACCATATCTGGGATATGGCATCGACATCAAATATGAAAATCGTATAAGACCATATCTTGGATATGGCATCAACATTGATATGAGATCTCGTATAAGACCATATCTGGGATATGGCATCGGCATCAAGATGTGACCCCATATAAGACCGTATCTAGGATATGGCATTGGCGTCATATTTATGTGTATGATGATGTTTGTGTATTCTTGAGCATTCTAAGTGATTCAACAGAATAGTTAGTTAATCTTAAAACAAAGATGAAATTAGTGCTAAAGCTATGTAATGAAGTGATACAGGTACATGTGAGTAATTCACAAGAAATGTTTACGATATGTGAATTGTAATTGGTAAGAGTAAGCATGAGTAAGTTATGACAACATGCTTGAGGCTTTGTGTTTTCATTTATTCAATGTAATGGATGGACGACATTATGAGCCTTTATGTTTCTATTTATTTCATGCAAACTTACTAAGCTTTATGCTTACCCCTCTCATTCCCCTTTTCCTTGTAGTATCGGCAAGCTAACTCGAGGATCGTATGACGTCGGAGTTCGGAATCGCACTATCTACTCCTCTTTGGTATAGAAAAGTTTGATTAATTTTGAGTATGGCATGTATATGAACTTGGTTATTTTGTGTTATGTCATATTTGTTAACCAATGTGTGGCTATTAATGTCCTTAAATTCATTTTGTAAGTGGTCCTTGGAAATTGGTCAATACTTGATAAGTTATATATATTCAATGGTGAAGAAGTTCATAAAGTGCATGCTTGTGTGTTTGGGTTGATAATTGAGTAAAGAATATGCATGATGAATGTAGTGTAAACTTATGTATGGATGTCTTGATTTTTGGGCATTAGGAGTGCCTTATGATTATGTAAAGTGTTAAAATGAAATAGTATAAGAGTGGTTGTATTTCAGGGTGGCAATTGGCTTGGTAGATAGATTTACAATTTTCCACACGGGTAGACACGCGGGCGTGTGTCTAGTCCGTGTGAGACACACGGTCAGCCCCATGGGCTTGTTCATAGGTCGTGTGTACCCCTACATGCTAAGTTGGTAAGTCAGTATGCTTAGCAGTAAACACACGGGCTGAGGCACGGCCTAAGACACGGGCATGTGCCTGAGGTGTGTGAAGTCTGCACTTGAAATTGGGAATTTAATTCGCCACACGGTCGAAGGGCACGGGCGTGTGTCTTTGCCATGTAACACTTATGGGGTGATGACGTCAGAAACAGAATGTCAAGGTTTTTGCACATAGGCTAAGACATGGGCGTGTCAAGGCCATGTGAGGGACACGGGCGTGTCTCCGGTCGTGTGAAAACCCTTGTAGGTTAGAAAGGAAAAATAAAATCCACACAGACTAGGGACATGGGCGTGTGTGACTACACAGCCTGCCCACACGAACGTGTTCCATTTCACACAGACGTGTGGCCCTGTTTTGTGTAAAAATTTTCTAAGTGTTCAAAAGTTTCCGGTTCAGTCCCGAACCACTCCGTAAGTATGTTTAAGGCCCAATAGACCTATAAGAGGGATGTTATGAATTCGAATGAAAAATGTTAAGTTGAAACAAAATTTTATGGCCTGATATTGTGTGATTGAGTAAGTTAAAGTCCAGTAATGCCTCGTACCCAGTTCTGGTGTTGATTACGGGTAAGGGGTATTACAATTTGCAGTTAGAGATCTTGTTCTGCTATACAATTCAAAGCTCAAATTGTTCCCTGGAAAGCTAAAATCAAGATGGTCAGGTCCATTATTTATCAAAACTGTTTTTCCCTACAGCACAATAGAGGTAACTCATCCAATATACGGCACCTTCAAGGTAAACGGACATCGAGTCAACCTTTAAAATGGTGAGAATTGTAGAGATGATAGGGAGGATCTTCGACTTCATGAACCTTCATATGTAATGAGCACAAGGTAAGTCTAGCTTAACACTTTAAACAAGCGCTTCTCGGGAGACAACCCGAGCACTAACACTACTAATTAGTTTATTTTTATTTATTCTTCATGTTTAGAATGCAAGTTTTTAACTCATACGGCCTGGACACACGGGCATGTCTCTAGTTGTGTGGACCCCATGTCCTAGATATCCGGGCGTGTCTTCGGCCGTGTAAACTCTCATGACATAGCTTTAAAACTTTAAGAATAGTGACCCACACGGCCTGGAAACACTGGCTTGTCCTTGGCCGTCTGCAAATAGGACTTAATTTTTTTCCCAAAAATGATAGAGACATGGCCTACAATTAATCCCCACAGCCGTGTGATACGGCTGTGTTAGACACACGGCCTGGACATACGGGTGTGTCTTAGGCCATGTGAACCCTGGAGCGAAATTTTCCAAGTTTCAAGCAAGTCAGGAAGGAACACGGGCAAGCCACACGGCCGAAGCCCACGGGCATGGAAATAGTCACACGGACTTGGAAAAATTGAATGAGGTCGCGCACGGCCATGTGACATGGCCATGTGAGAAACGCGGCTCGGACACACGAGTGTGTCCGAGGCCGTGCGACAGACTGAGTTCATTTATTATCAAATACGGGCTAAACAAGACCACACGGGCATGGGAAAAATGAAGTTGATTGCACATGGCCGTGCGACATGATCGTATGAACCAATGGGCATGTCCAAGGGACATGTGAAAACTAGGTTTAAAGTTTTATCGCACACGAGCTATAAGAAAGACCACACGGTCGTGTGGCATGGCCATGTGGCCCAACACGGGTTTCACACGACTGTGCACCTTTTTAACCTCCAAATCCTAATTTAACCCCTATTTTTGTCTTCTTCCTAAAGTTTTCAACCCTATTCACCTTAGCCGCTGACTACCCCAAACCCACCCCTTTTCTCCGACCGCCGCACTCCTCCCCCCTCTCCCTTGAGCGCACACCAACCCCCTTCCCCTCTCCTTTCTTTCCCTTTCTTTTCTCTCTTCCTTTCCTTTTTCCTTTCCTTCTCTCCGTCGACCAACCACCCTCCCCCTCCCTTCTTTTTCCCTTTCTTTCCCTTCCCTCCAACCCCCTTGCCCAAACCCTCAACGCACCCAAGCCCCATCCGGCTTCCCTCTTCCCTCCAATCCACCACATGCCCCTCCCCATCTTCTTTCCCCCCCATTTTTTTTCCTTTTCTTCCACCACCATAGCCACGACCCGCGCCCTTCACTCCGGTCACCGCCCTAAGCCGTCGGTTTCCCCTTGTACCTTTATCTTTTATATTATTATTTTTATTATATTTCTTTATTATTTATTATTTGTTATTTTAGTTTATTTTCATTCTTTCTTTATTTTCTTTTATTATTCTATTTTTGTTTATATTTTCGTGTCAGTGTTTCTTTCATTTTAGAAATTGTAAGTATGTTGAATTTATTTGGTACAATTTTTGAGGTTAGCTATTATTCATATCCCTATTATTAGTATTGTCATAGCTATATTATTTTATTCTACTTATTATTTTTATTTTTGTCTTTTCTCACCGAAATAGTACTATCTATATCACTTTCATTAATATTAAGCTCTATATTTAGTTTATTATGTTGACATAGTTGTTAACTGTCTTTATTAATAGTATTCCTTCCTTTTAATATATGACCGTTTTTCAGTTTAATTTCATGTTTGCTTGATGGTAAGCATTTGCTGATGGTAAATTATTTTATTTTAGGTACATCATGACGAATACATGAGGTAAATACAAGGTCACCATCCCAGCTTCGAAAAAGTGGAAGGATTCTGGCGCGACCTCTTTGAGTGCAGCTATCGAGGATCGCCATCCTTATTTGGGATTCCCAACGGCACCCTAGGATGCTTTATTTCAGCTTCTTCACGCACGACCACTCGACATAGGCCGATGAATAGATTGGGCCACTTTGAGCAATTCCACCTTGCTGACCTCGTTCGGACCCTTTTGACTACAGCTCCATGGGACAATCAGTGAGCCCACATATATAGAGCTCACTTTTGAAATTTGCTTGATCTTTCAGCTACAATCAGTGATGTCGACGCATGATAAGCCAGGTACCGTTACATTCTGACTTTACGGCTTAGTGCGCCAGCTGAGTGTCCCACAGTTCAGAGTTGCCTTGGGGATTTTCACGGAGAATTTTATGGCTCCACCGCCACATTCATTACCCACCTTCCTCCTGTTAGGTGGCTCTTCTAGCAAGTACGGGCCCCTATGATCCGAGTCACTCGAAGGCGACGTCTCTCTCTCTCTGGCTCTACGATACGTTCACGCACTATTAGCTCACACCTTGACAGGTGGACGAGAGAGCACTAGCATCGTTAATACTCATGACGTTTATTTCTTATGGAGCATGGCGCAAAGGCATGTATTTGACTTGGCATACTTCATTGCCATCGCCTTTCACCATCAGACCAAATGCCACAGGAAGGGCCCTATCTTCTTAGGTCCTTATGTGACTCGTATCGCTTGACACTTTGGCGTTTTAGACACACCAGTGCAATCCTCGTCACTCACATTAGTCTACCGGATGTCCCCGCAAGGAATCTCAACCATGATCCACATGAGGATGATAGAGTGACGCCGTGGAGTGGATCCTCCTCAGTACCGATTGTCTCATTTTGATACTCAGGATGAACCCGAGGACATCACTTATGATGTTCATCCCTCTCACAAGGACCAACCTCATCGTCCACCTTCGAGTCACCGACCTCCTCCTTCTGTTGCTACTTTGACAAACATATCCGAGCGTCTCACTCACTTCGAGCAGTAGTGCTTTCAGCGGTTCGACAGTCTTGAGGCTACATTGCAACAGATTTGCCACCATCTCCATATTTCATTTTCGACGCCGACGACTCACGACGTGTCTGATGATGAAGACCTTTGAGTCCATTTACTTTATTTTTATTTTTATTTTTTTATTTTTATTTTTATTTTTATTTTTATTATTTATTATGTTTCTTAATTATCTTTTCAAGACTTGGCTTTTATATTTTGAACTATATTTATTTTTTGTTATCGAGTAATCTTTTAATCTTCTTCCACAATTGTGTTTATTTACTTAATATTTGCTGAAAATCATACACTTCACTTAGCTATATCCACAATTCTTCTTTCACTATTCCACGGATTTCATCCAAAATTCAGGGCATTTTCGATTCTCTCCCTCTCTTATGATATTCTCAAGTGTGGGTAGGTTAATTATATCAGAAAATCCCTAAATTATGTCTTGTTCTCAAGTAATTGTCTCATATTACTATTGGAAAGAATTTTGATTGATTTATGATTTTTATTGATGTGTTTTGGATTAAGTCATAGGTAATTGTGCATTGATTGTTTAAACTTTAAGACACTAGAGAATCAAGTATGATAAGTTGATTTTTGAGAATTAAAATTTTCTAGGTTGTTTCCCCAAATTGAGTTATTATCTTGAAGTTTGAGATTTACAGGATTGACATCAAAAGCCATAAATTTTTGTGAGATTTTGAGCCTTTAGAGCATATTTTTTTCTTGCTCATTTCTATTATTTGTTATAAGTGTGTCAATATTGATTTGTTATTCTAGAACTTGCTTCGATTATGCATATCGAGACCACGCAATTGATTTGATATACCAAAATGATAAAGGCACTTAAGTTCTAACCCACTTATTCCATAAAAAGCCTACCTTCATAATTAACCATTAGTGAACCCCTTTGAGACTAATTAATCGTTTCTTGATCTACCCTTAATATAACCCATAACTCATTCTTTTTTATTCATTGAGAATTTTTCCTATTGTATTGACTCCCTTTTTGTCGAGATTTGATTTGGTCAATTGCCTAACTATGTTCTTTTGTTTCAGTTGTTAAATTATCTCTTTTTATCCATAACTCAAAAATAACAAATAAATAAATAAATATGTACATTTATTTTAATTATTACTAGTTCCATGTTATTTGAGCTTAAACGGTTAATTTCACATTTTGAGAAGAAGCTCGTGTTATTATTGATAAGTTTTCAATTGATGTAATTATTCAGTATTAGTTTATTTTTCTAGTTAGGTAAATTGTCAATTCAATCTCGATTCTAACCCTCTATTTCAACCTTTAACTACACCTTTAACCCAAGCCCCATTACAAACCTTTAAAGACCTTTTTATTTGTGAATCATCTCATTTTATAGTGGTGGAGATTTGATTTTCATGCAAGCCTATGGTAATGACTTTCCATGTTTGACTTTTGAGTGCTTATTTTGGAACCATAAACACCTTGAGTGATTTGAGTGAATCTTTAGTGAGGATGTCAAATCTTGTCAGTTTTGAATTAAAGGTAATTATTTAGATAAGGGAAAATACCTATGTTTTCATGCTTTAAAAATGTGTGGCTTGGATTATTTGAATCTTTAGTGCTCTTTTAGTTGAATTATCAATGTGTGATTATTTGTAAATTATGATAAAACATTATTGATGAGAATTATGAATTGACAAAGTTCAATTTTAATTGTGAGTTGAGGATTTTGCTTGAGGACAGGCAAACGCTTAACTGTGGGGATATTTGATAAGCCATAAAAATAACATATTTGTAATCCAATTCTTGAAGCATTTTTGGATGAATTATTATGTGAATTAGTGAATTTGATGCTCCTAATTCTTTAAATTCATGTTTCTATACTTAGGTGAGCATAGGGGAGCGAAAGGAGTGAAAAAAGAACCAAAATCGAGCAAAAAGAGCTGTTTCTAGGATCCACATGGCCTAGGCATTTCCACACAGGCTGGTCACACGCCCATGTGAATTGTAACACCCCTAACCCATAACCGTCGCCGGTTTAAGGATAAGAGGCATTACCAGACAATCAAAAACTTTTACGGACATTTCAAAACATAATCTGACCATTCACTCCTTTAAATAGGTCTACGAGACCTTAATCATGCTTTAGAAAGGGGCCAGGACTAAACCGAACACATGTGGAAATTTTTGGAGATTTCAAAAAATTTTCTATTTGGAGATTTCAAAAACTTTTCTAAGTACAGAGGTCACACGCCTGTGTGGGTAGGCTATGTCAAAATAGGGCATACATACTGACTCGTCCACACGGCCTGAGACACGCCCGTGTGCCTCACCCGTGGTCGTCCCTGACTTGCACCACACAGCCAGTCACACGCCCGTGTGTCCAGCCTGTGGTCACTACTAACTTGATCCACACTGCTAGTCACATGCCCGTATGTCTTGCCCGTAGTCGAGTCTGACTTGTTTTGAATTGCAACCTCGAAGGACACAGTAGAGTTGTAACACCCCTAACCCGTAATCATCGTCAAATTAGGGTTAAGAGGAGTTACCAAACAAATAGAATCTTATACGAACATTTTATATTATTAAACATCGAATACAATCCAAGTGTCCCTTTTTTAAGTCAGCTAGACCTTTATCATGCTTTAGAGCAGGGCCGAGACTAAACCGAACATATATGGAAATTCTTGGAAATTTAAAACTTTTTCAAAACTGTCAAGGTCACACGCCCATGTGACCAGGCCGTGTGTATCCCACGGCTACTAGACACAACTATGTGTCCTGGTCGTGCCAAAACAAGGAATGTATACTGACTTATCCACACGGCCACCACACATGCCCGTGTGCCATGGCCGTGTGTTCTTAGGCTAGTTACTGACTTAACCACGCGGCTGCCAGGTACGCCCGTGTACCAAGGCTGTGTAAGTTAAGCTAGCTACTGGCTTATTCACACGGCCACCATGCACGCCCATGTGCCATGGCCATGTAGGCAAAATAGGCCACTTGCAAGGCCAAAATGCCACCCACACAAGGGTCAACCCTACAAGCAAAATATCAATTCATTTCATGCAAATTTGGCAACCAAAAACATATCAAATTAATCATCAAATCTACACATTCAATTACAATTCCAATTATGCCAATTTTTACAACTAAAACACATATGCATTCAAGCATGATTCATCCACATTAACCTTTCATATATCCCATTCTTTGATCAAACATGCATACTCACATTTCATCCATATACATACCATTAACTTGACCATTTCATAATTACCAAGCCATACCAGATCATACATCATATTTCATATTTACTCATGCATATTATTAACACTTATCTAGCCAAATCTCATGGCTATTTATACACATATCAAACATAATCGAAAATGACTAGCCTATACATTGCATATTTAGCTATATACATATTTTCAAAGGTACCAAAATGAGCTAGGTAGTGTGATGATGATCATCGACGGTCCCCGAGCCTTCAGTAGTTTTAACGATCTATAAAACAAAGCAAACACACACAGAGAGTAAGCTTTCAAAACCTTAGTAAGCCATATACAAATAATCTTAGCATAAATACACATATTCATAATGATACAATGTCATTTCTAGTTCTCATAGCAAATTCGTCTCATATTCTTTGGCTCATATGCTTTGCCATAACTTACCACATTCTTCAACTCAATATCACATATACACATAACTCATTTGAGCATATATTCACATATCATTCCATCAATTCATTGCACATACACATCTTAGTAAGTTCAATAGATACTCACCTGTCTTACACACTTAGAGTACAAACCAAACGTACCTGAAACAGATATACAAATCACGTAATCATTCGTATCTCAGATTTGCTCGTTGAACCGTTCGAAATTTAGTAGGATACTCATAGTGCTTGGAATAGTCGTACAATGCCAACGTCCCAGACGTGGTCTTACATGTAACCAGATATCGATGCCACTGTCCCAAATAGGGTCTTACACGGATCAATACGATGCCAATGTCCCAGACATGGTCTTACGCGTAAATCTCATCTCGATACCAACGTGGTCTTACATGAAATCTTAAATCAATGCCAAAGTCCCAGACGTGGTCTTACATGATAACACATAACAGACATCTATGTCATGACGTAGTTATTCCTATCTATTCCTAGGTTCACACGGGACTTCTCGAATGTTAGTGATGTGTCAATCTTATCTCAGATTTCATATATACAACATCTCATATGCATTCATCATTATCAATAGTCATATGAACATTCATAATTCAATACAAATACATTTATTTGTATATAGACTTACCTCGAGTTCGGTTTAATGAAAACAAATACGACTACTCAATTACTTTCAATTTCCCTCGATCTAAGTTTGTTTTCTTCGGTTCTTGATCTATACATATACAGATTTAACAGATTCATTCATCAAATCATTCAATTCAATTCAAAACACATATTTAGGGCTAGTTGCAACTTAGCCCTCACATTTGTACATTTTATCAACTTAGCCCATTTTTCTCAAAACATCAAATATACAAAATCACTATATACCCATGCTTAGCCGAATACTCATGTATCTCATACAAGTCCAAACATTTCATTTATTTCCCAATTTAGTCCCTCCAATTGTTATTTTCACAATTTAGCCCTAATTAGCTAAATTCACCAAAAATTCAAGGACAAAATATATTCATTAAACACATATCTTTCATTTAACAATAATACTCATCACAAAGCTCACCATTTCATCAATAGCACAACTCATAAACATCATCAATTCTTCAAATTACAATATGGGTTTTATAGCATATGAAGCAACGATTGTAAAAATGTAAAAATTATCAAAAACCAAGAAAAACTCATACCTTAATCAAGGAAGACAAAAGTCGAAACCTAGCTTTGCTTCCTCTTTTCTTCTTCTTTTATAATTTTGGTGATAGATAGATGAATTAATTCATTATCATGCTTATTTATTTTATGTTTCATGAAATAATAACTTAATTATCATTTTACAATTATAGTAACATATAATGCAAGGTTATTCTTGACCATTACCACCCACTCATCTTATTAATGGGCTATTTGCCTATTAAGGGCTTCCCATTTCAAAGCCATCTCAAATAAGGGATTTAACAAATAACTTGCAAATTTGCATTTAATGCAATTTAACCCTTTTCTCAAATTAAACACACAGACAGACAAATTTTTATATGATACTTTTACACATACTTAATCGCGTATCAGAGGCACGAAAAAATAATATTAAAACATTATTTTGACTCGAATTTGTGGTCCTGAAACCACTGTTCTGAATAGGGTCTAAACTGGACTGTTACAAGAGCCACACGCCCTTGTGCTCAACTGTGTAGGCAAATATAGGCCATTTGCAAGGCCAAAAGGCCACCCACACTTTGGGCAATCCCTACAAGCATCATACCAATCCAATCCATGTCAAATTAAACAACTTTTTCAAGCATTCAAAGGCATCTCAAACACAAAAACTTTTGCAACAATTACCTGAACTAAATAACATCCATTTCTAAGAAAGTTTCATCCACAATCTTACCATTACAACATAACATCTTCCCATCAATATGATACCAACTTTGCTCCATATACATACCACAATTTTGATCATCTCAATAGTCAACATACCATACCAAAATATGCATCATATACAATGACCACTCATACATATCACCAACATTATCTAGCCATATCACATGGCTATTTACATATCTCAAACATATTCCAAAATAACTAGCCTATACATGCCATATTAAACTATATTCACATTCAAAAATACTAAAGTACAGTTTGATAGTGTGGTGATGATCCTCGACGATTCCCAAGCCTTTCGTAGCTTCGACGATCTATAAAACAAAGCAAACACACACAAAGTAAGATTTCAAAAGCTTAGTAAGCCATATACAAATAAACTTAACATAAATGCATATAAGCTGTAACATCCTAGACTAGGGGTTATGCGTTTGTGCATAATTCATGAGCTGATAGGTTTTGGCAGTGTTCGGAAGTGTATTAAGGGTCTTTAGAACTTTAGGTGAAAAGAGAAAAACTTTGGAAAATATTAGAAATATCAAGTTTCAAAAGAGGAAAGTGAACATTTTTGGAAACCTGGAAATGTATGGAAATGTTAAGTTCAAAAGAGGAAAATGAACATTTTTGGAAACTAGGAAATGTAAGGAAATGATTTAGAAATGACTCGAAAGAGGAAAGTGAACATTTCTAGAAACTTGGAAATGTAAGGAAATGTTAGGTTAAAAGAGCCGAACGAATATTTTTGGAAACTTAGAAATGACTTAGAAATGTCGAGTTTTAAAGTTTAAAAGAGGAAATTAAGGCAAGATGGCCTTAAAAGAAAAAGTTGGTGAAATTTGACACACAAACAGGCTTGGAAAAGTGGCCTGAAGATGTCACTTAGGGCCTATAGAAATGGCGCCACATGCAAGGTGATGGGCCTGAGTTCGAGTCACTTGGGAAGCAAATAAAGGAAGTTTTATTTTTGCTTCCAGAAGCCTGAGGTGGACGGCACAAGCCTTCTAGAAAGGAGGAGTTTTATTCTCTTTAATATTCGATTAATAAGGTGATAAATAAGGGATTTAATTTGGATTATTTTGAAGAGATAAGAAAGGATTATTCTCTAATTATTTTAAATTAAAGAGATAAAGCTATCAAATAAAGAAGAGTGGTGGCCAAGTAAGGGATTCTGAGTAGTAGTTTCGGCTATAAAAGGAAGAACACAGGGCTACTCATCAATTTTTCTTCCTCCTCTTCTCTCTGCCGAATTTCTGAATACTCTCTTCTCTTCTCTTCTCTTTTTCTTTTGTCAAGCCGAATCTATAGTCCACCATTGTCAAAATTCTCAAGTTTTATTTTCTTCCTATTTCTTCTTACCAATCCATTCAAAAGTCGAATCTTGGAAAGGCTTCAAGCATAGGTGCTGTTGATTTCTTCAAGGGTAAGAACAAGTTTGATTTCTTCAAGGGTAAGAACAAGATAATCTAACCCCATACATATTATGGTTGCCGAATATGGAAGGATCTTTTGGGATTATCAGAGTAGTCGTCTAAAAGGAGGAGTATTAGGGATTTCTAAGATTAAGGTAAGACATGTGAATATTCGGCGAAAGGCCTTGATTTATGTTTCGATGATTAAGATTAAGTCTAACGTAAGGTTTTAGGGATTTCGACATTCCTAGGGAAACAAGGAATAGTTTCGGGATTTGTTGGTGTTCCAATCGGCAACAAGGTAAGAATACTAATCCTACTAGGATTTGGAATCTTGGCCGAATGGCTTTTTATTAAGGTAATAAGTGATAAATCAATGTAGGGATTAAGGATCTAAGCATTAGATCAAGCTTTTCGGGATCTCAAGGAAATTTTAAGCGAATCAGGTGTGTACCCCACACTACTTCATAATACGTTTTATGGCATGTTTAATTAAAATATGTGACATTAAGAATATGAAAGTGGCTAAGGTATCATGTTATGGTACTAAGTACTGTGGACGTTTCCTACTCCTACTAGGATTATGAAATATGTTAGTTATAACATGAGAATAAGAATAAGAATGTGAACTCTGGCATATTTATGCATATTATTATTATATGGGGCATATGGGTTTTATTTTGAAAGGGGAAGTGAAAAGTGGTGACCTAAGACCACAGTAATCTGAAAGTGGTGACTTAAGACCACAGTAATCTGAAAGTCGTGACCTAAGACCACGAATGCGGTGACCTAAGACCACAATTTGGTGTGTAGCGGAAGAAGGGTCGAATT
The DNA here is from genome assembly GCA_025503065.1 of Gossypium bickii. Classification (NCBI taxonomy): domain Eukaryota; kingdom Viridiplantae; phylum Streptophyta; class Magnoliopsida; order Malvales; family Malvaceae; genus Gossypium; species Gossypium bickii. Next base: position 31,026,945 of record CP106712.1, read on the forward strand.
ACCCCACGATGTGACTGGCAGGTACGGGGGTGTGTAGCGGATGGACAATTAGGTTTGGGTTTGGGAATGCATCATAACTTGTATTCATTGTTCTGAATGCGTAACTCTTGTATGCCTAATTCTATTATGATTTAGTGTCGTGCACACATTGAGTGTGTTTGACTCACCCCGTTGTGGGACCATGTTTCAGGTGATGAACAGTGATGGACCGGGACGGCAGAACTTGTGGTGGCCATGCTCAACATGAAGTCTTTATTTTTATGGAACTTTTAGTTTTTTTTTAAGTACTTGAATTATTTGGAAATTATTTGTTATTATAAGGCCATAAGGCCATAGTTGAATCATTTTACATTTATTATTTATTATGTTTAGGAACCTTATTTATTAAAGTTTAAGTAAAAATTTCTTTAAACTAAATCCTAATTGTTTTATCACTTAATATTAAAAAGGGGTTTCCAAAAATAAAATCGAGTCTATTTCAACACAAGCCCAACCCAAACAATATTTTTTTTAATCGCACAAGTTTTCTCTAAGTAACAAAAGAATTTGAAACCGGTTTTCTTGAGAAACATACCAAATCTGGTCAAAGCTCGTGGGCCGAGTTTGGGGTGTTTCAATTTGGTATCAGAGCCCAGTTTCAAACCCTCGACCTAGGGGTTTAAGGCCCAAAACATTTTCAAAGCGAGCCCAAATGAGTTTTATGAAAATATTTTTGAAATAAGCGTGTTTTTCGGCATGGCACCTAAGTCTCCACCATGATCCACTGTAAGTACTTCTATCCATTTGTGTGGTTTATAGTATGATGTGTAGAAGGGTAGAAATGGAATGGAACGTAGATTAGCATGATAAGTACTTGAACCCTAGGATTAGTTTTCCCCAACACTTACATAAGACTTAAGTGCCTAACTAAACAACCCTATGGCTAAGTCGCGAGAGTTAGGGTGTGGTAACCCCACACGCGCATGTCTAGGATTGGATCCGAAAGAGCACAGTATTTAAGCGATCCCTAGCGACTCACCTCCTCTTCGCAGGAATCCTACCTGGTGCGTAGCTACGGTTCACCCTAACCATGAGGACTTATTCATAGGCTAAACCCAATAACTAAAACCCGAAAAGGGACTAGCCATGTTTTTATGGAAACCCTAGTTTTAAAACTCTTAAAATTACCCTTTTAATTTGTGAGAACTATTTTTACAAAATTTTCCGAAAAAAATTTTTGATTTATAAAATTACAAAAATGCCCTTGGTTTATAAAATGTCCAACCACCCAACAATTTTACCAAAATTTCATTATTTTATAACAAATCCATGAACCCTTATTTGCAAAATATCAAAATATCTTGATTTTGGAAAATTACGAAATTGCCCCTGACGTACAAAATTACCAAAATGACCCTAACTTCCAAAATTTTTGCAATATCATCAGATTAGAAAGCAAATTCTCAAAAAGAACCCCCAAGTTTTGCAACTTTTGAAATACCCCTGAATTATTAAACTTTACAAATTTACCCTGGTTTATTACCAAACTACCCTCCGGGATTCAAAATTACCGAAATACCCTCGGATTGCAAAAATTTCCAAAATACCCCCGGGAATTTAAAATTACCAAAATACTTTTTGACAAAATCACCAAGGAACCTTATTTTGACAAATTACGAAAATACCCCTGTAGGACAAATTACGAAAAATACCCCTGGGTAGTGGAAAAACAACAACAATGAAAACTACAACATTTCTCTGAATGAATGAAAGTTCATAATTGGTTGATGAATGTGAACGTGACTTTCTGAATAGTGAACTTGAGCTGAAAACTTTGTTTGATCGAAAGAACCACTTTTAAACATCTCTTTTCATAAAACTGTTCGCGATTAATCAGTGAAACAAAAGTACTAATGTATAAAACTCTTTAATCGGATTAAATCGCGACGTTAGAAAATGAGTTCTAGGGGGCGTGGTCGTCGTGGGCGGGATAAGAGGAGTCTTGGACCGCCGAGAATCGTCTAAGAGTCTTCGAAAAGATCAAGAAGGTTGAGAATTCTGCTCGTGTTTTTAGGCCAACTACTAAAAATCCGGACCGTCCGTGTATTTAGTGTGGAAGGTATCATGTTAGCGAGTGTTGGAACCGAGATCGAGAATGTTTTAGATGTAAGTCTAAGGCTCATTTGGTTAAGAATTGCCCTCAGGCAACGAAGGTTTGTGGTTTAAACCATGGAGGAAATGGTCATGGAACACCCTGAAGAGGTGCTAAAGGTTCAGATGTGAGACAACCAAGGATATGACAGCGGTTAAGTTCCTTGTTTTTGGAGTACTATTTATTGTTTTAGAGATAGTTCATTCTTGTGTTACAGGTGAACTTGCTTGAAACTTTGGATGTGAACTTAGAGATCATGCCTAGAAGGTAAGATAGTTCTTTAAGATCAGAGTGTGACAATAGCGTAGTGGGGTGAGTTAGACCGCACAATTGTTCGTTAGTAAGTAATTTCGAGGACGAAATTATTTTTAAGGAGGGTAGAAATCAGTAACATCCTAGACTAGGGGTTATGCGTTTGTGCATAATTCATGGGTAGGTTTTGGCGGTGTTCGTTCTAAGTGTATTAAGGGTTTTAGAACTTTAGGTGAAAAGAGAAAACTTTGGAAAATATTAGAAATATCAAGTTTCAAAAGAGGAAAGTGAACATTTTTGGAAACCTGAAATGTATGGAAATGTTAAGTTCAAAAGAGGAAAATGAACATTTTTGGAAACTAGGAAATGTAAGGAAATGATTTAGAAATGACTCGAAGAGGAAAGTGAACATTTCTGAAACTTGGAAATGTAAGGAAATGTTAGGTTAAAAGAGCTTAACGAAAATTTTTGGAAACTTAGAAATGACTTAGAAATGTCGAGTTTTAAAGTTTAAAAGAGGAAATTAAGGCAAGATGGCCTTAAAAGAAAAAGTTGGTGAAATTTGACACACAAACAAAGCTTGGAAAAGTGGCACGAAGATGTCACTTAGGGCCTATGGAAATGGCGCCACATGCAAGGTGATGGGCCTGAGTTCGAGTCACTTGGGAAGCAAATAAAGGAAGTTTTATTTTTGCTTCCAGAAGCCTGAGGTGGACGGCACAAGCCTTCTAGAAAGGAGGAGTTTTATTCTCTTTAATATTCGATTAATAAGGTGATAAATAAGGGATTTAATTTGGATTATTTTGAAGAGATAAGAAAGGATTATTCTCTAGTTATTTTAAATTAAAGAGATAAAGCTATCAAATAAAGAAGAGTGGTGGCCAAGTAAGGGATTCTGAGTAGTAGTTTCGGCTATAAAAGGAAGAACACAGGGCTACTCATCAATTTTTCTTCCTCCTCTTCTCTCTGCCAAATTTCTGAGTGCTTTCTTCTCTTCTCTTCTCTTTTTCTTTTGTCAAGCCGAATCTATAGTCCACCATTGTCAAAATTCTCAAGTTTTATTTTCTTCCTATTTCTTCTTACCAATCCATTCAAAAGCCTCTTGGAAAGGCTTCAAGCATAGGTGCTGTTGATTTCTTCAAGGGTAAGAACAAGTTTGATTTCCATTCTTTTCTTTTAGATTAACCGAGAGATAATCTGTAACAGACCAATTTTGACCCTAATCGGAACGGTGGTTTCGGTACCATGAATCCGAGCCCGAGAAATATTTTAATATTATATTTTGTGTTTATTATATGTGGTTTATGAGTGTGGAAGTTTCGTAGAAAAATTTAGTCGTTTAAGTGCTTAATTTGATAAAAAGGATTTAAACGAGAAAAGCGCAAAAGTTGTATGCTAAAGTGAAAGGCACTAAATTGATTGTGGCTTTTTAAGTGGATGTACTAAAAGGGAAATTAGCCCAATACAACAAGAAGGAACGTCAATGGGCCACTCCAATTACAAATTATATGTTATTTTAGTTTTATTATAAGTTATATTAGTGTATTAATAAATAATGTTAATATATGTGTTAAATACAACATTTAATAATAAAAACAAGTGGGAAGAAAGAGAACATACCTTGTTCTTCTTCTTGGCCGAATGTAGGAGGAAGAAAACTCCATTGTTGAAGCTTGATTTTCGGCAATATAAGGAGCTTCATTAAGGTATGGTCGGTTTTTAGTTCTTGATAACTTTTACGTTTTGAGATCGTTGTTCGTATATTACCCACCCATGCCTAAATTTTTGAAAATATTATGTATATAGGATTCGGCCATTAACATGCTTGGATAGTTTTGATGTTTGATGGTTTTAGATTAAATATATGTTAAAGATTTATAAGTTTTGTGTTGAAGTTTTTGGTAATTTTGAGTAAATAGGGCTAAATTGAAAAGAATAAATTTGTGAAGGGTTAAAATGTCAAATAAATGAAATGCATGGACACACATGGCTATGGGGAAGATTCGGCCTAGCTATGGTGTTAGGAAATGTTGCATATTTTGTGTTTTGTGTAAATAGGACCAATTTGTAAAAATGGGAGACATTAGGGGCAAAATGGTAAATTGCCCATTTGTGTGTTTTGGGACTAAATTTAGATGAAATGAAATTAAATGAGCTAAATTTTAATATGTTTTAGATCAAGAGCAAAGAAAAAGCGGAATTAGACCTGGGAAAGACGAAGGTTCTCGAATAGCCGATTCATGCACGGACTATCGACAACCGAGTAAGTCCTTTAACTAAAACATGTCAAGGAATTAATTACGATTATATTAAATTGTATGAATTGATGAATTTTTGTACCCATTTATATCATGGTCGAATGTATATAGGTATACTAGGTTGATGATTTAAGTTGGTTATGTGATGTGAATTGTTGGGTTACATAATGATATAATGATCCTATTGGTTTAATGTGAGCAAGTCCAATTGAATTGGACATACGTATATAATAGTTATGAAGAGTGTGTTGGGAATGTTTAACTACATTGATATGTCTCGGGCTTTCACGCCTAATGTGCTTTGTTTGGTGTTATTTATCGGCTTCTACGCCTAGCAGTGCTTTGTGCCGGTGTTACTTATCGGGCTTTTACGCCTAGCAGGCCTTGTGCCGGTGTCACTTATCGGGCCTTTGCGCCTAGCAGGCTTGATGCCGGTGATGTATTTTACAAAAGAGAAACCGAATTTTTGTTCAATGTAAATTAAAGCTAATTTATTGAGTCAATGGCTCAAGTAAGCATGTAAGGTAGGAATTAAACTTCTTAACTATTTATAATAAAGTAAGCACGTAATTCAGTCATTTATTTTAAATTGTATGTGTTACAAATGAGATTTATATATGTGTATATATGTATAGTTTTAATATGTGTTCTCGGTTTTACTAATGAATGATATGAATATTGTGGCTTTGGTCTTCTAATATGTGGATACAAGACTAGGCATATTCGGCCACATGGATGGTTGTGTATTTGATGCTATATTATAATAATTGAACTTTAAGTATATGAATGTTTATACGCATGGTTACATGATGACATTTTGGTCTTGGAAGGTGGGATTATGAGTAAATAATTTGATCATAAGCATTCGATTGAAGAGAAATTATTCTATAGATTTATACATTATATAACTTTGAAATTGAAAGTTTGAAAGTAAATGTGAGTACAAACGTACGAGTTGAATTATTTTAATTTAAATGTTAAATGTTTAAATGTTATATTATTACGAATTCAGGACTTACTAAGCTAGTAAGCTTACTAGTGTGAAATGTTCTCCTTTGTTTTATAGATTTTGATTAAAGCTACGAGCTCGAGAGGGATCGTCAAGAAAGTCATCCACACTATCGCCTTCTTTTTGGTATTTTAAATTTTGGTCATGATTTTGAAGGCATGTATAGGTTAGGCTAAGTATTGAAACATATGATGTTTAATTTTGTTTGTAAATATAGCCGTGCGAACATGGCTATTTTCATGGTTATGTATCGTTGTTATATTTTGAATTTTATATTTTGGCTTGATGATTATGTTTGGTTGTGTGTTTGGTGGAATTGTTTTTGGTATATATATGTATGGTTAATGTATAGAGTTTAAATAAAATTGAGTAAGGAGGTTATAAACTAGTTAATCATATTTTTGCAATGAAATGGTTTTTAGTTAGCAGCAGTGATGTAATTTTGAAAAATCACCAAAAATAGGATAAATTTAATTAGAAAGTGAATAAGATATAGGATTAATTTTTATTGTGTCTATTTTGATATGAAATAAATAGAGTAGGTAAAGGAATTTCATATTATGAGATATTTAAATTTTAGTGAGACTTGTTCTGAATGAATTTGTGATTTCCTGTTCTGTCTTGGAAAAATTGTTAAAAATTGTACAAAAATAATCATGGAGCATAGTTTATATTCTTAGAATCCTTAATGAGTCCATTTTTGATTGGAATAAACAAGAACCTTATTGAAATTTTGTACAATGAGATAACTGAGTTTTTGTAAAGATAGGTCAGAATCATCAAATAGTGAAATAGAGGTAACTTTGATGAATAAACTGTACTAATTGGCCACATGAAAAATTCTGAAAATATTATGGTAAAAATTTATATGAGTCTAGTTTCAAGGAAAATTTACGGATCTAAATTTTGAGTTTTGTAACTCGAGTTATGGTCAATTTAGTCAGCATGACGCAGTTGGACAGTTTTAAATTTTTATGCCCCGAATTAGTAGTCAAGTCTGGTAATGCCACATACTCGACTCCGGCAAAGGTTTTCGGGTTAGGGGTGTTACATTTGATTGGTATCAGAGCTTACGGTTTAGTCGATTCTAGGACTACCGTAGCGCGCGTGAGTTTAGCTATACATGCCTTTATCATATAATGATAGTGTGGTGACTTCGACACACTGAACTTTGTTTTATATAGTAAATGGATACGATCCCGAAAGAGCCGTAGCGGATGATGTAGAGTGCAGCTGTCGACCGTGCACATGTATCGATGCCGGTAGACTCTCTCGACTGTTTCGGGTAGTCATGAGGAGAGACTAAGCAAGCCTTCTATCAAATGATGAACGAGTGGTTTACCCAGTTTATTCGAGACTAACCCTACAGTACACCAACCTCCACCCCGAATAATCCAACTCCGATTCCTTCAAGACTTCGATGATAGATCCGATGAGATCTAGTAGGCCCCAGCTTGATAAAATCTGAAAATTTGGGGCGAAGAATTTAAAGCCAATGATGATGATGACGCAGGCGAGCGGAAATGTGGCTCGATAACACTATTCGGTACTTGATGAGCTATCATGTACTCCGATGAATACCACTGAAGTGTGCTATATCTTTTCTCGTGGGACACGCATATCACCGTGGAATACACTAGTATCGTGAGTTCCGGAAGAAAAATTGACATGGGATTTCTTCTAGAATGAATTCGCAAGAAATATATCATCAAAGATTCGTTGATCAAAAACGAAAGGAGTTTCTTGAAATAAAGCAGGGGCGAATAGTAATAATGAATATGAAAGAAAATTTGTCGCTCTCAAAGCAGATATGCTAGAGAGTGTGTTTCTCTGAAGCTATTATGTGTAAAAGATTTGAAGATGGCTCGAATGAAGATATAAAGATGTTTGTTGGCATTCTTGAAATTCAAGAGTTTGTGACTTTAGTTGAGAGAGCTTGCAAAGTCAAGAGCTCGGGAAAGAGAAAAGAAAGGCGAGAGATGAAGCTAGAGACATTCGTAAAAGACCTTCTGTAAGGTCTTTCATTCCACAACCAAGAAGTTCGAGAGAGGACTACAAATGACATAAAGCTACTACAGATCCACCTAGACGGGATCAACCTCCTATGAGCTCTCGAGCTACCTCGATAGCTTGATGTTGGTAATGTTCCACGAGAATAGAGTTAAATGCAAGCACTTTGTGGAAAATGGCACTCGTGGAGTTGTAGATTTCATGATCGATCTTGCTTTAAAAGTGGGTCGTCGATCATTTTATTAGAGAATGTCCGAGGTTGGTGAAAGCGTAATCTGATTGCTCGTAACACACTAACCCGAGCAACACGTCGGTCAGCGAGGTAGACCACCCAGACATTCAGGAAACGTAGGTGGTAGTTAGAAAGGAACGAAGAACACTACAGTTCGATCTGAGGCTAGAGCTCCGGCTAGAGCTTATGCTGCACGAGCCAGAGAGGATGCTTCCTCCCCTGACGTCATTACCGGTATTTTCACTCTTTATAATACTACTGTGATTGCACTAATTAATCCTGGTTCGACTCATTCTTATGTGTGTGAAGCTTTAGAATTTGGCAAGACTCTGCTAGTTGAGTCTACCGAGTTTGTGATTCGTGTGTCCAACCCTTTGGGTAGATGTGTGCTTGTTAATAAAGTGTGTAGAGGTTGCCCGTTGATGATTCGGGATTATTGCTTCCCAGCTGATTTAATATTGTTGCCCTTTGACGAATTTGATATAATTTTGGGTATGGACTGGTTAACTTCACATGAGGCAGTAGTGGATTGTAAATGAAAGCTTATTGATTTGAAATGTCGAAACGGTGAGACCATCAGAATTAAATCCTGTGATGTAAATGGGTTGCCTCTGATAATATCTTCAATGTTAGCCCTAAGTATGTGAGAAAAGGGTGTGAAGCTTATTTGGCTTATGTACTGGATAATAAAATGTCCGAGAAACAAATTGAATCTGTATCAGTTGTATGTGAATACCCCGATGTGTTTCCTGAAGAGCTATCGGGTTTACCCCCAGTACAAGAGATTGAGTTTGGCATTGAATTAGTACCGGGGACGACTCCGATTTCGATAGCTCTGTATCGGATGGCACCTGCTGAGTTAAAAGAATTGAAAGCACACTGATTGCAAGAGTTGATGATAGGGGCTTTGCACGACCGAGCTTCTCTCCTTGGGGTGCACCGGTTTTATTTGTGAAAAAGAAAGATGGGACTATGCGAATGTGTATGGACTACCGGCAAGTAAATATGGTAACTATAAAGAATAAGTACCCGTTACCTCGGATTGATGATTTGTTTGATCAGTTGAAGGGGGCTTCAATATTTTCGAAGATAGATTTGAGATCGAGGCTATTATCGCTTTCATGAGTCGAGGTACAGATAAAAGCCAAAGACTGCGTTCCGAACGAGGTACGAACATTTTGTGTTTTTGGTTATGCCTTTTGGACTCACTAATGCACCTGCTGTTTTTATGGATCTAATTAATCGAGTCTTCCGACAGTTTTTAGATCGGTTTGTAGTAGTGTTTATTGACGATATATTGATCTACTCCAAAAATGAAACCGAACATGTTGAGCATTTGAGATTAGTGCTACAAACTTTGAGAGATCAACAACTGTATGCAAAGTTTAGTAAGTGTGAGTTCTGGATGAATGAAGTCAGCTTCTTGGGTCATGTTGTTTCAGCATCAGGTATTCGGGTGGATCCAAACAAAATAGTAGCTATACTCGATTGAAACCACTAAAGAATGTTTCCGAGATCCGTTTCCTAGGCCTTGCGGGATATTATAGACGATTTGTAAAAGGTTTTTCAGAAATAGCTACACCTTTGACGAAACTACTACGAAAAGATGTCAAGTTTGAGTGGTCGAAAAGTGTCGAAAAAGTTTCGAGCGGTTGAAAGCCCTTTTGACCAAAGCTCCAAAGTGTTAACTCGGCTGAATCGGGTAAAGAATTTATTATTTTTAGTGATGCTTCCTTGAATGGGTTGGGTTGCGTTTTAATGCAAGAAGGCAAGGTGATAGCCTACGCTTCGAGACAATTGAAGCCGCATGAGAAAAAAATTATCCAACTCACGATCTGGAGTTAGCAGCCATTGTGTTCGCATTGAAAATTTGGTGTCACTACTTATTTGGCGAAAAATGTCATATTTATTCAGATCATAAAAGTCTAAAATATTTGATGACTCAGAAAGATCTAAATTTGAGACAACGCAGATGGTTAGAATTGCTGAAAGACTATGAATTAGTGATTGACTACCATCCGGGGAAAGCTAATGTTGTTGCGGATGCGTTAAGTCGAAAATCATTATTTGCTCTTCGTACATTGAGCGCACAGATGGCTATGTCTGATTATGGTTCGATCATAGCCGAGTTACAAGCAAGACCGATGTTTATTCAACAAATTTGTAATGCACAGAAAGTTGACAAAAACTTGATTGCTATTCGATTCGATGAAAAACGCATGCGAGAATCGATTTTCGATTGATGCAAATGATTGTTTGAATTATAAAAGCCGATTGTGTGTTCCAAAGAACTCAGATTTGATATAGATGATTCTGAATGAGGCCCATAGTGGTCGACTATCGATACACCCCGGTAGCACTAAAATGTATAACGATTTGAAACAGTTCTATTGGTGGCCTGGCATGAAACGGGATATATCCGAGTTTGTTTCCAAGTGTTTAATCTGTCAACAAGTAAAAGCTGAGCATCAGGTACCGTCCGGACTACTTCAACCAATCATGATACCTGAATGGAAATGGGATAGAATTACAATGGATTTTGTATCCAGTCTTCCTATGACACCGAGTAAGAAAAGATGCTGTATGGGTTATCATTGATAGATCGACTAAATCAGCTCATTTTGTACCGAGACGCGTCTGATTATTCACTTGATAAGCTTGCCGAATTGTATGTGTCGCAGATTGTAAGGTTGCACGGTGTACCGAGTTCCATTGTTTCAGATAGGGACCCGAGATTCACATCGCGGTTCTGGAAGAAATTGCAAGATGCTCTAGGTACTAAACTTCATTTTAGTACAGCCTTCCATCCGCAAACAGACGGTCAGTCTGAGTGAACAATTTTGACACTTGAGGACATGTTGAGGTGCTGCGTTCTCGAATTTGAAGGTACGTGGGAACGATACCTACCTTTGGTTGAATTTGCTTATAATAATAGCTTCCAAACTAGTATAAAAATGGCGCCTTATGAAGCCTTATATGGTCGGAAATGTCGCACACCGTTGTATTGGACTGAGCTCAGTGAAAATAAGATACACAGGGTTGATTGGATTAAAGAAACAGAACAGAAGGTGGTTGTTATTAGGAGTAATTTGAAAGCTGCTTCGGATCATCAAAAGTCTTATGCCGATTTGAAACGTAAGGACATTCAATTTCAGGTCAGAGATCGCGTGTTCTTAAAAGTTTCTCCGTGGAAGAAAATACTCCGATTTGGTCGGAAAGGCAAGTTGAGTCTGAGATTTATCGGACCGTATGAAATCATCGAGCGTATAGGGCCTGTTGCTTATAGATTGAAATTGCCCCTTGACTTAGAAAAGATACACAATGTATTTCACGCTTCGATGCTTCGCAAATACAGATCGGATCCGTCCCATGTGATTACACCGTCAGAGATTGAAATTCGATCTGATTTGACATATGACGAGGAACCGATTCGTATCTTAGCTCGGGAAATAAAAGAGTTGAGAAATAAAAGAATTCCATTAGTAAAGGTTTTATGGAATCGTCACGGAGTTGAAGAGGCTACATGAGAGCCTGAGGAGTCAATGAGGCAACAATATCCGGCCTTGTTTAACGGTAAAAATTTCGAGGACGAAAATTCTTAAGGGGGGAGAGTTGTAACAGACCAATTTTGACCCTAATCGGAACGGTGGTTTCGGGACCACGAATCCGAGCCCGAGAAATATTTTAATATTATATTTTGTGTTTATTATATGTGATTTAGTGAGTGTGGAAGTTTCGTAGAAAAATTTAGTCGTTTAAGTGCTTAATTTGATAAAAAGGATTTAATCGAGAAAAGCGCAAAAGTTGTATGCTAAAGTGAAAGGCACTAAATTGATTGTGGCTTTTTAAGTGGATGGACTAAAAGGGCAATTAGCCCATATACAACAAGAAGGAACGGCAATGGGCCACTCTAATTACAAATTATATGTTATTTTAGTTTTATTATAAGTTATATTAGTGTATTAATAAATAATGTTAATATATGTGTTAAATACAACATTTAATAATAAAAACAAGTGGGAAGAAAGAGAACATACCTTGTTCTTCTTCTTGGCCGAATGTAGGAGGAAGAAAACTCCATTGTTGAAGCTTGATTTTCGGCAATATAAGGAGCTTGATTAAGGTATGGTCGATTTTTAGTTCTTGATAATTTTTACGTTTTTGAGATCGTTGCCAGTATATTACCCGACCCATGCCTAAATTTTTGAAAATATTATGTATATAGGATTCGGCCATTAACATGCTTGGATAGTTTTGGTGTTTGATGGTTTTAGATTAAATATATGTTAAAGATTTATAAGTTTTGTGTTGAAGTTTTTGGTAATTTTGAGTAAATAGGGCTAAATTGAAAAGAATAAATTTACGAAGGGTTAAAATGTCAAATAAATGAAATGCATGGACACACATGGCTATGGGGAAGATTCGGCCTAGCTATGGTGTTAGGAAATGTTGCATATTTTGTGTTTTGTGTAAATAGGACCAATTTGTAAAAATGGGAGACATTAGGGCAAAATGGTAAATTGCCCATTTGTGTGTTTTGGGACTAAATTGAGATGAAATGAAATTAAATGAGCTAAATTTTAATATGTTTTAGATCAAGAGCAAAGAAAAACGGAATTAGACCGGGGAAAGACGAAGGTTCTCGAATAGCCGATTCGCACGGACTATCGACAACCGAGGTAAGTCCTTTAACTAAAACATGTCAATGAATTAATTACGATTATATTAAATTGTATGAATTGATGAATTTTTGTACCCATTTATATCATGGCCGAATGTATATAGGTATACTAGGTTGATGATTTAAGTTGGTTATGTGATGTGAATTGTTGGGTTACATAATGATATAATGATCCTATTGGTTTAATGTGAGCAAGTCCAATTGAATTGGACATACGTATATAATAGTTATGAAGAGTGTGTTGGGAATGTTTAACTACATTGATATGTCTCGGGCTTTTACGCCTAGCAGGCTTTGTGCCGGTGTTATTTATCGGGCTTTACGCCTAGCGTGCTTTGTGCGGTGTTACTTATCGGGCTTTACGCCTAGCGAGGCCTTGTGCTGAAGTGTCACTTATCGGCCTTTGCGCTTCAGCAGAAAGCGATGCCTGGTGATGTATTTTACAAAAGAGAAACCGAATTTTTGTTCAAGGAAAATTAAAGCTAATTTATTGAGTCAATGGCTCAGGTAAGCATGTAAGGTAGGAATTAAACTTCTTACCTATTTATAATAAAGTAAGCACGTAATTCAGTCATTTATTTCAAATTGTATGTGTTACAAATGAGATTTATATATGTGTATATATGTATAGTTTTAATATGTGTTCTCGGTTTTACTAATGAATGATATGAATATTGTGGCTTTGGTCTTCTAATATGTGGGTACAAGACTAGGCATATTCGGCCACATGGATGGTTGTGTATTTGATGCTATATTATAATAATTGAACTTTAAGTATATGAATGTTTATACACATGGTTACATGATGACATTTTGGTCTTGGAAGGTGGGATTATGAGTAAATAATTTGATCATAAGCATTCGATTGAAGAGAAATTGTTCTATAGATTTATACGTTATATAACTTTGAAATTGAAAGTTTGAAAGTAAATGTGAGTACAAACGTACGAGTTGAATTATTTTAATTTAAATGTTAAATGTTTAAATGTTATATTATTACGAATTCAGGACTTACTAAGCTAGTAAACTTACTAGTGTGAAATGTTCTCCTTTGTTTTATATATTTTGATTAAAGCTACGAGCTCAAGAGGGATCGTCAAGAAAGTCATCCACACTATTGCCTTCTTTTTGGTATTTTAAATTTTGGTCATGATTTTGAAGGCATGTATAGGTTAGGCTAAGTATTGAAACATATGATGTTTAATTTTGTTTGTAAATATAGCCGTGCGAACATGGCTATTTTCACGGTTATGTATCGTTGTTATATTTTGAATTTTATATTTTGGCTTGATGATTATGTTTGGTTGTGTGTTTGGTGGAATTGTTTTTGGTATATATATGTATGGTTAATGTATAGAGTTTAAATAAAATTGAGTAAGGAGGTTATAAACTAGTTAATCATATTTTTGCAATGAAATAGTTTTTAGTTAGCAGCAGTGATGTGATTTTGAAATATCACCAAACATAGGATAAATTGAATTAGAAAGTGAATAAGATATAGAATTAATGCTTATTGTGTCTATTTTGATATGAAAGAAACAGAGTACGTAAAGGAATTTCATATTATGAGATATTTAAATTTTAGTGAGACTTGTTCTGAATGAATTCGTGATTTCCTGTTCTGTCTTGGAAAAATTGTTAAAAATTGTACAAAAATAATCATGGAGCATAGTTTATATGCTTAGAATCCTTAATGAGTCTATTTTGGATTGAAATAAACAATAATCTTATTGAAAATTTTTACAGTGAGATAACTGAGTTTTTGTAAAGATAGGTCAGAATCATCAAACAGTGAAATAGAGGTAACTTTGATGAATAAACTGTACTAATTGGCCACATGAAAAATTCTGGAAAAATTATGGTAAAAATTTATATGAGTCTAGTTTCAACAAAAATTTACGGATCTAAATTTTGAGTTTTTTAACTCGAGTTATGGTCAATTTAGTCAGCATGACGCAGTTGGACAGTTTTAAATTTTTATGCCCCGAATTAGTAGTCAATTCTAGTAATGCCACATACTCGACTCCGGCAAAGGTTTTCGGGTTAGGGGTGTTACATAATCTAACCCCATACATATTATGGTTTCCGAATATGGAAGGATCTTTCGGGATTATCAGAGTAGTCGACTAAAAGGAGGAGTATTAGGGATTTCTAAGATTAAGGTAAGACATGTGAATATTCGGCCAAAGGCCTTGATTTATGTTTCGATGATTAAGATTAAGTCTAACGTAAGGTTTTAGGGATTTCGACATTCCTTAGGAAACAAGGAACAGTTTCGGGATTTGTTGGTGTTCCAATCGGCAACAAGGTAAGAATACTAATCCTACTAGGATTTGGAATCTTGGCCGAATGGCTTTTTATTAAGGTAATAAGTGATAAATCAATGTAGGGATTAAGGATCTAAGCATTAGATCAAGCTTTTCGGGAACTCAAGGAAATTTTAAGCGAATCAGGTGTGTACCCCACACTACTTCATAATACGTTTTATGGCATGTTTAATTAAAATATGTGACATTAAGAATATGAAAGTGGCTAAGGTATCATGTTTATGGTACTAAGTACTCAGGTACGTTTCCTACTCCTACTAGGATTATGAAATATGTTAGTTATAACATGAGAATAAGAATAAGAATGTGAACTCTGGCATATTTATGCATATTATTATTATATGGGGCATATGGGTTTTATTTTGAAAGGGGAAGTAAAAAGTGGTGACCTAAGACCACAGTAATCTGAAAGTGGTGACTTAAGACCACAGTAATCTGAAAGTGGTGACCTAAGACCACAGTAATCTAAACGTGGTAACCTAAGACCACGAATGCGGTGACCTAAGACCGCAATTTGGTGTGTAGCGGAAGAAGGGTCGACTTAGTAGTCCCCACGGTGTGACTGGCAGGTACGGGGGTGTGTAGCGGATGGACAATTAGGTTTGGGTTTGGGAATGCATCATAACTTGTATTCATTGTTTTGAATGTGTAACTCTTGTATGCCTAATTCTATTATGATTTAGTGTCGTGCACACATTGAGTCTGTTTGACTCACCCCGTTGTGGGACCATGTTTCAGGTGATGAACAGTGATGGACCGGGACGACAGAACTTGTGGTGGCCATGCTCAACATGAATTCTTTATTTTTATGGAACTATTAGTTTTTTTTTTTAAGTACTTGAATTATTTGGAAATTATTTGTTGTAATAAGGCCATAAGGCCATAGTTGAATCATTTTACATTTATTATTATTTATTATGTTTAGGAACCTTATTTATTAAAGTTTAAGTAAAAATTTCTTTAAACTAAATCCTAATTGTTTTATCACTTAATATTAAAAAGGGGCTTCCAAAAATAAAATCGAGTCTGTTCCAACACAAGCCCAACCCAAACAATATTTTTTTTAATCGCACAAGTTTTCTCTAAGTAACAAAAGAATTTGAAATCAGTTTTCTTGAGGAACATACCAAATCTGGTCAAAGCTCGTGGGCCGGGTTTGGGGTGTTTCATAAGCACAATAATACAATGTCATTAATATATTTTCCAACGGCAAATTCAAATCATTTTCTTTGGCTCATTGGCTTCGCCATTTCTCACCCACATATCATATCTCAAGTAACACTTTTGCTTATTGCACATCCATACATATATTACATTTTATTCATTGCATCTAGGTACATATACTCACCTTTAATGCTTATACAAAGCATACTCATCAAACATACCTGAGAAGAATATACATTTCACCTTGTCTCTTATTTCTCGGAATTGCCCATTGAACCGTTCGGAATCAAATGGGATACTTAGAATGTTCGAAAGAATCGTATAATGCCAACGTCCCAACTGTGGTCTTACATGTAACCAAATATCGATGTCGCTGTCCCAGACATGGTCTTACACGTAAATCTCATATCGATGCCAACATCCCAGACGTGGTCTTACACGAATTCTCAAATCAATGCCAACGTCCTAGACATGGTCTTACATGATATCACATATTGGAAACCTATGTCCTGACATATGTAATCCTATCTATTCCTAGGTTCGTACGAGGCTTCTCGGACATTGTTTCATCACAATGAGATTTCCATGAACATACATAACTCAATACAAATACATTTATTTGTATATAGACTTACCTCGGATTCGGATAAACAATCGGATTCAGCTATTCAATTACTTTCGACTTTCCGCGATCTAAATCTGTTTTCTTCGGTTCTTGATCTATACATATTCAAATTTAATCCATTTATTCACCAAATTCTTCAATTGAATCCAAAAACACATATTTAGGGCAATTCACAAATTGGCCCTCATATTTTCACATTTTGACATTTTAGTCCCTATTTCACAAAATCACAAAATACACAAAAGTTTCTTGTACCCATGCTTGGCCGAATGTTCCCTATAATCATACAAATCCTTACATTTCATTTATTTCACAATTTAGTCCCTCAAAATATTATTTTCTCAATTAAGTCCAAATTACTCAAAATCATCAAAAATTCAAAGACAAACTATGTTAATCTAACACATATCTTTCATAATTCGTCTTCAAACATCACAAAACCCATATGTTCATCAATGGAATATTTCAAAATCATCATCAATTTACAAAATTGAAGCATGGGTTTTGAAGAACACTAAGCAATGATTACAAAAACGTAGAAATTACAAAAACCAAAGCAAAACATACCTTGAATCAAACTCAAACCTAGCCGAATGAAGCTTGATCTTTTTCTTTTCTTTCTTTTTGATATTCGGCCAAAGAACAAGACAAAATGGCCTATTTTATGTCTTTATTTTGTTTAATATAACATTTATAATTCATTTACTAAATTAACCTTTAATAAACATATAAGACATATATAATTAAATGCCATTATTGTCCATTAACCATATTAATGGTTTAATTACTTCATAAGGCCACCAACATTATAAAGACATGACACTTAGGTGCTTTTAACTTCTAACATGCTAATTTAGCATCTTTCACAATTAGGTCCTTTTATCAAATTAAACACTCAAACAACAAAATTAATTCACAGAAATTTCACACATGCTTCATCGTATAGTGCAGACACAGAAAATAAAAAAATAATATTAAAATATTTTTCTAACTCGGATCTATGGTCCTGAAACCAATATTCCAACTAGGGTCTAAACCGGACTGTTACAATTCTCTCCTCTTAGGGATTTTCGTCCCCGAAAATATTACCGTTGAATAGGTTCAGATATTGTTGTCTCATTGTATCTTCAGGCTCCCATGTAGCCTCTTCAACCCCGTGTCGATGCCATAACACTTTCACTAACAAGATTTTCTTATTTCTCAATTCTTTCACTTCACGAGCTAATATACGGATCGGTTCTTCTTCATAAGTCATATTAGATCAGATTTCAATCTCAGACGGAGTAATCACATGTGATGGATCAGATCTGTGCCGACGAAGCATTGACACATGAAATACATTATGATTCTTTTCTAGCTCAAGTGGCAACAACAATCTATACGCAACAGGTCCAATACGCTCGATAATTTCATACGGGCCGATGAACCTCGGACTCAATTTGCCTTTGCGTCCAAATCTGAGTACTTTCTTCCAGGGAGATACTTTCAAAAACACTTTATCTCCAGTCTCAAACTCGATATCTTTCCGTTTCAAATCTGTACAAAATTTATGACGATCAGACGCTGCTTTTAGACTATCACGGATTACTTTCACTTTATGTTCTGTATCTTTTATCAAATCGACCCCGTGTATCTTATTTCCACTGAGCTCAGTCCAATACAAAGGTGTACGACATTTGCGTCCATACAAAGCCTCATAAGGTGCCATTTTGATGCTCTACTGAAAACTATTATTATACGCAAATTCAATCAATGGCAAATATTGTTCCCACGTACCATCAAACTCAAGAATGCAACATCTCAACATATCCTCAAGTATCTGAATAACCCATTCAGATTGACCATCTGTCTGCGGGTGAAAGGTTATACTGAAATGCAATTTAGTACCTAGGGCTTCTTACAGTTTCTTCAAGAATCGTGAAGTAAATCTCGGATCTCTATCTGACACAATAGACAATGGCACCCCGTACAATCTCATAATATCAGAAATATAAAGCTCAGCTAACTTATCAAGTAACCAGATCGTACCGGAATAAACTAGGCAGATTTTGTCAATCGATCAACTACGACCCAAATCGCATCTTTCTTTCACGGAGTCAATGGCAATCTAGAAACAAAGTCCATTATCACTCTATCCCATTTGCACTTGGGAATCATTATCGGTTGTAGCAAACAAGATGGAACTTGATGTTCAGCTTTAACTTACTGATAGACTAAACATTTCGACACAAAATCAGAGATATCTCTTTTCATACCAGACCACCAATAGTGTTGCTTCAAATCATGATACATTTTTGTACTACTCGGATGAAAAGATAGGCGACTATTATGAGTTTCATTCAAAATCATTCGAATCAACTCTGAATTCCTCAGTACACAAATTCGATCTCGAAATCTCAGGCAATCATTATTATTAACTCGAAATTCAAAATCAGAATTCAATTCACACTGAACTCATTTGGCTAGCATTTCGTTATCAATTTTCTGAGTATCACATATTTGTTGTAAGAACAACGGTTTCGTTTTCAATTCCGCCAAAACTGAATCATCATTAGACAAGTTCAAATGAGCATTCATAGCACATAACACAAATAGTGATTTCTGGCTCAGTGTATCAACAACAACATTTGCCTTACCCAGATGATAATCTATCACAAGCTCGTAGTCTTTTAACAGATCTAACCATCTTCTCTGTCGTAGATTCAAGTCTTTTTGGGTCATTAGGTATTTCAAACTTTTATGATCTGAAAACACGTGACATTTCTCACCAAAAAGATAATGACACCAAATATTTAATGCAAAAACAATTGCAGCTAGTTCCAGATCGTGTGTCGGATAGTTCCTTTCATGCGGCTTCAATTGTCTCGAGGCATAAGCTAAAACTTCACCTTCCTGCATCAGAACACATCCCAAACCATTTAACGAAGCATCACTATAGATCACGAATTCTTTACCCGATTCTGGTTGTACCAAAACTGGAGCTTCAGTCAACAGAGTTTTCAACTAATCAAAGCTTTTCTGACATTTATTAGACCATTCAAATCTCACATCTTTTTGAAGCAATCTAGTCAATGAAGTAGCTATCATTGAAAATCCTTTTACAAACTGACGTTAATAACCAGGGAGTCCCAGAAAGCTACGGACTTCAGACACATTCTTCGAAGGTTTCCATTCCAGAATAGTAGAAATCTTACTCGGATCAACTCGTATTCCAGAGGCTGATACAATATGTCCCAAAAAACTAACTTCTCGCAACAAAAATTCACATTTACTAAACTTTTAATAAAATTACTTATCTCATAGAGTTTGCAAAATAATTCTCAGATGCCCAGCATGCTCAATCTCATCACGTGAATAAATCAAGATGTCGTCAATAAATACAACAATAAATTGATCTAAGTACGGTCTAAAAATTCTGTTCATCAGATCCATAAAAACAATAGGAGCATTTGTTAGTCCAAAAGGCATAACTAAAAACTCATAATGCCCGTACCTTGTTCTGAAAGCAGTCTTCAGAATATCTGAATCTTTTACCCGCAACTAGTAGTATCCCGATCTCAGATCTATCTTTGAAAACACAGTGCCTCTTTTAAGCTGATCAAATAAATCATCAATTATGGGCAGAGGATATTTGTTCTTTATAGTCATCTTGTTCAACTGACGATAATCAACGCACATTCTCATCGTGCCATCTTTCTTTTTCACAAATAGACTCAATCCAAACTATTTCCTCATTTTGGCATCTCAAAATCAATAGTCTTTCTTTGGCAATTCACAACAACATCGTGCAATGTCAACCAGTCCATACCCAAAATTATATCGAACTCATTGAAAGGTAATAACATCAGATCAGCCGGAAAACAAACATCTCGAAACATCAACGGACAATTCTTGCATACTTTGTCAACCAGGACACTTTTACCTAAGGGGTTCGATACTCTGATAACAAATTCAGTAGACTCTACAGGCAAAGTCTTACTAGATACTAAGTTCATCCATATATACGAATGAGTAGAACCTAGGTCTATCAATGCAATCACAGAAGTATCATAAAGAGTAAATGTACCCGTAATAACATCCGAAGATGAAGCTTCCTCACGAGCTCGGATGGCATATGCTCTGGCGGGCACTCTAGCTTCAGATCTCGCAACTGAATCTTTCATAATTCTCTGACTAGTACTAACATTCGTTGCATTTCTAGAAGGTCTACCTCTAGCTGGAACATTATCTGATCTCAGATTCTAAACCATCTCTTGTTCAATAGACTCTAGGCAGTCTCGGATGAAATGGTCTAAGGATCCGCATCTGAAACAAGCTTGGTCATTCAACCTACAACTTCCTGGATGTCTTTTACCACAATGTTTACATTCAGGTTATCCTGGAGCTTTAGAATTTGACTGTGATCTAGCTCGATCTCTATTCGATTGTCCCATACTAACTTTGGAGTGACTATATTCATCTCTAAATTCCTTTAAAGCAGATTGAAATGATTTGTTCAAAAATCTCTTTCTCACATCTCTGACTTCAGACTCAGCTTTTCTTTTATCTTTTCCAAGTGCTTCAACTTTGCACGCTCGATCAACAAGCACAACAAACTCTTTTATTTCAAGAATCCCAACAAGCAAACAGATATCTTCATTAAGACCATCTTCAAATCTTTTGCACATTATTACCTCGGTCGGTACACATTCTCGAGCATATTGACTTAATCTCACAAACTCTCTTTCATACTCAGTGACGGACATGCAACCTTGTTTCAATTCCAGAAATTTTTTCGTTTCTGATCAATAAATCTCTGACTGATATATTTCTTCTGAAACTCAGTCTGAAAGAAATCCCATGTGACCCGTTCTTTTGGAACAACGGAAATCGAGGTCTTCCACCACTGATAGGTTGCGTCTCGTAGCAAAGAAACAACACATTTTATGCATTCTTCAAGACTTAGCGACATCTCATCAAATACTCGGATAGTGGTCTCTAACCAAAACTCGGCTTTCTCAGCATCATCATTACTATTGGCCCTGAACTCTTCAGCCCCATATTTACGGATTTTGTTGACCGGAGGTTTATTCACCAGATACAAACTCATAACCGGTGGTATAGCAGAAGTTTGAGGAGGATTAGGTGGGGGCGGAGATTGTGAAACAGTTGGATTATTTCTAACATATTGAGTGAACCACTTATTCATCATTTGGAAGAAAGCTTGTTTAGCCTCTCCCTCTTGACCGCTAATAGCCGATCTCGAATTAGATGGCGCTGCCCCTAGAGCAGGAACAGGCGCATTGCTTTCAACATCGTCAGCTACGGCTCTTTCGGGATCCATGTCTATATGAAAAACACATTTTGCACATCAGGATTCATCACACTATCACATTTCATATATATGGCATGTATAGCTAGACTCTCTCACTTTACATTAGTCCGTGAATAGACTATATCGTAGCTCTGATACCAATCAAATGTAACACCCCTAACCCGTAACCATCACCGGTTTAGGGCTAAGAGGCATTACCAAACAATTGAAAACTTTTACGAACATTTCATAACATAATCTGACCATTCACATCAAAGTGTCCCTTAAATAGGTCTACGAGACCATAATCATGCTTTAGAAAGGGGCCTGGACTAAACCGAACACATGTGGAAATTTCCAAAAATTTAAAAATTTTTCTAAGTTACAAAGGTCACACACTCGTGTGGGCAGGCTGTGTGCCTCCCACGGCCTCAAACACGCTCGTGTGTCTAAGCCGTGTCAAAACAGGGCATACATACTGACTTGTCCACATGGCTTGAGACACGCTCGTGTGCCTTACCCGTGGTCGTCACTGACTTGCACCACATGACCAGTCACATTCCCGTGTGTCCAGCCCGTGGTTGCTACTGACTTGATCCACACGGCCAGTCACACGCTCGTGTGTCTTGCTCGAGGTCGAGTCTGACTTGTTTTGAATTGCAACCTCGAAGGATACGGTCGAGCCACACGCCCTTATACTCAACCATATGGGCAAATATAGGCCATTCGCAAGGCCAAAATGCCACCTACACTTTGGGCAACCTTTACAAGCATTATACCAATCCAATCCATGTCAAAATAAACAACTTTTCCAAGCATTCAAATGCATCTCAAACACAACAACTTATGCAACAATTAGCTCAACTAAATAACAACCATTTCTAAGAAAGTTTCATCCACAATCTTACCATTACAACATAACATCTTCCCATTAATATGATACCAACTTTGCTTCATATACATACCATAATTTTGATCATCTTAATAGCCGACATACCATACCAAAATATGCATCATATACTATGACCACTCATACATATCACCAATATTTATCTAGCCATATCACATGGCTATTTACATATCTCAAACATATTCCAAAATAACTAGCCTATACATGCCATATTAAACTATATTTACATTCAAAAATACCAAAGTAGAGTTTGATAGTGTGGTGATGATCTTCGACGATTCCTGAGCCTTTCGTAGCTTCGACGATCTATAAAAAAAGCAAACACACACAAAGTAAGCTTTCAAAAGCTTAGTAAGCCATATACAAATAAACTTAACATAAATGTATATAAGCACAATCATACAATGTCATTAATATATTTTCCAACGGTAAATTCATTCATTTTCTTTAGCTCATTGGCTTGGCCATTTCTCACCCACATATCATATCTCAAATAGCACTTTTGCTTATTGCACATCCATACATATATCACATTTTATTCATTGCATCTAGGTATATATACTCACCTTTCATGCTTATACAAAGCATACTCATCAAACGTACCTGAAACGAATATACATTTCACCTTGTCTCTTATTTCTCGGAATTGCCCATTGAACCGTTCAGAATCAAATAGGATACTCAGAATGCTTGGAATGGTCGTACAATGCCAACGTCCTATACGTGGTCTTATATGTAACCAAATATCGATGCCGCTATCCCAGACAGGGTCTTACACGAATCAATACGATATCAATGTCCCAGACATAGTCTTACACGTAAATCTCATATCGATGCCAACGTCCCAGACGTGGTTTTACACAAAATCTTAAATCAATGCCAATGTCCCAGATGTGGTCTTACATGATATCACATATTGGAAACCTATGTCATGACATATGTAATCCTATCAATTCCTAGGTTCATACAGGGCTTCTCGGACATTGTTACACTTTCGATACTCCCTCGAATTTCATATATTTATCATTCTCGTACACATTCATCACAATGAGATTTCACATGAACATACATAAATCAATACAAATACATTTATTTATATATAGACTTACCACGGATTCGGATAAACTATCGTATTCAGCTATTCAATTACTTTCGACTTTCCGCGATCTAAATTTGTTTTCTTTGGTTCTTCATCTATACATATTCAAATTTAATCCATTTATTCACCAAATCATTCAATCCAAACCAAAAACACATATTTAGAGAAATTTACAAATTGGCCCTCATATTTTCACATTTTGACATTTTAGTCCCTATTTCACAAAATCACAAAATACACAAAATTTTCTTGTACCCACGCTTGGCCGATTGTTCCCTATAATCATACAAATCCATACATTTCATTTATTTCACAATTTAGTCCCTCAAAATATTATTTTCTCAATTAAGTCCAAATTACTCAACATTATCAAAAATTCAAAGACAAACTATGAAACACCCCAAACCCGGCCCACGAGCCTTGACCGGATATGGTATGTTCCCCGAAGAAAATCGGTTTAAAATTCTTTTATTACCTTGGAAAAACTGTGTTTGGAGAGAGAAATTATTTTTGGGTTGGGCTCGAGTTGAAAACAAGTTTGTTTTATATTGAAAACCCATTTATTTCAAGTGACAAAATATTTAAGGTTTATTTCAAATTAATTTTGCTTAGTCTTTAATGAACAAAAAGTTCGTGACATGATAAATAAACAAAACAGAAATAAAAGAGTTCAATATGGCCTTATTACATCAAATAAAAACCCAAATAATTCTAAAGTACTTAAATGAAATAAAATGTCCAAATCAAATAAAACTTCAAGCTGAGCATGGCCACCACAAGTCCTGCCATCCCGGTCCATCACTGTTCATCACCTGAAACATGTTCCCACAACGGGGTGAGTCAACAGACTCAATGTGTAACCAACACTAAAGTTAACAATTCAGGCATACATAATCATATCACATATAAATTCATATAACAGATCAAAATAATGATGCAACCCGAACCCAAACCTATATGCCATCCGCTACACTTCCCCGTACCAACACCTTTGCACCGTGGGGACTACTAAGACGCGACCCTCTCCGCTACACACCATCGAAGGCGATCATTTGCAATCGACGTGCTCATCGCCCTTATGAGGATTCATGGTCTTAGGTCACCACACTCAGATATCGTGGTCTTAGGTCACCACATTCAGATATCGTGGTCTTAGGTCACCACATTCAGATCTCGTGGTCTTAGGTCACCACATTCAAATATCGTGGTCTTAGGTCACCACATTCACTTCCCCTTTTCAATATCCCATATGCCCCATATCATACATATTATGCATTAACATGCCAAATTTCACATTCTTATCACTTATCACATGTTAAATATAACATATTTCATAATCCTAGTAGGAGTAGGAAACGAATCTGAGTACTTTGTACCATATCATGGTACCTTAGCCACATTCTTACACTTTCATATTAATACATATATCAAATTTAAGCCATAAATCTATTAAGATTAGTGCGGGGTACACACTTGATTAACTTAGCGGTTCACTTAAATCCCGAAAAGCTTGATCTAATGCTTTAGATCTTAAATTCCTACATTTAGCCAACCTTAAAATGTTAGCAAAAAGCCTATTCGGCTATAAGACCAAATCCTAATAGGATTAGTACACTTAAAACCTACCTTGCTGCCGATTGACTTACGAATCGAGTCCCAAAACTTTGTGATGCACACCCTTGTAATCGGCTAGTCACCAAAACTCCTAACTAGTTAGTTTTCGGCTTTTAAAACATATAAGAAATAGATCTAGAATACCAAACATGGCCTTAGCCGATTGTATTTAGGCACTTACCTTGCGATTTCCAAATCTCGAAAGTATCCCTTGGCTATGGAGATGTCAAAACCTACAGGATATCTGTTAGATCCACTTCTAACATTTAAATCACCTTTACATAGCCCTTGGCCGAATATGCACTTACCTTGGTTGGCTAGATCTCGAACTATCTCCCTTAAAAGTCGACACTAGCAGAGATCCCAAAATCTCTCCTTAATATTTCGGTCACAGAATAAGAATTAGCCTTTGAAATTTCGACAAGTCCTTAAAGGAAAGAATAGAAATCAAACTTAATCTTACCTCTACTAAAGAAATCGACAGCACCTATCTCTGTCACCACAGGGATATTCGGCTTGGCTTAAATAGAGTAGTCGGCTAGGACTACCTTGAGTATTCGGCTATGGCCTAGAAGGAACTTGTTTTCGGCTTCAAAGGAAAAGTATGGGATTTGGGAGGGATCGATAATGGTGGACTTAGGGAGAAGAGGATTTCGGCTTTGGCAAAAATAAAAGAGAAAGAAGAAAGTTTGCTAGGGAATTTTCGGCAGAGACTTAGTTGGGAAGAAAAGAAAATAGGTAGAATGGCCTTACTCTTCCCTTTGGTCGAAAATACTAGCCTGAGTCTCCCCAAATTGGCCAACTCTTCCTATGTGATAATTTTATCTTTTAATTATCACTTTATTCAATAATAGCATTAATCCCTCAATTAATACTAATAATAATCCATCATTTATCTTTCTAATTAACCCGAAAATTATCCTCATTTATCTCCTATCTAGCCGAATTTTAAAGAGAATAAAACTCCTCTTTTAAGAACCTTAATGCCGTCCACCTCTTTGCTCCTTATAGCAAAAATAAAATTCTTTTATTTTGCTTCCTATGTGACTCGAACCTTGGCCCCTTTCTCCTTAAACATGGCGTCACTTGCTAGGCCCTAAGTGGTGCCTTATAGCCACTTTTCCAAGCCCAATTCCATGTCAAATTTCTTCTATAAATTTTCTTAAGGCTACCTTGCCTTTGTTCCCTCTTTTAAACTTTAAAACTTAACATTTTCTATGACATTTCCTTACATTTCCAAGTTTCCAAAAATGTTCACAATACATTCATAACACATAAAACATGCCATTTTGTATAATTAAATCAAAAATGCATAAGCCCATTTCTAGGATGTTACAAACTATGTTAATCTAACACATATCTTTCCTATTTCATCTTCAAACATCACAAAACTCATATGTTCATCAATGGAATATTTAAAAATCATCATCAATTCACAAAATTGAAGCATGGGTTTTGAAGAACACTAAGCAACGATTACAAAAACGTAGAAATTATCAAAAACTGAAGCAAAACATACCTTGAATCAAACTCAAACCTAGCCGAATAAAGCTTGATCTTTTTCTTTTCTTTCTTTTTGATATTCGACCAAAGAATAAGACAAAATGGCCTATTTTATGTCTTTATTTTGTTTAATATAACATTTATAATTCATTTACTAAATTAACCTTTAATAAACGTATAAGACATATATAATTCAAGGTCATTATTGTCCATTAACCATGTTAATGGTTTAATTACTTCATAAGGCCACCAACTTTATAAACACATGACACTTAGGTGCTTTTAACTTATAACATGCTAATGTAGCATCTTTCACAATTAGGTCTTTTTATCAAATTAAACACTCAAATAACAAAGTTAATTCACAGAAATTTCACACATGCTTCATCATATACTGCAGACAGAGAAAATAATAATAAAAATAATATTAAAATATTTTTTCTGACTCGGATTTACGGTCCTGAAACCACTATTCCAACTAGGATCTAAATTGGACTATTACATGAATCACACGGGCTGGCCACACGCCCGTGTGCTAGCCCGTGTTGATACCGAACCATGTCAATATTACACACAACCGGGGCATTCTTACACGGGCTGATCATACGCCCGTGTCCCTATCGAACCCTTTTTCAATTTCACGCAGAAAAATCCAATTTTTAGCTATTTTGAGCATTCCAAAGTCTATAAAAACACACTGGGGGAACACCTAAGGGGACACAGAGTAGAACGCAGAAATTACTCGAACAACGTCGTTAGAATCATCTCGAAAGCAGATCCACTCCAAGATTGAAGATCTCCGGTCAAATTTCCTTCGAAGTTTTATTGGGTTTTTCGTGTCTTGTTGTTATTCTTATTTTGAGATGTTTTCCTCTATGAGTATGAACTAAACTCCCTAAAATACCTAGGGAGGATGAAACATATGATGGATCTTATTATTTAATTATTTGAATTACATGATAAATACTTGTTCTTGTTCTTAATTATGTGTTCTTAATCCTTGCTTTAATATTTTCAGGATATTAATCCAAGTTTGATGTGTTTAATCAGTGGAGCAAAAGTCCCTGCTTAAGAGTAGATATAACATAATTAAGCATAGTTGATTGCAATCCTAGAAATAAGATGACATAAATTTGTCGGGTTAGAGTCAAATCTAATAAGGGAATCCATAGATCGAGTTAATGCGACAATAGGGGTTTTAATTGGAAAGAGACTTCAATTAATCAACCTAGAGTCAGTTGTTCTTAGTCTTGAAAAAGATATTAACATAAATTAGAGATTTCTACGGATCAAGACAAGTGAATAAATCGTTTAATTTAAAGCTGTAATAATAGGTGAAGTCTAGGTGGATTCTTCCTTAGGTATTGTCTTTGTTATTGGTTTATTCGATTACTTTCTTCACTCTCTGTTCCGCTCACAGTTAATTAGTTTAGTTTTAGATTAAAAACAATCCATTTAATTATAGCTAGATAATAAAAAGATAGTAACTACTAGTACTTTTAGTCCTCGTGGATACAGTATTCCTGACTCACCATAGCTATACTACCATTCGATAGGTGCACTTTCCTTTTTCATATTTTAGTCAGTTCATGACATCGTCAAATAAGAGTTCCAAATAGCCATATATCAGGGAGTTCAGGCAAGCCATATCATGACACTCATTCAACATATACAGGATCACAACCGATCGCATAACAAGACGCTCACAAAGAGTTGCGTTTGTGTCTGCAACATATGCAGGACCACAACTAATTAATAAATAGGACGCTCACAAAGAGTTGTGGTAGTGATCGTTGTTTTGTCGAGTTTTAAAATTTATAAAAGAATGATTGAACCTGGAAACTAACTCTGACAATGATTTAAGGCAAGTGCACCTATCGAACAGTAGTATAGTTTAGGCAAGACCAGATTGTCAAACCCAAAGGAACTAAAAGTACTAATACTAACTTTCTTTCTATTTTCTAGCCTAAAATGTTAAGTGATTGGTTGTTTAATTAACTAACTACCAAGCTAAGACACAAAGACAAAAAGACTAAATTGGGGAGATAACTTTTAGAAAAACTCAATTGATTTAAACGATACCCTCAGGAAGAATCCACTTAGACTTCACTTGTTATCTAACACTTAACCATACGATTTCTTCACTTAGTTTGATTCGTAAGACTCCCTAACAATATTAAACCCTCTCTCTAGGTGAATAACGTCTAACCCTAGGTTAATTAATGGAAATCTCTTTCTCTGTTCATAACCCCCTAGAATAGCAGTAAATCGATCTATGGACTCCCATATTAGGTTTCACCCTAATCCGGCAAAATCACGTCACCCTATCTCTAAATGTGCGATCAACTCCGCTTAATTATGCTAGATCTACTCTTAAGCAGGTACTTTTGCTCCTCTACCTAAGCACATCAAATTTGGATTAAGCTCACATAATTAAGAACAAACTAAGTATTTATCATATAATTCAGTAATCAATAACAAGATTCATCATAGGTTCCATCCCCTTCAGGTATCTAAAGGGTTTAGTTCATAACTATAAAAGAAAACATCTCAGAAGAAAAGATAAAACAA
Organism: Gossypium bickii; assembly: GCA_025503065.1. Taxonomy (NCBI): domain Eukaryota; kingdom Viridiplantae; phylum Streptophyta; class Magnoliopsida; order Malvales; family Malvaceae; genus Gossypium; species Gossypium bickii. Next base: position 31,056,624 of record CP106712.1, read on the forward strand.
AACATAAGAAATCCTTAAAACTCCCAGAAGGAATCGAAGAAGAGATCTACCATCTTGAGTAGAATTTCGGCTTCTTGAGATGGATCAACTGGCTATCTTCGAGCGATTCTCCACAAGTCTGGCCTGTTCGAATTGGCTCATTGGCCTAGCTAAACGCCCCCTTTCAGCTGATACTTAGGGGGTTTATATAGGCTTTTGAAATAGGTGTCTTTTCCCTAAAGTATCCAAATCCGAATGAAATTGCTCTTTGCCACGACAGGGACACAGGCATGGCACACTCCCGTATGGACGATCGTCAAGCCGTGTTCGGATTCCTTTAATAAGACACGGCCATGCGAATCGGGGTCAGGCCGTGTTCTAGATGATCAGTGAGGCACGGCCGTGTGGGCTTAAGTCCAGGCCGTGTCGATTTCTTCCTTAGCCCCATTTGCTTCGTTTTAGGCCCGTTTCTTGTTCTTTTCGTCCTCCGCTACTTTCCTGAGTATAAGACATGAAAAGAAAGGATTAAGAGAACCTTTTTACATAAATCAAAGGATAAATCATCCAAAAGCATGCTAAGTGTGGGATTAAAATATGTTACTTTTATGGTTTATCAAATACCCCCACACTTAAGCTTTTGTTTGTCCTCAAGCAAAATTCTCAACTTACATTTAAAATGAACTTTCCATGATCCATAATTCCTACTGACAATGTCTCATCATAATTCATAGATAATTTATACATGGATAATTCAACTCAAAGAGTCCTAAAGATTCAAACAATCAAAGTCATAAATTTGTAGCATAAAAACATAGGTGTCTCCCCTTATCTGAATAATTACCTTTAATTCAAGATCGACAAGGATTGACATCCTCACAAAAGATTCACTCAAATCACTCAAAAAGTGTTTAAGGTTCAAAGTTAAAAGATCACTCATAAGTCAAACCTGAAAAGTTAATCCCATAGGCTTGCCTAAAAATCAAATCTCCACCACTGTAAAATGAAATAACAAACAGATCCAAAGGTCTTTAACAAGGTTGTAATGGGGCTAGGGTTAAAGGTGTGGATAAAGGCTGAATTAAAAGGTTAGAATTGAGATTGACCTGATAAATTTCCTAACTAGAAAAATGAACTATTCTTAAATAATTACATCAATTGAAAATTTTATAATACTAATAACACGAGCTTCTTCTTCAACAATTGGAATTTAAACGTGTAAGCTCACCTAATCATAAAACTAATAATGAATATACTTTGTTTTTTTTAAGAACAAACTATCATAAGAATAAGAAAGAACTTTTACAACTGAAATAAAGAACATAGTTAGGAAACTGTTCAAAATCAAATCTTCGACAAAAAGGGTAGCTAAAAAGAATATGGTGATAACAAATACAAAAGGTTTTGGGTTTAAAATAGTGGGTGAGTCAATAAAAAGGGTTGTTAGGATCAACGAGGTTCACTAAGGGTTAATTATGAAGGTAGGCTTTTTAGTGGAGTAAGTAGGTTAAAACCTGGGTGCCTTTATCATCTCTATGTATCAAATCATAACTGTGATCTTGACATGTATAATCAAGGCAAGTTCTAGAATAACAGTTCAATGTTGACACACTCATAATCAAAAAGTGAGCATGTAAAAGAATATATGCTCTATAAGGCTTAAAATCTCACGAAAATTATGGGTATTTTGATGTCAACCTTGTAAATTTCAAATTTCAGGATAATATTTAGATTCAGGTTAACAACCTAGCAAAAATTTTAATTTTGAACAATAGATTTATCATGCTTTATTCTCTAGTATTCTTCAAATTTAATCATCAATGCACAATTAACTATGACTTACTCGAAAACATATCAATAAAAACCACAAATCATCAAAAATTTCATCCTAATTAGTAATATGAGGAAATTACTTTGGAACAAGATTAAATCTAGGGATTTAAGAATAATGAAAAAGTTAGGCACTTTCTCGAAATAACTATTCACCCCCCCACACTTAAGATGTACATTGCCCTCAATGTACAAAGATAGATAATAACATTTAAGGGATAAATCAAAAGAGAAGGGGAAAGAACACTCCCTGAATTTTGGATGGATTCCTTGATTCAGAAGTGAAAGGAGGATGGGGAGGTCGGTCTGGATGACGATCCTGCGCTAGATGAAGAAATTTGAGTAGCTCACGGAGAAGTAGCCAGGAATTATTAAGACACATTTAAAATAAACTAAATATATAGTGAAAGATAAGAAAGATAAAGAAAAATGAAACAAAAATGTAAACAAAATGAAAATTTAAGATGAATGGACCGAAGGGTCCTTATTGTTGGATGGTTCGCGAGATGGGTGTGACCTCTAATACTAGGGAGGTGCTGGCGATGGCAGAAGTGGCGTGATTCCCTAGTATCTTTTTGAACCTGTCACTACGAAACTAAAATAAATTAAACTAAATTAAGCAAAAAAGAAGTAAAGATAAGGAAATTGAAGCAAAAGAGAAAAATGAAATAGAAACTAAATGGCCTCAAATGTTTTTGGCTTGTCGGATGATTAAAGCGGCTGGCATGAACTTATGTAGATCGATTCTCCTTATGGATACTGTGCTTCGATTCCATCGTTTCTTTGACATGGTTTTGGTGTAGCTCAGGAGTATAGAGGCTTGGTATGGAGATGGGAGAAATATGTGAAAAAAGAAGAAAAAAAAGATGCGTATGGGAAAATGGGGAGGATGGGGAAGTTTAAATAGAGTTTAATTCTGGTACATTCACACGCCCGTGGACCGAGGGCGTGTTGATTTACATGGCCACTTTGCACGGCCATGTGTCTAGGCGTGTTGGCTCACCCACGCCCGTTTGTGATAATCAATATGTTGGCACGTTTGTGAAACACGGGCATGTTTTGCCCGTGGTTGGTAAGTCAGTAGCTTCACACGGTTGTGGGGCATGGTCGTGCCACTTTGTCGGTGCCCGTGGAGGAGTGGTAGAGTCCATGACGTCGAAATTTAGTGGAATCTAACTTGTATCGTCCTGCCATGTTAGTACCAAGATTCTTGAGGTACACACGATCTTTGGCCATAACTGTGTACAAGGCTATGTGGCCAGGAATTCTGCACCCTTAGTTAGTTTAAAGTGAGGTGATAAAAAGAAATAATAAAATAAATAATAAAAAAATGAAAAATATAGAAGTTAATGAGGTTAGTACTCGGGTTGCCTCCCGAGAAGCGCTCGTTTATAGTTTTAAGCTAGACTCTCCTCTTATTTGTGTGTTCATAGTGGTTTAAAAATTTGAATATCTTCCCTCATGTTATCAGTGCTATTATAAAGTTTAAGTTGAGAAGCACTTACCTTAAGAGTGCCAAATGTTGAATGGCTTACCTCGACTGTTCCGTATGGGAAGATATTGCGTACCTCAAGAGGAATTTCTTTGTTCATGTTTAGGTTCGGTGTGTTGATGTGAGGATCGGCTTTATCTAATAGTACCTTATCCCCTATTTTTAAGTGATTAGATGTTCCTATGAGCTCTTCTAGAGGTTCCTTCGGTTTTACTTTGTGTGGTTCATGTTCCTCTTTAAAGTGTGCCTTCTATTCGGCTAGTTCATTGGTCTACATCCTTCGATCCTCATGAGTTATTTCTTTACAGGGTTTAGGATCGGATTGTGTCCTTTTTTGGTGCTTCCTGAAAAGAAGGGTTAACCGAATGGTTATCAAAAGAATTCACATTCTCACTTTTGTTGCTTGATGTTCTAGCCGAGTCGAGGGCTTGAAGAGTGACTGTCTCCTCTTTGCACAAAAGTATAAGTTCTTTGCATCAACATCAATTTTAGTTCTGGCAGTTGCTAAGAATGGCCTTCCTAAAATTAAGTGGAACTAATTGTCCTCATCCATGTCTAAGACAACAAAATCTACTGGGAAGACGAATTTATTGACCTTTACGAGCACATCCTTGATTATAACCCTAAGGGTTCTAATAGTTTTATCAGCTAATTGAATGCTCATCTTAGTTTGTTTTGGTTTCCCTAGACCTAGTTGTTTTGGTTTATCAGGTAGTTGCAACACATGCAAGATTACTTCTGACCAGGATGCTCGCTGAACTATATAACAGGAAACTCGAGAGTGCTAATAACAGAATGCTCATCTAAGCTATAGTATGTCTGCAACATATGCAAGACTACAACCATTACAGGAAATCCAGTAATCCATCGAATTTCATTTATTCAAACAGGACTTGACATTTTTCGGGCATTATCATTTATCGCGCTTTGTCGGATATGTTTTCAATTTCATATATATATAATATTTATACAATTCACATGCAAAACATTCAATTCAAGTGTACAATTACACATAATTTAGTTACATGAACTTACCTCGACAAATGTTCGTGTATGTAAAATCTACTAATTTGACGTTTTTTTTTTTCTCTTTTCCTCATTCTAACTCTGAATTTGGTCTATTCGGATCTATATGAGTAAATTTAACATCAATTTAACACAATTCATACTCAATTTAATCGAATTCACATTTTAGGAAAAAATTTCATTTTGCTCCTAAACATTTAATTAATGACGATTTCGTCCCTAGGCTCAGAAAATGAAATTCATGCAATTTAATCCTTATTCCAAGCCTAGAAAAATTTTACAAGTAACATTTCCAGCCCATGTATTTCACAAAATTTAGAATTTTTCCATAAATTTTACAACTTTACAATTTAGTCCCTAATTCACATTTTCATCAAAATTCACTTTACAAAAGATGTTTATCTATCAACAACCTTTCATTTTATACCATAAATTTCAAAATTTCAGCATATTCATCCATGGAAAATTTCTATACTTAGAGAACTTTTCAAATTAATCCCCAAATTAGCTAGATTAGTTTATCCCAATCTCAAAAATATAAAAATTACTAAAAACGAACTTGAATACTTACCTAATTTGGCCAAATAAGATTTCTCTTTCTTCCATTCTCCATGGCTATGGTTTCCATATTTATTTGGGAAAGATGATGATAAAAATGATGATATTTTCTTTATTTTATTATTTATCATCTTTATTTATCATTTTTCCAATTTTGTCCTTTTCTTTATTTTATTTTCCATGGATGATTCATCACCCTTAACAACTAAGTATTTCTAATGGTCTATTTGCCATATAAGGACCTCAAATTTTGAATTCTATAGCTATTTAATCCCTTTAGCTATTAGAACTCAACTTTTGCACTTTATACGACATTATTATCATATTATAGATAATAAAATAATATTAAAATAAATTTTCTTTCCAGAATCGGATTTTATCGAAAATGAGCTGTTACATAAGCTCAAGTGGTTAGACCCTAAGGTGAATTGGTTTTAGAAAATGAGGTATCGGGACCTTATTTCTATAAACTGGGCCATAAATATTTTTTATAAATATTTACGGAGTGTCATTAAGGTGGTATTAAAGTTTCATTGAAAATTTTTAATGTTTAGATAGTTAATTATTAAAAAGGATTAAATTGTAGAAGATGTAAAATTTGATCCTATTTAATTTGAGTGATTAAATGGTTTATGGGATAAAGGAAAAGGGACTTAAATGGTAATTGTAACAGTTCGATTTATACCCTAGTCGGAACAGTGGTTTTGGGGCCACAAATTCGACTCCGTATAATTTTTTTAATATTATTTTCTGTGACTATGATGTGTGAATATGCATGTGATAAAGTTTCGTAAGTTAATTCGTCTGTCTGTGTGCTTAATTTGATGAAAAGATTAAATCGCATAAAGTTTAAGAAGTGGCTTTTCATTTGATTAATGACCAAATTGATGTGGCTTTATTATGGTGGAGTCCTTAAAAGCCAAATAGTCCATTTTTATGATATAGTGGATGGCAAATGACATGAATAACCTTGTATCAAAATGTTTTATATATTTAATTAAAGGGTTAAATAAGTAATTTATGTATTAAATTATGTTTTGATTAAATAAAACATGAAAATGGACATTCATTCATGCATTCATCCACTGAAAACACGAAGAAAAGAAAAGTTTTGAAGCTTTGTATATTCAGCTATTTACAAGCCAAATTTAATGTATGTTTTCGATTGGTTTTCGATAATTTTTACGTTTTTGCAATCGTTGCTTTGTCTACGATCAAGTCCATGTCTCAATTTTGTGTATTGATGATGTTTGTGAGATATGCCATTGATGATATGTTGAGCTTTGTGATGAATTTAGTTGTTAAATGAACGTTTTAAGCTAGATGAACATACCTTGTTCTTGAATTTTTGATGAACTTAGCTAATGAGGGCTAAATTAAGAAAATAGCAATTTGAGGGAATAAATTGCAAATTTGATTGAAAATATGGGCTTGTATGTGATGTATGAACATTCGGCTAAGCATGAGTATGTAATGATTTTTTGAATTTGATGTTTTGAGAAAAATGGACTAAATTGATAAATTGTGCAAATGTGAGGGTTAATTTGTAAATAGCCCTAAATGTGTGTCTTTGGATTGAATTGAATGAGTTAGTGAATAAAAGGGTTAATTCTGAATATGTATAGATCAAGAATCGAGGAAAATGGACTTAGACCGCAAGAAAACGAAAGTAACCGAGTAGCCGTTTCCGTTTCTGTTAAATTGAATCCGAGGTAAGTCATTATGCAAATAAACATATTCGCATTGAATTATGTGTTCTTATGACCATTACTATCGATGAATACTTATTATATGATCTGTTCACGAATTCCGAGATAAGGATTACTTAGTGACAATGTCCGAGAAGTCCCGTACGAACCTAGGAATAGATAGGAATAGCTATGTCATGACATAGGTATCTGTTCTGTTTTTATCATGTAAGACCACATCTGGGACGTTGGCGTTGATTTGAGATTACGTGTAAGACCACATCTGGGACGTTGGCATTGATATGATCTTTAAGTGGAAGACCACGTCTGGGACGTTGGCATCGATTTGATCTTTATGTGTAAGACCATGTCTGGGACATCGGCATCGTATTGATTCGTGTAAGACCCTGTCTGGGACAGTGGCATCTATATCTAAGTGCATATAAGACCTCGTCTTTGACGTTGGTATTATACAACTAGTCCAAGCTTTCTGAGTATCCTACTAGATTCCTTACAGTTCAACGGGCAAGTCTGTGATATAAATGGCTATGCAAATAGTGAATTCGTTTCAGTACGTTGAATTATACACTAAGTGTGTATATAATGTAAGTATCTATGTGATCTTACTATGATGAATATGTATATTGGGATAACATTATCATATGTGATAATAAGCATGAAAGAGCTTTGTTTATAAGACTTTTGAATTTATGAATGTGGCAAATATGGCCAAGTACATGAACCAAAGCATATATGTAATAGTTTGCTAAGTAATTAAGATGTGCTAATGTACCTATGTGCATATATGCCTTTTATGTTAAGTTTATTTGTATTATGACTTACTAAGCTTTTGGAAAGCTTACTCTCTGTGTGTGAGTTTTCTCTGTTTATCGGTCGTCAAAGCTACTGAAGGCTCGAGACCGTCAAGGATCGTCATCACACTACTAAACTAATTTTTGTACATTTTGGAAATGTATATAGCTAGATATGGAATGTATTGGCTAGTATTTGATATAAGTTTGTTATATGAATTTGGCCATGAGATTTGGCTAGTTATGATTTGAGAATTTGCTTGAATGAATGTGATATGTGAAGTATGTTTTTGGCATGGCTAGTTGATTCATGTAATGGTCATGTTTTGGTTAAGTAATTGATTGAATTATGCTTGTGATGAGATGAGTTTTAGTCTTGTAATTTGGAGGGTTATTTTGGTATGTTCTTGGTTACCAAATAGGCATGAGATGTCTTAATGAATTTGCTTGTAGGTAAGAGCCTTGTGGGTGGCATTTTGGCCTTGCAAATGGCCTATTTTGCCACACGGTTGTGGCACACGGGCGTACCTAGTGACCGTGGGGCTAAGTTAGTAGCTAGCATAAGAGTACACGGCCTTGGCACACGGACGTGCCTAATAGCTGTGTGATTTTTGACAGGATTGTTCACGGCCAATGTACACGAGCGTGCTTGGTGGCCGTGGAGCAAAGGTCAGTTTCGACCACGGGGGGGACACACGGGTGTGTCTAGCAGTCGTGGGAGGCACACGGCCTGCCCACACGGGCGTGTAATCCCTGAAACTTAGAATAGTTTTAAATTTTTTGAGAATTTTGTATGTGTTACGATTTAGTCTCGACCCAGTTATAGCATGTTTTAGGTCTCAATTACCTAATAAGGGGACATTATGGTTGAAGTTAATATTCAATTGTATGACATTTTTGTAAACGTTTTCAATCTGTTCAGTAATGTTTTTAACCCTAGTCCAACGACGAATACGGGTTAGGGGTGTTACAGTAATTAAACCATTCAAGGAGTTAGTGGACAATTATGGGCATGAAATTGGTGTTTTATTTATTTATTAACCAAGGTTAAAATGGTAATTTGATAATTAATTAAATTAAATAAAGCATAAGTAAAAAGATAATGGTTGTCATCTTCCTTTCTCATTTTTGTTTCAACCGAAAGTCATGGCTATGGAGAAGCTAAGTTTGGCCATATTTCATTTCATGTATCGTAAGCCATTTTTCACCAGTTTTTAATAATTTTTATGTTTTTGAGATCGTTGCAACTAGGTCCAGCTAGCCCGTACCTTCTATTTTGAAACTGTTAAAGATTTTGAAGGTTGTCATGGATGAATCTATGTGACTTTAGTTATTAAATGATGAATTTGGAATGTTGGTTGATATTTAAAAGCATTTTGTTAAGTGATTTTGATGAATTTTTTTATTAAGGACTAAATCATTGAAATAGTAAAAGTAAAAGGGTTTGATGTGTAATTATTGCAAATGTGGTTTGTTTTGTGTGCCATGAATATTTGGCTGATGTGAATTGGCATTAAAAGTGGTTAATTTGCATGTTTTAGGCCTAAGTACTAAATGGAATAAAAGTAAAATGTTAGGGGCAATTTTGTAAAAATGTCAAAATGACTAAATTGCATAAAATACATTGTTTTAATATACAAATTAATAAACTGAATGAAATTATTAATTTAGATCAAGATCGAGTGGAAAATCAAGGAGTATGGAAAATTACCAAAATGCCCCTAAACTTTACCTTTTCTACAATTTAGCCAGGTAAGTTTGTACATTTAAATAGTGTTTTAAATTTATGTTTTAAATGCTATCATGTGATATTATCATATTATGTCTCGCTGGAAAAAATCCAACGACGTATCGACGACTATCGACCATGAAAAGGGATGGTGACGACCATCAATTATGAAAAGGGATGCTGACGACCATCGAATATGAAAAAGGATGGTGATGACCATCAAATATGAAAATGGATGGTTTCGACCATCATTTAGCACACTTTGTGTAAGCTTTGGTAAGGGTTCGATGAAATTCACTTTGATATTATGGAAAGGTATGAAGTCTGTATATTCATAATTACGGAAAGTATGATTTAAGTGATGTTATGTTTGTGTACCATACTTACCATATGATGATATTGCTAGTTATGTGTTTAATCACTAGCTTGTGGCTATGGTTAATGTTATGTGTTATGTAAATGAAATGGTAAGTGCTCTATATGAACCAAGACATGTATGTATGAAAGATTTTGAAATGGTGAGCTACATGAAAAATATGTTATGTTGAGATGGATGATAAATCCAATTGAATCATGCTCAAGTATATTGGTTATCCATGTCAAATTCATATGAATCATGTTTAAATGAACTAACATGTGTTGTTGATGTGCTGAGGCTTATGCTGAGCTTGTGGATAAGATTAATGTTTATGATTATGCTTGTACTATGCATATGAAACAGGTAAGAAAAAGGGAATGAAACGATAAGTATGTAATTGGGATGTGTTCTGATGTTATAAAAGGTTTAATGTGATAAATGAGGTAACTATATATGAGCAAATTGCTTATGCTATGGATGAATCTACCTATGTCATGGATGAATACGCTGAATCGAGAATTAATAATGTTGTTTAGGCTTGTGATAAGCATTGGGAACAGAATGGAAAGTAAGTAAATAAAAAGATACATATAATGTAAACACTCCTTACCCATATTCAACGCCGGAATAGGTTACGAGGCGTTACTAGGCTTTTATACATAATCAATCATACAATTCCGAGACTTTACTTTCTCTCTAAATTTAAAATTGTTACTAACACCACTTAAACAAGCCTACAAGGCCTAAATCACACTTTAAGAATAGCTCGAGATCAAATCAAACCCTTTAAGAGATCCCTAAAAGTCTGAGAAAATTTTTCATTAAACAATCCACACGCCCGTGTGGAAAAAGGGACATGCCCGTGTGGCATATCACATGCCCGTGTTCCACACCCATGTGGAATTATTTCTCAATTCAAACCTACAGGGGTTTTCACATGGCCGGACACACTCCCGTGTCCCTGGCCCGTGTCCCTCACACGACCTCGACACGCCCATGTGCCAAAAACCTTGGCATTCTGTTTCTGACGTCATCATCCCATAAATGTCACACGGCCTAGGCACACGCCCGTGTCCTTCGACCATGTGGAAAATTAAATTCCTAATTCAGGTGTAGACTTCACATGGCCTAGGCACATGCCCATGTCCATGGTCGTGCCTTCCACACGGCTAAGACACACGGCTGTGTCTTTGCCCGTGTATTTTGTAATGGCCCAATTTTGGGGCTAACCAGAATAGTAGTTTCGGGACCACTAATCTGAGGTTGAAGAAAATTACTTTAATATTATTTTATGTGTTATAGCAAGTTTTTAAGGATGCATGAAAATTTTGGTGCCTTAATTTTAGCGATTGTATGCTTAATTGTGAAAGAGGACTAAATCACATAAAGTGTGAAAGTTCTATTTTACAAGCTAGAAGTGTCTAATAGCTATGGAATATTAAATTGGAGGTCCTTAAAGTGCAATTAGATCTCCTTAAAGATGATGGCCGGCCAAGGGAACCAAGAGAGAGACAAGAGCATTAAATGAGTCAAAAATTTGGTGGTGTTAGGTGACTAAAATAAATAAAATAAGATAAGTAAAGAGAAAGCTATCATCTTTTTCATTTCTTTTCTTCTTCTACCAAAATTTTCAGCAAGAAATAGGGGTTTTAAATCTCAAACTTTCAGCCAACATATCCTCTAGCAAGTAAGTGATTTTAGAGGTTTTTCTTGATAACTTTTTTACTTTTGGAACCCCCAAAGATTAAACTAGCTAAGGAGGGGACTATTTTACAAAATGGTTGAAAGTTTAAGGACTTTCCATGAGAGTGTTCATGTTGTTTGCTAAGTTTTTATGGAAGAAAATCAACGTTAGTCAGTTAAGGAACAACTTTTGTGAAAGGTGTTACCATGAAAGCACCTAAATGGGACCTATTAGTAAAGGTTGAATTTGTCTAATAAATGCATGAAATAATTGGTTTTGTGAGTTGTTGTAAGAGAAATAAATGTTCAACTAGGCTTGTTTAATGAGAAAATGTGATGCAAAATGATTTACGAGTCTAGGGGCAAAATCATAATTTTGCCAAAGTAGAATGGCAAAATGGTCATTTTTGCCGAAGTAGAAATTTTGATATATCATGAATTATAAAGTGATTGAATGAGTGAATTTTATTATTATAGTTCAAGAAGAGCGCGAAAACAACCTTGATCGAGGAAAAGGCAAGGTTACGGACTAAAACGCTGATTAATACCTTTTACACCGAGGTAAGTTTATGTGTTAACGATACATTTTTAATACATATGTTGTTACTCCTTGGTGCATTGTATGAATGAGGTCAATTATGTTTGAGATTGATTGAAATTGATAAATTGTAACATCCCTTATCCATATTCTATGCCAGAACCGGACACGAGGCGTTACCATACTTAACTCACATGGTCATACGACTTTGAGCCATCAAATTTTATTGCAAATTAAAACTTTTCCATTCACATGTCTAGCATCCTTATAATGGGCCTATGAGGCACTAAACGTACTTCCGGAAGATTTCAAAAATAAATCGGAAACTTTTACGCACTAAGAAAAATTTTACCTAAACAGGGGCCACACGCCCGTGTGAAGTGGGACATGCCCGTGGGGGCAGGCCGTGTGGTCACACACGCCCATGTCCCTCACCCGTGGTCGACACTGACTTATTTTACATGGTCGGACACATGCTCATGTCCCTTACACGGCCTCGACACGCCCATGTCTCAGCCCGTGTGCCAAAACCTTGACATTCTGTTTATGATGCCATCATCTCACTAAGATCACACGGCCAAGGCATATGCCTGTATCCTTAGACCATGTGTCGAATTAAATTTCTAATTTCAGGTGCAGACTTCACACGGCCTGGGCACACGCCCATGTCCTAGGCCGTGCCTCCCACACGGCCGTGTCTCTGCTTGTGTGTTTACTACTAAGCATACTGACTTGCAATTCTAGCATGCAAGGGAACACACGACCGATCAACACGCCCATAGGGCTGACCGTGTGTCACACATGGCCTAGACACTCGCCTGTGTGTCTACCCGTGTGGACAATTAGATGGCTATCTACTAAGCCATTTGCCACCCTATCAAATAATCACTCATACCAAAACATTTCAACATATAAGATGGCCAAATGGTACCTCTATGAACTCAAAAAGAAACAACACATTCACAAAAGCATACACTTCATAAAATTCATCTTCATTAAACATAAGAATTAGCCAAGTATTGGCCCAACTTTAATGACCATTTACAAAATGAATTGGAACAACCTTAGTAGCCAACACATTTGGCTTACCAATATGACATAACAAAATACTCAAGTCCTATACATGCCATATTCAAAATACATCTAATTTGGCTATACCAATTTGTGCTCGATAGTGTGATCTCTAATTCCGACGTCCGCGAATTCTCGAGCTAATTATGCATTACTACAAGGAAAAAGGGCAATGAAAAGAGGTAAGCATAAAGCTTAGTAAGTTTGTATGGAAATAAATGGCAACAATAAGCTCACAATATAATCCATCCATGGCATTAATTAACCATACACAAATCATAGGCTTCTTGCCATATTTATACATACTCACACTTGCCCTTATTTAGCACATACCATGCCACATCTTGTAATTGTTTCTTCGTGGATTACTCACGAGTACCTATGTTAACTCAATCACATAACTTTAGTAAAATCCTCTTCACTATTTCTAAGCTAATCAATTCATCCCAATAATTCACTAGGGATACTCAAGGATGTATGTTCATAAACATAAGCATAACACGAAACCAATGCCACATCCTGAATGTGGCCTTACATGGGGTCATTTCTGAGTGTCGATGCCATACCCCGGATATGGTCTTATACAGAATCTCTTATTAAGCATCGATGTCATATCCCGAATATGGTCTGATACGATTCTCATACTCAATACCGAAGCCATATCCAAGATATGGTCTTATACAGAATCTCAATTTGGTGCCGAGGCCATGTCCCGAACATGGTCTTACACAGGACCTTGTTCATCTCATATCTTGATGATAGCATTTTCACACTTATTATAGTCCCACCGGGACTTCAACATCTCAATATTTATCATCGTTCTCATATAACACTAATATTCAATTTCATAGAATGTCATTATAATATCAACCATTCTCAAACATGCTAGCATGAACATTGAATTATCACATACAAACTTACCTCGATTTCAAAATAAGATAGATCGTCGATCTAGTCCAAGACTTTATTCTTCCCCTGATCAATGTGGACTCTTGCCCTATAATAGCAAATTAGCTCGTTTCAATCATCACATTAATAAATGTATTTCAAAAAAAAAATCATGCTTTGGCAAAGTTACCATTTTGCCCTTGGACTTTGCAAAATGACCATTTTACCCCTAGGCTCGGAAATTAATTCTAATCAAATTTCTACCTTTCATGAGCCTAGGTAAATATTTATTTCTCTTATGGCTATCATCAAAATCCAACATTTCACATATTTACTACAAACTTTATAACCTTTACAACAAGGTCCATTCAGGTGTTCTCATGGCAACACCTTTCACAAAAGTTGTTCATCTAACAACCAAGACTCATTTTCTTCCATAAAAATGCAGCAAATAACAATTAAAGCTCTCATGGCACTCTAAAATCTTCACCATATTACAAATTAGTCCCCTCATTTGAAAGCTTAAGCTTTAGGGGTTCTAAAAGTACAACTATCTTTAAGAAAATCATTAAAATCACTTACTTGAATAGAGAAGAGCTTGCTGAAATTTTGAGCTTTCAAAACCCCTATTTTGTTTGCAAATTTTAGTGGAGGAAGATGAAGAGAAAAGATGGATATCATCTTTTTTTTTTATTCTATTTATCAATTTAACCCACCTACTACATCAACTTTGACCAATTTTGCTTCCTATTGTCCCCTATGGCCGGCCAACCATTTACAAGGGGCTAATTGCCTTTTAAGGACCCCCAATTTACATTCTATGACTATTTGACACCTTTAGCTTATAAAATAGAACTTTCGCACTTTATGCGATTTAGTCTTTTTTCGCGATTAAGCAATAAATTGCTAAAATTAAAGCACCAAAATTTTCATACACTTATACCATCACACTCTAACTCATAAAATATCATGGAAATAATTTTCTCTAACCTAGGATTAGTGATCCTGAGATCACTGTTTCGACTAACCCCTGAATCGGGCTGTTACATAAATAGTGAATAATTTTCATATGAACCTCGGAATAGATATGTAAGTGCGGAAAAATATCTGTAAGTATTCTTATTGGTGGGCTATGTGTGATACCACCGTAATTATTCTTTTTGATGGGCTGTGTGTGATACCATCGTTTGTATTATCATTTGGTGGGCTATGTGCATAACCACCGTAAATATTCTTATTGGTGGGCTATGTGCGATACCACCCTATTATTGATTAATGGTGGGCTGTGTACGAAACCACCAGGTACTTAGTATTATTCCGAATGGTTCATCGAGAAATTGTCTATGTAAATGTTTCATGTG
The DNA here is from genome assembly GCA_025503065.1 of Gossypium bickii. Taxonomy (NCBI): domain Eukaryota; kingdom Viridiplantae; phylum Streptophyta; class Magnoliopsida; order Malvales; family Malvaceae; genus Gossypium; species Gossypium bickii. The sequence goes on from CP106712.1 coordinate 31,071,634, forward strand.
GCTTTGTGGTGATGAGTACAGGATATGTGAGCAATATAAATGTTATACGATTGGAAGGTGGTAAGAGATGAGATAAGTAAGCATCGTTATGAAAATGTGAATTATTCTTGTTTAGTATGAAATGTTATTGACTGATTAGCACATGCTATGATGCTTATTGTTTACATGTAAACTTACTAAGATTAAAGCTTACTCCCTTTCTTTTCCCTTGTTTTATAGTTTCAAAGAGCTGGCTCGAGATACGAAGTTAATTTGAAGATCGTCCACACTATCAGCTTATCTCGGTATATTAGACTTAGCATTTTGAGTATGGCATGTATAGGGGCTAAACATAGTGAAATGTTTTGTTGTTTTGGCCAAGTGTGTTGGCTCTTTTAAAGATGAACACTTTTGTAAATGGCCATATTTAATGGCTCATTATTATATATATGAAAAGATGAGGTTATTCATGAATGTGTATGATTCATGATTGAGTTGCTTGGTAAATGGTTGAATGTGATTGATGTTGTATGAGTTAGGGTGATAAAAAAAGCTTGGCAAATAGCCTTGTTCTTGTCCACACGGGTAGGCACATGGGCGTGTGTATAGGTCGTGTGTGACGTACAATCACTCCTATGGGTGTGTGATCAGGCCGTGTGTCCCCTGCATGTTAGTGTTGCAAGTCAGTGTCGACCACGGGCTAGACACACGGGCGTGTTCCTAGGTCGTGTGCCCCTTATTTGGTTGTTGACATCACAAATAGAATACCCAGGTTTTCACACACGGGTGATGACACAGGCGTGTCTAGGCCGTGTGAAGGACACGGGCGTGTGTCCGACTGTGGGAAAACCCTTGTAGGTTTGAATAGAAAATAAATTCCATACGGGCTAGGGAAATGGGCGTGTGTGACCATACGGTCTACCCACATAGGCATGTCCCATTTCACACGGGCGTGTGGCCCTGTTAAGGCAAAATTTTTCTAAGTATACAAAAGAACCCGGTTTGATTCTGACGCCCTCCGTTTGCATGTGTAAGGCCTTGTAGGCCCATAATAAGAATGCTATAAACGTGAATGAAAGATTTTATATTGGAATGAAATTTGATAGCTCAAAGTTGCAAGTTAAAGTGCATTAAGTCCGGTAATGCCTCGTACCCTGTTCCGACATTAAATTCGGGTAAGGGGTGTTACATGTTTATTACTGAGCATACTGACTTGTAAACCTAGCGTGCAATGGGACACACGACCTAGCCACACACCCATGAGACACACGGCCTAGGCACACGCCCATGTGGACAAGAATAGGGTTATTTGCCAAGCTCTTCTTGTCACCCCAACTCATACAAGCATAATTCATATTCACCCATCAACCCATCCATGCATAACTAAACCAAGAAAATCAACATGCTACTTGTACAATCATGAATAACCTCATCTTTTCATAGATTAGTAATAAAGAGCCATCAACAATGGCCTTACATAAAAGAGTTTATCTTTGAATGAGCCAACATATTTGGCCAAAAATAATATGACATACAACTATGTCTAGTCCCTATACATGCCATACTCAAAATTCTAAGTCTAGATATATCAAGATGCGCTGATAGTGTGGGTGATCTTCTGATTATCTTCGTATCCCGAGCTGGCTCTTTGACACTATAAAACAAGGGAAAAGAGAGGGAGTAAGATTTAAGCTTAGTAAGTCCACATGTAAACAATAAGCATCATACTATATACGAATCAATCAAAAACATTACATACTATGTAAGAACAATTCACATTTTCATAATCATGCTTACTCATCTCAACTCTTACCATATCCCAACCATATATCATATACAACGCTCACAATTATTTCTACTTATGCCCTACACTTATCACCACAAAACCACATGAAATATTTACTTAAACAAGTTTCTCGATGAACCCTTCGGAATGATACAAAGTACCCGGTGGTTTCGCACACAGCCCACCATTAAACAATAATAGGGTGGTATCACACACAGGCAACCTGTGGTATCGTACTTAGCCCACCAAATGATAATATAAACGATGGAATTGCACACAGCCCATCATGAATAGATAACAAGGTGGTATCACACACAGCCCACCAACAATTACATAATTACAGATATTTGACCGTATCCACATCTCTATTCCGAGGTTCATTCAAGAATTACTCATTTTCTATCATTTTCAATCAATCTCACCAATAAGTATTTACATCCATACAATGCATCAATAGGTAACAACATATTTATTAAAAATGTATCTTTTACATATAAACTTACCTCGATGCAAAATATGTTAATTTACGGCTTAATCCGTAACCTTGCCTTTTCCCCGGTCAAGGTTGTTTCCATGATCTTATTGATCTAAAATAATATAATTTACTCATTTAATCACTATCTAAATAATGACACTTCAAAATTTCTACTTAGGCAAACATGACCGTTTTGCCCTTATACTTTGGCAAAATTATGATTTTGCCCCTAGGCTCGTAAATCGTTTTTCATCACATTTTCTTAGTAAACAAGCCTAGCTGAACATTTATTACTCTTATAACCATTCATAATACCAATCATTTCATGTATTTACTACTCAATTTATAACCTTTACAAATAGGTCCCTTTAAGTGTTTTCATGGTAACACTTTTCACAAAAATTGTTAACCTAACAACCATAATTCATTTTATTCCCTAAAAACTCAGCAAACAACACAAGCACTACATGGAAAATCCCTAAACTTTCAAACATCTTGCAAAATTCCCCTCATTAGCTAGCTTAAGCTTTAGGGGTTCCAAAAGTACAAAAATTATCAAGAAGGACCTCTAAAATCACTTACTTGCAAGAGAATAGCTTGGCTGAAAGTTTGAGCTCCAAAAACCTCTATTTTCACTTCAATTTTCATTGGAAGAAGAAATGGGAATAGTAAAAGATGATATATTCTTTATTTAATCTTATTTTATTCATTTAGTCACCTAATATCACCAAATTTTTGACCAATTTAATGCTCTTGTCCCCCTTGTCCCTATGGCCGACCAACACCCTCTCATTGGCCTTTTTGCACATTAAGGACCTCCAATTTAATATTCCATAGCTATTAGACAACTCTAGCTTGTAAAATGAAATTTTTATGTGATTTAGTCCCTTTTCGCAATTAATCACACAATCGTTAAAATTAAAGCACCTAAATTTTCATGCATCCTTATAATCATGCTATAACACATTAAATAATATTCAAATAATTTTCTTCAAGTCTCAGATTAGTGATCCCGAAACCACTATTCCAACTAGCTTCAAAATTGGGCTGTTACATATAATCTTATAAAATGGTTGATGATTATATATTATGTCTCATGAAATCCTATCATGTTATGAATGGTCAATAAATATGTGACATTAATTCACTTATTCATTTGTGAGTTGATGATTATGGTTTGATAAGTCTTGAGACATTGGTGTAGGTTTATATTTAACCTATAAATTTCATTATTGAAATGGAAAATTATGCTTAAAGTTTATACGAGCTTACTAAGCATTCATTGCTTCTGTAGTTATTTTCCTTTACTTTATAGATTATCGGAAGCTCGACCGAGTTGGAAGCTAGTCGGAGATCCATTACACTATCCATCGATTTTATCTGTAGATTTTAATGCTTTGGTCGTGGTTATAATGGCATGTATATGTGGACTATGTCTAATGATCAGTTGATGATATTGGCATGTAATATTGCTATGAATTTGTGAAACTTATGTTATTTTGATGCCTTGATGGTTGGTTTGTGTCATTTAGGTGGGTTGATGATGCATGTGAGGAATAGTCAAAAGGGTAAGGTTATTTTGATATGACATGATTCTAATATATGGTATGATTGATATGTATCAATTGTGATATGTTTTGGCATGGAAGCTAATTGGTTGATAAATGGTAAATGTGCCCATGTTTAGTTTGACTTGATGATTTATGTTTGAGGTGCCGTTTGGCATATTGGTTGTATGGATAAATGACCTATTGAATTGGTCTTAAAATGCATGTTTTGGGTATGTTTTAATGCTTGAAATAAGTGCAAATGGTATGAATGTGTGGATGGGTATTGGGTGAAAGAAATGACTTGAAAATGGCCTATTTCTTGTCCACACGACCTAAGACACGGGAGTGTGACTTAACCGTGTCTGACACACGGCCGTGTGTCCCCTGTAGGTTTTTAAAGGTTGCATTTTGAAAGTTACACGGCCTAGCACACAGGCATGTGGCTTGGGCATGTGAACCAAGTCAAAGAGTTACACAGGCACGGACACGGGCTGGGACATGGCTGTGTGTCCCTACTTCGAATGTCCACACAGCCTGAGACACGGGCGTGTGTCTCAGTCGTATGAATCACACAGCTTGGTCACACGGTCGTGTGACCCCTATAGTGTGAGTTTTTCCATCTTTTTCCATGAAGTTTTAAATGTTTTTGATTTAGTACCGAGTCATTTCTAAAGTGTTTCTAAGGACTCGACGGCTCAAATTAGAGACGTTATGCATATGTTTGATTGAATTTTCAATGATTATGAAAAGTTGAGAATGAATGATTTGAGTTATGTTTTGTCTATAACAGCCCGATTTTGGGGCTAGTCAGAATAGTGGTTTCGGGACCACTAACTCAAGGTTAAAGAAAATTATTTTAATATTATTTTATGTGTTATAGCATGATTATAAGGATGCGTGGAAATTTTGGTGCTTAATCGCGAAAAAGGACTAAATCGCATAAAGTGGGAAAGTTCTATTTTACAAGCTAGGAGTGTTTAATAGCTATGGAATATTAAATTGGAGGTTCTTAAAGTGCAATTAGACCACCCTAAAGGTGATGGCTGACCGAGGGAGACAAATGCATTAAATTGGTCAAAAATTTGGTGATAGTAGGTGACTAAAATGAATAAAATAAGATAAATAAAGAAGATGTCATCTTTTACTATTTCCATTTCTTCTTCCACCAAAATTTGAAGCTTTCAACCAAGCTATTACTTTGCAAGTAACCTTGACCGGGGAAAAGGCAAGGTTACGGACTAAACCGTCGATTAACACATTTTGCACCAAGGTAAGTTTATGTGTAAACGATACATCTTTAATACATATGTTGTTACTTATTGATGCATTGTATGGATGTCAATACTTATTGGTGAGATAGATTGAAAATGATAGAAATGAGTAGTTCTCGAATGAACCTCAGAATAAAAATGTGAGTACAGATAAATATCTATAAATATGTAATTGTTGGTGGGGTATGTTTGATACCACCTTGCTATTCATCCACGATGGGCTGTGTGCGATACCATCGTTTACATTACCATTTGGTGGGCTATGTGCGATACCATCGTAATTATTATTATTGGTGGGCTATGTGTGATACCACTGTAATTATCATTGTTGATGGGCTGTGTGCGATACCACCCTATTATTGATGAATGGTGGGTTGTGTGCGAAACCAACGGGTACTTGTGTCTTTTCGAAGGGTTCATTGAGAAACTTGTTTAAGTGAATATTTCATGTGGCTTTGAGGTGATAAATGCAAGGCTTAAGTACAAATAAATGTGAGCAATGTATATGATATGGTTGTGATGTGGTAAGAGTTGAGATGAGTAAGCATGTTTATGATAATGTGAATTGTTCTTACATAGTATGTATTATTTTTGATTGATTAACATACGGTATGATGCTTATTGTCTACATGTAGGCTTACTAAACTTAAAGCTTACTCCCTTTCTTTTCCCTTATTTTATAGTGTCAACGAGCCAGCTCGGGATATGAAGATAATCTGAAGATCACCCATACTATCAGCATATCTTGGTATATTTAGACTTATCATTTTGAGCATGGCATGTATAGGGGCTAGACTTAGTGAAATGTTATGTTGTTTTGGCCAAGTGTGTTGGCTCTTTTAAAGATGAACTCTTTTGTATAAGGCCATAGTTGATGGCTCATTATTAATAATCTATGAAAAGATGAGGTTGTTCATGAATGTACATGGTGCATGATTGGGTTGCTTGGTTAAAGTATGCATGAATGGGTTGATGGTTGAATGTAATTTATGTTTGTATGAGTTAGGGTGATAAAAGAGCTTGGCAAATAGCCTTGTTCTTGTCCACATGGGTAGACACACGGACGTGTGTCTAGGTTGTGTGTGACACACGATCAGCCTCATGGGTGTGTGGTTAGGTCGTGTGTCCCCCGTATGTTAGTTTTACAAGTCAGTATGCTCAGTAGTAAACACATGGGCAGAGACACGGCCGTGTGTCTCAGCCGTGTGGAAGGCACAGCCATGGTCATGGGTGTGTGCCCAGGCCGTGTGAAGTCTGCACCTGAAATTGGAATTTAATTCGCCACACGGTCGAAGGACACGGGCGTGTGCCTAGGCTGGGTGACATTTTTGAGTTGATGACATCAGAAACAGAATGCCAAGGTTATGGCACACGGGCTAAGACACGGGCGTGTCGAGGCCGTGTGAGGGACACGGGCTAGGGACACGGGCGTGTGTCCAGCCGTGTGAAAACCCTTGTAAGTTTGAATAGAGAAATAATTCCACATGGGTGTGGAACACAGGCGTGTGATATGTCACACGGGCGTGTCCCTTCCTCCACATGGGCGTGTGGAATGTTTAAAGAAAACTTTCTAAGATCTTCCTGAGATCTTCCAAAGAGCTCGACTTGATCCCGAACCATTTCTAAACTATGAATTAGGCCTCGTAGGCTTGTTTAAGAGGTGTTACCAAAAGTTTTAATTTGGAGTGGAATGTCAGGTCTCGATGTGGTGTGATTGTTTGCGTGTTTGCGTATAACCCTAGTAATGCCTCGTACCCTATTACGGCTTTGAATACGAGTAAGAGGTGTTACATTGTCAGTAATACTCTGTAACCCTATTTCGGTGACGGATACGGGTTAGAGGAGTTATAACTCTCACCAACCATGATATCCAAATCCTAAATTTAACTCTGGTTTACCTTAGACAGACCTTTACTTACAATACCTAAAACACAAAAGAAGAAGAAAAACTTTGAAACTTACCTAATAAAACCAAGAAGTAAAGACTCTAGAAACACAAGACTTGAAAAAATCTTTAGGCTTTCAACATAATAATGTAAGGAACTGAGAAAATTTTGAAGAAGCCCTATCAATAAAGAGCCCAAGAATGCCTAGCATGATTTAAAAAAAACTAACAATATTTTTTTAAAACCAATTGAGTGTAGACATGTGTCCCTATAACTATGATTTGTCAATTTATATGCCTTATCAGCAATAAACACATGGCTCTATTAATAACTAGCGAAAACTTAAATGACACACATCTCTACCAAAATCGAAGTCCTCATGATTATAGAACACATGTGCAATACACAACTCCCCAGCCATATGCATTGTTCACGTATAGATTCCCAAGCTTTTTACCTCACTTGAAAAGTATAAATCCAATATGTCTTTTCCTCGTCTCAAGGAAGGTCACATTATAACATTCCCTTCAATTAGAGTGCAAATGTTATACAAGCCTCACTAAAGTGGATTTTGCCAACCAAAACCTTGCCATCGGGCAACACCTTGCCAAATTTGATCCCCACAAGTACATGCATGATCAACACGTGAAATGCCTCTAGGCTACCTTGCTAAAGACAAATGTTGATCCTCTTCCTCGCATGAAGCTCACATGGAACTTTATCAAGTCCACATCAGTCGAATCACAGGTAGATCGTCAAATCCCTTAAGCCATTATTGCTTAGCTAGAAAGGCATTTCCCCTAAGGAACTAACCATGTCAAGACCAACATGGACACATATCAAGGCTAGAGGGCAAGGGGCAATCAACCTCGCTTATAAATACCCTTCTTTGGCCTTAATGAGTTTCTTCTTGAACCTCTTCTTTTTATGTTTTTACCTTGCTCAACCTCCCTCTCAAGCAGCTCACAATGCATCTCCACCATGTGAACCGCCATTTTTCTCGTCCTTTATTTCACCCTCAACAAATTTAAAAGTATTACATTCGTATGATTGCGTAATAAATACAACATATTTATATAATCAATACAATATGTCTAATGCATTTATTTTATTATTGTCTAAAATTTTAATGTAACTAATATTAATTTACATAAATTTATTACAAAGTACAGTACATATACATAAATTAACGGATCCAATTTGGAGCTTGATTTTGTACATTTTAAAAACATAAGTGGCCATTGGTGCAAGTCCTGCAGAATTTGGCAGTAAAGATGGATAATCCCCGGAGATGGAATACGTCATAAATCATAAATCATAATATATGTACCAATGGTTGTTTGCTTACATAGTCATAGGTAGTTGATGCATTTTTAACAAAAACCACAACGTTATGAACAAATCGTGGCTATCCTTGGCAATTGGGACAATCTTTGTTGGGTTATTATTGATGTGTTTGTGCCACTTTGGAATATGAGTTGCGCACTTCTTTTTAACATATAACACAGTAGCTTTATATTGTTCAAAAAAAAAAAAACATAGTAGCTTTATAGCCAACAAGTTACTATTCCAGTTACAATAATTTATATAAGTTTAATAAAGTTAATCCTATATCCTAAATGTTAATTTTCCAGTTTTAGTTGTAAAAAGAAAAAGGGAAAAAAAAATTTTCAAGTTTTAGATTTATCTGAATTGGCTAACTACTTGTATAATGGTTCATAAGTGGGGAAAAGGAAACTACCTTTACCATTCCATTATCCAAAACTCAGCAAACCAAGTCAGGAACGCATAAAAGTAAGGATGACTTTGTAATTTCCAGACATTGATTGCTCTGCAATAATTGAATATTATATGTTGGAAGTTGGAACTGCTGCAGCAGCAGCGCAAAGCATAGACTTGGAATGAACTGAGAGAGAGAGAGAGTGATGAACGCGACGCTGTTCTGCTTCACCACGCCGCATCAGGAACATATGCATAAACCTATCACCATAGCCTCACACGTGCCTTTCTCTCTGTACCTTTGGCAAATCCTTGCCTGTCAAATATTTATAGTTTCACCATAGATTTAATGTGACAAAACAATAAACACTTTTGGAAGATACTGAGGAATAATATATAGTAAATTCAATTCCTTGCATCCGATCTTGTAAAAATTTACATTTCCTGAATTGTAAAAAGAAAGAGAAGACCAGACAAGAAAAAAAAAAAAAAAAAAAACCCCAGAGCAGGTGTAAATAAAACAAGGAGAAAAAGATTTTATGTGCTACAGAAGGCAAGCTCAAAGCAAACAGAGACATGCAAGCTGATGTACAGATAGATAAACCCCCACCTCAAAAAAGCAAAACCTGGAGCTCTCTTTTACGGAACCAAACCCACCATCCGCCTCAGCACATCACCTGGAAATTCAATGGTGTTGAGTCTCCTGAGTCGGGGGTTGCTGATGCTGATCCTCAGCATCACCACTAGTAGTCTCCTCCTCCAGTTTCTCACCCTTTTCACCACAGCAACAGCTCTTATCGCCGAAAGAAGAAGACCTGCTAGAAGAAATGGGGGTGGCCAGGAACGTTGGCTTTACTTCGCCTGCCATTATCACAAGAAACTTTTGTTCCATAACAGGAGCTCCTCCTTTCTGGGTCTCATCTCCTGCTTCCAAATCTCTGTCCCCTTCACCTCTCTCGCCATTCTCAAGGTACCCTGACAGTTTCCAATAAGAACAAGCAAGTATGAGGAGCGCAAAGGCTATGAGACCAAGCATGGCAGCCAAGCCGCCGAACAAGTAGGGAACTGGTGAATGCCATGGCGAGTGTGGAATCGTGGAAGGCGACGCTGCTGTGACATTGAATGTCTCTCTTGCTGCCATTTTTGTTTGCTTGTAAGCAAAGCTTCTACAAGGGAAAGCTAAACTGCAAAGATGGGTATTTTTGTTTTCTCTCTTTTGGTGAGCGTTGGGGAGTGGTTGCAAAGGTATTTATAAAAGGAAGAAAATGGAGAAAAGTGGGAGGATTATTTTACAATTTAGGTGATATATGGCGTCACTTTTGTACAAATATTGAACTGGGGGCTTCTTCGGGAATTTCGGAAGAAAACAGTACTACGGGCAAACCACTTAACGAGTAGAATGTAGAAACTGGTTTTATAAACACTACAAAGTTAAAACCAATGATTGGTTATCTAATGAAAATAGCTGAACCCTTCACTTCCTCTTTCTAATCATATCTATGCGGATTGCACATTTCCACCTGTGAAAGTAAAACTCTTTTATTAACTGTATGTCTCTGGATGTTTCAGTTTCACCATTTTTTACATGTACAACTGCAGGGTTTCATGGGTTGGTCATATAATTTGATAATGGACTTTTTCAAATCGGATCTTAAGAATCGACGTACGACTGGTCTAGCTTCTATAGAAACATTGATTATTAAGTACACTGTTTTTGTGTATATATATATAGATTAGAAGGCAATTGAAGTTAAGGTGTAGTAATTGCTAGAAAACATGTGGCTGTTCTTGCAATTATTGTATTGTGATGGCCATGCAAATATATCACACAGCTATAACAATTACAAAACCAAAATTCTAAGTTTAGAAATTAATTGGAAGCATTCGTGCTTCAATAATTTGGTAAAATGATAAGAGTTACCTATAATTCAGTTGGCCACCCATGATTAGTTTTTGTTTTTTTTTTTTTTTCCTATTTTGAGTCCACAAGCCCTCACAATGGTATTTCAAAACATATTAGATGTTGAAGTTACCAAATATGTTTATCATTTTAATTCATTGAACCTTAAAAACTATTTTCGAAAAATTAATAAACAAATATCTTATTATTAAATGATTTCATAAGATTATGACGAATTGATTTAATGGTGAAATTGAGATTTTGAAAATTTTGAGGTTTATAAATAATTTTATGATTTATTATAGTAAAATTAAATAAATATTTTGATTGATTAGTTGAGTTAATTATTATTTAATGCTTTATCAACAAAATAACATTTTAAAACAATGGCAAACAAAAACTCATACTTAAAATGATTAAGTTGGGGATTAGAGAGTGCCCATGGTACAAAGACATATATTGGATAATGAGTAGGAATAAATGAGCTCTAAGAATAATAATATAGAAGGACAAAAGCAAAAAGCTTCTTTGGTTCCACCATTTGCCTAATTTGCGAATTGTGATATAAAATAAATTGGAAATTTCTTTTGTTGCATGATTGATTATATGTTTTGAGTGATATTCCTTTTGGCCTTCAAACCATCCAAAAATAACCACATGATGCCAAAACTATTTGGTACGGTTATAATCGATCAATTATTATTATTATTATTATTATTATTATTATTTTGAAATTAATAAAACTACATTTTTGTAAGAGTATTTTTTTTCACATGTTTAAGTGCGCAAGTTATAATAAATTAATCGTAATTGGTAATTTTTAGTTACTATATAATTTATTTGTGATAAAAAAATATTTCTTTTTTACTTATTCTGAAGACGAGTTATCCCTATAACTAAGGAGGTTGGTAGGGCTCCGGTCACCCTCAAATAAAAAATTTTTTATTTAGGCCTTTTAAAATTTTTAAAATTTTAAATTAGTAGAGGTAGAATTGCACTTTAACCCTTAAAATGATAAAATTTTGATTTAATCATTTAGAAATTATAAACATAGGCTATTAAAATGGTGAAATTGCATTTGTACTATCGTGAAAATTACAATTTAATTTCGATCCACCTAAAATTTTTTTTCTTAACTTTGCCCTTGCGTATTATATTTTACAAAAATTTTACTCATCTTTTTAAATTTAAATTTAAATTTAAATTAATTATTTTTTATTTAATATCTAATTATTTTAACACATGTATTAAATATTTTTTTTATAATAATAACCAAACATGTTATAAATGCTTAATCTTTATATACCTATATATAAGAGGAAAGGACCTTCCTCATATTGACAAGTGGCACACAACTACCATACTTCTTTTTTTTTTTTTTTTTTCAATTTATAAAAATACCTAATTTTCAATTTTGATCATTTTAATATGTTTAAATTGAAGATTTAATTATTTTATTTTTATTTTTAACATAATATCGTCTTTATATATTTTTTATGATGTTATTAATTAATTTAATATTTTTATAATTTTATAATTAGTTCAAATAGTTAATATTATTAAATTTTCAATTAAAATATTATGTGATTATTTATAATTTGAAGTTGAGTTTTTAAATCTAAAAAGTAGATAGATTAAAATTTTGAAATAAAAACAAAAGGGCTAAATTCTAAATGTATAAAGTGCGGAGACTCAAAGTTATGACCGTTGAACCGAAATGAACCGATTGGAGTATTGGTCCAAAGAGAGACATCAAATCGATTAACCTATGAATTGATACGGGCAGGTTAAGACAATCTAAAAAACCCAATTAATATTGTTTTTTTAATTTTTATAATTTTTTAATAAATTTATTTAATCGAACCTTATACATCAGTGACGTGACTAATTTAACCACCAATTTGATTTAAATTTTTTTCTTAAAATATATTTTAATTTTCAAAATTTTTATTTTATAATTTATGGTAAACAAATAGTTAACTGAAAGTGGAGTGGGGGTGAATCAATCATAGTCATAATTTTAACTCAAGAGTGGAGAAAAAAGAAAACGGATGAAAACATTAAGGGTGGGGTGCGCAAGGCGGTTCCCAAAAAAAAAAAAAATGTTGCTTTAAATTGATTTTTGGGCAAAATCTTGCAGTAGAAAGAGAGAAAAAGCTAAGGGGGGATTGGATTTATATGGTATGGTATGACAGGGGAGGAACTTAAAACGGTTACCTAATAAACATAAAACGGTTTCATGCAAAAGCTTGGGAGGAACTTAAAACGGTTACCTAATAAACATAAAACGGTTTCATGCAAAAGCTTTTGTATTGTACGTGATTCTTCTGCCAACTCTTGTGCTTTACACCCTTATCATAGTTATTTCTTTTCCTTATCACTTTTTTAGAAGAAAACAAAATGAAGCATATTTCATACTCTTATCATATTATTTTAGTTGCGAAATGTTATCTATAGCGTCACAGGCATTAATTGAAATATACTAGATTATGACATATTTATATAAGTGGTAACTATAAGTAATAAATTTTTAAAAAGTTAATATAAAAATTAAATATCATTTTAGTTAAAATAGTAAAGGTGGAATATTATAATATAAAAAATAAATAAAAAAATTAGTTTTAATAGGTTTGATGGATTTTTTAAATTATTTAGGTCTAAAAATTATTAAAATATTATAAAAATTTTGAAAATAAAAAAATTTATAGAAATGCTATAATTTTTATTAAATATCATAAAATTTTAAAAATTATAAATACTATTAAGTATTATTAAAATGCTATGAAAATATTAAATAAATATTAAAAAAAGTTAGAGGTTATAGAAAATTGAATAGAATAATTAAAATGATAGCAATTTATAAAATTAATATCAAAATTATAAAAATTTATTAAAAGTATAAAAAAGTAGTAAAAATTTAAAATATACATGAGAAAATTATAGAAATTTTTGGTTATATTGAAGTTTTTTATTATATTTTAATGGTTAGATTGAAGTGTAATCTAACTTGTATGAGGTGTTGAGCAAGAGGTGTAAGAGGTAATGAGTTCAATGTTTGGTGGCTTAAATTGAGTATGAGTAACGATTTTAGTTGAGAAGAGATGATGCAATAGACATTTATAAGGATGAGTTAAGGTATGACTGTAACGCCCCTTACCCGTATTCTACGCCGAAGCCTGGTACGAGGCGTTATCGTACTTAACTCACTTGGTCATACAACTTAAAATATCTCTTTCACCATCAAAACATTCTCATTAAGGACCTACGAGGCCTTAAACATGCATACGGAGGGTTTCGGAATCCAACTGAAAACTTTAGTGCACTTAAAAATTTCACCTATACAGGGGCCACACGCTCGTGTGAAATATGACACGCCCGTGTGGGCTGGCCGTGTGGTCACACACGCCCATGTCCCTACCCCGTGTGAGATTTATTTTCATTTCGAACATACAGGGGTTTTCACACGGCCGGACACACGTCCGTGTCCCTCACACGGCCTCGACACACCCGTGTCTTAGCCCGTGTGCGAAAACCTTGGCATTCTGTTTATGATGTCATCATCTCACTAAGGTCACACGGCCAAGGCACACGCCCGTGCCCTTAGACCGTGTGTCGAATTAAATTCCAATTTCAAGGAGCAGACTTCACACGGCCTGGGCACACACCCATGTTCGTGGCCGTGCCTATTACACGGGTGAGACACATTGCCGTGTCTTTGCCCGTGTTGTAACGGCCCGATTTTGGGGCTAGTCGGAATAGTGATCTCGGGATCATTAATCCGAGATTTGAGAAATTTATTTTCATGTTATATTATGAGTTAGAACATGATAGCACATATGCATGAAAATTTTGGTGCTTTAATTTTAGCGGTTTCGTGTTTAATCGTGAAAAAGGACTAAATCGCATAAAGTGCGAAAGTTCCATTCTATAAGTTAAAGGTACCAAATAGCCATTGATTGTTAATTAGAGGTCTTTAAAAGGAAATTAGACCCCTAAAGATAACATCGTCGGCCATAGGAGACAATTGTGTCAAAAATTGGTCAAAGTTGTTGATAGTAGGTGGACTAAATTGATGTTTTATATTAAAATAAAGAAAAAGAAGATATCATCTTTTTCTCTATTCTCCTTCACCAAAAAATGGAAGCAAACTAAAGGGTTTGAGAGCTCAAATTTTCAGCAAGCTTCTTTCTTTGCTAGTAAGTGATTTTAATGGTCTTTCTTGAAGAAAATTGTACTTTTGAGACCCCTAAAGCTTAAGCTTTCTAATGAGGGTATTAACGTGTAATATGGTGAAGAGTTTAGAGTTTTTCCATGAGAGCTTCTACTGTTATTTGCTGCATTTTAATGGAAGAAATTGAGACTTAGTTATTAGATGAACAACTTTCGTAAAAGGTGTTAGCATGAAAACACCAAATAGGACCTTGATGAAAAGGTTACAAAATTGGTAGTAAGTATGTGAAATGATGAGTTTTGATGATAGTCATAATAGTATTAAATGTTCACCTAGGCTTGTTGAAGGTAGAAATACGATCAGAATTTATTTCCGAGCCTAGGGGCAAAATGGTCATTTTGCCAAAGTCTAGGGGCAAAATAGTAATTTTTCCTAAGCATTATTTTTTGAAATGCTATTATTAATATAGTGATTAAAATGGGTTAAATTGTTATTATAGAGCAAGAAGAACCGATGACCCGCCTTGATCGGGGAAAGAACAAAGTCTCGGACTAGATTGACAAGCTAACTCATTTTGAAATCGAGGTAAGTTTGGATGTGATTTGAGTAACATTTATATTAGCATGTTGAGAAATGCCTAACCTTATGTTAATGCATGATGCACTACCAATTTGAGTAGTTAACTTGAATGAAATGTTGAAAGCCTAATGGGCCATATTGATTATAGAAATGCTATCATTGAAATATGAAATAGATAAGGTCCCGTATAAGACCATGTCCGGGACATGGCATCGGTGCAGAGTTGAGATCCCATATAAGACCATATCCGGGATATGGCTTCGGTGAGGGATATGAAAAGCGTATAAGACCATGTTCAGAATATGGCACCGACTCATGTTAGGAAATTCCATATAAGACCATATTCGGGATATGGCATTGGCATTTAGAGGTAATCCCATATAAGACCATATCTGGGATATGGCATTGGCAGTTAGAGGTGACTCCATGTAAAACCGCCTCGAAGACGTAGTATTGGCTTTATACTTACAGTAGTGGCAATAAATACACGTCTTTGACTATCCCTTGAGAAGTGTGGGATACGTAGATGAATTTAGAAATAGAGATGTGAATGATATTTAGGTCATGTGAATGAGTCACAAAGAACCGGTTTCGATACGTGGCACGGCATGTGCTATACAAGGGAAATTGTAAGTAAGTATTGTCAAGAAGCTTTGACTTGCGTAAAATTAGCTAATACCGTGGATGGATTACTTTATGAGCTTTTCATTGTTGTTTATTTCCATGCAAACTTACTAAGCTTTATGCTTACCATTTTTCACTGCCCTCCTTTCTTGTAGTATTGCCAAGGTAACTCGTGGACCGTGGGCGTAAGAGCTCGGAAATCACACTATCGACAACACTTTGGTATAACAATTTTAGGCTTGTTTTGATTATGGCATGTATAGGGCTCAAGTATTTTGTTAGGCTGTAATTTTTAGTCAAAGTGTTGACCATGTAAGTTTGTAAAAGTCAGTTTATAGATGGCCTATTGAGTTAAACAAATACTTGGAAAACTCTTCTATTTAATGAAGATGTAATTCATGAAGTGTATGTCCCTTCTTATTTATCATGTAAGTTGGAATGAGCTCTAGATTTGCTTGTGGCTAGGAGGTGGTATTGTTCTGAATGGAGGAATGTATGTGCTAACTCTAAGGTGACAATGGCTTAGTATATAGCCTGTTATTTGCCCATATAGGTAGACACACGGGCGTGTGTCTCGACCGTGTGAGAGGCACGGCTAGCACATGGGCTTGTGCCCAGGCCGTGTGAAGTCTGCTCCTTGCACTTAGAATTTGAATCATTACACGACTGGAGTACACAGGCGTGTCAAGGCCGTGTGACTTTAGTCAGAATAGACCACGGTTGGAAGACACGGGCGTGTCAAGGCTGTGTGAAATTAGTCAGTGTCGACCACGGGTGCCTTAGGGGTACACGGGCGTGTCCCTAGGCCTACATAGACGTATGGGCCCTGCTTTATTGAAAGGTTTCCCGAACTCGTGAAAATTTTTGGATAAATTTTGATACTTCTTGGAAGCATATTTAGGGCCTCCTAGGCCGGATTTGTGCGAGCGATAGGGTTAAATAAAATTTTATAACCCTATTTTATATGTTTAAGAAAGATTAGCTATGTAATGCGTTGAACTCTGTGCCAGCTCAGATACGGGCAATGGGTGTTACATTTATTGGTACCAGAGCTCTGATTTAGTCGATTCTAGGACTAACGTAGAGTAAGTACGAGTCTAGCTATACATGCCATACGTAAGAGTGTTTGAGTAATGATAGTGTGATGACTCGTGACGTATAAAATTGTGTTTTATGTAGTAGATGAATTCTGATCCAGACCAAACTGCAGCCGATAATACTGCGAGTAACGCGCCGCTCTGGCTCCAGGGACCGAGCCAGCTAATAGTAGACCCGAGACCTTGGGTTAGGGGGAAGAGGCTCGAGAAGCCTTTCTCCACATGATGAGCAATTGGTATACTGAGTATACCCAAGTGAATCCTAACGCTCATACCCCTCCGCCCCCACCTATCCCTCAACCTGCTTCAGTAGCTCCTCAAGTGGTTGAGGTAGTGAGAAGAGAAAGGCCTCTGGTGGATAAGATTTCGGAAGCAAGGAGCCGAGGAATTTCGATCGAATAAGAATGATGACCCAGAGAAAGCAGAATTCTGGCTCGAGGATACCATCCGGGTATTCGATGAGTTATCCTGCACGCCTGAAGAGTGCTTAATGTGTGCGGTGTCACTCTTGAGAGATTCAGCCTACCGATGGTGGAACACCCTAGTGTCGGTGGTGCCAAGGGAGAAAGTTAGTTGGGAATTCTTCCAAGAGGAATTTCAAAAGAAGTATATCAGCCAGAGGTTTATCGACCACAAAAGAAAGGAGTTCTTGGAATTGAAGCAAGGTCGTATGTCAGTGACCGATTACCAACAGGAGTTCGTAAGGCTTAACAAGTATGCACGAGAGTGCATGTCTACCGAAGCCATCATCTACAAGAGGTTCGAGGACGGATTGAATGAAGATATCCGTTTATACGTGGGAGTTCTCGAATTAAAGGAGTTTGTAGTGTTGGTGGATAGAGCCTGTAAAGCAGATGAGTTGGCTAAAGAGAAGAGAAGAGCTGAGTATGAGTCTCGTGACTCGAGGAAGAGACAACTGAACAAGTCTCACCAATCATCATTTAAGAAATCAAGGGATTTCACTACTCGATCAGTCACTTCAGCGGGGTTCTCAGCCCGAATAAAGACAAACAATTCTCGGGATCGAAAGGGCAAACCATATCAGTTGCTAGTATGGGCAACGTTCGACCGAGTAGATGGAAATGCCCTCAGTATGGCAGGCGTCATTTCGGTGAGTGTCGGGCTAATGAGAAAGCCTACTTCAAATGTGGGTCCTTAGACCATTTTATCAGAGATTGTTCCCAGGTGGACGAGAAAGAAAAGCCCTAGAATGCAAGATCGGGAAGTACCACTAAGGGAATACCATTGAGAAACCCGGGGATTGAAATGGGAAGTAAGAATCAATCTAGAGAGCAAGCTGCTAGAGTCGAGGGTAGAGCACTGGCAAGGACTTATGCCATTTGTGCTTGTGAAGAGGCATTTTCCCCCGATGTAATCACGAGTATATTCTCTCTCCATAATACTCGTGTTATAGCTTTAATTGAATCGGGGTCTACCCATTCATATATATGCATAAAATTAGTCTCTAACATGAGCATGCCTATAGAGTGTACCGAATTTTTCATAAGAGTGTCTAATCCCCAAGGCAGGTGTGTGTTGGTTGATAGAGTTTGTAAATGGTGCCCTTTGATGATTGCGGGTCATTGTTTCCCAGTCGATTTTATGTTATTACCATTTGATGAATTTGATGTCATTCTTGGGATGGATTGGTTAGTTACCCGCGGTGTAATTGTGAATTGTGGGAAGAAGCATATCGAGTTGAGAGATGAAAATGGTAATTTTATTCATGTTGAATAAGATAAATCGGATATATCACCAATGGTGATATCAACTATGTCGGCTCAGAGGTACCTAAGGAAGGGATATGAGGCTTATCTTGCCTTTGTGTTGAACACTAAAGAGACTAAGTTAAAAATTGAGTCAGTACCAATAGTATACGAGTACCTAGATGTTTTTCCAGAAGAGTTGCCAGGGTCATCTCCGGATAGAGAGATTGAATTTGAGATTGAATTATTTCCGGGTACTGCCCCTATTTCTATTACTCCATATAGAATGGCTCCAACCGAGATAAAAGAACTGAAAGCACAGTTGCAAGAATTAACAGATAAGGGTTTCGCGAGGCCGAGTTTTTCTCCATGGAGTGCTCCCATTCTATTCGTGAAGAAGAAAGATGGTTCCCTGAGACTATGTATAGACTATCGGCAACTCAATAAAGTGAGGGTGAAGAATAAGTATCCGTTGCCGAGGATCGATGATCTATTTGACCAACTGAAGGGAGCTATAGTATTTTCCAAGATAGATTTGAGGTCAGGGTACTATCAGTTGAGGGTTAAGGACTCAGATATACCGAAAACTGATTTTAGAACTAGGTACGACCACTATGAATTTTTGGTCATGCCTTTTGGTCTAACAAATGCCCCCGCGATCTTCTTGGATTTGATGAATCGCATTTTTTGACCGTACTTGGATAGGTTTGTTGTGGTCTTCATCGATGACATATTGATCTACTCTCGAGATGAGAACGATCATGTAGAGCATTTGAGTATAGTTTTACAAGTTTTGAGAGAAAAACAATTGTATGCCAAATTCAGTAAGAGTGAATTTTGGCTCAAGGAAGTGGGATTTTTGGGGCACATTGTCTTGGGAGATGGAATTAGAGTCGACCCGAGTAAAATTTTGGCAATTGTTGAATGGAAACCGCTGAGGAGTGTAACTGAAGTGAGGAGTTTTCTAGGCCTAGCAGACTATTATAGGCGTTTTATCAAGGGGTTTTCCATGATAGCTACACCGATGACGAGACTTCTGCAGAAAGATGTAAAGTTTGACTGGACAGAAAAGTGTCAACAAAGTTTTGAGAAACTGAAGACACTATTGACTGAGGCTCCTATTTTGGTGCAACCAGAACCGGAAAGAGAATTTGTGGTTTATAGTGATGCGTCATTGAACGGATTGGGCTATGTACTTATGCAAAAGGGAAAAGTGATTGCATACGCCTCTAGGCAGTTGAAGCCGCACGAGAAGAACCACCTGACTCATGATTTAGAGTTGGCCGCAATCGTGTTTGCATTAAAAATTTAGAGGCACCATTTATATGGTGAAAGGTGTCGGATTTTCATTGACCACAAAAGCCTAAAATATTTGATGACTCAAAAAGAATTGAATTTGAGGCAATGAAGATGGTTAGAGCTGATAAAAGATTATGAGTTGGTAATTGACTACCATCTAGGAAAGACAAATGTAGTCACCGACGCTTTGAGCAGAAAATCATTATTTGCACTAAAAGCCATGAACACTCAGATGACCTTGTTAGATGATGGTTCCGTTTTAGCCGAGTTGAGAGCTAAACCATTGTTTCTTCAAGAGATTTGTAAGGCTCAGAAGGATGATAATAGTTTGCAAGCTAAGAGAGTTTTATGTGAGTCAAGCGTTAAGACAGACTTTCGAGTAAATCATGATGGATGTCTAACATTTCGAGATCGAGTTTGTGTACCCAGGAATGATGAGCTCATTCACAAAATTTTGCATGAAGCACATAACGGATGTTTGAATGTACACCCAGGCAGCACAAAGATGTACCATGATTTGAAGAGATAGTATTGGTGGTTGGGTATGAAGAAAGATATTTCTGAATTTGTATCAAAATGCCTGATTTATCAGCAAGTGAAGGCTGAACATCAAGTACCTTCGGGTTTACTTCAGCCCCTTATGATTCCTGAGTGGAAGTGGGACCGTGTTACCATGGACTTCGTGACGAGTTTACCGTTGACTCCTAAGAGGAAAGATGCAATATGGGTACTGGTTGATAGACTCACTAAGTTAGCCCACTTTATACCAGTGCAAGTCGACTATTCACTCGATAAATTGGCAGACGTGTACATGTCTGAGATAGTAAGACTTCATGGTGTACCGTTGTCAATCGTTTCAGATAGAGATCTAAGATTCACGTCACGGTTTTGGAAAAAGCTGCAGGAAGCTTTCCATCCACAAACTGACGGGCAGTTAGAGAGGGTAATTCAGATACTAGAAAACATGCTTCGGTGTTGTGTATTGGAATTCCATGGTAATTGGGAGAAATACTTACCATTGGTGGAATTCACCTACAATAATAGCTTTCAATCAAGTTTGAAGATGGGTAAGTGTCGAACGCCCTTGTATTGGTCAGAACTCAGAGAGAAACAAATACACAAGGTTGACTTGGTTAAGGAAACAGAAGAGAAGGTAAAAGTGATACGTAACTACCTGAAAGTCGCCTCGGATAGACAGAAGTCCTATTTGGATTTAAAAAGGAAAGAGATAGAATTCAAAGTTGGTGATAAAGTGTTTTTGAAAGTATCACCTTGGAGAAAAGTCCTCATATTTGGCCGGAAGGGCAAATTGAGTCCTCGCTTTATCGGACCTTATGAAGTTACTGAAAGGATAGAACCGGTAGCTTATTGGTTAGCCTTGCCACCTGTGTTAGAAAAGATTCATGACGTCTTTCACATATCCATGTTACGTCTATACCGTTCAGGACCTTCGCATGCTATAGAGCTGACAGATGTAGAGATACAACCAGATTTGACATATGGTGAAGTTAGAATTTTGGTTCGTGAAGTCAAGCAATTAAGGAACAAAAGCATAGCCCTAGTGAAAGTCCTATGGAAAAGGCACGGTATAGAAGAGGCTACATGGGAGTCTGAGGAATCGATGTGAAACCAATACCCCAATCTTTTCACTGGTAATATTTTAGAGGACGAAAATCCTTAAGGGGGGAATATTGTAACAGCCCGATTTAGGGGCTAGTCAAAATAGTGATCTCGGGATCATTAATCCGAGATTTAAGAAATTTATTTTCATGTTATACTATGAGTTAAAACATGATAGCACATATGCAAGAAAAGTTTGGTGCTTTAATTTTAGCAATTTCGTGTTTAATCGTGAAAAAGGACTAAATTGCATAAAGTGCGAAAGTTCCATTCTATAAGTTAAAGGTGCCAAATAGCCATTGATTGTTAATTGGAGGTCTTTAAAAGGCAATTAGACCCCTAAAGATAACATGGTCGGCCATAGGAGACAATTGTGTCAAAAATTGGTCAAAGTTGTTGATAGTAGGTGGACTAAATTGATGTTTTATATTAAAATAAAGAAAAAGAAAATATCATCTTTTTCTCTATTCTCCTCCACTGAAAATTGGCAGCAAACTGAGAGCTCAAATTTTCAGCAAGCTTCTTTCTTTGCTAATAAGTGATTTTAATGATCTTTCTTGAAGAAAATTGTACTTTTGAGACCCATAAAGCTTAAGCTTTCTAATGAGGGGATTAAAGTGTAATATGGTGAAGAGTTTAGGGTTTTTCCATGAGAGCTTCTATTGTTATTTGTTGCATTTTTATGGAAGAAATTGAGACTTAGTTGTTAGATGAACAACTTTTGTAAAAGGTGTTAGCATGAAAACACCAAATAGGACCTTGATGAAAAGGTTACAAAATAGGACCTAGGCTTGTTGAAGGTAGAAATACGATCAGAATTTAATTCCGAGCCCAGGGGCAAAATGGTCATTTTGGGTGTTGTGACAACTAGTCTTGGTTTTCCTAAGTGCCGAATTTTTCTGCTTTATCCTATTTTGCGTTTTTATGCTCTACCTTGGTGATCAAATTGCTTTTGGGCATTTTCTTTACTTATTTCTTTAAGCCGAACCTTGTCTCTCTACTCTCGGTCTTAATCCTTTATTTGGCCCAACCCTTGTCCCTCTTCTCTCACAATCAAAGTCGACTACACTATTATTCTTTCCCTCTTTATTCACCTTTCTTCTCCTCTCAATATCTCTTGGTATTGGCCGAACTTAACATCTCTCTTGTTCCTTGAACTCCTTTTCCCCTATTTAATACTAAGCCGACTACTCCTTGGTCTTTTAATTTCGATTTTACAAGACTTCAGAGAAATCAGTTGGCATTTGTATGTTCCTTCTCTAGTTCACTATTATTCTAAGTATTACCGAAGAGTGAAAGGTGCAAGTGTTCTCGAGTTGTCATAACCCTGTCTCCCAATATTTGATTATGGTATTTTCGACACCTTATTTTTGGGTATAGGCCAATTACTCATACTTTTTGGAAGTGTTATGTATACGGTTTTGGGCTACATTATAATCGGTTCTATCTATCTATCTGTCGTGTGTGCAGTTAAGCGCCAGGATATGTGTGGTTGTTTCTAGCCACGATCTAAGTATAATTGGCCATACTCCATTTGGTCAAGGTAAGCAGGAGAATTGTTTAGGGATTAGATGACTACGAGCACTATTAAGTAAGAGACTAACTGAAAGTTCGAATCAATGTAGGTTTGTGCCAATATGAGTTTCACTAGCTCTCGTGAAAAAGGTGTGTAATTGTACTATTTGTAATAGCTCGATTTAGGGCCTAGTCGAAATAGTGGTGCGAGACCACAAATTTGAAGTAGAAATATGAGTTCTAATGATTTTTATGAGGCTCATGAGGTGGTTGCATGATTGTGTGAACATTTCATGAAGAAATTTTATTAATTAGTGAATAAATTGTCCATTAGAACTAAATTGCAAAGACTAGGAAATATGAGATTCTAGAAGATTTAAGTATGAAATAGCATCATAAAAATTAATAGAGGTCCTTATTTAGCAATTAGACCATTAAGTATTATGATGGACAAAAATGGACATGGGAAAAAATCTCAAGAAAGGGCCATTAAGGGCATTTTTGTCATTTGGTTAATTAAAGAATTAAAAGGGAAAAATAAGCCAAATCATGTCCATCTTCTTCCTTCTTGGCCGAAAATCACAAGGAAGGCATAGCTAGGGTTTCTTCAACTTTCAAACTTGATAGTAAGTGCATCCTAGCCCCGTTTTTAATGTTCTTCGTATTTTTGAGATCCTCGTAGCTCGGTTTAGCTATTTCTAGCTATATTTTGAGCTAGGGTTTATGTTTAAAAATTTACCCATGTATGACATGCATGTAGTTTTATGTTTTATGGAAGAATATGGAAGCTTGATGCATGATAAACATCTTTTTCTAAGTAATTTTCATGAAAAATGCATAAAAGGACCAAATTGTAAAAGTTGTAGAAATGGCCATACATGAGTGAAATAGTGGAAATTGAATGTTGTTATAGTTGAGAATAAGACTCGGTTAGGCTTGAAATGCAAGAGAGTTTAATGAAAATCATTTTACGAGCCTAGGGGCAAAAGTGCAATTATGATAAAATGTAGAAGCAAAAATATAATTTTTTCCAAAGTATGAAATATGAGTCAATTTAGTCAATGTAAGTATTAAACAAGTTAAATTGTTATTATAGATCAAGAAACGTGAAGCCCGGACTGAAACCGAGGCAAGAACAAAGTTGTGGACTAAATTGCACATCTACACATATTTTAGAGTACCGAGGTAAGTTTGTATGAATTTAAGGCTACATATACTTTTATGATTAAATTACTTACTATGTTGTATAATGTACATTATTTTCATGAAGTTGATTAACAATGCCTAATGAGAAATTATATGAGAACAAGTAAGTGGAAGTCCCAGTTGAAGATTCGGAATAACGAGGATACTTATGTCACTACATGAGATAAGGAAAGCCCGTGTAAGACCTTGTCTGGGACATGGCATCGGCACTCAATGAATGTAGGTACAGTATAAGACCATGTCTAGGACATGGCATCGGAACTGAGCGTAGATTCTGTGTAAGACCATGTCTGGGACATGACATCAGCATCGAATAAGGAAGATCTCGTGTAAGACCATGTCTGGGACATAGCTTCGGCACTAAAGGAAGATCTCGTGTAAGACCATGTCTGGGACATGGCATCGACATCGATTTAAGAGATCCCGTGTAAGACCATATCTGGGATATGGCATTAGCATCGAGACTCATGTTTAGTGAGATTGAGTATCCTCTGATATTCCGAGTAATTCAAGGGAAAAATAGGCAAGTATGAAAGAGGTAACATAAAAGCTAAGCAAGTAAAGATAGTAGTAAGTTAAGTTATTCAAGGTTGATAAAGAGTTTTATTTAAGTTAAGAAAGATGAAGATTTGAGTTTATGTTACATTAGCAAAAGTGCTAAACTATGTGATTAAGTGATACAGTTACCATGATTAAAATACGAGTATGAAAGTAATATATAATATGTGATGAGTAAGATTAAGCATGAGTAAGTAAGCTCAAGCACTTGAGATTTATGTATTCTTGTTTCGTGATGGATGAATTTATTATGAGCAAATATGTTGCTATATGAATTTTCATGCAAACTTACTAAGCTATATGCTTACTTCTTTCTTTTCTTTCTTCCTTGTAGTTTGACCAAGCTAGCTCGGGGATCATAGACGTCGGAGCTCTGATCACACTATCAATCATTATTTTGGTATAGTCAAGTGTTTTATTTTAAGTATGGCATGTATAGGGATTATGTCATTTTGAGTTATATCATATTAGGAGCCAAAGTATTGGCTATTAAGGTTACTATCCTTTTTGTATATAGCCAAAGAAATTGGCTAATATTTATTAAGTTTCATACCTTATTGATGATGAGTTTTATGAATTCTACAGGTGATGTTTCAAGGGTTGTTCATAGTGTATAAAGGCCATGTTATGTACTACTTGAGTTGGTATAAGTGTGTTGATGTTTCAGGGTGACAATTGGCTTGGAAAATAGCATCTAAGTGTCCACACGGGTAGACACACGGGCATGTGTCTAGGCCGTGTGTGACACACGGTCAACCTCTATGGGTGTGTTGATAGGCCGTGTGTCCCCTGCATTTAATTGTGAGAATTCAATTCGTCACACGGGTCAGCACAAGGGCGTGTGCTTACGCCGTGTGCTCCTTAAGGGGTTGCTGATGTCATAAACAGAATACCCCTAGTTTTCACACACGGGTGAGGACACGGGCGTGTCTAGGCCGGCCATGTGAAAACCCCTGTAGGTTCCAAATAAAAATAAATTCTACAAGGGCTAGGGATATGGGCGTGTGCGATCACACGGCCTGCCCACACGGGCGTGTCCCAATTCATACGGGCGTGTGACCCCTGTTTAGGCAAAATTTTTCAAAGAATGTAAAAGTTTTCGATTAAACTCTGAAACCTTCTGGATGTATGTTTAAGGCCTCGTAGGCCCATGATATGTATGTTATGATTAAGAAGGAGAAGTTTTAAGTTGGAAGGAAATTTATAGCCCAATACTTCATGTTCAAGTAAGGCTAAGTACGGTAATGCCTCGTATCCTGTCCCAGTGTCGGACATGGGTAAGGGGTGTTACACTATTGTTTTTGTGATTCGGCAAAAGCCGAAAACCCAAAAAGCCAAAACTACGACATTGGAGGCCTTACGAGTATGCGATCGCTCGTGTGGTAAACCAAGCCCACAACCGTGGGCGGTAGGCTGAAGAGGCCACTACGAGTGTTCTCATGCATTTGGGCCATTATGGGCCTCGTTGGGCCAAAATGGGCCGTGTGGGCCAATGGGCTCGTGTGCCCCATTCGGATAAAATTTACGAAAAGTGGAAGAAACTGTGTAATACCCCAAACCCGACTTAGAAGTTAGGCCCGAGTCCGGCATGTCACATTGAAGTGTTTTTGCGAAAACCTTATTTTCATTGAAAACCCTTCTAGAGAATAGTTAAGTAAAATCTACTTTGCTTTCAAAACGAAGTGTAGCCAAAAACCATTTCCTTGTTACTATGTAAAAATTTCCTTTGACAGCGTAAACTCGTTCTTAAAACACAATTATTTTCAAAAACTTGAAATATGCTTAAAGGAAATAAATCCAAGTTCTGTTTCAATATTACAATGCATAGTGGAAGTAATGGAATAATAACTAGAGGGAAAACTTTATTACAATCCGAAAAAAATAAGTAACTTAAAGTAACTAACTTAAAATCTAGAATTTAGACATTTAGAAAAACCGGTCTAATTGTCTTACTAGTTGGCCACCTCTGAGTCCCTCCATCCGTCGAACCGCCTACTGAGGATCACCTGAGAAAAATAAAAGAGGGAGTGAGTTTTCGAAAACTCAGTGTGTATGGCCCTCATCAAACAAACAACATACATATCATAATAATAACATAATAATCTCATACATGCAATGCAATGCAAACCCTCCCCAAATAATCCATCCTGTACACTTCGTCTCCGTCCAACCGAAACACTTCTATGGGGATTTCTAAATTGACCCACCCATCTGATAGACTTCAAGGGTAGCCTGGTTGCGGTACTACCAAATGTTGCAGCAAAGCTGCTTATCGTCTAATAGGCTTAGGAAGCCATCAGTGGATCCACAGTTGTCAAGCAACCATGAGATTCTCATATACTTCCTCCGTTCCATAATTCCCACCCATATGCATCCTAAACAGAATATCATATGAATGCATCAAATGTACATGTAACATCCATAAATCTTACATTCAACAAATAGGGGCATTTTAGTCATTTCACAAATCAAGGGCGTTTTGGTAATTTTTCAATTTAGTGGTATTTCTGTAATTTTACAATTTAGGCGTATTTTAGTATTCTAAACAGTATGGATTTTAAATTACGAACTTTTGGCCTATCAACATGTCCTCGTTGGCTAAAGTAAACAGACACTATGGACCAGGTAGGATTCCAGAGAAGAGGAGGTGGGTCACTAGGACTGCTTAAGTACCACGCCCTCCCTAGATCCAATCCTAGACATGCATATGTCCATTGCCACACTCTACCCTAGCGACTTGTCCACAAACATGTGTGATTATTAAATTAAGTTTTATGCTGTTTAAGAATTCATCAGAACTAAGCCTAGAGCCCATTAAAATCCTAGCATGCATTTCTAAAATCCCAAAAGACCCACTAAGCCCAATCATGTCTATATAGCCCACTAAGCCCTATCATATACATGTAGCCCATTAAGCCTGATCATAATCAAATCATACAACCATCCATATCAATCCATCATTCAATTTCATATATCAACTCTTGCCAATTTGGGCCCACGAGCTCAGCAGGCCCATTTAGCCCCCTCTGGCCTGGTTGGCCTGTAACAAACCAATTTTGACCCTAATCGGAACGGTGGTTTCGGGACCACGAATCTGAGCCGATAAATATTTTTTTAATATTATATCTTATGTCTATTATATGTGAATTGATGTGTGTGAAAGTCTCGTAGAAGAATTTAACCGTTTGAGTGTTTAATTAGCAAAAAGGATTAAATTGCTAAGGTGACCAAAGTAGTTAGCATGAAATTGGAAGGGCAAAGTGACTTGTTTATTAAACCTAGGGATTTGCATGTCAAATTTCCCATACTTAATATAGTGGACGGTAAGCATGCAATACATATTCCATTTTTTTTAGTATGATATTTTTAATGCATTATTATATTAAAAGCATGCCAAGAATATTATGTTTTCTAAGCATATTATAAATTAAGTATTATTATACTATAAGCATGCTAAAATAATGTGTTAATAGATTTAAACAAAAGGAAATTATTTTTATTTCTCTTCCTCCTTCATCTTCTACCCAAACACCTTCAAGAAGAGAAGAAAATTCATCCTCTCCATTCTACCGCTTGCATGTGTTAAGCTAGGTAAGATTTTGAACTTTAACTTAACAATCCATCTTTGAAATTTGTTGATTTCTTTGATCACCATTGAAAACAAGTAAAAATTTATTAGCAATAGGCAAGGTGAGGTTCGGCCATGGGTGAAAATCTATAGCTTATTGTGCTCATAAAAATTTAGATAAAATGAGAAGAAGTAGCATGAGTTTGTATGAAAATTTGTTTTAATTTATGCAAGAGAATGCCCTTATATTCGGCCGAATGTGAGATAACCATTCATAAATTCTTATCACTTGTTTTGATGTTTGGTCATTCATATATATAGTATAATTGGCCATGGATGATTTGTTATACTTAGATATAGTTATTGGGTGAACCAAGTATAAGACTCAATTGCTTGAAGTAAATTAGTGGAAGGGGTAAAATGATAGAAGGAAGAATTATAGAGAATCCTAGGGACCTAGTGACCATTCGGCCATTGAGGAGAAATCCCAATTGGTTGCAATTTGTATTATGTGCACTATGAGTTAAATTGAATAAGTTGAATGCTTAAATTTTTGTGTGATTAATGTTTTAAATTAAATTATGTTAAAAATTTTGAGGTTGAGCATGTTAATATTCGGCCTAGGATGAACACTCTTGTGTTGTATTTGATTTGAAAAAAATGTTTAGTATTGATTCAAAAACAACATGAAATGTTTAAGAGACTTAGATGAGTTGAAGACTTGTGGTTTAAATTATGTGAGAGCTATAGAAATTATTTTGGATTTGAGCATGGAGATGCTCTTACTATTCGGCTGTAATAGATGATTATAAATGGTGGTTAATTAGCTTGTTGTTTGGTCATGTAATGAAGAATATGCATGGGTACATTGAGTTAGCAAAATTCGGTCATAAGAGAAAAAGAGATTGAGCTTGTATATTTGGCCTTTGTGAATTTTAAGCTTGTTAATTTATAATAATTAATTCATAAAGGTTTGTTTGGAGCTGGTGAACTTTCGACATTTGAAAAAGGGAAAATCAATTTCTTTATATTTCGTGTTTTGGATGTTAAGGATTATTTTATAGATATTATAAATGTGGGGGGGTAAATCGGCAAATTGCATATTTATATGTTTTTGATTTTAATTGAATGAAAGTGCAATTGAATTGGCTTAATTTGAACCAAATTAGATCCTAACAAAAAGGAAAAGAAATTGGAGCGAGGAAAAGCTAAACAAATCGAATAGCCGGAAATTTCGAATCTATCGACTTCCAAGGTAAGTCCATAAACCAAATTATATTAAATAATTACTTATGAACATATTATATGACAATGTTCGATAAATTTTAGTATATAAATATGCCATAGCCGAATATATATAAGTGTATTAGATTAATTATATAGTTTGATATTGTAATATGAATAAGCGCCTCGATGCGATTTGTGAAATTTTACGATGATGTAATGATTGTAGTCGTTAAGGTAAATAAAGCTTAGTTGAATTGGCTACGTAATACGCTTATGAAAGGTGTGGGAAATGATTGACCATATTAAATTGTTTCGGGCTTTAAGCCTAGCGTGCCTAGTGCCTGATTTATTTCGCGCGTTAAGCCTCCAGCGGTGCCTAGTGCCGTGATTTATTTCGCTCGAGCCTAGCAGCCTTATGCCGGTGTTACTTATCGGGCTTTACCGCCTAGCAGGCTTGATGCCGGTGATGCGTTTTATAAAGGAGAATCGAATATTATTCAGGGCACTCTTTAATTAATGAATCTAGCTAACGGCTCAGGTAAGCATGTAAGGTATGTTATATGACATTACTTGAGTCAAGCTAATACTATGAGAACTACGTTATGTATGTTTGAGGTTAAAATGGATGTGTGTGAGTATCATATGATTGAAATTGAGAGTAAATGTGCTATTATGGAAATTTGGTTTTCAAGTATAAATGCTAAGAATAAAAGAAATTTCCATGCGATATACTTATATGAACTTCAAAGAAATGTAGGTCGAAGGAAATGATTTCTAATTTACTTGGGTTAATGAATTACTAGTATTCGGCCTTGTATAAGTAATTTACTTAAGTGCTTATGTGAAATGCTATAAGTTGAATGTTTTAATTGCACAAATATTTGAATGTTTTATTATCATGAGTTTAGGACTTACTAAGCTAGTAAGCTTATTTGTGTGAAATGTTCTCCTTTGTTTTATAGATTTTGGTTACGTTACGGGCTCGTGAAGGATCTTCAAGAAAGTCAACCACACTATCGCCTTCTTTTGGTATTTTAAATTTTGGCTACGATTTAGAAGGCATGTATAGGCTAGATGAAGTTTTAGAAACATACGATGTTTGATCTTGTACATGAATATAGCTATGCGAAAATGGCTATTTCCTTTGGTTATGTATCGTTTATATGTTTGAATTTTATAACTTGCTCGTATGTAAATGGATGTTTTAAATTTGATCATGGCCTAAATTACATATGGGATTTGTTTTTGGTATATATATATGTATGGTTAAGGTATAGATTTTAAATAAAATTGAGTAAGGAGGTTATAAAATAGTTAATCATATTTTTGCAATGAAATAGTTTTTAGTTAGCAGCAGTGATGTGATTTTGAAAAATCACCAAAAATAGGATAAATTGAATTAGAAAGTGAATAAGATATAGGATTAAAGCTTATTGTGTCTATTTTGATATGAAAGAAACAGAGTAGGCAAAGGAATTTCATATTATGAGATATTTAAATTTGAGTGAGACTTGTTCTGAATGAATTTGTGAGTTCCTGTCCTGTCTTGGAAAAATTGTTAAAAATTGTACAAAAATAATCATGGAGCATAGTTTGTATGCTTAGAATTCTTAATGAGTCTATTTTTGATTGGAATAAACAAGAACTTATTGAAATTTTGTACAATGAGATAACTGAGTTTTTGTAGAGATAGGTCAGAATCATCAAACAGTGAAATAGGGGTAACTTTGATAAATAAACTGTACTAATTGGCCACATGAAAAATTCTGGAAAAATTATGGTAAAATTTTATATGAGTCTAGTTTCAAGAAAAATTTACGGATCTAAATTTTGAGTTTTGTAACTCGAGTTATAGTCAATTTAGTCAGCATGATGCAGTTGGACAGTTTTAAATTTTTATGCCCCGAATTAGTACTCAAGTCTAGTAATGCCCCATACTCGACTCCGGCAAAGGTTTCGGGTAAGGGGTGTTACATGGCCAAATAGTTGCCCGAGATATTGAGATTGCTCTCTTCGTCTCGGCAGTTTTATCGGTATTTCTAGACGAATGTTTGCATGCTCGTGTAGTTGCCGGCGCCAACCTTTCGGCGTTTCGGCTTTTTGGCATTCCGATTTTTCGGTATTTCGGCTTTTGCCAATTTGTCGTGTGTGAAGTGTATGTACACACCTGGTAAATGAGACGTGTTACACTATCCTCAGCCTTGAATCTACAACCAATACCAACCTCCAATCAATCACACACTTAACAATAATATTTACCAAAAACCGAAGCCTTACCATAACCTTACCGTGTGCCACCAGTCCTAATAGCCCTTCCTTAGCTACTACTCACGAATATCCCCTAGATCTGCATCAGTCTTAATTGTTAAAGACAAAATAATAGGTGACTTGTGTCCACTTAAGTCACACTTTCTCTTACTATAGACTATTCAGCCAACTTATCCCAAAATCAAGAACACTTACCCAAAAGCCGAAACGTATGAATAGCTTTTCGGTAGAGACTTGTAGATCCAAGCTTGATTCCAATTTTTCCAAGATCCGATCCACCAAAAATAAAAGGAATGATGACAGCACGACAGAGATTCGATCACTAGAGTATTCGGTGCAAGGTTTGGGGCGATGAGGAAATCGGCTCCAAGAGCAAAAGTTTTCCACTTTTGAAGTCACGAATATATGGTCGCCAACAATTGAGATGAAGGTGGGACGGCACAAGCAATGGAGAAAGAAGAGAATGATATTTGATTTAAGGCTTTAGAAGAAAAGAAAACACATAAGGAAGAGGCGAGGTTTAGAACAGAAAAAGTGAAGGAGAATTTGGTAGAGCACTATAGTTGCCGAAATAGCACAAGGGGAATTCGACACCCCCAATTTATACACAAAATCGAAACTCTATCTACCCCCCAAAGTCCCAATCAGCTCCAACTCTTCCCCGTCTCATCTCCTCGTTTTTCTCCCTGATAACTCCCCAATCCTTTTTCCTAAATTTTCTATTCTGATCACTCTTCTTAGAGTCCATCATCACACCACTTCCAACCTTCTAGAAGGCCAAAATTAAACTTTTAAAAAAACACTAAGCTGGGATTCGAACCTAGGATCTCCTTGCTAGCCCATAATGCCACCTTTCTATACACTAAGTGGCGTCACTTAGCCACTCCAGCACAAGGCTCTTTGATGCCATTTTTCCCTATTTTCATTTAAAAGCCCAACTACTCAATGCCCTAGTTCCTTTAATAATTAATTAAAAATTCCTTCTCCTCAAAATTCGAACCCAACACTTCTCCAACACCCCTAGACACTCCAAGTTTATTAAATCCTTAAAGCCAACATGTCATTTGTCATTTTCTTGCTTAAAAAAAATTATGAGACCCAAAGCCTAAAGTCCAATTCATTTAGTCCCAAAATTCTGGGCGTTACAAATTGGATTGGGCTATGTAGTTCGCATAGCCGTGATTGAATTTGGGCCAAATGGGCCACACGAGCGTGTGGGCCTATTTGGGCAAAATATTAGACTTTAAGCCCATTTACATTGTTTTGACCAAATGGATTATTTGTGTCGCTCGAGGCGACTGTAGGCCTTCGAAAAGGTTGTTATATGCACCGAGACCCCAAAATAAGTAAAGTGATCGAAATACCCCTATAGGGTAAAATGACTGAAATACCCCCATAGGGTAAATGACCGAAATACCCCTATAGGGTAAATAATCGAAATACCCTTGTAGGGTAAATGACAGAAATACCCCCATAGGGTAAAATGACCGTAATGCCCCTGTAGGGTAAAAAGACCATAATGCCCTTGTAGGGTAAAATGACCGTAATGCCTCTATAGGGTAAATAACTATTTCGCCTCTTGAGGGTAAATGATTGACTTGTGCTATGATTTGACTGTGATTGTATGACTATGATTTGGTTGACTTAACTGTGAATGATATGACTGATTCTGAGCATGGCATACTACATACACGATATACTGCATGGGGTTGGGATCTTACATTGAAGGAAATGAATGATATGTGAGGGTTGCACGGGTCATATGAGACGACTGTGGACCTATCGATGGCTTTAAGTCGATTATGTGATTGGCAGCTTTGCTGCAATATTGGTTAGTGCCGCAACCGGTGCTACATATGGAGTGTAGGGATGGGTGGGTCGATTTAATCCCCATAGGAGTGTAGGGTTGGACGGGAGAAGGAGTGCAGGGTTGCTATGGGTATTTATGCATTGCATATACTGATTCTGATATTGAGATGGGATTAGGCCCAAATAGATGTGATATGTGACATTTGATATGGGCTAAGGCCCAACCAAGGCTGATGGGGCTAAGGCCCACACTGTACTATTACTGTTACAGGGCTTAGGCCCAGACTGATTCTATTTCTGTATACTGACGATTTCTTTAATAAAGGGATTACACACTGAGTTTTCGTAAACTCACCCTGTTTTTAAACTTTTAGGTAATTCTCAGTGTTAGACAGTTCAGAGCTGCGAGGGACTCAGAGAGGGCCACACAACTGCACATGTTTTATTTTGTTTTGCTCATTTACTTAAGCACTTTGATTTTGATTCGGGTTGTAATAAGGCCTCTATAAATTCTGGATTTTAAATTTGGGATTTTATTGATTGTCCGAAATAAATAAGGTTTTAAAGGTAATAACGTTTTAAAAAGAAATAACTTTTTAATAAACCATGATTGAGAATAAACAAATGCAAATTGAGGTTTTGTACAAGTTTTAATTGGCAAGAAGTTTTAAATTTCAAGAAGGGTTTTCAATGAAAACATGGTTTTCGAAAAACACTTCAATATGACACCCCAGATTCGGCCATAACGTCTAGGCCGGGTTTGGGGTATTACAGAGATATTGACGACTGCAAGAGAAAAGTAAAAGAAAAATACTGAAATCTTAAATAATGAAGGCTTGGACTCAAATCTTATCCAAGTTAGAAACAAGAAAATAAACTATTTTTGTAACAGCCCGATTTAGGGCCTAGTTGGAATAGTGGTTGCAAGACCACAAATCCGAGGTAGAAATATGTATTTTATGGCTTTTATGAGGCCCATAGCATGTTTGCATGATTGTGTGAAAATTTCATGAAGAAATTTAATTAATCAGTGATCAATTTGTCCATTAGGACTAAATTGCAAAGATTAGAAAATATGAGATTGTAGAAGATTTAAGTATGAAATAGCATTAGAAAAATTATTAGAAGTCCTTATTTAGCAATTAGACCATTAAATGTCAAGATGGACAAAAATGGGTATGGGAAGAAAAAATCTTAAGAAATGAGCCTTAAGGGCAATTTGGTCATTTGGTTAATTAATGAATTAAAAGGGAAAATAAGTCAAAAATGGTGTCCATCTTCTCCAAGCTTGATAGTAAGTGCATTTTAGCCCCGTTTTAAATGTTCTTCGTATTTTTTAGATCCTCGTGGCTCGATTTAGCTATTTCTAGCTATATTTTGAGCTAGAGTTTATGTTCAAAAATTTACCCATGTATGACATGCGTGTATTTTGATGATTTATGGAAGAATATGAAAGTTTGACGTACAATAAACATATTTTTCTAAGTGATTTTCATGAAAAATGCATAAAATGATCAAATTGTAAAAAGTTACAAAAATGATCATACATGATTGAATTAGTGGAAATAGAGAGCTGCTGTAGTTAAGAAAATGATTCGGTTAGACTTAAAGTACAAGAAAGTTGAATTAAAATCATTTTACGAGCTTAGGGACAAAAGTGTAATTATGCAAAAATTTAGGGGCAAAATTGTAATTTTTCCAAAATATGATTCATGGGTCAATTTAGACAATGTGAGTATTAAACAAGTGATTATTATAGATCAAGAAACACGAAGCTCGGACTGAAGCTAAGGCAAGAACAAGATTGTGGACTAAATCGAATACCTACACACATTTTGAGTGCCGAGGTAAGTTTGTGTGAAATTAAAGCTACATAATGTTATTATGTTTTTAATTGCTTTATAATATGAGAAATGTATATTATTTCCATGAAGTTGATTAATGATGCCTTAATGAAATTATAATGAGATCATGTTAAGTTGAAGTCCCGGTCGAACGTTCAGAATAGTAAGGATACTTATGTCACGAATGAGATATGGAAGGTCCCGTATAAGACCATGTCTGGGACATGGCATCGGCCCCAAATAAGAAAGGTCCCATATAAGACCATGTCTGGGACATGGCATCGGCATCTAATAAGAAAGGTCTCGTATAAGTCCATGTCTGAGACATGGCCTAGACACCAAAAGAAGATCTCGTGTAAGACCATGTCTGGGACATGGCATCGACATCTATGTACGATCTCATATAACACCATATCTAGGATATGGCATCGACATCGAGACAAGAGATTCCGTGTAAGACCATATCTGGGATATGACATCAGCATCAAAAGGTGATCCCATGTAAGACCATATCTGGAATATGGCATTGGCATCATGATACATGTTTTGGGTGCTGGTCTTGAATGTCCTACTGATGGCTGAGGTCCTGCATTTGTTACAGATACTCCACAGCTCATGTGAGCAGCATCGTGTAGCTTATATTCTAACCCACAGCTCGTGTAAGCAGGCCCATTTCACAGCTCATGTGAGCAATGATGTAAAGGAAAGGAAAGGTTATGGTTATATGTTTAGCACACTTCGTGTGAGCTATCCCGCGTATCCGATGATGTTTTAAATGGTTCAACGAACATGAAAAGGAAAGGAATGGTAAGTGTTCAAAAGTAACTATATCATGTATTTATAAAAAGGGTTGAAATGGTTAGTTTCATTAAAAGTATGATATGTTAAGGAAAATGATGAATTCAAATGAATTATTTTCATGTGTAATGGCTTACCTATGTTAAAATCATATGAATTATGTTTGAATATGCTAACATGTGTTGTTGTTGGTGCTTAGGCTTGTGTCAAGCCTTGTGTAATTGGTTGATGTTTATACTTATGTCTTGTATTATGCAAATGATACGGGTAACAAAAGATAATGAAATAGTAAGTTCATAATTGGGATGTAATATAATGAAATAAAAGAATTGATAAGTTAAATGACATATTTATATATGACAAGTATACTTATATTATGGATGAATCTACTTATGTCATGAATAAATACACTAACTCTTGAATTGATAATGTTGTTTAGGCTTATGTTAAACATTTGGAATGAAATGGAAAGTAAGTAAATAGAAAGGTTCATAATCTTATGAAAAGGTTGACGATTTCATAATATATCTTATAAAATCCTATTATGTTATGAATGAAAAATATATGTGATGCTGATGGACTTACTCAATTGTGAATTGATGGTTATGTAGTTTTGTAAATCTTATGGCATTGGTATAACTTATTATTTATCCTATAAAGTTCATTATTGAAATGAAATAGTATGTTTAAAGTTTATACGAGCTTACTAAGCATTCATTGCTTACGTAGTTATTTTGCTTTACTTTACAGATTATCGGAAGCTCGATCGGTTGGAAGTTCGTCGGAGATTTATCACACTATCCAATGGACAAATCGGTAGTTTTTTAGTAATTTGGTTCGGTTTATAATTGTAACAACATATTTTTTAGTGGTGTCGGAAACAATGGCTTTGGGGCCACAAATTCAACGAGTAAATTCGTAAATATTATTATTTAATATTTACAAGTAAAATATGGTTTTAAGAGGGTTTTTGATTTGGTAATTTTATGTTATATAAATGATTAATTAAGTTCAAGTGGTAAGACCCTAAAATTAAGTGATTTTAAAAAATAAGGTATCGGGACCTCACTTCTATAAACCGAGCCATAAATATTTTTATAAATATTTACGAAGTGTTACTAAGGTTGTACTAAAGTTTCGTTAAGAAATTTTAATGTTTCAATAGTTAACTAATTAAAAAGGACTAAGTCATAAAAAATGTAAAATTTGATCACTATTTGATTTGAGTGATTAAATGGCTTAATGAATAAAGGTAAAGGGACTTAAATGGTAATTACACAACTTAAGGAGTTAGTCGACTAATATGGGCATGGATTTAGTGTTTTATTTAATTATTAACCAAGGTTAAAATGGTAATTTGATAATTTAATTAAATTAAATAAAACTAAAAGCTTTTATCATCTTTTAATTTGTCTTATTCACCATATTGTTAAGGGAATGAAGCCATTTTTATACCTTGAATTTTTGGACAACTTTGTAGCTGGCATGGTATGTTATTTTGGCCCCATTTCTTTTAATTTTTATGTTTTTAAGATCGTTGCAACTAAGTCTAGCTATCCCGTACATTCGATTTTAAAGTTGTTAAAGATATTGAATGTTGCCATTGACGAATCTATGTGATTTTAGATATTAAATGATGAATTTGAAGTATTAGTTTTTATTTATAAGTTTTTTGTTAAGTAGTTTTGATGAATTTACCGATTAGGGACTAAATTGTTAAAATAGTTTTGTTGTGAAATTATTATAAATGTGGGCTGTATTAGATGTCATGAAAATTCCTTTGGCACAGGTTTGCATTAAAAAGGGTTAATTTGCTTGTTTTAGGCTCAGGGACTAAATTGAATAAAAGTAAAAGGTTAGGGGTAATTTTATAAAAATGTCAAACATGACTAAATTGCATAAATAAAATTTTTTACTTTATAAATTAATAAATTGAATGAAATTATTAATTTAGATCAATATCGAGTAGAAAATCAAGGAGAATAAAAAATTACCAAAAAGCCCACATACTTTGACATTTCTGCAATTTAGGCAAGGAAGTTCGTTTGAACTAAAATCACTTAAATGTTGATTAAATTGATTGTTTAATGTGTGATTCTATTGTAAATGAATCAATATATATGTTATTATTCAATTTATCAAGTAAAGTGACAATGGAAATCTAACGATGTACGACGACTATTGAGCCCCGTTTGAACTTTAGGGATATATAGGATACAAATGACATGTCATTACTGTTACCATGTTTGGGGTGCTGGTCTTGAATGCCCTACCGATGGCTGAGTTTTGACATTAGTTGTGGATACTCGTCAGCTTGTGTGAGTGGCATCGTGTAACTACATTCTGACTGTCATCTTGTGTGAGCAGGCCCTGTAATATCCCATAATAGGGCCTAGTCGGAATAGTGGTTTCAAAACCACAAACTCGAAGTAAAAATATTTAATTTATGATTGTTTTAGAGTCTATGATATGTTGGGTGATGGTGTGCAAATTTTGTTAAGTAATTTTTATCGATAAAGTGCCCAATTTTATTATTGGGATTAAATTGCAATAAGTTGCAAAATATGAGGTCCTAGAAGCTTTAAGTATGAAATAGTTTGGATTATCAATTTGAGGTCTATAATGTGATTAAATTTTTGTGTGGAAATTTCGTTGAGAAATTTTATCGAAAAAGTGTTTAATTTGGTTAGTAGGATTAAATTGTTATAGGTGCGAAGTGTATGTTTCAGATGATAACGGGTGTAATTGTGATGGGTTTTTAAAGTGAAGGTCCTTATGAAGAAACTAGTCCACTTATAAGTTGATGAAGATATTTGTTTGGTATTTTTGAAGTTAGTTGAAAAGAAAAAGGGCAAATTTGGAAGTTAAGTTAAATGGTATAATAAGACAAAAATAATAATAAAATAAAATAAAACACCATTCTTTTCTTCTTCTCCAGCCGAATGTGAGAAGAAAAAATGGCAGCCATGGGTGAGCTCCATTCGACCAAGCTTAATTTGTCTATTTCTACCATTAATTTGAAGTGTAATCAGTTTAAAAAAAATATACCCATGCTAGAATAAGCATGTATTTTGATATCTAATGGTAGAATATGGATTTTTGAGGTTAGGTGAGCGATGTTTGCTAAATGATTTTCTGTGAAAACGAGTAAAACAAGTTAATCGGTAAAAGTTGTTATTGTTCATAAGTATGTGTTATAGTAAGAATTTGAAGTTGCTATAGAAGGGAAAAATGTTCAGCATGTCATAAAACATAAGAAAAAGGAATAAAGTTTAATTTTCGAGCCTAGGGGCAAAATCATAATTATGCAAAAGTTTAGGGGCAAAATTGTAATTTTGCCAAAGTTTGAGTTAGGGACTATTTTGAGTAGTATATTAATTAAATAAGTGAAATGTGATGTTTTAGATCCCGAAAAATGAGATTTGGACCTAAAACTAGAGGAAAATCGAAAATCGAGAAAGTTGGTAAAATGGTCGTTTCGGCATTCGAGGTAAGTTCGTGTGTTAATAATAATGCAACATCGTGCTTGAATTGTAATTTTCTATTGATATGGCATAAATTGTATGATTTAATATGTTTAGGAGAAGTTGATGTGTGATATGGAAAATGTGATGTTTGTTGTGTTATGTGAAATTGAATGGCAAAATAATGTTACATGAATTGAATGTTAAATTAATATTACATAGGTTGTATGAGTTGCTACACGGCTGTACCTGACGAGATTTCGGCAATCATATGGTCGAATTTACATGTTTATTTGTGAATATTGAATGATATAATGTGTTGTTAAATATGAATTTGCTGTGGAATTGTGAAAATTATGATAAAATGAAAGAATAAAAGCGATAATTCAAATTAGGAAAAACGCAGAATTGAGTACGTTCTATCGTGACATGTGATGAATTAACGGATAAGACCATGGAATGGCCAAGTGTGAAATGTAGGTATGGTATCATCCATACTGAATTAAGAATTGTAGGTATGGTATCATCCATACTGAGTTGTGAAATGTAGGTATGGTATTTCAATGAGGAAACCATACTGAGTTGTGAAACGTGGCACTGAGCAACGACGTACTCAAATTCGTAAGACGTTTCCTAATTTGATAATAAGTAATACAAAAAGGAGTGAATCAAATGAAAGAGATTGAGTGATTGTTAATGTTAAGCTCAACTATGTGTACAAGAGAGTTACGAAATGGTTTTGGTCACATGTATAGTACTAAGTGCAGGCTACTATGTGTACCAGATAGCTTCGGCTACAAGGGTGGTACCATGTGTAGGCCACCGTGTATCTGTTATCATTACGATGAGTTCAACGGGAAATTGACTAAGAGAAAATACATGTGATTGTGTGATGACTAAGTGTAATTGAAAATGATCATATTATGAAAAAGTGCAAGTGTGAATGTGACCAATTGAGAAATGTGGCAAATGCATGTATGAAAAATATGTTCAATATGTAATCGGAAATTGGAAAGATTGGTATAACCAAGTGATGAATACAACTAAAGTGAAAGAGAGCAAAAATTTACAATAGAACTGCTTTGGACAATAGTAGTGATGTAAATTTGAAAAATCACCAAAAATAGTATAAATTTAATTATAAGTTGGATGAGATATTTATTTAAAGCTTATTAAGTCTATTTTCATATAAAAGAAACATAACAAACAAATGATTCGTATATTTTGAGAAATTTGAATTTCTGTGAGACTGGTTCAGAATGATTATGTGATCCCCTGTTCTACATTTGAAAAATCATTAAAATTTGTACAAAAATAATTATGACATATAATTTATATGCCTGAAATCTTGAATGAGTCTAGTTTCAAATGAACAAAATATGGAGGCCATATAAATTCGGTACAAAAAGAAAATTGGTTTATTGTGAAGAGAGGTCAGAATAGTTGAATAGTGAAATAGGGGAAACTTTAATGAATAAACTGTACTAATTGGCTAAGCCAAAAATTCTGAAAATTTTATGGTAAGAAGATAAATGAGTTTAATTTCAGGAAAAATTATTGGATCTTAATTTGGAGTTCCATAGCTCCAGATATAAATTATTTAATGACTATGACTCGAGAAAATAGCTTAACTGGAATTTGAATAAATAGAAACAATATGAAAATAGCATGTTATCGTATTGCTTATTATTTTCATGTGAGCTTACTAAGCGTAAAGCTTACACCCTCCTTTCCATTTCTTTTAGTTTTGTCAGGTCAGCTCAGGGTTGGAGATCGTCGGAGGCAACATCACACTATCGAGCCATTATCTTAGGAGTATTGGCATGTATAGGGATTTAGTTTTTCTATGACGGATGTTGTTGTGATTAGCCAAATGTATTGGCTTATATTGATTTGTTGATTATAACCATGAGATGTGGCTTATAATGATTTTGGCTTGTAAGCCTATTTGTCCATGGTATGTGTTAATGTCTTGCTATGTGGTATAAGTAATTAAATAGATGACAATGTCAAATGCATGTGTTTGAAAAGTTTTAAATTTTGGGCGAAATTTGGTAACCTACTTTTGTTTGATTGTGAATTTTAAGTCCGATAATGCCTCAAACCCTATTCTGGTGTTGGATACGGGTGAGGGGTGTTACAGGCCCAGGTTACCATGTTTCAGATACTGGTCTTCAATGTCCAACCGATGGTTGAGGTCCAACATTAGTTGCGGATACTCATCAGCTTATGTGAGCAGCATCGTGAAGCTTACATTCTGACCGTCAACTTGTGTAGGCAGACCCACTTTACAGCTTATATGAGCTACGACTATATGGTAGCACACTTTGTCTGAGCTTTCCCATGTATTCGATGTTATTCTAAGTGGTTCAACATGCATGAAAAGGGAAGGAATGATAAGTATTCAAATGACTTATATTATGAAAACTATGAAAAGGAATGAAAAGGAAATGTTAAATAAAAGTATGACTATGTACATGGAATTGATGATTTCTAGTGAGGTTATTTATGTTTAATGACTTATCTTATGTTATTCAAGTGAATTATGAATTGATGCATTAACGTGTGTTGTTGATGATGCTTAGGCTTGTGCCAAGCTATTGGTTGGATTGTATTTTGTTAGTTTTAAAAAAATGCATTGAAATGGTAAGTGACCAATTGGAAAGATGCTTATGTGCATGAAAGAGTAGTAAGAATCAAAGTACGTCATAAAAAAAGGATATTAACATAAATGTCGTTAAACTTCATGAGCATAACTTACTCAATCATATGAATAACATAACTTAAGTCAAAATAAATGACATTAAACTTAATGAGCACATCTTGCTCAGTCATAAGAATAACATATCATTTACAATGATCAACCAACCATTTCAAATCTCCCATAAAACATACACATTAATTATGAGAATTTACATTTCAAGCATATACTATTACATCTTTCAATTACTTAAACTCTTACCTTTCCATGCTTCCATACTCATTTTAATAGGCAATTTTGCCAATCTTTCCTTTATCTCATATCCGATAAATTACAATTTGCATGAATACAACATGCTATGTCATGACTCAATCAAGCCCGAAAGCCAATCACAAAAATCGTCAATTGAATTTATTATGTATTTTATACATCACAAGTATAGACTCATAATCACAAGATTTTCATAAAATCATTCTCGTGGAAATCATGAACTCACAATTTCATGAAGTCCATGCTTATAAACTTTATGTACATACATGTACCAATTCATAATACTCACATACTTTTTCTCTTCTTTGACATACCCGTTGAATTTCCCGTTGAACCATTTGGAATACTAAAGGATACTCGGAGATCTAGTACATACAGTATTGTACCAATGCCAAATCCTAGATATGGTCTTACATGTAATCTAGTATCGATGCCAATAGCCCAGCTATGGTCTTACATGAAGTCTCACATCGATTTCGTATCCCAGATATGGTCTTACACGAAGTCTCAAATCGATCCCATATCCCAGATATGGTCTTACACGTAATCTTAGTGATCCTAATGTCATGACATTTGTGTCCTATCTATTCCTAAGGTTCAACCAAGATTTTCTCGCTTATCGAACTGTGTCGATTACGTACAAGGATTCGATCATAATTCATATAATATTAAATCATTTAAAACATAAATTAAAAAATGCGTTATTTACATACGAACTTACCTAGACATCAAAATGGCAAAAGGACTTAGTCGTCAATTACTTGTTTTCCCTTCGTTCTAGGTCTGAACCTCGTTTTTCTTGATCTATAATATCACATTCATCTCATTTAATCATTATACTATTCAAATCAGCCGAAAATCATAGTATGGAAAAATTACACTTTTGCCCCTAAACTTTGACATATTTACATTTTTGTCTCTAGGCTCGTAAAATGAAATGTATCCATTTTCCTTGAATCCCAAGCCTAGCTGAACCTCAATCATGCTCATAACAACCCATATTTTTCATCAAATTAGATTTTTACTAC
This sequence comes from Gossypium bickii, assembly GCA_025503065.1. Lineage (NCBI taxonomy): Eukaryota > Viridiplantae > Streptophyta > Magnoliopsida > Malvales > Malvaceae > Gossypium > Gossypium bickii. Next base: position 31,115,552 of record CP106712.1, read on the forward strand.
CCATTTTACTACTTTTTACAAATAAGTCTTTTTTGACGTTTTTACCAAAAATCACTTAGCAAAAGTAGTTTATCATACATTAAAATTTCATTTTCTACCATAAAACAGCAAAACACATGCATGTCATACATGGGCAAAATTTTAAACATAAACCCTACTTCAAAACGATGGTAGAAATAGAAAGATCAGATGAATACAACTTCAAAAACATAAAGAACATTAAAAATAGGGCTAGGATATACTTACAATCAAGCTTGAAATTTGAAGAAAACCCTAGCTATGGTGTCTTGTAAATTTCGTCCAAGGAGAGAAGATGGACACCAATTTTGACTTATTTTCCCTTTTTATTCTTTTATACCAAATGACCAAAATGCCACTAAAGCCTTTCCGTGAAAATTTTCCTAAACATGTCCATTTTTTCCCCAAAAAGAGAAATTGGTCAAATTTCTATTTAAGGACCTCTAATAAAAAATCCATAACTATTTCATACTTTAATCTTATAGAACACACATTTTGCAACTTTTGCAATTTAGTCCTAAAAGTCAAATTTGACATTTACCAACAAAATTTCTCAACGAAACTTTAACACAATTAAGCAATCATATCATGAAACTTAAAACAATCATAAAATAAATATTTTTACTTCAGGTTTGTGGTCTCAAAACCACTATACTGACTAGACCCTAATTTAGGCTGTTACAACTCTCTCCCCCTTTGGGGATTTTCGTCCCTGAAAGTCTTACCAGAAAGAGATTAAGGTAACATTCTCGTAGTTTCCTCTATCTCATTAAAGAGTCCTCTTCGAGGGAAATTCTTCTAGAATCAGTCTGTCATTGATCTGAAATCCAATATCTTAAATCATCAAATCTGTATACTACTTATGTCAGTTTGAAGTTGTTTTCAACTTTCATGGATCACTTTGACCCTTTTCCTCAGAATCACAAATTAATTCAACCTCATATATCTCTTTCCAAGGCAATACTTTCAAAAGCATGCTATCACTGAACGAGAATTTCATATCTCAAATTTTCAAATTCACATACGTTTTCTGACAATTTGGAGTGGATTCTAAACTGCCATGAATCACTTTTTCTTTGTGTATGTTTTCTGATCGGGTAGTCTCAGAAACATATAACTCGACTAATCTATCAGGTTACATACCTGATCACCAGAACACCTATTTCAACTAAGTGTACAGTTCATTAGTCCTTGAATGAACAAAAGAGCTACTACTGAGTCTTGTACAACCTTTTTCTGCATAAGCTCTGGATAATTGGTTGCACAAATTCTATCTCAGAGTAGTAATAACAGAAATCAGAATCAAAAGTCATCTCACACTGAACTTGTTCAATTTACCACTCACTATCACATTCCTAAGGTTCTCAATATTACAAAGAAAACATCGTTTTAGCTTCTAACTTAGCTAGATACAGACCGTCATCAATTAAGATCAATCATGTATCCAATAATCACAAAATATTCAAAGGCTTTCCATTCAAGCATTTGCAACTATATCTGCTTTCCCAAAGGTTAATCGATAACCACTCACAATCTTTCAATAGTTCAAGCCATCTATGTTGATTTAAATTCAAATCCTTTTGTGACATTAGATACTTTAAACTCTTGGGATAAGGAAACATATGAAATTTTTCGTCGGTCAACCGACGCCATCAAATTCTTAACACAGCCCTAAGAAGTGGCTGACTCTAAATCACTGGTCGGACAATTCCTTTCATGTGACTTTATCCGTTTGAAAGCATAAACTATCACTTTACATGCTTGTATTAAAACACATTCTAATCCGTTCAATAATGTATTACTGAAAAATCACAAATTCTTTACTCAATTTGAACTGGACCCAAAATCAGTGCTTCGATTAACAATACCTTCAACTATTTTCAACTTTTCTAAAATACAATAGACCATTAAAACTTTCACAATTGTGATAATTTTATCAATTGAAACAGCTTTAACTCATAACAACATCATTTGATTAGAACAAATCTAATAGGTATATCTCCATTTCATACCTTCTAAAATATGAATTCTTCCTTCAAACTGTCCGTCTATTCACCCATGAATGTACAAGATTTTATCCTCTTACCTGCAGATAAACTTAAGTGCATATAACTTAAATTATTTTTCAACTAACCAGCACGATCAGATAAAAACAACTGAGTCGATCTCAACTATCAAATAATATCATACCAAATAGTTCCTTCTTCAAGCTGTTAAAATAGCTCAAACAAACAATTTTTTTTTCAAAATTTCCTCACATGCTAGTCTAAAAGATCTTTACAATCATATTAACTCAAGGAAACAAATATCTTGATTGGACTCATTGACCTTACTCAAACTTACTTGGAAGAAGAAAACTATCATACAATTTGAGCTTAGGCTTCCACTATCTATACCTTTGTCGATGTCAACTCCTTTCACGAAAATTAAAGAAATCTAGATACTAGAATCACCATGTTCCTATTATCGAACTAGAAATACAACCGTAATAGACATAGTTATCACAAACCAAAGAACACACTTTAAAGATGAGCCATGATTGATAATTTACGACATATGGATGATAATAAAACCGAGATAAAGAAATTGAAGATGCGATACCATACTGGAAGTCCGAGAACATAACTCATGTGAAAATAATAAAGATCTTGACGATTCCTCAGAGAAAATTAGAGGAAACACAATGCTTATACACTCTGGAATCAATTGTAACAGAGATAACATATTTTCCAAATATGTACATAAAATAAAGCAACATCCAATAGAAATAGAAGAATAGCCTCACATAAATTTTCACCATCAACTTTATTCTCAACATAATAGAATAGAACCCCAAAGAGAGATAAGATATGTTGATCATAAACCAACCAGACCAACAATGCTTTCGTCTAACATTAGAGTTAGGTAGCATTCTCACTCGATAAAAAATTCATTAGAGAATGAACAATTACATAAACCTTAGAGGACAAACAAATATATAGAATATTCAGGAGAGATCATCATAATCAATTCAACTATAACTGTTACACACAATCATCTTTACAACTCACGTATCGTTTCTCTAACTAATTTTGTCATCATTATTCCTATATTATTCCATTCACTAACGGAAATAAATCCAGAAGAAATTCCAACAAATACATACTTTAGACACCATACCTAAATGAGTTGATTAAATGAGATTAACTTTTTCTTTAACCATGACATTGCGTAATCTGAATAATCTTTAGAACAGCCTGACGTCTCTTCCAGAACTATATTCACTTGCCAAACTATTCTTATCTCTGCCCGTATTAATGATTACTATACCACTGAGCTCTTTAGTTCCACACTTGTGAGCTTATTCAATATAAATCTCGTGGAATTTTGTTATAAAATACCACATTGGTAAGGGATGAGGTTGTAAAGCCTCTAAGTAGACTCTCATATATACACACATGTGATTCAACATTCATCATCAACATCATATCTTCACAATCATATAGTTCACTTTAAGCTAATCAATATACTTATTTATGTTACACGAACTTTCCAATTATCTTATTCAAACAAGTGCACTTATACATACATTCTATAGATTTTGAGTAAGTTTACTTATCACATTCACTTAACCAACAAATTAGGCACATAACATCATATGAATGCCAAATAAACTTAGATGACCTTATCACACTATCAACTTTCATTTCATTTCACCTTTCATATTTCAAGAATAATCCCTATTGAACTATTGTAATTTCGATGGATACTCGAGTTGTGTACTCAAGGTATGCATGTCAACAATCCGTAAATTCATATTCAAAAGTGCCCCTTTGGCATATATTTATGGAGGACATTCTCGAGCCACATATGATATAACAGGATTGTCAATTCAGGCTAATTCCTTTCGATAATGTATGCTCTAAAGGCTTACTCTGGATTACCTGCTGGGCTAAATCCATTTCATAACATATGCTCGAGAGGGCTCAATTTGGGATTGCCATTCCGGGCTAAATCCTTTTTGTAACATTTAAAACATTTTATCTGTTTCATAAAATCACCATAATCCATCAAAATACAATGTTCAATTGAAACAATGACATTTTATCCATATTTCTCAACTTATGGTTATTCCATTTTGTACATCATTACATACATATCATGAACTCTTATTCATACCTTTCCAAGTTTCAACTTATCACAAGCACATTTTCAAACATCTTAGTATCATTTTTAGCGTTATTGAAATGAGCTTGGTTGGAAAGCATCTCTGCCTTACCCCTTACTGAAACACCCCAAACTCAGCCCACGAGCCTTAACCGGATCTGGTATGTTCCTCGAGTAAAACGGGTCAAGTCCTTATAGTTGTATTGGGTTCGAATTGGAAAGTCTAGGTTTTAATAAAGCCTTAATTTTTTATTTGAAAATCATAAATTAGAAGCACTATTTTATGCATCTTCCTTGTAGGAAAAATCGGGTCTTAGTTCCACCTCCTCGACTGGTACCACATGAGATGGGTCTGATCGATATCGACGTAGCATGGACACATGGAATACGTCACGCATCTGCTTCAATTCTGAAGGCAGCTCCAACTGGTATGCCACTGGACCAATTCACTTCAATACTCGATAAGGTCCTATAAACCTTGGACTTAACTTTCCTTTTCGTCCAAAGCTCATTACCTTCTTCCAATGTGACACTTTAAGGAACACTTGATCCCCCACATCGAACTCTATTTCCTTCCGTTTTAGGTCCGCGTACGACTTTTGCCCTATCAGATGCTTCCTTCAACCGTGCCCGAATTATCTCAACCTTTTCCTCAGATTCTGCCACCATTTCTGGACCCAAAACTCGACGTTCTCCCGATTCCGTCCAATATGTAGGAGTCCGACACTTCCAACCATACAACGCTTCATACGGTGCCATCCGAATACTAGCCTGATAGCTATTGTTGTAGGCAAACTCTGCTAAAGGCAAATAGTCTTCCCAACTTCCTCGGAAATCCATCACACAGCCTCTCAACATATCCTCCAACACTTGTATTACCCGCTCAGACTGGCCGTCTGATTGTGGATGAAAAGCCATAGTGAAGTCCAACTTAGTGCCTAAAGCTTGATGAAGCGCCCTCCAAAACCGAGACGTAAATCTTGGGTCTCTATCCGAAATGATTGACACCGGCACTCCATGTAACCTCACAATTTTCGCCACATATAATTTGGCCAACTTCTGAAGAGAATAATCAACTCTTACCGGGATGAAGTCCGCGGACTTGGTGAAACGGTCCACTATTACCCATACCGAGTCCTTCTTAGTAGGCGTAAGGGGAAGCCTACTAACGAAGTCCATGGTGATTCTCTCCCACTTCCACTGCGGAATCTCGATTGGCTGAAGTAATCCCGATGGAACTTGGTGTTCAGCCTTAACTTGCTGACACGTCAGACATTTTTCCATGAATTTAGTAACTTCCCGTTTAAGATCAGGCCACTAAAACTGTTCCCTTAAATCCCTGTACAGCTTAGTGCCTCCAGTATGCATAGCATAAGGGCTACTATGCGCTTCCCGTAGAATCCTCTGTCTTAACTCCTCGTCCCTCGGCATACAGACCTTTCCCTTGAAGCACAACACTCCCTCATCATTAACACCATAATCCTCTAACTCTCCGTTCTGTACTTGTTGTAACTTAACACTTAGATTCTCATCCACCAACTGACTTCCCTTTACCTCATTCAACCATGTTGGTTTGACTTGCAATTCTGCCAGCAGACTCCCATCATCAAACAAACTCAAGTGTGCGAACATCGCCCTCAGATCCGACACAACCTTCCGACTTAGGGCATCCGCCACTACATTCACCTTGCCCGGATGATACTGTATCAAACAATCATAGTCCTTCAGTAACTCCACCCACCTTCACTGCCTCAAGTTCAACTCCTTCTAAGTTAACAGATACTTAAGGCTCTTGTGGTCCATGTAGATCACTGATTTTTCTCCATAAAGGTAGTGCCGCCACACCTTCAGAGCAAAGGCTACTGCCGCCAATTCCAAGTCATGAGTCGGGTAGTTAATCTTATGAGGCCTTAACTATCGAGACACATATGCGACCACCTTCCCGTCTTGCATCAATACGCAACCCAAACCTGTATGGGAAGCGTCACAATACACCGTAAAATCCTTTCCTGCCTCAGGCTAAATCAACACTGGAGCTTCCGTCAATACCCTCTTAAGCTTTTCAAAGCTCTCCTGTTGCTTATCCGTCTATACGAAAGGTACTTCCTTCCTTAACAACCTTGTCAAAGGTGCGGCTATTGACGAGAACCCTTCTACGAACCTTCTGTAATAGCCTGCCAAACCTAAGAAACTACGGATCTCAGCCACGGACCTAGGTGGTTTCCAATCAAACACTGCTTCGATCTTCTTAGGATCCACCCTTATTCCCTCTGCGGATATCACATGCCCTAAGAATACCATCTCCTTAAGCCAAAATTCACACTTGCTGAATTTGGCATAGAGCTTCTTCTCCCTTAATACTTGTAACACTATCCGTAGGTGCTCATCATGCTCTTCCTTGGACTTTGAGTATACTAAGATGTCGTCGATGAACACAACGACGAACCTATCCAAGTAAGGTTGAAAAACCCGGTTCATCATATCCATGAACGCGGCTGGGGAGTTCGTTAACCCAAACGGCATTACTACAAACTCATAGTGGCCGTACCTTGTCCTAAAGGCAGTCTTATGGATATCCACCTCCTTCACCTTCAACTGATGATATCCCGACCTTAAGTCTATCTTCGAGAATACAGCGGCCCCCCTTAAGCTGATCAAACAAGTCGTCTATCCTTGGCAAAGGGTGCTTGTTCTTGATGGTTAGCTTATTCAACTGCCGATAATCTATGCACATTCGCATAGTTCCGTCCTTCTTCTTCACAAACAGGACCGGTGCTCCCCACGAAGACACACTGGGTCGGATGAACCCACGGTCAAGCAACTCTTGGATTTGAGCCTTGAGCTCAACTAACTCCTTTGGCACCATTCGGTATGGAGCGATTGACACAGGAGCTGTTCCTAGTAGCAAGTCTATTCCAAATTCCACCTCCCTATCTGGGGGTATTCCTGGTAGCTCCTTTGAAAAAACATCCACGAAATCCCTTACCGTTCTAACTCCACTAATTCCCCCTTCTTTTGCGTCCACAGCACTAATGAAGGCCAGAAATGCTTTGCACCTTTTCCGCACCCTTTTCTCAGCCTTCAACGCAAAACTACATTAGACAGGTAGTTTCTTCTTTCTCCCATCATGACCACTACTTCATCCTCCGGGGTCCTTAACTCCATTCACTTAGCCGCACAATCCAACACTGCCCGGTGCTCTACTAACCAATCCATTCCAAGTATGAGTTCAAACTCTCCGAAGGGTAGTTCCATTAAGTCAGCCCAAAAGTTCACTCCCTGAATTTCTAGAGGTACACTCCAAAAGGTCTTATTCACCACTACAGTTTGGCCTAATGGGCTTACTACAGTCATCTACCTATCAGAGAGTTCAGAGTCTAGGCCTAGTGTCTCGACTACACTACATGCAACATAAGAATGGGTCGAGCCCACATCAATCAGAGCAAAATAGGGCTTGCCATAAATAAGGAATGTACCGATTATGACGTCCGGTGTATCTCTATCCTCCCTCCGGTGAACTGCATAAACCAAACCCGGCTGTCTAGCCTCAGTAACACCTCTGCCCGGTGTTCCACGTCCTCTGCCAGCACCATTGCCTCTGTTGTTTGGACCACGACCTCGCTGAAGCTGCTGTCCACCTCTACCAGCCTGATTAACATTCTGAGCTGCTGGTCGATTCCCATCTGGTTTCATAGGACAGTCTTTGATCATATGGTCCTTGGACCCACACTTAAATCACCCTCCGGTCTTCTTCCAACACTCCCCTAAGTGCTTTTTCCTACACTGATCACAAGTACGATACTGCCCTCCTGTAGCAGCTTGATGGCCTCGCGGCCCATCAACTCTAGGCATTTTATTCCCAGATGATCCTGACGATCCAAAGCCTCTTTTTGGCCTGCTCCGATCAGAGTTCTGCCTCACGGAGTCCTTAATTCCCTCAGTTACTTTTGCCTTCTCGACTAACGCAGAAAATTCTCGCTCCTGATGTGGAGCTATAAACAACCTCAGATCATCCCTTAAACCGTCTTCGAACCAGACACACCGCTCATGCTCCGTAGCCACTACTCCTCGAGCATATCGGCTCAACCTCAGAAACTCAGCTTCGTATTCCTCCATAGACTTATTCCCTTGAACCAGCCCCATAAACGCCTTCCTCTGCGCATCAGTGTAACGCGTGCTGACATACGTTTTCTGATACGCTGCCTTAATATAGTCCCACGTCAGATCCTCAGCTGTGGTACCATCACGAACTGTGAGCCACCATTGGTACGCTTCATCGCGTAGCAACGCCACCATTCCTTTCAACTTCTCTTCAGGGGTTAAATCGAGCTCGTCCATAATTCGCTCGGTTGCCTCTAACCAGTACTCAGCGGTACTGGGTGCCACACCCGTTACTCTACGGAACACCTCAACTCTGTTGGTCGGAGTCGCTCGGGTACAGACTTTCGAGCTCTCGTACCTCCACTTTCCCCCGCCACCATCTCAAGAACTCGCAACACGGCCTGCGATACAGCATCACCCCTTGTCTGATCCTGCTGCTCAACACCAAAAGTTGGGGGTGGTGGTGGCGGTGGTACCTCATTCTCAGACCCTTGACCCGATCTAACGGGTTTCGACACGGTCATTCTGCCTCTACCGCGTCCACGACGGCCACGCCCTCTAGAACTCATTTCTATCGTCGTAATCTGATTAAAAAGTTTTATGAATTAGTCCTTGTTTCACTTATTATCCATGAAGAAATTTTATGAAAGGAGTTTAGGAGTAGTTCTTCCGATCGATCAGAGTTCAAGTCTTTTATCCTAATTCAGAGGAGCACATTCATTCAAGTATCCATTCACACACACTCTCTATTTCTCTGTTTCTGTCTATTCCTATCCCAGGGGTATTTTCATAATTTGTCATACAGGGGTATTTTCGTAATAATTTTTTTAAAAAAGGTTCCTAGGTGATTTTGTCAATAAGGGTATTTTGGTAATTTTACATTCCCGGGGTATTTTGGAAGTTTTGAAATTCAAGGGTATTTCGGTAATTTTGAAACTCGAGGGTATTTCGGTAGTAAACCAGGGTAAATTTGTAAAGTTTAATAATGCAAGGGTATTTCAAAATTTGCAAAACTTTGAGGGTTCTTTTTGAGAATTTTTTTCCAAATGTTGCAAAAATTTTGGAAATTAGGGTCATTTTGGTAATTTGCAGGTTAGGGGCAATTTCGTAAATTTTTCCAAATCAAGGTATTTTGATATTTTGCAAATTAGGGTTTTTGGATACTTTTGCAGAGTAAGAAAATTTTATTGAAACCGAAGGTAATATGGTTTAGAAACCAAGGGCATTTTTGTAATTTTACCACTAGGGGTATTTAGGTAATTTTTATAAATCAGAAATTTTTCGAAAAATTTTGTAAAAATAGTTCTCTCAAATTAAAAGGGTATTTTTAAGAGTTTTAAAACTATGGTTTTTATAAAAATACGGCTAATTCCCTTTCGGGTTTTAGTTATCGTGTTTAGCCTGTGACTAAGTCCTCTTGGTTAGGGTGAACCGAAGCTACGCACCAGGTAGGATTCCAGCGAAGAGGAGGTGAGTCACTAGGGTCGCTTAAGTACCGTGCTCTTCTCGGATCCAATCCTAGACATGCGCATGTGGGGGTTGCCACACCTCTAAACTCTCGCGACTTAGCCATAGGTTTGTTTAACTAGGCCCTTAAGTCTTATGTAATTGTTGGGGTAAACTAGTCCTAGGGTTCAATCACTTAGCATGCTAATCTATGTCCCCATTCTAACCTTCTACAAATCAGATTATAAATCACCCAAATGAAGAGCGGTACTTACCTGGTGGACTGCGGGTCGGAGACTTGGGTGCCATGCCAGAAACCTGCTTATTTCCAAAAATATTTTCATAAAACTCATTTGGGCTCGATTTGAAAACGTTTTGGGCCTTAAACCTCAGGCCAAGGGTTTAAAATTGGGCTCTGATACCAAATTGAAACACCCCAAACCCGGCCCACGAGCCTTAACCGGATCTGGTATGTTCCTCGAGTAAAACGGGTCAAGTCCTTATAGTTGTATAGGGTTCGAATTGGAAAGTCTAGGTTTTAATAAAGCCTTAATTTTGTATTTGAAAATCGTAAATTAGAAGCACTGCCGAATTTGTGATAGGTTATCAAAACGTTTAGAATTTATTTATTTTTTTTAAAACATTACTTAAACTTTAAATTAATAAAAATTGTATCATATCGAAATAAACACCGTGCATGCATAAAATAGTTTGTAGCTACGTCCTTATTACATCAAAACAAAACCCAATTTAAAACTCAAAACACTTAAAATATTAAAAGTTCCAAAATGAAAGAAATCCTGAACGGAGCATGGCCACCACTAAGCTCCTGCCGACCCAGTCCATCACTGATCGTCACCTGAAAAATGTTCCCACAACGGGGTGAGTCAACAGACTCAATGTGTAACCACAACACTAAGTCTTAACAAATTCAGACATATCAAATCATACATATTCATAAATCATTAAATTAATATGATGCAACCCGAACCCAAACCTAGATAGCCATCCGCTACACATCACCCGTACCAACCGCACACACCGCGTAGGGACTACTAAGTCAACCCTCCATCTGCTACACACCATCGGCACGCTGCGCATTGCACGACATGCTCATCACCCTTATGATTTTCATGGCATAGCCACCAGATAATATTTGTGTCATGTGACACCACATTCAGATAATGTGACTGAAGTCACCATATTCAGATAATGTGACCGAAGTCACCACATTCACTTCCCCTTTTTCATATAACCCGAATGCCCCATATCATACATATCATGCACATCATGCCCTAATTTACATTCTTATCACTTTTCACATGTTGTATATAACATATATTCATATTCCTAGTAGGAGTAGGAAACGTACTTGGGTACTTTGTACCATTGCATGGTACCTTAACCATATTTTCACAATATTATTACACATTCAATTTCAACATAGCCATAAACATATTAAAACTTAGGGTAGGGTACACCTGATTCGCTTACTGAAACACCCCAAACTCGGCCCACGAGCCTTAACCGAATCTGGTATGTTCCTCGAGTAAAACGGGTCAAGTCCTTATAGTTGTATTGGGTTCGAATTGGAAAGTCTAGGTTTTAATAAAGCCTTAATTTTGTATTTGAAAATCGTAAATTAGAAGCACTGTCGAATTTGTGATAGGTTATCAAAACGTTTAGAATTTATTTATTTTTTTTAAAACATTACTTAAACTTTAAATAAATAAAAATTGTATCATATCGAAATAAACAGCGTGCATGCATAAAATAGTTTGTAGCTACGTCCTTATTACATCAAAACAAAACCCAATTTAAAACTCAAAACACTTAAAATATTAAAAGTTCCAAAATGAAAGAAATCCCGAACTGAGCATGGCCACCACTAAGCTCCTACTGACCCGGTCCATCACTGATCGTCACCTGAAAAATGTTCCCACAACGGGGTGAGTCAACAGACTCAATGTGTAACCACAACACTAAGTCTTAACAAATTCAGACATATCAAATCATACATATTCATAAATCATTAGATTAATATGATGCAACCCAAACCCAAACCTAGATAGCCAGCCGCTACACATCACCTGTACCAATCGGCACACCGTGGGGACTACTAAGTCAACCCTCCATCCGCTACACACCATCAAAGGCTGCCGCTGCAGATGACATGCTCATCGCCCTTATGATTTTCATGGCATAGCCACCAGATAATATTTGTGTCATGTGACACCACATTCAGATAATGTGACCGAAGTCACCATATTCAGATAATGTGACCGAAGTCACCACATTCAGATAATGTGACCGAAGTCACCACATTCACTTCCCCTTTTTCATATAACCCGAATGCCCATATCATACATATCATGCACATCATGCCCTAATTCACATTCTTATCACTTTTCACATGTTATATATAACATATATTCATATTCCTAGCAGGAGTAGGAAACGTACCTGGGTACTTTGTACCATTGCATGGTACCTTAGCCATATTTTCACAATCTTATTAACACATTCAATTGAAACATAGCCATAAACATATTAAAACTTAGGGTAGGGTACACACCTGATTCGCTTAACAAATTTACTGAAATCCTGAAATCCGATCTACTGCCTTAGATCTTTAACTCCCTACATTCGGCTACACTTAGTATTTTAGGGAAAAGCCTAATCGGCTAATTTAATCAAATCCCGAAGGATTATCGTAACCACTTTCTTACCTTGTTGCCGATTTATCTACCAATCAAATCCCGAAAACTTGTAGTCTTCCCCTTTGAAATCGGCTAATCACTAGATCCATTGAATTGGTTAGTTTTTAACTCAAACAAATAGATCTAAGCACTTAGATAGGGCCTTGGCTGACTACATATAACCACTTACCTTGAAATCCCAGAAATAGTCACTTGGCGTAGATCTCGGGATCCCGAAAATAACCACTTGCTTAAGGAGTCGTCGAAATACCTATAGTCTCATATTAGATCCGATTTCAAGTTTAACCATACTAAATGGCCTTTGGCCGAATATACATATGACTTACCTTGAATCTTTAAATCCCGAAATTCTCCTCCTTATAGTTGACCTAAACAAATCCCGAAAGATCCTCCCTAGTTTTCGGCCAAAAGCAACACTGAGATTAGTTCTTGAGTTTCGGCTAACAGAGGAAGGATTGAGAACCGAATAATAATTGATCTTACCCTCAATATTGAGATCGACTGCACCTTCACTGGAATCTACAGAGAAATTGGCTATGGCTACTGGAACTTGGTTTCAGCTTTTGATGATCTCTCGAAAGATTCGGCTTCAGCATAGAAAAGAAAAAGAAACGAGAATGATGGAGAAATTTCGGCAACTAAGATTCGGCTAGGGTGTTTTTGATTTGGAAAAAGAATAAAAGAGAAGAACGAAAGGTGTTCTAAAGAATTCGACACACCTCTGAAGGAAGAAAAGAGAACCAAAAATAATCTTCTACACCTCCCTTAAGAATTTGGCTATGACCAAAATTAGCCACTATAGAGTCCCTTGGCTAGCAAGCATATCTTCTCTTATCAAATCCCCTTATTTCTCTCTTTATCACCTTATTCAAAAATAATTTAATTAAATCCTCATTTATCTCTTATCCTCCATACCAAAATAAAAAGTAATTAATCCATAATTATCACCCCCTTTAGCCGAATTTTTTTTTAAAAAATAAACCTTATCTAAATGAGGTCCCCATGCCGTCCACTTCTGCCTCTTAATACCGAAAAATAAAAGCTCCTTTTGTTTTCCTTGTGGCTCGAACCTAGGCCCATTTGCATAGCTTGTGGCGTCACTTACCTGGGCCTTAAGTGGCGCCTTCAAGCCACTTTAACAAGCTGATTCTTGTGTCATATTTCCTCTATAAATTTTCTTAAGGGCACCCTGCTTGGTTCCCTCTTCTAACTTAAAAATCTAATAATTTCTAAGGTATTTAACCCTACACTAAGGTTCCCAAAATTCATAGAACACATTCAGAATATTCGTAAGCATGCTTTCACATACGATTAAGCAAAATGCATAAGCCCTAGTCCAGGATATTACCCTTACCCTAAAATGTAACACCCCTTATCCCTTACCCGTATCGACTAAACGAGACATTACTGGACTTATTCACAAACAAACATTCAAAATCGAGACATGAATTTCCAATCAAATTTAAAACTTTTCAAACATATTCATATTTTCCCTAAAACGAGCCTACTAGGCCCAAAACTTGCATTGAAAGTGGTTTGGGACGAAACCGAAAACTTTGGAAACTCTTGGAAAACTTAGAAAATTTTTTATGAAAAAGGGGTCACACGCCCATGTGGGTTCAAGACATGCCCGTGCTTCATGCTGTGTGCAAATTAAGCATTTTGTTTATGATGTCATCATACGTCCGTGTACTTAGGCCGGTGATTGATTAAATTTTCATAAATTTTTATAAAATAGATGCAAACTTCACACGGCCAGGGCACACACCCGTGTTTGAGGCCGTGCCGTCTACACGGCTGAGACACACACTTGTGTCTCTGCGCGTTTTCTCATTACTGAGCATTCTGTTTTGCAATTATTTAGGGTGCAGGGACACACAACCGGATCACATGCCCATGGGGTAGACCGTGTGTCACTCACGACCTAGACACAAGCCCATGTGTCTAACCGTGTGGACAATAAAAAAGCTATGTACCAAGCCATTTTTCACCCTTATTTACACATATATTCACATCAATTCAAAGGCATATAACATTACATACTTAGGCAACCAAAGCATCCACATTCATGGTTAAAACATATCAACTTTATATGTTTATCTAACATACTCATTACATTTATTAAGTCGTAAATCAACATACAAATCCCACATTTATTAAGCTTCATTCAATTTCTATCTAGTTATCAAATTATACTCAAATTCTTTATCTCATTAATAGGTCACAATTTCTACATCACACAATCATGCCATAAATTACATTTCCAAATATTTGTCATTCATCAAGCATACCATGATCATATCACCATAGACATTGGCACATAAATGAATACACTTAGGCTTTCAACCATGTTGCCAACATAAGCCAACTTACATGGCCAAATAGCAAACAAGCATTTGACGATTACCAGCCAACATATTGGCTACAATCATAAAGACACATATAACCATTTGACTTAGTCCCTATCCATGCCATAACTCAAAATACTTGAATTTATAAATACCCATAATGGTAGCTTGATAGTGTGATAGAATATTTGGTGATCTCCAACTCGATCTAGTTTATGAACCCTATAAAACATAGGAAAGGAAGGGGGTAAGCTTTAAAGCTTAGTAAGTTCATATGCAAATAATAAACAACATTAATTATACATTGTCATATGAATAACATGACATATATTAACATAAATGTCGTTAAACTTCAAGAGCATAACTTACTCAATTATATGAATAAAATAATTTAAGCCAAAATAAATGACATTAAACTTAATGAGCACATCTTGCTCAGCCATAAGAATAACATATCATTTACCACGATCAGCCAACCATTTCAAACCTCCCACAAAACATACACATTAATTATGAGTATTTACATTTCAAGCATATACTTTTACATCTTTCAATTACTTAAACTCTTATCTTTCCATGCTTCTATACTCATTTTAATAGGCAATTTTGCCAATATTTCCTTTATCTTATATCCGATAAATTACAATTTGCATGAATACAACATGCTATGTCATGACTCAATCTAGCCCGAAAGCCAATAACAAAAATCATCAATCAAATTTACTTTGTATTTTATACATCACAAGTATAGACTCATAATCACAAGATTTTCATAAAATCATTCTCGTGGTCATGAAGTCAATGCTTATAAACTTTATGTACATACATGTACCAATTCGTAATACTCACATACTTTTTCTTTTCTTTATCATACTCGTTGAATTTCCCATTGAACCATTTGAAATACCAAAGGATACTCGGGGATCTAGTACATACAATATTGTACCAATGTCATATCCCAGATATGGTCTTACATGTAATCTCGTATCGATGCCCATAGCCCAACCATGGTCTTACACGAAGTCTCACATTGATTCCATTTCCCAGATATGGTCTTACACGAAGTTTCAAATCGATGCCATATCCCAGATATGATCTTACACGTAATCTTAGTGTCCCTAATGTCGTGACATTTGTATACTATCTATTCTTAAGGTTCAACCGGGATTTTCTCGCTTATCGAACTTTGTTGATTACGTACAAGGAGTCGATCATAATTCATATAATATTAAATCATTTAAAACATAAATTAAACAATTCGCTATTTACATACCAACTTACCCCGGCATCAAAATGGCAAAAGAACTTAACCGTCAATTACTCATTTTCCCTCCGTTCTAGGTCCGAACCTCATTTTTCTTGATCTGTAATATCACATTCATCTCATTTAATCATTACTATTCTAATTATCCCTAATTCAAATTATGACAAAATTACACTTTTGCCCCTAAACTTTAACATATTTACATTTTTGTTCCTAGGCTCGTAAAATGAAATGTATCCATTTTCCTTGAATCCCAAGCCTAGCCAAACCTAAATCATGCTCATAACAGACCACATTTTTCATGAAATCAGATTTTTACTACCCATTTTACAACTTTTTACTAATAAGTCCCTTTTGACGTTTTTACGGAAAATCACTTAGCAAAAGTAGTTTATCTTACATTAAACTTTCATTTTCTACCATAAAACATCAAAACACATGCATGTCATACATAGTTAAAATTTTCAACATAAACCCTACTTCAAAACGATGGTAGAAATAGAAAGATCGGGTGAATACGACTTCAAAAACATAAGGAACATTAAAAACGAGGTTAGTATATACTTACAATCAAGCTTGAAATTTGAAGAAAACCCTAGCTATGATATCTTGTAAATTTTGACCAAGGAGAGAAGATGGACACCAATTTTAACTTGACTTTCCCTTTTTATTCTTTTATTAACCAAATGACCAAAATGCCCCTAAAGCCATTCTTTGAATTTTTTTTCCTAAACATGTCCATTTTTTTCCGTAAAAATAGAAATTGGTCAAATTGCTATTTAATCACCTCTAATTAAGAATCCATAACTATTTCATACATAAAGCTTCTAGAACACACATTTTGCAACTTTTGCAATTTAGTCCTAAAAGTCAAATTGGACACTTTACCAACAAAATTTCTCAACGAAACTTTCACACAATCAAGCAATCATATCATGAACCTTAAAACAATCATAAAATAAATATTTCTACTTCATATTTGTGGTCTCAAAACCACTACTCTGACTAGACCCTAATTTGGGCTGTTACAAGTACATATATATGTTTATGTAAGTTGTATTTTTGTATTTGATGTGCATATATGACATATTGGTTGAATGGAATTTGACCATTTGAAATTGGTTATTTTATGCATGTTTAAACATGTTTTGATGCATTATTCAAGTGTGCAAATGATATTTAGGTGCATGTTTGATTGGGTGAAGGAAATGGCTTGATTTTGGCGAATTTAATGTCCACACGGCCCAAGACACGAGTATATGTCTCAGCTGTATGTAACACACGGCCATGCGACACTGTCGTGTGTCCCCTATATGTTTTGAAGGTTTTTTTTCGTAAGTTACATGGCCTAGCATATGGCCTAACACATGGGCATGGGAGGCCATTTTGAGTGTTATACAGTCTGGCACACGGGCGTGTGGCTTGGCCGATTGAACCAAGTCAGAGAGTTACACGGACACGGACATGGACTCGGGCTGGGACATGGCCATGTGTCCCTATTTTGATTGTTACACAGCCTAAAACATTAGCATGTGTTTCAGCTGTGTGAGTCACACAGCCTGGCCACACGGTCGTGTAACCCCTGTTGTGTGAATTTTTCTAACTTTTTCTTCAAAGTTTTAAATGTTTTTGATTTAGTCCTGAATCTTTTCTAAAGTGTTTCTAGGGTCTTAATTGCTCGAATAAGGGACGATATGCATGTGTTTGAATGGATTATGTTATGATTTATGAAATGATTGGAAATGAATGATTCGAGTTACGTTTTTACGGTAATGCTCCATAATCCTATTCTGGCAATGAATACAGGTTAGAGGTGTTACATTTAGTGGTATTAAAGCCAAGTTTAGTTAGTTATTGGATTGAATGTAGCATGTGTGAAGTCTAGAAATACATGCCATTATATAACCTGTGATGGTGTGATGTCTCCTGACTCTGATGAGATTTACTTCACTTATAGACAGGGATGTTTCCCAACCAAGCTAGTTCCGATGATACTGAAAGCAATACTCAAGTATTTGGTTAAAAAGTTGCTAAGGATGAGTAGAAACTTATAAAGGTAAGAGAAAAATTTCATAATGTTATATTGATAATGAAAGTTATGTTTTATGTGTATATGAGAATCAAATTTACATGCTTTACGACCTCCACCCCCTCACCCTCAAAGTCTTATGTAATGAAATTCACAAGATTTATGTTGATTAAGCCCATAAGTATGAAATCGAGGAGTTTAATGGCTGAATGTATAATATGTGGTTAGAGCCGTGAATCGGTTAGTAAGAGTAAAGAGAGTTCTAGAAGAGATATTAGATTTTTTTGAAGATCATTTAAGATATGCAACGTTACTGTTAAAGAAGAGGTTATTCACAGTTAATCGACTTATTCAAGTATGATATCTAAAGAACTAATTAACCAAAATTTATTCTGAATTGATTTCCTTAGTGGAAGAGATAATGTGGAGTCCTTGATGGCTTTAGTAGTCAACGGGATAGTGTTTAAATTGCAAGATATCTGGATGCAGCTATTATAGTTTAGTATCTTACAACGGTCACTTATGGGTATTATATCTGTTCTTTTATCCTCACAGGCATATGCAATTGTTTATCTCTAGATGTGATTCTTATCATATAAAATGCTGGCAAACTATAACGTTAGACGGAGGCATTGTTAGTCTGGTTGATTAATGATTAACCTTGCTCTATTTTTCTTTGGCATTTTATTCTATTATGTTTGGTAGAAGATACAATGTAACACCCCTTACCCATATTCAACGCCGAAACAGAGTACGAGGCATTACCAGAAATACAACACAAACATTCATACAAATCGAATCATAACATTTGTATCCAAATTAAAACCATCCACATTCAATCATAAAGTCCCTAATACGAGCCTACGCGGCCCACAACATGCATTGGAAGTGGTTTGGGACTAAACTGAGGACTCAAGAATTTTTTACAAAACTTAGAAAAATTTTGTTAACTGCAGGGCTCACACGCCCGTGTGGTCCAAGGGACACGCCCGTGTGACCTTGGGACACGCCCTTTCTTCAAACCTGTTCAATTTAGGGTGCAATTTGACTTGTGTCACACGGTCATGCCACACGCCCTTGTGCTAGGCCGTGTGGTTAATTAATTTTATTTGAATTAAGTGCAGGTTTCACACCGCCAAAACACACACCCGTGTTCTAAGCCGTGTAGCACACATGGATGAGGCACACGTCCGTGTCTTTGCTTGTGTGTTATATTCTAGACATTCTATTTTTCAAAATTAACGTGTAGGGGACATACGGCCAATACTGTAACAGCCCAATTTCTGTGAAATCAGAACAGTGGTTTCGAGACCACAAATCT
This sequence comes from Gossypium bickii, assembly GCA_025503065.1. NCBI lineage: Eukaryota > Viridiplantae > Streptophyta > Magnoliopsida > Malvales > Malvaceae > Gossypium > Gossypium bickii. The sequence goes on from CP106712.1 coordinate 31,134,945, forward strand.
GAGCCGAAAATAAAATTTATTTTTATTTTATTATATGGTCCGTATTATGATAGATATGATATGTGAAAATTTTGGTACGAAAATTTTATTGATTGAATACTTAATTATGAGGACTAATGCATAAAATGCAAAAACTAAATTCTAGTAGCTATAAGGATTAAATAGCTATGGAATTCAAAACTTAAGGTCCTTATATGGTAATTAGACCATTAAGAAAAGTATGTAGATTTTTCTTGGTGACTCATCCATGGAAATATAGAATGATGGTAAGGACTAAATTGGAAAGTGAAAATTTTAATTAATTAAAAGATGATAAAATAAATATCATCTTAGTTTCTCATCTTCTTCCCCAAAATAAACATGGAAACCCTAGGAGAGAGACAAGAGAATGTCATGGCCAATTTTGGTAAGTTTCATTGTCCCGTTTTTTGTAATTTTGATATTTTTGGATTCAGGATAGCTTAATCTCTCTATTTGGGGGATTAATTTGAAAAGTTATCAAAGTATGAAAGAGGGCCATGGATATATATGCTAGAAATTAGAAATTTATGGTAGAAAATGAAAGATTATTGATAGATAATCAACTTTTACAAAGTGATTTTTGATGAAAACATGATTTAGAGACAAATGAAATGTTGTAAAATTTGATGAAAAATTTTGAAATTTTATGAATACATGTGCTATAAAATTTGTAATGGGGCTTTGGTTAGGCTTGGAATAGGGAGTAATTTGCACAAGTTTCATTTTTTAAGCCTAGGGACGAAAATGGAATTTATGGAAAAGTTAGGGCAAAATAGTAAGTTTGCCTAGGATGAAAATTTAGTCCACATGAATGTAAAATATAATAAATTGATGTTAAATCTACTCGTATAGATACGGATAGACCAAATTTGGAGTTAGAACGAGGAATGAGGAAAATGTCGGATTAGTAGATTTTATGTATACGAACCTTTGTCGAGGTAAGTTCGTGTAACTAAATTGTATATGTTTTTATGCTTGATTTAAATGTTGTGTTTGTGAATTTTATCAATGTCATAAATATGTGAAATGATCACCTAATCGATATAGCCCGATGAATGAAAATGCCCGATAAAATGGTAAATGAATAAAATGTTACTTGTATGTTTGACATGAATGTGGAATGTGTTTTTCTCGAATTACATAAATGTTACGGAGGTATAAAATAATCAAATGTCTGATAATGATTGAAAAGTGTTTAAATCTCGGTTGAATAAATGAAAAATCGATGGATATGTGATTTTCTCGAAATGAAAGAGGTCCTACATTTGTTGCGAATAGGATTTAGCTCGGATGAGTAATCCTTCGACCTTAATTCTGATAGGATTTAGCCCGGACGGGTAATCTTGATCAAGCTCTTTAGAGCATATGTCATAAAAAGGATTTAGCCTGGACTGGTAATACTGTAGTGTATATATATGTGGCTCGAGAGTGTACTCTCTGAAATAGTACCTTATGGGTACCATTGAATATGAATTGACTTGACCATTATGGGCCATTGTATGCAGCAATTGTTTAAGAAGACCGAGCCTTTCATTTTTTTCATTTTTAAATGGATCCCTAGATCATGTAATAAAGTAGCTGACAAATTATGTAAGTTGGCTAAAGATAATTCTTGTAACATGGATTTCAATGTGGACTATCCGATGGAAGTCCATGATTTTATTTTGAAGGATGTAATAAATTGATGTGACCATTGGGTCGTTTTTGTCAAAAAAAAAAAGAATATGAATTGACAGATCCTGATTCATACGCCTCGAGTGTACTACTTATGTATCCATTGATAATTCAAATAAATTCAATAGGCAAGGTTCTGACAGGGGCAAATATAAATCTAAGACAAATTGACATGGAATGGTGTTTATGATATGGAAATATGACATGAAAAAATATTACATGAAATGAAAGAAAATGATGATACATGACAAGTGATATATGAAATATGAGATGATGATATTTGTACATGGAAACTATTTGATGAGAATGTTGATTCTTGATTATAGACTTGTACACCTAGAGTGTACTAAACGTGACTTTGATATTCCGAGTAATATGTTCATTCTTGATATATAAAATATGAGATGATGATATTTGTACATGGAAACTATTTGATGAGAGTGTTCATTCTTGATTATAGACTTTTACACCTAGAGTGTACTAATTGTGACTTTGATATTCCGAGTAATATGTGTAAAGTTCTAATGCCAAATGATCTAAACTCGAAATGAACTATTATGAAATTATACTCAAAATAATGAGATGAATTATGTATGTTGAATGAATACGTGATGTGGAAAGAATATTTGTTTGGAAACTTGATTATTGTTGAGCCCATACAAGTCTTGAAATTACCATCGAATATATGACTAACAAGGGCAATGAGGTTGTGTGTAGGGCTTGAGATCAAAGTGGTTGATTATACCTTACTTAGTTACCTCAAATAGGAGGAATTGTAAGTTAAGTACCATGTTATACAAACCTACTAAGCATTTTATTTTCCCTTGTTTTAGAGTAAATCGGAAGCTCGTTAGATTGGAAGCTCAGCGGAGGTCACTCTCACTATCCATCGGCCCTTGTCGGTATAGCATGGTAATTCAATTGCGGTTGTAATGGCATGTATAGGATATGTTTGCCATATTGGAAAGTAAACATAAACGATGCTTGTAATCTAGCTATTGGAATGACTAGTAATGATCGTTTTGATATACTAGTAATGTCATATTATGTTAGCCACATATATGTTAAGTAGTTGATCAAATTATGTCTAACATGAGGACATAACCAAGGTAAGATTGTAAACATGTATGGATGAAATGATATGCCATGATGATGGATGGAATATGCTTGATTAGAATGCTTGAAATGGTTAGTAATTGTATGTGATGATATATCAAGTTAAATGATAGAATTAACTTGAATAAAATGCTTGGATTTGTTGGGTTATGAATGAAAGATGTGGTGTAGGATTATGGCAAAGATTGGGTTGATAAATGAAGCTAGGAATGACTTTATTTTGTTCACACGGGTGTGTGATTAGACCATGTGTGACACATAGCCTGGTAACACGAGCATGTGGTTAGGCCTTGTGTCCCCTGCACCTTAATTTTGAGAAACAAAATGCTCAGAATTGAGCACACGAGTAGAGACACGGGCGTGCGTCTTGGCCGTGTAAAACATGCACCTAATTCGAATTGAATTAATTAACCACATGGCCTAGCACACGGGTGTGTGGCATGGCCATGTGGCGCAAGTCAGAAAGCTACCTAGTTTTGAACACGGCTTGCAGCACGGACGTGTAACACCCCTTACCCGTGTTCAATGCCGGAACAGGGTATGAGGCGTTACTGGACAATAACACTTGCAACTGAACAAATTCAAGGCATAAATTTTCGTTTAAAATATAAAACTTTTATCTTATATCATCAAGTCCCTAAAACGGGCGTACGAGGCCCAGAACATGCTTTGGGATCGATTCGGGACTAAACTGAGAACTTTTAAAACTATTGGAACATTTAGAAAATCTCCTTGTTTTGGAGAGTCACACGCCCGTGTGGGCAGGTCGTGTCCTCCACACGGCTGAGACACACGGCCGTGTCTCTACCTGTGTGGCCAAGAAGTTGGCTATTTTCCAAGCCAATTTCTACCCTATCATGCCCATACATGAGTATAACTTGAATGACACATTTCATGACATACTAAAGCTACCAAAACATCCACCACACACACGTAACAAGTCATAGCATACAATTTACTCAACTATGGAATACATCATCATGAGTTTATAGCATAACCCATTTATTGGCCACATTAAATGGCCTTATACAATAATGAACTCCGAATATCATGGGTCATTATTCTAGGACAACTCATAGTAACATATACACATGACCAAGTTCCCTATACATGCCATAACCTTAAGTATAAAATCATCGATACCTAAATTGTAAGCTTGATAGTGTGAGAGGTTCTCCGACGACTTCCAACCCAAGCTAACCTGAGTACATTATAAACACGAAAAACAATGGAGTAAGCTATAAAGCTTAGAAAGTACGTATATAAATAATAAAAAATTGATTACCATGCTTTTAACAATCCTCATTATAAGCTCCCAAGATAATACCATCATTATTGCATAAAATTTTACAATTCATTTATGTTCATCTTGAGTTGTTTACTCGAGTTACAATCACTAAATTATTTTTATCTGGAGTTATAGAACTCCATATTAAGATCTGCTAATTTTACCTAAAATTAGGCTCACATACCTTCTTACCATAAAATTTCCAGAATTTTTGATTCAACCAATCAGCACAATTTATTCTTTAAATGTCTCCCCTGTTTCGCTGTCCGATACTTTCGACCCCTCTTCACTAAAAATTAATTATCTCATTGTACAGAACTCGAATGATGTTTCCATTTGTTTCTATTGAAAATAGACTCATTGAGAAATTCAAGAATATAAATTTTATCCCATGATTATTTTTGTACAACTTTTAATGAATTTCCCAATTCAAGAATAGGGGATTCCAAAATCATTCTGACCCTGTCTCACTAAAATCCAAATATCTCACCATATGAAATTCTTTTGCTTATTCTGTTTCTTTTATGTAGAAATAGACTCAATAAGATTTAATGTTATATCTCATTAAACCTCTAATTAAATTTTGACCATTTTTTTGTGATTTTTCAAAGTCACACAACTGCCGTTATCTAAACTGTTTTATTGCTAATTTTACTCTTTCATGTTTGCTTTATATTAATTTTCATTTACACACATATAACACCAAAGTATATCCATGGTTAGCCATTCCAATAACTAGTCATTATCAAATATTAACAAGCCATTCATTGTCCAATTTAACCTATACATCAACAACAAAGACTTGAACATATCATTTCTCAATTTAATTTGGCTTAAAAGCCTCACATATGATCATCAATCACATTTACCACATATTCATACATCATAATCATGGAATTATAATCACAAGGTCATTCTCATAGGTATAACTTACTCGTTTACATGCTTAACAAAATTTGATCACATACCGAGCACATTGCTCATGAGTGTATACATACATATACCTGCACTTGATCATCACATATTCACATTCGTTTACACTTGAGTCATTTTCCCGTTGAACACATCGGAATATTAATGGATACACAAAACGCTTGCACATATGTGCCACATATATGTAGCCGAAGCTACCTCTTATCACTTTTTACATATATGCTCGTTCTCGAGCTATTCACATTTACATTCCCGGGTCTGCTCACACAAGCTGTCGGTCATACGTAACTACTCAGTGTTGCTCACACAAGCTGTCAGGTATCTGCAACACATGCCAGATTACCTAGCCACTGGTAGAACTTATAAGACTAGTACCCAAATCACTTAACATTCACGGGTTTGCTCACACAAGCTATCGGTCAGACGTAGCTACACAGTGCTGCTCACACAAGCTGTCAGGTATCCACAAAATATGCAGGACTACCTAGCCACTGGTAGACGTACAAGACCAGCACCCAGACATCACATAATCACATAACACACATAGGCTCGTTCTTGAGCTATTCACATTTACATTCTTAGGTCTGCTCACACAAGCTGTCGGTCATACGTAACTACTCAGTGCTGCTCACACAAGCTGTTAGGTATCCACAATATACCGGAATACCCAGCCATTGATAGGACGTACTAGACCAACACCCGGATTCACTTAGTCACAATTTCACATAGTTTTCATATTGTCACACTATGCCATGGTTCATCCATGGTCTTTTTCGTTAAATTATCATTTAGCACTGAACAGAATAGTTCAACCCTGCGTTTACTTGTTCGAACATTAGTTTCTAATATTCAACAAATAATATGAGTAATTTCATATATTATTTGTCAATCTAACAAATAAACATTAATGTTTACTATACGAACTTACCTTGACTTAAAATGGCGAAAGGGACTTAGTCGTCCAATATTCGTCTTTCCCCTGTTCTAAGTCCGAAACTCGTTTTCCTTTATCTAAAATATCACATTTGACTTATTAAGTTATTGTATTATTCAATTCAGTCCAAAAATCATACTATGGAAAAATTACATTTTTGCCCCTAAACTTTGTCATATTTACACATTTGCCCCTAGGCTCGTAAAATGATTTTTATTCAATTTCCTTGTATTTTAGGCCTAGCCAAACCATTTTCATAACTATAGCAGTCCAAAATTTGCATCCATTCACACATTTTCATACATTTTTCAACATTTTACAAACTAGTCCTTTTATGCGATTTCATCAAAAATCACTTAGTAAAAGTCGTTTATTACACACTGAGCATTCATATTCTACCATTAGACATCAAAAAACATGCATGTCATCCACGAGTAAATTTTTAAACACAAACCCTAGCTCAAAATAATGGTAGAAATAGCTAAACCGAGTTACGGGGATCTCAAAAATGTAAAGAAGATTAAAAACGAGGCTTGGATGCACTTACTATTGAGTTTGAAAGCTTGAAAACCCTAGCCATGGTGTCCATAGCAACATTTGGCCAACACATGAAGAAGATGAACATGTTTTTGGCCTATTTTCCCTTTTTATTTCTTTTAATTACCAAATAACCAAAATGCCCTTCATTAAAACTTTTATTATTTTATCCATCCTTGTCCATTTTTGTCAAAAATAAAATATAATGGTCTAACTTCCATTTAAGGACCTCCACTTTATAAACCCATTTCAAATAAGCACCTTAGCTTCTAGAACTCGCATTTTACACATATTGTAATTTAGTCCTAATTATCAAATTGGACACCTAATCGATAAATTTTCTTAACGAAAATTTAACAAAATCATTCTATCACACTATAAACTTTGAAACTTAATTGCAATAAATTTTTCAACTTCAGATTTGTGGTTTTGAAACCATTGTTCCGTTTAGGCCCTAAATCGGGCTGTTACAGGGCGTGTCCCAGGGTCACACGGGCGTGTGAGCCTTGTACCTTGGAAAATTTTTGAATTTCACAAAAAAATTCCCTGAGTTCCTGATTCAGACCCGACATAATTCTAATGCTCGTAATGGGCCTCAACGGTCCATTTAAGGGACATTATGAATGACCTCGGTGAATGAATAGTAACTTTGGAACAACCCGATTTTGGGGCTAGTCGGAACAGTGGTTTCGGGACCACTAATCCGAGGTTGAGGAAAATTATTTTCATAATGTTTTATGTATTGTAGCATGATTATACGGATGCATGAAAATTTTGGTGCATTAATTTTAGCTATTGAATGCTTAATTGTGAAAAATGACTAAATCGCATAAAGTGCGAAAGTTCTATTTTACAAGCTAAAGGTGTCCAATAGTTGTAGATTTTTAATTGAAAGCCCTAAAAGTGCAATTAGACCCTCATTAGATGAGTGGCCAGCCATGGGGGACAAAATGAGGTCAAAATTAGTCAAGTAGGTGGGTTAGGTGGATTAAATTGAAGGAAATAAATAAAATAGAGAAAATGCTATCATCTTTTTTATTATTTCTCTTATTCTCCACCAAAATTACACACTCAAGAAGGGCTTTGGAAGCTTGAAATTTCAGCAATCTATTTTCCTTTCTAGTAAGTGATTTTGGTGACTTTATTTGATAAATTTTGTATTTTTGGAGTCCCCAAAGCACAAGCTAGCTAATGAGGGGAATAAATTGCAATAGGGTTGAAAGTCTAGGGACTTACCATGAGAGAGTTTATGTTGTTAGCTGAGTTTTTATGGAAGAAAATGAATGTTAGGGAGATGTGAAACAACTTTTGTGAAAGGTGTTTGCATGAAAACACCTAAATGGGACCTAATTGTAAAGATTGAAATTGTGTCGTAAATGCATGAAATAGTTGGATTTGTGAGTAGTTGTAAGATGAATAAATGTTCAGCTAGGCTTGTTTAATGAGAAAATGTGTTGAAAAATGATTTAGGAGCCTAGGGGCAAAATCATAATTTTGCCAAAGTGTAAGGGCAAAATAGTCATTTTTTCCTAAGTATAGATTTGGATGCATTATGATCATAAGATTTTTTTAAATGAATGAATTTTGTTGTTATAGACCAAGAAGAGCGTGGAATCGACCTTGACTGAGGAAAAGGAAAGGTTAAGGAATAGATAGTCGATTAACGCATTTTGCACCGAGGTAAGTTTATGTGTAAACGATGCATCTTCCATACACATGTTGTTACTTAATGGTGCGTTGTATGATTGAGAACATGTATGTTTCAAGTGGATTGCACTTGGTAGATATTGAATAATTTTCGTATGAATGACGAAATAAATATGAAAATGTGAAATAACATCCGTAGTAATAAATGGTGGGCTAAGGGCGATACCACCTTATTAATTCTTGATGGTGGGCTAAGTGCAATACCACCTCACTATTCATTCACGATGGGCTGTGTGTGATACCATCGTTTATATTATTCTTTGGTGGGCTAAGTGTGATACCACCGTAATTATCCCTATTGGTGGGTTATGTGCGATTCCACCCAAATTAAAGATAAATGGTGGGCTAAGTGCGAAACCACCGAGTGTTGGTATTACCATGAATGGTTTATTGTGAAATTTGTGACGTTTTGTTTTATGTGATCATGTGGTGATAAGTGCAGGAATGCGTGTTAATTAACACGAGCATTTGGCTTGTGGTATGGTTGGAATGTGGTAAGAGAGGAATCAAGTAAGCATGATCTTAGAATGTGGATTTTTCTTACATATTATGAAATGCTATTTATTGACTAGCACATGCTGTGATGTTATTTGTTTACATGTAAACTTACTAAGCTTAAAGCTTACTCCCCTTTCTTTTCCCTTGTTTTATAGTTTTAAAGAGCCTGGTCAAGATATGAAGATAATTGGAAGATCGCCCACACTATCAGCACATCTCAGTATATCTAGACTTAGTGTTTTTGAGTATGGCATGTATAGGGGCTAGACTAGGTAATTGTTTTGTTATTTTGGCCAAGAGTGGGTTGGCCCCTTGTTTTGGCACATGGGCTAAGACACGGGCGTGTCGAGGTCGTGTGAAGGACATGGGCGTGTGTCTGGCTGTGTGAAAACCCCTGTAGGTTCGAATTGAAAATAAGTCCCACACAGGGTCGGGACATGGGCGTGTGTGACCACACGGCCTACCCACACGGGCATGTCCCATTTCACACGGGCGTGTGGCGCTTGTTTAGGTGAAAATTTTTAAGATCGTAAAAGTTTTCGATTAGATTTCGAAACCCCTCGTATGTATGTTTAAGGCGTCGTAGGTCCTTAATGAGTATGTTGTGACGACAATAGAGATATGTCGAGTTGGAACTGAAATTTTACAGACTAAATTTGTGTGATTAAGTAGATTAAATTCGGTAATGCCTCGTGCCCAATTCTGGCATAGAATACGAGTAAGGGGTGTTACATTTAGTAATATCAAAGCTATGGTTTAGTCGGTTCTTGGAGTATCGTAGCGTGTGTAAGAGTCTAGCTATACATGCCATAAACGTATAATGATAGTCCGGTGGCCTCTGACAATTTTAAACCTTGTTTTTATATAGTAAATGGATCCCAATCAAGCGGTTGCTGATGAAGTAGCTAGTATTGGGCCGGCTCCCTCGCAAGGGACCACACCTGTAGAAAGTGGACCCGAGACTATGGGTCAAAGAGAAGAGGCCTGGGAAGCCTTTCTCCAAATGATGAGTAACTGATACACATAGTATGTACGAGAAAACCCTAATGCTCAACCTTCTCCACAACCTCCTATGCCCCAGCCAGTTCTTGTGGCTCCTCAAGGTATATATTTGGTGAGAATGACCAAACTCCTGGTATATAAGATTCGGAAGCAAGAGGCCGAGGAGTTTAGGGCTAATATAGATTATGACCCCGAGAGGTAGGAGTTTTGGCTTGAGAACTCAATGAGAGTATTTGATGAACTCTCTTGTACACCTGAAGAGAGCTTGAAATGTTCTATGTCATTGCTAAAGGACTCGGCCTATCACTGGTGGAAGACGTTAACTTCGGTAGTTCCAAGAGAGAGAGTAACATGGGACTTCTTTTTGGAAGAGTTCCGAAAGAAGTATATAAGTCAGAGATTTGTAGACCAAAAACGGAAAGAATTCCTTGAGTTAAAGCAAGGAAAAATGACTGTGGCGGAATATGAGCACGAATTTGTTAGGCTCAGTAAGTACGCGCAAGAATGTGTGTCAATAGAAGCTATTTTGTGCAAGAGGTTTGAAGGTGGGTTGATTGAGAATGTCAGACTTTTAGTTGGGATTTTGGAACTAAAAGAATTTGTGGTATTGGTGGATAGGGCATGTAAGGCTGAGGAACTGGATAAGGAAAAGAGGAAGGCTATAAGTGAGGCCCGAGATGGAAGAAAAAGACCGATGAGTAAATCATATCAAGCTCAATCGAAGAGGTCCAAGGAAATAAACACTCGGACGACTACATCAGTTAGACATTCACATCGCAACTGAGGTAACACCTACTTGGGCTCGAGAGTTCAAGCCACTTTGATGGCAAGTGTGGGCAATCCAAAGTCTAAACTGGAGTGTCCAAATTATGGTAGACAACACACGGGGGAATGTTTGGGGAATAACAAAAACTGTTAGAAGTGTGGTTCACCCGATCATTTTATCTGAAATTACCCTGAGAGGGATGACAAGGAAAGGAAACAAGAGATAAGATCAAGCAATGTATCTTTAAGGGGTAGGCCACAAAAGAACCCTGGAGGTGGGACTAGTGGTAGAAGTGTGCCTTGAGATTCTACTATGAGATCGGAGGGTTGAGCACCTGCAAGTACTTATGCCATTCGCGCTCGCGAAGAGGCATCATCTCTAGATGTGATAACGGGTACTTTTTCTCTTTATGACACCTTTGTTATTACTTTGATTGATCCGGGGTCTACCCATTCTTACATTTGCATGAGAGTGGCATCTAGTATGATCATGATTGTTGAGTCTACGAAATTTGTGGTAAAGGTGTCAAACCCGTTAGGTAAACATGTGCTAGTTGACAAGGTGTGTAGGAATTATCCTTTGACAATTAGGGGTCATTGTTTTTCGATAAACCTTATGTTGTTTCCGTTTGATGAATTTTACTTGATTCTTGGTATGGATTGGTTGACTACTCATAGTGTTTTAGTGAAATGTGGTAGTAAATTTATTGAATTGAAAAGTGAAAATAAAGATGTTATTCGGGTTGAATCAGGTGAGTCAGATAGTTTACCGGTGATAATTTCTTCCATGGTGGCTGATAAATATTTGAGAAAAGGATACAAGTCCTATCTCGCCTTTGTGTTAAATACTCATGAGTCTTAGGTAAAGATTGAAACAGTGCCGGTGGTATGTGAGTATCCGGATGTATTCCTGGAGGAATTACTCGAATTACCTCCTGTCAGAGAGGTCGAGTTTGGGTTCGAGATAGTTCGGGGAATGGCACCTATTTCGGTTGCCCCGTATAGGATGGCACCATTAGAGTTATAAGAACTGATGGTTCAGTTGCAAGAGTTAACGGACAAGGGTTTTGTATGACCAAGCTATTCACCGTAGGGTGCTCTGGTGCTTTTTGTGAAGAAGAAGGATGGGTCGATGAGATTGTGTATAGACTACAGACAGCTCAACAAAGTGACTGTGAAGAACAAGTATCCTTTACCAAGGATAGATGATCTATTTGATCAATTGAAAGGAGCTACGATGTTCTCCAAGATAGACATAAGGTCTGGCTATTACCAGTTGAGGGTTAAGAAGCAAGATGTGCCGAAAATTGCTTTTCGGATGAGGTATGGCCATTATGAGTTTCTTGTCATGTCTTTCGGTCTAACGAATGCTCCTGCGATTTTTATGTATTTAATGAACTGTGTCTTCCGACCATACTTAGACAAGTTTGTTGTTGTCTTTATCGATGACATACTGATTTATTCTTAGGATGGGAGTGATCATGCAAAGAATCTGAGAATTGTATTACAGACTTTAAGAGACAAGCAGTTGTAGGCTAAATTTAGCAAGAGTGAGTTTTGGCTCCGAAAGGTCAGATTCCTAGAACACATTGTGTCGAGTGATGGTATTAGAGTTGATCCGAGTAAGATCTCGACTATTGTGGAGTGGAAACCGTCGAGAAATGTGTCGAAAGTCAGAAGCTTTTTCGGTTTAGTAGGGTACTACAGACGGTTCGTAAAGGGGTTTTTCATGATTTCTACCTCGACAACGAAACTGTTGCACAAAGATGTTAAGTTTGAATGGATTGAGAAATGTCAACAGAGTTTCGAGAGATTGAAAACATTATTGACTGAGGCACCGGTTTTGGTTCAACCAGAATCGAGGAAACAGTTTGTGGTCTACAGTGACGCGTCCTTAAATCGTCCCGGTTGTGTGTTGATGCAAGAGGTTAAAGTAGTAGCTTACGCCTTGAGACAGCTAAAATCGCACGAGAAGAATTATCCTGGTCATGACTTGGAGTTGGCTGCGATTGTTTTTGCATTAAAGATTTGGCGACATTATTTATATGGTAAGAAGTGTTAAATCTTCACGGACCATAAGAGTTTGAAGTACTTGATGGATCAAAAGGATTTGAATTTGCGACAATAGTGGTGGCTTGAATTATTGAAAATTTATGAGCTAATAATAGATTACCATCCGAGGAAAGCGAATGTGGTTGCGGATGCCTTGAGTAGGAAATCCCTGTATGCTTTGAGAGCTATGAGCACGAGCTTAGCATTTTCTGATGATGGTACTATATTAGCTGAGTTGAGGGCTAGACAGACTGCTACTTATTCAATAGATATGTGAAGCTCAAAAAAATGATAACGAGTTGCAAGCTAAGAGAGCCCAGTGTGAATCAGGAAATGATTCTGATTTTCGGGTGAGCTTAGATGGTTGGTTGATGTTTCATGACAGGATTTGTGTACATAAGGATAATGAGTTGATCTGGAAGATATTAACTGAAGCATATAATGGTTATTTGTCGGTACATTTGGGTAGTATGAAAATGTACAATGATTTGAAGAAATTTTATTGGTGGTCGGGTATGAAAAGAGACATCTCTGAGTTTATGACAAGATGTTTGATTTGTCAACAAGTGAAAGCCGAGCATCAAGTACCTTCAGGATTACTTCAGCCGATGATGGTTCCCAAGTGGAAGTGGGATCGGATCACCATGGATTTTGTGACAGGGTTGCCTATGACCCCGAAAAAAAAAAGATGCTGTGTGGGTTATCGTTGATAGACTAACGAAGTCGGCTCACTTTATACTGGTGCATGTTGATTATTCACTGGATAAGTTGGTCGAGTTATATATTGTGGAGGTAGTGAGATTACATGGAGTACCTGTATCTATTACCTCGGATAGAGATCTGAGATTTACTTTGAGGTTTTGGAAGAAGTTGCAGAAGTCCTTGGGTACAAGGTTGAATTTTAGTACTGCATTCCATCCTCAAACTGATGGCCAATCTGAAAGAGTGATTCAAGTTTTTGAGAATATGCTCCGATGCTGTGTATTACAATTTAAAGGTAGTTGGGAGAGATAGCTACCTTTGGTTGAGTTTGCCTACAAAAATAGTTATCAGTCGAGCATAAGAATGGCACCGTACGAAGCTTTATATGGTCACAAGTGTAATATCCTGAAATTGGGCTTGTGCACTTTTGCTTAATTTTATGAAATATCATGTCTTATGTGTTATGGATGTGTTGTGTGCATTTTAGAACCTTGGAAATGTAAGGAAATGCCTTAGGAAATATTAAGTTTTAAGTGTTAAAAGAGGGAACTGAAGTAAGGTGGCCTTAAGAGAATTAGTAGGGAGAATATGACACACAAAGAGGCTTGGAAAAGTGGCTTGGAGGCACCACTTAGGGCCTCTGGAAATGACGCCATATGCAGTGCAAGGAGGGCTTGTGTTCGAGTCACAAGGGAAGCAATATTTTGGGACTTTAATTTTCGGCAAATAGGGAGTAGAGGTGGACGGCATAGGGGGACTGAGGAAGGAGTTTTAGATGTGTTTGGATTCTTTTAAAATTCGGCTAAAGCTAAGGGGATAATTGTAGATTTATTTTTAATTATTTTGAATAAAGGAAGAAGAGTTAAAAGAGGAGAAAAGCAAGGAAAGGCTAGTGTTTGTGTGTTAGCCGAAATCCTTAGCAAGAGTGTCCATCTTTTTATTTTGCTTTTCTTTTCCTTCTCATAGCTAAATTTCCACTCTACTCTCTCTCAAAGTTTTCTTTTCTCTTATTTGTTCTAGTCGAAACCTTCTACTCCTTGGTTCACCATTGCCGATTCTTCCTAAACTCATATCCCTCTCTTTCATCCTTGTTGAAGGCGAATACTCCAAGTGAACCCCTAGCCGATTAGTCCATTGAATCCCAAAAAGCTGAAATCTTTTGATCACTAGCTAGCCTTCATAGCCGAATCTTTGAGGGGCTTCAAGCAAGGGTATCGTCGACTTCTGTAATAAGGGTAAGGACCTATTGTTGTTCAATTTCTTTTCTTTAAATCAAAAATCAAGATTCTAATCCCATTAGAACTCTTTGGCCGAAACTTTGAAGGGTCCTCCGGGATTTGGTTGTTGTCAACTTCAAAGAAGGATCTTTCGGGATTCCAGATCTAAGGTAAGCAAGTAAGATTTTAGGCCGAAGGCTATTTGTTTTGGTCCATTAAGTGTTAAAATCGACATTAAGAATGGTTATGCAGAGATTTTGGTATCTCCATCGATCAAGAAGCGATCTCGGGACTTAGATAATCAAGGTAAGGGAGCCTTGATATTCGGCCAATGGCCATTTATTATGATTTAATGTTAGAACTAGATCTAACATGTGCCCTGTAGGATTTCGACATCCCCATAAGCCAAGAGACTACTTTTCGGGATTTAAAATCGCAAGGTAAGATGCTGATTGTGTTAATCCTTCGGGATCTGGTTTTATAGCCGAATAGGTTTTTCTATTATGTCTAGTGTTGGCCGAATATAGGAGTTAAAGGATCTAAAGCTTAGATCAGGATTTTCGGGATTCAATGGACTCGATAAGTATACCAGGTCTGTACCCCACACTGAATCTGAATAGACTTATGGCTCTAATTTATTATATGTGTTAATATGAAAGTATAAGAATATGGCCAAGGTACCATGCAATGGTACAAGTACCCAGGTACGTTACTTTAACCTTAAGTTAATAAGTGCTATGAATAGTGGAATATGGTACATGTGTAAATGATGATAAGAATGTGAAATAAGGCCTATGGCATGAGATTGCATGATATGAATGATATATGGGGCATATGGGATATTATGAATGGGGAAGTGAATGTGGTGACTTATGTCACGATATCTGAATGTGGTGACCTCGGTCACATTATATGAATGTGGTGTCTCATGACACAAAATATTATCTGGTGGCTATGCCACAATATTTATAAGGGCGATGAGCACGTTGACTGCAGCGACTGCCTTCGATGGTGTGTAGCAGATGGAGGGTTGACTTAGTAGTCCCCACGGTGTGCAGGTTGGTACGGGTGATGTGTAGCGGATGGTACCTAGGTTTGGGTTCGGGTTTGCATCATATTATTTAAATGTTATATGTACATGTATGACTTGATATGCCTGAATTTGTTAGGACTTAGTGTTGTGGTTACACATTGAGTCAGTTGACTCACCCCGTTGTGGGAACATTTTTCAGGTGACGATCAGTGATGGACCGGGTCGGCAGGAGCTTAGTGGTGGCCATGCTCAACTTGAAGTTTATTAAACTTTGGACTTTTTATATTTTAAGCATTTTTGAATTTATTTTGGGTTTTCATTTGATGTAATAAGGCCATAGTATGAACTGCTATACGCATGCATTTTCATTCTTTTATTACGATATGATAAATGTTAAATCGAGGTTAAAACGATTTTTATAAAAATAAATCTTCAAATGTCTTGACACTTAAATTCAATTGATTCCTAATTTAAGGGTAAAAATCTTAAAAAATAAAACCGGCAAGTCTTTTATTATAAAAACAAAGTTCTCAATAAATCACTGATTTCAAAATTAACATAGTTTTCAACTGAACTCAACCTAAGCCACTTTTACCTCAAAACCAACCGAATTTTTCCAAAGTAATTTAAAAAGTTTTGAACCTTTTTACTCGAGGAACATACCAAATTCAGTTGAGACTTGTGGGCCAGGTTTGGGGTGTTTCAGCTTGGTATTAGAGCCTAGTTTTAAACTCTCAGCCTTGGGTTTAAAGCCCATAACGTTTTTAATAAGGCCCAAACAAGTTTTGAGAAACACTTTTATGAAAAGCGCAGGTTTTCAGGCATGGCACCCAAGTCTCCGACCCGCAGTCCATCGGGTAAGTACCCCTATCCATTATGTGAATTATAATATGATTTGCAGAAGGTTAGAATGGGAACGTAGATTAGTATACTAATTGATTGAACCCGAGGACTAGTGTACCCCAATAATTACATAAAACTTAAGAGCCTAATTAAACAACCCTGTGACTTAGTCACCGAGTTAGGGTGTGGCAACCATTGTGCGCATGTCTAGGATTGGATCCGGAGGAGCCTGGTACTTAAACAGTCCTAGTGACTCACCTCCTCTTCGCTGGAATCCTACCTGGTGCGTAGCTTCGGTTCACTCTAACCAAGAGGACTTACTCACGGGCTAAACCCAATAATTAAAACCCGAAAGGGATTAGCTGTATTTTCATAAAAGCTTCAGTTTTAAAATCACCAAATTACCCCTTTGGTTTGTAGAAAAATTATCCTGAAATTTTTTCCAAGATAATCTTGATTTACAAAATTACTAAAATACCCCTAGTGGTAAAATTACTAAAATGCCGTTAGTTTTAAAATTACCAATTTTACCCCAAGTTTTTCAAATTTTGAAATATCCTTGATTTACTAAGATTTTCCATTTGACCCCGGTTTATTACCAAAATACCCATGTAGGACAAATAACGAAAATACCCCTAGGATAGGAATAGACTTGAAATGTCTGAATAATGAATGTGTGTGGTAGGGATATTGAATGAATGTGTTCCTCTTAATTAGGATAGAAGACTTGAAACTTTGATTGATCGAAAGAACTACTCATAAACTTCTTTCATAAAAAAATTTCTTCGCGGATAATCAGTGGAACATATACTAATGCATAAAAATTTCTTAATCAGATTAAAGCACGATAGTAGAAATGAGCTCTAGGGGACGTGGTTGAAACGTACGAGGACACGGTAGAGGTAGAATGACCGTGTCGAAACCCGTTAGATCGGGTCAAAGATCTAAAAATAAGGTACCGCCACCACCACCACCAGCTATTGGTGCTTTGAGCAAAGCCAGATCAAACGAGAGATGATCTTTGTATCGTGAGGTCGTGGCCGCGAAGTTCTTGGTGCCGTGGTCGGTGCAAGAGGAAATTCAGGAGCTCAGAAGTCTGTACCCGAGCGACTCCGAGCTAATTGAGCTGAGGTATTCCGTGGAGTATCTGGTGTGGCACCCAATACAGCTGAGTACTGGTTGGAAGCGACCGAGCGAATTATGGATGAGCTTGATCTTACCCCTGAGGAGAAATTGAAAGGAATGGTGGCACTACTACGCGATGAAGCGTATCAGTGGTGGCTCACAGTTCTGGATGGTGCCACAGCTGAGGATCTGACTTGGGACTATGTTAAGACGGCATATCAGAAGAAGTCTGTTGGCACGCGTTACAGTGATGAGCAAAGGAAAGCATTTCTGGGGCTGGTTCAAGGGAACAAGTCCGTAGCAGAGTACAAAGCTGAATTTCTAAGATTGAGCTGGTATGCTCGAGGAGTAGTGGCTACGGAGCATGAGAGATGTGTCCGATTTAAGGACGGACTAAGGGATGACCTGAGGTTGTTGATAGCTCCACATCAAGAGCGGGAGCTTTCTGTGTTAGTAGAGAAGGCTAAGGTAGCCGAGGGGATTAAGGACTCGGTAAGGCAGAACTCGGATTGGAATAGGCCAAAGAGAGGTTTTGGGTCGTCAGGATCATATGGGAATGTCCAAAAGAGGCCTAGAGTTGATGGGCCGCGAGGTCAGCAAGCTGCTACAAGAGGGCAGTATCGTACTTGGGATCGATGTGGGAAGAAACACTTAGAGGAGTGTTGGAAGAAGACAGGAGGATGTTTCAAGTGTGGGTTCAAGGATCATATGATTAAGCACTGTCCTACGAAACTGGAAGGGAATCGACCAGCAGCTCGGAATGTTAATCAGGCTGGTAGAAGTGGACAGCAGCCTCAGCGAGGTCGTGGTCCGAATAACAGAGGAAATGGTGCTGGCAGAGGACCTGGAACACCGGGCAGAGGTTATGCTAATACTGAGGCAAGGCAGCCGGGTTTGGTTTATACGGTTCGCCGGAGGGAGGATGGAGACACATCGGACGTTATAACCGGTACGTTCCTTATTTATGGCAAGCCTTATGTTGCTTTAATTGATGTGGGCTCGACCCATTCTTATGTTGCATGTAGAGTAGTTGAAACTCTAGACATAGCTTCTGAACTTTCTGATAGGGAGATGACTGCAGTAAGCCCACTAGGTCAAACTGTAGTAGTGAATAAGATCTTTCGGAGTGTACCTTTAGAAATTCAAGGAGTAGTATTTTCTGCCAACTTGATAGAACTTCCCTTCGGAGAATTCGATCTCATACTTGGTATGGACTGGCTAGTGGAACATCGGGCTGTGTTGGACTGTGCAGCAAAGCGAATGGAGTTAAGGACCCCGGAGGATGAGGTGGTCATCATGATAGGAAAAAGAAGAAACTACTTGTCTAATGTAGTTTCGGCGCTAAAGGCTGAAAAGATGGTTCGGAAAGGGTGCAAGGTGTTTTTAGCCTTCGTAAGTGCGTTAGATGGAAAGGAAGAAGGTGTCAGTGGAGTTAGAATTGTAAGGGATTTTGAAGATGTGTTTCCGGAGGAATTACCAGGAATACCCCCAGATAGGGAGGTGGAGTTTGGAATTGACTTGCTGCTGGGAACAGCTCCTGTGTCAATTGCCCCGTATAGAATGGCACCAAAGGAGTTAGTTGAGCTCAAGGCTCAAATTCAAGAGTTGTTGGATCATGGGTTTATCTGACCCAGTGTGTCTCCGTGGGAAGAACCGGTCCTGTTTGTGAAGAAGAAGGACGAAACTATGCGTATGTGCATAGATTATCGTCAGCTGAATAAGCTGACCGTCTAGAACAAGTATCCTTTGCCAAGGGTCGATGACTTGTTCGATCAGCTGAAGGGGGCAGCAATATTTTTAAAGATAGATATACGGTTAGGATATCATCAGCTTAAGGTGAAAGAGGCAGATATCCATAAGACAACCTTTAGAACAAGGTACGGGCATTATGAGTTCTTAGTAATGCCATTTGGTTTGACAAACGCCCCAGCCGCGTTCATAGATATGATGAACTGGGTCTTTCAACCCTACTTGGATAGGTTCGTCGTTGTGTTCATCGATGACATCTTAGTGTACTCCAAGTCTGAGGAGGAACACGATGAGCATCTTCGGATTGTGTTGCAAGTGCTAAGGGAGAAGAAGCTCTATGCGAAATTCAGTAAGTGTGAATTTTGGCTGAAGGAAGTTGCATTCTTAGGGCATGTGGTATTCGCGGAAGGAATAAGGGTGGATCCTAGAAAGATCGAGGCAGTGCTGGATTGGAAACCACCTAAGTCGGTGGCTGAGATTCGTAGTTTCTTGGGTTTGGCAGGCTGCTACAGAAGGTTTGTGGAAGGATTCTCATCGATAGCCGCGCCATTGACAAAGTTATTGAGGAAGGAAGTGCCTTTCGTGTGGACAGAGAAGCAACAAGAAAGCTTTGAGAAGCTTAAGAAAGTATAGACGGAAGCTCCAGTGTTGATCCAGCCTGAGGCAGGGAAGGATTTCGTGGTGTACTGTGATGCTTCATACACGGGGTTAGGATGTGTTCTAATGTAGGACGGGAAAGTAGTCGCTTATGCGTCTTGGCAGTTAAGGCCACATGAAGTTAACTACCGAACTCATGACTTGGAATTGGCGACAGTGGTCTTTGCTCTTAAGGTGTGGAGGCACTATCTTTATGGCGAAAAGTCGATAATCTACACAGATCACAAGAGCCTTAAGTATTTGCTGACTCAAAAGGAGTTAAACCTGAGACAGCGAAGGTGGGTGGAGTTATTGAAGGATTACGATTGTTCGATAGAGTATCATCCGGGCAACGCGAATGTAGTGGCGGATGCTCTAAGTTAGAAGGTTGTGTCGGATCTGAGGGTGATGTTTGCACATCTGAGTTTGTATGATGATGGGAGTCTGCTGGCAGAGCTGCAAGTTAAGTTGACGTGGTTGAATGAGGTGAAAGAGGGACAGGTGGCTGATGAGGATTTGAGTGCTAAGATGCGGCAAGTTCAGAATAGTGGTTTAGAGGATTACAGTATGTCCAGTGATGGAGTATTGTGTTTCAAGGGTAAGGTATGTATGCCTAAGGACAAGGACCTAAGACAAAGGATTCTTTAGGAATCGCATAGTAGCCCTTATGCTATGCATCCTGGAGGCACTAAGCTGTACAGAGATCTAAGGGAACAGTTTTGGTGGCCTGGTCTGAAGAAAGAAGTTACAGAATTTGTTGGCAAGTGTTTGACGTGTCAGCAAGTTAAGGCTGAACACCAAGTTTCGTCAGGATTGATTCAGCCGATAATGATTCCGCAGTGGAAGTGGGAGAGAATTACCATGGATTTCGTTAGTGGGCTTCCCCTTACGCCTACTAAGAAGGACTCGGTATGGGTAATAATGGATCGGTTGAAAAAGTCCGCGCATTTCTTACCGGTGCGAGTTGATTATTCTTTGTAGAAGTTGGCAAAGTTATATGTGGCAGAAACTGTGAGGTTCTATGGAGTTTCGGTGTCAATTATCTCCGATAGAGATCTAAGGTTTACGTCTCAGTTTTGGAAGGTGCTACATCAAGCTTTGGGCACTAAATTGGATTTTACTACTGCTTTTCATCCACAATCGAACGGGCAATCTGAACGGGTAATCCAGGTGTTAGAGGATATGGTAAGAGGCTGTCTGTTAGATTTCAGAGGAAGTTGGGAGGAATATTTGCCTTCAGCAGAGTTTGCCTACAACAACATCTATCAGGCTAGTATTCGGATGGCACCGTATGAAGCATTGTATGGCCGGAAGTGTCGAACTCCTATGTGTTGGACAGAGTTAGGAGAACGTCGAGTTTTGGGTCCAAAGATTGTGGCAGAATCTGAGGAAAAGGTTGAGGTAATTCACGCACGGTTAAAGGAAGCATCGGATAGACAGAAGACGTACGCAGACCTTAAATGGAAGGAAATAGAATTAGATGTGGGAGATCATGTGTTTCTTAAAGTCTCGCCTTGGAAGAAGGTGATGAGATTTGGTCGAAAAGGAAAGCTAAGTCCAAGGTTTATAGGACCTTATCGAGTATTGAAGCGAGTTGGACCAGTGGCATACCAGTTAGAGTTGCCTTTGGAATTGAAGCAGATGCACGACGTATTCCATGTGTCTATGTTACGTCGTTATCGATCGGATCCATCTCATGTGGTACCAGTTGAAGAGGTAGAGTTAAGGTCAGATCTGTCCTACGAGGAAGAGCCGATTCAGATTGTGGAACGAGATGTGAAAGTGTTACGAAGGAAGTCAGTTTCTCTAGTCAAAGTATTATGGCGAAATCATGGATCAGAGGAAGCTTCGTGGGAGCCGGAAGAAGCAATGCGTCAGCAATACCCTCAATTATTTCAGCCAGGTAATTTCGAGGGCGAAATTATTTTAAGGGGGTAGAACTGTAATATCCTGAAATTGGGCTTGTGCATTTTTGCTTAATTTTATGAAATAGCATGTCTTATGTGTTATGGATGTGTTGTGTGCATTTTAGAACCTTGGAAATGTAAGGAAATGCCTTAGGAAATATTAAGTTTTAAGTGTTAAAAGAGGGAACTGAAGCAAGGTGGCCTTAAGAGAATTAGTAGGGAGAATATGACACACAAAGAGGCTTGGAAAAGTGGCTTGGAGGCACCATTTAGGGCCTCTGGAAATGACGCCATATGCAGTGCAAGGAGGGCTTGTGTTCGAGTCACAAGAGAGGCAATATTTTGGGACTTTAATTTTTGGCAAATAGGGAGTAGAGGTGGACGGCATAGGGGGACTGAGGAAGGAGTTTTAGATGGGTTTGGATTCTTTTAAAATTCGGCTAAAGCTAAGGGGATAATTGTAGATTTATTTTTAATTATTTTGAATAAAGGAAGAAGAGTTAAAAGAGGAGAAAAGTAAGGAAAGGCTAGTGTTTGTGTGTTAGCCGAAATCCTTAGCAAGAGTGTCCATCTTTTTACTTTGCTTTTCTTTTCCTTCTCATAGCTGAATTTCCACTCTACTCTCTCTCAAAGTTTTCTTTTCTCTTATTTGTTCTAGTCGAAACCTTCTACTCCTTGGTTCACCATTGCCGATTCTTCCTAAACTCATATCCCTCTCTTTCATCCTTGTTGAAGACGAGTACTCCAAGTGAACCCCTAGCCGATTACTCCATTGAATCCCAAAAGCCGAAATCTTTTGATCACTAGCTAGTCTTCATAGCTGAATCTTTGAGGGGCTTCAAGCAAGGGTATCGTCGACTTCTGTAATAAGGGTAAGGACCAATTGTTGTTCTATTTCTTTTCTTTAAGTCAAAAATCGAGATTCTAATCCATTAGGACTCTTTGGCTGAAACTTTGAAGGGTCCTCCGGGATTTGGTTGTTGTCAACTTCAAAGACGGATCTTTCGGGATTCCAGATCTAAGGTAAGCAAGTAAGATTTTAGGCCGAAGGCTATTTGTTTTGGTCCATTAAGTGTTAAAATTGACATTAACAACGGTTATGCAGAGATTATGGTATCTCCATCGATCAAGAAGCGATCTCGGGACTTAGATAATCAAGGTAAGGGAGCATTGATATTCGGCCAAGGGCCATTTATTATGATTTAATGTTAGAACTAGATCTAACATGTGCCCTGTAGGATTTCGACATCCCCATAAGCCAAGAGAATACTTTTCGGGATTTAAAATCGCAAGGTAAGATGCTGATTGTGTTAATCCTTCGGGATCTGGTTTTATAGCCGAATAGGTTTTTCTAATATGTCTAGTGTTGGCCGAATATAGGAGTTAAAGGATCTAAAGCTTAGATTGGGATTTTCGGGATTTAGTGGACTCGATAAGTATACCAGGTGTGTACCCCACACTGAATCTTAATAGACTTATGGCTCTAATTTATTATATGTGTTAATATGAAAGTATAAAAATATGGCCAAGGTACCATGCAATGGTACAAGTACCCAGGTACGCTACTTTAACCTTAAGTTAATAAGTGCTATGAATAGTGGAATATGGTACATGTGTAAATGATGATAAGAATGTGAAATAAGGCCTATGGCATGAGATTGCATGATATGAATGATATATGGGGCTATGGGATATTATGAATGGGGAAGTGAATGTGGTGACTTATGTCACGATATCTGAATGTGGTGACCTCGGTCACATTATCTGAATGTGGTGTCTCATGACACAAAATATTATCTGGTGGCTATGCCACAATATTTATAAGGGCGATGAGCATGTTGACTGCAGCGACTACCTTCGATGGTGTGTAGCGGATGGAGGGTTGACTTAGTAGTCCCCACGGTGTGCAGGTTGGTACGGGTGATGTGTAGCGGATGGTACCTAGGTTTGGGTTCGGGTTTGCATCATATTATTTAAATGTTATATGTACATGTATGACTTGATATGCCTGAATTTGTTAGGACTTAGTGTTGTGGTTACACATTGAGTCTGTTGACTCACCCCGTTGTGGGGACATTTTTCAGGTGACGATCAGTGATGGACCGAGTTGGCAGGTGCTTAGTGGTGGCCATACTCAACTTGAAGTTTATTAAACTTTGGACTTTTTATATTTTAAGCATTTTTGAATTTATTTTGGGTTTTCATTTGATGTAATAAGGCCATAGTATGAACTGCTATACGCATGCATTTTCATTCTTTTATTACGATATGATAAATGTTAAATCGAGGTTAAAACGATTTTATAAAAATAAATCTTCAAATGTCTTGACACTTAAATTCAATTGATTCTTAATTTAAGGGTAAAATCCTTTAAAAATAAAACCGGCAAGTCTTTTATTATAAAAACAAAGTTCTCAATAAATCACTGATTTCAAAATTAACATAGTTTTCAATTGAACTCAACCTAAGCCACTTTTACCTCAAAACCAACCGAATTTTTCCAAAGTAATTTAAAAAGTTTTGAACCTTTTTACTCGAGGAACATACCAGATCCAGTTAAGACTTGTGGGCCGGGTTTGGGGTGTTTCAGCTTGGTATCAGAGCCTAGTTTTAAACTCTCGGCCTTGGGTTTAAAGCCCATAACGTTTTTAATAAGGCCCAAACAAGTTTTGAGAAATACTTTTATGAAAAGAGCAGGTTTTTAGGCATGGCACCCAAGTCTCCGACCCGCAGTCCACCAGGTAAGTAGCCCTATCCATTGGGTGAATTATAATAAGATTTGTAGAAGGTTGGAATGGGAACGTAGATTAGTATACTAAGTGATTGAACCCTAGGACTAGTGTACCCCAACAATTAAATAAAACTTAAGAGCCTAATTAAACAACCCTGTGACTTAGTCGCCGAGTTAGAGTGTGGCAACCATTGTGCGCATGTCTAAGATTGGATCCGGAAGAGCCTGGTACTTAAGTAGCCCTAGTGACTCACCTCCTCTTCGCTGGAATCCTACCTGGTGCGTAGCTTCGGTTCACTCTAACCAAGAGGACGTACTCACGAGCTAAACCCAATAATTAAAACCGAAAGGGATTAGCTGTATTTTCATAAAAACTTCAGTTTTAAAATCACCAAATTACCCCTTTGGTTTGTAGAAAAATTATCCTGAAAATTTTCCCAAGATAATCCTGATTTACAAAATTACTAAAATACCCCTAGTGGTAAAATTACTAAAATGCCCTTGGTTTTAAAATTACCAATTTTACCCCTAAGTTTTACAAATTTTGAAATACCCTTGATATAGTAAGATTTTCCATTTGACCCCGGTTTATTACCAAAATACCTCTGTAGGACAAATGACGAAAATATCCCTGGGATAGGAATAGACTGGAAATGTCTGAATAATGAATGTGTGTGGTAGGGATATTGAATGAATGTGTTCCTCTGAATTAGGATAGAAGACTTGAAACTTTGATTGATCGAAAGAACTACTCATAAACTTCTTTCATAAGAAAATTTCTTCGCGGATAATTAGTGGAACATATACTAATGCATAAAAATTTCTTAATCAGATTAAAGCACGATAGTAGAAATGAGCTCTAGGGGACGTGGTCGAAACGTGTGAGGACGCGGTAGAGGTAGAATGACCGTGTCAGAACCCGTTAGATCGGGTCAAGGATCTGAAAATGAGGTACCGCCACCACCACCAAGTAATTTGTTGGTCTTTGAGCAAAGAAGATCGACGGAGACGATCTTTGTATCGCAGGTATCTTGTGAGTTCTTGAACTAGTGGCTGGTGCAGGAGGAAATTCGGGAGCTCGAAAGTCTGTACCCGAGCGACTCCGAGCGAATTGAGCTGAGGTGCTCCGTGGAGTATCTGGCGTGGCACCCAGTACAGCTGAGTACTGGTTGAAAGCGACCGAGCGAATTGTAGATGAGCTCGATCTTACCCCTGAGGAGAAATTGAAAGGAATGGTGGCACTACTACGCGATGAAGCGTATCAGTGGTGGCTCACAGTTCGGGATGGTGCCACAGCTGAGGATCTAGCTTGGGACTATGTTAAGACGGCATATCAGAAGAAGTCTGTTGGCACGCGTTACGCTGATGAGCAGAGGAAAGCATTTCTGGGGCTGGCTCAAGGGAAGAAGTCCGTAAATAGCAGTCTGGTGAATTTCTAAGATTGAACCGGTATGCTTGAGGAGTAGTGGCTACGGAGCATGAGCGATGTGTCCGATTTGAGGACGGACTAATGGATGACCTGAGGTTGTTGATAGCTCCACATCAGGAGCGGGAGTTTTCTGCGTTAGTAGAGAAGGCTAAGGTAGCCGAGGGGATTAAGGACTCTGTAAGGCAGAACTCGGACTGGAATAGGCCAAAGAGAGGTTTTGGGCCGTCAGGATCATCTGGAAATGTCCAAAAGAGGCTTAGAGTTGATGGCCCGCGAGGTCAGCAAGCTGCTACAGGAGGGCAGTATCATACTTGTGATCAGTGAGGGAAGAAACACTTAGGGGTGTGTTGCAAGAAGATAGGAGGATGTTTCAAGTGTGGGTCCAAGGATCATATGATTAAGGACTATCCTATGAAACTGCAAGGGAATCGACCAGTAGCTCAGAATGTTAATCAGGCTGGTAGAGGTGGATAGCAGCCTCAGTGGGGTCGTAGTCTGAATAACGGAGGAAATGGTACTGGCAGAGGACGTGGAACACCAGGCAGAGGTGTTGCTGATACTGAGGCAAGGCAGCTGGGTTTGGTTTATGCGGTTCACCGGAGGGAGGATGGAGACGCACCGAACGTTATAACCGGTACGTTCCTTATTTATGGCAAGCCTTATGTTGCTTTAATTGATAGGGGCTCGACCCATTCTTAGGTTGCCTGTATAGTAGTTAAAACTCTAGACATAGCCTCTGAACTTTCTGATAGGGAGATGACTGTAGTAAGCCTACTAGGTCAAACTGTAGTGGTGAATAAGATCTTTCAGAGTGTACCTTTAGAAATTCAAGGAGTAGTATTATCTGCCGACTTGATGGAACTTCCCTTCGGAGAATTCGATCTCATACTTGGTATGGACTGGCTAGTGGAACCTCGGGCTGTGTTGGACTGTTCAGCTAAGCGAATGGAGTTAAGGACCCCGGAGGATGAGGTGGTCATCATGATAGGAGAAAGAAGAAACTACTTGTCTAATGTAGTTTCGGCGCTAAAGGCTGAAAAGATGGTTCGGAAAGGGTGCAAGGTGTTTTTAGCCTTCGTAAGTGCGTCAGATGGAAAGGAAGAAGGTGTCAGTGGAGTTAGAACTATAAGGAATTTTGAAGAAGTGTTTCCGGAGGAATTACCAGGAATACCCCCAGATAGGGAGGTGGAGTTTGGAATTGACTTGCTGCCGGGAACAACTCCTGTGTCAATTGCCCCATATAGAATGGCACCAAAGGAGTTGGTTGAGCTCAAGGCTCAAATTCAAGAGTTGTTGGATCATGGGTTTGTCTGACCCAGTGTGTCTCCGTGGGGAGTACCGGTCCTATTTGTGTAGAAGAAGGACGGAACTATGCGTATGGCATAGATTATGGTTAGCTGAATAAGCTGACCATCAAGAACAAGTATCCTTTGCCAAGGGTCGATGACTTGTTCGATCAGCTGAAGGGGGCAGCAGTATTTTCGAAGACAGATTTACGGTCGGGATATCATCAGCTTAAGGTGAAAGAGGCAGATATCCATAAGACAGCTTTTAGGACAAGGTACGGGCATTATGAGTTCTTAGTAATGCCGTTTGGATTGACAAACGCCCCAGCCGCGTTCATGGATATGATGAACTGGGTCTTTCAACCCTACTTGGATAGGTTCGTTGTTGTGTTCATCGACGACATCTTAGTGTAC
The DNA here is from genome assembly GCA_025503065.1 of Gossypium bickii. Lineage (NCBI taxonomy): Eukaryota > Viridiplantae > Streptophyta > Magnoliopsida > Malvales > Malvaceae > Gossypium > Gossypium bickii. The sequence goes on from CP106712.1 coordinate 31,162,544, forward strand.
TCCAAGTCTGAGAAGGAACATGATGAGCATCTTCGGATTGTGTTGCAAGTGCTAAGGGGGAAGAAGCTCTATGCGAAATTCAGTAAGTGTGAATTTTGGCTGAAGGAAGTTGCATTCTTAGGGCATGTGGTATTCGCGGAAGGAATAAGGGTGGATCCTAGGAAGATCGAGGCAGTGCTGGATTGGAAACCACCTAAGTCGGTGGCTGAAATTCGTAGTTTCTTGGGTTTGGCAGGCTGCTACAGAAGGTTTGTGGAAGGATTCTCATCGATAGCCGTGCTATTGACAAAGTTATGGAGGAAGGAAGTGCCTTTCGTATGGATAGAGAAGCAACAAGAAAGCTTTGAGAAGCTTAAGAAAGTATTGACGGAAGCTCCAGTGTTGATCCAGCCTGAGGCAGGGAAGGATTTTGTGGTGTACTGTGATGCTTCACACACGGGGTTAGGATGTGTTCTAATGCAGGACGGGAAAGTAGTCTCTTATGCGTCTCGGCAGTTAAGGCCACATGAAGTTAACTACTCGACTCATAAGCCATAAGCCATAAGTTAACATGTGCCCTGTAGGATTTCGACATCCCCATAAGCCAAGAGACTACTTTTCGGGATTTAAAATTGCAAGGTAAGATACTGATTGTATTAATCCTTCGGGATCTGGTTCTATAGCCGAATAGGTTTTCCTAATATGTCTAGTGTTGGCTGAATATCGGAGTTAAAGGATCTAAAGCTTAGATCAGGATTTTCGGGATTCAGTGGACTCGATAAGTATACCAGGTGTGTACCCCACACTGCATCTTAATCGACTTATGGTTCTAATTTATTATATGTGTTAATATGAAAGTATAAGAATATGGCCAAGGTACCATGCAATGGTACAAGTACCCAGGTACGTTACTTTAACCTTAAGTTAATAAGTGCTATGAATAGTGGAATATGGTACATGTGCAAATGATGATAAGAATGTGAAATAAGGCCTATGGCATGAGATTGCATGATATGAATGATATATGCGGCATATGGGATATTATGAATGGGGAAGTGAATGTGGTGACTTATGTCACGATATCTGAATGTGGTGACCTAGGTCACATTATCTGAATGTGGTGTCTCATGACACAAAATATTATCTGGTAGCTATACCACAATATTTATAAGGGCGATGAGCACGTTGATCTGCAAATGATCGCCGATGGTGTGTAGCGGATGGAGGGTTGACTTTGTAGTCCCCACGGTGTGCAGGTTGGTTCGGGTGATGTGTAGCGGATGGTACCTAGCTTTGGGTTCGGGTTTGCATCATATTATTTAAATGTTATATGTACATGTATGACTTGATCTGCCTGAATTTGTGAGGAGTTAGTGTTGTGGTTACACATTGAGTCTGTTGACTCACCCCGTTGTTGGAACATTTTTCATGTGACGATCAGTGATGGACCGGGTTGGCAGGAGCTTAGTGGTGGCCATGCTCAACTTGAAGTTTATTAAACTTTGGACTTTTTATATTTTAAGCATTTTTGAATTTATTTTGGGTTTTCATTTGATGTAATAAGGCCATAGTATGAATCAGCAGATGCGCATGCATTTTCATTCTTTTATTACGATATGATATATGTTAAATCGAGGTTAAAACGATTTTATAAAAATAAATCTTCAAATGTCTTGACACTTAAATTCAATTGATTCTTAATTTAAGGGTAAAAATCTTTAAAAATAAAATCGGCAAGTCTTTTATTATAAAAACAAAGTTCTCAATAAATCACTGATTTCAAAATTAACATAGTTTTCAATTGAACTAAACCTAAGCCACTTTTACCTCAAAACCAACCTAATTTTTCCAAAGTAATTTAAAAAGTTTTGAACCTTTTTACTCGAGGAACATACCAGATCCGGTTGAGACTTGTGGGCTGGGTTTGGGGTGTTTCAGCTTGGTATCAGAGCCTAGTTTTAAACTCTCGGCCTTGGGTTTAAAGCTCATAACATTTTTAATAAGGCCCAAACAAGTTTTGAGAAACACTTTTATGAAAAGAGCAGGTTTTCAGGCATGGCACCCAAGTCTCTGACCCGCAGTCCACCAAGTAAGTACCCCTATCCATTGTGTGAATTATAATATGATTTGCAGAAGGTTAGAATGGGAACGTAGATTAGTATACTAAGTGATTGAGCTCTAGGACTAGTGTACCCCAACAATTACATAAAACTTAAGAGCCTAATTAAACAACCCTGTGACTTAGTCGCCGAGTTAGGGTGTGGCAACCATTGTGCGCATGTCTAGGATTGGATCTGGAAGAGCCTGGTACTTAAGTAGTCCTAGTGACTCACCTCCTCTTTGCTGAAATCCTAACTGGTGCGTAGCTTCGGTTCACTCTAACCAAGAGGACTTACCCACGGGCTAAACCCAATAATTAAAGCCCGAAAGGGATTAGCTGTATTTTCATAAAAACTTCAGTTTTAAAATCACCAAATTACCCCTTTGGTTTGTAGAAAAATTATCCTGAAAATTTTTCCAAGATAATCCTGATTTACAAAATTACTAAAATACCCCTAATGGTAAAATTACTAAAATGCCCTTTGTTTTAAAATTACCAATTTCGTAAGATAGGGGTAAAAATTTTTATTAAATTATTTTCATGTATATGCTAGAAGGGATGGAGTGTTATGCTTGTTTTAGGGCCTAGTCATAACCCCGAGTTAGGTCGGGTTTAGGGCTAAAATTCCTTTTAGTGCTTGAGAGGAAAGAAGCCAAGTAAGGAGGGTTTAAATAATTGTTGGTGCGAAGCATGACGCAAGGAAATGGCTGGTGGAGTGCTTAGGGCGTTGCCTAGGGAGTTAGAAGGTGCGGCAGAACAGGGGTTCGAATCCCAAGAATAGCGTTGGGGGAGTTTTATTTTTGGCGTTGAAGGAGAGCTAGGTGAAGGGGGGTTTAATGATAATTTCAGTGAAGTTATGGCATGATGTTCAGCCTGGCAAAGTGGCTTGGAGCGCCACTTAAGGGCCCTGGGTGTAGGGACTCAGGTTCGAGTCACCATGCACACAAGGGCGTTTTATTTTTGGTTTCTGGCGTTGAAGCGAAGGAATGATTAAAAGGAATTTATTGCGGGTTTGTGACACAAATGGAGACCTTGGCCGAATGGCTAAGGGCGCTTTAGGAGGACTGCGGCGCAAGGACTCGTGTTCGAGTCCTGGGGGTAGCGCATGTGTGCGTTTATTTTTAATTTGGCATTAGAAGCATGGGAACCAGCGGGGGAGTGTTTAAAAGAAATTATGACGGGATTATATCATGAAATGCGCAGGGGCCGAGTGGCTGGGGTATGGAGAGTGCTTCTCCAGGTCTCGGGTTCGAGACCTGGGGACAGCAGCATGGGTACTTTATTTTTTTATTTATTTGCTGGCGTGCTGTGGTCTGCGCATGGGGCATTCAAATGGATGAAAACAAATTGTTTTTTTGTTTTCAAAAGCTGTTAAAAGTATGGGGCTTCATTCTTTTTATTTTATTGTTTTTATTATTTATTTTATGTATAGGAAGGTGGGTTTTAGAGATGGGCAAATTACTAAATATTGTTTTATAGGTGTTGTTAATAAAATAAAGAATTATCCCATATTGAAGCATGGCCGAAATGCATGGTTTTGTTTTTCTTTCCCTCCCATTTGAGTATGGCCGAATGTGGTTTTTCTTGGGACCTTCATGGTCGGTTTTCAAATAGCAAGGGAGGTGCCAAATTCTTGGTTTTGCTTTCCTTTCTCCCCAAAATTTTGCTTGGCCGAATGTGACTCTTTTGTCTTCCTTACTTTTCAATTTTGATCTTGGCCAAAACTCATAATTGGTCCCTCTTCCTTTCCAAGTTGGCTTGGCCGAAATAGGGACTCCTTGAAGGCTTGCTTGGTCGGTTTTGTAGGATGTTAGGGATGACCGAATGACAATAGGAAAATCCTAGGAAACGTATTCGGCTGACACAGCCTCCTTTTCTAATTTTCTTAAGAAAACCGAAACCCTTATAGACATTTTCTTCATTTCCCTTCTTCTTTTGCTTAAATCGAATACCCTTAGTCCCATTCTCTCCTTCTTCTTATGCAATCTAGCCTTTCTTGTAGTGCTGAAGCGAGTTCGTTTCTTCATGAGAGCCTAGCCGAATCTCTTGGTAAGTGACCACTCTCTTAACTTTCGGTTTTGACTCATCTTCCTTAGAGTGTGCCGAAAGCATGAGTTAGGGCCTTTGTAAGGATCGGCCAAATGGGTATAGGCCATATTAATATGTGAAGTTTTGAGTGTAGCCAACACCAAGGAGCTAGAGGAGCGTTTCGGGTTTTGAGTCTTCAAAAGATCTCAACAAGACAAGTGATAACTTTGGGATTTCGGTAAGATTTGTAAATGGTTAAGCATTTTCGGCCAGAGGGCCATTTTTGGTATTCATGCATAACCGAGTATACACTATGGTTTTAGGGGCTAATCGGCTAAGGAAAACAGAGGCTTCCGGGATTTCGTTTTGTTTTGGTAAGCAATAATAAGTTTCGGTCCAAGCTTTTCGCGTACGACATATCCTTCGGGATATAATGGTGTGGCCGAATGGCCTTGTGAATGACCCCACGGTTTGGCCGAATGTAGGAGCAAGGGATTTAGTGCGGTAGATCGATTCTCCGGGTTTTCGTTTTTGAGTCGTTCAGGATTTGCTTAGACTTACTTTTAATCAGGTGTGTAAACTCTTACACAGTTTACTAGTATAAACTGTTATTGCGATGATATTTTTATAACCTCTCGTGTAGTAACTTTGCGTTGTGGGCATAAGCTTGGATTTTGGGTAAGTCCCCTATTACTTGATCTATGTTGTATGATGTGTACGCCATCATATGCTGTTAAATGCTATGCTATATATATGAATGCATGATAAATGGGATCATGATATTTGTTATGTGAGCATGATGATAGTGGGATTGATGAGAGGAGGGAGATGATCTCTATGGACTGTCACCAGTGGTTTGGTACCACACGATGGCTTGGCCCCATCATTTGATATTCGTGACTTCGGTCACCAGTGGTTTGGCACCACATATTGATATTTGTGACTAAGTCCCAGTGGTTTGGCACCACTAGTGGTTTGGCACCACATATTGATATTTGTGACTTCGGTCACCAGTGGTTTGGCACCACCAGTGGTTTGGTACCACATGTTGATATTGTGACCTATGGTCATCAGTGGTTTGGTACCACACAATGGGTTGGCCCCATCACTTGATATATTGTGACTCCGGTCACTAGTGGTTTGGCACCACCAGTGGTTTGGTACCACACGGGGTCGAAAAAGGAGTACGGATGGCTAGCTTGGGTTGCATAATTGCATGTCTTACTAATATCTTGTGTATGAGTTGTATTTTTGGGTTGGGGATTTATGCACTGAGTCTTGGTGACTCACCCCTTCTCATGTCTTTTCGCAGGTGAGTAGATCGCGGAGATGGAGCCAGGGAGGACTCGAGGCGGCCATGCTTGTTCCTCGGTTTTGAAATTTTATTTCGCATCGTTAAAGTTTACTATTTACTAAATTTTAGTTTGGTTTGTAATATGGCCGCTAGTTACTATTTTGGATGTTTAAGTAGTTGCTTTACTTTACCGCTATTATATTACTAATGAACCTATAAACCGTTGAATCAATCGGTTATAAGTAACGCTTTCAAAATTTTACTCAAACGCTGCGTTTTCAAAGATGTTACCATCGGGTAACAAAACTTACCAAGTTAATTATAACTCTGATGTTCCTCAAAATTAGATGATCAAATGTCTTCGAAGTTTTCAACTCAACCATGTTTATAAAATCGATCCCACTTGAGTTTTAATAAACACTATTTTAAAATCTCAGCAAATCCCCCGATTTCTACCACCAGTTCAAATCTTTCAAAATGTTTTACTCCGTGGCATGCCAAATCTGGTCAAGGCTCGTGGGCCGGGTTTGGGGTGTTTCAAATTGGTATCAGAGCCAGGTTAAAAACTCGGCTGTGGGGGCCCAAGGCCCAAAAATATTTTCTTGATAAGCCTCTGTGAAATATTATGAAAATGGCTTTGTTTTAAACAGCATGGCATCGAGTCTCCGGCACCAATCCGCTCGGGTAAGTATTTCTAACCTCTGTGTGAACGATTATCTGTAAAGGGGTAGAAATGGGACGTAGATAGTATGAAAGGTATGAGAACCCTAGAACTAGTTTACCCCAACAATCACATAAGATTTTAATTGCCTAATTAAACAAACCTATGACTAAGTCGCCGAGTTAGGGTGTGGTAACCCTTATGCGCATGTCTAGGATTGGATCCGGAAGAGCTTGGTATTTAAGCGGTCCTATCGACTCACCTCCTCTTCGCGGGAATCCTACTTGGTGCGTAGCTTCGGTTCACCCAAACCATGAGGACTTGTTTATGGGCTAAACCCAATTACTAAAACCCGAAAGGGAACTAGCCGTATTTTTATAAAAACTCTAGTTTTAAAGAATTTCCCCTAAACTTGTGAGCATTATTTTACAAAAATTTTCGGAAAAATTTTGATTTATGGAAATTACAAAAATACCCCTAGTGGTAAAATTACAAAATTGCCCCTGGTTTCTAAATTACTAAGCTACCCCCAAATTCAACAAAATTCTCTTATTTTACAAACGTACCTGAAAACCTTAAAATATCAAAAATGCCACGATTTTAGAAAATTACGAAATTACCCCTAACCTGCAAAAATTACCAAAATGACCCTGATTTTCAAAGTTTTTGCAACACTGCCAATTTGGAAAACAATTTCTCAAAAAGAATCCCCAAGTTTTGCAATTTTTTTTTAATTTCCCTTGATTTGTCAAGATTTACAAATTTACCCTGGTTTATTACCAAAATACCCCTGTAGGGCAAATGACGAAAATACCCTGGGATAGGAATTGGACAAAAAGGAGATGGAATAAGTAAATGTGTATCTTTGAATTAGGATGGAAGACTTGAAACTTGTTTGATTGAAAGAACAACTTTTAAACTCCATTCATAAAATTTCTTCGCTAATAATCAGTGGAACAATGGCTAACTCATAAAACTTTTTAATCAGATCGCGTGATAAGAGATGAGTTCTAGAGGTCGCGGCTGTCGGGGACATGGTAGAGGCCGGATGGCTGTGTCAAAACCCGTTAGGTCGGGCCAGGGATCTGATAATGAGATACCACCTCCACCACCATCCCTAACTTTTGGTGTTGGACGATAGGATCAGACGGGGGGCGAGTCAGTATCGCAAGCTATGCTGCGAGTTCTAGATATGATGGCTGAGGCAGGTAGAGGTACAGGATGATGATAACTCCGCAACAAGAACGGGAGTTCGCGGTTCTGGTAGAGAAGGCTAAAGTTGCTGAAGGGGTAAGACAGTCTTTTAGACGGAATCAAGATAGAAGCTGAAACAAGAGGAACTCCAGATCTTTGAGGTTTTCTGGGAGTCAGCAGAAGAAGACAAGGTATAGTGGGTCAGATCAAGCTGCTAGGCCTACTGCTACTGCTACCAATACTCAATGGCCGCCACAGTGTGCTCGGTGTGGAAAGTCTCATGCGGGGGAGTGTTGGAAAGGTAATCGGGGATGCTTCAAATGTGGATCCGTAACACATCGAGTTAGGGATTGTCCGAAAAAGGCAGCGAGGCTGAGGTCTGAGGCTCAGGAACGTCCAATGAACAGGAGGGATAACCAACAGCCGCCGAGAGGTCGTGGTGCAGGAAGGGGAGGTAATGGTACTGGTAGAGGTCGTGGGGCATCGAGTGGAAGTACCGGTGGTACTGAGCCTAGGCAACCTTGTTTGGTCTATGCAGCGAGGCGTCAAGAGGAGGGCAACGCACCGGATGTCATAACCGGTATGTTTTTGATCTTTGGAGTACCTTATAGCACCTTGATTGATGTTGGCTCGACTCACTCATACATTGCTAGTAACATAATGGAAACTCTTAACTTAGACTTTGAGCTTACTTCTAAGAAGATGACTGTGTTAAGCCCTCTGGGTTACTCTTTAGAAGTAAGTAAACTCTATAGGGATGTACCCCTAGAACTCCAAAGGGTCGTGTTCTTGGCTGACTTGATGGAACTACCGTTTAGGGAGTTCGATCTGATTCTCGGGATGGATTGGCTAGTAAAGTATTAAGCTAGCCTGGATTGCGCAGCTAAGAGCATGGTGTTAAAGACTGCGAAAGAAGATGAGGTAGTAATGATAGGTAAGAGGAGAGATTACCTATATAATCTGGTTTCTGCATTGAAGGCGGAAAAGATGGTTAGGAAGGGTTGTAAGGCATATGTAGTGCATGTTCGTGCTTTGGGAGCCAAGGATGCAGCTATTAAGGATGTGCAGACTGTTAGGGAGTATGTTGATGTGTTTCCAGAAGAACTCCCGGGTCTACCTCCTGATCGTGAGGTTGAATTTGGTATAGATTTGTTACCTGGAACCGTGCCTGTATCTATAGCTCCGTATCGGATGGCACCGAAAGAATTAGTAGAGTTGAAGGCTCAGATCCAGAAGTTGTTGGATAGAGGGTTCATTCGACCAAGAGTATCGCCTTGGGGAGCTCCAGTGCTTTTTGTCAAGAAGAAGGATGGAACCATGAGGATGTGCATAGATTATCGACAGCTGAACAAGCTGACAATAAAGAACCGGTATCCTTTACCCAGGATTGATGATTTGTTCAATCAGCTCAAGGGTGCATCGGTTTTCTCTAAGATCGACCTTAGGTCGGGGTATCATCAGCTGAAGATGAAGGAAGCTGATATCCATAAGATGGCATTCCGTACTCGGTATGGGCACTACGAGTTTTTGGTAATGCCTTTTGGGTTGACAAATGCACCAGCCGCGTTTATGGACTTGATGAACTGTGTTTTCCAACGCTATCTGGATCGGTTCGTCGTAGTGTTTATAGACGACATTTTGGTGTACTCGAAGTCTGAAGAGGAGCATGACACACACCTCCATGTTGTTCTACAAGTACTAAGGGAGAAACAGTTGTACGCCAAGTTCAGCAAATGTGAGTTCTGGCTTAAGGAGGTAACTTTCTTAGGGCATGTTGTCTCACCAGGATCGAGGTGGATCCTAGCAAGATTGAGGCGATATTGGAGTGGAAACCACCAAAGTCGATTCTGAAAATCCGAAGTCTTCTGGGGTAGGCAGGATATTACAGAAGATTCATGGAAAATTTCTCCTTAATCGCAGCCCCGTTGACCAAGTTGCTGAGAAAAGGAGTTCCGTTTGTGTGGTCTGAGAAGCAGCAAGAGAGTTTCGACAAACTGAAGAAGTTTTTGACAGAAGCACCAGTCCTGATTCAGCCTGAGTCAGGGAAGGAGTTCACTGTGTATTGTGATGCATCACATACTGGTTTAGGGTGTGTGTTGATGCAAGAGGGAAAGGTGGTCGCCTATGCCTCACGGCAATTGAGGCCTCACGAAGGTAACTATCCGACGCATGATTTGGAGTTGGCTGCTGTGGTTTTTGCCTTGAAGATTTAGAGGCACTATCTGTATGGGAAAGAGTCAGTGGTGTACTCGGATCACAAGAGCCTGAAGTACCTCTTGACCCAAAAAGACTTAAATCTGAGCCAGTGGAGGTGGATTGAGTTGCTGAAGGACTACGACTGCTCTATCGAATACCATCCGGGCAAAGCTAATGTAGTCGCTGATGCTTTGAGTCATAAAGTGGTGACAGATTTGCAAGCAATGTTTGCTCACCTTAGTCTCTATGAGAGTGGTAGTCTTCTGGCGAAAGCGTCTTGGATCGATGAGGTTAAGGAGAGGCAGTTGACCGACGAAGTTTTGAGTACTCGGAGGTTGCAAGTACAGAGTGGTGAGGCTGAAGGTTTCAGCTTGGGTAGTGATGGAGTGTTGTATTTTCAGGGGGTCCTTAAAGAAGCACATAGCAGCCCGTACGCTATGTATCCTGGAGGCAGTAAGATGTACCAGGATTTAAGGGAGCAGTTTTGGTGGCCGGGTCTTAAGCGGGAAGTAACCAAGTTAGTGGGCAAGTGTCTGACATGCCGCGACAAGTTAAGCCGAGCATCGGTTGCCATCGTGGTATTACATAAACCGGAAAGATCCCACGATGGAAGTGGGAGGATTACGATGGATTTCGTAAGTGGGCTTCCCACGCGCCCGATGAAAAAGATCCAATATGGGTGATTGTTGATCGGGTAACTAAATCGGCCCATTTTATACCGGTAAGGGCTGACTACTCGCTTCAAAGGTTAGCCAAACTGTATATAGCTGAGATAGTGCGGTTTCATGGTGTACTTGTGTCCATTATCTCAGATAGAGATCCCCGGTTCACGTCGAGGTTCTGGAAGGCCTTACAAAGGCGCGTTAGTGCAGTTGAATTTCAAGACGCCTTCCATCCGCAAATCGATGGACAATCCGAGAGAGTAATCTAGGTGTTGGAAGATATGTTAAGAGGCTGTGTTTTGGACTTCCGTGGTAGTTGGGAGGAGTACCTACCTTTGGCTAAATTCGCTTATAACAACAGTTATCAAGCGAGTGTTCAGATGGCACCATATGAGGCGCTGTATGGTCGAAAATGCCGTACTCCTACCTGTTGGACAGAACTGGGTGAGCGTCAGATATTGGGTCCAGAGTTGGTGGTAGAGACGGAAGATAAGGTTAGGGTAATTCGGGCTCGTCTGAAGTAGGCGTCGGACAGGCAAAAATCCTACATTGATCTTAAGCGTAGAGAGGTTGAGTATGCAGTGGGTGATAAGGTCTTCTTGAAGGTATCACCTTGGAAGAAGGTGCTGAGGTTTGGTCGGAAGGGCAAGCTAAGCCCTAGGTTCATCGGGCTGTACACGGTGTTGAAACGTGTGGGACCAGTAGCTTTCCAGCTCGAATTACAGGTAGAATTAAATCATAAATATGACGTCTTCCATGTGTCAATGCTTAGGCGCTATCGATCAGATCCATCACACATCGTGCCGATTGCGGATATTGAGGTAAACGCGGACTTGTCTTTTGAGGAGGAGCCGGTACAGATTTTGGATCGAGATGTCAAAGTCCTGAGGAGGAAGTCGGTACCTTTGGTAAAGGTGTTATGGTGAAACCATGGTACGGAAGAGGCCACGTGGGAACCTGAGGACGTGATGCGGTAGCAATACCCCCAACTCTTCTGATCCAGGTAATTTCGAGGACAAAATTATTTTTAAGGGGGTAGAATTGTAATATCCCGAGATAGGGGTAAAAATTTTTATTAAATTATTTTCATGTATATGCTAGAAGGGATGGAGTGTTATGCTTGTTTTAGGGCCTAGTCATAACCCCGGGTTAGGTCAGGTTTAGGGCTAAAATTCCTTTTAGTGCTTGAGAGGAAAGAAGCCAAGTAAGGAGGGTTTAAATAATTGTTGGTGCGAAGCTTGACGCAAGAAAGTGGCTGGTGGAGTGGTTAGGGCGTTGCCTAGGGAGTTAGAAGGTGCGACAGAACAGGGGTTCGAATCCCAGGAATCGCGTTGGGGGAGTTTTATTTTTGGCGTTGAAGGAGAGCTAGGTGAAGGGGGGTTTAATGATAATTTCGGAGAAGTTATGGCATGAAGTTCAGCCTGGCAAAGTGGCTTGGAGCGCCACTTAAGGGCCCTGGGTGTAGGGACTCAGGTTCGAGTCACCATGCACGCAAGGGCGTTTTATTTTTGGTTTCTGGCGTTGAAGCGAGGGAATTATTAAAAGGAATTTATTGCGGGTTCGTGTCACAAATAGAGGCCTTGGCCGAATGGCTAAGGGCGCTTTAGGAGGACTGCAGCGCAAGGACTCGTGTTCGAGTCCTGGGGGTAGCGCATGTGTGCGTTTATTTTTAATTTGGCGTTGGAAGCAAGGGAACCAGCGGGGGAGTGTTTAAAAGAAATTATGACTGGATTATATCATGAAATGCGCAGGGGCCGAGTGGCTGGGGCGTGGAGAATGCTTCTCCTTTCTCCCCAAAATTTTGCTTGGCCGAATGTGACTCTTTTGTCTTCCTTACTTTTCAATTTTGATCTTGGCCAAAACTCATAATTGGTCTCTCTTCCTTTCCAAGTTGGCTTGGCCGAAATAGGGACTCCTTGAAGGCTTGCTTGGTCGATTTTGTAGGATGTTGGGGATGACCGAATGACAATAGGAAAATCCTAGAAAACGTATTCGGCTGACACAGCCTCCTTTTCTTCTTTTCTTAAGAAAATCAAAACCCCTATAGACATTTTCTTCATTTCCCTTCTTCTTGTGCTTAAACCGAATACCCTTAGTCCGATTCTCTCCTTCTTCTCACGCAATCTAGCCTTTCTTGTAGTGCTGAAGCGAGTTCGTTTCTTCATGGGAGCCTAGCCGAATCTCTTGGTAAGTGTCCACTATCTTAACTTTCGGTTTTGACTCATCTTCCTTAGAGTGTGCCGAAAGCATGAGCTAAGGCCTTTGTAAGGATCGGCCAAATGGGTATAGGCCATATTAATATGTGAATTTTTGAGTGTAGCCAACACCAAGGAGCTAGAGGAGCGTTTCGGGTTTTGAGTCTTCAAAAGATCTCAACAAGACAAGCGATAACTTTGGGATTTCGGTAAGATTTGTAAATGGTTAAGCATTTTCGGCCAGACGGCCATTTTTGGTATTCATGCATAACCGAGTATACACTATGGTTTTAGGGGCTAATCGGCTAAGGAAAACAGAGGCTTCCGGGATTTCGTTTTGTTTTGGTAAGCAATAATAAGTTTCGGTTTTCGCGTACGACATATCCTTCGGGATATAATGGTGTGGCCGAATGGCCTTGTTAATGACCCTACGATTTGGCCGAATGTAGGGGCAAGGGATTTAGTGTGGTAGATCGATTCTCCAGGTTTTCGTTTTTGAGTCGTTCGGGATTCGCTTAGACTTACTTTTAATCAGGTGTGTAAACTCTTACACACTTTACTAGTATAGACTGTTATTGCGACGATATATTTATAACCTCTCGTGTAGTAACTTTGCGTTGTGGGCATAAGCTTGGATTTCGGGTAAGTCCCCTATTACTTGATCTATGTTGTATGATGTGTACGCCATCATATGCTGTTAAATACTATGCTATATATATGAATGCATGATAAATGGGATCATGATACTTGTTATGTGAGCATGATGATGGTGGGATTGATGAGAGGAGGGAGATGATCTCTATGGACTGTCACCAGTGGTTTGGTACCACACGACGGGTTGGCCCCATCATTTGATATTTGTGACTTTGGTCACCAGTGGTTTGGCACCACATATTGATATTTGTGACTTCGGTCACCAGTGGTTTGGCACCACCGGTGGTTTGGTACCACATGTTGATATTGTGACCTATGGTCATCAGTGGTTTGGTACCACACAATGGGTTGGCCCCATCACTTGATATATTGTGACTCCGGTCACCAGTGGTTTGGCACCACCAGTGGTTTGGTACCACACGGGGTAGAAAAAGGAGTACGGATGGCTAGCTTGTGTTGCATAATTGCATGTCTTACTAATATCTTGTGTATGAGTTGTATTTTCGGGTTGGGGATTTATACACTGAGTCTTGGTGACTCACCCCTTCCCATGTCTTTTCGCAGGTGAGTAGATCGCGGAGATGGAGCCAGAGAGGACTCGAGGCGGCCATGCTTGTTCCTCGGTTTTGAAATTTTATTTCGCATCGTTAAAGTTTACTATTTACTAAATTTTAGTTTGGTTTGTAATATGGCCGCTAGTTACTATTTTGGATGTTTAAGTAGTTGCTTTACTTTACCGCTATTATATTACTAATGAACCTATAAACTGTTGAATCAATCGGTTATAAGTAACGTTTTCAAAATTTTACTCGTACGCGTTTTCAAAGATGTTACGATCGGGTAACAAAACTTACCAAGTTAATTATAACTCTGATGTTCCTCAAAATTAGATGATCAAATGTCTTCGAAGTTTTCAACTCAACCATGTTTATAAAATCGATCCCACCTTAGTTTTAATAAACACCGTTTTAAAATCTCAGCAAATCCCGATTTCTACCACCAGTTCAAATCTTTCAAAGTGTTTTACTCCGTGGCATGCCAAATCCGGTCAAGGCTCGTGGGCTGGGTTTAGGGTGTTACAAATTTTACCCCCAAGTTTTGCAAATTTTGAAATACCCTTGATTTACTAAGATTTTCCATTTGACCCCGATTTATTACCAAAATACCCCTGTAGGACAAATGACGAAAATACCCCTGGGATAGGAATAGACTGGAAATGTCTAAATAATGAATGTGTATGGTAGGGATATTGAATGAATGTGTTCCTCTGAATTAGGATAGAAGACTTGAAACTTTGATTGATCGAAAGAACTACTCATAAACTTCTTTCATAAAAAAATTTCTTCGCGGATAATCAGTGGAACATATACTAATGCATAAAAATTTCTTAATCAGATTAAAGCACGATAGTAGAAATGAGCTCTAGGGGACGTGGTCGAAACGTACGAGTACGCGGTAGAGGTAGAATAACCGTGTCGGAACCCATTAGATCGGGTCAAGGATCTGAAAATGAGGTACCGCCACCACCACCACCACCACAGTTGGTCTTTGAATAAAGAAGATCGGACGAGAGACAATCTTTGTATCGTAGGTCGTGGCTTCGCGAGTTCTTGAGCCGGTGGTCGTGCGGAGAGGAATCGGGAGCTCGAAAGTCCATGCCAGTGAGTGCCTCGAGCTAATTGAGTCGAGGTGTTCCGTGGCACCCAAAGATACCGAGTCTTCGGTTGGAAGCGACCGAGCGAATTATGGATGAGCTTGATCTTACCCCTGAGGAGAAATTGAAAGGAATGGTGGCACTACTACACGATGAAGCATATCAGTGGTGGCTCACAGTTCGGGATGGTGCCACAGCTGAGGATCTAACTTGGAACTATGTTAACACGGCATATTAGAAGAAGTCTGCTGGCACGCGTTACACTGATGAGCAGAGGAAAGCATTTCTGGGGCTGGTTCAAGGGAACAAGTCCGTAGTAGAGTACGAAGCTGAATTTCTAAGATTGAGCCGGTATGCTCGAGGAGTAGTGCCTACGGAGCATGACCAATGTGTCTGATTTGAGGAAGGACTAAGGAATGACCTAAGGTTGTTGATAGCTCCACATCAGGAGCGGGAGTTTTCTGCGTTAGTAGAGAAGGCTAAGGTAGCCGAGGGGATTAAGGACTCTGTAAGGCAGAACTCGGATCGGAGTAGGCCAAAGAGAGGTTTTGGGCCGTCAGGATCATCTGGGAATGTCCAAAAGAGGCCTAGAGTTGATGGCCCGTGAGGTCAGCAAACTGCTATAGGAGGGCAGTATCGTACTTGTGACCAGTGTAGGAAGAACCACTTAGGGGAATGTTGGAAGAAGACAGGAGGATGTTTCAAGTGTGGGTTCAAGGATCATATGATTAAGCACTGTCCTATGAAATCGGAAGGGAATCGACCAGCAGCTCAGAATGTTAATCAGGCTGGTAGAGGTGGGCAAGCGACCTCGGCCGAGGTCGTGGTCCGAATAACGAGAGGAAATGGTGCCGGCAGAGGGCGTGGAACACCGGGCGGAGGTGTTGCTATCGAGGCAAGGCAAAGCGGGGTTTGGTTTATGCGGCTCGTCGGAGGGAGGATGGAGACGCACCGGACGTTATAACCGTGACGCGTCTCTTATTTATGGCAAGCCTTATGTTGCTTTAATTGATGTGGGCTCGACCCATTCTTATGTTGCATGTAGAGTAGTTGAAACTCTAGACATAGCCTCCGAACTTTCGATAGGAGAGATGATCGTAGTAAGCCCACTAGGTCAAACTGTAGTGGTGAATAAGATCTTTCGGAGTGTACCTTTAGAAATTCAAGGAGTAGTATTTTCTGCCGACCTGATGGAACTTCCCTTCGGAGAATTGGATCTCATACTTGGTATAGATTGGCTAGTGGAACATTGGGCTGTGTTGGACTGTGCAGTTAAGCGAATGAAGTTAAGGACCCCGGAGGATGAGGTGGTCATCATGATAGGAGAAAGAAGAAACTACTTGTCTAATGTAGTTTCGGCACTAAAGGCTGAAAAGATGGTTTGGAAAGGGTGCAAGGTGTTTTTAGGCTTCGTAAGTGCTTTAGATGGAAAGGAAGAAGGTGTCAGTGGAGTTAGAACTGTAAGGGATTTTGAAGATGTGCTTCCAGAGGAATTACCAGGAATACCCCCAGATAGGGAGGTGGAGTTTGGAATTGACTTGCTGCCGAGAACAGCTCCTGTGTCAATTGCCCCGTATAGAATGGCACCAAAGGAGTTAGTTGAGCTCAAGGCTCAAATTCAAGAGTTGTTGGATCATGGGTTTATCCGACCCAGTGTGTCTCCGTGGGGAGCACCGGTCCTGTTTGTGAAGAAGAAGGACGGGACTATGCGTATGTGCATAGATTATCGTCAGCTAAATAAACTGACCATCAAGAACAAGTATTCTTTGCCAAGGGTCGATGACTTGTTCGATCAGCTGAAGGGGGCAGTAGTATTTTCGAAGATAGATCTACGGTCGGGATATCATCAGCTTAAGGTGAAAGAGGCAGATATCCATAAGACAGCCTTTAGGACAAGGTACGGGCATTATGAGTTCTTAGTAATGCCGTTTGGATTGACAAACGCCCCAGCCGCGTTCATGGATATGATGAACCGGGTTTTTCAACCCTACTTGGATAGGTTCGTCGTTGTGTTCATCGACGACATCTTAGTGTACTCCAAGTCTGAGGAGGAACATGATGAGCATCTTCAGATTGTGTTGCAAGTGCTTAGGGAGAAGAAGCTCTATGCCAAATTTAGTAAGTGTGAATTTTGGCTGAAGGAAGTTGCATTCTTAGGGCATGTGGTATTCGCGGAAGGAATAAGGGTGGATCCTAGGAAGATCGAGGCAGTGCTGGATTGGAAACCACCTAAGTCGGTGGCTGAGATTCGTAGTTTCTTTGGTTTGGCAGCTACTACAGAAGGTTTGTGGGAGGATTCTCATCGATAGCCGTGCCATTGACAAAGTTATTGAGGAAGGAAGTGCCTTTCGTATGGACAGATAAGCAACAAGAAAGTTTTAGTAAGCTTAAGAAAGTATTGACGGAAGCTCCAGTGTTGATCCAGCCTGAGGCAGGGAAGGATTTCGTGGTGTACTGTGATGATTCACACACGGGGTTAGGATGTGTTCTAATGCAGGACGGGAAAGTAGTCGCTTATACGTCTCGATAGTTAAAGCCACATGAAGTTAACTACCCAACTCATGACTTGGAATTGGCGGCAGTGGTCTTTGATATTAAGGTATGGAGGCACTATCTTTATGGCGAAAAGTCGATAATCTACCCAGATCACAAGGCGAAAAGTCGACAATCTACTTCAATTATTTCTCTTAACCCTTATCTCACCTAGCTTTTTCTCCTTAGGCACTAAAAGAAATTTTCAACCCTAAGACAGACCTAGCCCGGTTTTATAACCAGACCCAAGAATATATTAAACAACCAATACGTAAGCATTTCTTCAGGCAAACACATGAAAACAATTAAATTGCAACAACCCTTAATTCGGGATGTTACACCCACATTCTCCCTATTTAAAAATGGTTCAATTTATATAAAAACTAAATCCTATCCATTATTTGGGCAATACCTACGAGAGTTATAGAAACGTAACATCATTTGTTATTTCCGATTTAACTCTCCAAGAGAAATTTTCATTTTCTAATTTCCATTACTTATTCCACTAAAAGCTTCCATTCATATTTCAGTACAATTGGGTTGAAATGCTTACATCGAAGAAACTTAACATAGAACGAAGAATACAATAACAGAATTCGAGTCCCACGATAAAGACATACATCAACTTAATTTCAAAACGGGAAATATTTTTTATTTATTAATTTTGAATTTCAATCATTTAGTTGCCATTTTCCGTTTTACTAATATGATAAGTGTGATAAAAACTTTTTAACAACAACAAGGTTTTAATAATTTACGCTTCGCATAATTATTTCTACATTGTAGCACATACATATCACTGGTAAAGGAATCTGGTATAGCTCATTCAATTTTGAGATACACATGAATTTTTAACCATCAACATAGCAAGTGCATGCACAACTTCAAAATATTAGAAAACTCGGACGACATACATAACGAATATTAGAAAAGTCTTTGATATTTGCTGACTCAGAAGGAGTTAAACCTGAGACAGCGAAGGTGGGTGGAGTTACTGAAGGATTATGATTGTTCGATAGAGTATCATCCGGGCAAGGCGAATGTAGTGGCAGATGCTCTAAGTCGGAAGGTTGTGTCGGATCTGAGGGCTATGTTCGCACATCTGAGTTTGTATGATGATGGGAGTCTGCTGGCAGAGCTGCAAGTTAAGCCGACGTGGTTGAATGAGGTGAAAGAGGGACAGGTGGCTGATGAGGATTTGAGTGCTAAGACACGGCAAGTTTAGAATAGTGGTTTAGAGCATTACAGTATGTCCAGTGATGGAGTATTGTGTTTCAAGGGTAAGGTATGTATGCCTAAGGACAAGGACCTAAGACAAAGGATTCTTCAGGAATCGCATAGTAGCCCTTATGCTATGCATCCCGGAGGCACTAAGTTGTCTGAGAGATCTAAGGAAACAGCTTTTGGTGGCTTGGTCCGAAGAAGGAAGTTACAGAATTCGTTGGCAAGTGTTTGACGTGTCAGCAAGTTAAGGCTGAACACCAAGTTCCGTCAGGATTGCTGCAGCCGATAATGATTCCACAGTGGAAGTGGGAGAGAATTACCATGGATTTCGTTAGTGGGCTTCCCCTTACGCCTACTAAGAAGGACTCAGTATGGGTAATAGTGGATCGATTGACAAAGTCCGCGCATTTATTACCGGTGCGAGTTGATTATTCTTTGCAGAATTTGGCAAGGTTATATGTGGCAGAAATTGTAAGGTTGCATGGAGTTCCGGTATCAATTATCTCCGATAGAGATCCAAGGTTTACGTCTCGGTTTTAGAAGGCGCTACATCAAGCTTTGGGCACTAAATTGGATTTTACTTCTGCTTTTCATCCACAGTCGGACGGGCAATCTGAACGGGTAATCCAGGTGTTAGAGGATATGTTAAGAGGCTGTGTGTTAGATTTCAAAGGAAGTTGGGAGGAATATTTGCCTTCAGCAGAGTTTGCCTACAACAACAGCTATCAGGCTAGTATTCGGATGGCACCATATGAAGCGTTGTATGGTCGGAAGTGTCGAACTCCTATGTGTTGGACAAAGTTAGAAGAACGTCGAGTTTTGGGTCCAGAGATTGTGGCAGAATCTGAGGAAAAGGTTGAGGTAATTCGGGCATGGTTAAAGGAAGCATCGAATAGATAGAAGACGTACGCAGACCTTAAACAGAAGGAAATAGAATTTGATGCGGGAGATCATGTGTTTCTTAAAGTCTCGCCTTGGAAGAAGGTGATGAGATTTGGTCGAAAAGGAAAGCTAAGTCCGAGGTTTATATGACCTTATCGAGTATTGAAGCGAGTTGGACCAGTGGCATACCAGTTAGAGTTGCCTTCGGAATTGAAGCAGATGCACGACGTATTCCATGTGTCCATGTTACGTCGTTATCGATCGGATCCATCTCATGTGGTACTAGTTGAAGAGGTAGAGTTAAGGCCAGATCTATCGTACGAGGAAGAGCCGATTCAGATTGTGGAACGAGATGTGAAAGTGTTACGAAGGAAGTCAGTTTCTCTAGTCAAAGTATTATGGCGAAATCATGGATCGGAGGAAGCTTCGTGAGAGCCGGAAGAAGCAATGCGATAGCAATACCCTCAATTATTTTAGCTAGGTAATTTCGAGGGCGAAATTATTTTAAGGGAGGTAGAACTGTAATATCCTGATATTGGTCTTGTGAATTTTTGCTTAATTTTATGAAATAGCATGTCTTATGTGTTATAGATGTGTTGTGTGCATTTTAGAACCTTGGAAATGTAAGGGAATGCCTTAGGAAATATTAAGTTTTAAGTGTTAAAAGAGGGAACTGAAGCAAGGTGGCCTTAAGAGAATTAGTAGGGAGAATATGACACACAAAGAGGCTTAGAAAAGTGGCTTGGAGGCACCACTTAGGGCCTCTGGAAATGACGCCATATGCAGTGCAAGGAGGGCTTGTGTTCGAGTCACAAGGGAAGCAATATTTTGGGACTTTAATTTTTGGCAAATAGGGAGTAAAGGTGGACGGCATAAGGGGACTGAGGAAGGAGTTTTAGATGGGTTTGGATTCTTTTAAAATTCAGCTAAAGCTAAGGGGATAATTTTAGATTTATTTTTTATTATTTTGAATAAAGGAAGAAGAGTTAAAAGAGGAGAAAAGCAAGGAAAGGCTAGTGTTTGTGTGTTAGCCGAAATCCTTAGCAAGAGTGTCCATCTTTTTACTTTGCTTTTCTTTTCCTTCTCATAGCCGAATTTCTACTCTACTCTCTCTCAAAGTTTCCTTTTCTCTAATTTGTTCTAGTCGAAACCTTCTACTCCTTGGTTCACCATTGCCGATTCTTCCTAAACTCATATCTCTCTCTTTCATCCTTGTTGAAGCCGAATACTCCAAGTGAACCCCTAGCCGATTACTCCACTGAATCCCAAAAAGCGAAATCTTTTGATCACTAGCTAGTCTTCATAGCCGAATCTTTGAGGGGCTTCAAGCAAGGGTATCATCGACTTCTGTAATAAGGGTGAGGACCTATTGTTGTTCTATTTCTTTTCTTTAAGTCAAAAATCGAGATTCTAATCCCATTAGAACTCTTTGGCCGAAACTTTGAAGGGTCCTCCGGGATTTGGTTGTTGTCAACTTCAAAGAAGGATATTTCGGGATTCCAGATCTAAGGTAAGCAAGTAAGATTTTAGGCCGAAGGCTATTTTTTTTTGTCCATTAAGTGTTAAAATCGACATTAACAACGGTTATGCAGAGATTTCGGTATCTCTATCGATCAAGAAGTGATCTCGGGACTTAGATAATCAAGGTAAGGGAGCCTTGATATTCGGCCAAGGGCCATTTATTATGATTTAATGTTAGAAATAGATCTAACATGTGCCCTGTAGGATTTCGACATCCACATAAGCCAAGAGACTACTTTTCGGGATTTAAAATCGCAAGGTAAGATGCTGATTGGGTTAATCCTTCGGGATCTGGTTTTATAGCCGAATAGGTTTTTCTAATATGTCTAGTGTTGGCCGAATATAGGAGTTAAAGGATCTAAAGCTTAGATCGGGATTTTCGGGATTCAGTGGACTAGATAAGTATACCAGGTGTGTACCCCACACTGAATCTTAATAGACTTATGGCTCTAATTTACTATATGTGTTAATATGAAAGTATAAGAACATGGCCAAGGTACCTGCAATGGTACAAGTACCTAGGTACGTTACTTTAACCTTAAATTAATAAGTGCTATGAATAGTGGAATATGGTACATGTGTAAATGAGGATAAGAATGTGAAATAAGGCCTATGGCATGAGATTGCATGATATGAATGATATGTTGGGCATATGGGATATTATGAATGGGGAAGTGAATGTGGTGACTTATGTCACGATATCTGAATGTGGTGACCTCGGTCACATTATCTGAATGTGGTGTCTCATGACACAAAATATTATCTGGTGGCTATGCCACAATATTTATAAGGGCGATGAGCACGTTGACTGCAGCGACTGCCTTCGATGGTGTGTAGCGGATGGAGGGTTGACTTAGTAGTCCCCACGGTGTGCAGGTTGGTATGGGTGATGTGTAGCGGATGGTACCTAGGTTTGGGTTTGGGTTTGCATCATATTATTTAAATGTTATATGTACATGTATGACTTGATATGCCTGAATTTGTTAGGACTTAGTGTTGTGGTTACACATTGAGTCTGTTGACTCACCCCGTTGTGGGAACATTTTTCAGGTGACGATCAGTGATGGACCGAGTCGGCAGGAGCTTAGTGGTGGCCATGCTTAACTTGAAGTTTATTAAACTTTGGACTTTTTATATTTTAAGCATTTTTGAATTTATTTTGGGTTTTCATTTAATGTAATAAGGCCATAGTATGAACTGCTATACGCATGCATTTTCATTCTTTTATTACGATATGATAAATGTTAAATCGAGGTTAAAAAGATTTTTATAAAAATAAATCTTCAAATGTCTTGACACTTAAATTCAACTGATTTTTAATTTAAGGGTAAAAATCTTTAAAAATAAAATCGGCAAGTCTTTTATTATAAAAACAAAGTTCTCAATAAATCACTGATTTCAAAATTAACATAGTTTTCAATTGAACTCAACCAAAGCCACTTTTACTTCAAAACCAACCGAATTTTTCTAAAGTAATTTAAAAAGTTTTGAACCTTTTTACTCGAGGAACATACCAGATCCGGTTGAGACTTGTGGGCCGGGTTTGGGGTGTTTCAACAAGTGTAGAACTCCTTTGTATTGGACCGAGCTTAGTGAGAAGCAAATTCATGGCTTTGACCTGGTTAAAGAGACCGATGAGAAAGTGAAAGTGATCTGGGATAGTCTGAAAGCTGCTTCAGACCGACAAAAGTTGTATGCAGATTTGGAAAGAAAAGAAATCGAGTTTCAAATTGGCGACAAAGTATTTCTGAAAGTATCCCCGTGGAAGAAAATATTGAGATTTGGATGAAAGGAGAAATTGAGTCCGCGATTCATAGGGCCGTAACTGAAAGGATTGGGCAAGTGGCATACATATTGTCTTTGCCGGTAGAGTTAGAGAAAATACACAATGTGTTCCAAGCACTCCGATCCTTCGCATGTGATTCCTCCAACAGAAACTGAGATACGATCAGACATGACTTATGAAGAGGAGCCAATTAAAATTATGGCTCGAGAGGTGAAACAGTTGAGGAATAATGATATAGCCTTAGTAAAAATGTTATGGAAAAAATATGGCGTAGAAGAAGCTACGTGGGAACCGGAAGAAGCCATAAGAGTGCAATATCCAAACCTTTTTACCGGTAAGATTTTTGAGGACGAAAATCTTTAAAGGAGGGGAGAGTTGTAACAGCCCGATTTTGGGGCTAGTTGGAAAAGTGGTTTCGGGACCACTAATCTGAGGTTGAGGAAAATTATTTTCATATTGTTTCATGTATTGTGGTTTGATTATACGGATGCATGAAAATTTTGGTGCATTAATTTAAGAGATTTAATGCTTAATTATGAAAAAGGACTAAATCGCATAAAGTGCAAAAGTTCTATTTTACAAGCTAAAGGTGTCTAATAGTTGTAGATTATTAATTGGAAGCCCTAAAAGTGCAATTAGACCCTCATTAGATTAGTGGCCGGCTATAGGGGACAAAATGAGGTCAAAATTAGTCAAATATGTGGGTTAGGTGGATTAAATTGAAGGAAATAAAAAAATAGAGAAAAGGCTATCATCTTTTTTTTTTATTTCTTTTCTTCTTTCACCGAAATTACACACTCAAGAAGGTCTTTGGGAGCTTGAAATTTCAGCAATCGTTTTTCCTTGCTAGTGAGTGATTTTGGTGACTTTATTTGATAAATTTTGTACTTTTGGAATCCCCAAATCTCAAGCTAGCTAATCAGGGAACTAAATTGCAGTATGGTTGAAAGTTTAGGGACTTCCCATGGGAGGGTTTATGTTGTTAGCTGAGTTTTTATGGAATAAAATGAATGTTAAGGGGATGTGAAACAACTTTTGTGAAAGGTGTTTGCATGAAAACACCTAAATGGGACCTAGTTGTAAAGATTGAAATTGTGTCATAAATGCATGAAATAGTTGGATTTATGAGTAGTTGTAAGAGGAATAAATGTTCATCTAGGCTTGTTTAATGAGAAAATGTGTTGAAAAATGATTTAGGAGCCTAGGGGCAAAATCGTAATTTTGCCAAAGTGTAAGGGCAAAATGGTCATTTTTGTTTAAGTATAGACTTGGATGCATTATGATCATAAGATGTTTTTAAATGAATGAATTTTGTTGTTATAGACCAAGAAGAGCGTGGAATCGACCTTGATTGAAGAAAAGGCAAGGTTACGGAATAGACTGTCAATTAAAGCATTTTGCACCGAGGTAAGTTTATGTGTAAACGATGCATCTTCCATACACATGTTGTTACTTAATGGTTAGTTGTATGATTGAGAACATGTATGATTCAAGTGGATTGCACTTGGTAGATATTGAATTATTTTCATATGAATGACGAAATAAATATGTAAATGTGAAATAACATTCGTAGTAATAAATGGTGGGCTAAGTGCGATACCACCTTATTAATTCTTGATGGTGGGATAAGTGCGATGCCACCTTACTATTCATTCACGATGGGCTGTGTGCGATACCATCGTTTATATTATTCTTTGGTGGGCTAAGTGCGATACCACTGTAATTATCCCTATTGGTGGGCTATGTGCGATACCACCCAAATTAAAGATAAATGGTGGGCTTGTGGTATGGGTGCAATGTGGTAAGAGAGGAATCGAGTAAGCATGATCTTGGAATGTGGATTGTTCTTACTTATTATGAAATGCTATTTATTGACTAGCACATGCTATGATGTTATTTGTTTACATGTAAACTTACTAAGCTTAAAGCTTACTCCCATTTCTTTTCCCTCGTTTTATAGTGTTAAAGAGTTGGGTCGGGATACGAAGGTAATTGAAAGATCACCCACACTATTAGCTCATCTCGGTATATTCGGACTTAGTTTTTTTTTTTTAGTATGGCATGTATAAGGGCTAGACTAGGTAATTGTTTTGTTATTTTGGCCAAGAGTGTGTTGGCCCCTTTAATGATAAACTCTTTTGTATATAGCCATAGTTGATGGCTCATTGTTATTTATGAAAAGATGAAGTTATTAATGGATGTGTGTATTGCAAAATCTGAGTTATTTAGTGGTATGTTGAATGGATTCATGTTGTGTGAGTTAGAGTGGTGAAAAGAGCTTGGTAAATAGCCTTGTTCTTGTCCACATGGGTAAGCACACGGGTGTGTGTCTAGACCGTGTGTGACACATAGTCAGTCCCATGGGTGTGTGACTAGGCCATGTGTCCCCTGCATGATAGTTTTACAAGTCTGTAAGCTTTGTAGTAAACACACAAGCGGAGACACGGCCGTGTGTGACAGTCGTATGGGTGGCACGGCCATGGACATGGGCGTGTTCCCTGGCCGTGTGAAGTCTACACATGGTGTAAGGAATTTAATTCGATCCACGGTCTAAGGACACGGGCGTGTACCTTGGCCGTGTGACCTTGGTGAGATAATGACGTCATAAACAGAATGCCAATGTTTTGGCACATGGGCTAAGACTTGGGCGTGTCGAGGCCGTGTGAAGGACATTGACCAAGGACACGGGCGTATGTCTAGCCGTGTGAAAACCTTTGTAGGTTCAATTTGAAAATAAGTCCCATACGGATAGGGACATGGGCGTGTGTAACCACACATCCTACCCACACGGGCGTGTCCCATTTTACATGGGCGTGTGGCCCTTGTTTAGGTGAAAATTTTTAAGATCGCAAAAGTTTCCGATTAGGTTTCAAAACCCCACGTATGTATGTTTAGGGCCTCGTAGGTCCGTAATGAGTATGTTGTGATGACAATAGAGATATGTCGAGTTGGAACTAAAAATTTATAGACTAAAGTTGTGTGATTAAGTGGATTAAGTCCGGTAATGCCTCGTGCCCGGTTCCGACATAGAATACGGGTAAGGGGTGTTACAAACTTACCTGAATTAATCGATAAATGTTCTAAATTTTTTCGTAATTCTTTGAAGCCCTGTCCCGGTGACGGATATGAGTTAGGGGTATTACAAATACACATGCCCATGGGGCCAGCCGTGTGCCGAACACAACTTAGACACACTATAACCCCTCACTCGTATTCAATGCCGGAATCGGGTACGAGGTATTACCGGACTTAACTTGCTTGAACATACAACTTTGGGCTATAAAATTTCATTTCAACTTAAAATTTCTTATTCACATTTATACTATCCTTATTAAGGGCCTACGTGGCCTTAAACATGCAAATGGAGGGTCTCAAAATCAAACCGGGAGCTTTTGTGCACTTAGAAAATTTTTGCCCAAACAGGGCTGCACGCCCGTGTGAAATGGGACATGCCTGTGTGGACAAGCCGTGTGGTAACACACGCCCATGTTCCTAGCCTGTGTGGAATTTATTTTTCTTTTCGAACCTACGGGGGTTTTCACACGGCCGGACGCACGCTCGTGTCCTCACTCGTGTGTGAAAACCTGGGTATTCTGTTTATGACGTCAGCAACCTCATAAGGGGCACACGGCCTAGGCACACGCCCGTGTGTCTAGCCCGTGCTCGACACTGACTTGCAACACTAACATGCAGGGTATACACAGCCCAGTCACACTCCCATGGGACTGATTGTGTGTCACACACAGCCTAGACACACGCTCGTGTGTCTACCCGTGTGGACCAATTCAAGGCTATTTTCCAAGCCATGTAGCCACCCCTCACTTGCACACATTCACACATCATCAGGTATCATTCTCAAATCATTAATTGTAATACTTAAATTTTCACATTTAAACCATGAAAACCAAACTATTTTTCCATATATGAGTGAGTACTATCACTAGCACAAATACAATCGACATAAGCCATCATCCATGGCTAGACACCATCGAACCATAAACTATTTTAGGCCAACTCATTTGGCTGCATTAACTATGACTTAATTAAACAAAAGATAAGATCCCTATTCATGTCATATCTCAAGAAGACTTAAACAAAAGATAAGATCCCTATACATGCCATATCTCAAGAAGACTTGAAAACCTATACCCCAAGTGACTGCTCGATAGTGTGAAAGCATCTCCGACGGTCTCCAACCCGAGCTAGTTAAGTTAACCTATAAAAGATAGGGAAGGAAGAGGAGTAAGCAATAACGCTTAGTAAGTTCATATGCAAATATAAATCAACTATTGACATTCATTTATTTTACTCCACCACAAAGGTATTATAATGAGATTTACATTTAAGCTCATGGTTACCCAATCAATCATTCATAATGCTTACTCATATCATGTTTTACCACATTCCTACCATATAACAAATATAATGCTCACATTTACTTAGTCAAGTTTCTCGATAACACCTCAAAATAATAATAATTACTCGGTGGTTTCGCACACAACCCAGCATTTAATAATTAATAAGGTGGTATCGTACACAGCCCACCATTCGTACAAATCACGATGGTATCGCACACAGCCCATCGATAACAAATAATAAGGTGGTATCGCACACAGCCCACCATTGATAATAAATACGATGGTATTGCACACAACCCATCGGTAATAAATAATAAGGTGGTACCGCACATAGCCCACCATTGTCTCACATTCATGGATAATTATTCACACCTATTTCCTATGTCGAATGTTCATACAAGGATTTCCTCACTCTCTATCATTTTTAGTAGATCTCTACAATGATTATACACATTCAAGCAATGCATTATTAAGTAAAACATATTCAATAAAGAATGCATCATTTACACATAAACTTACTATGGATTCATCATATACCGAAATCACTTCATATGAATTCTGGGTACATACATGTACCACTCATGTCATGTCCACATACTTCCTTATTTTCAACATACCTGTTGAATCATTCACAATGCCACAAAATACTCTTGAGTCTCATACATATAAAATTGTATCAACGTCATATCCCCAATAGGGTCTTACATGAAATACATATCGATGCCATGTCCCTGACATGGTGTTATACAAAATCTCACACCGAGGCCATATTCCAAATATGGTCTTACACGAAATCTTAATAACCTTAATAACTTAGTATATGCATTCTATTAATTCTTAAAGTTCAATTGAAGAATTTCACTCCTTGACATCTCGTCAAAATCATAAATAATATATTTCATAAAGACAATTTACAATTCATACATTGTCGAAATATCAAATACCTCACGTAGGGTTGCATTACTTGCACACGAACTTACCTTGATACGAAAAAGGGTAAAAAGGGACCTATTTGCCCATATCTCTCTTTTCTCCCGTTCTAGGTCAAATCTCGTTTGCTTTGATCTATAACAATGAAATTTACTCATTTAATCATCACACTAATCAATACATTTTAAAATTTCTACTTTGGCAAAATTACCATTTTACCCTTGGACTTTGGCAAAATTACAATTTTGCCCTTAGGCTCGTATATCGATTTTTATCCATTTTCTTTGTTAATCAAGCCTATCCGATTCATATTCCCTTCTATAGCAACTCAAGATTTCAACTATTACACACATTCACCACTTATTTCACAACTTCTACAAAAAAAGTCCTTTTAGGTGTTTTCATGGTAACACCTTTCACAAAAGTTGTTCATCTAACAACTAAGACTCCATCCCTTCCATAAAAATGTAGAAAACAACTTAATTTCTCTCATGGAAAAACCCTAGACTCTTAACCATTTTGCAAAATAGTCCCATCATTAGCTAGCTTAAGCTTTAGGGGTTCCAAAACTACAATTTTTATCAAGAAATGATCACTAGAACACTTACTTGTAAGGAGAAGAGTGTGCTGAAATTTTCAAGCTTCCATGGCTGTTTTTCTTGAGAAAATTTGGTGGAGAGAAGGGAAAGAAAAGATGATATCTTTTCTTCTCTTTATTTTATTATAAAAATCAAATTTTATCACCAAATTTCACCTAACCAAATGACAAAGTCAATTCTTTGTCACCTATGGCCGGCCATCACTTCCCCCATGGCCTATTTGCACTTTAAGGACCTCCAATTTAATATTCTATGGCTATTTGGAACCTCTAGCAAATAAAATAGAACTTTCGCATTTTATACAGTTTAGTCCTTTTTCGCGATTAAGCATGAAATCGCTAAAATTAAAGCACCAAAATTTTCATGCACCCTTATAATCATGCTATAACCCATAAAATAACATTGAAATAATTTTCTTTGACCCCGGATTAGTGGTCCCGAGACCAGTGTTTTGACTAGCCCCTAAATTAGGCTGTTACACACATGCCCGTGTGTCTGCCTATGTGGACAAAATAAGGCTATTTACCAAGCCTTTTTGTCACCCTTCCATGTATATACCTACACAACATATAATACCAATTCAAGCATATACAAACAACCAAAACAATCACAACCAAGATATTAACATCCCATCCACATGCTAACATCTATCATGCTTTAACATCATAATATATCAACACAAATTATGCAAGTTTCCACATTCATGAATGGTATCAATATATAAATATACTTCCACCAACATAAGTCATCATTTATGGAAATATACAAAATGAAATCCTTAATCATTATAAGCCAACACATTTGGCCACATTTCCAATGACACATATAACAAAATGACTAAGTCCCTATACATGCTATAACTCAAAATATTGACATTTCAATGGTACCCAAAATAATGGTTGATAATGTGAATGGATCTCCGATGATCTGTAACACCCTTTACTAGTATTCGATGCCGGACCAGGGTACGAGGTATTACCAGACTGACATCACAAGTAATCACATAATTCTAAGTCATAAAATCTGAATCCAAATTAAAACCATCCCTATTCAATCATAAAGCCCCTTATACGAGCCTAGAAGGCCCAAAACATACTTTGGAGGTGTTTCGGGACTAAATCGAGAACTTTAGAAATTTTTACAAAACTTAGAAAAATTTTCATGTTACAGGGCTCACATGTCCGTGTGGTCCAAGGGACATGCCTGTGTGACCCTTAGACACGCTACAGGCCATGTTCGATTTAGGGTGCTCTCTGACTTGTGCCACACGGTCGTGCCACACGCCTGTGTGCTAGGCCATGTAGCACACACTGCTGAGACACATGCCCGTTCTCTACCCGTATGCTCAATTCTGGACATTCTATTTTGCAAACAATTAAGGTGCATGGGACACACAGCCGGAACACATGCCCGTGGGGTAGACCGTGTGTCACACACGGCCTAGACACACGCTACCCAGGTGGAAAAAAATAAGGCTATTTACCAAGCCAATTTGCCACCCTCACTTGCACACATCAACACAACATCACATGGCACAAATTCAAGCATTTAAAAATAACTAAACAACCACAACCAAGACAATAACATATCATCCTCATGCCATTATTTATCAAACTTAGAACTTCAACCTTTCCACACCAATTCATGCAAGATTCCATATTCATGGTTAAAACATATCAGCTTTATATCTTTGCCTAACATATTCACTACATTTATTAAGCCCTAAATCAAACATACAAATACCACATTCATTAGGCATACCATAATCATATCACTATAGATATTGACACATATATGAATATACTTAGGCTTACAATCATGTTAGCCAATATGAGCCAACTTACATGGCCAAATAGCAAAACAAACCTTTGACAATCACAAGCCAACACATTGGCTACAATCACAATGACACATTAACAGAATGACTAAGTCCATATACATGCCATAGACTTAAAATACTTGAATTCATCAATACCCAAAATGATAGCTTGATAGTGTGATTGTATCTTCAGCGAACTCCAACCCGAGCTAGCTTAATAAATCTAAAAGACATTGGAAAGGAAGGGGGTAAGCTATATATATAGCTTAGTAAGTTCATATGCAAATAATACAAAACATTATTCATACACTTGACATACAAATAGCTTAACAAATATTAACATAAATGTCATTAAAAAAATTCACGAACACAACTTACTCAATCCCAACCTTACCAACAGCTCATCATATGAATTACACAACATATTTCCACATGAATGTCATTAAACTTCACGAGTATAATTTACTCAATCACATTCTTGCCTATAGCTCATCATAATAACATATATCAAATTAAACTTCATAAATGTTATATGAACATAAATGTCATTTGATATCAACATAGCACATATCAACAAAACTGTCATATACCAATAGCTCATCATATGAATTACATATCATGTATCAACATAAATGTCATTTAAGCTTCATACGCACAACTTATTCAATCACAGTCTTACCAATTGTTCATCATATACTGAGCTCATTTTCTTTGAGTTTTATGTACATACCTATACCAATGCCATATCCCAGATATGTTCTTACATGTAATCTAGTATCAATGCCAATAGCCCAGCTATGGTCTTACATGAAGTCTCACATCGATTCCATATCCTAGATATGGTCTTACACGAAGTCTCATATCGATGCCATATCCCAGATATGGTCTTAGACGTAATCACATGAACCCTAATGCATGACATTTGTATCCTATCTATTTCTAAGGTTCAACTGAGATTTCTCGCTCATCGAAACTTTGACGAATACTTCCATAGAGTCAATCACAATTCATACAACTTTAAAGCATTTAAAACATAAATATAACAATGCATTATTTACAGACGAACTTACCTCGACATAAAAAATGGCGAAAAGGACTAAATCCTCAAACACTCGTTTTTCCCCATTCTAGGTCCAAACCTCATTTTTCTTGATCTATAATATCATATTTAACTTATTAAATCATTATACAATTCAAATTATCCCAAAATCATAATGTGAAAAAATTACATTTTTGCCCCTAAATTTTAACATTTTTACAATTTAGTCATTAGGCTCGTAAAATGAATTGTACTCAATTTATTCAATACCCATGCCTAGCCAAACCTTATACATGCATATAATAGCCGACAATTTTTAATTATTTACACTTTTACTACTAATTTTACAACTTTTATGAACAAGTCCTTTTTGACGTTTTTACCGAAAATCAGTTAGCAAAAGTCATTTATCATACACCAAGCATGTATTTACTACCATTAGACATCAAAATAAATACATGTTCAACATGGGTATAATTTTAGACCTTAACATCTCTTCAAATTGATGGCAGAAATAGAAAGATCGAGTTGCAACTACTTCAAAAACATAAAGAGCATTAAAAATGGGGCTAGAACGTACTTACAATCAAGCTTGGAAGTGGCCAAACCCTAGCAATGGATTCCTCCTTGTGAATTTCAGCCATGAGGAAGAAGATGGACAAATTTGGATTTTTATTCATTTTAATTACCAAATTACCAAAATGCTCTTAATGAAAAGCTTTAGAAACATACCTAACCATGTCCATTTTTGTCCACCAACTTAACCAATGGTCTAATTACCATCTAAGGACATCTAATTAAAATTTCATAGTAATTGGACGCCTTAAACATATAGAATTCAAGTTTTGCACTTTTTGCAATTTAGTCCTTTTAACTAAATTGAGTGTCCAAACGTCAGTTTTCGAACGATATTTTCACAAAATCATTCCATAGAACTCTAGACCATAAAATATAATAAAAATGAATTTTTCGTGGTCGAATTTGTGGTCTCAAAACCACTGTTTCGACTAGACTCAAAATCAGGCTGTTACACGATCTCCAATCCCAAGCTAGCTTGGTGACATTATGAGATAAGGGAAAGAAAGGGGAGCAAGCTATAAAGCTTAGTAAGTTCATATGCAAATAATAAACAACATTAATTATACATTTGTCATATGAATAACATAACATGTGATAACATAAGTGTCATTAAAACTTCATAAGCATAACTCATTCAATCACATCCTTACCAATAGTTCATCAAATACCGAATCCATTTTCTTTGAGATTTTCTTACATGTAATAGCCCGATTTTGGGGCTAGTTGGAATAGTGGTTTCAGGACCACTAATCTGAGGTTGAAGAAAATTATTTTGTTATTATTTTATGTGTTATAGCATGAATATAAGGATGCATGAGAGTTTTGGTGCATTAATTTTAGCAATTGCATGCTTAATTTCGAAAAAGGACTAAATCGCATAAAGTACGAAAGTTCTATTTTACAAGCTAGAGGTGTCTAATAGCTATGGAATATTAAATTGGAGGTCCTCAAAGCGCAATTAGGCCAATAAGAAAGTGTTGGCTGGCCATAAAGACTAGAGAGACAAAGGCATTTAATTTGGTCAAAAAATTGGTAATAGTTGGTGACTAAATGAATAAAATATGATAAAATAAAGGAAGCTTATCATGTTTTTCCCTTCTCTTCTCCTTCCACCGATGCGTACATTCAAAGAAGGGCTTTGAAAGCTTTGAAATTTCAAGAACTTATCCTCTTACAAGTAAGTGATTTTGGTGGTCTTATTTGATAATTTTTGTACTTTTGGAACCCCCAAAGCTTAAGCTAGCTAATGAGGGGACTACTTTGCAAAATGGTTGAAAGTTTAGTGCTTGCCATGAGAGAGCGTTTATGTTGTTTTCTGAGTTTTTATGGAAGAAAATGAATGCTAGTGAGATGGGAAACAACTTTTGTGAAAGGAGTTACCAAGAAAACACCTAAATAGGACTTACTTGTAAAGGTTGAAATTGTGTAATAAATGTATGAAACAAATGGTTTTGTAAGTTGTTGTAAGAGAAATAAATGTTAAGCTAGGCTTGTTTAATGAGAAAATGTGATGAAAAATAATTTATAGGCCTAGGGGCAAAATTGTAATTTTGCCAAAGTAGAAGGGCAAAATGGTCATTTTTGCCTAAGTAGAAATTTTGATATATCATGAATTATAAAGTGATTGAATGAGTGAATTTTATTATTATAGAGCAAGAACAAAGCGGAATCAACCTTGACCGGGGAAAAGGCAAGGTTTCGGATTAAACCACAAATTAACACATTTTGCACCAAGGTAAGTTTATGTGTAAATGGTACATCTTGAATACTTACATTGTTACTTATTGGTGTATTGTATGAATGAGATCATTCATGATTGAGATGGATTGAATCGGATAAAAAATGAGTAATTCTCGTATGAACCTTGAAATGGTTAGGTAAGTGTGGAATATTATTCGTAATAATCATTGGTGGACTATGTGCGATACAACCGTAATTATTCTTGTTGGTGGGATGTGTGTGATACCACATTATTACTTATTCACGATGGGCTATGTGCGATACCATCGTTTATATTATCATTTGGTGGGCTAAGTGGGATACCACCATAAATATTTTTGTTGGTGGGATATGTGCGATAGCACCCTATTATAGAGTACTGGTGGGCTATGTGTGAAACCACCGAGTGTTTGGTATTATTCTGAATGATTCATTGAGAAATCATTTAAGTATATGTTTCATATGATACTGTGGTGATGAGTGCAGGGAATGTATGCAAATAAATGAGAGCATTGATTGTCGAAATTAGAGCTTTAAAATTTATAATAAGAATGATCGAACCTGGAAATTAACTCTGACAACGATTTTAAGGTAAGCGCACCTATTGAACAGTAGTATAGTTTAGGCAAGACTGGAATATCGAATCCCAAAGGAACCAAAAGTACTAATACTAACTCTCTTTCTATTTATTTAGCCTAAGAATTAAGTGAATGTTTCTCTAATCTAAATTTAGCTTTCAACTAAACTAAAGATGCAAAGACAAAAAGAATAAATTTGGGGAAAAATAACTTGGAAGAAAGACCAATTGATTAAGACGATACCCTTAGAAAGAATCCACCTAGATTTCACTTGTTATCTAACTCTGAACCAAACGATTTATTCATTTGACTTGATCCGTAAGATTCCCTAAGTTATATTAAACCCTCTCTCGAAGCGAATAACGTCTAACCCTAGGTTGATTAATTGGAATCTCTTTTTAATTAAAACCCCTAGAATCGCATTAACTCGATCTATGGACTCCCATATTAGGTTTCACCCTAATCCGGCAAAATCTCATCACCCTATCAAAATCTTATCACCCTATCTCTAGCACACATAATTAAGAACAAGTCAAATATTTATCATATAGTTCAGAAAACAATAACAAGATTCATCTAGGTTTCATCCCCTTCAGTTATTTGGAGGGTTTAGTTCATAATTAATAAAGAAAACATCTCAGAAGAAAAGATAAAACAAAACATAAGAAATCCCTAAAACCCCCTGAAGGAATTGAAGGAGAGATCCGTCGTCTTGAGTAGAATTCTGGCTTCTTGAGATGGATCAACTGGTTATCTTCGAGTGATTCTCCACAAATCTGACCTTTTCAGCTTGGCTCCTTAGCCTAGCTAACCGCTATTTTTCAAGATACCCATAGGGGGTTTATATAGGCTTTCGAAATATGTTTCTTCGCCCCTAAGTATCCTTTTTCGAGTGAAATTGTTCATTGCCACGACAGGGACACAGCCATGGAACACGCCAGTGTGACTAGTCTTTAAGCCGTGTTCGGATTTCTTTAATGAGGCACGACTGTGTGAATCAAGATCAGGCCGTGTTCTAGTAGATTGACATGGCACGACCGTGTGGGCTTATGTCCAGGCTGTGCCGATTTCCTCTTTGGCCTAATTTGGTCTGTTTTAGGCCCGTTTCTCGTTCTTTTTATCCTTGGGTGCTTTCCTGAGTATAAGACATGAAAAGAAAGGACTAAGAGCACATTTTTACATAAATCAAGGGATAAATCATCCAAAAGCATACTAAATATGGGATTAAAATATGTTATTTTTACGATTTATCAAATACCCTCACACTTAAGCTTTTGCTTGTTCTCAAGCAAAATTCTCAACTTACAATTAAAACGAACTTTTCATAATTCATAAGTCCTATCAACAATGTCTCATCGTAATTCATAGATAATTTATACATGGATAATTTTACTTAAAGAGTCCTAAAGATTCAAACAAGATAAGTCATACATTTGTGTTTTCGAAAAAATAGGTGTCTCCCTTTATCTGAATAATTACCTTTAATTCAAAATCGGCAAGGATTGACATCCTCACTAAAGATTCACTCAATTCACTCAAAGTGTTTAAGGTTCAGGAAAAGAGCACTCATAAGTCGAACCTAAAAAGTTAATCCCGTAGGCTTGCCTGAAAATCAAATCTCCACCACTGTAAAATGAGATGATAAATAGATCAAAAGGTCTTTAACAGGGTTGTAATGGGGCTTCAGTTAAGGGTATGGATATAGGCTAAATTAGAAGGTTAGAATCGAGATCGAATTGACAAGTTACCTATCTAAAAATACTGAGACGATAATTACAGTAATTGAAAAGTAATAATCCTAATAATACGAGCTTTTCTTTTGATAAAAAGACTTCAATTGTATAAGCTTATTTTTTTATAATACTAATACTGAATATACTTTGATTTTTTTTAGGAACAAGTCAAATATTACATAATAAGGAATGAATCTATTAATAAAGATAATAGCTAGGTAACAGATCAAATCAAATATCGATATAAGGGTAGTAAAAAAGGAATGGTGATAACAAAACTAAAGGGTTTTGGGTTAATATTAGCAGGTGAGTCAATAAAAAGGGTTGTTAGGATCAAAGGGGTTCACTAGGGGTTAATTATGAAGGTAGGCTTTTTATGGAGTAAGTGGGTTAAATCCTAGGTGCCTTTATCATCTCTGTATATCAAATCATAGGTGTGGTCTTGACATGTATTGTAACAGTCTGAATTTGGCCCTAATTAGAATAGTGGTTTTGGGACCACGAATCCGAGTCTGAGATATATTTAAATGATATATCATGTGTTTATTATATGTGAATTAATGTGTGTGAAAGTTTCGTAGAAAAATTTAATCGTTTGTGTGTTTAATTTGACAAAAGGACTTAATCGGGTAAAGTGTAAAAGTTGCATACTATAGTGAAAGGTGCTAAAATTACAAAAATGAATTTTTGAGGGGACCAAAAAGCAAAATAAATGAAATAAATGGACTTGCATAGTCCCTATGAATCTTCGGCCCTTAGATTGTGAAATGAAATTTTGTGTATTTTGTGTTTTGTGCAAAAGGACTAAATTGTAAAAATGTGAAACATTAGGGGTAAAATGGTAATTTGCCTATTTATGTGTTTTGGGACTAAATTGAGATGAAGTGTGCTTGAATGAGCTAAATTTTAATGTTTTTAGATCATGAACAAAGAAAAACGGATTTGGGTCGGGGAAAGGCAAAGGTTATCGAATAGCCGGGCTCCGTTGTCCGTCGAAAGTCGAGGTAAGTCTTTAAGCAATTTAATATTGTTAATATTGGTTATAACCTTGATTACATACTGAATTATGAGATTATAAATGTGAATTTGGCCAAAGCCGAATGTGGTAAGTGATTTAATAATGAAATGTAGTTATATTGAATTGAGTTTGATATGTTACAATGATATGAATTATACATGATATATGTGATATTAGTAATATGTAATGTGTATGAGATTGATGAATAATTTCTATATTCGGGCTTATAGCCTAGCAGGCCTTGTGCCGGTGAAGTATATCGGGCTTATTGCCTAGCAGGGTAAATGTCGGTGATTTAATATCAAACCTCGGGTCTAGCAGGCTTAGTGCCGGTGCATGTGTTTCAGGCTTTATGCCTAGCAAGCTTTATGCCGGTGATTATTCATATGTATGTGTTTCAATGGATCATTATAGATGTGGAATTTTGAGTACAACAATTGAGCTAATTGTTCAGGTACATGAAAGCCTATTGGTTGTACGGGATAAGGTAAGTTAGTATATTATGATTGATACTACTGGTTGAGATATAATTGAGGTAGATTTGTAAAAATTCTATTAATGGTATTCGGCCTTATAAGTGATGTGTATGCTATATTGAAAGTTGATTTGGATGTGAACATGAATGTGTCAGGTAGATTCGGCCAAAAGGGTAAATATACATGAAATGTATATTGAACTAGTGAGTTAACAATGTGCTTTTGTATATTAGGCCTTATAGGTGTGGATAAAAGGATATTATATAGATATTATAGTGCTATACATGTGAAGATTAAAGGATATTATTATATGTGTATATTCGATTATAAGTGGTAAGTATGTACTTGGTATTTATTCAATCTGTTTATATATAAGACCTCGTCGGGGACGTAGGCATCATTATCTGTTTATATATAAGACCTCGTCTGGGACGTAGGCATCATTATCTGACTATATATAAGACCCTGTCTAGGACAGTGGCACCTATATCTGAGTGCATGTAAGACCTCATCTGGGACGTCGATATTGTACGACTATTCCAAGCTATGAACCATTTTGTGATATTAAATCTGATTCAGGTGCATTTATTATACACCATATATGTGTATAAGGTAAGCATCTAAATTATCTTACTATGATAATATGTATATGGAAATTTATGATATGATAAGAATTGTTTTGGCTAGATGAGCTATGTGTTTATATGATTCTTGAATTGTGAAAATGGTTAATGAATTATGAACCAAAGTAAATATGTGAAGGTTGATAAGTGATTGATTTGCCAATGAATTTATTTGTATATAGGCCTTCCATACTAAGTTTATTTATATATATATTGACTTACTAAGCTTTTGAAAAGCTTACTCTGTGTGTGTTTAATCTGTTTTATAGGTAGTCAAAGCTACTGAAGGCTCGAGACCGTTAAGGATCGTCATCACACTACTAATATCATTTTGGTACATCTTGGATATGTATATAGCTAGATATGGCATGTATAGGCTAGTTCTTGTGATGATTTGTAAAGTGAACTTAGCCATGTGATTTGGCTAGTTATGTTTTGGTATCATGCTTAGATGAGTGTGATATGTGAAGATCTTATGATATGATTAGTTGATATATGGAATGGTTATGAGATGGTAAGTATATAGACAAATGGTGCATAGGTATAATTGAGTTTTAGTTCTGCAAATTGGTATATTAAGTATTGCTTTTGAATGTATATATTGAATGAAAAATTTAATGTATGGTTTTGATTATCTTAGTGATCAAATATGCATGATTTGGATGACTATTTGTATGTTTTTGGTTGCCATATATGCTTGATATGTGTTGGTAAATGATGCTTATAGGTATGAAGCATTTGGTTGGCATTTTGGCCTTGTAAATGGCCTATAATGTCACACGGTTGTGGAACACGGGTGTGCCTTAGACTGTGGGTAATTTGGCAGGATGCAGCCTAAAACCACACGGCCTTGACATGGGCGTGTCATCTGGCCGTGGTGTGCAAGTCAATAGCTAACATAAAAGTACACGGCCTCGACACGGGCGTGAGTGGTGGCCGTGGTGGGGAAGTCAGTATATGAAGTAAAAGTATACGGCCATGGCACACGGGCGTGCCTAATGACCGTGTTGGTATAATTAATATAAACACAGATGGATACACGGGGTGTGTAGAAGCTGTGGAGGGCACACGGTCTCCTCCCACAGGCGTGTCTCCGCTGTATTTTAGAAAAGTTTCAAATTTTCATGGAATTTCATATATGTTTCAGTTTAGTCCCGACTCGATTTATAAGTAGGATTAATGTCTCGAGGACCCGATGAAGGGACATTATGTCTAAGAATGATGACTGAATGTATGATTTTGTTTGTGAATATTTTCGATCTGTCCGGTAATGCTCCTAACCTTAATCTGGCGACGGACTCGGGATAGGGGTGTTACATGTATAATCAAGGCAAGTTCTAGAATAACAGTTCAATGTTGATACACTCATAATGAATAAAGTGAGCAAGAAAAGGAATATATGCTCTATACGGCTCAAAATTTCACAAAAATTATGGGTTTTTTGATATCAACCTTGTAAATTTCAAATTTCAAGATAACATTCAGATTCAGGTAGACAACCTAAAAAAATTTAATTCTGGAAAATTAGACTTATCATGCTTGATTCTCTAGTATTCTTCAAATTTAATCATCAATGCATAATTAACTATGGCTTACTCAAAAACATATTAATAAAAATCATAAATCATCAGAAATTTCATCCTAATTAGTAATATGAGGAAATCACTTAAGAACAAGGTATAATTCAGGAATTTGAGAATAATGCAAAAAGTTAGGCATTTTTTCGAAATAACTATTCACCCCCCCACACTTAAGATGTACATTGCCCTCAATGTACAAAGATAGATAATATCAAAATAATCATAAAATCATAAGATAGGGAGAGAAGTGAAACTTCCTGAATTATGGATGAGATCCTTGGAGGAGGTGGAAAATACGTTGGAGGTGATTGTGGGGTAGCGCCTTGAAGCGTTTGAAATTGAATCCTCGAAGTAGCCGGTATGATTTTATTGTATCCTAAGCTAAATCTAAATAGCATGAAGAATAAGAAGAAAATAATAAAGAAAATAAAAATAAAAATAAAAATAAAAGTGAATAATGGAAAATGGAAGAAGGAAGATATCGGGAAAAGGAAATGAAGAAGGGGGTTTAAATAGAGATGCATTCCACGCCCGTATTCCTTCCTGTGGTGCCCACACGGCCACGACCACGGTCGTGTGCAAGGCCGTGTGGTATGGAAATCTATACTCTGGTTAGTTTATGGTTAGGTGTTAAAAGGAAAAATAAAAATAAAAAATAAAAATGTAAAAAATAGTGGGGTTAGTGCTCGGGTTGCCTCCCGAAAAGCGCTCGTTTAAAGTCTTGAGTTAGACTTACCTCTTATTTGCATGGTCATGGTGGTTTGAGGAGGTGAAAATCCTTTCTCATACGATCAATTCGGTTATGGATATAGAGTTTAAGTCGAGTAGTGTTTACCTTAATGGTGCTGTTTTTAGGACTAGTTACCTCGACTGTTCCATCTGGGAAGATTTTGAGTACTTGATCTCCTATCTTAAGCTGGGTTGTCCCATCATTAAGTTTTTCGTGGAGTTGCCTTGTTTTTACCTCGTGTGTTCCTAGTTTCTCTTTAAAGTGTGTTTTCCACTCGTCTAGTTCTCAACCTGAAGCCTTAGTTCTTCATGAATTATTTCTTTATGGGTACAAGGTTTAGGATCTAGCTCAGCTAGGTGATTTCGTGAAGCTTCTTGTAAAGAAGATTGAAACAAATGGTTATCAATAGAATTAACATTCGTACCTTTATTACTCAATGTCCTAGCTGAGTCAAGAGCTTGAAGAGTGATTGTTTCGTCGTCTACATGAAGTGTGAGTTCACCGAATTCTTCCTCTGTGTGATCTTTCTTTATTATATTGGGATATGGTACACGAGCTTGGTACTCTGTATTTACTGGGTTTGATAAATCATGGCTTACCTCAACCTTACCTTCACTTACCACAGGTTCTTGCCTTGGGTCAGATTCCACTAACCTTTCACTGTTATGATCTTGTACGGCTTGAATTTGCTCTTTTGGGTTAGTTCGGTGTTGCTTGGCAAGCTTTCTTGTGGTTGTTCTAAGATTAGCTTAGCAGGCTGACCTAACTGATCCTCCATCCCTTGAATCGATGCTTCTTGTTTTGTTTCTATATTTTGGCAGCATGTTTTTGTGTTTGCTATGAATTTTGCCAGCATCTCTTCAAGGTTCGACTTATCTTCCCGTTGGTAAGGTGGTTGTTGAAAATCTAAATTTTCTGTGGCTGCTATGAATGTTGCCAACATCTTCTCAAGACTCGACTCCTCTTCCTGTTGGTGAGGTGGTTGTTGAAAATTTGGAGGAAGTTCCTGTCTTTGGCTACTTTGATCATCCCATATGGTACCTCCAACTTGCATTATAAGTGTCATTATAAAAATTTTTTGGAGGTCTAGAATAGTTACCCATATAGTGGACTTGTTCGTTCTCCATGCCATTCCGTAGGGTGGGTACTCAGGATTCGCCACGCCTCCTGGATTCGAGTCATATTGCATTACTAGGTGTACCTGCGAGAGACTACAGAAACCATCAATCTTTTTATTCATCATCTCTAGCTAGTTAGATAACCTGGTGAACACATCGAGGTTGAAGGCACTGGCTGCTTTAGTAGGAATTGTCCTCATGACTTGCCACTGATAATTATTCAGTGCCATCTTCTCTATAGACTAAAATTATCTGTCAAACGCAAATAAAAGAAAATTTAGCAAAATAAAAAATAAAATATGGCTAGAGTAATAAAAATAGAGTTTTCTTAATATTTTAGATCCCCGGCAACGGCGCCAAAAACTTGATCGTCGAAATCAGAGCTTTAAAATTTATAATGAGAATGATCGAACCTGAAAACTAGCTCTGACAACAATTTTAAGGCAAGCGCACCTATCAAACAGTAGTATAGTTTAGGCAAATCAAGGGATAAATCATCCAAAAGCATACTAAATGTAGGATTAAAATATGTTACTTTTACGGTTTATCAAGCATTATATTTGTTATATGGTTGAAATGCGGTAAGAGATGAAATGAGTAAGCATGATAATGAAATGTGGATTGTTCTTACTTGTTATGAAAAGCATTGATTAATATATATATGTTATGATGGTTATTGTTTACATGAAAACTTACTAAGCTTAAATCTTACTCCCTTTCTTTTCCCTTGTTTATTATGTCAAAGACCCGGTTCAGGATATGAAGTTAATTGGAAGATCACCTACACTACCAGTTCATCTCGGTATATCTAGACTTAGCATTTTGAGTATGGCATGTATAGGGGCTAGACTAGGTGAAATGTTTTGTTGATTTGGCCAAGTGTGTTGGCTCTTTTAAAGATGAACACTTTTGTAAATGACTATATTTAATGGCTCATTACCATTATATATATGAAAAGATGAGGTTATTCATGAATGTAGATGATATATGATCGAGTTGCTTGGTATATGG
Source organism: Gossypium bickii (assembly GCA_025503065.1). Taxonomy (NCBI): domain Eukaryota; kingdom Viridiplantae; phylum Streptophyta; class Magnoliopsida; order Malvales; family Malvaceae; genus Gossypium; species Gossypium bickii. Next base: position 31,205,017 of record CP106712.1, read on the forward strand.
TTGAATATGATTGATGTTGTATGAGTTAGGGTGATAAAAAGAGCCTGTCAAATAGCCTTGTTCTCATCCATACGGGTAAGCACACGGGTGTGTGTTTAGGCCGTTTGTGACGCACGGTCAGTCCCATGGGTGTGTGACTAGGCCGTGTGTCCTCTTAATGTTAGTGATGCAAGTCAGTGTCGACCACGAGCTAGACACACGGGCTTGTGCCTAGGTCGTATGCCCCTTATTTGGTTGTTGATGTCATAAATAGAATACCCAGGTTTCCACACACTGGTGATGACATAGGCGTGTCTAGGCCATGTAGAGGACACGGGTAGGTGTCCGGCCGTATGGAAGCCCCTGTAGGTTTGAAGAGAAAATAAATCCAACACAGGCTAGGGACATGGGCGTGTCTGACCACACGGCCTGCCCACTCAGGCATGTGGCCCTGTTGAGGCAAAATTTTTCTAAGTATACAAAAGATTCTGATTTGATTCTGAGGCCCTCTGTTTGTAGGTGTAAGGCCTAGTAGGCCCATAATAAGAATATTATGAATGTGAATGAAATATTTTATGTTGGAATGAACTTTGATAGCCCAAGGTTGTTTGTTAAAGTGCGTTATACCCGGTAATGCCTCGTACCTGGTTCCAGAGCTGATTACGGGTAAGGGGTGTTACATTTAGTGGTATTAGAGCTATGGTTTAGTCTGTTCTTGGACTACCGTAGCGTGTGTAAGAGTCTAGCTATTCATGCCATAAACGTATATTGATAGTTTGGTTATCTCTGACAATATTAAACTGTGTTTTTGTATAGTGAATGGATCCTAACCGAGCGACTGTTGATGACGCTGCTAGTAATGCGTTGGCTCCTGCGCAAGGGACCGCGCCTGTAGAAAGTAGACCCGAGACTATGGGTAAAGGAGAAGAGGCTTGGGAAGCCTTTCTCCAAATGTTGAGTAATTGGTATATGGAGTATGTACAAGCGAACCCTAATGCTCAACCTCCTCCACCCCTCCTGCACCTCAGCCAGTTCCTGTGGCTCCTCAAGGTATAGATTTCGTGAGAGTGACCAAACCCCCTGTAGATAAGATTCTAAAATAAGGGGCCGAATAATTTAGTGCTAACATAGACGATGACCCTGAGAGGGCGGAGTTCTGGCTTGAGAACTCAATGTGAGTATTTGATGAACTCTCCTACACACCTGAGGAGAGCTTGAAATATGTCGTGTCATTGCTGAATGACTCGGCATATCGTTGGTGGAAAACATTGACGCTGGTGGTTCCAAGGGAGAGGATAACATGGGACTTTTTCTTGGAAGAGTTTCGAAAGAAATATATAAGTCAGAGATTTGTGGACCAGAAATGGAAAGAATTCCTTGAATTGAAGCAAGGAAAAATGACTGTGGTAGAGTATGAGCGCAAGTTTGTTAGGCTCAGCAAGTATGCACTAGAGTGTGTGTCTACGGAAGCTATTTTGTGCAAGAGGTTCGAAGACGAGCTGAATGAGGATATCAGACTGCTAGTTGGGATATTAGATTTGAAAGAATTTGTGGTGTTGGTTGATAGGGCATGTAAGGCCGAGGAGCTGAATAAGAAAAAGAGAAAAGCTATGATTGAGGCTCGGAATATAAAGAAGAGATTGATGAGTAAATCATTCCAAGCTCAATCAAAGAGATCCAAGGAAATGAACCCTCGGACGACTGCTCCAGTTGGGTATTCACATCGAGATCGAGGTAATACATTTCGGGCTCGAGAGTTCAAGCCACCTTGATGGCAAGTGTGGGCAATCCTAAGTCAAATAAACTAGAGTGTCCAAATTGTGGTAGACAATACAATGGGGAGTGTTGGGGAAACAACCGTAATTGCTATAAGTATGGTTCGCCCGACCACTTTATTGGGAACTGTTTAGAGAGGGATGAGAAGGATAGAAAATAAGAAGTAAGATCAAGTAATGCATCATCGAGGGGCAGACCACAAAAGAACCCGAGGAGTGGGACTAGTAGTAGAGGTGCGCCTAGAGAATCTACTGTAAGATCGGAGGGTCGAGCACTTGCAAGGACCTATGCCATTCGTGCTTGCGAAGAGGCATCATCCCTAGATGTGATAACGGGTACTTTCTCTCTTCATGATATCTTTGTTGCTGCTTTGATTGATCCGGGGTCTACCCATTCTTATATTGCATGAAATTGGTATTTAGTATAGGTATGAATGTCGAGTTTACGGAATTTGTGATAAAAGTGTCAAACCCGTTAGGCAAACATGTGCTAGTTGACAAGGTGTGTAGGAATTGTCCTTTGACAATTAGAGGTCATTGTTTTCTGGAAAATCTCATGTTGTTGCCATTTGATGAATTTTACTTAATTATTGGTCTTGGTATGGATTGGTTGACTACTCATAATGTTTTAGTGAACTGTGGTAGTAAGTTTATTGAATTGAGATGTGTGAATGGAGATGTCATACGAGTTGAATCAGGTAAATCGGACAGTTTGCCTATAGTGATTTCATTTGTGGTAGTTGAGAAATACTTGAGAAAAGGGTATGAGTCCTATCTCGCCTTTGTGCCGAATACTCAAGAGTCAGAGATAAAGATTGAATCAGTGCCGGTGGCATGCGAGTATCCAGATGTGTTCCTGGAAGAGTTGCCTGGATTGCCTCCAGTTAGAGAGGTCGAGTTTGGGATTGAGTTAGTTCCGGGTGCAACACCTATTTCGGTTTTCCTATATAGGATGGCGCCATTGCAGCTGAAAGAATTGAAGGTTTAGTTGCAGGAGTTAATGGATAAGGGTTTTGCAAGATTGAGCTATTTACTGTGGGGTGCTCCGGTACTTTTTGTGAAAAAGAAAGATGGGTCGATGAGATTGTGCATAGACTACAAATAACTTAACAAGGTAACTGTGAAGAATAAGTATACCTTGCCAAGGATAGATGATTTATTTGACCAATTGAAGGGAGCTACGGTATTCTCTAAGATAGACCTAAGGTCTGGCTACTACCAGTTGAGGGTTAAGGAGCAAGATGTGTCGAAAACTGTATTTCGGATGAGATATGGCCATTATGAGTTTCTTGTCATGCCATTTGGCTTAACGAATGCTCCTTCAATTTTTATAGATTTAATGAACCACATCTTTCAACCATATTTGAATAAGTTTGTAGTTGTTTTTATCGACGACATATTAGTTTATTCTCGGGGTGAGAATGAGCATGCAGAGCACCTGAGAATTATTTTGATGACTTTTGTAATGCCCCAAAAATTAGGGGTTGTAATTTTTGCATAATTTCATGTTGTGCTTGCTCAACTGGATATTTGAGTGTATTTGGAGGTTCTAGGGAGGCCTGAGTTCGAGTCTAAGCCTTGGAAAAATTATGGTTTTTGACCCTAAAGTGAAGAGGGTTGGCAGTTGTAGGACTTAAATATATTTGTGTGCATTTCGAAGTTACAAAGATAAGCATGTGGCTTTTATTTTGTGAATTGAGAGTGGGGGAAGTAGAGTTCGGATCAAACTCTTCAAGGGGAGTTGGAGACTTGGTCAAAAGTTTCAAATGGATGGAGGGGAGCAATAGTAGGAGATTTCGGTAGAGGAGATCAAGGAAGTGAGGAGTGAGAGTGAGTTGGATGAAATTGGGAGTTTGGCTAGGTGTGAATTTCGGCTAGAGAGGGGTGATAGGAAGTATTTTCGACAGCTTTGAGTGTTAGTAGAAACCGAGTATTTTTTTTTCTTTCAAGTTTCTTTTGTTCATTTCGGGTCTTTCTCTTTTGAAGCTTTTGGTGCATTATTTGCTTCTTTTCGTGCATTTTTTTTACCTTTCGAGCATTTCTTGTAACACCCCTATCCCGTGTTCGTCGCCGAATTAGGTTTAGGAGCATTGCTAGACAGATCGGAAACATTCATACCATTTCATACATTTCATTTATCCATCATACATACAATGTCCATTAAATATGGTCAACGAGACCTCAAACATACTTATAACTCGGGTCGGGACTCAACCGGAACACATACAAATTCCATAGAAAATTTAAAACTTTTATAAAATTTAGGGGATACACGCCCGTGGAAGGAGACCGTGTGCTTCCTACGGCTTCAAGAGACCCCCGTGTGTCCTCCCGTGTCTATATACTGACTATATCTCCACGGTCACTAGGCACGTCCGTGTACCATGGCCGTGTGCTACTAGGCCATATACTGACTTCCCCACTATGGCCACCAAGCACGCCCGTGTACCATGGCCGTGTACTCTTAGCTAGCTACTGACTTGTACACCACGGGTAGCTGACACCCCCGTGTCGAGGCCGTGTTCTACCAAGCTACATCCTGCTAATCACCCACGGTCTTTAGCAAGCCCGTGCGCTTCAACCGTATGACATTATAGGCCATTTTCAAGGCCAGAATGTCACCCACTTGGGTCACACCTACAAGCAATATACACCAAAACATATCATGCATATAAGGTAACCAAAAACATACCAATATAACTATTCAGTCTATGCATTCAATTCCCATTCCAACCATAACAAATTCAATACCAAAATTTAGCTCATCACAAGCATAATACATTCATTTGTTTACCCAAAAACTTAACCATATAATGGACCAATTCAACATGCCAAAACATACCTCACATAACATAGTCTTTAATGCATATATCCCATTACATGACTAGCCAAATCACAAGGTCAAATTCACATAGCAACTTATAACCAAAACTAGTCTTTACCAAAATGCTAGCCTATACATGCCATATCTAATTTATACATTTCTAAAGTGTACCAAAATGAGTTAATTAGTGTGATGTAGATCCGTGACAGTCTCGAGCCTTCAGTAGCTTTGACAACCTATAAAACGGAGAAAACACACATAGAGTATGCTTTCCAAAAGCTTAGTAAGTCAATATACAAATAAACTTAACATTTATTATACATAATCAATTAAATATGATGACCAATATGATTCTCATGCCAAAATCACCCCATTCTTTCTCAAGCTCATATGCTTGATCATAGCTTACCAAATATGCATAGAGTTCATCTAGTCAAGAATTTACATACGGTATCATCCATTCCATATACATAACATCATAGTAAGATCACATAGATACTTACCTTGTATACACAGTTAGTGTATAATCAACGTACCTGTATCAGACATTCCTTTACTTAATCTATCAAAGCTCGGATTTGCCATTCGTATCTCAAACTTTCCTAGTGAACAATAAGGAATTCAGTAGGTTATTCAGAAGTTCAGAATAATCGTACAATGCCAACGTCCCAGACGAGGTCTTACATGTACTAAGATATCGATGCCACTGTCCCGGACTGGGTCTTACACGGATCAGTATGATGCCGATGTCCCAGATATGGTCTTACACGTAAGGATCATAACAATGCCAACGTCCCAGACGTGGTCTTATACGTAAAGGTTATATTGATGCCAACGTCCCAGACGTGGTCTTACACGAGTTTCAAATCAACGCCAACGCCCCAGGCGTGGTCTTACATGATAAAAACAGAACAGATGTCCATGACATGATTAAGCCAATCCTATCTATTCCTAGATTCGTACGGGACTTCTCAGACTTAAATCACTATATCGAACTTATCTCGGAATTCAAATGCATAACCTCTCATAAGAATTCATTATCATCATTAATCACATGAACATTTACAATTGCATACATATACATTTATTTGCATAATGACTTGCCACAGATTCGGTATATCGGAATGAAAACGACTACTCAGTTATTTTCGCTTTCCCGCGATCTAAGTCCATTTTCCTCGGTTCTTGATCTAAACATATTCAGAATTAACCCTTTTATTCACTAATTCATTCAATTCAATCCAAGGACACACATTTAGGGCTATTTGCAAATTAACCCTCATATTTGCACACTTTATCAATTTAGTCCATTTTTCTCAAAACATCAAATTCACAAAATCAATATACAGCCAAGCCTACCCAAATGTATAAACATCACATACAAGCCCACATTTTTCATCAAATTTACAAATTAGTCCCTCAATTTACTATTTTCACAATTTAACCCTATCTAGCTAAATTCATCAAAACTTCAAGAACAAAACATGTTCATCAAGCTTAAATATTTCATTTAGCAACATAGAACATCACAAAGCTCAATATATCAACAATGGCATCTCACACAGACATCATCAATTCATCAAATTAAGACATGGGTTTGATAGCTCTCGAAGCAACGATTGCAAAAACGTAAAAATTATCGAAAACTAATCGAAAACATACCTTGAATTTAGTTTTCAAATGGCCGAATATAACAAAGCCTTTCTTTCCTATTTTTGTTTGTGTTTTTCGGTGGAAGAATGGATGAAAAAAATCCATTTTCATGCCTTATTTTACTAAAATAAACTTAATAATTGATGTACAAAAATGACCTTTAATAATAATATACAAAACACATAACATCAAGGTTATGCATGACCTTAGCCATCCACTAACATGATAATGGCTTAATTGCCATTTAAGGCCTTCAGCTTTACAAAGCCACAACACTTAGATGCTTTAGCAAATAGCAAACAACTTTCACATTTAATGCAATTTCATCCTTTTGACAAATTAAACACACAGACGGACAAATTAACTTACGAAAATTTAACACATGCTAAACCACATATCAACGGCACAGAATATAATATTAAAATATTATACAAACTCAGATTTGTGGTCCCAAAACTACTGTTCCGACTAGGGTATAAACCGGACTATTACATTTCTCTTCCTCTTTCCTAATAGCTATTCACACTTCAGTTGCTCGGCTTCACTCTAAGTCTATAAGGTTGGTTGGCCAAATTCTTACTTTTTCCCTTTTCTCTTCATACTCGTTGTTTTCTTTTCTTTTCCCAAAGCCGAATATACAGCTTCTCCTTTTGGTTCTTCTTTAGCCGAACACCTAACCTTTCTTTTTCCCTCGTTCTTCTCTTGGCCTTGCAAAGCTAACCAAACAGTAAGCTTTGACTCTTTTGTGTAGGCCGAATCTTCTAGGGAATGAATATTTTATTCTTTTTGGTTCCAACTGTTTCTGAATCTCTCCCACTTGTTGGTAAGTTGTGGTAGGGCTGATTATGGGTTGGTTGTTTCTTTCTTTATCAATTTTGTTTCTTTGGGGGCCGAAAGGTTATTTCTCTAGTTGCCTTGGAGTAATATTTCTAACATATTCTATTTCGCTAGGGACTCGTTTCCTTAATCAGGGGTGTAGGTCGAATACTCTCCTATTGCAAGGAGTCTTTCATTCTCTGGTAAGTGAAGTCAGTAAGTAAAGTATTTTAGTATTTTAGGTTATCAAAGGTTGAGACTAACTAATGGTTCAATCGTTGTCATAGGTTCCTCGAAAAGTGTCTCAAGCCATAACTCATGATAGGTGTGTAATCTCACACCCCTATTTGTTCTATTAATGCTATGATTTGTGAATCGGCTAAAAGCTGAAATACCGAAAAGTCGAAATATCGGCATCTGAGATCACTCGAGCGTGCGAGCGCTCGTAGAGATAATCTGAGCCTCTAGTGTTAGCGATAGATTGTTGGGAGTGTTATGAACTCTCTCGTGGGACTGAGGCTGTAATGGGCCTTGTTGAGCTGAAGTGGGCTAAGTGGGCCCAATAGGTTAACAGGCCCACAGGGGTAAAATTTAGGGTAAGTGCCGGATGATTGATGCGGCTACGAAGTCCGCAGAACCGAGATAGAAAAATGGGCTGAACGGGTGATTGGTTGTTTATCAGAGTTTTAAACTTATAAATGAGAATGATTAAACCTGGAACTAACTTTGACAATGACTCTAAGGCAAGTGCACCTATCGAATAGTAGTATAGCTTAGGTAAGACCAGATTGTCGAACCCAAAGGAACTAAGAGTACTAATACTAACTTTTTTTTATTATCTAGCCTAAAATAAGAAAAGTTTGTTGTTTAAATCTAATTTTAATTAACTACTAAGCTAAAGACGCAAAGGCAAAAAGAATGAATTGGGGAAAGACTATTGGGAAAACTCAGTTTATTAAGACGATACCCTTAGGAAGAATCCACCTAGACTTCACTTGTTATCTAACACTGAACCAGACGATGTATTCACTTGACTTGGTCCGTAAGAGTCCCTAATTTATATTAAATCCTCTCTCGAGGCGAATAACATCTAACCCTAGGTTGATTAATTGAAATCTCATTCTAATTAAAACCCATAGAATTGCATTAACTCGATCTATGGACTCCCATTTTAGGTTTCACCCTAATCCGACAAAATCTCGTCACCCTATCTCTAGGCGTGCGATCAACTCCGCTTAATTATGCTAGATCTACTCTTAAGCAGGGAATTTTGCTCCACCACCTAAGCACATCATACTTAAATCAATATCCCGGAAATATTAACACAAGAATTAAGCACATATAATTAAGAACAAATCAAGTATTTATCATATAGTTCAGAAAATAGTAACAAGATGCGGCTTAGGTTTCATCCCCTTTGGGTATCTGAAGAGTTTAGTTAATAACTATAAAAGAAAACATCTCAGAAGAAAAGATAAAACAAAACATAAGAAATCCCTAAAACCCTCTGAAGGAATTGAAGGAGAGATCCGCCGTCTTGAGTAGAATTCTGGCATCTTGAGATGGATCAATTGGCTATCTTCGAGTGTTTCCCACAAATCTGACCTTTTCTGCTCAGCTTATACTTAGGGGGTTTATATAGGCTTTTGAAATAGGTTTCTTTGCCCCTAAGTATCCAAATCCGAATGAAATTGTTCTTCTCCACGACAGGGGCACGGCCATGGCACACGCCCGTGTGAGTCTTCTTTAGGCCGTGTTCGGATTTTTTTAATGAGGCACGACCGTGTGAATTGGGATCAGGCCATGTTCTAGTTTATCAGGGAGGCACGGCTGTGTGGGCTTAAGTCCAGGCCGTGTGGATTTCTCTCTTGGCCCAATTTGGTCTGTTTTAAGCCCGTTTCTCGTCCTTTTCGTCCTCGAGTGCTTTCCTGAGTATAAAACATGAAAAGAAAGGATTAAGATCACATTTTTACATAAATCAAGGGATAAATCATCCAAAAGTATGCTAAATGTGGGATTACAATATGTTACTTTTACGGTTTATCAATGGGCCACACGAGCGTGTGGGCCCATTTGGGCCGAAATTGGACTTTGGGCCTAATTGCACCGTTTTGACCAGAAATGGAACCTGTGTCGCTCGAGGCGACAGTGGGCCTCCAAAAAGGCTGTTCGAGGGATAAATTATCGAAATACCCTTAGTGGGTAAATTACCGAGATACCTTTAATGGGTAAATTATCGAAATACCTTCAATGAGTAAAATTATTGAGATGCCCTAAAGGGGGTGAAATGACCCTTTTACCCCTAACCGTCTAAATGACCGTTTTACCCTTAGTGGTAGTACCAGTGTTGTATGTGTATTAAATGTATGATTGAATATGTTTGAGTCGCACTACATACATAGATTAACTATGACATGGCATACTGCATTTGGGTGGGATTTTTTGATTTGGAGGAAGTACCATTGTAGTGGCACCGCCACGTATACTGTAACACCCCTATCTCGTGTCCATCGCTGAATTAAGGTTAGGAGCGTTACCAGACAGATCGGAAACATTCACAGACAACATCATACATTCAATCATCATTCTCAGACATAATGTCCCTTAAACGGGTCCTCGAGACCATAACCATGCTTAGAAATCGAGTCGGGACTAAACTGAAACACATATGAAATTTCATGAAAATTTGAAACTCTTCTAATATACAGGGGAGACACGTCCGTGGGAGGAGACCGTGTGCCCTCCACAGCTCCTAGACACCCCTGTGTGTCCTTTCGTGTCTATATATTGACTTGATCCCCACTGCCACCAGACATGGCGGTGTGTCCTAGCCGTGGTATTTTTAGGCTACGTTTTGCCAATTCTCCCACGGTCTTAGGCACGCCCATATGCCACAACCGTGTAACATTATAGGCCACCAACAAGACCAAAATGCCACCCATAAGGGTCAAACCTATAATCAATATATATCATCCCATTTCATTCACATATAACTTTCAAAACATACCAAATAGTCTTCCCAAATCATACATAATTGACAACTAATCATGCCAAAACAACTTCTCAATACACATTCATTTAAGCATGATACCAAAACATAACTAGCCAAATCACATGCCTAAGTTCACTTTACAAATCATAACAAGAACTAGCCTATACATGCCATATCTAGCTATATACATATCCAAGGTGTACCAAAATGATATTAGTAGTGTGATGACGATCCTTGGCAGTCCGGAGCCTTCAGTAGCTTTGACGACCTATAAAACAGATTAAACACACACACAGAGTAAGCTTTCCAAAAGCTTAGTAAGTCAATACACAAACAAACTTGATATGTAAAGCATGTAAACATATAACCACATTGACATATTTCTTCTACCAGGTAAATTTCTCACATTTGTATTTTGATTCATATTCTTGGCCAAATTGCTACATGTATCAATTCAAAAATCATAGACACATAGTTTTTCATATATGCTTTCATGTGACATATTTCCAATCCATCATAGTAAAACACATAGTCACTTACCTTATATAAACATTTGGTGTATAATGAACGTACCTGAATCGAACATTCATTTACTTAATCTTTCAAAGCTCAGATTTGTCATTCGTATTTCACACTTGCCCGTTGAACCTTAAGGAATCCAATAGAATACTCAGAAGCTCAGAATAGTAGTACAATGCCATCGTCCCAGACGAGGTCTTACATGTACTCAGATATTGATGCCACTGTCCCAGACAGGGTCTTACACGAATCAGAACGATGCCAATGTCCCAGACATGCTCTTACACTTAAAGATCATAATGATGCCAACGTCCTAGACGTGGTCTTACTCGTAAATCTTATATCGATGCAAACGTCCCAGACGTAGTCTTACATGAGTCTCAAATCAATGCCAACATCCCAGACGTGGTCTTACATGACGAAATAGAACAGATACCTATGTCAAGACATAGCTAAACCTATCTATTCCTAGGTTTGTACGGGACTTCTCAGACATTGTCACTATATCGACCTTTTCTCGAAATTCATATACATACCTCTTATATGCATTCACTATCATCATTGGACATATGAACAATTACATATACATACATATTCGTTTATTTGTATAGTGACTTACCTCATATTCGTTTATTGGAGTGAAAATGACTACTCGTTAACTTTCGCTTTCCCGCGATTTAAATCCGTTTTCCTCGGTTCTTGATCTAAACATATTCAGAATTAATCCTTTTATTCACTAATTCATTCAATTCAATCCAAGGACATTCATTTAGGGCTATTTGCAAAACAACCCTTATATTTACACACTTTATCAATTTAGTCCATATTTCTCAAAACATCAAATTCACAAAATCCACTTATACACAAGCTTAGCCGAATATAACTACATCACATACAAGCCCACATTTTTCATCAAATTCACAAATTAGTCCCTTAATTTGCCATTTCTACAATTTAGCCCTATTTAGCTAAATTCATCAAAAATTCAAGAATGAAGTATGTTCATCAATTACATATCTATCATTTAACACCATAAAACATGACAAAACTCAACATAGCATCAATGGCATTTTCCACAAACATCATCAATTCATCAAATTGAGACATCGGTTTGATAGCTCTCAAAGCAACGATTACAAAAACGTAAAAATTATCAAAAACCAACTGAAAACATACCTTCAATTTGATTCTCAAATGGCCGAATATTAGAAAACTTCAAAACCCTTCTTTCTTTTTTATTTTCGGTGGAGAATGCATGAATAAATGTTCTATTTTCATGCTTTATTATCATATAATATACTTAATAATTTATTTACCCTTTTAGTCATATAAAACATAATTTTAAAACATAAATAACAAGGTCATTTTTTTACCATATACACCCACTAACTAATTAGTTGTTCAATTGCCATTTAAGGCCATAACTTTAAAAGCCACAACACTTTAATACTTTGACAAATAGCATACAAATTTCACATTTGTAATTTCATCCTTTAATCAAATTAACCACACAGACGGACAAATTAGCTTACGGAAATTTAACACATGCTAAGGCACAAAATATAATATTAAAATATTATGCAGACTCAAAATTATGGTCCCAAAACCACTATTTCGACTAGGGTATAAACCAGACTGTTACATATACTGATTCTAATGGCTCAGCCACGTCTCACTGAATCTTTAGGCTCCCATGTAGCCTCTTCAATTCCATGTCGATTCCACAAAACTTTTACTAACGGAATTTTCTTATTTCTCAACTCTTTCACTTCATGAGCTAAGATACGGATCGGTTCCTCTTCATATGTCATATCAGATCGGATTTCAATTTCAGATGGAGCAATAGCATGTGACGGATTGGATCGATATCTACGAAGCATCGAAACATGAAATACATTGTGTATCTTTTCTAGTTCAGAGGGCAATTTCAATTTATATGCAACAGGCCTAATAGGTTCAATGATCTCATACGGTCTGATGAACCTCAGACTTAATTTGCCTTTTCGTCCGAATTGAAGCACTTTCTTCCACAGTGACACCTTCAGAAATACTTTGTCACTGATCTCAAATTCTATATCTTTTCGTTTCAAATCCGCATAAGACTTCAGACGATCAGATGCTACTTTCAAACAATCTCGAATCAGTTTCACTTTTTGTTCTGAATCTTTTATCAAATCAACCCCAAGTAACTTATTTTCACTAAGCTCGGTCTAATACAGAGGTGTACGACATTTATGTCCGTACAAAGCTTCATAAGGTTCCATTTTGATACTCGCTTGAAAACTATTGTTATACGCAAATTCAATCAATGGTAGATACTGATCCCACGTACCATTAAACTCAAGTATGCAACATCTTAACATGTCTTCAAGACTCTGAATAATTCATTCAGACTGACCATCTGTTTGCGAATGGAAAGCTGTACTGAAATGTAATTTCATGCCCAAAGCTTATTGCAATTTCTTCCAGAATCTCAATGTAAACCTCGGATCTCTATCGGACACAATAGATAGTGGCACCCCGTGCAATCTCACAATTTTAGTAATATAAAGCTCAGCTAATCTGTCAAGTGAGTAGTCAGATCTTACCATAATGAATTGGGCATATTTCGTTAATCTATCAACCATGACCCATATCGCATCTTTCTTTCTCGGAGTCTAAGGTAAACCAGAAACAAAGTCTATGGTTACTCTATCCCATTTCGACTGGGGAATCAGAATTGGCTGAAGCAATCCAGGTGGGACTTGATGTTTGGCTTTTACTTGCTGACAGACTAAACATTTCGAAACAAAGTCAGAAATGTCTCGTTTCATACTAGACCACCAGTAGTGTCTTTTTAAATCCTGAAACTTTTCCATACTTTCCGGATGTACAGACAGACGACTATTATGAGCTTCACTTAATATCAACTGAATCAACTTTGGGTTTCTCGGAACATAGATACGATCCCGGAATCTCAAACAATCACCAACTATTTGAAATTTAGATTCGAAATTCACTTCACACCGAGCTCGTTTCGATAGCAATTCATTATCAAATTTCTGAGCATCACATATTTGTTGTACAAACAACGGTTTTGCTTTTAATTCAGCTAACACAGAACTATCATCAGACAAATTTAACTGAGCATTCAAAGCACATAATGCAAACAATGATTTTCTACTCAAAGCATCAGCAACAACATTCGCTTTACCGGGATGATAATCTATCACGAGTTCATAATCTTTTAACAGCTTTAACTATCTTCTTTGACGCAGGTTCAAATCCTTCTGAGTCATCAGATATTTCAAACTTTTATGATCTGAAAAAACGTGACATTTCTCACCATACAGATAATGGCGCCAAATCTTAAGTGCAAACACAATTGTAGCTAGCTCAAGGTCGTGTGTCGGATAATTCTTTTCATGAGGCTTTAACTGTCTCGAGGCATAAGCTACAACTTTGCCTTCCTGCATCAAAACACATCCCAAACCATTTAACGAAGCATCACTGTATATAACAAATTATTTACCCGATTCTGGCTGTACTAACATTGGAGCTTCTGTTAACAGAGTTTTCAACAGATCAAAACTTTTCTGACATTTATTCGACCATTCAAATCTGACATCTTTCTGAAGTAATCTGGTCAATGGAGTAGCTATTGTCGAAAAGCCTTTCACAAATCTGCGGTAATAACCAGCCAAACCCAGAAAACTACAGATTTCAGATACATTTCTCAGAGGTTTCCAATTCAGAATAGCAGAAATCTTGCTCGGATCAACTCAAATCCCAGATGCTGACACAATATGTCCCAGAAAGCTAACCTCGTGCAACCAGAATTCACATTTGCGGAATTTCGCATACAATTGCTTTTCTCTCAAAGTTTGCAATACGATTCTCAAATGTTCAGCATGTTCAGCCTCATCACGCGAATAAATCAAAATGTCATCAATAAATATGACAACGAATTGATCTAGGTACGATCTGAAAATTCTGGTCATCAGATCCATAAAAAACTGCAGGTGCATTGGTTAGTCCAAATGGCATAACTAAAAATTCGTAATGCCCGTACCTCGTTCTGAAAAACAGTCTTTGGAATGTCTGAATCTTTAACTCTCAATTGATAATATCCCGATCTCAGGTCAATCTTTGAAAACACAGTAGCTCCTTTTAACTGATCAAATAAATCGTCTGTTTGGGGCATCAGATATTTATTCTTTATTGTCACCTTATTCAACTGACGATAGTCGATACACATCCTCTTCGTGCCATCTTTCTTTTTCACAAATAAAACTGGACACCAAAAGACAAGAAACTCGGTCTAGCAAACCCTCTATCCGTCAATTATTACAATTGTGACTTTAACACTTTCAACTCTGTTGGTGCCATTCTATACGGAGCTACCGAAATAGGTGTAGTACGAGGCAATAAATCAATACCAAACTCAACTTCACGAATTGGAGGTAAACCCGGTAACTCTTCAGGAAATACATTAGAAAACTCACAGACAACAGGCACTGACTCAATCTTCCTTTCAGACATTTTCGAATCAATCACATAAGCGAAATATGCCTCATAACCCTTATTCAAATAACCCTGAGCTTTCAAAACAGATATCACAATAGGCAATCCATTCAAATCTTTAGACTCAACTCGTACAATTTCTTCATTCGGACATCTCAAATCTATAATTTTCCTTTTGCAGCTCACAACAGCATCATGCATAAACAACCAGTCCATACCCAGAATAATATTGAATTCATCAAATGGAAAAAGTATCAAATCAGCAGGGAAACAAATATCTCAAAACATTAACAGACAATTCTTGCACACTTTGTCAACAATGACACTTTTACCTAAGGGGTTTGATACTTTTATATCAAACTCAGTAGACTCTACAGGCAAAATCTTGCTGAATACTATATTCATGCATATATATATATATATATGAATGCGTAGAACCAGGGTCTATCAAAGCAATCACAGAAGTATCATGCATATATATATGAATGCATATATATACAACGAACTCTTTTATTTGTAAAATCCCGACTAACAGACGAATGTCTTCATTAAGGCCATCTTCGAACCTTTTGCACATTATAGCTTCAGATGATACACATTCTCGAGCATATTGACTCTGTTTCACAAATTCTCGTTCGTATTCTGAAACAGTCATATGGCCCTGTTTAAGTTCTAGAAATTCTTTCCATTTTTGATCAACGAATCTCTCACTGATATATTTCTTCTGGAACTCACTCTGAAAGAAATCCCATGTGACTCGTTCTCTCAGAACAATAGAAATCAGAGTTTTCCACCATTGATAAGTTGCATCTCGAAGCAAATATACAACACATTTTATACATTCTTCTGGAGTTAGAGACATCTCATCAAATACTAGAATAGTATTTTCTAACCAAAACTCGGCCCTTTCGGCATCGTCATCTTTAGTAGCCTGGAATTCATTAGCCCCATATTTACGGATCTTGTCAACCGGAGGCTTACTCAACAGATTCAGATTTGCAGTCGGAGGTATATCGGATGCCTGAGGGGGATTAACCGGGGGCGGGGGTTGTGAAATAGTCAGGTTATTTCTTACGAATTGAGTGAACCACTCACTCATCATTTGGAAAAAAGCTTGCTTAGCTTTTCCCGCTTAACCACTCGTAGCCGATCTCGATTCAGAGGGCACTATCCCTTGCATAGGAGCAGGCACATTACTTTCTACGTCGTTAGCTACGCCTCTTTCGGGATCCATTACTATACGAAAATCACATTTTATACGTCAGGATTCATCACACTATCACAATTCAGATATATGACATGTATAGCTAGACCCTGACAGGCTACGTTAGTCTGAGAATCGGCTAAATCGTAGCTCTAATACCAACCAAATGTAACACCCCTATCCCGTGTCGTCACCGGATTAAGGTTAGGAGCGTTACCAGACAGATCAGAAACATTCACAGACAACATCATACATTCAATCATCATTTTCAGACATAATGTCCCTTAAACGGGTCCTCGAGACCTTAACCATGAAACACATATGAAATTTCATGAAAATTTGAAACTCTTCTAATATATAGGGGAGACACGCCCGTGGGAGGAGACCGTGTGCCCTCCACGGCTTCTAGACACCCCCGTGTGTCCTTTCGTGTCTATATATTGACTTGATCCCCACTGCCACCAAACACGGCCGTGTGTCCTAGCCGTGGTCCTATACTGACTTCTCCAATACGGCCACCAAACACGCCCGTGTCAAGGCCGTGTAATTTTTAAGCTACATTCTGCCAATTCTCCCACGGTCTTAGGCATGCCCGTGTGCCACAACCATGTGACATTATAGGCCATCTACAAGGCCAAAATGCCACCCATAAGGGTCAAACCTATAATCAATATATATCATCCCATTTCATTCACATATAACCTTCAAAACATACCAAATAGTCACCCCAAATCATACATAATTGACAACTAAGGAAAATCACACACTAATACATTCAAAACCAACTCCAAACATAACAATTTGCATGACCAAATCACAATTATGCCCAAACATCATTCATCTATAAACTTACCATATCAGCCATGTCATATATCAACTAATCATGCCAAAACAACTTCTCAATACACATTCATTTAAGCATGATACCAAAACATAACTAGCCAAATCACATGCCTAGGTTCACTTTACAAATCATAACAAGAACTAGCCTATACATGCCATATTTAGCTATATACATATCCAAGGTGTACCAAAATGATATTAGTAGTGTGATGACGATCCTTGACGGTCCAGAGCCTTCTGTAGCTTTGAGGACCTATAAAACAGATTAAAACACACACAGAGTAAGCTTTCCAAAAGCTTAGTAAGTCAATACACAAACAAACTTGATATATAAAGCATGTAAAGATATAACCACATTGACATATTTCTTCTACAAGGTAAATTTCTCACATTTATATTTTGATTCATATTCTTGGCCAAATTGCTACATTTATCAATTCAATAATCATAGACACATAGTTTTTCATATATGCTTTCATGTGACATATTTCCAATCCATCATAGTAAAACACATAGTCACTTACCTTATACACATAGTTGGTGTATAATCAACGTACCTGAATCGGACATTCATTTACTTAATCTTTCAAACCTCAGATTTGTCATTCGTATTTCAGACTTGCCCATTGAACCTTAAGGAATCCAGTAGAATACTCAGAAGCTCGGAATAGTAGTACAATGCCATCGTCCTAGACGAGGTCTTACATGTACTCAGATATCGATGCTAC
This sequence comes from Gossypium bickii, assembly GCA_025503065.1. NCBI lineage: Eukaryota > Viridiplantae > Streptophyta > Magnoliopsida > Malvales > Malvaceae > Gossypium > Gossypium bickii. The sequence continues at coordinate 31,222,853 of CP106712.1, forward strand.
TGTCCTGGACAGGGTCTTACATGAATCAGAATGATGCCAATGTCCCAAACATGCTCTTATACGTAATGATCGTAATGATGCCAATGTCCCAGACATGGTCTTACTCGTAAAGCTTATATCGATGCCAATGTCCCAGACGTGGTCTTACACAAGTCTCAAATCAATGCCAACGTCCCAGACGTGGTCTTACATGATAAAACAGAATAGATACCTATGTCATGACATAGCTAAACCTATCTATTCCTAGGTTCGTACGGGACTTCTCAGACATTGTCACTATATTGACCTTATCTCGGAATTCATATACATACCTCTCATAAGCATTTATTATCATCATTGAACATATGAACAATTACATATACATACATATTCATTTATTTGTATAGTGACTTACCTCGGATTCGGTTTATCAGAGTGAAAACGGCTACTCGTTAACTTTCGCTTTCCTGCGATCTGAATCCATTTCCCTCAGTTCTTGATCTAAAAATATTCAAAATTAATCCTTTTATTCACTAATTCATTCAATTCAAGCCAAGGACATTTATTTAGGGCTATTTGCAAAATAACCCTCATATTTGCACACTTTATCAATTTAGTCCATATTTCTCAAAATACCAAATTCACAAAATCCACTTATACACAAGCTTAACCAAATATACCTACATCACATATAAGCCCACATTTTTCATCAAATTCACAAATTAGTCCCTCAATTTGCCATTTCCTCAATTTAGCCCTATTTAGCTGAATTCGTCAAAAATTCAAGAACAAAGTATGTTCATCAATTACATATCTATCATTTAGCACTATAAAACATCACAAAATTCATCATAGCATCAATGGCATTTTCCACAAACATCATCAATTCATCAAATTGAGAAATGGGTTTGATAGCTCTCAAAGCAACGATTACAAAAACGTAAAAAGTATCAAAAACCACCGGAAAACATACCTTTAATTTGATTCTCAAATGGCCGAATATTAGAAAACTTCAAAACCCTTCTTCCTTTTGTATTTTCAGTGGAGAATGCATGAATAAATGTTCTATTTTCATGCTTTATTATCATATAATATACTTAATAATTCATTTACCCTTTTAGTCATATAAAACATAATTTTTTAACATAAATAACAAGGTCATTTTTGACCATATACACCCACTAACTAATTAGTGGTTCAATTGCCATTTAAGGACATAACTTTAAAAGCTACAACACTTTAATACTTTGACAAATAGCATGCAAATTTTACATTTAATGCAATTTCATCCTTTAATCAAATTAACCAAATAGACGGACAAATTAGCTTACGGAAATTTAACACATGCTAAACCACATATTAAAATATTATACATACTCAGATTTGTGGTCCGAAAACCACTATTTTGACTAGGGTATAAACCGAACTGTTACATATACTGATTCTAGTGGCTCAGCCACGTATACCGTTATTAGTAGTTTGGCTGCATTACTGGATAGTTGGTTGGGTGGGTCGACTTGGTCCCCACATTGATAGATGGTTGGTACGGGTGGAGAGTTGGGGTTGGGTTGCATGTCTGTTTGCATTAATATGATATAGGGCTCAGGCCCAGACCGTTACCGAATCGGGCTTAGTCCCAGATTAATACCATAAGGGCTCAGGCCAAAACTGTGACCGTATAGGGAATTACACACTGAGTTCTCGTAACTCACCCTTTTCTTTTAACTGTGTAGGTAATCCCCAGCCTTAGAGGATTTGAGGCTGCGAGGAACTCGGAGGTGGCCACACGTTAGAAATGCTAATAAGTTAAACTTAGCGATTTCAGTCTAATTTAATTTATTTTAAATTATTGGGTTAATAAATTTTGTAATAAGGCCATTGGGATTTTTAACTTTATATGTTGTTGCTTTTAATTATAACCTGCTAGTCTATTTAACATGGGTTTTTAAAACAATAACCACCGGTTTCGAAACATCACGCATTCGCAACTGTTTTGATTTAAACTTCCTACTAAACAAACAAGACTTTAGAAATTATAATATTTTGTGAGAAGTTTTGAGTGAATTGTGTTTTAAAAACAATAAGCAACCAAATCTGAGGTTTTAATGGTACTAAGTTTTAATTTGTAAGAAGGGTTCCAATGAAAGCGTAGTTTTCAAACAACACTCTGATGTGACACGTTAGATCCGACCATAACGTCTAGGCTGGGTTTAGGGTGTTACAACTTTAAGAGACAAGCGATTTTATGCGAAGTTCAGCAAGAGTGAGTTTTGGCTCTGAGAGGTCAGATTATTAGGACACATTGTGTCGAGTGATGGCATTAGAATTGATCCGAGTAAGATCTTGGCTATTGTAGACTAGAAACCGCCAAGGAATGTATCAGAAATTAGAAGCCTTTTGGGTTTAGCGAGGTACTACAGACATTTTGTAAAGGGGTTCTCCATGATTACTACCCCGATGACGAAACTGTAGCATAAAGATGTTAGGTTTGAAAGGACTGAGAAATGCCACCAGAGATTTGAGAAATTGAAGGTATTGTTGACTGAGGCATCGGTTTTAGTACAACCTGATTCGAGAAAAGAGTTTGTGGTCTATAGTGATGCGTCATTTAATGGTCTCAGCTATGTGTTGATGCATGAGTTTAAGGTTGTAGCTTACGCCTCGAGACATCTAAAACTACATGAAAGGAATTATCTGACTCACGATTTGGAGTTGGCTGTAATCGTTTTCCCGTTGAAGATTTGGCGTCATTATTTATATGATGAGAAGTGCCGAATCTTCATCGACCATAATAGTTTGAAGTACTTGATGGACTAAAAGGATCTAAATATGCGACAATGACGGTGGCTTGAATTATTGAAGGATTATGAGCTAGTAATTGATTATCATCTGGGGAAAGCGAACGTAGTTGCGGATGCCTTGAGCAGAAAATCTTTGTACGCTTTGAGGGTCATGAGTACGAGTTTAGCATTGTCTGATGATGGTGTTATATTGGCCGAGCTGAAGGCTAGACCGCTATTTATTCAACAAATATGTTAAGCTCAAAAGAATGATAGTGAGATGCAAGTTAAGAGAGCTCAGTGCGAATTGGGGAATAACTATGATTTTCAGATTAATTCATATGATTGTTTGATGTTACATGTAGGATTTGTGTACCTAAAGATGATGAGTTGATCCAAAACATTTTACATAAAGCACACAGTGGATATTTGTCAGTACATCCGGGCAGCACGAAAATGTACAATGATTTGAAGAAATTTTATTTGTGGCCGAGTATGAAAAGAGACATCTCTGAGTTTGTTACGAAATGTTTGATCTGTCAACAGGTGAAAGCAGAGCATCAAGTACCTTCAGGAATGCTTCAACCAGTGATGGTCCCAAAGTGGAAATCGGATCGGATCACCATGGATTTTGTAACAGGGTTGCCTATGACTTCGAGAAAGAAAGATGTTGTGTGGGTTATTGTTGATAGACTAACAAAGTCGGCTCACTTTACATCAGTGTGAGTGGATTATTCACTTGATAAGTTGGCTGAACTGTACGTTGCTGAGGTGGTGAGATTGCATGGGGTGCCTATATCTATTATCTCGGATAGAGATCCAAGATTTACTTCGAGATTTTGGAAGAAGTTGCAAAACGCCTTGGGTACAAAATTGAACTTTAATACAGTGTTCCACCCTCAAACCGATGGCCAATCTGAAAGAGTAAGTCATGTTCTTGAGGATATGCTCTGATGCTATGTGTTAGAATTTGAAAGTAGTTGGGAAAAATACCTACCTTTGGTTGAGTTTGCCTATAACAACAGTTATCAGTCGAGTATATGAATGGCACCGTATGAAGCTTTATATGGCCGCAAGTGTCGGACTCCCTTATATTGGACCGAGCTTAGTGAGAAGCAATTTCACGGGGTTAACCTAGTTAGAGAGACCGAGGAGAAACTGAAAGTGATCCAATGTAACACCCCAAACCTGGCCCAAATGTTACGACCAGATCTGGTATGTCACAGGGTGAAGTAAAAACGAATTTTGATGACTTTAGGAAAATACCGTAAGTTTGAAAATTCTTCGATTAAGGTGAAGTCTTGAAAACAGAGATACGTAGATTGAAAAAGAAATTACCAATTTATGATAGTCGAATACTCGTTATATTTGTTGGTACTTTAAGAAAATGATTATTTTACGTTGCTCGTATTTTGAAAACTCCATTTCCACTTTAATGACTAAATTATCGTAGTATCGAATTTGAAATAACCAATAAATAACAAAACCCAAAGATTAACTTAGAAAGGCCTTATTATATAACAGAAGTCCCAAATTAAAATAATTTATAGCAAGAAACGAGTTTACAAAAAGAAAGGATATTATGGCCTCCACGAGTCCGCCTCGGCTCCCATATCCACGATCTACTGATTACCTGAAAGGTTAAGTAAGGGGTGAGTCACCGAGACTCAGTGTGTAAATCCCCTATAACACATAAACGGCTCGAGGCCCACAATCACATATTGGGCCTTAGCCCACTCAAGATGACATAAAAATAAATGAATGCATCATGTCCCAGCCCAAACCTAGTTTTTCCATCCTCTACACGCCACCCGTACCAGCCCATCACACCGTGGGGATTTCTACAATCAACCCTCCATCCGTTACACGCCATTTTGACAGTCATGCTATCAGTCATAATGCCGATCACTAGGTGACCAAATTAATATAACGTGGCTTAGCCACCAATCACTATGTGACCCAATAATATAATGTGGCTTAGCCACCGATCACTATGTGACCAAATAATATAGCACTTCCCCTCAAACATCATATCCATATCCCATTCATAACATACATGTCATAATGAATGCAACATGCTATCAACAAGGTAATAGATTACCACATACATCCATACACGCAAGAAAATGCTATAATCACGTACCTGGCATTCCTAGCCTTACACACAAGGGTATCACGACTGTCTACACAACCTTTTCCGGCTTTTCAGCCCATACAATTAATATTACAGTTAAAATAAAGTGTATGAGGTTTTACACACCTGATAAGACGCAAAATAACGCTTTCTATGTCGACACTATCATTAACCGGAACTACTACTATTTGTCTACTATTCTGCTCAAAAGCTGGCCCACAACCCGGTGGCCAATCTCGAACAGCAGACACCGCGCGCTTCTTGAACTTTGGGGCTGGGGCTATGGGTCCAACCCCTTCCTTTGCTTGGGTAGCGTTTGAGTCTGTGAAAAAGATCTTGGTCAATAAACAGGATTAAAGTATTGAATAGAGAACATTTAAGAATATATGCTCAAAACGCAAAGATCCTTACCTAGATCGACAAATCCCGGAGATTATAAGACTTGGATTAAGGTACTGATTGAATACCTAAGTCGACTAAAACTGAATGTCCCTTAACACCCTTCAATCACAGATCAGATGCCGAAAGAATGCGAAGACAAAGCCCCTTCTTCAATCGGTCAAGAATCATAAGACAAGATTAATGCCTTCGGCATCCAAAAAGGAGAGTAAAGAGAATTGAAACGAAATGGGAATACCTACCACGATCAAAGAGAATCCGATTAACAAAGTTGTGGAACAGAGTGACGACAATCCACTGAACAAAGAACGAAAGATGAAGGTGAGCACTCAATGAAGATTCGGCCAAGAAGAAATATAGAAAGAATAAGAACAATGGGTGCTTCGGCTCTGAAAAAACCTGTGAGAAGGTGAGGAATATGTTTCGGCAAATGAAGAACAAGAAGAGAGACTTAAGAGATTTGGCTAAAGCAAGACGAAATTAGAGGATTCGGTCAAGAAGAAGAAAAGAAGAATGAGGTTTTCGGCTTTAAGTGATGCGAATGAGAAGAAGGAAATGAGAAGTAGAGAGGATGATAGGAGTTTCGGCTAAAGGGAGAAAGGGTTCAAAAGTTGTCAAAAAGAAGAACACCAAATGCCAAAAGGGAAAAGAGCTCTCAAACTTGGCTACTAGACACCTCAAAAAATTCGGCACCTACAACCTAAAACCGAAAATGTACCTTTGAGAACTAAAATGCCTATGATCACAATTGAAATTTGGCACACCCTAAACAAGCTAGAACCGATTCCTACACTCCCCCCAAACATTCAAAATTTGGCCACTACCTTCACCACATGCTAATCCCTTCCTTTTCTCCTTAATTCACTCCCGATCACTCATTCGAAATAGTTTGAATGATTCAAACTCCTCTTTCTTCTCTCAGCCACACATTTGAATTATTTGACTCAATCAACTCTCCCCTCTTGAAGTATCCTAGCCGAGCTCTACCTCTGCTCCCCTTGACGCCAAAAAGAATTCCAAAATGAGCACCATGCGACTTGAACCTGCTCCCTCTCTGCTCCCTTGTGGCGTCATCTACCTGAACCTTAAGAGGCGTCTCCTTGCCTCTTTCCCATTGACTTCCTTGTGTCTTCCAATACAAGCCCTGACTCAGGTAGCTCTCCAATAAAGTACCCAAAAAGAGAATTTTGGCCAAGGCTTCGGCTTAACCCCGAGCCTTTCCTGGACCCCTAAACACCCTAAACTACCACCTTAAGCATAGCATACACATAGAAACACATCAAATGCAAATGCCCCCAATTCAAGATGTTACATCCAAGATAGTCTGGAAGTTGTTTTGGACCGAAAAAAGGCATACACAAATTTAAAAAGGAAAGAAATTGGGTTTCAAGTGGGCGACAAAGAATTTCTGAAAGTATCCCCGTGGAAGAAAATATTGAGTTTTGGCCGAAAGAGTAAATTGAGTCCACGATTCATAGGGCTGTATGAGGTTATTGAAAGGATTGGGCCAGTAGCATACCGATTAGCTTTATCGGCAGAGTTAGAGAAAATACATAATGTGTTTCATGTGTCGATGTTGCGGCGATATCGTTCCTATAACACCCCTAACACGTATCCGTCACCGGATTATAGTTATGGGTATTACCGAACTAGACTCAATTCCTGACAGACTTTTATTGAACTTAAGGCACAACAATGCGATTTATTACAAAGACTTAATACATGGAAATATCCAACCATACAACTTAAGCATTCATAGTATATAAAAAGAATCAAATGTACATACAAACATAGCATTATTACCATATGACCGAATGTACTATTTATATATATATATATATATATATATAACGCGCACTTTACCCTTTTTTACGTATAAGTTACAATTACAATTTGCACACGATTAATCAATATATATATATATACACAGCATACTCAAACATCCCAACTATCACATTAAAATCAGCATACTATTTCACCGACCCTTTCTGGTTTGCGATTAACATTTAAAAACATATTCATTTCTTACTAACAACATCCGAATTTGTATAGCTACTTTTAGGATTTATACATTTATAACAAAACACATGGCTTAACTTAACCATCAATAATAAGTCAAATTAACAAATAACACATAAATCATTTAAACCAAGATCATGTTCTATACATATATATACATATCAATCTCATTTCGCATATAATGACCTTACCACTTTCAAACAAATGCAAAGCATATTAATATGACATTCTTATCCTGAACGCAAAACATCTATATATAATGAGCATATTACTTATTTAATATACTACATATTATAACTCATCAGACATCTATCATTCTGTTCATTATCAAAACACATGACCACACACCACAACGTGTATATCATATGACTACTTTTCATATATAATCAAACCATTATAACAAGAGCATAGGAATTAAACTTGATCAAAGAAACAACCATTTTCGCAAGGCTATATATATATACAGAACCAAATGTTCTTAGCCTAAACCTTAGTCTAACCAATACATGCCTTCGATTCAAAACTAAGATTAAGTACCAAAAGGGGTGATAGTGCGGTTGACTTTTCTGACAATCCTCAGATGCCCGTAGCTTGATCGAAATCTATAAGACAGAACATTTAACACACACGAAGTAAGCTTAATAGCTTAGTAAGTCTCAAGTGTAAAAAAAAAAAAAAAACTTAATACCAAGCATAAAATACATAAATATTATATCCGTGGATACTCGATTCTACTCACATGAACGTATAAATCACAGTCAATTCTCACATGCCCTTTTAACCACCTAGTACGATATAAATCACATCCATTCATCATAACCAAGTAATATACCGAAATCTTTTATCCTCTATTTGAACATAGCCTTAGCACACATTTAAATATATATATCATACATCAAGGTAATATCTTCCACTTCTTCAGGTACTCGTTCGTTATTTGCTTCAGTGGCACGAAAATGAACTACTTACCTCTATATAGAATTAATACGTTTCAAAGCTGAAATTCCTTGACATGTGCATAAACCAATTCTCAAAGACTCTGGGCTTAGATCACAATCACCGGCACTTGGCCTACTCAACTCAAGGTCCGAAATTAGTCACCGGCAATAAGCCTGCTAGGAGTTAAGCCCGAATTGTTTCACCGGCACGTGGCCTGCTAGGCTAAAAGCCCGAACAACACATCGGCACAGGGCCTGCTAGGCTAAAAGCCCGAATAACATAGCTATAATTCATCAATTCACCATGTTAACATCACATTATTACCGATTCATGTACTTAAACCACAATCACTTAACATATCATATATATATACGAGTTTTCATTTCAAATTCAAATCACATTAAGTCTAATAGTGAACTTTAACATTCGGCTATCCTCAATTTAAATGCTCAAACAAGTCAATTTATATCAATGACTATATTTGTAATTAACTCTTATATGTACTTAGACTCAAGAACTTACTTATTCACCTTGCATTAATCAAAATAAATTCACTTCAATACTATACATTCACATTTGGCTATATCATATATTTATATCAGAAATTTCCACAATTCATCATTCACTAAGTTCATAATTAATTTATTGACATTAGAATGCTTAAAGACTTACCTCTTACTGTTGACGGGCATCATCATGCGACCTGGCTATTCGAGAACCTTCGTTTTTTCCCGATCCAAACTGCTTTTTCTTTGTTCTTGATCTAAACACATTAAAATTCAGCTCATTCAAGTACATTTCAATTCAATTTGGTCCCAAAACACATAAATGGGCAAATTACCATTTTACCCTCACTATTTCAAAACTTTGCAATTTAGTCCTATTTGCATAACACACAAAATTCACCAAATTAGCTAAGACTATACAAGGCCCGAATATTCCTAGGGACTTCATTTAGCTAAGACTTCATTTATTTTGCAATTAAACCCCTCTAAAATTTCATTTTTACAAATTAGCCCAAAATACTCAAATTTACCAAAATTTCCAATGCAAAATATACTACTTTAACATATCATTTATATAAAATCATACAACACCAAAAATCACAATAACATAGCAATGGTCGAACCTCATACATGCTCATTTTCAAAAATTCTAACATGGGTCAGATAATATACTAAGCAACGATCTCAAAAACGTAAAAATTAACAAAAACCAATGTCAAACTAACCTTCAATTTGAGCTTCTAAATGCCGAAATTTCAAAGCCAAAAACCCTTTCTTTCTTTTCTTAACATTCGGCCAAGAAGAAAGCTAAAAGATGATGGCTTATTTTATGGTATTTTAACATATATTAACATAATAAACTAATTACTAATATAACCTTTTAACAATAATAAAACCAACTTATAAAATAAGGGTAATTTAGTCCAAAGCCGTCCACTACCTTTAATAATGGGCCAATTACTCTTTTAAGACTTCCATTTATAAAGCCACAATCAATTTGGTATAATTCACTATAGTTTACAACTTTTACCTTTTACGCGATTTAGTTCTTTTTCTAAATTAAACACACAAACGATAAAATTTTTCAACGAGACTTTCACACACATCAATTCACATATAATAAACAAAAAATATAATATAAAAAATATTCTCGAACTCGTATTTGTGCTCCTGAAACCACCGTTCCGATTAGGGTCAAATTCAGACTGTTATAACTCTCCCCCCTTTTAGGATTTTCGTCCTCGAAAATCTTACCGTTAAACAAAGTCGGATATTGTTGCCTCATTGAAATCTCAGGCTCCCACGTAGCCTCTTCAATTCCGTGCCTATTCCATAATACTTTCACTAATGGAATCCTCTTATTTCTCAACTTTTTCATTTCCCGAGCTAAAATACGGATCGGCTCTTCATCATAAGTCAAATCGGATCGGATTTCAATCTCGATGATGTGATCACATGAGACGGATCTCGATCCAGACTTACGAAGCATCAAGACGTGAAATACGCCATGTATCTTTTCTAACTCGTAGGGCAATTTCAATCTATAAGCAATGTGCCCAATACGCTCGGCAATTTCATAAGGTCCGATGAATCTCGGACTAAGCTTGCCTTTCCGACCAAATCGGAGTACTTTTTTTCCACGGAAAAACTTTCAAAAATACTCGATCTCCGACTTGAAATTCAACATCTTTACGTTTTAAATCAGTATAAGACTTTTGTCGATCTGATGCAGCTTTCAAATTATCTTTGATTAGGGCCACTTTCTGTTCAGTCTCTTTAATCAAATCAACCCGTATCTTATTTTCACGAGCTCACCCAAAGATAATGGTGTTCGACATTTTCGACCGCATAAGGCTTCATAAGGCGCCATTTTGATACTAGATTGAAAGCTATTATTATAAGCAAATTCAATCAAAGGTAGGTATCGTTCCCACATACCTTCAAACTCGAGAACACAACATCTCAACATATCCTCAAGTATCTGATTAGTTCGCTCGGATTGACCGTCTGTCATGGATGAAAGGTCAGACTAAAATGAAGTTTAGTACCTAAAGCATCTTGTAACTTCTTCCAAAATCGCGATGTGAATCTCGGGTCTCTGTCTGAAACAATGGAACTTGGTACACCATGCAATCTCACAATTTGTGATATGTACAATTCATCAAGTTTATCGAGTGAATAATCTGTACGAACTGGCACAAAATGAGCTGATTTAGTCAGTCTATCAACTATAACCCAGACGGCATCTTTCTTACTCGGTGTCATAGGAAGACCGGATACAAAATCCATTGTGATTCTATCCCATTTCCATTCAGGTATCATATTGGCTGAAGTAGTCCGGATGGCACTTGATGCTCAGCTTTTACTTGCTGACAAACTAAGCAGTTAGAAACTAATTCAGATATATCCCATTTCATGCCAGGCCACCAATAGAACTGTTTCAAATCGTTATACATTTTCGTGCTATCCGGATGTATCGATAGTCGACTACTATAAGCCTCACTCAGAATCATCTGAATCAAATCTGAGTTCTTCTGAACACACATTCGGCTTTTAAAACTTAAACAGTCATTTGTATCAATTTGAAAATCTGACTCTGCATCTTTTTCACACTGAATTCGCCTAGCAATCAAATCTTTGTCAACTTTCTGTGCATCACAAATTTACTGGATAAACATCGGTCTTGCTTGTAAATCGGCTATGATCGAACCATCACTAGACATAGCCATCTGTGCGTTAATTGCACGAAGAGCAAATAATGATTTCCGACTTAACGCATCCGCAACAACGTTAGCTTTTCCCGAATGATAGTCAATTACCAATTCGTAATCTTTTAACAATTCCAGCCACCTGCGTTGTCTTAAATTTAGGTCTTTTTGAGTCATTAAATACTTCAGACTTTTGTGATCCGAGTAAACATGGCATTTCTTGCCGAATAAGTAATGACGCCAAATCTTCAGTGCGAACACAATGGCTGCAAGCTCCAAATCATGTGTCGGGTAATTTCTTTCATGCGGCTTCAATTGTCTCGATGCGTAGGCTATTATTCTGCCTTCCTGCATCAATACACAGCCCAAACCACTTAAGGAAGCATCAGAATACACAACAAATTCTTTACCCGATTCAGCCGAGCTAACACTCGAGCTTTGGTCAAAAGGGCTTTCAACCGCTCAAAACTTTTCTCGACACTTCTCCGACCACTCAAACTTGACATCTTTCTCAGAGTAGCTTTGTCAAAGGTGTAGCTATCACGAAAAAACCTTTCACAAACCGTCTCAGAATAGCCCGCAAGTCCTGTAAAAACTTGAATCTTGAAAACATTCTTCTTGGTGGCTTCCAATCAAGTATAGCCGAAATTTTGTTCGGATCGACTCGAATACCGATGTTTGAAACAACATGTCCCAAAAATCGACTTCTTTCATCCGTAACTCACACTTACTAAACTTCGCGTGATACAATCAAGTGATCTCTCAAAGTTTGTAGCACTATTCTCAAATGCTCGGCATGCTCGGTTTCATTTATGGAGTAGATCAAGATATCATCAATAAACACTACTACAAACCGATCCAAAACCGTAAAAACTCGATTCATTAGATCCATAAAAACAGCAGGTGCATTAGTGAGTCCAAAAGGCATAACCAGATACTCAAAATGTCCGTACCTCGTCTTGAATGCGCTCTTTGGCACATCTCAGATCTCTCGACTCATGGCCCGATAATAACCTGATCTCAAATCTATCTTTGAAAATACTGAAGCCCCTTTCAACTGATCAAACAAATCATCAATCCGAGGTAACGGGTACTTATTCTTTATAGTTACCTTATTCAGTTGTCGATAATCAATACACATTCGTATCGTTCCATCTTTCTTCTTCACAAAAAAAACTGGTGCACCCCAAGGGGAAAAGCTCGGTCGTGCAAAACCCCTATCTGTCAACTCTTGCAACTGCGCTTTTAACTCTTTTAACTCTATAGGTGCCATCCGATATGGAGCTATCGAGATCGGAGTCGTTCTTGGTACTAATTCAATGCCAAATTCAATCTCTCGTACTGGTGGTAAACTCGGTAGTTCTTCAGGAAACACGTCCGGGTATTCACACACAACCTGGCATGCATTCAATATGCTTTTAGACACTTTATTATCCAAAGATATAGGCCAAATAAGCTTCGCACTTTTTCTCACATACTACGGGCTAACATCGAAGATATTATCAGAGGAAACCCACTTAAATCACCGGATTCAATTCGATGATCTCACCGCTCGCGCATCTCAAATCAATAAGCTTTCTTTTGCAATTCACCACTGCATCATGTGAAGTTAACCACTCCATCCCCAAAATTATGTAGAACTCATTGAAGGGCAACAACATTAAATCGGTGGGAAGCAAGAATCTCGAATCATCAATGGGCAACCTCTACACACTTTATTAACAAGTACGCATCTACCCAAAGGGTTGGACACACGAATCACAAACTCGTGAGACTCAATCGGCGCGTCTTCACCGAATACTAGAGTTTCACACACATTTGAATGAGTCGAACTAGGATCAATCAATGCAATCACGAGAGTATCATAAAGGGTGAAAGTACCGGTAATGACATCGGGAGGAAGCATCCTCTCTCTCTCGTAGCATAAGCTCTAGCCGAGCTCTCAGCCTCGTGATCGAATCGCAGTGTTCTTCGTTCCTCTCGACTACCACCTACATTGCTTGAATGTCTGGGTGGCTCGCCTCATCATGACGCGTTGCTCGACTTAATGTTCTGAACTGTATTCTACTCAACTAACATCGGACATTCTCTAATAAAATGATCTGACGATCCACATTTAAAACAAGACCGATCATGGAATCTACAACTCCCGGAATGCCATTTCCCATAGTGCTTGCATTCAACTCGATTCTGTGGGGCGTTACCAACACTGGCCATCGAGGTAGCTCGGGAGCCCATTGGAGGTCGATCACGTCTAGGTAAATCTGAAGTAGCTTTATGTCGGCTGAAATCATCTTTGAACTTTTTAGATGTGGAATGGAAATTCTTACCCGACGATCTCTTTCGAGTGTCTCTAGCTTCTGTCTCAGCCTTTCTTTTCTCCTTCCCGAGCTCTTCAGCTTTGCAAGCTCGCTCGACTAGTGTCACAAACTCTTTGATTTCAAGAATGCCAACAAGCAACTTTAAATCTTCATTCAAACCATCTTCGAACCTTTTGCACATAATAGCTTCAGTGGAAACACACTCTCTAGCATATCTGCTGAGCCTGACAAATTTCCGTTCATATTCTATTACGGTCATTCGCCCCTGTTTCAGTTTAAGAAATTCTTTACATTTCTGGTCGATGAATCTCTGGCTGATATATTTCTTGTGAAATTCATTCGGAAGAAATCCCATGTCACTTTTTTTTTCGGGACTACTCGATACTATCAGTATTCCACCAAGAATATGCAAAGTGTCCCAAGTAAAGATATAGCACACTTCGCATTCATCTGGGAGTACAAGATAGCTCATCTAATACCCGAATAGTGTTATCAAGCCACATTTCTACTCACTCTGCGTCATCATCATCATTGGCCCCGAATTCTTCAAAATTTCCCAAATTTCCGTGATTTTATCAATCAAGGCCTACTAGATCTCATCGGATCTATCATCGGGGTGTCTTTGAAGGAATCGAGTTGGATTATTCGGGGTGGAGGTTGGGGTACAAATGGGTTAGTCTCAATAAACTGGGTAAACCACTCGTTCATCATTTGATAGAAGGCTTGTTTAGCCTCCCCCTCATGGCTACCCGAAACTGGTCGAGAGTCTACCAGCACTGATTCCCGTGCATGGTCAGGCGCTACACTCTCTACATCATCCGCTACAGCTCTTTCAAGATCAGTGTCCATTTACTATATAAAACACAGTTCAGAGTGTCAGAAGTCACCACACTATCAATATATAACAAAGGCATGTATAGCTAGACTCTCACGCTCTACGGTAGTCCTAGAATCGACTAAATCGTAAGCTCTGATACTAATCAAATGTAACACACCTAACACGTATTCGTCACCGGATTATAGTTACGGGTATTACCGAACTAGACTCAATTCCTGACAGACTTTTATTGAACTTAAGGCACAACAATGCGATTTATTACAGCACTTAATACATGGAAATATCCGAACCATACAACTTAAGCATTCATAGTATATAAAAAGAATCAAATGTACATACAAACATAGCATTATTACCATAAGACCGAATGTACTATTTATATATATATAACGCGTACCTTACCCTTTAAGTACAAGTTACAATTACAATTTGCACACGATTAATCAAAATATATATATACACAGCATACTCAAACATCCCAACTATCACATTAAAATCAACATACTATTTCACCGACTTTTCTTCTTTTGCGATTAACATTTAAAAACATGTTCATTTCTTACTAACAACATCTGAATTTGTATAGCTACTTTTAGGATTTATACATTTATAACAAAACACATGGCTTAACTTAACCATCAATAATAAGTCAAATTAACAAATAACACATAAATCACCTAAACCAAGATCATGTTCTATACATATATATACATATCAATCTCATTTCGCATATAATGACCTTACCACTTTCAAACAAATGCAAAGCATATTAATATGACATGCTTATCCCGAACGCAAAACATCTATATATAATGAGCATATTACTTATTTAATATACTACATATTATAACTCATCAGACATCTATCATTCTGTTCATTATTAAAACGTATGACCACACACCACAACGTGTATATCATATAACTACTTTTCATATATAATCAAACCATTATAAGAAGAGCATAGGAATTAAACTTGATCAAAGAAACAGCCATTTTCGCAAGGCTATATATATATACTGAACCAAATGTTCTTAGTCTAAACCTTAGTCTAACCTATACATGCCTTCGATTCAAAACTAAGATTAAGTACCAAAAGGGGTGATAGTGCGGTTGACTTTTCCGACGATCCTCAGATGCCCGTAGCTTGCTCGAAATCTATAAGACAGAACATTTAACACACGAAGTAAGCTTAATAGCTTAGTAAGTCTCAAGTGTAAAAAAAAAAAAAAACTTAATACCAAGCATAAAATACATAAATATTATATCCGTGGATACTCGATTCTACTCACATGAACATATAAATCGCAGTCAATTCTCACATGCCCTTTTAACCTCCTAGTATGATATAAATCACATCCATTCATCACAACCATGTAATATAGCGAAATCTTTTATCCTCTATTCGATTATAGCCTTAGCAC
Source organism: Gossypium bickii (assembly GCA_025503065.1). Classification (NCBI taxonomy): domain Eukaryota; kingdom Viridiplantae; phylum Streptophyta; class Magnoliopsida; order Malvales; family Malvaceae; genus Gossypium; species Gossypium bickii. The sequence continues at coordinate 31,238,897 of CP106712.1, forward strand.
ACATTTAAATATTTATATATCATACATCAAGGTAATATCTTCCACTTCTTCAGGTACTCGTTCGTTATTTGCTTCAGTGGCACGAAAATGAACTACTTACCTCTATATCGAATTAATACGTTTCAAAGCTGGAATTCCTTGACATGGCATAAACCAATTCTCAAAGACTCTGGGCTCAGATCACAATCACCGGCACTTGGCCTGCTGAACTCAAGGTCCGAAATTAGTCACCGGCAATAAGCCTGCTAGGCGTTAAGCCCGAATTGTTTCACCGGCACCTGGCCTGCTAGGCTAAAAGCCCGAATAACACACCGACACAGGGCCTGCTAGGCTAAAAGCCTGAATAACATAGCCATAATTCATCAATTCACCATGTTAACATCACATTATTATCGATTCATGTACTTAAACCACAATCACTTAACATATCATATATATATACGAGTTTTCATTTCAAATTCAAATCACATTAAGTCTAATAGTGAACTTTAATATTCGGCTATCCTCAATTTAAATGCTCAAACAAGTCAATTTATATCAATGACTATATTTATAATTAACTCTTATATGTACTTAGACTCAAGAACTTACTTATTCACCTTGCATTAATCAAAATAAATTCACTTTGATACTATACATTCACATTCGGCTATATCATATATTTATACTCTAAATTTCCACAATTCATCATTCACTAAGTTCATAATTAATTTATTGACATTAGAATGCTTAAAGACTTACCTCGGCTGTTGATAGACCGTGCGAATCGGCTATTCGATAACCTTCGTCTTTCCCCGATCCAAATCCGTTTTTCTTTGTTCTTGATCTAAACACATTAAAATTCAACTCATTCAAGTACATTTCAATTCAATTTGGCCCCAAAACACATAAATGGGCAAATTATCATTTTACCCTCACTATTTCAAAACTTTGCAATTTAGTCCTATTTGCATAACACACAAAATACACCAAATTAGCTAAGACTATACAAGGGCCGAAAATTCCTAGGGACTTTACAAGCCCCCACATTTCATTTATTTTGCAATTAAACCCCTCTAAAATTTCATTTTTACAAATTAGCCCAAAATACTCAAATTTACCAAAATTTCCAATGCAAAATATACTAATCTTTAACATATCATTTATATAAAATCATACAACACCAAAAATCACAATAATATAGCAATGGCTGAACCTCATACATGATTCTAACATGGTTCAGATAATATACTAAGCAACGATCTCAAAAACGTAAAAATTATCAAAAACCAATGTCAAACTAACCTTCAATTTGAGCTTCTAAATGCCGAAATTTCAAAGCCAAAAACCCTTTCTTTCTTTTATTAACATTTGGCCAAGAAGAAAGCTAAAAGATGATGGCTTATTTTATGGTATTTTAACATATATTAACATAATAAACTAATTACTAATATAACCTTTTAATAATAATAAAACCAACTTATAAAATAAGGGTAATTTAGTCCAAAGCCATCCACTGCCTTTAATAATGGGCCAATTACTCTTTTAGGACTTCCATTTATAAAGCCACAATCAATTTGGTATAATTCACTATAGTTTACAACTTTTACCTTTTAAACGATTTAGTTCTTTTTCTAAATTAAACACACAAACAATAAAATTTTTCAACGAGACTTTCACACACATCAATTCACATATAATAAACAAAAAATATAGTATAAAAAATATTCTCGGACTCGGATTCGTGGTCCTGAAACCACCGTTTCGATTAGGGTCAAATTCAGACTGTTACAGTTCCAATCCTTCGCATGTGATTCCCTCAACAGAAATTGAGATAAGACCGAACATGACTTATGAAGAACCAATTAAGATTATGGCTTGGGAGGTTAAATAGTTGAGGAACAAGAGCATCGCCTAAGTAAAAGTTTTATGGAAAAACCAAGGTGTGGAAGAGGCTACATAGGAACCGGAAGAAGCCATGAGGGAACAATACCCAAACCTTTTCACTGGTAAGATTTTCGGGGACGAAAATCTCTAAAGGGGAGGAGAGTTGTAACAGCCCGATTTTGGGGCTAATCGAAAAAGTAGTTTCAAGACCACTAATTTGATATTATTTTATATGTTATAGTGTGATTATAAGAATGCATCAGAATTTTGGTGCATTAATTTTAGCGATTGCATGCTTAATTGCGAAAAAGGACTAAATCGCATAAAGTGTGAAAGTTCTATTTTACAAGCTAGGGGTATCTAATAGCTATGAAATATTAAATTGGAGGTCCTTAAAGTGCAATTAGGCAAATAATAAAGTGTTGGTCGGCCATAGAAATTAGAGAGACAAAGGCATTTAATTTGGTCAAAAAATTAGTGATAGTTGGTGACTAAATGAATAAAATATGATAAAATGAAGAAAGGTTATCATCTTTTTCCCTTCTTTTCTCCTTCCACCGATTTTTACATTCAAAGAAGGGTTTTGAAAGCTTTGAAATTTCAGCAACTTATCCTCTTACAAGTAAGCGATTTTGGTGGTCTTATTTGATAATTTTTGTACTTTTGGAACCCCCAAAGCTTAAGCTAACTAATGAGGGGACTATTTTGCAAAATGGTTGAAAGTTTAGTGACTTGCCATGAGAGAGAGTTTATGTTGTTTGCTGAGTTTTTATGGAAGAAAATGAATGTTAGTGAGATGAGAATCAACTTTTGTGAAAGGAGTTACCAAGAAAACACCTAAATAAGACTTATTTGTAAAGGTTGAAATTGTGTAATAAATGTATGAAATAAATGGTTTTGTAAGTTGTTGTAAGAGAAATAAATGTTCAGCTAGGCTTGTTTAATGAGAAGATGCGATGAACAATAATTTACGGGCCTAGGGGCAAAATCGTAATTTTGCCAAAATAGAAGGGCAAAATGGTCATTTTTGCCTAGGGAGAAATTTTGATATATCATGAATTATAAAGTGATTGAATGAGTGAATTTTGCTTGGGAAAAGGCAAGGTTTCGGATTAAACTGCAAATTAACACATTTTGCACCGAGGTAAGTTTATGTGTAAACGGTACATCTTGAATCCTTCCATTGTTACTTATTGTTGTATTGTATGAAAGAGATCTTCATGATTGAGATGGATTGTATTCGATAGAAAATCAGTAATTCTCGTATGAACCTTGAAATGGTTAGGTAAGTGTGGAATATTATTCGCAATAATCATTGGTGGGCTATGTGCGATAGCATCGTAATTATTCTTGTTGGTGGGCTGTGTGCGATACCACCTTATTACTTATTCACGATGGGCTATGTGTGATACCATCATTTAAATTATCATTTGGTGAGCTAAGTGCGATACCACTGTAAATATTCTTGTTGGTGGGCTATGTGCGATACCACCCTATTATAGAGTAATGGTGGGTTGTGTGCGAAACCACAAAGTGTTTGATATTATTCTGTATGATTCATTGAGAAATCATTTAAGTATATGTTTCATATGATATTGTGGTGATGAGTACAGGGAATGTATACAAATAAATGAGAGCATTATATTTGTTATGTGGTTGAAATGTGGTAAGAGATGAAATGAGTAAGCATGATTATAAAATGTAGATTGTTCTTACTTGTTATGAAAAGCATTGATTAATATATATATGTTATGATACTTATTGTTTACATGTAAACTTACTAAGCTTAAAGCTTACTCCCTTTCATTTCCTTTGTTTATAATGTCAAAGAGCCGATTCTAGATACGAAGTTAATTGGAAGATCACCTACACTACCAGTTCATCTTGGTATATCTAGACTTAGCATTTTGAGTATGGCATGTATAGGGCCTAGACTAGGTAAAATGTTTTGTTGTTTAGGCTAAGTGTGTTGGCTCTTTTAAAGATGAACACTTTTGTAAATGGCCATATTTAATGGCCCATTATCATTATATATATATATATGAAAAGATGAGGTTATTCATGAATGTGGATACATGATTGAATTGCTTGGTAAATGGTTGAATATGATTGATGTTGTATGAGTTAGGGTGATAAAAAGAGCTTGGCAAATTGCCTTGTTCTCGTCCACACGAGTAGGCATACAGGATGTGTCTAGGCCGTGTGTGACGCACGGTCAGTCCCATGGGTGTGTGACTAGGCTGTGTGTCACCTGCATGTTAGTGATGCAAGTCAGTGTCGGCCACGGGCTAGATATACGGGTGTTTGCCTAGGCCGTGTGCCCCTTATTTGGTAGCTGACGTTACAAACAGAATACCCAGGTTTCCACACACTGGTGATGACATTGGCATGTCTAGGCCGTGTGGAGGACACGGTCCAAGGACACGGGCATGTGTTCGGCCATGTGAAAACCCCTGTAGGTTCAAAGAGAAAATAAATTCCGCACAGGCTAGGGACATGGGCATGTTTGACCACACGGCCTGCCCACACAGGTGTGTCCCATTTCACACGGGTGTATGGCCCTTGTAAAGAAAATTTTTTCTAAGTATACAAAAGATTCCGATTTGATTCCGAGGCCCTCCATTTGCAGGTGTAAGGCCTCGTAGGCCCATAATAAGAATGTTATGAATGTGAATGAAATATTTTATATTGGAATGAAATTTGATAGCCCAAGGTTGTATGTTAAAGTGCGTTAAAGTACGTTAAGTCCGATAATGCCTCGTACTCGGTTCCAGAGTTGATTATGGGTAAGGGGTGTTATAGTACATACCTGTACCAACTCGTAACATAATCACATACTTTCTCGTCTTTGACATAGCCGATGAACCACTTGAAATTCTATCAGATACATGGAAAAATTTGCACATAAGTGCCACATATATAGCTAAAGCTACTACCAATCTCATAACACACATAGGCTTGCTCTCGAGCTATCCACGGGCCTGCCCACACAAGCTGTCAAACACATTTTCAAATATCTTAGTATCACTTTCAGCATTTTCGAAAGTAGCTCGGTAGGAAAGCATCTCTACCTCAACAAAATAATTTCATCAGAGTCGGGAGATACCACACTATCATAGGTAGTAATATGGCATGTATAGCTAGACTCAAATACGCTACGTTAGACCGAGAATCGACTAAACCGTAGCTCTGATACAACTAAATGTAATACCCCTTACCCATATTTAACGTCAGAATAGCGTACGAGGCATTACTGGACTTATACACAAGCAAACATAAATTTCCGAGTCATAAATTTGTCACCAATTTAAAAATTTTTAGCAATAAATCATATCATCCCTAAAACGATCCTATGAGGCCCAAAACATGCTTTAGAAGTAGTTTGGGACTAAACCGAGAACTTTAAAAAATTTTACAACACTTAAAAAATTTTTCATGTTACAGGGCTCACACGCCCGTATGGTCTAAGGGACACGCCCGTGTGACCCTAGGACATGCCCGTGCTTCAGACCGTATCCAGATTAGGGTGCTCTCTGACTTATGCCACACGAACATGCCACACGCTTGTGTGTTAGGCCGTGTAGAACACACGGCTGAGACACACGCCCGTGTCTCTGCCCATGTGCTCAATTCTGGACATTCTGTTTTACAAAATAAAGGTGCAGGGGACACACGGCTGGACACATGCCCGTGGTACAAACAGTGTGTCACACATGACCTAGACACACACCCGTGTGTCTACCCGTGTGGACAAAAACAAGGCTATTTACCAAGCCATTTTCCCACCTCACTTGCACACATCTACATAACATCTCATGGCACAAAACCAAGCATGTGAGAGCAACCAAATAACCACAACCAAGACAATAACATGTCATTCTCATGCCATTATTTATCATGTTTAGAAAATCAACCTTTCCACACCAATTCGTCCACGATTTCACATTCATGGTTAAAACATATCAACTTTATATCTTTGTCTAACATATTCACTACATTTATTAAGCCCTAAATCAAACATACATATTTCACATTCATTAGGATTCATTCGACTACTTTCAAGTTACCGAATGATACTCAAATTCCTCATCTCATCAATAAGTCACATTTCCCAAAATCACAAAACCATGCCATAAATCACAATTCCAAACATTTCACATTCACCAAGCATACCATGATTATATCACTATAGTCATTGACACATATATGAATATACTTAGGCTTACAACCATGTTAGCCAATATGAGCCAACTTACATGGCCAAATAGCAAAACAAGCCTTTAACAATCATAAGCCAACACATTGGCTACAATCACAATTACACATTTAACAAAATGAATAAATCCCTGTACATGCCATAGACTCAAAATGCTTGAATTCATTTATACCCAAAGCGATAGCTTGATAATGTGATAGAATCTCCGACAATCTCCAACCCGAGCTAGCTCAATGAGACTATAAAACATAGGAGAGGAAGGGGGATAAGCTATATAGCTTAGTAAGTTCATATGCAAATAATACAAAGCATTATTCATACATTTGACATATAATCAACATAAATGTCATTAAAACTTCATAAATGTCATATGAACATAAATATCATTTAATATCAACATAACACATATCAACATAATTTTCATATACTAATAGCTCATCATATGAATTACATAAAACATATCAACATAATTTCATTAATAGCTCATCATGTGTGAGTCACACGGCTTCGCCACACGGCCATGTGACCCTTGGAGTTCAAATTTTCAATTTTTTTCTGAACTTTCCAAATGTTTCCAATTTAGTCCTGATTTGTTTATATAGTGTTTTTAGGGCCTCGAGGGCTCAATTAAATGACATTAAGCATGTGAATGAATGATTTAATTCATGATTTTATTAATGTATGAAATGTATATTTTATGTTATATTTTTACGGCAATGCTCTGTAACCTTATTTTGGTGAAGGATACGAGTTAGATGTGTTACAAACGAGTAGTCTTTTCTGCTATCATTAAGCTCACATATGTCGAGTGTGGGTTCGTTTCGAATCAAAAAAAATTTCACAAAAATTATCAGTGGGGTAATTTTGCAATTTTTCTAAACTTTTTGGGCAAGTTGTAAATAAGAAAAATATCTTTAGAATTTTCTAATATAATCTCTTCAGAGAATTTTCTCTCTACAACTTTCTCTTGAATTCATGTGTGTGAAATAATGACCCAAGACTCTTTTTATATAGGGAGAATTTAGAGAGTTCAACTATGATTAAACTTAATCACTTTAATATTAAATTAATATAATACTTGAACTTATACAATCAATGAGCTAATAATTTCTTGTAACAATTTCGCTATTATTGCAAAATATGAAAGACAGAAATACAAAAGACATAATAGTGAAATGTGAAATTAACTTTATTTATTTATTCATCGTTCAAATAAATAGAAAACAGTTACATGTTTACTACTATATGAGCACATTTCCTAACACATACTTGTAAGGGCTTTATATTTATTATACTATACCATTTTAATAACCATGGATTCCATTCATTGAGTTCTAAAATTCAAACAAACATTCATGCCTACTCGTGCATACCTTGATCATTTGGTATGTTTAACTCTTTTTTCCTATTCACAGTTTAACAAATTGAACTAACTAGTCTAAATTCAACTAACCTAAAATTGTTTATTTTCAGGTTAGATTTACAATTTAAAGAAATAACCTATTTGCATGCTCCTAACCAATCACTTGTATTTCTACAAGCTCGAGCACAAACAAGCACACAAGAAAAAAATTCAACTAAAAATTACTAAAAATAAAACAAAAATAGTAGCAAAAATGGAAAAATTTTATGTCACCCTCACACTTTATTTAGCACATTGTCCCTAATGTGCACCTAAATAATTAGGAGATGAGATTACCCATTTTAGCTCCCCCTTGTTGGTTTAGCCCCAAAATGTAGTGTTATCCAAAGTGCAGAATTCCTACATAGAAAGCTGTTTTTTTAAATAAAAAATAGGAATAATAAAAAAAATCTAGCTAAAGAAAAATAAAAAAATCATGTAACAGTACGGTTTATAGCCTAGTACAAATAGTGGTTTCGAAACCACAAATCCGAGTCCGTATAATATTTTAATATTATTTTCTGTGCCGTTGATATGTGACTCAGCATGTGATAAATTTTCGTGAACAAATTTGTATGTCTGCGTGTTTAATTTGAAAAAGGATGAAATTGCATTAAAAGTGAAAATGACATGTTTTATAAAAGGGTGCTCAATTGTTATGTGTTTTTAAGAGTAAGGACTTATATGGCAATTAAGCCATTACTAAAAGGAGTGGACGACATTAAATGTGGCCTTATATACATATATGTTATGTTTATATATTATATGTTTTCATAAGTTTATAATATATGTTAAAATTAGTATATTATATTATAAGTTATATATATTATTATAAGGAAAACAAAAACAAGCCTTATTTATTCATTCTTCCATCGAATATACACAAAAGGAAAGAAAAGATAAAGAAGCTTAGTATTCGGCCTTGTAAGCTCTGATTAAGGTATGATTTGATTTCGGTTTTTGATAACTTCTACATTTTTGTAATCGTTGCTTCGTCTACTATCAAACCCATGTTTCAATTTGATAAGTTGATGATGTTTGTGTGAGATGCCATTGTTAATATGTTGAGCTTTGTGATGCTTTAAGGTGTTAAATGATAGATTGGTGGTATATTAACATATTTTGTTCTTGAAATTTTGATGAATTTAGCTTACTAGGGCTAAATTGGGAAAATGACAAATTGAGAGAATAATTTGTGAATTTGATGATAAATGTGGGTTTGTATATGATATATATGTATTCGGCCAAGCTTGTGTAAAAGTAGATTTTATGGAATTGATGTTTTGAGAAAAATGGACTAAATTGCTAAGTTGTGCAAATGTGAGGGCTAATTTACAAATTGCCCTAAATGTGTGTCTTTGGATTGAATTGAATGAACTAGTGAATAAAAGGGTTAATTCTGAATATGTTTAGATCAAGAACCAAGGAAAACGGATTTAGATCGCAGGAAAGCGAAAGTTATCGAGTAGCCGTTTCTATTCCGATAAACCAAATCTGAGGTAAGTCACTATACAAATAAATTAATATATATGCAATTGTAATTGTTCATATGTTAAATGATGATAATGAATGCTTATGAGAAATTCTATAAATGAATTGCGAGATAAGTTCAGTATATTGATTAAGTCTGAGAAGCCTCGTATGAACCTTGACATAGGTATCTGTTCTGTCTTATCATGTAAGACCACGTCTGGGACGTTCGCGTTGATTTGAGATTCGTGTAAGACCCTGTCCGGGACAGTGGCATCGATATCTGATTATGTGTAAGACCACGTCTGGGACGTTGGCATCAATATAAACTTTACGTATAAGACCACGTCTGGGACGTTGGCATCATTATGACACTTACGAGTAAGACCATCTCTAGGACATCAGCATCATTTTGATTCATCTGGGACATCGGCATCATTTTGATTCGTATAAGACCCTGTCTGGGACAGTGGCATCGATATCCGAGTGCATGTAAGACTTCGTCTAGGATGTTGGCATTGTACGATTATTCTGAACTTTCTGAGTATCCCATTGGATTTATTACTGTTCAACAGGTAAGTCTATGACACTAATTGCAAATCCGAGCTATGAACAAATATGTGATAGTAAATTCAATTTATGTTGGTTATACACTAATTGTGTATACAAGGTAAGCATCAATATGATCTTACTATGATGCTATGAATATGGAATTGATGATATGTTGTATAAGGTTTTGGTGAAATGAGATATGTGTTTATATGATCTTTGAATTGGGAATATGGCTAATGCGGTCAAAAGTGTATGAATTGAAGTAAATATATGCATTTTATGCTAAGTTGTTGTATATTGACTTACTAAGCTTTTGGAAAGCTTACTCTATGTGTGTGTTTAATCTGTTTTATAGGTCGTCAAAGCTATTGAAGGCTCGGGACCATCAAGGATCGCCATCACACTGCTAATATCATTTTGGTACATTTTGGATATGTATATAGCTAGATATGGCATGTATAGGCTAGTTCTTGTGATGATTTGTAAAGTGAACTTAGCCATGTGATTTGGCTAGTTATGTTTTGGTATCATGCTTAGATGAATGTGATATGTGAAGTTGTTATGATATGATTAGTTGATATATGGAATGGTTATGAGATGGTAAGTATATAGACAAATGGTGCATAGGTATAATTGAGTTTTAGTTATGCAAATTGGTATGTTTAGTATTGATTTTGAATGTATATATTGAATGATATTTTAATGTATAGTTGTGAATATCTTAGTGATCAAATGTGCATGATTTGGATGGCTATTTGTATGTTTTTGGTTGCCATATATGCTTGATATGTGTTGGTAAATGATACTTATAGGTATGAACCTTTTTGGTTGGCATTTTGGCCTTGTAAAATAGCCTATAATGTCACACGGTTATGGCACACGGGAGTGCCTTAAACCGTGGGTAAATTGGCAGGATACAGCCTAAAATCACACGGACTCGACACGGGCGTGTCATCTGGCCGTGGTGTGCAAGTCTGTAGCTAACATAAAAATACACGGCCTCGACACGGGCGTGCTAGGTGACCGTGGTAGGGAAGTCAATATATGGCCTAAAAGTACATGGCCACACGGGCGTGCCTAATGATCGTGTTGGTATAGTTAGTAAACAAGGTTGGACACGGGTGTGTCTAGAAGCCGTGGAGGACACACGGTCTCCTCCCACGGGTGTGTCTCCCCTGTACTTTAGAAAAGTTTCAAATTTTCATGGAATTTCATATGTGTTTCAATTTAGTCCTGACTCGACTTATAAGTATGATTAAGGTCTCGAGGACCCGATTAAGGGACATTATGTCTGAAAATGATGATTGAATGTATGATATTGTCTGTGAATGTTTTCGATCTATTCGTTAACGCTCCTAACCTTAATCTGGCGATGGACTCGGTATAGGTGTGTTACATTTGGTTGGTATCAGAGCTACGGTTTAGCCGATTCTCGGACTAACGTAGCATGTCAAGTCTAGCTATACATGCCATATATCTGAATTGTGATAGTGTGATGAATCCTGACGTATAAATGTGATTTTCATATAGTAATGGATCTCGAAAGAGCCATAGCTGGCGACGTAGAAAGTAATACGCCTGCTCCCGCGCAAGGGACAGCGCCCTCTGAATCGAGACCGGCTATGAGTGATCAAGAGGGAGAAGCTAAACAAGCATTCTTCCAGATGATGAGTGAGTTGTTCACTCAGTTTGTTAAGAATAACCCCGACTGTTTCACAACCCCTGCCCCCAATTAATCCCTCTCAGACTACAGTTGTGCCACCGGTTATGTATCCGAATCTGTTGAATAAGCCTCCTGTTGACAAGATCCGTAAGTATGGGGCCGAAGAATTTCGAGTTACTAAAGATGATGATGCTCAAAAGACTGAGTTCTGGATTGAAAACACGATCCGGGTATTTGATGAAATGTCTTTGACTCCATAAGAATGTATAAAATGTGTTGTATCATTACTCCGAGATGCAGCATATCAATGGTGGAAAACTCTGATTTATGTTGTTCCGAGAGAATGAGTTACATGGGACTTCTTTCAGATTGAGTTTCGGAAGAAATATATCAGTGAGAGATTTGTTGATCAGAAACGAATGGAATTTTTGGAGCTAAAGCAGGGCCATATGTCTGTTTCATAATACGAACGAGAATTTGTGATATTGAGTCTGTTTCATAATACGAACGAGAATTTGTGATATTGAGTCAGTATGCTCGAGAATGTGTATCATCTGAAGCTATAATGTGCAAAAGGTTTGAAGATGGCCTTAATGAAGACATTCGTCTGCTAGTCGAGATTTTGGAAATAAAGGAGTTTGTTGTACTCGTTGACAGAGCTTGCAAAGCTGAGGCACTTGGGAAATATAAGAGAAAAGCTGAATCTGAAGCCCGTGATATGACAAAAAGATCTTCAAGCAAATCATTTTAGCCATCTTCAAAGAAATTTAGAGATAACCAGAGTCATTCCAGATATAATGTGGGACATGCGAATCGAAATCAATCTAGACCGCAAATGATCTCTAAAACTCCAGCAACTTCAGTGGCCAGTGTTGGTAATGTTCGATCCGAGAGACCTGAATGTAAACATTATGGAAAAAGGCACCCGGGAAGCTGTAGATTAAACGATAGAGCTTGCTTTAGATGTGGATCGCTTGATCATCTTATACGTGATTGCCCTGTGTCTGTCGAACCAGAGACTGTTTAGAAATTGAGATCTGATAATGCACCTGTGAGAGTTAGTCCATCGAAAAATGTCAGAAATGTTAGTTGTAGTCAGAGAACTACGAGAGACAATATTGTCAGATCCGAAGCTAGAGCGCCAGCCAGAGCATATGCTAGCCGAGCTCGAGAAAAAGCTTCGTCACCAGATGTTATAATGGGTACTTTTACTCTTTATGATACTTCTGTGATTGCTTTCATATACCCTGGTTCTACGCATTCATATATATGCATGAATTTAGTGTTCAGCAAGACTTTACCTATAGAATCTACTGAGTTTACTATAAAAGTATCAAACCCCTTAGGTAAAAATGTTTTGGTTGACAAAGTATGCAAGAACTGTCTGTTAATGTTTCGAAATATCTATTTCCCTGCTGATCTGATGCTCTTACCATTTGATGAATTCGATATTATTCTGGGCATGGACTGGTTATTTATACATGATGCTGTTGTGAACTGCAAAAGAAAGACTATAGATTTGAGATGCCCGAATGATGAGATTGTACGCGTTGAGTCGAATAATTTAAATGGATTGCCTACTGTGATATCTTTTTTGAAAGCTTAGAGTTGTTTGAATAAGGGTTATGAGGCATATTTTGCTTATGTGATTGATTCGAAATTGTTTGAAAGGAAGATTGAGTCAGTGCCTATTGTCTGTGAGTTTTCTGATGTGTTTCCTGAAGAGTTACTGGGTTTACCTCTGATTCGAGAAGTTGAGTTTGGTATTCAATTGTTGCCTCGTGCTACACCTATTTCGATAGCTCCGTATAGAATGGCACCAACAGAGTTGAAAGAGTTAAAGGCACAATTGCAAGAATTGACTGATAGAGGTTTCGCTAGACCGAGCTTCTCGCCTTGGGGAGCTCCTATTTTGTTTGTGAAAAAGAAAGATGGCATGATAAGGATGTGCATTAATTATCGTCAGTTGAATAAGGTGACAATAAAGAATAAAAACCCGTTGCCCAGAACTGATGATTTGTTTGATCAGTTGAAAAGAGCTACTGTGTTTTCCAGGATTGATCTCAGATCGGGATATTATCAGTTGAGAGTTAAAGATTTAGATATTCCGAAGACTGCTTTCAGAACGAGGTACAGGCATTATGAGTTTTTAGTTATGCCAATTGGACTAACCAACGCTCCTGCTATTTTCATGTATTCATAGAAGATATTTTGATTTATTCTCATGATGAGGCTGAACATGCAGAACATTTGAAAGTTATTTTACAAACTTTGAGAGAAAAGCAATTGTATGTGAAATTTAGCAAGTGTGAATTTTGGTTGCACGAGGTTAGTTTTCTAGGACATATTGTGTCAGCTTCTGGAATTTGAGTTGACTAGAACAAGATTTCTGCTATTCTGAATTGGAAACCTCCAAGAAATGTATCTGATGTCCGCAGTTTTCTGGGTTTAGCTCGATATTACTGCAGATTTGTAGAAGGCTTTTCGACTATAGCTACTCCGTTGACTAGACTGCTTCAGAAAGATGCCAGATTTGAATGGTCAGATAAGTGTTAGAAAAGTTTTGATCAGTTGAAAACTCTGTTAACAAAAGCTCCAGTGTTAGTACATCCAGAATCGGGTAAAGAATTTGTTGTGTATAGTGATGCTTCGTTAAATGGTCTGGGATGTGTTTTGATGCAGGAAGGCAAAGTGGTAGCTTATGCCTCGAGACAGTTAAAGCCTCATGAAAAGAATTATCCGATGCACGACCTTGAGTTAGCTGCGATTGTGTTTGCACTAAAGATTTGGCGTCATTATCTGTACGGTGAGAAATGTCACGTGTTTTCAGATCATAAAAGTCCGAAATACCTGATGACCCAGAAAGATTTGAACCTGCGTCAAAGAAGATGGTTAGAGCTGTTAAAAGATTATGAGCTCGTGATAGATTATCGTCCGGGTAAAGCAAATGTTGTTGCTGATGCTTTGAGTAGAAAACCATTGTTTGTATTATGTGCTTTGAATGCTCAGTTAGATCTGTCTGATGATAGTTCTGTGTTAGCTGAATTAAAAGCCAAACCATTGTTCTTACAACAGATATGTGATACTCAGAAATCTGATAATGAATTGCTAGCAAAACGAGCTCAGTGTAAGGTGAATTCCGAATCTAAATTTCAAATTGTTGATGATTGTTTAAGAGTAGGGGATCGTATCTGTGTTCCGAGAAATCCAGAGTTGGTTCAGCTGATCTTGAATGAAGCTCATAACAGTCGTCTATCTGTGAAGCACGAAAATGTATCAGGATTTGAAACGACACTACTGGGGGTCTAGCATGAAACGGGACATTTCTGACTTTGTTTCAAAATGTTTAGTCTGTCAGCAAGTGAAAGCCGAACATCAAGTTCCATCTGGATTGCTTCAGCCAATTCTAATTCCTGAATGGAAATGGGATAAAGTAACCATGGATTTTGTTTCTGGTTTACCTCAGACTCTGAGAAAGAAAGATGCAATATGGGTCATGGTTGATAGATTAATGAAATCTGCCCATTTCATTGTAGTAAGATCTGACTACTCACTTGACAAATTAGCCGAGCTTTATATCTCGAAGATTGTGAGATTGCACGGGGTGCCACTGTCTATTGTATCCGATAAAGATCCGAGGTTTACATCGAGATTCTGGAAGAAAGTGTTTCGATTCGGACGTAAAGGCAAATTAGGTCCGAGGTTCATCAGACCTTATGAGATCATTGAACGTGTCGGACCTGTTGCATATAGATTAAAGTTGCCGTCTGAGCTAGAAAAGATACACAATGTATTCCATGTTCCGATGCTCCGTAAATACCGATCCGATCCGTCACATGTGATTGCTCCATCTGAAATTGAAATTCGATCAGATATGACATATGAAGAGGAACCGATCCGTATCCTAGCTCGTGAAGTGAAAGAGTTGAGAAACAAAAGAATTCCGTTAATGAAAGTACTGTGGAATCGACACGGATTAGAAGAGGCTATGTGGGAGCCTAAAGATTCAGTGAGACAACAATATCCGAACTGGTTTAACGGTAAGATTTTCAGGGACGAAAATCCCTAAGGGGGGAGAATTGTAACAGTCTGGTTTATACCCTAGTCGGAACAGTGGTTTTGAAACCACAAATCCGAGTTCGTATAATATTTTAATATTATTTTTTATTCCGTTGATATGTGACTTAGCATGTGGTAAATTTTCGTGAACAAATTTGTATGCCTGTGTGTTTAATTTGAAAAAGGATGAAATTGCATTAAAAGTGAAAATGACATGTTTTATAAAAGGGTGCTCAATTGTTATGTCTTTTTAAAAGTAAGGACTTATATGGCAATTAAGCCATTACTAAAAGGAGTGGACGTCATTAAATGTGGCCTTATATATATATATATATGTTATGTTTATATATTATATGTTTTCATAAGTTTATAATATATGTTAAAATTAGTATATTATATTATAAGTTGTATATATTATTATAAGGAAAACAAAAACAAGCCTTATTTATTCATTCTTCCACCGAATATACACAAAAGAAAAGAAAAGATAAAGAAGCTTAGTATTCAGCCCTTGCAAGCTCTGATTAAGGTATGATTTGATTTTGGTTTTTGATAATTTCTACGTTTTTGTAATTGTTGCTTCGTCTACTACCAAACCCATGTTTCAATTTGATAAATTGATGATGTTTGTGTGAGATGTCATTGTTGATATGTTGAGCTTTGTGATGCTTTAAGGTGTTAGATGATAGATTGGTGGTAGACAAACATGTTTTGTTCTTGAAGTTTTGATGAATTTAGCTTAATAGGGCTAAATTGAGAAAATGACAAATTGAGGGACTAATTTGTGAATTTGACGAGAAATGTGGGTTTGTATGTGATATATATGTATTTGGCCAAGCTTGTGTAAAAATAAATTTTCTGAATTTGATGTTTTGAGAAAAATGGACTAAATTGCTAAGTTGTGCAAATATGAGGGCTAATTTGCAAATTGCCCTAAATGTGAGTCTTTGGATTGAATTGAATGAACTAGTGAATAAAAGGGTTAATTCTGAATATGTTTAGACCAAGAACTGAGGAAAACGAATTTAGATCTCGGGAAAGCGAAAGTTATCGAGTAGCCATTTTCTATTCCGATAAACCGAATCCGAGGTAAGTCACTATACAAATAAATGAATATATATGCAATTGTAATTGTTCATATGTTAAATGATGATAATGAATGCTTATGAGAAATTCTATAATTGAATTCTGAGATAAGTTTGGTATATTGACTAAGTCTGAGAAGCCTCGTACGAACCTTGACATAGGTATCTGTTCTGTCTTATCATGTAAGACCACGTCTGAGACTTTGGCATTGATTTGAGATTCGTGTAAGACCCTGTCCGGGAGAGTGGCATCGATATTTGATTATGTGTAAGACCACGTCTAGGACTTTGACATTAATATAAACTTTACGTATAAGACCACGTCTGGGACGTTGGCATCATTATAACACTTACGAGTAAGACCATGTCTGGGACATCGGCATCGTTTTGATTCGTATAAGACCCTGTCTGGGATAGTGGCATCGATATTTGAGTGCATCTAAGACCTCGTCTGGGACGTTGGCATTGTACGATTATTCTGAACTTTCTGAGTATCCCATTGGATTTATTACTGTTCAACGGGCAAGTCTATGATAGTAATTGCAAATTCGAGCTATGACTAAATATGTGATTGTAAGTTCAATTCAGGTATGTTGGTTATACACTAATTATGTATACAAGGTAAGCATCAATATGATCTTACTATGATGCTATGAATATGAAATTGATGATATGTTGTATAAGGTTTTGGTGAAATGAGATATGTGTTTATATGATCTTTGAATTGGGAATATGGCTAATGTGGTCAAAAGTGTATGAATCAAAGTAAATATATGCATTTTATACTAAGTTGTTATATATTGACTTACTAAGCTTTTGGAAAGCTTACTCTGTATGTGTGTGTTTAATCTGTTTTATAAGTCGTCAAAGCTACTGAAGGCTCGGGACCGTCAAGGATCGTCATCACACTATTAATATCATTTTGGTACACTTTGGATATGTATATAGCTAGATATGGCATGTATAGGCTAGTTCTTGTGATGATTTGTAAAGTGAACTTAGCCATGTGATTTGGCTAGTTATGTTTTGGTACCATGCTTAGATGAATGTAATATGTGAAGTTGTTATGATATGATTAGTTGATATATGGAATGGTTAAGATATGGTAAGTATATAGACAAATGGTGCATAGGTATAATTGAGTTTTAGTTATGCAAATTGGTATGTTTAGTATTGGTTTTGAATGTATATATTGAATGAAATTTTAATGTATAGTTGTGAATATCTTAGTGATCAAATGTGCATGATTTGGATGGCTATTTGTATGTTTTTGGTTGCCATATATGCTTGATATGTGTTGGTAAATGATACTTATATGTATGAACCTTTTTGGTTGGCATTTTGGCCTTATAAAATGGCCTATAATGTCACATGGTTGTGGCACACGGGTGTGCCTTAGACCGTGGGTAAATTGGCAGGATACAGCCTAAAATCACACGGCCTCGACACGTGCGTGTCATCTGGCCCTGGTGTGCAAGTCAGTAGCTAACATAAAAATACACGGACTCGACACGGGCGTGCTGGGTGGCCGTTGTGGGGAAGTCAATATATGGCCTAAAAGTAAACGGCCATGGCACACGGGTGTGCCTAATGACCGTGTTGGTATAGTTAGTAAACATGGTTGGACACAGGTGTGTCTAGAAGCCGTGGAGGACACACGGTCTCCTCCCACGGGCGTGTCTCCCCTGTACTTTAGAAAAGTTTCAAATTTTCATGGAATTTCATATGTGTTTTAATTTAGTCCCGACTCGACTTATAAGTATGATTAAGGTCTCGAGGACCCGATTAAGGGACATTATGACTGAGAATGAGGATTGAATGTATGATATTGTCTGTGAATGTTTCTGATCTATCTGATAACGCTCCTAACCTTAATCCGGCGATGGACTCGGGATAGGGGTGTTACAAATCATCCATGTTTTAAAATTAGAATTCACAAAATTAAAATAAAAAGAGTTCAAATTCAGTAAGAGTCTTGTTTTGATGCCTCATCCTCTTTTTTTTTGGGACTTCTTCTTCTTCTGGGTACTCCACATCCATTTTGTTGTTTCTTTTTCGAGTTGTATTTAATGGATGGGAACTGTGGAATCCTCAAGTCGTGTCTCTGAGCATAATCCTTGTATATCGACCCTGCCGCTTGCATTCTTCGAATTACCCATTATGAGTTAGAAATGTTACCTTTATCTAGAGTTTGGTGGGCTTCGAAATCCCTTTTTCATTTTTGAAGCTCTAAAAATTGTCTTAGTCTGAACTCTCTTATAGGAATCTTTGTTGGCTGAAAAAATAATCCTAACTTGCCAATAGAAACCTTCATCTATTTCCATAAGACTATCACATAATGTGGGAAGAGTAGCCCTACTTTCTTTCTACGAACACAACGGATCATGCTTCGATATATCCATGTTTTAATACAAGTTGTTCCCTTTTGTAAGATGGTGTAAAGCATAGTGGCTATGAAAGTATTTATGTTAGTCACATTTACCATAAAATGTATCTGGGTGAAAATAAATTGTAACCATATCTTGGCTGTAGCAGATAGTCTAATTTGTGAAAATGGTATTGGAAAATTAGTGCCTAACTGACGTTTCCATTAACCTTTCCCTTTAGTTAAGTAGTCAACGATGATGTCCATATCTTTTTTCTGAAAAAAAAATAAATAAGATCTTTGCAAAAAATCATATATGTATATTGGAACATCATAATATCTACAAATTTTCGGAAGTGGTAAAGATATTTTTATGCCCGTAACTGTGATGTGCGACCATGGCTCAGCCAATAGCTTCTTGGCTTCTATTTCTTTTAATGATGCATAAAATTCTTGTACAATGGGAAAGTAAGCTAGTTCTATCGGGGTTTGACAGAAACTATCCCACCTATGGTACTGAACTAAGTCCCTTATCTTGCTACCTAACATCATTAGGGACTCGAATCCCCTTTCTTAAAAAGGTGTTTTTCTTTGAAAGCGAGGTAGGTATCAACTTTATTCTCTCTAAGTATTTTAAAATTATCCACCCCTGATGCCTCACTACCTACGATTGTACTATTATTCTCGTATCACGTTAATAGTCTCAACACGCTATAAGTTGAAAATGCAAATGTCTGATAAGAATATCGAAAAGATATGGTCACAAATTTGGAACGCCTAACATTTATCTTGATGTTACTCAGGTTTTTAAGACAAGTTTTTTGTTCTGGTTGCAATAGAGTGTGCTTATAAATGGATGGAGGTGAGGCAGACTAGCAATGTATGGGTGGACAAAGAAAAACCAATGATACTTCCAAAACACTAGGGATGGTATTCTTGATGTTGCTTGGTGGCTACAACCAAACTTTGGATGATTGGGTTCCTATTAAGGATGATTTATAGAAGGATTTAAGGCTTTCATAATGTGATTTCCACACAAAATCTCGGTAGATTTCATGAAGATTAGAAAAGAAAAGTGGCAAATTTCACTATAGTGTCACGACATAGGGTGTGGGTGTCGCAAAACTACCCCTATTTTTTATTAAAACTAATTTACTTTGAAGTTTTGTGTCGCAACACTAGGGTTTAGTGTCGTGACACAATCCTGTGTTTCAAAAATTCATTTTCTTTAAAGTTTAGTGTTGTAACCCTAGGGCTTTATGTCGCGACACGGCCCGTGAATTTTTCTCTAGGCTTCAAAGTTTCATTTCGTAACACGGGGGGTGTGGTGTCACAACACGGACTAGAAATCTCCTAAAAGCATCTTTTTTGGGCATGTCAGACTCCTCGGGTTTTGCTTAATTGTCTTAATCCACCTCTAAAGCCATTTTTACTCCTTAAAACTTCTATCCTAACTAATACTAAAAAAGAAATATGAAAAATCCTAAAATCTAAAATAGAAATAATTTTACATTATTTACAAATATATTAATAAAGTTTGATTGTGTCACGTATGACTACCAAATTCATCCAGTGCCCAAGTCCAGTATTTTTTTGAATCATTTTCTTCATCTTTGAAGTCCACTATTTCTTTACACTCTAACTTTTACTTTTCGACAACAATTTCAATGGCACCCTCAAAGTAATGTTTTATTCTCTACCCGTTAACAAGAAAGGTTTCCTCGCCTTTGTTTATTAGTTCCACCGCACCATGGGGGAGTACCCGATTTACAGAATATCGTCTAGTCTATCTCGAGCGCAAATTGTTGGATCTGGTGCCCAAAGTGTAGTATTTTCGTCAATGGACACTTGTAATTTTTTCAAACAGATTGGTTAATAAAACTATTCATGAATTACATTAATACTTTGTATATTGTCCTCAAATGATTGTTAGTGCAAAGCAAAATGGAAGCAAATGTTGCTCATTGGTTTGTCTAATGTTTAACTAATACTAAGTGACATTACGTGGTTGGATTGTAATACAAGAATAAAAAAAATATTAGCAAATGAACCTATACATGTCCATAGTCTAATAGGAAATGTGGAAACCAATTGAAAGACTAATATGCCATCTATCAAGTCTAATTGCAAAGATGTTTTGTCTTGGGCACTGGAGCGGATGATTCCCAGAAGATAGAGACATAGATGTGACTGGCTGGATTGACAATACATCAGAGATGACCTAAGATGAATAGATTCTGAATCTATTTATGGATTTATTCACTTGTTACGTTCATAGTGTGGTATACTTAAATACTAAATGGATGATGGACTATGTAAGCGTGACTTGTACACTTTGATATAAGTAAAAGCCTGAGTTCAAATAGATAAAGAACTAAAAGTTGGTGCATTGGGTTTACGAATTCTGTTGTATGTGGCTTCATTCACAAAAGCGAAATTCATAGGTCGAGACATGGGTAAATGATATCCACTCATAGGCATTACATGGTTGATGAAAAGTAAACATGGCCATGAGTCGTTCGTCTTTGTGATGGATGACTTGATCACTATTTGGAATTTTGATGAAAGAAGATGTAATGGTTACTATGAGATAAAATAGGATCATACTGGAAGAGCGGATATTATCACAATGTAACATCCTAGATTAGGGGTTATGCATTCGTGCATAATTCATGAGTTAGTAGATTTGGGCAGTGTTTGGAAATGTAAGGAAATGTCTCGTAAGGAAATGACTTGGAAATGTAAGGAAATGTCTTGTAAGGAAATGACTTGGAAATGTAAGGAAATGTTTTGTAAGGAAATGACTTGGAAATGTAAGGAAATGTCTTGTAAGGAAATGACTTGGAAATGTAAGGAAAAGTCTCGTAAGGAAATGACTTGGAAATGTAAGGAAATGTTTTAGAAATGTTAGGTTTTAAAAGTTTAAAAGAGGGAACGAAGGCAAGGTGGCCTTAAGAAAATTTATGGAGGAAATATGACATGAAATTGGGCTTGGAAAAGTGGCCTGGAGGTGCCCCTTAGGGCCTCTGGAAATGACGCCACATACAGGGGTATTGGGCCAAGGTTCGAGTCGCATGGGAAGCTAAAAATAGAAGTTTTATTTTGCTGCAAGGATGGACAGAGGTGGACGGCACATGGCTAAATTTTAGGAGTTTTATCCCTTTTATTTTATTTAAGGATAAAAGATGATAAATGAGGAATTATTCTTTAATTAGGAAAATAAGGGAGAAGTGATGGCCAAGTAAGGGACTTTGAGTTTAATAATTTCGGCTAAGTAAGGATAGTTGCTGAATTATCTTTTATTTTAGGTGATAATTAAAGAGATAAAGCTATCAAAATAGAAGAGTGATAGCCAAGTAAGGGATTCTAAGTTAGTAATTTACGGCTACTAAAGGAAAAGGGCCATTCATTCTTTCTTTCAACTCTCTCTCTCTGTAAATTCTCTCTAGCAAATAACTCCTCTCTTCTCTTTTATTTTTCCCAAGCTGAAATACCTTGTGCTCTAACCGAATCCTCCATCTTTATTTTTCTTTCTCTTTTCTCACTAAATCCATCCAAGAGCCGAAGTTGATTGATCCACAACAAGATAGTCTCCATAGTCGAATATTGCTAAAGGTTCAAGCAAGGATTTCCGATTTCTAATTTAAGGGTAAGATCTCATCCGGTTTCATCTTTTTTTATTTTAAGAATTGCCGAAATCTAGGACTAACCCTATTAATATCTTCTTGTCGAAACTTTGAAGAGATCTTTCGGGATTTATTAAGTGTCGACTACAAAGAATGAGAAGTTCTTTTCCCGAAGGTACACCATAGGCAGCGTGTTCCCTAGTTATTCGGTGAGTTTCGGGACTTAAAATCCACAAGGTAAGTGTTTATAGCATTCGGCCAAGGCCATGTTTGGTAAATATATGTGATCATTAATTATTCAAAAGCCGAAACTAATCAAGTTAAATGATCTAGCATTGGCCGATTGAAGGGAGGAGTAGCACAAAGTTTTCGGGATTTGATTTATAGTGAAATCGGCACCAAGGTAAGTTTTGGGTTACAACAATCCTAATAGGATTTGGTTTTATGGCCGAATGGTCTTCATTAAATTTTTAAGTAATGGCCGAATGTAGGCACTAAGGATCTAAGGCTTTAGATTAGATTTTCGGGATTTGAAGTGAAGTTGCTAAGTTAATCAGGTGTGTATCCCACACTAATCTTAATAGATTTATGGCTTAAACTTGATATATGTGTTTATATGAAAGTGTAAGAATGTGGCTAAGGTACCATGATATGGTACAAAGTACTCAGGTACGTTTCCTACTCCTACTAGGATTATGAAATATGTTATATTTAACATGTGATAAGTGATAAGAATGTGAAATTTGGCATGTTAATGCATAATATGTATGATATGGGGCATATGGGTTATTGAAAAGAGGAAGTGAATGTGGTGACCTAAGACCACGATATTTGAATGTGGTGACCTAAGACCACGAGATCTGAATGTGGTGACCTAAGACCACGATATCTGAATGTGGTAACCTAAGACCACGATATCTGAGTGTGGTGACCTAAGACCACAAATACTCATAAGGGCGATGAGCACGTCGACTACAGCGACTGCCTTCGATGGTGTGTAGCGGATGGAGGGTTGACTTAGTAGTCCCCACGGTGTGCAGGATGGTACGGGTGATGTGTAGCGAATGGCATCTAGGTTTGGGTTCGGGTTGCATCATTTTTAATTTAATGATATATGAATATGTATGATATGAAATGCCTGAATTTATTTGGACTTAGTGTTTGTGTACATATTGAGTCTGTTGACTCACCCCGCTGTGGGAACATTTTTCGTGTGATGATCGAGAATGGACCGGGTCGGTAGGAGCTTAAAGGTGGCCATGCTCGATGAAGGAATTTTATTTGGACATTTTATTTTTATTTAAGTATTTTAAATTATTTGGGTTTATTTGATGTAATAAGGCCATAGTTGAACTATTTTACATTTATTTTATTTATTATGTTTACAAATTTTTATCAATTAAAGTTTAAGTAGATTTCTTTTAAAACAAACCTAAACGTTTTGTCACCTAAAGTAAAGGATTTTAATAATGAAATAAACCTGTTTTCAACTCGAGCCCAACCCGACACAATCCTTCTTTCAAAACACACAAGTTTTTCCTAAGTAGCAAAAGAATTTGAACCGGCTTTCATCGAGGAACATACCAGATCCGATCAAGGCTCGTGGGCCTGGTTTGTGGTGTTTTAGTTTGGTATCATAGCCCGTTTCAAACTCTCGGCCTGAGGTTTAAGGCCCAAAACATTTTCAAAGCGAGCCCGAATAAGTTTTATGAAACCATTTTTTTGAAATAAGCAGGTTTTGGCATGGCACCCAAGTCTCCGACCCGCAGTCAACCAGGTAAGTACTTCTATCCATTGTGTGAATTATAATGTGATGTGTAGAAGGGTAGAAATGGAATGGAACGTAGATTAGCATGATAAGTATTTGAACCCTAGGACTAGTTTACCCCAACAACTACATAAAATCTTAAGTGCCTAACTTAAACAAACCTGTGGTTAAGTCACCGAGTTCGGATGTGGTAACCCTTGTGTGCATGTCTAAGATTGGATCCGAAAGAGCCTGGTACTTAAGCAGTCCTAGTGGCTCACCTCCTCTTCGCTGGAATCCTACCTGGTGCGTAGCTATGGTTCACCCTGACCAAGAGGACTCAGTCACAGGCTAAACGCAATAACTAAAACCCAAAAGGGAACTAGCCGTATTTTTATAAAAACCCTAGTTTTAAAACTCTTAAAATTACCTTTTTAATTTGTGAAAACTATTTTTACAAAATTTTTCGAAAAATTTTCGATTTATGAAATTACAAAAATACCACTAATGGTAACATTACAAAAAATGCCCTTGGTTTATAAAATGTCCAAACTACCCATAGTTTAATCAAAATTTCCTTACTTTATAAATGTTCAAAAACCACAATTTGCAAAATATCAAAATACCTTGATTTTGGAAAAATACGAAATTGCCCTTGACTTGTAAATTACCAAAATGACCCTAATTTCCAAAATTTTTGCAGCATCACCATTTTGGAAAACAAATTCTCAAAAGAAACCCTAAAGTTTTGTAAAATCTGCAATACCCCTGATTTATTGAGCTTTACAAATTTACCCTGGTTTATTACCAAAATACCCCTGAGTTTCAAAATTACCGAAATGCCCTCGGATTTCAAATTTTCCAAAAATACCCCGGGAACACAAAATTACCAAAATACCCTTACTGACAAAATTACCAAGGAACCTTATTTTGAAAAATTACGAAAATACCCCTGGGATAGGAATAAGGCAAAGAGTGTTCGAATAGTGAATGTGGGTGGTAGATACCACTGAATAAATATGTCTATGTTGATGAATGAATGTGCCTCTATTGAGGAATGAAGGTGTCTCTGTTGATGAATGTGAATGTGATTCTCTGAATTAGAGTAGTGAACTTGAACTGAAACTTTGTGTGATCGAAAGAACTACTTCTAAATATCTTTAAAATTGTTCGCAGTTAATAAGTGGAACAAAAGTCCGATGCATAAAACTTTTAATCGAGTTAAATCACGATGTTAGAAATGAGTTCTAGGGGCGTGAACTTAGAGATTGTGCCTAGAAAGTATGATGGTTCTATTAAGATCGTGTGCGCACATAAGCGTAGTGCGGTGAGTTAAGATGTACGATTATTCGTTAGTAAGTAATTTCGAGGACGAAATTATTTTTAAGGAGGGTAGAACTGTAACATCCTAGATTAGGGGTTATGCGTTCGTGCATAATTCATGAGTTAGTAGATTTTGGCAGTGTTTGGAAATGTAAGGAAATGTCTCGTAAGGAAATGACTTGGAAATGTAAGGAAATGTCTTGTAAGGAAATGACTTGGAAATGTAAGGAAATGTTTTGTAAGGAAATGACTTGGAAATGTAAGGAAATGTCTTGTAAGGAAATGACTTAGAAATGTAAGGAAATGTCTCGTAAGGAAATGACTTGGAAATGTAAGGAAATATCTTGTAAGGAAATGACTTGGAAATGTAAGGAAATGTTTTAGAAATGTTAAGTTTTAAAAGTTTAAAAGAGGGAACGAAGGCAAGGTGGCCTTAAGAAAATTTATGGAGGAAATATGACATGAAATTGGGCTTGGAAAAGTGGCCTGGAGGTGCCCCTTAGGGCCTCTGGAAATGACGCCATATACAGGGATATTGGGCCAAGGTTCAAGTCGCATGGGAAGCTAAAAATAGAAGTTTTATTTTGCTGCAATGATGGACAGAGGTGGACGGCACATGGCTAAATTTTAGGAGTTTTATCCCTTTTATTTTATTTAAGGATAAAAGATGATAAATGAGGAATTATTCTTTAATTAGGAAAATAAGGGAGAAGTGATGACCAAGTAAGCGACTTTGAGTTTAAAATTTTTGCTAAGTAAGGATAGTTGCTGAATTATCTTTTATTTTAGATGATAATTAAAGAGATAAAGCTATCAAAATAGAAGAGTGATGGCCAAGTAAGGAATTCTAAGTTAGTAATTTCGGCTACTAAAGGAAAAGAGGGCCATTTATTCTTTCTTTCAACTCTCTCTCTGTCGAATTCTCTCTAGCAAATAACTCCTCTCTTCTCTTTTATTTTTCCCAAGCCGAAATACCTTGTGCTCTAGCCGAATCCTCCATCTTTATTTTTCTTTCTCTTTTCTTTCTAAATCTATCCAAGAGCCGAAGTTGATTGATCCACAACAAGATAGTATCCATAGTCGAATATTGCTAAAGGTTCAAGCAAGGATTTCCGATTTCTAATTTAAGGGTAAGATCTCATTCGATTTTATCTTTTTTTTCTTTTAAGAATTCCCAAAATCTAGGACTAACCACATTAATATCTTGTTGTCGAAACTTTGAATAGATCTTTCGGGATTTATTAACTGTCGACTACAAGGAATGAGAAGTTCTTTTCCCGAAGGTACACCATAGGCAGCGTGTTCCCTAGTTATTCGGTGAGTTTCGGGACTTAAAACCCACAAGGTAAGTGTTTATAGCATTCGGCCAAGGCCATGTTTGGTAAATATATGTGATCATTAATTATTCAAAAGCCAAAACTAATCAAGTGAAATGATCTAGCATTGGCCGATTGAAGGGAGGAGTAGCACAAAGTTTTCGGGATTTGATTTATAGTGAAATCGACACCAAGGTAAGTTTTGGGTTACAACAACCCTAATAGGATTTGGTTTTATAGCCGAATGGTCTTCATTAAATTTTTAAGTAATGGCCGAATGTAGGGACTAAGGATCTAAGGCTTTAAATCAGATTTTTGGGATTTGAAGTGAAGTTGCTAAGTTAATCAGGTGTGTACCCCACACTAATCTTAATAGATTTATGGCTTAAACTTGATATATGTGTTTATATGAAAGTGTAAGAATGTGGCTAAGGTACCATGATATGGTACAAAGTACTCAGGTACGTTTCCTACTCCTACTAGGATTATGAAATATGTTATATTTAACATGTGATAAGTGATAAGAATGTGAAATTTGGCATGTTAATGCATAATATGTATGATATGGGGCATATGGGTTATTGAAAAGGGGAAGTGAATGTGGTGACCTAAGACCACGATATTTGAATGTGGTGACCTAAGACCACGAGATCTGAATGTGGTGACCTAAGACCACGATATCTGAATGTGGTGACCTAAGACCACGATATCTTAGTGTGGTGACCTAAGACCACGAATACTCATAAGGGTGATGAGCACGTCGACTGCAGCGACTGCCTTTGATGGTGTGTAGCGGATGGAGGGTTGACTTAGTAGTCCCCACGGTATGCGGGATGGTACGGGTGATGTGTAGCGGATGGCATCTAGGTTTGGGTTGGGGTTGCATCATTTTTAATTTAATGATATATGAATATGTATGATATGGAATGCCTGAATTTATTTGGACTTAGTGTTTGTGTACACATTGAGTCTGTTGACTCACCCCGTTGTGGGAACATTTTTCAGGTAATGATCAGTAATGGACCGGGTCAGTAGGAGCTTAAAGGTGGCCATGCTCAGCAAGGAATTTTATTTGGACATTTTATTTTTATTTAAGTATTTTAAATTATTTGGGTGTATTTGATGTAATAAGGCCATAGTTGAACTATTTTACATTTATTTTATTTATTATGTTTACAAATTTTTATCAATTAAAGTTTAAGTAGATTTCTTTTAAAACAAAGCCTAAACGTTTTGTCACCTAAAGTAAAGGATTTTAATAATGAAATAAACTTGTTTTCAACTCGAGCCCAACCCGACACAATCCTTCTTTCAAAACACACAAGTTTTTCCTAAGTAACAAAAGAATTTGAACCGGTTTTCATCGAGGAACATACCAGATCCGGTCAAGGCTCGTGGGCCAGGTTTGGGGTGTTTCACACAAAGAGATCAAGGATATTCTATTAGGGTAACACATTTATAATAAGGTCGTTAGACCAGCACGGAGTAGCTGCTTTCGTAATGCTCTTTCGTTAAGGAGAGCTCAATCACGATACTATAGTGGAATGACTTCGTGACTCAATGAATATATAATTAAAATGCGAAAACCAAAACTTAATTATAGAACATTTGAGCCCTAATTACATATGTCCAAATGGTCCCTCCGCTAGCTCGTTGAAACTAGAAATAAATTGCGAGTTTGAATAGAGATGAATAAAATGAATAGGAAAAGAGAAATGGAGAACATTTGGGAATGATTATGGTTTTTTTTTTTTTTTTTTTAAAAAAATGGAATCATTTGGAAATAAATGTAGGTTTCCAAAAATGGAAATGGAAATGATCTATTTGCAATTCTATATGTATTGCTTAAAAATAATTGGAAGAATGAGGTTATGTTATTGATGAAACAGCCCACACCCGGCCCACTAGCCTGGACCGGATCTGGTATGTTCCTCGAAGTAAACCGGTTAAAAATATTTTTGTTCCTTCAGAAAATAGTGTGTTTTTAAAAGAAATATTGTTTTGGGTTGGGCTCGAGTTGAAAACAAATTTATTTTATATTGAAACCCATTTAATTTCAAGTGACAAAACATATAGAATACATTTAAAGTAAATTACTTAATCTTTAACTTAATAAAAATTTCGTAACATAATAAATAAAAACAGAAATAAAATAGTGCACTATGGCCTTATGGCCTTATTACATCAAATAAATCCAAATAATTCGAAGTACTTAAAAATTAATCGTCCATAAAAATTAAAACTTCATGTTGAGCATGGCCACCACAAGTTCTGCCGTCCCTGGTCCATTATTGCTCATCACACAAACATGGTCACTGCAACGGGTGAGTCAACAGACTCAATGTGTACACAACACTAAATCATAATAGAATCAGGCATAACAAATATTAGACATTCATATAATAGCATACAGATTATGATGCATTCCAAAACCCAAACCTAATAAGCCATCCGCTACACTCCCCCGTGCCAACCTGTACACCGTAGGGACTACTAAGTCGACCCTCCTTCCGCTACACTCCATATCACGGTCTTAGGTCACCGCATTTGTGGTCTTAGGTCACCACATTCAGATATCGCGGTCTTAGGTCACCGCATTCAGATTACTGTGGTCTTATGTCACCACATTCAGATACCACGGTCTTAGGTCACCGTGTTCGTGGTCTTAGGTCACCACATTCACTTCCCCTTTCGATAACCCATATGCCCCATTTTGTAATATGCATTAATATGCCAAAGTTCACATTCTTATTCTCATGTTACAAATAACATATTTCATCTTCCTAGTAGGAGTAGGAAACGTACCTGAGTACTTAGTACCATAACATGGTACCTTAGCCACTTTCTTATTCTTAATATCACATATTTTAATTAGACATAGCCATAAAACATATTATGAAATAGTGTGGGGTACACACCTGATTAGCTTAACAAATTCCTTGAAATCCCGAAAAATCGATCTATCGTTTTAGATCCTAAATCCCTACATTTGGCCACATTTAGTATTTTAGGAAAAAGCCTATTCGGTAATTTAATCAAATCCCGAAGGATTATCGTATCCACTTTCTTATCTTGCTGCCGATTTGATAATTAATCAAATCCCGAAAACTTGTATTCTTCCCCTTTGAAATCGGCTAATCACTAGATCCCTTGAATCGGTTAGTTTTCGGCTTAAAACACATAAAAATAGATCTAACTACTAAAATAAGCCTTGGCCGAATATTCATAGTCACTTACCTTAAGGATCTTAAATCCCGAAATTATCCCTTGGTTATAGCTTCTGTCGAAATCCCTAAAACCATATGTTAGATCACCTTCTAACCTTTAATCACAATCAATGACCCTTAGCCGAATGTCAGATATGACTTACCTTGATGGTCAAATCCCAAAGATCTTTTCCTTTATAGTCGACTATGGCAAAAATCCCGAAAGAATCCTTCCAAATTTTGGCAAATAAGAATATTAATGGGATTAGTCCTAGATTTCGACAAATCTAAAAGAAAAGAATATAAATCAAAACTTGTTCTTACCCTTTCTTGAAGAAATCGACAGCACCTATGCTTGAAGCCCCTCAAAGATTCGGCTTTGAATTTTCGGCTTTGGCTAACAAAAAGAAGAAGTACAAATGCTCTAGGAAATTTAGCAGAGAGAAGGGTTGAGAGAAAGAATGATGAATGGCCCTCTTTTCCTTATATAGCCGAATTTATTAACTTAGAATCCCTTACTTGGCCATCACTCTTCTATTTTGATAGCTTTATCTCTTTAATTATCTCCTAAAATAAAAGATAATTCAGCAACTATCCTTACTTAGCCGAAATTATTAAACTCAAAGTCCTTTACTTGGCCATCACTTCTCCCTTATTTTCCTAATTAAAGAATAATTCCTCATTTATCTCTTGAAAATAATCTAAAATAAATCCATTATTTATCCCTTATTTATCCACTATTTATCTCTTAAAAATAAAAGAATAAAGGCTCCTAAATTATAGCCTTGTGCCGTCCACCTCACTTCTTCTGGAAGCAAAATAAAATTTCTTTTATTTGCTTTCTCTGTGACTCGAACTCAGGCCCAATCCCCTTACATGTGGCGCCATTTCCAGAGGCCCTAAGTGGCATCTCCAGGCCACTTTTCCAAGCCTGTTTGCGTGTCAAATTTCACATACTTTTTCTCTTAAGGCCACCTTGCCTTAATTTCCTCTTTTAAACTTTAAAACTCGATATTTCTAAGTCATTTCTAAGTTTCCAAAAATTTTCGTTTGCCTCTTTAAACTTGACATTTCCTTACATTTCCAAGTTTCCAGAAATGTTCACTTTCCACTTTTGAATCATTTCCAAATCATTTCCTTACATTTCCAAGTCATTTCCTTACATTTCCAAGTCATTTCCTTACATTTCCAAGACAAGACATTTACTTCCATTTCCAAGTCATTTCCTTACATTCCCAAGACAAGACATTTCCTTCCATTTCCAAGTCATTTCCTTACATTTCCAAGACAAGACATTTCCTTTCATTTCCAAGTCATTTCCTTACATTTCCAAGTTTCCAAAAATGTTCACCATACGTTCAGAACACATAAGACATGCCATTTCGTATAATTAAATCAAAAATGCATAGGCCCATTTCCAGGATGTTACAATTGAGCTGTTTTGAAGCCGAAAAATGAAAAAAAATCATTTAGTCATAGGTGACATGTTGAGTTATAAAATATTGAACATGTAACGCCCTGAATTTGGGCCTAGTAGATTTGGGCCTATTGGGTTGTAACACCCAAAAAATCCTGAAACCCCAATTTCTGCGCATTGAAGTTAGTATGTATGAGTAGCACTTAGAATAATAATATTAAGGTATTATCGGCATTATTTGAAGCCTTAGAGATAGGGGTGACCATAGGGAAAAATTTATTTTTCTTGCTTATTGGACCCTAGTCTCAAACATGAGGCCTCTTAAGCAGATTGAGTGAAAATAGGACACAAGATGGGCTTGTGGTCCAGTGGGAAGTGGCGTCACTTGGGAGCTATGAGGTGGCGTGTTTGTCAGTTAAGGAGGTCCAAGGTTCGAGGCCTAAAAGGGGAGGATTAAGGAGTTTTATTTTTTGTGCCTAGACAAAAGGAGTTGGCGTTGGAGGGCACTTTAGAAGGGAGTGTTCAGGAGAGAAATTTAAGGTGAAGATAAGGGAGAAAAGATAGGGATTGGGAGGTGGATATAGTGGTACCGATTTTGACTCTGAGGGAATGGAAGTTTCGGCTAGGGGCTATATATATATGGGTGCCGAATTAAGTTCCTAGAGTAATGCCGAAATTTTGATTTCCCTCTGGCTGAATTTCTTCACTTGTTAGATGGCCGAACACCTTTTTTCTCTCTAAGTGTTCAGAAGTTGAATCCTCCATACTCTCCCTTCTCAAATTCCCCTTTTGGTTCATCACTTGGTTCTAGTCGAATCACCTTTTTTTTTATTCTCCCTAGTATTGTTGAATCGTCCCTATCACCTTACTAGTCTCAAAAGCCAGATTTAAGCTGTGGGATCAAAAGAGAATTTCTGTAAGTGCTTAGTTAAATTTTTTAGTGTGTTTTGTTAAAAGCCGAAGGGCTATCTAACGCAATCCTTGTCGTTAACCTATATTAACAAGGGTAAGGCTCAACAATCGCAAGCGTCGTAGGTAAGGATTGCTAACAAAGAGGTAAGTGTTCTCGACTCAGTCATGGTTTAGTAAATGGCCAAATCTAATGTGGCTCATAGGGGTGAATTATGTATAATGTGGGTCATTTGGTTTTGACGATATAGGTTTTTGGGTGCTGATCTAGAGGATAATCGCAAATAGTAGCAAAGGAAGGGCCACTAGAATATGAGGCATACGATAAGAGTACGGTGAGGTTTTAGTTTTTGATAAGTATGTGTTAAAGCCTTGGTTAATCGCTAGTAATGTCGATTGTAGGTTCGTGTCTAAGGGGTTTGCAGCGCGCGTGGATACCAGGTGTGTACAAACACTACACACACGATATCGGCAATGCTAAAAAGTCAAAAAGCCAAAAGTGGGTAAATGGGCCCGGTGGGCCCTAAGGCTCGGTTTGATGAGTTTGTTTGGTTTGGTGTATGAATTGAGGCTATCAAGCATAATACTTGATCTAGAATTGTTTTGGGCCTAACAGGCCATAAGGATGTGATTTGGGCCTAATGGGTCGAAAAGATGTGATTTGGGTTTGATGGGCTTTTTGGGGACATAGACAAGTATGTTGGGGTTTATGGACTTAAGGCCTAGTTTGAACAACTCTTAAATTTCATAAGACTTAATTTAATTAAACATGTCCGTGAACAAGTCACTAGGTTAGAGTGTGGCAATGGACATATGCATGTCTAGGATTGGATCTAGGGAGAGCTTAGTACTTAAGCGGTCCTAGTGGACCACCTTCTCTTCTCTGGAATCCTACCTGGTGCATAGTGTCTGTTCACTTTAGCAACGAGGACTTGTTGATGGGCCAAAGTTTGTAACTAAAACCCGAGAGGGACCAGATACCCTAGATTTATAAAATTACTAAAATACCCTTAGATTTGTAAAATTACTAAAACACCCTTAGATTTGTAAAATTCAAAAATACCTTTAGATTTGTAAAATTACTAAAATACCCTTAGATTTATAAAATTACTACAATACCCCTATTTTGTAAAAGTATCGAAACACCCCTATTTTGAAAATTATCGATATACCTAGATTAGAAAAATTACCAAGATACCCATATTTTTGCCAAATTACCAAAATACCCCCTGTAGGGTAGAATTACGATAATACTCCTGGGTAGTGAAATGACGAAAATACCCCTATGTGACGAATATGAGTTTGTGGATGTTACTCATGTGTTTGATGCATTCATATGATATTTTGTTTAGGATGCATATGGGTGGGAATTATGGTACGGAGGAAGATTTGAGGATCGCATAGTCGTATGGCCATGGATTCACCAGTAGCTTTAAGCCCATTATATGATTAGCAGCTTTATGCAACGTTAGGTAGTACCACAACTGGGCTACCTTTGGTGTCTAGAGGATGGGTGGGTTGATTTAGAAATCCCCACAGGTGTGCTATGGTTGGAAGGGAAACGGTGTGTGTAGCGGATGTATTTTTGGGGAGGGCTTTGCATTATCTTGTTTGTATATGATACGATACGATATGATATGATATGATATGATATGATATGATATGATATGAGGTTATTGTGGGCTAAGGCCCAAGGCCACCAATTTTGATAGGGCTTAGGCCCAATATGAATATTTGTATATGATTTAATTTCCAAGGGTTGTACACACTGAGTTTCAAAACTCACACCCTTTTATTTGATGTTTCAGGTGATCCTGAATAGACGGCTTGACGTGGGAGAGGACTCGGAGATGGCCACACTACAAGGTGATCAAATGTTTTATTTTGTTCAAATGAATTTATTTTAAATACTTTGTTTTGTTTTCCATTAGATTGTAATAATGCCATGTAACTCCTAATTGACTTTAGATTTTGGGTTTTATTATTATTGTTTCAACTATCCGCTTAATAAATTTCATAAAATTTCTAAAGTTAACATGGTTTTCAAAATAACTTAACCTATGAATGTTTTCTAAAATATGGGCTTTTCAACGTAACTTAACAAGATACAAGGGTTTTGGGCTTTTGGGCCTTAAATTGTTAAATGGTAAAATCATGTTGATGTGTGCCTTTAATGTGACATTTCGGACTCGGGCCTAACTTTTAGGCCGGGTTTGGGGTGTTACATTTAGTGGTATCAGAGCCAGGTTGCAAAGCTCGGGCTGGGAAATAGGCTTTAGATTTTGGGTTTTAAAAAGTTTTTGCAGGATTCTTGAAGTGTTGTTCACTGAGACTCGACGTCGAGCCAAGTAAGTTCTCTGTACTACATTTGCTTAAATTACCGAATTGTGTAGATAATGGGCTACTTAAAAATAGGCTTTTAGAGACCAAAGCCCGTAAGGAACTTAAGCCTGTAGTGGATTCTCGACTGCATAATAACTTTTAAAAAATGTTACTCACATAAGACATGTGCCCTAAAAAAGTGGAACTATATACCAAGTACATAAAATTATTTTTAATTCAGAAATATACAACGATGAGCGCTAGAAGAGGTGCAAGAGGTCGCGGCAGAGACCGTGGAAGTGATAGGGCAGGGTCGTCATCGTTAGGCCATATGCCCAACGTTGGAGTAGGGGAGGCTTCTGCCTCATCAATAGTCGAAACGGGACCATATGAACGGCCTGCTGCTACAGAAGATGCAGTATCGTAGGCCATGTTAAGGATTTTGGAAAGGATTCTAGAAATTATAACCTATTTGCTATGATAGGTGGGTGTTTTGGATGTGTCGTAACGACGTTGGGATCAGAGTGTGCAGCGGTAGCGTAGTGGGGTAGTTGTTACACATCTACCCTATTAGCTGGAAATTTCGAGGACGAAAATTTTTTAAGGGGGTAGGTGTGTAACGTCCCGAACTTGGGCCTAGTAGATTTAGGCCTATTGGGTTGTAACGCCCAAAAAATCTTGAAACCCCAATTTCTGTGCATTGAAGTTAGTATGTATTAGTAGCGCTTAGAATAATAATATGAAGGTATTATCAGGATTATTCAAAGCCTTAGAGACAGGGGTGACCACATGGAAAATTTTATTTTTCTTGCTTAGTGGACCCTAGTCTCAGACATGAGGCCTTTTAAGCAGATTTAGTGAAAATAGGACACAAGATGGGCGTGTGGTCCAGTGGCAAGTGGCATCAATTGGGAGCTATGAGGTGGCGTGTTTGTCAGTTAAGGAGGTTCAAGGTTCGAGGCCTAAGAGGGGAGGATTAAAGAGGTTAATTTTTTGTGCCTGGACAAAAGGAGTTGGCGTTGGAGGGGACTCTAGAAGGGAGTGTTCAGGAGAGAAATTTAAGGTGAAGATAAGGGAGAAAAGGTAGAGATTGGGAGGTGGATATAGTGGTGCCGATCTGGACTCTGAGGGAAGGGAAGTTTCGGCTAGGGGCTATATATATATGGGTTTCGAATTAAGTTCCTAAAATAATGCCAAAATTTTGATTTCCCTCTGGCTGAATCTCTTCACTTGTTAGATGCCCAAACACCTTTCTTCTCTCTAAGTGTTCAGAAGACGAATCCTCCATACTTTCCCTTCTTAAATTCCCTTTTTGGTTCATCACTTGGTTCTAGCCGAATCCCCTTTTTTTATTCTCCCTAGAGTTGTCGAATTGTCCCTGTCACCTTACTAGTCTCAAAAGCTGGATTTAAGCCGTGGGATCAAAGGCGAATTTTGGTAAGTGCTTAGTTGAATTCTTTAGTGTGCTCTGTTAAAAGCTGAAGGTAAGGCACACGGTAAGGGTACGATGAGGTTCCAGTTTTTGATAAGTATGTGTTAAAGCCTTGGTTAATCGTTAGTAATGTCGATTGTAGGTTCATGACTAAGGGTTTGCAGCGTGCGTGGATACCAAGTGTGTAAAACACTACACACATGATATTGACAATACCGAAAAGCTGAAAAGCCAAAAGTGGCTAAATGGGCCCGGTGGGCCCAAAGGCTAGGTTTGATGAGTTTGTTTAGTTTGGTGTATGAATTGAGTCTGTCAATCATAATAACTTGATCTGGAATTGTTTTGGGCCTAACAGGCCATGAGGATGTGATTTGGGCCTAATGGGCCGTAAATATGTAATTTGGGTTTGATAGGCTTTATGGGGACATAGACAAGTATGTTAGGGTTTATGGACTTAAGGCCTAGTTTGAACAACTCTTAAATTCCATAATACTTAATTTAATTAAACATGTCCGTGAACAAGTCGCTGGGTTAGAGTGTGGCAACAGACATACGCATGTCTAGGATTGGATTTAAGGAGAGCTTGGTATTTAAGTGATACTAGTGGCCCACCTCCTCTTATCTGGAATCCTACCTGGTGCGTAGTGTCTGTTCACCTTAGCAGCGAGGACTTGTTGATGGGCCAAAGTTCGTAACTAAAAGCCGAGAGGGGCCAGATACCATAGATTTGTAAAATTAGTAAAATACCCTTAGATTTGTAAAATTCCTAAAATACCCTTAGATTTGTAAAATTACTAAAATACCTTTAGATTTGTAAAATTACTAAAATACCCCTATTTTTGCAAAAGTACCAAAATACCCCTGTCTTGCAGAAGTACTGAAATACCCCTGTTTTGCAAAAGTACCAAAATACCACTATTTTGAAAATTACTGATATACCTAGATTTAAAAAATTACCAAGATACCGCTATTTTGCCAAATTACCAAAATACCCCGTAGGGTAGAATTATGATAATACCCTTGGGTAGTGAGATGACAAAAATACCCCTATGTGACGAATATGAGTTTGTGAATTTTACTCATGTGTTTGATGCATATGGGTGGGAATTATGGTACGGAGGAAGATTTGAGGATCGCATAGTTGTATGGCCATGGATCCACCGGTTGTTTTAAGCCCATTATATGATTAGCAACTTTGCTGCGACGTTAGGTAGTACCGCAACCGGGCTACCTTTGGTGTGTAGAGGATGGGTGGGTTGGTTTAGAAATCCCCACAGGTCTGTTATGGTTGGAAGGGAAATGGTGTGTGTCGCGGATGGATTTTTGGGGAGGGTTTTGCATTATCTTGTTTGTATATGGTACGATATGATATGATATGATATGAGGTTATTGTGTGCTAAGGCCCAAGACCACCGATTTTGATAGGGCTTAGGCCCAATGTGAATATTTGTATGTGATTTAATTTCCAAGGGTTGTACACACTGAGTTTCGAAACTCACACCCTTTTATTTAATGTTTCAAGTGATCCTGAATAGACGGCTCGACGAGGGAGAGGACTTGGAGATGGCCACACTACAAGCTGATCAAATGTTTTATTTTGTTCAAATGAATTTATTTTAAATACTTTGTTTTGTTTTTCCATTGGATTGTAATAAGGCCATGTAACTCCTAATTGACTTTAGATTTTGGGTTTTATTATTATTGTTTCAACTATCCGCTTAATAAATTTCATAAAATTTCTAAAGTTAACATGGTTTTCAAAATAACTTAACCTATGAATGTTTTCTACAATATGGGCTTTTCAACGTAACTTAACAAGATACAAGGGTTTTGGGCTTTTGGACCTTAAATTGTTAAATGGTAAAATCGTTTTGAAGTGTGCCTTTAATGTGACATTCTGGACTCGGGCCAAACTTCTAGGCCGGGTTTGGGGTGTACAGAACATATTTTCTTGAAAATTTTCCAGGGATAAAATTGTCAAAAAAAATTCTAGGGTAGAATTGTCAATATTTTACTGGGGTTAAACTAGAGATGAGAATTTTTTTTTTTAATATAGAATATTAAAGATTATTTTGGGAAATAGAAAAATCGAATCAGGTTGGATCACACTACAGAGTATTGGGCCAAAAGGCATAAGAAGTACTTGTAATTAGACCCGATGTGAGAGAGGCGTGAATCCCCATCATAATACATATGAGGGGAAGTACAGCCTATTAGTCTCTCTCCCTCTCCTAGTTGGACTAGGAAGTTGATTTTTCTATTTGAAATAAACCTATACAATTCAACAAGGGTTCTACCTTTTTTCCCTATAAATAGATGGCACTAGTAGAACTATTGACACAACTTTGAGAGATTATTACTCTGCCGAAAAATAGAAAGAAATTATTCTCAACTATTAAATATATTTTTTCAGAATAACAATTCTACTGGTTTCAATTAAAGAAGAGAGAATTTTCATTTTCACCCCAAAAAGAAAAGAAAACTTTTTCTAGTTCTGTGTTTTGATCCAATTGATTCGAGCTAGCATTCTAGGCAGTTCGAGGTACGAGAATAGCAAAGAAGATCGTTTAGTTGAAAGTCGGAAAATATCAAGGATCTACTTATCTAAAAACATAGGTACGATTTTAGTCTAGGTTTATTGTTATAAATATCACGAACTGGGTTAGTTTTCATAATTTTAATTTTCTGGTGTATAAGAAAACCGTTTTTAAATCGGATTTGTTCCAACAATTAGTATCAAGGGCCAGGTTGTGCTATGTTTATAGTGTAAACTGAGACCAAATCTCTCTCTTCATCTTGTTTGATTGATATTTGATAATATGTGACATTCTTGTAATTATTTACATGTTTAGGGGAATATATGGGAATGAATGTGATATTATATATTTGTTATATAATTATTATTTTTGCGAAGATTGTGGTTCTTAGGAAATAGACTGTGGACTATCATATCCACGTAGGATTAATTTTTTTATATAGAATTCTTGTGAGCCGAAAACAGACATAGGACATAAATGTAATTTTTCCCATAAGGAGTCCATGATGAGGAGAAGATGGAGCGATGGTGGTTGAAGAGACAAGGAATGCCTTGTGGTGAAAACCTATGTAATTTTTTTTATTTTTCAATTTTTTTCTTGAAATAAAACCATGGAAACCTTAGATGACAATTTTATTTTAATTACCCATCTCTTTATATATCTATTTAGTAATTGGTAAAGATATAATTGTGATATATATGTATGAGATGATCCACAGTTGATCAATTAAAGATAAGAAGTGTGGTAATAAGAAAATACATGTGTTGTATCAATCCATTCATTTTTTTAGCTTATTTGATTGATTTGAGAAGTGTGGTAATGAGAAGGTGTATGTATAGGATTGGCTTTGACAAGGAAAGACTTGGTTTTTATGTAACACCCTTACCCGTATTCAACGCCGGAATAGGGTACAAGGCATTACTAGGCTTATACACAATCAATCATACAATTTCGAGACTTGACTTTCTCTCCAAATTTAAAAGTTTTACTAACACCACTTAAACAAGCCTACGAGGCCCAAATCACACGTTAAGAATAGTTTGGGATTAAATCAAACTCTTTAGGATATCCCTAAAAGTTTGAGAAAAATCTTCATTAAACAGTCCACACGCCCGCTTGGAAGAAGGGACATGCCCGTGTGGCATATTGCATGCCCGTGTTCCACACCCATGTGGAATTATTTCTCAATTCGAACCTACAGGGGTTTTCACATGGCCGGACACATGTCTGTGTCCCTCACACAGCCTCGACACGCCCGTGTCTTAGCCCGTGTGCCAAAACCTTGGCATTCTACTTCTGATGTCATCATCCCATATATGTCACACAGCCTAGGCACACGCCCGTGTCCTTCGATCGTATGGCGAATTAAATTCCTAATTTCAGGTGCAGACTTCACATGGCCTGGGCACACGCCCATGTCCATGGCCGTGTCTTCCACACGACTGAGACACATGGCCTTGTCTCTGCCCGTGTGTTTACTACTGAGCATACTGACTTATAAATATAGCATGCAAGGGGACACACAGCCTAACCACATGCCCATGAGGCTGACCGTGTGTCACACACAGCCTAGACACACGCCCGTGTGCCTACCCGTATGGACAAGAACAATGTTATTAGCAAAGCTCTTTCTATCACCCCAACTCATACAAATAGAAATCACATACAACCATCAATTCATTCATGCAAAAATAAACCAAGTGAATCAACATGCTACTTACACAATCATAAATAACCTTATCTTTTCATAGATTAATAAGAAAGAGCCTCCAGCTATGGCCTTATACAAAAGAGTTCATCTTAGAATGAGCCAACGTACATGGCCCAAAAATATGACATTCAACTAAGTCTAGTCCCTATACATGCCATGCACAAAATGCTAAGACTAACTATACTAAGATGACGCACAAAATGCTAAGACTAACTATACTAAGATGAGCTGATAGTGTGGGTGATATTCTAATTATCTTCGTACCCTGAGCTGGCTCTTTGACATTATAAAACAAGAGAAAAGAAAGGGAGTAAGCTTTAAGCTCAGTAAGTTCACATGTAAACAATAAGCTTCAAACCATATGCTAATCAATCATAAACATTACATACTATGTAAAAACAATTCACATTTTCATAATCATGCTTACTCATCTCAACTCTTACCACATCCCAACTATATATCTTATAGATTGCTCACATTTATTTGTACTTTTGTCCTGCACTTATCACTACAAAGCCACATGAAATAATTACTTAAACAAGTTTCTCGATGAACCTTTCGGAATGATACAAAGTACCCGGTCATTTTGCATATAGCCCACCATTAAACAATAATAGGGTGGTTACGCGCATAGCCCACCATTGAACAACAATAAGGTGGTAACGCACATAGCCCACCAACAATGATAATTACAGTGGTATTGTACATATCCCACCAAATGATAATAGAAACGATGGTATCGCACACAACCCATCGTGAATAGATAACAAGGTGGTATCGCACATAGCTCACCAACAAGTGCATAATTACGGATATTTGACCATATGTAAATTTTTATTCTGAGGTTCATTCGAGAATTACTCATTTTCTATAATTTTCAATCAATCTCACCCATAAGTATTTACATCCATACAATGCATCAATAGGTGACAACATATGTATTAAAGATGTATCGTTTACATATAAACTTACCTCGGTGCAAAATGTGTTAATTTGCGGCTTAATCCATAACCTTGCCTTTTCCCTAGCCAAGGCTGTTTTCGCGTTCTTCTTGATCTATAATAATAAATTTTACCCATTTAATCACTACATAAATAATGACACTTCCAAATTTCTACTTAGGCAAAAATGACCATTTTGCCCTTATACTTTGGCAAAAATTATGATTTTGCCCCTAGGCTTGTAAATCATTTTTCATCATATTTTCTCATTAAACAAGCCTAGTTAAACATTTATTACTCTTATAACCATTCACAATATCAATCATT
This sequence comes from Gossypium bickii, assembly GCA_025503065.1. NCBI lineage: Eukaryota > Viridiplantae > Streptophyta > Magnoliopsida > Malvales > Malvaceae > Gossypium > Gossypium bickii. The sequence continues at coordinate 31,280,389 of CP106712.1, forward strand.
TCATGCATTTACTACTCAATTTATAACATTTACAAATAGACCCTTTTTAGGTGTTTTAATGGTAACACCTTTCAAAAATGTTGATTATCTAATAACCACAATTCATTTTCCTCCCTAAAAGCTCAACAAAAAATATAAACACTCTCGTGGAAAATCCCTAAAATTTCAACCATTTTGCAAAATAGTCCCCTCTTTAGCTAGCTTAAGCTTTAGTGGTTCCAAAAGTACAAAAATTATCAAGAAAGACCTCTAAAATCACTTGCTTGAAAGAGGATTGCTTGGCTGAAAGTTTGAGCTTCAAAAACCTCTATTTTCCTTCAATGTTTGGTGGAAGAAGAAATGGAAATAGTAAAATATGACAACTCCTTTATTTTATCTTATTTTATTCATTTTAGTCACCTAATATCACCAAATTTTTGACCAATTTAATGCTCTTGTCCCCCTTGTCCCTATGGCCAGCCAACACTCTATCATTGCCTTAATTGCACATTAAGGACCTCCAATTTAATATCCCATAGCTATTAGACACCTCTAGCTTGTAAAATGGAACTTTCGCATTTTATGCGATTTAGTCCTTTTTCACAATTAAGCATACAATCACGAAAATTAAAGCACCAAAATTTTCATGCATCTTATAATCATGCTATAACACATAAAATAATATTAAAATAATTTTCTTCAACCCCAGATCAGTGGTCCCGAAACCACTCTTCCGACTAGCCCAAAAATCGGGCTGTTACATTTTAAGTGGTCAAATATGACTAACCTCTCTTTTCTAAGACCTTACCTGGTGCATAGTTCAAATTCACTTATTTAGTTTTTCCCTTAATAGAAAAACTGTGGAGAATCAAAATTGTTGATTTTATGAATAAATGAATGTGAATATTATAAAATTGTCATAGCATGTCATGCATATATGAGATAAGCATGCCATATAGTTTAGGAAAGAATGTCACATGTACTTGTCATGTATATATTGACCATTCATCATTGAAACCGAAAATTAGAAACCTTGCATACTTTCAAAATATTGAGTGGGAGAAGATCTCTAAATAAGACCTATGACCTCCATCAATGGTCTCTTGTGCTGGAATGAAATGGACTTGTCCCAAGGTAGATGTTTTCATGTGTATTTCATTTAGAAGACTTCCTGAAAGTAAGCAAAATTTTATGATGATCATATGATAGTTGGACCGACCCCTTTGGTAGGTATTATCATGCAGTACATTGACAAATTTCGTCTTCAAATAGGACAATTAGTCACAGTATGCTACTCCGTGAGATTGTTCCAAGATGACTCATAAGTGGTCCATGATGCTATAAGTGTTGAGTTGATGGTTATGCACTCAAGATCATCTAGTTAAGTAACACCCAAAGGGGCTATGCTTAAGTAACACGATTATTAGTACGTCTGAATGCCTAAGGAATTAGATTCATGTACTAATTGGATGTAAATCCATGTATTTACTAGTTGATTATTATCATCCTAAGGTGGCTTGATTCAATGAGTGTGGGAATTATCATTGCAACGTCTTACAAATGTTTTTCAAGGTTTAATGTAAGACGCATGCATCATCTTAATCCACATCGTAATATTGCAAAAATATTCACACATTTTCTTGAACAAAGATATTAATAAATGAATATTTTATTTTCAGTTTGAAAAATGGCATATAGTCCCTTATTAAACATACTCACCAAAAACAAATTGTACGGAAATAACTACAAGGAATGGAAAAGGAACCTGACAATTGTCTTGGGCTATGAGAAACTTCAAATAGTTATTGATGTTAAGTGCCCTTCGACCACTCAAATTGAGGCTAGAAAATGTTGTGAAGAATTTGAGGAGATACCTCGTTGCAATATGTTGGTAAGTGTGACCAACACTTTGTATATTCAACTAGAGAGCTGTAAGATTGCTAAAGCGATTTTAGATACGCTAGAAGACTATTGGATCTGGTGCTCTAAGTGTAGTATTTTTGTCAATGTACACTTGTAATCTTTTCAAATAGATTAGTTAATAAAATTATTCATGAAGTACATTAATACTTTGTATAATGTCCTAATATGATTTTTGCACGCAAAGCAAAATGAAAGCATATGTTTCTCATTGGTTTGTCCAATGTTTAACTAATACTAAGCGACATTACGTGGTTGGATTGCAATACAAGAAGAAAAAATAATACTAGTAGATGAACCTAAATATGTCCTTAGTCTAATAGGAAATATAGTAGATGAACCTAAATATGTCCTTAGTCTAATAGGAAATATGGTAAGCAATTAAAAGACTAGTATGCCATCTATCAAGTCCAATTGCAGAGATGCTTTGTCTGTGGCATCGAAGCGGATGACTCCTAGAAGATAGAGACATAGATGCGATTGACTAGATTGACAATACATGAGATATGAACTAAGATAAATAGATTCTAAACCTGTTTATGGATTTATTCACTTGTGAAGTTCATAGTGTGACATACCTAAATCCTAAGTGGATGATGGACTATGTATGTGTGACTTGTGCACTTTGATGTAAGTAAAAGCCTGAGTTCAAATAAATGAGGAATCGAAAGCTAGTATGTTGGGTGTACGACTTCTGCAGTATGTAGTGCCATTCACAATAGTCAAATTCATAGCTTGATACATGGTTAAATGATATCTTCTCATAGGCATTACATGGTTGATGAAAAGTAAATATGGCCACGGGTAGTTCGTCTTTTTGATGGATGACTTGATCACTGTTTGATAGTAATTGAGTTTTCATAAAGGAAGATGTAATGATTATATTGGGAGAGCGGATATTGTCCCAAAGATATCAAGGACATCCTATGAGGGTATCACACTTATGACAAGGTCGTTGGACAAGTACTAAATAGTTGCTTTCACAATGGTATGCCGTTGGGGAGAGCTCAGTCACAATACTATAGTGGAATGACTTCGTGACTAAATGAGTTTATAATTAATATGCGAAAAGTCAAAAAATAATTATAAATAATTTGAGCCTTAATTACATATGTCCAGTTAGTCCCTCTGTTAGCTCGTTGAAGCTAGAAATGAATTATGAGTTTGAATAGAAATGAATAGAATGAATAGAAAAGGGAAATGAAAAACATTCAGGAATGATTATGGTTTTTTTTTTTTTTTCAAAATCGAAGAATTGATTCATTCAGAAATGAGTGTTGGTTTCCAAAAATGGAAATGGAAATGCAAATGATCCATTTGTGATTCTATATGGATTGCTTAAAAATGATCGAAAGAATGGGTTTATGTTTTTGGATTGTTTTGAAGCCTGAAAATGAAAATAAACAATTCGTTCATAATGAACATGTTCAGTTGTGAAATATTGAACATATTTTCTAAAAATTTTAGCAGGGGCAAAATTGTCGAAATTTTACTGAGGGTAAAATCATTAATATTTTGCTGGGGCAAAATATGGATGAGAAAATAGTTTTATATACAAATATTAAAGCTTATTTTTGAAATAGTTAAATTGAATCGGGTTGGATCACATTATAGAGTACTAGGTCAAAAAGGCCCAAAAAGTACTCGTAATTAGACCCGACGTGAGAGAGCCTAAAATTCCCTCATGGACATGAATGGGCCGCAACCCTAGTAGGAATAATAGCGTGTGTTTTCCACCCTTGTCCTATTGTAAGTAGAATAATGGTTTTCTATTTGAAATAAACCATTACAACTCAACAAGGGTTCTACATTATCTTCTTATAAATAGATGGTATCAATAGAGTTATTAACATAGCTTTGAGAGATTGTTATTATACTAAAAAATAGATAGAATTTATTCTCAACTAGTACATATTTTTTTGGAATAGCAATTCTATTAGTTTCAATTAAGAAGAGAGAATTTGCATTTTCACCCCAAAAGGAGAGAATTTTTTTTTTTTAATTCTGTGTTTCGATTCATTTGGTTCGAGCCCACACTCAAAGTAGTTTGTGGCACAAGAGTAGTGGAGAAGATCATTTAGTTGAAAGTCGTGAACAACGAACATCCACTAAGCAAAAAAAATAGGTACAAATTTAGTTAAGGTTTATTGCTATACATATCACAAACCGGGTCGGTTTTCAAAATTTTAATTTTCTGCTTCGTAAGAAAATCATTTTCAAAATCAAGATTTTTCCAACAATTGGTATTATATCTAGGTTGTGCTATGTTTATGGTGTAAATCAAGACCAACTCTCTCTCTCTTCATCTTGTTTGATTAATATTTGATAAGATCTGACATTCTTGTAATTATTTGCATGTTTAGGGCAATGTAAGTGAATGATGCAATATTATATATATTTTTATATAATTATTCTTTTTGCCATGGTTTTGGTTCTTAGGAAATAAACCGTAGACTATCATCTCCACGTAGGATTATTTTTTATTTATAGAATTCTTGTGAACTAGAAACGAACATACGAAATAAATGTAATTTTTCAAAAAAGGAGTCCATGACAAGGAGGAGATGGAGTGATGGTAGTCGAAGACACAAGGAATGCCTTGTGATGAAAAATTATGTATTTTTTTCATTTTTTAATTATTTTCTAAAAATAGAACAATGGAAACCTAAGTTGAGAAGTTTATTTTATTACTCATCTCTTTATATATCTATTTTATAATTTTTTATGATATAATTGTGATCTATATGTATGAGATGATCCACAATTGATCTATTAAAGATAAGAAATGTGATAATGAGAAAATACATGTGTTGTATTGTTCCATTCACTTTTTTAGGTTATTCGATTACTGTGGGAAGTGTGGTGATGAGAAGGTGCATGACCAGGATTGGATCTTGTATGGAAATGCTTGATTGTTAAGTGGTTAATATGACTCACCTCCATTTCTTGCAAAGCTACAGGGTACACTATTCAGAGTCATTTCTTTTGTTTTTCTCTTAAAAGAAAAAATATGAAGAATCAAAATAGTTTGATTGGCTCTTGTGAATAACTGAATGTGAATATTATAAAACTGTCATATCATGTCATGCATATATGAGGTAAGCATGCCATACAGTTTAGGAAAGAAGGACACATGTACTTGTCATGCATATATTGATCATACATGATTGAAACTAGCAATTATAAAAACCTTACTTGCTTTTAAAAATATTGAGTGCGAGAAGGTCCCTAAACAAGACCTATGACCATTATCAATGGTCTTTTGTGATGGCATGACAAGTGCACTACCCCATAGTACGATTGCTATGCGGATTTCACTGAGGAGATTTCTTAAAAATAAGAAAAATTCTCTTGTGATGAAATAATAATTGGATTGTCCTTTGTGGTAGGCATTATCATGTGATAGGTCAAGAAATTCTATCTTCAAAAGAGGTCAACTAGTCAAACCATGCTACTCATTGAGATTGTCCTATGATGACTCATTTGTGGTGCGTGATGCGATAGGTTGTGAGTTGATGGTTACACACTCAAGATCTTCTAGTTAAGTAACTCCCCACGGAGCTCTACTTAAGTTAGAATGATGGCAAAATGTTAAACGATTATTAATACGTGTGAATACCTAAGTAATTAAATTCTTGTACTAATTGGATGGAAATCCATGGTCTTACTAGTTGATCATGATCATCCCATTGAAACACCCCAAACCTGGCCCACGAGCTTTGACCAGATTTGGTATGTTCCTCAAGTAAACCGGTTCAAAGTTCTTTTGTTACTTTGGGAAAATAGTGTGTTTTGAAAGAAATATTGTTTTGGGTTGGGCTCGAGTAGAAAACAAAATCGTTTTATAATGAAAGCCCTTTTAAATTTTAGGTGATAAAACATATAGAATACATTTAAAATAAATTACTTAATCTTTAACTTAATAAAAATTTCGTAACATAATAAATAAAACAGAAATAAAATAGTGCACTATGGCCTTATGGCCTTATTACATCAAGTAAATCCAAATAATTCGGAGTACTTAAAAATTAATAGTCCATAAAAATAAAAACTTCATGTTGAGCATGGCTACCACAAGTTCTGTCGTCCCGGTCCATTACTGTTCATCACCTGAAACATGGTCCCACAACGGGGTGAGTCAACAGACACAATGTGTACACAACACTAAATCATAACAGAATTAGGCATAACAAATATTACACATTCATATCATAGCATACAAATTATGATGCATTCCCAAACCCAAACCTAACAAGCCATCCGCTACACTCCCCCGTACCAACCTGTACACCGTGGGGACTACTAAGTCGACCCTCCTTCCGCTACACTCTAAATCGCGGTCTTAGGTCACCGCATTTGTGGTCTTAGGTCACCACATTCAGATATTGCGCTTTTAGGTCACCGCATTCGATTCATCGTGGTCTTAGGTCACCACATTCGGATACCACGAGCTCTTAGGTCACCGTGTTCGTGGTCTTAGGTCACCACATTCACTTCCCCTTTCAATAAACCATATGCCCCATTTTGTAATATGCATTAATATGCCAAAGTTCACATTCTTATTCTCATGTTACAAATAACATATTTCATATTCCTAGTAGGAGTAGGAAACGTACCAGAGTACTTAGTACCATAACATGGTACCTTAGCCACTTTCTTATTCTTAATATCACATATTTTAATTAGACATAGCCACTTATTAAGAATTAGTGTGGGGTACACACCTGATTCGCTTAGCAAATTCCTTAAGATCCCGTAATCTGATCTACCGCTTAGATCCTTAATCCCTACATTTGATTAATCACTTACTAATTTAATAAAAAGCCATTCGGCCATAAATCCAAATCCTAGTAGGATTAGTATACTAAAACTTACCTTGTTGCCGATTGACTTAAGAATCAAGTCCCGAAATCTCTGCTATACTCTTCTTGCATTCAGCCAAGCATTGAATCACTTAAATAAATTAGTTTCGGCTTTTCAAACGATTATGAAATAGATCTAGTTATCAAAACAGGCCTTGGCCGAACATACCTATATGTTTACCCTGCAAATCTTAAATCCCGGAATTGATCTCTTGGTTATAGCTTCTGTCGAAATCCCTAAAATGGCATGTTAGATCAACTTCTAACCTTTAATCACAATCAATGACCCTTGGCCGAATGTCAGATATGACTTACCTTGATGGTCAAATCCCGAGGATCTTTTCCTTTATAGTCAACTATGGCAAAAATCCCGAAAGAATCGTTCCAAATTTCGGCAAATAAGAATATTGATGGGATTAGTCCTAGATTTCGACAAATCTAAAAGAAAAGAATTGAAATCCAAACTTGTTTTTACCCTTTCTTGAAGAAATCGACAAAGACTTCTATGCTTGAAGCCCACAAAGATTCGGCTTTTGATGGATTGGAAAGAAAAGAAATTGGCTAATGGTGATATCTTGAATTTTCTGCTTTGGCTAACAAAAAAGAAGAAGAACAAATGCTCTAGGAAATTCGCGGAGAGAAGGGTTAAGAGAAAGAATGATGAATGGCCCTCTTTTCCTTATATAGCCGAATTTACTAACTTAGAATCCCTTACTTGGCCATCACTCTTCTATTTTGATAGCTTTATCTCTTTAATTATCTCCTAAAATAAAAGATAATTCAGCAACTATCCTTACTTAGCCGAAATTATTAAACTCAAAGTCCCTTACTTGGCCATCACTTCTCCCTTATTTTCCTAATTAAAGAATAATTCCTCATTTATCTCTTGAAAATAATCTAAAATAAATCCATTATTTATCCCTTATTTATCCACTATTTATCTCTTAAAAATAACAGAATAAAGGCTCCTAAATTATAGCCTTGTGCCGTCCCTTGCTTCTACTCTCTGCTGCAAAATAAAACTTTTTATTTTCCTTCCCCTGCAGCTCGAACCTTGGCCCAATACCCCAGTATGTAGTGCCATTTCCTGAGGCCCTAAGTGGCATCTCCAGGCCACTTTTCCAAGCCTGTTTGCGTGTCAAATTTCACATACTTTTTCTCTTAAGGCCACCTTGCCTTAATTTCCTCTTTTAAACTTTAAAACTCAACATTTCTAAGTCATTTCTAAGTTTCCAAAAATTTTCGTTTGCCTCTTTAAACTTTACATTTCCTTACATTTCTAAGTTTCCAGAAATGTTCACTTTCCACTTTTGAATCATTTCTAAATCATTTCCGGGTTTCCAAAAATGTTCATTTCTAAATCATTTCCATGCATTTCCAAGACAAGACATTTCCTTCCATTTCCAAGTCATTTCCTTACATTTCCAAGATAAGACATTTCCTTCCATTTCCAAGTCATTTCCTTACATTTCCAAGACAAGACATTTCCTTCCATTTCCAAGTTTCCAAAAATGTTCACTTCCCTCTTTTGAATCATTTCTAAATCATTTCCAGGTTTCCAAAAATGTTCACTTTAAACTTAACATTTCCATACATTTCCAGGTTTCCAAAAATGTTCAAAATACATTCATAACACATAAGACATGTCATTTCGTACAATTAAACCGAAAATGCATAGGCCCTTTTCAGGATGTTACACCCATGGTGGCTTGATTCAATGGGTGTGGGAATTATCGCTGCGACAACTTACAAATGTTTTCAAGGTTTAATGTAAGATGCATGCATCAATTAAATGCATATCGTAATGTTGCAAAAAAAATTTCAAACATTTGTTTAATACAAAGATACTGATATATGAACGTTTTTATTTTCAGTTTGAAAATGGCACCAATCCCCTTATTGAACATACTCGCTAAGAACTAACTAAACAAATACAACTATAAGGAATGAAAAAGAACCTTGTAATTGTCCTAAGCTGTGAGAAATTTAAAACAGTTCTTGATAGTAAGCGCCCTCCGTCCACTTAAGCTAAGGCTAGAAAATGCTAGGAAGAGTCTAATGAAATAGCTCATTGCTATATGCTAGCAAGCATGGCCAACACCTTGTATCGAGAGTTATAAGTATTAGCTAAACCCTATGCAACATGATATGACATACGTAAACAAAAAGATCTCAATGGGCATGCTTAACATAGAATCAAATTTTATAAACAGAAATAGTAGGCATGGGTTTTCTTTTCATGCTTATCAGAACATAAATAATAGTATCCGTGATATAAGATTTACTTAATCACAATTGTGCTATTTGATCACATAATATGAATGTTAGAACAAACATATAAATTCATCCATCATAATATAAAACAGAAACCTATTTGTGACATCATGGATTTTACAGATCAAAGTTACTTACTTGGTAATGATCCAATTAAAGGATTTGTCAATCTCTATGAATACTCAAGGAGAGGCAGAGATGGAGGAGATGGTGGTGCAATGGTGGTGGGTTGGTGTTGAGATGTTGGCTAGCGATGGTGATATGGTGGAAAAAAGTGGAAGAATGGTAGCTAAATTAGGAGTAGATAAAAAAAATGAGAGAAAAGAATGGACGAGAAGAGAAAACAAAATGTTTTTTGTTTGTCAAGTTACATTGGATGACAAAGGTCAATAAGGGAGGTAAAAATGGCAAGGAGTGACTCAAGGGAAAGAAAAATGTGGGGGAACAAGCGCAGTAAATAGGGGAAGAAGAAAGAAAGGTGGAGAGGAATAAGGGAGGAAAGAATCTTTCTTATAAGGCAAGTAGGTGGGACGACATAAGGGGTTGACCAATGAATCAAAATCAAAAGAAAAAATAAAATGGGAGAGGGGAGTCGACTTTGGGACCTAAGGGGAACTAGCTATGCTCTTAACCACTAGGCCAATGCTTATTACTTGCTCATGAACTAGCAAAATTAAAAAAAAAAAGGTGTGAGAGGAACTTTTCAGCAAGCTCCTCCCATGTTGTACTTGAACCCGAAGCTTACGAATCTAACCAAGAATAAGGGTTATCAACCAAGGATATGGGGAACAACCAAAGACGGGTAGTGTCATTTGCTGATGTCATGAACTAACTAAAATACGAAAAAGGCAAGCGCACCTATCGAACAGTAGTATAGCTATTGTGAGTTCGGAATATCGTATCCACAAGGACTAAGAGTACTAGTAATTACTATCTTTTTATTATTTAGCCTAATAATTAAAGGGGTGTTTTAATCTAAAATTAAACTAACTAATTAACTATGAGCGTGATATAGATAAAATTGGAAAAATATTTCAAGAAAACTAATGAGAGAGACAATACCCAAGGAAAGAATCCACCTAGATTTCACTTATTATTCCGATTCTGAATAAAACGATTTATTCACTTGCCTTGATCCGTAGAAATCCCTAAATTATGTTAGTATCTCTTTTGAGACTAAGAACAACTGACTCTAGGTTGATTAATTAAAATCTCTTTCTAATTAAAACCCCTATTGTTGCATTAACTCGATCTATGGATTCCCTTATTAGATTTGAATCTAATCCAGTAGATATATGTCGTCCTATTTCTAGGGTTGCAATCAACTTCGCTTAATTATGCTAGATCTACTCTTAAGCAGGGACTTTTGCTCCACTGATTAAGTACATCAAACTTGGATTGATATCCTAAAAATATTAAGGCAAGGATTAAGAACACATAATTAAGAAAAAAACAAGTATTTATCATGTAATTCTGATAATTAAATAATAAGATCCATCATAGGTTTCACCCTCCCTAGGTATTTTAGGGAGTTTAGTTCATAATGTAAAAGGAAAACATCTTACAATAGAGAAAATAACAAGACATAAAGAACCCAAAAACTTCTAAGGAAATTGAATGGAGATCTTCAATCTTGAAGGAGATCCTACTTTTGAATTGAGTCTGACGGCTTCCTTCGAGTAATTTCTTCGTTCTCCTCTGCCTATCTCTTTATGTCTTCTTCTAGTATTTATTTATAGACTTTTGAATGCTCAAAAAACCCTAAAAATTGGCTTTTTCGTGTGTTTGGGAAACAGGGAGTGATATCAAAATGGGCTGGCACATGGGCGTGTGGCTTGCACGTGTGGATCACATAGGCGTGTGCCCAGCCCGTGAAACACGCCAAACCTGGCCCACAAGCCTCTACCGGATCTGGCATGTCCCTTCAGAAAAACTTAACTTAATTTGTTTCATGGTCTAGTAAGATAAGTTGATTTATTAAAACAAGTTTGAAAATTTAGTGAGTTGGAAACCGAGTTGTAGTTCAGTTTGTACTTCTTTAAAAAAGAAACGTTCCCTTCATTTCTAACAAATTGAAAGCAATGCCAGATTTTAGAGCTTATTAAGTTGAAAACCGTAGTGGATTAAGTGTTAAAACATTTGAAGTTGTATTTAGTTACCTATTTGCCGTTTATCATTTGAAAATGAAACTTAAAACATAAAATTTTAATAGTTAGGTAGTGGCCTTATTGCAACTGAAAAAAATAAAACCTAAAATAAATCGCGAAAACATATTACAGAAAACGTAAGAAGTTCAAACATAATAAAACTCGAAAACGTTGAGTATGGTTACCACATAGTCCTCGCTGACCCGGTCCATAGCACTAAGTATCACCTGCAAAAGAAAGATAGCCCATGAAGGGTGAGTCAATAGACTCAATGTGTAACAGCCAGCACAAAGTCCCAATCGATTCTAGCCTTAATCTCAAGCAATTTCGGCAAAGCCCATCTTTAGTCATATTCGGCCATAGGGCCACAATATAGCATACTTATCATAGCATAATAAATCACATATACATAACATGGAAATGCAACCCCGAACCCACCTAGATATCCAACCTCTACAAACCACCTGTACCTGCCGATCACACCATGGGGATTACTAAATCGACCCTCCATCCGCTACACACCCTCGAAGGCAATCGCTGCAGTCAACTGCACATCGCCCTTATAACGTGGCATAGCCACCAGATAATGTGACAGAGTCACCGGATTCATAATATTGTGACATAAGTCACCGGATAATGTGGTAAAACCACCAAAACACTTCCCCTTTATCGTTATCACCCATATGCCCATGCATCATACAAAATATACAGATATCATGCAATATACCTTACCCCAAAGTCATAACAAAATTCCACATATTTTCATATCAAGGTTTATAAACATTATTAACAGAGTGTTAAGGGGTAACGTACCTAAACGTGCTGTACCATTGAATGGTACCCTTAGCAATGTTATTCATATTTTTATTAACACATATTTAACATTAATACTATTAATCTATCGAAAAATTAGTGTGGGGTTACACAGCTGATAACAGTGAGAACGACACACTCGATACCAACACTCTCGCTAGCAGGGATAACAGTGATCTGCTTATCCCTTTCTGATGCTGGCCCACAACCCGGTGGCCAATCACCTACGGCAGAAACCAAGTGTTTCTTGAATCTAGCGGTAGGAACTACCCCTTTCTCTCCTCCACTGGTACTCGCACCCATTGAGGAACACTTAATCAAAACCCGGTTAATCGACATATGAGATCTAAGCAAAATACAATCTATAACTTAACTACCCTTACCGAAATATATCTGAATCCCGAGACTCCTCCTTTATTTATGTCGAAAACCCCCTAAAATGCCATAGTTAGAATCGGCAACCCTCAATAAGTAATATGGCCGTTGGCCGAATACTACAACTCCCTTACCTTCCTCGATTAAATCCCGAAAACTATCGTCTGCCCTTGAAGTGGTCGAAATCCCTACATAGCTTAAGTTAGAGTCGGCTTTATTGTATAAAATCTATAAGAATGGCCCTTGGCCGAATGTCACATCTTGCTTACCTTGGATATCAAAATCCCGAAAGATCTCCTTCTAACGTTGGCTACAAATGAATCCAGAAAGATCTCCTTCATGGTTTCGGCAAAATAAGTACAAGGGATTAGATTCTTAGATTTCGGCTAACCACAGGAAAAAGAAAGAGAAACCAAATGACAGTTAACCCTTACCGAAATCGACTGAACATCTTTTCTTGGAACACAGAGAGATTCAGCCACAGTAGATGGTTGATCGGCTTTGAAGAATTAATAGAAAAAAGGAATCGATGAGACAAAGATATGATTCGGCTTTTGATCTAGTGAATAAATCGGCTCCAAAGGGGTAGAGGTGCAATCCGCTATGGATAGTAATGGCAAGAAATATGGGATTCGGCTTTAAGGACAAGTGAGCAAATCGGCTATTGAAAGAATCGCGAGAAGAAGAAGAGAAGAATGATGGTGTGGCTCAAGTTAAGATTCAACTTGGGGGATTTTGGCTACTAGGTGAATTCAGCTTTTATCAAAAGAATGGAGAAGAGATGTTTGGGACCTTAAGAGTTGCGGTAATGGTGGGAATGAATGAAAGAGAGGTTTCAGCCTGAAGATGAGTAAAGTGAAGAAGATAACGGAGAAGAAAGTGACCTTAATGGTCTTCCCAAATTAGGCTAAAGCAAAGACAATAGAGGAGACTTTGAAAGGTTTCAGACTACCACTTTCGGCACAAGTCTAAGGGAGGAAAAGAAAGCTAAAATGTACCTAAAACCCCTTACGCCAATTCGGCACTTAGCTCCCCCTTGCATGACCGAATATGCCCCCTCCAAAGTCCCTTTTGCGGCCAACTCTTCCCTCTCTTCTCAAATCCCTTCTTTTTCTCCTACTTTTCCTCTTCTCCCCTCATTCAAAATAGTTTGAATGAGACCATAATTATCTTCCCTATTAGCCGAATATTCAAATGAATTTGACCAAATCAAATGCTCATCCATTCAGTGTCCCTGTGCCGTCCAACTCCTCTCTTGCCTGACGCAAAAAAGCAACCCCAAAATGCTCCCCTTGCTGCTCGAACCTAGGCCCCTTCTCACCCCCTGAGGCATCACCCTCCTGTACTCTAAGTGGCGCCTCCCTTGCCACTTTACGAGCTGAGTTCTTGTGTCTTAGTCCACATACTAAACTCTTTAAAGTCTAGCTCCCTTAGCTCTCCTTTAAGACTTAAAAATCCAATATTTTTCTAAGGCATCTACCTACTCCCCAGGGTTTCCGAAGCCCCCAAAACACCTACAAACCACACACAAGCATGCTACTACATACATTCAAGTGAAAACGCATAACCCCTAAATCCCGGATATTACAGTTCTACCCCCTTAAAATAATCTCGGCCTCGAAATTACCTGGCTAAAATAGGTGAGGGTATTGCTACTGCATTGCCTCCTCCGGCTCCAAAGAAGCTTCTTCCGATCCATGGTTACGCCATAACACTTTGACTGGAGGAACTAATTTTCTCTGCAACACCTTCACATCCCCTTCCAAATTCTAAATCGACTCTTCCTCATAGGACAAGTCTGGTCTCAGCTCCACGTCTTCAACTGGTACTACATGAGATGGATCCGATTAGTAACGACGTAGCATCGAAACATGAAACACATCGTGCATCTGCTTCAATTCCGAAGGCAACTCTAATCGATATGCCATCGGTCCAACCCGCTTCAAAACCCGATAAGGTCCTCGTAAAACTCGGGACTTAACTTTCCTTACGACCAAATCTCATCACTTTCTTCCACGGTGAAACTTTCAGAAACACCTGATCTCCCACAGCAAACTCTATGTCCTTCCGCTTAAGATCTGCGTACGACTTTTACTCCGCGGATGCCTCCTTCAACCGTCCCCCGAATTACCTTAACCTTTTCTTCGGATTCGCCACAATCTCGGACCCAAAACTCGACGTTCCCTAATTACGCCCCAACACGTAGGAGTGCGACACTTCGTCCCATACAATTGCCGTGCGGTGCCATCTCGAATACTTGCTTGATAGCCGTTGTTGTACGCAAACTCCGCTTAAAGGCAAGAACTCCTCCCAACTTCCTCTCAAGTCTATCACGCAACCCTGCAACATATCCTCTAACACCGATTACCCGCTTCAGATCGCCATCCGATCGCGGGATGAAATGCCGTCATCAAGTCGAACACAGTGCCTAATGCCTGATGCAGTGCTTTCCAAAATCGAGAAGTAAACCTCGGATCTCTATCCGAGATAATCAACACCGCACACCGCAAATTTCACAATTTCTGCCACATACAACTTCGCTAACCTCTGCAGAGAATAGTTAACCCGTACTGGTATGAAATGTGCAGACTTTGTCAACCGATCCACTATCACCCACACTGAATCCTTTTTAGTAGGCGTAAGGGGAAGCCCACTAACGAAGTCCATAGTAATTCTCTCTCACTTCCATTGCGAAATCTTTATTGGCTGAAGCAACCCCGAAGGTACTTGGTGTTCAGCCTTGACTTGCTGACACATTAATCACTTCCCTACAAACTCAGAATCTTCCGCCTTGCACTGTGCCACCAAAACTGATCCCGTAGATCCCTGTATAACTTACTTCCTCCAGGATACATAGCAGAAGGGCTACTATGTGATTCTTGAAGAATTCTCTGCCTGAGTTCCTCGTCCTTCGGCATACAAACCTTACCCCTGAAACACAACACTCCGTCGCTGTTCACACCATAATTTTCCAATTCCCCATTCTGCACTTGCCGTAGCTTAGCACTTAGATCATCATCTGCCAGCTGTCTTTCTTTCACCTGACTCAACCATGTCGGCTTTGCATGTAACTCTGTTAGCAAACTTCTGTCGTCATAAAGGCTAAGATGTGCAAACATCGCCCTCATATCCGACACTATTTTCTGACTTAGGGCATCTGCCACTACATTTGCCTTACCCAGGTGATACTCTATTGAACAATCATAGTCTTTCAACAATTCTACCCACCTTCGCTGTCTCAAATTCAACTCCTTCTGAGTCAGCAGATACTTCAGACTCTTGTGATCCGTGTAAATTACTGACTTCTCTCCATATAAATAATGCCTCCATACTTTTAGAGTAAAGACCACCGCAGCCAATTCTAAGTCATGTGTCAGATAGTTAACCTCATGTAGCCTTAATTACCGGGACGCATAAGCGACCACCTTCCCATCTTGCATCAGAACACATCCCAATCCAGTGTGAGAAGCATCACAGTACACCACAAAATCCTTCCCTACCTCAAGCTGAATCAAAACCGGAGCTTCTGTCAAAACCCTCTTAAGCCCCTCAAAGCTCTGCTGCTGCTTATCTGCCCATACGAAAGGTACCTCCTTTCTCAACAATTTCGTCAGAGGTGCTGCTATTGATGAGAACCCTTCTACGAATCTTCTGTAGTAGCCTGCTAACCCCAAGAAACTGCGAACCTCTGCCACAGACTTAGGTGGTTTCCAATCTAGCACTGCCTCAATCTTCTGAGGATCTACCCTTATCCCTTTTGCAGACACCACATGACCCAAAAACGCAACTTCCTTCAGCCAAAATTCGCACTTGCTAAACTTGGCATACAACTTCTTTTCCCTTAATATCGACAACACAACCCGGAGATGTGTATCATGTTATTCCTCAGACTTGGAATATACTAGGATGTCGTCTATGAACACAACGATGAACTGATCCAAATAGGGTTGGAAAACCTGGTTCATCATATCCATGAACGCAGCTGGGGCGTTCGTCAATCCGAACGGCATTACTAAGAACTCATAATGCCTGTATCTTGTCCGGAAAGCTGTCTTATAGATACCTGCTTCCTTCACCTTGAGCTGATGATATCCTGACCTTAGATCTATCGTTGAAAATACTGCAGCTCCCCTAAGCTGATTGAACAAGTCGTCTATTCTCAGCAACGGATACTTGTTCTTGATCGTTTGCTTATTCAACTGCCGGTAATCTATGCACATACGCATAGTCCCATCCTTCTTCTTCATGAATAGGACCGGTGCTCTCCATGGAGGCACACTGGGTCGGATAAACCCACGATCAAGCAACTTTTGAATCTGAGCCTTAAGCTTAACCAACTCCTTTGGTGCCATTCTGTATGCAGCGATAGATACTGGCGTTGTACCAGGCAACAAGTTAATCCCAAATTCCACCTCACGATCCAGAGGAAACCCTGAAAGTTCTTCCGGAAAGACATCCACAAATTCTTTTACCGTCCTGACCCCTTCTACAGCTGCTTCCTTAGCCTCCAAGGCACTAACAAGCATCAGAAAAGCTACACATCCCTTCCTTACCATCTTCTTTGCCTTAAGGGCAGACACTACATTCGACAGGTAATTCCTTCTCTTGCCCATCACCATAATCTCATTGCCATCGAAAGTTCTCAACGACATGCGCTTAGCAGCACAATCCGTATTCGCACGGTACTTCATTAGCCAGTCCATGCCTAAGATTAGATCAAATTCCCCAAATGGCAGCTCCATTAAGTCAGCCGGAAACTGCTCCCCCTGAACTTCTAAAGGCACTTCCCTAAAGAGTTTGTCTACTACTACTGATTGCCCTAGAGGACTAAGTACAGTCATCTTCCTAGGTACAGTCTCAAAGTTCACATGCAGAGTTCCAGACACCTCACTAGCGATGTAAGAATGAGTTGACCCTATATCTATCAGAGCAATAAAGGGTAATCCAGAAATAAGGAGCGTACCCGTTATGACATCAGGTGCATCACCATCCTCCCTCCGACGAACCGCATTTACCAGACCCGGCTGTCTCGCCTCCGTGTTACCACCATCTCTGCCCGGTGTTTTGCGACCTCTACCAGAACCATTACCTCTGCCATTCAGACCACGACCTCTCGATGGCTGCTGTCCACCTCTGCCAGCCTGATTAAAACCCTGACCTACTGGTCGGCCCCTATCTGTATCCACCGGACAGTCTCTAATCATGTGATCCTTGGACCCACACTTAAAACATCCCCCTGTCTTTTTCCAACATTCTCCCAGGTGCATCTTTCCACACTGAGCACAAGTACGGTACTGTCCTCCCACAGCAACCTGCTGACCTCGCGGCCAATCGACTCTAGGTATCTTTTGAAAATTCCCGAATGACCCTGAAGACCCATAGCTCCTCTTATTCCTACCCTGACCTCTGTCCTGGTACTGTCTCTCAGTCCGCTTAACTTTTTCAGCTATCCGAGCCTTATCCACTAAGATTGCAAAGTCTCTTTCCCGCTACGAGGCAATCAACACTCGCAGCTCGTCTCTCAGTCCATCCTCGATTCTGACACACCGCTCATAATCAGTAGCTACAATCCCTCTGGCATACCGGCTTAACCGTAAGAACTCCGCTTAGTACTCCGCTATTGACTTGCCTCCCTGCACTAAGTTTAGAAACGCCTTTCTCTGCGAGTCTATGTAGCTAGCTTCGACGTATTTCCCCTCAAACTTATTCTTAAAATACCCCCAATCCACTCGATCTGCTGGGGTACCCTCTCTAACAGTGAGCCACCACTGGTAGACCTCATCCCGAAGCAGCGAAACAACACCTTTCAGCTTCTCTTCAGCAATGTAGTCTAGATCATCCATGATCCTCTGGACTGCCCCTAACCAATACTCTGCTACATTCGGAGCTACCCAGATACTCCTCTAAAAACCTCGGCTCCATTTGCTCTAAGTCTCTCAGATACTGACTTTCGAGCCCCATTTCCCATACTAGCTCCTGCCACTCGCTCTAAAACTCGCAAAGATAGCTCTGTGATATCTGCGCGCATCTCCTCCCGTCTCGCTCACCAAATTCCCGCCTCACAACTGGTGGCGGCGCCTTATTTTTGGAACCCTGACCAGACCCGACTGCTTCTGACACAGTCATTATGCCTCTGTCGTACCCACGAGTATTGCGACCACGTCCCCTAGAACTCATGTCTACTATCGCGATTTATCTGTTTTTACGAAATTTTATGCATTAGAGTCTTTTCACTTCATGTTTAAAGAGAAGTTTTATGCAATAGAGTTTTAATCAGTAGTTTTTCCGCAGAAGTACACATACACCTAGGGCTTAATGTCTCTATAGTTTTCCTAGCCTATTATCTATAGTATCACATATTAGCATATTCAAATCAATTTACCAACTAAAGTACTTACCTGGCAGACTTGGGCCGAGAACTCGGTGCCATTCTTCCATAGGACTATTTAAAAAAAATAATTTTCAAAAGCCCTATTTTGGCTCAAATCTTGAAAACGTTGTGGGCTTCAAAACCCAAAGCTGAGTGTTTAAAACTGGGCTCTGATACCAAGTTGAAACACCCCAAACCCGGCCCACAAGTCTCGACCGAATCTGACATGTCCCTTTAGAAAAACTTAACTTAATTTGTTTCGTGGTCTAGTAAGACAAGTTGATTTATTAAAACAAGTTTGAAAATTTAGCGAGTTGGAAACCGAGTTGTAGCTCAGTTTGTACTTCTTTTACAAAAAAAACGTTTCCTTCATTTCTAACAACTTGAAAGCAATGCCAGATTTTAGAGCTCATTAAGTTGAAAACCATAGTGGATTAAGTGTTAAAACATTTGAAGTTGTTAAGGAAAAATATTTAATTACCCATTTGCCGTTCATCTTTTGAAAATGAAACTTAAAACATAAAATTTTAATAGCTAGATAGTGGCCTTATTACAATTGAACAAAATAAAACCCGAAAACATATTAAAGAAAACGTAAGAAGTTCAAACATAATAAAACCTGAAAACGTTGAGCATGGCCACCACATAGTCCTCGCTGACTTGGTCCATAGCACTAAGTATCACCTGCAAAAGAAAGATAGCCCACGAAGGGTGAGTCAACAGACTCAATGTGTAACAGCCAGCACAAAGTCCCAATCGATTATAGCCTTAATCTCAAGCAATTCCGGTAAAGCCCATCTTTAGTAATATTGGGCCATAGGGCCACAATATAGCATACTTATCATAGCATATTAAATCACATATACATAACATGGAAATGCAACCCGAACCCACCTAGATATCCAACCTCTACACACCACCCGTACTTGCTGATCACACCATGGGGATTACTAAATCGACCCTCCATCCGCTACACACCCTCGAAGGCAGTCGCTGCAGTCAACCGCGCGTCGCCCTTATAACGTGGCATAGCCACCAGATAATGTGACAGAGTCACCGGCTTCATAATATTATGACATAAGTCACCGGATAATGTGGTAAAGCCACTAAAACACTTCCCCTTTATCATTATCACCCATATGCCCATGCATCGTACAAAATATACAGATATCATGCAATATACCTTACTCCAAAGTCATAACAAAATTCCACATATTTTCATATCAAGGTTTATAAACATTATTAACGGAGTGTTAAGGGGTAACGTACCTAAACGCGCTGTACCATTGAATGGTACCCTTAGCCATGTTATTCATATTTTTATTAACACATATTTAACATTAATACTATTAATCTATCGAAAAATTAGTGTGGGGTTACACACCTGATAACAGTGAGAACGACACTCTCGATATCTACACTCTCGCTAGCAGGGATAATAGCGATCCGCTTTTCCCTTTTCGATGCTGGCCCATAACCCGGTGGCCAATCACCTACGGCAGAAACCGAGCGTTTCTTGAACCTAGGGTAGGAACTACCCCTTTCCCTCCTCCACTGGTACTCGCATCCATTGAGGAACACTTAATCAAAACCCGATTAATCGACATATGAGATCTAAGCGAAATACAATCTATAACTTAACTACCCTTATCGAAATATATCTGAATCCCGAGACTCCTCTTTTATCTCTGTCGAAAACCCCCTAAAAAACCATAGTTAGAATCGGCAACCCTCAATAAGTAATATGGCCTTTGGCCGAATACTACAACTCCCTTACCTTCCTCGATTAAATCCCGAAAATTATCGTCTGCCCTTGAAGTGGTCGAAATCCCTACATAGCTTAAGTTAGAGTCAACTTTATTGCATAAAATCTACAAGAATGGCCCTTGGCCAAATGTCACATCTTGCTTACCTTGGATCTCAAAATCCCAAAAGATCTCCTTCTAACGTTGGCTACAAATGAATCTTGAAAGATTTCCTTCATGGTTTCGGCCAAATAAGAACAAGGGATTAGATTCCTAGATTTCAGCTAACTACAGGAAAAAGAAAGAGAAACCAAATGACAGTTAACCCTTATCGAAATCGATTGAACACCTTTGCTTAGAACACAGAGAGATTCGGCCACGGTAGATAGTTGATCGGCTTTGAAGAATTAATAGAAAAAAGGAATCGATGAGACAAAGACAAGATTCGATTTTTGATCTAGTGAATAAATCAGTTTCAAAGGGGTAGAGGTGCAATCAGCTATGGAGAGTAATGGCAAAAAAATATGGGATTTGGCTTTAATGACAAGTGAGCAAATCGGCTAAGGTAAAGGTTTCTTCGACTTTTGAAAGAATTGCGAGAAGAAGAAGAGACGAATGAAAGTGTGGCTCAAGTTAAGATTCGGCTTAGGGGATTTTGGCTACTAGGTGAATTCGGCTTTTATCAAAGGAATGGAGAAGAGATATTTGGGACCTTAAGAGTTGCGGCAATAGTACGAATGAATGAAAGAGAGGTTTCGGCCTAAAGATGAGTGAAGTGAAGAAGAGAATAGAGAAGAAAGTGACCTTAATGGTCTTCCCAAATTCGACTAAAGCAAAGAAAATAGAGAAGACTTTGAAAGGTTTCAGACTACCACTTTCAGCACAAGTCTAAGGGAGGAAAAGAAAACTAAAATGTACCTAAAACCCCTTAAGCGAATCCGGCACTTAGCTCCCCCTTGCATGATCGAATATGCCCCCTCCAAAGTCCCTTTGTTGGCCAACTCTTCCCCCTCTTCTCAAATCCCTTCTTTTTCTCCTACTTTTCCTCTTCTCCCCTCATTCAAAAGAGTTTGAATGAGCCCATACTTATCTTCCCTCTTAGCAAAATATTCAAATGAATTTGACCAAATCAAATGCTCATCCCATTCAGTGTCCCTGTGCCGTCCAACTCCTCTCTTGCCTGACGCAAAAAGTAACCCCAAAATGCTCCCCTTGCTGCTCGAACCTAGGCCCCTTCTCACCCCCTGAGGCGTCACCCTCTTGTGCTCTAAGTGGCACCTCCCTTGCCACTTTACCAGCTGAGTTCTTACGTCTTCGTCCACATACTAAACTCCTTAAGGCCTAGCTCCCTTAGCTCTCCTTTAAGACTTAAAAATCCAATATTTTTCTAAGGCATCTACCTACTCCCCAGGGTTTCCGAAGCCCCCAAAACACCTACAAACCACACACAAGCATGCTACTACATACATTCAAGTGAAAACGCATAACCCCTAAATCCCATATATTACAGCCTATGTGGAAAATTCTTAGGCCATGTGGATCTTAAAACCCCTGATTTTGCCTTATCTAAGTAATTGCCTTTAATTCAAAACCAACAAGAGTTGACATCCTTACTAAAGATTCACTCAAATCACTCAAAATATTTAAGGTTCAGAACCAAGCACTCAATTGTCAGTTATGAAAAGTCATTACCATAGGCTTGCATGAAAATCAAATCTCCACCACTATAATTTGAGATGATACACAAATCAAAAGGTCTTTAAACGGTTGTAATGAGGCTTCGATTAGGGGTGTGATTAAAGGCTGAAAAAGAAGGTTAGAATCAAGATGGAATTGAAAAAAATAGACTAATGCTGAATAATTACATCAATGGATAACTAATCATGAATAAAAATGAGCTTCTCCTCAAAAATTAAACTGTTCAAGCTCAAGCCTCATAAAACTAAGTAGTAAACAATGTGTATTTTTTTCGAACAATAGAGATATTAAGCAATAATATGCATTTTTTTTTGAATAATAAGAAATAATTTACTAACTGAACAAAAGAACATCGTCAGGTATCTATTCAAATCAAATCTCGACAAAAAGGGAGTCAATAAAATAGGAAAAATTCTTAATGAATCAAAATGAATAAGTTATGGGTTAATATTAAGAGTAAATTAAGAATGGTGTTTTAGGCTCGAAAGGGGTTCACTAAGGGTTAATTATGAAGATAGGCTTTTTTGGGACAAGTGGGTTAAATCCTAAGTGCCTTTACCATCTCAGTATATCAAATCAAAAGTGTGGTCTCAACATGTATAATCGAAGCAAGTTCCAGAATAACCAATCAGTATTGACACACTCATAACCAACAATAAAGTGAGCAAGAAAAGTGTATGCTTTAAAGGCTCAAAATCTCACAAAAATTATGGTTTTTATTCTGAAAATAGACTTATCATGCTTGATTCTATAATGTCTTAAAGTCTAAACAATCAATGCACAATTACCTATGAATTTAATCTAAAACATATCAATAAAAATCACAAATCAATAAAAATTCATTCTAATAGTAATATAAGAAAATTACTTAAGAACAATACATAATTCAGGGATTTTCTAATAATCATATAAAAAACCTCCCCACACTTAAGATATACATTGTCCTCAATGTATGAATATATATAATGACAGTGTAAGTAGAATACATAAGAGAGGGAGAGAAGTGAAACTGCCCTAAATTTTGGATGAAGTCCTCAAATTAGTGACTAGAGGAATTGTAGAGAAGGCTAAATATAGTGTATGATTCTGAGCAAGCTATTAAGAAAATAAACACAACTGGTGGAGAAGTTTAAAGGATTAATCGATTAGGAATAACCATAATAACTAAAATAA
Organism: Gossypium bickii; assembly: GCA_025503065.1. Lineage (NCBI taxonomy): Eukaryota > Viridiplantae > Streptophyta > Magnoliopsida > Malvales > Malvaceae > Gossypium > Gossypium bickii. The sequence goes on from CP106712.1 coordinate 31,303,745, forward strand.
ATTTCAAAATATAATAGACAAGTCTTTAAAAGATAATAAAAAACATAAAATAAAACTAGAAATAGATATAGAAATAAGATAAAACAAGAAGACAAAATAAGAAAAGAAAAAAGGGGTTAGGGTTTTTATGTGGTGACACGATTGTGTGAGGGTCCCTGTTGGGACACTCGGTCGTGTCACATGCTCGTGTGGCTTGTTTTCAACACGTGTTCATCGAGGGAAAAAAATAGCCCAGTCTTCACAAGGCCTCGGACATGCCCGTGTGTCCAGGTCGTGTGGTTCACACAGCCGAGTCGCAAGGCCATGTATATCGTCCTTCGTTTCTCCCACGCCCGTGTGACCTCCCACATGCCCATGTGGTTATGCCGTGTGTGCAACTCTCTGACTTGTTTTAAAATTCAAAAAATTTTGCTCCAGGTTTCTCACGGCCTAGGACACGCCTGTGTGTCCAGGACGTGTGGTCCACACGGTAGTGTCGTACGCCCGTGTGGTTTAATTTAAAGTCGTGTCTTTGTCAATTTCTAGGAAACATTTAGCCTTGTTTCCATACGGCCAAGGACACGCCCATGTGTCTAGGCCGTGTGGGTCAAAAACTTGCATTGAAACATGAAAAGAAGTAAAAATAAACTAATTAGTAGGATTACTACTCGGGTTGCCCCCTGAGAAGCGCTTATTTAGAGTCTAAGCTCGACTTACCTCTCATTCGCATGTTCATGAATGACATGCATGTATTTTGATGTTTGATGGACGATTATGAAAGTTTGATGTATGTTAAACATCTTTTTTCTAAGTGATTTCCACGAAAAATGTATAAAAGAACCAAATTATAAAAGTTATAAAAATGGTCACACATGAGAGAAATATTGGAAATTGGGGGCTGTTGTAGTTAAGAAAATAATTCATCTTGGCTGAAAATATAAGAAAGTTGAATAAAAAAATCATTTTACGAGCCTATGGGCAAAAGTGTAATTATGTGAAAGTTTAGGGGCAAAATCATAATTTTTCCAAAGTATGATTCATGAGTCAATTTATTCAATCTGAGTATTAAAAAAGTGAAATTGTTATCATAGATCAAGAAACACGATGCTCGGACCAAAACCGATGCAAGAACAAGGTTGTGGACTAAATAGAAAAACTACACACACTTTTGAGTACCGAGGTAAGTTTGTGTGAAATTAAAGTTCATAGTATTTTTATATTTTAAATTGCTTGATCTTATGATAATGAATATCATTTCATGAAAATTGACAAACGAAGCCTCAATGAGAAAATGATGAGAACATGTTCGGAATAACGAGGATACCTATGTCACAACATGAGATAAGGAAGGTCCTGTATAAGACCATGTCTGGGACATGGCATCGGCACCGAATAAGGATGGCCCTGTGTAAGACCATGTCTGGGACAGCCTCGGCACCGAAAGAATATCTCGTGTAAGATAATGTTTGGGACATGGCATTAACATCTATGTACGATCTCGTATAAAACCATGTCTGGGACATGGCATCGGCATCGAGCTAAGAGATTCCATGTAAGACCATATCTACGATATGGCATCGGCATGAAGAAGTGATCCCATAGAAGACCATATATGGGATATGGCATTGGCATCATGATACATGTATGATGAGATTGAGTATCCTTTGATATTCCAAGTAGTTCAATAGGAAAAAGAGCTAAGCATGCAAAGATAACAAAGAGTTAAGCTATACAAAGATGACAAAGAGTTGCATTTAATTTAAGGATGATAATGATTTAAGTTTGTGTTCAAGATATCATAAGTGCTAAATTATGTGATGAAGTGATACAGGTACCATGAGTAAAATACGAGTTATGGAACCGTAATGTGATATGTGATGGGTAAGCATAAGTATGACTAAGTATGTCAAAGTACTTGAGAACTTGTGTTGCTATTGTCCTATGAGATGAATGAATTTTACCATGAGTACTTATGTTGCTATTTTAATTCATGTAAACTTACTAAGCTATATGCTTACCCCTTTCTTTTCCCTTTTCCTTGTAGTAACGCCAAGCTAGTTAGGGGATCGTAGAACGTCAGAGCTCGAATCACACTATCAATCATCTTTTGGTATAGTAAAGTTGATTTATTTTGAGTATGGCATGTATAGGAAACATGGTCATTTTGTTATGTCATATTTGAAAACCAAAGTGTTGCCTATTAATGTACTTAATCATTTTGTAAATGGCCATTGAGAATTGGCCAATATTTGTCAAGTTCCATATATTTAATGATGATGAGTTTTATGAACTGCAAGTTCATGCAAATGATAGAGTAAAATGATGATTTAGAGACTCTTTATAGTGTATTATTGCCATGTTATGTGTTGCTTGTGGTGCTATATGTGTGTTTATGTTTCAGGGTGGTAATTGGCTTGGAAAATAGCCTTATATTTGTCCACATTGGTAGACACATGGGCGTGTGTCTAGGCCGTGTGTGACACACGATTAGCCCTATAGGTGTGTTGATAAGCTGTGTGTCCCCTGTATCAATTTTGCGAGAATTCGATTCGTCACACGGGCCAGCACATGGGCGTGTGCCTAGGCCGTGTGCCCCTTAAGAGTTTGCTGATGTCATAAATAGAATACCCAGGTTTTTAACACACAAGTGAGAACACGGGCGTGTCTAAGCCGTGTGAGGGTCACATGTCATTGACATGGGCATGTGACCGGCCGTGTAAAAGCCCCTGTAGGTTTGAATTGAAAACTAAATTCTGCACAGGCTCAGAACATGGGCGTGTGTGTAACACCCCTAACCCGTATCCCTCGCCGAACTAGGGTTGAAGACGTTACCGAATAGAAATGTCATACAATTGAATATTAACCTCAACTATAATGTCCCCTTAGTAGGTCATCGAGACCTAAAACATGCTATAAACTGGGTTGGGACTAAACCGGAACACTTACAAAATTTCATGGAAATTAAAAACTTTTCTAAGTTTTAGGGGTTACACGCCCGTGTGGGCAGGCCGTATGCCTCCCACGGCTGCTAGACACACCCGTGTGTCCTCCCCGTGGTTGAAACTGACTTTGCTTCACGGCCACCAAGCATGCCCATGAACTTTGGCCGTGGTCGATCCTGTTGAAAACCACACGGCTACTAGGCACGTCCGTGTACCAAAGCCATGTACTTTTATGCTAGCTAATGACTTTGTCCCACAGTCACCAGGCACGCCCGTGTGCCACAACCGTGTGGCAAAATAGGCCATTTCCAAGGCCAAAATGCCACCCACATGGGTCTTACCTACAAGCAAAATCATCAAGACACCTCATGCCTATTTGGCAACCAATAACATACCAAAATAACCATCCAAATTACAAGACTAAAACTCAACTCATCACAAGCATAATTCATTCATTTGCTTAATTAAAACTTGACCATTTCATGAATCAACTAACCATGCCAAAAACATACTTCACATTTCACATTCATTGAAGCAAATTCTCAACTCATAATTAGCCAAATCACATGGCAAAGTTCATATAACAAACTTATATCAAATACTAGCCAATACATGCCATATCTAGTTATATACATTTCCAAAGTGTACCAAAATGAGTTTACTAGTGTGATGACGATCCTTGACGGTCCTGAGCCTTTAGTAGCTTTGACGACCTATAAAATAGAAAAAAAAACACATACAGAGTGTAAGCTTTCCAAAAGCTTAGTAAGTCATAATACAAATAAACTTAACATAAAAGGCATATATGCATAACGTACATTGGCACATAACATTTACGTAGCAAACTATCACATATTTTCTTTTGTTCATATACTTGGCCACAATTGCCACATTTATCCATTCAAGAATCATATGTATATACAATTTCCACATTCATCTATTCAAGAATCATATGTATATACATAACTCTTTCATAATCATTCTTGCATCTCATTCTCGTTCTCATATTCAATCATACTTTTCTTCAAATTAAAGTCATATAGATACTTACCTTTTATACACACTTAGTGTACATACCAAATGTACCTGAAACGAATATACATTCATGTAATGGTTCATAGCTTGGATTTGCTCATTGAACCGTTTGGAATTTAATAGGATACTCGAAAACATAGAATAATCATACAATGCCAACGTCCCAGACGAGGTCTTACATGTAATCGGATATCGATGCCACTGTCCCAGACAGGGTCTTCCACGAATCAATACGATGCCGATGTCCTAGACATGGTCTTACACGTAAAGCTCATATCGATGCCAACGTCCTAGACGTGGTCTTACATGAATAAATATGATGTCGATGTCCCAGACATGGTCTTACACGTAAAGCTCATATCGATGCCAACGTTCTAGACGTGGTCTTACACGAATATCAAATCAACGCCAACATCCCGGATGTGGTCTTACATGATAAAACAGAATAGATACCTTTGTATTCCTAAGTTCATACGGGATTTCTCAGACTTATCACTATATCGACCTTATCTTGGAATTCATATACACAATATCTCATAAGCATCATTATCATCAATAGTCATATGAATATGCTCAATTCAATACAATTACAATTATTTGCAATATGACTTACCTCGGATTTGATTTAACTGAAATGGGAACAGCTACTCGATTACTTTTACTTTCCCACGGTCTAAGTCTGTTTTCCTTAGTTCCTGGTCTAAACATATTCAGAATTAGCCTCTTTTATTCACTAATTCATTCAATTCAATCCAAGGACACACATTTAGGGCTATTTACAAATTAACTCTCACATTTGCATAATTTATCAGTTTAGTCCATTTTTCTCAAAACATAAAATTTACAAAATCATCACACATCCAAGCTTAGCCGAATGCATATATATATAATACAAGCCCATATTTTCCATCAAATCTGCAATTTAGTCCTTCAAATTACTATTTTCTCATTTTAGCCCTAATTAGCTAAATTCATCAAAAATTCAAGAGCAAAGTATGTTCATCTAGCTCAAATCTTTCATTTAACAACTAAATTCATTACAAAGCTCAACATATCATCAATGGAATATCTCATAAACATCATCAATACACAAAATTGAGACATGGGCTTGATAGTTGACAAAGCAACGATTGCAAAAACATAGAAATTATCAAAAATCGAAGTCAAAAGTCACCTTAATTCAAGCTTGCAAGTGCCGAAACCTAGGGTAGTTTTCTTTCTTTTTTTCCTTCAATATTCGGCTAGGTGAAGGATGATAATGGCTTATTATCATGTTATTTTCATTATAACATTACTATTATTTCATTTACTAAATTAACCTTCCAATTAATAAATAAAACAACCATGCATTAAGGATATATTTGTCCATATCCATCCACTAACTAAATAGTGGTTTAATAGCCACATAAGTCCTCACACTTATACAGTCGTAACAAATAGGCATTTTAACATATAGCATACAACTTTCACATTTAATGCAATTCAATCCTTTTGTCAAATTAAACACACAGACAGACAAATTAGCTCACGGAAATTTACCACATGCTTAGTCACATATCTACAGCACAGAAAATAATATTAAAATATTATACAAACTTGGATTTATGGTCTCGAAACCACTATTCCGACTAGGGTATAAATAGGACTGCTACAGTCTGTGACCACATAGCCTGCCCACACGGGCAAAATTTTTTTAAGAGTTTAAAAGTTTTCGGTTTAATTCCGAAACCTTCCGTATGTATGTTTAGGGCCTCGTAGGCCCATTATAAGGATGTTATGTATATGAATGAGAAGTTTTTAATTGAAATGAAATTTTTGTAGCCCAATGTTGTATGTTTAAGCAAGTTAATTTCGGTAATGCCTCGTATCCTGTTCCATAGTCGAACACGGGTAAGGAGTGTTAGATTTAGTGGTATCAGAGCTACGATTTAGTCAATTCTCGAACTAATGTAGCGTATGCATGAGTCTAGCTATACATGCCATACATATAAGTATTTACATAATGATAGTGCGACGACTCCTGACGATTTAAATTGTACTTTTATATAGTAAATGGATCCCGATAGAGCTGTGGCAGATGATGTAAAAATTAAAGCGCCGGCTCCCGTTGAAGGGACGGTGCCAAATGAAAATGAGAATAGACCAACAATTGTAAGTTAGAGAGGAGGAGAAGAGGCTAGGGAAGCCTTTCTCCACATGATGAATGCATGGTATATAGAGTTCGTTCGCACGAACCGGAATGCGCAACCCCCTCCTACCCTACCTAATCCTCAGCCTATCCCTGTAGCTCCCCAAGTGGTAGAAGTGGTAAGAAGAGAAAAAGCTCTAGTTGATAGAATCTGGAAACAATTAGCCAAGGAATTCTGGGCTAGTAAAGACGATGATCTGGAAAGGGCAAAATTCTGGCTTGAAAATACCATCAGGGTATTTGATGAGTTATCTTGCACACCTGAAGAGTGCATGAAGTGTGTGGTATCTCTTTTGAGAGATTCCACTTATCAGTGGTGGAACACCCCTGTCTCGGTTGTACCAAGCGAAAGGATCACATGGGAGTTTTTCCAAGAAGAGTTCCAGAAGAAGTATATTAGCCAGAGGTTTATCGACCAGAAAAGAAAGGAATTCTTGAACTGAAACAATGTAGGATGACAATAACTGAGTATGAGCGTGAGTTTGTAAGGGTCAGCAAATACGCTCGAGAGCGTGTGTCCACTGAAGCCATTATTTGTAAACGATTTGAGGACGGGTTAAATGAAGATATATGATTATTTGTTGGTGTCCTCGAATTGAAGGAATTTGTTGTACTAGTGGACCAGGCTTGTAAAGACAAGGAGTTGGTTAAAGAGAAAAGAAAAGTTGAAATGGAGTCTCGTGACTCAAGAAAAGGACAACTGAAAAAGTTATTTCAATCCTCCTCCAAGAAGTCAAGAGATTTCCCTACCCGATTAGCTACTTCAGCTGGATTTTCAAATAGAAGTAAGGGTAAATAGTACTCAGGGTCTAAAGCACAGACCACTTCAGTTGCTAGTGTTGGTAACACTCGACCTAATAGATCAGAATGCCCATAGTGTGGCAGACGTCACCTCGGTGAGTGCCGAGCGCATGAGAGGGCCTATTTTAAGTGTGGTTCCCAAGATTATTTTATCAGAGAATGCCCTGATATGGTTGAAAAAGAGAAAATTTAGAGCGCAAGATCGAGAAGCACTACTAGAGGGAGACAACAGAGAAACTCGGGAAGTGGAGCGAGTAGTAAGAGTACACCCAGAGAGTAGGCTGCAAGATCTGAGGGTAGAGCTCCTGCAAGGACTTATGCCATTCGTGCTCGCGAAGAGGCGTCATCCTCTGATGTAATTACGTGTACATTTTCTCTCCATGATACTAACGTTGTTGCTTTAATTGATCTGAGATCTACCCGTTCATACATTTCCAAGAAATTAGTATCTAGTATGAGCATGCCTGTAGAGTCTACAGAGTTTGTGGTAAAAGTATCCAATCCCTTAGGAAAAAGTGTATTAGTTGATAAGGTATGCAAAGATTGCCCATTGATGATTAGAGGTCATTACTTTAAGGCAAATCTCATGCTATTGCCGTTTGATGAATTTGATAAAATTCTTGGTATGGACTGGTTAACCACTCATGATGTGACACTAAATTTTGGAAAGAAATACATTGAATTGAAATGTGAAAATAGGGACACTCTTCGTGTTGAATCAGATGAACAGGATAGATTATCTGTAGTGATCTCTTATATGTCTGCCTAGAGGTATGTAAGAAAGGGGTATGTAGCATATCTTTCTTTTTTTATGAACACTAAAGAGATTGAGTTAAGAATTGAATCAGTGCCGATAGTATGCAAGTATCCAAATGTATTCCTAGAAGAATTTCCAGGGTTGCCTCCGTTTAGAGAGGTTGAGTTTGGCATTGAGTTAGCTCCTGGTACTGCACCGATATCGATTGCTCCTTACAGAATGGATCCAACTGAGTTGAAGGAATTGAAGGCACAATTGCAAGAGTTGACGGACAAAGGCTTTGCAAGACCAAGTTATTCTCCGTGGGGTGCTCTAGTGCTATTTATGAAAAAGAAAGATGGTTCCATTAGATTATGCATAGATTATCGACAGCTTAATAAGGTAACAGTAAAGAACAAGTACCCATTTCCAAGGATCGATAATTTGTTTGATAAATTTAAGGGAGCCACTGTGTTTTCCAAGATAGACTTGAGATCCGGTTATTAGTAGTTGAGAGTCAAAGACTCAGATGTGCCGAAAACTGTATTTCGGACAAGGTATGGACACTATGAATTTTTAGTCATGCCTTTCGGTTTAACAAATGCCCCTGCTATGTTTATGGATTTAATGAACCGTATCTTTCGACCATACTTGGATAAATTTGTCATGGTTTTTATTGATGATATACTGATATATTCTTGTGATGAGAATGAGCATGTCGAGCACCTAGATTTTACAAGATAATCAGTTGTATGCCAAGTTTAGCAAAAGTGAGTTTTGGCTCAAAGAGGTTGGATTTTTGGGGCACATTATCTCGGGATATGGAATCCGAGTCGACCCAAGTAATATTTGAGGTATTTTTTATTAGAAATCGCCGAAGAATATATCAGAGGTTAGAAGCTTTCTAGGCCTAGCTGGCTATTACAGACAGTTTGTCAAGGGATTTTCCAATGACGAGATTGTTACAAAAAGATGTGAAGTTTGAATGGACAGAAAAGTGTCAAAAGAGTTTCGAGAAACTAAAGGCATTGTTGACTGAGGCTACAGTCCTAGTGCAACCTTAACTGGGGAAAGAATTTTTAATTTATAGGGATAAATCCTTGAATGGATTGGGCTATGTGCTTATGCAAGAGGGCAAGGTGATAGCATATGCCTCCAGACAGTTAAAGCCGCATGAGAAGAATTAACTGACACATGATTTAGAGTTGGCTGCCATTATTTTTGCATTGAAGATATAGAGACCCCATTTGTATGGTGAAAGATGTCAAATATTCACCGATCATAAGAGCCTAAAGTACTTGATGACTCAGAAGGAATTGAACTTAAGGCAACGAAAATGGTTAGAGCTGATAAAGGATTATGAGCTAGTCATTAACTACCACCCAGGAAAGGCAAATGTAGTCGCCGATGCTTTGAGTAAAAAATCCCTATTTGTATTGAAGGCTACACAGGTAACTTTTTCAGAGAATGGTTCCATTCTAGCTGAATTGAAGGCTAGACCAATGTTCCTTCAAGAGATCTATGAGGCACAGAAAGATGACAGTGACTTGCAAGTCAAAAGAGTTCAGTGTGAGTTGGGTGATGAGTTCGACTTTCGGGTTAATTCTGCTGGATGTTTGATGTTCAGAGATAGAGTCTGTGTACCGAGGAATGATGAGCTTATTAAGAAGATTTTAACGAGGCACATAGCGGATGTCTATCTGTACACTCGCGCAGCACAAAATTGTATAATGATTTGAAGGAATGGTATTGGTGGTCGAGTATGAAGAAAGATATCTCTGAGTTTGTATCAAGATGCTTGATTTTTCAACAAGTCAAAGCTGAACACCAAGTACCTTCGGGTTTGCTTCAAGTTATTATGGTTCCTGAGTGGAAATGGGACCGTGTTACCATAGACTTTGTAATGGGTTTGCCGTTGACACCGAGCAAGAAAGATGTCGTATGGGTTGTGGTAGATAGACTTACAAAGTCAACCCATTTCATGCTTGTACGTGTCAATTATTCACTTGATAAGTTGGCAGACTTGTATGTTTCAGAGATTGTAAGGTTTCATGGAGTGCCTTTGTCGATTATATCGGATAGAGATCTGATATTCATGTCTCGAATTTCGAACAAGTTGCAAGAAGCTTTGGGCACGAAACTGAGTTTTAATATGGCTTTTCACCCCCAAACCGATGGACAGTCAGAGAGATTGATATAGATACTTGAGGATATGCTCCACTGTTGTGTTTTAGAGTTTCAGGGCAACTGGGAAAAGTACTTGTTGTTAGTAGAGTTTGCTTATAATAATAGTTTTTAGTCAAGTTCGGGAATGGCACCTTATGAGGCATTGTATGGATGTAAATTTTGAACACCTTTGTATTGGACTGAACTCAAGGAAAATCAGATTCACGGGGTCGATCTGGTTATAGAAATCGAAGAGAAGGTAAAAATAATCCGTGATTGTTTAAAAGTTGCTTCTGATAGACAAAAATCCTACTCGAACTTAAAATGAAAAGAGATTGAGTTTCAAGTTGGTCATAAGGTATTGAGTTTCAAGTTGGTGATAAGGTATTTTTGAAGGTATCACCATGTAAGAAAGTTCTTAGATTTGGTCGAAAAGGCAAATTGAGTCTGCGTTTTATCAGACCATATGAGATTACTTAGAGGATAGGGCCGGTAGTGTAACAGACCGAATTTGACCCTAATCGGAACAGTGGTTTTGGGACCACGAATCCGAGTCTGAGAAATATTTTAATTTTATAATTTGAGTCTATAATATGTGAATTGATGTGTGTGAAAGTTTCGTATGAAAATTTTATTGTTTGAGTGCTTATTTTGATAAAAAGGACTTAATCGCGTAAAGCGTAAAAGTAGCATGCTAAAGTGAAATGTGTTAAATTGAGCATGGCTTTTTAATATGAGTTATGAAAAGGGTAAATAACCCATTTTATGAGTTAGTGGATGGCCATGGACAAGTTTGCCCTTAAGTTATATTAATTAGTTATTTTTATTTTAAGGTTAAATATGTAAATAAACTAAATAATATGTTATATGTTAAAATAACATAAAAAAAAAGAAGAAGCCATCATCTTTTAGCTCCCATGGCCGAATGTTGAGGAGAGAAAGAAGCTTTGAATCCTTTTGATTTTCGGCTTTTCTAAGCTAAAATTCAAGGTGAGTTTTAGTCGGTTTTTGATAATTTTTACATTTTTGTGATTGTTGCTTCGTATATTACTTGACCCATGCTTGAATTTTGAAATTTGTATGTATATAGGATTCGGCCATTAACATGTTTAAGTGGTTTTGGTATTTGATGGTTTTAGATTAAATATATGTTAAAGATTTACAAGTTTTGTATTAGGAATTTGGTGAAATTTAGTATTTAGGGTTATTTTGTAAAAATAAAAAATTAGTAGGGACTTATTTGCAAAATAAATGGGAAATATGGACTTGTATAGCCCTATTAAGTATTTGGCCATTGAGTTAATTAGTAAAATTTTGTGTATTTTGAGTTTTATGCAAATAGGACTAAATTGCAAAATTGTGAAATAGTGGGGGCAAAATGGTAATTTGCCTATTTGTGTGTTTTGGGACTAAATTGAGATGAAATGTACTTGAATGAGCTAAATTTTAATGTGTTTTAGATCAAGAGCAAAGAAAAACGGAATTAGATCGGGGAAAGACGAAGGTTCTCGAATAGCCGATTCGCACGGACTATCGACAACCGAGGTAAGTCCTTAAGTTGAAACATATCAAAGAATTATTTATGAATATATTAAATAATAAGGTTTGATGAATTTTAGTACATAATTATGTCATGGCTGAATGCATATAGGTATACTAGATTGATTGTTAAAGTTGATTATGTGATATGAATAAGTGTCACGATGTGAATTGTTGGATTGTATAATGACATAATGATTTTATTGGTTTAATGTGAATAAGCTCAATTGAATTGGATATACATATAAAATAATTATGAAATGTGTGTGGAATGTTTGACCACATTGATATGTTTCGGGCTTTAAGCCTAGCAGGCCTAGTGCTGGTGACTTATTACGGGCTCTGAGCCTAGCAGGCCTTGTGCCGGTGTTACTTATCGGGCTTTTACGCCTAGCAGGCTTGATGCGGGTGATATGTTTTACAAAGGAGAAACCTAATTTTGTTTCAAGGCAAACCATAGCAAATGTATCTAGTTAATGGCTGAAGTAATTATGTAAGGTACGTTATGTTTAATGTTACTTGAGTCAAGTTAATACTATGAGAATAGTGTTTTGTACATTTGAGGTTAAGATTGGTGTGAACGAGTATTATATAATTTAATTTGAGTTTGAATGTACTATTATGGAGATTCGGTTTTCAAATAGAAATGTTATGAGTAAAAGAAATTTTAGTACATTAACATGGTTGATTTGAATGCTATATTTATACAATTTGGAGCATGTGATTCTTGTAATATACTTAGGTTAATGAACCATTAATATTCAGCCTTGTATAAATCAATATACTTAAATGTTTGTGTGCAATGTCATAAGTTGAATGATTTAACTGTTTAATGTTTGAATGTTTTATTATTAGGAGCTTAGGACTTACTAAGCTAGTAAGCTTATTTGTGTGAAAGGTTCTCCTCTGTTTTATAGATTAGGTTCAAGCTACAAGCTCATCGGGATCGTCAAGAAAGTCGTCCACACTATCAATCTAATTTGGTACTCTTTCATTTTGGTTTTCGGATAGAGGCATGTATAGGAAAGACTTTGACTTTGTTTTAATGAAAACTTTTTGTTCATGTATATAATAGCCATGCGAATATGGCTAAATTATCAGTTAAGTATGTGTTTCATGCTTTTGATATAATTTTCGGTTTAAGTCGTTAATGCTTGTGCAAATTCAATCAAAGTTTTAATCGAATATGGTAAGGAAATATATGTTTGTGAAATGAACCTTTGAGTTGGGTAATGTGGTATGAATAATCATTTGTATATTCGATTATATTGAACCATAGTTGTGTTTTGTTCATAGGTCAATGATGTTATGATTTTATGTGAATGTTCTAGGTATAAGTTAATTTACATAAATGATTAAGATGCATGGATATTATGAATTGTTTGTGGTTATATTCGGTTATAATCGAGGGCATATTGTATACATATATGGATAGATACATATAAAGGTTAGTTATGTCATTTAGGCATGATGTGTTTAATTGTGTAATATCAATTATTAAATACACATGTTTTGCTTAAATGTGAAATGTAGAAACAAACCTTATGAATTATGTATTCGGCAATACATGGAATTAAGTAGAAAATATTCTTGATTTTGGATTTCATTTGTACATGACTAATAAACATCATATGTTTGGTTCTAATACGTTATTAAAATGATAAGTTTATTATTTATGCATGTATTTTTTTTAGGCAAATTGTATGACTTTAAGACTAATATTTATTTAGTATAATGTTATATATATATGTATTTATGGATAAGTTCCAGGTGATTATGTCAATGTGTGAAAGCTGTGTTTTCTTTGAAAATGCCTTATAATCCCAATTCGGCGATGAATATAGGGTTGGGGTGTTACATTTGATTGGTATCAAAGCTTACGGTTTAGTCGATTCTAGGACTACCGTAGCGCGTGAAAGTCTAGCTATACATGCCTTTGTTATATATTGATAGTGTGGTGACTTCTGACATTCTCGAATCGTGTTTTATATAGTAAATGGACACTAATCCCGAAAGAGTCGTAGTAACGGATGATGTAGAGAGTAGCGCTCGACCGTGAACGGAATCGGTCTTGCGTGAGACTCTCGACCGCTTCAGGTAGCCACGAGGGGAGGCAAAACAAGCCTTCTATCGATGATGAACGAGTAGTTTACCCAGTTAATTGCACTAACCCACTGTACTCCCAACCTCCACCCCGAATAATCCAATTCTGATTCCTTTAGCACTTCGATGATAGATCCTATGAGATCTAGTAGGCCTCCAGTTGATAAAATCAGGAAATTTAGGGCCGAAGAATTCAGGGCCAATGATGATGATGATGCAGAACGAGCCGAAATGTGGCTTGATAACACTATTCGAGTATTAGATGAGCTATCTTGTACTCCAGACGAATGCCTGAAGTGTGCTATATCTTTACTTCAGGACACTGCATACCACTGGTGGAAAACACGAGTATCAGTAGTTCCGAAAGAAAAAGTGACATGGGATTTCTTCCAGAATGAATTCCGCAAGAAATATATCAGCCAGAGGTTCATCGACCAGAAACGTAAAGAATTTCTTGAATTGAAACAGGGGCAAATGACCGTGACTAAATATGAACAGAAATTTGTCAGATTGAGCCGATATGCTAGAGAGTGTGTATCTACTGAAGCCATTATGTGCAAAAGGTTCGAAGACGGTTTAAATGAAGATTTGAAGTTACTTGTTGGCATTCTTGAAATCAAAGAGTTTGTGACTCTAGTCGAGCGAGCTTGCAAAGCTGAAGAGCTCGGGAAGGAGAAAAGAAAGGCTGAGACAGAAGCTAGAGACACTAGTAAGAGATCGTCGGGTAAGAATTTCCATTCCACATCAAAAAAATTCAGAGATGACTTCAGCCGACATAAAACTACCTCAGACTTACCTAGACGAGATAGACCTCCAGTGGACTCCCGAGCTACCTCGATGGCCAGTGTTGGTAATGTTCCACAGAATCGAGTCGAATGTAAGCACAGTGGGAAATGGCATTCTAGGAGTTGTAGATTCCATGATCGGTCTTGCTTTAAATGTGGATCGTCAGATCATTTTATTAGAGAATGTACGATGTTAGCTGAGCAGAATACAGTTCAGAACATTAAGTCGAGCAACACGTCAGTGCATGGCAGGCCACCTAGACATTCAGGCAATGTAAGTGGTAGTCAGAGAGGAACGAATAACACTGTAGTTCGATCTGAGGCTAGAGCTCCAACTAGAGCTTATGCTACATGAGCCAGAGAGGATGCTTCCTCCCCCGATGTTATTACCGGTATTTTCACCCTTTATGATACTACTATGATTGCATTGATTGATCCTGGTTCGACTCATTCATATGTGTGTGAAACTTTAGTATTCGGTAAGACTCTGCCAGTTGAGTCTACTGAGTTTGTGATTCGTGTGTCCAACCCTTTGGGTAGATGTGTGCTTGTTAATAAAGTGTGTAGAGGTTGCCCATTGATGATTCGATATTCTTGCTTCCCAGCCGACCTAATGTTGTTGCCCTTCGATGAGTTCGATATAATTTTGGGAATGGACTGGTTAACTTCACATGATACAGTGGTGAATTGCAAAAGAAAGCTTATTGATTTGAGATGTCAGGACGGGAAGATCATCAGAATTAAAGCCAGCGATTTAAGTGGATTTCCTACAGTAATATCCTCAATGTTAGCCCCAAAATTTGTGAAAAACGGGTGTGAAGCTTATTTGGCTTATATACTGGATAATAAATTGTCTGAGAAATAGATTGAATCTGTATCGGTTGTATGTGAATGCCCAGATGTGTTTCCTGAAGAACTACCAGGTTTACCACCAGTACGAGAGATTGAATTTGGTATTGAAGTAGTACCGGGAACGACTCCGATTTCGATAGCTCCATATCGGATGGCACCTATCGAGTTGAAAGAGTTGAAAGCGTAGTTACAAGAGTTGACAGATAGGGGCTTTGCACGACCGAGTTTCTCTCCTTGGGGTGCACCGATTTTATTTGTGAAAAAGAAAGATAGGACTATGCGAATGTGTATCGACTATCGGCAACTAAATAAGGTAACTATAAAGAATAAGTATCCGTTGCCTTGGATTGATGACTTGTTTGATCAGTTGAAAGGGGCTTCAGTATTTTCGAAGATAGATTTGAGATCGGGTTATTATCAGCTGCGAGTCAGAGACACAGATGTGCCAAAGACTGTATTCCGGACGAGGTATGGACATTTTGAGTTTTTGGTTATGTCTTTTGGACTCACTAATGCACCTGCTGTTTTTATGGATCTAATGAATCGGGTCTTGAGACTTTTTTGGATCGGTTTGTAGTTGTGTTTATTGATGATATACTAATCTATTCCAAAGATGAAACTGAGCATGCCGAGCATTTGAGATTAGTGCTACAAACTTTGCGAGATCAACAACTGTATGCAAAGTTTAGTAAGTGCGAGTTCTGGATGAATGAAGTCGACTTCTTGGGTCATGTTGTATCAAAGATCGGTATTCGGGTGGATCCAAACAAAATAGCAAATTATACTTGATTGGAGATCACCTAAGAATGTTTCAAGATCCGGCTTCCTAGGCCTTGCGGGATATTACAGACGGTTTGTAAAAGGTTTTTCTGTAATAGCTACACCTTTGACAAAGCTACTATAGAAAGATGTCAAGTTTGAGTGGTCGAGAAAAGTGTCGTAAAAGTTTCAAGCGCTTGAAAGCCCTTTTGATCAAGCTCAGAGTGTTAGCTCAAGATGAATCGGGTAAAGAATTTATCGCTTTTAGTGATGCTTCTTTGAATGGGTTGGGTTGCGTCTTGATGCAGGAAGGCAAAGTTATAGCCTATGCTTCGAGACAATTGAAGCCGCATGAAAGAAATTATCCGACTCACGATCTGGAATTAGCAGCCATTGTTTTCGCATTGAAAATTTGGCGTCATTACTTATTTGGCGAAAAATGTCACATTTATTCGGATCATAAAAGTCTAAAGTATTTAATGACTCAGAAAGATCTAAATTTGAGACAACGCAGATGGCTAGAACTGTTGAAAGACTATGAATTAGTGATTGACTACCATCCGGGAAAAGCTAATGTGGTTGCAGATGCGTTAAGTCGGAAGTCACTGTTTGCTCTTCGTGCAATGAACGCACGAATGGCTATGTCTGGTGATGGTTCGATTATAGCCGAGTTGCAAGCAAGACCGATGTTTATTCAGCAAATTTGTGATGCACAAAAAAGTTGATAAAGATTTGATTGCTTGTCGAATTCAGTGTGAAAAAGATGCAGAATCAGACTTTCAAATTGATGCAAATGACTGTTTGAATTTTAAAAGCCGATTGTGTGTCCTGAAGAACTCAGATTTGGTTCAGATGATTCTGAGTGAGGCTCATAGCGGTCGACTATTAATACATCCAGGTAGCACGAAAATGTATAACGATTTGAAATAGTTCTATTGGTGGCCTGGCATGAAACGGGATATATC
Organism: Gossypium bickii; assembly: GCA_025503065.1. Lineage (NCBI taxonomy): Eukaryota > Viridiplantae > Streptophyta > Magnoliopsida > Malvales > Malvaceae > Gossypium > Gossypium bickii. The sequence goes on from CP106712.1 coordinate 31,320,595, forward strand.
TGAATTTGTTTCTAAGTGCTTAATCTGTCAGTAAGTAAAAGCTGAGCATCAAGCGCCATCCGGACTACTTCAGCCAATCATGATACCTGAATGGAAATGGGATAGAATTACAATGGATTTTGTATCCGGTCTCCCTATGACACCGAGTAGGAAAGATGCTGTCTGGGTTATAGTTGATAGGCTGACTAAATTAGCTCATTTTGTGCCAGTACGTACAGACTATTCACTTGATAAACTTGCTGAATTGTACGTATCACAGATTGTGAGATTGCATGGTGTACCGAGTTCCATTGTTTTGGACAGAGACCCGAGATTCACATCACGGTTTTGGAAGAAGTTGCAAGATGATTTAGGTACTAAACTTCATTTTAGTACAGCCTTTCATCCGCAGACAGACGGTCAGTCTGAGCGACCTATTCAGATACTTGAGGACATGTTGAGATGTTGCGTTCTCGAGTTTGAAGGTACGTGGGAACGATACCTACCTTTGATTGAATTTGCTTATAATAATAGCTTTCAATCTAGTATCAAAATGGCACCTTATGAAGCCTTGTACGGGCGAAAATGTCGAACACCATTATACTGGACTGAGCTCAACGAAAATAAGATACACGGGGTTGATTTGATTAAAGAGACTGAACAGAAAGTGGCCATAATCAAAGATAATTTGAGAGCTACATCAGATCGACAAAAGTTTCATGTATTCTTAAAAGTTTCTCCGTGGAAGAAAGTACTCTGATTTGGTCGGAAAGGCAAGTTGAGTCTGAGATTCATCGGACCGTATGAAATCATCGAATGTATTGGGCCTGTTGCGTATAGATTGAAATTGCCCTTTGAGTTAGAAAAGATACATGACGTATTTCACGTTTCGATACTTCGTAAGTACAGATCAGATCCGTCTCATGTGATCACACCGTCAGAGATTGAAATTCAATCTGATTTGACCTATGATGAAGAACCGATCCGTATCTTAGCTCGGGAAATAAAAGAGTTGAGAAATAAAAGAATTCCATTAGTGAAGGTACTATAGAATCGTCATGGAGTTGAAAAAGCTACGTGGGAGCCTGAGGATTCATTGAGGCAATATCCGACTTTGTTTAACGGTAAGATTTTCGGGGACGAAAATCCTAAAATGGGAAAGAGTTGTAACAGACCGAATTTGACCCTAATCGGAACGGTGGTTTCGGGACCATGAATCCAAGTCTGAGAAATATTTTAATTTTATAATTTGAGTCTATAATATGTGAATTGATGTGTGTGAAAGTTTCGTATGAAAATTTTATTATTTGAGTGCTTAATTTGATAAAAAGGACTTAATCGCGTAAAGCATAAAAGTAGAATGCTAAAGTCAAATGTGTTAAATTGAGCATGGCTTTTTAATATGAGGTATGAAAAGGGTAAATAACCCATTTTATGAGTTAGTGGATGGCCATGACAAGTTTGCCCTTAAGTTATATTAATTAGTTATTTTAATTTTAAGGTTAAATATGTAAATAAACTAAATAATATGTTATATGTTAAAATAACATAATAAAAAAAAGAAGCCATCATCTTTTAGCTCCCACGGCCGAATGTTGAGGAGAGAAAGAAGCTTTGAATCCTTTTGATTTTCGGCATTTCTAGGCTAAAAATCAATGTGAGTTTTAGTCGGTTTTTGATAATTTTTACGTTTTTGTGATCGTTGCTTCGTATATTACCTGACCCATGCTTGAATTTTTGAAATTTGTATGTATATAGGATTCGGCCATTAACATGTTTAAGTGGTTTTGGTATTTGATGGTTTTAGATTAAATATATGTTAAAGATTTACAACTTTTGTATTAGGGATTTGGTGAAATTTAGTATTTGGGGCTATTTTGTAAAAATAAAAAATTAGTAGGGACTTATTTGCAAAATAAATGGGAAATATGGACTTGTATAGCCCTATTAAGTATTCGGCCCTTGAGTTAATTAGTAAAATTTTGTGTATTTTGAGTTTTATGCAAATAGGACTAAATTGCAAAATTGTGAAATAGTGGGGGCAAAATGGTAATTTGCCCATTTGTGTGTTTTGGGACTAAATTGAGATGAAATGTACTTGAATGAGCTAAATTTTAATGTGTTTTAGATCAAGAGCAAAGAAAAACTAATTAGATCGGGAAAGACGAAGGTTCTCGAATATAGCCATTCTCATCGGACTATCGACAACCGAGGTAAGTCCTTAAGTTGAAACATATCGTAGAATTATTTATGAATATATTAAATAATAAGGTTTGATGAATTTTAGTACATAATTATGTCATGGCCGAATGCATATAGGTATACTAGATTGATTGTTAAAGTTGATTATGTGATATGAATAAGTGTCTCGATGTGAATTGTTAGATTGTATAATGACATAATGATTTTATTAGTTTAATGTGAATAAGCTCAATTGAATTGGATATACATATAAAATAGTTATGAAATGTGTGTGGAATGTTTGACCACATTGATATATTTCGGGCTTTAAGCGTAGCAGGCCTAGTGCCGGTGATTTATTTCAGGCTTTAAGCCTAGCAGGCCTAGTGCCGGTGACTTATTACGGGCTCTGAGCCTAGCAGGCCTTGTGCCGATGATACTTATCGGGCTTTTACGCCTAGCAGGCTTGATGCCGGTGATATGTTTTACAAAGAAGAAACCTAATTTTGTTGAAGGCAAACCATAGCAAATGTATCTAGTTAATGGCTCAGGTAATCATGTAAGGTACGTTATGTTTAATGTTACTTGAGTCAAGTTAATACTATAAGAATAGTGTTATGTACATTTGAGGTTAAGATTGATGCGAACGAGTATTATATGATTTAATTTGAGTTTGAATGTACTATTATGGAGATTCGGTTTTCAAATAGAAATGTTATGAGTAAAAGAAATTTTAGTACATTAACATGGTTGATATGAATGCTATATTTATACGATTTGGAGCATGTGATTCTTGTAATATACTTAGGTTAATGAACCATTAGTATTCGGCCCTGTATAAATCAATATACTTAAATGTTTATGTGCAATGTCATAAGTTGAATGATTTAAATGTTTAATGTTTGAATGTTTTATTATCAGGAGCTTATGACTTACTAAGCTAGTAAGCTTATTTGTGTGAAATGTTCTCCTCTGTTTTATAGATTAGGTTCAGGCTACAAGCTCATTGGGATCGTCAAGAAAGCCGTCCACACTATCAATCTAATTTGGTACTCTTTCATTTTGGTTTTCGGATAGAGGCATGTATAGGAAAGACTTTGACGTTATTTTGATGAAAACTTTTTATTCATGTATATAATAGCCATGCGAATATGGCTAAATTATCAGTTAAGTATGTGTTTCATGCTTTTGATATAATTATCGGTTTATGTCGTTAATGCTTGTGCAAATTCAATCAAAGTTTTAATCGAATATGGTAAGGAAATATATGTTTGTGAAATGAACCTTTGAGTTGGGTAATGTGGTATGAATAATCATTTGTATATTCGATTATATTGAACCATAGTTGTGTTTTGTTCATAGGTCAATGATGTTATGATTTTATGTGAATGTTCTAGGTATAAGTTAATTTACATAAATTATTAAGATGCATGGATATTATGAATTGTTTGTGGTTATATTCGGTTATAATCTAGGGCATATTGTATACATATATGGATAGATACATATAAAGGTTAGTTATGTCATTTAGGCATGATGTGTTTAATTGTGTAATATCAACTACTAAATACACGTGTTTTGCTTAAATGATAAATGTAGAAACAAACCTTATGAATTATGTATTCGGCAATACATGGAATTAAGTAGAAAATATTCTTGATTTTGGATTTCATTTGTACATGACTAATCAACATCATATGTTTGGTTCTAATACGTCATTAAAATGATAAGTTTATGATTTATGCATGTATTTTTTTTTAGGCAAATTGCATGACTTTAAGACTAATATTTATTTAGTCTAATGTTATATATATATGCATTTATGGATAAGTTCCAGGTGATTATGTGAATGTGTGAAAGCTGTGTTTTCTTTGAAAATGCCTTATAATCCTAATTCGGCGACGAATATGGGGTTGGGGTGTTACATTTGATTGGTATCAGAGCTTACGGTTTAGTCGATTCTAGGACTACCGTAGCGCGTGAAAGTCTAGCTATACATGCCTTTGTTATATATTGATAGTGTGGTGACTTCTGACATTCTGAACTGTGTTTTATATAGTAAATGGACACTAATCCTGAAAGAGCCGTAACGGATGATGTAGAGAGTGTAGCGCCTGACCGTGCACGGGAATCAGTGCCGGTAGACTCTCGACCAGTTTCGGGTAGCCACGAGGGGGAGGCTAAACAAGCCTTCTATCAGATGATGAACGAGTGGTTTACCCAGTTTATTCAGACTAACCCAGCTGTACCCCAACCTCCACCCCCGAATAATCCAATTTCGATTCCTTTAGCACCCCCGATGATAGATCCTATGAGATCTAGTAGGCCTCCAGTTGATAAAATCAGGAAATTTGGGGCCGAAGAATTCAGGGCCAATGATGATGATGACGCAGAACGAGCCGAAATGTGGCTTGATAACACTATTCGAGTATTAGATGAGCTATCTTGTACTCCAGACGAATGCCTGAAGTGTGCTATATCTTTATCAATGGTTCCGAAAGAAAAAGTGACATGGGATTTCTTCCAAAATGAATTCCGCAAGAAATATATCAGCCAGTGGTTCATCGACCAGAAACGTAAAGAATTTCTTGAATTGAAATAGGGGCAAATGACCGTGACTAAATATGAACGGAAATTTGTCAGATTGAGCCGATATGCTAGAGAGTGTGTATCTACTGAAGCCATTATGTGCAAAAGGTTCGAAGACTATTTGAATGAAGATTTGAAGTTGCTTGTTGGCATTCTTGAAATCAAAGAGTTTGTGACTCTAGTCGAGCGAGCTTGCAAAGCTGAGGAGCTCGGGAAGGAGAAAAGAAAGGCTGAGACAGAAGCTAGAGACACTAGTAAGAGATTGTCGGGTAAGAATTTCCATTCCACATCAAAAAAATTCAGAGATGACTTCAGCCGACATAAAACTACCTCAGACTTACCTAGACGAGATCGACCTCCAGTGGACTCCCGAGCTACCTCGATGGCCAGTGTTGGTAATGTTCCACAGAATCGAGTCGAATGTAAGCACTGTGGGAAATGGCATTCTTGGAGTTGTAGATTCCATGATCGGTCTTGCTTTAAATGTGGATCGTCAGATCATTTTATTAGAGAATGTCCAATGTTAGCTGAGCAGAATACAGTTCAGAACATTAAGTCGAGCAACACGTCAGCGCGTGGCAGGCCACCTAGACATTTAGGAAATGTAAGTGGTAGTCAGAGAGGAACGAAGAACACTGCAGTTCGATCTGAGGCTAGAGCTCCGGCTAGAGCTTATGCTACACGAGCCAGAGAGGATGCTTCCTCCCCCGATATTATTACTGGTATTTTCACCCTTTATGATACTACTGTGATTGTATTGATTGATCCTGGTTCGACTCATTCATATGTGTGTGAAACTTTAGTATTCGGTAAGACTCTTCCAGTTGAGTCTACTGAGTTTGTGATTCGTGTGTCCAACCCTTTGGGTAGATGTGTGCTTGTTAATAAAGTGTGTAGAGGTTGCCCGTTGATGATTCGAGATTCTTGCTTCCCAGCCGATCTAATGTTGTTGCCCTTCGATGAGTTCGATATAATTTTGGGAATGGACTGGTTAACTTCACATGATGCAGTGGTGAATTGCAAAAGAAAGCTTATTGATTTGAGATGTCATGACGGGAAGATCATCAGAATTAAATCCAGCGATTTAAGTGGATTTCCTGCAGTAATATCCTCGATGTTAGCCCCAAAATTTGTGAAAATGGGGTGTGAAGCTTATTTGGCTTATGTACTAGATAATAAATTGTCTGAGAAACAGATTGAATCTGTATCGGTTGTATATGAATACCCAGATGTATTTCCTAAAGAACTACCGGGTTTACCACCAGTACGAGAGATTGAATTTGGTTTTGAATTAGTACCTGGAACGACTCCGATTTCGATAGCTCCATATCGGATGGCACCTACCTAGTTGAAAGAGTTGAAAGCGCAGTTACAAGAGTTTACAGATAGGGGCTTTGCACGACCGAGTTTCTCTCCTTGGGGTGCACTGGTTTTATTTGTGAAAAAGAAAGATGGGACTATGCGAATGTGTATCGACTATCGGCAACTAAATAAGGTAACTATAAAGAATAAGTATCCGTTGCCTTGGATTGATGACTTGTTTGATCAGTTGAAAGGGGCTTCAGTATTTTCGATGATAGATTTGAGATCGGGTTATTATCAGTTGCGAGTCAGAGACACAGATGTGCCAAAGACTGCATTCCGGACGAGGTACGGACATTTTGAGTTCTTGGTTATGCCTTTTGGACTCACTAATGCACCTGCTATTTTTATGGATCTAATGAATCGGGTCTTCAGACAGTTTTTGGATCGGTTTGTGGTTGTGTTTATTGATGATATACTAATCTATTCCAAAGATGAAACCGAGCATGCCGAGCATTTGAGATTAGTGCTACAAACTTTGCGAGATCAACAACTGTATGCAAAGTTTAGTAAGTCAGAGTTCGGATGAATGAAGTCGACTTCTTGGGTCATGTTGTATCAGCATCAGGTATTCGGGTGGATCCAAACAAAATAGCAGCTATACTTGATTGGAGATCACCTAAGAATGTTTCCAAGATCCGAAGCTTCCTAGGCCTTGCGGGATATTACAGACGGTTTGTAAAAGGTTTTCCTGTAATAGCTACACCTTTGACAAAGCTACTATAGAAAGATGTCAAGTTTGAGTGGTCAGAAAAGTGTCAGAAAAGTTTCAAGCAGTTGAAAGCCCTTTTGACCAAGCTCCAGATGTTAGCTCACTTTCGAATCGGGTAAAGAATTTGTCGTTTTTAGTGATGCTTCTTTGAATGGGTTGGGTTGCGTCTTGATGCAGGAAGGCAAAGTTATAGCCTATGCTTCGAGACAATTGAAGACGCATGAAAGAAATTATCCGACTCACGATCTGGAATTAGCAGCTATTATTTTCGCATTGAAAATTTGGCGTCATTACTTATTTGGCGAAAAATGTCACATTTATTCGGATCATAAAAGTTTAAAGTATTTAATGACTCAGAAAGATCTGAATTTGAGACAACGCAGATGGGTAGAACTGTTGAAATACTATGAATTAGTGATTGACTACCATCCGGGAAAAGCTAATGTGGTTGCAGATGCATTAAGTCAGAAATCCCTGTTTGCTCTTCGTGCAATGAACGCACGAATGGCTATGTCTGGTGATGGTTCGATTATAGCCAGGTTGCAATCAAGACCAATGTTTATTCAGTAAATTTGTGATGCACAGAAGGTTGATAAAGATTTGATTGCTTGTCAAATTCAGTGTGAAAAAGATGCAGAATCAGACTTTCAAATTGATGCAAATGACTGTTTGAATTTTAAAAGCCGATTGTGTGTCCCGAAGAACTCAGATTTGATTCAGATGATTCTGAGTGAGGCTCATAGCGGTCGACTATCGATACATCCGGGTAGCACAAAAATGTATAACGATTTGAAACAGTTCTATTGGTGGCCTGGCATGAAACAGGATATATCTGAATTTGTTTCTAAGTGCTTAATCTGTCAGCAAGTAAAAGCTGAGCATCAAGCGCCATCCGGACTACTTCAGCCAATCATGATACCTGAATGGAAATGGGATAGAATTACAATGGATTTTGTATCCGGTCTCCCTATGACACCGAGTCAAGTTACTTGAGTCAAGTTAATACTATGAGAATAGTGTTATGTACATTTGAGGTTAAGATTGATGTGAACGAGTATTATATGATTTAATTTGAGTTTGAATGTACTATTATGGAGATTCGGTTTTCAAATAGAAATGTTATGAGTAAAAGAAATTTTAGTACATTAACATGGTTGATATGAATGCTATATTTATACGATTTGGAGCATGTGATTCTTGTAATATACTTAGGTTAATGAACCATTAGTATTCGGCCCTGTATAAATCTATATACTTAAATGTTTATGTGCAATGTCATAAGTTGAATGATTTAAATGTTTAATGTTTGAATGTTTTATTATCAGGAGCTTAGGACTTACTAAGCTAGTAAGCTTATTTGTGTGAAATGTTCTCCTCTGTTTTATAGATTAGGTTCAGGCTATAAGCTCATCGGGATCGTCAAGAAACTCGTCCACACTATCAATCTAATTTGGTACTCTTTCATTTTGGTTTTCGGATAGAGGCATGTATAGGAAAGACTTTGACTTTGTTTTGATGAAAACTTTTTGTTCATGTATATAACAGCCATGCGAATATGGCTAAATTATTAGTTAAGTATGTGTTTCATGCTTTTGATATAATTGTCAGTTTATGTCGTTAATGTTTGTGCAAATTCAATCAAAGTTTTAATCGAATATGGTAAGGAAATATATGTTTGTGAAATGAACCTTTGAGTTGGGTAATGTGGTATGAATAATCATTTGTATATTCGATTATATTGAACCATAGTTGTGTTTTGTTCATAGGTCAATGATGTTATGATTTTATGTGAATGTTCTAGGTATAAGTTAATTTACATAAATGATTAAGATGCATGGATATTATGAATTGTTGGTGGTTATATTCGGTTATAATCGAGGGCATATTGTATACATATATGGATAGATACATATAAAGGTTAGTTATGTCATTTAGGCATGATGTGTTTAATTGTGTAATATCAATTACTAAATACACATGTTTTGCTTAAATGTGTAATGTAGAAACAAACCTTATGAATTATGTATTCGGCAATACATGGAATTAAGTAGAAAATATTCTTGATTTTGGATTTCATTTGTACATGACTAATAAACATCATATGTTTGGTTCTAATACGTCATTAAAATGATAAGTTTATGATTTATACATGTATTTTTTTTAGGCAAATTGTATGACTTTAAGACTAATATTTATTTAGTATAATGATATATATATATGCATTTATGGATAAGTTCCAGGTGATTATGTGAATGTGTGAAAGCTGTGTTTTCTTTGAAAATGCCTTATAATCCCAATTCGGCGACGAATATGGGGTTGGGGTGTTACAGGTAGCTTATCAATTGGCTGTGCCATCTGAGTTGGAAAAGGTATATGATGTGTTCCATGTGTCTATGTTGCGACGTTATTGATCAGACCCTTTACATGTGATTACACCGACAGAGGTTAAAATTCAACCCGACATGACTTATGGCAAAGAATCGGTTAAGATTTTCACACAAGAAGTCAAATAATTAAGAAACAAAAGTATAGCTCTTGTGAAAGTATTATGGCAAAGACATAGGGTAGAAGAGGCTACATGGGAGCCTAAGGAGGCTATGAGAAACCACTACCCAAACCCTTTCACTGGTAAGATTTTCAGGGACGAAAATCCCTAAGGGGGGAGAATTGTAATAGCCTGATTTAGGGCCTAGTCAGAATAGCGGTTGCGAGACCACAAATTCGATGTAGAAATATGTGTTTTATGATTTTTATGAGGCTTACGATGTGTTTGCATGATTGTGTGAAAATTTCATGAGGAAATTTTATTTATTAGTGATCAATTTGTCCATTAGGACTAAATTGCAAAGATTAGAAAATATGGGATTCTAGAAGATTTAAGCATGAAATAGAATTATAAAAATTACTAAAGGTCCTTATTTAGCAATTAGACCATTATATGTTAAGATGGACAAAAATGGACATGGGAAGGAAATATCTCAAGAAAGGGCCTTAAGGGCATTTTCGTCATTTGGTTAATTAATGAATTAAAAAGGGAAAAATAAGTCAAAATCTTGTCCATCTTCTTCCTCTAAGTGCCAAAATTTTGCAAGGAGACATAGCTAGGGTTTCTTCAACCTCCAAGCTTGATAGTACGTGCATCCTAGCCCTGTTTTTAATGTTCTTCATATTTTTGAGATCCTCGTAGCTCGATTTAGCTATTTCAAGCTATACTTTGAGCTAGGGTGTAACACCCCTAACCCGTAACCATCACCGGTCTAGGGTTAAGAAGCATTATCGGATAAATCAGAACTTTTACGAGCATTTCACATCACAAGATATATCATTATCATATCAAAGTAAATCATATACATAGAGTGCCTTAAATAGGTCTACGAGACCTCAAACATGCATTACGAAGGGGTCGAGACTAAACCGAACCCATACGAAAGTTTCTGAAAACTTAACATTTTTCAAAGTTACAGAGGTCACACGCCCATGTGGGCAGGCCGTGTCCCTCACACGGCCTCAGACACACCCGTGTCTCTAAGCCGTGGGAAAATAGGGCATACATACTAACTTATCCACACGGCCGAGGACACGCCCGTGTGCTTCACCCGTGGTCGAAACTGACTTGCATCACATGGCCAGTCACACATTTGTGTGTCCAGCCTGTGGTCGACACTGACTTGTTTCACACGTCTAGTCACACGCTCGTGTGTCCAGCCCGTGTGCGAGCCTAACTTGCATCGAATTACAAATTCAAGGGACACGGTCGAGCCACACACCCGTGTGCTCAACTGTGTGGGCAAATATAGGCCATTTGCAAGGCCAATTTGCCACCCATTTAGTGTCAAACCTACAAGCACAAACAAACACATTTCATACCTTCAAAATGCAACCAAATCATACCAATAATATCCATCTTTTCTAACCATTCAAATGCATATCAAGCATACCAACTTATGCACCATTTATCTCAACCTATCTTTAAACATTTCTATACAAACACCATCCAAAAACTTACCAATTCATTATACTAACCATTCATAGCAACTTTGCATCACAAAACATACTTGACATTTTCCATATTCACAACCCATTTACAAGCCATATCACATAGCTTATATATACAACTCAAAACATCATCTAATTCAACTAGACTATACATGCCATACTTAATTATGTGGTGATGATCCTCGACGATCCCCGAGCCTTCCGTAGCTTTAACTATCTATAAAACAATGCAACACACACAAAATAAGCTTTCAAAAGCTTAGTAAGCCATATTCAAATAAACTTAACATATAAAACATTTACAACATTTCAATTAGAAGAACTTTAACATATCTCAATAGCATATTCATATTTCTTCTTTAGCACAATTGAATCTAACTATTTGTTTGACAACAAATCACTTCTCCATGTATCTCATTAGATCATAGCACATTCATACATATATCACATTTTGTCTCAACAAGTCTATGCACATATCTCACTTTTGCAAATTCACATATACTTACCTTTCATACTCAAACATAGTATACATTTCAAACATAACTGAATCAGTTACACATTTTACATAGTCTTTCATTTCTCGAAATTGCACGTTGAACCGTTCGGAATCAAATAGGATACTCGGATAACTCGGAATACTCTTACAAAGCCAATGTCCCAGACGTGGTCTTACATGTAATCAAATACTGATCCCACTGTCCCAGACAGGGTCTTACACGAAATTATATACGATGCCAATGTCCCAGACATGGTCTTACACGTAATTCTCAAATTGACGCCAATGTCCTAGATGTTGTCTTACACGATATCACATATTGGAACCCTATGTCATGACATACGTATCCTAACTATTCTTAAGGTTCGTATGGGACTTTTTGGACACTGACATATTTTCGATACCTTCTCGGTTTTCACATGTATATCTTCCACAGTCATTCATCACAATTAAATTTCATATGAACATAAATAAATCAACACAAATACATTTATTTGTATATAAACTTACCTCGTATGGATATAAATTGATGGATTCGATTACTCGATCACTTTTGACTTTCCTCGGTCTAAATCCGTTTTCTTTGGTTCTTGATCTATACGTATTCAAATTTAACTCATTTATTCACCAAATCATTCAATTCAATCCAAAAACACATATTTTGGGTATTTTACAAATTTAACCATCACATTTTTACATTTTAACATTTAAGTCCCTATTTCACAAAATCACAAAATACACATAATTTCTTTGTACCCATGCTTAGCCAAATAATCATTATGATCATACAAATCCATACATTTTATAAATTTCACATTTTAGTCCCTAAATTTATTATTTTCACAATTTAGTCCAAATTACTCAAATTCATCAAAAATCCAAAGACAAACCGTGTTAATCTAACACAACTATTTCATATTTCATCATTAACCATTTTAAAGCTCAAGCATTCATCAATGGCACATCTCAAAATCTTCATCAAAATCTAAAATTAAAGCATGGGCTTGATAAAACACAACGCAACGATCACAAAAACGTAGAAATTATCAAAAATTGAAACCAAAACATACTTAAATCAAGACTTGCAAGTGCCGAATGTAACAAAGCTTTAAACCCTTCTTTTTCTTTCAATTTCAATGCAACAAAGATGAATGAATGCTTTATTTTAGCTTTTTTTATTATAATTAAACTTATTAACTATTTTACCTTTTTATCCTTATTATTTAACATATAAAACTTATATAATGGTTGGTTATAAATGTCCATTAACCATATCAATGGCATAATAACCTCTTAAGGACTTAACATATTAAAGACAATAACAATTCGACACTTATTCAATTAAAAGATTACTTTTATATTTTCTATAATTACGTCTTTTTTTTTTTCAAATTAAACACACAAACAATAAAATTAATTCACGAAACTTTTACACATGCTTAATCACATACAGCAAACACAGAAAATAATATTAAAATATTTTTTTCTGACCTCAGATTTGTGGTCCTGAAACCACTGTTTTGACTAAGGTCTAAACCGGATATTACATAGGGTTTATGTTAAAAATTTACCCATGTATGACAAGCATGTATTTTGATGTTTTATGGAATAAAATGAAAGTTTGATGTACGATAAACATTGTAACACCCCAAACCCGGCCTAGAAGTTAGGCCCGAATCTGGCGTGTCACATGGAAGTGTTTTTCGAAACCATATTTCTTATTGTTAAAACTTGTTTGAGAGTTAAAGCCTCTTTATTAAAACTCAAAACACTGAAGCAATTGTTATCCACTTGGAAACGTAATTACTTTTAAAAACTTATCTGTTGCGGAAGCATATTTAAAATAAACAATTTACGAAAATGTGATGTTTAAAAATTGAGTTGCAGAACCATTTTGAAAGCGTTGCGGAAACGTAGTGTTTTGAAGACAATTATCGTTTTGGAAATTGTAACATCCTGAAAAGGGCCTATGCATTTTCGATTTAATTGTACGAAATGACATGTCTTATGTGTTATGAATGGATTTTGAATATTTTTGGAAACCTAGAAATGTATGGAAATGTTAAGTTTAAAGTGGACATTTTTGGAAACTAGGAAATGTAATGAAATGATTTAGAAATGATTCAAAAGAGGAAAGCGAACATTTTTGGAAACTTGGAAATGTAAGGAAATGACTTAGAAAATGTTGAGTTTTAAAGTCTAAAAGAGGGAACTAAGGCGAGGTGGCCTTAAGAGAAAAAGTATGTGAAATTTGACACGCAAACAGGCTTGGAAAATTGGCCTGGAGATGCCACTTAGGGCCTCTGGAAATGGCGCCACATGTAAGGGTATTGGGCCTGAGTTGGAGTCACAAGGGAAGCAAATAAAAGGAATTTTATTTTTGCTTCCAGAAGCAAAGAGGTGGACGGCACAAGGCTTTTAAAAGAGGAGTTTTATTCTCTTTAAATTTCGGCTAATAAAGGGATAAATAATAGATTTATTTTAGATTATTTTTCAAGGAGATAATAAGGTATTGTTCTTTAAATGTTAAACTAAGGGATAATGATAAGGAAGAGTGGTGGCCAAGTAAAGGATTCTTGGCCTAGTAATTTCGGCACAAGCAGGAGAAATAGGCCATTCATTCATTCTCCTTCTCTATTCTCTCTGCCGAAATTCTCCTAGCAAAAATCCCCTCTTCTCTTTTCTTTTTCCAAGCCGAAAATACATCTTGTGTTCTAGCCAAAACTTCTCCATTAAGTGCCAAATCTTTCTGAGCCTAATGTCCTACTCTTTTTATCTTGAAGCCGAATACATAAGTGACCATCTAGTCTCCAAGTAATCATAGCTGAATCTTTGAATGGCTTCAAATAAAGGTGCTGTCGATTTCTTCAGTAAAGGTTAGATTAAGTTTGGTTTTTCTTCTTTCCTTTATGGACTTGTCGAAATTTCGAAGACTAATCCTTATTATTGATTTTGGCCGAAATATAGAAGGATCTTTCGGGGTTATCAGAATAGTCGACTAAAAGGAGGATTTTTTTTTTGGGATTTAAAGCTTCAAGGGTTTTCGAAAACATTAATGAAGCAAGGATCCAATTCGGGATTTAAGATTTGGAGGGTAAACACATAGGTATGTTCGGCCAAGGCCTGTTTTGATAACTAGATCTATTTCATAATCGTTTAAAAAGCCGAAACTAATTTGTTGAAGTGATTCAATGCTTGGCCGATTGCGAGAAGAGTATAGCAGAGATTTCGGGACTTGATTCTTAAGTCAATCGGCAACAAGGTAAGTTTTAAAGTATACTAATCCTACTAGGATTTGGATTTATGGCCGAATGGCTTTTTATTAAATTAGTAAGTGATTAATCAAATGTAGGGATTAAGGATCTAAGCGATAGATTAGATTTCAAGATCTCAAGGAATTTGCTAAGTGAATCAGGTGTGTACCCCACACTATTTCATAATATGTTTTATGGCTATGTCTAATTAAAATATGTGATATTAAGAATAAGAAAGTGGCTAAGGTACCATGTTATGGTACTAAGTACTGTGCACGCTTTCCTACTCCTACTAGGAATATGAAATATGTTATTTGTAACATGAGAATAAGAATGTGAACTTTGGCATATTAATGCATATTACAAAATGGGGCATATGGGTTATTGAAAGGGGAAGTGAATGTGGTGACCTAAGACCACGAACACGGTGACCTAAGACCGTGGTATTTGAATGTGGTGACCTAAGACCACAGTAATCTGAATGCGGTGACCTAAGACCGCGATATCTGAATGTGGTGACCTAAGACCACAAATGCAGTGACCTAAGACAACAATATGGAGTGTAGCGGAAGGAGGGTCAACTTAGTAGTCCCTACTGTGTGTACAAAGTTTGGTACGGGGAGTGTAGCGGATGGCTTATTAGGTTTGGGTTTGGGAATGCATCATAATTTGTATGCTCTGATATGAATGTGTAATATTTGTTATGCCTGATTCTATTGTGATTTAGTGTTGTGTACACATTGAGTCTGTTGACTCACCCCATTGTGGGACCATGTTTCAGGTGATGAACAGTAATGGACCGGGACGTCAGAACTTGTGGTGGCCATGCTCAACCTGAAGTTTTTATTTTTATGGACTATTAATTTTTAAGTACTCTGAATTATTTGGATTTATTTGATGCACTATTTTATTTCTGTTTTTATTTATTATGTTACGAAATTTTTATTAAGTTAAGGATTAAGTAATTTACTTGAAATGTATTCTATATGTTTTATCACCTAAAATTTAAAAGGGTTTTCATTATAAAACGATTTTGTTTTCTACTCGAGCCCAACCCAAAACAATATTTCTTTCAAAACACACTATTTTCCCAAAGTAACAAAAGAACTTTGAACGGGTTTACTTGAGGAACATACCAAATCTGGTCAAAGCTCGTGGGCCGGGCCCGTTTCAAACCCTCGGCCTAGGGGTTTAAGGCCCAAAACGTTTTCAAAGCAAGCCCAAATGAGTTTTATGAAAATATTTTTGAAATAAGCAGGTTTCTGGCATGGCACCCAAGTCTCCGACCCGCAGTCCACCAGGTAAGTACCCCTAACCATCTGTGTGATTACGTGAATTATGGAAGGGTAGAAAAGGAATGGAACGTACAATAGCATGATAGGAACTTGAACCCTAGGACTAATCTACTCAAACACAAACATATAAGACTTAATTCCATTAAACAAACCTATGGCTAAATCACCGAGTTAGGGTGTGGTAACCCCTGTGCGCATGTCTAGGATTGGATCCGAAAGAGCCTGGTATTTAAGCAGTCCTAGTGACTTACCTCCTCTTCGCAGGAATCCTACCTGGTGCGTAGCTTCGGTTCACCCTAACCCAAAGGGCTCAGTGGGTGTGGCAACCTCTGTGCGCATGTCTAGGAATGGTTTCGGTGGGAGCTTGGTATTTAAGCAGTCCGCGTGACTCACCTCTTCTCCACTCGAATCCTGCCTGGTGCGTAGCTTTGATTCACCCTGACCAAGAGGACTCGGTCATAGGCTAAACACAATAACTAAAACCCGAAAGGGAACTAGCCGTGTTTTTATAAAAACAACAAAACCCTAGTTTTAAAACTCTTAAAACTTTCTTTTAAATTTGTGAAAACCATCTTTACAAAATTTTCCGAAAGATTTCCGATTTATGAAATTACAAAAATGCCCCTAGTGGTAAAATTACCAAAATACCCTTGGTTTATAAAATGTCCAACTACCCAACAAATTTACCAAAATTTCATTATTTTATAAACGCTCAAAAACCCTAATTCGCAAAATATCAAAATACCTTGATTTTGGAAAATTACAAAATTGCCCCTAACTTACAAAAAATTACCAAAATGACCCTGATTCCCAAATTTTTTTTTTTGCAACATCACCGTTTTGGAAAGAACAATTCTCAAAAAGAACCCTCAAAGTTTTGCAACTTTTGAAATATCCTTGATTTGTTAAATTTTACAAATTTACCCTGGTTTATTACCAAAATACCCTCGAGATTTCAAAATTACCAAAATACCCTTATTGACAAAATCACCAAGGAACCTTATTTTGACAAATTACGAAAATACCCCTATAGGACAAATTATGAAAATACCCCTGGGTAGTGGAAAAAAAAAACAACAACAATGAAAACTACAACATTTCTCTAAATGAACGAAAGTTCATAATTGGTTGATGAATGTGAACGTGACTTTCTGAATAGTGAACTTGAGCTGAGAACTTTGTTTGATCGAAAGAACCACTTTTAAACATCTCTTTTCATAAAACTGCTTCATGTTAATCGCTGAAACAAAAGTACTAATGTATAAAACTCTTAAATTAGATTAAATCGCGACGTTAGAAAATGAGTTCTAGGGGACGTGGTCGTCGTGGACGGGATAAGAGGAGTCTTGGACCGTTAGAATCGTCTAAAGAGTCTTCAAAAAAGACCGAAGGTTGAGAATTCTACTCGTGTTTTTAAGCCAACTACTAAAAATCTGGACCGTCCGTGTGCTCAGTGTGGAAGGTATCATGTTGACGAGTTTTGGAACCAAGATCGGGAATGTTTTAGATGTAAGTCTAAGGCTCATTTGGTTAAGAATTGCCCTCAGGCAACGAAGGTTTGTGGTTTAAACCATGGAGGAAATGGTCATGGAACACCCGGTAGAGGTGCTGAAGGTTTAGATGTGAGACAACCAAGGATATGATAGCGGTTAAGTTCCTTGTTTTTGGAGTACTATTTATTGTTTTAGAGATAGTTCATTCTTATGTTACAAGTGAACTGTTTGAAACTTTGGATGTGAACTTAGAGACTGTGCCTAGAAGGTAAGATAGTTCTTTAAGATCAGAGTGCGCAGCAATAGCATAGTGGGGTGAGTTAGACCGTACGGTGGTTCGTTAGTAAGTAATTTCGAGGACGAAATTATTTTAAGGGGGGTAGAACTATAAAATCCTGAAAAGGGCCTATGCATTTTCGGTTTAATTGTACGAAATGACATGTGTTATGTGTTATGAATGGATTTTGAATATTTTTGGAAACCTGGAAATGTATGGAAATGTTAAGTTTAAAGTGGACATTTTTTGGAAACTAGGAAATGTAAGGAAATGATTTAGAAATGATTCAAAAGAGGAAAGCGAACATTTTTGGAAACTTGGAAATGTAAGGAAATGTCAAGTTTAAAGAGGGAAACGAAAATTTTTGGAAACTTGGAAATGTAAGGAAATGACTTAGAAAATGTTGAGTTTTAAAGTCTAAAAGAGGGAACTAAGGCGAGGTGGCCTTAAGAGAAAAAGTATGTGAAATTTGACACGCAAACAGGCTTGGAAAAGTGGCCTGGAGATGCCACTTAGGGCTTCTGGAAATGGCGCCACATGCAAGGGTATTGGGCCTGAGTTCGAGTCACAAGGGAAGCAAATAAAAGGAATTTTATTTTTGCTTCTAGAAGCAAAGAGGTGGACGGCACAAGGCTTTTAAAAGAGGAGTTTTATTCTCTTTAAATTTCGGCTAATAAAGGGATAAATAATAGATTTATTTTAGATTATTTTTCAATGAGATAATAAGGGATTGTTATTTAAATTTTAAACTAAGGGATAATGATAAGGAAAAGTGGTGGCCAAGCAAAGGATTCTTGGCCTAGTAATTTCGGCACAAGGAGGAGAAATAGGCCATTCATTCATTCTCCTTCTCTATTCTCTCTCACAAATTCTCCTAGCAAAAATCCCTCTTCTCTTTTCTTTCTCAAGCCAAAAATACATCTTGTGTTCTAGCCAAAACTTCTCCATTAAGTGCCGACTCTTTCTGCGCCTAATATCCTACTCTTTTTATCTTGAAGCCGAATACATAAGTGACCATCTAGTCTGCAAGTAATCATAGCCGAATCTTTGAAGGGCTTCAAATAAAGGTGTTGTCGATTTCTTCAGTAAAGGTAAAATTAAGTTTGGTTTTTCTTCTTTCCTTTAAGGAGTTGTCGAAATTTCAAAGACTAATCCTTATTATTGATTTTGGCCAAAATATAGAAGGATCTTTCGGGGTTATCAGAGTAGTCGACTAAAAGGAGGATTTTTTTGGGATTTAAAGCTTCAAGGGTTTTTGACAACAGTAAGGAAGCAAGGATCCAATTCGGGATTTAAGATTTGGAGGGTAAACACATAGGTATGTTCGGCCAAGGCCTGTTTTGATAACTAGATCTATTTCATAATCATTTAAAAAGCCGAAACTAATTTGTTTAAGTGATTCAATGCTTGGCCGAATGCAAGAAGAGTATAGCAGAGATTTCGGGACTTGATTCTTAAGTCAATCGGCAACAAGGTAAGTTTTAAAGTATACTAATCCTACTAGGATTTGGATTTATGGCCGAATGGCTTTTTATTAAATTAGTAAGTGATTAATCAAATGTGGGGATTAAGGATCTAAGCGATAGATCAGATTTCAAGATCTCAAGGAATTTGCTAAGCGAATCAGGTGTGTACCCAACACTATTTCATAATATGTTTTATGGCTATGTCTAATTAAAATATGTGATATTAAGAATAAGAAAGTGGCTAAGGTACCATGTTATGGTACTAAGTACTCAGGTACGTTTCCTACTCCTACTAGGAATATGAAATATGTTACTTGTAACATGAGAATAAGAATGTGAGCTTTGGCGTATTAATGCATATTACAAAATGGGGCATATGGGTTATTGAAAGGGAAGTGAATGTGGTGACCTAAGACCACGAACACAAAGTGACCTAAGACCGTGGTATTCGAATGTGGTGACCTAAGGCCACGATGTCTGAATCATGCGGTGACCTAAGACCGCGATATCTGAATGTGGTGACCTAAGACCACAAATGCGGTGACCTAAGACCGCGATATGGAGTGTAGCGGAAGGAGGGTCGACTTAGTAGTCCCCACTGCACAAACAGGTTGGTATGGAGGAGTGTAGCGGATGGCTTATTAGGTTTGGGTTTGGGAATGCATCATAATTTGTATGCTATGATATGAATGTGTAATATTTGTTATGCCTGATTCTATTAGGTTTGGGTTTGGGAATGCATCATAATTTAGTGTTGTGTACACATTGAGTCTGTTGACTTACCCCGTTGTGGGACCATGTTCCAGGTGATGAACAGTAATGGACCGGGACGGTAGAACTTGTGGTGGCCATGCTCAACATGAAGTTTTTATTTTTGTGGACTATTAATTTTTAAGTACTCCAAATTATTTGGATTTATTTGATGTAATAAGGCCATAAGGCCATAGTGCACTATTTTATTTCTGTTTTTATTTATTATGTTACGAAATTTTTATTAAGTTAAAGATTAAGTAATTTACTTGAAATGTATTCTATATGTTTTATCACCTAAAATTTAAAAGGGTTTTTATTATAAAACGATTTTGTTTTCTACTCGAGCCCAACCCAAAACAATATTTCTTTGAAAACACACTATTTCCCCAAAGTAACAAAAGAACTTTGAACCAGTTTACTTGAGGAACATACCAAATCTGGTCAAAGCTCGTGGGCCGGGTTTGGGGTGTTTCAGAAATTGTATTCCACTTTTAGCAGTTATAAAACGTCATAAATAAATATCACAAATAATATGTTAAAAATAGAGAGGCCTTATTACAACCCACATCAAAATATTTGAAAGTAAATAATCAAAATAGCAAGCATAAGTAGTGTGTGGTCTTCCCCGAGTCCCTCGTAGCTCCGATCCGTCTAAGGCTAAGGAGTACCTGCACAGTTAAAACAGGGTGAGTTTGTGAAAGCTCAGTGTGTAATCCCTTCCTAACTAAAATAGTTAGTAAAACAGATAGAATTCAGAATTAGTTTGGGCTGAAGCCCAATTACAATAACAGAACAATGTGTGTAGGTCTAAGCCGAGTACAATTTCACTCGGGTCTCGGCCCTTATCAGAATCAATTGGGCCTAGCCCATTCTCCATATCAGTAACAGTTGGGCCTAGCTCATATCAGAATCAATTCCATATGCATAATGTGTGTTGCATGCTAACCCAACCCATCCAACCCTACACTTGCCTCCGTCCAACCCTGCACTACCTGCAGGGAATAAAACACCCACACCATCCCTACATTCCCAATGTTAGCACCGGTTGCGGCACTAACCAAAATCGCAACATACCTGCTAGTATTTATGCGACTTTAAGCCTTCAGTAATGATCTCATAATTGGTACATAGCCATCGGTAACTGTAATAAGATCGGCACATAGCCATCAGCGATGGTAATATAATCGGCACACAGAGCCATATTTAGGTTGGCACAGAGACATAATCAGATTACGCGGCTTTAAGCCGTCCGTTGGTCTACAGTCGTCATGCGACCCGTGCGACCTCAACAGATCATTACTGGATCTATAATCGTCATGCGACCCGTTCGACCCTATCAGAACTTCTTCCGTATCAATGTCCTAACCTCATGCAATATGTATTGTATGTCATGCTCAATCATTACACGTGTATGCAACATGGTCATGCTCAGTAACAATCATTTAAACATGTAATAAAAGCATATCAATCATACAACCACAGTCAAATTTGTCAACTCATAGTCTAAGTCAGTAATATACCCACAAGGGCAAAATAGTTATTTACCATATAAGGGTATTTTAGTAATTCTACCCTATAGGGGTATTTCGGTAATTTTGCAATTCTGTGGTATTTTGGTAATTTCACATATTAGGGGTATTTTGGTAATTTTACAATTCGAGGGTATTTCGGTAATTTCACAAATCATGGGTATTTCGGTAATTTTGCAATTTGAGCGTATTTCAGTAATTTTACAAATCATGGGTATTTCGGTAATTTTGCAATCCAATCGTATTTCGGTAATTTTACAAATTAGGGTATTCTAAACAGAGATAACAATGTGAATGGGCTTATGGCCCATTTTTGGCCCAAATGGGCCTACAAGCTCGTGTGGCCCATTTGGCCCAAATCTAGCCACAGATATGAGATTCACATAGTCTAGTCCAATATTCACTACACAATCATACAACATATCCGATTGGGCCCACGGGCCCATTGGCCCCACATGGCCCCTTTCGGCCCATCATGGCCCAAACAACCTAAACCCAGAAGAACACTCATGATGGCCTCAACTATCACGTCGAAGCTCCCACACGTGCGCTTGCACGCTCGTGTGGCTACCATCATCGTGTGACCGGTATTTCGGCATTTGCCGCTCTACAGCTAAAGTAGTGTGAAATACACACCTGATAGGAATCTGGAGTTAACCCGCGCTCTAAACACTCCTATGCCCAAATGCCAACCATGGTATGGTTACTCTCCTCATAGATCGCTTTATTTAAAGCCAACTTCTCGCCTAGTCTCATGCTAGCTTTCCGATGTGGGATTTCACCTTCAGCAGAGTTTAATTCCATCACAACCACCTGCCGTCCTAACTTAGCAAAATAAATATCCCTTTTTGCTTGCAAAGGGATTCAAAATCTTGCCCTCTTCTATGCTCCAGACCCTGCCACCACAACACAAGCTCCTTTTGTGACTTAAAACATGCGCAACTAAATATAAGCTTATGGGCCAAAGTTTAAGTTTATTTAAAAGGAAATCAAAATGAATTGCAAGCACCAAGACTTGAACCCATGCTCCCTTGCAACCTTAATGACGCCTTGCCACTAGACCACTTACTTCCTTGTGTCATTTTTTTCCCACAATTTATTCTTAAATCCTACTTACTTAAACCCAGGGTTTTATTCACCTAAAACCAAAATTTTTCCTAAAGCCCAGGGTTGAACCCAGGGCTTCATAAAAGCCCCTTAACCTTCCAAAATCACTCACCTAATATGTCCAAGTTGCACTAGTGTCATTCTCTTGTTCTCAAAAATTTTAAACGCTCTCCTACCCAAGGCCCAATAGGTCCAATTCTACTAGGCCCAAAAATTCAGGGCGTTATAATTCTACCCCCTTAAAGAAATTTCGTCCTCGAAATTTCTAACTATAGGAATAGTCTCACATCCTAACCTAGCAGACTGCGCTCTCGCTGCGCACTCTGATCTTAATAACACAAGTACGCACCACACTATCTATCCATCAGAGCGGATGGATATCACACGCAAATCATTTCCAGAATATACACAGAATAAATACAAACTCTAAGTTTAAGTATAGCCATACAGTCTAATATCTAAGAAATCACAGTATCTTTATCTACTGCTTTTCAACAAAAACAAACAACAGTTTTAGAAACTTACAGATTCCACATCGGAGACTCGGTATGCTACACTTTCGAAAAAAAATCAATACAATTTCAGAACTTTAAATCTTTCAAGCATTTTTGGAACAATACTTTTGAAAATTTAATTTTGAAAACCCAATCCATAGCTGAGTTTTGCAACCTGGGTTCTGATACCACTAAATGTAACACCCCAAATTCGGCCTAGAAGCTAGGCCCGAATCTAGCGTGTCACATGGAAGTGTTTTCGAAATCATATTTCTTGTTGTTAAAACTTGTTTGAGAGTTAAAGCCTCTTTGTTAAAACTCAAAACACTTCAATTGTTATCCACTTGAAACGTAATTACTTTTAAAAACTTATCTATTGCGGAAGCATATTTAAAATAAACATTTTACGAAAACGTGATGTTTAAAAATTGTGTTGCAGAAGCATTTTAAAAATGTTGTGGAAACATAGTGTTCTGAAGACAGTTATCGTTTTAGAAATCGTATTCCACTTTTAGCAGTTATAAAACGTCATAAATAAATATCACAAATAATAAGTTAAAAATAGAGAGGCCTTATTACAACCCAAATCAAAATATTTGAAAGGAAATAATCAAAACAACAAGCATAAGTAGTGTGTGGTCTTCCTCAAGTCCCTCGCAGCTTCGATCCGTCTAAGACTGGGGATTACCTGTACAGTTAAAACGGGGTGAGTTTGCGAAAACCTAGTGTGTAATCCCCTCCTAACTAAAATAGTTAGTAAAACAGTGCATTGACTTAGTCCGGGCGAGCCCAATTACATGAATGAACAATGTGTGTGGGTCTAAGCCCAAGATAACTTCACTCTGGTCTCTACCTTATCGTAAATCAATTGGGCCTAGCCCATTCTCCATATCAGTAACAGTTGGGCCTAGCCCATATAAGAATCAATTCAATATGCATAATGTGTGTTGCATGCCAACCCATCCCTTCCAACCCTGCACTACCTACGAGGAATAAATCACCCACGCCATCCCTACACTCCCAATGTTAGCACCAGTTGCGGCACTAACCAAAATCGCATCATAATTGCTAGTATTTATGCGGCTTTAAGCCTTCAGTAACGGTCTCATAATTGGCACATAACCATTGGTAACTGTAATAAGATCGGCACATAGCCATCAGCGACGGTAATATAATCGGCGCATAGCCTTGGGTAAATATGATCGACATAGAGTCATCGGTATATATGTTAGGCACATAGCCACGGGTAAATATGATTGGCACAAAGCCATAATCAAGATGGTACAGAGCCATATTTAGGTTAGCGCAGAGCCATAATCAGATTACGCGGCTTTAAGCCGTCCGTTGGTCCACAGTCGTCATGCGACCCGTGCGACCTCAACAGATCAATACTAGATCCACAATCGTTATGCAACCCATACGACCCTGTCAGAACTTCCTTCGTATCAATGTCCCAACCCCATGCAATATGTCATGTATGTCATACTCAATCATTACACATGTATGCAAAATGGCCATGCTCAGTAACAATCATTTAAACATGTAATAAAAGCATATCAGTCATACAACCACAGTCAAATTAGTCAACTAATGGCCTAAGCCAGTCATTTACCCACAAGGGCAAAATAGCCATTTACCCTATAAGGGTATTTCGGTAATCCTACCCTTCAGGGGTATTTCGGTAATTCTACCCTGCAAGGGTATTTCGATAATTTTGCAATTCGGGGGTATTTCAGTAATTTTGCAAATCGAGGGTATTTCAGTAATTTCGCAAATTAGGGGTATTTCGGTAATTTTGCAATCCAAAGATATTTCAATAATTTTGCAATTCGAGGGTATTTAGGTAATTTCACAAATTAAGAGTATTTCGGTAATTTTGCAATCTGAGCGTATTTTTGTAATTTTACAAATCAAGGGTATTTTGATAATTTTGCAATCCGAGCGTATTTCAGTAATTTTACAAATTAGGATATTCTAAACAGAGATAATAATGCGAATGGGCCTAGGGCCGATTTTCAGCCTAAATGGGCCCACACGCTCGTGTGGCCCATTTGGCCCAAATCTAGCCACAGATATGAGATTCACATAGTCCGGTCCAATATTCACTACACAATCATACAACATATCCGATTGGACCCACGAGCCCATTGACCCAACATGGCCCCTTTCAGCCCATCGTGGCCCAAACAACCTCAACCCACAAGAACAATAATGATGGCCTCAACTATTCCGTCGAAGCTCCCACACGTGCGCTCGCACGCTCGTGTGGCTACCATCGCCGTGTGACTAGCATTTCAGCATGTGCCGCTCTACAGCTAGATTAGGGCAAAATACACACTTGATAGGAATCTGGAGTTAATCCGTACTTCGAACACTCCTATGCCCAAACACCAACCAAGGTATGCTTACTCTTCTCATAGATCGCTCTATTTAAAGCCAGCTTCTCGCTTAGTCTCATGCTAGCTTCCCGATGTGGGAGTTCACCTTCAGTAGAGTTTAATTCCATCACAACCACCTACCGTCCCAACATAGAAAAATAAATATCCCTTTTTGCTTGCAATGGGATTCGAACCCTTGCCCTCTCCTATGCTCCAGATGCTACATACCACCACAACACAATCTCAATTTGTGACTTAAAACATGCGCAACTAAATATAAGCCTATGGGTCAAAGTCTAAGTTCATTTAAAAGGAAATCAAAATGAATTGCAAGCGCCAAGACTTGAACCCATGCTCCCTTACAACCTTAATGATGCCTTACCTCTAGACTATTTACTTCCTTGTGTCATTTTTTTCCCACAATTTATTCTTAGAGCCTACTTACTTACTCCCGGGGTTTTATTCACCTCAAACAAAAAATTTTCCTAAAGCCCAGGTTTGAACCTGGGACTTCATGGAAGCCCCCTAACCTTCCAAAATCACTCACCTAATAGGTCCAACTTACATTAGTGTCGTTCTCTTGTTCTCAAAAATTTTAAACGCTCCTATGCCCAAGGCCAAATAGGCCCAATTCTACTAGGCCCAAAAATTCGGGGTGTTACAAACATCTTTTTCTAAGTGATTTTCATGAAAAATGCATAAAAGAACCGAATTTTAAAAGTTATAAAAATGGTCATACATGAGTGAAATAGTGGAAATTGGGGGTTGTTGTAGTTAAGAAAATAATTCGGCTATGCTTAAAATATAAGAAAGTTGAATAAAAAAACATTTTACGAGCCTAGAGGAAAAATCGTAATTTTGCCAATGTATGATTCATAAGCCAATTTAGTCAATGTGAGTATTAAACAAGTGAAATTGTTATTATAGATCAAGAAACACGAAGCCCAGACCGAAACTGGGGCAAGAACAAGGTTGTGGACTAAATCGAAAAACTACCCACACTTTTGAGTATCGAGGTAAGTTTGTGTGAAATTAAAGTTTCATAGTGTTTTTATATTTTAAATTGCTTAATTTTATGATAATGAATATCATTTCATGAAAATCGGCTAATGAAGTCTCGATGAGAAAATGATGAGAACATGTTAAGTTGAAGTCCCAATTGAAGGTTCGGAATAACGAGGATACCTATGTCACAACATGAGATAAGGAAGGTCCCGTATAAGACCATGTTTGGGACATTGCATCGTCATCGAATAAGGAAGGTCTTGTATAAGACCATGTCTGGGACATGGCATCTACATCTATCTACAATCTCGTATAAGACCATGTATGTGACATGGCATCGACATCGATCTAAGAGATTCAGTGTAAGACCATATTTGGGATATGGTATCGGCATCAATAGGTGATCCCATGTAAGAACATATCTGGGATATGGCATTGGCATCATGATACATCTAAGATGAGATTGAGTATCCTCCGATATTTCGAGTAGTTCAATGGGCAAAAGAGCTAAGTATGCAAAGATGACAAAGAGCTAAGCTATACAAAGATGAAAAAGAGTTACATTTAAGTTACAGATGATAATGATATAAGTTTGTGTTCAAGATAGCATAAGTGCTAAATTATTTGATCAAGTGATACAGGTACCATGAGTAAAATAAGATGGAACTGTAATGTGATATGTGATGGGTAAGCGTAAGTATGAGTAAGTATGTCAAAGTACTTTAGAACTTGTGTTTTTATTGTTCTATGGGATGAATGGATTTTACCATGAGTACTTATGTTGCTATTTTAATTCATGTAAACTTACTAAGCTATATGCTTACCCCTTTCTTTTCGCTTTTCCTTGTAGTATCGCCAAGCTAGTTCAGGGATCATAGAACGTCAGAGCTAGGATCACACTATCAATCATTCTTTTGGTAAAGTTGATTTATTTTTAGTATGGTATGTATAGGAAACATGATCATATTGTTATGTCATATTTGAAAACCGAAGTGTTGGCTATTATTATACTCAATCATTTTGTAAATGGCCATTGAGAATTGGCCAATATTTGTCAAGTTCCATATATTTAATGATGATGTGTTTTATGAAGTAAAAGTTCATGCAAATGATGGAGTAAAATGAAGATTTAGGGACTCTTTATGGTGTATTATTGCCATGTTATGTGTTGCTTGTGGTGGTATATGTGTGTTTATGTCTCAGGGTGGTAATTGGCTTGGAAAATAGCCTTATATTTGTCCACATGGGTAGAAACACGGGCATGGGTCTAGGCCATGTGTGACACACGGTCAGCCCCATAGGTGTGTTGATAAGTCGTATATCCCCTGCATCAAATTTGCGAGAATTCAATTCGTCACACGAGCCAGCACACGGGCGTGTGCTTAGGCCGTATGCCCCTTAAGAGTTTGCTGACGTCATCAACAGAATACCCATGTTTTTCACACACGGGTGAGAACACGGGCGTGTCTAGGCCGTGTGACGGACACGGGTTATTGACACTGACGTGTGTCTGGCCGTGTGAAAACCCCAGTAGGTTCGAACTGAAAAATAAATTCCACACGGGCGCGTGGCCCTGTTTAGGAAAAAAATTTCTAAGAGTGCAAAAGTTTTTGGTTTAATTCGGAAAACTTCCGTATGTATGTTTAGGGCCTCGTAGGCCCATTATAATGATGTTATGTATGTGAATGAGAAGTTTTAAGTTGAAATGAAATTTTTATAGCCCAATGTTGTATGTTTAAGCAAGTTAAGTTCGGTAATGCCTTGTATCCGGTTCCGGTATCGAACACGGGTAAGGGGTGTTACAGATCAATTGCCTAGTTGAGGGGTTCCGGCGTCGAACACGGGTATGTTTGTAGCAATAGCAGGATTTTGATTCACAGGTTTTGCGGAAACCACAGGAGGTAGCGGATTATTCTAATTTTCACCCATCTCCTCAGTAATAACAATAACTTCCTCTTGCTCTTCTATTGCACTCTGTCGACTCTGCCTCGTTTCTCTACGATTTCTACAAGTTGTACTTTCGATCACACTGTTGGATACTAGAGGTCCTGACGAGTTTCGTCTAGTCATAAACTAAAGGAACCTGCCAGAAGCAAATAAAAGAAAAGTTAGTAAATTAAAATAAAAACAAACATAACTTGCAATAAAAAATAAAAAAAGGCTAAAGTAATAAAAATTAAGTGTTCCTAATATTTTAGTCCCCGGCAACGGCGCCAAAAACTTGATGACGTCACGAACTAACTAAAATACAACAAAGGCAAGCGCACCTATCGAACAGTAGTATAGCTATGTGTGTCCAGAATATCGTATCCACGAGGACTAAAAGTACTAGTAATTACTATCTTTTTATTATTTAACCTAATAATTAAAGGGGTGTTTTAATCTAAAATTGAACTAACTAATTAACTATGAGCAGGGCAATGATAAAATTGGGAAAATATTTGAAGAAAACCAATGAGAGAGGCAATACCCAAGGAAAGAATCCACCTAGATTTCACTTATTATTCT
Organism: Gossypium bickii; assembly: GCA_025503065.1. Lineage (NCBI taxonomy): Eukaryota > Viridiplantae > Streptophyta > Magnoliopsida > Malvales > Malvaceae > Gossypium > Gossypium bickii. The sequence continues at coordinate 31,349,469 of CP106712.1, forward strand.
GATTCTAAATCAGACGATTTATTCACTTGTCTTGATCCGTAGACATCCCTAAATTATGTTAATATCTCTTTTGAGACTAAGAACAACTGACTCTAGGTTGATTAATTGAAATCTCTTTCTAATTCAAACCCCTATTGTCGCATTACCTCGATCTATGAACTCCCTTATTAGATTTGACTCTAATCCAACAGATTTATGTCGTCCTATTTCTAGGGTTGTAATCAACTCCGCTTAATCATGCTAGATATACTCTTAAGCAGAGACTTTTGTCCCACTGATTAAGCACATCAAACTTGGATTAATATCTTGAAAATATTAAGGCAAGGATAAAGAACACATAATTAAGAACAAAAACAAGTATTTATCATGTAATTCAGATAATTAAATATTAAGATCCATCATAAGTTTCATCCTCCCTAGTTATTTTAAGGAGTTTAGTTCATAATGTAAAAGGAAAACATCTTAAAATAAAGAAAACAACAAGACATAAAGAACCCAAAAACTTCTAAGTAAATTGGATGGAGATCTTCAATCTTGAAGGAGATCCTGGTTCTAAATTGATTCTGATGGCTTCCTTCGAGTAATTTCTTCGTTCTCTTCTACCTGTCTCTTTAGGTTTTCTTCTAGTATGTATTTATAGATTTTTGAATGCTAAGAAACCCTAAAAATTGGCTTTTGTCGCGTGTTTGGGAAACAGGGAGTCATATTGACACGGGTTGGCACATGGGCGTGTCGCCTGCCCATATGGATCACATGGGCGTGTGCACAGTCCGAGTGGAAAATTCCCAGGCTGTGTGGATCCTAAAAACTCCGATTTTGGCTCCATTTTCACTCTTTTTGCTCCCAATGCTCTTCTAAGTATAGAAACATGAACTTAAGGGATTAGAAGCATCAAATTCACTAATTCTCATCATAAATCATCTAAAAATATGCCAAGCATGGAATTAAAATATGTTACATTTATGGTTTATCAGTAATCGGTGATCTCATTAAATGTAAAAGTATAACAAAGTTGAAGAAACCATTTTTAATGTTGATTGAGATCCTCCATCACTGTCCCTCTAAACTTCAGATTATTTTGAACCATTTTTAAAGGGTAGGCTTTATTGTCGACCACTCAATATTGCCTTGCATAGCATCCAAATTTGGTAGTGCGTAATCTTGTAGTGTTCTTTCTTCTGGAGCCATGGGTGGTTCTATTAGCAAAGGTGGCTATGGTGCTGGTGGTTGTTGCTCTGCTGGTTCTACGTATAATGGGTTATCAAGTTGTGGGTCAACTACAATAAGTTGGTTGTTTTCCATTTATTATTGCTACTACTATTGTCTATGGTTGTGATGAGTGATTCTCTCTAGATCTGATACTGGCTCTATAGGGGTGCCCTTACCACAAGTCATACACTACAATCCAAAAAGAAAAATAAAAAAACATTAGTAATCCTGAAAATCAAATAATGTACATTAAAAACGTATCTATATTTCTAAGACCTCCTACTTCCACTATTAAGATGCAGAAACTAAAAGCTAATCTAATGGCGAAGCCTCCTTGGCAATGGCGCTAACAACTTGACCACCTCCCGATGTGCTAACGTCGAGAGTGAAAAATAATGCAACTAAAGATGTAGAATTAGGCAGTGTCCACGAGTATACGGGTCATGTTGTAATATAGAAGTTACAACGAAACATGGAAGTATTACAATGATTATACATAAAAGAGGCTTGATTAAATTAGTAATTAATCCCTACGATAACAAGTCTATGTAGTAGCGAATTAGAACCATAATACGATAACTCAAACGAATAGGTGAATGAAAATAAAACATGTAAAGAACATTAAATAATAGAAATCAATTATTATAAATATTTCAATCTAAAAACAAAGGACTAACTCGCTTGAACATTCATAGCCAATTAATGACTTAGGTTTTTATTCAATCATCTAGTAGTTAACCTAGTTATTACCTATCAACCTCTAATTAACATAACTAGTTAGCAAGAACTACTTATCTCTCAACCTCACAGTTCAGATCGGGACAAGCTAAATAGTACTCAGTAGACTATTCTTTCAACCTTATCCACCTAATTGACTTCCTATAGTTATTAAGCCTGGGGCTTATTTTACCTTAGCCTGAAGCAACTGATTGGACAAGAAATGCTAAACAGTTATTAACTACTCGAACATCCACTTGTTAATCTCCCTCTGATTTTAGTTACTTATGAATCTAATTAACATAATCCCAAAATTGAATTGAAACGTTAATAAAATATCACAAGACAAAATAGAGTGAAAGGAAAAGAGATTCTGAATATTGATGAAGTGTGGAACTGGAAATCTGTAGCAATAGTTGAGCGATTCACGAGCCGGATTAAGAAAACAACCAACTAAATAAGAACTGAAAAACACTTGAAAGAAAATAAAAACCCTAATCTAATAATTGAAAAACTAAATCAAAGGAAAGAAGTCCCCTTTTGAGTAGTCTTGTTTATAGGAGCCATGTGAGATGACTCATTTAGACTTAATACAAGTGACTAAAAATCATTAGTTGGAGTTGTACGGACTAAAACATACTTTCTATCTTTAGTTGCCTCATTACAGCTGTCTCGCGACACCCTCGTGCCTATGTCATGACATCGACGACAGTCTATTTCTTTAGTGTTTGTTTAGGGCTACGTCACAACATCCCCTGGTGTGTGTTGCGACTTTGTCGGCAGTATGCTCCTAAGGTATTCTAGAAATCGTGTTGCGACTTCCATGAAACTTGTTGCAACATGGGGAGTAGTCCACTGACTCTTTGGCTTAAATCAATGTCTTGCACACTCAACCAACATGTTAGTCCCCCCTTTGGCCCGAACCACCCTAAAAGGTACTAAAACACTCCTAGTTACTTAATTTACTACCTAGATGCTTGGAAGGCAAACTTAACAAAAGTGTTACTTAATTGCTAAAAAACAAGCTCCCTAAGTCTCATAAAAGACCTAATTTGTCACAATTCATTGTGGTAGATTAAAATCTCCCACACTTTATTCATTGCTTTTCCCCAGGCAATGTAAATACACATGCAAGAAAATAAGTAAACAAAAGACAAATAAAAGACATCCCTTAAGCATGTTCATGCAAGCACATAGTCTAAAGCTGAGCAAATAGAAAATCTTATCAAACATACAATTTCAACATGATATATAACTGACTCTAAAGTCTAAACTTTAAACATTAGATTTCATAAAATTACAATGTAAACAAGTAAAAGATTTTCAAGTATATGATTCCATCCAAATGTTGACATAAGTATCACATTTATATTAGGCGAATACAAGTAATTATCATTCTACATACCTAATCTAATTTTCATTCATGATCAAAGACCTAAGTCACATAGGACTTTTTGGCTTGTAAGGCTTAGGGTCGATTTAGATTTCAAGAATAAGGCACTTCAAAATAGTTCAAGCATGAAAGTAGTTTGGCACATCATATTGTCCCCTACATGCCCTATAATGTACATTTCAACTCACCCCCTTTTATCTCCTTCTCTCACCTTCCTTTTCTCTCCTTAAGTAAGCACACCATGTTATTGGTAAGTACAGTCAGCTTAGCTAGTTTTTTTGCAACATGAATGAAATTTCCTATGCTTTTTTTTTAATTTTTAATTTAATCACTTGTTTCACTCATTTTCTCTCACATTGATTTTAACCCACTCTATGTTTTTATGTCTTTCACTTTGCTTTTTACCCTCACAATGCTTTTCTTATCTCACTATTTTCATTTAGGAACTTTTTCTTGCAAGAATGCTATACCTACTATACCATTTCCTATCCCGCATTTTCACTCTTTTTATATATTTTTGAAACAACGTTGACGTATCTACCTATCCCTTGAAATGTATGGTCTGACATCTAAATTCATGCTTTCATTTTATGAACCAAAAGAAAGATAACTAGATTTTATTTAGGGCTTACGATTTCTTTATTAAGGTTCATCAAGAAGTGGATTTAGGCGTCAACTAAGGTACTAGGGAATCATGTATATGGTTAGCTTTTTGGCTATTGGTTGTACCAAACAATGCCTTAGGTCATCCCTAGGTATTTCAATTTTCATGGACTTAACTAGGCTTAAGCTTGCAAAATTTTAATTACCTAGCATTCAACTAACATGCATGTTTCCCCATGTATTCATTCATCATCTGGTATACCTAAATACATTATCCTATTCATAGTTGAATTCATTGAACTAACTAATCTAAAAATTTAAATAATTCACAATGTCTTACTATCATGCCAAATTTGCAGTTTATACAATCTACCCCTTTTAGATACTCCTAACCAATCACTTGAATTTCTATAAGCTCAAGCACACATCACACACAAAATACAAAAATTCTAAAATAAATACTAACTACGAATAATAAAAACAATAAAGAAAAATATGCAAATTTCCTATGCTACCCCCACACTTTAGTCATCACATTGCCCTTACTGTGCAATTCAAATAGGTAAAAGAATGAAGCTACCCATTTTTCATTTTTAAGTTACAGCGAGGCTAGCTGGGTGTCTCCTCTCTTGCTCGTGTTAGCTCCTAATTGTATTGCTTACTCATATGGGGCTCCAAAACAAAATATGAAAAAACCACTTTTTTTTTTTAAAAAAAAGCTAGATAATAATAACTGATTAGTTAAAAGCTACTCCTAAGCTAAAGCAAAATTTTTTTTAAAAAAATCATCCAAGTTCAAAATTATAGTTACAATCCTCCAAAACAAAAAGAAATAGTTCAACTGTCAAAATCAAGTGCCTGCCACCCCTCCATCTGAGATTTCCTCTAACACCCCATACCCGATCCGATCACCAAACCCGAGCTACAAGATGCTAGAAACAAACAATAATAAACTTGTTCAATTTAACCATCAACTATTCATAATTATACAAACATCATCCATTAAGAATGAAAAATGAACTATATCGAGTTTTAAACTATTATAAAATTTTATTCGAATTTGAAAAAATGGAATAAATTAAAAATCTTTTAAACTTTAGACCAATATTAATACCAAGTAAATAAGTATCAATATTTTATAACAAGTATCAATATGAAAATATTTATCGATACCATTTTAGAATTCTTCCAAATCAAGGTATCAATATCGATACAAGTTAGAAAAAAATATTGATAATAAGAAAAATTATCAACACCAAATTTGAATTTTGTAAATTTTAAAATTGTTCATATGGTTTGGTATCAATACTTTAGTCCATTTTATCGAAACTTAAATCAAAATTGTAAAAAATATCGAGTTGAAAAGATCAATTCCTACAAATTTCAAAACCTAGCTTAAAGATGCATATAGATAGGCATTTATCATATATAACACATTCAATTCAACCTACATGTCTAACTGTAACACCCCAAACTCGGTCAACATGCTACAACCGAATTCGGCATGTCACAGGGTAAAAATATTTTGAAGACACAAGTTGTAGGTTTAAATTTTGAAAAGAAACGCTGTATGGAACACTTCGTCATTTTAAGTTTGAAAGAAAAACTCTTTGAGAAAAATCGATTTTCGTTCCTTGTTTTGGAAAGCCGTTTGATTTTATGGAAACCCGAGTGAGTTTAAAATATTAAAGTAAAAAAAAACCGTTTTGTATCTGAACATAAAGAAAAACTTAATTTGGAGAAAGTCTGAGTTAGTTTGTTGACTTCGTTTGTTTATTACTACCCAATGGTAAAGTTTGAGAAATCCCGAAAAGAGGTATAATTTTTCGAAAACGTAAATTTTACAGATTATTTAGGCATGCAGTGTTATTTAGCTTAAGCATAATATGATAAAACATAAAAGCAGATAAAAACCCAAAATAATAAAATTTGGCGGCCTTATTACAAATCCAAAACCAAATTCAAAGAAAATATAAAAACTAAAATAGAAGTTTAAAACAAAACCCGAAAGCAAAGTGCATGGCCACCTCGAGTCCACCCCGGCTCCACATCCGAGATCTATGCCTCATCTGCAAAATGTAAGGGATGGGGGTGAGTCCCCGAGACAGATGTATAAATTCCCATCCCGATAATAACAAGGCACTTACACATTTCATGAGTTAATATGCAAATCATGCAACCCAAACCTAACCACGAACTCCTGAGTCTACCCCGTGTGGTCAAAACCACTGGTGACCGTAGTCACAAATAACATGGGTGGGGCCAACCCATTGTGTGGTCAAAAACACTACTAACAATCCCGTATTCAACATCTGGGGCCAACCCACTATGGTACCAAACCACTGGGACGAGTCACAATAATCCATGTGTGGTCAAAACCACTGGTGACCGTAGTCAAATAATATACGTGTGGTCAAAACCACTGGTCGTCAAAACCACTGAGACTTAGTCACAAATCATATAGAAAGCGGGGCCAAGCCACTGTGTGGTCAAAACCACTGGTGACAGACTAAATCAACCTTCTCCCTCCTCTCAACATACCCATCATCATGAACACATTTTCCGTAGAATATTAACATGTTTATAAAGCAAATATCGCATAGCATAGCATAATGAAATGATATAACAGCGTATACCGATATCCAATCACCAGGGGACTTACCCGGAGTCCACGCTCATACCCACAAGGGTACATATTCAGTTACTACAGTTTTCCAGCTTATTACAAAACACACAAAATACATATCATTAATGAAGTGTGTAAGAGTTACACACAAAATACACAATCGTTTCCCTTCACCCTTCCTACATTCGGCCAACACCATATCATTAAGAAAATAGCCATTCGGCTTAACCAAGAAATCCCAAAGGATATAACGCAGTAAGATATTTCCCTTACCTTAGTACCCCTCCGTCACTAAACAAAAACTCGAAGCAACGCAATGAGCCTCCCCCTACAATCGGCCAAGAACTAGCAACATAAAACAAATAGCCTTCGGCTTAGGCAAGAACCCGAAAGGAAAAGATAAAGAGCCCAAAGCGATTGATACTAACCTGACCAAGAGATCCAATTAACCCCCTAGAGAAATCGGCACAAGCCTTGAAGATGAAGAAATTCGGCAAGTCAGGAAGAAAATATAAGAATCAAAAAGATAACCCAAGAGATTACAAGATTGAAGTGATTCGGCTAAAGTAAAACTTGCCAAAGTGAATGTTGTTCAAGCTTGATCACGAACCAAAGAAATAGGGAGTAGAAAACAGTTTCGGCTTTAAAAAAATATCTGAGAGAATAAAGAACAACCTACCCCAAACAAAGGAAGGTTCGGATCTTCAAAAGGTTGACAAGAACTAGAGGAGAAGAATGGTATGGTGTTTTTGCTATGATCAATGGATAGGAGGGAAAAATAGTCCAAAGAAAGGAGAAGAAGTAGTAATAGTTTCGGCTAACAATGAATGAACTGAAAAGAGAGAAAAAATGAAAGAAGGATTTCGGCTCTTCAAGGAAATAGCAAGGTTGATTCGGCCAAAGCATCCCAAATGCCAAAAATGGAAAAAAAGAGAATGGTATAGATGGTTTTGGTTTTGACCCTAAACGAAAGAAGAAGAAGAAAGCTTTCTAAATTAGCCAAAAATGTCCCCCCTAGACCACAAATGCAATTCGGCACACCCTTAACTGCCTCAGCTGATTCTTCCCATCACCCTTAGTGTTTGGCATTCGGCCAACACTAAGCTCTCTTACCCGATTCCTCAAAATTCTCATGGCCACACATTTAAACGAGTTTGAGAAGTTCAAACTCCACAATTTCCTCTCCTTCATCTGTTCAAATTTGTTGACCTCTTCCATCCTTATCCAAGAGAGTCCATCCTGAGCACACTACCTCCTTAGCTTTGGCATCAAAAACAACAATCAGAAAGGGAATTCTACTGCTCGAACCTAGACTCTCCTTCCTGCATGTGGCGTCACCTCTCCAGGCCTTCAGTAGCGCCTCCCTTGCCACTTTTCCACTGGCTTATTTGTGTCAAAATACTCCAATAACATCTCTTAACACTTAACTCCCTTGGCTCCCCCTTCCTAGTACCCAAAACAAAAATATTTACCATGACTCAGGCCTACCCCGAGCTCATGCCTGGACCCCAAAACACCCTACACTAGCACAACAACATATTATCACATGCAACACACCAAAAATGCGGAGACCAGACTTTAAGGATGTTACAGTTCTACCCCATTTAAAAATAATTTCGGCCTCAAAATTACATGGTCAAAAGAGTTGAGGGTATGCTGTCGCATCACATCCTCTGGTTCCTGCATGGCATCCTCCGTACCATGGTTCCGCCATAATAATTTCACCAAAGGAACTAACTTCTTACGCAGAACTTTGACATCCCGATCCAAAATTTACACTAGTTCTTCTTTGAAGGAAAGGTCTGAGCTCACCTCTATTTCCTCCACTGGCACAACATGCGATGGATCTGATCGATAGCGCCTGAGCACGTAGACATGGAATACATTGTGAATCTGACTTAACTCCGACGGTAACTCAAGCTGGTAAGCTACTGGTCCCACTCGCTTCAACACCGTATACGGCCCAATAAACCTAAGGCTTAGCTTGCTCTTCCGACAAAACCTCAACACTTTCTTCCACGGCGATACCTTCAGAAAGACCTTGTCACCCACTGCAAACTCTATATCCCTACGCTTAAGATCAGTATAAGACTTTTGCCTGTCCGACGCTTCCTTCAGACGAGCCTGAATCACCTTAACCTTATCCTCTGTTTCCGCCACTAACTCTGGTCCCAACAACTGACGTTCACCCAGTTCTGTCCAACACGTAGGGGTACGACACTTCCGTCCATATAATGCCTCATATGGTGCCATCTGGATAACCGTTTGATAACTGTTGTTGTACGCAAACTCTGCCAATGGCAGATATTCCTCCCAACTACCGCTGAAATCCAGAACACAACCCTTTAACATATCCTCTAGAATTTGAATTACCCTTTTTTGACTGTCCGTCTGACTACGGATGGAAAGCCGTGCTGAAGTCCAACCTCGTACCCAATGCCTGATGTAATGATTTCCAAAATCTTGACGTGAATCTGGGATCCCTATCTGAAATAATCGACACTGACATTCTATGTAATCGCACTCTTTCCGCTACATACAACTTAGCCAACCTTTGCAGTGAATAATCAACCCGGACTAGTATGAAATGAGCTGATTTTGTCAGACGATCAACAATTACCAAGACTGAATCCTTCTTGCTAGGCGTAAGGGGTAGCCCACTGACGAAATCGATCGTAATCCTTTCCCACTCCCACTGTGGAATCTTTACTGGCTGCAACAGACCCAACGGTAACTGATTTAGCTTTGACTTGCTGACACGTCAAACACTTACTCACAAATTCAGTTACTTCCCGATTTAGACCCGGCCACCAAAACTGTTCCTACAAATCTCGATACATCTTGCTACCTCCAAGATGCATAGCGTATGGGCTGCTATGAGCTTCCTGAAGAATCCTCTTCCTTAACTCAACGTCCTTCGGCATAAATACTTTCCCTTGGAAACACAACACTCCATCACTGCCCAAGCTGTAACCCTCCAATCCACCATTCTGCACTTGTAACCTCCGACCACTCAGAACCTCATCCATAAGCTGTTTCTCTTTAACCTGATTTACCCAAGTCGGCTTTACCTGCAATTCCAATAACAGACTCCCGTCATCATACAGACTAAGATAAGCAAACATTACTCTCAGGTCCATTACCACTTTGCGGCTCAACGCATCAGCCACTACGTTAGCCTTACCCGGATGGTATTCAATCGAGCAGTCGTAGTCATTTAACAACTCGATCCATCTCCGTTGCCTCAAATTCAAGTCCTTCTAAGTCAAGAGATACTTCAGACTCTTGTGATCTGTGTAGACTATCGACTTCTCCCCATATAAGTAATGCCTCCAAATCTTCAGGGCGAAAACCATTGCAACCAATTCCAGATCATGTGTCGGGTAGTTAACATCGTGACGTCTCAACTGCTGAGACGTATACGCCACCACTTTCCCCTCTTGCATCAGCACACATCCTAAACCAGTATGCGATGTATCACAATAAATAGTAAATTTCTTCCCTACCTCAAGCTGAATCAAAACCGGAGCTTCTGTTAGAATTCTCTTTAACTTATCGAAACTTTCTTGCTGCTTGTCTGACCATATAAACGGAACTCCTTTCCTCAGCAACTTAGTTAACGGTGCTGCAATCAAAGAAAACCCTTCCACAAATCTTCTGTAATACCATGCTAGACCCAGAAAACTCCGAATCTCTGCTACTAACTTAGGTGGTTTCCAGTCTAACACTGCCTCAATCTTTCAAGGGTCTACTCTAATCCCCTCAGCTGACACCACATGACCCAAGAAAGTTACCTCTTTAAGCCAGAATTCGCACTTACTAAACTTGGCAAATAGTTGCTTCTCTCTCAGAACCTGTAGAACCACCCATAGATGCGCGTTATGTTCCTCCTCAGATTTTGAGTACACCAAAATGTCGTCTATAAACACCACGACGAACCGGTCCAAGTACGGCTGAAACACCCAATTCATCAGGTCCATGAACGCTGCCGGCGCATTGGTCAACCTGAACGGCATTACCAAAAACTCGTAGTGCCCATAACGAGTGTGAAATGCCGTCTTATGGATATCAGCCTCCTTCACTTTGAGTTAATGATACCCCAACCTTAAATCAATCTTAGAGAAGACTGATGCCCCCTTAAGCCGATCAAACAAGTCGTCTATCCTGGGCAACGGATACTTGTTCTTGATCGTCAACTTATTCAGCTGACGATAGTCTATACACATCCGCATTATGCCGTCTTTCTTCTTAACAAAGAGCACAGGCGCTCCCCAAGGTGATACACTTGGCCGGATGAAGCCCTGGTCCAACAATTCCTGAATCTGTGCCTTTAGTTCCACCAATTCCTTCGGCACCATCCTATATGGGGCAATAGACACTGGCGCGGTTCCGGGTAACAGATCTATACCGAACTCAACTTCACGATCTGGAGGCAGACCCAGAAGTTCTTCTGGGAATACATCGGCAAATTCTTTCACCGTTCGAACATTCCCCAAAACTGATTCCTTGGCCTCCAAAGCACACACATGCACCACGAACGCCCCACAACCCTTCCTCACCATTTTCTCGACCGTCAGTGCAGATACCACATTGGATAGATAATTTCTTCTATTACCTATCATCACCACCTCTTCACCTTCAATTGTCCTCAATACCATGCGCTTAGCTGCGCAATCTAAACTGGCCTGGTACTTCACTAGCCAATCCATCCCGAGAATCAAATCGAACTCCCCGAACGGCAGTTCCATCAGATCAGCCAAGAACACTACCCCTTGAAGTTCTAGGGGTACGTCCCTATACAGTTTATTTACGTCTACTGAGTGACCTAGAGGGCTTATTACTGTCATCTCCCTAGTAGTAATCTCAAAGTCTAAGTTCATAGTTTCCACTATACTACTGGCAACATACGAGTGCATCGAACCAACATCTATCAAAGCAGTGTAAGGCAATCCAAAAATTAAGAACGTAATGGTTATGACGTCCGGTGCGTCGCCCTCCTCTCGACGCCTTGCCGCGTAGACCAACCCAGGCTATCTCGCCTCTGTACTCTCTGCACCTCTGCCTGGTGCTCCGCGACCTCGTCCAGAACCATTACCTCCCCTGGCCAAACCGCGGCACCTCTGTGGTTGCTGACCATCCCTCTTGAACTGTGTACGACCCTGATCCCTAGACTGAAGCCTAGCTGACCTCTGCGGACAATCCCTTACTCGGTGCCCCATTGACCCACATTCAAAGCACCCTCTGTTTGCAGTCAAACATTCCCCTGTGTGAGACTTCCCACACTGAGCACACCGTGGCGGCCACTGAGTAGTAGCAGCAACAGGCCTCGCAGCTTGACTCGGCCCACCATATCTAGCCCTTTTCTGCTGATTCCCGGTAGACCCTGACGACTAGAACTCCTCTTATTCCAGCTCTTATCCTGGTTCCGTCTCACTGACTGCTTCACTTTCTCAACAACTTTGGCCTTCTCTACTAAGACTGCAAATTCTCTCTCCTGCTGTGGAGCAATCACCATTCGTAGCTTATCTCTCAACCCATCCTCAAACCTGACACAGCGCTCATGTTCCGTGCTCACAATACCCCGTGCATACCTACTTAACCGAAGAAATTTTGCCTCATATTCTAATACTGACTTACTCCCCTGGACCAAATTTAAAAATGCCTTACGCTGTGCATCAATGTAACTAGCCCCGACGTACTTCCTCTGATAAGCTGCCCTAAAGAAATCCCAAGTGATGTCATCAGCCATTGCTCCATCCCTGACCATGAGCCACCACTGATAAGGCTCGTCTTGGAGAAGAGACACTATCCCCTTCAGCTTCTCTTTAGCTATAAAATCCAAGTCGTCCATGATATGTTCCGTCGCCTCTAGCCAATACTCAACTGTATTGGGAGCCGCACCAGATACCCCTCTGAATACCTCTGCGCCATTAGCGCGGAGTCGTTCAGACACAGATTTCTGAGCTCCCATTCCGATACCTGTGCCCGCAACTCTCTCCAGAACCCGCAGCATCGCCTGTGACACTACGTCATCACCATCTGTCTGATCCTGAAATTTCGCGCCCACAGCTGGCGGCGGTGGCACCTCGTTCTCCGACCCATGTCCAAACCCTACCGGTTTTGACACTGTCATCCTACCCCTACCTCGTCCACGTGTATTACGCCCACGTCCTCGTGCACTCATGACTACTGTTCACAAGTTAATTTGGTTTAAGAGTTTTATGCGTTGACTTATTCCACTGTTATTACAACACAGTATTATGAATAGTTTATTATGGGGATTGTTTTCGCAAGTTCACACAAATCTACGGTTCCAATATCTAAAGTAATTCCCTATCACTATTAGTCATAGCATCATCATTATAAGCATATAAATAACAAATAGGGGTACTTACCTAGGCGGATCGGTGCTGGAGACTCGGTGCCATGCTTTTCCAAACCATACATTTTCCATCAAAACCTTTTCATAACCCATTTTAAAAACATTTGGGCCTCGGGCCCACAGTCGAGCTTTTAAACCTGGCTCTAATAACAAAATTGTAATACCCCAAACTCGGTCAACAGGCTACGACCGAATCCGGCATGTCACAGGGCAAAAATATTTTGAAGACATAAGTTGTAGGTTTAAATTTTGAAAAGAAACGCTGTATGGAACACTTCGTCATTTTAAGTTTGAAAGAAAAACTCTTTGAGAAAAATCGGTTGTCGTTCCTTGTTTTGGAAAGCCATTTGATTTTATGGAAACCCGAGTGAGTTTAAAACATTAAAGTTAAAAAAAACCATTTTGTATCTGAACATAAAGAAAAACTTAATTTGGAGAAAATCTGAGTTAGTTTGTTGCCTTCATTTGTTTATTACTACCCGATGATAACGTTTGAGAAATCCCGAAAAGAGGTATAATTTTTCGAAAACGTAAATTTTACAGATTATTTAGGCATGCAGTGTTATTTAGCTTAAGCATAATATGATAAAACATAAAAGCAGATAAAAACCCAAAATAATAAATTTTGGCGACCTTATTACAAATCCAAAACCAAATTCAAAGAAAATATAAAAACCAAAATAGAAGTTTAAAACAAAATCCGAAAGCAAAGTGCATGGCCACCTCGAGTCCACCCCGGCTCCACATCCGCAACCTATGCCTCATCTGCAAAATGTAAGGTAAGGGGGTGAGTCCCCGAGACTCAGTGTATATATCCCCATCCCGATAATAACAAGGCACTTACACATTTCATGAGTTAATATGCAAATCATGCAACCCAAACCTAACCATCCGAACTCTTGAGTCTACCCCATGTGGTCAAAACCACTGGTGGTCAAAACCACTGGTGACCGTAGTCACAAATCATAGAAGTGTGGTCAAAACCACTAGTGACCGTAGTCACAAATAACATGGGTGGGGCCAACCCACTGTGTGGTCAAAACCACTGATGACAATCCTGTAATCAATATGTGGGTCCAACCCACTGTGGTACCAAACCACTGGGACGAGTCACAATAATCCATTTATGGTCAAAACCACTGGTGACCGTAGTCACAAATAATATACGTGTGGTCAAAACCACTGGTGGTCAAAGCCACTAAGACTTAGTCACAAATCATATAGAAAGCGGGGCCAGCCCACTGTGTGGTCAAAACCACTAGTGATAGTCTAAATCAACCTTCCCCCTCCTCTCAACATACCCATCATCATGAACACATTTTCCGTGGCATATTAACATGTTTATAAAGCAAATATCACATAGCATATCATAATCAAATGATATAACAGCATATACCGATATCCAATCACTAGGGGACTTACCCAGAGTCCACGCTCATACCCATAAGGGTACATATTCAGTTACTACAGTTTTCTGGCTTATCACAAAACACACAAAATACATATCACTAATGAAGTGTTTAAGAGTTACACACCTGGTCACTCGTGAGTCTAACGAATCCCGAAACTAAGATCTACCCTACGAATCGATAGAAACCTAGAAATCCAATAGCTTGCCTTCACCCTTCCTACATTCGGCCAACACCATATCATTAAGAAAATAGCCATTCAGCTTAACCAAGAAATCCTGAAGGATATAACGCAGTAAGATATTTCCCTTAACTTAGCACCCCTCCATCACTAATCAATAACCTGAAGCAATGCGATGAGCCTCCCCCTACAATCGACCAAGAACTAGCAACATAAAACAAATAGCTTTCGGCTTAGGCAAGAGAACCCGAAAGTAAAAGATAAAGAGCCTGAAATGATCAATACTAACCTGACCAAAAGATCCGATTAACCCCCTAGAGAAATCGGCACAAGCCTTGAAGATGAAGAAATTCGGCAAGTCAGGAAGAAGATATAAGAATCGAAAAGATAACCCAAGAGATTACAAGATTGAAGTGATTCGGCTAAAGCAAAACTTACCAAAGTGAATGTTGTTCAAGCTTGATCACGAACTAAAGAAATAGGGAGTAGAAAACAGTTTCGGCTTTAAAAAATATCTGAGAGAATAAAGAACAACCCACCCCAAACAATGGAAGGTTCGGCTCTTCAAGAGGTTGACAAGAACTAGAGGAGAAGAATGGTATGGTGTTTCGGCTATAATTAAGGGATAGAAGGGAAAAATAGTACAAAGAAAGGAGAAGAAGTAGTAATAGTTTCGGCTAACAATAAATGAACTGAAAAGAAAGAAAAAATGAAAGCAAGATTTCGGCTCTTCAAGGAAATTGCAAGGTTGATCTAGCCAAAACACCCCAAATGCCGAAAATAGAAAAAAAGAGAATGGTATAGATGGTTTCGGTTTTGACCCTAAACGAAAGAAGAAGAAGAAAGCTCCCTAAATTAGCCAAAATGTCCCCCCTAGACCACAAATGCAATTCGACACACCCTTAATTGCCTCAGCCGATTCTTCCCATCACCCTTAGTGTTTGGCATTCGGCCAACACTAAGCTCCCTTACCCGATTCCTCAAAATTCTCATGGCCACACATTCAAATGAGTTTGAAAAGTTCAAACTCCATAATTTCCTCTCATTCATCTGTTCAAATTTGTTGACCTCTTCCATCCTTATCCAAGAGAGTCCATCCTAAACACACTACCTCCTTAGCTTTGGCGTCAAAAACAACAAGCAAAAAGGGAATTTTGCTACTCGAACCTAGGCTCTCCTTCCTGCATGTGGCGTCACCTCTCCAGCCCTTCAGTAGCGCCTCCCTTGCCACTTTTCCACTGGCTTATTTGTGTCAAAATACTCCAATAACATCTCTTAACACTTAACTCCCTTGGCTCCCCCTTCCTAGTACCCAAAACAAAAATATTTACCATGACTCAGGCCTACCCTGAGCTCATGCCTGGACCCCAAAACACCCTAAACTAGCACAACAACATATTATCACATGCAACACACCAAAAATGCGGAGACCAGACTTTAAGGATGTTACACTAGCCAAAATGCCCTCATTAGCACCTCAATTCAAGCATAACCATTAACCATACGAACTAAAACATAACTAACTTGTAAAGCTTGTTCATTCATCAAATAGACCTCAAATACAAAATGCCTAAATCATTCATTTATACCAAGTTTTCAAAGGCTAACATAACTCAATTAAAAATTCATAAATTATCAAAAGAAAATGACCATTCCACAACAATTGAGCAAGACAAGCATCAAATAATATACTACCAAATTCAAGTCGCCAAAACACCAAAAACATGTTTATCTATGAAATGGCACAAAACATCACTGATCGCTATAAAATCAGAGTTTTAAATATATATAAAAGAATGATCAAACATGGAGACTAACTCTGACAATGATATTAAGGCAAGTGTACCTATCGAACAGTAATATAGCTTAGGTAAGACCGGATGTCAAACCCAAAGGAACTCAAAGTATTAATACTCACTTTCTTTTTATTATTTAACCTAATTAGGGTGAAGATTTTTTTTAAACTAAATTGACGACAACTAAACTAACAAAATAAAGACAAAAAGATGAACTTGGGGATAACTTGAAAAAGACTCAGTTGATTTTTTATGATACCCTCGGGAAGAATCCACCTAGACTTCACTTATTATTTAACCTTAAATTTTATGATTTCTTTTACTTAGCTTGATCCGTGAGACTCCCTAACCTATGTTAAACCCTCTCTCGAAGCGAATAACATCTAATCCTAGGTTAATTAGTGGAACTCTAGTTCGCTTATAATAACCCCCTAGGAAAGCAGTAAATCGATTAATGGATTCCCATATTAGGTTTTACCCTAATCCGGCAAAATCTCGTAATCCTATCTCTAGGTTCCCGATCAACTCCGCTTAATTATGTTAGATCTACTCTTAGGCAGGGTATATTCCTCCTCCACCTAAGCACATTAGATTTGGATTAAGCAACATAATTAAGAACAAACTAAGTAATTATCATATAACTTAAAAATCAAATAAAAAGATTCATCTAGGTTTCATCCCCTTCAGGTATCTGAGGGGTTTAGTTCATAATGAATAAACAAAACATCTCAAGAGAAAAGATAAAACAAAACATAAGAAAATCCTAAAACTTCCTGAAGGAATTGAAGGAGAATTCCACCGTCTTGAGTATAATTCTGGCTTCTTGGGATAGATCAACTGGCTATCTTCTCATTATTCCCTAGTTCTGACCTTCTCAGCTTGGCTCCTTGGCCTAGCTTTGACGCCCCTTCAAAGGTGGTACTTAGAGGATATATATAGGCTTTTGGAATGCGATTCTTTCTCCCCAAGTATCCTTTTTTGACTGAAATTGCTCATTCTGACGACAGAGGCAAGGCCATGTAGCACTCCCGTGTGGCTCGACTCTAGACCGTGTTTGGATTTCTAACTTGAGGCACGACCGTGTGAATCGGGGAAGAGACCGTGCTCTAGATGCTAGGCGTGGCTTTTGAAGTCCAGGGCGTGTTGATTTCGTGAATTGGCCCATTTGGCCCGTTTTAAGCCCGTTTTACGTTTTTTTCATCCTTTGGTGCTTTCTTGAGTATAAGACATGAAAAGAAAGGATTAAGAGCACCTTTTTACACAAATCAAGGGATAAATCATCCAAAAGCATATTAAATGTGGGCTTAAAATATGTTACTTTTACGGTTTATTAAATACCCCCACACTTAAGCTTTTTCTTGTCCTCAAGTAAAATTCTCAACCTACAATTAAAACGAACTTTCCATGATTCATAATTCCTATCAACAATGCCTTATCCTAATTCATAGATAATTTATACATGGATAATTCAACTCAAAGATTCCTAAAGATTCAAATAAGATAAGTCATACACTTTTAGCACGAAAACATAGGTGTTTCCCTTCATTTAAATAATTACCTTTAATTAAAAACCTACAAGGATTAACACCCTCACAAAAGATTCACTCAAATCACTCGAAAAGTGTTTAAGGGTCAAAATTAAGCACTCATAAGTCGAACCTGAAAAGTTAATCCCATAGGCTTGCCTAAAAATCAAATCTCCACCACTATAAAATGAGATGATAAACAGATCAAAAGGTCTTTGTCAGGGTTGTAACGGGGCTTAGGTTAGGGGTATGGATAAAGGCTGAAATTAGAAGGTTAGAATCGAGATTGAATTGATAAGTTACCTACCTAAAAATGTCTAAGATAATAATTACATCAACTGAAAATAATAAAAATCCTACTAATACGAGCTTTTTTTCTTTTGGAAAATAGTCTTTGATTGTGTAAGCTCACTTTCCATACTACTAATATTGAAAACTTGAATTTTTTTTTAATAACTAACTAAATACAAGATAAATTTAACTACCAGAATAATAAACTTAGATAACTGGCTCAAATCAAATCTCGATTAAGGGGTAGTCAAAATAAACGGTGATAACAAATACAAAGGGTTTTGGGTTAAAATTAGTGGTTAAGTCAATAAAAAGGGTTGTTAGGCTCAACGGGGTTCACTAAGGGTTAATTATAAGGGTAGGCTTTTTAATGGTGTCAGTGGGTTAAACCTAGGTGCCTTTATCATCTCAGTATATCAAATCATAACTGTAGTCTTGACATGTATAATCAAGGCAAGTTTTAGAATAACAGTTCATAGTTGACACACTCATAATCAAGAAGTGAGCATGAAAAAAAATGTATGCTCTATAGGGCTCAAATTCTCATAAAAATTATGGGTGTTTTTGGCATCAACCTTGTAAATCTCAAATTTCAAGATAATATTCAAATTCTGGTTGGCAACCTAAAATTTTAATTTTTAGAAAATTAGACTTATCATGCTTGATTCCCTAGTATTCTTCAAATTTACTTATCAATGTACAATTAACTATGACTTATTCCAAAACATATCAATAAAAATCATAAATCATTAAAAATTTCATCCTAATTAGTAATATGACAACTTTGCTTTTAAGAACAAGACTAAATTAGGGATTTGAGAATAATGAAGAAAGTTAGGTGTAACTATTTACCCTCCCCGACTTAAGATGTACATTGCCCTCAATGTACAAAGATAAATAATGACAATTCGTGATCAATCAAAAAGATAGGAGGGAAAAGTTTTACTTCCTATATATTCAGACGAGATCCTTGAGGATATGGACCGTGTGTGGCATCAGGTGACATTTCGCATTTCGTCTATTTGTGCTTTTGTGTAGGTGGAATATATATGTTTTATTCTGCAATGTCACTTGTTAAGGATCTTTTCGATGAAAAAGTTTGTTAGGGATGTTATGAATAATTGAATAGCCAATGATAAAAAAATTGTAATAAAAGTTCAAATTAAATAGCATAAAATAGAATCTTAAAAATGAAGAAGTCAAATTAAAATTAAAGTAAACAAATTATTTAATTAAAAAAAAACTCAGAGGCCCTCATCGTCTGTTGGATCCGGTGGTGGTACTGGGTTTGTGGCATGGGCACGGCGCTTTTAAGGGCGTGAGGCTTGGGCGCACGGTTGTGTTGTGGCCGTGTGGGTGGTTGGACTGAGATTTTTGAGAGGAAACGGTGGTGGGAGTGGAGTAGATTTGTTAAGTGGCCGAATTTTGAGGTTTGGGGGAGAAAATTTTGATTTTAGGGTTTGTTTTTAGGGAAAATGACGGTTAGTTTTTATATATAGGGAGGGGGCAAGGTCTGTCGACACGCCCGTGTCATATTTGAATTCGCCTGTGTTTTTCATGTTTTTCAGGATTAGGCGCCTTCAGGATTTGTGGCATGGCCGTGTGTATATTTGGCACGCCCGTGCTCGATAAGGTAAGCTGTAGGCACTGTGAGGTCCATGGTCGTGTTTAGCCCGTGTATAACAAGTCAGTAACCTTTGTAATTTCACACAGTCATGGGGCAAGGCCGTGTTCTGAAGGTGCAACCCATGTTATCAAAAAAAATCCTACCCTGTTTAGGCACGGTGCTTGGCACGCCCGTGTGTGCCTTCCTGCTTTTTTACGGCACACGTGCACTACTACCGTGCTCAAGAAGCGTGAGTACAATCCTACACTTTAATGCGATGTTAGGAAAATAAAAATGATGTTAGTATGTTAGTGCACGGGTTGCCTCCCGGGAAGAGCTTGTTTATAGTCTTAAGCTAGACTCTCCCTGTTTTCTGTTTTAAAGGTTGACTCATGGAGCGTAAGCTCCTCTCTTTTATCTCCAACATTTGTGCTATTATAAAGTTTAAGTCTGTGACCATTTATCTTGAAAGTGCCTTTAGTGGGGTGGGTTACCTCAATAGTGCCATATGGAAATATTGTTTTGATCATGAATGGTCCGAACCATCTTGATTTTAGCTTTTACGGGAATAGTTTAAGCCTTGAGTTGTATAGTAGGACTAAGTCCCCTACTTTGAATTGCCTTGACCTCTTGAGACGAACATCATGGCGTCACTTTGTTGCTTCCTTGTACAGTTTTGAGTTCTCATAGGCTTCCGTTCTCCATTCGTCCAGCTCGTTTATCTGCATCATTCTTCTCTTTCCTACAATTTTGAGATCAGTATTCAAAAATTTTATTGCCCAAAAAGCTTTGTGTTCTAATTCGAACAGTAAATGACAGCTTTTCCCATATACAAGCTTGTATGGGGATGTCTTTAAAGGCGTTTTAAAAGCTGTTCTATAAGCCCATAACGCGTCATCTACTCTTAATGCCCAGTCTTTTCTATTCGTTTCAATGGTTTTTCCTAGAATGCGCTTAAGTTCTCGGTTTCTTACCTCAACTTGTCCACTGGTTTGAGGATGATATGGGGTTGCTGTCTTGTGATATACTCCATATTTTTTTAAAACTTTTTCAAACTGGGTATTGGAGAAGTGCGTACCCCTGTCGCTAATGATTGCTCTCGGTGTGCCAAATCGAGAAAAGAGTTTCTTGAGAAATTTGACTACTACCCTAGCATCATTAGTAGGTAAAGCTTCCGCTTCTACCCATTTTGACACGTAATCAACTGCTACTAGGATGTACTTGTTTCCAAATGAATTAGGGAATGGTCCCATGAAATCAATACCCCATACATCAAATATTTCACATGATAGCATATATGTTTAGGGCATTTCGTCACATTTAGAGATATTACCTGTTCGCTGGCATCTATCACATGAGGTAACGTACCTGTTAGCATCTTTAAATAGAGTGAGCCAGAAGAAACCTGATTCGAGTATTTTGTGTGCCGTCTTGATACCACTATAGTGACCTATTGATGGTCTCGAATGATAATGTTCCAAGATCTTGTTTGCTTCTATCTTTGTAACGCATCATCGAATGACCTGATCTGCACAAATACGGAAAAGAAAGGGGTCTTCCCAAAAATAATTTTTCACATCAGCAAAGAATCGCTTCTTTTGGTGATGTGTTAATTTTCTTGGCAAGATGTTAGCTGCTAAATAATTCGTAATATTCGTAAACCGTGGTATTTCAGAATGTGTTATAGAAAAGATTTGTTCCTCGGGGAACGAGTCATTTATTTCACCTTCATTGAGCTCTTTGGTGTGTGGATTCTCAAGTTTAGAAAGGTGATCTGCTGCAAGATTTTCAGCTCCCCTCTTATCTTGTATTTCCAAGTCGAATTCCTGTAAGAGTAAAATCCATCGTATGAGCTTGGGTTTAGCATCAGGTTTGTTTAAAAGATAACGAAGAGCTGAGTGATCAGTGTAAACGACAACTTTGGACATTATTAGCTACTGTCTAAATTTATCAAAAGCAAAAACTACAGCTAATAGATCTTTTTCGTTGTCCCAAAACCGCACCTACTGCAAAATCACTTGCATCACACATTAGTTCAAAGGGTAAGTTCCAATCAGGTGCAATAATAATTAGCGTATTTATTAGTTTATCTTTAAGGATATTAATGCAACTAAACATTCATGATTGAAATCAAAAGGAAACTTTTTCTGTAATTTTATCAAAGGCTTAGCTATTTTAGAAAAATCTTTAATACATCTTCTATAGAACCCTGCATGTCCTAAAAAGCTTCTGATAACCTTGACAGAACTAGGGGGTAGTTTTTTTATAGCTTCTACCTTTGCTTTATCTACCTTGATCCCTTTACTAGAAATTTTGTGTCCTAACACAATCCCTTCTCTCACCATAAACTGACATTTTTCCTAGTTTAAAACGAGAAATTTTGTGTCCTAACACAATCCCTTCTCTCACCATAAACTGACATTTTTCCTAGTTTAAAACGAGGTTTCTTTCCTCACATCTCATTAACACTCGTTTTAAATTTTTAAGACAAAAATGGAAAGAATTACAGAATAGCAAGACGTCATCCATAAATACCTCAATGATGTCTTCCACGAGTTCATCAAAGATTGCTAACATGCAACGCTGAAAAGTAGTAGGAGCATTACATAATCCAAAAGGCATTCTACGATAAGCAAACGTACCGTATGGGCATGTGAATGTTGTCTTTTCTTGATCTTCAGGAGCTATGGGGATTTGAAAGTAGCCGGAAAGTCCGTCCCAAAAAGCGATGAGTACATATGCCCTGATAATCATCCAACATTTGATCTATGAAAGGTAGAGGGAAGTGATCTTTTCTGGTGGCATCATTCAACTTTCTATAATCTATGCACACTCTCCAGCCTGTGACTGTCCTTGTAGAAATCAACTCATTCTTTTCATTGGGCACTACCGTCATTCCTTTTTTCTTTGGAACTACCTGTACAGGACTTACCTAAGTGCTGTCAGAAATAGGATAAAATATTCCTGCATCTAGGAGTTTTATGACCTCAGCTTTGACCACTTCCTTCATGTTGGGATTTAGCCGCCTTTAAGGTTGCACAAAAGGCTTGTATTCTTCTTCCATTAAAATTTTGTGGGTGCAGAACGCGGGGCTTATTCCCTTGATGTCAGAAATTTTCCATGCTATGGCTTTTTTGTGCACCTTTAGTACCTTTATCAGCTCCTCTTTTTCCTCAGGTTCTAGTTCTGTAGATATGATTACCGGTAATGTAAAATCGTCTCCGAGGAATGCGTATTCTAAATGTTTCGGTAACGGTTTCAATTCCAACTTGGGTGGCTTTTCGATAGAGGGCTTCTGTCTTGTTTCGTCATCATTGTCAATGATTTCTTCTTTCATTTGTTTGGATGACGAAGTTTTCCAATTCAGCTCATCTTCTTCATCTTCTTCCCCCTCTTCTTGAGTTAGACACAGGCCCATCGTGTCGTCATGTATGATTTCCTGTAATGAATTTTGAATGATATGGTCAGTAGTATCAACAAAATAACAGGAATCATCTTGCTCTTTAGAAATCGCATGGCATCATAAATTTGGAAAATAATTTCTTCATTTCCTATCCTTAATGCGAGTTTACCATCTCCTACATCAATAACAGCCCTAGCAGTGGCTAAAAAGGGACGCCCTAATATTAAGGGAACATTAATATCTTCATCCATGTCTAATACAACGAAGTCAACAGGGAAAATAAATTTATCAATTTTGACGAAAACATCTTCGATGACTCCTCTAGGATATTTAATGGATCTATCTGCTAACTGAATACTCATCCTAGTGGCTGTTGGTTCCCCAAGATCTAGTTGTTTAAAAATTTTATAAGGCATTAAATTTATACTGGCGTCTAGATCAGCTAATGCTTTCTTAACATTTAAACTACCAATTAGACAAGGGATAGTAAAACTTCCTGGTTTTTTTTAACTTGGTTGGTAGCTTGTTTTGGAGGATGGCTGAGCATTCTTCATTAAGTTCCACTATTGACACCTCTTCAAATTTTCATTTATTCGTTAGGAGTTCCTTTAAGAATTTTGCGTACTTCGGCATCTGTGAAATAGCTTCAACAAAAGGTAAGTTAATATGTATTTTGCTTACAAAGTTCAAGAAACTTACTGAATTGTGCATCTATTTGTTCTTTCTTTAACTTTGCCGGGTATGGGAGTGATGGCTTGTGTTCATTACATAATGGAGTCACATCCTCAATTCCCTTATCGCTTGCTTTGTTACTGGCTGTTGGGGAGTGTTTCTTCAATTCGGTCAATTCTTTTCCACTTCTTAGTGTGACTGCTTTTATCTGTTCTATCCCCTTAGGAAAATTTTCTGTACGTGGGTCACCAATTATTTTGGTAAGCATTCCAACCGTCTTAGTGATTTCCCAAAATGTCTCGGTGAATTTTTCAATTGATGCTTGTTCATCTTTAAGGATTCTCTCAATATCTTTCAGGCGTTTGTATGTGGTTGCTGATTCCTTTTTGTGTATTGGTTTCATTTCTTGTGGATGAAGAGGTTGTTGCCTTTGTTTTCCTTGATTGCCTTATCCTCCCCACGAAAAATTTGGGTGGTTCCTCCAACCTGGATTGTAAGTGTTACTATAAGGATTATTATTAGATCGGAAATTATTACCTATATAGTTCATCTGTTCATCTTCTGCTCCTGGTTGGTAGGGTGGGTACTCAAGATTCGCCACAATTCCATTAGCGTCGCACTGTATGACTAGATGTATCTGTGAAGAACACAAACTATCAAGCTTTTTATTCATCATCTCTAGCTGCATTGATAGCATGGTCATGTTGTCGACGTTGAAAACTCCTGCCAATTTCGTTGGTTTAGTCCTCGAAGCTTGCCACTGATAATTGTTTATCGACATCTCCTCAATGAACTCATAGGCTGTTTCTGGAGTTTTGTTGTTTAGCATTCCACCGGTGGTTGAATCTATCAGTTGCCTTGTTGAGGGGTTTACTCTATTATAGAAGGTTTGGACTTGTAGCCACATGGCTAAACCATGGTGTGGGCACCTCCTCAAAAGATCTTTGAACCTTTCCTATGCGTCATATAGTGTCTCTAAATCCATCTGCACAAAGGAAGAGATATCGTTACGTAATTTGGTCATTTTTGCCGGTGGAAAATATTTCATCAAAAACTTTTCAGTCATTTGATCCCATGTAGTGATTGACCCTCGCTGTAACGAGTTTAACCGCTATTTGGCTTTATTTCTTAATAAAAAAGGGAATAACAGAAGACTTATGGCATCATCAGAAACGCCATTTATTTTGAAGGTATCACAGAACTCTAAAAAGTTAGCTATATGCATGTTTGGATCTTCGTCCTGCAAACCATCAAATTGAACAGATTGTTGAATCATTTGTATTGTGTTAGGCTTTAATTCAAAATTGTTAACAGATATAGCAGGCCTAACAATACTAGATTCTGCTCCTGTTAAATGTGGTTTCGCATAATCAAACATTGTACGTGGAGCATTGTGATCTCCCATATCGCGTAGTGGTGGGTTGTTTTTGCCCATCCCTTCAGTAGGATTGGATCTGTTTTCTTCCTCTCTTTCTGTATAATCTAAGGTTCGCTTGGTTTCCCTGTGATTCCTATATGCAGTTGCTTCGATATCACTATCGTATACCAAAGGTCCTATCGGGTTCCTTCTAGTCATAAACTAGAGGTACCTAGAAAAGAGAAAGAAATAAAAAAAATTAAAATTAAAATTAGAAAAATTAAAATTTAACCTAAGAAAACAAAAGAAATAAATTGCAAATAAAATAATGGCTAAAGTAATAAAAATAGAGCTTTCTTAATATTTTAGTTCCCTAGCAACGGCGCCAAAAACTTGATCGCTGTAAAATTAAAGTTTTAAATATTTATAAAAGAATGATCAAACCTGGAGACTAACTCTAACAACGATATTAAGCCAGGTGTACCTATTGAACAATAGTATAGCTTAGGCAAGACCGGATGTCGAACACAAAGGAACTAAAAGTATTAATACTCACTTTCTTTTTATTATTTAACCTAATTAGGGTGAAGGTTATTTTTAAACTAAATTGACGACAACTAAACTAAGGAAACAAAGACAAAAAGACGAACTTGGGGATAACTTGAAAAAGAGTCAGTTGATTTTGATGATACCCTCGGGAAGAATCCACCTAGACTTCACTTATTATTTAACCTTAAATTATATGATTTCTTTTACTTAGCTTGATCCATGAGACTCCCTAACCTATGTTAAACCCTCTCTCGAAGCGAGTAACGTCTAATCCTAGGTTAATTAGTGGAACTCTCGTTCGCTTATAATAACCCTCTAAGAAAGCAGTAAATCGATCAATGGATTCCCATATTAGGTTTCACCCTAATCTGGCAAAATCTCGTAACCCTATCTCTAGGTGCCTGATCAACTCCGCTTAATTATGTTAGATCTACTCTTAGGTAGGGTCTATTCCTCCTCCACCTAAGCACATTAGATTTGGATTAAGTAACATAATTAAGAACAAACTAAGTAATTATCATATAACTTAAAAATCAAATAAAAAGATTCATCATCCCCTTCAGGTATCTGAGGGGTTTAGTTCATAATGAATAAACAAAACATCGCAAGAGAAAAGATAAAACAAAACATAAGAAAATCCTAAAACTCCCTGATGAAATTGAAGGAGAATTCCGCCATCTTGAGTATAATTCCGACTTCTCTGGATGGATCAACTGGCTATCTTCGCGTTATTCCCTAGTTCTGACCTTCTCGGCTTGGCTCCTTGGCCTAGCTTTGATGCCTCTTCAAAGGTGGTACTTAGGGGATATATATATAGGCTTTTGGAATTTGATTTTTTCTCCCCAAGTATCCTTTTCCGACTGAAATTACTCATTCTGATGACAGAGGCACGGCCATGTAGCACGCCCATGTGGCTCGACTCCAGGCCGTGTTTGGCTTTCTAACTTTAGGCACGACCGTGTGAATCAGGGAAGAGACTGTGTTCTAGATGCTAGGCGTGGCACGGCCGTGTTGATTTCGTGAATTGGCCCATTTGGCCCGTGTTAAGCCCGTTTTACGTTCTTTTCATCCTTTGGTGCTTTCCTGAGTATAAGACATGAAAAAGAAAGGATTAAGAGCACCTTTTTACACAAATCAAGGGATAAATCATCCAAAAGCATATTAAACGTGGGCTTAAAATATGTTACTTTTACGATTTATCAATCAACAAGATCATCATTTACATATACATACCAAAACCCTATGTACATGCCACTAATAACCGGGTCAAAATAAACGAATAGCTACCAAAATAGTTGTTGGATAGTGTGATTTCAAATAATGTTCTGATTGACAATAAGAGTCAGGCAATCTACAAGGAAGAAAACCGAATAGGGTAAGCTTACGTAAAGTTTAGTAACTTCGTAAAACAAAAAATTACGTACCTATCAATTTAAGTTTCCTATTCATACATAAAATAGGAATTATAATCCTTTGTCTTGATCCATAATTTCTACCATGTCAAATGGTTAAGCTTGAATAAATCAAATCATCAAAATATAACATGCTAAGATTCATATATCAATCGATACTTAACACAATCTAATTCATCATATCATCTCGTTTCATTTCCATTTCAATAATTATTTTTCCCAGAGAACAATAGTAAATTGACTTCAAAAACATGGAAGGGTAATGCTCACATAAGCTGACAAAGGACATTAACCGATACAGGATGTTGCTCACACAAGCTTTAGAGAATTCGCAACAAATGTAGGATCTCAAGCCATCGGTATGGTATCCATCATCGGTACATAGTACCTACTAAATATAACACCGACACAAAGTACTTGCTATTGCAACATTGATACATAGTTCCTACGGAATATAAACGACACATAACCAACATCGGTACATAGTACCTACTAAATAAAAGTCCTAATGACATGTCATTTGTATCCTAGCAATTCACTAAGTTCACACGAGATTTAACCTCTGGACCTTAATCTTTTCATACTTATAGCTTTAACCATAATCACATACATTCATAGGAATACATAATTCAATTTAACCATGTACTTTGCCATACAAACCATTAATTTCATTTTTAACTTACCTCAATCAACTATTTTCATTATACACATATATACATATGCACATATCAACTAAAATTTAAAACATCAATAAGCATAACAAAATCTAATACGAACTTACCAAAATACGATAACTACCAACTTTCGATGACGATTACAAAACAACTTTTCCTTTCTCGCATTTTTCAACCGATTGATCCGTTTCTTAATCTAAATATAATAATTTTATTCAATTAATCAATTCAAATATCATGTTTTACACTTTTACCTTAAACTTTTACCTTTTATACAATTCAGCCTAAAACTTTCAAACCTAACACAATTACCCCAATTTCAAGCTAACCGAATTTTCCCTTATGCCAATACAACCCATATTTCTTAAAATTTCACAAAGATGTCATGTCCAATTTAGTATTTTATTAATTCACTCATTTAACTTACAACTAACCAAAATTAATTTACAAAATAGTCCTATTTAACTATCAAGATTAATATTCTATCATCAAACTTCAAAAATATCAAAATTTCATCCATGACATGTTTCTAAACATTTAATAATTTTACGAATTAGTCCCTGGGTTAGCTAGATTAAGCAACAACGATCTAAAAAACATAAAAATGACTAAAAAGGGGCTTGAATTTAATACCATGCAAGAATAAATGAAGCTTGGCCGAAACGTATCTTAAGCATCCACGGAAGAATCAGTTTTGACCAAATGAAGAAGAAGATGATAACCATTTCATCATTTGTTTATGTTATTTAATTATTAAATTACCATTTTGCCGTTTAAAAATAAGTTAAATTTCATGACAAACCTTACCCAAACCGTTCAATATAAAACAATTTGGTAGATTTACCATTTTAAATTAATTTATGATTTTATAACTACCTAACACATGTAAACTAATAGTAATTAACTTTTACAGCTTTTACCGATTTAGTCCTTTTCACTTAATTAACTATCTAAATGTTAAAAACCAAATTTTAATATCACACTATAATAACCCTATAAATAATAAATAAACAATATAATAATGACTCATTAATCAGATTCATGGTCCAGAAACCATTATTTCTGACACCACTAAAACCGGGTTGTTACAATTTCCCCTAAAGGATTTTTCGTCCTCGAAAATCTTACCAATGAAGAGGTTCGAGTATTGTATTTTAATAGTTTATTAATATTCCTAAGTGGTTTCCTCAACATCATAACTCTTCTAGAGAACTTTTACTAAAGATATCCATTTATTTTGAAGTTCTTTAACCTCCCCAGCTAAAATCCTATCCGGTTCTTCACTGTAGGTCACATCAGGCTAGAACTCTATTTATCACATGAGAAGGATATGATCTGTATCATCTTAGCATTGACACATGGAAAACATTATGAATCTTTTCAATTTCTGCCAGCAAAGCCAATCAATAGGCTACATGACCTACATTTCAATAACTTCGTATAGACCAATAAACTTGGGATTGAGTTTTCCTTTCCGACTTTCAAGAATACTTTTTCACCAACTTGAAACTCGATATCTTTTCTTTTTAAATTAGCATATGATTTCTGATGATCTGAAGCACCTTTCAAACAATCCAAAATAATATTGACTTTATCTTCAATCTCGAGAGTCAAATCTGTACCAAAAATCTCTCTATCACTTAACTTAGTCCAATACAATGGAGTTCCACATTTTTTCCCGTACAAAGATTCATACGATGCCGTTTTAATACTCAACTAGTAACTATTTTTATAAGCAAATTCTACCCCCCAAACTCAAGAATTTAACATCATCAAACTATTTTTAAGGAAGCCTAAGGTTGCTATGGATGAATTTAGGGAGTTGTTGGATGAGTTAGCTTTGGTTGACATTAAAACTAGGGGTGGATGGTTTATGTGGTGTAACAATAGGGAATGGTCGAGTTTTATCAAAGAGAGGCTCGATCGGTTTCTAGAGTCGGATGATATTGTGAACAACATGCCCTTCATTGAAACTATGGTGGTGCGCCAATCTAAGTTAGATCATGATGCCATCCTTATGGACACCGTAGGGAGCAAACCAAGGGAGCAAGGAGGGGACCCTAAACATTGGTTTCGTTATGATACGTGTTGGTCTAAGGAGAAGGAAGCCGAGGATATCATTAGCTCTATTTGGTCCAGAAGAGATGGGAACTTCATTGAGAAGATTGAGGAGGTTTCAAACACCCCAAACCCGGCCCACAAGTCTCGACCGGATCCGACATGTTCCTAAAGGAAGATCTAGCTTTATCTCGTTTTATTTCCTTTTAAAATATGTCGAATTGAAAACAGGTTTGTATTTTTATCAAGCCGATAACTGAGTTGCCTCTCAAGTTTGTATTTCTTAAAACATATCCCTTGTATTTCATAAATTAGAAGTCTTGCCGGATTTTAGAGCTCATTAAGTTAAAAACCGTAGTTGATTAAGTGATAAAACATTTGAAGTTGTTTTAAGAAAAGTATTTAGCTACCCACTTGTTTACCATCGCATGAACATGAATGTTAAATAAAAACTTAAAACAGTTAAGTAGTGGCCTTATTACAGACAAAAATTCCAAAACAAACCCCGAAAGAAACATACTAAAGAAAACGAAAAGAGTTCAATTAAATGAAAACCCGAAATTTTGCTGAGCATGGCCACCACATAGTCCCCGCTGACCCGGTCCATAGCACTAAGTATCACCTGCAAAATGTTAGCCCACGAAGGGTGAGTCAACGCACTCACTCAATGTGTAACCAACACAGAATCCCAACCGATTTAAGCCTTTATTTCAAACATTTCGGGCAAAGCCCATCTTTAGTAATATTAAGCCATAAGCCCATATCATAGCATATTAAATAACATTTATACATAATTAATGATGCAACCCGAACCTACCTAGATATCCAACCTCTGCACACCACCTGTACCTGCCAATCACACCATGGGGATTACTAAATCGACCCTTTATCCGCTACACACCTCGGCGGCGCCATTTGCGCCAATCGCTCATCGCCCTTAATACGTGGCATAGCTACCGGATAATGTGACAACGTCACCGGATACATAATATTGTGACATAAGCCACCGAATAATGTTGTAAAACCACCAGAACACTTCCCCTTTTCATTATAACCCTCGTGCCCATGCAACATACATAATATACAGGTATCATGCTATATGACTAATCCCAGGACCATATCGAAACTCACATGCATTCATACAAATACTTGTAAACACTAATAACAGAGTGTTAGATGCAGCATACCTGAACGGACTATACCATTGAATGGTACCCTTAGCCATGATTACTCATAACCTTATTAACACATATTTAACATTATTATTATTAATCTATCGGGAATTAGTGTGGGGTTAGACACCTGAAAACACTGAGAACAACACTTTCGATCTCACTGACACTTTCGCTTGCAGGGATCACAACAATTTGCTTATCCCTTTCCGAAGCTGGCCCACACCCCGGTGGCCAATCCCGTACTGCAGAAACTGAGCATTTCTTGAATCTTGGGGTAGGGACTACCCCTTTCTCTCCTCCACTGGTACCCGCATCCATCGAATTATCACTTAATCAGGAACCCGGTTAATCGATATGTAAAAATCTAAACGAATCATATCTATAACTTAACTGAATACTCTTACCGAAATAGATCTAAATCCCAGAGACTCCTCCCTTTATCTCTGTCGAACTCCTCCTGAAATACCACAGTTAGAATAGGCCAACCCTTAAAATAATATGGCCTTTGGCCAAATACTACAACCCCCTTACCTTGCTTGCTTTAATCCCGGAATTTACGACCTGCCCTTGAAGGTTGTCGAAATCCCTTGCTTGATCAAAGTCCCGGAAGTTTTGAGATATCCCTTAACGTTGGCTTCCAAGAAGATTTACGAATCCAACACCTTGCATAGATTCAGCCATAACATAACTACAGGATTAGGACTCTGATTTCGGCAGACTAGAATAATAAAGAGATATTTTGACCGAAAGAGATCTCTTACCGAAAAAAAGTGACCAAATGCAAATGGTCAACTGTCTTCTAAGAAATTGACAAGAGGAAAGCCAAATTAGAAAAGATGATTTAGAGGAGAAAGATGATCGGCTTATCGGCTTTTTGGTGCTAAAGAACAAATCGGTTTCAAGGGGTGAAGATGAAATGGAACTTTCAGCTTTAGAGAGTAATGGCAAAAATATATGGAATTTGGCTTTACTGTTAAATGAGCAAATCGGCTATGGTCAAGAAGTGTTTTCGGCTTTTGAAAGCAGAGGAAACCGTTGTAAAGAAGAAGAGAAGAGGTTGAAGTTTTGTGTGATTTCGGCTTTGGTGAGAAAGAGGAAGGTTCGGCCTTAGCAAAAGAAAAGAGAAGGGGGAGATGGGTTTGGTCTTAAGAAGAGCAAAGAAGAAGAGAAAGATGAAGAAAGTGACCTTAATGGTCTTCCCAAATTCGGCTAATGTAAAGAGAATAGAAAAGGCTTTGAAAGATTTCTGACTATCACTTTTCGGCACAAGACTAAGGAAGGAAAAAACTAAAAGATGTACCTGAAACCCTTAACAAATTCGGCACCTAGCTTCCCCCTTGCATGATTGAATATGCCCCCTCCAACGTCCTACATTCGGCCAACTCTCACCCCTCTCCTCATCCCCTCTTTTCTCTTCACTTTTTCCTCTCCTCCTCTCATTCAAAAGAGTTTGAATGAATCAAGCTTTCATCACTTCTCCTAACCGCATATTCAAATGCATTGACCAAGTATATCACTTATCCATTCAGAGTCCCTATGCTGTCCAACTCTTCACTCCCCTTGATGCAAAAAGAACCTCTAAAATGCTTCCCTTGCTGCTCGAACCTAGGTCTCTTCACATTCCCTGAGGCGTCACTCTCCTGTGCTCTAAGTGGCGCCTCCCTTGCCACTTCATCAACTGAGTTCTGGCGTCACAACCCACACATAACTTCTCTTAAGGCCTAGCTCTCTTAGCTCTCCCCTATCAGCTTAAAGTCAAACAGTTTTTCTAAGGCTCCTACCTACACCTTAAGGTTCCTGAAGCCCCCTAAACATATGCAAACAGCACACAAAGCACACTGCTACATAAATATGAGTTAAAACGCATAACCCCTAAATCCCGGGTATTACAGTTCTACCCCCTTAAGAATAATTTCGGCCTCGAAATTACCTGGCTAGAATAGGTGAGGGTATTGCTGTCGCATTACTTCCTCCGGTTTCCACGAAGTTTCCTCCGCTCCAGGGTTCCGCCATAACACCTTGACTAGAGGAACTGATTTTCTTCGTAATACCTTCACATTCTGTTCTAAAATCTAAATCGGCTCTTCCTCGTAGGACAAGTCTGGTCTCAGCTCTACTTCTTCTTCTGGAACTACATGAGATGGATCCGATCGGTAACGACGTAGCATCGAAACATGAAACACATCATGCATCTGCTTCAACTCTAAAGGCAACTCCAACTGATATGCCACTGGTCCAACCCGCTTTAAAACCCGATAAGGTCCTATAAATCTGGGACTCAGCTTGCCTTTACGACCAAATCTCATCACCTTCTTCCACGGTGAAACTTTCAGAAACACCTGATCCCCTACTGCAAACTCTATCTCTTTCCTCTTGAAGTCTGTATACGACTTTTGTCTGTCAAGTGCCTCCTTCAACCGTGCAAACATGACGTTCCCCTAATTCTGTCCAACATGTAGGAGTGCGACACTTCCGTCCATATAGTGCTTAATACGGTGCCATCCGAATACTTGCTTGATATCTATTGTTATACGCAAACTCCGCTAAAGGCAAAAACTCCTTCCAACTTCCTCTGAAGTCAATCACGCAACCCCTCAACATATCCTCTAACACTTGAATTACTCGTTCAGACTGGCCGTCTATCTGCGGATGAAATACCGTACTGAAGTCTAACCTGGTGCCCAATGCCTGATGTAGTGCTCTCCAAAATCGAGACGTAAACCTCGAATCCCTATCCGATATAATCGACACTAGCACCCCGTGCAGCCTCACAATCTCTGCCACATACAACTTTGCCAACCTCTGCAGAGAATAGTCAACCTGCACCGTTATAAAATGTGCAGACTTTGTCAATCGATCCACTATCACCCACACCGAATCCTTCTTAGTAGGCGTAAGGGGAAACCCACTAACGAAGTCCATTGTAATTCTCTCCCACTTCCACTGTGGAATCTTTATCAGTTGAAACAACCCCAAAGGTCCTTGGTGTTCAGCTTTGACCTGCTGACACGTTAAGCACTTCCCCACAAATTCTCAACTTCCCGCTTGCACTGTGCCACCAAAACTGATCCCGTAGATCCCTGTACAACTTACTTCCTCCAGGATGCATAGCATAAGGACTACTATACGATTCCCGAAGAATTCTCTTCCTCCATTCCTCGTCCTTCGACATGCAGACCTTGCCCCAAAAACACAATACTCCGTCGCTGTTTACACCATAGTCTTCCAATTCCCCATTCTGCACTTGTAGTATTTTAGCACTCAGATCGTCATCTACCAACTGTTTCTCTTTCACCTGACTTAACCATGTCGGTTTCACCTGTAGCTCCGCTAACAAACTCCCGTCATCATAGAGACTAAGATGTGCAAACATCACCCTCAGATCTGACACTACTTTCCGACTTAGGGCATCCGCCACCACATTTTCCTTACCCGGGTGATACTCTATTGAACAATCATAGTCTTTCAACAACTCCACCCACCTTCGCTGTCTCAAATTCAGTTCCTTCTGAGTTAACAAATATTTCAGGCTCTTGTGGTCTGTGTAGATTACCGATTTCTCCCCATATAAATAGTGCCTCCACACTTTCAGAGCGAACACCACCGCAGCCAACTCCAGGTTATGCGTTGGATAGTTAACCTCATGAGGTCTTAATTGCCGAGACGCATAAGCGACCACCTTCCCGTCTTGCATCAGAACACATCCCAATCCTGTGTGAGAAGCATCATAGTATACCACAAAATCTTTCCCTGCCTCAGGTTGAATTAAAACCGGAGCCTCTGTCAAAACCTTCTTAAGCTTCTCAAAACTCTCCTGTTGCTTATCTGCCCATACGAAAGGTACCTCCTTTCTCAGCAACTTCGTCAAAGGTGCTGCAATTGACGAGAACCCTTCAACAAATCTCCTGTAGTAGCCCGCTAACCCCAAGAAACTGCGAACCTCCGCCACAGACTTAGGTGGTTTCCAATCTAGCACTGCCTCAATTTTTCGAGGATCTACCCTTATCCCTTCTGCAGAAACCACATGACCCAAAAATGCAACTTCCTTCAACCAGAATTCGCACTTGCTAAACTTGGCATATAACTTCTTTTCCTTTAACACCTGCAGCACTACCCGGAGATGTGCATCATGCTCCATCTCAGACTTGGAATATACCAGGATGTCGTCTATGAACACAACGATGAACTGATCCAAGTAGGGTTGGAAAACCTAATTCATCATATCCATGAACGTAGCTGGGACGTTCGTCAATCCGAACGGCATTACTAAGAACTCATAGTGTCCGTATCTAGTCCGTAAAGCTGTCTTATGGATATCTGCTTCCTTCACCGTAAGCTGATGATATCCCGACCTTAGATCTATCTTTGAAAATACCGCAGCCCCCTTAAGCTGATCAAACAAGTCATCTATCCTCAGCAACAGGTACTTGTTCTTGATCGTCAGCTTTTTCAACTGCCGGTAATCTATGCACATACGCATAGTCCCATCCTTCTTCTTCACGAATAGGACCGGTGCTCCCCATGGAGACACACTGGGTCAGATAAACCCATGATCGAGCAACTCTTGGATTTGGGCCTTGAGCTCAACCAACTCCTTTGGTGCCATTCTGTACGGAGCGATAGATACTGGCACTGTACCAGGCAACAAGTCAATCCCGAATTCCACCTCGTGATCCGGAGGCAACCTTGGGAGTTCTTTCAGAAAGACATCCACAAACTCTTTTACTGTCCTGACCTTTTCTACAGCTGCTTCCTTAGCCTCCAAGGCACTGACAAACATCAAAAAAGCCATACATCCCTTCCTTACCATCTTCTCTGCCTTAAGGGCAGACACTACATTCGACAGGTAATTCCTCCTCTCACCCATCACCACAATCTCATTGTCATCGGAAGTCCTCAACGACATGCGCTTAGCAGCACAGTCTACATTCGCACGATACTTCACTAACCAGTCCATGCCTAAGATTAAGTCGAATTCCCTGAATGGCAGTTCCATTAAGTCAGCCAGAAACTGCGCCCCCTGAACTTCTAAAGGCACTTCCCTAAAGAGTTTGTCTACTACTATTGATTGCTCTAAAGGACTAAGTACAGTCATCTTTCTAGGGACAGTCTCAAAGTTCACATTCAAAGTTCCAGACACTTCACTAGCGATGTAAGAATGAGTCGACCCAATATCTATTAGAGTAGTAAAGGGTAATCCAGAAATAAGGAACGTACCCGATATGATGTCAGGTGCGTCACCATCCTCCCTCCAACGAACTGCATACACCAGACCTGGCTGTCTCGCCTTCGTGTTACCTCCACCTTTGCCCGGTGTCCCACGACCTCTTCCAGAACCATTACCCCCGCCAAACGGACCACGACCCCTCGGCGGCTGCTGTCCACCTCTGCCAGTTGGATTAAAACCCTGATCTGCTAGTCGGCTCCTATCTTTTCCACCGAACAATCCCTAATCATGTGATCTTTGGACCCACATATAAAACATCCCCCTGTCTTTTTCCAACACTCTCCCAGGTGTATCTTTCCACATTGAGCACAAGTACGATATTGACTTCCCACAGCAACCTGCTGACCTCGCGGCCCATCAATTCTAGGTCTTTTCTGTGAATTCCCAGATGACCCTGATGACCCATAACTCCTCTTGCTCTTACACTGACCTCTGTCCTGATTCTATCTCTCGGTACGCTTCACCTCCTCGGCTCTTTTTGCTTTTTCAACCAATACTGTGAAGTCCCTCTCTCGCTGTGGAACTATTAACACCCTCAACTCATCTCGAAGCCCATCTTTGAACCGTACGCAGCGCTCATAGTCGGTCGCCATGATTCCCTAGGCATACCTACTCAAACAAAGAAATTCTGCTTTATACTCGACTACGGATTTGCCCTCTTGTACCAGGTTCAGGAATGCCTTCCTCTGAGCATCCACATAACTCGCTCCTACGTACTTTCCTTGGAACATAGTCTTGAAATTATCCTAATCAATCCGGTCCACCTGAGTACCTTCTCTAACCGTGAGCCACCACTGGTACGCCTCATCCCGAAGTAGTGACACCGCCCCATTCAGTTTTTCCTCAGCCGTGCAGTCCAGGTCGTCTATAATCCTTTCGACCGCTTCTAACCAATATTCAGCAACATTTGGGGCCACCCCAAAGACCCCCCTAAACACCTCAGCTCCATTTGCTCGCAGTCGTTCAGGCACTGACTTCCGAGCCCCTCCACCTAGACCTGCCGCAGCAACTCTTTCCAACACTCGCAACATCACCTGGGATATTACGTCATCCCCTCTGGTTTGGCCCTGGAATTTTGCTTCTCTAACTGGTGGTAACGGTGCCTCAGTCCCAGACCCGTGTCTAGACCTTGCTGGTTCGAACACAGTGATTCTGCCTCTGCCACGTCCGCGCGTATTGTAACCATGTCCCCTAGTACTCATTTCTACCGTCGTGTTTTATCTATTCTTACAAGTTTTATGCATTAGCTTCTTTTCACTTCTTGTTTAAAGAGAAGTTTTATGCAAAGAAGGATTTAATAGTTGCTTTCCGCAGAAGTACACACATATACCTAGGGATTCATGTCTCTATAGTATGGTTTCCTAATCCTTATCATCTAGAGTATCATACATTAGCACATACAAATCAATTCACCATCCAAAGAACTTACCTGGCGAACTTGGGCCGAGAACTCAAGTGCCATGCTCCCGTAAGACCATTTTAATGAAAAATTTCCAAAAACCCATTTTTGACTCAAATTTTGAAAACATTGTGGGCTTCAAAACCCAAGGCCGAGTGTTTAAAACTGGGCTCTGATACCAAATTGAAACACCCCAAACCTAACCCACAAGTCTCGACCGGATCTGACATGTTCCTGAAGGAAGATCTAGCTTTATCTCGTTTTACTTCCTTTTAAAATATGTCGAATTGAAAACAGGTTTGTATTTTTATCAAGTCGATAACCGAGTTGCCTCTCAAGTTTGTATTTCTTTAAAACACATCCCTTGCATTTTATAAATTAGAAGTCTTGCCGGATTTTAGAGCTCATTAAGTTGAAAACCGTAGTTGATTAGGTGATAAAACATTTGAAGTTGTTTTAAGAAAAATATTTAGCTACCCACTTGTTTACCATCGCATGAACATGAACTTTAAACAAAAACTTAAAACAATTAAGTAGTGGCCTTATTACAGATTAAAATACCAAAACAAACCCTGAAAGAAACATACTAAAGAAAATGAAAAGAGTTCAATTAAATGAAAACCCAAAATTTTGCTGAGCATGGCCACCACATAGTCCCCGCTGACCCGGTCCATAGCACTAAGTATCACCTGCAAAATGTTAGCCCACGAAGGGTGAGTCAACAGACTCAATGTGTAACAGCCAACACAGAATCCCAACCGATTTAAGCCTTTATTTCAAACATTTCGGGCAAAGCCCATCTTTAGTAATATTTAGCCATAAGCCCATATCATAGCATATTAAATAACATATATACATAATTAATGATGCAACCCGAACCCATCTAGATATCCAACCTCCACACACCATCCGTACCTGCCAATCACACCGTGGGGATTACTAAATCGACCCTCCATCCGTTACACACACCCTTGAAAGGCGATCATTTGCAACAGCGCTCATCGCCCTTAAGCCACCGAATAATGTGGTAAAACCACCGGAACACTTCCCCTTTTCATTATAACCCTCGTGCCCATGCAACATACATAATATACAGGTATCATGCTATATGACTAATCCCAGGCCCATATCGAAACTCACATGCATTCATACAAATACTTGTAAACATTAATAACAGAGTGTTAGATTTAACATACCTGAACGGACTGTACCATTAAATGGTACCCTTAGCAATGATTACTCATAACCTTATTAACACATATTTAACATTATTATTATTAATCTATCGGGAATTAGAGTGGGGTTACACACCTGAAAACACTGAGAACAACACTTTCGATCTCACTGACACTTTCGCTTACAGGGATCACAACAATTTGCTTGTCCCTTTCCGAAGCTAGCCCACACCCCGGTGGCCAATCCCATACTGCAGAAACTGAGCGTTTCTTGAATCTAGGGGTAGCTTCTCTCCTCCACTGGTACCCGCATCCATCAAATTATCACTTAATCAAAAACCCGGTTAATCGATATGTAAAAATCTAAAAGAGTGACCAAACGCAAATGGTCAACTGGCTTCTAAGAAATCGACAAGAGGAAAGCCAAAGTAGAAAAGATGATTTAGAGGAGAAAGATGATCGGCTTATCGGCTTTTTGGTGCTAAAGAACAAATCAGTTTTAAGGGGTGAAGATGAAATGGAACTTTCGGCTTTAGAGAGTAATGGCAAAAAGATATGGAATTCGGCTTTACTGTTAAATGAGCAAATCGGCTATGGTCAAGTAGTGTTTTCGGCTTTTGAAAGCAGAGGAAACCGTTGTAAAGAAGAAGAGAAGAGGTTGAAGTTTTGTGTGATTTTGGCTTTGGTGAGAAAGAGGAAGGTTCGGCCTTAGCAAAAGAAAAGAGAAGGGGGAGATGGGTTTGGTCTTAAGAAGAGCAAAGAAGAAGAGAAAGATGAAGAAAGTGAGCTTAATGGTCTTCCCAAATTCAGCTAATGGAAAGAAAATAGAAAAGGCTTTGAAAGATTTCTGACTATCACTTTTCGGTACAAGACTAAGGAAGGAAAAACCTAAAAGATGTACCTGAAACCTTTAACAAATTCGGGACCTAGCTCCCCCCTTGCATGACCAATTATGCCCCCTCCAAAGTCCTACATTCAGCCAACTCTCACCCCTCTCCTCATCCCCTCTTTTCTCTCCACTTTTTCCTCCCCTCCTTTCATTCAAAAGAGTTTGAATGAATCAAGCTTTCATCACTTCTCCTGGCCGCATATTCAAATGCATCGACCAAGTCTATCACTCATCCATTCAGAGTCCCTATGCCGTCCAACTCTTCACTCCCTTGACGCAAAAAGAACCTCCAAAATGCTTCCCTTGCTGCTCGAACCTAGGTCCCTTCACACTCCCTGAGGTGTCACTCTTCTGTGCTCTAACTGGCGCCTCCCTTGCCACTTTACCAACTGAGTTCTGGCGTTACAACCCACACATAACTTCTCTTAAGGCCTAGCTCTCTTAGCTCTCCCCTATCAGCTTAAAGTCAAACAATTTTTCTAAGGCTCCTACCTACACCCCAAGGTTCCTGAATCCCCCTAAACATATGCAAACAGCACACAAAACACTCTGCTACATAAATATGAGTTAAAAGGTATAACCCCTAAATCCCGAATATTACAAGGTTTAGGAGAGGCTGGGACCTTGGCAGTACAATCATTTCAAAGCTATGAGGAGAAAGATCAATGCTCTTGATAGGGAAATAAGCACGTTAATGGATAGGTCGAGTAACGAGACTACGATGAGGCTTCTAAAGTCTACAAGGGGTAAGGTGGGTCAGCTATTCGATATAGAGGAGAAATACTAGGCGTAAAGATCTCGCATCCAATGGCTGAAGGAAGGAGACCGCAACACCCGTTACTTTCACGTTCGTGCAACGAGTTGTAAGAGGAAAAATCGTATTGAAAAGCTTAAGGATTCTAATGGAGCGTGGCATGAAGATAGCTCTATGATTTGTAACGTAGCTTGGAGTTACTTTAATGAGTTGTTCCAGTGTTCGATTGACCCTAGCGATGTGCTTGACTTACATTTCATCCCTTGCTCTATTTCGGATGACATAAACGAGAAGTTGAACAGAGAGTTCACCGACGATGAGATCTTGACGGCCTTCAACCAAATGGACCCTAAAAAGGCTCCCAGTAGTGATGGTCTTCCAGGAAGTTTCTTCAAAGATCATTGGCAGATCGTGGGAAAAGAAGTTCTCAAATTTTGTCATGAAACGTTGCGGGAGATGGACAAAATTCAAAACATTAATGAAACTCTTCTCGTTTTAATTCCAAAAGTTAATAATCCACGCGAAATGTCTAACTTCCATCCTATTAGCCTTTCCAGGGTCATTTACAAAATA
This sequence comes from Gossypium bickii, assembly GCA_025503065.1. Taxonomy (NCBI): domain Eukaryota; kingdom Viridiplantae; phylum Streptophyta; class Magnoliopsida; order Malvales; family Malvaceae; genus Gossypium; species Gossypium bickii. The sequence continues at coordinate 31,390,525 of CP106712.1, forward strand.
ATTTTGAAGGTGTTGGCAAATAGTCTCAAGAACATTCTCCCTATGTGCATTGGTGAGAACCAAAGCACATTTGTGCCTGGTCAGATGATTCATGATAATATTTTGATCGCACACGAGCTCATTCATTACCTCCGGAGCTCCAAAAATGGCCCGAACAAAGGTTGTGTCATCAAGCTAGATATAAGCAATGCCTATGACCGGGTGGAGTGGCGGTTCCTCGAAAAAGTCATGTTAAAACTTGGTTTTGCAAGAGGTTGGGTCAATAAAATCATGTGCTGCGTGAGTACAGTTACCTATAAAGTCAAGTGCAACTCGAAACTTACCAGTGTCATCACCCCGGAGAGGGGAATTCGCCAAGGAGACCCCTTATCCCCTTATCTTTTTCTATTTTGTATGGACGCCCTATCTCGCATGCTCGTGAATGCTCAAGAATCCCATAAAATAAAGGGCATTTGGGCAAGCAAGGATGGGCCTAAAATTAGTCACCTTTTTTTCACTGATGATGCCCTTCTTTTTGTTAGGAACCATCGAAGGGAGGTTGAGGCTTGCATGCAGATCTTAAACAATTTCAAAAGAATGTCAGGTCAAAGTATCAATATGGACAAATCTATGGTTTTCTTCAATCCAAAAACTCATATGGCTCAAAGAGATATTGTTAATGGGCTCCTCCGTATGAAGGTGGTTGACAACATTGATTGCTATTTGGGTCTCCCAACCATGGTGGGCAAAAAGAAGACCGACACCTTTAGAAGCATTGTGAATCGAATGGCCAGCAAGATCGATAGTTGGTCTAAACGTTTATTATCTAGTACTGGAAAGGAGATCTTCATTAAGATGGTCATCCAGGCGATCCCCACGTATGCCTTTTCCATTTTTCTTGCCCCGAAAGGGGTGATCGAAGAAATCCATTCCAAGATTGGTCGCATTTGGTAGGGTGGGGGTGAAAGGAGTAGAGGGTAGAGAATGCTGGCTTGGGATCGTATGTGCTTTCACAAAGGAATGGGGGGTCTAGGTTTTAGGGATCTCCATCTTTTTAACTTGGCTCTTTTGGGGAGGCAAGTATGGCGCCTTATTAACTGTACCAACACTCTTTGTTACAAGGTTCTGAGTGCTAAGTATTTTCCAAACGGGGATATATTCCATCCCAAGAGAATAGACAAACCTTCTTTTACTTGGATCAGCATCTCTAAAGCAACTTGTTCGTTGAGTGAAGGGTTCAGATGGAGCGTGGGGAATGGCCGGAACATCGACATTTGGAAGGATAATTGGGGCTTTGAGGGGCTGAAGGGTTCATCGATTAGGTTGGGAAGAAGACAAGTGCCGGAGAATAAAGTTTTGGAGTTGATGGACACGAACAGAGAGGGTTGGAAAGAAGATAGAATCCTTGAACTTTATAGAGAGAGCTTGAAGGACCAAATATGCAATATTCCCATCTCCCATACAGACCAGCGCATATGGTTCCATAATCCTGATGGATTCTATTCTATGAAAATAGCCTACTCTTGGATGATGTTGAAAAGAGTGGGGTTCGGCCCTTATTGTTTCTTCTGGAAAATGACATGGAAGCTGAATACCCTCCCCAGGATTCGAATATTCTGCTGGAAAATGGGCCACGAGATCCTGCCGACATATGACAAAATTGCCAGTATTAGAAGCGACTTCGACAGCCTGTGCCTGAGGTGTGGTCACGATCAGGAAACCCTCATCCATGCGTTGAAATACTGCCCCAAGGCTCGGATGATTTTGGAGTTCGGGGGGCTCAACAATAGACTTATCAAGGGTAGTTGCACCCACTGCATTGATTGGATCGAAAAAGCAATGAGAACAATGGATAAGAAGGCCATGGCTAATTTTATTATGGTTTTGTGGAATATTTGGAACAGTCGCAACAACCGTGTATTTTGGGGGGCTGAGGAAGAAGCTAAAGTTATTTGGGAGAGAGCTTCTTATCTGAGCAACGATTTTCGGATCTTCAATATGGTTGAGAAAACTTTGTTGCCGATATCTAGGGAAAAAGAGGATGGAAGAAGCCTGAAACAGACGTGATTAAGGTTAATTTTGATGCTTCTTTCTAGGATGGTCAAGCTTGCTTTGGTTTAATCGCGAAAGAGAACGATGGCTTTGTCTTGGGTGGACGCACGGGACGGTTGACTATGGTTAAGACCGCCGAGTCGACTGAGCTTAAGGCTTTTGAAGAAAGCATTAATTTTGCGCGTCAAAAAAGGGTGAAAGAGTGTGGCTTTTGAAACAGACTGTGCTAGTATTGTTAATAATTTTAAAAATAGAAACATTGATTTGACTGTTGTTGGCCACTATATGCGACATGTTTTTACCTTAGCTGAAGCCTTCTTATTTTTCACTTTTAATTGGGTGCCTAGATCATGTAATAGGGCTGCGGACAAGCTTTGTAATTTGGATATTAATAAGTCTTGTACTGTGGATTTCAACGAGGATTACCCGTTGGAAATATATGATATTATTTTAAGTGACGCAATAAATTGAGATGACTGTATTTGGTCGTTTTTATCAAAAAAAAAAAAAAACATCGGAGCATATCTTTGAGTACCTAAATTAGCCACTCTAACTGGACATCCATTTGTAGATGAAGAGCTGTGTTGAATTTTAACTTGGTACCCAGAGCTTCATGTTTTTTACCCTAAAACAAGGAGGTAAATCTTGAATCATGATCAGAAATGATCAATAACGGAACACCATGTAATCTAACTATTTCTAAAACATACAATTTTTCCAATTTATTGAGCGGGTAATCTATACGTACAGGTGTAAAATGTGCAGAATTCATTAATTGATCAACTATAATCCAAATCACATCTTTCTTTTGATCAATTATAATCCGAATCACATCTTTCTTTCTCAGCGTTGATGGTAATCCTGATACGAAGTTCATAGTAATACACTCCCATTTCCACTCGGGAATCATAATAGTCTGCAACAACCCAGATGGGACCTGATTCTCATCTTTTACTTATTGACACACAAGGCATTACCATCCTCAACCATTTTCTATTTAGCCAAGAAATTCAAATCATCAAACTGTAACTTACGCATTTTTTGTAAAAACAAGGGTTTAGCCCTCAACTCGACTAAAATAGAACCGTTATGCTCCAACCTAAGTTGAGCATTCATCGAACGGAGAGCAAAAAAGGATTTCCACCTCAAAGCATTGGTAATAAAATTTGCTTTACTAGGATGGTAGTCTATCACTAGATCATAGTCTTTTAGAACTCAAGCCACCTTCATTGATGTAGAACTAATTCATTTCAGGTCATCAAATATTTCAGAAATTTGTGGTCAGTATAAACATGACATTTCTCGCAGTATAAAAAGTGGCACCAAATTTTTATAGCAAATACAACTGCAGCTAACTCAAGGTCATGTGTCGAGTAATTCTTTTCATGAGTTTTAAGCTATCGAGAAGCATACATAATAACCTTGGCTTCCTGCATCGAAACACGTCTCAAACCATTCAAGGAAGCATCATTATATACAACAAATTCTTTCCCAAATTCAGGATGTGTCAACACTGGTGCCTCTGTCAACATACTTTACAATTGATCAAAACCTTGCTAACATTTATCAGGCCACACAAAACTAACATCTTTCTGTAGTAGTTTTTTCATACATAAAGCTATTACTGAAAAGTTCTTAACTACCCATCGATAATATCCGACTAATCCTAGGAAACTACGTACCTCATAAAAGTTTCACGGAGGTTTTCAGTTCAAAATAGAAGAAATTTTACTTGGATCAACTCGTATCCCTTCAGTTGAAATCACATGACTGAGAAATCTGACTTCTTTAAACCAAAACTCAAATTTACTAAACTTGGCGATTTTTTTTCACGAAGGTCTGTAATTTGATCTTCAAATGTTATGTATGCTCAAATTCATTTATGGAGTAAATCAGAATCTCATCAATAACAACAACAAAAAATCTGTAGAGGTGAGGCTAAAAACCCTATTCATCAAATCCATAAATGTTGTCGGGGCATTCGACAATTCAAATGGCATGACTAGAAACTCATAGTATCTGTAACGGGTTCTGAACGCTCTTTTCGCTACACCGATATCTTTAACTCGTAACTAATAATAACTAGATCTGAGATCAATCTTTGAAAATATTGTGGCACATTTCAACTAATCGAATAAATCATCAGTGCGTGGCAATGAATATTTATTCTTTATTGTGACTTTGTGCAATTGCCGATAATCTATACACAAACTCATCAAACCGCCTTTCTTTTTCACTAACAAAACAAGTGTACCCTAAGGTGATATACTCGGTCAAACAAAAAATCTATCAATTAATTCTTACAATTGAGTTTTTAATTCTATTAATTTGGTTGGAGCCATTTTGTATAGAGCAATCGAGACCGGAGCGATCTTTGACATTACTTCAATAGCAAACTCAACCTCTTGCTCTGATGGTAAACTCGACAATTCCTCAAGAAAATAATCTATAAACTTACAAATGGTCAATACCTGATCAACTTTTAATTCATATACTCTAGAGTCTAGGATATAAGCTAAAAATACATCACAACCTTTTCAGACAATTTCTGTGTGAAAATCGTTGAAATTATACTCAAAACACAAATAGACTTAGTAGAATCAACAAAAATCAATTCACCATTCTGACATCTCAAATCAATCCATTTCTGTCAATAAATGACCACAATATCATGGAAAGTCAACAAATCCATTCCCAGGATAACATCAAGTTTGTTAAATGGCAATAACATCATATCAGCAGGAAAGTCGTAGCCCTGAATATTTAGTGGACACTATTTACAAACCAAATCAACTGTGACACTCTGACCTAAAGGATTCGTTACTTTAGCGACATATTTAGTTGACTCAACTGGTAAATTCTTTTCAATTACTAACGTAGTGCATTTATATGAATGTGTCGATCCAAAATCAATTAATGTATACACAGTAATATCAAAGATAGAAAAAAAAACCAACAATAACATCAGGAGCTGAGGCCTCCTTACATGAACGAATGGCATAAGCTCTAGCAAGAGCTTGAGCTTCAAATCGAACCACTAAATCCTTGGTCCCACTTTTATTGACTCCTGTTGTACCACTATTCCCTAGTCGTCTACTTCTAGTAGTAATAACAACAGGTTTTACATTCTGATCTTTGTTTGGCTTAGTTCGATTAGAGCAATCTTTCCTGAAATAATCAGGAGGCCTAAAATTAAAGTAAGATCTGTATTTCAACCTATACACTCCAAAGTGATACCAGCCACATTGGCTGCATTTAGCTTTGTGTACATTTCAAACGCTGCCTATGCTGGCTATTGAAGGCATCAGTGATCTCATGCTATTCTGTTTCAATTGATCCCTGCCCAAAAATCTAGATGGCATTGAAAAAAGTGTTCTGGTTGAGTTACATTTATTAAAGTCACAAGCTTTCACCTCATTCTATTTCTTGTGATTGTAAACTTTTTCCATTTTCTAAGCACGATCAGACAATACTATAAATTCTCTGATCTTCATGGCACCAACTAACAACTTGTTCTCATTATTTAAGCTGTCTTCAAAATAGATACACATTTCGTCCTCAATAAACACAAATTCACGAGCATAATTATTGAGTTGGACAAACTCACATTCATACTCCGCAACTGATCTATTTCCCTGCTTGAATTCGAGGAATTCCTTTTTCTTCTTATCAATATACCGTTTGCTAACATATTTCTTTCGAAACTCGATTTTGAAGATTTCCTAGTTAACCTGTTCCTTAGGTACAATCGCAATCAAATTCATCCGGTAGTAAAAAGCTTCCTCGTTTAACAAAGATATGATACATCTCAAACAATCTTCCTGAGGACATAACATTTCATCCTGAACTCTCATTGTGTGTCTAACCAGTATTCAGCTCTAGTCGGATCATCACCTACCTTACCACAGAACTCTTCTACTCCACATTTTCGGACTTTATCAATAGAAATTCTATGAGTATTCGGGTGTAACACCCCAAACCCAGCCTAGAAGTTAGGCCCAAATTTTGTGTGTCACATTGAAGATTTTTCGAAAACCATGCTTTCATTAGAAACCCTTCTTAAAGAATTTAAAACTTTCTACCATGTAAAACCTCATATTTCGTTTGCTTATCTGTAAAACATAGTTTATTAAAAGTCATTCTCTTGCAAACTCATTATTACTTTCAAAACCTTGATTGTTGCGGATGTTTGATTCAAACATTTTCGAATACGTGATATTCTGAAAACAATGGTTATAGTTTTAAAAACCCGTGTTTAACAGCCCAGCAGTTTTTAATTTAAAGAAATACCAAATAAAAGTTAAAAAGAAAAACCCAATGGCCTTACTACAAATATTATTAACCCAATAATTTAAAATAACTAAATTAAACTAAAATCACTAAGTTTAGTCTTTAAACTATATCTGACATGTGGCCACCTCCGAGTCTTCCGTAACTCGAAATCCTCTAAGGGTGGGGATTACCTGCACAGTTAAAAACGAGGTGAGTTTACGAAAACTCAGTGACTAATCCCCTATTATGGTCATAGTCTGGGCTCGAGCCCATACAGTATCAGTCTGGGCCTAAGCCCTATTCGATAACAGTTTAGGCCTAAGCCCTATTTGGTAACAATCTGGGCCTAAGGCCCAAAATCATATCAATGCAATGAACATGTACCCAACCCATACCAACCAAACTCTCTACCCATACCAACCAATCTCTCCATGTGGGGACCACGTCAACCCACCCAGCCAACACACCAAGCTTAGCACCGGTTGAGGCACTAAGTCAATAGAAAGGCTCAGCGTCGTAGACAGAATGGCTAAAAGCCATAAATATCGCAACATCACTGCCGGTTAAAAGAATGGCTAAAAGCCGTAAACAGAATGGTTATAAACCATAATCAGGATGACACAGAGCCATAATCAGGATGGCACAAAGCTATCGTTGACTGTAATAAGTTTGGCATATAGACATCAGGGACGGTAATATAATCGGCACACAGCCACGAGTAATTAGGATCGACACTGAGTCATCAATATATATGTGAGGCACATAGCCACTGGTAAATACAGTTGGCACAAAGCCATAATCAAGATGGCCCAGAGCCATATTTATCGCAGAAAGGCTGAAAGCCTTGTAGAGAACGGCAATGGGCCGTACACTTCCTCCGTAACTTTGTCCTAACCCCATACAATTTATCGTGTATGTCATGCTCAATCATCACAGGTGTATGCAGAATGACCAAACTCAATAACAGTCATTTAAAACATATATTACAAGCATATCAGTCACACGACCACAGTCAAGTTAGTTAAAACACAGTCATACGATCACAGTCAAGTCATGGCACAAAATCAGTCTTTTACCCTTAGGAGCAAAATAGTCATTTTACCCTATAAGGGTATTTCGGTAATCTTACCATTTAGTGGTATTTTAGTAATTCTACCCTACAGGGGTATTTCGGTAATTCTATCCTACAATGGTATTTCGATAATTCTACCCTACAGGGGTATTTCGATAAATTCACAAATCGAGGGTATTTCAATAATTTCACAAATCGAGGGTATTTCGATAATTTTGCAACTCGAGGGTATTTCGATAATTTTACAAACCAGGGTATTTCAGTAATTTTACAAGTCAAGGGTATTTCGATAATTTTTCAAACTAGGGGTATTTCGGTAATTTTGCAGCTCGAGGGTATTTCGATAATTTCATAAATTGGGGGTATTTCGGTAATTTTCCAAACTGAGGGTATTTCGGTAATTTTGTAAATCAGGGGTACTTTGGTAATTTCGCAAACTGAGGGTATTTCGGTAATTTCACAAATCGATGGTATTTTGATAATTTTACAAACTGGGGGTACTTTGGTAATTTTACAAGTCGAGGGTATTTCAGTAATTTTGTAAACCAAGGGTATTTCAGTATTTTTATAAACCAAGGTATTCTAAATAGAGATAATGATACGAATGGGCCTAGGGTCCATTCTCGGCCCAAATAGACCCACACGTTCGTGTAGCCCATTTAGCCCAAATCTAGCCATAGATATGAGATTCACATAGACCAGTTCAATATCTACTACACAATCATACAATTTATTCATATGGGCCCACGGGCCCATTGGCCTCACATGGCCCATTTCGGCCCATCGAGGCCCAAACAGCCTAAACCCACAAGAACACTCATGATGGCCTCAACTATCGCGTCAAAGCCCCCACATATGCGCTCGCACGCTCGTGTGGCTACGATTGCCATGTGACCGACATTTCGGCATTTGCCGCTCCATAGCTAGAGAATGCGAAATACACACCTGATAGGAATCTGGAGTTGATCCGCGCTCCGAACGCTCCTATGCCCAAACTCCAACCAAGGGGTCATTACTCTTGTAACACCCCTACCACGTAACCGTCGCTGAATTAGGGTTAAGGGTATTACCAAACAGATTGGAACTTCTTCAAACAATTCATAAAGTAAACCATCAAATTACAATCATAGTGTCCCTTCCGTAGGTCATCGTGACCTAAAGCATGCTCAGAAACACGGTCGGGACTAAACCGGAACACATACAGAAATTCTTGGAAATTTAAAACTTTTTCTAAGTTTCAGGGCTTACACGACCATATGGACAGGCCGTGTGCCTCCCACGCCCGATAAACACCCCCATGTGTCTTCCCGGTGGTCGAATCTGACTTAACTCCTCGGCCACCAAGCACGCCCGTGTACTTTGGCCGTGGTCGAATCTGACTTGGATCCAAAGCCACCAAGAACGTTCGTGTGCCAAGGCCGTGGTTGAGTCTGACTTAACCACACGGCTACCTGCCACGACCGTGTGCCAAGGCCATGTGCTCTTAGCTAGCTACTGACTTAGTCCCACGGTCACTAGGCACGCTCGTGTGTCACAATCGTGTGGCAAAATAGGCCATTTGCAAGGACAAAAATGCCACCCAATATAGGGTCAAACCTACAAGCCAATACCAATACAATTCATTCACATTTAGCAACCTTGAACATGCCAAAATAACCATCTCATCTCTACATTCAAAACTCATTCCATTCATACCAAAATTTACAAAGACTAAAGCTGAAATAAACATAAGCATAATTCATCCATACTTACCCAAAAACTTAATTACATCAAATGTCATCTAACCATATCAAAAACATAATTCATATAACTTCTCCATAAAGGCAATATATCAACTTATAATTAGCCACATCTCATGGCTAAGTTCATATAACAAACTTATACCAAATACTAGCCTATACATGCCATATCTAACTATATACATTTCCAAAATGTACCAAAACAAGTTGAGTAGTGTGATGACGGTTCTCGACGGTCTCCGAGCCTTCAGTAGCTTTGACGATCTATAAAACAGAGAAAACACAAACACGAATTAAGCTTTCCAAAAGCTTAGTACGTCATATACAAATAAACTTAACATGAAAGGCATATAGGCATATAGGAACATTGGCATAATTAACTTTCATAGCAAATTTATCATATGTATGCTTTGGTCCATGTACTTGGCCACATTTTGCCACATTCTTCAATTTAAAAATCTTATAAACACATAGTTTTTTGATGCATACTTTCACATATCATATTATTGTTCCAATATACATATTCATCATAGTAAGATCATATAGATACTTACCTTGTATACACACTTAGTGTATAAGTCAACGTACCTAAAACGGATTCACAATTCACATAGCCATTCGTATCACAAACTTTCCCGTTGAACTGTTAGGAACCTAATAGGATACTCAGATAGCTCGAAATAGTCGTACAATGCCAACGTCTCAGACGAGGTCTTACATGTACTCAGATATCGATGCCACTGTCCTAGATAGGGTCTTACACGAATTAATACGATGCCAATGTCCCATACATGGTCTTATACCTAAAGATCATATCGATGCAAACATCCCAGATGAGGTCTTACACGAAATCTCAAATCAATGCTAACGTCCCAGACGAGGTCTTACATGATAAAACAGAACAGGTACCTATGTCATGACATAGCTAATCCTATCTATTCCTAGGTTCATACGGGACTTTTTGGACATTGTCACTACGTCGATCTTATCTTGGAATTCATGTATAAATCATATCATAACCATTCATTGTTAACAATAGTCATATAAACATACATATTTCAATACAAATACGTTTATTTGCATAATGACTTACCTCGGATTCGATTTAAAGAAAATGGAAACGGCCACTTGGTTACTTTCGCTTTCCCGCGATCTAAGTCTGTTTTCCTCGGTTCTTGATCTATTCATATTCATAATTAACCCTTTTATTCACTAACTCATTCAATTCAATCCAAGGACACACATTTAGGGTTATTTGCAGATTAACCCTCACAGTTGCACAATTTATCAATTTAGTCTATTTTTCTTAAAACATTAAATACACAAAATCATCACATATCTATGCTTAACCGAATGCTTATAAACTTCATACAAGTCTATAATTTCCATCAAATTTGCAATTTAGTCCCTCAAATTGCTATTTTCATAATTTAGCCCTATTTAGCTAAATTCATCAAAAAATCAAGAATGAAACATGTTCATCCAATACATATCTTTCATATTTCACTATTAAACATCATAAAACATATGAGTTCATCTTAGTCTCATTTCAAAAGCATCATCAATTCCCAAAATTAAAGCATGGGTTTTGAAGTAGACAAAGCAACGATTACAGAAATGTAGAAATTGTCAAAAACCGAAGTCAAAACTTACCTTAATTCAACCTTGCAAGTGCCAAAACCTAGGATAGTTTTCTTTCTTTTCTTCTTTCAATATTCGGCTAAATGGATGAACATTATAGCCATTTACAAGCTTTTGTTTTACTTAATATTATGTTATTAACTCTTTTACAAAATTGACCTTACTACTAAACATATATACAATTAAACATTAAGGGAATCTATGACCTTTATTTATCCACTATCTTAATAGTGGTATATTTACTTCATAAGACCTTCACCTTTAAAAACCACATCACATAAGTGCTTTAACAATTAACATGCATATTTCACATTTAATGCAATTCAAACCTTTTCATCAAATTAAACACACAAACGAGCAAATTAACTTACGGAAATTTAGCACATGCTTAGTCACTTATCAAAGGCACAGAAAAGAATATTAAGATATTATACGGACTCAAATTTGTGGTCTCGAAACCACTGTTCTGACTAGGGTATAAACCAAACTGTTCCAATTCTCCCCCCTTAGGGATTTTCGTCCCCGAAAATCTTACCGTTAAATAGATTCGAATATTGCTGTCTCCTTGAATCTTCGGGTTCCCACGTAGCCTCTTCTATTCCATGTCGATGCCACAATACTTTCACTAACGAAATTTTCTTGTTTCTCAATTCTTTTACTTCACGAGCTAATATGCGAATCGGTTCCTCTTCGTATGTCATATCAGATCGAATTTCAATTTTAGATGGCACAATCACATGTGACGGATCAGAACGATATCTATGGAGCATCAAAACATGAAATACATTATGTATCTTTTCTAACTCGGAGGGTAATAACAATCTATATGCAACTGGCCCAATTCGTTCAATAATTTCATACGGTCCAATGAACCTCGGACTCAATTTGCCTTTACGTCCAAAACGAAGTACTTTCTTCCACGGAGACACTTTCAAAAATAATTTATCACCGACTCCAAATTCTATATCTCTTCATTTCATGTCCGCATAGGACTTCTGACGATCAGATGTTGCTTTCAAACAATCTCGAATTAGTTTCACTTTCTGTTCTGAATCTTTTACCAAATCGACCCCGTGGACGACATTTACGTCCGTACAAAGCTTCATAAGGTGCCATTTTAATGCTCGACTGAAAACTATTATTGTATGCAAATTCAATCAATGGCAGATATTGTTCCCACGTACCGTTAAACTTAAGTATACAGCATCTTAACATATCTTCAAGAATCTGAATAATTCGTTCAGACTGACTATCTGTTTGTGGATGAAAAGCTGTACTGAAATGCAATTCCGTGCCTAAAGCTTCTTGTAGTTTCTTCCAGAATCTAGATGTAAACATTAGATCTCTATCTGACACAATAGATAGTGGCACCCAGTGCAATCTAACAATCTCAGAAATGTAAAGCTCAGCTAACTTGTCAAGCGAATAATTAGATCTTACCGAAACAAAATATGCAGATTTCGTTAATCGATCAACTACGACCCAAATCGCATATTTGTTTCTCGGAGTCTGAGGCAAGCCAGAAACAAAATCCATTGTCACTCTATCCCATTTCCATTCAGGAATCAGAATTGGTTGTAACAAACCATACGGAAGCTGATGTTCAACTCTAACTTGTTGGCAGAATAAACATTTTGCTACAAAATCAGAGATATCTCATTTCATACCAGACCACCAATAGTGTTGCTTCAAATCATGATACATTTTAGTGCTTCCTGGATGAACAGATACACGATTGTTATGTGCTTCATTCAAAATCAGCTGAATCAACTCTGGATTTCTCAGAACACAGATAGGGTCTCAAAATCTCAAGCAATCATCAACAACTTGAAATTCAGATTTAGAATTCGAATCACATTGAGCTCGTTTCGCTAATAACTCATTATCAAATTTATGAGCATCACATATCTATTGTATAAACAACGATTTTGCTTTTAATTCCACTATCACAGAATTATCATTAGACAAATCTAACTGAGCATTCAAAGCACGTAGTGCAAACAATGATTTTCTACTCAATGCATCAGCAACAACGTTTGCTTTACCCGGATGATAATCTATCACAAGCTCATAATCTTTTAACAACTCTAACCATCTTCTGTGTCACAGGTTTAAATCTTTCTGAGTCATCAGATATTTTAGACTTTTATGATCTGAAAACATGTGACATTTCTCACCATATAGATAATGGCGCCAGATCTTTAGTGCAAACACAATTGCAGCTAACTTTAGGTCTTGTGTCGGATAGTTCTTTTCATGAGGCTTCAATTGTCTCGAGCTATAAGCTACAACTTTTCCTTCCTGCATCAAAACACATCCCAGACCGTTTCATGAAGCATCACTATATATAACAAATTCTTTACCCGATTCTGGCTGTACTAACACTGGAGCTTCTGTTAACGGAGTTTTGAACTAATCAAAACTTTTCTGACATTTATCAGCCATTCAAATCTAACATCATTCTGAAGTAGTCTAGTCAACAGAGTAGCTATCACTGAAAATCCTTTTACAAACCGACAATAATAACCAGCTAAACCCAGGAAGCTACGGACTTCAGACATGTTCCTCAGAGGTTTCCAATCCAGAAATAGCAGAATTCTTGCTCGAATCAACTCGAATTCCAAAAGATGATACAATATGCCCCAAAAATCTAACCTCGTGTAACCAAAATTCACATTTGCTAAATTTTGCATACAATTGTTTTTCTCTCAAAGTTTGCAACACGATTCTCAATTGTTTAGCAAGCTCATTTTCATTATGTTAATAAATAAAGATGTCATCTATGAATACCACAATAAATTGATCTAGGTACGGTCTAAAAATTCTATTCATCAAATCCATAAAAACTGCAGGTTAGTCCAAATGGCATAACTAAAAACTCATAATGTCCGTACCTCGTTCTGAAAGCAGTTTTCGGAATGTCTGAATCCTTCACTCTCAATTGATAGTACCCCGATCTCAGATCAATCTTAGAAAATGTGATAGCTCCTTTTAACTAATCAAAAAAGTCATCAATTCTGGGCAACGAATATTTATTCTTTATTGTTGCCTTATTCAACTGACGATAATCAATGCACATTCTCATCGTGCCATCTTTCTTTTTCACAAACAGAACAGGAGCACCTCAAGGCGAAAAACTTGGTCTAGTAAACCCTCTATCGGTCAATTTTTGCAACTGTGACTTTAACTCTTTCAACTCTACTGGTTCTATCCTATACGGAGTTATTGAAATAGGTGTTGTACCAGGCAATAGATCAATACCAAACTCAACTTCACGAATCGGGGGCAAACCCGGTAATTCTTTAGGGAATACATTAGAAAACTCACGAACAATAGGCACTGATTCAATTTTCATTTCAGTCACTTTCAAATCAACCACATAAGCAAAATATGCCCCATAACCCTTTTTCACATATCTTTGAGCTCTCAATACAAATATCACAGCAAGCAGTCCCTTTAAATCATTAGACTCAACTCGTACAACTTCATCATTCGGACATCTCAAATCAATAGTCTTTCTTTTACAGTTTACAACAACGCCATGCAATGTCAGCCAGTCCATACCCAGAATGATATCGAACTCGTCAAATGGCAAAAGCATCAGATCAGCAGAGAAACAGATATCTCGAAACATTAACGGATAGTTTTTGCATACTTTATCAATAAGGACACTTTTACCCAAGGGGTTTGATACTTTTATAGCAAACTCAGTAGACTCTACAGGCTAAGTCTTACTGAATACTAAATTCATGCATATATACGAATAAGTAGAACAAGGGTCTATCAATGCAATCACAGAAGTATTAGAAAGTGCAAAAGTACCCGTTATAACATCAGGTGATGAAGCTTCTTCACGAGCTCGGATAGCATACGCTCTGGCAGGCGTTCTAGCTTCGGATCTTGCAACTGTATCTCCTTGTAGTTCGCTGACTACCACTGACATTTCTTACATTCTTCGAAGGACTACCTCTCACAAGTGCAATATTAGATCTCAGATTTTGAACAGTCTCTGGCTCGACAGACTCAGGGCAATCACGGATAAAATGATCAAGTGATCTACATCTGAAGCAAGCTCTGTCATTTAATCTACAACTTCCCCGGATGCCTTTTTCCACAATGCTTATATTCAGGTCTCTCAGTCCAAGCATTTCCAACACTAGCTATAGAAGTTGCTGGGGTTTTGGAATTCATTTGTGATCTAGCTCGATTTCTATTCGAAAGTCCCATATTATCTCTTGAACAACTTTGATCATCTCTGAATTTCTTCAAAGCAGACTGAAATGATCTACTCTGAAATCTCTTTCTCACATCTCTAGCTTCAGACTCAGCTTTTCTTTTATCTTTTTCGAGTGCCTCAACTTTGCACGCTCGATCAACGAGTACAACAAACTTTTTAATTTCTAAGATCCCGAGTAGCAAACAGATATCTTCATTAAGGCCATCTTCGAATCTTTTGCATATTATTGCCTTAGTAGTTACACATTCACGAGCATATTGATTCAGTCTAACAAACTCTCGTTCATATTCTGTACCAGACATACGGCCCTACTTCAAATCTAGAAATTCCTTCTGTTTCTGATCTATAAACCTCCTACTAATATATTTCTTCCGAAACTCAATCTAAAAAAAGTCTCATGTTACCCGTTCTTTCGGAACAACAGAAGTTAAAGTTTTCCACCATTGATAAGCTGCATCTCGGAGGAAAGATACAACACACTTAACGCATTCTTCTGGAGTCAGAGACATTTCGTCGAATACCCGGATAGTATTTTCTAACCAGAACTCGGCCTTTTTAGTATCATCATCATTAGTAGCCCGGAACTCTTCAGCCCCATATTTACGGATCTTGTCAACTGGAGGCTTATTCCACAGATTCAAATTTACAATCGGAGGCATATTGGTTGTCTTAGGGGGATTAACCGGGGGCGAAGGTTGTGAAACAGTCAGGTTATTTCTTACGAATTGAGTGAACCATTCACTCATCATCTGGAAGAAAGCTTGTTTAGCTTCTCCCTCTTGACCGCTCATAGTCTGTCTCGAATCAGAGGGTGCTGTCCCTTGAGTGGGAGTAGGCGCATTACTTTTTACATCGTCAGTTACGGTTCTTTTGGGATCCATTACTATACGAAAATCACATTTTATACGTCAGGATTCATCACACTATCACAGTTTAAATATATGGCATGTATAGCTAGACTCTGACACGCTTCATTAGTCTGAGAATCGACAAAATCGTAGCTCTAATACTAGCCAAATGTAACACCCCTATCCCGTAACCATCACCAGATTAGGGTTAAGGGTATTACCAGACAGAACGAAACTTCTTCAGACAATTCATAAAGTAAACCATCAAATTACAATCATAGTGTCCCTTCGATAGGTCATCGAAACCTAAAGCATGCTCAGAAATAGGGTCGGGACTAAACTGGAACACATATAGAAATTCTCAAAAATTTAAAACTCTTTCTAAATTTCATGGCTTACACATACGTATGGGTAGGTCGTGTACCTCCCACGCCCGATAGACACCCCCGTGTGTCTTCCCCTTGGTCGAATCAAACTTAACTCCACAGCTACCAAGCACGCCCGTGTACTTTGGCCCTGGTCAAATCTTACTTGGCTCCATGGCCACCAAGCACGTTCGTGTCCTAAGGCCGTGGTCGAGTCTGACTTAACCACACGGCTACCAGCCACGACCGTGTGCCAAGGTCGTGTGCTCTTAGCTAGCTACTGACTTAGTCCCACTGTCACTAGGCACGCCCGTGTGTCACAACCGTATGGCAAAATAGGCCATTTGCAAGGACAAAACTGCCACCCAATATAGGGTCAAACCTACAAGCTAATACCAATACAATTCATGCACATTTAGCAACCTTGAACATGCCAAAATAACCATCTCATCTCTACATTCAAAACTCATTCCATTCATATCAAAATTTACAAAGACTAAAGCTCATATAAACATAAGCATAATTCATCCATACTTATCGAAAAACTTAATTACATTAAATGTCATCTAACCATATCAAAAACATAATTCATATAACTTCTCCATAAAGGCAGTATATCAACTTATAATTAGCCACATCTCGTGGCTAAGTTCATATAACAAACTTATACCAAATACTAGCCTATACATGCCATATCTAACTATATACATTTCAAAAATGTACCAAAACAAGTTGAGTAGTGTGATGACAGTCCTCGACGGCCCCCGAGCCTTCAGTAGCTTTGACGATCTATAAAACAGAGAAAACACACACACGAAGTAAGCTTTCCAAAAGCTTAGTACGTCATATACAAATAACCTTAACATGAAAGTACGTCATATACAAATAAACTCAACATGAAAGGCATATAGGCATATAGGAACATTGGCATAATTAACTTTCATAGCAAATTTATCATATGTATGCTTTGGTCCATGTAATTGGCCACATTTTGCCACATTCTTCAATTCAAAAATCTTATAAACACATAGTTCTTTCATGCAAACTTTCACATATCATATTATTGTTCCAATATACATATTCATCATAATAAGATCATATAGATACTTACCTTGTATACACACTTAGTGTATAAGTCAACGTACCTGAAACGGATTTACAATTCACATAGCCATTCGTATCACAAACTTGTCGGTTGAACCGTTAGGAACCTAATAGGATACTGAGATAGCTCAGAATAGTCGTACAATGCCAACGTCCAAGACGAGGTCTTACATGTACTTAGATATCGATGCCATTGTCCCAGACAATGTCTTACACGAATTAATACGATGCTGATGTCCTAGACATGGTCGTACACCTAAAGATGATATCGATGTCAATGTCCTAGACGAGGTCTTACACGAAATCTCAAATCAATGCCAACGTCCCCAACGTGGTCTTACATGATAAAACAGAACAGATACCTATGTCATGACATAGCTAGTCCTATCTATTCCTCGGTTCGTACGGGACTTTTTAGACATTGTCAATACGTCAATCTTATCTCGGAATTCATGTATAAATCATATCATAAGCATTCATCATTAACAATAGTTATATAAATATACACAGTTCAATAGAAATACGTTTATTTGCATAATGACTTACCTCAGATTCGATTTAACAGAAATGGAAACGCCTACTTGGTTACTTTTCCTTTCCCATGATCTAAGTCTGATTTCCTCGGTTCTTGATCTATACATATTCAGAATTAACCCTTTCATTCACAAACTCATTATATTCAATCCAAGGACACACATTTAGGTTTATTTACAAATTAACCCTCACATTTGTACAATTTATCAATTTAGTCCATTTTGCTCAAAACATCAAATACATAAAATCGTCGCATATCTATGCTTAACCGAATGCTTATAAACTTCATACAAGCATATAATTTCCATCAAATTTGCAATTTAGTCCCTCAAATTCCTATTTTCACAATTTAGCCCTATTTAGCTAAATTCATAAAAAATTCAAGAACAAAACATGTTCATCCAATACATATCTTTCATATTTCACTATTAAACATCATAAAACATATGAGTTCATCTTAGTCTCATTTCAAAAACATCATCAATTCTCAAAATTAAAGCTTGGGTTTTGAAGTAGACAAAGCAACGATTAAAGAAACGTACAAAATTATCAAAAATCGAAGTCAAAACTTACCTTAATTCAAGCTTGCAAGTGCCGAAACCTAGGATAGTTTTCTTTCTTTTCTTCTTTCAATATTCGGCTAAATGGATGAACAATATAGCCATTTACAAGCTTTTTACTTAATATTATGTTATTAACTCTTTTACAAAATTAACCTTACTACTAAACATATCTACAATTAAACAATAATGGCATCTATGACCTTTATTTATCCACTATCTTAATAGTGGTATATTTACTTCATAAGACCTTCACCTTTAAAAACCACATCACATAAGTGCTTTAACAATTAACATGCATATTTCACATTTAATGCAATTCAAACCTTTTCATCAAATATAACACACAAACGAGCAAATTAACTTATGAAAATTTACCACATGCTTAGTCATTTATCAGAGGCACAGAAAATAATATTAAGATATTATATGGACCCGGATTTGTGGTCTTGAAACCATTGTTCCGACTAGGGTATAAACCGAATTGTTACAACTCTCCTCATAGATTGCTCTATTTAAAGCCAGCATCTGACCTTCCCTCATGCTAGCTTCCCATGTGGGATCCCTCCTTCAGCAAAGTTTAAATCCATCACAACCACTTGCCGTCCCAACTTAGCAAAATAAATATCCCTTTTTGCTTGCAATGCGATTCAAACCCTTACCCTCTCCTATGCTCCAAACTCTACATGCCACCACAACACAAGCTCCTTTTGCGTCTAAAATCATACGCAACTAAATATAAGTCTATGGGCCAAAGTCTGAGTTCATTTAAAAGGAAATCAAAATGAATTGCAAGCGCCAAGACTAGAACCTTGGGCCCCTTGCTTCCTCTATGGCATCACTTCCTTGTCCCCCATGTGGCGCCATTTTCCACTAGACCACAACTCCTTTTGTGTCATTTTTTCCACATTTTATTCTTAAAGCCTACTTACTTACTCCCAAGGTTTTATTCACCTAAAACCAAAATTTTTCCTAAAGCCCAGGTTTGAACCCAGGGCTCCATAGATGCCCCCTAACCTTCCAAAATCACTAACCTAATAGGTCCAACTTACATTAGTGCCGTTCTCTTGTTCTCAAAAATTTCAAACGTTTCCAAGCCCAAGGCCCAATAGGCCCAATTCTACTAGGCCCAAATTCGGGTCGTTACATCGGGCGTATAAGGCTATAACATCCTGGAAAGGGCCTATGCATTTTCAATTTAATTGTACGAAGTGACATGTTTTATGTACTAAGAATAAATTTTGAATATATTTGGAAACTCAGAAATGAATGAAAATGATTTGGAAATGAACATTTTTGGAAACCTGGAAATGCATGGACATGAACATTTTTGGAAACCTAGAAATGCATAGACATGAACATTTTTGGAAACTAGGAAATGTAAGGAAATGATTCAAAAATGAAAAGTAAACATTTCTGGAAACTTGGAAATGTAAGAAAATGGCAATTTTACAGAGCCGATCGAAAATTTTAGGGAACTTAGAAATGATGCAGAAATGTCAAGATTTAAAGTTTAAAATAGGAAAGTAAGGCAAGGTGGCCTTAAAATAAAAAGTTTGTGAAATTTGACACACAAACAGGCTTGGAAAAGTGGCCTGAAGGTGCCACTTAGGGCCTATGGAAATGGCGCCATATGCAAGAGGAATGGGCCTGGGTTCGAGTCACTTAGGAAGCAAATAAATGAGGTTTTATTTTGCTTCCATAAGCCAAGGAGTGGACGGCAAGGCTTCTAAAAAAAGGGAGGTTTATCCCCTTTAAAATTTGGCTATTAAGGATAAATAAAGGATTTTTTTTAAAATTGGAGAGATATATGATGATTTATCTTAAGTATTTTCAAAAGGGAATTTATTTATCATAATTTCCATGAGATAAAGGCTGGATTAAACTCTTTTATTTTATGATAATTAAAGGATAAAGCTATCAAATTGAAGAGTGGTGGCCAAGTAAGGGACTCCTTAGCTGATAATTTCGTCTATAAAAGGAAGGAAGGAGGGATACTCATCAGTTTTCTTTTTTTCTCTGCTCTACCAAAATTCTTAGGGTTCTCTCCTCTTCTCTTTTCTTTTCTAGCCGAATTCCCTAGCCTCCCCTCTCTTTTATTCAAAACCAAAAACACAATCCAACTAAGCCAAATTCACAAAAGCCAATCTTTGTTGTGACAGAAGGGTATTGCCGATTTCATTCAAAAAGGTAAGATCAGCTATTATTTGATTTTCAATCTCTCTTTAGCCGAAATATAGGAATCTAACTCTTTTAGAATTCTATGGCCGAAATTTGGAAGGTTTTCTTCGAGATCTAGTAGTCGTCGACTACAAGGAGAAGTACAACGAAGTTTTGGGATTTCTAAGACTCAAGGTAAGTCATATGAATATTCGGCCATAGGCCATTTAAAGATGATTAAGTGTTAGAAATCAATCTAACATGTGCTTATAGGATTTTCGACAGCATCAAGGAAGCAAGGATCTATTTCGGGATTTGAATAATCAAATCGACATCAAAGGTAAGTTTTTAGAATACCAATCCTATTAGGATTTGGTTTTTAAACCAAATAGGTTTATTGATATGTTTAAATGATTGACCGAATATAGGAGTAAGCGGATCTAAGGCAAAGATTAGTCTTTCGGGATCTCAAGGAAATTATTAAGCGAATCAGGTGTGTACCCCACACTACTTTGTAACATGAATTATGGTTATATGTATTAAAATATGTGTTAATGGAAATATGAACTGTAACATCCCAAAAACGGGGCCATTTGGAATTAAATTATTTTTCTTATGTATGAACTGATACGATATTATTTATGGAATAATAGTGATTAATTTAAGGCTTTGAGTAAGCATGGTTTAGTAGAAAATTTTAATTTGGAGCTAAAAAAAAAAAAAAGAGGGGGAAGCTTGGCTTTGGAGGGCTTAAGAAGTTTATTTGGAAAATTTCAGCATAAGAAAGACTTTGGTACAAGTGGCGTGGGGCGCTAAGAGAGTTTGCTAAGGGCCTTGGGTTCGATTCATGGAAGAAGCAGAAGGAAATATTTTTTCCTTTTGGGTTGGGCGTTAGGCCTAGAAAGGCCTTTTAATTAAATTAGGAGGACTTATGGACATGAAAGTGGGTTGGTTAAGTGGTGGTGGGTGCTACTTAGCGCTAGAGGAGTGATAGGGCGCATGTTCGAGCTGGCTTTGAAGCGACATTTTGCCTTTTCATTTTTGGGTAAACAGTAGGGAGGTGTTATAAATAAATGATGGGAAAGATGGCATGAAAGGCGGGCTAGGAGAGATGGTTTGGGCGCTTAAAGGAGCTGCTGCTTGCTTGGGGGACGCTGGTTCGAACCCCAAGAGTCGCATTTTGAATTTTTTTGTTTATTCCTTTTTATGTTTCTTTGGCGTGAATGGGTTCATTTTGGACTCTCAATTTAATTTGGAGTGGGGTGGATAATATTAATTTATCTTATTGTTATCTTGAAGAGGTGATAAACAAATAGGATTAAATGGAATTATTAAGTGATTATTATTTTAAGTATTCAAATTCAAATTGAATTGCTTCAATGTATGGCTTAGAATTATTTTAGGTAGTAAAGGAATTTTTAAACACTTTGTGGTGGCATGAGCTAAATGGGGAGGGTGTCGAATGCCTATAAAAGCACCCATTGACCACTTTGTTTTGTTTTTCCATTTTTCTTAGCCAAAATTCTAATCCTTCTCCACCTTATTTTTCTTTTATTTTATCAAATCCTTTTTGTCGAAATTCTCATTTACTTTTCTTCTCCATTATTGCCAAGCCGAACATACCCATTGGAAGTGCCGATTTCTTTCCCTCCTATTTACTCACTTTGGTCGAATAGTATAGTGGTGTAGACTT
Organism: Gossypium bickii; assembly: GCA_025503065.1. Lineage (NCBI taxonomy): Eukaryota > Viridiplantae > Streptophyta > Magnoliopsida > Malvales > Malvaceae > Gossypium > Gossypium bickii. The sequence continues at coordinate 31,412,781 of CP106712.1, forward strand.
CGGGATTTTGCTAGTATTCAATCAATTGTGAAGGTAAGTAAGGTTGGCCAATGCCTATGTTTCCTTTCCTAGTCTTTGCTTGATTTCTATTAGGGGTAGGTGCGATTTCGGCAATGATTGTGAGGCTTCTAAACGCTTTTGGTAACCGATTCTTCTAGGTGCGCATGAGGAAACAAAGAAGTCGACTCGGGCCCCGATCTTTAGTATTCGATTTACGGTAAGTAATGGTAAGATCTACTTTAGTTAGTAAGTTGATATTCGATTTAGCCAAAGGCTACTAACTTCTTGAGTCTTGGATTTTAGGGTGGTGAAACAAAAGGCTGATACTCAAGAAATTTGGGTAAGGTTTTGGGACTCATAAGAGAACCCTCTTAAATTTTGGATTTGGCCGAATAGGCCTTTGGATACTAACATTAACAGTTGGTCAAATATAGGAACAAGTGGATCTGTGGTGACCAACGTTTCTTTTCGGGATTTAGAACATCCAAGGGTGACAGGTGTGTACATACACACTTATAATAATTAATAAATTGTATTAAATGCATGTGTGTGTAAATCTGCTTTATGTAGATATGGATTTAGTACCTTAATGGTACGAACGAGGATTCCGGTAAGTCTCTGTCAGTATGAGATTGATAATAATGCTTTTGGGAAGCATGACATTGTTTATATATGTTTATTAAAATTGTGATGGCATGAGATTTGTTATACAATGATTTGATATGGGTTGATGAGTGGAGGCGGTGATATGATATTGTGCCGACGCGGGCACCGGTGTTTTGGTAACACACTGTGACTACGGTCACCAGAGGTTTGGTACCTCCAGAGGTTTGGCACCTCATAGCGACTTGTCCCTGTGGTTAATACCACCGTGGGTTGCCCCCACTTGAGATATGGGATCGTCTGCCAGTGATTTGGTATCACGCGATGGGTTGGCCCCATCACCCGATTTGTGTCTCACGGACACCGGTGCTTTGGTAGCACATCGTGGCTATATGTCACCATGGGTTTGGCACCACCGGTGGTTTGGTACCACAATGGGGTAGACAGTGGCGTATGGTCGCTAGGCGGGACACATGACATTTTGCATATTAATTGTTATATGTTGTGTATGAAAGTGTTTAACACCGGGGGAAGGGTTACATACTGAGTCTTGGTGACTCACCTTCTCCTTTACATTTTTCAGTGACACGTAGATCGCGGATGTGGGCCGAGTGGACTCGAGGTGGCCATGCGGTGAATTTAAACCGAATGGATTTTGGATTTAGTTATTTTAATCTTTAGTTGATTTTATTTTGAATGTAATAAGGCCTCCTAACACTTTAGCTATGTTGTTTTTTTATATTGCTTGAATAATTTGCTTAAACTATTTTTATTAATATTACATTGAATGAACACGTTTTCTCGAAGTAAACGAAAATGTTTTACCGTGTTGTCAGGGCACATTTAAAACTCTAAAATAACTTGACCCAATTGATTTCCAAATTTAATCTAAGTAAGGTTTTATTAAGTCCACTCAAAAGAAGGGTTTTCAAAATTTAAGTTGGTTTCAAAAAGAGACTTTCAAAAATATTTTTCCCTGTAACAAACTGGATTCGGCCATAGTGTTTGGGCCGGGTTTGGGTTGTTACAAAATTGGTATCAGAGTCCAGTTCAAAGCTCAGCTGTGGGGCCCAAGGCCCAAAAATGTTTTAAAAGGCCTTATGAAATAATTTTTGGATTTTGAACAATGATGGCCCGAGTCTGCGTGCACCGATCCGCCTGTAAGTACTTCAACCTCTTGGTGAATTATATTACAGTAGAAGGGTAGGAAGTATGGAACGTAGATAGACTTATAGGACTTGAATCCTAGGATTAGATTACTCAAACACATGAACCAAACATAAGACATTAAAGAACTAAACCAATCTATGACTTAGCTTGGTGAACTAGGGTATGGTAACCCCAGATGCGCATGTCGAGGATTGGATCCGAAGAGCTTTGGTATTTAAGCGATCAGTGTGACTCACCTCCTCTTCGCAGTATCCTGCACAGTGCGTAGCTTCGGTTCACCCTAACTCGAGAGGGCTCGGTGGTGTGGCAACCTGCATGCGCATGTCTAGAAAGGTTCGGTGAGAGCTTGGTATTTAAGCGGTCCGCGTGACCCACCTCCTCTTCACTCGAATCCTGCACAGTGCGTAGCCTTGGTTCACCCCCTCGATCAAGATGGCTCAGTCATAGGCTAAACCTAATGACTAAAACCCGAAAGGGAACTAGCCATGTTTTCAAAAAGAACGAAACAACAACAACCCTAATGTTTCAAAATTTTTACAATGACTCTTTTTAAATCTGAGGACATCATTTTTACAAGGTTTTCTTTGAAAAAAAAAAAAAACCTCAAATGTGTGGAAAATTACAAAAATGCCCTTAGGGGTAAAATTACTAAAACGCCCCTGACTCATAAAATACCAGTTCAATGGTTTTGCTCAAAAATTTCAATTACTTTACAAATATCCAACAACTTAGTTTTGAAAATCAACACCGAAATATTTTGGTTTTAGAAAATTACGAAAACGCCCTCAATTTGTGAAAATTACCAAAATGACCCTGATCTTTGAAAATCTTTACAAACATCACCACTTGAAAAAAAAAAGTTTTCAAAAAGAGAACCCTCGAAGTTTTACAATTGTTACAAATACCTCTGATTTATCAAAATGACAAAATTGCCCCTGATTGACAAAATTACCAAAATACCCCTGGTTTCAAAACGATTACAATTTTACAAATTTTCATAAATATCCTCCAGTTTTGGGAATTTCAAAATGACCTACTTTACTAAAGTTTTAAAATTTCTTTATTTACGAAAATACCCCTGTAGGGAAAATGACGAAAATACCCCTGGGTTAGAAATGGGCAGAAATGTCCGAAGAGTGAATAGGTATGGAAAGTATTAAGGAATGGATGCATGAACTCTTTTGTGTGAACTAGGATAGAAAACTAAAACCTTGGTTGCTCGAAAGAATCCCTAATTAAATACTGTCCATAAAATTTCTTCGCGGATAAGAAAGTGAAACAAATGCTAACGCATAAAATTTTCTTAATCAGATTAAGAGCGCAGTAGATAGAATGAGTTCTAGAGGACGTGGACGTCGTGGACGCGGTAGGGGTAGGATGACCGTATCTGAACCCGTAAGGTCGGGTCAGGGTTCTGAAAATGAGGTACCACCGCCACCACCACCTCCTACTTTTAGGGCTGAGGAGCAGGATCAGACCGGTGGTGAGGCTGTTTCGCAAGCCGTGTTGCAAGTCCTCGAGTTGGTGGCTGGGGCTGGTGGAAATTTAGGAGCTCGAAATCTGTTCCCGAGCGAATTCGGTCTAACGGAGCTGAGGTATTCCGGGTGTGTCGGGTGTGGCACCCCATGGCAGCAGAGTATTGGCTGGAATCGACTGAACGGATCATGGACGATCTAGACTGTCTAATGAGGAAAAGGCGAAAGGAGCAGGTGTCGCTCCGAAGGATGAAGCATATCGATGGTGGCTCACGGTTCGGGATGGAGCCACGGAGATGATCTCACGTGGGATTACTTTAGAAATGCCTTCAGAAGAAGTATGTGGGTACTAGCTACACGGATGCTCAAAGGAAACTTTTTCTAGGGCTAGTGCAAGGAACTAAGTCAGTAGCGGAATATGAGGCAGAGTTTTTAAGGCTAAGTAGGTATGCTAGAGGTATCGTGGCTACTGAACATGAGCACTGTGTCCGCTTTGAGGACAGACTTAGGGATGATTTGAGGCTACTGATTGCCCCACAGCAGGTTCGTGAGTTTTCGTCTTTAGTGGAAAAGGCTAAGATAGCCGAAGGGATCAAGGAGACCGTAAGACAGAAGCATGATAGGAACAACCAGAAGAGAGGCTTTGGATCGCCTGGATCGGGCAGTAATGTGGAGAAGAGGGCTAGATTTGCGGAATCTGAAAGAACCACAAAGCCTGCTCAGTGGCCCCCTCAGTGTGTTAGATGCGGAAAATCCCACTCGGGAGAATGTTTGGCTGGAAGTAGAGGGTGCTTTGAGTGTGGATCGTTGGATCACCGTGTAAGGGACTGTCCTCGAAAGTTAGCTAAGAATCAACCGCAGGTCAGAACCGTGCTCAGGTTAGAAATGAAGGATCACCACAGAGGGTCGAGGTGCAATAGAGGTAATGATAATGGTAACGGGAGTGGCCGAGGTGCTGATGGTGCACAGGCGAGGCAACCAAGGTTGATTTATGCAGTTGGCCGTCGCGAGGAGGAAGATGTGCCAGACATGACAACGGGTAAGTTTCTTATTTTCGGAATACCCTCAATTGTCTTGGTAATGGTTATGTTGGTTCAATCTTATGATTGCTAGTAAAGTGTATAAATTTGGATTATGAACGTAGGAAATGTTTCTAGGGTGTATGATAGTTCTTTAAGATCGAGTCTTGCGCAATGATGGCGTAGTGTGTCGAGTTAAGGATGCACGATTGGACGATAGTAAGTAATTTCGAGGACGAAATTATTTTAAGGGGGTAGAACTGTAACATCCCAAAAACGGGGCCATTTGGAATTAAATTATTTTTCTTATGTATGAACTGATACGATATTATTTATGGAATAATAGTGATTAATTTAAGGCTTTGAGTATGCATGGTTTAGTAGAAAATTTTAATTTGGAGCTAAAAAAAAAAAAAAAAAAGAGGGAAGCTTGGCTTTGGAGGGCTTAAGAAGTTTATTTGGAAAATTTCAGCATAAGAAAGACTTTGGTACAAGTGGCGTGGGGCGCCTAAGAGTTTGCTAAGGGCCTTGGGTTCGATTCATTGGAAGAAGCAAGGGGGAAATATTTTTTTTCCTTTTGGGTTGGGCGTTAGGCCTAGAAAGGCCTTTTAATTAAATTAGGAGGACTTATGGACATGAAAGTGGGTTGGTTAAGTGGCTGGTGGGTGCTACTTAGGTGCTAGAGGAGTGATAGGGCGCATGTTCGAGTCTTTGAAGCGGCGTTTGCCTTTTCATTTTTGGGTAAACAGTAGGGGAGGTGTTATAAGTAAATGATAGGGAAAGATGGCATGAAAGGCGGGCTAGGAGAGATGGTTTGGGCGCTTAAAGGAGCCTGCTGCTGCTGCTTGGACGCTGGTTCGAACCCAGAGCTGCATTTTGAATTTTTTTATTGTTTATTCCTTTTTATGTCACGGGCGTGAATGGGTTCATTTTGGACTCTCAATTTCTTTGGAGTGGGGGTGGATAATATTAATTTATCTTATTGTTATTTTGAAGAGGTGATAAACAAATAGGATTAAATGGAATTATTAAGTGATTATTATTTTAAGTATTCAAATTCAAATTGAATTGCTTCAATGTATGGCTTAGAATTATTTTAGGTAGTAAAGGAATTTTTAAACACTGTGGCCGGCGAGCTAAATGGGGGGAGGGTGTCGAATGCCTATAAAAGCACCCATTGACCACTTTGTTTTGTTTTTCCATTTTTCTTAGCCGAAAATTCTAATCCTTCTCCACCTTATTTTTCTTTTATTTTATCAAATCCCTTTTTGTCGAAATTCTCATTTACTTTTCTTCTCCATTATTGCCAAGCCGAACATACCCATTGGAAGTGCCGATTTCTTTCCCTCCTATTTACTCACTTTGGTCGAATAGTATAGTGGTGTAGACTTGGGATTTTGCTAGTATTCAATCAATTGTGAAGGTAAGTAAGGTTGGCCGAATGCCTATGTTTCCTTTCCTAGTAGTCTTTGCCGATTTCTATTAGGGGGTAGGTGCCGATTTCGGCAATGATTGTGAGGCTTCTAAACGCTTTTGGTAACCGATTCTTCTAGGTACGCAAGAAACAAAGAAGTCGACTCAGCCCCGATCTTTAGTATTCGATTTACGGTAAGTAATGGTAAGATCTACTTTAGTTAGTAAGTTGATATTCGATTTGGCCAAGGCTACTAACTTCTTGAGTGCCGATTTTAGGGTGGTGAAACAAAAGGTCGATACTCAAGAAATTCGGGTAAGGTTTTGGGACTCATAAGAGAACCTCTTAAATTTTGGATTTGGCCGAATAGGCCTTTGGATACTAACATTAACAGTTGGTCAAATATAGGAACAAGTGGATCTGTGGTGACCAACGTTTCTTTTCTGGATTTAGAACATCCAAGGGTGACAGTGTGTACATACAGGACTTATAATAATTAATAAATTGTATTAAATGCATGTGTGTGTAAATCGCTTTATGTAGATATGGATTTAGTACCTTAATGGTACGAACGAGGATTCCGGTAAGTCTCTGTCAGTATGAGATTGATAATAATGCTTTTGGGAAGCATGACATTGTTTATATATGTTTATTAAAATTGTGATGGCATGAGATTTGTTATACAATGATTTGATATGGGTTGATGAGTGGAGGGGGCAGTGATATTGTGCCGACGGGCACCAGTGTTTTGGTAACACACTGTGTGACTACGGTCACCGAGGTTTGGTACCTCAGAGGTTTGGCACCTCATAGCGACTTGTCCCTGTGGTTAATACCACCGTGGGTTGGCCCCACTTGAGATATGGGATCGTCTGCCAGTGATTTGGTATCACGCGATGGGTTGGCCCCATCACCCGATTTGTGTCTACGGACACCAGTGCTTTGGTAGCACATCGTGGCTATATGTCACCAGTGGTTTGGCACCACCAGTGGTTTGGTACCACAACGGGGTAGACAGTGGCGTATGGCTGGCTAGGCCGGGACACATGACATTTTGCATATTAATTGTTATATGTTGTGTATGAAAGTGTTTAACACCGGGGGAAGGGTTACATACTGAGTCTTGGTGACTCACCTTCTCCTTTACATTTTTCAGGTGACACGTAGATCGCGGATGTGGAGCCGAGTGGACTCGAGGTGGCCATGCAGTGAATTTAAACCGAATGGATTTTGGATTTAGTTATTTTAATCTTTAGTTGATTTTATTTTGAATGTAATAAGCCCTCCTAACACTTTAGCTATGTTGTTTTTTTTTTATATTGCTGAATAATTTGCTTAAACTATTTTTATTAATATTACATTGAATGAACACGTTTTCTCGAAGTAAACGAAAATGTTTTACCGTGCCGTCGGGCACATTTAAAACTCTAAAATAACTTGACCCAATTGATTTCCAAATTTAATCTAAGTAAGGTTTTATTAAGTCCACTCAAAAGAAGGGTTTTCAAAATTTAAGTTGGTTTCAAAAAGAGACTTTCAAAAATATTTTTCCCTGTAACAAACTGGATTCGGCCATAGTGTTTGGGCCGGGTTTGGGTTGTTACATGAACGTGGCTAAGGTACCATGTTATGGTACTAAGTACTCAGGTACGTTTCCTACTCCTACTAGGAATATGAAATATGTTATTCGTAACATGAGAATATTATACGATTGTGAACTCTGGTATATTATGCATATTAATATATGGGGCATATGGTTGTATATTGAAAGGGGAAGTGAAAAGTGGTGACTTAAGACCACAGTAATCTAAAAAGTGGTGACTTACGACCACAGTAATCTAAAAAGTGGTGACCTAAGACCACAAATGTGGTGACTTAAGCCCGCAATTTGGTGTCTAGCGGAAGAAGGGTCGACTTAGTAGTCCCCACGGTGTGTTTGGCAGGTACGGGGGTGTGTAGCGGATGGACAATTAGGTTCGGGTTTGGGAATGCATCATAACTTGTATTTTATGTTTGAATGTATTGTATGCCTGATTCTATTATGATTTGGTGTCGTGTACACACTGAGTCTGTTTGACTCACCCCGTTGTGGGAAATATTTTTCAGGTGATGAGCAATAATGGACCGGGTCGGCAGGAGCTAAAGGTGGCCATGCATAGCAAGGAGAAATCTAAAGATTTGGACTTTTATTTTTAGTAAGTACTTTTCTTTTAAGTTTGGGAGTTGCTTGATGTAATAAGGCCAGAAGGCCCAAGTTGGATAGTTTTATTTCTTTGCTTTTATTTTTAATTATTATGTCACGAGTTACTTTTAATTAAGTTCAATTAAATTTATTTTAAAAATAAACCCTAAATTGTTTTGTCACCATAATTAAATGATTTCTAAGTAAAATAAATGGGTTTTCACTCTAAGCCCAATCCAAAACGATATTTTCTCTAAAATTACACAAATTTTCCCTAAGTAATAAAGAATTTTGAAACCGATTTACTTAAGGAACATACGGATCCATTTCGGGGCTTGTGGGCGGATGTGGGTGTTTCGATTTGATATCGAGCCCGCTTTTAAACTCTCGGCCAGTGGGCTAAGGCCCAAAACGTTTTCAAAGCGAGCCAAATGATTTTCTTTGAAATTAAACAGGTTCTCTGGCATGGCACCTAAGCCTCCGACCCGCAGTCCACCAGGTAAGTACCCCTAACTATTTGGGTGCTTATGTGAATTATGTTATGAACATTAGAAGGGTAGAAAAGGCATGGAACGTAGAATAGTATGATAGGAACTTGAACCCTAGGATTAGACTACTCAAACACAAAACACGTAAGACTTAATACACTAAACAAACCTATGGCTAAGTCACTGAGCTAGGGTGTGGTAACCCCTGTGCGCATGTCTAGGATTGGATCCAGAAGAGCCTGGTATTTAAGTAGTCCTAGTGACTCACCTCCTCTTCGCAGGAATCCTACTCGGTGTGTAGCTTCGGTTCACCCTAACTCAGAGGGCTCAGTGGTGTGGCAACCTCTGTGCGCATGTCTAGGAATGGTTTCGGTGGGAGCTTGGTACTTAAGCAGTCTGCGTGACTCACCTCCTCTCCACTCGAATCCTACCTGGTGCGTAGCTTTGGTTCACCCTGACCAAAGAGGGCTCGATCATAGGCTAAACATAATGACTAAAACCCGAAAGGGAACTAGCCATGTTTTAAAAAAAAAAAGAACAAAACAACAAACCCTAGTTTTAAAATTCTTAAAACTTTCTTTTAAATTTGTAAAAACTATCTTTACAAAATTTCTCGAAAAATTTCTGATTTGTGAAAATTACAAAAATGCCCTTAGTGGTAAAATTACCAAAATGCCCTTAATTTACAAAATGACAAACTACTCAACAGTTTTGCCAAAATTTTATTATTTTATAAATGTTCTCAAACCCTAATTTGCAAACTATCAAAAATACCTCGATTTTGAAAAATTACAAAATTGCCCTTAATTTGCAAAAATTACCAAAATGACCCTGATTTTCAAATCTTTGCAAACATCACCATTTTGAAAGGTACAATTCTCGAAAAGAACCCTCAAAGTTTTACAACTTCTAAAATATCCCTAATTTGTTAACTTTTACAAATTTACCCCGAGGTCAAAAATTTCTGAAATACCCTTGGATTTCAAAAATTTTCCAAAATTACCCGGGGCTTTGAAATTTCCAAAATACTTTTCACAAAATCACCGAAGAACTTTTTATTTTGAAAAATTACGAAAATGCCCTGTAGGACAAATTACGAAAATACCCCTGGGTAGTGAAAAAACAATAATAATGAGAACTACAACGTTTCTCTGAATAAATGAAAGTTCATACTTGTTTGATGGATGAATGAATGGAAAGACTGTATGCTTGTATGAATACGAAAGAACCACTCCTAAATCCTTTTTCATAAAACTCCTTCGCGGTAAATATGTGGAACAATGACTAATTCATAAAACTTTTTAATCAGATCTCGACGTTAGAAAATGAGCTCCAGAAGACGTGGACGTCGTGGACGAGGTAGAGAAAGAATGACTAGGTCGGAACCAGTTAGATCGGGTCAAGGATCAGATAATAAAGTACCACCGCCACCACCACCCCCAGCTGTTGGTGTTGAGCAACAAGCTCAGACGGGGGAAGATGCTGTGTCGCAGGCTATGCTACGAGTTTTGGAATTGATGGTTGGTGCAGGAGGAAATTCGGGGAATCGAAAGTCTGTGCCTGAACGGCTTCGAGCAAATGGAGCCAAAATGTTTCGTGGAGTATCTGGTGTGGTACCCAGTACAGCTGAGTACTGGTTGGAAGCAACGGAGCACATCATGGATGAGCTTGATCTGACCCCTGAAGAAAAGTTAAAGGGAATGGTGGCATTGTTACGCGATGAAGCGTATCAATGGTGGTTAACTGTGCGGGATTGTGCCACGGCTGAGGATCTGACATGGGAGTACGTTAAGGAAGCGTACCAAAAGAATTATGTGGGAACCAGGTACACTGATGAGCAAAGGAAAGCTTTTCTGGGGCTGGTCCAAGGAAATAAGTCGGTGGCAGAATATGAGGCTGAATTCCTGAGGTTGAGCCGGTACGCTCGAGGTGTCGTGGAAACTGAGCATGAGCGCTGTGTTCGTTTTGGGGACGGGCTAAGGGATGATCTAAGATTGTTGATAGCACCGCATCAGGAGTGGGAATTTTCTGCGTTAGTGGAAAAGGCTAAAGTGGCTGAAGGAATTAAGGATTCTGCAAGGCAGAACACTGATCGAAATAGGCTAGAAAGAGGTTTTGGATCGTCTGGATCATTTGGGAATGAGAGGCCTAGAGTTGATGGGCCGCGAGGTCAGCGAGCTGGATCAGAAGGGCGGTATCGACCTTGTGATGTGTGTGGAAAGAAACATTTGGGAAAGTGTTGGAGGAAAACAGGAGGATGTTTTAGGTGTGGGTCCAAGGATCATGTGGTCAAGGAATGTCCTAAGAACTTAGATGAAAGCCGACCAAGCCTCGGAATGTTAGTCGGTGGTAGAGGTGGGCGAAGAAATTTCCTCGGCAAGGTCGTGGACCGAACCATGGAGGAAATGGTTCGGGCCGTGGACGTGAAGCACCAAGAAGAGGTGCTGAAGGTGCAGACGCGAGGCAACCAAGGTTGGTCTATGCAGTTGGCCGTTGCGAGGAGGAAGATGTGCCAGATGTGACAACGGGTACATTCCTTATTTCTGGAATACCCTTAATTGCTTTGCTTATTATAGGGTTAGCTTATTCTTGTATTGCTAGTGGAGTGACTGAAACCTTGGATGTGAACTTAGAGAATGTGCCTAGAAAGTATGATAGTTCTTTAAGATCAGAGTGCGCAGCAATAGCATAGTGGGGTGAGTTAGACCGTATGATTATTCGTTAGTAAGTAATTTCGAGGACGAAATTATTTTTAAGGAGGGTAGAACTGTAACATCCTGGAAAGGGCCTATGCATTTTCGGTTTAATTGTACGAAGTGACATGTTTTATGTACTAAGAATAAATTTTGAATATTTTTGGAAGCCCAAAAATGAATGAAAATGATTTGGAAATGAACATTTTTGGAAACCTGGAAATGCATGGACATGAACATTTTTGGAAACCTAGAAATGCATAGACATGAACATTTTTGGAAACTAGGAAATGTAAGGAAATGATTCAAAAATGGAAAGTAATCATTTCTGGAAACTTGGAAATGTAAGAAAATGGCAAGTTTACAGAGCCGATCAAAAATTTTAGGAAACTTAGAAATGATGCAGAAATGTCAAGATTTAAAGTTTAAAATAGGAAAGTAAGGCAAGATGGCCTTAAAAGAAAAAGTTTGTGAAATTTGAAACACAAACAGGCTTGGAAAAGTGGCCTAAAGGTGCCACTTATGGCCTATGGAAATGGCGCCATATGCAAGAGGAATGGGCCTGGGTTCGAGTCACTTGGGAAGCAAATAAAGGAGGTTTTGTTTTGCTTCCATAAGCCAAGGAGTGGACGGCAAGGCTTCTACAAAAAGGGAGGTTTATCCTCTTTAAAATTTGGCTATTAAGGATAAATAAAGGATTTTTTTTAATTGGAGAGATAAATGATGATTTATCTTAAGTATTTTCAAAAGGGAATTTATTTATCATAATTTCCATGAGATAAAGGCTGGATTAAACTCTTTTATTTTATGATAATTAAAGGATAAAGCTATCAAATTGAAGAGTGGTGGCCAAGTAAGGGACTCCTTAGCTGATAATTTCGTCTATAAAAGGAAGGAAGGAGGGATACTCATCAGTTTTCTTTTTTTCTCTGCTCTGCCAAAATTCTTAGGGTTCTCTCCTCTTCTCTTTTCTTTTCTAGCCGAATTCCCTAGCCTCCCCTCTCTTTTATTCAAAACCAAAAACACAATCCAACCAAGCCGAAATTCTGCCAAAGCCGAATCTTTGTTGTGACAGAAGGGTGTTGCTGATTTCATTCAAAAAGGTAAGATCAGCTATTATTTGATTTTCAATCTCTCTTTAGCCGAAATATAGGAATCTAACTCCTTTAGAATTCCATGGCCGAAATTTGGAAGGTTTTCTTCGAGATCTAGTAGTTGTCGACTACAAGGAGAAGTACAACGAAGTTTTGGGATTTCTAAGACTCAAGGTAAGTCATATGAATACTCGGCCATAGGCCATTTAAAGATCATTAAGTATTAGAAATCAATCTAACATGTGCTTATAAGATTTTCGACAGCATCAAGGAAGCAAGGATCAATTTTGGGATTTGAATAATCAAATCGACATCAAAGGTAAGTTTTTAGAATACCAATCCTATTAGGATTTGGTTTTTAAACCGAATAGGTTTATTGATGTGTTTAAATGATTGACCGAATATAGGAGTAAGCGGATCTAAGGCAAAGATCAGTCTTTCGGGATCTCAAGGAAATTATTAAGCGAATCAGGTGTGTACCCCACACTACTTTGTAACATGAGTTATGGTTATATGTATTAAAATATGTGTTAATGGAAATATGAACGTGGCTAAGGTACCATGTTATGGTACTAAGTACTCAGGTACATTTCCTACAAGGAATATGAAATATGTTATTCGTAACATGAGAATATTATATGATTGTGAACTCTGGTATATTATGCATATTAATATATAGGGCATATGGTTGTATATTGAAAGGGGAAGTGAAAAGTGGTGACTTAAGACCACAGTAATCTGAAAAGTGGTGACTTACGACCACAGTAATCTAAAAAGTGGTGACCTAAGACCACAGTAATCTGAAAAGTGGTGACCTAAGACCACAGATGCGGTGACTTACGCACGCAATTTGGTGTGTAGTGGAAGGAGGGTCGACTTAGTAGTCCCCACGGTGTGTTTGGCAGGTACGGGGTGTGTAGCGGATGGACAATTAGGTTCGGGTTTGGGAATGCATCATAACTTGTATTTTATGTTTGAATGTATTGTATGCCTGATTCTATTACGATTGGGTGTCGTGAACACATTGAGTCTGTTTTATTCACCCCGTTGTGGGAAATATTTTTCGTGATGAGCAATAATGGACCGGCCTCAGGGGAGCTAAAGGTGGCCATGCATAGCAAGGAGAAATCTAAAGATTTGGACTTTTATTTTTACTAAGTACTTTTATTTTAAGTTTGGGAGTTGCTTGATGTAATAAGGCCATAAGGCCCAAGTTGGATAGTTTTATTTCTTTGCTTTTATTTTTAATTATTATGTCACGAGTTACTTTTAATTAAGTTCAATTAAATTTATTTTAAAAATAAACCCTAAATTGTTTTGTCACCATAATTGAATGATTTCTAAGTAAAATAAATGGGTTTTCGCTCTAAGCCCAATCCAAAACGATATTTTCTCTAAAATTACACAAATTTTCCCTAAGTAATAAAGAATTTTGAAACCGGTTTACTTAAGGAACATACTAGATCCGGTTCAGGCTCGTGGGCCGGGTGTGGGGTGTTTCAAGGGCTTTGAGGACAATGTGGTAGAGGTTGTCAAGCTACGGGATTGACTCTCATATTTGACCTAAACATGACGTGCATCATATTGAAAAAGTTATTGAGAGCCTCTTCTCTAGGTATTGAAACTTGGGTACGTTATGAGCAACCTCTTGATCGGTGGCTGGAATATTACTCTGACCATCATTGAAATCTATTCGACTGGAATCAATGGACAATTTTAATTAGGTAAATAAGTCAAACTAATCAGGAGTCATCATACTATCACAGGTTATAAAGTGACATGTATTTCTACACTCAATACTATGATACCACTACATTTACACCCCGTACCCGGTCCAGTCACCAGGCCTGAGCTATGAGATGCTACAAACAAACCAGAATAAACTTGTTCAATTTAACCATAAACGATTCATAATTATACAAACATCAACCAATAAGAATGAAAATAGAACTATGTCAAGCTTTAAAGTTTTATAATATTTGATTCTAGTTTGAATAAATGGACTAATTTATAAAACTTTTAAACTTTAGACCAGTACTGATACCAAGTAAATAAGTACCGATACGAAAATATTTATTGATACCATTTTAGCTTTGGTAAATTACCTCAATTAACTATTTTCATTAGACACATACATACATATACACATATCAACTAAAATTTAAAAAGTCAACAAGCATAACAAAATCTAATACGTACTTACCAAAATATGATAGCTACCAACACTAGATGAAAATTACTCGAAGACTTTTCCTTTCCTGCATTTTTCAACTGACTAATCCGTTTATTGATCAAAATATAATAATTTTATCCAATTAATCAATTTAAATATCATAAAATACTTAAGTTCACTCATTTGACCCTTTATTAATGTCTTACACTTTTACCTTAAACTTTTACCTTTTATACAATTTAGTCCTCAAACCCAAAACTTTCAAACCTAACACAATTACCCTATTTCACGCTAACTGAATTTTCCCTTATACCAATACAAACCATATTTATTAAAATTTCACAAATATTTCATGTCAAATTTAGTATTTTATCAAGTCACTCATATAACTTAAAACTAACCAAAATTACTTTACAAAATAGTCCTATTTAAGTATGAAGTTTAATATTCTATCATCAAACTTCAAAATCATGACAATTTCAATCATTGCATATTTATAAATATTTAATAATTTTATGAATTAGTCCCTGGGTTAGCTAAATTAAGCTGCAACAATATCAAAAACATAAAACTTACTAAAAACAAACTTGAATTTCGTACCATGCAAAAAGAAATGAAGATTGGCTAAAATTAATCTTAAGCATCCATTGAAGAATCAGTTTTGACAAAATGCAAAAGATGATAACCATTTCATCTTTATTTTTATGTTATTTAATTATTAAATTACCATTTTACCCTTTAAAAATAAGTTAAATTTCATTACAAACCTTACCCAAACCATCCACTATAAAAGAATTTGGTAGATTTACCATTTTAAACCATTAATTTATGATTTTACAACTACTTAATACATGTAAACTATTAGTAATCAAATTTTGCAACTTTTTATTATTTAGTCCTTTTCACTTAATTAACTATTTAAACGTTAAAATTTTCTAACCAAATTTTAATATGACATTGTAATATTCCTATAAATAGTAAATAAATAATATAACACTGACTCATTAATCAGAATCGTGGTCTCAAAACCACTATGTCCAACACCACTAAAAAAGGATTGTCACATTTCCTCTTGCCTCGAGGAACTACCTTCGATGATCCTGCACCTGATTATTGCACTTGGTGTGTTAGGCTGTGAATAATGGGTCTTCTGGGTGGTTTCCTTTCCATTCAGAAAGCCTCCTGATAGTCATAATCATTCAGGGAATCATGCTCCATCTCTTCCTCTTTTTCCTCTTCATCCTCGTTGTCATATTCTTCCTCATCACTCCCTTCCTCCTCGAATTCTTTATGGGACTACATTAGGGCATATTTATTTGGTAGGAGGTTTGGTACTTGTAGCCCTTGCCTCCTTGCATAATCTTGGTCGATGTAACATCCCGAAATTGGGCCTAGGAGAATTGAGCCAAATGGGCCTTAGGCGTAGTAGCATTTAAATTTTTGGAGAACAAGAGATCGGCTTAAATGCTAGGTAGACCTATTGGATAAGTGATTTTGGAAGGTTAGAGGGCTTCTATGAAGTCCCAGGATCAAATATTGGCTTTGGGGAAATTTTGGTTTTAGGTGAAAAAAACCCTGGAAGTTGGCAGATAGGCCTTGAGAATAAAATATGAAGGAAAATGACACAAGTGGAGTGTGTGGTGTAGTGGCAAAGTGACACCACTTAGGGGACAAGGAAGTGACGCCCCAAGGAAGGAAGGAGGTCCAATGTTCAAGTCTTGGCTTTTGCATTTTGGTTTCTTTTTACTTGGATCTTAGAATTTGGGCCATAGTTTATATTTAGTTGCGCATGGTTTAAGACACAAGAGGAGCTTCTGGCCAAGTGGTTAGTGACGTGGATTATGCTACAAGAGAGGGTGGGTTCGAATCTCATGAGAAGCAAGGGAGTATTTATTTTGCGGTCTGGATGGTAAGAGTTTCAGTTGAATTTAAACTCTACTGACGAAGGGATCCCACATCGGAAAGACACAAAGAATGAAGGTGAAGAGCTAGCTATATAAAGAGCATCCTAGGAGGAGAGTAAACACGTCTTGGAGGGCGTTTGGGCGCAAGAGTGGTCGGAGCGCGGATTAGCCCCAGAGTCCTATCATGTGTGTAACTCTCTCTACTCTAGCTGTAGAGCGGCAAATGCCGAAGTGGTGATCACGGCAATAGTAGCGACACGAGTGTGCGAGCGCACGTGTGGGGTTTCGACGCGATAGTTGAGGCCATCAGTAGTATTCTTGTGGGTTGGGCTGCTTGGGCCACGATGGGCCGAAGTGGGCCCAATGGGCCCGTGGGCCCATATGAGTAAATTGTATGATTGGTTAGTATTTGTTGAACTAGACTAGGTGGAACTTATATACATGGCTAGATTCTGCTAGGTGGGCCACACGAGCGTGTGGGCCCGGATGGGCCGAAATCGGGTTTTAGGCCCAATCGTCCGGTATGATCGAAAATGGTAGCTGAGTCGCTAGTGGCCACATTAGGCCTTCGGAAAGGCCATTGCAGGTGTGAATTTACGAAAATGCCCTTGGTAGGTAAAATTACGGTTATACCCTTAGAGGTTGATTAGCATGATTATGTTGTTTAGTTTTGGCCGATTGTAGGGGAAGGCTTGATCTCGCATATCTCGGGTTGTGACTAGTGCTCGAAAAGCGTTAAGAAAATATAGTCGGGTTGATCTAGTGCATTAGATCTTAATCTACGGGATTTGATAGTCGCGTTAGTAACCAGGTGTGTAAACTTACACACTCTATTACTTAGTAATATGTTTTAATAACCTGAATATGATAAAGCTGAATTAGTAATATGTTTTAATAACCTGAATATGATAAAGCTGAAACAGTGTGGATCTTGATATGATACCCTATGGGTATGAGTAGGGATTCGGGTAAGTCCATTTCGATATGAGTTCTGCTATTCGATATGTATGATATTGTGATTTATGACATATATGTATTATGATTCGTAATAAAGCATGATGACATGATTTGCACGATTTACATGAGTGTGGCATGATAATGGGTGATATGAGAGGAGGGGGAAGTTGATATC
Organism: Gossypium bickii; assembly: GCA_025503065.1. NCBI lineage: Eukaryota > Viridiplantae > Streptophyta > Magnoliopsida > Malvales > Malvaceae > Gossypium > Gossypium bickii. The sequence goes on from CP106712.1 coordinate 31,430,128, forward strand.
CGTGTGTTTGGGACACCAGAGGTTTGGCACCTCCAAAGTGTTTGGTACCACGCAGTTGATTTAGTGACTTTGGGTCACGGAGGGTTTGGCACCTCATAGCGATCGTCCCCAGTGGCTTAGTACCACGATGGGTTGGCCCCACGATTGACATATCGTCGATCGTCGCCGATGATTTGGTATCACACGTGGGGTTGGCCCCACACTTGGATATTGATATTTTGTGACTTTGGGTCACCGGGTTTGGCACCTCATAGCGACTTGTCCCAGTGGCTTAGCACCACGATGGGTTGGCCCCACAGTTGATATTACGAGATTGTCGCCAGTGATTTGGTATCACACGTGGGTTGGCCCCATAGATGGATTATTCGTGACTCTGGATCACCGGTGGTTTGGCACCACATTATTGGATATCGTGACTTTGGGTCACCAAAGGGTTTGGCACCACCAGGTGGTTTGGTACCACACGGGGGTAGAAAAAGGAGTTTCGGATGGTTAGGTTATGGGGTTTGCATGATTTGCATGTTTTATCAATGATCCGTGTAAGTGCTTGAATTATCGGGTTGGAGATTTATACACTGAGTCTTGGTGACTCACCCTTCCCTTATATTTTACGAGATGAGGCATAGATCGCGGATATGGAGCCGGGAGAGAGTCGAGGTGGCCATGCATGTTGGTTTCGGTTTTGACTATAAAATACCTTCTCGCTTTATTTATTTTCTTTAAATTTGGTATGATTTTTGTAATAAGGCGCTGGTTTGTTATTTTGGGTTTTGGTTATTTGATTTACTTGATGTTGTTATGCATGTGATTAGAACTTGTTTGCTTAATTAATCGTTAAATACAAATATTTTCAAAACTATACCTCTTTGGGTTTTCCAAACGTTACAAGATAATAAAGGTAACTTGGATGTTTTTATAAACTCTCATTTTCAAATCACTTTAAAGGCAAATGGTTCTAAACTTGATTTTTCTTATCGCGTTTAGTTTTAACAAGTGTCCAATGTTTTCTAAAATCGGCAATCACAAATGGGTTTTTACTCACGAGTTTTCCAAGTATTACTACAACTCCTAAAACAAACTCAGCATCAATTATTACTAAGTTTTCTAAACCCTAAAATAAAACAGTAGTCTTCTTTAAACATTTTCGACAAACTTATGATTTTAAGATGTTTTCACTCCGTAACATGCCGTTCGATTAAGTAACGTTTAGGCCGGGTTTGGGGTGTTACAATTATGGTATCAGAGCCGAGTTCAAAAGCTCGGCTGTGGGACCGAAGCCCAAAAATATTTTCAAATGGGTTGTAAAAGTTTTACGGAAAGGTGTAGTTGGAAAAGCATGGCATCGAGTCTCCGGCACCAATTCGCCCCAGTAAGTACCCCTAATTGATGTTTGTATATGATCCTGATGATGTATGATATGAATGAATAATGATAGTAGGCTACCCTAGAGACTGAAACCTATAGGACTTTGTGAACTCACGAAAACAAAACTCTGTAATAAGAACTATTCATAAGATTGTGCCTTAATACACGGTGGAAAGAAAGTCTGACGCATAAAACTTTTAAATCAGATAAGTCGAGACATTAGACATAGAGTTGGGAGCGTATAAAATATTCGTCTGTTTTAATTGCTAGGTGTTTTTTAGTATGGGTAGGAGTTTTAAATTCTAGTTAAAAGTATATTAGTTTTATTAAGATCAGAGTGCGCAGCAAGAGCGTAGTATGGTAGGTTAGGATGCACGACTGTTAGTTAGTTGGAAATTTCAAGGACGAAATTTCTTTAAGGAGGGTAGATTTGTAACATCCCGAAATTGGGGCCTAGGAGAATTGAGCCCAATGGGCCTTAGGCGTAGTAGCGTTTAAATTTTTGGAGAACAAGAGATCGACTTAAATGCTAGTTAGACCTATTGGATAAGTGATTTTGGAAGGTTAGAGGGCTTCTATGAAGTCCCGGGATCAAATATTGGCTTTGGGGAAATTTTGGTTTCAGGTGAAAAAAAACCCTGGAAATTGGCAGATAGGCCTTAAGAATAAAATATGAAGGAAAATGACACAAGTGGAGTGTGTGGTGTAGTGGCAAAGTGACACCACTTAGGGGACAAGGGAGTGACGCCACAAGGAAGGAAGGAGGTCCAAGGTTTAAGTCTTGGCTTTTGCATTTTGGTTTCTTTTTACTTGGATCTTAGAATTTGGGCCATAGTTTATATTTAGTTACGCATGGTTTAAGACACAAGAGGAGCTTGTGGCCAAGTGGTTAGTGATGTGGATTATGCTACAAAAGAGCCTGGGTTCGAACCTTATGAGAAGCAAGGGAGTATTTATTTTGCGGTCTGGACGGTAAGAGTTACAGTTGAATTTAAACTCTACTGACGAAGGGATCCCACATCGAAAAGACACAAAGAATGAAGGTGAAGAGCTAGCTATATAAGGAGCATCCTAGGAGGAGAGTAAACACATCTTGGAGGGCGTTTGGGCACAAGAGTGGTCGGAGCGCGGATTAGCCCCAGAGTCCTATCAGGTGTGTAACTCTCTCTACTCTAGCTGTAGAGCGGCAAATGCCGAAGTGTCGATCACGGCAATAGTAGCGACACGAGCGTACGAACGCACGTGTGGGGCTTCGACGCGATAGTTGAGGCCATCAGTAGTATTCTTGTGGGTTGGGCTACTTGGGCCACGATGGGCCGAAGTGGGACCAATAGGCCCGTGGGCCCATATTAGTAAATTGTATGATTGGTTAGTATTTGTTGAACTAGACTAGGTAGAACTTATTTACGTGGCTAGATTCTGCTAGGTGGGCCACACGAGCATGTGGGCCCGGATGGGCCGAAATCGGGTTTTAGGCCCAATCGTACAGTACGACCGAAAATGGTAGCTGAGTCGCTAGTGGCCACATTAAGCCTTCGAAAAGGCCATTGCAGGTGTGAATTTACGAAAATGCCCTTGGTAGGTAAAATAATGGTTATACCCTTAGAGGTTGATTAGCATGATTATGTTGTTTAGTTTTGGCCGATTGTAGGGGAAGGCTTGATCTCGCATATCTCGGGTTGTGACTAGTGCTCGAAAAGCGTTAAGGAAGGGGGATCTAGTGCGTTAGATCTTGATCAACGGGATTTGATAGTCGCGTTAGTAACCAGGTGTGTAAACTTACACACTCTATTACTTAGTAATATGTTTTAATAACCTGAATATGATAAAGCTGAAACAGTGTGGATGTTGATATGATACCCTATGGGTATGAGCAGGGATTCGGGTAAGTCCGTTTCGATATGAGTTCTGCTATTCGATATGTATGATATTGTGATTTATGACATATATGTATTACGATTCCTAATAAAGCATGATGACATGATTTGCACGATTTACATGAGTATGGCATGATAATGGGTGATATGAGAGGAGGGGGAAGTTGATATCCGTGTCTTTGGGACACCAGAGGTTTGGCACCTCCAGTGGTTTGGTACCACAGATTGATTTAGTGACTTTGGGTCACCAGAGGTTTGGCACCTCATAGCGACTTGTCCCAGTGGCTTAGTACCATAGTGGGTTGGCCCCACAGTTGACATATCGGGATCGTCGCCAATGATTTGGTATCACACGTGGGTTGGCCCCATACTTGATATTGATATTTTGTGACTTTGGGTCACGGAGAGGTTTGGCACCTCATAGCGACTTGTCCCGGTGGCTTAGCACCACAATGGGTTGGCCCCACGATTGATATTACGGGATTGTCGCCGGTGATTTGGTATCACACGTGGGTTGGCCCCACAGATGGATTATTCGTGACTTTGGGTCACCAAAGGGTTTGGCACCACATTATTGGATATCGTGACTTTGGGTCACCAAAGTGGTTTGGCACCACCAAAGTGGTTTGGTACCACACGGGTAGAAAAAGGAGTTTCGGATGGTTAAGTTATGGGGTTTGCATGACTTGCATGTTTTATCAATGATCCGTGTAAGTGCTTGAATTATCGGGTTGGGGATTTATACATCGAGTCTTGGTGACTCACCCTTCCTTATATTTTACTGAGATGAGGCATAGATCGCGGATATGGAGCCGGGAGAGAGTCGAGGTGGCCATGCTTGTTGGTTCGGGTTTTGACTATAAAATACCTTCTCAGTTTTATTTATTTTCTTTAAATTTGGTATGATTTTTGTAATAAGGCCGCTGGTTGTTATTTTGGGATTTGGTTATTTGATTTACTTCTGATGTTGTTATGCATGTGATTAGAACTTTTTTGCTTAATTAATCATTAAATACAGCGTTTTCAAAACTATACCTCTTCAGGTTTTCCAAACGTTACAAGATAATAAAGGTAACTTGGATGTTTTTATAAACTCTCATTTTCAAATCACTTTAAAGGCAAATGGTTCAAAACTTGATTTTTCTTATCGCTTTTGGTTTTAACAAGTGTCCAATGTTTTCTAAAATCGGCAATCAGAAATGGGTTTTTACTCACGAGTTTTCCAAGTATTACTACAACTCCTAAAACAAACTCAGCATCAATTATTACTAAGTTTTCTAAACCCTAAAACAAAACAAAGTCTTCTTTAAACATTTTCGACAAACTTATGATTTTAAGATGTTTTCACTTCGTAACATGCCAGATTCGGTCGTAACGTTTAGGCCGGGTTTGGGATGTTACAGTCCATCTACCCCATCTCTTGCGTCCACGAGATTATCGACTCCGAGTCCGAGATGCCGTTTTTTTCTTGGCCTTTTTGAGCCTTTGTCGCCTTCTTCCTTTTTAATGATTCAGGTATATCCATATATTCCTTTCGAAATTGGTTCCAATCTTTAATTTGATTTTTATAAAGCTTGATATATTGTGTGTATATCGAGTCCCCAATTAAAATCTTGGTCGGATTCATAAATTTCTCAATTGTTGTCATTGGAACTTCCGCCTTCTTGCCTAAGGCCATTAATAAGTGAGGGTAGAAAATCCCTATTTTCTGGCCACTAATACACCTTTGCAAGTTTATATAGATCCACCTTTTGATGCAAACATATTTTCTCTGCAAAAATGACAAATAACAAAACAACCTGAAAATTATTAACATTAAAAACATTCAAGGCAGGTGCAATTCTCGTACATAAAAACTACATCCACATATATAGAAAACATAATTGCTTGATTAACGATGTTGGGGCATTATTATCCGGTCGGTGCTTTTTCTAGCAGCCCGTTTTTAGTTAAATCAAAACAGTGGTTTTGGAACCAAAAATTTGATGATTAAATGAGTATTGGTATTATTATTTAATGTCTATATGATGTTAGTATGGTCGTATTAAAATTTTGTTAAGAAATTTTGACGTTTGCATGCTTAATTAAGTGAAAAAGGACTAAATAGTAAAAGGTGTAAAAGTGGAGTTCTCTTAGTAAAACGAGTCAAATGGCTATGGAAATTTAAAGTGAGAGGACTTAGATAGTAATTATACAATTTAAATATTTAGTGGACTTTTATGGACACATATTAAGTGATATTTAAGTTAAAAATGAAAGGTTAATAAAGTAATTTCATTATTAAGTTATAGAAAAATAAGTAAAAACAAATGTATTATCTTCTTAATTGATATTTTCCACCGAAAATTGATGAAGGAGAAGCTATAGGTAGGGTTTGAAGCTTAGGTAACTTATATAGCTTGCATGTAAATGACTTTGATCCCGTTTTTTAATGATTTCTATGTTTTTGAGGTCATTGCAGCTTAATATATCTAGCACGAGGATTAATTTACAAAACTGTTAAAGATTTAGGGTTTTCCCATGAATGTTCTTACATGATTCTTGATGTTTAATGGTAGATTATGAGTCCTAGTTGATAAATAAACAAGTTTTGTAAAGTAATTTTTGATGAAAATGACATTTAGGGACTTATTTGTAAAATTAGTAAAAGTTCAAGTTAAATTCATGAAACGATGGTTTCAATGGATTGATATAGGTCCCTAGAGAATTCAGCTAACATGAGGTGAGGATTAAAATGTTTAAATTTAAATTTATAAGCTTAAGGACTAAATCGTAAAAAAGTTAAAATGTTAGGGGCAAATTTGTAATTTTTCAAAAATATTAAATATTGATTGAATTGAACAATAGAAGTAGTAAATGGATAGGATTTTTCTATTTAGATCAAGATAGACCACGTACAGACTTAGATTGGGGAAAAGCTAAAGCCTCGAATTAATCAACTTCGTTTATACGCTCTAATAGTCAAGGTAAGTTTGTATGAATAAATATCATTTTTAATGCTATTTTTTAATGATATGTTAATTGATATGTAATTTAATGATAAATATCCAACAATTCCATGACAGTTATCAAGTATCAGTTGAACATTAAGAATTCTAGGATACAAATGACATGTCATTAGGGATTTCATGTTTTGAGTGCTGGTCTTGAATGTCCCACCGATGGCTAAGGTCCTACATTTGTTGCGAATACTCCACAACTCATGTGAGCAGTATCTTGTAGCTTACATTCTGACCCACAGCTCGTGTGAGCAATGGTGTAAAGGAAAGGTTACGGTTATATGATTAAGCACACTTCATGTGAGCTTTCTCGAATATTCGATGATATTTTAAGTGGTTCAATGGGTATGAAAAGTAAGTGTTCAAATGAAATATGTTATGTATTCATGTAAAGGAAATGATGAATTCAATTGAAGTATGTTCATATACAAATGGCTTACCTTATGTTTAATTCAAGTGAATTGTGTTTGAATGCACTAACTTGTGTTGGTGATGGTGCTTAGGCTTGTGCCAAGCTTGTGGTTGGATTACATTATACTTATATTTATGTTATTTAGATGAAATGGTAAGTTATGTTTCATGTTTTACGAACTTACTAAGCATTATGTGGTTGCATAGTTTTCTCTTCTATGTTTTATAGATAATCGAAAGCTCGATTGGATTAGAAGCTCATCGGAGATCTATCACACTATCCAGCATAAATTTTGGTAGTTTTTAATATTTTGGCCAAGGTTATAATGGCATGTATAGGCAAACTTATGATGATGTTTAGTTGAATGCTTAGATGTTGATTTGGTATGTATAAGTTGGTTGTTTTGGTACCATTTTTATAATAGTTAAATTGTGTCATTTTGGTGCTTGTGATGCATGAATTGTATGGTTCAAATGGTAAGTGATGTTGAAGTGTTAATGGTCATATTTGAGGTATGACTTGGTAAAAGTGAGTTATGTTTGATAGTAGAAATGTGATCAAATATATGCATGATTTGGTAAGTTTGTATGTTTGCATTTGAGGTGCCTTGTATGGCATGTTGGTTGAATGACTTTAGACTATTTAATTGGTCATTTCATGTAGGTTTTGATCATGTTTTGATTCCTTGATTATGTGCACAAAATGCTTTTAGGTGGTTGCATGAGTTGGTGTTGGAAATGGCTTGATTTTGGCCAATTTCATGTCCACACGGCCTAGGACACAAGCGTATGACTCAGCCGTGTGTGACACATAGCCTGATGACACAGCCATTTGTCTCCTGTAGGTTTTAATGCATGAAAGTTAGGCTATTACACGACCTAGCACACGGCCTGGCACACGGGCGTGTGCGACTATTTTGAGAGTTACACGACTTGGCACATTGGCGTGTGGCTTGGCCGTGTGACCCAACTTAAAGAGTTACATGAGTGAGGATATGGGTTAGGACACGACTGTGTGCCCCTATTTTGATTGTTACACAGCATGAGACACGGGCGTGTGTCTTAGCCGTGTGAGGCACACGGCCGTGTGACCCTTGTAGTCCAATTTTTCTAACTTTTTCTTATACTTCCCAATTGTTTCCAATTTGGTCCCAAATTTTTTCTAAGGTATTTCTAGGGCCTCAAGGGCTCAATTAAGGGATGTTATAAATGTGATTGAACATATATAGATTATGTTTGCAATGATGTATGAAACGAATGTTTTAATACTCTATTTGAATAGTAATGCTCCGTAACCCTATTATAGTGAGGGATACGGGTTAGGGGTGTTACACTTCCATTCACCCTTCCCTCAATTAAGTAATTTACTATATTATCAATAGCTATGTTTTTAAAATATGTTAAACCGGTATTGTTAGTAAAACCCAAAGCATAGTATGGAGCATTATAGATTTCACAAATTTCCTTGGGGGTGACGAGCACTTATTTACCCCTAACCTTTACATATTTCCAAAAATCATCGTAAGGCCTCTTAGATTCCTGATCTTTAAAGGAGGCATAAAATTCTTGTACGTCTGAGATAATGGTAGGTTCTTTTAGGGTTGTAGAACAACGTTTCCACCTATGATACCTCACTAAATCCCAAATTTCACTGCATAGATGCACTAACAAATCAAACCCTCTTTCTTTCATGAACATTTTCTCTTGTATTTCTAGAAAATATTTTTCAATGATTGGGTTTGGAAAATGTGAGGGATGAACATTTTTTGGTACTTCTACATCAGTATTTCATCTAATTTTTTGAGGCAGCATTGTTCTAATTCATAATTAAACAAACTACACAATCAATCAATATATTACTAAGTTCAAGGAATAACGTAACAAGATTTTGTAAGGACCCTTAACCTCAATAGGAATTTCACTTTCGTTCAATTGTCTATACATGATAAACTCCAACACGTATTTTACCTACAAGATAAGCAAAAGAGAAGAAACAAAGGGAAAATGAAAGAAAATTCTAGCAAAAACAAAAAATTGTATACTTTGTTTTAGGTTGTAAACTTTGTTTAGGGACTAATGAAGGTGTTTTAGGTTATATAATGGGGTATTGTTAGGGTTTAAGCTGGGAAAAATTATTCTATAACCCGACGGGTTGCCTCACGGGTCAAGTAAAAATTGTAGATTTTTGTATCAATGTTGCGACATAAGGGTGTTGTAACAGCTCTAATTTTGGGTCAAATAGGAACAGTGGTTTCGGGATCACAAATTCAAAGTCAAGATATTTATTTTATTATTTTAATACGGTCCACAGCATGATAGATTAATTACGTGAAAGTTTTGTAAAGAAATTTTACCGTTTGAATGCTTAATTCGGTAAAAATGACTAAATCGCGTAAAGTGTAAAAGTACAATTCTATAAGCTAAAAGTGTTTATTAGCTATGGCTGTTAAAGTGACGGTCCTCAAATGGTAATTAAACCATTTGAAATGTGAATGGAAATTTATGGCATTATTATGTATGTTTTAATGGTTTTATTATAAGGTTAATATAGTAAATTAATTAATAATGTTATAATGAATAAAACAAAAGGCCATTTTTATATTCATTCATCTTCTAGCCAAAATTTGGTAAAGAAAAGCAGCCATGAGAGCTTGAATATTCGGCCAAACAAATTTGTGTGCATGTAAGTCCATTTTTGTCCCATTTTTAATGATTTCTATGTTTTTAAGATCGTTGCAACTTAATCTAGCTAGCCCGTATCTCCGATTTCAAACCTGTTAAAGCATTTGAATGTTGCCATTGTTGAATGAATGAGTATTTTGTTAGTTAATCATGGAAAATAAATCATTGTTGTTAATGTACAAGTTTTGTAAAGTGAATTTTGGTAAAAATGTCAATTTTGGATTAAATTGTGAAATATGACAATTTAGTAGTTGAATTTTAAAATAGATGAAAAATATGGGCTACTATAAGAATGGGTAATATTCAATCAACATGAATTTGTATTAAATTGAATGAATTGTGATTTTATGAGATAAGGACTAAATTGCAAAAGATATGAAATAATACGGGCAAAAATGTAATTTTGCCAAAATATGTAAATTGTCCTAAATTGAATGAATTGATGATTAAATAAGTAAATTTTGATATTATATAGATTGAGATAAATGAGATTGGGATCTAGAACGGGAGAAAACAAACTATCAGATTAGTCGACCTAATTCGTCGTTACAGCGAACGAGGTAAGTTCGTATGTTTAATGAGCATTAAATTATATATTTATAAATGTTTAATTGATATAATTGTGGTAAATGCTATATTGTTGAAATTAAATGTGAATGCTATTGAGTACGATACTACGGAAATGACTGACAGAGATTCGATACAGCGAAAGTCCCTGTTGAACCTTATGAATAGATAGGATACAAATGTCATGACATTAGGGTTACTGAGATTACGTGTAAGACCATATCTGGGACATGACATTGATATGAAACTTCATGTAAGACTATAGCTGGGCTATTGGCATCGATACTAGATTACATGTAAGACCATATCTAGGATATCACATTGGTACGGTACTGTGTGTACGAGATTCCCAAATATCCTTTAGTGTTCCAAATGGTTCAACGGGAAATGTTGACAAAATGTGGTTACAAGTGATGGTATGACTTAGTCAAGGTACTCATGACAGAAATCGACAAGTGTTAAAAGTGAATTTCATATGATGAGTAAGTGGAAAATTATGAGAATTCATACGGTTCAATTGAATATATATAAATGTGATGGCTATTGAATTGAATATAGTTTATTTCTATTTGTTTATGCTTATGTAAATGTGAATGAATTGATAAGAAGTATTCAAACCATATAAGCATTGAAATGAATAAACATGTGAAATTCTTGGTTAACTATGTGAATGGATACATGGCATAAAGGTGGAATTATACAAATTATATTATAGTATTTATAATGGCTTTAAATGTGTTTAATTGGTGAGATGAGTTATTATCATACGAGCTTACTAAGCTTTATAGCTTACTTTGTTATCTTTTCTATGTTTATTGTGATCGGAGGCTCGCTCAGGTTGGAAGTCAACGAAGATCATATCACACTATCCAGCTATGGTTTGGTACTTATAAGCTTTTTGATATTGGTTGTATGGCATGTAAAGGTTTTGTGGTTATTTGTTTAGTATAAGTAATTTTGGTGATTGATGCATATGTGCTTGATATGTATTTAGCCATGATATCTGACCTAAATATGATGTAAAGTTTGATAAGTATAAGCTATGGTTACTTTGATTTTGGTTATTTGAAGTGTTTTTATCTATTTGAATGGCATGATTAAGTTATGTGGATTAAAGTATATATATATTCCCATGTGATATGGTTTATTTTGGGAAGATTAATGATGGTCTAAGATATTCAAATGGCCATTTTGAATGTGTTGTTGATAGCTGTAAATCAGAGTTTTAAAATTTATAAAAGAATGATCAAACCTGGAAACTAACTCTGACAACGATTAAGGGCAAGTGCACCTATTGAACAGTAGTATAGCTTAGGCAAGACCGGATATCAAACCCAAAGGAACTAAAAGTACTAATACTAACTTTCTTTTTAATATTTAGCCTTAAAATTAGAGTGAAGTTGCTTTTGACGAAGACTAAACTAAAGACACAAAGACAAAAAGACGAATAGGAAAATAACTTTGAAGAAAAACTCAGTTGATTGCGACGATACCCTCAGGAAGAATCCACCTAGACTTCACTTATTATTTAACCCTAAATTATATGATTTCTTTTACTTAGCTTGATCCGTAAGACTCCCTAACCTATATTAAACCCTCCCTCAAGGCGAATAACGTCTAACCCTTGGTTAATTAGTGGAACTCTCGTTCACTTATAATAACCCCCTAGGATAGCAGTAAATCGATCAATGGACTCCCATATTAGGTTTCACCGTAATCTGGCAAAATCTCGTAACACTATCTCTAGGCGTTCGATCAACTTCGCTTAATTATGTTAGATCTACTCTTAGGCAGGGTCTATTCCTCCTCCACCTAAGCACATTATATTTGGATTAAGCAATATAATTCAAAACAAACTAAGTAATTATCATATAACTTAAAGATCAAATAAAAAGATTCATCTAAGTTTCATCCCCTTCAGGTATCTGAAAGGTTTAGTTCATAACTAAACAAGAAAACATCTCAAGAGAAAAGATAGAACAAAACATAAGAAAATCCTCAAACTCCCTGAAGGAATTAAAGGAGAATTCTTGCCGTCTTGAGTATAATTCTGGCTTCTTGGGATGGATCAACTGGCTATCTTCGCGTTATTTCCTAACTCTGACCTTCCCGGCTTCGCTCCTTGGCCTAGCTTTGACGCCCCTTCAAAGGTGGTACTTAGGGGATATATATAGGCTCTTGAAATGCGATTCTTTCTCCCCAAGTATCTTTTTCCAACTGAAATTGCTCATCCTAACGACAGAAGCACGGCCATGTAGCACACCCGTGTGGATTGACTCTAGGCTATGTTCGGATTTCTAACTTGAGGCACGGTCGTGTGAATCGGGGGAGAGATCGTGTTCTAGATGTTAGGCATGGCACGGCCGTGTGGCTTGAAGTCCAAGCCGTGTCGATTTCGTGAATTGGCCCATTTGTCCCGTTTTAAGCCCGTTTTGTGTTCTTTTCATCCTCGGGTGCTATCCTAGGTATAAGACATGAAAAGAAAGGATTAAGAGCACCTTTTTACATAAATCAAGGGATAAATCATCCAAAAGCATATTAAATGTGGGCTTAAAATATGTTACTTTTATGATTTATCAGTTGTGTAATAGCTTGAGATGTGCTTGGTTTTGGTTTGGTATTTGAATGCCAAATTGGTTAATAAAGTATGTTGATTTAGTATATGATATATATATGTGTGAATTTTCGCTTATGAATCATGTTGTTTGGTATGTGATTTTGTTAAGTAAATGATTATGATATAAGCTTGGAACAGATTAATATAAAAATGGTTTATAATGTGATGATTTGAGATTGATTTGGCTATTTAATTGTGTATGGAAATGGTATCATTTGCACTTGTATAGGTGTGTTTCTTTGGGTGAGAAAGGTGGCTTGTAACTAGCCTATTTTCGTCCACACGGGCAGAGCACTCGGGCGTGTGACTCAACTGTGTGTGACACACGGTCATAGTACATGGCCATGTGTCCCCTGGTGTTGCAATTGGAAACAAGTCAGGCTCCACATGGCCTCAAACACGAGTTTGTGAATGGTCGTATGGCATAATTCAGTATACCCTACAAGTTTGTCCCGGCTTAGCACACGGCCTGGTACACGGGCGTGTGTGGCCACTTCGAAGGGCACACGGGCATGTGGTTGGCCGTGTGACCCAAGTCATTATGGACCTCCTATTTTTACACGCCCGGTGACAGGAGCATGTCTAGTGGCCGTGTGAGACACACGGCCTACCCACACGGGCGTGTGTCCCCTGTTTGAAGCAAAAATTTTCTAAGTTTCTCAATTTTGTTCTGAATTATCAGTTTAGTCCTGAACCATTTCTAAAGCATGTTTAATGTAACATCCTGGAAATGGGCCTATGCATTTTTGATTTAATTATACGAAATGGCATGTCTTATGTGTTATGAATGTATGGTGAACATTTTTGGAAACTTGGAAATGTAAGGAAATGTCTTGTCTTGGAAATGTAAGGAAATGACTTGGAAATGGAAGGAAATGTCTTGTCTTGGAAATGTAAGGAAATGACTTGGAAATGTAAGGAAATGTCTTGTCTTGGAAATATAAGGAAATGACTTGGAAATGGAAGGAAATGTCTTGTCTTGGAAATATAAGGAAATGACTTGGAAATGGAAGGAAATGTCTTGTCTTGGAAATGTAAGGAAATGACTTGGAAATGTAAGGAAATGTCTTGTCTTGGAAATGTAAGGAAATGTCTTGGAAATGTAAGGAAATGTCTTAGAAATGTAAGGAAATGCTTTAGAAATGTCAAGTTAAAAGTTTAAAAGATGGACATGAAGCAAGGTGGTCTTAAGAGAAAATGTATGTGAAATATGACACACAAACGGGCTTGGAAAAGTGGCTTGAAGATGCCACTTAGGGCTTCAGAAATGGCGCCACATCTTTGGGTATTGGGCCAAGGTTCGAGTCAGTAGGGAAGCAAAATAAAAGTTTTATTTTGCAAATGAGAGAAATAGCAAAGAAGGGACGGCACAAGGCTATAATTTAGGAGCCTTTATTCTTTTATTTTTAAGAGATAAATAGTGGATAAATAAGGGATAAATAATGGATTTATTTTAGATTATTTTCAAGAGATAAATGAGGAATTATTCTTTAATTAGGAAAATAAAGGAGAAGTGATGGCCAAGTAAGGGACTTTGAGTTTAATAATTTCGGCTAAGTAAGGATAGTTGCTGAATTATCTTTTATTTTATGAGATAATTAAAGAGATAAAGCTATCAAAATAGAAGAGTGATGGCCAAGTAAGGGATTCTAAGTTAGTAAATTCGGCTATATAAGGAAAAGAGGGCCATTCATCATTCTTTCTCTCAACCCTTCTCTCTGCCGAATTTCCTATAGCATTTGTTCTTCTTCTTTTTGTTAGCCAAAGCCGAAAATTCAAGATATCAACATTAGCCAATTTCTTTTCTTTCCAATCCATCAAAACCCGAATCTTTGAGGGGCTTCAAGCATAGGTGCTGTCGATTTCTTTAAGAAAGGGTAAGAACAAGTTTTGATTTCTATTCTTTTCAACAAGTTTTGATTTCTATTATTTTCTTTTAGATTTGTCGAAATCTAGGACTAATCCCATCAATATTCTTATTTGCCGAAATTTGGAAGGATTCTTTCGGATTTTTGCCATAGTCAACTATAAAGGAAAAGATCTTCGGGATTTGACCATCAAGGTAAGTCATATCTGACATTCGGCCAAGGGCCATTGATTGTGATTAAAGGTTAGAAGTTGATCTAACATGTGGTTTTAGGGATTTCGACAGAAGCTATAAGCAAGGGATAATTTCGGGATTTAAGATCCTCAAGGTAAATGACTATGACTATTCGGCCAAGGCCTATTTTAGTAGTTAGATATATTTTTATGTGTTTTAAGCCGAAAACTAACCCATTCAAGGGATCTAGTGATTAGCCGATTTCAAAGGGGAAGAATGCAAGTTTCCGGGATTTGATTAATTATCAAATCGGCAGCAAGGTAAGAAAGTGGATACGATAATCCTTCGGGATTTGATTAAATTAGCCGAATAGGCTTTTTCCTAAAATACTAAACGTGGCCAAATGTAGGGATTTAGGATCTAAAGCGATAGATCGGTTTTTCAGGATTTCAAGGAATTCGTTAAGCTAATCAGGTGTGTACCCCACACTATTTCATAATATGTTTTATGGCTATGTTTAATTAATATATGTGATATTAAGAATGTGAATATGGCTAAGGTACCATAATGTGGTACAAAGTACTCAAGTACGTTTCCTACTCCTACTAGGAATATGAAATATGTTATTTGTAACATGAGAATAAGAATGTAAACTTTGGCATATTAATGCATATTACAAAATGGGGCATATGGGTTATTGAAAGGGGAAGTGAATGTGGTGACCTAAGACCGTGGTATCTGGATGTGGTGACCTAAGACCACAGTAATCTGAATGCGGTGACCTAAGATCGCGATATCTGAATGTGGTGACCTAAGACCACAAATGCGGTGACCTAAGACCGCGATATGGAGTGTAAGCGGAAGAGAGGGTCGACTTAGTAGTCCCCACGGTGTATGCAAAGTTGGTGCGGGGAGTGTAGCGGATGGCTTATTAGGTTTGGGTTTGGGAATGCATCATAATTTGTATGCTATGATATGAATGTGTAATATTTGTTTTGCCTGATTCTATTATGATTTAGTGTTGTGTACACATTGAGTCTGTTGACTCACCTCGTTGAGGGACCATGTTTCAGGTGATAAACAGTAATGGACCGGGACGGCAGAACTTGTGGTGGCCATGCTCAACATGAAGTTTGTATTTTTATGGACTATTAGTTTTTTTAAGTACTCCAAATTATTTGGATTTACTTGATGTAATAAGGCCATAAAGCCATAGTGCACTATCTTATTTCTGTTTTTATTTATTATGTTACGAAATTTTTATTAAGTTAAAGATTAAGTAATTTACTTTAAATGTATTCTATATGTTTTATCACCTAAAATTTAAAAGGGTTTTCATTATAAAACAATTTTATTTTCTACTCGAGCCCAACCCAAAAAAATATTTCTTTCAGAACACGCTATTTTCCGAAAGTAACAAAAGAACTTTGAACCGGTTTACTTGAGGAACATATCAAATCTGGTCAAAGCTCGTGGGCCGGGTTTGGGGTGTTTCATTTAAGGCCTCATAGGCCCTTTTAAGGGATAAAGTGATTGTATTTAATGAGATATGATTATGAATGTTGAATTATGTTATAAGTTTAGTAATGCGTCTTAACCCTATTCCGACAACGGTTGTGGGTTAGGGGTGTTACAAGTGTTGTGTCGTAACACGGTTGGAAGACTGCCTGTGTTTTGAAACTGGGAGTAGATTTCATGACACACCTCTAGAAGATAAAAATTTTAGTTATCGTCCTTAATGTTGTGACACAAGGGACCCTTTGTCGTGAAACGGCGTTGGATTTTTCGATCTATAGCTACTGGTGCCGATGTTACGACACAAGGGTTCCATGTTGCAGCACCGATTGTTTATGGGAAGAATTCCCCCTTCTGAGCTGTTTGACAGGTATAAGTTAATTTCTAACTACCTGTGTGCCTTTTAATCCCCGAAATATTCTCTTTTCTACATAATTAAATCCTACTCCTAGCTAATAATTAAGTTCAAAGTTCATAAAATAATTAAAATACAAAAATATACACCATTACAAAATTTATCCAAATAAATTAAGTGTCGCTATCAAATTCGTCCGACAGCTTGCTTGATTTGTTCCTGGACCTTCGCTTCTGGACTTGTTTGTCTTCATCCATCCGTAATCCACAATGACCTCCAAAGTCCTTTCATGTGTCATCTTCCCTCAATTGATTTGTACCACCTGCACATGGTAAATAACATACCTTTTCCTTGATCAAGGTTGTTAGTGGGAAACAAAGATATGTAATAACATTTATGTTCTAAATTATTCCCTAATTCCTCTTTCTCTGAGTCACTACAACATTTAAACACTTTGATCTCACCATTTATTTTCATGATTAATTTGTTCTTTTTAAGGTCAATGGTGAACTGTAGCGTGTGAAATGATATGTGAATGTGCAAGTGTACTTGTCGAATCAAGTAATAAAGTAGTAAGTAAGATCGTCTCCACAAGGATCGGTTAGGATTAATTTGGTTAATTTATCACCATGAACTATATGAATCAAGCTATGGAAAGAAAAATAGAATAAAAAATTCTTAAATTATAATCATGTACGCAATATTAAAAACAAATAACTAACTTAAAATGTTGTGGCAATGTAACGAGACAAAGTTGAAAGGAAAAGCACTGTTGAATGGGAAGGTCTGAATTACATAAGTTACATCCTTAAAACACAATAATGCTATGGCAAAGTTGTAACCGGTCTACTATTCAAAATCTAGCTACAGTAGTCTACTTCTTTTGAGTGTCAGACTTCAAGCTACCATTCCTAAGGCTTTGTATGTCTACAAGTTTCAAGGATGGTACCCAATACTTTTTCCTTACTTTGTACAGAGTGTAACTCTATGTATAGAGTGCTACGAATATTCTTTCGAGTACTTGTTTGTATCGTTCGATCACAATCCAACTAGCCTAACCTTTTCATAATTAAATCAAATTTCTAAACATACCATACATCCATATATGTCTAGAGATTGCATATATGCATTCAAAATCATGCAAATCGAATGCAATAGTAGATCTAGTCACGATAATGCCCGATCATTAATGGAAATAAAGATTCATCAAGTAATTTCAACCCGATGAGATTAGCTCATAGGTTGGACATTAACATCCAAAATAAAGGTATCATTCAACAATATCATTTAACAGTTAAAAATCCACAGAAATTAATCAAGATAATGAAGGAAGAACTTTAGAAAGCTTTCACCAAATCAGCTCCCAACTCCACTGCTGTGCAAGACCAATGGTTGAATACTTCGCCCCCTTCCTTGCGTCTGTGCTTTATGCTTTAGCTGCTACCGTTTCTTCTTTTCTCTAGATTTTTTCACTCGAGTTTGTTATAGAAGAAGAACCACTCCTCAATTCTCGTGTCAATTTTCTCCTTTTCTTTCTTTTTTTTTTCTCTCTTTCCTCTTTATAAGGTAGGTCCCCTCTCTCAACACACACTTTTCTCCCTCTTTTTAAACTGGAATTATCTGGTACACATCTAGCTAGGTGAGAGTGACGAGGACTAAGTGTAACACCTCTAACTCGTATCCGTCACTGGAATAGGGTTGCAAAGCATTACCGTACAAATTAAACATTATACATACATTTCAAAAATTGACATAAGCATGATATAAACCATTTATTCACATACATATTGTCCCTTAATTGAGCCCTCGAGGCCTTAAAAATATTTAGAAACAATCCAGGGCTAAATTGGAAACGTTTGGAAAGTTTAAGAAAAATTTAGAAAATTTGGACTGTAGGGGTCACACGGCCATGTGGCTAGGCCTTGTGACTTACACGGCTGAAAGACACGCCCGTGTCTCAAACCGTGTAACAATTGAAATAGGGACACATGGTCGTGTCTCAACTCGTGTCCTTACCCATGTAACTCTCTGAGTTTGGTCACACGGCCAAGCCAAACGCTCGTGTGTCAGGCCAGTTGGCTGATTTATTTTGGAATTTTGAGAGAAAAAATTTGTTTGTATTGAAGTTTTAAAGATAAATTGTTATAGTTTTAAGATTTTTTTTATTTTTTGTAATAATATTTTTAATCTTATATGCATGTTTCGATTTTAATTTATTGATAATCTTTACATTTAATATTTAAGATTATATTTTTGTTTGCGTTGGAGTTTTAGGGATAGATTATGATAGTTTTAATTTATGTTTTGGAATAATAATTTATATATTATATGTTTATATTTTACCTTTAATATTTAGATTTAATGTTTAAAATTATATTTTAATTTGTAAAAAAGTTTGTTTGTGTTGGAGTTTTGGAGAGAAAAAAAAGTGGGTTTGTATTGATTGTGTTGGAGTTCTTACTATTTATTATTCTTTTATGTTTGAAATTTATGTTTTACTAGATTAATTATGTTTATATATATTAATAAAAATACTTAAATTTCAGTTGCAAACATCCAAGTTAAGGTAATTTATTTTAATAATTTTTATTTAGTTGGTGATTAATATTATTATGTGGAAATTTTATTTAAATAAAAAAATTCTAAAATAATTTACAAAAATGAGTTTTGCTAAATATTATGAAGTGCAAGTGGTATTGTTTTAAAATGATATGTCTATTCAATATTGTTTCTGTAGATATTGAGATGAATTCAATGATTGGAGCAACCGGTCACACTGCCATGATGATTAATGTACTAATAAAAAAATTGCATTTGCTATCCATAGGTATTTTATAAATTTGCACATTTTTATTTTTTAATTGCCATATTTAACTAATATGGTATTTTTTTTATTGACAGGGTGAGTATCGCGTCCTGAGAGCACGTGTCAATGGTTTGAGCTACCAACTAGGGGAACTTATTTTCCCCTATTTAGATGTCATGGGATTTGGAACAACAGCATTAATTAGGACATTTGAGCTTAGGACCGATTTGATATCCATCTTGGTTGAAAGGTGACGTCTGGAGACCCACACATTTCATTTGCCATGTGGGGAGTGCATCATCACCTTACAATATGTTGCATTGCAACTTGGCCTCCTAGTTGACAATGTTACGAAGACATGTTCAGGTAAAGTGATCGAACCTATATCATTTTGCTATCAGTTGCTTAAATGATCACCGAGTGATGGTGTTGTTAAGTTTACCAGTTTGAAATTTTCCTAGCTAAAACAAAATTTGGAAACTTTGTCAAGTTGTGTTTGTAACAACCCACACCTGACCCATCCACTAGATCCTGGTATAAAACATCACAAATGGGCATATACTTAATTAATTCCAAACTTAGATACTATAAAACAATCTATAAACAAAAACAATCTATTAATGAAATTTAAAATAACAATTCTTAAAACTGAGGCCCTAAGCCATTAATTGTTGGGTCCCTCAATGTTTGTCTATAAAGAACTCTAAACATCTAGCTGAGGCTACTTGTCCTAAAAACCCGATTCTAACTATACTATATGGCTTCATAGATATTGATTCTATGGCAAAGCCTCTAATGGTGTCCCCTTCCTATGTGCATGAATCCAACTACCTGCGATCCTTGATCTCACATCGTCTGGCCTAGTCCCTCGTCGAATCCCTCGGTCAACCTTGAAATCCTACAATAATGATTCAACTCCGTAAGTTCAAGAGAACTTAGTGAGTTCCTCTATCACATCATATTTAAACTCTATCACATGAGGGTAAATAATATAAAATAAGTTAAATATAATTTTAGTCCATGTTTGCTCATGATAAATTTTCCTTATTAGGGTGGCAAACTCCACCCGATTCTTTGAGCTACTCAACTCGCCACAAGGCCTTCATCTGGTTAGACTCTTCTCTGGTCCCTGATTCAGACACCTCAACACATCTGCTAGTCTTACCCTAACCTCTTGTATTTCTTTTATTACACTATCCTCCTTATGTTGGGTGTACATTGATTTTAATGGTCTTGGTAATTCACCGGCTTCCCATTGTGAACCCCTTCGGCATATTTTTCAACTATCCACCCAAGGATTTTTAGGACACACATTCCTTAATGGACTTATTCAATCTAACCCCTAGCAAACTTTTTCCTCTATCCATACCTTTGTCTCTCATGACTCATTGACGTTTTTTTTTAATGTGCTATCATACAGCGATTTTTGCCACTCTAGCAAACCCATCCTTGTCCCATCCTATTGGAAGTAATAGTGGGATTACCTCCAATTATCCCCCTTTTAGACATAAATAATCTTGGGACCTCACTTGTCCCTATAATGAGCAACTGGTTTATCATCCTATGGCTATCTAAGCCTACCATCACACTTGCTCTTTACCTTCCTTCAGAGTTATTCTTTGTTGTGGCATACCCACAATAGATTTTCCTCAAGGAGGAATAGTCTTGCTAGACATTCTATCCTTCAAATAGAACCTATTATTCATGAAGTACATTCCCCAATCTTCTTATAAGATACACTTCTTGCGTACAACTTCGTTGAGCCCTCCCTGGTGACTCTTCATTTTAGATCCTTGCTTGCAATCCTTGGATAATTTTTCCTTTCTTCATTTCCATGAACAGACCAGCTCTTCCCCTGACCTATCTTCCTCTAATTCTTGTTGGGTCTTTGCCTATGCCATATTCACTTCATCACTTTTGGCGGATTCCTCCAAGTCCACTTGCCATACTTACTATTTATTTTGTCTCTTCTTCTACGCACTAATCGTATACACCTCACTTGAGGTTTTATCTTACTACATTTGTCCCATGGTGAAATCTATGGGATGTTGTAGCCTAGCTATTGTCTTATACCCTTCTTACCTCTTTCTTTTATCCTAGAGAACTTATTCATGTTTACTGTCCCGACAGACTATCTATTCCGTGTTTACTGTCTGAACAGACTTATCTCTATGGAGGCCATGGAGTCTTTCATCCATGGTCTTACACCGATTCCCCATCCTGACGTATTAGCTCATGATACCATGACCTCTTTCATCTATGGTCATACTCATCATCCCTAGTTGTCATAGCATATTTCATTTATGGTTTTACACTAATAACCTTATACCTTGTACCTTGTTGCCATGGCGTCTTTCATCCATGGTCTTATGCTATTACCATTTACCTCGTACCATGCAACAATGGCATCTTTTATCCATGGTCTTACGCTACGTACTACATACCAAACTGCCATAGCCTCTTTCATCTATAATCTTACACCATATACCTTCGTCACAGTGTCATCTTGAAGGACCAATCGATACCGCTGTTGCGGTAAATACCATTCCATAATATCCTTTCTCGAATCCTCCTCCCATTACCTCCTTAACACCTACCTCACTTTGATACTCGAACACCGTAGTGTTCCGTCCACAAGGTCTGGAGCTTCGTTTGAGGCGTTAACTAATGGGTTCTCTCCTTATTCCCTTCCTATATTCATCTAACCCTTAAGGTTTCCAAAGGTCATGCAATACATCTTCATATCATCATCATTTATGCTTATGCAAACATGGCATACTTAAACAATATAGACCCTAACATCAAGTTCGAGTCTGGAACTCACTTAAATCCTTATTGTTTCCATGGTTTATCCTTTTTTCTCGAGAACCAAAGCTTTCATCCTCCAAGCAGTAGCTTACAACCAAAAATAACCATGGGTTACACTCCATATTCTTGACATAAACTCATTTTTCGGAAACAGTAGAACCCTCAAAATAGTTTTGATGGTCATGTAACACCCCAAACCCGGCCCATGCATTAAGGCCAGATCTGACATGTCACATAAGAAAAATACATTTAAGTCCTTTTCATTCGTACGTAAATAGATATTGATTTAAAATCAAGTAAAATAATTTTGATTTAAAATCTTAGACAAGTATTACTAAATTCGAAGATTGATTGATAAATTGATAAATTTAATTAATGATTTTACAAACCATGTCTTTTGAGAAATATTAATGAAAATTTAAGAGAAGATTTCTGAGCTAAAAATATTTATATAAGTTTATTATAAAAACCATTTGTGTAACCATTTTAGAAAAATCTTTGTTTAAGTTTTTAGAAAAATCCCATTTGCAGTAGTTTGAGCAAAATATAAGTACGTCAAACAATAAGCAAAATAAAATAATCCAGAGGCCTTATTACAACATTTAACTCAAAATAGTAAAGTAATAAAGTGAACGAAAAAGAAATATAAAGTCCAAATAAAATCGTTTCTGAAGTATGGCCTCCACCGGAACATCCATGGCCCAAGTCCACGTCACTGAGCAGTACCTGCAAGGGTTAAGGACACGGGGTGAGTTACTAGAACTCAATGTATAATCCCCTTACCGTTGGTCACTGGGCTTGAACCCATTTTGCAATAACATGGGCCTAAGCCCCTTTTACATAACAATGTATCAAATAAATCAAATGTATGTAATGCAACCCAAACCAACCTATTAATCCATCCGCTACACACCACCCGTACCATCCCACCACACCTGTGGGGATCAAGTCAACCCACCACACCAAACACACCAATCGCAGGCATTTTTCCATTTATAACATATTTTTTATTGTGGGCAAGCCACCAGAATCACAGTGTATCATATTATCAAACATATTTGTGGCAGTGCCACCGGAATTGCTTCTCTTCAACATTTTCCCATCCCATGCAAAATTATGCATCTGTAACATACATAGTAAATGATATTACAAATATAAACAACAATTAATAATTCCGAGATTCATTACAAAAATTTGGCCCATTAACACTTTGCAAATCGGCCTATTAGGGCAATCTATCAAATCGGCCCATTAAGGTGGTCCATCAAATCGGTCCATTAAGACAGTCTATCAAATCGGCCCATTAAGGCAATCAATCAAATCGGCCCATTAAGGCATTTTCGTATTTCAACCCTTTAGGGGCATTTTCATAATTTGGCCTATTAGTGGCATTTTCGTAATTCTCACAGTGTTAATATCGATTTTGAGCAATTTATCAAAACAATGCAATTTAGGCCACTTTCCTCTGTTTATGCCATATTACGATTTTAATCATAGCGATTTATTCTCCAATATGATTTCAAGCTTAAAAACCCACGGAAAACGGTGTGAGATTATGCACCTGATTACGGTAAGCACTAAGCCTTCTTGATCGTCGACACCTAAGAAATCATTATACTCGATTAATTGACATACGTGATTTAATTAATGAAACTCTATAATAAACGACCTAAAGTTTTTACCAACGGAATCGTGAATGACCACGATTTGTCGATCCTCCCCGAATGATGGTCCACAACCTGGTGGAAAATCTCGAACCGCCGATACTGCCCTTCGTTTGAATTTACGACTAGGGATTGCAAATCCGTCCCTTTTGTTTTCTCCGCTCGCTTTCCCTTTCAAACCGATGCCGCTAGCCTCCATCGGATAAAATCTTAGTCAGAACGATATTACGATAATATGAAATGATTGACTAAGGATAAAGGATCAGCTTACCACTAATTCCGTATGATCAACGAGTGGATAGATCGAGCGATTTAATCCCTGAAATATAATTGGTTAATCATCACTATTCCGATAATATCTTAAACGAATAAAGAATGATTTCTTAAAATCCATGAAGAACTCCTTACCTTAAAGATTTATAGGATTGATTCCCAATGATTGTACGGTGGCTACGGAAGAATCAAAGTTTTGACCTTCCACTATAACTCTACATTAGAAGGTGATCATATAGTAAAGAGTTATGAAAGGAAGATATTTTGGTTGAAAGAAAATGAATATCCGAATGTTGATAAACACATATTCGGGTAGGAGAAAGAAAAATAAGAATATAGAATAGAACCACTTACCGATTGATCAATGGAGTGAGTGTTAATACGGATAAGAAGAAAAGATAAAGAAGAGATAAAGGGTTCGGATATAGAGAAAAATGAGCAATGATATTCAACTATGGAGGATATGGATTACAGAAGAAGAAGGAAGGGTTGGAAAATTTTGTAAAAAGGAAAAGAAGATGAAAAGGAGTGTTTATGAGGATTCGGTTTTCCAAAGGGAAATGTGTGAAACAATTTGGTCTCAAAAGCTTAGGTACTTTCGGCAAACAAGAAAGAAACGAAGAAAAATGTTCACTAATGACTTGGAGTTTAGGCAAAGAGAAGAAGAATTTTGGAGAGAAAAAAAACTGACACAAAAATGAGGCTAAAGGAATTTTGGCCAAACTAGCACCAAAGTTTCTACCAAAAAGAAAAAGAAAAATTCGGCTACCCTCTCCCTAGACCAAAACCGTCCATACCTTGGCAAAAAGGTCAAAATTCGCCAACCAAAACATTCCAAAACATCACCCTTGAAAAGTGCCAACATGCTCCCTTAACTTGCCTTTTTCTTTTGATTTCTTTCCCTATCCTCATCCTTTCCTTATTTCCTTAGCCACCTTGCTAAAATTTAAAAGTCCACCTACCATATATACTATCTTGGCCGACATTTAGGGGAAGAATAAAAAAAATAGCCAAAATTTTGTACTTGATGGGATTTGAACCTCTTCCCTTAAAGTCCTTCATGTGGCTCCATATCCCTTTTACCATATGCTCATTCATGCTAGCAAATTACTCACTTATTTCCATAAGCCTTGATGCCACTTATTATCATTTCTTAATAGACTTAAACACAAAATTTTTACCAGGGCCCAATTCAACCTCGTGCCTTCTCAGCACCCCTAAACATACACAATTAATATTTTTAACTAGCTTAACGCAAGAAATAATTCAACACATAAAATTCTAAATTTTAGGATGTCACAATTCTACCCCCTTAAAGAAAATTCCGTCCTCAAAATTTACCTGATTAAAAGAGGCGAGGATATTGCTGTTGAATCACGTCCTCAGGCTCCCATGTAGCTTCTTCCGATCTGTGATTACGCCATAATACTTTGACTAATGGCACCGACTTCCTCCTCAGCACCTTAACATCCCGATCTAATATTTGCATTGGATCCTCTTCAAAAGACAAGTCAGGTCTTAACTCAACTTCCTCCACTGGTACAACATGAGACGGATCCGATCGATAACGTCTGAACATTGAGACATGAAATACACTATGTATCTGACTTAACTTCGGAGGTAACTCAAGCTAATAAGCCACTGGCCCAACATGCTTCAATACACGGTACGGTCTGATGAACCTAGGGCTCAACTTGCCCTTCCGTCCAAATCTAAAGATCTTTTTCCAAGGTGAGACCTTTAGGAAGACCTGATCTCTCACCGCAAACTCTATATCCTTACGCTTCAAATCTGCATACGATTTTTGTCTATCCAAAGCTTCCTTTAACCGTGCCCGAATTACCTTTAATGTTTCCTCTGTCTCTGATATCAACTCAGGACCCAATAACTGTCACTCCCCCAGCTCAGTCGGACAAGTAGGAGTACGACGCCTATGACCATACAACGCCTCGTAGGGTGCCATCTAGATGCTGGATTGATAGCTGTTGTTGTATGCAAACTCTGCCAACAGTAGGAAATCCTCCCAACTACCCCTAAAGTCGATCACACAACCCCTTAACATGTCTTCCAGAATTTGGATTACTCTCTCCGACTGACCATCTTTCTGAGGATGAAATGCCGTGCTGAAATTTAACTTTGTTCCCAAAGCTTCATGTAAAGCTTTCCAAAACCGTGATGTAAACCTAGGGTCTTTGTCCTATATAATAGACACTGGTACCCCATGAAACCTCATGATCTCTGCCACATACAACTTGGCCAACTTCTGCAATGAGAAATCCGTACAAACAGGTAGGAAATGAGCAGTCTTCGTCAACTGATCTACTATTACCCAAACAGAATCCTTCTTAGTAGGCGTTAAGGGTAACCCGCTAACAAAGTCCATCGTTATCCATTCCCATTTCCATAATGGAATTTTCACCGGTTGCAACAATCCCGACAGTAATTGATGTTCTGCCTTCACTTGCTGACATGTTAAGCACTTAATCACGAAATCAGTAACCTCTCGTTTCAACCCTGGCCACCAATACTGCTCACGAAGGTCTCGATACATTTTATTTCCCCTGGGGTGCATTGCATATGGGCTACTATGCACCTCACGTAGAATCATTTGTCTCAATTCTGAATCTTTGGGCATACAAATTCTTCAGCGGAAACACAATACTCCATCACTATTCAATCCAAAATCCCCTATCTCACCACCTTCCACTTGCTGAAGCAAGGAACCCAACCTTTCATCTAATAACTGCTTTTCCTTAATCTGGCTTACCCACGCAAGCTTCACCTGAAGTTCGGCTAGAGACTACCATCTTCATACAGGCTGAGATGAGCGAACATCTCTCTCAACTCCGATATCACCTTACGACTCAACGCATCTGCCACCACGTTAGCCTTTCTGGGATGATACTCGATTGAGAAGTCATAATCTTTCAACAGTTCTATCCACCTCCGCTGTCTTAAATTCAACTCCTTTTGGGTGAGGAGGTACTTCAGACTCTTATGATCCGTATAGATAATCGACTTCTCACCATTCAGATAGTGTCTCCAAATCTTCAGAGCAAACACCACTGCAGCTAACTCCAAATCATGAGTGGGATAGTTCACCTCGTGCGGCCTTAATTGACGAGATGCATAAGCCACCACTTTTCCTCGCATCAACACACATCCTAAGCCCGTGTGTGACGCATCACAATAAACAGCAAACTCTTTTCCAGCCTCAGGTTGAATCAATACTGGCGTTTCTGCCGATTTAATGTTGTTGCCCTTCGATGAGTTCGATATAATTTTGGGAATGGACTGGTCAACTTCACATGATGCAGTGGTGAATTGCAAAAGAAAGCTTATTGATTTGAGATGCCAGAACGGTGAGATCATCAGAATTGAATCCAGTGATTTAAATGGGTTTCCTATAGTAATATCCTCGATGTTAGCCCGGAAGTATGTGAGAAAAGGGTGCGAAGCTTATTTGGCCTATATACTTGATAATAAAGTGTCTGAAAAGCATATTTAATCTGTACCAGTTGTGTGTGAATACCCAGAGGTGTTTCCTAAAGAACTACCGGGTTTACCACCAGTACGAGAGATTGAGTTCGGCATTGAATTAGTACCGGGAACGACTCCAATCTCGATAGCTCCATATCGGATGGCAACTACTGAGTTAAAAGAGTTGAAAGCACAGTTGCAAGAGTTAACAGATAGGGGTTTTGCACAACCGAGTTTCTCTCCTTGGGGTGCACCAGTTCTTTTTGTGAAAAAGAAAGATGGAACGATGCGAATGTGTATTGATTATCGACAACTGAATAAGGTAACTATAAAGAATAAGTATCCGCTACCTCGGATTGATGATTTGTTTGATCAGTTGAAAAGGGCTTCAGTATTTTCGAAGATAGATTTGAGATCGGGTTATTATCAGTTGCGAGTCAGAGATACAAATGTGCCAAGGACTGCATTCCGGACGAGGTACGGACATTTTGAGTTTCTGGTTATGCCTTTTGGACTCACTAATGCACCTGCTATTTTTATGGATCTAATAAATCGAGTCTTCAGACAGTTTTTGGATCGGTTTGTAGTAGTGTTTATTGATGATATACTGACCTACTCTAAAGATGAAACCGAGCATGCCGAGCATTTGAGATTAGTGCTACAAACCGAGCATGCCGAGCATTTGAGATTAGTGCTACAAACTTTAAGAGATCAATAGTTGTATGCGAAGTTTAGTAAGTGTGAGTTCTGTATGAAAGAGGTTAGCTTTTTGGGACATGTTGTTTCAGCATCAGGTATTCGAGTCGATCCAAACAAAATCTCGGCTATACTTGATTGGAAGCCACCGAAAAATGTTTCCGAGATTCGAAGCTTTCTAGGACTTGCGGGCTACTACAGACAGTTTGTGAAAGGTTTTTCTGTGATAGCTACACCTTTGACAAAGCTACTACAGAAAGATGTAAAGTTCAAGTGGTCGGAAAAATGTCAGAAGAGTTTCGATCAGTTGAAAGCCCTTTTGACGGAAGCTCCAGTTTTAGCTCAGCCTGAATCGGGTAAGGAATTTGTTGTGTATTCTGATGCTTCCTTAAGTGGTTTGGGCTGCGTATTGATGTAGGAAGGCAAAGTAGTAGCCTACGCATCGAAACAATTGAAGCCACATGAAAGAAATTATCCGACGCATGATTTAGAGCTTGCAGCCATTGTGTTCGCACTGAAGATTTGGCGTCATTACTTATTCGACGAGAAATGCCATGTTTACTCGGATCACAAAAGTCTAAAGTATTTGATGACTCAAAAAGACCTGAATTTAAGACATCGCAGGTGGTTGGAATTGCTAAAAGATTACGAATTGGTAATTGACTATCATCCAGGAAAAGCTAACGTTGTTGCAGATGCACTAAGTCGAAAATCATTGTTTGCTCTTCGTGCGTTGAACGCACATGTGGTTATGTCTAGAGATGGTTTGATCATAGCTGAGATGAAGGCTAGACCGTTGTTTATTCAGCAAATTAGCGATGCACAGAAAGTTGAAAAAGATATGACTTCTAGACGAGCACAATGTAAAAATGATTCAGAGGCAGAGTTTCGAATTGATAAAAATGACTATTTGAGCTATAAAGGTCGATTGTGTGTACCAAGAAATGCTGACTTGATTCAGATGATTCTGAGTGAGGCTCATAGTGGTCGATTATCAATACATCCGGGTAGCACAAAGATGTATAATGATTTGAAGCAGTTCTATTGGTGGCCGGGCATGAAACGGGATATATCTGAATTTGTTTCGAAACGCTTAGTTTGTCAGCAAGTAAAAGCTGAGCATCAAGTGCCATCTGGACTACTTCAACCAATCATGATACCTGAATGGAAATGGGATAGAATTACAATGGATTTTGTATCCGGTCTCCCTATGACACCAAGTAAGAAAGATGTCGTCTGGGTTATAGTTGATAGACTGACTAAATCAGCTCATTTTGTGCCAGTTCGTTCAGACTATTCATTCAATAAACTGGCTGAATTGTACGTATCACAGATTGTGAGATTGCATGGTGTACCGAGTTTCATTGTTTCAGACAGAGACCCGAGATTCACATCGCGATTTTGGAAGAAGTTGCAAGATACTTTAGGTACTAAACTTCATTTTAGTACAGCCTTTCATCCGCAGACAGATGGTCAGTCTGAGCAAACTATTCAGATACTTGAGGACATGTTGAGATGTTGCGTTCTTGAGTTTGAAGGTACTTGGGAACGATACCTACCTTTGATTGAATTTGCTTACAATAATAGCTTTCAATCCAGTATCAAAATGGCACCCTATGAAGCTTTGTACGGTCGTAAGTGTCGAACACCATTATATTGGACTGAGCTTAGTGAGAACAAGATACACGGGGTTGATTTGATCAAAGAAACTGAACAAAAAGTAGCCGTGATCAGAGATACGTTGAAGGCTGCCTCAGATCGACAAAAGTCCTATGCTGATTTGAAGCGTAAAGACATTGAATTTCAGATCGAAGATCGAGTATTCTTAAAAGTTTCACCGTGGAAGAAAGTACTCCGATTTGGTCGGAAATGTAAGTTGAGTCTGAGGTTTATCGGATCGTATGAAATCATTGAACGTATTGGGCCTGTTGCTTATAGATTGAAGTTACCCTCTGAGTTAGAAAGGATACATGACGTATTTCACGTTTCAATGCTTCGTAAGTACAGATCAGATCCGTCTCATGTGATCACACCGTCTGAGATTGAAAGCCGATTCGATTTAACATATGATGAAGAACCGATCCGTATCTTAGCTCGGGAAATGAAAGCGTCAAGAAACAAGAGAATACCATTAGTGAAAGTATTATGGAATCGGCACGGAGTTGAAGAGGCTACATGGGAGCTTGAAGATTAAATGAGGCAACAATATCCGACGTTGTTTAACGGTAAGATTTTTGGGGACGAAAATCCTTAAGGGGGGAGAGTTGTAACAGACCGAATTTGACCCCAATCGGAACGGTGGTTTCAGGACCACGAATCCAAGTCTGAGAAATATTGTTATAGTATATATATTGTGTTCATTTTATGTGAATTAATGTGTGTGAAAGTCTCGTAGAAAAATCTTACTGTTTGTGTGGTTAATTTAGAAAAAGGACTTAATTGCTTAAATCGTAAAAGTTGCTTACTAAAGTGAAAAGTACCCAAGTGTCAATGGCTTTTTAATATGATGCACTAAATGAGCAATTTGTCCACTTTACATGTTAGTGGCCGGCCATGGACAACATTAACCTTTTATTATATTGTTTAGTTATGTTATAATAAAGGCTAAAATGGTAATTCATTTACAACTTAATATAAATGATAATAAAACACAAATGAAAGATGAGTGTTCATCTTTTTACTCTTGACCGAATGCATGCAAAGGGAAAATAAAATAGAAAAGCTTGGTTCGGCCATTTCTTTTGAATCAAATTAAGGTATGTGATTAATTCGGTTCTTGTTAATTTATACATTTTTGAGACCGTTGCTTGAGCGAATCAGAATCACCCATGTTGAAATTTTTAAATCGAGCATGATTAAGATTCAGCCATTGATATTGTTATATGATAATTGATGTTTGGTGATTTTAATTTTAAGATAGTATTAAGATTGATAAGTTTTGTATTGAAGTTTTGGTAAAAATTGAGTAAATAGGACTAATTTGTGAAAATAAAATTTTAGAAGGGCTTAATTGAAAAATAAATAAAATGGGAGGGCTTGTAAAGACCCTAGGAATATTCGGCCCTTGTATAGTCTTGACAAATTGTGAGTATTTTTGTTTTGTGTAATTAGTACCAAAATGCAAAAATGTGAAATAGTAGGGTAAAATGGTAATTTGCATGTTGATGTGTTTTGGGACTAAATTGATGTGAATTGTACTTGAATAAGCTGAATTTAATGTGTTTTAGATCAAGAGCAAAGAAAAAAGCGAAATTAGATCGGGGAAAGACGCGAAGGTTCTCGAATAAGCCGATTTACACGGTCTATCGACAGTAGAGTAAGTCCTTAAGTTAAAATATATCAAAGAGTTATTTATGAACATGTTTAATGATATTATTTGATAAATTTGAGTATAAATTTATGTGTTAGCCGATTGTAAAGGTCTTACATTGGATTGGATATGTTTTGTAAATGCAAAATGAATAAGTACATTTGATATGATATGTGAATGTGATTCGGGTATATGATTCATTGGTAATGGTAGTATTGAGAAATGTAAATTGATGGATTAACTATGTTATTAATGAAATTCAGTAATTTTGTGCATGAATATATGTGATAGCCGAATGTGGGAATAAGGTTGAGTTGAAATGTAATTGTTAATTTTATTATGAATAAGCTTGTTCAGCTTGAAATGTGAAGTTAAAATGAAGTATATTTGATGTTGCGATTTAGCATTAAGTGATGTGTATAGTGTATTGAATGGATAATTGGGGTGACCTATTTCGGGCTTTGTGCCTAGCAGGCCTTGTTCCGGTGACCTATTTCGGGCTTTGTGCCTAGCAGGCCTTGTGCCGGTGAACTATTTCGGGCTTTGTGCCTAGCAGGCCTTGTGCCGGTGACATAATTCGGGCTTATTGCCTAGCAGGCTTAATGCCGGTGATTAACTTCAGAATTTGAGTTCAGCAGGCCTAGTTCCGGTGAATGTGATTTGAGCTTGGAGTATATGAGAACCGAATTATGATTATATCAAGAAATTTCAGCTTTGAAACATGAAGCATAATTCGACAGAGAGGTAAATATTTCATATTCATGTTATTCAAGAAAATAATGAACTAGTATATGAGGAATTGATTGTCTTATACATTGATTTATGATAGATGTGTATATATATACATGTTATATCGTGTGGTAATTGATTCTTAAAATTTCAAATGGATTAAGTCTATTGGACAAGCATATGTTATTTACATATGTCTTTGATATACTTAGTGATTGGTGTGTATGAGTTAGAAAGGTTAAGCTTTCATGTCAAATGCATTAATGACATTCGGTTACCTTGGCTCTATAGGTAAAATTTTGTACCACTTATGTTTGAATTGGTGATAGAAGATGTTAATTTGAATGGTTGGATATATGTTATTTATGTATATGTTTTCTTAAGACTTACCAAGCTAGCAAGCTTACCGTGTGTATGTGTGTATTTCTTTCCCTCTGTTTTATAGATCCGGTTAAGGCTACGAGCTTAAAGGGATCGTCAAGAAAGTCATCCACACTATCAACCTATTTTGGTACTCTTAAATTTGGGTTTTCGGTTAAAGGCATGTATAGCAAAAACTGTGATTTTGTTAAGATGTTAACTTTTGTCTATGTATATATTAGCCATGCGAATATGGCTTATATTTGATGGTAGTTGAAGTAGAAATATTCAGCTTATTTAAATGGTCAATTGATGTGCATGGATGAATATTAGTTTTGAATATATATTCGGCCATAGTCTAAATGTATATTGTAGATATAGTTAGATCATGATTGTTGCATTGTATGCATGATTTGGTTCATGGGCTATACATGCATTCCTTACTAAAATCTGGAGAGATTGTAATTATAGAATTCGACTAGTTATATTAACTTGAGTGAATGGTATGCTAATAGTAATAATTTTTGTGATTATTAAATTGTTCATTTTGGCATTGACTTGTTAAATTCAAAACGAGAATTACATTATGGATTATATATATATGTACGGTTATAGTCTTTATGTCTATAATAGGTACAAATGTGGTTTTGTGAAATAGCATATATAATTAGTAAGTAAGAAACGATATATATATATAAGTGTTTTATTTATTTATTTATTTTATTTTATATATTAAAATGTTTAGAACCGTTACAGCTTATTTGATAATCTAGTATTTGAAATAATATGGTATAGTATTTGTAAGTTAGAATATGTATTGATTTCAGTAAATGAATTTTTGAAAGATATGAACTGTACTTTATGTTCTTATAAGTAATATAAGAATTATAGATTTGCAATGCATGTACCTTATAGACATTTTAGATTCAATTGGATACGCAAATGAATTCATGTGAGCTTTGCTTTGATAAAATAATGAGTTTCGATGAATGCCTACGATGATCTATGTATATTTCGATAATGCCTCATAACTCAAATCTGGCGACGGATACGGGTTAGGGGTGTTACAAAGTGACACCACAAGGAGTGTCAGAGGGGCTTGTGTTCGAGCCATAAGGGAAGCAAAATAGGAGTTGTATTTTGTTGAAAGGGTGAGCAGTGATGGACGGCATAGGGAGACTGAGTGGATAAGTATAGATCAAGTCAAATTCCTTTTAAAATTTCGGCTAAAGTAAGGATAAATGATGATTTTATTTTGAATTATTTTTGAATGGGTAAAAAGAGAGAAAAGAGGAGAAAAATGAGGAAACTGATAAGGGAGTGTGAGTTGGCCGATTGGGGGACTCTAAGTGTAGTAATTTCGGCCAAGGAAGGAGAATAAGGCCATTCTTCATTCTTTTCCTCCCTTTTGAGTCTCTGCCGAATTCTCTAGCAAATCCTCTCCTCTTCTCTTTTATTTTGACAAAACCCAAAACCTCTCAAACCTTAGTTCCCTTCTTCTCCATCTTCTCACGATCCAATCATCTTCAAAAGCCGAACATAGGATCCTCCTAGGCCTTGCCGATTCTCTCTAAGTCCCCTACTCTCTCTTTTCTTTCCATTGCTAAAGCCGAATACTCAAAGTAGTCCTAGCCGAATATCTCTGTGGGTTTTGGTAAGGGTGCCGTCGACTACAACATTAAGGGTAAGGATTCAACTGTTGTCGTTTTATGTCTTTTCTTAAAGCCGAAATCAAGACTCTAATGCCATTAATGCCTCTAGGCCGAAACTATAAAGGAGGTTTCGGGAATTGTCTGTAGTCGACTATAATGAGGAGATCTTCGGGATTTCAATATCTAAGGTAAGTCATGTATTCGGCCAAGGGCCATTTATTATGATTAAATGTTAGAATTTGATCTAACATATGCCATAGTGATTTCGACAGATACCCCAATCAAGTAGCAATTTCGGGATTTAGATCCACAAGGTAAGTGTTTAAGATATTCGGCCAAGGCCCTATTTAGTGACTTAGATCTGTTTCTTACTTATTCAATAGCCGAAAACTAACTAGTTCAATGATTTAGTGTCTAGCCGATAGCAAGAAGAGGCATCACAAAGTTTTCGAGATTTGATTAGTAGTCAAATTGGCAGCAAGGTAAGAAGTTGGTTACGTTGGTCCTTTGGGATTTGGTTTTATAGCCGAATAGGCTTTTGTTAAAATATTAAGTGTTGGCCGAATGTAGGGACTAAGATCTAGAGCATTAAATCGGGATTCTTCGGGATTTCAGTGAACTCGTTAAGTATACCAGGTGTGTAGCCCTA
Organism: Gossypium bickii; assembly: GCA_025503065.1. Classification (NCBI taxonomy): domain Eukaryota; kingdom Viridiplantae; phylum Streptophyta; class Magnoliopsida; order Malvales; family Malvaceae; genus Gossypium; species Gossypium bickii. Next base: position 31,464,984 of record CP106712.1, read on the forward strand.
CCCTAAGTCTTAATAGATCTATGGTATTGTTTTAATGTATGTGTTATTAAGAATATGAAAGATATGGCTAAGGTACCATGCAATGGTACAAAGTACTCAGGTACGTAAACCTACTCCTATTATGAGTATAATATGATAAATATCTATTATGGCACATATGTGAAATTATAAGAATGTGAATAAAGAAAATGGCATGATATTTGCATGGTTTGCATGACATGGGGCATAAGGGTGAATTGGAAAGGGGAAGTGATCTGGTGGTTTATACCACAATATCTGAATGTGGTGACTTCGGTCACATAATCTAAATGTGGTGACTCATGTCACAAAATTTTATCTGGTGGCAATGCCACAATATATATAAGGGCGATGAGCATGTCGTCTGCAGCGACTGCCTTCGATGATGTGTAGCAGATGGAGGGTTGACTTAGTAGTCCCCACGGTGTGATGGTTGGTACGGGTGATGTGTAGCGGATGGTATCTAGGTTTGGGTTTGGGGATGCATCATTATTTGTAAATTGTGATATGTATATGTATGATCTGATATGCCTGAATCATTAGGACTTAGTGTGGTTGTTATGCACTGAGTCTGTTTGACTCACCCCGTTGTGGGATATGTTTTCAGGTGACACTCAGTAATGGACCGGGTCGGCAGGAGCTTAGTGGTGGCCATGTTCAGCTCAGATTTTACTTTATTTTGGACTTTTTATTTCTAAGTATTTTTGGATTAATTTTTGGGTTTGTTTTTGATGTAATAAGGCCACTAGTATGAACTGTTTATGCATGCATTTTTATTATTTCTGTTATGAAACGGTAATTACAAAACCAGGATTAAACAACTTTTCCTAAAATAAATGTTAAATGTTTTGACACCTGAGCATAAATGATTTTCAAATTAAGAGATAATCTTTAACCAATTCGGCAACTCTTTTTAACTTGTGGTTTTGGAATATAAAAACAAGGTTTTAATAAATCCCTGATTTCAAGAACAACACTGTTTTCCAATTGAACTCAACACGAATCAAACTTTCTACAAAACCACCCAAGTTTTCCAAAGTAACAAATGAATTTTGAAAATGTTTTACTCAAGGAACATACCAGATTCGGTCAAGTCTCGTGGGCCGAGTTTGGGATATTTCAGCTTGGTATCAGAGCCCAGTTTTAAACTCTCGGCCTTGGGTTTAAAGCCCATAACGTTTTTAAAATAAGGCCCAAACAAGTTTTGTGAACAATTTTGTGAATAAGCAGGTTTTTCTGGCATGGCACCTAAGTCTCCGACCCGAAGTCCACCAGGTAAGTACCCCTAACTGTTGTGTGAATTATGATTTGTATAAGGCTAGAATGGGAACGTAGATTAGTATATGAAGCACTTGGACCTTATGATTAGTTTACCCCAACACAGAAATTCATAAAACTTAAAGCCTAATTAAACAAACCTGTGACTAAGTCGCCGAGTTAGGGTGTTGCAACCATTGTGCGCATGTCTAGGATTAGATTCAGGAAGAGCCTAGTATTTAAGCATTCCTCGTGACTCACCTCCTCTTCGCTCGAATCCTACCTGGTGCGTAGTGACGGTTCACCCTAACCAAGAGGACTCATTCACGGGCGAAACTCAATGACTAAAACCCGAAAGGGACTAGCCATATTTTTATGAAAACCCTAGTTTTAAAAATCAACAAACTACCCTTTTGAATTGAGAAAATTTTTTTTGAAAATTTTCCAAAATATTCCCAATTTACAAAATTACCTAAATACCCCTGGTTGTAAAATTACTAAAATGCCCTTGGTTTGAAAAATCTTAAATTTCCCTCGATTGTTACTAAGATTTGCTTACTTTACAAAAATATCCAAAAACTCTATTTTGTAAAATATCAAAATACCTTGATTTGGGAAAATTTACTAAAATACCCCTGACTTACAAATTACCAAAATAGCCCCGATTTCCAAAATTTCTGCAACATCACCGATTTGGAAAACAAATCCTCAAAAATAACCCTAAGTTTTGCAAATTTTGAAATACCTTTAATTTCAAGAGATTTTTCAAATTGACCCTAGTTTATTACCAAAATACCCTTGTAGGACAAATTACGAAAATACCCTTGGGGTAGGAACAGACAACAATGTTTGAATGATGAATGTATGTGGTAGATGCTACTGAATGGATGTACTTCTCTGAATTAGGATAGAAGACTTGAAACTCTGAGTGATCAAAAGAACTACTATTAAACTTCTTTTCAAAAAATTGTTCGCGGATAATCAGTGGAACAAAGGCTAATACATAAAACTTTGTAATCAGATTAAAAGCGCGGTCGTAGAAATGAGCTCTAGGGGACGTGGTCAAAATGTGCGAGGATGGGGTAGAGGAAGAATGACCGTTTCGGAACCCGTTAGATCGGGTCAAGGGTCCTAGAATGAGGTACCACCACCACCACCAGCTGTTGGTGTTGAGCAGCAAGATCAGATGGGGGATGATGCTATATCACAGGCTGTGATGTGAGTTCTTCAGATGGTGGCTGGAGCAGGTGGAAGTATGGGAGCTCGAAAGTCTGTACCCGAGCGACTCCGAGCTAATGGGGCTGAGGTATTTCGTGGCGTATCTAGCGTGGCACCCAGTATGGCTGAGTATTGGATGAAGGCAACAGAGCGAATTATGGATGAGCTCGATTTAACTGCTGAGGAGAAGCTAAAAGGAATGGTGTCACTTCTCTGCGATGAGTCATATCAATGGTGGCTCACAGTTCGGGGTGGTGCTACGGCTGAGGAACTCACTTGGGACTATGTTAAGGCGACATACCAGAAGAAGTATGTTGGTACTAATTATATTGATGCGTAGCGGAAGGCATTTCTGGGGCTGGTTCAAGGGAATAAGTCCGTAGCAGGGTACGAGGCTGAATTCTTAAGGCTGAGCCGGTTTGCTCGAGGGATAGTGGCTACGGAGCATGAACGATGTGTCCGGTTTAAAGACGGAATGAGAGATGATCTGAGGTTATTGATAGCTCCGCAGCAAGAGCGGGAATTTGCTGTGTTGGTGGAGAAGGCTAAGGTAGCCGAAGGAATTAAGGACTCTGTAAGGCAGAACACTGATCGGAATAGACAAAAGAGAGGTTTTGGGTCGTCAGGATCGTCTGGGAATGTGCAGAAGAGGCCTAGAGTTGATGGGCCGCAAGGTCAGTAGGCTAGTACCGGAGGGCAATATCGTACTTGTACCTAGTGTGGGAAGATGCATCTAGGAGAGTGTTGGAAGAAGACGGGAGGATGTTTTAAGTGTGGATCCAAGGATCACATGATTAAGGACTGTCCTATTAAGATAGACGGGAGCCGCCCAACAGGTCAGGGTGTTAATCAGGCTGATAGAGGTGGATAGCAGCCTCAGCAAGGTCGTAGTCTGAATGGTAGAGGTAACAATGCTGGAATAGGATAGGGAACACCTGGCAGAGGTGTTGGTAATACAGAGGCTAGACAGCCAGGTCAGGTGTATGCAGTTCGCCGGAGGGAGGATGGAGACGCACTGGACGTCATAACCGGTACGTTCCTTATAGCGAACAAGCCTTATTTTGATTTGATTGATGTTCGCTCTACCCATTCTTATGTTGCATGTAGAGTAGTTGAAACTCTAGGTATAGCTTCTGAACTTTCTAATAAGGAGATGACTGTAGTAAGCCCATTAGGTCAAACTGTAGTGGTGAATAAGATCTTTCGGAGTGTACCTCTAGAGATTCAACGTGTGATATTTTCTGCCGACTTAATGGAACTACCCTTGAGAGAATTCGATCTTATACTTGGTATGGACTGGCTAGTAAAACATCGGGCTATATTCGATTGTGCAGCTAAGCGAATGGAGTTGAGGACTCCGGAGAATGAGTTGATAACTATGATAAGAGAAAGAAGAAACTACTTGTCTAATGTAGTTTCAGCATTGAAATCTGATAAGATGGTTCAGAAAGGGTGCAAGGCATTTTTGGCCTTCGTTAGTGCATTGGATGCAAAAGAAGAGGGAGTGAGTGGAGTTAGAACAGTAAGAGAGTTTGTGGATGTTTTTCCGGAGGAGTTATCTGGAATACCCCCGGATAGGGAGGTGGAGTTTGGAATTGATTTGCTGCCGAGAACAGTTCCTGTGTCAATTGCCCCTTATAGAATGGCACCAAAGGAGTTGGTTGAGCTCAAGGCTCAGATCCAAGAGTTGCTTGATCGTAGATTTATCCGACCCAGTGTGTCTCTATGGGGAGCACCGGTCTTGTTTGTGAAGAAGAAGGACGGAACTATGCGTACGTGCATAGATTATCGTCAGTTGAATAAGCTGACCATCAAGAACAAGTACCCTTTGCCAAGGATAGACGACTTGTTCGATCAGCTGAAGGGGACGGCAGTATTCTCGAAGATAGATCTAAGGTCTGGATATCATCAGCTTAAGGTGAAGGAAGAAGATATCCATAAGACAGCTTTCCGGACAAGATACGGGCATTATGAGTTCTTAGTGATGCCGTTCGGATTGACAAACGCCCCAGCCGCGTTCATGGATATGATGAATCGGGTTTTTCAACCTTACTTGGATCGGTTCATCGTTGTGTTCATAGACGACATCCTAGAATACTCCAAGTCTGAAGAGGAGCATGATGAGCATCTCCGAGTTGTGTTGCAAGTGTTAAGGGAGAAGAAGCTTTATGCCAAGTTCAGCAAGTGTGAATTTTGGCTTAAGGAGGTTGCGTTCTTAGGGCATGTGGTGTCTGCAGAAGGAATAAGGGTGGATCCTCGAAAGATTGAGGCAGTATTATATTGGAAACCACCTAAGTCCGTGGCTAAGGTTCGCAGTTTCTTGGGATTAGCAGGTTACTACAGAAGGTTCGTGGAAGGGTTCTCATCGATAGCCGAACCTTTGACGAAGTTGTTGAGAAAGGAGGTACCTTTCGTATGGACAGATAAGCAATAGGAGAGTTTTGAGAAGCTTAAGAGGGTTTTGACTGAAGCTCCGGTTTTGATTCAGCCGGAGGCAGGGAAGGATTTTGTGGTGTATTGTGACGCTTCTCACACAGAATTGGGATGCGTATTGATGCAAGACGGGAAGGTAGTTGCTTATGCGTCTCGACAACTAAGGCCACACGAGGTTAACTACCTGACGCATGATTTGGAATTGGCAGTAGTGGTCTTTGCTCTTAAGGTGTGGAGGCATTATTTATATGGAGAAAAGTCAGTGATCAACACAGACCACAAGAGCCTTAAGTATCTGTTGACTCAGAAGGAGTTGAATCTGAGACAGCGAAGGTGCGTGGAATTATTGAAAGATTACGATTGTTCCATAGAGTATCATCCGGGCAAGGCGAATGTAGTGGCAGATGCCTTAAGTCGAAAAGTGGTGTCGGATTTGAGGGCTATGTTTGCACATCTTAGCTTGTATGACGATGGAAGTTTGCTGGCAGAGTTGCAAGTTAAGCCGACATGGCTGAATGAAGAGAAGGAAAGTCAGTTAGTGGATGAGGATTTAAGTGATAAGTTGCAGCAAGTGCAGAGTGGGGAGTTAGAGGATTATGGTGTTAACAGTGAAGGAGTGCTGTGTCTTCATGGCAAGGTCTGTATGCCTAAGAATGAGGGGTTAAGGTAGAGGATTCTTCAGGAATCGCATGGTAGTCCCTATGCTATGCATCCTGGAGGTAGCAAGTTGTACAGAGATTTAAGGGAACAGTTTTGGTGGCCTGGTCTTAAGAGGGAGGTTACTGAATTTGTGGGGAAATGTTTAACATGTCAGCAAGTTAAGGCTGAACACCAAGTTCTGTCAGGATTGCTTCAGCCCATAATGATTCCGCAATGGAAGTGGGAGAGAATTACCATGGACTTCGTTAGTGGGCTTCCCCTTACGCCTACTAAGAAGGACTCGGTATGGGTGATAGTGGATCAGTTGACAAAGTCCGCGCATTTCATCCCAGTGCGAGTTGATTATTCTTTGCAGAAGTTGGCGAAGTTGTATGTGGCGGAAATTGTGAGGCTGCATGGAGTTTCGGTGTCGATTATTTCGGATAGGGATCCAAGGTTTACGTTTCGGTTTTGGAAAGCTCTACATCAAGCTTTAGGCACCATATTGGATTTCACTACGGCATTTGATCCATAATCGGACGGTCAATCTGAACGAGTAATCCAAGTGTTAGAGGATATGTTGAGAGGCTGTGTAATAGACTTCAGAGGGAGTTGGGAAGAGTATTTGCCGTTAGCGGAATTTGCATACAATAACAGCTATCAGGCCAGTATTCGGATGGCACCGTATGAAGCGTTGTATGGACGGAAGTGTCGCACTCCTACGTGTTGGACAGAATTAGGGGAACGTCGAGTTTTGGGTCCAGAGATTGTGGTAGAATTCGAAGAGAAGGTTGAGGTAGTTCGGGCATGGTTGAAAGAAGCATCGGATAGGCAAAAGTCGTACGCAGATCTTAAGCGGAAGGAAATAGAATTTGATGTGGGGGAACAAGTGTTTCTTAAAGTGTCGCCTTGGAAGAAGGTGATGAGATTTGGTCGCAAAGGGAAGCTAAGTCCCAGGTTTATAGGACCTTATCGGATATTGAAGCGAGTTGGACCAGTGGCATATAAGTTAAAGTTGCCTTCGGAATTGAAGCAGATGCACAACGTATTCCATGTATCTATGCTACGTCGTTATCGATCGGATCCACCCCATGTAGTTCCGGTTGAAGAGGTGGAGCTAAGGCCATATTTGTCCTACGAAGAGGACCCAATTCAGATTTTGGAACGAGATGTGAAAGTGCTACGAAGGAAATCAGTTCCTTTAGTCAAAGTGTTATGGCATAATCATGGATCGGAAGAAGCTTTATGGGAGCCGGAAGAAGCAATGTGACAGCAATACCCTCGCTTATTTTAGCCAGGTAATTTCGAGGTCGAAATTATTTTTAAGGGGGGTAGAACTGTAATATCCTGGATTTTGGGCTTATGCATTTGTGCTTAAATATATGTGAAAGCATGCCTTTGTGTGTTATGAATGTGTTGTATGAATTTTGTAAACTTTAGAAAATAGAAGACTGCTTTAGAAATTATCAGATTTTAAGTTTAAAAGAGGAAGCTAGGCAGAGGAGGCCTTAAGAGAAATTGTAGGTGAATTATAACACAAAAATGGGCTTGGAAAAGTGGCAAGGAGGCGCCACTTAAAGCCCAGTAAGTGACACCACAAGGGGTGTCAGAGGGGCCTGTGTTCGAGCCACAAGGGAAGCAAAATAGGAGTTTTATTTTGCTGAAAGGGTGAGCAGTGATGGACGGCATAGGGAGACTGAGTGGATGAGTATAGATCAAGTCAAATTCCTTTTAAATTTTCGGCTAAAGTAAGGATAAATGATGATTTTATTTTGAATTATTTTTGAATGGGTAAAAAGAGAGAAAAGAAGAGAAAAATGAGGAAGCTGATAAGGGAGTGTGAGTTGGCCGATTGGGGGACTCTAAGTGTAGTAATTTCGACCAAGGAAGGAGAATAAGGCCATTCTTCATTTTTTTCCTCCCTTTTGAGTCTCTGCCGAATTCTCTAGCAAATCCTCTCTTCTTCTCTTTTATTTTGACAAAACCGAAAACCTCTCGAACCTTAGTTCCCTTCTATTCCATCTTCTCACGATCCAATCATCTCCAAAAGCCGAAAATAGGATCCTCCTAGGCCTTGCCGATTCTCTCTAAGTCCCCTACTCTCTCTTTTCTTTCCATTGCTAAAGCCGAATACTCAAAGTAGTCCTACCGAATATCTCTGTGGGTTTTGGTAAGGGTGCCATCGACAACAACATTAAGGTTAAGGATTCAACTGTTGTCGTTTTATGTCTTTTCTTAAAGCCGAAATCAAGACTCTAATGCCATTAATGCCTCTAGGCCGAAACTATAAAGGAGGTTTCGGGAATTGTCTATAGTCGACTATAAGGAAGAGATCTTCGGGATTTCAATATCTAAGGTAAGTCATGTATTCGGCCAAGGGCCATTTATTATGATTAAAAGTTAGAATTTGATCTAACATATGCCATAGTGATTTCGACAGATACCCCAATCAAGTAGCAATTTCGGGATTTAGATCCACAAGGTAAGTGTTTAAGATATTCGGCCAAGGCCCTATTTAGTGACTTAGATCTATTTCTTACTTATTCAAAAGCTGAAAATTAACTAGTTCAGTGATATTGTGTCTAGCCGATAGCAAGAAGATGCATCACAAAGTTTTCGGGATTTGATTAGTAGTTAAATCGGCAGTGTAATATCCCGGGTTAGGGGCTATTTTGTGTTGCATGATATTGCATGGGTTTTGTGTGCTGTATTGTTATTCTGGTGTTTTAGGGGCTTAATTGTAGCCTAGGTGTGTGCCTGAGTGTATGGAAAAAATTTGGATTTTGGGTGTTAGGTAAAGGGAGCTGAGGAAATTGGGGCTTAAGAGTTTTATTTGGCAAAAGTTATCACAACAAGGGAGCTGGTGTAGTGGCAAGCTAGACGCCACTAAGGCTTGGTATGGGTAACGCCTAATGCAAGGGTGTAGGCCTTGTGTTCGAGCTGCGGAGTGGCCACTTTTTGGCACTCATTTTGACGGCATGGGGGAGAGAGTTTGTGGCAGTTCAAACTCTGCCTAAGACTAAGTCTTCCCATTTGAATGTTAGGTGGGGAGTGAGTTTAGGAGGTTGACTAATTCAACCTTTTTGAATTAGTGGAGGTGAGTAATTGTGGGGATTGAGGCCGAAATTTTTGGAGAGATTGGGGGGGGAAGTGGACGGCTTGGCTTGGTGGTGTAAGGGGGGTGTGAGTGTGCCGAAAGTCATTAGGCATTTTGGGTGCTTGATTCGGCCAAAGAGGCAATTGGTAAACCGAAATTCTCCCTCTCTCAAAAGCAAGCCGAAACCTTCCAAGTAAATTCCTCCATTTTTCCTTTGTGAAGTAAAAGGCCTAGTTGCCGAATTTGCTTTATTTTCTTTCAAACTCCTTGATAGCCGAATGTACTCAATCATCACTCTTTTTCTTTCAATTGAATAAGCCGAAACCTATATCCCTTCTTCTCACAATTTCTTCTTTTCTTTATTGGTGCAAGCCGAACTAGCATTTTCTCCATCTCACATTTTCTTTTCTTTTGGAACTCAAGAGCCGAAACTTACCATTTTCTCCCAACCGATTTCTCCATTCTTCTTGTCCATCTTTTTTGTGTGCCGAACCCATAACAACTTGTCAAAACCTTCTTTTGTTCTTCTCAAAACCTGTTGCCATAATCTCTATTTCTTCTCTTGTCTACACTCCACTTCTCACCTTTGAAAGCCGAACATAGGTGTGTGTAAAGCACCAAGGCCGAACCTTCTCTTCCTCCTCCTAGTGGTTCTTGGGCGAATATTTGGTTGGTGTTGGTAAGTGCAAGGCCGAATGGCCACATCCCCCTCTTTTGACCTTTATTGGTATATTGTTGTGAGCTCAATTCTTTTGGATTTCATTTAAGATAAGGCTGCAAGTATTTGACTGTTCATCTTTTATGGTGTAGCCGATTGCTAAGGGGATTCATTGGGTGATTCGGATTTGGTAGGAAACCAAATCATCGTAAAGGTAAGGGTTCGATATTAACCCCTTGGGTTAAGTGTCTTTGGCCGAATGTCTTAGATGCCTAACCCCTATGTTTGGTCGATTGTAGGAGTCAATACTCGAGGGGTTTAGCATTCGCTCGTCGAGATTTCTAGGCTCGTATTATCGTGTGTGTATACTAACACACTTATATTTAGTAATATAATTGATAACCGTGTGATGACTAATGATACAGATGATGATTGATATGATACCCTAATGGGTATGATTACGACTCGGGTAAGTCAAGACTACTATTTTTTTAATGATGAGTTATATGTTACCATGATCGTGGATATATGTGACATGAGATACAACATGAGATGCATGATTATATGATATGCATGATTACATGAGTATGGTATCTTGATGGGGTGATACGAGAGGAGGGAGCGGTGATATTTTGTCTTGACGAGCACCGGTGCTTTGGTAGCACACTTTGTGACTTTGGGTCACGGAGGTTTGGCACCTCCAGAGGTTTGGTACCTCGGCGTCTCGTCCCCAGTGGCTCGATACCACGATGGGGTTGGCCCCACAGATGATTATACTGGGATTGACGCCAAGATGTTTGGTAACACGCGATGGGTTGGCCCCATCACACGATTTGTGACTTACGGTCACCGTGCTTTGGTAGCACATTGTGTCTTTGGGACACCGAGGTTTTGGCACCTCAATGCGACTTGTCCCAATGGTTTGACCACCGTGGGTTGGCCCCACTTGAGATATGGGATCGCCTGCACTAGTGTTTTGGTAACACACGATGGGTTGGCCCCATCACCGGTTGTGACTACGGTCACCGGTGCTTTTGGTAGCACATTGTGTCTTTGGGACACCAAAGGTGGTTTGGGACCACATTGATGGATAATGTGTCTTTGGGACACCAGTTGTTTTGGTAACACATTGTGACTATACGTCACCAGTGGTTTGGCACCACCAGTGGTTTGGTACCACACAGGGGGTAGAAAAGGTGATATGGATGGTTAGGATCGGGTTGCATTAATTATGTTGCTATGTATGATGTGTGTTAGCTTGTTGTTTTATCGGGCGGGATTTACACACTTTGAGTCACTCGACTCACCCTCTCCTTTGACCTTTCAGGTGACTCGTAGACGCGGACATGGAGTCGGGATGGACTCGGGGTGCTCATGCCATGTGGAATAAAAGCTTTACTCGGACGTTATGTTTTGGGTATTTTAGTAATTTACTTTCAGTTGGGTTTATTTCAGATTTGTAAAAAGCCTTTAAATTCGCTTTTTGATATTATGTTTAAAGTTTGATTTTAATATGCCTTAATAAATAAGTTGGTATGAAGTTTACTAAAACTTGGAAAGATAATGATTTCAAAGTATAACGCAAGATGTTTTTTTTTAAACTATACCATCGGGTATCGCACTGATTTTATAAACATATGAAAATCAATGGTTTTCAAACTTGAACAAAAATTTTTATTAAGTCTAAATGTTTTAGTAACAAAATTTAACCACCGTTTCTCAAACAAAACAAAGTTTTATCAAGTCTAACTGTACAACCTTAAAATTTTCAAACCCGCTTTCCCCAGTAACATACCGTTATTCGGTGTGGTGTTCGGACCGGGTTTGGGGCGTTATAATTGTGGTATCAGAGCCAGGTTCAAAAGCTCGGCTGTGGGCCTGAGGCCCAAATTGTTTTCAAAAGTTTGTTTTAAGTGTTTTGGGATTGAATACATGGTTTACAAGGCATGGCACCGAGTCTACGCACACGATTCGCCTGGTAAGTAGTTCTAATTCTTCCGTGAATTTCTATTTGTAGAAGGGTAGGTGATATGGAACGTAGTTAGATTTATAGGATCGGAACCCTAGGATTAGATCACTCAAACACTCGAACTAAAGCATAAGACTTAAAGCACTAAACCAATCTATGCCTCACCACGGGGCTAGGTGTGGTAACTCAGATGCGCATGTCTGGAGAGGATCCTAAGAGCTTGGTATTTAAGCATCCTCGTGACTCACCTCCTCTTCGCAGGTATCCCACCTGGTGCGTAGCTCGAGTTCACCCTGACCAAGAAGGCTCGGTCATAGACTTAACCTAACGACTAAAACCCGAAAAGGGAATCAGCCATGTTTTCGAAAATACAACAACAACCCTAATGTTTCAAACTTTTTGCAATAAACTCTTTCAAAACCGAAAATGTCACATTTACAACAATTTTCTTGAAAAACCTGATTTATGGAAAATTACAAAAATGCCCTTAGGGGTAAATTTACTAAAATGCCCTCGGTTTATAAAATAGCAACTCAACGATTTTGCCCAAAATATCAATGATGTTACGAAATTCAAACACTCTGTTTTACACAATATCAATCGAAAATTTTGATTTTGGAAATTTACGAAAACGCCCTCAGTTTGTGAAAATTACCAAAATACCCCTGGTTTCCAAAACGAAATATTTTTCAAAATTTTCAAAGAACACTCTCAAAATTTTTGGAACTTCAAATTGACCGGTTTTACGAAAGTTTTAAAATATCGTTTATTACGAAAACACCCTGTAGGGAAAATGACGAAAATACCCTTGGGCTAGAATGGGCAGCAATGTCCGAAGAGTGAATAGGTATGGAAAGGATTAAGGAATGAATGTATAATCTCTTTTGGGTGAATAGGATAGAAGATTGAAACCTTGGTTGCTCGAAAGAACTCCTGATTAAACTCCATCCATAAAATTTCTTTGCGGTTAAGAAAGTGGAACGATACTAATGCATAAAAATCTTCTTAATCAGAAACGTAGATCGTTAGACATGAGCACTCGAGGCGGACGTGGCCGTAATACTCGTGGTAGAGGTAGGGGTAGAATGACGGTTTACGAACCGTAGGATCCGGTCAAGGGTCGAAAATGAGATGCTTGGCCGCCACCACCGGAGGTGGTGAGTTCCAAGATCGACCGAGACGATGCGGTGTCACGAGCGCGTCTTTGCGAGTGTTGGAAAGAGTAGCTGGTGTAAGTGGTGGTGCAGGAGTTAGGAAATCTGTTCCTGAGAGACTCCGGGCTAATGGGGCCGAATTCTTCCGAGGTGTATCGGGTGTTGCTCCTAGCAACTGCCGAGTATTGGTTTGGAGGCAACGGAGCGGATCATGGACGATCCGGACTTGACGGCGAGGAGAAGAAAGGGCATCGTGCTCGCTTCTTCCGGGATGAGTCATATCGGTGGTGGCTCACGGTTCGGGACGAAGGCGGTGAGGATCCGACATGGGATTATTTCAGAGCTGCATATCAAAAGAAATACATCGGGGCTAGTTACATCGACTCCCAGCGAAAGGCATTTCTGAGGCTCGTTCGGGAGTAAATCATTCTTTGAGTGCGGCAGGCCGAGTTCCCGGCCGAGTAGGTATGCCGGGGCATTGTAGCCACCGAGCATGAGAGGTGTGTTCGTTTCGAGGATGGTCTCAGGCGAGTTGAGGCTGTTGATTGCTCCACGCAGCAGGAGCGCGAGTTTGTTTGTCTTAGTCGAGAAGGCTAAGGTAGCCGAAGGTGTTAAGGAGTCGAAGAAGCGAGCATGGACGGGAGTAGGCTTAAGAGGAGCTTTGGGTCTTCGGGATCGTCCGGCAATCCGCGAGAGAGGCTAGGCACCGAGTGGGCGTAATCGATCCGCTAGGTTTGTTCTTTGCTAGGCGGGGACCGCCGCAGATGTGTCGGTGTGGGAAATCTCATTGGGGTGGTTGTTGGGTGGTGGAAAAGGTTGCTTCGAGTGTGGTTCTCTGGAGCATCGTGTTAGGGATTGTCCGCGTAGGATGGCCGTGGATTCACCCGAGTCGGGGCGTAATCGATTCGAGAGGAATGGACCGCCACCACGAGAGGGGCCGTGGTAATGGCAGAGGTGGTAATGGATTTGGTCGAGGTCGTGGAGCACCGGCGAGTGCGGGTAGTTACGAGGCACGACAGTAAGTGCAGTGTATCTTTGCTGGCGCCGCGAGAGGCGCCACGCCGGGGACGTAATCACCGCACGCGTTTTGATTTTTGGTTCTCCTTATCTTTGCTTTAATTGACTTGGGTTCCACGCGTTCGTATGTTGCTAGTAGTATAGTTGAGACCATGGACTTAGATTCCGAGATATCTTCTAGGCGGATGACCGTATTTAGCCCTCTAGGTCACTCTGTAGTGGTAGATAAGTTGTATAAGGATGTACCCTAGAACTCCAAGGGTCATTTTTGCTTCTTGATCCGATGGAACCGACGTTTGAGGAGTTCGATCCGATTCTCGGGATGGGTGGTGGTGAAGTACCGTGCCAAGGTGGATTGCGCGGCTAAGCGCATGGTTCTATCGACGGATAAGGAGATGAAGTGATTATGATAGGTAATAGGAGAGATTACTTATCCAATGTGGTATCGGCATTAAAAGCCGTAAAGATGGTCGAAAGAAGTCGCGAAGCGTATGTGGTTCATGTGTATGCCTTGGAGGCTAAAGAGTCCGCCGTTGAGAAGGTTCGTCTTCATAAGGAATTTGTTGATGTGTTTCGGAGGAGCTTAGGGTTTGCCACCGGATCGTGAGGTAGAGTTTGGGATAGATCTGCTACCGGGGATCGCGCCGGTGTCTATTGCTCCATATAGGATGGCACCAAAGGAATTGGTGGAGCTTAAGGCTCGGTCGTGAGAGCTGTTGGATCGAGGCTTCATTAGGCCAAGTGTTTTGCCGTGGGGAGCGCGGTATTATTATTCGTCAAGAAGAAGGACGGTTCGATGCGGATGTGTATCGACTACCGCCAATCGAATAAGTCGACGATTAAAAACAAGTATCCGTTACCACGGATAGATGACTTGTTTGATCACCAAAGGTGCATCGGTGTTTTCAAGATCGATTTGAGGTCCAGGTACCATCGGTTGAAAGTTAAGAAGCGGATATCCATAAGACAAATGTTTGGACTCGATGCACGCGCACTACGAATTCTGTAATGCCGTTCGGGTTGACTAACGCTCGGCGACTTTTATGGATATGATGAATAGGGTGTTTCAAAGCAGATATCTGGATCGTTTCGTCGTGGTTTTTATTGACGATATCTTGGTATATTCAAGGTCGGAAGAAGAGCATGATGCACACTTAAGAGTGGTGTTGCAAATTTTGAGGAGAAGCAACTCTATGCTAAGTTCGGTAAGTGTGAGTTACGGCTTAGTGAGGGACGTTTTTGGGTCATGTAGTATCACCGAGGAATTAGAGTAGATCCTCGGAAAGTTGAGGCGGTTTTGGATTGGAAGCCTCCTAAGTCGATTCTTTGAGATTCGGAGTTTCTGGGTTTGGCGAGGATACTACCGAAGGTTTGTTGAGGTTTCGTTAATTGCAAAGACCGGCGACTAAGTTTGTTAAGAAAGGGAGTTCCGTTCGTTTGGACCGAGAAACAGTGAGGGAGAGTTTTGATAAGTTGAAGAAGATCTTGTGAGGCTCTGTTTAATTCAACCCGAGAGGTGGTAAGGAGTTCACAGCATCTTTGCGACGCATCACATACGGGATTGGGTTGTGTCTTTGATGCGAGGAGGGTAAGGTTGTGGCTTATGCTTCTCGGCGGTGAGGCCACACGAGGTCAACTATCCGACGCCTTACGATTTGGAGCTAGCGGCGTAGTCTTCGCACTAAAAATCTGGAGGCACTACTTGTGGGGAGAAGTCAATCGTCCTACACGCATCATAAGAGTTTGAAGTACCTATTGACTCGAAGGATCCGAATTTGAGGCGGCGTAGATGGGTTGAGTTGCTCAAGGACTACGATTGTTCGATTGAATATCACCCGGCAAGGCTAACGTGAAGTGGCGCACGCGCGTTGAGCCGTAGGGTTGTTTCGCACTTAAGAGCTTTGTTTGCCCATTTGAGTTTGTATGACGACGGGAGTATTCTCGGCAGAGCCGCAGTTAAGCCTACTTGGGTTGAGCGATCAAAGAGAAGCGATTGGAGGATGAGGTTCCGAGTGCGCGAAGGTTACAAGTGCGTAATGGTGGTTTGGAGGTTACGACTTGTCCGTGATGAGGTTCTGTGTTTTCAAGGAAAGGCTTGTATGCCCAAAGATGTTGAGTGAGCGGAAGATTCTTCAGAGGCACATATAGATCCTTATGCTATGCATCCCGGAGGTAGCAAGATGTATAGGGATCTTAAAGAGCGATTTTGGTGGCCTTGGCTTGAAGAAAGAGGTGACAGAGTTTGTTGGGAAATGTCGACTTGTCGCAGTCAAGGTGAGCATCGATTGCCGTCGGGTTTGCTTCACTGTGAAGATTCCTCGATGGAAATGGGAAAGGATAACTATGGATTTCGTCGGTGGTTTACCGCTTACGCCAAGCAAGAAGGATTCGATTTGGGTTATTGTGGACCGTCGACTAAGTCGGCCCATTTCATTCCGTGAGAGAGTGGACTATTCACTTGAGAGATTGGCGAAGCTTTATGTGTCAGAGATAGTGAGACTGCACGGCGTTCTAGTTTCGATAATCTCGAATAGGGATCCGAGGTTTACGTCGAGGTTACGAGAGCGTTGCATCAAGCTCGGGTACTCGTTTGATTTTAAAGACGGCTTTTCACCGCGATCGGCGGGCAATGTAAAGGTCATTCGGATCTTGGAAGACATGTTGAGAGGTTGTGTTCTTCGGACTTGAGGGCGCTTGGGATGAGTTTTTGCGCTGGTTGGCGAGTTCGCCTATAACAACAAATACCAAGCAAGCATCAAGATGGCACCATATGAGGCCTTCAGATGGTAGGAAGTGTCGCCACCTACTTGTTGGACAGAGAGTTAGGTGAACGTCGCTTATTGGGACCCGAGTTGGTTCTTTGAGACGAGAAGACAAGGTTAGGTTAATTCGGTCTCGATTGAAGGAAGCTTGAGACCGGCAAAAGTCTTATCTGCCGATCTTAAGCGAGAGATATAGAGTTATTCGTGGGAGATCGGGTTTTCTTAAAGGTCTCGCCTTGGAAGAAGGTCTTGAGGTTTGGCGAGAAAAGGCAAGCTAAGTCCGAGGTTTATTGGGCGTATAAGGTACCGAGGCGAGTTGGACCGATGGCGTATCGACTTGAGTTGCCAATGAGCTTAGTCGATTCACGGCGTTTTCATGTTTCGATGCTTCGGAGGTATCGTTCAGATCCGTCACATGTGGTAGCAGTAGAAGAGATTGATGTAAATCCAGACTTGACTATGGAAGAGGAACCTGTGCAGATTCTTGATCGAGATGTGAAGGTTCTACGTAGAAAGTCCGTGCCTCTGGTTAAGGTTCTTTGGCGGAACCATGGCGTGGGAGAAGCCACATGGGAACCCGAGGATACGATGAGACAGCAATACCCGCAACTCTTTTGACCAGGTAATTTCGAGGCCGAAATTATTTTAAGGGGGGTAGAACTGTAATATCCCGGGTTAGGGGCTATTTTGTGTTGCATGATATTGCATGGGTTTTGTGTGCTGTATTGTTATTCTGGTGTTTTAGGGGCTTAATTGTAGCCTAGGTGTGTGCCTGAGTGTATGGAAAAAATTTGGATTTTGGGTGTTAGGTAAAGGGAGCTGAGGAAATTGGGGCTTAAGAGTTTTATTTGGCAAAAGTTATCACAACAAGGGAGCTGGTGTAGTGGCAAGCTAGATGCCACTAAGGCTTGGTATGGGTAACGCCTAATGCAAGGGTGTAGGCCTTGTGTTCGAGCCGGGAGTGGCCACTTTTTGGCACTCATTTTGACGGCATGGGGAGAGAGTTTGTGGCGGTTCAAACTCGCCTAAGACTAAGTCTTCCCATTTGAATGTTAGGTGGGGAGTGAGTTTAGGAGGTTGACTAATTCAACCTTTTTGAATTAGTGGAGGTGAGTAATTGTGGGGATTGAGGCCAAAATTTTTGGAGAGATTGGGGGGGGAAGTGGACGGCTTGGCTTGGTGGTGTAAGGGGGGTGTGAGTGTGCCGAAAGTCATTAGGCATTTTGGGTGCTTGATTCGGCCAAAGAGGCAATTGGTAAACCGAAATTCTCCCTCTCTCAAAAGCAAGCCGAAACCTTCCAAGTAAATTCCTCCATTTTTCCTTTGTGAAGTAAAAGGCCTAGTTGCCGAATTTGCTTTATTTTCTTTCAAACTCCTTGATAGCCGAATGTACTCAATCATCACTCTTTTTCTTTCAATTGAATAAGCCGAAACCTATATCCCTTCTTCTCACAATTTCTTCTTTTCTTTATTGGTGCAAGCCGAACTAGCATTTTCTCCATCTCACATTTTCTTTTCTTTTGGAACTCAAGAGCCGAAACTTACCATTTTCTCCCAACCGATTTCTCCATTCTTCTTGTCCATCTTTTTTGTGTGCCGAACCCATAACAACTTGTCAAAACCTTCTTTTGTTCTTCTCAAAACTGTTGTTGCCATAATCTCTATTTCTTCTCTTGTCTACACTCCACTTCTCACCTTTGAAAGCCGAACATAGGTGTGTGTAAAGCACCAAGGCCGAACCTTCTCTTCCTCCTCCTAGTGGTTCTTGGCGAATATTTGGTTGGTGTTGGTAAGTGCAAGGCCGAATGGCCACATCCCCTCTTTTGACCTTTATTGGTATATTGTTGTGAGCTCAATTCTTTTGGATTTCATTTAAGATAAGGCTGCAAGTATTTGACTGTTCATCTTTTATGGTGTAGCCGATTGCTAAGGGGATTCATTGGGTGATTCGGATTTGGTAGGAAACCAAATCATCGTAAAGGTAAGGGTTCGATATTAACCCCTTGGGTTAAGTGTCTTTGGCCGAATGTCTTAGATGCCTAACCCCTATGTTTGATCGATTGTAGGAGTCAATACTCGAGGGGTTTAGCATTCGTTCTCGTCAGGATTTCTAGGCTCGTATTATCAGGTGTGTATACTAACACACTTATATTTAGTAATATAATTGATAACCGTGTGATGACTAATGATACAGTGATGATTGATATGATACCCTAATGGGTATGATTCTGGACTCGGGTAAGTCAGTACTACTATTTTTTTAATGATGAGTTATATGTTACCATGACTGTGGATATATGTGACATGAGATACAGCATGAGATGCATGATTATATGATATGCATGATTACATGAGTATGGTATCTTGATGGGGTGATACGAGAGAGGGAGCAGATGATATTTTGTCTTGACGAGCACCGCTGCTTTGGTAGCACACTTTGTGACTTTGGGTCACGGAGGTTTGGCACCTCCGGAGGTTTGGTACCTCGGCGTCGTCCCATGGCTCAGTACCACGATGGGTTGGCCCCACGATGATTATACTGGATTGGCGCCAGATGTTTTGGTAACACGAGATGGGTTGGCCCCATCACACGATTTGTGACCACGGTCACCGGTGCTTTGGTAGCACATTGTGTCTTTGGGACACGGAGGTTTGGCACCTCAATGCGACTTGTCCACGTGGTTTGACCACCGTGGGTTGGCCCCACTTGAGATATGGGATCGTCTGCGCTAGTGTTTTGGTAACACACGATGGGTTGGCCCCATCACGGTTTGTGACTACGGTCACCGGTGCTTTGGTAGCACATTGTGTCTTTGGGACACCAGGTTTTGGGACCACATTGATGGATAATGTGTCTTTGGGACACCAAGCATGTTTTAGTAACACATTGTGACTATACGTCACCAGTGGTTTGGCACCACCAAAGTGGTTTGGTACCACACGGGGTAGAAAAGGTGATATGGATGGTTAGGATCGGGTTGCATTAATTATGTTGCTATGTATGATGTGTGTTAGCTTGTTGTTTTATCGGGGCGGGATTTACACACCGAGTCACTCGACTCACCCTCTCCTTTGACCTTCGGGTGACTCGTGAAGCGCGGACATGGGCCGGGATGGACTCGGGTGCTCATGCCATGTGGAATAAAAGCTTTACTCGGACGTTATGTTTTGGGTATTTTAGTAATTTACTTTCAGTTGGGTTTATTTCAGGATTTGTAAAAAAGCCTTTAAATTCTGCCTTTTGATATTATGTTTAAAGTTTGATTTTAATATGCCTTAATAAATAAGTTGGTATGAAGTTTACTAAAACTTGGAAAGATAATGATTTCAAAGTATAACGCAAGATGTTTTTTTTAAACTATACCATCGGGTATCGCACTGATTTTATAAACATATGAAAATCAATGGTTTTCAAACTTGAACAAAAATTTTTATTAAGTCTAAATGTTTTAGTAACAAAATTTAACCACCGTTTCTCAAACAAAACAAAGTTTTATCAAGTCTAACTGGTACAACCTTAAAATTTTCAAACCCGTTTTCCCCGTAACATACCAGATTCGGTCGTGGTGTTCGGACCGGGTTTGGGGTGTTACAGGCAGCAAGGTAAGAAGTTGGTTACGTTGGTCCTTCAGGATTTGGTTTTATAGCCGAATAGGCTTTTGTTAAAATATTAAGTGTTGGCCGAATGTAGGGACTAAGATCTAGAGCATTAAATCGGGATTCTTCGGGATTTCAGTGAAGTCGTTAAGTATACCAGGTGTGTAGCCTTACCCTAAGTCTTAATAGATCTATGGTATTGTTTTAATGCATGTGTTATTAAGAATGTGAAAGATATGGTTAAGGTCTAGAGCATTAAATCGGGATTCTTCGGGATTTCAGTGAACTCGTTAAGTATACCTGTAACACCCCTAACCCATATCTGTCGTCAGATTAGGGTTACGAGGCATTACTGAAAAAAAAAGGCACAACTCAAAACAGGCATTTTTTTTAAACATATCACATTACATCTTTGAATGAAAATAATCAATACTTAATATACCAAATTCACTAAATGATTAATCATCTTAATTCATCCCAAGTCTCTAGTTATTAACATTATTAATCCATACATACCTAATTCACTTGCCATGGTTTTTTTTAAACCTTATTTTTATAATCTCGTAACTATCTCATAAAGAACAAATCAGCAACAACAATTATATATTTTAATCAAGCATAATCGAATACATTTATACATGTATACATGATGTCCTATTCGAATTCTTACTATTTACCAATACCAAATTTCATAACCTAAACGTAGAACCAAATCCATTTGCATCACATTTAATTATCTATCACAAGTACATACCATAACCGAATATCCATAGTTAACATCAACAATTTAAACCAACTTATTAAAGATTTAATGACTAAACAAATCCTCATACCTATTTATTATATCCGAACACTTATATCACCAAAATCAAATCACACCATGCAAACATATATACTTACTAAAACTTTATTCGCATACATTTTACTTAACATCAACCAATATATATATATACATTCGGTTTTAGTTCATTTCCTAACTAATTCAATCTATCACACAAAGCATAATAAGTATACATGTACTAATCACCCAACCAAATTCAGTATGTCCAAGTTATAAACATCCCAATTACTTATCTATTATAAACTTGTGCCATACCAGATATGCATAAATACCAACTCATCTTTAATGACCATTACAAACCGTAAACATAGATACCAAACTAAATCAAAAAAGATAAGCCATTTTCGCATGGCTTATACAAATACATACAACTTCAAAACCAAAGAATATCAAAACTAGACTATACATGCCACGAAACTAAATCTCCAAGCATTTATTTACCGAAACAAAAATTGGATAGTGTGATGAAATCTCCTTCGACTTCCAACCCGAGCAAGTCTTCGAAACTCTATAAACATAGGAAAATTACACAAAGTAAGCTTTGAAAGCTTAGTAAGCCATAAGCAAATAATTCACCATAGAAACATAAATAATTCAATTCAAAAGGCCAAATTTAGTTAATCACATACACATATACAATCACTTTTCTCATAGAATCCATGTTCCTCGTTAAGTAACTTCACTTACCTTATTTTTCATTTAATAATTAAACCTCATACGTACCTGAATCATTTAACTTAAATACACACGATCAGTCACCAATTCATTCGTGGGATATTGTAATCATGCATATATTCCATCTCATAATTTATATCTAATTCACTTACTCATAATTTATCATCATTCATAAACTTTCACCTTTACGTAGCCTTAAGGCTAAACACTCACACATTCAATAATAGATTTCACATCGATCTATAAATCACTTTCTCATCTCAAGACCAATACATGTACATTTGTTCAAGTATATACATATTAACTACTAAATTTTCTTTCTTACCTTTCAATCCATATAATTCACATACATTCTCCAATTGTATCACATATAACTAGTAACAAATATCAATTTACTAATTTACCTTATCTCCAATAACCAATAGACTTACACATACCTGGACATCGAACTCATTTACCGAATTTAAGTTCCACATCATCAAAAATTTATTTAAGCATATACTTATAATAATTCATCGGCATAGAGCACACTGGCATAAAGCCCGATATTTTTCACTGGCACAAAACTTACTAGGCTTAAAGCCCGATATTGTCCACCAGCACAAAGCCTGCTAGGCTTAAAGCCCGAATACTTTCACTGGCACAAAGCCTGCTAGGCTTAAAGCCCGAATACTTTCACTGGCACAAAGCCTGCTAGGCTCAAAGCCTGAATATCATATTTATAAAGTCGTTTTCACAACCAATTCATATATCGAAACTTTTATATACTTCATAATCTTTATACGAATTTTTCCAACATCATATCTCAATCGAACTAAACTTAATCATATTAAATTATACCTTTAAAATAACGATCCATCTAAGCCACCCTTTAACATATAAACTAGATTTCGAATGATAAGATCTCATAGTATCAACTTACTGAATTCAATCTTTGAGATTACAATTTATAGCACACTTAGTGCTCTTTAGCCGATTTCGCACACATAGTACTCAGACATTTAATTCGCATACTTAGTGCATAACAACAGATTTCGCACACTTAGTGTTCAGTGTCACAAATTTGCACATTTAGTGCATATCTCAAGCTTGCTACTTATTCACATTCATATATACATTCATAAAGCTTAAACCTCAACCACATAGTCGAGTGTATCATTTACATGTATTTATACCTCACATTCAACTTATCAACACAATGGTACATATATTTCCATTAAAATTATATACATCAATTTAGATAAATTCTATGCAATATAATTGCTTAAAAACTTACCTCTAAATTTGACGAATTGAGCTTTCCGACTATTCGTTCAACTTTGTTTTTCCCCGATCCAAAACCTTTCCCTTTTTTACTTGATCTAAACAATTCAAATTGAACTCATTCAACCACATATTATACTTTGGACAGGAATAACTATTAAATTTAACCAACAATAAAGCTCAACCGAACAACCATAAAAATGTTAAATTTTGACAGCTTTGAACCCTCAACATGTTTTGCCTAATCGAATTATCATAATTTTTTTTTTTTTTTACATTGGACAGCATGTAAAACCACATTCGATCATGCACTTAATCCAAATAAATTTGTCTTAAAATTTCACATTGGACAGCATGTATAACCCTAACAAGATAACACTTAATTCAACCAAATTTGTCTTAAACATTTTCGTATTAGACAATATGTAAAACCTCAATCGGACATACATTTAATCTATACCAATTTGGACAGCAACAACTTTTTAAGAACATAATTAATCAAGGAAATTAAAGCTCAATTTACCACCTTTATGCAAATTCATCATGTTTATCAGCATTGTAGGTACCAAAATCGAAAATTTAAAGGTTCAGGACCTTACCACTCAAAACATAAAATATCCACAATTTAATCACATCAATGAAGGGCCGAATGTTCATAGCCCTTCTTTCAACTCCTTTCTTCCATCTAATTGCTATTTAGCACATTCCAAAAATTTTATTTCTATTAATACCTCCTTATACTAAGCTCTATCCAAAAATTCTAAAGAAAAATATTGTTAACCTTGCATGCTTTTAACATATTCTACCATTAATCTCACAAACACAATTTCCATCCATGGCAACTTTTGACTTTCACCACCAATTCAAGAATTTGAGCATGGGCTAGTTAATTTACAAGACAATAACCTCAAAATCATTAAAATTAACAAAAACTAAGTGAATTTACTCACCTTAATAAAACATGCAATTGCCGAAATAGATGAAAGCTTAACTCCTCTCTTATTCTTTATTTTCGGTCAAGAAAGCTAAAATGGTAAACATGCAGCAACCATTTTCTTTTATGTTTTATTAAAATAGATTTTTAATATAAACTATGTATTATCATCACTATGAAATAAATTAACAATAATAGCAAAATTCTTAGTGGATGCATGCTGCATTGCCACCACACATACTAAAAGGTTAAATTGTAACACAAAATCCCTTAATTAAAAAGACACTTTGATTTAATCCTCCCTATCAAGCAATTGGCAATTTTTTTTCACTCTTGCAATTCAATCCTTTTTCTTAAATTAATCACCCAAACATGAAATTTAATCAATGATATTTTAACATATGTTTAACCACAAAACATAGATATCAAAATAATAATTAAAAATATTATTCTATCCCGAATTCGGGGTCCCGAGACCATCGTTCGGATTAGGGTCGAAATTGTGCTGTTATTATTATTATTATTATTATTATTATTATTTAAAATCCATAATACTCAATTTCATCAAAAAAAAAAATGTAAAGACAAACACTCACTAATCTATCACCTAACATTATTATTATTACTTTAACCTTTATAATTAATATCAAAATTATATAATATAAGCACATGCCATCTAGTTAATAAATTATAATATTAAAATAAACTTGGCATGCAATATTTTCATTAAAATAACTAAGCATGCAATATTATATTATTAAAAATAAAATAGGCATGCAATTGCTTTATAAAAGCATAATGCCGTCACTTATCTTGCCAAAAAGGGTCAATTTACTATTTAAATCCTCATTAATAAGGAGACAATTCAATTTAGCCACTAAATTTAATAGTTGGCTATTTTTACCACTTATACGATTTAATCCTTTTTCATAAGTCGAACACACAAACGGACAAGTTTGCCTACGAAAATTTAACACATGCTCAAACATATATAATTAACACGCAAAATAATATAAAAATATTTTTCTAACTCGGATTCGTGGTCCCGAAACCACCGTTCCGATTAGGGTCAAATTCAGACTGTTACAATACCAGGTGTGTAGCCCTACCCTAAGTCTTAATAGATCTATGGTATTGTTTTAATGCATGTGTTATTAAGAATGTGAAAGATATGGTTAAGGTACCATGCAATGGTACAAAGTACTCAGGTACGTAAACCTACTACTACTATGAGTATAATATGATAAATTCCTGTTATGGCACATATGTGAAATTATAAGAATGTGAATAAAGAAAATGGCATGATATTTGCATGGTTTGCATGACATGGGGCATAAGGGTGAATTGGAAAGGGGAAGTGATCTGGTGGTTTATACCACAATATCTGAATGTGGTGACTTCAGTCACATAATCTGAATGTGGTGACTCATGTCACAAAATTTCATCTGGTGGCAATGCCACAATATATATAAGGGCGATGAGCACGTCGTCTGCAGCGACTACCTTCGATGATGTGTAGCGGATGGAGGGTTGACTTAGTAGTCCCCACGGTGTGATGGTTGGTACGGGTGATGTGTAGTGGATGGTATCTAGGTTTGGGTTTGGGAATGCATCATTATTTGTAAATTGTGATATGTATATGTATGATCTGATATGCCTGAATCATTAGGACTTAGTGTGGTTGTTATGCACTGAGTCTGTTTGACTCACCCCGTTGTGGGATATATTTTCAGGTGACACTCAGTAATGGACCGGGTCGGCAGGAGCTTAGTGGTGGCCATGTTCAGCTCAGATTTTACTTTATTTTGGACTTTTTATTTCTAAGTATTTTTGGATTAATTTTTGGGTTTGTTTTTGATGTAGTAAGGCCACTAGTATGAACTGTTTATGCATGCATTTTTATTATTTCTGTTATGAAACGGTTATTACAAAACCAGGATTAAACAACTTTTCCTAAAATAAATGTTAAATGTTTTGACACCTGAGCATAAATGATTTTCAAATTAAGAGATAATCTTTAACCAATTCGGCAACTCTTTTTAACTTATGGTTTTGGAATATAAAAACAAGGTTTTAATAAATCCCTGATTTCAAGAACAACACTGTTTTCCAATTGAACTCAACACGAATCAAACTTTCTACAAAACCACCCAAGTTTTCCAAAGTAACAAACGAATTTTGAAAATGTTTTACTCAAGGAACATACTAGATTCGGTCAAGTCTCGTGGGCCGGGTTTGGGGTGTTTCAGTAATCCTACCCCTAGATGTGAATCATGCTCTTCTTCATTCTTCGAGTACACAAAGATGTCATCTATGAACACCACCACAAACTGATCTAAATAGGGTTGGAAGACCCGGTTCATCATGTCTATAAATGCAGCTGGTGCATTACTCAACCCAAACGGCATCACCAAGAACTTATAATGCCCATAATGAGTTCGAAACGTAGTCTTATGAATATCTGCCTCCTTGACCTTAAGTTGGTGATAACTTGATCTCAAATCAATCTTCGAGAAAACTGAAGCTCCTCAGACTTGATCAAACAGATCGTTAATTCTCGGCAATGGATACCTGTTCTTGATCGTCAACTTATTCAACTATCTATAATCGATGCACATACGCATCGACCCATCCTTCTTTTTAACGAACAAGACCGACGCTCCCTACGGTGACACACCCAGTCGAATGAATCCCCGATCCAACAACTCCTGAACTTCAGCCTTAAGCTCTGCTAACTCCTTTGATGCCATTCTATAAGGAGCAATGGACACCGAAGTCGTTCCTGGCAATAGCTCAATGCCAAACTCTACCTCCCGATCCGGAGGCAATCCTAGAAGCTCCTCGAGAAAGACGTCTGAAAACTTTTTCACCATTTTAACACTTTCCACCGACAATTCCTTGGCATCCAAAGCACTAATGAAGGCTAGGAATGCTCCACATCCCTTCCGCACCAACTTTTCTGCTTTTAAAGCAGATACCACATTTGATAGTTAGTTTCTTCTTTGACCTCTCATCATCACTTCCTTATCCTCCGAAGTTCTTAGTATCATCTGCTTTGCACCACAATCCAAGTTTGCATGGTGTTTCACCAACCAGTCCATGCCCAAAATAAGGTCAAACTCGCTGAATGGCAGTTCCATCAAATCCGCCAAAAATATTTCCCCCTAAATTTCTAAGGGCACATATCTAAACAATTTATTCACTAACACTGACTGTCCTAAAGGACTAATTACAGTTGTTTCTCTAGCAGTAATCTCAGATCTAATGTTCAAATTTCCAGATACAGCACAAGCAACATACGAATAGGTGGATCCGATATCTATCAAAGTAGTAACAGGTACATTAGATATGTAGAACGTATCAGTTATCACATCAGGTGCATCGCCATCCTCTCAACGTCTGACTGCATAGACCAACCCTAGCTATCTTGCCTCCGCGTTACCCCTATTACCACTACCTCTACCCCGTACACCCTGACCTCATCCTACGCCATTACCATCTCGACCTGGCCCACGGCCTCTCGGTGGCTGCTGAGTGCCTCTAGCTGGCTGTGCATAATTGTTACAATCCTCCTGAGTCTGAGTAGTCTATCAAGGGCAATTTCTAAGCCGATGGGCCTTGGAACCACATTTGAAACAACCACCGGTTCTCTTCCATCATTCACCCAGGTGTCATTTTTCGCAATCCGCACATGGCTGTAACTGATTGGTAGCAGCTGGTACTCTAGCTCGAACGAGCTCCTCATTCCTGGGCCTCTTTTAGAACCCTCTAGCAGGACCTGAGTACCTAAAGTCTCTATTTCTCCTACCCCTATCTTTGTCTCGGTTTTCCCGCTCCGAGTGCTTAGCCTCTTCAGCTATCTTGGCTTTCTCCACCAATGTGGTAAAATTTCTCTCCTTTTGTGGTGCTATTAGTACCCGCAACTCATCACGCAACCCGTCATCAAAACACACACAACATTCGTAGTCAGTTGGCACTATTCTCCGGGCATACTGACTCAGACGCAGAAATTTCGCCTCGTAAGCTACCACAGTCTTACCTCCTTGGACCAGATTTAGGAATTCCTTCCTTTGGGCATCCACATAGCTAGCCCCGACATACTTTCCCTGAAATGCCGTCTTAAAGAAATCCCAAGTAATACGATCGGCCTAAGCGCCCTCCCGATCAGTGAGCCACCATTGATATGCCTCGTCTCTTAGCAATGACACAGCTCTTTTCAGTTTCTGCTCGACGGTGCAATCCAAATCGTCCATGATTCGCTCCATTGCCTCAAGCCAATACTCCGCTACATTTGGGGCCACACTCGAGATACCCCTAAAAACCTCAGCACCATTCGATCTGAGTCATTTCGAAATTGACCCAAGAGCTGCTGACCCAGTTCTTGCCCCAGCAACCCTTTCCAAGACTCGCAACATTGCTTGGGACAGAGCGTCGTCCTGCCGCATACGATCATGTGACCCAGCTTCAGTCACAGGTGATGCAGGTGCGTCCATTTCCGGCATATGTCTCGACGCCTCAGACACGACTCTAGTGCCTCGGCCTCTATCACGGCCACGTCCTCTAGCGCTCATATTAACTAATTCGATTTAATCTGATTGAAAGTCTTATGAATCAGTATACTGTTTCAATATTTATTAAACAGTATTTTATGAAGTATAAGAAGTAAAGTCGTTTTTGCAAACGCATCCTATAGTCTCAATCTCTATAGTTTCAACTCCTAAAACTAAAAGTTCTAGAGTATTTCTATAGTCATATCAAAATAATCATAATCATACAATGATAACATATACTTACTTGACTTGGTGCCGGATACCCGTGGTGCCATACTTCTTTTAAATCGTTAATTTAAAATTCAAACAGCTTTGGAAAACATTTTTGAACCCAAACCACAATCGAGTTTTGAAACTAGGCTCTAATACCATAAAATATAACACCCCAAACCTGACCCATACGTTAAGGCCAGATCTGACATGTCACATGAGAAAAATACATTTAAGTCCTTTTCATTTGTACATAAATAGATATTGATTTAAAATAAAGTAAAATAATTTTGATTTAAAATCTTAGACAAATATTACTAAATTCGAAGGTTGATTGTTAAATCGATAAATTTAATTAATGATTCTACAAACCGTGTCTTTTGAGAAATATTAATGAAAATTTAAGAGAAGATTTCTGAGTTAAAAATATTTATATATGTTTATTATAAAAACCATTTGTGTAACCATTTTAGAAAAATCTTTGTTTAAGTTTTTAGAAAAATCCCATTTGCAGTAGTTTGAGCAAAATATAAGTACGTCAAACAATAAGCAAAAAAAATAATCCAGAGGCCGTATTAGAACATTTAACTCAAAATAGTAAAGTAATAAAGTGAACGAAAAAGAAATCTAAAGTCCAAATAAAACCGTTTTTGAAGTATGGCCTCCACCGGAACATCCGTGCCCCAAGTCCACGTCACTGAGCATTACCTGCAAGGGTTAAGGACACGGGGTGAGTTACTAGAACTCAATGTATAATCCCCTTACCGTTGGTCACTGGGCTTGAACCCATTTAGCAATAACTTGGGCCTAAGCCCCTTTTACATAACAATGTATCAAATAAATCAAATGAATGTAATGCAACCCAAACCAACCTATTAATCCATCCGCTACACACCACCCGTACCATCCCACCACACCTGTGGGGATCAAGTCAACCCACCACGCCAAACACACCAATCGCAGGCATTTTTCCATTTATAACATATTTTTTTATTGTGGGCAAGCCACCAGAATCACAGTGTATCATATTATCAAACATATTTGTGGCAGTGCCACCGGAATTGCTTCTCTTCAACATTTTCCCATCCCATGCAAAATTATGCATATGTAACATACATAGTAAATGATATTACAAATATAAACAACAATTAATAATTCTGATATTCATTACAAAAATTTGGCCCATTAACACTTTGCAAATCGGCCCATTAGGGCAATCTATCAAATCGGCCCATTAAGGCAGTCCATCAAATCAGTCCATTAAGATAGTATATCAAATCGGCCCATTAAGGTAATCAATCAAATCGGTCTGAAACACCCCACACCCGGCCCACAAGCCTTGATCGGATCTGGTATGTTCCTCGATGTAAACCGGTTAAAATTCTTTTGTTACTTTGGAAAATAGTGTGTTTTGAAAGAAATGTCGTTTTGGGTTGGGCTCGAGTTGAAAACAAATTCGTTTTATATGGAAAACCCTTTTAGTTTTAGGCGATAAAACATCTAGAGTTCATTAGAAAGTAAATTTACTTAATCTTTAACTTAATAAAAATTAGTAAACATAATAAAATAATGGAATAGTTCAACAGTGGCCTTATTACATCAACATTCAAAATTCGAAATAAATCTAAATAATTAAAATGTAAAAGTCCCAAAATTAAATAAACTTCAAGCTAAGCATGGCCACCACAAGTTCTGCCGTCCCGGTCCATCACTGTTCGTCACCTGAAACATGTTCCCACAACGGGGTGAGTCAACAGACTCAATGTGTAACCAACACTAAGATTTAACAATTCAGGCATACATTATCATGTCACATATCAATACATATAACAGATAAAAATAATGATGCAACCCAAACCTAAACCTAGATGCCATCCGCTACACATCACCCGTACCAACCTGCACACCGTGGGGACTACTAAGTCAACCCTCCATCTGCTACACACCATCGAAGGCTACCGCTGCAGACGACACGCTCATCGCCCTTATAATTTTCGTGGCATAGCCACCAGATAATATTTGTGTCATGTGACACCACATTCAGATAATGTGACCGAAGTCACCATATTCAGATAATGTGACCGAAGCCACCACATTCACTTCCTCTTTTTTCATATAACCCGAATGCCCCATATCATACATATCATGCACATCATGCCTTAATTCACATTCTTATCATTAAACACATGTTATATTTAACATATATTCCTAATCCTAGCAGGAGTAGGAAACGTACCTGGGTACTTTGTACCATAGCATGGTACCTTAGCCATATTCACATTCTTAAAAACATGCTAATATTAAATATTGCCATAAATCTTATTAAAAGATAGTGTGGGGTACACACCTGATTCACTTAGCAATTTTTCCGAAATCCCGATCTACGCTTTAGATCTTAATCCCTACATTCGGCCATACTTAGTACTTTTAGTAAAAGCCTATTTGACTAATCAACCAAATCCTGAAGGATTAAAACATATTACCTTGTTGCCGAATTGAATTAAGGATCAAGTTCCGAAACTTTGTGATGCTCACCCTTGCAATCGGCTAACCACCAAAACTCCTATCTGGTTAGTTCTCAGCTTTTGAATAGGTAAGAAATAAATCTAAGTACTAAAATAGGCCTTAGCTGAACCTTATAATCACTTACCTTGTGGATATTAATTCTGATAATAGTCACCTGGCCTTAGTCTCTTAAATCCTTGTAATCCCGAAACCTTTCTCCTTGTAGTCGACGACTATCAAAAAACCCAGAATTCCTCCTTTAATATTCGGCCAAGAGACAACAAGAGAACCAGTTCCTAGATCTCGATTAAAAGAGATTGAACAACAAAAATCCATTGTTCTTACCTTAATACGACAGTCGACGGCACCCTTGCTTGAAGCCACAAAGATTCGGCTTTTGAGGCTTAAAAGAAATCGGTTCCACTAGAGATTATTGATATATTCGGTGTTGACAAAATAAAAGAGAGGAAAAGAAGTCACTAGAGAATTCGACAATGGTGGAATAAGGATTCGGCTATCTCAGAGAAAATTTCGGCTAGTCAGAATTAAAGAGAGAAGAAGTAGAAGAGGTTTTGAGAGGAGAAAGAGTGAAAGTTTTGGCACAAATGAGAGGGGATGAAGAGAATGATAAATTTCGGCACAACTAATTCTACCAAAGCCGAAATTACCAACCATATACTCCCTTGGCCGGCCAACTCTTTAGTTCTTATCAACTTCCTCCTTTTTCTCCTTTATCTCTTGTTCAAATTAATTAAATTAATCCCTCATTTATCCACCTTTTATCTCTTAAAAATAAAAGAATAAAGGCTCCTAAATTATAGCCTTGTGCCGTCCCTTGCTGCTAATCTCTGTTGCAAAATAAAACTTTTATTTTGCTTCCCCTGGAGCTCGAACCTTAGCCCAATACCCCTGTATGTAGCGTCATTTCCAGAGGCCCTAAGTGGCATCTCCAGGCCACTTTTCCAAGCCCAATTTCATGTCATATTTCCTCCATAAATTTTCTTAAGACCACCTTGCCTTAGTACCCTCTTTTAAACTGTAAACTTAACATTTCTAAAGCATTTCTTACATTTCCAAGACATTTCCAAGACATTTCCTACATTTCTAAGACATTTCCTTACATTTCCTAGGTTCTAAAAATGCACACAACACATCCATATCACAATAGACATGCTATTTCATAAAATTAAGCAAAAATGCACAAGCCCAATTTCAGGATATTACAGTTCTACCCCCCTTAAAATAATTTCGTCCTCAAAATTACCTGGCTGAAATAGATGAGGGTATTGCTGTCGCATTGCTTCTTCTGTTTCCCACGAAGCTTCCTCCGATCCATGGTTGTGCCATAACACTTTGACTAGAGGAACTGACTTCCTCCGTAACACTTTCACATCATGTTCCAATATCTGAATCGGCTCCTCCTCGTAGGACAGATCTAGTCTTAGCTCCACCTCTTCGACTGGTACCACATGAGATGGGTCTGAGCGATATCGACGTAGCATGGGCACATGGAATACGTCGTGCATCTACTTCAATTCCAAAGACAGCTCCAACTAGTATGCCACTGGACCAATTCGCTTCAATACTCAGTAAGGTCCTATAAACCTTGGACTTAACTTTCCTTTTCGTCCAAATCTCATTACCTTCTTCCAAGGTGACACTTTAAGGAACACTTGATCCCCCACATCGAACTCTATTTCCTTTCGTTTCAGATCCGCGTACGACTTTTTCCTATCAGATGCTTCCTTCAATCGTGCTCGAATTATCCCAACCTTTTCCTCAGATTCTGACACCATTTCTGGACCCAAAACTCGACGTTCTCCCAATTTCGTCCAACATGTAGGAGTCCGACACTTTCGACCATACAACACTTCATACGGTGCCATCCGAATACTAGCCTGATAGCTGTTGTTGTAGGCGAACTCTGCTAAAGGCAAATAGTCTTCCCAACTTCCTCTGAAATCCATCACACAGCCTCTCAACATATCCTCCAACACTTGGATTACTCGTTCAGACTGCCCGTCTGATTGTGGATGAAAAGCCGTAGTGAAGTCTAACTTAGTGCCTAAAGCTTGATGAAGTGCCCTCCAAAACCGAAACGTAAATCTTGGGTCTCTATCCGAAATGATTGACACCGGCACTCCATGTAATCTCACAATTTCCGCCACATATAATTTGCCCAACTTCTGAAGGGAATAATCAACTCTTACCGGGATGAAGTGCGCGGATTTGGTCAAACGGTCTAGTATTACCCATACCGAGTCCTTCTTAGTAGGCATAAGGGGAAGCCCACTAACGAAGTCCATGGTGATTATTTCCCACTTCCACTGCAGAATCTGGATTGACTGAAGTAATCCCAAAGGAACTTGGTGTTCAGCCTTAAGATAAGGCCACCAAAACTGTTCCCTTAGATCCCTGTACAACTTAGTGCCTCCGGGATGCATAGCATAAGGGCTACTATGCGCTTCCCGAAGAATCCTCTGTCTTAACTCCTCGTTCCTTGGCATACAGACCTTTCCTTTGAAGCACAATACTCCCTCATCATTAACACCATAATCCTCTAACTCTCCGTTTTGTACTTGTTGTAACTTACCACTTAGATCCTCATCCACCAACTAACTTTCCTTTACCTTATTCAACCATGTTGGTTTGACTTGCAATTCTGCCAGCAGACTCCCATCATCATACAAACTCAAGTGTGCGAACATCGCCCTCAGGTCCGACACAACTTTTCGACTTAAGGCATCTGCTACCACATTCGCCTTGCTCGGGTGGTACTCTATCGAACAATCGTAATCCTTTAGTAATTCCACCCACCTTCGCTGCCTCTCGATTCAACTCCTTCGAGTTAATAAGTACTTGAGACTCTTGTGGTGCAGTGTGAGATCACCGACTTTTCCCCATAAAGGTAGTGCCTCCAAACCTTAAGAGCGAAAACCACTGCTGCCAATTCCAAGTCATGGGTTGGGTAGTTAACCTTATGCGGCCTTAACTGTCAAGACGCAAAAGCGACTACTTTTCCATCTTGTATTAGAACACACCCTAATCCCGTATGCGAAGCGTCACAGTACACCACAAACTCCTTTCCTGCCTCCGGCTGAATTAACACTGGAGCTTCAGTCAAAACCCTCTTGAGCTTCTCAAAGCTCTCCTGTTGCTTATCCGTCCATACAAAGGGTACTTCCTTCCTCAACAACTTTGTCAAAGGCGCGACTATTGACGAGAACCCTTCTACAAACCTTCGGTAATAGCCTGCCAATCCTAAGAAGCTGCGAATCTCAGCCACTGACCTAGGTGGTTTCCAATCCAACACTGCTTCGATCTTCCTAGGATCCACCCTTATTCCTTCTGCGGATACCACATGTCCTAAGAATGCCACCTCTTTTAGCCAAAATTCACACTTGCTAAATTTGGCATAGAGCTTCTTCTCCCTTAATACTTGTAACACTATCCCTAGGTGCTCATCATGCTCCTCTTCAGACTTAGAGTACACTAGGATGTCGTTGATAAACACAACGATGAACCTATCCAAGTAAGGTTGAAAAACCCGGTTCATCATATCCATGAACGCGACTGGAGTGTTTGTCAACCCAAACGGCATTACTACAAACTCATAATAGCCGTATCTTGTCCTAAAGGCTGTCTTATGGATATCCGCCTCCTTCACCTTTAACTGATGATATCCCGACCTTAAGTCTATCTTCGAGAATACAGCGGCCCCCTTAAGCTGATCGAACAAGTCGTCTATTCTTGGTAAAGGATACTTGTTCTTGATGGTCAACTTATTCAACTAACAATAATATATGCACATACGCATAGTTCCGTCCGTCTTCTTTACAAACAGGACCGGTGCTCCCCACGGAGACACACTGGGTCAAATAAACCCACGGTCAAGTAACTCTTGGATTTGAGCCTTGAGCTCAATTAACTCCTTTGGCGCCATTCGGTATGGAGTGATTGACATAGGAGCTGTTTCCGGTAGCAAGTCTATTCCAAATTCCACCTCCCTATCCTGGGGTATTCCTGGTAATTCCTCTAAAAAAACATCCACGAAGTCCTTTACCGTTCTAACTCCACTAATTCCCCCTTCTTTTGCGTCCACAGCATTAACGAAGGCCAGAAATGCCTTGCACCCTTTCCGAACCATTTTCTCCGCCCTTAACGCCGAAACTACATTAGACAGGTAGTTTCTTCTTTCTTCTATCATAATGACCACCTCATCCTCTAGAGTCCTCAACTCCATTCGCTTAGCTGTACAATCCAACATAGCTCGATGTTCCACTAGCCAGTCCATGCCAAGAATAAGGTCGAATTCTCCTAAAGGAAGTTCTATTAAGTCGACTCGAAATTTCACTCTCTAAATCTCTAGAGGTACACTCCGAAAGATCTTATCCACCACTACAGTTTGGCCTAATGGGCTTACTACAGTCATCTGCCTACCAGAAAGTTCAGAGTCTAGGCCTAGTGTTTCCAATACACTACTTGCAACATAGGAATGGGTCGAGCCCACATCAATCAGAGCATAATAAGGTTTTCCAAATATAAAGAACATACCGGTTATGACATCCGACGCGTCCGGCGAACCGCATAAACCAAACCCGGTTGCCTTGCCTCGATGTAGCGGCACCTCTCGCCGGTGTTCCACGTCCTGCCGCCAAAGACCATTACCTCGGCCATTCGACCACGGCCTCGGCCGAGGTCGCTATCCACCTCTACCAGCTTGATTAACATTCTGAGCGACTGGTCGATTTTCATCTGGCCTCATAGGGCAATCCTTGATCATATGGTCCTTTGACCCACACTTGAAGCATCCTTCTGTCTTTTTCCAACACGCCCCTAAGTGTTTCTTCCCACACTGATTACAAGTACGATATTGCCCTCCTGTACCAACTTGCTAACCTCGCGCCCATCGCCTCTGAGCCTTTTCTCGCATTTTCCGACAATCCAAACGATCCAAAACTTCTTTTTTGCCTGCTCCGATCAGAGTTCTGCCTCACGGAGTCCTTAATTCCCTCAACTACTTTTGCCTTCTCGACTAACGCAACCGCTCCTGATGTGGAGCTATCAACAACCTTAGATCATCCCTTAAACCGTCTTCGAACCAGACACACCACTCATGTTCCGTAGCCACTACTCCTCGAGCATATCAGCTCAACCTTAGAAACTCAACTTCATATTCCTCCACAAACTTACTCCCTTGAACCAGCCCCAGAAAAGCCTTCCTCTGCGCATCAGTATATCTGGTTCCAACATACTTCTTCTGATACGCCGCCTTAACATAGTCCCACGTCAGATCCTCAGCTGTGGCACCATCCCGAACTGTGAGCCACCATTGATACGCTTCATCGCGTAGCAATGCCACCATTCCTTTCAGTTTCTCCTCAGGGGTTAGATCAAGCTCATCCATAATTCGTTCAGTGGCCTCCAACCAATACTCAGCGGTACGGGGTGCCACACCAGATACTCCACGGAACACCTCAGCTCCATTGGCACGAAGTCGCTCAAGTACAGATTTCCGAGTTCCCATATTTCCTCCTGCTCCAGCCACCAACTCAAGAACTCGCAGCACAGCCTTCGATACAGCATCACCCCCTGTCTGATCCTACTGCTCACCATCAACAGTTGGGGGTGGTGGTGGCGGTGGTACCTCATTCTCAAACCCTTGACCCGATCTAACGAGTTTCGACACAGTCATTCTACCTCTACCGCGTCCTCGTACGTTACGTCCACGTCCTCTAGAACTCATTTCTATCGTCGCGATCTGATTAAAAAGTTTTATGAATTAGTCCTTGTTTCACTTATTATTCGCGAAGAAATTTTATGAAAGACGTTTAATAGTGGTTCTTTTGATCAATCAAAGTTCAAATCTTCTATCCTAGTTCAGAGGAACACATTCATCCAAACATCCATTCATTCAGTGACATCCATCACACACATTCACTATTCAAACTTTATTGTCTATTCCTACCCCAGGGGTATTTTCGTAATTTGTCCTACAGGGGTATTTTCGTAATTTTTTCAAAATAGGGTTCCTTGGTGATTTTGTCAATAAGGGTATTTTGGTAATTTTGCATTTTCGGGGGGTATTTTGGAAAATTTAAAATCTAAGGGTATTTCGGTAATTTTGAAACTCAGGGGTATTTTGGTAATAAACCAGGGTAAATTTGTAAAGTTTAATAATTCAGGGGTATTTCAAAATTTGTAAAACTTTGAGGGTTCTTTTTGTGAATTTGTTTCCTAATTTGGTGATATTGCAAAAATTTTAGAGATTAGGGTCATTTTGGTAATTTGTAGGTTAGGGGCAATTTTGAAATTTTCCAAAATCAAGGTATTTTGATATTTTGCAAATTAGGGTTTTTGGACATTTAGTAAAGTAATGAAATTTTGATAAAACTATGGGTAGGTTGGTCATTTTATAAACCAAGGGCATTTTTTGTAATTTCGCAACCAGGGGTACTTAGGTAATTTTTCAAAATAAGGTTCCTTGGTAATTTTGTCAGTAAGGGTATTTTGGTAATTTTGTGTTCTCGGGGTACTTTTGGAAATTCTGAAGTCCGAGGGTATTTCGGTAATTTTGAAACTCAGGGGTATTTTGGTAATAAACCAGGGTAAATTTGTAAATCTTAATAAATCAAGGGTATTTCAAAATTTGTAAAACTTGGGGGTTCTTTTTGAGAATTTTTTTTCCAAATTGGTAGTGTTGCAAAAATTTTGAAAATCAGGGTCATTTTCGTAATTTTGTAAGTTAGGGGCAATTTCGTAATTTTCCAAAATCAAGGTATTTTGATATTTTACAAATTAGGGTTTCTGGACTTGTTATAAAGTAAGGAAATTTTGCTGAAACTGTGGGTAGTTTGGACATTTTATAAACTAAGGGCATTTTTGTAATTTCACAACCAGGGGTATTTAAGTAATTTTATAAATCAGAAATTTTTCAGAAAATTTTGTAAAAATAGTTCTCACAAATTAAAAGGGTAATTTTAAGAGTTTTAAAACTAGGGTTTTTATAAAAATATGGCTAGTTCCTTTTTAGTTTTAGTTACTTGGGTTTAGCTTTGTGATCGAGTCCTCTTGGTTAAGGTGAACCGAAGCTACGCACTGGTAGGATTCCAGCCGAAGAGGAGGTGAGTCACTAGGATCGCTTAAGTACCAGGCTCTTCAAGATCCAATCCTAGACATGCGCACAGGGGTTGCCACACCCTAACTCGGTGACTTAGCCATAGGTTTGTTTCATTAGGCATTAAAGTCTTACGTAATTGTTGGGGTGCACTAGTCCTAGGGTTCAAGTACCTATCATACTATTTCTATGTTCCATTCCTACCCTTCTACAGATCATACAATAAATCACACAATGGATAGGGGTACTTACCTGGTGGACTGCGAGTCGGAGACTTAGGTGCCATGCCAGAAACCTGCTTAAAAATTTTCTCAAAATTCATTTCGGCCTTAATTTTGAAACATTGTGGGCTTTACACCCCAGGCCGAGAGTTTAAAACTAGGCTCTGAAACCAAACTGAAACACCCCACACTAGGCCACAAGCCTTGACCGGATCTGGTATGTTCCTCGATGTAAACCGGTTAAAATTCTTTTGTTACTTTGGAAAATAGTGTGTTTTGAAAGAAATGTCGTTTTGGGTTGGGCTCGAGTTGAAAACAAATTCGTTTTATATGGAAAACCTTTTCAATTTTAGGCGATAAAACATCTAGAGTTCATTAGAAAGTAAATTTACTTAATCTTTAACTTAATAAAAATTAGTAAACATAATAAAATAATGGAATAGTTCAACAGTGGCTTTATTACATCAACATTCAAAATTTGAAATAAATCCAAATACTTAAAATGTAAAAGTCCCAAAATTAAATAAACTTCAAGCTGAGCATGGCCACCACAAGTTCTGCCGTCCCGGTCCATCACTGTTCGTCACCTAAAACATGTTCCCACAACGGGGTGAGTCAATAGACTCAATGTGTAACCAACACTAAGATTTAACAATTCAGGCACATATTATCATGTCACATATCAATAATGATGCAACCCGAACCCAAACCTAGATGCCATGCACTATACATCACCCGTACCAACCTGCACACCGTGGGGACTACTAAGTCAACCCTCCATCCGCTACACACCATCGAAGGCTGCAACTGCAGACGACACGCTCATCGCCCTTATATTTTTCGTGGCATAGCCACCAGATAATATTTGTGTCACGTGACACCACATTCAGATAATGTGACCGAAGTCACCACATTCACTTCCCCTTTTTTCATATAACCCGAATGCCTCATATCATACATATCATGCACATCATGCCTTATTTCACATTCTTATCATTAAACACATGTTATATTTAACATATATTCCTAATTCTAGCAGGAGTAGGAAACGTACCTGGGTACTTTGTACCATAGCATGGTACCTTAGCCATATTCACATTCTTATAAACATGCTAATATTAAATATTGCCATAAATCTTATTAAAAGATAGTGTGGGGTACACACCTGATTCACTTAGCAATTTTCCCGAAATCCCGATCTACGCTTTAGATCTTTATCCATACATTCGGCCACACTTAGTACTTTTATTAAAAGCCTATTCGACTAATCAACCAAATCCTGAAGGATTAAAACATCTTACCTTGTTTCCGAATTGAATTAAAGATCAAGTTCCGAAACTCTGTGATGCTCACCCTTCCAATCAGCTAACCACCAAAACTCCTATCTGGTTAGTTCTCGGCTTTTGAATAGGTAAGAAATAAATATAAGTACTAAAATAGGCCTTAGCCGAACCTTATAATCACTTACCTTGTGGATATTAATCCCAATAATAGTCACCTGGCCTTAGTCTCTTAAATCCTTGTAATCCCGAAACCTTTCTCCTTATAGTCGACGACTATCAAAAATCCCGGAATTCCTCCTTTAATATTTGGCCAAGAGACAACAAGAGAATCAGTTCCTAGATCTCGATTAAAAGAGATTGAACAACAAAAATCCATTATTCTTACCTTAATACGACAGTCGACGGCACCCTTGCTTGAAGCCACAAAGATTCGGCTTTTGAGGCTTAAAAGAAATCGGTTTCACTAGAGATTATTGATATATTCGGTGTTGACAAAATAAAAGAGAGGAAAAGAAGTCACTAGAGAATTCGACAATGGTGGAATAAGGATTCGGCTATCTCAGAGAATATTTCGGCTAGTCAGAATTAAAGAGAGAAGAAGTAGAAGAGGTTTAGAGAGGAGAAAGAGTGAAAATTTCGGCACAAAAGAGAGGGGATGAAGAGAATGATAAATTTCGGCATCCTACCAAAGCCGAAATTACCAACCATATACTCCCTTGGCCAGCCAACTCTTTAGTTCTTATCAACTTCCTCCTTTTTCTCCTTTATCTCTTGTTCAAATTAATTAAATTAATCCCTCATTTATCCACCTTTTATCTCTTAAAAATAAAAGAATAAAGGCTCCTAAATTATAGCCTTGTGCCGTCCTTTGCTACTAATCTCTGCTGCAAAATAAAACTTTTATTTTGCTTCCCCTGCAGCTCAAACCTTGGCCCAATACCCCTATATGTGGCATCATTTCCAAAGGCCCTAAGTGGCATCTCCAGGCCACTTTTCCAAGCACAATTTCATGTCATATTTCCTCTATAAATTTTCTTAAGACCACCTTGCCTTAGTACCCTCTTTTAAACTTTAAACTTAACATTTCTAAAGCATTTCCTCACATTTCCAAGACATTTCATTACATTTCCAAGACATTTCCTTACATTTCCTAGGTTCTAAAAATGCACACAACACATCCATATCACAATAGACATGCTATTTCATAAAATTAAGCAAAAATGCACAAGCCCAATTTCAGGATATTACACGGTCCATTAAGGGATTTTTGTATTTCGGCCCTTTAGGGGCATTTTCATAATTTGGCCCATTAGGGGCATTTTCGTAATTTTCACAGTGTTAATACCGATTTTGACCAATTTGTCAAAACAAAACAAGTTAGGCCACTTTTCTCGGTTTATGCCATATTACGATTTTAATCATAGCGATTTATTCTCCAATATGATATCAAGCTTAAAAACCCACGAAAAATGGTGTGAGATTACACACCTGATTACGGTAAGCACTAAGCCTTCTTGATCGTCGACACCTAAGATATCATTATACTCGATTAATCGACATATGTGATTTAATTAATCGAACTCTACAATAAACGATCTAAAGTTTTTATCCTTAGAATCGTGAATGACCACGATTTGTTGATCCTCCCGGGATTATGGTCCACAACCCGGTGGAAAATCCCGAACTATCGATACTGCCCTTCGTTTGAATTTAGGAGTAAGGATTTCAAATCCGTCCCTTTTGTTTTCTCTCCTTACTTTGCCTTTCAAACCGATGCCACTAGCCTCCATCGGATAAAATCTTAGTGAGAACGATATTACGATGATATGAAATAATTGACTAAGGATAAAGGATCGGCTTACCACTAATTCCGTATGATCAACGAGTGGATAGATCGAGCGATTTAATCCCTAAAATATAATCAGTTAATCATCACTATTCTGATAACATCTTAAACGAATAAAGAATGATTTCATAAAATCCATGAAGAACTCCATACCTTAAAGATTTATAGGATCGATTCCCAATGATTGTACGGTGGCTACGGAAGAATCAAGGTTTTGGCCTTCCACTATAACTCTATATTAGAAGGTGAGCATATTGTAAAGAGTTATGAAAGGAAGATATTTTGGTTGAAACAAAATGAATATCCGAATGTTGATAAACACACATTCGGGTAGGAGAAAGAAAAATAAGAATATAGAATAGAACCACTTACCGAATGATCAAAGGAGTGAGTGTTAATACGGATGAGAAGAAAAGATAAAGAAGAGATGAAGGCTTCGACTATAGAGAAAAATGAGCAATGATATTCGGCTATGCAGGATATGGATTAGAGAAGAAGAAGGAAGGGTTGGAAAATTTTGTAAAACGGAAAAGAAGATGAAAAGGAGTGTTTATGAGGATTCGGTTTTCCAAAGGAAAATGAGTGAAACAATTTGGTCTCAAAAGCTTAGGTACTTTTGGCAAACAAGAAAGAAATGAAGAAAAAAGTTCATTAATGACTTGGAGTTTCGGCAAAGAGAAGAAGAATTTTGGAGAGAAAGAAAACTGACACAAAAATGAGGCTAACTGAATTTTGGCCAAACTAGCACCAAAGTTTCTACCAAAAAGCAAAAGAAAAATTTGGCTACCCTCTCCCTATACCAAAACCATCCATACCTTGGCAAAAAGGTCAAAACTGGCCAACCAAAACCGTCCAAGACATCACTCTTGAAAAGTGCCAACATGCTCCCTCAACTTGCCTTTTTCTTTTGATTTCTTTCCCTATCCTCATCCTTTCCTTATTTCCTTAGCCACCTTGCCAAAATTAAAAAGTCCACCTTGCCATATATACTATCTTGGCTGACACTTAGGGGAAGAACAAAAAAAAAGTCAAAATTTTGTACTTGATGGGATTTAAACCTCTTCCCTTAAAGTCCTTCATGTGGCGCCATATCCCCTTTACCATATGCTCATTTATGCTAGCAAATTACTCACCTATTTCCATAAGCCTTGATGCCACTTATTATCATTTCTTAATAGACTTAAACACAAAATTTTTACTAGGGCCCAATTCAACCCCGAGCCTTCTCAGGACCCCCAAACATACACAATTAATATTTTTAACTAGCTTAATGCAAGAAATAATTCAACACATAAAATTCTAAATTTTAGGATGTTACAGGTCATAAACTTTACCCTATGTATATAGAAAGGTTAAGAACCTTACTCGCTTGTTGGTTTCCCTACTTTTCCATCTTCATCCTCATTAAGTTTGTTGCATGCAGTGTCTTCCATGGTTACTCTTCTTTGAGCTACTGGAGATTATGAATAATTAGAGAAATGAAACTAAGTCGGGGAGCAAATCGTCCTTAGGAGCCATTTCCCAGCTGTTTATAACCCCTCTCGTGCGTCTTCCAACCTTATGAGAACCATGCATTCTCAATCATTATGTCACCCACTAAATAACTGGCGGGTTCCATCCTAACCGAATAAGGTTTGGTTCCCAACTATTTTTGTAACAGCCCGTTTTCAGTGAAATCAAAATAGTGGTTTTGGGACCACAAATCTGAGGTCATGAAACACCCCACACCCGGCCCACGAGCCTGAACCGGATCTGGTATGTTCCTTAAGTAAACCGTTTTTCAAATTCTTGGTTACTTAGAGAAAAATTGTAACTTTTAGAAAACATTGTTTTGGGTTGGGCTTAAATTGGAACCCATTTAATAAATTTTGAAAATCCAACTTAAATAAGGTGACAAAATAATTTTAGGGTTTATTATTTTAAAAGAAATAAATTTACTTAACTTTAATCAAAAATAAATTGTATCATAATCAAATAAAAATAA
Source organism: Gossypium bickii (assembly GCA_025503065.1). Taxonomy (NCBI): domain Eukaryota; kingdom Viridiplantae; phylum Streptophyta; class Magnoliopsida; order Malvales; family Malvaceae; genus Gossypium; species Gossypium bickii. The sequence continues at coordinate 31,508,232 of CP106712.1, forward strand.
ACAGAAATAAAGAAAATCCAACTGGGCCTTATGGCCTTATTACATCATTCAAACCCAAAATAAAATTTAAAGTACTAAAATTATATAAAGTCCAAATTTCTAAATAAATTCTTCGAGTGATGCATGGCCACCTTTAGCTCCTGCCGACCCGGTCCATTACTGTTCATCACCTGAAAAATAATTCCCCAACGGGGTGAGTCCACAGACTCAATGTGTACACAGTACTAATTTTCAACAAATCAGGCATACAAGTCATATCAATTTCATGTTCATACAAAATAAAGGATGATGCAACCCAAACCCAAGCCTATTTGTCCATCCGCTACACACCACCCGTACCAACCTGTACACCATGGGGACTACTAAGTCGACCCTCCATCCGCTACACACCATCGAAGGCAGTCGCTGCAGTCGACGTGCTCATCGCCCACTTACGTTGTGTGTTTAGACACTATAATTAGATAATGTAACCGAAGTTACCATATTCAATTAATGGGACTGTAACATCCTAGATTAGGGGTTATGCGTTTGTGCATAATTCATGAGTTAGTAGGTTTTGGCAGTGTTTGGAAGTGTATTAAGGGTTTTTAGACTTCTAGGATGGAAGAAGAAAGCTTTGGAAAATTATTGGTTTTTAAGTAAAAAGGGGAGCTAGGTAAATGAGGCTTTAAAAGAAACTCCGTGTGAAGCATGACACAAGGAACCATGTGGTAAAATGGCATGTTTTATGAATTATGAATGTGTTATGTGAATTCTAGAAATAATGAAATGTATGGAAATGTATGGAAATGTAAGGAAATGTAAGGAAATGTATGGAAATGTAAGGAAATGCAAGGAAATGTAAGGAAATGTAAGGAAATGTCTTGTCTTGGAAATGTAGGGAAATGTCCTGAAAATGTATGGAAATGTTAAGTTTAAAAGAGGAAAGTGAACATTTTGGAAACCTAGAAATGCATGGAAATGGAAATGGGAAATGGAAATGAACATTTAAAACTTGAAATGTAAGAAAATGGCCAGTAAACAGAGCCGATCGAAATTTTTAGGAAACTTGGAAATGACCCTAAAATGATGAGTTTTAAAGTTTTAAATAGGAGATTAAGGCTAAGGGGCCTTAAAAGAAAAAGATGGTAAGATTTGACACACAAACGGGCTAGGAAAAGTGGCCTGAAGATGGCACTTAGGGCCTATGGAAATGGCGCCATGTGCAAGAGGCATGGGCCTGGGTTCGAGTCACAAGGGAAGCAATTAAATGAAGGTTTTAATTTTGCTTCCAGAAGGCTGAGGTGGACGGCACATGTGTTTAAAAAGAGAGGTGTTTTATTTTCATAAATATTCGATTAAAAAGGTGATAAATAAAAGATTTTAAAATTGGACTATTTAAAAGAGATAAATATTGGATTAAACTCTTTTATTTATGATAATTAAAGGATAAAGTTATCAACATAGAAGAGTGGTGGCCAAGTAAAGGACTCTAGCTAGTAATTTTGGCTATAAAAGGAAGAGTAAGGCTATTCTTCATTCATTCTTTTCTCTTCAAGAAAACCTCTCTAGAAATTCTCTAAAATTTCTCCTATTCTCTTTCTGCGAATTTTCTCTACCATTATTCTCTTTTTCTCTTTTCTTTTCTTCTTCATTCTTCTCCTCTCAATATTCCAAAAGCCGAAAGCTTGCTAAGATCAAGGCCATAGCTGAATCTCTGAAGGTTGAAGTGAAGATGCAATCGATTTCTTCAAGTAAGGGTAAGATTAGGTTAGATTCTCATTCTATTTCTTTTAAGGCTGTCGAAATTAAGATTCTAATACCCTTAATATCTATTGCCGAAGAGATCTTCCGGGATTTACTAAGTGTCGACTACAAGGAAGGGGAAGTTCTTTTCCCGAAGGTACACCATAGGCCGCATGTTCCCTAGTTATTCGGTGAATTTTGGGATTTAAGAATCTAAGGTAAGTCATATTTAACATTCGGCTAAGGGTTAATTGTTGTAAATAAATGTTAGAAATGGATCTAACATGTAGTTATAGGGATTTTGACAGAGGGATACAAGGATTTCGGGATTTGAGAATTTCAAGGTAAGTTTTAAGTATACTAATCCTACTAGGATTTGGATTTATGGTCGAATGGTTTTTATTAAAATAGTAAGTGATTAATCAAATGTAGGAACTTGAGATCTAAATCTGTAGACCATTCTTCGGGATTTTAAGGACTCTATTAAGAAAATCAGGTGTGTACCCTACTAACCTTCAATAAATTACGTGGTAATTATTAAATATATGAATATGTATCAGTATGTGAATGTGGTTAAGTACCACAAATGTGGTAAGGAGTACCCAGGTATGTTTCCTACTTTTGATAGGATTATGAATGTGATATACTTTGAACATGTGATTAGTAACATGAATGAAAATTAAGTATATGGAATATGTTATAAAATAATTGGGGCATTTGGGATATATGTGAAGGAAGAAAGTGAAGGTGTTGACTTCGGTCTCACCAACGAAGGTGTTGGTTTCGGCCTCACCAACGAAATATGGTGGCTACGGCCCCATTGCGTGAATATGGTAACCGGTTACATTATTTGAATATAGTGTCTAATGACACAACGTAAGTGGGCGATGAGCACGCCGATCGCAAATGCGATCGCTTTCGATGGTGTGTAGCGGATGGAGGATTGACTTAGTAGTCCCCACGGTGTATACAAAGTTGGTACGGGTGGTGTGTGTAGCGGATGGACAAATAGGCTTGGGTTTGGGTTGCATCATCCTTTATTTTGTATGAACATGAAATTGATATGACTTGTATGCCCGATTTGTTGAAAATTAGTCTGTGTACACATTGAGTCTCAGTGGACTCACCTCGTTGGGGAATTATTTTTCGTGTGATGAGCGGTAATGGACCTGGGTCGGCAGGAGCTAAAGGTGGCCATGCATCACATGAAGGATTTAATTAGAAAGTGGACTTTATTAAATTTTAGTACTTTAGATTTTATTTTGGGTTTGAATGATGTAATAAGGCCATAAGGCCCAGTTGGATTTTCTTTATTTCTGTTTATTTTTATTTGATTATGATTCAATTTATTTTTAATTAAAGTTAAGAGAATTTATTTCTTTTAAAATAATAAGCCCTAAAATTATTTTGTCACCTTATTTAAGTTGGGTTTTCAAAATTTATTAAATGGGTTCCAATTTAAGCCCAACCTAAAACAATGTTTCCTAAAATTTACAATTTTTCTCTAAGTAACCAAGAATTTGAAAACCGGTTTTACTTAAGGAACATACGAGATCCTGTTGAGCTCGTGGGTGGGTGTGGGTGTTTCAGATTTAGTATCGAGCCCGCTTTTAAACTCTCGGCTGTGGGCTAAGGCCCAAAACGTTTTCAAATCGAGCCAAAAGAGTTTTTATGAAAGTATGTTTGAAATAAGCAGGTTTTCTGGCATGGCACCTAAGTCTCCGACCCGCAGTCCACCAGGTAAGTACCCCTAACTCTATGTGTGATTATGTGATTTATATATTGGTAGAAAAGGCATGGAACGTAGAATAGTGTGATAGGAACTTGAACCCTAGGATTAGACTACTCAAACACAAAACACATAAGACTTAATACACTAAACAAACCTATGGCTAAGTCACTGAGCTAGGGTGTGGTAACCCCTGTGCGCATGTCTAGGAATGGTTTCGGTGGGAGCTTGGTACTTAAGCAGTCCGCGTAACTCACCTCCTCTCCACTCGAATCCTACCTGGTGCGTAGCTTTGGTTCACCCCACCAAAGAGGGCTCACCATAGGCCAAACATAATGACTAAAACCCAAAGGGAACTAGCCATGTTTTAAAAAAAAAAAAAAAAAAAAAAAGAGAACAAAACAACAAACCCTAGTTTTAAAATTCTTAAAACTTTCTTTTAAATTTGTAAAAACTATCTTTACAAAATTTCCTAAAAATTTACGATTTGTGAAAATTACAAAAATGCCCTTAGTGGTAAAATTACCAAAATACCCTTGATTTACAAAATGTCAAACTTTTCAACGGTCTTGCTAAAACTTCATTATTTTATAAATGTTCAAATTGCAAACTATCAAAAATATCTTGATTTTGGAAAATTACTAAATTGCCCCCTAACTTACAAAAATTACCAAAATGACCTGTTTTCCAAAATTTTTGCAACATCACCGTTTTGGAAAATAAAAGTCTCAAAAAGAACCCTCAAAGTTTTACAACTTCTAAAATATCCCTGATTTGTTAACTTTTACAAATTTACCCCAGTTTGCAAAAATTACCGAAATACCCCCAGAGGCCAAAAATTTCCAAAATACCCCCGGATTTCAAAATTTTTCCAAATTACTCCGGGACTTTGAAATTACCAAAATACTTTTTGACAAAATCACCAAGGAACTTTTTCTTTTGAAAAATTACAAATATGCCCACAGAGGACAAAATTACGAAAATACCCCTGGGTAGTGGAAAAACAACAACAATGAAAACTACAACATTTCTCTAAATGAACGAAAGTTCATAATTGGTTGAGGAATGTGAACGTGACTTTCTGAATAGTGAACTTGAGCTGAGAACTTTGTTTGATCGAAAGAACCACTTTTAAACATCTCTTTTCATAAAACTGTTCGCGGTTAATCAGTGAAACAAAAGTTTTGATGCATAAAACTCGTTAACTGATTAAATCGCGACGTTAGAAATAAGTTCTAGGGACGTGAACTTAGAGATTGTGCCTAGAAAGTATGATGGTTCTATTAAGATCAGAGTGCGCAGCGTAAGCATAGTGCGGTGAGAGAAGGATGGTACGATTTGTTAGTAAGTAATTTCGAGGACGAAATTATTTTTAAGGAGAGGTAGAACTGTAACATCCTAGATTAGGGGTTATGCGTTTGTGCATAATTCATGAGTTAGTAGGTTTTGGCAGTGTTTGGAAGTGTATTAAGGGTTTTTAGACTTCTAGGATGGAAGAAGAAAGCTTTGGAAAATTATTAGTTTTTAAGTAAAAAGGGGAGCTAGGTAAATGAGGCTTTAAAAGAAACTCCGTGTGAAGCATGACACAAGGAACCATGTGGTAAAATGGCATGTTTTATGAATTATGAATGTGTTATGTGAATTCTAGAAATAATGAAATGTATGGAAATGTATGGAAATGTAAGGAAATGTAAGGAAATGTATGGAAATGTAAGGAAATGCAAGGAAATGTAAGGAAATGTAAGGAAATGTCTTGTCTTGGAAATGTAGGGAAATGTCCTGAAAATGTATGGAAATGTTAAGTTTAAAAGAGGAAAGTGAACATTTTTGGAAACATAGAAATGCATGGAAATGGAAATGGGAAATGGAAATGAACATTTCTGGAAACTTGGAAATGTAAGAAAATGGCCATGAAAGAGCCGATCGAAATTTTTTAGGAAACTTGGAAATGACCCTAAAATGATGAGTTTTAAAGTTTTAAATAGGAGATTAAGGCTAAGGGGCCTTAAAAGAAAAAGATGGTAAGATTTGACACACAAACGGGCTAGGAAAAGTGGCTCAAAGATGGCACTTAGGGCCTATGGAAATGGCGCCATGTGCAAGAGGCATGGGCACTGGTTTCGAGTCACAAGGGAAGCAATTAAATGAAGGTTTTAATTTTGCTTCCAGTAAGGTGAGGTGGACGGCACATGTGTTTAAAAAGAGAGGTGTTTTATTTTCATAAATATTCGATTAAAAGGTGATAAATAAAAGATTTTAAAATTGGATTATTTAAAAGAGATAAATATTGGATTAAACTCTTTTATTTATGATAATTAAAGGATAAAGTTATCAACATAGAAGAGTGGTGGCCAAGTAAAGGACTCTAGCTAGTAATTTTGGCTATAAAAGGAAGAGTAAGGCTATTCTTCATTCATTCTTTTCTCTTCAAGAAAACCTCTGCTAAATTCTCTAAAATTTCTCCTATTCTCTTTGCTTAAATTTTCTCTACCATTATTCTCTTTTTCTCTTTTCTTTTCTTCTTCATTCTTCTCCTCTCAATATTCCAAAAGCCGAAAGCTTGCTAAGATCAAGGCCATAGCCGAATCTCTGAAGGTTGAAGTGAAGATGCAATCGATTTCTTCAAGTAAGGGTAAGATTAGGTTAGATTCTCATTCTATTTCTTTTAAGGTCATCAAATTAAGATTCTAATACCCTTAATATCTATTGCCGAAGAGATCTTCCGGGATTTACTAAGTGTCGACTACAAGGAAGGAGAAGTTCTTTTCCCGAAGGTACACCATAGGCCGCATGTTCCCTAGTTATTCGGTGAATTTTGGGATTTAAGAATCTAAGGTAAGTCATATTTAACATTCGGCTAAGGGTTAATTGTTGTGAATAAATGTTAGAAATGGATCTAACATGTAGTTATAGGGATTTTGACAGAGAGGATACAAGGATTTGAGATTTGAGAATTTCAAGGTAAGTTTTAAGTATACTAATCCTACTAGGATTTGGATTTATGGTCAATGGTTTTTATTAAAATAGTAAGTGATTAATCAAATGTAGGAACTTGAGATCTAAATCAGAGATCATTCTTCGGGATTTTAAGGAATCATTAAGCAAATCAGTGTGTACCCTTACTAACCTTCAATAAATTACGTGGTAATTATTAAATATATGAATATGTATCGAGATGTGAATGTGGTTAAGTACCACAAATGTGGTAAGGAGTACCTGGTATGTTTCCTACTTTTGATAGGATTATGAATGTGATATACTTTGAACATGTGATTAGTAACATGAATGAAAATTAAGTATATGGAATATGTTATAAAATAATTGGGGCATTTGGGATATATGTGAAGGAAGAAAGCTGAAGGTGTTGACTTGATCTCACCAACGAAGGTGTTGGTTTCGGCCTCACCAACGAAATATGGTGGCTACGGCCCCATTGCGTGAATATGGTAACCGGTTACATTATTTGAATATAGTGTCTAATGACACAACGTAAGTGGGCGATGAGCACGCGTCGATCGCAAATGATCGCCTTCGATGGTGTGTAGCGGATGGAGGATTGACTTAGTAGTCCCCACGGTTATACAGGTTGGTACGTGTGTGTGTGTGTAGCGGATGGACAAATAGGCTTGGGTTTGGGTTGCATCATCCTTTATTTTGTATGAACATGAAATTGATATGACTTGTATGCCTGATTTGTTGAAAATTAGTATCTGTGTACACATTGAGTCTCATGGACTCACCCTGTTGGGAATTATTTTTCAGTGATGAGCGATAATGGGGACCGGGTCGGCGAGGAGCTAAAGGTGGCCATGCATCACATGAAGGATTTAATTAGAAAGTGGACTTTATTAAATTTTAGTACTTTAGATTTTATTTTGGGTTTGAATGATGTAATAAGGCCATAAGGCCCAGTTTGATTTTCTTTATTTCTGTTTATTTTTATTTGATTATGATACAATTTATTTTTGATTAAAGTTAAGAGAATTTATTTCTTTTAAAATAATAACCCTAAAATTATTTTGTCACCTTATTTAAGTTGGGTTTTCAAAATTTATTAAATGGGTTCCAATTTAAGCCCAACCCAAGACAATGTTTCCTAAAATTTACAATTTTTCTATAAATAACCAAGAATTTGAAAACCGGTTTACTTAAGGAACATACCAGATCCGGTTCAGGCTCGTGGGCCTGGTGTGGGGTGTTTCAGGGACCGTAGCCACCATATTTCGTTGGTGAGACTGAAGTCAGCACCTTCGTTGGTGAGACCGTAGTCATCACCTTCACTTTCTCCCTTCACATATATCCCAAATGCCCCAATTATTGCATATCATTCATACCATACTTAAATTCACATTCATGTCACTTTTCAGAATATAACACATTCATAATCCTATCAAAAGTAGGAATACGTACCTGGGTACCTTTTTGCCACATTTGTGGTACTTAGCCACATTCTCATTCTTATACACATTCATATATTAAAACAGTTATTGCCATAAATATTAAATTGAAAGTTTGTTTGAGTACCAACCTGATTTGCTTAATAGGTTCCTTGAAATCCCGAAGAACGATCTACCGATTTAGATCTCAAATCCTACATAAGTTAATCACTTTAAAAGACCATTCGGCCACTTTTCCAAATACAACTAGGATTTGTATTACTTACCTTAAAATTTCCAAATCAAAGGATTCCTTGCCTTGTATGTCCGTCAAATCGCTATAGTTATATGTTAATTTTAATCTCACATATATTCCATAACTTTTGACCAAATATGTGTATATCTTACCTTAGATTCTTGAATCCCTGATGATCTCTCCCTTGTAGTCGATAGCACTAGAAATCCCGAAATACTCCTTATAGTTTCGCCACAATAATAATAACATTAATCCCTATTTCTCGGCAAAGAAGAGAATAAATCAATAACCACAAGATCCTTACCTTAAGTGTTGAATTCGACAGATCTATCCTGACACCACTTCAGAGATTCGGCTTTGGCAGAATTTCAGCTAGGTTGGATTTGGTTTTGAAAAAGAAGAAGAAGAAGAAAAGAAAAAGAAAGATGAGGCTAGAGAATTCTGCTAGACAAAAAGAAAAGAGAAAAGAGCCCTAAAAATTTTGGCGAGAGATGAGGAGGAAGCAAAAATTGATGAGTAGCCCTCTGTCCTCCTTTTATAGCCGAAAATATCACCCTAGGAGAGTCCCTTACTTGGCCACCACTCCTCTTTCATCATCTATTTTATTTAAAATAAACTAGAGAAAATCCTTATTATCTCTTCCAAATAATCCAAATTAAAAATCCCTTATTTATCTCTTTTTAATCATGTATTTATGGAATTAAAACACCCCCTTTTTCCAACTCATGTGCCGTCCACCTCATAGCCTGGGGAGCAAAATTAAAACTTCATTTATTTGCTTCCTTGTGACTCAACCAGTGCCCATGCCTCTTGCACATGGCGCCATTTCCATAGGCCCTAAGTGCCATCTTCAGGCCACTTTTCCTAGCCCGTTTGTGTGCCAAATTTCTCCAACTTTTTCTTTTAAGGCCCTCTTGCCTTTATTTCCTATTTTGAACCTTAAAATTTGACATTTCTGCATCATTTCTAAGTTTCCTAAAATTTTCGATCGGCTCTGTTTACTTGCCATTTTCTTACATTTCCAAGTTTCCAGAAATATTCATTTCCATTTCTGAATCATTTCCAAAAATGTTCAAGTTTCCAAAATGTTCAGGTTTCCAAAAATGTGCACTTTCCATTTTTGAACCATTTCTTTACATTTCTCAGTTTCCTAAAATGTTCATGTCCTAATGCATTTCCAGGTTTCCAAAATATTCATTTCCAATCATTTTCATACATTTCTGAGTTTCCAAAAATATCAAAAATTTATTCATAAGACTAAAGACTTGTCATTCATACAATTTAAACCAGAAATGCATAGGCCCTTTCTAGGATGTTACAGTTCTACCCCCCTTAAACAAAATTTCGTCCTCGAAATTTCCTAACGAATAATCGTATGGTCTAACTCACCCCACTATGCTACTGCTGCGCACTCTGATCTGAAAGAACTATCATACTTTCTAGGCACATTCTCTAAGTTCACTTCCAAGGTTTTAGTCACCTCACTAGCAATACAAGAATAAGCTAACCCTATGACAAGCAAAGCAATTAAGGGTATTCTAGAAATAAGGAACGTACCCGTGGTCACATCCGGCACATATTCCTCCTTGCGACGGCCAACTGCATAAACCAACCTTGGTTGCCTCGCGTCTGCCCCTTCAGCACCTCTCCTTGGTGATTCACGTCCACGGTCTGAACCATTTTCTCCATGGTTCGGTCCACGACCTTGCTGAGGCTGCTGTCCGCCTCTACCAACCTGACTAGCATTCTGAGCTGCCGGTCGACTCTCATCTAGCAGCTTGAGGCAATCCTTAAGCATATGGTCCTTGGACCCACACTTGAGACATCGTCCCGTCTTTTTCCAACACTCTCCCAAGTGCTTCTTTCCACAATGCTCACAAGGGCGAGCGTCTGCCACCGGCACTAAACTTGTTGATTTTGTGGCCCATCAACTCTAGGCCTCTTATTCCCGCATTTATCCGGACGATCCAAAACCTCTTTCTCGGCCTAATCCGATCATTGTTACGCCTTACGAATTCTTAATTCCTTCACCACTTTAGCCTTTTCCACTAACGCAGAAAAATTCCCGCTCCGATGCGGTGCTATCAACAATCTTAGATCATCCCTTAACCCGTCCTCAAAATGGACACAATGTTCATGCTCGGTTGCCACAACTCCTCGAGCATAGCGGCTCAACCTCGAAAATCCGCCTCATATTCGGCGACCGACTTGCTCCTTGCACTAGCCCCGGAAAAGCTATCCTCTCGCTCATCAATGTACCGGTTCCCACATACTTCTTTTGATACGCTTCTTTAGCGCACTCCCGTGTCGAATCCTCACCGTGGCACCATCCCGCCTGATTAACCACCACCGATACGCTTCATCGCGTAAATGCTGCCACCATCCCTTTCAACTTCTCCTCGGGGTCAAGTCGAGCACATCCATGATGCGCTCGTTGCTTCCAACCAAGATCACCGGTATCTTGGGTGCTACTCGCAACACTCCACGAAACATCTCGGCTCCATTAGCTCGGGAGCCGTTCGAGCACGACTTACGGGTTCTGAATTTCCTCCCGCACCACCACCAATTCAAAACTTCGCGGCCACGACTGCGACACGAAGATCTTCCCCGTCCTCGAGCTCTCGCTCAACATTAACAAATGGGGTGGTGGTGGCGGTGGTATCTCATTGTCGTAATCGGACCGATCTAACGGGTTCGACCTAGTCATTCTTTCTCTACCTCTTCTACGTCGACCACGTCCTCTGGAGCTCATTTCTAGCGTCGAGATCTGATTTGAAAGTTTTATGTATTAGTACTTTGGTTTCACTTGTTTACTCGCGGAGAAATTTTATGAGAAGGGATTTAAGAGTGGTTCTTTCGTATTCATACAAACACACAGTCTTTTCCATTCATTCATTCATCCATCAAACAAGTATGAACTTTCGTTCATTCAGAGAAACGTTGTAATTTTCATTATTGTTGTTTTTCACTACCCAGGGGTATTTTCAAATTTTGTCGTACAGGGGTATTTTCGTAATTTTTGTGGAAACGCGTTCCTTGGTGCTTTTGTCAAAAAGCATTTTGAAAACTTCAAAGTTTTGGAGTAATTTGGAAAAATTTTGAATACCGGGGGTATTTCGGTAATTTTCGACCTCAGGGGTATTTTGGTAATTTTTCACAAACTGGGGTATATTTGGAAAAACTAACAAATCGGGGATATTTCAAAAGTTGTAAAATTTTGTGGGTTCTTTTTGTGATTTAACCTTTCAAATGGTGATGTTGCAAAAATTTGGAAATCGTAGTCATTTTGGTAATTTTATGAGTTAGGGGCAATTTTGTAATTTTTCCAAAATCAGGGTATTTTTGATGGTTTGCACGTTAGGGTTTATGAACATTATAAAATAATGGAGTTTTGACAAAACCATTGAAAAGTTCGACATTTTGTGGATCAAGGGATTTGGTAATTTTGCCACTAAGGGCATTTTTGTAACTTTCACAAATTAGAAATTTTTCAAAAAGATTTTGTAAAGATGGTTTTCGAAAATTTAGTAAAGTAATTTTAAGAGTTTTGAAAACTAGGGTTTGTTGTTTTGTTCTTTTTTTAAAAAAAAATGGCTCGTTCACTTTCGGGTTTTAGTCATTATGTTTAGCTTTATGACCAAGCCCCTTTGGTCGAGTGGTGAACCAAAGCTACGCACGAGCGAGATTCAATGGAGAGGAGGTGAGTCACACGATCGCTTAAATACCAAGCTCCCATCGAAACCATTCCTAGACATGCGCCACGAGAGGTTGCCACACTCACGAGCCCTCTCGAGTTAGGGTGAACCGAAGCTACGCAGCGGTAGGATTCTGCGAAGAGGAGGTGAGTCACTAGGGACCGCTTAAATACCGAGCTCTTCCTGATCCAATCCTAGACATGCGTGCGGGGTTACCACACCTATCTCGACAGTGACTTAGCCATAGGTTTGTTAAGTTCATTAAGTCTTATGAGTTTCATGTGTTTGAGTAGTCTAATCCTAGGGTTCAAATTCCTATCACACTATTCTACGTTCCACGCCTTTTCTACCCCTATATAAATCACATAATCACACATAGAGTTAGGGGTACTTACCTGGTGGACTGCGGGTCGGAGACTTAGGTGCCATGCCAGAAAACCTGCTTAATTTCAAGGAAAATCATTTTGGCTCGCTTTGAAAATGTTTTGGGCCTTAGCCCACAGGCCGAGAGTTTAAAACTAGGCTCTGATACCAAACTGAAACACCCCACACCCGACCCACGAGCCTGAACCAGATCTGGTATGTTCCTTAAGTAAACCGGTTTTCAAATTCTTGGTTACTTAGAGAAAAATTGTAACTTTTAGAAAACATTGTTTTGGGTTGGGCTTAAATTGGAACCCATTTAATAAATTTTGAAAATCCAACTTAAATAAGGTGACAAAATAATTTTAGGGTTTATTATTTTAAAAGAAATAAATTTACTTAACTTTAATCAAAAATAAATTGTATCATAATCAAATAAAAATAAACAGAAATAAAGAAAATCCAACTGGGCCTTATGGCCTTATTACATCATTAAAACCCAAAATGAAATTTAAAGTACTAAAATTATATAAAGTCCAAATTTCTAAATAAATTCTTGAGTGATGCATGGCCACCTTTAGCTCATGCCGGCCGGTCCATTACTTGCTCATCACACGAAAAATAATTCCCAGTGAGTGAGTCCTGAGACTCAATGTGTACACACATACTAATTTTCAACAAATCGAGCATACAAGTCATATCAATTTCATGTTCATACAAAATAAAGGATGATGCAACCCAAACCCAAGCCTATTTGTCCATCCGCTACACACACACCCATTACCAACTTTGTGCAAGTGGGACTACTAAGTCGACCCTTCATCCGCTACACACCATCCAAGGCGATCATTTGCGATCGATGTGCTCATTGCCCACTTACGTTGTGTCTTTAGACACTATATTCGAATAATGTAACCGGTTACCATATTCAATTAATGGGACCGTAGCCACCATATTTCATTGGTGAGACCGAAGTCAAGCACCTTCGTTGGTGAGACCGTAGTCATCACCTTCACTTTCTCCCTTCACATATATTCCAAATGCCCCAATTATTGCATATCATTCATACCATACTTAAATTCACATTCATGTCACTTTTGAGAATATAACACATTCATAATCCTATCAAAAGTAGGAATACGCACTGGTACCTTTTGCCACATTTGTGGTACTTAGCCACATTCTCATTCTTATACACATTCATATATTAAAGCAGTTATTGCCATAATATATATATTGAAAGTTAGTGTGAGTACACACCTGATTTGCTTAATAGGTTCCTTGAAATCCAGAAGAACGATCTACCGATTTAGATCTCAAATCCTACATAAGTTAATCACTTTAAAAGACCATTCGACCACTTTTCCAAATACAACTAGGATTTGTATTACTTACCTTAAAATTTCCAAATCAAAAAGGATTCCTTGCCTTGTATGTCCATTTTAAATCGCTATAGTTATATGTTAATTTTAATCTCACATATATTCCATAACTTTTGACCAAATATGTGTATATCTTACCTTAGATTCTTGAATCCGGATGATCTCTCCTTGTAGTCGATAGCACTAGAAATCTCGAAATACTCCTTATAGTTTCGACCACAATAATAATAACATTAATCCCTATTTTTCGGCTTAAAGAAGAGAATAAATCAATAACCACAAGATCCTTACCTTAAGTGTTGAATTCGACAGATCTATCCTGACACCACTTCAGAGATTTGGCTTTGGCAGAATTTTAGCTAGGTTGGATTTGGTTTTGAAATAGAAGAAGAAGAAGAAAAGAAAAAGAAAGATGAGGCTAGAGAATTCGGCTAGACAAAAGAAAAGAAAAAGAGCCCTAAAAATTTGGCGAGAGATGAGGAGGAAGCAAAAATTGATGAGTAGCCCTCTGTCCTCCTTTTTATAGCCAAAAATATCAGCTAGGAGAGTCCCTTACTTGGCCACCACTCCTCTTTCATCATCTATTTTATTTAAAATAAACTAGAGAAAAATCTTTATTATCTCTTCCAAATAATCCAAATTAAAAATCCCTTATTTGTCTCTTTTTAATCATGTATTTATGGAATTAAAACACCCCCTTTTTCCAACTCATGTGCCGTCCACCTCATAGCCTGGGGAGCAAAATTAAAACTTCATTTATTTGCTTCCCTTGTGACTCGAACCCAGGCCCATGCCTCTTGCACATGGCGCCATTTCCATAGGCCCTAAGTGCCATCTTCAGGCCACTTTTCCTAGCCCGTTTGTGTGCCAAATTTCTCCAACTTTTACTTTTAAGGCCCTCTTGCCTTTATTTCCTATTTTGAACCTTAAAATTTGACATTTCTGCATCATTTCTAATTTTCCTAAAATTTTCGATCGGCTTTGTTTACTAGCCATTTTCTTACATTTCCAAGTTTCCAGAAATGTTCATTTCCATTTCTGAATCATTTCCAAAAATGTTCAAGTTTCCAAAATGTTCAGGTTTCCAAAAATGTGCACTTTCCATTTTTGAACCATTTCTTTACATTTCTCAGTTTCCTAAAATGTTCATGTCCTAATGCATTTCCAGGTTTCCAAAATATTCATTTCCAATCATTTTCATACATTTCTGAGTTTCCAAAAATATCAAAAATTTATTCATAAGACTGAAGACTTGTCATTCATACAATTTAAGCCAGAAATGCATAGGCCCTTTCCAGGATGTTTCCAGGATGTTACAGGTCAAAAGAAAATTTATTTTAATATTATATTATAGTCTTTGGTATGATAGAGATGACGTATGAAAATTTTGGTAAGAAAAGTTTTACCTATTATATGTTTAATTATTAGAAAGGATGTAACAGCCCAATTACGACTCTAATCGGAACGATGGTTTCGGGACCACGAATCCGAGTTAGAAAAATAATTTTAAATTTTTATTTAATATTTATGATATATGTTTAAGCATGTGTTAGAATATTGTGTGATAATTTGATTGTTTATATGTTTAATTTAAGAAAAAGGATTAAATTGTTTAAGAGGTAAAAGTGGCCTTTATTTAAATTGGAAGGGTTTAATTGGCTTGATTTCTTGCATGTGTGGACTTGCACGTCAAATTGCCCTAAAAATTCTAGTAAGTGGACGGCATGGTGATTATTTCATGTATTTAATTCATTTTCTTTTTAGGTGTGATGTTATATTAATATTATAATATGATACCATTAAAATAAGAAAAAAAACAAATAGATAATATCATCTTCTTCTCTCATCATCACCGAAACTAGAAGAAGTAGAGTGGGGGTTTGAGCTCTCACATATTCGGTTAATGCATGTTCTAATAAGGTGAGTAATTTCACTTGGTTTTTGTTAATTTTAGCATTTTTGAAGTTGTTGACATGAGATCTATCTAGCTATACCCGAATTTTTGGATTTGGTACTAAAAATCTAATGTTGCCATGGATGGAAATTTGAGGTTAGAGTGGTTAATGATAGAATAGTATAAAAGTATGTTTGATTAACAAGATTTTTTTTTGGAATTTCGTTGTAGCTTAGTATAAGGAAGGATTCACAAAAAGGAAAATTTTAGAGGATTAAATAGAATAATAAATGGAAGAAATGAGTTACTAGAGGGGTTTGTGAACATTCTACCCCTTAACAAGAGAGGTAAAATACTTACTATTTTGTATTTCGAACTATAAGGACTAAGTTGTAAACAATGTAAATGTTGGGGGATAAAATAGTAAATTTCAAAATATTGAATTTATGGATTATATTGATTAGTAATGTTATTAAATGAGTTTAATTGAAATTTTTAGATCTAGAACAAAAGGAAAAAGAATTAGACCGGGAAAAGCTAAGTTGAGCGATTAGTCGAGAAGTCGATCCGTCGATATCTGAGGTAAGGTTTAAGCAATTTAGTTAATTCGATGTCTATCTATATATATGTGAATCCATGTAAATATCGGTAAAGTATGGAAATGGGCATATTGCTAGAATATGGAGATTATGAATTGAATACATAGTCATGGTTGACTTTATTTGTTCTTCTTTAGAACTTTGGTTATAAATTCATGAGATGCATATATATATATATATATATATATATATATATATATATATATATATATATATATATATATATATATATACATATCTAAAATATAAAAATATTTGTTTTAATAGTTAATGATGCGCTTAGATTGAAGGATATTAAACTATGACATGAAAGTTTGTAATTATAATTTGGTTGTATGTTTTGGGAATAGTAGAATAAAATGTTTCTAATTGAGGTATGGATTCATTAAGTTATGTTTATATGTTTTTGCAGCAAATTAGATCTTGACTATTCTTATAAAGGGTGCTAAGTGTACAAATACAGAACTGGGCACTAAGTGTACGATACCTGCTATATTGCACTAAGTGTGCGGAAATGTTAAGTAATGGCTCTATGTGAGCGATGCGTTACGAGAAATGTTAAGTAACGGCTCTATGTGAGCGATACGTTCCAAGAAATGTTAAGTAACGGCTCTATGTGAGCGATACGTTACGAGAAATGTTAAGTAACGGCACTAAGTGTGCGATACGTTACTAAATTTTATTAACAAGTGTGTAGGTATGAGGTTCGTTAAAAGATTTCTATTAATATGATCAAGTATACGGAAATGTACAAGTATATTATCACATGTTATGCACGAATGGTTAAGTTTGGAGAGGTAAGTAAACTAGAGGTATGAATTATACCAATTATCTTAAGACTTTTGGTAGCTTGAAATGTAAGTAGAAGATTTGGGTAAGTATATGACATGTACATTAATTATTTATTATGTGATGATGGTATATGGAAATTATTATAAGCATACGATGTGGATATAAATTCAACTTTTAATTTTTTTGGGATATTCGGTATGGATGTTATCAATGAGTTAGGTTTTGAAATCTTGAATAAATTTATATCTATATGAGTGTAAATTGCTTAAAACTTACTAAGCTATATTAGCTTACTTGGTGTGTTTATTTCATTGTTTTATAGATTTTTGAAGTCGAGGCTTGAGCTCGGGGATCCACATCATAGTCAATCGCACTATCACTAAGCTTTGGTATCTTATGAGATGTAACTCTTTTGAATCTTATGACATGTATAGACTATGTCTCTTTCGGCTTATTTTTGAATGGTGTGTATACGTATAAAGCCATGTGAAAATGGCTATACTTTTTTGTATAAGTATGGTTAATGTATGGAGTTTAAATGAAATGGAGTAAGGATGTTATAAACTAGTTAACCATACTTTACAATGAAACAGTTTTTGGTTAATAGCAGTAACGTGATTTTGAAAAATCACCAAATGTAGGAGAAATGGAATTAGAGAGTGAATAAGATATAGAATAAAATGTTATTTTGTCTATTTTTACATGAAAGAAACAGAGTAGGCAAAGGAATTTTATATTATGAGATATTTAAATTTTAGTGAGACTGGTTCTGAATGACTTTGTGATTCATTGTTCTGTCTTGGAAAATTTGTTATAAATTGTACAAAAATAATGAGTCTATTTTTGATTGGAATAAACAAGAACATTATTGAAATTCTGTACAATGAGATAACTAAGTTTTTGTAAATATAGGTCAGAACCATCAAATAGTGAAACAGGGGAAACTTTAATGAATAAACTGTACTAATTGGCCATATGAAAAATTCTAGAAAATTATGGTAAGAAGATACATGAGTCTAGTTTCAAGTGAAATTTACGGATCTAAATTTCGAGTTTCGTAACTCAAGTTATGGTCAATTTAGTCAACATGATGCAGTTGGACAGTTTTAATTTTTATGCCCCGAATTAGTAGTCAAGTCTAGTAATGCCTCATACTCGACTCCGGCAACGGTCTCAGGTAAGGGGTGTTACAAAAGACCAAATTGTATAAAGTGCAAAATTTGAATTCTAGTAGCTAGAGGGATTAAGTAGCTATGGAATTCAAAATTTGAGGTCCTTATAAGGTAAATAGATCATTAGGAGAAGTTAGTAGATAATTATGATGATTCATCCATTGAAATTTAAGAAAAGAAAAGGACTAAATTGGAAAATGGAAAAAAATAAAAGATGATAATTCTTTAAAAGACAAAATATCATCTTATTTCATCATCTTCCCAAAATTATTTTCATGGAAACCCTAGCTAAGAGAAAAGAATTCAAGCAAGCTAAATTGGGTAAGCATTCTTGTCCCGATTTTAGTAATTTTTATATTTCTGAGAATGTAATAACCTAATCTCGCTATTTTGGGGATTAATTTGCAAAGTTATCAAATTATTAAAATTTTTCCATGGATGAGTACGTTGAAATTTTGAAGTTTATAGGAGAAAATGAAAGGTTGTTGATAGATAAACAACTTTTGTAATGTGAATTTTGATGAAATTGTGATTTAGAGACTAAATTGTAAAGATGTAAAATTATGAAAAAATTTTGATTTTTGTGAAACACGTGGACTGTTATTATTATATGAAAAATTTGGTTAGGCTTGTAATAAGGGTTAAATTGCATGAATTTCATTTTCCGAGCCTTGGGACAAAATTGTCCTTAATTAAAAAGTATAGGGGCAAAATGATAATTTTGCCTAGAATGTGAATTGAATTGGTTATGAATTATATTAAATCGAGTTAAATTTAATCGTATAGATCCAAATAATTTAAATACAAAGTTAGATCGTGGAAAAGAAAAAGTGTCGGATTAGTAGATTTCAAATACACGAACATTTGTCAAAAAAGATCATATAAATTGTGTACATTTATATGATTGAATTGAATATTATATATGTAAATTGTGTAAATGCTATATGTATGAAATTGATTACATATCTGATAATGTCTGATAAATGATAATTCCCGTTTGAATAAATGGAATTCGATGGATACAAAATTTTCCCGTATTGGTTGTGGTCCTACATTTGTTGCGGACACACATAGCTCGAAAGAGCATCCCGTTATAAGCCCTCTCAAGCTTCCCGTTATATGGTTCCTGCGAGCTTCCCTTTAATAGCTCTTCAGAGCATCCCGTATGTTTGTGATTCTGCATGTGTTGCAGACACACCACAGCTCTTATGAGCGTCCTGTTATATGGCTCTTCGTGAGCTTCCCGATTAAAGGCTCTTTGTGAGCTTTCCGATATGGCTCGCTTGAACTTCCCGACATATGGCTATCTGGAGCTTCCTAATTAATGGCTCTTTGGAGCTACCTATTATTAGATCGCATGAGCTTCCTAAAGATGGCTCTTCTGAGCTTCCTATTATACAGTCCGACTAAGCTTCCCGTTACATGGCTCACATGAGCTTCCTGTTATATGGCTCGAGAGAGTGCTTCCTGATTATGTGCTTTAATGAGCACTCCCAAATATGAATTGACGAATTACAGTTTGTAACTTCAAGTGTACTACTTGTGTATCCATCGATGTTTATAATAAATTCAATGGGTAAAGTTTTGACATGGAATAATCTGAATTTGATATGAATTATTATGTAAAAGCACATGATATATGAATATAAGATGTGGAAAGCTTATGTTTATGAAAATTATTACATGATGAGCTCATCTTTGAGTTTTGATGTTTACATGAAATGCATGACTAACAAGTTTCTTGAGATTATATGTGATTAGACTAATTGCAAAGTTTCTTTGGATGAATTTTTGCTTGCTTAATTTAATTGTAAATAAATGGTAAGTTAATTTCCCATTATACGAACTTACTAAGCATCAAATGCTTACTTTGTTCTATTTCCTCTATTTTTTAGTACTCGAAAGCTCGTGAAGGTTGGAAGCTGGTCAGAGATACATCATACTGTCCATTGGCTCATTTCGGTATAAATAGAAAAATTTTCTTTGGGCATAATGGCATGTTTAGGTTAATATACTAATGTTGATAATTGACTGTTTTGGTTGTAATTAGCCATTGGAATGGCTAGTGATGGCATGTTTTGATCTATATATATATATATGAGACTATATTATGTTTGGTATGTATGTGCTTGGATTGGTTGGATTGGTATATTAGGTATAAACATGCTTAAATGATTATATGGTCAATTTGGTAAGTTGGATACTTGAATAAATGTGATAATATATCATGCATAGCACTTGGTTTTTAGCTTGACTTGAAGGTTAAGAATTGGCTTGGGATTGTGTTTAAGTGTTAATGTAGGTGGAAAACAAGTTTGGGTGAGAAATAGGGCTTAGAAATGGCCCTATTTTGTCCACACGGGCAGAGACATGGGCGTGCCTCTCAGTCGCGTGTGACACACGGACTAGCACATGGGCCTGTGTCTTAGTCATATGTCCCTTGCATCTTTTTAATTACAAAACAGAATGCTCAGGTATTTTCACAGGGGCAGAGACACGGGCATATGTCTCAGCCATGTGTGGCACACGGGCGTGTGGCTTTGCCGTATAGCCCCTGCACCTAATTAATGTAAATTAAAATGTTCACACGGCCCAGCACACGGACGTGTAGCTTAGCCGTGTGACCCAAGTCAGTAACCACCCTAATTTGGACACGGGCTGGGACACGGACGTGTGTTCCCTGCACCCAAGAAAAATATTGAAATTTTGTGAAAAATTCTCTGAGTACCTGGATTAGTCCCGACTTATTTCTATTGCATATTTTGGGCCTCGAGGGCTCATATAAGGGACAATATTACTATTTATGATTGATTTCTTATATAAATGAGAAATGATAGGAAATATCTATATTTGATCTATTTATTCCGGTAATGCTCTGTAACCCTGTTCCGGCAACGGATACGGGTTAGGGGTGTTATCATTTCCATTTGGGTTAGATATAAAATTAGTACCCAAACTTGTCCACTTTTCCTAGATTGGTACCTATGGTTTTTCTTTTGTCCTAGATTGGTACCTGAACTTTTTTCCTGTCCACTAGTTTGGTACTTGAACCTAACGGTGTTTATTTTTTGCTGACATGGTAGCACTGGCCATTCACGTGCTGCCACGTGTCACCCTTTTTAATTTCACACCAAACCCCTTTAATTATTTTTCCTTGAAAATTTTTCTTTTAATTATTTTTCCTTTACAAAAATAATAAAACTTTTTTCTTTTTCATCTAAAACAAATCACGATTTCACGATTCCATTCTTTTTTCATTTTTGTTTCGTTTTCTCCTTTCTATATCTTTTTCTTCTTCTCCCTTTTTTCTTCTTCTAACCTTAGCTGGTGTTGCCATGAATCGCTGCCATCCATGGCCTTTTTCAGTCGATCCGACTATCAAAACCCTTCTCTCTTCCTTGTCTCCTCAAATCTTTTCTTGTATTTCCAAGTAAATCTCATCAAAGCCAAAAGAAAATCAAAGCCAAGAAATTTTAAGTTTTTTTATTTGTTAATAAGATTGAATTTTTGTTCAAGAAAAATATGTAATTGATTATGCAAATTACAAATTATAACAACGAACAACAAAACCCAAATTGTAACATTAACTGAGTCCTACAATTTTCCCCTATTTTAAAACCTAGACCCTAAACCAACTAACTACCAAATCCATACAAAGTCCTACCCTACCTTTTTAGTGCATAAACCACATCCATGGTAGTCACTATATTTCTCCCGGCGTGTTCGATGTATGTGACCGCATCGTGAATGACGTTCTCCAAGAAGAGAATTCCATGGGTTTCCTCATAGATTAAGTCGCTGATACGCTTCATTCCTCCCATACGGGCAAGGCATAGAATTGTCGACTTTGTGATGCCTTAGATGTTGTCACGGAGGACCTTACAGTGGCACTTGGCTCCTTCCTTGCCAAGCCTCTTGCTCCCTTTCCTCTTCCTAACATTTTTTATTAAAAGACAAACGATTTGGATGATAAAATAAGAAATTTTACTAAGATTGAATTTGAGAATATGTTGGGTTCTTTTTTATATTTTTTTAAAATTCTAGGTTATGAACAGATAAAACGATGCAGATATTGAACGAAAAAAAAAAAGAAGAAAAATGAAAGAAATAGAAGTAAGGTAGAAGATGAAGAGGTCAGGTATAAAATGAAACAGATAGTGAAAGAAAAAAATGTAAGAGATAGAAGATGATGGTGACAGGAATAACTTTTAAAGAAAAAATGAAAGAAAAATAATTAAAAGAATAATTTTTAAGGAAAATGAAAGAAAAAATAATTAAATGGGTTTGGTTTGCAATCAAAGAGGGTGACACATGGCAACGTGCAAATGGCTAACGCTGCCATGTCAGCAAAAAATTGACGCCGTTTGGCTCAGGTACCAAACTAGTGGACGAAAAAAATGTCCGGGTATCAATCTGGGACAAAAAAACCATAAGTACCAATCTGGGAGAAGTGGATAAGTTCGAGTACTAATTTTATATTTAATCCAATTCTATTTCCAACTTTCCCGTTTCTTCCAATATATGCAATCTTACGATCTCTCCCAATTCATTCCCTTAATTATTCTTAATTTTGGGTCACTAGAAAATCAGGTGTTACAACTCCCTCCTTAAAAAGAAATTTTGTCCCCACAATTGCACGTCACGCTAACATTGGAGGTGGACTAAGGGGTATTTCTTTATTCTTATGGTTTACTACACATTCATCCATCCCACTTACACGTTCTCTTAACTTGGTTCCCTTTGTACACTCTCATTACTTTTCAGTTCCGCTCATTTAGTGGATTCCTTCTATACTTAATGAAGTAGAGGTTCCCATTTCTTTCTAGATATCTAGTTACTTTGCTTCAAGTATTCTTCGTCCTATTATGTCTCCTCACTTTCTTAATTTAGTAAACATTCTATGGCAAACACCACTTACCTATCAACCCTTCACTTTATCATTGGCGGATGCTTCCGCAAATCCTAAATTTGCTTACACTCTAACTCTGCCTATTTTGTAAATCCTTAACAATAGTGAATCTTAGTTGTCAGTTCATAGGCATCTTTTGATCCTGTTGCTACGCACTCTAATCCATAGTCTTTCTCCCAACTTCTAGCTTTAGCAGATGTTCAAAGGTGAGCACCGCTTGACTTAGAAATTTTTTATTCCTGGCGAGACTCCTCGATAATTCTAAGCTCATTCGCATGTTAGCCTTACCCATCGTATGGTCAGTTCCTTCTTTTCATAGGGTAGCCAAGCTAGCCCATGACTGATCTTTTACTACTATTCTTGTAGAGTATCACAGCGACTACCTTGACTCTAAAATCCTACTCCAATGATAACAAATCCTACTCTAAAGGGTTGTTACTAAACAATCCTATGGCTATATTCATTGCAACAGGGCCTACTCCATATTGGACAATAGTTGGTAGATTGCTTGGAAAATACCAATGCAGACAAAGGTCCCACCATCATTTGTGGACTTGAACAGTTTCTTATTACCCATTAAATTTTCTTAACTTCCCACTCTCTCTCGTGGCTATAAATAAACCGGAATACTAAAGGGGAAGTCCATAAACTTATAAGCCTTTGGCTCTATCCGACTTCCACTATCGTTCTTTTATCCTATTTCCTTATTATTGGAGTGCAGTTTCCTTTGCTAGTCCATTACTTAAAGTTCCCAAAACTAATTTCCTTTACCACTACTTTTCATGATCCAAAATCCTATTACTATATAGGGGTTTACCTATTACCTCGAGAAATTTATTTTCCCTACCCTACTTGTGATCTTAGCATGCATCGAGAGAGGTTTTGACCATGCACTTGCACCAACTAACTTACCCTCTCTTGGAGGAGAAGTCTTGTCGTTGGGAATTATATACTAACTTACCCAAAACATAGAGAAAGCCCTTTTCAAGAACCGGAGAGGTTTCTCCCCTGCACCTAATTCATTGCAGTTCCTTTTGTAACATTAGGGTAAGGCTATACCAACATCCTTTATCTTCCCTTTGTCTTTCCTGCTAGGGGTTCATCTATCCCCCGACAATACCTGACACAAGAGTTTTCTTTGGCAGGCCCTAGCGCTGTGACCTAGCACATTCACCGCTACGCCATTCTTCTTATGTGAATCCTACACTTGTCTCGTAGGACTATTAATGGCATCCTTGGGTTGTACATCCCTAAGGATTAATGGGGCCGTTCTTGCTTCTTCCTAAAGATTAGCCAAGAAGTAAGACACAATCAACGCGACTGCCCACTTGACGACTAATAATGCTACATTTCTTTTGTACTTTTCGTCCAATGAAATTTCTTTATCTATTATTTGTACTTTCAGTCTATTTACTTACCTTTCCTCTTCTACATTTATCTATTTGCGCTTCCTTACTAGTAGTTTCCTTGTATCTTTCCAACGTACATTTACTAGAAATTGTACTACCACATTTTCTTATATATACTTTCTACATGTATTTTATACATTCAACTACTGGTACTTACCTTTCAATTCATCAACCCAAGCGTGTATATCACTGTAGCTCTTATAATATCTTAACATTTTGGGGACTTAAGGGACTTAGCAAGTCCAACTGCCATGCACATAGGGGTACTTCTTTCCAATCTTCTAGGTCGGAGATCTAACAAAACCTATATCTTTGATACCACTATAATTGCACAACCTACACTGACCCGTCCACTAGGTTCGGGTATAGAGAATCACAAATGGACCTGTACTTAATTAATAACAGTCTGCAAATAATAACTATCTATTAATGAAATTTTAAAATAATAATTCTTAAAATTGAAGCCCTACGCCATTAATTGTTGGGTCCCTCAATGTTTGTTTACAAAGAACTCTAAACATCTAGCTAAGGTTGTTTTGTAAAAGCCTATTTTTGATCAAATCAGAACAGTGGTTTCGGAACCACAAATCCGAGGTCAAAATATTTATTTTTTATTATTTTAATGTTTACAGCATGAATATGTGATGTTGTGAAAATTTCGTTAAGTAATTTTATCGTTTAAATGGTCACTTTGATAAAAAGAACTAAATTGCATAAAGTGTAAAATACATGTTCTATTAGCTAAAGGTGTCAAATAGCTATAGAATCCTAAAGTTTGGGTCCTTATGTTGTAAATATACTATTAACATGATAGTGGATGATATTGGCTTGGTAAATTTGAAATACTTAATGTTCATTAAGGTTATTTTTGGTAATTGGTAAATAAAAGTTAATTAAATAAAACAAAAGCTTAATTTTATTAGATTATCATCTTCATTAGCCGAAAATTTAAAGGTAAGATTAGCCATGCTTAGGTTTTCATTCGCCCAATGTAACACCCCAAACCCGGCACAAACACCACAACCGGATCTGGCATGTCACTAGGAAAAAGTGTTTGAAACAAATTATAAGTTTTGGAAATTTCTTGAAAGATATAAATCAAAATTTGAAAGTCAAAGTTGGAGAAAACCCATTAGTTAAGTTAAAAGATATTTAGCTAGCCTAGCAATTAGACGTTTGTTTGAAAAACTTAACTATCTCTCGATTATAGGAAATGTGTTTTACCGAATTCGCGAGAAAACCTTTGATTCTAAATTTTAATTTATGAAAAAAAAAATGTTCCATTTTATAGTTATAACTAATGAATAACAAAACTAAACTTAGAAAATCCAAAATTTCCCCAAGTTTGAAGTGGCCTTATTACATATTAAAAATATCCCAAATGGCAATAGCATCTAATAGTTCAAAATAAAGTTTAATAAGTAAACCCTCGAATGGCCACCTCGAGTCCAGCCCAACCCAGTCCAACGAATCATGAGCTACCTGCATTATGTTAAGAAAATAGTGTGAGTCACCAGACTCAGTGTGCAATTATTCCACAAAATTCTACAAGTGGGCTTGAGCCCCAAATCATCATGGAATTATCGTACCATGCACAAATAACCAATATGATAGTCCAACCCAACCTAGTATTCCATCCTCTACACACCACTCTGTACATCCATCCTCATACACACCTGGGGATTTCTACAATTAACCCTCCATCCGCTACACACCTCTTTGGCGATCATCTTTGTGATGCACACACCGCTCAAAGTCCACATAAGTCGTCTAGCCACTTGATTCCACACGTGATTAAATCACCATATCCACAATGAGGCTCCATGCCATCATTAACCGTGACAAAGTCACCAATATGTATACACTTCCCCTTTTAAATCATTTATAACCCAATATCCCATGCACATGTAACATAATGTAAAAGATAGGGAACATATCTTAAAAGATAGGGAACATGATATGACATACATATATCATACTCAACATGCATCCACAAACAGATTATCCACGAGTATTAATAGAAATGGTATACTAACCTGTTTTCTGGTTACCCAACATAGGTAACTCACTCACCACTGCCACTATTTTCGGCTTTCAAGCATAACACATGCATATATAAAGTTAAGGGAATAGTGTGATAATTACACACCTGTAATCTTGAAGAGCTAAACTATCAATCTCACTAACGTCCTCACTCGAAGAGATCACAGCGATCTACTTGTCCTTTTTAGACGCTACCCTACAACCCGGTGGCCAATCCCAAACTGCTGAAACTGCTCGCTTCTTGAATCTAGGGGTAGAGACTACGTGTCCAACCCCTCCTTTACTTCACTGGTACTCGATTCCATAAAATATGATCTTGGTCAGAAGACCCGATTAAATCATTGCATAAGATAATAGCGAAAAATAAATACTTTGAACTAATAAATCCTTACTGAAATCGATAGAACCCGGAGGTTCTACACTTGAGCTAAAAG
Source organism: Gossypium bickii (assembly GCA_025503065.1). Taxonomy (NCBI): domain Eukaryota; kingdom Viridiplantae; phylum Streptophyta; class Magnoliopsida; order Malvales; family Malvaceae; genus Gossypium; species Gossypium bickii. The sequence goes on from CP106712.1 coordinate 31,535,010, forward strand.
ATCGTCGAAGTCCCTACATAATCCCACATTAGATTCGGCCTTACAAACTTGTGGTTAAAAGAAGTGGCCTTAGGCCGAACGAATGATATGAACCTCTTACCCTGGTTGCTCAAAACCAAAAAATCCCTAACAACCTTTACGCTGGCTAAAAAGCAAAAGAGACACGAAGCCAAGCCCTTCATATGTGTGGCCAAAACCCAAGAAACAGAGTTAATGTTTTTGGTTTCGGCAAACCAAAAAGAGAGAAGAGAAAGATTCATAGAGAAAGAGGACCCTTACCACTACCATGAAGAGTCCGATTGAGAGGATTGGAAAGAGAAGAATGACGGTAATTCCTCTAGCAAATTAACAAACGGAAAAAAGTCACCACATAAGAGAAGTTCGGCTTTAGGAGAATAGAAAACGAGAGGAAAACTAAAGAGATGAAATGGGAATAGGTTTCGTCTAAATTAAATGAGGTGAGAATTGAAAAAAGAAAGAAAAGATTAGCGAGAATTCGGCCAAGAGATGGGGCTTGAGAAATAAACGAATAGAAGAAAAAAAAGAATGAATGGAGATGATTAGAAGGTTCGGCTATGGTTCAACAAATGGGAAGCATATTTGGCCACAAGAACAAAAGGATTGTTTCGGCTTTTGAAGGTGAAGTAATCACTTCAGGTTACCCAAGTGTAAAAGAGAGGAAGAGAGAGTTGAGGCTCGGTTTATGAAACAACTAAGTGAAAGTGGAAAAATGAGAGAAGAACAAAAGAAGAGAAATGGATGCTAAAAGAATTCAGCAAGAGAGAAAATACCAGAAAGAAAAACAATAGAAAGGAGAAATGGTTGAGGGAATTCGGCACCCAAAAAAAAAAAGACTTGCATCAAATTACAAAAGAGAGCTCACTACTCCAAACTAGCCTCTCCAAATTCGGGCACCAACACTCCTAAACCGAAACACCCCCTACATGACCGAAAATCCCACCTCTAGAACCCCACATTCGGCCAACAACTCCACCCCTCTCCAAATCCCTTAACTTTCTCTTAACTTCACTCACACCCTCCCATTCAAACAAGTTTGAATGTTTCAACCCCCCTTGATCACTCTCCACCATCCATTCGAATTGTTTGACCCCTTCAACACTCCCCCCTTAAGTACCCTTGCCGAATCCACCACTTACCTCTCCAGGCGCGAAATAAAACTCCAAAATGTTATCCATGCAGCTCGAACTCCTTCCCCCTTGTAACTCCCCTCTGGCGCAACTTTCAAGCACACAAGGTGGCGCCTCCTTACCACTACACCAACTCTTTCCTTGTGTCGACAACCACAAAATTTAATCCCCTAAAGCCTAGCTCAACTAGCTCTCTCCTAAAGTGCTTAGAAAAAATTTCACTAAGGCTCAGACTTAACCCCGAGCTTCCCCGAGACCTCAAACACACTCAAACAACATACAAAGCATACCAAACACATAGATACAAAGTAAATGTGAAGCCCCTAAATCCCGGATGTTACACCCAAGCTTTCTTAGCTTATTAAGGTACAATTTTTGTCTCGTTTTTAATGATTTCTACACTTTTGATATCGTTGTAGCTAGGTATAGCTAGCCCAGGGACTATTTTCCAAAATTGTTAAAGATTTTGAATGATGCCATTGATGAATACATGATTATTTTGATGTTTGATGATAGATTATGAATATTGGTTGTGAGTTATACAAGTTTTGTTAAGTGATTTTTAATGAAAATGCAAAATAGGGATTAAATTGAGAAATGTTGAAACTTTGTGGTTAAAAAGTGAAATAAATAGAAAATATGGGCTACTAGGGGCATAAGAGTAATTCAGCTAAGCATAGGTGTTTTGAAATTTCATGAATTTGTGATTTTGTGTAACAATGACTAATTTGAGAAAAATGTGAAAGTTTAAAGGAAAATGTGAAAAATAACCCTAATGTATATTTTGGATTGAATTGAATAAATAGCTGATAAAATGAGTTTATTTTGAATATATTTAGATCAAGAAAAATAAAATTCAGACTTAGATCGAGGGAAGAATAAGGTGTCGGATTAGTTGATCCGCGTTATCATTTTTATGTCTGAGGTAAGTTCGTATGTAACAAGCATTATTATAATTATGCTTTAAATGCTTTGATATTGCATGAATTGTGTATATGAGATTATAGTCGTGTTTGACAATGATTCAGATATATATGGCACTTAGTGTGCGATTCAAGATAGCTTCGGTTATATATGGCACTTAGTGTGCGATTCGAAATAGCTTGGGCTATATATGGCACTTAGTGTGCATGACCGAGATAGCTTCGGCTATGTAAGGCACTTAGTATGTGGGATTATAATAGCTTCGGCTACGTATTGGCACTCAGTGTGCAAAATATCAAGTATTTGACAGTATTCCAAAAAGGTATAAGTTCATTACAAATTTGTACAGGTATGTACATGTAAAGTATGAGATTCAAATAGAAGAAGTTATGAATTTTCATATAAGCATATGACTAAGCATGAGGAAGGTTTGTTGTTATCATGAATTATATGTTAAATAGTTCAAACTGAAGATTTGTGTATTATGATTTGTTGAACATATTTCATACGAACTTACAAAGCTTTATAGCTTACATTCTTTATTTTTCCCTTGTTTTATAGTGAATTTAAAGCTAGCTTGGATTCAGGGATTGTCAAAGACATCATCACACTATCCAACCGTCACTTTGGTACTTTTGAACTTATGGTTTAGTCATATGGCATGTATAGGGACTTTGAGTCATTTTGGTTATATTTGGTAAAGACTTTTGGCCAAATGAATTGGCTTGTAAATGATTATGTTTGGTATGTATATATAGCCATGTGTGATGGATCAATATGGTTCATTTGGTATGTTTGAATCATGTGCATATATATATATATATGCTTATGTCTTGTGTATATTGAGTTGGTTGTGATGATTGATGATAATATGTACTATGAATGGTAAATCAATGGTTTGTGGATATAGGTGTGCTTGTGAAATTACGCCAAATAATGCACCTTTGATAATGGTCATTTTGATAATTTGATGTTCTAAGGATTGGTATGAATTTAGATAGCATATTGTGGTACTTATGTGCTTTGAATTGGTTAGTATTGAAATGGTAAGATTTAGACTTGGCTTGGTTGTTTTAGATGATATACTATGCTATGGTTTGGTGTCATTTGTATAGGTGAATATGTGTACCAAATGGGGTGGCAAAATGGCTTGGTAAATAGCCTATTTTTGTCCACACGGGCAGAGACACGGCGTGTGTCTCAACCGTGTGTGATACACGGTCATGTTACACGGTCGTGCGTCCCCTGGTGTTGAAATTGAAATTAAGTCAGTATGCTCCACACGGTCTCACACACGAGCGTGTGATCGGCCGTGTGGCACAAGTCAGTATAGCCCCTAATTGGCACACCAGCCTAACACACGAGTGTGTGACTTGGCCCTGTTGCATAATTCAGTATACCCTATGTCGTAACCATTTTTTGGAAAACGGGAATCGACTAAGGTTTTGAAATCAAAATAAAAATAAAACGGGAGTCGCCACCAATTGTTTTTGATAAGGTGTGATCGAATCGCCTCTTAAAACGGTTGTTTTTAATAAATAGTTTGATTTATCAAAATAATGATTTCGGTCTACGAAACTCAGAAAATGGATTCAAGAGTCGGTTACGAACGAGGAAGGATTAGCACCCTCGTCACGCCCAAAATTGGTACCAAATTGATTAATTAGTGTCTTAATGTCGAAAGTTGAAAATTTGAAAAAGATTTTAAAAATACAATATTTGAATTTACTCGAATTGAATATTAAGATTCTCTCGCTCTGAAGGAATGAAATGTCACATCCAGCACGATAGGACATGACAATTTAAATCCTCGAATTCAAGATCATCTCATGATTCCCGAGACTCATGCATTGAAAATATCAAAAGGATATTCGATTATTTGTCAAGTGAGAAACCGGAACCCAGTAAGTTAGGACTCGATTTCTCGAAATTCCAAACACGAAACATTGCCTTGTTTTTTTTTTAGAAAATGCAGACAGAATTTTAAAAAGATATTTAGTTATTTGGTCAAACGAAAAATGGAAACCCAGCATGATAGAGCACGATTTATCGAGTTTCGAAATACAAAATATTGCCTTATTTTTGAAAAAAACTTTTCTCAGGGTATCTAGATGTCGTGTCCAGTAAGTTAGGGCGCAACATTTCAAATTTTCGAGAACTAGTATTTTATTTAAAACTTATATTGCGATTTTGAAAAGAATATTACATTATTCAGATTAAATGAAGAAAACCGGAACCCAGTAAGTTAGGGCTCGATCTTCTCGTATCTTTAATACAAAATATCAACTATTATAAAGCTGATGCATCGAGAAAAATTGGCATGATAGATGATAATATGAAAACACGATGTTATGTGTGAAAAGAATAATAACAAAATAACGATGTGAAATAATATAATAGTGCGAGTGATACTAAGATATTAATAATGATGATAAAGTAAAAGTAATAATATAGGTGGTGATAAAATGAAAGTATTACGATAATAGTTGTATATTAACAGTAGTAGAAAATAATGATAAAATAATAATAATAATAATAATAATAATAATAATAATAATAATAATATCAAATAATAATAATAATAGTAATACTAATAATGATAATGACAGATAGTAATAAGAATAAAAATAGTAATAACGAGAAATAGCAATATCAAAATAATAGTAATGATATTTAAAAAAATAATAATAATAATAGTGATAAAAATAAAATGATGGAAATAAGAAGTAATAATAATGAAATAATAATAGTGCTATTGAAAAGAAAGAATAAAATGATAATAGTAACGGTAATGGTAATTAATAAATAATAATAATAAAATATACATATGTATGCATATGTAAATAATATAATAATACTAAAAATAAAGATATTTAATAATAATAATAAGGTAATAATAATAGGGTAATAATGTTAAAACGATTAATTAAATAATAAATAGGTGAAAATAACAGAAAAGGAATCAAAACGGAATATTGAGGTCAATTTGAAAATAAAAAGAGAAGGGAGGACCTTATTGTAATGCGCTAAAAGGTAGAGGAACTAAATCGGGAAATAACCCAGTTCATAATGCGCAGCGTTTCACATGGCTGAGGCACGGATCAAATCGGAAATGAGATAAAATATCAGGGTAAAATTGCAAAAAAAGTAAAATGCAAAATGGGGCTTGATCAATTGGCGCTGCAAAGGGAAGGGACCCAACGCGCAAATATCCCCTTGTAAGGGAAAATGCGCAGTACCCTTAAAGCAAAACGGCACCGTTTCATTGAAGCTATATCAGGCCTAAAAATTTCTGAATAACACATTTTAACCTTAAAATCTTTTTAAAAGAATTGGCGGCCACCCAAAACCTCTCTTTCTCCCATCTCTTCCCTCTCTCCGGCGAGTAGGTTCCCCCGATGATCCGTCGCACCACCACCAGATCTGGTGGTCGACGTCACGTGGAGGTGCGCTTTAGACCCCTGTTCGAAGCCCCCTTTGAAGCTCGGACCCTCGGCATCCAAAAATGAGAGAAGAAAAGTCCCTCCTCCATTTCGGGCTCGGTTCTGACGACGGAGCGAGGACTCCGACGTCGCTACCCCGAGGTTCCGGTAACTCTTCTCCTCTCCCCTTTTTTATTATTTCGTTCGTAAAGATTTCGAAAATAAGAAATAAAATAAAAATATCAGTATTGAAATAATTGAAAATACAAATGGAAAAACAAAAACAACCTTCCGAAATTTTTTTTTTTAATTGTTGATAGTTCATATTTTTTCGAAAATCCCTTTTTTACAAATGGTTTAGATCGACCTTTATAGCCGATTCGTCCAATCTTTTGTTGTCATTTTTCTTTTCTAATCTTTGCAGGTGCAAGTGGAGGGTGATGGACAAGACCGTGGTGCAGGCAGTGGTTGTAATATCTGGGATTTGGGGGTCATGCATTTTAATTCATATCTATGTGATGGTATGCTTTGTGTGCTGTTTGTATGTGTTGGGGGGCTTCGGGAAACCTTGGGGTTAGGTAGGGGCCTTAGTGAAATTTTTGGGTTGAACATGATTAGGGGAAGGGCTAGGGAAGCTAGGCTTTAAGGGAATAAAGGTGGAGTTTATGACACAAGAAAGGTAGTGGTGGAGTGGCAAGGTAACGCAAGGGAGCAAGGGGGAGAGTTTGCGTCAGGAGGAGTTCCAAGGGGGTTCGAGCTGCGGAGATAGCATTTTGGAGTTCATTTTTTGCTTCAGGGAGAGGAGGAGTTGGAGTTGGCGTGGGCACCTGAAGATAGGAGGTTTGAAATGGTCAAACATTTCAAATGTGTGGCTATGAAGGGAGATAGGAGTGTGAATCATTCAAATGGGGTTGAATGAGTGGAATGGAGGAAAGATAGGAGAAAAATAAGGGATGAGGTGAGGGGTGTGAGAGTTGGCCGAAATAGGGGTTCTTGGTGGTGGCATTTTCGGTCATGTATGGGGGGAGTAAGTGCCGAATTTGCTTAATAGTTGTAGTGTGCATCTTTTTTTTTTCCTTCTCTAGTCTTGTGCCGAAAAGTTGTAGTCAAAACTCTTCAATTGTTTTCCCTTCAGATGACTTAAAGCCGAGAGTGTAAGTGATCTTTGAGGTGCATTCTTGATTCATCCTTGCTCCTCTTTACTTCTTCTTTAAACCGAACTATACCCTCCTTTCTATTCTCTTTTTCTTCTCATACTTGTGCCAAATCTTTCTCTTCATTTTCCCCATAGCCGAAACCTCTCAAAACTCCAACCCTCTCTTCTCTTTTCTTTTGCTAAAAGCCGAATAACTCTCCTAGTCATTTAGACCTTGGCCGAATCTCCCATTTACCATTTCTTCTCTCTTTTTTGTGTATACCCTTTTCTTTTTCGATTTAAATATTTTCTCAAGCCTCACCTCTGTGTCGTCGGTCATCTCTTGTTGTTTCTTCGAATACGGTTCCTAGTAATAGTGGTAAGGTTTTCTATAAACTTTTCATTCTTCTTTCTCTTTGGGTTACCGAGATCTAGAAGTGTAACTCTGTGTTTTATGTGCGGCCGAATCTATACAAGGCCTTAGGTTTGTGACTCTTTCGTTGAAGCCAATGTAACATCCTGACAAGGGCCTATGCATTTTCGATTTAAATGTACGAAGTGATATGTTTTATGTACTAGGAATAAATTTTGAACATCTTTGGAAACCTAGAAATGCATGGAAATGGAAATGAACATTTTTGGAAACCTGAACATTTTTGGAAACCTGAACATTTTTGGAAACCTGAACATTTTTGGAAATGATTCAAAAATGGAAAGTGAACATTTCTGGAAACTTGGAAATGTAAGAAAAATGGCAAGTTACAGAGCCGATCGAAAATTTTAGGAAACTTAAAGTTTAAAATAGGAAATTAAGGCAGGGTGGCCTTAAAAGTAAAAGTTGGTAAAATTTGACACATAAACGGGCTAGGAAAAGTGGCCTGAAGATGGCACTTAGGGCCTATGGAAATGGCGCCATGTGCAAGAGGCATGGGCCTGGGTTCGAGTCGCAAGGGAAGCAAATAAATGAAGTTTTATTTTTCCTTCCCAGGCTAAGGGGTGGACGGCACATGTGTTTAAAAAGAGAGGTGTTTTATTTCCATTAATATTGCATAATAATGTGATAAATAAAAGCTTTTTAATTTGGATTATTTAGAAGAGATAAAAAGGGTTTTTCTTTATTTATTTTTAAATAAGGTGATAATATTATCACAAGGAAGAGTGGTGGCCAAGTCAAGGACTCTTGGCCTAGTAATTTCAGCTAAAGAAGGAGAATTAAAAGATATTCTCTCATCTTTTCCAAGTGTGGCCGAAATTTCCCTAAGCAAACCCTCTCTCTGCTGAATTTTCTTCTCCTCTTCTCTTCTTCTCTTTTTTCATCATCATCAAGCCAAAAGTCTTTTCTTTTGATACCCGATTAAACTCCATAGCCGAATCTCTGTGACTTTAAGCAAGGAAGTAATCAACTACAGCATCAAAAGGGGTAAGATCTATGGTCAATCGATTTGTATTCCTTCTCTTTTTATTGAAAATCAGGGTACTAATTCTATTAGCAATTTTGGCCGAATCTACAAGAGATCTCTCAGGTTTCTACACTTGTTGAAAACAAGGATCAAGGATCTAAGGTAAGATAAATATATATTTGGTCGAAGGTTATGTTTTATATGTTAGATTAAATCTGACATGGAATTAAAGGGTTTTCGACAGACATACAAACAAGGAATATTTTCAGGACTTGGAAATTTTAAGGTAAGTACATAGATCCAATCGGCCAAGGCTTATTTTGGTATTATTTCTCATTTATTCAAAAGTCAAAAATTGTTATAATTACGATTTTAGTGCTAACCGATTTCAAGGAAAAGGGATACTATCAATTTTTGGGATTTTCAATCATTCCATACGGCAACAAGGTAAGTAATACAAATCCTAGTTGTATTTGGAAAAGTGGCCGAATGGTCTTTTAAAGTGATTAACTTATGTAGGATTTGAGATCTAAACTGTGATCGATTCTCTTCGGGATTTCAAGGAATCTATTAAGCGAATCAGGTGTGTACTCACGCTAACTTTCAATATATTATGGCAATAATTATTTTAATATATGAATATGCTTAAGAATGAGAATGTGGCTAAGTACCACAAATGTGGTAAAGAGTACCCAGGTACGTTTCCTACTTCTGATAGGATTACGAATATGATATATTTTGAACATGTGAATAGTAACATGAATGAGAAATAAGTATGTTATGCATGATATAATCACATATGGGGCATTTGGGTTATATGTGAAAGGGGAAGAAGGTGTTGACTTCGGTCTCACCAACAGAATATGGTGACTACGGTCACATAATATGAATATGGTAACTTCGGTTACATTATCTGAATATGGTGTCTAATGACACAAATTATATGGGCGATGAGCACGTCGATTGCAAATGATCGCTTCTTCGATGGTGTGTAGCAGATGGAGGGTTGACTTAGTAGTCCCCACGGTGTGATTGGCAGGTACGGGTGGTGTGTAGCGGATGGAAACTAGGCTTGGGTTTGGGTTGCATCATTTTTATATGAATATGTCTTTGATATGAACATGTATGCCTGAATTGTTGATTATTAGTTTGTGTACACATTGAGTCTGTAGACTCACCCCTTGTGGGACTATTTTTTTCAGGTGATGAGCAGTAATGGATCGGGTCGGCAGGAGCTGAAGGTGGCCATGCAGGAGAAAAAAATTGTTGATTGTTAGTTTGTGTACACATTGAGTCTGTAGACTCACCCCTTGTGGGACTATTTTTTTCAGGTGATGAGCAGTAATGGACCGGGTCGGCAAGAGCTGAAGGTGGCCATGCAGGAGAAAAATAAACGATTTGGACATTATTTTTGCTAAGTACTTTTCATTTTAATTTTGGAAACTATTTGATGTAATAAGGCCATAAGGCCCAAGTTTGATTGCTTCATTTCTGTTTAAATTTTTATTATTATATTACGAATTACTTTAAAATTAATGATTGTTTAAAAACATATTTCTTAAATAAACCCTAGATTGTTTTTTTTTTTTTGTCACTTTAAATAATTGTTCTTTTAAAATTAAGTAAACGAGGTTCCAACCTAAGCCCAACCCAAAACCAATATCTTTCGAAAAAATACACAAATTATCTCTAAGTAATAAAGAATTCAAAACCGTTTTTCTTAAGGAACATACCAGATCCGGTTTAGGCTCGTGGGCCGGGTGTGGGGTGTTTCAGTTTGGTATCAGAGCCCAGTTTTCAACTCTTGGCCTGTGGGCTAAGGCCAAAACATTTTTAATTCGAGCCCAAATGATTTTCTTTGAAATAAAGCAGGTGTTCTGGCATGGCACCTAAGTCTCCGACCCGCAGTCCACCAGGTAAGTACCCTAACTTTATGTGTGATTCTGTGATTTATGAACTGTATAAGGGTAGAAAAGGCATGGAACATAGAATAGAATGATAGGAATTTGAACCCTAGGGCTAGATTACTCAAACACAGAACCACATAAGATTTAATGCACTAAACAAACCTATGGCTAAGTCACTGAACTAGGGTGTGGTAACCCCTGTGCGCATGTCTAGGATTGGATCCTAAGAGCCTCGGTATTTAAGCGGTCCCTCATCGACTCACCTCCACTTCGCAGGTATCCTACCTGGTGCGTAGCTTCGGTTCACCGTAACTCAGAAGGCTCAGTGGTGTGGCAACCTCTGTGCGCATGTCTAGGAATGGTTTCGATGGGAGCTTAGTATTTAAGCAGTCTGCGTGACTCAGCTCCTCTCCATTCGAATCCTGCCTGGTGCATAGCTTTGGTTCACCCTGACCAAAGAGGGCTCGATCATAGGCTAAACATAATGATTAAAACCCGAAAGGGAACTAGCCATGTTTTGAAAAAAAAAAGAAGAACAAAACAACAAAACCCTAATTTTAAAACTTTTAAAATCACTCTTTTAATTGGTGAAAACTATCTTTACAAGATCTTCCGAAAAAAAAATTTCTGATTTTCAAAAATTACAAAAATACCCCTAGTGCTAAAATTACCAAAATACCCTTGATTCACAAATTGTCAAACTTCTCAACGATTTTGCCAAAACTTCATTATTTTATAAACATTCAAAAACCCTAATTTGTAAAATATCAAAATACCTTAATTTTGGAAAATTACAAAATTGCCCCTAACTTACAAAATTACCAAAATGACCCTGATTCCCAAAATTTTTGCAACGTCTCCATTTTAGAAGGAACAATTCTCAAAAAGAACCCACAACGTTTTACAACTTTTGAAATATCCCTGATTTACTAAATTTTACAAATTTACCCTGATTTGTGAAAATTTACCAAAATACCCCTGAGGTCAAAAATTATCGAAATACCCCCGGATTTTGAAATTTCTCCAAATTACCCCGAGACTTTAAATTCTCAAAATACTCTTCGACAAAAACACCAAGGAACGTTTTTCCTTTTGAAGAATTACGAAAATGCCCCTGTAGGACAAAATTACGAAAATACCCCTGGGTAGTGGAAAACAACAACGAAAACTATAACGTTTCTCTGAATGAACAAAAGTTCATACTTGTTTGATGGATGAATGAATGAATGGAAAAGACTGTGTGATTGTATGAATACGAAAGAATCACTCTTAAATCCCTTTTCATAAAACTCATTCGCGGGTAAATAAGTGGAACAATGACTAATCCATAAAATTCCTTAATCAGATCTCGATGCTAGGAAATGAGTTCTAGAGGACGTGGTCACCGTGGACGAGGTAGAGGAAGGATGACCGTGTCGGAACCCGTTAGATCGGGTCAGGGGTCCGACAATAAAATACCACATCGCCACCCCACCCCTTGTGTTTGTGGGTCCGAAAGAAGCAAGCTCGACGGGGGAGATGATCTTGTGTCGCAGTCATCTTTGCGAGTTTTGGAATTGGTGGCTAGTGCGGGTGGAAATTCGAGAACCCAGAAATCTGTGCCTGAACGGCTCCGAGCTAATGGAGTCGAGATGTTTCGTGGAGTGTCGAGAGGGCACCCGATGTTGGTGATCGGGTCGGAGTGAAGCGACGGGCGCATCATGGATGAGCTCGACTTGACCCCTAAGGAGAAGTTAAAGGGATGGTGGCACCGCACGCGATGAAGTGTATCAATGGTGGTTAATCAGGCGAGAGATGTGCCACGGCTGAGGATCCGACCGACACAGAGATGCGTTAAGGAAGTGTACCAAAAGAAATATGTGGGAACCGGTATACGGATGAACAAAGAAAGGCTTTTCGGGGTTGGTGCAGGGAGTAAGTCCGCCGCGCGAGAATATGAGGCGAAATTTACGAGGTTGAGCCGCTATGCTCGAGGGTAGTGGCAATCGAGCATGAACGCCGTGTCCGTTTTTGAGGACGGATCGAGGGACGATCTCGAGGCGTTGATAGCACCGCATCGTGAGCGGGAATTCTCTACTTTGGTGGAAAAGGCCAAAGTGGCCGAGGGAATCAAGGATGCTACCAAGCAGGCTGTGGATAGGAATAAGCCCAAGAGAGGTTTTGAACCATCTGCAAAGGGTCATAAGAGGCCTAGGGTTGACGGGCCACGAAATCAACAAGCTGGTACGGGCTAGCAGTATCGCCCTTGTGAGCATTGTGGAAAGAAGCACTTGGGAGAGTGCTGGAGAAAGATAGGAGGATGTTTCAAGTGTGGGTCCAAGGACCATATGCTAAAGGATTGTCCCAAACAACCAGATGAGAGCCGACCAGCAGTTCAGAATGCTAGCCAGACTGGTAGAGGCGGACAGCAGCCTCAACGAGGTCATGGTTCGGCTAACAGAGGTAATGGTGCTGACAGAGGCCGTGGAGCACAGGGCCGAGGTACTACTAATGCAGAAGCAAGGCAACCGGGTTTGGTTTATGCGGTTCGGTCACGAAGGAGGATGGTGACGTCACCGGATGTAATAACCGACGCGTTTATTTCTCGACAAACCCTATTTTGCTCGATTGATGTGGGCTCGACCCATTCCTATGTTGCATGTAGTGTAGTGGAAACACTAGGCCTAGACTCGAACTCTCTGATGAGACAGGATGAGCGTAGTAAGCCCATTAGGCCAAACCGTAGTGGTAGACAAGATCTTTCGAAATGTACCCCTAAAGATTCAGGGAGTGAATTTTCGGGCTGACTTAATGGAGTTACCCTTCGGAGAGTTTGAGCTTATACTCGGAATGGATTGGCTAGTAGAACATCGAGCCGTGTTGGATTGTGCGGCTAAACGGATGGAACTAAGAAGCCCGGAGGATAAAGTGGTAGCAATGATCGGAGAAAGGAAGAACTATTTGTCTAACGTGGTTTCGGCGCTGAAGGCTGAGAAGATAGTTAAGAAGGGGTGTAAGGCATTCTTAGCCTTCATTAGTACGATAGGTGGGAAGGAGGAAGGTATTAATGGAGTTAGGACGGTAAGGGACTTCGTGGATGTATTTCCAGAGGAACTACCAGGAATACTCCCAGATAGGGAGGTGGAATTTGGGATAGATTTGCTACCAGGAACAGCTCCTGTGTCAATCGCTCCATACCGAATGGCGCCAAAGGAGTTAGTGGAGCTCAAGGCTCAAATCCAAGAACTGTTGGATCATGGGTTCATCCGACCCAGTGTGTCTCCGTGGGGAGCACTGGTCTTATTTGTGAAGAAGAAGGACGGAACTATGCGTATGTGCATAGACTACCGTCAGTTGAATAAGCTGACCATTAAGAATAAGTATCCTTTGCTAAAGATCGATGACTTGTTCGATCAGCTGAAGGGGGCCGCATTATTTTCAAAGATCGACTTAAGGTCGAGATATCATCAGTTAAAGGTGAAGGAGGCAGATATCCACAAGACGGCTTTTAGGACAAGATATGGCCACTTTGAGTTTGTAGTGATGCCGTTTGTGTTGACGAACGCTCCAGCCGCGTTCATGGACATGATGAATCGGGTTTTCCAACCCTACCTGGATAGGTTCGTCGTTGTGTTCATCGACGATATTTTGGTGTACTCAAAGTCGGAGGAGGAGCATGATGAGCATCTCCGAGATGTGTTGGAAGTGTTAAGGGAGAAGAAGCTCTATGCCAAATTTAGCAAGTGTGAATTTTGGCTTAAGGAGGTGGCATTCTTAGGTCATGTGGTATCCGCAGAAGGAATAAGAGTGGATCCTAGGAAGATTGAAGCAGTGTTGGATTGGAAACCACCTAGGTCCGTGGCTGAAATTCGAAGTTTCTTAGGCTTGGCAGGCTATTACAGAAGGTTCGTGGAAGGGTTCTCGTCAATAGCCGTGCCTTTGACAAAGTTGCTAAGAAAGGACTAATAAGCAGCAGGAGAGCTTTGGAAAGCTTAAGAGGGTGTTGACGGAAGCTCCAGTGTTAATTCAGCCAGAGGCAGGCAAGGATTTCATAGTATACTGTGACGCTTTGCACACGGGGTTAGGATGTGTGCTAATGCAAGAAGGAAAAGTAGTCGCTTATGCGTCACGGCAGTTAAGGCCTCATGAACCCAACTCATGACTTGGAACTAGCAGCAGTGGTTTTTGCCCTTAAGGTTTGGAGGCACTACCTTTATGGAGAAAGGTCAGTTATCTACACAGACCACAAGAGGCTTAAGTATTTGTTGACTCAGAAGGAGTTGAACTTGAGGCAACGAAGGTGGGTGGAATTACTGAAAGACTACGATTGTTCGATAGAATATCATCCGGGCAAGGCGAATGTGGTAGCCCAAGGTTTATAGGGCCCTATAGAGTTCTGAAGCGAGTTGGGCCAGTGGCATACCAGTTGGAGTTGCCGCCAGAGTTGCAACAGATGCACGATGTATTCCATGTGTCTATGTTACGTCGTTACCGATCGGATCCGTCCCATGTGGTACCAATCGAAGAAGTGGAGCTAAGGCCAGACTATCCTACGAGGAAGAGCCGATTCGAATCTTGGAACGTGATGTGAAAGTACTACGAAGGAAGTCAGTACCTCTAGTCAAAGTGTTATGGCGCAATCATGGATCGGAAGAAGCTTCGAGGAGTCTCAAGAGACAATGCGACAAAGAATACCTCAACTATTTTAGTTAGGAAATTTCGGGGATGAAATTTTATTTAAGGGGGGTAGAACTGTAACATCCTGACAAGGGCCTATGCATTTTCGATTTAAATGTACGAAGTGATATGTTTTATATACTAGGAATAAATTTCGAACATCTTTGGAAACCTAGAAATGCATGGAAATGGAAATGAACATTTTTGGAAACTGAACATTTTGAAAACTCAACATTTTTGGAAATGATTCAAAATGGAAAGTAAACATTTCTGAAACTTGAAAATGTAAGAAAAATGGCAAGTTACAGAGCCGATCGAAAAATTTAGGAAACTTAGAAATAACCGAGAAATGTCAAGTTTTAAAGTTTAAAATAGGAAATTAAGGCAGGGTGGCCTTAAAAGTAAAAGTTGGTAAAATTTGACACACAAACGGGCTAGGAAAAGTGGCCTGAAGATGGCACTTAGGGCCTATGGAAATGGCGCCATGTGCAAGAGGCATGGGCCTAGGTTCGAGTCACAAGGGAAGCAAATAAATGAAGTTTTATTTTTGCTTCCAGTGCTAAAAAGTGGACGGCACATGTGTTTAAAAAGAGAGGTGTTTTATTTCCATTAATATTGTATAATAATGTGATAAATAAAAGCTTTTTAATTTGGATTATTTAGAAGAGATAAAAAGGGTTTTTCTTTATTTATTTTTAAATAAGGTGATAATATTATCACAAGGAAGAGTGGTGGCCAAGTCAAGGACTCTTGGCCTAGTAATTTCGGCTAAAGAAGGAGAATTAAAAGATATTCTCTCATCTTTTCCAAGTGTGTGGCGAAAATTTCCTAAGCAAACCCTCTCTCTCTGAATTTTCTTCTCCTCTTCTCTTCTTCTCTTTTCTTCATCTGTCAAAAGTCTTTTCTTTTGATACCTGATTAAACTCCATAGCCGAATCTCTGTGACTCTAAGCAAGGAAGTAATCAACTACAGCATCAAAAGGGGTAAGATCTGTGGTCAAACGATTTGTATTCCTTCTCTTTTTATTGAAAATTAGGGTACTAATTCTATTAGCAATTTTGGCCGAATCTACAAGGGATCTTTCAGGTTTCTACACTTGTTGAAAACAAGGATCAAGGATCTAAGGTAAGATAAATATATATTTGGTCGAAGGTTATGTTTTATATGTTAGATTAAATCTGACATGGAATTATAGGGTTTTCGACAGACATATTAGATCCAATCGGCCAAGGCTTATTTTGGTATTATTACTCATTTATTCAAAAGTCAGAAATTGATATAATTACGATTTTAGTGCTAGCCGATTTCAAGGAAAAGGGATACTATCAATTTTTGGGATTTTCAATCATTCCATACGGCAACAAGGTAAGTAATACAAATCCTAGTTGTATTTGGAAAAGTGGCCAATGGTCTTTTAAAGTGATTAACTTATGTAGGATTTGAGATCTAAAGCGTGATCGATTCTCTTGGGATTTCAAGGAATCTATTAAGCGAATCAGGTGTGTACTCATGCTAACTTTCAATATATTATGGCAATAATTATTTTAATATATGAATATGCTTAAGAATGAGAATGTGGCTAAGTACCACAAATGTGGTAAAAAGTACCCAAGTACGTTTCCTACTTCTGATAGGATTACGAATATGATATATTTTGAACATGTGAATAGTAACATGAATGAGAAATAAGTATGTTATGCATGATATAATCATATTTGGGGCATTTGGGCTATATGTGAAAAGGGAAGAAGGTGTTGACTTCGGTCTCACCAACGGAATATGGTGACTACGGTCACATAATATGAATATGGTAATTTCTTACATTATCCGAATTTGGTAACTTCGATTACATTATTCGAATATGGTGTCTAATGACACAAATTATATGGGCGATGAGCACGTCGATCGCAAATGATCGCTTCTTCGATGGTGTGTAGCGGATGGAGGGTTGACTTAGTAGTCCCCACGGTGTGATGATTGGCGGTGCACGGGTGGTGTGTAGCGGATGGAAACTAGGCTTGGGTTTGGGTTGGATCATTTTTATATGAATATGTCTTTGATATGAACATGTATGCACGAATTGTTGATTGTTAGTTTGTGTACACATTGAGTCTCAGAGACTCACCCTTATAGGACTATTTTTTTGGTGTGATGAGCGGTAATGGGCCCTGGTCGCAGGAGTGAAGGTGGCCATGCGGAGAGAAAAATAAATGATTTGGACTTTATTTTTGCTAAGTACTTTTCATTTTAATTTTGGAAATTATTTGATGTAATAAGGCCATAAGGCCAAAGTTTGATTGCTTCATTTCTTTTTAAATTTTTATTATTATATTACGAATTACTTTAAAATTAATGATTGTTTAAAAACATATTTCTTAAATAAACCCTAGATTATTTATTTTTTTGTCACTTTAAATAATTGTTCTTTTAAAATTAAGTAAACGGGGTTCCAACCTAAGCCCAACCAAAAACCAATATCTTTCGAAAAAATACACAAATTATCTCTAAGTAATAAAGAATTCAAAACTGTTTTTCTTAAGGAACATACCAGATCCGGTTCAGGCTCGTGGGCCGGGTGTGGGGTGTTTCAGCCAACGTTAGGGGCAGTGGAGATCTTCCGGGATTTGGACATTCGAGGTAGGCAGGATATAACATTAGGCCGAAGGCCACTTCTTTTCATCCATTAATGTTAGAGCCGAATCTAACATAAGTCATGTAGGGATTTCGACAACTTTCAGGGTTAAGTGATAATCTCTGGGATTGAGATCGACTTTGGTAAGATTACTCGATTAAGATATTATGGAAGTCTCGTTTAGATTTGAGTTAATGTTTAACTCGAGTCTTCTGATTAAGTTATTATTCAATGGATGCGAGTACCAGTCAAGGAGAGAAAGGGGTGGTCTCTACCCCTAAGTTTAAGAAACGTTCAGTTTCTGCGGTTCGGGATTGGCCACCAGGGTGTGGGCTAGCGTCGGAAAAAGACAAGCAGATCACTGTAGTCTCTTCGAGTGAGGACGCTATGGAAATCGAGAGTGTGGTGCTTCGAGTTATCAGGTGTGTGGTTAAATTCGCAATTTTCCTGTTAGTTGATTAATTGTATGCGTTATGTGCATGATAGCCAACATAGTGGCTGTGGTGGAATGGATACACTTAATGGGTATGTCGGTAACCAGGTTAGTACCCTAATGTTGGTGTGGTTGTAGTTATCTATTGTGGTTATACGTAAGCATGTCATATGCCTATTAAACATGTTCATGCATTATCCTGCCATGTCATTATAATATGTTGCATATGCATGGGGTGGTATATATATATCAAATGAAGGACAGGGTGTACATTTATGTACGTGGTTTAGTGATGGCCTCGAGCCTCACGTGGATTGATGATCGGCTTCGTGCCACATCGTGGTTGGTGTAGGCTATGTGCCACATCGTGGTTGGTGATGGCTATGTGCCACATCGTGGATTGATGTTAGCCTTGCGCTACATCGTGGATTGACGTTGACCATGGGTCACGTTGTGGATTTTTGTGATGTAATCACATCGACCGGTGGCTAGACCACTGAGTGGATGGCATTGATTGCCGAATTGGTGTGTAGCGGATGGAGGGTCAATTTAGTAATCCCCTGGTGTGTGATGGCTGGATACGGGGGTGTGTAGCAGATGGACACTAGGCTGGGTTGGGTGCATTTTGCATTATTACATATCGTGTGGATTGGTGTGGTTTTGGGCCAAGGCCAACAGTGGAAATGTAACAGTCTGAATTTGACCCTAATCGGAACGGTGGTTTTGAAATCACGAATCCGAGTTAGAAAAAATATATATATATTTATATTTATATTTATATTATTTTACGTGTTAATTATATATGTTTGAGCATGTGTGAAAATTTCGTAGGCAAACTTGTCCGTTTGTGTGTTCGAGTTAAAAAAAAAAGGGACTAAAGTGCATAACTGGTGAAAGTAATCATTTTCTTGATTGAATGGTTAAATTAATGTGTTTTTAAAATGAGAAGGTTTATGTTGCAAATTACCCTTTTACAAGAGTAGTGGACGGCAACATGTTTTTATAATACATTTATATATTTATTTTATATGTTAAGTTTATAATTACAAGAGTAGTGGATGACAACATGTTTTTATAATGCATTTATATGTTTATTTTATATGTTAAGTTTATTATCATAATAATAAATAAAATATTATAAACTTATTATAATAAAACAAAGCCATATTAGTGTTCATATTTTTATTATTCTCTTCAACCAATATTAAGTAAGGAAAAGAAAGACTTTATTGATTTTTTTTGGTCTATCTTGCTTCCTGGTCTCTTTCGAATGAAGCTAGAGAGGAGAGGCCGACTGTATGTAGTGAAAAACCATGGAATTTGTTTGCTTAGAAGTTAAAATCTTCAAGTAGAAGGGTAACTCTTCTAAACTCTCCTTTGCCCATAGCTTTTCATTGTCAAATTCTAGTTGCATTATTGATTTGAGCTTAACCGAATGTGAGGGAGAAGAGAAGAGTTTCTTTTCTAGTTGTAAATGTTGCATGTCTTGCAGATGAAGAGTTTCTCACTTGTGTTAAAAGAAATTAGTGAATGCTTGTGTTGTTATACTCCATTTCTGTAACTCTGGGGTTGAATAACAGAAAAAGGAAAGAACGAATTGAATAGGTAGAATCGGTGTTGGGAACCTTAGTGAGTTTTCCTTGAACTTTTATTCTCTTGTGTTTGATAATTGCTGAAACAGTTAAATTGCTGTCCGGATTTTACCTTGTTGGTATTGTTAATTGCTGCCCTGTTTATGCTGTCTAATTTTTTTGGTATTGATGCTGTTCGAATAGTGCATTGTTAATGATGTTAAGAGAGTAGTGTATTTATGCTACTTTAAGGATCATTGTGTGTGTTAATGTTAATGCAAAAAAAATTTTGTTTTAGGCGTCAATTAATGTTGTCTAAGTGATTATATTTATCTTTGTTTTATGGATTTCCGTTTGGAGTTAAAGCGAAGAAAGAAATTATTGCTCGATGATGTTAATTAATGTGGTCTCAATGACTTTAAATTATGGTAATAATGTTTGAAGTTGTAAATGAATAATTAATGATGTTTATTTAGTTGCGATTAATGGTGTTTAAACCTGATTTTTTTGGGGTTAATGCAACTATTTATGAAGTTATTGAATGAGTATTAAAAGCAAAGTAAATGCTTTGAAATTTATGTCTAAGTGTTAGTTAATGTCTTTGTTTAAATGGTGTTCAATAAATGTATGTTTATGTTGTTTGGGCTTTCGATCGATGTGTAATTAATTACAATCAAGAACTAGTTGTAGTAATGTTAATTATCGATAATTAAATTGATTCCAAATTAAGCTATCGAAGAATGTAATTGGTGATTAAGATGTACTGCATTAATAAGTTAATTGTTAATTATTATTTAAGTGATTTGGTGGGTTATTTGGGTTACTAAAATGCAGAATTTGAATGATGTCTGAACTAATATAAATTCCTACTGTATTCATGTGGTTCAATTTTTAAATGAATAGGATAATGGTTTGTGTTTGTGTTGACCAATTGTGAGGAATAAATATGTTTTTAGTAATTGTAATTAAATGATAGGATGGTTTGAGTTTGAATTTGATTTGATATTTGAGTTAGTTAGTATATTGATTTATTATTATTCTTTGATTTTGAAATAAATAGATCGATTATAAATCAGGGAAAAGAGAAGGTCGGGGAATAATCATTTATGGATTGAGGTAAGTCTATAAGTAAATGGTTGTTCTTAATTTTAAATAAATGTAAATTATTCATGCTGAATTGAAATGTTTATAATTATATTTGCTATTACCGAATGTGAGGGATGGTAATTGATATGTTCAAGGAACTACTTAAGTAAGTCTTTAAGAAATAAAACATCGTAAGTTATGTACGTAACCTAGTATATGCTGATTTTGGAAATATTGTAGCTATATTTTGGAGTAGCCGAATTTGGTTAATTATAATATTTGATTTGTTTAAGTTATGCGATTGATATATGTTATTTGAATGTTCGTGCAATGAGTTCGAAATGTGTAAAAGATTAGATATATGAAATGATTTGTGTGAGACAGCTTAAAGTATCATTATTCAGGCTGTGAGCCTAGCAAGCCTTGGGCTGGTGAATTTAATCGGGCATTGTGCCTAGCAGGCTTATTACTGGTGATTGAATATCAAACCTCGGGTCTAGCAGGCCTAGCGCCGGTGTGTGATTCAGGCTTATGCGTAGCAGGTTTTATACCGGTGATTTAAATTACAAGCTTACGCTTATGAAAGGATCAAGTTATGTGAAAATTGAGCAAGCTAAAGCTTATTTAAATGATATAGATTATATTCAGCCATAAGGTATGTATTTATATATGTATATGTTATATGTGATGTTTATTGATCAAGTAAGTTGATAGATAAATGTTCTTGTATATTCGGCTACTTAGATGTGTGGATAAAATGATATTGTGTTGATATTATATACTTGCAAACATGAGATTGTTTAATAAAAGTGAGTGTATATATATATACACACACATTCGATTACGTGGGATTAATATGTATATGGTAGTTGTTTATTCGGTTGTATATGGGAATATATTAAACGATGTGCATTTTGTAAGTTTTTAAGCAATCATATTGCATAGAATTTATCTAAATTGATGTATATAATTTTAATGGAAATATATGTACCTATGTGGTTGAGGTTTAAGCTTTATGAATGTATATATGAATGTGGATAAGTAACAAGCTTGAGATATGCACTAAATGTACAAATTTGTGACACCGAACACTAAGTGTGAGAAATCGGTCATTTGGCACTAAGTGTGCAAATTTTATTATACCGAGTACTATGTGTGCGAAATCGGCTAAAGAGCACTCAGTGTGCAATCAATTGTAATCTCAAAGGTTGAATTCAGTAAGTTGATACTATGAGATCTTATCATTCGAAATCTAGTATATATGTTAAAGGGTGGCTTAGATGGATCGTTATTTTAAAGGTATAATTTAATATGATTACGTTTAGTTCGATTGAGATATGATGTTCGAAAAATTCGTACAAAGATTATGAAGTATATAAAAGTTTCGATATATGAATTGGTTGCTAAACAGCTTTATAAATATGATATTCAGGCCTTTGAGCCTAGCAAGCCTCGTCTGGGGTGAAAGTATTCGGGCTTTATGCCTACCGGGCTTTATGCCTGAATTATTATAAGTATATGCTTAAGTAGATTTTTGATGATGTGGAACTTAAATTCGGTAAACAAGTTCGATTGTTCAGGTATGTGTAAGTCTACGGGTTATTGGAGATAAGGTAAATTAGTAAATTGATATTTGTTATTAGTAATATGTGATACAATTGGAGAATGTATGTGAATTATATGGATTGAAAGGTAAGAAAGAAAATTTAGTAGTTAAATGATTCAGGTACGTATGAGGTTTAAATGTTTAATGAAAAATAAGGTAAATGAAGTTACTTAACGAGGAACATGGATTATATGAGGAAAGTGATTGTATAGGTGTATGTGATTAATAAAATTTAGCCTATTTGAATTAAATTATATATGTTTCTATGGTGAATTATTTGCTTATGGCTTACTAAGCTGTCAAAACTTACTTTGTGTAATTTTTCTATGTTTATAGAGTTTCAAAGACTTGCTCGGGTTGGGAGTTGAAGGAGATCTCATCACACTATCCAATTTGCGCTTCGGTAAATAAGTGCTTGGAGATTCGGTTATGTGGCATGTATAGACTAGTTTTGATATTGCTAGTTTTGAAATTGTATATATTTGTATAAGCCATGCGAAAATGGCTTGTCCATCTCGTTATTCTTGGAATTTGTATTTTGGCTTGATGATTTCGTTTGATTTGGTTTTGGTATATTTTTAAGTATGATTAATGTATAGAGTTTATATGAAATGAAGTAAAGATGTTATGATCTAAATTTCGATTTTTGTAACTCATTTTAATAAGACGTAGTTGGACAAATCTTAATTTTTTTTATGTCCTGACTTAGTAGTCAAGTCTAGTAATGCCTCATACTCGACTCCGGCAACGGTCTTGGGTAAAAAGGGGTGTTACAGGAAATTCGTGGATTCATTACACACTGAGTCGGTTTGACTCACCCAATTTTTTTACAAAACAATGCAGGTGATACATGATGTCTTGGACCAGGCTTGGAGGGGATTCGAGATGGCCATGTAGATGCGATTCTACCTGTTTAAAAACATTTTCTTTGCATTTCGGTTTCTTTGGGATGATTTTATTGTAATAAGGCCATTTTAAGTATTTGGGATTTTTTGTTTTATTATGTTTATGCTAGATCGACTATTGATTAGTAACTGCAAATGGTTTCGAAATTAATTTTTACAACTTAAAAACTTAAACTAAGGTTTTCGAATCTGAATACTTATAACAATTCGACTTTCTTAAATTTCCAGACGTATATTACATTAAACTACGCACGACCTTCAGACTTGTATTTTTCCTGACAAATCGTTTTTTTCAAAACTTTTGTATAAACAAGATTAACTTTCACAAAGGAGAATTAGTTTTGAACACGTGTTTTACTCTGTACTCAAACTCCATTTTGAACTTACATTTTGATCATTTAACCGATTTCTTTTCAAACATTTTCCAGTAACATTCTGAATTCGACCATGGTGTTTTAGGCCGGGTTTGAGATGTTACAATTTGGTATCAGAGCCCAGATTCTAAACTCGGCCTATGGATTTTGAGGCCCACAAATGTTTTTAACTCTGTGATTTAGTAGGTTAAAAAATTTTCCACGGAAAAGAATCTTTATGAAGCATGGCACTCGAATCTTCCGGCCCAAGTCTGCCAGGTAAGTCTCTTGACTTGTTAAATGCATGAAGGTGAATATGTGATGTATTGTGATAAGATGTAGACATTAGTCTTTAGGACAATCTCTTTAGAGACTGAAACTTTTGGGTTGTGTGGTTACTGCGAAACAACAACTTGAAATCCTTTAACATAATACTCCTTTAATCAACAAGTGGGAAGATTCTGATGCATAAAATTTCTTAAAACAGATTAAGATGCGACGTTAGACATGAGTTCTAGGGGACGTGGTCACAATACCCGTGGGCATGGTAGAGGCAGAATGACCGTGTCAGAACCAGTTGGGTCTGGTTAGGGTTCTGAAAATGAGGCACCGCCACCGGCTGTAGGAGCGGAATTCTAGGATCAAACGGGAGGAGATGACGCTGTGTCGCACACTATGCTGTGGATTTTGGAGAGGGTCGCTGGAGCTAATATGGGTACTGGGGCTCGGAAGTCCATGTCCGAGAGGCTTCGAGCGAATGGAGCTGAGATGTTTAGTGGGGTATCTGGGGTAGCTCCAAATGTGGCGGAGTATTGGTTAGAGGCAGTCGAAAGGATCATGGACGACTTGGACTGCACTGCTGAGGAGAAGTTAAAGGGTGCTGTCTCTTTGCTCTGGGATGAGACCTATTAGCGGTGGCTCACTGTCAGAGAGGGTACTCCGATGGACCGAGTGGACTGGACTTTATTTAAAATTAAGTTTGAGGGAAAGTGCGTCGGGGCTAGTTACATGGAAACACAGAGGAAGGCGTTCCTGAACTTAGTGCAAGGGGGTAAGTCCGTAGCGAAGTATGAAGCAGAGTTTTTGCAGTTAAGTCGGTATGCTCGGGGAATTGTGGCTACAGATTATGAGCACTGTGTTAGATTTGAGGATGGACTGCGAGATGAGCTGCGGGTGTTGATTGCTCCTCATAGAGAAAGGAACTTTGTACTTTGGTAGAGAAAGCTAGGATAGCAGAAGAAGTTAAGCGCGGCGAGAGCGCGTAATGAGATAGGGATAGAAGCCAGAATAAGAGGAGTTTTGGACCGTCAGCATCATCTGGGGGATTTCAAAAAAGACCGAGGGTTGAGAATTCTACCCGCGCTCCTGTGCCAGCTGCTGGGAATCAGGCTCGTCTATGTGCTCAGTGTGGGAGGGCTCATGTAGGAGAGTGCTGGGGGAAGAGTAAGGAGTGTTTCAGGTGTGGGTCCAAGGCTCACTTGGTTAAGAATTGTCCTCAGGAGATGGATAGGAGCCTGACAAAGAGGTCGTGGGTATGCGGCAGGAAGGGGGTGGTCAGCAGTGTGTGAGGGGCGGGTCCGAACCATGGAGGGAATGGTTCCGGCCGAGGTCGTGGAGCACCGGGCAGAGGTGCTGGGAGTTCAGATGCAAGGCAGCCAGGGTTGGTGTATGCAGCCAGACGTAGTGAGGAGGGGGATGCACTGGATGTAATCACGGGTACGTTCCTTATTTTTGGATTACCCTTTACTGCTTTAATAGATGTTGGGTCGACTCATTCTTTGTAACATCCCCAAACCCGGCCCATTCATTACAACCGGATCTGGTTATGTTAGTGAAAATATTTTTTTTTCTTTACTTAGAATTTAAAACACGAAAATCTACTATCTTTCTGGTAAAACCCGTGTACTTTTAAAAAGATACTTTTAGACTTTGATAATAAATGGAAATGTCCAGATTAAAACACTCGTTTAATTTATAAATTTGTTGAGTAAATAAATGGCTAAAAACTAAGTCGTTTTCACATAGTAATCAAAATAATCAAACCATAATTTAAAAATAATAATAAAGAAATTCCCAAAATAAATGAAAAAGTCAAAGGGCCTTATTACATCAATATTTAAACCCAAATACTTACTATAAATAAACTTAAAAGATTTGAATTTTCCTTTCTGCATGGGCCACCATGTGTCCTCTCCGATCCCGGTCCCATTCTATTCATTTCCTGAAATGGTTAGAAATAAAAGGGTGAGTCCACTGACTCAGTGCATAACCACAACACATATTCCCATCCGTATGGGCTTGGCCCATACCCACACAGCCATCGAAACAAAACATGCAAGAATGCATCTCAGCCCAACCCATTGTCCAACCGTACACCAACCTTAGCAGACTCCCCGCCTAAGGCCGTGGGAAACCACCACTGATCACCTTGTGATCCAAAATTCTTACCTTGGCAACTCACTGCTCAAGGCCGGTGGTGAGCCACCGATCAACCAATCGTGATCCAAATATCGTAATCGCCTCTGCGGTGATGCACATAGCAATCAACCGCCGAGATGGGCACCAAGCCAACATCTCCCTTGATGATGCACACAGCAACTCATCAAGCGCTAGTGTAGCCCGGAGCTAACACTAGACCACGTACACCAATGTGTACTCCCTTCCTTCCTCGATCAAACCCGAATCCCATGCATATGTGATAAAGCATCTTATCAAATCATCATATAATAGGAGCATACATCTCATATCATTACCACATCATATATTTATATATACATCATAATAACTTCAATATCACAAACTTACTCATGTATAAACGTTAGCAAGCATAACACCAAGAAATAGTGCGATGATTACGCACCTTAATAGCACAACAAGTCCACTCTCAAAACGCTACCTTAATGCTGACTAACCGACACTCGAAAGATTTCCCGCGATAGGCTCTCTCCCCCTACAATCGGCCTTAGCACAAAACAAGGAACCCTTAGGGCCATTCGCCAAGTCAAGAAACTATAGCACAAGAAACAACTAACACACCCTTACCTTGCTAACCACTACCCTTTGCTCTAATGAGAATCGGCCACCACCAAAGAAGTAGGGTTCGGCAATGGATAAGGAGAGATTCGGCTAAAAGCATAAAGAAGAGAAAAAGAAGAGAGGCTATGGGTATTCGGCTTAGGCTAAATGAAAAAGGGTTAAGGGTTTCGGCCTAAGCAACAATTTGGAAACAAGAAGAGCTTACAAGTTCGGCAACAATAAAAGAAAATAAAAAAAAAATAAAAATTCGGCACAAGGGAGATGAGAGAAGAAACTTTCGGCAAAAGCAATAAGGAGAGGAAAAACGTTTCAAAAGGGGTGCCCCCCCTATTTATAGGATTCGGCCAACACCTACCCACAAGCATAAAACCGAAAATGCCCTCCAAACACTCCCAAAACCGGCCACTACTTAACTCCCCTTCAAATCCCATATTTCTCTCCCCTTTTTCCTCCCTAACACTCATTCAAAAAGGTTTGAATGAGTCAAACCTCTTCCTAGCCGAAATTTAAAACAAAGACCAAGTCTTCTCCATCTTTTAAGCATCCAAAAGCCACCCAGCTTCTTACCTCTCTGACGCCAAAAATAAAGGCCAAAGTCTTTGCCTTCGCACTCGAACACCGCCCCTCCCTTGCACTGAGAGCGCCACTTGCCAAGCACTTAGTGGCATCTCCCTTGCCACTTTACCAGCCCAATCTTTGTGTCAAAAACTCTTAAATAATTCTCTTAAGACACCCATCACCAAGCTCCCTTTTAGCACATAAAAATCCAAAATTTTCTAAAGTCTTCCCTTGAATCAAACATTCTTAACACCTTCTAAACACATCAAAGCATACCCAAAACCTACTAGAACATGAATTATACCCACCATGCCTAGCCCCTAAACCAGGGTGTTACAATTCTACCCTCCTTAAAATAATTTCGTCCTCGAAATTACTTGTCCAAACTAACAATCCAATTCCTCCCACTACGCTATGGTCACAAGCACACTGATCTTAAAGAGCTAACATACCTTCTAGGCACTGCTCCAAGTTCATACTCAAGGTTCCAACTACCTTACGAGCAACAAATCAAACAATCACCAAAGCGAACAAAACAACAAAGAATATTCTAGACTTAAGGAACTTACCAGTTGACCCATCAGCACATCATTATCCTCTCTCCGACGAACTCGCATAAACCGATCCCGGTCGCCTTGCCTCGGTGCCACCATTACAGCGGTCTCATCGCTCCACGACCTCGGCGAAAACCATTTCCTCCATGGCTCGGACCACGACCTCTCGCCGCTGGCGACCAACTCGCTGCTGGTTGCACATAACCTTGACCTTCTCGTCCGAGTCCTACTCGGATTCTCGAGGACAATCCTAATCGTGGAACTTGGACTTGCATCTAAAGCACTCCCGAACACGATTCCAAAGATTCGCCAACATGGTACCTTCCACATTGAGCACACGGACGATCCGGATTTCCATGGGTCGGGCTTAGCAATATTAACAGAGTCTCAACCTCGGTCTTTTCTGAACCCTCTCAACCACTTCTGACGATCCAACACTTCTCTTATCACGGTTCCTTTCTCTATTGTGCCTCTCAGCCTTCTTGACCTCCTCAGCTATTCGAGCTTTCTCCACTAAAACTGCGAAGTCTCTTTCCTGATGCAGAGCAATCAAAACTCGCAGCTCATCCCGTAGCCCATCTTCAAATCTGACACATCTCTCATAATCCGTTGCCACGATGCCCCGAGCATATCGGCTTAAACGCAGTAAACTCACCTTCAGACTCGCTATTGACTTGTCACCTTGCACCAAGTTGAGGAATGCCTTCCTCTGAGCATCCACATAGCTCGCTCCGACATACTTCCCTTCAAACTTGATCTTAAAGTAACCCCAGTCCACTCGATCCGCAGGGGTACTTTCCTTAACAGTGAGCCACCACTGGTAGGCTTCATCCCGTAGCAACGAAACAACACCCTTAAGCTTCTCCTCAGCAGTTAAGTCTAAGTCGTCCATAATCCTTTCAACAGCCTCAAGCCAGTACTCTGCCACGCTTGGAGCTACCCCAGACACTCCTCTAAAAACCTCGGCTCCATTCGCCCTAAGCCTTTCGGGCACTGACTTCCGATTCCTATTGCCCACATTGGCTCCTGCCACTCGTTCGAGCACTCGCAACACAGCTTGTGACACTACATCGTCTCCTCCAGTCTGATCCTGCTGTTCAACCTCAACAACTGGTGGCGGTGCATCGCTCTCTGACCCATGGCGTGACCCAACCGGTTCCGATACTGACATCCTGCCTCTACCACGTCCACGAGTATTGCGACCACGCCCCCTAGAACTCATATCTAGCGCCTCGATTTAGTCTGTTTAAAAAGTTTTATGGATTAGAAATTATTGTTCCACTGTTTTATCCACGAGCAATTTTATGCAATGAGGCTTTCGAGAGTAGTTCTTTCGAGCAATCAAGTTTCCTTCCTACCCGGGGGTAATTCCGTCATTTTTCCTAAAGAGGGGTATTTCGGTAATAACTCAGGGTCAATTTTTTTTTTTTTTTTTTTGGAAAAATAGTTTTTCCAACTTCAAAATTTACAAAATCTCAGGGGTCGTCTTGGAAATTTTGTTTTTCAAACAAAGTGTGTTGCCAAATTTCAGAAAACAGAGTTATTTTTGTAATTTTGGAAATCAGGGGCATTCTCGTAAATTCTCAGAATTGAGATATCACAACATTTTACAAAATAGAATTTTCTGATATTTAGTAAAGTAGGAATATTTCAGTAGAAGTTGAGAGAAATTTGAAAATTTTGAAACCAAGGGCATTTCAGTAATTTTGTCAACCAGGGGTATTTTCGTAAATTTCCACAAATCAGAGTATCCTAATATTTCGAAAACTTGGATTTTAGTATTTTGCAAAGTAAAGAGCATTTTATCAAAATTTGAGGGTAGTACAGTAATTTTGCAATACAGAGGCGTTTTGGTAATTTTGTAAATCGAAAACGTTCTTCCGAATCAAATTTAAGATTTCACAAACCAAAAGGGTAAATTTGGAAAAGTTTTAATACAGAAAGTTTTAGGAAACAACAAGGCTAGTTCCCTTTCGGGTTTTAATAATCGGTTTAGCCTATGAACAAGTCCTCTTGGTTCAGGTGAACCGTAGCTACGCACCAGGTAGGATTCAAGTACAGAGGAGGTGAGTCGCTAGGACTGCTTAAATACCAAGCTCTTACTGAATACCAATCCTCGACATGCGTACAGTGGTTACCACACCTTAACTCGGTGACTTACTTCACAGGTTTGTTTAATAGCCTTAAGTCTTATGCATGTGTTTAAGTAGTCTAGTCCTAGGGTCCAATAGTCCTAACTTTCTAATCTACGAGCCCAAACTAAGCCCAATCAATCCATGTAAACAATTCACTTCCAGAAAGAAAAAGTCCGAAGTACTTACCTGGTGGACTTCGGGTCGGAGACACAGGTGCCATGCCGGAATAACCTGAAAAATATTGTTTATAAAAGCCCACATTTCCAAAAGCCCATTTTGAAAATCTATTTGCCCAAAAACCTCAAAGCCGAGTTTTGAACCGACTCGATATTAAATCAGAACATCCCCAAACCCGCCCATTCATTACAACCTGATCTGTTTATGTTAGTGAAAATATTTTTTTTTCTTTACTTAGAATTTAAAACACGAAAATCTACTATCTTTCTGGTAAAACCCGTGTACTTTTAAAAAGATACTTTTAGACTTTGATAATAAATGGAAATGTCCAGATTAAAACACTCGTTTAATTTATAAATTTGTTGAGTAAATAAATGGCTAAAAACTAAGTCGTTTTCATATAGTAATCAAAATAATCAAACCATAATTTAAAAATAATAATAAAGAAATTCCCAAAATAAATGAAAAAGTCAAAGGGCCTTATTACATCAATATTTAAACCCAAATACTTAGTATAAATAAACTTAAAAGATTTGAATTTTCCTTTCTGCATGGGCCACCATGTGTCCTCTCCGATCCCGGTCCCATTCTATTCATTTCCTGAAATGGTTAGAAATAAAAGGGTGAGTCCACTGACTTAGTGCATAACCACAACACATATTCCCATCCGTATGGGCTTGGCCCATACCCACACAGCCATCGAAACAAAACATGCAAGAATGCATCTCAGCCCATCCCATTGTCCAACCGTACACCAACCTTAGCGGACTCCGCCCTAAGGCCGTGGAAACCACCACCGATCACCTTGTGATCCAAAATTCTTACCTTGGCAACTCATCGCTCAAGGCCGTGGCGAGCCACCGATCAACCAATCGTGATCCAAATATCGTAATCGCCTACGGTGATGCACATAGCAATCAACCGCCGAGATGGGCACCAAGCCAACATCTCCTTTGATGATGCACACAAAGAACTCATCAAGCGCTAGTGTAGCCCTGAGCTAACACTAGACCACGCGTACACCAATGTGTACTCCTTTCCTTCCTCGATCAAACCCGAATCCCATGCATATGTGATAAAGCATCTTATCAAATCATCATATAATAGGAGCATACATCTCATATCATTACCACATCATATATTTATATATACATCATAATAACTTCAATATCACAAACTTACTCATGTATAAACGTTAGCAAGCATAACACCAAAAGAAATAGTGCGATGATTACGCACCTTAATAGCACACAACATCCACTCTCAAAATGCTACCTTAATCTTGACTAACCGACACTCGAAAGATTTCCCGCGATAGGCTCTTCTCCCCCTACAATCGGCCTTAGCACAAAACAAGGAACCCTTAGGGCCATTCGGCCAAGTCAAGAAACTATAGCACAAGAAACAACTAACACACCGTTACCTTGCTAACCACTACCCTTTGCTCTAATGAGAATCGGCCACCACCAAGGAAGTAGGGTTCGCAATGGATAAGGAGAGATTCAAGCTAAAGCATAAAGAAGAGAAAAGGAAGAGAGGCTATGGGTATTCGGCTTAGGCTAAATGAAAAAGGGGTTAAGGGTTTCGGCCTAAGCAACAATTTGGAAACAAGAAGAGCTTACAAGTTCGGCAACAATAAAAGAAAATAAAAAAAAATAAAAATTCGGCACAAGGGAGATGAGAGAAGAAACTTTCGGCAAAAGCAATAAGGAGAGGAAAAATGTTTCAAAAGGGGTGCCCCCCCTATTTATAGGATTCGGCCAACACCTACCCACAAGCATAAAACCGAAAATGCCCTCCAAACACTCCCAAAACTGGCCACTACTTAACTCCCCTTCAAATCCCATATTTCTCTCCCCTTTTTCCTCCCTAACACTCATTCAAAAAGGTTTGAATGAGTCAAACCTCTTCCTAGCTGAAATTTAAAACAAAGACCAAGTCTTCTCCATCTTTTAAGCATCCAAAAGCCACCCAGCTTCTTACCTCTCTGACGCCAAAAATAAAGGCCAAAGTCTTTGCCTTCGCACTCGAACACCGCCCCTCCCTTGCACTGAGGCGTCACTTGCCAAGCACTTAGTGGCGTCTCCCTTGCCACTTTACCAGCCCAATCTTTGTGTCAAAAACTCTTAAATAATTCTCTTAAGACACCCATCACCAAGCTCCCCTTTTAGCACATAAAAATCCAAAATTTTCTAAAGTCTTCCCCTTGAATCTGAACATTCTTAACACCTTCTAAACACATCAAAGCATACCCAAAACCTACTAGAACATGAATTATACCCACCATGCCTAGCCCCTAAACCAGGGTGTTACATTCTTACATTGTTAGTATGGTGTCCGAAACTTTGAATGTGAACTCTGAGACTGTCCCTAGGAAGATGACTATACTTAGTCCTTTAGGGCAATCAGTAGTAGTAGACAAACTCTTTAGGGAAGTGCCTTTAGAGGTTCAGGGGACGGTGTTCCTGACTGACTTGATGGAGCTGCCATTCGGGGAATTTGACTTGATCTTAGGCATGGACTGGTTAGTGAGGTACCGTACGAAGTTGGACTGCGCTGCTAAGCGCATGTCGCTGAGGACTCCCGTGATAGGGGAGAGAAAGGACTACTTGTATTATAGTGTCTGCTCTTAAGGCGAAGAAGATGGTGAGGAAGGGATGTATGGCTTTCTTGATGTTTGTTAGTGCTATGGAGGCTAAGGAAGCAGCTGTAGGAGAGGTCAGGACAGTGAAGGAGTTCGTGGATGTTTTTTTAGAAGAACTTCCAGGGTTGCCTCCGGACCGCGAGATGGAGTTCAGAATCGATTTGTGGCCAGGTACAACGCCAGTGTCTATCGCTCCGTACAGGATGGTACCAAAAGAGTTCGTTGAACTCAAGTCCCAGATCCAAGAGTTGTTAGATTGCGGGTTTATCCAATCCAGTGTGTCTCCATGGGGAGCACCAGTTCTATTCGTGAAGAAGAAGGACGGGACTATGCGTATGTGCATAGATTACCGCCAGTTGAATAAGCTGACAATCAAGAACAAGTACCCACTGCCGAGGATAGACAACTTGTTTGATCAGCTCAAAGGGGCTGCAGTATTTTCAAAGATAAATCTGAGTTCGGGGTATCATCAGCTTAAGGTGAAGGAAACGGATATCCATAAGAAGCTTTTCAGACTCGATACGGGCATTATGAGTTTCTAGTAATACCGTTCGGTTTGACGAACGCCCCAGCTGCGTTCATGGATATGATGAACTAGGTATTCCAACCCTACTTGGATCTGTTCGTCGTTGTGTTCATAGACGACATCCTGGTATATTCTAAGTCTGAAGAGGAGCATGATGCGCATCTCCGGGTAGTGCTGCAGGTTTTAAGGGAAAAGAAGTTATAAGCCAAATTCAGCAAGTGCGAATTTTGGTTAAGGGAAGTTACTTTTCTGGGTTATGTGGTGTCTGCAGAAGGGATAAGAATGGACCCTCGGAAGATAGAGGCGGTATTGGATTGGAAACCACCTAAGTTGGTGGCAGAGATTCGCAGTTTCTTGGGGTTAGCAGGCTATTATAGGAGGTTTGTTGAAGGGTTTTCTTGGTTAGCAGCACCTTTGACTAAGTTGTTGAGGAAGGAGGTACCTTTTGTGTGGACGGATAAGTAGCAGGAGAGTTTCGAAAAGCTGAAGAGGGTTTTGACAGAGGCTCCAGTTTTGATTCAGCCTGAGGCAGGGAAAGACTTTATGGTGTACTATGATGCTTCTCACACGGGGTTGGGATGCGTACTGATGCAAGAAGGGAAGGTGGTTGCTTATGCGTCTCGACAGTTAAGGCCTCACGAGGTTAACTATCCGACGCATGATCTGGAGTTGGCTGCTATGGCTTTCGCGCTAAAAGTGTGAAGGCATTATTTGTACGGAGAGAAGTCGATGATCTATACGGACCACAAGAGCCTGAAATATCTGATGACTTAGAAGGAACTGAACTTGAGGCAACGAAGGTGGGTGGAGCTGTCGAAGGATTATGACTGTTCAATTGAGTATCACCCGGGTAAGGCAAATGTGGTGGCAGATGCCCTAAGTCGGAAGGTAGTATCGGATCTGAGGGCGATGTTTGCACATCTTAGTCTTTATGATGACGAGAGTTTGTTAGTAGAGCTGCAGGTGAAGCTGACGTGGTTAAGTCAGGTGAAAGAGAAACAGTTGGTAGATGACGATCTGAGTACTAAGCTACTGCAAGTACAGAATGGGGGATTGGAAGACTATAGTGTAAACAGCGACGGAGTGTTATGTTTCCGGGGGAAAGTATGTATGCCGAAGGATGAAGGGTTAAGGCAAAAGATTCTTTAGGAATTGCATAGTAGCCCTTATGCTATGCATCCTGGATGGAGTAAGTTATATAGGGATCTACGGGATCAGTTTTGGTGGCCTGGTCTGAAGCGGGAAGTTACGGAGTTTGTGGGGAAATGCTTAACATGTCAGCAGGTCAAAGCTGAACATCAGGTGCCTTCGGGGTTGCTACAACCAGTAAAGATTCCACAGTGGAAGTGGGAAAGAATCACGATGGATTTCCTTAGTGGGCTTCCCCTTACGCCTACTAAGAAGGACTCAGTGTGGGTGATTGTGGATCGGTTAACAAGGTCTACACATTTTATACCGGTACAAGTCAACTATTCTCTGCAGAGGTTGGCGAAGTTGTATGTGGCAGAAATTGTGAGGCTACACGGGGTGCCAGTATCAATTATTTCAGGTAGGGATCCTAGGTTTACGTCCCTATTTTGGAGGGCACTGCATCGGGCATTGGGCACTAGATTGGATATTAGTACGGCATTTCACCCGCAGATAGATGGTCAGTCTGAAAGGGCAATTTAGATATTGGAAGACATGTTGAGGGGGTGTGTTATCGACTTCAGAGGTAGTTGGGAGGAATTCTTGCCTTTATCAAAATTCGTGTATAACAACAGTTATATGAAGCACTGTATGGGCGAAAGTGTTGGACTCCTACTTGTTGGACAGAATTAGGTGATCGTCATGTTTTGGGTCCAGAGATAGTGGCAGAATCAGAGGAGAAGGTTAAGGTAATCTGAGCTCGGTTAAAGGAGGCATCTGACAGATAGAAATCGTACGCAGATCTTAAGCGAAAAGAGATAGAATTTGCAGTAGGTGATCAGGTGTTCCTAAAAGTTTCACCGTGGAAGAAGGTGATGAGATTTGGATGTAAGGGTAAGCTGAGTCCCAGGTTTATAGGACCTTATCAGGTTTTGGAGAGAGTTGGACCAGTGGCCTATCAGTTAGAGTTGCCTTCAGAGTTGAAGCAGATGCACGATGTATTCCACGTCTCGATGCTACGACGTTACAGGTCAAATCTGTCTCACATGGTGCCAGTGGAGGAGGTTGAGTTAAGGCCAGACTTATCCTATGAGGAGCAGCCAATTCAGATTTTGGAGCGAGATGTGAAAGTGCTTTGGAAGAAAGCAGTTCCTTTAGTCAGGTGCTGTGGCGGAACCATGGTTCAGAAGAGGCTTCGTGGGAGCCAGAAGAGGCGATGCGACAGCTATACCCTCACTTATTTTCCAGGTAATTTCGAGGCCGAAATTATTTTTATGGAGGGTAAAATTGTAATATCCGGGATTTAGGGGTCATGCATTTTAATTCATATCTATGTGGTGGCATGCTTCGTGTGCTGTTTGTATGTGTTGGGGAGCTTCGGGAAACCTTGGGGTTAGGTAGGGGCCTTAGCAAAATTTTTGGGTTGAACTTGATTAGGGGAAGGGTTAGGGAAGCTAGGCCTTAAGGGAATAAAGGTGGAGTTTATGACACAAGAAAGGTAGTGGTGGAGTGGCAAGGTAACGCAAGGGAGCAAGAGGGAGAGTTTGCGTCAGGAGGAGTTCCAAGGGGGAGGAGGTTTGAGCTACGGAGATAGCATTTTGGAGTTCATTTTTGCGTCAGGGGGAGGAGGAGTTGGAGTTGGCGTGGGCACTTGAAGATAGGAGGTTTGAAATGGTCAAACATTTCAAATGTATGGCTATAAAGGGAGATAGGAGTGTGAACCATTCAAATGGATTTGAATGAGTGGAATGGAGGAAAGATAGGAGAAAAATAAAGGATGAGGTGAGGGGTGTGAGAGTTGACCGAAATAGGGGCTCTTGGTGGTGGCATTTTCGGTCATGTATGGGGGGGAGTAAGTGCCAAATTCGCTTAATTGTTGCAGTGTGCATCTTTTGTTTTTTTCCTTCTCTAGTCTTGTGCCGAAAAGTGGTAGTCAAAACTCTTCAATTGTTTTCTCTTCAAATGACTTAAAGCCGAGAGTGTAAGTAATCTTTGGGGTGCATTCTTGATTCATCCTTGCTCCTCTTTACTTCATCTCTAAACCGAACTATACCCTCCTTTCTATTCTCTTTTTCTTCTCATGCTCGTGCCGAATCTTTCTTTTCATTTTCCCCGTAGCCGAAACCTCTTAAAACTCCAACCCTCTCTTCTCTTTTCTTTTGCTAAAAGCCGAATAACTCTCCTAGTCATTTAAACCATGGCCGAATCTCCCATTTACCATTTCTTTTCTCTTTTTCGATTTGAATATTTTCTCAAGCCTCACCTCTGTGTCGTCGGTCATCTCTTGTCGTTTCTTCCAATATGGTTCCTAGTAATAGTGGTAAGGTTTTCTATACACTTTTCATTCTTCTTTCTCTTTGGGTTACCGAGATCTAGAAGTGTAACTCTGTGTTTTATGTGTGGCCGAATCTAACATAAGTCATGTAGGGATTTCGACAACTTTCAGGGTCAAGTGATAATCTCCGAGATTGAGATCGACTTTGGTAAGATTACTCGATTAAGATATTATGGAAGTCTCGTTTAGATTTGAGTTAACATTTAACCCGGGTCTTCTGATTAAGTTATTATTCAATGGATGCGAGTACCAGTCAAGGAGAGAAAGGGGTGGTCTCTACTCGTAAGTTCAAGAAACGTTCGGTTTCTGCGGTTCGGGATTGGCCACCAGGGTGTGGGCCAGCGTCAGAAAAAGACAAGCAGATCACTGTAGTCTCTTCGAATGAGAACGCTAGGGAAATCGAGAGTGTGGTGCTTCGGGTTATCAGGTATGTGGTTAAATTTGCAATTTCCCTTTTGGTTGATTAATTGTGTGCGTTATGTGCATGATAGCCAACATAGTGGCTGTGGTGGAATGGATACCCTTAATGGGTATGTCGGTAACCAGGTTAGTACCCTAATGTTGGTGTGGTTGTAGTTATCTACTGTGGTTATACGTAAGCATGTCATATGCCTATTAAACATGTTCATGCATTATCCTGCCATGTCATTATAATATGTTGCATATGCATGGGGTGGTATATATATATCGAATGAAGGACAGGGTGTACATTTATGTACGTGGTTTAGTGATGGCCTCGAGCCTCACGTGGATTGATGATCGGCTTCGTGCCACATCGTGGTTGGTGTAGGCTATGTGCCACATCGTGGATTGATGTTAGCCTTGAGCTACATCGTGGATTGACGTTGACCATGGGTCACGTTGTGGATTTTTGTTATGTAATCACGTAGACCGGTGGCTAGACCACTGAGTGGATGGCATTGATTGTCGAATTGGTGTGTAGCGGATGGAGGGTCGATTTAGTAATCCCCTAGTGTGTGGTGGCTAGATACGGGGGTGTTTAACGGATGGACACTAGGCTGGATTGGGTGCATTTTGCATTATTACATATCGTGTGGATTGGTGTGGTTTTGGGCCAAGGCCAACAGTGGAAATTCATGGATTAATTACACACTGAGTCGGTTTGACTCACCCAATTTTTTTAAAAAACAATGCAGGTGATACATGATGTCTTGGACCGCGCTTGGAGGGGATTCGAGATGGCCATGCATATCCGTTTCTACCTGTTTAAAAACATTTTCTTTGCATTTCGATTTCTTTGGGATGATTTTATTGTAATAAGGCCATTTTAAGTATTTGGGATTTTTGTTTTATTATGTTTATGCTAGATCGACTATTGATTAGTAACTGCAAATGGTTTCAAAATTTAATTTTTACAGCTTGAAAACTTAAACTAAGGTTTTCGAATCTGGATACTTATAACAATTCGACTTTCTTAAATTTCCAGACGTATATTACTTTAAACTACACACGACCTTCAGACTTGTATTTTTCCCTACAAACCATTTTTTTCAAAACACTTGTATAAACGAGATTAACTTTCACAAATGGAGAATTAGTTTTGAACACGTGTTTTACTCTGTACTCGAACTCCATTTTGAACTTACATTTTCATCATTTAACCGATTTCTTTTCAAATATTTTCCAGTAACATTCTGAATTCGACAGTGGTGTTTTGGGCCGGGTTTGGGGTGTTACAGTGGTGGTTGGCAGAACAAGTGGAGGGGTCAGACACCTAGGGGGCTAGGGTTCCATGGAAAAGTTTAGGATAGTGGGCTAATTGATTTAGGTTTGGGCTGATTTGTGGGTTAATTGGGTCTGTTATTTGGTATGTAGAGTGGGCTGGGTAATTTGGGCATTCTACACCCTACAAGTTTAACATGGCCTAGCACACGGCCTGGCAGACGGGAGTGTGTGGCCACTTCAAAGAGCACGCGGGTGTATGGTTGGCCGTGTGACCCAAGTCAGTGAGCTCATTTGTTTGGACACGGGCTAGGACACAGGCTAGGACACGACCATGTGCTCCCATTTTGAATGTCCACCCGGCCTGTGACACGGGTGTGTCTCACACGGCCTGGCCATACGGACGTGTGTCCCCTGTTTTAGAGAAAAAAATTATAAGTGTTGAAAATTTTCCTGAGTTATTGATTTAGTCCCGAACCGCTCTCAATGTATGTTCAAGGCCTCGTAGGCTCGTTTAAGGGACACTATGATTGATGGTGATTGAATTGTATTTGAATTGATAAATTGTATATGAAATGTATGTTTAAAAGTGTTGTAAGTCCGGTAATGCTCTGTAACCCTATTCTGACGGTGAATACGAGTGAAGGGTGTTACATGTTTGTCCTAAGGATCCGATTCTAACCGTACTATCTGGCTTCATAGATATTGATCCTTTGACAAAGCCTCCAATGGTGCCCCCTTCCTATGTGCACGAATCCAACTGCTTGCGATCCTTGATATCACATTGTCTGGCCTGGTCCTTCCTTGAAGTCCCCAATCAATCTCACAATCCTGCAATCATGAACAACTTCATAAGTTCAAAAAAACATTGTGAGTTCCTCTATCATATCATATTTAAACTCTATCACATGAGGGTAAATAATATAAATAACTTAATCATGTGCAGTGGAATATCATATAACTACTTATATAAAAAACACTTAAGCAACTTCTAATCAAGTGGTATTCCAAACTTAAGTAAACAGTTTTCACAACTCAACATCAAGGTTCGCTTCTAGTGTAGCTCGCACATTCTAAGTCTTCTCAGTGAAAGACTCATTAAACAAGGTAAGTTTTGTGAACTACCCCTATATTTTTTTAGATAATGTGAACTCGGTTTGCAGGGCTTTCTCCTATTTTGCATATAACAAATTATCAAGGGTTCGCAAAACCAATTTGCCAACTGTTGGGGTTCGCACTTTGCACAGTTCGCCAACCCTGTCATGTAATAGCCAGTTTTTCAGTAGTGTCAGAAACTGTGGTTTCGGGGCCACCAAACCTGACGAGAAAGTTCATAAATATTATTATTTAATATTTATGAGTTAAATATGGTTTTTAAAAAGGTTTTTGATTTGATAATTTATGATTTATAAGCAATTTATTAAGTTCAAGTGGTAAGACCCTAAGGTTAATTGGTTTTAGAAAATGAGGTATTGGGACCTCGTTTTTATAAAATAAGTCGTAAATATTTTTATAAATATTTACGAAGTGTCATTAAGGTGGTATTAAAGTTTCGTTGAAAAATTTTAACGTTTTAATGGTTAATTAATTAAAAAAGACTAAATTGTAAAAGATGTAAAATTTAATCGCTATTTGATTTGAGTGATTAAATGGCTTAATGAATGAAAGTATATGGACTAATATGGTAAATATACCATATTATATAGGAGTGGGCAGCGGACTTTGTCTTATTATGAAAATATATGTGTTTTATT
The DNA here is from genome assembly GCA_025503065.1 of Gossypium bickii. Classification (NCBI taxonomy): domain Eukaryota; kingdom Viridiplantae; phylum Streptophyta; class Magnoliopsida; order Malvales; family Malvaceae; genus Gossypium; species Gossypium bickii. The sequence continues at coordinate 31,574,719 of CP106712.1, forward strand.
AATTAAAATAAAACATATTAAATGATAATAAAATACATTAAAGATATCATCTTTTACATTTGATTGTTTTGCCGAAAGCCATTGATAAACCTTCAAGCTTGGGCCAAACTTCATAGGATGCATGTAAGTTTAATCTAGCCCCGTTTTCAAAAATTTTTATGTTTTTAATATCATTGCAACTAGGTCCAATTAATGTGTACCTTCAATTTTGAAACTATTAAAGATTTTGAATGTTGACATTGATAAATCTTGTGATTTTTAATGTTATATGATGAATTTGGAATGTTGATTGATATTTAAAAGTATTTTGTTAAGTGATTTTTGATGAATTTATCAATTAGGGACTATTTTATTAAATTAATAAAAGTACAAGGATTTAATATGAAATTGTTGCATAAATGGGCTATTATGGATACCATGAATATTCGGCTATGATCAATTTTGGGTAAAAATGGTTAATTTGCATGTTTGGGACTCATGGACTAAATTGAATAAAAGTAAAACTTTAGAGGCAATTTTGTAAAAATACAAAAATGACCAAATTGCATAAAATGAATTGTTTTATTGTCTAAATTAATATATTGAATGAAATTATTAATTTAGATCAAGATCGAGTGGAAAATCGAGGAAAATGAAAAATTACCAAAATGCCCCCAAACCTTGGTATTTCTGCAATTTAGCCAGGTAAGTTCGTGTAATTAAATTGTGTAATTATATGCTTTGATTGAATTAGATGTATGTTATTTGCATTATCATCATATATGAATACCGATTGCATATTCGACAACGTACGACGATTACCGAGTCCCGTTTGAACTTTAGGAATTCATAGGATACAAATGACATGTCATTAGGGTTACCGATTTCAGCTCGCATGATCTTACCACTATTCAGCTTGGAGGAGCTTACCGTTATTCTGCTTAAAAGAGCTTACCATTTACAGCTCATAAGAGCATACCGATTTAGAGCTCATATGAGCATACATGTACAAGAATTAATGCATTACAGTTCAGTACACATCATGTGTGCTACCCGAGTATACAACGATATTCTAAATGGTTCAACAGGAAATGTTCTGTTGCAAGACAATATGAGCTCGATACGAACTAATACAAGTATATATATGAAATACATGGAAATGATGGTACATGATATATTGATATATTGAAATGGATGATATATGTATATGAAGAAACGGTAAGAGAATGATATGTATCATGACATGTATATCTATGAATATCTTTGATATGTTGATACATGGAAATTATGTAAGTTGAGACGAGTAATAAACTCAAGTGTGACATGTTGAGAAAATAAGGTTATCAATGTTGAATTTATATGAAATGTGTTCAAGTATGCTAACATGTGTTGTTAATTGATGCTTAGACAAGTGCCAAGCTATTGGTTGAATGGTATTATGTTTACTTATAAGTTGCATTGAAATGGTAAGTGCTCAAACGAAAATATGCTTGTACTCATGAAAAAGTGGTAAGGTTTAAATTATGCAATTTCTTATGAAATGGCTTATCATGTGATTAATTCGAAAAGGGCTATGTTTAAATGCACTAGCTTGTGGCTATGGTTGAATGATATGCTTATGACTTATGTGTTATGCATATTGAATAGGTGTGGGTAGTATGAAATGCAAATGAAAATAAAGAAATTTTGAAGAGTTTAAAGTTCTTTAAAATTGTGATAGCCAGAAATAGGGCCTAATCGGAACAGTGGTTGTGAAACCATGAATTTGAGATATAAAAGTTTATTACGATTAATTATTATGATTTACCGAGTGATTAAATACATATGTTAGAGTATCGATAAGAAATTTTATTGATTGCATGCTTAAATTGCCTATTAGGACTTGTTTGCAAAAGTTGCTAAATAGGGGTTCTAATTCATAGAGTACTTGATTGTAATGGGGATTTGAAGTAGGAGTCCTTAAATGGTAATTAGGCCATTATAGTTCCATGGACAAAAATGGACATACATAGATAAAAATAACTAAAGTTTTAATGAAGGGCATTTTAGTCATTTGGTATTAAAAAGAAATTAAAAGGGACAAAGATGGCAAAATATGTCCATCTTCTTCATTAGGACGAAATTTCAAGGGTTCTCCATAGCTAGGGTTTGTTTCAAGCTTCCAAGCTCCATAGTAAGTTATTCTAAGCCCCGTTTTAATGTTCTTTACGTTTTTAGAGTCTAAGTAACTTGATTTAGCTTATACTAGCAATAATTTAACCTAGGGTTCATATCTGGAAAAATACCCATAGGTGAGATGTGTTTATTTTGATGTTTTATGATAGAATATGAGGTTTGAAATTATGTTAAACAACTTTTGCTAAGCGATTTTAAGTGAAAATGAGTAAGACGGCTTAATCGGTAAAAATACATAATGTTCATAAGTACATGTTAGAGTGAGAATTTGATGTTGTCATAAGAGGAGAAAATGATCAGCATGTCATAAAACATAAGAATAAAGGATAAAGTTTAATTTTCGAGCTTTGGGGCAAAAGTGTAAATATATGAAACTTTAGGGACAAAAACATAATGTTGTCAAAATATTGTGTATGAATTGTATTTGAATGGAATGTTAATAAAATGTATTAAATTGTGTTAATATAGACCAAGAAAGAACAAATAGTGAAGGTGATCAGGGAAAAGAGAAGGTTATCGACTAATTTACGAAAATAGTCGTTTTGCATCCGAGGTAAGTTATGTGTAAATAATAGTAATGTTTTTATAAATTGTGAATTATATTTGATATTTGAATTAATATTGAATGCGGAAGGAAATTTGTTCATGAATTATACAAGTGATAAAGTGTTTAAAATAAGTGTTAAGAGTAAATTTCTGGTTGAACTTAGGAATAGAGATGGAATACAAGTGATATATCACTAGAGACCAGTGTTACAGTGTTACAGTGAGTCCCGAGTGCTAGGTGATCTAGGATGTGTTGTCGACACTTGACAGCTTGTGTGAGCAGGCCCGTGGACATTTCCAGTGTTATTGATCAGTGGTAGCTTTGGCTACATATCAGTGTAGCACTTATGTTCTAATTCTCTACTATCTGTGTATATTCCAAGTGTTCAACGGGATTAATAATAAATTAAAGTGAATATGAGATGAAGTGTGTATGCAGGTATAATTGAAAGAATTAGCATACATGATAATGATTAAGTACTTAAATGTATGTGCAAGTGAACTGGTAAGATTGTACATGTGTAAGTGATTAAATTTGCTAAGAAGGGTATTAATTAATTGTATGTGAAAATGTTAATTATTGATTGAGTGCTTATTGTTTACAAGTAACTTACTAAGCTATTAGTAGCTTACTCGTTCTTTTCCTTTCCTTTGTTTTATAGTGTGTTGAACTGACTTGGACTGGAGATCATCGGAGCCTCGTATCACATTATCAAGCCTCTACTTTGGTATATAAATGCTTTTGAAATGTTTTAAGTTATGTCATCTATAGGGATCGAATTATTTTGTATGGATACGTAAGTGATGTTTACTACAAAGAAAGTATGAAAAAGTAAAAATTTGCAATGAAACAGTTTTTGGATAACAGCAGCAATGTGACTTTTAAAAATCACCAAAAATAGAATAATTGAAATTAAAAAGTGAATAAGATATAGAATTAAAGATTATTGTGTCTACTTTCATATGAAAGAAACAGTGTAAGCAAAGGAATTCTAAGTATGTGCTATTTGAATTTTAGTGAGACAGGATCAGAATGGTATTTGAAGTCCCCTGTTTAGACTTTAGAAAAACACTTAAAATTGTACAAAAATAATTATAAGCTATAATTTATATGTTAGATTTCTTAATGAGCCTACTTTTAGTAGAAATAACTAGGAACAACATATAAAAATTGTACAATGAGAAATTTGATTTTTAGTGGAGAGTAGTCAGAACCGTTGGACAGTGAAACAGGGGAGAATTTAATGAATAAACTGTACTAATTGGTCTAACCAAAAATTCTAAAAATTTTATGGTGAGAAGATATATGAGTTTAGTTACAAGGAAAATTTACAGATCTAAATTTCAAGTTTCCTAACTCGAGCTATAATTAAATTAATGACTATTGCGTAGATGGACAGATTTATTGTAAATGATTAAATAAATTATTTTTTTATACCCGAAGTAGTAAGATAAGTTAAATAACGCCTCGTACTCGAATCCATAAACGATCTCAAGTGTATGGTGTTACATTTATTGGTATCAGAGCTACGATTTAGTCGATTCTTGGACAAACGTAGTGAGTGTAATAGATTACCTATACATGCCATAATTGAATAATGATAGTGTGACGACTCCTGACATCTTAAAATGTCTTATTTATATAGTAATGGATCCTAATGGAGCTACAGCTGATTATGCTCAAAATAATGCGCCTGCTCTAACGCAAGGGACGGCGCCAGATGAAAATCGACCCGAGACTCAAGGTCAAGGAGATGTGGCTCAGGAAGCCTTTCTCCATATGATGAGCAATTGGTATACCGAGTTTGTTAGAACTAATCCTAATGCTCGACCTCCTCCACCCCCTCCTATTCCTCAAGTTGTTCCCATAGCTCCTCAATAAACTGAAGTGTTAAGATTTTTAAAGCCTCCAGTGGATAAAATTCGAATGTATGGAGCCGAAGAGTTCTAAGCTAATGTAAATGGTGATCCTGAGAGAGTAGAGTTCTGGCTTGAAAATACCATCAGAGTGTTGGATGAATTATCTTGTACTCCAGAATAAAGTCTCAAATGTGATATCTCATTGTTGAGGGATTCGGCTTATAATTGGTGGAAAATTTTAGTATCAGTGGTGCCTAAAGAGAAAGTTACATGGGATTTCTTTCAAGAGGAATTTCGGAAGAAGTACATAAGTCAGCGTTTCATTGATCAAAAGAGAAAAGTGTTTCTTGAATTGAAACAAGAGCGCATGACAGTAGCTGAATATGAACGAGAATTTGTCAAATTAAGCAAGTATGCCCAAGAGTGTATATCTAATGAAGCTACTTTGTGCAAGAGGTTTGAAGATGGATTGAACGAGGATATCCAATTGTTAGTGGGAATTCTTGAAATTAAAGAATTAGTGGTACTAGTTGAAAGAGCTATCAAGCCTGAAGAGTTGAGCAAGAGAAAAGAAAGGTGGAAAGTGAAGTAAGAGATGCAAGAAAAAGATCAATGGGCTAGTCATTCCAGTCTCAAGTCATTCTAGTGTGAATTTTCAAAGAGATTGAGGAAGACAAAATCCAAGTTCTAAAGCTCAAGCGACTTCTATGGCAAGTGTAGGTAGTGTTAAACCTATTAGACTAGAATGTCAACATTGTGGAAAACGACATTTGGGAGAATGTTATTTTATCAGCCAAGCATGTTTTAAGTGTGGATCTCAAGATCATTTTGTGAAAGATTGTCTAGAAAGAGAAGAGATAGAAAAGTTTCAAAATGTGAAATCAAGCAGTGGAACTACTAGAGGAAGACCACCAAGAAATGTGGGGACTGGAACTAGTGGTAAAGGTATAATAAAGGACACCACCGTAAGATCCAAAGCGAGAGCTCCAGCAAGAACTTATGTCATCCGAGCTAGAGAAGAAGCATCTTCCCCTAATGTGATCGCTGCGCAGGTGGCTTGAACTGATAAAGGACTATGATTTGATTATTGATTACCATCTGGGTAAGGCTAATGTTGTAGCTGATGCTTTGAGTCAAAAATCTCTGTTTTCTTTACGAGCTATGAATACCTGGTTGTCACTGACTAATGATGGTTCAATTATAGCTGAATTGTGAGCTAAACCGACATTTCTACAGCAAATATGTGAAGCTCAGAAGAATGATGAGACATTATAGGATAAACGGGTACAATGTGAGTCGGGTAATGATTCAGAATTTTAGAGTGGGACTGATGGTTTTTTATTGTTTAAAGGCAAAGTTTGTGTACCGAAAAATTCAGAGCTTGTACAGAAGATTTTACACGAGGCACACAATGGTATTATGTCCGTACATCCGGGAAGTAATAAAATGTATAATGATTTGAAGAAGATGTACTAGTGGCCAGGTATGAAACGTGATATTTCTGAGTTTGTATCAAAATGTCTGATACGTCAATAGGTCAAAGTAAAACATCAGGTACCTTCGGGACTACTCCAGCCAATTACTATACCAGAATGGAAATAGGAAAGAATTACTATGGATTTTGTGTCAGGATTACCATTGTCACCAAAAAAGAAGACTCAATTTGGGTGATAGTTGATCGATTGACTAAGTCGGCTCATTTCATTCCTGTGCGAATGGATTTTTCACTTGACAAGTTAGCCGAATTGTATATTGCTGAAATAGTCCGATTACATGGTGTGCCTATGTCTATTATATCTGATCGAGATCCATGGTTTACTTCAAGGTTTTGGAAGAAGTTACAAGAGGCATTAGGTACTAAATTGAATTTTAGTACAGCATTCCATCCCCAACCCGATGGACAGTCTTAAAGAGTAATTCAAGTACTCGAAGACATGTTGAGATGTTGCGTATTGGAATTTGAAGGTAATTGGGAAAGATATCTTCCTTGGTGGAATTTGCATATAATAATAGTTATCAATTGAGCATAAAAATGGCACCTTATGAAGCGTTGTATGGACAAAAGTGTCGGACTCCATTATACTGGACTGAACTTAAAGAAAATCAGTTGCATGGAGTTGATTTCGTAAAAGAAAGCGAAGAAAAAGTGAAGATAATCCGTGATTATTTGAAAGCTGCATCGGATCGATAGAAGTCGTATGCGGACTTGAAAAGAAAAGAGATTGAATTTCAAGTGGATGATAAAGTATTTTTGAAAGTGTCTCCATGGAAGAAAATTTTGAGATTTGGCCGTAAAGGTAAATTAAGTCCAAGATTTATTGGTCCGTGTGTAGTGAAAGAAAGAATCGGTCCAGTGGCTTATCAATTGTCTTTACCATCAGAATTAGAAAGAATTCATAATGTGTTTCATGTTTTTATGTTGAGGCGATATTGATCAGACCCATCGCATGTGATTTCACCAACTGAAGTGGAAATTCGATCGGATATGACATACAAAGAAGAGCCGATTCGAATCTTAGGACGAGAAGTGAAACAGTTGAGAAACAAAGAAATTGCTTTAGTGAAAGTGTTATGGCAACGACATGGAGTGGAAGAGGCAACATGGGAAACTGAGGAGGCTATGAGGAAACAGTATCCCAACTTATTCACTTGTAAGATTTTCGGGGACGAAAATCCTTAAAGGGGGGAGAATTGTGATAGCCAGAAATAGGGCCTAATCGGAACAGTGGTTGTGAAACCATGAATTTGAGATATAAAAGTTTATTACGATTAATTATTATGATTTACCGAGTGATTAAATACATATGTTAGAGTATCGATAAGAAATTTTATTGATTGCATGCTTAAATTGCCTATTAGGACTTGCTTGCAAAAGTTGCTAAATAGGGGTTCTAATTCATAGAGTACTTGATTGTAATGGGGATTTGAAGTAGGAGTCCTTAAATGGTAATTAGGCCATTATAGTTCCATGGACAAAAATGGACATACATAGATAAAAATAACTAAAGTTTTAATGAAGGGCATTTTAGTCATTTGGTATTAAAAAGAAATTAAAAGGGACAAAGATGGCAAAATATGTCCATCTTCTTCATTAGGACGAAATTTCAAGGGTTCTCCATATCTAGGGTTTGTTTCAAGCTTCCAAGCTCCATAGTAAGTTATTCTAAGCCCCGTTTTTAATGTTCTTTACGTTTTTAGAGTCCCAGTAACTTGATTTAGCATATACTAGCAATAATTTAACCTAGGGTTCATATTTGGAAAAATACCCATAGGTGAAATGTGTTTATTTTGATTTTTTATGATAGAATATGAGGTTTGAAATTATGTTAAACAACTTTTGCTAAGCGATTTTAAGTGAAAACGAGTAAGACGGCTTAACCGGTAAAAATACCTAATGTTCACAAGTACATGTTAGAGTGAGAATTTGATGTTGTCATAGAAGGGAAAAATGACCAGCATGTCATTAAACATAAGAATAAGGGATAAAGTTTAATTTCTGAGCATTGGGGAAAAGTGTAAATATATGAAACTTTAGGGGCAAAAACATAATTTTGCTAAAATATTGTGTATGAATTGTATTTGAATGAAATGTTGATAAAATGTATTAAATTGTGTTAATATAGATCAAGAAAGAAGGAATAGTGAAGGTGATCAGGGAAAAGAGAAGGTTATCGACTAATTTACGAAAATAGTCGTTTTGCATCCGAGGTAAGTTATGTGAAAATAATAGTAATATTTTTATAAATTGTGAATTATATTTGATATTTGAATTAATATTGAATGTGGAAGGAAATTTGTTCATGAATTATTCAAGTGAGAAAGTGTTTAAAATAAGTGTTAAGAGTAAATTCCCGGTTGAACTTAGGAATAGAAATGGATACAAGTGATATATCACTAGAGACCAGTGTTACAGTGTTACAGTGAGTCCCGGGTGCTGGGTGATCTAGGATGTGTTGCAGACACCTAACAGCTTGTATGAGCAGGCTCATGGACATTTCAATGGTAGCTTATGCTGCATATCAGTGTAGCACTTATGTGCTAATTCTCTACGTATCCGTGTATATTTCGAGTGTTCAACTGGATTAATAATAAGTTAAAGGGAATATAAGATGAAGTGTGTATGCAGGTATAATTGAATGAATGAGCATACGTGATAATGATTAAGTACTTAAATGTATATGCAAGTGAACTGGTAAGATTGTACATGTGTAAGTGATTAAATTTCTAAGAAGGATATTAATTAATTGTATGTGAAAATGTTAATTATTAATTGAGTTCTTATTGTTTACATGTAACTTACTAAGCTATTAGTAGCTTACTCGTTATTTTCCTTTCCTTTTTTTTTATAGTGTGTTGAAGTTACTTGGACTGGAGATCGTCGGAGCCTCGTATCACACTATCAAGCCTTTACTTTGGTATATAAATGCTTTTGAAATTTTTTAAGTTATGACATGTATAGGTATGGAATTATTTTGTATGGATACCTAAGTGATGTTTACTACAAAGGAAGTATGAAAAAGGAAAAATTTGCAATGAAACAGTTTTTGGATAACAGTAGTAACGTGAATTTGAAAAATCACCAAAAATAGGATAAATGGAATTAAAAATTGAATGAGATATATAATTAAGTTGTGTCTACTTTCATATGAAAGAAACAGTGTAAGCAAAGGAATTCTATATTCTTTGATATTTTAATTTTAATGAGATAGGGTCAGAATGGTATTTTAAGTCCCCTGTTTAGACTTTAGAAAAACATTTAAAATTGTAAAAAAATAATTATGAGTTATAATTTATATTTCTAGATTCCCTAGTGAGTATACTTTCAGTATAAATAACTAGGAACAACATATAAAAATTGTACAATGAGAAAATTGATTTTTAGTGAAGAGTGGTCAGAACCATTGGACTGTGAAATAGGGGAGACTTTAATTAATAAACTGTACTAATTGGACGAACCAAAAATTCTGAAAATTTTATGGTGAGAAGATATATTAGTCTATTTTCAAGTAAAATTTATGGATCTAAATTTCAAGTATCGTAACTCGAGTTATAATTAAATTAATGACTATTGCGCAAATGGACAGATTTATTGTAAATGATGAAATAAATTATTTTTTTTATACCTGAAGTAGTAAGATAAGTTAAATAACGCCTCGTACTCGACTCCGACAACGGTCTCGATTGTGTGGTGTTACAAAAATCCTACTATGCTAGGGATAATATGTATAAGTGATGTTTTGGATTTACTCATTTTGTGAGTTGTTGAATTTGATTTCATGAATCGTGTAGTATTGGTATATGATTATTCTTTATATGTATAAATTCCATATTGAAAATGGATTGATATGATTAAATTTTATACGAGCTTACTAAGCATTCATTGCTTACGTAGTTATTTTTCTTTACTTTTTAGATTATCGGAAGCTCAATTGGGTTGAAAGCTAGTCAGAGTTATATCACACTATCTAACGGTTCTATCGATACTTTCGAATGTTTTGATTTTGGTTATAATGGCATGTATAGGTATTCTGATTAATGTTGGCCTATGTATTTGAATGTTGAAATGGCCATTTAACTTGGTTGAGTTTTGGTATATTGATGGTATAATGGCAAAGTTTGGCATGTATGTGAGTAGCCTTATTATGGTTAATGTTTGGCTTGTTTGTTTGCATGATAAAAGATGAAATAATAGTTGAATATGCATATGGTATATGTGTTTTATGATATGTGGTATATGTAGTGATTTGGTACCTTGTTATGTATAGGTATTTTTGTTAATTGATATTAGTTAAAGAATGACATTTTGGTACCAAATGGTTTGTGTTTTGGTAAGTAAGATTTAAGGTATGTATGGATGCAAATCAAATTGGAAGTTTGTTGTTTATTTTGACCAAATGGAGTACTTGGTTATACATGTTTATAAGTTGTTATTTGAGATGCCTATGTGCATATTGGTTGAGTGTGGTTATAGTATATGTATAAAGCTATATTATGCATGATTTTGGTGCCTTGCTATGACTGGTATACATGTGTAACACCCTAAAATTCGAGTATCGATTTATTGCATGTCTTGGTGTTTAGATTATGAAGGAAAAATTTTTCTTATTCCTTTTTGTGTTTATTATAGCCCTGAAGAAGAGTATAGAATTATTCGGGTATGGAATAATTTTTAGTTTTGAGAATTTATTGAAGTGGATCAAGTGACATTGATACTTAAGTTAATTTAAGTGTCAAAAAGTAGCATAAGATGAGTATATGGCAAGGTGGTGTTGGAGCATGAGTAAGTGCATGAGGGGAGAGGTTCGAATCTCTTGGTTAGCATCTAGAGAACTTTTATTTTTGCACTTGTATGGCAAGTGTCGGCCAAGCATAATTATGGTAAGTGTTGACTTTGTCATTTTTGGTTAGTAGACTAAAGGAATAAGGTAAGTGTTAACTTATGGCATGGAATCAAGAAAATTTTGTAAGATAAGGGGACATAAGGCATGTATCAAGGTAAATGTTTTGGACACAAATTCATGGCCATTTGACCATGAATTTGGACGGCATTGTGGACAAAGGGGGGGTTGGCCGAATATGTTAGTAGCTTGGCTAGGATTAGGAGTTAGCATTTGGTCATTCCTAGCATTTTTGTGCAAAGTTTTGCAATTCTTTCTCAACCTTTCTCCCTTGGCCGAAATTGAGCTTTTGGTAAGCCTTATTCTTTTGACCATTTGGTCATTTTTGCCTAACATTCTAGTATTCTATTTTGTGCCTTTTCCCATAGTGCTGAAATTACCAACACCAAAAAGGCCATTCTTTTTCTTTCTTTTTACCATTGCCGAATACACATTGCTCCTAAACTCTTTTTTTTTTTTCTTCTCTCTTCTTCTCTTTGAAAACCGAATCCTCATCATCATCTTTTACTTCCACCTTTTATTTCTTTCCAATCAATACTTTCTCCAATAATTTATCTCATGGCCGAATGTTAGTGTGCCCATAGCCGAACCATTTTCTCTTTTCTTTGGTTATACATAACCGAATCCTCCATCATTCACAAACATCATTCGCAATCCTTTCTTTTCAATCGTGGACAATAGGTAAGGGTTCTTTTTAGTTTATGATTAGTTAATAGTTATTTTGGCCGAATCTTGATGGTGGTAAGAAGGATCTTTTGGATCGAAATAATCGTTCATTCTATTAACGTTTTCATTCGTTATACTTTAGTGCGATAGTGGAAGACCGGAACTCAAGTGTTCGTGAGTATCATAGAACGTTGGAATCGATTTAAGGTGTTAAGGGAACGTTTTGGTCGATTCTCTTTTGTGGAACAAGGATATTTGTGGTAAGCAAATCTCACCCTTAAAAACCCTTAGTTATATTTTCGATACAATTTTAGATTGGACTAATGATTTTTGTCAAAGAAGACAATCAAGATAGGGAAAAAAAGGGCGGTGAATAGTGTTCGGAAGAAGGGTGGTTCCGTTAATCCCTCTAAGTTTAGAAAAAGCGCTATTTCAGGAATCCGAGATTTTCCATCGGGTTGTGGACGCTCATCCGAGGAGAATCAATTGTTTGAAGTCGTTCGTACTCCTGAACCTTTGTTTGTTCATGGATTTGCATCCGTTAACGAACCATCAATCGGGGAGAAACCGCAAGTAGAAGTAGTTCGAAATTCTGAGGGTAAAAGTTTAGATCGTTATTTCTGAGATTGGTTTTATTAATAAATTATAGTGTTTTAACTTATCATGATGCGTATAGGTATCGACGAGCGGGAAAGTCTAGTTCTCACTATAACCAGGTGTGTAACTTCACACTTATCTCTCGGGTTAGATACTAAACCGTAAGTATTTTGATAAATCGTAAAAACGGCAAAATTGGAAATTATGTAGTAATTAACACTTTTGTATAAATACATGAAAACGGTTAAAACCGAGAAATTTACGAAAAACTGCTAGATTGTTAAATTGGGCCGAAAAACTGCTAGATTGCTAAATCGGGCCGAAAAACTGCTAGATTGTTAAATTGGGCCAAAAGAATGCTAGATCGATAAATTGGGCCAAAAGACTGCTAGATCGCTAAATGGGCCAAAAACCTTCTAGTTCGAAATATGGGCCAAAGTTCACTAGATCGCTATATGGGCTAAATACTATTTTGTCCCAAATGAAAAGTTTAATTATAGACTCATTTGCAATATGGTTTATTTTAATAAATTATTATATGACTAAAGTTTGTTATGCATACATAATTGCATGGGACGGGATATATGATGAAGAGAAGAAAGGCCTGTGGCCACGAATCTAGTTCGGTGGCTCTGCCACAAAATTTTTATGGCTTAATGCCTCTAGTTCGGTGACTATGACACAATCTAGTTCGGTAGTGCACTATAATATTATTTAAAAGGCTTAATGCCTACGATTGGTGTGTTTGGCGGGGTGGGTTGACTCGATCCCCACAGGTGTGTTGGTTGGTACGGGGGTGTGTAGCGGATGGAAATTAAGATTGGTTGGGAAATTCATCTTACATGCATTTTATTTATTTTATTTTATTCTATATTGTTAAATCTACAATTAGGCTCAAGCCCAACTTAATGTCTTGATGATCTGGCCCAATAATGGTGGTAAGTGAGTTACACACTGAGTTCTTAGTAACTCACCCCGTTTTATTATCCATCTCAGGTGATGGAAATTGATGTGGACTTAGGCCGGGGATGACTTCGTGGAGGCCTACTACGAGCATGGGTTTTATAAACTATGAACTTTATTTAAGTTACTTATTTTAATTATTATTTTGGGTATGATGTAATAAGGCCTCTATTTATGTTTTATGAATTTTTATGTGTGGATGGATTTAATTTTATTTTAAGATTCTTAATATGGGCTTATGTTTAATCTATAAGGTTTTCTTAAAAACACTGTGTTTTATAACAATTTGGACATCCTTAATTATTTTTTAAATTCTTTCGAATGGTTTTAGAACTACTTAAAGTTTTTGACAATTATGATAAGATTTCAAACAAGTATTTTCTTAATTCTCCAATTTAAAATCATTGTTCTTAATTTTTATTAATCTTTATTTTCAAAAGGTTTTGTATTACTGTTTTACTTAAATTATTAGAGATTTGAATAGATGTTCGATCGGTGTGACAAACCAAATCTCGTCTTAACGCATAGACCTAGTTTGGGGTGTTACAACAAGTGCATTTTTTTACTGTAAGTACATGCCTTGTTGGGTGAAAAAAATAGCTTGTAAAATAGCCCATTTTCGTCCAAACGAGTAGAGACAGGGGCGTGTGCCTCAGCCGTGCATGACACATAGCCAAGTGGCACAGCTGTGTGTCCCCTGTAGTTTGTAAAGGTTTGCAAGTCAGTATGTTTACACGACCTAGCACACGGGCATATGGCTTGGTCATATGACCAAATTCAATATACTCACACAGGTACGAGCACAGGCTGGGACACGGCCGTGTCTCTATTTTGAATGCCCACACAGCCTAAGACACGGGCGTGTCTCTTAGACGTGTGACCCTTACAATGTTGAAAATTTTAAATTTTTTCAAAAAAAAATTATGAGTTTCCAATTTAGTCCCGATTTGTTTCTAATGCATATTTTGGGCCTCAAGGGCTCTTATAAGGGACAATATGTATGATTTTGATTGGTTTTTGACATTAATGCTATATGATATGAAATGTTTTCCTTTTTTGTCTGCTTAATTTGTAAACTCTAGTAATGCTCCATAACATTGTTCCTGACGACGGATTCGAGTTAGGGGTGTTACATGTCACTTCCGAGCAACCTTGGAGAATGCGATATAAGTTTGTCAGTTTTGAATATTTCATGCTATTGCTTATGGTGAACACTATGTTTAGAATTTTGTTACTTAAGTATGAACTTGTAGTTTAAGAAAACATCAATCAAACTTGGACTATATTCTTATTCTTAAAATTTAGACGTGTTTATAAATATTATCGGTTCGCAAATAAAGACATAAGGAAAACCATAAGAAAAACATAAAAATAACTAAGTTCTAAAACGATCGGTGAAGTCAACGGAAGATATCTCTAAGCCTAAGCAGATATACCACGTTGCCCTTATGTCCAGAGTTAGCTTGTACTACTTTTCCAGTGTTTATGCTTTGCCTTGATCACTAAATTTCTTCGTTACTCATCGTGCGATCTAACTATCTATAGTGTTTAGAAAGGAGTGTGTGAGCTCTTTGCGAACTCAATGAATATACTGGAAAGAATAACCACATTGCACATACAAAACATAAGTTGAACAAAAGCTTTGACAAAATCATTGAACTGCGAACTGGGTTCACCATGCTTAAGCTAAGCCTGGTTCACAAATACTCACTGTTAGATAGCTAAAAACAGTAAAACATATTGTTTTGCAAAACACAATCTTATTCACATGTACTTTTCATGTTGGGTAAGCATATCTCCTTATAACACATTGGAATGACTCAAACAGTCTTAACATGTCCCATTAGTGTAGCATAAAGCTAAGCACTCTCCAAACACACCAATATGTCCCATCGAATAGAGCTTAGCTCAACATTCCCTTGTCTCTCCAACCTGTCTCAGGGCCTCTGGCCCAAAACACATAACATAAAGGTGAGTCTCATAATCCTATGATATTCCATTATATCCCATGGTTTCAAAAAAAATTATAGTGTCAAAACTTATACTTAAACATAGAGCTCCCATGTCATAAGGAGCTCGCAATACACTATTCATAATTAGCCCCTAATACAGAGCTCGGATATCACTTTTCATAAAAACACATATTTAACATATTCACAAAATAGAGTTTAGAAAAGACTTACTCTCGAACCTTAGGTTAAAACCTTAAGCTCCTGATTAACACTATGGTTCGCACATATAAATGGCCAACCATGAACACTCATCAAGTTGTTGTAAGCTTTAAACAAGCTTCACTTTTTCCTTGTCTTTACTTGTAGACAGTTCTGTCAAGTTCGCAATTTTACAAACATACACAAGTCACTAACAAACAAAACACATTAAAACTCCTACATATACACAAGTGTACCTAGATTTGCACATGCTATTCTTCTGGTGAACCTAGTCCCTTTTATTGTGAACCTTCTTAAGAGTTCTAAAGAAATAGAGTCTTACCTTAAGTTCTAAGAGTTACATTTTTGTTTTCTCCCTCTTAATAACATCTCTATTTGCTACAATTCCTTTTGTAACATCAGAGCTTTTCTTAAGGATTTTTTTTTTATTAAAACAATTACAAAAATGGAAGCAAGTGTGAAGTCATGAACGACAAACAAGTAGAGAATTGAGATGTTATTAAGAGAGATAAAAAAAGAATTCACACAGAGATACACTTTGTTTCTCTCTCTGTAACACCCTTAACCTGTACTGTCGCTGGAACAGGGTTTCGGAGCATTACCAGAACATTCAGAACATTTTTCTATTAAACTACAAAAATTTACTATTCATTCACCGAGATCATCCATAATGTCCCTTGAATGGGTCCTCGAGGCCCAATACGTGCATTAGAATCGAATTGGGACTTAATCAGTAACTCTAAGAATTTTTTGTAAAATTACCAATTTTTTCTAAGGTGCAGGACTCACACGCCCGTGTGATCCAAGGGACGCGCCCGTGTGACCTAGGAAGATGCCCGTGTTATAGGCCGTGTTCGATTTAGGTCGCTCTCTGACTTGCGCCACGTGGCCATGCCACACGCCTGTGTGCTAGGCCGTGTGGTTAATTAAATCAATCCGAATTAGGTGCAGATTTTACATGGCCAAGACACAAGCCCATGTTCTAGGCCGTGTGACACACATGGCTGAGACACACGCCCGTGTCTCTGCTCGTGTGCCCAATTCTGAGCATTTTGTTTCTCAAAATTATGGTGCAGGGGACACACGGCCTAACTACATGCTTGTGTTACACGGTCTAGACACACGCTTGTGTGGACAAAATGAAGCCATTTCTAGCTTCATTTCTCACCCAAAATTTCACCCAAAACCTGCACTTGAAACTCACATCCAATACCAACCAATTCAAGCATTCAAATTGGGCAATTTCTATTATTCAACATGGCATATCACTACATGCGTAAGTGTTTATAGACTTACCTTGGAACATCTTAAGCATTCACAATATTGATCACACATTCTTAACATAACACATGTATATGAATATATCATAATAATCTACTTAGTCATACCAAAATGAACCATTACTAGCCATTCTAATAGCTAGGTTACAAAATAACATTTCAATCCACTATTGGCCAAGTTGTCCTATACATGCCATTATACCCAAAATGACTTCATTAAATATACCCAAAATGCTAGTTGATAGTGTGATGATTCTCCAATGATCTCCAACCCTCATGAGCTTCCGAGCACTATAAAACAGGGGAAAAATGAACGGAGTAAGCATTACATACTTAGTAAGTTCGTATAATGGAAACTAAACTTACCAATCTTGCTTATTAAAATCTAGGCATACAATGTTATGTTTCCGTCCATTTGGCTAAATTGCCTAATCACATACATTCAATCAAACATGTTAGTCACCAAAATCTTCATATCAATCAAGTAACATAGATGAGCTCATCAAGCAATATTCTTCCGAGTCATTATCATATCATCTCAAGATTTCACGCCATGTCAAAAGTTTTATGTCCGTCGAATCATTGAATTCTGATGGATGCTTAAGTAGTACACTCGAAGTGTACGATTCAATAATCCGTTAATTTCTTATTCAAGGGTACCCAATAGGGCACTTAACCAAGAAACATTCTCTCGAGCCACATATCGTATAACAGGATTACCAGTCCAGGCTAAATCCTTTATATAATGTATGCTCAAAGGAGCTCGATTAGGATTACCAGTCTAGGCTAAACCATAATCATAACGTATGCTCGAGAGGTATTATACCGGGATTACCCATCCGGGCTAAATCCTTTCTATAACAACGTCAATGGGATTACTCATCCGAGCTAAATCTCGTCCGCAACAAATGCAGGACCTTATTAATTTCGGGTAAGTGCATATAATCATCGGAATCCAATATTCAATCGGGACTTAACCCTTTTTCACATTTTAAGCATAAATCAATTTTCCATCATAGCATGCAAGTAAGCACATCAATATAAATCACATTCCATACAACACAACATTCAATTAACATAATTACATGCCCGATTAAGTTACACGAACTTACCTTGACACTTGTTCGCTTTAGAAATCTACTAATCCGAAACCTTTTCTTTTCCTCGATCTAACCTCGAATTAGTGTTTTTCGGATCTATATAAATGAATTTAACCATCAATTTCATGCATTTCATATTTAAATGGACTCAATTTACGTCTTACGCAAAATTATCATTTTCCCCTAGCTTTTCCATAAATTTCGATTTTGTCCATATGCCCGAAAAATGAAACTTGTGCAAATTACTCCCTATTCCAAGCCTAACCAAAGCCCTATTACAAATTTTTCAGCACATGTATTCATAAAATTTCATAATTTTTCATCAAATTTTACAACTTTTCATCTTAGTCCCTAAATCATGTATTCATCAAAAATCACTTTGTAAAAGTTGTTTATCTATCAATAATCTTTCACTTTCTACCATAAATTTCTAATTTCCAGCATAATACATCCATGACCCATTTTCATACCTTGATAACTTCTCAAATTAATCCCTCAAATAGAGAGATTAAGCTATCCCGATTTCAAAAATAATGAAATTATTGAAAATGAGACAAGAGAACTTACCCAATTAAGCCTTGAAAGTTTCCCCTCTCTCTCCTAGGGTTTCCATAAAATTTTAGGTTGAAGATGAAAGTAATAAGATGATATTTTCTTTTATCATCTTTTAATTAATTAGTCCTTGACCTTTTTCTATAATTCCATGGATGAGTCACCATGAAAAATCTACATACTTTTCTTAATGGTCTAATTACCATATAAGGACCTCTAGTTTTGAATTCCATAGCAATTTGATCCTTATAGCTACTAGAATTCAACTTTCACATTTTATACGATTTAGTCCTTGTAATTAAGCACTAAATCGATAAAATTTTCGTATCAAAATTTTCACGCGACATATCTACCATATAACGGACCATATAATAAAATAAAAATAAATTATATTTTTGGGTCAGATTTGTGGTCCCGAAACCACTGTTCCGATTTCACTGAAAAATGGGTTGTTACACACACACACACACTCTCTCTATCTATCTATCTATATTTGTCTTTTTCACACAAACTATGAAAGGCAGAAGAAACTATAAATTTGTAATAAGGGCAAGCTTTCCCATAATTATAGGGAATCATGGAAAAACTTTAGAAACAAATTTAATTCAATCTATGAAAATGATAAAAATACATTTGAACATCTAATACATAACTTTATATTTTCCTCAGATCTAGTTAGCCATTTGGTTTATAAATAGGCAGTGTCTGCAAGTGAACCACAGTCCCTAGCACATACTCCCGTATTGCAGCTAGCCATAGTCTCTCGCATAAAGTTTTCGATGGTCTTGCATCATTCATGCATTAGTGCATGGATGAGGCCCTACATATTTCTGAATCACCCATAGTTGTGACCTCTGCATCAATATAGTTGTGACCTCTGCATCAATGCAGCTCATACCTACCAGTTGTAACCTTCTGCTAACCTTCAACACTCCTTAAAATATAATATCTGTATAGATACAATGACTTTGTAGTCCACTGACATTTTCATGCTATACTTCTTAATGGCAAATACATAATCCTCCTTGTTTGCAAATTGTTGACCTTCAACCAACTCTTCTGATTCAAAATCTGGCAACAACCTATAAGAAGTTATTATATTTGGCTATTTAAGGAACTTAGATGCATGTGCAGCATCGAGGTCTATGCTTATGGGCTGAAGGATCATTCGATACAATAATGCCATGAGTCGGGTTCCCAAGTGAAGGGGCATATACATTATCATCATTATCTGGGCCTTCCCCATCGATATCACCCAAGACCTCATCGAGATCGGGTTCACTAAAATCTTCGCCTTGGTGATCAAAACCACCATCATTATCGGCTCCTTCCTCACTATCTGCATCGGTACCAATCACCAATGAATGTATTCGTAAAAAGGGACTCTAATTATGGTTGTTATACACAATCAAAGGATTGTGTGGATTGTCCCCCCATGTCTATGTTGTAACACCCCTTACCTGTATTCAACGCCGAAACAAGGCTCGAGGCATTACCGGACTTATAACACAAGAAATCACACAATTTTGATTCATAAAATTTGCATCCAAATTAAAATCATTCATAATCGATCATAAAGTCCCGTATACGAGCCTACGAGGCCCAAAACATGCTTTGAAAGTGGTTCGGGACTAAACCGAGAACTTTAGAAATTTTTACAAAACTTAGAAAATTTTTGCTAGAAGCAGGGCTCAAATGCCCGTGCTTCAGACCGTGTTCAAATTAGGGTGCTCTCTAACTTGTGCCACACAGCCATGCTACACGCCTGTGTGCTAAGCTGTGTAGCACACACAGCTGAGACACAAGCTCGTGTCTCTGCCTGTGTGCTCAATTCTGGACATTCTATTGTTTCCAAAATTTAGGTGCAGGGGACACTCGGTCGGAACACATGCCCGTGGGGCAGACCGTGTGTCACACGCGGCCTAGACACACGCCCGTATGTCTACCTGTGTAGACAAAAACAAGGCTATTTACCAAGCCATTTTGCCACCCTTACTTGCACACATCTATACAACATCACATGACACAAATTCAAGCATATAAATGCAACCAAACAACCACAAGCAAGACAATAACATGTCTTTCTTATACCATAATTTATCATGCTTAAAACATCATACTTAGCCCATTAAAAACATACTAATTTAACATTCACAAGAGGGTATTAACACACAAAAATATTTATTATCAGCATAAGCCATCATTCATGGCTATATATAAGATGAAGCATTAACAATTACAAGCCAACACATATGGCCAGATTAATCATGACACATATAACAAATTGACCTAGTCCCTATACATGCCATAGACTTAAAATACTTGAATTCATTTATACCTAAAATGACAGCTTGATTGTGTGATAGAATCTTCGACGATTCCCAACCCAAGCTAGCTCAATAACCTTATAAGACATTGGAAAGGAAGGGGGTAAGTTATATATATAGCTTAGTAAGTTCGTACGAAAATAATAAATAACTCTTACAAATCTTTTATCAAGTTCAACAATTTAAACCCAAGATAATACAAATTGCTATGAATCTCACAGTTATAATTTTTATTCAATCATATTGTTTACTCTATCAACTTATAAGCATAATTTAACATATCTTGGCATCAGCCTAACAACCATAATCTCTCCTTTATAACATATTACAACAATTCAACAAATCATTTCAAACCTCATAGTAAACATGCACATTAATTATGTGTACTCATGTTTCTGAGCATATGTCTTAATATCTTTCAATTGCCTAAACTCTTATCTTCCCTTACTTCCATAACTATTTTAATAGGCAATTATGCCAATCTTTCCTTTTTCTCATATCTAATAAATCACAATTTGTGTGAATAAAACATGCTATATCATAACTCAATTTGGCCTGAAGGCCAATCACAAAATCATCAAAAGAATTTACCATGTATTTCATACATCACAAGTATAAACCAATAATTACAAGGTTTTCATAAAATCATTCTCGTGGAAAATCATGAACTCACAATTTCATGAAGTCAATGCTTATAAACTTTACATACATACCTATACCAATTCGTAATACTTACATACTCTTTATCTTCTTTGACATACTCGTCAAATTTCCCGTTGAACCATTTGAAATACTAAAGGATACTAGGGAATCTTGTACACATAGTACCGTACCAATGCCATATCCCAGATATGGTCTTATATGGAATCTCATATCGATGCCAATATCCCAGCTATGGTCTTACACGAAGTCTCACATCGATGCCATATCCCAAATATGGTCTTACATGAAGTTTGATATCAATGCCATATCCTAGGTATGGCCTTACACATAATCTCAATAACTCTAATGTCATGACATTTGTATCCTATCTATTCCTAATGTTCAACCAGGACTTTCGCTGTATTGAATTTCTATTGGTCATTTTCGTAGTGTTGTACTCAATAGCATTCACATTTCATTTCAATAATGTAGCATTTACCACAATTACATCAATCAAGCATTTATACACATATAATTTAATGCTTATTAAACATACGAACTTACCTCGGCATAAAAATGGCAAAAAGGACTGAATCGTTAAATACTCATTTTTCCCACGTTATAACTACAAACCTCGTTTTTAACGATCTATAATATCATATTTAACTTATTTGATCATTATACTATTCAAATCAGCCCAAAATCACATTATGGAAAAATTACATTTTTGCCCCTAAAGTTTGACTTTTTACAATTTAGTCCCTAGGCTCGTAAAATGAATTTCATTCAATTTCTTCAAAACCCAAGCCTAGCCGAACATTTTCTATACTCATAACAACCCACATTTCTCATTTATTCACATTTTTCTATTCATTTTATAACTTTTAGAAATAAGTCCTTTTTGACATTTTTACCGAAAATCACTTAGTAAAAGTCATTTATCATACACCAAACATACATTTCCTACCATTAGACATCAAAATACAAAAATATCCATCATGGGTAAAATTTAGACCTTTATTATTTCTTAAATTAGTGGTAGAAATAGATAGATCATGTTACAAGGATTTCAAAAACATAAAAATCATTAAAAACGGGGCTAGAACGGACTTACAATCGCGTTTGGAAGCTTGAAAAACCCTGGACATGGTTTCCCCTTGTAAAATTCAGCCATGTGAGGATGATGGACAAAATTTGGCTTTTTAATTTCTTTAATTACCAAATTACTAAAATGCCCTTAATGAAAAAGTTTAAAAACATACCAAATCATGTCCATTTTTGTCCACCAACTTAACCAATGGTCTAATTACCATTTAAGGACCTCTAATTTAAAATATCATACCAATTGGAAACCTTTAACATATAGAATTCAAGTTTTCCACTTTTTGCAATTTAGTCTTTTTAACTAAATTAAGTACCCAAATGTCAAAATTTTTGAACAAAATTTTCAAGAAATCATTTCATAAAATTGTAGACCATAGAAATATAATAAAAATAAATTTTACTACGTCGAATTTATGGTCCCGAAACCACTGTTCCGGCTAGACCCAAAATCGGGCTATTACAAGTCTCTCCCCTTAGGGATTTTCGTCCCCAAAAATCTTACCAGAGTATCAATTCGATTTCCATGTAGACTTCTCTATCTCGTGACACTGCCAAAGAACCCTCACTAAGTTTATGCTTTTATTTCCCAACTTTTTAATCTCTCGTGTCAAAATTCTGATCGATTCTTCGTTATACAACACATCGGCTGAATCTTAATCCCCATCGGAGAATTCCTACTGAAAGAGTCCAATCGATACCATTGCAACATAGGTACAAACACATTTTGAATCTTTTTCCAAGGCGATACTTTCAGAAGCATGCTATCGCTGAACGGGAATTTCATATCATCATGTTTCAAATTCACAGACGTTTTCTGACAATCTGAAGTGGATTCTAAACTGCCACGAATCACTTTTACTTTCTGTACGATTTCTGATCGGGTAGTCTCTGAAACATATAACTCAACTAATCAATCATATCACATAACCTATCACCAGAACACTATTTCAAATAACTGTACATTTTATTACTCCCTGAATGAACAAACGAACTACTACTAAGCCTCGTACAATTTTTTTTTACATGAGCTCTGAATTACTCAATGCGCAAATTCTATCTCGGAATAATGATAATAGTCATCATGTCCGACCTGAAATTCAGAATCAAAAGTCATTTTACACTGTACTCGTTTAGTTTACCACTCACTATCACATTCATGAGGTTCTCAATTTTACAAAGAAAACATTGCTTTAGCTTTCTAATTTAGCTAGATTTAGACTTCTATCAAATAAGATTAATCATGTAACCAACACTCACAAAATGAACAAAGGCTTTCCATTCAAGTATCTGCAACTATATCTGCTTTCCTAAAGGTCAATCGTTAATTATTCACAATCTTTCAATAATTCAGGCCATAAACGTTATCTTAATTTTAGATTTTTCTGTAATCTCTAAATACTTTATACTCTTAGAATCAAGAAGCATATGACATTTTCCGTCGGACAACCGATGTCATCAAATTCTCAACACAGACATAAAAAGTGGCCGACTTTAAATCACCCATCGGACAGTTCCTTTCATGTGACTTTAATCATCTAAAAACATAAACTATCACTTTACATTCTTGTATTAAAACACATTCCAATCCGTTCGATAGTGCATCGCTGATAAATCACAAATTCTTTACTCAATTTAAACTAAACTCAGAATCAGTGCTTCGGTTAACAATACCTTCAACTATATTCAACTTTGCTAACACTCAACAGACTATTCAAACTTTCACAAATGTGATAACTATCAATTAAAACAGCTTTAACTCATAATAATATCATCCAATTAGAACTGATCTAATAGGTACGTCCTTGTATCACACCCTTCTTTGAATATAAATTCTTCGTTCAGACTATTCGTCAATTTACCCATGAATGTACAAGATTTTATCTTCTTACCTGAGGATAAACTTAAATGCATATAACTCAAATTACCTTTCAACTAACCAGCTCTCTCAGATAAATACAACTGAGTCGATTTCAACTATCAAATAATAACATATCAAAATACTCCTTTCTTCATGCTGGTAAACAACTCAAAGATACAATCTTTTATAATTCCCTTAACATGCTAATCAAAGATCTTTACAACTGCATTAGCTCATGGAAACAAAATATCCTGATTGAATTCATTGACCTTAATCAAACTTACCTGAGAGAAGAAAACCATCATACAATTTGAGATTGAGCTTCCACTATCTATACCTTTGCCAATGTCAATTCCTTTCATGAATATTAGAGAAATCTCGTTACCCAAATCACCACGTTCCTATGATCGAACCAGGAATACACTTATAATAGACATAGCTATCAAAAGGCAAAGAACATGCTTTAAAGATGAGCCATGATTGATAATTTATGAAATAAGGATGATAAAAAAATCGAGATAAAGAAATCCAATATACGATACCACACCAGAAGTCCAAAAACATAACTCATAAGAAAATAATAAAGATCTTGATGACTCCTTAGAGAATATCAGAAGAAAAACAATGCTTATATGCTCTAGAATCAATTGTAACACAGGTAATATATTTTCCAAATATATATATAACAAAACAACATCCAGTAAAAACAGAAGAATAGCATCACATAAATTTTCACCAACAACCTTTATTCCAAACATAATAGAATAGAATCCCAAAGAGAGAGATAAGAAATGCTACTCATCAGCCAACCAGACCAACAGTGCTTTCATCTAACATTATAATTAGCTAGCATTCTCATACGATAAGAATTTCATCAGAAAATGAACAATCACATATATCTCCGAGGATAATTGAATATATAAAATACCCAGGAGAGATCATCATAATCTATTCAATTACAACTCTTACACTCAGACATCTTCAGGATTCAAATATCATTTCTCTAACTAATTCTGTCATCACTAATCTCATATTATTCCATTCACTAACGAAAACCAATCCAGAAGAAATTTCAGCAAATACATACTTTAGACATCGTACCTGGATGAGTCGATTAGCCAAGATTAACTTTTCCTTTAACCGTGACATCGTGAAATCTGAATGATCTTTAGAATAACCTAGCATCTTTTCCAGAATTGTATTCACTTGCCAAACTATTATTAACTTTGACCACATTATTAGTTATTCCGCTATTGAACTCTTTAGTCTCTTACTTGTGAGCTCATTCAACTTAAATCTCGTGAAATTTCGTTATCAAATACCACATTGGTAAGGGGGTGAGGTCGTAAAGCCTCTGACTCGACTCCCATAAATACACACATACAACTTAGCATTCATCATCAACATAATATATTCACAATCATATAATTCACCTCAAGCTAATTAACATACATATTTATGTTACACGAACTTTCCAATTATCTTTATTCAAACAAGTGTACTTAAACATACATTCCATAAATTTGAGTAAGTTTACTTATCACATTCACTTAATCAAACAAGTTAGGCATATAACAACATATGAATGCCAAACAAACATGGATGAGCTTATCACATTATAAACTTTCATTTCACTTCACCTTTCCATATATCAAGAATAATTTCCATTGAACTATTGTAATTTTGATGGATACTCGGGTAGTATACTCAAGGTATGCGTGTCAAAAATCCATCAATTCATATTCAAAAGTGCCCTTTTGGCACATATTCATAGAGCACACTCTCGAGCCACATATGATATAACAGGATTGCCAGTCTAGGCTAAATCCTTTCAATAACGTATGCTCCAAAGGGCTTACTTTAGATTACCCGTCTGAACTAAATCCATTTCATAACATATGCTCAAGAGGGTTTAATTCAAGATTACCATTCCGGGCTAAATCCTTTTTGCAACATTTAAAACATTTTATCTATTTCATAAAATCACCATAATCCATCGAAATACAACATTCAACCGAAACAATGACATTTTATCCATATTTCTCAACTTATGGTTATTTCATTTTGTACATCATCACATACATATCATGAACTCTTATTCATACCTTTCCAAGTTTCGACTCATCACAAACACATTTTCAAATATCTTAGTATCACTTTCAGCATTTTCGAAAATAGTTCGGTTGGAAAGCATCTCTGCCTTAACAAAACAATTTCATCAGAGTTGGGAGATATCACACTATCACAGGTAGTAATGTAACACCCCTTACTCGAGACCATCGCCGGAATTAAGTAAGGGGCATTACTAGACTTGACTACAAATTTAAAACATGAAAATCTTAAAGCTGTCAAACTGCGTTGTGCCAACTAATTTGGCTATAACTCGAGTTACAAAATTCGAAATTCAGATCCGTAAATTTTCCTTGAAAGTAGACTCATATATCTATTCACCATAATTTTTCTAGAATTTTTCATGTGGCCAATTAGTACAGTTTATTCTTCAAAGTTACCCTTATTACACTGCTGGACAGTTCTGACCTATCCTTATAAAACTGCAGTTATCTGATTGCACAATTTTCCAATGGTGTTCTTATTTATACCAATGAAAAATAGACTCATTTAGGATTCTACACATATAAACCATGATTCCTAATTATTTTTGTACAATTTTTGACAATTTTTCCAAAACTGAACAGTAACTCACGAATGCATTCAGAGCAGGTTTCACTAGAACTCAATTATCTCATAATAAATAAATCGTTTGCTTACTCTGTTTCTTTCATATAAAAATAGACACAATAAGGTTTAATCTCATATCTCATTCACTTTCAAATTCAATGTACCCAATTTTTAGTGATTTTTCTAATTTACATCAATGCTGCCACTACAAGCTGTTCTGCTAAATTTTATGAAAGTTAAACTTCTAGCCGAACCTACCTACTTCCCAAATTCAAGGATTTATATGTATGCAAATATTTCTTAGCAAAACGATTAAACCTGGATTTAAAATTTCATGAACATTGCCGTCATGTACCAACATACATATCGTAACACAACATCATATTTACTAAGAAAAATTGTAGCCATTTTCGCATGGCTATCATAAACACTTACAAGGTTAAATATCGATATTTCTAAGACTTCATCTAGCCTATACATGCCTTCTAATTCGTAACCAAAATTTAAAATACCAAAGGAAGGCGATAGTGTGATAAACTTCTTGACGATCCTTCACGAGCCCACTGCGTAACCAAAATCTATAAAACAAAGGAATCATTCCACACGATAAGCTTGCTAGCTTAGTAAGTCCTAATTAAACATATACTTATTTAAGTAAAATACATACAACCATTCGAATTAATATCTTCTAACTAATCCAAACATAAGTAATACATAACCTCTTTTATTTATAAAGCCGAAACAACTTAATATCATTGATGCACTCAATACTAAGCTTTACCTTTCTTATTCACATACATCAATCATCAAGTATATCACGTATTTATGTACATATCATATGCTTATCCAATCAACTAAATACATTCATGCTTCCAAATATTTATTATCACATGATATGATTTGCATATACATATTCATTCATCTCTAATAAATTAATGTATAAAACTTTCACTTACTGAATACTTGTTTGTCATTTTATTGAGTAACACAATTATAAAATACGTACTTCTCTGTCGAATTTATACGAATCATGCTTCTAAACCGAATTTTCTTGATATGTTCATAACTTGATTTTCATGCACTTAGAGCTCAAATACATTCACCGCAAGACTAGGCCCGCTGGACTTAAGGTCCGAAGTATATCACCGGCATTAAGCCCGCTAGGCAATAAGCCCGAATTATTTCACCAAGACGTGGCACCGCTAGGCTAAAAGCCCGAATTATTTCACCAAGACAAAGCTCGCTAGGCTCGAAGCCCGACTACTCACCGGCTCAAGGCACTGCTAGGCTCAAGCCCAATTACAACATAATTAAACCTTCAATACATATTTATTAATGCTAACATCACAACCAAATCATATACATCATATTACATTCACATATCATATCGAAAACATATACTTGTTCAAATCACATTAACAAAATATATTTAACCCAATTTAGCACCTTTACATTCGGCTAACACAAAGTTTTATAGTCAACTTTATTTAATTTCATCCTTTAACATGTTCATAATTAACTCTTTAACATATAAGTACTTAAGGACTTACCTCGGTTGTCGATAAGCCGTGCAAATCGGCTACTCGATAATCTTTGCTTTTCCTCGATCTTGTTCTTTTTGTTCCCGATCTAATTTGGTTCAATTTTAACCAATTAACCACACGTCCATTCGATTCAAGAACAAAATCATAAAATACAAAATTTCAAGACATAACACTGCATTCTTGCATACAAGCACTACCTTGTTCAAGTGCATTCAAAATATTTGGGAACACTTTGATAATAATCTCATTATCGTGCTTTAATTTAAAACTTATCTTGCATTGTCTATGGCCACATATTAACTTGATAAAAGTGTACCTATGCACCCGAATTCAATAACCCAATTTCATGCTCTCCTATGGCCGAATATGCCAATTCAAAGTACCCATGCATTTTCTTCAACATACGACCAAGAAACAAGCTAGATAACCACAACTTATTCATCCTAATTCCAGCCGAATATTAGCTTGTTTAAACCCAAAATTTAACATGATTTTTCTATTAGCATCCTAAGCAAACAATTTCTACTTCATAAGACTTATTAAATCAAGCTAAGGTATCCACCATTTCTTTTCTTTTTCTATCTATCAAACAATGTAACCAACCATAGCCAACATGTTTTCATCACACATGAAAAGGCCTTAGAACTAAGTCATGGCCGAATCTAAGGAGAGCTTAAATCTCAAATTTTTTTTGCACAAGAACTCGATAGTATGTAAGACTACCAACACAACCATGCAAAACCATCAAAGAAATGAAGCTTGATACCTCACCTTAGGGACACATGCACAGCCGAATGAAGAAGATAAATGTCTTCTCTTCTTGAAGGTAAGTTTCGGGTAGGGGATGAGTGAGGGAAGAAGAAAGAAATTTTCTTTTTGTTTAAATTAAATTCTCATCCATTTAGCATGCTTAACATATAATAATACTTAAAATTTAATATACATAGAAAGCATAAGATTCTTGCATGCTTGCCGTCCACCTTGTTTAAATATGGGGAATTTGACATGCAAATCCCCATGTTTAATGGACAATCCACCTAGCCCCCTTTTTTTATTTATGCCCACTACTTTGGTCCTTCTTGCAATTTAGACCTTTAGCAAATTAAACACTTAGATGGCTAAGGTTTTCCACAAATTTTCACACTTATTAAATCACACATAACAGACACAAAACAGAATATTTAAAATATCTCTTAGGCTCGGATTCGTGGTTTCGAAACCACCATTCCGATTAGGGTCAAAATTGGTCATTACAACTCTCCCCTCCTTAAGGATTTTCGTCCCCAAAAATCTTACCGTTAAATAGGTTCGGATATTGTTGCTTCATTGATTCTTCAGCTCCCACGTGGCCTCTTCAACTCGTGACGATTCCACGAATCTTTACTAATGGAATTCTTTTATTTCTTAACTCTTTGGTTTCCAGAGAGCCAAGATACGGATCGGTTCCTCATCATAGGTCAAGTCGATCGAATTTCAATCTCTCGACGGGGTGATCACATGGGACGGATCCGATCCAGATTTCATAAGCATCAAACATGAAATACATTGTGTATCTTTTCTAACTCGGAGGGCAATCTTAATCTATAAGCAACCGGTCCAATACGTTCAATGACTTCAGACGGTCCAATAAATCTCGGACTCAACTTGCCTTTCTGACCGAATCGGAATATTTTCTTCCACGGAGAAACTTTCAAGAACACCCGATCTCCGACACAAAATTCAATGTCCTTGCGTTTTAAGTCGGCATAGGACTTTTGACGATCCGGTCGCTTTCAAATTGCTTTTAATCACAACCACTTTCTGCTTCGGTTTCTTTAATCCAATCAACCCCGTGTATCTTATTCTCACCGAGCTCACCCAATACAACGGTGTGCGACATTTTCCACCATATAAGGCTTCATAAGGCGCCATTTTTATGCTAGATTGGAAGCTATTATTGTAAGCAAACTCAATCAAAGGTAGGTATCGTTCCCACGCACTTGAACTCGAGAACGCAACACCTCAACATGTCCTCAAGTATCAAAATAGTTCGCTCGGATCGACCGTCTGTTTATGGATGGAAGGTCATACTAAAATGAAGTTTAGTACCTAATGCCTCTTGCAACTTCTTCCGAATCGCGAGGTAAATCTTGGGTCTCTATCTCAAAACAATGGAACTCGGTGACACCGTGCAATCTTACAATCTGCGACACACATACAATTCGTGCGAGTTTGTCAAGTGAATAGTCGGTGCGTCACTCAGTACAAAATGAGCTGATTTTGTTAGTCTATCAACGATAACCCACACGGCATCTTTCTTACTAGGTGTCATAGGGAGACCGGATACAAAATCCATGGTAATTCTATCCCATTTCCATTCAGGTATCATGATTGGCTGAAGTAAACCGGATGGTACCTGATGCTCCGCTTTCACTTGTTGACAGATTAAACACTTGGAGACAATTTCGGATATATCTCGCTTCATGCCGAGCCACCAATAGAACTGCTTTCAAATCATTATACATTTTCGTACTACCCGTGTATCGACATTCGGCCATTATGGGCCTCGTTCGTAATCATCTCAGACAAATCCGAGTTCTTAGGAACACACAATCGGCCTTTATAATTCAAACAATCATTCGCATCGATCCAAAAATCGATTACGTAGCGTTTTCTTTTCACACCGAGTCCGAATGGCAACTAACCTTTCATCAACTTTCGTGCGCGCCACAAACTTGCTTTGAATAAACATTGGTCTTGCTTGTAACTCGCCATGATCGAACCATCATCGACATAGTCACCCGCATTCAATTGCACGAAGAGTAAATAATGACTTTCGACTTAACGCATCCGCAAATAACATTAGCTTTTCCCGGATGGTAGTCAATCACTAATTCATAGTCTTTTAGCAATTCCAACCATCTACGTTGTCTCAAGTTTAAGTCTTTCTGAGTCATCAAATACTTCAAACTTTTGTGATCTGAATAAATGTGACATTTTTCGCCAAATAGATAGTGACGCCAAATTTTTAAGGCGAATACAATGGCTGCTAACTCCAGGTCGTGAGTTGGATAATTTTTTTCATGTGGCTTCAATTGTCTTGAAGCGTAGGCTATCACCTTGCCTTCTTGCATTAGAACACAACCCAACCCACTTAAAGATGCATCACTAAAAATAATGAATTCTTTACCCGATTCAGTGAGTCAATCTGAGCCTCTCGTTAAAAGGGCTTTCAACCGCCTCAAACTCCTCTGGCATTTTTCGACCATTCATATTTGACATCCTTCTTAGTAGTAGCCTCGTCAATGGTGCAGCACTATCACGGAAAAACCTTTTACAAATCGTCTATAATATCCCGCGAGGCCTAGGAAACTTCTGATCTCGAAACATTCTTTGGTGGTTTCCACTCGAGTATGGCTGCTATTTTTGTTTGGATCCACCCAATTCCTCACAATCAAACAACATGACCCAAGAAGTTGACTTCCTTCATCCGAACTCACACTTACATCAACTTTGCATACAATCGTTGATCTCTCAAAATTTGTAGTACTAATCTTAAATGCTCGGCATGTTCCGTTTCATTCTTGGAGTAGATCAAGATATCATCAATAAACACTACTACAAACCGATCCAAAACTGCCGGAAGACCGGTTCATTAAGTCCATAAAAGCAGCAGTGCATTAGTGAGTCCAAAAGGCATAACCAAAAACTCATAGTGTCCGTACCTCGCTTCGGAAAGCGATCTTTGGCACATCTCAGTATCTCGACTCATGGCGATAATAGCCCGATCTCAAATCTATTTTCAAAACACCAAAGCCCCCTTCAATTGATCAAATAAATCGCCAATCCGAGAGTAAACGGTACTTATTCTTTATGGTTACCTTATTTAGTTGTCGGTGAGTCGATACACATTCGCATAGTTCCATCTTTCTTTTCACAAATAAAACCGGTGCACCCTACTGAGAGAAACTCGGTCGTCAGCGAAGCCCTTATCATCAACTCTTGCAATCGCTTTTCAATTCTTTTTAGCTCAATAGGTGCCATTCGATGCGGAGCTATCGAAATCGGAGCGCTCCCGTACTAACTCAATACCGAACTCAATCTCTCATGACCGGGGTAAGCCCGTAGTAGCTCTTCAGAAACACATCGGTGAATTCACATACAATCGGTAAAATTTATCTTCCATTTGTTTTTCTGGACATTTTATTTCCCAATACATAAGCCAAATAAGCTTCACACCCTTTTCTCACATACTTTTGGGCTACCATTGAAGATATTACTGTAGGCAACCCATTTATGTCACAAGATTTAATTCGGATCGTTTCACCGTTTCGACATTTCAAGTCAATAAGCTTTCTTTTGCAATCCACTATTGCCTCATGTGAAGTTAACCAATCCATACCCAGGATGATATCGAATTCGTCAAAGGGCAACAACATTAAATCCGCTGGGAAGCAATAATCTCGAATCATCAACGGGCAACTTCTACACACTTTATTAACAAGCACACATCTACCCAAAGGGTTGGACACACGAATTACGAACTCGGTAGACTCAACTAGCAGAGTCTTACCAAATTTTAAAGTTTCACAAACATAAGAATGAGTCGAACCAGGATCAATTAATGCAATCACAGTAGTATCAAAAAGAGTGAAAGTACCGGTAATGACGTCGGGGGAGGAAGCATCCTCTCTAGCTCGCGCAGCATACGCTCTAGCCGGAGCCCTAGCCTCGGATCGACCTGTAGCGTTCGTCGTTCCTTTCTGACTACCACCTACATTGCCTGAATGTCTGGGTGGTCTACCTCGCATTGGCACGTTGCTCGGTGTAGTATTCTGAACTGCATTCTGCTCAGCTAATTTCGGACACTCTCTGATGAAATGACCGACGATCCACACTTATAGCAAGTCCGATCATGGAATCTACAACTCCTCGAGTGCCACTTCCCACAAAGCTTGCATTCAACTCTAGTTTGTGGAATGTTACCAACATCAAGCTATCGAGGTAGCTCGGGAGCTCATAGGAGGTCGATCCCGTCTAGGCGGATCTGTAGTAGTTCTCTCTCTGCCATACCAGTAGTCATCTCGGGCTTCTTGCTCGTGGGATGGAAGACTTTGCCCAAGACCTCTTCCGGATATCTCTGGCTTCGGTATCGGCCTTTCTTTTCTCCTTCCCGAGCTCTTCAGCTTTGCAAGCTCTCTCAACTAAAGTTACAAATTCTTGGATTTCAAGAACGCCAACAAACATCTTTATATCTTCATTTAGGCCGTCTTCGAATCTTTTACACATAATGGCTTCATGAGACACACTCTCTCTAGCATAACGGCTGAGTCTGACAAATTTTCTTTCATACTCCGTTACAGTCATTCGTCCTTGTTTCAGCTCAAGGAACTCCTTTCGCTTTTGATCAATAAATCTTTGGCTAATATACTTCTTGCGGAATTCAGTTTGGAAGAAATCCCATGTCACTTTTTCTTTCGGAACCACTGATACTAGTGTATTCCACCAGTGATATGCAGTGTCCCGTAGTAAGGATATAGTGCACTTCAAGCATTCATCCGGAGTACAAGACAGCTCACCAAGTACCCGAATAGTGTTATCAAGCCACATTTCGGCTCTCTCAGCATCATCATCGTCATTGGCTTTAAATTCTTCGGCCCCATATTTTCGAATTTTGTCAACTGGGGGCCTACTAGATCTCATTGGATCTATCACTGGGGGAGCTAGAGGATCCGGAGTTGGATTATTCGGGGGTGGAGGTTGGGGTATATTCGGGTTATTCTGGATAAATTGGGCAAACCAATCATTCATCATCCGATAAAAGGCTTGCTTTGTTTCTCCTTCGTGGCTACCCGAAACAGGTCGAGAGTCTATCGGCGCTGATCCGTGGGTACGGTCAGGCGCCACGCTCTCCACATCATCAGCCACAGCTCTTCCTGGTTCAGAGTCCATTTACTATATAAAACAAAAACTCAGGCTGTCAGAAGTCACCACACTATCAACATATGACCACAGGCATGTATAGCTAGACTCACACGCGCCACGGTAGTCCTAGAATCGACTAAACCGTAAGCTCTGATACCAATCAAATGTAACACCCCTTACTCGAGACCATCGCCGGAATTAAGTAAGGGGCATTACTAGACTTGACTACAAATTTAAAACATGAAAATCTTAAAGCTGTCAAACTGCGTTGTGCCGACTAATTTGGCTATAACTCGAGTTACAAAATTCGAAATTCAGATCCGTAAATTTTCCTTGAAAGTAGACTCATATATCTATTCACCATAATTTTTCTAGAATTTTTCATGTGGCCAATTAGTACAGTTTATTCTTCAAAGTTACCCTTATTACACTGCTGGACAGTTCTGACCTATCCTTATAAAACTGCAGTTATCTGATTGCACAATTTTCCAATGGTGTTCTTATTTATACCAATGAAAAATAGACTCATTTAGGATTCTACACATATAAACCATGATTCCTAATTATTTTTGTACAATTTTTGACAATTTTTCCAAAACTGAACAGTAACTCACGAATGCATTCAGAGCAGGTTTCACTAGAACTCAATTATCTCATAATAAATAAATCGTTTGCTTACTCTGTTTCTTTCATATAAAAATAGACACAATAAGGTTTAATCTCATATCTCATTCACTTTCAAATTCAATGTACCCAATTTTTAGTGATTTTTCTAATTTACATCAATGCTGCCACTACAAGCTGTTCTGCTAAATTTTATGAAAGTTAAACTTCTAGCCGAACCTACCTACTTCCCAAATTCAAGGATTTATATGTATGCAAATATTTCTTAGCAAAACGATTAAACCTGGATTTAAAATTTCATGAACATTGCCGTCATGTACCAACATACATATCGTAACACAACATCATATTT
This sequence comes from Gossypium bickii, assembly GCA_025503065.1. Classification (NCBI taxonomy): domain Eukaryota; kingdom Viridiplantae; phylum Streptophyta; class Magnoliopsida; order Malvales; family Malvaceae; genus Gossypium; species Gossypium bickii. The sequence goes on from CP106712.1 coordinate 31,610,040, forward strand.
ACTAAGAAAAATTGTAGCCATTTTCGCATGGCTATCATAAACACTTACAAGGTTAAATATCGCATATTTCTAAGACTTCATCTAGCCTATACATGCCTTCTAATTCGTAACCAAAATTTAAAATACCAAAGGAAGGCGATAGTGTGATAAACTTCTTGACGATCCTTCACGAGCCCAGCTGCGTAACCAAAATCTATAAAACAAAGGAATCATTCCACACGATAAGCTTGCTAGCTTAGTAAGTCCTAATTAAACATATACTTATTTAAGTAAAATACATACAACCATTCGAATTAATATCTTCTAACTAATCCGAACATAAGTAATACATAACCTCTTTTATTTATAAAGCCGAAACAACTTAATATCATTGATGCACTCAATACTAAGCTTTACCTTTCTTATTCACATACATCAATCATCAAGTATATCACAGATTTATGTACATATCATATGCTTATCCAATCAACTAAATACATTCATGCTTCCAAATATTTATTATCACATGATATGATTTGCATATACATATTCATTCATCTCTAATAAATTAATGTATAAAACTTTCACTTACTCGAATACTTGTTTGTCATTTTATTGAGTAACACAATTATAAAATACGTACCTCTCTGTCGAATTTATACGAATCATGCTTCTAAACCGAATTTTCTTGATATGTTCATAACTTGATTTTCATGCACTTAGAGCTCAAATACATTCACCGGCACTAGGCCTGCTGGACTTAAGGTCCGGTATATCACCGGCATTAAGCTTCGCTAGGCAATAAGCCCGAATTATTTCACCGCACGTGTGGCTGCTAGGCTAAAAGCCCGAATTATTTCACCAAGCACAAAGCTCGCTGGGCTCGGCCCGAATTACTCACCGGCTCAAGGCACTGCTAGGCTCGGCCCGAATTACAACATAATTAAACCTTCAATACATATTTATTAATGCTAACATCACAACCAAATCATATACATCATATTACATTCACATATCATATCGAAAACATATACTTGTTCAAATCACATTAACAAAATATATTTAACCCAATTTAGCACCTTTACATTCGGCTAACACAAAGTTTTATAGTCAACTTTATTTAATTTCATCCTTTAACATGTTCATAATTAACTCTTTAACATATAAGTACTTAAGGACTTACCTCGGTTGTCGATAAGCCGTGCAAATCGGCTACTCGATAATCTTTGCTTTTCCTCGATCTTGTTCTTTTTGTTCCCGATCTAATTTGGTTCAATTTTAACCAATTAACCACACGTCCATTCGATTCAAGAACAAAATCATAAAATACAAAATTTCAAGACATAACACTGTGCATTCGGCATACAAGCACTACCTTGTTCAAGTGCATTCAAAATATTTGGGAACACTTTGATAATAATCTCATTATCGTGCTTTAATTTAAAACTTATCTTGCTGTCTATGGCCACATATTAACTTGATAAAAGTGTACCTATGCACCCGAATTCAATAACCCAATTTCATGCTCTCCTATGGCCGAATATGCCAATTCAAAGTACCCATGCATTTTCTTCAACATACGACCAAGAAACAAGCTAGATAACCACAACTTATTCATCCTAATTCCAGTAGAATATTAGCTTGTTTAAACCCAAAATTTAACATGATTTTTCTATTAGCATCCTAAGCAAACAATTTCTACTTCATAAGACTTATTAAATCAAGCTAAGGTATCCACCATTTCTTTTCTTTTTCTATCTATCAAACAATGTAACCAACCATAGCCAACATGTTTTCATCACACATGAAAAGGCCTTAGAACTAAGTCATGGCCAATCTAAGGAGAGCTTAAATCTCAAATTTTTTTGCACAAGAACTCGATAGTATGTAAGACTACCAACACAACCATGCAAAACCATCAAAGAAATGAAGCTTGATACCTCACCTTAGGGACACATGCACAAAGAATGAAGAAGATAAATGTCTTCTCTTCTTGAAGGTAAGTTTCGGGTAGGGGATGAGTGAGGGAAGAAGAAAGAAATTTTCTTTTTGTTTAAATTAAATTCTCATCCATTTAGCATGCTTAACATATAATAATACTTAAAATTTAATATACATAGAAAGAATAAGATTCTTGCATGCTTGCCGTCCACCTTGTTTAAATATGGGGAATTTGACATGCAAATCCCCATGTTTAATGGACAATCCACCTAGCCCCCTTTTTTTATTTATGCCCACTACTTTGGTCCTTCTTGCAATTTAGACCTTTAGCAAATTAAACACTTAGATGGCTAAGGTTTTCCACAAATTTTCACACTTATTAAATCACACATAACAGACACAAAACAGAATATTTAAAATATCTCTTAGGCTCGGATTCGTGGTTTCGAAACCACCATTCCGATTAGGGTCAAAATTGGTCTGTTACAAGTAATATGGCATGTATAGCTAGACTCACATACGCTACGTTAGCCCGAGAATCAACTCAATCGTAGCTCTGATATGACTAAATGTAACACCCCTTACCCGTATTCAACTTCGGAACAGGGCTCGAGGAATTATCAAACTTATAACACAAGAAATCACACAATTTCAAGTTATAAACTTTGCGTCCAAATTAAAATCATTCATAATCGTCATAAAGCCCCTTATACGAGCCTACGAGGCCCAAAACGTGCTTCGAAAGTGGCTCGAGACTAAATCGAGAACTTTAGAAATTTTTACAAAACCTAGAAAACTTTTGCTAGAAGTAGGGCTCACATGCTCGTGTGGTCTAATAGACACGCCAGTGCGACGCTGGGGACACAACCGTGCTTCAGACCGTGTTCAAATTAGGTTGCTCTCTGACTTATGCCATACGATCGTGGCACACGCCCGTGTGCTAGGCCGTGTAGCACACACGACTGAGACACATGCCCATGTCTCTGCCCGTGTGCTCAATTCTGGACATTCTTTTTTTTCAAAATTTAGGTGCAGGGGACACTCGACCAGAACACATGCCCGTGGGGCAAAACGTGTGTCACACACGGCCTAGACACACGCCCATTGTCTACCCGTGTGGACAAAAACAAGGTTATTTACCAAGCCATTTTGCCACCCTTACTTGCACACATCTATACAACATTACATGGCACAAATTCAAGCATATAAATGCAACCTGTAACAGCCCAGTTTAGACCCTAGTCCGAATAGTGGTTTCGGGACCACAAATCTGAGGTCGTAAAAATATTTTAATATTATTTTTGGTGTTGATTATATGTGCTATAGCATGTGTGAAAATTCTGTGTGATAATTTGATCGTTTGTGTGTCAAATTAAGAGAAAGGACTTAATCGCGTATAGAGTAAAAGTTATGTGTTGAATTATAAGTACTTAAATGTTGATGGCTTTTTAAGGAAGAGGCCTTATGTTGTTAATGAACCATTTTTAAGATAGTGGGGTGTTAAATGACAAACTAGCCTTAAAATGTATTTGTTTTATATGACTTATAAAAGGGCAAAGTTGGTATTTGTTTAATAACTTATTATTAATAAAAAACGAAACAAATTTGATGGCCATTTTCTCATTTTTCTTCCACCTAAAAATAGAAAAAAGAATAACCATTGAAGCTTTTGAAATTTTGGCACTTGCTAAGCTTGATTGAGGTATGTTTTGAGCTCGGTTTTTGATAGTTTTTACGTTTTTGTGATTGTTACTTCGTGTTCTTTCAAACCCATGCTTTGATTTTAGAAATTGATGGTGATTTTGAGTTATGCCATTGATGAATACTTGAGCTTTGTGATAGTTGATGATGAATTACGAAAGATAGGTGAAGGGTTAACATGTGTTATTTTTGAATTTTTGGTGAATTTAGATAATTAGGGCTAAATTGTGAAAATAGCAAATTGAAGGGTTAAAATGTGAAATATATGAAATGTGTGGGCTTGTATTAGCATGGAAAGAATTCGACTAAGCACATGTGTATTGAAATTTTGTGTATTTGATGATTTTGTGAAATAGGGACTAAAGTGTTAAAATGTGAAAATGTGAGGGCTATTTTGTAAAATGCCCTAAATGAGTGTGTGTGGACTAAATTGAATAAATTAGTAATTGAATGGATTGAATTTGAATGTGTATAGACCAATAGAGGAGAGGTTCGGATCGAGATCGAGGTAAAGATAAAGTGCTCGATTAATCAACCATTTCAATAGTTCGACATCTGAGGTAAGTTCGGATATAATACATGTTATTAAGATATGTTTTAGCATTATGGAATGAATATGTACATGATTATGAGATTATGATGCTATGCGCAAGAATTAGTTGATGGCACTAAGTGTGCTAAATGTAAATCGAAACAGAAATGAATGGCACTGGGTGTGCAATGATATGAAAGCTATGGCTTATTGACTTGGCACTGTGTGTGCGACGCTGAGACAAGTCGGTTAAAAGAATAGGCACTAAGTGTGCGCTAAAAAATATGCTATGGTTATGTATATAGCACTGAGTGTGTGATCAAATTGATTGAATATTAAAGGATGATTGACAAGTAATATCGAGCATTGAATAGCTTAGAATTTTAATAACTATGTGTAGCTAAGGTACGTATTGAATCTTTGTGGTTGATGAGTTATAAACAAGCTATGATTGAGTGAATGAGTATTTTAGCTATGGATGAGAGGGCATGAATATGAGATAATTGATCTATGTGATTGTTTATTATATACATTGGTTTGATTTGATGAGATAATTGTATTGTATGTCGGACTTACTAAGCTTTGGAAAGCTTACTGTGTGATTTCTTTCTCTACTTTGCAGTGTCAGTAAAGCTAGCTCGGATCGGGGGATTGTCCGCATCTCAGTCACACTATCGGCAATCTATTTTGGGATATTTTAGAAAGATGTACATAGTTAAAATATGGCATGTATAGGCTAGCCATTTGAGTCATGTTTGAGATTTGTAAGTAGCCATGAGATGTGGCTAGATATGTGCTAGTTTTAGCATGAATAACTTTGGTATATATGATGCATCTTTTGGTACGGATTGTGAGTTGAGAAATTGACTTATGAATGGAAATCTTTGTGATGGTAAAATGCTAATATGATTTAGTGAAATTGAGAAAGAATGATGTTTAGTATTGAATGTGTTTAAGTTGTATATGATAGCTTATAAGTTGATATGTTTGAAAATGAGATTGTATGAATTGATAGATAGATCATATGATAGGAAATGGTTGCCAAATTGTGTGTATAAAGATGCTTATATGTGCTTATAGGATTGACCCTAAGTGGGTGGAAAATGGCCTATAATGTCACACGGCCATGGCACACGGGCGTGCTTAGAGACCGTGGGGACCAAGTCAGGATAGTACACGGCCTTGGCACACAAACGTGCCTACTGCCTAGTAACCGTATGATTTTTGGCAGATTTGACCATGGCCTGAGCACACGGGTGTGCTTAGTGGCCGTGGAAGATAAGTCAGTATAGACCACGGGGAAAACACACGGGTGTGTCTGGCAGCCGTGGGAGGCACACGGTCTACCCCCACGGGCGTGTGTCCCCTGAAACCTAGAAAAGTTTTAAATTTCAATGAAGTTTCTGTATGTGTTTCGGTCTAGTCCCAACCCCTCTCTAGCATGTGTTTAAGGTCTTATATGCCTTAATAAGGGACTATTTGTTTATGTTTGATGTAATATGATAATGATTGACTTTGTGTCGTAATTGGGTTGTAAATAATCCTATTGTCCGGTAATGCCTCTTAACCTTATTCCGTCGACGGTTTCGGGTTAGGGGTGTACACAACCAAACAACCACAAACAAGACAATAACATGTCATTCTTATACCATCATTTATCATGCTTAAAACATCATACTTAGCCCATTAAAAACATATTAATTTAACAATCACAAGAGGGCATTAACATATGAATATATTTATTATCAGCATAAGCCATCATTCATGGCTATATATAAGATGAAGCATTAACAATTACAAGCCAACACATATGGCCAGATTAATCATGACACATATAACAAATTGACCTAGTCCCTATACATGCCATAGACTTAAAATACTTGAATTCATTTATACCCAAAATGATAGCTTGATAGTGTGATAGAATCTCCGGCGATTTTCAACCCGAGCTAGCTCAATAACCTTATAAGAAATTGAAAAGGAATGGGGTATGCTATATATATAGCTTAGTAAGTTCAAACGAAATAATAAGCAACTCTTACAAATATTTTATCAAGTTCAACAATTAAAACACAAGATAATACAAATTGCTATGAATCTCACGGTTATAATTTTTATTCAGTCATATTGTTTAGTCTATCAACTTATAAGCATAATTTAACATATCTTAGCATCAACCTAACAACCATAATCTCTCCTTTATAACATATTACATCAATTCAACAAATCATTTCAAACCTCATAGTAAGCATGCACATTAATTATGTGTACTCATGCTGCCGATGTAACAACCCAAATTAGACCCTAGTCGGAATAGTGGTTTTGAGACGACAAATCTGAGGTCGGAATAATATTTTAATGTTATTTTTGGTGTTGATTATATGTGATATAGCCTATGTGACAATTCTGTCTGGTAATTTTTTCGATTGTGTGCTGAATTAAGAGAAAGGACTTAATCGCGTAACGTGTAAAAGCTGTATGCTGATTTATAAGTACCTAAGTGTTATTGTCTTATTAAAGTAGAGGCCTTATGAGGGAATTATGCCAATATTTAGATAGTGGATGATTAAAAGACATGAATGGCCTTATTATATATATTATATGTTTAATGGAAGGTTATTTTTGTAAATGGATTAATAGTATAATTATTATAAAAAAAGGTTAAAATAAGATGAATATACTCATCTTTGTTCACCTAAAAACACAAAAGAAAAGAAGGAAGAAAAGCTTTGAAATTTCAGCTAGGGTTAAGCTTGATTTAAGGTATGTTTGAGCTCGATTTTTGATAATTTTTACGTTTTTGTGATCGTTGCTTCGTGCTCTTTCAAACCCATGCTTAGATTTTATGAATTGATGATGTTCTTGAAAAGTACCATTGATGAATATGAGATTTCTTGAATGTTTTATGGTGGAAAATGAAAGATATGTATTTGATTAGTATAGTTTGTCCTTGAAGTTTTGATGAATTTGTGTAATTTGAGCTTAATTGTGAAAATGAGAAATAGAAGGATTAAAATGTGAAATAAATGAAATAATTGGGTTTGTATGAGTATAGTGAGAAATCGGCTAGGCATGGGTACAAGCAACTTATGTGTATTTGATTATTTTGTGAATTAGGGACTAAAGTGTCAAAATGTGAAAATGTGAGGGCTATTATGTAAAATGCCATAAATATGTGTGTTTGGATTAAAATGAATGATTTGGTGATTGGATGGATTGAATTTGAATGTGTATAGACCAAGAGAGAAGAGGTTCGGATCGAGATCGATGCAAAGATAAAGTGCTCGATTAATAGACCGTTTTGGTATTTCGACATCCGAGGTAAGTTCAGATATAGTACGAGTTGTTAATTTATATTCTATGTGATGTGAATTGAATGAATATCTATATAACTATGAGATTAGGAATGCTATGTGCTGAATTGGAATAGAAGGCACTAAGTGTGTGAAATTAGAAACGGGATAGAAATGATCGGCACTGTGTGTGCGAGTTGATAGAATCTTTGACTTATTGAATTGGCACTATGTGTGAGATACCGATAAAAGCTCGGTATAACATATTGGCACTAAGTGTGCGATGACAATTATGTCAGGTCTTCAAATTGGCACTAAGTGTGCGAAATAAGCAAGAAAATAGCAAAGGTTGATCAAAATGTAAAGTCGATTGATTAAGTAGCATGGTTGGTGAGTAACTATGTGTTGGCAAAGGTATGTATGATACCGATGTGGTTGATGAAATTGAAAGTAGATGAATGGAATGTTATATGAGTATTGGATAAAGTTGAATTTGTGTATTATGGGTAAATTATCTATGTGATGGTTGAATGTGTACATTGATTTGATTCATTGAGTTAATTGTATTATATTTCGAACTTACTAAGCTTGGAAAGCTTACTGTGTGATTTGTTTCTCTATTTTACAATGTCAGTAAAGCTAGCTCGGATCCGGGGATCGTTGGTATCTCTATCACACTATCGGCCATCTATTTTGGTACTTTGGAAAGATGTATATAGATGAAATATGGCATGTATAGGCTAGATGATATGATATGTTTTAAAAAGTTTAATCCTTGCCATGTGATTTGGCTTGGAAGTTGAATGATGTAGAATTGATGAATGAGCTATGAATGTGGTATATTTCATGACTTAGTTGATTGAGAAATATGTGGTTTGAAGATGAACCTTGATATGGATTACACGATGTTTGAATTACATATGTTTTGACATGTATAATTGTCACTTTGAATTGCTTTAGTTGTGAGAACAATGAGCATGGGAGTAAATGGTTTAGTTGGTGATTGAATAATGCATGAAATGGTATGTTTGAATGCATTTGAAAGCATGAATTGGTATTGTATTGATGCTTTTAGGTATAATCCTATTGTGGGTGGCAATTTGGCCTTGTAAATGGCCTGTTTTGCCTACACGATTATGGCACACAGGCGTGCTTAGTGACCATGGGATAAAGTCAGTAGCTAGCCCAAATATACACGCCGATGGTACACAGACGTGCCTAGTAGCCGTGTGAATAAGTCAGTATATTGCCTAAGAGTACACAGCCTTAGCACACGGGCGTGCCTTGTGGTCATGCGAAGAAGTCAGAATACATGCTCTGTTTTGGCACGGCCTAGACATATGGGAGCGTCTGGTGATCGTGTGAGGCACACGACCTGATTGCACGGACGTGTGACCTCAACAGTATTAAAGAATATTTGAAATTTTGAAAACCTTTGTAAGTGTTCAGTTTAGTCCCGACCCCTTTTTAGCATATGTTTAAGGTCTCGTGGACCTCATTAAGGGACTTAATGATTATGTTGTGATATGTTTTAATTGATGATTGACTTTGTGTCGTGAAACAAATTGTGAATGTTTCGATGATTCGATAATGCCTCTTAACCCTAGGCCAGCGACGGTTACGGGTTAGGGGTGTTACATCCGAGCATATGTCTTAATATCTTTCAATTGCCTAAACCCTTATCTTCCCTTACTTCCATAACCATTTTAATAGGCAATATGCCAATCTTTCCTTTTTCTCATATCCGATAAATCACAATTTGCGTGAATAAAACATGCTATATCATAACTCAATTTGGCTCGAAGGCCAATCACAAAATCGTAAATCGAGTTTACCATGTATTTCATACATCACAAGTATAGACCAATAATCACAAGGTTTTCATAATATCATTCTCGTGGAAAATCATGAACTCACAATTTCATGAAGTCAATGCTTATAAACTTTACGTACATACCTGTACCAATTTGTAATACTTACATACTCTTTCTCTTCTTTGGCATACCCGTTGAATTTCCCATTGAACCATTTGGAATACTAAAAGATATTTGGGAATCTCGTACCCACAGTACCGTACCAATTCCATATCCCAAATATGGTCTTACATGGAATGTCGTATCGATACCAATAGCCCAGCTATGGTTTTACACGAAGTCTCATATCTATGCCATATACTAGATATGGTCTTACAGGAAGTCTAATATCGATGCCATATCCCATATATGGTCTTACACGTAATCTCTGTAACCCTAATGTCATGACATTTGTATCCTATCTATTCCTAATGTTCAACCGGGACTTTCGCTATATCGAATCTCTGTCGGTCATTTCCGTAGTGTCGTACTCAATAGCATTCACATTTCATTTCAATAATGTAGTATTTACCACAATTATATCAATCAAGCATTTATACACATATAATTTAATGCTTATTAAACATACAAACTTACCTCGGCATAAAAACGACAAAAAGGACTAAATCGTCAAATACTCATTTTTCCCACGTTCTAACTCCGAACCTCGTTTTTTTCGATCTATAATATCACATTTAACTTATTTGGTCATTATACTATTCAAATCAGTCCAAAATCACATTATGGAAAAATTACATTTTGCCTTTAAAGTTTGACATTTTTACAATTTAGTCCCTAGGCTCGTAAAATGAATTTCATTCAATTTCTTCAAAACCCAAGTCTAGTCGAACCATTTTCATACTCATAAAAGCCCACATTTCTCATTTATTCACATTTTTCTACTCATTTTATAACTTTTACAAATAAGTCTTTTTGACATTTTTACCAAAAATCACTTAGTAAAAGTTGTTTATCATACACCAAACATACATTTTCTACCATTAGACATCAAAATACAAAAATATCCATCACGGGTAAAATTTTAGACATTGATTGTTTCTTAAATTAGTGGTAGAAATAGATAGATCATGTTACAAGGATTTCAAAAATATAAAAATCATTAAAAACGGGGCTAGAACGGACTTACAATCGAGCTTGGAAGCTTGAAAAACCCTAGCCATGTTTTCCCCTTGTAAAATTCAGCCATGGGAGGAAGATGGACAAAAATTGCCTTTTAATTTGGCTTTTTAGTTTATTTAATTACCAAATTACTAAAATGCCGTTAATGAAAAAGTTTAGAAACATACCAAACCATATCCATTTTTGTTCACAAACTTATCCAATGGTCTAATTACCATTTAAGAACCTCCAATTTAAAATCTCATAGCAATTGGACACCTTTAACATATAGAATTCAAAAGTTTTGCACTTTTTGCAATTTAGTCCCTTTAACTAAATTGAGTGCCCAAAAGTCAAAATTTCGAACGAAATCATTTCATAAAACTGCAGACCATAGAAATATAATAAAAATAAATTTTACTACGTCTGATTTGTGGTCCCGAAACCACTGTTCCAACTAGACCCAAAATTACATATGTCTTTCCACAATCACATGGTTCTACCCACCCAACATTTAGATCAAAGTTAAACCCATGTATAGAAGATCGCCTATCAATAGAGGTTTTCAAAACCTCTGTATACGGGACTTCAACTCCATATTTTTTTATTTAATAGAGTGACATTTTGAACGGGCTCAACATTCGCTAACTCAGTGAATAACTCAACTGGTTCAACGTTCCCAAGCAAGCAGTACAGTGCTTTCATAGTCTCCATGTTATCATCCTCTACAAGTTCCATCTCCCTATATTTGCTTGAATTTGACAAAACTAGAAATTTGTAGAATAGTTTGGACATCCTCCTCCCACAACATCGAGCAATTTTCACACTAATTTTTTTTTTGTCTCATTTCATCGAGTTTTACACTCTTGTTAAACATCATTCCTATTTGATAGCATGATTCAAATATACAACCAAGTATTGTTTGGAAAATGACCCCATCGAAATTGACGTATACAAATAATTGGTTATTCATCTTCAATACTAAATCTATAAAATAAATTAAAAATAAAAAAAATATTAGTTCCTATTGAAACAATTCATATCTTAAACAATTTTTTATCTTCAATTTTAACTTCTAATCGCCCTTTTTTCCTCTCCCGTTTTGTTTGTTTGAAACCATAAACAATCTCCTTTTTTTTTTGTCGGAGGAGGGATATATATAGGATATTGGTGTCGCTACACCAACAAGCGGCTCCCATTAAAAAAATACTTTTTTCCTCAAAACGATCAATTTTTTTTATATTTCAAACCAGTGTCACTTGACTACTTGGTGACATCACCTTACATCACTTTTTTTTATTTTGTTTCATCCTTTTTTTTTTCAGTCAACTACATTTAAAAAATACCCATCGGTGCCACCAATGTGTCAAGCGGCACCACTATAAAAATATTCTCCTTCATATTCGTATATTGTTGTTTTGTATTTAAAAACAAAATCGTATTCTCATTGGTGCTGCTTGACTACTTGACGACACAAGTTAAAAAATTATTCTCTTCTTCATCGAGATTGACAAGGAAGGGTGAGGAAATGAAGGGTGGTGCTGCTTGACAATGTGACAACACCTATATTTACTCTAAAAAACACATTATTTTTGTAAATAATTGAGGTGCAAAACCATTTTCATAATCTTTTTATATTAATTTTATAAAAACCGGAAAAAAAAGAAAGATAAATTTCTAGACATAAATAAAATGTCAATATGAGAGAGGAAGGGTTCACGTGAACCAAAAGAAAAAAAAAGGAGAATATTTGATTTTAAGTCAATGTACTCTTCATATTCCTGCCATTCAAGCCCTTAGAACCTTTTTGGGTGAATTTTCTTTTTAATCCCTGATATTTCAATGTCTTCTTTGAAATGAATTTTAGTATATATTGTTTATTCTCTTGCCGTATTATTATTGTTATTTTTTCTTGATGAAAAATGAAAAGGAATATGCATACATGTCTAAATATATTGTGGTGACATATTTATTTACTTATTTTTATTTTCTAAATAAATAGGTGTTACGTGTATATCTGATTAATGCATTTAAATTTTTTTATAATTTTTTAAAAATATAAATGAATGAAATGATACTTTATTGTGATTATAATTTTGGGTTACAAAAATTAAATTATGTCAAAACACAATTTTAACTCTATATTTTTAAAAACAGTTATATAACTATTGTCGAAACCATTTTTTGAAAACGGGAATCGACCTTGGGTTTTGAAAATAAAAAACGGGAGTCACCACCGACCTTTTATTAGGTGCGATCGGGTCACCTATAAAATATTTTGGTCTACGAGTTTCGAGAAAATGGGCTCGGGAGTCGGTTACGTGCGAGGAAGGATTAGCACCCTCGTCACGCCCAAAATTGGTACCAAATTGATCAATTAATGTCCTTATATCGAAAGTTGAAAATTGTAAAAAGATTTTAAAAATATGATCCCTTTAAAAATATTTGAATTTCCTCGAATTAAATATCAAAACTTTCTCGTTCCAAAGGAATGAAATATTGCATTCAATACTTTAGGACACGATAATTCGAATCCTCGAATCCAAGATCATCTCATAATCTTCGAATTGAATATCAAAGTTTTCTCATTTCGAAGGAATAAAATATCACATCCAATACTTTAGGACACGATGATTTAAATCCTCGAACCCAAGATGAATATTGCCTCATTTAGAAAATCTTATCTCGAAATAACGGAATGTCACATCCAAAGAAGTTAGGACACAACATATCGAATTCTCGAAAATAAGTTTTTATTTTTATTCAAAACTTTTTATTTTAAAAGATATTTCGCTATTTAGGTTAAATGAGAAAAATTGAAACCCGGTAAGTTAAAGCACGATTTTCCAAATTTCTGAACACGAAATATTGCGTTTATGAAAGAAATCAATTTTGTATTGGGTAAAATGTAGCACAAATTTGTAACAAAATGCAGAAAATGAAGTACAATGCTAGCAAGCATCTAGAACATATATGTTAAATACAATCGATAATAATAAGATGAAAATGGAAATGAAATGAGTAAAAATGATATGCTAAAAGGATAATAAACAGAAAGCGAAAGAATAATAAGCGATATGACAGCTTTATAAGCAGACAGGAGAATAAAAAATAATAACAATAATAATGACGATAATGATGATGACGAAAAACGATATTGAGATGTAAATATAAATAGGAATATATAAAATGTGATGATATGAATGAAAATAGAAGTATATGTGAAACAATATAAGTATAAATATACGAATGAAAGTTAAATAAATAATAATATATACATATATATATAATATAATGAAGTAACAAAAATAATAATAATAACAACAATAATAATAATAGTAATAATAATAATATAGTGATAATAAATATAATAATAACAATAATACGAAATATATATATACACAATATACTAATATGAATATAATAATAATAATAGTAATAGTAAAAAAAAAGTAAATAATAATAGTAATAAAAATAATTTCGAAATTTTGAGGAAAAATAAATAAATAAACTCTTTAAAATGGGTTGGAAACTAGATTGAAACCAGGATAAAAGCCAAGGATCAAAGCTGTAATAAATTAAAAATGGACAGGGGCCCCAACAAGATGCAGCGTGAGAGTTACGGGGGTGATTGGGTAAATAACCCACCCCTAATGCGCTGCGTTTACATGTACCAAAACAAGGGTTGGATTTAAATGAAATAGAAATAACAGGGCCGAATCGCAAGAATGGAAAACATGAAATAGGACTTAATCCAAAAGTGCCACAAAAATGGGGGACTGCTAGCGCAAATATTCCTTTTAAGGAATATGCGCAGTAACCCTATGTGGTAAACGGCGCCGTTTCGCTATGTGCATATAAACCCCAAATTTTTTGAAATCCACATTTCAAACCCTAAGATTTTTTTAAAAAAACATCAGCAGCCAACAGTTCACTTCCTCTCCCTCTTTGCTCCAGACGTTCGGCGATTGGGCTCCCTTCATCATCGTCACGCGACCATCGTTTGGTGGCCAAGGTTCGACGACAGAGAGGGGGAACTCCGAAGCCGCGACGAAGGGATCTCTGGTAGGTTCCCTCTTCTCCTCTTTGTTATTATTCCGTTTAAAAAATTTCATAAAAGAAAATAAAATATATGAAGAAGATAAAAACAGTAGACCATAAAAAGAAAATCAAGTCGGCATCAACCTTAACACTTTTATTGCGTTTTGATTGCTGAAGATTCGAAATTACAAAAGTTCTTTTGTGTTTTTTCCTTCTGATAATGTCCAAAAAAGGATCCCGTACACTGCCTTTTTAAATGGCTTTTCTGTTTTTCTTTTTATTGCTGAAAGTTTTTCGTAAGAAGCCGAAGAAAACTTACAATTGTTTTACTTTGGTTTTTTATAACCGAGTTACAAATATTCCCTTTTTTGTTTATGTTTTGTTTCTCTACCATTCTCATTGTCTATTACTCTCGTTCTTTGGTTCCTTGCAGGTCACGAGCGGAGGCCAGGCGAGGCATGCGAGGCGCGCGAGTTGAGGGGATGCCTGAGACGCGTGCGGGTATTGCCCGAGGCGCGGGGAAGGGTGCGTGAAGACAGTGGTGGTAGAGGCATGGGTTGTTGGTAAGTGGAGAGTCGGCGGCTGCGTTAGGGTTCCTTCTTTGCCAAAAATCTTTAAGGTTTTTGGGCCATTGGGCCGATATGAATTTGGGTTAAAGATTGGGCTTTTGTAAATGGACATTGGATTTTTTTATTTTTTGGGGCTTAAACGGGCCGCGCAAATTATGGGTATTACAGCTGCCCCTCTTTGCTCATTATCGTGAGACGAGAATAGAGCAAAGACTTTAAAAGACCCAAATTTGCCCGGTCTTGTTGAGCCTTGAGTCCTTTGGGTACTCTTCTTTGTCAGGTAGCTTCATGTTCCATTGTGACTTATTACTTCGCTCCACTCCACTACTACTTCCGAGAGATAGGGCCTGTAGCCTCAATCCACTTTATTGTTTCGTCATTTTTTGTGATCTTTGACCTATCCCACTGCTGGTCAAGGTAACACGAATATGGCTTAAATCACGTTCCATCATTATTTAGAGACACGATGTTCGCCTTCGATCTCGTCTCACCACTGTTTATGGTGACAAAATCTACAATCTCCAACCTCTTCCACCGTTGGTTAGTGGCAATATAACGATCTTCAACCCATTTCATCGCTGTTCGATGGCAATAGGATAATCTTCAACCCGTTCCACCTCTGTTTAGTGGCAACAGGACAAATCTTCAACCCGTTCCACCGCTGTTTAGTGGCAACAGGACAATCTTTAACCCGTTCCACCGCTGTTTAGTGGCAACAGGACAATCTTCAACCCGTTCCACCGCTGTTTAGTGGCAACAAGACAATCTTCAACCCGTTCCACCGCTGTTTAGTGGCAACAAGACAATCTTCAACCTGTTCTACCGCTGTTTAGTGACAACAGGACAATCTTTAACCCGTTCCCCCGCTGTTTAGTGGCAACAGGACAATCTTCAACCCGTTCCACCGCTGTTTAGTGGCAACAGGATAATTTTCAACCCGTTCCACAGCTGTTTAGTGGCAACAGGATAATCTTGCTAGTGTTGCTACATCGTCCACTAGGGAAAATCTCCTGTAGACTTTTAATTTGCTTCCTTCAACCTTCAGAAAGACTTCTATCTTCAATCTGCTCCACTATCATCTCCATGGAACAAGATCTGAACTTGCTACATTATTCTTTGAGGAACCTGTCCTGCAGAATGTGCTTATGCTTAAACAAATGATGAGGATGCTATGACCGGAATGACTCAAATGCTCCTAATTATAGTCCACATTTGCATGAATGTAGAATGTCATGAGAATGATTTTTACAATGATTAGGATGCAATGATCAGAGTGAATCGAATGCCCTTAAATAGATGTGTCTTATGAAAGACATTTCATGAGAATGATCCCCTTTTAAGGTGGTTGTTGCTCATCATTTATCAGGGCTATATCACTAACGTCTTATGTTGCAATCTTGTTCGGCTTGCATTCATGACAGAAAACCCGGGAAAACAAATATCTTGCTTAACAAATTTGCCCCACTGTAACTTCAGGATTCACCACATTGTGACCTAGGGGTATAGGATCTAAACCCTTTCATTTGTCCCAAAGCCATTTTAAACCGTAGGATTTGCTTCTTCTTCAACCCATCTTATTGCTATTTGAGGGTACAAGATCTGTATTCTTCCATCTATTGATCACCCTTCGGGTGTCCCAACCAGACGTATATGCATGATGCTCGCATAAATGCAGAACATCATTTTCCTTTGGCAATACTTGGGTTCATAATTCCCATTTTCACCAGGATTGTATTATTGGCGCAAAATCTTGTCATTTTGTTCAATCGCCATTTTTGACAAAGATCTGAAGAGATAAACTTAATTTGGACTCATGATGTTTCCAACCCATAAGCTGGGTGAATCCTAAACAATAATTCTGTTTCAGACTCCTGTACTGTTTAGAGGTTCCAGAGTAATATGCAAAACTTCTTTCATGAAAGTATTATTAGTCCAATAATCATTATTTCAATGCAAAATGAAAGAGATCATAATGATGGATGAAACGAAAATTTATTGGGAGTATAGCTCGAAATAGACAAGTTAATCAGAGTTTGCAAATGCAAAGAAATTTATTTAGAGTGTATTTTGAAAAGAAAAAGGTAGCAAACTCAAAATGGGTAAAATGGGTAGAATAGAAGCTAGGTGCCCCAGATATCACAGCTTGAGCTTCTCTGTTTAAACTTCTTGAGGACTATTTTAAACTCAATATGTGTTTAGGGGATCTGGAGTACTTTGTCGGTGCCCCAAGACGTAACATACCTCTTCATTGTTGCTTCCAGCATAGCGAGACTACTGTGTGCCCCATTTTCATCAGAATTTGAGCCGCCCCTTTTCGGGTTTTCAACTCAAACCCACCTTTGGTTATAAGGCACCCTTTGCGGGTTTTCGCCTTTAGCCTCTCCTTTTTCTTTCTTCTTTTGTTGAAGATTTCCTTCTTTTTTTGATTTTTTTTTTGAATTCTCCGGATTGGGCGAATCCCTGCCATCCATTTCGGTTGATATTCATGCTTTCCTAGGACAGGCCTTCTTCACCGCATAAGGTCCTTCCTATTTTGGCATTCGCTTTCTTCTGAAGTCTCTTTTGCATGAAGGAATTTTTTTCAAAGCCCTATCATTAAATTTTCTAAGGTGATCCTTTTTTGTGTTGAAAGTTCGCATTGTCTGATCATGACAGATAGCTCTCCACATTTTCTCTTCAAATTCACTTGATCACATTGGAATTGGATCCATTCTGCCTTATCCAATTTGGCTCGGCCCGTGCCTAGGGAACAGAGGATTTTTTAACTTCGCTAAGCGAAACCTAATGAGGAAGGGGTTGCCCCGGCAGAGGTTCTGGCTGACGTTTAATGAGCATAAAGGGTAAACATAACTTCTATATGCCAATATTCACAAGTTTAGGTCATGTTCCTAGCAATCTTTGTTTTGTTGCCCCCCTCCCTTTTTTTTTTGCACTATGACGTGGCACTTGCTCTTTGAAAAGACCGCAAACTTTTGACATTGTGCGGTTAAATATGATCTTTTCGCCCTTTTTTGGGGGGGTCTAAGGCTATCGACTTTGTAATATTGGCATACGAAGTGACCCTCACCCTCTTAGTGAAGAGATCGACATCCACGAAGATGAATTGATGCGGACCAGAAGCTTTCGTGGAGATTGGCTTGATAACGTCCATGCCCCATGAGCAGAAAAAATGGAAGAGGCACATAAGTTCTGTCCTCCTCGATTTGGCGTTTGATGCAACTTTCCTTTCTGGGTAGACCAGTGGCTCGAACCTCTTGATTGGCTTAGTTCGGGTAGAATCATCAGCATGTGATCTTCAAATATCCTTATGGACTTCTTCTGTGACTTCCTTAGCTTGGACAGCATGCTCATGCCTCAGTAGTCTCGGCGTGATCATACGAAAATACCTTTGAACTCTTGGAGATAACTCACTGATTCCTTGCCTTGTTCCTGCGTCAAGCTAAGCTTCCATTTTCATCTCCCTTGTAGTGTTTGCTGACACTTCGTAGGATAGGATCCACCATTCTTAACAATTTAGGAAATAAGTTGTGGCCTCTGCCATCTCCACAGTCCTCCAATCCCTTTAGACACATATCTCGTTAAAAAGAGAGTCGGTAACAGCATCGCTCATGTCATTGATATTTGAGGGACCCATTGTGGGTATGAAGGTGGAAAATTAAAAGTATGATATGACAATGAAACGATGTAGAGTATGAAATACGAAGAGTGAAAATAAAGATGTATTTTATTGAAATAACAATTTTGGAAACAAGCCTATTTCACAAAAGGACTCTTGTTGCCTCTAGGCTTAAAGCAACAAGCATGTTTTGTCTATTACTCAAGATTAGCTAAAACACAGGGATCCCTTCCACAGTCCCATTGTTCAAAACACTCCCAAACATGCAAGGTCTTGGAAACTTTGATTCTTCGATTCATTCTCCAGATACAACATGAACGTTCCAATTCCTCAGTATCAGGTTTTGCACTGGAGCCCTGAATTGGATGTACTCCTGATCTCATACCCTCATTTATCATGGTACTCCCAATAGTTATCTTTTTAACAGCATGGTTTACCAATGAATTTTCTACACCAGAAGGGTCATCGAATCTTATAACTCCTATTTTGATGAGTCTTTCGACTAGTTTCTTAAAAGTGGTGCAGTCTTCTATCTAGTGACCCGCTATTCCGACATGGTAGTCGCATTGAGCGTTCAGGTCATACCATTTGGGGTACAGGGGTTGGAATGGTTTCAAATGGTGAGGAGACACCACATGTGCATCAAATAAATTTTGATAGAGCTCCTTGTATGTCATCGGGATGGGTGTGAACTAGAGCCTTTCCGTGTTAGGCTTTGGATTGGGATCCTATCTAAGGGGACCTTGATGACTGGTAGTCATTGTCCTTGGCTGTCTTATTGCCATTAGCTTTGAATAGCTCTCGTCATGATTACTCATACTTCCCTCTTCCTTTTCCCTCTTCTTAGGGGTCTTCAATGTCCGTTCCCTCTTTTCTTTTGCCTTTGCCCAAACAATCGGTTTGACTCGATCATCCTTAGGGTTAAAACATGAGCCCGTTGGGAAGTTTGACAGGGTTGAGGTACTGGTCTGACATTGGGGTCCGATAATGATGGGTGCCCCTTGCGACTGTGTATTTGGTTGAATCGAAATATTCATTGGGGAATAAACGATTTCTTCGTCATCATCCGCACTGTTGACCCCTTGGCCACTCCTTTTTTCAAATCTTCCAGCTATTAACTGGGTTAGCTGACCTATCATATTCTTTTGCAATTCTTGCATTTGTTCCCGCATCTCTTGTTGAATTTTGGTCAATTGCTCTTGCATCCGTATTTGCATTTTCTCAATTCTTTCCAACCTTTGTTCCATGTCTTCTAGCTAACTGAAATAACTTAACTTAATTAAGGTCTTTCTACAAATTTAATGCATGTGATACGATGTAATGCAAATGCATGCAATGCAAATGCATGCAATGCAATGCAAATGCATGAAATGCAATGCAAATGCATGGCATGAATGCAAAAAGAAAGAGAGGCGTTGATTATGAATTCAATTCCTACTAGACGAACTTGTCTAGAAAGTACGTTCCTTCAATAAAATGGACCGTATATACGACCTCTTTCTCATAGTCTAGGTGAAAACACTAATCCTTTTCTTTGTACCCGAATATTATGGTCGTGCCCCGCCTATTCTAGCTCTTCGTTTACTTGATCCACATCACTCACTTACCCTTTGCGATGCTATGGTTATGTCCCGAACGATCCTTGTCGGCTTGAATCTTCAGACAAATCCCCTTCTTCGTATTCGGATGTTATGGTTATGTCCCGCAAGCTTCCTTACTAAACGTCTCTTCTAGCTCTTTGTTGCTTAATCTAGGTCGTACCTCACCACTCACCTATCCCCCGTGATGCTCATAATCTTCAGATGGTTTCCAAAAAATCCTTGTCGATTTGAATCTTCAAGTAATATCTTATCTCGTTGTTTACCTAGGCCATGTTCAAACGACCGTATCGCATTCCACTTTATCAAGTAACACATTTTCTTATGACAAATTTTTCCATTTAGCAATCAAACGCTAATCAACACCTCATTTCTAAGATGATGTAATGCAATGCCAATGCATAGAATGAATGCAAAAAGAAAGAGAGGTGCTGATTATGAATTCAATTCCATTAGAAGAACTTTTCTAGAAAATAAAGCTCTTTACATAAAACGGATTACATATACGGTTTTGTCTTCATAGTCCAAGCAAAACACCAATCCCTTCCTTCGTGACCGAATATCATGGCCATATCTTGTGCGCTTTCTTCGTAGATGCACCTTCTGGCTCTTTGTGGCTTGGTTTGGGCCGTATCTCTTCACTCGTTTATCTCTGTGATTGTTTATAAGCTTCTTAACCCAAAAAGTCAAGATCCGACGACTCTTGAATAATCATTGTTGGCTTGAATCATCGAGCGAAGTCTTGTACTCTTCTGTGGACTATCAGCCTTCTCTTGTTGTTTACTTGGACTATATTTGAGCAACCGCATTGCAATCCATTTTATCAAGAAATTCATTTTCTTATGACAAACTCCTCTATTTAGGAATCGAATATGAATCAACACTTCCTTTCTAAGATGATGCAATGTAATACAATCAGGACAGAGAAAAACGCGTTAGCACAGGAGTAATAATCGAAATAGAGCATTTATCCGGGTGGTCACTAGGGTTCGACGTGGCTTTACCTATGTTGGGCTCTTAGGTCTCTCTACATGTGGTTGGTTCTAAAGAAGGGTACCCGAACCAGCAGATTCCTCGATCCTCACCCGTTATAGGCTCATATGGACCAAGTTCGGTTCAGGGGAACACATTTCCCTATGGCCATGCGGAGGTGAAAACCTCACGAAGCACATAGGTACAGATGTGTCCTGGAAGCAGTCCACTAGCCCATGCGGAGGTGAAAACCTCACGAAAGCTTAGTTTCCCACTCCCACTTAAAGGTGTGACCACGACGGTCATGCAATATGATGCGCAATAGTGAACTAAGCATGGTAAAAAAAAAGCCAGTCAACAAAATAAGTCAATACTTCACACAAGCAAGAAATAAAACCCCTACTCGGGTGACCACTAAGGTTTGGCGTGGTTCTATCTTGGGTTGGTTCTTAAAGTTCATTATATGTGGTTCGGTGCTAAAGTAAAGGTACCCGAACCAGCAGATTCCTAGATCCTCACCCATTATAGGCTCATATGGACCGAGTTCGGTTCAGGGGAACACATTTCCCTATGGCTGCACGGAGATGAAAATCTCACGAAGACATAGGTACGGATGTATCCCGAAAGCGATCCACTAGCCCATGCGGAGGTGAAAACCTCACGAAGGCATAGCTTCTCGCTCCCACTTAAAGGTGTGACCACAATGGTCATGCAAATATGAATGCAGAGATATCCTAAGAGACTCAACATTAATGCAATCCTAGCACCCACAAAGTTGAAAATAGAGATCGAATTGAAAAATACGATCATTTTTATTGATTTTAAAACACTCAAATGAATTGGAATAATCATCAAAAGTCCTCCCATCTCGAAGTGTCTAAATGCCATATCCAGTAAGTTAGGACACAGCACCCGGAATTCTCGAGAGTAAGATAGGACACAATTCGGATTATTGTTATTTTGAAAATTCTTATTTCAAGGTAACGAGGTGTCACACCCAGTAAGTTAGGGCACAACACTTTGTACTCTCGAGGATAAGCTTTTTGTTTTAAATCAAAAAATGATTTTTGAAAACGATTTTCCAAATTTTGACAAAAGGACAAAAAGTAATCAATTTTATGGCCTGACTCTCTTTTTGGTCCCCAGTGGAGTCGCCAAGCTGTCGAAACCATTTTTTGAAAACGAGAATCGACCTTAGGTTTTGAAAATAAAAAACGGGAGTCGCCACTGACCTTTTATTAGGTGCGATCGGGTCACCTATAAAATATTTTGGTCTACGAGTTTCGAGAAAATGGGCTCGGGAGTCGGTTACGTGCGAGGAAGGATTAGCACCCTCGTCACGCCCAAAATTGGTACCAAATTGATCAATTAATGTCCTTATACCGAAAGTTGAAAATTGTAAAAAGATTTTAAAAATATGATCCCTTTAAAAATATTTGAATTTCCTCGAATTAAATATCAAAACTTTCTCGTTCCAAAGGAATGAAATATCGCATTCAATACTTTAGGACACGATAATTCGAATCCTCGAATCCAAGATCATCTCATAATCTTCGAATTGAATATCAAAGTTTTCTCATTTCGAAGGAATAAAAGATCACATCCAATACTTTAGGACACGATGATTTAAATCCTCGAACCCAAGATGAATATTGCCTCATTTAGAAAATCTTATCTCGAAATAACGGAATGTCACATCCAGTAAGTTAGGACACAACATATCGAATTCTCGAAAATAAGTTTTTATTTTTATTCAAAACTTTTTATTTTAAAAGATATTTCGCTATTTAGGTTAAATGAGAAAAATTGAAACCCGGTAAGTTAAAGCACGATTTTTCGAATTTCTGAACACGAAATATTGCGTTTATGAAAGAAATCAATTTTGTATTGGGTAAAATGTAGCACAAATTTGTAACAAAATGCAGAAAATGAAGTACAATGCTAGCAAGCATATAGAACATATATGTTAAATACAATCGATAATAATAAGACGAAAATGGAAATGAAATGAGTAAAACTGATATGCTAAAAGGATAATAAACAGAAAGCGAAAGAATAATAAGCGATATGACAGCTTTATAAGCAGACAGGAGAATAAAAAAATAATAACAATAATAATGACGATAATGATGATGACGAAAACGATATTGAGATGTAAATATAAATAGGAATATATAAAATGTGATGATATGAATGAAAATAGAAGTATATGTGAAACAATATAAGTATAAATATACGAATGAAAGTTAAATAAATAATAATATATACATATATATATAATATAATGAAGTAACAAAAATAATAATAATAACAACAATAATAATAGTAATAATAATAATAATAATAATATAGTGATAATAAATATAATAATAACAATAATACGAAATATATATATACAATATACTAATATGAATATAATAATAATAATAGTAATAGTAAAAAAATAAAGTAAATAATAATAGTAATAAAAATAATTTCGAAATTTTGAGGAAAAATAAATAAATAAACTCTTTAAAATGGGTTGGAAACTAGATTGAAACCAGGATAAAAGTCAAGGATCAAAGCTATAATAAATTAAAAATGGACAGGGGCCCCAACAAGATGCAGCGTGAGAGTTACGGGGATCGATTGGGTAAATAACTTGACCCTCTAATGCGCTGCGTTTACATCGATCAAAAACAAGGGTTGGATTGAAATGAAATAGAAATAACAGGGCCGAATCGCAAGAATGGAAAACATGAAATAGGACTTAATCCAAAAGTGCCACAAAAATGGGGGACTGCTAGCGCAAATATTCCTTTTAAGGAATATGCGCAGTAACCCTATGTGGTAAACGGCGTCGTTTCGCTATGTGCATATAAACCCCAAATTTTCTGAAATCCACATTTCAAACCCTAAGATTTTTTTTAAAAAAATCAGCAGCCAACAGTTCACTTCCTCTCCTCTTTTGCTCCGGGCGTTACGTGATTGGGCTCCTTCATCATCGTCGCGCGACCATCGTTTGGTGGCCGAGGTTCGACGACGGAGAGGGGGAACTCCGAAGCCGCGACGAAGGGATCTCTGGTAGGTTCCCTCTTCTCCTCTTTGTTATTATTCCGTTTAAAAATTTCATAAAAGAAAATAAAATATATGAAGAAGATAAAAACGATGAGACCGTAGTAAAAAGAAAATCAAGTTGGCATCAACCTTAACACTTTTATTGCGTTTTGATTGCTGAAGATTCGAAATTACAAGAGTTCTTTTGTGTTTTTTCCTTCTGATAATGTCCAAAAAAGGATCCCGTATAATCGCCTTTTTAAATGGCTTTTCTGCTTTTTCTTTTATTGCTTTGAAGTTTTTTCGTAAGAAGCCGAAGAAAACTTACAATTGTTTCACTTCGGTTTTTTATAACTGAGTTACAAAGATTCCCTTTTTTGTTTATGTTTTGTTTCTCTACCATTCTCGCTGTCTATTGCTCTCGTTCTTTGGTTCCTTGCAGGTCACGAGCGGAGGCCAGGCGAGGCATGCGAGGCGCGCGAGTCGAGAGGATGCCTGAGACGCGTGCGGGTATTGCCCGAGGCGCGGGGAAGGGTGCGCGAAGACAGTGGTGGCAGAGGCATGGGTTGTTGGTAAGTGGAGAGTCGGCGGCTGCGTTAGGGTTCCTTCTTTGCCAAAAATCTTTAAGGTTTTTGGGCCATTGGGCCGATATGAATTTGGGTTAAAGATTGGGCTTTTGTAAATGGACATTGGATTGTTTTATTTTTTGGGGCTTAAACGGGCCGGGCAAATTATGGGTATTACAACTATGTCATAAACTTCCCAAAAATTCATATAAAAGGTTACGAAAATTTTAATTGACATTTTTAATACTTATTTTTTAAAAATTTTAAAAGATGATTCATTTTTTTAAAACTTTCTTTTATATATATCAATGTATATAAATTTCTTATCATTGTATTTGTTTGAAAAATATCTTTATAATTTAATTATTCAAGAGGTAATAGTTAAAAATTAAAATTTGAATGTTATTAAAAATATCATATTTGTTTCAAGTTAATTCTAATTCTAATTTTAATGTCAATTTTAATTATTATACTTTTTCATTAATCAATTTATTGATTTTGATATTTAGTTTAAAGTTATAATTTGTATAGAAAATTTAATTTAAATAATATATTTTTTATTTATCATAAAGATAAATAATATTTAAAAATAAAACATAATATAATATTTATCATAAAGATAAATAATATTTATTTTAATATTAAATTTAATATTTAATATTTATCATAAAAATAAATAATATTATCATAAAAATAACTATTATTTAAATATCATAAAATAAAAAAATTCATATAAAACTTTGTTTCTAAAATTAAAATTAAAAAATAAAATTTTTTGAAACTTTATTTTTAAACTTACTATATTATATATATATGATATATGTGTATATATATTAAGATTTTGAATCGTTAATTATATATACACATTATCATAATTTTATTTTTCAAATTTTCTTTCTCATAATTAAAGTATAAATTATATTCATAATATTACAAAAATATAACCTTTCAAAAATTTAAGTACATTTTAAGAAATTTTATTCTTTCAAATATGATTTCATCAATAGTTTTAAAAAATATGTCGTTATTTAAATCATAACAATTTTATAAAACATACAAATTACTTGTGTATTATATGAGATAATAAAAAACTACTATTATTAATCTTAATTTTTTTTTTACATTGCCCTTAAACGTAAAACTTTATCAAAAATACAAAAACTTCATCAACGATTTAAATTGTTTTTATTACCAAAAGTTTTAGTTCACATAGATATAGTTTTATTTCAAATAGAGTGTTTTCTTTACTATTGAAAATTGAAGGAAATCCATTAAGTTTTATAAAAAATGAGTTAAAAATTTATAAATACTTTTTTGTTATTGGATTATTATTTTATATACTACTATCATTATAATAAAAAAATTCACAAACAAATTTAAGATAATTCCACTTATTTTAGGATATAATAAAATAATTAAAAATAATATTTAACGTCATTTTAAATTCATTTGATGAGTTTTACTCCGCGGCCAATCATCAAAGTAAGTACTCATTTTTACTTATTGTTAATCATAACTTACCCTAAATTATCAAGTTTAATGACAATTAATTGTAATAATTATTTTTTGAGAAATTTTAGGATGAGTTTCACTAAAAAAAAGTTTAAAAAAGCTTTTTATCAATATTTTTAAGATTTTATCAAATTTTGATATTTTACCAAAATCAAGGATATATCAAAATTTTTAAGCTCAATTTTAGATGATAAATCTTTAAAAATATTAGTAAAATTTTAAATATTTGATAAAAGCTTTATTTAAGCGGTGGCTCATGGTAGAATTGCGGGTTATTTTTGTAGTGTAATTTAGAGAAAAGAAATTTTAAAGAAAGAAAATTAGAAAAAAGGAAGAGACAAAGAAATGAGAATAATGTGGATGGCCCAACTTTCTAAGCAGTGCTAGGCAAGGTAGCTGCTCAGGTAGGTCTGCAAGTGGTCAATGACAAATAGAAATAGAAGACGGTTTAAGACTTTAGAATTTGGAGTTTAGTCGGGACCGCTTTATTTAAATCTATATCGTCAGCATTCCACCTCTGGCTGATACTGTGGCACTCAACGTACACGCCAAGGGCAGCTACATATTCCTGCCTTACGATACGTCGTACATCATTTACTTTAATGATAAGATCTATTTACCTAATAAGGACAATATTTTAAGGAATTGAGATAAATAAAAAATTCAAGCTGTTAAAAATAAATTTTTAAGTGAAAATGATTTAATTTTTTATTAATTATCAAAAGTGGTAAAAACAATATTTTTTTCATTTAATTAAAAGATTAGAAGGGATTAAATTGAATTACTAACTTTTGAATTTGTTAAAAAATATGATGTTATAGGGTTAAAAAAACGTTTCAACTTTAAAAAAAAAAAATCAAACCTCCTCACAAAAATTGCACTAGTTGAACTTCAACCCTCAAATTAGAAAATTGCATGAAGTAAACTTTTTAACTAGTAAAATCTGTCTTTGATCATTACCTTATTGATGTGACTGTTAATGAAAACTACTTCAATTATTATACCGTTGATGTGCCATTTCACATAAAAAATTTAAAATTTTTAAATAAAAAAATACAACAAGTAATACATATATATATTACTAAAATATAAAAGTATTTCAAAAATACTAAAAAAATATGAAAAACATAAAATTCATTAAAAAGTGTAAAAAGTTGGAGAAAAAGTATTAGAAATTATTAAAAATTATTAAAAACATTTTTTTAAAAAATTATTTAAAAGTCATTAAATTATTAAAAATTATAAATCACTTAACATTAAAAAATATTAAATATTATAAAAAAAGAAACATGTTAAATTTATAAGGTTGTTTGTGAAAGAAAAATATACTACTAGTGTAACAAATACTCACCCATAAAACTTTGGTTGAGTGGTAAATTTAAAGTTCTTCTAATGTAATTGGCATGAGTTTAAATTCCACCATATGCATATTTTTATTTTTCTTTAATTTAAAAAACTAAAGTACTATCGAATAATATAATTTAATTTAAATATGAGAGGTCATTTTAGGAATTTTCCTAAGTTGCTGCTCGGTTGACTCATGACACCAACTCAATTAGAGATTTTATTAATAACATAGATAAAGGACAACCTTTTTAGAATCATATAATGCAATGCATGTTATAAATAAACATATTGGTGCATAAGTCACAGGGCTACAACTTTAGTTTGTCAAACTGGCAGTCTTAGGCGATTTCTTTACTTAAAATTCGCCTAAGTTAGCCTATCTTTCAAAAGGTAAGAATTCTCGAGGGAAACTCCTTAAGGCGTCGAAAATAAATTAGAAGCAAACTCTTAAGTGAAGAAGTGAAGAAGCAAAAAGCGAAAAGCAAACAGAAAAGCCACATGAAAACTAAGCACACTAAGAGTTTGAGTAAATGCTCTTAAAGTATTATGTTACTTTGAGAATTACAATTAAGTAATTATAAATGAGAGGAAAGGCCTCTATTTATAGTTTAGCTCTCCTAAACCCGATGATATAGTTTAAAATAAATTAACGATTGAGATTAAAGACGATCTACAAGTTGAGATTCTTAAGGGGTTTACAAGATTCTTTAAGATTAAAATATCATCTAAGATTACAAAATATTCACCTTGGTAAAATACAAATTACTAGAGTTTTTACATATTCACCTGGCTAAGTAGATGGGCCTTCAGTCTTTCCAAGTAATGGGCCAGTCCTGTTGGCCTAAACGACCCCAAGTGAACAAGATGGATCATCAAAGTGTGCGTTGATCACGGGCTCCTTTGCACGGCCTGTGACATTCTCCCCCACCTGTTCTAGCGATGCCCTCACCACGTCTAACTGATCTATCTTCTCTTAGAACTACCATAAAGCCTCGATAGGTTCCCAACTTACCTCTCTATTGGATAGTTTCGTGCCTCGAAATATTTATGCCTTTGCCATCGTCTAATTCAAACTTTATTTCCCCTTTGTGCATCTCAATTGTAAGAGCTCACCACTCTTACTTGCCCCTATTGTGACTTGCCTCAATCGAGATCCCATTGATCCATACAAATAGACTAGGCGTGATCACATTGAACACTAGGTTAACTTTGAGTATTATTGCCAACTCTAGTTTATAAACCCCTTGGCTTACCCGCTTCAAAACTCTGAAAGGGTATTTGTGTCTTTGCTAAGCCAATGGTAAATTATAATGAAAATCACTAGGAAAGTGTTTGAGATGTACCTCACTCGTAGCATTTACTCTTATTGACTGTCTAGTTTGCATCATCACTTTTCCCACAAAGTTTGATGCACAACCCACCTCTTTCATAGGTGGCAGCCCTGTTGATAACTCAACAAGCTTCATACCAGTTTTTTACACTTTTATAATTAAAATGAGATCTCTTGCACTTTGATTTACTAAGTTAATGTTCTTACCACAATGAACATCTTCGGATAGCTAGATTGCCAATAATACCTTAGTTTCACCTCTAATGTCTCAACTTACCGGCACATTGCATTGTTGTTGAGTATTTAAGATACATATGCAATCGACAAAAGGAACCAAAAGAACATTAATATTGTTAAGAAAATTCAAGCCAAGAACAAAGTCGTAATCATTTAAATGAATTACCTTGAAGTCTTTTTTATCTTTCTATTAACCAATCGGTAGCTCAACTCTTTGTACTATTCCCATAGTTGGGACCTCTTTAGAATTAATAGTCTTGATATTTTTAGTCAATTTGCTAATTGAGAGACCAAGTTTACCTATGACTCTCTTCGATATGAACAAATAAAACGCATCTGTATCAACAAGAGCACTCCTTCTTTGGCCTACGATATTGATGTCCACAAATATCAACCTTTTGTTATTGTGATCTCTTTTCGCTTTCACAAAATTGAGTATCGTTGATCCAAGCCTCAAAACCTTTACTCATCGGGTTTCACTTTCTCTTTTTTATTGATCGTAGATATCTTGGTTTGCTTTGGATAGTCTTACATCATATGCAGACTACAATATAAGAAGCATTGTGTTAACTTTCTTTCATTCTCTTAGCCCGTTGAATGATTGTTGGGTTTGCTCTTCCCATTATATGGTTTCCTATTATCAATATTCTTACCATTTCCATTGAAGTCATTTTTATCTTGTTTTTCCTTATGGTTTCCTCCATCATTACCCATCTCTTTGGGCTTAGAAGACTCGAACTTGCCTTTCCTCGGACCAAGCTCAACAAAGCACTTTGTCTTTGATATAGCTTTAGTAAGCTCTTTGAGCCCTAGTCGATGCAACTCTTGCTTTGTCGAAAGCTTGAACCCATTATTAAACAAGTAGAATTCCTCTTTCTCACTCAAATTAGAGAACTCTCGAACATACTACTTAACTGTGTCTTGTTGCATAAGTTAACACAGCTTAGGCTAAGCATTTTCCTTAGCATGCTTAGGGTAAAGCTTCCTCCTAAATTCATTTTGGAACTCCATCCAAGTCCCAATTGCAATATCACCTCGTCTCTCATCAATGAACCTACAACGCCATCATAAATGAGCAACATCAATCAAATAAATTGCAGTAGTGTTTACCTTACTGACATCATCCTTAACGCATATCTTACAAAAGTAATGTTCATCCCCCATAAGAAGTTGTCCATGTCCCTCATGAACCTCGTTCCTTTAAACTCTTTTGATTTGGGAACATCCATTTTACGTTGCTCAAGAACTAAAGCCATCATCCTTTTACCCGCAGCAGCTCTGCACACAGTGAGCTCTCCCACGAGCTCTTCAATTCTCGTCATCATGGCTTTAGTACATCTTTTAAAGCCATGACCATAGCTTTGATCATTCCTCTTAATCAACTTGTCATCAGTGGACTTGAGAGTCCCTTTTATATCTTCCAAATTAGTGCCGATGAAACCCAACACATGTATATCATCATTTTCTATCATCTTCTTCCACCAATTTTTCATAAAGAAAGAAGCTATTTTTGTTGAGCAACATTCGGCCAAGCTTATATTTCCCAATTAGGTATGATTTTTGTCAAGTTTTTAATGATTTATATGTTTTCGAGATTGTTGTAGCTTAATCTAGCTAGCCCGAGGACTAATTTGTAAAACTATTAAACTATTAGTGTTTTTCCATTGATGGCTATGCTTGATTTTTGAATTTTGATGGTAGAAAATTAATGGTTTTTGTTAGATAAACAACTTTTGTAAAGGAATTTTTAGTGAAACTGTCAAATATGGACTAAGTTGAAAAATAAAAAATATTATGTAGTAAATTTGTGAAATATATGGGCTTCTATTAGTATGTATAGAAATCAGGTAAGCTCGGGTAAGAGAAAAATTGCATGAATTTCATTTTCCGAGCCTAGGGACTAAATTGTAAAGAAATTATAAGTATAGCGGCAAAATGGTAATTTTACCAAAATTATGATTTGGATTAAATTGAATGAATTTTATGTTGAAATGAGTTAAATTTATCCATATAGATCCAACTAGACCTCGTACGGAGTTAGATTGGGGCAAAGAGAGTATTGGAATACGTTTACTTGCCGAGGTAAGTTCGTGTGATTAAATTGTGATTATATGTTTTATTTTGAAATATGTATGAATTATAAATTCGCTACATGTATACACGGTTACATATCCAATTACGTACGACTATCGAGCCCCGTTTGAACCATAGGAATGTGTAGGATACAAATGACATGTCATTAGGGTTACTGACTTCAGCTCGTATGAGCTTTCCATTATTTAGCTCGAATGAGCTTACCATTACTCAACTAGTATGAGCTTATCGATTATAGCTTGTAAGAGCATACCGATTCAGAGCTCGTATGAGCATACATGTACACCCGAGTATCGAACGATATTCTAAATGGTTCAACGGGTAAAGTTCTATTATGACATTATATGAGTTCGATACAAATTACTACTAGTATTTACATGAAGTACACGGAAATGATGTTACATTATACATTGATTTATGAAATGGATGATACATGTTTATGCAACCTAAATGTTTGTTGAGTTCATCCATGTGTATTAGCTATTATATGTGTTTCACATGACTAACATGTTGATGAATATGTGCTTAGGCATTTGGCCAAATTAAGTTGGGATATGCTATGTTTACTTACCTAAATTGTGGTTAAATGGTAAGTTAAATTCTATGTTATATGAACTTACTAAGCTTAAATGCTTCCTCTATGTTATTTTTCGTGTTTTATAGTGGTTTGGAAGCTCGTTCGAGTTGGAAGCTTGTCAAAGCTATATCACACTATCCATCGGCTCTTTTGGTACTTTTAGTTGGTTGCATTTTGGTTATAATAGCATGTATAGGTTATTTTGGCTAAATGTTCGCCTATATTTGTTTTTTTTTTAGATTAGCCACTTATTTGGCTTGTGTTTTGGTATTTTGGTATATGCATAATTTTCCCTATAATGTTGATGTGTGGATGGATTTGTGGTTGAATGATGCAAGGTAAAATAGTAGTTGAATATTTATATGAGGTATGTTTTATAACTTGATGTCATTTGGTGTTATGCTATGGTAAGCATGTATGTATTTGATATTATTGAATAAATGATACAATTGGTACCAAATGGTAAGTTTTGGTAAATGATTTACATGTTGTATATTCATGCAATAATATATAAAAGTTGGCTGATTACTTGATTACATGGATCACATGGTTGCATATATTTATACGTGTCATTTGAGGTGCCTAAGGGCATATTGGTTGTATGTGATTGTAGCACTTGTTTAAAGCTTGTTCATGCTTATTTAGATGCTTGATTATAGCTTCTGTATGTTTGCATTTTTTTTTGGTGTAGGTGGATGCCAATTTGGGTGAGAAATATGGCTTGTAAAATGGCCTATTTTCATCCACATTGTCTTAGCCGTGTGTGACACATGGCCGTGTGTCCCTGTAAGTTTTAAAAGGTTGCAAGTCAGGTTGTTAGATGACCTAGCACATAGGCATGTGGCTTGGTCGTGTGGCCCAAGTCAGTGAGTTACACGGGCACAGACATGGGCTAGGACACGGCCATGTGTCCCTATTTTGAATGGCCACACGGCCATGTGAGTCACACGGCCTTGTGACCCCTGCAGCTTTGAAAATTTTCAATGTTTTCTAAAAAATATATATGTTTTTTATTTAGTCCCGACTTGTTTCTAATGTATATTTAAGGCCTCGAGGGCTTGTATAAGGGACAATATGTATGATTTTCTTTGATTTTGATATGAAAGGTTTGGAATTTCTGTCTGTTTGATCTGTAAAATCTTGTAATGCTCTATAACCCTATTCTGACGATGGATACAGGTTAGTTGGTTACGTTTATTGGTATCAAAGCTACGGTTTAGTCGATTCTCAGACTGAACGTAGCGTGTACGAGTCTAACTATACTTGCCATTATATAACCTGTGATAGTATGATATCTCTTGACCGTTTTAAAACATGTTTTCATATAGCAATCACATCCAACCGAGCTGATTTTGATGAAGTAGAGAATAATGCTCAAGCCTCCGTTCACGGTGTAGCTTCGAACGGTATGAGGCCTGTCTTTGAAGGCCGAGGAAGAGAGGCTAAAGAACCCTTCTTCCAGATGATGAATGAGCAGTTCACCGAGTTGTACGGATGAACCTGACTGCTCAACAACCTCCACCCCCTCCTGTTCCCCAACCAATTTCCGTGATTCCTCAAGGTACGGTACCAATTCGAGTTAGTAAGCCTCCTGTTGATAAGATTCATAAGTATGGGGCTGAAGAATTTTGAGCTACTACTGAAGATGGTCTTGAGAGAGCTGAATTTTGGTTAGAGAATACCATAAGGGTTATTGACAAATTATCCTGTTCACCAGTTGAATGTCTTTAGTGTGTAGTAAATCTACTAAAAGATTTGGCTTATCAATGGTAGAATACATTGACTTATGTAGTGCCGAGAGAATGAGTCACCTGGGAATTCTTTCAAATCGAGTTCTGAAAGAAATATATCAGTCATAGGTTTCTGGATCAGAAACGTAAAGAATTACTAGAGCTGTAGCAGGGTTATATGACATTGTTTGAATATGAATGGGAATTCGTTCGATTGACTAAATATGACTACAATGTGTAAGCGGTTTGAAGATGGATTAAACGAGGATATAAAGCTTTTAGTTGGGATCCTTGAGTTGAAAGAATTCGTTGTTTTAGTTGATGGAGCACATAAAGCCGAGAAGCTGAGTAAAGAGAAAAAACACGCTGAATTTGAAACTAGAGATTCGAGAAAGAGATTGACAGGAAAGTCATACCAGTCAGCATCGAAGAAATCTAAAGAATATCACTACCATTCTACTACTTCTGTTGGATATTCTAGTAGAGATAGAGGTACCCGTCGCTCTAGTCCTAAACCACAGGTTACATCTGTAGCGAGTCTGGGTAGTGCCAAAGATGCCAAACCTGAGTGTAAGCACTACAACAGACCATATTATGGTGAGTATCAAGTAAAGAGCAGAGCGTGTTTTAAGTGTGGCTCCTTAGACCATTATCTTAGAGATTTCCTAAAGAAATTTGAGAAATAGAAAGCTCAGACCACGGGACCAAGCAATACCACTGCAAAAGGTAGACCACCTCATAATCCTGGAAATGTGAGTGGTAGCCGTGGTGTAACAAAAGACTCTGCTGTGAAATCTGAAGCACGAGCACTAGCTAGGGCTTATGCTATTCGCGCTCGCGAGGATGCTTCTACGCCAGATGTTATTACCGGTACTTTTTCTATTTATGATACTGATGTAACTGCTTTAATTTATACGGGATCAACCTATTTGCATGTTTGCATATATTTAGTATCTAGTACAAATTTACTTGTTAATTCCACTAATTCATGGTTAAAGTGTTAAACCCCCTAGGCCAGTATGTGCTAGTCAATAAAATCTGTAAGAATTGTCCTTTGATGACTCGGGGTTATAGTTTTCTGGTTGATTTGATGTTGCTACCGTTTGACGAATTTGATGTGATTCTGGGTATGGATTCGCTAACTCTACATGATGCTATTGTAAGCTGTAGACGAAAGCTTATTATTTTGAAATGTCAAAACAGTGAGACGCTTTGTACTGAATCAGATAATCTGAGCAGGTTGCCTATTGTGATATCAGCTATATCAGTGCAGAAATATGTGAGAAAAGGTTCTAATGCTTACCTTGCCTATGTATTGGATACTAAAGTGTCTGAGTCGAAGCTTGAATCAGTGCCACTGGTTTGTGGGTATTCCAATGTTTTTCTAGAAGAGTTACCTGGATTACCACCGATTAGAGAAGTCGAGTTTGCTATAGAGCTTGTACCGGAAACATCATTGATATTGATAGAACCTTACAGAATGGCTCCTATCGAGTTAAAAGAGTTGAAAGCACAATTGCAAGAGTTGACAGATAGGGGTTTTGCTCAACCCAATTTTTCACCTTAAGAAGCACCGGTTCTATTCGTTAAGAAAAAGGACAAATTAATGTGATTATATATGGACTACCGTTAGCTCAACAAGGTTACAATCAAGACCAAATACCCACTGCCTCAAATTGACGATTTGTTCGGCCAGTTTAAAGGTGCCATAGTATTCTCGAATATTGATCTCCATTTCTGGTTTCTATCAACTACGAGTGAGAGATTCGGATTTGCCGAAAACTGCATTCAGAACCAGGTACAAACATTATGAATTTCTTGTGATGTCGTTTGGTTTAACTATTGCATCTGCAGAATTTATGGATTTGATGAACATAATCTTCAAGTCGTATTTAGAAAGCATTGTTGTAGTATTTATTGATGATATTCTGATATATTCCTGAGATGAGACTAAAAATACTGAGCATTTGAGAATTATTTTGCAAACTCTGCGAAATAAACAATTGTTTGCTAAATTTAGCAAATGTGACTTCTGCCTTCGAGAAGTTGATTTTTTGGGACATATAGCATCGGCTAAAGGCATCAGGGTTGACCCAAGTAAGATTTTTGTAGTTATTGACTAGAAACTATCGAGAAATTTATTTGAAGTTAGAATTTCTTTGGGATTAGATGGTTATTACTAAAGATTCGTCAAAAGGTTCTCTATGATAACTACAGTGATGACACGATTATTACAGAAAGATGTGAAGTTTGAATGGTCGGATAAATGTCAACAAAGTTTCAATTAGTTGAAAGCACTGTTGACTGAAGCGCCAGTTCTGGTTTAGCCTGAATTGGGTATAGAATTTGTGGTCTTCAGCAATGCATCATTGAATGGTTTAGGCTATATTTTAATGCAAGAAGGCAAAGTGATAGCATATGCTTTCAGTCAGTTAAAGTCGCATGAAAAGAACTATCTGATGTATGATTTAGAGTTAACCAACTATCGTGTTTACATTGAAAATTCGGCGACATCATTTTTTCGACAAAAAATGTCACAAATTTACCGATCACAAGAGTTTAAAGTATTTAATGCCGTAAAAAGATCTGAATATGAGACAATGCAGATGGCTTGAACTATTGAAAGATTATAAGTTGATCATTGATTATCACTCAGGTAAAGCAAACGTAGTTGTTAATGCTTTGAGTAGAAAGTCCTTCATTGTTCTGCGAGTGATGAATACCCGACTACCATTATCTGATGATGGCTCGATCTTAGCCGAGTTAAAAGCTAAACTGATGTTTTTATAGCAGATCTGTGAAGCTCAGAAATGTGATAGTGAGTTGTTAGCTAAACGGGTACAGTGTGAGTCAACTTTTGATTCAGAATTTCAAATGGGACCCAGTGATTGTTTGCTGGTCAAAGTTTACATATTAGGAGAAAGTTACAGGGAGCTTTTGGTACACTGTTGCATTTTAGCACTGCATTTCACCCTCAGACCGATGGTCAGTTCGAGCATGTGATTCAAATTCTTGAAGATATGCTTCAGTATTGTGTTTTAGAGTTTGAAGGCAACTAGGAGAAATACTTACCATTGGTTGAATTTGCGTATAACAACAATTTTAAGTCGAGCATAAAAATGGCTTTGTATGAGGCTCTGTATGGTCGTAAATGCCACACTCTATTATACTAGACTGACCTTAGTGAGAAAAAGATATATGGGGTTGATTTGATTCACGAGATTGAGGAAAAAAGTGAAAGTAATTCGAAATAACTTGAAAGCAGCTTCAGCTCGTCATAAATCGTATGCGGATCTTAAACGTAAAGATATAGAGTTCCAGTTCGGTGACACGGTATTTTTTGAAAGTGTTGCCCTGAAAGAAAGTTCCTTGGTTTGGTCGCAAAGGAAAGTTGAGTCCGCAATTTTTTAGACCATACGAGATTATTGAATGAATCAGACCTGTGGCATACCAATTAGCTTTATTGTCAAAACTTGAAAGAATTCATAATATCTTTCAGATGTCTATGTTGCGACGATACCGATTTGACCCTTCACATGTTATCTCCACGTTAGATGTTGAGATTCAGCCTGATATAACATACAGTGAAGAACCTATCAGAAACAAGAGGTGAAAGAATTGAGAAAAAAAACATAGCTTTAGTAAAAGTTCTCTAGCAGGGACACGGAAAGAATTGAGAAAAAAAACATAGCTTTAGTAAAAGTTCTCTAGCAGGGACACGGAATAGAGGAAGCCACCTGGGAACCCGAGGAAACTATGAGAAAGCAATACACAAACCTCTTTACTGGTAAGATTTTCGGGGACGAAAATCCCTTTAGGGGGAAGTTGTAACAACCCATTTTTAGGGAAATCGAAAGAGTGGTTTCGGAACAACAAATCTAAGGTTGAAAATTTTATTTTATTATTATTTTATTATCTACAGCATGATATAAATACCGTATAAAAAATTCTTTAAGAAATTTTACCGTTTACATGCTTAATTTGATAAAAGGACGAATTCGCGTAAATTGCAAAAGTTGTGTTCTATTGGCTAAATGTATTAAATAGCTATAGAACTTTAAAGTGGACGTCATTATACAGTAATTAGCCCATTAAGGTTATTAGTGGATGAGCATGGTTTGTTGTTATTGAAATTTTGATTAGTTTTTAAGGTTAATTTAGTAAATAGGTAATAAATGATAAATTAAAACAAAACAAATATATCATCATTTTCTATCATCTTCTTCCACGGATTTTTCATAAGGAAATAAGCCATTTTTGTTGAGCAACATTCGGCCAAGTTATATTTCCCAATTAGGTATGATTTTTCTCCTGTTTTTAATGATTTCTACGTTTTCGGGATTGTTGTAGCTTAATCTAGCTAGCATGGGGACTAATTTGTAAAACTGTTAAACTATTAGGGTTTTTCCATTGATGACTATGCTTGAGTTTTAAAGTTTGATGGTAGAAAATTAATGGTTTTTGTTAGATAAATAACTTTTGTAAAGGAATTTTTAGTGAAATTGTCAAATAGGGCCTAAGTTGAAAAACAGAAAATATTATGTAGTAAATTTGTGAATTTGTGAAATATATGGGCTACTATTAGTATGTATAGAAATAGGCTAGCTTGGGTAAGGGAAAAATTGCATGAATTTCATTTTCCAAGCCTAGGGATTAATTTGCAAAAAAATTTAAAATATAGGGGCAAAATATTAATTTTACCAAAAATATGTTTTGGATTAAATTGAATGAATCATATGTTGAAATGAGTTAAATTTATCCGTATAGATCCAGTTAGACCTGGAACGGAGTTAGATCAGGGCAAAGAGAGTCTTGGAATAATCGCCTTCGTATTTACGTTTACTCGTCAAGGTAAGTTCGTGAGATTAAATTGTGGTTATATTTTTTATTTTGAAATATGTATGAATTATAAATTTGCTACATGTATACACGGTTTCATATCCAATTACGTACGACTACCAAGCCCCGTTTGAACCATAGGAATGCGTAGGGTACAAATGACATGTCATTAGGGTTATCGAATTCAGCTCGTGAGAGCTTACCGATTCTTAGCTCATATGAGCTTATCGATTCTTAGCTCGTATGAGCTTACCGATGAATATGTGCTTAGGCATTTGGCCAAATTGAATTGGAATATGCTATGTTTACTTACCTAAATTGTGATTAAATGGTAAGTTAAATTCTATGTTATACGAACTTACTAAGCTTAAATGCTTACTCTATGTTATTTTTCGTGTTTTATAGTGGTTTGGAAGCTCGTTCAGGTTGGAAGCTTATCGAAACTATATCACACTATCCATCGGCTCTTTTGGCACTTTTAGTTGGTTACATTTTGGTTATAATGGCATGTATAGGTTGTTTTGGCTAAATGTTGTCCTATATGTGTTTTTTTTAGATTAGCCACTTATTTGGCTTGTGTTTTGGTATTTTGGTATATGCGTAATTTGCCCTATAATGTTGATGTGTGGATGGATTTGTGGTTGAATGATGAAAAGTAAAATAGCTGTTGAATATGTATATGAGGTATGTTTTATAACTTGATGCGATTTGGTGCTATGCTATGGTAAGCATGTATGTATTTGATGCTATTGAATAAGTGGTACAATTGGTACCAAATGGTAAGTTTTGGTAAATGATTTACATTTTGTATATTGATGCAATTATATATAAAAGTTGGTTGATTACTTGATTACATGGATCACATGGTTGCACATATTTATACTTGTCATTTGAGGTGCCTAAGGGTATATTGGTTGTATGTGATTATGCCATATGTTTAAAGCTTGTTCATGCTTGTTTGGATGCCTGATTTTAGCTTGTGTATGTGTGCATTTTGTTGGTGTAGGTGGATGCAAATTTGGGTGAGAAATATGGCTTGTAAAATGGCCTATTTTCATCCAAACGGGTAGAGACATTGGCGTGTGTCTCAGCCGTGTGTCCCCTGTAGTTTTAAAGGGTTGCAAGTCAGGCCGTTATAGGCCTAGCACACGGGCATCTGGCTTGGTCGTGTGGCCTAAGTCAGTGAGTTACATGGGCACGGACATGGGCTAGGACATGGCCGTGTGTCCCTATTTCAAATGGCCATACGGCCATGTGA
This sequence comes from Gossypium bickii, assembly GCA_025503065.1. Taxonomy (NCBI): domain Eukaryota; kingdom Viridiplantae; phylum Streptophyta; class Magnoliopsida; order Malvales; family Malvaceae; genus Gossypium; species Gossypium bickii. Next base: position 31,649,780 of record CP106712.1, read on the forward strand.
GTCACACGGCCTTGTGATCCCTACAGGTTTGAAAATTTTTAATGTTTTCTAAAAAATTCTATGAGTTTTCAATTTAGTCCCAACTTGTTTCTAATGTGTATTTAGGGCCTCGAGGGCTTGTATAAGGGACAATATGTATGATTTTGTTTGACTTTGTTATGAAATGTTTGGAATTTTTGTATGTTTGATCTGTAAACTCTGGTAATATTTTGTAACCCTGTTTCGGTGACAGATACGGGTTAGGGGTGTTGCATGTAACACCTCTCATTCGACTTGGCATAAGGTACCAGTCGGAGGTGCCATCGAAGTACTTTTAGGCTAGTGCAATATTGATATTACAACAAATATTCAAAACTTTTAGTGTCAATTTGAAAGAATATTGAACATAAATAAATCATTTTAGTTGTTTGGTAATATATTTGAACATATTTAAGTCAAAAAGCAAGGTTCCAAAGTTTACCTACTTAAAACAAAGTCTTTCAGGTTTGGAAAATAGGTTCTTGATCCTAACTGAAAATTTTAAAATATTTCTGTAAAATCAACAATCCCATTTTATGAAAAATAAAATACTTTAAAGAAAATTGAAAATCATTATGAAGTCTTTCGAGGGTGGTCGGAGGTGTCCGAGACCAATTTTGAGCCTTGAAAGGTCCTTTTTGCACAAAAGAATGCAGTGGCCCAAAATAGTACAGGGGGTGCGGTACCTAGGGCCTTAGTTGTCAATTACTAGCCCTGATATTAAATAATTTGACATTTTACTAATTGGGGTACAATACCTCAAGGGCTAGGTATCGATACATCTACATAAGGGTAAAAAAATTCCTTAAAACACCTTTGTTTCAACCCCAAACAATACCGTATCATTACAACATAAATCAGAATAGTATAAATCAAAATTTAAAAGCATTTGGGCACAAAAACATGGCATAAACACATTCAAATTGGAATGACATAAATTTTTACTAAGCAAAATTTAAAAAGAATCTAAAACATGTTATTCACATTACAATCTTTATATTCAATATGAGACTTAATATACATGCCACTAGCCTATTAAAAATTATACTTTAACATTTAAAAAAGAACCTTAAAGAATTGATGGGTGATTTGGTGCTTCCTATCTATCATAGAAACTTCTCAACAGGTCCATACCTATGCATTTTAAACAACTAACACATGAGCTATAAAGCTCAAGAAGTAACAAGGATAACCAAAATCTATCCTAAGTTTTTATTAACCTTGAGCCCCTTTAGAAGAATCATCATTTTAAGTTTATGTCAGCCACATTGTTACAATTTTAACCCCTTCATTTGAGTTTACAAATTAAGCCTCAAATTATAGTTTGATGATTTACTAACAATTCCAATTATGCATGTGTTCCCAGTTTTGGCATTTGATTCATTTATAGCCTTAACTTCGACAAAGAAAAAAATGTGATATGGGTGATTGTGGATCGACTTACAAGATGTCACTAACTTTGTGGTGAAATGCCTAGTCTATCAAATGGTGAAACCGGAGCATCAATTTTCCTCAAGATTGTTACAACCACTCAAAATTTTGAAGTATAAGTGGGAAAGGATCACCATCGACTTTTTTTTGGGCTTATCCATAACTTCGACAAAGGAAAATATGATAGGGTGATTGTGCATTGACTTACAAAGAGTTCGCACTTCCTGGCAGTTCGCACAAAGTATACTTTGCAAAAACTAGAAAAATTATACACCACAGAGATAGTGCGACTCCATGGTGTCCCAGTCTCCATTACCTCCAATCAAGATCCTCAATTCACTTCAAGATTCTGGAAAAGTCTACAAGAAGCTTTGGGTTCAAAACTTAACTTCAGTACTGCTTATTATCCGTAAACAGATTGTCAATCAGAGAGGGTGATAAAAGTACTTGAGGACATGGTGCGAAGTTGTGTGTTAGAGTTCGCAAGAATTTGGGAATGATATCTACCTTTAGTAGAGTTTGCATACAACAATAGTTATCAAGAAAGGATCCAAATAACACCCTTCGAAGCGTTGTATGGAAGAACGTGTAGAACCTCCTTATGTCGGGTAGAACTACATAAAAAATGGGCAGTTAGACCAAACTTAGTTTGTGAAATAGAGGAAAACATAAGGATGATATGTGGACGGCTGAAGACTGCTTTAGACAGACAGAAAGCCTACGCTGATTTAAAACAATAAGATATTGAGTACCAAGTAGGGGAGCAAGTGTTTTTAAAGGTCTCGCCATAGGAAAAAGTTTTGAAGTTTGGGCAAAAAGTGAAATTAAGTCTAAGATTCATCAGTACATATGAAGTGGTTCAGAAGATTGGTCTTGTGGCCTATCGACTCAAGTTGTCATCAGAACGTGAGCAAATCCATGATGTTTTCTATGTGTCTATGCTAAGGAAATAATGTGCGAACCCATCCCAGATAGTGATAGTAGATGAAATTGAGGTGCGACCTGGTCTTACTTATGATGAGGAACCAGTTGAAATTCATTAAGAGGGGGAGAGTTGTAACATCCCAGAATAGGAGTTTGAGGCTTGGTGAACTAGGGTTGCCAATGGGCCTAGCGAGCTACGGTTGTTGGTTTGGGTTGAGAGTGAAGGTAGGGGCTCGACTGGAAAAAAAGAAGAAAATTAAGAGTAGCCAAAAGACAATTAAACCAAAGTTAAGAAGTCAACTTATTTTGTAACACTCGAAGTTCAGCGGGTTTAAGATTTTGGCATATAGTACTAACTAGCGAAGAGTAATCTACCTAATTGTTTGATGTGGCATACACGTGTGGGCGTATAGTAACCGCCACATAAGTAAGTAAGGATTTTATTTCATAATATTCTGCTGTATTAAGGAGAAGTCTATGGTGCGTGATAAAATGGTATGTATCGTATGAGTTTCTGCCAAAGGTATAGTACGCCTTGTTTTTCTAGAGTATTGTGCTAGTTGTATTATAAGTAATTTGGTTAGAAATCAACTTGATAGCCTAGTCTGATAATTTTGAATGCAGGGTGCTCGTTTATGTTTTTCTAAGTAACTATAGACCATTAAGAAGGTAAATTCTGATTCAGGTAACACTTGTCAAGTTCCACTAAATGGGTTGTGTTGTATATATTTGTGAAATGGTTCTAAAAAATGGGTTTTTCTTCTTCTCCCGAAAAATGATGTTCCTTGATTTTTTTTCATAAACCAATGGTAGTTCCTTCTTTCTAAGTTGGATGCTAAGGATTTGGAACTAATTAGTGGTTATCCCATCATCGAGTAAATATAATAGTTCTGTATGTTAGATTTTGATGAAGTCTGTAAGAAGTATGTGAACTGTAAGACTATAAGTATAAGATTTTTTTACAACAAGGTTGTCAGCATTTCAGATGATAGTAAATAGTATGATAAGAGTTGCAATGGTAAATTATGTTCTGTAAGTAGTTGTGGTTGTTGGATCGTGTTGGATGTTCAAGTAAGGGGTTTCAAAATTCAGTTAAGGTGAGTCTTTAACTTGACTCTTTTATATGAACTATTCAAATAAGAAAAATATTTATATACATACATAAACAGAGTGATGATGAAGTTTACGAAAATTGGTAAAGATGAGAGATGTGTTATAATAAAATGTATAAAGTTCAGTTAAAGGGATGATGTTTAATAGTAGGTAGGTAAGGTCTGGTATACGAGTTGGATGAGCCAGTAAATAGTTGATCATCTGGGTAAGTGAATGTTAAGCTAAAGTTTTATTGTGAAGCCTATAGTGGGGCAATTTTAGTGCTAACCAGACTGACATATCATATTTTGAAAATGAGTGTAAGACCATGGAGTAGAGGTCCATGGCATCTTGATATGATTCAGAACCATTCATGGTGTAGTTTGCAGTAAAATGAAAATGAAATGGAAGAACACGATACATGGGTGTGTGTAAGATCATGTGGTTAAGGCCCATGACATGATATGATATGACTGTATGTATGTTCATGGTGTAGCCATCATGATGTATGAATTGAAGTGGCAGGTCATGATACATGAATTTATGTGGAAGTCCACCGAGACAGTAAACACGAAACTTTGTATGACACCTCTATGGTGTATTTTGCATGAAGCATTTTTGGTATATTTTGTTTGGCCCTTGTGGCGTGATCTGTCATATATGTATGGTAAGAATTGTGTATCCATTTTTGTGATAAATTACGCATAAAATATGTTAGTTCTATATGTAGTATGGCTAGATAAAATATTGATGCTCTCAAGATTATGGGCTGAGTAAGATAAATGAAATAAATGAATAAATTCTAAGAATGTTGTTGAAAAAAACTATGTCTAGATATTGGTAAAGGTATTCACCATGATGATATGCAAATTTTGGAATTGGACTTATTTGTACTATGTATGACCTAAGACATTGTCAACGTGAATTTGTTATGGTATGATTTAATTAAAGTTCTTTGGAATATGCCAAATTTGAATTAAATAATGACTTTGACTGCAATCTTATGAAATCTAAATATTGATTATTACGAACACTTGGGTTTCAGAAGTAATTTTGTGAATATCTTCAAATTGATTTATGAAGCACTCTACCGATATGTGTTGTATGGTATTAATTCAAGATATGATTTGTTTAATAATTTGATGGTACTCATATCTGTATAAGTATCTGCCAAATGTGTATGTATCCATCAATGGTTGATGTTAGGAACAATTGTTTTGATATAAGTGTAAGTAATAGGATATGATCTATACGAAACGAATTATGAAGATAAATATTACTGGGAAGTATATATATGTAAATGAGAAACTTAATTATTATTTCAAAGAATCTTTAGTTAATTAGGTGAGAGAGAATTGGAATATTATGAATATAACAGTTGGTGCGTATGTGAATCAAACTATATTGGTATCCGCCCGATAGATAGTTTAGAAAGTTGGTTGGCACATTCATGATAATTAAAGAATATAAAGTAACCATCAAGATTCAATGAAATAACGTTCATTAATTACTCATGAACTTACAAGACTTGTAAAGTGCTTCCGGTTTCGATGACAAGACACTATGCTTGGAGGGACGATGTCAGGATTATGCCAAGGAAGAGGCGTGTTGGGTTATTATGCATACAGAGTTGTTGGGATGGTGTACTATAAGAGTTCTTAAATGAATCTATATTTAGTAAATGATTGTTTTAGATAGATTTATTGAGAAATTTTATAATAGTTTATGTTTAACAACCATATCTGTTTCTTGAAATTTAGTCTTGAATAATTTAACAGAGTATGTATTAAATATGATGTTATCTGATATGGTTGAGTGAGTTTGGGTAATTGTTTTTGAGTTGTAATACCTATGATCCAAATTCGACGAATCGAGCCAGGTTTAAGGTGTTACATATTTTCCTCTTCACAACACCACTCATGCACGTAACTCTTTCCTACGTCTACTAAGGCATCCTAAGAACATCAAAACACTTAGTGTTTATAAATTAAACTATTTTCATTAAAAATTACATGTTTTTTTGAACAAAAAAACTCTCTCAAATTTCTTTATCAGTTACTACTTTCTCTTGTTGTTAAGTTTATACGAAAACAAGAACCCAATACTTAGCTCTTAGGATTAAAGGTAATACATTGTTTCTCTATCGAGTTAGATGTATAGATGTATAGAAGTCACTAAGAAAGTTCACAACAAAGGAAACTAGGTTCGCCAAAAGACTAGCATGTACGGACCTAGGTTCACTTGTGTTATGTGTAAGTTTTAATGTGCTTCTACTGTGAGTGACTTGTGTATGTTTGTGAAATTGAGAACCTAACAAAATCATCTACAAGCAAAAACAAGGGAAAGACAAAGCTTGTTTAAAGCTTTCAGCAAATTGCTGAGTGTTCAGGGGTTGCCATTTGTATGTGCGAACCATATAGTTAGTCAAGAGCTTAGAGTTTTATCCTAAGTTCTGAGAGTAAGTCTTATCTAAACCCTATTTTGTGATTACATTAAATATGTCTTTTTATGAACAGTGTTATGCGAGCTCTATATTCCGAGCTAGATATAAATAGTGTTCTACGAGCTCTTCATAATTTGCGAGCTCTATGTTTAAGTAAATATATTGACACTATAATATTTTGTAAATTTTTAGATATAATCGTATGTCATAAGACTGTGAGTACTCAACCTTTTTTTTTGTGATTTGGGCAAGAGGCCCTGGCACAAGTTAGGGGAAATAAGGGAATGGCGAGCCGAGCTCCATTCAATGGGATATGTATGTGCGATGGAAAGTGTTAGCTTAATGGTACACTTATGGGATATGTTGGACACTTTGAGTCAATTTGAGGGGTTATAAGGAGATCCGTTTATCCAACTAAAAAGAACATGTGAATAAGATTGTGTTTGCAAAATATTATGTTTTACTATTTTAAGTGGACTAACAGTAGGTAATTTTAAGTGAACCAGGCTTCGAGTAAATATGGCTAACCCAGTTCACAGAACGATAACTTTGTTAAAAATCTTATTAAACTTATGTTTTTGTGCGTGCTATGTGGTTTTCCTATATATTCACTGAGTTTACAAGAGCTCACACACTTTTTTCTAAACACTGCGGACAATTAGATTGCACGATGTGTAGCGATGAAGCAAGTGATCCAAGTGAAGCGTAAACACAGAATAGGTGGTACAAACAAACTTTGGACTTAAAGGCAATTTGGAATTCCGCTTGGGCTTAGAGATATCTTTTTGCCTGTTGACTTCACCGATTTTTCTAGAACATAGTTTTTTTTTTCTTTATGTTTTTAATACCTCTTGTGAACCGATAAAACTATATATACAATCTTGAATTTTAAGTATATGAATTTAGTTCAAGCCTGATTTGATGTTTCCTTAATTTACAAGTTCATGCTTAATTATTTAATTTCTAACAGAGTGTTTGCCATAAGCAAAAGCATGAAATAATCAAAACTGACTAACTTATACAGTGTAACACCCCTAACCCGTCTCATTTGCTGAATTAGGGTTACAGAGTATTACAGCACCTATCGAATCTCAATCTACCATAAAAACCAATCAAATATTAATTTAAATATCAAATATTCAAAACCAATTTTTATTCATAGTATATATACGAATACATGCCTTAAATTGAGTTTATGGGACCCTAAAATCAATTTAGAAACAATTAGGGACTAATCTGGAAAAAAATAGAAAATTGTAGAAAAATCTAAAAACAGGGGTCACACAACCATGTGGCTAGGCCGTGTAGCTCAAGGACGTGGCAATGTGGCCAAACCGTTACAATTCAAAAATAAGGTCACACGGCCATGTCGCTAGACTGTGTAACAACATGTGGTCGCGTGGGAAAAACTTGCACCAAAATTAAATAGGGCAAATGGCCATGTAAAGTGACCGTGTGTGTCACATGGTCGTGTGATAGCCCGTGTCCAAGGTCGTTGCACCTAAAATGACTTCTAAAATAAGCCAAAATATTACCCATTTCTTAGGTGCCAAGCCAAACCGATTTTAACCATTTTCACACCTTCAAAACACATTTAAACATGTCTAAAACATACAAAAATATTCAACCTAAGTGCCTAACCAATATGCCTTCATTGGCACCACAATTCAAACACCAAACTAACTTCATATTCAAAGGTCACAAGCCATTACATTATAAACATATCAAACATACCAATTCATTCATTCCAATCACATGCACCATACCATAACTCATTCTTTCATAAGGCATACGAAATTTGACCAAAAGCACTTATATACATTCAAGAGCCAACACAAAAGATATATAAATAACCACATGTGTATTTAAACCAAAGTTTAAACAACATTCTCAAACCAAAGAACTTAAAAGCTCCAAGTACATGACATTTATAACCCAACATCCAAAATGACCAAAACTTCTACCGAGTTGAAGAACAGATAGTGTGTGTGCTCCGACTTGAACTTCCAACCGACCGAGACTTCTAATGATCTATAGGGAAAGAAAATAACTTACATAAGCAACTAATTCTTAGTAAAGCTCGTATACATAAACATAAACTTACCGAACATGTATATATTCAAACCATTCATGCTTAAATTCATTCATTAGATCATGAGCATTATTTCTTTCCTATACAACAAAAACCTCATAAGGTTAGTAAGTATAACAACGAAACATATAATTTGAACATATCATGGAACATGTAATAATAAACATGTCAAGTGCACATTTCATTCATCATATGTCCAATAAGCATAACTTTTCCATTTCAAGTGTTCAAACCAACATTTTCCAATTCACATGTTAAGATCATAAAACATTTCATATAAATACATTTGTTTAAGCCTTTATCACCCGTTGAACCAAATGGAATAACATCAGATACTTGGGAAAAAGCTTACACGAGCTATAAAATGGGCCTGCTTACACGATTGTGGGTCGGGATGTTAAACTCCACGAAGCTACTCAAACGAGTTGTTGTCACACCCCAAAATAAAGCCTAGGATTTTTAGGTGTATTTTAGGAATTTTGGCCTCTATGAGCTCGAAATTTCGTAAGGTTGGTATTCGATAATGCTTGCGACACTAGTTTTCATAAAGTTAAGTCAATTTTTAGAAATGTGTTTTAAATATCCTTAATTTTGGAAAAAGGACTGAATTGTAATAGGGTCAAAACTGAGAGGTCTTATGAAGCAAATTGCCCTCCCAGCTTGTTTCAAGAAAAAGCTTTGCTCTCTTCTTACTTGTGTCATTTTTTCTCTCTCAAGTCCTCTTCATTAATTTTGGTTGCTAAATCTTCTCCCTTTTGATTTCTGTCATTTCTCAAGCCATTAATCTTCAAAATATTTCAAGAGAACACCCAAAAATCTCACCAATTTCATCATCTTCCTCAAGTGTGGGGTTTCTTGAATTCACGTCAAATCTCTGTTTTTCTTCTGTCGAAGGTAACCAATCGTCTTCCTATTAGTTTTAAATGTTATTTAGTTCTTTACACTAAATTTTTAGCCATTAAAATTCATGTTTTAGATAAAAGTCAAAAATCAGATCTTTAACGGTGAATTTCGAGTTTGTGGATAAAAACTTAGTTTTAAAGTGTTTTTGAATTAGTTTTAACCTAATTAGAAGCTTTCCAAAGTAACTTATAAGTTTCGTCAAGGATTTCTTAGGTTTTAATGAATTTTTGTTGAAAGGGCCAAAACTTGTCGAAAAATTTTGATACCTTAAAATGCATAGTTTTGTGTAGTTTAAAGGCTGGAAATTAGTCATAGATGAATATGTAGATGAATGGAATTCGTTTCATGTGAAAAGGTTAAGTGTAGATTGAGTTATTCAAATTTTAAGTTTGTCGTGTTAAAGGTTTTGGTTAGAAAATAGTGTAGCTTAGGTTTGTGTATGGCCTTTTGAGGTGAGTTATTGACTGATTGTTGACTCAATATATGTGTGGTTTGTCTTGTTGAAGTCTCAGATTCAATAAGACCTTCAACAAGTAGAGATAAGGGCAAAGGGAAGCTTGTCTAAGCTTTCGGTTTTTTGACAAAAGCCAATATTTCGATGAGTGTTTAGGAATAGCTGGTCGTAAGTGATTCATTGTGTATTTGGAAATTTAGAGGTAACCTAAACCCCTTCTCTAAATTCCGAGTGTAAGTGTTCTTTTACCTATTCTAAACATGTGGTGAATATGTTTGTGAATTGTGATAAAGAGAATTATGATAAGATGAAATATGAACATGTTGTGATGACTGTTGTGACGGTAAATATGAGGGTATATCATTCATGCCATGTGACAGTGTGTATAATGTGCTAATGATATTATTTTTAGTGAATGTGTGCAGATGATCGATAAGTGATATTTGATGACATTATGGATATTTTGGCCTTGTGATTTAATGAGACTGTTGGATATAGTTGGCATGCCATACAATTATGGGTACTCACTTATATGTGTTGTGATATATGGGGCGTTGAGGCCGAGGACAGTTTTGAAGAGATAAGGGAATGTGAGCTAAGCTCCATTTACTAGGATATGTATGTGCGGTGTGTTGGAGAGTGTTAGCTATATGCTTCGCTTATGGGATATGTTTGACTCTACGAGTCTATGTGTGGTGTGTTGGAGATTTGTGTATCTGATGAGTGGTGATAGAGTCTACTTTATGTTTCATAATCTGAAGAGCCAAATTATCATACATTGTGATTATATGTGATTAACACATGTCGGAATATATATATTCCTAAATGTTTGTAAAAATAATGTGTAGAAGAATGCATGGAATATGACTAGATATGTGAATTATGGAACTTAATTAATGACGTTTTGGAAATATGTTGTATGTTGTTTGGTTGTTGTATGACAACTTGTTTGCATAGTGGTTACTCTAGGCATTCACTGAGCTTGTTAAGCTCACCCACTCCATATTATCCTTTGCAGTGTGAGCGGTGTGGTCGTTGAGGGATTGATCCAAGCTATTTTTTATTCATTATAGTAGGTGTTTTGCTTATTCTAGCTCTAGGGAATAAAAAGGCAATGTGGTAGACATTTATATAGGTTTTGTTAAGACATGTTTGGGATTATTTTCATAATGTGCATGTTTAGAAGCTTGTGAACTTGGACATGGTGTTTGGTTTATTGTTTAGACATTTTGATGCTTATATGACTAAGTGAATGAAGCATGATGTTTAGGGACTAAGTTTGAATGATTTAAATGCTCTTATATGCTGAATTTTTGTAACTTGAAGTCGAGGTATTGATATTAAGGCTTTTAAAATGATACCTTTGTATTTTTGAAAGTGCAGGAGTCAAAATATCAAATTGGTGTCGATACCTTGGCCCGAGTATCGATACTCAGGGTGTAACTATCGATACCTCGAAACATGTATTGATATTGTTTCGATGTTTGAAATTGGTGAGAGAATGCTAGTTTGGTATTGATTTTCTAGGTGGTATCGATACCTACGGAACATTTTTGGGAAAATTTCATAAATGGTCTTAATGCTTGATTTATGCCTACTTTATGGTTGTTTGTTGTATGTTAGTATGACTAAATGTTAATTTGACCCTATATGACTTATTATTCGCATGTATGTTATTGTAACAATAAAAAAACGCATGTATTGCAAACATGATAATAATAACGAAATCAATGTGAGACAATGATGTGTGTAACAGCCCATTTTCAGTGAAATCGGAATAGTGGTTTCGGGACCACAAATTCAAGCCGAAAAGAAAATTCATTATAATATTATTGCATGGTCCGCATTATGATAGGAATGTTATATGAAAATTTTGATAATAAAATTTTACCGATTATGTGTTTAATTGGGAAAATGACCAAATTGCATAAAATGTAAAAGTTGAATTCTAGAAGCTACAAGGATCAAATAGCTATGGAATTCAAAATAAGAGGTCCTTATATGGTAATTAGACCATTAAAGAAAAGTTAGTAGATATTTTTGATGAATCATCCATGAAAAATTAGAAAAAGAAAAGGATGAAATTGGAAAGTTGAAAAATTAAAGATGATAAATAAAATAAATACCAAATAGCATAATTATATATCATCTTCTTCCCCAAAATTTACATGGAAACCCAAGGAGAGAGAAAGGAAACTAATCAAGCTTAAATAGGTATGAATTCTTGTCCCGTTTTTAGTAATTTTTATATTTTTGAAATCAAAATAGTTTAATCTGCCTATTTTGGGGATTAATTTGTAAAGTTATCAAAGTATCAAAGTTTTTCCATAGATGAATATGCTGAAATTTTGAAATTTATGGTAGAAAATGAAAGCTTGTTGATAGATAAACAACTTTTACAAAGTGAATTTTGATGAAATTATGATTTAGGGACTAAATTGTAAAGATGTAAAAGTTATGAAAACAATTATGAATTTTGTGAAATACATGTTCTATAAATGTTATATGAAAATATCAGTTGGGCTTGGAATAAGGATTAAATTGCATGAATTTCATTTTCCGAGCCTATAGACGAAATTGTCATTTATGAAAAGTATAGGGGCAAAATAATAATTTTGCCTAAGATGTAAATTGAATGTAAATGAGTATGAAATGAATTAAATTGATGTTAAATTCATTTATATAGATCCAGAAAGATCAAATAGAGAGTTAGATCAAGGAAAATAAAAGGTGTCAGATTAGTAGACTTTTATATACGAACAAGTGACAAGGTAAGTTCATGTAACTAAATTATATTTATTTTATGTTTGAAATGAATGTGGTGTGTGATTATATGAATTGTATAAATGTTATAAATATATGAAATAACCACATGTCAATCATGTCCGAAAATTGTTAAGTTTTGTTTGAATGATGAGTTTTAATGGAGTTAAGTTTTGTTTGAATAATGAATTTCGATGGATAGATGTGATTTCCCATATTGAATGTGGTCCTGCATATGTTGCAGACATAATATAGCTCGGACAAGCATCCTGTTAAAAGCCTTCTCGAGCATCCTGTTATATAGTTCCTGCAGGCATCCTGATCGGTAGTGATTTTTGCATGTGTTGCACACTACCACAGCTATTTGTGAGCGTCCTGTTACATGATTCGATCGGTTGTGATCCAGTATATAATGCGAACACAAATGCAGCTCTACGTGAGCGTCCTGATATAGGCTCTTACGAGCTTCCTGATATGGCTCGCTTGAACTCCTTGTTACCTTATCCGGTGCTCCCTGATAATAAATCTTCGGAGTTACCTGTAAAGCTCTATGAGCTCCCTGATTAAAACTCTTATGAGTTTCCTGTTTAGCCCGGATAAGCGTCCTGTTACATGGCTTATCTGAGCATCCTGATATGTGACTTGAGGGTGTGCTCCCTGATTAAGTACCCTAATGGGTACCCCTAATTATGAGTTGACGGTTTACAGTTTTGTACACCTTGAGTGTACTACCTGAGTATCCATCAATATTTCAATAATTCAACGGATAAAACTCCTGACATGAGAAATTATGAGATTAAAAGAACCATATTTTGAATGTTATTGAATTACTTGAAATTTTACAACATGATGAGCTCATCTATGTTTATTTGATGTACATGTGAAATATGTGACTAATTTGCTTAATTGAGTGTATGTGATTAGGCAAACTTGACAATTTGTTGGGAAGCATGTTATTGTTATGCTTATTTTAATGAATATGATTGGTAAGTTTAATTCTTGTTATAAGAACTTACTAAGCATTAAATGCTTACTAGGTTTTATTTTCTCTGTTTTATAGTGCTCAAAAGCTCACAAATGTTGGAGATTGATCGGAGCATCATCACACTATCCACTAATTCATTTGGGTATAAATAGAAAACTTATTTTGGTAAAATGGCATGTATAGGCTAACTTTGTCAATGTTGGCTAGTAAATGGTTGTTTGTAATCTAGCCATTGGAATGGCTAGAGATGGTTGATTTGGTATATTTATAAGGTTACATCATGGTAATTACATATGTGCTTAATATGGTTAGATTTAGTTATGTTAAACAAGTATGTTTTAAAAAGAAAAAGCAAGATTGTAGACATGAATGCATGTGATGATATATAATGTTAGTTATTAGTGTTGACTTGGTTATAATGCTTGAATTGGCTGGCATATGTTTGCATCTATTGGTACAGGTTGCTGGCAAATTTGGGTGAGAAATAAAGCTAGGAGATGACTTTATTTTATCCACACGGGCAGACACACAGGCATGTGTCTTGACCGTGTGTGACACACAGCCTGACACATGGGCATATGTTTTGGCCGTGTGTCCCCTACATCTTAAAATTTAGAAATAGAATGCTCAAAGTTAGGCACACAGACAGAGACACGGGCATGTGTCTCAGCCGTGTGTGACACATGGCCTAGAACACGGGCGTGTGTCTTAGCCGTGTGAATCCTGCACCTAATTTTTGAAAATTAAATTGACCACATGGACTAGTACATGGGCGTGTGGATGGCCATGTGACCCAAGTCAGAGAGTTACACAGGTTGGGACACGGCCGTGTGGCTCACATCGAATGCCCACATGGCCTAAGACATGGGCATGTCACTTGGCTGTGGCTTGTGACATCTGTACATAAGAAATTTTTGAAATTTTGTGAAAAACTCTCTGAGTTCCTGATTTAGTTCTGACTTGATTCTAATGTTTAAATTGGACCTCAAAGGTCCATTCAAGGGACAATATGATTAGTTTCGGAAATGAATAGTAAGTGAGATGAATTATCTGTAATTGTTTTGTAAACTCTGGTAATGCTCTGTAACCCTATTCCGGCTATGGATATGAGTTAGGGGTGTTACAGTGTGGCATCTCGATATTCGGCTTGACACCTAGGCCGGGTATGGGGAGTTACAACTATGGAGAATCCGCAACAAATGCTGGACCTAAGCCATGAGTTGGACATCCAAGACCAGCACCCGAAATTGTAAATAACCCCTAATGACAAGTCAGTTGTATCCTAAGTATTCATGAGGTTCATATAAGCCATATTACATATCTAAATCATTTAACTCCATTTTCACTGTACCATTTCAAGCTCACATCCATGTATTTCACATTTCCCAAACATAATAATCAATTTAATCAACATTGCAATTTAGTCCAAAATCATTAATCGACGTGTATCATTCAGTTAAACTATACCTAACATGAATAATAGTTAACATGTTAACAAAAGAAACATTTAATAAGTCTAAACAATATACAAACTTACCTAAACAAAAACGATTGTGAATACGTTGTCGACGACTAATCTGTTAATTGAGCTTTTCCACCGTTTGAGTCCGATTGATTCGTTTCTTGATCTAAATAATATTTTTCACTCAATTAATCCATTTAATCAACAAAAATAATTAAAATTAAGCTTATAAGCCCTTTCATTATAAATTTACAAAATTACCACAACATTTTACCCTTAATGCAATTTAGTTCCTAAACTCGAAACTTGCAAATTAACCATATTTAACTACAATTCGAGCTAGCCAAATTTCCTAGGGTTCCTCTATAGCCCATATTTATCATGATTTCACAAAAAAATCATGAAGTTTTACCATTTAAACAATTTAGTCCTTTAACATTAAAATCACTAAAAACTACTTTATAAAATAGTCCAATTTAACAACCAAGCTTAATAATATATCATCAAACTTCAAAAACATTTCAAATTCATCAAGGGCATAATCTAAAACATTTAATAGTTTAACGGAATAACCCCTGGGTTAGCTAGATTAACCTAAAATGAACTTAAAAACATAAAAATCACTAAAAACGGACTAAAATTTCATACCATGCAATAGAAAATGTCTTGGTCAAAAGCTTTCTCTCCCTTAGCTATGGTGCTTCAGTTTTTACAAGAAAAAGATGAAAAAGATGGTTTATTTCATCTTTTATTTTGTTTTAAGTTTATTTATTTATTTATCAAATTACATATTTACCCTTTAAAATTTAATTTAATTTCATGTTAATAGTCATCAAAACTATCCAGTAGTAATGAAATAGGTAGATTTACCACCTAAGTCCCTCAAGTAAAATTTCTAAAGCCATTTAACAGCTTTAATCAATAAAAGCTAACTATTGCAACTTTTACGATTGGGTCCTTTTTACTTAATTAACTATCTAAAAATTAAAATTTTTTAACCAAATTTTAATATGACCTTGTAATAATAAATAAATAATAAAATATTGACTCACATGTCAAAATTGTGGTCCCAAAACCACAGTTTTTAATACCACTGAAAACAGGTTGTTACGTATAGAGTTCATCTAAACTTGTTTTGTGTGGTGTGTTGGAAGTTCGGTTGGTGTTCAGCTGGAGAGTCATTTAAGTGGCTTATGTGGCGTTCCATAGTTCGGGTCCAATGACCAGGCCGGGTATGAAGTGTTATAGTACCATTTGGTGTAACCACATCTCTTCACTTTTTACTACTAGTATCGAAACTTCAAAACATAGGAAAGAGTTTTTTTTTTTTTTTTTAGTGAAAATACAAATTAACTTCACCAACCTTATAAAATCTACAAAAGCTAATAACATGGCAAAAGAGTTTTATGTAATATTTTCCATTAAAGGGGTCTACCTTTTTCCTTGCTTTATAGCATTTCCAAGATATTGGTGTATTACTTGGTCAGAGAATCACCTATCTCAAATTTTATTAAAAAGATATTAAAATTTGTAAAAACTCTTAAAATTGTAAGAAAACTTTTGGGTTACATTTATATATATATATATATATATATCCTTTTTTATTAAAAACTTTTTGATCTTGAAGACAACTGTGAAACCGATTAGATTTTAAGAAAATATGTAAAAGTTAAAAAGACAAAAAGAATGAGTATGTATATTAATGGGTAGTGCAAAATCTTGATATTTTTGTCAGTTTTTATTTTCTTTTAATTTGTTCATCTAGATTAATCAATTTTCATTATTTTTATGAAAATCTGATAATTTTTTATGAATTTTTATATAAATATTTAATAATTTTCTTGAATTTTTAATATATTTTTATAATATTTAAAAAATTTTAAAATTTTTTTTGTTCACATGAATTATTATACCAGAATCATAACGGTTGACTCAGCTGCTAATAAGGGTCATGTTAACAGAGTAATGGTAAAATACGATTTTATTAGTCAAAAATTTTTATTGATCAAACTTTTTAAGTTTAAGAACTTAATTGGTTGCATTTTTTTTTTACGAGACTTACTTGATATTTTTTTGAAAAAAAATTATGGGCTGTTTCAGCCCTTGATTAAAGAAAAAAATTTATACCACTTAATCAAGGAAGTTCAAAGGCAATATGTGCCCCTCCAGTTACACCCTCTTATCAAATCAAATATTTTGTATTAATAGATGAAATAAAATTTGAAAATTTTTAAAAAATATTTTAAATTAAAATTTTAATTTTTGAGAGAAGCCAAAAAGAAATGTAATCATTTCATTAATGATGGGAGGACAAATGTCTATTGTCTATCATTGTCTTGGCCTCTTATTGGTAAATGTATGTTCTATTTTGACCTTCTCTGTCTTTTAAAATTATTATTTTATCCCATGTAATATTTTATGTAATATTTTTTATATTTTTACTATTTATGCTATAATTGAAATTATTGAATGAGTAAGTGTCTCAAATTAAAAAGATATTTAATGAAAAAAAAAAAGAAAATTTACAAAAAAGAAATAATACAATATTATAGTTATAGGTAATTTAATATTTGTAAAAGAAAATAGAACTTACTCTTCTACTTTTTCCCATTCAATGATTTTATTAATTATTTACGATTTTTATTCCTTTATTAATAAGTGTTTTTTAAAATAATTTTTTAGAGTATTTTTATTTTTTAATCACATAATGGGTATGCATGTGATTAGACTTTTTTATAGTTTGAGTTACTCGTTTAAGCTCG
Organism: Gossypium bickii; assembly: GCA_025503065.1. Lineage (NCBI taxonomy): Eukaryota > Viridiplantae > Streptophyta > Magnoliopsida > Malvales > Malvaceae > Gossypium > Gossypium bickii. The sequence continues at coordinate 31,667,109 of CP106712.1, forward strand.
AAGTTTTGAACAAAATTTAGAAGAGTTTGGATAAAAATATTAGGTCCGGTTAAAATATGTCAAGTATGAACTTGAACATTTAAGGCTCAAGCCTGACCCAACTTGTTTTTTAAGTTTGTAATGTTTTATATTATGTTATTTTTTTATATATTATGCAATTTATAACACAACAATTAAATCTATAATAATATATAATACTACTATATTTTAAATACTAAAAAATGTTGGATGACTATATATAAAAATTTTTAAAAAATAAATATTAAATTAAAAATAATATAATTTTTTTTTAAAATAATATGGGTGGACTTAAAATGGGCTTGTGTTAGTCATTTATAAATATGGACAAACTTGGACAAAATTTTAAGTTTATATTTTAGGCCGGATTGAGTTTGGGCAAGTATAAAGTATATTAATATCATACCTAGGCCCGATTTGAACTTAGTCCAACCCATGAACACCTCTACATAAGACTAGTATCTACTAAATATAAATTAAAATCATAAATATGCGAAAATGTTTTTTTTTAAAACAATATGTGAAAATGATATATCTAATACTTGTATTTAAATATTTTATTGAGTTACTATCACCTTTAATTGGATCACCAATTTAGTTTTAAAATTACATAAATAACTCTTCTTTAAAATTATAATTAATATTATTATGATGACACTTTTATATTTTCATACTTTTATAAATTTAAATAAAACAATTACAAATTATAAAATTAAAAACCAAACAATATTAAAAATACAAGTTTATTGCCACTCACCAATATTTATTGTTCAATACATTTTTTTAAATAAAATATTTTTAACAAAAAAATATTTCCTCCCCCGGAAAGCGTTAGAATCTAGTTTTTATATTATACATGTTCTAAAAATATATATGCTAAATTTACACCCATAAATAAATTACAAATATATTTTTATAATATTAATTTTAAATTTCGGTGATAAAATGATAAGATCGAGAATATAGCCGACATCCAGAAAAGAAAATTTCAACATCCATACAAATATACCACATAAGTAAATAAGACAATACCACCTCGTCATCCCTACACTACTTTCTTAATTTCTTATCTCATATTTTCTTTCTTTCGAAATAAAAAATTTATGTAATCTCATATCAATATTCATTAAGCAGGCAAATAGAAAAAGAAACATAAATAAAGTAAATTATCAAGTGATGTGAAAGTGAGAGTATATATGTTATTACTATTGTTGTTGTTATTGGCTTAAAATGATAATGTCTACCGTATTGGAAAGCTAATAATTAATTAATGACTTCTTTTTCTTAGAGAGAGAGAGAATCGCGCTTCTTATTTTGATTTGTTAAATTAACAACTGATGTCATAAGAATAACAGTTAAATTATTATTTGTCTCGTTTCTATAATTCGATGCTTTGTTTATTATTTCTTCCACTGATTTTCTTTTGTATATAATATATATCAATTATTAACTTTCAAGATGGATAAAAGAAAAATATAATGATGATACGTAAGGAATAAATTCAAACCAAACCCTACTTATGAATGATGATTAAGTAAACGTATCTCATTTTCTACTAATAGGCTAAAGACTTCACTTTCCTTTAAATTTAAAATTAATTGTTGGGTCTTGAAAATTAATTCTAAATTACCTTCTTAAAGTTGGAATATTTTCGATCTTTATGACCACGCCTTACATACAATATGTTGCTATTTTTCTCTCTAATTTTTAGTGTCTATATCTCATCAGTATTGTTCGAGGACGATCTTGAAATTATAATTATAAATTGTTTATGTAAGATTGATTATATAGATTTTATATCATGGATTGGCTAAAGAGTTTCTAAAATCTTGTAATATATGAAGAGTTAGAGTGGGAATCCCAAGTTATCCAAATTTTATTTTGCTAAGGTTGTCAAATGCTATGTATTAATGATTCTATAAGTTTATTCAACTAATGTTAATGAGAGCATATTAACTGTCGTAACCATTTTTAGTCAAAACGGGAATCGACTTTAAAAATAGGGAGTCGCCGCCGATCTTTATTTAGGTGTAATCGGATCACCTTTGTTTTAATAAAATATTTTAGTTTACTAAAACGGTGTTTTGGTCTACGAATATTCGAGAAAATAGGTTCAGGAGTCGGTTACGTACGATGAAGGATTAGCACCCCCGTAACGCCCAAAATCAGTACCAAATTGATTAACGTTGTCCTAATGTTGAAAGCTTGAAAATGTTTAAGGCTGAAAAAGTTATTAAATCTGAATTGAATTTCAAGATCCACTCATTTCAAAGGAATAAGAGTATCATACCCAACACGTTAGGATATGACGCCTTTATACTCTGACATCGAGATCATCTTTGATCTTCAAATCGTGTGAAGAAGGGTATTTGAATAATTAGTCGAACAAAAAAATCAACACCCAGCACGTTAGGATGTGATCTTTCGAACTTCTAAACATACAAATATTGCCTTATTTTTAAAAAAATATAAAATACTCGATTTTAAAATCATTTCCAAATACGTTTTTTTGAGCCAATATTCAATAATAAAAGGGCAGTATCGAGTATGGAATAATAATGTGTGACTACAGCATTGTGAAAATGACAAATATAACAATACTAACACATAATTCGAAATACGTATACCAAAGGATTTTAAAACAAGCATTATATGATCAGAAAATTTAGATAATTAGTATGCAACAGAATAATAATATATAAGAGTATATAAAAATATTATGTAGATCCTTAAATCAAAATATACAAGAAAGTGAATTTTAAAATAAACAAATCATACAGCAAAATATATTTTTTAAAATTTATTGCTAAGATTATGAATAAAAGAATAAGAAAAATACCTAATTGGAATATAAAAAAAATTAAGGCTACCTTATAAATAAATAAAATAATTTTAACTAAAGCTAGGATTAAACTAAAATATGCACAAACATCCAGGGATTAAACCAGTAAATATCCCAATGATCACGTCTGGATGCAGACTGATTTGAAATAGTGCTCAAAGTTCAAAGTAAAATTAGCAATAAACAAAAGAAACAAAAAAAGGACTCAATCAGATCACCGCGAAACAGGGAAGGATCAATTGCACAAATAGATCAATTGTAACAAAACACGCGGATCCGCAGGTTTTCAGATCGGATCGGGTCGGGTTATGGCCAAACGACGTCGTCTTAATGCTATTGAAATTAGCCAAAACGACGTCGTTTTCTTAAGTGTCACTGATACCCCCTTTAGCAGGTACGAATCATTTGCCGATTTTCCTTTGAAACCCTAACTCTTCTTCTCCTAATCCCTCAGCTGAAACCTAATCCCCTATTTTCTTTCTGAAATCTAATCCTAGCCGCCTTAAAAACAAAATCCGAGCCCCTCACTCTCGTTTCTGCCTATTCCGAGGACTGCGCCATTCGACCATCGATCCGTCATCGAAGTCGACGCACGGAGGCGCTTAGCGACGTTCTCTTGCCCTTTGCTTAGGGCCAAAACCCCAAAGACCGTGTGATTCCAACTCGGAGTCCCCATCTCAGGTTTAGATTTCGGCGAAGGAGACAGGGGCTCCGACGGCCATCCTCAAACAGGTTTTCTCCTTCCCCTTTTCCCTTTTATTATTCGTTTGTTTATATTCGAAAATAAAAATAAATAAAAATAAATCAACAGTAGATGAAAGAAAGTAGATCAACCTTGAATATTTTTTTTGATTGCTAGTAATGCCGAAAAAAAAGAACCCCGTTACATTCATTTTGAATGGCTTTATAGCCGAAAAATCCTATCTGTTCTTATTATTCCAATATTTGTTCCATACTTCTTGGTTCTTGTTGCCTCTGTTTCTCTGTCTGTCGCAGGGTATGGGTGATAGTAGTGGTCAGGAGCACGCGGGGAGTGGTAAACGAGGTGCCTAGGGTGGCTACGATCGTCAGAGGGACGTGGCATAGGAATCGACGCGCGTGGGTGTGCGTGAGGATCTGCAAAAGCCCGCGCAGGCATGCACAAGAATCGAAAAAGGGGCGCGTGTGGAACCGAAGCGACGCCGGTCGCGTGGACGATTCTTGCGATGCATGGGAGTCTGCGCGCGCGAGCAGCGTGGAAAAACCCTAGGCTTCCAAAAAATTTTAAGATCTTGGGCCATTGGGCCTCTGTTATTTGGGTTTGATAATTGGGCTCATTTGTACTTGGGTTTTGTATTAAATTTGGGTCTGGTATTTTGGGTTTAGGGTTGTAAAATGGGTTTAGGGGTATATCGGGCTTTGTAATTGGACATTTTATGGACTGTTTTATTTTTGGACTTTATTTTTTATTGAATTTTAATGGGCCTGGCAAATTTGGTTATTACATTAACTATGGTAATTATAAGTAGATTAATTATGAGTGTTATTGTAGAAAACATTTGTTTAAATTATGATTTAATAAATATTTATTTTCCTTGCATGCACCTCCACTCTTGGAGAAAGGTAAGTGAGTATTTTCCTTGATTTCTTATATCATGTTGTTTATTTGTGCGTAAATTTTGAGATGAGTACATAAAATTATTTGATTCCTTTTAAGTCACATCATTGCTCGTTAGGTTTGAAGAGTATGAAAATTGCCTATTTTTATAGTTAGGTTCTAGTGACATGTACTAGAGGTCTTTTTTGTTGTGTGCATATAGGCTACTTTCATCTTACTATGAGTCTTGTTATTTTGAATGACATTGATGGATGTGTTTGGATCGGCTTAGAGCTTAAAACTATAGATGATTTGTGAACACTATGAAAACATGCATACCACTTTAATTCATCTTGAGCTATGTTTTAAATGGTATTGAATTTATTTTGGTTGCATTTACGTGGTTAGAAATGCTCTCAATACTTATTTAAATGATAAAGGAGAAAAAGTATTACAACTTTTTAAGTCAATTGTGTAACAGCCCGATTTTGGGGCTTGTCGGAATAGTGGTTTCGAGACCACTAAATCGAGGTTAAGGAAAATTATTTCGATATTATTTTATGTGTTATAGCATTAATATAAGGCTATGTGGAAATTTTGGTGTTTTAATTTGAGCGATAGCATGTTTAATTGTGAAAAGGGACTAAATCGCATAAAGTGCGAAAGTTCCATTATAAGTGGTAGAGGTGTCTAATAGCCAAAGTATATAAATTGGAGGTCCTTAAAGTGATATTAGGCCATTTAATTAGTGATGGCCGGCCATATAGAAGCTAGGGAGACAATATTTTAATGTTGGTCAAATTTGGTGGATATTAAGTGACAAAAATGAATAAAATAAGATGAATAAAGATGTTATCATCCTTTCACTATTCCTCCACCTTCATCCACCAAAAATTTGAAGAGAAATAAGGGTTTTGAAGCTTAAAACTTTCAGCCAACATATTCCCTAGCAAGTAAGTGATTTTGAGGTTTTTCTTAATGATTTTTGTACTTTTGGAGTCCCCAAAGCTTAAGCTAGCTAATGAGTGGACTAAATTGTGATATGGTTGAAAGTCTAAGGACTTGCCATGAGAGTGTTTATGTTGTTAGCTGAGATTTTATGGAAGAAAATAAATGTTAGGGGGTGAGAAACAACTTTTGTGAAAGGTGTTAGCATGAAAACACCTAAATAGGACTTGAATGCAAAGATTAAATTTGTGTCATAAATGCATGAATAGTTGGAATTGTGAGTAGTTGTAAGAGAAATAAATATTTAACTAGGCTTGTTTAATGAGAAAGTGTGTTGAAAAATGATTTACGAGCCTAGGGGAAAAATTGTAATTTTGCCATAGTGCAAGGGCAAAATGGTCATTTTTGCCTAAGGGTAGAAATTGATGCATTATGATCATAGAATGATCTAAATGAGTGAATTTTACTGTTATAGATCAAGAAGAGCGTCGAATTAATCTTGACTGTGGAAAAGGCAAGGTTACGGATTAACCAGTTAGTTGACACGTTTTGCACTGAAGTAAGATTATGTGTAAACGATGCATTTTATATATATACATTATTGTAGTTGATTAGTGCATGGCATGATTGGGAATATCTATAATTCAAGTGGACTGAATTTGATAGTTATTGTATAGTTTCATATGAATGACGAAACGATTATGTAAATGGGTAATAACAACACTTGACGGTGGGCTAAGTGCAATACCACCTTACTACTTAACTACGATAGGCTGTGTGCAATGTCATCGTTTATTATGTTATTTAGTGGGATATGTGCGATACCACTATAACTACCCTTTTTGGTGGGCTATGTGCGATACCACCCTATAAACGATTGATGGTGGGCTAAGTGCGAAACCACTGAGTGAATTGGCAATATGGTTGGATTAGTGAGAAATTATGATGTGTTGTATCATGAGAAATTGTGGTGTTAAGTACAGGTAGGCAAATGAATGAATGTAAGTATTAAGCTTGTAATGTGGTGGGAAAGTGGTAAGGGATAAAATGAGTAAGCATAATTGTGATTGTGGATTGCTTTTGTTTAGTATAATGCTATTGGTTATTTAGCTCATACTATGATGTCATTTGTGTACATGTAAACTTACTAAGCTTAAAGCTTACTCCCCTTTCTTTCCCCTTGTCTTATAGAGTTTAAGAGCTGAGCCGGGATACGTCGATAACTAGAAGATCGCCCACATTATCAGCTCACCTCGGTATATTTAGACTTAGTGATTTTGTGTATGGCATGTATAGGGGCTAGACTAGTTAGATTATTTTGTTATTTTGGCCAAAAGTGTGTTGACCCTCTTGATGATAAACTATTTTGTACATTGCAAGGTTGATGGCTCACCATGTTATATATGAAAAGATGTATTTTTCATGGGAGTTTATATTGCAAATTATGAATCGTTTGGTGATATGTTGATTGGGCCTATGTTGTGTGAGCTAGAGGGGTGGAAAGAGCTTGGCAAATAGCCTTGTTCTTGTCCGCACAGTAGGCACACGGGCGTGTGTCTAGGTTGTGTGGGACACACAGTCAATCCGCGAGCGTGTGCCCAGGCCGTGTGAAGCCTGCACCTTGAATTTGAAATTTGAATCACCACACGGTTGAAGCACACGGGCGTGCGACAGATCGTGTGGATTAATCAGAGGTGACCACGGGCCAGCCATATGGGCGTGTGCCCAGGCCATGTGATTCAAGTCAGTGTCGACCACGGGTATCGAACACGAGCGTGTGAGATGATACACGGGAGTGTCATTCCTCCCACGGGCGTGTGTCCCCTGTTTAGGTAAAATTATCTTAAGTGCATAAAAGTTTCCAAATCACCTTCGAAACCTTTGGAAGCATGTTTAGGGCCCCGTAGGTCCATTATAAGGACGATAGACGTATGAATGGAAAGGTTTTAATTTGAAATGAGTTTGATAGCCCAAAGTTGTATAATTGTGCGAGTTAAGTATGGTAACGCCTCGTACCCTATTCCGGCGTAGAGTACGGGTAAGAAGTGTTACAAATAGCTAAAAAAAATTATAGTATCCATACTTAGCCGCTCAGGCAGTGCCACTATATTGTTTCATGTATTTTGAGCTTCTAGAAGCTCATACTTGGTTCAAGACACCCCTAATCACTTATAAAATTATTCTAAATGATTTTAAGATAATTTTAAAACTTTCAAATTGATTTTAACAAATTGATAATTTTAAAACTTTCAAATTGATTTTAACAAATTTTTTATACCTTGATTAAATTATTACAAAGTTCAAAATCATAAATATTTTAGAGATTTCTATTCATATGTATTGTGGTGGCACGTCACATCTGTATCGATGACAAGACAAGTGAGGAATGTTATAAATCTTATATTCGTAGTGTAAGTACCTAATTTTACCCGGGCTTAATAAAAAATAATAATAAATGTCCAGAATGTTTATTACAGTCCATTTATAACCTATGGCCCAAAACCAATTTACAAAGCCCAAAATAAACTACCAATTACACCCTTAGCCAACAAATCAGACCCAATACCCAAACTACCCATCAGCCCAACAGACTTTACCCCAAAACAGATACCCCAAATGACCCAAATTACACGGCCCAAAGGGTCCCAAAATCTTAAACAGCAATAAGAAGACCTAAGGTTTCTGAAACCCTAGGTGCCGCAATCCTCGTTCGGCCATCGATCACGCCTCATGCCCTCGTCAAGCCGCGAATCGCGCCACCATCACAGCCCCACCACTGCCGCGTTCTCTGCCTCCAATCTGCACAAAAAAGGGAAGAATCGAAGCAGAAAGAACAAGATAGTAGCAAAATATTTTATTTCCTTTTATTGTATTTATTTTGAAGGCTATAAAAGCCTTCCAAAAACTGTAATGAGGGGGGGACAAAAAGAAAAAAACATTGAGATAGAAACGAATAAAAAAAATACTCAGAGAATACGCAAATATTCAAAAAAAAACAGAGCATTTCAGTGCTCTCTCATTATTTTTTTAAAACATTGAATAAAATGATTTTTTTAATTGTTTTTGACTTTTATAGCAAACAAAGAACGACGCCATTTTCGACCCTCAGGATCCGCGCGTTGACCCGCCTCGGCCCTCAGGATCCGCGCGTTTTCTTAAAATGGTCTAATAACCATTTTAGTCCCTCCGCATTTTTATATTTTTCAATTTCTTTAATTTCATTTTTTTATTTTCTAATTCGGCCTTAAAAGTTTAATTTTGTTCCAATTTAATCCCACAGGCTCTTTGAAGGCTAAAATTAGAACGTTGTCGTTTTAAAATTTGGCATAATTGCCATTTTAATCCCTGATATTTAGCGCGCGTTTTTGATTCAATCCTATTAATTTATTTTAATTGCAGTTTTAACTCTGTTTTCTTTATCTTAATTTTATTTCTATCCTTTTTATTTTATTTTATTATTTTATATCATAATATTTGATCACATTAAAATATTCTATTTTAATTTCTTATATTTATTAATTTATTTATATATATATTATGTGTATTATTTATATATTTAATTATTATTTTATATATTATTTTACTTGCTTAATAATTTACGTATTATTATATTATTATATTATTTATTATATTATATTTTGTATATTATATATTATTATGTGACATTTATATATTATTTCTAAAACTTTATTTTTACAAAATTCATTTATATTATCTAACCTATTTTATTTATATTGTTTATATTATGTATATAATTTTATAATTAATGTACTACATATACATATATTTTCATTATTTATTATTTTTATTATTTTCATTACATTTTTTTATATACTATATTCTATTTTTTTTAATTTTTTTATATTACATAGTATTATATTATTTCCTAAAAATTTTTGTATAAAGTTTATTTATATTTTATAACATGTTTCACATATATTTTTTTAATATCTTTAATCAAAATTATTATATATATTATTATTTATTATCTTTTATATGTATTAAGTTATATATTTATTATTTATTATTTATTATTGTTTTACATACATTGCTTTATATATTTATCTATGTAATACCCTTTATTCATTTATTGTTTTATGATTACTATAGTGTAGTTATTTTAGTTGTATTTTATATTGTATGCTATTGTATTATAATCGTTTTTTAATATTTGTGTATGATAGTTTATAAATGCGATATTATTACATGGATTATTGTTCAAAATAAAAATACATTTTTACAAGCTTACTATATTTCATTTAAAGTTTTTTAAAAATAAGGCAATGTTTTGGTATTTAGAAATTCGGGAAATAGTGCCCTAATGTGTTGGGTGCGATTTTCCTTTTGGCTAAATAACTAAATATCCTTTTGACAAGATTTGTAAATCGTGAGATGATTTTGATTACAAAGGTTTTAAAATATCATGTCCTAACGTGTTGGATGTGATGTTGATATTCCTTTGGAACAAGAAAATCTCAAATTTTAACTTAAAGTGCTCAAAGTTTTTTTAAAGAAATCATATTTTTGAATACTTTTAAATTTCAAACATTCGGACATGATTTTATCGATTAGGTACCAATTTTTGGGCATTATGAGGGTGTTAACCCTTCCTCATAAGTAACCGACTCCCGAACCTATTATCTCGTTTTCGCGGACCAAAATCAAATGTTTTAAAATAAATGTTTTATAACGTGATCCAATCACACCTAAGTAAAAAAGATTGGTGGCGACTCCATTTTCGTTTTTTAAAAGTCGATCCCTATTTTTAAAACCCAATTTTTAAAATGGTTTCGACAGCTTGGCGACTCCACTAGGGAATAAGAGAGTCAGGCCGTAAAATTGATAATTTCATGTCCTTTTGTTCGAATTTAAAATTCTGATTTTAAAAATATGATCCTCTTATTGCATGTGGTTTTAAATATATTTCTTTGCATTGCACTGCATGACCGTCGTGGTCACACCCTTAAGTGGGGGCGAGAAGCTATGCCTTCGTGAGGTTTTCACCTCCGCATGGGCTAGTGGACTGCTTCCGGGATACATCCATACCTATGTCTTCGTGAAGTTTTCACTTCTGCATGGCCATAGGGAAATGTATTCCCCTGAGCCGAACTCGGTCCATATGAGCCTATAATAGGTGAGGATCGAGGAATCTGCTGGTTCAGGTACCTCAACTTTAGAACTAACCCGCATATAGTGAACCCTAGGAGATTACCTTAGGTATAACTATGTCAAACCTTAGTGGTCACCCAGATAGGTGTTTATTTATTTTACTTGCTTTATATTCCATGGTACTAACTTGCTGTGTTTTATTCTTTTGAGCATGTCATTTCATATTTTAAGAGGTATCAATTTACGATCAGTTTTTAAGTTAGAAAGCTGGTTATGGAGAACGGGTTCCTTGATAAAGTGGAAGACAATGCAGTCATTCGTATATAGCTAGAACATAGGCAATTAGAGAGTATGGATTTGTTTGAGCAAGAGGGAAATGGTGCAGTGCTGGAATCCTCGCCGCTTCTGCCACCTATGCCTTCTGATGTTGTTTCGATCAAAGCAGAATCGGATATGAAGAAGATTGCACGACACCTTATGGCAAGGCATGGTATTTTGAACTAAAGGGTAGAAGGCAATTATATTCACCAATCACTTCAAAGTGAGCGTGAGAAGTACAGATGGACACTTCTACCATTACATCATTTTTCTTTCATATGAAGATGGTCACCTAAGTAGACGGACGTATTCTGTTAGCACCAAGGTTAAGAGTAGGCAATAGTGAAGATTTCTTTCCAAGGAATGGGCGTTGGAATTTTAACAACAAGAAATTGGTGGAGCCATCTAGGATTGAAAGATGGGCTGTTGTGAACTTCTCGGCTCCTCGTTGTGGTCCAAACAACATTGCAAGAGATTTGATTCGTTGTGGAGAAATGAAAGGAATTTGTATTGATCCCCCATTTGATTTATTCAATGAGATGAATCAAAATAGACACCTTTCACTTGTGGTTAGAGTTGAAAAATGTTTGAATAGATACAATTTAAACTTTTGGGAGCTCCGCAGTTCCTTATTTGTCTAGAAAAATTCTGAGCCATAGAAGCGGAAGAATCTCTCTGAGTATGGCGCTAGCTAGGGTGAATGATCAATACTCTTATGAAGATTAATACTAAACTTGGACAGTCTCTTCACTACTATTGAAGCTGAAATTCTGCAATCGAGTTAAAGTCAAGTCTGAACAAGATTGAGGAAATGAAGGGTAGGATCGAATAGTTAGAACCAACATTACACAGTTGTGAACTTCGGATCGAGCTTCTTGAAACAAGAGAGGAGCGTTGGAAAGAAGAGTTTCATCATTCTTATGATCAAGTTAAGAATCAAGATTACCTCATGGGTGAAGCGATAGTTCAGATTCGAGAGGTAGCTGGTCATCTACAGACTTTGGCATTACAGGTGGATATGTTGAGCATAAAATATGGGCTAGAGTCTAATCATAGTCAAGAACTAGCTCCATTGCTTAGGAAAATAAAAACTTTAGGACTTAGGACGAAAGCATATAGTAGTCCGTTTTATGTAAAAGAATTTGTTTTCTAATAAAGTTTTCTAAAATGAAGTTGATTAGAATCGATACCTCTTTGCATTCATGCATTTACATTACATTGCATCATTTGCATTAGACTTTTACAAAGAGACCCTAATTAGGTAAAATGTTTCAGTTAACCTGGAAAACATGGAACAAAGATTGGAAAGAATAGATCAAATGCAAATACAAATGCAGGGGCAATTAACTGAAATTCAACAAGAAATGCGGGAATTTCAAAGGAATATCATAGGCCAGCTAACCCAGTTACTAGCTGGAGGAATTGGAAAAACGAGAGGCCCAGTAGTCAACAACGTGGATAATGGGGAAGACATCGTTTATTCCCCAAAAGGTGTCCCGACTCAACTAGATACGCATTCGCATAGGGGACCCGTCATTATTGAACCCCGATGTCAAGCTGATACTTCGGCCTTGTTAAAGTTCCCAATGGGTTCAGATTTTGACCTGAATAATGATCAAGCCAAACCGGTTATTCTGGTAGAAATAAGAGAAAGAGAAGAATGGACCTAAAATGCCTTGAGGAAGAAGGAAAAGAGAACCAGTAGGTATAACAAGAGCCATTCGGAGCAAATTACAATGAACCAGCCAAGGACGGTAACTACCAACGATCAGATTTCTCCAAAGCAAAACTCTGAAAAGCTCCAATTTACGCCAATCCCGATGATGTATAAGGAGCTATATCAAAGTTTATTTGATACGTATATGGTGTCTCCATTTTATCTAAAGCTATTACAACCCTCATATCCTAAATGGATGACTCAAATGCTAAATGTGATTACCATGCGGGAATATTGGGGCATTCCATAGAAAATTGCATTGTCTTCAAAAAGGTAGTTGAGAGGCTTATCAAAATGGGAATTGTGGAAGTCGACGATTCATCAAAATCTGATCACTTTGATGAGGCAGTAAATGTGATAATGGAAGGATAAGACAAAAAAATTGCGATCCCTAGGAGAAATCAAAAGTGAAGAGAGAATTGGGGAACAATCTTGCCAAACCTTGTGCACTTGGGAGTGTTTTGAATAATGGGACTGTGGAAGAGAATCTTGTATTTTTAGAAGCAGACCTAGAATAGTATTGTTGCCTTAAGCCTAGAGGCAATAAGAATTCTTTTGTGAAATAGGCTTGTGTCCTAAATCTTTATTTCAATAAAATGTATTTTTTTAAGCAAATATTCTTTTATTCTTTCCATTTCATATTGTATATTCTTTTATCATATTCTTTCATTCTTTATTCATGACCATATCATACAAATACGCATCCTTAGAATCATTTATTCTTTGGATTCGTTCACCTTCGTACCTAGGTACCCAGATATCAACGTCATGAGCGACATTGTTACTGACTCCCTTTTTGAACGAGATATGGGTCTAGGGGATCTCAGGACTTTGAAGATGACAGAGATTGTGACATATCTTCTGACTTGTTAAAAATGGTTTAACAAGATGAAAACAGATCTTACTCTACAAAGGGACATTGGATATCGCGAGTCTAGGAAAAAAGTGAAGATTATAGCCTAGCTCATCACAGAAATAAGGCGAGACATTATTGAATTATCTTCAAGAGTTCAAAGATGTTTTCGCAAGATCATATCAGGACATGCCTGGACAAATAAGACGCGGACTAAACAAGAGGATGGGGCACTATTGGTCTATCATGGAAGGGATTACATCAGTCAAATTGAAGAAGATGATATTTATGTAACTCTTCTATTTTCTTCACAGACTTTTCTATATGTAGGGCATGGATGTGATGGGTCCAATCTTGTCAAAACGCTTCAAGTTGTCATCAATTTACCGTCATGGTCGTCGTCTACTTCATTAAGAGGCTGAATGTTGCTTCATATGCCAATATTGCAAAGTTGACAGTCATCAAATTCAAAAAAAAAAAAAAAGGAATAAAAAAAAAGATCAGATGACAACACAGAATGCATAACTGTACAAAGTCAAAGTTTACAGTTTGTCCAAAGATCAGGCAGCGTATCACTATATAGCAAAAGTTGCCAAAAAAAATGAAAGGTGATTTAGACTTGTAAGGATTGGCATAAGAAGTTACCTTTTACCCTCTGTCTCATTGAACATCGGCCAGAACCTTCACTGGGGCAACATCTTACCCATTATGGAATTGAAGCGTTTTTGCCAATTTAACTTAATCGAAGAAAAGGTTAAAAGTTATCCAGCACGATCAGATGATGCGAGCTTACAACAAACAGGTTCATCCTAGAGAATTTCACAAGAGGAACCTGATGTTGAAACAGATTTTCCTCTACAAAACGATTTTAGAGGAAAGCATATGCCAAACTGGGAAGGACTTATGTAAGGCCTGTTCTAGAGGAGCATTGATATTGACCGAGATGAATGGCGAAGACTTGCCCAATTCGGCAAATTCAGGTTCAGTCAAGAAGGATTTTACTTGAAAAGGGAAGGGTCAAGGTGAAAACCCGCAAAGGGCGCCTTGAGCTCAAATTCATTCAAAAAAAAAAGAAGAAGAAAAAAGAAGAAATGGAGAGGCCAAGGAAAACCCGCAAAGGGCGCTTTGAGACCAAAGGGGCTTTGAGTTGAAAACCCGAAAAGGGCGGCTCAAATTTTAACCAAAAAGCGGGGCATACAGTAGTCTTGCTACGTCTGAATTAGCAATGAAGAAGTATGTTACGTCTTGGGGCATCGACAAAGTACTCCGGATTCCCTAAACACATATTAAGCTTAAAATGGTCCTCAAGAAGTTGGAACAAAGTAGCTCAGGCTACGATATCTGGGCACCTAGTTACCCATTTATCCTTGATTACTTTATTCTTTTTACACCCTAATCAATTTTCTTTTATAAGCCTTTGCTATCTTTGCTTACTTTATTTTTTTTAAGATACACTAACCAATTTTCATTTATTGCCTTGGTTATCTTTGATTAGCTTATTTGTTTCGAGCTATACTCCTGATTAATTTCTTTCATGTTCATTGTTGTGATCTTTTTTAAGAATTTTATTGAAATAACGATTAATGGACTAGTAACACTTTCATAAAAGGAGTTTCGTATATTACTCTGGAAGCTTCTAAATAATATGAGAATCTGAAACAGGACTATTGCTCAGAACTCACCAAGCCTAAGGGATTGGAAACATTGTAAATTGATTATCTCTTCGGATTCTTATTGGATAAGACAATTTCGTTGTTGATATCATATCGGCAAATGACGAACAAGGTCAAGCCAAGTGGAAAAAGGGATCATTGTCGGGAGACCCTGCATTCATGTAAATTTCAGATTTATACACCTAGGGAATGGTGGAAAACGATACAAGTTCTATACCTCTGAGTGGTAATTTGGATGGAAGAAGCTAAATGTTATTACAGTAAGAGGTACAAACTTCATGTCCCAAGGTTCGAGCAGAGTGGACTTAGAATTACCACGGGGCAAAATAATTAAGCAAGAAAATGATACTTCAAGGGGAGCGAAGATGAAACCTTGACAGATAAATGAGTGATAACACCTTAAGCGGGAATCATACTCATATCATTATTACATTCGTAGTATGTCTAATTAGGAGCATTTAAATCCTAATTATTAGACATAATCATATACCCATTCTACAGGTTATGTCCTTTAAAGGACAATGTAGTAAGATTGAAGATAGCAAATATGGCATTCCTGAGCTTTGCAGGAAGCAGATTAATGCTAGCAGATCTGACAATCCTGAAGTTGCAGGAGCAGATCGGAGAGACAAGCCCTATCTCCCTGACCAGCATGGGAATAGTTCGAAGAATGTAGATCTTGTCACCCTAAGCAGTAGAGGACCAAGATCGAACGGAAAATCTTGTCTCCCTAAGCAGTAGTGGAACAGATTTAAGCCACCGGCCTTATCTCCTTGACCAGCAATGGAATAGGTCAAAGATTGTAGATCTTGTCACCCTAAGCAGTAGGGTACCAAGATCGAATAGCAAGTCTTGTCTCCCTAAGCAGTAGTGGAACAGATTTAAGCCACCGGCCCTATCTCTCTGACCAGCAGTGGAATAGGTCAAAAATTGTAGATCTTGCCACCCTAAGCAATAGGGAACCAAGATCGAACGAAAAATCTTGTCTCCCTAAGCAGTAGTGGAACAGATTTAAGCCACCGGCCCTATCTCCCTGACCAGCAGTGGAATAGGTCAAAGATTGTAGATCATGTCACCCTAAGCAGTAGTGGACCAAGATCAAACGACAAATCTTGTCACCCTAAGTAGTAGGAAACCAAGATCGAACGGCAAGTCTTGTCTCCCTAAGCAGTAGTGGAACAGATTTAAGCCATCGGCCCTATCTCTCTGACCAACAGTGGAATAGGTCAAAGATTGTAGATCTTGTCACCCTAAGTAGTAGTGGACCAATATCAAACGAAAAATCTTGTCTCCCTAAGTAGTAGTGGAATAGATTTAACCACCAGTCTGGCATCCCTGAGTTTGCAGTGGAACAGACCGAAGATAGCAGATCTGGCATTCCTAAAATTGCAGAAACAGATCGGAGACATCAGATCTTGCCTTCCTAAGCTTTGCAGGAAGCAGATCGATGATAGCAAATCTGGCATTCCTGAGTTTTGCAGGAAGTAGATTGAAGACATCAGATGTTGCCTTCCTGAGCTTTGCAGGAAGCAGATCGAAGATAACCAATCTGGCATTCCTGAACTTTGTAGGAAGCAGATTGAGAATGACAGATCTGACGATTCCTGAGTTTGTAGGAAGCAGATCGAAGACATCAGTCTGGTGATCCCTGAGTTTGCAGGGATCAGATTGAAAATATTAGATCAGGACTCCCTGAATTTGCAGTGGAGCAGATCAAAAGACAGTGGATACTGCATTCATGAAGTTGAAGCTATCAAACTCACTGAAATCAAGATGAAGTTCCAGTACCCCTAAAGATGCAGTGGAATTAGAAGCCATTTGAAGAAGATCAAAAAGACTAGGCTTGGCCAAGACCGGGCAAAATTGGCCCTTTTATAGTCTTTGCTCTATTCTCGTTACACGACAATGAGCAAAGAGAGGCAGCTGTAAGTACCTAATTTTGCCTGGGCTTAATAAAAAATAATAATAAATGTCCAGAATGTTTATTACAGTCCATTTACAACCTATGGCCCAAAACCAATTTACAAAGCCCAAAATAAACTACCCATTACACCCTTAGCCAACAAATTAGACCCAATACCCAAACTACCCATCAGCCCGACAGACTTTACCCCAAAACAGATACCCCAAATGACCCAAATTACACGGCCCAAAGGGGCCCAAAATCTGAAACAGCAATAAGAAGACCTAGGGTTTCTGAAACCCTAGGCGCCACAACGGTGGGAACTCAACAGTCGCGCCGCAGCCTCGCACCTAGATCGATCGTCGTGCCGCAATCCTCGTTCGGCCATCAATCACGCTTCATGCCCTCGTCAAGCCGCGAATCGCGCCACCATCACAGCCCCACCACTGCCGCGTTCTCTGCCTCCAATCTGCACAAAAAAGGGAAGAACCGAAGCAGAAAGAACAAGATAGTAGCAAAATATTTTATTTTCTTTTATTGTATTTATTTTGAAGGCTATAAAAGCCTTCCAAAAACTGTAATGAGGGGGGGGACAAAAAGAAAAAAAACATTGAAACAGAAACGAATAAAAAAAATACTCAGAAAATACGTAAATATTCAAAAAAAAACAGAGATTAATAAAAGAGCAGAGGTTATTTTTTCATTTTTCTTTTGCATATTTTCTTTCATTTTTTTATTTTGCTTATATTTTATACATAAAAAATAAAAAAGGGAAAGCTTTTACTGAGCGCCGTCACGGACGACAGCGCGTGAGGCACGTGACAGAAGCCCAAACGTCTGACGATCGGGGCCAGACGAAGAAGGGCAGAGAGCATTTCAGAGCTCTCTTATTATTTTTTTTAAAACATTGAATAAAATGATTTTTTTTAACTGTTTTTGAGTTTTATAGCAAACAAAGAACGACGCCGTTTTTGACCCTCAAGATCCGCGCGTTGACCCGACCCGGCCCTCAGGATCCACGCTTTCTTAAAATGGTCTAATAACCATTTTAGTCCTTCCGCATTTTTATATTTTTCAATTCCTTTAATTTCATTTTTTTATTTTCTAATTCGGCCTTAAAAGTTTAATTTTGTTCCAATTTAATCCCACAGGCTCTTTGAAGGCTAAAATTAGAACGTTGTCGTTTTAAAATTTGGCATAATTGCCATTTTAATCCCTGATATTTAGCGCGCATTTTTGGTTCAATCCTATTAATTTATTTTAATTGCAGTTTTAACTCTGTTTTCTTTATCTTAATTTTATTTCTATCCTTTTTATCTTATTTTATTATTTTATATCATAATAGTTTGATCACATTAAAATATTCTATATTATTTTCTTATATTTATTAATTTATTTATATATATAATATGTGTATTATTTATATATTTAATTATTATTTTATATATTATTTTACTTGCTTAATAATTTACGTATTATTATATTATTATATTATTTATTATATTATATTTTGTATATTATATATTATTATGCGACATTTATATATTATTTCTAAAACTTTATTTTTATTAAATTCATTTATATTATCTAACCTATTTTATTTATATTGTTTATATTATGTATATAATTTTATAATTAATGTACTACATATACATATATTTTCATTATTTATTATTTTTATTATTTTCATTACATATTATTTTTTATATACTATATTCTATGTTTTTTTAAATTTTTTTATATTACATAGTATTATATTATTTCCTAAAATTTTTTATATAAAATTTATTTATATTTTATAACATGTTATACATATATTTTTTTAATATATTTATTCAAAATTATTATATATATTATTATTTATTATCTTTTATATGTATTAAGTTATATACTTATTATTTAGTATTTTTTATTGTTTTACATACATTGCTTTATATATTTATCTATGTAATACCTTTTATTCATTTATTATTTTATGATTACTATAGTGTAGTTATTTTAGTTGTATTTTATATTGTATGCTATTGTATTATAATCGTTTTTTAATATTTGTGTATGATAGTTTATAAATGCGATATTGTTACATGGATTATTGTTCAAAATAAAAATACATTTTTACAAGCTTACTATATTTCATTTAAAGTTTTTTAAAAATAAGGCAATGTTTTGGTATTTAGAAATTCGGGAAATAGTGCCCTAACGTGTTGGGTGCGATTTTCCGTTTGGCTAAATAACTAAATATCCTTTTGACAAAATTTGTAAATCGTGAGACGATTTTGATTACAAAGGTTTTAAAATATCATGTCCTAACATGTTGGATGTGATGTTGATATTCCTTTGGAACAAGAAAATCTCAAATTTTAACTTAAAGTGCTCAAAGTTTTTTTTAAAGAAATCATATTTTTGAATACTTTTAAATTTCAAACATTTGGACATGATTTTATCGATTAGGTACCAATTTTTGGGCGTTATGAGGGTGCTAACCCTTCCTCATACGTAACCGACTCCCGAACCTATTTTCTCGCCATGGACCAAAATCAAATGTTTTAAAATAAAACGTTTTACAAGGTGATCCAATCACACCTAAGTAAAAAAGATTGGTGGCGACTCCATTTTCGTTTTTAAAAGTCGATCCCCATTTTTAAAACCCGATTTTTAAAATGGTTTCGACACGTAGATTAACGGATACTTACCTTCCACAATAGCACTATTCATATCCTTTTCTTCCCTAAAATGAATAAAAGCAAAAGTAGTATCATGCATCCTCCGTCAATGATTCCTTTACACCACGTAAACGTCAATAACCTCCCCGCATACCTCAAAAGCTTTCCAAAGTGTTGTCTTGTGAATGTTCTTGCGAACCCCATCAACAAAACCGCGAAAACCTTAGCAGAAGCAAAATTGAAACCTGTGGGATCTTCTTTCTTCTATGAGCTTTGCTGCCTATCAGTGAGATCAACAGTATTCAAAATCGGTTCCAATAAAATCACTTCCAGGAAATTTATTTTTTAGTTTCAAAAGCGAGTCAAATGATATTATCCGTTTCATTTTATCTTTTTATTTATTAATTTTAATATGCTTCAAGATATATGCCATCTTGTGAACTCTACTTACGATATCTAAAGTCCCTACTTAAAATAATTTTTATATATTCGTTAATTATTGCAATCCACTTGTGTTTTAAGAGGTCAGGAACCTTGGTTGTGATAAATTATATAATTACTTTATTGAAGCGGGATTGCCACCAACTTGATTATCTTTCAGTTGCTAATTAAGTGATTGATTACTCAGAATATGGGTTCCCACAAAACCATGATTGCTTATTTCTCAACTTTTGCTTCATCCGTGATTAGGTGTAAACTATTCAGTTAATTAATTAATTCGAGAGTGGATAAACTTTATGTTCAGTGCAACGAGTAAGAGATTCAACCATTGGGCCATGCAGTAGTTATTTGCTTCAAATATTATAAAATCAATCTGTTTGAGTGCATTGCATAATGTTGGAATCTATAGTCGCAACAAAATTTTTGGAGGAAAGGGGATATAAAGAACATGTTCCCTTGATGGACGGAACTATAATGAGATTATGGCAACTCATTTTTCATAAAGGTTTATAGTACAACTCAAAAAATAAGTGGATGAATTACAAATGAGGAATGAGATACTCCTAGCGACATAAAATATATTAAAGGATCAGAAATATAATTCTCAATTCAACTAAGGCTCATAAAATTTGTGTTATTTACCAACATTTTGGTTCTTTCTTTTCTCAAATTTAACGCAATTCAAATATTGCAAATATTAAAATCTGAATTCAAATATACTAAAGTATGAATTAATTAAACTAAACATAATTACCTAAAATCAACACAAAAATAAAATTATATAATCAAATTAAAACATATGATAATTAATTAAGAAGATAAAATTATTAATTAAAGACACGTAAAGTTGGAAAGCCACTTGAGACTAAGAACCCTTGAAGTGGGATACCAATAAGATGACAAAGGTGCAACTTTTAAAAGGAATACAATAATGGTTTGATCACAAATGCAAAGGGGTACAATTATTGTTTTTGTAAACAAAAAGAAATCAAACGTAATTGATAGCTAACGCTTGAATTCCAGGTTCACGATTATTTAATTAAAATAATATAAAAAAAATACTAAAATATGGAAATGGGAAAGTTAAATTTTTTTCAAATAGACTCGACACCTCTAGTTAATGTCTTTAATTTATAGGTAAAACAAAATGATTTGTTTTATTTATTTATTTATTAAAACCATTAATCAGCAACTTTATTGATGAATTCCACCCTTTCCTACGCGTGTCTGATATATATAATATCATATTTGATAAGCATTTGAATTTGAGGAATGTAGTAACTCTTCCAAACTTGGTCTTTGCTTTTCTTCAACTTAGTTTATTATTTTATGCACAGGGCTGACCCTTCCACTAAGACCTAGCAAAAAAGTGGCCTTTTTACTAAACTAACCCAAAAAATTAATTAATTGTCAAAATAACCCACCTTTTTAATTAAATACCAAAATGACCCAAAAGCTACAGTAAATTTAGGTGGAGTCAAATTAAATGGCTCCACCAAGTTGCCACAACAGCATAAGAAATTAAAAAATAATTTTTTTGTGGAGTCATTTTGAATGGCTCCATCTGTATAAAATACAAGGAAAATACTGTAAAATCTAAAAAATTGAGGGCCTTTAAAACAATTTTCTAATTTTTGGTGGAGCCATTTGAAATGGCCCACCACCTTTACAGCCTGCTTTTTTTTTAATTTTTTTTTTACTTTTTCATGTTTTTAAAAAATTAAAGGCCTAAAAAGTAATTTTCCCCTTTTTTGTTGGTGCCATTTGAAATGGCGCCACCACCCTGAAACTTTTTTTTTTACTTTTATATTAATTTCTTATTTTATTTTATTTATTTATTTTATATTATTAATTTTAAAAAATTTGTAATGTGTATTTAAAATGTTTTATAATATATTTTTAAAAATTGTAAATAGTATTTTAAATAAATTTTTTAACTTTAGATATATTTTAGTAATTATTTTAAATATTATATTTTTTACTTTTTTTAAGTTTTTGAAAAGTTTGGGGGACTTAAAAGTAATTTTTCCTTTTTTTGGTGGTGCATTTGAAATGGCGCCACCACCCTTTACCCCTTTTTCTTTTTTTTTTTTAATTTTTTATTATTTTATTATTTTATTTTATTTAGTTATTTTATATTATTAATTTTAAAAAATTTGTAATGTGTATTTAAAATGTTTTATAATATATTTTTTAAAAATTTTAAATAGCATTTTAAATAATTTTTTTAACTTTAGATATATTTTTGTAATTATTTTAAATATTATATTTTTTACTTTTTTCAAGTTTTTGAAAAGTTTAGGGGACTTAAAAGTAATTTTTTCTTTTTTTGGTGGTGCCATTTGCAATGGCGCCACCACCCTCTTACCCCTTTTTCTTTTTTTTTTTTACTTTTTTATTATTTTATTATTTTATTTTATTTATTTAATTTATATTATTAAATTTAAAAAATTTGTAATGTGTATTTAAAACGTTTTATAATATATTTTTAAAAATTTTAAATGTTATTTTCAATAAATTTTTTTAACTTTAGATATATTTTTGTAATTATTTTAAATATTATATTAATTTTACATAGAATTATTTAAATTAAAAATTTTAATTTTATTCTTATTTTATTTAAAGAATGAATTAAAAAATAAATATATATATTATAACTAGTCACATCATGTTAGTGATGTGACTATTAATAAAAAAATAAGTAATTAAAATTTTGTATTATATATAGGGTGGGGCTTGGTCCCCCACCGATTGAAATTGGCAATTGGGTGAGAGAAAAGTTATGTATTTTATTGTTTTATTTATATTTTTTATAGTTAATGTTATATTAAAAATAATTGTTGTATTTATATTTTTTTTTTTGTTGTATAGATATTAAAATGTCTTCTGGAGCAAATACGGATCACACATCATCGATGATCGACGAAACAGTAAAATTATTTATAATTGAAATAAAAAATCATTTTAGTTACTTATTTTTCTTCTTGCTAATTTCTACTCAAGCGTATTTTGATCGCTTTAAAATATTTATCTCTATTTAGTTGTTATTATTCATTTTTAACTATTTTCTTACATGATATTAATCTCTAATTAGTTGCTATTATTCATTTTTAACTATTTTCTTGCATGATATTAATATTTATTTAGGTGTTATTATTCATTTTTAACTATTTTATTGCATGATATTAATCTCTATTTAGTTGTTATTATTCCTTTTTAACTGCTTTAAAATTTTAAAAGGAAAAAGGAGTGCGCAACTTCACAACTCTGAAATAATTATAATATGTTTAATTATTTATAGTAAAATATATTATAATTTAATAAAATTTATTTTAAAATTAAAATTTTAACATAATGAAATAAAAATTTTAAAAATCACGATGTAGTAGGGTTATAATGTTAGTATATTCAATATCTAAAATTATTTATAATTCCTCTTAAATTTTAACCTTAAATAAGAAAAAAAAACCTCAAGACTCTTAAGTTTATAATAATCCAAATAACAATCTAAGTACAAAGAGCATAAATATCCGAAAAAAATGTTGTTAAATTCCACAACTTAAACCTTTAGAACTAAATAAATATCCTATTGAAAGTTAACTTAAGATTAGAAGTGGTGGTCATGATGTTGAGGGTCTTTCTTATGTTTCTATTATTAATATATTATTACTTATTTAATTTAAGTGAAATAAAAAAATATTTAGAATGGCTATGTTGGTATAGTATAAGTATGATGTTTTTGTTTTTTCAACCTTTCAATTTTACTCTTCAATATATTTTTTTTATGTTTAAATTATATAGATAATTGATTTATCAAAATTTAAAAAAATTACCATACTGTGATGGTTATCGGGTTTTGAGTAGCGGTTTCATTTTTCCAAGTATGATCCGGACGAGCGGATCATGCCATACTTACAGATGGCAGGATTTGGGGACGTCGCATTGATTCGGAGGTTTGATCTAAGGGCAAACTTAATATCCGCCTTAGTTGAGCGGTGGTGTACGGAGACCCACACCTTCATTATGCCGTGTGGGGAGTGCACTATCACATTAGAAGACATCGCTATGCAACTTGGGTTAAAAATTGACGGTGATGTGGTCTCGAGTCGAAGCAAAGTGTTAGAACCTTCAGTAGTATGCCACAGACTGCTTGGACGGTTCCCTACTGATGAGAAAGAAAATTTCACATGCTTGAGATTGTCATGGTTAAGAGCAAATTTTAAGCGGTTATCGAGCACTGCCACTGAGCAGGAGGTGATGTATGCTGATTGGGGGGGTACTTATGCCGAACAACACGTCTAATAGAGTCCACTTAAAGTATTTGCCTTTATTGGAGGATTTTTCTCGTGCCGGTAGTTACAGCTGGGGACCAGCAGTGTTGGCCGCATTATACTATGAGCTTTGTCGAGTAACAAAACATGGGGTTAGTAATATGGTCGGTTGTCCGGGTCATCGCAGCCTTGGGCTTTATACAGATGCCGTTTCTAGCAAACTGTTAGGCACCAACCATATTCGTGGCCACTTATGAATAGGTAAAAATAGAATTATACTTAACATTTAACGACTTATAAGTGTAGATAACATTTTTCAAAGTTTAACTGCCAACGTGTTTGTTGCGATTTCAGATGGGCGATGTCTCCGGGAATTGGTGCGAGCCAAAATTTAATCATTTACCGTCAAATGATAGAGGCGTACGCTGGAGAGAAAGTAATATATATTAATATAGTTTAAGTAACCTTTATTTAACTTATCCAGTTATAGTATGTTATGTGAATTGACTCATTATGTTATATTGTGCAGTTTTTGTGGATGCCGTATTCTGCACTGAACGTTGCAACCCTTATTCCCCAGAGGGTTCATGCTGAAGCCCATGTGTGGTGCATTAACACGCCGGTGCTCAACTTCTCAACCATTGAGTGGTACAACGGTGATCGAGTTATGCGACAATTTGGGTGTAGACAATTTGTGCCCGATCGAGCGAAACAATTTGATGAGGTCCACGGTAAGACCATGAGGGGGAACATACAATGCATTGATGCGTGGAACATCAATCTTTTGTAGCACTATGGAATACTCGATGACGACGACGGCCGAGATGCACTCGTGCATGTTTGACTTTAGTCCCTTGACCCGAATACATGCAAAGGGTACATGACTCGATGATGGCGTGTTTATTTATATGGTGGACAGTTTATGATAGTACCAAGTCATGGCTGCAGACGTGGAAATCAACCTATGGGGGAGCTAGAGGATCAACATATGGTGGAGCCCAACTCGGAGAACCAACCTTTGAACACATCGGACCAATGGGTTGACGCTTTTTGTGATGAGTCGCATAGCGATTCATATCACTCGAACATTGCCGCTCAAGTTCATATCACCCAGACATAAGTGGTTCAAGTTCATATCACCCAGACATAGGTGGTTCGAGTTCATTTCACCCAGACATAGGTAGTTCGAGTTTATTTCACCAAGACATAGACGGTTCGAGTTCATTTCACCCAGAGCAACCACCGATATCATTTGATATGTTTGGTAATAACATGAACTCCACTCTGCCTCGAGCCACGTCGATCCAAATTACGATATTCCTGATGTGTACCATACACCCCAACGTCCACCTCGTCAACGAAGGCCCGTGAATCGCTATACCCCGAACGACGATACCACTCCCAGCTCTTTCCAATTTTAAGTTATGTTAATTTTTAAGTGTTATGTCATATTTCTTGTATTACTCAAGAGTTTCACAACTTATATATTAGTCTTGTTTTTATATAATTTATGATGTCTTTTAAAGTGTTTAAATTTGCAATCATTAATTTTAAGTAAAAACTTAACATTAAATAATACAAACTTTAATTCTAAGATATCATAAAATGCAAACATCGTGTAGAACATTTAATTTCTTTCGGATCGTGAAGATTGACCAGAGTAGAGACGCTTCTATGAGGACATTTGTTTTTATTGTGGCCAAACCGTTCTACATATGGTGCAACGCTTTGGATCAACTTGTTCTCTTATATCCATGTCATTCCGAATCCTCGTTGTTGTTGGTCTACCTTTGATTCTCCTACATAGTGACCGATCTGGCAACATCTAGAACACAGGCGGTTGCACTTCCCATGTTGATACATCCCTTAATACGTGAAACTCATTACCCCAAATACGCAATGTACGTTCAAGTGTGTACACATTGTCGATATATTGTTCGGTACTCAAACTGTAGGTAGCACACACTGCAACCACGTGCGCACACGGATAACGTAGTGTTTGGAACATCCCGCACTCACATCGCCTGTTTAGGAGATCAACTCCGTATGACCGTGGCAGAATTCTCGATCGACGACTGATATACCGTGGCGGAATTCTCGACCGACGACTGATATACTCTGTCACTCGAAAAGTTTCCAAATTTCAGGAATATAGTTCTGCATTCATCGACCTAGCCCTTTTAGTGTTCTCTTTCATGGCATCCCTAGTTTTTTCGACGTATACGTGTCCTGCCTCTAACTGTTTTGCTTGTTTCAACCCCATTTTTGGCATTAAGGTTGCTAGCCTATAAAATGTGGCTGAAAAAACGGCTGAAATCGGCAAGTGACGTGTACACCTCAAAGACGGAGTTAATGGCCTCAACGAGGTTAGTTGTCATTTGACCATATCGATACCCCTCGTCAAAACATTGGGCCCATTGCCACGGCTTCATGCTACCTAACCACTGTCTAAGAGAAGGATTGGACCCCTCCATATCAGTCTCTAACCTCGCCAGCTTATGTCTAAAACGGTGTACTTCCAGCCTATATATGTATTCCAATTTTAAGTTATTTTACTATTCAAATTAGGAAATGGACTCGAAATAATTAGAAACATGAATTTAAATACGATATATTTACCCATGTTCACAATTCGTTTGCGCCAGTCTTTGTTCTTGTACTGATTGTGGAAGTTGATAGCGATGTGACGAATACAATAGACGGACCTCCATGGAACCTCAGATTGTCGAATCGCAGCAACAAGACCCTTTGATCTGTCGGATATAATGCAAATGTTGTCTTGCCTGACAACATGTCTCCGTAAGTTCTGAATGAAATACGCCCACGATTCGGAGTTCTCTGACTCTACGATGGCAAAAGCGATCGGTAGTACATTTCCATTACCGCTCGAGTGCAACCGCAATCAAAAGTATTTGTGTGTATTTTCCATAAAGCCATGTTCCATCAACTTGCACTAGTGGTTTGCGGTGGGGAAAGCTCTAACACATGGATCGAAAGTCCGAACGATCGACGAAAAACTCTTCTCCCGGTTCCAATTATCCAGTACGGCCTCTATAAGGCAATGTTTGCAAGTCCACGATAGTTCCTGGGATGTATTCAACCATCGCTGAAATACAACCCTGAAGTTCATTGTATGACTCATCCCAGTCCCCGTACAATTGTTGCATGGCCATTTGTTTTGCCAACCACGCTTTCCTATACGAAACTCAGATCAAATCGAGTTTGTATGTCCGCAATCAATGTTGACACAGGAATGATTGGACTATCTTTCACTAGTGGCATGATGCAGTTGCAAATACTTTTGGCATCCAATTTCCCTTGGTCTTGAGACATACGTGCGACGCTACATGTATGATGCCCTTCTAGTTTACGTATTTGCCATTGTTGAGTCCTCTGTATAAATGCAGCTCGAACTCGCCAACCACACCCACCGCTCTCCAACATTCCCAACATATAATGCTCGGTGTAGATTTGACAACCTTGTAATCAATCGACAACTTCGACTATATTGTTTGATGGCAAACACACAAATCGCCTTGTTCTCGACGGTTGCCCAACGAATAACTCCTCGAACTGTGAATTTATCGCCAATCTATGAGCATGTACTATATCGGCATACTCAGGAAACTCGGATGCATGTGCTACATCTAGATCTACGTTCAACATGTCGCCCCCAGGTTCATTTCGTAAGATAATGGCATGACTTGGGTTACTTAATGAAGGCCCGTGAACATCTTCAACCTCTTCCAGGCCTTCATCATCGATATCGTCCGGAACTTCATCAACATCGGGGTCACTAAAATCTTCAACGTCTTGATCAGAATCTTCACCATTATTGGTCATTTCTCTGACATTTACCTCTGTGCTTATTATCACCTCCGGATGTATTTGTAGACGGGGACTGAGGGTAGGGTTGCTGTATGAACTCCCACCATAATTAGGAATTTTGGGTATCTGTGAGGTTCCACCGCATTCTAATTGGTCTGTCCATCCAACATTAAGATCAAAGTCAAATCCGTGATGTTGACTTATTGGACTAACATTCTCAATAGGCTCTGAGTCTGCTAGCTCCGCAAATAATTCAACTGGTTGGGGTTCTCACTCTCACTCGACCACCATATTTCCATCATAGTGCACAAGTCATCATCATCTAACAACTGCATCGCACAAAATTTGAAACGGATCTGTAGAGATTGGGAACTTGTAAAATAATTTGGACATTGGCCTTCCACAACGGATAGCTATTTTCGCATGACGATCTTCCTTTTCATTTCTACTAGCTTCACATTTTTTTGAATCGCAAACCTACTTTTTGCCCACCTTGAAATACACACATAATATCACCTTCTACAATTTAGCCATCAAAACAACATACACCAAAAACACCTCATTACTCATTTTTAATAGATATTTTTAACTTCCTTACTTAGCACATCAGTTACACCACTCTATATATAGAAGAGAACCAAGAGGTGGAGCCATAAAGAATGGCTCCACCAAAAACTGTGATTTTGAGATTATAAGGGCCCTATAGCAATTTTTCCAAGTTAAATAAACAACTAAAAAAGAAAATATATAAAACTTCAAATAAATTAAGAAAAATTAAAAATTTTAATTTAAAAATTCTATGTAAATTTAATATAAGATTAAACATACATTTTAATTATTATAAAACTAATAATTTCAAAAGCAATTTGAACAATAAATTTAAAATTTATAAAGAAATAATTTCAAATATATATATCTAAAGTTAAAAAAATTATTTAAAATTTTAAATAATATATTATACAACATTTTAAATATACATTACAAATTTTTTAAAATTAATAAAATAAAATAAAATAAATAACTAATATAAAACAATAAAGTAGTGTCAGTAGTGTAAGTAGGGGTGGCGCCATTGCAAATGGCACCACCAAAAAAAGGAAAAATTGCTTTTAAGTCCCCCAAACTTTTCAAAAATTTGAAAAAAGTAAAAAATATAATATTTAAAATAATTACTAACATATATCTAAAGTTTATTTAAAATACTATTTAAAATTTTTAAAAAATATATTATAAAACATTTTAAATACACATTACAAATTTTTTAAAATTAATTAATAATATAAAATAACTAAATAAAATAAAATAATAAAATAATAAAAAAGTAAAAAAAAAAAAAAAAAAAAAAAAGGTAGGTAGTGGTGGCGCCATTTCAAATGGCACCACCAAAAATGGAAAAATTACTTTTAAGTCCCCAAACTTTTCAAAAACTTGAAAAAGTAAAAATATAATATTTAAAATAATTACTAAAATATATCTAAAGTTAAAAAATTTATTTAAAATACTATTTACAATTTTTAAAAATATATTATAAAACATTTTAAATACACATTACAAATTTTTTAAAATTAATAATATAAAATAAATAAATAAAATAAAATAAGAAATTAATATAAAAGTAAAAAAAAAAAAGTTTCAGGAGGGTGGTGGCGCCATTTCAAATGGCACCACCAAAAAAGGGAAAATTACTTTTTAGGCCTTTAATTTTTTAAATACATGAAAAAGTAAAAAAAAACAAAATTAAAAAAAAAACAAGCTGTAAAAGTGGTGGCGCCATTTCAAATGGCTCCACCAAAAATTAGAAAATTGTTTTAAAGGCCCCCAATTTTTTAAATTTTACAGTATTTCTCTTGTATTTTATACAGCCAAAAAATTATTTTTTTAATCCCCTATGCTGACGTGGCAACTTGGTGGAGCCATTTAATTTGGCTCCACCTAAATTTACTGTAGCTTTTGGGTCATTTTGGTATTTAATTAAAAAGGTGAGTTATTTTGATAATTAATTAATTTTTTTGGGTTAGTTTAGTAAAAAGGCCCAAAAAAGTTCAAAGTCCAACCCCTACGTCTCGTAGTTAGTTCTCTATAAATACCCTACAAAGAACGTTGAGGTGTAAAGGTCCTAATAAAAATTTTAAAACCCAACACTTCAGGTTTTGTGTAATGATAGTGTAATATTTAATCTGAAAAAAATACCCTACCAAAACCAATTTCTGAAATAAAATTTTAAATTAAGAGAAAAGATAATTAAAAAATAAATAAACTAACTTACCCACGCTTGGTTTTGGAAAAACGAGGTATGTTGTGCGGTGGAATTCTAAAATTCTTTATACTTGGTTAAAAACAATAGAATGTTAATATTCTAATACACAATTGTATTCTAATCTATTTTGATAAGTTAAAAGAAGCTAAATTGCAATTAAACTAGAACTTTTCACAGGGTTGCACTTTTTTTTTTTATAGAAATGATAATATCTCAAACTACAAATCTTGAAATCATGTGATTTAAAAGTCATTTTGAATATGACTTGAAAACCTACAATTTGTGCACAAGAATAACCCAAAAGGTAGTTAGAAGGTCTCGAAAAGTCAAGTCTAAGTTACCCTTGTGAAACCCAATGATTAATCTCGAACTTCCCATAGGAAATTGCACTATTTTATGAAAATGACAATATCTCAAGTTACAAACCACAAAACAAGGTGATTCAAAAACCATTTTGAAGAGAAGTCGAATATATACAATTTAGGCACAAGAATCACCCAAAAACTAGTCAGGGAATCTCGAAAAGTCCAGTCAAAGTTTGCCTAATTGAATCCTACGATATTGATTTTGGATTCTGACATAAATTCAATAGTTGTTTTCAACCGATCGGATCTTCTCCATTATTCTCTAACTCATGGATCACACAATATATGAACATTGTTCCAAACATAAACACAAGTATTGAATTAGAACTTTGTGACATCCTTACACTCGATCCAATAGTCAAATCTAAAGGTAAGACATCACATTCATTGTTAGAGTAATTTAAATTGTTTCATTCCATAAAACTAAGTAATTTATCTAGCAATTTTGATAAAACTCGTGCATTCTCAATTTCCAAACATAAATATGCACAATGGTTATTCAATAATCTCATTTTAAAGTGATATGAGTTCATACGGGCTCAAATTTTGAGTTAGAATCCGAATCCAAACTCAAATAATATATTTTGAAATTGATGTCTCAAAACAATGTAACCATGTCTCGAGACATGTTTTCCCTATTAGAAAAATTAGTTTAAAAAATAGTGTTTTTAAGCACAACGAAAGTTTAAAATGTTTCTTTGAAACCAAACCATTGTAATATTTATAATAGCAAACTTTAATTGAAATTATACTTGCTCTTTGTACAAGGCGGTTTAATCGATCTCAACTTTCTATTGAATGACCTTTTCCACTATTCTCAAACCACAAACTACGTTAAATGTGACTCAAAGTTTATCGAACCAATCACACAGAACGAAAACTTTGTTAACTTTTAGTAGGAAAGCTAATTTTCTCTTGAAAAATATGCGCTTTTTTCCAGAAAAATGGAATTTATTCTGTAAAATAAATTTTCATTATTTTCTAATAGAATAATGATGTAAATAATGCAATCTCAGAAGCTTAACTCATAGTTCTTATTTATAATGAATAAGTACGAGAGTTCTGTTCGAATAAAACATGATTAAAGAATAATATTTTAATAGAAACTACAACTTCTACTCTAAAGAGAAGTATAGGGGTGACGACATACCTTAGGGTTGTCATCCCTTGTATGTATTATGGCCTTATTGGGCCTTTCATGTATTGGGTCAAATTATATGTGTTACTTAGACTTTTATTCAACATTTATAATTTTTCCAACCCAATAAATATTTTTATTTCCAAAAATACTATTTTTTAATAAATTAATTAAACTAACTCAATTATTTTCTCAACCCAATTCTAATTTCGTTAAATTCATGACAACTTTATTGTATTAGAATCTAAGAGAAAATATATTTAATTACCTTATTCAACAAATCCACGATGACTAATTAATTTAATCATCACTTCGAACTTCAATTATTTAATTATAGTTAATTGCCTTAAATTACTTTCTAAGTCATCTTTTGTACTTAGTGAGAAAACACATTCAGTGGGGATAGTGATACATGCAGTCCATTTCTCTTAGTTCACCGTTTTCATTCATTTCTTATTGTTGGTTCTTTATGCAATTTGTTTCAAGTTATCTCGAGCTAGCGGAGGGACCGACTAGACATATATAATTAGGCCTCAAATATTTTGTAATTAAGTTTTGACTCTTCTCTTATTAATTACAACATTATTTAATCATGAAGTCATATCACTAAAGTATCATGATTGAGTTCTCCCTTATTATATACCATTACGAAAAACACTTATCAAGTGCTAGTCCAATGACCTTATCATAAATGTGTTACCCTTATAGGATATCCTTAATCTCTTTGGGATAAATTCGTTCTCTTAATATGATCCTATTTTATCTAATGGTAATCATTACATCTTCTTTCATGAAAAGTCAATTACTATTAAATAGTAATTAAATGATTTATCACTAAGACAAATGACCCGTGGTCACGTTACTTTTCATTTATCATGTAATGCCTGTAACACCCTTAACTCGTACCCGTCACCGGATTAAGGTCACAAGGTATTACCGAACACAAGTGCAAAACCAAACATTCACACGAAACCATACCATGTATATCATCATATTTTCAAACAAATAAACATGCCACAAAGTTATACAACATATACATGCTTTATAAAACACATAACCCGAATCATAAGCATATCATCTTAATAATAATATTCGAATACTAATTTAAATTAAACACTTTACTTCATAATTCTATGCATGCTTATACACGGCTTAATGTCCATAAGTAAATTCGGCATTAACCACACCATATTATAATCAAACATATATCATTAAATTTGACTACATCGGGATGAACCATTCAAGCATGATCATGTATTCACTTAGTCATTCATTTCATACTCTATTCGGCTAGCAAAATACCATATAAAGTTTTACCCATTTCATGCACTACTCAAATACTAATATTATCCATATATAAACATGCTTATAACGTACTCATGTGATCAAACCAAATCATCCTATTTTATAACCGAATGCATACCTAAACATAGCAAATTATCACTACTAAATAACCGAATTATAAACCAACAAAAACACATATATGTCTTGATCGAATATGCCAACCCAAACATAATCAACAATCATTCATTTCAACTCCCAAAACACAACTTGTTTTAAGATTACCTTATAACAAATCATATTTATATTTATATCTTTATGCTTATAAAGAACTCACATGGCAACCATGCTTAAAATCCAAATATGTTAAACACACATAACATGATTTAGTTCATAAAGCATTTAAACATTTGACATTAAAGGTAAGTCATTTTCGCATGGCTATAATATATACAAGAACAAAATTCATGGTTCAAACATAGTCTAGCTTATACATGCCTTTAGTCCAAAATCCAAACTTAAAAGTACCAAATAAGTTGATAGTGTGGATGACTTCGCTGACGATCCCCTGAGCTCGTAGCCTGACCAAAATCTATAAAACAGAATGAAAACATAACACACAAAGTAAGCTAACTAGCTTAGTAAGTCTTAAGCAAATATATTAAATCAAATGATCATTCAAACATTTTCAACATCATACTTAATATCATAAAATTTAAAGCTTAATACTTATTTTGTCTACTAATGCCGAATGCTAATACCTCATTTAGCTCGACCATCATCACTATTTTACCTTTAAACTTCAAATTATTATTTCGACATATGGTTCAAATATAAATTAACAACTCTTCTCCAACTACCCATATTTCTGATACACATAATTCAATAGGATCGTATATATATGTATATACAAATAAGTATATACTTTGCACTTATTAATTTCACATAAAAAGATGTATACACACACATGTCCATTTGACATTTCATACATTCATATACATGACATCTAAGTAATCCCAATATGGCCACATAAACATAAGCATAAGACCGAATGTACAGGATCAATTAGCATCATTCGTTTTCAACGACTTAACACATATATACTTATCTTATTGATCGAATATAGAAAATCAATTGAATAACTCGTAGGCACTTACCTGTATGGCCGAACATACATATATAACACGTAGTATCAACTTACTTGCTCGATGATCACATAACTAGAAAAGTTTATGCCTTATAATTTGAAATTTCATCACCGGTTTAAAACTTGCTAGGCGTAAGCTCAATTACTCACACCCACACTAAGCTCATGGACCGAGAGGTCTGAAATTAAATCACCGGCATTTAGCCTGTTAGGCAATAAGCCTGACAAATTTCACCAACACAAGGCCTGCTAGGCTCGAAGCCCGAATAATCATATTATTGAGCCATCTCATTCACATTACAGATTACCAATATCACATATATCACACATAATTCATATCACTTTCACATATTGAACTCAATTAAGTTTAACTACATTTCATTCTTAAAACACCATATCACATTTTGCTTCGGCCAAATTCCAACCTATAAATTCCAAATTCAGCATGTAATCAAGGTTACAACCGATATTAACGGTATTAAATTGCTTATTGACTTACCTCAGATATCGTCGGACGATAAAAACTGGCTATTCGATAATTTTCGTTTTTCCCCGATCCAAGTCTGTTTTTCTTTGTTCTTGATCTAAACATATTCAAATTAAGCTCATTCAAACACATTTCATTTCAATTTAATCCAAAAATACCTAAATGGGAAAATTACCATTTTGCCCGTAATGTTTCACATTTTCACAATTTAATCCCTATTATACAAAACACAAAATAGGCAAAAATTTCACAACAACATAGTTAGGCCGAATCCTCCTTATGATCATATAAGTCCATGCATTTCATTTATTTTGCATTTTAACCCCTCAAAAATTTATTTTCTAAATTTAGCCCTATTTAGCTAAATTCATCAAAAATTCAAGAACAAAATATATTCATCAAATACATATCTTTCATCTAACCTCATAAATCATCATAAATCACATGAGTTCATCAAAAGCTCATCTCAAAAACATCATCAATACTCAAAATTAGTACATGGGTTTGATAGCTCTCGAAGCAACAATTACAAAAACGTAAAAATTATCGAAAACCGACCGAAAACATACCTTGAATTTAACTAAATAAGTGTCGAAAGCTAAGCTTGTTTTCTTCTTTTCTTTCTTAGCTACATTCGGCCAAATAGGATGAAAAATGGCCATGTTTTATGATTATTATGTAATAACATATATTATTAATTCATTTACAAAATTAACCTTTCATTAAACAATTAAAACAAACATGGAATAAGGGCATGATTGTCTTTCATTCATCCACTAACTATGTTTCTTTTATTATAACATATTAATAAACAATATAAAATACATATATATTTAACAAAACATATAAAATAATCATATATATACATAATGGATTTACACATTGCCGTCCACTATCTAATATTTTGGCCAAATTGCCACTTAAGGCCCTCACTTTTACAAAGCCACATCAAATTAATACTTTAACAAATAACATGTAAGTTTCACGTTCAATGTAATTTTATCCTTTTGTAAATTAAACACACGAACAGACAAATTAGCTTACGAAAATTTAACACATGCTAAACCACATATCAACGGCACAGAATATAATATTAAAATATTGTTCGGACTTGGATTTGTTGTCCCAAAACCCCTGTTCTGACTAGGGTATAAACCAAACTGTTACAATGCCGATGAGAGGACATCATTTACCTTTTATTAGAGGCTATAATTTTTTTTCTTATGAAATGATGTTGCATCATGAAGAAGTCGTATACCTAAGTATCAGCTTTCAATTCCTTATCTACTTGAACTTATGCTTTCACTTACATCAAAACATACGAGTCACGCATACATAGTCAATCATCCACTTAAGATTAAGGTATGTCACATTATGAACATGACAAGTGAATAGATCTATAAACAGATCTAGGATCTATTCTACTTGGGTCATGTCCATTGTATTGCCAATCTAGTCAGTCACATCTATAGTTTTATCTTTTCAAAGGCACCCACTTTAAGATACAAGACATCCCCAATTAGACTTAATAGACGTCATATTAATCGTTCAATTGATTTTATCAATTTCAATTAGACTAATGACGTGTTTAGATTATCTAATAATATAAATTGTCTTTTTGTATTACGATATGACCACGTAATATCACTTTGAATTAATTAAATGTTAGATAATCGATGAGCCAATATTTGCTTTCATTTTGCTTTGCGTGTAAAAACTATTGATGATAGTATAAAAAATATTAATTGTACTAATGGATATTTTATTAAACCAATTTGTTCAAAAAATTACAAGTACATATAAATGAAATCACTACACTAAGTGCACTAGATCCCAATAATCTTTCACTTGCCCTAGTGAAGTAGATGTGTCATATTTTGCATTTTCATACCCTCTACATGTTTCTCAAAGCTCCTAGCCACTAAAGTCCTGGTAAACAGATCTGCAAGGCTATCTTATTATACGAATTTGATTAAATCTATTATTCTGTTTGTTACTGTCTTCCTTATGATATGACATTTTCTATCAATGTCTTTTTTGGTCTTTTGGTTTTCAAAATCTATTAATGTTTGTTACATTTCTTTTGATTTCGGGTTATAGATGGCATGTGCCTAATTTCGGGTTATAGATGGCATGTGCCTAAGTCTAGGGAGCATTGTGAATCTTATTTGATGGTTTTTGGTTAGTTTTTATGACATGGTCATATTTGAACCTATAATATTTCTTTTGGTAAACTTTGATACTTGATTCATATCTAGGTATATATGTTAAGATGTTACTAATTGGTTAATCAACTATGTCAGGGAGTAATGTATGTCTTGATCTTAGGTAAATTTGAAGCTGTTTAGGATATGGTATTAAAGGTCAAATGTAGGCAAATTGATTTTGTCACATCCCGAAAATTAGGTTAGTAGAATCGGGTCAGTAAATCAGGGGTTGAGTTAAGTATAAAAAATTAGAGTCGTAAATGGATAAATAACGAATTAAAGTTATATATTCGGTTTTTTATTTTATTAACTAGCTCAAAATAAAATTAAATTTTGAGGTCTAATTTGAAAAAAAAATTGGATTTTAATTGATTTAAGAACTATTTAGAAATGGGAAGAATTAGGAGAGACCTAAAGGGCAAATTGCCCAATTTTTTAAAATTGGTCTCCTACATAAAGCCATTCATGTCTATCTCTTCTTCTCAAAAATCCCAAATCATTCAAAACTTTTTCAAAACCTAAAATTAGATATTTCTTTCAAAATTAATTCATTCCTTCAGGTTTATTAACCTCCCAAACACCAAAATAACCCCCAATTTCAAACGAAAATCATGTTTTCTTCCCCGAATTCGTCATTATTCTTCTTGAGTTCAAATCTTGAATTAGATTTGTAGATCATCATTTTCATCAAATTAAGGTAATATTCTAACTTTTTAGGGTTAAACTAAGTTTGAGTTTTAAATGATTGTATGAAGGTTTATTTAGATTTGTGTTACTAAAGCAAGCTTGGGTTAAAAAAGGGAAAATCTCATAATCTTGAGTAAACCCATGTTTTCAAAGTTATTTTTGATTCATTTGAACCTAATTAGAAGGTATTTCACTTCAATTTTATAGTTCATAATCGAATTTTTAAGAATAAAATATTTACCCTTTTTATATGTTCTTGAAAGCTTAAATTTTTCGAAAAATTTAGAACCATGGATTTAGGTGAAATTAATGGTTTAGATATAAAATTAAATGATATTTAGGATGTATGAAATTGAAATTGAGGATTAAAAATGAAATTAGAAGGTTGAAACTTCAATTTTGGCAAAACTAGCTAGTTTTCGGTAATGAGAAAGGAGAGGCTTGAATTGTGTTTTTCTTACTATTTGGTTGTGTTCAAGGATATTTTTTTATGATTTTGGAATGTGTTTGTTATGTGTGTAAAGTTTTGAATCAATCGGGAGCAAGTCTAAAGGCAATGAAAAGCTTGTTTGAGCTTTCGGCTAGTAAACGAAAGCGTGATTAGTGAGTGTTCCGGAGCCGTTGTTGGTATGCGTGATTCATAGTGTTAATCGAGGGGTTAGGAATATCCCAAACCCCTATCCTTAGTTTCGAGCATAAGTCTTTCTTATAATTTTTGCCTTGTTTTGAAATTACATTTAATGAATGTTGAATTGTTGAATGCGATGCTAATAGGACAAGTACTGTAAGAGAATACTTGTATGTGGTATGAGATAATATGATTTTAATGCACAAATATGTGGTTGGATATGTGATCATTCAATGAGCATAGTTGTGGCACTTAAAGTGCAATTAAATGTGAATCCAATAAGCATGCATTATGTACAAGTTGTGACGTAAATTGATGATTATGAACAGAGATTATGTGCATTAAAACATTAATTAAATGTGTGTATCTGCGAATATTTTGGCATTGTGACCACTTCAAACCATTAGATATAGTTGGCATACCATAGGATTGTGAGTACTCACCTTTGTGTTTTGTGATTTGGACGTTGAGGCCCCGAGATAGGTAGGAGAGATAAGGGAATGTTGAGCTATATCACACCCTAAAATTGGGCCTAGAATTTTCAATGGTATTTCAAGAATTTTAGCCTTAGAGTGTTCAAAATTTTGCGACAAGGTATCTCAGTAATGTTTCCATATATAGTTTTTTGGAAATTAAATTAGTTTCTGAAAATGAGTTTTAAGTACCTTTAATTTTGAAAATAAGATTGATTTGTAAAAGAGTCAAAATTGAAAGTTTTTGTAAAACAATTTAACTAGATTTTAAAATTCAAGCTAAAAAAATCCCCTTCTCCAAATTGTTTCACGTAAAAACAACCCCAAAATTTGTGTTTATCGTCCCTTACTCTATCTTGCTATTTTAATTAATTTTGAACTCCAAATTCTAATTCTTATCAATTTCTACCATCAACCTAGCTACAAATCTCCATAGAAGTTAAGAAAAACACCCAAAACATCATAGTTTCCTCTATTGTCAAGCTTTCGGGTTTTTCGAGTTTTCAATTAAACACATATATTTTCTTCATCTAAGGTAATGATTCAATTCCTTATGAGTTTTTAGTGTTATTTAGTATTTAAAACTAAGTTTTTAGCTCCTTAATGGTGAAACTTGGGATTTTGCATTAAAACGTGGTTCCAAAGTGTTTTTCAATTTTTTTATATGATTAGAAGGTTTCTAAACTTACTTTAAAGTTTCACAAGGATTTCTAATGTTTTAATGAATTTTTGAAAAATAGTTATAAAACATGTCGACAAAGTCGATACCATGAATTGAATGCTTTATTGTAGTTTAAAGGTTGAGAATCAGTCTTAGGTGAATGATTAGAAGAACGAAATCGATTTTAGGCAAGAAAGATTAAGTATAGACAGAGATATTTGGAAATCAAGTTTGTTAGTTGAAATTTCAATTTCATGGGGAATATAACTTAGGCTTATGTTATGATTGTCGAAGTGAGTCATTGGGCTGATTGTTGATTGTGTATATTGTGTGGTTATCATGTGTGAAGCATTGGGAGCGTTGGAACCTTCTTCGTACAAGGCAAAAGCAAGGAAAAACTAGTTTAAGCTTTCGGCTTTTCAACGTAAGCGTAATAGGTGAGTGTTTGGAATTGCTACTTGTAGACATGATTCATAGTATTAATTGGGAGCTTAGGAATAGCCTAAAACCCTATCCTAAGTTTCGAGTATAAGTTTTCTATTTTCTCTTATTTTTTTCCTGCAAATGATGTGATTATGTGAATAATTGTTGATTGATTATTATGATGTGATATTGTGATAGAGGCATGTGTGATGACTATTGTAAATTATTGTAAATTATATTATGTTGTGGGTATATTAAATATGCCAAATGATAGTGACGCTGTTGTGTTAGCGATATAAATGTGTAGTGAAAGTGTGCAAAAGCTGGTAAGTATGTTTGTGTTGAATTGTGGAATATTACGCTAATGTGACAGGTTTTGTATATGATAAACTGATTTTAGTGCACTCATATACGTAGTTGGATATGTGATGGCTCAATGAGCATTATTGCGACACTTAAAGTGAAGTTAAATGTGAATTCAGTAAGCATGTGCACAAGTTTATGATGTGGATTGATGAATATGAACAGAGATGATGTGCATTAAATCATTAATTAAAAATGAGTAATTATATTATGGATATTCTGGCCTTGTAACCTTATGAGA
Organism: Gossypium bickii; assembly: GCA_025503065.1. NCBI lineage: Eukaryota > Viridiplantae > Streptophyta > Magnoliopsida > Malvales > Malvaceae > Gossypium > Gossypium bickii. The sequence continues at coordinate 31,707,627 of CP106712.1, forward strand.
TCGTTGGATATAGTTGGCATGCCATAGGATTATGAGTACTCACCTATATGTGTGTTATGTGATTTCGGCGTTGAAGCCCTAAGACTTGTTAGAGAGATAAGGGAATGTGAGCTAAGCTCCATTCAACAGGACATGTTTGGTGTGTTGGAGAATTAGTTATATGCTACGCTTTTGGGATATGTTTGAAACTATAAGTCTATGTGGTGTGTTAGAGATTCGTGTATCCGATGAGTGATGATAGAGCTCACTTTTATGTTTCATGCCAACTTATCATTTAAATATGATTTTATATGTTATGATAATACGATAACATATGGATCCTTATAATTATGAATAATATGTGAAATGGGTTGATTTAAGTTTCATGAAAACTTTAGAATGTTCCCATAGTAAATTGTGTATGTAAATGTGGGTTGGGTTGTTTTCATATAGCTTATGAATTCCTGTGAATATATAAGTTAAACTTGTGGGTTACTAAAGCATGTATATGTGTTTTAGTCTTGATGAATTATTGTAAAATGAAGCATGAACATGTAATTCTGATTTGAATGGAATATGGTTGTGAATGTGTTGTAGTATGCTTTTGATTAAACTTTGACACTGTGTGTGAATATTGTGGTTATTTTGAGCAATCACTAAGCTTGTTAAAGCTCACCCACTCTCTTCTTAAACTTTGCAGACTAGTTGTGTGCTGGTGTGAGCAGTGTGGTTCCAAGGGAGTGATCTAAGCAAGACTTTATTCATTATAGTAGGTGTTATTGGTTATTTTTAGATATAGAAGTTAAGGCAATATGGTAGACATTTATATGGGTTTTGCTAAGTAAATTTTAAACTATTCATTGCTATTTATGTTGAATGTATGTGGACTTAAATGTGATGTTGAAATTGCTATTTGGGAGCATTCTGATGCTTTTGGTATGAACTTTGTGCTGTTGTATGCTGAAATTTAGTGGTCTAAAGTAGAGATATCGATATTCAGGTTTCAAAATGATACTTCTGCAATTTCAAAAGTGCAGGGAGTCAAAATACTAAATTGGTATAGATACTTTGGCTCGAGTATGGATACTCGGGGGTAAACTATCGATACTTTTCGAAAGGTACCTATAGTCTCGATAATTCGAAATTTGGTGAAAAATAGAATGCCAATTTGGTATCGATTTTCCATGTGGTATCAATACCACTTAAAGGAAATATCGATACCTCAGTGGAAGTATCAATACCTACGAAACAGGTTTGGAAAATTTTGCTAAGTGGTCTTAAAACATGTTTAATGACTACTTTATGCTACTTTATAAATTCTTGGTATGATTTATCAATAGAAAATGAATGTATGACTTTTAGTTCATGTGATTGCTAAATTATTAATAACCAATGTAAAAGATGCATATGTAATAATGTCATTTTGAGACAAACATGAAGTGAGACGGTAGTGTAGCATCCTAGTATTCAGGCTCAGTGACCAAGGTGGGTATAGGGTTTTACAAGCTAAGCTTCATTCATCGAGACATGTTGGTGTATTTAATACTGTTCAGCTTTATGCTACACTTATGGGGCATGTTAGACTCTTTGTGTTATTGGTGTGATGGAGGTCCATTTATCCAATGAGTGGTGATAGAGTCCACTTTTATGTTTCATAATCTCAAATTGTCAAATTATCATTAAATGATTTATTTATGAAATATGTTGTGTGTAAATGCATGTGAGAGTATATGCTAGCCTTTTTTTTATTTTTTTATAATGAAGCATGATTATATTATTTTGCATTGATGAATTTATTGTTGTGAATGTGTCTTAGTATGCTTTTGCTTAACTTATGTTGTTATGTATGTTTTGCTGTAATTTTGTACATTCACTGAGCTTATTTAAACTCACACACTCCACATTAAAATTTTGCAGATAAGTAGCACTGTCGGTGTGGGTGGAGTGGCAAAGGAAGTGATCTAAGTAAGGCATAATTCTCGAGTAGGTGGATTTGCGATTCTTTTGAACTTACTTAATAAAGGCAATGTGGGTTATAGTTTATTATTACTATTATTATTAATATCATTATTTTGGGATTAGACTTATGAACTGTTGATTTTGTATTTGGACTTTGGTTGTGGACAAATTTTGATGCTTGGGATTGATATTAGTAATGCATTCTATAGTTGCTTGACGAATATGTGTTAATGTAGCATGAAAATTGGTTGAAAGATGATAGAAGGGTTGGTTGAAGTAGACATTAGTTTTATGTTGAGTAGTAATATGTTTTAAGCATGAAAAATGTTTCAACTTGTGAGTTTTTAGCATTCTCGGTAAGAGTATCGATACTCATGCTGGATTTCAAAAATTTTCAAAATGGTCCTTACTTCTCGAAGAATTCTATTTCTAATATTTATTTAAATGTTTAATTAGTCATGATTTCATCTCTAAAAGTTGATAGTGGTAGTCTTTGCTCTTATTTGAAACTATGTATGCATATGTATAAATTCTGATAATTGTTGTAGCAATCTGTAACTCAGGTCCAGTGACCGGACTAGATTAGGGGTGTTACAGATTTGGTACTATGTAGTTTTAGCTAGATTTATTTTAGGAAACCATTTTGCATGATTTGATGGACCCTTTGGTTTGTTTTTAGGGTTACACAACAACTGGTGTCGCAACCTCAAAACCGCAACGTCGCAACTTTGTCCCCCAACGTCACAACCTCACTTATTCCACATCAAGACTTTGCCAAACAACCAATGATGTCGCAACCTTACTCACTATTTCAGCATAAGTTTTGAAACTTAAATAAAGGTTCATGGTCCCTTTCGTGGGACAACATGAGCCAAGGCATGGCACTAAAAAATGTGTTTTAAAACCCTTATATGTTATCTATTTTCTATGATTGTATAAAAATGTGTTAAAATTTGTTTTCTTGACTTAATGAAATGAAAGATTGTCATTTGAGTTACTCTAGAAATGGATGTGACATCGTGTATACAAACTTGTTGTTCGGGTCGGGTGTGGGGTGCCACACCATTTGCCACACCATGTTCAAAATATCAGTAAAATTAATACTTAATTTCGTAAAATTTTTTAAAAAAGTTTCATTACAATAAAATTTAATTGGAACAAAATCTAAACAAAATAAAATTAAACATTTGAGTAAAACATTCTACCATGTTTATCTCATGGTAAACTATGTGTTCTCATTGAAACCTTATAATGGTTTTTTTTTAGAATAGAATTAGAAAATTATTTTTTTTTCTGGGTGGGAGAGTTTAGGTTCTTTTAAGAGGATTTTCAATGAAAACAAATTAAAATAAAGTGAGTTATTTATAAGAAAAGATCTTGACACTTATGGGTGTTATAATTCCTCGTACAAAATTAGTTGGTTCGACTTACTCGTAATAAATATTTAGTCAATGTTGATTGACTAGACCTTAACACTTATAAATATTGAGGTCTCTAGACTATCCTTTATTGATACATCTATGGGTATGAATTCATTGAAGATTTAATATTGTAATGACTAAAATCCGTAGATGTGGAAAAAAGTCTATTCTAAAAGAAATAATTTTAGCATACATATTTTAATATTTACACTTTTACATTATTTTAAATTTAGAAAAAAAAATAGTTTTGTCAAAACCATTCTTTTGAAAACAGGTTGACTTGGGTTTTGAAAACGAAAATAAAACGGGAGTCGCCACCAATCTTTTTTGATGAGGTGTGATCGGGTCACCTCGTAATTTGATTATTTTTAATAATATATTTAATTTATTAAAACAACAGTTTTGGTCTACGAAATTTAGAAAATGGGCTTGGGAGTCGGTTACGTGCGAGGTACGGTTAGCACCTTCGTCACGCCCAAACTTGGTACCTAATTGATTATTTAGTGTCTTAATGTCAAAAGTTGAAAACTGAGAACGAATTTAAAATACGATCCTTTTTATTAGTGTTGATTTTAAAACACTTGAATGAGTTGGAATAATCATTAAAGACCATCTCATCTCGAGGCGACGAAATGCCACATCCAGTAAGTTAGGACACGACACCCCGAATCCTTGAGAATAGGCCCGCCTTTTATTTAAAAGCACGTGTATTTTAATTTTAAAAGAATATTCGGTTATTTAGATTAAACGAGAAAAGACGAAACCCAGTAAGTTAGGGCACGATTTCTCGAATTTTTAAATACGGATTATTGTCATTATTAGAAATTCTTATCTCGAGGTAACGAGATGTCACACCCAATAAGTTAGGGCACAACGCTTTGTACTCTCGAGAATAAGCTTTTATTTTAAACTCATATTTTGTTTTAAAAGGATATTCCGTTATTTAGGCTAAACGAGAAAAGTCAAAACCCACTAAGTTAGGGCACGATTTTCTCGAATTTCCAAAACGCGAAATATTACCTTATTTTGAAAAATTTTCGATTTTTGAATATTAGCGAATACAACATGTAAAGGCATATATTTATTTTATTTGAAATAGAACGAAGCGATCTAAGTTGGATAAATATGTTGGGATTTAATTCGCACTGCGATGACATGAAATAAAAATGTACAATGAGCATGGAATAATAATACATGAATAAAATATTACACAAGTTAATGACAATGATAATATGAAAATACAGATAAATGAGTCATAGTACATGCAATGGCAATAATCTCACAACATACACCATTTAAATGCTAACATTAATAATCAAAGACCAATGAATTAAATAATATATAAATGAGTTTAAAATAAATATTATGTAAAAAGAAAATTAAAATAAGTAATATACAAAATATCTAAAAAATAAATGGTATATAAAAAAATAGATAATGCATAAAAAATTTGAAATTAATAATATATGAAAAAAAAATTAAATTAAATAATAAAACGATTTAAAATGAATAATACATAAAACAAGTTTAAAGTAAATAAAATATAAAGCAATTTAAAGTATATAGTTTATGAAACAATTTAAAATGATATATCTAAAATAATTTAAAACAGTTTAATATATGTAAAATTTAAAATAAAAAAATAAAAAAATCAAAAGTCCAAATTTACATGAATAAGAGCTTGATTGCAAATAAAAGAAAATTTTAGGGCCCAAATTCGAATAAAATAAACGTAAGTATATAAAAGGATTAAATTAAAATCTAAATAAATTTCAAAAGAGAAATTCGGATGAAAAAAATAAAGCAGAGGACTAATTTGAAACGCGTTGAAACATGCAAGGGGTTAACTGAGAAAATATCCCAAACTCCATTAAGTGTGCCACTCCCACTTCTGAATAGAGGGACTAAATTGAATGTGAAATAAAATAAAAGGGGCGAATTAAAAGAAATGAAAAAGGGTGGGACTTAATCGAAGCGCATAGCAAAAGCAGAAGCCCCGTTCGCGCAAATAACCCAAAATAAAAGGAAACATGCGGATCCCTTTGTGGAGCGGGTCGGGTCACACGGGTTCCACATCAAAACAGCGTCGTTTTAAGGCCACTGAAACAGGCCTTAAACGACGTTGATTCACTTATCTTATAAAAAACAAAATTTTTTAACAAAAAATTAGTCTGCTATTTTTTTAGCAAAAACTTTTGAAATCTCTCAAAACTTCTCAACTCTCTCAGACTCTCCCCCTGGCCGGCCTTGGTTCTGTTGTCGAACCATTAAGGTCGGCGACCGAAAGATAAAAATCGGCCCTTTTTAACCCTTTTGAAAAGGAAACTGAAGGCAAGGCCTTCCTAGCCTTAAAAGCCGAAAGGGAGGAGGCCTTTTAATCGTTCCTTAAGTCGACTTTGACGATGAAGGGGGAGATTCCGGTGATGGAGGCGCGGTATGAATCTGGTAAGTTCTCTTCTTTTCCTTTTTTATTATATTTTCGTTTGTAAAAGTTTGGAAATAGTAAAATAAAAAAAAAAAGAAAACGATAGTAAATAATAATAATAAAATAAAAACGAAATCAACGTTTTAATGCTTTTTTGCTTTTGATTTCTGATGAATCGAAAAAAAAAGAAGCTACAATGGTTTCGCTTTGATTTTTTATAACCGACTTTACAGATTCGATTTTGTTTTTTTCTATTTTTTTCTGTTATTTTTGTTGTTTTCCCTTTGTTTCTTGTGTTGTTGAGTGCTTCTCTCTTCCTTGCAGGTGTCAGAGGCGCGTGCGGAGGGACGATGCGTGTGGTGGCTGCTGACGTGCAGCTAGTCAGAGGCGTGGTGGCAGAGGAGGCTGCTGTGGCTAGGTTAATTTAGGGTTTTAGGAACCCTAAATTTTTCTGAAAAAAATTTAATGTTTTGGGCCTGTCGGGCCTTTCAGATTTTGGGTTGGTTTAATTTTGTAATTAGACTATTTAATGGACTGTTATTATTTTGGGTTTTAATTTTGTTATTTGGGTTGGGCCAAAATTGGCTACTACAGCTGCTCCTCTTTGAACTTTTTCGTGTAACAAGAATTGAGCAAAGACTTCAAAAGAGCCAATTTTGCCTAGTCTCGTCGAATCTTGACTTCTTTGGTGCGTCTGTTCTTCGAGTGGCCTCGCTTTAACCCACTGCATCTTCAAGGGTATAAGAATTAGTAGTTTCAATCTGCTTCTCTGCAACCTCAGAGTGATATGGGATTTGTGCTTTTAGTTTGCTTCGCTAAAATTTTAGGGAGATAAGACTTGTATCTTTGACCTGCTCCACTGCAACTTCAGGGAAATAAGACCTGCCATCTTCAGTCTGCTCCATTGCAACTCCAGGGAGATAAGACTTACATCTTCAACCTGCTCCACTGCAACTTCAGGGAGATAAGGTTTGTTTTAATCTGCTCTACTGCAACTTCAGAGAGATAAGATCTGTAATTTATCTTCAATCTATTCCACTGCAACCTCAAGGAAATAAGATCTGCTATCTTTAGTCTGCTCCACTGCAACTTCAGGGAGATAGGACTTGTATCTTCAACATGCCCCACTGCAATTTCAGGGGGATAAGGTTTGCAGCTTTAATCTGCTCTATTGCAGCTTCAGAGAGATAAGATTTGTAACTTTAACCTGCCCCATTGCAACTTCAGGGGGATAAGGTTTGTGGCTTTGATCTGCTCTACTGTAACTTCAGAGAGATAAGATTTGCTACTTCAACCTGCCCCATTGCAACTTCAGGGGGATAAAGTTTGTGGCTTTATTCGCTCCAATATAATTTCAGGGAGAAGAGATTTGTAGCTTTGATCTACTTTGATGGAACTTTAAGGAGATAAGAATTCAGAGAGAAGCGATTTGTAACCTCGATCTTCTCTGCTGAAACTTCAAAGAAATAAGGGTTGATCCTCAATGTAAACTCAGGGAGAAGGGATCTGTAGCCTCAACCTACTCTATTAGAACTTTGAGGAGATAAGCATTCAGGGAGAAGAGATTCGTAACCTTAATCTTCTCTGCTAAAACTTCAAAGAAATAAGGATTGATCCTCAATGTAAACTCAGGGAGAAAGGATTTGTAGCCTCAACCTACTCCACTGGAACTTCGAGGAGATAACAATTCGTAACTTTAAAGAAATAAGGATTGATCCTCAATGTAAACTCAGGGAGAAGGGATTTGTAGCCTCAACCTACTCCACTGGAACTTCGAGGATATGAGAATTCAGGGAGAAGAGATTCGTAACCTTAATCTTCTCTGCTGAAACTTCAAAGAAATAAGGATTAATCCTCAATGTAAACTCAGGGAGAAGGGATTTGTAGCCTTAACCTACTCCACTGGAACTTCGAGGAGATAAGCATTCAGGGAGAAGAGATTCGCAACCTCAATCTTCTCTGCTGAAACTTCAAAGAAATAAGGATTGATCCTCAATGTAAACTTAGGGAGAAGGGATTTGTAGCCTTAACCTACTCCACTGGAACTTCGAGGAGATAAGAATTCGTAACTTCAACCTGCCCCACTGTAACTTTAGGGGGATAAGGTTTGTGGCTTCAATCTGCTCTACTGCAACTTCAGAGAGATAAGATTTGCTATCTTCAGTCTGTTCCACTGTAACTTCAGGGAGATGAGACTTGTTTCGATCCGCTTCGCTCAGGAAGGCAAGATCTTCTATCTTCAATCTACTCCACTGCAAACTTAAGGACGCCAGACTGGTATCTTCGATCTGCTTCGCTTAGGAAGGCAAGATCTGCTATCTTCAATCTGCTCCACTGCAAACTCAGGGATGCTAGACTGGTATCTTCGATCTGCTTCGCTTAGGAAGGCAAGATCTGCTATCTTCAATCTGGTCCACTGCAAACTCAGGGATGCCAAACTGGTATCTTCGATCTGCTTCGCTCAGGAAGACTAGATTTGCTATCTTCATTCTACTCTGCTACAAACTCAGGGATGCCAGACTGGTATCTTCGATCCGCTTCGCTTAGGAAGGCAAGATCTACTATCTTTAATCTGTTCCACTGCAAACTCAGGGATGCCAGACTGGTATATTTGATCCGCTTCGCTTAGGAAGGCAAGATCTACTATCTTCAATCTTCTCCACTGCAAACTCAAGGATACCAGACTGGTATCTTCGATCTGCTTCGCTCAGGAAGCCAAGATCTGTGAATTCACTGATGTTGCTCTAGGGGACATGTCCTGTAAAATTAGTTTTATGTGTTTATGCTTATACAAAATGGTTAGGATGCAATGATCAGAATGAATCTAATGCTCCTAACTAATGTATTATGGACGACATTCACATGAATGTCGAATGTCATGAGAATGGTTTTTTACAATGATTAGGGTGCAATGATCAGAATGAATCGAATGCTCCTAACTAAATGTGTCTTGAATGATGATGTATGAATGCAAAATGAAATGATCCCTTTTTTTATGCTTAGTGTTGTCATTGCTCATCGTCCACCAGAGTTTTATAGCTGACGTATTACGTTGCTATCTCGCTTGGTTGGTACCTTTGCCAAAAAACTCAAAAAAACAATCGTATTTTACTCAAATGACCTGCCCCAATATAACTTCAAGGTCCATTCCATGGTACCTCTGGGACTTTAGGGCTTATACCATCTTCAGGCCCTCTCACTGCAGTTCAGGGGGGTATAGGATCTGTGTCATCTTCAATCCATCCCACCGCGACTTAGGGTAAATCAATTTGGCTTGCTACATCTTCCATTCCCTAGGTGTCATGACCGGATGTATATGAATGTCGAATTTCTTTGAGAATAATCCCATTTTAATGCTTGGGTTACTCATTATTTGTTGAGGCTATATCACCGACGCAATATCTTGCCTTTTTATTCAACTGATACTTTTGACAAAAAATCTTAACAGGTAGTCTCAATTTAGACTCCTTTCCAACCCTTAGTTCTAGTGAGTTTTGAACAATAGACCTGTGTTAGGTTCTCGTATCATTTAGAAACTTCTAAAGTAATATGCGAAACTCCTTTTATGAAAGTGTTATTAGTCCACTAATCGTTATTTCAATGCAAAATACTTGAAAAAGATCAGAATGATGGACGGATCAAAAATTTATTGGGAGTATTGCTCGAAACAAACAAGTTAATCAAAGTTAGCAAATGCAATAAAGAAGAAAGTTTATTAAGAGTATATTTTGAAAAGAATAAAGTAATCAAAGATAACAAACTCAAAATGGGTAAAATGGAAACTAGGTGCCCCAGATATCGCAGCCTGAGCTTCTCTGTACGAACCTCTTGAAGACCATTTTGAGCTCAATATGTGCTGAGGGGATCTAGAGTACTTTGTTGATGCCCCAAGACATAACATCTCTCTTTCTTATTAATTCAGAGAAAGCGAAACTACCGTATGCCTCATTTTCGATCAAAATTTGAGCTGCCCTTTTCGGGTTTTCCACTCAAATCCTCTTTGGTCTCAAAGCGCCCTTTGCGGGTTTTCGCCTTAGCCTCTCCTTTTTCTTTTTTCCTTTTCTTTTCTTTTCTTTTTATCTTCTTTTTTCTTTTTTATTTTTCTTTTTACTTTTTTATTGAAATATTTCCTGATTTGAACTCAGAGGATTAGGCAAGTCCTTGTTATCCCTCTCGGTCAAAATCAACGCTTTTTCAAAGAAGGTCTTCTTTATCACATAAGGTCCTTCCCAGTTTGGCATCCACTTTTCTCAAAAGTCCTTCTGTATGGGAAAGATCCTTTTTTTCAAAACTAGGTCTCCTTCCTGAAATTCTCTAGGGCGAACCTTTTTGCCATAATCTTCGATAGCTTTCTACCTCTTTTCTCCAATCAAGTTTACTTGATCATATCGAAATTAGATCCAACTTCATCTCTAACAAGAATTGAAGAGAAGAAACCTCAGCTTCGATGAGAAAGGCGTTGCCCCGGTGAGGTCCTAGCAAGCGTTCAACAAGTACAGATGCCAATCTTCATGAGCCTCAGTCATTTTTCCCGCAATCTTTTTTTACCATTCATTTTGGGGTGATACGGTGTTTAATCTTGAGCATACTGCAAACTTCTGAAGTTACGCTGTTGTTCAAATTGAATACATTATCAGATATGATCCTTTTTTGGGATTCTATATCAACATAAAAATCATTAACTGTCGCCTTTATGACATTGGCATATGAAGTAGCTTCCGCCCACTTGGTGAAGTAATCGACAACCACAGAAGTGAATCGATACCTGTCTGAAGCTTTTGGCATGATTGGCCCACTGCGATCCATGCCCCACATAGAGAAAGTCATATATTTTACTCATTCTTGGTAATGTGGGATCTGTTTCTCATCTTATTCTACCATCCTTAACAAATTAGGAAATGATCTACAGTCTCGATTGTCTTCAAAGTCCTGAGATCCCTCTAGACATATATCTTACTCAAAAGTAAACTCTGAGTCAGTAACAGCGTGGCTCATGTCGTTGATATCTAAGGACCTATTGTAGGTACGAAAGAATATTCAAAAGACAAATGAATTTAAGAATAATTATTTATGTGGTATGAGCATGAATGAAATAAAGGAATAAAAGAATATTTGCTCAAAATGAGATTCAAAAATGCATTTTCATTGAAAATATAAATATTGAACATAAGCCTATTTCACAAAAAGATTCTTATTGCTCCTAGGCTTAGAGCAATAAGGGTGTTTTGGACATTACTCCGAATTAGCTCTAAAAATACAGGGACCTCTTCCATAGTCCCATTGTTCAAAATACTCCCAAGTATGTAAGGGCTCGGAAACTTTGATTCCTCGGTTCACTGTTCAGATACGTCATTAATGTTTAAATTACCCAGTATCAGGTTTTGCACTAGAGCCCTGAACTTGATGTACTCCTAATCTCATCCCCCCATTCATCATGGTACTCACAATATTTATCCCTTTAACAGCCTGGTTGGGTAACAGATTTTCTACACCAGAGGGATCATCGAATTTTATAACTCCTATTTTGATGAATCTTTCAACCAGCTTCTTGAAAGTAAGGCAATTTTCTATTGGATGTCCTCTAATCCCGGCATGGTACTCACATCGAGCATTTGAGTCATACCATTTGGGGTATGAAGGTTGTATTGGTTTCAATTAGAAAGGGGCCACAACATGTGCGTCAAACAACATTTGGTACATCTCCCTGTACGAGATTGGGATGGGCACGAAATAGGGTTTCTCTGAGTTCAATTTTGGATTGAGTTCTTCTCTTGGGGAGACCAGATAACTGGTAATTGCCTTTTTTGGCTTGTTTACTATAAACGGCTTCGAATAGCCCTTGTTATACCCACTCGTATTATTCGCAACATTGTCTTTCCTCTTCGGGGCCTTTGAAGCCCACTCTCATTTTTCCTTTGTTTTTGCTAGGCCAAGAACAATAGGATTGACTCGATCATCACCAGGACCCATCAGAAAGTTTAGCAGTACCGAGGCATCAGTCTGATATTGGAATCCGATAATGACAGGTACCCCTTGCAGATGTACATCTGGTTGGGTCTGAACACTTATTGGAGTGCAACCGGAGGGATAAACGAAGTCTTCCTTATCATCCTCACTGTTGACTACTGGGCCTTTCTTCTTTTCAAGCCCTTCAGCTGATAATTGGGTTAATTAGCCCATCACATTCCTTTGGAATTCTAACATTTAATTCCGCATATCTTGTTGAATTCTGAACAATTGCTCTTGCATCTGTATTTTCATTTGCTCTATTCTCTCCAACCTTTGTTCCATGTTTTCTAGGTTAACTGAAATAATTTTACCTAATTAGGGTCCTTTTGTGAAAATCTAATGCAATGATGCAATGTAATGTAGATGCATGGAAGAAATGTAAAATAAAGGGATGCGTTGATTCTGAATTCAATTCCATTAAAACAACTTTTCTAGAAAACAAATTTCTTTACATAAAACGGATTACATATGCGGCCTTGCCCTCGTACTCCCGGTGAAGACATCGATCTTGTCCTTCATATCCGGACGCTATGGTCAAATCTTGCTAATTTTCCCAAAGATGTCTCTATTGTCTTCTTTTTCGCTTGATCCGTGTCACGACCCATTGCTCACTTATCCCCGCAATGCTCATAAACTCCTTTTAAAAAAGTTAAGACGTGACGGCTCTCAAATAATCCTTGTTAGCTTGAATCCTTGGGCAATGAAGCAAAGTCTTGTTTTCCTCTGCGGACTATCAGTCTTCTTTTGTTATGTTTACTTGGACCCTATTCTGACGGCCGTACTATATTCCACTATATCAAGAAGTTCGTTTTCCTATGACAAGCTCTTCTATTTAATAATCGAATAAGAATCAACACCTCCTTTCTATGATGATGCGATGCAATACAATGCGATGCAATGCAATGCAATCATTAATAAAACAAAACACGTTAGCACAAGAAAAATAAACAACAAAATAGATTACCTAAATGGGTGACTACTAGGGTTTGGCGCGATTCTACCTAAGGCGGGCTCTTAAGACTCACTATATGCGGTTCAGTTCTAAAGTAAGGGTACCTGAACCAGTAGATTCCTCGATCTTCACCCGTTATAGGTTTATATAGACCGAGTTCGATTCAGGGGGATACATTTCCCTATAGCCATGCGGAGATGAAAATCTCACGAAGACACAGGTACGGATGTATCCCGGAAGCAGTCCACTAGCCCATGCATAGGTGAAAACCTTACGAAGGCATAGCTCTTCACTCCCACTTAAAAGGGGTAAGATCAACCGATCTATGCGATGCAACATGTGAAGATAATTCAACAGGCTTAACACATTATGATAAAGACCACAAAAAATGACGAACGCAACAAAAAACGTGAATTCAAATCAGATTTTTAAACTTCGACAAAAGACAGAAATTAATCAATTTATGGCCTGGCTCTCTTATTGAAGTCCCCAGCGGAGTAGCCAAGCTGTCGAAACCATTCTTTTGAAAACAGGTTGACTTGGATTTTGAAAACGAAAATAAAACGGGAGTCGCCACCAATCTTTTTTGATGAGGTGTGATCGGGTCACCTAGTAATTCAATCATTTTTAATAATAAATTTAATTTATTAAAACAACAGTTTTGGTCTACGAAATTTAGAAAACGGGTTTGGGAGTCAGTTACGTGCGAGGAAGGGTTAGCACCCTCGTCACGCCCAAACTTGGTACCTAATTGACTATTTAGTTTCTTAATGTCGAAAGTTAAAAACTGAGAACGAATTTAAAATACGATCCTTTTTATTAGTGTTGATTTTAAAACACTTGAATGAGTTGGAATAATCATTAAAGACCATCTCATCTCGAGGCGACGAAATGCCACATCCAGTAAGTTAGGACACGGCACCTCGAATCCTTGAGAATAGGCCCGCCTTTTATTTAAAAGCACGTGTATTTTAATTTTAAAAGAATATTCGGTTATTTAGATTAAACGAGAAAAGACAAAACCCAATAAGTTAGGGCACGGTTTCTCGAATTTCTAAATACGAAATATTGTCATTGTTAGAAATTCTTATCTCGAGGTAACGAGATGTCACACTCAATAAGTTAGGGCACAACACTTTGTACTCTCGAGAATAAGCTTTTATTTTAAACTCGTATTTTGTTTTAAAAGGATATTCCGTTATTTAGGCTAAACGAGAAAAGTCAAAACTCAGTAAGTTAGAGCACGATTTTCTCAAATTTCCAAAACGCGAAATATTACCTTATTTTGAAAAATTTTCGATTTTTGAATAATAGCGAATACAACATGTAAAGGCATATATTTATTTTATTTGAAATAGAAAGAAGCGATCTAAGTTGGATAAATATGTTGGGATTTAATTCGCAATGCGATGACATGAAATAAAAATGTACAATGAGCATGTAATAATAATACATGAATAAAATATTACACAAGCGAATGACAATGATAATATGAAAATTCAGATAAATGAGTCATAGTACATGCAATGGCAATAATCTCACAACATACACCATTTAAAAGCTAACATTAATAATCGAAGACCAATGAATTAAATAATATATAAATGTGTTTAAAATAAATATTATGTAAAAAGAAAATTAAAATAAATAATATACAAAACATCTAAAAAATAAATGGTATATAAAAAAAATAGATAATGCATATAAAAATTTGAAATTGATAATATATGAAAAAAAAAATTAAACTAAATAATAAAACGATTTAAAATGAATAATACATAAAACAAGTTTAAAGTAAATAAAATATAAAGCAATTTAAAGTATATAGTTTATGAAATAATTTAAAATGATATATCTAAAACAATTTAAAACAGTTTAATATATATAAAATTTAAAATAAAAAAACAAAAAAATCAAAAGTCCAAATTTACATGAATAAGAGCTTGATTGCAAATAAAAGAAAATTTTAGGGTCCAAATTGGAATAAAATAAACGTAAGTATATAAAAGGATTAAATTAAAATCTAAATAAAATTCAAAAGAGAAATTCGGATGAAAAAAATAAAGCAGAGAACTAATTTGAAACGCGCTGAAACATGGGAGGGGTTAACTGAGAAAATATCCCAAACTCCATTAAGTGCGCCACTCCCACTTCTGAATAGAGGGACTAAATTGAATGCGAAATAAAATAAAAGGGGCGAATTAAAAGAAAAGAAAAAGGGTGGGACTTAATCGAAGCGCATAGCAAAAGCGTAAGCCCTGTTCACGCAAATAACCCAAAATAAAAGGAAACACGCGGATCCCTTTGTGGAGCGAGTCGGGTCGCACGGGTTCCACATCAAAACGGCGTCGTTTTAAGGCCACTGAAACAGCCTTAAACGACGCCGTTTCACTTATCTTATAAAAAACAAAATTTTTTAACAAAAAATCAGTCTACTCTTTTTTTTTTAAAAAAAAAAACACTTTTGAAATCTTTCAAAACCTCTCAACTCTCTCAGACTCTTCCCCTGGCCGGCCTTGGTTCCGTCGTCGGACCACCGTGGTCGGCAATCAGAAGATAAAAATGGGCCATTTTTTAACCCTTTTGAAAAGGAAAACGAAGGCAAGGCCTTCCTAGCCTTAAAAGTCGAAAGGGAGGAGGCCTTTTAACCGTTCCTTAAGCCGACTTCGACGATGAAGGGGGAGATTCCAACGACGGAGGCGCGGTATGAATCTGGTAAGTTCTCTTCTTTTCCTTTTTTATTATATTTTCGTTTGTAAAAGTTTCGAAATAGTAAAATAAAATAAATAGAAAACGATAATAAATAATAATAATAATAATAAAATAAAAACGAAATCAACCTTTTAATGCTTTTTTGCTTTTGATTTCTGATGAATCGTAAAAATAAAAAAAGAAGATACAATGGTTTCGCTTCAGTTTTTTATAACCGATTTTACAGATTCGATTTTGTTTTTTTTTATTTTATTTTTCTGTTCTTTTTTTTTCGTTTTCTCTTTGTTTCTTGTGTTGTTGTGTGCTTCTCTCTTCCTTGCAGGTGTTAGAGGCGCGTGCGGAGGGACGGTGCGTGTGGTGGCTGCTGACGTGCTGCTAGTTAGAGGCGTGGTGGCAGAGAAGGCTGCGGTGGCTAGGTTAATTTAGGGTTTTAGGAACCCTAAATTTTTTTGAAAAAAATTTAATGTTTTTTGCCTGTAGGGCCTTTTAGATTTTGGATTGGTTTAATTTTGTAATTGAACTATTTAATGGTCTGTTATTATTTTGAGTTTTAGTTTTGTTATTTGGATTGGGCCAAAATTGGCTACTACAAGTTTCGCATGGCTTATGATGAAGACCCACAAATTAAATAATATATAAAGCCATGAAAATGAAAATTCTTCCCACCACACTCTCAAATAAAAGGAAAGAATATGAAAGCACCCTAATAAGCTAATACCATATTAAAAGTTGCTAGATAGCTCATGGATCCATCACCAATGCAAGCTTTATCACAATCTCCTTCATCTCTTTCTTCATTATTTCTGGATTATTATTGGAAAATTTAACCTTTTGCTTATACCCCTACCTAATATCAACTGTAAGGAATTTTGAATTAAGATGCATTTATTTATTTTGTAATTACGAAATTAATTTAGGTCTAGTTCTCTTCCAATCCCATCTATATTATTATTTTTTGTTGTTGAGATTTAATTTTAAAATAAAATATTAAAACAATTGTTTAATATTTTAAATAGTAAATAAGTATAACCGATCTCGAGTTAATGACTCAAGCTGATAGTTCAAACAGGCTGAACAAGCTTACCTGAAATGATACCGTGAAAACCAAGCCAACTTGCTTAATTTTTATGCATTTATTATTAAAATATTCAAAAATTGGTAATTTGGAAGAATCATATAGTAAAAATTTACTTATTTGAACAAACACATTATGTTTGCTGAATGTCACAATTCTAATCTATTAAAATAAAAAAACTGAAAATAAATATTAATAGTTTAATATCTCTATAACATTGTTTATAATTTAGGGATTTAGGTTTTTTCAAAAGTATTTTTATTTTTAATTAAAATTAATGGCTTTGTTGAACAAAAGTCAAAGAATAGACTTCTTTATATAATATATATTAAGCTTGATATAGAAAACAAAAGAGACTCAAGAATTTATAATGGTTTGATCCGAATTAGTTATATCTACTATTTTAGTTTATTACAATTAAGGATTTCTCAAATTCATTATATTTGAACCTTTCAAGGATAATATTTAATCTTGACAAAATACTATCTTTTCACTAGGCAAGATAAAATCACTCCCTTTAAGATTATCTACCCAAAATCTTAAGTAATCCATTACAAAGATGAGATATAAGAACAAGGATTAAAGACACCTCTTAAAGAAAGATATTACAATAATAAAGTTCACTCAATAGCAAAAGAACACTTGAAAAGAATAAGAAAAATGGTTATTCAAGTGTGTGTATGAAAAACAAAATGAATATCAATGAAAAGGTTGGATTTTAGAGCAAATGGCCTTACAAACTTGTCTCTTGTCTTCAACGTTAAGCTATTGACTTGTAGTTATGCCTTCTAATAGCCTTGGAGCCATTTGAAGACATTAGGGGTCAATTAGAGTTGTTGCTACAATTAATTCGTGCATTACTTTTAGATTGCAAACTACTTGTATCGATAAAAGTGGACTTATACTGATAGAAGCCCTGAAAATTATGACAATTCGAGCCATGAGTATCAGTATATGTCTACTTATATTAGTAAAAGTTTGAAGGTTTTAAGGGTTCAGACTTGTACCAATAGTTGTATCGGTAGAAGGTGCAGGGGAGATAAAAAATTGCTCATTGACTTGGTTGTATCAATATAAGTCCCTTTAAGTATCGATAAAAGTCTGATGCTTGGCTTGGAATGCTCTTTGACATATTTCTACTGGTAGAATGCAACCCAAGTATCGATACAACTAGGGTTATATAAGTAGAAGGGTTCCCAAGTATCAGAAGAAGTGTGAAAGGATTCTCGGGTTGCTCTCTAACTTAGTTCTACTGATACTTGTGTGGCCATGTATTAGTAGAAGTCTACCAAAGTTGTAAAATTTGTTTTGAATCAAAGTTTTTAAAAGCATTTTATCATTTTAAGTTTCTAAACACTTTAAAAATAAGTTTTATATCAATTGATTGCAATTTAGAAAAAGAAAATTTATAATTTAACTTTATTATATCAAAACATTTTACAAAGTAGATCTAACTATTTGGATTTAAGAAGTAACTTTTATTATTTATTATATTACTATATTGATGTTAGACTAGAACTTTATTGTTTGTATTAAATTTTGATTATTAGGAAATCTTTTATTTAAACTAAAATTGCAATTTGTGTACATTTTCATTATGATTTGAATCACACTTTCAATAATGAAAAAGTAATAATTGGCATTATAAAATAGATGTAATAAAATTTAACATCTTGTTATTTTCATTATATTAATAACTAAATGTTTTAAAATACATAGTTAAAATTTCATTATTATTTTCGTTAAATTTAATTATGATTTGAAGTTTTGTAATTTCAAAATAATTAACATATTTTAATTCAATGTAATATATTTTATAAAGTGTAGGCATCTAACAAGAACATATTATATGTCATGTTTTTATTGCTTAGTAGGATAAAAAAAACAAAATTAATAGTTTAGATATTATTTTTTATAAAAAAAATTAGCTACCTAAATGAAAAAAAGATAAAATATAAGGACTAATATTACATTTAAGCCTAATATACATCGCCATTTCCTACATTTTAATTTTTTTTAAGAAAATTGTTTTGATTAGCAATGTATTAATGTTAATTGAAAAATTTATTATATTCCTTGGCGCTGCCGTTTCCAATTAGAATAGAACGAGAGACAAAGACCAAAGGGAAAAGGCCGAGAAAGACCACCACCCATTATTGAATTTATATATTTGCCGTGAAGAGAGTGAAAACATTCATTGCATCAAATTTCATTGTAAAGTTGTTACCCTATCTACCTCACATAGCTGCAATTCTGAAAACCAAAATTTTGTTATTCATATATATATTTGGGAAAATAATTTATTTGGTCTTAATCTAAAAAAATTGTTTTAATTTTTACCAAATTATTTTAAAATAAATTAAAAATTTAATATTTGTAAATTTATTAATATGATATACACGTACATAGTCACGCCAATAATTAATTAGTAAAAAATTAAAAATTTTAAAAAGATTTTTAAAAAAGTATAAAAATTATTTTTTAATATTTTTAATTTTTAAAAATTAATTAATTAATAATATGAAATACACATGAATGTCATGTCAACAAAGTCAATATAGGTTAATTTTTTCATCCATTTTAGAGTGATTTGATAAACAAATCAAATTTAAAAATTAAAAGAGACAAAAAAAATTAAATAGAAGACTAAAATTAAATTTATAAAAATTAAGTTCAAAAACCAAAAAAAAAAAAAACAAAAATCAAACATGTATAAAAAGAGAAATGGTGGTACTAAGTTAAATACTGTGGGGAAATATTAAAAACCGATACTCATTTGTACAATGCTGACGCTGTTCCTTAATGCAAAATCACAGCAATTGCCAAAAGAATAAAGTAAATAACTGGGCACATTTGGATAATGGTGGAAGAAAGATATTGTTTCCGAATAAGACAAGGTTTGAATTATCAAAAACAAGATAATAAAGAAATCCCTGAGAGAAAAAATTGATAATGATAGCAGTGATAGTAAAATTTATCTGCAATTTGCAGTCATTATTGTCTCGTTTCAATCATACAAATATTGAAAACCTGTTTGCATTTGGAAAATGCAGAGTAGATAATTATCATAACAACAAGGTTAAAATAGTGACTTGATATGGTTGTCTAAGCCATTTTCACCTAATTTTTTAATCAATTCTACTTATTCATATCTTAACAAGTGAATTAATAGGTAAGAGATAACTGATTTTTTTTTTTATAAAAATAAGTTTTAGCTAGTACATAAATTAATTAGGGTAAATTATATTTAAGATTATTAAACTATCAATAAATTTGTATTTTAATTATTTAATTTTAAAAAGTTATAAAATAGTCACTGAATTATTTGAAAATTTCATTTATATCATAAAATATTCGAATGCTTTTATTTAAGGCATTGCACTATTAAGGGTTTTTTTTTTTTTTTAAGTAGAGTTAGCGGGTTTTAAGCGATAATTCGACAATCAATACAGTGGATCAGTACCTATTGACAAATAGAACATATCTTAAATCTAAGTCGATCCAACGATCAATGTTGAAGATCGAAGAAGAAAACTATTTAGATTTTGGATTACAAATTTGTAACATTCAAATGTTGGTTCATGAAAAAAAAAAAAGAACTATAGAAGTGAAAGAGAAAGAAAACTTTCGATTGGTGCAAACAGTGTGAATAAAAAAAAACCATACAACAACATTTTTAGTAGTCTAATGACTCAAATAAAAACTTTTGAGTAATTTAATTACTATTTTGTAAGTTGAATAACTAAAATATAAATTTATTAATAATTACATCAACTAATTAAATTCTATCCTCGATACTATGCTTTAAAAGTAAATCA
The DNA here is from genome assembly GCA_025503065.1 of Gossypium bickii. NCBI lineage: Eukaryota > Viridiplantae > Streptophyta > Magnoliopsida > Malvales > Malvaceae > Gossypium > Gossypium bickii. The sequence continues at coordinate 31,727,977 of CP106712.1, forward strand.
TTACTAGCAAAAAAAAAAAAAAAAACTTTATTTTGAGAGATCCGTATACAAAAGCAAATATAAAGAGTATAAAACCATATGTATCAATGAACTTTAAGGAACATGTGGCATACACGTCTAATAGTAGCTGTGAATGATGAAGTGTTTTCAATAACAAGGACATATGTTTTGTATGGGGCAGGGCATGTAGGACTGCACAGGCCAAATCAATTACAATTTTCTGGTCAAAAAGCTTCCAACTTATGTCAATTTTTACAAGCAACATCCTCAAAACTTTTTCACCAAATGCTCCATTCCTTATCATTAAATTTACAACCAAATGTAAACTGTGATGTGATCCTCATAAAAGTCTCCATGTGAGAAAGTTAAAGCATTTTGGCCCAACCTTACCACTTGAAGAACCAAAACTAAGGACACTACCCAACAAAGCAGCAGGCAGAGGCCTGCATACACCAAGGTACAGATGAAACAACATTTCCCACGACATATCTCTTGTTTGGTAGCTAAGAAAATATACAATCCTTACATATTTCCCACAAATAATTGAGATAATTTTACCACTCTAATCTGATTAGAAAGAGAGAGGAAAGGGCAGAAGCATTGTAGCAGTCAATTTATCAACTCCCTGACAAAAACAAAACTGCAGCTAGGTGATATTTTCACCATTTATTTTACTCGTAAATTTCGGAGGAATCAAGGATTGTTTAGTGCTAAGAATGCCATTCAATCACAATAGCAATTTATACAAGGGAGAGCACTTAAAAAGTATTGGTGGCACCCCATCTTTTTTATAAAATTCGTCGCTGAGAATCATTATACGTAATGACATGTCGACATTTGTTTCACACTGAAATGGAAAACGCTACCTTGTTTGCTAGATATGGAAGTTCAGCTTTCACATCCATGCGAGTATTCATGGTTTTTGAGAGAGTTGAATGCTAAAATGTACCCATGACTATAGGATAGGATTGAATCATAAACTATATTTCCTAATTTGCAGCTGTTTTGTTGCTGCCAATTGTTATATTATTTGTTCCATTTGAACTCATAAATCATATTCTTCCCGAGGACTAAGAGTGGATCTCACTCGTAAATCTTAACCTGGGATTGGGTCAGCCACCTTGAATGCAAGAACATCTTCCATCACTCATCATAAATTCCAAACCGACAGAAAACATATTGAAAATGACAGGGAATAAGGCAATTGTTAAAGTAGTGAGTGAAGATATGATATTTGTGGAGGGTGAGTCAGTTAAGGGGGTAAGTGACCCAATAAGAGAAACAAATGGGAAATGGGTCAGAAAAGCACTTGTTTCCTAATGCAAAGACACTGATGACTTCACAAATTGATTCACAAGAGACACGGCTACGGAGCCCCACCACCCTTTTGTCTCTTTCTTCCTACAACCAGCCCTTCCCAGCCAGCAGCGGTCACTAAATAAAAGCTCTCCGACTCACCGAACTGTCTCTTTCGACCCTTCGTTTCTCTTCCTCTTTTCCTTTTTTTATTCCTTTTTAGATAACCTTGTAAGTCACGCACATCTACACACACCCCTCATAGCTGCTGCAACCTTTCACATATTAACTGTCTATTATTTTTCAAGTAATTGGAAATAATGTTTCATAAATTGGTCAGGTCTATCTAAAATATTAATATATTTTATATTTATTCAAATTTGACTCAATTTGAAATATAAATCTAAAATTTTATCTTAAGTCCGTTCATATTTATAAATGGTTAACTCAAACCCATTTTAAAATTACTCATATTAATTTTTTAAAATTTTAAAAATATATATTTATATTATTTTTAATTTAGTATTTAATAATTTATATATTTTTATTCATTAAAATTTTATATATAATCACCTTAACTACTTTTAGTGTTTACATCATAATAGTAGTACCACTATATATTTAATTTTTATATGTAATAAATTGACATAACATAAAACATTATTAGCTTAAAAATAAGTTGGGTCGGGTCGGACTCGGGTTTTGAATGTTCAAGTCCGAGCTTGGCCTACATTTTAAATGGGCCTAATTTTTTTGTCTAAATTTATTTTTCGGGCCTAATATATTTACCCAAATCTCCTCAATTTTTGGGCGGACCTTTGGACTTACACGGATATCCCAAGTCATAAACAAGTCTAGCTATGTCCCAAACTTCCTACCTCTTTTATTTTTTGGGCTTTTTTATTCAAACCATCTTACAAGAATCATTTATCCATCGGAAAAAATATTTTATCTTTTGAAAAGTCACAGTGTTTACATTTTTCTTTTAATTTGACAATTATTCCTTTTTAAGCTAAATTTAGTTATTAATATTTCAAAAAGAGTGAAATCAATCTTTTTAAGAGAAATTATAACTAAAACATCAATTTTTAACAGTGTTGATGATAAGGAACCGACAACGAAATAAGATCACAAATGATACCAAATGATAAAAAACGGGTGCGGAATAGAATCGTAAGTTTATCCAAGTCTCAAATTTGGCCTATGACTCTAGACGAATAAGAAAAACTTGGAGTTTTGACACAACCTAAAATGCAAATAAATCCAAGTTAGATCTAAGAATTAAAAGGCAACGATTAAAATAAATTATTAAGATAGAAAAAAAAAGAACAATTAAATAAATTAAAGATTTGAACAATTAAACAATAATAAAATAAAGAAGAAAATAAGATAGATGGAAAAGATGGAAAGTGGCATGTAGAAGCCCTAAGGAGCCTTGAAAACAAGATGAATCCATAACCCCCTTCAAACGATTCTAATTTTTCCTCCAAGAAAGAAAACTTGGCAAGAAAAAGCTTGAAGATGATCATCGCAATCTGGCAAAATTGTTAAAACACTTTTAAAAGAAAACTCAAAGAGAATTTTTATTAACTTAAAGTGAATAATGAATGAATTGGTTGTTGATTGTGTACAATGAAGAGACATTTATATAGGCTGGCTAAGTAAATACAAATAAAACTCTTAAACATACTGAAACTCTAATTAATCTAAGCAAGAAAAAAATTTGAACTAAACTTAAAAAAATTTGAACTAAACTTTTTTATTGACATAAAACTCCTAAATAACTTAAAGTACTTAAAAATAACCAAAACTTGAAATAAATAAATAATGAAATAATAAGAGCTAATAAATACAATATTGGACTTATATATAATAAAAAATAAACCTAAAAATCGAACCAATATAATTTAAACTCGAATTAAAAACCTGGAACTCATAATTTTCGTAATAATCTCATCTAGAAATTTTGCTCGTGCAATCTTCACTAAAATAGTCATAACTTGAGCTCCCTATCTCAAAATTTAGTGATTCAAAGTGCATTGCGAAGCTAAGAGATGACTTTTCAACTGCAATGCAAACTTCTAAGCTCATAAATGTCTGCATTTGATCTAAAAATTCATCGCAAGTTGACTAATCTTTTCAGCTTGAAAATTGGTAGCTTGATTGAATTGACTTTAATAAATTTCACCTATTTCATGCATGTATCATTCCCCTTTTACTTGAAAAGATTCATACTCACATATTGTCTTTGATTGAATCTTGGTTTGATTTGCTTGACCTTTGACCTTGTTATTGGGCCTTTGTAACACCCCTAACCCGTATCCGTCGCTGGAGTAAGGTTACGAAGCATTACCGATCAATACACAATATAAAACATACATTCTCATAAATCATTCAATAATCACTTTGTCTCTTATAAGGGCTTACGAGGCCTTAAAGATGCTTTAGAAGTGGTTCGGGACTAAACCGATAACATACGAAAATTTTGAAAAACTTAGAAATATTTCAACCATACAGGGGTCACATACCCGTGTGAACAGGCCGTGTGCCTCACACGGCTCCAAACACGCCCGAGTTTCAGTCCATGTGAAAACAGGGCGTACATATTGACTTGGGTCACACGGCCAACCACACGCCATTGTGTCTAGCTCGTGTGCCCTTCGAAGTGGCCACACACGCTTGCGTGCCAGGCCATATGCTAGGCCGTGCCAAACCTTAAGGTATACTAACTTATGCAACATGGCCAAGTCACACGCCCGTGTGCTAGGCCGTGTGCCAATTAGGGGGGTATACTGACTTGTACCATATGGCTAGTCACATGCCTGTGTGTGAGACCGTGTGGAGCATACTGACTTCAATTCAATTTCAATAGTAGGGGACACACGGCCATGTAACATGACTGTGTGTCACACACAGCTGAGACACACGTTTGTGTCTCTGCCCGTGTGGAAAAAAATAGGCCATTTGCAAGGCCAATTTTCCACCCCAACTCATCCTCATTTAAACAACCAAAATGGTACCATTTCATCATACAATTAAACAACCAAAATCATCAACCAAATGCACAAGTCATACTATATCCATTCCAACCGAATTCAATATTCAATTCAATGCCATTTACCTAATCAAATACTTATCAACTGAACTTCTAAAATCATACTTCATCCAAGCATTTCTCAAGCACTTATACTTCACAAATCAGTTAACCATTTGAGCAACTATAAAACCATAACCATATTTGTAACAACCCGATTTAGGGGCTAGTCGAAACAGTGGTTTCGAAACCACTAATCTGAGGTCAGAGAAAATTATTTTAATATTATTTTATGAGTTATAGCATGATTATATAGGTGCATGAAAATTTTGGTGCTTTAATTTTAGCGATTGCATGCTTAATTGTGAAAAAGGACTAAATCACATAAAGTGCGAAAGTTTTATTTTACAAGCTAAAGGTGTCTAAAAGCCATAGGATATTAATTGGAGGCCCTTAAAGTGAAATTAGACCCTTAGAAATAGGGTGGCCGGCCATAGGGGACAAAGACTTGATAAATAAGTCAAAGTTGGTAGGAATTTGGTGACTAAATTGATGTTTTGTAATAAAATAAAGAAAAGAAAAATATCACCTTTTCTCTCCATCTTCACCAAAAATTAGCAGCAAAATAGGGGTTTGAGAGTTCAAAAATTTCAGCAAGCTTTTCTCCTTACAAGTAAGTGTTTTGATGATCATTTCTTGATAATATTTGTACTTTTGGAACCCCTAAAGCTTAAGCTAGCTAAAGAGGGGACTATTTTGCAAAATGGTTGAAAGTTTAGAGTTTTTCCATGTGAGCATTTATGTTGTTTGCTGCATTTTTATGCAAGAAAATGAGTCTTAGTTGTTAAATAAATAACTTTTGTGAAATGTGTTGCCATGAAAAACACCTAAAAGGACCTTTTTGTAGAGGTTATAAAATAGGTGTTGAAGGTGTGAAATAATGAATATTGAGGATTGTCATAAGAGTAATAAATGTTCACCTAGGCTCGTTAAAGAAAGAAATTTGGTTAGAATTGATTTACGAGCCTAGGGGTAAAATGGTCGTGAAAGTCTAAAGGCAAAATAGTAATTTTGCCAAAATATGATTATTGAGATGTATTGATTAATGTAGTAATTAAATGAGCTAATTTGTTATTATAGATCAAGAAGATCGAGAAATTAAACTTGAACGAGGAAAAGGCCAGGTATCGGACTAGATCGGTAATTTGGCCTATTTTAAAATCGAGGTAAGTTTGTGTGTAATAAATTCAACATAATGTTATTAAGTTTCTAAATGTTTGATATTAGTGATGTTGTATAATACTTCTATGAATTTGAGTAATGATGTTGAATGAGAAAATGATGAGAATTATGATGTGGAAGTCCCGGTTGGACTTTAATAAATGAGAGAATAATATCATCAAGACTTGAGATAGGTAAGGTCTCGTATAAGACCATGTCTGGAACATGGCCTCGGCATCGAATTGAGATCTTGTATAAGACCATATTTAGGATATGACATCAGCATCAAATATGAGAATCGTATAAGACCATATCTGGGATATGGTTTCGTCAATCGATATGAGATCCCGTATAAGACCATATCTTGGTTATGGCATCGGCATCTAGAGGTGACCCTATGTAAGACCATATCTGGGATATGGCATTGGCGTCGTATTCATGTGAATGATGATGATTATGTATCTTCGAGTATCCCAGGTGAATCAATATGGTAAATAGTTAAGCTTATAATAGATATGAGATTTGTGCTAAATCTATGTGATGAAGTGATACAGGTACATGTGAATAATTCACGAGAAATGTTTACTATATGTGACATGACATGTAAATGGGTAAGCGTAAGTTGGAGTAAGTTATGACATTGTGCTTAAGACTTTGTGTTTTTATTCAATGCCATGGATAGATAGCATTATGAGCTTTTATGTTGCTATTTATTTCATGCAAACTTACTAAGTTTTATGCTTACCCCTCTCATTTCCCCTTTCCTTGTAGTATCGCCAAGCTAACTCGGGGATCATAGGACGTCGGAGTTCAGATTCACACTATCAACTTCTCTTTGGTATAGCAAAGTTAGATTTATTTTGAGTATGGCATGTATAGCAGTTGGTCATTTTGTTATGTCATATTTGTTAACCAAAGTGTGAGCTATTAATGTTGTTCAATTCATTTTGTAAATGGTCATTGGAAATTGGCCAATATTTGACAAATTCATATATTCATTGATGATGAAATTCATGAAGTGTATGCTTGTGTGGATGTCCTGATTTGAGTTCTTAGAAGTGTCTTATGGTCATGATATATGTTGAATTGAATTGGTATAAGTGTGGTTGCCTTATAGGGTGGCAAATGGCTTGGTAGATAGCCTTACAATTATCCATACGGGTAGACACACGGGCGTGTGTCTAGGCCGTGTGTGACACACGGTCAGCCCCATGGGTGTGTTGAGAGGCTGTGTGTCCCCATGCATGCTAGGTTGATAAGTCAGAACACCCAGTAGTAAACACACCGGCTGAGACACGACCATGTGTCTCAACTGTGTGGGAGACACGGCCTAAGACACGGGCATATGCCCAGGCCGTGTGAAGTCTGCACTTGAAATTAGGAATTTAATTCAACACACGGTCTATGGACACTGATGTGTCTAATACTAACTATGATCACAATAAAGGCAAGAGCACCTATCGTTCAATAGTATAGTTATGGTAAGACCGGTAATATCGTATCCATAAGGATCAAGAGTACTAGTAATTACTATCTTTCTATTATCTAGCCTAAGAATTGGAATGATTTTGTTTTAAACTAAAACTAGTTAATTACGTGACAAAAAAAAAAAAAAGAATTAGGAAAATACTTTTTAGACAACTTATATGATAAAGGTAATATCTAAGGAAGAATCCACCTAGACTTCACTTATTACTTTTGATTCATATGATTTATTCACTTGACTTAATCCGTAGAAATCCCTGATTTATGTTAATATCTCTTTCAAGACTAAAAACAACTGACTCTAGGTTGATTAATTGAAATCTCTTTCTAATTAAAACCCCTATTGTCGCATTAACTCAATCTATGGATTCCCTTATTAGATTTGACTCTAATCCGGTAGATTTTCATCGCCCTATTTCTAGGGTTGCAATCAACTCCGCTTAACTATGTTGATATTCTCTTAAACTGGGACTTTTTCTCCACTAAATAAGCACATTCGACTTGAATCAATAACCTAAATTATCAAAACAAGAATAAGAACTCACAATTAAGAATAAGAACAAGTATTTATCTTATAAATCAAATAATAATAAGATCTGTCTTAGGTTTCATCCCCTTAGGTATTTAAGGGATTTAGTTCATACTGATAGAGGTAAACATCTTAAAATAGGGAAAACAACAAAACATAAGAAAACCCAAAAACTTTTAAAGAACTTGATGGGAGATCTTCAGTGTTGATGGATATCCTTCTCCTAAGTTGTTCCCGACGGCTGTCTTGGAGTATTTTCTGCCTTCTACTCGGTGTCCCCTTTTAGGTTGCCCCCTAGGGTGTTTATATAGGCTTTGGAATGCTTTTCTTGGCCCACAAGTAGCCTTTTCTGAATAGAATTAAACCTAGGGTTGGCTGGGACATGCCTGTGTGATACGCCCGTGGTGGACTCCTTCGGCCGTGCTCGATTCTGCTCGCCACACACGGCCGTGTGATCTGCCCGTGGACGATAGTCTAGGCCGTGTGATTTCTGATGTAGGCCCATTTTGTCCCATTTTGGCCTGTTTCTCGATCTTTTCGACTCCCTAAACTCTCCTTAGTATAAAACATGAAATTAAGGGATTAGGAGCATCGAATTTGTAACATCCCAGTTTAGGGTCTAGTCGGAATAGTGGTGCAAGACCACAAATCTAAGGGTTATGAATGAGCTTTTGAGGTTAATGCTATGTATGCATGCTAGTGTGAAAGTTCCATGAAGCAATTTTGAGAAATTGCTATTGAATTGTCCTAAAGGACTAAAATGCAAAAGTTGCAAAATATGAGATTCTAGAAGCTATTTGTGTGAAATAGCTTTAGAATATTAATTAGAGGTCCTTAATGAGCAATTTTCCCAAATTTTAGTTTTTGGACAAAATTGGGCATGGATAAGTTAAAATAGGAAGTTTATCAAAAAGGGCATTTTGGTCATTTAGTTATTAAATGATTAAAATAGGAGAAAAGATGACAAAAATTCACTCATCTTCTTCCCCACATTGCCGAAAATTTCAAAGGACCCATAGCTAGGGTTTGTTCATCTTTCAAGCTTGCTAGTAAGTGCAATCAAGTCGCGTTTTTGATATTCTTTGTATTTTTGAAGTCCTAGTTGCATGAGAAAGCTATTTTTAGCTATTTGGTAAGCTATGATGGATGTTCAAAAATATACATATGTATGACATGCATGTATTTCGATCTTTTATGGAAGAATATAAAAGCTTGATGTAGTAGAAACATCTTTGGCTAAGTGATTTTCCATGAAAATGCATGTAGGGACTAGTTTGTGCAAAACTTTAGTTTGGTCATACATGTGTGATTTAGTGAGAATTGATGAATGCTTTAGTTGAATAAGTGGTTTGGCTAAGCATGAAAGGCTAGAAAGTTGAATAAAAATCACTTTACGAGCCTTGTGACTAAAGTGTAAATATAAGAAAGTTTAGGGGCAAAATAGTAATTTTGCTAAAGTATGAGATATGAGTCAATTTAGTCAATGTGTGTATGGAATAAGCTGATTTATTTATTATAGATCAAGAAAGACAAAGCCCAGATCAAAACCAAGGCAAAAGCAAAGTGGTGGACTAAATTGCACATTTCTATACTTTTGAGTATCGAGGTAAGTCTATGCGTAAATAATGCATTTATACTTGTACATTCTTAATGCTAATTAGTGTGTAGCATGAATGAGAATGATTGAGAACCTATGTGGTTCAAGTGGAATGAATGTGGTAGATAGTGTGAATGTGTAGTGATAATGCTAAGTGGTGGGCTAAGTGCGATACTATATTAATGCTTAACGACGATGAGCTAGGCTGTGTACGATGCTTTTGTTAAGTATATTTATCTAGTGGGGCTAAGTGCGAGACCACTATGATTACCTTTGTGGTAGGCTAAGTGCGATACTACCTTACTAATGGGTTTTGGTGTGTTAAGTGCGAAACCACTGAGATATGAACTGTGTGGATTAGTTATGTGAACTAGCTGTGTGGTTGTTAAACCGAGTAAGGTAGCTGTGTGGATGTATTATTGATAAATAATGATGTATTGTATATTGTGTAAATGTGATATTGAATGCAGGGGTGCATTTCAATGGTTATGAGTAAGGGACTCATGATGTGTTGGAAATGTGGTAAGGAATAGAAAGAGTAAGCATAATGGTACATTATATGTTGGTATAATGCTAATTGTTATTTAGCTTATACTTTGATGCTTAATTGTTTATGTGTAAACTTATTAAGCTCAAAGCTTACTCCTTTTCTTTTCCTTTGTTTTATAGAGTAAAAGTGGTGAACCGAAAGACGAGGATCATTGGAAGATAACTCACATATCAGCACACTTTGGTACATAACTCAATGTTTTGTATATGGCATGTATAGGGGCTAGACAAGTTAGTGAATTTTTGTTGTATAAGGCTAAGATGTGCTGGCCTTTAGGTGGATAGTGTATTTTGTATAATGCCATAGTTGTTGGCTATTACATTATATGAAAAGATGTAGTTTCTATGTGATAATGCATTTCAATTTGAGTTGATTATGGATGTATGGTATCAGTGGTTGTTGTGAATGCTATAGGGGTGAGAAGAGCTTAGCAAATAGCTTTGTTATTGTCCATGTGGATAGACACACGGGCGTGTGCCTAGGCCATGTGTGAGACACGGTCAGTTTAGGGGCGTGTTACTTGGCCGTGCGTCCCCTGCATGTTGATATTTTAAGTTAGAATTGACCACAAGCTAGCCACATGGGCGTGTGGCTAGACTCCAGGCTGTGTGAGGTAAGTTAGTGTTCACCATGATTGGGAGGCACGAACGTGGCTTAGCCGTGGGGCATTTGGCAGAATGCTCGAGTTTTAAGCACGGTTTGAGAACATGGGCGTGTGTGACTTCACACGGGCGTGTTCTACTTTGCACGGGTGTGTGAGCCATGTTCAAAAGAGAAAATTTTTAACATTCGATAAAAGTTCCAGAATAGTCTCGAGAGCCCTCGTGTGTATGGGTGAGGCCTCGCAAGTCGAGAATGAGGTTACTGAGAGGACTAAAGAGAGTAGTTAATATGAGCCTAAGTGGCGATCAAGTGGTTTTATTTCGGTAACGCTTCGGGTTTGGTTCTGGCTTAGAACCCGGGTAAAGGGTGTTACAGAATTCATCAAATCTAATGAAAATTCATCCAAAATTAAGCCAAACATGGGGTTAAAATATGTATATATTATGGTTTATCAAATATCCTCACACTTAAGCCTTTGCCTGTCTTCAAGAAAACTCCTCAACTTACAATTAAAATTAACTTCCTTAATTCATAATCTTCATTAATAATATCTCATCATAATTCATAGATAATTCATACATGGATAATTTAACTAGAAGAGTTCTAAAGATTCAAACAATCTAAGTCATAAAATTTTTATAGCACGAAAACATAGGTGTTTCCCCTTACCTAAATAATTACCTCTGATTCAAAATCGACAAGAATTTACATCATCACTAAAGATTCACTCAAATCACTCAAAGTGTTTAAGGTTCAAATTAAGCGCTCAAAAGTCAAACATGAAGAGTTAATCCCATAGGCTTGCATGAAAATCAAATCTCCACCATTATAAAATGAGATGATACACAAATTAAAAGGTCTTAAAAAGGGTTGTAACGGGGCTTGGGTTTAAAGGTGTGGATAAAGGCTGAATTAGAGGGTTAGAATCAAGATTAAATTAACCATTTACCTAACTAGAAAATAACTAATACTGAATAATTATATTGATTGAAAACTTATCACTAATAATATGAACTTCTTCTAAAGATGTGAAATTAACAGTTTAAGCTCATAACACTAATGATGAATAAATTTCCAACTTTTTTTTTAAGAATAAGAACATACAATAATAAGATAGAATTTAACAATTGAAATAGAGAAAATAGTTAGGCAACTGATCAAATAAAATCTCGACTTAAGGGGTCAAAGGAGGAGAAGTAAAAATTTGGTTTTGGGTTAATATTAATGGGTGAGTCAAGAAATGATTTTTTAGTTTAAAAAGGTTTCACTAGGGGTTAATTATGAAGGTAGGCTTTTTAGTGGAATAAGTGAGTTAAAACCTAGGTGCCTTTATCATCTCAGCATATTAAATCAAAAGTATGGTCTCGACATGTATAATCGAAGCAAGTTCTAGAATAATAGATCAATATTGACACGCTCATAATTAAAAAAGTGAGCAAGAAAAGTATATGCTCTAAAAGGCTCAAGATCTCATAGAAATTATGGTTTTTGATGTCAACCTTGCAAATTTCAAACTTCAAAGTAATATTTAAGATTAGGGAAACAACCTAATAAATTTTTAATTCTGAAAATAGACTTATCATGCTTGATTCTCTAATGTCTTAAAGTTTAAACTATCAATGCACAATTATCTATGACTTAATCCAAGACATATCAATAAAAAATCATAAATCAATAGAAGTTTCATTCTAATAGTAAATATGAGAAAGTTACTTAAGGACAAGGCATAATTCAGTATTGTTGACACCTCCCCACACTTAAGATGTACATTATCCTCAATGTACAAAAATAAATATCGACAATATGAAAATCATAAGGTAGGGAGAGAAGTGAACTGTAACACCCCATATCCGAGTCTAAAGCTGAGACCGGATATGAGACATCATTATGCTTGAATTTTCTTAAAACATGCACTTACAGGCTGTAAAATTTTGTTTCGAATTAAATACTTCTCTTTCTTAGTCTAATCATACATTTCATGGACCTACGAGGCCTTAAACACGTATCTGAAAGCTTTCGGAACTTAATCGAAAACTTTTCTTTAAAGCAGGGGTCACACGCCCATGTGGCCTGGGACACGCCCGTGTACCCCTTAAACACGCCCATGTCTTCCAACCGTGGTCGACACTGACTATATTTGTAACACCCCATACCCGAGTCTGAGGCTAAGACTGGATACGAGACATTACCATGCTTAAACTCGCTTAAACATGTACTTACAGACTGTAAAATTTTGTTCCGAAATAAAAACTCTTCTTTCTTAGTCAAAACGTACATATCATGGGCCTATGAGGCCTTAAACACATATCCGGGAACTTTTGGAATTCAATCAGGAACTTTTCCTCGAAACAGGGGTCACACGCCCATGTGGCTTGGGACACGCCCATGTCACCCAACCGTGTTCGACACTAACTAGTTTCACACGGTCCTGACACGTCCGTGAACTTAGACCGGGTGATATACCTTGATATACTGACTTATTCACACGGCCTGGGACACACGCCCAGGTTATGACCGTGTGCAACACACACGACCCAAACAAACGGCCGTGGGATTAGCCCGTGGTCTATCCTGACTTAAGGTACAAAGGTGCAGGGCACGCACGACCTAGACACACACTCGTGAGTCCAACCGTGAGGGCACTTAGAGGCTATTTACCAAGCCAATTGCCACCCTGAAATCAAGACCAAACTCATGTTCAAATCAACAACTCAATTTAATAAATCCAACATGAACAACGATGCATACTTCATTGATAGATAAAATTATACATACTTAATAATTCATGACCAATCTCTTTGGCCATATACAAAAAGAATACTAAGATTGATAGCCAACACTTTGGCTAATTTAAAACACATTCTCAACATGAAATGCTTCCTATACATGCCATACTTAATATAAACACTTGGCTATACCAAAATATCGATTGATAGTGTGCTCCGAGCCCTGATGACGATGATCCACGAGATTAGCTAGGCAGGACTACATAGGAAGAAAGAATTAAAGACGTAAGCATTTAGCTTAGTAAGTTTGCATATAATGCACATAGCAACATACTTGCTTAATATAAACCATTTGACATAAACAATAGTATCATAAATTTCATCTATAAAGCTTACTTACTCATACTGATTCTTACATATCTCATGACACTTACTAGTTTCATGCTCGTGAGGTAAACAAGATACTGTATCATCACTTGATCACATAGATCAAAGATACTTTACTATAATAATCATAATCTCTAATTCATCATTCATAACATGAATAATACTCATTTACAACTTAATAATAGCTTTGCTTACTTAATTTTCTTGCTATATCATTTAAGCTTTACTCATGTAAGCTTTACTCATGTAAGCTTTACTCTTTTAAGCGTTACTCATTTAAGCTTTATTCCTCTCAGCTTTGCTCATTTGCCCGATGAATTTCCATGAATAACTGAGGATACTGAATCTCATCCCACATAACTTGATGCCAAAGCCATATCCTCGATATGGTCTTACATAGGATCTCTCATCTTGGTATTGATGCCATGTCTTGACATGGACTTACTCAAAGTCTTCCTTGTGTGTTCCCTTGGGAGCTTACCATTGCCATGTGTTGACATGGTCTTACTTGGTATCTTTACTCATGAACTGGTCAATGCCGAGCCTTGGCATGGATTTACATGAAATCTTTCTTGTTACTCACCAATGCCATGCCTTGGCTTGGACTTACATGGGATCACTAGCTCATGATAGCTTTTCAATGCCAAGGCTTGTCTTGGACTTACATGACATCTTTGCTTGGAGACTCACCAATGCCATGCCTTGGCTTGGTCTTATACGGACTATCTTATCTCGTGTGGTAGATCGAGTATCCTAAGTAACTTAACTTCAATCGGGACTGTCTCATGCTTAATCTCATTAATTTCTTTATTTAACATAGCAATAAGCATTTTTATGGTAATAATGTACATTATACTAAGCGATTCAATGATAGTAATCACAAAGCTTAGAAATCATACAAACTTACCTCAATATACAAAATGCATGTAGATATGCAATTTAGTCCTCGACTTTGTTCTTGCCTCAGTTTCGATCCGAGCTTCGTTTTTCTTAATCTATAATTATAATTAGATCATTTAATACTCACATTGACTAAATTGACTCTTAACTCATACTTTGGCAAAATTACTATTTTGCCCCTAAACTTTCTCATATTTGCACATTTTCCCTTAGGCTCGTAAAATGATTCTCATTCAACTTTCTTAAACATCATGCTTAGCTGATTCATTTTCTCTACTATAACAATCTTCAATTCTCACTATTTCTAATATGTATGACCAATTTCAGAACTATTACAAATTAGTCCATACTATTATTTTTCATGAAATTCATTAAGGAAAAGATGTTTATCTAACATCAAACTCTCATAAACTTCCATAAAATATCATTTTGCAAGCATGTCATTCTTGGGTAGATTTTTGAACATGCATCTTAGCTCATTTTATAGCTGAAAATAGCTAATTCATAATACGAGAACTTCAAAAATACAAAGAATATTAAAAACGAGGCTAAGATGAACTTACTAGCAAGCTTGAAAGATGAAGAAACTCTAGCTATGGGGTTCTTCAAATTTTCAACACCAAGGAAGAAGATGAATGAGATTTTTATCATCTTTTTCCTATTTTAATCATTTAATTGATAAATGACCAAAATGCCCTTCTCTCTAAATTTTTACAAATTACTAACTCATGTCCAATTTTGTCCAAAAATTATAATTTGGGAAAATTGCTATTTAAGGACTTCGAATTACTATTCTAAAGCTATTTCATATAAAAAGCATTTAGAAACTCATATTTTGCAACTTTTGCAATTCAGTCCTAATGGACCATTTAATGTAGATTTTCATAAAAATTCCACATGAAACTTTCATTCTATCATGAAAACATTTCAATTATCATAAAAATTCATTTTACTATTTTGGATTTGTGGTCTCGCACCACTATTCCGACTAGGCCCTAAATCGGGCTGTTACAATTCTCCCCCCTCAGGGATTTTCGTCCTCGAAAATCTTACCAGCAAAAAGGTTTGGATACTGGTCTCTCATACTCTCTTCTGGTTCCCATGTAGCTTCTTCTATCCCATGTCTTTGCCATAATACTTTTACTAAGGCAATACTTTTATTTCTTAGCTGCTTGACTTCCCGAGTTAAAATCTTAACTAGTTCTTCACCATATGTCGTATCGGGATGAATCTCTATCTCTGACGGGGCAATTACATGTGACGGATCTGATCAGTAGCGTCTCAAAATTGACACGTGAAACACATCATGCATCTTTTCTAACTCTGATGGCAAAGCCAATCTGTAAGCTACCGGCCCAACTTTCTCGGTAATCTCATACGGTCCAATAAATCGTGGACTCAACTTGCCTTTCTGGCCAAATCTGTGAACTTTTCTCCATGGTGACACTTTCAAGAAAACTTTATCTTCGAATTGATATTCTATCTCTTTTCTCTTTAAGTCTGAATAGGACTTCTATCTGTCTGATGCAGCTTTTAAACATTCTCGTATCACTTTCACTTTCTCTTTAGCTTCTCTAACCAAATCAACCCCGTAAATTTGGTTTTCTTTTAGTTCAGTCCAAAATAAAGGCGTTCTGCACTTACGCCCATATAGAGCCTCATAAGGCGCCATCATTAAACTCGACTGAAAACTATTATTGTATGCAAATTCTACCAATGGGAGAAACTTTTCCCAACTGCCTAAGAATTCGAGGACACAACACCGGAGCATATCCTCGAGTACTTGAAATAATCTCTCCGACTGACCGTCAGTTTGAGGATGAAAAGCGGTACTATAGCTCAACTTTGTACCCAGGGCCTCTTGTAATTTCTCCCAAAATCTGGATGTAAATCTCAGATCTCTATCCGATATGATTGACAAAGGAACTCCATGAAGCCTTACTATTTTAGAAACATACAAACTTGCCAACTTGTCGAGTGAGTAATCCACTCACATAGGTAAGAAACGAGCTAACTTCGTGAGTCTATCAACTACAACCCATATAGCATCTTTCTTGCTCGATGATAAAGGTAATCCCGTTACAAAATCCATAGTGATATTGTCCCATTTCCACTCGGGTACCAGAATTGGTTGAAGAAACCCCGAAGGTACTTGGTGTTTAGCCTTTACCTGCTGACAAATCAAGGATCTTGAAACGAACTCTGAAATATCTTTCTTCATTCTTTTCCACCAATACTGTCTTCAAGTCATTATACATCTTAGTACTACCCGGATGCACAGATAGACATCCGTTATGTGCCTCGTGCAAAATTCTCTGAATAAGCTCCTCTTTTCTCGGTACACAAACTCTATCTTTAAACATCAAGTATCCATCAGAATTAATCCTAAAGTCGGATTCAACATCTGACTCGCACTGAGCTCTCTTGACTTGCAATTCACTATCTTCTTTCTGAGCCTCAAAGATCTCTTGAAGGAACATTGGTCTAGCTCTCAACTTAGCTAGAATAGAACCATCGTCAGATAAGGTCATCCGCGAATTCATTGCCCTTAATGCAAAAAGGGATTTCCTGCTCAAAGCATCGGCGACCGCATTCGCCTTTCCAAGATAGTAGTCAATGATTAGCTCATAATCTTTTATCAACTCTAACCATTTCCGTTGCCTTAAGTTCAATTCTTTTTAAGTCATTAAGTACTTCAGACTTTTGTGATCAGTAAAAATTCGACATCTTTCACCATATAAATGGTGTCACCAAATCTTCAAAGCGAAGACTATGGTAGCCAACTCTAAATCATACGTCGAATAATTCTTCTCATGAGTCGTCAACTGTTTGGAGGCATAAGCAATCACCTTTCCTTCTTGCATAAGTACACAGCCTAATCCATTTAAGGATGCATCGCTGTAAATTATAAATTCTTTCCCTGTCTCGGGTTGTACTAAAATTGGAGCTTCTGTCAATATTGCTTTCAGTTTCTCAAAACTTTGTTGGCATCTTTCTATCCACTCAAACTTGACATTTTTCTGTAACAATTTCATCATCGGGGTTGCAATCATAGAAAACCCTTGACGAATCGTCTGTAATAGCCGGCTAGGCTTAAGAAACTCCTAATCTCAGAGATATTCTTTGGTGGCTTCCAGTCCATTATAGCCGAAATCTTGCTTGGGTCTACTCGAACTCCTTCTTCCGAGACAATATGTCCCAGAAATCCTACTTCCTTAAACCAAAATTCACTTTTACTGAACTTGGCATACAACTGATTTTCTTGTAAAGTCTGCAAAATCATTCGTAGATGCTCATCATGCTCATTCTCATCTCGGGAATAAATCAGTATGTCGTCAATGAAAACGACTACAAACTTGTCAAGGTATGGTCTAAAGATGCGGTTCATTAAGTCCATGAATACCGCAGGAGCATTGGTCAAACCAAAGGGCATGACTAAAAATTCATAATGCCCATCCCTTGTTCAAAAAGCAGTCTTGGATACATCTGAATCCTTCACTCTCCGCTGGTAGTACCCTAATCTCAAGTCTATTTTAGAGAACACAGTGGCTCCTTTCAATTGATCAAACAAATCATCGATCCTAGCAATGGGTACTTGTTCTTTACTGTCACTTTATTATGCATAATCTTATGGTGCCATCTTTCTTTTTCACAAATAACACCGGAGCACCCCATGGTGAACAACTTGATCTTGCAAAGCCTTTATCTGTCAACTCTTGCAACTGCGACTTCAGCTCCTTCAACTCCTTTGGAGTAATTCTGTAAGGAGTAATAGATATTGGTACAGTACCGGGAGCTAGCTCAATGCTGAACTAAACCTCTCTAACTGGTGGTAGTCCTGGTAATTCCTCGGGAAAAGCATCCACATACTCACATACTATCGGTACTGTCTCAATCTTTAACTCTGTTTCTTTATCATTCATCACAAAGGCCAGATATGCCTCATACCCTTTTCTTATTTATCTCTGTGCCGTCATGTGAGAAATCATTACTGGTAATATACTTTGCTCATCTTATTCTATATGGAGTGTATCACCATTCTCACATCTCATCTCAATATATTTCTTCCCACAATTAACTATTACATCATGGGTGGTCAACTAGTCCGTACCAAGAATGATGTCAAACTCATCAAATGGTAGCAACATAAGATTTGCTTTAAAATAATGACCTTTAATCATTAATGGACAATCTTTACATACTTCATCAACTAACACACTCTTGCCTAAAGGATTAGACACCTTAATCGTAAATTCTGTAGAATCTATAGGCATATTCATATTGGATACTAGTTTCATACAAATGTAAGAGTGTGTGGATCCAGGATCTATTAAAGCAATAACTTTAATATCATAAAGAGAAAAGGTACCCATAATAACATCAGGAGAAGATGTCTCCTCGTGAGCGCGAATGGCATAAGTTCTTGCAGGCGCCCTACCCTCGGGTCTTGCGGCCTGCTCTCTAGGGTTACCTCTTTCACTTGCCCCACTTCCCGGGTTTCTCTGCTGTCTTCCTCGGACCATACTCCCGGATCTCGGGTTCTGAGTTCTCTCTCCTTTCATCGTCTTTGGATAATCTTTTATGTAGTGGTCTTGGGAACCACATCTAAAACATGAGTTTTCATGCGCTCGGCATTCTCCAAGATGACGTCTGACACTCAATGGGCATTCGGGTCTATCAGATCGAATATTCCCTACACTAGCAACTGAAATAGTCTTTTTTGGATGAGGATTGGAATGACTTAGTTCAGTGTCTCTTTCTAGAGTCACGAGACTCCATTTCAGATTTTCTCTTCTTCTTTACCAGCTCTTTAACTTTACAGGCCCTCTCTACTAGCACAACGAATTCCTTTAATTCTAAGACAACAACAAATAGTTTGATGTCCTCATTTAACCTGTCTTCAAATCTTTTACTTATGATGGCTTCAGTGGAGACGCATTCTCGAGCGTATTTGCTGAGTCGTACAAACTCACGTTCATAATCAGTCACCGACATGTTGCCTTGCTTCAGTTCTAGGAATTCCTTCCTTTTTTGGTCCATAAACCTTTGACTGATATACTTTTTCTTGAACTCTTCTTGGAAAAATTCCCATATAATCTTTTCCCTCGGTGCCATCGACATAAGGGTGTTCCATCATTGGTAAGCAGCATCTCTTAAAAAGGAGACTACACACTTCATGCATTCCTCAGGTTTCCATGACAACTCATTAAATACCCTATTTTCAATCCAGAACTCAGCCTTTTCTGGATCATCATCTTTTCTAGCCCGGATTTCTTCTGCCCCATGTTTCCTGATCCTATCAATTGGGGGTTTGTCCCCTCTTACCACCTCTACTACTTGAGGGGCTGTAGGGATAGGTTGTGGAACAGGTGGGCGTGGAGGGGGTTGTGCATTTGGATTCGTACGAACGAACTCCATATACCACATATTCATCATATGGAGGCAGGCTTCTCTAGCCTCTTGTCCTCCTCCTCGACTCACTGTAGTGGGTTTATTCTCATTCTCATTCGGCACCGTCCCTTCCGTAGGAGCCGGCAAGTTATTTTCTACATCATCCGCCACAGCTCTTTCAGGATCCATTTACTATATGTGTAAACATAATTTAAGTCGTCAGGAGTTGCCACACTATCATTATAAAAACATTCTCACGTATGGCATGTATAGCTAGACTCGTGCTCGTGCTACGTTAGTCCTAGAACCGACTAAACTGTAACTCTGATACCACTAAATGTAACACCCCATACCCGAGTCTGAGGCTAAGACTGGAGATGAGACATTACCATGCTTAAACATGCTTAAACATGTACTTACGGGCTGTAAAATTTTGTTTCGAAATAGAAACTCTTCTTTCTTAGTCAAAATGTACATATCATGGGCCTATGAGGCCTTAAACATATATCCGGGAACTTTCAGAATTCAATCGAGAACTTTTCCTCGAAACAGGGGTCACACGTCCATATGGCTTCGGACACGCCTGTGTACCCCTAAGACATGCCATGTCACCCAATCGTGGTCAACACTGACTAGTTTTACATGGTCCTGACACGCCCGTGGACTTAGACCATATGATATACCTTGATATACTACTTATTCACACGGCCTGGGACACACGCCCATGTTATGACCGTGTGTAACACACACGAACTAAACAAACGGCTGTGGGATTAGCCCGTGGTCTATCTTGACTTAAGGTACAAAGGTGGAGGGTACGCACGGCCTAAACACACGCCCGTGTTTCCAACCGTGTGGGCACTTAGAGGCTATTTACCAAACCAATTGCCACCCCGAAATCAAGACCTAACTCATGCTCAAATCAAACACTCAATTTAATAAATCCAACATGAACAATGATGCATACTTCATTGATAAATAAAATCATACATACTTAATAATTCATGACCAATCTCTTTGGCCATATACAAAAAGAATACTAAGCTTGATAGCCAACACTTTGGCTAATTTTAAAACACATTCTCAACATGAAATGCTTCCTATACATGCCATACTTAATATAAACACTTGGCTATACCAAAATATCGATTGATAGTGTGCTCCGAGCCCCGATGACGATGATCCACGAGATTAGCTTCGCAGGACTACATAGGAAGAAAAAATTAAAGACGTAAGCATTTAGCTTAGTAAGTTTGCATATAATGCACATAGCAACATACTTGCTTAATATAAACCATTTGACATAAACAATAGTATCATAAATTTCATCTATAAAGCTTACTTACTCATACTGATTCTTACATATCTCATGACACTTACTAGTCTCATGCTCGTGATGTAAACAAGATACCTGTATCACTTGATCACATAGATTAGCATACTTTACTATAATAATCATAATCTCTAATTCATCATTCATAACATGAATAATACTCATTTACAACTTAATAATAGCTTTGCTTACTTAATTTTCTTGCTATATCATTTAAGCTTTACTCATGTAAGCTTTACTCTTTTAAGCTTTACTCATTTCAGCTTTACTTATTTGAGCTTTACTCATTTGCCCAATGAATTTCTATGAATAACTGAGGATACTGAATCTCATCCCACATAACTCGATGCCAAAGCCATATCCTCGATATGGTCTTACATAGGATCTCTCATCTTGGTATTGATGCCATGTCTTGATATGGACTTACTCAAAGTCTTCCTTGTGTGTTCCCTTGGGAACTTAGCATTGCCATGTCTTGACATGGTCTTACTTGGTATCTTTACTCATGAACTGGTCAATGCCGAGCCTTGGCTTGGACTTACATGAAATCTTTCTTGTTACTCACCAATGCCATGCCTTGGCTTGGACTTACATGGGATCTCTATCTCATGATAGCTTTTTAATGCCAAGACTTGTCTTGGACTTACATGACATCTTTGCTTAGAGACTCACCAATGCCATGCCTTCGCTTGGGCTTACATGGGTCTTCATCTCATAATAACTCTTCGATGCCAATACTTGTCTTGGACTTATATGATAACTTTACTTGCTTGCCGATGCCATGCCTTGGCTTGGTCTTATACGGACTTTCTTATCTCGTGTGGTAGATCGAGTATCCTAAGTAATTCAACTTCAATCGGGACTTTCTCATGCTTAATCTTATTAATTTCTTTCGTTAACATAGCAATAAGCATTTCTATGGTAATAATGTACATTATACTAAGCGATTCAATGATAGTAATCATAAAGCTTAGAAATCATACAAACTTACCTCAATATACAAAATGTCTGTAGATATGCAATTTAGTCCTCAACTTTGTTCTTGCCTCGGTTTCGATCCGAGCTTCATTTTTCTTGATCTAGAATAATAATTAGATCATTTAATACTCACATTGACTAAATTGACTCTTAACTCATACTTTAGCAAAATTACTATTTTGCCCCTAAACTTTCTCATATTTGCACTTTTGCCCTTAGGCTCGTAAAATGATTCTCATACAACTTTCTTAAACATCATGCTTAGCTGATTCATTTTCTCTACTATAACAATCTTCAATTCTCACTATTTCTAATATGTATGACCAATTTCAGAACTATTACAAATTAGTCCATACTATCATTTTTCATGAAATTCATTAAGGAAAAGATGTTTATCTAACATGAAACTCTCATAAACTTCCATAAAATATCATTTTGCAAGCATGTCATTCTTGGGTAGATTTTTGAACATGCATCTTAGCTCATTTTATAGCTGAAAATAGCTAATTCATAATACGAGAACGTTAAAAATACGAAGAATATTAAAAGCGGGGCTAAGATGAATTTACTAGCAAGCTTGAAAGATGAACAAACCCTAGCTATGGGGTTCTTCAAATTTTCGGCACCAAGGAAGAAGACGAATGAGTCTTTTATCATCTTTTTCCTATTTTAATCATTTAATTGATAAATGACCAAAATGCATTTCTCTCTAAATTTTTATAAATTACTAACTCATGTCCAATTTTGTCCAAAAATTATAATTTGGGCAAATTGCTATTTAAGGACTTCTAATTACTATTCAAAAGCTATTTCATACAAAAAGCTTCTAGAAACTCATATTTTGCAACTTTTGCAATTTAGTCCTAATGGACCCTTTAATGTAAATTTTCATAAAAATTCCACATGAAACTTTCATACTATCATGCAAGCATTTCAATTATCATAAAAATTCATTTTACTATTTCAGATTTGACACAACTGTTCCGACTAGGCCCTAAATTGAGCTGTTACAATATTCACACGGCCTTGACACGTCCGTGGCTTGCAACCGTGGTCGACACTCACTATATGCACACGGCCTTGACACGCCCATGTCTTCCAACCGTGGTCGACACTGACTATATTCACACTGCCTGGGGCACACGCCCATGTTCTGATCGTGTGTCACACACGGCCTAAACAAATGGCCTTGGGATTAACCCATAGTCTATTCTGACTTAAGGTACTAAGGTGCAGGGGACGCACGGCCTGGACACACGCCCGTGTGTCTATCCGTGTGCGCACTTAAAGGCTATTCACCAAGCTAATTGCCACCCTAAAATCAAGACCAATCTCATATTCAATTTAACAACTCAGATTACTACATCTTTCATGAACAATACTATATATTGCTTCATTGATATCAATAGACATACATACTTAGCCCATCTTAGCCTATCACTTAGCCGTATACAAAAGAATAATAAGCTTGATAGCCTATACTTTAGTTCTTCTTAAAACATATACTCAAAATGAAGTGTTTCCTATACATGCCATACTTAATAAAAACAACTTGGCTATACCAAAATAGCGATTGATAGTGTGCTTCGAGCTCCAATAACGATGATCCACGAGATTAGCTTGGCGAAACTACATGGAAAGAAAGGATAAAAGAAGTAAGCATGTAGCTTAGTAAGTTTGCATATAATGCACATAGCAATATGTTTGTTTAACAAAAACCCTTTGGCATAAACAATAGCATCATTATTTCAGTTTTTATAGCTTACTTACTCTTACTGATTCTTACAATATCATGACACTTACTGGTCTCATGCTCGTGAGGTAGACAAGATACCTGTATCACTTGATCACATAGATCAGCATACCTTACTATAATAGTCATAATCTCTAATTCATCATTCATAACATGAATAATACTCATTTTCAACTTGATAATAGCTTTGCTTTCTTAATTTTCTTGCTATCTCATTTAAGCTTTACTAATTTGCCTGATGAATTTCTATGAATAAACTAGGATACTGAATCTCATCCCACATATAACTCGATGCCAAAGCCATATCCTCGATAGGGTCTTACATGGGATCTCTCATCTTGGTATTGATGCCATGTCTTGACACAGACTTACTCAAAGTCTTCCTTGTGTGTTCCCTTGGGAACTTACCATTCCCATGTCTTGACATGGTCTTATTTGGTATCTTTACTCATGAACTGGTCAATGCCGAGCCTTGGCTTGGACTTACATGAAATCTTTCTTGTTACTCACCAATGTCATGCCTTGGGTTGGACTTATATGGGATCTCTATCTCATGATAGCTTTCCAATGCCAAGACTTGTCTTGGACTTACATGACATCTTTACTTGAAGACTCACCAATGCTATGCCTTGGCTTGGGCTTACATGATTCTTTATCTCATAATAACTCTTCGGTGCCAAGACTTGTCTTCGACTTACATGATAACTTTGCTTGATTGCAAATGCCATACCTTGGCTTGCTCTTATACGGACTTTCTTATCTCATGTGGTAGATCGAGTATCCTAAGTAATTCAACTTGAATCGGGACCTTCTCATGCTTAATCTCATTAATTTCTTTGTATAGCATACCATTAAACATTCTCATGAAAGTAATGTATATTTAACAACATAACAAGCAATTTAATGAAAATATTCATGAAGCTTGGAAATCATACAAACTTACCTCGATATACAAAATGTATGTAGATATGCAATTTAGTCCTCGACTTTGTTCTCGCCTCGGTTTGGATCCGGGCTTCATTATTCTTGATCTATAATAACAATTTAGATCATTTAATACTCACATTGACTAAATTGACTCTTAGCTCATACTTTGGCAAAATTACTATTTTGCCCCTAAACTTTCTCATATTTATACTTTTGCCCCTATGCTCGTAAAATAATTTTCATACCACTTTCTTAAACTTCATGATTAGCTGATTCATTATCTCAACTATAGCAATAACAGATTCTCACTATTTCTACCATGTATGACAAATTTCATAATATTAACAAACTAGTCCTTACTAGCATTTTTCATGAAATTCACTTAGAAAAAGATGTTTATCTAACATCAAACTCACATAATCTTCCATAAAATATCATTTTACAAGAAGCTCATACATGGGTATATTTATGAACATGAATCTTAGCTCATCTTATAGCTAAAAATAGCTAATTCATAATACGAGGATTCCAGAAATACGAAGAATATTAAAAACGGGGCTAAAATGAACTTACTAGCAAGCTTGAAAAATTGAAGAACCCTAGCTATGGAGTCTCTCCAATTTTCGACACAAGGAAGAAGATGAATAAGAATTTTTATCATCTGTTTCCCTTTTTAATCATTTAATTGATAAATGACTAAAATGCCATTCTCTTTAAAAATTCCCCATTTACTAACTCATGTCCATTTTTGCCCAAAATTTTTAATTTGGGAAAATTGCTATTTAAGGACTTCTAATTAATATTCTAAAGCTATTTAATACAAAAAGCTTCTAGGAACTCATATTTTGCAACTTTTGCAATTTAGTCTTAATGGACCCTTTACTAGAAATTTTCATAAAATTTCTAACACCCTTAACCCGTATCAGTCGCCGAATTAGGGTTACGGGGCATTACTCATTTAACCACAAGTCAACACATTCATATGAATTTTATTACAATAATGTGTATATACCGCATGTCAAGTTATGAAACGATAATGTCATGCTCTATGTGTTTAGCCTAACTTTTGTTTGGATCATTTTAAAGTAGTATATGTATTAAGTTATATGAAAGTAGTTAGACTATTATGTTATTAGTTAATTGACTGAATATTTGGTTTTAATGATTCGACTTGGTATATATTTATAAAATGTATGGTTTTGAGTATTTTATTTATGTCATTTATAAGGAATTAAGTATTAATGTGGTTGAATGTACTCGGCAATAAAATTTGGTAATTGATCTATGTTAAGCTAGTTAGGTTTGGCTAAGTTTTGGCATGCGTATATATTTTTTATAATAGTTAACATATTGTTGTTATAAATGACTAAGAACCATATGCATGTTCGGCCTTACTTCTGAAATTGACCAAATGAATAGTATTTTTACTATTGAATGGAATTGGTTTTTAAATGATGTTAGTGATAATATTTCTTGGCAACTTACTTGATTGTAATATCATGAATTGATTATTTATTAATTTTTTAATAAGATTCATACGAGTGTATTGACTTGTGGTTAAATGAGTAATGCCATGTAACCCTTATCCGGTGATGGAGACGGGTTAGGGGTGTTACATTTGATTGGTATTAGAGCTACGGTTTAGTCAGTTCTCGGACAAACGTAGCACGTGTAAGTCTAGCTATACATGCCATATTTCATTATATGATAGTGTGATGACTTCCGACAGTGAAACGTATTTTCTTTCTTCGTATAGTAAATGGATCCTGATCTCGAGCGAGCTATAGCTGACGATGTCAAGAGTGTGGCGCCTGCTCCCGCGTAAAGGACCGTGCTAGATGAATATCGACCAGCTGCGAGTAATCCTGATGAGGGGGCTAGACAAGCCTTCTATAGCATGATGAATGATTAGTTTAATCAATATGTTCAGACCAATCCGGCTATTCAACGACCCCCGAATCCGAATACTCCACCTATAGTACTGGTGGTACCGCCGATCGTTAATCCTGAAAGAGTAAGCAAGCCTCCAGTTGACAGAATTAGAAAACACGGGGCCCAAGAGTTTCGAATCGAAGATGACGATGTTGCTGAGCGAGCTGAATTTTGGCTCGATAATACTATTCGTGTTTTCGATGAACTATCTTGTACACCTGATGAGTGCCTGAAGTGCGCCATATCTTTGTTACGAGATTCTGCCTACTATTGGTGGAACACACTTGTATCGGTTATTCTAAAGGAACGAGTTACCTGAGACTTCTTTCAGATGGAGTTTCGTCAGAAGTACATCAGTCACCGATTCATAGACTCAAAACGCAACGAATTTCTCGAGCTTAAACAGGGTCATATGACCGTATCTGAGTACGAGCGCAAGTTTGTGAGACTTAGTCGCTATGCTCATGAGTGTGTTTCATCTGAGGCAGCTATGTGTCAGAGATTCAAAGAAGGGTTAAATGAAGATATAAAACTGCTGGTTGGCATTCTTGAAATAAATGAGTTCGTAATACTTGTTGAACGAGCTTGTAAAGCCGAAGAACTAGGGAAAGAAAAATGAAAAGCTGAGTTTGAAGCTAGAGACTTCCGTAAGAGATCAACGGGTAAATTTCCTTAAACGTCATCAAAGAAGTTCAAGAATGATAGTAACAGATACAAAGATAACACAGGGATCTCTATACGAGAATGACCACCAGTGAGTTTTTGGGCTACCTCGATTGCTAGTGTTGGCAATACTCGACCTAATAAGCCCGAGTGTTAACAGAGTGGTAAATGGCATTTTGGTGAATGTTGGGGCAAATCTAATAATCGCACTTGCTACAAGTGTGGTTCACAGGATCATTTTATTCGAGATTGCCCGGAGACAGCTGAAAAGAAAATTGTTCAGAGTGCAAGATCGAACAGTATTACAGCTAGAGGTAGACTACCTCGTAATGTGGGAGGTAGGAGTGGAACTCAGAGACGGACTTCGGATGCGACTATTTGATCAGAGGCCCGGGTGCCAGCTAGAGCCTATGCCATTCGGGCTAGAGAGGAAGCTTCATCTCCAAATGTTATCACCGGTATATTCACTCTATTTGATATTAGTGTAATTGCTCTGATTGATCCTGGTTCAACCCACTCTTATGTATGTGAAACATTAGTATCCAACAAGACTTTACTTGTTGAGTTTACTGAGTTTAGGATTCGGGTTTTGAACCCCCTGGGCCGGTGTGTGTTAGTTGATAGAGTGTGCAAGGATTGCCCTTTAATGATTTGAGACTCGTATTTTTCGACTAATTTGATGCTGTTACCATTTGATGAGTTCGATATTATCCTCGGTATGGATTGGGTAATAGTGCATGATGCGGTAGTGAATTGCAGATGAAAGACTATTGATCTGCGTGTCAGAATAATAAGATAATTCGAATTGAATCTGCAGATTTGAATGGGCTACCAGCAGTGATATCCTTGATGTTGGCTCGACAGTATTTGAGAAAGGGTTGCGAAGCTTACTTTGCTTATGTGATTGATAGTAAAGTAACCGAAAAGAAGATTGAATCTGTACCGGTTGTTTGTGAGTATCCGGATGTGTTTCCGAAGGAATTACCGGGATTGCCACTTGTTCGGGAAGTAGGGTTCTCGATAGCTCCGTATAGAATGGCACTGACCGAATTAAAAGAGTTGAAAGCATAGTTGCAAGAATTGACGGATAGAGGTTTTGCCCGACCGAGTTTCTCTCCATGGGGTGCGCTGGTTCTTTTTGTGAAAAAGAAGGATGAAACTTTGAGAATGTGCATTGACTACCGACAACTCAAGAAAGTGACCATAAAGAATAAATATTCATTGCCACGAATCGATGATTTATTTGATCAGCTTAAGGGAGCCTCGATATTTTCAAAGATCGATCTGAGATCAGGTTATTATCAGCTGTGAGTTAGAGACTCCGATGTACCTAAGACCGTATTCTGGACGAGGTATGGTCATACGAGTTTTTGGTGATGCCGTTCGGACTTACTAATGCCCCTGCTGTTTTCATGGATCTAATGAATCGGTATTCAGACCGTATCTAGATCGGTTTGTGGTTGTATTTATAGATGACATTTGATCTATTCGCGTGACGAAACCGAGCATGCCAAACACTTGAGACTTGTGTTACAGATTTTACGTGATAAACAGTTGTACATGAAATTCAGCAAATGTGAGTTTTGGCTGAATGAAGTTAGTTTTCTGAGGCATGTTGTTTCAGCATTAGGCATTCGGGTTGACCCAAGTAAAGTTTCGACTATATTTGATTAGAAACCTCCGTGGAATGTTTCTGAAGTTCGTAGCTTTTTGGGACTTATCGGGTACTATAGACGCTTCGTGAAAGGGTTTTCTATGATTGCAGCCCCTATGACAAAACTGTTACAGAAAGATGTTAAGTTAGAGTGGTCAGAGAGATGCCAAAAGAGTTTTGATCAGTTAAAAACTTTGTTAACGGAAGCCCAGTACTTGTTCAGCCGGAATCGGGTAAAGAGTACATAATTTTCAGCGATGCATCCTTAAATGGTTTAGGTTGTGTTTTGATGAAGGAGGGTAAAGTTGTAGCTTACGCATCGAGACAGTTGAAACCGCACGAAAAGAACTATCCCACTCACGATCTCGAGTTGGCTGCTATAGTTTTCGCTCTGAAAATATGGCGTCACTATCTATTCAGTGAAAAATGCCATGTTTATTTGGATCACAAGAGTCTAAAGTATTTAATGACTCAAAAGGATTTGAATTTGAGACAGAGACGATGGTTGGAACTGTTAAAAGACTACGAGCTCGTGATTGATTATCACCCGGGAAAGGCCAATGTGGTTACTGATGCACTAAGTCGAAAGTCACTATTTGGTCTACGTGCAATGAATGCGGATATAGCTATGACTAATGATGGTGTGATTATTGCAGAGTTGAAAGCGAGACCGTTATTCATTCAACAAATTTGCGAAGCTCAAATGGTTGATAATGATTTAATGGCAAAAAGAAATCATTGTGATTCGAGTACTGATTCAGAGTTTTAGATTGACATTGAGGGATGTCTATGGTTCAGAAACTAAATATGCATGCCTATGAATCCTGAGTTGATTCGAATGATCTGTGATGAAGCTCATAATAGTAGGTTGTCAATTCACCCGGGTAGTTGGAAGATGTTTAATGACCTGAAACAGCATTACTGGTGGCATGCTATGAAGCGAGATATTTCAGACTATGTGTCGAAGTGTTTAATATGTCAACAAGTGAAAGCCAAACATCAGGTACCATCGGGATTACTTCAACCGATCATGATACCTAAGTGGAAATAGGATCGAGTCACGATGGATTTCGTATCTGGGTTACCGATGACACCGAGCAAGAAAGACTCAATCTGGGTTATTGTTGATAGATTGACGAAATCGGCCCATTTTATTTCGGTACGTATGGGTTTTTCGCTTGATAAGTTAGTTGAATTGTACATCTCTCAGATCGTACAATTGCACGGAGTACCTTTTTCTATTGTTTCGGATAGAAATCTGAGGTTTACATCGCGATTTTGGAAGAAACTGCAAGATGCTTTAGGTACTAAATTGCACTTCAGTACTGCTTTTCACCCTCAGTCTGATGGTCAATCCGAACGTGTTATTCAAATACTCGAGGATATGTTGAAATGTTGTGTTCTTGGGTTTGAGGGTACGTGAGAACAGTACTCGCCTTTGATTGAATTTGCGTACAATAACAGCTTTCAATCGAGTATCAAAATGGTGTACACCTTTATATTGGACAGAGTTGAGTTAAAACAAGATACACGGGGTTGACTTAATCAATGAGACTGAACAGAAAGTAAAAGTAATTCGAGAAAGTTTGAAAGCCGCCTCAGATCGTCAGAAGTCGTATGCGAACTTGAAACGTAAAGATATAGAGTTTCAGGTGGGTGATTGAGTATTTTTGAAAGTCTTGCCGTGGAAAAAGATACTTAGATTTGGTCGTAAAGGAAAGTTGAGCCCGAGATTTATTGGACCGTACGAAGTTATTGAGCGTATCAGCTTGCGTATAGACTTATGTTGCCATCTGAGTTAGAAAAGATCCACAATGTTTTTCATGTTTCAATGCTTCGATGATATAGATCCGATCCTTCTCATGTGATTTGTCTGTTAGAAATTGAGATTCAATCTGATTTGACCTATGAGGAAGAACCGATTTGTATTTTGGCTCACAAAGTGAAAGAGTTGCGTAACAAGAAAATCTCATTAGTAAAAGTACTGTGGCATAATCACGGGGTTGAGGAACCAACTTGGGAGCTTGAGGATTCAATGAAAGAACGTTACCCTAACCTATTCACTGGTAAGATTTTTGAGGACGGAAATCCTTTAGGGGGAGAGTTGTAACAACTCGATTTTGACCCTAATCGAAATAGTGGTTTCGAGACCACAAATTCGAGTTGGAAAAATAATTTTAATATTATTTTCTATGCTTATTATATGTAAATTGGTGCGTCTGAAAATTTTTTATTAAAATTTGATTGTTTTGGTGCTTAATTGTGAAAAAGGGGCTTAATTGCATAGAAAGAAAATTTGGTGGTTAAAAGTGTAAGTACTAAATTGAAGGTGGCTTCTTAAATAGAGGTATTAATAGTGCAATTTAGCAAAAAATCAAGCCTAGTGGCCGGCCATCATTTGCATGTAATAGTAATCCAATTGTTTATTATATATTTCATGTCATTAGGTAAAAATTTAATATATGATAATATGAATAATAAAATAAAAGAAAAGAAAGAAAGGAGAAAGTGTTCATCTTTCTCTATTGACTGAAACTAAGAGAAAAAAATAAGAGAAGAAAAGCTTCAAGAGGTTCGACACTTGGGAGGCTTAATTGAGTAAGTATTTAGCTTGGTTTTTAATAATTCTTACATTTTTGAGATAGTTGTTTTGAGTTTTAGTTAGCCCATGTTTAAATTTTTGATTTGGTTGTGATTTTCGTGAGATGCCATGGAAGGAAGCTTGATGTTCATGTTGTTTAGTGATGAAATGTAATTAGTATGTGATAGATTAACAAATGTTATTCTTGAATTTTTGATGAAGTAGGTGATTTGGATTAATTTGTAAAAAGAAAAAATTTACAGGTTAAAATGTCAAAGAAATGAGTTGTATAGGCTTGTAATGGGAGGAGGAAAATTCGGCCCTTAAGGAATATGTTCAAATTTTGTGTATTTTGTGTTTTGTGCAATAGGGACTAAATTGTAAAAATTGTAAATGTCAGGTGTAAAATGGTAATTTACAAAATTATGTGTTTTTGGATTAAATTGAATGAAAATATATTTGAATGAGCTTAATTTGAAATTATTTAGATTAAGAACATAAATAATCGGGATTGGATCGGGGAAAAGCAAAGTTGAACGAATAGCTGGGAAACTTAATCCGTCAATTTCCAAGGTAAGTTTTTAAGCAATTGGAGTGTATTGAATTTACATATATAATGATGTATATGTTTTAATAGAGATAAATATGAAATATAGAGTAATTGCCGAATGTAATATTGGGTGGATGATAAATATAATTGAATATAATGTATAGTTATATGACAATGGTAGTTAAGTGAAATGTTGACTTAAGTAATGAAATTAATTGAGCATAGTGTATGTTTGCAAATTGTTATATTACCGAATGTGATGATGATTCGAGAAAGAATCAAGCTATATTATAATTATGCATTTATGTTTAATGAGGTGAGTAATAGGTTTGGATAAGGGGCACTATGTGTGCGAGCTTAAATACCGAGCACTGTGTGTGCGAAATCGGTCGAATGGCACTATGTGTGCGGAAAAATAAGTAATGGCACTAAGTGTGCAATACATTACTAGTAAATGGCACTATGTGTGATCTTCTTCAAGTAACGGAACTAAGTGTGCGATAAGTTACATGAATTGCACTGCGTGTGCGGATTTACGGATCTTACAAAGACAAAAGCCAATGAATGGAGATACCCGAGAAGTGGTACATGGGTAAATAATGCATGATAATTGAGTAACTTAGTACTAAGAGGTAAGTTGTTCCTGTATATGAAATTATAGTATTGAGATGTGATTATTAATCTTTGAGCTTGTTCGAATGGATAAATGGTATGTTAGTATTCGGTTTTGAGACCTATTGAATTTGGTAATTGTTGATTGGTAACATGCTATATGTAATGCGTGTAATGCGTTTACGAGTTCGTTGATGTTCAAGTTAGATTGATTTAATTTGTATAATGATTAATTGTATATTTTACCAATTCTTAAAACTTACTAAGCTATGATGGCTTACTGTATATGTTTATTTGACTATTTTATAGATTTTGAAAGCTAGTTCGCACTCGGGGATCACCATCAAAGTCAATCACACTATCAACTACTTTTGGTACCCTTTTTATAAGATGAACTTTTGGAACAATGGAATGTATAGGCTATTTATATATATTACTCTTTTGAATTATTATGAATTTGATGTATAAAATGCCATGTGAAAATGGCTTTATATCTATGCTTGGGATGGTTCAATATGCTTGAGATATTGTATATGTTCGTGCATATTCGGTCATTATATAAGCTTGTTTTGTTAGGTGTGGTTCATGAAAATTATGAAGGGTATATCATCCATATGTTTCAAATGAATATTTCATGTATGATTTATAGGTTTAACTTGGAAGTATTTCATATTATGATATGTATAATACTTGAGTACGTGACTTTAGTTTGAAAAAGGTTATGAGTAGAACATATAGTAAATTAAGTGATTGAAAAATCTTATGTACAATTATGTGTATATACCGTATGTCAAGTTATGAAATGATAATGTCATGCTCTATGTGTTTAGGCTAACTTTTGTTTGGATCATTTCAAAGTTGTATATGTATTAAGTCATATGAAAGTAGTTAGACTATTATGTTATTAGTTAATTGACCGAATATTTGGTTTTAATTATTCGGATTGGTATATATTTATAAAATGTATGGTTTTGAATATTTTATTTATGTCATTTATAAGAAATTGAGTATTAATGTGGTTGAATGTACTCGGCAATAAAATTTGGTAATTGATCTATGTTAAGCTAGTTAGGTTTGGCTAAGTTTTGGCATGAGTATATTTGTTTTATAATAGTTAACATATTATTGTTATAAATGACTAAGAACCATATGCATATTCGACCTTACTTCTGAAATTGACCAAATGAATACTGTTTTTGCTATTGAATGGAATTGGTTTTTAAATGATGTTAGTGATAATATTTCATGGCAACTTACTTGGTTGTAATATCATGAATTGATTATGTATTAATTATTGTAATAAGATTCATATGAGTGTGTTGACTTGTGGTAAAATGAGTAATGCCCTATAACCCTAATCCAGCGACGGATACGGGTCAGGGGTGTTACAAAATTTCTTCATGAAACTTTCATAATATTATGCAACCATCTAAAATACCTTAAAAACTCATATTATTACTTCGGATTTGTGGTCTTGCACCACTGTTCTGACTAGGCCCTAAATCGGGCTGTTACAATTCTCCCCCTATGGATTTTTGTCCTTGAAAATCTTACCAGCAAATAGGTTTGGGTATTGATTTCTCATGCTTTCTTATGGTTCCCATGTAGCTTCTTCTATCCCATGTCTTTGCCACAATACTTTCACTAGGGCAATACTTTTATTCCTTAGCTGCTTGACTTCTCAAGCTAAAATCTTAACTAGTTCTTCACCATAAGTCATGTCAGAATGAATCTCTATCTCTAATGGGGTAATTACATGTGAAGGATCTGATCGGTAGCGTCTCAACATTGACACGTGAAACACATCATGTATCTTTTCTAACTCTGACGGCAGAGCCAATCGGTAAGCTACCGGCCTAACTTTCTCGGTAATCTTATATGGTCCGATGAAACGTGGGCTCAACTTGCCTTTCCGGCCAAATCTTAGAACTTTTCTCCATGGTGACACTTTCAAGAAAACTTTATCCCTGACTTGATACTCTATCTCTTTTCTTCTTAAATCCGAGTAGGATTTCTGTCTGTCTGCTGCATCTTTTAAACATTCTCGTATCACTTTCACTTTCTCTTCAGCTTCTCTGACCAAGTCAACCCCGTGAATTTAGTTTTCTTTAAGTTCAGTCCAAAATAAAGGCGTTCTGCACTTACGCCCATACAGAGCCTCGTAAGGCACCATCTTTAAGCTCGATTGAAAGCTATTATTATAGGAAAATTCTACCAATGGGAGAAACTTTTCCTAACTGCCTTGGAATTCTAGAACACAACTTCTGAGCATATCCTCGAGTGTTTGAATTAACCTCTCCGACTGACCGTCGGTTTGAGGATGAAAAGCTGTACTAAAGCTCAACTTTGTACCCAGGGCCTCTTGTAGCTTCTTCCAAAATCTGGATGTGAATCTCGGATCTCTATCTGATATGATTGACAGAGGAACTCCATGAAGCCTTACTATTTCAGAAACGTACAAGCTTGCCAGCTTGTCGAGTGAGTAATCCACTCGTACAGGTATAAAATGTGCTGACTTCGTGAGTCTATCAACTACAACCCATATAACATCTTTCTTACTCGGTGACAACGGTAAACCCGTTACAAAATCCGTAGTGATACGGTCCCATTTCCACTCGGGAAGGGTTGAAGCAAACCCGAAGGTACTTGGTGTTCAACCTTTACTTGCTGAAAATCATGCACTTGGAAACAAACTCTGAAATATCTTTCTTCATTTCTGGCCACTAACACTATTGATTCAAATCATTATACATCTTAGTACTACCCGGATGTACAGATAAACATCCGTTATGTGCCTCATGCAAAATTCTCTGAATAAGCTCTTCCTTTCTTGGTACACAAACTCTATCTTTAAACATCAAACATCTATCGGAATTAATCCGAAAGTCGGATTCAATATCTGACTCGCTCTGAGCTCTCTTGGCTTGCAATTCACTATCTTCTTTCTGAGCTTCTAAGATCTCTTCGAGGAATACTGGTCTAGCTCTTAACTCAGCTAGAATAGATCCATCATCGAATAAAGTCATCCGAGAATTCATTGTCCTTAATGCAAATAGGGACTTTCTGCTTAAAGCATCGGCGACCACATTCGCCTTTCCTGGATGGTAGTCAATGATCAACTCATAATCTTTTATTAACTCTAACCATCTCCATTGCCTTAAGTTCAACTCTTTTTGCGTCATCAAGTACTTCAAACTTTTGTGATCAGTGAAAATTCGGCATCT
Source organism: Gossypium bickii (assembly GCA_025503065.1). Lineage (NCBI taxonomy): Eukaryota > Viridiplantae > Streptophyta > Magnoliopsida > Malvales > Malvaceae > Gossypium > Gossypium bickii. Next base: position 31,763,903 of record CP106712.1, read on the forward strand.
TTCACCATATAGATGGTGTCTCCATATTTTCAATGGAAAGACTATGGCAACCAACTCTAGATCGTGTGTCGGATAGTTCTTCTCATGAGGCTTCAATTATCTTGAGGCATAAGCAATCACTTTGCCCTCTTGCATAAGCACACAGCCTAACCCATTTAAGGATGCATCACTGTAAATTACGAATTCTTTCCCCATCTCGGGTTGTACTAAAATTAGAGCTTCTGTCAACAATGCTTTCAGTTTCTCGAAACTTTGTTGGCATCTTTCTGCGCACTCAAACTTCACATTTTTCTGTAACAACTTCATCATCGGGGTTGCAATCATGGAAAACCCCTTGACGAATCATCTGTAATAGCCGGCTAACCCTAAGAAACTTCTAATCTCAGAGATATTCTTCGATGGCTTCTAGTCCATTATGGTCAAAATCTTACTTGGATCTACTCAGATTCCATCTCTCGAGATAATATGTCCCTGAAATCCTACTTCCTTGAGCCAAAATTCACTTTTACTGAGCTTGGCATACAACTGATTTTCTCATAAAATCTGTAAAACTATCCGTAGGTGTTCAGTATGCTCGATCTCATCTCGAGGATAAATCAATATGTCGTCAATAAAAATGACTACAAACTTGTCTATGTACGGCCTAAAGATGCGGTTCATTAGGTCCATAAATACAGCAGGAGCATTGGTCAATCCAAAAGGCATGACTAAAAATTCATAATGCCTATACCTTGTTCGAAAAGCGGTATTAGAAACATCTGAATCCTTTACTCTCAACTGGTAGTACCCTGATCTCAAATCTATTTTAGAGAACACGGTGGCTCCTTTCAATTGATCGAACAAATCATCGATCCTAGGCAATGGGTACTTGTTCTTCACAGTCACTTTATTAAGGTTATGGTAATCTATGCACAATCTCATAGTGCCATCTTTCTTTTCCACAAATAAAATCGGAGCACCCCATGGTGAACAACTTGATCTTACAAAGCCTTTATCTGTCAATTCTTGCAACTGTGACTTCAACTCCTTCAACTCTGTTGGGGCCATTCTGTAAGGAGTAATAGGTATCGGTACAGTACTAGGAGCTAGCTCAATACTGAACTCAACTTCTCTAACCGGAGGCAATTCTGGTAATTCCTTAGGAAAAACATTCAAGTACTCACATACTATCGGTACTTACTCAACCTTTAACTCTGTTTCTCTATCATGCATCACAAAGGCCAATTGTAACACCCCTATCCCGCGTCCGTCACCGGATTAGGGTTAGGAGTGATACCGAATAGATCGGATACCATTTACAGAAATTAATATATTCAATCATCATTCTCAAGCATAATGTCCCTTAAATGAGTCCTCGAGACCATAAGCATGCTTATAAAATGGGTCCAGACTAAACCAAAACACATAAAAAATTTTTCAGAAACTTAAAACTTTTCTAAGTTTCAGGGGTCACACGCCCGTGTGGGCAGGCCGTGTGCCTCCCATCGCTACTAGACACTCCCTGTGTCCTTCCCGTGGTCAAAACTAACTTATCTTCCACAGGCACTAAGCACGCTTGTGTGCTCAGGCCGTGGTCGAACCTACCAAAAATCACACGATTACTAGGCAGTAGACACGTCCGTGTGCCTAGGCCGTGTACTATCCTGACTTGATCCCCACAGTCACTAGGCACGCTCGTGTGCCACAACCGTGTGACATTATAGGCCATATTTAAGGCCAAAATGCCACCCATTTAGGTCTCACCTACAAGTAACATATACCAGCACATATCATGCATATATGGCAACTAAAAACATACTAAATTGACCATTCAATCTATACATTCAATACCCATTTCATTCATGCCAACTTTCAAGACAAAACATATATATAACTAAAGCATTTCTCAATCATTTTCCTACCCCAAAACTTGACCATATCATGAGCAGCAAACCATACCAAAACAACTACACATACCACATTCATCAAGGCAAAATATGAACCAATAATTAGTCACATCTCATGACCAAGTCTATACATCAACTTATACCAAAATACTAGCTTATACATGCCATATCTAACTTTATACATTTCCAAAGTGTACCAAAATGAGTTTAGTAGTGTGGTGACGATCCTTGATGGTCCCGAGCCTTCAATAGCTTTGACGACCTATAAAACAGAGAAAACACACACAGAGTAAGCTTTCCAAAAGCTTAGTAAGTCATATACAAACAAGCCTTGCATGAATTGCACATAATCGAATTTATAAGATGATCAATATAGTTCTCATGACAAAAATCACCTCATTCTTTCTTAAGCTCATATGCTTAGCCGTAACTTACCATATTTCCAAATCACATACCATATATGCATATAGTTCATCTAGTCAAGACTTAACATATCGTATTATCAATTTCATATACATAACATCATAATATGATCACATAGATACTTACCTTATATACACAATTAGTGTATAAGCAATGTACTTGAAACGGATATTCATTCACTTAATTTATTAAAGCTCGGATTTGCAATTCGTATCACAGACTTGCTCCTTGAACCGTAAGGAATCTAGTAGTATACTCAAAAACTCAGAATATTCGTACAATGCCAACGTCCCAGACGAGGTCTTACATGCACTCGAATATCGATGCCACTGTCCCAGACAAGGTCTTACACGAATCAATATGATGCCGATGTCCAAGACATGGTCTTACACGTAAAGCTCAGATCGATACCAACGTCCCAGATGTGGTCTTACACGTAAAAATCATATCAATGCCAACGTCCCAGACGTGGTCTTATACGAGTATCAAATCAATGCCAACATCCCAGATGTGGTCTTACATGACAAAACAGAACAGTTACCTATGTCATGACATAGCTAATCCTATCTATTCCTAGGTTCGTACGGGACTTTTCGGACTTAGTCACTATATCGAACTTATCTTGGAATTCATATCCATAACCTCTCGTAAGTATCCACTATCAACATTAGTCATATGAACAATTATAATTTCATACAAATACGTTTATTTGCATAGTGACTTACCTTTGATTTGATCTATCAGAATGAAAACGGCTACTCGGTTACTTTTGCTTTCCCGCGATCTAAGTCTATTTTTCTCGGTTCTTGATCTAAACATATTCAGAATTAACCCTTTTATTCACTAATTCATTCAATTCAATCCAAGGACACACATTTAGGGCTATTTGCAAATTAACCCTCACATTTGCACAATTTATCAATTTAGTGCATTTTTCTCAAAACATCAGATTCACAAAATTAACCTATACTCATGCTTAGCCGAATGTATATATATCATACAAACCCATATTTTCCATCAAATTTGCAATTTAGTCCCTTAAATTGCTATTTTCACAATTTAGCCCTATTTAGCTAAATTCATCAAAACTTCAAGAACAAAACATGTTCATCTAACTCAAATCTTTCATTTGACAACTAAACTTATCTCAAAACTCAACATATCAACAATGGTATCTCACACAAACATCATCAATTCACAAAATTAATATATGGGTTTTGTAGCTCTCAAAGCAATGATTACAAAAACGTAGAAATTATCAAAAACGGATAAAAAACTAACCTTCAATTCAAGCTTGTATGTGCCGAATGTAAAAGAGCTTTTATACCTTTCTTTTCTTTTGATTTTTGGTGGATGATTGTATGAGATAATATCCATTTTCATATTTTAATCATATTAAAATTCATTAATAACCAATTTCCTATTTTAGCCTCAAAATATAAAATGTTTATAACATATATTACAAGGTCATTTTTGACCATATCCACCCATTAACTAAATAATGGTTCAATTGCCACTTAAGGCCACAACTTTTAAAAGCCACAACACAAAGGTGCTTTAACAAATAGCAAGCAACTTTCATATTCAATGCAATTTCATCCGTTTGTCAAATTAAACACACAGACGAACAAATTAGCTTACAAAAATTTAACCCATGGTTAATCACATATCATAAGCACAAAAAATAATATTAAAATATTATACGAACTCAAATTTGTGGTCCCGAAACCATTGTTCTGACTAGGGTATAAACCGGACTGTTACACCAGATATGCCTCATACCTCTTTCTTATGTATCTCTGTGCCATCATATGAGAAATCATTACAGGAGATCTACCTTGTTCATCTGATTCTACATGGAGAGTGTCCCCATTCTCACATCTCATCTCAATGTACTTCTTGCCACAATTAACTATTACATCATGGGCAGTCAACTAGTCCATACCAAGAATAAGGTCAAACTCATCAAATGGTAAAAACATAAGATTTGCTTTAAAATAATGACCTCTAATCATCAATGGACAGTCTTTACATGCTTTATCAACTAAAACACTTTTGCCTAAGGGATTAGACACTTTAATCACAAATTTTGTAGACTCTATAGGCATACTCATACTGGATACTAGTTTCATGCAAATATTCGAGTGTGTGGATCCGAGATCTATTAAAGCAATAACTTTAATATCATGAAGAGAAAAGGTACCTGTAATAACATCAGGGGAAGATGCCTCTTCGCGAGTGCGAATGGCATAAGTTCTCGCAGGCGCCCTACCCTCGGTTCTCGCAGCCTGTTCTTTAGGGTTACCTCTCTCACTTGCCCCACTTCCTGGGTTCCTCTGCGATCTTCCTCTGACGTCTTCCTCTGACCATACTCCCGGATCTCGAGTTTTGAATTCTTTTTTCTTTTGTCGTCTCAAGACAATCCTTTATGTAGTGGTCCTGAGAACCACATCTGAAACATGCATTTTCATGTGCTCGACATTCTCCAAGATAATGTCTACCACACTGTGGGCACTCGGGTCTATCCGATCGGATATTCCCCACACTAGCAACTGAAGTCGTCTATGCTTTATTTCCCGAATACTGCTTACTCTTGTCCTTCCTTGAAAGCCCAGTGGAAGTAGCCGATCGGGTGAAGAAATCTCTTGACTTCTTGGATGAGGATTGGAATGACTTATTCCACTGTCTCTTTCTAGAGTCACGAGACTCCATTTCAGATTTCCTCTTCTCCTTTACTATTTCTTTGGCTCTACAAGCCCTCTCTACTAGCACAACGAATTCCTTCAGTTCTAAGAAGCAACAAACAATTTGATGTCCTTATTTAACCCGTCTTTAAATCTTTTACTCATGATGGCCTCAGTGGACACACATTCTCGAGCGTATTTGCTAAGTCGTCTAAATTCACGCTTATAATCAGTCACCGACATCTTGCCTTGCTTCAGTTCTAGAAATTCCTCCCTTTCTTGGTCCATAAACCTTTGACTGATATACTTTTTCTTGAACTCTTCTTGAAAGAATTCCCAAGTGATCTTCTCTCTTGGTACTACCGATACAAAGGCGTTCCTCTATTGATAGGTAGAATCTCTGAAAAGAGAGACGACACACTTCATGCATTTCTCAAGTGTGCATGACAACTCATTAAATACCCTGATGGTGTTTTCTAACCAGAACTCGGCCTTTTCTGGGTCACCATCTCTTTTAGCCCGCAATTCTTCTACCCCATGTTTCCTGATCCTATCAACTGGAGGTTTGTCTCCTCTTACCTCCTCTACTACTTGAGGGGCTATAGGGATAGGTTGTGGAACAGGCGGGGGTGGAGGGGGTTGTGTATTGAGGTTCATACTAACGAACTCCATATACCATGTGTTCATCATATGGAGGAAGGTCTCTCTAGCCTCTTCTCCTCCTCTTTGACTCACCGCAGTGGGTCTATTCTCATTCTCGTGCGGCACCGTCTCTTTAGCGGGAGCCGGCGCGTTACTTTCTACGTCATCTACCATAGCACTTTCGGGATCCATTTACTATATGTATAAACATAATTTAAGTCGTCAGGAGTCGTCACACTATGATTATAAAAACATTCTTACATAGCATGTATAGCTAGACTCATGCTCATGCTACGTTAATCCTGGAATCGACTAAACCGTAACTCTGATACCACTAAATGTAACACCCCATATTCGAGTCTAAGGCTGTGACCGGATATGAGACATCACTATGCTTGAATTTTCTTAAAACATGCACTTACGGGCTATAAATTTTGTTTCAAATTAAAAACTTCTCTTTCTTAGTCTAATCATACATTTCATGGACCTACGAGGCCTTAAACACGTATCTGAAAACTTTCGAAACTTAATTGAAAACTTTTATTTAAAACAGGGGTCACACGCCCATGTGGCCTGGGACACACCCGTGTACCCCTTAGACACGTCCATGTCTTCCAACCGTGGTCGACATTGACTATATTCACACGGGCTTCACACGCCCGTGTCTTTTAACCGTAGTCGAGACTAACTATATTCACAAGGCCTTGACACGCCCGTGTCTTCCAACCGTGGTTGACACTGACTATTTTCACACAGCCTGGGGTATATGCCTATGTTCTGACGTGTGTCACACACGGCCTAAACAAACGGCCATAGGATTAACCATAGTCTGTTCTGACTTAAGGTACTAAGGTGCAGGGGACGCACGGCCAAGACACACGCCTGTGTGTCTATCCGTGTAGGTAGTTAAAGGCTATTTACCAAGCCAATTGCCACCCTAAAATCAAGATCAATCTCATATTCAATTCAACAACTCAGATTACTACATCTTTCGTGAACAATACTATATGCTTCATTGATATCAATAGACATACATACTTAGCCCATCTTGGCCTATCACTTAGCCATATACAAAAGAATAATAAGCTTGATAGCCTATACTTTAGTTCTTCTTAAAACATATACACAAAATGAAGTGTTTCCTATACATGCCATACTTAATAAAAACAACTTGGCTATACCAAAATAGCGATTGATAGTGTGCTTCGAGCTCCAATAAATATGATCCACGAGATTAGCTTGGCGGAACTACATGGAAAGAAAGGATAAAAGAAGTAAGCATTTAGCTTAGTAAGTTTGCATATGATGCACATAGCAATATGTTTGTTTAACAAAAACCCTTTGGCATAAATAATGGCATCATAATTTCAGCTGTTATAGCTTATTTACTCTTACTGATTCTTACATATCTCATGACACTTACTAGTCTCATGCTCGTGAGGTAGACAAGATACCTGTATCACTTGGTCACATAGATCAGCATACTTTACTATAATAATCATAATCTCTAATTCATCATTCATAACATGAATAATACTCATTTTCAACTTGATAATAGCTTTGCTTACTTAATTTTCTTGCTATCTCATTTAAGCTTTACTCATTTGCCCGATAAATTTCTATGAATAACCGAGGATACTGAATCTCATCCCACATATAACTCGATGCCAAAGCCATATCCTCGATAGGGTCTTACATGGGATCTCTCATCTTGGTATTGATGCCATGGCTTGACATGGACTTACTCAAAGTCTTCATTGTGTGTTCCCTTAGGAACTTACCATTGCCATGTCTTGACATGGTCTTGTTTGGTATCTTTACTCATGAACTGGTCAATGCCAAGCCTTGGCTTGGACTTACATGAAATCTTTCTTGTTACTCACCAATGCCATGCCTTGGCTTGGACTTACATGGGATCTCTATCTCATGATAGCTTTTCAATGCCAAGACTTGTCTTGGACTTACATGACATCTTTACTTGGAGACTCACCAATGCCATGCCTTGGCCTGGGCTTACATGGGTCTTCATCTCATAATAACTCTTTGATGCCAAGACATGTCTTGGACTTACATGATAACTTTGCTTGATTACCGATGCCATGCCTTGGCTTTGTCTTATACAGACTTTCTTATCTCATGTGGTAGATCGAGTATCCTAAGTAATTCAACTTCAATCGGGACCTTCTCATGCTTAATCTTATTAATTTCTTTGTATAGCATACCATTAAACATTCTCATGAAAGTAATGTATATTTAACAACATAACAAGTAATTCAATGAAAATATTCATGAAGCTTGGAAATCAAACAAACTTACCTCGATATACAATATGTATGTAGATATGCAATTTAGTCCTCGACTTTGTTCTTGCCTCGATTTCGATCCGGGCTTCATTTTCTTGATCTATAATCATAATTTAGATCATTTAATAATCATATTGACTAAATTGACTCTTAGCTCATACTTTGGCAAAATTACTATTTTGCCCCTAAACTTTCTCATATTTACACTTTTGCCCCTATGCTCGTAAAATAATTTTCATACCACTTTCTTAAACTTCATGATTAGCTGATTCATTATCTGAACTATAGCAAAAACAAATTCTCACTATTTCTACCATGTATGCCAAATTTCATAATATTAACAAACTAGTCCTTACTAGCATTTTTCATGAAATTCACTTAGAAAAAGATGTTTATCTAACATCAAGCTCTCATAATCTTCCATAAAATATCATTTTACAAGCATCTCATACATGGGTAGATTTATGAACATGAATCTTAGCTCATCTTATAGCTAAAAATAGCTAATTCATAATACGAGGATTCTAAAAATAAGAAGAATATTAAAAACGGGGCTAAAATGAACTTACTAGCAAGCTTGAAAAATTGAAGAACCCTAGCTATGGAGTCTCTCCAATTTTCGACACAAGGAAGAAGATGAATAAGAATTTTTATCATCTTTTTCCCTTTTTAATCATTTAATTAATAAATGTCCAAAATGCCCTTCTCTTTAAAAATTCCCCATTTACTAACTCATGTCCATTTTTGTCCAAAAATTATAATTTGGGCAACTTGCTATTTAAGGACTTCTAATTAATATTCTAAAGCTATTTAATACAAAAAGCTTCTAGAAACTCATATTTTGCAACTTTTACAATTTAGTCCTAATGGACCCTTTACTAGAAATTTTCATAAAATTTCTTCATGAAACTTTCATAATATCATGCAACCATCTCAAATACCTTAAAAACTCATATTACTACTTCGAATTTGTGGTCTTGGACCACTGTTCTGACGAGGCCCTAAATCAGGCTGTTACATGAACTTCCTGAATTTTGGACGGAGTCAAGGAAAAGAAACGGAAGGTTGGTCAGAGGTGAAGGTGGAGGTGGATACTCCTGTGGGGATGTGGTCATTCCTTAATAGCCCCTTGAACCTAAATTAAAGAAATCAAAATGTAATAATATAAATTAAAGACAAGAAAGATAAAAGGAAAGAATTTTAAAATAAAAATAAAAGAAAAAGAAAAAAATAAATAGACTCAAAGGTCCTTGTCTTGTCGAGTAAATGAAGCGGCCGATATGAACTTATGTGTTGTCGCGCACGAGGAGACTGTGCTAGGATCCTTTCTCTTTTTCGACATAGGGATGGTGGTCTTGGTTTTGTTTTTAGTCATTATGTAATGGTGGCAAAGATGGTGAAAAAGGGAGAAAAACTATGGTGGCTAGGGTTGGGAAGGAAGGGATATGGGGAAGAAAGTGAGCAGAAAAAGGGTTTTAAATAGAGATTTGGGACACTTGGTCGCGTCCCATGCCCGTGTGCATTGGGCGTGTTAGGTCACACGGTCGTATCGCACGGCCGTATGGTGCTTCATTTGTTTTTCCCACGCTTGTGTGGAGGTTTTTACGCCCATGTTGATTAATCAGTGTCGACCACGGCCCAGGGACAAGGGCGTGTCGCACACCCGTATTACTTTCTCAGTGTCGATCGCGGCCGTATCACACGACCATGGCATTTTATCGCCGCTCGTGGTTTAGGGAATTTTCGTCCTTGGTTCGAACGGTTTTTTGCCATGTCGATGTGCGTATTCGTGGTGTCCAAACGGCCACGGCCATGCCCGTGTGTAAGGCCGTGTGGTAGGGAAACCTGCGCTTTATTAATTTGGTTAGTTTTTAGTTAGGTGCTAAACATTCAAAATATGAAAATTAAAGGGGTTATTACTCAGGTTGCCTCCTAAGAAGTGCTCGTTTAAAGTCTTTAGCTAGACTTACCTTTCATTCGCATAATCATGGTGGTTTGAGGAGTTGAAACTCCTCATTCTTGCTATTAATTGTATTAAAATAAGGTTTTAGATGAGTACGATTTACCATGAAGGTGCCAAATTGAGAATGAGTTACCTCAACTGTACTGTATGGGAAAGTATTAAGTACCGTGAAAGGAGCTATTCCATTAGGTTCAGAAGTGGTAACACGAGGATCTGTATTATCCACTAAAACTTGGTCTCCAACCTTGAAGTAGTTTGCTTCATCTTTAAGTTTGTTATGAAGTTGCCTTGGTTTTGCTTCGTGTGTTCTTGGTTTCTCCTTAACATGTGTCTTCTACTCGTCTAGTTCATCGATCTGAAGCCTTCGCTCCTCATGAGTTATTTCTTTGTTGGCACGAGGTCTAGGTTATGGCTCAGTTGTGTAATTTCGTGGTGCTTCCTGAAAAGAAGGTTGAACCGAATGGTCATTAATAGAATTTATGTTCTCACCTTTATTACTCGATGTCCTAGCCGAGTCAAGAGCCTGAAGAGTGATCGTTTCATCACCTACACGAAGTGTGAGTTCACCTGTACCAACATCAATTTTAGTTTTAGAAGTTGCTAAAAAGGGTCTTCCTAAAATTAAAAGAACATTTTTGTCCTCATCCATGTCTAAAACAACAAAGTCTACTGGGAATATGAATTTATCAATTTTTACTAGTACATTTTCGATTATACCCCTAGGAACTCTAATGGTTTTATCAGCCAATTGAATGCTCATCCTAGTTTATTTGGGTTTCCCAAGACCTAGCTGTTTAAACATTTTATAAGGCATTACATTTATGCTTGCCCCTAAATCTGCTAAAGCATTATTAACAGATAAACCACCAATTAAGCAAGGAATCGTAAAACTCCCTGGATCTTTTAACTTTTGTGGTAGTCTATTTTGTAAGATTGCTGAGCTTACTGCATTTAGCTCCACATGTGACGCCTCGTCTAACTTTCGTTTGTGTGTCAAAAGCTCTTTTAAATTTTTTTTTGAATTGGACATCTGCGAAAGAGCTTCAAAAAATGGTAAGTTAATATGTAATTTTTTAAAAATTTTAAGAAATTTATCGAATTGTTCATCTATGCTGTCTCTCTTTGTCGCATTAGGATATGGCACACGAGGTTGGTATTCTGTACTTACCAGTTTGGGTTTTTCATGGCTTATCTCAACCTTACCTTATTCTATAACATTCTTTTGCCTCAATTTTGGTTCATCTAACCCTTCACTATCATGAGCAGTAATGGCATAATTTTGCTCCTTTGGGTTAGTTTCAGTGTTGCTCGGCAAGCTGCCTTGTGGTCGTTCAGATATGAGCTTAGCAAGTTGTCCTAATTAGTTCTCGAGCCCTTGAATCGATGCTTGCTGATTTCTGAGTGCTGTTTCTGATACGAACCGGCTCGGGATGAGTCGAAACGTATGCGGGTTGCCCAATTGTCTACGAGGAGAAATTAAGCCTTTGGAAAATAATCGAAAAATATAAATGAGTTTGCGGAAGTTTAAGTGAATAAAATAGAAGATGGTTCAGTTTGGTGGAATGAAATAAAAATAAATAAGATAGATAAAAGGATAATTTAATGGAGATGGATAAAGAACTTAAACGAGAAGCGATTCAACACTAAAGAGTGTCACCCCGAGTTCTATAATGTTTAAGGTGGATAAATAGAATCGATGATGGAAATGGAAATACGAACTTAACTTAAGAAAGATTCAACACTATATAACAGTGTCACCCCGTTTCTTATATCGTTAAGGTGGATAGATGGAGATAGGTTGATGAACGCCATACCAAACGAAATTGGTGATAAGTTCAACAAGTCGAAGACGCCACAAGCAAGCTTGATAAGTCTAACGAAACTTGTACAAAACCGAAGAGGAGATAAACTCACTCAAATGAACAAAGTTCATAAAATTTCATTCATAAAAATCCTAGTATTCTACAATTGAAAATTTACAAGCTATTTATAAGCCTAAGGTAGCTTGTTGTGGCTGAAACATCAACATAAAAAATTAAAAATCAAATCCTAGCACAAATGCTCCTTAATTTGCTGTGGAAGCTTGGTTGTCCAACTATGGAAAAATAATTCCCACGTGGTTACAATAACCATGGCATATTTAATTCTTTTAATCTCACTTTGGCCTTGCCGTCCATGCACTTTGTTCATACATCCATTATCTTGATTAAAGAATTTCAAGACCCTATAATATTCCAATCATGCTCATGGATTTTTAAATTCCACATGCTCTCTACCATGTTCTTGCCGTCTATCCATAGATGAGTGTTTCATGGTGCTTGTATTATTTTATTCAATCCATAGCTTGTGCCATCCATGCTTGTTGTTTATTTAATTCAAGGCTCCCATTTATGCTTGCCGTCCACTATTTCCACAATCAACATTCCCACCATTAACACTTTTGATTATTTAATTCATCATGGGTTCCTTGCCTTAATTCACGCATGCTCCCTTGAACTCCCTTGAAGTTGCACAAAAATTATTGTTTAAATTTCAGCCTCATACTTCCAATGCTGTCCAAGCATAGTCATTTAAAAATCATTTCATGACTTTGCTTTGTATTATTTAATTCAAGCATGCTGCCCATTTTCATGTTGCCGTTTGACACTCCATTCACAAAGCACACATGCACATTTTCTTAATTATTTATTCCATAGTTTCCATGTGCCTTTTAATTCCACTTGAATTTGTTTGTCCATCTCAAGCTAGCCGTCCATCACCTTAGTGTTTGGCTTTCCTGCTCCACTCTATAATGCTACCTGCAACACATTAAGTCAACTTATTAATTTATAAAATGAGCACATTACAATGGCAATTAGATATCAAACAAATTTGGCAGTCACTAATTAAATTAATTAGTGACACATATTTATTGACACAAACTAATGTACAAAAGAAAACAATTTAATTAAAACTTGGACAAATTAATTTAGTCAATAATTAAATTATTAGGCCGCATTAATTTGCTGTAGGAAATAATTAATTTGAGGATGCAATTTATTTAAAACATTAAATTAAAACAATCAGCTCAATGAGCTGAGATGAGCTCAAGTGAGCTCGAATTGAACCCAAATAGACTAATCCGGTTCAATTGGAAATGCACCAAGGTGCAAATCAAATTTTTCAACACTTGGGGCATTTAATTCGCGCTTCGTCACTTTGTAAAATGTTGGTGCCCCGGGCGTGCTCGTATTAGTTTCGGTGTTTTGGGAACAGGTTTCTGACACCGCGATAAATTTTGTTGGCATCTCCTCAAGGTTCGGCTTTTTCTCTTCTGGGTAGGGTTACTGTTGAAAGCCTAGAGGGGGTTGTTTTCTCTGATTTCCTTGGCCACCCCATGAGAAGTTTGGGTGGTTCCTCCAACTTGGATTGTAAGTGTTACTATAAGGGTTATTTTGAGGTCTAGAATTGTTACCGATATAGTTCATCTATTCGTTTTCTATACCAGGGTTGTAGGGTGGGTATTCTGTTTTGTTCGTCCTTCCTCGATTTGTATCACACTGCGTTTGATAGCATGGTAACTGCGTCTAGGTTGAAAACACTGGCAGCTTTTGTTGGCTTTGTTCTTATAACTTGCCTCTGATAGTTATTAAGTGCCATTGTAACACCCCAAACCCGGTCAATACGCCATGACCGAATCTGGTATGTCACTGAGGAAAATACTTTGAAGAAAAACGAGTTAACGATTTAATTTTTGTGGAAAACCCTTTTGAAATTCTATATTTGAAGAAAATACATGTTTAATAAGTTAACACTGAAAATTTAATTTGAAATTACATAAAACTTTAAAATAAGTGAATAAATCGTAAATTTGAAAACATTTATATCATTTTAAGAAAACTCGAATTATTACTTTGAAAGCCATTTGCATTTGAATGTAGAAACTTAATATTTGAAAATCATTTAAATTATCAAAAACACTCAAGTCGTTAAAATTGTCAAATAATTTATGTTACCCGATGGTAACGCTTTTAAAATCATCGCGTTGTGTAGTTTAGAAAACTTTGTGCTCAATTTATTATAATAATCAAGAAATTTATAACCCATATTTAAGACATGTTTAAAACATAAAAATAATCCAAACCATAATTTAGAGAGGCCTTATTACAAACCCACAAAAAATATAAAACCAAATTTAAATAAAGTAAAGTTCTCAAACCAAAGTTCACGTAAAACCGAAATTTATTGCATGGCCTCCTCGAGTTCATCCGGCTCCTCATCCGCAATCTCACGAATCACTTGAAATGATAAGGGAGAAGGTGAGTCACCAAGACTCAGTGCATATTCCCTCTCCCAGGTAAATGCCACATACTTACACAAATTATAACAAAGCACATACATGTATAATGCACCCAACCTAGCCATCCATAACTCCTTTTCTACCCCGTGTGGTACCAAACCACTGGTGGTGCCAAACCACTGGTGTCCAAAGACACAATTGTGATACCAAATCACTGGTGACCAAAGTCACGAATAATTACTTGTGGAGCCAACCCACGTGTGATACCAAATCACTGGCGACGATCCCATATCTCAAAAGTGGGGCCAACCCACGGTGGAATTAATCCACAGGGACAAGACGCTATGAGGTCCCAAACCTCTGGTGTCCGATGACACGAATGTGATACCAAATCACTGGTGGTGCCAAACCACTGGTGACCGAAGTCATGAATCATCAAGTTGTGGGGCCAACCCACGTGTGATACCAAATCACCGCGCATTTATCCCATATCTCAAAAGTGGGGCCAACCCACGGTGGTGTAAAACCACAGGGACGAGTCGCTATGAGGTCCCAAACCTCTGGTGTCCGAAGACACGAATGTGATACCAAATCACTGGTGGTGCCAAACCACTGGTGTCCGAAGACACGATATCAATCTTCCCCCTCCTCTCATATTGCCTATACTAATGCAATAGATAACCAAATCATGTCAATATACTTTGATATGAACATATAACCAATACATAGCGTAGATCGTGATATTAAACAACATATAGCAACATCATATCGAAATGGACTTACCCGTATCCTTGCTCATACCCATCAAGGTATCATATCAATATCTCATAGTTTCGACTTTAACAACATGAATAGTCATTTAACACACATATATACATATATAAACCAAGTTATAAAGTGTGTAAGATACACACCTTTCACCAAAGCAATAACTAACGTCCGAAGATCCGATCTACCACTAGATCACCTTGTCCTACAATCGACCAATATTAAGATTATGAACAAAGGCCATTCGGCCATATCACTAAATCCCGAATAGTTATCCTTCAAAATACCAAGTCTTACCTAAACTTACACAAACGATTGTCAACGAAACGAGGCTTAGATCGATTGCTTCCAACGTCTGAAGAGCCTAAAAGAAATCGGTTCCTAAAATGGTTAGAACCTTGCAAACCAATGCCCACAGATTCGGCCTTAGTCCGCAAGAAAATAAAATAGAGACGAGAAAAGAATTAAAGAGAATCGGCCATGAACACTTACCCTTTTCCAAAATCGATTGAAGAAAATCAAAGAGAGTTTCCCCTTGAATATTCGGCCAAAAATAAATCAAAAGAATATGAGAGTTTCGGCTATATGGTGAAATAAAAAGAGAAGAAGAAATAGAATGTAAATGGGTGTTTTAACTTTAAGTAAATGAAAAAGAAATGGGATTTGAGATGAAGAATGATTCGGCCAAGAGAGTGTAAAGGAAAATGTGATTTGAATAATATTGAAAGAAAAAAAAAAAGAAAGAGATGTGGGAGAATAATGTTTATGGCTTTGAACACAAATGAAGAAAGAAAAGAGAGAGATGGGAGAAATAAGGTTTGGCCAACACCTATTTTGCCTAAAAGAAAAGTGCACAAAAGTCCAATGTTGTTTCGGTTTCAAAAGGATAAATGAAAGAAAGAAAAAGTAGAATTTGGTTCCAACAAAATAAGGCTAAAACCAAAAGGAATTTTGCACTAAAAGCATAGCACATATTCGGCCAAGGAGGGGAGTTTTTGGAGAGAAAGAAAACAATACAAAAGATGCACAAAAAGCAAAGGTTGACCAACTATCCCCCCCAAGCCACCTAACAACATTCGGCCACCCCCCTAGACAACCATGTCGTCCACATACATGCTCTAAATGCCTAGGAAAACTTTCCAAAACATTCTCCTAAAACCAAGCCTTATGTCTCCCCAACCTTCCATAACTTTAAGATTCTTATCCCTAATTTCATGCTTTCCTTAAACCAACATTCAACTTACCAAAAGAAATAGTCCAACCTATCATGAATAAGGTTTGACCGTCCATCAATGCTAGAACACAAAAATAAAGTCTTCAAAATGCTACACATGCTACTCGAACCTCTAACCTCAAGCCACTTTTCAAGCTCCTTAACCAACTTGCCACTTACTCCTCTTGTGCTTTAATTTAACACTTAAATTAACTTAAGTGCTAAGCTCACTTAATCCACTTCATTAAATAAACCTACTAAAAATAATTCTAACTTCCTAAATAAAATCAAGCCTTCATAATACTATGCTAACATACAAAAATTTTACCTGAGCCAACACAAAATAAAATAATACTCTAATTTCCTAAAGCTCAAGGCCCAATCCTACTAGGCCCAATTTCGGGATGTTACAGTTCTACCCTCCTTAAAGAAATTTCGTCCTCAAAATTTTCAACTAACTAACAGTCGTACATCCTATCTCATCACACTACGTTCTTGCTGCGCACTCTGATCTTAATAAACCACAATGTACTTTTAACAAAATCTTGAATCCTTTTCCATATAACCAAACATCTAATCCACCATAGCAAACCATTATCTAACACTTTCACTTATACCAAAAATTTTCCTACTTTCAACCATCACTTCCAACCAAAACATACCTGACTTGAGAGTGAGGAAACAATCCCGAGCCTTAAGCTCCTTAGACCTGCATCTCAAGCATGCTCCTATCTTCCTCCAACATTCTCCCGGATGACACCTTCCACAGTAATCGCAAGCCAAAAAGTTCGACCATGCCTTGACATGTTTTACAGAACGAGATTGTGACCCTAGAGAACCGTGATCTCTATTCTTCTTACAGTCCATAGACCCAATTCGAAGTGCTTCATTGATTCCTTTAACCTCCTCCAATACTTTCTTAACTAACTAAGTCAGCTCATCAATCCGAACTCGATCATGATACCCCGTCTCAGCCACTAGCGATGCTAATGCCTCCTTACCGAAATTATGCCTCGGTACCGAAAATGTAGCCCTAACACTTCGGCTTTTACCATATCCACAACGTCCACGATCTCGAGTGCTCATGTCTAACGTCTTGACTTATCCGATTTAAAAGTTTTATACATTAGTCAATATTCCACTTTCTTTAAAGCACAGTTTTATGAAAAGTTTTAATAAGAGGTTGTTTCGCGAGTACATCCAACCTATAGTTTTAAGTCTCTAAAGTAGTTCCTACTACTATACAGTCATGTCAACATCATCATATCATCAAAATCAATAGTTTGATGTACTTACCAGGGTGGATCGGTGCCGGAGACTCGGGGCCATGCCTTTCCAATCATATCATTTTAAACAAAATCATTTTAAGACCATATTTTAAAACATTTTGGGCCTCGGGCCCACAGCTGAGCTTTTGAACTTAGCTCTGATACCAATTTGTAACACCTCAAACCCGGTCAATATGCCATGACCGAATCTGGTATGTCACTGAGGAAAATACTTTGAAGAAAAACAAGTTAACGATTTAATTTTTGTGAAAAACCCTTTTGAAATTCTATATTTGAAGAAAATACATGTTTAATAAGTTAACACTGAAAATTTAATTTGAAATTACATAAAAATTTAAAATAAGTGAATAAATCGTAAATTTGAAAACATTTATATCATTTTAAGAAAACTCGAATTATTACTTTGAAAGCCATTTGCATTTGAATGTAGAAACTTAATATTTGAAAATCATTTAAATTATCGAAAACACTCAAGTTGTTAAAATTGTCAAATAATTTATGTTACCCGATGGTAACACTTTTAAAATCATCGCGTTGTGTAGTTTAGAAAACTTTGTGCTCAATTTATTATAATAATCAAGAAATTTATAACCCATATTTAAGACATGTTCAAAACATAAAAATAATCCAAACCATAATTTAGAGAGGCCTTATTACAAACCCACAAAAAATATAAAACCAAATTTAAATAAAGTAAAGTTCTCAAACCAAAGTTCACGTAGAATCGAAATTTATTGCATGGCCTTCTCGAGTTCATCCGGCTCCTCATCCGCAATCTCACGAATCACTTGAAATGATAAGGGAGAAGGTGAGTCACCAAGACTCAGTGCATATTCCCTCTCCCGGGTAAATGCCACAAACTTACACAAATTATAACAAAGCACATACATGTATAATGCACCCAACCTAGCCATCCATAACTCCTTTTCTACCCCGTGTGGTACCAAACCACTGGTGGTGCCAAACCACTGGTGTCCAAAGACACAATTGTGATACCAAATCACTGGTGACCAAAGTCAAGAATAATTGAGTGTGGGGCCAATCCACGTGTGATACCAAATCACTGGCAGACGATCCCATATCTCAAAAGTGGGGCCAACCCACGGTGGAATTAATCCACAGGGACAAGACGCTATGAGGTTCCAAACCTCTGGTGTCCGAAGACACGAATGTGATACCAAATCACTGGTGGTGCCAAACCACTGGTGACCGAAGTCACGAATCATCAAGTTGTGGGGCCAACCCACGTGTGATACCAAATCACTGGCAGACGATCCCATATCTCAAAAGTGGGGCCAACCCACGGTGGTGTAAAACCACAGGGACGAGTCGCTATGAGGTCCCAAACCTCTGGTGTCCGAAGACACGAATGTGATACCAAATCACTGGTGGTGCCAAACCACTGGTGTCCGAAGACACGATATCAATCTTCCCCCTCCTCTCATATTGCCCATACTAATGCAATAGATAACCAAATCATGTCAATATACTTTGATATGAACATATAACCAATACATATCATAGATCGTGATATTAAACAACATATAGCAACATCATATCGAAACGGACTTACCCGTATCCTTGCTCATACCCATCAAGGTATCATATCAATATCTCATAGTTTCGGCTTTAACAACATGAATAGTCATTTAACACACATATATACATATATAAACCAAGTTATAAAGTGTGTAAGATACACACCTTTCACCAAAGCAATAACTAACGTCCGAAGATCCGATCTACCACTAGATCACCTTGTCCTACAATCGACCAATATTAAGATTATGAACAAAGGCCATTCGGCCATATCACTAAATCCCGAATAGTTATCCTTCGAAATACCAAGTCTTACCTAAACTTACCCAAAATGATTGTCAACGAAACGAGGCTTAGATCGATTGCTTCCAACGTCCGAAGAGGCTAAAAGAAATTGGTTCCTAAAATGGTTAGAACCTTGCAAACCAATGCCCACAGATTCGGCCTTAGTCCACAAGAAAATAACATAGAGACGAGAAAAGAATTGAAGAGAATCAGCCATGAACACTTACCCTTTTCCAAAGTCGATTGAAGAAAATCAAAGAGAGTTTCCCCTTGAATATTAGGCCAAAAATAAATCAAAAGAATATGAGAGTTTCGGTTATATGGTGAAATAAAAAGAGAAGAAGAAATAGAATGTAAATGGGTGTTTTAACTTTGAGTAAATGAAAAAGAAATGGGATTTGAGATGAAGAATGATTCGGCCAAGAGAGTGTTAAGAAAAATGTGATTTGAATAATATTGAGAGAAAAAAAAAGAGAGAGATGTGGGAGAATAATCTTTATGGCTTTGAACACAAATGAAGAAAGAAAAGAGAGAGATGGGAGAAATAAGGTTCGGCCAACACCTATTTTGCCTAAAAGAAAAGTGCACAAAAGTCCAATGTTGTTTCGGTTTCAAAAGGATAAATGAAAGAAAGAAAAAGTAGAATTTGGTTCCAACAAGATAAGGCTAAAACCAAAAGGAATTTTGCACTAAAAGCATAGCACACATTCGGCCAAGGAGGGGAGTTTTTGGAGAGAAAGAAAACAATACAAAAGATGCACAAAAAGCAAAGGTTGACCAACTATCCCCCCCAAGCCACCTAACAACATTCGGCCACCCCCTAGACAACCATGTCGTCCACATACATGCTCTAAATGCCTAGGAAAACTTTCCAAAACATTCTCCTAAAACCAAGCCTTATGTCTCCCCAACCTTCCATAACTTTAAGATTCTTATCCCTAATTTCATGCTTTCCTTAAACCAACATTCAACTTACCAAAAGAAATAGTCCAACCTATCATGAATAAGGTTTGACCGTCCATCAATGCTAGAAAACAAAAATAAAGTCTTCAAAATGCTACACATGCTACTCGAACCTCTAACCTCAAGCCACTTTTCAAGCTCCTTAACCAACTTGCCACTTACTCCTCTTGTGCTTTAATTTAACACTTAAATTAACTTAAGTGCTAAGCTCACTTAATCCACTTCATTAAATAAACCATACTAAAAATAATTCTAACTTCCAAAATAAAATCAAGCCTTCACAATACTATGCTAACATACAAAAATTTTACCCGAGCCAACACAAAATAAAATAATACTCTAATTTCCTAAAGCTCAAGGCCCAATCCTACTAGGCCCAATTTCGGGATGTTACAGCCATCTCCTCTATAAACTCATAAGCCGCTTCAGGGGTCTTGTTATTTAGGGTTCCACCGGTGGCTGAATCAATCAACTGCCTAGTTGAGGGGTTCACACCATTGTAAAATGTTTGAACCTATAGCCACAAAGGTAACCCATAGTGAGGGCATCTCCTTAGTAGATCCTTATATCTCTCCCATGCATCGTAGAGTGTTTCTAAATCCATCTGCACAATAGAAGAAATAACATTCCTCAACTTAGCCGTTTTAGCCGGCGGAAAATATTTAAGTAAAACGTTTTCGGTCATTTTGTCCCAAGTAGTGATTGATCCTTGTGGTAACAAGTTCAACCACTGTTTTGCTTTGTTTCTCAATGAGAAGGGAAACAACTGAAGGCGAATGGCATCATCAGAAATGCCATTAATTTTGAAAGTGTCGCAGAATTCCAGAAAATTCGCCAAGTGATTGTTTGGATCCTCATCCTGCAAACCATCAAACTGAACAAATTGTTGAATCATTTATATAATGTTAGGTTTCAGTTCAAAATTATTTGCAGCAATAGTAGGTCTAACAATACTTGATTCAGTTTCTGTTAAATTAGGTTTAGCATAATCATACATAGTACGAAGAGCAGGATTTTGATTTACCGGGTTTGCGACAACCACAGGAGGTAGCGTATTATTATCAGCAATTTCTTCGGTAGTATTGGTTTCGTCTTCTTGCTCTTCTTATATGTATTGTATGCTTCGCCTTATTTCTCTTTGGTTTCTGTGAGTGGTATGTTCTATCTCACTATCAAAAATCAAGGGTCTTGACGGGTTTCTTCTAGTCATAAACTAAAATTACCTGCCAGAAGCAAATAAAAGAAAAATTAGCAAAGTTAAAATAAAAATAAATTGAAAATAAATAAAATGGATAAAGTAATAAAAGTTTAGTGTTCCTAATATGTTGGTCCCCGGCAACGCAGCCAAACACTTAATGTGTCTAAAACTAACTATGATCACAATAAAGGCAAGCGCACCTATCGTTCAATAGTATAGTTATGGTAAAACCGGTAATATCTTATCCACAAGGACCAAGAGTACTAGTAATTACTATCTTTCTATTATCTAGCCTAATAATTGGAATGATTTTTTTAAACTAAAACTAATTAATTAAAACGTGACAAAAAAAGAATTAGGAAAATACTTCTTAGACAACTTATATGATAAAGGCAATACCTAAGAAAGAATCCACCTAGACATCACTTATTACTTTTGATTCATATGATTTATTCACTTGACTTAATCCGAAGAAATCCCTGATTTATGTTAATATCTCTTTCAAGACTAAAAACAACTGACTCTAGGTTGATTAATTGAAATCTCTTTCTAATTAAAACTCTTATTGTCACATTAACTCGATATATGGATTCCCTTATTAGATTTGACTCTAATCTGGCATATTTACGTCGCCCTATTTCTAGGGTTGCAATCAACTCCGCTTAATTGTGTTGATCTTCTCTTAAACAGGGACTTTTGCTCCACTAAATAAGCACATTCGACTTGAATCAATAACCTGAATTATCAAAACAAGAATAAGAACTCACAATTAAGAATAAAAACAAGTATTTATCTTATAAATCAAATAATAATAAGATCTGTCTTAGGTTTCATCCCTTTAGGTATTTAAGGGATTTAGTTCATACTGATAGAGGTAAACATCTTAAAATAGGGAAAACAACAAAACATAAGAAAACGCAAAAACTTCTAAAGAACTTGATGGGAGATCTTCAGTCTTGATGGTGATCCTTCTCCTAAGCTATTCCCGACGGTTGTCTTGGAGTATTTTCTGCCTTCTACTCGGTGTCCCCTTTTAGGTTGCCCCCTAGGGTGTTTATATAGCTTTGGAATGCCTTTCTTGGCCCATAAGTAGCCTTTTCCGAATAGAATTAAACCTAAGGTCAATAGGGACACGTCTGTATGATACGCCCGTGGTGGACTCCTTCGGCCGTGCTCGATTCTGCTCGCCACACACAATCGTGTGATATGCCCGTGGACGATAGTCCAGGTTGTGTGATTTCTGATGTAGGCCCATTTTGTCCCATTTTGGCCCGTTTCTCAATCTTTTCTACTCCCTAAGCTCTCCTGAGTATAAAACATGAAATTAAGAGACTAGGAGCATCGAATTCATCAAATCTAATGAAAATTCATCCAAAATTAAGCCAAGCATGGGGTTAAAATATGTGTAAATTATGGTTTATCAGACACAGGCATGTGCCATGGCTGTGTGACCTTATTGAGGTGATGACATCATAAATAGAATGTCAATGTTTTCACACACGGGCGAACACACGGGCGTGTCACGGCCGTGTGAGGGACACAGGCTATGGACACGGGCGTGTGTCAGGTCGTCTGAAAACCCCTGTAGGTTCGAATTGGAAAATAAATCCACACGGGTGTGGAACACGGGCATGTGATATGCCACACGGGCGTGCTCTTTCCTTCACATGGGTGTGTGGCCCTATTTTGTGTCAAATTTTTCTAAGTGTTCAAAAGTTTCCAGTTTGGTCCTGAATCATTTCGGGTGCAAGTTTAGGGTCTCGTAGATCTATAATAAGGACATTGTGGTCTTGAATGAAAAGTTTTAATTTGAAATAAAGTTCTTAAGGATTGATATAGTATGATTGAACAAGTTAAGTACAGTAATGCCTTTTACCTAGTTTAGGTGTCAAATACGGGTAAGGGGTGTTACAATATTCATACTAAACATGCCAAAATAAGCCATCACTCATGGCTATATATACAAACCAAAACATATATATTTACAAGCCATTTTTAATAGCCAAACACACATCAAAATTAACATCGTTTACAAGCCAACTGTCATGGCTATAATCACAACCAAAATACCCCTCTAGCATATACATGCCATATGCCATATGTGTATAATTCAACAGTACCAGCTTAGATGTTTAATAGTGCGATGATGTTCCCGATGACTCCCGGATCCGAGCTAGCCTTGATTCACTATAAAACATAGGAAAATAACACAAAATAAGCTTCATAGCTTAGTAAGCTCGTATGTGAATAACTTAATTCATCGAATAAATGCAAATTAACCAAATACACATGACAAATCCATATACACATTAACTACAAACCTTTCTCATGTCTCAAAACATGATCAATTGTAACATCATCAAACTTTCATCAATTGTAACATCATCAAACATTCACTATTTAATACTTGAATAGGTTCTGTACATACCTGTATAGCATTGTACTAACCTCTTTCTCAATCACATCATTTGTTTACCTGTTGAACCATTCGAAATAGAAATTAGATATTCAATGGTTTCAATCGATAAGTACCTATATCATGGCCAATAGCCAAATCAAGGTAACTTATCCTCGGAGTACCTATACCATGGCCCGTAGCCAAATCAAGGTAACTCATCTCCGAAATACCTATACCATGGCCCGAAGCCAAATCAAGGTATAAATCACACCCAAAGTATTGATATCATGGCCCGAAGCCAACATAATAACCTAATAACATGTCAGTAGCATCCTAACTATTCTTAAGGTTCAACCGAGATTTCACGCTTGTTGAATCATCGTCGAACGTATCCATAGAATCGTATTCACAATTCAAACATTATTCGTAATCTCGTAATCACAATTTATGCAATATCAAAGCAGTAAACATATATTTATAATGAAATTACCATATACGAACTTACCTCGTATTTGTAATTGACGGGTAGGGTCTACTACTCGATAACCTTGTTTTTCCCCCGATCTAAATCTAAATTCTTTATTTCTTGATCTTAATCAAGCTGGGAGTTGGCCAAATGCAAAACCTAAAGAATAGTTTTATTTTCCTTCAAATTTTAGGCAACAAAGATGAAGAAAGATGAATTAAAATGGCTTTGTTTTATTTACTCAACAATAATAACCATTTTACTATTTTAACATTTGTAATATAACTTAAAATCACTTAATTCTTGTCCATCTTTGTCCACTCACAATTAAAATGGCCTAATTACCATTTAAGGACCTTAACTTTAATAAACCATAGCTATTTAACACCCTTTACTAATAGAACACCACTTTTGCATTTTACGCGATTTAGTTCTTTTTATTAAATTAACCATTGAAACAGTAAAATTACTTCACGAATTTTTCACACATACATGCTATCATGTTGTAAACACATAAAATAATATTAAAATAATTTTCTTACATCAGTTTGGTGGTTTTGGAACCACTGTTCTGATTTAGCTAAAACCGGGCTGTTACAACCTTGAGGTAGTGTAAGCTCATCATATCCATGGGCCTGAAATTGGGCCTTGAGACTTGCATCATTCCCCCTTCCTCAAGAAGATTTATCCTTGAATCTTTAGTTGTAGAAAAAGAAATGGAATTAGAACTAATGATAATAAAACTAACCAAATACTTACCTAAGCTTTCCTGTTCACCAAAACTATCTCCATAATCAAAGACATGATTTTGATCCCCCAAATCAATATGGATCAATTACCTCTCCTTCAAAAACAAACCATCAACACTAAATAAAGAAATGTTAGGCACATGAATGTTCAAGTAAAAAATAATTTGTAACTCTCTTTGAATATGCATGGTCATCCATTTTAAAGTCTTAAATCAATTTCTAACAAAATCAGTATCATACTTATAAAAAAAATTCAAGGTATGCGTTCTTAAATCAATTTCTAATGTTTCTTTACCTTTCTTACATTGTAGCACTTGTGGAGAATTATCAATGTTTAACTTACCTCGCTCCTGCAAGTAAAATCTTGTATCAATGGTAGAGTAATGTAATTGAAAGTCCATTAATGGATTCTGTAAATCCTATAACAAAGAAACACCCGCTGAACAAATTTGAATTAGGGTTAGTTAAAACATAATCATTCATCACTTTTATATGGGGATTTTCATTTTCTTTTTCTACTAGAGAACTCTCCAGTTTTACCTCATATGAATTTTCACACACTAAATTTGGACCACCAAGTAGACTTTTACCACTCTAGTTCTCTTTTCTCTCGGTCTTTTCATATGATTTTTCCTTACTTCTTGTAACAACCCAATTTTTAGTGATGTCGAAAATAGTGATTTTGGGGCTACAATTTCGACGAGTATGTTCATAAATTTTATTATTTAATATTTACGAGTCAAATATGGTTTTAAAAAAGGCTTTTTATATGGTAATTCATTGTAATATCCGGGATTTAGTGGTTATGCATTTTAACTTGAATGTATGTGATAGCATGCTTGTGTGTGATTTGTATGTGTTTTAGGGGCTTCGGGAACCTTGGGTTGTAGGTAGGAGCCATGGAAAAATATTTGATTTTAAGCTTTGAAAGGGGAGCTAAGGAAGCTAGGCCTTAAGAAAATTTGTGTGTGGGTTAGGACACAAAGTACTGAGCTAGTAAAGTGGCAAGCGAGGTGTCACTTAGAGCACAGGAGAGTGATGCCTCAGGGAGTGCTAAAGGGGCCTAGGTTCGAGCAGCAAGGGAAGCGTTTTGGAGTTGCTTTTTGCCTTAAGGGAGTTCAGTGGTGGACGGCACAAGGACTCTAAATGGATGAGTGGAAGATCAAGTCAAATCCATTTGAATTTTGGCTAAGAAGGGGAGATAGATGTTGACTCATTCAAATTCTTTTGAATGAGTGAAGAAGAGAAGATTTAGGAGAAAAGCAAGGGGGAGCAAGAGTTTGATTGTCAGCCGAAAAGAAGGGAAGGGTAGTAGGGTAGGATACATTCGGTTGGGGAAGGCTAGTGTGCCGAAATCTTAATGCCATCAAAAGTGCCAATCGGTCACTTTCTTTTATCAGAAATTAGCTTCATTCTCTCCTAAGATCTCACCCTTTTCTTCCATAATCGAACCACACCAAAATTGACTCTTTTCCTCACTTGTTAGACCTTGGCCGAAACATCTAAAGACCATTAGGGTCACTTGCTTTTCTTTTTCTTCCTACTTGTTTGTTTGTGTTTAATCTAGTTTCCCTCCCTTCTCTTCTCTTTATTTTGCTTAGGCCGAACCTCTTTTTCATTTTATTCCCACCATTGCCGCAACTCTCAAAGATCCCAAACATCTTTTCTCTTATTTTGTTTTCTCTTGTGCCGCAAGTGAGATCACCAACATTCCTTCTCCTTTCTCCTCCATTCCATATTTTCTCCATAGCCGATTGCACCTTCACCCCCTTTGAAATCGATTGTTCTTAAGCACTAAAAGCCGATCATCTTTGTTCTTTGAATCGATTTCTCTACTTCGAGTTTTTCTTGTCGATTTCTTGGAGCTTGTTGACCGTTTGTGTTTTGGTCACTCTTTTTCGGTAAGGATCTCTTTTAGGCTGATTTCTTTTACTTTTTCTTTCTTTGACTATCAAAAATCAAAGACTCTAATCCCTCTTATTCTCATTTGGTCGAAACCATGAAGGAGATCTTTCGGGATTCTTGTAGCCAACGATTAAAAGGTGATCTTTCGGGATTTGAGATCCAAGGTAAGGAAGTTGTAATAATCAGCCAAAGGCCATATTACTGATTGAGGGTTGCCGAATCTAACTATTGTATTTTAGGGGAAGTTCGACAGTTGTAAAGAAGGAGTCTCGGGATTCTGATCCATTTCGGTAAAGGTGTTTAAGTTATAGATTGTGTTGCGTTTAGATCTTACATATCAATTAATTGGGTTTTGATTAAGTGTTCCTCAATGGATGCGAGTACCAGTGGAGGAGAGAAAGGGGTAGTTCCTACCCCTAAATTCAAGAAACGCTTGGTTTCTGCCATACGTGATTGGCCACCGGGTTATGGGCCAGCATCGGAAAGGGATAAGCAGATCGCTGTTATCCCTGCTAGCGAGAGTGTCGGTATCGAGGGTGTCGTTCTCACTGTTATCAGTTGTGTAACCCTACATTAATTTCCCGATAGATTAATAGTATTAATATTTAATATGTGATTATGAAAATACGAGTAACATGGCTAAGGGTACCATTCAATGGTACGATTGCATTGTGTCACGCGTTACCCCTTAATACTCAGTTAATAATGTTATAAACATTGATATGAAATATGTGTGATTTCGTTATGACTTTGGGGTAAGGTACATTGCATGATATCTGAATAATATGTATGTTGCATGGGCATATGGGTGATAATGATAAAGGGGAAGTGTTCCGATGGTTTTTACCACATTATTCGGTGACTTATGTCATATATTATGTATCCGGTGACTTATGTCACATGTTATGAACCCGGTGACTCTGTCACATTATCTGGTGGCCATGCCACGATTATAAGGGCGATGTGCGATTGATCGCAACGCATCGCCGCCGAGGTGTGCAGCGGATGGAGGGTCGATTTAGTAATCCCCACGGTGTGATTGGCAGGTACGGGTGGTGTGTAGAGCATGGATATCTAGGTGGGCTCGGGATTGCATTTCATTTGATGTATAAATGTGATTAAATATGTTATGACTCGATATGCTATGTTATGGGTTTTGCCGAAACGTTATGATTAAGGCTATAATCGGTTGGGTTTTGGTGTAGTCGTTACACATTGAGTCTGTTGACTCACCCTTCGTGGGATAACTTTTTGCAGGTGATACTTAGCGATATGGATCTGGTCAACGGGGACTTTGTGGTGGCCATGCTCAGCTCAGCATATTCGGGTTTTCTTATAATTAAACTTATCACGTTTTTCTTATTATGTTTTCGGGATTTATTTTGGATTTTGTTTTGTTGTAATAAGGTAACCATTTAACTGTTTATTTATGCGTTTTAATTTTTATTCTGATACGATCAACATCAAACAAATGATTAAACATTTTTTCGTAAAAACAACTTCAATTGTTTTGACACCTAAACACCTACGGTTTTCAACTTAATAATAAGCTCCAAAATTCGACATTCCTTTTTAACTTATAATTTTTGAACACGAAGGTAATGTTTTAATGAAATACAAACTTTAATAACATCATGGTTTCCAGCTTGATCATAACACAAATCTATTTTCTTTAAAATCGCCATATTTCCAAGATGACAAAACGAGATTTAATTAAAGTTTTACTCAAGGAGCATGCCAGATCCGGTCAGGGCTTGGGCCGGGTTGGGTGTTTTTAACTTGGTATCAGAGCCCAATTTTAAACACTCGGCCTTGGGTTTTAAAGCCCACAACGTTTTCAAAATTTGAGCCAAAATGGGTTTTTGAAAATTTTTGGTTAAAATGGTTCTATGGAAGCATGGCACCCGAGTTCTCGGCCCAGGTCCGCCAGGTAATTTCTTTTGTTGATAAATTGATTTGAGTATGCTGATGTATGATACTTTAGCTGATAGGCTTAGGAAACTATACTGTAGAGACATGAAGCCCTAGGTGTATGTGTACTCTTACGGAAAAACCACTGGTTAAAACTCTATTCCATAAAACACTATTTAAACAAGAAGTGAAAAGACTCTAATGCATAAAAATTTCGTAAAACAGATAAGACGCGATGTAGACATGAATTCTAGGGGACGTGGTCACAATACCTGTGGACGCGGCAAAGGCAGGATGACTGTGTCGGAACCAGTTGGGTCTGGTCAGGGTTCCGAAAATGAGGCACCGCCATCGGCTGTAGGGGCGGAATTTCGTGGAGCGATGAGGAGGAGATGACGCATGATCGCAGCTATCTTTGCGAGTTTTAGAGCGAGTGGCAGGAGCTAGTATGGGAAATGGGGCTTGAAAGTTAGTATCTGAGAGACTTAGATCAAATGGAGCCAAAGTTTTTAGAGGAGTATCTGGGGTAGCTCCGAATGTAGTGGAGTATTGGTTAGAGGCAGTCGAGAGGATCATGGACGATTTGGATCGCTTTCTTTGAGAGAGAAGCCGAAAGGTCTTTGTTTATTTGCCGGGATGAGGCCTACCAGTGGTGGCTCACTGTCAAAGAGGGTACCCCTGCAGATTGAGTGGATTGGGGGTATTTTAAGACTAAGTTTGAGGGGACATACGTCGGAGCTAGCTACATAGACTCGCAGAGAATGGCGTTTTTAAATCTAATACAAGGAAGCAAGACGGTAGCGGAGTATGAAGCGGAGTTTCTGCGGTTAAGCTAGTACGCCAGGGGAATTGTGGCTACTGATTACGAGCGATGTGTCAGATTCGTGGATGGATTGCGAGATGAGCTGCGAGTGTTGATTGCCCCGCAGCGGGAAAGAGACTTTGCAGTCTTAGTGGATAAGGCTCGGATAGCTGAAGAAGTTAAGCGGACTGAAAGACAGAACCGGGACAGAGGTCAGGGTAGGAATAAGAGAAATTATGGTCTTCAGGATTATCCGGGAATTTTTAAAAGAGACCTAGAGTTGATGGGCCACGAGGTCGGGTTGGTTCTTGTGAGAGACAAGATCTGCAGTTTGTGCTCAGTGTGGAAAGATGCACCCGGGAGAATGTTGGAAAAAGACAGGGGGATGTTTTAAGTGTGGGTCTAACGATCACATGATTAGGGACTGTCCGGTGGATACAGATAGGAACCGACCAGCAGGTTAGGGTTTTAATCAAGCTGGCAGAGGTGGACAGCAGCCGTCGAGGGGTCGTGGTCTGAATGGCAGAGGTAGTGGTCCTGGTAGAGGTCGTGGAACACCAGGCAGAGGTGGTGGTAACACGGAAGCGAGACAGCCAGGACTAGTATATGCGGTTCGTCAGAGGGAAGACAGTGATGCACCTGAAGTCATAACGGGTACGTTCCTTATTTCTGGATTACCCTTTATTGCTCTGATAGATATAGGGTCAACTCATTCATACATTGCTAGTGAAGTATCTGGAACTTTGAATGTAAACTCTGAGATTGTACCTAGGAAGATGATTGTACTTAGTCCTCTAGGGCAATCAGTAGTGGTAGACAAACTCTTTAAGGAAGTGCCTTTAGAAGTTCAGGGGGCGCAGTTTCCGGCTGACTTGATGGAGTTGCCATTCGGGGAATTTGATCTAATATTAGGCATGGACTGGCTAGTGAAGTACCGTGCGAATGTGGATTATGCTGCTAAGCGCATGTCATTGAGAACTTCTGACGACAATGAAGTTGTGGTCATGGGCGAGAGACGGAATTACTTTTCGAATGTAGTATTTGCCCTTAAGGCAGAGAAGATGGTAAAAAAGGGATGTATAGCTTTTCTGATGATTGTTAGTGCCTTGGAGGCTAAGGAAGAAGATGTAGAATGAGTCAGAACGGTAAATGAATTTGTGGATGCCTTTCCGGAAGAACTTACAGGGTTGCCTCCAGATCGTGAGGTGGAATTTGGGATTGATTTGTTGCTTGGTACAACGCCAGTATCTATCACTCCGTACAGAATGGCACCAAAGGAGTTGGTTGAGCTTAAGGCTCAGAATCAAGAGTTGCTTGATCCTGGGTTTATCCGACCCAGTGTGTCTCTATGGGGAGCACCGGTCCTATTGATGAAGAAGAAGAACGGGACTATGCATATGTGCATAGATTACCGGTAGTTGAATAAGCTGACGATCAAGAACAAGTACGCTTTGACGAGGATAGACGACTTGTTCGATCAGCTTAAGGGGGCCGCGATATTTTCAAAGATAGATCTAAGGTCGGGGTATCATCAACTTAAGGTGAAAGAAGCGGATATCTATAAGACAGCTTTCCGGACAAGATAAGGGCATTATGAGTTCTTAGTAATGCCGTTCAGATTGACGAACGCCCCAGCTGTATTCATGGATATGATGAACCGGGTTTTCTAACCCTACTTGGATCAGTTCGTCGTTGTGTTCATAGATGACATCTTAGTGTATTCCAAGTCTGAGAAAGAACATGATGAGCATCTCTGGGTAGTATTGCAAGTGTTAAGGGAAAAGAAGCTATATGCCAAGTTCAGCAAGTGCGAATTTTAGCTGAAGGAAGTTCGTTCTTGGGGCATGTGGTGTCTGCGGAAGGAATAAGGGTAGACCCTCAGAAGATTGAGGCAGTGCTAGATTGGAAACTACCTAAGTCTGTGGCTGAGGTTCGCAGTTTCTTGGGGTTAGTAGGCTACTATAGAAGATTCGTAGAAGGGTTCTCATCAATAGCAGCACCTCTGACAAAATTGTTGAGAAAGGAGGTACCTTTCATATGGACAGAAAGCAGCAGCAGAGCTTTGAGAGGCTTAAGAGGGTTTTGGCAGAAGCTCCGATTTTGATTCAGCCTGAGGCAGGGTTGGATTTTGTGGTGTACTGTGATGCTTCTCACACAGGATTGGGATGTGTTCTGATGCAAGACGGGAAGGTGGTCGCGTATGCGTCTCGATAATTAAAGCCACATGAGGTTAACTATCCGACGCATGACTTGGAATTGGTAGCGGTAGTCTTTGCTCTTAAGGTATGGAGGCACTATTTATATGGAGAGAAGTCAGTAATTTATACAGATCATAAGAGTCTAAAGTATCTGCTAACTCAGAAGGAGCTGAATTTGAGACAGTGAAGGTGGGTAGAATTGTTGAAAGACTATGATTGTTCAATAGAGTATCACCCGGGCAAGGCGAATGTAGTGGCAGATGCCCTAAGTTAGAAAGTAGTGTCGGATCTGAGGGTGATGTTTGCACA
This sequence comes from Gossypium bickii, assembly GCA_025503065.1. NCBI lineage: Eukaryota > Viridiplantae > Streptophyta > Magnoliopsida > Malvales > Malvaceae > Gossypium > Gossypium bickii. The sequence continues at coordinate 31,796,076 of CP106712.1, forward strand.
TCTTAGTCTTTATGACGACGGAAGTTTGTTAGCAGTGTTGCAAGTGAAGCCGACCTAGTTAAGTCAGGTGAAAGAATGTCAGCTGGCAGATAATGATCAAAATGCTAAGCTACGGCAAGTGCAGAATGGGGAATTGGAAAATTTTGGTGTGAACAGCGATGGAGTGCTGTGTTTTTAGGGCAAGGTCTGTATGCCGAAGGATGAGCAATTAAGGCGGAGAATTATTCAGGAATCGCATAGTAGCCCTTATGCTATGCATCCGGGAGGAAGTAAGTTATACAGGGATCTACGGGAGCAGTTTTGGTGGCCTGGTCTTAAGCGGGAAGTTACAGAATTTGTAGGGAAGTGCTTAATGTGTCAGCAAGTCAAGGCTGAACACCAAGTGCCGTCAGGGTTGCTTCAGCCGATAAAGATTCCGTAGTGGAAGTGGGAGAGAATTACTATGGACTTCGTTAGTGGGCTTCCCCTTACGCCTACTAAGAAGGACTCGGTATGGGTGATAGTGGATCGATTGACGAAGTCTACAGTGCGGGTTGACTATTTTCTGCAGAGGTTAGCAAAGTTGTATGTGGCAGAATCTGTGAGGCTGCATGGAGTGCTGGTGTCAATTATTTCGGATAGGGATCCGAGGTTTACGTCTCGGTTTTGAAAAGCATTACATCAGGCTTTGGGCACCAGATTAGACTTCAGTACGGCATTTCATCCGCAGTCAGACGGCCAGTCTGAGCGAGTAATCCAAGTGTTAGAAGATTTGTTGAGGGGTTGTGTGTTAGACTTCAGAGGAAGCTGGGAGGAGTTCTTGCCTTTAGCAGAGTTTGCATACAATAACAGCTATCAAGCAAGTATTTGGACGGCACCGTACGAAGTGCTGTATGGACGGAAGTGTCGCACTCCTACGTGTTAGACAGAATTGGGGGAACGACATGTTTTGGGTCCGGAGATTGTGGCAGAATCCGAAGAAAAGGTTAAGGTAATTCGGGCAAGGTTGAAGGAGGCATCTGACAGGCAAAAGTCGTACGCAGATCTTAAGCGGAAGGAGATAGAGTTTGCTGTGGGAGATCAGGTGTTTCTGAAAGTTTCGCCGTGGAAGAAGGTGATGAGGTTTGGTCACAGGGGAAAGTTAAGTCCCGGGTTTATAGGACCTTATTGGGTTTTGAAGCGGGTTGGACTAGTGACATATCAGTTAGAGTTGCCTTCGGAATTGAGGCAGATACACGATGTGTTTCATGTTTCGATGCTACATCGTTATCGATTGGATCCATCTCATGTAGTACCAGTTGAGGAGGTGGAGCTGAGACTAGATTTGTCCTACGAGGAAGAGCCGATTCAGATTCTGGAACGAGATGTGAAGGTGTTACGGAGGAAATCAGTTCCTCTAGTCAAAATGTTATGGCGTAACCATGGATCGGAAGAAGCTTCTTGGGAGCCGGAGGAAGCAATGAGGCAGCAATACCCTCACCTATTCTAGCCAGGTAATTTCGAGGCCGAAATTATTTTTAAGGGGGTAGAACTGTAATATCTTGGATTTAGGGGTTATGCATTTTAACTTGAATGTATGTGGTAGCATGCTTGTGTGTGATTTGTATGTGTTTTGGGGGCTTCGGGAACCTTGGGATGTAGGTAGGAGCCATGGAAAAATATTTGATTTTAAGCTTTGAAAGGGGAGCTAAGGAAGCTAGGTCTTAAGAAAATTTGTGTGTGGGTTAGGACACAAAGTACTGAGCTAGTAAAGTGGCAAGGGAGGTGTCACTTAGAGCACAGGAGAGTGACGCCTCAGGGAGTGCGAAAAGGGACCTAGGTTCAAGCAGCAAGGGAAGCGTTTTGGAGTTTCTTTTTGCGTCAAGGGAGTTCAGTGGTGGATGGCACAAGGACTCTAAATGGATGAGTGGAAGATCAAGTCAAATCCATTTTAATTTTGGCTAAGAAGGGGAGATAGGTGTTGACTCATTCAAATTCTTTTGAATGAGTGAAGAAGAGAAGATTTAGGAGAAAAGCAAGGGGGAGCAAGAGTTTGATTATCAGCCGAAAACAAGGGAAGGGTAGTAGGGTGGGATACATTCAGTTGGGGAAGGCTAGTGTGCCGAAATCTTAATGCCATCAAAAGTGCCAATCGGTCACTTTCTTTTGCCGAAAATCAGCTTCATTCTCTCCTAAGCTCTCACCCTTTTCTTCCATAATCGAACCACACCGAAATTGACTCTTTTCCTCACTTGTTAGACCTTGGCCGAAACATCTAAAGACCATTAGGGTCACTTGCTTTTTCTTTTTTCTTCCTACTTGTTTGTTTGTAAGCCGAATCTAGTTTCCCTCCCTTCTCTTCTCTTTATTTTGCTTAGGCTGAACCTCTCTTTCATTTTATTCCCACCATTGCCGCAACTCTCAAAGATCCAAAACATCTTTTTTCTCTTATTTCGTTTTCTCTTGTGCCGCAAGTGAGATCACCAACATTCCTTCTCCTTTCTCCTCCATTCCATATTTTCTCCATAGTCGATTGCACCTTCACCCTCTTTGAAACTGATTATTCTTAAGCACCAAAAGCCGATCATCTTTCTCCTATGAATCGATTTCTCTACTTTGAGCTCTTCTTGTCGATTTCTTGGAGCCTATTGACCATTTGCGTTTTGGTCACTCTTTTTCTGTAAGGATCTCTTTTAGGCTGATTTCTTTTACTTTTTCTTTCTTTGACTGTCGAAAATCAAAGACTCTAATCCCTCTTATTCTCATTTGGCCGAAACTATGAAGGAGATTTTTCGGGATTCTTGTAGCCAACGATTGAAAGGTGATCTTTCGGGATTTGAGATCCAAGGTAAGGGAGTTGTAATAATCGGCCAAAGGCCATATTACTGATTGAGTGTTACCGAATCTAACTATGGTATTTTAGGGGGAGTTCGACAATGGTAAAGAAGGAGTCTCGGGATTCTGATCCATTTCGGTATGGGTGTTTAAGTTATAGATTGTGTTGCGTTTAGATCTTACATAATAATTAATCGAGTAATTCAAGAAATGCTCGGTTTCTACCGTACGTGATTGGCCACCAGGTTGTGGGCCAGCATCGGAAAGGGATAAGCAGATCGCTGTTATCCCTGCTAGCGAGAGTGTCGGTATCGAGGGTGTCGTTCTCACTGTTATCAGGTGTGTAACCCTACATTAATTTCCCAATAGATTAATAGTATTAATATTTAATATGTGATTATGAAAATACGAGTAACATGGCTAAGGGTACCATTCAATGGTACAGTGCATTCAGGTACGTTACCCCCTTAATACTCAATTAATAATGTTATAAACATTGATATGAAATATGTGTGATTTCGTTATGACTTTGGGGTAAGGTACATTGCATGATATCTGAATAATATGTATGTTGCATGGGCATATGGGTGATAATGATAAAGGGGAAGTGTTCTGGTGGTTTTTACCACATTATCTAGTGACTTATGTCACATATTATGTATCCGGTGACTTATGTCACATGTTATGAATCCGGTGACTCTGTCACATTATCTAGTGGCCATGCCACGATTATAAGGGCGATGTGCAGTTGACTGCAACGACTGCCTTCGAGGGTGTGTAGCGGATGGAGGGTCGATTTAGTAATCCCCACGGTGTGATTGGCAGGTACGGGTGGTATGTAGAGGATGGATATCTAGGTGGGCTCGGGATTGCATTTCATTTGATGTATAAATGTGATTAAATATGTTATGACTCGATATGCTATGTTATAGGTTTTGCCGAAACGTTATGATTAAAGCTATAATCGGTTGGGTTTTGGTGTAGCCGTTACACATTGAGTCTGTTGACTCACCCTTCGTGGGATAACTTTTTGCAGGTGATACTTAGCGATATGGATCGGGTCAACGGGGACTTTGTGGCGGCCATGCTCAGCTCAGCATATTCGGGTTTTCTTATAATTAAACTTATCACATTTTTCTTATTATGTTTTCGGGATTTATTTCGGATTTTGTTTTGTTGTAATAAAGGCCACCATTTAACTGTTTATTTATGCGTTTTAATTTTTATTCTGATACGATCAACATCAAACAAATGATTAAACATTTTTTTGTAAAAACAACTTCAATTGTTTTGACACCTAAACACCTACGGTTTTCAACTCAATAATAAGCTCCAAAATTCGGCATTCCTTTTTAACTTATAATTTTTGAACACGAAGGTAATGTTTTAATGAAATACAAACTTTAATAACATCACGGTTTCTAGCTTGATCATAACACAAATCTATTTTCTTTAAAACTGCAATATTTCCAAGATGACAAAACGAGATTTAATTAAAGTTTTACTCAAGGAGCATGCCAGATCCGGTCGGGGCTTGTGGGCCGGGTTTGGGGTGTTTCATTCATGTTATATGAATGATTAATTAGGTTCAAATGGTATGATCCTAAAGTCAAGTGATTTTGGAAAATGAAGTATCAAGACCTCGTTTCTATAAACTGAGCTGAAATATTTTATTAAAAATTTATAGAGTGTTATTAAGGTTGTATTAATGTTTCGTTAAGAAAATTTAATGTTTGGATTAGTTAATTAAGCAAAAAGGACTAAACCGTAGAAGATGAAAAAGTCAATCACTATTAGTTTAAAGGTGTTAATTGATTAAAGAATTATAATTGGATGGCCTTAGGGGATAAATTAACTATCCTTTAAATAGTGGGATGGTTTGATGCTTTAATTTATTTTTATTTTAATGTTTTATTTTTTATTTTTATTAATAAATTAAAGTAAAATGGTTAAAAAAAATAAACAAACAAAGTGGCCATCTTTAACCTTTAACTTTCTTTGTTTCAACTGAAAGCCATAGCCAAAGGGGAAGTTAAGTTTGACCATGCTTCAATTTATGCATCGTAAGCCATTTTTCACCCCTTTCTTTTAATTTTTATGTTTTTGAGATCGTTACAATTAGGTCCAGTTAGCCCGTACCTTCGTTTTTGAAACTGTCAAAGATTTTGAATGTTTCTATTGATGAATATTTGTGATTTTAGATGTTAAATGATGAATTTGAGGTATTAGTTGTTATTTATAAGTATTATGCTAAGTAATTTTGATGAATTTAATGATTAGGGATTAAATTGTTGAATTAGTAAAAATAATGTGAAATTGTTACCAATATAGGCTATAATGAAGCTATGAACATTCGATTGGCATGGGTTTTGAATAAAAATGGTTAATTTGTATGTTTTAGGCTCAGGGACTAAATTGAATAAAATTAAAATGTTGGGGGCAATTTTTTAAAAATGTGGAAAAGGACTAAGTTGCATAAAATGAATTCTTTTTTCTATTTGAATTAATGAATTTAATGAAATTATTCATTTAGATCAAGAACAAGTGGAAAATTAGGGAGAAGAGAAAATTACCAAATAGCCCACGGACTTAGTATTTGCTGCAATTTAGCCAGGTAAGTTCGTATGAACTATAATTGCTTAAATGTTGATTAAATTGAATGTTTTATGTGTTGTTCCGATGTAAATGAATCAATATATATACGATTATATATCGTTTTAATGCTATATATTGAGTTATATGTTTATAGGTTTATTGCTATGTAACTGAATGATGTAAATCCAACAATGTCACAACGATTATCGAGCCCTATTTGAACCTTAGAAATTTGTAGGATAAAAATGACATGTCATTAGGATTTTCATGTTTCGGGTTCTGGTCTTGAATGTCCTACCGATGGCTGAGGTCTTGCATTTGTTGTGGATACTCCACAGCTCGTGTGAGCAGTATCGTGTAGCTTACATTTCGACCTACAGCTCGTGTGAGCAATGATGTAAAGGAAAGACTACAGTCATATTTGTAGAACACTTCGTGTGAGCTATCCTGCGTATCCGATAGTATTCTAAATGATTTAATGGGCATGAAAAGGAAAGGAATGGTAAGTATTCAAAAGAAACTATGTCATGTATTTATGAAAAGGTTGAGATGGTAAGTTTCATTGAAAGTATGATATGTTAAGGAAAATGATGAGTTCAAATGAATTATATTAATGTGAAATGTCTTACTTATATTAAATTCATGTGAATTATGTTTGAATATGCTAACGGTGTTGTTGATGACGCTTAGGCTTGTGCCAAGCTTATGGTTGGATTATATCATGCTTAATTGTTATGTTATACATTGAAATGGTAACTGTCCAAATAGAAACATACTAATGTTCATGAAAAGGTGGTATGAATCTGTAACACCCCAAACCTGGTCAATACACTTCGACCGAATCTGGTACGTTACGGGGAAAAATCGTGTTTGAGGGTTTAGGTTTCCGGTTAAAGATTTGGTAAAAACTCTTTATTGAAAATTATACTTGTCAAAATCTTGGGCATGATTGTTTAAAAACCGATAATGTATTTGAAAATCCAGTACTTTCAAGAACTTAATCAAACGTGCAGGTAAACAAGTTTATCTTATCTAAAAATTCAAGTAGTTCCTTATTGTTGCTTAAAACAATTTGACTTAGTAGAAAATTGAGTTCAAGTTTGGAAATGTTTGAGTTTTTATCTATCTCAAATTACAGTGGAATACCCGAAGGTATAGTTTAAAACACATCGCTTTGTAGTTTGAAAACATTAAGTGTCACCTGAAATGTCAAAGGAGAAGGTGAGTCGCATGACTCAGTGCATAAATCCTCCTCCCAAAATGCAACATGCTAACACACATCATATCATAGCAACATAATTAATGCATCCCGATCCTAACCATCCACATCGCCTTTTCTACCCCGTGTGGTACCAAACCACTGGTGGTGCCAAACCACTGGTGACCCAAAGTCACGATATCCATAAGTGTGGTGCCAAACCACTGGTGACCCAAAGTCATGAATAATCCAATGATGGGGCCAACCCATCGTGAGATACCAAATCACTAGCGACAATCCCGTATCTCATATGTGGGGCCAACCCACGGTGGTGTTAAACCACAGGGACGAGTCGCAATGAGGTGCCAAACCTCTGGTGTCCCAAAGACACATGTGATACCAAATCACTGGTGACCGAAGTCACAAATCCGATGATGGGGCCAACCCATCGTGTGATACCAAATCACTGGCGTCAATCCCGAATAATCAACTGTGGGGCCAACCCACCGTGGTGCTAAGCCACTGGGACGAGACGCTGAGATGCCAAACCTCTGGTGACCCAAAGTCACAAAATGTCATCTGTGGTACCAAACCACTAGAGGTGCCAAACCTCTGGTGTCCCAAAGACACGGATATCATATTCCCCCTCCTCTCATATCACCCATACATGTCATACCGATGCAAATCATGTAAATCATGCAATCATGCCATTATGCTTAATATCGCATCTCATATCACATACATCAAAGAATCATGATATCATATACCAACGGTAGAACTCGTAATGAAACGGACTTACCCGTATCAGACACATACCCCATTTGGGTACCAAATGCATCAACGGCATTGTCTCACTTACACAAACAGGTTATTAACATATTACTAGAAAATCAGTGTGTTAGTTTACACACCTGTTCGAACACCAGCTTAACCAAAGAACCGATCTAAAACCCTCGCTCCTCTTGCTCCTAAAATCGGCCAAAACATAGGTTAGCCATCTATACCATTCGGCCAAAGCTATCAAACCAAAGGGGTTAATATTGAGCCATTACCTTACTCTTGATTTGGTTTCCTACCAAATCCTGAACCAACCTATGGTTCTCCTGACAATCGGCCAACCCCTAACAAGCAAATAGTTAATCCACTTGAAGACTTGACTTATTGAAATCTAAAAGAATGAACTAATAATAATACCAATCACTTACCACTACTTACCAATCGGTTTACAAAGAAGGAAGACTCCTCTTGCTTGCTTCCAAAAATCTCAATGTCCTATAACGCAAAGATTAACAACAGATCAACCCTCTTCAACCAATAACCAACAGAGGCTTTAACCAAACCGAAACCAACAAAGCACTTAGAGAGAAGAGAAATGGCCATTCGGCCAATCACTTACCTAACACCAATCAATATTCGGCCAAGCACCACTAAGAGAGGAAAGATTCGGCCAACTCTTAAAACAAGATGGAGAAAGGATTCGGCTTTATCCTAAAGGGAAATACAAGAGAATGATGTAAAGAAGGGGTTGATATCCGGCCACCAATTGAAGGGAGATTCAGCTCAAGGGTTTTGAAATAGAAAGAAAATAAAAATGGATAGAGGGAGAGTACTTACGGTTTTGAAAGAAAAAGAGATGGAAAATGTGTTTTGGAGACTAGAGTTTCGGCTATCAAAGTTTCAAGAAGAGAGAAGAATAAAGAATGGAGTATGAGAGGGAGAGAGAGAAGCTAGTTTCAGTTTACACAAATAAAGAGAAAAAGAGAGCAAAGAACATTCGGCTACCAATGTTCAACAAAGGAAGAAAATGTGGAAAGAGAGAATACCAATTTCGGTTTACCCAAATGACAAGGAAAGAAAAATAGAGGAGAACATTCGGCCACAAGCACAAAATAGAGAAAAAAAAACAAAGCAAATTCCGGTAAGGTATGGTTGTTTGAAGCTTTCGGTTTTCAAAGAAAAAATGAGAGACTTACTTTGAAAGAAAATTCGGCTAGCTTTTTAACAAAAAGGGGATTTTGGCTTAACAACACTTGACCGAAAATGTACCAAAATGCAAAGGTACATTCGGCACTACCCCACTCCCACAGTACCAAGCCGTCCACTCCCCCCCAAAACTCTCCTAAAATTCGGCCACATCCCCCCAAACACTCCACAACCCACATTCAAATTAGTTGAACAAGTCTTCCTCCACAATTTACTCTCCACCCATCATTCAAACCTTTTGACTTGGTCTTAGGCAGAGTTTGAACTGCCTACAACTCTCCTCCTCCATGCCATCAAAATGGGAGCAAAATAGGAGGACACCGCAGCTTGAACTCAAGACCTCTCCCTCCTGCAAATGACGCCACACCCTCAAGCCCTTAGTAGCGTCTCACCTGCCACTCCACCAACTCATCTTATGTGCTAAAATTCACCAACAAAAACTTATAAACCCCAGCTCCATCAGCTCCTCTCACATAATGCTCAAGAACTAAAATTTTCCCATCTACTCAGGCTTACTCCTAGCTTACAACTAAGCCCCTAAGACATCAAAACAGCATCATTGCACACCAGACACATGCAACCAAAATCAAAACAAAATAGCCCCCTATCCCGGGATACTACAGTTATACCCCCTTAAAATAATTTCGACCTCGAAATTACCTGATCAGAAGAGTTGCGGGTATTGCTGTCTCATCATATCCTCGGGTTCCCACGTCGCTTCTTCCACGCCATGATTCCGCCATAGTACCTTTACCAAAGGCACAGACTTCCTCCGCAGAACCTTCACATCCCGATCTAGAATCTGCACTGGTTCTTCTTCCATAGTCAAATCTGGGTTTACCTCGATCTCTTCCACTGCTACCACATGCGATGGATCTGAACGATATCGCCGAAGCATCGAAACGTCGTGCGTCGGATAATTGACCTCATGTGGCCTTAGTTGCCGAGATGCGTAAGCCACAACCTTACCTTCCTGCGCCAGCACACAACCCAAACCCGTATGTGATGCATCGCAATACACTGTGAATTCCTTACCAGCCTCAGGTTGAATTAGAACTGGAGCCTCAGTCAAAATCTTCTTAAGCTTATCGAAACTTTCCTGCTGCTTCTCAGTCCAAACAAATGGAATCCCTTTCCTTAACAACTTAGTCATCGGTGCTGCGATCAACGAGAAACCCTCTACAAACCTTCGGTAGTATCCTGCCAAACCCAGAAAACTCCGAATCTCAGCCACTGACTTAGGAGGCTTCCAATCCAAAACGGCCTCAACCTTCCGAGGATCTACCCTAATCCCCTCAGCTGACACTACATGACCCAAGAACGTCACTTCTCTGAGCCAAAACTCGCACTTACTAAACTTAGCATAAAGCTGCTTTTCCCTCAGAATCTGTAGCACCACTCGTAAATGCGCATCATGCTCTTCCTTTATCTTTGAATACACCAAGATGTCGTCTATGAAAACCACAACAAACTGATCCAAAAACTGCTGGAACACCCTATTCATCATATCCATGAATGCTGCCGGCGCATTAGTCAACCCGAACGGCATTACTAGAAATTCGTAGTGCCCATACCGAGTACGAAACGCTGTCTTGTGAATATCCGTCTCCTTGACCTTCAATTGGTGATACCCAGACCTCAAATCAATCTTCGAGAACATCGAAGCATCCTTCAGCTGGTCAAACAAGTCATCTATCCGCGGCAACGGATACTTGTTTTTAATCATCAGCTTATTCAACTGGCAGTAGTCTATACACATCCGCATCGTACCATCCTTCTTCTTTACAAAGAGTACCGGCGCACCCCACGGCGAAACACTTGGCCTGATAAAGCCTCGGTCCAACAACTCCTGGATTTGAGCCTTAAGCTCCACTAACTCCTTTGGCGCCATCCTTTACGGAGCAATAGACACTGGCGCAGTTCCGGGTAACAGATCTATCCCGAACTCTACCTCACGATCCGGTGGCAAACCCTAAGCTCCTCCGAAACACATCAAGCAAATTCCTTAACTGCTCGAACCTTCTCTACAAAGCAGACTCTTTAGCCTCCAAAGCATACACATGAACCACATACGTTTCACAGCCCTTCCTGACCATCTTCTCAGCTTTCAGAGCAGATACCATGTTAGATAAGTAATCTCTCCTATTACCTATCATAACCACCTCATCATCCTCAGACGTCTTAAGAACCATGCGCTTAGCCGCGTAATCCAGCTTCGACTGGTACTTAGCTAACCAGTCCATCCCAAGAATCAGATCGAACTCTCCAAACGGTAGTTCCATCAGATCAGCCAAAAATACTACCCCTTGGAGTTCTAGGGTACATCCTTAAAACACTTATCTACAACTACCAGAATGACCTGAGGGCTAATTACGGTCATCCGCCTAGAAGTAGTTTTGAGTCTAAGTCCATGGTCTCTACTATACTACTAGCAACGTAAGAATGTGTCGAACCCACATCAATCAAAGCAGTAAATGGAGAACCAAAAATCAAGAACGTACCGGTTATGATGTCCGGTGCGTCGCCTTCCTCTCGGCGCTTCGCTGCATACACTAACCCAGGCTGTCGTGCCTCAGAACCACCTGCACCTCTGCCCGGTGCTCCACGACCCCGACCAGAACCATTACCTCCTCTACCATTACCACGGCCCCTCTACGGTGGCGGTCCATTATTCCTGAACTGAGTACGGCCCTGATTCTCAGACTGAATCCTAGCCAACTTACGCGGACAGTCCCTCACACGATGATCCAGAGAACCACACTCAAAACACCCTTTTCCACCAGTCCAGCAACCTCCCCAATGAGATTTCCCACAACGGTTACACTGCGGCGGTCCCTGATTAGCAGCAACAAACCTACCGGACTGATTTGGCCCACTCTGTCTAGCCCTTTTCTGAGGATTACCCGACGACCCAGAAGATCCGAAACTCCTCTTATGCCTGTTCCTGTCCATGCCTTGCCTTACAGACTCTTTCACACCCTCGGCTACCTTAGCCTTCTCAACCAGGACAGCATACTCACGCTCTTGCCGAGGAGCAATCAGCAACCTTAACTCGTCTCTCAGACCATCCTCGAAACGAACACACCTCTCGTGTTCAGTAGCCACAATGCCCCTAGCATACCGACTCAGCTTCAAGAACTCAGCCTCGTACTCTGACACAGACTTACTCCCCTGAACAAGCCTCAGAAACGCTTTTCGCTGAGCGTCAATGTAACTAGCTCCAATGTACTTTTTCTGATAAGCAGCCTTAAAATAATCCCACGTAAGATCCTCTGCTGCAGCACTGTCCCGAACTGTGAGCCACCACTGGTATGACTCATCCCTAAGAAGCGATACTATGCCCTTGGCTTCTCTTGGCGGATCGAGTCCGGATCATCCATGATCCGCTCTGCGTCGCGCTCCGGCCAATACTCGGCCGTCTTTGAGCAACACCGAAACACCTCGAAAGAATTCACCCGTTTGCGGAGTCGCTCGAGCACGATTTCCTAGCTCCTGCGCCACCACCTACTCGAGCTACCCTTTCTAACGCTCGCAGCATCGCCTGCGACACTGCATCATCCCCAGTCTGATCTTGAAACTCACCACCTCGGTGGTGGCGATGCGCAGATCTCATTTTCTGACCCTTGCCCAGATCCTACGGGTTCAGAAACTGTCATCCTACCAAGACCTCGTCCACGTGTATTATGACCACGTCCACCTCGAGCGCTCATGACTAAAATCTCTACGTATTTGATTTAGAAGTTTTATGCATCAGTAATTATTTCACTGTTTTAAAGCAAAGTCTTATGAATATTTAAGAAGCTTTGTTTTCGCGAGTTCACAGAATCCTATCAGTTTCGGTTTCTAAAGAAATCCACTATTGCTAATCATCCAATCACATTACATCCAACAAATCACAAGCAATAGTAAGGGGTACTTACCTGGACGGATTGGTGCCGGAGACTCGGTGCCATGCCTTTCAAACCCTTTTATTTTCTGAAAACACTTTTAAAACCATACTTTTAAAACATTTTGAGCTTCGGGCCCACAGCCGAGCTATTGAACTTAGCTCTGATACCACAATTGTAACACCTCAAACCCGGTTAATACACTCCGACCGAATCTGGTATGTTACAGGGAAAAATCGTGTTTGAGGGTTTAGGTTTCCGGTTAAAGATTTGGTAAAAACTCTTTATTGAAAATTATACTTGTCAAAATCTTGGGCATGATTGTTTAAAAATCGATGATGTATTTGAAAATCCAGTACTTTCAAGAACTTAATCAAACGTGCAGGTAAACAAGTTTATCTTATCTAAAAATTCAAGTAGTTCCTTATTGTTGCTTAAAACAATTTGACTTAGTAGAAAATTGAGTTCAAGTTTGGAAATGTTTGAGTTTTTATCTATCTCAAATTACAGTAGAATACCCGATGGTATAGTTTAAAACACATCGCTTTGTAGTTTGAAAACATTATCTTTCCAGGTTTTAGCAAATTTTAACCCTGTAATTTGTTAAGGCATATTTAGAAACAAATCAAGATATATGAATAACAAAAACATAAACTTAAAAGGCCTTTTACAATCCAAGTAAAACCAAATGAAAGTAAAAGTAATAAAGTACCAAGTATTAAAATCAGTGCAACCCCAAATTTTATTCATGGCATGGGCACCTCGAGTCCATCCCGGCTCCATGTCCGCATCTAAGTGTCACCTGAAATGTCAAAAGAGAAGGTGAGTCACATGACTCAGTGCATAAATCCTCCTCCCAAAATGCAACATGCTAACACACATCATATCATAGCAACATAATTAATGCATCCCGATCCTAACCATCCACATCGCCTTTTCTACCCCGTGTGGTACCAAACCACTGGTGGTGCCAAACCACTGGTGACCCAAAGTCACGATATCCATAAGTGTGGTGCCAAACCACTGGTGACCCAAAGTCACAAATAATCCAATGATGGGGCCAACCCATCGTGTGATACCAAATCACTAGCGACAATCCCGTATCTCATATGTGGGGCCAACCCACGGTGGTGTTAAACCACAGGGACGAGTCGCAATGAGGTGCCAAACCTCTGGTGTCCCAAAGACACATGTGATACCAAATCACTAGTGACCGAAGTCACAAATCCGATGATGGGGCCAACCCATCGTGTGATACCAAATCACTGGCGTCAATCCTGAATAATCAATTGTGGGGCCAACCCACCGTGGTGCTAAGCCACTGGGACGAGACGCTGAGGTGCCAAACCTCTGGTGACCTAAAGTCACAAAATGTCATCTGTGGTACCAAACCACTGGAGGTGCCAAACCTCTGGTGTCCCAAAAACACGGATATCATATTCCCCCTCCTCTCATATCACCCATACATGTCATACCGATGCAAATCATGTAAATCATGCAATCATGCCATTATGCTTAATATCGCATCTCATATCACATACATCAGCAATCATGATATCATATACCAACGGTAGAACTCGTAATGAAACGGACTTACCCGTATCTGTACACATACCCCATTTGGGTACCAAATGCATCAACGGCATTGTCTCACTTACACAAACAGGTTATTAACATATTACTAGAAAATCAGTGTGTTAGTTTACACACCTGTTCGAACACCAGCGTAACCAAAGAACCGATCTAAAACCCTCGCTCCTCTTGCTCCCAAAATCGGCCAAAACATAGGTTAGCCATCTATACCATTCGGCCAAAGCTATCAAACCAAAGGGGTTAATATTGAGCCATTACCTTACTCTTGATTTGGTTTCCTACCAAATCCTGAACGAACCTATGGTTCTCCTGACAATTGGCCAACCCCTAACAAGCAAACAGTTAATCCACTTGAAGACTTGACTTATTGAAATCTAAAAGAATGAACTAATAATAATACCAATCACTTACCACTACTTACCAATCGGTTTACAAAGAAGGAAGACTCCTCTTGCTTGCTTCTAAAAATCTCAATGTCCTATAACGCAAAGATTAACAACAGATCAACCCCCTTCAACCAACAACCAACATAGGCTTTAACCAAACCGAAAGAAAATTCCGGCAAGGTATGGTTGTTTGAAGCTTTCGATTTTCAAAGGAAAAATGAGAGACTTACTTTGAAAGAAAATTCGGCTAGCTTTTTGACAAAAAGGGGATTTTGGCTTAACAACACTTGACCGAAAATGTACCAAAATCCAAAGGTACATTCGCACTACTACCCCACTCCCACACTACCAAGCCGTCCACTCCCCCCCAAAACTCTCCTAAAATTCGGCCACATCCCCCCAAACACTCCACACCACACATTCAAATTAGTTGAACAAGTCTTCCTCCACAATTTACTCTCCACCCATCATTCAAACCTTTTGACTTGGTCTTAGGCAGAGTTTGAACTGCCTACAACTCTCCTCCTCCATGCCGTCAAAATGGGAGCAAAATAGGAGGACACCGCAGCTTGAATTCAAGACCTCTCCCTCCTGCAAATGACGCCACACTCTCAAGCCCTTAGTAGCGTCTCACCTGCCACTCCACCAACTCATCTTATGTGCTAAAATTCACCAACAAAAACTTATAAACCCCAGCTCCATCAGCTCCTCTCACATAATGCTCAAGAACTAAAATTTTCCCATCTACTCAGGCTTACTCCTAGCTTACAACTAAGCCCCTAAGACATCAAAACAACATCATTGCACACCAGACACATGCAACCAAAATCAAAACAAAATAGCCCCCTATCCCGGGATACTACAGAATCAAAAGATGTATTTCTAGTGAAATGGTTTATCATGTGGTTGATCCCAAATGAATTATGTATAAAAGAACTAATTTGTGTATTGATGATGATATTTAGGCTTGTGTCAAGCTTATATGATTGGTGAATTTTTGTGCTTATGTCTTGTATTATGCAAATGAAACGGGTAAAAAAGGTAACGAAACGGTAAGTTTATAATTGAGATGTAATATGATGATATAAAAGGATTGATGAGTTAAAGGACTTACTTATATGTGAAAAATTACTTATGCTATTGATGAATTTACCTATGTCGTGAATAAACACACTAGTTCGTGAATTGATAATGTTATTTAAGCTTTTGCTAAGTAAATGGAATGGAAAGTAAGTAAATGAAATGGAAAGTAAGTAAATGGAGTGGTTCATAGTTTATGAAAAGGTTAATGATTGTGTAATATGTCTTATAAAGCCTCTTATGTTAGGAATGAAAAATATATGTGATATTGAGGGACTTACTCATTTATGAGTTGATGGTTATAAAGTTTGATAAACTTTGTGGCATTGGTATAGGTTTATATTTACCTTATAAAGTTTATTATTGAAATGGAAAGTAATGTTAAAATTTTATACGAGCTTACTAAGCATTCATTGCTTACGTAGTTATTTTTCCTTTACTTTACAGATTATCGGAAGCTCGATCAGTTTGGAAGCTCGTCAGAGATCTATCACACTATCTAGTAATTATATCGGTAAATTTTGATGTTTTGGTCAAGGTTATAATGGCGTGTATAAGTGAATTTATGTTTAATAGCTAGTTGATGATTTTTGCATGTAAATGTTGTTTTGAATATATGGTACTTTTGGTACCGTATGGTTTGGATGTTAATATGGCAAGTTGACGCATAGTTTTATGACCAAAGTGGTAAGTATTGGTATGCTTTGATATGAAATGAGCTAAATGTGTTTGAATGAAATATGACCAATTAGACATAAGTTTAGGTATAATTGCTTGGTTGTAATTGAGGTGCCTATATAGCATATTGGTTGGATGGATAAATAGCCTATTGAATGGGTCTTATTATGCATGTTTTGGTATGTTTTGCTTCCTTGATTATATATCCATATTGCTTGTAGGTACAGCTTGAGTGGGTGAAGGAAATGGCTTGATTTAGGCCAATTTCTTGTCTACACGGCCTAAGACACGGGCATGTGTCTCAGCCATGTGTGACACATAGCCATGTGACACAACCGTATGTCCCTTGTTGGTTTTAAAGGTTGCAAGTCAGGCAATTACACGGCCTAGCACACGGGCGTGTGCGGCCATTTTGAGTGTTACATGGCCTGGCACACGGGCATATGGCTTGGTTGTGTGACCTAACTCAGAGAGTTACACGGGCACAGACACAGGCTGGGATACGGCGGTGTGTCCTTATTTCGATTGTTACACGACTTGAGACACATGGGCAGTTCAATTTTTCTAACTTTTTCTTAAATGCTTCAAATGTTTCTGATTTAGTCCTGAATCATTTCTAAAGTATTTCTAAGGCCTTAAGGGCTCAATTAAGGGATGATATGCATGTATATGAATGGATTGTGCTATGGTTATTGCAATTTTTGGAATTGAACATTTTTATGTTACGTTTTTACAATAATGCTCTATAACCCTATTCCGGCGACGGATACGGGTTAAGGGTGTTACACTTCTCATATACCCTCACAAGTTTATGAATATTCAATTCAGTACAATACATCTCAGTAGGAGAACATGACATTTCTATCTTATCTAACTCCATAGAATCGAGGAAAGAATTCTCACTATCATCTCTTTCTGGTTCACAAAGTTCGCCATCACATATCTCTTTTCCACTAGAGTAAGAAGATTCAACAAAAGGCACAAAGTCATACTTACATTCTTCTCTAGTTGAATATTGAACGAGACATTGGAAACCCTTATGATCTTTTAAACTACACCAACAACATTTCACAACAGGTTAGAAATTAATCATACTCCTCCTTTTGTTTGTGTAACATCCTAAAATTCGGGATTTTATGTTTTACATTATACCTTGCGATAGGCTAGTTAAGAATGTTAATTTTGTATGTTTAGGGGTCCTAAGAAGGCTTGGGGTTGAGTTAGGCCTTAGCAAAATTTTTGTGTTTAAGCACTTTAAGGAGAGAAGGTAAATGTCATCAAGACTTAAAAGAACAAGTGTGTATTTTGCTAGCATAAGTGGAGCACATGGTGGAGTGCTGTGGCATCAAGTGGAGAGCATGGAGAGAAGGGGTTCGTGTAACATCCTTAAATAGGGGCTCTTGCATTTTAGTTGTTTGCATGTGAATGGCTTGAATATGATGCTATATAGAGGGTCTTAGGCCGGAACTATAGCAAAATTTTTGTTTTTTGGGCACTTGTTAAGGGGAGCTGAAGGAGCCGAGTGTTAAGAGTATTCTATAGCAAGTTTTGGCACAATAAATGCCTTGGTAAAGTGGCAAGGAGGTGCCACTTAGAGCTCTGGGAAGTGACGCCACAAGCAGGGGAAGGAGCCTGGGTTCGAGCTGCAAGAATCCTTCTTTGGGTATTTCTTTTTAACACTAGAGCTGAGAGGAGTTGTGCTCAGGTGGAACTCTGGTGGATAGATGTTGAACAAGTCAATTGATTCAAAACGGGTGGTGAAGAGAAGTTTGTGGAGTTTGAAGAATTCAAACCCGTTTGAATGGTTGGCCAGGAGAAAAACAAGGAGAGAAAAGAGGGATTGAAGTGGGGAAGGCTTAGCCGAATTGTGGGAGTGGCTAGGAGAGCTTGAAGCATTCGGTTTTGGTGTGTGGTTGGTGTGCTGAAATTGGGTTGCTTTGGGGCATTACTTTTCGGCATTTGGTGTTGGTGTTTCACCATTGAACTTCGGTTTTTCCTTTCATGCTTGTTGTGCTGAAATCACCTTCTCACATTTGTCCACTATTGCAGTTTGGTTCTTTTCTCTCTTCTCTCAAAATACCCTTAGCCGAATGCTCATTTAAAATTCCTTTATTGTTTTTCTTTTTCTTCTTAAGTGCTTAGCCGAATCCACCTTGATCATCACACCACAATTGCGGCTTACTCTCTCGCCGAAACCTTAAGAATTGAAAACCTCACCTATCATTCATCTCTTTACTTTCTACTCTCATTTTGTTGATTAGCCGAACTCCTTGGTAGCATATCTTTTGCCGAAACCTCTCTATTCTTCTCTTTTTATTTCAACACTTTGGCCGAATATCCACCATTGAAGATCTCTCTTTTCTTTTTCTCTTATTGCTTCGTGGATCAACTTCGGTATTTGAGGGGGTAAGTCTTGCTTTTGGCCGAATCTCTCTTATCTCCTCTTTTCTTTCTCTATCGACTCATATGGAGACAAAAGCCAGATTTCGGCATCTGTTTGGCATGGCTCCACAAGCCAAATTCTTTTGGCACTCATAAGTGTTCTTTCGGGTTTTGTGACAGCAGATTCAACGAGGACCATTCGTCATCACTCCTAATCGGTTTCGTTAGTGTAGGAGGGTAAGTATTCCTGTCCACAATCAATTCTCTTTGTGCTAATGCCGAAGGCAAATACCCCATGGTTAGTTGATGTTGGATGAATGCAGGAAAGAGGGGTTGATCTATTTCGTGTGGAGTTTTCGGGATTTGTCGACTTAGGTAAGGGATCTAACTTCGGGATTCTAGTTCTTTATGATTTGATTCACTGCTTTAACCCGATTTAGTGATAATGGTATTATGGATTCAAAGGCTAATCAAGTATTAAGGGGGGTTGGATTTGAGACCCCAGCCCCTCAGTTAAAAAGGAGAGCAGTGTCGGCGGTTCGTGATTGGCCATCGGGCTGCGGACCAGCATCCGATCAGGAGAGTAAACAAATCGCGGTAGTGTCGATTAACGACAGTATCGACGTGGAAAGTGTAGTTTTGCACGTAATCAGGTGTGTATCTCTTGCACACTTCATATTCGATGTATAGTATGTTAATAACTTAAACACTGTTAAAAGCCGGAATAAGTGTGGATATCGATATGCTACCCCTATAGGTATGAGCGAGGACTCCGGGTAAGTCCGTTATGATAGTTAATTATATTTGATTGCTGATGAATATGTATATACTATGTTGCAGTATATTGTTAAATGATAAAGCATGTTAGTAATGTATGTATAAGCATATGCATTGAAATGGGTATTATGAGAGGAGGGGGAAGATGTGATATTTGTGACTTTGGGTCACCAGTGGTTTGGCACCACATTGGATTTTAGCGACTCGTCCCGGTGGCTTAGTACCACAGTAGGTTGGCCCCACATCTTACACTGAAAAGGGATTGTCGCCAGTGGTTTGGTACCGCAAAGTGGGTTGGCCCCACATATGGATAATTGTAACTTTGGGTCACCAGTGGTTTGGCACCACCAGTGGTTTGGTACCACACGGGGTAGAATATGGAGTTTTGGATGGCTAGTTTTGGGTTGCATGACATACTTACTTGGCTACAAAACTGTGTAAGAGTGTGGTTATAATCGGGAGGGGGATTACACACTGAGTCTCGGTGACTCACCTCTTCCCATAAATTTTGCAGATGACTCGTAGATCGCAGATGTAAAGCCGGGCGGACTCGAGGTGGCCATGCATATTGCTTTCGATTTTAGTTTGTTTACTCTTTTGGGTACTTTACTTTTAATTTGGTTTTGTTTGGGTTGTAATAAGGCCACTAATTAATATTTTTTTTTGGGTTATTTTATCTTGTTAAAGTTTATCATATTTTCCTTAAGTAAACAATGCGGCATGTTTAAGTAACCTGTAAATCAATGTTTTTCTAAGCCACACATCTTACCGGGTTTTCTACACTTTACCATCGGGTAAGAATAAGTAAGTGATAACAACAAATCGGCTAAGACTTCCTTTAAACTAAGTTTACTTCAAATCAAAATGTTTTAAAAATGGTTTTCAACTGTACACCTAAATAACGTCAGGATTTTCCTAAACCACATGGTTTTCTCAAAATAAACGACGACATATGCTTTTTATCCAAGAGGTTCTTCTTTCGTTCAAAGATTTTCAAAACATCCAACGTATTTTCAAATATCGCTTCTTTCAAAGTGAACCTATAACTTGTTTTGATCAAAATATTTTACCTTGTGACATGTCGAATTCGGTCGTAGTGTATTGACCGGGTTTGGGGTGTTACAGTTCGAATCCCATCTATTGCAACTTTTGGGATTTAAATTTTTGTGCTAACCATGTGATAGATGGTAAGTTTCGGCCAAGCTTTAAAGAAGGAAAGGAAGACTTTTTATTGATGTAAAGAAGACTAAGGAATATGGTAAGGATGAGATCAAGGGAAAAAGAAGGAAAGAAGTAAAAGAATTATGGAAAAAGGGGGATATGTTGGTTAAATTTTTGGAAGGAGCTTGGGGAAAGAAAATTCGGTCAACCACCATCTTTTGGTAAGGGGTATACAGTTTGGTAAGGGGGAAAAAAGAGCCAAAATAGTTTTGCAAGTTTTGGGCATGTAGAGTTTTTTCTTCTTTTTGAGCAATTTGAGTTTTCTCTTTTCCAATTTCTTCCCTCACTTGCCGAAACTCTCAAGACAAATTGTTCACCTTTTTCCTTTGTTTTGCCGAAACACTCAAGCCACTTTACTCTTCTTTTCTTGTTTTTTTTTCCTCATCGTTCCTCCTATCTTTCTCTCTTCTTTCTTTAGTTGACCATATTTGGAGCATGAATCTTTCTCGTTTCTTTCTCTCAAAGTAGCCGAATCCTTTTAGCCATTATCTCTTCTCCATTCTTGCGTGCTCGACAATTCTTCCTTGGTTGAATCGGATAAGGGCTTCATTCTATTCCTTTCATCCTCTTTTCTTCGTTGCCAAATGTGTATCCATCACTATTTGGTTGTTTCACTTTGTTTATAAACCGAAATCATCACTCCCTTCTACTCCCTCATATCTTGATCATTTTTTTTTTGTAGTGTTATAGTGGGAAAGCTGAATCTTATACCTTTGACTCATCCGTAGCCATAATCGCAATCAGTGGGAATCGAATTCATCATCGTTAAGGTAAGGAGTTTTGTCATGGTTCATTTTGATTTATTTCATTGCTCAGTTAGTTTGTTAAACAGATCGTTAGTTTTGACTACTTGAATATTTTAGGGACTAAACTACTCATTTTCTCTACTCGTTGGTTCTTCGAAAATAGTGGTAAGCCGAATCCTATCCCTAAACAACTACTCCCTCTTAGTAGTATTTTGTTGACCGAGTCCTTTTCAATGGAGGCAAGTGGTAGCGATTTGAAAAGAAAATCGATAGGAGGGCAAATAGGGAGTGGACTTGCAATCTCTACTCCCAAGTTCAAGCTAGGGCAGTATCGGCAGTTCGGGATTTCCCACCGGGTTGTGGACCATCATCCGGTGAGAATAGACAAATCGTGGTCGCTCACGATACTAAGGGTAAGCATTTCATTAGATCATTAGATTTAGATATTTGGATTAAGACATCCTCTTTTTGTTGTTAATAGAGTATTATGGTGGCATAGGTGCCGACGATCATGAAGGTTTAGTCCTTATCGTAATCAGGTGTGTAATCTCACACCAAAGTCCCGTTGATTTATGATTCACCATTATGTTGGACGAGTAGATCGTTGTTGTTTACAAGTCTAATAATCGTAATATAGCGTGAATTGAGCAATTCGCATAAACAACATTATTTCTAAAATCTGTTCAAATCGGTATAAATTTGTAAAGTACGAAAATGCCCCTATGGGCCAATTTACGAAAATGCCCCTATGGGTCGATTTACAAAAATGCCCCTATGGGCCGATTTACTAAAATGCTCTAACAGGCCGATTTGCTGGAATGCCTTAGTGGGCCGAATTACCAAAGTGCTATAATGGGTTGATTCACAGGATTAATTCAGTAGATTAATGGTTGTTATATATATGTGGATATTTTATTATGTATGTTGCATTTTACATATTGCATGGGATGGGAAAAATTGAATGGAGAGCAGTGTAGCCTGGTGGCATTGCCACAATTTGTTCATTATTATGCTTACTTATGATTTCGGTGGCACGGCCACAATAATAATATATTATAGCAAATGATTGCAAATTGGTGTGTGGCGGCGGGTGGGTTGACTTGATCCCCACAGGTGTGATTGGCTGGTCGGGGGTGTGATGGATGGATGGGTTGGGTTGCATACATTTACTTCTTTTAAATATTGTTATGTAAATGGGCTTCGGTCCAAGATGATGCTATACGGGTTCAGGCACAGTAGATGACGGTAAGTGGATTATGCACTGAGTTCTTGTAACTCACCCCCTTCTTTCTTAATCGTTGCAGGTAATGCTCCGTAATGAGGACTTGGGCCCATGGATGACTCGGTGGAGGCCATACTTTGGAAATAATATTTTCAAATATTAGTAAACTACTTTTCCGCTTTATTTCACTACTTTTACTATTTTGGGTTTTAAAGTTGTAAAAAGGGCTCTGGGATATTTTTATTTTGATTTATGTTTAGTCATACTTATTATCTTACTTCAATTGTTTTAAATTGGGATTTTCTAAAATCATAAATAACGGTTTTCCAAAATTGAATAACAAATGGATTTCATAACAAACTTGTACAAATAATTTAACTCAGAAATTTTCTTTCGAATTACCAACAATATTTTCAAAAGTTACGGTTTTAAAAAGATCACTAGTTCAAATATCGATTCTTCAATCAATCTTTCAAGATTAGTAGTATTTTTATCAAATATTTCTAAAAATTGTTTTTCTAAAAATTAGTAAGAGTCACAAGTTCTTTATACGTTTTCTTCATGTGACATGTCAGATCAGGTTATACCGCATGGGCCGGGTTTGGGGTGTTACATTTTATGGTATCAGAGCCCGGTTCCAAAACTCGACTGTGGTTTGGGTTAAAAAATAATTTCTAAAATTACTTGAAATTCGATTTATAAATACATGTTTTAGAGTAAGTATGGCACCACGGGTATCCGGCACCAAGTTAGTAAATTTTGTTTTCATTTTATGATTATTTTGATATGACTGTGGTAAGAAAACTCCATAAAATAGAAATACTCTAGAACTTTTAGCTTTAGGAGTTGAAAACTATAGAGATTGAGACTTTAAGATACATTTTGCGAAAAAAACTCTACTTCCTATAGTCCATAAAACATTGTTTAATAAACATTGAATAGTATACTGATGCATAAGACTCTTAATCAGATTAAGTCGACTTAGCAAACATGAGCGCTAGAGGACGTGGACGCAGTAGACGTGGCCGTGGTAGAGGCCGAGGTGCTAGAGTTGTATCCGAGGCATCGGGACATATGCCAGAAATGAACGCACCTGCGTCACCAGTGACTGAAGCTGGGTCACATGATTGAATGAGAGAGGACGATG
Source organism: Gossypium bickii (assembly GCA_025503065.1). Taxonomy (NCBI): domain Eukaryota; kingdom Viridiplantae; phylum Streptophyta; class Magnoliopsida; order Malvales; family Malvaceae; genus Gossypium; species Gossypium bickii. The sequence continues at coordinate 31,819,764 of CP106712.1, forward strand.
CTCTATCTCAGGCGATGTTGCGGGTACTAGAAAGGGTTGCTGGGGCAAGAATTGGGTCGACAACTCGTGGGTCGATATCGGAGTGACTTAGATCGAATGGGGCTAAAGTTTTTAAGGGTATTTCGGGTATAGCCCCTAGTGTAACGGCGTACTGGCTTGAGGCAGTGGAGCGGATTATGGATGACTTGGATTGCACAGCTGGGCAGAAACTGAAAGGGGTTGTGTCATTGCTGAGAGACAAGGCGTATCAGTGGTGGCTCACTGTTCGGGAAGGCACTCAGTCTGATCGTATTTCTTGGGAATTCTTAAAGACCGCATTTCAAGGAAAATATGTTGGGGCTAGCTATGTGGATGCCCGAAGGAAAGAATTCCTGAATCTGGTCCAAGGAGGTAAATCTATGGTAGCATACGAGGCAGAATTTCTGTGTCTGAGTCGGTATGCCCGGGGAATAGTGCTGACTGATTATGAATGCTGTGTGTATTTTGGCGATGGATTGCGTGATGAGTTACGGGTACTGATAGCCCCACAGAAGGAGAGGAATTTTGCTACACTTGTTGACAAAGCTAAGATATCTAAGGAGGTTAAACACTCAGAACGACATAATCAAAACAAGGATAGTGGCAGGAGCAAGAGGGACTCTGGGTATTTAGGCTGTGCTAGAGGTTTTCAGAAAAGGCCCAAGAGTGAGGGGCCAGTTCGAGTGGGTGCTCTAGCCGCTACCAATCAGGTACAGCCTTGTGTGGATTGTGGGAAACTTCACTCGGGTGAATGCTGGAAGAGAACTAGTGGTGTTTCAGATGTGGATCCAAGGACCATCGATTTAAGGATTGCCCTCGAGAGCCTGCTCAGACTCAGGTAGTTCATACTAGATTTGCACAACCGCAGAGGGGCGCCAAAGAACGCGCGAGAGGCCGTGGGCCGTGGAGGTGGTCGAGTGGTAATGGCATAGGACGAGGTCAGGGTGCAACGGGTAGAGGTACCCGTAGTAGGGGTGACACGGAGGCGAGACAGCCAGGATTAGTCTATGCGGTCAGACGTCGAGAGGATGGCGATGCACCGAATGTCATAATCGGTACATTTTTCATATCTAATGGACTTGTTACTGCTTTGACAGACATTGGATCCACCCATTTGTTTGTTGCATGTGCTATGTCTGGAACTTTGAATATTAGATCTGAGATTTCTACTAGAGAAACAATTGTGATTAGTCCTTTAGGACAGTTGGTGGTAGTAAATAAGTTGTTTAGGGAAGTGCCCTTAGAAGTTCAGGGGGAAGTATTCTGGCAGATTTGATGGAACTGCCATTCGGCGAGTTCGATCTTATTTTGGGCATGGACTGGCTAGTTAAACATCGTGCGAACTTGGACTGTGCTGAAAGTGGATGGTACTAAGGACTTCAGAGGATAAAGAAGTAATGATGATATGTGAAAGAAGAAACTATCTGTTAAATGTTGTATCTGCTTTAAAGGCAGAAAAATTGGTACGAAAGGGGTGTGGAGCGTTCTTAGCCTTTATCAGTGCTTTGGATGCCAAAGAGTTATCGATTGAGTGTGTTAGAATGATGAAAGAGTTTTCAGACGTCTTTCCCAAGGAGCTTCCAGAATTGCCTTCGGATCGAGAAGTGGAGTTTGGCATTGAGCTGTTGCCAGGAACGGCTCCGATGTCCATTGCTCCTTACAGAATGGGGCCGAAGGAGCTCGTGGAACTTAAAGCTTAGATTTAGGAGTTATTGGATCGTGGATTTATTCGACCAAGTGTGTCACCGTGGGGAGCGCCGATTTTGTTCGCTAAGAAAAATGATGGGTCAATGCGTATGTGCATCGATTATAGACAATTGAAATCATTAACGATCAAGAACAAGTACCCGTTACCGAGGATCGATGATCTGTTCGATCAGCTGTGAGGAGCTTCAATTTTCTCGAAGATATTACGAGTTCTTAGTAATGCCGTTCGGGTTGACTAATACACTAGTTGCATTGATGGACATGATGAACCGAGTCTTCCAACCCTATCTAGACCGGTTTGTGGTGGTATTCATAGATGACAACTTGGTGTACTCAAAGACAGAAGAAGAGCATGATTCGCATCTACGGGTCGTGTTGCAGATGTTAAGGGAGAAGCAACTATATGCCAAATTCAGTAGGTGAGAATGTTGGCTGAGAGAAGTGACCTTTTTGGGGCATGTTGTGTCTGCCGAGGGAATTAGAGTTGATCCCCGGAAGGTCGAGGCTGTGTTTGACTGGAAGCCACCGAAGTCATTGGCAGAAATACGAAGTTTTCTAGGTCTGGCTGGGTATTACAGGCGGTTCATTGAGGGGTTTTCGTTGATTGCTGCACCCCTAACTAAGCTGTTGCATAAGGGAGTACCATTTGTGTGGTAATATAAGCAGCAAGAGAGCTTTGAGAAATTGAAGAAGATTCTAACGGAAGCGTCAGTATTGATTCAGCCTGAGGCTGGTAAAAAATTTATTGTTTATTGTGATACGTCACACACGGGCTTAAGATGTGTGTTGATGCAAGGGGGAAAAGTGGTGGCTTATGCATCTCGTCAATTAAGGCCACATGAAGTAAACTATCTCACTAATGATTTGGAGTTAGCTATAGTGGTGTTTGCTCTTAAGATATGGAGACACTATCTGTATGGTGAGAAGTCGATTATCTACATGGATCATAAGAGTTTGAAGTACCTCCTTACTCAAAAGAAGTTGAACTTAAGACAGTGGAGGTGGATAGAATTGTTGAAAGATTATGACTGCTCAATCGAGTATCACCCAGGCAAAGCTAGCGTAGTGGTAGATGCATTGATTTGTAAGGTGATATCAGATTTGAGAGCGATATTTGCTCATCTCAGCCTTTATGAAGATGGTAGCTTTTTAGCTAAACTTCAGGTGAAGCCTGCATGGGTAAGTCAGATTAAAGAAAAGTAGTTAATAGATGAAAGGTTGGGTTCTCGACTTTAGCAAGTAGAAGGTGGTGAGATAGGGGATTTTGGATTAAATAATGATGGAGTATTATGTTTCCACGAAAGAGTTTGTATGCCCGGAGATTTTGAATTGAGATAAATGATTCTACGTGAGGCGTACAGTAGCCCATATGCTATGCTCCTCGAGGGAAATAAGATGTACCGAGACCTCTGTGAGCAGTATTGGTGGCCAGGGTTGAAACGGGAGTTTACCGACTTCGTGAGCAAGTGTTTGACATGTCAGCAGGTGAAGGCAGAACATCAACTACCTTCAGGGTTGCTACAACCGGTGAAAATCCCACTATGAAAATGGGAAAGGATAACGATGGACTTTGTTTGTATGTTACCCTTCACGCCTACTAAGAAAGATTTAGTATGGGTGATAGTGGATCGGTTAATGAACTCTGCTCATTTCCTACCTGTTCGTACGGATTATACGTTGCAGAAGTTGGACAACTTGTATGTAGCATTGATCGTGAGGTTGCATGGGGTACCAGTGTCTATTATATCAGACATGGATCCTAGGTTTACATCACGGTTTTGGAAGGCTCTCCATGAAGCTTTGGGAACAAGGCTAGATTTCAGCACGACAATTAATCCGCAGACTGATGGTCAGTCGGAGAGAGTAATCCAGATTCAAGAAGACATGTTAAGGGGCTGTGTGATCAACTTCAAGGGTAGTTGGGAAGCTTTTCTACCATTGGCAGAGTTTGCATACAACAACAGCTATCAATCCAGTATCCGAATGGCACACTACGAGGCGTTGTATGGTTGTAGGTGTCATACTCCTACTTGCCGGACTAAGCTGGGGGAGCGGCAATCTTTGGGTCCTGAGTTGATCTCGAAGACGGAGGAAAAAGTTAAGGTAATTCGGGCTCGGTTAAGGTAGATCAGGTCTGAAGCGTAAGGATATAGAGTTCTCTGTGGTACATCAGGTCTTTTTTAAGGTCTCACCTTGGAAAAAGATGTTGAGATTTGGACGGAAGGGCAAGTTGAGCCCTAGGTTTATCGGACCTTACCGGGTATTGAAGCACGTTGGGCCAGTGGCTTATCAGCTTGAGTTACCTCTGGAGTTAACTCAGATACATAGCGTATTTCATGTTTCGATGTTAAGGCGTTATCGTTCGGATCTGTCTCATGTTGCGCCATTGGAGGAAGTTAAGTTAAGACCTGACCTGTCTTTTGAAGAAGAGCCAATGTAGATTTTAGATCGGGATATTAAGGTGCTGAGAAGGAAGTCGATTCCGTTAGTCAAAGTATTATGGCATAATCACGGGTCAAAGGAAGCTACATGGGAGCCAGAGGACACGATTCGGCATCAATACCCTCATCTCTTTTAATCAGGTAAATTTCGAGGGCAAAATTTTCTTTAAGGGGGTAGAATTGTAACATCCTGAAACTTGGGATTTTATGTTTTACATTATACCTTGCGATAGGCTAGTTAAGAATGTTAATTTTGTATGTTTAGGGGTCCTAAGAAGGCTTGGGGTTGAGTTGGGCCTTAGCAAAATTTTTGTGTTTAAGCACCTTAAGGAGAGAAGGTAAGTGGCATCAAGACTTAAAAGAATAAGTGTGTATTTTGCTAGCACAAGTGGAGCACGTGGTGGAGTGGTGTGGCGTCAAGTGGAGAGCATGGAGGGAAGGGGTTCGAATCCCATCTATTGCAACTTTTGGGATTTAAATTTTTGTGCTAACCATGTGATAGATGGTAACTGTCGGCCAAGCTTTAAAGAAGAAAAGGAGGACTTTTTATTAATGCAAAGAAGACTAAGGAATATGGTAAGGAGGAGATCAAGGGAAAAAGAAGGAAAGAAGTAAAAGAATTGTAAAAAAGGGGGATATGTTGGCCGAATTTTTGGAAGGAGCTTGGGGAAAGAAAATTCGGTCAACCACCATCTTTTGGTAAGGGGTATACGGTTTGGTATGGGGGGAAAAAGAGCCAAAATAGTTTTGCAAGTTTTGGGCATGTAGAGTTTTTTCTTCTTTTGGAGCAATTTGAGTTTTCTCTTTTCCAATTTCTTCCCTCACTTGCCGAAACTCTCAAGCCAAATTGTTCACCTTTTTCCTTTGTTTTGCCGAAACACTCAAGCCACTTTACTCTTCTTTTCTTGTTTTTTTTTCTCATCGTTCCTCCTATCTTTCTCTGTTCTTTTTTTACTCGACCATATTTGGAGGACGAATCTTTCTCTCAAAGTAGCCGAATCCTTTTAGCCATTATCTCTTCTCCATTCTTGCGTGCTCGACAATTCTTCCTTGGTTGAATCGGGTAAGGGGCTTCATTCTATTCCTTTCATCTTCTTTTCTTCCTAGCCGAATGTGTATCAATCACTATTCGGTTGTTTCACTTTGTTTATAAACAGAAATCATCACTCTCTTCTACTCCCTCATATCTTGATCATTTTCTTTTTGTAGTGTTATAGTGGGAAAGTCGAATCTTATGCCTTTGACTCATCCGGAGCCATAATCCCAATCGGTGGGAATCAAATTCATCATCGTTAAGGTAAGCAGTTTCGTCATGGTTCATTTTGATCTATTTCATTGCTCGGTTAGTTTGCTAAACGGATCGTTAGATTTGACTAATTGATTATTTTAGGGACTAAACTACTCATTTTCTCTACTCGGTTTGTAACATCCCGAAATTGGGCCTAGAAGAATTGGGCCCAATGGCCCTTGAGTGTAGGAATGTTTAAAATTTTCGAGAATATGAGAATGGTGTTATTGCAAATTGGACTTATTAGTTAAGTAAAATTGGAAGGTTACGGGGTTCCTATGAAGTCTCAGGTTCAAGTTAGGCTATAGGAAAATTTTTGTGTTTAGGTACCTTAAGGAGAGAAGGTAAATGGCAGTAAGGCTTAAGGAAATAAGAGTGCATTTTGTTAGCACAAAGGAGTCTATTGGTAAAGTGGCAAGTGGCGTGTGGAGTGTACTAATGGTCTGAGGTTCAAATTCCACCTATTGCAATTTTTGGAATTTAATTTTATGCTCATCTTGTGGAAGATGGTAAGTGTTGGCCAAGGCTCTGAATAAGGTAAGTAAGACTTTTTATTTAAGGAAAGGAGGTTAAGGATTATGGAAAGGAGGAAGATAAGGGAAAAAGAAGGAAGGAAATCAAAGAAAGGGAGAAGGTTGCGGGACATGTTGGCCAAAAACTAGGAGTTGCCTAGAATAGAATTTTGGTCAACACTCTTCTTTTTGGTAAAGATGAATGGACGATTTTGTTAGGGAGAGAGGGGAGCCGAATTCCTATAGGCATTTTGCAATTTCGGTGCATAAGAGGCTTATTCTTTTTAGCATTTTTGAGTTTGCTCTTTTCTCCAATTTTCTTCTCTACATTGCCGAAACTCTTAAACCAATATTGTACATTTTTCCTCTGGTGTTGCCTAAACTAGCAAGCCAAATTGTCATCTTTTCCTTTGTTGTGCCGAAACTTTCAAGTCACTATTGCTCTTCTTCTCTTCTTTTCTAACCATTCCTTCAATCTTCTTCTCTTATTTCTTTAGTTGACCATTTTGGAGAACAAATCTTCCTTGTTTATTTTTCTCTAAGTCGTCGAAACTATTCTTGCTCATTTATCCTCTATAGCCGAACCTCTCAATCCACAATCACTCCTTCATAACTTCTTTCTCATTTGGGTTGACACTCTTTTCTTTGGTTCAATTGGTAAGTGGCTCTTTTCTATCCTTTTATTTCCTTATTCTCTAGCCGAATGTGAGTTTATTATCATTCAGATGTTCACTTTTATTCAAAACTGAAATATCCTTCTCTCATAATCCTTCATTTCGTGATCAACTTTTTGTTATAGTATTAAAGTAGAATGTCGAATCTCTTGTCCTTGATTCAACCGTAATCATAAGACAATCGGTGGTTGTGACTGTCCAATATCGAAAAGGTAAGGAGTTCTTCATGGATTAGATGAAATCCTTCTTTATTAGTTTAAGTTGTTATTGGGATAATAGTGGTTGTGACTAATCGACTATATGTTTTAGGGACTAAATCGCTCGATCTATCGACTTGTGATCATATGATTGTAGTGGGTCAACGAAGAGTGGTTCTTTAGGAAATCAATCAGGTGTGTAATCCCGTACATTCCGAATACATGTTTGAAATGTTGTGTAATCTCACATTTCTCTAAAATTTTGCATGAAATATTCTGTGATTCGGTCTAAATACAGAAGAAAACTAGAAACCGACATCCGTGATCACTCGGGCGTGTGTAGGTTCGTAGTGGTAACCATATTTTGCAAAGAAATAGTTTTGGTTAGTAGCAATGATGTGATTTTGAAAAATCACGAAAAATAGGACGAAGGGAATTAGAAAGTGAATAAGATATAGAATGAAAGCTTACTATCTCTATGTTGATATGGAAGAAACGGAGAAGGAAAAGGAATTTTATATTCTGAGATATCTTAATTTTAGTGAGACTGGTTCTGATTGACTTCGTGGTTCCCTATTTTATCTTGGAAAAATCGTATAAAATTGTACAAAGTGAATTATGAGTTGTAATTTATGTTTATAGATTCCTTAATGAGCCTATTTTCAATAGAAATAAGTGGGAGCAGTATATGAAAATCATACAGTGAGATATTAGAAATTAAGTTAAGAGAGGTCAGAACTATTGGACAGTAAAACAAGGGAAACTTTAAGGAATAAACTGTACTAAATGGTTAAGCCAAAAATTTTAGAAAATTATAGTAAGAAGATATATGAGTCTAGTTTCAAGGAAAATTTACAAATCTAAATTTCGAGCTTCCTAACTCGAGTTATAGTCAATTTAGTCAGTATGACGCAGATGGACAGCTTCAATCTTTTTGCCCCAAATTAGTAGTTAAGTTTGGATTGCGAAATTACCAAAATAACCTTGGAGGGTAAATCCGAAATACCCCTGGGTTGCAAGATTACCAAATTACCCTTAGTGGGTAAAATTACCGAATTACAAAAATACCCCTATGGGTTAAAATTACGAAAATGCCCCTATGGGCCTATTTGATTGAATGCCCTTATGGGCCGAATTATGAAAATGCCCCTAATGGGCCGATTTGATAGCTTGCCCTAATGGGCCAATTTGCAATGTGTTAATGTGCCGAATCTTTGTAATGAATCTCTGAATTAATGATTGTTGTTTATATTGTAAATATTGTGATTTATTATGTATGTTGCATTTACATAATTTGCATGGGATGGGAAAAATGATGAAGAGAAGAGTAGTCCGGTGGCTCTGCCACAATCTGATTCTGGTGGCTCTGCCATAAATTCTGATAACGGCTATGTGCCTAACATATGAATCAATGACTCTGTGTCGATCATATTTACCCAAGGCTATGTGCCGATTATATTACCATATATAATATTCTAGTGGCTCTGCCACAATTTGTATAGTGGCTATGCCACGCATAATTTTGATTCTGGTGGCTCAGCCACAAATATGTTTGATAATATGATACTCTGAGATTCTGGTGGCTTGCCCACAATTAAATTTGTTATAAATGGCATAATGCCTGCGATTGGTGTGTTGGCGGGGTGGGTTGACTTGACCCCACAGGTGTGATGGATGGTACGGGTGGTGTGTAGCGGATGGACTATTAGGTTGGGTTTGGGATTGCATTGCATTTATTTGAATTATTTGATATGTTATTATGAAAAAGGGGCTTAGGCCCAAAATATTGTTATTTGGGTTCCGACCCAATGGATAACGGTAAGGGGATTGCGCACTAAGTTCTTGTAACTTACCCCCTTTTTCTCTTAACCCTTGTAGGTAATGCTCAGTGACATGGACTTGGGCCATGGATGACTCGGCGGAGGCCATACTTCAGAAATGGTGTTTTTGTTTTGGAACTTTAGATTTCTATCTTCGTTCACTTTACTATTTTGGGTTTTTATGTTGTAATAAGGCCTCTGGAGTATTTTATTATTTGCTTTATGTTTGATATACTTATTATTTTGCTTAAATTGTTTTAAATGGGAATTTTCTAAAAACTTAAATAAAGGTTTTTCAAAATTGATTAACAAATGGATTTCAAAATAAACTTTTACAAATATTTTTAACACAGATATTTTCTTTCGAGATATCAATGAAATTTTCAAAAAAACTCAGATTCTCTTTCAATTTTTCAACGTCATTTTTTTAAAAGTCACGATTTTATAAGATCATTAGTTCAAATTTATCGATTTATCAATCAATCTTCGAGGTTAGTAGTATTTTATCAAATATTTCAAATCAAACTTTTTTTCTTGATTTTAACAAAGCAATACCTATTTTAGTACGAATAAAAAGGGTTTAACATGTTTTGCTCGTGTGACAAACCAAATCCGCTCGTAACGCATGGGTCGAGTTTGGGGTGTTACATGGTTCTTCGAAAGTAGTGGTAAGCCGAATCCTATCCCTAAACAACTACTCTCTCTTAGTAGTATTTTGCTGACCGAGACTTTTTCAATGAAGGCAAGTGGTAGCGATTTGAAAAGAAAATCGATAGGAGGGCAAATAGGGAGTGGACTTGCAATCTCTACTCCCAAGTTCCAGCGTAGGGCGGTATCGGCAGTTCGAGATTTCCCACCGGGTTGTGGACCATCATCTGGTGAAAATAGACAAATCGTGGCCGTTCATGATACTAAGGGTAAGCATTTCATTAGATCGTTAGATTTAGATATTTGGATTAAGACATCCTGATACGGTCTGTCCCGGGTTTGAAGACGAATCGTAAATGTTGCCCGATCGTAAATTAGGTAGTTTTCTTTTAATTAACAAAAAGGTTAATTTTATTGGAAATAATATCTTTGAATGGTAAAGATAGGTGAGAGGTTGAAATGGATACGTATTTGAAACAAGAAAGAACCTTTAATAAAAATTAAAGACCCGAATCTTATAAGTTTCAAATTGATGGAATGAGTTTTTGAAATAAAAACCGAGACCCACTATCTAGTGAGATAGGAACCAACGGTATAGGTAAATGAACGCCACACCCGTAAGGATGATAAGTTCAAAACAAGGAAAGATCGACGCCACTAGAAAACTAGATAAGTCAATTCAAACCTTGAGAATTAGGAGAGTGGATACTCACCAAAAGAAATTCTTCTTTCTTTAAAATTCCAAAAGTCCCTTACAAAATGAAATGTGGAAAATATTTATAGGCTTTTCCAATGATAGCCGAATAGGAAAGGAATAAACTTGAAAATTCCAGAAAGGAAAGAGGGCTTCAATCTCTATTTGTGCGCACGAGTAGTTGACTTGGTGAGGGCATTTGTGAGTATTCGGCCAAGGGAAAGGCTTAGTCATGTTGGAGATAAGGTGTCATGTAAGACAAAAAGATCATGGAGCATGAAGGTATGGCCACTTGCAATTAAATTAAAGCACTTGAATGTTGTGGCAGTTCAACCTAAACTCCACCAAAGCTTGTTGCCATATGCCACTTGCATTTGCCATAAGATTGACTAAATTATCTTAATTTAAAAGTTCTTAAGCCATCCACTATGCATGCTTTCCCCTTTGCTTATTATTTTATGCACACATGGCCTAATTTAGGTGTGGCCGTCCACTTCCATGGTGACTTATTTTGATGTTGCATGTTTTCATCCTTTCAATTGTTTATTCATTAATTCCTCTATGGTGCTTCATGCTTTGCCGTCCCATGCCTTGCTTAAATTAAGAATTCTTCAATTGTTTAATTCATTCAACAAGCATGCCGTCCATCCATTTTGTTTATAAAAGACAAAGTTCTTAATTTATGCTCCATATTGCCACATGTCCATCTTGTAAAACCCACCATGATAATTTCAAATTCAAGGCTTGCATTTCCACCATCACCCACTTGCACATTTGTTAGACTTTCAGCTACCATCTTCCATGACATCTTATCAAAGACGTGAAGCACTACAAAAAAAAGCATAAATCTCATTAATTAAAATTCGACTAAACATAGTTAGACAGAATTTTAATTACCTTATTTAAACACTAAGTAAGAGCATACTAATATTCAACTTCGACAAAGACTATCTAAAAACTTGTACTATCTAAACAAATAAATATGAAATACGAAAATGAAGTTACTACTAAAAATTAAAACATGCGTAATATAAAGTGTTAAATAAACTAGCAGTCGGACTAGCTAGTATATTCAACTTCAAAAAAGTTGTATGAGTTCAGCATGTTTTTGGGCTCTCTTCTATGGTCATCCCAAATTTGTGTCACCAACACCATCGCGGCATCTTTGAATTGTTTGGTTCGGGAACGTGTAATTGGCCCATTAGGTAGCCTCATCGGGTCATGGTTAACATCCGTCACAGGCTTCGTAGGTGAGCTCGTATCATCCCCTCCCTCTTTAAGTTGATTCGTCCCCGAATCATCACCTACATCGAAAGGAGAAAGATCAGAAACATTAAAACTTGCGCTCACGTTATAGTCACCTGGCAAGTCCAATTTGTATGAGTTGTCATTTATGCGTTCAAGGACTTGAAATGGACCGTCCCCCCTTGGGAGAAGTTTAGATCGCCTTTGTGTGGGAAACATTTATTTTCGCATATGAACCCAAACCCAGTCCCCTGGTTCAAAGAGAATGCGTCTACGACCTTTGTTCACTCGTTGGACGTATTGCTTGGTTCTTGCTTCAATATTCTCGCGCACCTTTCGATGCAGTTCCTTTATGTATTCCGCCTTTTTTCTAGCATCAGAATGGATAAATTTATCTGAAGGTAATGGCAATAAATCAAGAGGAGTGAGAGGGTTAAACCCATAAACAATCTCGAAAGGCGAAAATTTAGTTGCAGAATGAACAGCTCGGTTGTAAGCAAATTCGATGTGGGGCAGACAGTCTTCCCACGTTTTGAGGTTTTTTTGCACCAATGCTCGCAACAAGGTTGATAGGACTCGGTTCACTACGTCGGTTTGTCCATCCGTTTGAGGATGACAAGTGGTCAAAAATAGCAATTTCGTCCCTAACTTTCCCCACAGAGTTCGCCAAAAATAACTTAAAAATTTTACGTCCCGATTAGATACGATCGTTTTCAGAACTCCATGCAATCGTATGATTTCCCTAAAATGGGACATTTTAGAAAAACGATCAACTACAACAAAAATCGAGTCCTTCTCGGTTTTTGATCTCGGTATTCCAAGGATGAAATCCATGGAAATGTCGGCCCACGGAGTGTCTGGAATAGGAAGGGGCGTATATAAACCATGAGGCTGGACCCACGATTTTGCTTGTTTGCAAGCTATGCAACGTTCACAAGTCCGTTCGACATCCTTTCTCATTCCTGGCCAGAAAAAATGTTCTTGAAGAGTGGACAACGTTTTGTCTCTTCCAAAGTGTCCCATAAGGCCACCACTATGTGCCTCTATCACCAGATATCTCGCATAGAACCTTGCGGTATACATATCTTGTTTCCTTGAAAAGGAATCCTTCATGTCTGTAAAACTTATCAAAAGCACCACTCTCACAAGCATTATAGACATTGCCAAAATTAGCATCATTAGCATACAATTCCTTAATGTGATGGAAACCAAGTACTTTAGAATCAAGAAAGGTTAATAAAGTGTACCTTCGTGATAACGCATCCGCTACTACATTTCCTTACCTTTCTTATACTTAATTATGTACAGAAACGATTCTAAATACTCGATCCATTTTGCATGTCGTTTGTTGAGCTTGTGCTGACCTTTAATATACTTGAGTGCTTCATGATCTGAATGAATAACAAACTCTTTCGGCCTCAAGTAATGTTGCCACGTTTCAAGCGATCTTATTAGAGCGTATATCTCCTTGTCATACACGGGGTAATTAAGTGTAGCTCCGTTCAATTTCTCGCTGAAGTATGCCACCAGTCTTCCATTCTGAGTTAAAATGGCTCCGATCCCTACACCTGATGCATCACACTCAATTTCAAAAGTTTTAGTAAAGTCAGGAAGGGATAACAATGGAGCTTTAACAAGACATTCTTTAATGGCAGTAAAAGACCGTTCTTGCTCATTGAACCGATGGAAAGCTGAATTCTTCTTGATCACGCTCGTTAAAGGAGTGGCTATCGTGCTGAAGTTGGGAACGAATCGGCGGTAAAAACTAGCCAACCCATGGAAACTTCGTACTTGGCTAACCGTGGTAGGACGGGGCCATTCTTGGATTGCTCAAACCTTCTCTTGGTCCACCTCTAATCCATTTGCACTTACGACGTATCCTAAGAAAATAACCTTGTCAGTACAAAAAGAACATTTCTCAAGATTGGCGTATAATACCTCTTTCCGCAGTGTTTCTAAGATCGCACGTAGATGTTGGAGGTGATCCTCCAAAGATTTACTGTATACTAATATGTCATCAAAATAAACAACACATGATTTGCCAATGAAAGCTCGTAAAACATGATTCATAAGTCGTATAAAAGTACTTGGAGCGTTTGTAAGTCCGAACAGCATTACCAACCATTCATACAAACCTTACTTTGTTTTGAAAGCCGTTTTCCACTCATCGCCTTCCGGCATCCTAATTTGGTGATAGCCACTTTTGAGATCAATATTTGTGAAGATTCGAGCTCCGCTCAACTCATCAAGCATATCATCGAGTCAGGGTATCAGGTGTCAGTATTTAACGGTAATCTTGTTGATGGCGCGACAATCGACACACATTCGCCACGAACCATCTTTCTTTGGCACTAGCAACACCAGTACCGCGCATGGACTAAGGCTATCTTGGATATATCCCTTTTCTAGCAACTCAGTGATTTGCTTTTGGAGCTCTTTTGTTTCTTTGGGATTGCTCCGGTACGCAGGTCGATTGGGCAGAGAAGCACCCGGCACCAAGTCAATTTGGTGTTCTATACCTCGAATGGGCGGTAAACCACTTAGTATCTCATCTAGAAAGATGTCCTTGAATTCCTGAATCAGAGACAACACAGAAGAGGGAAGATTCTCGGGTAAGTCGTTAGTGTTCAAAAATGATTCCTTGTATAGTAGGACATACATCGGTTGTCTCACACATAAAGCTTTTCGAATATCTCTTGCTTTTGCAAAAACACTCATTTTTCCACTTTCTTTTTCATTCTCTTCCTTCGTTTCCTGTTCTTTTTGTTCCCACTCTCTTGTTTTATCACTTATTTTCTTGCCCCTCTTTTTTTTTTTAAATTCTTTTCTTTTTCTTTCTCATTTTTTCGCTCGCTTTCTTTTGATTTTTCTATTGATGACTTCATTTTCAATTGATCTTTGTAAACTTGCTTGGGTGTTAGCGGAGCTAGTGTCACGTTCCGGCCCAAGTATTTAAAGGTGTACCGATTAGTGTAGCCGTCATGGATTGCTCGCTTGTCAAATTGCAAGGTCGTCCAAGCAGAAGATGTCCTGCTAGCATCGGAACCACATCACACAAGACCTCATCTTGATACTTCCCTATTGCAAAGGAAACCAAAACTTGTTTTGTGACATTAAGTTCTCCCGCGTCGTTAAGCCATTGTAGCTTATACGGATGGGGATGTTTAGTGGTAGTCAATCCAAGTTTCTCCACCAACATGGCGCTGGTCACATTAGTACAGCTTCCTCCGTCAATAATGACACAACAAATCTTCCCTTGTACTTGGCAACGCGTATGGAAGATGTTTTCGCGTTGTTGTTCATTTTCGACACCTTGTAAGCTGAGGCTCCTTTTTACCACCAAGATCTCTCCATTTTCGGCTTGTTCTACTTCTTCCTAGTCTTGGGATGTCTCACTGGCATCATCTTCCGCTTCACTTTTGGATTCAATCTCGCCATTATCTCGGATAAACATAGTGTTTCGGTTTGGACATTGACTTGCAATATGGCCTCTTCCCAAACATTTGAAACACTTAATGTCTCGGGATCGATTCGGAAGGGCTTCTATTTTGCCCTTGCTTGTTTCACCGATCGGCTTGTTAAACTTGGGTGCACCACTTGTTTCTTTGGCTCGGTTCGATATGTCCTTTTTGTTGGTCACTTGCCCCTACTTAGATGTTGAAGCATGATTGGGGTTTGCTCTAGGCGTAGCTTTTCGTTTTAGCTGTCTTTCGACCTTTATTGCCATGTGAACCATTTCGATGATATCGATGTAATGGTGTTATTCTACAATATTTGTGATATCTCGATTGAGGCCAGCGCTAAAACGTGCCATGGTGGCTTCTCGTTCTTCTTCTACGTTGGCTCGGATCATGGCCACTTCCATTTCCTTGTAGTAATCCTCTACGCTTCGGTGTCCCTGAGTTAGGCTTTGCAACTTTTGATGCAACTCGCGGTGATAGTAGGTTGGGATGAATCTTTTCCGCATTAGTGCCTTCATTTCCGCCCATGTGGATATTGGGCGTTCACCATCCCGTCTTCGACTCGTTGTTAATTGATCCCACCAAATGAGGGCGTAGTCAGAAAATTCGATGGCAGCAAGTTTTACCTTCTTATTTTCTGAATAATTATGGCATTCGAAGATTAACTCCACCTTCTTTTCCCACTCAAGGTAGGCCTCCGGATCGGACCTCTCTTAGAAAGTAGGAATCGCCATTTTTAATATTCTTCAAGTCGTCATCAGCCCATTCTCGATCTCCTCGCTCGCGGACTCGTGGACCTTCTCTCTGTTCATTGTGTTCGAAAGCCGGATTGCTGACGGCTTCATTCTGTTCGTAGATGTCGTTGTCATGTAACCAAGGTTGTTCTCGTCCCCTTCTCGGAATCGAAGGGGTGTTTGCTTGAGGCCTCCGTTCATCTCTTCGATCTAATCGTTCATTGATTGATTGGACCAAACGTGTGATTTTGCGCATTACGGTTTGCAAATCCGGATCTCTCCTTTCAGGATCATTTCTTCGGGGATGCAATCCTCTTCCACCTCTGGAGGCGTCAGATGCTTCGTCGCTTATTATTCGATGTTCGGGGCCCCTAGACATGTTTTTAAACAAAATTAATGAATCCTCACTACAATCCTCACTTGTTCACTCACAAAGAAATTATCAACACTCACACTCGTGTTTTACTCAATTTCTGGCTTTTTCCTTAATGTAATCACTCTTGCCTTTTACCGCTCGAATTCACTCTTCTAGATTCTAGAAGGTTGTCTTCGACTTACTAGCAACTCGTAGGTCGTTTCAAGAGTTAAAAGGGTAAGATTGGTTTCGGAAATGGATAGGCTTAGAAAGGATAGAAATGTTGATAGGTGGTGGGTCGAAAAATAAGGCTCGATAGTAGAGGTGGTGAAAAATGAAGAGTTTTTTTTAAAAAAAAATCCAGATACTACGATAATTTTTTTTAACTTAAAAAAATTTGAGATGATCAAAACGTGCCTAATTTAATTGGCTCTGATACCAGATGATACGGTCCGTCTCGGGTTTGAAGACGAATCGTAAATGTTGCTCGATCGTAAATTAGGTAGTTTTCTTTTAATTAACAAAAGGGTTAATTTTATTGGAAATAATATCTTTGAAAGGTAAAGATAGGTGAGAGGTTGAAATGGATACGTATTGGAAACAAGAAAGAACATTTAATAAAAATTAAAGACCCGAATCTTATAAGTTTCAAATTGATGGAATGAGTTTTTGAAATAAAAATCGAGACCCACTATCTAGCGAGATAGGAACCAACGGTATAGGTAAATGAACGCCACACCCATAACGATGATAAGTTCAAAACAAGAAAGATCGACGCCACTAGAAAACTAGATAAGTCAATTCAAACCTTGAGAATTAGGAGAGTGGATACTCGCCAAAAGAAATTCTTCTTTCTTTAAAATTCCAAAAGTCCCTTACAAAATGAAATGTGCAAAATATTTATAGGCTTTTCCAATGATAGCCGAATAGGAAAGGAATAAACTTGAAACTTCCAGAAAGGAAAGAGGGCTTCAATCTCTATTTGTGCGCACGAGTAGTTGACTTGGTGGGGGCATTTGTGAGTATTCGGCCAAGGGAAAGGCTTAGTCATGTTGGAGATAAGGTGTCATATAAGACAAAAAGATCATGGAGCATGAAGGTATGGCCACTTGCAATTAAATTAAAGCACTTGAATGTTGTGGCCGTTCAACCTAAACTCTACCAAATCTTGTCGCCGTATGCCACTTGCATTTGCCATAAGATTGACTAAATTATCTTAATTTAAAAGTGCTTAAGCCGTCCACTATGCATGCTTTCCCCTTTGCTTATTATTTTATGCGCACATGGCCTAATTTAGGTGTGGCCGTCCACTTCCATGGTGACTTATTTTGATGTTGCATGTTTTCATCCTTTCAATTGTTTATTCATTAATTCCTCTATAGTGCTTCATGCTTTGCCGTCCCATGCCTTGCTTAAATTAAGAATTCTTCAATTGTTTAATTCATTGAACAAGCATGTCGTCCATCCACTTTGTTTATAAAAGACAAAGTTCTTAATTTATGCTCCATATTGCCGCATGTCCATCTTGAAAAACCCACCATGATAATTTCAAATTCAAGGCTTGCATTTCCACCATCACCCACTTGCACATTTGTTAACTTTCAGCTACCATCTTCCATGAAATCTTATCAAAGACGTGAAGCACTACAAAAAAAAGCATAAATCTCATTAATTAAAATTCGACTAAACATACTTAGACAGAATTTTCATTACCTTATTTAAACACTAGGTAAGAGCATACTAATATTCAACTTGGACAAAGACTATCTAAAAACTTGTACTATCTAAACAAATAAATATGAAATACGAAAATGAAGTAACTACTGAAAATTAAAACATGCTTAAATTAAAGTGTTAAATGAACTAGCAGTCGGACTAGCTAGTATATTCAACTTCAAAAAAGTTGTATGAGTTCAGCATGTTTTTGGGCTCTCTTCTATGGTCATCCCAAATTTGTGTCACCAACACCATCGCGGCATCTTTGAATTGTTTGGTTCAGGAACGTGTAATTGGCCCATTAGGTAGCGTCATCGGGTCATGGTTGACGTCCGTCACAGGCTTCGTAGGTGAGCTCGTATCACATCCTCTTTTTGTTGTTAATCGAGTATTATGGTGACATAGGTGCCGACGATCAAGAAGGTTTAGTCCTTACCGTAATCAGGTGTGTAATCTCACACCAAAATCCCGTTGATGCATGATTCGCCATTATGTTGGACGAATAGATCGTTGTTGTTTACAAGTCTAATAATCGTAATATAGCGTGAATCGAGTAATTGGCTTAAACAACATTATTTCTAAAATTTGTTAAAATCGGTATAAATTTGTAAAGTACGAAAATGCCCCTATGGGTAGATTTACAAAAATGCCCCTATGGGCCAATTTACAAAAATGCCCCTATGGGCCGATTTACTAAAATGCTCTAACGGGCCGATTTGCTAGAATGCCTTAGTGGGCCGAATTACCAAAGTGCTATAATGGGCCGATTCACCGGATTAATTCACTAGATTAATGGTTGTTATATATATGTGGATATTTTATTATGTATGTTGCATTTTACATATTGCATGGGATGGGGAAAATTGAATGGAGAGCAGTGTAGCCTGGTGGCATTGCCACAATTTGTTCATTATTATGCTTACTTATGATTTCGGTGGCACGACCACAATAATAATATATTATAGCAGCTCGACTGCAAATTGGTGTGAGCGGCGGGGTGGGTTGACTTGATCCCCACAGGTGTGATTGGCTGGTCGGGGGTGTGATGGATGGATGGGTTGGGTTGCATACATTTATTTTTTTAAAATATTGTTATGTAAATGGGCTTCGGTCCAAGATGATGCTATACGGGTTCAGGCCCAGTGGATGACGATAAGGGGATAATGCACTGAGTTCTTGAAACTCACCCCCCTTCTTTCTTAATCCTTGCAGGTAATGCTCTGTAATGAGGACTTGGGCCCATGGATGATTCCGTGGAGGCCATACTTTGGAAATAATATTTTCAAATATTATTAAACTACTTTTCCGCTTTATTTCACTACTTTTACTATTTTGGGTTTTAAAGTTGTAATAAGGCCTCTGGGATATTTTTATTTTGCTTTATGTTTAGTCGTACTTATTATCTTGCTTCAATTGTTTTAAATTGGGATTTTCTAAAATCATAAATAACGATTTTCTAAAATTGATTAACAAATGGATTTCATAACAAACTTGTACAAATAATTTAACTCGAAAATTTCCTTCGAATTACCAACAATATTTTCAAAAGTCACGATTTTAAAAAGATCACTAGTTCAAATATCGATTCTTCAATCAATCTTTCAAGATTAGTAGTATTTTTATCAAATATTTCTAAAAATTATTCTTAACTAAAACCAAATAATGCCTAAATTAGTAAGAGTCACAAGTTCTTTATACGTTTTCTTCATGTGATATGTCAGATCCGGTCATGCCGTATGGGCTGGGTTTGGGGTGTTACAGTTTGGCCATCTTCCTTTGAAGTACTCATCAACTGATCAGTTGCCTTGAACATAGCGTTGAAGTTTCGTTTTTACCTCTCTGTAGTAACAAGAAGGAACGAAATACTTTCACATCACTTGCTTTGACTCATCCCATGTTTCAATTTCCCTTTCGTAATTTCTTTGACGACGAATTCCAAATTGAGTCCACCAACTCAATGCATCTTTTCAGCTTGAAAATTGGCAGCTTGATTGAATTGACTTTAATAAATTTCACTCATTCCATGCATGTATCTTTCCCCATTTCCTCGAAAAAATTCATCCTCACATATTGTTTTTCATAGAATCTTGGTTTGACTTGCTTGGCCTTTGACCTTATTGTTGGGCCTTGAGGTAGTGTAAGCCCATCACATCCGTGGGCCTGAAATTGGACCTTGAGACTCATACCAAATGACATTGCAACTCGCATATATTTTATACTAATATGAACTATTTGTCTTATTTGTTACACCAACAAATAATTTTAAAACTAAACAAATTCAAAAAAAAAAAGTTTATAAAATTTAGAAAATACCAAGAAGTGTATATGAATTGTCATGCGAGCCTCCATGTTTAAAAGATTAATATTTGAGTCAATATTTCCATCAAAAAAATAATTTAACTCTTTTTAAAATATTGATAGTCAAATTTAACTTTTTTTTAAGTTTAGAGCCAAATTTAACGAAAAAAAAGATGTAAACTTTAAGGGAAAAATTTAACATAAGAAATTGGATGAATGTATCTAAAGTTTCTCTATTATAGAGGTCAAATTAAATCCACCCTCCATTATTAAATTTTCAATTTTTTTTTAAAAGGTCATGCACAATTCATAGGATTAATAAATTGAAAGTGTTTTTATGGTTGTGCAAATTAATTTTTTTTTTGTTTGAACTTAAATTTAAAATGAAAAGAAATTCATGTAATTTTTAATAGAAAATGTCAACTCTATTACAATTTGATTTTAATAGATTTTTTAATAATGATACTACATTTGGTAGGAGTTCTTTTTTAACACATGTTTTATTATATAGGTTAACAATAAATTAATTCAATCGGTAATATTTAGCCACTCCCATGACTTATTTTTAGCCAAGAGAAAGAAAAAAATTTCACTTATTTTAAAGATGTCTTATTTTTTACTAAAGTTATTGCTCATCTTTCTAATGTCAAGTTTAAATTTGTACTAACTATTATTTATTTTATGTCTAATTATTTTAATAAATTTGTAAGAAATAAGCTTTTTTCTCATGTTATTACACTAGTAACTAAACGAGGCATAAATTCATTAAATTGATGCATTTACTAGTAGAGGGACTAATTTGATCTAGTCCCTACAATAGAGGGAGTTAGCAAGTACTTTCACCTTAAATTGATATATTAATTAATAGGAAAAATATTTGGTACACTGCCAATGGAGTTTTTAGACTCCAGGGTTAGTGGGTTAATAAGTATCCTATAAGGGTATAGTAAAATATTTTTCTTAAAAAAGAGACACGTGGCAATTTTTTTCGCCAGCAAACATGCGAACGTTTGGTTAGAAAATAGTTATTTAGTTTTATTATTATTATTATTATTATTATTATTATTATTATTATTATTATTATTATTATTATTATTATTATTATTATTATTATTTGTTACTGCTTTCTTTCTTTTCACGTTCTACTTTCCCTCTCTTTTGTTCTGCTTTTTTTTATTCTTTCTTTTCTTCTTTTGGAAAATGGTTTTGTTTTTGGTTTTCAGAGAGCTTCAGTTTCTTTGTCGTCAAGTCAATGTCTGGACGTCTTTGATCGTGAATCAGATGTGAGTTCAAACTCTCCAACTCCATTTGCAGTTTTTTGTTTCGATTATGTGGAATTTGATATATTTTAAGTGGTTTGGAGAATGTGTGGAAGGTTTCACTTCTAAGTTGCGTAAAACTTGGTTTTCTATGGCATGTTTCTGAACTATTAGAGTTTAGCGGGCGTTTGGTGTGTAAATTCACAGTTTGTAGGATGTTTCGAGGTGGTTTCGGGACCACATGGGTGGCCGCTTGGGCATGTGCCTGTTTACACGGTCGTGTGGAATTAGTAATTAGGGTTTCCAGGTAGGATTAGGTGCCACACATCCGTGTGGCTGATATAGGGAAATTAGTCGATTTTCACACGGCTGTGTCCTTTGGGCACACAAGCGTTTGCGTTTGAGAATTAGGGTTTGGCTGATTTGGTGCCACACGATCGTATGGCTAATTTGGGGATTTAAGGATCCCACACAGGCGTGTTTTTTGGACACATGATCGTGTCTGGGGGGCACACGAGTGTGTGAGACCCTCACACAGTTGTGTCACCCAGAACCCTATTTTAGCATAAACAGGTAGAGAGTTACATGACCTGTTAACATGGCCATGTCTCTAGGTCACACGAGCGTGTGCCTTAGTCACACTGCCGTGTGCCTCCTTCCACACGTGCGTGTGCCCCTCCACATAAGTGTGTTGACCCCCCACATGACCTAGGCATTTCCACATGGCCAGGGCACACGGACGTGTGGCCCTTTCTCACTGATTTTTTGATCTATTTCAATTTCAGGCTTGATTGTGTATCTGTATGTTCTGACCCTTAGCTAAGTCTCAATAAGAGTGGTCGAGAATTTGTTTCGGCTTGGACTTGTTTGTTTTCGTAGTTATAGCTTTATGTA
Source organism: Gossypium bickii (assembly GCA_025503065.1). Taxonomy (NCBI): domain Eukaryota; kingdom Viridiplantae; phylum Streptophyta; class Magnoliopsida; order Malvales; family Malvaceae; genus Gossypium; species Gossypium bickii. The sequence goes on from CP106712.1 coordinate 31,841,725, forward strand.
ATCAACTCGTTTGAGTGTTATTCGATGTTATTATGAAATTGATTCTGAATTCGGGTTAGTGAGTGTACGCATTTTTGAATCTATTTGATTGGTGTGTGGGTGTTTGTTTGTGGTGCTCATTTTGTGGCTGCACGGGAATTCTGTCATTAATTGACTAGATGTGGGCTTCTATGTTCGTATGACTGTCTGAAAGTTGTGTATTTTGATTCTGTATGCCTGTCTGCATACATACATTTGCATAAAACATTTGGGGTTTGATTGTGAAGAGAAGAAAGACTGATTTTGATATGATCTGGCAGTTTAACTGCAACATATTTGTACAATGATTTACCGTAATGCACTATACTGCATATACGTCATCTTTGCTTGGTATATTTTCTGAGTGGCCTAAACCACATACGTGGTGTGTAGGGATAGATGGGCCTTTTGAGGTCCTATGTGATTTGTTTGGTTGGATGAGCTTAATTAGCTCTTTTGGGGTGTGATTGGGGGACAGAGAGGTGTTTGGCTGGATGGGTGGGTTCACATTGATGCATTTCTTTTTCCATATTTTGTCTGACTGTCTGATTGTGAGTTTAATTATTTATAGGCCATTGTGTTTCAGTACTAATACGTTTGATTTGTTTGTGATGGTAAGTGTTTTCGTATCGACCCGTTGATGGGTTTACTGATGGAGTGTTCTGGTTGTATGATATGGTGTGCTTGATTGTTACATACGATTGAGAGGTTAGTACTGTGTTTACTTTCTGGTTCTGTATTTCTCTGTAAGTGCGTTCCGCTCTTGAACTACTATGTAACAGCCCATTTTTGAGTCAAATAGGAAAAATAGTTATAGGACCACAAATCTGAGGCCAAAATATTTATTTTATTATTTTATTGAAGTTGATAGCATGATAGTATTATCTGGTGAAAGTTTCGTAAAGAAATTTTACTGTTTGAATGCTTAATTCGATAAAAAGGACTAAATTGCGTAAAGCGTAAAACTTGTGTTCTATTAGCTAAAAGTGTCAAATAGCTATAGAACATTAAAGTAAAGGTCCTTAAGAGGTAAATAGACCATTTATGGTTAGTGGATGATGATAGCATGGCAATTGGTGTAATTTTTAATATTTTTAAAGGTTATAAAGATAATTTAGTAATTAATGTTAATTAAAATAAAACAAAGTCCTTTATTTTATTTCATCTTTCTTCCTTATCTTGCCAGAATTAATAAGGAGAGAATAGCAAACTTAGGTTTTCATTCGGCCAATCTTTGAAGGCTGGATTGTGGTACATTTTTAGCTCGGTTTTTAATGATTTTTACGTTTTTGAGATCGTTGCTTCGTATTCTAGCTAGCTCGTACCCTAGATTTTGAAATTGTTAAAGATTTATCATGTTGCCATTGTTGAATGATTGAGTAATTGGATGTTGATGATGGATTTTGGTTAATTGTTAATAGTTAAACTAGTTTTATAAAGTGATTTTTGACAAAAATGTGAAATAGGGTTAAATGGTGAAATTGTAAAATATGGTGGTTAAAAGTGTAAAATAATGAAAGATATGGGCTGCTAGGAGTCCGAATGAAATTCGGCTAGGCATGGGCTCATACCAAATTGCATGAAATTGCAATTTTATGTGATAAGGACTAAATTGTAAATGATATGAAAGTATAAGGGAAAATGTGTAAATTTGCCAAAAGATGAATTGTGGACAAAATTGAATAGATCAAGAAAAGTCGAGATCAAGTTTAGATCGGGGAAAAGGGAAGATTAACGAATAGCTGATAGTTTTTATCCGAGCAATACGAGGTAAGTTCGTATAATTAGAATCAAACTTTAAATACTTGTGTTTATTTGAAATGTATGTATATGACTGAGTATTTGATATACTTGGAATACAATTGCTTAATTGATAAAGATTGATTATTACCGAGCCCCGTTTGAACTGTATGAATTCGTAGGATACGAGTGACATGTCACTAGGGTTACCGTTTTTGGTCGAACTCTTGCATTTTTTGTGGACTCACCACAACTCGTATGAGCTTACTGATATATCAGCTTGTCAAAGCTTACTATTTTCAGCTCGTCAAAGCTTACCGTTTCAGCTTAATAGAGCTTACTGTCCATCAACTCAGGAAGAGCTTACTGTTCATAGCTTGAAAGAGCGGTAAATGATAAGGAATTGACGGAATACTGATGTATATCACCCGAGTATCCTTTGAAGTTCTAATAGGTTCAACGAGCATAAATTCTATTTATACGGATGAATATTGTTACTAAATGAAATATTGATTATATGATTGAGAATGAAATGTTGAATACAAGATATATTGAGTATTGAATTATGATAATGGATGATTTCATGTATTAATATGACTAACCCATGGATGAATGTTTGTGTTAGGCATTTGAAAATTGTATGGAGTTTAATTATTTGTATTGATTTGGTATAAATGGTAAGTTTAATTCTAAATTATACGTACTTACTAAGCTATAAAGCTTACTCAGGTTCTTTTCTATGTATTATAGAGGCTCAATAGCTCGATCATTTCGGACAAGTCGGAGTTACACATCACACTATCCAGTTGCAAATTGGTACTTTTGAACTTGTGGATAATTGTAAATATGGCATGTATAGGCTAGTTTTAAAGTTGATAAATATGGTTACTTGGATCATGGTTTTGGTACATTTTGAATAAGGTTAAGCCATGTGATTTGGCTAAACTTGATAGTATGTTTTGGTATGTGATCGTGTCCAAACTAACTATGACAACGAATAAGGCAAGCGCACCTATCGTTTGGTAGTATAGCTATGGCAAGACTGGAAATATTGTATCCTCAAAGACCAAGAGTACTAGTAATTACTATCTTTCGATTATTTAGCCTAAGAATTAAGGGAATTGTTATTTAATCTAAAACTAACTAATTACTAAGCTAAAGATGCTAAGACACAGAGAATGAATTGGGGTAATACTTTTGGGAAAACCAATTGATTAAGACAATACCTGAGGAAGAATCCACCTAGACTTCACTTGTTATCTAACTCTGAACCAGACGATTTATTCACTTGACTTGATCCATAGGATTCCCTAATTTATATTAATACCTCTCTCGAGGCTACTAACATCTAACCATAGGTTGATTAATTGAAATCTCTTTCTAATTAAAACCCCTAGAATTGCATTAACTCAATTTATGGACTCCCATACTATGTTTGATCCTAATCCGGCAGATTTTCATCGTCCTATCTCTAGGAGTGCGATCAACTCTGCTTAACTATGCTAGATCTACCCTTAAACAGGGACTTTTGCTCCACTGCCTAAGCACATCAGTACTTGAATTAATATCCTGAAATATCAAAGAAAGAATTAAGAACACATAATTAAGAACAAATCAAGTATTTATCATATAGTTCAGAAAACAATAACAAGATCCGTCTTAGGTTTCATCCCCCTCAGGTATTTGAAGGGTTTAGTTCATGTTTATAAAAGAATACATCTCAGAAGAAAGTATAAAACAAAACATAAGAAAAACCCTAAAACCCTCTGAAGGAATGTGAATGGAAGATCTTCCATCTTGAGTATGATTCCGGCTTCTTGAGATGAATCAACTGGCTATCTTCGAGTAAATCCCACAATTCGGCCTTCTCTGGCTTCTCCTCTTTGACCTCCACAGAGGGCTTCTGTCGAACTCCCCCTTTTAGGTTACCCTCTCAGGTGTTTATATAGGCTTTCGGGATGCCTTACTTGGCCCACAAGTATCCTAATCCGAATGGAATTAAAATGAGTCACGGCAGGGACACGCCCGTATGGCACGGCCATGTAAATCGAGCCCATGTAACAGTCTGGTTTATACCCTATCGAAACAGTGGTTTCAGGGCCACAAATCTGAGTCCGTAAATATTTTAATATTATTTTCTGTGTCGTTGATATGTGATTAACGATGTGTTTTTTCCATAAGTTAATTTGTCTATCTGAGTGTTTAATTTGACAAAAGGATTGAATTGCATTAAATATGAAAGTTGCTTGCTATTTGTTAAAGCACTTAAGTGTTATGGCTTTTAAAAGTTGTGGCCTTAAGTGGCAATTGAACCACTATTTAGTTAGTAGGTGGATGTGGTAAAAAATGACCTTGTATTTATATTATAAGGCTAAAATAGGAAATTGTTTATTAATGAATTATATGAAAATTGACTTTAGCTCATCCATTTCTCCATCGAAAAACACAAAGAAAAAAAAAGTTTGAAGCTTTTTATTTTTGATTAATTTCAAGCTAAATTCAAGGTATGTTTTCGGTCGATTTTTGATAATTTCTACATTTTTGTAATCATTGCTTTGTCTACTACAAAACCCATGTCTCAATTTGATGAATTGGTGATGTTTGTGTGAGATGCCATTGTTGATATGTTGAGTTTTAAGATGAATTTAGTTGTTAAATGAAAGATCTGAGCTAGATGACATGTTTTGTTCTTGAAGTTTTGATGAATTTAGCTAAATAGGGCTAAATTGTGAAATTAGAAAATTGAGGGACTAAATTGCTAATTTGATGGAAAATATGGGCTTGTATGATATATATGTGCATTCAACTAAGCATGAGTATAGGTTGATTTTGTGAATTTGATGTTTTGAGAAAAATGGACTAAATTGATAAAATGTGCAAATATGAGGGCTAAATTGCAAATAGCCCTAAATGTGTGTCCTTGGATTGAATTGAATGAATTAGTGAATAAAAGGGTTAATTCTGAATATGTTTAGATCAATAACAGAGGAAAATAGACTTAGATCGTGGGAAAGCGAAAGTAACCGAGTAGCCGTTTTCATTCCGTTAAACTGAATCAAAGGTAAGTCACTATGTAAATAAACGTGTATATATGCAGTTGTAATTGTTCATATGACTAATGATGATAATGAATGCTTATGAGAGGTTATGCATATGAATTTCGAGATAAATTTGATATAGTGACTAAGTCCGAGAAGCCCCGTACGAACCTAGGAATAGATAGGATTGGCTAAGTCACGACATAGGCATCTGTTCTGTTTTTATCATGTAAGACCACGTCTGGGATGTTGGCGTTGATTTGAGACTCGTGTAAGACCACGTCTGGGACGTTTGCATCGATATGAGCTTTACGTGTACGACCACGTCTGGGACGTTGGCATCATTAAGATCCTTGCATGTAAGACCATGTCTGGGACATCGTCATCGTATTGATACGTGTAAGACCCTGTCTGGGACAGTGGCTTCGATATCTGAGTGCATGTAAGACCTCGTCTGGGATGTTGGCATTGTACGAATATTCCTAGCTCTCTGAGTGTCCTATTAGATTCCTTACGGTTCAACGGGCAGGTCTAAGATACGAATGGAAAATCTGAGCTTTAATAGATTAAGTAAATGAATGTCCGATTCAGGTACATTGATTATACACTAATTGTGTAAACAAGGTGAGTATCTATGTGATATTTCTAGAATGTTATGTATATGGAATTGATAATACAATATGTAAAGTTTGACTAGATGAACTATGTGCATATATGGTATGTGAATTGGAATATGGTAAGTGATGGTTAAGCAAATAAGCTTAAGAAAGAAGGAGATGATTTGTATCGTGAGAATCAAATTTGTCATTTTATTGATTTGGTTATGTGCAATTCATGCCAAGTTTGTTTGTATATTGACTTACTAAGCTTTTGGAAAGCTTACTCTGTGTGTGTTTTCTCTGTTTTATAGGTCGTCAAAGTTACTGAAGGCTCGGGACCGTCACGGATCGTCATCACACTAATAAACTCATTTTGGTACACTTTGGAAATGTATAAAGCTAGATATGGCATGTATAGGCTAGTATTATGGTATAAGTTGTTTATGAACTTGGCCATGAGAGTTGGCTAGAGATGAGTTGAGATTATGCATTATGAATATGATATGTGAAACATGTTTTGCATTGGTTAGTAGATTCATGAAATGGCCATGCTTTTGAGTTAAGCAAATGAATGTACTATGTTTTTGTTATAATTTGTGGTTTTGGTAGTTGACATAGTTGAAATGGATGTTGAATGTATTGTTTGTGAGGTTACTTTGGTTGTCAAATATACATGATTTGAATGGCTATTTGGTACGTTTTTGGAGGTCACATGTGCATGAGATGTTTTAGTAAATGTTGCTTGTAGGTAAGACCCCAAATGGATGGTATTTTGGCCTTGAAAATGGCCTATAATGTCACACGGGCATGCCTGGTGACCGTGGGCGGAAGTCAGTAGCTAGCCTAAGAGCACATGGCCATGGCACACGGGCGTGCCTGGTGGTCGTGGTGGAGAAGTCAGTGTGCGGCCTAAGAGGGCACAACCTCAGTGCACGGGCGTGTTGGGTGGCCGTGGGAGCTAAGTCAGTGTAGTCCATGGGGAGGACACACGGGCGTGTCTACCAACCGTGGGAGGCACACGGCCTACCCCCACGAGCGTGTGAGCCCTGAAATTTAGAAAAGTTTTTGAATTTTTGAGAAATTTTGTATGTGTTTCGGTTTAGTCCCGACCCATTTTATAAGCATGCTTATGGTCTCAATAACCTATTTAAGGGACATTGTGTGTATGATTGGTGAATAAAATGTATAATATGTTATGAAAGTTTCTGATCTATTTGGTAACGCCTTTAACCCTAGTCTGGCGACGGATACGGGTTAGGGGTGTTACATTTGGTTGGTATCAGAGCTACGGTGTAGTCGATTCTCGGACTAACGTAGTGTGTCAGAGTCTAGCTATACATGCCATATATCTGAATTGTGATAGTGTGATGAATCCTGGCGTGCAAAATGTGATTTTCGTATAGTAATGGATCCCAAAAGAGCAGTAGCTGACGACGTAGCAAGTAATGCACCTACTCCCGCGCAAGGGACAACGCCCTCTGATTCGAGACCAGCTACGAACGGTCAAGAGGGAGAAGCTAAACAAGCTTTCTTTAAGATGATGAGTGAGTGGTTCACTCAATTCGTAAGAAATAATCCGAATGTTTCACAACCCCTACCCCCAGTTAATCCCCCTCAGACTAGAGTTGTGCCACTAGTTATACATCCGAATCTGTTGAATAAGCCTCCGGTTGACAATATCTGTAAGTATGGGGCCGAAGAATTCCGAGCTACTAAAGGTGATGATGCTGAAAAGGCCGAGTTCTGAATTGAAAATACTATCCGGGTATTCGATGAAATGTCTCTGACTCCGGAAGAATATATATGATAAACCATAATAGTAACATATTTTAATCCCATATTTAGTATACTTTTGGACGATTTATCCTCTGTTTCATATAAAAGAGTGCTCTTAATCCTTTCTTTTCATGTCTTATACCCATGAAAGCACCCGAGGATAAAAAGAAAGAGAAACGAGCCCAAAACGAAGTAAATTGGGCCAAGGAAGAAATCGACACGGCCTGGACTTAAGCACACACGGTCGTGCCTCACTAATCATCTAGAACACGACCTGATCTCCGATTTACACAGCCGTGTATCACTAAAGAAATCTGAACATGGCTTGAAGATCGTCGACACGGGCGTGTGACATGGCCGTGTCCCTGTCGTGGCAAAGAGCAATTTCATTCGGATTTGGATACTTTTGGGCGAAGAAACCTATTTCAAATGCCTATATAAACCCCCTAAGTATCAACTGAAAGGGGGCGGTTAGCTAGGCCAAGGAGCCAAGCCAAAAAAGTTAAAATTGTGGGAAACACTCGAATATAGCCAGTTGATCCTTCTCAAGAAGCCGAAATTCTACTGAAGACGGCGGATCTCTCCTTCAATTCCTTCAGGGAGTTTTAGGGATTTCTTATGTTTTGTTTTATCTTTCCTTCTGAGATGTTTTCTTTTATAGTTATGAACTAAATCCTTCAGATACCTGAAGGGGATGAAACCTATGATGGATTTTGTTATTGTTTTCTGAATTATATGATAAATACTTAGTTTGTTCTTAATTATGTGAGCTTAGTCCAAATTTAATGTGCTTAGGTGGAGGAGGAATAGACCCTGCCTAAGAGTAGATCTAGCATAATTAAGCAGAGTTGATCGCATGCTTAGAGATAGGGTGACAAGATTTTTCCGGATTAGGGTAAAACCTAATATGGGATTCCATAGATCGATTTACTACTATTCTAGGGGGTTATTAAGTGAGAAAGAGATTTTCGTTAATTAACCTAGGGTTAGAAGTTATTCACCTCGAGAGAGGGTTTAATATACATTAGGGAGTCTTACGAATCAAACTAGGTGAATAAATCGTATGGTTCAGGGTTAATAACAAGTGAAGTTTAGGTGGATTCTTCCTGAGGATGTTGTCTTAATCAACTGAGTTTTTCCTAAAGTTATTTCTTCAATTCATCCTTTTTGTCTTTGTGTCTTTAGCTTAGTAGTTATTTTAGACTAGATTAAATCAACTTCACTTTATTTTAGGCTAAATAATAAAAAGAAAGTAAGTATTAGTACTTTTAGTTCCTTTGGGTTTGATAATTCTGTCTTGCCTAAGCTATACTACTGTTCGATAGGTACACTTGCCTTTAATCATTGTCAGAGTTAGTTTACAGGTTCGATCATCTTCTTTATAAATTTTTAAAGCTCTGATTCATAGCGGTCAAGTTTTTGGCGCCGTTGCCGGGGAACTAAAATATTATGAAAGCTCTATTTTTATTACTTTAGCCATTATTTTTATTTTTTTTCAATTTACTTTTATTTTTATTTTATGTTAAATTTTAATTTTTGCTAACTTTTCTTTCTTTCTTTTCTACCAGGTACCTCTAGTTTATGACTAAAAGGAACCTGAGAGGACCTTTAGTATACGACAGTGATATTGAAGCTACCGCTCGAAGGAATCACAGAGAAATTAGGCGAGCCCTAATTTACACAGAGGAAAATCAAGAAGGCAGATCCAATCCTACTGAAGGAATGGACGAGAATAATCCACAACCACATGATGTGGGGGAAAACAATGCTCCACGTGCTATGTTTGATTATGCTAAACCGCATTTAACAGGAGCAAAATCGAGTATTGTTAGGCCTGCTATAGCTGTTAATAATTTTGAATTAAAGCCTAACATAATACAAATGATTCAACAATTTGTTCAATTTGATGGTTTGCAGGACGAAGATCCAAATACTCTTATAGCTAATTTCTTAGAGTTATGTGATACCTTCAAAATAAATGGTGTTTCTGATGACGCCATACATCTTCGATTATTTCCTTTTTCATTAAAGAATAAAGCCAAACAGTGGTTAAACTCATTACCAGGAAGATCAATCACTACATGGGAACAAATGACCGAAAAATTTCTATTAAAATATTTCCCACAGGCCAAAACGGCCAAATTATGGAATGATATTTCTTCTTTTGTGCAGATGGATTTAGAGACATTATACGGCGCATGGGAGAGATACAATGATCTCTTCAGAAGGTGTCCGCACCATGGTTTACCGTTGTGGCTACAAGTCCAAACCTTCTATAACGGTGTAAACCCCTCAACAAGACAACTAATTGATTCAGTCGCCGGTGGAACTCTGAACAACAAAACTCCTGAAGCAGCCTACGAGTTTATCGAAGAGATGTCGCTAAATAACCATCACTGGCAAGTTACAAGGATGAAACCGACAAAATCAGCCGGAGCTTTCAACATAGACACAGTAACCATGCTGTCAACACAGATGGAGATGATGAAAAAAAAAAGCTTGATAATTTTTGTTCTTTGCAGGTACACCCAGTAATGAAGTGCGACACAAGTGGAACTATGGCGAATTCTGAGTACTCGCCCTACCAACCGGGAGCAAAGAACGAACAGATGAACTATATAGGTAATAATTTCAGATCCAACAATAATCCTTATAGTAATATTTACAATCCAGGTTGGAGGAATCACCCAAATTTTTCGTGGGGAGGATAAGGAATTCAAGGAAATCAAAGACAACAACTCCTCAAAACTTCCAAAATCAGCCATATCCGCAAGAGAAGAAGCCAAGCCTTGAAAAGATGCTGATAAATTCATGGCAGCCACAGGAAATCATCTCTAAGATACTAAGAAAACACTTAAAAGTCAACAAACATCGATTAAAGAGACCAAGAACCGAGTCGGGGAAGTTACTAAGTCAGTAAGGGAAGTCACTAAGGCAGTCGAACAACTTGCAGAGTTAATGACCGAATGACCGCAAGGTCGACTACCAAGTAACACAGAGATTAACCCAAAGAAGCAAATTCAAGCCATCACAGCTCATGATAATAAAGGGTTAGATGAACCCAAGTCAATACAAGAAAACGAGGTAGAAGAAGGTAAAGTAGAGTTAACACGAGAAGAGCCAAAACCGATAATCAAAGAGTACCAACCTCACATACCTTATCCCGAAGCAGTAAAGAGAGTCAATACGGAGGAATAGTTCGGTAAGTTTCTTAAACTTTTAAAGAAATTACATATTAACTTACCTCTACTCGAACTATTTCACAGATGCCAGACTCTAGAAAACTTTTAAGGGAGCTGTTAACGAAAAAAAATGAAGGATAGACGAGGAACCACATATGGAACTCAACGCAAAGTGCTTATCAATTCTACAAAATGGACTACCACGAAAATTACAAGATCCAGGGAGTTTTACAATTCCATGCATAATTGGTAGTTTATCTATAGAAAATGCGTTAGCCAATTTAGGCGCAAGCATAAATGTCATGCCTTATAAACTATTTAAACAACTAGGTCTAGGGAAACCAAAACAAGCTAAAATGAGCATCCAATTAGCTGATAAAACTATTAGAACTCCTAGGGGTATAATGGAGGATGTACTCGTAAAGGTCGATAAATTCGTCTTCCAAGTAGATTTTGTTGTCTTAGACATGAATGAGGACAATTCGATCCCTTTAATTTTAGGAAGGCCATTCTTAGCAACTGCCAGAAATAAAATTGATGTTGATGCAGGTGAACTTATACTTTGTGTAGGCGAGGAGACAGCCACTCTTCAAGCCCTCGACTCGGCTAGAACATCAAGCAACAAAGGTGAGAATGTGAATTCTTTTGATAACCATTCGGTTGACCCTTCTTTTCAGGAAGCACCAGAAAAGGGCATAATTAAATCGGATCCTAAACCTTGTAAAGAAATAACTCATGAGGAACAAAGGATTCAGACCGATGAACTAGACGAGTGGAAAACAAACTTCAAGGAAAAACTAGGGGTACACGAAGAAGAACCAGAGCCACACGAATTAAAACCGAATGAGCCCCCAGAAAAGCTCATAGCGACATCTAACCACTTCAAAATAGGAGATCAGGTACTGATAGATAAAGCAGATCCTCACATCAAACCGAACTTAAACACAAATGAAGAAACTCCTTTTAAGGTACATAATATCTTCCCACGCGAAACAGTCGAGGTAAGCAATCCAACATTCGGCAATTTTAAGGTAAACGCTTCTCGACTTCAACTTTATCAAGAAAATAGAACTGTAAACATGAGGGAAGATATTCAAACCTTTAAACCTCTCTGATTTTTTTTCAAATACGAGGAAAGTCTAGCTTAAGACTATAAATGAGCGCTTCTCGGGAGGCAACCCAAGCACTAACCTCATTAACTTCTATTCTTTCTTTTACCTAACTGAACAAACAACCAAGGGACACGGCCTTGCACACGGCCGTGGCCGTGGCTGTGTGGACCACCAGAATCTTGGTACTAACATGGCAGGACGATACAAGTCAGATTCAACCAAATTTCAAAGTCACGGACTCAACCACTCCCCCACGGGCACCGACAAAGTGGCACGGCCGTGTCCCACGACTGTGTGTAGCTACTGACTTGTTAACCAAGGGCATAACACACTCATGCCTCCTAACCGTACCAACATACTGACTTATTATCAACGGCCGTGGCAACCTGAAAAACGGGTGTGGGTGAGCCAACACACCCAAACACATGGCCGTACGAGGTGGCTGTGTGAATCAACACGCCCTCGGACCACGGGCGTGTATGTCTACCAGAATTGAACTCTATTTAAACCCTCCCCCATCCCCCCCTACTTGCCACCCCTTCTCTTCTCCCCTCTTCTCAGATTTCTCCATAACAAGTCTCACTAACCCTAAGCCACATCGAAACCATGCCAAGGAAGCATAAAAGGCCAATCTCCTCAAAGGGGAACGATTTACATGAGTTCATGCCGACAGCTTCATCCAAACAATAAGCCAAGGGTCTTTGAGACCATTTAGTTTTTATTTCGTTTTTCTCTATTGCTTCAATTTCCTTATCTTTACTTCTTTTCTACTTAATTTAGTTTAACTTATTTTAGTTTTGTAGTGTCAGGTTCGAAAGGCTGCTAGGGAATCACACCACTTCCGCCACCGCCAGCACCTCCCCAGCCTTAGAGGTCACACCCACCTCGCGAACCCTCCAACAATAAGGACTCTTCGGTCCATTTATCTTTAATTTTCATTTTGTTTACATTTTTGTTTCCTTTCTTTATCTTCCTTATCTTTAATTATATATTTAGTTTATTTTAATTAGGTCTTAATAAATCCTGGCTACTTCTCAGTGCATTACCCAATTTCTTCATCCAGCGCAGAGTCGTCATCCAGACCGACCTCCCCATCCTCCTTTCACTTTCGCCTCAAGGAATCCATCCAAAATTCAGGAAGTTTCATTTCTCCCCTTCCCTGTTGATTTATCCCTTCAATGTCATATCTATCTTTGTACATTGAGGGCAATGTACATCTTAAGTGTGGGGGGTAAAAATGTCTAACTTTCTGCATTATTCTCAAACCCTGAGGATAAAAGTGCCTAACTTTTTTTTTTCATTATCCTCAAATCTCTAAATTTAGTCTTGTTTTTAAGTAATTTCCTCATATTACTAATTAGGATGAAATTTCTGATGATTTATGGTTTTTATTGACATGATTTAGAGTAAGCCATTGATAATTGTACATTGATGATGAAATTTGAAGAATACTAGAGAATCAAGCATGATAGGTCTAAATTTAAAAAAAAAAATTAAAATTAAAAATTTTAGGTTGTTAACCTGAATTTGAAAATTACTTGAAATTTGAAATCTATAAGGTTGATGTCAAAAACACCCATAAATTTTTATGAGATATTGATCCTTATAGAGCATACATTCTTTTCCATGCTCACTTTATTTTGAGTGTGTCAACTATGACCTGTTATTCTAGAACTTGCCTTGATTATACATGTCAAGGCCACAGTTATGATTTGATATACAGAGATGATAAAGGCACCTAGGATTTAACCCACTCATTCCACTAAAAAGCCTACCTTCATAATTAACCCTTAGTGAACCCTATTTAATCCTAACAACCCTTTTTATTGACTCACCCGCTAATATTAACCCAAAACCCCTTTGTTTTTGTTATCACCATTCTATTTGGCTACTCTTATATTGAGATTTGATTTGATCTGTTGCCTAGCTATGATCTGTATAAAAAAAAAGAGAAAGTATACTCAGTATTAGTATTATGAAAAGTGAGCTTATACAGTTAAAGTTAATTCATCAAAAGAAAAAGCTCGTATTATTAGGGTTATTACTTTTCTAGTTAATGTAATTATTATTGTCTCAGTATTTCTAGATAGGTAACTTGTCAATTCAATCTCGATTCTAACCTTCTAATTTAGCCTTTATCCACACCTTTAACCCTAGCCCCGTTACAACCTTGACAAAGACCTTTTGATTTGTTTATCATCTCATTTTACAGTGGTGGAGATTTGATTTTAAGGCAAGCCTATGGGATTAACTTTTCAGATTCGACTTATGAGTGATCTTTTAACTATGAACCTTAAACACTTTTTGAGTGATTTGAGTGAATCTTTTGTGAGGATGTCAATCCATGTAGGTTTTGAATTAAAGATAATTATGCAGATAAGGGGGGACACCTATGTTTTTGTGATACAAACACATGACTTATCTGGTTTGAATCTTTAGGACTATTTGAGTTGAATTATCCATGTATAAATTATCTATGAATTATGATGAGACATTGTGGATAGGAATTATGAATTATGGAAAGTTTGTTTTAACTGTAAGTTGAGAATTTTGCTTGAGGACAAGCAAAAGCTTAAGTGTGGGGGTATTTGATAAACCATAATAGTAACATATTTTAATCCCACATTTAGTATGCTTTTGGATGAATTATCCTCTGTTACATATAAAAAGGTGCTCTTAATCCTTTCTTTTCATGTCTTATACCCAGGAAAGCACTCGAGGATAAAAAGAATGAGAAACGAGCCCAAAACAAAGTAAATTAGGCCAAGGAAGAAATCGACACGACCTGGACTTAAGCACACACGGCTGTGCCTCACTAAAGAAATCTGAACACGGCTTGAAGATCGTCGACATGGGCGTGTGACATGGCCATGTCCCTTTCATGGAAAAGAGCAATTTCATTCGAATTTGGATACTTTGGGGCGAAGAAACCTATTTCAAAAGCCTATATAAACCCCCTAAGTATCAGCTGAAAGGGGGCGGTTAGCTAAGCCAAGGAGCCAAGCCGAAAAGGTTAAAATTGTGGGAAACACTCGAAGATAGCCAGTTGATCCATCTTAAGAAGCCGGAATTCTACTCAAGACGGTGGATCTCTCCTTTAATTCCTTCAGGGAGTTTTAGGGATTTCTTATGTTTTGTTTTATCTTTTCTTCTGAGATGTTTTCTTTTATAGTTATGAACTAAATCCTTCAGATACCTGAAAAGGATGAAACCTATGATGGATCTTGTTATTGTTTTCTGAATTATATGATAAATACTTTGTTTGTTCTTAGTTATGTGAGCTTAGTCCAAATTCAATATGCTTAGGTGGAGGAGGAATAGACCCTGCCTAAGAGTAGATCTAGCATAATTAAGCGGAGTTGATCGCACACCTAGGGATAGGGTGACGAGATTTTGTCGGATTAGGGTGAAACCTAATATGGGAGTCCATAGATCGATTTACTGCTATTCTAGGGGGTTATTAAGTGAGAAAGAGATTTTCATTAATTAACCTAGGGTTAGACGTTATTCGCCTCGAGAGAGGGCTTAATATACGATAGGGAGTCTTATGGATCAAATTAAGTGAATAAATCGTATGGTTCAGGGTTAATAACAAGTGAAGTCTAGCTGGATTCTTCCTGAGGGTATCGTCTTAATCAACTGAGTTTTTCCTAAAGTTATTTATTCAATTCATCCTTTTTGTCTTTGTGTCTTCAGCTTAGTGGTTAATTTAGATTAGAGTAAATCAACTTCACTTTATTTTAGGCTAAATAATAAAAAGAAAATTAGTATTAGTACTTTTAGTTCCTTTGGGTTCGATAATCCGATCTTGCCTAAGCTATACTACTGTTCGATAGGTACACTTGCCTTTAATCGTTGTTAGAGTTAGTTTCCAGGTTCGATCATCTTCTTTATAAATTTTTAAAGCTCTGATTCACAGCAATCATTATAAAATGTGTTGTATCATTACTTCGAGATGCAACCTATCAATGGTGGAAAACCTTAATTTCTATTGTTCCGAGAGAGCGAGTTACATGGGACTTCTTTCAGATTGAGTTCCAGAAGAAATATATCAGTGAGAGATTTGTTGATTGGATAAGGAAGGAATTTCTGGAACTTAAACAGGGCCGAATTACTGTTTCTGAGTATGAACAAGAATTCGTGAGACTGAGTCAGTATGCCCGGGAATGTGAATCTTCTGAAGCTATGATGTACAAAAGATTCAAAGATAGTCTTAATGAAGACATTCGTTTGTTAGTCGGGATTTTAGAAATAAAAGAGTTCATTGTACTCGTTGATCGAGCATGCAATGCTGAGGCACTCGGGAAAGATAAAAGAAAAGCTGAGTCTAAAACTCGTGATATGAGAAAGAGATTTCAGAG
The DNA here is from genome assembly GCA_025503065.1 of Gossypium bickii. Classification (NCBI taxonomy): domain Eukaryota; kingdom Viridiplantae; phylum Streptophyta; class Magnoliopsida; order Malvales; family Malvaceae; genus Gossypium; species Gossypium bickii. The sequence continues at coordinate 31,857,551 of CP106712.1, forward strand.
TAAATCATTTCAGTCTGTCCGAAAAGATTCAGAGATAATCTAAGTTGTTCCAGAGATAATATGGGACATTCGAATAGAAATCAATCTAGACCACAAAAGAGTTCCAAAACTCTAGCAACTTCAGTGGCTAGCGTTGGAAATGCTCGACCTGAGAGACCTGAATGTAAACATTGTGGAAAAAGACATCCGGGAAGCTGTAGATTAAACGACAGAGCTTGCTTCAGATATGGATCGCTTGATCATTTTATCCGTGATTGCCCTGAGTCTGTCGAGCCAGAGACTGTTCAGAATCTGAGATCTGATAATGCACCTGTGAGAGGTAGACTATCGAAGAATGTAAGAAATGTTAGTGGTAATCAGAGAACTACGAGAGATAATGTTGTCAGATCTAAAGCTAGAGCGCCTGCCAGAGCGTATGCTTTCCGAGCTCGAGAGGAAGCTTCATCGCCAGGTGTTATAACGGGTACTTGTACTCTTTATGATACTTCTGTGATTGCTTTGATAGACCCTGGTTCTACGCATTCATATACATGCATGAATTTAGTACTCAGCAAGACTTTGCCTGTAGAGTCTACTGAGTTTGCTATAAAAGTATCAAACCCCTTAGGTAAAAGTATCATTGTTGATAAAGTGTGCAAGAACTGTCCGTTAATGTTTTGAGATATTTGTTTCCCTGCTGATCTGATGCTTTTGCCATTTGATAAGTTTGATATTATTCTGGGTATGGATTGGTTGTTTATGCATGATGCTGTAGTGAACTGCAAAAGAAAGACTATAGATTTGAGATGTTCGAATGATGAGATATTACGAATTGAATCTAATGATTTGAATGGATTACCTGCTGTGATATTAGTATTGAAAGCTCAGAGTTATGTGAAAAAGGGATATGAGGCATATTTCGCTTATGTGATTGATTCAAAAGTGTCCGAAAAAAATGTCAAATCAGTGCCTATTGTATGTGAGTATTCTGATATGTTCTCTAAAGAATTACCGGGTTTGCCTCCGATTCGTGAAGTCAAATTTGGTATTGATTTACTGCCTGGTACTACACCTATATCGATAGCTCCGTATAGAATGGCACCAACAGAGTTAAAAGAGTTAAAGTCACAATTGTAAGAATTGATCGATAGAGGGTTTGCTAGACCGAGTTTCTCGCCTTGGGGTGTTCCTGTTCTGTTTGTGAAAAAGAAATATGGCACGATGAGGATGTGTATCGACTATCGTCATTTGAATAAGGTGACAATAAAGAATAAATATCCGTTGCCCAGATTAGATGATTTATTTGATCAGTTAAAAGGAGCTACTGTGTTTTACAAGATTGATCTGAGACTGGGATATTACCAGTTGAGAGTGAAAGATTCAGACATTCTGAAAATTGCTTTTAGAATGAGGTACGGGCATTATGAGTTTTTAGTTATGCCATTTGGACTAACTAATGCTCCTGTTGTTTTTATGGATTTGATGAACAGAATTTTCAGACCTTACTTAGATCGATTTGTTGTGGTATTCATAGATGACATATTGATTTATTCACGTGATGAAGATGAGCATGCTGAACACCTGAGAATTGTGTTGCAAACTTTGAGAGAAAATAAATTGCATGTGAAATTTAGTAAATATGAATTTTGGTTACACGAGGTTAGCTTTCTGGGGCATATTGTGTCAGCTTCTGGAATTCGTGTTGATTTGAGCAAGATTTCTGCTATTCAGGATTGGAAACCTCCAAAGAACGTGTCTGAAGTCCATAGTTTTCTGGGATTAGCTAGTTATTACCGCAGATTTGTAAAAGGCTTTTTTATGATAGCTACTCCGTTGAGTAGATTACTTCAGAAAGATGTCAGATTTGAATGGTCGGATAAATGTCAGAAAAGTTTTGATCAGTTGAAAACTCATTAATGAAGCTCAGGTGTTAGTACAAATCGAGAATCGGGTAACGAATTTGTTGTATACATTGATACTTCGTTAAACGGTCTGGGATGTGTTTTGATGCAGGAAGGCAAAGTTGTAGCTTATGCTTCGAGACAATTGAAGCCTCATGAAAAGAATTATCTGACGCACGACCTTGAGTTAGCTGCGATTGTGTTTACAATTAAGATTTGGCGCCATTATCTGTACGGTGAGAAATGTCACGTGTTTTCAGATCATAAAAGTTTGAAATATCTGATGAATCAGAAAGATTTGAACTTGCATCAAAGAAAATGGTTAGAGCTGTTAAAAGATTATGAACTCGTGATAGATTATCATCCGGGTAAAGCGAACGTTGTTGCTGATGCTTTGAGTAGAAAATCATTGTTTGCACTACGTGCTCTGAATGCTCAGTTGAATTTGTCTAAGGATAGTTCTATGTTAACTGAGTTAAAAGCGAAACTGTTGTTCTTACAATAGATATGCGTTGCTCAGAAATCTAATAATGAATTACTAGCGAAACGAGCTTAGTGTGAAGTGAATTCCGAATCTGAATGTCAAATTGTTAATGATTGTTTGAGATTCCAGGATCGTATCTGTGTTTCGAGAAATCCAAAGTTGATTCAGTTGATTTTAAGTGAAGCTCATAATAGTAATCTATCTGCTCATCCGGGAAGTACTAAAATGTATCATGATTTGAAACAACACTACTGGTGGTCTGGTATGAAACGGGACATTTCTAACTTTGTTTCAAAATGTTTAGTTTGTCAACAAATGAAAGCAGAACATCAAGTTCTATCCAGTTTGCTACAACTGATTCTAATTCCTGAGTGGAAATGGGATAGAGTGACAATGGACTTTGTTTCTGGTTTGCCTCAGACTCCGAGAAAGAAATATATGATTTGGGTCATAGTTGATCGATTGACAAAATCTGCCCATTTTATTCTGGTAAAATCAGATTTTCCACTTGACAGAATAGCTGATCTTTATATTTCTGAGATTGTGAGATTGCACGGGGTGCCATTATCCATAGTGTTAGATAGAGATCTGAGGTTTACATCGAGATTCTAGAAGAAATTGCAAGAAGCTTTGGGCACGAAATTACACTTCAGTACAGCTTTTCATCCATAAACAGATGGTCAGTCTGAACGGATCATTTAGATTTTAGAAGATATGTTAAGATATTGCGTTCTTGAATTTAATGGTACGTGGGAACAGTATCTGCCTTTGATTGAATTTGCATATAATAATAGTTTCAGACGAGCATCAAAATGGCACCATATAAAGCTTTGTACAGACGTAAATGTCGTACACCTCTGTATTGGATCGAGCTCAGTGAAAATAAGCTATATGGGGTTGATTTGATAAAAGATTCAGAATAGAAAGTGAAACTGATCCGAGATTGTTTGAAAGCAGCATCTGATTGTCAGAAGTCTTATGCAGACCTGAAACGAAAAGATATAGAATTTGAAATTAGCGACAAAATATTTCTAAACGTGTCTCCATGGAAGAAAGTACTTCGATTCGGACGTAAAGGCAAGTTAAGTCTAAGATTCATCGGACTGTATGAGATCATTGAACGTGTCGGGCCTGTTGCATATAGATTAAAGTTGCCGTCTGAGTTAGAAAAGATTCATAATGTATTTCATGTTTCAATGCTCCGTAGATATCGATCCCATCCGTTACATGTGGTTGCCCCATCTGAAATTAAAATCCGATCTGATATGACATGCGAAGAGGAATCGATCCGTCTTTTAGCTCGTGAAGTGAAAGAATTGAGAAACAAGAAAATTCCGTTAGTAAAAGTACTGTGGAATCGACACGGAATAGAAGAAGCTACGTAGGAGCCTGAAAACTCAATAAAACAACAATATTTGACTTTATTTAACGGTAAGATTTTCGGGGACAAAAATCCCTAAGGGGGAGAATTGTAACAGTCCGATTTATACCCTAGTCAGAACAGTGGTTTTGGAGCCACAAATTCGAGTCCGTATAATATTTTAATATTATTTTATGTGCTGTTGACCATGTGTTAAATTTTTCGTAAGTTAATTTGTCTGTCTGAGTGTTTAATTTGACAAAAGGATTTAATTGCATTAAATATGAAAGTTGCTTGCTATTTGTTAAATCACCTAAGTGTTGTGGCTTTTAAAAGTTGTCGCATTAAGTGGCAATTGAACCACTATTTAGTTAGAAAAAATGACCTTGTAATATATGTTATAAACATTTTATATTATAAGGCTAAAATAGGATATTGTTTATTAATGAATTATAATATGATTAAAACATGAAAATGGACTTTAGTTCATCCATTTCTCCACCGAAAAACACAAAGAAAAAGAAAGTTTAAATCTTTGTATTTTCGGTTAATTTCAAGATAAATTCAAGGTATGTTTTCGGTCGGTTTTTGATAATTTCTACGTTTTTGTAATCGTTGCTTTGTCTACTACAAAACCCATGTCTCAATTTGATGAATTGATGATGTTTGTGTGAGATGCCATTGTTGATATGTTGAGTTTTAAGATGAATTTATTTGTTAAATGAAAGATTTGAGTGAGATGAACATGTTTTGTTCTTGAAGTTTTGATGAATTTAGCTAAATAAGGCTAAATTGTGAAAATAGCAAATTGAGGGACTAAATTGCTAATTTGATGGACAATATGGGCTTGTATGATATATATGTACATTCGGCTAAGCATGAGTATGGGTTGATTTTGTGAATTTGATGTTTTGAGAAAATGGACTAAATTGATAAAATGTGCAATGTGAAGGCTAAATTGCAAATAGCCCTAAATGTGTGTCCTTGGATTGAATTGAATGAATTAGTGAATAAAAGGGTTAATTCTGAATATGTTTAGATCGAGAACCGAGGAAAATGGACTTAGATCGCGAGAAAGCGAAAGTAACCGAGTAGCCGTTTTCATTCCGTTAAACTGAATCAAAGGTAAGTCACTATGCAAATAAACTTGTATGTATGCAATTGTAATTGATCATATGACTAATGATGATAATGAATTCTTATGAGAGGCTATGCATATGAATTCCGAGATAAATTCGATATAGTGACTAAGTCCGAAAAGCCCCGTATGAACCTGGGAATAGATAGGATTGGCTAAGTCACAACATAGGTATCTGTTCTGTTTTTATCATGTAAGACCACGTCTGGGAAGTTGGCGTTGATTAGAGACTCGTGTAAGACCACGTCTGGGACATTGGCATCGATATGAGCTTTACGTGTAAGACCACGTCTGGGACGTTGGCATCGTTATGATCCTTGCGTGTAAGACCATGTTTGGGACATAGCATCGTGTTGATACGTGTAAGACCCTGTCTGGGACAGTGGCATCGATATTTGATTATGTTTAAGACTATGTCTGGGACAGTTGCATCGATATCTGAGTGCAAGTAAGACCTCGTCTAGGACGTTGGCATTGTACGAATATTCCGAGCTCTTTGAGTGTCCTATTAGATTCCTTACAGTTCAACGGGCAAGTCTGAGATACGAATGGCAAATCCGAGCTTTGATAGATTAAGTAAATGAATGTCCGATTCATGTACGTTGATTATACACTAATTGTGTATACAAGGTGAGTATCTATGTGATATTACTAGAATGTTATGTATATGGAATTGATTATACAATATGTAAAGTTTGACTAGATGAACTATATGCATATATGGTATGTGAATTGGAATATGGTAAGTGATGGTTAAGCAAATGAGCTTAAGAAAGAAGAAGATGATTTGTATCATGAGAATCAAATTGGTCATTTTATTGATTTGGTTATGTGCAATTCATGCCAAGTTTGTTTGTATATTGGCTTACTAAGCTTTTGGAAAACTTATCCTGTGTGTGTTTTCTCTGTTTTATAGGTCGTCAAAGCTATTGAAGGCTCGGGACCATCACGGATCGTCATCACACTAATAAACTCATTTTGGCACACTTTGGAAATGTATAAAGCTAGATATGACATGTATAGGCTACTATTATGGTATGAGTTGTTTATGAACTTGGCCATGAGAGTTGGCTAGAGATGAGTTGAGATTATGCATTATGAATATGATATGTGAAACATGTTTTGGCATGGTTAGTAGATTCATGAAATGGTCATGCTTTTGCGTTAAGCAAATGAATGTACTATGTTTTTTGTTATAATTTGTGGTTTTGGTAGTTGACATAGTTGAAATGGATGTTGAATGTATTGTTTTTGAGGTTAATTTGGTTGTCAAATATAGATGATTTGAATGGCTATTTGGTATGTTTTTAGAGGTCACATATGCATGAGATGTTTTAGGAAATGTTGCTTTTAGGTGAGACCCCAAATGGATGGCATTTTGGCCTTGAAAATGGCCTATAATGTCACACGGTCGTGGCACACGGGCGTGCCTGGTGACCGTGGGCGGAAGTCAGTAGCTAGCCTAAGAGCACACGGCCATGGCACATGGGCGTGCTTGGTGGCCATGGTGGAGAAGTTAGTATGTGGTCTAAGAGTGCACGGCCTCAGCGCATGGGCGTGCTGGGTGGCCGTAGGAGCTAAGTTAGTATAGTCCACGGGGAGGACACACAGGCGTGTCTAGCAACCGTGGGAGGCACACGGCCTACCCCCACGGGCGTGTGAGCCCTGAAATTTAGAAAAGTTTTTGAATTTTCGAGAAATTTTGTATGTGTTTCGGTTTAGTCCCGACCCGTTTTATAAGCATGCCTATGGTCTCGATGACCTATTTAAGGGACCTTGTGTGTATGATTGATGAATGAAATGTATAATATGTTTTGAAAGTTTCTGATCTGTCCGGTAACGCCTTTAACCCTAGTCCGGCAACGGATACGGGTTAGGAGTGTTATAGCCCAGGCCGTGTTCGGGTCTGCTAAAGTGGCACGACCGTGTGGTTATCTTCAGGCCTTGTGGTCTTCTTACTTTGGCCCATTTTCTCTGTTTCTGACCCGTTTCTCGTTCTTTTCATACTCCGATGCTCTCCTAAGTATAAAACATGAAATTAAATGACTAGGAGCATCAAATTCCACAATTCAGGGGATAAATCATCAAAAAAGTATGCTAAATGTGGGATTAAAATATGTACATATTACGATTTATCAAATACCCCCACACTTAAGCATTTGCTTGTCCTCAAGCAAAATCCTCAACTCATAATTAAAATCAAATTTCCTCAACTCATAATCTTAATCAATAATGTTTCATCATAATTCATAGGTAATTTATACATTGATAATTTAACTAGAAGAGTCCTAAAGATTCAAACAATCAAAGTCATAGTTTTTATAGCACGAAAACTTAGGCGTTTCCCTTTACCTAAATAATCACCTTTAATTCAAAATCGACAAGAATTGACATCCTCACTAAAGATTCACTCAAATTACTCAAAGTGTTTAAGGTTCAAAATTAAGCATTCAAGAGTCAAACATGAAAAGTTAATCCCATAGGCTTGCATGAAAATCAGATCTCCACCACTTTAAAATGATGTGATACACAGATCAAAAGGTCTTTAAAGGGTTTTAATGGGGCTTGGGTTAAAGGTGTGGATAAAGGTTGAATTAGAGGGTTAAAATCGAGATTGAATTGACAAATTACCTAACTAGAAACAATGAACCGATAATGAATAATTATATTAATGGCACGAGCTTCTTTTGAAAATGTGAATTTAACTGTTTAAGCTCATAGAACATAGAACTAATGAGGAATATAATATCCAACGTTTTTTTCAAGAACAAATCCTACAAATATAGGAAAGAATTTATAACTAAAATAGAGAAAATAGTTAGGCAACTTCTCAAATCAAATCTCGACAAAAAGAGTTCTAAACAATAGGAGAAATTCTTTAAAGAATAAAAAAAAAGTGAGTTTTGGGTTAATATTAAGGGTATATCAAGAAACAGTTAATTAGGATCAAAGGGGTTCACTAGGGGTTAATTATGAAGGTAAGCCTTTTAGGGGTAAGTGGGTTAAAACCTGGGTGCCTTTATCATTTAAGTATATCAAATCAAAAGTGTGGTCTCGACATGTATAATCGAAGCAAGTTCTAGAATAACAAATCAATGTTGACACACTCATAATCAATAAAGTGAGGAAGAAAAGAATGTATTCTCTAAAAAGCTCAAAACCTCACAAAAATTATGGTTTTTGATGTCAATCTTGCAAATTTCAATTTCAAAGTAATATTTAGATTTACGTAGACAACCTAATAAATTTTTAATTCTGAAAATAGACTCATCATGCTTGATTCTCTAGTATCTTAAAGTTTAAATCATCACTGCAAAATTACCTATGACTTGATCCAAAACATATCAATAAAAAACATAAATCAATAAAAGTTTCATTCTAATTAGTGATATGAGAAAATTACTTAAGAACAAGGCATAATTCATGGATTTTCAAATAATACTATAGTTGACCCCCCACACTTAAGACGTACATTGTCCTCAATGTACAAAGATAGATAATGATTAGTAAGAAAGTCATAAGAGAGGGAGAGAGGTGAAACTTCCTGAATTATGGATGAAATCCTTGGAGGATGATCAATGATGAACATGATGACTAAGCATAGGTAAAGGTGGTGGGGAATACTCCGATGGTGTGTTCGTCCCTTGAGTGGCACCTTGAACCTTTTTTAAACTGCGAAGTCATCAGTAAAGTTTTTAGGGAGTTCTTATTTAATGGACGTTTGTTATAGTTACTCGAGAGTTAAACAGCCAGATATAAAAGAAATCAAATTATACTTAAAATTTTAAAGAGTTTAATAATAAAGTAAAATAAACTAAAACAAAAATAAAAATAAAAATAAAAATAAAGAAAATAAAAGGACTCAAAGGTCCTCATCATCGTAGTGATATCGAGGTGGTGGTGGCAGCAATATGTGAAAAAGTTGAAAATATCGACCACAGCCGCCTCGCATGGCCGTGTAGGTTTATCTCAGCCTGTGTTCTTTAAGCAGTTTCGACCACAGTCGCGTCGCACGGCTGTGGCATTTAGTCGGAGCCCGTGTCTTGGGGAAAATTTTTGTCCTGTTTTTGCACAATCTCCGCCACACCCATGTACCTATTCGTGGTGTTCACACGGCCACGGCCACATCCGTGTGCAAGGCCGTGTGGTAGGGAAACCTGCGCTTTATTAAATTGGTTAGTTTGTAATTAGGTGCTAAAAATCAAAAATATAACATTAGTGAAGTTAGTGCTCGGGTTGCCTCCCGAGAAGTGCTTGTTTAAAGTCTTAAGCTAGACTTTACCTCTCATTCACTTAATCATAGTGGTTTAAGGAGGTGAAAATCCTTTCTCATGCTATCAATTTGGATATCGATATATAGTTTAAGTCGAGTAGTGTTTACCTTAAAAGTGCCGAACTTAGGATTAATTACCTCGACTGTTCTGTATGGGAAGACATTGAGTACCTTAAAAGGTATTTCTTCGTTTGTATTCAAGTCCGAGGTGGCGATTTGAGGGTCTGTCTTATCCAACAATACCTGATCCCCGATCTGAAATTGGTTTGGCTCATGAAGTTGGTTCGGTTCATCGTGTTTTCTTGGTTTCTCTTTTAAATGTGTCTTTCACTCATCTAGTTCATCTATCTGAAGCCTTCGCTCCTCATGAGTTATTTCTTTGTTGGCACAAGGTCTAGGATCTGACTTAGTTGTGTAATTTTGTGGTGCTTCCTGAAAAGAAGATTGAACCGAATGGTCATTAGTAGAGTTGATATTTTCCCCTTGATTACTCGATGTCCTAGCCGAGTCAAGAGCCTGAAGAGTGATCGTTTAGTCACCTACACGAAGTATAAGTTCGCCTGTACCAACATCAATTTTAGTTCTGGCAGTTGCTAAAAAGGGTCTTCCTAAAATTAAAGGTACATTGTTGTCCTCATCCATGTCTAAAACAACGAAGTCTATTGGGAATACGAATTTATCAATTTTTACTAGAACATCTTCGATTATACCCCTAGGAATTCTAATAGTTTTATCAGCTAATTGAATGCTCATCCTAGTTTGTTTGGGTTTCCCGAGACCTAATTGTTTAAACATTTTATAAGGCATAACATTTATGCTTGCCCCTAAATCAGCTAAAGCATTATCAACAGATAAACTACTAATTAAGCATGGAATTGTAAAACTCCCTAGATCATTTAACTTTCGTGGTAGTTTATTTTATTGAATTACTGAGCATACTACGTTTAGTTCCACATGCGACGCCTCGTCTAACTTCCGTTTGTTTGTCAAGAGCTCTTTTAAAAATTTCCTTGAATCTGGCATCTGCGAAAGAGCTTCAAGAAACCGTAAGTTAATATGTAATTTCTTTAGAAGTTGAAGAAATTGTTCATCTGTGTGGTCTTTGTTCATCACATTGGGGTATGGCACACGAGATTGGTACTCTGTAATTATCGATTTTGGCATATCATGACTTACCTCAACCTTACCTTCTTCTACCACATTCTCTTAGCTTACTTTGGGTTCATTAACCCTTCGCTATCGTGAGCAGTTATGGCTTGAAGTTGCTCCTTTGGGTTAGTTTTAGTGTTACTTGGCAAGCTACCTTGTGGTTGTTCAGATATGATCTTATGTAACACCCCTAACCCGCATCCGTCGTCGGATTAGGGTTACAAGGCATTACCAAACTAACCACAATTCAGTACACTCATAAAAATCATCTTATTACAATAAAACATAAACGATCCATGCTTTCAAATTCAAACATATATTGAGTATTTATTTAATTAAAATTTGAAACCAATTTACATACATCAAAGCTAAAATACTTACTCATAATAGACTTAATGTTAGGCACAAATAAGCATTACATACATGTTATTCGAATATCTAGATTATAAGTAAGCTTATTTTGATTCATAAACCAACTATCCATATTATGACTTCTATTTATAAAAGATTAGCAAACATTGCCAAATAGACCAAAACGATTCTATACTTACTAAATGAAAACACATTTCGATATGAAACCTATAAACACTTTCGGTCACAAATGTTAAATGATAGCCATTATGGTTTTCAAGTCAAATAACATGTTTAAACATTATACCAAAAGTTACCTAAAACAATCAACTTACTCTTCACATATTCGACTATCATATTTATTTTAATAATTATACCTATTATACTACTCAAATGCCTATTGAATTTTTCATTACAAAACATATAAAGCCATGCCACAATCGAAGTATCATATATTAATTACCTCAATAGTTTAAACTAATTAAAAAAATCCAACATCCATAATATACTATATGGCATATCTCTAAAATGAACCAAATATATTTGATCAATTATACATCATATATATATCATCATTATCACGCCATAATACCAACCACAAGCATATAAATGCATCATATAATATACTTCCATTATAAACTATTACCATACCAACTTCACATAATATCCATAATATCAAGATTTAGCCATTTTCGTATGGCACTAAACACATTATGTTCATAGTAAATTCAAAAGAGGAACATAGCCTATACATGCCATTGACTTTGAGTTCATTATCAAAAAGATACCAAAATATTGACGATAGTGTGATGAGCTTCAATGACTATCCCCGAGCACGTGACGATCACTCAAAAGAAATCTAAAACATGAGAACAACCAAGAAACAAGTAAGCTTTAGCAGCTTAGTAAGTTATAAGCAATTGTAAAAGTATACAATTTAACATATACTAATTAGGTCAATATTATTTCAATCATCACTAAAATTCATAACCATAGGTAAAGATCATAACACCATTCCTAAACAATCATAATTCACAGCCTTAAGACTAAATACTCAAACATTCAATATTAGGTTTCACCTTAAACTATAAACCATTTTCTCATCTCAAAAAAATTCATAAGCGAATAAATACATCACATTTCTTTAATCTAATTTGCAAATATCACTTACCAAATTTTGTACTAAATTTACCAACCATCATGAATTACATACCTGATCATTTATTTTGTTTAATACATTTCACTAATTGATATCCTTGGAAAATCCACAAACTCGCACTCTCAGTGCCAAAGCATGTAACGTATCGCACACTTAGTGCCGTTACCTTAATATATCGCACACATAGTGCCAAATACTTGTAATGTATCACACACTTAGTGCCATTACATTAATATTCCGCACACTAGTGCCAGATGACTGATTTCGCACACACAGTGCTCGGTATTTAAGTTCGCACACTTAGTGTTTTTCTTGAACCTGTTACTCACTTCGATAAACACTTATATATACATATAATTTAGCTTATTACATCTATATATCAACTTCACATTCGGCTATATTAATGATACACAAATATACATCACATTCGGCCAATTTCATCTCTTAAATCAATGTCACATATAGCTATATTATTAACTTATACTTCACATTCAACTAAATTCATCTTCCAACCAATATTACATTCGGCATTAGTATATTGTACATATTTACCTCTATTAAATTCATGTACATCATTATAGATAAAAATTCAATTCAACCAATTGCTTAAAAACTTACCTCGAGTATCGACGGACTTCGTTTTCCGACTATTCAATTAACTTCTCCTTTCCCCGATCCAATTCCGACCCTTTTTGTTCTTGATCTAATAAAATTCAAATTTAGCTCATTCAAACATATTTTCATTCAAACATATTTTCATTCAAAAACACATAAATGGGCAAATTACTATTTTACCCCTGACATTTCCAATTTTTACAATTTAGTCCCTATTGCATAAAACACAATACTCAAAATTGGACTAAACTTCTTCAGGCCCGAATATTCCTAGCCTTAACTCAAGCTCATACAATTCATTTGTTCTCACATTTTGACCTCCTCAATTTAAAAATTTCACAATTTAATCCTATTTAAACATTTCCAACAAAATGCCTTAATTAAACTTAACAATCTAACATCTTATATTTATTTTCCATTATTAAAGACAAATTTCAACAAACTATTAGCAATAGCATTTCATGAATACTTCATCAAATTCAAAAATTCAAGCTTGGGCTAGCTAGTATTCAAAGCAACGATCACAAAAACATAAAAATTATAAAAAATTGAACTCAAATCACTTACCTATTGAGCTTGCAAAGGGCCGAACATTACAAAGCTTTCTCTCTTTTATTTTCTCTAAGTTTTAGCCGCGAATAATGAGAAAAGATGAGCACTTTCATCTTTTATCAATTATATTATTATAACATATATTAAAATAATACATTATAACATAAAATATAAAAATTTCCAATCAATATTACATGCAAATCATGACCAACCACTATGTCCATTTTATGGTTAATTTGCTATTTTAAACCTCTAATTTATAAAGACATCATCAATTTAGTACTTACACATTTAACCACCAAATTTTTCTTTTTATGCGATTAAGCCATTTTTCACAATTAAGCACCAAAACGATCAAATTTTAATACAAAATTTTCACACACACCAATTCACACATAATGAGCATAGAAAATAATATTAAAATATTTTTCTAACTCGAATTTGTGGTCCCAAAACCACCGTTCCAATTAGGGTCAAAATCGAGCTGTTACATCGTAGCTAGTTGTCTAATTGGTTTTTGATCCCTTGAATCGATGCTTCTTGATTTTTTAGTGATGTTTCGGTGTTTTGGAAATGGGTTTCTGACACCGCGATGAACTTTGTTAGCATCTCTTCAAGGTTAGGCTTTTTCTCTTGTGGGTAGGGTTGCTGTTGAAAGCCTGGGAGGTGCTGTTGTCTCTGATTTCCTTGGCCACTCCATGAGAAGTTGGGGTGGTTCCTCCAACCTGGATTATAAGTGTTACTATAAGGGTTATTCTGAGGTCTAGAATTATTACCCATATAGTTCATCTGTTCGCTTTCTATGCCAGGGTTATAGGACAATATTTTGTATTGTTCATCCCTCCTTCATTTGTATCGTATTGCATAACCGCATGTACTGCGTCAAGGTTGGAAACACTGGCGAATTTTGTTGGCTTTGTCCTCGTGACTTGCGACTGATAGTTATTCAGTGACATCTCCTTTATAAACTCATAAGTCGCTTCAGGGATTTGTTATTCAAGGTTCCGCCAGCAGCTGGACCAATCAATTGCCTAGTTGAGGGGTTCACACCATTGTAAAAGGTTTGAACCTATAGCCACAAAGGTAACCCGTGGTGTGGGCACCTTCTCAATAGATCCTTGTATCTCTCTCATGCATCGTAAAGTGCCTCTAAATCCATCTACACAAAAGAAGAGATATCATTCCTCAACTTGGCCGTTTTAGCCGGCGGAAAATATTTTAACAAAACTTTTTCGGTCATTTGTTCCCATGTAGTGATTGATCCTCGTGGTAATGAGTTCAACCATTGTTTGGCTTTGTTTCTCAATGTAAAGGGAAATAACTGAAGACAAATGGCATCATTAGAAACACCATTTATTTTGAAAGTATCGTAAAATTCTAGGAAATTCGCCAGGTGATTATTTGGATCTTCATCCTACAAACCATCAAACTGAACAAATTGTTGTATCATCTGAATTGTGTTAGGTTTCAGTTCAAAATTATTTGCAGCAATAGCAAGTCTAACAATACTTGACTCAGTTCATGTTAAATTAGGTTTAGCATAATCATACATAGTACGAGGAGCAGGATTTTGATTCACCGGGTTTACGGCAACCACAGGAGGTAGCGGATTGTTATCAGCCATCTCTGCGATAGTATTGGTATCATCCTTTTGCTCTTCTTCTATGTATTGTAAGCTTCACCTTATTTCTCTTCTGTTTTTGCGAACGGTACCTTCTATATCGCTGTAAAAAATCAAGGGTCCTGACGGGTTCCTTCTAGTCTTAAACTAGAAAAACCTATCAGAAGCAAAGGAAAAAAAAGAAAAATTAGAGAAGTAAAAATAAAAAATAAATAAAAATAATGGCTAAAGTAATAAAAATCAAGTGTTCCTAATATCTTAGTCCCTGGCAATGGCGCCAAAAACTTGATCATGTCCAAACTAACTATGACAACGAATAAGGCAAGCGCACCTATCGTTTGGTAGTATAGCTATGGCAAGACTGGAAATATCGTATCCTCAAGGACCAAGAGTACTAATAATCACTATCTTTCTATTATTTAGCCTAAGAATTAAGGGAATTGTTATTTAATCTAAAACTAAATAATTACTAAGCTAAAGATGCCAAGACATAGAGAATGAATTGGGGAAATACTTTTGGGAAAACCAATTGATTAAGACAATACCCAAGGAAGAATCCACCTAGACTTCACTTGTTATCTAACTCTGAACCAGACGATTTATTCACTTGGCTTGATCCGTAGAATTCCCTAATTTATATTAATACCTCTCTCGAGGCTACTAACGTCTAACCCTAGGTTGATTAATTGAAATCTCTTTCTAATTAAAACCCCTAGAGTTACATTAACTCGATCTATGGACTCCCATATTAGGTTTGACCCTAATCTGACAGATTTTCGTCGTCCAATCTCTAGGAATGCGATCAATGCCGCTTAACTAATGCTAGTTTTACCCTTAAACAGGGAGTTTTGCTCTACTGCCTAAGCACATCAGTACTTGAATTAATATCCTAAAATATTAAAGCAAGAATTAAGAACACATAATTAAGAACAAGTAAAGTATTTATCATATAGTTCATAAAACAATATCAAGATCCGTCTTAGGTTTCATCCCCCTCAAGTATTTGAAGGGTTTAGTTCATGTTTATAAAAGAATACATCTCAGAAGAAAGTATAAAACAAAACATAAGAAAAACCCTAAAACCCCCTAAAGGAATTTGAAGGAAAATCTTCCTTCTTGAGTATGATTCCGGCTTCTTGAGATGAATCAACTGGCTGTCTTCGAGTAAATCCCACAATTCTGCCTTCTCCAGCTTCGCCTCTTCTGCCTCCACAGAGGCTTTCTATCGAACTCCCCTTTTTAGGTTGCCCTCTCAGGTGTTTGTATAGGCTTTCGAGATGCCTTACTTGGCCCACAAGTATCCTAATCCGAATAGAATTAAAATGAGTCACGACAAGGACACGCCCATGTGGCACTGCCGTGTAAATCGAGCCCAGGCCGTGTTCGGGTCTGCTAAAGTGGCACGGCCATGTGGTTATCTCCAGGCCGTGTGGTCTTCTTACTTTGGCCCATTTTCTCTATTTCTGGCCCGTTTCTCGTTCTTTTCATCCTCTGATGCTCTCCTAAGTATAAAACATGAAATTAAAGAATTAGGAGCATCAAATTTCACAATTCACGGGATAAATCATCCAAAAAGTATGCTAAATGTGGGATTAAAATATGTACATATTACGATTTATCAGTATGTTTTGTCAAATGTTGATGGAATGGAAAGTATGCAAATGGCGTCTTGTTATTTGAAAGGTATATGAATCGAAGATGTATTAATTGTTATGGAATAGCTACTAATTGGGTTGTAAAATTATTACCATTATGATTGTGTATGCTTATAATAATAGGGTGGCAAAAATGGCTTTGCAAATAGCCTATTTTTGTCCACACGGGTAGGGACATGGACGTGTGTCTTAGCCGTGTGAGACACATGACCATGTTACACAGCCGTGTGTCCCCTGGTGTTGATTTGGAATTAAAGTCAGCATGCTCCACACGGTATCACACACGGGCGTGTGACTTGGCCGTGTTGCATAAGTCATTATACCCTACAGTTTTGACACGGCCTGGTACATGGGTCGTGTGTTGACATTTCAAAGGGCACACGGGCTAGACACACGGGTGTGTGGCTGGCCGTGTGACCCAAGTTAGTATACTCTCCAATTTTAACATGGCCGTGTGATACAAGTCACTATGTATGCCCTGTTTTCACACAGTCTGAGACACGAACGTGTCTGGTGCCGTGTGAGGCACACGGTCTGTTCACACGGGCATGTGATACTTGAAATGTTAAAATTTTACTAAGTTTCCAAAATTTTCATATGTTATCGATTTAGTCCCGAACCACTTCTAAAGCATGTTTAAGGCCTCGTAGGCCCTTATAAGGGACAATGCGTTTGTGATTAAATGAAATTTGAGTATGAATGCATAAATGTTTGGGTTATGTATGTTAAATTAAGTGTTTTGATCGGTAATACCTCGTAACCCTGCTCTGGCGACGGACAAGGGTTAGGGGTGTTACATTTATTGGTATCAAAGCTACGTTTTAGTCGATTCTAGGACTAACATAGCGTATGTAAGTCTAGCTATACATGCCATAAATATAAACTGGGATAGTGTGATGACTCTTGACATTTTTAAATGTGTTTTATATAGTAAATGGATCTTGGTCGAGCTGTAGTTGATGAGGTCAAGAGTAACACGCCTGCTCCCGCGCAAGGGACAGCACCATCTAACTCTAGACCCGTAACGGGTAGCCAAGGAGGAGAGGCTAAAGAAGCCTTCTTCCAAATGATGAACGAATGGTTCACATAATACATTTGTACGAACCCGGCTGCTCAACAACCTCCACCCAAACTATTCCCCAACCGACCCCTGTAGTTCCTCAAGGTACGGATCCTTTGCGAATGAATAAGCCACCTTTTGATAGGATACGGAAACACAGGGCTGAAGACTGCAAAGATACTGTTAGCGACGATCCTGAGAGAGCCGAGTTCTGGCTTGAGCATATGAGTCGAGTATTTGATGAAATGTCATGCACACCTGAAGAATGTTTAAAATGTGTTGTATCATTGTTGAGAGACAATGCGTATCAGTGGTGGAATACTTTGATATCCGTAGTTCCTCGAGAAAGAGTTACTTGGGAATTCTAAGGCTATAATGTGTAAAAGATTTGAAGATGGGTTAAATGAAGAAATTAGACTATTAGTGGGGATTCTTGAGTTGAAAGAGTAGATTGTTCTATTTGATAGAGCCTGCAAAGTCGAAGAGCTTAGAAAAGAGAAAAGAAAAGCCAATTCTGAGTCTAGAGACTTTAGAAAAAGATTTGCGGGCAAATCACATCAATCAACATCAAAGAAATCTAAAGAATATCATCCTCGTTCTACTGCTTCTACGGGGATTTCAATCAGAGAAAGAGATGCAAGAAATTTTAGCTCTAAACCTTAGATGACATCTATTTCCAATGTGGGTAGCGCCAGAAATGTTGTACCTGAAAGTAAGCATTGCAACAAGTGACATTATGGTGAATGCAAAATAGTGAGAGAAGCTTGTTTTAGATGCGGATCTCTTGATCATTATCTCCGAGATTGTCCAGAAAAGTCTATAGCTGAAAGAGATCAACCAGCGAAAGTGAGTAATATGGCTACTAGAGGGAGACCACCCCGAAACACTAGAAATACGAGTGGAAACCGAGGTATTACGAGAGATTCTGCTATGAGATCTAAGGCATGAGCACCTGCCCGAGCTTATGCTATCCGTGCAAGGGAGGAGGCATCATCGCCAAACGTTATAGCCAGTACTTTTTCTCTTTTTAATACTGATATAGTTTTGTTGATAGATCCTGGATCAACCCATTCATATATCTGTATGAATTTAGTATTTAAAAAGAGTTTACATGTCGAGTCTACAGAGTTTGTAATTAAAGTATCGAACCCCTTAGACAAGTTTGTTTTAGTTTATAAAATTTGTAAGAATTGTCCTTTTATGACTCGGGGTTATTGTTTTTGAGCTGACTTGATGCTTTTACCTTTTCATGAGTTTGATGTGATTCTGGGTACGGATTGGCTGACCATGCATGATGCAGTTGTGAATTATAGACGAAAGACTATTGAATTGAAATGTCTAAATGTTGAAATTCTTCGGATTGAGTCTGATGATTTGAGTGGATTTCCTACTGTAATATCGTCTATGTTGGCTCAGAAATGTATGAAAAATGGTTGTAATGCATATCTTGCATACGTATTAAATACTAAGGTATGAATCAAAGATTGAATCTGTACCTGTTGTTTGCGAGTTTTTGAATGTATTTCTAGAAAAATTATCGGGGTTGCCACCAATCAGAGAATTCAAATTTGGTTTTGAATTAGTACTGAGAACAACACCGATATCAATAGCTCCGTACTGAATGGCTTCAACAGAATTAAAAGAGTTGAAAGCTCAATTGCAAGAATTGACAGACAGAGGTTTTACATGACTGAGTTATTCTCCCTGGGGTGCACCGGTATTGTTCATGAAAAAGAAAGATGGCACGATGAGAATATGTATTGGTTACAGACAATTGAACAAAGTGACTATAAAGAAAAATATCCTCTGCCGCAGATTGCTGATTTATTTGATCAGTTGAAAGGGGCTATAGTATTTTCAAAAATTGATTTGAGATTGGATTATTATCAGTTGCGAGTTAAAGAATCGGATGTGCCGAAAACTACATTCAAAACAAGGTATGAACATTATGAATTCCTCGTTAAGCCTTTCAGATTAACTAAAGCTCCTGTAGTTTTCATGGATTTGATGAATTGGATATTTAGACCGTATTTCGATAGATTTGTTGTTATATTCATTGACAACATTCTGATCTATTCGCGAAATGAATCTAAACATACCGAGCACTTGAGAGTTGTGTTACAAAATCTACGTGACAAGAAATTATTTGCAAAGTTCAGCAAATGCAAGTGTTGGCTTCAAGAGGTTGGATTTTCGGGGTATATTGTTTCAGCTGACGGTATTAGAGTTAACCAGAATAAGATTTCTGCTATTGTTATTGGAAACCTCCGAGGAATGTGTCTGAAGTCCGTAGTTTTCTGGGTTTAGCGGGCTATTACCGAAGATTCGTGAAAGGATTTCCGGTGATTGCGACACCTATGACACGACTGCTTCAAAAAGATGTGAAGTTTGAATGGTCGAAAAAATGTTAGCAGAGTTTCAAACAGTTGAAAGTACTGTTAACTAAAGCACCAGTATTGGTTCAACCGGAATCGGGGAAGGAATTTGTGATTTTTAGCGACGCATCATTAAACGGTCTGGGATGTGTTCTGATGCAAGAAGGGAAAGTTATAGCTTATTCTTCTCGACAATTGAAGCAGCATGAAAACAATTGTCTCATACATGACTTAGAAATGGCTGCATTTGTGTTTGCGTTGAAAATTTGGCGACACTATTTATACGGTGAATGTTCCTTAACTCACTATCATTCATTTTCTTCCATAAAAACTCAGCAAATAACATAAAATCTCTCATGGCAAGTTCCTATACTTTCAACCATATTGCAAATTAGTCCCACCCATTAGCTAGCTTAAGCTTTGGGGATTGCAAAAGTACAAAAATTCTCAATAAAAACCACTACGATCACTTACTTGTAGAGATAAGGTGTTGCTGAAAATTTTCAAGCTCCCATGGTGTTTTTCTTTGGGACTTTCGATGGTGAGAAGAAGGGGAAAAGATGATATCTTTTCTTCTCCTTATTTTATTATTTTACTAGACAAATTACCACCAAAATCTCACCTAATGCTTTGAAAATTTAAATCTTTGTCCCCTATGACCAGCTATTAACTTTAGAAAGGTCTATTTGCATATTAGGGACCTCCAATTTAAATCTACAGCTATTAGACACCTTTTTCTTGTACATCAATACTTTCGCATTTAATGTGATTTAGTCTTTTTTCACAATTAAGCACACAATTGCTAAAATTAAAGCACCAAAATTTCTATGCAACCTTACTATCATGCTATAATTCATCAAATATTATGAAAATAATTTTCTTCAACCTCGGATTAGTGGTCCCGAAACCATTATTCCGACTAGCCCCAAAATCGGGCTGTTACATTCATAAAGTTTTTCTACACTTGATATTTCTTCATTCACGCACAACTTTGTAGGAATTTCATAGTCACCATGCTATACCATCCCTTAGTTTTCACTCTTAATTATTTTGAGCCCTCCGTAATGCATCTCCCTAACCCTCAATATTAATGGTCCGACATCTATGTTTCTACTGGGACCAAGAAGAAAAAGGATCAAGAATTTATGCTTTCGGTTCGTGGTTTCATTCGGTGCTAAGGAATTTACATATATGGTCGGCTTTTTAGCTCTAATGGCGACCAAACAATGTCTTAGGTCATCCCTAAGTGTCTCAATTCATGGAATCAATTAACTAAATTTTAATATTCTAACAAATTATCATTCAAACAAACATATATGCTTTTATGTACTTATTTGTCATTTGGTAAACTTAACACACTTTCACCTATTTATAGTGTAACAAAGAGAACTAAATAGTTTAATATTAAACAACCTAAAATCAATCACTATCAAACTAAATTTACAATTTAAACAAAAAATCCATTTACATGATTCTAACCAATCACTTGTATTTCTATAAGCTCGCGCACAAAAATAAAATTTAACTACTAAAATAAATAAAAAAATTAAAAAAAATTTCAAACTTTGTAAAATTTCTGTTACTGTAACAACCCGCAAGTCAGTGGTGTCGGAAAGTGTGGTTTTAGAACCTCATTTTCGTGAACCATATTCGTAAATATTATTATTAAATATTTACGGAGTTATATTAGAAGCTAATTAAATTTCAGTCGGATAATTTTATTGCATTAGTTCTTAATTAAGGTTAAGAGACTAAATCGAAAAATTGATTAATTTTTAATTACTATATGTTTTTATTAATTAGAATGGAATAATGAATAAAGTAGTAATTATACCACTTTATAAACATAGCGAAAATAAAATAAAAAACATTTCTTTCATTTTATTTTTTCATGCAAATCGAAACAAAGTGAAGAAGAAAAGAAGAACATTCGGTCGTTGAGTTCAAAAATTTCAAGCTTCAATTAGTTTTTGCAATTCAGTCTTTTTCTTGTAATTTTTATATTTTCAGAATCCCAGTAGTTCAAGTTAACCGGCCCATGTTGAAATTTTCGGTGTGGTTAAATAATTAAGAAGTTGCCATTGTTAGATAGTTGAAGCTTTTGGTGATATTTTGATGGATTTTAAGTTTAGAGTTGAAAAAGGGTTAAATTGTAAAACCAATTGATGATTTTGTGCACTAGGGACTAAAATGCACAAATTTCAAATTTAGTGATAGAAATGTGAAATAGTAATTTAAATTAGGCTTAGAGTGAAATCGGTATAAAGATTGGGTGTTAAATTTGAAAGTTATGATAGTCTCTATTTTAGGGACTAAACTGAATAAAATGAAAAAGTGGCATAATTCAGTATTTGAATGCAAAAATTGGTTGTGTATTGATAAATTATTATGTTTGTTTTAATTTGTAGCTAACACTATCCCAGATTTCTCGAAAAAGAAAGGAAAAGATAAAGCTATCGACGAATAGCTCGGAGTTTACAATTTTTGTTTCTATAATCCAAACTACTTGTAAATTGCTGCATTTTGAACTGTGTATGCATGGCAAGAGTATGAGGTGAGCAATTTTGTGATAATGAGATTAATTGAATTAAATTGAATTGATTGATATATTTAAGGACTAAATTGAATGTTATGAAAAGTGTACATATATATATTGTTCAAATGTGAAATTGAGTATGTGATGTGCTGATTGAATGTTGCCATATGTAAATTTATATGTTTATGATGAAAATAAAGGTGAAATGAGATATTTGTTGGTAATGAAACATGAAATGGGAACCTATTAACTATTCGGGCAAAGTTGGATATAGTTGGCCTGCCATAGGATAGGAAGAGTTCAGGGTTACTTCGACTATGAATCGATAAGGAACTGGGTGCCAATTTGCTCCGGTTTAACCGATGACACATTCGGTGTCAATTCACTTATAGCATTGGACGTAAATATTTTCTTCAAATTTATCTGATGAGGCACTGGGTACCAAACTGGAGTGTTGGTTGGATCTGTGTATCCGTCAGAGTCCGAGTCGTGTTAATATGGATGTTAAGCAATAGTTAAGAAATGGAAATGAAATGTGGAATGAAACATGAAATGGTGGATTGAACTATGAATACTGATTGTACATAATCAATGAACTTTTGAAATGAGAAATTGAGATGAAATGTGCCATTATATTAGTTGAATTAAACAATCGACTATGTGAATTTACCTACTGGATTTGTATATTGCATATAATCTTTATCAAGTTTATGCACTATTATGCCTTATATTATGTTTTAAATGTTCAGATCATAGAAATACCACTAAGTTATACTCAATGAACGATTTTGTTTTTCCGTTCGTAGGTTAGGTACTGCATGTTTCAATCATCGACTCAGCATCCAGTAGCAAATCCTAGACACAATCGTTAGTGATATGTTCATTTTGGTTTTGGCTTGTACCTAAGATGTCTTACAGTTATATAATGTTTATTTGGTTTTTTTTTATTTTTTGGATTTTTGAGAAATCTTATGTATATATATGTATATATGTGTGTGATGACATTCATCATAAAGATGATATGTTGGGGAGTATTTCATTTGTTTGGTTGATGGCTTAATGGCGATTAGGTAATATGCCTTAGAATAAGTATGTAAAAGTGATTAATATGCTTATGCTATGCTTGAAATAGTTTGGTAGCTTTAGTGCATATGGTATTAATTTGAATTGGAGTCATTTTGAAAAAATTTTTGAATAGTTATTTGGTGCTAAATGGAGCCGTTGTTTGAGGTGCCTTGAAAGGCATATTAAATTGATATGTATATGATGTTTTATTTGTTTTTAGATTGATTATGTTTGAGTGCCTTATGAGGCATATTGATATGCTTTTATTGATGTTTTTCAGGTCTATAATCATAGTTATGGTACCATTTGAGTTGAAGATAATTTGGGAATGAAATGAACAATTTAAAGATAAAATTTTACCATGTCTAAACTTAGGTATCGCTATTTTTGTATGTGGTACCGATACTTGACCATATGATTAGTTTTTAAAACTAACAAAATACTGAACTGGTATCACTTTTTATACGAGTATCGATATTTTTAATAAAATATTGATACCAAAGAATAAATATCAATACCATTGTTTTGCATAACAAACAAAAATGTGATTTGGTATTGGTTTTTAATAAGGTATCGATACAATATCGATACCCAACAATTAAATATCGATGCCAATTTTGAAACTTTAAGATTTTGAATTCTTTACAATTAAACCCTATTTCATACCTGAATTTTTACGATTAAACCTATATAGATTACTGATTTTTTGTATTTGTTTATATGTGATTTGATGATGATTGATGAGGGTTTGAATAATAAATTACATGTAAATTTTTTATAATTGTTCGTAGCATCCTTTTACTCAGGTTTGATGACCAAACCGGGTAAGGCATGTTTCAGTTACCCCCACACTTTATTTGGCACATTGTCCCTAATGAGCTACAATGTGTACTCAAAAGCTAAAAGAAGGGACTACCCAATTTAAGCAATGAAGGTGTAACACCCCAAACCCGGCCTAGAAGTTAGGCCCGAATCTGGAATGTCACATTAAAGGCACACTTCAAACCGATTTTACTAATTAACCATTTAAGGCCCGAAAGCCCAAAACCCTTGTATCTTGTTAAGTTAAGATGAAAAGCCCATATTTTAGGAAAACATTCATATGTTTATTTCGAAAACCATGTTAACTTTAGAAATTTTATTTAAGCTTATTAACTGGATAGTTGAAACAATAATAATAAAACCCAAAAATCTAAAGTCAATTAGGAGATACATGGCCTTATTACAATTCAATGAAAAACAAAGTATTTAAAATAAATTCATTTGAACAGATTGAAAACATCTGATCAGCTTGTAGTGTGGCCATCTCTGAGTCCTCTCCCACGTCAAGCCATCTATTCAGGATCACCTGAAACATTAAATAAAAGGGTGTGAGTTTCGAAACACAGTGTGTACAACCCTTGGCAATCAAATCACATATAAATATTCACATTTGGCCTAAGGCCTATCAAAATCGGTGGTCCTGGGCCTTAGCCCATATTGACCTCATATCATATCATATATATCAACAAGATAACGCAAAACCCTTCCCAAAAATCCATCTGCTACACACATCATTTCCCTGCCAACCATCAACCCACCCATCCTCTACACACCAAAGGTAGCACTCACAGCGGCACTACTCAACGTTGCAGTAAAGCTGCTAATCATATAATGGGCTTAAAGCCTCTGGTGGATCCATGGTCGTTTCGTAATTCTACCCTCCGTACCATAATTCCCACCCATATGCATCCTAAGCAAAATATCATACGAATGCATCAAACACATGAGTAACATCCACAAACTCATATTTGTCACATAGGGGTATTTTCATAATTCTACCCTACAGGGGTATTTTGGTAATTTGGCAAGATAGGGGTATCTCAGTAATTTTGTAAAACAAGGGTATTCTGGTACTTTTGCAAAATAGGGGTATTTTAGTAAATTAACAAATCTAAGGGTATTTTAGTAATTTTACAAATCTAAGGGTATTTTAGTAATTTTATAAATCTAGGGGTTTTTGGTCCCTCTCGGATTTTAGTTATGAACTTTGGCCCATCAACAAGTCCTTGCGGCTAAAGTGAACAGATACTAGCATCAGGTAGAATTCCAAAGAAGAGGAGGTGGCCCACTAGGACCGCTTAAGTACCAAGCTCTCCCTAGATCCAATCCTAGACATGCGTATGTTCGTTGCCACACTCTAACCCAGTGACTTGTTCATGGACATGATTGATTATATTAAGTCTTATGAAATTTCAGATTTGTTCAAACTAGGCCTAAAGTCCATTAACCCTTGCATTCTTGCCTACATCCTCATAAAGCCCATTTCATGTCATATAGCCCATTGGGCTCAGTTACGATCCAATCATACAATCATTCATGCCAATTCATTATTCATGCTCACATATCAACCATTATCGTTTTGGGCCCCCAAAGTTCGACAGGCCCATTTAGCCACTTTCGAATTTATGGCTTTTCGGCATTGTCGATATCGTGTGTGTAGTGTTTGTACACACCTCGTAACCTCACCTGCTGCAAACCCTTTAGTCATGAACCTACAATCGAAATTACTAGCGATTAACCAAAGCTTTAGCACATACTTATCAAAAACCGAAACCTCACTGTACCCTTACCGTGTGCCTCACGTTCTAGTAGCCCTTCCTTTGCTACTATTTACGACTATCCTCTAGATATGCACCCAAACACCTATATCGTCAAAACCAAGTGACTCATATTGCACATAAGTCATCCCTATGAGCCACATTAGATTCAGCAACCATGACTGATTCGAGAACACTTACCACCTTGTTAGCAATCCTTACCTACCACGCTTGCGATTGCTGAGCCTTACCCTTGTTAATACAAGTTAACGACAATGAGGGGTTAGATAGCCCTTCGGCTTTTAACAAAACACACTAAAATGTTCAACTAAGCACTTACTGAAGTTCCCCTTTGATCCTGCGGCTTAGATATCTACTGAAAAAGATTCGGCTTCCAATGTGACTAAGAGTAGATAACAATCGACTGAGGTGGAAGAACAACAACAAGGGTTTGGCAAGAGTAGAGATTAAGCAAAAGAAGGATGATAGTAATTTCGAAAATGAAGGGAATTTGGCTTAGTGAAAATTCGGCAAAAAGAGAGAAACCGTTTGAGGGGGAGAATAAAAACAAGAGAATGCTCAAAGAACCTTTCAAGCATTCGGCCCCCTCTCTTTTTAAAGCCACAAGTCGAACACTCCCTTCCCTTAGAGTCCCATTCGGCACGATCACATCCTTACTCCCCATCTCCTAACTTTTCTCTCCAATAATACCTTAACCTTATCCGAAAACTCCTCCACATCCATCAGTCCTGCTTACTTCAAACTCTCCACGGCAAGAGTACAAAACCAACACAACTCTTGTCGTCCACCTATGCAAAATAAAACATTCCAAAATGCACTCCTCCTGCTCGAACCTTGGACCTCTTCAGCTTTCACACCTGCCACCTCATAGCTCCCAAGTGACGCCACTTTCCACTGGACCACAAGCCCATTTGTGTCCTATTTTCTCTTAATCTACTTAAGAGGCCTCATGCCTGAGACTTATGGTCCACTAAGTAAGAAAAATAAAGTTTCCTCTATGGTCTCCCCTATCTCTAAGGCTTCAAATAATCCCAATAATACCTTAATATTATTATTCTAAATGCTACACATACAGACTAACTTCAATGCACATAAATTAAAGTTTCAGGATTTTTGGAGCGTTACAAAAGGTCTTCGAAAGTAGTCGGATGGTCTTCCTCATACCAGTTTAGCTCCAATTAGTAGTGTCACTGAATGTATAGGGTTCCTACATAGAATAAACACATTTTTTATAGGAAATTAAAATTAATTTCTAACTAATAGTAGAAAAAATTAAAAATCTATCCTAATTTTTTAAGAGGAAAATAAATTGAAAAAGAAAGGAAAACTCCCTCATAGATCAACAAAAAGGTCATCATCGAACTTGTCTGTGCAGCCTTCACACTCGTCTGAGACAACCCCTATAACACCCCTCACCTGTTTCCGTTGTCGAATTAGGCTTACAGGATACTACAATAATTAACAGAACAAGAACATGCAAATTTAATTCAAAACTTATTAAAACATTCATTAATCATCAAACATTAAGTTAAACATGCTATACATGCATGATCGAGCTTAAATCAAGCTAATTAGAGCTCTAAAAACAATTCAGAACTAAGTACAGACTTGTAACGCCCCAAATTTGGGTTTAGAAGGAAATAGGTCTTGAGCGTGGGAACACATAAAAGTTTATGTGTGCAAGAAAATGACAAAATTAATTGTTTGCTTTGATTGTTAAGTGATTTAAAAGTGTCTGGGAGTGTCTGAGAAGTCCTGGGTTCAAGCCCTCGCTTTTGCAAAATTTTGGTTTTCTCTTAAGTGAACCTTGGTGTTAGCGTGTAGGCTTTAAAAGAAATTATGGCAGAATTATGACACAAGTTGAGCTTGTAGTCCAGTGGCAGTCGCATGTTTAAGGCTACAAGGGAGCTCAAGTTTGAGTCTCATGATGTGCAAAGGAGTATTTATTTTACATTCTCTCTGTATGAGTAGTAGAGTTTGACTGAAACTCTACAAGGTGGAGTTTGAATAAGTCTTATATGAAGAAAATCAAGGAGGAGATAAAGGAGGATTTTTAGGAGGAAATTGTGGAGAAAATCAAGGAATATTGGTTTGGGGAAAAGAGTTGTGCCGTATGAAGAGTGTGGGAACTGAAGAAAACGTTTTGGGATTTGGTGTTCTCTCCAATTCGGTTTTCCATCATACTTTGTTGCCTTTTGTTACTATACCGACTACTGTTAGGGGTTTTGGCCTTCAGTTTTACTTATTCCTTCAATACCCCGTTTAGCGATTTTTTTCCTCTCTTTTCTGCTTTCTCCATTTAATCAATTTTCTTCTCTTTCTATAATACTCTTTTAGGTCGAATACTGTTGTTTGGTGAGAATGGAATTCCTTTCCTTGCTAATATTTGTGGTGGTCGATTCTCTGCTTTCCTTTTCCTCTCTATTTCATTTTCTCTCATCTTTTCTTCCCTTTTCCAAACTATCTAGCCATTCTCTGAATGCTGATCCTTCGTTCTTCCATATTGGATACTTGGTCGAATTCCATATCCCTCAACTTAGGCCGATTGTCTCCCTTATTTTTTCCTATTGGTGTTGTGATTTCAGTTCTACAAGAGTGGTAACAAACCGGTAGGTACTCATATTTTCCCTTTTCTGTTTCCCCTAATCTTTCTTTATGTCTACAATTCTGTTCTCTTTTATTTTTTCTGAAAAGCCGAATATGACTACTTTTTATGTTCGTTGATTACGGTTCTGTCCCTTCCTCGCGATTGGAGGTTCATTGGGTTCTAGGTATTCTCGAGAAGTGAAGGAGTGCAAGTGTTACTCAGGCAATCAAAACCCTTTTCTTCTATTACTCAATTAAGAAAATCAACAAGGGCGTGTAATCGTTTCTGAACAGCGGTCTTAGAGGACTAAAGTCACCCTCATTCAAACAAGGTTTGGTGCTCGTGGATCTTAGCACGGTTTTGCAAAACAAGTGTGTAACCGTACCTTGCTAACGGTAATAGGCATAAAAGTCGGTAAAGTGTGTACACTCACACTGATTAGACTGGAAAGGCAAAAGCCGAAAAGTCGAAAGGTTAGGTGTTGAGCGTGCAAACGCTCATATGGTAAATCGAGCCCACGAAACGTGGGCGTACAACGGAAAAGGCCGCCATGAGCGATTTCATAGGCTTAGGCCATAATGGGCCTTGTGCCTACTTACACTGTCTGTACTGTTATGGTCACTCGAGTCGCTTAATACGACTGTGGGCTTATTGATAGGCATAAGTGTACTTAGGCCCAAACTGATAAAATGGCTGAAATGCCCCCATAGGGTAGAATGACCGTAATGCCCCTGTAGGGTAAATTGATCGTAATACCCCTATAGGGTAGAATGACCGTAATACCCCTGTAGGGTAAAATTCAGTAATACCCTCGTAAGGTAGAATGAACGTAATGCCCCTGTAGGGTAAATTGACCGTAATACCCCCATAGGTCAGAATGACCTTAATGCCCATGTAGGGTAAAATGACCGTAATACCCCCGTAGGGTAAAATAACCATAATACCCCCAAAGGGTAAAATGACTATTTTGCCCCTCGAGGGTAAATAACGGATTTGTCTGTGATTTAAATGACTGATTTGTCTGTGATTTACATGACCGATTTGCCTGTGATTTGTATGACTAATTTGTCTGTGATTTGTACGACTGATTTGTCTGTGATTTGTATGACTGATTCTGAGCATGGCATTTTGCATACACGACATACTGCACAGGGTTGGGGTACTATTACGGAGGAAAACTACTATACTGTTGGGTCGCACGGGTCACACAAGACGACTGTGGACTTACTGATGGCTTCATGTCGTGCATATTACTACTACTGATGGCTCTGTGCCGATCAGATTATAGCTACTGATGGCTTTGTGCCGATCATATTATTACTACCGATGGCTCTGTGCCGATCATATTACAACAACTTATGGCTATGTGCCGATCACACTACAGCTACCAATGGCTCTGTGCCGATCATATTATAGCTACTGATGGCTTTTTAGCCATCCTATTTATGGCTATCCTATTTATGGCTCTTATCCATATTGTTACTGGCAGCTCTACTGCGTTATTATTACTGGCAGCTCTACTGCGATATTAGTGTGCTGGCTAGGTCGATCGATTTTATCCCCACATGGTATGTTGGTTGGTATGGGTGGTGTGTTGGCTAGATTGGGGTGGGTTGCTTATTTGCACCGTACTGATAATGTATTGGGCTTAGCGCCACACTGCTACTAAAATGGGATATGGCCCACACTGCACTGTTACTGCATATATTGTTACTGACTGACTGATAGGGGATTACACACTGAGTTTTCGTAAACTCACCCTTTCTTTTACCTGTACAGGTAATCCCCAGTCTTAGACGATTTGGAGTCGTGAGAGACTCGGAGGTGGCCACACGATCGCTGATGTTTTGCTTAAGACTTATTTATTTAAATTTCTTATTGGTCCATTGATTCTCTAATAAGGCCTCTTATTTTATAATGCTTAGAAGCTCGTGAAGGTTGGAAGATCATTGAAGCATCGTCACACTATCAACTAGCATTTTGGGTATATTTAGTGAAGTCATTTTGGGTATAATGGCATGTGTAGGACAACTTGGCCAATAATGGCTTAAAATGTTATTTTGTAACCTAGCCATTGGAATGGCTAGTATTGGTTCATTTTGGTATGACTAAGTAAATTAGTATGATATAAATATATACACGTGTTATGTTAAAAATAAGTAATCAATGTTGGTAATGCCTAAGTTAAACTGAGGTAAGGTTGTGATCATGTATGCTTGTAGTGATATGTCTTGTGAATGATAGAAATTGCCCAATTTGAATGTTTGAATTGGTTGGTATTGTATGTGTGTTTCAAGTGCAGGTCTTGGGTGAAATTTTGGGTGGAAAATGAAGCTCGAAATGGCTTTATTTTGTCCACACGGGCGTGTGTCTAGACCGTGTGTGACACACGACCTGGTAACACGGGCATGTAGTTAGGCCGTGTGTCCCCTACACCTTAATTTTGAGAAACAGAATGACCAGAATTAGGCACACAAGCAGAGGCACAGGCTTGTGTCTCATCCATGTGTGCCACACGGCCTAGAACACGGGCGTGTGTCTTACCAGTGTGAAACCTTCACCTAATTCGAATTAATTTAATTAACAACACGGCCTAGCACATGGGCATGTGGCATGGCCATGTGGTGCAAGTCAGAGAGCAACCTAAATCGAACACGGCCTATAGCACGGGCGTGTCCCTTGGACCACACGGGCGTGTGAGTCATGCACCTTAGATAAATTTTGTAATTTTGCAAAAAATTCTTAGAGGTTTCGATTAAGTCCCGATTTGATTCTGATGCTTGTATTGGGCCTCGAAGGCCTGATCAAGGAACATTATGGATGATGTTGGTAAATGAATAGTAAATTTACGTAGTTTAATAGAAAAAATTTCTGAATGTGCTGGTAATGCTCTGAAATCCTGTTCCAACAATGGGTACGGGTTAGGGGTGTTACATTTAGTGCTATCAGAGCTATGGTTTAGCCGATTCTCATATTTGAGGTAGCAAACACGAGTTTAGCTATACATGCCATTATATAAATTGTGGTAGTGTGATGACTCCTGGTCATTTTAAATGTGTTTTTCATATAGTAATGTCATCCAACTGAGCTAGAGCTGATCCGAGGAAGCTGAGAGCAATGCTTCAGCTTCAGTACAAAGAGTTGCATCTACTTCTAGTAGTGAAAGGCCCGCGTCCGAGGGCCGAAGTGAGGAGGCAAAACAAGCCTTCTTTCAAATAATGAATGAATGGTTTTCACAGTACCTGAGAATAAACCCTGCTATACAACGACTCCCCCACCTGCTTCCCAACTAATTCCTGAGGTACCACAGGGTGCCGAACCTGTTAGAATTGGTAAGCCTTTGATAGATAAAATCCGTGAACATGGGACGGAAGAATTTAGAGCTACCGCAGATGATGATCCAAAAAGGGCTGAGTTTTGGCTAGAAAATACCATCCTGGTTTTTGATGAACTATCCTTGACACCTGCTGAATGTCTGAAATGTGCGGTATCTCTACTGAAAGATACAACTTATCATTGGTGGAATACCATAACTTCAGTAGTACCAAGGGAGAATGTCACATGGGAATTTTTCCAAGCTGACTTCAGGAAGAAATATGTGGTTCAGAGATTTATAAATTAGAAAAAGAAAGAGTTTCTAGTGCTCAAACAACGAAACATAATTGTATCCGAATATGAATGAGAATTTGTTCGGTTAAGCAAGTATGCCAGAGAACAGGTTTTAACCAAGGCTGAAATGTGTAAATGCTTTGAAGATGGCCTAAATGAAGATATCAAGTTATTGATTGGAATTCTTGAAGTAAGGGAATTTCCGGTGTTAGCCGGTCAAGCCCACAAATTTGAGTAAGTCACAATCATTTGCTTCTAAGAAATTAAAGAGGTATTATGATCGTGTTACTACTCTATGGGGTATTCTAGAAGAGAGCAGGGCTCTCAACGTTCTAACCCGAGGTCTTCATCTCCATCTGTGACCAATGTGGGTAGTGTTGGTAATCCCAAACCGAAATGTAAACACCGTAACAAATTTCATCATGGGGAATATCGGTCTAGAAGTGGAGCTTGTTTCGGATGTGGTTCACTTAACCATTTTCCCAGGGATTGTCCCGAAAAAGTTGAAAAAGAAAGAACTAGTTCCAAAGCCGAGTAATCTCGTTGCGAGAAGAAGACCACCCCGTCACCCCGAAAATGTTAGTGGTAGTCGAGGTACTACCAAGTATACGGTAGTTAGATCTGAGGCACGAGCACCTGCAAGGACATATGCTATTCGTGCTAGAGAAGATGCCTCTGGACCAGACGTCATTACTGGTACATTTTCTCTACTTGATACTGATATTACTGCATTTATTGATCCTGGTTCCACATATTCATATATATATATATATATGCACGAACTTAGTGATTGTTAAAAATTTACCTGTTGAATTCACCAAATTTGTGGTTAAAGTTTCAAACCCCCTAGGCCAATGTGTCATGGTGGATAAAGTTTGTAAGAACTGTCCATTGATGGTAAAAGGTTATTGCTTTTCAACTGACTTAATGTTATTTCCATTTGACGAATTTGATGTGATTTTGGGAATAGATTGGTTAACCCGATATGATGCAGTGGTAAATTGTAAGCAGAAATATTTTGTATTGAAATGTGAGAATGATGAATTGCTTGATGTTGAATCTGATAAACTAGATGGATTACCGAATGTGATTTCAGCAATAACGGTAAAGAAATACGTCCGAAAGGGTTATGATGCTTACCTTGCATATATGTTGGATACTAAAGAGTCTAAGTCAAAAGATTCAATTAGTATCAGTTGTAAGTGAATTTCCTAATGTATTCCCAGAAGAATTACCTAGTTTAACATCGGAAAGAGAAGTGGAATTCTCTATAGATCTCGTTCTGAGAACGACACCGATATCTATAGCACCTTACAAAATGGCTCCTACAGAATTGAAAGAGCTGAAAGTACAAATAAAGGATTTGATTACAAAGGTTTTGCTCGACCTAGTTTCTCACCTTGGGGTGCACCGGTCCTATTTGTAAAGAAGAAGGATGGATCGTTGAGGCTGTGTATTGATTACAAACAGCTAACAAAGTCACAATAAAGAACAAGTATCCATTGTCTCGTATTGATGACTTGTTTGACCAGTTGAAATGTGCCACTGTATTTTCGAAGATTGATCTCCGTTCTGGTTATTATCAATTAAGGGTAAAAGAATCTAATGTGCCTAAGACAGCTTTTAAAACTAAGTATGGACATTATGAGTTTCTTGTGATGCCTTTCAGCTTGACAAATGCACCTGTAGTGTTTATGGATTTGATGAACAGGATTTTTAGTCCGTATTTGGACAGATTTGTGGTGGTATTTATATATGATATTTTGGTTTACTCCCGAGATGAAAATGAACATGCTGAGCATTTGAGAATAGTGTTGCAAACCCTGAAAGAGAAACAATTGTATGCCAAATTCAGTAAATGTGAATTTTGGCTATGGGAAGTCTTGGGCATATAGTATCTGTTGAAGCTGTCAGAGTAGACCCGAATAAAAATTTGGACTGAAGAATGTGTATGAAGTCTAAAGTTTTCTGGGACTAGCTGGGTACTATCGGAGATTTGTAAAAAGCTTTTCAATGATAGCTTCTTCGATGACTCGTTTACTACAAAAAAAATGTAAAGTTCGAGTGGACTGATAAATGTCAACAGAGTTTTGATAGATTAAAAGCTTTATTGACAGAAGCTCCAGTGTTAGTTCAACCAGAATCGGGTAAAGAATTTGTAGTTTATAGTGATGCGTCATTACATGGTTTAGGTTATGTTTTGATGCAAGATGGTAAAGTGGTAGCTCATGCCTCACGACAGCTAAAGCCACATGAAAAGAACTACCCGACACATAACCTTGAATTGTCAGCCATAGTGTTTGCATTGAAAATCTAGCGGCATTACTTATTTGGTGAAAAATGTCACATATTCACTGATTATAAAGTTTGAAGTATTTGATGTCGTAGAAGGATTTGAATTTGAGACAGCCCAAATTGCTTGAGTTATTGAAAGATTATGATCTTGTTATTGACTACCATCCAGGAAAGGCCAATGTAATGGCAGATGCTTTGAACAGAAAATCCCTGTATGCTTTACGAGCAATGAATACTCGATTGTCGTTGTCTGATGATGGTTCAATCATAACTGATTTAAAAGCTAGACCAATGTTTTTACAGCAAATTTTGAAGCCCAAAAAATGATAGCAAGTTGCAGGCAAGACGCGTACAAAGTGAACCAACTCCTGACTTAGAATTTCATATCGGGACTGATGGTTGTTCGTTATTCAGAGGCAGAGTATGTGTGCCGAAAAGTTCAGAACTGATACAGAAGATTTTGAATGAAGCTCATAATGGTAACATGTCTATACATCATGGTAGTAATAAAATGTATAATGATCTGAAAAAGATATACTGGTGGCCGAGAATGAAACGAGATATTTCTGAGTTTGTATCTAAACGTTTGATATGTCAGCAAGTGAAAGCTGAACATCAGTTGCCTTCTGGGTTATTACAGCCAGTTACGATACCGGAATGGAAATGGGAAAGAATTACTAAGGACTTTGCATTGGGATTACCCCTGTCTCCAAAGAAGAAAGATTCCATTTGGGTAATCCTTGATCGGTTGAGAAAGTCCACACACTTTATTCCAGTACGTATGGATTATTCATTAGATAGATTGGTTGAGTTATATGTTTGTGAGATTGTCATATTGCATGGAGTGCCTGTCTCCATCATTTCAGATAGAGATCCTCAGTTTACATCTCGATTCTGGAGTAAATTGAAAGAAGCTCTAGGTACTCAGTTACACTTTAGCACTGCATTTCATCCCCAAACAGATGGTCAATCTGAACGGGTAATACAGATCTTGGAAGATATGCTTCAGTGTTGTGTCCTTAAGTTTGAAGGTAACAGGCAAAGGTATTTGCCTTTAGTTGAACTTGCTTATAGTAACAGTTATCAATCTAGTATTAAAATGGCACCGTATGAAGCCTTGTATGGTCGCAAATGTAGAACTCCATTGTATTGGACAGAACTCAGTGAGAAAAAGTTACACGAAGTTGACTTGGTCCGAGAGACTGAGGAAAAGTGAGGGTAATTCGAAACAATTTGAAAGAAGCATCTGATAGACAAAAGTCTTATGCTGATTTGAAAAGAAAAGAGATAGAATTTTAGGTTGGTGACAAGGTATTCTTGAAAGTGTTGCCTTGGAAGAAAGTACTCTGGTTTGGTCATAAAGGGAAATTGAGTCCACGGTTTATTGGACCATATGAGATTACTGAAAAAATTAGACCGGTCGCATATCGGTTAGCTTTACCACTAGAGCTTGATTGGGTTCATAATGTTTTTCATGTGTCTATGCTACGGCGGTATCAATCTGACCCTTCATATGTTATCTCTCCGACAGAGGTAGAGATTCATCCTGATATGACATATGGTGAGGAACCAATCAAATTCTTAGCTCGGGAAACAAGAGAGTTAAGAAATAAAAAGGTAGATTTGGTAAAAGTTCTTTGGCAACAACACGGTACAGAAGAGGCTACCTAAGAGCCGGAGGAAACTATGAGGAACCAATACCCGAATCTTTTTACTGCTAAGATTTTCGAGGACAAAAATCCCTAAAGGGGGAGAGTTGTAATAGCCCATTTTTTAGTGAAATCAGAATAGTGGTTTCGGGACCACAGATCCGACCCAAAATATAATTTTTTTTATTTTATTACATGGTCCGTAATATTATGGACGTTACATGTGAAAATTTTGACATGAAAATTTTATCGATTTAGTGCCTAATTACAAGAAGAACTAAATCGCATAAAATGTGAAAGTTGAATTCTAGTAGCTATAAGGATCAAATAGCTATGGAATTCAAAACTAGAGGTCCTTATATGGTAATTAGACCATTAAGAAAAGTATGTAGATTTTTCATGGTGACTCATCCTCGGAATTATAGAAAAGGGTCAATGACTAAATTGGAAATAGCAAAATTTTAATAAATTAAAAGATGATAAAAGAAAATATCATCTTATTATTTTCATCTTCAACCTAAAATTTTATGAAAACCCTAGGAGAGAGAGGGGAAACTTTCAAGGCTTAATTGGGTATGTTCTCTTGTCCCGTTTTTAATAATTTTAGTATTTTTGAAACTGGGATAGCTTAATCTCTCTATTTGAGGGATTAATTTGAAAAGTTATCAAGGTATAAAAATGGGTCATGGATGTATTATGCTGGAAATTAGAAATTTATGGTAGAAAATGAAAGAGTGTTGATAGATAAACAACTTTTACAAAGTGATTTTCGATGAAAACTTGAGTTGGGGACTAAAATGTAAAATTGTGAAATTGAAAGAAAAATTTTAAAATTTGATGTATACATGTGCTGTAAATTTTGTAATGGGGGTTTGGTTAGGCTTGGAATAGGGAGTAATTTGCCCAAGTTTCATTTT
Source organism: Gossypium bickii (assembly GCA_025503065.1). Lineage (NCBI taxonomy): Eukaryota > Viridiplantae > Streptophyta > Magnoliopsida > Malvales > Malvaceae > Gossypium > Gossypium bickii. Next base: position 31,894,481 of record CP106712.1, read on the forward strand.
CCAGGCCTAGAGAGAAAATCAGAATTTATGGAAAAGTTAGGGGCAAAATTATAATTTTTCTTAGGATGTAAATTAAGACCCTTTAAATATGAAATGTATGAAATTGATAGTTAAATCCATTTATATAGATCCGAAAAACACAAACTCGATGCTAGATCGAGGTAAAGAAAAGATTTTGGATTAGTAGATTATTACGCGAACAAGTGTCGAGGTAAGTTCGTGTAACTTAATCAGACATGTAATTATGTTAATTGAATGTTGTGTTTGTATGTAAAGTGATTTATGTTAATGTGCTTTACATATATGCTATGATGGAAAATTTGTTACATGCTTGAAATGGTGATAAAGGGTTAGTCCCGATTGAATGTTGAATTCCGATGATTATATGCGTTTTACCGAAACTAATAAGATCCTGCATTTGTTGCGGATGGGACTTAGCTCCGGTGAGTAATCCCATTGACCTTGTTATATAAAGGATTTAGCCACGACAGGTAATCCAAATATAATACATCTCGAGTATGCATTAAGATTAGGGTTTAGCCTAGACTGGTACTCCTAATCGAGCTCCTTCGAGCTTATGTTATATAAAGGATTTAGCCTAGACTGGTAATTCTGTTATACGATATGTGGCTCGAGAGTGTGCTCCTTGGTTAAGTGCCCTAAGGGGTACCCTTGAATAAAAAATTGACAGATTATGGAACCGTACACTTCGGGTGTACTACCTAAGCATCCATCGGAATATAATGATTCAATGGGCATGTATCTCTTGACTTGGTATGAAAATCTTGAGATGTAATGATAATGACTTGAAAGAACATTGCATGATGAGCTCATCTATTTTTACTTAACATGTTTGTAAGTTTTATGACTAACATGTTTGATTGAAGGCATGTGCTTAGGAAATTTTGCTAATGGATGGAAAACATGATGTTGTCTGCTTAAATTTAATAACAGGATTGGTAAGTTTAGTTTCCGTTATACGAATTTACTAAGCATGTAATGCTTACTCTGTTTATTTTTCCCTTGTTTTATAGTGCTCGGAAGCTCGTGAAGGTTGGAAGATCATTGGAGCATCGTCACACTATCAACTAGCATTTTGGGTATATTTAGTGAAGTCATTTTGGGTACAATGGCATGTGTAGGACAACTTGGCCAATAGTGGCTTAAAATGATATTTTGTAACCTAGCCATTGGAATGGCTAGTATTGGTTCATTTTGGTATGACTAAGTAGATTAGTATGATATACATATATACACATGTGTTATGTTAAAAATAAGTGATCTATGTTGGGAATGCCTAAGTTAAACTAAGGTAAGGTTCTGATCATGTATGCTTGTAGTGATATGTCTTGTGAATGATAGAAATTGCCCAATTTGAATGCTTGAATTGGTTGGTATTGGATGTGTGTTTCAAGTGCAGGTCTTGGGTGAAATTTTAGGTGAAAAATGAAGCTAGGAATGGCTTCATTTTGTCCACACGGGCGTGTGTCTAGACCGTGTGTGACACACAGCCTGGTAACACGGGCATGTAGTTAAGCTGTGTGTTCCCTACACCTTAATTTTGAGAAATGGAATGCTCAGAATTGGGCACACGGGCAAAGGCACGAGCGTCTGTCTCATCCGTGTGTGCCACACGGCCCAGAACATGGGCATGTGTCTTGTCCGTGTGAAACCTGCACCTAACTCGAATTAATTTAATTAACCACACGGCCTAGCACACGGACATGTGGCATGGCCGTGTGGCGCAAGTTAGAGAGCAGCCTAAATCGAACACGACCTGTAGCACGGGCATGTTCCAGGGTCAAACAGGCGTGTCCCTTGGACCACACGGGCGTGTGAGTCCTGCTCCTTAGAAAAATTTTGTAATTTTGCAAAAAATTCTTAGAGGTTCCAATTAAGTCTCAATCCGATTCTGATGCTCGTATTGGACCTCCAAGGCCCAATCAAGGGACATTATGGATGATCTCAGTAAATGAATAGTAAATTTACGTAGTTTAATAAAAAAATGTTCTGAATGTTTTGGTAATGCTCCGAAACCCGATTCTGGCGACGGGTACGGGTTAGGGGTGTTACATTTTTTTTATTGGTCTAATTACCTTATAAGGACCTTAAGTTTTGAATTTCATATCTATTTAATCCTTATAGCTACTAGAATTCAACTTTTGCATTTTATACGATTTGGTCCTTCTCGTAACTAAGCACATAATCGATAAAATTTTCTTTTCAAAGTTTTCACATGACAATTCTAACATAATACGGTCTATATAATAAAATAAAAATAAATTTTATTTTTGAATCGGATTTGTGGTCCCAAAACCACTGTTCCGATTTCACCGAATTGGCCTGTTACACACTTATCATTAGTTTAAACTTAGACAATCAATGAACTAATATTTGCTTGTCACAATTTCACTATTCTTGCAAAATGTAAAAGTAAAAAATATAAAGACATAATAGTGAAATGTGAAATTAACTTTCTTTATTTATTTATCATTCAAATAAATAGAAAACAGTTACATATTTACTACAATATGGCCACATTTTCCAAGGTAACACACATATGACGAGGTCATTGGACAAAGCAAATGGATGAATTGTTTTCGTAAAGAGTATACAATAAAGATTTTTCAATAATGATACTTCTTGTGGACTGACTCCTTGATTGACTAATTGCGAATTATCATAACGATGCTTCTAGACATAATTGCAATTACTAGAGCCTAATTGTTTATGTTTGATTGGTCCCTCCACTAGCTTAACAAAAGCTCGAGCAGACTGTATTTGAATCAGAAAGAAATTCTACAACTTTGGAAATAATTTAATTGAGTCGATTTATTCGATGTGGAATTAAATTGGGTGGTCGTAATAATTGTTTAACTAGATAATTTGATTAAAGAATTTTCTTGAAAAATTAATTTGGAAAATCTAAGTGATTTTTGGGAAATTTAATTTTGATTAAGTAAAATTAAATTAATCAAATTAATTAAAATTAATATAATATTTTTGGAGATTAATTTTCAAGTTAGACAATTGGCCCAATGGGCAATTGAACTTGAAAATTAGACCTGAAATTGTAAATTGGGCTCAAGAGCCCAAAATCGGGACCAAGACCCAAAAACTGGTCAAACAAGATCTGATATGTAAAATAGATTATTCGGGCTATCACTGGCCCAAACTGAACCAATAGCAACAAACCAGCTCAAGGTGTTGGCGGTTGCGACGACGGCATTTTAATGACCGACAAATGGTCGATGGCGGTGGGTTTTCAGTGGTTGAGCAGTGGAAGAATTACATTCCTACTGGGACTCTACCAAAGAATTTGATTTTAGATTAACTATTTCAAAAATAATATTATTTTAATATATTTAATACTAATATTAATTTAATACTTATCTTAATAGTATTTTTTAAATTTAATATTAAAATGATTATCTTAATATTAAATTTCATTTAAGGTTTATCTCATAAATAAATATTCTATTAATTTAATAAGATTTAATATTAAATTTAATATAATATTTATCTTGATAAGTATTATATTAATTTAATATTAAAGTGATTAATTTTAATCATAGTTGAACTCTCTAAACTCCTCCAATATAAAGAGAGCCTTGGGTCATTTTTTTACATACACTTGAATTCAAGAGAAAGTTGTAGAGAGAAAATTTTCTAAAGAGATTATTTTAAAAAATTTCTAGAGATATTTTTATTATTTACAACTTGGCCCAAAAGTTTAAAGAAATTGCAAAATTACCCCACTAATAATTTTTGTGAAATTTTTTTTATTCGAAACGAGGCCACACTCGGCAAACGTGAGCTTGAAGATAGCGAAGAAAACTACTTGGCCGAAGCGTTCATCCTAGACAAATCGAAAAGGTAAAACTTTGATTAAGTGTTTATTACTTTAGATATCACAACCAAGTTTTTGTTTTTAAAAAAATTTTTAAAACTTTAGTTTTCGCCTAAACTTGTTGTCCGTTGCATTTTCCAAACCCGATTTTCCAACAGGCATGTCGTAGGATTCATGTTTATTTGGCGGGAGTATTCTTGTACTTCGATGCAATTCATTCTTGCACTTCAGTGTAATTCATTCTGACACTTCGGTGCAATTCATTCTAGCACCCTATTTCACATTTTTATTTATTTTATATTTTTTATAAATTTTTGAAATTTTTTGAAATTTTTAACATATTTACTTTTTTTTATAAAATATTTATATTTTTTAGTAAATTTTAATATTTTTTATAATATTATAGTTTTGTACTAATCTTGAATAAAATTGAACAAATGGTTGTCCAAATTCAAATGAATCTAGACAAATGATTGTCTAGGTTCATTATGTATGTATATATTTATTAAATTTTAAAATATATTTTTTTATTTTTTGCTGAAGTAGCATGTCATGCCTGTGTGTCATGTCAGCATGTCGCGTCAACATTGTCCGTCATGTTAACATGACACGTCAATGTCGTTTGTCACGTCAATAAAGTTAGCGTTCAAACCTATCAACTGTTGGTTTTCATTAACGAAAGGGTTTTGTTGATTTTTTAGGGTCACTAAGAGCTCAATAGGATGAACTTTTTTTCTAAATGGCTTAATTGCAATTTTATTTTTTTTACTAAGAGCGTTTTTTACACTTAAGTCAAAATATCATTAAATACTTCTTTTAGCGATGACTAATTTTAATTTTTATGTTAAAATGAAACTTTAAAATAGATATTAATATATATATATATATATATAAAGATTTAAGTTAAATCAAATGGATAAATTATTTAATTAATTTTTTACTTAATTAAATATTTATCTAAATTTTAAAAAAATTATTATTTGTTTAAATATTTAAGATAATATAATATATAATAATTATTTTAAAGTTGTTTGAAAATAATGATAAATCTAATGAATAGATAAATTACGTAATTTAAAAAAATATATACTTTTTTTAAAAAAGTATGATAATTAATTTTAATATTTAAGTTAAATGAAATGGATAAATTGCCTAAATTAATCTTTTACTTAGTTAAATATTTATCTAAATTTTAAAAATTCTAATTATATATTTAAATATTTGAGATAATATAAATATATAATAATTATTTTTAAATTTATTTAAAAATAATGATAAAATCTAATGAGTAAAAATGTGATAAAGAATTTTTAAAATTTATGTTAAAACCAAAATCTAAAATAGATAATAGGGTAAATTACACCAACAGTCACTCAACTTTGGGGTAGCTAACAAAACAGTCACCTAGGTTTCATTTCAGATACTCAACTTTAAAAAAATAACAAAACAGTCACTAACGTTATCAAAAAGTGACAAATCAATCACTTATTAACATTTCCTGTTACTGTCTTAACGGGACCACTATATGGCAAGTTAACTAACTGATGTGGCCAGTTAACTTGCCACGTTGGAAACCCAATTAGCTGAAGTGGCAGATTGACATGGAATTTACCCAAAAGTTTCCTAAAATTAGGGCCAAGAATGGGAAAAAAATTTGGCAGACGAAACCTGGAAAAGCTCTCAGCTACCATGAAGCTTGAGTGCTACCATGAAGCTTGATTTTTTTCCATGCTAGTGAAAATTGAAAATCGACAACGAAAATGTTGAGGCTAGCATCAAAACGGTTGCTTGGGCTAACGTCAAGGGAGATCCCATCATAGCCTGTTCATCGGCATTGGTTTGGTCGGAGCTCCTGCTTGTGGCAATGTTATGAAGTTTCAAGTCAAAATCGACGACAAAACAAACAAAATCAAAAAAAAAAACCAAATAGCAAGCATCCAAAATCAAACCAACAAAAAAAGAATAAGAATCTCAAATTGACCTGCATTTTAACGCCCCTTACCCGTATTCGATACCGGAACAGGATATGAGGCATTATCGGACTTAAACACAAGCATTCATACAAAACCTAGACATGAATTTTCGTCCAAATTTAAAACTTTTCATTTACATTCATTTTGTCCCTATTACGGGCCTATGAGGCCCAAAACATACATTAGGGGTGGTTTGGAACTAAACCGAGAACTTTAGATACTTCTGGGAAAAACTTATAAAACTTTCATCAAAAGGGTCCACACGCTCGTGTGGGTGAAGGGACACGCCCGTGTGGCATATCACACACCTGTGCTTCAGGCCGTGTCCAAAATAGGGGACATTCTGTTTATTACGTCATCAACCAAATAAGGTCACATGGCCAAGGCACACGCTTGTGTCCTTAGTCTGTGTGGCGAATTAAATTCTGAAAATCAAGTGTAGACTTCACACGGCCTGAGCACATGCCCATGTCCTATGGCCGTGTCTCTCACACGGCCGAGACATACGGCCGTGTCTCGTGCCTGTGTGTTTACTACTGGGCATTCTGTTTCTCAAAACTAAGGTGCATGGGACACACGACTGGAACACATACCGATGGGGCAAACCGTGTGTCTAGACACACGTCTGTGTTTCTACCCGTGTGGACAAATACAAGGCTATTCTCCAAGCCATTTTATCACCCTTACTTGCACACATTTACACAACATCTGTAACAGCCCGATTTAGGGGCTAGTTGGAACAGTGATCTCGGGATCACAAATTCGAGATTTTAGAAATTTGTTTTCATGTTATTTTATGAATTAGTATATGATTGCATAAGTACATGAGAATTTTGGTAATTTAATTTTAGCGATTTCATATTTAATTGCGAAAAAGGACTAAATCGCATAAAGTGCGAAAGTTTCATTCTATAAGCTAAAGGTATCAAATAGCCATAGATTGATAATTGGAGGTCTTTAAAAGGCAATTAGACCTCCAATATTTTCTTGGCCGGCCATGGACTATATAGGAGACAAAGATGGACAAATTTGGTCAAAGTAATTGATAGTAGGTGGATTAAATTGATAGTTAATATTAAAATAAAGAAAAGATGATGTCCATCTTTCTTGTTCATCTCTTCCACCGAAATTTTCAAGTAAAATAGGGGTTGAAAGCTTCAAAATTTTTAGCACACTTATCTCTTCTCTAGTAAGTGTTCTAGTGATCTTTTCTTGAAAATAGTTGTACTTTTGAGACCCCTAAAGCTTGAGCTTTCAAATGAGGGGACTATTGTGCAATATGGTGAAAAGTTTAGGGTTTTTCCATGAGAGCTATCATTGTTATTTGCTGCATTTTTATGGAAGAAATTGAGTCTTAGTTGTTAGATGATCAACTTTTATGAAAGGTGTTGTCTTGAAAACACCTAATTGAACCTTGATGAAAAGGTTATAAATTTGTAGTAAGTATGTGAAATTTTGAGTTTTGATGATAGCTATAAGAGTATTAAATTTTCACCTAGGCTTGTTGAAGGTAGAAATGTGATTAGAATTAATTTCTGAGCCTAGGGGCAAAATGGTTATTTTGCCAAAGTCTAGGGACAAAATTGTAATTTTGCCAAAATATGAATTATGAGTCGATTTAGTCAATGTGTGAATTTAACAAGTGAAATTGTTACTATAGATCAAGAAATACGAAGCCCGGATTGAAATCGAGGCAAGAACAAAGTCGTGGAATAATTAACATCTCGACATACATTTTGAATACCGAGGTAAGTTTGTATGAATTAAAGTTTTACATGTATTCTCAATCAATTACTTATTATGTTGTATAATGTACACTATTTCTATGAAGTTAAATTATTGATATTATGATGAGAAAAGTGAATGAGAATATGTATAAGAAAGTCTCGGTTGAAATCTCGGAATAATGAGGATACTATTATCACAACATGTGATAAGGAAAGTCTGCGTAAGACCATGTCAAGACATGGCATCAGCATAAGGCAAGGATATCATGTAAGTCTATGACAAGTCATGGCATTGAAAAGTTATTATGAGGCAAAAGTCCCATGTAAGTCCAAGCCAAGGCTTGGCATGGGTGAATTCATAAGGCAAAGATGTCACGTAAGTCCATGTCAAGACATGGCACTGATAAGATTCATAAGGCGAGGGTACCACGTAAGCCCATGTCAAGACATGGCAATGGTAAGTTTCCAAAGAAAACACATAAGGAAGGTCTCGTATAAGACCATGTCTGGGACATGGCATCGACACCGAGCTAAGGGATCCCATGTAAGACCATATCTGGGATATTGCATTGGCATCATGAGACGATCCCATGTAAGACCATGTCTGGGACATGGCATTGGCATCGAGATACATGTTTGATGAGATTGAGTAACCTCAATTATTCCGGGAAATTCAACGGATAAAAGAGCAAAATATGAAAGAGGCAACAAGAAAGTCAAGCAAGTAAAGATAGTAATAATTTAAGTTATCCAAAGAGGATATAAAGCATTATTCATGTTAAGAAAGATGAAAGTTAAGTTTATTTTTGCATCAGTAAAATGTACTAATATATGTGATCATGTGACACAGGTACCATGATTATAATGCAAGTATGAAATTATTATGTAATATGTAAGGAGTAAGTAAGCTATGCACTTGAGATTTATGTTGTTCTTATCTCGAAATGGTTGAGTTATAATGAGTTACTATGTTGCTATATGAGTTTCATGCAAACTTACTAAGCTATATGCTTACCTTTCTCTCTTCTTCTTTCCTTGTAGCCTCGCCAAGCTAACTCGTGGATCATTGACGTCAGAGCTTAGAGCACACTATCAATCACTATTTTGGTATAATCAAGTTGTTTTTATTAAGTATGGCATGTATAGGAATTATTTCATCTTGATGTAAGTTCTAAAAGGGGCCAAAGTGTTGGCTATTAAGGTTATCATTCTTTTGTATATGGCTAAAGAGGTTGGCCAATATTTACTAAGTTTATACATCAATTGATGATGATTTATGTATTAATATTCATGTTTTTGATGAAGTATTTGAGTGGTTGGATTGGATATATGAATGATTTTGATTTCAGGGTGGCAAATGGCTTGGAAAATATCCTTTAAGTGTCCACACGGGTAGTCACATGGGCGTGTGTCTAGGCCGTGTGTCACATACGGTCAACCTATATGGGTGTGTTAATAGGCCATGTGTCCCCTGCATGTTAGTGTTTTAAGTCAGTGTTGACCACGGGCTAGCCGCACAGGCATGTGTCTAGGCTGTGTGCTCCTTAAGGGGTTGCTGACGTCACAAACAGAATACCCCTAGTTTTTCACACGGGTGAGGACACGGGCGTGTTTAGGCCGTGTGAAGGACACGAGCTATTGACACGGGTGTGTGTCAAGCCGTGTGAAAACCCCTGTAGGTTTGTAATAAAAATAAATTGTACACGGGCTAGGGACATAGGCGTGTGAGACCACACAGCCTGCCCACAAGGACATGTGACCCCTGTTTAGACAAAAATTTTCAAAGAGGGTAAAAGTTTCCGGTTGAACTCCGAAATCATCTGAATGTATGTTTATGGCCTCGTAGGACCATGAGATGAATGTTATGACAAAGAAAAGAAAGTTTTTAAATTGGAACGAAATTTTATAGCCCGTTAATACATGTTTAAGAAAGGTCAAGGATAGAAATGCCTAGTATCCGGTCCCGGTGTCAGACATGGGTAAGGGGTGTTACAACATCACATGGCACAAATCATAGCATATAAATGCCTTCAGAAACAACTACAATCAAGCAATAACGTATCATTTTCATACCATCATCTATTATGCATTATAACATTTGGCCTTGCCAAACCATTTCATGCTAAATTCACACTCAAAGGATATTAACATATGTATAAACACCTAATCATCATATATGAAGCAATTATAAACCACATCACAAAACATTGACATAAGCACATACATACTTATATGGGCTTACAATCATTTAGCCAATATAAGCCAATTTGCATGGCTACACATTACATCTAACTTTTAACCATCACAAGCTAATACATTTAGCAAAATCATAATGACTCATACACCAAGTGACTAAGTCCCTATACATGCCATAAACTCAAAGGGGTTTGCATTCACTTATACCCAACATGATAGCTTGATAGTGTGATAGCATCTCCAGTGATCTCCAACCCGAGCTAGCTAAATTAACCTATAAGAGATAGGAAATGGAGGGGAGTACGCAATAAAGCTTAGTAAGTTCATATGCAAATAATAAACAACTATTGACATTCATTTATTTTTCCCAACCATAAAGATATTGTAATACAATTTGCATTTAATCTCATTATTCCCACTTAATCATTCATAATGCTTACTCTTTTATCTTATAAATACCATTTACGTGCCTTGGCATTAGCATAACCACCATAGTCCCTCCATTATAAGTTATTACATTATTTAACAAGTTATTTCCATCCTCTTAATCACATGCACATCATTTATGAGTAATCATAATTTCAACATATGATTTATCCATCTTTCATTTGTCAAAGCTCGTATCATACTATATTCTCATAGTGACTTTATTCGACAATTATGCCTGTCTTTCCCTTCCCTCATATCCAATGAAACACAAATTTAAATAAATAAACCGTACTATATCACAACTCAATTTGGTTCATAAACCTATCACATGATCATTATCAAATCTTATCATGTACCCATTCATCATGAATGTAGATCACTAATCACAAGGTTATCAATATTTCACAATATAACTTACTCGTGTACAATCTTCCCAAGAATTCACCATATACCAAATTCAATTCACATAAGTTCTATGTAAATGCCTGTACCACTCGTAACATAGTCACATACTTTCTCGTTTTTAACGTACCCGTTGAACCACTCGGAATGCTAAAAGATACTCAAGAATCTCATACATATAATACCGTATCAACGCCATATCCCCAATATGGTATTACATGAAGTATCATATCGACGCCATGTCCCTAACATGGTCTTATACGAAATCACATACCGAGGCCATATCCCAGATTTGGCCTTATACGGAACCTTAGTAACCTTAGTGTCGTGACATTTGTATTCTATCCATTCCTAAGGTTCAATCGGGGATTTTCATTCCACAACATTTCGTCAAAATCGTCATTAATCAATTTCATAGAGACAATAGACAATTCATGTAGTATTGAAATATTAAATACATAACAAAAGCTTGTATTATTTACACACAAACTTACCTCGATACCAAAATGGCAAAAAAGGGACCTAACCGTCAATTACTCATTTTCCCCCCGTTCTAAGTCCGAACCTCATTTTCTTTGATCTATAACATCACATTTAGCTTACTTATTAGTCACCTTATTCATTGTGTCCAAAAATCATACTATGGAAAAATTACGTTTTTGCCCTTAAACTTTATCATATTTACATTGTTGCCCCTAGGCTCGTAAAATGAAATGTGTTCAATTTCTTTACTACCCATGCATAGCTGAATCATTTTCATACTTATAGCAGCCCACATTTTCCATAAAATTATATTTTTAACACATATTTCTTAACTTTTACAAATAGGTCATTTTTAACATTTTTACCGAAAATCACTTAGTAAAAGTCGTTTCTCTAACCATAAACATCCATTTTCTACCATTAAACATCAAAACACATGCATGTAACACATGGGTAAATTTTTAATCATGAACCCTACTTCAAAATAATGGTAGAAATAGATAAATAAATCAGGTTACGATGACTTCAAAAATGCAAAGAACATTAAAAATGGGGCTAGGATGCAATTACTATGGAGCTTGGAAAGCTTGGCCAAACACTAGCAATGGCTTCTCTTCTAATTTTCGGCTAGAGGTAGAAGATGAGCATAATTTTGGCTTTCATTTTCCCTTTTTAATCTTTTATTTACTAAATGACTAAAATGCCCTTAATGCCTTTCTTTGAAATTTTACCTAACCATGTCCATTTTTGTCCAACAAATTATCCAATGGTTTAATTACCATTTAAGGACCTCCAATTTAAAACTTCATAACAATTTGACACTTCTAACATGTGGAACTCAACTTTTGCACTATTTATAATTTAGTCCTTTTGACTAAATTGAGTGCCTAAACGTCGAAATTTTCTAACGAAATTTTCACGAAATCTTTCCGTGAAATTGTAGACCATAAAAATATAATAAAAATAAATCTTCTTACGTCGGATTTGTGGCCCCGAAACCACTGTTCCGACTAGGCCCAAAATCGGGCTGTTACATGCATCAAAAGAGAAGTACAAAAAACTAAAAAAGAATAGAATCAAAAGAGAAGAAACCCACACCCGTTTTGGGTTTTGCAGGTTGGAGAACTCAAGCCACTAGTTCGATGATCCGAGTGGTCAAGAGTCATGGTTGGTCGAAGAAAAGCTGTGGCCGGAATATGGTGGTGATCAGACGATGGACGGCGAAGATCTATTGAAGCCTTATTCAAAGCTTTAAGGTCTTAATCTTTGGATTTTGAAAGCCTATTGGGAAATTTGAAGTGAGATTTAAGAAGAGGCAAAGAGGAGCCATTTGGTGATGACGATTGGCCAGAGAAGGCCATGAACGACGGCGACTAAAGTTAAGAAAAAAGAGAGAGAGAGAGAGAGAGAGGAGAAGAATAGAAGACATTACATCTGTAACAGAAAATGATTAAAATGATTGTTTTGTTATTTTTTGAAAGTTGAGTGACTGAATTGAAACCAGGGTAACTGTTTTGTTAGCTATCCCAAAATTGAGTGACTATTTATGTAATTTACCCTAGATAATAATATAGATAATATATAAAAAATAAATTAATATTTAAATTAAATCAAATGAATAATTTATCTAATTAATTTTTATTTAATCAAATGTTTATCTAAATATAAAAAATATAGATACACCACTTGTCGCAAATTTAATATATATCTACCTAATTATATTTATATATATCTGAGTTTATTGTTGTTGTTTCCCATTATCACTATTTCATGATAATACCAAATATCATGGGACTCTTCTTTGGCTTTTACCTTTCGAATGAAACACTCTCTTTGAGTAGTCTTCACATGTTGTAGGTAGGACTAGGTACAGAACTTTTGCTACATATTTTCGAGATAGAAAAATGGAAATTTAAAAAAAAAAAAAAAAAACTGCCAATTAAAACCTCTGTTGTGGTAGGCACGTGTAGCTGTTTATGTTGGCACAAAACAAGTCGCACATTTTTCCTTCCTATCCTAACAGACACACTGATATTGAAATTCTCATAACAATGATGTTATTATCCTGGCCAGCGATGGCGCTGATGGGTTGATTCACATCACTTCCACAAACGTATAACAGGACCGCGTTATTCAGATTGAGAAGTAAATCTTCATTTTTTTCATTTTCGTGAGAAAAAAAAAAAATTGACCTTCGTTTGTTTAATTGAAAATAGTTTTTGAAAAATGATATTTTTTTTGTTACATGACTAACAAGTGAGTATTTTTTATTTAAAAATGTGGCATCAACAAAATTGACAAAAAATAAAATAAATATCAGCAATTGGACTTAATTTTCGAATCTAAAAAGTAAATGAATTAAATTCTTGAAAATAAAAGTACAAAAAATAAATTACAAATTCGTGAAAAATACAGACTTATGACATATTTTAACCTTTATACTACAAAACATTTATTATTACTATATTTATAATTGTAATAAATATTTATTATTAAAATATTAATATTGAATATTTTCAATATTATTTAAAATTATTGTTTTTAAAATTTATTATTAAAATTAAATTGAAATATTAAATAATTTATTAAAATAATAAATTATATTAATTATATCAATAATTTATTATACGATTAAATATAAATAATTAAATATGTATGTTTAATAATATTGAAAAATATAATATTTTATATTAATATTTTAATAATTTTAAATAATTTAAAAATAAAATTATTATCAATATAATAATATTAAATTAATTTTTATATAAAAAATTTACCTATAAATGAGCTCTTTTCTGAAAAATTATTTATGTTTTTTAAAAGGGTAAGTTATTTTACAGAAAAAATGGTTTATTTTACGTTGATATGTAAGTCATTTTCCATTGACCAAACTGTGTTCTATGAAACAAATACATAAAAATATAAAAAAATATTTTTCGTAAAACTTTTTACATATAAACAAACCGATAATTACTTGCCTTCTTCAGTAAAAAATTGATTTTGCACCATATTGTTGGTTAACCAAATTAACCTAGTGATTAACATTTCCCAGAAGGCCAATGCTTTAGGGCCGTCCGTTTAACCAATTTACAGCCACCTATTCCAATTTTAACGGTTGTACAAACTATCTTATATATATATATAACTTTGGTGAATTTTATAAATATTATTTTAAGGTGTTTAAACTTTTTTTTTTTGAGCACTAACTAAAATAGTATCTAAACTATATCTTTTTCCAACGGTGTCTAATTTCTTTTTTATAAATGGTACCTAAATCACGTTATTATGCATTTTCCAAATTTTCTTAGTTATTAAAAATATTTTTCTTAACCAATCAATTTTGTGATACGTTGCACTTTTTAACTTAAAAGTCAAAGTTTCTTATGAACCTGTAAAAAAATTCATTAAAACTTAATTTCCGATAATTTGGATGAACTACTTTTCTGTTTTAAACGTCAATTTCTATTCCTTTCTCACTCCAATTCAAAACCTATGTATTATTTAAAAAAAATTATAACTTTCGTTTATTTCTATTTAGTATAAAATAGTTATTATTGAGTGAACTATTATAATAAAAAAAAACATATAAAGCATGAAACCCAAATATTGAGAATAAGTTGAGTAGAAGAAAATATGTAAGAAAATTGCTATAGAAAAATTATCTATAGTTAAAAAGAATATTAAAAAAACAAAAAGAAAGAAAGAAAGAATAATGAGAAAGGAGAGTAATTTTTTTAACAGTTTCAATTTAATTAAATTTAATTTTTTATAATTGAATTCTTTTCTTTTAATTTTAACTTTAATTTAAAAGTACCACATAAAATAATTGACTAAAGAGTTCCTTGTAACTATCGAGATAATTTAGGAAATTAAATACCACTTTAGGTAACTGAAAAAAAAAAAAAAAAAGCTTAAATACCAACCAACTTAAAAAAATAGTATAATTTAAGTAACACTTATCCACCAACAAATTGGCATTTAAGAGGTTCATGTGAAGGATATGGTTTTGCACAGATCCATGTCAACTTGTTCCAAAGGACATCATTTACAGGCCTTTGAAGATCCCCTGGAGGGTCTTAAAATCTCTTCCTTTTTTTTTTTCTTAGCCATAAAGAAAGACCTTCCATCTCCTGTAAAATGTAAATGACTCCCATCTAAAATCCTGTCTATCATTAATTAGCTTCAAACAGAAGAAGAATTATTATCCGTTGAATCATATATTTCTTGTCAACTTCAAAGCTGAAAGACACTCAGTAATTAAAAACAACACATTCTTAGTTTTATGCAGCACCAGAAAAAGAAAATGTACCCACAAAATCAACATTAGTGAGAATAGGAATAAATGTCAGGCTTTAGAAAGCAAACAGCTTATTTAATCTTGTCTTTCCACATCAAGAAATTGCAACGTTTTTTATTATTACCAAAGGAGATGGCAGATGAAAGATGGACTTCCTTCACCATCACATTGCCATTGCCATCAATCTTGTAAGAGAAATCCATTCCATCCAAAATCAGGTGATAAATTAACTCTCCAGAAGCTTCTCCATCTTGGGAATCATCCAAATCTGAAGCATTATCAGAGGCATCACCACTTCCTATTTTGAGGAGATTATTATGAGGTCGGTTTCGTTGAGATACTGAACGAATGTCCCATGAAAGGGCTTGTTTTACCAAGCTTTTGAGCTCGTCTGGTGAAGAATATAGGGACTTCTTCTCCTGTAACAAACAAATTCTTTTGGATCAACAAATAGTTTCCTACCAAAAAAACAAAGCAGTCTTGCGGGCAAAACAATAAACAAACAAAATAAGCCTTTCACATTGGCTGTCGCATAGATGCTACACCATCAAGCCTTATTTCAAATTATAGAAACACATCAGCATGCTTACCACTGATTTCCAGCAGTCCAGGAGTGAGGAAGAGAAGTCATCAGAGAAGCCAACGGAAGCCACTGACAACATACTATCCAACTGACAAAAATTTAGGCATACTTCAGAAAAAATTGAGGGCAGATGCACATAATGAGATGAATGGAATGGAAAGGAGAGGTTTGAAGTGGCATATTTTGCTAACAGTAACACTCTCAATGAGCAGCTAAAGAGTAAAAGGCAGACGCTAGAATGACATAATGACGAACGTGTATGCATTTATCAAATTAATGGACAATATCTCATTCAAGGAAAAAGTTACAGCATAATATATTATTTTCTAAGAAAATAAATTAGAGGTGATCATGGGCCGGACTATAATAAAATTTCAGGCCCATTTTATAAGTCCAGCTTGAAAAATAGGCCTAAATTTACTCAAGTTTGGCCAAGATAAAAAAGCTAAAACCCAAACCCAGCCCGACCACCCGTATTAAAATTTTTTATATTATTTTTTTATATAAAAATATACTACATCAAATATACTAGAAATATTAAAATAAATGTTTCCTAATAAATTAAAAATAAATGAAAAAACATTTTATACTTCAATAACATTAAAACAAGTACAACTTAACAAGTAAATGCTTTTAAAATAGTAGTAAAACTAACAATAAAATAAGATTTATACAATATCTATACAATAACAACAAAATAATAACAATATAATAGTGAAATGGCAATAAAATGCAGCAGCTTTTTTCTTTCAAATTTTGGCTGGACCCGGGCCAAAAAAATTTACCCAAGACCCGACCCGTTCTATAACCAAGCCTTATCTTTTTTCCCAAGCCCATTTTTCGGGCCTATAACCCTCTCACCTTTCTTCGAGCCGGGCCACATGATCAGGTCTAAACTAAATTTAGTAAAAAGTGAATCAGTTTAGTTGTGTTATTCAAGAATAAGACTTGTAATAAAATAAACAAAACAATACTTCTTAACAATATACATAAATGAAGTAGTAAGCTAAAGAACAATAAAAGAGAAAATACCATGACCCAGTTAGGTACAACTGCTCCTTCAATACTGTCACAATATGGAAGATATGGTTTGATGTCCAGCACTGGCTGTTAACGAAATCATATATGAAGCATCATTTATATACATAGCTGTCAAGAAAATGCATAAAAACAGGAAAGCGGAAAAAGCCAATCATAGCTCCCAGTAAAGTTCAGGAAATGCGAGCTTACTGTTCCATCAACTAGATCTACTCCTGAGAGTAGAAGCATATTTCCTTGTACTGCCTCCACCTAATATATAAAGAGTATATCAGTTCTAAAGTGATCACTCTCTCAATTTCAAATTTCATCTATCCTGACAATGCTTCACCAAAATCCTCCATGATGTACCAGAAATTTACCCGAGGGAGACAAAAATATTGACATTGAAAGGCTTCTTTTAACAGAGATATGTATTTTTCCAATTGAGACATGAAACATCACAAATAACATTAAACCTTAAGAAAAGAGCCATTGGAATATATTTATGAAAGATCCTCCTTTTAGTGTTGATAACAAAACTTCCATTAGATATATTGAAGGAAAAATCATAGGTAAACATGTTGTTGCAACAATAACACATTTGTACATGACTCCATACCTTTGCTACAGTGAGTCCTATAGGACACGGTCGATGTGGAGATCGTGTAGCAAAAACTCCCATCCTTCCTCCTTTCAATCTTGGAACTCTGACCTATTAAAGTGACCAACCTTCCATAGAAGTCTAAGGATGATAAGAAAGTTTCATAAAAGATAGAAATGAATATATATGTATCATTATTATAGTTCCGCAAACCTTGGCCTTAAACTTTGATTTAGATGGATGCTTCCATAACTTTTCCAGATCTGTATTCAAATGAAATACATATACAATCCAGCAATGAGAGTATTCTTCGAGACCCTCAAGTGATGCTGGAGGCACTCTAGTTGAATCAAAAACCAAACATGCCCTAGCAAGAGGGACAAGTAGAGGTTGCCTAGGGGTTCCATTCCTACATAAATTTTGCAAGCAATTGGAACCATCCTTGAGTAGCAAAGATAAATTAGTAGTAAGCTTCAATCTGATTATTTACCAAGGCAAGCGTTATTATTGCATAGCTTCTATTAACAGAATAAAAAATTTTATTTACCCAATCAGTCATTAAAAATTTTTTTAAACGAAGCACCATCTGGAAATCACCTTGTAGAAAAACAAGATTGAACGATACCAATAGGTGCCATTGGATACGATGGTATGTCTAAATTCTCAGACTCGGCTTGTGGGTGAGCGACTACTGCTTTCCTCAATGCCTACAAATATTGGATTTTATCTTACAAATAAATAACAAAAAAAAAAAAAGAAAAATAACAGTCATCATAAAGAATAAAAACAATAAAAGAGAGAAGGAAGAACCTGTTGAGCCCTAATCCGACCTTGTCTTTCAGCAGCACATTTTTCCAAAGCAGAATTGAGGGATTTTTGAAGCTCTTTCATCTTTGAATCCCATTCTATCAAATTTTTCTTCCATATATAAACTGAAAGAAAGAAGATCAACATCCACCATTGCTACAAATTAAATAAAAAGAATGAAAAGGGGGTGAAGAGAGATGATACAGGAGATAGCTGAAGAAGCAGAAAACAGAGTAGCAAGTGCCAATGCTAAGATGGAGCATCGGGTGGAGGACATGGGTTTTGTGTAATTAGTGCTTGTACTAATTCTTCTTCTGCTCCTTCATCCAAGTATAGCTAGCTGCAGTTGGGTTGAGTAGGGTTTTAGCTTAGGAACAAACGAGTTTGAAGTTTCTTCTACTTTATTTATTTTTTAATTTTGGGTTGGCACTTGGGAATTGAGATGGTATAGCATGGATTCTTAAATTGGATCAAACAGAGAACTGCTGTAAGCCCGCAAATAATGATCCAAGGCCCTTGTTGTTTATGTTCCCTTGGCCATGGCTAGCCCCTGGAAACTGTTGCTACAATCCAACTTAGACTGTGTTAAGTGACAAAGGTCCATACTGGGGAAATTTACAGAAACAATACTAAAATAATCATTTATTCCTTAAATAATATACATCTATTTTTATTTACCCAAATGATATATTTTGAAATAGTAAAAAATAATTTGGGCTTCCAATTGATGCTGATTTCGACATTAGTAAACTTAAATTGTTCTTTTTAATATTAAAAAAGTAAAATATTAAAATTATAATTTTAAAAAAAATTAATGAAAATAGAATTTTTTAAATTTATTTTTAAAAAAATTAAATATAAAAAATTTTAAAATTCAATATTATCTAAACCAAATTAGACCAGAAATTGGTTGGGGTATTGGTCTAATGAAAAGTAAAAAATTAGTTGGCTTGCTGATTCTTGATTCAACTAGTCCAATTCGATTTTTATAACAATGAATCTTAATTTTTTTTATATATTTAAAATATATTACTTTTGAATGCTAAAGAGTTTTTCATTTTTCATTTTAAAAAATATAATTTTAAACTTTTATGTTTTTTAAAATATGAAAAAAAATTTAAAATATTTTAAATACTTTTAAAGAGTAGGGAGCAAATTAGTAGAAAAATATTGTAAATGTTTAAGGCTAAAAAAGTTTAAAATTTTTAAAAATTGGTTGACATATGAACTAGTATGGATTGTTTAACCCGGGGCTAAAAAATCATTTGAACTAATAGTTGAATTGATTTTTATAATTTTGTAATTTTTAATTTATTTATAATTTATTTGCTTTGAACCGATCAGGCTAGTGATTATGGGAACTAATTGGTCAGACCAGTTTGAAATTGGTTCAACTATTAGTTCAATTGATTTTTTGGCTCGCTTCGATAACTCAACCAATTTTTTATTCAACTAGTTTGGTCCGGGTTAGATAACATTAAACTTTAGAATTTTTTTTATATTTTATTTAATTTTTTAAAATTTTAAAGGCCTTTTATTTTTCATAATTTTTTATTTTTAAAAATTAAAATTTTTTAGTCGGTTTGGTCATTGAAAAACTCAAATTATTATTTTTATTATTAAAACATATTATTTAGATAAATAAAAGTAAATCTATATTATTTGAGAGATAAATCATTATTTTAATATTATTTCTGGAAATTTCTCGTCCATACGTTCAAAAAGATATATTATAGCCTTAATATATAATTTAATATCTGAACTTAAATAGTTTTTTTTATTTTGATACATATATATTTTCTTTATCAAAGTGGTAGTTAAAGTTTCACATATTATTCCAATAATTTAACATCGTTAAAATTTTTTAAGATGGTATCTTGAGCCAGTAAATGAGTGATATGCAAATATTAGATAAAAATATTTAAGTATATAAAGTATTCATGTATTTTTTGTTTTAATATAATCTAAAATAAAAAAAAATCATTTTATGATTTTGAGTCCTTAGCTTTCTTTTTTGGTTAAATAGGTAATATATGCTGATTTTTTTAATTGCTCAAATAAATCGTTTTTTTTTTAATATTTAGAAAAATAGGTCGATTTTAGAGAGAAAGTGTGAAAACATGTCCAGCTAGGTGCGCTTTCACACACTCTCTCTTCGCCCACCCATTTGTTAAGGGTTTTTCAGTGTTAGGGTTAGGGGTTTTATTGGTTTAAGGTTTTTGAGAGTGAAACCGTGAAAGTTTATAGGTAGATTTGAGGGGTCGGGATGCGATAACGCGTCTCAGAACACATACATTTCATATGTTATGCTAGGATAGGACCATTACCTTAGAAACTCATCCTATGGAAGTCAAGTTTCGGAGTGACAATGCTTGATACAGTAACTCTTATGAGGATTCGACCCTACTTCCCCTTTACTGTTATTTTTATTATTTTACAGAGAATAGGATATTTTTGGTGCTTTCAATGACGCATCAAATTTTGGCACCGTTGTCGGGGATCGGTAACGTACTAATCTTGGTTTTTTGTTTCTTATGACCAGATCTGCTCCAGGCACTCTTGCGTTTAACTCAGAAATTGAAAAGACTGCGAGAGCTAATCGCAAGGAAACAAAGCTAAGGAAAAAGCAGTCAGCGATGGTTGGGACTCAAAGCAATCCATCGCAAGAAATCAGAATCGACGACGAAGCAGAGTCTAGGGTTAACGAAAACCCTACTCAGAATTTTGAAGGCGAAAAAGTAGAAGTCGACTCTCCTAAAGAAGTGCTTGAAACTAGGGTTAACGAAAACCCGAATTTGGCACGTCAACCAATGGCTCAAACAATTCGGCAACTAGCCGAAGCTCCGACAGAACAACCGCCATTGTGCCTCGCATAGCCTACTATGGATACCGATTTTGAACTGAAATCAGGGTTAATTCAGTTGCTACCAACTTTCCGAGGGTTACAAAATGAAAACCCAATAAACATTTGAAGGAGTTTCATATGGTCTGTCTGAGTATGAAACCTCAAGGCGTAACTGAGGATCAAATTAAATTGCGCGCTTTCCCTTTTTCCCTAGCAGATTCAGCTAGGGAATGGTTATTTTATTTACCTCCTGGATCTATTACTACTTGGGCTGATTTATCTCGTTTATTTCTCAACAGGTTTTTTCCAGCATCTAGAGCAGCTAAGCTAAGAAGAGAGATTGTCGGAATAAGGCAAAAAAAAGGAACGGTTTAAGAAATTGTGCGCAAGCTGCCCACAACATGGTATGACGGAGCAATCTCTCCTCCAATACTTTTTTGAAGGCTTGAAACCCATGGAGATGAATATGGTAGATGTCGCTAGTGGAGGAGCGTTGGTCAACATGACTCCCCAACAAGCAAGGGACTTAATCTCCACAATGGCTGCAAATTCTCAGCAGTTCCGAGCTAATCTTGAACCCCCTAGAAGGGTTCATCAGCTAAGTAATTCTTCCATAGAAGATAGACTTGATAGACTTACTAATACTGTGAGCTATCTTGTTGCAGAAAAAGCTAAACCAGCTAGGTTATGTGGAATATGTGCTACACTTGAGCACACAACTGATGCATGTCCCAGTTTGTATGATGATTCTATGGCTCATTTAGATGCAGTGGGAAATTTTCCTGGGCCACCACAGAGTTGATATGACCCCTACACTAATACTTACAACCTAGGATGGAGGGACCATCCCAACTTGAGTTATGGGACCAACCCACGGTATAACCAGCCATACCAAAATCAGCTTCCACAACAGCCTCGAGATTCATGTAATTACTTAGAAACTATGGTCAATAAATTAGCAGCTAATGTCCTTGATTTTTAACAGCAAACTCTTAATTTCCAAAGAGAAATGAAGGATTTTCAACAGAAAACTGAGACGTCTATAAGAGAATTGTCCATATCAGTTGAGAAATTGAACTATCAAAGGAAGCTGTCGTTACAAACAGAATTGAATCCAAGACAACACGTAAATGCAATGACGTTGCGAAGCGGTAAGGTACTGGAACCTATTCCTGACAGGAATCTTGACCAAGAAATCGCCCAGGAAAAACCCGAGAAAGACGAACAAGTCCGATCGAAACCTCCATTGCCTAAAATTTAACCTCTATTTCCAGAACGATTCAACCAGTGTCGAAGAGGTAAAGAGGACAAGGAAATCCTCGAAACATTTAGGAATGTCGAGATCAACATTTCGCTGTTGGATGCCATCAAGCAAATACCGAGGTATGCTAAATTTCTTAAAGAGCTTTGCACCAACAAGCAGAAATTAACAGGTAATGAAAGGGTGAATGTTGGTGAGTGTCCATAGTGTTACAGCGAAAAATGCTGGCAAAATGTAAGGATAGGGGCATGTTTGCATTATCATGCAAAATAGGTCATTTGGGAATTAAAAAGGCTATGTGTGATCTAGGAGCCTCCATAAATGTAATGCCATATTCTATTTATGAATCACTTAACGCAGGTTTTTTGACAAAAACAGGTGTTATCATTCAATTGGCAGACAGGTCCATTGTGCATTCCGAAGGAGTCCTTGAGGACGTATTAGTCAAAGTCAATGGACTTATCTTCCCTGCAGACTTTTATATGATAAAAATGGAGGAGGATAATGCTCCCGGGTCTTCAAACATCTTGTTGGGGCGACCTTTCCTTAGTACTGCAAATACTAAGATTAACGTATGAAGCGGAAGCTTCACGATGAAGTTTGATGGGGAGATCATAAAGTTTAATGTTTATGGCACAATTAGCCACCCAAGTGAAGTCTTGGACGTAAACCGTGTCGACATAATTAACTCATCAGTAGAAAAGGCTTTTGAGTCATCTTATGGAGATAAATCTAAAATGATGTTTGATGATTTTGAATCTATTAATAAATTATTGGCTCCTATGGATACTGAACTTCTACCTTCTGTTGTGCAGGAATCAGATCCGAAATTAAAACCACTTCTCGAGCATTTCAAATTCACATTTTTGGAGAATGATGAGACCATTGCCAACTTAAAAGGGATTAACCCCTTGGAGGAAAATATGAAACCAATGAAAGAGGTGCAAGGACGATTAAACCCAAATATGGTGGATGTGATAAAAAAATGAGAATTTCCAAGCTCACACGATTAAAAAGATTTATTTTGAGCCACCGTAGAACCATTTAAGTCATCGAGCTAATGACGTTAAACAAGCACTTGTTAGGAGGCAACCCAATCTTTATTTTTCTTTTATGATTTATTTTCATTTATTATTATTATTTATTATTTATTGTTTTCTTTTCTTTTCTTTTTAATTTCTTTTATTTAAATATTAATAAATTTCTCTTCTTTGCTTAGGTAAAGTGGAGCGCATTGAGGCTCGACTCGAACTTTTGGCCAGCAACTCACCGAACCCATTGCTATCCTCCGCAATCAACAGTAGCTACACGGGGAGTTTTTCTAAACTTTTCTATCTATTTATTTCTTTTGCGTCCACATTGAGGACAATGTGTTTTAAGTAGGGGGAGGTACTCTTCGTATTACTGTCGTCTTCTGCTGTGATTTATGTTTGCTGCTTGAGGCTCCATTTTGTCCATATTTTTTTTTAAGAATATTCTGTCACTTTTCATGCCCAAGAATTTGATCACGACTTGCCACTGTTTGACCTACATGCATGATTCTTGGCTACTGAGTTAGTTATGGTTCTGTCTGTTTGATTTTATCTCCACTGTTTTATTTTTATTAGGCTAAAAATAATTATGATTAATAAGTTAACTCTATCTTGCTTTTTGTAAAATTGATCAAGTTTAATATAAAGTGGACACTTAATACATTTGCATGCCTAAATTATGTTCATGTCTTTTAGGTGGTTACTAAAACTTATTTTCATCACTTGATTATTTCTCTTAGGTCCTCTTAAAATTAAAATTTCATGTAAATTTTGTTTAATAAATGTTTCCAAGGTTATGAGTGTAGCTTAGAACGTGACTGACTGAGTAACCGGGGTAGGGTGCTTGGGTTGTCATTCTACTTCGCGTCAAAAGGTTGTGTGACGTGATAGGTAAAACTCCGCTAACCAAGGTTATGAGTGCGACTCAAAACCTGACTAACTAAGTAACCGGGGTAGGGTGCTTGGATTGTCATTCTACTGCGCGTCAAAAGGTTGTGTGACGTGATGGGTAAAACTCCGCTAACCGGAAATAAATAATTTGTAGGAGTATGTCGGGCTGAGTAACCGGGGTGGTGTAACATCCCGAATTAGGGGGTTGTTTGCAAATATTTTAATTGCATGTGTTGCCTGAATAATTGTTATGGTTGTTTTTGGGTCTAGACATAACCCCGG
Source organism: Gossypium bickii (assembly GCA_025503065.1). NCBI lineage: Eukaryota > Viridiplantae > Streptophyta > Magnoliopsida > Malvales > Malvaceae > Gossypium > Gossypium bickii. The sequence continues at coordinate 31,919,159 of CP106712.1, forward strand.
GTCGAGTCGGATTTAGCCTTAAAATTTTCTTTTAGGGCTTGAGAAAGAAAGACTAAGTGAGGAAGCCTTATATATATTTTTTGGGGCGAATTATGACATAAGTCGGTGAGTGGCGGTGTGGCTTGAGGTGTTAGGGTGCAAAGGAGTGCAGGGAGAAGAGGTTCGAGCCACATGGGAGTGTTTTATCATTTTGGGTTTTGGCGCCTAAAAAGAAAGGGCTAACTAAGAAGGTATTAAAAGGAATTTGAGAGCATTCTTGGACATGAAAGTCAAGTAGTAAAGTGGCACGGGTTGTAGTTGGGGAATTCGGCATTGAGGACTGGTGTTCGAGTCCTGCTGAGGGCGCAAGCACGTTTTAATTTTTTTTTTTTTTACTCTAGCGCTAAAGTATTAGGGCTAGCGAAGTATAATTTAAAAGAAATTTGCGACGCGATTTTGACATGAAAGTTAAGCTGGCCGAGTGGCTGAGGCTTGGAGAGGATTGCTTGTGTCCGGGGTTCAAACCCGTGATATCTTTGCAGGGGGTTTTTATCCTTTTATTTTTGACCTGCGTGAAAAGGTGGCCTGCGCATGGATTCTAAAACGCATGAAGGCATGCTGCCGTGGTTGTGCTGAAAGTATGGGCATTAACCATTAGTTTTTGTTATTATATATTATTATTATTATTATTATTATTATTTATTTAATGATGGTGTATGGTAAGATTCTTACCATTATTTTATTAGAGCATGGGAGAAATTTGTTTGTTCCTATGGTGATGGGCATATCTATTAAACCATTTTTATTATTTCAATGGTGATGGGAGAGAATAAACAATGTTTTGGTAAATGATGATGGAAGTTATCTTGATGAAGAACTAGTGGCCGGCCAAGGGTCTTTTGGAGGGGTAAAATTCGGTCATTTAGGAGACTAAATGCTTACATTCTATTTGGGTTTTGAATAGGTGAAATAGGAATAAAATAGAAGTGTTAATAGGGTGTTGCTAAGTAGGAAAATGGTGGCTGATTGTGAGGCTCTTGTCTATGTGCATGTTCGGCTTTGAGTAGAGTAAGAGGGTGCCGAAATTTCCTTGGCCTTGTTCTCCTTCCTTTCAACTTGTTCTTGGCCAAAACTCATGACATCGTTTTGTTTTCTTTACTTGTGAAGGCCGAATATTTTGGTAAGTATTTCTCAATTTCCGATTTCTTACATTACTTGGGAGTGTCGAAAACATGAGCTGAGATTCTTGTAAGGATCGACCGAAGGGGGGGTATAGGCCATATTAATTTTTAAATGTTTGCTTGTGTAGCCGACACCAAGGAGTACTTTGGATTTTGATTCTTCAGAGGATCTCAACAAATCAAACAATAACTTGGGATTTCGGTAAGCTTAGAAATAGTTAAGAATTTCGGCCAAAGGCCATTCTTGGTATTCTTGAGTAACCGATTTATGCACTATGTTTTTAGGAGGGGACTAATTGGCTAGGAATCTGAAGTTCCGGGTTTTCAAATCACGTTGGTTCGTGTTAATCAAGGTTCGGCCTAAGGCCCTATTCTGTTATAATATGACTGATCCTTTGGATTTGTTAGTTAATCAAATGAGACCCTAAATACCGATCTATGATGGCGAATATAGGAGCATTACGAGGACAAGTTCGGGACTTCTGTAATATCGCATAGACACGGGATTGCTAGTTAAATCTTTGATTAAATAGGTGTGTAAGCTCTTACACACTTTATTAGTATAAACTGTTATTTGATAATATTATAACCTCTCATGTGGTAACTTTGCCTAGTGGGCATAAGCTTGGTTTTCTGTAAGTCCCCTATTACTCGATTCACGATATATGTTGTATATGCCATCATATGCTGTGAAATGCTATGCTATATACGATTGCATGATATATGGGATCATGATACTTGTGATGTGAGCATGATGATGGTGGGATTGATGAGAGGGAGTAATATTCGTGTCGACGGACACCAGTGTTTTGGTAACACATTGTGACTACGGTCACCAGAGGTTTGGTACCTCCAAAGGTTTGGCACCTCATAGCGTCCTCGTCCCCCGTGGCTTAGTACCACCGTGTGGGTTAGCCCCACATTTGAGATACGGGATCGACGCCAGTGATTTGGTATCACACGATGGGTTGGCCCCATCATTTGATTGTGACTTCGGGTCACCAGTGGTTTGGCACCACCAGTGGTTTGGCACCACACGTATTGACGGATATCGTGACTTTAAGTCACCAGTGGTTTGGCACCACACGTATTGATGGATATCGTGACTTTAAGTCACCATCGTTTTGGCACCACCAAAGGTTTTGGTACCACACGGTAGAAAAGGAGCATGGATGGCTAGGTTGGGTTGCATAATTGCATGTCATACTAATATCTTGTGTATGAGTGGTATTTTCGGGTTGGGGATTTATACACTGAGTCTTGGTGACTCACCCCTTCCCATATCATCTTGCAGGTGAGTAGAGCGCGGATGCGGAGCCGGGGAGAGCTCGAGGCAGCCATGTTTGTTTTGTGGACTTGAAATTTTATTTTTGCCCCGCTTTAAGTTTACTATTCACTAAAATTCGATTGGGTTGTAATATGGCCGCTTATTATTTTGGATGTTTAAGTAGTTGCTTTACTTTATTACATAACTGATGAACTCATGAACTGTCAAGCAAATCAGTTAAAGATAACGTTTTCAGAATAAGTACTCGTAGGCGTTTTCAAAAATGTTATTATCGGGTAACAAAATTTCCTAAGTTATTGATGACTCTAATGCTTTAAAACCTAAGTGATTAAATGGTTTCAAAGGAAAAAGGAAAAGTTTTCAATTCTATCGTATTTATCAAGCCATCCCATCTAAGTTTTAGCAAACACCATTTTATTACCCCCATAAATTAAAAATTTCCATTGAACTTTTCAAAACGTTTTTACTCCGTGACATACCAGATCCGGTCAAGGCTTGTGGGCCGGGTTTGGGGCGTTACATTTTGGTATCAGAGCCAGGTTCAAAACTCGGCTGTGAGGGCCTAAAGCCTAAAAATGTTTTTCTAGATAGGCTTTTGAAAACCTCTATGAAAATTATTTTGGTTGAACAACATGGCGTCGAGTCTCCGGCACCGATCCGCTCTTGTAAGTATCTTTAATCTATGTGTGAATGATTATCTGTAAAGGGGTAGAAATCGGACGTAGATAGTATAAAGTATATGAACTTTAGGACTAGTTTACCCCAACAATTGCATAAGATTTTAATTGCATTAATAAACAAACCTATGACTAAGTCGCCGAGTTAGGGTGTGGTAATCCTTGTACGCATGTCTAGGATTGGATCCTAAGAGCTTGGTATTTAAGCGGTCCTAGTGACTCACCTCCTCTTCATGAATCCTACTTGGTGCGTAGCTTCTGTTCACCCTAACCGTGAGGACTTGTTCGTGGGCTAAACCCTATTATTAAAACCCGAAAGGGAATTAGCCGCGTTTTGATAAAAACTCTAGTTTTAAAGACTTCCCTCAAACTTGTGAGATTTATATTACAAAATTCTCTTGATATAGGGACATTTTAAAATACCCTTAGTGGTAAATTACAAAAATACCCCTAGTTTTAAAATCTACTAAGCTACCCCAAAATTTTAACAAAATTTTCTTATTTTACCATACCCAAAATCCCTAATTTGCAAAATATCAAAAATGTCGTGATTTTGGAAAATTACTTAAACCGCTTCTAATTTGTAAATTACCAAAATAACCCTGATTTTTAAAGTTTTTGCAACACTACTAATTTGGGAAGACAATTTCTCAAAAAGAACCCCAAGTTTTGCAAATTTTTAATTTTCCCTTGATTTATCAAGATTTACAAACTTACTTTGTTTTATTACCAAAATACCTCTGTAGGGTAAATGACTAAAGTACCCCTGTGTTAGAATTGGACAAAAGGGGGATGGAATAAGGGAATATGTATCTTCGAATTACAATAGAAGACTTGAAACTTGTTTGATCGAAAGAACAACTTCTTAACTTTGCCCATAAAAGTTTTTTGCTAATAATCAGTGGAACATCGGCTAACTCATAAAACTTTTTAAAATAGATTGCGCTATAAGAAATGAGCTCTAGAGGTCGCGGCCGTCGGGGACGCCGTAGAGGACGGATGGCCATGACAGAGCCAGTTAGGTCGGGCCAAGGATCGGATAATGAGATACCACCTCCACCACCATCCCCAACTTTTAGTGTTGGACATCAGGATCAGACGGGGGGTGAGTCGGTATCGCAGGCTATGCTGCGTGTTTTAGAAATGATGGCTGAGACCAGTAGAGGTACAGGAGTTCGGAAGTCTGTATCTGAGCGTCTCCGATCCAACGGAGCTGAAGTATTTCGGGGTGTGTCAGGTGTCGCACCTAGTACAGCCGAATATTGGTTAGAATCGACCGAGAGGATCATGGATGATCTCGATTTAACAAATGAGGAGAAGTTTGAAAGGAGCAGCGGTGTCGCTCCTAAAAGATGAGTCATACCGATGTGGTGGCTCACGGTTCGAGATGGTGCTACAAAGAGATGACCTTACTTGGGAATACTTCAAAGCTACTTATCGGAAGAAGTATGTGGGCACCAAATACACCGATACTCGTGAGGAAAGCTTTTACGGGGTGGTACAAGGAAATAAGTCGGATCTCGAGTATGAGGTCAATTCTCGAGTGAGCCCGTTATGCTCGGGAGTTGTGTCAATCGAGCATGATCGTTGCGTCCGCTTTGAAAGACGGACTTAGGGATGACTTAAGGTCGTTGATTGCTCCACAACAGTGCGTGAGTTTGCTTTGCTCGATAGAAAAGGCTAAGGTAGCCAGAAAGGTCCGGAGTCCGTGAGGCGAGCTATGATAGGAGCAAGCGAGAAAAGAGGTGTTGGGTTGTCTCGGATCGGAAATAATGCACAAAAAGGGCTAGGCAGAGTGGGCGAATCAGCCGGAAGGCCCATGGCTTCTAATCGAGACCGCCTCGTGTAATCGTTGTGGGAAGTCACATTGGGAGGTTGTTGGACCGGTGAGAGGGGTTGCTTTGAATGTGGATCTTTGGATCATCGTGTAAGGGATTGTCCTCGGAAGATGGCAAGGAATCACCGGAGGGTCGTAATCGTGCTCGGCCAAGAAATGTGGGACCACCGCAGAGGGTCGTGGTAATGGTAGAGAGGCAATGGTCCTAATCGAGGTCGCGGAATTCGAGGCGCAGGTGCAGGCAACACAGAGGCTAGGCGGCTGGCTTAGTCTCACGCAAATGAGGCGTCGCGAGAAGGGTGGCGACGCGGGATGTCATCACCGTGCGTTCCTAATATTTGGTCTTCCATATGTTGCATTAATTGATGTGGGTTCGACGCATTCATACGTTGCTAGTAGTGTGGGTAGAGATTTTGAACTTGGATTTTGAGATCGCTTTTAGGAGATGACCGTAATTAGCCTCTAGACACACTGTGGTAGTGAACAAGCTATATAGAGAAATACCCCTAGAACTCCAAGGGGTAGTGTTTGTGGCTGATCTGATAGAACTGCCGTTTGGGAGTTCGATCTAATTCTTGGAATGGACTGGCTGGTTAAGTATCAGGCAAGGTTGGATTGCGCCGCTAAGCGCATGGTTCTAAAGACGGCTAAGGGTGATGAAGTGGTCATGATAGGTAACGGAAGAGATTATCTATCCAATGTAGTGTCTGCCTTGAAGGCCGAGAAAATGATCAGAAAAGGTTGTGAGGCGTTGTTGGTTCGAATTTATGCCTTGGAGGCTAAGGAGTCAGTAGTTGAGAAGGTCCAAACTGTAAGGGAATTCACTGATGTGTTTCGAGAAGAACTCCCGGGTCCGCCTCCGATCGGGAAGTTGAGTTTGGTATAGACTTGTTGCCCTAACACACGTGTCTATAGCACCCTATCGAATGGCACCAAAGGAGTTGGTGGAGCCGGAAGGCTCAAATTCGTGAACTCTTGGATAGAGGTTCATTCGACCTAGTATATCTCAAGTGGGGAGCACCATGTTGTTTGTCAAGAAGAAAGACGGGTCAATGCGGATGTGTATCGACTACCGTCAGCTAAACAAGTTGACGATCAAAAACAAATATCCGTTGCCTCGGATTGATAACTGTTTGATCAACCAAGGGGTGCATCGGTGTTCTCGAAGATAGATCTTAGGTCGGGCTATCATCAACTTAAGGTGAAGGAGGTCGATGTGCACAAGACGGCATTTCGTACTTGTATGGGCATTACGAGTTCTTAGTGATGCCGTTTGGGTTGACCAACGCGCGGCAAAGATTCATGAACTTAATGAATAGGGTGTTTCAAAGAATACTTAGATCAATTTGTCGTGGTGTTTATAGATCGACATATTGGTTTACTCAAAGACGGAGGAGGAGCATGATAGGCATTTGCGCATAGTTCTACAAGTACTGAGGGAGGAGCAGTTGTATGCCAAATTCAGTGAGTGCGAATTTTGGCTTAGGGAGGTGACTTTCTTGGGTCACGTGGTGTCAGCTGAAGGGATTAGAGTGGACCCCCGCAAGGTTGAAGCGGTGTTGGATTGGAAACCGCCTAGGTCGCGGGCGTAAATTTAAAGTTTTACTGGTCCGCCGGTACTATCGAAGATTCATGGAAGGATTCTCTTTAATTGCAGCGCCGTTGACTAAGTTATTAAGAAAAGGAGTCCCATTTGTCTGGTCAGAGAAACAGCAAGAAAGTTTTGATAAGCTAAGAAAGATTCTCGACGGAAGCTCCAGGTGTTACAACTTTCGAGGCGGGAAATTGTTCACGCTTTATTGTGATCGTCCCATAATGGTTTGGGATGTGTGTTGATGCAGAGGAAGGAAGGTAGTGGCCTATGCATCACGTCGGCTAAGACCGCATGAGGTTAACTATCCTACTCATGACTTGGAGTTAGCGGCGGTAGTCTTTGCTTTGAAAATATGGAGGCACTACTTGTACGGGAGAAATCGATAGTCTACACGGATCACAAAAGTTTGAGGTATCTCTTGACTCGTAAGGACTTAAATTTGAGGCAATAGTGGATGGATTGAATCTGTTGAAGGACTACGATCGCTCAATTGAGTACCATCCAGCGAGGCTAACGTGGTGGCTGATGCGTTGAGTGAAAAGGTTGTGACAGACTTAAGAGGCGATGTTTGCTCGTCTCGATCTATCTGACGATGGAAGTCTTTTGGCGCAATTGCAAGTTAAGCCAACTCGATCGAGGAGATTAAGGAAAAGCAATTAGGGGATGACAGTTTAAATGCACGGAGGTTGCAAGTTCAAGATGGTGGTTTGGAAGGGTATAGCTTGACTGGTGATGGTGTGTTGTGTTTTCAAGGGCGACCTTGTATACCGACTGATGTGGGATTGAGGCAAAGAATTCTTCAGGATGCACATTGCAGCCCATACGCTATGCATCCTGGAGGTAGCAAGATGTATGGAGATTTACTGAGCGCTTACGGTGGCTGTGGTTGAAGCGTGAGGTAACTGAATTCGTGGGAAGGTGTCTCACGTGTCAGCGAGTAAAGGCTGAACATCAGTTGCCATCAGGGTTACTTCAACTAGTGAAGATTCCTCAGTGGAAGTGGGAGAGGATCACTATGGACTTCGTCAGTGGGCTACCCCTCACGCCCAGCAAGAAGGACGCAGTTTGGGTGATTGTGGACGGTCTGACCAAGTCAGCTCACTTCATATCGGTAAGGGTGGATTACTCACTTCAGAAGTTAGCTAAGTTGTATATGGCGGAAATAGTGAGGTTGCACGGTGTGCCAGCATCGATCATCTCAGACAGAAATCCCAGATTTACGTCGAGGTTTTGGAGAGCGCTACATCAGGCTTTGGGTACACGGTTGGATTTTAGTACAGCTTTTCATCCACAGTCTGACGGGCAGTCGAAAAGGGTTATCCAGATTTTAGAGGACATATTAAGAGGCTGCGTTTTAGACTTCAGAGGTAGTTGGAAAGAGTTTTTGCCATTAGCTGAGTTCGCATACAACAATAGTTATCAGGCAAGCGTTAAGATGGCACCATATGAAGCGTTGTATAGTAGAAGGTGTCGCACACCTACTTGTTGGACAGAGTTGGATGAGCGACGGATGTTAGGACCGGAATTGGTTGCGGCCGAGGATAAGGTGAAGAAGATCCAAGCTCGGTTGAAGGAAGCCTCGGATAGGCAGAAGTCTTATGCCGATCTCAAGCGGAGGGATATAGAGTTTGCCGTAGGAGACAAAGTCTTTCTGAAGGTCTCGCCATGGAAGAAAGTGTTAAGATTTGGAAAAAAAAGGCAAATTAAGTCCAAGGTTCATTGGACCGTTTAAGGTGTTGAGACGAGTGGGACCAGTAGCTTATCGGCTCGAGTTGCCAGCAGAACTGAGTCAGATTCACGATGTGTTCCATGTCTCCATGCTTAGACGCTAATGGTTCGATCCATCACACGTCTTGGCAATTGAGGAAGTTGAGGTGAGTCCAGATTTGACGGTGGAAGAGGAACCTGTGCAGATCCTAGATCGGGATATAAAAGTTTTGTGTAGGAAGTCAGTTCCTTTAGTGAAGGTCCTATGGCGGAATCATGGCGTGGAGGAAGCTACGTGGGAGCCCGAGGATGTAATGCGGCAGCAATACCCCCAACTCTTCTGATCTAGGTAATTTCGGGGACGAAATTATTTTTAAAAGTGGACTGTAACATCCCGAATTAGGGGTTGTTTGCAAATATTTTAATTGCATGTGTTGCTGAATAATTGTTATGGTTGTTTTTGGTCTAGACATAACCCCTGTCGAGTCTGGATTTAGCCTTAAAATTTTCTTTTAGGGCTTGAGAAAGAAAAAACTAAGTGAGGAAGCCTTATATATATTTTTTGGGGCGAATTATGACATAAGTCGGTGAGTGGCGGTGTGGCTTGAGGTGTTAGGGTGCAAAGGAGTGCGGGGAGAAGAGGTTCGAGCCACATGGGAGTGTTTTATCATTTTGGGTTTTGGCGCCTAAAAGAAAGGGCTAACTAAGAAGGTATTAAAAGGAATTTGAGAGCATTCTTGGACATGAAAGTCAAGTAGTAAAGTGGCGCGGTTGTAGTTGGGGAATCGGCATTGAGGACCGGTGTTCGAGTCCTGCTGAGAAGCAAGCAAGCACGTTTTAATTTTTTTGCTTTAGCGCTAAAGTATTAGGGCTAGCGAAGTATAATTTAAAAGAAATTTGCAACGCGATTTTGACATGAAAGTTAAGGTGGCGAGTGGTCGAGGCTTGGAGAGGATTGCTTGTGCAGGGTTCAAACCCGATATATCTTTGCAAGGGGGTTTATCCTTTTATTTTTGACTGCGTGAAAAGGTGGCTCTGCGCATGGATTCTAAACGCATGAAGGCATCTTTGCCGTGGTTGTCTTTGAAAGTATGGGCATTAACCATTAGTTTTGTTATTATATATTATTATTATTATTATTATTATTATTTATTTAATGATGGTGTATGGTAAGATTCTTACCATTATTTTATTAGAGCATGGGAGAAATTTGTTTGTTCCTATGGTGATGGGCATATCTATTAAACCATTTTTATTATTTCAATGGTGATGGGAGAGAATAAACAATGTTTTGGTAAATGATGATGGAAGTTATCTTGATGAAGAACTAGTGGCCGCCAAGGGTCTTTTGGAGGGTAAAATTCGGTCATTTAGGAGACTAAATGCTTACATTCTATTTGGGTTTTGAATAGGTGAAATAGGAATAAAATAGAAGTGTTAATAGGGTGTTGCTAAGTAGGAAAATGGTGGTGATTGTGAGGCTCTTGTCTATGTGCATGTTTGGCTTTGAGTAGAGTAAGAGGGTGCCGAAATTTCCTTGGCCTTGTTCTCCTTCCTTTCAACTTGTTCTTGGCCAAAACTCATGACATCGTTTTGTTTTCTTTACTTGTGAAGGCCGAATATTTTGGTAAGTATTTCTCAATTTTCGATTTCTTACATTACTTGGGAGTGTCGAAAACATGAGTGAGATTCTTATGAGATCGGCCTAAGGGGGTATAGGCCATATTAATTTGTAAATGTTTGCTTGTGTAGCCGACACCAAGGAGTACTTTGGATTTTGATTCTTCAGAGGATCTCAACAAATCAAACAATAACTTGGGATTTCGGTAAGCTTAGAAATAGTTAAGAATTTCGGCCAAAGGCCATTCTTGGTATTCTTGAGTAACCGATTTATGCACTATGTTTTTAGGAGGACTAATCGGCTAGGAATCAAGTTCCGGGTTTTCAAATCACGTTGGTTCGTGCTAATCAAGGTTCGCCTAAGGCCCTATTACATTATAATATGATCGATCCTTTAGATTTGTTAGTTAATCAAATGAGACCCCTAAATACTGATCTATGATGGCCGAATATAGGAGCATTACGAGGACAAGTTCGGGACTTTTGTAATATCGAATAGACACGGGATTGCTAGTTAAATCTTCGATTAAATAGGTGTGTAGCTCTTACACACTTTATTAGTATAAACTGTTATTTGATAATATTATAACCTCTCATGTGGTAACTTTGCCTAGTGGGCATAAGCTTGGTTTTCGGGTAAGTCCCTATTACTCGATTCACGATATATATTGTATATGCCATCATATGTTTGTGAAATGCTATGCTATATACGATTGCATGATATATGGGATCATGATACTTGTGATGTGAGCATGATGATGGTGGGATTGATGAGAGGAGTAATATTCGTGTCGACGGACACCGTGTTTTGGTAACACATTGTGACTACGGTCACCGGAGGTTTGGTACCTCCGGAGGTTTGGCACCTCATAACGCCTCGTCCACGTCAGCTTAGTACCACCGTGGGTTGGCCCCACATTTGAGATATGGGATCGATGCCAGTGATTTGGTATCACACGATGGGTTGGCCCCATCATTTGATTGTGACTTCGGGTCACCAGTGGTTTGGCACCACCAGTGGTTTGGCACCACACGTATTGACGGATATCGTGACTTTAAGTCACCAGTGGTTTGGCACCACATGTAGTGACGGATATCGTGACTTTAAGTCACCAGTGGTTTGGCACCACCAGTGGTTTGGTACCATACGGGGTAGAAAAGGAGCATGGATGGCTAGGTTGGGTTGCATAATTGCATGTCATACTAATATCTTGTGTATGAGTGGTATTTTCGGGTTGGGGATTTATACATCGAGTCTTGGTGACTCACCCTTCCCATATCATCTTGCGGTGAGTGAGTAGAGCGCGATGATGCGAGCCGGGGAGCTCGAGGCGGCCATGTTTGTTTTGTGGACTTGAAATTTTTTTGCCCCCGCTTTAAGTTTACTATTCACTAAAATTCGATTGGGTTGTAATATGGCGCTTATTATTTTGGATGTTTAAGTAGTTGCTTTACTTTATTACATAACTGATGAACTCATGAACTGTCAAGCAAATCGGTTAAAGATAACGTTTTCAAAATAAGTACTCGTAGGCGTTTTCAAAAATGTTATTATCGGGTAACAAAATTTCCTAAGTTATTGATGACTCTAATGCTTTAAAACCTAAGTGATTAAATGGTTTCAAAGGAAAAAGGAAAAGTTTTCAACTCTATCGTATTTATCAAGCCATCCCATCTAAGTTTTAGCAAACACCATTTTATTACCCCCATAAATTGAAAATTTCCATTGAACTTTTCAAAACGTTTTTACTCCGTGACATACCAGATCCGGTCAAGGCTTGTGGGCCGGGTTTGGGGCGTTACAGGTGGGGTGCTTGGATTGTCATCTCTCTTCGCGTCAAAAGGTTCAATATATTCCTAAGTAAGTAAATAAATAATAATAATAATAATAATAATAATAATAATAATAATAAAGAAAAGAAAAAGAAAAAAAAAGAAGAAAGAAAAAAAAGAAAAAAAATAGTATTAATAAAATTGCAGTTGGGGACTAAATGATGAAATAAATAGAGTATCTTTGTAGGTTTGGTAATTTACCTAAATAGCATGAAATAATTCAAGACAATTTTAATTTTTGTGTGTTAATTAGAATACTTTTTCTGTTTTACTTAAAGCAAGCTTAGAAGTTCTCTTTATTTTTCATATGCTTTTTTAATTGATTTTTATAAAACTTTGGAGTAGAATTTCTTTCAGGATCTAATTTTCACAGTGGATAGGAATCATACTTGAGGGCAAGCATGGGCTAAGTAGGGGGAATTTGATAATACTCTAGAACGTCATATTTTATGTGCTAATTGCATATTTATTTTGACTATGATTCTACTAATTTGGGCTATTTATAGTCTTTTATCTTGTAGGGACTAAATTGAAGGCAAAAGTAAAATTAAGGGCCAAAAGCGTGAATTTAGAGATAAAATGGGCCAATGTGCGACACAGGGAAAAGTTGGTGCCAAAAGTGCAAACATAGAGGACACAAGGGTTGAAATGCAAAAAGAAGAGATTTTATTCTATCAAACTTTATTTTAATTATATTAGGATAATTAATATTAGGATAATTATTAAAGATTATTTAATTTCTTTATTTGTCTTTGATTATTTGTAATTATCTTTAGGAATTTAAGTAGGACTAGTCTATCTATCTTAGCACTATAAATAGGGGATGAAGTGACTCAAATTAAGGTTCCTCTTTTTCTGAAAACTCTCTCCCCCAAAAGTCTTTTGTTCTTTTTAATAAAATCTTCATTTTTATTATATATTTATTTTCTTTTCCACCACTATCATGAGCCACTAAAACCCATCTAGCCAAAGGTTGCCGAAAGTCCCCAAAAAGGGTTCTTGAGGTTTAGAATCCTCACTTAGATTTCTCAACAGGGTATTCATCGTTTCTTTGCACTACGGGGCTGACGCTTCCGTCCATGTCCCTTAAGAAGCAAGCTTTTCAACGTATGCAAAGGCGGCCGCTTTGTATGTTTTGGAAGGATTGCACAGTCGGTTCGTTAACTTACTGCATCAGAGGTTGGCGAGCTGAAGAGACAAAATGGTGTGGGATTTGCCATTGAGAAACGTTGATCTAGCATAGATGATTCCACAAGAGCGATTGTTGGCTAGAGTCAGGTTCCACCAAATTGAAGTCTAAATCCTTGGAGCTGGTGGTCGTAGGCATCCGCTTCCACTATAACTGGCTTATCCTGATCGAGAAGGGTTACTTAAAAGCCAAGGATTGAACCCAAGGCGGATCGAGGCAACTGGAGGCTGGAATCTCTCCACATAAGAAACTTTCTCTAAACTCTTTTTATTTTCATATTCCTCATTTTAATTTTCGCAATTTATTCTCGTAATTTCAATTCACTTTAAATTCTGGTTTTTTTTGTCCAGATCGTAATTATTAATTCTGTTTTTTATTTTTCTAGGAACGCAAGTTTTCTTGGTCAAGAAATTGTCCAGGATTTCACGAATGAGCATTCGTACAATCCGGTCCCTGAGGATTCGACCCTACTTCCCCGTTACTGTTATTTTTATTATTTTACAAGGAATAGGATATTTTTGGAGCTTTCAACGATGCATCAAAAATTATGCTGATTATAGCGAGAAGCCCTACAATTTTTCCCTATGATTAAGCCTTTAAACTCTGTATGGTATTTATAAGACAACATCTCAGGGTATCCAAAAAGTTTATGCTCATGCTCGCATAAAGATCATCAACTGGCTCCCCAGTTATACTCTAACCCATGATGTCATAATGGTCGTCGACTGAGACCTCTAAATAGACTTACACTTGTGATTGTATAAAGCAAAATCACCCTAAAACCCGAATTTTATAGGATAGATTTCTGAGGTAATGGTCCCATCTCGGCAGGATATATGACATGTGTGTGTTTCAGTGTTGGAAAAAATCCCAGTTTGAAAATAGATTTATTGAACAACGGAAAATTAAAGTTTTGAAAAATCGATCCGATTTGTGATATTTTTAGAAATAAACCTTAACCGAATTCGTACCTATGTTTTTAGCTTAGCAAATGTTTATTGTTCCCGGCTTTCAACAAAACGATCTTCTCTGCTACTCTCTTACAACGAACTATTTTGAGTGTGGGCTCGAACTAATTGAATTGAAACATAAAAATAGAAAAAGTTTTCACTTCTTTTGGGGTAAAAACGAAAATTCTCTCTTCTTAATAGAAATTGATAGAATTGTTATTCTAGAAAAAATATATGTAATAGTTGAGAATAGATTCTCTCTATTTTTTGGCAAAATAACAATCTCTCAAAGTTGTGTTAATAGCTTTACCGGTGTCATCTATTTATAGGAAGAGAAGGTAGAACCTTTGTTGAGTTGTAGTGGTTTGTTTCAAATACAAAAACAACATCCTACTTAGAATAAGACTAAGGTGGATGACACACCCTAGTATTCCTACTAGGGTTGCTGCCCCATTTATGTTCATAAAGGGTTTTTGGGCCTCTCTCACATCGGGTCCAATTACAAGTACTTTCTAGGCCTCTTTTACCCAGTACTTTGTAATGTGATCCAACACAATTAAGTTTTTCTATTTTCCAAAATAAACTTTAATATTTATATATAAAACAATTTTCTCATCCCTATTTTACACTCAACAAATTTTGACAATTTTACCCTTGGTAAAACTTTGACGATTTTTCCCTAGTAAAATATCGAGAAAATGTGATAAATATTTCAAAACTAAACATGTTCACTATGACCGAATGATTTATTTTAATTTTCGGGCTTCATAATAGTCTAAAAACATAAATTTATTCTTCTGATCATTTTTTAAGTAATCCATATAGGATTGTAAAAAGATAATTTTCATTTCCATTTCCATTTTTAGAAATCATAATTTCCATTTCCATTTCCATTTTTAGAAATCATAATTTTTATTTTCATTTCCATTTTTAGAAATCTACATTCATTTTTAAATGATTCCATGTCTTCATTTTGGAGAAAACCATAATCATTCCTGAATGTTTTCCATTTCTCTTTTTCTATTCATTCCATTTATTTTTATTCAAACAAGCAATTCATCTCTAGTTTCAACGAGCTAGTGGAGAGACCGGTTGGACATATGTAATTGAAGATGGAATGGTTTATAATTAAGTTCTAGCTTTTAGCCTAGTAATTATAAACTCATTTAGTCATGAAGTCATTCCACTATGGTATCGTCTAATGACCTTTTCATAAGTGTGTTACCCTCATAAGATATCCTTGACTTTTTTGGGATAATATTCGTTCACCCAATATGATCCTATTTTATCTCATGGTAATCATACATCTTTCCTCATAAAAATTCAATCACTATCAAATAGTGATTAAGTCATCCATCACAAAGATGGACGACCCGTGGCGACATTTACTTTTCATCAACAATGTAATGTCAATGAGAAGATACCATTTACCCATGTTTGGCTATGAATTTCACTATTGTGAATGACGCTACATACTATAGAAGTCGTACACCCAACGCATCAGCTTTCAATTCCTTATTTATTTGAACTCGGGCTATGTAACACCCCTAACCCGTCTCCGTTATTGGATTAGGGTTACGGAATGTTATCAAGCAAAACAAAACATTTGAATTCATTTCAAAATAGTTATGCAAATAAATCAAAAACATATAGCAAACAAATCAATTTGTGATATAAATACACTTATGAGCCTTCAATCAGGCTTATGGGACCCTAAAAATAGTTTGAGAACAATTTGGGTTCAAATCGAAACAAATAAGAAAATTACTGAAAAACTTGAAAATTTGTAAAACATGGGTCACAGTCACACGGCCGTGTGACATAGCCTAGACTGTGTGAAGATTTAAAGTTAGGACACATAGCTGTGTCCCAGCCCGTGTGCTTGCCTATGTCAGTATTCGAAATAGGGTCACACGGCAATGTGGATACTACACCTAGAAATAATAAATACATACAGTCGTGTAAGGTGGTGTAAGGTGACTGTGTGTGGCACGCGGTCGTGTGATAGCCTGTTTCCCTGGCCATGTGCTCCATTTTTAACCCCTAATTCAAGCTAATTCATTCACCATTCCTTTCACAACAAGGCATGCCATCTCTAGTTCATTTCCATGGTTCAAAAACACATTCAAGACACCAATTACATGCCAAAATTTCATCCATCCTATCGCTAACCAATATGCCGTTCAAAGGCACCACGATTAAATATCGTTCACTCAAATAACCAAACTAAAAATGTACTAACATTGGTCATCTATCCATACTCAAACCATCAACCAAATTGACCAAATATAAATACTCATATCAAGTTACCGTTCTAAGCATCATGACCTAATTCTTAACATCAAGGATTACCAAACCAGAACACTTCAAACTTACACATTCAAAATCAACCATTTTACTAGAAATACCATTATAGCATAACATTAACATATTCACAACAAAACACCTATATACATGCCACATCCGAAGATGAAATCCAAAAGCTACCAAAATGGCTGGATAGTGTGAGCTCCAAATCAATCCGTCCAGTCAGTCCGCAACCTTAACAACTACAAAAGAACACAAATGAAACAAGTAAGCTAAATAAGCTTAGTAAGCTCATAGTTTAAACATCAAACTAACTTACCTTATTCAAAATAAATACTCAAAGAAATAATTTACAATTCCTAACAACCAAATACAAGTTCACAAACCACATTAGTTTTTGCTCACATATCCAAATATATCATGATAATCTCTTCTCAAATAACTTACCATTACCATAAACTACATTTCATCAATGTAATTGTCCACACATATATAAACAAATGGTTTATTGTAACATTTTTCACTTACTAATACCATGAATATGCATGAACATTTAAGCACATAATTAAACTGTAATTCAATTAACATTTAGCTCGATGAACTAACTAACTCAACATGGATGCTTAGGTAACTACACCACACTAGAGGCATCACAGATGCGTAATAGAGGCACCGAAGTGCAAACCCACAAGCGCGCATATTGACCCTAATGGCATGCCAATCGTATCCTAAGTGTTTACTACGTTCAACCGGGCATTATACGTAAATTCGCTACCTTTTGTACATATTCACCATTAAGAGGCACTTCATCATTTCCATAAACTTAGTATAATTCAATGTGTTAATATCAATAATGTGCAATCACAAGAATTGCTACCATCAACTATTCATTTTCATACGTACTCAATTGCAAGAATCGGTATTATATAAATAACTAATGAAATTTCATATATATATATATATATACACACAACTAACTAGAAACCAATGACATAATAACAAGAAATTTACATCTACGTATCAAAACACTATGGACTTACCTACGATCACTTCCAGTTAAAATACAAGGACTACTCCGTAATTTTCCCCTTTCTCAGTTATTGTCTTTTTGACTTGGGTCTTGGTCTATATAATAATTAAATTCAATTTATTACATTCACATACATTTCAAATTCAATTCAATGCATTAGATCCTTAAGTTTTCATTATTTACATATTTTCCCTGAACTTTTACAATTTTCATAATTTAGTCCCTAAACCCAAAATTTCAAATTTAACAAAATTTTACAACTTCTCATGCTAACCGAATTTTTACCCCTCCATTTATAGCCCATATTTATTCTAAATTCTCAAAAATTCCCTATCAATTTTAATATTCAATCAATTTAATCCTTTAACCAAAAACTAACAAAAATTACTTAACAATTTATTCACGATCAACAACCAATACTTTAAATCCATCCTATAACATCATGAGCAACAAGAATTCATCAATGGTGAAATTTAAAATTCTTAAGAGTTTCAAAAATGAAGCTATGGGTTAATTGGACCTAGTTGCAAATATTTCAAAAATACAAAAATTACAAGAAATAAGCTCAAAATGAACTTACATGCAAAGGAGACTTTTATCGAACCCTACAAGCTTCTTCAATGGTGAGTCCTTTTTAATTCTCAGTGGTGACCCTTTTGGAAGATGATAATATGTTTTATTTATTTTCCTTAGTTTATCTTTATTAAATTACAACTTTAACCTTATAATAAACTTATAATTTAACAATTAAAAGACCTTGAACCATCCATTTACATTCACTGTGGTCTAATTACTATATAAGTCCTCCGTCCTTTAATGATTAAACCACATAATCCCTACAAATCAATTATGACTATATTTTCTATCTTTTGCAATTTAGTCTTTTTTCTTAATTAACTAGGTAAACATTAAAATTTCTTCACCAAAATTTAATATGACTCTAATGTAACTCCATAGACATTAATTAAATAATAAAATATGAACTCACTTTTCGGAATTGTGGTCCCAAAACCACCGCTTCCGACACCACTAAAAAATGAGATATTACAGGCTTTTACTTACATCAAAGTGAATGAGTCACGCATACATAGCGTTCCATCTTTTCAGGATTTAGGTATGTCACACTATGAATGTCACAAGTGAATAAATCCGTAAATGAATTTAGGATCTATTCTTCTTAAGTCATGTCTGTTGTACTATCAACCTAGTCAGTCACATCTATGTCTCTATCTTCTGGGTGCCATTCACTCTGATGCCCAAGACAAGGCATCTCCCCAATTGGATTTGATAGATGACATATTATTCTTTTAATTTATTTTCTCATTTCCGATTAGAGTAAGAAATTTTGAGATTCGTCTACATTAATAAGCTAACTTTTTTTACTATGATATGACCATGTAATACCACTTAGTATTAGTTAAACTTTTAGACAACCAATGAGCAATATTTGCATCCATTTTTCTTTACATGCAAAAATCTTGTGAGGAAAATTATACAAAATATATTAATGTAATTAATGAATTTGTTTTATTAACCAATCTGTTCAAAAAAATTACAAGTTTACAAATGAATATACTACACTCAGGGCACCAAATCCAACACCAAGATGGTTGCATCTGATGTTAAATGTCACGAAAACAACCATATGATGTCGAAAAATCGGCTTGAGGAGGCCAATTCAGCAACCAAGGGTGTTTTTTGTCTGAACAACCTTAATTAACACGTTTAACAGTCAGTAATTGACCGAATATGTTCATCTAACAACACTACTATAAATATTAGTGCTCAAAACTTAATTAGTGGGCTTCTTTTGATTATTAAATTTTCTCCTTCTTTGATTTAGGGTTTTTATTTTAGTTTTTCTATTCAAACAATTTTCTTTTTCAATTGAAGTTGCATTTTCAGTTCTTTTTACAACTTTACTTATTTACTTTCATTTCTGCCTTAATCAAATCGGAATCAAGTTCTATTCGAAAGGTTTCACAGATCAATATTCACCAAATAATTTTAGATTTAGATTTATTTTCTCTTGTTTTTACATTTTATTTTGAGTGTTTAAAATTTGATTAGGGAAAATTACATCTAGAATGACAATGAACTAAGAACCCTAGAAAGATTGACAAACGAAAGTGGAAGTGATTGACCAAGGGTTAAAGGTTTCCCTTGTTTTTGTTGGCATAGGTTAAGCGAGATTAAACCTTAAGATTGACGACCCTATGAAGTAACTTAGGTAGATAAGGCCGAAAGGATAGTCTATTTAGCACCACTTAATCTATCCCAATTTAAGCTATGAGGTCAAAAGATAAGTATGTTAAATCAAATCAATTAGTTTAGTTATAGGTCGAAAGGTTTTATCTAAGTTCACCATTAGCTAATTTTTTAAAACCTTAATCTGAAGTTAATCATGAACACAAATGCGAGTTGATCTTCTATTTGCTTAAATTGATTGAAATTTGAATGTTTTAGTTTAGTAATTATTTTTATGCTCTTTACCTTTTATTGTTTCCTCAATCATAATATAATTAGTACATAATTACTATTTAAACATGGTAGTGTGTGATGTGCAAGTTAGTTTAGACAAAACTTCCTTGGATATGATCCTTGGAATACTACCTTATGTTCCGTTGTAACACTTTCTATATTATAGTTTGACATGTATACTTGCAGATACTGCACTTTATATTTATATCTTTAATTTCATATTTAGAAGCCCTAGTGCACGTACGTAGGGGCGTGGTCAGAATGTGACAGACCAAATTTGACCCAAACCGGAATGGTGGTTTTGGGACCACAAATCCGAGCCCGAGAAATGTTCTAATAATTTATTTCATGTCTATTATATGTGAATGACAATGTGTGAAAGTTTCGTAGAAAAATTTTATCGTTTAAGTGCTTAATTTGATAAAAAGGATTTAATCGAGAAAAGCGTAAAAGTTGTATGCTAGAGAGTAAGGTACTAATTTGATTGTGGCTTTTTAAGTGGGTGTACTAAAAGGGCAATTAGCCCATGTACAACAAGGGAAATGGCAATGGGCCTTTCTAATTTCAAATTATATGTTATTTTAGCCTATTATATGTTATGTTAATATATTAGTAAATAAGGTAAATTATATGTGTTAATATAACATTAAATAATGAAAATAAGTGGGAAGAAAGAGAACATACCTTGTTCTTCTTCCTTGGCGAATGTAGGAGCTAGAAACTCCATGGTTGAAGCTTGATTTTCGGCTAGATAAGAAGCTTGATTAAGGTATGGTCGGTTTTCGGTTTTTGATAATTTTTACGTTTTTGAGATCGTTGCTTCGTGTATTACCCGACCCATGTCTAAATTTTTGAAAATACTATGTATATAGGATTCGGCCATTAACATGCTTGGATAGTTTTGATGATTGATGGTCTTAGATTAAATGTATGTTAAAGATTTACAAGTTTTGTATTGGAGTTTTTGGTGATTTTGAGTATATAGGGCTAAATTGAAAAGAATAAAATTGTGAAGGATTAAAATGTCAAATAGATGAAATGCATGGACACCCATGGCTATGGGGAAGGTTCGGCCTAGCTATAGTGTTAGGAAATTTTGCATATTTTGAGTTTTGTGTAAATTGGACCAAATTGTAAAAATGGAAAACATTAGGGGCAAAATTGTAAATTGCCCATTTGTGTGTTTTGGGACTAAATTGAGATGAAATGCAATTAAATGAGCTAAATTTTAATGTGTTTTAGATCAAGAGCAAAGAAAAACTAATTAGACCGGGAAAGAGCGAAGGTTCTCGAATAAGCCAGATCTGCACTGACTATCAACAACCGAGGTAAGTCCTTAAGTTAATACATGTCAAGGGACTAATTTGAATCTATTAAAAGTTGAAATTTTACATTTTTAGGATAGAAATGTGGAAATTGCCGAATGTGAATTATGGTAGTGAATTTGAAATTGTTTTGTTATATGTGAAGTGATCAAGTATGTTTGATTAGATATTCGAAAGGAATATGAAATAAAAATTTGATAAATTTTAGTATCCATTTACCTTATGACCGAATGTATATTGACATATTTGGTTGATGAATTATGTTGAGTAAGTGATTGGAATTGTTGGGAATGTTTAACTTTGTATTGACACGACCGGGCTTTTACGCCTAGCGGGCCTTGTGCCGTGATTTAAATCGGGCTTTTAAGCCTAGCGCGGCCTTGTCTTGTGCCTGTTACTTATCGGGCTTTTACGCCTAGCGTGCCTTGTGCGGTGTTACTTATCGGGCTTTTACGCCTAGCGGTCTTGTGCCGTGTTACTTATCGGGCTTTTACGCCTAGCGTGCTTGATGCCTGGTGATGTATTTTACAAAATAGAAACCAAATTTATGTTCAAGGCGAATTAAAGCAAACTTATCGAGTTAACGGCTCGGTGAGTATGTGAAGTAGGAATGAATTTCTTACTTATATAAGACAAGGAAAATCAGTAATTTATTACAAATGGCATGTGTTACGAGTGTGGAATATATACACATATATATATGGTTATAATATGTGTTCTCGGCTTTACTAATGAATGATATGATTGTTGTATCTTGGTCTTCTAATATGAAGATACATGACTAGGCATATTCGGCCACATGAGTAGTTGTGTAATTGATGCCATGTTATAGTAATTGACATTTAAGTATATAAATGCATGTACCTATGATTATACGATGACATTTTGGGTTTCGAAAGGTTGGTTTATAAACAAGTATTTTGATCATAAGCATGTGGGTGAAGAGATATCGTTTCTACGAATTCATACTTGTTAATATGGGTATGAAAATTAAAGTTTGAAAATAAGTATGAGTACAAGTCCACAAGTTGAATTATAGTAATTTAATTGTTGAAATTCAAATGTTATTTTTATGAAATTAGGACTTACTAAGCTAGCAAGCTTATCGTGTGAAATGTTTCCTCTGTTTTATAGATTAGGTGCAAGCTACAAGCTCGTCGGGATCGTTCGGAAAGTCGCTCACACTATCAATCTACATTTTGGGTACTCTTTCATTTTGGTTTTAAATGAAGGCATATATAGGAAAGACTTGGTCTTTGTTTGATGAAATTTTAAGGTTCATGTATATAATAGCCATGCGAATATGGCTAAATTTTTAGTTAAGTACGCTGTTGTGTCTTGATATGTATGTTGGTTCATGATGGCAATATTTATGCATTCTTAATCAAAGTTTAATCTTTTTTGTTAAGGAAATGTCTGTATACGAAATGAATCCTTGAATTAGGGATGTAGGTAGGTTCGGTTAGAAGCTAGTCTTTCATAAAATGCAACAAAACAGCTTGTAGTAGTAGCAGTGATGTGAGTTAGAAAAAAAAAATCACCAAAAATTTAGGGTATATTGAATTATAAGGTGAATGAGATATGAAATTAAACCTTATTGTGTCTATTTTTACATGAAAGAAACAGAGTAGGCAAAAGATTTATATATTATGAGATAATTAAGTTTTAGTGAGACCTGCTCTGAATGAATTCGTGAGTCACTGTTCTGTTTTGGAAAAATTGTCAAAAATTGTAAAAAAATAATTAAGAAGCATGGTTTATATGTGTAGAACCCTTAATGAGTCTATTTTTCATTGATATAAACAAGAACATTATAGGAAATTTGTGCAATGAGATAACTGTATTTTTGTAGAGATAGGTCAGAATTGTCAAGCAGTGTAATAAGGGTAACTTTGATGAATAAACTGTACTAATTGGCCACATGAAAAATTCTGGAAAAATTATGGTGAAAAGTTATATGAGTCTAGTTTCAAGGACAATTTACGGATCTAAATTTTGAGTTTTGTAACTCGAGTTATGGTCGATTTAGTCAGCATGATGCAGTTGGACAGCTTTAAAATCTTACACCCCGAGTTAATAGTCAAGTCTAGTAATGCCACGTACTCGATTCCGGCAAGGGTTTCGGGTAAGGGGTGTTACATAGAAATTGATCTGCTCTAATTCGGTGTAGCAAACTAAACTAGTTTTCATACTTGAGGAGTTTGAATACAAGAATTTTTATTATGTTTTAGTCAAGTTTTCTTAGTTTAGTTTAAATCCAATAAAAAGTGTCTTTTAAGTCTTTTATTGACCTCAGGGGCCGAATAAGGCCTAAAGGTGAGCTAATGTACTTAGTGAATGTGCAGGAGACCATTCAAAGGTGAAACTCCATACTAGTCGCCGTGTTGCAACACGAGAAGTTTGATGTCGCAAAATAAGGGGTATAATACAAGAATCTCAAGACTATGTTTGGTGTCATGACACAGCCAAGGGATGTCAAGACACACCCCTGAAGTTACCCTGAACTTGAGCATACTACCTTCGGTGTCGTGACATAGGCACTAGGGTGTCGTGTAACAGCCCGATTTTGGGTCTAGTTGGAACAGTTGTTTCGGGACCACAAATCCGACGCAGTAAAATTCATTTTTATTATATTTTTATGGTCCACAATTTTATGGAATGATTTCGTCAAAATTTCATTCGAAAATTTTAACGTTTGGGCACTTGATTTAGTCAAAAGAACTAAATTAAAAAAATGCAAAACTTGAATTCTATATGTTAAAGGTGTCCAATTGCTATGATATTTTAAATTAGAGGTCCTTAAATGGTAATTAAAATATTGTTAAAGTTGGTGGACAAAAATGAACATGGTTTGGTATGTTTTTGAAGTTTTTCATTATGGGCATTTTAGTAATTTGGTAATTAAATGAATTAAAAAGCCAAATTAAAAGCCATTTTAGTACAGGTATGCTCATAAAGTTTATAAGCATTGACTTCATGTAATATCCTAAATTAGGGGTTGTGCGTTGGAGCAAAAATTCATGAGTCGATAGGCCTTAAGTTTTGTTTTGATGTGGGTTATTAAAGCTCGGGGATTAAATGGGAGCATTTTGGAAATTTTGAAAAGTAGGGGGGGTTAAAAATGGAAAATTGGTTAAGGGAGGCCTTAAGTAAAATTTTGTAAAATATTGGACATGAAAGTCCAAGTAGCGAAGTGGCTTCCGTGTGCCACTTAAGGGCCAGCGCCAAAATGGGTCAGGGGTTCGAGTGGCATGGGGCGCATAGTATTTTATTTTGCAAATATGCGCTCTGATGAAGGAAGGCTTTAAAAGAAAATCGAGATGGTTCTTAACACAAAACAGCGCTACCGGGCGAGATGGCAAGGACGTTAGCGCGGCGTGGGAGGCCTTGGCAAGGGCTTGAGTTCGAGTCCCGAAGGCAACGAATTTCGTTTTGTTTTGGAACCAGCAAGGGATGCTCATGAGTAAGGTTTAAAAGAAACGTCATGACGAATTATAGCATGAAAGTCTTGGTAGCGGAAGTGGCGAACGTGAGGGGAAGCTCCTCAGTGTCTCGAGTTCGAGACTTGGGACACTGAATGTTTCTTTTGAGTTTCTTTTTTTTTTGTGTGTGGAATAAATGCCTTGCATGGCACATGCAAGCACGCATCATGACTTAAAAGTTCTTTGCTTATTTGTTTTATGTATATGGGAAGTACGAGCATTGTTCTTTTATTTTATTTTTTTTTATTTGCCTAGAACGACGGGATAATATATATATCTATATATTATCATTTTAGTCTATAATATTATTATTTTTGCAAGGATGAATTTTAGTATTAGGAAGGGGCTGCACGCATGAACAAAGCATCATGGGGTGCTGCTTAATACTATTCCTTTTATTATTATATTTTATTAGTTTTATTATTAATTATTAAAGGAAGCATGGTTTTATTTTATTATTATTATTATTATTTTAACTTTTATCTTGTTATGGTAGGGTTGAAGTTAGCAAAAGGGAGAGTATTGCCGTTGAGAATCAAGGAGCTTTTAATTTTTGTTATTTTTAATTGGAGGCATGGGTTTAAATCATGATTTTTCTATTATTTTGCTTGCTTAGATAGATGAGGAAGTTTATTATTATTATTATATTATGTTTTGGAATGAATAAGGTGATGGAAATTAGTGTTGAATTTAGCAAAAGGAGAAGGGCATGGCCGGCCATGACATAGAAGCTTGGACATTAGTCTTTTATTTATTTTATAATGTATAGAAAATGAGGAGCTATGGGTTGTATTTTAGTTTATTTTTATTATGGATGAATGATGGAATAATGATTATTATTATTATTATTATTATTATTATTATTACTATTATTTTTATTTTTTTATCACTTTTATATGCGTGAGGTATATATATATGGGGATTAGTTTGGTTTTTTATTATTATTTATTTTATTATAAATGGGGATGGGAAAGTTTATATTATTATTATTATTATTATTATTATTATTATTATTATTATTATAGCAAGGTGATGGGAGTGTTCTTACTATATTAGTTTTATTATTATTAATTTATTTCTTTATTGCATGTGTATGGAGAGTTGTTATTAAACATTTTGGAAGCATGGTCGTTAAACCCCTTTTTTTTATTAAATGATAGGAGTGTTTTATTATATTAGTTGAGTATTATAATATGTAAGAAGTATGGGCTAGTTAACTATTTCATATTATTATTTTTGGTGATGGGAGTCATCACATGGGTCTTGGCCTTGGGGAATAGAAGCATGCGGCATAGGGGTTGTAAATATATGGCTGTCGGAAATTTTGGAGTAGTTTAATTATGTTGTTATTAAATTGAAAGGTGATGAAAGAAAGAATAAACAATAAATTGTTATTCCAAAGGTAAGAATGGGTTTTGCTTTGGGAAAGGAGAGCACGTGTAGCATGGAGAGCAGCAAGGTATGGCCGTTGAAACATGCCTTGGGGAGAGCATGGCCGGCCTAGACCTTGGTTCTTAGCTAAGTCTTTGAATTTTGACTCTCTTTTCCCTCCCACTTGAGCATGGCCGAATGTAGTCTATCTAGGGGCCTTCATTCTCGATTTTGATTAGCTAGAGAGGTGACTTTGCCTTATTTGGTTTTCCTTCTTCTCCCATCTTGTCTTGACCGGATATAGAAGATGAGAAGGAGCTTGGCTAAATTGCATGCTTGGAAATTCCTTGTTAGTCGGCCGTGCGTGTAGCATGGAGAACTTGGCCAAGATTCTTGTTTTGCTTTTGATTTTCCTTCCAAATTCTTCATGGCCAAATCTCTTAGATTGTTTTTGGTTCCTTTCCATGTGTGCATGGCCGATTGTGGAGCTCCTCAGTGACCATTATACTCGGTTGTGAGCTTAGCAAGGATGGCCGAATGCTTCTCTATGTCTTCCCTTTTCCCCATTTTGTGCATGGCTGAAGTAGAGACTTAGGGGAGTTAAGTTTTGATTTCGAGGAGCTAGAGAGCTTTTTGGCTAACAATATTGCTTGCATGGCCGATTTTCCTGATTTCCTTTTTGGTGTATATCTCGTTTGGAGTAGAACAAAAAGGAGCAAAATTCATCTCTTCTTCTTTGTCCTTTCCAAACTATTCGTAGCCGAATCATTAAAGGTGAGTAATTGTTGATTTTCGGCCATAATCTATATTTTAGGCTTTGAAAATCAAACAGAATGTTGACCTTGGACTTAAGAGGTGGCCGAATGTGAATAAGGCTTTAATAATGTGCTCTGTTTGTGTGTAGCTAGTGTTAAGAAGCATAAAGGAGCCTATTGGTTTCGACTATTCAAGGAAATGGTAAGCATCATATTCGGCCAAGGGCCTTTGCTCATAGTTTTGTGTAATAGTTGATTCTAACAATATTTTAGTAGGACCTTCGATGACTTCGAGAGCTAATCAACAAGATCGAGTGGTGTTTCGGGATCAAAATAAGCTAGGTAAATGACTTATGGTATTCGGCCTAAGGCCATGTTTTTGGTACTAAGTGTGACCGATTTCGGTTATGTGTTCTAGGAGCAAAACGATAGGAGTAACAAAAGCTTTCGGGATTTTAGTCGATATTAGATTCGATAAGTCAGGATCTCACTATAATCAAAAAGTAGTTAGCGCCGTTTTCTCTTCTTTGTTTATATATGTTATATGTAAATGTATATGTTGTACATGTTAGCTAAATAAGGGCTAAGATATTGGATACCCAAGGTGGGTGATCGTTTAATCAGTGTGTAAACTCCTACACACTTTATTAGTATAAATTGTTATTATGATGATATTTTATAACCTCTCATGTAGTAATTTTGCCTTGTGGGCATGAGCTTGGTTGTCTGGGTAAGCCCCTATTACTCGATCTATGATATATGTTGTGTATGCCATCATATGTTTGTTAAATGTTATGCTATATGCAAATACATGATATACTGGGATCATGATACTTGACATGTGAGCATGATGATGTGGGATAAATGAGTGGAGGGGCGGTGATATTCGTGTCGACGGACACCGTGTTTTGGTAACACATTGTGACTATGGTCACCGAGGTTTGGTACCTCCAGGTTTGGCACCTCATAGCGCCTCGTCCCCGTGGCTTAGTACCACCGTGAGTTGGCCCCACATTTGAGATACGGATCGACGCCGGTGATTTGGTATCACACGATGGGTTGGCCCCATCATTTGATTGTGACTTCGGTCACCGTGTGGTTTGGCACCACCGGTGGTTTTGGCACCACACGTTTTGACGGATATCGTGACTTTAAGTCACCAGTGGTTTGGCACCACACGTATTGACGGATATCGTGACTTTAAGTCACCAGTGGTTTGGCACCACCAGGTGGTTTGGTACCACACGGGTAGAAAAAGGAGTATGGATGGCTAGGTTGGGCTTCATAATTGCATATTCATGTATATGTTTGTTCTGTGGATATGGGCTAAGCCCGTATGTGGGGACATGTGTATTAATTACGTCTCGAGTCTTGGTGACTCACCCTTTCCCTATCTTTTCGGTGAGTCGATCGCGAGAGACGGAGCGGAGAGGACTCGAGGTGGCCATGCTTGTTCCTCGGTTTGAAGTTTTTATTTCGTCAAGATAAGTTTACTATTTGCTAAAATTCGATTGGGTTGTAACATGGCCGCTTATTATTTTATTACTATTCGTATGATTAAGTAGTTTTTACCTTATTTCTAATGAACTTATGAACTGTTAAGCGAATCGGTAAAAGCGACGTTTTCAAAATTAATACTCGTACGCGTTTTCAAAGACGTTACCATCGGGTAGCAAAATTTTACCAAGTTATCAATAACCCCGATACTTCTAAAAATCTAAATAATCAAATGATTTCAAAGGAAAAGAAAAAGTTTTCAACCCCATCGTGTTTATCAAACCAAACTATCTTAGTTTTAGCAAACGTTGTTTTACAAATTCAGCAATATTTTTGGATTTCCAATGTTAACCCGAATCTTTCAAAAAGTTTTTACTCCGTGATATACCAGATTTGGTCAGGGCTTGTGGGCCGGGTTTGGGGTGTTACACTTCATGATATTGTAAGTTCATGCTTTCCACGAGGATGTTATTGTGAAAGCCTTGTGCTTATTAGTTCATGCTTGTGATGTATGAAATACATGGTAAATTCGGTTGATGATCGTGTAATTGGCTTTGGGGCCAAATTGAGTTATGAATAGCATGTTTCATTCACACAATTGTGATTTATCGGTTATGAGAAAAAGGAAAGATTCGCATAATTGCCTATTAAAATGATTATGGAAGTATGAAAAGATATAAGCTTTAAACAATTGAAAGATGTTAAAATATATGCTTGAAAATCGAATACTCATAGTTAATACGCATGTTTATTATGAGGTTTGAAAAGATTTGTTGATTGTGGTAATTAGTTATAATGGAGAGATTACGATTATTAGGCTAAGGTCTATACATGTTAAGTTATGCTTGTAAATTAATAGAGCAAACAATATGACTGAATAAACTATAACTGTGAGTTTTATAGCAATTTGTATTATGATGTGTTTATATTGTTGGACTTGGTACATGATGGGTAAGAGTTGCTTATTATGTTCATACGGACTTACTAAGCTATATATATAGCTTACCCCGTTTCCTTTCCAGTGTCTTATAGGGTTATTGAGCTAGCTTGGGTTGGAAATCACTGGAGATCCTATCACTCTATCAAGCTATCATTTTGGGTATAAATGAATTTAAGTATTTTAAGTCTATGGCATGTATAAGGACTAGGTCAATTTTGTTATATGTGTCATGATTAATTTGGCCATATGTGTTGGCTTGTAGTTATTAATGCCTCATCTTATATATAGCCATGAATGATGGCTTATGCTGATTATAAGTTTATTCGTATGTTAATGCCCTCTTGTGAATGTGAAGTTAGTATGTTTTTAGTGGGCTAAGTATGATGTTTTAAGCATGATAAATGATGGTACAAGAATGACATGTTATTGTCTTGTTTGTGGTTGTTTGGTTGCATTTATATGCTTGAACTTGTGCCATGTTATGTTGTGTAGATGTGTGCAAGTAAGGGTGGCAAAATGGCTTGGTAAATAGCCTTGTTTTTCACCATATGGGTAGACACACGGGTGTGTGTCTAGGCCATGTGTGACACACGGTCTGCCCCAAGGGCATGTGTTCCGGCTGTGTGTCCCCTGCACTTAAATTTTGAAAAACAGAATGTCCAGAATTGAGTAGACGGGTAGAGACACGGGCGTGTGTCTCAGCCGTGTCCACTACACGGCCTAGCACAGGGGCGTGTGGCACAACCGTGTGGCACATGTCAGAGAGCACCCTAATTTGAACACGGTCTAAAGCACGGGCGTGTCCCTTGGGCCACACGGGCGTGTGAGCCCTGCTTCTAGCAAAAATTTTCTAAGTTTTGTAAAAGTTTCCTGAGTTCTTGTTTTAGTCCCAAACCACTTCCAATACATGTTTTGGGCCTCGTAGGCTCGTATTAGGGACTTTATAATTGAGTATTAATGGTTTTAATTTGGACACAAATTTATGACTCAGAATTGTATGTTTACTTGTGATATAAGTTTGGTAATACCTCGAGCTCTGTTCCGGTGTTGAATACGGGTAAGGGATGTTACATTTAGTGGTATCAGAGCTATGGTTTAGTCAATTCTCGGACTAACCTAGCGTATGTGAGAGTCTAGCTATACATGCCATATTACTACTTGTGATAGTGTGATATCTCCCGACTCTGACGAAATTATTTTGTTGAGACAAAGATGTTTTCCAACCGAGCTATTTTCGAAAACGCTGAAAGTGATACTAAGATATTTGAAATAGACTTTGTGATGAGTCGAAACTTGGAAAGGTATGAATAAGAGTTCATGATATGTATGTGATGATGTACAAAATGAAATAACCAAAAGTTGAGAAATATGGAAAAACTGTCATTGTTTCGATTGAACATTGTATTTCGATGGTTATGATGATTTTATGAAACAAATAAAATGTTTTAAATGTTACAAAAAGGATTTAGCCCGGAAGGGTAATCCTGAATTAATCTCTCTTGAGCATGTGTTATGAAATGGATTTAGCTCGGAAGGGTAATCAAGAGTAAGCCCTTTAGAGCATATGTTACTGAAAGGATTTAGCCTGGACTGGCAATCCTGTTATATCATATGTGGCTCGAGAGTGTGCTCTATAAATATGTGCCAAAAGGACACTTTTGAATATGAATTGACGGATGGTTGACATGCATACCTTGAGTATACTACTTGAGTATCCATCGAAATTACAATAGTTCAATGGGAATTATTCTTGAAGTATGAAAGGTGAAATGAAATGAAAGTTTATATTGTGATAAGCTCATCTATGTTTATTTGGCATTCATATGATGTTATGTGCCTAATTTGTTTGATTAAGTGAATGTGATAAGTAAACTTACTCAAAATTTATGGAATGTATGTTTAAGTACACTTGTTTGAATAAAGGTAATCGAAAAGTTCGTGTAACATAAATATGTATGTTAATTAGCTTGAAGTGAATTATATGATTCTGAAGATATTATGTTGAAGATGGATGCTAAGTGATATGTGTGTATTTATGAGAGTCAAGTAGAGGCTTTATGACCTCACCCCCTTACCAATGTGGTATTTTATAACAAAATTTCACGAGATTTAAGTTGAATGAGCTCGCAAGTAAGAGACTAAAGAGTTTAGTAGCAGAATAACTAATAATATGGTTAAAGTTAAGAATAGTTTGGCAAGTGAATACAGTTCTGAAAAAGATGCTAGGTTATTCTAAAGATCATTCGGATTTTTTGATGTCACGGTTAAAGAAAAAGTTAATCTCGGCTAATCGACTCATTCAGGTATGATGTCTAAAGTATGTATTTGCTGGAATTTCTTCCGGATTGATTTTCGTTAGTGAATGGAATAATACAAGATTAGTGATGACAGAAATTAGTCGGGGAAATGATATTTTAATCGTAAAGATGTCTGAGTGTAACAGTTGTGATTGAATAGATTATGATGATCTCTCTTGGGTATTTTATATATTCATTTATCCTTAGAGATATATATGTGATTGTTCATTTTCTGATGAAATTCTTATGGTATGAGAATGCGAGCTGATTATAACGTTAGATGAGAGCACTATTGATCTGGTTGGTTGATGAGCAGCATTTCTTATCTCTCTCTTTGGGATTCTATTCTATTATGTTTGGAATAAAAGTTGTTGGTGAAAATTTATGTGAGGCTATTCTTCTGTTTCTACTGGATGTTGTTTTGTTTTATATATATATTTGGAAAATATATTATCTCTGTTACAATTAATTCCAGAGCATATAAGTATTGTTTTTCTTCTGGTTTTCTCTTAGGAATCTTCAAGATCTTTATTATTTTCTTAGGAGTTATGTTATTGGACCTCCGGTGTGGTATTGTATCTTGGATTTCTTTATCTCGGTTTTCTTATCATCCTTATTTCGTAAATTATCAATCGTGGCTCATCTTTAAAGTATGTTCTTTGGCTTTTGATAACTATGTCTATTATGAATGTATTCCTGGTTCGATCATGGGAATGTGGTGATTCTGGTATCGAGATTTCTCTAATCTTCGTGAAAGGAATTGACATCGACAAAGGTATAGATAGTGGAAGCTCGAGCTCAAATTGTACAATGGTTTTCTTTTCTCAGGTAAGTTTGATTAAGGTCAATGAGTTCAATCAAAATATTTTGTTTCCTTGAGCTAATGCAGTTGTAAAGATCTTTGACTAGCATGTGAGGAAATTTTGAAAGATTGTATGCTTGAGTTGTTTAAACAGCATGAAGAAGGGAGTATTTTGATATGATATTATTCGATAGTTGAGATTGACTCAGTTGTTTTTATCTGAGCGAGCTCGTTAGTTGAAAGGTAATTTGACTTATATGCATTTAAGTTTATCCTCAGGTAAGAAGATAAAATCTTGTACATTCATGGGTAAATTGACGAACAGTCTGAATAAAGAATTTATATTCAAAAAAAGGTGTGATACAGGGACGTACCTATTAGATTTGTTCTAATCAACTGATGTTGTTATGAGTTAAAGCTATTCCGATTGATAAAATTATCACATTTGTGAAAGTTTGAATGGTCTGTTGCATGTTAACAAAGTTGAAAACAGTCACTGGTTCTGGGTTCTGTTTGAATTGAGCAAAGAATTCGTGATTTTTTCAGTGGTGCACTATCAAACGAATTGGATTAATACAAGAATGTAAAGTGACAATTTATGCTTTCAGACGGTTAAAGTCTCATTAAAATAATTATTTGATGAGTGACTTAAAGTCGACCTCTAGTATGTCTATGTTGAGAAATTGATGGCATCATTTGTCTGATGGAAAATGTCATATGTTTCCTGATCCCAAGAGTTTAAAGTATCTAATGTCACAGAAGGATTTGAATTTAAAACAACATAGATGGCTTGAACTATTGAAAGATTGTGAGCAGTTATCGATTAACTTTTGAGAAAGCGAGATATGGTTGCAAATGCTTGAATGGAAAACCTTTAATTATTTTGTGAGTAATGGATACATGATTAATCTTATTTGATGACGGTCTGAATCTAGTTAAATTAGAAGCTAAAGCAATGTTTTCTTTGCAAGATTGAGAACCTCAGGAATGTGAAAATGAGTTGTAAACTAAATGAGTGCAATGTGAGATGACTTTTGATTCTGAATTTCAGGTCAGACCTAATGACTGTTATTATTATTCCAAGATAGAATTTGCGCACTAAGTAATTCAGAGCTTATATAGAAAATCTTGTACGAAGCTCAGTAGTAGCTCGTTTGTTCATTTAGGAGTAATAAAATATACAATTATTTGAAATAGATGTTCTGGTGATCGGGTATGTAACATGATAGATTAGTTGAGTTATATGTTTTAGATACTATCCGATCAGAAATCGTACAGAAAGTAAAAATGATTCGTGGCAATTTAGAATCCACTTCAGATTGTCAGAAAACGTATGTGAATATTAAACATGAGGATATGAAATTCTCATTCAGCGATAGCATGCTTCCGAAAGTATTTGTAACATCCCGAAATAGGGCTTAAACGGAACAGTGGTTTCAAGACCACAAATTCGATGTTGAGAAATTTATTTTATTTATATTTTTATGGTCTACAATTTCACGAAATAATTTCGTGAAAATCTCATTCGAAAATTTTGACATTTGGGCACTCAATTTAGTCAAAAGGACTAAATTGTAAAAAGTTCAAAAGTTGAGTTCTACATGTTAGAAGTGTGCAATTGTTATGAAATTTTAAATTGGAGGTCCTTAAACGATAATTAGACCACTGGTTAAGTTGGTGGACAAAAATGGACACGGGTGGGTATGTTTCAAAAGATTTTTTAAGGGGAATTTTGGTAATTTAGTGAATTAAATGAATTAAAAACAAAATTTAAATGCCAAATATGTCCATCTTCTTCATTAGGACAAAATTACAAGGGTTCTCCATAGCTAGGGTTTGTTTCAAGCTTCCAAGCTCCATAGTAAGTGATTTCAAGCCCCGTTTTTAATGTTCTTTACGTTTTTAGAGTCCAAGTAACTTGATTTAGCTTATTCTAGCAATAATTTAACCTAGGGTTCATATTTGGAAAAATACCCATAGGTGAAATGTGCTTATTTTGATGTTTTATGATAGAAAATGAAGGCTGAAATTATGTTAAACAACTTTTACTAAGCGATTTTACGTGAAAACGAGTAAAACGACATAATCGGTAAAAATACCTAATGTTCATAAGTACATGTTAGAGTGAGAAATTGATGTTTCCATAGAAGAGAAAAATTTTCAGCATGCCTATTAAAACATAAGAAAAAGGAATAAAGTTTAATTTACGAGCCTGGGGGTAAAAGTGTAGTTTTTAAAAAGTTTAGGGGTAAAATTGTAATTTTTCCAAAGTTTGAGTTAGGGACTTTTTTGAGTAGTGCATTAATTAGATAAGTGAAATGTGATGTTTTAGACCCTGAAAAATGAGATTTGGACCTAGAACGGGAGGAAAATCGAAAATCGGGAAAGTTGGTAAAACGGCCGTTTCGGTATTCGAGGTAAGTTGGTGTGTTAATAATAATGCAATAATGTCGTAATGTATGTTTGAAACCTAAATTGTGGTATTAAATTGATTGTGTTGAATTACATGTTTAGTATATTATGTTGGTGAATTGATTTAATAATATGTTTATGCTAAAAAGGTGACATAAGTGACATGGAAGATGGGTTGAAATGTTGTGCTTAAAGGTGTTTTCTATGAAAACGGTTATTATGTGAAATGGAAAGTTGATATGTAAATAATGCATTTATTTTACTTGTTTAATAATTATTTTGCTAGATATTATGGAAATCATTAGGTGATAAGTAAAATATGAAAATGTATAGAATGGGAAATTCTCGATTGAACCTTTGGAAAACGAGAGATACGGGCAATATGTAGCTAGGTCACACGAGTGATAAGGGACCTTCACCGTGTGCACAAGAAAGCTACGAGATGGAAAAATTTGATATGTAGCTAGGCCACATGGATGATAAGGAACTTTCACCATGTGTGCAAGAAAGCTACGGGATAGTAATTTCATATGTAACTAGGTCACATGTGTAATACTGTGTGTATACCATGTGTACAAGAAAGTTACGGGTTATGAGTAGCTAGGTCACATGAGTGGTTCCTAGTGTTGAATACCGTGTAGACAAGAACGCTACGAGATGGAATGGCTAGGTCACATGGGTGATAAGGGACCTTCACCATGTGTACAAGAAAGTCGAATTATGTGTAGGTGGAGCTATATGCTGAGACCATCGAGTATCAGGCATTTTTCGAAGGGGTTCAACGAGATAACTAACTACTGGTGATTGGTGCGATCATGTTATGAATAAGTGCAAGAGTGAATGTGACCAATTGAGAAATGTGGCAAATGTACGTGTGAGCAAGAGTGCATGTGACTATGTGTGTATGTGCATAATGTGTTTGATATGTGATACGTGATTGAAATTGTGGTAAGGCTGATATGGTGTAAATGCCATTATGAGTACTTGTAAATATTAGTGATGATTATTCATTTGTATGGCTAGTTTTGAATAGGTTCGGTGTTATGTGTGCATATATGGAAGTAATATAAAGAAAACATGGGAAAGTAAAATTTTCAGTAATATAGATTGAAATAGCAGCAGTTATGTGACTTTGAAAAATCACCATAAATCATAGAAATTGAATTATATGTTATATAAGATATTGATTTAAACATTATTGAGTTTATTTTCATATAAAAGAAACATAGAAATAAAAAGATTTTTATATTTTGAGATATTTAAATTTTGGTGAGACAAGGTTTGAATGGTTTAGGAAATCCCCTGTTCCAAGTTTGGAAAATCACTAAACATTTTATAAAAAATTTTATGGTGTGTAATTTATATTCTCAAAATCATTTGTGAGTCCACTTTCTAGAGAGACAAACAAGAAGGTCATCGAAATTCTATATAATGAGGAATTTTAATTTTAGTGAAGAGGTGTTAGAGCTGTCGAACAGCAAAACAAGGGAGTCTTTAATGAATAAACTGTATTGATTGGCTAAACCAAAAATTCTGGAAATTTTATGGTATGAAGATATGTGAGTCTAGTTTCATTGAAAATTAGCGGATTCTAATTTCGAGTTCTTTAGCTTATGAAATAATTAAATTAGTGACTGTGACTTAGAAACACAGCCTAAGCTAACTTAAGAAAAATGGTAAAACTATGTGAATATCGATGCTATTCCCTTGAGCATATTTATTGAGAAATGGGTTAATATTGTTAATTAAATTGCTTATTATTATTAATATGCCAACTTACTAAGCTATAAAGCTTACACCATTTCTCTTAGTGCTGTCAGGTTGGCTCGGGGTTGGAGATCGTTGGCGGTATCATCACATTATCAATTTGTCAAGTTGGAATCATGAAAATTCCTAATTATTTTCAAGTAAATGGCATGTATAGAGATTTATTTATTGGTTTTATGTATTATTATGAATTATACACGGGCTCCAGACATGGGCGTGTGAGAACCTCACGGTCTACTCACACGATCGTGTCATATGTCACACGGGCGTGTGAACCTGTTTTGGTAAAACTTTTCTAAAT
Source organism: Gossypium bickii (assembly GCA_025503065.1). Lineage (NCBI taxonomy): Eukaryota > Viridiplantae > Streptophyta > Magnoliopsida > Malvales > Malvaceae > Gossypium > Gossypium bickii. Next base: position 31,955,781 of record CP106712.1, read on the forward strand.
ATTGAAAAGTTCTGGTTTGGTTTCGAACCAACTTTAATAATTTTTTTGGGCCTCGTAAGCCCATAATAGGGACATAGGGTGTGACTATGAATGGTTTTAATGTATAATTGAAATGTGTGTATCGAAGAAGTGTATAAGATTGTTGCAATGCCTCGTACCCTGATCTGGCGATGGATAGGGGTAAGGGTGTTACATTTTAGTGGTATCAGAGCTATGATTTAGTCGGTTCTTGGACTAACATAGCAAGTGTGAGAGTCTAGTTATACATGCCACCAATATGTGATAGTGTGATGCCTTCCGACGTGATTGAGGATAATGTTAATAAAAGAGAAGTACTCTCCAACCGAGCTATATCCAACCATTTGATAGTGTTACTGAAGTATTTGAATAAAGTGTAGCTATGATGAGTTAAACTCGGAAAAGTATGAATAAGAATTCGTAATGTATATATGTGATAATGTGTGAAATGAAAGTTTATAAAATAATATGCTTATTCATATTTTTCTGACCTTCACATACTGTAGCAAGCTTGACAAAAATTGATTAGTGAATGTGATAAGAGTTATTCAAATTTCATAGAATGTTTGAATAAGTGCAATTGTTTGAATGAGATAATTGAAAATTTTATGTCAGGCAAATATGAATGATAAATTGTTCGAAGTGGGTAGTATAGTTATAATGACATATGTTGATAATGGAAGATGTGTCATATGTATATATATAATTGTGAGAATTGAGTTAGAGGCTGGACGACCTCACCCCCTTACCGATGAGGTGTTTATAACGGAAATTCATGAGAATTATGTTGATTAAGTTCCTAAGTGTGGAATCAAAGAGTTCAGTTATAGAATAACTATAGATATGATCAAAGACTGAGGATGGTTGACAAATGAAAGACATAATTAGAGAAATATCAGATTGACTCAAGAATTATTTGGTTTATACAATATCATAATTAGTGAAAATTTTAACTTTGATAAATCGACTTATTCAGATAAGATACTGAAAGGAAGTATTAACTGAATTTTTTTTTGAACTGATTTTTTTTAGTGAAAGAAATAGTGTGGAAATTAGCGAGGGCAGAATTAGTCAGAAGAATGATGTTTGACATGTGAAGATGTTTAAATATGACAGTCATAGTTGAGCAGTTTACGACTATCTCTTCTGGGCATTTTATGTGTTCGTATCTTTTCAGAGGCAATTATGATTGCTTGTTTTCTGAGTAAAGAATCGTCAGTTTGATTGATCTATGATTGGTATTCCACTATCTTTTATTGGAATTCAATTCCATTATGTCTGAGATAAGAGTTGACAGTGAACTTATAGGAAATGATTCTACTGTTTCTTTTGGCTATTGTTCTATTTATATCTGTATGGAATTATCTCTGTTATAATCGACTCTGGAACCCAATGGAATAATGATTTTTCAGTGACGCACCAGTGAACGGATTTGAATGTGTATATTCTCTAGAATGTAAAGTAATGGTTCATGTTTTCAGACAGTTAATATTACCTTAAAAAGAGTTATTCGGTTAGTAATTTAGAGATGGTTATTATTATGTCTGTATTGAAAAATTTGATGACACTGTTTGTTTAACAAGGATTGTCATATGTTTCCTAGTTTTGAGAGTTTAATATATCTGATGGTATAGCAAAATTTGAGTTTAAGATAGTGGTGATGAATTAAGCTATTGAAAGATTGTGAGTGATCATCGATTGATCTGTGGGGAGCCAAGAGAAATGCTACTGGGTCATTTCTGAATGTTTGATGGAATTAGTATAATAATTTCAATATGTAGCGATTCTTTGTTTGACAGAATTCACTGAGTTCTATTAGGATTCAGATCGATGATAAAATGTTTCTAAAAGTATCATCTTGAAAAAGATTATTTAGTGATGTTGGAAATTATGAGAAATATATTAAACCTCATTCTTTTATGATTTTCGGGGACGAAAATCCCTAAGGGGGGAGAAATGTAACATCCCGAAATAGGGCCTAAACAGAACAGTGGTTTCGGGACCACAAATCCGATATTGAGAAATTTATTTTTTTATATTTTTATGGTCTACAATTTCACGGAATGATTTTGTGAAAATCTCATTCGAAAATTTTGACATTTGGGCACTCAATTTAGTCAAAAGGACTAAATTGTAAAAAGTTCAAAAGTTGAGTTCTACATGTTAGAGGTGTCCAATTGTTATGAAATTTTAAATTGGAGGTCCTTAAATGATAATTAGACCATTGGTTAAGTTGGTGGACAAAAATGGACACGGATGGGTATGTTTCAAAAGATTTTTTAAGGGGCATTTTGGTAATTTAGTGAATTAAAAACAAAATTTAAATGCCAAATATGTCCATCTTCTTCATTAGGACGAAATTACAAGGGTTCTCCATAGCTAGGGTTTGTTTCAAGCTTCCAAGCTCCATAGTAAGTGATTTCAAGCCTCGTTTTTAATGTTCTTTACGTTTTTGGAGTCCAAGTAACTTGATTTAGCTTATTCTAGCAATAATTTAACCTAGGGTTCATATTTGGAAAAATACCCATAGGTGAAATGTGCTTATTTTGATGTTTTATGATAGAAAATGAAGGCTGAAATTATGTTAAACAACCTTTACTAAGCGATTTTACGTGAAAACGAGTAAAACGACATAATCGGTAAAAATACCTAATGTTCATAAGTACATGTTAGAGTGAGAATTTGATGTTGCCATAGAAGGGAAAAATGTACAGCATGTCATAAAACATAAGAAAAAGGAATAAATTTTAATTTACGAGCCTAGGGGTAAAAGTGTAATTTTTGAAAAGTTTAGGGGCAAAATTGTAATTTTTCCAAAATTTGAGTTAGGGACTGTTTCGAGTAGTACATTAATTAAATAAGTGAAATGTGATGTTTTAAACCCCGAAAAATGAGATTTGGACCTAGAACGGGGGAAAAATCAAAAATCAGGAAAGTTAGTAAAATGGCCGTTTCGGTATTCGAGGTAAGTTGGTGTGTTAATAATAATGCAATAATGTCGTAATGTATGTTTGAAACCTAAATTGTGGTATTAAATTGATTTTGTTGAATTACATGTTTAGTATATTATGTTGGTGAATTGATTTAATAATATGTTTATGCTAAAAAGGTGACATAGGTGACATGGAAGATGGGTTGAAATGTTGTGCTTAAAGGTGTTTTCTATGACTATGGTTATTATGTGAAATGGAAAGTTGATATGTAAATAATTCATTTATTTTACTTGTTCCATAATTATTTTGCTAGATATTATGGAAATCATTGGGTGATAACTAAAATATGAAAATGTATGGAATGGGAAATTCTCGATTGAACCTTCGAAAAACGAGAGATATGGACAATATGTACCTAGGTCACACGAGTGATAAGGGACCTTCACCGTGTGCACAAGAAAGCTACGAGATGGCAAAATTTGATATGTAGCTAGGCCACATGGATGATAAGGAACTTTCACCATGTGTGCAAGAAAGCTACGGGATAGTAATTTCATATGTAACTAGGTCACATGTGTAATACTGTGTGTATACCATGTGTACAAGAAAGTTACGGGTTATGAGTAGCTAGGTCATATGAGTGGTTCCTAGTGTTGAATACCGTGTAGAAGAAAGCTACAAGATGGAATGGCTAGGTCACATGGGTGATAAGGGACCTTCACCATGTGTACAAGAAAGCCGAATTATGTGTAGGTGGAGCTATGTGCTGAGACCACCGAGTATCGAGCATTTTCTGAAGGGGTTCAATGAGATAACTTACTACTGGTGATTGGTGCGATCATGTTATGAATAAGTGCAAGAGTGAATGTGACCAATTGAGAAATGTGGCAAATGTACGTGTGAGCAAGGGTGCATGTGACTATGTGTGTATGTGCACAATGTGTTTGATATGTGATACGTGATTGAAATTGTGGTAAGGCTGATATGGTGTAAACACCATTATGAGTACTCGTAAATATTGGTGATGATTATTAATTTGTATGGCTAGTTTTGAATAGGTTCGGTGTTATGTGTGCATATATGGAAGTAATATAAAGAGAACATGGGAAAGTAAAATTTTCAGTAAAATAGATTGAAACAGCAGCAGTTATGTGACTTTGAAAAATCACCATAAATTGTAGAAATTGAATTATATGTTGTATAAGATATTGATTTAAACATTATTGAGTTTATTTTCGTACAAAAGAAACATAGAAAGAAAAGGATTTTTATTTTGAGATATTTAAATTTTGGTGAGATAGGGTCTGAATGGTTTCGGAAATCCCCTGTTCCAAATTTCGAAAATCGCTATAAAAATTTTTATGGTGTGTAATTTATATTCTCAAAATCCTTTGTGAGTCCACTTTCTAGAGAGACAAACAAGAAGGTTGTCAAAATTCTATATAATGAGGAATTTTAATTTTAGTGAAGAGGTGTTAGAGCTGTCGAACAGCGAAACAGGGGAGTCTTTAATGAATAAACTGTATTGATTGGCTAAACCAAAAATTCTGGAAATTTTATGGTATGAATATATGTGAGTGTATTTTCATGGAAAATTATAGAATTATAATTTCGAGTTCTTTAGCTTATTAAATAATTAAATTAGGGACTGTGACTTAGGAAAACAGCCTAAGCTGAACTTAAGAAAAATGGTAAAACTATGTGAATATCGATTCTATTCCCTTGAGCATAATTATTGAGAAATGGGTTAATAGTGTTAATTAAATTTCTTATTATTATTAATATGCCAACTTAGTAAGCTATAAAGCTTACACCATTTCTCTTAATGCTGTCAGGTTGGCTCGGGGTTGGAGATCGTTGGAGGTATCATCGCACTATCAATTTGTCAAGTTGGAATCGTGACAATTCCTAATTATTTTCAAGTAAATGGCATGTATAGAGATTTTGTTATTGGTTGCATGTATTATTATGAATTATACACGGGATCCAGACATGGGCGTGTGGGAACCTCACGGTTTACTCACACGGTCGTGTCATATGTCACACAGGCGTGTGACCCTATTTTGGTAAAACTTTTCTAAATGTCTAAAAGTTCTGGTTTGGTTCCGAACCAACTTTAATGATTGTTTTGGGCCTCGTAAGCCCCTAATAGGGATTTAGGGTGTGACTATGAATGGTTTTAATGTATAATTGAAATGTATGTATCGGAGAAGTGTATAAGATTGTTGCAATGCCTTGTAGCTTGATCCAGCGACGGATAGGGGTAAGGGGTGTTACAGTATTGCCTTGGAAAAGATTCAAAATATGTTTTGTGTATCTATGTTGTGATGGTATCTATTGGACTCTTTAAGTATGAATTCTCTGATAGGGATTAAATTCAACTGATATGTTGGATAACGAAGAATCGATCGAAATTTTGACACGAGAGATTAAAAAGTTGGGAAATAAAAGCATAACCTTAGTGAGGGTTCTTTTCAGTGTCACGAGATAGGGGAGTTTACGTGGAAATCGAATATATATTCTGGTAAGATTTTTGGGGACGAAAATCCCTAAATGGGGGAGTGTTGTAACATCTCGATTGTAACACCCCTTACCCGAAACCTTTGCCGGAGTCGAGTATGTGGCATTACTAGACTTGACTACTAATTCGGGGCATAAAAATTTAAAACTGTCCAACTGCGTCATGCTGACTAAATTGACCATAACTCAAGTTACAAAACTCGAAATTTAGATCTGTAAATTTTCCTTGAAACTAGACTCATATAAATTTTTACCATAATTTTTCCAGAATTTTTCATGTGGCCAATTAGTACAGTTTATTTATCAAAGTTACCCCTATTTCACTATTTGATGATTCTGACCTATCTCTACAAAAACTCAGTTATCTTATTGTAAAAAATTTCAATAATGTTCTTGTTTATTCCAATCAAAAATAGACTCATTAAGGATTCTAAGCATATAAACTATGCTCCATGATTATTTTTGTACAATTTTTAACAATTTATCCAAGACAGAACAGGAAATCACGAATTCATTCAGAACAAGTCTCACTAAAATTTAAATATCTCATAATATGAAATTCCTTTGCCTACTCTATTTCTTTCATATCAAAATGGACACAATAAGCTTTAATCCTATATCTTATTCACTTTCTAATTCAATTTATCCTATTTTTGGTGATTTTTCAAAATCACATCACTGCTGCTAACTAAAAACTATTTCATAAAAAAAATATGATTAACTAGTTTATAACCTCCTTACTCAATTTTATTTAAACTCTATACCTTAACCATACATACATATATATATATATACCAAAAACAAATCCCATATGTAATTTAGGCCATGATCAAATTTAAAACATCCAATTACATACGAGCAAGTTATAAAATTCAAACATAGAAACGATACATAACTAAAGGAAATAGCCATTTTCGCATGGCTATATTCATGTACAAGATCAAACATCGTATGTTTCAAAAACTTCATCTAGCCTATACATGCCTTCTAAATCATAGCCAAAATTTAAAATATCAAAAGAAGATGATAGTGTGGTTGACTTTCTTGAAGATCCTTCTCGAGCCCGTAACGTAACCAAAATCTATAAAACAAAGGAGAACATTTCACACAAATAAGCTTACGAGCTTAGTAAGTCCCCAATTCATAATAATATAACATTCAAATAATAAACATAAAAAAATGCAATAGTCCAACTTGTACGTTTGTACTCACGTTTACTTTCAAGCTTTCAATTATTGTAATATAGCATCAAATACACAACCATCCATGTGGCCGAATATACCTAGTCTTGTATCCACATATTCGAAGACCAAAGTCACAATATTCATATCATTTATTAATAAAAATCGAGAACACATACTATAACCACATATATATATATATAAATTTCATTTATAACACATACAATTTGTAATAAGTAACTGAATTGCTTGTGTACTTTATTCTAAAATAAGTAAGAAATAAATTTCTACCTTACATGCTTACCGAAGTCACTAACACAATAATTTAACTTTAATTTGCCTTGACCAAGAGTTCGGTTTCTCTTTTGTGAACACATCACCGGCATCAAGCCTGCTAGGCATAAAAGCCCGATAAGTAACACCGGCACAAAGCCTGCTAGGCATAAAAGCCCGATAAGTAACACCGGCACAAAGCCTGCTAGGCGTAAAAGCCCGATAAGTAACACCGGCACGAAGCCTGCTAGGCGTAAAAGCCCGATATGTAAATATCAATGTAGTCAAACATTCCCAACACACTCGTCATAACTACTATATACATATGTCCAATTCAATTGGGCTCGTTTACATTAAACCAATAAAATCACTATATCATTTTGCAATCCAACAATTCATTTCACATAACCAATTTTAATCTTCAATCTAGTATACCTCTATACATTCGGCCATAATATAAATAGGTACAAAAATTCAGCAATTCATACTATTTAATATAGTCATAATTAAATCGTTGACATATTTTAGCGAAAGGACTTACCTCGGTTGTCGATAGTCCGTGCGAATCATTTATTCAAGAACCTTCGTCTTTCCCGGTCTAATTCCGTTTTCTTTGCTCTTGATCTAAAACATATTAAAATTTAGCTCATTTAATTTCATTTCACTTCAATTTAGTCCCAAAACACACAAATGGGCAATTTACCATTTTGCCCCTAATATTTCCCCTTTTACAATTTGGTCCTATTTACACTAAACACAAAATATACAAAATTTCTCAATACTATAGCTAGGCCGAATGTTCCCCAGTAGCCATATGTGTCCATGCATTTCATTTATTTCATGTTTTAGTCCTTCAAGAATTTTATTTTTTTCAAATAAATCCCTAACATCCAATTCCATCAAAACTTCTAATTCCAAAAATGATGGTCTAACACATACTAATTAAAATCTACTATCAAACATTTCATGCCATGCATTTACAACCATAGCCGAATTTCAATGTGCCAAAATCTCAAAAATTTCCACATGGGTTGTATAGCATTCAAAGCAACCATTCCAAAAATGTAAAAATTATCAAAAACTAAGCAAAATACCTACCCCAAATCAAGCTCCAAGTTGCCGAAACTTCAAGCATCAACAATGGAGTTTCCTTCCTCCAATATTCGGCCAAGAAGATGAACAAGGTAATGTTCTCTTTCTTACCACTTGTTTTTATTATTTAATGTTGTATTTCACACATATATTAACATATTTTCTTAATACACTAATATAACTTTATAATAAATTAACTAACATATAATTTGAAATTAGAAAGGCCCATTGCCGTTTCTCCTTGTTGTATATGGGCTAATTGCCCTTTTAGTACATCCACTTAAAAAGCCACAATCAATTTAGTACCTTTCTTTTTAGCATGCAACTTTTATCAAATTAAGCACTTAAACAATAAAATTTTTCTACGAAACTTTCACACATTTTAATTCACCTATAATGAACACAGAATAAAATATTAAAATATTTCTCGGGCTCGGATTCGTGGTCCCGAAACCACCGTTCCGATTAGGGTCAATATTGGTCTGCTACAACTCTCCCCCCCTTAAGAATTTTCGTCCTCGAAAATTTTACCGTTAAACAATTTCGGGTATTGCTGCCTCATTGTATCTTCGGGCTCCTACGTAGCCTCTTCAGCCCCGTGTCTATTCCATAATATCTTTACTAGTGGAATCCTCTTATTTCTTAACTCTTTCACTTCTCGAGCTAAGATACGGATCGGTTCTTCATCATATGTCAAATCGGATCGAATTTCAATCTCTGATGGTGTGATCACATGAGACGGATCGATCTCAGTACTTCATAAGCATCAAACATGGAATACATTGTGTATCTTTTCTAGCTCAAGGGGCAACTTTAATCTATAAGCAACAGGCCCTACACGTTCGATAATTTCATACGATCTGATAAATCTCGGACTCAACTTGCCTTTCTGACCAAATCGGAGTACTTTCTTCCACGGAGAGACCTTTAAGAATACTCGATCTCCGACCTGAAACTCAATGTCCTTGCGTTTCAAATCGGCATAGGACTTTGACGATCCGAAGCGCTTTTCAAATTTCTTCTAATAACAACTACCTTCTGTTCTGTTTCTTTAATCCAATCAACCCCGTGTATCTTATTCTCACTGAGTTCGGTCCAATACAACGGTGTGTGACATTTTCGACCGCACAAGGCTTTATAAGGCGCCATTTTTATACTAGTTTGGAAGCTATTATTATAAGTAAATTCAACCAAAGGTAGGTATCGTTCCCACGTACCTTCAAATTCGAGGACGCAACACCTCAACATGTCCTCAAGTATCAAAATAGTTCGCTCAGACTGACCGTTTGTTTGCGGATGGAAGGCTGTACTAAAATGAAGTTTAGTACCTAGAGCATCTTGCAATTTCTTCCAGAATCGCGATGTGAATCTCGGGTCCCTATCTGAAACAATGGAACTCGGTACACCGTGCAACCTTACAATCTGCGACACATACAATTCGGCAAGCTTATCAAGTGAATAGTCGGTGCGTGCATCGCATGCGAAATGAGCTGATTTAGTCGATCTATCAACGATAACCCATACGGCATCTTTCTTACTCGGTGTCATAGGAAGACCGGATACAAAATCCATTGTAATTCTATCCCATTTCCATTCAGGTATCATGATTGGTTGAAGTAGTCCGGATGGTACTTGATGCTCAGCTTTTACTTGTTGATAGATTAAGCACTTGGAAACAAATTCAGATATATCTCGTTTCATGCCAGGCCACCAATAGAACTGCTTCAAATCGTTATACATTTTAGTGCTACTCGGGTGTATCGATAGTCGACTACTATGGGCCTCACTCAGGATCGTTTGTATTAAATCTGAGTTCTTTGGAACACACAATCGGCTTTTATAATTCAAACAATCATTTGCATCAATCTGAAAATTTGATTCCGCACCTTTTTCACATTGAATTCGACTGGAAATCAAATCTTTGTCGACTTTCTGGGCATCACAAATTTGTTGAATAAACATCGGTCTTGCTTGTAACTTCGGCTTTGACGGAACCATTATCGATTATAGCTAACCGTATGTTCATTGCATTGCGAAGAAGTAAACAATGACTTTCGACTTAACGCATCCGCAACAACATTAGCTTTCCCGGATGGTAGTCAATCACTAATTCATAGTCCTTCAAAGAATTCTAACCATCTGCGTTGTCTCAAATTAAGATCCTTCGAGTCATTAAGTATTTTAGACTTTTATGATCGAGTAAATGTGACATTTTTGCGCCGAATAAGTAGTGACGCCAAATTTTCAATGCGAAAACAATGGTGCTAATTCGGATCGTGAGTTGGATAATTTTTCTCATGCGGTTTCAATTGTCTCAAGCGTAGGCTATAACCTTGCCTTCCTGCATTAAAACGCAACCTAACCCGCTCAAGGAAGCATCACTAAAAACAATAAATTCTTTACCCGATTCAGCCGAGCTAGCACTCGAGCTTCTGGTCAAAAGGGCTTTCAACCGCTCAAACTTTTCTCGACACTTTTTTCGACCACTCAAACTTGACATCTTTCTGTAGTAGTTTCGTCAAAGGTGGAGCTATTACTGAAAAAACCTTTTACTAATTGTCGTAATATCCCGCAAGGCCTAGGAAACTACGGATCTCGAAACATTCTTTGGTGGTTTCCAATCAAGTATAGCTTTGCTATTTTGTTTGGATCCACTCAATGCCCGATCTTTGAAACAATATGACCCAAGAAGTCGACCTCGTTCATCCGTAACTCACATTTACTTGAACTTTGCATACGCTTGTTGATCTCTCAAAGTCTCAGTAGTACTAATCTCAAATGCTCAAGCATGTTCGGTCTCATTTTTGAGTAGACCAAAGATATCATTAATAAACACCACTACAAACCGATCCAAAAAGCGCCGGAAGACTCGATTCATTAGATCCATAAAAACAAATAGTGCATTAGTGAGCCCAAAAGGCATAACCGAAAACTCAAAATGTCCGTACCTCGTCCAAAATGCGCTTTGGCACATCTGTATCTCTCGACTCATGAATCGATAATAGCCCGATCTTAAATCTATCTTGAAAACACCAAGCCCCCTTCAACAGCCAAACAAATCATCAATCCGAGGTAATGGGTACTTGTTCTTTATAGTTACCTTATTTAGTTGCCGATAGTCAATACACATTCTCATAGTCCCATCTTTCTTTTTCACAAATAAAACCGGGTGCACCCCAAGGAGAGAAACTTCGGTCGTCATGAAGCCCTGTCTCACAACTCATGTAATCGTGCTTTCAATTCTTTTAATTCGATGGGTGCCATTCGGAGACGTAGCTATCGAAATTGGAGTCGTGCTGGTACTAACTCAATGCCGAACTCAATTTCTCGTCTTCGGTGGCAAACCCAGTGAGTTCTTCAGAAACACATCCGGGTATTCACCTACAACCGATATCTGATTCAATTTGTTTCTCGGACAATTTATTATCCATTACATAAGCCAAATAAGCTTCACACCCTTTTCTCACATACTTAGGGCTAACATCGGAGATATTATCAGAGGCAACCCATTTACATCACCGGATTTAATTCGATAGTCTCACCGCTCGACATCTCAATTCAATAAGCTTTCTTTTACAATCCACTACTGCCTCATGTGAAGTTAACCAGTCCATACCCAAGATTATATCAAATTCGTCAAAGGGCAACAACATTAAATCAGCTGGGAAGCAATAATCCCGAATCATCAACGGGCAACTTCTACACACTTTATTTACAAGTACACATCTACCCAAAGGGTTGGACACACGAATCACAAACTCGGTAGACTCAACTAGCAGAGTCTTGCCGAATTTTAAAGTTTCACACACATAAGAATGAGTCGAACCAGGATCAATTAGAGCAATCACAGTAGTATCATAAAGGGTGAAAGTACCGGTAATGACATCGAGGGAGGAAGCATCCTCTCTGGCTCATGTAGCATAAGCTCTAGCTGGAGCTCTAGCCTCAGATCGAACCGCAGTGTTCTTCGTTCCTTTCTGACAACCACCTACATTACACGAATATGCAAGGGCGATGCCGCTCGCATCGATCGACGGATTGCTCGACTTAATGTTTTGAACTGTATTCTGCTCAGTTAACATCGGACATTCTCTAATAAAATGATCTGACGATCCACATTTAAAGCAAGACCGATCGTGAAATCTACAGCTCCTTGAGTGCCATTTTCCACAGTGCTTGCATTCAACTCTATTCTGTGGAACGTTACCAACACTGGCTATCGAGGTAGCTCGAGAGCTCATAGGAGGTCGATCTCGTCTAGGTGGATCTGTAGTAGCTTTATGTCGGCTGTAGTCATCTCTGAACTTCTTGGTTGTGGAATGGAAGACCTTACCCGAAGGTCTTTTACGAATGTCTCTACCTTCTGTCTCAGCCTTTCTTTTCTCTTTCCCGAGCTCTTCCGCTTTGCAAGCTCTCTCAACTAAAGCCACAAATTCTTGAATTTCAAGAATGCCAACAAACATCTTTATATCTTCATTCAGGCCATCTTCAAATCTTTTACACATAATAGCTTCAGTAGAAACACACTCTCTAGCATATCTGCTGAGTCTAACAAATTTTCTTTCATATTCCGTTACGGTCATTCGTCCTTGTTTCAGCTCAAGGAACTCCTTGCGTTTTTGAACAATGAATCTTTGATTGATATATTTCTTGCGGAATTCATTCTGGAAGAATTCCCATGTCACTTTTTCTTTCGAAACTACTGATACTAGTGTATTCCACCAGTGATATGCAGTGTCCCGCAGTAAAGATATAGCACACTTCAGGTATTCTTCGGGAGTACAAGATAGCTCATCAAGTACCCGAATAGTGTTATCAAGCCACATTTCAGCTCGCTCTGTGTCATCATTGGCTTTAAATTCTTCGGCCCCAAATTTTCAGATTTTATTAACTGGAGGCCTACTAGATCTCACTGGATCTATCATCGGGGGCGCTGAAGGAATCGGAGTTGGATTATTCGGGGGTGGAGGTTGGTGTACAGTCGGGTTAGTCTGAATGAACTGGGTAAACCACTCGTTCATCATCTGATAGAAGGCTTGCTTAGTCTCTCCCTCATGATTACCCGAAACAGGTCGAGAGTCTACCGGCACTGATTCATGTGCACGGTCAAACGCTACACTCTCTACATCATCCGCTACGGATCTTTCAGGATCGGTATCCATTTACTATATAAAACAAAGTTTAGGCTGTCAGAAAGTCACCACACTATCAATATATTATAAAGGCATGTATAGCTAGACTCACACGCGCTACGGTAGTCCTAGAATCGACTAAACCGTAAGCTCTGATACCAATCAAATGTAACACCCCTTACCTGAAACCTTTGCCGGAGTCGAGTATGTGGCATTACTAGACTTGACTACTAATTCGGGGCATAAAAATTTAAAACTGTCCAACTGTGTCATGCTGACTAACTTGACCATAACTTGAGTTACAAAACTCAGAATTTAGATCCGTAAATTTCCCTTGAAACTAAACTCATATAAATTTTTACCATAATTTTTACAGAATTTTTCATGTGGCCAATTAGTACAGTTTATTTATCAAATTTACCCCTATTTCACTATTTGATGATTCTGACCTATCTCTACAAAAACTCAGTTATCTCATTGTACAAAACTTCAATAATGTTTTTGTTTATTCCAATCAAAAATAGACTCATTAAGGATTCTAAGCATATAAACTATGCTCCATGATTATTTTTGTACAAGTTTTAACAATTTATCCAAGACAGAATAGGAAATCAAGAATTCATTCAGAACAAGTCTCACTAAAATTTAAATATCTCATAATATAAAATTCCTTTGCTACTCTGTTTCTTTCCTATCAAAATAGACACAATAAGATTTAATCCTATATCTTATTCACTTTCTAATTCAATTTATCCTATTTTTGGTGATTTTTCAAAATCACATCACTCATTCTGCTTAACTAAAAACTATTTCATAAAAAAATATGATTAACTAGTTTATAACCTCCTTACTCAATTTTATTTAAACTCTATACCTTAACCATACATACATATATATATACCAAAAACAAATCCCATATGTAATTTAGGCCATGATCAAATTTAAAACATCCAATTACATGCGAGCAAGTTATAAAATTCAAACATAGAAACGATACATAACTAAAGGAAATAGCCATTTTCGCATGGCTATATTCATGTACAAGATCAAACATCGTATGTTTCAAAAACTTCATCTAGCCTATACATGCCTTCTAAATCATAGCCAAAATTTAAAATATCAAAAGAAGACGATAGTGTGGTTGACTTTCTTGAAGATCCTTCTCAAGCCCGTAACGTAACCAAAATCTATAAAACAAAGGAGAACATTTCACACAAATAAGCTTACGAGATTAGTAAGTCCCCAATTCATAATAATATAACATTCAAATAATAAACATAAAAAAAATGCAATAGTCCAACTTGTACGTTTGTACTCACGTTTACTTTCAAGCTTTCAATTATTGTAATATAGCATCAAATACACAACCATCCATGTGGCCGTTCGAAGACCAAAGTCACAATATTCATATCATTTATTAATAAAAATCGAGAACACATACTATAACCACATATATATATAAATTTCATTTATAACACATACAATTTGTAATAAGTAACTGAATTGCTTGTGTACTTTATTCTAAAATAAGTAAGAAATAAATTCCTACCTTACATGCTTACCGAAGTCACTAACACAATAATTTAACTTTAATTTGCCTTGACCAAGAGTTCGGTTTCTCTTTTGTGAACGCATCACCGGCATCAAGCCTGCTAGGCATAAAAGCCCGATAAGTAACACCGGCACAAAGCCTGCTAGGCGTAAAAGCCCGATAAGTAACACCGGCACAAAGCCTGCTAGGCATAAAAGCCCGATAAGTAACACTGCAAGACAAAGCTCGCTAGGCGTAAAAGCCCGATATGTAAATATCAATGTAGTCAAACATTCCCAACACACTCGTCATAACTACTATATACATATGTCCAATTCAATTGGGCTCGTTTACATTAAACCAATAAAATCACTATATCATTTTGCAATCCAACAATTCATTTCACATAACCAATTTTAATCTTCAATCTAGTATACCTCTATACATTCGGCCATAATATAAATAGGTACAAAAATTCAGCAATTCATACTATTTAATATAGTCATAATTAAATCGTTGACATATTTTAGCTAAAGGACTTACCTCGGTTGTCGATAGTCCGTGCGAATCGGCTATTCAAGAACCTTCGTCTTTCCCCGGTCTAATTCCGTTTTTCTTTGCTCTTGATCTAAAACATATTAAAATTTAGCTCATTTAATTTCATTTCACTTCAATTTAGTCCCAAAACACACAAATGGGCAATTTACCATTTTGCCCCTAATATTTCCCCTTTTTACAATTTGGTCCTATTTACACTAAACACAAAATATACAAAATTTCTCAATACTATAGCTAGGCCGAATGTTCCCCATAGCCATATGTGTCCATGCATTTCATTTATTTCACGTTTTAGTCCTTCAAGAATTTTATTTTTTTTCAAATAATTCCCTAACATCCAATTCCATCAAAACTTCTAATTCTAAAAATGATGGTCTAACACATACTAACATTTCATGCCATGCATTTACAACCATAGCCGAATTTCAATGTGCCAAAATCTCAAAAATTTCCACATAGGTTGTATAGCATTGAAAGCAACCATTCCAAAAATGTAAAAATTATCAAAAACTAAGCAAAATACCTACCCCAAATCAAGCTCCAAGTTGCCGAAACTTCAAGCTTCAACAATGGAGTTTTCTTCCTCCAATATTCGGCCAAGAAGATGAACAAGGTAATGTTCTCTTTCTTCCCACTTGTTTTTATTATTTAATGTTGTATTTCACACATATATTAACATATTTTCTTAATACACTAATATAACTTTATAATAAATTAACTAACATATAATTTGAAATTAGAAAGGCCCATTGCCGTTTCTCCTTGTTGTATATGGGCTAATTGCCCTTTTAGTACATCCACTTAAAAAGCCACAATCAATTTAGTACCTTTCTTTTTAGCATGCAACTTTTACGCTTTTCTCGATTAAATCCTTTTTATCAAATTAAGCACTTAAATAATAAAATTTTTCTACGAAACTTTCACACATTTTAATTCACCTATAATGAACACAGAATAAAATATTAAAATATTTCTCGGGCTCGGATTCGTGGTCCCGAAACCACTGTTCCGATTAGGGTCAATATTGGTCTGTTACATCGATTTTGGGTCTAGTCGGAACAAGAGGTTTCGGGACCACAAATCTGACACAATAAAATTTATTTTTATTATATTTTTATGGTCTACAGTTTTATGGAATGATTTCGTTCGAAAATTTTAACGTTTGGGCACTCAATTTAGTCAAAAGGACTAATTTGCAAAAAGTGCATAACTTGAATTCTATATGTTAAAGGTGTTCAATTGATATGAGGTTTAAAATTAGAGGTCCTTAAATGGTAATTTAACCATTGGTTAAGTTGGGGGACAAAAATGAACATGGTTTGGTATGTTTTTATAGTTTTTCATTAAGTGCATTTTAGTAATTTGGTAATTAAATGATTAAAAAGCCAAATTAAAAGCCAATTTTTGCTCATCTTCTACCCTATGGCTGAATGTATCAAGAAGAAACCATGGCTAGGGTTTTTCAAGCTTCCAAGCTTGATTGTAAGTCCGTTCTAGCCCCGTTTTTAATGATTTTTATGTTTTTGAAATCCTTGTAACATGATCTATCTATTTCTACCACCAATTTGAAGAGATGTCAAAGTCTAAAATATTACCCATGTTGAACATGTATGTATTTTGATATTTGATGGTGGAAAATGCATGTTTTTTAATTTGTTAAACGACTTTTGCTAAGTTATTTTCGGTAAAAATGCCTAAAAGGACTTGTTTGTAAAAGTTGTAAAATGAGTAGTAAAAGTGTGAATAAATGAAAAATGTGGGCTGTTATGAGCATGATATAGGTTCGGCTAGGCTTGAGTGTAATGAAATTGAATGAAAATCATTTTACGAGCCTAGGGACTAAAATGTAAAAATGTCAAACTTTAGGGGGGAAATGTAATTTTTGCCATAATGTGATTTTGGGCTGATTTGAATAGTATAATGATTAAATAAGTTAAATGTGATATTATAGATCAAGAAAAACAAGGGTCGGAGTTAATACGGAGGAACAAAGAGTATTAAACGATTTAGTCCTTTTTTTGCCGTTTTTATGCTGAGGTAAGTTCGTATGTTTAATAAGCATTAAATTATATATGTATAAATGCTTAATTGTTGTAATTGTGGTAAATGCTATATTATAGAAATGAAATGTGAGTGTTATTGAGTATGTTACTACGAAAATGACCGAAAGAGATCCGATACAGCGAATGTAGCACCCCTTACCAGTATCCGACGCCGGGATAGGGTACGAGGCATTATCGAACTTATTTTCAAGCAAATATTCAAAATCGAGACATAAAATTCCACTCGAATTTAAAACTTTTCAAAAACATTCATATCGTCCCTAAAATGAGCCTACGAGGCCCAAAACATGCATCGAAAGTGGTTCAGGACTAAACCGAGAACTTTAGAAACTTTTAGAGAACTTAGAAAATTTTTCATGAAAAACAGGTCACACACCCGTGTGGGTTCAGGACACACCCGTGTGACCCTATGGCACGCCTGTGCTTTAGGTCGTGTTCAAATTAGGGAGCATTTGTTTATGACGTCATCATCAAGTTGAGGTCATACGACCAAGTCACATGCCTGTGTGCTTAGGCCTTATGATCGATTAAATTTTTATAATTTTTTCATAAAATAGGTGCAGACTGCTTAAATACCAAGCTCTTACTGAATACCAATCCTCGACATGCGTACAGTGGTTACCACACCTTAACTCGGTGACTTACTTCACAGGTTTGTTTAGTAGCCTTAAGTCTTATGCATGTGTTTAAGTAGACTAGTCCTAGGGTTCAACAGATCCTAGTTCACTAATCTACGTTCCCATAAAAGCCCATAATATTCACATATAAATCAATTCATACAAACAAATCACTTCAAGAAAGTCCAAGTACTTACCGGTGGACTTCTGCCTGAGGTACAAAGTGCCATGCCGTAATAACTCGAAAAGTTTCTTAAAAGCCCATATTTTGAAAAGCCCTTTTTTTTTTAAAAAGTGTTTTTGAGCCCAAAACCCTCAAAGTGAGTTTTGAACTGGCTCGATACCAAATCAGAACATCCCCAAACCCGGCCCATTCACTACGACCAGAATCTGCGGTTATGTTATTGCGGAAAGACGGTTGAAAAACCTCGTTAACTTAGCATAAAGCATGAAAGAATTCAATTTTGAAAACTATATCGATATGTGAGTAAAACGAATTCCTCTTACTTAAAACTCATGTAATTTCTTTTGTTGTGTGAAAACATTTTTGAGTTAATAAGAATTTAAAATAACAAAACCATAATCAAGTAATACCAAATAATAAAATGGCCTTTATTACAACCCAATAATTCAAATAAAGTACTTATATCAAAACCAAACATAAAATATTAAATCATCATCTTCTTGGCATAGGCCACCTTGTCCTCTCCGATCCCTGGTCCCAACCTTATGCAATACTGAAAATGGTTAAAGGAAAAGGTGAGTCACCAAGACTCGGTGTGCCACCCTTTTTCCCGGATTAGCAAAATATCATATACAACATAAACATAACCATCATGCATCCAATCAATATGCACCCAATCCTAACCATCCATACACCTTTTCTACCCCGTGTGGTACCAAACCACTTGTGGTGCCAAACCACCGTGACATATAGTCACAATGTGTTACCAAAACAACGGTGTCCCAAAGACACGATATCCGTCAATGTGGTGCCAAACCACCGTGTCCCAAAGACACGCTTGTGATACCAAATCACCGGTGACCAAAGTCACAAATCCGATGATGGGGCCAACCCATCGTGTGATACCAAATCACTAGCGACAATCCCGTATCTCTCAAGTGGGGCCAACCCACGGTGGTGTCCAACCACGGGGGGACGAGTCGCAATGAGGTGCCAAACCTCTCGTGTCCCAAAGACACAAATGTGGTACCAAACCACTAGTGACCAAAGTCACAATAATCGGGTGATGGGGCCAACCCATCGTGTGATACCAAATCACCGGCGTCAATCCTCAATACCGCCTTGTGGTGGGCCCACCCACTGTGGTGTGAAACCACGGAGACGCGAGGCGAGGTGCCAAACCTCTGGAGGTGCCAAACCTCCGGTGACCCAAAGTCACAAAGTTGTGTTACCAAAACACTGGTGCTCGTCAAAGACAAAATATCACCGCCCCTCCTCTCATATCACCCATCATTATACCAACTCATGTATAGTATTCAAATCATGCAAACATGTTTAACGTTGCATCTCATAGCACATACATCATAAATCATGACATCATGTATCAATAACAAGACTCATAATGAAACGGACTTCCCGAATCCGTGCACATACCCCATAGGGTATCATATCACTCAACCATCTTTGCTTTGATTTTACCAATCAATCGGTTTATCAAACATATACAAAGCAAGAAGTGTGTTAGTTTACACACCGGTTACTAATACGACTATCAAATCCCGGAGATCAAGATCTAACGCACTAGATCCCCTTCCTTAACACTTTTCGAGCACTAGCCACAACTTGAGATATGCGAGATCAAGCCTTCCCTACAATCGACGTAACTAAACAACATAATCATGCTAATCAACCTCTAAGGGTATAACCGTAATTTTACCTACTAAGGGTATTTTTCAGAATTCACACCGCAATGGCCTTTACGAAGGCCTAATGTCGCCACTAGCGACTCAATGCTACCATTTCCGGTTGTACCAGCACGATTGGGCCTAAAACCCGATTTCTACCCATCCGGCCCACATGCTCGTGTGGCCCACCTAGCACAAATCTAGCCACATATATAAGTTCCACCTAGTCTAGTTCAACATATACTAACCAATCATGCAATTTACTCATATAGGCCACGGGCCCATTGGGCCCACTTCGCCCATCGAGGCCCAAGCAAATTGACCCACGAGAATACTACATCGATGGCCTCAACTATCGCGCGTGAAGCCCCACACATGCGCCGCATTGCGCTTTGTGTGCTACTAATGCCGTGTAATCGACATTTCGGCATTTTGCCGCTTCTACAACTAGAGTAGAGAGAGTTACACACCGATAGGACTCAGGGCTAATCCGCGCTCCCGACCACTCTTGTGCCCAAACGCCTCCAAGATGTGTTTACTCTCCTCCTAGGATGCTCCTTATA
Organism: Gossypium bickii; assembly: GCA_025503065.1. NCBI lineage: Eukaryota > Viridiplantae > Streptophyta > Magnoliopsida > Malvales > Malvaceae > Gossypium > Gossypium bickii. The sequence goes on from CP106712.1 coordinate 31,976,131, forward strand.
TAGCTAGCTCTTCACCTTCATTCTTTGTGACTTTCCGATGTGGGATCCTTCACAATGAGAGTTTAAATTCAACCAAACTCTTGCCAGTCCAATCATGAAATAAATACTCCTTGCTTCTCATGAGATTCGAACCCAAGCTCCCTTGCAACATAATCCATGCCGCTAACCACTTGGCCACAAGCTCCTCTTGTGTCTTAAACCATGCGCAACTAAATATAAACTATGGTCCAAATTCTAAGGTCTAAGCAAAAAGAAACCAAAATGCAAAAGCCAAGACTTGAACCTTGGACCTCCTTCCTTCCTTGTATGTCATTCCTTTGTCTCTTATGTGGCGTCACTTTGCCACTACACCACACACTCCACTTGTGTCATTTTTCTTCATATTTTATTCTTAAGGCCTATCTCACAACTTCCAGGTTTTTTTCACCTAAAACCAAAATTTACCCAAAGCCAATATTTGATCCCGGGACTTCATAGAAGCCCTCTAATCTTCCAAAATCACTTATCTAATAAGTCTAACTTGCATTTAAGTCGATCTCTTATTCTCTGAAAATTTAAACGCTACTACGCCTAAGGCCCATTGGGCTCAATTCTCCTAGGCCCAATTTTGGGATGTTACAAATCTACCCTCCTTAAAAGAAATTTCGTCCTCGAAATTTCCAACTAACTAACAATGCATCGCATCCTAACCTACCACACTACGCTCTTGCTGCGCACTCGATCTTAATAAAGTCACATCGTTCCACCTTGCCCACGTCCGCGACAACCAAGTCCCCTAGAACTCATATCTAGCGTCGCGATTTAATCTGATTAAAAGTTTTATGCATTAGAAATTTGGTTCCACTGTTTTATCCACGAGCAAATTTTATGAACAGAAGTTTCTGGAAGTCGTTCTTTCGAGCAATCAAAGTTTCATCTCAAGTTCTCTGTTCTAATTCAAACATTCACATACTGCACTAAAGACACATTCATTCATCCATGTCACTTTCTTGAGCACTCCCAACCCAGGGGTAATTTCGACATTTTCCTATAAGGGTATTTCGGTAATAACTCAGGGTCAATTTGAAAATAGTTTTCAAATTAAAGATATTTCAAAGTTTACAAAATCTCAGGGGTCATCTTGAAAAATTTGTTTTTCAAACCAGATGTGTTGCAAAAATTTCAGAAATTGGGGTTATTTCAGTAATTTTGGAAGTTAAAGGTATTTTCGTAAGTTTCCCAAATCAGGATATCTCGATATTTGTAAAACAAAAGTTTTTGATATTTTCATAATCTAAGAACATTTTAGTAAAAATCGAGGGAATTATGAAAATTTAGAAACCAAGGGCATTTCGGTAATTTTATTCATCGTGGTAATTTTGTAAATTTTCAAATCAGGGTATCTTGAAAATAGCATTTTTGTATACTTTTGCAAAGTAGGAAATTTTATTAAAATTGGAGTTAAACCAAAATCTTGAAAGTCGTGGCATTTTAGTAATTTTTAACACGGTGGTATTTTTGTAATTTCCCCATACCAGGTATCTTAACATTTTGAAAATTTGAGATTTTGGTATTTTACAAAGTAAAATCATTTTAATGAAGTTGAGGGTAGTACCGTAATTTTACAATACAAGGGCATTTTTGTAATTTTGCCACTAGGGGCATTTTTGTAATTTTGCCACTAGGGGCATTTTGGAAATTTTGGTAAATCGAGAAAACGTCTTTCAAAATCAGATTTAGGGTTTACAACCCAAAGGGGTAAGTTTGAAAATTTTAAAACTAGGGTTTTAAAACAAGAAGGCTAATCCCTTTCTGGTTTTAATACTTGGTTTAACTTTATGAACAAGTCTTCTTGGTTAAGGTGAACCGTAGCTACACACCGTAGGATTCGCAGAAAGAGGAGGTGAGTCGCTAGGATCGCTTAAATACCAAGCTCTTCTCGAATACCAATCCTCGACATGCGTGCGAGTGGTTACCACACCTTAACTCTCGGTGACTTACTTCACGAGTTTGTTTAGTAGCCTTAAGTCTTATGCATGTGTTTAAGTAGACTAGTCCTGGGGTTCAACAGATCCTAGTTCACTAATCTACGTTCCCATAAAAGCCCATAATATTCACATATAAATCAATTCATACAAACAAATCACTTCAAGAAAGTCCTGAGTACTTACCGTGGACTTCTGCCTGAGAATACAGTGCCATGCCGAATAACTGAAAAGTTTCTTAAAAGCCCATATTTTGAAAAGCCCTTTTTTTTTTTTTTTAAAAAAGTGTTTTTGGGCCCAAAACCCTCAAAGCCGAGTTTTGAACTGGCTCGATATTAAATCAGAACATCCCCAAACCCGCCCATTCACTACGCACCGAATGGTTATGTTATTGCGGAAAGACGGTTGAAAAACCTCGTTAACTTAGCATAAAGCATGAAAGAATTCAATTTTGAAAACTATATCGATATGTGAGTAAAACGAATTCCTCTTACTTAAAACTCATGTAATTTGTTTTGTTGTGTGAAAACATTTTTGAGTTAATAAGAATTTAAAATAACAAAACCATAATCAAGTAATACCAAATAATAAAATGGCCTTTATTACAACCCAATAATTCAAATAAAGTACTTATATCAAAACCAAACATAAAATATTAAATCATCATCTTCTAATAGGCCACCTTGTCCTCTCCGATCCCTGGTCCCACCTTATATGCAATACTGAAAATGGCTAAAGGAAAAGGTGAGTCACCAAGACTCAATGTGCCACCCTTTTTCCCGGATTAGCAAAATATCATATGCAACATAAACATAACCATCATGCATCCAATCAATATGCACCCAATCCTAACCATCCATACACCTTTTCTACCCCGTGTGGTACCAAACCACTTGTGGTGCCAAACCACTGGTGACATATAGTCACAATGTGTTACCAAAACACTGGTGTCCCAAAGACACGATATCCGTCAATGTGGTGCCAAACCACTGGTGTCCCAAAGACACGTTTGTGATACCAAATCACTGGTGACCGAAGTCACAAATCCGATGATGGGGCCAACCCATCGTGTGATACCAAATCACTAGCGACAATCCCGTATCTCTCAAGTGGGGCCAACCCACGGTGGTGTCCAACCACGTGGACGAGTCGCAATGAGGTGCCAAACCTCCGGTGTCCCAAAGACACAAATGTGGTACCAAACCACCGTGACCAAAAGTCACAATAATCGGGTGATGGGGCCAACCCATCGTGTGATACCAAATCACCGCGTCAATCCTCAATACCGCCTTTGTGGGGCCAACCCAACGTGGTGTGAAACCACGGGGACGAGACGCCGAGGTGCCAAACCTCCGGAGGTGCCAAACCTCTGGTGACCCAAAGTCACAAAGTTGTGTTACCAAAACACTAGTGCTCACAAAGACAAAATATCACCGCCCTCTCTCTCATATCACCCATCATTATACCAACTCATGTATAGTATTCAAATCATGCAAACATGTTTAACGTTGCATCTCATAGCACATACATCATAAATCATGACATCATGTATCAATAACGATTACTCATAATGAAACGGACTTACCTGAATCCGTGCACATACCCCATAGGTATCATATCACTCAACCATACTTTGTTTGATTTTACCAATCAATCGGTTTATCAAACATATACAAAGCAAGAAGTGTGTTAGTTTACACACCGTTTACTAATACGACTATCAAATCCCGAGATCAAGATCTAACGCACTAGATCCCCTTCCTTAACACTTTTCGAGCACTAGCCACAACTCGAGATATGCGAGATCAAGCCTTCCCTACAATCGGCGAGTAACTAAACAACATAATCATGCTAATCAACCTCTAAGGGTATAACCGTAATTTTACCTACTAAGGGGTATTTTCGTAAATTCACACCGCAATGGCCTTTCGAAGGCCTAATGTCGCCACTAGCGACTCAAATACCATTTCCTGGTTGTACCGGGCGATTGGGCCTAAAACCCGATTTCGGCCCATCCGGGCCCCACATGCTCGTGTGGCCCACCTAGCACAAATCTAGCCACATATATAAGTTCCACCTAGTCTAGTTCAACATATACTAACCAATCATGCAATTTACTCATATAGGCCCACGGGCCCATTGGGCCCACTTCGCCCATCGAGGCCCAAGCAAAATTTCAACCCACGAGAATACTACATGATGGCCTCAACTATCGCGTGAAGCCCCACACACATGCGCGCCGCACGCTCGTGTGGCTACTAATGCCGTGTAACCGACATTTCGCATTTTTTGCCGCTCTACAACTAGAGTAGAGAGAGTTACACACCGATAGGACTCAGGGCTAATCCAGCGCCCCGACCACTTCAGGCCCAAACGCCTCCAAGATGTGTTTACTCTCCTCCTAGGATGCTCCTTATATAGCTAGCTCTTCACCTTCATTCTTTGTGACTTTCCGATGTGGGATCCTTCACAAGATGAGAGTTTAAATTCAATCAAACTCTTGCCGTCCAATCCATAAAATAAATACTCCCTTGCTTCTCATGAGATTCGAACCTAAGCTCCCTTGCAACATAATCCATGCCGCTAACCACTTGGCCACAAGCTCCTCTTGTGTCTTAAACCATGCGCAACTAAATATAAACTATGGTCCAAATTCTAAGGTCTAAGCAAAAAGAAACCAAAATGCAAAAGCCAAGACTTGAACCTTGGACCTCCTTCCTTCCTTGTGGCGTCATTCCCTTGTCTCTTATGTGGCGTCACTTTGCCACTACACCACACACTCCACTTGTGTCATTTTTCTCCATATTTTATTCTTAAGGCCTATCTGCCAACTTCCAGGGTTTTTTTTCACCTAAAACCAAAATTTACCCAAAGCCAATATTTGATCCCGGGACTTCATAGAAGCCCTCTAATCTTCCAAAATCACTTATCTAATAAGTCTAACTTGCATTTAAGTCGATCTCTTATTCTCTGAAAATTTAAACGCTACTACGCCTAAGGCCCATTGGGCTCAATTCTCCTAGGCCCAATTTTGGGATGTTACAGACTTCACACGGCCAGGGCACACGCCTATGTTCAAGGCTGTGCCATCCACACGGCTGAGACACACGCCTGTGTCTCTACCCATGTGCTCATTACTGAGCATTCTGTTTTGCAGAAATTAAGGTGCAGGGGACACACAATTGAAACACATGCCCATGGGGCAGACCGTGTGTCGCACACGACCTAGACACACGCTCGTGTGTCTATCCGTGTCGACAAATATAAAGCTATTTACCAAGCCTTTTTGCCACCCTTCCATACACCAACCTACACAACAAAACATTGTACCAATCCAAGCATATACTTTCAACCCAATCAGCCATACACAAGGCATCCACATATCATTTACTTGCTATCATTTATCACATGCAAACATCACATACTTACTATCTCAAACCATACAATTTCCCACATTCATGAAAACATCATCATATGTTTATATACTTAACCAATATTATCCAATATCAAACGGCCATTTACAAAATGAATTATCAACTATTGAAGCCATCACTTATGGCCAAATCAATTATGACACATAACAAAAAGACCAAGTCCCTATACATGCCATAACTCAAAATATTAAAATCATAAGTACCAAAAATGATAATTTGATAGTGTGAATGAATCTCCGATTGTCTTCGATCCTCGAGCTGGCTTGGTGACACTATAAGATAGGAGAAAAAGAAAGCGAGTAAACTTTAAAGCTTAGTAAGTTCCTATGTAAATAATAAGCATCATACACACTTTAACATATATTTAACATAAAGTAAATTAACATAAATGTCATTGTGAATTCATAATCAAGCTTAGCATAGATGTTATTAAAATCTTAACATCATAACTTACTCAATTGAATCAATCTGAGGTTTCATCACATATCGAGCTCATTAAGCATGAGTTTTATATACATACCTGTACCAACTTGCAACTTACCATAATCTTTCACATCATACCATAGTCTTTCACAACTTAAACTTTGCCGTTAAGCTCCTCGTTGAACCACTTGGAATACTAAAGGATCCTCTTTTATACTTATAGCAGTCCACATTTTTCATTTAATCACACTTTTACACACATTTTATAATCTTTTTACAATTAGATCCTTTTGACATTTTCATCAAAAACCACCTAGCAAAAATTGTTTATCACACATCAAACATGCATAATCTACCATTAGACATCAAAATACACAAACATCCAACATGGGTCAAACCCTAGACCTTGATCTTTCCTTAAATTAATGGTAGAAATAGATAGATCGGATGATAACGACTTCAAAAACATAAAGAGCATTAAAAATGGGGCTAAGATGTACTTACAATCAAGCTTAAAAGTTGAAGAAAACCCTAGCTATGGTGTCTTGTAAAATTCGACCAAGGAGAGAAGATGGACACCAATTTTGAATTGATTTATCCCTTTTTATTCTTTTATTAACCAAATGACCAAAATGCCCTTCACTTAAAACTTTGAAATTTTATCTCACCATGTCCATTTTTGACCACTAATTTATTCGAGGGTCTCATTACTAACTAATAACCTTCAATTTAAAATTTCATAGCAATTAGACACCTCTAGCATGTAGAACTCAGCTTTTGTACTTTTACAATTTAGTCCCTTTGACTAAATTGAGTGCCAAACGTCAAAATTTTCGAACGAAATTTTCGAGAAATCATTTCGTAAAATTGTAGACCATAGAAATGTAATAAAATAAATTTTTCTATGTCAGATTTGTAGTGCCAATACCACTATTCTGACTAGGCCTAAAATTGGGCTGTTACAGCGAAAGTCCCGGTTGAACCTTAGGAATAGATGGTATACAAATGTCATGACATTAGGGTTATTGAGATTACTTGTAAGACCATATCTAGGATATGGCATTGATATGAGACTTCCTATAAGACCATATCTGGGATATGACATAGATATGAGACTTCCTGTAAGACTATAGTTGGGCTATTGGCATTGAAATGAGATTTCATGTAAGACCATATCTGGGATATGGCATTGGTAAGGTACTGCGTGTACAAGATTCCCGAGTATCCGATTGTATTCCAAATGGTTCAAGGGAAATTCCACGGGTAAGTTAAAGAAGAGAAATAGCATGTAAGTATTACGATTAGTACAAGTATGCTCATAAAGTTTATAAGCATTGACATCATGATATTGTAAGTTCATGGTTTCCACGAGAATGTTATTGTGAAAGTCTTGTGATTATTGGTTCAAGCTTGTGATGTATGAAATACATAGTAAATTTGATTGACGATCGTGTAATTAGCTTTTGGGCCAAATTGAGTTATGAATAGCATGTTTCAATCAAACAATTGTGATTTATCAGTTATGAGAAAAAGGAAAGATTGGCATAATTGCCTATTAAAATAATTATGGAAGTATGAAAAGATATGAGCTTTAAACAACTGAAAGATGTTAAAATATATGCTTGAAAAGTGAATACCCATAGTTAATACGTATGTTTATGAGGTTTGAAAAGATTGGTTGATTGTGGTAATTAGTTATAATGGAGAGATTACGATTATTAGGCTAAGGTCTATACATGTTAAGTTATGCTTGTAAACTGATAAAGCAAACAATTTGACTGAATAAATTATAACTGAGTTTTATTACAGTTTGTATTATCTTGTGTTTATATTGCTGGACTTGGCAAATGATAGGTAAGAGGTGCTTATTATGTTCATACGGACTTACTAAGCTATATATATAGCTTGTCCTCTTCTTTTCCAATGTCTTATAGGGTTATTGAGCTAGCTCGAGTCGAAAATCGCCGAAGATCCTATCACACTATCAACCTATCATTTTGGGTATAAATGAATTCAAGTATTTTAAGTTTATGGCATGTATAGGGACTAGGTCAATTTTGTTATATGTGTCATGATTAATTTGGCCATATGTGTTGGCTTGTAGTTGTTAATGCCTCATCTTATATATAGCCCTGAATGATGGCTTATGCTGATTATAAGTTTATTCGTATGTTAATGCCCTCTTGTGAATGTGAAGTTAGTATGTTTTTAGTGGGCTAAGTATGATGTTTTAAGCATGATAAATAATGGTACAAGAATGACAAGTTATTGTCTTGTTTGTGGTTGTTTGGTTGCATTTATATGCTTGAAATTGTGCCATGTGATGTTGTGTAGATGTGTGCAAGTAAGGGTGGAAAAATGGCTTGGTAAATAGCCTTGTTTTTGTCCACACGGGTAGACACACAGGCGTGTGTCTAGGTCATATGTGACACATGGTCTGCCCCATGGGCATGTGTTCCGACCGTGTGTCCCCTGCACCTAAATTTTGAAAAATAAAATGTCCAGAATTGAGTACACGGCCGTGTGTCTCAGCTATGTGTAATACATGGCCTAGCACAGGGGCGTGTGGCACGGCCGTATGGCACAAGTTAGAGGGCACCCTAATTTGAACACGGTCTGAAGCACGGGCGTGTCCCCGGCGTCAAACGGGCGTGACCCTTGGACCACACGGGCGTGTGAGCCCTGCTTCTAGCAAAAATTTTCTAAGTTTTGTAAAAGTTTCTTGAGTTTTTGGTTTAGCCCCAAACCACTTCCAATACATGTTTTGGGCCTCGTAGGCTCGTTTTAGGGACTTTATGATTGAGTATGAATGGTTTTAATTTGGATGCAAATTTATGACTCGGAATTGTATGTTTACTTGTGATATAAGTCTGGTAATGCCTCGAGCCCTGTTTCGGTGTTGAATACGGGTAAGGGGTGTTACATGTCGCGACATCAGCCTTGTACAGTAAATACTTACAAGCCAAGGCATTTTGGTCTACACAATGAAAAGTTAACACGAGAACGACAATTGACCTAGGGTTGAGGATGACGACAACCCTAACTCTATAAATAGGCTCTTAAAACAATTGTGGAGGACAACTTTTCCTACTTTCTGATTTTCTTTGTAATTCAATTTTTACTTGTTCTTTCTTTTAGGCTTTAGATTTATTTTTAGTTCTTTTCTTTTAGTGTTCTTCGAAGAACTTACTTTGTAGATGAGATCAAATCTTGAGAATTTTCGGTGCTTCAATTATTGAATACAAAACAAAATTCTCTAAACTCTACTATTGTCTTATTCTTTATGCATATATTTTTATATCAAGTTTACGATGTTTATTGATTCCATAAGAAACTAATCCTCTTATAAGGGATTAGCGAGTGAAAGTGTTATTAATTGATTATTATGTAGGGTTTTCTTAACGATCAGCTGTTTGGGAGAGGAAGAACTTAAACCCTAGGCTTGACGACCCTAGGAAGCCATTTAGGTGGGAATTAACCCAAAATTCGTTTGGTCTATCCGTGAACACCTTAGCCCCAAACTGGTCTGGACTGTGAGGTTGAGAGATATGTAGTTCTTACCGACTCATTAGTTTAGTGGAAGATCGAGAGATCCTTCTAGGGTAATGACTAGTTGATTGGGTAAAAATACGAAATAGGAATTAGTTATGGCCACCGAAGCAAGCTAATCACCCATGCCTAGAATTGATTAAGTTTATAAATTAAGTTTTCCAAAGTTCTTTTTATTTAGGTTTTTGTTATATTTATTTCCTTATTTATAAAAACTCAAAAATCTTTCTTTTATATATACTAATATAATTTATTTAAAATACTAACTAGATTTATTAGTGTTTAAGTTAGAATTAATCTAGTAATTCACCTCCCTTGGCTATGATCCTTAGAGTACTCATCCACCCCATTATAACTATATTACAACCTGACCTGTATACTTGCAGACACCTCCTCGATTTCATATTTTTTAGTTGCAGTATTAACACTCAAGACATTTGTACGTCCGGAGGCTGTCAAAAATAGATATTGCAATCCTACTGTGGGTAGGTAGAATGTCATGTCATAACAAGAGACCATTGATTGAGGCTGTAGGTCTTGTTTAAGGACCTTATCCCACTCAATCTTTTAAAAACATGCAAGGTTTTTATGTTTGATTTCAACCATGAATGATTTCAAACATGAAAGGTTTGGGCTATGAATTCCACTGTTCTGAATGACGTTACATACTATAGAATTCGTACACCCAACGTACCAACTTTCGATTCCTTATCTATTTGAGCTCAGACTTTTACTTACATCAAAGTGTGTGAGTCACACATACATAGTCTGCCATCCGCTTAGAATTTAGGTGTGTCGCACTATGAACGTCACAAGTGAATAAATCCATGAACGAATTCAGGATCTATTTTGCTTGGGTCCTATCTGATGTACTGTCAATCCAGTCAGTCACGTTTATGCCTCTATCTTCTGGGAGTCATCCGCTCCCATGCTCAAGACAAGGCATCTCCTCAATTGGACTTGATAGACGGCATATTAGTCTTTTAATCAATTTGCTCATTTCTGATTAGACTAAGGACATGTTTAGGTTCGTCTACTAATACAAGTTATCTTTTCGTATTACTATCCAACCACATAATACCGCTTAGTATTAGTTAAACATTAGACAACTAATGAACAATATTTTCTTCCATTTTGCTTTGCGTGCAAAAACCATTTGAGGACAATAATATAAAGTATATTAATTGTAATCAATGAATTTGTTTTTTAACTAGACTGTCTGAAAAATTACAAGTATATATTGACGAAAATATTACACTTAGGGTACTAGATCCAACACTCAGAGCGATATCACATCATCGACGACTCAAGAATACTTCAAACAGTAAATTTTATTATTGATAAAATTTTTTAACATTGAATCGGGGAAGAAAATCGAGAGAGATAAATATTGTAAAGTGGAGGGATGATGGTTGAGAGAGATGATGGGTTTAGCGATGATGGAGTATGAAGGGAGAGCCCCCCTTTTATAGGCGCGGGGGAGAGGTGAGATTGAAAAGAAAAAAACCCATGGTCGAAAATGCGTCGTAGAAAAGGCATTTTCATCGAATTTTTGAAAAAGGAGCCTCAAATCTTACCCGGGATTCTCAGGATCAGGGTACTTTTGGCAAGCTTTGAGTTGTGGTGGACAGAAAGCACGTCCAGCTGGGTGAACTTTCCTGCTGACATGTTAGGGAAAGCGCGCCTAGCTGGACGTACTTTCTTTGTATTTAGTGCAAAGCGCGCCAGCTCGGCGTTCTTTCCCTGACATGTCAGCAAGAAAGCTTGCCTAGTTGGACGCTAATTTGTCGTAATTCAGTGTAGCAAATTAAACTAGTTTTTGCACTTAAGGAGCTTGAATACAAACATTTTTATTAAGTTTTAGTTAAGTTTTCTATCTTTGCTTTGAATTCAATAAAAAATGTATTTTGAGTCTTTTTATAACCTTACAGGCCGAATGAGACCAAAGGGTGAGCCAACATAGTGAATTTGTAGGATACCATACAAAGGCTTAAGAACTCCAAGCTGGTTGTTATGTTGCAACACGAGAAGTTCAATATCACAACATAGAGAACATAATACATAATTGAAGGATCAAGAGGAACTGAAAAAGAATAGGTTTCATATTTTTTTTTTCCAAAATTAAATTTAAAATTTAAAATTCAAAAATTTAAAAAACAAACCCCAAAATTTCTCAAAACCTCTTCTTCTTCATTTCCCATTTTGCTAATTTCACCATCATTATCGATTCTACACCAATTCTGCCGCCGCTATTGTCTTGCCGTTGTCTGGTGGTTTTCTTCGGTCAGCTATAACTCCACCATTCATCATCATTGATCTTAGCTCACCAAATCATTACTTACCCTAAGCATTCATCGATCTTCAGCCATCCCTCACCACCCCAAACCAATAACTAAAATCTATCACCCACAAATAATTATTTAAGTTTATTTTTTACTTAATTAATATTTAGATAATATTTATACTTAGATATTAAAATTATTAAATTTTATTTTACTAAATTAATATTTAGAATACTACATTGTATTAGTTTATCAAATTAAACTAAAAATATAACTAAATTTATATTAAAAAATTATAAATCTTATAAAAGTATCAAATTAAAAATATTTTAAAAAACTTTGGAAGGTGAAACACAAATTTATCCCTTTTTAAATACTAATTATAGTATTAAAATAAAAAATTTAAAACTCAAAGCACTTAAAAGGAATTTTTTTAAAAAATTAGGGTGAAGAGGCGGCTGCCAGCCCCCTTCGAAGTCGCTCCTGCCATGGTTGATGTGGTTTTGAGAGAGGAATATTTGGAAGGGAGCAATAAATTAAAGGAAATAAAACGAAGAAAAGGTTTCTTCTTCAGATCTACTCCTTCAAATGCTTCCCAAAGAAAATAGGTTTTCTGGGGTATTTGAAACCTAAAAGTTTTACTTTTTCTTTTTTGCAAAATTTGGATTAAATTTTAAGGTTTGAGATGAAGAAAGAAGATGAAATTTGAGATTATTAAAAAGTGGAACTTAGTTAAAATTTTGGTTCATATTTTCTGGATGAAATTAGATAAAGAAGATGAGTTTTTTTGTTATTAATTTGACGAATTGTTTGAAGAAGATGAGCAGGGGTTTGTCTATGGAGATGAAAACAAAACGAGGTTAAAATCAGACGAGAAAGGAAAAAATTTCTTTTTTATGATTTTATTTTGGGTAATATAAAGATTGGATAAATTATTTTTTAGTCCCTAAAATGGGCAAAACACTCAATAATACCAAAAAATTTATTTAATAACGGAAAATGGCCAGTTTCAAAAATATTTACGGGAAATGGCCGTTTTCCCCCAAAACGCGTCCACGTCAGCGCGTTTTGAGGAGAAACGACAGCAAAGCGCGCCCCTGGGGACGCGCTTTAGCCCGTATTTAAAAAAAAAACTATTCTCAAATTTTTTAAAAATTTACGAGAATAAACCTTTATAAAGGCTCAAAGTGACAACACCATTTTTTTTTAAGGTGTCATCAATTGATAAGGAAATATAACTTACAAAGGAAATCTTTATATAGACCCAAAGTCTCATTTCCCTTATTTTCTTGAGCAAAGTGGGATATGAGATGTGTATATATAGACTCATGATTAATTTTGCAGCTTGTTCCTAAATAATGTGGGATTCCTTTCTCTTTTAACTAACAACATGAGATAACATGCTACACTATATTTGATTTTTTTTTTACAAAACAATTTCTCTTTTTGTATATTTTGTTAACATTTTCTTATATTATAAAAAACAAGAAACAAAACAACTCAAATATATTTTTTGCAAATCTAATTATAATTATATTACTACATCAAACTTTTGCCCATCGATTTATACCACCTCGGTTTGTTGGGTGTAGTACATGATAGTATAGAGCAGCTCCCATCTGATTACTATGAATTAAAAATTGATATTAAATTAAATAAAAAATAAAATAAAATAAAATTCGATTCGATTCGATTCGATTATATATATTATAATTTTTTAACTTGAATTAAATGTATTTTAGTAACAACTGAAAAAAAAAATCAAATTTTATAAAATCGAATCAAACGCTAGCATTAGGTATGGAGCTAATTTAAGGGTGATAGGTATTTTGATGGCTGCTTAAGTTTTTTAGCTTTTCCATTAACAAATTTTACTAAGTATTTTCTTAAAAAAATATTACAAAAAAATACTTGTAAAATAATTAATTAATTTTTAATTTAACAAAACAGTCCATTAAAAACAATAATCAAATAATCGAAATCCCTGAATAACAATTAAATGTTTATAAATATGAATTTTTTTTAGAATGCAGTATAAATATGAAGGGAGGATAAAGTTTAAACTTATTTCATTTGAGTAGTAGGCGAAAACTTTAATCACGGTCAATTTGTAATTAATGTTTGAAAATTTTAATTTGAGCTTAATCGAATTTTACTTTTATAGTCAGATACAAACTAAAATTAAGGTACTCTTATATTTAATAAAAATCAACTTAAATTTCATACTATTTTTAAATTCAATTATAAATTAAAATTAATAATAATAAAAAAATATTTTCTTTTGGTAGAAAAAGACTCGAGACTTTTACTCTATTAAATATAATATAATATAAATATAACATAAATAATAATTTATACTGCTATTAAATATAATATAAATAATATAAATATAATATAAATAATAATATAAATATAATTATAATTATAATTAGATTTGCAAAAAATATATTTTAGTTGTTTTGTTTCTTGTTTTTTATAATATAAGAAAATGTTAACAAAATATAAAAAAGAGAAATTGTTTTGTAAAAAAATCAAATATAGTGTAGCATGTCATCTCATGTTGTTAGTTAAAAGAGGAAGGAATCACATTGTTGTTTAGGAAGTCAAAAACTATTCATGAGTCTATATATACACATATCTCATATCCCACTTTGCTCAAGAAAACAAGGGAAATGAGACTTTGGGTCTAAATAAAGATTTCCTTCGTAAGTTATATTTCCTTATTAATTGATGACACCTTAAAAAAATGTTGTCATTTTGAGCCTTTATAAAGGTTTATTCTCGTAAATTTTTAAAAAATTCGAGAATAGTTTTTTTTTTTTTTAAAAAATACGGGCTAAAGCGCCCCTATGGACGCGCTTTGTGCCACCTCGACAAAGCGCATCCACGTGGCGCTTTGTTTGAGGTGGCACAAAAAGCGCCGTCAGGGCGCTGTTGCTGTCGCTCTTTCCCAAAACGCTACCGACGTGGACGAGTTTTGGGGGGAAACGACCCTTTCCCGTAAATATTTTTCAAACCGGTATTTTTCCGTTATTAAATAAATTTTTTGGTATTATTGAGTGTTTTGCCCCCTAAAATGATCACGGAAAAAGATGATCACGTAACAAAAGTGCCACATGTAATCATTTTATTTGTTAAAAGGGCATGTCACCAACAAGTGAACCGCGTTAGGATTATAGATAAAATTGGTTAACGAAATTAAACTTACGTTATTAAATTGGACAATTTAAAACTACAAGTATCATATTAAAATAAACCCTTAAATATAGGTGGCTTGTCCTGCCATTAACTTTTTCTTAAATCAAAGCTCTAAATCATCTCATACAAAATTAAATTCAAACCTCCATCAATTTTTTTTTTATAAAAACTCATAGATTAATTTCACAAAACTCGTTTTTTGCCATTCATTTCATAAGAAAATAAATATCATTTCGTAAAAATATCAACTTTAAGAGAATAACAAAAATAAAGTGAATAAAACATAGAACTTACAAAAAAAATTATTTTTTAGCTATTTCTCTTAACAATATCGTATTTAAAATTTAAATTTTATTATCTAATTGAGAATGCAATGTGCTTTTTTATTGTATTAAATAATTGTTGATTAAAAAGAATTATCTTTCAATGATTCAAATCATTTGAGAATTTTTTTTTTCTTAAACAGAAAACTTTCGTTTAGGATTGAGTTTTAAAAAAAAAAATTGAAAAAAGTTTTGGGTTACATAATTTTTTTTAAAGATGGGTAAAAATAAGTTATATAAAAACAATTAAGTGAATATAATAAACATATTCAATAATTAAAAAAAATAGAAAGATAAAAAATTGTCAAATTGAAACATATATAAAAAAACTACATATTGATTACTCATTAGCTCAATATGGCACCTAAAAAAATAATGGTGTTAGGTTATTAGATTAATATATGTAATTTTTGTCAAGTTTAAATATTGTATTGATAAAAAAAATTCACATGTATGAAATTAAGAAAAATTATTAAGTTTGAATATGGAATTATATATTAAACTTATATGGCCATATCGTCATCGAAACCGTGATTAAAGAACAATAATTTATATTTTAGCACTTGATGCCAAGTTTGAATATGAGACAAGATGGAGCATCCTTATTCGCAGGAACCATAATAGACGACATAAACAATACTCCAAGAACAATTAATCAAGTTAGAACAAAATTATAAAACTCGCCGTGTGAGAGACACGACCTAGCATATGGGTGTGTGTCCTGGCCATGTAACCCCTACACCTAATTTTTGAAAATTAAATTATTCACACGGTCTAGCAAATAGGCGTGTGGCTGGCCATGTGACCCAAGTCAGAGAGTTACACGGGTAAGGACACGGGCTGGAACACGATCGTGTACCTCACACTGAATGCCCACACAACCTGGCCACACGGGCATGTGTCCCCTGTACCTAAGAAATTTTTTAAGATTTTGTGAAAAATTTTCTGTGATCCCGGTTTAGTCCCGACTCGATTCTAATATGTAATTTGGGCCTCAAGGACCCATATGTAACGCCCCGAATTTGGGCCTAGTAGAATTGGGCCTATTGGGCTTTGGGCTTTGGGTCTTAGAAAAATTTTAAGTGAGGGAGAAAATGACAATTGGCATGTGGGCTTTTAGGGTTAATGAATTTGGAGTGTTTAGGGGTGTTGGAGATGTCTTGGGATCAAGGAAGGGTATAGGAAAAATTTTGGTTTAAGCCGCAAGGGAACTGTGACTTCAGTTGGTAGGCCTTTTAAATAAATGAAGAAGGAAAATGACACAAAAGAGCTTGTGGTGTAGTGGCAAAGTGGCGCCACTTAGGGAGCAGAGAGGTGGCGTCATTAGCAGCCAAGGGAGTCTAAGGTTCGAGTAGTGGCATGGTATTTTATTGGGGTATTTATTTTGCTAAATCAGGACAGCTAGAGTTTGTGTTGCAGTGGAAGTCTGATGGAAGAGAGGTTTGAAGTGGTCATGGAGAGATTGTAGGGGGTATTATGAATTTTTATTGTGGCTTTCGGCATTTGGAGAGTTTTGCAAATAGGTTAGTCTTTCTTTTCCATACCGAATTCCTTTGAAAGGTTCCTTGTGTTTTTCATTACTTTTCTTTTCTCCCCCTCACTCTGTTTCTTCCGTTGCCGAATTCTTCCGTTGCTGAATTCTTCCATCATTCCTTTGTACCGAAATCCCTATTGGTATTGCGTTCTTCTTCTTTATCTGAAAGCCGAATACTCCCTTATAATCGAATAGCCCTATCTTTTTTCTGATTCCTTGTTGTGTTTCCTCCATCACAAATCAGTTGCTGTTATCTATTCTTAATCAAGTTTTAAAAGCCGGATCTCGTTCAGTAGCTATCTAGGCCGCAGGATCAAAGGTTGGATTCGGTAAGTACTTAGTCAACCTCCTTTAGTGTGTTTTGGTAAAACTGGAGGGCTATCTAACACTTTCTTTTCGTTAACCTTGTATTAATAAAGGTAGGGTTCAAAGGTCACAGAGGTGGTAAGGATCGCTAGCAAGTGGTAAGTGTGCTCGTCTCGATTGTGGATTAGTAAGTGGCCGAATGTAAGTGTGGCTTATAGAGGTGACTTGTGTGGAATATGAGTCACTTGATTTTTTATAGTATATGTGTGGGTGCAGATCTAGGGGATATTCGTGAATAGTAGCTAAGGAAGGGCTTCTAGAACTAGTGGCACACGGTAAGGTTAAGGTAAGGCTTTGATTTTTGGTAAATATTGTGGTTAAGTGTGTGATTGATTGGAGGTTGGTATTGGTTGTAGGTTCAAGGCTGAGGATGGTGTAGGACGTCTCATTTACCAGGTGTGTACATACACTTCACACACGACAAATCGGCAAAAGCTGAAATACCGAAAAATTGGAATACCAAAAAGTCAAAAGGTTGGTTCCGGCAACCACACGAGTGTGCGAACATTCGTGTGGGAACACCGATACGACTACCGGGACCAAGAGAGCGATCTCATGGTCTCGGGCCACTGTTTGGCCAACCGGGCCAGAAGGGGCTAAATGGGCTTGCTGAGCTCATGGGCCCAAATCGGCAAGAGTTAATATGTGAAATTGAATGATGGATTGATATGGATGGTTGTATGGTTTGATTATGATCGGGCCTAATGGGCTACATGTATATGATTGGGCTTAATGGGCTATATGGACATGGTTATGCTTAGAGGGCCTTATGGGATTTTAGAAATGCATGCTAGGGTTTTAATGGACTCTAGGCCTAGTTATGATAAATTCTTAAATAGCATAAAACTTAATTTAATAATCAAACATGTCTGTGGACAAGTCGCTAGGTTAAAGTGTGGCAATGGACATATGCATGTCTAGGATTGGATCTAGGGAGAGCTTGGTACTTAAGCGGTCCTAGCGACCTACCTCCTCTTCTCTGGGATCCTACCTAGTGCATAGTATCTGTTCACTTTAGCCGCAAGGACTTGTTAATAGGCCAAAGTTCATAACTAAAACCCGTGATTTGCAAAATTTCCAAAATACCCCTGTTTGTGGAATTACCAAAATACCCTAATTTGCAAAACTACCGAAATACCCCTGTAGGGTAGATTTACGAAAATACCCCTGGGTAGTGAAATGATTAAAATACCCCTAGGTGCTTAATGTGTGAAAATGTGTATGTTGCATTCATAAGATATATGTTGCACTTGGGTGGGTTTGATGATACGAAGGAAGATATGTGAGGATCGCATAGTCGCTTGACGACCGTGGATCCACCAGTGGCTTTAAGCCCATTATATGCTTAGCAGCCTTGCTGCAACGTTTGACTAGTGCCGCTGTTGGTGCTACCTTTGGAGTGTAGGGTCGGAAGGGAAATGGAGTGCAGGGTTGGATTTAGGATGGGAGCATTGCATTCATGTGATACTGATGTGATATGAGGTCATTGTGGGCTAAGGCCCAAGACCACCATTTTTGATAGGGCTTAGGCCCAATGTGATAATTGCATGTTGGTTGGTTTACCAAGGGTTGTACACACTGAGTTTCGAAACTCACACCCTTTTATTTAATGTTTCAGGTAACTCTCAGTGGACGGCTCGACGTGGAAGAGGACTCGAAGGTGGCCCACTACAAGTTACTTAGAAGTTTTTGTTTATTTGTTTTCGAATGAATTGTTGTTAATTATTTCATTTGTAATAAGGCCTTGTATCTCCAATTTGGCTTTACATTTGGGTTTCGTTGTGTTTTCAACTGCGTAATTGTTAAACTTGAATAAATTTCTTAAGTTTAAACATGGTTTTCAAAATACCTATAACAGATGGACGTTTTCTTAAAACATGGGCTTTTATCATTACTTAACAAGTTGCTGAGATTTTTGGGTTTTTAAGCCTTAAACTTAAGTTTTAACTAAGCAAAATTGTTTTGAATTATTCTTTTGATGTGACTTCACCAGATTCGACCATAACGTCTGGGCCGGGTCTGGGGGTGTTACACCATAAGTGGGACATTATGATTGATTGTGATTGATTTTTAAAAATGAATAGTAAATGACATGAATTAACTTTAATTGAATTGTAAACTCCGGTAATGCTCCATAACCCAGTTTCGGCGATGGATACGAGTTAGGAGTGTTACAGTCCCAGCTTAAATTCAAAGTTGTACCAGATAAATCCCCCTAAAAGTGGAGAAAATAATCACGAGCTATTAGTCGACCTTAGCCTAATCTATCTATAAAGGCTGATGAAGGGAGCCTCACAAATGGCAAAAAAAAAAAAAAAAAAGTAGGAGAGATCCTTAAGCGTGAATAAGGGTTCGGCTGTGCAAAGGAAAGGAAGTCGAAGGTAGTCCTTCTTAGCCATCATAGGACGCTGTGTTGCCAAAAAGTGGACTAGGCAAGCGGAAGTTTTTTTGTGAAGTTCTTTTATTATTTCCATTAGTGTTCCTTCGGAAGATTGAATTGAAGTAGTTGAACTTAATGTCAGAAAATATTTTGGTTTAGAATTTTATTTCCCAGCCCATAAGCTAGATCTCATAGGGTTTAGAATACTTTTGATAAAACCTTAAACTATTTTTATGGATGCAGTATATATCTAATTTACTTTACTATTTCATTTGACTGTTCTTATTTCTTAATTAAAATGCAAACGGTCTCTAGACATAGAAGACCGTTCGCATACTTATAAACTGATTCTAATTTCGAAATGGTTGGACTGGTTGAATTAAAATTAAATGAAATGAGCAAGTATTCGATAGACACTTGTAGTCAACTCTAGACATAGAGTCACAATCATACAGAAGGAACCCAAGCAAGATATCTAAAAAGCCTATAGACACGGGCAATGTAACTTGAGGTTTTACTCTCGCGAGAGGCAGACTATTTTATAACTCTTCTGTGTAGTAAAGTGGATATGATTTTGCCAAGGCATTATTGATAGTAAGGGTTGATTCTGGGTAATCCTGATCTTCCGAATCAACATCACTCTATCCTTATTCTTTGTTGTAGTAGCTTTGCCACAACATATTTAGTTGTTTATTTCTTTGTTTACATTATATTTGGATAATCACTCTCGTTATTGCCATTATATTTCTACTCTCACTTTTGCCATAGCATTTCCAATTATTCATCAATTCCATCTATTGCATACATCGTCATTCCTTTGAATTATCACTGCATACTTACCTTAGTTTACCACAACATTTTATTCGTCAGTCTTGCCATAACATTAACCATATTACAATAACTTAACCAATTTTGTGCCTCAATTTGATCCTTGTGGGAATGATACTCATCACTTTATTAATTGAATCGACGTGTATACTTGCACAAAATCGCACATAATTTTACATGTGACAAGTTTTTGGCGCTGTTGTTGGGGATCGACAATTTGGTGAAATTTGGTTTAGTTATTTTACTTAGTAGTTTTATTTAACTTAGTGTATTTACTTTTTAGAAGTTTGCCATTAGTGGATGAGGAGCTGCTAACATATAATACATAGTTAGACCAAATATACAAGCTCAACAATTTGAGTTGAAACCAGTAGTGTTCCAGATGTTACAAACTGCAGGATAGTTCAGTGGACACCCCACTAAAGACCCACGATTACATTTAAGAATTTTTCTAGAAGTATGTGATTCATTCAAACAGTAGGGTGTTCTTGAAGACACCTTGAGACTTAAGCTATTTTCGTATTCTTTAAGAGATCATATAGAAGCATGGCTAAATGCTTTGCCATAAAAAATAGTGGCATCATATAATGATCTTTTCCAGAGATTCTTACTATGGTATAACCGGCCTACTATGAATGCCAAGTGAAGAAACAATATTATGTCTTTTCGGTAGATGGAGAAAGAAACGCGATATGAAGCATGGGAACAATTGAAGGAGTTAATTCGAAAATGTCCGATGCATGGATTCTAGCACTGAACTCAAATAGAGATGTTTTATAATGGGCTGAATGCGCATACGAGGATGGTAGTTGATGCGTCTGCCAACGGTACTTTGTTGGACAAAACTTATAATGAAGCATATGAGATTTTGGAAATGATTGCCAATAATCATTATCAGTAATCGACCACGAGAGTTGGGATGGGTAAAAGAGCTGCTGGTAACATAGAGCTTGATGCAATCACTTTGTTAATGACCCAAGTATCTTCTCTAGCTAATACGATTAAAACCATGAAAAATCCAATTGTAGTCCATGAGATGAAATCAACAGAGTTGTCATTTTTTTATTGTAGGGGAAAATCATGTGTTTGACGAGTACCCATCAAACCCAGCATCAATATACTACATGGGTAATCCCAATTGAAATAGCAATCCATATTCCAACACCTACAATTCAGGGTGGAAGCAATATCCAAATTTCAGTTGGGGTAATCAACGTGCAAGAAATTTCAACAATGCTGCAAGACAGAATGTCAACAATTGTAACAGTCCGAATTTGACCCTAATCGGAACGGTGGTTTCTGGACCACGAATCCGAGTCCGAAAAATTGTTAAATCTTATATTTTGTGTTAATTATATGTGATTTATGATGTGTGAAAGTTTCGTATGAAAATTTGATCGTTTGTGTGTTTATTTGGACAAAAGGCCTTAATCGCGTAAATTGTAAAAATTGCAAACTATAGGGAAATGTGCTAAATTGATAATGGCTTTTTAATATAGGGTATTAAAAGGGTAATTAGCCCATTTTAAGAGTAGTGGGCGGCATATGTCAATATTAACCTTATTATTATTGTTTATATATTAAAGTATAAAGGTTAATTTTGTAATCAAACAATTACATGATATATATGTTAATTAAAACACAAAAATAGGCTTGTTTGTTTCATTTTTCTCTTGGTCGAATCATGCAATTTAAGAAAAGAGAAAAGCCAAGCTAAGTTGGGCATATATCAAGCTTAATTAGGTATGAATTTTAGCTCGATTTTTGTTGATTTTTACGTTTTTGAGATCGTTGCTTAGAATATTAGCTGACCCATGCTGAAATTTTAATATTAACACATGAATGATGTTCGACCATTGACATGTTCTTATGATTTTTGATGTTTGATGATTTTATAGATTAACAAGTTTTGAATTGGAAATTTTGGTAAATTTGAGCATTTAGGGCTAAATTGAAAAGAATAAATTTTGGAAGGGCTCAATTGCAAGATAAATGAAATGTATGCATTTGTATAGGTATATGGAGCATTCGGCCCTTGATATGTATAACCAAATTTGGTGTATTTCGTGTTTTATACAAATTGGACTAATTTGTTAAAGTGTGAAACATTAGGGGTAAAATGGTAAATTACACATCTATGTGTTTTGGGACAAAATTGAGATGAAATGTGCTTGAATGAGCTAAATATTAATGTGTTTAGATCAAGAACAAAGAAAAACAAATTTGGATCGGGGAAAGGCGAAGGTTATCGAATAGCTGGTCTACGTTGTCCGTCAATAGTCGAGGTAAGTCTTTAAGCTAATATATGTCAGAAATTATTTACGTACTCTAATAAATATTGAAAATTGAAATGTTGGGAATATATATATATATATATATATATATATATGAAGTTGCCGAATGTGAGTTGTATAATGTTGAGTTGATTTTACTTATGTAATGTGAATAAGCTTACTCGAATTTGATATGTGATAGTGTTATAGAATATATGGGATATATGTGATTTGGTATTAAGAAATGTGTATGGAATGGTTAATTATGTTGATATTCGAGCTTCGAGCCTAGCAGGCCTTGTGCCAGTGATCTATTTCGGCTAAATGCCTAGCAGGCCTTGTGCCGGTGAATTATATCGGGCTTATTGCCTGGCAGGCTAAATGCTGGTGCTTAAATCTCGGACCTTGGGTCTAGCAGGCCACGTGCCGGTATGTGTGTGATTCAGGCTAATGCCTAGCAGGTTCTATACCGTTGAGTTTTCAATTCCGAACTTCGATTATGTAATAATAAAGTCATGAAATAAATCAAGTAAGCTTAAGCTTTTGAAAGTGAATTTGTTAATTCGGCTACAAGGTATGTATTTTTCATACTTTAATGTTATATATATGCTATGCTGACGAGTAAATAAAGTGATGAAAGAAATATGTTATACATTTGGTTGTGGAATTTGTATATAAAATATGCCATGTCGTTACTGGTTATACGAAAGCTTGAGTGTGGATAAGATGTTCAAGTAGGTGTATTTATATACATAGGTATGTGTTAATTTTTGTATAATCGGTAAATGGTGTATTTGGTAAGGAAATGAAAGTTATTAAGTAAGTGAGGTAATGATACTTTATTATGGTGAGTTTAAAAGTAAGCCATGTATATCTAATGTTATGAGTTGATTGTATATAATGCTTGAATGGTTGAGTGTTATAATGTAGTTGCTTAAGACTTACTAAACTAATAACCTTACTTGGGTGTGTTTATTGTTTCGTTTTATAGATTTCAATCAAGCTACGAGCTCCGGGGACAGTCACTGAAGTCATTCACACTATCGGCTTATGTTGGTACCTATAATGTTTAGACTTTTGAACTTAAGGCATGTATAGGCTAGCTAAATATTCGAATGATATTTTGTTAATGTATTAAAGCCATGCAAAATTTGGCTTGTCTGAAATGTTAATGTTGATGGTTGATTAAATCTTTGGTGTAATGTATGTTTTAGTTAATGAAATTGGTATGTTTTGAATTGGTTTTAAATGTATAGATTGAATGAAAATTTAATGTATAGTTACGATTATCTTAGTGGTCAGATGTGCATGATTTGGATGGCTATTTGGTATGTTTTGGGTTGCCATATATGCTTGATATGTTTTGGTAAATGATGCTTATAGGTATGAACCATTTGGTTGGCATTTTGGCCTTGTAAATGGCCTATAATGTCACACGGTTGTGGCACACGGGCGTGCCTTAGACCGTGAGTAAATTGGCAAGATGCAGCCTAAAATCACACGGCCTCGACACGGGCGTGTCATCTGGCCGTGGTGTGCAAGTTAATAGCTAACATAAAAGTACAGGCCAAAGTACACGGGCGTGCTTGGTGGCCGTGGTTGGGAAGTTAGTATATAGACACGAAGGGACACATGGGGGTGTCTAAAAGCTGTGGAGGGCAGACGGTCTCTTCCCACGGGCGTGCCTCCCCTGTATTTTAGAAAAGTTTCAAATTTTCCATGAGATTTGGTTTATGTTTCTGTTTAGTCCCGACTTAGTTTGGAAGCATGATTTTAGGTCTTCGATGATCGTTTTAAGGGACACTATGCCTGAGAATGAGGTTTGAATGTATGAACTTCTGTAAATGTTTTCCGATATGTCCGGTAATGCTCCTTTCCCTAATTCAGCGATGGACACGGGATAGGGGTGTTACATTTGATTGGTATCAGAGCTTACGGTTTAGTCGATTCTAGGACTACCGTAGCACGTGTGAGTCTAGTTATACATGCCTTAAATTTTATAATACGATAGTGTGGTGACTTCTGACATTTAAATTGTGTTTTATATAGTAAATGGATCCTGACAGAGCCATAGTTGATGATGTAGAGAGTGTAGCGCCCGATCGCGCACGCGGGTCAGCACCGGTAGACTCTCGACCTGTCTCGGGTATCCATGAGGGGGAGGCTAAACAAGCCTTCTACCAGATGATGAATGAATGGTTTACCCAATTTATTCAGACTAATCCGGCTGTACAACAACCTCCACCCCCGAATAATCCAACTCCGATACCTTCAGCACTTCCGATGATAGATCCGATGAGATCTAGTAAGTCTCTCGTTGATAAAATCAGGAAATATGGGGCCAAAGAACTCAAAGCTAATGATGATGATGATGCGGAACGAGCTGAGATGTGGCTTGATAACACTATTTGGGTGCTTGATGAGCTGTCATGTACTTCAGAAGAATGCCTGAAGTGTGCTATATCTTTACTGCGGGACACTGCATATCACTGGTGTAATACACTAGTATCGGTGGTTCCAAAAGAAAAAATGACTTGGGATTTATTCTAGATCGAGTTCTGTAAGAAATATATCAGTCAGAGATTCATCGATCAGAAACGAAAAGAATTTCTAGAACTGAAACAGGGTCGCATGACTGTGACTGAATATGAGCGGAAGTTTGTCAGATTGAGCCGATATGCC
Organism: Gossypium bickii; assembly: GCA_025503065.1. Lineage (NCBI taxonomy): Eukaryota > Viridiplantae > Streptophyta > Magnoliopsida > Malvales > Malvaceae > Gossypium > Gossypium bickii. The sequence continues at coordinate 32,001,367 of CP106712.1, forward strand.
CGAAAGTGTGTATCAACTAAAGCCATTATGTGTAAAAGATTCGAAGACGGTCTAAATGAAGATATAAAGTTGCTTGTTGGCATACATGGAATCAAAGAGTTCATGGTACTTGTCGAGCGAGCTTGCAAAGCTGAAGAGCTTGGAAAAGAGAAAAGAAAGGCTGAAATGGAAGCTAGAGACACTCGTAAAAGATCATCGAGTAAGACTTTCCATTTTGTATATAAGAAGTTCAAAGATGACTTTGGCCAACATAAAGCTACTTCAGATATATCTAGACGAGATCAACCTCTTGTGCATTCTCGGGCTACTTCGATGGCCAGTGTTGGTAATGTTCAGCAGAATCAGGTTGAATGCAAGCATTGTGGTAAATGGCATTCTGGGAGTTGTAGATTCTGTGATCGGTCCTGCTTTAAATATGGATCATCAGATCATTTTATTAGAGAGTGCCCGATGTTAGCCGAGCAAAATACAGCTCAGAATGTCAAACCGAGTAATGTGTCAGTGCGAGGTAGACCACCTTGACATTCGGGAAATGTAAGTGGCAATCAGAGAGGAACCAAAGACACTGCATTTAGATCAGAGGCTCGTGCATAAGCTAGAGCATATGCTATATGTACCAGAGAGGATGCTTCTTCCCCAGATGTTATCACTGGTACTTTCATTCTTTATGATACTACTGTGATTGCATTGATTGATCCTGGTTTGACTCATTCATATGTGTGTGAAACTTTAGTATCCAGTAAGACTCTGCCTATTGATTCTACTGAGTTTGTGATTCGTGTGTCCAACCCCTTGGGTCGATGTGTACTCGTTGACAAAGTGTGTAAAGGTTGCCCGTTGATGATTTGAGATTCATGCTTTCCAGCTGATTTAATGTTGTTGCCTTTCGACGAATTTGATATAATTTTGGGAATGGACTGGTTAACTTTACACGATGCTGTTGTGAATTGCAAAATAAAGACCATTGATTTGAGATGTCAGAACGGTGAGATCATCCGAATTGAATCTAATGACTTGAATGGGTTACCGGCAGTAATATCCTCAATGTTAGCTCATAAGTATGTGAGAAAAGGAAGTGAAGCTTACTTGGCCTATGTGTTGGATAATAAAGTGTCTGAAAAGCAGATTGAATCCGTACCAGTTGTGTGTGAATACCCAGATGTGTTCCCTGAAGAATTACCAGGTTTACCACCAGTTCGAGAGATAGAGTTGGGTATTGAATTAGTACCAGGAACGACTCCGATTACAATAGCTCCGTATCGGATGGCACCTACTGAATTGAAAGAGTTGAAAGCATAGTTGCAAGAGTTGACAGATAGGGGCTTTGCATGACCGAGTTTTTCTCCTTGAGGTGCACTAGTTCTATTTGTGAAAAAGAAAGATGGGACTATGTGAATGTGTATTGATTATCGGCAGTTGAATAAGGTGACTATAAAGAATAAATATCCGTTACCAAAAATTGACGACCTGTTTGATCAGCTGAAAGGGGATACAGTATTCTCAAAGATAGATTTGAGATCGGGATACTGTCAGTTGCGAGTTAAAGACTCTGATGTGCCAAAGACTACTTTACGAACGAGGTATGGACACTACGAGTTTCTGGTTATGCCTTTCAGACTCACTAATGCCCCTGCTGTTTTCATGGATCTGATGAATCAGATTTTCAGACAGTTTTTGGATTGGTTTGTGGTAGTTTTATAGATGATATTTTGATCTATTCTCGAGATGAAACCGAGCATGCCGAGTATTTGAGAATTGTGCTACAAACTTTGTGAGATAAACAAAGTTTAGTAAATGTGAGTTTTGGTTACGTGAAGTCAGTTTTCTGGGTCATGTAGTATCAGCATCGGGTATTCAGGTTGATCTGAGTAAAATTTCAGCTATACTTGACTGGAAACCACCGAAAAATGTTTCCAAAGTTTGAAGCTTCCTAGGACTTGCTGGTTACTACAGACGATTTGTGAAAGGTTTTTCTATAATAGCTACCCCGTTGACAAAGCTATTGCAGAAAGACGTTATATTTGAATGGTCAAAAAAGTGTCAGAAAAGTTTCGATCAGTTGAAAGCCCTTCTGACCGAAGCTCCAGTGTTAGTTTAGCCTGAATCGGGTAAAGAATTTGTTGTTTATAGTGATGCTTCTTTGAATGGTTTGGGTTGCATTTTGATGCAGGAAGGCAAAGTCGTAGCCTACGCTTCGAGACAATTGAAGCCACATGAAAGAAATTACCCGACACATGATTTGAAATTACCCGACACATGATTTGGAGTTAGTAGCCATTGTATTCGCGTTAAAGATATGGTGTCATTATCTGTTTGGTGAGAAATGTCATGTTTATTCAGATCACAAGAGTTTAAAGTATTAAATGACACAAAGAGATTTGAACCTGAGACAGCGTAGATGGTTAGAGTTGTTGAAAGATTACGAGCTAGTGATTGACTATCATCCAGGGAAAGCTAATGTTGTTGCTGATGCTTTAAGTCGAAAGTTATTATTTGCTCCACGTGCAATGAATGCGCCTATGGTTATGTCTGATGATTGTTCGATGGTAGTCGAAGTAAAAGCAAGATCGTTGTTTGTTCAACAAATTGATGATGCTTAGAAAGTTGATAAAGATTTGTTGGCAAAACGAGCTCAGTGTGAAATTAATGTTGAATCAGAGTTTCGAATTGATGAAAATGACTGTTTGAACTTCAAAGGTCGAATATGTGTTCCGAGGAATGTGAATTTGATTCAGATGTTGTTGAATGAGGCTCATAATAGTCGATTGTTGGTACATCTGGGTAGCACGAAAATGTATAATGATTTGAAATAATTCTATTGGTGGCCTGGTATGAAACGGGACATATCTAAATTTGTCTCGAAGTGTTTAATTTGTCAGCAAGTAAAAGCTGAACATCAGGTGCCTTCTGGGTTATTTCAGCCGATCATGATACCTGAATGGAAATGGGATAAAATTTCTATGGATTGTGTCTCCGGTTTGCCTATGACACCGAGCAAGAAAGATGCAGTCTGGGTTTTAGTGGATAGACTGACCAAATCAGCTCACTTTGTTCCAGTTCGTATGGACTTTTCGCTCGATAAACTTGCTGAGTTGTATGTATCTCAAATTGTGAGATTACATGGTGTGCCGAGTTCTATTGTTTCAGATAGAGATCCGAGATTTACATCTAGGTTTTGGAAGAAGTTGCAAGATGCTTTAGGTACTAAACTCCACTTTAGCACAGCCTTCCATCCGCAGACAGATGGTCAGTCTGGACGAACCATTCAGATACTTGAGGACATGTTGAGATGTTGCGTCCTTGAGTTTGAAGGTATGTGGGAAAGATACTTACCTCTGATTGAATTTGCTTATAATAATAGTTTTCAATCTAGTATCAAAATGGCACCTTACGAAGCTCTATACGGCTGCAAGTGTCGTACACCATTGTATTGGACCGAGCTCAGTGAAAATAAGATACACGGGGTTGATTTGGTTAAAGAGACTGAACAGAAGGTGGCTATAATCAGAGATAGTTTGAAAGCTGCATCAGAGCGCCAAAAGTCCTATGCTGATTTGAAATGTAAAGACATTGAGTTTCAAATCAGAGATCGGGTATTTTTAAAAGTTTCACCGTGGAAGAAAGTACTCCGATTTGGTCTAAAAGGCAAACTAAGTCCGAGATTCATCGAACCGTATGAGATCATCGAACGTATCGAGCCTGTTGCTTATAGATTGAAGCTGCCTTCTGAATTAGAAAAGATACACAACGTATTTCATGTTTCGATGCTCTGTAGATATAGATCGGATCCATCACATGTGATTTCTCCGTCTGAAATTGAAATCCGATCCGATATGACGTACGAGGAGGAACCGATACGTAGTTTAGCCCGTGAAATGAAAGAGTTAAGAAACAAGAAAATTTCGTTAGTAAAAGTACTATGGAATCGACACGGAGTAGAGGAGGCCATGTGGGAGCCTGGGGATTCAATGAGGCAACAATATCCGACTTTGTTTAACGGTAAGATTTTCGGGGATGAAAATCCCTAAGGGGGGAGAGTTGTAACAGTCCGAATTTGACCTTAATCAGAATGGTGGTTTCGGGACCATGAATCCGAGTCCGAAAAATTTTTAAATATTATATTTTGTGTTAATTATATGTGATTTATAATGTGTGAAAGTTTCGTTTGAAAATTTGACCGTTTGTGTGTTTATTTAGACAAAATGACTTAATTGCGTAAATTGTAAAAATTGCAAACTATAGTGAAATGTGCTAAATTGATAATGGCTTTTTAATATGGGGTATTAAAAGGGCAATTAGCCCATTTTAAGAGTAGCGGGCAACATATGTCAATATTAACCTTATTATTATTGTTTATATATTAAAGTATAAAGGTTAATTTTGTAATCAAACAATTACATGATATATATGTTAATTAAAACACAAAAATAGGCATGCTTGTTTCATCTTTCTCTTGGCCAAATCATGCAATTGAAGAAAAGAGAAAAGCCAAGCTAAGTTCGGCATATATCAAGCTTAATTAGGTATGAATTTTAGCTCGATTTTTGTTGATTTTTACGTTTTTGAGATCGTTGCTTAGAATATTAGCTGACCCATGCTGAAATTTTGATATTAACACATGAATAATGTTCGGCCATTGACATGTTCTTATGATTTTTGATGTTTGATGATTTTATTTTAAAGTTATGTTATAGATTAACAAGTTTTGAATTGGAAATTTTGGTAAATTTGAGCATTTAGGGCTAAATTGAAAAGAATAAATTTTGGAAGGGTTTAATTGCAAGATAAATGAAATGTATGCATTTGTATAGGTATATGGAGCATTCGGCCCTTGATATGTATAACCAAATTTGGTGTATTTCGTATTTTATACAAATTGGACTAATTTGTTAAAGTGTGAAACATTAGGGGTAAAATGGTAAATTGCACATCTATGTGTTTTGGGACAAAATTTAGATGAAATGTGCTTGAATGAGCTAAATTTTAATGTGTTTAGATCAAGAACAAAGAAAAACAGATTTGGATCGGGGAAAGGCGAAGGTTATCGAATAGCTGGTCTACGTTGTCCGTCAATAGTCGAGGTAAGTCTTTAAGCTAATATATGTCAGAAATTATTTACATACTCTAATAAATATTGAAAATTGAAATGTTGGGAATATATATATATATATATATATATATGAAGTTGCCGAATGTGAGTTGTATAATGTTGAGTTGATTTTACTTATATAATGTGAATAAGCTTACTCGAATTTGATATGTGATAGTGTTATGGAATATATGGGATATATGTGATTTCGTATTAAGAAATGTGTATGGAATGGTTAATTATGTTGATACTCGGGCTTCGAGCCTAGCAGGCCTTGTGCCAGTGATCTATTTCGGGCTAAATGCCTAGCAGGCCTTGTGCCGGTGAATTATATCGGGCTTATTGCCTAGCAGGCTAAATGCTAGTGTTTAAATCTCGGACCTTGAGTCTAGCAGGCCACGTGCCGGTGTGTGTACGATTCGAGCTAATGCCTAGCAGGTTCTATACTGTTGAGTTTTCAATTTCGAACTTCGATTATGTAATAATAAAGTCATGAAATAAATCAAGTAAGCTTAAGCTTTTGAAAGTGAATTTGTTAATTCGGCTACAAGGTATGTATTTTTCATACTTTAATGTTATATATATATGCTGTGCTGATGAGTAAATAAAGTGATGAAAGAAATGTGTTATACATTTGGTTGTGGAATTTGTATATAAAATATGCCATGTCGTTACTGGTTATTCGAAAGCTTGAGTGTGGATAAGATGTTCAAGTAGGTGTATTTATATACATAGGTATGTGTTAATTTTTGTATAATCGGTAAATGGTGTATTTGGTAAGGAAATGAAAGTTATTAAGTTAAGTGAGGTAATGATAATTTATTATGGTGAGTTTATAAGTCAGCCATGTATATCTAATGTTATGAGTTGATTGTATATAATGCTTGAATGGTTGAGTGGTATAATGTAGTTGTTTAAGACTTACTAAGTTAATAAGCTTACTTGGGTGTGTTTATTGTTTCATTTTATAGATTATAATCAAGCTACGAGCTCCGGGGACCGTCACTGAAGTCATTCACACTATCGGCTTATGTTGGTACTATAATGTTTAGACTTTTGAACTTAAGGCATGTATAGGCTAGCTAAATATTCGAATGATATTTTGTTAGTGTATTAAAGCCATGCGAAATTTGGCTTGTCTGAAATGTTAATGTTGATGGTTTATTAAATCTTTGGTGTATTATATGTTTTAGTTATGCAAATTGGTATGGCTTGAATTGGTTTTGAATGTATAGATTGAATGAAAATTTAATGTATAGTTACGATTATCTTAGTGGTCAAATGTGCATGATTTGGATGGCTATTTGGTATGTTTTGGGTTGCCATATATGCTTGATATGTTTTGGTAAATGATGCTTATAGGTATGAACCGTTTGGTTGGCATTTTGGCCTTGTAAATGGCCTACAATGTCACACAGTTGTGGCACATGGGCGTGCCTTAGACCGTGGGTAAATTGGCAGGATGCAGCCTAAAATCACATGGCCTCGACACGGGCGTGTCATCTGGCCGTGATGTGCATGTCAATAGCTAACATAAAAGTACACGGCCAAAGTACACGGGCGTGCTTGGTGGCCGTGGTGGGGAAGTTAGTATATAGACACGAAGGGACAACTGGGGTGTCTAGAAGCCATGGAGGGCACACGGTCTCCTCCTACGGGCGTGCCTCCCCTATATTTTAGAAAAGTTTCAAATTTTCCATGAGATTTGGTTTATGTTCCCATTTAGTCCTGACTCAGTTTGGAAGCATGATTTTAGGTGTCGATGACCGTTTTAAGCGACACTATGCCTGAGAATGAGGTTTGAATGTATAAACTTCCGTAAATGTTTTCCGATATGTCCGGTAATGCTCCCTACCCTAATCCAACGATGGACACAGGATAGGGGTGTTACAACAATGCATCGCCTGGTTATGTTCAACCCATGCCGAGGCAAAATACTATATACTGTCAAACATAGTATTCTACTTCCATTGAAGTTTTGTTAAAGGAATATATGACCAAGAATGATGCTGTAATTTACAGTCAGGCTGCATCTCTCCGAGTGCTTGAAAATCAAGTGGGGAAAATAGCTAATGATCTAAATCATGGCCACAAGGAGCATTGCCAAGTGATATTGAGAATTCAAGAACACAAGGCAAGGAGCAGTGCAAGGTTATCACCTTTAGAAGCGAAACTTAATTAAGTGATGTTCATGATGCTGTAGCAGAAGAGGATAAAGCAAGTAATAACCATGTAAAGATCCCAGAACCATCTAAAAAACATATTGCATCTAATAAGGGTAAGCAGAAGAATGTTGTGGCAGAGCTAGATCAGGTTTCCAACAAAAATGCCACAGCAAAATAATTTCAGCAGCCAGAAAGACGTCCGTGTAACTCCCCTAACCCGTAACCGTTGCCGGAATAAGGTTAAGAGGCATTACCGAACATTTGTAACATTTATAATCATTTCTTATCTTAATTTAATCATTCACATACGAAATTTTTCTGAAACTTAACATTTTTCCAAGCTACAGGGTCTCATGCCCGTGTGGGTAGGCCGTGTGCCTCACACGGCCTCGGACACTCCCGTGTGTCCAAGCCGTGGTCGACATTGACTTGCATCACATGGCCAGTCACATGCCCGTGTGTCTAGCCCGTGTACAAGCCAGACTTGAATCAAATTACATATTTAAGAGACACGGTCGAGCCACACGGTGGGAAAAAAATAGGCCATTTGCAAGGCCAATTTGCCATCCACACTATGATCACACCTACAATCATCAAACCAATTCAAAATCATGCCTCAAATGGCATTCAAACATACCAAAACATACTAAATTTAATCTCTTAAAATCATCATTCATCTTTCTATACAAATCCATCTTAACATAACAATCCAAATTATCATCTACACATTCAAAATCATATAATTTATGCATCATTTAATCTATATCATTTCATAGGATGAACATACTACTTCCATATCACCAAGACTTAGCATAAAGACTATTCACATAGGGCACACATACCCTTATTAACCATCCTTTTCACACATCTAAGGCATATAACAAAATCATTCCTCTTTCAAGCCATATCACGTGGCAAGAACTATACAACCCAAAATATACCATAATAGCTAGCCTATACATGCCATATTCAAATATATACATCTTCCAAAAGTACCAAAATAGATAGTCGATAGTGTGATTGAGTCATTGTGATCCCAGTCCGAGCTAGCTTTAAAGAGATCAGAAAAAGCAGAAAACTTCACACAGTAAGCTTAAGAGCTTAGTAAGTTCGTAATATAATACATTTAACTCAGTGATTCAAAATCAATATACAAAATAAACCATCACATAGATTATTTCATAAGAATACACAAACTCATCTATAGATACCATGCTCACTCAACCATCCATATAACCATTTACGAAATCATCAACCACATAGGTTCTGTACATACCTTTGCCAACACTTAGTTAACGATCATTCTTGCTACCTAATGCTCGATACCACATTTCTATCAATCCTCATTATTCATTCGATTTAGTCGCACACTTAGTGCCAATTTCTTAGTGAAAGATTAAATATCATCGCACACTTAGTGCCTTTACATTAAACCAAATTTAACTCGGTATCGAACACACAGTGCTAATCAATGCAGTCGATACTTTCTTTATTTCGCACACACAGTGCCGTTCTCTACTGTATCAATTCTATTTTGCACACTTAGTGCCACATCTCTCAATCAACATTTAACATTAACAATTTATTAACCACATAATCTTTCATTATATAACATATGAGCATAATTGAAACATTTTTATTATAAATGAACTTACCTCGGATGTAGAAATACCAGGACTAGTCAATTAATTGAGCACTTTGTCTTTGCCTAGGTCACGATCCAAATCTCTCTTTTCTTGATCTATATAATATTAAACTTAACTCATTCAATCACCAATTCATTCAATTTATTCCAAACACATATAATTTCACATTTTCACATTTCGACACTTAAGTCCTTATTTCATAAAATCATCAAATACACATAATTTCATCTTATACATGTTTAGCCAAATTTCCACCTAGCTTATACAAGCCCACATATTTCCTTTATTTCACATTTTAGTCCTCCAATTTCTCATTTTCACAATTTAGCCCAAAATAACCAATTTCCCCAAAAATCCAAACACAAGCTATGTTAACCCAACATTAAGCTTTTATATTTCACCAACTATCAACACAAAGCTTACATATTCATCAATGGCACATCTCAAAATCTTGATCCAATTCTAAAATTAAAGCATGGGCTTGATAATAAACTAAGCAACGATCACAAAAACGTAAAAATCACTAAAAAATGAGCTGAAAACATACCTTGATTGAGCTATGCAAGTGCCAAAATTTCAAGCCCTATTTTAGCTATCTTCTTTGCTTCATTTGGCCATGAAAGATGATAAAATGGCCATCTTTTTGTTTTATTTTAATTATATTAACATAAATATCAAATACCAATTTTAGCCTTTTTACTTTCATTTAAAATCCACTAACCTTAAGCCATGCCAAATAAGCACTTAACAATCAATACAAAACTTTTGCATTTTATGCGATTAAGTCCTTTTTCATAATTCGGCACACAAACAATAAAATTTTCACACAGAATTTTCACATATGCTTAATCACATACTGTAAACACCAAAAATAATATTAAAATATTTTTTCGACCTTGAGTTTGTGGTCTCGAAACCACTATTTCGACTAGGGTCTAAATCGGGCTGTTACAACTCTCTCCCCTTAGGGATTTTCGTCCCCGAAAATCTTACCAGTGAATAGGTTCGGATATTGCTCTCTCATAACATCTTCAGGCTCCCACGTAGCCTCTTCAATTCCATGTTTGTGCCACAACCCTTTCACTAAAGAAATTTTCTTATTTCTCAACTCTTTGATCTCACGTGCCAAAACTCGAATCGGTTCTTCATTATACGACAAATCTGACTGAATCTCAACCTCAGTAGGAGCCATCACATGCGATGGATCAGATTTGTATCGTTGAAGTATTGATACGTGAAACAAATTATGAATTTTCTCTAAATCAGGTGGCAACAACAAGTTATAAGCAACTGGCCCAATTCGTTCGATGATCTCATACGGCCCAATGAACCTCGGACTCAGTTTGCCTTTTCTTCTAAATCGAAGTATTTTCTTCCATGGAGACATTTCAAAAACACTTTATCACTGATCCTAAATTCAATATCTTTTAGTTTCAAATCTGTGCAAGACTTTTGACGATCTGGTGTAGCTTTCAAACTATCACAAATCACTTTCACTTTTAGCTCAGTCTCTTTTATCAAATCAATCCCATGAATCTTATTCTCACTAAGCTCAGTCCAATACAATGGAGTTCTGCATTTTCGACCATAAAGAGCTTCATATGGTGCCATTTTAATGCTAGATTGAAAAATATTGTTGTATGCAAATTCAATCAACGACAAATGCTTTTCCCATGTAGTTTCAAACTAGAGAATACAACATTCAATATATCTTTGAGAATCTGAATGATCCGCTCGAATTGACCATTCGTTTGAGGATGAAATGCAGTACTAAAGTGCAGCTTCATACCTAAAGCCTCTTGCAGTTTCTTCCAGAACCGCGAAGTAAACCTCGGATCTTTATTAGACACAATGGATAATGGTACCCTGTAAAGCCTCACAATCTCAGAGATATACAATTCAGCTAACTTATCAAGTGAATAATCTATTCTTACCAGAACAAAATGAGCTGATTTCGTTAATCTGTCAATTATCACCCAGATTGCATCTTTCTTTCTCAGAGATAAAGGCAACCCTGACACAAAGTCCATCGTGATTCTTTCCCATTTCGACTCAGGAATCATTATCGTTTGTAACAAACCAGATGGAACCTGGGGTTCAGCTTTAACGTGCTGACAAACTAAACATCTTGAAACAAACTCTGAGATATCCCATTTTATACCATGCCACCAATAAAACTGTTTCAATCATTATACATTTTCGTACTTCCTGGATGAACAAACATACAACTATTATGAGCTTTGTTCAAAATCAACTGAATCAACTCTAAATTTCTTAGAATACAAATCTGATCTTGAAATCTCAAACAATCATCATTATCAACTCAAAATTCTGAATCTGAATTAAAACCACACTGATCTCGTTTTTCCATCATTTCAGCATCACTCTTCTAAGCATCACAAATCTGACGTATAGACATTGACCTCACTTTCAATTCAGCCAAAACTGAACCATCATCATATAGATCTATCTGAGTGCTCATTGCTTGTAAAGAAAATGAAGACTTTTGGCTTAAAGCATCAGCAACAACATTAACTTTACCCAGGTGATAATCAATCTCTAATTCATAGTCTTTTAGTAATTCTAACCATCTCCGCTGTCGCAAATTCAATTCTTTTTTAGTCATCAGATATTTCAAGCTCTTGTGATTAGTATAAATATGACACTTCTCACCAAATAGGTAGTGATGCCAAATCTTCAATACAAATACAATAGCGGCTAATTCAAGATCATGAGTCAGATAGGTCTTTTCATGCGGTTTTAACTGTCTTGAAAAATAAGCTATAACTTTGCCCTCTTGCATCAACACATAGCCTAAACCATTCAACGATGCATCACTGTAAACTATGAATTCTTTACCTGATTCTGGTTGGACTATGACTGGTGCCTCTCTCAACAATGCTTTCAACTATTCAAAACTCTGCTGGCACTTTTCTGACCACTCAAATTTAACATCTTTCTGTAGTAATTTCGTTAGCGGAGTCGCTATCATTGAGAAACCTTTCGCAAACTGTCTATAATATCCCGCTAATCCTAGAAAATAATGGACTTCAGACACATTACTTGAAGGTTTCCAATCTAAAATTATTGAAATCTTGTTTAGATCAACTCGTATCCCCGCAGCTGACACTATATGTCCCAGAAAACCAACCTCACGCAACTAAAACTCACATTTGCTAAAATTTGCATACAGTTGCTTCTCACGTAGGGTCTGTAACACAATTCTCAAATGCTCAGCATGTTGCATCTAATCAAAAGAATAAATCAAAATATCATCAATAAACACCACGAAAAATCGATCTAAATACGGTCTAAATATTCGATTCATCAAATCCATAAACACTGCATGAGCATTCATTAGTCCGAAAGGCATAACTAAGAATTCATAATGTCCATACCTCGTTCTAAAAGTAGTTTTTGGCACATCTGATTCTTTAACTCATAGATGATAATATCCCGATCTCATATCTATTTTCGAAAATACCGTAGCCCCTTTTAATTGATCAAACAAATCTTTGATTCGAGGTGGAGGATATTTATTCTTTATTGTTACTTTATTCAACTGTCGATAATCAATACACATCCTCATAGTGCCATCTTTCTTTTTCACAAACAACACAGGAACACCCCAGGGCGAGAATGTAACTCCCCGAATTTGGGCCTAGAAGGAAATAGGTCTTGAGCATGGGAACACATAAAAGTTTATGTGTGCAAGAAAATGACACAATTGATTGTTTGTTTTGATGACTAAGTGATTTTGGTGTTATCAGGGTGTGTGAGAAGCCTGGGTTCAAGTCTTGGCTCTTGTAAAAAATTTTAGTTTTCTCTTAAATGAACTTGGACACTGGCACTTAGGCCTTATTAATAATAATGCTTGTTTAATGACACAAGAAGAGCTTGTGGCCTAGTGGCAAGTGGCGTGTTGTATATCTATGAGGTTTGAGGTTCAAATCCTGGGATAAGCAATGGAGTGTTTATTTTGCTGCTTGAGTTGGGAAGGTAGAAGAGTTGGACTGAAACACTACTGAAGAGGTGTTTGAATTGGTCATGGAGAGATTGTATGAGCAAATCATGGAGAGGATTAAGGAGAGTATTGTGGAGAGAATCAAGGAAGTGGAAGTGTGTAGAAGTGTGGGTGCCGAATTGGGGGATAGAAAATTCAGCTGAGGGGTTTTCTCTCAGTTGTGGTCAGTTTGTCACCGATTTTCTGAAACTGTTAAGGTTTTTCTTTCTCTGCTCTCTTGTGCTGAATTTGCAAGTGGTCATTTATGTATTTTGGGTATTCGACTCCGACCATTCTGGTAAAGTAAACCATTTTGTTTCAAGTCCATTCCTCTCCCCTATTTTGCACCAACATCTGCCGAAACCTCCCTTTCTTCTCTATTCTTTTCAAGTCTCGGCCAACTGCTTATTTCAGCTCTTCTTGTCTATTGATTCTTTCGGCTGAACCTTTCACTCTAGCCTTGTGACTCTTTCTTCTTTATCGGCTGGTGACTGAAAGTTCTCCCCTCCCTGTTTCAATTCTGCAACGGCTCTGACAATCGGTAAGTGCTCACAACCCATCCTCTACTTTACTTTTAAAACTGAATGTACCTATGCTCTTCCTTTCTTTTCCAAAACTGAATAACCCCATTAACCGATTGTTATTTCATTCTTCTCGTACTGCACTCATTGCGATTCTAAGGTCTTCCTTCAGGAATGGTGAAGTGTAAACGGTTCTGAGGAGTCACACTTTTGCTCTCAAACGTTCGATAAGGTAATAAGGTTACCTCATGTTTTTAGGGTTGGCCGAATATGCCCTACCACTTACTAATCAGTTCTTGGCTATACTTTAGGAAAGCAACAAAGGTGTGTGATCATTCTAAATAGCGTTTGTTGAGGGATTATTTGTGTCGCTCGAGGCGACTGTAGACCTTCGGGGAGGTCGTTATCTGCATCGAGATCCTAAAATAAGTAAAATGACCAAAATACCCCTATAGGGTAAAATAATCGAAATACAGGGTAGAATGATCGTAATACCCCTATAGGGTAGAATGACCGTAATACCCCTATAGGGTAAAATGACCGTAATACCCCTGTAGGGTAAAATGACCTAATGCCCCTGTAGGATAAAATGATCGTAATGCCACTATAGGGTAAAATGATTGTAATTCCCTTGTAGTGTAAAATGACCATAATGCCCCTGTAGAGTAAAATGACCGTAATGCCCCTATAGGGTAAAATAACCGTAATGCCCCTATAGGGTAAAATGATCGTAATACCCCAGTAGGGTAAATTGGTCGTAATACCCCTGTAGGCTAAAATGATCGTAATGCCCCTGTAGGGTAAAATGACTGAAATACCCCTTTAGGGTAAAATAACCGTAATACCCCTATAGGGTAAAACGACCGTGATGCCCCTGTAGGTAAAATGACTGTAATACCTCTATTAGGTGAATTGACCGATATACCCCCAAAGGGTAATATGACTATTTTGCCCCTCGAGGGTAAATGATTGATTTGTCTGCGATGTAAATGATTGATTTGTGCTATGATTTGACTAATTTGTTTGTGATTGATATGACTGATTCTGAGCATGACATTTTACATACACGACATACTGCATGGGGTTGGGATACTGTTATGGAGGAAGTACTGTACTAGTGGCTCTGCCACAATCATTGTTACTGGTGGCTTTGCACATATACTATTACTGGCAGCTTTGCTGCGATACCGTTGCTGGCAGGTTTGCTGCGATGCTACTGATGGGTATGTGCCAATCATATTACCACTACTAATGGCTTTGTGCCGATCATATTACCATTACTAATGGCTGTGTGCCGATTATATTACTACTACCGATGGCTTTGTGCCAATCATATTACTGTACTCATGGCTTTATAGCTATCCTGTTTACGGCTCTTAGCCATTCTGATTACTAGCAGCTTTGCTGCAATACTGGTTAGTGCCGTAACCAGTGCTGATATTGGTGTGTTGGTAGGGTGGGTCGATTTTATCCCTACATGGTGTGTTGGTTGGTACGATGGGGTGTTGGCTGGATTGGGATGGGCTGCATGATTACATTGTTGCATTACTGTTACTGATACTATCACGATATTGGGCTAAGGCCCAGACTGTTAATGCATGTATTACTAATTGAGTGATAGGGGGATTACACACTGAGTTCTCGTAACTCACCCTTTTCTTTTAACTGTACCGGTAAACCCCAGCCTTAGACGATTTGGAGCTGCGAGGGACTCAGAGGTGGCCACACGTTTGCTGATGGTTATTTTTTACTTATATATTTCTTTTATATTGGGCTATTGATTTTGGTAATAAGGCCTTTGGTGGATTTAATTTTCTTTTTGATTGGGTTTTTAGTTTCCTATTTTGAACGGCCTACTTGATTCAAACAAGTTGAAGGAAAAAAAAAAAACTATTTTGAAGACAAGCATGCATTTTCAAACTTCAAGATTTTTAATTAGAGTAGCTTCCTCGAATTTTAATTAACTAAGAAACAAACGGTAACAAACATCGCAATGGTTTTAATAAGTGATTTTTCAACTTAATAACTTAATTTGCCAAATTTTTCTCAAGCAATAAAAACTAAATGGGTTTTTACTTAAAAACGATTTTCTATCAATAAGCCTTGATTTTGAAAGACACTTCTATCAATAAAAACTCATCCATAGCTATTATGCTCACTCAACCATCCATATAACCATTTACGAAATCATCAACCATATAGGTTCTGTACATACCTTTGACAACACTTAGTTAACGATCATTCTTGCTACTCAATGCTCGATACCACATTTCGATCAATCCTCATTATTCATTCGATTTAGTCGCACACTTAGTGCCAATTTCTTAGTCGAAGCTTAAATGTCATCGCACACTTAGTGCCTGTACATTAGACCGAATTTAACTCGGTATCGCACACACAGTGCTAATCAATGCAGTCGATACTTTCTTTATATCGCACACACAGTACCATTCTCTACTATATCAATTCTATTCTGCACACTTAGTACTACATCTCTCAATCCACATTTAACATTAACAATCTAGTAACTACATAATCATTCATTATATAACATATGAGCATAATTTAAACAATTCGTATTATAAACGAACTTACCTCGGATGTAAAAATACCGAGACTAGTCAATTAATCGAGCAGTTTGTCTTTGCCTCGATCTCAATCCAAATCTCTCTTTTCTTGATCTATATAATATTAAACTCAACTCATTCAATCACCAATTCATTCAATTTAATCCAAACACACATATTTAGGGCATTTTAGAAAATAGCCCTCACATTTTCACATTTCGACACTTAAGCCCCTATTTCATAAAATCGTCAAATACACATAATTTCATCTTATACATGTTTAGCCGAATTTCCACCTAGCTTATACAAGCCCACATATTTCCTTTATTTCTCATTTTAGTCCTCGAATTTCTCATTTTCACAATTTAGCCCAAAATAACCAATTTCACCAAAAATCCAAATATAAACTATGTTAACCCAACATTAAGCTTTCATATTTCACCAACTATCAACACAAAGCTCACATATTCATCAATGACACATATCAAAATATTTATCCAATTCTAAAATTAAAGCATGGGCTTGATAGTACACTAAGCAACGATCACAAAAACGTAAAAATCACTAAAAATCAAGCTCAAAACATACCTTGATTGAGCTATGCAAGTGCCAAAATTTAAAGCCCTATTTTAGCTATCTTCTTTGCTTCATTCAGCCATGAAAGATGATAAAATGGCCATCTTTTTGTTTTATTTTAATTATATTATCATAAATATGAAATACCAATTTTAGCCTTTTTAATTTCATTTAAAATCCACTAACCTTAAGCATTTATGTCCATCCAACTATTAATGGTTACAACATAAGGACCTCTCATTTAAAAAGCCATGCCAAATAAGCACTTAACAATCAGCACACAACTTTTGCATTTTATGCGATTAAGTCCTTTTTCATAATTCGGCACACAAACGATAAAATTTTCACACAGAATTTTCACACATGCTTAATCACATACTGTAAACACCAAAAATAATATTAAAATATTTTTCTGACCTCAAATTTGTGGTCTCAAAATCACTATTCCGGCTAGGGTCTAAACCTGGCTGTTACAGTCCGCCTCTACCTTTTCCACAGTGATTTCATAATTCCAAAAACAATTCTCAGTTTAAAAGATTTTGGAGGTTTTGATGCAATTCCAAATTAAGATATGCGAAGTGTATGAATGATATACTATCGAACAAATGCAGATTGTGAGAATTTGAGACTATTGCTCTCACTAAAGGGTGCACAACGATATTGATGAATAAGTTGCCACCAAAGTTAAAGGAACCAAGGAGTTTCACTATCCCATATTCAATTGGAAATCATTATGTAGGAAAAACATTATGTGATCTAGGCGTAAGTATAAATCTAATGCGTTTGTCTATTTTCAGGAAGTTGGGAATTGGGAAAGCGAGACCTACCACAACGACGTTGCAAATGGTTGACCGATCTTATGCCCATCTAGAAGGTAAAATTGAAGATGTATTGGTAAGTGTGGATAAATTTATCTTTCATGTAGATTTTCTTATTTTAGAATGTGAAGCTGACCATGATGTACCAATTATTCTTGGAAGACCATTTCTTGCTACTGGCAGGACCCTAATTGATGAGCAAAAAGATGAGCTAACCATGAGAGTGAATGATTAATAGGTTACTTTTAATGTGTTTGATGCGTTAAATTGCATGGATGAGAATGATGAATGTCACACCATTGACTTGATAGAAACAGTAGTGGATGAATTCACAGAATTTTGCTATGGAAATTTTGACAGTGAAGATGATTTGATAGAGCAAGGTGACACAATAAGTTTTGAAGAGCTTGGTGAATTTATGGAAGCCCAGTAGATAGTGGATAGGCTAGGGAAGAAATTTGAATCCATGGATTTATCAGATCAATCTTTTAAGCCTCTTAAACCATCTGTAGAGGAATCATTCGTACTAGAGTTAAAGCCTCTGCCACAAAATTTAAAATATGCATATTTGGAAAATAATAGTACTTTTCCAGTTGTAATTTATGCTAAGCTAACACCTGAGCAAGGCGACAGGTTGTTAGAAATGTTATGGCAATCTAAAAGAGCACTGGGTTGGACCCTTGCCGATATAAAGGGAATTGCCCTACATTTTGTATACACAAAATTTTGTTGGAAGATTGCCATAGCAAATCCATTGAACAACAGAAACGACTGAATCCAATTATGAAGGAGGTTTTCAAGAAAAAAATTATCAAGTGGCTTGATGCTGGCATTATTTACCCAATTTTAGACAGCTCGTGGTTAAGTCTTGTGCAATGTGTACCTAGGAAAGGGGGTGTCACGGAAGTAAGTAATGACAACAATAAGCTCATACTTGTACTGTTACGGGATGGAAAGTGTGTATGGACTGTCGCTGTAACAGCTGATTATTAGTGAAATCGGAACAGTGGTTTCAGGACCACAAATCCGTGCCGAAAAGAATAATTATTTTTATATTTTTGCATGATTTGCATTTAGGAAGGAATATCATGTGAAAATTTTGATAAGAAAATTTTATGGATTTAGTGCTTAATCATAGAAAGGACCAAATTGCATAAAATGAAAAAGTTGGATTGTAGTAGCTAGAAGGATCAAATAGCTATGGAATTCAAAACTTGAGGTCCTTATATAGTAATTAGAACATTAATTAAAAGTTAGTAGATATTTTTGATGATTCATCCATGGAAAAATAAGAAAAGAGCAAGGACTAAATTGGAAATAGAAATAATTAAAAGATGATAAATAATTAAAATAGAATTAATATAATTTTATACCATCTTCTTCCCCAAATATTCCATGGAAACCCTAGGAAAGAGAAAACAAGCTTTCTTGGCTTAATTAGGTAAGTTTTCTTGTCTCGTTTTTAGTAATTTTGATATTTTTGAAACCGAGATAGTTTAATCTATCTATTTGGGGAATTAATTTGAAAAGTTATCAAAGTATAGAAATTATGTCATGGATGAATATGCTGAAAATTAGAAATTTATGGTGGGAAATGAAAGGTTGTTGATAGATAAACAACTTTTACAAAGTGATTTTCGATTAAAACATGATTTAGGGATTAAATTGTAAAGTTGTGAAAATTGAAGAAAATTCTAAATTTTAAGGAATTTATGTGCTGTAAATTGTATATTGAAATCTCAATTAGGCTTGGAATAGGAGTAAATTGCATGAATTTCATTTTCCGAGCCTAAGGATTAAATTGGAATTTATGGAAAGTTTAGAGGCAAAATAATAATTTTGCCTAAGATGTAAATTGAGTCGAAATTGAATATGAAATGTGATAAATTGATGGCTAAATTTATTTATATAGATCCAGATAACATAAATTCAAAGTTAGATCAAGGAAAGGAGAAAGTTTTGGATTAGTAGATCTATATACGCGAACAAGTGTCAAGGTAAATTCGTGTAACTTAATTGAGCACGTAAATATGTTGAATTGAAAGTTATATTTGTATACAATGTGAATTATTGGGATGTTACAATATAAGAAAAAGAATACATGCTAGAAATTGTTTGAAAAGAGTTAAATTTCGTTTGAATATTGGATTTTGATTAAATTTCGTTTGAATATTGGATTTTGATGAATATATGTGATTTCCTGGAATGAATGAGGTCCTGCATTTGTTGCTAATGGGATTTAGGTCAGACGAGTAATCCTATTGATAGCCCGATTTTGGGTCTAATCAGAACAGTGGTTTTGGGCCCACAAATCCGACGTAGTAAAGTTTATTTTTATTACATTTCTATGGTCTACAGTTTTACGAAATGATTTCGTGAAAATTTTGTTCGAAAATTTTGACATTTGAGCACTCAATTTAGTCAAAATGACTAAATTGCAAAAAAGTGCAAAACTTGAATTCTATGTGTTAAAGGTGTCTAATTGCTATGAGATTTTAAATTAGAGGTCCTTAAATGGTAATTAGACCATTGGTTAAGTTGGTGGACAAAAATGGACATGGTTTGGCATGTTTCTAAAGTTTTTCATTAAGGGCATTTTGGTAAATTGGTAATTAAAATGAATTAAAAAGCCAAAATAAAGCCAATTTTTGTCCATCTTCCTCCCATGGCCGAAATTCACAAGGGGAAACCATGGCTAGGGTTTTCCAAGCTTTCAAGCTCGATTGTAAGTTTGTTTTAGCCCCGTTTTTAATGTTCTTTACATTTTTAAAGTCGTTGTAACTCGATCTTTCTCTTTCTACCATCATTTTGAAGAGATGTCAAGGTCTAAAATTTTATCCATGATGAATGTTTGTGTATTTTGATGTCTAATGGTAGAAAATGCATGTTTGGTGTATGATAAAAGACTTTTGCTAAGTGATTTTCGGTAAAAATGTCAATAAGGACCTATTTGTAAAAGTCTATAAAATGAGTAGAAAAGTGTGATTAAATGAGAAATGTGGGCTATTTTAAGTATGAAAATGGTTCGGCTAGGCTTGGGTTTTGAAGAAATTGAATGAAATTCATTTTACGAGCCTAGGGACTAAATTATAAAAATGTTAAACATTAGGGGCAAAAATGTAATGTGATTTTGGGCTAATTTGAATTGTATAATGATTGAATAAGTTAAATGTGATATTATAGATCAAGAAAAACGACATTTGAACCTAGAATGAGGGAAAAACGAGTATTTGACGATTTAGTCCTTTTTTCCATTTTTAGGTCGAAGTAAGTTTGTATGTAAATAATGCAACTTTATAATTGTATTTATATTTTTTTATTGCATGAATTGCATGATTGACTCTATGGATGAAATTGATGAAGTTTCGACAAGCGAGTAAATCTCGGTTGAACCTTAGGAATAGATAGGATACAAATGTCATGACATTAAGGTCACTAAGATTACGTGTAAGACCATATCTAGGATATGGCATCGATATGAGACTTTGTGTAAGGCCATATCTGGGCTATGGAATCAATGTGAGACTTCGTGTAAGACCATAGCTAGGCTATTGGCATCAATACGAGATTACATGTAAAACCATATTTGGGATATGGAATTGGTACTGTACTGTGTGTATGAGATCCTCGAGTATCCTTTAGTATTCCAAGTGGTTCAACGAGAAATTCAACAGGTATGTCAAAGATGAGAAAGTATGTGAATATGTTATGAGATGGTACATGTATGTACATAAAACTCAAAGAAAATGAGCTCAGTATATGATGAACAAGTGGCAAGATTGTGATTGATTAAGTTGTGCTTATGAAGCTTAAAGGACATTTATGTTCATGTGACATTTATGAAGTTTCAATGACATTCATGTTGATATATACTATGTTATTCATATAATGAGCTATAGGCAAGAATGTGTTTGAGTAAATTATACTCATGAAGTTTAATGACATTTATGTTGAAATACATTATGTTATTTATATGATGAGCTGTTGGTAAGATTGGGATTGAGTAAGTGTGTTTATGAATTTTTAATGACATTTATGTTAAGAATTGTTAAGTTATTTGTATGTCAAGTGTTTGAATAATGTTTCTTATTATTTGCATATGAGCTTACTAAGCTATATAGCTTACCCCCTTCTTTCCCATATCTTTTAGGGTTATTAAGCTAGCTCGGGTTGGAGATCGTCGAAGATCCTATCACACTATCAAGCTATCATTTTGGGTGTAAGTGAATTCAAGTATTTTAAGTCTATGGCATGTATAGGGACTTAGTCATTTGCTAAACGTGTCATTGTGATTGGCCATATGTAATGGCTTGTAATAGTCAAATGCTTGTTTTGATAATTGACCATGTAAATTGGTTCATTCGGGCTAACATGGTTGTAAGCCTAAGTATATATATATATGTATATGCTAAAGACTTTGGTGGTATGGTCATAGTATGCTTGGTGAATGATAGAAATGTTATTTATGACATGAATGTGAGAATGTTTGGAAATGTGGTCTATTGATGAAATGGTAAAGTGGTGTACAATTAGGTATCTTGAAAGTAGTCAATTGTGACTTAGTAAATGTTGTAAGTATGATAGATGTGGATATTGTGTTGGTCATAATTGTGGATGATTTGATTACCTAAGTATGTTATGTAGCCTTGAATTGGTGTAAGTTTATGTGTGTACAAGGGTGGCAATTGGCTTGGTAAATAGCCTTTAATTTGTCCACATGGGTAGACACATAGGCGTGTGTGGCACACGGTCTGCCCCACAGGCATGTGTTCCTACCGTGTGTCCCATGCACCTTAATTGTTGCAAAACAGAATGTCTAGAATTGAGCACACAGGCAGAGACACGGGCGTGTGTCTCAGCCGTGTGTGCTACATGGCCTAGCGCACGGGCGTGTGGCCTGGCCGTGTGGCACAAGTCAGAGAGCACCCTATTTTGAACACGGTTTGAAGCACGGGCGTGTCCTCGGGGTCACATGGATGTGTGAGCCCTGCTTTTAGCAAAAAATTTCTAAGTGTTGTAAAATTTTCTAAAGTTCTCGATTTAGTCTCGAACCACCTCTAATGCATGTTTTGGGCCTCGTAGGCTTATTTTAGGGACGATATGAATGTGTATGAAAAGTTTTAATGTGGACACAAAATTTATGACTCGAAATGTATGTTTTCTTGTTTTATAAGTCCGGCAATGCCTCGAGCCCTGTTTCGGCGTTGAATACAGGTAAGGGGTGTTGCAGGTAATCTTAATTG
Source organism: Gossypium bickii (assembly GCA_025503065.1). Taxonomy (NCBI): domain Eukaryota; kingdom Viridiplantae; phylum Streptophyta; class Magnoliopsida; order Malvales; family Malvaceae; genus Gossypium; species Gossypium bickii. The sequence goes on from CP106712.1 coordinate 32,023,995, forward strand.
AGCTCTTCTGAGCATATGTTACAAAAAAGATTTAGCCTGGACTGGTAATCCTGTTATATGATATGTGGCTCGAGAGTGTGTTTTCTGATTAAGTGCCTTAATGGGTACACCTGAATATGAATTGGCGGGTCATTGAATTGTTCACCTTGAGTGTACTATTTGAGTATCCATCGGACAATGATTCAACAGACAAATTACTTGACATGATAAAAGAATTATGAGATGAAATGAATAACGTACTGAAAGAATATAGCTTGATGAGCTCATCAATGTTTAGTTGATGTATATAAGAATTTTGTGACTAACATGTTTGATTGAATGCATGTGTTTAGGCAAATTTTTTCAAGTTAATGGAAATAAGTTATTATATGCTTAATTTTAATAAATGAGATTGGTAAGTTTAATTCCAGTTATACGAACTTACTAAGCATAATATGCTTACTAGGTTTACTTTTCTCTATTTTATAGTGCTCGCGAAGGTTGGTGAACGGTTGGAGCATTATTTTGGTATAAATAGTAAATTCATTTTGGTATAATGGCATGTATAGGCTAATTTTGCCATTGTTGGCTTGAATATGTTGTTTGTAATCTAGCCATTGGAATGGCTAGTAATGGTTTATTTTGGTTTACTTATAAGGCATTATATCATGATAAATACATATATGTTAAGTATAGATGATCAAGTGTGTAACACCCCAAACCCGATCAAACGCTACGACTGAATCTGGTATGTTACAGGAAAGAAAATTTTGAAAAACTAACTACAACAATGAGTTAAGAACAAAATTTGTGAATCGTTTCTGGATTTTAACAACAATTTAAAACAGTGGTTAGTTTGAATTTTGGTTTACCAAAGAAATTCTAATTTTAAAGAATTTCATAAAGCTATTAGTTTGAAAATAGGTTGCGGTCTTTAATTGAAAACTTTATTCAGTTTGTTACCCTTTACCCTTCTTTCAGTAATCGTTTGGAAATCGTTGGTTCAACATTTTAATCTTAGAAAACTCCCACTTTAATTTGTTTAATAGGCATGCTATATCAATTTCAAAAATAAAACCCGAGTTAAAGTTTAAGTGGCCTTATTACAATCCCAAAAACCCAAATTTAGTAGTGAAATGTAAAACATAATGAAAATGAAAATACTTAAAGCATTATGCATGGCCACCTCGAGTCCGTCCCGGCTCCAAATCCGCGATCTACTAATTACCTGCAAAATTTAGTAGAGGAGTGAGTCACCGAGACTCAGTGTGTAAATCCCCCCTTAAGCCACATTGATGGCTTCAAGCCCAAGGTCGGACATTGGGCCTTAGCCCACACAATCGATATATTAAGTATGTATGCGATGTAACCCAAATCCCACCTATTTTCCATCCTCTACAACACCTAAATCAGGAAATCGCCCGTGGCACCATGCCACTGTGGTTCCAGAACACTGTGATACCAGATCACTGTGACAGAGTCACTAAATATAATATGTGTAGGGCTAACCCACCGTGGTACCAAACCACTGTGACAATCCCGAACAAGTATACGTAGGGCGAACCCACTGTGGTACCAAACCACTGAGATGGGTCACTGAATCATATATACGTGGCATTAAACCACCGTGGCACCAAGCCACTGAGACATAGTCACTGAATCAAATATGTGGGGCCAACCCACTGTGGTACCAAACCACTGTGACAGTCCCTAATTTAGCACTTCCCCTTTCACATCATATCCCGATCCCATGTACATGTTATCATACTGAAATGAATGATCATGCTTTGGATGCAAACAGCCAATTAATTCATACATACACATATTTCAACCATAAAGTGGTAATTGAACTTACCCGGTGTCTCTAAAGGTACCTCGACTACCAAGTCAGTCGTTTCGGCTTTCAGCCAACGCAGTTATTAAAATAATTAATATACAGAATGTGTGAGAGTTACACACCTGGTAATGCGTAAGACTATACCCTCTACGTCGATGCTTCCACTAGCGAGGACGATGACTATCTGCCTATCCCAAATAGACGTAGGCTCCCTACCATAGCCTGGCGGAAAATCTCGTACTGCTGACACTGCACGTTTCTTAAACTTAGGAGCCAAAATTAGGGGTTCACTTCCTTCCTGAAATTGACTAGCAGTTGAATCCATGAAGAGACTTGATCAGGAAGAAGGGTTAAGGCATTGAAAGAAAACGGAGAGATTAAGAACCCAAATCGATGAAGTCCCTTACCTTGATCAATAGAAGCCGTATGCTAGCAGACTTATCTTAAGAACCCGATTGAACCCCAAAATGAACCATGTTAAATCGATTCTTAGAGATAGAATAAAAGATGTCGCCTTTTGGCCAATCGAATCAGAAAAGAATCCCTTACCAACCATTCAACCAACAACTACTTACCCAAAATCCTCTCGAAAGTAGGCCACACAACGAAGAAGAGATGATGATACACCCCTCTACAATCAGTCAGTGCCCAAGGAAGTGAGTCAGGATTTCAGTTTAACCAACCGAAGAGAAAAAGAAAACAAGCGAGAAAGAACAGAAAAGAAAACTCCTTACCGAAGCAAGAAATTGCCGAATGAAGGGTCTATATTCAGCTATCAGCAAAAAAATCGACAGAAAAGTGCCTGTTCCAGAAACAAGAAAAGAAGATAGAACAAGGAATAAAGTTCGGCCATAGAACTTACAATTTTGGTTAAGTGGGAAGAACAAGAAGAAGATGAGCTAGGGAGATTTGGCTACACAAGGCACAAGTATTAGATGAAACGAAAAGGGGAACTGCGACTATGGAAATCTGGCAAAAGGATGGAAACTTGAAAATGAAGCAAATGAGAAGGGAAAATAGTGTCAGAAGGTTTCGGCTTTTACCAAATAAAAGATGAACCAAAATGATCTTGGAAATTTGTGGTACACAGAGAAAAAGGTTGAAAAGAAAAGAGGCACCAAATGCCGAAAAGAGGAAACTCACAACACTCAAAATTTTTGTTAAGCACACATAGAGATTCGACACCTACACCCCTACCAAAATCGAATGCCCTCTGTATCTAAAAGACTTCATTTGGCCGAATTCCTATCCCCCAACACTTCCCAAAAATCGGCCAACACCCCTTCTCACCTCAATCCCCTTATTTCCTCCTTGATTCTCTCCTTAATCCCCTCTCCATCACTCATTCAAACACATTTGAACAAGTCTTCAACTCCACCACTAGAGTCGTAGCCGAACTCTCCCACCTTTACCTGACCAGCATAAAAATAATTAAGTAAATTGTGCTACAGATGCGACTCAAACCTCCTCCCTGCTGCTCCCCCTTGTGACACCACTTCCATGCACTCTAAGTGGCGTCTCCATGTCACTTTGCCACATCACTTCTTGTGTCAACAAACACAAGCAATTACTTTTAAGACCTGCCTCAGCTAACTCTCCCCTACAGTGTCTAGAAATAATATTTCCACCAAGGCTCGAGCTTAATCCCGAGCCTTCCCAGGACCCTCAAACACACCAATTTAATAGACAAAACAAACCAAACACTCAGGAACGTAACAAATGCAGAGCCCCTAATCCCTGGATGTTACAAAGTGATGTTTAATGTTTAGGTTAAACTAAGGTAAGGTTATAAACATAATTATATATATGAAATAATATATCATATTATATGTTAGAATTTGCTTGAAATCAATGCTTGAATTGGTTGGTATTTGGATGTAAGATTTGGTGCAGGATATTGGTAAAACTTTGGGTGAGAAATAAAGCTAGAAATGGCTTTATTTTGTCCACACGAATAGACACACAGGCATGTGTCTGGACCGTGTTGACAAATGGCCTGATACATGGGTGTGTGGTTAGGCCTTGTGTCCCTCTACATCTTAAATTCGAGAAAAAGAATACGCAGAATTGAGCATATGGGCAGAGACACAGGCGTGTGTCTCAGCCGTGTGAACAACACGGCCTAGAACACGGGCGTGTGTCTTGGCCTTGTGAACCCTGCACTTTGGAAAATTAAATTGATCACATGGCCTACTCACACGGGCGTGTGGCTGGCTGTATGGTATAAGTCAGAAAGTTACATGGGGTCGAACACGGCCTGCAGCACGGGCGTGTCTTAGGGTCACACGGCATATCCCTATACCACACGGGTGTGTGTGCCCTGTATCTTGGAAACTTTTTGAAATTTCATGAAAAATTCTATGAGTTCTCGATTTAGTCTTGACTCGATTTTAATTCTCATTTTGGGCCTCGACGGTCCATTTAAGGGACATTATGAATAATTTTGATAAATGAATAGTACTTAATGTGAATTATTTGTAAATGTTCTAAAAGCTCTGGTAATGCTTCGTAACCCTGTTCCGATGGCGAATACGAGTTAGGGGTGTTACAATCGCAGGCTTAACAATGTGACTAGGAAGGTTCATTTCCCTTTGCCATTCATTGATCAAATTTTGGACAGATTATCTGGTAAGGCTTTTTATTGCTTCTTAGATGGTTATTCAAGATATAATCAAATTGCCATAGCCCCTGAAGATCAAGAGAAGACAACTTTCACGTGTCCATATGGTACATTTGCATTCAAGCAGATGTCATTCGGGTTATACAATACCTTGACAACTTTTCAGCGTTGCATTATGGCCATATTCTTGAACATGGTGGAAATTTCCTTGAAGTTTTTATGGATGACTTCTCAGTGTTCAGAAATGATTTTGAAGATTGCTTAAGGAATTTGGAGGTGGTTTTATGCTGCTGTGAAGAAACGAATATAGTATCAAACTAGGAGAAATGCCATTTCATGGTCCGCGAAGGCATTGTCATGGGACATAGGGTGTCACAGGGAGGAATTGAAGTAGACAGAGTGAAAATAGAAGTGATCGAAAAATTGCCACCACCCATCAATGTTAAGGGTATTAGAAGTTTTCTAGGACACGCAAGATTTTATAGAACATTTATCAAGTATTTTTCAAAAATCTCTAAACCTTTGTGTACTGTACTTGAAAAGAATAAACCTTTTAATTTTGATAATCAATGGGTGCAGGCTTTCGAGGAACCCAAGAAGTGACTTGTAGCATCACTGATTGTGGTTGCTTCAGAATAGACATTGCCCTTTGAACTCATGTGCGACGCCAACGATTATGCTGTGGGGGCAGTGTTGGGTCAAAGGAGAAACAAGGTACTACATGCAAAATATTATGCTAGTAGGACGTTGACAGAGGCTTAACTTAATTATACTATTACGGAGAAGGAATTACTAGTAGTGGTCTTTGCATTTGACAAATTCCATTCTTATTTAGTAGGAACAAAGGTCACAGTCAACATAGATCATTCGACTATGAAGTACTTGGTACGGAAGAAAGATCCCAGTCGAGATTGATTAGGTGGATACTCTTGTTACAAGAATTTGATTTGGAAATTAGAGATCGAAAGAGATCCAAAAATCAAGTGATTGACCATTTGTTAAGAATAGAATCGGGAAATGAAGATAAAAGCAAGAAACTTATTAAGGAAGAATTCCTAGATGAACAGTTGCTCATTGCCAATGCATTACCTTGGTATGCCGACATAATAAGTAAGTGGTGTAATGCCACCTGGCTTCAATGCTCATAAAAGATGAAAATTTCTTCACGATGCCAAACAATACTATTAGGGTGAACCATTCCTATTCAAGCATTGTGCAGATCAAATTGTAACAGCCCGTTTTCAGTGAAATCAACACAGTGATTTTGGGACCACAAATCTAACGAGTAAATTATTATTTATTATTATTTTAATGTTTATAAGATGTTAGTAAGGTTGTATTAAAATTTTGTTAAGAAATTTTGACGTTTGAATGCTTAATTTTGTGAAAAGGACTAAATCGTAAAAGGTGCAAAAGTGGAGTTCTATTAGTTAAAGGTATCATTTAGCTATGAAATTTAAATGTGGGTGGACTTAAATGGTAATTAGACCATTTATAGTGTAAGTGGACAAAGATGGTGTAACGCCCCAAAAAACTAAGTACTTATCTTTGCATATTTTTAGCTCAACTACTTGTTTACTTTAGTGGTTAAGTGATTTGGGTGTGTTTGGGAGTGTTTGAGAAGTCCTGGGTTCAAGCCTGGGCTTGTGCAAAAAGTTTTATTTTTAGGGAATAAACCCTTACCTATAGTTAGTAGGCTATTAAATTATTATGGGTAAAGCATGCCATAAGGAGTTTGCTGGTCTAGGGGGTAAGTGGCGTGTTACCTATGCAAGTGGTCTAAGGTTCGAGTCTTGCTGAAGGCAAGGGAGTGTTTATTTTGCTGCTGTGCCATGAAGGTGTTGGAGTTTGACTAAAACACTGAAGTGGTTGAGGATAATTCAAATTGACTGGTTGAGGGGAGGTGTGATTAGGTGGAGGGATTTGAGGAGGGATTTTAGGAGAAAATCAATGGATGAGGGAAGAGGGAATGTTGTGCCAAAAGTGGACTCTGGGCACTCAAGAGTTCGACCAAGAGTGGCATGCCTCATTTTTTTCCCTTTGGTGTTTTTTCTCTCTTTTGCTTGAAGCCGAATGTGGTAAGGGTGTTTGTCCATTCTTTTGTTTCACTTTTTGACAACCTTTCTCTTTGGCCGAATGCACCTTTTCTTTTCTTTTCATCTCCTCTTCTTTTTTTTCTCTGTGTTGGCTGAATATTGCCTCTTCTCAATTGGCACCGTGTTGCCGAATATACCTTATTTGCCTCATTTGATTTCATTTCTCTCTTCTCCCCTAAACCTATTCTCTTCTTTCTCTCCCTCAAGTGTTGAGCATCGATTTCCAGTTCTGATCATTATTGAAACCATTCCTTTTGCTCTACCGATTGACTTTGCTCCTTTCTTTTCGATAAGTGAGTATGGCACTTGAAGTTTTGGCTTTTGAGTTACTAAAGTGGGGTTTGTTTAACTATTTTTGATAGCTTTAAATCGAGAGTGAGGGGTTATGCTAGTTCTGAATCCTTTCATTATTCCGTGCTCTTGCTCTCTTTCGGTAAGTGCTATAGACAAATCATTTTCACTTTCTTCTTCTGCCTTAAGTGGTAACTGATAGCAATTGTATGGAAATTAATGAAGGATTCAGGGAACTCCTAATCAATCGCTAAAGACTAGATTCATGGGAATCACTGTGGTTTGATTGAAGGTAACGCTACTCTATTCTATGAATGGATTGTTGGTTTCGGGTTTCTTTTTAATCATAAAGTGGGACTGATGGTGGTGTTAATTGACCAATTGTAGGTTGTTGAGTGCTTGAGCGACAGTTCGTGATGAATCAAAACAAGTTGTGTAAACATTGCCCAACCCGTAAACTGACAAAAGCCAAAAAAGTATCAAAACAAGTTGTGTAAACATTGCCCAAATCGTAAACTGACAAAAGCCAAAAAAGTATGACAATTGACGCTACACGAGTGTGCGCTCACTTGTGTGGTAATCTGGACGCATAAAACGTGGGTGTTAGTCTATCGAGGCCACCATGAGCGATTTCATGGCCTTAGGCCGTTTTGGGCCATGTTGGACCAAAATGGGCTGTGCGGGCCCAATGGGCTTGTGTGCCCCACACAGGTAAACCGAACAAACGTGTGGAGAATATTGGGCCAAGATGTGTAAATTACATGGTCGAGCCCATTTTTGGGCTATGTGGGCCACACGAGCGTGTGAGCCCACATGGGCCTGCATTATAGGCCTTGGGCTCATTTTCACTTTTTGATTGTTAAGGTTGCACAGGTCAGCCGAGACGACTGTGGACCTACTGGTGGGTCGGTAAGTATACCTAGGCCCCAAACTGATAAAATGACTGTTATGTCCTATGTTATGTATGACTGTATATGAGCATGCCATGATATATATATATGTTGCATCAATATGTGATATGTTGCATGGGATGGGATTATTATGATTGGAGGAAGTGTATTGTACTGGCAGCCCTATAGCAAATACTGTTTAGTGTTGCAACCGGTGCTAATTTTGGAGTGTAAGGATGGGTGGGTGATTTTATCCCCACATGGGAGTGGAGTGTAGAGGCTGGTTGGGTAGGATTTCTAATTGCATGCCTAAACTGTTACTGTCACTGAAATGTGCTAAGGCCCAACTAAACTAAACTGTTATTGATTTGGGCTTAGGCCAGACTGTACTTGCTTATGGCCTGATTGGCCATTTTGCTTATATGGGATTACACACTGAGCTTTCATAAACTCACCCTTCTGTTTATCTGTACAGGTAATCCCTAGTCTTAGGCGGATTGGTGTTGCGAGGGATTCGGAGGTGGCCACACAACCGCACCTATTTTATATTTGAGTTTTATTTCCAATAAATTTAATTTGGGTATTTTTTTTTTTTTTGTAATAAGGCCTCTTTAAATTTTAACTTTTAATTTTGGATTTTTCTTATTTCAATTTACATCTGAATAGTAGTAGGACTCGATTTTTTTCAAAAGATAATTGTTTTTTTCAAAACACCACGTTTTCGTAACTTACTATAAAAGCTTCCGCATCAAACATTGTTTTAAAGTATAGTAACAAACTAATATGATCAATGTTCTGCTAAAAATAACTTGATTTTTTAAAAGATCAAGATACCCTAAATTTCTGTTAAGATTCATAAACGAGATTTAATAATGAGCATGGATCTTCCAAAGAAACTATGTTTTCGAAAAACACTTCAATGTGATATCGCCAGATTCGGCCGTAACGTCTAGGCCGGGTTTGGGGTGCTACAGATGGACATAAGATTAAATAATTTTAATGTTAAAACCCAAGGTTAATTTTGTAATTAGTAAAATTAACATAAAACAAAAATAAAGAAAAAAATGTATCATCTTTTAGTTCATCTTCTCCATCAAAATATTGAAGAGAAAGAAGCCATTTTTTAGGGTCCTTCATTCGGTCAAGCCTTTATCTTAGCATGTAAGTGATTTTTGATCCCGTTTTTAATGATTTCTATGTTTTTGAAGTCATTGTAGCTTAATCTGGCTAGCCTAGGGATCAATTTGCAAAATTGTTAAATAATTAAGGTTTTTCCATGAATTTTCTTGCATGATTATTGAGGTTTAATGAAAGATTATGAGTCCTTATTATTAAATAAACAAGTTTTGTAAAGTGATTTTTGATGAAAATGTCATTTAGGGACTTATTTGTGAAACTAGTAAAATTCCATGGTAAATTTGTGAAATGCTAATTTTTATGGGTTGATATAGGTCCCTAGAGAATTTGGCTAGCATGAAATGAGGATGAAATTGCTTAGATTTCAATTTACGAGTTTAAGGACTAAATTATAAAAAGGTTAAAATGTTAGAGGAAAAATAGTAATTTTACAAAAATATGAAATGTGGACTGAATTGAATAATAGAAGTATTAAATGGATTGAATTTATCTATTTAGATCAAGATAGACCTTGTACGGATTTAGTCAGGGAAAAGTAAAAGCCTCAGATTGATCGACCACATTTTTACGCTTTGTTTGTCGAGGTAAGTTCGTATAATTAAATACCGTTTGAATGTTATAATGTTTTATATGTTAATGTATTAATTGGCATGTAACCATAAGATGTATATCCAATGATTTCATGATGATTATCGAGCCCCGTTTTAACCTTAGAAATTCGTAGGATACAAATGACATGTCATTAGTGTTTTTATGTTTCGGGTGCTGGTCTTGAATCTCCTACTGATGGCTGAGGTCCTACATTTGTTGCGAATATTCCACAGCTCATGTGAGCAGCATCATGTAGCTTAAATTTTGACCCACATCTCGTGTGAGCAGGACCATTTCACAGCTCGTGTGAGCAATAATGTAAATGAAATGGAAAGGTTACAGTTATATGTTTAGCACATTTTGTGTGAACTTTCCTGCGTACCTGATGTTATTCTAAATGATTCAATAGGCATGAAAAGGAAAGGAACAATATGTTTTCAAATGAACTATATCATGAAACTATGAAAAGGATTGAAATGGAACGTTTCAATGAAAGTATGTTACATTTATGAAAATGATGCATTCAAAGGAAGCATGTTCATGCACAAATAGCTTACCTTATGTTAATTCATGTGAATTATATTTGAATGATCTAATGACAATGCTTAGGCTTGTGTCAAGCTTATGGTTCGATTATGCTATGCTTAATCTCATTGTTAAATAATGAAATGGTAAGTTATGTTTCATGTTTTACGAACTTACTAAGCATTTTCTGCTTACGTAGTTTTCTTTCCTATGTTTTATAGATAAATAGAAGCTCGATCAGTTTGGAAGTTTGTCGGAGATCTATCACACTATCCAACGATTATATCGGTAGTTTTTGATGTTTTGGCTAAGATTATAATGGCATGTATAGGTGGACTTCTGTTTAATGTTAGTTGAATGTCGGTTGATGATTTTGGTATGTATATTTGTTTTGGCACCATGTGATATTGGTTGGTTTGTGTTATCTTGGTACCTTTGATGCCTAATTAGTATGAGTTAATGTAGCTACGGTTTGATGCATGTTTCCATATGGTCAATATAGGGTATGTTTTGGAAAGCTATTGGGACTTGATATACATGATTGAAATGTGGTATGTATACATGTTTAGGTAAGATTTGAATGAATGCATTTGAGGTGCCTTGTATGGCATATTGGTTGAATGGAATTAGACTTTTGAATTGGCCATGCATGTTATGGTATGGTTTTGATGCTTTGGTCATGTGTACAAAATGCTTTTAGGTACATGCTTAATTTAGTGTTGGAAATGACTTGATTTTGGCCAATTTAATGTCCACACGGCCTAAGACACGAGCGTGTGACTCAGCTATGTGTGACACACAGCCAAGCGACACAGTTGTGTGTCCCTTATAGGTTTTAAGGCATGCAAGTCAGGCTGTTGCACGACCTAGCACACTTTAACACCCCTTACCCGTATTCTACGCCAGAATCGGGTAAAAGGCATTACCAGACTTAACATACTTAGTCATACAAAATCGATCATAATTTTCTTTTAAACTTTAAAACTTTTCATTCATAATCATATTGTCTTTATTACAGGTCTACGAGACCTAAAACATATATATAAAGAGGTTTGAGATTGAACCAGGAGCTTACGAACACTTAGAAATTTTTTGCTCAAAACAGGTCCACACGCCCGTGTGGGCAGGCCGTGTGGTCACACAAGCCCATGTCCCTAATCCGTGCGGATTTTATTTTTTATTTTGAACCTACAAGGGTTTTCACACGGCCTAGCACATGCCCGTGTCTATGGTCCGTGTGTGAAAACCTTGACATTCTATTTATGATGTCAGTAGACATTTAAGGTTACACGGCTGAGTCACACGCTCGTGTGCTAGCGAGTGTGACAAACTAAATTTTCGCAATTAATGTGAAGACTTCACATGGCTGAGACACACGACTGTGTCTCTGCCCGTGTGTTTACTACTGGGCATTCTATTTTGCTAAATTTGGATGCAGGGGACACACGGCCTAGACACACGCCCGTATGTCTACCTGTGTGGACAATTATAGGGCTATTTACCAAGCCATTTGCCACCCTGAAAAGCAACCACACTTATACCATTTCCAGCAACATGTAGCATAACAATAATGCACTTCTAATATCCACAATCAAGATACCAACACCTTAATTCAGATTACGTTCATCATGCCTATACTTCACACATAACTCATTCAAATGCGCAGGCTTGCACTTCATGAATTTCATCATCATTGAATATATATAACTTAACTAGTATTGGCCAATTTCAAATGGCCATTTACAAAATGAAATAAGTAACATTAATAGCCAACACATTGACTAGCCAATATGACATATAAAAAAAAGACCATGTTCTTATACATGCCGTAATTCAATGTAAATCTCAATATACCAAAATGTGTGGATAGTGTGGGTGATCCTTCGACAATCTCCGTTTCCCGAGCTGGCTTGTTAACACTGTAAAACAAGGGAAAAAAAGAAGGGAGTAAGCTTTAAGCTTAGTAAGTCTATATGTAAACAATGAACATCATACCACATGCTTATCAATCAAGAACATTACATACTAATCAAGAACATTTCAGATCCTTGTAGTTGCACTTACTCATTTCAAATCTTACCACTTCCAAATACATATTGTAAACGTTGCTCACATTTACATGCACTTATACCCTACACTTGTCACCACATAGTCACACATAATTTCAGTTAGTCAAAGTTTCCCGATGAACACTTCGGAATAATATTAGATACACGGTGGTTTCACACATAGCCCACCAGTAATAAATAACACGGTGGTATCACACACAACCCACCAATAATCACATATTCACGGTGGTATCTCACATAGCCCACCAGTAAATAATAAACACGGTGGTATCGCACACAGCCCACCAATAATCAAATATTCACGGTATTCATCTGTATCCTTTTTCTATTCTGAAGGTTCATTAATATGTAAAAGCATAAGTAAAAAGGATGTATCATTTACATATAAACTTACCTCGATACAAAATATGTCAAGTTGCAATTTAGTCTGAAACCTTGCCTTTTCCTCGGTCAATGTCAATTACACGTTCTTCTTGATCTATAATGACATATTGAGCTTATTTAATATACACATTATTCAAATCAATCCAAAATCTTCCTATGGAAAAATTTACTATTTAGCCCCTACTTTCTTAATTTTTACACTTTAGTCCCTAGGCTTGTAAAAATGAAATGTGTTCATTTTTCACACACCCAAGCCTAGCCGATTCATATTCTCTCTTATAGCAGCTCAAAATTTTAGCTATTTGACATTTTATACACATATTATTTCATCTTTTGCAAATCCTTTTTATCAATTTCACCAAAAATCATCTAGCAAAAGTTGTTTATCACACTTCAAACTTTCATATTCTACCACTAGACATCAAAATACATTTATGTCATCCAAGGGTAAAATTTTAAACACAAACCCCAGCTCAAAATAGTGATAAAAATAACTAAATCGAGCTACGAGGATTTCAAAAATACGAAAAACATAAAAAATAGGGCTAGGAGGTACTTACAATCAAGCTTGAAAGTGAAACAAAATCCTAGATATGGCTCATTGTAATTTTTGGCACTTAGGGAAGAAGATGGACACAATTTTTGACTTCTTTTTCCCTTTTTATTAATTTATTAACCCATTGACCAAATTGCCCTTCATTAATCCTTTAGATATTGTATCCCTCTACAGGCATTTTGTGTCCAAGCTATAATATAATGGTTTAATTACCAACTAAGGACTCTCAATTTAAAAACCCATCTCAATCAAGCACCTTTATGGATTATAATACACACTTTTCACCTATTGTAATCTAGTCCAACTTATCAAATTGGACATCCAACCAATAAAATTTCTCAACCAAAATTTCACACAAACATTCAATCATTCAATAAACACTAAAACTCAATCGGAATAAATATTTTGAAATCGAATTCATGGTTTCAAAACCACTATTCTATTTAGACCCTAATTCGGGCTACTACACATACGGCCTGGGACACGAGCATGTGGAGCCATTTCAAGAGTTACACTGCCTGGCACACAGGCGTGTGGCTTGGTCGTGTGACCCAACTCAAAGAGTTACACGGGCACAGAAACAACTGAGACATGGCTATGTGCCCCTATTTCAAAAGTTACATGGCCGGAGACATGGGCTTGTGTCTCAGCCGTGTGACCCATATAGTTAAAATTTTCCAACTTTTTCCTAAATGTTCCAAAAGTTTTCAATTTAGTCTCAAATTGTTTCTAAAGTGTTGTTTAGGCATTGAAGGCTCGACTAAGGGATGATATGCATGTAAATGAATGATTTATGCTATGTTTATGTTAATGTATGAGATGTATGTTTTAAAGTTACATTTTTACGGTAATGCTCCTACCTGGCGATGGATACGGGTTAGGGGTGTTACACAAATAATTTGGAAGTGCATCCCCAACGACGAGATGCATAGTATCTTACAACATTGTCATTCAGCCCCATATGGAGGACATTTTGGAGGAAGGAAAACAGCTGCCAAGGTACTCCAGTTAAGATTTTATTGGACAAGTTTATTTAAAAATGCTAATGAATTTTAATGGTTGTGTGATCGTTGTCAAAGAACAGGAAATGTGTCTAGGAGACAGAAAATGTCGTTGCAAAGTATATTGGAGATTGAACTATTTAATGTATGGGGAATAGACTTTATGAGCCCATTTCCACCATCTGTGGGCAAGCTATACATACTTTTGGTAGTAGACTATGTTTCTAAGTGGGTAGAAGTAGTAGCCCTCGCCTTTAATGATGCTAAGCCGATATTGAAATATTTACATAAGGAAATTTTCACACAATTTGGTACACCGAGAGCCATTATCAGTGATGAGGGATCCCATTTTGATTGCAAACTGATGGCCAATGCCTTGCGTAGGTATGGGGTGAAACATAGAATTGCCACGACATATCACCCTTAGATGAATGGCCAAGCTGAAATCTCTAATACAGAAATTAAACAAATTATGGAAAAAGTTTTGAATCCATCTCGAAAGGACTAGTTTACCAGATTGGATGAAGCTCTATGGGTACACCAAACAACATTTAAAACACCATTAAGGATGTCACCTTTTAATCTTGTTTACGGTAAGTCATGTCATTTACTTGTTGAACTTGAGCATAAATAATTTTAGGCAATTAAGAAGCTGAACACGAATTGGGTTGCTACTGGTGGCAAGAGATTGCTAGAATTGAATGAGATGGAAGAGTTTTGAACACAAGCATATGAGAATGCTCGTTTGTATAAGGAAAAGACCAAGTGATGACATGATGCCAAAATTTTGCCAAGGCAATTTGAACCTAGACAGCAAGTATTATTGTTCAATTCCAGGCTCAAATTATTTCCTGATAAGTTAAAATCTAGATTGTCAGGACCTTTTGAAGTAATTCAAGTGTATTAGCATGGTGCTATTTTTGTTAAAGACATAAGAATAAGGGCTACATTCAAGGTTTTTTCTGTTTTATTTCCCATTGTTATTTTTTTATTCTCTTAATTTTTAATACAATTTCATTTGTATTTTATTATTAATAGACAATGCTTGAAGCATTACTGGGGTGCTCCTATAGAGCGTGATAAGCAAAGCGTTAACCTTCGTGATGTTTGAATTTTTTGTTTTTGTTAATAAGTAGTTTTTTCTGTTTTATTTCCCATTGTTATTTTTTTATTCTCTTTATTTTTAATACAATTTCATTTCTATTTTATTATTATTATTATGAATAGGAGCAGAATAAAAGAAGTATGATTTGTTAGTGTGTACTAAGCTGCAGTTTGCCACAGTAGTATAGAGAAACATTATGCGTAACAAACTGAATGATGAGGTGTTGATAAAAGAGTTGACCAATTATAAAATTCCAAAGGAATGATTTTTAGATAGTTGCATTTAGTGAATATTGAGAAATTCAAAGTATGAAGCCCACAATTTAGGGCTCGGTTATTTCATTTTCCCCCCAAAAGTCTTTTCTATTTTTAAGTTTTCCTCCACGTCATAACCCTTCTTCCTCACGTTTCCCATTCCCTAAAAACTATCATCATTATCTTTTTTTTTTATTTTCTTCAAACAGTTCACGTTTCCCACTTCTCACAAAGTTCACATTTTTATGCTTTTCTCGTATTCAACATCTATGCTATTTGCTATTTACTGCATTATTTTTCTTTTCTGTTTATCTAACTTTCTCTTCATGCCTTGTGTAAATAGTACTTTTAAACTAGGAGAATCTTTGCCCGGTGGCACCCCGCAATCGAAGATATTCTTCAATGTTGCTGCAGCCACAAGGTATTCAACTAATATTCTAAAGTGGCCATTTTGCTTTGAACAGGGATTTTTATTGAAGGATGAAGCTCACATGGGGTACGTTGAATCAGTATCCTCAATTGTAGAAAAGCACAACTAGAGCATATTTTGTCTACACCCAAGGGATGTTATGGGTAAAGTGGTAAGAGAATTTTACGCTCATGTAATTTCCCTAGATTCTCCCTTCATTTATGTGAGGGGTAAGTCTATGCCATTCAACGAAGACCATATTAATGCCTAGTTTGGTATCAAGGAGGTTAGAGATGAGCACTCTAAATTTGCTGAGAATATTACACTGGAGGGGTTGGCAAAAGTATTGGAAGATTTATGTGTTGACGGAACGCAGTGGATTATTTCAAGCTAGGAGTGTTACATGGTTGAAAGGGCTGTATTAAAACCAATTGGGAAGGTGTGGTACCACTTTTTAAGGAGTCATCTTATGCCGTCTACGCATAACATGATAGTTTGAAAGAAAGAATGTTGCTGTTGCATTCTATTTTACAAAGAAGACAGATAAATGCAGGGATAATTATCTTCCAAGAGGTCCATAGGTGTGTTGATAAGAATGCTGAGAATTTGAATCTTTCTTCCCTTATTTCTGCCTTATGTAAGATGAGAAATGTACCTTTAGTTGATGCTGAGGACGTTACCCCTAATAAGGTTGGGATAACGCGAGCAATTTTTTCCAAGCTACGAGGAACTAAGTTTGCTGCAACATCCTAGCATAGTCAAGCTTCCCCTACCACACCTGTTCCTACAGCAACATCTCCCGCCTCTCATGACCAGAAAATCTTAACTTCTCTAAAGCAATTAGAATAGAGGTTGTTTCTGTTTAAGGTGCAACAATACCAGATGATGGAAGAGTTGGAACAAAGGAACGAACGCCAGGCTTGGTACTAGTTGTATGTGAAAGATAAGGATTTGGTATTAAGAAGATCCCTCTAGGAAAATTTTTTGAGACCCATACCAATCCTACATTCCCAGCAATTTTGCTCTCGTCTAATGATTACAGAGAAGAGCCAATTCCATCCGTTGCCAAAACTGACTCCCTGACTAAAGGAGCCACTGTAGATAAAGGAAAAGCTGCTAAAAATGAGTTAGAAAAGTCAACCTCTACCGAACTATAAAAGAATGTAGAGAAAGGAAAGGAAGAAACAAATGCACCAGCCACTACACCAACTACTGCCACTAAAAAAGGTAAAACTCCTATATCGACATCTTCACCCACCTCTATGACTGCACAAGATCAGGCAATCGGTCAACTGATTGATGAACTAACGGTGATCGACAAAGAAGGTGAGGAAGTTAACCTATCGAAAAGGAAGATGCGATAAAAAGTCAGTGCTTGCAAGTCCACAAAAAAAAAATTGAATGAAGTGCCAACGTTTCAGTACAAGAAAGTTAAGTTTTTGTTTTTGTTTCTCTCTCATGCATTGCATAAATTTTTTTTATTGTTTATATGCATATTCATACTTGTTATATACTGTTCATGATTTTACAGGTATTGAAGACAATTCATCCCCTAGGTTTGGGGGTGCATTGTGCATCTAGGTTGCATTTTGTATTTAGTATGTTCATTTTGGTATAAGATATTTTGTCATGAAATAATAACTATTGAAATACTGCTTTGTCTATAAAAAGGACAATTTTTCTTTATGATGTTTGATGATGACCTTAAATATTTTTTGATATACATAGAATAGGTAACAATGGATTGGGTGAAGTTAGCTTATGCTAAGTTGCTTGGAAATTGATTTCTTAAAATGGGATTTCCTATACTTTATTTTTTTATTTTTTCAAAATATTAGTTAAATTGCTATGGCATTTTGTTTAAATAAGTACACACCCTGATCGCTAAAATCAGAGCTTTAAAATTTATAAAAGAGAATGATCGAACCTGGAAACTAACTCTGACAACGATTAAAGGCAAGTGTACCTATCGAACAGTAGTGTAGTCCGGATTGTCGAACCCAAAGGAACTAAAAGTATTAATACTAACTTTCTTTTTATTATTTAGTCTTAAAAATAAAGTGAAGTTTGTTTTAATCTAAATTAATGACAACTAAGGTAAAGACACTAAGACAAAAAGAACGAATTGGGAAATAACTTGAAGAAAAACTCAATTGATCACGATGATACCCTCAGGAAGAATCCACCTAGACTTCACTTGTTATCTAACTCTGAATTATACGATTTATTTACTTAGCTTGATCCGTAAGACTCCCTAACCTATGCTAAACCCTCTCTTGAGGCGAATAACGTTTAATCCTAGGTTAATTAGTGGAACTCTCGTTCTCTTATAATAAACCCCTAGAATAGCAGTAAACCGATCTATGGATTCCCATATTAGGTTTCACCTTAATCCGGCAAAATCTCGTAACCCTATCTCCAGGCGTTCGATCACACCGCTTAATTATGCTAGATCTACTCTTAAGTAGGGTCTATTCCTCCTCCACCTAAGCACATCAGATTTGGATTAAGCATGCATAATTAATAACAAACTAAGTATTTATCATATAATTCAAAAGTCAAATAACAAGATTGATCTAGGTTTCATCCCCTTCAGGTATCTGAAGGGTTTAGTTCATAATTAAATAAGAAAACATCTCAAGAGAAAAGATAAAACAAAACATTAGAAATCCCTAAAACTCCCTGAAGGAATTGAAGGAGAATTCCGCTGTCTTGAGTATAATTCTGGCTTCTTGGGATGGATCAATTGGCTAACTTCGAGCGATTCCCACAATTCTGACCTTTCCGGCTTGGCTCTTTGGCCTAGCTCGACTCCCCCTCAAAGGTGGCACTTAGGGGATATATATATAGGCTCTTTGGAATGCGATTTTTTCTCCCTAAGTATCATTTTCTGACTGAAATTGCTCATTCCAGTGACAAGGGCACGGCCATGGCACACGTCCGTGTCGCTCGACTTCAGGCCGTGTTCGGATTTCTTAATGAGGCACAGCCGTGTAAATCGGGGGAGAGGCCGTGTTCTAGATGCTCAACAAGGCATGACCGTGTGGTCTTTGGGCCAGGCCGTGTTGATTTTGTGATATGGCCCATTTACTCCGCTTTGGGCCCGTTTTATGTTCTTTTTGTCCTCGGGTGCTTTCCTGGGTATAAGACATGAAAAGAAAGGATTAAAAGCACCTTTTTACATAAATTAAGGGATAAATCATCCAAACGCATATTAAATGTGGGTTTAAAATATGTTATAATTACGGTTTATCAAATACCCCCACACTTAAGCTTTTGCTTGTCCTCAAGAAAAATTCTCACTTTACAATTAAAATGAACTTTCCATGATTCATAATTCCTATCAACAATGCCTTATCCTAATTCATAGATAATTTATACATGGATAATTCAATTCAAAGAGTCCTAAAGATTCAAATAAGATAAGTCATCTATTTGTAGCACGAAAACATAGGTGTTTCCCTTCATCTAAATAATTACCTTTAATTTGGAACCTACAAGGATTGACATCCTCACAAACGATTCACTCAAATCACTCAAAGTGTTTAAGGTCAAAATTAAGCACTCATAAGTCGAACCTGAAAAGTTAATCCCATAGGCTTGCCTGAAAATCAAATCTCCACCACTGTAAAATGAGATGATAAATAGATCAAAAGGTCTTTGTTAGGGTTGTAATAGGGCTAGGGTTAAAGTTGTGGATAAAGGCTGAAATTAGAAGGTTAGAATCGAGATTGAATTGACAAACACCTACCTAAAAATTTCTGAGATAATAATCAACTGAAAATAATAATAAACCTACTGATATGAGCTTTTTCTTTTGATAATTTGACTTTAACATGTTTAAGCTCACTATTCATAATACTAATACTATACTTTGATTATTATTATTATTATTTTTTAAGAACAAACTAATAAAGACAACCTCAACTCATAATAAAAACTTACGTAACTAGTCAAATCATATCTCGATTAAAGGGTAGTCAAAAGGAAGTGTGATAACAAATAAAAAGGGTTTTTGGGTTAATCTTTAGTAGGTTAATCAATAAAAAGGTTTTTTTGGATCAACAGGGTTCACTAGGGGTTAATTGTGGAGGTAGGCTTTTTAGTGGAGTAAATGGGTTAAAACCTAAGTGCCTTTATCATCTCGGTATATCAAATCATAACTGTGGTCTTGACATGTATAATCAAGCCAAGTTCTAGAATAACAGTTCATAGTTGACACACTCATAATCAATAAAGTGAGCATGAAAAAGAGTAGATACTCTATAAGGCTTAAAGTCTCACAAAAATTATGGGTGTTTTTGATATCAACCTTATAAGTTCCAACTTCTAGATAACATTCAAATTCAGGTTAACAGCCTAAAATTTTAAATTTTTGAAAATTAGACTTATCATGCTTGATTCCCTAGTATTCTTCAAATTTAATCATCAATGCACAATTAACTATGAATTATTCAAAAACATATCAATAAAAATCATGAATTAATAGAAATTTCATCCTAATTAGTAATATGAGAAAATTACTTTCAAACAAGATTAAATTCAGGGATTTGAGAACAATGTAGAAAGTTAGGCATTTTTCTCAAAATAATTATTCACCCCCCACACTTAAGATGTACATTGCCCTCAATGTACAAAGATAGATAATGAAATTAATATGCCACATTTAAAACAGAGGTGAGAAAGTGGCATTCCCTGAATTAATGGATGATGTCCTTGGAGGATGGTAGACGTCGTTTGTCTGATGACTTGTGTAGTGGTTTATTGCTCCTAGTGATGTTTTTGAAACTACTAAGTCATCAATTAGAAGTCTTTTGGAGGCGTAATTAAATAGATGTTAGGAATACTCGAAAGTTAGATGTTGATGAGAATCATGAAGAATGGTCAATGTATGAAGAAAATGTCCAAACTTAAGATAAATTAAATAACGAGAAAATAAATAAAAATAAAAACTGAAAAATAAGAAAAGAAAATCTAGATAAAGGGACTCAAAGGTCCTCATCATCGGTCGGGTCCTGCGGTGGTTCTACTGATGAGATGTGGAGATGCTGGTATATCTGTTGAAGTGTAGTCTCTATCCCATCAAGACGTCAAAAATTTTTAGCGAAATACAGCTCGAACTTGTCGAGCCGTGCAGAGATGTCTGCTAATGAGGGTGCTGTACGGGTTGGCCGCTGGCTCTGACTTGGTGCCTCCTGCGATAGTAGGACATCATCAGTAATGTCCTCGGGCTCCCCTTCAACTGTGTGTGCGATTATTCGGTACTGAGGGGGGTTGGTCCCTCGGCGTTGTTTAATCGTTCTCATATGCAGCATTGTCTGAATGCCTTGAGGTGCCATGTTACCTAACAGTGTGAGGGAAGTGGTCTGGGCCTCACTGTGGAGGAGGCCTATCGAGCCACCCTTGTGATGTACGGCTCCATCGATAAAATCCCTTTCCTGTGCGGCTCTGTCTAGTGTTGAATTGCAAAGGCGATGAAGTATGCCAAGTCAAAAACGTACCCTTCAGACATGCACGATAGGTAGTAAACATCGTGTTTGTTTACTATGCCGGTGCTCTCTCGGCGCCCTGTGATGGTATGGGCAAGGATGACATGGAGATACCTTAGGGGTGGCAGAAGCGTTGTTGCCTTCGAGCGACTGGGGTCGTAGACATTTGTGATGGGTTTTAAGTTTTGCCAGCATTGGAGGGGGTCTAGTGGAGCTCTCGGTTCAGCTCAGATAGTGGGTTAGCTTCTATGAATTCTTGTGTATAAAGTCCTAGTGCCGACCCAAATTGCGGTACGCTCAATCGACACACCGTTCCCCCTAGGCGAAATTAGATGGTACCTGGATCGTCAAACTGCGCCATCACAGTCTGCAATGTGAAAGTGGTGCAAAATTCCAGTGTGAGTTCCAAGTATGTGGGCTCATTGAATGAGAAGAACTATCCCACGGGTCAGTCAAGAGGAGAGGTCGAATATCGCATGCGAGCCCTACTTTTTCTACTGCTGGCCAGTCGATGCACCTACTGAAGAATCTGAGGAATGGGTGTCAAAGTTCTGAAGAAGCACTTGCGGACGATGATCTGGGCCCCTTGCTCTTTTTGGTGGGAGCGGCCATAGTTCGTTTTGGTCTTGATGACGCCATAGTTCCTGAAATAAAATAATCAAATATAAAGCAAGTTCCTTAAAAATAAGATAGCCAAAATATTCCATACTAAATCGAGCAAAATGGTAATCAGTGGATGTTATTTGACAGTAGTGATTCTTTCAAACAAAGAAGTATTAAAAAATGCAAAAGTATATGCCTAACATGGAGTCAATAATCAACCAACACATCAGAGTGTTCATGAGTCTTTGAGAGAATTCATTAACCAGAAATGATGCCTAATACTAAACAAAAGTAAAGAGGATAAAGAAAAATGGCATAATATTCAAGTTTTTGAGTCAAGAAATTAAAGTAGTGAAAGGAACCAGGGGTTGGGATGGTGTGAGATGATCAGACACGGGCGGAGCACGGAGGTGGTACGGGTTCTGCAGCATGAACACGGCGGTGGCAGGGGCGTGGTGCTTGGTAGCACGGCTGTGTTGCGGATGTGTGAATGGTTTTTGGAGAGAAACGTCAATGGGGGCAGTTTTAGGTGAAAGATAATGCAGGTGCAGCCGGATTTGGTGAGAAAGGATGTTGAAAACTGATTTTAAGTTTAGGCTTTAGGGGAGAGACGGTTAAATTCTATATATAAGGGAGGGGGCACGGGCCACCGCCACGCTTGTGTGAATTTTAAATCGCCCGTGCTTTTCGCGATTTCAAGAATTTGGGCTCGTTCAGGATTCTTGGCACGACCGTGGGTAAATTAGCACGTCCGTGTTCGATAAGTCAGTATGTTGGCACGGTAGGGTAGCACGAGTGTGTATACCCCGTGTGTGGCAAGTCAGTATATTCGCACAGTCATTGGGCACAGCCGTGTTTGTCCCGTTCTTATCCTAGCATAGTTAGTTAGCACGGACGTGCTATGCCCGTGGTGTGTAAGTCAGTAGCTTCACATGATTAAGAAGTACAGCCGTGAGATGCCCGTGCTCGATATGTTAGTGACCTCGCACGGTTAGGTAGCACGGGCGTGGTCTGGTATCGCAGCCCATGTTAACGAAAGAAAATTTTCTTGTTTGGGCACGGCTCTTGGCACGCCCGTGGTTCGTCCCCTGTCTTGCAGACGGCCATTGACACGCCCGTGTTCAAGGCCGTGTTTAAAAACCTGCACTTCTATTGGGCTATTTTAGTATGGTGTTAGAAAAAGTGAAAATAAAATGTTAGTGGGTTAGTGCTCAGGTTACCTCCCGAGAAGCGCTTGTTTATAGTCTTAAGCTAGACTTTCCCTATTTTCGATTCTAAAAGAATGTTCATGGAGTAGAAGCTCCTCTCTCATATCTCCAAAATCTGCACCATTATAAATTTTGAGTCGATGACCATTTACCTTGAATGTGCCCTTAGTGGGATGAGTTACCTCGATGGTGCCATATGGAAAAATTATTTTGATCATGAATGGGCCTGGCCATCTTGATTTCAGCTTTCCCGAGAATAGTTTAAGCCTTGAGTTATATAGTAGGACCAAGTCCCCTTCTTCAAATTATTTTGATCTCTTGAGGCGAGCATCGTGGCATCGCTTTGTTGCTTCCTTGTATAGTTTTGAGTTCTCGTAGGCTTCCGTTCTCCATTCGTCCAGCTCATTCATCTACATCATTCTTTTCTTTCCTGCAATTTTGAGGTCAGAATTCAAGAATTTTATTGCCCAAAAAGCTTTGTGTTCTAATTTGAATGGTAGATAACAACTTTTCCCGTATAAAAGTTTGTATGGGGATGTTCCTATAGGTGTTTTAAATGCTGTTCTATAGGCCCATAAAGCATCATCTACTTTAACTGCCCAATCTTTTCTATTTGATTCAACCATTTTTTCTACAATGCGCTTAAGTTCTCGGTTTGCTACCCCAACTTGCCCACTGGTTTGAGGGTGATATGGGGTCGCTGTCCTATGATATACTCCATATTTCTTTAGAACTTTTTCAAATTGAGTATTACAGAAATTAGTACCCCTATCACTAATGATGGCTCTTAGTGTGCCAAATCAGGAAAATAGTTTCTTGAGAAATTTAACTACTACCTTGGCATCATTGGTAGGTAAAGCTTCTTCTTCTACCCATTTTGACATGTAATCAACTGCTACTAGGATGTACTTGTTCCCAAATGAACTAGGGAATGGTCCCATAAAATCAATACCCCATACATCAAATATTTCACATGACAACATATATGTTTGAGGCATTTCATCTTTACCTATTCTTTGGCATCTATCACACGAGGTAACATACCTGTTGGCATCTTTAAATAGAGTGGGCCAATAAAAACCTGATTCGAGCATTTTGTGTGCTGTCTTAATACCACTGTAGTGTCCTCCTGAAGGTCCTGAATGGAAATGTTCCATGATTTTGTTTACTTACGCTTTTGTAACGCATCTTGAATTACCCGATCTGCATATATCTGCGGAAAAGAAAGGGGTCTTCCTGTAATAATTTTCACATCAAAACAAAGAATCGCTTCTTTTGGTGATGTGTTAATTTTTTTTGGCAAGATGTTAGCTGCTAAATAATTCGCAATATTTGCAAACCATGGTACCTCATAATGCGTTATAGAGAAGAGTTGTTCTTCGGGGAATGAATCGTTTATTTCACTTTCATTGAGCTCTTTGGTGTGTGAATTTTCGAGTCTAGAAAGGTGATCTGCTGCAAGATACTCAGCTCCCTTCTTATCTTGTATTTCCAAGTCAAATTCCTGTAAGAGTAAAGTCTATCGTATGAGTCTGGGTTTGCATCAGGTTTGTTTAAAAGATAACAAAGAGCAGAATGGTCAGTGTAAACGACAACTTTAGACAATATTAGATACTGTCTAAATTTGTCAAAAGTAAAAACTACAGCCAGTAATTCTTTCTCTGTGGTGGTGTAGTTTTCTTGTGTGGGTGTTAATGTTTTGCTAGCATAGTAAATTGGCTGGAAATGCTTGTCTCTTCGTTGTCCCAAAACTGCACCCACTGCAAAATCACCTGCATCACACATTAGTTCAAAGGGTAAGTTCCAATCAGGTGCAATTATAATCAGAGCATTTATTAATTTATCTTTAAGGATATTAAAAGCATCTAAACATTCCTGATTGAAATTGAAAGGAACATCTTTTTCTAGTAATTTTGTCAAAGGCTTAGCTATTTGAGAAAAATCTTTAATAAATCTCTTATAGAACCCTGCATGTCCTAAAAAGCTTCTAATAGCCTTAACAGAACTAGGGGGAGGTAGTTTGTCTATGGTTTCAACCTTTGCTTTATCTACCTCAATTCCTTTACTAGAAATCTTATATCCTAACACAATCCCTTCTCTAACCATAAAATGACATTTTTCCCAATTCAAAACAAGGTTTGTTTCCTCACATCTCATTACAACTCGTTTTAAATTTTTAAGGCAAAGATGGAAAGAATTACTGAATATCGAGAAATCATCCATAAATACCTCCATGATGTCTTCTACGAGTTCATCAAAGATCGTGAACATATAATGCTGAAAAGTAGCAGGAGCATTACATAACCCAAAAGGCATTCTACGATAAGCAAACATACTGTATGGGCATGTAAATGTTGTCTTCTCCTGATCTTCAGGAGCTATGGGGATTTGGAAGTAGTTGGAACGTCCGTCTAGAAAACTGTAGTACATATGCCCAGATAGTCTTTCTAGCATTTGATCTATGAAGGGCAGAGGGAAGTGATCTTTTCTGGTGGCATCATTCAGTTTTCTATAGTCTATACAGACTCTCCAACCTCTAACTGTTCTTGTTGGAATTAACTCATTCTTTTCATTGGGTACCACTGTCATTCCTCCTTTCTTTGGAACTACCTGTATAGGATTTACCCAAGTGCTGTCAGAAATAGGATAAATTATTCCTGCATCTAGAAGTTGAATTACCTCAGATTTAACCACTTTTTTCATGTTGGGGTTTAACTGTCTCTGGGGTTGCACACACGGTTTGTATTCCTCTTCCATTAGAATTTTGTGTGTGCAGAACAATGGGTTTATACCCTTGATGTCAGCGATTTTCCAGGCTATGGCTTTTTTGTGTTCTATTAATACCTTTACCAACACTTCTTTTTCCTTGGGTTCTAGTTTTGAAGAGATAATTACCGGTAGCATAGAATTGTCCCCGAGGAATGCGTATTCTAAGTGTTTTGGCAACTGTTTTAATTCCAATTTAGGTGGCTCATCGATGGATGATTTCTGCTCTATTTTGTCATTATTTTCAATGCTTTTTTTTCTTTTATTTGTCTGAATAACGATGTATTTAGATTCAACTCATAGCCTTCATCTTCTTCCCCCTCTTCTTGAGTCAGGCACAGTTCCATCGTGTCGTCATTTATGATTTCCTGTAATGAATTTTGAATGATATGATCAGTAGTATCAACAAAATAACAGGAATCATCTTGCTCTTTAGAATACCGCATGGCATCATAAATCTGAAAAATAATTTCTTCATCAGCTATCCTTAATGCAAGTTTATCGTCACCTACATCAATAACGGCTCTAGCAGTAGCTAAAAAAGGGTGCCCCAAAATTAAGGGAACATTAATGTCTTCATCCATGTCTAACACAACGAAGTCGATAAGGAAAATGAATTTATCAATTTTCACCAAGATATCTTCGATAACTCCTCTAGGATATTTAATGGATCTATCTGCTAACTAAATACTCATCCTAGTGGGTTTTGGTTCCCCTAGATCTAGTTGTTTAAACATTTTATAAGGCATTAAATTAATACTGGCGCCTAGATCAGCTAGTGGCTTTTTAATATTTAAAATACCAATTAAACAAGGGATAGTAAAACTTCCTGGGTCTTTTAATTTGGTTGGTAACTTATTTTGGAGGACTGCTGAGCACTCCTCATTAAGTTCCACCGTTGACACTTCTTCAAGCTTCCTTTTATTCGTCAGGAGTTCCTTTAAGAATTTTGCGTACTTCGGCATTTGTGGAATGGTTTCAACAAAAGGTAAGTTAATATGTATTTGTTTAAAAATTTCAAGAAACTTACCGTATTGGGCATCTAATCGTTCCTTTTGTAACTTTGCTGGATATGAGATTGTTGGTTTACTTTCTTTACGTATTGGATTTACATCTTCAACTCCTTCATGTAACAGCCCAATTTAGGGCCTAGCTAGAATAGTGGTGCGAGACCACGAATCCGAGGTGAAATTATGAGTTTTTAAAGTTTATATTATGTTTGCATGCTAGTATAAAAGTTTCGTGAAACAATTTTATTAAATTGAGGTTGATTGGTCAAAAAGGACTAAATTGCAAAATTTGCAACATTTGAGTTTCTAGAAGCTTTTTGTATGAAATAGTTTTAGAATATGAATTATAAGCCCTTAAGTAACAATTTTCTCGAAATTTAATTTTTGGACAAAATTGGCCTTGAGATGGTATTATATAAATTTTTAGTAATAAGGGCATTTTGGTCATTTGTCTAATAAGTGATTAAAATAGGAAAAAGATGATAAAAATCTTATCATCTTCTTCCCCCATTTCCGAAAATTGAAAGAAGCCATAGCTAGGGTTCTTCAATTTTTCAAGCTTGCTAGTAAGTGATCCTAAGCCCGGTTTTTTTATATTAATCGTATTTTTGAAGTCCCGGTAGCATGAGTAAGCTCTTTTTTTTTAGCTATTTAATGAGCTAAGATGAATGTTTAAAAATGTATCCATGAGTGACATGTATGCTAAATGATGTTTTATGTGAGTTTATGAGAGTTTGATGTTAGATAAACATCTTTTCTTTAATGAATTTCATGAAACATGATAGTATGGACCATTTTGTAAAAGTTATAAAATTGGTCGTACCTATTGGAAATAGAGAGAATTGATGATTGCTATAGTAGAGAAAATGATTCAGCTAAGCATGTAGTTTAAGAAAGTTGCATGAAAATCATTTTACGAGCCTTGGGGCAAAGTGCAAATATGAGAAAGTATAGGGGCAAAATAGTAATTTTGCAAAATTATGAGTTATGAGTCAATTTAGTCAATATGATTATTAAGTGATCTATTTATGATTATAGATCAAGAAAAACGGCTTGGATCGAAAGCAGAGGCAAGAACAAAGTCGAGGACTAAGTTGCATAACTACATACATTTTGTATATTGAGGTAAGTTTGTATGAGTTCTAAGCTTTATGATTTTATCATTTAATTGCTTAGTATAATATACATTGTTATCATGAATGGTTTAATGTTATGTTAAACAAAGAAGTCAATAAGATTAAACAAGAGAAAGTCTCGATTGAAGATGAATTACTCGGGAGATACAGTCTATTACATGAGATAAGAAAGTCCGTATAAGACCAAGCCAAGGCATGGCATCGGCAGTCAAGCAAGTTATCATGTAAGCCCAAGGACTCAAGCTTGGCATTGATCAAGTTATCAAGCAAGTTATCATGTAAGCCCAAGGACTCAAGCTTGGCATTGATCAAGTTATCAATCAAGTTATCATGTAAATCCAAGGACTCAAGCTTGGCATTGAATAAGTTATCATGTAAGACCAAGGCAAAGTTGTCGTTGGTTCAAGAAGAGATCTTCCATATAAGTCCATATCTAGAGTATGGCATTGACATGAAGTACATGACAAGAGATCTTGTATTCTCGGTAATTCATAGAAATTCATCGGGCAAATGAGTAAGCTAAAATGTGAAAACAAGAATGTTAAGAAAGCATAGCTATTACCACGTTGAAATTGAATATTATTCATGTTATGAATGATGAGTTAGAAGACATAATTATTATCTTTAAGTATGCTGATCAATGTGATCAAGTGATACAAGTACTGTATTACCTTACAAGTATGAGATTAGTAAGTATCATGAGACAAGTAAGAATCATGTATGAGTAAGTAAGCTTTATAGATGAGATAATGATACCATTCTTATGTAAAATGGTTTATCTGAAGCAAGTTTATTTATTATGTGTTATACATGCAAACTTACTAAGCTAAATGCTTACATCTTTGATTGTTTCTTTATATGTAGTCCCGCCAAGTTAATTTGTGGATCATTGGAGTCGGAGCTCGTAGCACACTATCGACCCTTATTTTGGTGTAGCCAAATTATATTACTAAGTATGGCATGTATAGGAATCATTCATTTTGAGAACATGTTTTATGTAATGTCATTGTATAGGCTATCAAGTTTATTATTCTTTTGTATATGGCTAAGTGGTTGGCCAAACTTGTTTAAGTTGTTTGTATATATATCAATGAAACATGTAGTATTATTCATGAAAATTGTTATTAATGAATTGTATTGTTTTGAGTTGGGTTGATCTTAATTTCAGGAAGGCAAATGGCTTGGAAAATAGCCTCTAGTTGCCTACACGGTTAGACACACGGGCGTGTGTTTAGACCATGTCAACCCTGCACCTTAATGTTTTAAATAAAATTAGACCACGGTCATTTTACACGGCCGTGTGCAAGGACCGTGTAAGACACATGTTCAAAGCATAGGCGTGTGCCCAGGCCGTGTGGTTGAAGTCAGTAGCTTTACACGGTTGTAGACATGGGCGTGTCTATGGGTACACGGGCGTGTCTAAAAGTAACATGGGCATGTGAACCCTGCTTCCAAATTGAGTGTTAGATGAAGTGTCCAAAAGAGTTCGGTTAATCATTAAAGGCCTCGTAGGCCCATAATATGCATGTTATGATCAAGAAAGAAAAGATTTAAGTTGGTTCAAAATTTTACAGCCCGTAAGTACATGTTTAAGTAAGTTTAAGCATGGTAATGCCTCATATCCAGTCATAGCATCGGTCTCGGGTATAGGGTGTTACACCTCATCTCTTGTTTTGTTATTTTCTTGTGGGAGCTGTTTCTTTGGTTCGACTAATTCCCTTCCACTTCTTAATGTAACTGCTTTTACCTGTTCTGTCCCTTTAGAAAAAATTTCTACCCGTATTTCACAAATCATCCCAGTAAGTAGTCCAATCGACTTAGTGACCTCCCCGAATGACTCAGCAAGTTTTTCAATTGACGCTCGTTGATCTTTAAGTGATCTATCTGTTTCTTGCAAACTTTTTTTTGTGTCTGTCGAGAACTTTGTCAGCATCTCCTCAAGGGTTGGTTTCTTCTCTTGTGGATAGGGCTGATTTTGGAAGTTTTGAGGAGATTGTTGCCTTTGATTTCCTTGATTTCCTTGACCTCCCCATGAAATATTTGGGTGGTTCCTCCAACCTGGATTGTAAGTATTACTATATGGATTATTATTGGATCTGAAATTATTACCTATATAGTTCATCTGTTCGCTCTCTGCTTCTGGTTGGTAGGGTGGGTACTCAGAATTCGCCACAGTTCCACTTGCGTCGCACTGCGTTACTAGATGTATCTACCAAGAACACAAATTATCAAGCTTTTTATTCATTATCTCCATTTGTGTTGATAGCATGGTTACTGTGTCTATGTTGAAAGCTTCGGCAGATTTTATCGGTTTCGTCCTTGTAACTTGCCACTGATAATTATTTAGTGACATCTTTTCAATGAACTCGTACGCTGCTTCAGGAGTTTTGTTGTTCAAGGTTCCACTGGCGGCTGAGTCGATTAGTTGTCTCGTTGAGGGGTTTACACCGTTATAGAATGTTTGGACTTGTAGCCACAGGGGTAAACCATGGTGTGGACACCTTCTCAAGAGATCTTTGTATCTTTCCCATGCATCGTATAATGTCTCTACATCCATCTGCACAAAAGAAGAGATATCATTCCGTAATGTGGCCGTTTTGGTCGGTGGGAAATATTTCATTAAAAACTTTTGGGTCATTTGATCCCATGTAGTGATTGACCCTCGTTGTAACGAGTTTAACCACTATTTGGCTTTATTTCTTAATAAAAAGGGGAATAACCGAAGACGTATGGCATCATCAGAAACGCCATTTATTTTGAAGGTATCACAGAACTCTAAGAAATTAGCTATATGAGTATTTGGGTCTTCGTCCTGCAAACCATCAAATTAAACAAACTGTTGAATCATTTGTATTGTGTTAGGCTTTAATTCGAAATTATTAGCGGCTATAGCAGGCCTAACAATAGTTGATTTTGCTCCTGTTAAATGCGGTTTAGCATAATCAAACATGGTACGTAGAGCGTTGCGTTCCCCCACATTGTGTGGTGGTGGATTAGTTTCGTCCATCCCTTTAGTAGGATTGGATCTGTCTTCGTCCTCTCTTTCTATATAGTTTAGGGCTAGCCTGATTTCTCGGCGATTCCTTCGAGCGGTAGGTTCAATATCACTGTCGTATACTAAAGGTCCTCTCGGGTTCCTCCTAGTCATAAACTAGAGGTACTTGGAAAGAAAAGAAAGAAAGAAAAGTTAGCAAAAATAAAAATTAAACTAAAAACAAAATAAATTGCTAAAAATAAAAATAATGGCTAAAGTAATAAAAATAGAGTTTTCTTAATATTTTAGTTCCCCGACAACGGTGCCAAAAACTTTATCGCTAAAATTAGAGCTTTAAAATTTATAAAAGAGAATGATTGAACCTGGAAACTAACTCTGACAACGATTAAAGGCAAGTGTACCTATCGAACAGTAGTATAGTTTAGGCAAGACCGGATTGTTGGACCTAAAGGAACTAAAAGTATTAATACTAACTTTCTTTTTATTATTTATCTTTAAAAATAAAGTGAAGTTTGTTTTAGTCTAAATTAACGACAACTAAGCTAAGGACACTAAGACAAAAAGAACGAATTGGGAAATAACTTGAAGAAAAACTCAATTGATCACGACGATACCCTCAGGAAGAATCCACCTAGACTTCACTTGTTATCTAACCCTGAATTATAAGATTTATTTACTCAGCTTGATCCGTAGGACTCCCTAACCTATGCTAAACCCTCTCTCGAGGCGAATAACGTCTAACCCTAGGTTAATTAGTGGAACTCTTGTTCTCTTATAATAACCCCCTAGAATAGCAGTAAATTGATTTATGGATTCCCATATTAGGTTTCACCCTAATCTGGCAAAATCTCGTAACCCTATCTCTAGGCGTTCGATCAACTCCGCTTAATTACGCTAGATCTACTCCTAAGCGGGGTCTATTCCTCCTCCACCTAAGCACATTAGATTTGGATTAAGCATGCATAATTAATAACAAACTAAGTATTTATCATATAATTCAAAAATCAAATAACAAGATTCATCTAGGTTTCATCCCCTTCAGGTATCTGAGGGTTTAGTTCATAACTAAATAAGAAAACATCTCAATAGAAAAGATAAAACAAAACATTAAAAATCCCTAAAACTCCCTGAAGGAATTGAAGGAGAATTCCACCGTCTTGAGTATAATTCCGGCTTCTTAGGATGGATCAACTGGCTAACTTCGAGCGATGCCCACAATTCTAACCTTTTCGGCTTGGCTCCTTGGCCTAGCTCGACTCCCCCTCAAAGGTGGCACTTAGGGGATATATATAGGCTCTTTGGAATGCGATTCTTTCTCCCTAAGTATCCTTTTTCGACTGAAATTGCTCATCCCTGCGACAGGGGAACGGCTATGGCACACGCCCGTGTGGCTCGACTTCATGCCTTGTTCGAATTTCTTAAAGAGGCACGACCGTGTAAAACGGGGGAGAGGCCGTGTTCTAAATGCTCAAAAAGGCACGGCCGTATGGTCTTTGGGCCAGGCCATGTCAATTTCATGATATGGCTCATTTACTCCACTTTGGGCCCGTTTTATGTTCTTTTTGTCCTCGGGTGCTTTCCTGGGTATAAGACATGAAAAGAAAGGATTAAAAGAACCTTTTTACATAAATTAAGGGATAAATCATCCAAAATCATATTAAATGTGGGTTTAAAATATGTTATAATTACGGTCACACTCCAATGCTTAAAGTTACTAAGTAGGTCAGCATCACTTTGTTTGCTCCATTGTACTGTTGATTAAAAAGGAGGGTCTTAGTAAGAGTGCGTGATATAATTTTAAGGGCATTCTACTGTAGCAAAAGACTGAGCAGCTAAGGATGTTGTTGTATGCTCCATCAATCTTTTTAGTTAAAGGCCTTAACTTCATAAGTGAATTTTGGTTTAAATTGTGACATGATGAGGTACTCGACAATTCGGTCTATGCTCTATTCGTGATTGTCAAGTCAAAAACATTTTTGTGACATGACTAAATCCCCTAATATGGTTTCATTAAAAAAAAGGAAAAAAAAAAGAAGAAAAGAAAAAAAAAAGGAGAATAAATATATGAAAATGTGAATAATATATTTTGATATGGGCTTAAAGCAAGTAACTTCTGTTTAGGTAACGAATGAAATAAGTGAATAAAAAAATATTTGCTATAGGACGAAAGAAAGAATGCATTGATACTTAGGAAATTTTGTTTTTAGGGAGAAATTTTTGCACTACCTTTGCTAAACAAATCTTTGACATTCGAATTAATTTTAGGAAAAGAGAATACTGCTGAGAACGGATGTATAAATTATTTTTCGAATAGCTAAGCAGTACAAGAAGGTTTTTTTTTTTTTTGACCAAGACAAAATGGGTGCATTCATGCATTCAGGTGTATTTTGCTTGAGGGCAAGCAATAACTCAGGTTTGGGGGTGTGATAGCTCTTGAAAATAGTTATATTTCATGCTTTTAGACTTACTTAATTACTTTAACTTAAGTACTTATTGTTTCATTTTAGCACATTCTAGTTAACATTTTTAATATTGCATTAGGACTTGAACTGTGTTGCAATTAGATGCTTTTAATTGCTTGCGGTGGAGTTTTTTTTTTTGTGTATTGGTGTGGTAGGAACATGTTTTGGAATGAGGAAATAATGGAGTGAAGTTTTGTTAAGGCAAAGTGCAAACAGTTCTTCTTAGACCTAGATAAATCCTCGCAAAAGTTGAGAAGATAGTCACGAGCTATTAGCCGACCCTTGCCTAATCTATCTATAAAAGAGGATGAAGGGAACCTTACAAATGGTGTAAAAAGTGGGAGAGATCCTTAGGCGTGAATAAAGGTTCGGTTGCGTAAAGGAAAGGAAGTTGAAGGCAGTCCTTCTTAGCCACCACATGACACTATGTTGCCAAAGTGTGGACTATGCAAGCAAATGCTGTTTCCCGAAGTTCTTCCATTATTTCCATTAGTGTTCCTTCGAAAGATTGAATTGAAGTAGTTGAGCACAATGTCATAAAATATTTTGGTTTAGAATTTTATTTCCCAGCCCATGAGCTAAATCTCATAGGGTTGGGATTACTTTTGATGAAACCTTAAACTATTTTTGTGGGTGCAGTATATATCTAATTTACTTTACTGTTTCATTTGATTGTTCTTATTTCTTAATTAGAATGCAAACGATCTTTAGACATAGAAGACTGTTCACATACTTATAAACTGATTCTAATTTCAAAAGGGTTGGATTGGTTGGATAAAAATTAAATGCAATGAGCAAGTATTCGATAGACACTTGTAGTCGACTCTAGATATAGAGTCATAATCATACAAAAGGAACCCGTGCAAGATATCTAAAAAGCCTACAAACACGGGCAAGGTAACTTGAGGTTTTGCTCTCGTGAAATCCAGGCCATTTTAGAACTCTTCTGTCCAGTTAAGTAGATATGATTTTGCTAAGGCATTATTGACAATAAGGTTCGATTCTGGGTAATCCCGTCATTCCAAATTAACATCATTCTATCTGAAACACCCTTAACCTGTATCCATTGCCAAAATAGGGTTACAAAGCATTACCGAACTTAATATAAAAACAATCATACATTTCTTTTTCATTTCCAACTAAAAATCAATCATAATCAATCACATTGTCCCTAATACAAGCCTACGAGGCTCAATTCATACATTAGAAGTGGTTCGAGACTAAACCGATAACTTAGGAAAATTTCTGGAAAACTAAGAAATTTTTAAAATACAGGGGACACACGCCTATGTCACAGGCCATGTGGACATTTGAAATGGAATCACATGGCCGTGTCTTAGCCCGTGTCTGACCCCGTGTAACTCCCTGACTTGGGTCACACTGTCAACCACATTCCTGTGTGACTAGCCCATGTAACCTTTGAAATGGCCACACACGCCCGTGTACAAGCCGCGCCAAAACTGTAGGGTATATTGACTTATACCACTGGGCCAAGTCACACCCCCGGGTGCTAGGCCGTGTGGAGCATATTGACTTGGTTTCTAATTAAACACCAAGGGACACACGGCCGTGTCATCAGATTGTGTGTCACACACGGCTGAGACACACACCTGTGTCTCTACCTGTGTAGACAAAAATAGGCTATTTACCAAGCCATCTTTCTCACCCAAATTTGTATTCACCTACAGAAACCAAATGGCATGTAACATGGAATACATAGGCATTTAAACCAATCTCAACCAAGCCTAATTCATGCTAGTTCCACACCAAGAACTATAATGTTCATAACTTCATAACTTACTTATTCAAAACATATCAATTTCACACTCACAAATCACCTAATTGGTTAACTTAATATGTACATTATCTTGCTTAAAATTACAAGAGTGCCACATCTCCAAATTTCAACCATTTGGTATTCAACTTACCAGTTCACAACAAGCATTCACCTAGAAATTACTAATCACATAACATAGGCCATTTGCACATATATAAATATACATCACCAAACATGCCAAAATAAGCCAAATTACATGGCTATACATATAACCAAGCATTCATCATTTACAAGCCAAATCAAATGGCTAAATCCATTACAAAACTATAGTCCAAATTAACAACAACTCCTATACATGCCATATAACCAAAATCACAAGTTCAAAAGTACCAAAATGATAGCTTGATAGTGTGATGAGATCTCCGACGACTCCCAAATCCGAGCAGACTTCGAATTCACTATAAAACATGAAAAAGTAAACAGAGTAAGCTATAAAGCTTAGTACGCTCGTATAGTTAATAAGTAAAACTTACCATTCATTCATCAATTAAACTATCTATCATAATACAATACAATTCAACTTAATCACAAGGCTAACATATGTTCATCCACATGGTAAATCATGTAACTCACAAATTTCATAGATTCAATGCTTATACGATTTACGTACATACCTAAACTGATACATATCTATCTCTCACCATTTCATATCTTCAATATACCCGTTGAACCATTTGGAATAATATTGGATACTAGAGAATCTTGCACCTTAAGTGAAACCATCTCAATCTCATATATCATATAATGCTCACTCTCAAGCTATCAACGAGTTTGCTCACACAAGCTGACGGTCAAGACGTAGCTACAAAGTGCTACTCACACAAGCTGAAGAGAATTCGCAACACATGCCAGCAAACTTAGCCACCGGTAGAATGTACGAACCAGCACCCAAAACTCATGACCCCTAATGACAGTCATATGTATCCTAATCTATTCCTAAGGTTCAACCAGGATTTCACATTGCTGAATCTTCGTCGAACATTTTTGTAGAATCGTATTCACAATTAATTCAATAATAAAGCATTTAGAACACAATTATATTAATGCTTATTAACATATGAACTTACCTCTATCGCAAAAAAGACGAAATGGATCGACTAGTCCAATACTTTATTTTCCCCCCGATCTAGATCTGAACTTCGCTTTTCTTGATCTATATGTAATCAAATTTAACTTATTTAATTATCATTCTATTCAATTTAGCCCAAAAATCACATTATGGAAAATTTACACTTTTCTCCTAATAGTTTAACATCTTTACAATTTAGTCCCTAACTCATAAAAATACAAATTCATGTAATTAGGTCCCTACCCATGCTATTCAAATTTTCTTTATTATAATAGCAACCCATATTTTTCATTTATTTCACAATTAAACCATGAATTTTTCACATTTTACAAATAAATCCCTAATTTGCAATCTCAATCAAAATCACTTAACAAATGTTGTTTATCTAACAACAACCATTCATTTTATACCATAAAACATCAAAATACACACATATTCATCAATGGTAGAACCCAAAACCATTAACAGTTTTCAAATTAGTCCCTGGGCTAGCTAGATTAAGCTACAACAACTCCAAAAACATAGAAATCATTAAAAACCGAGTCAAAAATCACTTACATGCATAAAGGATAGTTGGCCGAACCTTGAAGCTCTTTTAATGGTGTTTCTAATTTCTATTTTCAGTGGTGGAAGCTTGTTTGGAAGATGATACTTTGTTATTTCTTTAATTTACTAAACTTATTTATTCATTTACTTATTTAACCTTTGTTATAAATCATTAAAATTCATTTAATCATGTCCAAGAATGTTATAAATGGGCTAATTACTACTTAAGGACCTCCTCTTTTAAGTTCTGTAGCTATTAGACACTTTTAGCTAATAGAACTCCACTTTTACACTTTACGCGATTTAGTCCTTTTTATCGAATTAAGCATTCAAACGATAAAATTTCTTAACAAAAGTTTTACACAATCATACTATCATGCTGTAGACATTAAAATAATAATAAAATAAATATTTTGACCTCATATTTGTGGTCCCAAAACCACTATTTTGATTTGACTAAAAACGAGTTGTTACATTATCTTTATTCTTTGTTGTAGTAACTTTGCCACAACATATTTAGTTGTTTATTTATTTCTTTACATTCTTTTGGGATAATCAATCTCATTATTGCCATTAGATTTCTGCTCTTACTTTTCCCATAGCATTTCTAATTATTCACCAATTCCATCTATCGCATACATAATCATTCTTTTGAATTATCACTGCATACTTACCTTAGTTTACCATAACATCTTATTCGTCAGTATTTCCATAATATTAACCATATTACAATAACTAACCAATTTTATGCCTCAATCTGATCCTCGTGGGAATGATACTCATCACTTTATTACTTGAATCGATGTGTATACTTGCACAAAATCACACATCATTTTACATGCGACAATCACCTCTTGTAACTCTAAGCAGGAGTCACCGATTACAATTATATCGTCAATATAGAATAAGAGAAACACATAGCCAACTAGGGTTTTCTTGAAAAATAAGGACAAATAAGCTCGTGAAGTTTGAAATTTCAAGTGTTGAACTAAGAAATCACGCAATTTCACAAACCAAGCTTTCAGTGCTTGTTCAATACAATATAAGGGCTTGTTTATCTTACAAGCTAACAGATTCCCATTTTTATCTAAACTTAAAATCCAGGAGATTGCTTCATATACACATCTTCAGCTAAATCTCCATTTAAAAAACATTGTTGACATTAACTTGTCATAATTTCCATTTATTTGAGATTGGTAGAGTAAGAACTGTCTAAATTGTGTTGGCCTTAACAACATGACTAAAGGTCTCGTGATAGTCCATCCCAGCAGCTTGAGAAAAACCTTGAGCTACAAGATGCACTTTATTCGAGAAACACTTTATTGCGAGAAACCTTGAGCCATAAATTGCAACTCATCATAAATTGCATCTTACCATGATGGAATAGACATAGCCTTATGAATGTTAGTTGGCTCAATTGAACTAACTGTAGCTGTATATGTTTTTTGTTTATAAATTGTAACAGCCCATTTTAATGAAATCAGAATAGCGGTTTCGGGACCACAAATCTGATGTGAAAATATTTATTTTAATGTCTATAGCATGTTATATTACCGTATAAAAATATTGCTAAGAAATTTTACTATTTGCATGCTTAATTTGATAAAAATGACTAAATTGCAAAAGATGCAAAACTTAAGTTCTCTATGTTAAAGGGATCTAATGGCTATGATATTAAATGGTTGGAGGGTTTATGTGGTAATTAGACCAATGTTTGTACGAGTGGACAAATATGGACACTTATTAAATGGTTTTAAAGGTTATTATTTGAGGTTAAAAATGTAAATAAATAAATAAATTAAGTAAAAACTGAATGAACAAAAGCTATCATCTTGTTTTTGCTCTTCAACAACCGAAAATAAGAGAGGAAAACACCATTAATGGAGTTTGAAGATTTGGCTAAGTTATATCCTTGCATGTAAGTGATTTTTGATCCCGTTTTTAATGATTTCTATGTTTCTAGAGTCGTCGTAGCTTAATCTAGCTAGCCTAAGGACTAATTTTGTAACACCCCTGTCCCGAGCCCGTCGCCGGAATAGATTAAGAGTGTTACCAGATAGATCAGAAACTAAATAAAGCAATTAATTAGATATCACATCAAAAACATTCATAGTGTCCCTTACAACTGTCAACGAGACCTAAACATGCTTATAAACTGGGTCGGGACTAAACCAAAACACATACAAACATTCTCAAAAAATTTAAAACTTTTCTAAGTTTCAGGGGTTACTGATAAATCGTAAAAGTAACATATTTTAATCCCACATTTAGTATGCTTTTGGATGATTTATCCTCTATTTCATATAAAAAGGTGCTCTTAATCCTTTCTTTTCATGTCTTATACCCAGGAAAGCACCTGAGGATAAAAAGAACGAGAAACGGGCCCAAAACGGAGTAAATTGGGCCAAGGAAGAAATCGACACGGCCTGGACCAAAGCCCACATGGCCGTGCCTTACTAAAAACATCTAGAACACGGTCTTACCCCGATTTACACGGTCGTGTCTCATAAAAGAAATCCGAGCACGGTCTGGCCACGATCCACATGGGTGTGTGCCATGGTCGTGTCCCTGTCACTAGAAAGAGCACTTTCACTAGGATTTGGATACTTTGGGGCAAAGAAACCCATTCTAAGAGCCTATATAAACCCCCTAAGTACCAGTTGAAAGAGGGCGGTTAGCTAGGCCAAGGAGCCAAGCCGAAAAGTCAGAATTATGGGAGATCATTCGAAGATAGCCAGTTGATCCATCTCAAGAAGCCGAAATTCTACTCAAGACGGCAGATCTCTCCTTCAATTCCTTCAGGGAGTTTTAGGGATTTCTTATGTTTTGTTTTATCTTTTCTCTTCAGATGTTTTCTTTATTTGTTATGAACTAAACCCTTCAGATACTTGAAGGGGATGAAACCTATGATGGATCTTGTTATTGTTTTCTGAATTATATGATAAATACTTAGTTTGTTCTTAATTATGTGAGCTTAATCTAAATTTGATGTGCTTAGGTGGAGAGGAATAGACCCTGCCTAAGAGTAGATCTAGCATAATTAAGCGGAGTTGATCGCACGCCTAGAGATAGGGTGACAAGATTTTGCCGGATTAGGGTGAAACCTAATATGGGAATCCATAGATCGATTTACTACTATTCTAGGGGGTTATCGAGAGTTCCGCTAATTAACCTAGGGTTAGACGTTATTCGCCTCGAGAGAGGGTTTAATATACGTTGGGGAGTCTTACGGATCAAACTAAGAAAATAAATCATATGGTTCAGTAATAGATAACAAGTGAAATCTAGGTGGATTCTTCCTGAGGTATCGTCTTAATCAACTGAGTCTTTCCTAAAGTTAATTCCTCCAATTCGTTCTTTTTGTCTTTGTGTCCCTAGCTTAGTAATTTGTTAGTTTTAGATTAAAAACAATTTCACTTATTTTAGGCTAAATAATAAAAAGAAAGTTAGTATTAGTACTTTTAGTTCCTGTGGGTTGGACAATCTGGTCTTGCCTAAGCTATACTACTATTCGATAGGTACACTTGCCTTTAATCGTTGTTAGAGTTAGTTTCCAGGTTCGATAATTCTCTTTATAAATTTTCAGACTCTGATTCTAGTGATCAAGTTTTTGGCGCCGTTGCCGGGGAGCTAATATATTAAGAAAGCTCTATTTTTATTACTTTAGTCATTATTTTTATTTTCTGCAATTTACTATTATTTTTTTAATTTAATTTTTTTTTACCGAGATATTTCTTTCGTTCTTTTCCAACCAAGTACCTCTAGTTTATGACTAGAAGGAACCCGAGAGGACCTTTAGTATACGACAGTGATATCGAAGCGACCGCTCGCAGAAATCGCTGAGAAATCAGGCGAGCCCTAAACTACACAGAAAGAGAGGAAAAAGACAGATCCAATCCTACTGAAGGGATGGACGAGAATAATCCACAACCACACGATGTGGGAGAAAACAACGCTCCAGGTACTATGTTTGATTATGCTAAACCACATTTAACAGGAACAGAATCGAGTATTGTTAGGCCTGCTATAGCTGCTAATAATTTTGAATTAAAGTCTAACACACTACAAATGATTCAACAATTTGTTCAATTTGATGGTTTACAGGACGAAGATCCAAATACTCATATAGCTAATTTTTTACAGTTCTGTGATACCTTCAAAATAAATGGTGTTTCTGATGATGCCATACGTCTTCGGTTATTTCCCTTTTCATTAAGGAATAAAGCCAAACAGTGGTTAAACTCGTTATCATGAGGGTCAATCACTACATGGGAACAAATGACCGAAAAATTCTTATTGAAATATTTTTATCCGGCCAAAATGGCCAAATTACAGAATGATATCTCTTCTTTTGTGCATATGGATTTAGAGACATTATACGACGCATGGGAGAGATACAAGGATCTCTTGAGAAGGTGTCCACACTATGGTTTACCCTTGTGGCTTCAAGTCCAAACTTTTTATAACGGTGTAAACCCCTCAACGAGGCAACTAATCGACTCAGCCTCCGGTAGAACCCTGAATAATAAAACTCCTGAAGCAGCCTACGAGTTTATCGAAGAGATGTCGTTGAACAACTATCAGTGGCAAGTGACAAGGACAAAATCGACAAAATCAGCCGGAGTCTTCAACCTAGATATAGTAACCATGCTATCAACACGGATGAAATTAATGAATAAAAAGCCTGATAGTTTGTGTTCTTCGCAGGTACATTCAGTCATGCAGTGCGACGCAAGTGGAACTGTGGCGAATCCTGAGTACCTTCCCTACCAACCGAGCGCAGAAAGCGGACAGATGAACTATATAGGTAATAATTTCAGATCCAATAATAATCTGTATAGTAATTCTTACAATCCAGGTTGGAGGAACCACCCAAATTTTTCATGGGGCGGTCAAGGAAATCAAAGACAACAGCCTCCTCAAAACTTCAAAATCAGCCCTATCCACAAGAGAAGAAGCCGAACCTCGAAGAAATGTTGGCAAAATTCATGGCAGCAACCGACACTCGTCTCCAAAAAACTGAAACAACACTTAATGACCAACAAGCATCAATCAAAGCAATCGAGACCCAAGTTGGGGAAATCACTAAGTCAGT
This sequence comes from Gossypium bickii, assembly GCA_025503065.1. Lineage (NCBI taxonomy): Eukaryota > Viridiplantae > Streptophyta > Magnoliopsida > Malvales > Malvaceae > Gossypium > Gossypium bickii. The sequence goes on from CP106712.1 coordinate 32,065,955, forward strand.
CGGACAGCTCGAAAAATTGATGTCCGAACGAAAACAAGGGCGTCTACCAAGCAACACTGAGATTAACCCAAAAGAGTAAATTCAAGCTATAACAGCTCAAGATAAAGAAGAGTTAGATGAACCCATTCCAATGCAAGAAAACAAGGTCGAAGAAGGTAAAGTTGAGGTAACACAAGAAAAGCTAAAACCAGTAATCAAAGAATACCAACCTCGCATACCTTATCCCGAAGCGATGAAAAGAGACGATTCAGAGGAACAGTTCGGTAAGTTTCTTAAACTTATAAAGAAATTACATATTAACTTACCTCTTCTTGAAGCTGTTTTTCAGATGCCAGACTTGAGGAAATTTTTAAAATAGCTCTTGACAAACAAACGCAAATTAGACGAAGAGCCACATGTGGAACTTAATGCAAAGTGCTCAGCAATTCTACAAAATAGACTACCACGGAAATTAAAAGATCCAGGGAGTTTTACAATTCCATGTTTAATTGGTAGTTTAACTATTGGTAATGCTTTAGCTGATTTAGGGGCAAGTATAAATGTCATGCCTTATATATTGTTTAAATGACTAGGTCTAGGAAAGCCCAAACAAACTAGGATGAGTGTTCAATTAGCTGATAAAACTGTTAGAATTCCTAGGGGCATTATCGAAGATGTTCTTGTAAAAATTGATAAATTCATTTTTCCAGTAGCTTTTGTTGTCTTAGACATGGATGAGGATAATTCAATCCCCCTTATTTTAGGAAGGCCCTTTCTAGCGACTGCCAGAACTAAAATTGATGTTGATGCAGGCAAACTCATACTTTGTGTAGGCGAGGAGACAGTCACTCTTCAAGCCCTCGACTCGGCTAGAACATCAAGCAACAAAGGTGAGAATGTGAATTCTTTTAATAACCATTCGGTTAACCCTTCTTTTCAATAAGCACTACAAAAGGACAAAAGTAATCCTGATTCTAAACCCTGTAAAGAAATAACTCATGAGGAACAAAGAATTCAGACCGATGAACCAGACGAATGGAAGACACACTTCAAGGAAAAACTAGGAATACACGAAGAGGAACCGGAACCATACAAAGTAAAACCGAAGGAACCCCCAGAAGAGCTTGTAGGAACATCAAACCACTTCAAAATAAGAGACCAGGTACTGTGAGACAGAGAAGAAATTCCTCTCAAGGTACATAATATCTTTCCACACGGAACAGTCAAGGTAAGCACTCCAACATTTGACAATTTTAAGGTAAACGCCTCTCGACTTAAACTTTATCAAGAAAATAAAACTGTAAGCATGAGGGAAGATATCCAAACCTTAAAACCCCCTTGATTTTTTTTGAAATACAAGGAAAAGTCTAGCTTAAGACTATAAACGAGTGCTTCTTGAGAGGCAACCTGAGTACTAACTTCATTAATTTTTATGTTTTTTATTTTATTTTATTCTTTCTTTTTATCTAAATTTAAAACTAACCAAAAGTACAGAATTCCAGGTCACACGGTCTTACACATGGCCGTGTCTGTGACTGTGTGGACCACCGAATTCACGTACAGACTTATCAGAGGCCGTACGAATCAAATCCCAACCAATTTCGATGTCATGGATCCAACCACTTCAACACGGTCACCGACAAAGAGGCACGCTTGTGCTCTACGACCGTGTGAAGCTACTGACTTGCCAACCACGGGCCAAGCATGAAACACCGCAAACCCGGCCCATGAGCTTTGACCAGATTTGGTATGTTCCTCAAGAAAACCGGTTTCAAATTTTTTTGTTACTTAGAGAAAACTTGTGCGATTAAAAAAAATATTGTTTGGGTTGGGCTTGTGTTGAAACAGACTCGATTTTATTTTTAGAAACCCCTTTTTAATATTAAGTGATAAAACAATTAGGATTTAGTTTGAAGAAATTTTTACTTAAACTTTAATAAATAAGGTTCCTAAACATAATAAATAATAAATGTAAAATGATTCAACTATGGCCTTATGGCCTTATTACAACAAATAATTTCCAAATAATTCAAGTACTTAAAAAAAACTAATAGTTCCATAAAAATAAAGACTTCATGTTGAGCATGGCCACCACAAGTTCTGCCGTCCCAGCCCATCACTGTTAATCACCTGAAACATGTTCCCACAACGGGGTGAGTCAAATAGACTCAATGTGTACACGACACTAAATCATAATAGAATTAGGCATACAAGAGTTACACATTCAGAACAATGAATACAAGTTATGATGCATTCCCAAACCCAAACCTAATTGTCCATCTGCTACACACCCCCGTACCTGCCAGTCACACCGTGGGGACTACTAAGTCGACCCTCCTTCCGCTACACACCAAATTGCTGTCTTAGGTCACCGCATTCGTGGTCTTACGTCACCATGTTCAGATTACTGTGGTCTTAGGTCACCACTTTCAGATTACTGTGGTCTTAGGTCACCACTTTCAGATATCACGGTCTTAGGTCACCGTGTTCGTGGTCTTAGGTCACCACATTCACTTCCCCTTTCAAACAAACCCATATGCCCCATATAATAATATGCATAAATATGCCAGAGTTCACATTCTTACCATATTCTCATGTTACTAATGACATTTTTCATATTCCTAGTAGGAGTAGGAAACGTACCTGAGTACTTAGTACCATAACATGATACCTTAGCCACTTTCATATTCTTAATGTCACATATTTTAATTAAACATGCCATAAAACGTATTATAAAGTAGTGTGGGGTACACACCTGATTCGCTTAAAATTTCCTTGAGATCCCGAAAAGCTTGATCTAATGCTTAGATCCTTAATCCCTACATTGATTTATCACTTATTACCTTAATAAAAAGCCATTCGGCCAAAATTCCAAATCCTAGTAGGATTAGTATTCTTACCTTGTTGCCGATTGGAACACCAACAAATCCCAAAACTGTTCCTTGTTTCCCTAGGAATGTCGAAATCCCTAAAACCTTACGTTAGACTTAGTCTTAATCATCGAAACATAAATCAAGGCCTTTGGCCAAATATTCACATGTCTTACCTTAATCTTAGAAATCTTGAATACTCCTCCTTTTAGTCGACTACTCTGATATTCCCGAAAGATCCTTCCATATTCGGCAACCATAATATGTATGGGGTTAGATTATCTCTCGGCTAATCTAAAAGAAAAGAATGGAAATCAAACTTGTTCTTACCTTTGAAGAAATCAACAGCACCTATGCTTGAAGCCCTTCCAAGATTCGGCTTTTGAATGGATTGGTAAGAAGAAATAGGAAGAAAAGAAATTTGAGAATTTTGACAATGGTGGTCTATAGATTCAGCTTGACAAAAGAAAAAGAGAAGAGAAGAGAAGAGAGCACTCAGAAATTCGGCAGAGAGAAGAGGAGGAAGAAAAATTGATGAGTAGCCCTATTTTTTTCCTTTTATAGCCGAAACTACTACTCAGAATCCCTTACTTGGCCACCACTCTTCTTTATTGATAAGTTTATCTCCTTAATTTAAAATAATTAGAGAATAATCCTTTATTATCTCTTCAAAAATAATCCAAATTAAATCCCTTATTTATCACCTTATTAATCGAATATTTATGAAAATAAAACTCCTCCTTTCTAGAAGGCTTGTGCCGTCCACCTCAGGCTTCTGGAAGCAAAAATAAAACTTCCTTTATTTGCTTCCCAAGTGACTCGAACTCAGGCCCAACACCTTGCATGTGGCGCCATTTCCAGAGGCCCTAAGTGGCATCTTCAGGCCACTTTTCCAAGCCTGTTTGTGTGTCAAATTTCACCAACTTTTTCTTTTAAGGCCACCTTGCCTTAATTTCCTCTTTTAAACTTTAAAACTCGACATTTCTAAGCCATTTCTAAGTTTCCAAAAATTTTCGTTCGGCTCTGTAAACTTGACATTTCCTTACATTTCCAAGTTTCCAGAAATGTTCACTTTCCTCTTTTGAATCATTTCCTTACATTTTCAGGTTTCCAAAAATGTTCACTTTCCTCTTTTAAACCTAACGTTTCCATACATTTCCAGGTTTCCAAAAATGTTCAAGATATATTCATAACACATAAGACATGTCATTTCGTACAATTAAACCGAAAATGCATAGGCCCTTTTCAGGATGTTACAAAACACGCCCGTGCCTCCCAACCGTGCCAATATACTGACTTGTTACCAACGGCCATGGAAAATTGCAAATGGGCATGGGTGAGCCAACACGACCAGACACATGGCCGTGCGAGGCGGCCGTGTGAATCGACACGCCCTCAGACCACGGGTGTGTGAGTGTACCAGAATTGAACCTTTATTTAAACCCCACAGCCTTTCCCTTCTACCCATCTTTTTCTTTCCTTCAAAATTTCTCTTCTTACCTTAGAAAAAGTGTCCAATCTCCTCAAAGGAGACTAGCTTACATGAGTTCATGCCGGCAGCTTCAGCTACTCGACAAGCCAAGGGTCTTTGAGACCATATAGTTTTTATTTTTCCTTTCTCTTTTGCTTCAATTTCTTTCCATTTGACAATCTTATGCTTAATTTAGTTTAACTTATTTTCATTTTGTAGTGTCAAGTTCGAAAGGCTGCTAGGGAATTACGCCACTTCCGCCACCGCCAGCACCTCCCTAGCCTTAGAGGTCACATCCACCTCGCGAACCATCCAACAATAAGGACCCTTCGGTCCATTCATCTTTAATTTTCATTTTGTTTACATTTTTGTTTCCTTTTTCTTTATCTTTCTTATATTTAATTATATATTTAGTTTATTTTAATTAGGTCTTAATAATTCCTAGCTACTTCTCAGTGCGCTACCCAATTTCTTCATCTAGCGTAGGGTCGTCATCCAGACCGACCTCCCCATCCTCATTCACTTCCAACTCAAAGAATCCATCCAAAATTCAGGGAGTATTCTTTCCCCTTCTCTTTTGATTTATCCCTTAATTGTCATATCTATCTTTGTACATTGAGGACAATGTACATCTTAAGTGTGGGGGCTGAATAGTTATTTCGAGAAAATGCCTAACTTTTTGTATTATTCTCAAACCTTGAGGATAAAAATGCCTAACTTTTTTCATTATTCTCAAATCCCTGAATTTAGTCTTGTTCTTAAGTAACTTCCTCATATTACTAATTAGGATGAAATTTCTGATGATTTATGATTTTTATTGATATATTTTAGATTAAGTCATTGATAATTGTGTATTGATGATTAAATTTGAAGAATACTAGAGAATCAAGCATGATAAGTCTATTTTTCAAAAATTAAAATATTTAGGTTATTAACCTGAATTTGAATGATACCTTGAAGTTTGAAATCTATAAGATTGATGTCAAAAGACCCATAATTTTGTGAGATCTCGAGCCTCATAGAGCATACATTCTTTTCCATGCTCACTTTATTGTTAATGAGTGTGTCAACTATGAACTGTTATTCTAGAACTTGCCTTAATTATACATGTCAAGACCACAATCATGATTTGATATATCGAGATGATAAATGCACCTAGGTTTTAACCCACTTACTCCACTAAAAAACCTACCTTCATAATTAACCCCTAGTAAACCTTGTTGATCCTAACAACCATTTTTATTGACTCACCCGCTAATATTAACCCAAAACCCCTTTGTTTTTGTTATCACCATTCTTTTTTTTTTTTACTACCCTTATGTCGAAATTTGATTTGATCTGTTGCCTAGCATCTTTATTTTAGTTGATTCATTCATTATTGTAATACTTAGTTTGTTCTTAAAAAAAAATTGAAGTATATTCAGTATTAGTATTATAAAGAGAGCTTATACAGTTAAAGTTTAATTATCAAAAGAAAAAGCTCGTATTACTTTTCTAGTTGATGTAATTATTATTGTCTCAGTATTTCTAGATAGGTAACTTGTCAATTCAATCTCGATTCTAACTTTCTAATTCAACCTTTATCCACATCTTTAACCCTAGCCCCGTTACAACCCTGACAAAGACCTTTTTATCTGTTTATCATCTCATTTTACAGTGGTGGAGATTTGATTTTAAGGCAAGCTTATGGGATTAACTTTTCAGGTTCGAATTATGAGTGATCTTTTAACTTTGAACCTTAAACACTTTTTGAGTGATTTGAGTGAATCTTTTGCGAGGATGTTAATCCTTCTGGGTTTTGAATTAAAGGTAATTATTCAGATAAGGGGAAACACCTATGTTTTCGTGCTACAAAATACATGACTTATCTATTTTGAATCTTTAGGACTATTTGAGTTGAATTATCCATGTATAAATTATCTATGAATTATGATAAGACATTGTTGATAGGAATTATGGATCATGGAAAGTTTGTTTTAATTATAAGTTGAGAATTTTGCTTGAAGACAAGCAAAAGCTTAAGTGTGGGGGTATTTGATAAACCGTAAAAGTAACATATTTTAATCCCACATTTAGTATGCTTTTGGATTATTTATCCTCTGTTTCATATAAAAAGGTGCTCTTAATCTTTTTTTTTCATGTCTTATACCCAGGAAAGCATCAGAGGATAAAAAGAACGAGAAACGGGCCCAAAATGAAGTAAATTAGGCCAAGGAAGAAATCGACACGACCTGGACCAAAGCCCACACGACCGTGCCTTAGTAAACATCTGACACGGTCTTACCCTAATTTACACAGCCGTGTCTCATTAAAGAAATCCGAGCACGGCCTGGCCACGATCCATACGGGCGTGTGCCATGGTCGTGTCCCTGTCGCTGGAAAGAGCACTTTCACTCGGATTTTGATACTTTGGGGCAAAGAAACCCATTCCAAGAGCCTATTTAAACCCCCTAAGTGCCAGCTGAAAGAGGGCGGTTAGCTAGGCCAATGAGCCAAGCTAAAAAGGTCAGAATTGTGGGAGATCACTCGAAGATAGCCAGTTGATCAATCTCAAGAAGCCAGAATTCTGCTCAAGACGGCGGATCTCTCCTTCAATTCTTTCAGGGAGTTTTAGGGATTTCTTATGTTTTGTTTTATCTTTTCTCTTCAGATGTTTTCTTTATTTGTTATGAGCTAAACCCTTCAGATACCTGAAGGGGATGAAACCTATGATGGATCTTGTTATTGCTTTCTGAATTATATGATACATACTTAATTTGCTCTTAATTATGTAAGCTTAATCTAAATTTGATGTGCTTAGGTGGAGGAGGAATAGACCTTGCCTAAGAGTAGATCTAGCATAATTAAGCGGAGTTAATCGCACACCTAGAGATAGGGTGACGAGATTTTGCCGGATTAGGGTGAAACCTAATATGGGAATCCATAGATCGATTTACTACTATTCTAGGAGGTTATTATAAGAGAACGAGAGTTCCACTAATTAACCTAGGGTTAGACGTTATTCGCCTCGAGAGAGGGTTTAATATACGTTGGGGAGTCTTACGGATCAAACTAAGAAAATAAATCATATGGTTCAGTAATAGATAACAAGTGAAATCTAGGTGGATTCTTCCTGAGGGTATCGTCTTAATCAACTGAGTTTTTTGTCTTTGTATCCTTATCTTAGTAATTTGTTCATTTTAGATTAAAAACAACTTCACTTATTTTAGGCTAAATAATAAAAAGAAAGTTAGTATTAGTACTTTTAGTTCCTGTGGGTTCGACAATCCGGTCTTGCCTAAGCTATACTACTGTTCGATAGGTACACTTGCCTTTAATCGTTGTCAGAGTTAGTTTCCAGGTTCGATCATTCTCTTTATAAATTTTAAGACTCTGATTCTAGCGATCAGTTACACGCCCGTGTGGGTAGGTCGTGTGCCTCCCACGGCTGCTAGACACCCCCGTGTGTGCTCCCCGTGGTCGAAACATACTTATCCTCCACGGCCACTAAGCACGCCCGTGTACTCAAGCCATGGTTAAAACTGACTTATCCTCCACGGCCACTAAGCACGCTCGTGTACTCAGGCCGTGGTCGATCCTGTCAAAAATCACACGGCTACTAGACAGCAGACACGTCCGTGTGCCAAGGCCATGTACTCTTGTGCTATCTATAAACTTAGCCCACAGTCACTAGGCATGCCCGTGTGCCATGACCGTGTGACATTATAGGCCATTTTCAAGGCCAAAATGCCACCCACTAGGGTCAAACCTATAAACAATGTTTACCTACTTATTTCATACCCATATGTCAAGTAAGAACATACCAATTTAACCAAACAATTCACACATTCATACTAGTTCCAAATATATCAAATTACAAGACTAAAACTCATCTCATCACAAGCATATTTTGTTCATTTGCTTAATCAAAACTTGACCATTACAAGTATCAACTAGCCATGCCAAGAACACACTTCGCATATCACATTCATTCAAGCAAATTCTCAACTCAATACTAGCCAAATCACATGGCTAAGTTCATATAACAAACTTATATCAAATACTAGCCTATACATGCCATATCTAGCTATATACATTTCCAAAATGTATGAAAATGAGTTTAGTAGTGTGATGGCAATCCTTGACGATCTCGAGCCTTCAGTAGCTTTGACGACCTATGAAATAGAGAAATCAAACACACAGAGTAAGCTTTCTAAAGCTTAGTAAGCCATAGTACAAATAAACTTAACATGAATTACACATAACTAGAATGATGTAATAACCATAATGGTCCTCATAACAAATTCATCTCATCATTTCTTTAGCTCATTTGCTTAGCCCAAAACTTACCACATTCTAAACTCAAATACCTTATATGCACATAGTTCATTAAAGACTAACTTCACATATCATCTCATCATTTCATTGCTTATATTCAAATTAGTAAGTTCATATAGATACTTACCTTTCATACACACCTTATTTACTCATTAATCATACCTAAATAAAAAAAAACATCTACTTAATCATTTGTAGCTCGAAATTTCTCGTTGAACCATTCGAAATCTAATATGATATATAGAATACTCAGAATAGTCGTACAATGCCAGCGTCCCAGATGTGGTCTTATATGAAATCAGATGTCGATGCCACTATCCCAGACAGGGTCTTACATGTAATCAGATATCGGTGCCATTGTCCCAGACTGGGTCTTACACGTAATCAGATATCGATGCCACTATCCCAGAGAGGGACTTATACATAATCAGATATCGATGCCACTGTCCCAGAGAGGGTCTTACATGTAATCAGATATCGAACACCTGTGTCATAGCATAGTTAATCCTATCTATTTTTATGTTCAAACGGAACTTCTCGGATGTTAATACTATGACTATCTTATCTTAGAATTCATATATACGCAACATCTCATATGCATTCATCATTATCCATAGTCATATAAACGTATGTAATTCAATACAAATACATTTATTTATATATCAACTTATCTCAAATTCGATTTAACAGAAACGAAAATGACTACTCGGTTACTTTCGCTTTCCCGCGATCTAAGTCCGTTTTCCTCGGTTCTTGATCTAAACATATTCAGAATTAACCTTTTTATTCTCTAACTCATTCAATTCAATCCAAAGACACATATTTAGGGCTATTTGCAATTTAACCCTCATATTTGCATAATTTATCAATTTAGTCCATTTTTTTCAAAACATCAAATTCACAAAATTATTACATACTCATGCTTAGCCGAATGTTCATACATCACATACAAGCCCATATTTTCCATCAAATTTGCAATTTAGTCCCTCAAATTACTATTTTCTCAATTTAGCCTAATTAGCTAAATTCATCAAAAATTCAAGAACAAAGTATGTTCATCTACCTCACAACTTTCATTTAACACCATAAAGCATCATAAATCACATGAGTTCATCAAATGCTCATCTCAAAAACATCATCAATTCTCAAAATTAATACATGGGTTTTGTAGCTCTCAAAGCAACGATTGCAAAAACGTAGAAATTATCAAAAACCGATCAAAAACACATGCCCGATTTATGCTTGAACCATGGCCGAATGAAACAAGCTTAACCCTTTCTTTTTCTTTTAACTTTCGGCACCGAAATAAGATGAACATGCTTGATTTTTAATCTTTGTTTTATTATGTTTATAATAATGCACAAATGACAAAAGAAACCTTTACTAATGCATTAAAATTTTCCACTAACTTTGGTATTAATATCTATCCCTTTTCCAATGGTAAAATTACATTATATGGACTTCACACTTATAAAGACATGACACATAAGTGCTTTAGAAAATAGCACACAAATTTTCCATTTAACGCAATTTAATCCTTTTATCAAATTAAACACACAAACAGACAAATTAACTTACAGAACTTTATCACAAGTTTAGTCACATATCGAAAACACAGAAATAAATATTAAAATATTATACGGACTTAGATTTGTGGTCCCGAAACCATTGTTCCGTCTAGGGTATAAACCGGACTGTTACAAATTTGCAAAACTGTTGAATGTCTAGGATTTTACCATGAATGTATCTTAGTTGTGTGTGATGTTTGGTGGAAGAAAATGAATCCTTGTGTTAGATAAAAAACTTTTGTTAAGCAATTTTTGATGAAATTTTCAATTAGGGATTAAATTGAAAAATGTGAAATTGTAACACCCCAAACTCAGCCTAGAAGTTAGGCCCCAATCTAGTGTGTCGCATTGAATTATTTTTCAAAAACCATGTTTTCATTGAAAACCCTTCTTGTTTAAAGGCTTAAGTAAAAACCCAGTTACGTTGGTTTATTTTTAAAATGTGGTACATTGAAAAATTATTCGTTTTAATCCCAAAACATCTTTTCAATGGCGGAAGCTGAATTTGAAAGTAATTGATTTACAAAAAAGATTAAGTCGCGAAACCATTTCAAAAATGTTGCGAAAATGCAGTGTTGCTTTAAAAACAATTAGCATTTTGGAAAACCATGATTTTCTTCTAACGGATATAATTCAAAGTAAAGAAAGACCCATAGTTAAAATCCAAAAACTTAAAGAGGCCTTATTACAACCCAAATCAAAATACTTGAATGTAACTAATCAAAACGGAAAACACAAGTAGTGTTTGGCCTTCTCCGAGTCCCTCACAGCACTGATCCGTCTAAGGCTAGGGATTATCTACATAGTTAAAAATTGGGTGAGTTTACGAAAACTCAGTGTGTAATCCCCTTACTAGAGTAATGCTTAGTATACGTAAAACAAACCTAAATGATCTAGGCCAAAGCCCTTTTAACAATAAATAAAGATGCAAGATGCATCGAGCATACATGGGCTAAAGCCCCCTACAAATCATTTGGGTTATAGCCTATAACAGAATCAATTGGGCCTAGCCCAAAGCAATAACAGAACAAGTGGGCCTAAGCCCAGTATAGTGATAGATCTCACAACAGATATGCAATAGTATGAGGATGCATCCCACCCCGATCCAACCAACACACCACCCATACCAACCCTACAATTACGTGGGGATAAAATTGACCCACCCAGCCAGCACACCACTATTAGCACCGGTTGCGGCCCTAACCGAAATCGCAACAAAACTGCTAGTGTATATATACGGCTTTAAGCCTTCAGTAGCGGTATTATAATTGGCACAAAGCCATTAGTAACTGTATTATGTTTGGCACTTAGCCATCAACGACGGTAATATAATTGGCACACAGCCTTGGGTAAATATGATCGACACAGAGTCATCGGTATATATGTTAGGCACATAGACATGGTTAAATACGATTGGCACAAAGCCATAATCAAGATGGCACGGAGCCATATTTAGGTTGGCACATAGCCATAATCAGATTACGAGACTTTAAGCCGTCCGTCAGTCCACAGTCGTCTCGAGCAACCCGTGCGACCTTAACAGATCAATATTGGATCCACAGTCGTCATGCGACCCGTGCCACCCTATCAGAACTTTCTCCGTATCAATGTCCCAACCCCATGCAATATGCCGAGTATGTCATGCTCAATCGTTACACGTGTATGCAAAATGGCCATGCTCGGTAACAGTCACTTACACACATATTAAAAGCATATCAGTCACATGACCACAGTCAAATCAGTTAAAACACAGTCATACATTCACAGTTAGATCAGTCATAGTCCTAATCGATCGACATCTATGAGGAAAAATAGTCATTTTACCCTATAAGGGTATTTTGGTAATCCTACCCTTCAGTGGTATTTCGATAATTCTACCCTACAGGGGTATTTCGATAATTTCACAAATCGAGGGTATTTTAGTAATTTCACAAATTGAGGGTATTTTAGTAATTTTACAAATTGAGGGTATTTTGGTAATTTTACAAATCGAGCGTATTTCGGTAATTTTACAAGTCGAGGGTATTTCGATAATTTTGCAAATCGAGGGTATTTTGGTAATTTTTCAAATCAAGGGTATTTCAGTAATTTTACAAATCGGGGTATTTCGGTAATTTTGCAAGTCGAGGGTATTTCGATAATTTCATAAACCAGGGTATTTTGATAATTTTGCAAGTCAGGGTATTTTTGTAATTTTACAAACTGGGGGTATTTCAGTAATTTTAAAAATTAGGGGTATTTCGGTGAATTTGCAAATCGAGGGTATTTCGATAATTTCGCAAATTGGAGGTATTTTGGCAATTTTGCGAGTCGGGGTCTCAGCGACCCAACAGAAGGTCCACCGTCGCCTCGAGTGACTTAAGTAACCTAAATAGTCACAACAGTGTAAATTGGCCTAAGGCCCATTACTCGGCCCAAGTGGGCCCACACGCTCGTGTGGCCCAATTAGCCCATAAATAGCCTCGGTTATACGAGCAGCACAGTTCAAACCAATTAGAACCATATAACATGCCTTGTATTCGTGTGGGGCCTACCAGTCCAGTGGGCTCACATGGCGCATTGCCCAAAGACGACCTTAGCCATGTACATTAGTGGCTCGGTCTAACATTTACCACAATATGCAAATTTAATCCGTGTGGGGCCCACAAGCCTATTTCGTCCCACCGAGGCCCATAACAGCCTCTAGAGTCTTACACCTAAGATTTGTAGGCTCGAATCACCATACGTGCGATCGCACGCGTGTGTGGCATCAAATGTCGTATTTTGACTTTTTGACTTTTCGGCTTTTCGGCCGATCATCAACAGAGCACAAAGTTACACACCTGATTGCAAGCTTTCGCGAAACCATAGAACACCAACCTACACTTGACCTAAAAATTACAATCAGTCGTCCATGCATTAATGATCGAAAGCACATAATCCCCAAAAGGATATTCACTACCATACCTTGACTGAGTACCAAGCGATCTATTGCCCTTAAATCGCTGACTAAGGATTGATCATCCATCCTTGGTACAACCTGCATTGTATCTTAACCTCTTTAGCTATTACAATGAACGAAAAATAACTAGAATCGAAAGAACGACAACTTACCACTACGTAGAACTACGAACGATCGATAGAAGAAATCGGCCTATACCCATAAACAAAAGTCAAGACGCTTGTACCCTTTTTTCATGAATCGGCAAGACAGGAAGCTGTTAGAAGAAAAGACCACAAAGGTGGAGAGAAACAAGAGTAAACCAAGAGCACTTACCGATTTTAGGAATACTTGCAAAACTTGAAATAGAGAGGGAAGGAAGCAGAAATTTGATCATGTAACACCCCTTAACCCGAGTCCGTCGCCAGAATGGGTTACAAGGCATTACCGATCTAAACCCAACCCTGAACCGGCATACAAGTTTATAAATCATACTTCCTTAATTTAAAAGTTCAAAGTCAAATCAACTACATTCACATGACTTTCAAATTTCAAATTCATTATCGAACATGCTTTAATTATAATGTTACAACATAGCTGATCAAACATGATCACTTTCGCATATAAATAGTCAACATGTACCATTTCATTCATATTGTCATATAAGATCATTATCATAGCAGATATCGCACATACATGTAATTAATCAAACCATTTAACTATCTATTTTAGTACGTCTTCTAAGCAACAACACAAGCACATTATAATCAATTTATTAAAACAATTCAAAAGGCCGAATATGCCCAAATATTTCATATTCAATAGTCCAAATCTAATGCACATTCATCAACAAAAAATACATAGCATCTCACGGCATTATCACATATATATATATCAAGCCGAATCATCAAAACCAAATATTCAATCATTTAACAAATAACATAATATATATATTAAGCTCAAACATAATAGTCTAGCTACTTTCATATGACTTAATACATTTACAACTTTTAAATGATCCAAATGTAGTTAGCCTAAACACATAGAGCAGGATATTATCATTTCATAACTTGACATGCGGTACATACACATAATTGTACATAAGTTTATTCAATCACTTAATTTATTATATGTCCTATTCATATCCTTATTCATGCATCCACATATATGATATAAATGAAATATCAAGGAATAATTTTCCAAAATCAACTTACAACAAAACCGAACATAGATAAACATTATTATCATGATTAAGTATTCATAATCAACTCAAACCCCAAACATAAGAGTAAAGCCATATTCGCATGGCCCTTGATACATCATATGCAAAATAACCCAAAAGAGTAATTTAGCCTATACATGCCATAATTTCCAAATGTTCAACTTATCAAAAAGGGTACCGAAAGTTGTTGATAGTGTGATTGACTCCGATGATGATTCCCGAGATCGAACGTAGATTTCCAAAATCTATAAAATAGTCAAATGAACACATACAGTAAGCTAACATAGCCTAGTAAGTTTTAAGCAATGGTAAAGAATACAATTAATCATTATACAAATTAAATTGTTCTAACATTATCATCAATTAGCTCATAACCGAATATATATATACACCTCATATTAACATTCACTAACTACCATTCATAGTGGTCTCAAAACTGAATACTCACATATCATTATTCCATCCCAAACATATTCAAAATTAATAATTGCATTTCATTTCTTTAGTTTAATGAACGGGAACAACTTACCTCATTAGTATTTATCTATTCAACTATCATACATCACTTACTTGTTATTCCCCATCGTTTATCACCATTCATTAGTTTATATCGTTGGAGAATCCAGAAACCCGCACACATAGTGGAAATCATGTAACGTATAGCACACTTAGTGCCGTTACTTTGATAAAGTTCACACGTAGTGCCATTTACTTGTAATGTATCCCACACTTAGTGCCAGATGACCGATTTCACACACACAGTGCTCGGTATTCAAGCTTGCACACATAGTGCTCTTTAACCTATCTTCCTCATTCATAAAAACACATATAATTTTATTTTCATTTATATATACACGTATTTATACATGTTCTAACAAATCATTTCTCCTACCAATTATCATCACATTCGGCACATTCAATATATATATGTACATGTTCAACAACTCATTTCTCCTATCAATTACCATCACATTCAGCACACTTAATATACACATATACATATATCTACCATTTCGAATACAATCACCTTTCTCTTTTCATTTTCACATCTACTCAACTCTTAGTACATATATATATACATATTCATTTGACTCAAATAATCAAAGCTTATATTTATAAGTAAGCTAACCTTATATTCAACTAATGCATAATACATCCCATATCACATTCGGCACTATGGGATTTAGCAAGCATATTTCTAGTTACATATGCATATTAATTTAGATTAAAATTCAATTCAATCCAATTGCTTAAAAACTTACCTCGAAAATCGACGGATTAAGCTTCCCGGCTATTTGTTTAATTTTGCTTTTCCCCGATCCAATCCCGATTCTTTTTTTCTTGATCTAAATAATTTTAAATTAAGCTCATTCAAATATATTTTCATTCAATTTAATCCAAAAACACATAATTTTGCAAATTACCATTTTACCTATGACATTTATAATTTTTACAATTTAGTCCCTATTGCACAAAAGACAAAATACACAAAATCTGAACATTTTTCTTTAAGGCCGAATATTCATAGCTCTTATACAAACTCATACATTTCATTTATTTCACATTTTAACCATTCAATTTACAAATTTTCACAATTTAGTCCTAATTACTCAAAATTATCAAAATTTCCAATATAAAACATGTAAATCTAAAACATATCTTTAATATAAAATCATCAAACATCACAAACAAAAATTCTCATCAATGGCCGAACTCCAAAAATGCATCAAAATCAAAAATTCTTACATGGGTTGGATAGTTCTCGAAGCAACGATCTCAAAAACGTAAAAATTCTCAAAACCGAGCTAAAGTCATACCTTAATTAAGCTTGCAATATGCCGAATGAATCCAAGTCTTCTTCTTTCTCTTTTCTTTTGTTTTCGGCCAAGAAGATGAACTTTTGCATGTTCTCTTTCTTACCATTATGTTTTATAATTTTATAACTTAAAAAAAAATCATTATATTTTATTATTAATATTAACATAACATATAATAACATAAAATTACCTAATGTTCATGCATGTTGCCGTCCACTAATATTATAAAAAGAGAATTTTACAACATAAGGCCCCCTCTTTATAAAGACACATCAATTTATTCACGCAATCAATAAAAAGGCTATTTTTACCACTTATGTGATTTAGTCTTTTTTCTTAAATTAAACACACAAACGGACAAATTAATCCATGATATTTTAACACATGTTAAAACATATATCATAGATATCAAATATAATATAAAAATATTTTCCTAACTCGGATTCATGGTCCCAAAACCACCGTTCCGATTAGGGCCAAAATCGGACTGTTACAACTCTCCCCCTTAAGGGATTTTCGTCCCCAAAAATCTTACCGATGAATAAATGTGGGTAGCATTGTTTCATTGAATCTTCAAGTTCCCAGGTTGTTTCCTCAATCCCGTGCTTATGCCATATAACTTTAACCAACGAGATTTTCTTATTTCGTAACTCTTTCACTTCACGTGACAAAATGCGAATCGGTTCTTCCTCATAAGTCAAGTCAAGCTGAATCTCAATCTCTGGCGGACTAATCACATGAGAAGGATCAGATCAGTATCGTCGAAGCATCGATATATGAAAAACATTATGGATCTTTTCAAACTCAGGTGGCAACATCAACCTGTACGTAACCGGTCCAATACGCTCTACTATCTCGTACGACCTAATAAATCTCGTGCTCAGTTTTCCGTTGCGACCGAATCTAAGTATCTTCTTCCATGGTGATACTTTCAAAAATAGTCGATCACCCACCTAAAACTCTATATCCTTACGTTTTAAGTCCGCATATGACTGCTGCCGATCTGACACTGCTTTCAAACTTTCTCGGATCACTTTTACTTTCTGTTCAGTCTCTTTGACTAAATCAACCCCGTGTATCATATTTTTATTTAGCTTGGTCCAATGTAGAGGTGTACGACATTTACGACCGTACAAAGCTTCATAAGGTGCCATTTTGATACTTGATTGAAAACCGTTATTGTACGCAAATTCAATCAAATGCAAGTATTGTTCCCACGTACCCTCAAACTCAAGAACGCAATATCTTAACATATCCTCGAGTATTTGAATAACACGTTCAAATTGACCATCTGACTGAGGGTGAAAAGCAGTACTGAAGTGCAATTTGGTACCTAAAGTGTATCAGCCCAAAATTGGGCGTAGGAGAATTGGGACTATTGGGCCCCGAGCGTAGGAGCGTTTAAATTTTTAGGAACAAGAGATCGGCTTAAATGCAAGTTGGACCTATTAGGTGAGTGATTTTGGTTAGCGGGCTTCTATGAAGTCCCGGGTTCAAACTTTGGCTTTAGGAAAATTTTGGTTTTAGGTGAATAAAACCCTGAAAGTTAGTAGGTAGGCCTTAAGAATAAAGTGTGGAGAAAAATGACACAAGTGGAGTGTGTGGTGTAGTGGAAAAGTGACGCCACATAAGAGACAGGGGGTGACGCCACAGGGAAGGAAGGAGGTCCAAGGTTCAAGTTGTAGCGCTTGCATTTCTTTTACAGTATTTTTTTAAATGGATTTAGACATTGGCCATAGACTTATCTTTAGGTGAGAATGTTTTAAGACACAAGAGGAGCTGGTGGCTTAGTGGCAAGTGGTATAAATAGGCTGATGGGAGAGCCTGGGTTCAAATCTCATGACAAGCAAGGGAGTATTTATTTTGTGGATTGGACGGCCAGAGTTTGAGTTGGATTTAAACTCTGCTATCGGAGGGATCCCACATCAAAAAGATACAAAGAAGGGAAGGTGAGAAGCTAGCTATATATAAAGCATTCTATGAGGAGAGTGAATACACCTTGGAGGGCGTTTGGGCACAAGAGTGGTCGTAGCACCAGATTCCTATCAGGTGTGTAATTCTCTGTACTCTAATTGTAGAGTGGCAAATGTCGAAGTGCTGATCATGGCAATAGTAGCCACACGAGCGTGCGAGGGCACGTGTGGGGCTTCAACACGATAGTTGAGGCCACCATTAGTATTCTTGTGGGTTGAGGCTACTTGGGCCACGATGGGCCGAAGTAAGCCCATATGAATAAATTGTATGATTGTGTAGTATATATTGGACTAGACTAGGTGAATCTCATATACGTGGCTAGATTAGTGCTAGATGGGCCACACGAGCGTGTGGGCTCGAATGGGTCGAAATTAGGTTTTAGGCCCAATAGTCCGGTAAAGACTAGAAATGGTAGTCGAGTCGCTCGGGGCGACATTGGGCCTTCAGAGAGGCCATTGCAGGTGCGAAATTACTGAAATACCCTTGGTGGGTCAATTATCGAAATACCTCGGCAGGGTAAATTACCAAAGTACCCCTGGATGGTAAATTACGAAAATACCCTTGGTAGGAAAAATTACTGTTATACCCTTAGAGGTTGATTAGCATGGTTATGTTGCAACTTTTTATTTGATTATGATGGTAATTCATTTCATACTTTATATTTGATATATGTTCTGCATACATGACATACTGCATACACGAATTATTATGTCATATTGCATGGGCTTTGGGATATGATATTGAAAGGGGAAGTGTGATTCAGTGACTATTGTCACGGTGGTCTAAGAACCACGGTGGTTTGAAACCATGTATACATATATCAGTAACTTATCTCGATGGTCTAAGACCACAGTGGGTTGGCCCCACGTATACATAAACTTGTCAGAGATCGTCACGGTGGTCTGAGACCACAATGGGTTGGCCCCACGATTATATAATTTAGTGACTTTGTCACGAGTGGTCTGGGACCACGGCGGTCTAGAACTACAGTGGCATAATGCCACGGGTGTTTGGATGATTCGGGTGTGTAAAGGATGGAAAACTAGGTTGGGCTGGGCTGCCTTGCATACATGTGGGCTAAGGCCCAATGTGCATCTATGGGCTTAAGGCCCATATTGCATTATCAAGGGATCTAAACACTGAATCTCGATGACTCACCCCTCTGCTTATTCTGCAGGTAATTCATAAATTGCAGTTTTGGGAGCCGAGGCGGACTTCGAGGTGGCCATGCACTGTTTTCTTGTAAACTTTCAGTTCTCATTTAATAGTAGTTTTAAATTTTGGGATTTTATTATGTAATAAGGCCACTATAACTTTAATTTGGGTTTTTGCTTTAATTCAGTTATCACATATTTTATGAACTGTCAAGAATGGAGTTTTTCTAAAATAAAACATAAACCATCATTTTCCTTAAAATGTGTTCACAAGAGATGACATGCGATTAATCAACTAATTCGAGAAATTTGCTTAAAACCACGAACACTATTTTCAAAACATCACGTTTCGGAATATCGCTTGCTTTCAGTTTTCATAATACAAACCTGTTTCTGACTGTCAAGATTACTCATACAATTTGTGCAAGGAAGCCTTAAAGATGAACCTGACTTTTCAAAATTTCAATTTCTTTAAAATTCCAAAGTTCATTTAACTAATCTTTCCCTGTGACATACCAGATCTGGTCGTGACGTTTAGACCGGGTTTGGGGTGTTACATAAAGCATTGTGCAGTTTCTTCCAAAACTGCGATGTAAACCTTGGATCATTATCCGAAACAATAGAAATAGGTACTCCGTGCAATCGTACAATCTGATATATGTACAAGTCAGCTAACTTATCAAGCGAGAAATCCATACGTACAGGAATAAAATGGGCCAATTTCGTCAATCTATCAACAATAACCCAGATTGAGTCTTTCTTGCTCGGCGTTAACTGCAACCCAGATACGAAATCCATCGTGACTCGATCCCATTTCCACTTAGGTATCATAATCGGTTGGAGTAATCCTGATGGTACCTGATGCCCAGCTTTTACTTTTTGACATATTAAGCATTTTGACACATAGTCTGAAATATCTCGTTTCATATCTGAAATATCTCGTTTCATACCATGTGAAACACCCCAAACCCGGCCCACGAGCCTTGACCGGATCTGGTATGTTCCTCGATGAAAATCGATTCAAATTCTTTTGTTACTTAGGAAAAACTTGTGTGTTTTGAAAAAAGGATTGTGTCGGGTTGGGCTCGAGTTGAAAACAAGTTTATTTCATTATTAAAATCCTTTACTTTAGGTGACAAAACGTTTAGGCTTTGTTTTAAAAGAAATCTACTTAAAATTCACTTGGTGAAAATTCGTACATAGTAATTAAAAGAAAAATTAAAGTAATTCAACTATGGCCTTATTACATCAAATAAACCCAAATAATTTAAAATACTTAAATAAAAATAAAATGTCCAAATAAAATTCCTTGCTGAGCATGGCCACCTTAAAGCTCCTACCGACCCGGTCCATTACTGATCATCACCTGAAAAATGCTCCCACAACGGGGTGAGTCAACAGACTCAATGTATACACAAACACTAAGTCAAAATAAATTCAGGCATTTCATATCATACATATTCATATATCATTAAATTAAAAATGATGCAACCCGAACACAAACCTAGATGCCATCCGCTACACATCACCCGTACCATCCTGCATACTGTGGGGACTACTAAGTCAACCTTCCATCCGCTACACACCATCGAAGCGATCATTTGCGATCAACGTGCTCATCGCCGCCTATATGAGTATTCGTGGTCTTAGGTCACCACACTCAGATATCGTGGTGTTAGGTCACCACATTCAGATATCGTGGTCTTAGGTCACCACATTCAGATCTCGTGGTCCACATTTAAATATCGTGGTCTTAGGTCACCACATTCACTTCCCCTTTTCAATAATCCATATGCCCCATATCATACACATTATGCATTAACATGCCAAATTTCATTTTTTTTATCACTTATCACATGTTAAATATAACATATTTCATAATCCTAGTAGGAGTAGGAAACGAACCTGAGTACTTTGTACCATATCATGGTACCTTAGCCACATTCTTACACTTTCATATAAACACATATATCAAGTTTAAGCCATAAATCTATTAAGATTAGTGTGGGGTACACACCTGATTAACTTAGCAACTTCACTTCAAATCCCGAAAATCCGATCTAAAGCCTTAGATCCTTAGTCCCTACATTCGGCCATTACTTAAAAATTTAATGAAGACCATTCGGCCATAAAACCAAATCCTATTAGGATTGTTGTAACCCAAAACTTACCTTGGTGCCGATTTCACTATAAATCAAATCCTGAAAACTTTGTGCTACTCCTCCCTTCAATTGGCCAATGCTAGATCATTTAACTTGATTAGTTTCGGCTTTTTAAACAAATAAAGAATAGATCTAATTACCAAAATAGACCTTGGCCGATTGTACTTATGCACTCACCTTGCGATTTCAAATCCCGAAAGTATCCCTTGTCTTAATTATCTGTCAAAATACCTATACACATATGTTAGATTTGATTCTATCATTAAATCATCATAGATGGCTCTTGGCTGAATGCTATAGACACTTACCTTGTGGATTTTAAATCCCGAAACTCACCGAATAACTAGGGAACACGTGGCCTATGGTGTACCTTCGGGAAAAGAACTTCTCCTTCCTTGTAGTCGACACTTAGTAAATCCTGAAAGATCTCTTCAAAGTTTCGGAAACAAGATATTAATTGGGTTAGTCCTAGATTTCAGTAAATCTTAAAAGAAAAAGGATGAAACCGAATGAGATCTTACCCTTACTTTAGGAATCGGCAATCCTTGCTTGAACCTTTAACAATATTCGGCTATGTAGGCTAGAAGGATCTTGATTTCGGCTTTTTGATTGGTAGAAAGAAAAGAGAAAGAAGAATAAAGATGGAGGATTCTTTAGAGCACAAGGTATTTCGGCTTGGCAAAAATAAAAGAGAAGAGAGGAGTTATTTGCTAGAGAGAATTCGGCAGAGAGAGAGTTGAAAGAAAGAATGAATGGCCCTCTTTTCCTTTAGTAGCCGAAATTACTAACTTAGAATCCCTTACTTGGTCATCACTCTTCTATTTTGATAGCTTTATCTCTTTAATTATCACCTAAAATAAAAGATAATTCAGCAACTATCCTTACTTAGCCGAAATTATTAAACTCAAAGTCCCTTACTTGGCCATCACTTCTCCCTTATTTTCCTAATTAAAGAATAATTCCTCATTTATCATCTTTTATCCTTAAATAAAATAAAAGGGATAAAACTCCTAAAATTTAGCCATGTGCCGTCCCCCTATTCCCTCTTATTGACGCCACTTAGAAAAATAAAGGCTTTAAAATTTTGCTCTCCACGCGACTCGAACACAAGTCCTTCCCCTTAGCATGTGGCGTCATTTCCAGAGCTCTAAGTGGTGCCTCCAAGCCACTTTTCCAAGCTCATTTGTGTGTCATGTTTTGCATACAATTCCTCTTAAGACCACCTTGCTTCAAGTCCCTCTTTTAAACTTTAAACTTGACATTTCTAAAGCATTTCCTTACATTTCTAAGACATTTCCTTACATTTCCAAGTCATTTCCTTACATTTCCAAGCCATTTCCTTACATTTCCAAGACAAGATATTTCATTACATTTCCAAGACATTTCCTTACATTTCCAAGACAAGACATTTCCTTACATTTCCAAGACATTTCCTTACATTTCTAAGACATTTCCTTACATTTCCAAGATTCTAAAAATGCACACATCACTTCCATAACACATAAGACATACTAGTGCATAGGCTATAATCCAGGATGTTACACCATGCCACCAGTAATGTTGTCTCAGGTCGTTATACATCTTCGTACTACCCGGGTGAATTGACAACCTACTATTATGAGCTTCATCACAGATCTTTCGAATCAACTTAGGATTCTTAGGCACACATATCCGATTTCTAAACTGTAAGCATCCTTTAGCATCTAACTGAAAATCTGAATCAGTACTCGAGCCATATTGACTCCTTTTTGCTATTAAGTCATTATCAACCTCTTGAGCTTCGCGAATCTGTTGTACGAGCAGTGGTCTCGCTTTCAATTCTGCAATAATCACACCATCATCAGCCATAGCTATATCTGCATTCATTGCACGTAGAGCAAATAGTGATTTTCGGCTTAGTGCATCAGCAACCACATTAGCTTTTCTCGGGTGATAATCATTTCTTTAGCATCCGCAAATAATGATTTCATTTCTTTAGTTTCATGAACAGGAACAACTTACCTTATTAGTATTTATCTATTCAACTATCAACAATCACTTACTTGTTATTTCCCTTCGTTTATCACCATTCATTAGTTTATATCCTTGGAGAATTCAGAAAGCCGCACACATAGTGCAAATCATGTAACGTATCGCACACTTAGTGCCGTTACTTTGATAAAGTGCATACATAGTGCCATTTACTTGTAATGTATCACACACTTAGTGCCATTACTTGTAATGTATCGCACACTTAGTGCCAAATGACCGATTTCACACACACAGTGCTCGGCATTTAAGCTTGCACACATAGTGCTCTTTAACCTATCTTCCTCACTCATAAAAACACATATAATTTTATTTTCATTTATATATACATATATTTATACATGTTCTAACAAATCATTTCTCCTACCAATTATCATCACATTCGGCACATTAAATATATAAATGTACATGTTCAACAACCCATTTCTCCTATCAATTACCATCACATTCGGCACACTTAATATACACATATACATATATCCACCATTTCGAATACAATCACCTTTCTCTTTTCATTTTCACATCTACTTAACTCTTAGTACAAATATATATACATATTCATTTGACTCAAATAATCAAAGCTTATATTTATAAGTAAGCAAACCTTATATTCAACTAATGCATAATACATCCCATATCACATTCGGCACTATGGGATTTAGCAAGCTTATTTCTATTTACATATGCATATTAATTTAAATTAAAATTCAATTCAATCCAATTGCTTAAAAACTTAACTCAGAAATCGACGGATTAAGCTTCCCGGCTATTCGTTTAACTTTGCTTTTCCCCGATCCAATCCCGATTCTTTTTGTTCCTGATCAAAATAATTTCAAATTAAGCTCATTCAAATATATTTTCATTCAATTTAATCCAAAAACACATAATTTTGCAAATTATCATTTTACCCATGACATTTACAATTTTTACAATTTAGTCCCTATTGCACAAAACACAAAATACACAAAATTTGAACATATTTCTTTAGGGCCGAATATTCATAGCTCTTACACAAACTCATACATTTCATTTATTTCACATTTTAACCATTCAATTTACAAATTTTCACAATTTAGTCCTAATTACTCAAAATTATCAAAATTTCCAATATAAAACATGTAAATCTAAAACATATCTTTAATATAAAATCATAAAACATCACAAAAATAAATTCTCATCAATGGCCAAACTCCAAAAATGCATCAAAATCAAAAATTGTAACATGGGTTGGATAGTTCTCGAAGCAACGATCTCAAAAACGTAAAAATTATCAAAAACAGAGATAAACTCATACCTTAATTAAGCTTGCAATATGCCGAATGAAGCCAAGTCTTCTTCTTTCTCATTTCTTTTGTTTTCGGCCAAGAAGATGAACTTTTGCATGTTCTCTTTCGGTCTATTATGTTTTATAATTTTATAACTTAAAAAAATCATTATCTTTTATTATTAATATTAACATAACATATAATAACATAAAATTACCTAATGTTCATGCATGTTGCTGTCCACTAATATTATAAAAAGGAAATTTTACAACATAAGGCCCTCTCTTTATAAAGACACATCAATTTATTCACGCAATCAATAAAAAGGCTATTTTTACCACTTATGCGATTTAGTCCTTTTTCTTAAATTAAACACACAAACGAAGAAATTAATCCACGATATTTTAACTCATGTTCAAACATATATCATTGATATCAAATATAATATAAAAATATTTTTCTAACTCGGATTCGTGGTCCTGAAACCACCGTTCCGATTAGGGCCAAAATCGGACTGTTATAGATCACCACTGGACTAATCAAGAGAAAAGAGAAAGATTCAGTTCACAAGCCACTAGGAAGGTGAAAGGAAAATGGGAGAGATGATAATCAGCTTAAGAGAAGAAAGGGAAAATAAGAAAAATAAAAGAATAAAGAGGAAGGGAGAGGGAAGCAGAGATTTGACCAACAAGATGCTTGAAGAAGTGCTAAACCGAGCAGCAAAAGTGCATGAATGGTTAAATGCAAGACAAAAAGATGCACGAATGGTAAGTGGAATTTTGGCACTCAGGAAAACCAAGACTATTCCAACATGCTCTCCAATTGCCGAAAATGCACACAAATGAGGCCCCTAGCCGAATATGCATGCACAACCTTCCCCAACCAGCTACAACTCTCCAAGTTTTGAATTCCTTAATTTTCTCCTCCTAATTCTCTTCCAAATCTCCCAACTACCAACCACATCTCCTGATTCTCTCTTCCTTAACAAATTCAAACCTCATCCAGCAGAGTTTTAATCCAACTCTTCCACCTTTCCAGCTCAAGCAGCAAAATAGACACTTTCCTACTTATCCTTGGACTTGAACCTCAGGCTACATAGATGCCTAACACGCCACTTGCCACTAGGCTACAAGCTCTTCTTGTGTCACTAACCAAACATTATTATTAATAAAGCCTAAGTGTCAGTGTCCAGGTTCATTTAAAAGAAAACCAAAATAAATTGCAATGGCCAAGACTTGAACCCAGGCTCCCTTGTACCCTTAATGACGCCACAACCACTAGGCCACATGCTTCTTTGTGTCATGTTTTCCTCGAAAATATTCTTAAAGCCTACTTACTTACATCCACGGTTTTATTAACCTAAAACCAAAATTTTCCTAAAGCCCAAGTTTGAACCCAAGACTTCTTCAATACTTCCCAAGACTCTTAACCACCAAGCAGATATACTTTTAGGTTATTCATATGCACAACTAAATTCCAATTCCTCCGGCATGCGAAGCCCATTTCTTCTAGGCCCAAAATTTGGGGCATTACAGAAATGTTCATGGTGTAATTTGTGAAAAATGAAATGAATGGGCTGCTATGAGCTTGTATGAAGTTCGGCTAGGCTTGGGTAGGGGTGAAATTGCATGAATTTCATTTTACGAGCCTAAGAACTAAATTGTAAAGAAATTAAAACATTAAGGGAAAAAGTGTAATTTTACAAAAATGTGAATTTGGATTGAATAGAATAGAATAGTTAACAAATTGATTGAATTTTATTCATTTAGATCAAGATAGACCATGTACGGCACTAGATCGAGGCAAAAAAAGCTTCGGATTAACCTACTCCATTTCTATGTTTATTGTCGAGGTAAGTTCGTATGTTTAAATAACATTTTAAATTATGTTTTAAATGCTATTATTTTATATAATATCAAATTGTGTCTCAGTGGAAGAATCCAACGGTGTATCGGTTATCAAAACAATGAAAAGGGATAGCTTCTGCTATCAAATTATGAAAAGAGATAGCTTCGGCTATCAAATTATGAAAAGGGATGGTGACAACCATCAACAATGAAAAGGGATGGTGACGACCACCAAATAATGTAAACAGATAGCTTCGGCTATCGAATTATGAAAAGGGCTAGCTTCGGCTATCAGATTATGAAAAGTGATGGTAATGGCCATCAAATTACGAAAAGGGATAGCTTTGGCTATCGAATTATGAAAAGGGATAGCTTCGCCTATCAAATTATGAAAAGTGATGGTGACAGCCATCAAATAATGAAAAGGGATAGCTTCGTCTATCAAGCTATGAAAAGGGATAGCTTTGGCTATCGAGCTATGAAAAGGGTTGGGACAACCATTGTGATTTTACTCGTGTGAGCTTCGGTAAGAACTATCAATTTAATGTACCTTATTACAATGGAAGGTAGGAAGTGTGTGTTATCCATAAATTCACTTGATTTAAGTTTATGAATCATTTATTCTTAAGTTGGATTGATACATATGTATTTTAAGATTATGCAATGTATTGATAAGCATAGTTTGTATACTATGAACTTACTAAGCATAACATGCTTATCTTGTGTTTATTTTCTATGTTTTGTAGTTAATCGGAAGCTCGTTCGAGTTGGAAAGTCATTGAAGACCTATCACACTATCCATCAGTTATATCGGTAAACTTTGACATTTTTAAGTCTTGGTTATAGTGGCATGTATAGGTGTTTTGGTTGATGTTATAGCCATTAAGTTTTAGCTTGTAAATCTGGTATTTTGAATGATGAAATGGTGTTAAGTTGGCATGTATATATTTGTCCTTGTAATGGTTGTTGTTTTAGTGTTTATGGCAAACTATATGATGGAAGTTAAAATGGTAGTTAAACATGTTTGTTATAAATTGTCTTTTGATATGTTTGAATGTAGTAATTTGGTATATTGGTTATAAATGACATATATGGCTAATGGTGCTAGGTGTTAAATAGCATATTAGGTACTTTTGGTGTGAATTTGATTGGTAAACAAAGTGGTAAGTTTTGGCATAAACTTAGTTATATGTTAGTTGAACTTTTGGCCAAACTATGCATATGGTTACATATGTTTAATTTTGGTGATTGAGGTGCCTTTTACGCATATTGATTGTATGCTTATGTACCAAATTTGGATATCTTGATTATGCATGTTTTTAGTCAATTTGAAGGCTTATTTATATGTGGAAAATTGATTATAGGTAGATGCATGAATAGGTAAGAAAAAATGGCTTGGAAATGGCCTATTTCTCGTTCATATGGCTAGAGATATGGGCGTGCATCTCAGCCATTTGTGACACATGGCCAAGGGAAATAATCATGTGCCCCCTGTAGCTTACAAAGGGTTGCAAGTCAGGCAGTTACACGGCCTAGGACACGGCTTGGCACACGGGCGTGTGAGGCTATTTCGAAGGGTACACGGCCTGGCACACGGGCGTGTGGTTTGGCTGTGTGACCAAAGTTAGAGAGTTACACTAGCACAAACACGGGCTAGGACATAGTTGTGTGTACGTACTTTGAATGTCCGCATGGCCTGGGCACACGGCCGTGTGACCCTCACAGTTTGAAAATTTTTACCCCTTTTTTAATAAATTCTATATGTTTCCGATTTAGTATCGAATTGTTTTTAATGTGTTTTAGGACCTCGAGGGCTCAAATAAGGGAAAATATGTATGTATTTGATTGGTTTTGTTATGATTTATTATTTGAATTAATGTTTTAAATTTTTTATAGTTTTGAATTGAAATCTCTGATAATGCTCCGTAACCTTATTATGGCGACGGATACATGTTAGGGCCATTTCATAAATGCCAACTTTACTTTGAGTAACCATATGTTGAGTGCTACCAGTAGAGGGAGGAAAAATACTTGGTTGGTCCTCATTTAGAGCACTCAATGATAAGGCAGATGAAGACAAATGATGATCAAATGGGTCAATCGAAACTGATGGAACTGACAAGCTAGGAATCGCATCGCGAGTAAGAGCAGTAGATGTAACACCCCTAACCCGTATCTGTCACTGGAATAGGGTTACGAGGCATTACCTATCAAATCACAACATACAACATACATTTCTCATCCAAGAATTCATTAATTAATAAACATCAATCCAACATAGTCACATTGTTCCTTATAAGGCTCTACGAGACCTTAAAACATGCCTGGAAGAGGTTCGGGACTAAACTGATAACATTTGAAAACTTTGGGAAACTTATAAAATTTTCAAACATACAGGGATCAAACGCCTGTATGAATAGGCCGTGTGCCTCACACGTCCACCGGACACACTCGTGTCACAAGTCGTGTGGAAACAGGGTATACATACTGACTTGCATCACACGGCCGGAGACATGCCCGTGTGCTTTGGCCGTGTGAAATCTAAAGGGTATATTGACTTGGGCCACACGACAGGCCACACGCCCATGTGCCAGCCCATATGTCACACACGGCCAGTAGACACACCCCTGTGTCCAAGGCGTATAACTCATGACTTGTTTAATTAAGTTACAGTATACGGTCGAGTCACACACCCGTGTGCTAAACCGTGTGGGGGCACAAATTGGCTTGGTTTAAGCCATATTTCTCACCCTCCTCAAGCAAACCAAAACCACATCATTTCATACCATTTCAATACATTTATAGCCAATCAAAACATGCTATTTCATATACAAATCATGCCATTTAAAGTCCATCCATTTCAATACTCAAATCATAATCCAAAACATTCTAAAACAATATGCCATTACCAGCAATTTCACCTATCTTCTCTATGCATTTTTCTTATCATCTTACAATCTATTTTAAACCTCAAATCATACCAATTAATCATCACAACATCCATGACAAACATGCCAAAACACAAGGCCATTTATAAACATCATATTTCACTTACCAAACTCATAAAATAAGCCAACTCAAATGGCCAAATACACACCAATATTTACTTCATTTATGAGCCAAATCTCATGGCTAAAATCATATCTCAAAACACATCATCATATCACTAGCCTATACATTCCATATACCATATTTACAAAGCACCAAAAGTACCAATAAGTTGATCAATAGTGTGGCGATGTTCCTGATGATTCCCGAATCTAAGCTAGCTTTAATTATCTATAAAATAGAGAAATAACACACAAGGTAAGCTTTAAAAGCTTAGTAATCTATATACAAATAAAATTACCACATGAATCAACATCATTTCCATCAATAAGAAAACTATGAGTAAGAACATAAAAGCACACAAACCTTTCTCAATGTATGCGTATTCAATATCATAAGTGAATTCATCAAATACTTCTCTTTTTAATACTTGTATGAATCTCGTACGTACCTGAGTCACTTAACTCATTCACATATTATTTCTCAACTTGACTTTACCCGTTAAACCTTTTGGAATTGTTAAGGATACTCGGAAATCACATATAGCTCATACAATGCCATATCCCAGTCAAACCCTGTTGATTCTTGTTCGTATTTGATCATTCAACATTCATAGCAGCTCAATGACATTTAAACATATACAATTCAATTTAAAGACATTTATTTGTATATGAACTTACCTCTTATTCAGGATAAACGGACTGGATCGACTATTCGATAACCTTTCATTTTCCTCGATCTGCATCCAATTTCTTTCGTTCTGGATCTATATACATTCAACATTAACTCATTTATTCATCAAATCATTCAATTCAGTCCACAAACACATATTTGAGCTTTTTTACACTTTAGCCCCTAATATTCCATATTTTTACAATTTAGTCCTTATTTCACAAATACACAAAAATTCACACAATTCAATAAAACTCATGCTTGAAAAAAATTTTATATAATCCCTAGTAGCCCAAAACGTTCATTTATTTCACATTTCGTCCACCCAATTTACACTTTTCATAATTAAACCCCTAATAGGCATTTTTACTCAAAATCACTTAGCAAAACGTGTATAACTATCAACAACTATTCATTTTTCATCATAAAACATTCAAAAGCTCAAGCCTTCATCAATTGCATTTCACAAAATCATTAACAACTTCAAAAATTAAGGCATGGGCTAGCTAGAACACAAAGCAACAATCTTAAAAACTTAAAAATCATAAAAAATCGAGTCAAAATACACTTAAAATTAGAACATGCAAGAGCCGAACCTTCCAAATCTTGTTAATTACTTTTCTTCTTTTATGAATTGGTGAAAAAGATGATAATTAGGAAGGAAATTTGTTTTGTTTTATTTAATATTTACTTATTTTGCATTTTACTATTTTAACCTTTATTAATACATCAAAAACATGCTTAATATATGTCCATACACGTCCATCCTCATTATACATGGTCTAATTTCATAATAAGGACCTTTAATTTAATATCTCATAGCATTTTAACACTTTCAACTATGAGAACCTCACTTTAGCATCTTATGCGATTTAATCCTTTTATCAAATTGGGCAATTAAACGATAAAATTAGCTCACGAAATTTTCACACATATCAAATAACATTCTATAAACACCAAAAATAATATTAAAATAATTTTTTGACATCGAATTTGTGGTTTCGAAACTACTGTTCTGATTTAGCTAAAACCGGGCTATTATAGTAGAAACTAGGGTTGAAACCGTGTGAGAATCAGAAGAGAGGTCAACATAGGAAGGTACAATAAGGACTGGAAGTGTAGTAACATAACTTGAATCAACTGAAGGCACCGGAGGAGAAACTAAAGATGAAACATTGACAAAAGAAAATACTCCCTTATCAAATTTTACATGGAGAGTAATGTACACATGACCATTCTTGTCAACACAATTATATCCATTGTAGTTGGAAACTTACTTGAAAAATGTACATGATGTTCATCGATATTGCAACTTATGTCGACTGTAGGGTTAAAGAAGAGGACAACATAAACACTTGAATACCTTGGGAAATTGATAATCAAGTTGTTGATCAAAACAAAATTCCACTAGAGATATTCCACTCAATGTTTTGGTAGGAAACATATTCATAAGATATACTGAAGAGGAAAATGCATCAGCCCAGTAAGAAAGAGGCAAAGACGCTTGTACGAGTAAAACCAGTCTGGTTTCTACAATATGTCGATGACGCAACTCCACCACGCCACTCCACCAGTCAAGAAAAGTGGTGTTTAATGCAAAAATTCTTGAAAGGAAGATTAAAGTTGCGAAACTCACCCCCACCATCTGCTTGTAATTGCTTGACCTTACTTTTTGTTTTAAAAACAAGCTTGTAATGTATCAAACTCTTTCTTAAGGAAATAAATCCAAGTATGCCTTGAAAAAGCATTTAGAAAAGAAATATAGTATTGATATCTAGAAAAAAAGGGGCAAGACCCCACAAGTCGGCAACAATAAGTTCAAAAGGTGCAAAGTACATTGATTTAGTAGGTTTCAAAGGCAATTTATGAACTTGCTAAGTTCACATGCAATACACAGAGAAGATGGCTTATTACGTGGAACACTAATATTACAAGACTTCAAAGCATGAACTAAAACATCAAAAGAAGGGTGACCAAGTCTTTGATGCCAATGAGTCAACTTGAAATCTGATACAGTCCTTTGAGATGAATCATCAACAAATTTATTAGTGGCAGTGAAAGCAAGCACGTTGGTAGGAGAAAGTAAAAGATGATACAAGCCATTGGACTTAGTACCTTGGAGCATTATCCGGTGAGTTTCCATGTAATAGCGCGATTTTTAGTGGTACCGAAAAATGTGGTTTTATAACTTCACTTTCGTAACTCGAGTTCATAAATATTATTATTAAATATTTATGGAGTTATTGTATAAGTGAATTAAATTTTGGATTATTAATTTAGCTAAATTAATGATTAATTAAGGTCCATTAACTAAATTGTAAAATTCCAAACGCTATAGATTTTCAATTAGGAAATAAATGAGGACCTAAATTGAAATTAAATTAAGGTCTTAAATTACAATTAGACCATAATAATTAACATGATAGCGGCCGGTAAGCATTATATGCCTATTAAACAAAACAAAATAAAATTTATATATTAAATTTATATCATAAAACATGGTAATGGAAAGAAAGAGAGAGATATTACCTTCCACATTTTTCAAACACAGATTCTAGCTAGGAGAAGAAGCCATAGAATCAACCAAGTGTTCTAAGTTTCAAACCTTCAATTTGTAACAGCACGATTTTGGGCCTAGTCGGAATAGTGGTTTCAAGAAAACAAATCTGACGTAAGAAAATTTATTTTTATTATATTTTTATGGTTTACAACTTTACAGAATGATTTCGTGAAAATTTCGTTCGTAAATTCCGACGTTTGGGCACTCAATTTAGTCAAAAGGACTAAATTGTAAAAAGTGCAAAACTTGAGTTCTAGAAGTGTAACATCCTAAAACTTTAGTATCGATATGTTGCATGATTTTGGTGCTTAGCTTGTGAATGATTCAATTTGTGTGTTTAATATAGTCTTGAGAAGGCTCGGGATTTATTCGGAATTAGAATAAATTTTAGTAATAAGTACTTTATTGAAATGGAACAAGTAACCTTGATGCTTAAGGTAATTAAGTGCTAAAAAGATAGCATAAATGAGCCTTTGGTTAAGGGGTTATGCGCTACATGTTTGGTCTTGAGGGGAGAGGTTCGAATCCCCTAGTATGCATTTTGTGAATATTTTTTTTTTTGCTCTTTCCTAGCAAGTGTCGGCCAAGCATCATATTTTTTGGTAAGTTAGACTTTTATTTAATGGTACGATGGCTAAGAAATATGGTAAGAGTGAACTTAAGGAAAAGAATCATATGAAAAAGGCAAGTAAGGGGGACACAAGGCACTTCTTAAGGGATGTGTTTTGGAAAGTTCGGAATGGCCAAGCTTTGTCAATGAACTTGGACGATTTTGGGGGATAGGGGGGTGGCCGAATTTTTGTTGTAGGCATTGGTAAGGATGTGTAGCTAGTGGTTACTCTCATTTTGGTCATTTTTGTTTCTCCCAAAACACTTTTCTTTTCATTTTTTTTCTCTCATAGCCGAATGCACTTTAGGCTTTGGGTAAACATCCTTGTTTTTCTTCTTTTGCTCATTTCTTTCTGACCATTTGGTCATATTTTGCCAAATCTCTCAAGTTCTTTTCTCCTAGTGCCGAAAATATCAAAACACAAAAGCCATTTCTTTTCTCTTCTCTTCCATGGCCGAATGTTACTAGTATTATTTTCTTTTTTTTTCCTTCTTGACCGAACCTTCCTCTTCACCTATATTTTCTTATCAATTGTTTTCCTTGCATTCGTTGTGATTAATCGGTAAGAACCCTCTTCGATTCTTTTTTTTTTTCTTTTCATTTTCTGAATCTACTTTTGATTTGGGAGGGTCTTTTGACCGAAAATATCCTCTATCTCTCTCTTAGAAAATATTTTTCGTCTTTATAGTGACATAGAGAAAGGCCGAAACTCGGAGTGTTTGTAATCATCGTGAATTGCTAGGATTTAGTTCAAAGTGTTAAGGTAAGGGTTTCTATCAAGGATTTCCATATTACTCGTTATTTCGACAAAGATTGGTTATTAATTGATTTTATCTTAGGAACGTTATCGCTCGATTTTCATCCTGTGAATGTAAGATTTCGTGGTAAGTCGATGTCACCCTTAAAATCTATAGATTTAATTTCTGAAATATTAATTCGACTAATATTCTTTTGTCAATGGAGGCAAGCAGGATAGGGTCGAAAAGGGTGGTGAATAATATTCGATAGAGGGGCGGATTCGCTAATCCTTCTAGATTCAAGCGAAGGGCTGTTTCGGCAATCCGAGATTTTCCACCGGGTTGTGGACCCTCATCCGGGGAGAATCAATTATTCAAAGTTGTTCGTAGTTCAGAGCCTTTAGCTATTCGGGGTTTTCCACTGGGTTGTGAACCATCAATCGGGGAGAACCGACAAATAGATGTTTTCGAGATTCCGAGGGTAAAAATCTAGACCGCTTACTTTAGCATAGATTTATATTAAGTATTAGTGTTCTAATCAAGCGTGACACGTAGTTAGGTATCGACGAGCGGGAAAGTATAGTTCTCACCGTAATCAGGTGTGTAACCTCACACTTATCTCATGGGTTAGATGACTATATCGTAACTAAGCATTGGACTAAAAATCGCAAAGTTGGTGAAATCAGAAAATATTGTATATTAACACTTTAGTGGACGTGCATGAAATCGGCATTAAAATTATGAAATGGGCCAAATTGTGAAATGGGCCAAATTGTGAAATTGGCCAAATTGTGAAATGGGCCAAATTATGAAATGGGCCAAATTATGAAATGAGCCAAATTGTGAAATGGGCCAAATTGTGAAATGGGCCAAATTGTAATATGGGCCAGTTTGTAATAATTCTTTTACGGGCTTTATGTTGGAATTATCATATGAATAAATTATTATGCATTTATTTACATGATTGCATGGGATGGCATAATGATGAAGAGAAGTTTTGGTAGCTCAGCTACATTATTCTGATGGCTCTACCACAAATATTGTAAATGGCCACTGGCCTGCGAATTATTGAATTAAATGGCATAATGCCTGCGATTGATGGTAAATGGCCACTGGCCTGCGAATTATTGAATTAAATGGCATAATGCCTGGGATTGGTGTGTTGCCGGGGTGGGTGACTAAAACTCCCCACGGGTGTGCTAGTTGGTACGGGTGGTGTGTAGCGGATGGAAATTTAGGTTTGGTTTGGGAATTTCATATCACATGCATTTTACACATGTTAAATTGTTATTTTTGTAAATGGGCTTAGGCCCAATTAAATGTCTAAATAGTTTTGGCCCAGTGGGCTTGGTAAGTGGGTTACACATTGAGTTCTAAGTGACTCAACCCGTTTCCTTTACCCTTCTCAGGTAATGATCAGCAATGGAGGCTTGGGCCAGGGATGACTTCATGGAGGCCATACTTCAAATAATGGTTTTTATGAGCTTTGAACTACTCTTAAGTATTTTTATTTAATTCTTATTTTAGTGTGATGTAATAAGGCCTCTCGTATTATTTTTATGGATTTATTTCGTGGATGGATTTTTAATTATGTTTTTGATACTTAAATGGGGCTGTTTTATTTTTATAAATATTTTCTTTAATTACGTATAAAGAGGGGGTTTTTCTTAAATATCATTATATTATAAAATTTTCTATAAAAACTATTTTATGAATTTTTTATTTCAAATTCCTTTTTAAACTCTTTTAAACATCTTTCAAAATTAAACCAATTATTTTCTTCTAAGATCAAATTATAAACCCTTATGTCTTAAAATCATAGATTTTAAATTAACCTCGGTTTTTGATAAACTCCATTTCCAAAATAGTTTTGAGGATCTGTTTTCTTTAAGTTATTAGTTGACTGGATGTATGTTCATTTTGTGTGACATACCGAATATGGTCTTAACGCATAGACTGGGTTTGGGTGTTACATTTTATGGTATCAAAGCCAGTTCTAAAACTCGGCTATGGTTTGGGTTCAACAACAATTTTTGTTTAAAGTTGTTTCGAATTTATAAAATTTATGTTTTAAAGGTAGTATGGCACCACGAGCATCCGGCACCAAGTCAAGTAAGTATTTTTATATTGAATGTTTATTATTGTGATATGATCATAGGAACACTCTAGAAATTCTAGTTTTAGGTGTTGAAACTGTAGAGAGTGAGACTATAGGATGTGATTGCGAAAACAACTCTATCTCTTATATCTCATAAAATATCGTTAATAAACACTGAAATAGTATTCTAATTCATAAAACTTGTAATCAGAGTAAACCGAATTAGTCATTATGAGCGTTAGAGGACGTGGACGTGGTAGACGTAGCTGTGGTAGAGGGCGAGGTGCTAGAGCTGTGTCTGAGGCATCGGGACATATGCTAGAAATGGACGCACCGGCATCACCTGTGTCGAATATTGGATCCCACGACCGTACGAGGGAGGACATTGCCTTGACCCAAGCAATGTTGCGAGTCTTGGAAAGGGTTGCTGGAGCTAGAACTGGGCCAGCAGCTTGTGGATCAATTTCGGAACGACTTAGATCGAGTGGTACCGGGGTTTTTAGGGGTATCTCTGGAGTAGCCCCAAATGTTGCGGAATATTGGCTCAAGGCTGTAGAGCAGATTATGGATGACCTGGAGTGTTTTGCCGAACAAAAATTAAGAGGAGCTGTGTCCTTGTTGTGGGACGAGGCGTATCAATGGTGGCTTACTGTGCGAGAAGGCACCCAGGCTAAACGTGTTACTTGGGATTTCTTCAAAACTGCTTTCTAAGGGAAGTATGTCGAGGCATGTTATGTGGATGCCCGGAGGAAGGAATTCCTGAATCTAGTTTAAGGGAATAAGACAGTGGTAGCTTATGAGGCAGAATTTCTTCGCTTGAGC
The DNA here is from genome assembly GCA_025503065.1 of Gossypium bickii. NCBI lineage: Eukaryota > Viridiplantae > Streptophyta > Magnoliopsida > Malvales > Malvaceae > Gossypium > Gossypium bickii. Next base: position 32,103,096 of record CP106712.1, read on the forward strand.
CGTTACACTCACACAATAGTACCGACTGATCATGAGCGCTGTGTACATTTTGAGGATGGGCTGAATGACGAGTTACGGGTACTGATAGCCCAGCAACAAGAAAGGATTTTTTGCCATGCTTATGGGGAAAGCCAAGATAGTCGAAGAGGCTAAGAACTCAGAATGTCACAACCGGGAAAGAGTCAGAGGTAAGAGGGATTTTAAGTACTCGAGTTCTACTAAAAGGTTTCAAAAGAGGCCTCGGAGTGATGAGCCAGCTCAAGCTAGAGCACCTGTGGCTACTAATCAGATTCAAGAATGTGCTGACTGTGGGAAACGACACCCCGAGGAATGTTGAAAGAGAAGTGGTGGTTATTTTAAATGTGGTTCCAAGGATCACCAGTTTAGGAATTGCCCTCAACGGACTACTACGACTCAAGAAGCTCGTAACCTTGATGCACAGCCAGTCAGAGGAGCTCAGCAGCCATCGACAGGTCGTGGACCAAGTCGTGGTGGTAATGGCGCTGGACGAGGTCAAGGTGCACCGGGTCGAGGTATTGGCTTTAGAGGTAACGCGGAGGCGAGATAACCGGGGTCGGTCTATGCGGTCAGGCGTCGGGAGGATGGCGATGCCCCTGATGTGAGAGCTGGTATGTTTTTCATCTTTGATGTACCTATTACTGCTTTGATAGATATAGGGTCTACCCACTCGTATATTGCTAGTGCCATATCTGGAAACTTGAATATTAGATCCAAGATTTCCGATAGAGAGATGACGGTAATTAGTCCTTTAGGACAATTGGTAATCGTAAATAAATTGTATAGAGACGTGCCTTTAGAAATTCAAAGAGAAATATTTTTGGCAGATTTGATGGAACTGCCTTTCGGCGAGTTCGATCTTATTTTGGGTATGGATTGGTTGGTAAAGCACCGGCCGTAATTGGATTGTGCTGAAAAGCGGATGTCAATAAGGACTTTGGATGATAAGGAGGTAGTAATGATAGGCGAGCGAAGGAACTTTTTGGCAAATGTGGATCTGCTTTAAAGGCAGAAAAGTTGGTACGAAAAGGGTATGGGGCGTTCCTAGCCTTTATCAGTGCTTTGAATGTCAAGGAATTATTGGTGGAAAGTGTGAGAACAATGAAAGAATTTCCATATTTTTTCCCGAGAAACTTTCGGGTCTACCTCCAGATCGGGAAGTACAATTTGGCATTGAGCTTTTGCCCGGAGCGACTCCGATGTCCATTGCTCCTTATAGAATGGCGCCGAAGGAGTTAGCAGAGCTTAAAGCTCAAATTCAAGAATTGTTGGATCAGGGATTTATTCGACTGAGTGTATCTCCGTGGGGGGCACCGGTTTTATTTGTCAAGAAGAAGGATGGGTCGATGCATATGTGCATTGATTATAGGCAGTTGAATAAATTGACGATCAAGAATAGGTATCCATTGCCGAGAATCGACGACTTGTTTGGTCAATTGAGGGGAGCTTTAGTTTTCTCCAAGATTGATTTGAGATCAGGTTATCACCAACTCAAGGTTAAGGAGGCAGATATTCATAAGACAGCATTCCGAACTCGTTATGGACATTATGAGTATTTGGTGATGCCGTTTGGTTTGACCAATGCACCAGCTGCATTTATGGACATGATGAACCGAGTCTTTCCACCCTATCTAGACCGGTTCGTGGTGGTGTTCATAGATGACATCTTGGTATATTCGAGGAATGAAGAAGAGCATGACTCTTATTTGCACACAGTATTGCAAATACTGCGAGAAAAGCAACTTTATGCCAAATTCAGTAAGTGTGAATTTTGGCTGAAGGAGGTAACTTTCTTGGGGCACGTTGCGTCAGCCGAGGGAATTAGAGTTGATCCTCAGAAGGTAGAGGCTGTGTTGGATTAGGAACCACTGAAGTTAGTGGCTGAGATTCAGAGTTTCTTAGGTTTGGCTGGCTATTATAGACGCTTTGTTGAGGGGTTTTCATTGATTGCTGCACCCTTAACTAAATTGTTGCGGAAGGGAGTACCGTATGTGTGGGCAGATAAACAACAAGTTAGTTTCAAGAAATTGAAGAAGATTTTGACGGAAGCGCCAGTACTAATTCAACCTGAGGCTGAAAAAGAGTTTGTGGTTTACTATGACGCATCACACATGGGTTTAGGATGTGTATTGATGCAAGGTGGAAAAGTGGTTGCTTATGCATCTCGTCAGTTAAGGCAGCACGAAGTCAACTATCCTACTCATGACTTGGAGTTGGCTGCGGTGGTTTTTGCTTTAAAGATTTGGAGGCACTATCTCTACGGTGAGAAGTCTATCATTTATACGGATCATAAGAGTCTTAAGTACCTCCTTACTTAAAAGGAGTTGAACTTGAGACAACGGAGGTGGGTAGAGCTGTTAAACGATTATGACTTCTCAATCAAGTACCATCCTGGAAAGGCTAACGTGGTGGCAGACGCATTGAATCGTAAGGTAGTATCGGAGTTAAGAGTAATGTTTGCTCATCTTAGTTTGTATGAGGATGGCAGTCTGCTAGCGAAACTTCAGGTGAAGCCTTTGTGGTTAAAACTGATCAAGGAAAAGCAATTATCAGATGAAAAGTTGGGTCCGTTAATGCAACAAGCTGAAAGTGGTGTAATAGGGGATTTTGGATTGAACAAGAATGGAGTGCTGTGTTTTCGTGGAAGAGTTTGTATGCCTATTGACAGATTTGAGACAAATGATTCTATGAGAGGCGCATAGTAGCCCTTATGCCATGCACCCCGGAGGAAAGAAGATGTATCAAGACCTCCGTGAACAGTATTGGTGGCCAAGGTTAAAGCGGAAGGTTACTGATTTTGTGGGTAAGTGCTTGACTTGTCAGCAAGTGAAGGCGGAACATCAATTACCGTCGGGTTTATTACAATCGGTAAAGAATCCTCTATGGAAATGGGAGCGGATAATGATGGACTTTGTTAGTGGGTTACCCTTAACACCTACTAAGAAAGATTCTATCTGGGTGATAGTGGATCGATTGATAAAGACTGCTCATTTTCTACCAGTTCGTACGGATTACTCACTGCAGAAGTTGGCTAAGTTGTATGTATCGGAGATCGTGAGGTTGCATGGGGTACCAGTGTCTATTATATCGGACAGGGAGCCTAGGTTGACATCACGGTTTTGGAAAGCTTTACATGAGGCTTTGGGAACAAAGTTAAACTTCAGCACGACTTTTCATCCTCAATCTGATGGTCAGTCAGAAAGAGTAATCCAGATTTTGGAAGACATGTTAAGGGGTTGTGTGATTGACTTCAGAGGTAGTTGGGAAGATTTTCTACCGTTGGTAGAATTCGCGTATAATAACAGTTACCAATCCAGTATCCAAATGGCACCCTATGAAGCATTATATAGTCATAGGTGTCGTACCTCTACTTGTTGGACTGAATTAGGGGAACAGTAATTGTTGGGTCCTGAATTGATATCTGAAACGGAAGAAAAGGTAAAGGTGATTCGAGCACGGTTAAAGGAAGCTTCGGATAGAAAAAAGTCGTATGTGGATCTGAAGTGTAAGGATATTGCATTTGCAATGGGGGATCAGGTCTTTCTAAAAGTTTCACCTTGGAAGAAGATTTTCAGATTTGGAAGGAAGGGCAAGTTAAGCCCTAGGTTCATTGGACCGTACCGTGTGTTGAAGCGTGTAGGGCTAGTGGCCTATCAACTTGAGTTACCTCCAGAGTTGAGTCAGATTCATAGTGTCTTCCATGTTTCTAGGCTGAGGCATTATAGATTAGATCCGTCTCACATAGTACCGGCAGAAGAAGTGGAGATATGGCCGGACTTGTCTTTCGAGGAGGAACCAGTGAAAATCTTAAACCGTGATGTTAAGGTGCTAAGAAAGAAGGCTGTGCCGTTGGTTAAGGTTCTATGGCGTAATCACGGAGCGGAAGAAGCTACGTGGGAGCCTAAGGATTCAATTCGGCAACAATATCCTCACCTCTTTTAACCAGGTAAATTTCGAGGATGAAATTTTCTTTAAGGGGGGTAAAATTGTAACATTCTAAAAATTTAGTATCGATATGTTGCATGATTTTGGTGCTTAGCTTGTGAATGATTCAATTTGTGTGTTTAATATAGTCTTGAGAAGGCTCAGGATTTATTCGGAATTAGAATAAATTTTAGTGATAAGTACTTTATTGAAATGGAACAAGTAACCTTGATGCTTAAGGTAATTAAGTGGTAAAAAGATAGCATATATGAGACTTTGGTCAAGGGGTTATGCGCTACATGTTTGGTCTTGAGGGGAGAGGTTCGAATCCCCTAATATGCATTTTGTGAATATTTTTTTTTTTTGCTCTTTCCTAGCAAGTGCCGGCCAAGCATCATATTTTTTGGTAAGTTAGACTTTTATTTTATGTATGATGGCTAAGAAATATGGTAAGAGTGAACTTAAGGAAAAGAATCATATGAAAAAGGCAAGTAAGGGGGACACAAGGCACTTCTTAAGGGATGTGTTTTGGAAAGTTCGGAATGGCCAAGCTTTGTCCATGAACTTGGACGGTTTTGGGGGCTAGGGGGTGGCCGAATTTTTGTTGTAGGCATTGGTAAGGATGTGTAGCTAGTGGTTACTCTCATTTTGGTCATTTTGTTTCTCCCAAAACACTTTTCTTTTCATTTTCTCTCATAGCTGAATGCACTTTAGGCTTTGGGTAAACATCCTTGTTTTTCTTCTTTTGGTCATTTCTTTTTGACCATTTGGTCATATTTTGCCAAATCTCTCAAGTTCTTTTCTCCTAGTGCCGAAAATACCAAAACACAAAAGCCATTTCTTTTCGCTTCTCCTCCATGGCCGAACGTTACTAGTATTATTTTTTTTCCTTCTTGACCGAACCTTCCTCTTCACCTATATTTTCTTATCAATTGTTTTCATTGCATTCGTTGTGATTAATCGGTAAAAACCCTCTTCAATTCTTATTTTTTCTTCTTTTCTTTTGCCGAATCTACTTTTGATTTAGGAAGGTCTTTTGACCGAAAATATCCTCTATCTCTCTCTTAGAAAATATTTTTCGTCTTTATAGTGACATAGAGAAAGGCCGAAACTCGGAGTGTTCATAATCATCGTGAATCGCTAGGATTCGGTTCAAAGTGTTAAGGGAAGGGTTTCTATGAAGGATTTCCATATTACTCGTTATTTCATCAAAGATGGGTTATTAATCGATTTTATCTTAGGAACGTTATCGCTCGATTTTCATCCTGTGAACGTAAGATTTCGTGGTAAGCTGATTTCGCCCTTAAAACCTATAGATTTAATTTTCGAAATATTAGTTGGACTAATATTCTTTTGTCAATGGAGGCAAGCAAGATAGGGCCGAAAAGGGTGGTGAATAGTGTTCGAAAGAGGGGCTGATTCGCTAATCCCTCTAGATTCAAGCGAAGGGCTGTCTCGGCAATCCGAGATTTTTCACCGGGTTGTGGACCCTCATCCGGGGAGAATCAATTATTCAAAGTTGTTCGTAGTTTGGAGCCTTTAGCTGTTCGGGGTTTTCCACTGGGTTGTGAACCGTCAATCGGGGAGAACCGACAAATAGTTATTGTTCGAGATTCCGAGGGTAAAAATCTAGACCGCCTACTTTAGCATAGATTTATATTAAATATTAGTGTTCTAATCAAGCGTGACACGTATTTAGGTATCGACGAGTGGGAAAGTATAGTTCTCACCGTAATCAGGTGTGTAACCTCACACTTATCTCATGCGTTAGATGACTATACCGTAACTAAGCATTAGACTAAAAATCGCAAAGTTGGTGAAATCGAAAAATATGGTATATTAACACTTTAGTGTAAGTGCATGAAATCGGTATTAAAATTATGAAATGGGCCAAATTGTGAAATGAGCCAAATTGTGAAATGGGCCAAATTGTGAAATGGGCCAAATTGTAATATGGGCCAGTTTGTAATAAATCTTTTACGGGCTTTATGTTGGAATTATCATATGAATAAATTGTTATGCATTTATTTACATGATTGCATGGGATGGGATAATGATGAAGAGAAGTTTTGGTAGCTCAGCTACATTATTCTGGTGGCTCTGCCACAAATATTGTAAATGGCAACTGGCCTGCGAATTATTGAATTAAATGGCATAATGCCTGCGATTAATGGTAAATGGCCACTGGCCTGCGATTTATTGAATTAAATGGCCTAATGCCTACGATTGGTGTGTTGGCGGGGTGGGTGACTAAAGCTCCCCACGGGTGTGCTGGTTGGTACGGGTGGTGTGTAGCGGATGGAAATTTAGGTTTGGTTTGGGAATTTCATATCACATGCATTTTACACATGTTAAATTGATATTTTTGTAAATGGGCTTAGGCCCAATTAAATGTCTAAATGGTTTTGGCCCAATGGACTTGGTAAGTGGGTTACACACTGAGTTCTAAGTGACTCACCCCGTTTCCTTTACCCTTCTCAGGTAACGATCAGTAATGGAGGCTTGGGCCAGGGATGACTTCGTGGAGGCCATACTTCAAATAATGGTTTTTATGAGCCTTGAACTACTCTTAAGTATTTTTATTTAATTCTTATTTTAGTGTGATGTAATAAGGCCTCTGGCATTATTTTTATGGACTTTATTTTGTGGATGGATTTTTAATTATGTTTTTTATACTTAAATGGGACTGTTTTATTTTTATAAATGTTTTCTTTAATTACATATAAAAAGGGGGTTTTTCTTAAATATCATTATATTATAAAATTTTTTGTAAAAACTCTTTTATGAATTTTTGATTTCAAATTCCTTTTTAAACTCTTTTAAACTTCTTTCAAAATTAAACCAATTATTTTCTTCTAAGATCAAATTATAAACCCTTATTTCTTAAAATCATAGATTTTAAATTAACCTCGGTTTTTGATAAACTCCATTTCCAAAATAGTTTTGAGGATCTATTTTTTTTAAGTTATTAGTTGACTGGATGTATGTTCGTTTTGTGTGACATACCAAATCTGGTCTTAACGCATAGACTGGGTTTGGGGTGTTACAAGAAGCTAGAGGTGTCAAATTACTATGAAATTTTAAATTGGAGGTCCTTAAATGGTAATTAGACCATTGGTGAATTTGTTGGACAAAAATGGACATGAAATAGGTGAAATAGAATATTTTTAAGTTAGGGGCATTTTGATCATTTAGTAATTAAAATGAATTAAAAACAAAATTAAAAGCTAATTTTTGTCCATCTTCAACCCCATGGCCGAATTTCCAAAGGGGAAACCATAGCTAGGTTTTTTCAAGCTTCCAAGCTCGATTATCAAGGAAAATGAGGTTTGGAACTAGAATGAGGGAAAAACAAGTAATTGACGAATAAGTCCTTTTCACCGATTTTTGCTTTTGAGGTAAGTTTGTATGTAAACAATACATCATTTTTAATTTATGTTTTAATATTTTGTTATATTATATGAGATATGGTTGAATATGGAGTAATTATTTGATGTAAATTATGAATTGTGATTGATTGTGGACGAATTAGTAAAATGTTGAAAAGTGAGAATTCCCGATTGAACCTTCGGAATAGAAAAGATACGAATGAGGTAGCTAGGTCACGTGTGTACTAAGTGCAGGCCACTATGTGTAAGTGATGGTTTTGGTCACATGTGTAGTACTAAGTGTAGGCTACTATGTGCACCAAATAGCTTCGGCTACAAGGGTGGTACTATGTGCAGGCCACCGTGTATCCGTTATTATTCCAATGAGTTCAACGGGAAATTGACTAAGTGAAAATACATGTGATCATGTACCGACTAAGTGTAATTGAATATTACTCTATGATGAATAAGTGCAGGTATAAGTGTGGAAATTTATGAACAATATGCTCGATATTTGATCGAACCTTCGGTAAGATGAAATGGAGTAAGTGAAATTATGAAAGAGTAAATTTAGCAACAAAATAGTTTTGGACAGCAGCAGTTGTGTGACTTTGAAAAATCACAAAAAATGATGGAATTATAGGTTGAATAAGATATGAAATTAAATCTGAATGAGTCTATTTTAACATAAAAATAACGGTGTAAACAAAAGAATTTCATATTCTGTGATATTAAATTTTTTGTGAGACAGGATCAAAATGATGTCGGAATCCCCTATTTCGACTTTGGAAAACCACTAAATATTTTGTAAAAATAATTATGGTTTATAATTTATATGCCTAAATTTATTAACAAGTCTACCTTCAATAGAAGTAAACGGAAACATCATCTGAATCTCGTACGAAGAGATAATTAATTTTTAGTGAAGAAGGGTCGAAACTGTCAAACAGTAGAATAGGGGAGATTTTAAAGAATAAACTGTAGTTATTGGCTAAACCAAAAATTTGAAAAATTTTATGGTAATAAGATATGTGAGTCTAGTTTCAGGGAAAATTAATGGATCTTAATTTGGAGTTCTGTAGCTCAAGATATAAATAATTTAGTGACTGTGACTTGAGTAGACAACTTGAGATGAACATGAATAAATAGTGGAACTATGTGCAATTATGATTGTATTATCTTGAGAACATATTGTGAAGATTTATAAAAGACTGTTAATAAATCACTTATTATTTACATACGTACTTACTAAGTTATAATGCTTACCCCTCTTCCTTTCCTTTTTCCTACAGTGTCACAGAGGCTAGCTCAGGTTGGAGATCGTCAGTGATAAAACTATCAAGCTTTTGACTGGTATCAATGTCTTCAAGTAATTTAAGTCTATGGCATGTATAGGGGCTTAGTCATTTTGTGTATGTGTTATTATGTTTTGGCCAAATGTATTGGCTTGTAATGGTTAAAGGTTATTGTAGTATGTAGCCATGCTAATTGGCTTATATTGGCTAATTGATCGTAAGCTTATATATATTATTTATATGCCAATGTCTTGTGATGTGAGCTGTGTTTGCATGATACATTATGAGTTGCTGGTTATGGCCTAAATACCTAATGGTTGAATGTGCTAGTAGTTTTGATATCGAATGGCTAAGTTTGGCTCAATGGTATGGTATGATAATTAGATATAATTATACATGTATAAGAGATGTTGAGGATGCATATTGAGTGTGACCCTGTTTTGAAGAAAAATTTTCTAAGTTGTGAAAATTTCCAAAGTTCTCGGTTTAGTCCCGAACCGCTTCCAAAGCATGTTTTGGGCCTCGTAGGTCCATATTAGGGACTATATGATTAAATATGAAAAGTTTTAAATTTGGATGGAAATTTGTGACTTGGAAATGATCGGTTATATGTGATTAAGTCCGGTAATGCCTCGTACCCTATACCGGCGACGGATACGGGTAAGGGGTGTTACACAATTGGTTAGTGCAATTTAGCCATTTTCTTCTAATTTTTATGTTTTTTAGGTTTTAATAGCTCGATTTAGCTAGCCTATGTGCCAATTTGTAAAACTTTTAAAGTTTTCAAAAGTTACCATTGTTAACTTCTTGAAGTTCTAGGTATTAAATTAATAGATTTTAATCTTAAAGGTGAAAAATGACTAAACTGTGAAGTTAATTGATAGATTCATATAATAGGGACAAAATTGAATAAATTGTAAAATTGACTCTAGAAATGAGAAATAAGAAATCCCTAATAAACAATAGTTAAATTGGAACTTAAACTAATGTTTTTGTAACAACCCAAATTTTATTGAAATCAGAATAGTGGTTTCGGGACCACATATCCAAGCCAAAAATAAAAATTTATTTTTATTTTATTATATGGTCCGTATTATGATAGATATGGTATGTGAAAATTTTGGTACGAAAATTTTATCGATTGAGTGCTTAATTACAAGAAGGACTAAATCACAAAAAATGAGAAAGTTAAAATCTAGTAGCTATAAGGATTAAATAGCTATGGAATTCAAAAATTAAGGTCCTTATATGGTAATTAGACCATTAAGAAAAGTATGTAGATTTTTCTTGGTGACCTATCCATAGAAATATAGAAAAAAGGGTAAGGACTAAATAGGAAAGTGAAAATTTTAATTAATTAAAAGATGATAAAATAGATATCATCTTATTTTCTCATCTTCTTCCCCAAAATAAAACATGGAAACCCTAGGAGAGAGGGAAGAAACTTTTATTGTCAAATTGGGTAAGTCTCCTTATCCCATTTTTAGTAATTTTGATTTTTTGGAACCAAGATAATCTAAACTATCTATTTGGGGGATTAAATTAAAAATTTATTAAGATATGAAAAATGAGTCATGGATGTATATGCTGGAAATTAGAAATTTATGGTAGAAAATGAAAGATTATTGATAGATAAACAACTTTTATAAAATGATTTTTGATGAAAACATGATTTAGGGACTAAAATGTAAACTTGTGAAATTGAAGGAAAAATTATGAAATTTTATGAATATATGTGCTGTAAATTTTGTAATGGGGCTTTGGTTAGGCTTGGAATAGGGAGTAATTTTCACAAGTTTCATTTTCCGAGCCTAGGGACGAAAATAGAATTTATAGAAAAGTTAAGGGCAAAATGGTAATTTTGCCTAGAATGTAAATTGAGTCCAATAAATATGAGATATGTGAAAGTGATGTAAAATTTACTCATATAGATCTGGATAGACTAAATTCAGAGTTAGAACGAGGAAAACGAGGAAAATGTCGAATTAGTAGATGTTTGTACACGAACCTTTGTCGAGGTAAGTTCGTGTAACTAAATTATGTTTATTTACATGCTTATTTTGGTTGTGATTATGTAAATTGTATAAATGTCATATATATGTGAAAGGATTACATATCTGATCAAGCCCGATGAATAAAAATGTTCTAATTAATTGATAATGCTCGATAGATGTTAAAAGGGTAAACGATGGAAATGTTGCTTTTATGTTCAGAATGGATGTGGAATATTATCCTATGAATTATTTGGTATTAAAGATGTATGGAATAATCACATGCCGATAATGTTTGAAAATTGTTTAAATGAAACACCCCAAACCCGGCCCACGAGACTTGACCGAATCTGGTATGTTCCTTGAGTAAAACATTTTCAAAATTCGTTTGTTACTTTGGAAAACTTGGGTGGTTTTGTAGAAAGTTTGATTCGTGTTGAGTTCAATTGGAAAATAGTGTTGTTCTTGAAATCAGGGATTTATTAAAACCTTGTTTTTATATTCCAAAACCACAAGTTAAAAAGAGTTGCCGAATTGGTTAAAGATTATCTCTTAATTTGAAAATCATTTATGCTCAGTTGTCAAAACATTTAACATTTATTTTAGGAAAAGTTGTTTAATCCTGGTTTTGTAATAACCGTTTCATAGCAGAAATAATAAAAATGTATGCATAAACAGTACATACTAGTGGCCTTATTACATCAAAAACAAACCCAAAAATTAATCCAAGAATACTTAGAAATAAAAATTCCAAAATAAAGTAAAATCTGAGCTGAACATGGCCACCACTAAGCTCCTGCCGACCTGGTCCATTACTGAGTGTCACCTGAAAACATATCCCACAACGGGGTGAGTCAAACAGACTCAGTGTATAACAACCACACTAAGTCCTAATGATTCAGGCATGCCAGATCATACATATACATATCACAATTTACAAATAATGATGCATTCCCGAACCCAAACCTAGATACCATCCGCTACACATCACCCGTACCAACCATCACACCGTGGGGACTACTAAGTCAACCCTCCATCCGCTACACATCATCGGCGATCCATCGCAGACGACGTGCTCATCGCCCTTATATATATATTGTGGCATTACCACCAGATAAAATTTTGTGACATGAGTCACCACATTCAGATTATGTGACCGAAGTCACCACATTCAGATATTGTGGTATAAACCACCAGATCACTTCCCCTTTCCAATTCACCCTTATGCCCCATGTCATGCAAACCATGCAAATATCATGCCATTTTCTTTATTCACATTCTTATAATTTCACATATGTGCCATAACAGATATTTATCATATTATACTCATAGTAGGAGTAGGTTTACGTTCCTGAGTACTTTGTACCATTGCATGGTACCTTAGCCATATCTTTCACATTCTTAATAACACATGAATTAAAACAATACCATAGATCTATTAAGACTTAGGGTAGGGCTACACACCTGGTATACTTAACGAGTTTACTGAAATCACGAAGAATCCTAATTTAATGCTCTAGATCTTAGTCCCTACATTCTGCCAACACTTAATATTTTAACAAAAGCCTATTCGGCTATAAAACCAAATCCCAAAGGACCAACGTAACCAACTTCTTACCTTGCTGCCAATTTGACTACTAATCCAATCCCGAAAACTTTGTGATGCCTCTTCTTGCTATCGGCTAGACACTAAATCACTGAACTAGTTAGTTTTCGGCTTTTGAATAAGTAAGAAACAGATCTAAGTCACTAAATAGGGCCTTGGCCGAATATTTTAAACACTTAACTTGTAGATCTAAATCTCGAAATTGCTACTTGATTGGGGTATCTCTCGAAATCACTATGGCATATGTTAGATCAAATTCTAACATTTAATCATAATAAATGGCCCTTGGCCGAATACATGACTTACCTTAGATATTGAAATCCCGAAGATCTCCTCCTTATAGTCGACTATAGACAATTCCCGAAACCTCCTTTATAGCTTCAGCCTAGAGGCATTAATGGCATTAGAGTCTTGATTTCGGCTTTAAGAAAAGACATAAAATGACAACAGTTGAATCCTTACCCTTAACGTTGCAGTCGACGGCACCCTTACCAAAACCCACAGAGATATTCGGCTAGGACTACTTTGAGTATTCGGCTTTAGCAATGGAAAGAAAAGAGAGAGTAGGGGACTTAGAAAGAATCGGCAAGGCCTAGGAGGATCCTATTTTCGGCTTTTGGGGATGATTGGATCGTGAGAAGATGGAGAAGAAGGGAACTAAGGTTTGAGAGGTTTTCGGTTTTGTCAAAATAAAAGAGAAGAAGAGAGGATTTGCTAGAGAATTCGGCAAAGACTCAAAAGGGAGGAAAACAATAAAGGATGGCCTTATTCTCCTTCCTTGGCCGAAATTACTACACTTAGAGTCCCCCAATCGGCCAACTCACACTCTCTTATCAGCTTCCTCATTTTTCTCCTCTTTTCTCTCTTTTTACCCATTCAAAAATAATTCAAAATAAAATCATCATTTATCCTTACTTTAGCCGAAATTTTAAAAGGAATTTGACTTGCTCTATACTCATCCACTCAGTCTCCCTATGCCGTCCATCACTGCTCACCCTTTCAGCAAAGTAAAACTCCTATTTTGCTTCCCTTGACACTCCTTGTGGCGTCACTTACTGGGCTTTAAGTGGCGCCTCCTTGCCACTTTTCCATGCCCATTTTTGTGTTATAACTCACCTACAATTTCTCTTAAGGCCTCCTCTGCCTAGCTTCCTCTTTTAAACTTAAAATCTGATAATTTCTAAAGCACTCTCCTATTTTCTAAAGTTTACAAAATTCATACAACACATTCATAACACACAAAGGCATGCTTTCACATATATTTAAGCACAAATGCATAAGCCCAAAATCCAGGATATTACAGTTCTACCCCCCTTAAAAATAATTTCGACCTCGAAATTACCTGGCTAAAATAAGTGAGGGTATTGCTATCGCATTGCTTCTTCTGGCTCCCATGAAGCTTCTTCCGATCCATGATTACGCCATAAAACTTTGATTAAAGGAACTGATTTCCTTCGTAGCACTTTCACATCTCGTTCCAAAATCTGAATTGGCTCCTCCTCGTAGGACAAATCTGGCCTTAGCCTCACCTCTTCAACCGGAACTACATGGGATGGATCCGATCGATAACGACATAGCATAGATACATGGAATACGTCGTGCATCTGCTTCAATTCTGAAGGCAACTCTAATTGGTATGCCACTGGTCCAACTCGCTTCAATATCCGATAAGGTCCTATAAACCTGGGACTTAGCTTCCCTTTGCGACCAAATCCCATCACCTTCTTCCAAGACGACACTTTAAGAAACACTTGTTCCCCCCACATCAAATTCTATTTCCTTCCACTTAAGATCTGTGTACGACTTTTGCCTATCCGATGCTTCCTTCAACCGTGCCCGAATTACCTCAACCTTCTCTTCGAATTCTGCCACAATCACTGGACCCAAAACTCGACGTTCCCCTAATTCTATCCAACACATAGGAGTGCGACACTTCCGTCCATACAACCCTTCATACGGTGCCATCCGAATACTGGCCTGATAGCTATTATTGTATGCAAATTCCAGTAACGGCAAATACTCTTCCCAACTTCCTCTGAAGTCTATTACACAGCCTCTCAACATATCCTCTAACACTTGGATTACTCGTTCAGATTGACCGTCCGATTGTGGATGAAATGCCGTAATGAAATCCAATCTGGTGCCTAAAGCCTGATGTAGAGCTTTCCAGAACCGAGACGTAAACCTTGGATCCCTATTCGAAATAATCGACACCGGAACTCCATGCAACCTCACAATTTCCGCCACATACAACTTCGCCAACTTCTGCAAAGAATAATCAACTCGCACTGGGATGAAATACGCAGACTTTGTCAACCGATCCACTATCACCCATACCGAGTCCTTTTTAGTAGGCGTAAGGGGAAGCCCACTAATAAAGTCCATGGTAATTCTCTCCCACTTCCATTGCGGAATCATTATCGGCTAAAGCAATCCTGACGGAACTTGGTGTTCAGCTTTAACTTGCTAACACGTTAAACATTTCCCCACAAATTCAGTAACCTCCCTCTTAAGACCAGGCCACCAAAACTGTTCCCTTAAATCTGTGTACAACTTGCTACCTCCAGGATGCATAGTATAGGGGCTACCATGCGATTCCTGAAGAATCCTCTGCCTTAACCCCTCATTCTTAGGCATACAGACCTTGCCATGAAGACACAGCACTCCTTCACTGTTAACACCATAATCATCTAACTCCCACTCTGCACTTGCTGCAACTTAGCACTTAAATCCTCATCCACTAACTGACTTTCCTTTACCTCATTCAGCCATGGCGGCTTAACTTGCAACTCTGCCAGCAAACTTCCATCGTCATACAAGCTAAGATGTGCAAACATCGCCCTCAGATTTGACACCACTTTTCGACTTAAGGCATCTGCCACTACATTTGCCTTGCCCGGATGATACTCTATGGAACAATTGTAATCTTTCAATAATTCCACCCACCTTCGCTGTCTCAGATTCAACTCCTTCTGAGTCAACAGATACTTAAGGCTCTTGTGGTCTGTGTAGATCACTGACTTTTCTCCATATAAATAATGCCTCCATACCTTAAGAGCAAAGACCACTGCCGCTAATTCCAAATCATGCATCGGGTAGTTAACCTCGTGTGGCCTTAGTTGTCGAGATGCATAAGAAACTACCTTCCCGTCTTGCATCAGTACGCATCCCAATCCTATGTGAGAAGCGTCACAATACACCACAGAATCCTTCCCTGCCTCCGACTGAATCAAAACTGGAGCTTCAGTCAAAACCCTCTTAAGCTTCTCAAAATTCTCCTGTTGCTTATCTGTTCATACGAAAGGTACCTCCTTTCTCAACAACTTCATCAAAGGTGCGGCTATCGATGAGGACCCTTCCACGAACCTTCTGTAGTAACCTGCTAATCCCAAGAAACTGCGAACCTCAGCCACAAACTTAGGTGGTTTCCAATCTAATACTGCCTCAATCTTTCGAGGATCCACCCTTATTCCTTCTGCAGACATCACATGCCCTAAGAATGCAACCTCCTTAAGCCAAAATTCACACTTGCTGAATTTGGCATAAAGCTTCTTCTCCCTCAACACTTGCAACACAACCCGGAGATGCTCATCATGCTTCTCTTCAGACTTGGAGTATACTAGGATGTCGTCTATGAAGACAACGATGAACCGATCCAAGTAAGGTTGAAAAACCTGGTTCATCATATCCATGAATGCGGCTGGGGAGTTTGTCAATCCTAACGGCATCACTAAGAACTCATAATCCCCGTATCTTGTCCGAAAAGCTATCTTATGGATATCTTCTTCCTTCACCTTAAGCTAATGATATCCAGACCTTAGATCTATCATTGAGAATACTGCCGCCCCCTTTAGCTGATCGAACAAGTCGTCTATCCTTGGCAAAGGGTACTTGTTCTTGATGGTCAGCTTATTCAACTGATGATAATCTATGCACATATGCATAGTTCCGTCCTTCTTCTTCACAAACAAGACCGGTGCTCCCCATGGAGACATACTGGGTCGGATAAAACTATGATCAAGCAATTCTTGGATCTGAGGCTTGAGCTCAACCAACTCCTTTGGTGCCATTCTATAAGGGGCAATTGACACAGGAGCTGTTCCCGGCAGTAAATTAATTCCAAACTCCACCTCACTATCCGGGGGTATTCCAGGTAACTCCTTCGAAAAAACATCCACAAACTCTCTTACTATTCTAACTCCACTCACTCCCTCTTCTTTTGCATCCAACGCACTAACGAAGGCCAAAAATTCCTTACACCCTTTCCGAACCATCTTATCAGCTTTCAGTGCTGACACTACATTAGACAAGTAGTTTCTTTTTTCTCCTATCATAGTTATCACCTCATCCTCCAGAGTCCTCAACTCCATTCGCTTAGCTGCACAATCCAATATAGCCCGATGTTCCACTAGCCAGTCCATACCAAGTATAAGATCGAATTCTCCAAAGGGTAGTTCCATTAAGTCGACAGAAAATATCACACCTTGAATCTGTAGAGGTACACTCCGAAAGATCTTATTCACCACTACAATTTGACCTAATGGGCTTACTACAGTCATCTCCTTATTAGAGAGTTCAGAGGCTATGCCTAGAGTTTCAACTACTCTACATGCAACATAAGAATGGGTAGAGCCAACATCAATCAATGCAAAATAAGGCTTGTTCGCTATAAGGAACGTACTGATTATGACGTCCGGTGCGTTTCCATCCTCCCTCCGGTGAACTGCATACACCAGACCTGGCTGTCTAGCCTCTGTATTACCAACACCTCTGCCAGGTGTTCCCCGTCCTCTTCCAGCATTGTTACCTCTACCATTCGGACCACGACCTCGCTAAGGCTGCTGTCCACCTCTACCAGCCTGATCAACACCCTGACCTGTTGGGCGGCTCCTGTCTATCTTAATAGGACAATCCTTAATCATATGATCCTTGGATCCACACTTAAAACATCCTCCTGTCTTCTTCCAACACTCTCCTAGATGCGTATTCCCACACTGGTACAAGTACGATATTGCCCTCCGGTACTAGCCTGCTGACCTCGCGGCCCATCAACTCTAGGCCTCTTCTGCACATTCCCAGACGATCCTGACGACCCAAAACCTCTCTTTTGTCTATTCCGATCAGAGTTCTGCCTTACAGAGTCCTTAATTCCTTTGGCTACCTTAGCCTTCTCCACCAACACAGTAAATTCTAGCTCTTGCTGCAGAGCTTTCAATAACCACAGATCATCTCTCAGTCCGTCCTCAAATTGAACACATCGTTCATGCTTCGTAGCCACTATCCCTCGAGCATACTAGCTCAGCCTTAAGAATTCAGCCTCGTACTCCGCTACGAACTTATTCCCTTAAACCAGCCCCAGAAATGCCTTCCTCTGTGCATCAATATAATTAGTACTAACATACTTCTTCTGGTATGCCGCCTTAACATAGTCCCAAGTAAGTTCCTCAACCGTAGCACCATCCCGAACTGTGAGCCACCATTGATATGACTCATCATGGAGAAGTGACACCATTCTTTTCAGCTTCTCCTCAGCAATTAAATCAAGCTCATCCATAATTCGCTCTGTTGCTTCCAACCAATACTCAGCTGTACTGGGTGCCACACCAGATATGCCACGGAATACCTCAGCCCCATTGGCTCGGAGTCGCTCGGGTACAGACTTTTGAGCTTCCATACTTCCACCTGCTCCAGCCACCATCTCAAGAGCTCGCAGCACAGCCTGCGATACAGCATCATCCCCTATCTGATCTTGCTGCTCAGTACCAACAACTGCTGCTGGTGGTGGTACCTCATTCTCGGACCCTTGACCCGATCTAACGGGTTTCGAAACGGTCATTCTGCCTCTACCCCGTCCTCGCATATTACGACCACGTCTCCTAGAGCTCATTTCTACGATCGCGCTTTTAATTTGATTACAAAATTTTATGTATTAGCCTTTGTTCCACTGATTATCCGCGAACAATTTTATGAAAAGAAGTTTAATAGTAGTTCTTTCGATCATTCAGAGTTTCAAGTCTTCTATCCTAATTCAGAGAAGTACATCCATTCAATAGCATCTACCACACACATTCATCATTCAACATTGTTGTCTGTTCCTACCCTAGGGGTATTTTCATAATTTGTCCTACAAGGGTATTTTGGTAATAAACCAGGGTCAATTTGAAAAATCTCTAGAAATCAAAGGTATTTAAAAATTTGCAAAACTTAGGGTTATTTTTGAGGACTTGTTTTCCAAATCAGTGATGTTGCAGAAATTTTGGAAATCGGGGCTATTTTGGTAATTTGTAAGTTAGGGGTATTTTAGTAAATTTTCCCAAATCAAGGTATTTTGATATTTTACAAAATAGGGTTTTTGGATATTTTTGTAAAGTAAGCAAGTCTTAGTAACAATCGAGGGAAATTTATGATTTTTCAAACCAAGACATTTTAGTAATTTACAACCAGGGGTATTTAGGTAATTTTGTAAATTGGGAATATTTTGGAAAATTTTCAAAAAATAATTTTCTCAATTCAAAAGGGTAGTTTGTTGATTTTTAAAACTAGGGTTTTCATAAAAATATGGCTAGTCCCTTTCGGGTTTTAGTCATTGAGTTTCGCCCGTGAATGAGTCCTCTTGGTTAGGGTGAATCGTCACTACGCACCAGGTAAGATTCGAGCGAAGAGGAGGTGAGTCACGAGGACTGCTTAAATACCAGGCTCTTCCTGAATCCAATCCTAGACATGCGCACAATGGTTGCCACACCCTAACTCGGCGACTTAGTCACAAGTTTGTTTAATTAGGCTTTAAGTTTTATGAATTTCTGTGTTGGGGTAAACTAATCCTAAGGTTCAAGTACTTCATATACTAATCTAAATTCCCATTCTAACCTTATACAAATCATAATTAACACAACAGTTAGGGGTACTTACCAGGTGGACTTCGAGTCAGAGACTTAGGTGCCATGCCAGAAAAACCTGTTTATTCACAAAATTGTTCACAAAACTTGTTTGGGCCTTATTTTAAAAACATCATGGGCTTTAAACCCAAGGCCAAGAGTTTAAAACTGGGCTCTGATACCAAGCTGAAACACCCCAAACCCGGCCTACGAGACTTGACCGAATCTGGTATGTTCCTTGAGTAAAACATTTTCAAAATTCGTTCGTTACTTTGGAAAACTTGGGTGGTTTTGTAGAAAGTTTGATTCGTGTTGAGTTCAATTAGAAAATAGTATTGTTCTTGAAATCAGGGATTTATTAAAACCTTATTTTTATATTCCAAAGCCACAAGTTAAAAAGAGTTGCCGAATTGGTTAAAGATTATCTCTTAATTTGAAAATCATTTATGCTTAGGTGTCAAAACATTTAACATTTATTTTAGGAAAAGTTGTTTAATCCTGGTTTTGTAATAACCGTTTCATAACAGAAATAATAAAAATGCATGCATAAACAGTTCATACTAGTGGCCTTATTACATAAAAAACAAACCCAAAAATTAATCCAAAAATACTTAGAAATAATAAGTCCAAAATAAAGTAAAATCTGAGCTGAACATGGCCACCACTAAGCTCCTGCCGACCCGGTCCATTACTGAGTGTCACCTGAAAACATATCCCACAACGGGGTGAGTCAAACAGACTCAGTGTATAACAACCACACTAAGTCATAATGATTCAGGCATGTCAGATCATACATATACATATCACAATTTACAAATAATGATGCATTCCCGAACCCAAACCTAGATACCATCTGCTACACATCACCCGTACCAACCAGCACACCGTGGGGACTACTAAGTCAACCCTCCATCCGCTACACATCATCGAAGGTAGTCGTTGCAGGCGACGTGCTCATCGCGCTTATATATATTGTGGCATTGCCACCAGATAAAATTTTGTGACATGAGTCACCACATTCAGATTATGTGACCGAAGTCACCACATTTAGATATTGTGGTATAAACCACCAGATCACTTCCCCTTTCCAATTCACCCTTATGCCCCATGTCATGCAAACCATGCAAATATCATGCCATTTTCTTTATTCACATTCTTATAATTTCACATATGTGCCATAACAGATATTTATCATATTATACTCATAGTAGGAGTAGGTTTACGTACCTGAGTACTTTGTACCATTGCATGGTACCTTAGCCATATCTTTCACATTCTTAATAACACATGCATTAAAACAATACCATAGATCTATTAAGACTTAGGGTAGGGCTACACACCTGGTATACTTAACGAGTTCACTAAAATCCTGAGGAATCTCGATTTAATGCTCTAGATCTTAGTCCCTACATTCGGCCAACACTTAATATTTTAACAAAAGCCTATTCGGCTATAAAACCAAATCCCGAAGGACCAACGTAACCAACTTCTTACCTTGCTACCGATTTGACTACTAATCAAATCCCGAAAACTTTGTGATGCCTCTTCTTGCTATCGGCTAGACACTAAATCACTGAACTAGTTACTTTTCGGCTTTTGAATAAGTAAGAAACAGATCTAAGTCACTAAATAGGGCCTTGGCCGAATATCTTAAACACTTACCTTGTGGATCTAAATCCGAAAATTGCTACTTGATTGGGGTATCTGTTGAAATCACTATGGCATATGTTAGATCAAATTCTAACATTTAATCATAATAAATGGCCCTTGGCCGAATACATGACTTACCTTAGATATTGAAATCCCAAAGATCTCCTCCTTCTAGTCGACTATAGACAATTCCCGAAACCTCCTTTATAGTTTCGGCCTAGAGGCATTAATGGCATTAGAGTCTTGATTTCAGCTTTAAGAAAAGACATAAAACGACAACAGTTGAATCCTTACCCTTAATGTTGTAGTCGACGGCACCCTTACCAAAACCCACAGAGATATTCGGCTAGGACTACTTTGAGTATTCGGCTTTAGCAATGGAAAGAAAAGAGAGAGTAGGGGACTTAGAGAGAATCGGCAAGGCCTAGGAGGATCCTATTTTTGACTTTTGGGGATGATTGGATCGTGAGAAGATGGAGAAGAAGGGAACTAAGGTTTGAGAGGTTTTCAGTTTTGTCAAAATAAAAGAGAAAAAGAGAGGATTTGCTAGAGAATTCGGAAGAGACTCAAAAGGGAGGAAAAGAATGAAGAATGGCTTTATTCTCCTTCCTTGGCCGAAATTACTACACTTAGAGTCCCCTAATTGGCCAACTCACACTCCCTTATCAGCTTCCTCATTTTTCTCCTCTTTTCTCTCTTTTTACCCATTCAAAAATAATTCAAAAAAAAATCATCATTTATCCTTACTTTAGCCGAAATTTTAAAAGGAATTTGACTTGATCTATACTCATCCACTCAGTCTCCCTATGCAGTCCATCACTGCTCACCCTTTCAGCAAAATAAAACTCCTATTTTGCTTCCCTTGACACTCCTTGTGGCGTCACTTACTGGGCTTTAAGTGGCGCCTCCTTGCCACTTTTCCAAGCCTATTTTTGTGTTATAATTCACCTACAATTTCTCTTAAGGCCTCCTCTGCCTAGCTTCCTCTTTTAAACTAAAAATCTGATAATTTCTAAAGCACTCTCCTATTTTCTAAAGTTTACAAAATTCATACAACACATTCATTACACACAAAGGCATGCTTTCACATATATTTAAGCACAAATGCATAAGCCCAAAATCCAGGATATCACATTAAATCTCGTTTGAATAAATAAATATCAATGAATAAATGTAATTGCCGAAATGAATAAGGTCCTTCATTTATTACAGAATGGATTAGACTCAGACGAGTAATCCTAATGACTTCATTACGGAAAGGATTTAGCCCAGATGGATAATCCTGATGTGAGTCTTCTCGAGCATGTATTAAGAATTGGATTTAGCCCGAACGGGTAATCCAAATTAAGCTCCTTAGAGCATATGTCATAAAAAGGATTTAACCTGGACTGGTAATCCTGTTGTTTACATGTGTGGCTCGAGAGTGTACTCTATGAGATAGTACCCTATAGGTACCATTGAATATGAATTGACGGATACTAAATTATACACCTCGAGTGTACTACCTGTGTATCTATCGATATTTCGAATAAATTCAACGGGTAAAGTTCTGACAAGAGCAAAGATGAATTTAAAACAAATTGAAATGGAATGATACATATGGTATGGAAATATGATATGAAAATAATATTACATGGAATAGAAGAAGATGATATTTATATCTAGAAATTACTTGATGAGAATGTTCATCCTTGATCATAGACCTGTACACCTTGAATGCACTACTACTTGTGTGACCTTAATACTTGAATAAAATGAGTAAAGTCTTGCCATGAAATGATCTTAACTCAAAAAGAATTACAAAGAAGCTATACTTGTATTAATAAGAGATGTCAATACATGTTAAATGGATACATATTGTGGAAAGCATATGTGCATGAGAACTTGATTGTTGTTGAGCCCATACATGTCTTGATGTTACTATGGAATATATGACTAACAAGGGAAATGAGGATGTGTGTAAGGATTGAGATCAAAGTGGTTGAATATACCTTACTTAGTTACCTCAGATAGGATGAATGGTAAGTTAAGTACCATGTTATACGAACTTACTAAGCATTTTATGCTTACCCCATTTTATTTTCTCCTATTTTATAGTAATTCAGAAGCTCAGCGGAGATCACTCACACTATCCATCGGCCCATGTCGGTACTATATGGTAAATCAGTTACGATTGTAATGGCATGTATAGGATATGTTGGCCATTTTGGCATGTAAATATAAATGATGCTTGTAGTCTAGCCATCGAAATGGCTAGTAATGGTTGTTTTGATATACTTGTAATGTTATGCTATGGTAACTATATATATAACATCACATTTTTCGTTAAATTGGAACAGTGGTTTCGGAACCACAAATTCGAGGTTGAAAAAAATTATTTTTAATATTATTTTATGTGTTTAGAGCATGAAAGTATGAATGTGTGAAATTTTCGTGAACTAATTTGATTGTTTCAATGCTTAATTTGATAAAAAGGACTAAATCGCATAAGCTACAAAAGTAATGTTCCCATTGGTTAAAATGCCTAATGGCTATGAAATAGAAATGTGGAAGCCCTTAAGTGGCAATTATACCATTATTAGCATGAGTGGACATTAATGGACATGGATTATGAATTAGTATTTTTATTCATTAAGGGTAAGTAAGTAATTATGTAATTTAGTTAATAAAAATATAACAAAACATTATTTTTGTTCATCCTTTTTTCCATTACCGAAATTCCAAGGTGAAAAACACTATTTTTATGCATATTAGGGTTCGGCATCTTCGTAGCTTAAATGGTAAGTGTTTTGAGCTCAATTTTTGATGATTTTTACGTTTTTGAGATCGTTGTTTCATATTCTAGCTAACCCGTACCTTAGATTTTGAAATTGTTAAAGATTTTGAGAGTTGCCATTGTTGAATCTATGTGTTCTTTGATGTTTAATGTTGAAATATGAAAGCTTGATGACAGTTTTACATGTTTTGTTAAGTGCTTTTTGATGAAAATGCATAATAGGGATTAAATTGTGAAATGTGCAAATTATGTGTTTGAAATGTGAAATAAATGAAAGTTTTGGATTGCTAGGGACCTATATATAATTCGGCCAAGCATGGGTTTTGTTGAATTTTGTGAATTTTGTGTATTTGTGAAATAGGGACTAAATTGATTAAATGCGAAAGCTTAGGGGCTAATGTGTAAAAATGCCCAAATGTGTATTTTTGGATTACTTGAATGAGTAGATGAATAAATAATTTAATTTTGAATTCATATAGATCAAGAAAGAAAGAATTCAGATTTAAATCGGGGGAAAAGCAAGGTTATCGAGTAGTCGACCCGATCCGTCAATTTCGAATAAGAGGTAAGTTCGCATGTGATGATTAAATTATAAATGTATGTTAAAATGCTTTAATATTGCATAAATTGTTAAAACATGATTATGGATAATGTATGAATTGTGAAAACGAATTTACAGATGCATTCGATGATAGAAATGAAAAGTGTGAAAGCTCGGTTAAACCTTAAGAATAGTTTTGGATACTATTTACATGTCAGTAGGTGATACGTTGAGTTGGCTTCGGGCCATGATATTAGCACTTCGGGTGCATATTTTACCGATTTGGCTATAGGCCAAGCATATCTAATGATTTGGCTTCGGGCCATGATAATAGTTCTTCGGATAAGTTACCTTGATTTAGCTACGGGTCATGGTATAGGTACTTATCATACGAGACTCCTGAGTATCCGATTTCTATTCCGAATGGTTCAACTGGTAAACAAATGATGTGGTTGAGAAAGAGGTTAGTACAAGGCAATACAGGTACGTACAGAACCTATTCAAGTATTAAATAGTGTGAAATTTGATCATGTTTTGAGACATGAGAAAGGTTTGTAGTTAATGTATATATGGTTTTTTCATATGTAATTGGTTAGTTCGATGAAATAAGTTATTCACATACGAGCTTACTAAGCTATGAAGCTTACTTCGTGTTATTTTTCTATGTTTTATAGTGAATTAAGGCTACTCAGATCCGAGAATCGTTGGGAACATCATCGCACTATCAAACATCTAAGTTGGTACTTTTGAATTATACATTTATGGTATATGGCATGTATAGGTTAGATGTGATATTTTGGTTGTGATTATAGCCATGAGATATGGCTTGTAAATGTATATGTTTTGATTTGTGTATATAACCATGAGTGATGGCTTATTTTGGTATGTTTGGTATGAATGTGGCTATGGTTTTATAGTTGCTCAAATGGTTAATTGATTTGTGGAGTATAAATGCTTGAGAAATGCCTTGATGAGGTTTCATTTTAGATGTTGTGTTGGTTATTTATAGGGTAAGTTATGTATGTGTGAATCATGGTAAATGAACCATATTTTTTGATATTGTTTTGGCATGGATTTGGCTAAGTAAATGGTAGTGATTTGAGAATTGGAATAGATGAAATTATAATGGTATGAATTATGCATTTGATCGATGATTTTGGCTGCCTAATTGTATGATGAAATGGTACCATTTTGCCTTATGTAAGTATATTGAAGTTGGGGTGGCAAATTGGCCTTGCAAATGGCCTATTTTTGTTATACGGGCAGAGACACGAGCGTGTGTCTCAACCGTGTGTGACACACGATCATGTTACATGGTCGTGTGCCCCCTGGTGTTGAAATTGGATTGAAGTCGGTATGCTTCACACGGTCTCACACACGGGCGTGTGACTGGCCGTGTGGTACAAGTCAGTATACCCTATAACTGGCACACGGCCTAGCACACGGGCGTGTGACTTGGCCATGTTGCATAAGTTAGTATACCCTACCGGTTTGGCACGACCTAGCACATGGCCTAGCACACGGGAGTGTGTGGACACTTCGAAGGGCACACGGGCTAGACACACGAGCGTATGGTTGGCCGTGTGACCCAAATCAGTATGTATGCCCTGTTTCCACACGGCCTGAGACATGGGCGTGTCTGGAGCCGTGTGAGGAACACGGTCTATTCACACGGGCATGTAACCCCTATATGGTTAAAATTTTTCTATGTTTCCAAAAATTTTCGTATGTTATAGGTTTAGTCCCAAAGCACTTCTAAAGCATGTTTAAGGCACCGTAGGCCCTTATAAGGGACAATGTAATTGTGTTGAATGATTTATGAGAATGAATGCTTTATGTTTGGTAAATGTATACTATATGTTATGAATTGATCGGTAATACTTCGTAACCCTACTCTGGCGATGGATACGGGTTAGGGTGTTACAATATGTATGTTAAGTAGTTGATCAAATCATGTTTAACACATGAATTAAACCAAGGTAAGATAGTAAACATGTATGCATGCATGCAACGATAGGCCATGTTGAATGATGAAATTTGCTTAGTTGAGTGCTTGGAATGGTTGGATTGTACTTGGTATGTTTTGGTGTAGGAAAATGGTAAATTTTGGTGACAAATGAGGCTGGGAAATGGCTTTATCTTGTCCACATTGGCAGACACACGCCCGTGTGTCTAGACCGTGTGTGACACACGGCCTACCCCATGGGCGTGTAGCCAAGCCGTGTATCCTCTGCACCTTAAATTCGAGAAAACAGAATGCTCAGAATTGAGCACATGGGCAGATACACGGGAGTGTGTCTCAGCCGTGTGGGAGACACGGCCTTGAACACGGGTGTGTGTCTTGGCCATGTGAAAGTTGCACCTAATTCAAATTGAATTAATTAACCACATGGCCGAGCACACGAGCGTGTGGCATGGCCGTGTGGCATGGCCGTGTGGCTCAAGTCAGAGAGCACCCTAAATCGAACATAGCCTGAGGCACGGGTGTGTCTAAGGGTCACACGGGCGTGTCCCTTGGACCACACGGGTGTGTGAAACCTGTACCTTGGAAAATTTTTGAAATGACACAAAAAATTCTTAGATTTTCTGATTAAGTCCCAACTCGATTCTAATGCTCGTATTGGACCTCGAGGGTCCATTTAAGGGACATTACGAATGATCTCAGTTAATGAATAGTGATTGACATAATTTATCTAAAAATGTTTTGAAAAGTTCTGGTAATGCTCCGTAACACTATTTCAGCGATGAATATGGGTTAAGGGTGTTACAGTTTTAAATTGAAAGTTATGTTAGTCTCGATTTTAGAGACTAAATTGAATAAAATGCAAAATTTGTATAAACTGATAATTGAATGCAAATTGGTTGAATGTTGATTGTGTAATGTGTTTATTATTAATTAATAGCTAACGTCAACTCGGGTTCCTCGAAATGGAAGGGAAAAGCTAATTTCATTGACAAATAGCTTGAAAATTTTGATTTGTATTTCTATGAATTGGGACCTATTTAATTATTGCATTTTCATGTCATTTCACATCATACGTTGTTGAGGTAAGTCATTGATGGCTATTTGATATGATATGGCATGTTTGAGATTGATATCTGTGAGAGAGACTAAATTGAATAAAGTACAAAATTTAGAATTTACTTGATATTTGATATGAAATTATGTTAAATAAGTCATGAAATTGTGATGTGTTGGTTACTAGGGTTATAAACGAATGAATTGCCTAAATGATATCTTCAATAGAAATATAATATGCGAAATGGATGGAAAATGAGCCCAAGAGGCTGATTTAGTAGTAATGAGCCTATAAGCTAATTTATGATATGGAATGAGATGAGAAATGAGATATATGTGTATATGTATGCTAAAGATGAAGGATAAAAAATGAACATAGATATAACTAGATATGGTATTTTGGAATGAATTAAATGGTTTACAAAATAGTTGCGAAAGTGATAAACTAGTAAGGATATCCAGTGAGTTTTTATGTAAATTTGATTATAAACTTGTCATGAGATTAGGCTAGGAATTGTATGTATGCATGTTTCATAAGTTTATTTAATTTGTTTGAACCATATATTTACCACTAAGTGCTTTATTCAGCGTACAGTTTGTTCTCCATGCGTAAGTTGTAACAACCCGATTTAAGGGCTAGTCAAAACAGTGATCTCGGGACCACTAATCCGAGGTTAGAGAAAATTATTGCAACACCGGAGATTTAGGGGCTCTGCATCTATCTTGTTTCTGTGTGTTTGGTATACTTTGTATGTTGTTTGAGTGTGTTTGGAGTCTCCGGGAAGGCCCGGGGTTAAGTCGAAACTTTGGCCAAAATTTTAATTTTTGGCACTTTAGGAGGGAAGCTGATTTGGGGCAGGACTTAAGGTTTATTGTTTGTGCTTGTTGACACAAGAACTAAGATGGTAAAGTGGCAAGGAGGCACCACTTAAGGAGCAGGTAAGTGACGCCTCAAGGGAAGCAGAGGGGGAGCAGGTTCGATTCACGTTGTCAGCAAGGTGGATTTTTTTATTTTTGCTCATGCGTCAAAGGGCTGGATGATGGATTCGGTTGGGAGCCTTGAAAAGTGGAGGTGGACTTGGTTAAACTTTTTGAATGGTTGGACAAAAGTAAAAAAGGGGGATTTGGTTTTCCAAACTATTTTGAATGTGTGTTCATGAGTGAAGTTAGGAGAAAAATAAGGGAGTTTGGAGTGGGGTAAAGGTGTTAGCCGAATTTTTGTTGGTGTCAATGGGGTCGATCAAAGGTTGTGGTTTCGGTTTTGGTAAGTGTAGGTGCCGAAAGTGTTGGAGCCTTAGCAACTTGGAGATTGTGAGTTTTCTTTGGGGGAGCATTTAGTGTTTTGCTTTTGGGGTAACCTTTGGTTCTTTTTCATTTTCTCTTTTTCCTATCGAAAACCAAAAGCATCTTCTCCCTTTTTCTTTTGGCATTTTCGGTCACTTGAATGCTATTGCTTCACTATCAAAAGCCAAATAGTCCTTTCTTCTTGTTTCAAACGAGTTGTAGTTGATAACCTCTTGGCCGAATTCTCCTGCCATTTCCTCCATTTCACCAGTTTTGTTTCTTTTTTCTCTTCATTTATTTCTTTTTAGTCGAATTCCCATTTCACACCCATCTCTTATTCTCTTTTGTTCAAACCGAAACCTACCCCATTCTTTCTCTTTGGGCGTTTTATTCTACTTCTCTATTCTCTTGTTGAATCACCGCTACTCATCTTCTTATCTCTCTTAATCGGATTCTTCCTGTTTTGTGGAAGGGGCAGTAGATCCAACATCTCTTTTGTAGGGTGAGTTGTAAAGAGGGCCTTGGGATTTAATCGGCCTCCTAATCCAAGTCTGCTAGTCCTCAGTTCCGTTGTTAAGGTAAGGGTTTCTTTCTCTAGTTATTCGATCGGGTTCTTCATTCGGGATTAGGCTTCCTTAACTCAATGTTTTGTTTAACAAGCGCTATTTCATTATAGTATCTTCTGACCAAGATCGTTTCATGGAATCCAATGCCAGTCAGGCAAAAGAGGGGGTTGGACCCGTAAACCCAGCCACTAAGTTTAAAAAACATGCGGTGCCTGCCGTTCGAGATTGGCCACCGGGTTGTGGGCCGACTTCTGAAAGGGATAAACAGATCACTGTGATCCCTGCAAGTGAGGACGTTAGCGAGATCGATAGTGTAGTCTTACGTGTTCACAGGTGTGTAATTATCACACTACTCCTTTTGTTTTGTTGTAATAATCGTGCATGTGTTATGAAAGCCAGAAATCCCGGCAATGGTGATTGAGTTACTCCTGTTGGGTAAAATCAAAACATCAGGTTAGTGTATATTGGTTAAACCTTAAAATTTTGATAGCATGATTGTGTGTGTGACATCATATATAACCTGTTTATTACACTATGTTGCATATGCATGGGATATTGGGATGTTATGATATGAAGGGGAAGTGCTTATGGGTGATAATGTCACACTAAATGATGGCTTGGTGCCACATTATTGTATCAGTGATTTGGTCACATGGTGATCGGTGGCTAGGCCACGTTTTATTGTCTTTGAGTAGTGTGTCTGTCAGCATGACTGCCAAAGTGGAGTGTAGAGGATGAAGGGTTGATTGTAGAAATCCCCAAGTGTGTTGAGGTTGGACATATGAAGTGGAGTGTAGAGGATGGAAAAACTAGGCTGGGTTGGGCTATCATGTTGATTGTTTGCTATACCGTATGATTGGGCTTCGGCCGATGGTGTTTTGGGCCTCAAAGCCCACCTGTGGATTATGTGGACTAATTGCACACTGAGTCTTGTGATTCACCCTTTTTTTTAAACAATTGAAGGTAACTCTTAGCTTTATGGACTGGGCTGGAGGGAACTCGAGGTGGCCACGCATGGATTTTACTAGTAAACTTTATTTTATTTAACGTTTATCACTTTTGGGGATTTTTCTTTGATTTGTAATAAGGCCACTACAAAATTTGGAAATTTTCTTTCGAATTTAAATTTTGGACATATTAATGATAGACTGCAATGGGACGTTTTAAAAATTAAATTACAAAATAAAGTTTTCTTAAAACCTGCCAAACAACGTTTCTTGTAATACAAGGCATTTTTATTAAAAACCTGCCAAACCATGGGTTTTCAACTGAACCGTGGAATTTGAGATTTTAAAATGACTTAGAATTTTCTGAAACAAGTCAAACTTCCTAAACTTCTTCCTAGTGGCATGCCAGATCCGATCGTAGTGTTTGGGCAGGGTTTGGGGTGTTACAATTTGGTATCAGAGCCAAGTTTAAAAAAGCTCGGCCGCGGGTTTTGGGTTCAAAATGTTTCCAGATTTCTCTTTTAAGAAAAATATATATATATGGATCTGTTTTCAAAGTGTGGCACCCGAGTCTCCGGCCCAAGTCTGCCAGGTAAGTTTTCTGATGGCTAAGTGATTTGCGTAAAATTGATGTATTATGTGAATATGTTGTTATAGATGATGGTACTAAGAAACTTTGCTGTAGAGATGAAAACCTCTAGGTATACACATGCTTGTGGAAAAACTACTTATAACTTTATCTTCATAAAACTACTCGTTAATAAACAGTGGAAAGAAATACTGACGCATAAAATTTGTAATCAGAGTAAGACGGAGTAATAGACATGAGTGGTAGGGGACGTGGACGTATTACACGCGGCTGTGGGAGAGGCTGGGGTAATGAGGTTGAATTCTCGGAAGCGAAAAATGAGCCTAAGGGCGAAGCGCCAGCATCACCTATGGTGGAAGCAGTATCGCAAGGCAGAACTGGTGGAGATGATGCCCTGTCTCAAGCTATAATGCGTGTGTTGGAGCGTGTGGCCGGGGCAAGCACTGAAACAGCAACTCGGAAGTCCACCCATGAGCGACTCTGAGCGAATGGAGCCAAAATGTTTAGGGGTATCTTGGGAGTAGCTCCAAACGTGGCTGAGTATTGGTTAAAGGCAGTCGAAAGAATTATGGATGACTTGGATTGCATGGCGAGGAGAAGCTGAAGGGCACGGTTTTTCTACTTTGGGATGAGGCCTATCAGTGGTGGCTCACCGTAAGAGAGGGTACTCCGGCAAATCGAGTTGATTGAGATTTCTTTAAGATGACGTTCCAAGGAAAGTTTGTTGGGGCCAGTTACGTGGATGCTCAGAGGAAAGCATTCTTAAATTTAGTTCAAGGGGATAAGTCAGTAGCTGAGTATGAAGCGGAATTCTTACGGTTGAGCCAATACGCCCGAGGAATAGTTGTGACCGATTATGAGCGTTGCGTACGGTTCGAAGATGGGATGCGAGACGAGCTGCGAGTGTTGATAGCTCAACAGCGGGAGAGGGATTTCACTATTCAGGTGGAAAAGGCTAAAAATGGCTGAGGAGGTAAAACAAACGGAAAAGTAAAATAAGGACAAGGATAGATGTAGAAATAAGAGGAGTTATGGACTATCAGGGTCATCTAGGGGTTTCCAGAAAAGGCCCAGGATTGATGGGCCGGGTCGTATTGCAACCCCAGCTGCTATTTTTCGACAGTGTACTCAGTGTGGGAGGTCACATGTGGGAGAGTGTTGGGGAAGAGATAGGGTATGTTTCAGGTGTGGGTCAAAGGACCATTTGATCAGGGACTATCCGCTAGAAAGGACCAGGACTCGGATGTTAGGTCAGGGGTATATGCAGCTAGGTAAGGGTGGACAGCAGATGCCGAGAGATCGTGGTCCGAACAGAGGAGGGAACAGTTCTGGTCGGGGACGTGGAGCACCAGGCAGAGGAGCTGGAAGTACTGAGGCGAGACAGCCAGGGTTAGTTTGTGTAGCCAAACGCAGAGAAGAGGGGGATGCACCAGACGTTATAACGGGTATGTTCCTCATTTTCGGTTTACCCTTTACTGCATTAATTGATATTGGGTCAACGCATTCCTATGTTGCTAGTGTGCTGTCTGGAACTTTGAGCATGAGCTCTGAAACTACTTCTAGGGAGATGACTGTACTTAGTCCCTTAGGACAGACTGTAGTGGTAAATAAAGTCTTCAGAAATGTTCCTCTAGAAGTACAAGGGTTGGGTTTTTCGGCTGAATTGATGGAACTACTGTTCGGGGAGTTCGATTTGATCTTAGGCATGGATTCGTTGGTAAGATATCGAGCAAACTTTGATTGTGCTGCTAAGCGCATGGTGTTATGGACTCTTAAGGATGATGAAGTTTTGGTGATAGGCGAGAGGAGAGACTACTTGCCCAATGTAGTGTCTGCTCTTAAGGTAGAAAGAGTGGTGAGAAAGCTTTGGATGCAAAGGAAGTGACCGTGGATGAGGTTAGAATAGTAAAAGAATTTGTGGATGTCTTTCCGGAAGAGCTTCCAGGGTTGCCTCCGAATCGTGAGGTAGAGTTCAGAATTGAGCTATTCCCAGGAACGACTCTGGTGTCCATCGCCCCTTACAGGATGGCGCCGAAGGAGCTGGTTGAACTTAAAGCTCAGATCAAAGAGTTGTTAGATCGTGGTTTTATCCGTCCCAGTGTATCTCCATGGGGAGCACCGGTGTTGTCTGTGAAAAAGAAAGACGGGTCCATGCGAATGTGCATTGACTACTGCCAGTTGAACAAGTTGACTATCAAGAACAAATACCCGCTGCCGAGGATAGATGACCTCTTTGATCAGCTTAAAGGGGCTTCGATCTTTTCAAAGATAGATTTGAGGTTGGGATATCATCAGCTTAAGGTCAAGGAAGCGGATATTTGCAAGATGGCTTTTCGGACTCACTTTGGTCACTGCGAGTTCTTAGTGATGCCATTTGGGTTGACAAATGCATCAGTTGCGTTCATGGATATGATGAACCGGGTTTTTCAACCCTATCTAGATCGCTTTGTTGTAGTGTTTATAGACGACATTCTGGTGTATTCCAAGACTGAGGAGGAACATGATTCCCATCTTCGGGTAGTTCTGCAGATTTTGAGGGAGAAGCAGCTGTATGCCAAGTTTAGCAAGTGTGAGTTTTGGTTGAAGGAAGTTACATTTCTGGGTCATGTGGTATCTGCAGAAAGGACTAGGGTGGATCCTGGGAGGATTGAAGCGGTGTTAGATTGGAAACCACCTAAGCATGTGGTAGAGATTCGGAGTTTCCTTGGTCTGGCTGGGTATTACCGAAGGTTTGTTGAGGGGTTTTCATTAATTGCGGCACCTTTAACCAAGTTGTTGAGGAAAGGGGTACCTTTCGTTTGGGCTGACAAGTAACAGGAAGTTTTGAGAAGCTGAAGAGGATTTTGACAGAGGCTCCGGTGTTGATTCAGCCTGAGGCCGGAAAGAAGTTCGTGGTTTATTGTGATGATTCATACATGGGGTTAGGATGTGTGTTAATGCAGGATAGGAAGGTTGTTGCATATGCGTCTCGACGGTTAAGACTGCATGAGATTAATTATCCCATGCATGATCTGGAGTTGGCTGCGGTAGTTTTCGCTCTGAAGATCTAGAGACATTATTTGTATGGAGAGAAGTCTGTTATCTACACCAACCATAAGAGTTTGAAGTATCTTCTAACTCAGAAGGAGCTGAATTTAATACAGCGAAGGTGGATTGAGCTGTTGAAAGATTATGATTGCTCGATCGAATATCATCCGGGTAAGGCTAACGTGGTATCAGATGCGTTAAGTCGGAAGGTAATATCAGACTTGAGAGCGATGTTCGCCCATCTTAGTTTGTATGATGACGGGAGTCTGTTAGCTAAACTTTAAGTGAAGCCGACGTGGGTAGATCAGATTAAAGAGAAACAGTTATTAGATGAAGTCCTGAGGGCTCGACTTCTGCAAGTACAGAATGGTGGAGTAGAAGATTACAGTTTGAACGGTGATGGGGTTTTTTGTTTTCGTGAGAAGAATTGCATGCCGAGGGATGTGGAGTTGAGGCTGATGATTCTTCAGGAAGTGCATAGTAGCCCTTACGCTATGCATCCTGAAGGAAGTAAGATGTACCGGGATCTGCATGAATAGTTTTGGTGGCCTAGTTTGAAGCGGGAGGTTACAGAATTTGTGGGAAAGTGTTTAACTTGTCAGCAGGTTAAAGCCGAGCATCAGTTGCCTTTGGAGCTATTGCAGCCGGTGAAAATTCCACAGTGGAAAGGGGAGAGCATCACTATGGACTTTGTTAGTGGGCTACCCCTTACGCCTACTAAGAAAGACTCAGTATGGGTGATTGTGGATCGGTTGATGAAGTTCGCCCATTTCATACCTGTTCGTGTCGACTACTCTCTTCAGAGGTTGGCTAAGCTGTATGTGGCAGAAATTGTGAGATTGCATGGGGTACCAGTAACGATCATATCTGATAGAGATCCTAGGTTTACGTCGCGATTCTGGAGGGCACTGTATCAGGCATTGGGTACAAGACTGGACTTCAGCACAACTTTCCATCCACAGACTGATGGTCAGTCTGAGAGAATGAATCAGGTCTTGTAGGATATGTTGAGGGGCTGTGTCATTGATTTCAAGGGTAGTTGGGAAGAGTTCTTACCACTGGTAGAATTCGCATATAACAACAGCTTCCAAGCTAGTATTTAGATGGCGCCCTATGAAGCGTTGTATGGGCGGAGGTGTCGTACTCTTACCTATTGGACAGAATTGGGTGAACGCCAGATTTTGGGTCCCGAATTGGTTGTAGAGATAGAGGAGAAAGTTAAGCTGATTAGGGCTCGATTGAAAGAAGCGCTTGATAGGAAGAAGTCTTATGCAGACCTGAAATAAAAGGAGATAGAGTTTGCAGTGGGTGATCAGGTCTTCTTGAAAGTTTAACCTTGGAAGAAGGTGACAAGGTTTGGATGGAAGGGCAAGCTAAGTCCTAGGTTCATCGGGCCTTATCGTGTTTTGAAACATGTGGGACCAGTAGCGTATCAACTGGAGTTACCTTCAGAATTGAAACAGATGCATGATGTATTCCATGTTTCAATGTTAAGACACTACCGTTTGGATCCGTCTCACGTCGTGCCAGTGGAGGAAATTGAGGTAAGGCCAGACTTGTCTTATGATGAGGAACCAATTCAGATCTTGGAATGAGAAGTCAAGGTGCTAAGAAGGAAATCGATCCCGTTGGTTAAAGTCTTACGGCGAAATCATGGAGTGGAAGAGGCAACGTGGGAGCCAGAGGATGCGATGCGTCAGTAGTACCCGCATCTCTTTTGATCAGGTAATTTCGAGGCCGAAATTTCTTTAACGGGGTAAAACTGTAACATTTGGGACATAGGGGCTCTGCATCTATCTTGTTTCTGTGTGTTTGGTATACTTTGTATGTTGTTTGAGTGTGCTTGGAGTCTCCAGGAAGGACCGGGCTTAAGCCAGAACCTTGGCCAAAATTTAAATTTTTGGCACTTTAGGAGGGAAGCTGATTTGGGGCAGGACTTAAGGTTTATTGTTTGTGCTTGTCGACACAAGAACTAAGATGGTAAAGTGGCAAGGAGGAGCCACTTAAGGAGCAGGTAAGTGATGCCTCAGGGGAAGCAGAATGGGAGCAGGTTCGATTCACGTTGTCAGCACAGTGGATTTTTTTATTTTTGCTCATGCGTCAGAGGGCTGGATAATGGATTCGGTTGGAGCCTTGAAGAGTGGAGGTGGACTTGGTCAAACTTTTTGGATGGCTGGACAAGAGTAAAAAAAGGGGGATTTGGTTTTTCAAACTATTTTGAATGTGTGTTCATGAGTGAAGTTAGGAGAAAAATAAGGGAGTTTGGAGTGGGGTAAAGGTGTT
Source organism: Gossypium bickii (assembly GCA_025503065.1). Taxonomy (NCBI): domain Eukaryota; kingdom Viridiplantae; phylum Streptophyta; class Magnoliopsida; order Malvales; family Malvaceae; genus Gossypium; species Gossypium bickii. The sequence continues at coordinate 32,138,855 of CP106712.1, forward strand.
AGCCGAATTTTTGTTGGTGTCAAGGGGGATCGGTCAAAGGTTGTGGTTTCAATTTTGGTAAGTGTAGGTGCCGCAAGTGTTGGAGCCTTAGCAACTTGGGGATTGTGAGTTTTCTTTGGGGGAGCATTTAGTGTTTTGGTTTTGGGGTAACCTTCGGCTCTTTTTTATTTTCTCATTTTCCTTAGAAAACCAAAAGCACCTTCTCCCTTTTTCTTTTGGCATTTTCGGTCACTTGAGAGCTATTGTTTCACTATCAAAAGCTGAATAGTCCTTTCTTCTTGTTTCAAACGAGTTGTAGTTGATAACCTCTTGGCTGAATTCTCCTACCATTTCCTCCATTTCACCATTTTTGTTTCTTCTTTCTCTTTATTTATTTCTTCTTAGCCGAATTCCCATTTTACACCCATCTCTTGTTCTCTTTTGTTCAAACCGAAACCTACCCCATTCTTTCTCTTTGGGCGTTTGATTCCACTTCTCTATTCTCTTGTTGAATCGCCGCTACTCATATTCTTATCTCTTTCAATCGGATTCTTCCTATTTTGTGGACGGGCAGTAGATCCAACATTGATTTTGTGGGGCGAGTTGTAAAAAAGCCTTGGGATTTAATCGGCCTCCTAATCCAAGTCTGCTAGTCCTCAATTTCGATGTTAAGGTAAGGATTTCTTTCTCTAGTTATTCGATTGGGTTCTTTATTCGGGATTAGGCTGCCTTAACTCAATGTTTTGTTTAACAAGCGCTATTTCATTATAGCATCTTCTGACCAAGATCGTTTCATGGAATCCAATGCCAGTCAGGCAAAGGAGGGGGTTGGACCCGTAAACGCAGCCCCTAAGTTTAAAAAACGTGCGGTGTCTGCCGTTCGATATTGGCCACCGGGTTGTGGGTTGGCATCTGAAAGGGATAAACAGATCGCTGTGATCCCTACAAGTGAGGACGTTAGCGAGATCGATAGTGTAGTCTTGCATGTTCACAGGTGTGTAATTATCACACTACTCCTTTTGTTTTGTTGTAATAATCGTGCATGTGTTATTAAAGCCAAAAATCCCGACAATGGTGATTGAGTTACCCCTGTTGGGTAAAATCGAAACATCAGGTTAGTGTATATTGGTTTAAACCTTAAAATTTTGATAGCATGATTGTGTGTGTGACATCATATATAACCTGTTTATTACACTATGTTGCATATGCATGGGATATTGGGATGTGATGATATGAAGGGGAATTGCTTATGGGTGATAATGTCACACTAAATGATGGCTTGGTGCCACATTATTGTATCAGTGATTTGGTCACATGGTGATCGGTGGCTAGGCCACGCTTTATTGTCTTTGAGCAGTGTGTCTGTCAGCATGATTACCAAAGTGGAGTGTAGAGGATGGAGGGTTGATTATAGAAATCCCCATGTAATATCCTGAAATTGGGCTTGTGCATTTTTGCTTAATTTTATGAAATAGCATGTCTTATGTGTTATGGATGTGTTGTGTGCATTTTTAGAATCTTGGAAATGTAAGGAAATGCCTTAGAAATGTTAAGTTTTAAGTATTAAAAGAGATAACTGAAGCAAGGTGGTCTTAAGAAAATTTATAGAGGAAATATGACACACAATTGGGCTTGGAAAAGTGGCTTGGCGGTGCTACTTAAAGCCTTGGAAATGACGCCACCAGCATGTGAGAAAGGGCTTGTGTTCGAGTCGCGTGGGAAGCAAAGTTTTAAGGCTTTCATTTTTGCATGTGACGTCAATGAGAGGGGAATAGGGGGACGGCACCAAGGCTAGATTTTAGGAGTTTTATCCTTTTATTTTCAAGAGATAAATGATGGATTATTCTTTAATTTTAAATGAGGAGATAAAGAGGGAAATAAGGATATGAGAGTGATGGCCAAGTAGGGGACTCTAGCTTAGTAATTTCGGCAAAAGGAGGAAAAATAAGGCCATTCATTCATTCTTTCTTTCTCCTTTTTCTCTCTGCCGAATTCTCTCTGTCATTATTCTTCTTTTTCTTTTCAATTCTTCACAAAGCCGAAAGCAGAATCCCCTAGTCTTGCCAAATTTTCCTAAGTTTTATATCTTCCTTTTATTTCTTTGAAAAACCGAAATCCTCTAGTGTTCATCAAGAAACTGAAATCAAGTGATCAACATTTAGGCTATAGCCGAATAGCCCTGTGGATTCAAGAAAAGGTGCTGCCGATTTCAATATAAGAGGTAAGGATCTATAGTCATCATCTCTTTCTTTTCTTTTAGCTGGAAGATAAGAACCAATTTCATTAATATCCTTGGTTGCCGAAACTACATAGGATCTTTCAGGAATTGTCTATAGTCGACTATAAGGAGAAAAGCCTCGGGATATCAGATCTAAGGTAAGGCACAAGTGATATTTGACCATAGGCCATCTTATTGTGTTTTAATGATGGATCAGATCTAACATATGTGTATAGGGCTATCGACATCTTCATAGTCAAGAGGTGGTTTCGAGATTTTAGATTCGTAAAGGTAAGTATGTCTACCCAATCGGCCAAGGCCTATTTAGCAACCTAGATCTATTCCTTATTTTATTAAAAGCCGAAAACTAATAGTCAAGTGACTGAATATTAGCCGATTGCAAGAAGCAAAGATTATAAGTTTCGGGATTTGATTAATAATCAAATTGGCAGCAAGGGACTAAGGATCTAAGTCAATAGATCAGATTTTCGTGAAATCTATGAACCGATAAGAATATCAGGTGTGTACCCTTCCCTAAGACTTAATAAATTTAAAGCATTACATTTAATATAAGTGTTATAATGATGTGAAAGCTATGGCTAAGGTACCATGTTATGGTACAAAGTATCCAGGTACATTTTCCTACTCCTACTAGGATTATAATAAGATCTGTTATGGTACATATGTAAATAATGATAAGAATGTGAAATAAGGCCAATGGTATGAGATTGCATGATATGAATGATTTAGGGGGCATATGGGATATTATGAAAGGGGAAGTGAATGTGGTGACTTATGTCACGATATCTGAATATGGTGACCTCGGTCACAATTATCTGAATGTGGTGTCTCATGACACAAAATATTATCTGGTGGCTATGCCATAATATTTATAAGGGCAATGAGCACGTCGACTGCAGCGACTGCCTTCGATGGTGTGTAGCGGATGGAGGGTTGACTCAGTAGTCCCCACGATGTGCAGGATGGTACGGGTGATGCGTAGCGGATGACATCTAGGTTTGGGTTCGGGTTTACATCATATTATTTAAATGCTATATGTACATGTATAATTTAATATGCCTGAATTTGTTAGTACTTAGTGTTGTGGTTACACATTGAGTCTGTTGGCTCACCCCGTTGTGGGATTATTTATCAGGTGACGATCAGTGATGGACCGGGTCGGCAGAAGCTTAGGGGTGGCCATGCTCAGCAAGGAATTTATTTTATTTGGACTTTTTATTTTAAGTACTTTGAATTTAATTTTGGGATTTATTTGATGTAATAAGGCCATAGTTGAACTACTTTATTTTACTTTTATTTATTATGTTACGAATTTTTATCAATTAAAGGATTAAGTAAATTTATTTTAAAATAAACTCTAAATGTTTTGTCACCTAAAACAAAGGGTTTTCAATATAAGATAAAATTGTTTTCAACTCGAGCCCAACCCAAAAACAATCTTTCTTTCAAAACACACAGATTTTCCAAAGTAACAAAAGAATTTTGAACCAATTTACATTGAGGAACATACCAGATCCGTTCAGGGCTCGTGGGCTGGGTTTGAGGTGTTTCAGTTTGGTATCAGAGCCCAGTTTTAAACTCTCGGCCTGGGGTTTAAAGCCCACAATGTTTTAAAATTAAGGCCCAAATGAATTTTGAGAAAGTTTTTAAGCAGGTTTCTGGCATGGCACCTAAGTCTCCGACCCGCAGTCCACCAGGTAAGTACCCCTATCCATTGTGTGATTTATAATATGATTTGTAGAAGGGTATAACTGGAACGTAGAATAGAATGATAGGTACTTGAACCCTAGGACTAGTTTACCCCAACTATTACATAAGACTTAAGTGCCTAATTAAACAAACCTATGGCTAAGTCGCCGAGTTAGGGTGTGGCAACCATTGTGCGCATGTCTAGATTGGATCCTAAGAGCACTGGTACTTAATCACCCTAGTGACTCACCTCCTCTTCGCTGGAATCCTACCTAGTGCGTAGCTTCGGTTCACCCTAACCAAGAGGACTCAGTCACAGGCTAAACACAATAACTAAAACCCGAAAGGGATTAGCCGTATTTTTATGAAAACTCTAGCTTTTAAGTCACTAAATTACCCTTCCAAAGTGTAGCAGAACTTAGTTTGGAAAATTTTCCAAAATATTTCTGATTTTCAAAATTACCTAAATACCCCTGGCTGTAACACTACAAAAATTCCCTTGGTTTATAAAATGTCCAAACCACCCACGGTTCTTATCAAAATTACCTTACTTATAAAATGTCCAAAAACCCTAATTTGCAAAATATCAAAATACCTTGATTTTGTAAAATTACGAAATTGCCCCTAACCTGCAAATTACCAAAATGACCCTAATTTCCAAAATTTTTGCAACATCACCGTTTCAGAAAACAAACTCTCAAAAAAAAAAAAGGAGAACCCCCAAGTTTTACAAATTTTGAAATACCCCTAAATTATTAAGCTTTACAAATTTACCCTGGTTTATTACCGAAATACCCCCAGATTTTAAAATTTCCATAATAGCCCTGGGAATGCAAAATTACCAAATTACCCTTATTGACAAAATCACCAAGGAACCTTATTTTTTTAAAAATTACGAAAATACACCTGTAAGACAAATTACGAAAATATCCCTGGGGTAGGAATAGACAAAAATATAGAAATAGAGAATGTGTGTGAATGAATGCTTGAATGAATGTGCTCCTCTGAATTAGGATAGAAGACTTGAACTTTGATCGATTGAAAAAACTACTTCTAAACTTCTTTCATAAAAATTTCTTCGCAAATAATCAAGTGAAACAAAATACTAATTCATAAAATTTCTTAATCAGATTAAAGCACGAACATGGACATGAGCTCTAGGGGACGTGGACGTAACGTACGAGGACGCGGTAGAAGTAGAATGACCGTGTCGAAACCCGTTAGATCGGGTCAAGGATCTGAAAATGAGGTACCGCCACCACCACCACCGTTGGTGCTTTGAGCAATGAAGATCGACGAGAGACGCCAGTATCGCAGGTGTCTTGCGAGTTCTTGAGTTGGTGGCTGGTGTAGGAGGAAATTCGGGAGCTCGAAAGTCGATACCTGAGCGACTTCGTGCCAATGGTGCTGAGGTATTCCGTGGCGTATCTGGTGTAGCACCCAGTACGGCCGAATATTGGTTGGAGGCAACCGAGTAAATTATAGATGAGCTCGATCTGACTCTTGAGGAGAAACTAAAAGGAATGGTGGCACTGCTACGCGATGAAGCGTATCAATGGTGGCTCACAGTTTGGGATGGTGCCACAGCTGAGGATCTGACCTGGGAGTATGTTAAGGCAGCATATCAAAAGAAATATGTTGGCACGCGTTATATTGATGAGCAGAGGAAGGCTTTTCTGGGGCCGGTTCAAGGGAACAAGTCCGTAGCAGAGTATGAAGCTGAATTTCTTAGGTTGAGCCGGTATGCCCGAGGAGTAGTAGCTACGGAGTATGAGCGATGTGTCCGATTTGAGGACAGATTAAGGGATGATCTGAGGTTGTTAATAGCTCCACATCAAGAGCGGGAGTTTTCTGCATTAGTAGAGAAAGCTAAGGTAGCTGAAGGGATTAAGGATTCTGTGAAGCAGAATATGGATCGGAATAGGCCAAAAAGAGGTTTTGGATCGTCAGGACCAACTGGAAATGTGCAGAAGAGGCCAAGAGTTGATGGGCCGCGAGGTCAGCAAGCTGCTACAGGAGGGCAGTATCGTACTTGTGATCAGTGTGAGAAGAAGCACTTAGGGGAGTGTTGGAAAAAGACGGGAGGATGTTTCAAGTGTGGGTCCAAAGAGCATATGATTAAGGACGTCCTATGAAACCGTAAGGAATCGACCATGAGCTCGTAATGTTAATCAGCCGGTAGAGGTGGGCAAGCGACCTCGGCCGAGGTCGTGGTCCGAATGGCGAGAGGTAATGGTGCCGCAGAGGACGTGGAACACCGCGAGAGTGTCTTGCTATCATCGAGGCAAGGCAACCGGTTTGGTTTATGCGGTTCGTCGGAGGGAGGATAGAGACGCGCCAGACGTTATAACCGGTACGTTCCTTATTTATGGCAAGCCTTATGTTGCTTTAATTGATGTGGGCTCGACCCATTCTTATGTTGCATGTAGAGTACTTGAAACTCTAGACATAGCCTCTAAACTTTCTGATAGGGAGATGACTGTAGTAAGCCCACTAAGTCAAACTGTAGTGGTGAATAAGATCTTTCGGAGTGTACCTTTAGAAATTCAAGACGTGGTATTTTCTGCCGACTTGATGGAACTTCCCTTCGAAGAATTCGATCTCATACTTGGTATGGATTGGCTAGTGGAATATCGGGCTGTGTTGGATTGTGCAGCTAAGCGAATGGAGTTAAGGACCCCGGAGGATGAGGTGGTCATTATGATAGGAGAAAGAAGAAACTACTTGTCTAATGTAGTTTCAGCGCTAAAGGCTGAAAAGATGGTTCAAAAAGAGTGCAAGGTGTTTTTGGCCTTCGTAAGTGCGTTAGATGGAGAAAAAAGAGGGTGTCAGTGGAGTTAGAACTATAAGGGATTTTGAAGATGTGTTTCCGGAGGAATTACTAGGAATACCCCCAGATAGGGAGGTGGAGTTTGGAATTGACTTGCTACCGGGAACAGCTCCTGTGTCAATTGCCCCGTACCGAATGGCACCAAAGGAGTTGGTTGAGCTGAAAGCTCAGATCCAGGAGTTGTTGGATCGTGGATTTATCCGACCCAGTGTGTCTTCATGGGGAGCACCAGTCCTATTTGTAAAGAAGAAGGATGGAACTATTCGTATGTGCATAGACTACCGTCAGTTGAACAAGCTGACCATCAAGAACAAGTATCCTTTGCCAAGGATTGATGACTTGTTCGATCAGCTTAAGGGGGCCGCAGTATTTTCAAAGATCGACTTAAGGTCAAGATAACATCAGTTGAAGTTAAAGGAGGCAGATATCCATAAGACAGCCTTTAGGACAAGATACGGCCACTATGAGTTTGTACTAATGCCGTTTGGTTTGACGAACGCCCCAACCACATTTATGGATATGATGAACCGGGTTTTTCAACCCTACTTGGATAGGTTCGTCGTTGTGTTTATCGACGACATCCTAGTGTACTCCAAGTTTGAAGAGGAACATGATGATCATTTTCAGATTGTGTTACAAGTGTTAAGGGAGAAGAAGCTTTATGCCAAATTCAGCAAGTGTGAATTTTGGCTGAAGGAAGTTGCGTTTTTGGGACATGTGGTATCCGCAGAAGGAATAAGGGTGGATCCTCGAAAGGTTGAGGCAGTGTTGGACTGGAAACCACATAAGCCTGTGGCGGAGATTCGTAGTTTCCTGGGATTGGCTGGCTACTATAAAAGGTTTGTGAAAGGATTCTCATCGATAGCCGCGCTATTGACAAAGTTATTGAGGAAGGAAGTACCTTTTGTATGGACGGATAAGCAGCAGGAGAGCTTTGAAAAGCTTAAGAGGGTCTTGACTGAAGCTCCAGTTTTGATTCAACCTGAGGCAGGAAAGGATTTTGTGGTGTACTGTGATGCTCCTCACACAGGATTAGGATGTGTATTGATGCAAGACGGGAAAGTAGTCGCGTATGCGTCTCGGCAACTAAGGCCTCATGAGGTTAACTACCCAACTCATGACTTGGAATTGGCGGCAGTGGTCTTTGCTCTCAAGGTGTGGAGGCACTATATTTATGGCGAAAAGTTGATAATCTACACGGATCACAAGAGTCTTAAGTATTTGCTAACTTAGAAGGAGCTGAACTTGAGACAGCGAAGATGGGTGGAGTTACTGAAGGATTATGATTGTTCGATAGAGTATCATCCTGGTAAGGTGAATGTAGTGGCGGATGCTCTAAGTCAGAAGGTTGTGTCGGATCTGAGGGCAATGTTTGCACATCTGAGCTTGTATGATGATGGAAGTCTGCTGGCAGAGCTACAAGTTAAGCTGACATGGTTGAATGAGATGAAAGAGGGACAGTTGGCGGATAAGGATCTAAGTGTTAAGCTACAGCAAGTACAGAATGGAGAGTTGAAGGATTATGGTATTAATGACAACGGAGTGTTGTGTTTCAAGGGTAAGGTCTGTATGCCTAAGGACAAGGACCTAAGACAGAAGATTTTTCAAAAATCGCATAGTAGCCCTTATGCTATGCATCCTGGAGGTAGTAAGCTGTACAGAGATCTAAGGGAACAGTTTTGGTGGCCTGGTTTGAAGAAGGAAGTTACAGAATTTGTCGGCAAGTGTTTGACGTGTCAGCAAGTTAAGGCTGAACACCAAGTTCCTTCAGGACTACTCAACCGATAATGATTCCGCAGTGGAAGTGGGAGAGAATTACCATGGACTTCGTTAGTGGGCTTCCCCTTATGCCTACTAAGAAGGACTCGGTATGGGTAATAGTGGATCGTTTGACCAAGTCCGCGCACTTTATCCCGGTAAGAGTCGATTATTCTTTGCAGAGGTTGGCAAAGTTATATGTGGCGGAAATTGTAAGGTTGCATGGAGTGCCGGTGTCAATCATTTCGGATAGGGACCCAAGGTTTACTTCTCGGTTTTGGAAAGCCCTACATCAAGCTTTAGGCACTAAGTTAGATTTCACTACAGCTTTTCATCCACAGTCGGACGAGCAGTCTGAACGGGAAATCCAAGTGTTAGAGGATATGTTGAGGGGCTGTGCGATGGATTTTAGAGGAAGTTGGGAGGAATATTTTCCTTTAGCAGAGTTTGCTTACAACAATAGTTATCATGCCAGTATTCGGATGGCACCGTATGAAGCGTTGTATGGTCAGAAGTGTCAAACTCCTACATGTTGGATAGAGTTAGGAGAACGAAGAGTTTTGGGTCCAGAGATTGTGGCAGAATCCGAAGAGAAGGTTGAGATAATCCGGGCACGGTTGAAGGAAGCTTCTGATAGGCAAAAGTCGTACGCAGATCTCAAACGAAAGGAAATAGAATTTGATGTGGGAGATCAAGTATTTCTTAAAGTCTCGCCCTGGAAAAAGGTGATGAGATTTGGTCGAAAAGGAAAGCTAAGTCTGAGGTTTATAGGACCTTATCGAGTATTGAAGCGCGTTGGACCAGTGGCATACCAGTTAGAGTTGCCTTTAGAGTTGAAGCAGATGCACGACGTATTCCATGTGTCCATGCTACGTCGTTATCGATCGGATCCATCTCATGTAGTTCCGGTTGAAGAGGTGGAACTGAGGCCAGATCTGTCTTACGAGGAAGAGCCGATTCAGATTTTGGAACGAGATGTGAAAGTACTTCAGAGGAAATCAGTCCCTCTAGTCAAAGTGTTATGGCGCAATCATGGATCGGAGGAAGCTTCGTGGGAGCCAGAAGAGGCAATGCGATAGCAATACCCTCATTTGTTTTAGCCAGGTAATTTCGAGGTCGAAATTATTTTAAGGGGGTAGAACTGTAATATCCTGAAATTGGGCTTGTGCATTTTTGCTTAATTTTATGAAATAGCATGTCTTATGTGTTATGGATGTGTTGTATGCATTTTTAGAATCTTGGAAATGTAAGAAAATGCCTTAGAAATGTTAAGTTTTAAGTATTAAAAGAGGGAACTGAAGCAAGGTGGTCTTAAGAAAATTTATAGAGGAAATATGACACACAATTGGGCTTGGAAAAGTGGCTTGGAGGTGCTACTTAAGGCCCTGGAAATGACTCCACGAGCATGTGAGGAAGGGCTTGTGTTCGAGTCACGTAGGAAGCAAAATTTTAAGGCTTTAATTTTTGCATGTGACGTCAATGAGAGGGGTATAGGGGGACGGCACCAAGGCTAGATTTTAGGAGTTTTATCCTTTTATTTTCAAGAGATAAATGATGGATTATTCTTTAAATTTAAATGAGGAGATAAAGAGGGAAATAAGGATATGAGAGTGATGGCCAAGTACGGGACTGTAGCTTAGTAATTTCGACAAAAGGAGGAAAAATAAGGCCATTCATTCATTCTTTCTTTCTCCTTTTTCTCTCTGCCGAATTCTCTCTGTCATTATTCTTCTTTTTTTTTTCAATTCTTCACAAAGCCGAAAGCAGAATCCCCTAGTCTTGTCGAATTTTCCTAAGTTTTATATCTTCCTTTTATTTCTTTGAAAAACTAAAATCCTCTAGTGTTCATCAAGAAGCTGAAATCAAGTGATCAACATTTAGGCTATAGCCGAATAGCCCTGTGGATTCAAGAAAAGGTGCTGCCGATTTCAATATAAGGCGTAAGGATCTATAGTCATCATCTCTTTCTTTTCTTTTAGCCGGAAGATAAGAACCAATTTCATTAATATCCTTGGTTGCCGAAACTACATAGGATCTTTCGGGAATTGTTTATAGTCGACTATAAGGAGGAGAGCCTCGGGATATCAGATCTAAGGTAAGCCACAAGGGATATTCGGCCATAGGCCATTTTATTGTGTTTTAATGATGGATCAGATCTAACATATGTGTATAGGGCTGTCGACATCTTCATAGTCAAGAGATGGTTTCGGGATTTTAGATTCGCAAAGGTAAGTATGTCTACCCAATCGGCCAAGGCCCATTTAGCAACCTAGATCTATTCCTTATTTTATTAAAAGCCGAAAACTAACCTAGTCAAGTGACTGAATATTTTATGTGGTGGTTTGGGCTGGGTTTTGGGTGTTACAATTATTTTCATGTTATTTTATGTGTTATAACATGTTAATAAGGATGCATGAAAATTTTGTTGCTTTAATTTTAGCGATTTCAGGCTTAATCGCTAAAAAGGACTAAATCGCATAAAGTGCAAAAGTTCTATTATACAAGGTAGAGTACCTAATAGCCATAGAATGTTAAAGTGGAGGTATTTAAAGTGTAATTAGGCCATTAATAAGAGGTGGGTCGGCCATATGGACAAGGGAGACAAGAGCATTAATATTTGGTCAGTAGTTGGTGATGTTAGTTGACAAAATGAATAAAATAAGATGAAAGAAGCCAAGGCTATTATCTTTTCATTTTTTTTCCTTCTCCAACTGAAAATATCAACCAAGGGAGGGCTTTGAAAGCTTAAAAATTTCAGTAGCTCATTTTCTCTACAAGTAAGTGAGTTTGATGGTTTAAGTTGATAATTTTTATGTTTTTGGAGTCCCCAAAGCTTAAGCTAGCTAATGAGGGGACTAATTTGCAATACAGTTGAAAGTCTAAGGACTTTCCATGAGAGGTTTTATGTTGGTTTCTGAGTTTTTATGGAAGAAAATGAATGTTGGGAAGATGAGAAACAACTTTTGTGAAAGGTGTTGTCATGAAAACACCTAATTGAGACTAAGATGCAAATGTTGTAGTTTGTTCATTAATGCATGAAATAGTTGGAATTATGGATAGTTGTATGAGGATTAAATGTTTAGCTAGTCTTGTTTAATAAGAAAATGTGATGAAAAGTGATTTACGAGCCTAGGGGCAAAATCTTAATTTTGCCAAAGTATAAGGGCAAAATAGTCATTATTGCCTAAGTGTAGTTTATGATGTGTTATGATTAATAAGTGATTAAATGAGTAAATTTCATTGTTTTAGATCAAAGAAAATGAGATTCGGACCCAGAACGGGAGAAAAGAGACATGGACAAATAGGTCCCTTTCTACCCTTTCGATATTGAGGTAAGTTCGTGTGCAAATGTTGAAAATATGTGCGGGTTATTTAATATTCCAATGTTGTACGGAATGCATATTTACTCTATGAATGTATTAAATATGTTTTTACGAGATGTCAAGAGAATTGAATCTAAGAATAGTGGGAAATGCGAATAGCATGATATGATGATAGTTAAGGTCTCGTATAAGACCATATTGGAATATGGCCTCTGTGTGAGATATCGAATAAGACCATGTCAAGGTCATGGCATCGATATGATATTTCATGTAAGACCCTATAGGGTGCATGATATCGATGAGATATTATGTGTATGAGATTCAAGAGTGTTATTTAACAATTTGAGTGATTCAACAGGTATGTTGAAAAAGAGAAAGTACATGGTTCTACCACAAGAGGTACAAGTATGTGTTAGAGTTAAATTAAGGTGAATTCGGTATATAAGGAACCCATAGTGGTTTAAGTGTAAACGAAGCATTTTATATACACATTGTTGTTATTGATTGGTGCATGGCATGATTGAGAACATGTACGTTTCAAGTGGAATGAATTTGATAGTTATTATATAGTTTCATATGAATGACAAAATAGTGATGTAAATGTGTAAAAACAACACATGGCGGTGGGCTAAGTACGATACCACCTTATTACTTATCTACGATGGGCTATGTACGATACCATCATTTAGATTATTATTTGGTGGGCTATGTGCGATACCATCGTAACTATCTATTTGGTGGGCTATGTGTGATACCACCCTATTAAAGATTGATGATGGGCTAAGTGCAAAACCACCGAGTGGTTTGGCATCGAAGTTGGCTTAGTGATAAATTATGATGTGTTGTATCATGAAAAATTGTGGTGATAAGTGCAGAGAATGTATGTTAATGGATGTGAGCATTAAGCTCGAGATATGGTTAGAATGTGGTAAGAGACGGAATGAGTAAGCATTATGAATGATTGAATGGGTAACCATGAGTTTAAGAGTAAAACTCATTATGATACGTTCCGATTGAGTATAATCAATGAATATCAATAATTGATTATTATTTGCATATGAACTTACTAAGCATTATTGCTTACTCCTTTTCCTTTCCCATCTCTGATAGATTAGCGTAACTAGCTCGGGTTGGAGATCGCTGGAGATGTTTTCATACTATCGAGCAGACACTTGGTATGAGGTTTCAAGTCCTTATGAGTTATGGCATGTATAGCGATCTTTTTACAGCTGATTAAGTCATAGTTGATATGGCCAAATGTGTTGGCCTAAGAGTGTTTATGGTTTGTTTGTGTATAGCAATAGAGGATGGCTTAAATTGTTTGTAATTATATAATAAATACTTCTCCCTCGTGTATGGGATGAAGACTTCATTTTATAGTTTAAATGCGATAATTCAAAAGTTATAATTGATGATATGTGAAGTTTATGTGATGGTGTATGCATGTATGCAAGTGTGGGTGGCTAAATGGCTTGGAAAATAGCCTTGAATTGGTCCACACTGGTAGACACACGAGTGTATGTCTAGGCCATGTGAGACACACGGTCAGTCCCATGGGTGTGTGACTTGGTCGTGTGTCCCCTGCATGTTAGTGTTGTAAGTCAGTGTCGACCACAGGCTAGCCACACGGGCGTGTGCCTAGGCCATGTGACCCTTATGAGGCTGTTGACGTCAGAAATAGAATACCTAAGTTTTTAAAAAAGAGCAAGGACACCGGCTCATCTAGGCCATGTGGAGCACACGGGCGTGTGTCCGGCCGTGTGAAAATCCCTGTAGGTTTGAAATGAAAATAAATCCCACAATGGGTAGGGGCATGGGCGTGTGTGACCACACAGCCTACCCACACGGGCGTGTCCCATTTCATACGGGTGTATGGCCTCTGTTTAGGTGAAAATTTTCTGAGTGTTTGAAAAGTTTCGATTTGGTTCCACGACATCCCGAGTGGGTGTAAAGGGTCTCATTGACCCATAATAGGGACATTACGATGATGAATGAAAAGTTTTTAATTACAAAGAAGTTTTATAGCCTAAAGTGGAATGACCAAACTAGTCAAGTCTGGTAATGCCTCGTGCTCGATTCCGGCATAGAATCTGGGTAAGAGGCGTTACATTTAGTGGTATCAGAGCTATGGTTTAGTCGATTCACGGACTAACCTAGCGTGAGTAAGAGTCTAGCTATACATGCCATATGTGGACCGTGATAGTGTGATATCTCCCGGCTCTAACGAAATTGTTTGGTTAAGACACAGATGATTCATTACCAAGCTAATTCCAATAATGTTGTAAGTGATAATAAGGCAATTGAAATGTGCTTGTGCATTGACGAAATTCGGAGAGGTATGAATAGAAGTTTATAACATGTGTATGGTAAGGTATGAAATGATATAATTCTAAGTTGAGGAATGAAATGAGAGTTATAAAGTGATAAGCTTATCTATGTTTGTTCGATATGCATACGGTGTTATATACTCAACCTATTGGGTTGAGTGAATATGGTGAGTAAACTTACCCAATGAACGGGATATGTGTGTATGTACAACTAATCGAATGATGTATGATCAATATGTCCACATAGTTGAATCTTATGTGCGACTATTAAGTAGAGGATGTATAATGTTTTGTTTTATGACTCTGTTATGAAGCCACACATATTATAGTGTGGGGGTTAAACTGGGAAGTTTGATTAAGTAGAATGCAGGAGATAAGTACAGTCATTCAATGATAAATTGATGAATAAGACCATGGTTGGACCATAGCAATAAGACCATGTTTGGGACATGGCATTGGCAACAATTCATGATCCCGTGTAAGACCATATTTGGGATATGGCGCCAGCATCAAATAGCGATCCCATGTGAGACCACGTCTGGGACCTGACCTCGGTACGAAATCGTGTAAGACCATGTCTAGAGCATGGTATCGACGTACGATCTCGTGTAAGACCATATCTGGGATATGGCGCCGACATCGATATGAGATTTTGTGCAAGACCATATCTAAGATATAGTATCGGAATCGACATGAGTTTCTATGTAAGATCGTATCTGGGATATGGCATTCGTATTGATATGAAATTTCGTGTAAGACCATAGCGAGGCTATGGCATCGTGACGACATGTAAGAGTATAACTGGGCTATGATGTTATGATACGAGTAAGACCATAATTGGATTATGGTAATCTAGTAAATGACGTACTCAAACCTGTAACACATTCTCTAATTCGAGAAATGATGATAAGAGAAATCAGAGTTCAGTGTTGAGTACTTGAATAGATATTAATATGGAGTTTGTGTTAGTAAAATCCCCGTTTGAAAATTGTGGGTGATAGAAATATTTGTAACATGAGTAAGTGTGGAAACTCGCTTGGAGTGAGTTGTGTGACTATGATGATATTTCATTAATGATGAATGTTAAATCATGTGTATGTAGTCACGAGAGTCAAGTTAAGGGCTCTACGACCTCACCCCCTTACCACTGTTGAATTATGATGAGATGTTTATGAGAGTCAAGTTGAGTAAGTTCATGAGTATGGAATGAAAGAGTTTAGTGGCGAAACAATTCGTAATGTATATAGAGATAAAGATAGTCAAAAGGTGAAAACAGTTTTAAAAAGAATATCTGAATGCTTTGAAGTTTGTACTGATTATGCAATGTTACGAGCAAAGGGAAAGTTAGCCTAAGCTATTTGATTCAATTGAGTAGGAAGCCTAAGGTATATACTTATCGAGATTTTCCTAAATTGATGTTCAGTAATGAAAGGAATAGTCAATGAGTTTTTGATAACGGAAATGGTTAGAGAAACAATATTCGAAATGCGAAAATGTTTGATCATGACAACCATTGTTGTATGGGTTATAATGATCTCTTTGAGTATTATGTATTAATATCTGTTTCCCTTCAGGGGTGATGTAACATCCTGGAAAGGGCCTATGCATTTTCGATTTAGTTGTACGAAGTGACATGTTTTATGTACTAAGAATAAATTTTGAATATTATTGGAAACCCGAAAATGAATGAAAATGAGTTAGAAATGAACATTTTTGGAAACCTGAAAATGTATGGAAATGTTAAGTTAAAAATGGAAGGTGAACATTTTTGGAAACTAGGAAAAGTAAGGAAATGATTTGGAAATGATTCAAAAATGGAAAGTGAACATTTCTGGAAACTTGGAAATGTAAGGAAATGTCAAGTTTAAAGAGCCGAACGAAAATTTTAGGAAACTTAGAAATGACTTAGAAATGTCGAATTTTAAAGTTGAAAAGAGGAAACTGAGGCAAGGTGGCCTTAAAAGAAAAAGTATGTGAAATTTGACACACAAACAGGCTTGGAAAAGTGGCCTGAAGATGTCACTTAGGGCCTATGGAAATGGCGCCACATGCAAGGTGTTGGGCCTGAGTTCGAGTCACAAGGGAAGCAAATAAAAGAAGTTTTATTTTTGCTTCCAGGCTTTGTAGGTGGACGGCACAAGCTTTCTAGAAAGGAGGACTTTTATTCTCTTTAAAATACTGGTTAATTAAGGGGATAAATAAGGATTTAATTTGGAGAGATAATTAAAGGATTATTCTTTTAATTATTTTAAATTAAGGGATAAAGTTATCACAAAGGAAGAGTGGTGGCCAAGTAGGGGACTCTAGCCTAGTAATTTCGGTTAAGGAAGGAAAAGAAGGGCTATTCTTTTATCTTTTCTAAGTGTTTGCTGAAAATCCCCTAGCCAACTCTCTCTCTGCCGAATTTCTCTTGGCCAAGTAGCCTCTCTTTCATCAATTTTTTTCCTCTCCAAAATCCTTCTTTTCTTCTTCTTCTCTTCTCTTCTCTCTCTTGTCATCAAAAAAACTTTCTGATCCTCGCCTAAGTCTCCATAGCCAATCTTTGTGGCTTCAAACAAGGGTGCCGTCATTTGATCGTGGTGTTAAGGTAAGAACAATGGATTTTTGTTATTCAATCTCTTTTAATAAAGATCTAGGAACTGATTCTCTTGTTGTTTCTTTGACCGAAATATTAAGGAGAAATTTTGGGATCTTTGCTAGTGTCGACTCTTAAGGAAGATAGTTCGAGATCTAGCCAACCAAGGTAAGTGTACAATCGGCCAAGGGCTATATAAAGGTGATTTAAATGTTAGAAGTGGATCTAACAGATATCATGTAGGTTTCAACATCTCCATAGCCAAGGGATACTTTTCGGGATTTGAAATCACAAGGTATGTGTTTAAGACATTCGGCCAAGGACTATTTTAAATGTTTGGATTTATTATCAGAAGCCGAAAACTAACCCGTGGAGTAATATAGTGTTTAGCCGATTTCAAAAGGAGGAATACAAAGTTCCTACATTTGATTCTTAATTCAATTCAGCTACAAGGTAAGTTTTAGTAATACTAATCCTATTAGGATTTGGATTAATGGCCGAATGGTTTTTATTAAATAGTAAGTGATTAATTTATGTAGGACTTGAGATCTAAATTTGTAAAACAGTTTTGTTTGGGATTTCAAGGACTTCGTTGTTTAATCGTGTCAGTGTGTACACTACACCAATCTTGATAGATTCATGGCTTTAACTTAATATATGTTTTAATCTGAAAATATAAGAATATGGCTAAGGTACCGTGTTACAGTTTAAAGTACTCAGGTACGTATCCTACTTCTACTAGGATTACGAAATATGTTATATTTAACATGTGAAAAGTGATATGAATGTGAATTTAAGCATGATATGTATAATATGAATAATATGGGGCATCCGGGTTATATGAAAAAGGGGAAGTGAATGTGATGACTTCGGTCACACTATCTGAATGTGGTGACTTCGGTCACATTATCTGAATGTGGTAACTTCGGTTACATTATCTGAATGTGGTGTCTCATGACACAATTATCTGGTGGCTATGCCACAAATTTTATATGGGCGATGAGCACGTCGATCGCAAATGATCGCCTTCGATGGTGTGTAGCGAATGGAGGGTCGACTTAGTAGTCCCCACGGTGTGCAGGTTGGTACGGGGATGTGTAGCGGATGGCATCTAGGTTTTGGTTATGGGTTGCATCATTATTTTATCTGTATATGAATGTGCATGTGATATGTTATGGTATGCCTGATCTATTAAATTTTAGTGTTGTGTACACATTGAGTCTCATTGACTCACCCGCGTTGTGGGAACATGTTTCGAGTGATGAGCGAAGTGATGGACCGGGACGGCAGAGAACTTGTGGTGGCCATGCTCACTAGAAGTTTTATTCATTATGGACAATTTATTTTATCTAAGTACTTAAGAGTTCTATTTTGGGTTTTTACTTGATGTAATAAGGCCATAGTTGAATTTTCCTTATTTTTATATTCAATTATTATGTTTACGAATTATTATCAATCAAAGTTTGGGTAAATTTATTTTTAAAACAAACCCTAATTGTTTTGTCACCTTAATTAAATGGAATTCAATATAAGATAACTTGGTTTTCAACACAAGCCCAACCCAAAACGATATTTTTCTTAAAATCGCACAAGTTTTTCCCAAGAAACAAACGAACTTTGAATCGGTTTGCTTGAGGAACATACTAGATTCGGTCCAAGCTCGTGGGCCGGGTGTGGGGTGTTTCAGTTTGGTATCAGAGCCCAGTTTTAAACTCTCGGCCTGTGGGCTAAGGCCCAAAACATTTTCAAATCGAGCCAAGTAAGTTTTTTTAAAGTATTTTATGAAATAAGCAGGTTTTTGGCATGGCACCTAAGTCTCCGACCCGCAGTCCATCAGGTAAGTACCCCTAACCATTTGTATGATTATGTGATTTATGAATTGTGGAAGGATAGAAAAGGTATGGAATGGAACGCAGAATAGTATGATAGGAACTAGAACCCTAGGACTAGTCTACTCAAACACAAACGCATAAGACTTAATGCACTTAACAAACCTATGGCTAAGTCACCGAAAGTTAGGTGTGGGTAACCCCCATGACGTATGTCCAGGATTGGATCCTAAGAGCACAGTATTTAAGCAGTCCTAGTGACTCACCTCCTCTTCGCAGGAATCCCACCTGGTGCTTAGCTTCGGTTCACCCTAACCCAAAGGGCTCAATAGGTGTGGCAACCTCTGTGCGCATGTCTAAGAATGGTTTCGGTGGGAGCTTGGTATTTAAGCAGTCCTAGTGACTCACCTCCTCTTCGCAGGAATCCTGCCTGGTGCGTAGCTTTGGTTCACCCTGACCAAGAGGACTCGGTCATAGGCTAAACACAATAACTAAAACCCGAAAGGGAACTATCCGTGTTTTTATAAAAACAATAAAACCCTAGTTTCAAAACTCTTAAAATTTTCTTTTAAATTTGTGAAAACCATCTTTACAAAATTTTTCGAAAGATTTCCGATTTATGAAATTACAAAAATACCCCTAGTGGTAAATTACAAAAATGCCCTTGATTTATGAGATTTCCAAAATACCCATAGTTTTAAACTTCATTATTTTATAAATGTTCAAAAACCCTAATTTGCAAAATATCAAAATACCTTAATTTTGGAAAATTACAAAATTGCCCCTAACTTACAAAATTACCAAAATAACCCTGATTTCCAAAATTTTTGCAACATCACTGTTTTGGAAAGTACAATTCTCAAAAAGAACCCTCAAAGTTTTGCAACTTTTAAAACACCCCTGATTTATTAGATTTTACGAATTTATCCCGGTTTGTGAAAAATTACCGAAATACTCCCGGATTTCGAATTTTCTAAAATACCCTAGAAATTTAAAATTTCCAAAATACTTTTTGACAAAATCACCAAGAAACTTTTTCTTTTGAAAAATTACGAAAATACCCCTGTAGGACAAAATTACGAAAATACCCCTAGGTAGTGGAGAAACAACAACAATGAAAACTACAACGTTTCTCCAATGAACGAAAGTTCATAATTGGTTGATGGATGTATGAATGAATGAAAAGATCGTGTGTGCATGTATGAATACGAAAGAACCACTCCTAAAACTCTTTTCATAAAACTCCTTCATGGGTAATCAAGTGAAACAAAGACTAATTCATAAAACTTCTTAATCGATCACGACGTTAGAAATGAGCTCTAGAGGACGTGGTCGCCGAGGACGCCAGAGAGGCGGGATGATCGTGTTAGAACCCGTTAGATCGGGTCAAGGGTCCGACAATGAGATACCATCGCCACCACCACCACCCCTGTTGTGGGTGTTGAGCAGCAAGCTCAAACAGGAGAAGATGCTGTATCGCAGACTGTGCTGCGAGTTTTGGAATTGGTGGTTGGTGCAGGAGGAAATTCAGGAAATTGTAAGTCTGTGCCTGAACGACTCCGAGCTAATGGAGCCGAAATGTTTCATGGAGTATCGGGTGTGGCACCCAGTATAGCTGAGTACTAGTTGGAAGCAACGGAGCGCATCATGGATGAGCTTGATTTGACCCCTGAGGAGAAGTTAAAAGGAATGGTGGCACTATTACGCGACGAAGCGTACCAATGGTGGTTAACTGTTTGGGATGGTGCCACAGCTGAGGATCTGACCTGGAAGTATGTTAAGGAAGCGTATCAGAAGAAATATATTGGAACCAGGTATACAAATAAGCAAAGGAAAGCTTTTCTGGGGCTGGTTTAAGGAAACAAGTCCGTTGCGGAATATGAAGCTGAATTTTTAAGGTTTAGCCGGTATGCTCGAGGAGTAGTGGCAACTGAGCATGAGCGCTGTGTCCATTTTGAGGACGGACTAAGGGATGATTTGAGATTGTTGATAGCACCGCATCAAGAGCGGGAGTTTTCTGCTTTAGTAGAAAAGGCCAAGGTGGCCGAGGGAATTAAGGATGCTACAAAGCAGACTATGGATTGGAATAGGCCCAAAAGAGGTTTTGGATCGTCTGGAAAGGTTCAAAAGAGGCCTAAAGTTGATGGGCACAAGGTCGACAAGCCCGTGCACAGATGGCGATATCTTCCTTGTGAGCATTGTGGGAAGAAGCACTTAGGGGAGTGCTGGAAAAAGATGGAAGGATGTTTTAGGTGTGGGTCCAAGGACCATATGCTCAAGGATTGTCCTAAGAAACCAGATGAAAGTCGACCAAAGACTCGTAAATGTTAGTCGCCGGGTAGAGGAGGACAACAAATTTCAACGAGGTCGTGGTTTGAATAACAGAGGTAATGGTGCTGGCAGAGGACGTGGAACACAGGGCAGAGGTGCTGCTAATGCTGAGGCAAGGCAACCGGGTTTGGTTTATGCGGTTCACCGGAGGGAAGATGGAGATGCGCTTGATGTTAAAATCGGTACGCTCTTTATTTATGGCAAGCCCTATTTTGCTCTAATTGATGTGGGCTCGACCCATTCCTATGTTGCATGTAGTGTAGTGGAAACACTAGGCTTAGGCTTTGAACTTTCTGATAGGCAGATGACTGTAGTAAGCCCATTAGGCCCAACTGTAGTGGTGGATAAGATCTTTCGGAGTGTACCCCTAGAGATGCAGGGAGTGAACTTTCGGGCTGACTTAATGGAACTACCCTTTGGGGAGTTTGAACTTATACTTGGAATGGACTGGCTAGTAGAGCACCGGGCCATGTTGGATTGTGCGGCTAAACGAATGGAACTAAGGACCCCAGAGGATGAAGTAGTAGTAATGATCGGAGAAAGAAGAAACTACCTATCTAACATAGTTTCGGCGTTAAAGGCTGAGAAAATGGTTAGGAAGGGGTGCAAGGCATTTTTAGTCTTCGTAAGTGCGTTGGGTGGAAAGGAAGAAGGTGTTAGTGGGGTTAGAACGATAAAGGACTTTGAAGACGTACTTTCGGAGGAGTTACCAGGAATACCCCCAGATAGGGAGGTGGAATTTGGAATAGACTTGCTGCCGGGAACAGCTCCTGTGTCAATCGCTCCATATCTAATGGCACCAAAGGAGTTGGTTGAGCTCAAGGCTCAAATTCAAGAATTGCTGGATCATGGGTTTATTCGACTGAGTGTGTCTCCATGGGGAGCACCGGTCCTGTTTGTAAAGAAGAAGGACGGGACTATGCGTATGTGCATAGATTACCGTCAGTTGAATAAGCTGACCATTAAGAACAAGTATCCTTTGCCAAGGATCGATGACTTGTTCGATCAGCTGAAGAGGGCCGCAGTGTTTTCAAAGATAGACTTGAGGTCGGGATATCATCAGTTGAAGGTGAAGGAGGCAGATATCCATAAGACCGCTTTTAGGACAAGATACGACCATTTTGAGTTTGTGGTGATGCCGTTTGGGTTAACGAACGCTCCAGCCGCATTCATGGATATGATAAACTGAGTTTTCCAACCCTACTCGGATAGGTTTGTCGTTGTATTCATCGACGATATCTTGGTGTACTCCAAGTCTGAAGAAGAGCATAATGAACACCTACGGGTTGTGTTGGAAGTATTAAGGGGGAAGAAGCTCTATGCCAAATTCAGCAAGTATGAATTTTGGCTTAAGGAGGTGGCATTCTTAAGACATGTAGTATCCACAGAAGGTATAAGGGTGGATCCTAGGAAGATCGAAGCAGTGTTGGATTGGAAACCACCTAGATCCGTGGCTGAGATCCAAAGTTTCTTAGGTTTGGCAGGCTATTACAGAAGGTTCGTGGAAGGGTTCTCGTCAATAGCCGCGCCTTTGACAAAGTTGATAAGGAAGGAAGTACCCTTTGAGTGGACTGATAAGCAACAGAAGAGCTTTGAAAAGCTTAAGAAGGTGTTGACGGAGGCTCCAGTGTTAATTCAACCGGAGGCAGGAAAGGATTTTGTGGTATACTATGACGCTTCGTACACGGGATTAGGCTGTGTGCTAATGCAAGAAGGAAAAGTGGTCGCTTATGCGTCTCGGCAGTTAAGGCCGTATGAGGTTAATTACCCAACCCATGACTTAGAATTGGCAGCAGTAGTTTTCGCCCTTAAGGTGTGGAGGCAATATCTCTATGGAGAAAGGTCAATGATCTACATAGACCACAAGAGCCTTAAGTATCTGTTGACTCAGAAGGAGTTGAACTTGAGGCGTGAAGGTGGGTGGAGTTATTGAAGGATTATGATTGCTCGATAGAGTACCACCCGCAAGGCAAATGTAGTGGTGATGCCCTAAGTCGGAAGGTTGTGTCGATCTAAGGGCTATGTTCGCTCACTTAAGTTTATATGATGACGGGCTTTGTTGGTAGAATTACAAGTCAAGCCCACATGGTGAATGAGGTGAAAAGGACGAGCTATTGATATAAGGACCTAAGTGCTAAGTTACAGCAAGTACAGAACGAAGAGTTAGTGGATTATGGCATTAATGATGAAGGAGTATTGTGCTACAAAGGAAAGGTTTGTATGCCGAGGAACGAGGAGTTAAGACAAAGGATTCTTTGGGAGGCGCATAGTAGCCCTTATGCTATGCATCCCGGAGGCACTAAGTTGTATAGGGATCTAAAGGAACAATTTTGGTGGCCTGATCTTAAACGGGAAGTTACTGAATTCGTGGGAAAATGTCTGACGTGTCAGCAAGTTAAGGCTGAACACCAAGTTCCATCAGGATTGCTTCAACCCATCGAGATTCTGCAGTGGAAGTGGAAGAGAATTACCATGGACTTCGTTAGTGGGTTTCCCCTTACACCTACTAAGAAGGACTTGGTATGGGTAATAGTGGACCATTTGACCAAGTCCGCGCACTTCATCCCGGTAAAAGTTGACTATTCTCTTCAAAAGTTGGCCAAATTATACATAGCAGAAATTGTGAGGTTACACAAAGTGCCGGTGTCAATCATTTCGAATAGAAACCCCAGATTTACGTCTCGGTTTTGGAGAGCACTTCATCAAGCTTTAGGCACTAAGTTAGACTTCACTACGACTTTTCATCCACAACCAGACGGGCAGTCTGAACGGGTTATACAAGTGTTGGAGGATATGTTGAGAGGCTGTGTGATGGATTTCCGAGGAAGTTGGGAAGACTACTTGCCTTTAGCAGAGTTCGCCTACAACAACAGCTATCAGGCTAGCATTCGGATGGCACCATATGAAGCGTAGTATGGTCGGAAGTGTCGAACTCCTACTTGTTGGACTGAGTTAGGAGAGCGTCGAGTTCTGGGTCCAGAGTTAGTAGCAGAAACTGAAGAGAAGGTTGAGATAATTCGGGCACGGTTAAAGGAAGCCTCTGATAGGCAGAAGTTGTATGCAGACCTTAACGGAAGGATATAGAGTTTGAAGTGGGAGACCAAGTGTTTCTGAAGGTCTCGCCTTGGAAGAAGGTGATGAGGTTTGGTCGCAAAGGGAAGTTAAGCCCAAGGTTTATAGGGCCCTATCGAGTACTGAAGCGAGTTGGACCAGTGGCATACCAATTGGAGTTGCCACCAGAGTTGTAGCAAATGCACGACGTATTCCATCTATCCATGCTACGTCGTTACCGATCGGATCCATCTCATGTGGTACCAGTTGAAAAAGTGGAGCTAAGGCCGGACTTATCCTACGAGGAGGAGCCGATTCAGATATTGGAACGTGATGTAAAAGTGTTACGGAGGAAGTTAGTTCCCCTAGTCAAAGTATTATGGCGTAATCATGGATCGGAAGAAGCTTCGTGGGAGCCAGAAGAGGCAATGCGATAGCAATACCCTCAATTGTTTTAGATAGGAAATTTCGAGGACGAAATTATTTTTAAGGGGGGTAGAACTGTAACATCCTGGAAAGGGCCTATGCACTTTCGGTTTAGTTGTACGAAGTGACATGTTTTATGTACTAAGAATAAATTTTGAATATTTTTGGAAACCCGAAAATGAATGAAAATGAGTTAGAAATGAACATTTTTGGAAACCTGAAAATGTATGGAAAATGTAAAGTTTAAAAATAGAAGGTGAACATTTTTGGAAACTAGGAAAAGTAAGGAAATGATTTGGAAATGATTCAAAAATGGAAAGTGAACATTTCTGGAAACTTGGAAATGTAAGGAAATGTCAAGTTTAAAGAGCCGAACGAAAATTTTAGGAAACTTAGAAATGACTTAGAAATGTCGATTTTTAAAGTTGAAAAGAAGAAACTGAGGCAAGGTGGCCTTAAAAGAAAAAGTATGTGAAATTTGACACACAGACAGGCTTGGAAAAGTGGCCTGAAGATGTCACTTAGGGCCTATGGAAATGGCGCCACATGCAAGGTGTTGGGCCTGAGTTCGAGTCACAAGGGAAGCAAATAAAAGAAGTTTTATTTTTGCTTCCAGAAGCCAGAGGTGGACGGCACAAGCTTTCTAGAAAGGAGGACTTTTATTCTCTTTAAAATACGGCTAATTAAGGGGATAAATAAGGATTTAATTTGGAGAGATAATTAAAGGATTATTCTTTTAATTATTTTAAATTAAGGGATAAAGTTATCACAAAGGAAAAGTGATGGCCAAGTAGGCGACTCTTTCGGCTAAGGAAGGAAAAGAAAGGCTATTCTTTCATCTTTTCTAAGTGTTTGCCGAAAATCCCCTAGCCAACTCTCTCTCTGCCGAATTTCTCTTGGCCAAGTAGCCTCTCTTTCATCAATTCTTTTCCTCTCCAAAATCCTTCTTTTCTTCTTCTCTTCTTTTCTCTTCTACTGCCATAGTCGATACCTTTCTAATCCCTGTCTAAGTCTCCATAGCCGAATCTTTGTGGCTTCAAACAAGGGTGCCATCGACTGTGGTGTTAAGGTAAGAACAATGGATTTTTGTTATTCAATCTCTTTTAATCAAGATCTAGGAACTGATTCTCTTGTTGTTTCTTTGACCGAAATATTAAGGAGAAATTTTGGGATCTTTACTAGTGTCGACTCTTAAGGTAGATAGTTCGAGATCCAAGGGCTATAGAAAGGTGATTTAAATGTTAGAAGTGGATCTAACAGATATCATGTAGGTTTCAACATCTCCATAGCCAAGGGATACTTTTCGGGATTTGAAATCACAAGGTATGTGTTTAAGACATTCGGCCAAGGCCTATTTTAAATGTTTGGATTTACTATCGGGTTTCGAAAACTAACCCGTGGAGTAATATAGTGTTTAGCCAGTTTCAAAAGGGAGGAATACAAAGTTCCGGCATTTGATTCTTAATTCAATTCAGCTACAAGGTAAGTTTTAGTAATACTAATCCTATTAGGATTTGGATTAATGGCCGAATGGTTTTTATTAAATAATAAGTGATTAATTTATGTAGGACTTGAGATCTAAATTTGTAAAACAGTTTTGATTGGGATTTCAAGGACTTCATTAAGCGAATCAGGTGTGTACCCTACACCAATCTTGATAGATTCATGGCTTTAACTTAATATATGTTTTAATCTGAAAATATAAGAATATGGCTAAGGTACCGTGTTACGGTATAAAGTACTCAGGTACGTATCCTACTTCTACTAGGATTACGAAATATGTTATATTTAACATGTGAAAAGTGATATGAATGTGAATTTAAGCATGATATGTATAATATGAATAATATGGGGCATCCGGGTTATATGAAAAAGGGGAAGTGAATGTGATGACTTCAGTCACACTATCTGAATGTGGTGACTTCGGTCACATTATCTAAATGTGGTAACTTCGGTTACATTATCTGAATGTGGTGTCTCATGACACAATTATCTGGTGGCTATGCCACAAATTTTATATGGGCGATGAGCACGTCGACTGCAGCGACTGCCTTCGATGGTGTGTAGCAGATGGAGGGTCGACTTAATAGTCCCCACGGTGTGCATGTTGATACGGGGATGTGTAGCGGATGGCATCTAGGAATTGGGTATGGGTTGCATCATTATTTTATCTGTATATGAATGTGCATGTGATACGTTATGGTATGCCTGATCTATTAAATTTTAGTGTTGTGTACACATTGAGTCTCATTGACTCACCCCGCTGTGGGAACATGTTTCGTGATGAGCAAAGATGATGGACCTGACTACAGAACTTGTGGTGGCCATGCTCAGCTAGAAGTTTTATTCATTATGGACAATTTATTTTATCTAAGTACTTAAGAGTTCTATTTTGGGTTTTTACTTGATGTAATAAGGCCATAGTTGAATTTTCCTTATTTTTATTTTCAATTATTATGTTTACGAATTATTATCAATCAAAGTTTGGGTAAATTTATTTTTAAAACAAACCCTAATTGTTTTGTCACCTTAATTGAATGGAATTCAATATAAGATAACTTGGTTTTCAACACAAGCCCAACCTAAAACGATATTTTTCTTAAAATCGCACAAGTTTTTCCCAAGAAACAAACGAACTTTGAATCAGTTTGCTTGAGGAACATACCAGATTCGGTCTAGGCTCGTGGGCCGGGTGTGGGGTGTTTCAAGTGATGTGGTTGTTCTTTTCTTGAAATTGTGATCGTGTGAGAATGTTAGCTGATTGTAAAATCAGACAAAATGGTTGTCAATTTGGTTAATTGAAATTGACATTCCTTTATCTCTTTGTAACCTTATTCTGGTACTTTGAGGAGGAAGTTGGTGATGAAACTTTATGTGAGATTTCTCTTATATTTCCGCTGATCATGATTATCTTTAAAGTGTGTGTTCTTTGAGTTGTGATAGTTATATCTCCTATGATTGCACTTTTGAGTTGATCATAGAAAGGTGATAATTCTAGTATAAGAAGTGAAATAACAAGTTTCATGTTGTACGATGGGTTTTCGGGTAAGCTGAATAGAGTTAATGTATTCGATTGAGATGTCCCTGCTATCTTGAGATAAGACGATAGGGAAGGTTTTAGATTAGCATATTAAGAGAAACTCAAACGAGTGTGTGTTCAAAATGTATTCTCAGTGTGAAGAAAAGAGTAGATTGATGTATGGAGATATGATTCGAGTTATGTGTATATTCACGCATGAATTGACAATGAGGATAAAATTTTATGAGTACATGAGTAGGGAGCATGATATAGAAGTATGCTCATTTAAATTTTTACCGGGATGGTAAAGTTGAAAGCCATTAAAGGTACTATTGTAAAATCCCAGTTTAGGGCCTAGTTGGAATAGTGGTGCGAGACCGTAAATCCGAGGGTTATGAATGAGTTTTTGAGGTTTATGCCATGTATGCATGCTAGTGTGAAAGTTTCATGAAGTAATTTTGTGAAATTACGGTTGAATTGTTCAAAAGGACTAAATTGCAAAAGTTGCAAAATGTGAGATTCTAGAAGCTATTTGTGTGAAATTGCTTTAGAATATATATTAGAGGTCCTTAAATAGCAATTTTTCTAATTTTTTATTTTTGGACAAAATTGGGCATGGATGAGTTAAAATAGGAAGTTTATCAAAAATGGCACTTTGGTCATTTACCAATTAAATGATTAAAATGGGAGAAAAGATGACAAAATTCATTCATCTTCTTCTCCAAAGCTGCCGAAAATTGAGAGAGCCATTGTTAGGGTTCTTCAAATTTTTCAAGCTTGCTATTAAATGCATTCAATCCCCGTTTTTAATATTCTTCGTATTTTTGAAGTCCTAGTAGCACGAGTAAGCTATTTTTAGCTATTTGATGAGCTATGATGGTTGTTCAAAAATGTACCCATGTATGACATGCATGTATTTTGATGTTTTATGGAAGATTATGAAAGCTTGATGTAGTAGAAACATCTTTTGCTAAGTGATTTTCCATGAAAATGCATGTAGGGACTAGTTTGTAAAAGTCTTGAGTTTAGTCATACATGTGTAATTTAGTGAGAATTGATGATAGCTTTAGTTGAGTAAGTGATTCGGCTAAGCATGAAAGGCTAGAAAGTTGAATAAAAATCACTTTATGAGCCTTGGGCAAAAGTGTAATTATGAGAAAGATTAGGGGCAAAAGAGTAATTTTGTCAAAGTATGAGATAAGTTTCAATTTAGTCAATGTATGTATTGAATAAGCTGATTTATTCATTGTAGATCAAGAAAGACAAAGTCCAGATCTAAACCGAGACAAGAGCAAGGTGGTGGACTAAATTGCACGTTTCTATACTTTTGAGTATCGAGGTAAGTCTATGCATAAACAATGCATTCATACTTACAATTTGTTAATGCTAGCTAGTGTGTAGCATGATTGAGAATGATTGAAAACCTATGTGGGATGAATGTGGTAGAATTTGTGAATGGATGTATGGTTAAGTAAGTAGGTATGTGAATATGTAGTAAGAATGCTAAATGGAGGGCTAAGTGTGATACCATCCTAATGCTTCGATCTTGTGTATTACAGCTTAAAGGTTCTTGGCGAGGGGAACTTGAGGATAAATCGATTTATGATTTTGAAGAGTTGGTGGAAACGTTTTAGGAGTGTTGAAAGCAACTTCTCATGGTAAGATTTTCGGGGACGAAAATCCCTAAGGGCGAGAATTGTAACAGCCTGATTTAAGGGCTATTCAGAACAGTGATCTCGGGATCACTAATTCAAGGATAGAGAAAATTATTTTCATGTTATTTTATGTGTTATAACATGTTAATAAGGATGCATGGAAACTTTGGTGCTTTAATTTTAGCGATTTCAGGCTTAATCGCTAAAAAGGACTAAATCGCATTAAGTGTGAAAGTTCTATTATACAAGGTAGAGGTACCTAATAGCCATAGAGTGTTAAAGTGGATGTATTTAAAGTACAATTAGGACATTAATAAGAGGTTGGCCGACCATGTGGACAAGGAAGACAAGAGCATTTTATGTTTGGTCAATAGTTGGTGATGTTAGATGACAAAATGAATAAAATAGGATGAAATAAGCCAAGGCTATCATCTTTTCATTTTCTTTTCTTCTCCAACTGAAAATTTCAACCAAGGGAGGACTTCGAAAGCTTGAAAATTTTAGCAGCTCATTTTGTAACACCCCAAACTATGCCTAAACGTTATGACCGGATCTACCATGTCACATAAAAGGGTTGTTTAAAAGATACGCGTTCGTTAAAAACTTCTTATTCTCTTTGAAACTTCAAACTTTTTTGTTTGTGAAATTCAGATTTGCTTTAATTATTTTCTTGTAAAAATGTTATAATTATTTTTGAAAACTTTGTTTGTTATAGAAGTTTAATTACGAAATTGCGGAAACGTGATATTTTGAAAACTGATTATTATCATCTTAAGAAAACCAAGAGTTTAATCATTAATAGTTTAAAAATAACTGAAATGAAAGTTTAAAAGAAAAATAAAATACAATGGCCTTATTACATAATATTAAACCCAAATTAAATAATCGTAAATAAAACAAAACCGGATTTACTAATTTTCTTGAAAAGTACTACGATGTATGGCCACCGCGAATCCTCCGCAGCTCCAAATCCTCTAACGCTGGGGATTACTTGCAGGGTTAACATAAAGGGGGTGAGCTACGAGAACTCAGTGTCTAATCCCCTAAACAGACATTATCTGGGCCTGAGCCCTTACGATATCAAGCTGGGCCTAAGCCCTATAATCATGGTTATGCAATAATGAAATGCAACCCAACCCAATCCAACCAATCACACCCCCGTATAGACCAATCGTCACCGGTGGGGATCAAATCAACCCACCCCACCAATCACACCAATATTGCAGACAATCTACTAATCACGATATTTGTGGCTGAGCCACCAAAAATAATAGTATATATGTGGCATAGCCACCAAAAATATAATATGTGGCAGAGCCACCAAGCTACAGTTCCTCCGATCATCAAACCCAACCCATGCAACAAGTTATTGAATGCAATGTATCAACGTATAAAAATGTAACCAAAATCATATACACAATATTCAACCATATCTAAGGTATAACAGACATTTTCACCCATTAGGGGTATTTTGGTAATTTCGCAACTCAGGGGTATTTTGATAATTTCCCCAGGGGTATTTCAGTAATTTTGCAACCCAAGGTTATTTTGGTAATTTACCCTCCAGGGGTATTTCAATATTTTATCCTTCAAGGGTATTTCGATAATTTTGCAACCCAAGGGTATTTTGGTAATTTTGCAAACCAAGGGTATTTTGGTAATTTTTCAAATCGAGGGTATTTCGATAATTTCATAAATTTGGGTATTTCGATAATTTTGCAAATCAGGGGTCTATCGGTAATTTCACAAATGAGGGGTATTTCAGTAATATCACAAATCAAGGGTATGTCGGTAATTTTACAAACTGGGGGTACTTCAATAATTTTACAAACTGAGGGTTTTTTGGTAATTTTGTAAACCAAGGGTATTTCAACAATTTTGTAAACCAAGGGTATTCCAGTAATTTTGTAAACCGAGGTATTCTAAGCAGAGATAACAGACATTTTCACCCCTTAGGGGTATTTTGGTAATTTCGCAACCTAGGGGTATTTCTGTAATTTTGCAACCCAAGGGTATTTTGGTAATTTACCATCCAGGGGTATTTCAGTAATTTTGCAACCCAATGGTATTTTGGTAAATTATCTCTAGGGGTATTTCGAAAATTTTGCAACCCAAGGGTATTTTTGTAATTTCGCAAACCAAGGGATTTCAGTAATTCTTCAAACTGAGGTATTTCAGTAATTTCATAAATTAGGGTATTTCGATAATTTCACAAAATAGGGGTATTCCGGTAATTTCACAAATGTGGGGTATTTTAGAAATTTCAGAAATTAGGGGTATGTCGGTAATTTTACAAACCGGGGGTACTTCGGTAATTTTGCAAACTGAGGGTTTTGTGGTAATTTTGTAAACCAAAGGTATTTCAGTAATTTTGTAAACCAAGGGTATTCCAGTAATTTTGTAAACTGAGGTATTCTAAGTAGAGATAACGATGCGAATGGGCCTATGGCCCATTCTCGGCCCAAATAGGCCCACACGCTCATGTGGCCTATTTAGCCTAAATCTAGCCACAGATATGAGATTCACATAGAACAATTCACTATCTACTCCACAATCATACAAATTATTCCTATGGGCCCACGGCCCCACATGGCCCATTATGGCCCATTTCAGCCCAAATAGCCTAACCCACAAGAACACTCATGATGGCCTCAACTATCGCGTCGAAGCCCCCACACGTGCGCTCGCATGCTCATGTGGCTACCATTGCGGTGTGACCGGCATTTCGACATTTGCCGCTCTACAGCTAGAGTAGTGCGAAATACACACCTGATAGGAATCTGGAGTAGATCTGCGCTCCGAACACGCCTATGCCCAACTTGCGTTAGTGCCGTTCTCATGTCCTCAAAAATTTTAAACGCTCCTCTAGTCATGGCCCAATAAGGCCAATTCTACTATGCCCAAATTTGGGGTGTTACAAATCTACCCCCTTTAAGAAATTTCGTCCTCGAAATTTCCAACTATCTATCAGTCATTAACACAGATTACTCTACCGCGCTACCGCTGCGCACTCTAATCCAAATAACACTACAACAATTCTAACTTAATCTTGAAACCTCTGGCACACAATCAACCATCTAACCATAGAAACAAACAAATATTTATCACACATGCATACAATTTCTATATTCAAACATCACGTCCAAACAAAATGCACACAAAATAAATACAAAATATACAGTCATTTCAGCATATAATGAAGTATAGTGTCAGGAAACTAACGGATTTGGTGTCGGAGACTCCGTGTGGCATACTTCTAGTAACGCTATATATTTTTTCAACCACATTTCAAACAGATGTGGAAAAATTTCAAACCCACTCCACAACCGAGTTTTGCAATCGAGCTCTGATACCATAAAATGTAACACCCCAAACCCGGCCTAAACGTTATGAGCAGATCTAGCATGTCACATAAAAGGGTTGTTTAAAAGCTACGCGTTCGTTAAAAACTTCGTATTCTTTTTTAAACTTCGAACTTTGCTGTTTGTGAAATTCAGATTTGCTTTAATTGTTTTCTCGTAAAAAAGTTATAATTATTTTCGAAAACTTTGTTTGTTATTGAAGTTTAATTACGAAATTGCAGAAACGTGATATTTTGAAAAATGATTGTTGTCATATTAAGAAAACCCAGAGTTTAATCATTAATAGTTTAAAAATAGCTGAAATGAAAGTTTAAAAGAAAAATAAAATCCAATGGCCTTATTACATAATATTAAACCCAAATTAAATAATCATAAATAAAGTAAAACCGGATTTACTAATTTTCATGAAAAGTACTACGATGTATGGTCGCCACCGAATCCTCCGCAGCTCCAAATCCTCTAACGCTGGGGATTACCTGCTGGGTTAAGATAAATGGGGGTGAGTTACGA
Source organism: Gossypium bickii (assembly GCA_025503065.1). NCBI lineage: Eukaryota > Viridiplantae > Streptophyta > Magnoliopsida > Malvales > Malvaceae > Gossypium > Gossypium bickii. Next base: position 32,171,758 of record CP106712.1, read on the forward strand.
GAACTCAGTGTCTAATCCCCTAAATAGACATTATCTGAGCCTGAGCCCTTACGGTATCAAGCTGGGCCTAAGCTCTATAATCATGGTTATGCAATAATGAAATGCAACCCAACCCAATCCAACCAATCACACCCCCGTGTAAACCAATCGTCACCGGTGGGGATCAAGTCAACCCACCCCACCAATCACACCAATATTGCAGACAATCTGCTAATCACGATATTTGTGGCTGAGCCACCAAAAATAATAGTATATATGTGGCATAGCCACCAAAAATATAATATGTGGCAGAGCCACCAGGCTACACTTCCTCTGATCATCAAACCCAACCCATGCAACAAGTTATTGAATGCAATGTATCAACGTATAAAAATGTAACCAAAATCATATACACAATATTCAACCATATCTAAGGTATAACAGTCATTTTCACCCCTTAGGGGTATTTTGGTAATTTCGCAACCCAAGGGTATTTCTGTAATTTTTCTAAGGGTATTTCTATAATTTGTAAGCCAAAGGTATTTTGGTAATTTACCCTCCAGGGTTATTTCAATATTTTACCCTTCAGGGGTATTTCGGTAATTTCGCAACCCAAGGGTATTTTGGTAATTTACCCTATAGGGGTATTTCAGTAATTTTGCAACCCAAGGGTATTTTCGTAATTTCACAAACTAAGGGTATTTCGATAATTTTTCAAATCGAGGGTATTTCAGTAATTTCATAAATTTGGGTATTTCGATAATTTTTCAAATCAGGGGTCTGTCGGTAATTTCACAAATGAGTGGTATTTCAGTAATTTCACAAATCAGGGGTATGTCGGTAATTTTACAAACCGGGGGTACTTCGGTAATTTCAAAAACTGAGGGTTTTTTTGGTAATTTTGTAAACCAAGGGTATTTTAGTAATTTTGTAAACCAAGGGTATTCTAGTAATTTTATAAACTGAGGTATTCTAAGCAGAGATAACAAACATTTTCACCCCTTAGGGGTATTTTGGAAATTTTGCAACCCAAGGGTATTTCGGTAATTTTGCAACCCAAGGGTATTTTGGTAATTTACCCTCTAGGGGTATTTCGATAATTTTGCAACCCAATGGTATTTTGGTAAATTATCTCTAGGGGTATTTCGGTAATTTTGTAACCCATGGGTATTTTTGTTATTTCGCAAACCAATAGATTTCAGTAATTTTTAAAACTGGGGTATTTCGGTTATTTAATAAATTGGGGTATTTCGGTAATTTCACAAAAAAAGGTCTTTCGGTAATTTCACAAATTGGGGTATTTCAAAAATTTTAGAAATTAGGGGTATGTCGGTAATTTTACAAACCGGGGGTACTTCGTTAATTTCGCAAACTGAGGGTTTTATGGTAATTTTGTAAACCAAGGGTATTTTAGTAATTTTGTAAACCAAGGATATTCCAGTAATTTTGTAAACCGATGTATTCTAAGTAGAGATAACGATGCGCATGGGCCTATGGCCCTTTCTCGGCCCAAATGGGCCCACACGCTCATGTCGCCCATTTAGCCCAAATCTAGCCACAGGTATGAGATTCACATAGAACAATTCACTATCTATTCCACGATCATACAAATTATTCCTATGGGCCCACAGGCCCCACATGGCCCATTATGGCCCATTTCGACCCAAACAGCCTAACCCACAAGAACACTCATGATGGCCTCAACTATCGCGTCGAAGCCCCCATACGTGCGCTCGCACGCTCGTATGGCTACCACTGCCGTGTGACCGGCATTTCGACATTTGCCGCTCTACAGCTAGAGTAGTGCGAAATACACACCTAATAGGAATCTGGAGTAGATCCGTGCTCCGAACACGCCTATGCCCAACTTGCGTTAGTGCCGTTCTCATGTCCTCACAATTTTTAAACGCTCCTCTGGTCAAGGCCCAATAAGCCCAATTCTACTAGGCCCAATTTCGGGGTGTTACAAATCTACCCCCTTTAAGAAATTTCGTCCTCAAAATTTCCAACTATATATCAGTCATTAACACAGATTACTCTACCGCGCTACCGCTGCGCACTCTAATCTAAATAACACTACAACACCTCTAACTTAATCTTGAAACCTCTTACACACAATCAACCATCTAACCACAGAAACAAACAGATATTTATCACACATGCATACAATTTCTATATTCAAACATCACGTCCAAACAAAACGCACAAAAAATAAATACAAAAGATACAGTCATTTTAGCATATAACAAAGTATAGTGTCAGGAAACATACAGATTTGGTGCCGGAGACTCAGTGTGCCATACTTCCAGTAACGCTATATATTTTCTAAACCACATTTCAAACAGATTTGGAAAAATTTGAAACCCACTCCACAACCGAATTTTGCAACCGTGCTCTGATACCATAAAATGTAACACCCCAAACCCGGCCTAAACGTTATGATCAGATCTAGCATGCAAATAAAAGGGTTGTTTAAAAGCTACGCGTTCGTTAAAAACTTCGTGTTCTTTTTTAAACTTCAAACTTTGCTGTTTGTGAAATTCAGATTTGCTTTAATTGTTTTCTTATAAAAAAGTTATAATTATTTTCGAAAACTTTGTTTGTTATTGAACTTTAATTACGAAATTGCAGAAACATGATATTTTGAAAAACGATTATTGTCGTCTTAAGAAAACCTAGAGTTTAATCATTAATAGTTTAAAAATAGCGGAAATGAAAGTTTAAAAGAAAAATAAAATCCAATGGCCTTATTACATAATATAAACCCAAATTAAATAATCATAAATAAAGTAAAACCAGATTTACTAATTTTCCTGAAAAGTACTCTGATGTATAGCTACCACCGAGTCCTCCGCAGCTCCAAATCCTCTGACTCTGGGGATTACCTACGGGGTTAAGATAAAGGGGGTGAGTTACAAGAACTCAGTGTCTAATCCCCTAAACAGTCATTATCTAGGACTAAGCCCTTACGGTATCAAGCTGGGCCTAAGCCCTATTATCATGGTTATGCAATAATGAAATGCAACCCAATCCAATGCAACCAATCACACCCCGTACCATCTAATCGTCAACTGTGGGGATCAAGTCAACCCACCCAGCCAATCACACCAATATTGCAGACAATCTGCTAATCACAATATTTATGGCTGAGCCACCAAAAATAATAGTATATATGTGGCATAGCCACCAAAAATATAATATGTGGTAGAGCCACCAAGCTACACTTCCTCCGATCATCAAACCCAACCCATGCAAAAAGTTATTAAATGCAATGTATCAACGTATGAAAATGTAACTAAAATCATATACACAATATTCAACCATAGTTTAAGGTATAACTGACATTTTCACCCCTTAGGGGTATTTCGGTAATTTACCCTCTAAGAGTATTTCGATAATTTACCCTTCATGGGTATTTCGGTAATTTCACAACCCAAGGGTATTTCGGTAATTTTGCAACCCAACGGTATTTTGGTAATTTCACAAACCAAGGGTATTTTGGTAATTTTTCAAACCGAGGGTATTTTGGTAATTTTATAAATCGGGGCATTTTCGTAATTTCATAAATTGGGGTATTTCGATAATTTTGCAAATCAGGGGTCTTTCGGTAATTTCACATATGAGGGGTATTTCGGTAATTGCACAAATCAGGGGTATGTCGATAATTTTACAAACTGGGGGTACTTTGGTAATTTCGCAAACTGAGGGTTTTTTGGTAATTTTGTAAACCAAAGGTATTTCAGTAATTTTGTAAACCAAGGGTATTCTGGTAATATTGTAAATCGAGGTATTCTAGGCAGAGATAGCGATGCGAATGGGCCTATGACACATTCTAGGTGTAAATGGGCCCACACGCTCATGTGGCCCATTTAGCCCAAATCTAGCCACAGATATTAGATTCACATAGACTAGTTCACTATCTACTCCACAATCATACAAATTATTCCTATGGGCCCACGGGCCCCACATGGCCCATTACAGCCCATTTCAGCGCAAACAGCCTAACCCACAAGAACACTCATGATGGCCTCAACTATCCTGTCGAAGCCCCCACACGTGCGCTCGCACGCTCGTGTGGCTACCATTGCCTTGTGACCGGCATTTTGACATTTGCCGCTTTACAGCCAGAGTAGTGAGAAATACACTTGATAGGAATCTGGAGTTGATCCGCGCTCTGAACACTCCTATGCCCAACTTGCATTACTGTCGTTCTCATGTCCTCAAAAATTTTAAACGCTCCTCTAGTCAAGGCCCAATAAGCCCAATTCTACTAGGCCTAAATTTGGGGTGTTACAAATCTACCCCCTTAAAGAAACTTCGTCCTCGAAATTTCCAACTATCTATCAGTGATTAACACAGATTACTCTACCGCGCTACCGCTGCGCACTCTGATCCAAATAACACTACAACACTTCTAACTTAATCTTGAAACCTCTTACACACATTTAACCATCTAACCACAGAAATAAATAGATATTTATCACACATGCATAGAATTTCTATATTCAAACATCATGTCCAAACAAAACGCACACAAAATAAATACAAAATATACAGTCATTTCAGCATATAACGAAGTATAGTGTCAGGAAACTTACGGATTTGGTGCCGGAGACTCAGTGTGCCATACTTCCAGTAACGCTATATATTTTCTAAACCACATTTCAAATAGATTTGGAAAATTTTGAAACCCACTCCACAGCCGAGTTTTGCAACCGGGCTCTAATACCATATAATGTAACACCCCAAACCCGGCCTAAACATTATGACTAGATCTAGCATGTCACATAAAAGGGTTGTTTAAAAGCTACGCTTTCATTAAAAACTTCGTTTTTTTTTTGAAACTTTGAACTTTCCTGTTTGTGAAATTTAGATTTACTTTAATTGTTTTCTTGTAAAAATGTTATAATTATTTTCGAAAACTTTGTTTGTTATTGAAGTTTAATCACAAAATTGCAGAAACGTGATATTTTGGAAAACAATTATTGTCGTCTTAAGAAAACCCAAAGTTTAATCATTAATAGTTTAAAAATAGCTGAAATGAAAGTTTGAAAGAAAAATAAAATCCAATGGCCTTTTTACATAATATTAAACCTAAATTAAATAATCATAAATAAAGTAAAACCAGATTTACTAATTTTCGTGAAAAGTACTCCGATGTATGCCAACCATCGAGTCCTCCGTAGCTCCAAATCCTCTAATGCTGGGGATTACCTACAAGGTTAAGATAAAGGGGGGTGAGTTACGAGAACTCAGCGTGTAATCCCCTAAACAGTCATTATCTGGGCCTGAGCCCTTACGGTATCAAGCTGGGCCTAAGCCCTATAATCATGGTTATGGAATAATGAAATGCAACCCAACCCAATCCAACCAATCACACCCCCGTACAGACCAATCGTCACCTGTGGGGATCAAGTCAACCCATCCCACCAATCACACCAATATTGCAGACAATCTGCTAATCACGATATTTGTGGCTGAGCCACCAAAAATAATAGTATATATCTGGCATAGCCACCAAAATAGTAATATGTGGCAGAGCCACCAGGCTACACTTCCTCCAATCATCAAACCCAACCCATGCAACAAATTATTGAATGCAATGTATCAACGTATAAAAATGTAATCAAAATCATATACACAATATTCAACCATAGTTTAAGCTATAACAGACATTTTCACCTCTTAGGGGTATTTTGGTGACTTCGTAACCCAAGGGTATTTCGGTAATTTACCCTTCAAGGGGTATTTCGGTAATTTCGTAACCCAAGGGTATTTTGGTAATTTACCCTCTAGAGGTATTTCGGTAATTCTGTAACCCAAGGGAATTTTGGTAATTTCTTAAACCAAGGGTATTTCGATAATTTTTCAAACCGAGGGTATTTTCGTAATTTTGCAAACCGTGGTATTTCAGTAATTTCATAAATTGGGGTATTTCGGTAATTTTGCAAATCAGGGGTCTTTCGATAATTTCACAAATCAGGGGCATTGTAACACCCCATACCCGAGACCGATGATAGGAATAGGTACGAGGCATTACCATGCTTGAACTCATTTAAACATGTACTCATGGGCTGTAAAATTTTTTTTAAACCAACTTAAAACTTTTCATTCTTGATCATAACATGTATATTGTGGGACTACGAGGCCTTAAACATTTATCCGAACCCTTCCGAGCACTTCATCTAACACTCATCTTAGGAGCAGGGTTCACACGCCCATGTTACTTAGAGACACGCCCGTGTACCCATAGACACGCCCATACCTACACCCGTGGGAGGTTACTGACTTTATTCACACGGCCTTGACACGCCCGTGTCTACCAACCGTGTGAAGCTAATGACTTCAACCACACGGCCTGGGCACACGCCCATGCTTTGAACGAGTGTCTTACACGGTCCCTACACACGGCCGTGTAAGATAACCGTGGTCAAACTTGATTTAAAATGTTAAGGTGCAGGGTTAACATGGTCTAGGCACACGCCCGTGTGTCTAACCGTGTTGACAATTAGAGGCTATTTACCAAGCCATTTTTCCTCCCTGAAATTAAGATCAACTCAACTCAAATCAATACAATTTCTTAACAACATATTTTCATGAATAATACTACATTTTTCATTGATATCTATATACAAACAACTTAAACAAGTTTGGCCAACTACTTAACCATATACAAAAGAGTAATAACGTGATAGCCTATACAATGGCCTTACACAAAACATGTTCTCAAAATGAATGATTCCTATACATGCCATACTTAGTAATATAATCTGGTTATACCAAAATAAGGGTCGATCCAAAAATTAACTTGGCAGGACTATATAGAAAGAAACAAACAAAGACGTAAGCACTTAGCTTAGTAAGTTTGCATGTATAACACATAATAAATAAACTTGCTTCATATAAACCATTGGACATAAGAATGGTATCGTTATCTCATCTATAAAGCTTACTCACTCATACATGATTCTTACTTATCTCATGATACTTACTAATCTCATACTTGTAATGTAACAAGGTAACTGTATCACTTGATCACATTGATCAACATACTTAAACATAATAATCATGTCTTCTAACTTATCATTCATAACATGAATAATATTCAATTTCAACTTGATAATAACTATGCTTTCTTAACATTAGTTTTTTCACATTTTAGCTTTACTCATTTGCCCGATGAATTTCTATGAATTACCGAGAATACTAGATCTCTTGTCATGTATTTAATGCCAATGCCATACTCTAGATATGGACTTATATAGAAGATCTCTTCTTGAATCAATGCCAAGCTTGCCTTGGTCTTCCATGATAACTTATTCAATGCCAATCTTGAGTCCTTGGACTTACATGATATCTTGTTCAATGCCAAGCTTGGGTTCTTGGGCTTACATGATAACTTGCTTGATAACTTGATCAATGCCAAGCTTGAGTCCTTCGGCTTACATGATATCTTGCTTAATTGCCGATGCCATGCCTTAGCTTGGTCTTATACGGACTTTCTTTTCTCATGTAATAAACCGTGTATCCCAGTTAATTCATCTTCAATCGGGACTTTCTCTTGTTTAATCTTAATGATTTCTTTGTTTAACACAACATTAAACCATTCATGATAACAATGTATATTATACTAAGCAATTAAATGATAAAATCATAAAGCTTAGAAATCGTACAAACTTACTTCAATATACAAAATGTATGTAGTTATGGAATTTAGTCCTCGACTTTGTTCTTGCCTCAGTTTCGATCCGGGCTTCGTTTTTCTTGATCTATAATCACAAATAGATCATTTAACAATCATATTGACTAAATTGACTCATAACTCATACTTGCCCCTATACTTTCTCATATTGGCACTTTTGCCCCTAGGCTCGTAAAATGATTTTCATGCAACTTTCTTAAACATCATGCTTAGCTGAATCATTTTCTCTACTATGGAAATCATCAATTCTCTCTATTTCTAGTAAGTATGACCAATTTTATAACTTTTACAAAATGGTCCATACTATCATTTTTTTTCATGAAATTCATTAAGAAAAAGATGTTTATCTAACATCAAACTCTCATAAACTCCCATAAAACATCACTTAGCAAACATGTCATTCATGGGTAAATTCTTGAACATGCATCTTAGCCCATTTAATAGATAAAAGTAGCTAATTCATAATACGAGAACTTCGAAAATACGAAGAATATCAAAAATGGGACTAAGATGAACTTACTAGGAAGCTTAAAAAAAATGAAGAACCTTAGCTATGGTGTCTCCACTTTTTCGGCAGCAACAAGGAAGAAGATGAGTGATTTTTCTCATCTTTTTCCTATTTTAATAACTTATTAGGCAAATGACCAAAATGCCCTTCCTTTTAAAAATTTCTATTTAACACCATCCCAAGGCCAATTTTGTCCAAAATAATATTTTTAGAAAAATTACTATCTAAGGACTTCTAATTACTATTCTAAAGCTATTTCATACAAAAGGTCTCTAGAAACTTATATTTTGTAACTTTGCAATCTAGTCCTTTTGGACCAATTCACTACGATTTAATAAAATTGCTTCATGAAACATTCATACTAGCATGCAAACAAGGCATAAACTTTGTAAACACATAAATTCATCTCAGTTTTGTGGTTCTGCACCAATATTCTGACTAGGCCCTAAATCAGGCTGTTACAGGTATTTCAGAAATTTCACAAATCAGGGGTATGTCGGTAATTTTACAAACCGGGAGTACTTCAATAATTTTACAAACTGAGGGTTTTTTGGTAATTTTGTAATCCAAGGGTATTTCAGTAATTTTGTAAACCAAGGTTATTCCAGTAATTTTGTAAATCGAGGTATTCTAAGCAGATATAACGATGCAAATGGGCCTATGGCCTATTCTCGGCCTAAATGAGCCCACACGTTCATGTGGCCCATTTAGCCCAAATCTAGACACAGATATGAGATTCACATAGACCAGTTCACTATCTACTACACAATCATACAAATTATTCCTATGGGCCCACGAGCCCCACATGGCCCATTATGGCCCATTTAGGCCCAAACAGCTTAACCCACAAGAACACTCATTGTGGCCTCAACTATCGCGTCGAAGCCCCCACACGTGCGCGCGCACGCTCGTGTGGCTACCATTGCCGTGTGATTGGCATTTCGACATTTGTCGCTCTACAACTAGAGTAGTGCGAAATACACAGCTGATAGGAATCTAGAGTTGATCCACGCTCCGAACACTCCTATGCCCAACTTGCATTAGTGTCGTTCTCATGTCCTTAAAAATTTTAAACGCTCCTCTGGTCAAGGCCCAATAAGCCAAATTCTACTAGGCCCAAGTTCGGGATGTTACAAATATACCCCCTTAAAGAAATTTCGTCCTCAAAATTTCCAACTATCTATCAGTGATTAACACAGATTACTCTACCGTGCTACGGCTGCGCACTCTAATCCAAATAACACTACAACACTTCTAACTTAATCTTGAAACCTCTTACACACAATCAACCATCTAAACACAAAAACAAACAGATATTTATCACACATGCATACAATTTCTATATTCAAACATCACATCCAAACAAAACACACACAAAATGAATACAAAATATACACTCATTTCAGCATATAACGAAGTATAGTGTCAGGAAACTTACGAATTTGGTGCCGGAGACTCAATGTGCCATACTTCCAGTCACGCTATATAATTTCTAAACCACATTTCAAACAGATTTGGAAAAATTTCAAACCCACTCCACAGCCGAGTTTTGCAACCGAGCTCTGATACCATAAAATGTAACACCCCAAACCCGGCCTAAACGTTATGACCAGATCTAAGATGTCACATAAAAGGGTTGTTTAAAAGCTACGTGTTCGTTAAAAACTTCGTATTCTTTTTGAAACTTCAAACTTTGCTGTTTTTTGAAATTCATATTTGCTTTAATTGTTTTCTTGTAAAAATGTTATAATTATTTTCGAAAACTTTGTTTGTTATTGAAGTTTAATTACGAAATTGCAGAAACGTGATATTTTGAAAAACGATTATTGTCGTCTTAAGAAAACCTAGAGTTTAATCACTAATAGTTTAAAAATAACTGAAATGAAAGTTTAAAAGAAAAATAAAATCCAATGGCCTTATTACATAATATTAAACCTAAATTAAATAATCATAAATAAAGTAAAACTCGATTCACTAATTTTCGTGAAAAGTACTCCGATATATAGCCACCACCGAGTCCTCCGCAGCTCCAAATCCTCTAACGCTGGGGATTACCTACAGGTTTAAGATAAAGGGGGTGAGTTATGAGAATTCAGTAAGTAATCCCCTAAACAGTCATTATCTGGGCCTGAGCCCTTACGGTATCGAGCTGGGCCTAAGCCCTATAATCATGGTTATGTAATAATGAAATGCAACCCAACCCAATCCAACCAATCACACCATCATACCAACTAATCGTCACCTGTGGGGATCAAGTCAACCCACCCGGCCAATCACACAAATATTGCAGACAATCTGCTAATCACGATATTTGTGGCTGAGCCACCAAAAATAGTAGTATATATGTGGCATAGCCACCAACAATATAATATGTGGCAGAGCCACCAGGCTACACTTCCTCCGATCATCAAACCCAACCCATGCAACAAGTTATTGAATGCAATGTATCAGCGTATAAAAATGTCACCAAAATGATATACACAATATTCAACCATAGTCTAAGGTATAACAGACATTTTCACCCCTTAGGGGTATTTTGGTAATTTCGCAACCCAGGGGTGTTTCGATAATTTACCCTCCAAAGGTATTTCGGTAATGTCATAACCCAAGGGTATTTTGGTAATTTACCCTCCAGGAGAATTTCGATAATTTACCCTCCAAGGTTATTTTGGTAATTTTGTAACCCAATGGAATTTTGGTAACTTACCCTCTAGGGGTATTTCGGTAATTTTGCAACCCAAAGGTATATTGGTAATTTGGCAAACCAAGAGTATTTCGGTAATTTTTCAAATCGAGGGTATTTCAATAATTTTGCAAATCGTGCTATTTCAATAATTTCGTAAATTGGAGTATTTCGGTAATTTCGCAAATCAGGGGTATTTCGGTAATTTTACAAATGAGGGGTATTTCGGAAATTTCACAAATCAAGGGTATGTCGGTAATTTTACAAACCGGGAGTACTTCGGTAATTTCTCAAACTGAGGGTTTTTTGGTAATTTTGTAAACCAAGTGTATTTCAGTAATTTTGTAAATCAAGGGTATTCCAGTAATTTTATAAACCGAGGTATTCTACGTAGAGATAGCGATGCGAATGGGCCTATGGCCAATTCTCGGCCCAAATGGGCCCACACGCTCATGTGGCCCATTTAGCCCAAATCTAGCCGCAGATATGAGATTCACATAGACCAGTTCATTATCTACTACACAATCATACAAATTATTCCTATGGGCCTATGGGCCCCACATGGCCCATTATGGCCCATGTAACACCTCTAACCCATATTCGTCGCCGAATTAGGGTTACGTGGCATTTACAAAGAAAATACAGCTTTCATACATTCACATAATCACATCGAACTTATCCACAAATGCATATATATATATATATATAAGATTTTACTAATTTAATATTAGTCTTAAATGATTAGTCACACTTGATATGCAAATCATGTCTCACAGTTCAATCGAATTCATTTCAATTATAAATTATTTTATCAAGTCAATATACATGTCTTAAAGTCACACAATTTGCATAAAAAAAAATACATACATAAATCATAAGCTTATCATTATAACGACGTATTCGAACTAAGCATATGATGTTTATTAGCCATGTACAAATGAAATCCATAACCAAGTATACTTTCTACTTAATTCCATGTGTTGCCGAATACATAACTCATAATATTTATTTCTTCAATTCACACTTAAGCAAAACATGTATATTTAATAATTGATATTACACAACCAAACACATCATGCTTATATTTCATGACTAACCTATATATATATATCTATCCAGATATATGTATACGATATGTACCTAGATTATAACCGAATATACCCACATACATTTCATAATATCCATGTATCATATTAATTTATATAAATTTAACTTATACCTCTAACACTCACATGAAATCCTAACATTATTAACCTATGAACAAAACACAATTATGGTTCAATATAATCGAGTATACAAATGATTATTCATACCACATTGCCCAACTCAAATGTTCATTTCACAAACATATATTTCCTTACCATATTTGATTTAAACCTTGACTGAATTTGCATAAGCATTAACGATATAAACCAACAATTATATCAAAAGCATGAAAAACATACTTAACCAAAAATTTAGCCATATTCGCATGGCTATTATATACATGAACAAAAAGTTTCATCTAAGCAAAGTCAAAGTCTTTCCTATACATGCCTCTATCCGAAAAGCAAAATGAAAGAGTACCAAATTAGATTGATAGTGTAGACAACTTTCTTGACGATCTTGATGAGCTTGTAGCCAGAACCTAATCTATAAAACAGAGGAGAACATTTCACCCAAATAAGCTTACTAGCTTAGTAAGTCCTAAGCTCATGATAATATAACATTTAAACACTTAAACATTTAAATTTCATTCAACTTATGACATTGCACATAAATGTTTAAGTATATTGATTTATACAAGGCCGAATTCTAATAGTTCGTTAACCTAAGTAATTGTACTTCATTTCCATAAACCTGTATCTCTTCGAAGCACAAATAAGTATATTACAAGAATCACATGTTCCAAATCATATAAGTACAGCATTCATATCAACCATGTTATCGTACTAAATTTTCTTTTACTCTTAGCATTTCTATTTAAAAACCGAATCTCCATAATAGTACATTCAAGCTCAAATTCAATCATATAATACTCATGCACATCAATCTTAACCTTAAATGTACATAACACTTTTCTCATAGTATTAACTCGACTCAAGTAACATTAAACATTACATATCTTACATGTTTACCTAAGCCGTTAACTAGATACATTAGCTATGGTTTGCCTTGAACAAAATTCGGTTTCTCCTTTGTCAAACACATCACCGGCGTCAAGCCTGCTAGGCGTTAAAGCCCGATAAGTAACACCGGAATGAAGCCTGCTAGGCGTCAAAGCCCGATAAGTAACACCGGCACAAGGCCTGCTAGGCTCAGAGCCCGTAATAAGTCACTGGCACTAGGCCTGCTAGGCTTAAAGCCTGAAATAAATCACCGGCACTAGGCCTGCTAGGCTTAAAGCCCGAAACACATCAATGTGATCCATATTTCCTCACACATTTCAAAACTATATTACATATCCAATTCAACTAAGCTTATTCACATTAAACAAATAAAATCATTACGTCATCGTACAATCCCACAATTCGCATCGAGACACTTATTCATATCATATTATCAAATTATGCAATCAATCTAATATACTTATATATATTCGGCTATGACATAAATATGTACTAAAATTTATCAAACATTATCATTTAATATGTTCATAAATAATTCTTTAATATATTTTAGCTTAAGGACTTACCTCGGTTGTCGATAGTCCGTGCGAATCGGCTATTCGAGAACCTTCGTCTTTCCCCGATCTAATTCCATTTTTCTTTGCTTTTGATCTAAAATACATTAAAATTTAGCTCATTCAAGTAGATCTCATCTCATCCCTAAGCCCATAAATAAGCAAATTACCATTTTACCCTTACTATTTCAAATTTTTACATTTTAGTCCTATTTGCATAAAACACAAAATACACCAAATTTCTCCATACTCCTTAAGGGCCGAATATGTATAGGGACTATACAAGTCCATTTCTTTCATTTATTTTGCAATTAAGCCCTCTAAAAATTTCATTTTTACAAATTGGCCCTAAAAATGAAATTCACCAAAACTTCCAATATATAATATACTAATTTTTAACCTATCTTTTATCTAAATTCATCAAACATCAAAACCATATAAACCTATCAATAGCCAAACATCTAGCATGCTTAGATTCAAAAATTTCAACATGGGTCACTTACGACTGAAGCAACGATCTCAAAACATAAAAATTAACAAAAACCGAATTCAAACTAACCTTGAAATCAAGCTTTCAAATGCCGAAAATCAAAGAACATAAACTCTCCTTTTCTTTTTCAACATTCGGCCAACAACCAAAAAGATGATAATGGCCATTTTCTTTTGTTTTATTTAACATATATTACATTATTATTAAATTACCTAAATAACCTTAAAGTTAAAATAACTAAACAATATAATTTAAGGACAAGCTTGTCCATGGTCGGCCACTAACTCTTAAAATGGGTTATTTACCCTTTTCATACCTCATATTAAAAAGCCATGCTCAAATTAACACCTTTCACTTTAGTATGCTACTTTTACGCTTTACGCGATTAAGTCCTTTTTATCAAATTAAACACTTAAACGATAAAATTTTCATACGAAACTTTCACACACATCAATTCACATATTATAGACTCAAATTATAATATTAAAATATTTCTCAGACTCGGATTCGTGGTCCCGAAACCACCGTTTCGATTAGGGTTAAATTCGGTCTGTTACAACTCTCCCCCCTTTAGGATTTTCGTCCCCGAAAATCTTACCGTTAAACAAAGTCGGATATTGTCGCCTCATTGAATCCTCAGGCTCCCATGTAGCCTCTTCAACTCCGTGACGATTCCATAGTACCTTCACTAATGGAATCCTTTTATTTCTCAACTCTTTTATTTCCCGAGCTAAGATACGGATCGGTTCTTTATCATAAGTCAAATCAGATTGGATTTCAATCTCTGACGGTGTGATCACATGAGACGGATCTGATCTGTACTTACGAAGCATCAAAACGTGAAATACATCATGTATCTTTTCTAACTCAGAGGGCAATTTCAATCTATAAGCAACAGGCCCAATACGTTCGATGATTTCATACGGTCCAAGAAATCTCGGACTCAACTTGCCTTTCCGACCAAATCGGAGTACTTTTTTCCACGGAGAAACTTTTAAGAATACACGATCTCCGACCTAAAATTCAATGTCTTTATGTTTCAAATCCGCATAGGACTTTTGTCGATCTGATGCAGCTTTCAAATTATCTTTGATTATGGCCACCTTCTATTTAGTCTCTTTAATCAAATCAACCCCGTGTATCTTATTTTCGCTGAGCTCAGTCCAGTATAATGGTGTTTGACATTTTCGCCCGTACAAGGCTTCATAAGGTGCCATTTTGATACTAGATTGAAAGCTATTATTGTAAGCAAATTCAATCAAAGTTAGGTATCGTTCCCACGTACCTTCGAATTCGAGAACGCAACATCTCAACATGTCCTCTAATATCTGAATAGTTCGCTCGATCAACGTCCTGCATGCAGTGGATAAAAGGTCATACTAAAATGAAGTTTAGTACCTAAAGCATCTTGCAATTTCTTCCAAAACCGCGATGTGAATCTCGGGTCTCTGTCTGAAACAATGGATCTCGGTACACCATGCAGTCTCACAATCTGTGATACATACAATTCGGCAAGTTTATTGAGTGAATAGTCCGTACGAACTGGTACAAAATGAGCTGATTTGGTCAGTCTATCAACTATAACCCAAACAGCATCTTTCTTACTCGGTGTCATAGGGAGACCGGATACAAAATCCATTGTAATTCTATCCCATTTCCATTCAGGTATCATGATTGGCTGAAGTAGTTCGGATGGCACTTGATGCTCAGCTTTTACTTGCTGACAAACTAAGCATTTCGAAACAAATTTAGAAATATCCCGTTTCATGCCAGGCCACCAATAGAATTGTTTCAAATCGTTATACATTTTTGTGCTACCCGGATGTATCGATAGTCGACCACTATGGGCCTCATTCAGAATCATCTGTATCAAATCTGATTTCTTTGGAACACACATTCGGCTTTTAAAATTCAAACAGTCATTTGCATCAATCTAAAAATCTGATTCTACACCTTTTTCACATTGAATTCGACTAGCAATCAAATCTTTGTCAACTTTCTGTGCATCACAAATTTGCTGAATGAACATTAGTCTTGCTTGTAACTCGGCTATGATCGAACCATCATCAGATATAGCCATCTATGTGTTCATTGCACGAAGAGCAAACAATGATTTTCGACTTAACGCATCTGCAACAACGTTAGCTTTCCCTGGATGGTAGTCAATCACCAACTCATAGTCTTTCAACAATTCTAACCATCTACGTTGTCTCAAGTTCAGATCTTTCTGAGTCATCAAATACTTTAGACTTTTGTGATCCGAATAAACGTGACATTTCTCGCCGAATAAATAATGACGCCAAATTTTCAAGTCATGAACACAATGGTCGCAAGCTCTAAATCATCGTCGGTAATTTCTTTCATGCGGCTTCAATTGTCTCGATGCGTAGGCTACTACTCTGCCTTCCTGCATCAATACGCAGCCCAAACCATTTAAGGAAGCATCAGAATACACAACAAATTCCTTACCTGACTCAGGCTGAGCTAACACTGGAGCTTCCGTCAAAAGGGCTTTCAACTGATCGAAACTCTTCTGACAATTTTCCGACCACTTGAACTTTACATCTTTCTGTAGTAGCTTTGTCAATGTTGTAGCTATCACAGAAAAACCTTTCACAAACCGTCTGTAGTATCCTGCAAGTCCCAGAAAACTTCAAATCTCAAAAACATTCTTCGGTGGCTTCCAATCAAGTATAGCCGAAATTTTGTTCGGATCGACTCGAATACCTGATGCTGAAACAACATGTCCCAAAAAGATAACCTCTTTCATCCAGAACTCACACTTACTAAACTTCGCATACAACTGTTGATCTCTCAAAGTTTGTAGTACTAATCTCAAATGCTCGGCATGCTCGGTTTCATCTTTGGAGTAGATCAGTATATCATCAATAAACACTACTACAAACCGATCCAAAAACTGTCTGAAAACTCGATTCATTAGATCCATAAAAACAGCAGGTGCATTAGTGAGTCCAAAAGGCATAACCAGAAACTCAAAATGTCCATACCTCATTCGGAATGCAGTCTTTGGCACATCTCAGATCTCGACTACTCGCAACCGATAATAGCCCGATCTCAAATCTATCTTCAAAATACGATGCCCTTTTCAACTGGTCAAACAAGTCATCAATCCGAGGTAACGGGTACTTATTCTTTATAGTTACCTTATTCAGTTGCTGATAATCAATGCACATTCGCATCGTTCCATCTTTCTTTTTCACAAAAAGAACTGGTGCACCCCAAGGAGAAAAGCTCGATTTTGCAAAGCCCCTATCTGTTAACTCTTGCAACTGTGCTTTCAACTCTTTCAACTCAGTAGGTGCCATCCGATACGGAGCTATCGAAATTGGAGTCGTCCCCGATACTAGCTCAATACCAAACTCAATCTCTCGCACTGGTGGTAAACCCGGTAGTTCTTCAGGAAACACATCTGAGTATTCACACACAACCGATACAGATTCAATTTGTTTCTCAGACACTTTATTATCCAACACATAGGCCAAATAAGCTTCACACCCTTTTCTCATATATTTCCGGGCTAACATCGAAGATATTACTGTAGGAAACCCACTTAAATCACTGGATTCAATTCTGATGATCTCCCCGTTCTGACATCTCAAATCAATTAACTTTCTTTTGCAATTCACCATTGCGTCATGTGAAGTTAACCAGTCTATTCCCAAAATTATATCGAACTCATTGAAGGGCAACAACATTAAATCAGCTGGAAAGCAAGAATCCTGAATCATCAACGGGCAACCTCTACATACTTTGTTAACAAGCACACATCTACCTAAAGGATTGGACACACGAATCACAAACTCAGTAGACTCAACTGGTAGAGTCTTACCGAATACTAGAGTTTCACACACATATGAATGGGTTGAACCAGGATCAATCAATGCAATCACAGTAGTATCATAAAGGGTGCAAGTACCGGTAATAATATCGGGGGAGGAAGCATCCTCTCTGGCTCGTGTAGCATAAGCTCTAGCTGGAGCTCTAGCCTCAGATCGAACTGCAGTGTTTTTCGTTCCTCTCTGACTACCATCTACATTTCCTGAATGTCTGGGTGGCCTGCCTCGCGCTGACGTGTTACTCGACTTAATGTTCTGAACTGTATTCTACTCAACTAACATCGGACATTCTCTAATAAAATGATCTGACGATCCACATTTAAAGCAAGACCGATCACGGAATCTACAACTCCCGGAATGCCATTTCCCACAATGCTTGCATTCAACTCAATTCTGTGGAACGTTACCAACACTGGCCATCGAGGTAGCTCGGGAGCCCACTGGGGGTCGATCTCGTCTAGGTAAGTCTGAGTTAGCTTTATGTCGGCTGAAGTCATCTCTGAACTTTTTTGATGTAGAATGGAAATTCTTACTCGACGATCTCTTATGAGTGTCTCTAGCTTCTGTCTCAGCCTTTCTTTTCTCCTTCTTGAGCTCTTCAGCTTTGCAAGCTCGCTCAACTAGAGTCACAAACTCTTTGATTTCAAGAATACCAACAAGCAACTTCAAATCTTCATTTAAACCGTCTTCGAACCTTTTGCACATAATGGCTTCAGTAGATACACACTCTCTAGCATATCGGCTCAATTTGACAAATTTCAGTTCATATTCAGTCACGGTCATTTGCCCCTATTTCAATTCAAGAAATTCTTTACGTTTCTGGTCGATGAACCTCTGGCTGATATATTTCTTGCGAAATTCATTCTGGAAGAAATCCCACGTCACTTTTTCTTTTGGAACCACTGATACTAGTGTTTTCCACCAGTGATATGCAGTGTTCCGAAGCAAAGATATAGCACACTTTAGGCATTCGTCTGGAGTACAAGATAGCTCATCAAGTACCCGAATAGTGTTATCAAGCCACATTTCGGCTCACTCTGCGTCATCATCATCATTGGCCCTGAATTCTTCGGCCCCAAATTTCCTGATTTTATCAACTGGAGGCCTACTAGATCTCATCAGATCTATCATCGGAGGAGTCGAAGGTATCGGAGTTGAATTATTCGGGGGTGGAGGTTGGTGTACAGCTGGGTTAGTCTGAATAAACTGGGTAAACCACTCGTTCATCATCTGATAGAAGGCTTGTTTAGCCTCCCCCTTGTGGCTACCTGAAACTGGTCGAGAATCTACCGGCACTGATCCGTGTGCATGGTCAGGCGCTACACTCTCTACATCATCCGCTACAGCTCTTTCAGGATCAGTGTCCATTTACTATATAAAACACAGTTCAGAATGTCAGAAGTCACCACACTATCGATATATGATAAAGGCATGTATAGCTAGACTCACACGTAATATGGTAGTCCTAGAATCGACTAAACCGTAAGCTCTGATACCAATCAAATGTAACACCCCTAACCCATATTCGTCGCCGAATTAGGGTTACGAGGCATTTACAAAGAAAATACAGCTTTCATACATTCACATAATCACATAGAACTTATCCACATATGCATATATATATATATATATATAAGATTTTACTAATTTAATATTAGCCTTAAATGATTAGTCACACTTGATATGCAAATCATGTCTCACAGTTCAATCGAATTCATTTCAATTATAAATTATTTTATCAAGTCAATATACATGTCTTAAAGTCACACAATTTGCATAAAAAAAATACATACATAAATCATAAGCTTATCATTATAACGACGTATTCGAACTAAGCATATGATGTTTATTAGCAATGTACAAATGAAATCCATAACCAAGTATACTTTCTACTTAATTCCATGTGTTGCCGAATACATAACTCATAATATTTATTTCTTCAATTCACACTTAAGCAAAACATGTATATTTAATAATTGATATTACACAACTAAACACATCATGCTTATATGTCATGACTAACCTATATATATATCTATCCATATATATGTATACGATATGTACCTAGATTATAACCGAATATACCTACATACATTTCATAATATCCATGTATCATATTAATTTATATAAATTTAACTTATACCTCTAACACTCACATGAAATCCTAACATTATTAACCTATGAACAAAACACAATTATGGTTCAATATAATCGAGTATACAAATGATTGTTCATACCACATTACCCAACTCAAATGTTCATTTCACAAACATATATTTCCTTACCATATTTAATTTAAACCTTGATTGAATTTGCATAAGCATTAATGATATAAACCGACAATTATATCAAAAGCATGAAAAACATACTTAACCAAAAATTTAGCCATATTAGCATGGCTATTATATACATGAACAAAAAGTTTCATCTAAACAAAGTCAAAGTCTTTCCTATACATGCCTCTATCCGAAAACCAAAATGAAAGAGTACCAAATTAGATTGATAGTGTAGACGCCTTTCTTGACGATCCTGATGAGCTTGTAGCCAGAACCTAATCTATAAAACAGAGGAGAACATTTCACCCAAATAAGCTTACTAGCTTAGTAAGTCCTAAGCTCATGATAATATATCATTTAAACACTTAAACATTTAAATTTCATTCAACTTATGACATTGCACATAAACATTTAAGTATATTGATTTATACAAGGCCGAATTCTAATAGTTCGTTAACCTAAGTAATTGTACTTCATTTCCATAAACCTGTATCTCTTCGAAGCACAAATAAGTATATTACAAGAATCACATGTTCCAAATTGTATAAGTACAGCATTCATATCAACAATGTTATCGTACTAAATTTTCTTTTACTCTTAGCATTTCTATTTAAAAACCGAATCTCCATAATAGTCCATTTAAGCTCAAATTCAATCATATAATACTCATGCACATCAATCTTAACCTCAAATGTACATAACACTGTTCTCATAGTATTAACTCGACTCAAGTAACATTAAACATAACATATCTTACATGCTTACCTAAGTCGTTAACTAGATACATTAGCTATGGTTTGCCTTGAACAAAATTCGATTTCTCTTTTGTCAAACACATCACCAGCATCAAGCCTGCTAGGCGTCAAAGCCCGATAAGTAACACTGGCAAGAAGCCTGCTAGGCGTCAAAGCCTGATAAGTAATACCGGCACAAGGCCTGCTAGGCTCAGAGCCCGTAATAAGTCACTGGCACTAGGCCTGCTAGGCTTAAAGCCTGAAATAAATCACCGGCACTAGGCCTGCTAGGCTTAAAGCTCGAAACACATCAATGTGATCCATCATTCCTCACACATTTTATAACTATATTACATATCCAATTCAACTAAGCTTATTCACTTTAAACAAATAAAATCATTACGTCATCGTACAATCCCACAATTCGCATCGAGACACTTATTCATATCATATTATCAAATTATGCAATCAATCTAATATACTTATATATATTCGGCTATGACATAAATATGTACTAAAATTTATCAAACATTATCATTTAATATGTTCATAAATAATTCTTTAATATATTTCAGCTTAAGGACTTACCTCGGTTGTCGATAGTCCGTGCGAATCGACTATTCGAGAACCTTCGTCTTTCCCCGATCTAATTCCGTTTTTCTTTGCTCTTGATCTAAAATACATTAAAATTTAGCTCATTCAAGTACACTTCATCTCAATTTAGTCCCTAAGCCCATAAATAAGCAAATTACCATTTTACCCCTACTATTTCAAATTTTTACATTTTAGTCTTATTTGCATAAAACACAAAATACACCAAATTTCTCCATACTCCTTAAGGGCCGAATATGTATAGGGACTATACAAGTCCATTTCTTTCAACATATAACGAGGTATAGTGTCAGGAAACTCACGGATTTGGTGCCGGAGACTCAGTGTGCCATACTTTCAGTAACGCTAAATATTTTCTAAATCACATTTTAAATAGATTTGGAAAAATTTCAAACCCATTCCACAGCCGAGTTTTGCAACCGGGCTCTAATACCATAAAATGTAACACCCCAAACCCAGCTTAAACGTTATGACCAGATCTAGCATGTCACATAAAAGGGTTGTTTAAAAGCTACGCGTTCGTTAAAAACTTCGTATTCTTTTTGAAACTTCAAACTTTGTTGTTTGTGAAATTTAAATTTGCTTTAATTGCTTTCTTGTAAAAATGTTATAATTATTTTCTAAAACTTTGTTTGTTATTGAAGTTTAATGACGAAATTGCAGAAACCTGATATTTTGAAAAACGATTATTGTCGTCTTAAAAAAACCCCGAGTTTAATCATTAATAGTTTAAAAATAGATGAAATGAAAGTTTAAAAGAAAAATAAAATCCAATGGCCTTATTACATAATATTAAACCCAAATTAAATAATAATAAATAAAGTAAAATTGGATTTACTAATTTTCGTGAAAAATACTTCGATGTATGTCCACCACGGAGTCTGTCGCAGCTCCAAATCCTCTAACGCTGGGGATTACCTACAGGGTTAAGATAAAGGGGATGAGTTGCGAGAACTCAGCGTGTAGTCCCCTAAACAGTCATTATCTGGGCCTGAGCCCTTACGGTATGAAGCTGGGCCTAAGCCCTATAATCATGGTTATGCAATAATGAAATGCAACCTAACCCAATCTAACCAATCACACCCCCGTACCAACCAATCGTCACCTGTGGGGATCAAGTCAACCCACCCCGCCAATCACACCAATGTTGCAGACAATCTGCTAATCACGTTATTTGTGGCTGAGCCATCAAAAATAAGAGTATATATGTGGCATAGCCACCAAAAATATAATATGTGGCAGAGCCACCAGGCTACACTTCCTCTGATCATCAAACCCAACCCATGGAACAAGTTATTGAATACAATGTATCAACGTATAAAAATGTAACCAAAATCATATACACAATATTCAACCATAGTCTAAGGTATAACAGACATTTTCATCCCTTATGGGTATTTTGGTAATTTCACAACCCAGTGGTATTTCGGTAATTTTACCTTTAGGGGTATTTCGGTAATTGTGCAACCCAAGGGTATTTTGGTAATTTACCCTCAATGGGTATTTCGGTAATTTATACTCTAAGGGTATTTCTATAATTTCACAACCCGAGGGTATTTTGGTAATTTACCCTCTAGGGGTATTTTAGTAATTTTGCAGCCCAAGGGTATTTTGGTAATTTCCAAACCAAGGGTATTTCGGTAATTTTTCAAACTGAGGGTATTTTAGTAATTTTAGAAATTGGGGTATTTTGATAATTTCTTAAATTAGGGTATTTCGATAATTTCGCAAATCAGGGGTCTTTCGGTAATTTCACAAATAAGGGGTATTTCGATAATTTTACAAATTAGGGGTATGTCAATAATTTTACAAACCGGGGGTACTTCGGTAATTTCGCAAATTAAGGGTTTTGTGGTAATTTTGTAAACCAAGGGTATTTCAGTAATTTTATAAACTAAGGGTATTCTGATAATTTTGTAAACCGAGGTATTCTAAGTAGAGATAACGATGCGGATGGGCCTATGGCCCATTCTCGGCCCAAATGAGTCCACACGCTCATGTGGCCCATTTAGCCCAAATCTAGCCACAGATATGAGATTCACATAGACCAGTTCACTATCTACTACACAATCATACAAATTATTCCTTTTGGCCCACGGGCCCCACATGGCCCATCACGGCCCATTTCGACCCAAACAGCCTAAACCACAAGAACACTCATGATGGCCTCAACTATTGCGTCAAAGCCCCCATAGGTGCGCTCGCACGCTCGTGTGGCTACCATTGCCGTGTGACCGGCATTTCGGCATTTGCTGTTCTACAGCTAGAGTAGTGCGAAAGAAGCACCTGATAGGAATCTGGAGTTGATCCGCGCTTCGAACACTCCTATGCCCAACTTGCATTAGTGTCGTTCTCATGTCCTCAAAAATTTTAAACGCTCCTCTGGTCAAGGCCCAATAAGCCCAATTCTACTAGGCCCAAATTCGGGGTGTTACATATTTTCTCTACAAGTAAGTGAGTTTGATGGTTTAAGTTGATAATTTTTGTGTTTTTGGAGTCCCTAAAGCTTAAGCTAGCTAATGGGGGGTCTAATTTGCAATATGGTTGAAAGTCTAAGGACTTTCCATGAGAGATTTTATGTTGGTTGTTGAGTTTTTATGGAAGAAAATGAATGTTAGGAAGATGAGAAACACTTTTGTGAAAGGTGCTGTCATGAAAACACCTAATTGAGACTAAGATGCAAATGTTGTAGTTTGTTCATTAATGCATGCAATAGTTCAAATTGTGGATAGTTTTATGAGGATTAAATGTTCAGCTAGGCTTGTTTAATATGAAAATGTGATGAAAAGTGATTTACGAGCCCGGGGGCAAAATTGTAATTTTGCCAAAGTATAAGGGCAAAATAGTCATTTTTGCCTAAGTGTAGTTTATGATGTGTTATGATTAATAAGTGATTAAATGAGTAAATTCTATTGTTCTAGATCAAAGAAAACGAGATTCGGACCTAGAACGGGAGAAAAGAGGCATATGGACAAATAGGTCCCTTTCTACCCTTTCGATATTGAGGTAAGTTCGTGTGAAAATGTTGCAATTATGTGCGGGTTATTTAGTATTCCAATATTGTACGAAATGTATATTTACTCTATGAATGTATTAAATATGTTTTAACGAGATGTCAAGAGAATTGAATCTAAGAATAGTGGGAAATGCGAATAGCATGATATGATGATAGTTAAGGTCCCGTATAAGACCATATTGGAATATGGCCTCGGTGTGAGATATCAAGTAAGACCATGTCAGGGACATGGCATCGATATGATATTTCATGTAAGACCCTATAGGGGCATGATATTGATGAGATATTATGCGTATGAGATTCAAGAGTGTTATTTATCAATTTGAGTGATTCAATAGGTATGTTGAAAATGAGAAAGTACGTGGTTGTCTCACAAGAGGTACAAGTACGTGTTAGAGTTAAATTAAGGTGAATTCGGTATATGAGGAACCCATAGTGGTTTAAGTGTAAACGAAGCATTTTATATGCACATTGTTGTTATTGATTGGTGCATGGCTTGATTGAGAACATGTACATTTCAAGTGGAATGAATTTGATAGTTATTATATAGTTTCGTATGAATGACAAAATAGTGATGTAAATGTGTAAAAACAACACATGACGGTGGGCTAAGTGCGATACCAACTTATTACTTATCTACGATGGGCTATGTGCGATACCATTGTTTAGATTATTATTTGGTGGGCTATGCGCGATACCACCCTATTAAAGATTGATGGTGGGCTAGGTGCGAAACCACCGAGTGATTTGGCATCGAAGTTGGCTTAGTGATAAATTATGATGTGTTGTATCATGAGAAATTGTGGTGATAAGTGCAGAGAATATATGTTAATGGATGTGAGCATTAAGCTCGAGATATGGTTAGAATGTGGTAAAAGACAGAATGAGTAAGCATTATGAATGATTTAATGGGTAACCATGAGTTTAAGTGTAAAACTCATTAAGATACCTTGTGATTGAGTATAATCAATGAATATCAATAATTGATTATTATTTGTATATGAACTTACTAAGCATTATTGCTTACTCCTTTTCATTTCCCATCTCTTATAGGTTAGCTTAACTAGCTCGGGTTGGAGATCGTCGAAGATGTATTCACACTATATAGCAGACACTTGGTATGAGGTTTCAAGTCCTTATAAGTTATGGCATGTATTGGGATCTTTTTAAAGCTGATTAAGTCATAGTTGATATGGCCAAATGTGTTGGCCCAAGAGAGTTTATGGTTTGGTTGTGTATAGCCATAGAGGATGGCTTAAATCATTTGTAATTAGACCAGAAATAGCTCTCCTTTATATATGGGATGAAAACTTCATTTTATAGTTTAAATGTAATAATTAAAAAGTTATAATTGATGATATGTGAAGTTTATGTGATGGTGTATGAATGTATGCAAGTTAGGGTGGCTAAATGGCTTGGAAAATTACCTTGAATTAGTCCACACGGGTAGACACACGGGCTTGTGTCTAGGTCATGTGAGACACACGGTCAGTCCCATAGGTGTGTGACTTGGTCGTGTGTCCCCTGCATGTTAGTGCTGTATGTAACGCCCCGAAATTGGGCCTAGGAGAATTTGGCCTATTAGGCCCCGAGCGTAGAAGCATTTTAAAATTTTTGGGAATATGAGAACGGCGTTATTTCAAGTTGGACATGTTAGGAAGGTGATTCTGGAAGGTTACGGAGTTTCTATGAAGTCCCCGGTTCAAGTTAGGCCATAGGAAATTTTTTGGTTTTTGGCTCATTAATGGAGAGGGCTAGCAAAAGCTGGACTTAAGGAAAATTGTTGGTGTTTTGCTAGCACAACTGGAGCATGTGGCAAGGTGGTGTGGCATCAAGGAGTGTGCAAGGAGGTTGGAGGTTCGAGTCTCACAAGAGTTATTTTGGTGGCTATTATTTTGTGTTGGAGAGGGGAAGAAGCATAGTTGAGTTCAAAATGTAACAGCCCGGTTTGGACCCTACTCGGAACAGTGGTTTCGAGTCCATAAATCTGAGGTTGGAATAATATTTTATTATTATTCTTGGTGTTGATTATATGTGATAGAGTCTGTGTGAAAATTTTATGTGATAATTTGATTGTTTGTGTGCCGAATTAAGAGAAAGGACTTAATCGCGTAAAGAGTAAAAGCTATGTGCTGATTTATAGGTACCTAAGTGTTGTTGTCTTCATAACAGGATGGCCTTAAGAGGAAATTAAGCCATTATTTAGATAGTGGGTGGACAAAAGATAAATGTGCCCTTAATGAATGTTTGTTTTATTTGTTTAATGAAAGGTTAAATAGGTAAATGGATTATTATGTATGTTTTAATTTGATAAAAAAATGAAAAATGACCATTTTAGTTCATCTTTTGGCCGAATTTTGTAAGAAAAGAAAAGGGGTTTAGCTTGGTTATATTCGGCCATTCCAAGCATAAATTCAAGTTATGTTTTTAGTCGGTTTTTGATAATTTCTACGTTTTTGCAATCGTTGCTTAGTCTATTATCAAGCCCATGTCTCAATTTTGTGAATTGATGATGTTTGTATGATATGCCATTGATGATATGTTGAGCTTTGTGATGATTTATGGTGTTAAATGAAAGATTTGAGCTAGATGAACATACTTTGTTCTTGAATTTTTGATGAATTTAGCTAATTAGGGCTAAATTGAGAAAATGAGAAATTGAAGGGTTAAATTTTGAAATAAATGAAATGTATGAGCTTGTATTAGCATGGGAAGAATTTGGCTAAACACATGTGTATTGAAATTTTGTGTATTTGATGATTTTGTGAAATAGGGACTAAAGTGTCGAAATGTGAAAATGTGATGGCTATTTTGTAAAATACCCTAAATATGTGCGTGTGTGGATTAAATTGAATAAATTAGTGATTGAATGTATTAAATTTGAATGTGTATAGACTAAGAGAGGAGAGGTTTGGATCGAGATCGAGACAAAGATAAAGTGCTCGATTAATCGATTGTATCGATAGTTCGACGCTCGAGGTAAGTTCGGATATAATACATGTTATTAAGATAGGGTTTAACATTATGAAATGAATGTGTATATGTGTAAGAAATCGAAATGCTATGTGAAAGATTTAGTTGATGGCACTAAGTGTGCAAAATTACAATTGAAACAGAAATGAATAGCACTGTGTGTGTGATGTTATGAAAGCTTTGGTTATTTGACGTGGCACTGTGTGTGCGATACCGAGATAAGTCGGTTGAAAGATTAGGCACTAAATGTATGATGAATAATATGTATCGACCATGTGTATGGCACTGAGTGTGCGGTTAAATTGAAAGAATATCAGAGGATGATCGACTTGTAATATAAAGCATTGAGTAGCTTGGAAATTGAATAACTACGTGTTAGCTAAGGTATGTATTGAACCTTTGTGGTTGATGAGTTTATAGATAAAGTTATCACTGGCTGAATAATAATTTTAGCTATGGATAATATGGTATGAATAGGAGAGAATTGATCTATGTGATGGTTGTTTTAGTTTAATTTTTTATGTTACGAAATTACTAAGCTTTATAAAGCTTACTGTGTGTTTTGTTTCTCTGCTTTTCAGTTTCAGTAAAGCTAGCTCGGATCCGGGAATCGTCAGCATCTCAATCGCACTATCGGCATTCTATTTTGGTACTTTTGGAAAGATGTACATAGTTGAAATAGGCTAGTTGTTTGGACTCATATTTGAGATGTGTAAATAGCCATGTGATATGGCTAGCTAAATGTTGGTAATGTGCATGAGTGAATATGGTATTTGGTGCATATTTTGATATAGCATAATGGTAATGAATTAGCTTATAAATGGTAAATTCAATGATGAATTAATGCCTTAGTTATTTAGTGAATTTATGGATGATTTATACCTAGATTTACATGTAATTCGGTTGTATAAAATGGCAAGCTTAGGAATGAGATTATATGTGATGATATGATGATTATTGGACATGGAATTGGTTGCCAAATTGTGTGTATAAAGACGCTCAAATGTGCTTGTAGAATTGACCCATGTTGGTGGCATTTTGGCCTTGCAAATGGCCTATTTTTGCCACACGGTTGTGGCACACGGGCGTGCCTAGTGACTGTGGGCGTAAGCCAGTATATGTGATAAACCGTAAAAGTAACATATTTTAAGCCCACATTTAGCATGCTTTTGGATGATTTAAGCCTTGAATTATGTAATTTGGTGCTCTAAATCTTTTGTTTTCATGTTTTATACTCAGAAGAGCACTGAATGACGAAAAGAATGGAAAACGGGCCCAAAACGGAGTAAATGGGCCATATCACTAAATCCACACGGCCTGGGCCCAAGACCACACGGTCGTGCCCCATTCAACAGTCTCGAACACGGCTTGGCCACGACTTACACGGGCGTGTGCCATGGGCGTGTCCCTGCTGCGGCCAAGAGGAGTTTTACTCGAAATAGGATACTTGGAGGCAAAGAAACACATTCCAAATTCTATATAAACACCCAAATAGGAATCCTATCCAGATTACGATACTTGGAGGCCAAGTAAGGCATCCCAAAGCCTATATAAACATCCTAGGAGGCAACTTAAGAGGGGAGTTCGACAGAAGCTGAAACCCAAGGCTTTAGTCAAGGGTTGTCAAGCTAGGCCAAAGAGGACAGACTTGTGGGGATTAACTCGAAGATAGCAGTAGATTCATCTCAAGAAGCCAGAATTATACTCAAGATGGAGGATCTCTCCTTTAATTCCTTCAGGGGGTTTTAGGGATTTCTTATGTTTTGTTTTATCTTTTCTTCTGAGATGTTTTCTTTTATTTTTATGAACTAAACCCTTAGATACTTGAGGGGGATGAAACCTAAGATGAATCTTGTTATCATTTGCTAAACTATGTGATAAATATTTGACTTGTTCTTAATTATGTGTTCTTAATTCTTGTGTTGATATTTCTGGGATATTAATTCAAGTATGATGTGCTTAGGTGGAGGAGCAAAAGTCCCTGCCTGAGAGTAGATCTAGCATAATTAAGTGGAGTTGATCGCGTGCCTAGAGATAGGGTGACGAGATTTTGCCGGATTAGGGTGAAACCTAGTGTGGGAGTCCATAGATCGAGTTAATGCAATCCTAGGGGTTTTAATTAGAAAGAGATTTCAGTTAATCAACCTAGGGTTAGACGTTAGTCGCCTCGAGAGAGGGGTAAATATAACTTAGGGAATCTTACGGATCAAGTCAAATGAATAAATCGTCTGGTTCAGAGATAGATAACAAGTGAAGTCTAGGTGGATTCTTCCTTGGGTATCGTCTTAATCAATTGATTTTTCCTCAAAGTTATTTTCCCAATTTCATTCTTTTTTTTCTTAGAGTCTTTAGTTTAGTTGTTAGTTAATTTTAGATTAGATAAAAATTCATTTAATTCTTAGGCTAAATAATAAAAAAAAGAGTTACTATTAGTACTTTTGGTTCCTTTGGGTTCGACAATCTGCTCTTGCCTTAACTATACTACTGTTCGATAGGTGCGCTTGCCTCAAATCGTTGTCATAGTTAGTTTCTAGGTTTGATCATTCTTTATATAAATTTTAAGACTTTGACATCACATAAAACAACGATCAAGTTTTTTGCGTCGTTGCCTTGGAACTGAAATATGAAGAACGCTTAATTTTTATTACTTTAGCCATATTATATTTATTTTATTGCAATTTTTTTCTACTTTTCTAAATTTTTCTTCCTTCTTTTGTTCCTTTCAGATACCTCTAGTTTATGACTAGAAGGAACTCGACAGGACCCCTACTTTACGACAGTAATATTGAAGGTACCGTTCACAGAAATCGCAGAGAAATAAGGCGAAGCTTAAACTACATAGAAGAAGAGCAAGAAGCCGAAATTAATACCACCGAAGAGGTGGCTGAAAATCATCCGCTACCTCCAGAGATGGTCGAAAATCATGCTCCTCAAACTATGTATGATTATGCTAAACCTAGTTTAATAGGAACTGAGTCAAGTATTGTTAGGCCTACTATTGCTGCAAATAATTTTGAACTGAAACCTAAGACTATACAGATGATACAACAGTTTGTTCAGTTTGATGGTTTGTAGGATGAGGATCCTAATACATACTTAGCGAATTTTCTAGAATTCTTTGATACCTTCAAAATAAATGGCGTTTCTGATGATGCCATCCATCTTCGGTTATTTCTCTTTTCTTTGAGGAATAAAGCCAAGCAGTGGTTGCATTCTCTTCCACGAGGGTCAATCACTACATGGGATCAAATGACAAAAAAATTTTTATTAAAATATTTTCCCTCGGCCAAAACGGCCAAGTTATGGAATGATACCTCTTCTTTTGTGCAGATGGATTTAGAGACACTTTATGATGCATAGGATAGATATAAAGACTTGTTGAGGAGGTGCCCACACCACGGATTACCTTTGTGGCTATAGGTCCAAACTTTTTACAATGGTGTAAACCCTTCAACAAGGCAACTAATCGATTCAGCCGCCGGCGGAACCATGAACAACAAAACTCCTGAAGCGGCCTACGAGTTTATAGAGGAGATGTCATTGAATAACAATCAGTGGCAAGTTACAAGGACAAGGCCAGCTAAAGTAGCCGGAGTTTTCAACCTCGACGCAGTAACCGTGATAACAAATCAGGTAGAGATGCTACATAAAAAATTTGATGGTTTGTATGGTTCTTCGCAGGCACATCAAGTTATGTAGTGCGAGCAAGTGGAGGAGTGGCGAATCCTAAGTACCCACCCTACGGACAGGGCATGGAGAGCGAACAAATGAACTATATGGGTAACAATTTCAGATCTAACAATAACCCTTGTAGTAATACTTATAATCCAGGTTGGAAGAACCACCCCAATTTCTCATGGGGTAGTCAAGGAAATCAAAGGCAACAACCATCCCAAAACTTCCAACAATAGCCCTACCCACAGGAAAAGAAGCCGAACCTTGAAGAGATGTTGACAAAATTCATAGCAACCTCTGAAACACGTTTCCAAAATATGGAAACATTTTTTCCAAAATAAAGAAACGAAACTTGAGGCATCGACACAGGATCTCAAGGATCAATCGGGCAACTTACTAAGTTAGTTTCTGAAATACGATCAGAAAGCTTACCTAGGGAAAAGGAGCAAATTCAAGCCATAACAGCTCAAGATAGTGAAGGGTTAGACGAGCCTAATTTAAAGTAAGAGAATGTGGTAGAAGAAGGTAAGGTTGAGGTAAGCCAAGAAAAGCCAAAACCGGTAATCAAAGAGTACCAACCTCGCATACCATATCCCGAAGCAATAAAGAGAGACGACACAGAGGAACAGTTCGGTAAGTTTCTTAAACTTTTAAAGAAATTACATATAAACTTACCGTTACTTGAAGCTCTTTCGCAGATGCTAGATTCTAGGAAATTCTTAAGGGAGCTATTGACGAACAAACAAAAGATAGACGAAGCATCACATGTGGAACTAAACGCAGTGTGCTCAGCAATGTTGTAAAATAAACTACCACAGAAATTAAAAGATCCAGGGAGTTTATAATTCCATGTTTAATTGGTAGTTTATCTATTGATAATGCTTTAGCTGATTTAGGGGCAAGCATAAATGTCATGCCTTATAAATTGTTTAAACAACTAGGTCTAGGGAAACCCAAACAAACTAGGATGAGCATTCAATTAGCTGATAAAACTATTAGAATTCCTAGGGTTGTACGTGCTAGTAAAAATTGATAAATTCGTATTCCCGGTAGACTTTTTCATTTTAGACATGGATGAGGACAATAGTATCCCCCTAATTCTAGGAAGGCCTTTTTTAGCGACTGCCAGGACTAAAATTGATGTCAGGTGAACTCATACTTTGTGTAGGTAACGAATCAATCAATCTTCAAGCTCTCGACTCAGCTAGGACATCGAGTAATCAAGGTGAGAACATTAATTCTATTAATAACCATTCGGTAAAACCTTCTTTTCAGGAAGCACCACGGAACTACACAACTGAGCCAGATCCTAGACCTCATGCCAACAAGGAAATAACCCATGAGGAACGAAGGCTTCAGATCGATGAACTAGACGAGTGGAAGACACACTTCAGGGAAAACTTAGGAATACACAAAAGTCTAGCTTAAGACTATAAACGAGTGCTTCTTGAGAGGCAACCCGAGCATTAACTCTACTAATTAGTTTTATTTTAATTCTTTTCGTATTTAGGCGTAGGTTTCCATACCCACACGGCCTTGCACACGGCCGTGGCCGTGGCCGTGGCCGTGTGGGCACCATAAGAAGGAACACAGGCGTGGGATGTATCACTATTTAAACCCCCTTCTTCCTTTCTTTTTCTTGTTATCTTTCTTCTTTCATTTTTCATTATTTACTTTTATTCTTATTTTCATTGTTATTAGTTTCTTCTTTTTCTCCATGGCATTTAGATTTAGCTTAGGATATAATAAAATCAGACCGGCTACTTTAAGGAATCAAGTCAAACGGCTTGAGGCACTCCCTACGTTTCTCTTCATCCAAAATTCAAGAAGTTTCACTTCTCTCCCTCTCTTTTGATTTTCTTACTATATGATCATTATCTACCTTTGTACATTGAGGGCAATGTACATCTTAAGTGTGGGGGGTTAACTATAGTATTATTTGAAAATCCTTGAATTATGCCTTGTTCTAAAGTAATTTTCTTATATTATGATTAGAATGAAAATTCCTTTGATTTATGATTTTTATTGAAATGTTTTAGATTAAGTCATTGATAATTGTGCATTGGTGATTAATTTCGAAGGATACTAGAGAATCAAGCATGATAAGTCTCTTTTTCAGAAATTAAAAATTTTGTTAGTTTGTCTACCTGAATCTAATTATTAGCTTGAAGTTTGAAATTTACAAGGTTGACATCAAATACCCATAATTTTTGTAAGATTTTGAGCCTTTTAGAGCATACATTCTTTTGTGCTCACTTTTTATTATGAGTGCGTCAACATTGATTTGTTATTCTAGAACTTGCTTCGATTATACATGTCAGGACCACACCTTTGATTTGATATACAGAGATGATAAAGGCACCTAGGTTTTAACCCACTTACTCCACTAAAAATCCTACCTTCATAACTAACCCCTAGTGAACCACGTTGATCCTAACAACCCTTTTTATTGACTCACCTAATATTCCCCCACAATCCTTTGTATTTATTACCACCATTCTTTTTTACTACCCTTATATCGAGATTTGATTTGATCAGTTGCCTAATTATTTTTTCAGTAGTAAATTCATCCTTTATTATTATTTGACTTGTTCAAAAAAAATTAAAGTATCTTCATTATGAGTTATTCGATTAAATGAGCTTATATGTTTAATTTCCATTTGTTGAAGAAGAAGCTCGTGTCATTAGTATTAGTAGTACAAATTTTCATTTGATGTAATTATTTATTATTAGTTCGTGTTTCTAGTTAGGTAATTTGTCAGGTCAGTCTTGATTCTAACTCTCTAATTCAACCTTTATCCACACCTTTAACCTAAGCCCTGTTACAACCCTATTAAAGACCTTTTGATTTGTGTATCATCTCATAATATAGTGGTGGAGATTTGATTTTTCATGCAAGCCTATGGGATTAACTCTTCATGTTTGACTTTTGAGTGCTTAATTCTGAACCTTAAACACTTCGAGTGATTTGACAGAATCATTAGTGAGGATGTCAACCCTTGTCGATTTTGAATCAGAGCTAATTATTCAGGTAAGGGGAAACACTTATGTTTTCATACTATAAAAACTATGAGTTTGATTGTTTGAATCTTTAGGACTCTTTGAGTTGAATTATTCATGTATGAATTATCTTTGAATTATGAAAAAACATTATTAATGAATATTATGAATCGGGGAAGTTTGTTTTAATTATGAGTTGAGAATATTGCTTGAGGACAAGCAAAAGCTTAAGTGTGGGGGTATTTGATAAATTGTAAAAGTAACATATTTTAAGCCCACATTTAGCATACTTTTGGATGATTTAATCCTTGAATTATGTAATTTGGTGCTCTTAGTCCTTTATTTTTAAGTTTTATACTCAGAAAAGCACCGGATGACGAAAAGAATGGAAAACAAGCCCAAAACAGAGTAAATGGGCCATATCACGAAATCCACACGGCCTGGGCCCAAGACCACATGGTCGTGCCCCATTCAACAGTCTCAAACACGGCTTGGCCACGACTTACACGGGCGTGTGCCATGGGCGTGTCCCTGCTGCGGCCAAGAGGAGTTTTACTCGGAATAGGATACTTGGAGGCAAAGAAACACATTCTAAAGTCTATATAGACACCCAAATATGATTCCTATTCGGATTAGGATACTTGGAGGCCAAGTAAGGCATCTCAAAGCCTATATAAACATCCTAGGAGGCAACTTAAGAGGGGAGTTCGGCAGAAGCCGGAACCCAAGGCTTTAGTCAAGGGGCGTCCAGCTAGGCCAAAGAGGGCAGATTTGTGGGGATTCACTCGAAGATAGCCAGTAGATTCATCTCAAGAAGCCGAAATTGTACTCAAGACAGAGGATCTCTCCTTCAATTCCTTCAGGGTGTCTTAGGGATTTTTTTTTATTTTGTTTTATTTTTTCATCTGAGATGTTTTCTTTTATTGTTATGAACTAAACCCTCAGATACCTAAGGGGGATGAAACCTAAGATAAATCTTGTTATCGTTTGTTGAACTATGTGATAAATGTTTGACTTGTTCTTAATTATGTGTTCTTAATTCTTGTGTTGATATTTCTGGGATATTAATTCAAGTATGATGTGCTTAAGTGGAGGAGCATAAGTTCCTGCCGAAGAGCAGATCTAGCATAACTAAGCGAAGTTGATTGCGCGCCTAGAGATAGGGTGACAAGATTTTACCGGATTAGGGCGAAACCTAATATGGGAGTGCATAGATCGAGTTAATGCAATCCTAGGGGTTTTAATTAGAAAGGGATTTCAATTAATCAACCTAGGGTTAGACGTTTGTCGCCTCGAGAGAGGGGTTGATATAACTTAGGGAATCTTACGGATCAAGTCAAATGAATAAATCATTTGGTTCAGAGTTAGATAACAAGTGAAGTCTAAGTGGATTCTTCCTTGGGTATCGTCTTAATCAATTGGTTTTTCCTCAAAGTTATTTTCCAAATTTCATTCTTCTTTGTCATAAAGTCTTTAGTTTAGTTGTTAGTTAATTTTACATTACATAAAAATTCATTTAATTCTTAGGCTAAATATTGGTTCCTTTGGGTTCGACAATCTAGTCTTACCTTAACTCTACTACTGTTTGATAGGTGCGCTTGCCTCAAATCGTTGTCATAGTTAGTTTCCAAGTTTGATCATTCTTTATATAAATTTTAAGACTTTGACATCGCATAAAACAACGATCAATATGGCCTAAGAGCACACGACCACGGCATACGGACATGCCTGGTAGCCGTGTAGTTTTTGACAGGATCGACCACGGTGAAAGTACACAGGCGTGCTTGGTGGCCGTGGAGCAAAGGTCAGTTTCAACCACGGGGAGGACACACGTGTGTGTCTAGCAGCCGTGGGAGGTACACGGCCTACCCCCACGGGCGTGTATCCCCTGAAACTTAGAAAAGTTTTAAATTTCCATAAAGTTTCTATATGTGTTTCGATTTAGTCTCGACCCCTCTCTAGTATGTGTTTAAGGTCTTATACGCCTTAATAAGGGACTTATTGTTTATGTTTGATGTATTATGATGATGATTGACTTTGTGTCGTAAATGAGTTGTGACATAATCCTATTGTCCGGTGATGCCTCTTCACCCTAATCCGGTGATGGTTTTGGGTTAGGGGTGTTACATTTTTATTGGTATCAGAGCTACAATTTAGTTAATTCTTAGACTAACATAGCGCGTGTGAGTCTAGCTATACATGCCATATTATAAAATTGAGATAGTGTGTTGAATTTTGACAGTTGAAAATGTGTTTTCATATAGTAATGGATCCCGATCGAGCAGTTGCTGACGATGTAGAAAGCAATGCACCTGCTACCGCTCAAGGAACAGTGCCGGCCACATCTAGGCCGAATGACAGTGGTGAGGGAGGAGAGGCTAACAAGCCTTCTTTCAAATGATAAGCTAGTGGTTTACGGAGTTCATTCAAACGAATTCGGCTGCTCCACAAACTCCACCCCTACAAGTACCTATTGTGCCACAAGTTGTAGATCCGATCATATTGAATAAACCACCTGTAGACAAGATTCGAAAATACGGGGCCGAGGAGTTTAGGGCCACATCTGATGATGATGTTGAGCGAGCTGAGTTTTTTCTTGAGAATACAATTAGAGTATTCGATGAGATGTCATTGAATCCTGATAAGTGCATTAAGTTATAGTTTCCTTGTTGAGAGACATGGCTTATAACTGGTGGAAAACATTGATATCTGTGGTTCCGAGAGAGAGATTCACTGGGACTTCGTTCAAGCCAATTTCAGAAAGAAGTATATTAGTCAACACTTCATTAATTAGAAACCTAAAGAGTTTCTAGAATTGAAACAGGGCCGTTTGTCCGTTACTGAGTACGAGCGGGAATTCGTAAGATTGAGTCAATACGCGAGAGAATGTGTTTCGACCGAAACTACTATGTGCAAACGTATCATAGAGGGATTGAATGAAGACATTAAATTGTTGGTTGTGATACTTGATATAAATGAATTTGTTGTGTTAGTTGAAAGAGCATGCAAAGCTTAGGAGCTTAGTAAAGGAAAGAAGAACGCCAATTCTGAGGCTCGTGATGAAAGAAAGAGATTGATGAATAAGTTCTCTTAACCTTCAACGAAGAGATATAGAGATGCAAGTAATCATTCAAATGTTTCGTTTGGACATCTAAGTAAAGATCGTTCGAGACAAAGTACTGGTTCACGAATTCAAGCTCCGAATGAATCGAGTGTTGGTAGCATTAAGAGTAACAAACCTGAGTGCAGACAGTGTATAAGATGACATGTGGGAGAGTGCTGGGGCAAGTACAACAATAGAGTTTATTATAAATGTGGATCCCGAGATCATTTTATTCGAGATTGCCCGAAGATGGTGGAAGAGGAAAATGTTCAAAATGAAAGACCAAGTAATATGACGGCTAGAGGTAGACCACCCAGAAACATCAAAAATGTGAGTGAAAGTCAGAGGGGGGCAACTGACACAGCTGTGAGGTCAGAAGCGAGAGCACCTGCCCGAGCCTATGTTATATATGCACGAGAGGAAGCATCATCTCTAGACGTCATCACCGGTACTTTCACATTATTTGATACTAATGTCATTGCATTGATAGATCCAGGATCAACTCATTCTTATATGTGTATAAACTTAGTATTAAATAAGAATCTACTTGTTGAGTCTACTGAATTTGTGGTTAGAGTATCGAACCCCTTAGGCAAGTGTGCTCTGGTGGATAAAATATACAAGAATTGCCCATTGATGTTTTGTGATATATGTTTTTTGGCCAATTTGATGTTACTACCATTCAATGAGTTTGACATAATTCTGAGTATGGATTGGCTTACTCTGTATAATACCATCGTGAATTGTAAAAGAAAGAGTATTGAGTTGAAGAGTCAGAATGGTGAGATAGTTCGAATTGAATCCAATGATATGAAAGGATTACCAGGTCTTGTATCTGCGATGAAAGCTATGAATTATGTGATAAAAGGTTGTGAAGCTTATTTGGCGTATGTGATTGATACAAAAGTGTCGGAAAAGAAAGTTGAATCTGAGCCTGTGGTATGTGAGTTTCCAGATGTGTTTCCTGAAGAGTTGCCGGGATTACCTCCAATTCGGGAAATTGAATTTGGTATCGAATTAGTGCCAGAGACCACTCCCATTTTTATAGCTCCATATAGAATGGCACCAACATAATTGAAAGAGTTAAAACCACAGTTGCAAGAATTAACTGATAGAGGATTTGCACGACTGAGTTTCTCACCCTGGGGAGCTCCTGTGTTATTTGTGAAAAAGAAAGATGGAACTATGAGAATGTGTATTGATTATCGACAATTGAATAAAGTGACGAAAAAGAACAAATATTTGTTGCCTCGTATTGATGATTTGTTTGATCAGCTGAGGGGACCTACAGTGTTTTCTAAGATAGATTTGAGATCAGGCTACTATCAGTTGAGAGTTAAAGAATCTGAAGCACCGAAAACTACTTTCAGAATAAGGTACGGACATTACGAATTTTTAATGATGCCTTTCGGACTAACAAATGCTCCTGCAGTGTTTATGGATTTGATGTATCGAATTTCAGACCATATTTGGATCGCTTCGTGGTGGTGTTCATTCGTGTGATGAGACGCAGCATACTGAGCATTTGAGAATCGTGCTACAATCCCTACGTGAGAAACAATTATATGCAAAGTTTAGTAAATGTGAATTTTTGTTGCGTGAGGTTGGGTTTCTGGGACATATTGTATCAGCTGCTGGAATGTGAGTTGATCCGAGTAAAATCTCTACTATTTTGGAATGGAAGCCTCCGAGAAATGTGTCGGAAGTTCGTAGTTTTCTGGGACTAGCAGGATATTGTAAACGATTTGTGAAAGGCTTTTCGATGATTGCGACCCCATTGACAAAGTTATTATAGAAGGATGTTAGATCCGAGTGGTCAGAAAAATGCCAACAGAGTTTTGAACAGTTGAAAGTGTTATTAACAGAAGCACCAGTGTTGATTCAACCTGAATCAGGCAAAGAGTTCATAGTTTACAGTGATGCATCATTAAATGGTTTGGCCTGTGTGCCGATGCAAGAAGGGAAAGTCATTGCTTACGCTTTTTGACAGTTAAAACCGCATGAAAAGAATTACCCAACACATGATTTTGAATTGGCTGCGATTGTGTTCGCATTGAAGGTTTGTTGTCACAATCTGTTTGGGGAAAAATATCACATCTATACTAATCATAAGAGTTTAAAGTACCTGATGACTCAGAAAGACTTGAATTTACGACAGAGAAGATGGTTAGAATTATTGAAAGACTACGAACTTGTGATATATTACCACCCGGGTAAAGCTAATGTTGTAGCTGATGCACTGAGTCGAAAATTGTTATATGCTTTGTGAGCTATGAGTAATCAGATAGATTTATGTGATGATAGTGCGGTGGTAGTTGAATTGGAAGTAAAGTCGATGTTTGTACAGCAGATTTGTGATTCTCAGAAAAATGATGTTGAAATGATGGCTAAACGAACTCAATGTGAATTGAATGCTGAATCAGAATTTTGAATTGGTAGTGATGATTGTTTGAGATTTAGAGATTGAATTTGTGTTACGAGAAATTCAAAGTTGATTTCGATGATTTTGAATGAAGCTCACAATAGTCATTTGACTGTACATCCGGGGAGTACAAAAATGTATAATGATCTGAAACAGTTCTATTAGTGGCATGGCATGAAAAGAGACATTTCTAACTTTGTGTCGAAATGTTTAGTTTCTCAGCAAGTCAAGGCTGAACATCAAGTTCCGCCTGGTTTGTTACAACCGATTATGATTCCTAAGTGGAAATGGGAGAGAATTACGATGGACTTTGTGTCGGGTTTATGCTTATCTCCGAGTAAGAAAGATGCAATCTGGGTGCTAATGGACAGATTAACCAAATCAGCTCATTTTGTTTCGGTGAGAACCGATTATTCTTTAGATAAGTTAGCTAAACTGTATATTGATGAGATTGTGAGATTGCACGGAGTACCATAATCTATAGTGTCTGACAGAGATCTGAGATTTACCTCGCGATTTTGGAAGAAATTGCAAGATGCTTTAGGCACGAAATTGCATTTTAGTACTGCTTTTCATCCGCAAATGGATGGTCAATCCAAGCAAATCATTTAGATTCTCGAAGACATGCTGAGATGTTGCATACTTGAATTTGAAAGTATATGGGAAAAGGATTTATCATTGATTGAGTTTGCGTATAACAACAGTTTTCAATCAAGCCTTAAAATGGCACCATATGAAGCTCTTTATGGTCAAAAGTGTCGAACTCCATTGTATTTGACTGAGCTAAGTGAGAATAAGATTCATGGGGTTGATCTAATAAAAGAGACTGAGCAGAAAGTGGAAGTAATTCGTGACAATTTGAAAGTAGCTTCAGATCGTCAGAAGTCTTATGCAGATTTAAAACAAAAGGATATTGAATTCAAAATTGGTGATAAAGTATTTCTGAAAGAGTCTCTATGGAAGAAAATACTTCAATTTGGCCGAAAGGGCAAGCCGAGTCCGACGTTCATCGGACCGTATGAGATTATTGAACGAGTTGGGCCGGTTGCTTATAGATTGAAATTGCCATCTGAGTTAAAAAAATGCATAACGTGTTTCATGTATCAATGCTTCGACGGTACAGATCGGACCCGTCTCATGTGATTACTCCTACTGAGATTGAGATTCAGTCAGGCTTTCCATATAGTGAAGAACTGATCCGAATTATGGCTCGAGAGATTAAAGAGTTGAAAAACAAAAGAATTTCCTTAGTGAAAGTATTATGGCACAAATACAGAGTTGAAGAGGCTACGTGGGAGCCTGAGAACATTATGAGAGAGCAATATCCACACCTATTCACTGGTAAGATTTTTGGGGACAAAAATCCCTAATAGTGGGAGAGTTGAAACAACCCGATTTAGACCCTAGTCAGAACAATGGTTTTGAGACCACAAATTCGAGGTTGGAATAATATTTTAATATTATTCTTGGTGTTGATTCTATGTGATATAGTTTGTGTGCCGAATTAAGAAAAGGACTTAATCGCATAAATAGTAAAAGCTATGCACTGATTTATAAGTACCTAATTATTTTTGTCTTCATAATAGGATGGCCTTAGGAGGAAATTAAGCCATTATTTAGATAGTGGATGGACAAAAGATAAATGTGCCCTTAATGAATGTTTGTTTTATTGTTTAATGAAAGGTTAAATAGGTAAATGGATTATCATGTATGTTTTAATTTGATAAAAAAAATGAAAAATGGCCATTTTAGTTCATCTTTTGACCGAATTTTGTAAGAAAAGAAAAGGGGTTTAACTTGGTTATATTCGGCCATTCCAAGCATAAATTCAAGGTATGTTTTTAGTCGGTTTTCGATAATTTCTACGTTTTTGCAATCGTTGCTTAGTCTACTATCAAGCCCATGTCTCAATTTTGTGAATTGATGATGTTTGTGTGATATGCCATTGATGATATGTTGAGTTTTGTGATGATTTATGGTGTTAAATGAAAGATTTGAGCTAGATGAACATACTTTGTTCTTGAATTTTTTATGAATTTAGCTAATTAGGGCTAAATTGAGAAAATGAGAAATTGAAGGGTTAAATTTTGAAATAAATGAAATGTATGAGCTTGTATTAGCATGGAAGAATTCGGCTAATCACATGTGTATTGAAATTTTGTGTATTTGATGATTTTGTGAAATAGGGACTAAAGTGTCGAAATGTAAAAATGTGAGGGCTATTTTGTAAAATGCCCTAAATATGTGTGTGTGTGGATTAAATTGAAAAAATTAGTGATTGAATGGATTAAATTTGAATGTGTATATACCAAGAGAGGAGAGGTTCGGATCGAGATCGAGGCAAAGATAAAGTGCTCGATTAATCGACCGTATCGATAGTTCGACGCCCGAGGTAAGTTCGGATATAATACATGTTATTAAGATAGGGTTTAACATTATGAAATGAATATGTATATGTGTATGAAATCGAAATGCTATATGCAAGATTTAGTTGATGGCACTAAGTGTGCAAAATTACAATTGAAACACAAATGAATAGCACTGTGTGTGCGATGTTGTGAAAGCTTCGGTTATTTGATGTGGCACTGTGTGTGCGATACCGAGATAAGTCAGTTGAAAGATTAGGCACTAAGTGTGCGATGAATAATATGTATCAACCATGTATATGGCACTGAGTGTGCGATTAAATTGAAAGAATATTAGAGGATGATCGACTTGTAATATCAAGCATTGAGTAGCTTGGAAATTGAATAACTACGTGTTAGCTAAGGTATGTATTGAACCTTTATGGTTGATGAGTTTATAGATAAAGCTATGAATAATTTTAGCTATGGATGATATGGTATGAATAGGAGAGAATTGATCTATGTGATGGTTGGTTTAGTTTAATGTTTTATGTTATGAACTTACTAAGCTTTATAAAGCTTACTGTGTGATTTGTTTCTCTGCTTTACAGTGTCAGTAAAGGTAGCTCGGATCTGGGAATCGTCAGCATCTCAATCACACTATCGGCATTCTATTTTGGTACTTTTGGAAAGATGTACATAGTTGAAATAGGCTAGTTGTTTAGACTCATATTCGTATCACACAAGTGGCTCTGATACCACTGTTGGAACGCCGATACCCCATGGCGCAGCAGAATAAAATTAGATCCGGCGATCCAAATCATGGATCCATGTGTGAGGAACGAATCGGGGTGAAATATAGGTTTCGAAATTACCAAAACTTCAATCTGAGTAGACAGCGACGCCTTGGCAACAAGAGTTTTGATCTACTGTCGAATCAAGCCACAACCTTTTCCGATGTCGGCCTCTACGTGATCCACCCGGTTTGACTATGAACGGAAGAAATCTCCAAAACTATTTTGGAGGTTTATTTGCTTGACGGCTGCTAGACCTAACAAGCAATCTCTTAGGGTTTTTTATAAGCTTTGCCTCTTTTAAATACCTTTTATATTGGGTATCCTTTTAATTGGGCCTTTTATAATGGGTATCTTTTTCATTGGGCCCATTATTAGGTATCCTTTTAATACCCTTTTATAATTGGTATCTCTTGAATGTATCATAAGATTAAATAAATACACTAAAGTTTTTAACCGAAAATTATAATTACATTAATTATATCCCAAAATTATAATTACATTAATTATAATAAGGATTTCGGTAAACTATATTTATTTAAATTTATATATGAATCAAATTCATATATTAATAGAATTATGTTGTCATTATGTGTACAACATCCTTGTACATATAATATGTTCAATATTTGATTGCCCAATTAAATTAATTCTTTAATTAATTTAATTCATATGACAACTAAAAACAATACCAATTATATTTTATTCCGTTCATTTAAACCATAGGGTGTGACCCTGTAGGTTCTTGCAACGTTAGCGATAATAATAGAACGATTCTAATGTCACAAACAATGAGGGCATCTAGCAATGCATCATTGCTACCTAAGTTACAAGAAGTCATGATTCCACATAACTTTTTGTGATTAACCTTTCATACATTAATCCTTAAGTCCTTTATCTCTGGAATGGACACAAGTCATGGAATAGTCACACTTGTATAGTCCATCCCATGTTTCTTGATATCTTGAGTAGACTATGATATAAAAAATTAGTATGACATCTCATGTCAACTTATTTGAGCATGGCCATGCATTTCTAGTCTCACTCAATCAAGTGGCCTAAGATATTACTCCCATTATGTAGGAGGGACTTATCCTATATTGATCAACCATATCCTCTACATAGATTGTGGTATATCCAACATCGATCTTTATAGAACAACCAATTACGATTATGCGTTTGATCATCAAAATATACAACTCACGATGTTGAGATAATAATTATCTCAAGTCTGAGGATCATATACATATTAATCACTATGAG
This sequence comes from Gossypium bickii, assembly GCA_025503065.1. Classification (NCBI taxonomy): domain Eukaryota; kingdom Viridiplantae; phylum Streptophyta; class Magnoliopsida; order Malvales; family Malvaceae; genus Gossypium; species Gossypium bickii. The sequence continues at coordinate 32,215,852 of CP106712.1, forward strand.
TAATGTTGTGACAATTACATAATAATCCAATAAACATACTCATAACGGGTCAATCCAATATGTTGTTCTCTAACACACATATTCATGCATTGATTTTGACAATCCACATCAATGACAACTCTTTATCATCAATCAACTACATGTTAGTCTTAATGCATTATTGTTGTCCTAGTCAACAATAATACTCGACTAAGGATCTTTTAAGAATAATCATATTATTCTTAGGACATTATTATAAAACAGTTTTATTTATACACACGTAAAGAAAAAGCGAAATAATAATGACAACGTTTTATATTAATAAACATGGTAAATTAAGTATGTTATTACAACCATCTCATGATTGGTCTTTGGGCATACTCTTACAATGATATGATGATTATTGGACATGAAATTTGTTGCCAAATTGTGTGTATAATGATGCTCAAATGTGCTTGTAGGATTGACCCATGTGGGTGGCATTTTGGCCTTGCAAATGGCCTATTTTTGCCACGCGGCTGTGGCGCACGGGCGTGCCTAGTGACCGTGGGCGTAAGTCAGTATATGGCCTAAGGGCACACAGCCACGACACATGGACATGCCTGGTAGCCGTGTAGTTTGTGACAGGATCAACCACGGCCAAAGTACACGGGCGTGCTTGGTGGCCGTGCTTTGTGTCTAGCAGCGTGGGAGGTACACAGCCTACCCCCACGGGCATGTATCCCCTGAAACTTAGAAATGTTTTAAATTTCCATGAAGTTTCTGTATGTGTTTCGGTTTAGTCCCGACCCCTCTCTAGCATGTGTTTAAGGTCTTATACGCCTTAATAAGGGACTAATTGTTTATGTTTGATGTATTATGATGATGATTTACTTTGTGTTGTAAATGAGTTGTGAAATGATCCTATTGTCCGGTAATGCCTCTTAACTCTAATCGGGCCACGATTTCGTGTTAGGGACATTACAGAAACTCTGCCAGGGTGGTTGAAGACTCAGTCAAATTGTTTGAATGGGTGGAAGTGAGGGATTTTATGAGGATATGATGGAGTGGATCAAGGAGTGGAGTGTGTGAGAGAGTGTGTCGTGAGTGGGGATTCAAGCTAGGCATTTCTGGCTGGGGGGTTGAGCATTTTGGGTAGAGTGGAGCCGAATTTCTCTTGGGAGCATCTTTCATTTTTGGCTTCTATATCACTTTGAGTAATTTTCATCTTTCATTTTTGGCTTCTATATCACTTTGAGTAATTTTCTTCCCTTGAGCATTTCTGGTTCTTCCTTGTTTCTGCTCGGTACCATTTTGGTAAGACTACCCTCTTAGCTTCTCAATTACTTCTACTCTTAAACAAAACCAACACCTCTCATCTTTTCTCTTTTGTGCTCACCATAGCCGAATCTTCTCTGACTCTCTTACTCTCTCTTTTTATCCATTTCTTTCTCTCTTTCTTTCGTTTTCTATCTTCTATCTTTTATTCTCTATTACTCTTCTACTCTTTTCTCCATTGACCGAATTCCCTCTTTTCTCCAATTAGAATCGGTCTCTTCACTTTTGCTAGTGGCCGAACTTTAATAGCCGGAAGTTGCGTGTTCCTTTGACCATCGGACCTACCTTGTCTATTCAATTCATCTATGATCACAAGGTAACGTCTTTCTTTATCTCTTTTTTCGTCTTTTCTTTTCAAGCTAAGTCGAAACACTCTTTCTAGGGGAGTGGGAGAGTTGGACGTGAGTGGGGGTGTGAGAGGGAGAAATTCGGCTGAGTAGGGGTCTAAGAGAGGATTTTTGGTCTTTTGGGTGTAAAGGTGTCTTAGCTTTTGAAGGGGGTCGAATTCTTTTTGGTGTTTCTGTGAGTGTTACTTCTGCATCATTTCAGGTTTCTTTGCTTCTCTGACTTCTGCCAATTTCTGTGCTTTCATTATTTTTCCCTACACTTCTCTTTTGGTTACAACGATCACTTCTCTTCTTTCCTTAAGCGATATCAACGCACTCTTCTTCTTTGCCTTCATCATCTTACCGATTTCTTCCTCTTCCAAAAGCTGAATTCCCACCATCTTTTCCCACGTTCCTCGTTGGTTTGTGGTGTTACTTTTCGTGACAAAAAACCTCCCCTCTCCATTTGGCTTAACCTTGGTTAGAAGCTGAATTTATTCATTCTTATCTTGCTGAAATCGTTTGGGTGACATTTAGTAAGGGCCAGAATTTTTTGGGGAATCAATTGCCAAACCCTTCCTCATCGGGTATTGTTGATCTTAGTGATTTTTTTCTCTTCTCGGTATTGAGTTAACTAGGTTGGTGAAGGCCATATTTACTTCTTCTGATCTTAGGTGCGTTTTAATCTTTTCTTTTCTCTCTAGTTAAATGTCGTCTCTGAGAGCAGCACGTGGTTAAACTCCTCTTGTTTTAAGGATCTGCTGTTGCCGAATTTAAGGGTAAGTAGTGCTAGTTAATGTTCCATTCTCCTTGATGCCGAATATTGGTAGATGCTAACACCCTTTGTGCATCAATCAATATAGGGTTTGTTCACTTTAGCCAAGGGCGAAGTAAAGCTAGTTAATTGATACTCGGTTGGAGGGAAACACGATTCACGGTAAGTGAACCAAGTGGAGTAGTAATTCAAGTTACGAAATCTTTTAAGAAGTTAAGACTAACTTTCGATTATGCTTATTCTAGGGACAAGCGAGGAGTAGTACTTTCGGCAGTCTAGATCAGGTGTGTAATCTCACACCCACTTTGATGATTGCATGTGGTGTTCTGCGAAACGGCCAAAAGCCGAAAAGCTGGAAAGCCAACAACAGTGACCACTCGAGCGTGCGAGCGCTCGTAGTGGTAAATCGAGATGTGAATCGTGACGTTAAATCGTGGAGAGTGTCACGAACACTTTCGCGATACTGAGGCTGTAACGGGCCTAACCGAGCTGAAATGGGCCAAATAGGCCCAACTGGCTATCCGACCCACTTAGGCAAAACTGTTAGAAAAACTATAGAATGATAACTCCGAATGCCAAATCTGCAAATCTGAGATCGAAATCGTGCGAAATGGGATTTTAGGCCTATTAACTCTGTAGTGGCTTAAAAAGAGTGCTGTGTCGTTCGAGGTGACAGTAGGCCTTCGGAAAGGCCGTTGAATACAAAAATTACCAAAATACCCTTGAAGGGTAAATAATAGAAATACCCCTAGGTTGTGAATTTACTAAAATACCCTCGATGGGTAAAATTACCGAACTACCATCGAGTGGATGAAAATGACTGTTATACTCTTAATTGTGATTGAATATCGTGTGTATGATTTTTATTTACACTTTTACACGTTGATACATGACATTTTATCATTGCATGGGGCGGGATAATGACTAAAGAGAAGTGTAGCCTGGTGGCTCTGCCACATACTGTTTCAGTGGCCATGCCACATATTGATATACTATGACTCTGGTGGCTCAGCCACAAATATTACGATTACAGCTCGTCTGCATTATTGGTGTTATTGGCGGGGTGGGTTGACTTGATCCCCACAGGTGACAATTGGTTGGTACGAGGGTATGATTGGTTGGATTGGGTTGGGTTACATTGCATTTCATTGTTTACATTATCATGATAAAAGGGCCTCGACCCAGTTTGATGTCATATGGGCCTGAGCCCAGTCAGTGACCATTTAGGGGATTACACACTGATTTCTCGTAACTCACCCCTCTACTTTAACCTTGCAGGTGATCACCAGCGTTAGAGGATTTGGAGCGACGGAGGGTTGTGTGGTGGCCATACACCGGGAATATTTCTCGTGACTTAGTAAATTTTCGTTTTTACTTTACTTTAAAATTTCTTTATTTTGGGTTAAAATTGTTGTAATAAGGCTGCTGGTTTAATTTCTTTTAAGTTTCCATTAATAACCGTTAAATTTATAAATATGTAGTTTTCTTAAAATGACGTTACCTGTTTTCAAAATATCATATCCTCATAATTCACTGAATCCGTTCTCTGTAAAAACAAAGTTTTTTTCAAAGATAGTGATAATGACATCAATAACAACAATAATGTTTTACATGAGAACTATAAAAACAAAATCTGAGTTTCATAAATAACAAAAAAAAAAAGAAGCTGGAAATTTCAAAAAGATTACGAACTTTTAAACAAACGCGCAATTTTCAATTTACCCTTTTATGTGACATGCTAGATTTGGTCATGACGTCTAGGTCGGGTTTGGGGTGTTACATTGTAAGTCAGTGTCGACCACGAGCTAGCCATACGGGCGTGCGCCTAGGCCGTGTGACCCTTATGAGGCTGCTGATGTCACAAACAGAATACCCAAGTTTTTACATAAAAGCAAGGACATGGGCGTGTCTAGGCAGTGTGGAGCACACGGGCCAAGCACACGGGCGTGTGTCCGGCCGTATGAAAATCCCTGTAGGTTCGAAATGAAAATAAATTCCACACGAGGTAGGGACATGGGTGTGTGTGACCACACGGCCTGCCCACACGGGCGTGTCCCATTTCACACGGGCGTATGGCCCTTGTTTAGGTGAAAATTTTCTAAGTGTTTGAAATGTTTCGGTTTGGTTCCACGACATCCCAAGCGGGTGTAAAGGGTCTCGTTCACCCATAATAGAGGCGTTACATTGGTGAACGAAAAGTTTTAAATTGCAAAGAATTTTTATAGCCTAAAGTGGAACAACCAAACAAGTCAATAGAATCTGGATAAGGGGCGTTACACAAGTTAGGTTCAATACAAGTTTCTAGCATCAACTTCAGCATCCAATGAACACTCTCGAACTCAATAATGTTTGTTTGTTTCCTTTTCTATTTTTAATTTGGCATGTACCTAGATATTTGAGTCAAGTTTCTTGATTCTATACTTTTGTAATTATTGAAGTGGATTTTAGTGCTTACTTTTGGATTAAATGGTCATATGATGTGTATAAGTCTTATATATATATAAATGTGTTCAAATTAGTATGAATAGTTGGTTTGCTAAATGGTGATAGAATATAGGTATATGTGCATAGGTATTTGAATGGTATATGATTAAAGTATAACTTGTAAAGGATAAGTTATTTTCTTAGGTTAAATAGGATAATTGGTATGTTTGGGTTGGTATGAAATGAAACTTATGTGTATGGTTAGGCATGGTATTTATATAGATGAAAGAATTTCAATTGGCATGGTAAATATCTTAGTTGTTTGAACTAGTTTGAGTTGCATTAGAAGGTGAATTGTTTTTGGTGATTGAATGAGCTTGATGGACGAAAATATGATAATTGTAGGATCGGAAAGTATTATAGACTTATAGATACTGTTCATATGGTCCAAAACATTATAAAAGTTGGTGATGTATTGAAGTATTGGGAATTGCAAAATTTTGAATGAAAAATTGCATGTTCAGAGTGTGACGTTGCAATGCCACACTAATGTCGTCGTGACGAGAATTGGACTACGCGGTGATGAACCCCATTGCCATGGAGAGGATGCCATTTGTCAAGTCAGTATGTCACAACGTGACAAGGAACCCGCTTACATCCCAACGTCGATTTTGAATTATGAAAATTTTATAGTTCAGTCATATTTTGATCTCTGGTTAGTTTTAAAGCTTTCGCAACCTCATGTAATTCTCGAGAATGATTGTATATCGTATTGAACGCATGTTTGTTTTATTTTTAACTGTTAAATTTTTTAATTGAATTGTGAATTAATCATAGTTACTTCGATAACAAATGTGACACAGTATAGCTCAAACCTGACGATTGGGTCGGGTCTAGGGTGTTACATATCAGATCCTTCAAATAGCAATATGATGGATTAAATTCAAAATACCCCCTATTATATTTTGCAAATTTTAACATAGACAATAGATATTGTGTATTTGAGGAACATACAAGAGATATTTAGTGGACAAATCATTAGAATCAGAAGATAAGGAGGAATTACCAATTTATGAGATAGAAACACTATTGCAATTACCAACTATTACTTTACCTGACTCGTCGTATGGGCTACAACCAGTGAACTTGGTAGGATCACTTGTCATGTGATTCATGGCCCTACTATCTAGAAACCACGTTGGGTTAGTGACAAAACTAAGGGTAGTTTTAGCTGAAGCAACGTTTGCTTGCACCATATTTGAATCACCATGGTCAACAAAACACATATAAGCTAAAGGAGACCCATGACTCGACCGGGGAGAAGACCCAATGGAAACCGAACCCATGTGTCACACCCTCATTTGGAAAATTGGTATGTTTTGGAAGATTATTCTGGTAAGATCGCCTAAGTTACAAGACTTAGACTTGTTAGTGTTTGGAAAATTCCTAGCAAGGTATTTTGTTAAGCTTCACTATGTTTGTGGATTCTTATTTTGCAGTTGGCGAGTTTCTTGTTTTTGCAAGATCCTTATTTGGTGGAGTCTCCCGCTAATATGTAACACCCCTTACCTATATTCAACGCCGGAACATGGAACGAGGCATTACCGGACTCACATCACAAGTAATCACACAATTTCAAGTCATAAATTTGCATCCAAATTAAAACCATCCATATTCAATCATAAAGTCCCTTATACGAGCCTACGAGGCTAAAAACATGCTTTAGAAGTGGTTCGGGACTAAACTGAGAACTTTAGGAAATTTTAGAAAACTTAGAAAATTTTTTGTTAGATGGAAGGCTCACACGCCCGTGTGTCTACTCATGTTGACTGAAATAATGCTATTTACCAAGCCATTTTGCCACCCTCACTTGCACACATCTACTCAACATCACATGGCACAAATTCAGGCATATAACAACCCCAACAAAACAATAATATGTCATTCTTATACCATCATTTATCATACTTATAACATCGTACTTAGCCCGTTAAAAACATACTAATTTCACATTCATAAGAGGGTATTAGCATATGAATAAACTTATGACCAACATAAGCCATCATTCATGGCTATATATATAAGATGAAGCATTAGCAATTACAAGCTAACACATATGGCCAAATTAATAATGACACACATAACAAATTGACATAGTCCCTATACATGCCATAGATTTAAAATACTTGAATTCACTTATACCCAAAATGATAGCTTGATATTGTGATAGGTCTCTGACGATCTCCAACCCGAGCTAGCCACAGATATGAGATTCACATAGACTAGTTCACTATCTACTCCACAATCATACAAATTATTCCTATGGGCCCACGGGCCCCACATGGCCTATTATGGCCCATTTCAGCGCAAACAGCCTAACCCACAAGAACACTCATGATGGCCTCAACTATTGTGTCGAAGCCCTCACACGTGCGCTCGCACGCTCGTGTGGCTACCATTGCCTTGTGATCGGCATTTTGACATTTGCCGCTTTACAGCTAGAGTAGTGCGAAATACACACTTTATAGGAATCTGGAGTTTATCCGCACTCTGAGCACTCCTATGCCTAACTTGCATTAGTGCTGTTCTCATGTCCTCAAAAATTTTAAACGCTCCTCTAGTGAAGGCCCAATAAGCCCAATTCTACTAGGCCCAAATTTAAGGTGTTACAAATCTACCCCCTTAAAGAGATTTCATCCTCGAAATTTCCAACTATCTATCAATGATTAACACAGATTACTCTACCGCACTACCATTGCGCACTTGGATCAAAATAACACTACAACACTTCTAACTTAATCTTGAAACCTCTTACACACAATCAACCATCTAACCATAGAAACAAACAGATATTTATCACACATGCATACAATTTCTATATTCAAACATCACGTCCAAACAAAATGCACACAAAATAAATACAAAATATATAGTCATTTCAGCATATAATGAAGTATAGTGTCAGGAAACTTACGGATTTGGTGCCGGAGACTCAGTGTGCCATACTTTCAGTAACGCTATATATTTTCTAAACCACATTTCAAATAGATTTGGAAAAATTTCAAACCCACTCTACAGCCGAGTTTTGGAATCGAGTTCTGATACCACAAAATGTAACACCCCAAACCCGGCCTAAACATTATGACCAGATCTAGCATGTTACATAAAAGGGTTCTTTAAAAGCTACGCGTTCATTAAAAACTTCGTATTCTTTTTGAAACTTCGAACTTTGCTGTTTGTGAAATTCAGATTTGCTTTAATTGTTTTCTTGTAAAAATGTTATAATTATTTTCGAAAACTTTGTTTGTTATTGAAGTTTAATTATGAAATTGCAGAAACGTGATATTTTGAAAAACGATTATTATCGTCTTAAGAAAACCCAGATTTTAATCATTAATAGTTTAAAAATAGCTGAAATGAAAGTTTGAAAGAAAAATAAAATCCAATTGCCTTATTACATTATATTAAACCCAAATTAAATAATCATAAATAAAGTAAAACCAGATTTACTAATTTTCGTGAAAAGTACTCCGATGTATGCCAACCATCGAGTCCTCCGTAGCTCCAAATCCTCTAATGTTGGGGATTACCTACAAGGTTAAGATAAAGTGGGGTGAGTTACGAGAACTCAGCGTGTAATCCCCTAAACAGTCATTATCTGGGCCTGAGCCCTTACGGTATCAAGCTGGGCCTAAGCCCTATAATCATGGTTATGCAATAATGAAATGCAACCCAACCCAATCCAACCAATCACACCCCCGTACAGACCAATCGTCACCTGTGGAGATCAAGTCAACCCACCCCACCAATCACACCAATATTGCAGACAATCTGCTAATCACAATATTGGTGGCTGAGCCACCAAAAATAATATTATATATCTAGCATAGCCACCAAAAATATAATATGTGGCAGAGCCACCAGGCTACACTTCCTCCGATCATCAAACCCAACCCATGCAACAAATTATTGAATGCAATGTATCAACGTATAAAAATGTAACCAAAATCATATACACAATATTCAACCATAGTTTAAGTATAACAGACATTTTCACCTCTTAGGGGTATTTTGGTAACTTCGCAACCCAAGGGTATTTCGGTAATTTACCCTCCAGGGGGTATTTCGGTAATTTCGTAACCCAAGGGTATTTTGGTAATTTACCCTCTAGAGGTATTTCGGTAATTTTGCAACCCAAGGGAATTTTGGTAATTTCGTAAACCAAGGGAATTTCGGTAATTTTTCAAACTGAGGGTATTTCGATAATTTTGCAAATCGTGGTATTTCAGTAATTTCATAGATTGAGGTATTTTGGTAATTTCACAAATCAGGGGTCTTTCGATAATTTCACAAATGAGGGGTATTGTAACACCTCATACCTGAGATCGGTGCTAGGAATGGGTACGAGGCATTACCATGCTTGAACTCATTTAAACATGTACTCATGGGCTATAAAATTTTTTTTGAACCAACTTAAAACTTTTCATTCTTGATCATAACATGTATATTGTGGGCCTACGAGGCCTTAAACATTTTTCAGAACCCTTCCGAGCACTTCATCCAACACTCATCTTAGGAGCAGGGTTCACACGCCCATGTTACTTAAAGACACGCCTGTGTACCCATAGACACGCCCATACCTACAACCCTGGGAGGTTACTGATTTTATTCACACGGCCTTGACATTCCCGTGTCTACCAACCGTGTGAAGCTACTGACTTCAACCACACGGCCTTGGCACACACCCATGCTTTGAACGTGTGTCTTACACGGTCCCTACACACGGCCGCGTAAGATGACCGTTGTCAAACTTGATTTAAAATGTTAAGGTGCAGGGTTAACACGATCTAGGCACACGCCCTTGTGTCTAACCGTGTAGACAATTAGAGGCTATTTACCAAGCCATTTGTCTCTCTGAAATTAAGATCAACTCAACTCAAATCAATACAATTTCTTAACAACACATTTTCATGAATAATACTACATTTTTAATTGATATCTATATACAAACAACTTAAATAAGTTTGGCCAACTACTTAGCCATATACAAAAGAGTAATAACGTGATAGCCTATACAATGGCCTTACACAAAACATGTTCTCAAAATGAATGATTCCTATACATGCCATACTTAGTAATATAATCTGGTTATACCAAAATAAGGGTCGATAGTGTGCTACGAGCTCCGACTCCAGTGATCCACAAATTAACTTGGCGGGACTATATAGAAAGAAACAAACAAAGACGTAAGCACTTAGCTTAGTAAGTTTGCATGTATAACACATAATAAATAAACTTGCTTCATATAAACCATTGGACATAAGAATGGTATCGTTATCTCATCTATAAAGCTTACTCACTCATACATGATTCTTACTTATCTCATGATAAGTTAGAAGACATGATTATTATGTTTAAGTATGTTGATCAATGTGATCAAGTGATACATTTTAGCTTTACTCATTTGCCCAATGAATTTCTATGAATTACTGAGAATACTAGATCTCTTGTCATGTACTTAATGCCAATGCCATACTCTAGATATGGACTTATATGGAAGATCCCTTCTTGAATCAATGCCAAGCTTGCCTTGGTCTTACATGATAACCTATTCAATGCCAATCTTGAGTCCTTGAACTTACATGATATCTTGTTCAATGCCAAGCTTGGGTCCTTGGGCTTACATGATAACTTGCTTGATAACTTGATCAATGCCAAGCTTGAGTCCTTGGGCTTACATGATATCTTGCTTAATTGCCGATGCCATGCCTTGGCTTGGTCTTATACGGACTTTCTTATCTCATGTAATAGACCGTGTATCCCAGTTAATTCATCTTCAATCGGGACTTTCTCTTGTTTAATCTTATTGATTTCTTTGTTTAACACAACAGTAAACCATTCATGATAACAATGTATATTATACTAAGCAATTAAATGATAAAATCATAAAGCTTAGAAATCGTACAAACTTACTTCAATATACAAAATGTATGTAGGTATGCAATTTAGTCCTCGACTTTGTTCTTACCTCGGTTTCAATCCGGGCTTCGTTTTTCTTGATCTATAATCACAAATAGATCACTTAATAATCATATTGACTAAATTGACTCATAACTCATACATTGGCAAAATTACTAATTTGCCACTATACTTTCTCATATTTGCACTTTTACCCCTAGGCTCGTAAAATAATTTTCATGTAACTTTCTTAAACATCATGCTTAGCTGAATCATTTTCTCTACTATGGAAATCATCAATTCTCTCTATTTCTAGTAAGTATGACCAATTTTATAACTTTTACAAAATGGTCCATACTATCATTTTTTTTCATGAAATTCATTAAGAAAAAGATGTTTATCTAACATCAAACTCTCATAAACTCCCATAAAACATCACTTGGTAAACATGTCATTCATGGGTAATGCATCTTAGCCCATTTAATAGATAAAAATAGCTAATTCATAATACGAGAACTTCGAAAATACGAAGAATATCAAAAACGAGACTAAGATGAACTTACTAGCAAGCTTAAAAAAAATGAAGAACCCTAGCTATGGTGTCTCCACTTTTTCGGCAGCAACAAGGAAGAAAGTGAGTGAATTTTTCTCATCTTTTTCCTATTTTAATAACTTATTAGGCACATGACCAAAATGCCCTTCCTTTTAAAAATTTCTATTTAACACTATCCCAAGGCCAATTTTGTCCAAAGTAATATTTTTGGAAAAATTGCTATTTAAGGACATCTAATTACTATTCTAAAGCTATTTCATACAAAAGGTCTCTAAAAACTTATATTTTGCAACTTTTGCAATCAAGTCCTTTTGGACCAATTCACCACGATTTAATAAAATTGCTTCATGAAACATTCATACTAGCATGCAAACAAGGCATAAACTTTGTAAACATATAAATTCATCTCGGTTTTGTGGTTCCACACCACTATTCTCACTAGGACCTAAATCGGGCAGTTACAGGTATTTTGGAAATTTCACAAATCAGGGGTATGTCGATAATTTTACAAACCGGGGGTACTTCGGTAATTTTGCAAACTGAGGGTCTTTTGGTAATTTTGTAATCTAAGGGTATTTTAGTAATTTTGTAAACCAAGGTTATTTTATTAATTTTGTAAACCGAGGTATTCAAAGCAGAGATAATGATGCGAACGGGCCTATGGCCCATTCTCAGCCCAAATGGGCCCACATGCTTATGTGGCCCATTTAGCCCAAATCTAGACATAGATATGAGATTCACATATACCAATCCACTATCTACTACACAATCATATAAATTATTCCTATGGGCCCACGGGCCCCACATGGCCCATTTTGGCCCAAACAGCCTAACCCACAAGAACACTCATGATGGCCTCAACTATCGCGTCGAAGCCCCCACACGTGCGCTCGTAGGCTCGTGGGGCTACCATTGCCGTGTGACCGACATTTCGACATTTACCGCTCGACAGCTAGAGTAGTGTGAAATACACACCTGATAGGAATCTGGAGTTGATCCACGCTCCGAACACTCCTATGCCCAACTTGCATTAGTGTCGTTCTCATGTCCTCAAAAATTTTAAACGCTCCTCTGGTCAAGGCCTAATAAGCCCAATTCTACTAGGCCCAAATTCGGGGTGTTACAAATCTACCCCCTTAAAGAAATTTCGTCCTTGAAATTTCGAACTATCTATCAGTGATTAATACAAATTACTCTACCGCGCTACGGCTGCGCACTCTAATCCAAAATAACACTACAACACTTCTAACTTAATCTTGAAACCTCTTACACACAATCAACCATCTAACCACAGAAACAATCAGATATTTATCACACATGCATACAATTTCTATATTCAAACATCACATCCAGACAAAACCCATACAAAATAAACACAAAATATACAGTCACTTCAGCATATAACGAAGTATAGTGTCAGGAAACTTACGGATTTGGTGCCGGAGATTCAGTGTGCCATACTTCTAGTAACGCTATATATTTTCTAAACCACATTTCAAACAGATTTGGAAAAATTTCAAACCCACTCCACAGCCGAGTTTTGCAATCGGGCTCTGATACCATAAAATGTAACACCCCAAACCCGGCCTAAACGTTATGATCAGATCTAGGAAGTCACATAAAAGGGTTGTTTAAAAGCTACGCGTTCGTTAAAAACTTCGTATTCTTTTTGAAACTTCAAACTTTGCTGTTTGTGAAATTCAAATTTGCTTTAATTGTTTCCTTGTAAAAGTGTTATAATTATTTTCGAAAACTTTGTTTGTTATTGAAGTTTAATTACAAAATTACAGAAACGTGATATTTTGAAAAACGATTATTATCGTCTTAAGAAAACCCAGAGTTTAATCATTAATAGTTTAAAAATAGCTGAAATGAAAGTTTATAAGAAAAATAAAATCCAATGGCCTTATTACATAATATTAAACCCAAATTAAATAATCATTAATAAAATAAAATCTGATTTACTAATTTTCATGAAAAGTACTCCGATATATAGCCACCACCGAGTCTTCCGCAGCTCCAAATCCTCTAACACTGGGGATTACCTACAGGGTTAAGATAAAGGGGGGTGAGTTACGAGAACTCAGTGTGTAATCCCCTAAACAGTCATTATTTGGGGCTGAGCCCTTACAGTATCGAGCTGGGCCTAAGCCCTATAATCATGGTTCTGCAATAATGAAATGCAACCCAACCCAATCCAAACAATCACACCATCGTACCAACTAATCGTCACCTGTGGGGATCAAGTCAACCCACCCCGCCAATCACACCAATATTGCAGACAATCTACTAATCGTGATATTTGTCGCTGAGCCACCAAAAATAATAGTACATATGTAGCATAGCCACCAAAAATATAATATGTGACAGAGCCACCAGGCTACACTTCCTCCGATCATCAAACCCAACCCATGCAACAAGTTATTGAATGCAATGTATAAACGTATAAAAATGTTACCAAAATCATATACACAATATTCAACCATAGTCTAAGGTATAAAAGACATTTTCACCTTTAGAGGTATTTTGTTAATTTTGCAACCCAGGTGTATTTTGGTAATTTGACCTCCAGGGGTATTTCGGTAATTTCGTAACCCAAGGGTATTTTGGTAATTTATGCTCCAGAGGTATTTCGATAATTTACCCTCCAGAGGTATTTCGGTAAATTCGCAACCCAAGGGTATTTTGGTAATTTACCCTGTAGAGGTATTTCGGTAATTTTACAGCCCAAGGGTATTTTGGTAATTTCACAAACCAAGGGTATTTTGGTAATTTTTCAAATTGAGGGTATTTCAATAATTTTGTAAACCGAGTATTTCGGTAATTTCATAAATTGGGGTATTTCGATAATTTTGCAAATCAAGGGTCTTTCAGTAATTTAAAAAATGAGGGGTATTTAAGTAATTTCACAAATCAGGGGTATATGGGTAATTTTACAAGCTGGGGGGTACTTCAGTAAAATCGCAAACTGAGCGGTTTTTTGTAATTTTGTAAACCAAGGGTATTTCAGTAATTTTGTAAACTAAGGGTATTCTAGTAATTTTGTGAATCGATTTATTCTAAGCAGAGATAACCATACGAATGCGCCTATGGCCCATTGTCAGCCCAAATGGGCCCACACGCTCATGTGGCCCATTTAGCCCAAATCTAGCCACAGATATGAGATTCACAAAGACCAGTTCACTATCTACTACACAATCATACAAATTATTCCTATGGCCCCATGGGCCCCACATGGCCCATTTTGCCCCAAACAGCCTAACCCACAAGAACACTCATTATGGCCTCAACTATCGCGTCGAAGCCCTCACACGTGCGCTCGCATGCTCGTGTGGCTACCATTGCCGTGTGACTGGCATTTCGACATTTGCCGCTCTACACCTAGAGTAGTGCGAAATACACACCTGATAAGAATCTGGAGTTGATCTGCGCTCCGAACACTCATATGCCCAACTTGCATTAGTGTCGTTCTCATGTCTTCAAAAATTTTAAACGCTCCTTTGGTCAAGGCCCAATAAGCCCAATTCTACTAGGCCCAAATTCAGGGTGTTACAAATCTACCCCCTTAAAGAAATTTCGTCCTCGAAATTTCCAACTCTCTATCAGTGATTAACACAGATTACTCTACCGTGCTAACTCAATCTTGAAACCTCTTACACACAATCAACTATCTAACCACAGAAACAAACAGATATTTATCACACATGCATACATTTTCTATATTCAAACATCACATCCAAACAAAATGCACACAAAATAAATACAAAATATACAGTCATTTCAGCATATAACGAAATATAGTGTCAGGAAACTTACGGATTTGGTGCCGAAGACTCAGTGTACCATACTTCCAATAACGTTATATATTTTCTAAACCACATTTCAAATAGATTTGGAAAAATTTCAAACCCACTCCACAGCTGAGTTTTGCAACCAGGCTCTGATACCATAAAATGTAACACCGCAAACCCAGCCTAAACATTATGACTAGATCTAGCATGTCACATAAAAGAGTTGTTTAAAAGCTACGCATTCGTTAAAAACTTCGTATTCTTTTTGAAACTTCGAAGTTTGATGTTTGTGAAATTCAGATTTGCTTTAATTGTTTTCTTGTAAAAATGTTAAAATTATTTTCGAAAACTTTGTTTGTTATTGAATTTTAATTATGAAATTGCAGAAACGTGATATATTGAAAAACAATTATTGTCGTCTTTAGAAAACCCAGTGTTTAATCATTAATAGTTTAAAAATAGCTGAAATGAAAGTTTAAAAGAAAAATAAAATCCAATGGCCTTATTACATAATATTAAACCGAAATTAAATAATCATAAATAAAGTAAAAACGGATTTATAAATTTTCGTGAAAAGTACTCCGATTTATGGCCACCACCAAGTCCTCCACAGCTCCAAATCCTCTAACATTGGGGATTACCTACAAGGTTAAGATAAAAGGGGGTGAGTTACGAGAACTCAGCGTGTAATCCCCTAAATAGTCATTATCTGGGCCTAAGCCCTTACGGTATCAAGCTGGGCCTAAGCCCTATAATCATGGTTATGCAATAATGAAATGCAACCCAACCCAATCCAACCAATCACACCCTCGTACCAACTAATCGTCACCTATGGGGATCAAGTCAACCCACCCCGTCAATCACACCAATATTGTAGACAATCTGCTAATCACGATATTTGTGGCTGATCCACAAAAAAAAAATAGTATATATGTGGCATAGCCACCAAAAATATAATATGTGGCAGAGCCACAAGGTTACACTTCCTCCGATCATCAAACCCAACCCATGCAACAAGTTATTGAATGCAATGTATCAACATATAAAAATGTAACCAAAATCATATACACAATATTCAACCATAGTCTAAGGTATAACATATATTTTCACCCCTTAGGGGTATTTTGGTAATTTCGCAACCCGGGGGTATTTTGATAATTTATCCTCTAGGGGTATTTCCATAATTTCGCAGCCCAAGGGTATTTTGGTAATTTACCCTCCAGGGGTATTTCGGTAATTTACCCTCTAAGGTTATTTTGGTAATTTTGTAACCCAAGGGTATTTTGGTAACTTACCCTCCAAGGGTATTTTGGTAATTTTGCAACCAAATGGTATTTTGGTAATTTCGCAAACCAAGGGTATTTCGGTAATTTTTCAAATCGAGGGTATTTTGATAATTTTGCAAACCGTGGTATGTCGATAATTTCATAAATTAGGGTATTTTAGTAATTTCATAAATCATGGGTCTTTTGGTAATTTCACAAATGAGGGGTATTTCGGTAATTTCACAAATCAAGGGTATGTCGGTAATTTTACAAATCGGGCGTACTTCGATAATTTCGCAAACTGAGGGTTTTTTGGTAATTCTATAAACCCAGTGTATTTCAGTAATTTTGTAAACCAAGAGTATTCCAGAAATTTTATAAACCGAGGTATTCTACGCAGAGATAACAATGTAAAATGGGCCTATGGCCTATTCTCGGCCCAAATAGGCCCACACGCTCATGTGGCCCATTTAGCCCAAATCTAGCCGCAGATATGAGATTCACATAAACCAGTTCACTATCTACTACACAATCATACAAATTATTCCTATGGGCCCACAGGCCCCACATGGCCCATTACGGCCCATTTCGGCCCAAACAGCCTAACCCACAAGAACACTCATGATGGCCTCAACTATCGCGTCGAAGCCCCCACACGTGCGCTCGCATGCTCGTGTGGCTACCATTGCCGTGTGACCGACATTTCGACATTTGCCGCTCTACAGCTAGAGTAGTGTGAAATACACACCTGATAGGAATCTGGAGTTGATCCGCGCTCTGAACACTCATATGCCCAACTTCCATTAGTGCCATTCTCATGTCCTCAAAAATTTTAAACGCTCCTCTGATCAAGGCCAAATAGGCCCAATTCTACTAGGCCCAAATTTGGGGTGTTACAAATCTACCCCCATAAAAAAATTTCGTCCTATAAATTTCCAACTATCTATCAGTGATTAACACAGACTACTCTACCGCGATACCGCTGCGCACTCTAATCCAAATAACACTACAACACTTCTAGCTTAATATTGAAACCTCTTACACACAATCAACCATCTAACCACAGAAACAAGCAAATATTTATCACACATGCATACATTTTCTATATTCAAACATCACATCCAAACAAATCGCACACAAAATAAATACAAAATATACAGTCATTTCAACATATAACGAGGTATAGTGTCAGAAAACTTACGGATTTGGTGCCGGAGACTCAGTGTGCCATACTTCCAGTAACGCTATATATTTCCTAAACCACATTTCAAACAGAGTTGAAAAAATTTCAAACCCACTCCATATCCGAGTTTTGCAACCGGGCTCTGATACCATAAAATGGAACACCCCAAACCCAGCCTAAACGTTATGACCAGATCTAGCATGTCACATAAAAAGGTTGATTAAAAGTTACGCGTTCGTTAAAAACTTCGTATTCTTTTTGAAACTTCGAACTTTGCTGTTCGTGAAATTCAAATTTGCTTTAATTGTTTTCTTGTAAAAATGTTATAATTATTTTTGAAAACTTTGTTTGTTATTGAAGTTTAATTACGAAATTGCAGAAACCTGATATTTTGAAAAACGATTATTGTCGTCTTAAGAAAACCCATAGTTTAATCATTAATAGTTTAAAAATAGCTGAAATGAAAGTTTAAAAGAAAAATAAAATCCAATGGCCTTATTACATAATATTTAAACCATAATTAAATAATCATAAATAAAGTAAAATTGGATTTACTAATTTTCGTGAAAAGTACTTCGATGTATGTCCACCACCGAGTCCTCCGCAGCTCCAAATCCTCCAACGCTAGGGATTACCTACAAGGTTAAGATAAAGGGGGGTGAGTTACGAGAACTTAGCGTGTAATTCCCTAAACAGTCATTATCTGGGCCTGAGCCCTTACGGTATCAAGCTGGGCCTAAGCTCTATAATCATGGTTATGCAATAATGAAATGCAACCCAAC
The DNA here is from genome assembly GCA_025503065.1 of Gossypium bickii. NCBI lineage: Eukaryota > Viridiplantae > Streptophyta > Magnoliopsida > Malvales > Malvaceae > Gossypium > Gossypium bickii. The sequence goes on from CP106712.1 coordinate 32,234,205, forward strand.
CCAATCTAACCAATCACACCTCCATACCAACCAATCGTCACCTGTGGGGGTCAAGTCAACCCACCCCGCCAACCACACCAATATTGCAGAAAATATGCTAATCACGATATTTGTGGCTGAGCCCCCAAAAATAAGAGTATATATGTGGCATAGCCACCAAAAATATAATATGTGGCAGAGCCACCAGGCTACACTTCCTCTGATCATCAAACCTAACCCATGCAACAAGTTATTGAATGCAATGTATCAACGTATAAAAATGTAACCAAAATCATATACACAATATTCAACCATAGTCTAAGGTATAACAAACATTTTCACCCCTTAAGGGTATTTTGGTAATTTCGCAACCTAGGGGTATTTCGGTAATTTAACCTCTAGGGGTATTTCGGTAATTTCGAAACCCTAGGGTATTTTGGTAATTTACCCTCTAGGGGTATTTCGGTAATTTATCCTTCAAGGGTATTTCAGTAATTTCGCAACCCAAGGGTATTTTGTTAATTTACCCTCTAGGGGTATTTTAGTAATTTTGCAACCCAAGGGTATTTTGGTAATTTTGCAAACCCAGGGTATTTCGGTAATTTTTCAAACTGAGGGTATTTCGATAATTTTACAAATTGGGGTATTTCGATAATTTCTTAAATTAGTGTATTTCGGTAATTTCGCAAATCAGGGGTCTTTCGGTAATTTCACAAATGAGGGGTATTTCGGTAATTTCACAAATTAAGGGTATGTCGATAATTTTACAAATCGGGGGTACTTCGGTAATTTCGCAAACTGAGGGTTTTTTGGTAATTTTGTAAACCAAGGGTATTTCAGTAATTTTGTAAACCAAGGGAATTCCTTGGCAGAGATAACGATGCAAATGGGCTATGGCCCATTCTCGGCCCAAATGGGCCCACACGCTCATGTGGCCCATTTAGCGCAAATCTAGCCACATATATGAGATTTACATAGACCAGTTCACTATCTACTGCACAATCATACAAATTATTCCTTTGGGCCAATGGGCCCTACATGGCCCATCACGGCCCATTTCGACCCAAACAGCCTAACCCACAAGAACACTCATGATGGCCTCAACTATCGCGTCAAAGCCCCCATACGTGCGCTCGCACACTCGTGTGGCTACTGTTTTTGTGTGACCGGTATTTCGGCATTTGCCACTGTACAGCTAGAGTAGTGCGAAATACACACCTGATAGGAATCTGGAGTTGATCCGCGCTTAGAACACTCCTATGCCCAACTTGCATTAGTGCTGTTCTCATGTCCTCAAAAATTTTAAACGCTTCTCTAGTCAAGGCCCAATAAGCCCAATTCTACTCGGCCCAAATTCGGGGTGTTACACATTTTCTTTACAAATAAGTGAGTTTGATGGTTTAAGTTGATAATTTTTGTGTTTTTGGAGTCCCTAAAGCTTAACTAGCTAAGGAGGGGACTAATTTGCAATATGGTTGAAAGTCTAAGGACTTTACATGAGAGATTTTATGTTGGTTGTTGAGTTTTTATGGAAGAAAATGAATGTTAGGAAGATGAGAAACACTTTTGTGAAAGGTGCTGCCATGAAAACACCTAATTGAGACTAAGATGCAAATGTTGTAGTTTGTTCATTAATCCATGAAATAGTTCGAATTGTGGATAGTTTTATGAGGATTAAATGTTCAGCTAGGCTTGTTTAATAAGAAAATGTTATGAAAAGTGATTTACGAGCCTAGAGGCAAAATTGTAATTTTGCCAAAGTATAAGGGCAAAATAGTCATTTTTGCCTAAGTGTAGTTTATGATGTGTTATGATTAATAAGTTATTAAATGGGTAAATTCTATTGTTCTAGATCAAAGAAAATGAGATTCGGACCTAGAACGGGAGAAAAGAGACATATGGACAAATAGGTCCCTTTCTACCCTTTCGATATTGAGGTAAGTCCGTGTGCAAATGTTGTAATTATGTGCGGGTTATTTAATATTCCAATATTGTACGGAATGTATATTTACTCTATGAATGTATTAAATATGTTTTAACGAGATGTCAAGAGAATTGAATCTAAGAATAGTGGGAAATGCGAATAGCATGATATGATGATAGTTAAGGTCCCGTATAAGACCATATTGGAATATGGCCTCAGTGTGAGATATCAAGTGAGACCATGTCAGGGACATGGCATCGATATGATATTTCATGTAAGACCCTATAGGGGCATGATATTGATGAGATATTATGCGTATGAGATTCAAGAGTGTTATTTATCAATTTGAGTGATTCAATAGGTATGTTGAAAATGAGAAAGTACGTGGTTGTCCCACAAGAGGTACAAGTATGTGTTAGAGTTAAATTAAGGTGAATTCGGTATATGAGGAACGCATAGTGGTTTAAGTGTAAACGAAGCATTTTATATGCACATTGTTGTTATTGATTGGTGCATGGCATGATTGAGAACATGTATGTTTCAAGTGGAATGAATTTGATAGTTATTATATAGTTTCGTATGAATGACAAAATAGTGATGTAAATGTGTAAAAACAACACATGACGGTGGGCTAAGTGCGATACCAACTTATTACTTATCTACGATGGGCTATGTGCGATACCATCGTTTAGATTATTATTTGGTGGGATATGTGCGATACCACCTTATTAAAGATTGATGGTGAGCTAGGTGCGAAACCACCGAGTGTTTTGGCATCGAAGTTGGCTTAGTGATAAATTATGATGTGTTGTATCATGAGAAATTGTGGTGATAAGTGCAGAGAATATATGTTAATGGATGTGAGCATTAAGCTTGAGATATGGTTAGAATGTGGTAAGGGACGGAATGAGTAAGTATTATGAATGATTTAATGGGTAACCATGAGTAAAACTCATTATGATACCTTGTGATTGAGTATAATCAATGAATATCAATAATTGATTATTATTTGTATATGAACTTACTAAGCATTATTGCTTACTCCTTTTCCTTTCCCATCTCTTATAGGTTAGCTTAACTAGCTCGGGTTGGAGACCGTCGAAGATGTTTTCACACTATCGAGCAGACACTTAGTATGAGGTTTCAAGTTCTTATGAGTTATGGCATGTATTGGGATCTTTTTAAAGCTGATTAAGTCATAATTGACATGGCCAAATGTGTTGGCCTAAGAGAGTTTATGGTTTGGTTGTGTATAGCCATAGAGGATGGCTAAAATCATTTGTAGTTAGACCAGAAATAGTTCTCCTTCGTATATGGGATGAAGACTTCATTTTATAATTTAAATATGATAATTCAAAAGTTATAATTGATGATATGTGAAGTTTATGTGATGGTGTATGAATTTATGCAAGTGAAGGTGGCTAAATGGCTTGGAAAATTACCTTGAATTAGTCCATACGGGTAGACACACAGGCGTGTGTCTAGGCCGTGTGAGACACACGGTCAGTCCCATGGGTGTGTGACTTGGTTGTGTGTCCCCTGCATGTTAGTACTGTATGTAACGCCCCGAAATTGGGCCTATTAGGCCCCGAGTGTAGAAGCATTTTAAAATTTTTGGGAATATGAGAACAGTGTTATTTCAAGTTGGACCTGTTAGGAAGGTGATTCTGGAAGGTTACAGAGTTTCTATGAAGTCCTGGGTTCAAGTTAGGCCATAGGAAAATTTTTGGTTTTTGGCTCTTTAATGGAGAGGGCTAGCAAAAGCTGGACTTAAGGAAAATTGTTGGTGTTTTGCTAGCACAACTGGAGCATGTGGCAAGGTGGTGTGGCGTCAAGGAGTGTGCAAGGAGGTTGGAGGTTCGAGTCTCACAAGAGTTATTTTGGTGGCTATTATTTTGTGTTGGAGAGGGGAAGAAGTAGAGTTGAGTTCAAACTGTAACAGCCTGGTTTAGACCCTAGTCGGAATAGTGGTTTCGAGTCCACAAATCCGAGGTTGGAATAATATTTTAATATTATTCTTGGTGTTGATTATATGTGATATAGTTTGTTTGAAAATTCTGTGTGATAATTTGATCATTTGTGTGCCGAATTAAGAGAAAGGACTTAATCACGTAAAGAATAAAATCTATGTGCTGATTTATAAGTACCTAAGTGTTGTTGTCTTCATAATAGGATGGCCTTAAGAGGAAATTAAGCCATTATTTAGATAGTGGATGGGCAAAAGACAAATGTGCCCTTAATGAATGTTTGTTTTATTTGTTTAATGAAAGGTTAAATAGGTAAATGAATTATTATGTATGTTTTAATTTAATAAAAAAATGAAAAATAGCAATTTTAGTTCATCTTTTGGCTGAATTTTGTAAGAAAATAAAATGGGTTTAGCTTGTTATATCTGGCCATTCCAAGCATAAATTCAAGTTATGTTTTTAGTCGGTTTTTGATAATTTCTACGTTTTTGCAATCATTGCTTAGTCTACTATCAAGCCTATGTCTCAATTTTGTGAATTGATGATGTTTGTGTGATATGCCATTGATGATATGTTGAGCTTTGTGATGATTTATGGTGTTAAATGAAAGATTTGAATTTTTGATGGATTTATCTAATTAGGGCTAAATTGAGAAAATGAGAAATTGAAGGGTTAAATTTTGAAATAAATGAACTGTATGAGCTTGTATTAGCATTGGAAGAATTCTCCTAAACACATGTGTATTGAAATTTTGTGTATTTGATGATTTTGTGAAATAGGGACTAAAGCGTCGAAATGTGAAAATGTGAGGGCTATTTTGTAAAATACCCAAAATATGTGTGTGTGTGGATTAAATTGAATAAATTAGTGATTGAATGGATTAAATTTGAATGTGTATAGACCAAGAGAGGAGAGGTTCGGATCGAGATCGAGGCAAAGATAAAGTGCTCGATTAATCGACCGTATCGATAGTTCAACTCCTGAGGTAAGTTCGGATATAATACATGTTATTAAGATAGGGTTTAACATTATGAAATGAATGTGTATATGTGTATGAAATCGAAATGCTATGTGCAAGATTTAGTTGATGGCACTAAGTGTGCAAAATTATAATTGAAACAGAAATGAATAGCACTGTGTGTGCGATGTTATGAAAGCTTCGGTTATTTGACGTGGCATTGTGTGTGCGATACCGAGATAAGTCGGTTGAAAGATTAGGCACTAAGTGTGCTATGAATAATATGTATCGACCACGTATATGGCACTGAGTGTGCGGTTAAAATGAAAGAATATCAGAGGATGATCGACTTGTAATATAAAGCATTGAGTAGCTTGGAAATTGAATAACTACGTGTTAGTTAAGGTATGTATTGAACCTTTGTGGTTGATGAGTTTATAGATAAAGTTATCACTGGATGAATGAATAAATTTAGCTATGGATGATATGGTATGAATAGGAGAGAATTGATCTATGTGATGGTTGGTTTAGTTTAATGTTTTATGTTACGAACTTACTATGCTTTATAAAGCTTACTGTGTGATTTATTTCTCTGCTTTGCGGTGTCAGTAAAGCTAGCTCAGATCCGGGAATTGTTAGCATCTCAATCACACTATCGGCATTCTATTTTGGTACTTTTGGAAAGATGTACATAGTTGAAATAGGCTAATTGTTTGGACTCATATTTGAGATGTGTAAATAGCCATGTGATATGGCTAGCTAAATGTTGGTAATGTGCATGAGTGAATATGGTATTTGGTGCATATTTTGACATAGCATGATGGTAATGAATTAGCTTATAAATGGTGAATTCAATGATGAATTAATGCCTTAGTGATTTAGTGAAGTTATGGATGATTTATACCTAGATTTACATGTAATTCGGTTGTATAAAATTGTAACACCCCAAACCTGGCCCACAAGCCCTGACCGGATCTGGTATGTCACTGCGGAAAAACGTTTGAGAAGATTCGACTTAAGGATAAAATCAAGACAACTTATTGAGTTTGTAAAACGGGGACCATTTAAAATCTTAAGTAAAGTGTGGTGTTTATAAAAATATCCGGATTAAAACCTTAATATATATTTTAAGATAAAGTTTGCCGAAGATAAACTGATTTCAAAATAATAATTCAATCGTCAATTTGCTTTAACATAATAAAAATACTCAAATAATTTAATTGGGCCTTATTACAATAAATACTTATTCAAATACTGAAAATACTGAAAATGATAAATTCTATTAAATAAGGAAAACAACTTCTGCATGGCCACCTTTGTATCCACTCCAACCCGGTTCGATCATCATACATCACTTGCGATGTTGGTAAAAAGTTGGGTGAGTCATACAGACTCAGTGTGTAATTAATCCACTGAATTCCACCCACATATTAACCACATATTAACCCATATATCAGATAACAAGATAACATATTCACATAATAACACATTCTGGGCTTGGCCCATATTCATGTCACTTATCAGGTAACAGGGTAATTAACCGCATAATTTCTGCATATCGGGTTTAGCCCATTTCCACACTGATCCACATTCATATACTGGGCTTGGCCCATTTCCACATTAATCCACATATCAACTGGGCTTGGCCCATTTTCACAATAATTCACATATCCATTGAAATTATGCAAAGTGCACCCAACCCAACCTAGGGTCCATCCTCTACACACCCCCATATCCAGCCACCTTAGCCCTTAAGCCACTTTACCAAGCCCCCTTTCATGTCCAAACACTCCCACAATTTTCCCTAAGGCCTCCTTAGCCCACTTCCCCTTTGTAACGCCAAAAATAAAAGTCTCCAATGCTTCCCACGTTGCTCGAACCTCCTCCCCCTTGACACTCCCTTTGACGCAACCTTCCCCCCTTGCACCCTTAATACACTTCCAACCACTGCCAAAATCTACTAACTCATGAATTATGCACGAACACATAACCCCTAATCTAGGATGTTACAGTTCTACCATCCTTAAAAATAATTTCGTCCTCAAAATTACTTACTAATGAATAATCGTACATCTTAACTCACCACACTTCTCTATTGCTATGCATTCTGATCTTAATAAAACTAACTTACCTTCTAAGCATAGTCTTTAAGTTCACACCCAAGGTTTCAAACATTTCACTAGCAACACAAGAATGAACTATCTCTAAAGCAATAAATAATATTCCAAAAATGAGAAACTTACCCGCTATCACATCCTTGGTTGTCACACATTCGAACCTTCAGCTCCTCTGCTTGGGGTTTCACGACCTTGACCTCGAGCCCTATCCATCACTTGAGGACATTTCTTAACCAAATGAGCCTTAGATCCACACCGAAAACATTCCTTACTATTGCCCTAGCACTCTCCTGCATGAGCTCTTCCACACTGGGCACAGGAACGATTCTGATTCTCAGAAACTGGCATAGGTGCACGTACAGAATTCTCGATCCTTGGTCTTTTTCGAACATCTTCAAACGATGCTGACGATCCAAAACTTCTCTTATTCCCGTTCCTTTCCTTATCTCGGTTTTCTCTTACAGTCTTCTTAACTTTCTCAGCGATCCGAGCTTTCTCCACTAGAACAGTAAAGTCCCTTTCTCTTTGCGGAGCAATCAACACTCGTAGCTCGTCCCGTAATCCATCTTCGAATCGGACACACCTTTCATAATCAGTAGCCACGATCCCCTTAGCATACTGACTTAATCGCACAAATTTCGCTTCGTATTCTACTACTGACTTACTTCCTTGAACCATGTTTAGAAACGCCTTTCTTTGCGAGTCTAAATAACTAGCTCCAACATACTTCCCTTCGAACTTAGCCTTAAAATATTCCCAACCCACTCGATCTGTCGGGACACCTTGCCTGACAGTGAGCCACCATTGATACGCTTAATCTCGGAGTAACGAGATAGCACCTTTCAGCTTTTCCTCATCGGTACAGTCCAAATCGTCCATGATTCTTTCAACTGCTTCTAACCAATACTTCGCTACGTTCGGAGCTACTCCTGATACTCCTCTAAAAACTTCAGCTCTGTTTAACCTAAGCCTTTCCGACACTGACTTTCGAGCTCCTTTGCTCATATTAGCTCCTGCCACTCGCTCTAGCACTCGCAACATAGCCCGCGATATTGCGTCATCACCTCCTGTCTGATCTTGATCCTCCGCGCCCATTGCTGGCGGCGGCACATCGTTTTCTGACCCATGGCCAGACCCTACTGGTTCCGATACTGCCATTCTACCTCTACTGCGTCCACGACGACCACGTCCCCTAGAACTCATTTCTAACGTCGCGATTTAATCTGATTAAGAAGTTTTATGCATCAGAATTTTGTTCCACATATTAACCGCGAACAATTTTTATGAAATAAAGATATTTAGAAGTAGTTCTTTCGATCACACAAAGGTTCAGTTCAAGTTCACTACTCTAATTCAGAGAGTCACATTCACGTTCATAAACAGAGACACATTCATTCACTACACTTTTATGGTCATTTCAGTCCTTCCCAACCCAGGGGTAATTTCGTCATTCGTCTTATAAGTGTATTTTGGTAATAAATTAGGGTCAATTTGAAAATCCTTATAAATCAACGATATTTCAAAATTTACAAAAACTCGAGGTTATCTTGAAAATTTGTTTTTCAAATTAGCGCTGTTGCAGAAATTTCAGAAATCGGGGTCATTCTGGAAATTTTGGTAAGTCAGGGGTAATTCAGTAATTTTCGAAATCATGGTATCTTTACATTTTGCAAAAATAGAATTTTTTGATATTTTTGTAAAGTAAGAATATTTTAAATAAAAGTCGAGGGTAATATGAAAATTTTAGAAACCAAGGGCATTTTAATAATTTTACAACTAGGGGTATTTTTGTAATTTTGTAAATCATAAATACTTCGAGAAATGTCTTCAAAATAGTTTGTACAAATCAAAAAGGGTAGTTTAGTGATATAAAAACTAGGGTTTTTAAAAAAATTCGGCTAATCCCTTTCGGGTTTTAGTTATAGAGTTTAGCCGATGACTAAGTCCTCTTGGTTAGGGTGAACGGTTACTACGCACCAGATAGGATTTGAGTAAAGAGGAGGTGAGTCACTAGGACTGCTTAAATACCAAGCTTTTACTGAATCCACTCCTAGACATGCGCACAACAGTTGCCACACCCTAGCTCGGCGACTAAGTCACAGGGTTGTTTAATGGTTCTTAAGTCTTATGCACTTGTGTTTGAGTAGGCTAGTCCTTGGGTTCAATAGATCCTAGTTCACTAATCTACGTTCCCATCTAGCCTATCAAGTTCACATCTATACATCGCTTCAATAGTCAGAAGTACATACCTGGTGGACTTCGGGCCGGAGATACAGGTACCATGCCAGAATAACCTGAAAAATTTCTTAAAAGTCCATATTTTTTGAAAAGCCCATTTTTGGAAACTATTTTTCGGGCCCAAAACCTCAAAGCCGAGTTTTGAACCGGGCTCTGATACCAAACTGTAACACCCCAAACTCGGCCCACAAGCCCTGACCGGATTTGGTATGTCACTGCGGAAAAACGTTTGAGAAGATTCGACTTAAGGATAAAATCATGACAACTTATTGAGTTTGTAAAACGGGGACCATTTAAAATCTTAAGTAAAGTGTGGTGTTTATAAAAATATCTGGATTAAAACCTTAATATATATTTTAAGATAAAGTTTGCCGAAGATAAACTGATTTCAAAATAATAATTCAATCGTCAATTTGCTTTAACATAATAAAAATACTCAAATAATTTAATTGGGCCTTATTACAATAAATACTTATTCAAATACTGAAAATAATGAAAATGATAAATTCTATTAAATAAGGAAAACAACTTCTGCATGGCAACCTTTGTATCCACTCCAACCCGGTCCGATCATCATACATCACTTGCGATGTTGGTAAAAAGTTGGGTGAGTCATACAGACTCAGTGTGTAATTAATCCACTGAATTCCACCCACATGTTAACCACATATTAATCCATATATCAGATAACAAGATAACATATTCACATAATAACACATTCTGGGCTTGGCCCATGTTCATGTCACTTATCAGGTAACAGGGTAATTAACCGCATAATTTCCGCATATCGAGCTTAGCCCATTTCCACACTGATCCACATTCATATACTGGGCTTGGCCCATTTCCACATTAATCCACATATCAACTGGGCTTGGCCCATTTTCACAATAATTCACATATCCATTGAAATTATGCAAAGTGCACCCAACCCAACCTAGGGTCCATCCTCTACACACCCTCAGTATCCAAATTACCACACACCGGGGATTATAAAATCACCCTCTCCTTTTCACTCCAAAAGGCAATCAATGCCGCCCACGTGCAATTACACAATAATCCACAACGCGACCTCGATCGGCGCCAATCCACGATGTAGCCGTAGCTAACACCAAAACCACGATGGGACACATAGTCACTCATCAACCACGATATGGCACATAGCCGATATCAACCACGATGAGGCACACAGCCACTCATCAAGCCATGCAAACTAAATCGCAATTAATCCACGACATGACCTCAGTCAATGTCAATCCACGATGTAGCTCAAGGCTAACACCAAACCACGTACTCGAAGTACACCCGTACCTTCTTTCATATCATATCCCAACCCATGCACATGAAACATTCCATAATGACATAATATAATGATGCATGAGCATGTTCATCAAGCATAGTCATAACACATATTCATATTAATAATTAGATTTGGTACTTACCGGATTATCGACATACCCCTTGAGGGTATCCGTATCACAATTTCCACTGCACTAGTTAGCATATTCATAACACATACACATATCACATACATATCATATACCCAGAAAACGGTGGGTTAATCACACACCTGCCTATTAGGGAAATCCCAAACTACTCGAATCTAACACGATCTCGAAACGTGGTTCTTCCTTCTCCCTAAATGCCGCTTTGGTCTACTACTAAATCCCGAATCACACTCTGAGTCCCCTTTGCAATCGGCCACCCACTGGTACCTACAAATAATTAGCCTTCGGCTACTGAACGAATACGGAGTAGATCTAAACTTACTAATTATCCTTAATGAAACGATCTAGAATCCCGAAGCCTCTGTTACCTCCGTCGATTAGCCCCTAAAAGCCATAATACACAATTGGTCACACTTATACCTAAAATATGGCCTTAGGCCGAATAGTACAAACCTCCTTACCTTACTTACCGAAATCCTAAATCACCACTTAACTATGAAGCTGTCGAAATCCCTGAGTGAAACCATAACAAAATCGGCTTAAGCATAAATCTATAGAAAATAACCCTTGGCCGAATACCACAATGGCTTACCTTAAGTACTCCAAATCCCGAAACCCCTTTAATGCTCCCTAACGTTGGCACATACAAAAGAAACACCACATTATAGCCTATGAATATTCAGCTAACCCCAAAACTAAAGACTAAACACTTGATTTCGACACATCCATGAAAAGAAGATAAAACTGATTACTAAGGAAGGATTACTTACCACTATCGTTGCTTGCGAAAACTAAAAGAGAATGGATCCCGGCTTTAAGAACTTGCGATAGAAGAAAAGAGAATCAAGGCACTTGAGATTCGGCTATGGCCTTTAATTAAGAACATGAAATACGAATGGAAGAAAGCACTTACAATCGGTCACAAGAGAAAAGTATATTCGGCTAACACCAATTAAAGAAAGAAATTTGGGAGATTGTTAGAGACTTAGGAGCATTCGGCAAAGGTGCACAGTGGGGAAGTTTCGGCTTAGCAAAATAAATGAAGAAGAAGAGGATTTTCCTAGCTACCAAAATTCGACAAAATCACTAGAGAAAAAACAAACAAAATTCATCCCTTAAACCCCCTTCCATGACCGAATATACCACCCAAAGAACCCCCCATTCGGCCACAACTTCATCTCCTATTTTATCTTTTTGACACTTGTTCAAAATAAATAAAATAAATCATCACATTATCCCATATCAAACTCCTATATATTCTCTTATCACCTATTAAACTAAAATAAATAAAGTAATCATCAATTATCCTACCTTAGCCGAATTCCAAAATAAAAACAAGTTTTATCCTCATCCAATTGAAAGTCCCATGTGCCGTCCACTGCTCCTTCTCCCTAACGCCAGAAAGCAAAATAAAAATACTCCCCTCGCTGCCCACCAGACTTGAACCTGAGCCCTCTTCCCATAGCTTAAGGCGTCATTTGCCCAAGCCACTTTGGCCAAGACGCTTTTTGTGACATGATTCACCTAGAATTTTTTTTTAAGACCTCTTTACCCAAGCGCCTTCTTGCCGCACAAAAATAAAATGGTACTTCTTGCTTCCTTCGCAACTCGAACCAAGGCCCTTACCCCCCACTGCACATGGCGTCGTTTCCAGGCCCTTAAGTGGCGCCCTTAAGGCACTTTACCAAGCCCCCTTTCATGTCCAAACACTCTCACAATTTTCCTTAAGGCCTCCTTAGCCCAATTTCCTTTTTAACGCCAAAAATAAAAGTCTCCAATGCTTCCCACATTGCTCGAACCTCCTCCCCCTTGGCACTCCCTTTGACGCAACCTTCCCTCCTTGCACCTTGCGCCTTCATGCCACTTTACCACATGGTTCCTTGTGTCCTAAACTCCCCAAAACTTTTCTTAAGGCCTCTTCAACCTAGCTCCCCTTTCTCACTTAAAATCCAATTATTTCCCAAAGCTTTCACCTTCATCCTAGAGTTCTAAAAACCCTTAATACACTTCCAACCACTGCCAAAATCTACTAACTCATGAATTATGCACGAACGCATAACCCCTAATCTAGGATGCTAAAAAAATGGCATGCTTAGAAATGAGATTATATATGATGATATGATGATTATTGGACATGGAATTGGTTGCCAAATTGTGTGTATAAAGATGCTCAAATGTGCTTGTAGAATTGACGCATGGGGGTGGCATTTTGGCCTTGCAAATGGCCTATTTTTGCCACACGGTTGTGGCACACGGGCGTGCCTAGTGATCGTGGGCGTAAGTCAGTATACGTGATAAACCGTAAAAGTAACATATTTTAAGCCCACATTTAGCATGCTTTTGGATGATTTAAGCCTTGAATTATGTAATTTGGCGCTCTTAATCCTTTGTTTTCATGTTTTATACTCAGAAGAGCATCGGATGAAGAAAAGAACAGAAAACGGGCCCAGACACGAAATCCACACGGCTTGGGCCCAAGACCACACGGTCGTGCCCCATTCAACAGTCTCAAACACGGCCTGGCCACGACTTACATGGGCGTGTACCATGGGCGTGTGCCATGGGTGTGTCCTTACTACGGCCAAGAGGAGTTTTACTCGGAATAGGATACTTGGAGGCAAAGAAACACATTCCAAATTCTATATAAACACCCAAATAGGAATCCTATCCAGATTACGATACTTGGAGGCAAGTAAGGCATCTCAAAGCCTATATAAACATCCTAGGAGCAACTTAAGAGGGGAGTTCGGCAGAAGCCAAAACCCAAGGCTTTAGTCAAGGGTCGTCAAGCTAGGCCAAAGAGGACAAATTTGTGGCGGCATTATACTCAATAGATTCATCTCAAGAAGTCGAAATTATACTCAAGATGGAGGATCTCTCTTTCAATTCCTTCAGGGGGTTTTAGGGATTTCTTATGTTTTGTTTTATCTTTTCTTCTGAGATGTTTTCTTTTATTGTTATGAACTAAACCCTTAGATACCTGTGGGGGATGAAACCTAAGATTAATCTTGTTATCGTTTGCTGAACTATGACTTGTTCTTAATTATGTGTTCTTAATTCTTGTGTTGATATTTCTGGAATATTAATTTAAGTATGATGTGCTTAGGTGGAGGAGCAAAAGTCCCTGCCTAAGAGTAGATCTAGCATAATTAAGCGGAGTTGATCGCGCTCCTAGAGATAGGGTAACGAGATTTTGCCGGATTAGGGTGAAACCTAGTATGGGAGTCCATAGATCAAGTTAATGCAATCCTAGGGGTTTTTAATTAGAAAGAGATTTCAATTAATCAACCTAGGGTTAGATGTTAGTCACCTCGAGAGAGGGGTTAATATAACTTAGGGAATCTTACGGATCAAGTCAAATGAACAAATCATCTGGTTCAGAGTTAGATAACAAGTGAAGTCTAGGTGGATTCTTCCTTGGGTATCGTCTTAATCAATTGATTTTTCCTCAAAGTTATTTTCCCAATTTCATTCTTTTTTTTTTCTTAGAGTCTTTAGTTTAGTTGTTAGTTAATTTTAGATTAGATAAATATTTATTTAATTCTTAAGCTAAATAATAAAAAGAGAGTTACTATTAGTACTTTTGGTTCCTTTGGGTTCGACAATCCACTCTTGCCTTAACTATACTACTGTTCGATAGGTGCGCTTGCCTCAAATCATTGTCATAGTTAGTTTCTAGGTTCGATCATTCTTTATATAAATTTTAAGACTTTGACATCGCATAAAACAACGATCAAGTTTTTTGCGTCGTTGCCTTGGAACTGAAATATTAAGAACGCTTAATTTTTATTACTTTAGCCATATTATATTTATTTTATTGAAATTTTTTTTCTACTTTTCTAAATTTTTCTTCCTTCTTTTGTTCCTTTCAGGTACCTCTAGTTTATGACTAGAAGGAACTCGACAGGACCCCTACTTTATGACAGTGATATTAAAGGTACCATTCGCAGAAATCGCAGAGAAATAAGGTGAAGCTTAAACTACATAGAAGAAGAGAAAGAAGCCGAAATTAATACCACCGAAGAGGTGGCTAAAAATCATTCGCTACCTCCAAAGATGGCCGAAAATCATGCTCCTCGAACTATGTATGATTGTTCTAAACCTAGTTTAACAGGAATTAAGTCAAGTATTGTTAGGCCTACTATTGCTACAAATAATTTTGAACTGAAACCTAAGACAATACAGATGGTACAACAGTTTGTTCAGTTTGATGGTTTGAATCCTAATACACACTCAGTGAATTTTCTAGAATTCTTTGATACCTTCAAAATAAATGGCGTTTCTGATGATGCCATCCGTCTTCGATTATTTCTCTTTTCTTTGAGGAATAAAACCAAGAAGTGGTTGCATTCTCTTCCACGAGGGTCAATCACTGCAAGGGATCAAATGACCGAAAATTTTTTATTAAAATATTTTCCGCCGGCCAAAAAGGCCAAGTTGAGGAATGATATCTCTTCTTTTGTGCAGATGGATTTAGAGACACTTTATGACACATAGGAGAGATACAAAGACTTGTTGAGGAGGTGTCCACACCACGGATTACCTTTGTGGCTACAGGTCAAAACTTTTTACAATGGTGTGAACCCTTCAACAAGGCAACTAACCGATTCAGTCGCCGGCGGAACCCTAAACAACAAAACTCCTGAAGCGGCCTACGAGTTTATAGAGGAGATGTCATTGAATAACAATCAGTGGCAAGTTACAAGGACAAGGCTAGCTAAAGCAGCCGGAGTTTTCAACCTCGACGCAGTAACCATGATAACAAATCAGGTAGAGATGCTACCTAAAAAATTTGATGGTTTGTATGGTTCTTCGCAGGCACATCAAGTTATGTAGTGCGAGCAAGTGGAGGAGTGGCGAATCCTGAGTACCCACCCTACGGATAGGGCATGGAGAGTGAACAAATGAACTATATGGGTAACAATTTCAGATCTAACAATAACCCTTATAGTAATACTTATAATCCAGGTTGGAAGAACCACCCCAATTTCTCATGGGGTGGTCAAGGAAATCAAAGGCAACAACCATTCCAAAACTTCCAACAACAGCCTGACCCACAGGAAAAGAAGCCGAACCTTGAAGAGATGCTGACAAAATTCATACCAGCCTCTGAAACACGTTTCCAAAATATGGAAACATTTTTCCAAAATACAGAAACGAAACTTGAGGCATTGACACAGGAGCTCAAGGATCAATCGGGCAACTTACTAAGTTAGTTTCTGAAATATGATCAGAAAGCTTACCTAGGGAAAAGGAGCAAATTCAAGCCATAACAGCTCAAGATAGTGAAGGGTTAGACGAGCCCAATTTAAAGTAAGAGAATGTGGTAGAGAAAGGTAAGGTTGAGGTAAGCCAAGAAAAGCCAAAACCGGTAATCAAAGAGTACCAACCTCGCATACCATATCCCAAAGCAATAAAGAGAGACGACACAGAGGAACAGTTCGGTAAGTTTTTAAAACTTTTAAAGAAATTACATATCAACTTACCGTTACTTGATGCTCTTTCACAGATGCCAGATTCTAGGAAATTCTTAAGGGAGCTATTGACGAACAAAAAAAAGATAGATGAAGCATCACATGTGGAACTAAACACAGTGTGCTCAGCAATGTTGTAAAATAAACTACCACTGAAATTGAAAGATCCAGGGAGTTTATAATTCCATGTTTAATTGGTAGTTTATCTATTGATAATGCTTTAGCTGATTTAGGGGCAAGCATAAATGTCATGCCTTATAAATTGTTTAAACAACTAGGTCTAGGGAAACCCAAACAAACTAGGATGAGCATTCAATTAGCTGATAAAACTATTAGAATTCCTAAAGGTATACGTGATAGTAAAAATTGATAAATTCGTATTCCCGGTAGACTTTGCCATTTTAGACATGGATGAGGACAATAGTATCCCCCTAATTTTAGGAAGGCCTTTTTTAGCGATTGCCGTGACTAAAATTGATGTCAGTGCATGTGAACTCATACTTTGTGTAGGTAACAAATCAATCAATCTTCAAGTTCTCGACTCAGCTAGGACATCGAGTAATCAAGGTGAGAACATTAATTCTATTAATAACCATTCGGTAAAACCTTCTTTTCGGGAAGCACCATGGAGCTACACAACTGAGCCAGATCCTAGACCTCATGCCAACAAGGAAATAACCCATGAGGAACGAAGGCTTCAGATCGATGAACTAGACGAGTGGAAGACACAATTCAAGGAAAATTAGGAATACACAAAGCAGAACCAACGCCACTCGAAGCAACAAACAAATTCAAGATCGGAGATCAGATACTGTTAGATAAAGCAGACCCTTGAATACCTCCTCCAAACCCTAATACAAACAAAGAAATCTCTTTTAGGGTACTCAATGTTTTCCCATACGGACCAGTCGAGGTAAGTAATCCTACAATCGATACCTTTAAAGTAAATGCTACTCGACTTGAATTTCACCATGATAATAGGATTGATAGCATGAGGAAGGACTTTCAACTCCTCAAACCACCATGAATATGCGAATGAGAGGAAAGTCTAGCTTAAGACTATAAACGAGCACTTCTTGGGAGGCAACTCGAGCATTAACTCTACTAATTAGTTTCATTTTAATTCTTTTCGTATTTAGGCGTAGGTTTCCATACACACATGGCCTTGCACACGGCCGTGGCCGTGGCCGTGGCCGTGTGGGCACCACAGGAAGGAACACAGGCGTGGGATGCATCACTATTTAAACCCCCTTCTTCCTTTCTTTTTATCGTTATCTTTTTCTTTCATTTTTCATTATTTACTTTTATTCTTATTTTTATTGTTATTAGTTTCTTCTTTTTCTCCATGGCATTTAGATTTAGCTTAGGATACAATAAAATCAGACCGGCTACTTTGAGGATTCAAGTCAAATGGCTTGAGGCACTCCCTACGTTTCTCTTCATCCAAAATTCAGGAAGTTTCACTTCTCTCCCTCTCTTTTGATTCTCTTACTATATGATCATTATCTATCTTTGTACATTGAGGGCAATGTACATCTTAAGTGTGGGGGGGTTAACTATAGTATTATTTGAAAATCCCTGAATTATGCCTTGTTCTAAAGTAATTTTCTTATTTTATGATTAGAATGAAAATTCCTTTGATTTATGATTTCTATTGATATGTTTTAGATTAAGTCATTGATAATTGTGCATTGATGATTAATTTCGAAGGATACTAGAGAATCAAGCATGATAAGTCTCTTTTTCAGAAATTAAAAATTTTGTTAGGTTGTCTACCTGAATCTAATTATTACCTTGAAATTTGAAATTTACATGGTTGACATCAAATACCCATAATTTTTGTAAGATTTTGAGCCTTTTAGAGCATACATTCTTTCGTGCTCACTTTTTATTATGAGTGCGTCAACATTGATTTGTTATTCTAGAACTTGCTTCGATTATAAATGTCAAGACCACACCTTTGATTTGATATACAGAGATGATAAAGGCACCTAGGTTTTAACCCACTTACTCCACTAAAAAGCCTACCTTCATAACTAACCCCTAGTGAACCACGTTGATCCTAACAACCCTTTTTATTGACTCACCCACTAATATTCCCCCACAACCCTTTGTATTTGTTATCACCATTCTTTTTTACTACCCTTATATCGAGATTTGATTTGATCATTTGCCTAATTATTTTTTTCAGTAGTAAATTCATCCTTAATTATTATTTGACTTGTTCTGAAGAAAAATTGAAGTATCTTCATTATGAGTTATGCGATTAAATGAGCTTATACGTTTAATTTCCAATTGTTGAAGAAGAAGCTCATGTCATTAGTATTAGTAGTACAAATTTTCATTTGATGTAATTATTTATTATTAGTTCGTGTTTCTAGTTAGGTAATTTGTCAGGTCAGTCTCAATTCTAACTCTCTAATTCAGCCTTTATCCACACCTTTAACCTAAGCCCCGTTACAACCCTGTTAAATACCTTTTGATTTGTGCATCATCTCATAATATAGTGATGGAGATTTGATTTTCATGCAAGCCTATAGGATTAACTCTTCATGTTTGACTTTTGAGTGCTTAATTTTGAACCTTAAACACTTTGAGTGATTTGAGTCAATCTTTAGTGAGGATGTCAACCCTTGTCAATTTTGAATCAGAGCTAATTATTCAGGCAAGGGGAAACACCGATGTTTTCATACTATAAAAACTATGACTTTCATTGTTTGAATCTTTAGGACTCTTTGAGTTGAATTATCCATGTATGAATTATCTTTGAATTATGACAAAACATTATTAATGAATATTATGAATCGGGGAAGTTTGTTTTAATTATGAGTTGAGAATATTGCTTGAGGACAAGCAAAAGCTTAAGTATGGGGGTATTTGATAAACTGTAAAAGTAACATATTTTAAGACCACATTTAGCATGCTTTTGGATGATTTAATCCTTGAATTATGTAATTTGGTGCTCTTAGTCCTTTGCTTTTAAGTTTTATACTCAGAAGAGCACCGGATGACAAAAAGAACGAAAAACGAGCCCAAAATAGAGTAAATAGGCCATATCATGAAATCCACACGGCCTGGGCCCAAGACCACACGGTCGTGCCCCATTCAGCAGTCTCAAACATGACCTAGCCACGACTTACACGAGCGCGTGCCGTGGGTATGTCCCTGCTACGGCCAAGAGGAGTTTTACTCGGAATAGGATACTTGGAGGCAAAGAAACACATTCCAAAGTCTATATAGACACCCAAATATGAATCATATTCGGATTAGGATACTTGGAGGCCAAGTAAGGCATCTTAAAGCCTATATAAACATCCTAGGAGGAAACTTAAGAGGGGAGTTCGGCAGAAGCCGGAACCGAAGGCTTTAGTCAAGGGGCGTCCAGCTAGGCCAAAGAGGGCAGATTTGTGGGGATTCACTCGAAGATAGCTAGTAGATTCATCTCAAGAAGCCGGAATTATACTCAAGACAGAGGATCTCTTCTTCAATTCCTTCAGGGGGTTTTAGGGATTCTTATGTTTTGTTTTATCTTTTCTTCTGAGATGTTTTCTTTTATTGTTATGAACTAAACCCTCAGATACCTGAGGGGGATGAAACCTAAGATAAATCTTGTTACCGTTTGCTGAACTATGTGATAAATGTTTGACTTGTTCTTAATTATGTGTTCTTAATTCTTGTGTTGATATTTCTGGGATATTAATTCAAGTATGATGTGCTTAGTTGATGTTTCTCTACTTTGCAGTGTCAGTAAAGCTAGCTCGGATCCGGGAATCGTCAGCATCTCAATCACACTATCGGCATTCTATTTTGGTACTTTTGGAAAGATGTACATAGTTGAAATAGGCTAGTTGTTTGGACTCATATTTGAGATGTGTAAATAGCCATGTGATATGGTAGCTAAATATTGGTAATGTGCATGAGTGAATATGGTATTTGATGCATATTTTGATTTAGCATGATTGTAACGAATTAGCTTATAAATGGTGAGTTCAATGATGAATTAATGCCTTAGTAATTTAGTGAAGTTATGGATGATTTATACCTAGATTTACATGTAATTTGGTTGTATAAAATGGCATGCTTAGAAACGAGGTTATATGTGATGATATGATGATTATTGGACATGAAATTGGTTGCCAAATTGTGTGTATAAAGATGCTCAAATGTGCTTGTAGGATTGACCCATGTGGGCGGCATTTTGGCCTTGCAAATGGCCTATTTTTGCCACATGACTGTGGCACACGGGCGTGCTTAGTGACCGTGGGCGTAAGTCAGTATATGGCCTAAGGGCACACGGCCACGGCACACGGACGTGCCTGGTAGCCGTGTAGTTTGTGATAGGATCGACCACGGCCAACATGGGCGTGCTTGGTGGCCGTGGAGCAAAGGTCAGTTTTGACCACGGGGAGGACACACGGCTATGTCTAGCAGCCGTGGGAGGCACACGGCCTACCTCCTCGGGCATGTATCCCCTGAAACTTAGAAAGTTTTAAATTTCCATAAAGTTTCTATATGTGTTTTGGTTTAGTCCCAACCCCTCTCTAGCATGTGTTTAAGGTCTTATACGCCTTAATAAGGGACAAATTGTTTATGTTTGATGTATTATGATGATGATTGACTTTGTGTCATAAATGAGTTGTGAAATGATCCTATTGTTCGGTAATGCCTCTTAACTCTAATCCGGCGACGATTTCGTGTTAGGGGTGTTACAGAAACTCTGCTAGGGTGGTTGAAGACTCAGTCAAATTGTTTGAATGGGTGGAAGTGGGGGATTTTAGGAGGATATGATGGAATGGATCAAGGAGTGGAGTGTGTGAGAGAGTGTGCCGTGAGTGGGGATTCAAGCTAGGCATTTCTAGCTGGGGGGAGTTGAGCATTTTGGGTAGAGTGGAGCCGAATTTCTCTTAGGAGCATCTTGCATTTCTGGCTTCTGTGTCACTTTGAGCATTTTTCTTCCCTTGAGCATTTCTGGTTCTTCCTTGTTTCTGCTAGGTACCATTTTGGTAAGACTACCCTCTACTTCTAAACAAAACCAACACCTCTCATCTTTTCTCTTTGTGCTCACCATACCCAAATCTTCTCTGACTCTCTTACTCTCTCTTTTCATCCATTTCTTTCTCTCTTCCTTTCATTTTCTGTCTTCTATCTTTTCTTCTCCATTACTCTTCTACTCTTTTCTCCATTAACTGAATTCCCTCTTTTCTCCAATTAGAATAGGTTTCTCTTTACTTTTGCTAGTAGCCGAACTTTAATAGCCAGAAATTGGGTGTTCCTTTGACCGTCGAACCTACCTTGTCTATTCGATTCGTCTGTGATCACAAGGTAATGTCTTTCTCTATCCTTTTTCTCATCTTTTCTTTTAAAGCTAAGTCAAAACACTCTTTCTAGGGGAGTGGGAGAGTTGGACATGAGTGGGGGTGTGAGAGGGAGAAATTTGGCTGAGTAGGGGTCTAAGAGAGGATTTTTGGTCTTTTAGGTGTAAGGGTGAAAACTGAAAGTTGTCTTAGCTTTTGAAGGGGGTCGAATTCTTTTTGGTGTTTCTATGAGTGTTACTTCTGCATCATTTTAGGTTTCTTTGCTTCTTTGACTTCTGCCAATTTCTGTGCTTTCATTATTTTTCCTACACTTCTCTTTTGGTTAAAACGATCACTTCTTTTCTTTCCCTAAGTGATATCAACGCACCCTTCTTCTTTACCTTCATCATCTTACTGATTTCTTCCTCTTCCAAAAGCTGAATTCCCACCATCTTTTCCCACGTTCATCTTTGGTTCGTGGTGTTACTTTTCGTGATAAAAAACCTCCCCTCTCCATTCGGCTTAACCTTGGTTAGAAGCTGAATTTATTCATTCTTATCTAGCTTAAATCATTCGGGTGACATTTAGTAAGGGCCGAAATTCTTTAGGGAATCAATTGCCGAACCCTTCCTCATCGAGTATTGTTGATCTTAGTGATTTTTTTTCTCTTCTCGGTATTGAGTTAACTAGGTTGGTGAAGGCCATATTTACTTCTTCTGGTCTTAGGTGTGTTTTAATCTTTTCTTTTCTCTCTAGTTAATCATCGTCTCTAAGAGCAGCGCGTGGTTAAACTCCTCTTATTCTAAGGATCTGCTGTTGCCAAATTTAAGGGTAAGTAGTGCTAGTTAATGTTCCATTCTCCCTGATGCCGAATATTGGTAGATGCTAACACCCTTTGTGCATCAATCAATATAGGGTTTGTTCACTTTAGCCAAGGGTGAAGCAAAGCTGGTTAATTGATTCTCGGTTGGAGGGAAACACGATTCGCGGTAAGTGAACCAAGTTGAGTAGTAATTCGAGTTACGAAATCTTTTAAGAAGTTAAGGCTAACTTTCGATTATGGTTATTCTAGGGGCAGCAAGGAGCAGTACTTTCGGCAGTCTAGATTAGGTGTGTAATCTCACACCCACTTTGATGATTGCATGTGGTGTTCTGCGAAACGGCCAAAAGCTAAAAAGCTAGAAAGCCGGCAACAGTGACCACTCGAGCGTGCGAGCGCTCGTAGTGGTAAATCAAGATGCGAATTGTGACGTTAAGTCGTGGAGAGTGTCACGAACACTCTCGCGATACCGAGGCTATAACGGGCCTAATCAGGCCGAAACGGGCCAAATGGGCCCAACTGGCTATCCGACCCACTTAGGCAAAACTGTTAGAAAAACTGTCGAATGATAACTCTGAATGCCAAATTTGCAAATCTAAGACCGAAATCGTGGGAAATGGGATTTTAGGCCCATTAACTCTGTAGTGGCTTAAAAAGAGTGATGTGTCGCTCGAGGCGACAGTAGGCCTTCGGAAAGGCCGTTGAATACCAAAATTACCAAAATACCCTTGAAGGATAAATTATCGAAATACCCCTGGGTTATGAATTTACTAAAATACCCTCGATGGGTAAAATTATCGAACTACCCTCAAGTGGGTGAAAATGACTGTTATACTCTTAATTGTGATTAAATATCGTGTGTCTGATTTTTATTTACACTTTTACACTTTGATACATGACATTTTATCATATTGCATGAGGCGGGATAATGACTAAAGAGAAGTGTAGCCTGGTGACTCTGCCACATACTGTTTCAGTGGCCATGCCACATATTGATATACTATGACTCTGGTGGCTCAGCCACAAATATTAGGATTAGCAGCTCGTCTGCATTGGCGGGTGGGTTGACTTCTTCCCCACAGGTGATGATTGGTTGGTACGAGGGTGTGATTGGTTGGATTGGGTTGGGTTACATTGCATTTCATTGTTTGCATTATCATGATAAAAGGGCCTAGACCCAGTTTGATGTCATATGGGCCTGAGCCCAGTCAGTGACCATTTAGGGGATTACACACTGAGTTCTCGTAACTCACCCCTCTGTTTTAACCTTGCAGGTGATCACCAGCGTTAGAGGATTTGGAGCGATGGAGGGCTCTGTGGTGGCCATACACCGGGAATATTTCTCGTGACTTAGTAAATTTTCATTTTTGCTTTACTTTAATATTACTTTATTTTGGGTTAATATTGTTGTAATAAGGCTGCTGGTTTAATTTCTTTTAGGTTTCTATTAATAACCGTTAAATTTATAAATACGTAGTTTTCTTAAAATGACATTACCTATTTTCAGAATATCATATCCTCATAATCCACTGAATCTGTTTTCTGTAAAAACAAAGTTTTTTTCGAAGATAGTGATAATGACATCAATAACAACAATAATATTTTACATAAAAACTATAAAAACAAAATCTGAGTTTCATAAATAACAAAAAAAAAAAAAAAAAAATTTCAAAAAGATTATGAACTTTTAAACGAACGCGCAATTTTCAATTTACCCTTCTATGTGACATGCTAGATCCGGTCATAACGTCTAGGTCGAGTTTGGGGTGTTACATTGTAAGTCAGTGTCGACCACGGGCTAGCCACACGGGCATGTGCCTAGGCCGTGTGACCCTTATGATGCTGCTGATGTCACAAACAGAATACCCAAGTTTTTACATAAAAGCAAGGACATGGGCGTGTCTAGGCCGTGTGGAGCACACGGGCCAAGCACACGGGCGTGTGTCCGGCCATGTGAGAATCCCTGTAGGATCGAAATGAAAATAAATTCCACACGAGGTAGGGCATGGGCGTGTGTGACCACACGGCCTGGCCACACGGGCGTGTCCCATTTCACATGGGCGTATGGCCCCTGTTTAGGTGAAAATTTTCTAAGTGTTTGAAATGTTCCGGTTTGGTTCACGACATCCCAAGCGGGTGTAAAGGGTCTCGTTGACCCATAATAGGGACGTTACGATGGTGAACGAAAAGTTTTAAATTGCAAAGAATTTTATAGCCTAAAGTGGAACGACCAAACAAGTCAAGTTTGGTAATGCCTCGTGCCCGGTTCTGGCATAGAATCCGTGTAAGAGGCGTTACACAAGTTAGGCTCAATATAAGTTTCTTGAGCATCAACTTCAGCATCCAAGGAAGACTCTCAAACTCAATAATGTTTCTTTGTTTCCTTTTTTGTTTTTAATTTGGCATGTACCTAGGTAGTTGAGTTAAGTTTCTTGATTCTATACTTTTGTAATTATTGAAGTGGATTTTAGTGCTTACTTTTGGATTAAATGGTCATATGATGTGTATAAGTCTTATATATATATATATAAAAATGTGTTCAAATTAGTATGAATAGTTTGTTTGCTAAATGGTGATAGAATATAGGTATATGTGCATATGTATTTGAATGGTATATGATTAAGGTATAACTTGTAAAGGATAAGTTATTTTCTTAGGTTAAATAGGATAATTGGTATGTTTGGGTTGGTACGAAATGAAGCTTATGTGTATGGTTAGGCATGGTATATATATAGATGAAAGAATTTCAATTGGTATGGTAAATATCTTAGTTGTTTGAACTAGTTTGAGTTGCATTAGAAGGTGAATTGTTTTTGGTGATTAAATGAGTTTGATGGATGAAAATATGATAATTGTAGGATTGGAAAGTATTATAGACTTATAGATACTGTTCATATGGTCAAAAACATTATAAAAGTTGGTGATGTATTGAAGTATTTGGAATTGCAAAATTTTGAATGAAAAATTGCATGTTCAGAGTGTGACATTGCAATGCCACACTAATGTCGTCGTGATGAGAATTGGACGATGCGGCGCTGAACCCCATTGCCATGGAGAGGGTGCCATTTGTCAAGTTAGTATGTCACAACGTGACAAGGAACCCCCTTACATCGCAACGTCGATTTTGAATTTTTAAAATTTTACAGTTCAGTCATATTTTGATCTCTGGTTAGTTTTAAAGCTTTTGCAAGCTCATGTAATTCTTGAGAATGATTGTATATCGTATTGAATGCATGTTTGTTTTATTTTTAACTATTAAATTGTTTAATTGAATTGCGAATTAATCATAGTTACTTCGGTAACAAATGTGACACACTATAGCTCAAACCTGACAATTGGGTCGGGTCTAGGGTGTTACATATCAGATCCTTCAAATAGCAATATGATGGATTAAATTCAAAATACACCCTATCATATTTTGCAAATTTTGACATAGACAATAGATATTGTGTATTTGAGGAACGTACAAGAGATATTTAGGGGACAAATCTTTGGACTCAGAAGATAAGGAAGAATTACCAATTTGTGAGATAGAAACACTATTGCAATTACCAACTATTACTTTACCTAACTCGTTGTATGGGCTACAACCAGTGAACTTGGTAGGATCACTTGTCATGTGATTCATGGCCCTACTATCTAGAAACCATGTTGGGTTAGTGACAAAACTAAGGGTAGTTTTAGCTGAAGCAACGTTTGCTTGCACTATATTTGAATCACCATGGTCAACAAAACACATATAAGCTAAAGGAGACCCATGACTCGAGTGGGGAGAAGACCCAATGGAAACTGAACCCATGTGTCACACCCTCATTTGGAAAATTGGTATGTTTTGGAAGATTATTCTGGTAAGATTGCCTAAGTTACAAGACTTAGACTTGTTAGTGTTTGGAAAATTCCTAGCAAGGTATTTTGTTAAGCTTCACTAAGTTTGTGGATTCTTATTTTGCAGTTGGCAAGTTTCTTGTTTTGGCAAGATCCTTATTTGGTGAAGTCTCCCGCTAATATGTAACACCCCTTACCTATATTCAACGCCGGAACATGGAACGAGGCATTACCAGACTCACATCACAATTAATCACACAATTTCAAGTCATAAATTTGCATCCAAATTAAAACTGTCCGTATTCAATCATAAAGTCCCTTATACGAGCCTACGAGGCTAAAAATATGCTTTAGAAGTGGTTCGGGACTAAACCGAGAACTTTAGAAAATTTTGCAAAAACTTAGAAATTTTTTTGTTAGATGAAGGGCTCACACGCCTGTGTGTCTACTCATGTGGACAAAAATAATGCTACTTACCAAGCCATTTTGCCACCCTCACTTGCACACATCTACACAACATCACATGGCACAAATTCAGGCATATAACAATCACAACAAAACAATAATATGTCATTCTTATACCATCATTTATCATACTTATAACATCGTACTTAGCCCGTTAAAAACATACTAATTTCACATTCACAAGAGGGCATTAGCATATGAATAAACTTATGACCAACATAAGCCATCATTCATGGCTACATATATAAGATGAAGCATTAGCAATTACAAGCTAACACATATGGCCAAATTAATAATGACACACATAACAAATTGATATAGTCCCTATACATGCCATAGACTTAAAATACTTGAATTCACTTATACCCAAAATGATAGCTTGATATTGTGATAGGATCTCTGGCGATCTCCAACCTGAGCTAGCTTAATAACTCTATAAGACATAGGAAAGGAAGGAGGGTAAGCTATGTATATAGCTTAGTAAGTTCATATGTAAATAATAAGCAACCTCAACCATACATATATCGTACTATCAACATAATGTAAATCCATATGAATGTCATTTAAGTCTCATAAGTATAACCTACTCAATCACATCTTACCAAGTGTTTATCATGTTCACCAATATGAACACAAATTTTATACTCTACCATAATCTCATGGTTATAATTTTATCCTGTCACAATGTTTGCTTTATCAACTTATAAGCATAATTTGACATATTTTGACATTAGCCCAACAATTGCAATCTTTCTGTTGTAACATATTACAACAATTAACAAATCATTTCAAACCACATAATAAACAAGCATATTAATTATGAGTATTTACATTTCTAGCATATACTTTAACATCACTCAATTTCCTAAACTCTTATCTTCACAAACTTTCATAACCATTTTAATTGGCAATTATGTCAATCCTTCCTTTTTCACATATCCTGACAAATCACAATTTGCATGAATATAACATGCTATATCTTAACTCAATTTGACCCGAAAGCCAATCACATAATCATCAATAGAATTTATCATGCATTTCATACATCACAAGTATAGACCAATAATCACAATGTTTTCATAAAATCATTGTAACAGCCTGATTTTGACCCTAATCGGAATAGTGATTTTGACCCTAACAGTCTGAAAAATATTTTAAAATTATTTTCCGTGTTTATTATGTGTGAATTTGCTTGTATTAAAATTTCGTGTTTTAATTTTGTTGTTTAGGTGTCCGATTAAATAAAAGGACTTAATATCGTAAAATGAAAACTTGATGGTTAGTTGTGAAAATGCCTAATTGTTGTTGTCTTTTTAAAAGGGAGGACTTATGTTGCAAATAGCCCATTTTTATTATGTAGTGGATGGCAACATGCCATTATTATATGTTTCTTTTATATGTTAAAGTTTATAAATTAAACTTTTATATTAATATAAATAATATTATATTATAATAACTTATCATAAAGTTAAAAGCCAAAGGTTATTAATTGTTTTTCATAACCGAATGTAAAAAAAAAAAAAAAAAGAAAAAGAAAGAAGACTAGCACCATTCGGCCATGAATAAATCTTGAATCAAGGTGAGTTTTAGTTCGGTTTTTGATAATTTTTATGTTTTTAAGATCGTTGCTTTAAGTACTTTCTGACCCATGTCATAATTTTTGATTTTAATGATGGTTTTGTGTTTTGCCATTGATGATACCTTGTGATTTTTGTTGTTTGATGCTGAAATATAAAATATATGTGCTTGATTAACAAGTTTTGTCTTTGAATTTTTGATGAATTTGAGTAATTTGGACTAAATTGCAAAAATAAAATTTTGAAGGACTAAAATGTGAAATAAATGAAATGTGTGGGCTTGTATGAGGACTAGGAATATTCGGCCCTTGGTGTACTCAAATTTTGTGTATTTGTGTTTTGTGCAAAAAGGACTAAATTGTAAAAAGTGTGAAATGTTAGGGGCAAAATTATAAATTGCCCATTTATGTGTTTTTAGACTAAATTGAATAGAATGATGTTAAATAAGCTTAATTTGAATATGTTTAGATCAAGATCCAAAGAAAATTGGGTTTGGATCGGGGAAAGACAAAAGTAGTCGATTAGCCGATTTCACAGTTGTCGACGTCCGAGGTAAGTCAATAAGCATTTAAATGTTGTTATATTTATGACTATAAATTTGTTATGTAATTACTTGAATTATTTGAACTATTATTTTCTATGGCCAAATGTGTACTTGGATAATTGTCTATCTTCTTAGCTTGATTCGGTCGAGATTCAAAGTCTGTAAGCCCCATATGAACCTTAGGAATAGATAGGATACATATGTCATGACATAGGATATTTGATATGTGTGTTATCGTGTAAGACCACATCTGGGATGTTGGCATCGACTTGTGTGTACGTGTAAGACCATGTCTGGGACATTGGCATCATATTTGATTCGTGTAAGACCCTGTCTGGGACAGTGGCATTGATATGTGATTACATGTAAGAGCACGTCTGGGACGTTGGCATTGTACGAGCTTCCAACTATCCGTGTATGCTTTTGAATTCCAAATGGTTCAACGGGTATCTGTAAGTGAAGTCCAATGTGAAATTCAAATTAAAAGAACTCAGGTACGTATATAAACTGTGTTATGAAAAGTAAGGTAAGCTATATGTTTAGTGTATTGTATAAAATTTCAAGTATGAGTATGTGAACTATATGTAAGATTGAAATTTAAGGTATTCGACCAAAGTGAATTATGTGTGAATTTGATATTGGGATTTGTGTTAGTTCCTGTGAATGTGTACAAGTTAACTATTTGATTTGTAAATGAAGGGATTTAATGTTAAATTAAATTCATAGCTCTGTATATTTGGTTTTGTTAATTTAGTTGCTATTAGCTTGCTTATGACTTACTAAGCTTAAATAGCTTACTCTGTGTTTTTCTGTCTACTTCTATTTTATAGATTTTGGATATATGTTACGAGCTCGGGGATCATCAACAAGACTTATCACACTATTGACAGTTTCCTTTGGTATTTTTTCTAAGTTGACTGTGGGTATATGGCATGTATAGCTTAGTAAAAAGGTCGAATGTGTATTAAGTACTTTTGTATGTAATTAATAGCCATGTGAAGATAGCTTATCTTCTTTTGATCGATTGAATATTTATGTTTTTGGTTGTGATGGTCATTGGAAATGAGTTTATACTTATGCATATTTGTTTATGGTATAAGTTCATGTAACACCCCTAACCCGAAACCATCGCCGGATTAGGGTTAAAAGGCATTACTGAACAATAGGATCATTTCACAACTCATTTACGACACAAAGTCAATCATCATCATTGATAAATCGTAATTATAACATGTTTTAATCCCACATTTAGCTTACTTTTGGATGATTTATCCCTTGAATTATATAAAAAGGTGCTTTTAATCCTTTCTTTTCATGTCTTATACCTAGGAAAGCACCCGAGCATGAAAAGAACATAAAACGAGCCCAAAATGGAGTAAATGGGCCATATCATGAAATTGACACGGCCTGAACTAAAGCCCACACAACCTTGCCATGCCAAGATACTAGAACATGGCTTGACCCCCGATTTACACGCCCGTGTCTCATTAAAGAAATCCAAACACGGCTTGAAGTTTAGTCACATGGGCGTGTGACATGGCCGTGTGACATGGCCGTGCCCTTGTCGCTAGAAAGAGCAATTTCATTTGGAAAAGGATACTTTGGGGCAAAGAAACCCATTCCAAGAGCCTATATAAACCCCCTAAGTACCAACTGAAAAGGGGACGGTTAGCTAGGCCAAGGAGCCAAGCCGAAAAGGCCAGATTTGTGGGAAATCACTCGAAGATAGCCAGTTGATCCATCTTAAGAAGCCGAAGTTCTACTCAAGATGGCGGATCTCTCCTTCAATTCGTTCATGGGGTTTTAGGGATTTATTATGTTTTGTTTTATCTTTTCTCTTGAGATGTCTTCTTTATTCGTTATCAACCAAGCCCTTCAGATACCTGAAGGGGATGAAACCTAGATGAATCTTGTTATTATTTTCTGAATTATATGATAATTACTTAGTTCGTTCTTAATTATGTGAGCTTAGTCCAAATTTGATGTGCTTAGGTGGAGGAGGAATAGACCCTACCTAAGAGTAGATCTAGCATAATTATGCGAAGTTGATCGCACGCCTAGACATATGGTGACGAGATTTTGCCGGAATTAGGGTGAAACATAATATGTGAGTCCATAGATTGATTTACTGCTATTCTAAGGGGTTATTATAAGAGAACGAGAGTTCCACTAATTAACCTAGGGTTAGACATTATTTGCCTCGAGAGAGGGTTTAATATACGTTAGGGAGTCTTACGGATCAAACTAAGTAAATAAATCATATGGTTCAGGGATAGATAATAAATGAAGCCTAGGTGGATTCTTCCTAAGGGTATCGTCTTAATCAACTGAGTTTTTCCTAAAGTTATTTCTCCAATTCATCCTTTTTGTCTTTGTGTCTTTAGCTTAGTAGTAGATTAGATTAAAACAACTTTACTTAATATTTAGGCTAAATAGTAAAAAAGAAAGTTAGTATTAGTACTTTAGTTCCTGTGGGTTTGACAATCCGGTCTTGCCTACGCTATACTACTGTTCGATAGGTACACTTGCCTTTAATTGTTGTCAGAGTTAGTTTCCAGGTTTGACCATTCTCTTTTTATAAATTTTAAGACTCTGATTCTAGCGATCAAGTTTTTGGCGCCGTTGCCGGGGATCTAAAATATTAAGAAAGCTCTATTTTTATTACTTTAGCCATTATTTTTATTTTTCGCAATTTACTTTTATTCTTATTTTTATTTTTTAGGTTAAATTTTAATTTTGCTAAATTTTCTTTTCTTCTTTCTTTTCTTAGCATGTACCTCTAGTTTATGACTAGAAGGAACCCGAGAGGACCTTTAGTGTACGACAGTGATATTGAAGCACCGCTCGAAGGAATCACAGAGAAATTAGGCGAGCCCTAAATTATACAGAAAGAGAGGAAGAAGGCAGATCCAATCCTACTGAAGGGATGGATGAGAATAACCCACCACCACATGATGTGGGAGAAAATAATGCTCCACGTACAATGTTTGATTATGCTAAACCGCATTTAACAGAAGCAGAATCGAGTATTGTTAGGCCTGCTATAGCTGCTAATAATTTCGAATTAAAGCCTAACACAATACAAATGATTCAACAATTTGTCCAATTTGACGGTTTGCAGGATGAAGACCCAAACACTCATATAGCTAACTTTTTAGAGTTCTGTGATACCTTCAAAATTAATGGCGTTTCTGACGACGCCATACGTCTTCTGTTATTTCCCTTTTCATTAAGGAATAAAACCAAACAGTGGTTAAACTCGTCACCACGAGGGTCAATCACTACATGGGATCAAGTGACCAAAAATTTTTTATTAAAATATTTCCCATCGGCCAAAACGGCCAAATTACGGAATGATATCTCTTCTTTTGTGCAGATGCATTTAGAAACATTATACGACGCATAGGAGAGATACAAGGATCTCTTGAGAAGGTGTCCACACCATGGTTTACCCTTGTGGCTTCAAGTTCAAACTTTTTACAACGGTGTGAATCCTTCAACGAGACAACTAATCGACTCAGCCGCCGGTGGAACCCTGAACAATAAAACTCCTAAAGCAGCCTACGAGTTTATCGAAGAGATGTCACTGAATAACTATCAGTGGCAAGTTACAAGGACGAAACCGACAAAATCAGCCAGAGTTTTCAACATAGACACAGTGACCATGCTATCAACACAAATGGAGATGATGAATAAAAAGCTTGATAGTTTGTGTTTTTCACAGGAACACCCAGTAATGCAGTGTGACGCAAGTGGAACTGTGGCGAATCCTGAGTAGACACCCTACCAACCAGGAGTAGAGAGGGAACAGATGAACTATATAGGTAATAATTTTAGATCTAATAATAATCCTTATAGTAATACTTACAATCCAGGTTGGAGGAACCACCCAAATTTTTCATGGGGAGGCCAAGGACATCAAGGAAATCAAAGACAACAACCTGTTCAAAACTTCCAAAATCAGCCATATCCGCAAGAGAAGAAGCCAAACCTCGAAGAGATGCTGACAAAATTTATGGCAAACACAGAAAACAGTTTCCAAGAAAATGAGAAAATACTTAAAGATCAACAAGCATCGGTTGAAAAAGTTACTAAGTCAGTCAGGGAAGTCACTAATGCAATCGAACAACTTGCAAAGTTAATGTCCAAACGACCACAAGGACGTCTACCAAGTAACACTGAGATTAACCCAAAGGAGCAAATTCAAGCCATCACAGCTCATGATAGTAAAGTGGTAGACGAACCAAAAGAGGTAGACGAAGGTAAAATAGAGGTAACACAAGAAAAGCCAAAACCGGTAATCAAGGAATACCAACCTCGCATACCTTATCCCGAAGCCATGAAAAGAGATGATACAGAGGAACAGTTCGGTAAGGTTCTTAAACTTTTAAAGAAAATACATATTAACTTACCTCTTCATGAAGCTCTTTTCCATATGCCAGACTCGAGGAAATTTTTAAAACAGCTCTTGATGAACAAACGCAAATTAGACGAAGAGCCACATGTGGAATTGAATGCAGCATGCTCAGCAATGTTATAGAATAGATTACCACAAAAGCTAAAAGATCCAGGGAGTTTTACAATTCCATGTCTAATTGGTAGTTTGACTATTGATAATGCGTTAGCTGATTTAGGGGTGAGCATAAATGTCATGCCTTATAAATTGTTTAAACAACTAGGTCCAGCTAGGCCCAAGCAAACTAGGATGACTATCCGATTAGCTGATAAAACTGTTAGAATTCCTAGGGGCATTATTGAATATGTTCTTGTCAAAATCGATAAATTCGTTTTTCCAGTAGATTTTGTTGTCTTAGACATGGATGAGGATAATCAATCCCCTTAGTTTTAGGAAGACCCTTCCTAGCAACTGCCAAGAGTAAGACTGATATTGCCACAGGAGAACTCATACTTTGTGTAGGTGATGAATCAATCAGTCTTCAAGCTCTCGACTTGGCTAGAACAGCAAGTAACAAAGGTGAGAAAGAAAATTCCTTTGATAACCATTCGATTACACCTTCTTTGCAGGAAACAACACAATATGATCCCGATCCCATACCATGTACCAACAAAGAAATAACTCGTGAGGAACAAGGGATTCAAATGAATGATCTAGATGAGTGGAAAAAACACTTCAAAGAAAAACTAGGGATACACGAGGAAAAACCAGAACCACACGAAGTAAAGCCGAAGGAGCACCCAGAAGATCTCATAGGGACATCAAATCACTTCAAAATAGGAGACCAGGTACTGTTAGACAAAATAGATCCGCCCATCACCACAACAGACCTGAAATCAACTAGAGAAATTCCTCTCGAGGTACGCAACATCTTCCCACACAAAATAGCTGAGGTAAGCAATGCAACATTTGGCACTCTTAAGGTAAACGCCTCTCAACTTAAACTTCACGATAGAACTAAAAGCATGAGGGAAGATATTCAAACTTTTAAGCCTCCCTGATTCAAATACAAGTAAAGTCTAGCTTAAGATATAAACGAGCGCTTCTCGGGAGGCAACTCGAGCACTAACTCTATTTATTTTCACATTTATTTTCAATTTCTTTCCTTTTCTTCTCTTAGTTTTACAATTTAGATTTAACCTAACCAAAAGTGCAGAATTCAAGACCACACGGTCTTACACACGGCCGTGCTCGTAACTGTGTGGACCATCAAAATCCCCGTACTGACATAGCAGAGGCCATGCGAATCAAACCCCATCTAATTTTCGATGTCACAGATCCAACCACTACCCCACGGGCACTAACAAAGTAGCACAACCATGCCCCACGACCATGTGAAGCTACTGACTTGCCAACCACGAGCAAAACACGCCCGTGCCTCCCTACCGTGCCAACATACTGACTTCTCAGACACGGGCATGGCTAGCTGAAGAACGAGCATGGTGAAACAGCATGCACCGACACACGGCTATGTGAGGCGGCCGTGTGCATTTACACGCCCTCAATCCACGGGCGTGGGAGAGCATCAGATCACAAAATTCTATTTAAACCCCATAGCCCTTCCCCTTCACCCCAACTTCTTCCATCTTATTTTTCTTTCCAAAAGCTCTCTCCCTTCTTTAGAAACAGTCTCTAAAATTCTGGTGCCACATCGAAACCATGATAAAGAAGAGTAAAAGGCCAAACTCCTCAAAGGAGAACGTTTTACATGAGTTCATGCCGGCAGCTTCATCCAAATTACAAGCTAAGAACATTTCAGGCCGTTTAATTTTTATTTCGTTTTTCTCTTCTCCTTTATTTTCCCTATCTTTACTTCTCTCCTGCTTAAAGTATTTTATTTTATCTTAGTTTCTTTGACCTAAGAGCTAAAGGCTACTAGGGAATCATGCCTCTTCCGCCACTACGAGCACCTCCGTGACCGTAGAAGTCACACCCACCTTGCGTACCAATCACCAATATGGATTCTCAAGCCCCTTTATTTTTTTAGCTTTATTTTGTTTACATTTTTGTTTCCTTTTTCTTTATCTTTCTTATTTTTACATATATATTTTGTAACATCCTGAATTAATGGGCCTATGCATTTTGTTGTTGTATGCTTCAAATGTTAATTTGAGGTTTAGAGGTGCAAATTGGGCTTAGGAATGGACTGAGGTCTTGGCTAAATATTTTGTTTAGAGGCTATTGGGTTTAAATAAAGTATTAAGAGTGTAATGGGCAAGATGGGCTTGTGGCCCAAGAAAAAGAAGCGCAGTAGGAGGGACCTTTAAGTGGCGCCAATAGGCAAAGGAAGGGGGCCTCAGTGTGGCCGCTTGGAGCCCAAGAAATTGGGCCAATTTCGGCAGGCCAATGAGAGCTAGGGGGGACAGCAATGTGGCTACAAAATAGGGGATTTTATGTTTTAAACTATGTGGATATTATGATGATAAAGGAGGGAGGAGTTGGAGCTAATTATGTCTCTTTTGGATGAGTTAGTAGATTGAGATAGAGAGGAAAGATAGGACCTATCTTTAGAAGATTAGTGTTAGCTGAATTTTTCCCTTTTTATTACCTTAATTTTTAGTTATCAGGAAGGGCATTTTTGGGTTTTGATAGGTAGGTGTCGATTTCTATAAATAAGGGGGGATAACTCATCAATTCCGGCATTTGAACCTTACTCTTTCTTCTCTTCCCATGCTGAAAATTTGAAGGCCATCTCACTTGTTTTCTTTTCTCATCTTTTCTCTTCCAAAAGTCAAAAATCACCATTGTTTTCTTTTCTCATCTTTTCTCTTCCAAAAGCCGAAAATCACCACCTCCCTCACCATTTCTTTCTTTTTCTTTGAAATTTCCTTTTAGCCAAATCTCCTGACCCCTATTGTTATTCTTCTTCCATTTAGTAAAAGCCGAAACTCCTCATTCAATTTTTCTAAAAGCTGAAAACGCATTAGTTCATCTTTTCTGGGATTTTCATCAAAGCCAAAATCCTTAGATCTCATCCCCTGTGTGTGCCGAATTCTC
The DNA here is from genome assembly GCA_025503065.1 of Gossypium bickii. Lineage (NCBI taxonomy): Eukaryota > Viridiplantae > Streptophyta > Magnoliopsida > Malvales > Malvaceae > Gossypium > Gossypium bickii. The sequence continues at coordinate 32,270,285 of CP106712.1, forward strand.
TCTGGGGTATCTGCTTGTGTCGAATTATGAAGGAAACTAATTGGTAAGTGTTGATTCGTAAGATTTCAATTCTGGCTTTTTAGAGACTCTGGCCGAATGGCTATAAGGAAACTGACCTTGAGTTTTTCTCTTATTTTCAGTATTCCGGGATTTGAAGAGGAGTCAATCACATAGATCTTTAAGTCAGAGTTCAGTAACACACGAATCGTGTTACTTTCGGGATTTCAAGGTAAGGAGATCTATTAATTTTAAACGTGTAAATTCGGGTATTTATTAACCCTTGGCTGAATGTAGGGGAGCCCAAATCTTCGTGTTCTTCCGGCTTTTGAGCAAGGTTTTAGACTAAGGGTTGTAGATCCAGATAGTAAGGATATTAACTAAGGGTGTAAAACGACGCGATATCAGGTGTGTAACACTTCCACACCATTTAGATTGCCGGTTAAAAATATGTTTATTAATCTGAAATATCCTGTAAAATGCCAAAATCTCGGTATAACGGATGAAACCCAAGGAGGGTACAAGTGAATCACCAGGTTAGTGATCTCTGTCATTCCTAAGTGAATGTTCTTGTTAAGATGACATATGTGATAAGTATGCCGATTTCTATGATTGCATGGGGTTGGGTTTGTTGAAAGGGGAAGTGTTTTGTTGTAGCGGCTTTTGCCGTGACCTGTTGTAGCGGCTTTTGCCGTGACCTGTTGTAGTGGCTTTTGCCATGATCTGTTGTAGTGGCTACGGCCATGATCTGACGATGAGCAACATGAATGCCATCGATGGTGTGTAGCGGTGTGGGTTGGTTGTAGAAATCCCCAATGGTGTGATTGGCAAGTAAGCGTGGTGTGTAGCGGATGGAAACCTAGGATTTGGGTTGGGCTTGCATAATTTTTGTTATATATTATTCTGTTATTCTGTTCTGTGGGGCTAAGGCCCAAATCTAATGGTGCATGAGGGTTGCACACTGAGTCTCGCGACTCAACCTATTATTTAACATTTTCAGGTAGCACCTAGTGCATCGGACCAGGCTGGAGAGGAGCGCAAGGTGGCCATGAGAGAGAGACATTTGATCCAGCAGAAGATTTTACTTAGAAGTTTTATTTTTAATTAATGGGTTTTAAATTTCATTGTAATAAGGCAATGGGCCATTAGCTTTATTTTATTTCGGTTTTATTTTGGGCTTTTACTATTATTAGACGTTTAAATTTTTCCTTTAATTAAGATGAGGCATGTAACAAATTCAGTTTTTATTTACCAAGGCATTTTTTAAAACTTACTTCTTATATGAATTACTAAATTATTAAGTTTTTCGGTATAAATGTTTAAATCTGATACATTGTTTTTCAAAAATGCGAGGTGCTTTATAAAATCTTTTTAGTGACATACTAGATCCGGTTGTAGTGTTTGGGTCGGGTTTGGGTGTTACATATTTAGTTTAATTTAATTAGGTCTTAATAATTCCTTGCTAGTTCTCAGTGCGCTACCCAATTTCTTCATCCAGAGCAGGGTCGTCATCCAGACCGACCTCCCCATCCTCCTTCACTTCCACCTTAAGGAATCCATCCAAAATTCAGGGAGTATTCTTTCCCCTTCTCTTTTGATTTATCCCTTAAATGTTATTATCTAACTTCGTACATTGAGGGCAATGTACATCTTAAGTGTGAGGGGGTGAATAGTTATTTCGAGAAAATGCCTAACTTTCTGCATTATTCTCAAACCCTGAGGATAAAGATGTCTAGCTTTTTTCATTATTCTCAAATCCATGAATTTAATCTTGTTCTTAAGTAACTTTCTCATATTACTAATTAGGATGAAATTTTTGATGATTTATGCTTTTTATTGATGTGTTTTAGTGTAAGTCATTGATAATTCTGCATTGATGATTAAAATTGAAGAATACTAGAGAATCAAGCATGATAAGTCTAATTTTCAAAAATTAAAATTTTTAGGTTGTTAACCTGAATTTGAATATTACTTTGAAATTTGAGATTTATAAGGTTGACATCAAAATACCCATAATTTTTGTGAGATTTTGAGCCTTTTAGAGCATATATTTTTTTTCATGCTCACTTTATTGATTATGAGTGTGTCAACATTGAACGTTATTCTAGAACTTGCCTAGATTATACATGTTGAGACCACAGTTATGATTTGATATACAGAGATGATAAAGGCACCTAGGTTTTAACCCACTTACTCCACTAAAAAGCCTACCTTCATAAATTAACCCCTAGTGAACCCCGTTGATCCTAACAAACCCTTTTTATTGACTTACCCACTAATTTTAACCTAAAACCCTTTGTATTTGTTATCACCATTCCTTTTTAATTACCCTTATATCGAGATTTGATTTGATTAGCTACCTGATTATATTTCAGCAGTTGAATTCATCATTAATTATTAGTTTGTTCTTAAAAAAATCGAAGTATATTTAGTATTAGTGTTACAAAAAGAGAGCTTATACAGTTAAAAAGTTTAAGTTATCAGAAGAAAAAGCTCATGTTATTAGTATTATAAATTTTCAATTGATGTAATTATTTTAGATCAATTTATTTTTCTAGACAGGTACTTGTCAATTGAATCTCGACTCCAACCTTCTAATTCAGGCTTTATCCACACCTTTAACCCTAGACCCGTTACAACCCTGTTAAAGACCTTTTGATTTGTCTGTCATCTTATTTTACAGTGGTGGAGATTTGATTTTCAGGCAAGCCTATGGGCATGTTCGACTTATTGAGTGCTTAATCTTGACCCTTAAACACTTTGAGTGATTTGAGTGAATCTTTTGTGAGGATGTTAATCCTTGTCAGTTTTGAATTGAAGGTAATTATTTAGATCAAGGGAGACACCTACGTTTTCGTGATAAAAATGGAGGACTTATCTTGTTTGAATCTTTAGTACTCTTTGAGTTTGAATTATCCATGTATAAATTATCTATGAATTATGATGAGACATTGTTGATAGGAGTTATGAATTATGGAAAGTTCGTTTTGATTGTAAGTTGAGAATTTTGCTTGAGGACAAGCAAAAGCTTAAGGGTGGGGGTATTTGATAAATCGTAATTATAACATGTTTTAATCCCACATTTAGCTTACTTTTGGATGATTTATCCCTTGAATTATATAAAAAGGTGCTTTTAATCCTTTCTTTTCATGTCTTATACCCAGGAAAGCACCCGAGGATGAAAAGAACATAAAACGGGCCCAAAACAGAGTAAATGGGCCGTATGACAAAATCGACACGGCCTGAACTAAAGCCCACACGGTCGTGCCATGCCAAGCTACTAGAACACGGCCTGACCCCAGATGTACACGGTCGTGTCTCATTAAAGAAATCTGAACAAGGCTTGAAGTCTAGTCACATGGGCGTGTGACATGGCCGTGTCCCTGTCGCTGGAAATAGCAATTTCATTCGGAAAAGGATACTTTGGGGCAAAGAAACCCATTCCAAGAGCCTATATAAACCCCCTAAGTACCAGCTGAAAGGGGAGCGGTTAGCTAGGCCAAGGAGCCAAGCCAGAAAAGCCAGATTTGTGGGAAATCACTTGAAAATAGCCAGTTGATCCATCTCAAGAAGCCGGAATTCTACTCAAGACGGCGGATCTCTCCTTCAATTCCTTCAGGGGGTTTTAGGGATTTCTTATGTTTTGTTTTATCTTTTTTCTTGAGATGTTTTCTTTATTCGTTATGAACTAAGCCCTTCATATACCTGAAGGGGATGAAACCTAGATGAATCTTGTTATTATTTTCTGAATTATATGATAATTACTTAATTTGTTCTTAATTATGTGAGCTTAGTCCAAATTTGATGTGATTAGGTGGAGGAGGAATATACCCTGCCTAAGAGTAGGTCTAGCATAATTAGGCGCAGTTGACCGCACGCCTAGAGATAGGGTGACGAGATTTTGCCAGATTAGGGTGAAACCTAATATGGGAGTCCATAGATTGATTTACTGCTATTCTAGAGGGTTATTATAAGAGAACGAGAGTTCCACTAATTAACCTAGGGTTAGACGTTATTCACCTCGAGAGAGGGTTTAATATACATTAGGGAGTCTTACGGATCAAACTAAGTAAATAAATCATATGGTTCAGGGATAGATAATAAGTGAAGTCTAAGTGGATTCTTCCTAAGAGTATCGTCTTAATCAACTAAGTTTTTCCTAAAGTTATTTCTCCAATTCATCCTTTTTGTCTTTGTGTCTTTAGCTTAGTAGTAGATTAGATTAAAACAACTTCACTTAATATTTAGGCTAAATAATAAAAAGAAAGTTAGTATTAGTACTTTTAGTTCCTGTGGGTTCGACAATCCGGTCTTGCCTAAGCTATACTATTGTTCGATAGGTACACTTGCCTTTAATCATTGTCAGAGTTAGTTTCCAGGTTCGATAATTCTTTTTTTATAAATTTTAAGACTCTGATTCTAGCGATCAATCATAATACATCAAACATAAACAATTAGTCCCTTATTAAGGTGTATAAGACCTTAAACACATGCTAGAGAGGGGTCGGGACTAAACCGAAACACATACAGAAACTTCATGGAAATTTAAAAATTTTCTAAGTTTCAGGGGATACACGTCGGTGGGGGTAGGGCGCGTGCCTCCCACGGCTGCTAGACACACCCGTGTGCCCTCATCGTGGTCGAAACTGACCTTTACTCCACGGCCACCAAGCACGCCCGTGTTCTTTGGCCGTGGTCGATCCTGTCAAAAACCACACGGCTGCCAGGCACGTCTGTGTACCGTGGCCGTGTGCTCTTAGGCCATACACTGACTTATGCCCACGGTCACTAGGCACGCCTGTGTGCCAAAACCGTGTGGCAAAAAAAAAAGGCCATTTGCAAGGTCAAAATGCCACCCACATGGGTCAATCCTACAAGCACATTTGAGCGTCTTTATACACAGAATTTGGCAACCAATTTCATGTCCAGTAATCATCATATCATCACATATAGTCTCATTTCTAAGCATGCCATTTTATACAACTAAATTACATGTAAATCTAGGTATAAATCATCCATAACTTCACTAAATCACTAAGGCATTAATTCATCATTGAACTCAACATTTATAAGCTAATTCATTACCATCATGCTATATCAAAATATGCCCCAAATACCATATTCACTCATGCACATTACCAACATTTAGCTAGCCATATCACATGGCTATTTACACATCTCAAATATGAGTCAAAACAACTAGCCAATACGTGCTATATTTCAACTATGTACATCTTTCCAAAAGTACCAAAATAGAATGCCGTAGTATGATTGAGATGCTGACGATTCCCGGATCCGAGCTAGCTTTACTGATACTACAAAGCAGAGAAACAAATCACACAGTAAGCTTTATAAATCTTAGTAAGTTCGTAACATAAAACATTAAACTAAACCAACCATCACATAGATCAATTCTCTCTTATACATACCATATCATTCATAGCTAAAATTATTCATTCATCCATTCATAGCTTTATCTATAAACTCATCAACCAAAAAGGTTCAATACATACCTTAGCTAACACCTAGTTATTCAATTTCCAAGATACTCAATGCTTGATATTACAAGTCGATCATCCTCTGATATTCTTTTAATTTAATCGCACACTCAGTGCCATATAGATGGTCGATACATATTAGTCATCGCATACTTAGTGCCAAATCTTTCAACTAACTTATCTCGATATCGCACACACAGTGCCACGTCAAATAGCCGAAGCTTTCATAACATCGCACACACAGTGATATTCATCTCTATTTCAATTTCAATTTTACACCCTTAGTGCCATCAACTAAATCTTGCACATAGAATTTCGATTTCATACACATACACACATTCATTTCGTAATGAAAAACCATATCTTAATAACATGTATTATATCCAAACTTACCTCGGACGTCGAACTATCGAAACGGTCGATTCATCGAGCACTTTATCTTTACCTCGATCTCGATCCGAACGTCTCCTCTCTTGGTCTATACACATTCAAATTCAGTCCATTAAATTTCCAAATCATTCATTTTAGTCCAAAGACACATATTTAGGGCATTTTACAAAATAGCCCTCACATTTTCACATTTCGATACTTTAGTCCCTAATTCATAAAATCATCAAATATACAAAATCTCAAAACACATATGCTTAGCCGAATTCTTCTCATGCTAATACAAGCTCACACATTTCATTTTTTTTACATTTTAACCCTTCAATTTCTCATTTTCTCAATTAAGTCCAAAATACTCAATTTCTCTAAAAATTCCAATACAATTTATGTTAATCCAACACCAAGTTTTCATATTTCACTATCAACTAGCATATAGCTCAAGCATTCATCAATAGCTCATCACAAAACCATCATCAATTCACAAAATTACAACATGGGTTAGCTAGAGCACGAAGCAACGATTTCGAAAACGTAGAAATTATCAAAAACGAAAACCAAAACATACCTTAATTTTTTACTTAAAGCTTGCCGAATGTTCAAGGCTTTAAAACTTCTTTTCTTTTCTTTGTTTTTCGGTGGAGATGGATGAACAATCCACTACTCATTTTCTTTGTTTTATTATAGTTTATAATATATATAATATTAACTTTAACTTATAAGTTAATATATATATATATATAAACATATATATAAACACATATCAACATTTAATGCCGTCCACCACATATATTTTTGGCTAATTACAACATTAATCCTCCATTTTATAAAGACAACAACAATTTAGCACTTATAAATCAGCACACAGCTTTTACACTTTATATGATTAAGTACTTTCTCTTAATTTGACACACAGTCGATAAAATTACCACACAGAATTTTCACACAGACTATATCACATATAATCAACACCAATAATAATATTAAAATATTATTCCAACCTCAGATTTGTTGAAACACCCCAAACCCGGCCCACAAGTCTCGACCGGATCTGACATGCTCCTCGAGTAAAACATTTCAAAAGCTTGTTTGTTAGCTCAGAAAATTTGGGTCATTTTGAAAAGAAATTGATTTGTGTTATGATTGAATTGAAAACGGTGTCGTTATGGAAGTCTATAATTAATTAAAACTTTATCTTTGTATTTGAAAACTATAAGTCAAAAGTGTTGCCGAGTTTTTAGAGTTTACTTTTTAAATTAAAAATCATTTGAGTTTAGGTGCCGAACATTTAAAAATTTATTTTAAGGAAAAGTTGTTTAATCTTGAAATAATAATCGTATCTTAATAAATCAATTAAAATGCATGCATAAAACAGTCTAATAGTAATGGCCTTATTACATCAAAACAAATCCCAAACTAAATCCAAAAATTAATTGTAAAGTCTTAAAATAAAATAAATACTGAGCTGAGCATTGGCCACCACTAAGTCCTTGCCGACCCGGTCCATTTACTGAGTGTCACCTGAAAAGATATCCCACAACGGGGTGAGTTAACAGACTCAATGTGTAACAACCAACACAAAGTCCCAACGATTTAGGCATAACAAATCATATATATAACAAATATAGTCAATGATGCAATCCCGAACCCAAACCTAAATGACCATCCTCTACACATCACCCGTACCAACCAATCACTCCGTGGGGATTATAAATCGACCCTCCATCCGCTACACACCATTGAAGGCAGTCGCTGCAGACAACATGCACATCGCCCTTATAAATTGTGGCATAGCCACCAGATAATGTGACAGTGTCACCAGATAATAAAATGTGACATAAGTCACCACATTCGGATTATGTGACATGAGTCACCATATATCGTGGTAAAAACCACCAGATCACTTCCCCTTTCCAATATCACCCATATGCCCCATGTGTCATACAAATCATGCAATTCTCATGACATATGCCTTATTTCATATTTGTAGCAATTTCACATACCTGTCATATTCAATGTTCATAATAGCATTATTAACATAGTAGTAGTAAGTTAACGCACCTGAATTCTCTTGTACCATTGAATGGTACCTTTAGCCATATTTTCCATATTTCCATTAACACATACATAATATTAATACCATAGATCTATTAGGAGTTAGTGCAGGGCTACACACGTGGTTACTATCGTATTCACTGAATCTCAAAAGTTTGCTGAAACAGCTTATACTCCTCCTAATAAATCAATGTCAGAATCGGCTAGTCACTAACATTTAATATGGCATTGGCCGAATGTTCCTACTCCCTTACCTTGTGGATCTAAATCCCGAAAATAGTCACTTGACTATGGAGATGTCAAAATCCTACATAATACATGTTAGGGTTAGCCTTTTGTACAAGATCTATGAAAATGGCCCTTGGCCGAATATCAATCATGGCTTACCTTGGATCTTAAAATCCCGAAAAATCTCCTCCCTTCTAGTCGACAATAACAGAATCTCGAAATCCCTTTTCAAGGTTTCGGCCAAGAAGAATAAGAGGGATTAGATTTTTGTTTTTCAGTCGTCAGAAAAGAAAAAGAAAGAGATCAACATAAAAAAAGAGATTCTTACTGAATGACCAAAACGCAAATGGTCAACCACCTTCAAGAAGTCGACAAGATGAACTTGCAGAAGAAATCGACTTAGATGAGCAAGATAATCGGCTCTTGGTGCTTAGAAGAAAATAGAGAAGGGTTATAGCTTCGGCTTGATGAACAATAGAGAGATTCGGCTTCAACAAGGGAAAGGAAAGGAAGAGTATGAGGCTTTAGGGAGAATCGGCAATGATGGGATTCTGAGAGAGGGATATTCGGCCTTTGATAAAAGAAGAAGAGAATGTAGATTGATGAGTTTTGGCTTATGAGAGTGAGTAGCAAAAAGGAAGAAAAAGAAAAAGGACACAAGTTGATTTCTTTGGGATTTTCGACACAAATGAGAAAGATGAGAAGAGAAGAAAATTTCGGCACACCTATCCCATTATTACTAGTCGAAAATGCCATCAAGGGAGTCCCTAGGCCGGCCAACTCTTCTCCTCTTATCAGTTTCCTCATTTTTCTCCTACTTCCTCTCTTCTTTACCCCTTCAAAATATTTCAAATAAATCAATTAATTATCTCCTTTTCTTAGCCAAATTTTTGAGTGATCTTGACCAAGTCTAATCCTCATCCATCAAGTGTCCCATTGCCGTCCACCACTGCTCATTCTTGCTGCAAAATAAAACTCCTATTTGAGCCCCTTGTTGCTCGAACCTAGGCCCTTTTACCCTGCTTGTGGCGTCACTTACAAAGGCTTTAAGTGGCGCCTCCTTGCCACTTTTCCAAGCCCATTTTTGTGTCTAATTTCCCTTACCATTTTTCTTAAGGCCTCTCAGGCTTAGCTCCTCTTTAAAACTTAAAATCAAATAATTTCTAAGGCATTGACCTATACTCTAAAGTTCTAAAAATTCATAAAACACATTCAAAACACACACAGGCATGCTTCCACATATATTTAAGCAAAAATGCACAAGCCCTAAATCCTGGATATTACAGTTCTACCCCCTTAAAATAATTTCGACCTCGAAATTACCTGGCTAAAATAGGTAAGGGTATTGCTGTCGCATTGCTTCTTCCGGCTCCCATGTAGCTTCTTTCGATCCATGATTACGCCATAACACTTTGACTAAAGGAACTGATTTCCTCCGTAATACCTTCAGATCTCACTCCAAGATCTGAATCGGCTCTTACTCGTAGGGCAAATCTAGTCTTAGTTCTACCTCCTCAACTGGCACTACATGAGATGGATCCAATCAGTAACGACGTAGCATAGAAACATGGAATACATCGTGCATTTGCTTCAACTCCGGAGGCAACTCTAACTGGTATACCACTGGTCCAACTCGCCTCAATACCCGATAAGGTGCTATAAACCTGGGACTTAATTTCCCTTTGCGACAAAATCTCATAACCTTCTTCCATGGCGATACTTTGAGAAACACCTGATCTCCCACAGCAAACTCTATTTCCTTGCGCTTAAGATCTGCGTACGACTTTTGCCTATCGGATGCTTCCTTCAACCGTGCCCGAATTACCTCAACCTTCTCCTCGGATTCTGCCACAATGTTTGGACCCAAAACTCGACGTTCCCCCAATTCCGTCCAATACGTAGGAGTGCGACACTTCCGTCCATACAGCGCTTCATACGGTGCCATCCAAATACTGGCTTGATAGATGTTATTATATGCAAATTCTGCTAAAGGCAAATACTCTTTCCAACTTCCTCTGAAGTCTATCATACAGCCCCTCAGCATATCCTTCAACACTTGGATCACTCGTTCAGACTGGCTGTCCGATTGCGGATGAAATGCCGTACTGAAGTCTAATCTGGTGCCTAAGGCCTGATGTAATGCTTTCCAGAACTGAGACGTAAACCTTGGATCCCTATCGGAAATAATCGATACCAGAACACCATGCAACCTTACAATTTCTGCCACATACAACTTTCCCAACTTCTGCAAAGAATAGTCAACCCGCACTGGTATGAAATGCGCGGACTTTGTCAATCGATACACTACCACCCATACCGAGTCATTCTTAGTAGGCATAAGAGGAAGCCCATTAACGAAGTCCATGGTGATTCTCTCCCACTTCCACTGCAGAATCTTTATCGGCTAAAGCAATCCTGACGAAACTTGGTGTTCAGCCTTGACTTGCTGACACGTTAAGCACTTCCCTACAAATTCCGTAACTTCCCGCTTAAGACCAGGCCACCAGAACTATTCCCGTAGATCTTTGTACAACTTACTACCTCCAGGATGCATAGCATAAGGGCTACTATGTGATTTTTGAAGAATTCTCCGCCTTAACTCCTTATCCCTAGGCATACAAACCTTACCCTTGAAGCACAATACTCCCTCATCATTAATACTAAAATCTTCCAACTCCTCATTCTGCACTTGCCGTAACTTAGCACTTAGATCCTCATCCACCAACTGACTTTCTTTCACCTCATCCAAACATGTCGGCTTGACTTGTAACTCTGCTAACAAACTTTCATCGTCATACAAGCTAAGATGTGCAAACATCGCCCTCAGATCCGATATCACTTTCCGACTTAGGGCATCTGCCACTACATTCGCCTCGCCCGGGTGATACTCTATAGAACAATCGTAGTCCTTCAATAACTCCACCCACCTTCGCTGTCTCAGGTTCAACTCCTTCTGAGTCAACAGATACTTAAGGCTCTTGTGGTCTGTGTAGATCACTGACTTCTCTCTATAAAGATAATGCCTCCATACCTTAAGAGCAAAAACCACTACCGCCAATTCCAAGTCATGCATCGGATAATTAACCTCATGTGGCCTTAATTGCCTAGACGCATAGGCGACTACCTTCCCGTCCTGTATCAATACACATCTTAATCCTGTATGAGAAGCGTCACAATACACCACAAAATCCTTCCCTGCCTCAGGCTGAATCAAAACTGGAGCTTCAGTCAACACCCTCTTAAGCTTCTCAAAGCTCTCCTGTTGCTTATTTGTCCATACAAAAAGGTACTTCCTTTCTCAACAACTTTGTCAAAGGTGCGGCTATCGATGAAAATCCTTCTACAAACCTTCTGTAATAGCCTGCCAATCCCAAGAAACTACGAACCTCAGCCACAGACTTAGGTGGTTTCCAATCTAACACTGCCTCAATCTTCCTAGAATCCATTCTTATCCCTTCTGCAGACACTACATGCCCTAAGAAAGCGACCTCCTTCAGCCAAAATTTGCAATTGCTGAATTTGGCATAAAGCTTCTTCTCCCTTAATACTTGCAACACTACCCGGAGATGCTCATCATGTTCTTCCTTAGACTTGGAATACATTAGGATGTCGTCGATGAACACAACGATGAACCGATCCAAGTAAGGTTAAAAAACCCGATTCATCATATCCATGAATGCGGCTGGGGCGTTCGTCAATCCGAACGGTATTACTAAGAACTCATAATGCCCGTATCTTGTCCAGAAAGCTGTCTTATGGATATTTGCTTCCTTCACCTTAAGCTGATGGTATCCAGACCTTAGATCTATCTTTGAAAACACCCCGACCCCCTTAAGCTGATCGAACAAGTCGTCTATCCTTGGCAAAGGGTACTTGTTCTTGATGGTCAGTTTATTCAACTGACGATAATCTATGCACATACGCATAGTTCCATCCTTTTTCTTCACAAACAAGACCGGTGCTCCCCATGGAGATACACTGGATCGGATAAACCCACGATCAAGCAACTCCTGAATCTGATCCTTGAGCTCCACCAACTCCTTTGGTGCCATTCTATATGGAGCGATTGACACAGGAGCTGTACCTGGCAGTAAGTCAATTCCGAACACCACCTCCCTGTCCGGGGGTATTCCAGGTAACTCCTTTGGAAAGACATCTACAAATTCCCTTATTGTTCTAACTCCAGTAACTCCCTCTTCTTTTACATCCAACGCACTGATGAAAGTCAAAAATGCCTTGCACCCTTTTTGCACCATCTTTTCAGCCTTTAGTGCGGAGACTACGTTAGACAAGTAGTTTCTTCTTTCTCTTATCATAATTATCTCCTCATCCTCTGGGGTCCTTAGCTCCATTCGCTTAGCTGCACAATCCAATATAGCCCGATGTTCCACCAGCCAATCCATGCCAAGTATGAGATCAAATTCTCCGAAAGGTAGTTCTATCAAGTCGGCAGGAAATATCACTCCCTGAATCTCTAGAGGTACATTCCGAAATATCTTGTTCACTACTACAGTTTGACCTAACGGGCTTACTACAGTCATCTCCCTATCAGACAGTTCAGAAGCTATGCCTAGTGTTTCAACTATTCTACATTTAACATAAGAATGGGTCGAGCCAACATTAATTAAAGCAAAGTAAGGCTTGTTAGCTATAAGGAACATACCGGTTATGATATTCGGTGCGTCTCCATCCTCCCTCCGGCGAACTGCATACACCAGACCCGGCTGTCTTCCCTCTGTATTACCAACACCTCTGCCCGGCGTTCCACGTCCTCTTCCAGAACCATTACCTCTACCAATTGGACCACGACCCCACGGTGGCTGCTGTCCACCTCTTCCAGCCTGATTAAAACCCTGACCTATTGGTCGGCTCCCGTTGATTTTCATAGGACAGTCCTTAATCATGTGTTCCTTGGACCCGCACTTGAAACACCCCCTGTCTTCTTCCAGCACTCCCCTAGGTGCATCTTTCCACACTGAGCACAAGTACGATCATCGCCCTCCCAGAATAAATCCCATCGACCTCGTGGCCCATCAACTCTAGGCCTCTTTTGAACATTCCCAGATGACCCTGCTGATCCAAAACCTCTCTTTTGCCTATTCCGATCTGTATTTTGTCTCACAGAGTCCTTAATCCCTTCGGCTACCTTAGCCTTCTCCACCAACACGGCAAACTCCCGCTCCTGCTGTGGAGCTATCAACAACCTCAGGTCATCCCTCAGTCCGTCCTCAGATCGGACACATTGTTCATGCTCCGTAGCCACGATCCCTCGAGCATACTGGCTCAACCTTAAGAATTCTGCCTCGTACTCCGCTACGGACTTATTCTCTTGAACCAGCCCCAAAAATGCCTTCCTCTGCAAATCTATATAGCTAGTACCAACATACTTCTTCTGATACACCGCCTTAACATACTCTCAAGTGAGATCCTCCGCTGTAGCACCATCCCGCACCGTGAGCCACCATTGATATGACTCATCACGGAGAAGCAATACCATTCCTTTCAATTTCTCCTCAGTAGTTAGATCCAGCTCATCCATGATTTGCTCTGTCGCCTCCAACCAATACTCAGCCGTACTGGGCGTCACACCGGATACGCCACAGAATACCTCAGCTCTATTGGCTCGGAGTCACTCGAGTACAGATTTTCGAGCTCCCATACCTCCACCTGCTCTAGCCACCATCTCAAGAACCCACAAAGATCGCTGCGATCTCGCATCATCCCCGTCTCGATCCTCGATGCTCAACTCCAACAGCTGGTGGTGGGGGTGGTGGTACCTCATTTTCGGACCCTTGACCAGACCTAACGGGTTCCGATACGGTCATTCTGCCTCTACCACGTCCTCACACATTACGACCACGTCCCCTAGAACTCATATCTACGATCGCGATTTAATCTGATTTAAGAAATTTTATGCATTAGTATTTTGTTCCACTGATTATCCGCGAACAATTTTATGAAAAGAAGTTTAGTAGCAGTTCTTTCGATCATTTCAAAGTTTTCGTTTCAAGTATTCTGTCCTAGTTCAGAGTAACACATTCATTCGATAGTATCTACTATACACATTCACCACTCGAATATCTTCGTTCGTTCCAAACCCAGGGGTATTTTCGTAATTTGTCCTATAGGGGTATTTTGGTAAATTCTAAATCAGGGTATCTTGATATTTCAAAAAAAATAGGGATTCTTGGTATTTTTGTAAAGTAAGAATATTTTAATAAAAGTCGGGGGTAATATGGTAATTTTCATAAACCAAGGGTATTTTAGTAATTTTACAAACCAGGGGTATTTGGGTAATTTTGTAAATCGGGAATATTTCAGAAAAATTTTATAAAATAGTTTTTACAAATCAAAGGGGTAATTTGATAATTTTAAAAACTAAGATTTTTATAGAAATATGGCTAGTCCCTTTCGGGTTTTAATTATTGAGTTTAGCCTATGAATGAGTCCTCTTGGTTAGGGTGAACCGTCACTACGCACCAGGTAGGATTCGAGCGAAGAGGAGGTGAGTCATTAGGACTGCTTAAATACCATGCTCTCCTTGAATCCAATCCTAAACATGCGCACAATGGTTGCCACACCCTAACTCGGCGACTTACTCACAGGTTTGTTTAATTAGGCCTTAAAGTTTTATGTAGTTTTGTGTTGAAGTAAGCTAATCCTAGGGTTCAATAACTTAATATACTAATCTACGTTCCTGTTATACCCACATATCAATCATACAATAATTCATACAACAGTTAGGGGTACTTACCTGGTGGACTTCGGGTCGGAGACTTAGGTGCCATGCCTGAAACCTGCTCATTTCACAAAATTTTTCACAAAACTTGTTTGGGCTTAATTTTTAAAACATTGTGGGCTTTAAACCCAAGGCCAAGAGTTTAAAATTGGGGTCTGATACCAAACTGAAACACCCCAAACTCAGCCCACGAGTCTCGACCGGATCTGACATGCTCCTCGAGTAAAACATTTCAAAAGCTTGTTTGTTAGCTCGGAAAATTGGGGTCATTTTGAAAAGAAATTGATTTGTGTTATGATTGAATTGAAAACGGTGTCGTTATGGAAGTCTATAATTAATTAAAACTTTAGCTTCGTATTTGAAAACTATAAGTTAAAAGTGTTGCCAAGTTTTTAGAATTTACTTTTGAAATTAGAAATCATTTGTGTTTAGGTGCCAAACATTTAAAAATTTATTTTAAGGAAAAGTTGTTTAATCTTGAAATAATAATCGTATCTTAATAAATCAATTAAAATGCATGCATAAAACAGTCTAATAGTAATGGCCTTATTACATCAAAACAAATCCCAAATTAAATCCAAAACTTAATTGTAAAGTCTCAAAATAAAATAAATACTGAGCTGAGCATTGGCCACCATTAAGTCCCTGCCGACCCGGTCCATTTACTGAGGGTCACCTGAAAAGATATCCCACAACGGGGTGAGTCAACAGACTCAATGTGTAACAACCAACACAAAGTCCCAACGATTTAGGCATAACAAATCATATATATAACAAATATAGACAATGATGCAATCCCGAACCCAAACCTAAATGACCATCCTCTACACATCACCCGTACCAAGCAATCACACCTTGGGGATTACTAAATCGACCCTCCATTTGCTACACACCATCGAAGGCAGTTGTTGCAGACAACATGCACATTACCCTTATAAATTGTGGCATAGCCACCAGATAATGTGACAGTGTCACCAGATAACAAAATGTGACATAAGTCACCACATTCGGATTATGTGACATGAGTCACCAGATATCGTGGTAAAAACCACCAGATCACTTCCTCTTTCCAATATCACCCATATGCCCCATGTGTCATACAAATCATGCAATTCTCATGAAATATGCCTTATTTCATATTTGTAGCAATTTCACATACCTGTCATATTCAATGTTCATAATAGCATTATTAACATAGTAGTAGTAAGTTAACGTACCTGAATTCTCTTGTACCATTGAATGGTACCTTTAGCCATATTTTCCATATTTTCCATTAACACATACATAATATTAATACCATAGATCTATTAGGAGTTAGTGTAGGGCTACACACCTGGTTGCTATCGTATTCACTTAATCTCCAAAGTTTGCCGAAACAGCTTATACTCCTCCCAATAAATCAATGTCAGAATCGGCTAGTCACTAACATTTAATATGGCCTTGGCCGAATGTTCCTACTCCCTTACCTTGTGGATCTAAATCCCGAAAATAGTCACTTGACTATGGAGATGTCGAAATCCTACATAATACATGTTAGGGTCAGCCCTTTGTACAAGATCTATGAAAATGGCCCTTGGCCGAATATCAATCATGGCTTACCTTAGATCTTAAAATCTCAAAAAATCTCCTCCCTTGTAGTTGACAATAACAGAATCCCGAAATTCCTTTTCAAGGTTTCAGCCAAGAAGAATAGAAGGGATTAGATCTTTGTTTTTCAGTCGTCAGAAAAGAATAAGGAAGAGATCAACTTAAAAAAAAGATATTCTTACAGAATGACCAAAACGCAAATGGTCAACCACCTTCAAGAAGTCGACAAGACGAACTTGCAAAAGAAATCGACTTAGATGAGCAAGATAATCGGCTCTTGGTGCTTAGAAGAAAATAGAAAAGGGTTATAGCTTCGGCTTGATGAACACTAGGGAGATTCGGCTTCAACAAGGGAAAGGAAAGGAATAGTATGAGGCTTTAGGGAGAATCGGCAATGATGGGATTTTGAGAGAGGGATATTCGGCCTTTAATAAAAGAAGAAAAGAATGTAGTTTGATGAGTTTTGGCTTATGAGAGTGAGTAGCAAAAAGGAAGAAAAAGAAAAAGGACACAAGTTGATTTCTTTGGGATTTCCGGCACAAATGAGAAAGATGAGAAGAAAAGCAAATTTCGGCACACCTATCCCATTATTACTAGCCAAAAATGCCATCAAGGGAGTCCCTAGGCCGGCCAACTCTTCTCCCCTTATCAGTTTCCTCATTTTTCTCCTACTTCCTCTCTTCTTTACCCCTTCAAAATATTTCAAATAAATCAATTAATTATCTCCTTTTCTTAGCCGAATTTTTGAGTGATCTTGACCAAGTCTAATCCTCATCCATCAAGTGTCCCATTGTCGTCCACCACTGCTCATCCTTGCTGCAAAATAAAACTCCTATTTGCGCCCCTTGTTGCTCGAACCTAGGCCCTTTTACCCTGCTTGTGGCGTCACTTACAGAGGCTTTAAGTGGCGCCTCCTTGCCACTTTTCCAAGCCCATTTTTGTGTCTAATTTCCCTTACCATTTTTCTTAAGGCCTCTCAGGCTTAGCTCCCCTTTAAAACTTAAAATCAAATAATTTCTAAGGCATTGACCTACACTCTAAAGTTCTAAAAATTCATAAAACACATTCAAAACAGACACAGGCATGCTTCCACATATATTTAAGCAAAAAAGCACAAGCCCTAAATCCTGGATATTACATTTGTGGTCTCGAAACCACTGTTCTGACTAGGGTTTAAACCGGGCTGTTACAGTTCATGATAGGTAAGTAAGTATGATATTATAATTTGGACATGTTGAATTCGGTTTACTGATATGTAAATGTATATGTGTTGTGCATTTTTGGATGGTTTGATTTGTTTATTAAATGGACTAAGGCGGAATGTGTATATATATAAAAATTGTGGTTGATGTTAAATGAAAGGCATGTACAGATAGTTTTAGCAAGTATGTATACTAGTATGATGTGATTTGGTTTTGATGATATATATATGTTCGAATACAACAAATAGGTATAAAGTTTTGTTTACTCATTAAGTGTTTAATAAGTTGGTTTGAAATGATGATGTTAATTATGAAAGTTTGGTTATATACTTGTGATAAATAATTAAATTTAAGGTAAATGGATTTGGTATTATGTTTAGGTATGAAATTTGGTTACATGATGTGATAATAATTTGAATGGAAAATATTGAATGTATATTTATAAGTTAAATTATGTTAAGTAATGGACAAGTGGTTAATATGTTATATATATGTGTTTGTATTGGTTTTGAAAGGAAGCATGATTAGGTGCATCATTTACCTATTTAAATGATGGATATGCTGTATAGATTATCTAAGATAAATAGTATGATATGCGAATAGCATATAAAATGAGTGATTAGATATGTGGTTTATTTGGTTAATGATATACTAAAATGATTAAGCATAAGGTAAGTTGGTATTTGTTTAGTAAATGAAATTGAAATATTGAATGTCTTACTGTTTGATAAGTATAAGATAATAATATATGTTTAAATTTATAAAGATTAGTATGATTTAATTGAAATAGAAAAATGTGCAACTTTAATTTGTTTGGATGATTCAGGATACAAATATCAACTTTGATTTGAATGTTAAGTATGTGAATTGGTATGTTATGTAATGGTCACATTTAATCGTAAATGTAGAAATGTGGTTACAGAAACGTATGACATGTGTGATATGTATTAATAGTATTGTTATACTCAGATTAGATGTAATGTGTTATATTTTAAATATATATATGCCTGTTCGGAGTTGTGTATTATCTGGTAATGCTCTGTAACCCTAGTCTGACGACGGATACGGGTTAAGGGTGTTACAATCATTCTCGTGGAAATCATGAACTTACAATTTCATGAAGTCAATGTATATAAACTTTACGTACATACATGTACCAATTCGTAATATTTACATACTCTATATCTTTTTTGACATACCCGTTGAATTTCCTGTTGAACCACTTGGAATACTAAAGGATACTCGGGAATCTCATACACATAGTATCGTACTAATGCCATATCACAGATATGGTCTTACATGGATTCTCGTATCGATGCTAATAGCCCAGCTATGGTCTTACACGAAGTCTCATATCTATGCCATATCCCAGATATGGTCTTACACGAATGTCTTATATTGATGCCATATCCCAGATATGGTCTTACACATAATCTCAGTAACCCTAATGTCATGACATTTATATCCTATCTATTCCTAAGGTTCAACCGGGACCTTAGCTTTACCGAATCTCTGTTGGTCATTTCCATAGTATCATACTCAATAACATTCATATTTCGTTTCAATAATATAACATTTACTATAATTATATCAATTAAGCATTTATACACATATAATTTAATGCTTATTAAACATACGAACTTATCTCGGCATAGAAATGGAGAAAATGACTAAATCGTCAAATACTTACTTTTTCCCGTTCTAACTTCGAACCTCATTTTTATTGATCTATAATATCAGATTTAACTCATTTATTATTCACATGATTCAATTTAGTCCAAAAATCTTATTATGGAAAAAATTACATTTTTGCCCCTAAACTTTTGACATTTTACAATTTAGTCCCTAGGCTCCTAAAATGAATTTCATTCAATTTCTTCAAAGCCCAAGCTTAGCCAAACCTATTTCATGCTCATAATTGCCCACATTTTTCATTTAATCACACTTTTACTACTCATTTTATAACTTTTACAAATTAGTCCTTTTAGGCATTTTCACCGAAAATCACTTAGCAAAAGTCGTTTAACAAATCATAAACATGCATTTTCTACCATCAAACATCAAATACACAAATATTCATCATGGATAAAATTTTAGACATTGACTATGTCTTAAATTAGTGGCGAAAATAGATAGATCATGTTACAAGGATTTCAAAAGCGTAATAGACTTACAATCGAGCTTGGAAGCTTGAAAAACCCTATCCATGGTTTCTCCATGTAAGTTTCGGCCATGGGGTAGAAGATGGACAAATTTTGGCTTGGTTTTTGCTTTTTAATTAATTTTAATTACCAAATTACTAACATGCCTAACCATGTCCATTTTTGTCCACCAACTTAAAATTCCATAGCAATTAGACACCTCTAGCATGTAGAACTCAACTTTTTTCACTTTTTACAATTTAGTCCTTTTGGGTAAATTGAGTGCCCAAACGTCAAAATTTTCTAACAAAATTTTCACAAAATCATTCCGTAAAACTATAGACCATAAAAATATAATAAAAACAAATTTTGCTATGTCAGATTTGTGGTCGAGAAACCACTGTTCCAACTAGACCCAAAATTGTGTTGTTACATAATAAGTCCGTCATTCATGTTTTGTGTTGTTGTAGATGTAATTGTGTGTTAGAAATAGTGGTTAGTGTGACACATTTAAGGCATCTGGCTTCCTAGTACAGGTAACGTGTCAATAACCAGAACACCTAGAGAGCCTCGTAAGATGTGATTAATTAGTGGAAGCATGTGTGCATAATTACTGATTACAGCTTAACCTTGAGTTGGATCTTGGGCTAGAGCTAGCTATAAATAGGACATCCCAGTAGTGGAGAGAAGATTTTCATTTCATCTTCTATGCTTACCTTCATTATCATTGAAGAAAAACCTAAGGCATTCTTCATCGTTAACGAAAGAGTTTCTTGTTAATCTTGTAGAAGCTTCTTTCTTTAAGTTGTCTACCAGTAAATTCTTAGATCATTCTTTAAGTTTTACTAGATAGGAAGAAGTAGTCTTAAGAATTTTTTAGTAGGGTTTCCATCTGAATACCGGATAGGAAGAAAACTTCCTTTTGGGAACTCTCTACATGTTTACCAGTTCTTATTATTTTGATTGAACTTGGTTGTTCTTGTATTTAAAAGAGTCATTTGATTATTTTTAGCCAAAGATACAGGAGAAGTTCCCAGTGCTAAGAGAAAAGAACCTGTTGAGTAGAAATCATTGTATGAAGGTTTCTGGTGAGTTCCTTCTTACTTTGAGTCTATTATCTGTAATAATATGTTGAAATTTTCCTACTATTTTGCTAGGTAAGCCACCTTAACCATTAGTTTTGGTACTTATGTCAAAGGGATGTGGTAAGGAGTCGATGCATGTACTAATAAAGTCAGTCAATCATAGACAAAAGTTTTGCATGTGCATTGGTATAAATACTCCTTCCTTGGTGCACAAGCTCCTTATCCGGAATGGTGTAAGGAGGTATCGGATGGTTGATATGTATGATGATGAAAAGAAGATACAATATATTATGTTTTGCCTTTTGTATGGCACTTTGGTGCAAACTGTGACTGGTGAATACCCGACCTTGTGGGGGAACACTCTTGTGTTTTATTACAAGGAGGACTGATGGGGGTATGAAGGTTATAATTGGTTTATTGACTGTTAAAAAACTAGTATAAGGAAGAGATTATACTGTTAAAAAATGTATCTTGTGTTAGACAATGTGTGGATATTGCTTGAAGTGTAAAAAGTACGAGAAATGGTCAAAAAGGGGTAGCACATAATGTAATATATAAATAGTGCAGTCATGACTTATGTCTGTCATATGTGGGTCTCTAATTGGGGATAGTGTTCTTTAGTGGACTGTGTGTGCTCATAGGAAGTATCCACTAGTTGATAGTTCGTGTAAGGAAATTGTATCCGCCTATAGTGGCGTGTCTTTTAGGCAATCTATGTCTTGGTCTTATGGTGTCAGTTGAATCTTATTGTGAGATTACGCTTCAGTGGAACTCATAAAGTTCTTTTGAATTTATTTAGTTTTCTTCTTATTTTTAGGATTTTAGGTTGGACAAGTTGTTGAGGGGAATTAGCCAGATTTTTGACCTATTTTGTGAGCAATCTTTTATTTTGATTGTAACATGAAATTGTTGGGGAATAAGATGATTTTTAGTGTCTGCCAGATTAAACTTGAAAGCTTGTATGTTAATGATGATGTTGTACCTTCGATTTTTTTATGAGTAGTCTGCCGACTATGCGCCAAACTATTTTAGTTTATGTTAATCCACTTGTAGCAAATTTTAAACTTCTGAATGGGTGTTAACTCATTTTGCATTTTATAAAAACCTATCAATGTTTATAAGGTTTCCACCAAATGATGTTTAATCAACGTATGTTTATAAATGGTGTATCACTATGTTAAATTGCTTTTAAGAAAAGAAAAATATCATATGTTAGTTGATATTTTGGGTTTCTGCCCAATAAACGGAGTATTCGCCGAGTTAAAGTGTTAGAATTTTAATTGTTTTAGTTAGTCCAATTGGTTTTAAATTGTGATGCTCCATAGTAGGATTCAGCGATCAAGTCAGGTGTCAGTGTTACAGTTTTATTGGTATCAGAGCTTCAGTCTAGCCAATTCTCTGAAATCAACTTTAGTTAGAAACCCCTCGGTGCATGTTACATAATTCTGGCTTGATCCCTTATCATGTTGCAAAATTAAGTTTTTGTTTTGTAGCAAAGATGAAAAATGTAAGTGAACTCCAGGAATACTGAAGGAGAGGAGATCGAGAACAACGCTCCTCCTTCAGCTACTAGCTCGGGTCCAACAACAAGCTGAGGAGCTCTGAGAGTCACAACTGGAGAAGCTCTCATGGAAATGATGGGTGATTACCGCCAAATGTACGAGCGTTTGACTGGAAAATACTACACCAAAAATATAAGAGATAAAGCAGCAGTGTCCAAAGTATATGGCTCAAATTGTAATATAGTAATGTGTTACAACGAAATACAGGAAAGTATTCTGAGGATTATATCGAAGGTAGGATGAACTAAACCTATTGAAAATATCTTTACAATAATAAGTCTAAGTAGTGACAATTAAATTCTAAATTACGATAAATCATAAACGCTATGAATGTTAGAAATTAAATAACTAAAATAAGTAGGCAATAAAATAAACAAACGACTAAACCAATTAAACCAAACAAGAAGATTAACTCGTTTCAAGGGTTGTAATTAACTTCAGATTTGAGTTTTAGGATAGAGTAGCTATTAACTAACCAATTATTACCTCCCAACCTCTAATTGATTAATTAATTGGTTGATACTCACTTATCTCCTGACATCAGTTTCTCAACAGGATAAATTACTATTTACTTGACAAACTTATCTCTCGACCTCGTTTGACCTTTGATTACATGCTAGGTTGTCAAACCTAAGGTTTAAGAATGCGTAATTTATACCAACTAATCTGATTGACAAGCCTTTAATCATCTATAAAGCACTTCTCCATCCACTCATTAATCTCCCATTAGGGAATTAGCTACTTAAGATTTTATTCATCATTTCAATCTCAATTGAAATAAACATGTAAATAAACATGATTAAATCTAAAAAGAAAAAAGATAAAGAAATAATCTTGTATATGTTGATTAAAACATGAAGTAGGAAATCTCTCGATTGGGATAACAAAAACATTCGCTTTCAAAAGAAAATAATTGAATACCTTCGATATTATAAAAGAAGTCTTGGATCACAATCGATTTGAAGAGGAAATAACCAAGAGTTTTAGAAAAATAAATGAAAACTAAACCTAAATCCTACTCCTAAACTACCAGGGATTTTGGATGCGTCTAAGACAACTTCGTTACATCAAACCTATAAGGTTTTATTTACAAAAGTGCTAGCAGCTCGAATTAGGTCTTTAGCACATCCAAGGTATTTTTATAGGAATGAAAATAGATTTGAAATGCTTGGGCTCCACGTAGGTCTTATGTCACACCATACACAAGCTATGGCACAACACAACATACATGTTGTGCATTCTTGGGTTCGTGTCGTACTTTAGTGGCTCAGGAAACTTATGCATCACTTGCCCCAAGTTCCTACGTCCATTGAGCCCTAAATTCAGCATCCTACGCACTCAAATTCATAGATTAAAACTACCTAACACCCATGTCAGCCTAATAGGTCATTAACACTCAAAATTGTGTAAAAATACTTATTTTACTAACATTAATACTAAACTAATAAATATTGAAAATGCAATAATTAATAATAAAATGGCTAGAAAATAAGCTCCTTAAATGTTGAAACATATCTAAACTACCACTACAATTAGCGGCAGGTCAAATACACCCACACTTAAGTCTTTTCTTGCCTTCAAGCAAACTAAACAAAAAACAAAATAAAAATAGAAAACAAAACAAACTAAAAACAAGAAATAAACATGCAAGAAAAGAAAATGTACTTGAGCTAGCTTGATACGAGAAATTGGACGGAAATATATTAACAAGATAATGTAAGTAAACATATTGTAACACCCCTAACCCGTATCCGTTGTCGGACTAGTGTTAAAGGTGTTACCGGACAGATCGGAAACTTTCATAACATTTTATACATTTCATTCATCAATCATACACACAATGTCCCTTAAATAGGTCATTGAGACCTTAAACATGCTTATAACCAGGGTTGGGACCAAAACGAAACATATACAGACATTCTCAAAAATTTAAAACTTTTCTAAATTTCAGGGGTCACACGCCCGTGTGGGCAGGCCGTGTGCCTCCTACGGCTACTAGACACACCCGTGTGTCCTCCCCGTGGTCTATTCTGACTTATCTTCCACGGCTACTAAGCACGCCCGTGTGCTCAGGCCGTGGTCGAATCTGCCAAAAATCACACGGTTACTAGGCAGTAGGCACATTCGTGAACTATCCTAACTTGGTCCCCACTAGGCACGCCTATGTACCATGGCCGTGTGACATTATAGGCCATTAGCAAGGCCAAAATGCCACCCACTTAGGGTCAATCCTATAAGCACATATAAGCATCTTTATAAACACAATTTGGCAACCATTTCCTATCATATGATCTATCTATCAATTCATACAATCTCATTTTCAAACATATCAACTTATAAGCTAGCATATACAACTTAAACACATTCAGTACTAAACATCATTCTTTCCCAATTTCACTAAATCATATTAGCATTTTACCATCACAAAGATTTCCATTCATAAGTCAATTTCTCAACTCACAATCCATACCAAAAGATGCATCATATATACCAAAGTCATTCAAGCTAAAACTAGCACATATCTAGCCACATCTCAGGGCTACTTACAAATCCCAAACATGATTCAAATGACCAGCCTATAGATGCCATATTTGAACTATGTACATCTTTCCAAAATACCCCAAAGTAGATTGCCGATAGTGTGACTGAGAGGCTGATGATCCCCCGATCCGAGCTAGCTTTACTAACACTGCAAAGTAGAGAAAGAAGTCACATAGTAAGCTTTCTAAAGCTTAGTAAGTTTGACATACAATAATATCTCATCAAATCAAACCAATGTATATAACTAACAATCACATAGATTAATTATCTCATATTCATGCCCTCTCATCCATAGCTAAAATACTCATTCACTCAATCATAGCTTGTTTATAACTCATCAACCACAAACGTTCAATACGTACCTTAGCTACACATAGTTATTAAACTTCCAAGCTATTCAATGCTCGATATTACTTATCGATCATCCTTTAATATTCAGTCAATTTGATCGCACACTCAGTGCTATATGCATAATCTTAGCATATTTGTCATCGCACACTTAGTGCCTATTCTTTTAACCGACTTGTCTCGGCGTTGCACACATAGTGCCAAGTCAATAAGCTGTAGCTTTCATATCATCGCACACCCAGTGCCAAGTCAATAAGCTGTAGCTTTCATATCATCACACACCCAGTGCCATTCATTTTTTTTTCGATTTACATTTCGCACACTTAGTGCCATCAACTAATTCTTGCACATAGCATTTCAATCTCATAATCATGTACATATTCATTCCATAATGCTAAAACATATCTTAATAACATGTATTATATCTGAACTTACCTCGGATGTCAAAATACCGAAACAGTCGATTAATCGAACACTTTCTCTTTGCCCTGATCTCGATCCTCTCTTGGTCTATACACATTCAAATTCAATCCATTCAATCGCCAAATCATTCATTTTAATCCAACTCACTTATTTAGGGCATTTTACAAAATAGCCCTCACATTTTCACATTTCGACACTTTAGTCCCTATTTCACAAAATCATCAAATACACAAAATTTCAAGACATATATGCTAGCGGAACTCTTCCCATGCCAATACAAGTTCATTCCTTTCATTTATTTCACATTTTAACCCTTCAATTTCTTATTTTCTCAATTAAGTCCAAAATACACAATTTCAACAAAAATCTCAATACAAACAATGTTAATCCAACACCAAATTTTCATATTTCACTATCAACTAACACATAGCTCAAGTATTTATCAATGACTCATCACAAAAACATCATCAATTTACAAAATTACAACATGGGTTAGCTAGAGCACGAAGCAATGATTACGAAAACGTAGAAATTATCAAAAACTGATAAAAATTCCTACCTTAATCAAGGATAGCAATGGCCGAATATTTCAGGCCCTATTTCTTTTCTCTTTTTCTTCTTCAATTTTCAGCAATGGTGGTGTAAAAAGATGAACACTTCATGTTTTGTTTAATTATTTATGACTTATTTTACTAATTACCAAACTAACCTTTTATTTAACTTATAAAACATTTATTCATTAAGATTATTCTAGTCCATTGCCACCCACTATCACTAAATATGGTCTAATTTAATCATAAGCCCTTCACTTTATAAAGAAAACAACAATTAAACACTTAACAATTAGCACACAATATTTTACACTTTACGCGATTAAATCCTTTTTCTTAATCCGGCACACAGTCGATAAAATTACCACACAGTCTATATCACATATAATCAACACCAAAAATAACATTAAAATATTATTCCAACCTCGGATTTGTGGTCTCAAAACCACTGTTTCGACTAGGGTCTAAACCGAGCTGTTACAACTCTCCCCGCTTAAGGATTTTCGTCCCCGAAAATCTTACCAGTGAATAGGTGTGGATATTGCTCTCTCATAATATTCTCAGGCTCCCAAGTAGCCTCTTTGTAACACCCCTACCCCGAGTCCGTCGCCAAATTAGGGTAAGGAGCGTTACCGAACAGATCGAATAACATTTACAGAAATGCATACATATTCATTTATTTGCATTATGACTTACCTCGGATTCGATATGTCGGAATGAAAACGGCTACTCAGTTATTTTCGCTTTCCCGCAATCTAATTCTGTTTTCCTCGGTTCTTGATCTAAACATATTCAGAATTAACCCTTTTATTCACTTATTTATTCAATTAGATCCAAGTACACACATTTAGGGCTATTTGCAAATTAACCCTCATATTTGCACAATTTAGCAATTTAGACCATTTTTCTCAAAACATCAAATTCACAAAATCCATACATGAACAAGCTTAGCCGAATACATATACATCACATACAAGCCCACATCTTTCATCAAATTCACATATTAGTCCTTCCATTTGCTATTTTAACAATTTAGCCCTATTTAGCTAAATTTAACAAAACTTCAAGAACAAAACATGTTCATCAAGCTTAAATCTTTCATTTAACAACATAAAACATCACAAAACTCAACATACCAACAATGGCATCTCACACAAACATTATCAATTCATCAAATTGAGACATGGGTTTTAAAGCTCTCGAAGCAACGATTACAAAAACGTAGAAATTATCAAAAATGGAACAAAATCTAACCTTGAATTTAAGCTTGTAACAGCCGAATGCTTAGCCAAAGTTTTCTTTCTTTTTCTTTAGTGGTTTCGGCAAGAAGATGAAAAAATGAGACAACCCACTCATGTTCTTTTATTATAATATAAACATAACTTATAAAATAAATACAATATAACTTTAACTATTAAAGTAAATGTAATAAACATACAATATAAATATATATATCATCATTCATTGTCGTCCACTATACATAGAATTGGCTTAATTGCCACTTAAGTCCTCATCACTTAAAAGCCACACCATTTTAGCCATTAATCAAATAAAATGCAACTTTTACCAGTTATACAATTTAGTCCTTTTGTCAAATTAAACACACAGACGGACAAATTAACTCACGAAAATTTACCACATGCTTAATCACATATCAACGGCACAGAAAATAATATTAAAATAATATACAGACTCGGATTTGTGGTCCCAAAACCACTGTTCCGACTAGGGTATAAACCGGACTGTTACAGTTCTCCTCCCTTAGGGATTTTCGTCCTCAAAAATCTTACCATTAAACAGAGTTGGATATTGTTGTCTCACTTAATCTTCCGGTTCTCACGTTGCCTCTTCGATTACGTGCCGATTCCATAATACTTTCACTAATGGAATTTTCTTATTTCTCAACTATTTCACTTCACGAGCTAAGATGCGGATCGGTTCCTCTTCGTATGTCATATCAGATTGGATTTCAATTTCAAACGGGGCAATCAAATGTGACGGATCGGGTCGATATCTATGAAGCATTGAAACATGAAATATATTGTGTATCTTATCTAACTCAGAGGGCAACTTTAATCTATATGCAACAAGCCCAACACGTTCAATAATCTCATACGGTCCGATGAACCTCAGACTTAATTTGCCTTCACGTCTGAATCGAAGCACTTTCTTCCACGGAGACACTTTCAGAAATACTTTGTCACCGATCTCAAATTCTATATCTTTTCGTTTCATGTCTTTGTAAGACTTCCGACGATCAGATGCTGCTTTCAAACAATCTCGGATCAGTTTTACTTTCTTGCAGTTTCTTTCAAAAGCTGTACTGAAGTGTAATTTCGTACCCAAAGCTTCTTGCAGTTTCTTCCAGAATCTCGACGTAAACCTCGGATCTCTATCTGACACAATAGATAGTGGCACCCCGTGCAATCTTACAATTTCGACAATATAAAGCTCAGCTAATCTGTCAAGTGAGTAATCAGATCTTACCGGAACAAAATGGGCAGATTTTGTCAGTCGATCAACTACAACCCATATAGCATCTTTCTTTCTCGGAGTCTGAGGCAAACCAGAAACAAAGTCTATTGTTACTCTATCCCATTTCCATTCAGGAATCAGAATCGGTTGTAGCAACCTGGACAAAACTTGATGTTCGGCTTTCACTTGTTGACAGATTAAACATTTCAAGAGAAATTTAGAAATATCACGCTTCATACCAGACCACCAATAATGTCGCTTCAAATCCTTATACATTTTCATACTTCCTGGATGGACAGATAAATGACTGTTATGTGCTTCATTTAAAATCGACTGAATCAACTCTGGATTTCTCGGAACACAGATACGATCTCGATATCTCAAGCAATCATCTGCCATTTTAAATTCAGATTCAGGATTCACTACACACTGAGCTCGTTTCAATAACAATTCATTATCAGATTTCTGAGCATCACATATCTGTTGTAAGAACAATCATCAGACAAATCCAACTGAGTACTCAATGATCTTAATGCAAACAACGATTTTCTACTCAGAGCATCTGCAACAAAATTTGCTTTACCCGGATGATAATCTATCACAAGCTCGTAATCTTTTAACAACTCAAGCCATCTTCTCTGTCGCAAATTCAAATCTTTCTGAGTCATCAGATATTTCAAATTTTATGATCTGAAAATACTTGACATTTCTCACCATACAGGTAATGGCGCCAAATCTTAAGTGCAAACTCAATCGCAATAAGCTCAAGGTCATGTGTCGGATAATTCTTTTCATGAGGCTTCAATTGTCTCGAGGCATAAGCTACAACTTTGCCTTCTTGCATCAAAATACATCCCAGACTGAAGCATCACCGTAAACAACAAATTCTTTACCCGATTCCGGCTGTACAAACACTGGAGCTTTTGTTAACAGATTTTTCAACTGATCGAAACTTTTCTGGCATTTATCTGACCATTCAAATCTAACATCTTTCTGAAGTAATCTAGTCAATGGAGTAGCTATATTCGAAAAGCATTTTACAAATATGTGGTAATAACCAGCTAAACCCAGAAAACTGCGAACTTCAGATACATTTCTCGAATGAACACGAATTCCAAAAGCTGACAAAATATGTCCCAGAAAGCTAACCTCGTACAACCAAAATTCACATTTGCTGTATTTCGCATACAATTGCTTTTCTCTCAAAGTTTGCAACACAATTCTCAAATGCTCAGCATGTTCAACCTCATCACGCGAATAAATCAAAATGTCATCAACGAATACGACAACAAATCGATCTAGGTGCGGTCTAAAAATTCTGTTCATCAGATCCATAAAAACAGCAGGAGCATTGGTTAGTCCAAATGGTATAACTAAAAACTCATAATGCACGTATGTCATTCTGAAAGTAGTCTTTGGAATGTCTGAATATTTCACTCTCAACTGGTAATATCCCGATCTCAGATCAATCTTGAAAAACACAATAGCTCCTTTTAACTTATCAAAAAAATCATCAATTCTGGGCAACGGGTATTTATTCTTTATTGTCACCTTATTCAACTGACGATAGTCGATACACATCCTCATCGTGCCATCTTTCTTTTTCACAAACAGAACAGGAGCACCCTAAGGCGAGAAACTCGGTCTAGCGAACCCTCTATCAGTCATTTCTTGCAACTGTGATTTTAACTCTTTCAACTCTGTTGGTGCCATTCTATACGGAGCTATTGAAATAGGCATAGTACCAGGTAACAACTCAATACCAAACTCAACTTCACGAATCGGAGGCAAACCTGACAATTCTTCAGGGAACACATCAGAAAACTCACAGACAACAGGCACTGACTCAGCTTTCTTTTCGGACAGTTTCGTATCGATCACATAAGCAAAATATGCATCATATCCCTTTTTCACATATATCAGAGCTTTCAAAACAGATATCATAGCAGGCAAATCATTTAAATCATCAGACTCAACCCGTAAAATATCGTTATTCGGACATCTCAAATCTATAGTTTTTCTTTTGCAGTTCACAACAGCATCATGCATAAACAACCAATCCATACCCAAAATAACATCAAATTCATCAAATGGCAGAAGCATTAGATTAGCAGGGAAACAGATATCTCGAAACATTAACAGACAATTATTGCATACTTTGTCAACCAGAACACTTTTACCTATAGGGTTCGATACTTTTATACTAAACTCCGTAGACTCTACAGGCAAAGTCTTGCTGAATACTAAATCCATGCATATATATGAATGCGTAGAACCGGGGTCTATCAAAGCAATCACAGAAGTACCATAAAGAGTAAAAATACCAGTTATAACATCAAGTGACGAAGCTTCCTCACGAGCTCGGATAGCATACGCTCTAGCAGGCGCTCTAGCTTCAGGTCTAACAATATTATCTCTTGTAGTTCTCTGACTACCACTGACGTTTCTTACATTCTTCGATGGTCTACCTCTCACAGGTGCATTATCATATCTCAAATTCTGAATAGTTTCTGGCTCGACAGACTCAGGGCAATCACGGATAAAATGATCAAGTGATCCACATCTGAACCAAGCTCTGTTATTTAATCTACAGCTTCCCGGATGCCTTTTTCCACAATGCTTACATTCAGGTCTCTCGGATCGAACGTTACCAACACTGGCCACTGAAGTTGCTAGAGTTTTAGAACTTATTTGTGGTCTAGATTGATTTCTATTCGAATGTCCCATATTATTTCTGGAGTGACTTTGATTATCTCTAAATCTTTTCAAAGCGAACTAAAATGATTTACTCTGAAATCTCTTTCTCACATCTCGAGCTTCAAACTCAGCTTTTCTTTTATCTTTCCCGAGTGCCTCAGCTTTGCAAGCTCGGTCAACAAGTGTAACAAGCTCTTTTATTTCTAAGATCCTGACTAACAAACGAATATCTTCATTAAGGCTATCTTCGAATCTTTTGCACATTATGGCTTCAAATGATACACATTCTCGAGCATACTGACCCAGTCTAACAAACTCTCACTCATATTCCGTAATAGACATACGGACTTGCTTTAGTTCAAGAAATTCTTTTCGTTTCTGATCGATGAATCTTTCGCTAATATATTTCTTTCATAATTCAATCTGATAGAAGTCCCATGTAACTCGTTCTTTCGGGCCAACCAAAATCAATTTCTTTCACCATTGATAAGCTGCATCTCGAAGCAAAGATACAACACACTTTATGCATTCTTCCGGAGTTAGTGACATTTCATCGAATACCCAAACATATTTTCTAACCAAAACTCAGCCCTTTCAGCATCGTCATTATTAGTAGCTCGGAATTCTTCGGCCTCACACCTGCGGATCTTGTCAATCAAAGGCTTATTCCACAGATTCAGATTTGCAGTCGGAGGTATATCAGATGTTTGAGGGGGATTAACCGGGGGCGGGGTTGCGAAACAGTCGGATTATCCTTTACAAACTGAGTGAACCACTCACTCATCATTTTGAAGAAAGCTTGTTTAGCTTCTCCCTCTTGACCGCTCGTAGCCGGTCTCGACTCAGAGGGTGCTGTCCCTTGCGCGGGAGCAAGCGCATTACTTTTTACGTCGTCAGCTACGGCTCTTTTGGGATCCATACTATACGAAAAATCACATTTTACGCATCAGGATTCATCACACTATCTCAATTCAGATATGTGGCACGTATAGCTAGACTCTAACATGCTACGTTAGTCTGAGAATCGACTAAACCGTAGCTCTGATACCAACCAAATGTAACACCCCTATCTCGAGTCCGTCGTCAGATTAGGGTTAGGAGCATTACCGAACAGATCAGATAACATTTACAGAAATGCATACATATTCATTTATTTGCATAATGACTTACCTCAGATCCGATATGTCAGAATGAAAACGGCTACTCGGTTATTTTCGCTTTCCCACGATCTAATTCCGTTTTCCTCGGTTCTTGATCTAAACATATTCAGAATTAACCCTTTTATTCACTAATTCATTCAATTCGATCCAAGTACACACATTTAGGGCTATTCGAAAATTAACCCTCATATTTGCACAATTTAGCAATTTACTCTATTTTTCTCAAAACATCAAATTCACAAAATCCATACATGAACAAGCTTAGCCGAATACATATACATCACATACAAGCCCACATCTTTCATCAAATTCATAAATTAGTCCTTTCATTTGCTATTTTAACAATTTAGCCCTATTTAACTAAATTTAACAAAACTTCAAGAACAAAACATGTTCATCAAGCTTAAATCTTTCATTTAACAACATAAAACATCACAAAACTCAACATACCAACAATGGCATCTCACACAAACATTATCAATTCATCAAATTGAGACATGGGTTTTAAAGCTCTCGAAGCAACGATTATAAAACGTAGAAATTATCAAAAACGGAACAAATCTAACCTTGAATTTAAGCCTGTAATAGCCGAATGCTTAGCCAAAGTTTTCTTTCTTTTTCTTTAGTGGTTTTGGCAAGAGGATGATAAAATGAGACAACCCACTCATGTTCTTTTATTATAATATAAACATAACTTATAAAATAAATATAATATAACTTTAACTATTAAAGTAAATGTAATAAACATATAACATAAATATATATATCATCATTCATTGCCGTCCACTATACATAGAATTGGCTTAATTGCCACTTAGGTCCTCATCACTTAAAAGCCACACCATTTTAGCCATTAATCAAATAAAAGGCCACTTTTACCAGTTATAAAATTTGGTCCTTCTGTCAAATTAAACACACAGACAGACAGATTAACTCACGAAAATTTACCACATGCTTAATCACATATCAACAGCACAGAAAATATTATTAAAATATTATACGGACTCGAATTTGTGGTCCCAAAACCACTATTCCGACTAGGGTATAAACCAGACTGTTACACTCTTCAACTTCGTGTTTATGCCATAATACTTTCACTAAGGAAATTCTTCTGTTTCTCAATTCTTTAATCTCTCGTGCCAAATTTGAATCGATTCTTCACTATACGATAAGTCTAACAGAATCCCAATTTCAGTAAGAGTAATCACATGAGACGGGTCTGATCTGTACCGTCGAAGCATTGACACATGAAACACGTTATGAATCTTTTATAACTTAGGGCGTAATCTCAATCTATAACCAACCGACCCAACTCGTTCAATAATATCATACGGTCCGATGAACCTCGGACTCAGCTTGCCCTTCCGGCCGAATCAAAGTTTTTTCTTCCAAGGAGATACTTGCAAAAACACTTTATCACCAATTTCGAATTCAATATCCTTTCGTTTAAAATCCGCATAAGACTTTTGACGATCTGAGACTGCTTTCAGATTTTCACGAATCACCTTCACTTTCTGTTCAGTCTCTTTTATCAGATCAACCCCGTGAATCTTATTCTCACTCAGGTTAGTCGAATACAATGGAGTCAAATACAATGCTAGAATGAAAACTGTTGTTATACGCAAACTCAATCAATGATAAATGCTTTTCCCACGTACTTTCAAATTCAAGTATGCAACATCTCAACATGTATTCGAGAATCTGAATGATTCGCTCGGATTGACCATCCATTTGCGGATGAAAAGTAGTACTGAAATGCAATTTCGTACCTAAAGCATCTGGCAATTTCTTCCAAAATTGCGAGGTAAATCTCAGATCTCTGTCAGACACTATAGATAACGGTACTCCGTGCAATCTCACAATCTCATCGATATACAATTTAGCTAACTTATCTAAAGGATAATCAGTTCTCATCGAAACTAAATGAGCTGATTTCGTCAATCTGTCCACTATCACCCAGATTGCATCTTTCTTTCTCAGAGATAAGGGCAAACCCGACTCAAAGTCCATCGTAATTCTCTCTCATATCCACTCAGGAATCATAATTGGTTGTAATAAACCAGATGGAACTTGGTGTTCAGCTTTGACTTGCTGACAAACTAAACATTTCGACACAAATTCAGAAATGTCTCTTTTCATGCCATGCCACCAATAGAACTGTTTCAGATCATTATACATTTTCGTACTCCCCGGATGAACAGTCGATTGACTCTTGTGAGCTTCATTCAAAATCATTGATATTAACTCTGAATTCCTCAGAACACAAATCCGATCTCTAAATCTCAAACAATTATCACTACCAACTCGAAATTTTAATTCAGCACTCAATTCAAATTGTGTTCGTTTAGCCGTCATTCCCTCATCATTTTTCTGAGCATTACTAATCTGCTGTACTAACATCGGCTTAACTTTTAACTCAACTGCAACTGCACTATCATCACACAGATCTATCTGATTACTCATAGCTCGCAAAGCATATAACGATTTTCGACTCAAGGCATCAGCTACAACATTAGCTTTACCCGGGTGGTAATCTATCACAAGTTCATAGTCTTTCAAAAATTCTAACCATCTTCTCTGCTGCAAGTTCAAATCTTTCTGAGTCATCAAATACTTTAAACTCTTGTGATCAGTATAAATATGACATTTCTCACCAAATAAGTAGTGACGCCAAATCTTTAACGCAAACACAATCGCAGCTAACTCAAGGTCATGCGTCGGATAATTCTTTTCGTGCAGCTTTAACTGTCTCGAAGCATAAGCAATGACTTTCCCTTCTTACATCAGCACACAGCCCAGACCATTCAATGATGCATCACTGTAAGCTATGAACTCTTTGCCTGATTCGGGTTGAATCAACACTGGTGCTTCTGTTAACAACACTTTCAACTGTTCAAAACTTTGCTGGCACTTTTCTGACCACTCGAATCTAACATCTTTCTGTAACAACTTTGTTAATGGAGTTACAATCATCGAAAAGCCTTTCACAAATCGTCTATAATATCCTGCTAATCCCAGAAAACTAGGGACTTCAGACACATTTCTCAGAGGCTTCCGTTCCAAAATAGTAGTGATTTTATTCGGATCAACTCGTATTCCAGCAGCCGATACAATATGTCCCAGAAACCCAACCTCACGCAACCAAAATTTACATTTGCTGAACTTTGCGTATAACTGTTTCTCACGTAGAGTTTGTAGCACAATTCTCAAATGCTCAGCATGCTGTGTTTCATCACACGAATAGATCAAAATATCATCAATGAACACCACAATAAAGCGATCCATGTACGGTCTGAATATCCGATTCATCAAATCCATAAACACTGCAGAAGCATTTGTTAGTCCAAAAGACATCACTAAGAATTCATAATACCCGTACCTCGTTCTAAAAGCAGTCTTCAGTACATCAGATTCTTTAACTCTTAACTGATAGTAACCAGATCTCAAGTCTATCTTTGAAAACACTGTAGCTCCCTTCAACTGATCGAACAAATCGTTAATACGAGGCAACAAATATTTATTCTTTATTGTCAGTTTGTTTAACTACCTATAATCAATACAATTCTCATAGTTCCATCTTTCTTCTTCATAAATAACACAGGAGGTCCTCATGGTGAGAAACTCGGTCGTGCGAACCCTCTATCAGTTAATTCTTGCAACTACGATTTTAACTCTTTCAATTCTGTTGGTGCCATTCTATACGGAGCTATCGAAATGGGAGTGGTTCCCGGTACTAATTCAATAACAAATTCAACTTCTCGAATCGGAGCTAATCCTGGCAGCTCTTTAGGAAACACATCTGGAAACTCACATGCCACAGGCACAGATTCAACTTTCTTTTCTGACACTTTTGTATCAATCACATACGCCAAATAAGCTTCACACCCTTTTCTCACATAATTCATAGCTTTCATTGCAAATACAACAGCTGGTAATCCTTTCATATCAGTGGATTTAATTCGAACTAGCTCACCGTTCTGACTTCTCAATTCAATACTCTTTCTCTTACAATTCACAATGGCATTATGCAGAGTAAGCCAATCCATACCCAGAATTATGTCAAACTCATTGAAAGGTAGTAACATCAAATTGGCCAGAAAACATATATCACGAAACATCAATGGGCAATTCTTATATATTTTATCCACCAGGACACACTTGCCTAAGGGATTCGACACTCTAACCACAAATTCAGTAGACTCAACAGATAGAGTCTTATTCAATACTAAGTTCATACACACATAGGAATAGGTTGATCTTGGATCTATCAATGCAATGACATCATTATCAAATAAAGTGAAAGTATCGGTTATAACGTATGGAGATGATGCTTCCTCTCGTGCACGTATAGCATAGGGTCTAGCAGGTGCTCTCGATTCTGACCTCACAGCTGTGTCAGTTGTCCCCCTCTGACTTTCGCTCACATTTCTATTGTTTCTGGGTGGTCTAACTCTAGCCGTCACATTACTTGGTCTCGCATTCTAAACATTTTCCTCTTCTACCATCTTCAGGCAATCTCGAATAAAATGATCTTGGGATCCACATTTATAACAAACTCTATTGTTGTACTTACCCCAGCACTCTTCCACATGTCGTCTTTCACACTGTCTACACTCAGGTTTGTTACTCTTAATGCTACCAATACTCGATTCATTCGGAGTTTGAATTCGTAAACTAGTACTTTGTCTCGAACGATCTCTACTTGGATGTCCAAACGAAACATTTGAACGATTGCTTGCATCTCTATATCTCTTCGTTGAAGGTTAAGAGAACTTATTCATCGATCTCTTTCTTTCATCTCGAGCATCAAAATCGGCTTTCTTCTTTTCTTTACTAAGGTCCTCAGTTTTACAAGCTCTTTCAACTAACACAACAAATTCATTTATATCAAGTATCCCAACCAACAACTTAATGTCTTCATCCAATCCCTCTATGAAACATTTGCACATAGTAACTTTGGTCAAAACACATTCCCTCTCGTATTGACTCAATCTTACAAATTCCCGCTCATACTCAATAACAGACAAACGGCCCTGTTTCAGCTCTAAAAACTCTTTACGTTTCTGATTAATGAAGCGTTGACTGATATACTTCTTTCTAAACTCAGCTTGAAAGAAGTCCCAGGTGATTCTCTCTCTCGGAACCACGGATATCAATGTTTTCCACCAGTTATAAGCCGTGTCTCTCAACAAGAAAACTGAACACTTAATGCACTCATCAGGGTTCAATGACATCTCATCGAATACTCTGATTGTATTCTCAAGCCAAAACTTGGCTCGCTCAGCATCGTCATCAGATGTGGCCCTAAACTCCTCAGCCCCGTATTTTTAAATCTTATCTACAGGTGATTTATTCAATCTGATCGGATCTACAACTTGTGGCACAACAGGTACTCATGAGGGTGGAGGTTTCCATTCTAAAATAACTGAAATTTTACTCGAATCAACTCGTATTCCCGCAGCTGATACAATATGCCCCAGAAAACTAACCTCATGCAACCAAAATTCACATTTACTAAACTTAGCGTACAATTGTTTCTCACGAAGAGTCTGTAGCACAATTCTCAAATGTTCGGCATGTTAGGTCTCATCATGGGAATAACTCAGAATATCATCAATAAACACCACAACAAAGTGATGCAAATACGGTTTGAATATACGATTCATTAGATCTTTAAACACTGCAGGAGCATTCATTAGTCCGAAAGGCATCACTAAGAATTAATAATGTCGTACCTCATTCTAAAAGCAATTTTCACCACACTAGATTCTTTAACTCTAAACTGGTAGTAGCTCAATCTCAAATCTATCTTGGAAAACACTATAGCTCCTTTCAGCTGATCAAACAAGTCATCAATATGTGGCAACGGATATTTGTTCTTTATCGTCACTTTGTTCAATTGTTGGTAATCAATACACATTCTCATGGTACCGTCTTTATTTTTCACAAATAACACACGAGAACCCCAAGGCGAGAAACTCGGTTTTGTAAATCCTCTATCGGTCAACTCTTGCAACTGAGACTTCAACTCTTTAAATTCTGTTGGTGCCATTCTATACGGAGCTATTGAGATAGGAGAAGTTCCCAGCACTAATTCAATTCCAAGTTAAACTTCTCGTATTGGATGTAATCCCGGTAACTCTTCAGGAAACACATCTGGAAATTCACTAATCACAGGCACAGATTCAATGTAACAGCCCGATTTTGGGCTTAGTCGGAATAGTGGTTTCGGAACCACAAATCCGATGTTGAGAAATTTATTTTATTTATATTTTTATGGTCTACAATTTCACAGAATGATTTCTTTAAAATTGCATCCGAAAATTTTGACGTTTGGGCACTCAATTTAGTCAAAAGGACTAAATTGTAAAAAGTACAAAAGTTGAGTTCTACATGTTAGAGGTGCCCAATTGTTATGAAATTTTAAATTGGAGGTCCTTAAATGATAATTAGACCATTGGTTAAGTTGGTGGACAAAAATGGACATGGATGGGTATGTTTCAAAAGATGTTTTTAAAGGGCATTTTGGTAATTTAGTGAATTAAATGAATTAAAAACAAAATTTAAATGCCAAATTTGTCCATCTTCAAGCTTAGGCCGAGTTTAACATGTGGGAAGCCATGGATAGGGTTTTCAAGCTTTCAAAGCTTCATGGTAAGTCCATTCTAGCCCCGTTTTTCATGTTCTTTACGTTTTTGGAGTCCCGGTAACTTGATTTAGCTTATTCTAGCAATAATTTAACCTAGGGTTCATATTTGGAAAAATACCCATAGGTGAAATGTGTTTATTTTGATGTTTTATGGAAGAATATGAAGCCTATGATTATGTTAAACAACATTTACTAAGCTATTTTAAGTGAAAACGAGAAAACGACATAATCGGCAAAAATACCTATTGTACATAAGTGCATGTTAGAGAAAGAATTTGATGTTGCCATAGAATGGAAAAATGATCAGCATGTTATAAAACATAAGAATAAGGGATGAAATTTAATTTTCGAGCCTAGGGGCAAAATGGTAATTATGTAAAAGTTTAGGGGAAAATTGAAATTTTTCCAAAGTTTGAGTTAAGGACTGTTTTGAGTAGTACATTAATTAAATAAGTGAAATGTGATGTCTTAGACCTCGAAAAATGAGATTTGGACCTAGAATGGGAGGAAAATCGAAAATCAAAAATCGAAAAAGTTGGTAAAATGATGGTTTTGGTATCGAGGTA
Organism: Gossypium bickii; assembly: GCA_025503065.1. NCBI lineage: Eukaryota > Viridiplantae > Streptophyta > Magnoliopsida > Malvales > Malvaceae > Gossypium > Gossypium bickii. The sequence goes on from CP106712.1 coordinate 32,310,173, forward strand.
AGTTCATATGTTTAATAAGCATTTAATGATGCAAGTTTGAATGTTAAATTGAAATTTTAGTTATGAATACTTTAGTATTGTTTTCCAATATAATTATAATGTTCGATAATGACTCGACATTTTAATGAGAATTGGTATAAGTTTACATGTAAGACCAAATTAGGAAGATGGCTTTGTGTAATATCAAGAAAGTATTGAATAGAATAATTTGGGGAGGATAAGTTAAAATGATGATGTGATGAGATTGAGAATGTAATTATGTAAAATAATTCATTATTTTTATTGACATTTTATATTTCAGCATATTTTATGTATTGTAGCTGATTTTTGAATCATAATTGACTATTGAAGGAATGAAATAAAGTATTAGAAAGTGAGATGCTTCTCGTTTGAACCTTCAAAATTAAAAGATATAAATGGTATGTAGCTAGGTCACATGAGTGGTACTAAGTGCAGGCCAGTATGTGCACAAGAGAGCTACAAGATACATATATATATGTAGCTAGGTCACATGTGTGGTACTGAGAGTACGGCATGTGTACAAGAAAGCTATAAGTAGCTAGGTCACATGTGTGGTATGTAGTGTGAGCCACTATGTGTACAAGAGAGCTACGAGATGGCTAGGTCACATGAGAGGTACTAAGTGAAAGCCACTATGTGTACAAGGGAGCTAGAATTATGTGTACAATTGAGCTAGGTCACATGAGTGGTACTAAATGAAGGTCACTATGTGTACAAGAGAGCTTCAACTTCAATGGTGGGCTGTGTGCGAAACCATCGTGTATCCGTTATTATTCCGAAGCGTTCAACGGGAAAATCGATTAAGTGAAATTATGTGTGACTTTGTAGTGATAAGTGTAGGTATATGCATGTGTAACGTATGAGCAACATGCTCGATATGTAATCAGAAATTGGAAAGATTGTTATAGGTAAGTAATGAATACAACTAAAGTGAGAGAGAGCAAAATATACAATAAAACTGTTTTGAACAACAGCCGTGACGTGAATTTGAAAAATCACCAAAAATAGTAGAAATCTAATTATAAGTTGGATGGGATATTTATTTAAAGAATATTGAGTCTATTTTCATATAAAAGAAATATAGAAAACAAAGGATTTGTATATTTTGAGATATTTAAATGTTTGTGAGACTGGTTCAGAATAATTACGTGATCCCCTATTTTGACTTATAAAAATCATTAAAACCTTTATACAAATAATTATGGGATATAATTTATATTCTTGAAATCTTGAATGAGTCTAGTTTCAAATGAACAAATCAAAAAGGTCATCTGAATTCTGTAAGAGGAGAAAATTGATTTGTAGTAAAGAGAGGTTAGAATAGTCGAATAGTGAAATAGGGGAAATTTTAATGAATAAACTATACTAATTGGAAAGACAAAAAATTCTATAAATTTTATGGTATGAAGATATGTGAGTCTAGTTTCAGGAAAAATTAGTAGTTTATAATTCGGAGCTCTTTAGCTCAAGAAATAAATAATTTAGTGACAGCGATTCAAGTAGACAGATTAATGTGAACATGAGTAATAAGGTATAAGCATGTGATTTAATGATTGTATCAATTTGAGAACTTGTTGTGAGGATTTGTCTCATTGAGGCTTTGGCAAGGCAACAAATGAGTAAGTTGAGAAAGTAAGAACGTAGAATTATTTATGCAAGTTATGACATCTTAGTAGTAAGCTAAATTCATTGCTAATGCTTATTTTTTTTTACATGTGAACTTACTAAGCTTTATAAGCTTACCCCCTTTTCTTTCCCATGTTTCAGAGTCCTATTAAACAAGCTCGGGCTGAAGGTTGTCGGAGATCACTTCACACTATCAAGCTATCTATGTGTATCTTTATTTATCATGAATAGGGGCTTGACTAAGTCATTTTGTATATGTGTTAATTAATTTGACCAAATGTATTGCTTCATAATGGTAATAAGGATTATTCTATATTTAGCCATGAGTTGTGGCTCATATTGGTCATGGAGTTATAATGCTTGTGTATGCATGTGTTTGTTAAAGTTTAAATTATAAGTGAAATTTTTTGGCTCGAGATTTGGTAGAATGTATTGTTAAGTCTGGTAATGCCTCGTACCCACTTCCGGTGTAGGATACTGGTAAGGGGTGTTACATTCAACTTTCTTCTCTGACACTTTTATATCAATCACATATGCCAAATAAGCTTTACAACCCTTTCTCACATAGTTCAAAGATTTCATCGAAGATACAACAGCTGGTAACCCTTTCATATCACTGGATTCAATTCGAACTATCTCACCATTCTGACTTCTCAATTCAATAATATTTCGTTTACAATTCACAATAGCATTATGCAAAGTGAGCCAATCCATACCAGAATTGTGTCAAATTCATCGAATAGCAACAACATCAAATAAACCGGAAAGCATATATCCCGAAACATCAATGGGAAATTCTTCCACACTTTATCCACCAAGACAAAATTGCCTAAGGGGTTCGATACTCTAACCATAAATTCAGTAGACTCAACAGATAGAGTCTTACTCGATACTATATTCACACACACATAGAAATGAGTAGAACCTGGATCTATCAATGCAATCACATCAGTATAAAATATAGTAAAAGTACCAGTAATGACATCTGGTGATGACGCTTCCTCTCGCGCATGTATAGCATAAGCTCGGGTAGGTGCTCTCGCCTCGGATCTCACAGCTGTATAAGTAGTCCCTTTCTGGCTTCCACTCACATTTCCAGTGTCTCTGGGTGGTCTACCCCTAACTATCACATTGCTTGATCTCACATTCTGAACATTTCCTTCCTCAGTCAACTTTTGGCAGTCTCAAATGAAGTGGTCTCGTGATTCACATTTATAGCAAACTCTATTGTTGTATTTGCCCCAGTATTCTCCCACATGTCGTCTTCTACACTGTCTACAGTCAGGTTTGTTACTTTTGGCACTATTAACACTTGATTCTATTGGAGCTTGAGTTCTCAGACCAACACTTAGTCTTGCACGGTCTCTATTCAGATGTCCAAATGAAGTATTTGATCGGTTTCTTGTATCTCTAAATCTCTTCGTCAAGGGTTAGGAAAACTTACTCATCAATCTTTTTCTTTCATCTCTAGCTTCAGAATCAGCTTTCTTCTTTTCTTTACTGAGCTCCTCGGCTTTGCATGCTCTTTCGACTAATACAACAAATTCGTTTATATCAAGTATCCCAACCAACAACTTAATATCCTAATTCAACCCTTCTATGAAGCATTTACTCATAGTAGCTTCGGTCGAAACACATTTCCGTGCACACTGGCTTAATCTCATAAATTCCTGCTCGTACTTAGTAACTGAAAAACGTCCCTATTTCAGCTCTAAAAACTCTTTACGTTTCTGATCAATGAATCGTTGACTGATATACTTCTTTCCAAACTCAACTTGAAAGAAATCCAGGTGATTCTCTCTCTCGAAACCACGGATAACAACATCTTCCACCAGTTATAAGTCGAATCTCTCAACAAAGAAACTGCACACTTAATACACTCATCAGGGGTCAACGACATCTCATCGAATACCCGAATTATATTCTTGAACCAAACTCAGCTCGCTCAGCATCGTCATCAGCTGTGGCCCTAAATTCTTCGGTCCTGTACTTATGAATCTTATCCACAAGAGGTTTATTCAGTTGAATCGGATCTATCACTTATGGCACAACAGGTACTTGTGGGGGGTGGAGGTTGTGGAGCAGCCAGATTCGTTCGAACGAACTCCAAAAATCACTCACTCATTATTCGGAAGAAGGCTTGCTTAGCCTCTCCTCCCTCACTACTATCCCTCGAGCGGGAGCAGATGCGTTACTCTCTACATCATCAGCAACTGGTCGACCGGGATCCATTGCTATATGAAAACACATTTATAACTGTCAAGATTCATCAGACTATCGTAATTTCATATATGGCATGTATAGCTAGACTCACGCATGCTACGTTAGTCCGAGAATAGACTAAAATGTAGCTCTAATACCAATAAAATGTAACACCCCTAACCCAAAATCGTCATCGGATAAGGGTTAAGAGGCACTAACAGGCAATCGAAACATTTCACATCCATTTCACGATACAAAGTCAATTGTCAATCAAACGTATTCAAAATACGAGCATATAGTCCCTTATCTAGATCTTCCAGACCTTAAACACGTGTTAGAAACAAGTCGAGACTAAACCGAACACTTACAAAAGTTTTCAAAAATTCAAACATTCTTCAACACTGTTGAGGTCACACGCCTATGCGTCAGGCCGTGTGCCTCACACGGCTACCAGACACACCCATGTGTCCAGGACGTGTCAAAATAGAGCATACATACTGACTTATCCCCACGGCCACCAAACACGCCCGTGTAATGGCTGTGTGTTACTAGGCTAGCTACTTACTTGATCACACGGCCACCATGCACGCCCGTGGGCTTCGGCCGTGTACCCTATCCAGACACACCAAGAAGTGATCCTTAAACCACACGGCTGAGACACACGCCCGTGTCTCTTGGCCATGTATGCAAAATAGGCCATTTGTAAGGCCAATTTTCCACCCATACAAGGGTCAATCATACGAGCACAATTAAGCATATTTTCTCACAGAATTTGACAACCAAAAACATGCCAAATGATCAACATATCATCCTATCCAATCTCATTTCTAATCATGCCAATTTATAGACCAAATTTCACAACTAAAGCACATGCATTACCAGGCATGATTCATCCATAATATCACTAGATTACAATAGCATCAACCCTTCACTAAGCTTACCATTTATAGGACATTTTCATTACCATCAAAACATACCAAAACATACTTCACATACCAAATCCACATATACATATTCCCACATTTAGCTAGCCACATCACATGGCTATTTATATATCTCAATTGTATTTCAAAACAACTAGCCTATACATGCCATATTCAACTTTACATATCTTCAAAAGTACCACAATAGATTTGTCGATAGTGTGATAGAGATGCTGACGATTCCCGGTTCCGAGCTAGCTTTACTGACACTATAAAACAGAGAAACAGTCACACAGTAAGTTTTCAAAAGCTTAGTAAGTTCGTAACATAAGATATTATACCAAAAAAAGCCATCACATAGATTAATTCACAAACACATATATCATACCATCCAAATCTAATATGTCCAATTAACCTTCCATAAACTCATTCATAGTTTCATCATGTAACGCCCCAAAAATCCCAAAACTTTAACTTTTTGTGCATGGATGTTGGTATGCATGAGTAGCACTTAGAATATTAATTTTAAGGTATTATCGAGATTATTTGAAGCCTTAGAGATAGGGAAGACCATAGGGAAAATTTATTTTTCTTGCTTTAGTGGACCCTAGTCTCAGGCATTAGGCCTCTTAAGCAGATTAAGGGAAAACAGAACACAAATGGGCTTGTGGTCCAATGGCAAGTGGCGTCACTTGGGGAACTATAAGGTGGCGCATTGTCAATTGAGGAGGTCCAAGGTTCGAGCATTAGGAGTGGTATTTTTGTAGTGTTTTATTTTGCATAGGTGGACGGCCAGAGTTGTGTTGAATATGAACTCTTGCGTTGGAGTGTTTGAGTTGTAAGGGAACTGATAATGGAGGGCAATTCAAATTAGGGTAAGGTGTTATCAGGGAGGAAAGTTAGGAGATGAGAAGGGGGAAGAATTTGTGCCGAATGGGACTGTGGGGAAAGGAGTATTCGGCTTGTGGCTAAAAAAGGAGAGGACCGAATGCTTTGAAAAGTTCTTTGAGCTTTCATTAGTTTTTCATTTTCCCCTTTAATCGGTTTTCCTATAGCCGAATTCTCTCTATTGCCGAAATCTCCTATAGCCGAATTCTTTTTGCCGAATTCTGTTATATCCAAACTCTCCTATTGATGAATTACCATTAGCCTTCCTTGCCGAAATTCCTATTTGTGCCAAACCGTTGTTGTTTTCCTCCATCACAAATTGATTATTATCTACTATCAATCAAGGTTAAAAGCTGAATTTAGGCCGCAGGATCGAAAGTGGATTTGGATAAGGTTCAAAGATCGCAAGCGTGGTAGGATTGTTAGCAAGGGTAAGTGTACTCAACTCGATTGTGGTTTAAGTAAATGGCCGAATGTGTGTATGATCTATGGGGCTGACTAGTGTGGGTTATGAGTCATTCAGATTTTGACGGTGTATGTGTGAGTGCAGATCTAGGGGATACTCCTGATTAGTAGCTAAGGAAGGGCTATTAGAACCTAGTGGCACACGGTAAGGTTATGGCTAGGTTTCGGCTTTTGGTAAATGTCTTGATTTAGTGACTGATTGAAGGTTGGTTGGTTGTAGGTTCAAGGCTATGGATAGTATAGCACATCGCAGTAACTAGGTGTGTACAAACACTACATACACACGATATCGGCAATGCCGAAAAGCCAAAAATGGCTAAATGGGCCCGGCGGGCTCTGAAGCAAAGTTTGATGAAATTGTTTGGTTTGGTTATACGAATTGAGTTAATCATGTATGTTACATGATCTAGAATTGTTTTGGGCCTAATAGGCCATATGGATGAGATTTGGGACTAATGGGCCGTAAGGATGTGATTTGGGCTTAATGGGCTTTGTGGGGACGTAGACAAGTATGCTAAGGTTTAATGGACTTTAGACCTAGTTCTAAACAACTCTTGAACTGCATAAGACTTAATCTAATAATTAAACATGTCTATGGACAAGTCGCTGGGTTAGAGTGTGGCAACGTACGTATGCATGTCTAGGATTGGATCTAAGGAGAGCTTGGTGTTTAAGTGGTCCTAGTGGCCCACCTCCTCTTCTCTGGAATCTTACCTGGTGCATAGTGTCTGTTCACTTTGGCCGCAAGGACTTGTTAGTGGGCCAACGTTCATAACTAAAACCCTAGAGGGACTAAATATCCTTAGATTTGTAAAATTACTAAAATACCCCTGATTTGGAAATTACCAAAATACCCTTAGATTTGTAAAATTACTAAGATACCCCTGATTTGAAAATTACCAAAATACCCTGAGTTTGAGAAATTACCAGATACCCTTAGTTTGAAAATTACCAAAAGATCATTAGATTTGTAAAATTACTAAAATACCCCCGAATTGTAAAATTACCAGAATACCCTTAATTTGCAGAATTACCAAAACATCCCTGATTTAAAAAATTTCCAATATGCCTCTGTTTTGCAAAATTACCTAAAAACCCCTATAGTGTAGATTTACGGAAATACCCCTGGGTAGTGAAATGACTAAAATACCCCTAAGTGTCGAATGGGTGGAAATATCTATGTTGCATTCAAGGAATATATGTTGCCCTTGGGTGGGTTTTGATGGTACGAAAGAAGATTTGAGGATCGCATAGTCGTTTAACGACCGAGGATCCACCGGTGGCTTTAAGCCCATTATAGCAGCTTTGCTGCAACGTTTGAGTAGTGCCGCTGCTGGTGCTACCTTTGGTGTATAGGGATGGGTGGGTTGATATTTATATCCCTACAGGTGTGTAGGGTTGGAAGGGAAATGATGTGTAGGGTTGGATTCGGGATGGGTGCATTACATTCATGTGACTCTGATGTGGTATGAGGTTATTGTGGGCTAAGGCCCAAGACCACTAATTTTGATAGGGCTTAAGCCCAATGTAATATTTGCATGTTGATTTGATTGCCAAGGGTCGTAGACACTGAGTTTCGAAACTCACACCCTTTTTATTAAACATTTCAGGTGACCTCAGTAAACGGCTCAATGTGGGAGAGGATTCGGAGATGGCCACACTACAAGATATTTAGAAGTTTTATTTATTTGTTTCAAAAGACATGATTTTAATTACTTTATTTTCATTGGATGTAATAAGGCCTTGTACTCCGTTTTGACTTTGGATTTTGAGTTTTTTCAATTGTTTACTTAAATATTAAACCTGAGTAATTTCTTATGTTTAAACATGGTTTTTGGAATACTTAAAATAATTAAATGGGCTTTTATCACTACTTAACAAGATTCAAGGATTTTGGGCTTCTAGGCCTCAAATTTCAACTTAGCAAAATTGTTTGAAATTGCGCCTTTGATGTGACATTCTCGAATTCGGCCATAACATCTGGGCAGAGTTTGGGGTGTGACATTTAGTGGTATTAGAGCCCGGTTGCAAAGCTCGAGCTGTGAAATGGGCCTTAGATTTTGGGTTTTAAAAAGTTTTTTTGCAGTAATCTTAAAGTGTGGTTCATCGAGCCCTCGACGTCGGGTCAAGTAAGTTTTCCGTGTTTATCTTTGTTTAAATTATGAAACTATATCTAGTTATTGGGTTACTTTAAAATAGGTTTTTAGAGACTAAAGCCCGTAGGAAACTTAAGCGTGTAGTGGATTCTCGACCGCGAAATAACTTTAAAAAGTTTGTTACTTACATAAGACATACGTTGTAAACAGTGGAATTACGAACTAATTTCATAAAAATTTTAATTCAGAAATACGCAACGATGAGCGCTAGAAGAGGTATAAGAGGCTGCGGAAGAGGCCGAGGAAGTGTTAGGGCTAGGTCGTAGGCGTCGGGCCATATGCCCAACGTTGGAGTAGGGGAGGCTCCGTCCTCACCAGTAGCTGAAACGGAACCATATGAACAGGCTGCTACTACAGACGATGCAGTATCGCAGGCCATGTTAAGGATTTTGGAAAGGGTCGTTGGGCCCAATAATGGTACGGGAAGTCGTGTGTCAATCGTGGAGCAACTCCGAGCTAATGGGGCGGAGATTTTCAAAGGAGTAGCTGGGGTGGCCCCTAATGTGGCGGAGTATTCGTTGGAAGCTATGGAAAAGGATAACGGACGACTTGGATTGCTCGGTGGAGCAAAAGTTGAAAGGAGCGATATCCTTACTTAGGGAAAAAGCTTATCAGTGGTGGTTGACCGTAAAAGAAGGCAACCAACCGGAGCAGATCACCTGGGAGTTCTTCAAGTCAACTTTCTAGGGGAAGTATATTGGAGCGGGATATGTGGATTCCCGAAGGAAGGAGTTTTTGAGTCTGACTCAAGGAGATAAGTCGGTAGTAGAGTACGAGGCTAAGTTTCTACACCTTAGTCGGTATGCCAAAGGTATAGTCACAAAAGAATATGAGAGATGCGTACAGATTGAGGATGGGTTAAGAGAGAACGTTAGGGTACTTATAGCTCCACAGAGGGAGCGGGATTTTGCGGTTTTGGTGGAGAAAGCAAAGATAGTGGAGGAAGTAAATCGCATGGAGCGTTTTAACTGAGAGAAGGATAAGGGCAAGAACAAACTGAATATGGAAGCTATGGGGGCTGGACAGAGGCCCACGAGGAGGGCCAGAGTGAATGGGCCGGCTAGAGTTGGGGCCCCTGTTGCTGCTGCTAATAACGAAATACCACTTTGTGTTGGGTGTGGAAAAAGGCATCCGGGCAAATGTTGGAGGAGGATGGGAGCGTGTTTGGGCTATGGATCTATGGAACATAGGATTATGGAGTGCCCGGGAAGGCCGGACTAGGTGCGAGCCAAGGGTAGAGGCGATTTCCAGCCGCAGAGGGGTGGTCAACAACCACCAAGGGGCCGTGATCAAGCCAGAGGCGGCCATTTCGTAGGGCGAGGACGTGGAGCACCAAGCAGAGGTGTAGGTTAGGCAGAGGCGAGACAGCCAGTGTTGGTTTATGCTGCTCGTCGTAGAGAGAAAGGTGATGCACCAGATCTGATAACGGGTACGTTTCTTATTTGTGAGCTACCTTATATTGCGCTAATTGATGTGGGGTCGACACATTTGCACATTGCATGCAATAAGACTGAAATTGTAGGGGTTGACTTTGAAACCATTGATAATGAAATGATTGTGTTAAGTCCTTTAGGGTAGTCGGTGAAAGTTAGTGAGTTGTTTAGGAATGTACCATTGGTAGTTCAGGGAGTTACTTTCTTAGTGGACTTGATGGAATTACCATTTGGTGAGTTCGACCTCATCTTAGGCATGGATTGGTTGATGAGGCACCAAGCAACTCTAGATTGTGCTGCAAAGAGGATGATGTTAAGAACTGTAGAAGGTGATGAAGTAGTAGTGATTGGGGAACAACGGATTACTTGTAGAACGTGATTTCAGCTTTAAGGGCAGAAACATTGGTAAGGAAGGTTTGTGAAGCTTACTTAGCTTATATCAGTGATTTGGAATCTAAGAGTTTTACTGTTAGGGATTTGACAACAGTAAAAGAATTCCCTGATGTTTTTTTCGAAGGAATTGCCGGGGTTACCTCCCAATAGAGAGGTGGATTTTGGAATAGAGTTGTTACTTGGTACGGCTATAGTGTCCATCGCACCTTATAGAATGGCACCTGATAAACCGTAAAAGTAACATATTTTAATCCCACGTTTAGTATGCTTTTGGATGATTTATCCCTCGATTTATGTAAAAAAGGTGCTCTTAATCCTTTCTTTTCACGTATTATACTCAGGAAAGCACCGGAGGACGAAAAAAATGAGAAATGGGATTAAAATGAACCAAATTGGGCCAAGAGAGAAATTGACACGGCCTGGCCCAAAGACAACACGGTCGTGCCTCATTAAAAGTCTGAACATGACCTGGCCACGATTCACACGGGCATGTGCCATGGCCGTGTCCCTGTCGCTGGAAAGAGCAATTTCATTCGGGAAAGGATACTTCGAGGCAAAGAAACACATTCCAAAACCTATTCAAACACCCTAGTTAGAATTCTACTTAAATTAGGATACTTAGGGGCCAAGTAAGGCATCACAAAGTATATATAAACATCCAAGGGGGCAACTTGAAAAGGGAGTTCGACAGAAGCCGGAACGGGCAGTTAGCTAGGCCAAAGAGCCAAGTTGAAAAGGCTAGATCTATGGAGAATCACTCGAAGAGAGCCAGTTGATCCATCTCAAGAAGCCGAAATTCTACTCAAGACGGCGGATCTCTCCTTCAATTCCTTCAGGGAGTTTTAGGGATTTCTTATATTTTGTTTTATCTTTTCTTCTGAGATGTTTTCTTTTATAGTTATGAACTAAACCCTTTAGATTCCCGAAGGGGATGAAACCTATGATGAATCCTGTTATTGATTACTGAATTATATGATAAATACTTAGTTTGTTCTTAATTATGTGAACTTAATCCAAATTTGAGGTGCTTAGGTGGAGGAGCAAAAGTCTCTGCTTAAGAGTAGATCTAGCATCATTAAGCGGAGTTGATCGCATGCCTAGAGATAGGGCGACGAGATTTTGCCAGATTAGGGTGAAACCTAATATGGGAGTCCATAGATTGATTTACTGCTATTCTAGGGGGTTATTAATAGAGAAAGAGATTTCCATTAATTAACCTAGGGTTAGACGTTATTCGCCTCGAGAGAGGGTTTAATATACGTTAAGGAGTCTTACGGATCAAACTAAGTGAATAAATCATCTAGTTCAGTGTTAGATAACAAGTGAAGCCTAGGTGGATTCTTCCTGAGGGTATCGTCTAAATCAATTGAGTTTTTCTAAAAGTTATCCCCCCAATTTAGTCTTTTTGTCTTTGCATCTTAGCTTGGTAGTTAGTTAATTTTAGATTAAACAACCAATCACTTAATATTTAGGCTAGATAATAAGAAGAAAGTTAGTATTAGTACTTTTGAGTTCCTTTGGGTTTGACAATCCGGTCTTGCCTAAGATATACTACTATTCAATAGGTGCACTTGACTTAAATCATTGTCAGAGTTAGTTTCCAGGTTCGGTCATTCTTTTATAAATTTTAAAACTCGACAAAACAATGATCAAGTTTTTGGCGCCGTTGCCGAGGAACTAAAATACTAAGAAAGCTTTATTTTTATTACTTTAGCCATTTTTTCATTGCAATTTATTTTCATTATTATTTTTTATTTTTATTTATTTTTACATTGCTAATTTTTTTTCTCTATTTTCTTTTGGCAGATAATTTTAAGTTTATAGAGAAGATGGCACTGAATAATTATCAGTGGCAAGTCATGTGGACAATTCCTAGTAAAGCAGCTAGTGCCTTCAACCTCGACGTGTTCACCGGGTTATCTAACCAGCTAGAGATGATGAATAAAAAGATTGATGGTTTGTGTAGTCTCTCACAGGTACACCCAGTGATGCAATATGACTCGAACCCAAGAGGCATGGCGAATCATGGGTACCCACCCTAGGGATATGGCATGGAGAACGAAAAAGTCCACTATATGGGTAACTATTCTAGACCTCAAAATAATTTTTATAATGACACATATAATGCAGATTGGAGGTACCATCCCAATTTCTCGTGGGATGATCAAAGTAGCCAAGGACAGGAACTTCCTCCAAATTTTCAACAACCACCTTACCAACAAGAAGTTAAGTCGAACCTCGAAGAGATGTTGGTAAAATTCATAGCAAACACAGAAGCACGCTGCCAAAATATAGAAACAAAACAAGAAGCATCGATTCAAGGGATTGAGGATCAGTTAGGTCAGCCTTCTAAGCTAATCTTAGAACAACCATAAGAAAGCTTGCCAAGCAACACTGAAACTAACCCAAAAGAACAAATTCAAGCCGTAACAACTCATGACAGTAAAAGGTTAGTGGAATCTGACCTGAGGCATGAACCTGTGGTAAGCGAAGGTAAGGTTGAGGTGAGCCATGAAATACCGAGACCGGCAATTACAGAGTACCAACCTTATATACCATATCCTGAAGCAATGAAGAAGGACAACACAGAGGAACAGTTTGGTAAGTTTCTAAAACTTTTAAAGAAATTACATATTAACTTACCGTTTCTCGAAGCTCTTTCACAGATGCCCGATTATAGAAAATTTTCAAAAGAGTTGTTGACAAACAAACGAAAGCTAGACGAGGCATCACATGTGGAGCTAAACGCAATGTGATCAGCAATTCTACAAAATAAACTACCACGGAAATTAAAAGATCCAGGGAGTTTTACAATTCCATGTTTAATTAGTAGTTTATCTATTGATAATGCTTTAGCTGATTTAGGGGCAAGCGTCAATGTTATGCCTTATAAAATGTTTAAACAACTAGGTTTAGGGAAACCCAGGCAAACTAGGATGAGCATTCAATTAACTAATAAAACTATCAGAATTCCTAGGGGTATAATAGAAAATGTTCTAATCAAAATTGATAAATTCGTATTCCCAGTAGACTTTGTCATTTTAGACATGGATGAGGACAATTCAATTCCTTTAATTTTAGAAAGACCCTTTCTAGCAACTGCCATGACTAATATTGATGTTGGTATAGGAGAACTCATTCTTCGTATAGGTGACGAATCAATCAGTTTACATGCTCTTGACTCGGCCAGAACATCGACTAATAAAGGTGAGAAAGTAAATTTAGTTGATAACAAATTTGTTCAACTTTCATCACAGGAAACACCACGAAGCCACAAACCTGAGTCGAATCATAGACCTCGTGTCGATAAAGAAGAATTATATGAGGAATGAAGCCTTAAGGTCGACAAACTAGAAGAGTGGAAGACACACTTCAAAGACAAACCGAAATCGAATGAAAAAAAAAAACCGAAGGAACCCCCAGACAAGCTGATAGGAACAACAAATCACTTCAAAATAGTGGATCAAGTATTGATGAATAAGGAAGACCCTAGAATCGCCAATTCAGACATAAAGACAAACGAAGAAATCACTTTTGAGGTACTTAATGTCTTCCTATACGGGATAGTCGAGGTAAGCAATCCTAAATTCAGCACTTTTGAGGTAAACACTACTCGACTTAAACTTTATATCAAAAATCGAGTTGATCGCATGAGAAAGGATTTTCACCTCCTCAAACCACCTTGACCATACAAATAACAGGTAAAGTCTAGCTCAAGACTTTAAACAAGCGCTTCTCGGAGGCTACCCGAGCACTAACCCTACTAATTAGTTTAGTTTTATCTCTTTTCATATTTAGGCACAAATTTCCATACCCACACGGCCTTACACACGGCCGTGGCCGTGGCCGTGTGAACACCACGGGTCGGCACAAGGGCGTGGACCGTATCACTATTTAATTATTTAATTTATTTTAATTTTAATTTTAATTTTAATTTTAATTTTAATATTAATTTTAATTTTAATTTTAATTTTAATTTTAATTTTAATTTTTAGTTTCATTTTCATTTTTATTTTTTATTCTTTTATTTTTATTTTTATCTTCTTTATTCTTTTTTTTTATTATTTATGTCATTTAGATTTAGCTTAGAGCACAATAAAATTCGACCGGCTACTTCGAGGATTCAATTTCAAACGGTTCGAGACGCTTCCCCACATTCACCTCCAATCCTATCCGGTTTCTTTTCATTGACTTCATCCAAAATTCAGGAAGTTTCACATCTCTACCTATCTTTTCATTTTCTCACTACATTGTCATTTTATCTATCTTTGTACATTGAGGGCAATGTACATCTTAAGTGTGGGGGGTTAACTATAGTATTATTTGAAAATCCCTGAATTATGCCTTGTTCTGGAGTAAGTCTCTCATATTATGATTTGGAATGAAATTTCTTGGATTTATGATTTTCGTTGATATGTTTTGGTTTAAGTCATTGATAATTATGCATTGGTGATTAAATTTGAAGAATAATAGAGAATCAAGCATGATAAGTCTATTTTACAGAAATAAAATTTTTTTAGGTTGTCTACCTGAATCCGAATATTATCTTGAAGTTTGAAATTTACAAGGTTGATGTCAAAACACCCATAATTTTTGTGAGACTTTGAGCCTTATAGAGCATATATTCTTTTTCATGCTCACTTTTTGATTATGAGTGTGTCAACTTTGAACTGTTATTCTAGAACTTGCCTTGATTATACATGTCAAGACCACACCTATGATTTGATATACAGAGATGATAAAGGCACCTAGGATTTAACCCACTTACTCTACTAAAAAGCCTACCTTCATAATTAACCCTTAGTGAACCTCGTTGATCCTAACAACCTTTTTATTGACTCACCCGCTAATATTAACCCCAAAACCCTTTGTTTTTATTATCACCATTCCTTTTTGACTACCCTTATATCAAGATTTGATTTGATCTGTTGCCTAGCTATAATCTTTATTAATAGATTCATTCCATATTATGTAATACTTAGTTTGTTCTTAAAAAAACGAAAACAAAGTATATTCATTATTAGTTTGTGATCAGGTGAACTTACACATTAAAATTCAAAATTCTTGAAGGAAAAGCTCATATTATTAGTATTATTATTCAATTGATGTAATTATTCAAGATTAGTTCATTTCTCTAGATAGGTAACTTGTCAATTCAATCTCGATACTAACTTTCTAATTCAGCCTTTATCCACACCTTTAACCCTAGCTCCGTTACAACCCTGTTAAAGACCTTTTGATCTGTTTGTCATCTCATTTTACAGTGGTGGAGATTTGATTTTCAGGCATGCCTATGGGATTAACTTTTCAGGTTTGACTTATGAGTGATATTTTAAATTTGAACCTTAAACACCTTTTGAGTAATTTGAGTGAATCTTTTGTGAGGATGTCAATCCTTGTCGGTTTTGAATTAAAGGTAATTGTTTAGATAAGGGGAGACACCTATGTTTTCATGCCACAAATGTATGACTTTGATTGTTTGAATCTTTACGACTCTTTGAGTTGAATTAATCATGCATAAATTATCTATGAATTATGATAAGACATTGTCAGTAGGAATTATGAATTATGGAAAGTTCGTTTTAATTGTAAGTTGAGAATTTTGCTTGAGGACAAGCAAAAGCTTAAGTGTGGGGGTATTTGATAAACCGTAAAAGTAACATATTTTAATCCCACATTTAGTATGCTTTTGGATGATTTATCCCTCGATTTATGTAAAAAGGTGCTCTTAACCCTTTCTTTTCATGTCTTATACTCAGGGAAGCACCGGAGGACGAAAAGAACGAGAAACGGGCTTAAAACAGACCAAATTGGGCCAAGAGAGAAATCGACACGGCCTGGCCCAAAGACCACATAGTCGTGCCTCATTAAAAGTCCGAGCATGGCCTGGCCACGACTCACACGGGTGTGTGCCATGGCCGTGTCCCTATCACTGGAAAGAGCAATTTCATTCGGGAAAGGATACTTGGAGGCAAAGAAACACATTCCAAAACCTATTCAAACACCCTATTAGGAATTCTACTTAAATTAGGGTACTTATATTAGGGAGTCTTACGGATCAAACTAAGTGAATAAATCGTCTAGCTCAGTGTTAGATAATAAGTGAAGTCTAGGTGGATTCTTTCTGAGGGTATCGCCTAAATCAACTGAGTTCTTCTAAAAGTTATCCCCCCCAATTTAGTCTTTTTGTCTTTGCATCTTAGCTTGGTTGTTAGTTAATTTTAGATTAAACAACCAATCACTTACTATTTAGGCTAGATAATAAGAAGAAAGTTAGTATTAGTACTTTTAGTTCCTTTGGGTTCGACAATCTGGTCTTGCTTAAGCTATACTACTGTTCGATAGGTGCACTTGCTTTAAATCATTGTCAAAGTTAGTTTCCAGGTTCGATCAATCTTTTATAAATTTTAAAACTCGACAAAATAACGATCAGCACCGAAGGAGCTGGTAGAGTTGAAGGCCCAGATTCAGGATTTATTGGATCGTGAATTTATTAGACCAAGTGTGTCTCTATGGGGAGCATCAGTATTATTCATGAAGAAGAAGGACGAGTCCATGAGGATGTGCACCTATTATAGGCAGATAAACAAGTTAACCATTAAGAATAAGTACCCTCTGCCTAGGATAGATGACATTTTCGATCAACTTAGGGAAGCCTCAGTTTTCTAGAAGTTTGACTTACGTTCAGGATACCATCAACTGAGGGTTAAGTAAGCAGATGTTCATAAGACAGCTTTTAGAAATCGTTATGGACATTATGAGTTTTTGGTGATGCCGCTTGGGCTAATGAACGCACCTGCTGCTTTTATGGATCTTATGAACTGGGTTTTTCAACCGTATCAAGACCAATTCATAGTAGTGTTCATAGATGACATCTTAGTATACTCAAGAACGAAGGATGATCATGATGCACACTTAAGGATTGTGTTGTAGATTCTAAGAGAGAATCAACTTTATGCTAAATTTAGCAAGTGCGAATTCTGGCTAAGGGAAGTCACTTTCTTAGGGCATGTAGTTTCTGCTGAGGGAATTAGAGTTGACCCTCGGAAAGTGGAAGCGGTGTTGGACTGGAAACAACCTAAGATGGTGTTAGAAATTCAGAGTTTTCTAGGCCTGGTAGGGTACTATAGGTGGTTTGTTGAAAGGTTTTCCCTAACGCTGCACCCTTGACCAAGTTACTACGGAAAGGGGTGTAGTTTGTATGGACGAATAAATAGTAAGAAAGCTTTGAGAAGCTTAAGAAGGTTTTAACGAAGGCTGCTCTTCTGATTCAGTCAGAGCACGAGAAGGAGTATACGGTTTATAGTGATGCGTCACACGTGGGCTTGGGCTATGTTTTGATGCAGGAAGGAAAGATGGTTGCATATGAGTAACGCCAACTTAAGACTCATGAAAGAAGTTACCCAACCCACGATTTGGAATTTGCGGCTGTGGTGTTCGCACTTAAGATTTGGAGACACTATTTGTATAGAGAGAAGTGTACCATCTATACGGATCACAAGAGTCTGAAGTACTTTTTAACTCAAAAGGAGTTGAACTTGAGGCAGCGCAGATGGATTGAGCTGTTAAAGGATTATGATTGCACGATCGAATATCACTCGGGCAAAGAAAATGTGGTGGCTGATGCGCTAAGCCGTAGGGCTATGTTGGACTTGAGGGCAATGTTTGCTCAGTTAGGTTTGTTTGACGATGGGAGTTTATTAGCCAAGTTGCAGGTGAAGCCACTGTGGGTTGAGCAGATTAAAGTTAAGCAGTCATTGTATGAAACTCTGGGTGCTCAATTCAAGCAGATTGAGAATGGGGAAACAATAGATTTTTGGATAAATAGTGACGGGCTGTTGTGTTTCCGTGGTAGAATTTGTGTGCCAAGGGACGAAGAGCAAAGGAAGTCTATACTACGGGAAGCGCATAGTATTTTTTATGCTATGCGCCCTAGAGGTAACAAGATGTATCAGGATTTATGAGAGCTTTATTGGTGGCTGGGTTTGAAATGCGAGGTTTCGGAGTTTGTGGGCAAATATTTGGTATGTTAGCAAGTGAAAGCGGAGCATCAACTACCATCAGGGTTACTCCAACCGATTAAGATTCCACTTTGGAAATGGGAGCGGATTACTATGAATTTCGTTAGTAGGCTACTCTTGATGCCTACTAGGAAGGACTCTGTGTGGGTTATAGTGGATCAATTAACTAAATCTGCCCATTTTATACCAGTCCACACCGACTACTCGTTACAGAAATTGGCAAGGTAATATGTGGGCGGGATTGTAAGGTTGCATGGAGTTTCGATCTCTATTATATCTTATAGAGACCCTCGTTTTTTACGTCTCGCTTTTGGAAGAAGTTACATGAGCACTGGGTACGAGGTTGGATTTTAGTACAACATTTCACCCTCAGACTGATGGTCAGTTGGAGAGGGTAATTCAAGTATTGGAGGATATGCTGAGAGGGTGTGTAATTGAGTTTCGAGGAAGTTGGGAGGATTACTTGCCTTTAGCTGAATTTGCGTATAACAATAGTTATCAGGAAAGCATTGGAATGGCAGCATATGAAGCATTGTATGGACGAAGATGTCGTACTCCGACTTGTTGGACCGAATTGGGTGAGCGGCGAGTACTGGGTCTGGAGTTGGTAGCAGACACCGAGGATAAGGTAAAGTTGATTCGGGATAGGTTGAAGAAGGCCGTAGATAGGCAGAAGTCGTATGCTAACCTCAAACAGAGAGAGACTGAGTATGCGATGGCAGACTTGGTTTTTCTTAAGGTTTCCCCTTGGAAGAAGGTGTTAAGGCTTGGTCGGAAGAGCAAGTTAAGCCCTATATTCATCGGGCAATACCGAGTGTTGAGGCTAATTGGGCCAGTTGCCTATCAGCTGGATTTGCCTTCGGAACTAAGCCAAATACACGATGTGTTTCATGTATCAATGCTAAGACATTATCACTCAGACCCTTCTCACGTCGTGTCAGTCGAGGAGATCGAGGTTAGACCAGACCTAACTTTAGAAGAGGAGCCAGTTCAAATAATTGATCAGGAAGGTAAATTTCAAGGCCGAATTTTTTTTTAAGAGGGGTAGAGTTGTAACGCCCCAAAAATCTTGAAACTTTAAATTTCTATGCATGGAGGTTGGTATGCATGAGTAGCACTTAGAATATTAATTTTAAGGTATTATAGGGATTATTTGAAGCCTTAGAGATAGGGAAGACCATAGGAAAAATTTATTTTTCTTACTTTAGTGGACCCTAGTCTCAAGCATTAGGCCTCTTAAGCAGATTAAGGGGAAATAGGACACAAATGGGCTTGTGATGAAGTGGCAAGTGGCGTCACTTGGGGAGCTATAAGGTGGCGTGTTGTCAGCTGAGGAGGTCCAAGGTTCGAGCATTAGAAGTGGAACTTTTGGAGTGTTTTATTTTGCATAGGTGGACGACCAGAGTTGTGATGCATATGAACTCTTGTCTTAGAGTTTTTGAGTGGTAAGAGGAACTAATAATGGAGGGAAATTCGGATAAGGCTAAGGTGTTATCAGGGAGGAAAGTTAGGAGATGAGGAGGGGGAAGAATTTGTGCCGAATGGGACTGTGGGGAAAGGAGTATTCGGCCTGTGGCTATAAATGGAGAGGGCCGAATGCTTTGAAAGGTTCTTTGAGCTTTCATTAGTTTTTCTTTTTCCCCCTTAATCCGTTTTCCTATAGTCGAATTCTCCCCATTGCCGAAATCCCCTATAGCCGAATTCTTTTTGCAGAATTCTCTCATAGCCAAACTCTCCTATTGCGAAATTACCATTAGCCTTCCTTGCCGAAATTTCTATTTGTGCCAAACCCTTGTTGTTTTCCTCCATCAAAAATCGATTATTATCTATTATCAGTCAAGATTAAAAGCCAAATTTAGGCCGCAAGATCGAAAGTAGATTTGGATAAGGTTCAAAGATCGCAAGCATGGTAGGATCGTTAGCAAGGGTAAGTGTACTCAACTCGATTGTGGTTTAAATAAATGGCCGAATGTGTGTATGATCTATAGGGGTGACTTGTGTGGGTTATGAGTCACTCAGATTTTGACAGTGTATGTGTGAGTGCAGATCTAGGGGATACTCCTGATTAGTAGCTAAGGAAGGGCTATTAGAACCCGGTGGCACACGGTAAGATTATGGTAAGGTTTTGGCTTTTGGTAGATGTCTTGATTTAGTGATTGATTGAGGGTTGGTTGGTTGTAAGGTCAAGGCTAAGGATAGTATAGCACGCCGCAGTAACCAGGTCTGTACAAACACTACACACACACGATATCGGCAATACCGAAAAGCCAAAAGTGGCTAAATGGGTCTGGTGGGCCCTAAGGCTAAGTTTGATGAAATTGTTTGGTTTGGTTATACGAATTGAGTTAATCTTGCATGTTACATGATCTAGAATTATTTTGGGCCTAATAGGCCATATGGATGAGATTTGTGACTAATGGGCCGTAAGGATGTGATTTGGGCTTGATAGGCTTGATGGGGACGTAGACAAGTATGCTAGGGTTTAATAGACTTTAGGCCTAGTTCTAAACAACTCTTGAACCACATAAGACTTAATCTAATAATTAAACATGTCCATGGACAAGTCGCTGGGTTAGAGTGTGGCAACGGACATATGCATGTCTAGGATTGGATCTAGGGAGAGCTTGGTGTTTAAGTGGTCCTAGTGGCCCACCTCCTCTTCTCTGGAATCCTACCTGGTGGATAGTGTCTGTTCACTGTAGCCGCAAGAACTTGTTAATCGGCCAAAGTTCATAACTAAAACCTGAGAGGGACCAAATATCCTTAGATTTGTAAAATTATTAAAATACCCCTGATTTGGAAATTACCAAAATACCCTTAGATTTGTAAAATTACTAAGATACCCCTGATTTAAAAATTACCAAAATACCCTGAGTTTGAGAAATTACCAGATACCCTTAGTTTGAAAATTACCAAAAGATCCTTAGATTTGAAAAATTACTAAAATACCCCCAAATTGTAAAATTACTAGAATACCCTTGATTTGTAGAATTACCAAAACATCCCTGATTTACAAAATTTCCAAAATACCTCTGTTTTGCAAAATTACCTAAATACCCCTGTAGTGTAGATTTATGGAAATACCCCTGGGTAGTGAAATGACTAAAATACCCCTAAGTGTCGAATGGGTAGAAATAAGTATGTTGCATTTAAGGAATATATGTTGCACTTGGGTGGGTTTTGATGGTACAGAGGAAGATTTGAGGATCGCATAGTTGCTTGATGACCGTGGATCCACTGGTGGCTTTAAGCCCATTATAGCAGCTTTGCTGCAACGTTTGAGTAGTGTCGTTGCTGGTGCTACCTTTGGTGTGTAGCGATGGGTGGGTTGATATTTATATCCCCACAGGTGTGTAGGATTGGAAGGGAAAAGGTGTGCAGGGTTGGATTCGGGATGGGTGCATTACATTCATGTGACTCTGATGTGGTATGAGGTCATTCTGGGCTACGGCCCAAGACCACTTATTTTGATAGGGCTTAGGCCCAATGTAATATTTGCATGTTGATTTGATTTCCAAAGGTCGTACACACTGAGTTTCGAAACTCACACCCTTTTTATTAAACATTTCAGGTGATCCTCAGTAAACGGCTCGACGTGGGAGACGACTCGGAGATGGCCACACTACAAGATATTTAGAAGTTTTATTTATTTGTTTCAAAAGACATGATTTTAATTGCTTTATTTTCATTGGATGTAATAAGGCCTTATACTCCATTTTGACTTTGGTTTTTGAGTTTTTTCAACTGTTTACTTAGTTATTAAAACTGAGTAATTTCTTATGTTTAAACATGGTTTTCGGAATACTTAAAATAACTAAATGGGCTTTTATTACTACTTAACAAGATTCAAGGATTTTGGGCTTTTAGGCCTTAAATTTCAACTTAGCAAAATTGTTTGAAATTGTGCCTTTGATGTGACATTCCCGGATTTGGCCATAACATCTGGGCCGAGTTTGGGGTGTGACACAACAACCGCATAGGTTCCGAACGTACTTTAGCCAACACTTAGTTGTCGATTACATATGCTATTCAATACTCACTATTTCATTTCGATCAACTTTCGTCTCTTCTTTGATTCAATCGCACACTTAGTTCCCAAATAGTTAGCTGAAGCTTAATTAACATCACACACTTAGTGCATCTATAACAAACCGATCTTAAGTCGATATCGCACACATAGTACCAACCATAAAGCCGAAGCTTATATTACTTTGCACATATAGTGCTAATCATCTCGGTCACATTTCTGAATACGCACACTTAGTGCCACATAACTCAAGCCCTCACATAGCATTCACATTTTAATAATATCATACCATTCATTTCATACATTAAACATAGCTAAATACAAGTATTATGTTCAAACTTACCTCGGACGTCGAAATACCGAAATGGTCGATTAATTGAGCACTTTGTCTTTGCTTCGATCTCGATCTGAACCTCTCCTTTCTTGGTCTATACACATTCAAATTTAATCCATTCAATCACAGATTCATTCAATTTATTCCACACACACACACGCACACATACACACACACATATTTAGGGCATTTTACAAAATAGCCCTCACATTTTCACATTCTGACACTTTAGTCCTTAATTCATAAAATCATCAAATTCACATAATTTCCTTTCACATAAGCCTAGCCAAATTTCCCTTGTGTTCATACAAACTCAAACCTTTCATTTATTTAACATTTTAGTCCTTTAATTTACACTTTTCTCAATTTAACCCAAATTACTCAATTTCATAAAAAATCCAAATACAAACTATATTAACCCAAATTACTCAATTTCATCAAAAATCCAAATACAAACTATATTAACCCACCACCAAATTTTCATATTTCACTATCAACTAACACATAGCTCAAGCATTCATAAATGGCTCATCACAAAAACATCATCAATTCACAAAATTGAAACATGGGTTTTCTAGAGTACAAAGCAACGATTACAGAAACGTAGAAATTATCAAAAAACGAATAAAATCTAACCTTGAATTGAGCCAATTGCTGGCTGAAAATACCAAAACTTTAAACCCTTCTTCTTTCTTTAATATTCAGTGAAAGAGATGATAGAAAACGGCTTATTTCCAAGCTTTTATTTTATTTAACATGATATTATACCATTTTACTAATTTTCCTTTTTTAATTAATATTTCAAACATATAATCATCAAGGTCATAGTTGTCTATTTCCACCCACTATCTTAAAACTTAGTTTAATTGTCTCATAAGGCATCCCTATTATAAAGACAACCACAATTTAGCACTTAACAATCAACACACAACATTGTACACTTTACGCGATTAAGTCCTTTCTCTTAATTCGGCACATAGTCGATAAAATTACCACACAAAATTTTCACACAGGCTATATCACATATAATCAACACCAAAAATAACATTAAAATATTATTCCAACCTCAGATTTGTGGTCTCGAAACCACTATCTTAACTAGGGTCTAAGCTGGGCTGTTACAAGTGACATGTCATTAGAGGATATATTGAGTTGGCTTCGGGCCATGATATTAGCACTTCGGGTCTGAGTTATACTAATTTGGCTTCGAGCCATGAATATCGGTTGATTTGGCTTTGGGCCATGGTATAGGTACTTATTGAGCGAGGCTTTTGAGTATCCGATTTCTATTCCGAATGGTTCAACAGGTAAATGAATGATGTGGTTGAGAATGAGATTGGTACGAGATGGTGCAGGTATGTGCATAAATCATATTAGCTTTGAATTGAAGAAATGGTGAAGAAAGTATATAATTTTGTGAATGAGTAATTGAAAGGCTTGTTAGTTGATGTGAATTCATGTATTTATATCAATTGTTGAATTATGTTTTTATGATTATATCGAGTTTATTTCATATGAGCTTACTAAGCTATAAAGCTTACGTTGTTTATTTTTCTATGTTTTATAGTGATTTCAAGGTAGCTCAATTTCGGGGATTCGTCAGAGATCTCATCTCTACTATAACGACCCGAATTTGGGCCTTGTAGAATTGGGCTTATTGGGCCTTGACCAGGGGAGCGTTTAAAATTTTTGAGAACAAGAGAACGACACTATTGCAAGTTGGACCTATTAGGTGAGTGATTTTGGAAGGTTAGGGGGCTTTTATGAAGTCCCGAGATCAAACTTGGGCTTTATGAAAAGTTTGGTTGTAGGTGAATAAAACCCTGGGAGTTAGTAAGTAGGCTTTAAGAATAAAATATGGAGAAAAATGACACAAAATGAGTTGTGGTCTAGTGGCAAATGATGCCACATAAGAGACAAGGGAATGACGCCACAAGGAAGCAAGGGGTCCAAGGTTCAAGTCTTGGCGTTTGCATTTCATTTTGATTTCTTTTTTTAAAGGAACTTAGACTTTGGTCATAGACCTATATTTAGTTGCGCATGTTTTAAGACAACAATGAGCTAGTTGGTAAAGTGGCTAGCGACGTGTATTATGTTACAAGGGAGCCTGAGTTCCAATCCCATTGTAAGCAAAAAGGGGATATTTATTTTGCTAAGTTGGGACGACAAGTGTTTGAGATGGAATTAAACTCTGCTGAAGGTAGGATCCCACATCGAAAAGCTAGTATGAGGGAAGGTGAGAAGCTGGCTTTAAATAGAGCAATCTATGAGGAGAGTAAGGATACCTTGGTGGGTGTTTGGGCATAAGAGTGCTCGGAGCACAGCGATCACACAGCGATGGTAGCCACAATACCGTGCGAGCGCACGTGTGGGAGCTTCGACGCAAGAGTTGAGGCCATTGTGAGTGTTCTTGTGGGTGTAGGTTGTTTGGGCCACCATGGGTCGAAAGGGGCCAAGTGGGCCCAATAGGCCCGTGGGCCTATATGAATAAATTGTATGATTGTGTGGTAAATAGTGAATGGTCTATGTGAATCTCATATCTGTGGCTAGATTTGGGCTAAATGTGCCACACGAATGTGTGGGTCCATTTGGGCTGAGAATGGGCCCTAGGCCCATTCGTATCGTTATCTCTATTTAGAATACATTGGTTTATGGAATTATCGAAATACCCCTAAAGGGGTGAAAATGACTGTTATACCCTCGGATTGAAAACTTACCGAAATACCCGTAATTTGTAAAATTTCTGAAATACCCTTAGTTTGGAATATCACCGAAATACCATTGGTTTACAAAATTACTAGAATACCCTTGGTTTATAAAATTACCAAAATACCCTTAGTTTGGAAAATTACCGAAATACCCCTTGTTAGCAAAATTACCGAAATACCCCTAATTTGTGAAATTACCGAAATACCCTCGGATTACAAAATTTCTGAAATACCCTTGATTTGTAAAATTACTAAAATACCATCATATTGTAAAATTACTAAAATACCCCTGATTTGTGAAAGTACCGTAATACCCTCAGATTATAAAATTACCGAAATACTCCTGATTTTTTAAATTATCAAAATATCCTTGGTTTACAAAATTACTAGAATACCCTTGGTTTATAAAATTACCAAAATACCCTTAGTTTGGAAAATTATCGAAATACCCCCGATTAGCAAAATTACCGAAATACCCCTAATTTGTGAAATTACCGAAATACCCTCAGATTATAAAATTACCGAAATACCCTTGATTTGTAAAATTACTGAAATACCCTCATATTGTAAAATTACTAAAATACCCCTGATTTGTGAAAGTACCGAAATACCCTCAGATTACAAAATTACCGAAATACTCCTAATTTTTTAAATTACCGAAATACCCTCGGATTGCAAAATTATCGAAATACCCCTAATTTGTGAAATTACCGAAATACTCTCAGATTGTGAAATTATCGAAATACCCTTGATTTGTAAAATTACTGAAATACCTTCACATTGCAAAATTACTGAAATGCCCCTGATTTGTGAAAGTACCGAAATACCCTCAGATTACAAAATTACCGAAATACTCCTAATTTTTGAAATTACCAAAATACCTTCGGATTGCAAAATTATCGAAATACCCCTGATTTGTGAAATTACCGAAATACTCTCAGATTACAAAATTACTGAAATACCCCTTATTTATGAAATTACCGAAATACCCCTGTTTTATAGAATTATCAAAATACCCTAGTTTGCGAAATTACTAAAATACCCTCTATGGTAAAGTTATCGAAATACCCTCTATGGGTAAAGTTACCGAAATACCCTCGGTTTGCAAAATTATCAAATTACCCCTGTAGGATAGGACTACCGGAATACCTTATAGGGTAAAATGACTAATTTACCCTTATGGGTAAACGGTGTGACTTGTGCTATGATTTGACCAATTTGACTGTGATTGTATGACTATGTTTTAACCGACTTGACTGCGGCGTGTGTCTGATTTGCTATTAATATGTGTTGAAATGACTGTTACTAAGCATGGCCATTTTGCATACACGTGCAATGATTGAGCATGACATACACGACATGTTGCATAGGTTTGGTTGATGATTGGAGGAAGTGTAGCCTGGTGGCTCTGCCACATACTGTGGTTATGCCACATATATTATTTTGGTGGCTCAGCCACATATACCATTATTAGTAGCAAGGCTGCATTATTGGAAAGATTGGCTCTGTGCCATCTTGATTATGGCTTTGTGCCAATCGTATTTACCCGTGGCTATGTGCCTAACAAATATCGATGACTCTGTGTCAATCATATTTAACCAAGGCTGTGTGCCGATTATATTACCATCGCTGATGGCTAAATTCCAAGCATAAAACAGTTAATGATGGCTCTGTGCCAATTATAATACTGCTATTAAAGGTTTAAGAGCCGTACATATACCGTGATTAGCAGCTTGTCTACAATATTGGTATGATTGGCGGGGTGGGTTGACTTGATCCCCACAGGTCACGATTAGTTGGTACGAGCGTGTGATTGGTTGGATTGGGTTGGGCTGCATTTCATTAGTGCATTACCATGATTATAGAGCTTAGGCCCAGATTGATACTATAAGGGCTCAGGCCCAGTTAGTGACTGCTTAGGGGATTACGCACTGAGTTCTCGTAACTCACCCCCTTTCTCTTAACCCTACAGGTAATCCACAGCGCTAGAAGATTTAGAGCTGCGGAGGACTCGGTGGTGGCCATACATTGAGTTACTTTTCAGAAAAATTAGTACATTCGATTTTTCTTTATTTAATGATTATTTAATTTGGGGTTAATACTATGTAATAAGGCCATTGGATTTTATTTTCCTTTTCAACTTTCATTTCAGCTATTTTTAAATTATTAATGATTAAACTCTGAGTTTTCTTAAGATGACAGTAACCGTTTTCTTCAAAATATCACGTTTCCACAAATTTCTTAATTGAACTTTAGTAATAAACAAAGTTTTTCGAAAATAATAATAACATTTTTTACAAGAAAATAATTATAGCAAATCTGAATTTCACAAACAACAAAGTTTGGAGTTTCAAAAAGAATCCGAAATTTTTAACGAACGTGTAGCTTTTCAACTACCTTTTGATGTGACATGCTAGATCCAGCCATAACGTATAGGGCGGGCTTAGGGTGTAACATTTTATGGTATCAAAGCCCGGTTGCAAAACTCGGCTGTGGAATAGGTTTAAAAAAAATTTCAAATTCGTTTAAACTGTGGTTTAGAAAAAGTGATAGTGTTATTGGAAGTATGGCATACAGAGTCTTCGACACCAAATTCGTAAGTTTCCTGACACTATACTTCTTTATATGCTGAAATGACTGTATATTTTGTATTTATTCTGTGTGAATTTTGTTTGGATGTGATGTTTGAGTATAGAAATTGTATGCATCTGTGATAAATATCTGTTTGTCTCTCTGGTTAGATGGTTGATTGTGTGTAAAAGGTTTCAAGATTAAGTTAGAAGTGTTGCAGTGTTATTGGGATGAGGGTGCGCAGCGGAAGCGTAGTGGGGTAACCTATGTTGTGCAGCTATTATATAGTTGGAAATTTCGAGCACAAAATTTCTTTAAGGGGGTAGATTTGTAACGACCCAAATTTGGGCCTAGTAGAATTGGGCTTATTGGGCCTTGACCAGGGGAGCGTTTAAAATTTTTGAGAACAAGAGAACGACACTATTGGAAGTTCGACCTATTAGGCAAGTGATTTTGGAAGGTTAGGGGTCTTCTATGAAGTCTCGGGATCAAACTTGGGCTTTAGGAAAATTTTGGTTTTAGGTGAATAAAACCCTGGGAGTTAGTAAGTATGCTTTAAGAATAAAATGTAGAGAAAAATGACAGAAAATGAGTTGTGGTCTAGTGGCAAATGACGCCACATAAGGGACAAGGGAATGGCTCCACAAGGAAGCAATGGCTCCAAGGTTCAAGTCTTGGCGTTTGCATTTCATTTTGATTTCTTTTTTTAAATGAACTTAGACTTTGGCCATAGACTTATATTTAGTTGTGCGTGTTTTAAGACAACAAGGAGCTAGTTGGTAAAGTAGCTAGCGGTGTGGATTATGTTCCAAGAGAGCTTGAATTCGAATCCCATTGCAAGCAAAAAGGGGATATTTATTTTGCTAAGTTGGGGCAGCAAGTGTTTGAGATGGAATTAAAGTCTGCTGAAGGTAGGATCCCACATCGGAAAGCTAGTATGAGGGAAAGTGAGAAGCTGACTTTAAATAGAGAAATCTATGAGGAGAGTAAAGATACCATGGTGGGAGTTTGGGCATAGGAGTGCTCGGAGCGCGGATTAGCAGTTTTAGATTCCTATCAGGTGTGTATTTCGCACTACTCTTGTTGTAGAGTGGCAAATGCCGAAATGCCAATCACACGGCGATGGTAGCAACAAGAGCGTACGAGCGCACGTGTGGTAGCTTCGACGCGATAGTTGAGGCCATCATGAGTGTTCTTGTGGGTTTAGGCTGTTTGGGCCACCATGGGTCGAAAGGGGCCAAGTGGGCCCAATGATTTGTAAAATTACCGAAGTATCATTAGTTTGGAAAATCACCAAAATACCCTTGGTTTACAAAATTACTGAAATACCCTTCGTTTATAAAATTACCGAAATACCCCTAATTTGTAAAATTATCAAAATACCCTTAGATTGCAAAATTATCAAAATACCCCTGATTTGTGAAATTACCGAAATACCCTCATATTGCAAAATTATCGAAATACCCCTAATTTATGAAATTATCGAAATACCCTCGGATTGCAAGATAACTGAAATACCCCTGATTTGTGAAATTACTGAAATACCCCTAGTTTACAGAATCATCAAAATACCCTAGTTCGTGAAATTACTAAAATACCCTCTATGGGTAAAGTTACCGAAATACCCCCGATTTGCAAAATTATCGAATTACCCCTGTAGGGTTGGATTACCGAAATACCCTTAAAGGGTAAAAGACTAATTTGCCCTTGTGGGTAAACGACTGAATTTTGTTATGATTTGACCAATTTGACTGTGATTGTATGACTGTGTTTTAACCAACTTGACTATGGGCGTGTGTCTGATTTGCTGTTAATATGTGTTAAAATGACTGTTACTAAGCATGGCCATTTTGCATACACGTGTTATGATTGAGCAGGACATACATGACATGTTGCATGGGTTCAGTTGATGATTGGAGGAAGTGTAGCATGGAAGCTCTGCCACATACTGTTTTAGTGGTTATGCCACATATATTATTTTGGTGGCCCAGCCACATATACCGTTATTAGCAATAAGGCTGCATTATTGGAGAGCTTGGCTCTATGCCATCTTGATTATAGCTTTGTGCCAATCGTATTTACCCGTGCTATGTGCCTAACAGATATCGATGACTCTGTGCCAATCATATTTACCCAAGGCTGTGTGCCGAGAATTGTCCGAGAAAGAAATTTTAGAGTGCAAGAACGAGCAATACGACTACGAGAAGGAGACCCCTGAGAAATGCGGGGAATATGTCTAGTGGAAAAGGTGTGACTAGAGATTCAGCTGTGAGATCTGAGGCTAAAGTTCTAGCCAGAGCTAGTGCCATTTGCGCTCGTCGTCACCCGTTTTTATCACCGATACATTCTCTCTTTATGACAGTGATATAGTTGTTTTGATAGATCTTGAATCGACTCATTCTATATCTGTATGAATTTAGTGTTTAGTAAGAATTTTCCTGTTGAATCTACTGAGTTTGTGATTAATGTATTGAACCCCTTAAGCAAGTATGTTCTAGTTGATAGAGTATGCAAGAACTATCCTTTAAAGACTTGAGGTTATTGTTTTCCAGCTGATTTGACGCTTTTACCATTTGATGAGTTCAATGTGATTCTGGGAATGGATTGGTTGACTCTGCAAGATGCTGTTGTGAATTGTAGACGAAAGACTATTGAATTTAAATGTCAGAATAATGAAATTCTTCGAATTGAATCCGATGAAGCGAGTGGATTGCCTATAGTGATTTTGTCGATGTCGGCTCAGAGTTGTGAAGCTTATCTTGCTTATATATTAGAGACAAAAGTGTTTGAATCGAAGATTGAATTAGTACCGATAGTATGTGAGCTTTCGGATGTGTTCCAGAAGATTTACCTAAATTACCATCGATCAGAGAGGTTGAATTTTCTATTGAATTGGTACCGGGGACTTCATCGATATTGATAGCTCCATACAGAATGGATCTGACAAAATTGAAAGAGTTGAAATCTCAGTTGCAAGAGTTAACAGATAGAGGTTTTGCACGACCTAGTTTTTCGCCATGGGGTGCGCCAGTGTTGTTCGTAAAGAAGAAAGATGGGTCAATAAGAATGTGTATTGATTATCGACAGCTCAACAAGGTTACAATAAAGAACAAGTATCCATTTTCGAGAATCGATGATTTATTTGATTAGTTGACAGGCGCAACAGAGTTTTCAAAGATTAATTTGCGGTTTTGTTATTATCAGTTGCGAGTTAAAGATTCAGATGTGATTTTCAGAACGAGGTATGAACATTATGAATTCCTTGTTATGCCTTTTGGATTGACTAATGCTCCTGTAGTCTTTATGGATTTGATGAACCGGATATTTAGACCATATTTAGACAGATTCATTATTGTGTTCATTGACAACATTCTGATCTATTCACGAGATGTATCTAAGCATGCTGAACATGTAACACCCCTATCCCATGTCCGTCGTCGGATTAAGGTTAGGAGCATTACTGGACAAATAAGAAATATTCATATACAAAAATCATACATTCAATCATTCACAGGCATAGTGTCCCTTAAAACGGTCATCGAGGCCCTAAGCATGCTTATAAACCTAGTCAGGACTAAACTGAAACACATACGAAATTCCATGAAAATTTTAAACTTTTCTAAATACAGGGGAGACATGCTCGTGGGAGGAGATCGTGTGCCCTCCACAGCCTCTAGACACCCCCGTATGTCCCTTCGTGTCTATATACTAACTTCCCCACCACGGCCACCAAGCACGCCCGTGTACTTTGGCCGTGTACTTTTATGTTAGTTACTGACTTGCACACCAAGGCCAGATGACACGCCCGTGTCGAGGCCGTGTGAATTTAGGCTGTATTCTACCAATTTACCCACGATCTAAGGCACGCCCGTGTGCCACAACCGTGTGACATTATAGGCCATTTACAAGGCCAAAATGCAAACCAAATGGTTCATACCTATAAGCATCATTTACCAACACATATCAAGCATATATGGCAACCAAAAACATACAAATAGCCATCCAAATCATGCACATTTGATTACTAAGATAATCACAACTATACATTAAATTTTCATTCAATATATACATTCAAAACCAATTCTAAACATACCAATTTGCATAACTAAAACTCAATTATGCCTATGCACCATTTGTCTATATACTTACCATCTCATAACCATTCCATATATCAACTAATCATATTATAACAATTTCACATATCATCTAAGCATGATACCAAAACTTAACTAGCCAAATCACATGGCTAAGTTCACTTTACAAATCATCACAAGAACTAGCCTATACATGCCATATCTAGCTATATATATATCCAAGGTGTACCAAAATGATATTAGTAGTGTAATGACGATCCGTGACGGTCCTGAGCCTTCAGTAGCTTTGACGACCTATAAAACAGATTAAACACACACAGAGTAAGCTTTACAAAGCTTAAAATACAAACAAAGTTATTATTTAAGCATTCAAGATATATAATCACTATGAAATCACTAACAGCTCAATTGCATAGCCATAACTTTTCTTGGCACATTTATTTAACCATCTATCATACAAACTTGCATATCATTATATACTTATTAGATCATAACTGATCCATTCTTGTATCACATTTACATATGGCTCTGTAACATCCTAAATTGGGGCCTTAGCATTTTATCTGATTGGATATAGATAGTATGGTTGTCATGCTAGTTTAGGGTATTTTAGGGTCCAGGCATGAGCTAGGGGTAGGCCAGGGCCCTATCAAAATTTGTTTTTGGGCACTTGGAAGGGGAGCTCAAAGGGATAGGTGTTAACGGTGGTTGGTGGTGTGTTTTGACACAAGAAGTGCCTTGGTAAAGTGGTAAGGGGGTGCCACTTAAGGCACAAGGGAGTGATGCCTCAGGGAAGCTGATAGGGACTTGGTTCGAGCTGCAGGAATCCCCTTTTGTGCATTTCTTTTTGACGCCAGGACAGGGGAGAGTTGCATTCATTTGGACTCTGATGGATGAGGGTGGAAGGAGTCAACAGATTTGGATGGATGGAAGAGAGAAAATTTAGGTGTTTAAAATATTCAAACAGGTTTGAATGAGTGGACAGGAGAAATTTGTGGAGAGAAGATAGGGACGGACATGGGAGCTTAGTGTTGGCTGAATTTTGGACTTTGTATAGGAAGGGGGAATCGGTTTTTGGTGTGGCTAGCTGTGCTGAAACTTACATGGGTCATAGGGTCTTGGTGTGTCATTTCTTTTGTGCTAATTCCAGGATCTGAGAGGTGAGGGTACCGAAATTGTGTTGGCTTATGAGTAATATTTTCGGCATTAAGGTGGGTTTCACTTTTCATGCGAGTATTCTTTTTCTCTCAATCCCTCTTTTGTCGAAAAGCAGCTAAGCTCTTCTCCTCTTTTGACCATACCTGAAACTAAGAGACCCTTTGGGGTACAATTCTTTCTTTCACATCTCTTTCACTCTCAAAGCCAAAACCCCTATTGGTTATTCTTTTCTCTTCTTCTTTTTGTGATAGTCGAATCCCTTCTACCCCTTTTTTTCCATCTTTTTCCCAAAGCCGAATCACCACTTCTCCCTCTCTTCCATCTTGTTTATTCTTCTTGAAACACCTTACTAACCGAAACCCTTTGATTCTCATTACCTTGGTTTAATCTTCTTTCATTCATTAAAGCCGAAGATCACACTTTCTTTTGATCTTAGCCAAAATCTCTTAGATCTCAGAATCATTCTATGCGCTTCTTTTTCCCAAATACTTTATCATAGCCGAATCTCAACCCATATTCTAGTAAGATCTTATCAATTCTCTTCTTTCTTTCTTTTTTTATTTTTCTCTCTTGGCCGGATCTTTCCTAAAAATTCTGTTGAGTTGTTTCTTTTTCTTCTCTTGGAAGCTGAATCTCCCTTGCTGTAATTGCTTGTGCCGAATCTTGAATAAAGCCAAATTTATGTGGATGATGGTAATATGTTCGGCAGAAAGGCCACTTCCTTACCTCATTCTCTTTTGCCGAATCTCATTCGGTACTTGGGTAGGTGCGATCAACGTGTTAGGCCAAACCTACTAACTCCAGGATATAAACGATCTAGTTAGGAACTCCCTTCTTAGTGGTTTTATTAATCGATCTATTGGTTATCTGTTGTTTTAACCTAGTGGGGTGGAAATCCCAAAATCACATCTGTCGTACTGAGTTTTGACGAAGCTTTTAATGGATGCAAGAAATATACAAGGAAGAGACGGAAGTCAAACTTCGGGTTCGATTCCTAAGTTTAAAAGCGACGGCAAAGGTCGGTGGTTCGGGATTGACCATCGGGTTATGGGTGGCATTTGAGCGAGTAGTAGGCAGATAGCAGTGGTGTCAGTTAGTGATAGCCTCGACGTAGAGAGCGTTGTATTACGAGTAATCAAGTGTGTAACTTTTACACACTTCAGATGTTAATATGCTATTATTTTGTGTGTTGTCAAAAGCTGAAATAACTGTGGAAATCAATAAGTTACCCTTGTGAGTAAAAGGGAGGACTCCAGGTAAGTCCATTTTGGTGGCTAACGTTAATTGCCTATATTACATCTGCATATGCCATGTTATATCTATTTTAAATGTTAAGCATGACCATATTTTGTTGGAAAGTATGATCACGGAAAATAGGTATGATGAGAGGAGGGGGAAGGTATGAATATCAGACTGTCACCAGTAGTTAGATACCACACGTGGGTTGGCCCCACATACTAATAATTTGTGACTAAGTCTCAGTGGTTTGGAACCACCAACGGTTAGGTAACACATATGATTATATTTGTGACTCGTCCTGGTGATTTGGTACCACAGTGGGTTAGCCTAAATATCGATATATGGGATCATCACCAGTGGTTAGGTACAACAAGTGGGTTGGTCCCACACTCGATTATTGTGACTTCGGTCACCAGTGGTTAGGTACCACCCGTGGCTAGGTGCCACAAGTGGTAGATTCAGGAGACTCGGATGGATAGGTTGGATGGGTTGCATGACATACATATATGCATATGAAACTGTGTAAGTGCTTAACATCTTTGAATGAGGATTATACACTGAGTCTCGATTACTCACCCCTTCCGTTACATTTTGCAGATAATTCCTAGATCGCTGATACGTAGCCGAGAGGGACTCGAAGTGGCCATGCTCAATAGTTTATTTTTTTATGATGGTTATTTTCGGATTTACTTTACTTTAAGTTTGGTTTCTGATTTTGTAATAAGGCCACTAGATTTTACTTTGGGTTCATTCATCTGTTTAAATTTTCCTTAGGTTTTTGTTTAAACATTAAAGCGTGCCTAAAGAAAAACTATAAATGGACGTTTTTCCAAACTTAACTGAATTTCGGGATTTCCAAAATTTTACCATCGGGTAAAAAGCAAACAGGTAATGACAACAAGACAACACTATTTTCTTGAAAACTAAGTTTCAAAATGCTTTCAACAAGTTCAATCAGTACAAACTCGATTCTTTTATGAATACAAAGGTTTTCTTTCCAATTCGAGACAACAAATCGATTTTCAAAATGTTTTCTTCCCTGTGACATGTCAGATTCGGTCGTAGTGTTTTGACCGGGTTTGGGGTGTTACAATTGTGGTGTCAAAGCCTGGTTCAAAAGGTCGGCTGTAAGCATTAGGCCCAAATTGTTTTCAAAAAGGGATTTGCAAAATTGTTTGATTGAGAAACATGTTTTGGGAAGCATGGCACCTAAGTCTCTGGCACCGATCTGCGACGGTAAGTCTCCTAACTGCTGATTATATGGTTTAAATGTTTGTGATATGAATGCTAGTAGTAGGAACTTATACTTTAGAGACTGAAGCCTGTAGGACTGTGTGAGCTTATGAGAACAAATACTCTAATAAATAGTTCATAAGACTGTGCCGTAATAAACAGTGGAAGAAAGCTAACTCATAAAATTCTTAAAATTAGAATAACTCGTGAACGTCAGTCATGAGCACTCGAGGACGCCGGTGTAATGTGCGTGGTCGTGGTAGGGGTAAGATTACTGTGTCGAAACCAGTAAGGTCTGGCCATGGGTCAGAGAATGAGGTGCCGCCGCCGCCAGCTGCGGGCGCTGAGTTTCAGGATCAAACGGGAGGTGATGACACGGTGTCTCAAGTGATGCTGCAGGTCCTGGAGAGAGTTGCTGAAGCAGGCGTGGGTACGGGGGCTCGAAAATCTATGTCTGAACGACACCAGGCTAATGGAGCAGAAGTATTTAGGGGTGTTTTTGGTGTAGCTCCCAACACAACTGAATACTGGTTAGAGGCGACTGAGCGCATAATGGATGATCTGGACTTCACAACTGAGGAGAAGTTGAAAGGGATAGTGTCTCTTCTTCGGGATGAGTCCTATCACTGGTGGCTCACGGTCAGGGAAGGTGCGATGGCCAATGATATCACCTGGGATTTCTTTAAGGTGGCTTATCAGAGGAAATACGTCGGGTCTAGTTATATAGACGCGCAGCGTAAGGCATTTTTGAATTTGGTTTAGAGGAGTATGTCAGTGTCTGAATATGAGGCGGAATTCTTACGGTTAAGCCGTTATGCTCGGGGTATCATGGCTACGAAACATGAGCGCTGTGGGGTTTGAGGGAGGGCTGCTAAGGGGATGAGTCATGGTATTGATTGCTCCACAGCGAGAGAGGGAGTTTGCTGTCCTCGTGGAGAAGGCCAAGATAGCTGAGGAGGTGAAGCAGAATCAGGACAAAAATTGGAATAAGAGGAGTTCTGGGCCAGCAGGGTCTGCTGGGATTTCTCAGAAAAGGGCTAGATTTGAAGGGACGAATCAAGCTGCAAAGCTTGCTGCTGCTACTCAATGGCCACCACGGTGTGCTTGATGTGGGAAGTCTCATTCGGGGGAGTGTTGGATAGGTAGCAAAGGGTGTTTCGAGTGTGGGTCGATGGATCACTGGATAAGGGATTGTCCACGAAGGCCAGCTAGGACTCAGTCTGTGGGTCAAGGACATACACCATTCAGGAGAGATGGTCAGCAACCGCAGAGGGGTTGAGGTTCAACCAAGGGTGGTAACGGTAATGGATGGGGCCGAAGAGTACCGGGTAGAGGTGCTGGAAATACTGATGCAAGGCAGCCTGGGTTGGTCTATGCCGCGAGACGTCGAGAAGAGGATGACGCACCGGACGTCATAACCGGTACGTTCTTAATTTTTGGGTTGCACTATATTGCTTTGATTGATGTTGGTTCTACACACTCTTATGTTGCTAGTAGCATAACGGGAACTTTGAACTTAGCCTATGAGAGTTCTTCTAGGGAGATGACTGTAATTAACCCTCTAGGACACTTTGTGGTAGTAAACAAACTGTATAAGGATGTACCCCTAGAACTTCAAGGGGTAGTGTTTCTGGCTGATCTGATGGAACTGCCATTTGCGGAGTTCGATTTGATCTTGGGTATGGATTGGTTAGTAAAGTATCAAGCAAGTTTGGACTGTGCAGCCAAGCGCATGGTGCTGAGAGCTGCCGAGGGTGAAGAGGTGATGATGATAGGAGAGAGGAGGAACTACCTATCTAATGTGGTATCCATTTTGAAGGTCGAGAAAATGGTGAGGAAAGGATGTAAGGTGTTTCTGGCTTATGTTTGTGCCTTGGAGGCTAAGGAATCAACTGTGGGGGTTGTCCGAACAGTAAAAGAGTTTTCTGATGTTTTCCTAGAAGAGCTTCCGGGTTTGCCTCCGGATCGCGAGGTTGAGTTTGGTATTGACCTTCTACTTGGAACCGCGCCAGTGTCTATTGCCCCATATAGAATGGCGCCGAAGGAGTTAGTGGAGTTGAAAGCCCAGATTCAGGAGTTGTTAGATCAGGGTTTTATTCGGCCGAGTGTATCTCCTTGGGGAGCACCCGTGCTTTTTGTTAAGAAGAAGGACGGATCGATGCGAATGTGTATAGATTACCGTCAGCTGAATAAGTTGACGATTAAGAATAAGTATCTGTTGCCAAGGATAGATGACCTGTTCGATCAACTTAAAGGAGCTTCAGTCTTCTCTAAGATAGATCTGAGGTCGGGGTATCACCAACTTAAGGTTAAGGAGGTGGATATTCATAAGACGGCGTTCCGTACTCGTTACGGTCATTATGAATTTCTGGTGATGCCATTTGGGTTGACCAACGCACCAGCAGCATTTATGGATATGATGAATCAGATTTTTCAACCGTATTTGGATCGGTTCGTCGTAGTATTTATAGATGATATTCTGCTGTACTCGAAGTCTAAGGAGGAGCATGATGCACATCTTTGTGTGGTTTTGCAAATTCTAAGGGAGAAGAAGTTATTCGTAAAGTTTAGTAAGTGCGATTCTGGCTAAGGGAAGTTACCTTTTTGGGTCATGTGGTGTCAGCAGAGGGGATTAGAGTGGACCCTCGGAAGATTGAAGCTGTACTGGACTGGAAGCCACCTAAGTCTGTGGCGGAGATTTAGAGTTTTCTGGGTTTAGCAGGGTATTACATAAGGTTTGTGGAAGGGTTTTCTTTGATTGCAGTACCATTAACCAAGTTGCTAAGGAAAGGGGTTCCGTTTGTATGGTCAGACAAACAACAAGAAAGTTTTGAGAAGTTAAAGAGGATTCTAACAGAAGCTCCGTTGTTGATTCAGCCTGAAGCAGGGAAAGAGTTTACAGTCTACTGTGATGCGTCGCATACTAGATTGGGATGTGTGCTGATGCAAGAGGGGAAAGTAGTGGCGTATGCTTCTCGACAACTGAGACCTCACTAGGTGAATTACCCGCGCATGATCTGGAGTTGGCTGCAGTGATTTTTGCCCTAAAAATTTGGAGACATTACTTGTATGGGGAGAAGTCTATCGTGTACACAGATCATAAGAGTTTGAAATATCTTCTCACTCAGAAAGAATTGAATTTAAGGCAGCGGAGGTGAATCGAGTTGTTGAAGGATTATGACTGCTTGATTGAGTACCATCCGGGTAAGGATAACATGGTGGCTAATGCATTGAGTCACAACGTGGTAGCAGACTTGAGAGCAATGTTTGCCCACCTTAGTCTGTATGATAACGGAAGTCTGATAGCGGAACTGCAAGTGAAGCCGACATGGGTGAACCAGGTTAAGGAAGGACAGCTAGTAGATGAAGTCTTAGGTGCTCGAGTGTTACAAGTGCAGAATGGTGGACTAGAAGGGTATAGCTTGAATAGCGATGGAGTGTTATGTTTCCAGGGGAAAGTCTGCATGCCTAAAGATGTAGAGTTAAGGCAAAAGATTCCCCAGGAGGCACATAGCAGTCCATACACTATGCATCCTGGAGGAAGTAAGATGTATCGGGATTTGCGGGAGCAGTTTTGGTGGCCGGGTCTTAAGCGAGAGGTAACTAAATTTGTGGGCAAGTGTTTGACGGGATTGTTGCAACCGGTGAAGATTCTGCAGTGGAAATGGGAAAGGATTACAAGGGATTTTGTCAGTGGGCTACCCCTTACACCTACTAAGAAGGATTCGATTTGGGTAATTGTTGACCGCCTGACAAAGTCTGCTCATTTCATACCTGTGCGTGTGGATTACTCTCTTCAGAAGTTAGCTAGGTTATATATAGCGGAGATTGTAAGGTTGCATAGGGTGCCAGTGTCGATTATTTCGGACAAAGACCCTAGATTTACGTCAAGATTCTGGAAGGTGTTACATCAGGCATTGGGTACAAGGTTGGATTTTAGTACGGCATTTCATCCATAGTCAGATGGGCAGTCAGAAAGGGTAATTTAGATTTTAGAAGATGTTTTGGACTTCAGAGGTAGTTGGGAAGAATTTCTACCGTTGGCAGAGTTCGCGTATAACAATAGTTACCAGGCAAGTATCCAGATGGCACCGTATAAAGTGTTATATGGGCGGAAGTGTCGTACCCCTACGTGTTGGTCAGAGTTGGGTGAGCGTCAACTGTTGGGTCTGGAGTTGGTGGCTAAAACGGAAGATGAGGTTAAGCTAATTCGAGCTCGTCTGAAGGAAGCTTCGGACAGGCAGAAGTCCTATGCCGATCTTAAGCGGAAGAATGTAGAATTTGCAGTGGGTGACAAGGTCTTCTTAAAGGTGTCACCGTGGAAGGAAGTGCTAAGATTTGGACGGAAGGGCAAGTTGAGCCCTAGGTTTATTGGGCCTTATCAGGTGTTGAAACGTATGGGACCAGTAGCTTATCAGCTCAAGTTACCAGCAGAATTGAGTCAGATACATAACGTGTTTCATGTTTCGATGCTTAGACGCTATCGTTCAGAACCGTATCATGTTTTGCCGGTAGAAGAAATTGAAGTAAGCCCAGACTTATCTTTTGAGGAGGAACCAGTGTAGATCTTGGATCGAGATGTCAAAGTTTTGCGTAGGAAATCAGTTCCTTTGGTGAAGGTGCTGTGGCGAAATCATGGTTCAGAGGAGGATGTGATACGACAACAATACCCTCAACTCTTTTAACCAGGTAATTTCGAGGCTGAAATTATTTTTAAGGGGGGTAGAACAGTAACATCCTAAATTGGGGCCTTTGCATTTTATCTGATTGCATATAGATAGTATGGTTGTCATGCTAGTTTAGGGTATTTTAGGGTCTAGGCATGAGCTAGGGGTAGGCCAGGGCCCTATCAAAATTTGTTTTTGGGCACTTAGAAGGGGTAGCTGAAAGGGATAGGTGTTAAGGGTGGTTGGTGGTGTGTTTTGACACAAGAAGTGCCTTGGTAAAGTGGCAATGAGGCGCCACTTAAGGCAAAAGGGAGTGACGCCTCAGAGAAGCTGATAGGGACGTGGTTCGAGCTACGATAATCCCCTTTTGTGCATTTCTTTTTGAAACCAAGACAAGGGAGAGTTGCAATCGGTTTGGACTCTGATGGATGAGGGTGGAAGGAGTCAACAGATTTGGATGGATGGAAGAGAGAAAATTTAGGTTGTTAAAATATTAAAACAGGTTTGAATGAGTGGACAGGAGAAATTTGTGGAGAGAAGATAGGGATGGACATGGGAGCCCAGTGTTGGCCGAATTTTGGACTTTGTATAGGAAGGGGGAATTGGTTCTTGGTGTAGCTAGCTGTGCTAAAACTTACATGGGTCATAGGGTCTTGGTGTGTCATTACTTTTGTGCTAATTCCGGGATCTGAGAGGTGAGGATGCCGAAATTGTGTTGGCTTATGAGTAATATTTTCGGCAGTTAGGTGGGTTTCACTTTTCATGCGAGTATTCTTTTTCTCTCAATCCCTCTTTTGTCGAAAAGCACCTAAGCTCTTCTCCTCTTTTCTCCTCTTTTGACCATAGCCGAAACTAGGAGACCCTTTGGGGTACAATTCTTTCTTTCACTTCTCTTTCACTCTCAAAGCCAAAACCTCTATTGGTTATTCTTTTCTTTTCTTCTTTTTGTGATAGTCGAATCCCTTCTACCCTTTTTCTCCATCTTTTTACCAAAGTCGAATCACCACTTCTCCCTCTATTCCATCTTGTTTATTCTTCTTGAAACACCTTGCTAGCCGAAACCCTTTGATTCTCTTTACTTTGATTTAATCTTCTTTCATTCACTAAAATCTGAAGA
Source organism: Gossypium bickii (assembly GCA_025503065.1). NCBI lineage: Eukaryota > Viridiplantae > Streptophyta > Magnoliopsida > Malvales > Malvaceae > Gossypium > Gossypium bickii. The sequence goes on from CP106712.1 coordinate 32,351,449, forward strand.
TCACAGCCGAAATATCTTTGATCTCAGAATCATTCTATGCGCTTCTTTTTCCCAAATACTTCATCATAGCCGAATCTCAACCCATATTCTAGTAAGATCTTATCGATTCTCTTCTTTCTTTTCTTTGTTTTTCTCTCTTGGCCAGATCTTTCCTGAAAATTCTGTTGAGTTTTTTCTTTTTCTTCTCTTGGAAGCCTAATCTCCCTTGCTGTGATAGCTTGTGCCGAATCTTGAAGAAAGCCGAAGGTATGTGGATGATGTTAATATGTTCGACCGAAAGCCACTTCCTTACCCCATTCTCTTTTGCCAAATCTCATCAGGTACTTGGGTAGGTGCGATCAACGTGTTAGGCCAAACCTGCTAACTCCGGGCTCTAAATGATCTAGGTAGGAACTCCCTTCTTAGTGGTTTTATTAATCGATCTATTTGTTATCTATTGTTTTAACCTAGTGGGGTGGAAATCCCGAAATCACACCTGTCATAGTGTGTTTTGACGAAGCTTTTAATGGATTCAAGAAATATACAAGGAGGAGAGGGAAGTCAACCTTCGGGTTCGATTCCTAAGTTTAAGAAACGGGCAGTGTCAGTGGTTCGGGATTGACCATCGGGTTATGGGCTGGCATTTGAGCAGAGTAGTAGGCAGATAGCAGTGGTGTCAGTTAGTGATAGCCTCGACGTAGAGAGCGTTGTATTACGAGTAATCAAGTGTGTAACTTTTACACACTTCAGATGTTAATATGCTATTATTTTGTGTGTTGTCAAAAGCCGAAATAAATGTTGAAATCAATAAGTTACCCTTGTGGGTAAAAGCAAGGACTCAGGGTAAGTCCATTTTGGTGGCTAACGTTAATTGCCTATATTACATCTGCATATGCCATGTTATATCTATTTTAAATGTTAAGCATGACCATATTTTGTTGGAAAGCATGATCACGGAAAATGGGTTGGCCCCACATACTAATAATTTGTGACTAAGTCTCAGTGGTTTGGAACCACCAATGGTTAGGTACCACATATGATTATATTTGTGACTCGTCCAAGTGGTTTGGTGCCACAGTAGGTTGGCCCCACATATCGATATACGAGATCATCACCAGTGGTTAGGTACCACAAGTGGGTTGGCCCCACACTCGATTATTGTGACTTCGGTCACCAGTGGTTAGGTACCACCGGTGGCTAGGTGCCATAAGGGGTAGATTCAGAAGACTCTAATGGATAGGTTGGATGGGTTGCATGACATACATATTTGCATATGAAACTGTGTAAGAGCTTAACATCTTTGGATGGGGATTATACACTGAGTCTCGGTGACTCACCCCTTCCGTTACATTTTGCAGATAATTCCTAGATCGTGGATACGGAGCCAGGAGGGACTCGAGGTGGCCATGCTCAATAGTTTGTGTTTTTTTATGATGGTTATTTTCAGATTTACTTTGCTTTAAGTTTGGTTTCCGGTTTTGTAATAAGGCCACTAGATTTTACTTTGGGATCATTCATCTGCTTAAATTTTCCTTAGATTTTTGTTTAAACATTAAAGCGTGCCTAAAGAAAAACTATAAATGGACGTTTTTCCAAACTTAACTGAATTTTGGGATTCCCAAAATTTTACTATCGGGTAAATAGCAAACAGGTAATGACAACAAGACAACACTATTTTCTTTAAAACTAAGTTTCAAAATGCTTTCAACAAGTTCAATCAGTACAAACTCGATTCTTTTATGAATACAAAGGTTTTCTTTCCAACTCGAGACAACAAATTGGTTTTCAAAACGTTTTCTTCCATGTGACATGTCAGATTCGGTCATAGCGTTTTGACCGGGTTTGGGGTGTTACAAGCTCATTCATACATATTTTCACATTTTATCTCATCATTTCAATGCACATATTTATCGTAGTTAGACCATATAGACACTTACCTTTCATTCACACATAGTGTATCTTTTAAACGCACCTGAAAAAATACAATTCACATAATTGTTTGTTTCTCGGATTTACCTGTTGAACCATTTGAATTCTAATAGAATACTCAGAAAACTCAGAATAGTCGTACAATGCCAACGTCCCAAACGTGGTCTTACATGTAGTCAGATGTTGATGCCACTGTCCCAGACAGGGTCTTACACGTAATCGGATCTTGATGCCACTATAACCAAAGTAACTAAATTCAACTCCACATGTTCGGTAACAAACATATACATATATTCCACATGACTCGAGGAAAATACAAATTATCCCATATAACCATATATATATATATAGATATACATACATGAACACCTTTAAACAACTCTCATGCTATCAAGTAAAGAACATTCACATAACATAATTTATCCACATTTTCCATCAACCTAATGTACAGCACATTTGTTTCATCGTTTTTTTTGCTCAATGACGGCACATATAACATATAAGTATGAAAATACATACCTTGCGATCGAATTAACAAAATTCGTTTGCATAAGCTTAGGCTTACTCGATTTGTTCCATGACTTAATCATTTCGTAGTCTAAACTCAGAATAGTAAATCACCGGTATAAAAGCTGCTAGGCGTCAGCCTGAATCACACATAGGCACTAGGCCTGCTAGACCCGAGGTCTGAAATTTAAACACCGGCATTTAGCCTGCTAGGCAATAAGCCCGATATAATTCACCGACACAAGGCCTACTAGGCTCAAAGCCCGATATAATATAATTCAACCATCTAGTACACATTACATCTTACCAAAATCACATAGACATTACATAATTCATGTCACTTTCACATAATGAATTCAAATTGATTTAACTACCTTTCGTTGCTGAATTAATATGTCACATTCGACTTTATCAATATTTAAATCCAATAACTCAAAACTCAGCATATAACTAAGTTACGAACAATATTTACAGTATTAACTTGCTTAAAGACTTACCTCGGATATCGTCGGACGACAAAAACTGATTATTTGTTAACTTTCGTCTTTCCCCGATCCAAGTCCGTTTTCTTTGTTCTTGATCTAAACATATTCAATTTAAGCTCATTCAAACACATTTCATTTCAATTTAATCCAAAAACACCTAAATGGGTAAATTACCATTTTGCCCCTAATACTTCACATTTTTACAATTTAGTCCTATTTGCACAAAACACAAAATATGCAAAATCTCCCAACAATATAGCTAGGCCGAACCTTCCACATAGCCATATAAGTCCATACATTTTATTTGTTTTGCAATTTAACCCCACAAAATTTTATTTTCTCAATTTAGCCCTATTTACTCAAAATCACCAAAAATCTCAACACAAAACATATTAATTTAACATACATATTTCATAATCCATCAACTATCATCATAAAGCTCATGAACTCATCAATGGCACATTTCAAAATATTCATCAAAATCAAAAATTCAAGCATGGGTCTTGTCGTATTCGAAGCAACGATTTCAAAAACGTAAAAATTATCAAAAATCGACTGAGAACACATACCCGATTTAAGCTTGAAATATGGCTGAATGTAACAAGCTCACACCCTTTTCTTTCTTTCTTATTTTTGGTGATAGGAAGATGATGAACATGGCTTATTTTAAGCTTTGTTTTTTTTTTATAATTAACTTAATTACTAAAGTACAAAAATAACCTTTCATTATAATAAAATTATTATATATATAAGGTTATTTTAGACATATGCCGTCCACTCACCTTAATAATGGGCTATTTTCCCTTTTAATACTCCATATTAACAAGCCACTATCATTTTAACACTTTTCACTATAGTATGCAACTTTTGCACTTTACGCGATCAAGTCCTTTTTGTCAAATTAAGCACACAAACGATCAAATTTTCATATGAAACTTTCACACATTATAAGTCACATATAATTAGCACATAATATAATATTTAAAAAATTTTTGGACTCAGATTCGTGGTCCCGAAACCACTGTTCCGACTAGGGTATAAACCGGACTTTTACAGAACATTTGACAACTGTGCTTCAAACTTTGAGAGATAAACAACTGTTTGCTAAATTCAGTAAATGTGAATTTTGGCTTCGAGAATTTGGATTTTTGGGGCACATTGTGTCAACAGAAGGTATTAGAGTTGATTTAAGCAAGATTTTAGTTGTTATTGATTGGAAACCACCGAGAAATGTATCTGAACTCAGAAGTTTTCTGGGGTTAGCTGGTTATTATTGATGATTTGTCAAAATATTCTCGATGATTGCTACATCGATGACCAGACTGTTACAAAAAGATGTGAAATTTAAATGGTCTGAGAAATGTCAACAGAGTTTCGATCAATTGAAAGCAAAGTTAACTGAGCCACCAGTGTTGGTTCAACCCGAGTCAGGAAAAGAATTTATGACTTATAGCAATGCATCATTGAATGGTTTGGGTTGTGTGTTGATGCAAGAGGGGAAAGTTATAGGTTATACCTCCAGACAGTTGACACCGCATGAAAAGAACTATCCAACGCACGATTTAGAGTTGCCTGATATTGTTTTTGCATTGGAAATTTGGCGACATGATCTCAACGATGAAAAATGTCACATCTTTACTGATCACAAGAGTTTGAAATACCTAATGACTCAGAAAGATTTAAAATTACGACAACGGAGATGGCTCGAGCTATTGAAAGATTAGGAATTAGTCATTGATTATGATCCGAGAAAAGTAAATGTAGCCATAGATGCGCTGAGTAGAAAATCATTATATACTTTACGAGTGAGGAATACTCGATTGGCAGAGTTGAAAGCTAAACTAGTTTTTCTTTAGCAAATTTGTGAAGCTCAAAAGTGTGATGCCGAGTTACAAGCTAAAAGAATGCAATGTGAGTCGAATAGTGATTTAGATTATCATATTGGGGCCGATGATTGTTTAATGTTTCGAAATAGAATCTGCGTACCAAAGAATTCTGAGCTCATTCAGAAAAGTTTGCATGAAGCACACAGTGGATGTTTATCTGTACACTCGGGGAGTACTAAAATGTACAATGATCTGAAACAATTGTATTGGTGGTCAGGAATGAACAAGACATATCAGAATTTGTCTCGAGATGTTTGTTGTGTCAACAAGTAAAAGCCGAGCATCAAGTGCCTTCGGGTCTACTACAATCTGTAATGATACCAGAATGGAAATGTGATAGAGTTACGATGGGTTTCGTATCGGGATTACCCTTATCTCCGAAGAAGAAAGATTTCATTCTAGTACGTACTAATTATTCACTTGATAGATTAGCTGAAATGTATATTGCTGAGATTGTTAAATTGCACGGGGTGCCAGTTTTAATTATTTCAAACAGAGATCTGATGTTTACATTGCAGCCTTGGAAGAAATTCCAAGAAACTCTGTGTATGAGATTAAATTTTAGTACAGCTTTTCATTTGCAAACTGACGGAAAGTATGAGAGAGTAATTTAGGTTCTCGAAGATATGATCCAATGTTGTGTTTTAGAGTTCGAAGGCAACTGGGAGAAATATTTGCCACTGGTTGAATTTGCATACAACAGCTTTCAATCGAGTATAAAGATGGCACCGTACCAAACTTTGTATGATCATAAATGCCAAACTCCATTGTGCTGGATTGATTTGAGTGAGAAAAAGATTCACGGGGTTGACTTGATCCAAGAGACTAAAGAAAAAGTGAAAGTAATTTGCAATAGTTTGAAAGCAACTCCAGATAGAAAGAAGTCATATGCGAATTAGAAATGAAAAGACATTGAATTTCAAATCGGTGATAAAGTGTTTCAGAAAGTATCTCCATGGAAGAAGATACTTAGATTTGGTCACAAAGGCAACTTAAACCCACGATTTATCAGGCTGTATGAGATCCTCGAAAGAATAGGGCCAGTGGCATATGTAATGCCCCGAAATCTCGAAACTCTAAATTCTGTACACTGAAGTTGGTATGTATAAGTAGCATTTAGAATATTAATTCTAAGGTATTACTAGGGTTATTTGAAGTCTTAAGGATAGGGAAGACCATAGGCAAAAATTTAATTTTTACCTTAGAGGGACCTTAGTCTCAGGTATTAGGCCTCTTAAACAGATTAAAGGGAAAATAGAACACAATTGGGCCTGTGGTTTAGTGGCAAGGTGGCGCCACTTGGGGAGCTATAAGGCCGCGTTACTGTCAGGTGAAGAGGTCCAAGGTTCGAGGCTTAAGAGTGGAGAATTTAGGGGCTTTATTTTTTGCACATGGAAGGAAGGTAGTGGTGCTAGAGTGGACTCTAGAAGGGAGTGTTTAGGAGAGAAATTTAAGGTAAAGATAATAGAGAAAAGATAGGGGATCGAGGTGTGGATGTGTTGGTGCTGAATGGGACATTGGGGGAAGGTAGTTTCGCTTTTGGCTATAAAAGGGGGGTGTCGAATTCCTTTGAAAGGTTCCTTGGGTTTTTCATTACTTTTCTTTTCTCCCCCCATTCTGTTTCTTCCATTGTCGAATTCTTCCATTGTCGAATTCTTCCATTGCCGAAAAACCATCATTCCTTTTTTCCAAAATCCCTATTGGTGTTGCGTTCTTCTTCTTTCTCTGAAACCCAAATACTCTCTTATATTCGAATGCCCTATCTTTCTGCCGATTTCTTGTTGTTTCTCCTCCATCACAAATCGGTTGCTGTTATCTACTCTTAATCGAGTTTTAAAAGTCGGATCTCATTCAGTAGCTATCTAGGCTGCAGGATCAAAGGTTGGATTTGGTAAGTACTTAGTCAACCTCCTTTAGCGTGTTTTGATAAAAGCTGGAGGGCTATCTAACTCTTTCTTATCGTTAACCTTTTATTAACAAGGGTAGGGTTCAAAGATCGCAAGCGTGGTAAGGATCGCTAGCGAGTGGTAAGTATACTCGTCTCAATTGTGGATTAGTGAATGGCCGAATGTAAGTATGGCTTATAGAGGTGACTTGTGTGGAATATGAGTCACTTGAGTTTTGATAGTATATGTGTAGGTGCAGATCTAGGGGATATTCGTGAATAGTAGCTAAGGAAGGGCTACTAGAATTGGTGGCACACGGTAAGTTTATGGTAAGGCTTCAATTTTTTGGGTAAATATTGTGGTTAAGTGTGTGATTGATTAGAGATTGGTATTTGTTATAGGTTCAAGGCTAGGGATAATATAGCACGTCGCATTAACCAGGTGATCCTAGAAAAAAACTAGAATGTCGAAAAGCCGAAAGGTTGGCGCCGACAACCACATGAGCGTGCGAACATTCATGTGGGAACACCGATATGATTATCGGGGCCAAGAGAGCAATCTTATCATCTCGGGCCACTATTTGGCCGACCGGACCAGACGAGGCTAAATGGGTATGCCGAGCTCGTGGGCCCAAATCGACAAGAGTTGATATGTGAAATTGAGTGATGGATTGATATGGATGGTTGTATGATTTGATTATGATCGGGCCTAATGGGCTATATAAACATCATTGGGCTTAATGGGCTATATGGACATGATCGGGCTTAGTGGGCCTTATGGGATTTTAGAAATGCATGCTAGGGTTTTAATGGACTCTAGGCCTAGTTCTGATAAATTCTTAAATAGCATAAAACTTAATTTAATAATCAAACATGTCTGTGGACAAGTCGCTACGTTAGAGTGTGGCAATGGACATATGCATGTCTAGGATTGGATCTAGGGAGAGCTTGGTACTTAAGCGGTCCTAGTGACCCATCTCCTCTTCTCTAGGACCCTACCTGGTGCATAGTGTCTGTTTACTTTAGCTGGAAGGACTTGTTGATAGGCCAAAGTTCATAACTAAAACCCGAGACGAAAGAAATTACGAAAATATCCCTGTAGGGTAGAATTACAAAAATACCCTTGTAAGGTAGATTTACAAAAATACCCCTGGGTAGTGAAATGACTAAAATACCTCTAGGTGCTTATTGTGTGAAAATGTGTATGTTGTATTCATGAGATATATGTTGCACTTGGGTGGGTTTGATGATACGGAGGAAGATATGTGAGGATCGCATAGTCACTTGACGACTGTGGATCCACCGATAGCTTTAAGCCCATTATATGCTTAGCAGCCTTGCTGCAACGTTTGAGTAGTGCCGCTGTTGGTGCTACCTTTGGAGTGTAGGGATGGGTGGGTTGATATTTATATCCCCACAGGAGTGTAAGGTTGGAAGGGAAATGGAGTGCAGGGTTGGATTTGGGATGGGAGCATTGCATTCGTGTGATACTGATGTGATGTAAGGTCATTGTGGGCTAAGGCCCAAGACCAGCGATTTTGATAGGGCTTAGGCCCAATGTGATATTTGCATGTTGGTTGGATTACCAAGGGTCGTACATACTAAGTTTCAAAATTCACACCCTTTTATTTAATGTTTCAGGTGACTCTCAGTAGACGGCTCGACGTGGAAGAGGACTCAGAGGTGGCCACACTGTAAGGTACTTTGAAGTTTTTAATTAGTTTTGAATGACTTTATTTTAATTACTTTATTTTCATTGGGGTGTAATAAGGCCTTGTATCTCCAATTTGACCTTACATTTGGGTTTTATTATTGTTTCAACTGCCTAATGATTAAACTTAAATAAATTTCTAAAGTTTAACATGGTTTTGGAAATAACTATAACATATGGACATTTTCTTAAAACATGGGCTTTCATCATAACTTAACAAGTTGCAAGGATTTTGGGTTTCTAAATCTTAAACTTAAGTTTTTAACTGTGCAAATTTCCTACGGAACATAAATTTAACTAAACAAAGTCGTTTTGGAATTATCCCTTTGATGTGACATATCAGATTTGACCATAACTCTGGGCTGTGTCTGGGGGTGTCACAGCATATCAGCTAGCTTTATCGACTGAGTTAGAGAAAATCCATAATGTGTTTCATGTGTCAATGTTGCGTCGATATAGGTCGGATCCTTCACATGTAATTTCTCCGGAAGAGATTGAAATTCAACCCGATATGACATACAACGAAGAACCAACAAGAATTTTGGCTCAAGAGAATTAAGAGTTGAGAAATAAACGAATAGCTTTGGTGAAGGTTTTAAGGCAACGTCACGAGGTCAAAGAGGCTACATGGGAACCTGAGGACGCTATGAGAAAACAGTACCCTAACCTATTCATTGGTAAGATTTTCGGGTACCAAAATCCCTAAGGGGGAAAGTTGTAACAACCTGTTTTTAGTCAAATAGGAACAGTAGTTCCGGGACCAAAAATACAAGGTCAAAATATTTATTTTATTATTATTCTAATGTTTATGGTATGATAGAATAATTGTGTGAAAATTTCGTTAAGAAATTTTATTGTTTGATTAGTCAATTTGATAAAAGGACTAAATTGCGTAAAGTGTAAAAGTGGAGTTCTATTAGATAAAAGTATCTAATGGGTATGGAATTAAATAGTTAAAGTCCTTAAGTGCTAATTATACCATGATTAAAATAAGTGGACAAAGATGGACACCATTTGGATGATATTCATGGTTTAATATTAAGGTTAATTTAGTAATTTGTAAATATTAGTTAATTAAATAAAACAAACATAAAATTTAAGGCTTCCAACTTCTTCTAGTCCATTTTTAAAGAGAAGGAAAGCCATTATTTTTAGGGTTCATTCGTTCAAGCTATTTTTGATCAATTAAAATCAAGAAAAGCGAATTTCGGATCTAAATCTGGGAAAAACTAAAGTTATCGACTAATCCACTTATTTCGTCGTTTTCACATCTGAGGTAAGTTCGTATGTGATAAATTTCATTATAAATGTACTTTAAATTCTTTAATATTGCATAAATTGTGAATACGAGACTCTGGAGAAGTTTAACAATGACTCGATGATAATTCAGCATTCGAAATCCTGGTTGAACCTTAGGAATAGTTTAGAATACTAGTGACATGTCATTAGAGGATATATTGAGTTGGCTTCGGGCCATGATATTAGCACTTCAACTGCAAGTTATACCAATTTGGCTTCGGGCTATGAATATTGGCTAATTTTTCTTCAGGCTATAATATCAGTACTTTAGATAGAAGTTACCTTGATTTGGCTTTGGGCCTTGGTATAGGTACTTATTGAGCGAGACTCCTGAGTATCCTATTTCTATTCTGAATGGTTCAACAGGTAAATGAATGATGTGGCTGAGAATGAGATTGGTACGAAATGGTACAAGTATGTGCATAAACCATATTAGATTTGAATCGAAGAAATGGTAAAGAAAGTATATTGTTTTGTGAATGAGTAATTGAAAGGAATGTTAGTTGATGTGAATTCATGTATGTACATCAATTATTGAAAAATGTGTTTATGATTATATCGAGTTTATTTCATACGAGCTTACTATGCTATAAAGCTTACGTTGTCTATTTTTCTATGTTTTATAGTGATTTCAAGCTAGCTCAGTTTCGGGGATTCGTCAAAGATCACATCACCTTATCCTACTATCGACTTGGTACCTATGAACTTTGGTATTTTAAGTATATGGCATGTATAGGAACTTGGTCTTTTTGGTATATGTATTTTGGCTATTTGTGTTGGCTTGTAAATATTAGGTTTGGTTTATATTTATATATAGCCATGTGAGTTGGCTTATGATGGTGAATTTGATGATGTATATAATTGTGCAAATGGCTTTATTTGAGTTTAGTAATTGCCTTATAAAATGCTAGTTATGATAGTATTTGATACTTGTTGAAACTAGATATGGTGAATATCAAATGGTTGACGAATAGGTAACTACTATGCTTATGAGTTTAGGTAAATTGATATATGTTTGAAAATGACCATATTAATGAATGAAAAGGGTAAATTTTGGTATGTATTTGCATTGCATATTGTCGTAAAATGAGTGTTGAATTTGTTAGTATAGTAATGGAATAAATGATGCTTGGTTAAAGTTGATTGAATGATTATTTATGCCTTGTGTTGGTATCAATTAGTTTGATGTGAGAGTGTACAAATTTGGGTGGCAAATTGGCTTGGTAAATAGCCTATTTATCTACACAGGTAGAGACACAGACGTGTGTCTCAATCATGTGTGATACACGATTATGTTACATGGCCGACTGTCCCCTGGTGTTCAAATTGAAGTCAAGTCAGTATGCTCCACACAGTCTCACACAGGGGCATGTGACTTGGCCGTGTGGCATAAATCAGTATATCTTACATGTTTGGCACAGCCTAGTACACGGTCTGGCAGACGGGCATGTATGGCCATTTTTAGGGCACACGGGCTAGCTCATGGGCATGTGTGTTGGCCGTGTGACCCAAGTCAGAGAGTTACACGGGGTCGGACATGGGCTGGGACACGACCATGTGATCCCATTTCGAATGTCCACATAGCCTATGACATGGGCGTGTCTGTTGGCCGTGTGAGTGACACGACCGGGACACGTGGGCGTGTGACCTCTGCAGTTTGAAATTTTTTATAAGTTTCCTAAAAGTTTCATATGTTATCGATTTAGTCTCAACCTACTTCTAAAGCATGTTTGAGCCTCATAAGCTTGTATTAGGGACATTATAATTGATGTTGAATGATGATTGCATGAAATGTGAAAATGTTTGAGAAATGTATGTGTAATTGTATGATAAGTCTGATAATGCTCCAAAACCATATTCTGGTGTTGAATACGGTTGAGGGGTGTTAGATTATTATCCTTCCTATTTCCTTCTGCATTGTTAATAGTCGTATATTCCAGTTTCTTTTACGTAACTGTTCCGCGGGATCCTTCGTCAATAGGCTTACTTGCATTCTTGGATATTTCTACGCGTTTTTCTTATCTTAATTTGACATATCCTTGGACTATCCCATTTACTTGCGTTCTTAGACTTGCTGTATTCATCCAATCATGATACTCTACGAGTGAGTCACACAACGATCTCCCTTACCTTGTCATATCAGATTCCTAGCTCAAAATTTTGCACACTTTACTTGACGCCATAATCAAGTTATGCTCTTACACAGTATGAAACAATGTTCAATGTCATGGCGAACTCCCTTTGTTGCCATAGCTGAGCGATGATCTTAACAATAAGAACCTTTAACACCCCTAACTCGTATCCATCGCTGGAATAGGGTTATGGAGCATTACCATAAAAATGTAACACAATTCATTAAATTCCAACATTTCATAATCATTGAAAAATTCAATCAAACACATGCATAACGTCTATTTTTCGAGCCCTCAAGGCCTTAGAAGCACTTTAGAAATGATTTGGGACTAAATTGAAAACATTTAGAATTTCATGGCTAAATATAGAAAACTTCATACTACAGGGGTCACACGTCCATGTGACTCACATGGCTGAGACACACGCCCGTGTCTCAGGCTGTGTGGGCATTTGAAGTAGGACACACGATCATGTACTAACCCGTGTCCGTGCCGATGTAACTCTCTGACTTGGTTACACGGCCAAGCCACACACCCGTGTGCTAGGCCGTGTAAATCTCGAAATGCAATCTTCTAAAAACTACACGGGACACAAGGCCGTGTCGCAGGGCTGTGTGTCACACATTGTTGAGACACATGCCCGTGCCTTAGACTGTGTGGACAAGAAATAGGCTAATTTCAAGCCATTCCTTTCATCAATTTCAAGCTCACACCTAAAAGACATTTACACATACAATCACACTTTCAAACTTACCAAAGCATGCATATTAAAACCAATTCAATAAGTCATTTATCCACACAACCAATATGACAAAAGGCACTTCAAACATAATCATCAAATCAACCTAAACATGTGCACATTTACCATTTATCAACTATTTTGTTTCGATGCCAAAAACATATAACAATTGATACATATCAACCATACAATATGAGGTTCATGCCATATCAAAATAACCTTACCATTAGGAGCATTCCTCTCATACTTCATAACCACCCAAATGACATAAACCAACCATTTCTAAATAGTACCAAACGACGGACATTTATATACCATATTTACATCATGCACATCTAGTTTAAAACCTTTCCAAAGTAAACCATATATAGGCCATGTTTAGATCAATTTATCACATACCATTTTGTCCATTTAAAGATACATTAACACATGCCAATTTTGGTTATTTCAAAACATGCATCAATTTGAACATATTAACCACAACCAATAAGATATCAATAGTATCATTAGTACCTCAAATCCAAGGCAACATTTCATGCCATAATCATCAAGCAAAATAACATATACAAGCCAAACTCATCAACTAACAATTAGACATAGTCCACCTATACATGCCATTATAACCACGACCAATGCATCAAAATCTACAGATAAAATTATTGGATAGTGTGATTGATCTAGGACTAGCTTCAAACCCGATAGAGCTTTTGATAATCTGTAGAGTAAAGAAAAATAACTACGTAAGCAATTTATGCTTAGTAAGTTCGTATAAACTTTAAGCATAATATTCCATTTCAATAATAAATTTTATAGAATAAACATAAATCTATGCCAATGTAACAACCTGATTTAGGGGCTAGTCGGAATAGTGATCTCGGGATCACTAAACTGAGGTTAGAGAAAATTATTTTCATGTTATTTTATGTGTTAGAGCATGATTTTAGAATTAGAGGAAAATTTTGGTACTTTAATTTTAGCGATCTCTTGCTTAATCGCGAAAAAGGACTAAATCGCATAAAGTGCAAAAGTTCTATTTTTCAAGGTAAAGGTACCTAATAGCTATAGAATGTAAATTGGAGGTCTTTAATGTAACACCCCAAACTCGGCCCAGAGGTTATGGCCGAATCTGGCGGTGTCACATTGGAGTGCTTTTTGGAAACCCTTTTTTTCCTTGTTGAAAAAACTCGTTTGGAGCTTAAAGCCTCTTCGTAGAACTCATGTTAAACCAGCATTTCGTTAATCAATTTAAAATGTCATTACTTCTAAAACCTTGTTTGTTTGCAGAAGGTTAAAAATTATTGCGGAAACTTAGTGTTTTGAAAACAGTAATCGTTTTGGGAAAACTGTGTTCTACTTCTAGCAGATACAAATCGCAATAAACTGAAAATCTCAAATTAAAAATCAGAAAATAAAAAATCGGCCTTATTACAAACCATTAAGAAAGCGGTTTAAGTAATGAAAAATATAATACTAAAACCCAAAGCTAATTGTAGTGTGGCCACCTCCGAGTACTCCAGTTCGTCGAACCTCCTACTGAGGATTTTTTGAAAAATTAAAAAAACAGGGGTGAGTTTACGAAAACTCAATGTGTAATCCCCTATTACGGCCTCGGTCTGGGCCAAGCCCGTACGGTATCGGTCTGGGCGTAAGCCCCATTCGATAATGGTCTGGGCCTAAGCCCTATTCGGTAATAGTCTCACCAAAGCCTTTAACGAAGAATAAAGATGCGGTCTAGTTCAAAGCATACGTGGGCCATAGCCCACTACCATATCATTTGGGTCACAGGCCATACAGAATCAATTGGGCCTAGCCCAAACCAATAACAAAACAAGTGTGCCTAAGCCCAATATAGTGACAGATCTCATACACAGATATACAACAGTATGAGGATGCATCCCACCCCGATCCAACCAACACACCACCCATACCAACCAACACACCATGTGGGGATAAAATTGACCCACCCATCCAACGCACCAAGCTTAGCACCGGTTGCAGCACTAAGTCAACAAGACGGCTCGGCACCTTAGACAGAATGGCTAAAAGCCATAAATATCGCAACAACGCTGCCAGTTAATAGAACGGCTAAAAGCCATAAATAGAATGGTCATAAACCATAATCAAGATGGTATAGAGCCATAACCAAGATGGTAAAAAGCTATTAGTTACTGTAATAAGTTATGCACATAGCCATCAACGATGGTAATATAACCGGCACACAGCCACGGGTAATTATAATCGGTACAGAGTCATCAATATATATGTTAGACACATAGCCACGGGTAAATACGGTTGGCACAAGGCCATAATCAAGATGGCACAGAGCCATATTTATCGCATAAAGGCTAAAAGCCTTGTACAGAACGGCAATGGGCCGTACACTTCCTCCATAACTTTGTCCCAACCCCATGCAATATGTCGTGTATGTCATGCCCAATCATCACAGGTGTATGCAGAATGACCATACTTAGTATCAATCATTTAAAAGATATATTACAAGCATATCAGTCACACGACCACAGTCAAGTTAGTTAAAACACAGTCATACAATCACAGTGAAGTCATGGCATAGTCTTTTACCCTCAGGGGCAAAATAGTCGTCTTACCCTATAAGGGTATTTCGATAATCCTACCCTACAGGGGTAATTTGGTAATTTTACTCATAACTAATCCATGTAAGCAGTGCATCTCAAACATAATCAATCATACAATTAACACATACAACACTAGTACTACCACAAGGGTACAACAGTCATTTAATTGGTTAGGGGTAAAATGATCATTTCGCCTCGTAAGGGCATCTCGGTAATTTTACCCGTCGAGGGTATTCCTATAACTTTACCCATAAAGGGTATTTCGGTAACTTTACCCATAGAGGGTATTTTAGTAATTTCTCAAACTAGGGATATTTTGGTAATTTCGCACACCGGATGTAACATCCCGGTTTAGACCCTAGTCAGAACAGTGGTTCGAGGCCACAAATCTGAGGTCGTAAAAATATTTTAATGATATTTTCTGTGTGAATGATATGTGACATAGTCTGTGTGAAAATTCAGCGTGATAATTTAATCATTTATGTGTCGAATTAAGAGAAAGGACTTAATCGCATAAGTGAAAAATGTTGTGTGCTGATTTATCAATACTTATATGTTGTGGCTTTCAAAAGATGGAGGTTTTATATGGCAAATTATCCATTACTTTAGATAGTGGACGATATTAGTCCATATTAACCTTTGAAAATGTGTTTTATAAGTTTATATTATAGAGTTAAAATGGGAAATTATTTATTAAAGAATTATAATATGATAAAAATATGAAAATGGACATTATTTCATGCATTTTTCCACCGAAATTCAAAAGAAAATAAAGGTTAAAAGCTCTCATACATTCGGCTACTATCAAGCCAAAATTAAGGTAAGTTTTGAGTCAGTTTTCGATAATTTCTACGTTTTTGTAATCGTTGCTTCGTGCTCTAGCTAACCCATTCAGTAATTTTGTGAATTGATGATGTTTTTGTGATGAGTCAATGATGAACATTTGAGCTATGTGCTAGTTGATAGTAAAATATGAGAACTTGGTGTTGGATTAACATGTGTTGTTATTGGATTTTTGGTGAATTTAGCTAATTAGGGCTAAATTGTGAAAATGAGAAATTGAAGGGTTAAATTGTGATAAAAATGAAATTTGTGGACTTGTATTAGCATGGTGAAAATTCAGCTAAGCTTGTGCTAGGTAAAATTTTATGAATTTGATGATTTTATGAATTAGGGACTAAAGTGTCGAAATGTAAAAATGTGAGGGATATTTTGTAAAATGCCCTAAATGTGTGTGTGTGGACTAAATTGAATGAGTTAGTGATTAAATGGATTGAATTTGAATGTATATAGACCAAGAGAGGAGAGGTTCGGATCGAGATCGAGGCAAAGAGAAAGTGCTTGATTAATCGACCGTGTCGGTATTTTGACATCTGAGGTAAGTTCGGATATAATACATGTTATTAACATATGTTTTGTATTATGAAATGAACGTGTATATGTGCATGAAATTTAGATGCTATGTGCAAGTTTAGTTAAGGGCACTAAGTGTGCGATATTAATATCGAAACAGAAATGAATAGCACTGTGTGTGCGATGTTATGAAAGCTTCAGCTTACAGAATTGGCACTGTGTGTGTTACCGAGATATGTCGGTTGACAGATTAGGCACTAAGTGTGTGATGACTAACATATTCAGACCGTCTATTAAGCACTGAATGTGCGATTAAGTTGAATGAGTATCAAAGGATGATCAACAAGTAATATCGAGCATTGAGTAGCTTGGAAATTGAAAACTATGTGTTAGCTAAGGTATGTCTTGAACCTTTGTGGTTGATGAATTTATAGATAAAGCTATAGATGGGTGAATGAGTATCTTGGCTAGAGATGATATAGTATGGATAAGAGAGAAATGATCTATGTGATGGTTATTGATTATATTCGTTTGGTTTAATGACACGATTATATTGTATATCGAACTTACTAAGCTTTGGAAAGCTTACTGTGTGATTTCTTTCTCTGCTTTGCAGTGTCAGTAAAGTTAGCTCAGACCAGGGGATCGTCAGCATCTCAACCACACTATTGGCAATCTATTTTGGGGTATTGTGGAAAGATGTACATAGTTAAATATGGCATGTATAGGCTGGTCATTTGAATCATGTTCGAGATTTGTAAGTAGCTATGAGATGTGGCTAAGTATATGCTAGTTTTAGCATGAATGACTTTGGTATATATGATGCATCTTTTGGTATGGATTGTGAGTTGAGAAATTGACTTATGAATGGTAACTTTGTGTTGGTAAAATGCTAGTATGAATTAGTAAAGTTGAAAAGGAATGATGTTTGGTATTGAATGTATTATGCTTGTGATGAGATAAGTTTTGGTATTAAATTTTGTTATGATTGGAACGGGGATTGAATGCATAGATTGAATAGTCATATTGGTATGTTTTTGGTTGCCTTATATGCATGATATGTTTTGGTATGTATTGCTTGTAGGTGAGACTCAAATGGGTGACATTTTGGCCTTGCAAATAGCCTATAATGTCACACGGTTGAGGCGTATGGGCGTGTCTAAAGGCCGTGGGTGAATTGGCAGAATGTAGTTTAGTAGTACACAGCCTCAACACGAGGGTGTCAACTAGCCGTGGTGTACAATTCAGTAGCTAGCTAAGAGTACACGGCCATGGCACACGGTGGAGAAGTCAGTATATGACCACGGAAAGGACACACGGGGGTGTCCAGTAGCCGTGGAGGGCACACGGTCTCCTTCCACGGGCGTGTATCCCCTGAATTTTAGAAAAGTTTTAAATTTTCCATAGAATTTGTATGTGTTCCAGTTGAGTCCCAACCCTATCTTAGCATGTGAAATAGGTCTCGTAGAACTTGATAAGGGACGACATGATCGTAAAAGAATGTGATTGAAGATGATTGACTTTGTGTTGTAAATTTAGATGTTGAATGTTCTGATTGACTGGTAATACCTCTTAATCCTATTCTGGCGATGGTCTCGGGTTAGGGGTGTTAACCAGGGTATTTCGATAATTCTGTAAACCAGGGTTGTTTCGATAATTTCACAAATCAGGGGTATTTCGGTAATTTTGCAATCTGAGGGTATTTCAGTAATTTCACAAATCAGGGGAATTCAGTAATTTTGCAATCTGAAGGTATTTCGGTAATTTTGTAAACCAAAGGTATTTCAGTAATTTGTAAACCAAGGGTATTTCAGTAATTTTAAACCAAGGGTATTCTAAACAGAGATAACGATGCGAATGGGCCTAGGGCCCATTCTCAGCCCAAATGGACCCAAATGGACCTACAGTCCAAATTTAGCCATAGATATGAGATTCACATAGACCAGTTCAATATTTACTACACAATCATACAATTTATTCATATGAGCCTACGGGCCCATTGGCCCCACATAGCCCATTTCGGCTCATCGAGGCCCAAACAGCCTAAACCCACAAGAACACTCATGATGGCCTCAACTACCGCGTCGAAGCCTCCACACGTGCACTCGTACGCTCGTGTGGCTACCATTGTCATGTGACCGGCATTTCGGCATTTGCCGCTCTATAGCTAAAGTAGTGCGAAATACACACATGATAGGAATCTAGAGTTGATCCGCGCTCCGAACACCCCTATGCCTAAACTCCAACCAAGGTATGCTTACTCTCCTCATAGATTGCTCTATTTAAAGCCAGCTTCTCACCTTCCCTCATGCTAGCTTTTCGATGTGGGATCCCTTTTTCAGCAGAGTTTAAATCCATCACAACCACTTGCCGTCCCAACTTAGCAAATTAAATATCCCTTGTTGCTTGAAATGCGATTCGAACCCTTGCCCTCTCCTATGCTCCAGACACTACATGCCACCACAACACAAGCTCCTTTTGTCTCTAAAATCATGCGCAACTAAATATAAGTCTATGGGCCAAAGTTTAAGTTCAATTAAAAGGAAATCAAAATGAATTGCAAGCGCCAAGAGTTGAACCTTGGACCCCTTGCTTCCTCTATGGCATCACTTCTTTCTCTCCCATGTGGCGTCATTTGCCATTAGACCACAACTCCTTTTCTGTCATTTTTCTCCACATTTTATTCTTAAAGCCTACTTACTAACTCCCAGGGTATTACTCACCTGAAACCAAAATTTTTCCTGAAGCCCAGGTTTGAACCCGGGACTTTATAGAAGCCCCTTAACCTTCCAAAATCACTCACCTAATAGGTCCAACTTGCATTAGTTTCGTTCTCTTGTTCTTAAAAATTTTAAACGCTCCTGTGCCCAAGGCCCAATAGGCCCAATTCTACTAGGCCCAAATTTGGGTCGTTACATTTAAAGTGCAATTAGGCTATTTTAGTGTGTGATGGTAGGCCATATAGGAGCTAGGGAGACAAGATTTTATTGTTGGTCAAATTTGGTGGGAATTAGGTGATAGAAATGAATAAAATAAGATGAATAAAAGATGTTATCATCTTTCACTATTCATTCACCCTCATCCATCGAAAATTGAAGAGAAAAATAAGGGTTTTGAAGCTCAAAATTTTAGCCAACATATTCCCTAGCAAGTAAGTGATTCTTGAGGCTTTTTTTAATGATTTTTGTACTTTTGGAGTGCCCAAAGCTTAAACTAGCTAATGAGGGGACTAATTTGTGATATGGTTGAAAGTCTAGGGACTTTCCATGAGAGTGTTTATGTTGTTAGCTAAGTTTTTATGGAAGATAATGAATGTTAAGGAGATGAGAAACAACTTTTGTGAAAGGTGTTAGAATGAAAACACCTAAATAGGGCATGAATGCAATGATTAAATTTGTATCATAAATGCATGAAATAGTTGGAATTGTCAGTAGTTGTAAGAGAAATAACTGTTCAGCTAGGCTTGTTAAATGAGGAAGTGAGTTGAAAAACGATTTCTAAGCCTAGGGGCAAAATGGTCATTTTGCCAAAGTCTAGGGGCAAAATAGTAATTTTGCGAAAACATGACTATTAAAATGCTTTATTTAATGTGAGTATTAAAATGATAATTTGCTATTATAGAGCAAGAAAAAACTGAGAATCTAATTTGATCGAGGAAAGAACAAAGTCTCGGACTAGACCGTCGAACTAGCTCATTTTGGAGTACCGAGGTAAGTTTGTTTGTATTTAAGGTTGCATATGTTTTTATGTTTAAAATTACTTATTATGATGTATAAGGTACATTACCTCCATGAAGTTTATTATCAAGGCCTAATAAGGAAATCAATGAAAGCATGTAAGTAAAAATCCCGGTTGAAGATTCAGAATAATGAGGGTACCTATGTCATAACATGAGACAAGGAAATCCCGTGTAAGTCCATGTCGGGGACATGGCATCGGCAGCCAAAGAATGTAGGTCCTACGTAAGACCATGTCTGGGACATGGCGTTGACACGAACATAGGTCCTGTGTAATACCATGTCTGGGACATGGCATCAGCATCGAACAAGGAAGGTCCCGTGTAAGACCATGTCTGGGACATGGCATCGACACCATATAAGGAAGGTCCCGTGTAAGACCATGAATGGGACATGGCATTGACATCAAGTTAAAGGATCCCATGTAAGACCATGTCTGGGACATGGCATTGGCATCGAGACCCATGTGTTATGAGATTGAGTAACCTCAGCTATTCTAGGTTATTCATCGGGCAAAAAAGCCAAGCATGAAAGAGGTAACAAGAAAGCTAAGTTGTTCAAAGTTGATAAAAAGTTTTATTCAAGTTAAGAAATATAAAGATTGAATTTGTGTTTGTATTAGCAAAATATACTAATTTATGTGATTAAGTGATAAAGGTACAATGAGTACATTTCAAGTATATAATTATTATGTATCATGTGATGAGTAAGAATAAGTATGAGTAAGTAAGCCCAAGTACTTGAGACTCATGTTGTATTTGTCTCTTGATGGATGGGTTATATTAAGCAAATATAATTGCCATATGAATTTCATGCAAACTTACTAAGGTATATGCTTACTTCTTTCATTTCTACCTTCCTTGTAGTTTCGCCAAGCTGGTTCGGGGATCATTGACGTCGAAGCTTAGATCACACTATCAATCATTATTTTTGGGTATAGCCAAGTTGTTTATTTTAAGTATGGCATGTATAGGAATCATTTCTTTTTGAGTTATGTCTTAGGAGGAGCCAAAGTGTTGGCTATTAAGGTTATTATTCTTTTTGTATATGGCTAAAGAGATTGCCCAAAATTTACTATGTTTATACATAAATGTCGATGATTTATGCATTATTCTTCATGTTTCTTTTTATGAAGTATTTTAGTAGTTGATTGGGTATATAAACGATCTTGACTTTAGGATGGAAATTGCCTTGAAAAATAGCCTTTGAATGTCCACATGGGTAGATACACGGGTGTGTGTCTAGGCCGTGTGTGACACGCGGTCAACCCATATGGGTGTGGCAAGAAGCCGTGTGTCCCCTTCATGTTAGTGTTTTAAGTCAGTGTCGACCACGGGCTAGCCACACGGGCTTATGCCTAGGCCGTGTGCTCCTTAAGGGGTTGCTAATGTCATAAACAGAGAGCTCCACGGGTAGCAGACACGAGCGTGTCTAGACCGTGTGAAGGACACGGCCATTGACACAGGCATGTGCCCGGCCGTGTGAAAACCCCTGTAGGTTCGAAATAAAAATAAATTCTACACGGGTAGGGAAATGGGCGTGTAAGACCACTCGGCCTGCCCACACGAGTGTATCCCAAGTCACACGGGTGTGTGACTCTTGTTTAGGCAAAAATTTTCAAAGAGTGTGAAAGTTTCCGGTTGAACCTTGAAATCTTCTGGATGTACATTTAAGGCCTCGTAGGCCCATGAGATGTATGTTATGACCTAGAAGAAAAGGTTTTTAGTTGGAACAAAATTTTATAGCCTGTTATTACATGTTCAAGCAAGATTAAGCATGGTAATGCCTCGGATCCGGTCCCAGCGACGAACACAAGTAAGGGGTGTTATAGCGAATGCCACGAGATTCATAAATCTATATGATCAACAACTCACAAATGAGTATGTAACAACCCGTTTTTATTCAAACCGAAACAGTGGTTTTGGGACTACATATCCGAGGTCAAAATAATTATTTTATTATTATTTTAATGTCTACAGTATGTTTGCGTGATTGTGTGAAAATTTCGTTAAGAAATTTTATTATTTGAATGGTCAATTTGATGAAAAGGACTAAATCGGGTAAAGTGTAAAAGTGGAGTTCTATTAGCTAAAAGTATCTAATAGCTATAGAACCTTAAAGCTAAGGTCCTTAAGTCATAATTAGACCAATTTTAGCCTGAGCAAGTATTAAGATATTTTTATGTTTTATAAACAAGGTTAATTTTGGTATTTAGAAATTATGTTGTAATAAATAAAAACAAAATAAAATACTCACTTAATGTTATCATCTTCGACTGAAACTCATAAGGGAGAAAGCTATTTTCATGTTTAAATTTTGACAACACTAATCATTTCAATTAGGTATGTATTTTGACTTGGTTTTTAATGATTTCTATGTTTTTGAGATCATTGCATCTAGTACTAGCTAGCCCAGGGACTATTTTTCAAAACAGTTAAAGATCTTGAATGATGCCATTGATGAATACATGAGTATTTTGATCTTTTATGATAGATTTTGAATAGTTGGTGATACTTAAACAAGTTTTGTTAAGTGATTTTGAGTAAAAATACAAAACTGGGATTAAATTGAGAAATGTGTAAAATTAGTAGTTAAAATTTGAAATAAATGAGAAATATTGGCTAATATGAGCACTAGAGAAATTCGGCTTGCATGGGTGGTGACTAAATTGCATGAATTTGTGATTTTATGAAATAAGGACAAAATTGTAAAAATGTGAAAGTTTAGGGGTAAAAGTGTAAATGTGCCTTAAAGAGTATTTGGACTAAATTGAATGAATAGATGATTAAATAACTTCATTTTGAATATATTAGATCAAGAAACGTAAAATACAGAGTTGGATCGGGGAAAAGATAAAGTTATCGACTAATCGACTGGGTTCGTCATTTTAACATCTAAGGTAAGTTCGTATGTTATAAATTCATTACAAATGTATTATATATGCTTTGATATAGCATGAATTGTGATTATGTGATTACAGAAAAGTTTAAAAATGATTTGACGATGATTCGAAAGTTGAAATCTCGTTTGAACCTTAGGAATAGTTTAAAATGCTAGTGACATGTCATTAGGTATACTTTGAATTGGCTTCGGGCCATGTTATTAGCACTTCAGTTGCGAGATATACCGATTTGGCTTCGAGCCATGATATCAAAATTCTAGATAAGTTACTCTGATTTGGCTTTGGGCCATGGTATAGGTACTTATCATTTGAGACCTTGAGTATCCGACTTCTATTCCAAATGGTTCAACGGATAAAAGAAGGATGTGGTTGATTATAAGATTGGTACGAGGTGGTATAGGTACGTATGAAAATGAATTGAGTATTGAAAACTATGAAATTGAGGAGTTCCTTGGTAAGTTATATGAATGATCATTTGATAGCTTGAGATTTAATAGAATTGCTACACATTGTTTTCTATTATATGTATGATTTATGAATGATGATAGTTGCTCATTGTTAACATACGAGCTTACTAAGCTATATAGCTTACTTTGTTGTTTTTCCATGTTTTATAGTGATTTTAAAGCTATCTCGGATTCAAGGATCGTCGGGGACTTCACCACACTATCCACTGACTCTTTAGTACTTTTGAAACTATGTTTTGATTATATGGCATGTATAGGTACTTTGAGTCATTTTGATTATGGATTGATAAAGATTTTGGTCATTTATAATGGCTTGTAAATGTATATGTTTTGGTTTTTAAATATAGCAATGAGATTTGGCTTAATTTGGTGGATTTGGTTATGTGTTTATGTGTGCATATATGGTTTATATTGAGTTCTTGGATGGATATGTGAATGACCATAGTATGAAGTTTGTGGAATTGGTACCTTGCTTGTGAATTGGTACAAAATAAGGCATGTTAGGTAATGGTTTAACTAGTTGATTGGTATATGTATTTTAGTACGTTTTAGTTGAGTAAAACTTAAGAGATAAGCATGTTGGTTGCTAGTATTGGAAATTTTATGAATTAGCCTTGTTTGTGGCTAAATTGAATGTTTATTTATACTATAGATTGGTGCCATGTTAGGTGTTTAGGTGAGCATAAATGTGGGTGGAAAATTGGCTTGGTAAATAGCCTATTTTGTCCACACAGGCAAAGACACGGGCGTGTGTCTCAGCCATGTGTGACACACGATCATTTACACGGCTGTGTGTCCCTTAGTGTTGAAATTGAAATGAAGTCAGTATGCTCCACAGGGTCTCACAAACAGGCGTGTACTCGGTCGTGTGGCACAAGTCAGTATGTGAAAAATGTTAAATGTTAGGGGCAAAAGTGCAATTTTTCCATTTATATGTTTTTAGATGAATTTGAATGAATTTATGAATAAACAAGTTAAATTTGTATTAACTTAGATCAAGAAAAGAGGAAATCGAAATTGGATCGGGGGAAATCTAAGGTTAGAGAATCGTCATCTCGGTTCGTTCATCTTCGTCCGAGGTTAATTAATAAGTAAATAAATGTCGTTAAATTCGATTATATATATATTAATAGTGTCGAATTGAATTATTACTTGTATATATATACTTGCCGAATTGAATTAAGAATGGGAGCATTGTTTATGAGCTTGAATCGATCGAGTTACGACATCCGAAAGCCCTGTATGAACCTTAGGAATAGTTATGATACATATGTCATGACATAGGATTCTAATATGTGTTTTCTTGTAAGACCACGTCTGGGACGTTGGCATCGACTTGTGATTTACGTGTAAGACCATGTCTGGGACATTGGCATCGTATTTGATTCATGTAAGACCCTGTCTGGGACAGTGGTATCGATATGTGATTACATGTAAGACCACGTCTAAGATGTTGGCATTATACAAGATTTTTGACTATCTGGGTATCCTTTTTAATTCTGAATGGCTCAACAGGCAAAATCGAGTTAAGATCGAATGTGAAATCAAGCTAAAAGGTCAGGTATGTGCTAAGTTAAATGATTGGAAAAGTAAGGTAGGTATATATTTGAGATGAATATATGAAATAAGCATTATGAAAGTGAGAATTATATATGCTTATGAATAATTGTGTATTCAGTTAAGTTAATATATTTTGATAATGTTCATGTGATGGTATATGAGTTTCAAGCATGAAAATGTGTATTTGATTAATGATTTCTTGATTCGGCCTAGTTGATTTTAATACTAATGTTCGTTTAATAATTTAATTGCTTATGACTTACTAAGCTATCCAAGCTTACTGTGTGTGTTCATTTATTGTTTTATAGATTTTGAAAGCTAGTTACAAGCTCGGGGATCGTCAAGGAAATCCGTCACATCATCAATCACTAATTCGGTATTTTAAAAGTTTGAACTAAGAATCTATGGCATGTATAGGCTAGCATTTGTTTTGGTTGGTCTTGAAAACTTTATATATTTAGCCATGCTAAAATGGCTTGATCTTGATGCTAATGATATAATGTTTAATTAATTTTGGTCATAGTATATGTGTGTGGTATGCTTGGTATATGAATTTGGTATGATGTAATGATATATAAATATATATGTCTTATGATTAGTTCATTTTAGTAAGCTTGATATATGGATGATGGATGTGTTTTGGTTGTGGTTTGTTCATAATGCTAATGATAGTGAATTTTCGGTAATGTATTAGCTTAATTAGCAATTGTGATTTATGGTATAATTTGTATGATGGAATGGTCTTGATTAGCTTGATTAAATAGGTAAAATGTTAAATATATTGAAGATGAAATAGTGGTTATTTCGATTTATGTGGTGTAAATATAGGTGGTGGTCATAATCTAGTTTGTGATTCGACAATGGTGATTAAATCATGTAGTTAAGTGGTTAGTCATATGTTAATTTTGAATTTAGTTGTATTGATTATGTGTGGACCATGCTACGCTATAGTTATTTGATAAATTGATATTGTTAATTTGACTCAATTTGTAATGGTATGAGTGCGTTGGTGAAATGGATAGAAATAGAAATCAATGTATTATTGTATATTCGGTTGATGGTATGTAATAAACAGAAATATATATACGCCTTTGATAAGTTATTTGATAATTCAACATATAAAGGACTAATAGTTTATAATGATTCCATTACAAAATGTATTATATGTATATGCAGTTGTATGATCGATTATGGTATTTGACTTAATATTATAAATATGAGATTTGCATTGGTATGTGTTCCTATAAGTTATGTAATATTTATATCATTACAATGATTTGACTATTCAGGTTCAATATTGGGAGGCAAAGATTGTATGTGATTTGAATGTTATATGGAAGTTAATTTGCATGACCGATTATATATCTAATGAATTGATTGACAGTGTAAATGCATTATAGGCATATTATTTAGCTTGTGAATTGAGTTATACTTGATAGGTTAAATGTATATATGGCTAGTATGTTTTAAAGTTTAACTTGACCATTTTGTGAAGTTGATATTGCAGTATATGTTAATGTACAAAAAAGCCATGTGGTATGATTTATTTGGTTTAGTATGCACATGAATAGAGTTATGAAGAAAAATATTTTGGTTTTCATTAGGTAATAAAATACCATTAAGGTGATGTACTTATTGTTCGAATTGTGTATTTATAAAGTATTTATATTTATAATATATGGTTTTGAGGTATGATTCGTATATGCGTTATTATTAATAATGTATGTTTAATATTTAATCAGCCATATGCTTTATTTATACAAATATGACCTGTGCGATTGTATGAATGTTTGAAAGCTGTGTTTTGTTTGGTAATGTCTTGTAACCCCAATCCTGCGATGGATACGGGTTAGGGGCATTACAGTGTGTGAAGTGTAGAGGTCACACGGCCAAGTCACACGCCCGTGTGCTAGGCCGTGTGCTAAAACCTGGGCATTCTATTTTGAAATTTCAAAGGTGCAGGGGACACATGGCTGAGACACATGCCCGTGTGGACCAAAATAGGCCCTTTTAAGGCCACTTTTCTCACCCTTTATATCATCAATCTGCACATATCATTTAAATACACAAATCTATCCAAACGAAGCAATCCAAAAAATTAAAACTCATGACTTAAACATATCATTTTATCACAAAACTCATTTACATAAACTTACCCAAGTAACTTCATTCATTGTTTACTAAAGACTACTACTAAACATATGCAAACAAACATATATATATGTATCGTTCACAACCTTATTTCTAGTTTAGCTCATTTCTAGTCCAGTCTTATACATGCCATATAAACCATAGGATATATAACATAATCTACCGGAGTAATCTGGATAGTGTGACCCGATGTGTTGATCCGATCCTCTAAACTCACGTCAATCTACAATGGACATAAAACACACAAGAGTAAGCTTATAGAGGCTTAGTAAGTTCATAGGCTTTTAAGAATAAATCTTATCTAACCAAATATAATAAAACATTAAATAGAGTATTTCACTAACATTGCCTGCCAATCACAACTTCATTTAATAACATTCATTTGATTGAGCTCAAAATTAATAATTTCTTAGATTTTTCCATAATAAATATATATAACAATTACCAATACTCATCAAATTAGAGAACGACTTACGGATTTGAGTACATCTTTTTCTTGATGCCATAGTCCAACTATAGTCTTACTCGAATATTGCCATGGCCCTACCGTGGTCTTACACTCGTAGTGCCATAACCCAGTTATGGTCTTATGAACTAGATGCCATAGCCTAGATATGGTCTTACACATGTATTTAACATTCATTTCATAAACAATTTATCAATTCAAATACAATTCAATCACAATCAATCATAGTGTCCATTAAACGAGCCTACGAGGCCTTAAACATGCATTGAAAGTGGTTCGGGACTAAACCGATAACTCGTGAAATTTTTCAACAGTTATAATTTTTTTCTCCAAAACAAGGGACACACGCCCGTGTGACCAGGCCGTGTGAACATTCGAAATGGAAGCACATGGCCATGTCCCAGCCCGTGACCAAACAAATGGGCACACACGCCCGTGTGCTTGGCCGTGTGCAAATTAGGGGGTATACTAACTTGTGCCACACGGCAGAGCACATGCCCTTGTGTGAGACCGTGTGGAGCATACTGACTTCATTTCAATTTTAACACCAGGGGACACATGGTCGTGTAACATGACCGTGTGTCATACACGGCTAAGACACACGCCCGTGTCTGAGCCCATGTGGACAAAAATAGGCTATTTGCCAAGCCAATTTACCACCCACATTTATGCTCACCTAAACAACCAATATGGCACCAATCTATAGTATAAATAAACATTCAATTTAGCCACAAACAAGGCTAATTCATACAATTTCCAATACTAGCAACCAACAAGTTTCTACCTTAAGTTTTACTCTACTAAAATACATATACCAATAAACTAGTTAAACCATTACCTAACATGCCTCATTTTGTACCAATTCACAAGCAAGGTACCAATTCCACAAACTTCATAATATGGTCATTCACATATCCATCCAAGAACTCAATATCAACCATATACGCACACATAAACACATAACCAAACCCACCAATTTAAACCAAATCTCATGGCTATATTTCCAAACCAAAATATATACATTTACAAGCCATTATAAATGACAAAAATCTTTATCAATCCATAATCAAAATGACTCAAAATATCTATACATGCCATATACTCAAAACATAGTTTTAAAAGTACCAAAGAGTCAGTGGATAGTGTGGTGAAGTCTCCGATCATCCCCGAATCCGATCTTTCTTTGAAATCACTATAAAACATAGAAAAGCAACAAAATAAGCTATATAGCTTAGTAAGCCCATATGTTAACAATGACCAACTATCATTGTAATAGCCCGATTTTGGGTCTAGTTGGAACAGTGGTTTCGGGACCACAAATCTAGCGCAGTAAAATTCATTTATTTTTATCGTCTATAGTTTAACAGAACGATTTTGTGAAAATTTCGTTCAAAAATTTTGACGTTTGGGCACTCAATTTAGTCAAAAGGACTAAATTGAAAAAAAGTGCAAAACTTGAATTTTATATGTTAAAGGTGTCCAATTGCTATGAAATTTTAAATTAGAGGTCCTGAAATGGTAACTAGACCATTGGTTAAATTGGTGGACAAAAATAGACATGGTTTGGTATGTTTCTAAAGTTTTTCATTAAGGGCATTTTAGTAGTTTTGTTGTTAAAATGAATCAAAAGCCAAAATCTAGTCCATCTTCCTCCCATGGCTGAATTTTACATGGAGAAGGCATGCTACGGCTTTTCAAGCTTCCAAGCTTGATTGTAAGTCCATTCTAACCCCGTTTTTAATTATTTTTATGTTTTCAAAATCCTTGTAACATGATCTGTCTATTTCTACCACCAATTTGAAGATATGTAAAAGTATAAAATTTTACCTACGTTGAACATGTATGTATTTTGATGTTTGATGGTGGAAAATGCATGTTTGTTGTTTGTTAAACGACTTTTACTAAGTGATTTTCAGTAAAAATGCCTAAAAGGACTTGTTTGTAATATTTGTAAAATGAGTAGTAAAAGTGTAAATAAATGAAAAATGTGGGCTATTATGAGCATGATATAGGTTCAGCTAGGCTTGGCTGTAATGAAATTGAATGAAAATCATTTTACGAGCCTAGAGACTAAAATATAAAAATGTCAAACTTAGGGCAAAAATGTAATTTTTCCATATTGTGA
This sequence comes from Gossypium bickii, assembly GCA_025503065.1. Classification (NCBI taxonomy): domain Eukaryota; kingdom Viridiplantae; phylum Streptophyta; class Magnoliopsida; order Malvales; family Malvaceae; genus Gossypium; species Gossypium bickii. The sequence continues at coordinate 32,381,356 of CP106712.1, forward strand.
TTTTGGGCTGATTTGAATAGTATAATGATTAAATAAGTTAAATGTGATATTATAGATCAAGAAAAATGAGTTTCAGAGTTAGAAAGGGGAAAAACAAGTATTTGACGATTTAGTCCGTTTTGTCGTTTTTATGTCGAGGTAAGTTCGTATGTAAATAATGAATTGTTATATTTATATTTTGAATGCTTTAATATTGTATGAATTGTGATTTTACCCTTTGGATGTATTCGACAAAGTTTCGAGAAGCGAGAAATCTCGGTTGAACCTTAGGAATAGATAGGATACAAATGTCATGACATTAGGGTTACTAAGATTACGTGTAAAACCATATCTGGGATATGGCATCGGTATGAGATTTCATGTAAGACAATAGCTGGGCTATTAGCATCGACACGATATTACATGTCAGACCATATTTGGGATATGGCATTGGTATGGTACTGTGTGTACGAGATTCCGAGTATCTTTTAGTATTCCAAATGGTTCAACGGGAAATTCAACGAGTATGTCAAAGAAGAGAAAGAGTATGTAAGTAATTACGAACCAGTACAGTGTACGTACGTAAAGTCTATAAACATTGACTTCATGAAATTGTGAGTTCATGATTTCCACAAGAATGATTTTTGTTAAAACCTTGTGATTATTATGATAAATTCGGTTGATGATTATGTGATTGGCTTTCGGGTCAAATTGAGTTATGACATAGCATGTTTTATCCACTTATATTGTGATTTATCAGATATGAGAAAAGGTGAAGATTGGCATAATGGCCCATTTAAAATGATTATTGAAGTACGGGAAGATATGAGTGCAGAAGGTTAATGTACATATTTACTATGAGGTTTGAAATGAGTTGTTAATTGTTGTAATATGTTGCAAAAGAGAGGTTACGATTGTTAGGCTAATGCCAGGATATGTTAAATTATGCCTATAAGTTGATAGAGTAAACAATGTGACTGAATAAATTATAACTGTGAGATATATAGCAATTTGTACTATCTTATGTTTATATTGTTGAAATTGGAAAATGATTAGTAAGAGTTGCTTATTATTTTTGTACAGACTTACTAAGCTATATATATAGCTTACCTCTTCCTTTCCAATGTCTTATAGAGTTATTGAGCTAGCTCGGGTTGGAAATCGCCGGAGATTCTATCACACTATCAATCTGTCATTTTGGGTATAAATGAATACACTTATTTTAAATCTATGGCATGTGCAGGGACTAGGTCAATTTGTTATACATGTCATGATTAATTTGACCATATGTGTTGGCTTGTAATTCTTAATGCTTCATCTTGTATATAGCCATGAATGATGGCTTATGCTAGCTATAAATATATTGTATGTTAATGCCCTCTTGTGAATGTGAAATTAGTATATTTATATTGGGCTAAGTATGATGTTTTAAGCATGATAAATGATGGTATAAGAATGACTTGTTATTGTCTTGTTTGTGGTTGTTTGGTTGCATTTATATGCTTGAATTTGTGCCATGTGATGTTGTGTAAATGTGTGCAAGTAAGAGTGGCAAAATGCTTGGTAAATAGCCTTATTTTTGTCCACATAAGTAGAAACACGGGCTTGTGTCTTGGCTGTGTGTGAATTACGGTCTGCCACACGGGCATGTGTTCTGGTCATGTGTCCCCTGTATCTAAATTTTGAAAAATATAGAATGTCTAGAATTGAGCATACCGACAAAGACACAAGCGTGTGTCTCAGCCGTGTGTGCTACATGGCCTAGCACACGAGCGTGTGGCACGGCCGTGTGGCACAAGTCAGAGAGCATCCTAATTTGAACACGACCTGAAGCACGGCGTGTCCCTTTGGCAACATAGGCGTGTGAGCCTACTTCTTGCAAAAAAATTATAAGTTTTGTAAATGTTTCCTGAGTTCTTGGTTTAGTCCTGAACCACTTCCAAAGCATGTTTTTGGCCTCGTAGGCTCGTATAAGGGACTTTATGATTGAATATGAATGGTTTTAATTTGTATACAAATTTTATGACTCAGAATTGTGTGATTGCTTGTGATGTTAGTCTGGTAATGCCTCGTACCCTATTCCAGCTTTGAATACGGGTAAGGGGTGTTACATTTAGTGTTATCAGAGCTTCGGTTTAGTCGATTCTCGGACTAACATAGTGTCTGTGAGTCTAGCAATACATTCCATATTACTACCTGTGATAGTGTGATATCTCCCAACTCTGATGAAATTGTGTTGTTGAGACAAAGGTGCTTTCCAACCGAGATACTTTTGAACACGCTAAAAGTGATACTAAGATATTTGAAAATGTGTTTGCGATGAGTCGAAACTTGGAAAGGTATGAATAAGAGTTCATGATATGTATGTGATGATGTACAAATGAAATAACCATGAGTTGAGAAATATGGATAAAATGTCATTGTTCCGGTTGAACGTTGTATTTTGATGGATTATGGTGATTTTATGAAATGGATAAAATGTTTTAAAAGTTGAAAAAGGATTTAGCCTCGAAGGGTTATTTTGAATTAAGCCCTCTCGAGCATATATTATGAAATGGATATTGCCCGGACGGGTAATCAAGAGTAAGCCCTTTAGAGCATACGTTACTGAAAAGGTTTAGCCTGGACTGGCAATCCTATTATATCATATGTGGCTCGAGAGTGTGCTTTATAAATATGTGCCAAAAGGGCACTTTTAAATATGAATTAACGGATTGACGACATGCGTACCTTGAGTATATTACCCGAGTATCCATCGAAATTATAGTAGTTCAATGGGAATTATTCTTGAATTATGAAAGGTGAAATGAAATGAAAGTTTATATTGTGATAAGCTCATCTATGTTTATTTGGCATTCATATGATGTTATGTGCCTAATTTGTTTGATTAAGTGAATGTGATTAGTAAACTTACTCAAATTTATGGAATGTATGTTTAAGTCACTTGTTTGAATAAAGGTAATCGGAAAGTTTGTGTAACATAAATATGTATGTTAATTAGCTTGAAGTGAATTATATGATTGTGAAGATATTATGTTGATCACGAATGCTAAGTTGTATGTGTGTATTTATAAGAGTCGAGTTAGAGGCTTTATGTAACACCCCAAACCCGGCCTAAACGTTACGACTGGATCTGGCACGTCACATAAAAGGGTTGTTTAAAACTGCGTGTTTGTTAAAAATTTCGAGTTTAATTATTTATTCGCTTGTTATCCTTTTGTTAACAGTTTTTGAAAATGGTTATTAAGGGTTTAGAAAAATCCGTATTAAACATTTAATAATAATAGGCAGTAATAAAATTAAGAGCTAAACCAAATAAAATGCAAAAATTAAAGTTATAGTGGCCTTATTACAACAAAAACCCAATTAAAAATAAGTTTGAAATAAGAGAACGAATTTACGAGAAAGACATTGTATGGCCACTACAAGTCCGCCTCGGCTCCCAAATCCGTAATCTAATGGTTACCTCCAAAATTAAGCAGAGGGGTGAGTCATCGAGACACAGTGTGTAAATCCCAATACAATGCAATCTGGGCCATAAGCCCATTGGACCTAAGCCCACACAATCCAACATGTTTATCATGTATGCAATGCAGCCCAACCAATCTATTTTTTCCATCCTCTACATCTCCTGAATCAACCCAACTTGTGTGGCACCCAGCCATTGTGGTACCAAACCACTGGTGGTACCAAACCACTGGTGACAACGTCACAAATCATAATATGTGGGGCCAACCCACTTCTGGTACCAAACCACTGGTGACAATCCCTGATGAGTATATGTGGGGCCAACCCACTGTGGTACCAAACCACTGGGATGAGTCACTCAAATAATGTATGTGGTACCAAACCACTGGTGACAAAAGTCACAAATAATAATACGTGGGGCCAACCCACTTTTGGTACCAAACCACTGGTGACAATCCCTAATGAATATATGTCGGGCCAACCCACTGTGGTACCAAACCACTGGGACGAGTCACAGAAATAATGTATGTGGTACCAAACCACTGGTGGTTCCAAACCACTGAGACATAGTCACAAAATATAATGTGTGGGGCCAACCCACTTGCGGTACCAAACCACTGGTGACAATCCCTAATGAGTATATGTGGGGCCAACCTACTGTGGTACCAAACCACTGGGAAGAGTCACAGAAATAATGTATGTGGTACCAAACCGCTGGTGACAGTCTTAGAATCACATTTCTATTCTTCACATCATACCCCAAGCCCATGCAACATGTCATGACATAATAATTCGTGTATACAGTAAGACATGTATGCAAATCATATATCAAAGATAACGTATGAAACGAATTACCATCATAATCAGAATAGCAAATACGACATAATCAAGCTAATCAACCTCTACGGGTATAACAGTAATTTACCTTCTAGGGGTATTTTGGTAATTTCCTCACTAAGGGTATTTCAGTAATTTCGTACCTGGAATGGCCTTTCCGAAGGCCCAATGTCGCCCCGAGCGACTCAACTACCATTTCTGGTCGTACCGGACTATTGAGCCTAAAACCCTATTTCAGCCCATTCGGGCCCACACACTCGTGTGGCCCACCTAACACAAATATAGCCACGTATATGAGATTCACCTAGTCTAGTTCACTATATACTACACCATCATACATTTTATTCAATTGGGCCCACGGGCCCATTGGGCCCACTTTGACCCATCGTGGCCCAACAGCCTCAACCCACAAGAATACTACTGATGGCCTCAACTATCGCGTCGCAGCCCCACACGTGTGCTCGCACGCTTGTCTGGCTACTATTGCCGTGACCGGCACTTCGACATTTGCCGCTCTACAAATAGAATGCTCTATATATAGCTAGCTTCTCACCTTCCTTCTTTATATCTTTCCGATGTGGGATCCCTCCGTCGGTAGAGTTTAAATCCAACTCAAATTCTTGCCGTCCAATTCGCAAAATAAATACTCCCTTGCTTTTAATGAGATTCGAACCTGGGCTCCCTTCCAACATAATCCACTCCGCTAACCACTTGGCCACAAGCTCCTCTTGTGTCTTAAACCATGCGCAACTAAATATAAATCAATAGCCAAATTCTAAAGTCCATTTAAAATGAAAACCAAAATGCAAGAGCCAAGACTTGAACATTGGACCTCCTTCCTTCCTTGTGGCGTCATCCTCTTGCCTCTTATGTGGCGTCACTTTGCCACTACACCACACACTCCACTTGTGTCTTTTTTCCCCATAATTTATTCTTAAAGCCTACCTACTAACTCCCAAGGTTTTTTCCACCTAAAACCAAAATTTCCCTAAAGCCAAAGTTTGATCTCGGGACTTCTTAGAAGCCCTTTAACCTTTTAAAATCACTCACCTAATAAGTCCAAATTGCACTAAAGCTGATCTCTTGTTCTCCAAATATTTTAAACGCTACTATGTTCAAGGCCCATTGGGCCCAATCCTACCAGGCCCAGTTTCAGCTTACCAATGTGGTATTTTATAACGAAATCTCACGAGATTTAAGTTGAATGAGCTCACAAGTAAGAGACTAAAGAGTTCAGTAGTGGAATAACTAATAATATGGTCAGAGTTAAGAATTGTTTGGCAAGTGAATACAGTTCTGGAAAAGATTCCAGGTTATTCTAAAGGACATTCAGATTTCGCGATGTCATGGTTAAAGAAAAAGTTAATCTTGGCTAATCGACTCATTCAAGAACGTGGTGATTCTAGTATCAGGATTTCTCTAAGTTTCGTGAAAGAAATTAACATCAGCAACAGTATAGATAGTGGAAGTTCAAGCTCAAATTGTACTATGGTTTTCTTTTCTTAGGTAAGTTCAATTAAAGACATGAGTTCAATCAGGAAATTTTGTTTCCTTGAGCTAATGCAGTTGTAAAGATCTTTGATTAGCCTGTTAAGATAAAAGATTGTATGTTTGAGTTGTTTAACAGCATGAAGAAATGAGTATTTTGATATGATATTATTTGATAGTTGAGATGGACTCAGTTGTTTTTATCTGAGTGAGCTGGTTAGTTGAAAGGTAAATTGAGCTATATGCATTTAAGTTTATCCTCAGGTAATAGGATAAAATCTTGTATATTCATGAGTAAATTGACGAAAAGTTTGAATGAAGAATTTATATTCAAAATGGTGTGATACAGGGATATACCTATTAGATCGGTTCTAATCGGATGATATTATTATGTGTTAAAAGCTATTCTGATTGATAAAGTTATCACATTTGTGAAAGTTTGAATGGTCTTTTGAGTGTTAGAAAAGTTGGAAACAATTGAAGCTGTTATTAACCGAAACACTAGTTTAGGTTCTATTTGAATTGAGTAAAGAATTTTTGATTTTTTAACGGTGCACTATCGAATGGGTTGCAATATGTTTTAATATAAGACTGTAAAGTGACAGTTTATGATTTTAGACGATTAAAGTCTCATTAAAAGAATTGTTCGACGAGTGGCTTAGAGTCGACTGCTAGTATGTCTGCATTGAGAAATTGATATTTGTTCGATGAAAAACATCATATGCTTTTTGATTTAAAGAGTTTAAAGTATCTAATGTCATAGAAGGATTTGAATTTAAAATAGCATTGATGACTTGAAATATTGAAAGATTTTGAATAGTTAACGATTAACCTTTTGGGAAGTAGATATAGTCGCAGATGCTTGAATGGAAAGTCTTTATTCATTTTGTGAGTATTGGTTACATGATTAATCTTTTTTTATGGAAGTCTAAATTTAGCTAAATTGGAAAGCTAAAGCAATGTTTTCTTTGTAAGATTGAGAACCTCAGGAATGTGATAGTGCGTGGTAAACTAAACGAGTATAGTGTGAGACGACTTTTGATTCTGGATTTTAGGTCGAACTTGATGACTATTATCGTTATTCTAAGATAGAATTTGCGCACTGAGTAATTCAAAGCTTATGCAAAAAATTTTGTACGAAGTTCAGTAGTAGCTCATTTGTTCATTCAGGGAGTAATGAAATGTACAGTTATTTGAAATAGATATTCTGGTGATCAAGAATATAATTTGAGTATGTAGTTGCATCTGGGCAATGTAATTCATCTTTAGATTGATGGTAAGCTTAAGAGAATAATTCAGATCTTTGACGGTATGCTCCGACACTATGTTTCAAAGTTCAAAGGTGATTGGAAAGAGATATACGAGGTGGAATTGATTTGTAATTCTAAGGAAAAAGGTTAAAATGATTCATGAAAGTTGAAAGCAACTTCAGACTGACATAAGCGGTATAGAGATTTGGAAATTTAAGATATTGGATTCCAGATCGATAATAGAGTGCTTCTGGAAGTATTTCCCTCGAAAAGGACACTTCAATAAAGTAGAGGAAACTACGAGAACGTTATCCTAATCTCTTTTCTGGTAAGATTTTCGGGGACGAAAACCCCTAAAGGGGGAGAGTTGTAATTGCCGAATTTTGGGTGTAGTTGGAATAGTGGTTTCGGGACCACAAATTCGAAGCGGTAAAATTCATTTTTATTATATTTTTACGGTCTACAGTTTTATGGAACAATTTCATGAAAATTTCATTCAAAAATTTTGACGTTTGGGCACTCAATTCAGTCAAAAGGACTAAATTGCAAAAAGTGCAAAACTTGAATTCTATATGTTAAAGCTGTCCAATTACTATGAAATTTTAATTTAGAGGTCCTTAAATGGTAATTAGACCGTTGGTTAAGTTGGTTGACAAAAATGGACATGGTTTGGTATGTTTCTAAAGTTTTTCATTAAGGGCATTTTAGTAATTTGGTAATTAAAATGAATTAAAAAGCCAAATAAAGCCAAAATCTTGTCCACCTTCCTCCCATGGTTGAATTTTACATGGAGAAGACATGGCTAGGGTTTTTCAAGCTTCCATGCTCGATTGTAAGTTCATTCTAGCCCCGTTTTTAATGATTTTTATGTTTTTGAAATCCTTGTGACATGATTTGTCTATTTCTACCACCAATTTGAAGAAATGTCAAAGTCTAAAATTTTATCCATGTTGTACATGTATGTATTTTGATGTTTGATGGTGGAAAATGCATGTTTGTTGTTTGTTAAACGACTTTTGCTAAGTGATTTTTGGTAAAAATGCCTAAAAGGACTTGTTTGTAAAAGTTGTAAAATGAGCAGTAATACTTGGAATAAATGAAAAATGTGGGCTGTTATGAGCATGATGTAGGTTCGGCTAGGCTTGGGTATAAATAAATTGAATGAAAATCATTTTTCGAGCCTAGGGACTAAAATGTAAAAAGGTCAAATTGTAGGGGCAAAAATGTAATTTTTTCTATAATGTGATTTTGGTCTGATTTGAATAGTATAATGATTATATAAGTTAAATGTGAAATTATAGATAGAGAACAATGAGGTTCGGAGTTAGAATGGGGAAAATGAGTATTTGACGATTTAGTCATTTTTACCGTTTTTATGCCGAGGTAAGTTCGTATGTAAGTAATGCATTGTTAGATTTATATTTTAAATGCTTTAATATTGTATGAATTGTGATTTTACCCTTTGGATGTATTCGACAAAGTTTCGACAAGCGAGAAATTTCGGTTGAACCTTAGGATTAGATAGGATACAAATGTCATGACATTAGGGTTACTAAGATTACGTGTAAGACCATATCTAGGATATGGCATCGATATGAGATTTCATGTAAGACCATAGCTAGGCTATTGGCATCAACATGAGATTACATGTAAGACCATATCTACGATATGACATTGGTACGGTACTGTTTGTACGAGATTCCCGAGTATCCTTTACTTTTCCAAATGGATCAATAGGAAATTCAACGAGTATGTTAAAGAAGAGAAAGAGTATGTAAGTAATTACGAATCAGTACATGTATGTACGTAAAGTCTATAAGCATTGAATTCATGAAATTGTGAGTTCATGATTTCCGCAAAAATGATTTTGTGAAAACCTTGTGATCATTAGTCTATACTTGTGACGTATGAAATTCATGATAAATTCGGTTGACGATTATGTGATTGGCATTTGGGTCAAATTGAGTTATGACATAGCATGTTTTATTCACTTAAATTGTGATTTATCCGATATCAGAAAATGGGAAGATTGACATAATTGCCCATTTAAATGGTTATGGAAGTATGGGAAGATATGAGTATAGAAGGTTAATGTACATGTTTACTATGAGGTTTGAAATGAGTTGTTAACTGTTGTAATATGTTGCATAGGAGAGATTATGGTTGTTAGGCTAATGCCGGGATATGTTAAATTATGCTTATAAGTTGATAGAGTAAACAATGTGACTGAATAAATTATAACTGTGTAATATCCTGAATTAGGGGTTAATTTTAAATTGAATTGTTGTGCATGTGCTTGGACTGTGGTGTTGTTATTAGTGATGTTTTAAAATCTAGTTATAAGTTTAGAGCAGGCCTGAGTAGTAGGAAATTTTGTTTTTAAGCTTTAAGTAAAGGGAGCTGAAGGAGCTAGGGGTTATATGTATTTTAAGGGGGATTTTAGCACAAGATTGGGCTTGGTAAAGTGGCAAGGAGGCGCCACTTAGAGCCCTGTGATTGACGCCACTTACATGGGAAAGGGATCTTAGGTTCGAGCAGCAGAAATCCCACTATTTGCTTATTATTTTGACGCCAAGGAGGGGGAGGAGTTGTGCTCAGCACAAACTCTGTCAGATAAGGATGGACCAAGTCAAAATATTTGAATTGGTGGCAAGGAGAAAAATAAGGAGCTTGTGGAGTTCAAATTCGTTTGAATTAGTGGCCAAGAGGAATTTGAGGAAGTGGCCGAATTTTGAACTCCTCCCTGGAGGAGTGTTCGGTTTTGGGAAGCTGAGTGAGGAGGGAGCCGAAATTTCCTTGATGGCTAGGTGGTCACATTCGGCTAGTCTAGGCTATAGTGTATGCGGTTGGGAGGCAAACCGAAATACCCTTTTTGTTCATCAAAATTTTCCTTAATACATTTTGTGAACCAAAAGCCGAAACCACCTTAGGTGCATGTCGTTTCCCTCTCAAGCATTTAGTCGAATCTTCACAAGAACCCTTTTGGGAAACTTTCTTTTCTCCTTTGAAACCAAAACCTCACTTGACATTTTCATCTCTTCTCTTTTTCGGCAATCAAGGTGCTTGGCCGAATCTCTCTTCCTCCATCTCTCTTTTTCTTCTTTTCATAACTGCTCAAGACCCCATCTTCTTCTTTTTTTTCTTTTCTTGCTAAAACCTCTCAATCCCTTTTCTTTAAGCCAAGCCGAATACTCATCATCTATTCTCCCATTCTCTCTTTTTCTTTTTGAACCAAATCTCAATTGTTTCTCTTCAATCAACCTTAGCTGAATCTTCCTTCATCACTCAACCTCTGTCTAAATTTCCTTTCTTTTTCCTAGTGTTGTTGTTGGCCGAATATCAAACAAGAGTGGATCACTTTAGTTTTTCTCTAATCAGTTTGAAGGGTAAGTGTTCTTGGTTCTTGGTTTCTCTTCTCTCTATTTTTTCTCATTAAAGCAGAAGCCGATTTCGGCAGTGGTTAGTAAGGTCTCTAATCACCTTTGAAACCGATCTCTCCTAGGTACTCTGGGATTTTGAAGCAGTCGATCTAAGCCCTCTATTCTCTGGCAATCGATTTGGTAAGACAAGGGGTAAGGATCTCTTTTGGTTCTTCATTCTTTAAGCAGTTGGAAAGCCGAAGGCTATTGAGACTAAGGTTTGATGTTGGTCGAATGTAGGGGGAGGATCAGTCTCGCATATCGTATGTGGTGATTAGCATTCGTAAGGCAGATAGGTAAGAGTGGTGTTGTTTGTGTGTTATCTCACCCTTCGGGATTTATTGGTATGGCCGAATGGCCTTGTTAATGACTTTATAGGTTTGGCCGAATGTAAGACAAGGAGATCTAATGCAGTAGATTGGGTTTGGGATTCAGTGGTAGCGTTAGTAACAGGTGTGTAACTTACACACTTTATAATTAAGTAAATATACTTTAATAACCTAAATGTGTTAAAGCCGAAACAGTGTGGATATTGGTATGATACCCTATGGGTATGAGCAAGGATTCGGGTAAGTCCGTTTCGATATGAGTTTTGCTATTTAATGCATGATAGTATGATTTATGACATATTTGCTATGTGGTTCATAATAAAGCATGATTTGCATGATTTGCATGAGTATGGCATGATGACGGGTGATATGAGAGGAGGGGGAAGATGATATCCGTGACTTTGGGTCACCAGATGTTTGGCACCTCCAGTGGTTTGGTACCATAGATTATTTTGTGACTTTGGGTCACCAGAGGTTTGGCACCTCATAGCGACTTGTTGTAGTGGCTTAGCACCGCAGTGGGTTGGCCCCACAGTTGACATTTTGGGATCGTCGCCAGTGATTTGGTATCACACGTGGGTTGGCCCCTCACTTGGTATATTGATATTTTGTGACTTTGGGTCACCAGAGGTTTGGCACCTCATAGCGACTTGTCCCAATGGCTTAGCACCACAGTGGGTTGGCCCCACATATGATATTACGGGATTGTAGCCAGTGATTTGGTATCACAATGTGGGTTGGCCCCACAGATGGATTATTCGTGACTTTGGATCACCAGTGGTTTGGCACCACATTATTATTGGATATCGTGACTTTGGGTCACCAGTGGTTTGGCACCACCAAAGGGTTTGGTACCACACGGGTAGAAAAGGAGTTATGGATGGCTAGGTTTGGGTGCATTATTTATATTGCTTGGTTATGATTTGTGTAAGTATGTTGCATTAATCGGGATGAGGATTTATGCACTGAGTCTTGGTGACTCACCTTCTCCCTTATCTTTTCAGGTGACTTGTAGATTGCGGATGAGGAGCCGGATGGACTCGAGGCGGCCATGCATTAAAACATTTGGTATTACTTGGATTTTGAATTTGGATATTTATTTTCTCTTTAGTTTTTATTTGGGTTTGTAATAAGGCCTTAGATTATGTTTTTGGATTATTTATGTTTTGGATGGTTTTAAATATGGCTAAGTAAATTACCTGATTAATTTAATAATTTGAACGTAAGGTTTTCTACACTACAAAACGAAATGGTTATCAAATTTTTGCCATCGGGTAACATAAATTAATTGATAACAACAACATCTTGAATGGATTTCAAACTTAAGTTTTTCACACTTAATTCAAACGATTCCAAATTAACTAAGCAAGAATCAATCGGGTTTTTATGGCATAAACATTTTCTAAACCTATGGATCGACAACTGAGTTTTTAAGATATATTCCCGGGATTCCAAAGTAAACTATCGGTTTGCAAATAATCAGGCCCAAGATTTCTACAAGTATAAAACAACAAAGATTTTTTCACTAACATTTTAACCGGTAACCCGTTTTCTTCAAAACGATTTCCTCTGTGACACGTCAGATTCGGTCGTGGTGTGTTGACCGGGTTTGGGGTGTTACAAACTGTGAAATTTATAGCAATTTGTACTATCTTATGTTTATATTGTTGGACTTGGTAAATAATTGGTAAGAGTTACTTATTATTTTCGTGCGAACTTACTACTTTATATATATAGCTCACCCCCTTCTTTTCCAATGTCTTATAGGGTTATTGAGCTAGCTCGGGCTGGAAATCGTCGGAGATTCTATCACACTATCAAGATGTCATTTTGGGTATAAATGAATACATTTATTTTAAGCCTATAGCATGTGTAGGGACTAGGTCAATTTGTTATATGTGTCATGAGTAATTTGTCCATATGTGTTGGCTTGTAATTCTTAATGCTTCATCTTATATATAGCCATGAATAATGGCTTATGCTGATTATAAATATATTATACGTTAATGCCCTCTTGTGAATGTGAAATTAGTATATTTTTAATGGGCTAAGTATGATGTTTTAAGCATGATAAGTGATGGTATAAGAATGACTTGTTATTATTGTCTTGTTTGTGGTTGTTTTGTTGCATTTATATGCTTGAATTTGTGCCATCTGATGTTGTGTAGATGTGCACAGGTAAGGGTGGCAAAATGGCTTAGTAAATAGCCTTGTTTTTGTCCACAAGGGTAGACACACGGGCGTGTGTCTAGGTCGTGTGTGACACACGGTTTTCCCCACGGGCATGTGTATCGACCGTGTGTCCCTGCACCTAAATATTGAAAAAAAAAACAAAATGTCCAGAATTGAGCACACCAGCAGAGACACGAGCGTGTGTCTCAGCTGTGGGTGCTACATGGCCTAACACACGGGCGTGTGGCACGGGCTTGTGGCACAAGTCAGAAAGAACCCTAATTTGAACACGGCCTGAAGAACAGGCGTGTCCCAAGATCACACGGGCTTGTCCTTTGGGCCACACGGGCGTGTGAGCCCTGCTTCTAGCAAAAATTTTCTAAGTTTCGCAAAAGTTTATGAGTTCTCAGTTTGGTCCCGAACCACTTCCAAAGCATGTTTTGGGCCTCATAGGCTCGAATAAGGGTCTTTATGATTGAATATGAATGGTTTTAATTTGTACGCAAATTTTATGACTTGGGATTGTGTGATTGCTTGTAATGTGAGTCTGGTAATGCCTCATACCCTGTTCCAGTGTCGAATACGGGTAAGGGGTGTTACAATCATCATTAATCATTCATATAATAGAAAACAATGTGCAAAAATTCTATTAAATATCAAGCTATCAAATGGTCATTCATATAACTTACCAAGGAACTCATCAATTTAATAGTTTTCAATACTCAATTCATTTTCGTACGTACCTGTACCATCTCGTACCAATCTCATAATCAACCACATTCTTCTTTTACCCGTTGAACCATTCGAAATAGAAATCGGATACTCAAGGTCTCACACGATAAGTACCTAAACCATGGCCCGAAGCGAAATCAAGGTAACTTATCTAAAATTATGATATCATGGCCCGAACCCAAATCAGCCGATATGCATGGCCCAAAGCCAAATCGGCGTATCTCGCACGCAAAGTTCTAATAATATGGCCCTAAGCCAATTCAAAGTATACCTAATGACATGTCACTATCATCCTAAACTATTCCTAAGGTTCAACTGAGATTTCCAACTGTCGAATCTTCATTAAATTATTTCTGAATTCGTCCATAATCACATAATCACAATTCATGCTATATTGAAGCATATAAAATACATTTGAAATGAAATTATAACATATGAACTTACCTCATATGTTAAAACTATGAGTCGAGTCGATTAATCGATAACTTTATCTTTTCCCCGATCCAAGTCCGTATTTCACTTTTCTTGATCTAAATATATTCAAAATTAACTTATATAATCATCTATTCATTCAATTTAGTCCAAAACACTCTTTAAGGCACATTTACACTTTTACCCCTAAACTTTCACATTTTTATAATTTAGTCCTTATTTCATAAAATCAAAACTTAATGAAAGTCCAATTATACCCATGCTAGCCGAATTACTATAATACCCCTACCAGCCTATATTTTTCATTCATTTCACATTTCAATCACAAAGTTTCAACATTTCTCAATTAAATCCCTATTTTACATTTTCACTAAAAATCACCTAACAGAACTTGTATAACTCACAACCAATATTCATAATATATCATCAAACATCAAAATACTCATGTATTCATCAATGGCATCATTCAAAATCTTTAACAAGTTTTCAAAATAGTCCCTGGGCTAGTTAGTACTAAATGCAACGATCTCAAAAACATAGAAATCATTAAAAACAGAGTCAAAATCACTTACCAATTTAGCTTTGCAAGTGTCAAACCCTAAAAAAACTTCTATGGTTTCTTCTTATTTGTATTTTTGGCTAATGAAGATCAATACATTAAATTTTATGCTTTTTTTATCTAATAATAACTTAATTATCTTTTACCAATTTAACCTTAACTATTATTCATTAAAAACCTATCATGCATGCCCATCTTTGTCCACTCACAATTAAAATGGTCTAATTACAACATAAGGACCTCCTCCTTTAAAATCCATAGCTATTAAGCACCGTTAGCTAATAGAACATCACTTTTGCACTTTACGCGATTTAGTCCTTTTTCTTAAATTGACCATTTAAACGATAAAATTACTGAACGAAACTTTCACACAATCATTCAATCATGCTGTAAACCTTACGATAATAATAAAATAAATATTTTGACACCAGATTGGTGGTCCGAAAACCACTATTCTTATTTGACCAAAAATGGGTTGTTACAACTCTCCCCCTTAAGGATTTTCGGCCCCAAAAATCTTACCAGTGAATAGGGTAGGTGTAACACCCCAAACCCAGCCCAAACACCACGGCCGAATTTGGAATGCTACTGAGGAAAACGTTTGAAAAGATTTCAATCGTAAGGGTGAAAACATAAAAATTTCTTCATCATTTGTAAAATATTGTGTATTTAAAATTCTGAGTAAAATTAGGTTGTTACAAAATACCCGGATTTAAAACTTTAAAATAAGGTTTTACGATATAAATTATTTTTAAAATAAATAAAGCATTCCCAAATATCCACTCGAAAGTTAATTCCACTTAAACAGAGTAAAAATTCCCAAATACTTCAAATGGCCTTATTACAATAAATAAAAATTCCAAGTACTGAAATCTAAAGTGCATGAAATAAGTAAAACATCTTCAGCATGGCCACCTCGTATCCGCTCCAACCCGGTCCAAGCATCAAGTATCACCTGCGATGTTTGGTAAAAATTTGGGTGACTCAAACCGACTCAATGTGTAATTAGTCCACAGATTCCACACATGGGCTTAGCCCACAACCACACCAAACCACATATCAGATAATAAGGCAATTAATCCACATGAGTCCACAAATGGGCTTGGCCCATATCCACACCAATCCACATACCACACATGATTATGCAAAGTGCACCCAACCCAGCCTAGGGTCCATCCTCTACATACCCCCGTATCCAGCCACCACACACTAGGGGATTACTAAATCAACCCTCCAACCTCTACACAGCAATTTGGCAATCAATACCGTCCACGTGAAATAAATCACAATATAATCCACAATGCGACCTCAATCAACGTCAATCCATGATGTAGCTCGTAGCTAACATCCAACCATGATGAGGCACATAGCCATCACCAAACCACGATATGGCACAAAGCCGATACGAACCACGATGAGGCACAGAGCAAATCATCAATACACGTGAGGCTCGTAGCCATCACTAAACCACGTAATAAATGTACACCCTGTCCTTCTTTCATATATACAATCCCACCCCATGCACATGCAACATATGATAGTGACATGATGAATAATGCATGAGCATGTTAATCAGGCATACAATCATGTATATAATCGTAACCACAACTTTATCGATATTTAACACTGACCTGATTATCGACATACCCCACTCAAGGGTAACCATCTCATTATTTCCATTGCATTAATCAACATATACATAACACATGCAAATATAACATACAACCGGGAAATTGTGGGTTAATCACACACACCTGATAACCTGAAGAGTTACGCTCTCAATACCGATGCTGTCACTAATCGTAACTACCGCTATTTGCCTATAATCTTGCCCTGCCGCTGGCCCACACCCCGATGGCCAATCCCGTACTGCAGAGACTGATCTCTTTTTAAACTTAGGGATAGGGACTACCCCTTTCTCCCCTTGACTGGCACTCGCATCCATCGAAGAACACTCTAATCAAAACCCAATTAATACGAGGTCTTTGAACGAATAAAATCCATAATCTAAACATACTTACCAAAACGATCTAGAATCCTGAAGGCCTCTGCTACTCCTGTCGATTTACCCCTAAATAACCATAGTCAAAATCGGCTAATAATAGTTAGACAAAAGAGCCTATGGCCGAATACCATAACCCACTCACCTTGCTTATCTAAACCCTGAAACTTTTGCTTGCTCCTGAAGTTGTCGAAATTCCTACTAATCAACTGTTAGGATCAGTTATAAGCAATAATCCATGAAAATTGCCCTTGGCCGAATACTACATTGGCTTACCTTGATCATTTCAAATCCCAAAAGACCTCCTTTACGATGGCTACACAAAAACACGAGAATATGGATTACTGAGCATTCGGCCATCCTTGGAAATCAATGCCAACCCTTGATTTCGGCACACTAAAAGAAAAGAACCCAAATCGATTGTTTAAGGAAGAGAATACTTACCACCTACGCTGCTTGTGAAGACTAAAAGGAAGTAGTCGACAACACTGCTCTTATAGATTCGGCCCTAACAAATTGACTGGGGGAAAGGAGAATTTCGGGAATGATGATGGTTTGAAAGATCAACGGAAAGAAGAAGAAAAGGATCAAATCACTGCTTCCGGCTTTTGAAACCAAAGAGAAAAGATTTCGGATAATGGCAAGGATACTTCGGCTTTTCAAGACTTGCGACAAAGAAGAGGGAATAGGCACCTTGAGGTTCGGCTAAGCCTTTTAAATGGTGATGGAACATTCGGCCATATAAGAAAAAGATGCAGAAAATTAAGTTTGAAAGAAAGAAAAGAATAAGAAGAGAAAGTGAGAAGAATTTCGGCAAGGAGACTAAAAGAGAACAAAATGATGAATACTTCACAAAAGGAAATTTCGGCACACACTACCCCCTACATGACTGAATATACCATCCCAATCCCCTCTCCTAAATTCGGCTAGCACTCAAACTCTATCTCCCCTTTCCTTTTCTCCTATTTTCTCTCCATACTACTCGTTCAAAATAAATTGAATAAGTCAACCCTTATCGCTCCTCCTTAGCCGAATTTTAAAAGAATGAGACAAAGTCTCATCCTCATCCATTTGAAAGTCCAAATGCCGCCCAACACCTCTCCTCATTGACGCAAAAACAAATGCCCATAGTGCAACCTCTGCAGCTCGAACCTTCTTCCTCTTGAAGCCCCTTTGACGCAAACTCCTCTGCACCTTAGGTGGCGTCTCTTGCCACTTTACTGCTTGATCTCTTGTGTCCAAATTCCCTCACAAATTTCCTTAAGGCCTCACTTGCCTAACTCCCCCTTTTAGACTTAAAACCCAATCTTTTTCTAAGGCATTCTCTTATATCCTAAGGTTTTGGGAACCCCTAAAACATATCCAAACACACACTAAGCCCACTATCACATGAATTATGAGTTAACCACATAACCCCTAAATCCTGGATGTTATAGTTCTACCCTCCTTAAAATAATTTCGTCCTCAAAATTACCTGGCCAAACTAAGTAAGATCACTACTGCTCCCTGAACCTCCAAAAGCAATTACCTAAAAAGTCGGTCTATCACCACTGATCGCCCTAAAGAACTAAGTACGGTCATCTTCTTAGTTACAGTCTCAAAGTTCACATTCAAGGTTCCGGACACCTCTCTAGCAACATAAGAATAAGCCGACCCTATAACGAATAAGGCAATAAAGGGTATTCTAGGGATAAGGAACGTACCCGTTATCACATCTGGCACGTCTTCCTCCTCGCGACGCCTGACTACATAAACCAACCCTGGTTGCCTCGCCTCTGTACCCTTAGCACCTCTGCCTGGTGTTCCATGATTTCGGCCGGAACCATTTCCTCCATGGTTCGGACCACGACCCCTCATTGCCTGAGGACAATTTCTAACTAAATGAGCCTTAGACCCACACTGGAAACATTCCTTACTAATTCCCCAGCACTCTCCTGCATGAGCTCTTCCACACCGAGCATACGGACGACTCTGTGCACGTACAGAATTCTCGGTCCTTGGTCTTTTCTGAAAATCCCCAGATGATACTGACGGTCCAAAACTCTTCTTGTTCCAGTTCCTATCCTTATCTCGGTTCTGTCTCTCAGTCCTCTTAACTTCTTCAGCTATCCGAGCTTTCTCCACTAGAATAGCAAAGTCTCTCTCTCTCTGTGCAGAGCAATCAACACCCTAGCTCATCCCGCAACCCATCTTCGAATTTGACACACCTTTCATAATCAGTAACCATGATCCCCTTGGCGTACTGGCTCAATCGCAGAAATTCAACTTCGTACTCCGCTACCGACTTACTTCCTTGTACCAAGTTTAGAAACGCCTTTCTTTGCGAGTCTAAGTAACTAGCTCCAGCGTATTTCCCTTCAAACTTAACCTTAAAATATCCCCAATCCACTCGATCTGCAGGGGTACCTTCTCTGACAGTGAGCCACCACCGATAGGCCTCATCCCGAAGCAGCGAAACGGCACCTTTCAGCTTTTCCTCCACAGTTCAATCCAAATCATCCATGATCCTTTCGACAGCCTTTAACAAATACTCCGCTACATTCGGAGCCACCCCAGACACTCCTCTAAAAACCTCGACTCCATTTGACCTAAGTCTCTCCAACACTGACTTTCGAGCTCCATTTCCCCTACCAGCTCCTGCCAGTCGTTCTAGAACTCGCAGCATAGCCTGCGATACTGCGTCATCTCCTCTTGTCTGATCTTGATCCTTCGCGCCCACGGCTGGCGGCGGCGGCACATCATTCTCTGACCCATGGCCAGACCCTACTGGTTCCGATACTGTCATTCTGCCTCTACCGCGTTCACGACGACCACGTCCCCTAGAACTCATGTCTACTATCGCGATTTAATCTGATCTAGGAAATTTTATGCATTAGAAATTTTGTTCCACTGATTAACCGCGAACAATTTTATGAAAAGAAGTTTTAATAGTAGTTCTTTCGATCAACCGAAGTTTTTAGCTCAAGTTTACTATTCTACTTCAGAGAGTCACACACATTCATCAACAACATCCACCACACTACCTTGGGCATTTTTGTCCATTCCCAACCCAGGGGTAATTCGTAATTCATCCTATAGGGATATTTTAGTAATAAGTCAGGGTCAATTCGAAAATCTTTACAAATCAAAGGCATTCCAAAATTTACAAAACTCGGGGTTATTTTGAAATTTTTTTTCCAAATCAAAGGCATTGCAGAAATTTCTGAAATCAGGGTTATTTTGGTAATTTTGTAACTCAGGGGTATTTTAGTAAATTTTCCAAACCGGGATATTTTGGTCAAAACAGTGTAGTTTTTACAAAAACTAAGGTTTGTATTCAATCTAGGGTAGTTTTTACAAAAACGTGTAGCTAGTACATTTCGGATTTTAATTATCGGTTTAGCCGGTGAATAGGTCCTCTTGGTTAGAGTGAACGGTCACTACGCACCAGGTAGGATTCGATTGAAGAGGAGGTGAGTCACTAGGACTGCTTAAATACCAAGCTCTTACCGAATCCACTCCTAGACATGCGGACAACTGTTGCCACACCCTAACTCGGCAACTTACTCACAGGGTTGTTTGGTTGTCCTTAAGTCTTATGAATCTTGTGTTGGAGTAAGCTAGCCCTAGAGTTCAATAGCCCTATCTACTAATCTACGAAACCCAAATGCCCATAAAGTTCACATACCAATCACTTTAGTAGTTAGGGGTACTTACCTGGTGGACTTCGGGCCGGAGATACAGGTGCCATGCCAGAATAAACCTGAAAAAGTTCATGAAATTCTATGTTTTTGAAAAGCCCATCTCTGAAAAATGTTTTTGGGCCTAAAACCCTCAAAGCCGAGTTTTGAACCAGGCTCTGATACCAAACTGTAACACCCCAAACCCGGCCCAAACGCTACGGCCGAATTTGGAATGTTACTGAGGAAAATGTTTGAAAAGATTTCGTCGTAAGGGTGAAAACATGAAAATTTGTTGTCATTTGTAAAATATTGTGTATTTAAAATTCTGAGAAAAATTAGGTTGTTACAAAATATCCGAATTTAAAACTTTAAAATAAGGTTTTACGATATAAATTGTTTTTAAAATAAATAAAACATTCCCAAATATCCACTCGAAAGTCAATTCCAATTAAACAGAGTAAAAATTCCCAAATACTTCAAATGGCCTTATTACAATAAATAAAAGTTCCAAGTACTGAAATCTAAAGTGCATGAAATAAATAAAACATCTTCTGCATGGCCACCTCATATCCGCTCCAACCCGGTCCAAGCATCAGTATCACCTGCGATGTTTGGTAAAATTTTGGGTGACTCAAACCGACTCAGTGTGTAATTAGTCCACAGATTCCACACATGGGCTTAGCCCACAACCCCACCAAACCACATATTAGATAATAAGGCAATTAATCTACATGAGTCCACAAATGGGCTTGGCCCATATCCACACCAATCCACATACCACACATGATTATGCAAAGTGCACCCAACCCAGCCGAGGGTCCATCCTCTACACACCCCCGTATCCAGCCACCACACACCAGGGGATTACTAAATCAACCCTCCAATCTCTACATACCAATTTGGCAATCAATGCCGTCCACATGAAATAAATCACAATATAATCCACAACGCGACCTCAGTCAACGTCAATCTATGATGTAGCTCATAGCTAACATCAAACCACGATGAGGCACATAGCCATCACCAAACCACGATATGGCACAAAGTCGATACCAACCACGATGAGGCACAGAGCCAATCATCAATCCACGTGAGGCTCGTAGCCATCACTAAACCACGTACATAAATGTACACCCTGTCCTTCTTTCATATATACGATCCTACCCCATGCACATGCAACATATGATAGTGACATGATGAATAATACATGAGCATGTTAATCAGGCATACAATCATGTATATAATCGTAACCACAACTTTATCGGTATTTAACACTGACCTGATTATCGACATACCCCATTCAAGGGTAACCATCTCATTATTTCCACTGCATTAATCAACATATACATAACACATGCAAATATAACATAGAACCGGGAAATTGTGGGTTAATCACACATCTGATAACCTGAAGCGTTACGCTCTCAATACCGATGCTGTCACTAATCCTAACTATCGCTATTTGCCTATAATCTTGCCCTGCCGCTGGCCCACACCCCGGTGGCCAATCCCGTACTGCAGAGACTGATCTCTTCTTAAACTTAGGGATAGGGACTACCCCTTTCTCCCCTTGACTGGCACTCGCATCCATCGAAGAACACTCTAATCAAAACCCGATTAATACTAGGTCTTTGAACGAATAAAATCTATAATCTAAACATACTTACCGAAACGATCTAGAATCCTGAAGGCCTCTGCTACTCCTGTCAATTTACCCCTAAATAACCACAGTCAGAATCGGCTAACAATAGTTAGACAAAAGGGCCTATGGCCGAATACCATAACCCACTCACCTTGCTTATCTAAATCTTGAAACTTTTGCTTGCTCTTGAAGTTGTCGAAATTCCTACTAATCAACTGTTAGGATCGGTTATAAGCAATAATCCATGAAAATGGCCCTTGGCCGAATACAACATTGGCTTACCTTGATCACTTCAAATCCCGAAAGACCTCCTTCACGATGGCTACACAAAAACACGAGAATATGGCTTACTGAGCATTCGGCCATCCTTGGAACACTAAAAGAAAAGAACCTAAATCGATTGTTTAAGGAAGAGAATACTTACCACCTACACTGCTTGTGAAGACTAAAAGGGAGTAGTCGACGGCACTGCTCTTATAGATTCGACCCTAACAAATTGACTGGGGAAAATGAGAATTTCGGGAATGATGATGGTTTGAAAGATCAACGGAAAGAAGAAGAAAAGGATCAAATCACTGCTTCCGGCTTTTGAGACCAAAGAGAAAAGGTTTTGGCTAACGGCAAGGATACTTCGGCTTTTCAAGACTTGCGACAAAGAAGAGGGAATAGGCACCTTGAGTTCGGCTAAGCCTTTTAAGTGGTAATGGAGCATTCGGCCATATAAGAAAAAGATGCAAAAAATTAAGTTTGAAAGAAAGAAAAGAATAAGAAGAGAAAGTGAGAAGAATTTCGGCAAGGAGACTGAATGAGAACAAAAAGATGAATACTCCACAAAAGGAAATTTCGGCACACACTACCCCCTACATGACCGAATATACCATCCCAATCCCCTCTCCTAAATTCAGCTAGCACTCAAACTCTATCTCCCCTTTCCTTTTCTCCTATTTTCTCTGCATACTACTCGTTCAAAATAAATTGAATAAGTCAACCCTTATCACTCCTCCTTAGCCTAATTTTAAAAGAATGAGACCAAGTCTCATCCTCATCCATATGAAAGTCCAAATGCCGCCCAACACCTCTCCTCATTGACGCAAAAACAAATGCCCATAGTGCAACCTCTGCAGCTCGAACCTCTTTCCTCCTGAAGCCCTTTTGACGCAAACTCCTCTACACCTTAGGTGGCGTCTCTTGCCACTTTACTGCTTGATCTCTTGTGTCTAAATTCCCTCACAAATTTCCTTAAGGCCTCACTTGCCTAGCTCCCCCTTTAAACTTAAAACCCAATCTTTTTCTAAGGCATTCTCCTATATCCTAGGGTTTTGGGAACCCCTAAAATATATCCAAACACACACTAAGCCCACTATCACATGAACTATGAGTTAACTGCATAACCCCTAAATCCTGGATGTTACAGTAGGGTACTGTTTTCTCATAGCTTCCTCGGGCTCCTACGTAGCCTCTTCAACACAGTGTCATTGCCAAAGTATTTTACGATAGCTATGCTTCTATTTCTCAACTGTTTCACCTCACGTGCTAGAATTCTGATTGATTATTTGTTATACATCATAAAAGGTTAAATTTCAATCTCTGACGGAAAAACCACATGTGATGGATCAGATCTATATCGGTGTAACATCGACACATGAAATACGTTATGAATCTTCTCTAACTCTGATGTAGGGTTAAACGATATGCTACTAGCCCTATTATTTCAATGATCTCATACCGCCTGATGAATTGCGGACTCAATTTGTAACAGTCCAATTTAGACCCTAGTTGGAACAGTGGTTTCAGGACCACAAATCTGAGTCAGTAAAATATTTTAATATTATTTTCTGTGCCTATAGTGTGTGATTAAGCATGTGCTAAAGTTCCATGAGTTAATTTGTCTGCTTGTGTGCTTAATTTGAGAAAAAGGCGAAATCGTATAAAATGAAAATTTGATGGTCAAATGTGAAAGTATCAAATTGTTGATGTCTTTATGATGTAAAGCCCTTAAAAGGCAATTAGTACATTAATTGAGCAAGTGGACGGAAATGGTCACAAATGACCTTGTATGCATATGTTTTATATATTAACATTAAAGGTTAGTTTTGTAAATTGATAATTATGTTTAATTAATAAAACTAAAAGCATGAAATGGCCATCATTTTCTTCTTTGTTTCACCAAAATTAGAAAGAAAGAATAGGGATAAAACCTTTGAAGCATTCGGCCATGGTCTAAGCATAACCAGGTATGTGTTTTTTTGATTGGCTTTTGATAATTTCTACATTTCTGTAATCGTTGCTTCATAAACTTCAAAACCAATGTCTTAATTTTGAGAATTGATGATGTTTTTGAAATGAGCCTTTGATGAACTCATGTGTTTTGTGCTGTTTGATAGTGAATTATGAAAGATATGTGTTTGATTATCATAGTTTGTCTTTGGAGTTTTGTTGAATTTGAGTATTTTGGATTAAATTGAGAAAATAATATTTTGAGGGACTAAATTATGAAATAAATGAATTGTATGGACTCATATGAGCATGAGTGAAATTTGGCTAGGCATGGGTAATATGAAAGTTGGTATATTTTATGATTTAGTGAAATAGGGACTAAAATGTCCAAATGTGAAAATGTGAGGGCTAATTTGTAAATTTCCCTAAATATGTGTATTTTGATTGAATTGGATGAGTTAGTGAATAAAAGGGTTAAATTTGAATATGTATAGATCAAGAACCGAAGAAAATAGACTTAGATCACGGGAAATCGAAAGTAATCGAGTAGCTGTATCCATTTCCGTTAATCGAATTCGAGGTAAGTCGATATACAAATAAATGTATTTGAATTGAATTATTTGTGTATATATGAATTTGAATTGCTATGAATATCCGTTGAGATGGAATGTATGTGAAATTCAAGTTTACGAATAAGTCGACAAGTTGTCAAAGTCCGAGAAGTCTCGTATGAGCCTAGGAATAGACAAGATTGCATATGTCATGGCATAGGTGTTTGATATGTGATATCATGTAAGACCACGTCTGGGACGTTGGCATTAATTTGAGATTTCGTGTAAGGCCACGTCTAGGACGTTGGCATCGATATGAGATTTACGTATAAGACCATGTTTGGGACATTGGCATCGTATTTGATTCATGTAAGACCCTGTCTAGGACAGTGGCATCGATATCCGGATACATGTAAGACCACATCTGGGACGTTGGCATTGTACGACTACTCCGAGCATTCTGAGTATCATCTTAGATTCTGAATGGTTCAATGGGCAAGTCCAAGAAATGAACAACTTTGTGAGTTGTATATCCGTTTCAGGTACGTTTGAAAAGTACACTATGTGTGTTTGAAAGGTAAGTGTCTATATGAACTTACTAAGGTGAATATGTGTATTGAAATGATGAGATAATATGTGGATATATGCTTGAATGAGCTATGTGTATATGTGATACTTGAAAATGTGGCAAGTTATGGCTAAGTAAATGAGCCAAAGAATATGTGATGAATTTGCAATGAGAAACATTAATATCATTGTATCAATATGGTTATGTGCATTTTATGCTAAATTTATTTGTATATGGCTTACTAAGCTTTTAAAAGCTTACTTTGTCTGTGTTTACTCTGTTTTATAGGTCGTCAAAGCTACGAAAGGCTCAGGAATCGTCAAGGATCATCACCACACTATCAAACTCAACTTTGGTACTTTTGAATGTGTATATAGCTAAATATGGAATGTATAGGCTAGTCATTTGGTATATGTTTGATATGTAAATAGCCATGTGATTTGGTTAGATAAATGTTGGTAATATGCATGAGTGAATATGGTATATGATGCATGTTTTGGTATGGCTTGATGGCAATGAAATGGTCTTATGAATGGTAAGCTTATTGATGGATTGATACCATAGTGATTTAGTGAAGTTATGGATTAATTATGCTTGGATTTACATGTGAATTGATTGTGCAAAGTGGCATGTTTAGAAATGAGATTGAATGGGATAATTGATGACCATTTGGTGTATTTTTGGTTGCCAATTACATTAAGAAATATGCTTCTTTTGCTTGTAGGGATGACCCAAGTGTGGGTGGCAATTTGGCCTTGAAAATGGCCTATATTTGCCCACACGGTTGAGCACACGGGTGTGAGGCTCGACCATGTCCCTCGTGGTTGAATTCAAAACAAGTCAGGATCGACCACGGGCTAGACACACGGGCGTGTGACTGGCCGTGTGGTGCAAGTCAGGATCGACCACTGGTGAGGCACACAGGCGTGTCTATGGCATTATCGAAAAGTCAATATATATGCCCTGTTTTGACACTACTTAGACACATGGGCATGTTGAAGCCGTGGGAGGCACACGGCCTGCCCACACGGGCGTGTGACCTCTGGAACTTTGAAAAAGTTTTAAATTTCCAAGAATTTTCATTTGTGTTTGGCTTAGTCCCAGCTCTATTCTAAAGCATGTTTGAGGTCTCATGGACCTACTTAAGGGACACTTTGATGTGATTGACCTAGCTATGATATGAGATGTCTGTAAAAGTTTCTGATTTATCTGGTAACGCCTCGTAACCCTAATTCGGAGATAGATACGGGTAAGGGGTGTTACACAATTTTCCTTTGCGACCGTAACTAAGTATTTTCTTCCACGGAGATACTTTCAAGAACACTTTGTCACCGATCTGGAATTCAATGTCTTTTCGTTTCAAATCTGCATACAATTTTTGACGATCTGAAGCTGCTTTCAAACAGTCGTGAATAACTTTCATTTTCTCTTCGGTTCCTCTAACCAAATCAACCTCGTGAATCTGTTTCTCACTAAGCTCGGTCCAGTACAATAGAGTCTGGCATTTACGACCACATAAAGCTTCATACGATGTCATCTTTATGCTTGATTGAAAGCTATTATTATACGCAAATTCAACCAGCGGCAAATATTTCTTCCAATTGCATTCGAATTCCAAAACACAACATCGGAGCATATCTTTTAGAATCTGAATTACTCCTACAGATTGACCATCAGTTTTTGGATGAAAAGTTGTACTGAATTTCAATTTCATACCCAGAGCTTCTTGCAATTTATTCCTAAATCGTGATGTGAATCTCGGATCTCTATCTGAAATAATCAGAACCAGCACCCCGTGCAATCTAACGATCTCAGTAATATACAATTCAGCTAATCTATCGAGTGAATAGTAATTACGTACCGGAATATTTTCGTTAGTCGATCATCGACAACCCAAATTGCATCTTTCTTTTTCGGAGACAATGGTAATCCTGATATGAAATCCATATTCACTCTATCCCATTTCCACTTCAGTATCATCACAGGCTGAAGCAAACCTGAAGGTACTTGATGCCAAATCAAACACTTCGATACAAACTCAGAAATGTCTTATTTTATACCTGACCACCAATACAATTTCTTCAAATCATTGTACATTTTAGTACTCCCAGGATGAACATATAAACAATCACTATGTGCCTCGTATAAAATTTTTTGAATCAACTCTATTTTTTTCAGTACACAGATTCTATCTTGGAACATTAAACAATCATCGAATCTAATTTGGTACTCTGACTCACTAGTCGACTCGCATTGCACTCTTTTAGCTTGCAGTTCACTATCACATTTCTGAGTTTCGCATATTTGCTGAAGAAACACTGGTTTAACTTTTAACTCAGCTAAAATTGAACCATCATCAGACAATGTCAACTGTGTATTCATTACTCTCAGGACAAACAACGAATTTCTACTCAAAGCATCCGCGACCACATTCGCTTTCCGGGCGTGATAATCAATTACTAACTCATAGTCTTTTAGCAACTCAAGCCATCTCCGTTGTCACAAATTCAAATCTTTCTGAAACACCCCAAACCCAGCCCACGAGCCTTGACCGGATCTAACATGTTCCTTAGGAAAATCCTTAACTAAATCTTGTTTGCATTTTGGAAAACTGTGATGATTTTGTGCTTGCTAAAGCATGTCTGCTTTTAAAACAAATTTTGGCGTGTTGAAATAGTGAGATGTGATTCGAGTTTGTTTTTTATATTTTGTAAAATATTTTGTAAAATAAGTGGGGTTGCCGATTTTTAGAAATGGTTATTAAGTTGTAAACTGTAGTTACTTAGGTGATAAAACATTTAGAGTTTTGCGAAAAACATTTGGTTAATTCATATACCGATTATTAAATGAAAGTTAAAACCTAAAGCATAAAAATTTAAATGTCTAAGTAGTGGCCTTATTACAACTGAAAAATACCAAATAATTCCCGAAAATAAAATAATAGAAAACGTAAATTCAACCGTTTGAAATCCCGAAAACGTTCAGGATGGCCACCACATAGTCTCCGCTGACCCGGTCAATGTCACTATGTATCACCTGAAAAGATATCCCACAAAGAGGTGAGTCAACAGACTTAATGTATAACAACCACACAAACTCCCAGATGATTTAGGCATAACAAATTCATACATATAACAAATATAGAAATGATGCAATCCTGAACCCAAACCTAAATAACCATCCTCTAACATTACCCGTACCAGCCAATCACACCGTGGGGACTACTAAATCGACCCTCCATCCGCTACACACCATCGAAGGCGCCGCGCAGCACAACATGCACATCGCCCTTATAAATTGTGGCATAGCCACCAGATAATGTGACAGAGTCACCAGATAATAATATGTGACATAAGTCACCACATTCAGATTATGTGACATGAGTCATAAGATATTATGGTAAAAACCACCAGATCACTTCCCCTTTTCATAATCACCCATATGCCCCATGCATCATACATTCATGCAGAAGTAACGCAACTTAGCTTATCTCATATTCGTAAAAAATTCTTATATGTGTCATGTTCAATGTTCATAACACTATTCACTATTAACAGAGCTTTAGAGAGTAACGTACCTGAATACTCTGTACCACTGTATGGTACCATTTGCCATATTTTTCATATTTTCATTACCACATACAAATCATTGATACCATAAATCTATTAGAAATTAGTGTAGGGCTACACACCTGGTTACTATCGTATTCACTGAATCCCGAAAGTCTGCCGGAATAGCTTATACTCCTCCTTAAAGATCATAGCTAGAATCGGCTAGACACTAACACTTAATATGACCTTCGCCGAATATTCATATTCACTTACCTTGCGAATCTAAATCCTGAAATTGTCACTTGTTTGTGGTATCTGTCGAAATTCCTATAGGCATATGTTAGATCCAAGTCTAACATTTAAACACAATAAATGGCATTCGGCCTATGATCATATTCGCTTACTTGAGATCTAGAAATCCCGAAGATCTCCTCTTGAAGTCAGCTACAGTAGAAATCTCGAAACCTCCTTCATAGTTTCGGCGAAAGAATAATAAAGGAATTTAGATTCCACTTTCGGCTAAAAGAAAAAGGAAGGAAACCAAATATCATTTGATCTTACCCCTACTACAGAAATCGACTGCACCCTTGCCTGCCACCACAGAGATATCCGGCTATGCAGACTAGATAGTGATCAGTAGGTTTCGACTTTTGGGGTTTAATGGACCAATCGGCTAGGAATCACTTGTGTATTCGGCCTTTGATTGAGTTTGAAAAAAGAAGAAGAGAAAAGGGTTGAACTTGCCGCGATTTAGTCTAGATGACAAGAAAAAGGTTCGGTCAACTTAAAGGAGAAAAGAAGGGATGCTCAGAAGAATTCGGCAATGGTGATCATTTGATTGAAGAGGTTGCAGCAATGGTGATCTTTGGGGAGGGATTTCGGCTAGAACAGGTTAAAAGAAAAAGAAGACAAAGTGATAGGTTTTTGGAGAGAAAGGAGTAAACGAAAGAGAGGCTAAATGTTTTTATGAAATTTGGCTACTCTTCCCTACTATCTTGGCCGAAAATCACCTCAAGAGAGTCCTTAGGCCGGCCAACACTCTTCCCCTTATTAGCTCCCTTATTTTTCTCCTACTTTCTCTCTTCTTTACCTACTCAAAATAATTCAAATAAACCAATAATTATCTCCCTACCTTAGCCGAATTTTGAATGCATTTGACTTGATCAAATGCTCATCCATCAAGTGTCCCATTGCCGTCCACCATTGTTCATCCTTGCAGCAAAATAAAACTCCTATTTGCATCCCTTGCTGCTCGAACCTAGGCCCTTTTACACTACTTGTGGCGTCACTTACTAAGGCTTTAAGTGGCGCCTCCTTGCCACTTTAACAAGCCCATTTTTATGTCCAATTTCCCTTATAAATTTTCTTAAGGCCTATCATGCTTAGTTCCCCCTTTAAGACTTAAAACCTAATATTTTCTATGGCATTCTCCTACATTCTAAAGTTCCCGAAATTTATAAAACACACTCAACATACACATAGACATGCTTCCACATATATTTAAGCAAAAATGCACAACCCCTAAATCCCAGATATTACAGTTTTACCACCCTTAAAATAATTTCGACCTCGAAATTACCTGGCTAAAATAAGTGAGGGTATTGCTATCGCATTGCTTCTTCTGGCTCCCACGAAGCTTCTTCCGATCCATGGTTATGCCATAACAGTTTGACCAGAGGAACTAATTTCTTTCGCAACACTTTCACATCTCGTTCCAAAATCTAAATCGGCTCCTCCTCGTAAGACAAGTTTGATCTCAGCTCTACCTCCTCAACTGGCACTATGTGAGATGGATCTGATCGGTAATGACGTAGCATAGAAACATGGAATACATCGTGCATCTGCTTCAACTCCGGAGGCAACTCTAACTGGTATGCCATTGGTCCAACTCGCTTCAATACCCGATAAGGTCCTATAAACCTGGGACTTAACTTCCCTTTGCAACCAAATCTCATCACCTTCTTCCAAGGCGAAACTTTAAGAAACACCTGATCCCCCAAAGCAAACTCTATTTCCTTCCGCTTGAGATCTGCATACGACTTTTGCCTATCAGATGCCTCCTTTAACCGTGCCCAAATTACCTTAACTTTTTCTTCAGATTCTGCCATAATCTCTGGACCCAACACTCGATGTTCCCCCAATTCCGTCCAACACGTAGGAGTGTAACACTTCCGTCCATATAGCACTTCATACGGTGCCATTTGAATACTGGCTTGATTGCTGTTATTATATGCAAATTCCGCTAAAGGCAAATATTCTCTGAAGTCTATCACACAGCCCCTCAACATATCCTCTAACACCTGGATCACTCGCTCCGACTGACCGTCCGACTGCGGATGAAATGCCGTAGTGAAATCCAATCTGGTGCCTAAAGCTTGATGTAGTGCTTTCCAAAACCGAGACGTAAATCTTGGATCCCTATCTAAAATAATCAATACCGGTACCCCATGCAACCTCTCAATTTCGGCCACATACAACCTTGCTAACCTCTGCAGAGAATAGTTAACCCGCACTGGTATGAAATGCGCGGACTTTGTCAATCGATCCACTATCATCCATACCGAGTCCTTCTTAGTAGGCGTAAGGGGAAGCCCACCAACGAAGTCCATGGTGATTCTCTCCCACTTCCACTGTGGAATCTTTATCGGTTGAAGCAATACTGACGGAACTTGGTGTTCAGCCTTAACTTGCTGACACGTTAAGCACTTCCCTACAAATTTTGTAACTTCCCGCTTAAGACCAGGCCACCAAAACTGTTCCCTTAGATCTCTATACAACTTACTACCTCCAAGATGCATAGCATAAGGGCTACTATGCGATTCCTAAAGAATTCTCCACCTTAACTCCTCGTTCTTCGGCATAC
This sequence comes from Gossypium bickii, assembly GCA_025503065.1. NCBI lineage: Eukaryota > Viridiplantae > Streptophyta > Magnoliopsida > Malvales > Malvaceae > Gossypium > Gossypium bickii. The sequence continues at coordinate 32,413,077 of CP106712.1, forward strand.
AGACCTTACCCTTGAAACACAATACTCCATCGCTGTTAACACCATAATCCTCTAACCCCCCATTCTGCCCTTGCCACAACTTAGCACTTAAATCATCATCTGCCAACTGTCCTTCTTTCACCTCATTCAGCCATGTCGGCTTAACTTGCAATTCTGCCAATAAACTTCCATCGTCATACAAGTTAAAATGTGCAAACATTGCCCTCAAGTCCGACACTACTTTCTGACTTAGGGCATCCGCCACTACATTCACCTTGTCCGGGTGATACTCTATGGAACAATCGTAGTCTTTTAATAACTCCACCCACCTTCGCTATCTCAGGTTCAGCTCTTTCTGAGTCAACAGATACTTAAGGCCATTGTGGTCTGTATAGATCACTGACTTTTCTCCATATAAATAGTGCCTCCATACCTTAAGAGCAAAGACCATTGCCGCCAACTCCAAATCATGCGTCGGGTAGTTCACCTCATGTGGCCTTAATTGTCGAGATGCATAAGCGACTACCTTCCCGTCCTGCATCAATACACATCCCAAACCTGTATGAGAAGCGTCACAATACACCACGAAATCCTTCCCTGCCTCCGGCTGAATCAAAACCGGAGTTTCAGTCAAAACCCTCTTAAGCTTCTCAAAGCTCTCCTGTTGCTTATCTGCCCATACGAAAGGTACCTCCTTTCTCAACAACTTTGTCAAAGGTGTGGCTATTGATGAGTAGTAGCCTGCCAATCCCAAGAAACTATGAACCTCAGCCACAGACTTAGGTGGTTTCCAATCTAGCACAGCCTCGATCTTCTGAAGGTCCACCCTTATCCCTTCTGCAGATACCACATGCCCTAAGAACGCGACTTCCTTCAGCCAAAACTCATACTTGCTGAATTTGGCATAGAGCTTCTTCTCCTTCAACACTTGTAATACAACCTTGAGATGCTCATCATGCTCCTTCTCAGACTTGGAATACACTAGGATGTCGTCTATGAACACAACGACGAACCGATCCAAGAAAGGTTGAAAAACCTGGTTCATCATATCCATGAACGCAGCTGGGGCATTCGTCAATCCGTACGGCATTATTAAGAACTCATAATGCCCGTATCTTGTCTGGAAAGCTGTCTTATGGATATCTGCTTCCTTCACCTTTAGCTGATAATATCTAGACCTTAGGTCTATCTTTGAGAATACCGCGGCCCCCTTAAGCTGATCTAACAAGTCGTCTATCCTTGGCAGCGGGTACTTGTTCTTGATGGTCAGCTTGTTCAACTGACGATAATCTATACACATACGCATAGTCCCGTCCTTCTTCTTCACAAACAAGACCAGTGCTCCCCATGGAGACACACTAGGTCGAATAAACCCATGATCAAGCAACTCTTGGATTTGAGCCTTGAGCTCAACCAATTCCTTTGGTGCCATTCTGTATGGAGCAATTGACACAGGAGCTGTACCTGGCAGCAAGTCAATTCTGAACTCCACCTCCCTATCCGGGGGTATCCTAGGTAACTCCTCCGAAAAACATCCACAAATTCCCTTACTGTTCTAACTCTACCAACTCCCTCTTCTTTTGCATCCAACGCACTAACAAAGGTCAAAAGTGCCTTGCACCCTTTTCGAACTATCTTATCAGCCTTTAATGTTGAAACTACGTTAGACAAGTAGTTTCTTCTTTCTCCTATCATTATTATCTCCTCATCCTCCGCCGTCCTTAACTCCATTCGCTTAGCCGCGCAATCCAATTTAGCCCGATGTCCCACTAGCCAGTCCATGCCAAGAATGAGATCAAATTCTCTGAATGGTAGTTCCATCAAGGCGGCAGGGAATATCACTCCCTGAATCTCTAGAGGTATATTCCGAAATATCTTATTTACCACTATCGTTTGACCTAATGGGCTCACTACAATCATCTCCCTTTTAGACAGTTCAGAGGCTATGCCTAGTGTTTCAACTACTCTACATGCAACATAAGAGTGGGTCGAGCCCACATCAATTAAAGCAAAGTAAGGCTTGCCAGCTATAAGGAACATACCGGTTATGACGTCCGGTGCGTCTACATCCTCCCTCCGACGAATTGCATACACCAGACCAGGGTGTCTTGCCTCTGTATTACCAACACCTCTGCCCGGTGTTCCCCGTCCTCTTACAGAACCATTACCTCTGCCAATCGGACCACGACCCCGCGGTGGCTGCTGTCCACCTCTTCCAGCCTGATTGAAACCCTGACCTGTTGGTCGGCTCCCATCTGTTTTCATAGGACAGTCCCTAATCATGTGTTCCTTGGACCCACACTTGAAACATCCCCCTGTCTTCTTCCAACACTCTCCTAGGTGCATCTTTCCACACTGAGTACAAGTACGGTATTATCCTCCGGTAACAACCTACTGTCCCCGCGGCCCATTAGCTTTATGTCTCTTTTGAACATTCCCGGATGACCCTGACGATCCAAAACCTCTCTTTTCCCTATTTCGATCTGTATTCTGTCTCACAGATTCCTTAATCCCTTCGGCTACCTTAGCCTTCTCTACCAACACAGTAAACTCCCGCTCCTGCTGTGGAGCTATCAACAACCTTAGGTCATCCCTCAGTTCGTCCTTAAACCGGACACATCGTTCATACTCCGTAGCCACGATTCCTCGAGCATACCGGCTCAACCTTAAGAATTCTACTTCGTACTCCGCTACGGACTTATTCCCTTGCACCAGCCCCAAAAATGCCTTTCTCTGCGCATTAACATAGTTAGTCCCAACATACTTCTTTTGATACACTGCCTTAAAATACTCCCAAGTGAGATCCTCAGCTGTAGCACCATCCCGAACTGTGAGCCACCATTGATATGACTCATCGCGAAGAAGCAACACCATTCCTTTCAGTTTCTCTTCAACAGTCAGATCTAGCTCATCTATAATTCGCTCGGTCGCCTCTAACCAATACTCCACCATACTGGGTGCCACACTGGATACCCCACGGAACACCTCAGCTCTATTGGCTTGGAGTCGCTCGGGTATAGATTTTCGAGCTCCCATACCTCCATCTGCTCCAGCCACCATCACAAAAACCCACAAAGATCGCAGTATCGCATCAACCCCGTCGATCCCTCGATGCTCAACTCCAACCGCTGGTGGTGGGGGTGGTGGTACCTCATTTTCGGACCCTTGCCCAGACCTAACAGGTTCCGATAACGTCATCCTGCCTCTACCATGCCCTCGCACACTACGACCACGTCCCCTAGAACTCATGTCTACGATCGCGATTTAATCTGTTTTAGAAAGTTTTATGCATTAGTCTTTGTTCCACTGATTACTCACGAAGAAATTTTATGTAAAGGAGTTTAGTAGTAGTTCTTTCGATCATTTTAGGGTTTTTGTTTCAAGTTTTCTACCCTAATTCAGAGAAACACATTCATTCCATAGTATCTACACACATTCACCACTCGAATATCTTCGTTCGTTCCAAACCCAGGGTATTTTCGTAGTTTGGCCTATAGGGGTATTGTAACAGTCCGAATTTGACCCTAATTAGAACGGTGGTTTCCGGAACACGAATCCGAGTCTGATAAATTAGTAATTAGATTAAAACCATAATATATGTTAATAATAAAATATGAAATAATGGTTGTCTTCATCCTTTGGCTACCGAAATAAGAAAAGAAAAGATAGGTTTGAGAGCTTAAGCATTCAGTCATGGTGTTGGCTTGAATTAAAGGTTAGTTTTTAATTGGTTTTCGATAATTTTTATGTTTTTGAGATCGTTGCTTCGATCGGTAGCTGACCCATGTTAGAATTTTTAGATTTGAGCATGTTTAATATTCGGCTATGGCTAAATGTTGATGTTTTATGATGTTTGATGGAAAAATACTAATGTTAGAAATTTACAAGTTTTGAAATGAAAATTTTAGTAATTTTGAATGATTTGGGCTAAATTGCAAAAATAAAAATTAGTAGTGACTTATTTGCAAAATAAATGGAAAATATGGACTTGTATAGCCCTTATAGATATTCGGCCTTTGAGTTGATTAGTGAAATTTTGTGTATTTTGAGTTTTATGCAAATAGGACTAAATTGCAAAATTTTGAAATAGTGGGGTAAAATGGTAATTTTCCCATTTATGTGTTTTGGGACTAAATTGAGATGAAATGAACTTGAATGAGCTGAATTTTAATGTGTTTAAATCAAGAACAAAGAAAAACAAATTTGGATCGGGGAAAGACGAAGGTTATCGAATAGCCGGTCTACGCGGTCCGCCAACGGTTGAGGTAAGTCCTTAAGCAAGTATACACCAAAGAATTATTTACAAACATAGTATATGATGATGTTTGAATATTTAAAGCATAAATACACATGTTGGCCGAATGTGGAGTATGAATTTGTAGTGAAATTAATTTGGTTAATACAAAGTGAATATGTATGTTTGGATTAATAGGTGAAAGTAAAATTAAGAATATGAGATGGTTAATAGTTTAGTACTAAGTACCGTGTATCGCAAAGTTGAATGTGTTGATATTCGGGCTTCGTGCCCAGCAAGCTTAGTGCCGGTGACATATTCGGGCTTCGTGCCTAGCAAGCTTAGTGCCGGTGACATATTCGTTAAGTGCCTAGTAGGCTTAGTTTCGGTGATATATTCAGGCTTCGTGCCTAGCAGGCTCAGTGTCGGTGATATAATCGGGCTTCGTGCCTAGCAGGCTTAATGCCGGTGATACTTTAAAATGAAGGAACCATAAATTGCTCAAGGTGTAACATAGTGAATCTATTGAGTTAAAAACTCAGGTAAGCATAAGTCTCATTTGAATTCATCAGAAGTAAGGTAAGTTGTGATTAATGTTACTTGAGTTGAAATATTATGTTAAGAATGGTGTTATGTGAATTTGAACTTATAATCGACGTGTATGAATATAGAAATAATAGAATTTTAGTGTGATAATGTAATGGATATGAATGTTGAATTTACATGATTATAAACAAGCGATTCATGTAATATATGTACTTTGTGCTTTGATGTGTTGCAGGTTGATGGTAGTGAAGTATAAATAATTGAGTTAATATATTACTAGTATTCGGTTTTGTATCAATTGCATATCGAAATATACATATACAATGTCCTACATTTATTGATTAAAAATGTTAAAGTGCTTGATTAGTGAATTATCTTTTACTTAAGACTTACTAAGCTAGTGAGCTTACTTTGTATGTGTTTGTATTTCTGTTTTATAGATCATTGATTCAACTACGGGCTCAGGGGATCATTAAGAAAGTCGATCACACTATCACTCTCTTTGGTATATATATATGTTTACTTTTTTAAATCAAAGGCATGTATAGGCTGTATTATGATAAGTAATGAATGATGTTCGGTTTTGTAAATGTATATATATGGCCTTGCGAATAAGGCTGTTACTTTTGGATTAAGCATCGTGTGTATGTTTGATATAATGGTCTGTTTTAATCTTTGGTATAGGACGTATGCTTATAATGCTTGGAAGTTAAATGTAGTTGTATAGAAATGATTATATATATGTATAAGTATGCTTATTATGTTGTGCGAATATCTCTACTTAGATTATTATGTGCTTGGTATAATTCAGAGATGATCATGAAAATGTATATACTAATGCTTTGGGTTGATCATTGAAGTTTTATATTGAGAACCGAATATATGGTCAATGGATTGGCTGTATTTATATATATATTTTTTGAATTAGTTACATATCATGTGTGTTTGGTAGGTTATTCAATGATCTTGTATCCATGAATTAATAAGGTAAAATGAATTGAAAATTATGGTTTGACATGGCTTTTGTTTTAGGGACATTGCGCATATTATCAATAGCATGTTGTGTATGTTTGGTTATTCTATAAGGTTCGAATGTCACATATGTGAATGAAAAGCAAATAGAGTATCATGGATCTATTCGTTTTTATTATGCATATTTGTATAAGGTATAAAAAGATATGTTGATATTCGACTAGTGAAATAGATGTATTTATATATGTTTAACATATGAAATTTGTTGTTATGTGGAAGCTTGATTCGAAACTTGAATAGATTATGAGTAGTGATGTGTTCATTATGAAACCTAGTTTGTAACATAAGTCTCGAACATTATTGTTGATATGGAAAAATTTTAAAAAAATGCGTATTGGGTTTATTCCATAAATGACAGTGCTAAACTGTGTCTAGTTCGGTAACGCCTCATAACCCTAATTCAACGATGGATATGGGTTAAGGGGTGTTACATTTTATTGGTATCAGAGCTATGGTTTCGTTGATTCTAGGACTACCGTAGTGCGTAAGAGTCTAGCTATACATGCCTTTGAATTGTAGATATAATAGTGTGGTGACTTCTGACAATTTCAATTGTATTTTATATAGTAAATGGATCCCGATCCTGATAGAGCCGTAGTTGATGATGTGGAGAGCATTGCGCCTGGTCTCGCAAGTGGATCAGTGCCATTAGACTCTCGACCAGTTTCGGGTAGCCATGAGGGGGAGGCTAAACAAGCCTTCTATCAGATGATGAACGAATGGTTTACCCAGTTTATTCAGACTAATCTGACTGTACAACAACCTCCACCCCCGAATAATCCAACTCCGGTACCTTTAGCACCCCCGATGATAGATCCGATGAGATCTAGCAGGCCTCCCGTTGATAAAATCAGGAAATATGGGGCTGAGGAATTCAAGGCCAATGATGATGATGACGCAGAGCGAGCCGAGATGTGGCTTGATAACACTATTCGGGTACTCGATGAGTTATCTTGTACTCTAGATGAATGCCTAAAGTGTGCTATATCTCTACTTCGGGACACTGCCTATCACTGGTGGAACACACTGGTATCCGTAGTTCCGAAAGAAAAAGTAACTTGGGACTTCTTCCAAATTGTGTTCCGTAAGAAATATATCAGTTAGAGATTCATCAATCAGAAACGGAAAGAATTTCTGGAATTAAAACAGGGTCGCATGACTGTGACGGAATATGAGCGGAAGTTTGTCAGATTGAGCCATTACGCTCGGGAGTGTATATCTACCGAAGCCATTATGTGTAAAACGGCCTGAATGAAGACATAAAGTTACTTGTTGGCATTCTTGAAATCTAAGAGTTTGTGACATTAGTCGAGCGAGCTTGTAAAGCCGAAGAGCTCGGAAAGGAGAAAAGAAAAGCTGAAGTAGAAGCTAGAGACACTCGAAAAAGATCATAAAGTAAAATTTTCCATTTTGTGCAAAGAAGTTCAGAGATGACCCCAGTCGACATAAAGCCACTTTAGACTTGCCTAGACGTGATCGACCTCCAGTGAGTTTCCGAGCCACTTCGATAGCTAGTGTCGGTAATGTTCCACAGAACCGGGCTAAGTGTAAACATTATGGGAAATGGCATCCTGGGAGTGGTAGAGTTCGTGATCGGTCCTACTTTAAATGTGGATCGTCGGATCATTTTATTCGAGAGTGCCCGATGTTAGCCGAGCAAAATACAACTCAGAACACTAGATCGAGCGATGCGCGCCAAAGACGGTGGTAGACCACTCAGACATTCAGGCAATGTAGGTGGCAGTCAGAGAGGGACGAAGGACACCGCAATACGATCAGAGGCTAGAGCTCTAGCTAGAGCTTATGCTACACGAGCCAGAGAGGATGCTTCCTCCCCGATGTCATTACCGGTACTTTTACCCTTTATGATACTACTGTGATTGCATTGATTGATCCTGGTTCGACTCATTCATATGTGTGTGAAACTCTAGTATTCGGTAAGACTCTGCCAGTTGAGTCTACTGAGTTTGTGATTCGTGTGTCCAACCCTTTGGGTAGATGTGTACTTGTTAATAAAGTGTGTAGAGGTCGCCCGTTGATGATTCGGGATTCTTGCTTCCCAGCCGATTTAATGTTGTTGCCCTTCGATGAGTTCAATATAATTTTGGGAATGGACTGGTTAAATTCACATGATGCAATGGTGAATTGTGAAAGAAAGCTTACTGATTTGAGATGTCACAACGGTGAGATCATCAGAATTGAATCCAGTGATTTAAGTGGGTTTCCTACAGTAATATCCTCGATGTTAGCCCAAAAGTATGTGAGAAAAGGGTGCGAAGCTTATTTGGCCTATGTACTGGATAATAAAGTGTCTGAAAAGCATATTGAATCTGTACCAGTTGTGTGTGAATACCCAGATGTGTTTCCTGAAGAACTACCGGGTTACCACCACGATGAGAGAGATTGAGTTCGGCATTGAATTAGCACCGGGAACGACTCCGATCACGATAGCTCGTGTGATCGGATGGCACCTACTGAGTTAAAAGAGTTGAAAGCACAGTTGCAAGAGTTAACAGATAGGGGCTTTGCGCGACCGAGTTTCTCTCCTTGAGGTGCACCAGTTCTTTTTGTGAAGAAGAAAGATGGAACGATGCGAATGTGTATTGATTATCGGCAACTGAATAAGGTAACTATAAAGAATAAGTACCCAGTACCTTAGATTGATGATTTGTTTGATCGGTTGAAAGGGGCTTGATATTTTCAAGATAGATTTGAGATCGGGTTATTATCGGTTCATAGTCGAGACACGGATGTGCCAAAGATCGCATTCCTGACGCAGGTACGACATTTTGAGTTTCTCGTTATGCCTTTTGACTCACTAATGCACTCACTGCTTTTATGGACCTAATGAATCGGTCTTGATAGTTTTGGATCGGTTTGTAGTAGTGTTTATTGATGATATACTAATCTACTCCAAAGATGAAACCGAGCATGCCGAGCATTTGAGATTAGTGCTACAAACTTTACGATATCAACAGCTATATGCAAAGTTTAGTAAGTGTGAGTTCTGGATGAATGAAGTCAGCTTCTTGGGTCATGTTGTTTCAAAGATCGTGTATTCGGGTGGATCCAAACAAAATAGCAAATATACTCGATTGGAAACCACCAAAGAATGTTTCCAAGATTCGAAGCTTCCTAGGCATTGCGGGATACTACAGACGGTTTGTAAGAGGTTTTTCTGTGATAGCTACACCTTTAACAAAGCTACTACAGAAAGATGTCAACTTTGAGTGGTCGAAAAAGTGTCAGAAAAGTTTCGAGCAGCTGAAAACCCTTTTGACCGAAGCTCCAATGTTAGCTCAGCCTGAATCGGGTAAAGAATTTGTCGTTTTTAGTGATGCTTCTTTGAATGTGTTGGGTTGCGTTTTGATGCAGGAAGGCAAAGTTATAGCCTACGCTTCGAGACAATTGAAGTTTCATTTAAAAGAAATTATCTGACTCACGATCTGAAATTAGCAGCCATTGTTTTCGCATTGAAAATTTGGCGTCACTACTTATTCGGCGAGAAATGTCACATTTATTCGGATCATAAAAGTCTAAAGTATTTGATGACTTAGAAAGATCTGAACTTGAGACAACGCAGATGGTTAGAATTGTTGAAAGACTATGAGTTGGTGATTGACTACCATCCGGGGAAAGCTAACGTTGTTGCAGATGCGTTAAGTCGAAAATCATTGTTTGCTCTTCATGCAATGAACGCACAGATGGTTATATCTGGTGATGGTTCGATCATAGCTGAGTTACAAGCAAGACCAATGTTTATTCAGCAAGTTTATGATGCACAGAAAGTTGACAAAGATTTGATTGCTAGTCGAATTCAGTGTGAAAAAGATGCGAAATCAGAGTTTCAAATTAATGCAAATGACTGTTTGAACTTTAAAAGCCGAATGTGTGTTCCAAAGAACTCATATTTGATTCAGATGATTCTGAGTTAGGCTCATAGTGGTCGATTATTGATAAATCTAGGTAGCACGAAAATGTATAATGATTTGAAACAATTTTATTGGTGGCCTGGCATGAAACGGGATATATCTGAATTTGTTTCAAAGTGCTTAATCTGTCAGCAAGTAAAAGCCGAGCATCAAGTTCCTTCTGGGTTGCTTCAACCGATCATGATACCTGAATGGAAATGGGATAGAATCACTATGGATTTTGTATCCGGTTTGCCTATGACAGAGAAGCAAGAAAGATGCGATGCAGGTTATAGTAGATAGATCGACCAAATCACTCACTTTGTGCCGTCATTAAATGCACTATTCACTCGATAAACTTGCTGAATTGTATGTATCACAGATTGTGAGATTGCATGGTGTACCGGGTTCCATTCTTTCAGACAGAGACCCAAGATTCACATCGCAGTTTTGGAAGAAGTTGCAAGATGCCTTAGGTACTAAACTTCATTTTAGTACAGCCTTTCATCCGCAGACTGACGGTTAATCCGAGAGAACTATTCAGATACTTGAGGACATGTTGAGATGTTGCGTTCTCGAGTTTAAAGGTACGTGGGAGCGATACCTACCTTTGATTGAATTTGCTTATAATAATAGCTTTCAATCTAGTATCAAAATGGCGCCCTACGAAGCTTTGTACGGTCGCAAATGTTGAACACCGTTGTGTTGGACTGAGCTCAGTGAAAACAAAATACACGGGGTTGATTTGATCAAAGAAACTGAACAAAAAGTGGCTGTGATCAGAGATACTTCAAAAGTTGCCTCAGACCGACAAAAGTCTTATGATGATTTAAAACGTAAAGATGTTGAATTTCAAGTCGGAGATCGAGTATTCTTGAAAGTTTCTCCGTGGAAGAAAGTACTTCGATTTGGTCGAAAAGGCAAACTTAGTTCGAGATTCATTGGACCTTATGAAATCACCGAACGTATTAGGCCTATTGCTTATAGATTGAAGTTGCCCTCTGAGTTAGAAAAGATACATGACGTATTTTACGTTTCAATGCTTTGTAAGTATAGATCAGATCCGTCACATGTGATCTCACCGTCAGAGATTGAAATCCGATCCGATATGACATATGATGAAGAACCGATCCGTATCTTAGCTCGGGAAATGAAATAGTTGAGAAACAAGAGAATTCCATTAGTGAAAGTATTATGGAGTAGACACGAAGTTAAAGAGGCTACGTGGGAGCCTGAGGATTCAATGAAGCAACAATATCCAACCTTGTTTAACGGTAAGATTTTCGGGGACGAAAATCCTTAAGAGGGGGAGAGTTGTAACAGTCCGAATTTGACCCTAACCGAAACGGTGGTTTTGGGACCACGAATTTGAGTCTGATAAATTTTTAAATATTATATTTGTGTTTATTATATGTGAATTAATGTGTGTGAAAGTTTCGTAGAAAAATTTTATCGTTTAAGTGCTTAATTTGATAAAAAGGACTTAATCGCGTAAAGTGAAAAAAGTGGCAGACTTAAGTGAAATGTGCTTAATTAATCATTGCTTTTTAATGTAAGGTGTTAAATGGATAAATAACCCATTTTTAAGTTAGTGGATGCTATATGACAAGATTAACCTTTAGTTTATTATTATATAATTTTATAACATAAGGTTAAATTAGTAATTAGATTAAAACCATAATATATGTTAATAATAAAATATGAAATAATGGTTGTCTTCATCCTTTGGCTACCGAAATAAGAAAAGAAAAGATAGGTTTGAGAGCTTAAGCATTCGGTCATGGTGTTGGCTTGAATTAAAGGTTAGTTTTTAATCGGTTTTTGATAATTTTTAAGTTTTTGAGATCGTTGCTTCGATCGGTAGCTAACCCATGTTAGAATTTTTAGATTTGAGCATGTTTAATATTCGACTATGGCTAAATGTTGATGTTGTATGATGTTTGATGGAAAAATATTAAAGTTATGTTAGAAATTTACAAGTTTTGAAATGGAAATTTTAGTAATTTTGAATGATTTGGGCTATATTGCAAAAATAAAAATTAGTAGCGACTTATTTGCAAAATAAATGGAAAATATGGACTTGTATAGCCCTTATAGATATTTGGCCTTTGAGTTGATTAGTGAAATTTTGTGTATTTTGAGTTTTATGCAAATAGGACTAAATTGCAAAATTTTGAAATAATGGGGTAAAATGGTAATTTTCCCATTTATGTGTTTTGGGACTAAATCGAGATGAAATGAACTTGAATGAGCTGAATTTTAATGTGTTTAAATCAAGAACAAAGAAAAACGAATTTGGATCGGGGAAAGACGAAGGTTATCGAATAGCCGGTCTACGCGGTCCGCCAACGGTCGAGGTAAGTCCTTAAGCAAGTATACACCAAAGAATTATTTACAAACATAGTATATGATGATGTTTGAATATTTAAAGCATAAATACACATGTTGGCCGAATGTGGAGTATGAATTTGTAGTGAAATTAATTTGGTTAATACAAAGTGAATATGTATGTTTGGATTAATAGGTGAAAGTAAAATTAAGAATATGAGATGGTTAATAGTTTAGTACTAAGTACCGTGTATCGCAAAGTTGAATGTGTTGATATTCGGGCTTCGTGCCCAGCAAGCTTAGTGCCGGTGACATATTCGGGCTTCGTGCCTAGCAAGCTTAGTGCCGATGACATATTCAGGCTTCGTGCCTAGTAGGCTTAGTTTCGGTGATATATTCAGGCTTCGTGCCTAGCAGGCTCAGTGTCGGTGATATAATCGGGCTTCGTGCCTAGCAGGCTTAATGCCGGTGATACTTTAAAATGAAGGAACCATAAATTGCTCAAGGTGTAACATAGTGAATCTATTGAGTTAAAAACTCAGGTAAGCATAAGTCTCATTTGAATTCATTAGAAGTAAGGTAAGTTGTGATTAATGTTGCTTGAGTTGAAATATTATGTTAAGAATGGTGTTATGTGAATTTGAACTTATAATCGACGTGTATGAATATAGAAATAATAGAATTTTAGTGTGATAATGTAATGGATATGAATGTTGAATTTACATGATTATAAACAAGCGATTCATGTAATATATGTACTTTGTGCTTTGATGAGTTGCAGGTTGATGGTAGTGAAGTATAAGTAATTGAGTTAATATATTACTAGTATTCGGTTTTGTATCAATTGCATATCGAAATATACATATACAATGTCCTACATTTATTGATTAAAAATGTTAAAGTGCTTGATTAGTGAATTATCTTTTGCTTAAGACTTACTAAGCTAGTGAGCTTACTCTGTATGTGTTTGTATTTCTATTTTATAGATCATTGATTCAACTACGGGCTCAGGGGATCATTAAGAAAGTCGACCACACTATCACTCTCTTTGGTATATATATATGTTTACTTTTTTAAATCAAAGGCATGTATAGGCTGTATTATGATAAGTAATGAATGATGTTCGGTTTTGTAAATGTATATATATGGCCTTGCGAATAAGGCTGTTACTTTTGGATTAAGCATTGTGTGTATGTTTGATATAATGGTCTGTTTTAATCTTTGGTATAAGACGTATGCATATAATGTTTGGAAGTTAAATGTAGTTGTATAGAAATGATTATATATATGTATAAGTATGCTTATTATGTCGTGCGAATATCTTTACTTAGATTATTATGTGCTTGGTATAATTCAGAGATGATCATGAAAATGTATATACTAATGCTTTGGGTTGATCATTGAAGTTTTATATTGAGAACCGAATATATGGTCAATGGGTTGGCTGTATTTATATATATATATTTTGAATTAGTTACATATCATGTGTGTTTGGTAGGTTATTCAATGATCTTGTATCCATGAATTAATAAGGTAAAATGAATTGAAAATTATCGTTTGACATGGCTTTTGTTTTAGGGACATTGCCCATATTACAATAGCATGATGTGTATGTTTGGTTATGCTATAAGGTTCGAATGTCACATATGTGAATGAAAAGCAAATAGAGTATCATGGATCTATTCGTTTTTATTATGCATATTTGTATAAGGTATAAAAAGATGTATTTATATATGTTTAACATATGAAATTTGGTGTTGTTATGTGGAAGCTTGATTCGAAACTTGTATAGATTATGAGTAGTGATGTGTTCATTATGAAACCTGGTTTGTAACGTAAGTCTTGAACATTATTGTTGATATGGAAAAATTTTAAAAAAATGCGTATTGGGTTTATTCCATAAATGATCAGACTAAAATCATGTCTAGTTCAAGAACGCCTCATAACCCTAATTCAGCGATGGATATGGGTTAAGGGGTGTTACAGGTATTTTGGTAAATTTTTAAATCAGGGTATCCTGATATTTCACAAAATAAGGGTTTTTGGTATTTTTGTAAAGTAAGAAAATCTTAGTAAAAATTTGAGGGTAGTATGGTAAATTTTTATAAACCAAGGGTATTTTAGTAATTTTTTTACAAACCAGGGGTATTTAGGTAATTTTGTAAATCGGGAATAATTTGAAAAAAAACGTCTTTCAAAATCTAATTTAGTGTTTACAAATCAAAGGGGTAATTTGGTGATTTTAAAACTAAGGTTTTTATAAAAATATGGCTAGTCCCTTTCGGGTTTTAATTATTGAGTTTAGCCTGTGACTGAGTCCTCTTGGTTAGGGTGAACCGTCACTACGCACTAGGTAGGATTCGAGCAAAGAGGAGGTGAGTCACTAGGACTGCTTAAATACCAGGCTCTCCCTGAATCCAATCCTAGACATGCGCACAATGGTTGCCACACCCTAACTCGGCGACTTAGTCACAGGTTTGCTTAATTAGGCCTTAAATTTTATGTAATTCTTGTGTTGGGGTAAACTAATCCTAGGGTTCAATAACTCCTAATGTACTAATCTACGATCCCATTATACCCACATACAAATCATACAATAAATCATACAACAGTTAGGGGTACTTACCTGGTGGACTTCAGGTCGGAGACTTAGGTGCCATGCCGAAAAACCTGCTTAATTCCTAAAATTTTCACAAAACTTCTTTGGGCTCTATTTTGAAAACATTGTGGGCTTTAAACCCAAGGCTGAGAGTTTAAAACTAGGCTCTGATACCAAACTAAAATACCCCAAACCCGGCCCACGAGACTTGACCGGATCTGACATGTTCCTTAGGAAAAACCTTAACTAAATCTTGTTTGCATTTTGGAAAACTGTGATGATTTTGTGCTTGCTAAAGCATGTCGGCTTTTAAAACAAATTTTGGCGTGTTGAAATAGCGAGATGTGATTCGAGTTTGTATTTTTAAGGAAACGTTTGTTTTATATTTTGTAACATAAGTGGGGTTGCCGATTTTTAAAAATGATTATTAAGTTGTAAACCGTAGTTACATAGGTGAGAAAACATTTAGAGTTTTGCGAAAAACATTTGGTTAATTCATATACCGATTATTAAATGAAAGTTAAAACTTAAAGCATAAAAATTTAAATGTCTAAGTAGTGGCCTTATTACAACTGAAAAATACCAAATAATTCCCCCAAAAAAATAGAAAACGTAAATTCAACCATTTGAAATCCCGAAAATGTTCAGCATGGCCATCACATAGTCTCCGCTGACCCAGTCCATGTCACTAAGTATCACCTGAAAAGATATCCCACAAAGGGGTGAGTCAACAGTCTCAATGTGTAACAACTACACAAACTCCCAAACAATTTAGGCATAACAAATTCCTACATATAACAAATATAGCAATGATGCAATCCCGAACCCAAACCTAAATAACCATCCTCTACACATCACCCGTACCAGCCAATCACACCGTGGGGATTACTAAATTGACCCTCCATCCGCTACACACCATCGAAGGCAGTCGTTGCAGACAATATGCACATCGCCCTTATAAATTGTGGCATAGCCATCAGATAATGTGACAGAGTCACCAGATAATAATATGTGACATAAGTCACCACATTCAGATTATGTGACATGAGTCACCAGATATTGTGGTAAAAACCACTAGATCACTTCCCCTTTTCATAATCACCCATATGCCCCATGCGTCATACATTCATGCAGAAGTAATGCAACTTAGCTTATCTCATATTCGTAACAAATTCTTATATGTGTCATGTTCAATGTTCATAACACTATTCACTATTAACAGAGCTTTAGAGAGTAACGTACCTGAATACTCTGTACCATTGTATGGTACCGTTTGCCACATTTTTCATATTTTCATTATCACATACAAATCATTGATACCATAAATCTATTAGAAATTAGTGGAGGGCTACACACCTGGTTACTATCGTATTCACTGAATCCCGAAAGTCTGTCGAAACAGCTTATACTCCTCCCTAAAGATCATAGTTAGAATCGGCTAGACACTAACACTTAATATGACCTTGGCCGAATATTCATATTCACTTACCTTGCGGATCTAAATCCCGAAATTGTCACTTGTTTGTGGTATCTGTCGAAATTCCTATAGGCATATGTTAGATCCAATTCTAACATTTAAACACAATAAATGGCCTTCTGCCTATGATCATATTCGCTTACCTGAGATCTAGAAATCCAGAAGATCTCCTCTTGAAGTCTGCTACAGTAGAAATCCCGAAACCTCCTTCATAGTTTCGACCAAAGAACAGTAAAGGAAATTAGATTCCACTTTTGGCTAAAAGAAAAAGGAAGGAAACCAAATATCATTTGATCTTCCCCCTACTACAGAAATCGACTGCACCCTTGCCTGCCACCACAGAGATATCCGGCTATATAGACTAGATAGTGATCAGTAGGTTTCGGCTTTTGGGGTTTACTGGACCAATCGGCTAAGAACCACTTGTGCATTCGGCCTTTGATTGAGTTTGTAAAAAGAAGAAGAGAAAAGGGTTGAACTTGCCGCGATTTAGTCTAGATGACAAGAAAAAGGTTCGGTCAACTTAAAAGAGAAAAGAAGTGATGCTCAGAAGAATTCGGCAATGGTGATCTTTTGATTGAAAAGGTTGCGGCAATGGTGATCTTTGGGGAGGGATTTTGGCTAGAACAGGTTAAAAGAAAAAGAAGAGAAAGTGATAGGTTTTTGGAGAGAAAGGAGTAAACGAAAGAGAGGCTAAATGTTTTTTATGAATTTCGGCTACTCCTCCCTACTATCTTGGCCGAAAATCACCTCAAGGGAGTCCCTAGGCCGGCCAACACTCTTCCCTTTATCAGCTCCCTTATTTTTCTCCTACTTTCTCTCTTCTTTACCTACTCAAAATAATTCAAATAAACCAATAATTATCTCCCTACTTTAGCCGAATTTTGAATGCATTTGACTTGATCAAATGCTCATCCATCAAGTTTCCCATTGCCGTCCACCACTGCTCATCCTTGCAGCAAAATAAAACTCTTATTTGCATCCCTTGCTGCTCGAACCTAGGCCCTTTTACACTGCTTGTGGCGTCACTTACAAAGGCTTTAAGTGGCGCCCCCTTGCCACTTTAACAAGCCCATTTTTATGTCCAATTTCCCTTATAAATTTTCTTAAGGCCTATCATGCTTAGTTCCCCCTTTAAGACTTAAAACCTAATATTTTCTAAGGCATTCTCCTACATTCTAAAGTTCCCGAAATTTATAAAACACACTCAACATACACATAGACATGCTTCTACATATCTTTAAGCACAAATGCACAACCCCTAAATCCCGGATATTACACTTTCTGAGTCATAATATACTCTAAGCTTTTATGATTAGTAAAGATGTGACATTTTTCACTGTACAAATGATGGGGCCAAATTTTCAAAGCAAAAACTATAGTGGCCAACTCCAAATCGTGCATCGGATAGTTCTTTTCATGCGGCCTCAACAGTCTGGAAGCATAAGCTATCACTTTTCCTTCTTGCATCAATATGCAACCCAAACCATTCAATGACATGCCACTGTATATCACAAATTCTTTACCCGATTCACGTTGAACCCACACTGGTGCCTCAGTTAATAAAACTTTCAACTGATCAAAACTCTGTCGACATTTCTCTGACCACTCAAACTTCGCATTTTTCTGTAGCAATCTAGTCATCGATGTAGCAATCATCGAGAATCCTTTAACGAAACATTGATAGTACCCCGCTAATCCTAGAAAACTTCTAACCTCAGATACACTTCTAGGTGGTTTCTAGTCAATAACTGTAGAAATCTTGCTCGGGTCAACTCGAATGCCATCCGCCGAGACTATATGTCTCAAAAATCAAAATTTCTGGAGCCAGAACTCCCATTTGCTGAATTTAGCATATAGTTGCTTATCTTTCAAGGTTTGTAACACAATCCTCAAATACTCGACATGCTCAGACAGAACTTGTGAATAGATCAGAATGTCGTCAATAAACACAACAACAAATCTGTCTAAATACGGTCTAAAGATCTAATTCATTAAATCCATAAAAATGGTAGGAGAATTAGTAAATACAAAAGGCATAACAAGGAATTCATAATGTTCGTACATCGTTTTGAACGCAGTTTTCGACACATCTGAGTCTTTAACTCGCAACTGATAATATATAGATCTCAAATCAATCTTTGAAAACGCTGTTGCACCTTTCAACTGATCAAATAAATCGTCAATTCTCGGTAGAGGATATTTATTCTTGATTGTCACTTTGTTGAGCTAACAATAGTCAATACACATTCTCATTGATCTGTCTTTCTTCTTTATGAACAATAGAGGCGCACCCCAGGGCAAAAAACTCAGTCATGCAAAACCTCTATCTGTTATCTCTTGCAATTGAGCTTTCAACTCTTTCAACTCGGTCAGAGCCATTCTATACGGAGCTATAGATGTTGGTGAAGTTCCCAATACTAATTTAATAGAAAACTTAACCACTCTGACTGGTGGCAACCCAGGCAATTCTTCTGGAAATACATTTGGATATTCACAAACTACAAGTACCAATTCAATCTTCTTTTCAGACACTTTGGTATCTAAAACATATGCTAAGAATGCGTCACAACCTTTTCTCACATACATTTGAGCCGACATCGATGAAATCACTATTGGCAATCCATTCGACTCATCAGATTCAATCCGAAGAATTTCATTATTCTAACACTTCAATTCTATAACCTTTTGTCTACAGTTCACAATAGCATCATGTAGAGTTAACCAATTCATTCCCAGAATCACATTAAATACATCAAATGTTAAAAGCATCAAGTTAGCCAGAAAATAGTAACCCGGAGTCATTAAAGGACAATTCTTGCAAACTTTATCAACAAAAACATACTTGCCTAAGGGGTTCGATACCTTAATCACAAACTCAGAAGACTCGACAGGCAAACTCTTATTAAACACCAAATTCATACATATATACGAGTGTGTCAATCTAGGGTCAATTAAAGGAATCACATTAGTATCATAAAAAGAGAATGTACCGGTAATAACATTTGGAGACGACGCTTTTTTACGAGCGCGAATAGCGTATAATCTAGCAGGTGCTCTAGCTTCGGATCTCACAGCTGAGTCCCTATTTATACCTCTACCACTGGATACATTTCCAATATTTATCGGTGGTCTCCTTCTCACAGTCGTGTAGCTCGATCTTGCATTCTGAACTTTTTCTTTCTCGGATAACTCTGGGCAATCACAAATAAAGTGATCTGGCAAACCACATTTGAAGTAAGCTTTACCACTCTTATTCCATCATTCACCAAAGTGTCGTCTCCCACACTGTTGACACTCGGGTTTGTTATTTCTCACGCTTCCAGTACACATAGAAAAGTAGCTTGCGCTTTAGAATTTACATGTTGATTTCCACGATCTCTGTTTGGATATCCCACTGATGGATTTCTTCGACTAAATGAATCTCGAGATTTCTTTGATGGAGAATGATAAGATTTATTCATTGGTCTTTTTCTCGAATCCCTAGCTTTAGAATCAACTTTCTTCTTTTCTCGGCTGAACTCTTTAGCTCTGCAAGCCCGGTAAACTAATACAACGAGTTCTTTCAAATCTAAAATTTCGACCAGAAGTTTAATATTCTCGTTCAACCCATCAATGAACTGCTTGCACATAATCTCTTTAGTAGAAACATACTCCCGAGTGTACTTGCTCAACCGTACAAATTCTCTCTAGTTCTCGGTTACGGTCATACAGCCTTGTTTCAATTCTAGAAACTCTTTATGCTTTTGATCAAGGAACCATTCGCTTATATATTTCTTACGGAACTCGGTCTGAAAGAACTCCGAAATGACTTTCTCTCTCAGCACAACTGATACCAATGTATTCCACCACTGATATGCACTGTCCCTCAAAAGTGATATGGCACATTTTAAACATTCAGCTGGTGTACAAGACAGCTCATCAAACACTCGAATCGTATTTTCAAGCCAAAAATTAGATCTTTCTGGATCATCATCAACATTAGATCTAAACTCTTTAGCCCCTTATTTATGAATCTTATCAACGGGAGGCTTGTTCAATCTTAAAAGCTCGACACCTTGAGTAGATACGTGTACAGGTTAGGGAATAGGAGGGGTGGAAGTTGTTGAGCATCCGGGTTTGTTCGAATATATTGAGTGAACCATTCGTTCATCAGTTGGAAGAAGGCTTCTTTAGCCTCTCCTTCATGGCTGCTCGACACGGGTCTAGAATCAGATGGCGTTATCCTTTGCACAGAAGTAGGCGCATTACTCTCAACCTCATCAGCTATAGCTCGATTAGGAGCCATTACTATATAAAAACATATTTTAAAATGTCTGGAGTCATCACACTATTACAATTTATATATGGCATCTATAGCTAGACTCTCACACACGCTACGTTAGTCCTAGAATCGACTAAATCATAGCTTTGATACTAATAAATGTAACACCCCTCACCTGTATTCATCGTCAGAATAGGATAACGGAGCATTACAGGACTTACAACACTTTTAAACGTTCATTTCATATACAATTTATCAATTCAAATACAATTCAATCACAATCAATCATAGTGTCCCTTAAACAAACATTGAGAGTGGTTTGGGACTAAACCGATAACTCGAGAAATTTTTCAACACTTACAAAAATTTTCTCCAAAACAAAGGACACACGCCCGTATGACCAGGCCCCGTGTCTCACACGGACACCAGACCCGCCCGTGGGGATATTCGAAATGGGAGTACATGGCCGTGTCCCAGCCCGTGTCCAAACAAGTGAGGTTATTGCCTTGGGTCACACGGCCAACCACATGCCGGTGTGCCTTTCAATGTGGCCACACACGCTCGTGTGCCAAGCCGTGTGATAGGTTATTCCAAACCTGTAGAGTATACTGGCTTATGCAACACGGCCAAGTTACACGCCCGTGTGCAAATTAAAGGGTATACTGACTTGTGCCACACAGTCGAGCACACACCCGTGTGTGAGACTGTGTGGAGGATACTGACTTCATTTCAATTTCAACACTAGGGGACACATGGCGTGTAACATGACTGTGTGTCACACACGGTTGAGACACACGTTCGTGTCTCTGCCAGTGTGGACCAAAATAGGCTATTTAGCAAGCCAATTTGCCATCCACATTTATGCTCACCTAAACAACCAACATGGCTCCAATCCATAGTATAAATAAACATTCAATTTAGCCACAAACAAGGATAATTCATACAATTTCCAATACTAGCAACCAACATGTTTTTATCTCAAGTTTTACTCAACCAAAACCTACTAAAATGCATATACCAATCAACTAGTTAAACCATTACCTAACATACCTCATTTTGTACTGATTCAAAAGAAAAGTACCAATTGCACTAACTTTATAATATAATCATTCACATATCCATCCAAGAACTTAATATCAACCATATATGCACTCATAAACACATAACCAAATCCACCAATTTAAGGTAAATCTCATGGCTATATTTACAAAGCAAAACATATTCATTTACAAGCCATTATAAATGACCAAAATCTTTATCAATCCATAGTCAAATGACTCAAAATACCTATACATACCATATACTCAAAACATAGTTTCAAAAGTACCAAAGAGTCAGTGAATAGTGTGGTGAAGTCTCTGACGATCCCCGAACCTGAGCTAGCTTTGAAATCACTATAAAACATGGAAAAGCAACAAAGTAAGCTATATAGCTTAGTAAGCTCGTATGTTAACAGTGAGCAACTATCATCATTCTTTAACCATTCACATAATAGAAATCAACATGCAACAATTCTATTAAATCTCAAGCTATCAAATGATCATTCATATAACTTACCAAGGAACTCATCAATTTCGTAGTTTTCAATACTCAATTCATTTCCGTACGTACCTGTACCATCTCGTACCAATCTCATAATCAACCACATTATTATTTTACCTGTTGAACCATTCGAAATAGAAATTGGATACTCAAGGTCTCACAGGATAAGTACCTATACCAAGGCTCGAAGCCGAATCAAGGTAACTTATCCGAAATTCTGTTATCATGACCCGAAGCCAAATCAGTTGATATGAATGGCCCGAAGCCAAATCGGTGTATCTCACACCCAAAGTGCTAATAACACGGCCAAAAGCCAATTCAAAGTATACCTAATGACATGTCACTAGCATCCTAAACTATTTCTAAGGTTCAACCGGGATTTCCAACTATCGAATCATCATTAAATTATTTTCAAACTCGTCCGTAACCATATAATCACAATTCATGTTATATCGAAGCATATAAAATACATTTGAAATGAAATTATAACATACAAAATTACCTCGGATGTTAAAACAGCGAATCGAGTCAATTAGTTGATAACTTTATCTTTTCCCCGATCCAAGTCCGTATTTCTCAAATTGACCATTTAAACGATAAAATTACTAAATAAAACTTTCACACAATCATGTAATCATCTTGTAAACCTTAAAATAATAATAAAATAAGTATTTTGGCATCGAATATGTGGTTGCGAAACCACTGTTCTGATTTGACCAAAAACGGGCTGTTACATTATCTATCAATTCACTTTTCGTCAGTGGACGATCGTACTCAATCCTGCGTTCTACTAAATTTGAGCTTTTAATTCAATTTTCATATCATTAAGATATTCATAATTCAATAATAAATATATAATAATACATTATATCATCTCTAGTTTAACAGTTAATCATAAAATTCAACCATATGAACTTACCTAGAGTAGATTGTAGAAGTTGTAGAAATTTAGGGACAAATCTGTTCATTTCTCTTTTCCACATTTATCTTCGAGTTCTTGATCTATAATATAGAATTATTCATTCATCAGCATATAATTCAATTCTAATTCACTTCACAATTTATGCCCTTCAATTTTTGAATTTACACATTTACCCAAATTTTATAGTTTTTACAATTTAGCCCCTGATTAAATAACCCATCAATTGAACTATTTTTTCACAATTAACACTTTGTCCAACTATTTTAGGCTACTATACAGCCTTTGATACTCAGAATTTCAACACTAACCCTAATTCTTAACTTTTTCACAATTAGGTCCTAATTTAAATTTCTATTGAAATCAATTAATTAAATCATCACATAACAAAATTAGAGCTTCAAATCCATGTTTATTCATCATAAACTTTTAGCACTCATCCATGGTAACTTTTAAAATAACTTATAGAATAAAAAACTAATGAATTAAATAGTTAGATCGAATTGTAAAAGTCTTAAAAACACAAAAATTTCAAGAAAAGAACAAAAATTGAACTTACTTGGAGCAAAAATATGAAAATTAGCTTAAGAAACCCTCCTATGGTGTTTTGCTGAAGTTTTAGAAGAAAATTATCTAGAATTCTCATGAAATTTCAATTTTAAAGTTTTATTTTAAAAAAATTTCCAATTTTACCCCTTATTCACTTTGCTTCCTTACTAATTTGTTTGTCCCTGCCGTCCAGCCTATATAATATTAGGCCCAATTGCTCTTTAAATCCTTCTTATTTATTATTTTAGCTATTTAGTCACAATTTCTTCAATTAGTAAGTTTTGCACCTTTTTCAATCTAATCCTTTTTATTTAATTAACTATCCAAACGTTAAAATTTCCTAACGAAACTTTAATATTAACTCAATAACACTCGGTAAATATTTATAAAAATATTTACAGCTTGGTTTTTGAAATTGAGGTCTCGATACCTCGTTTTCAACCCAATTTACCTAATAAATTCTTTTAAATCACAAAATTTACTAATTCAAGCATACTACTAAAATCACACTTGACTAATCAATATTAATTTATTAAATTTTCAAACTCACTCATCAGATTTAGTGATCTCAAATCACTGTTTCTGACACCACTGAAAATTAGGCTATTACAACTCTCCCCCTTTAGGAAATTTCGTCCTCGAAATTTTTTTACCTGAAAATAATTTTGAATACTGTGATCTCATTGACTCCTCTGTTTCCCATATTGCCTCCTCCGAATCATGTCGATGCCACAACACTTTAACTATCAGTACTCATTTATTCTGTAATTCTTTAACTTCTAGATCTAAAATTTTCACCAGTTCTTTTGAGTAAGTCATATCCAGTTAAAGCTCAATTTCAGTGTGAGGAATCACGTGTGAAGGATCTGATTTGTACCGTCTCAGCATAGATACAGGAAACACATTGTGAATTTTCTCAAGTTCCGGAGGTAGAGCAAACCGATAAGCTACAGGGCCAATTCTTTCAACTATCTCATACGGTCAGATAAATCTTAGGCTTAGTTTCCTTTTTCTACCAAACCATAATACTTTCTTCCACAGTAAAACTTTCAAGAAAACTTGATCACCAACAGCGTATTCTATATCTCTTTTTTTCAAATCTGCATATGGTTTTTGACGGTCTAAAGCAGTTTTCAAACTGTCCTAAATGATTCAAACTTTTTCTTTGGTTTCTCGAATCAAATCAACTCCAACTAACTTGGATTCACTCAATTCAAAGCAATACAATGGAGTCGTACATTTTCTTCCATACAGAGCTTCAAATGGTGTCATTTTGATACTAGATTGATAGCTGTTACTATATGTAAATTCAGCTAAAGGTAAATACCTTTCCTAACTATATCCAAACTCGAGTATACAACACCTCAACATGTCTTCTAAAATCTGAATCACTCGTTCTAATTGCCCGTCAATCTGGTGATGAAATGTTGTGCTAAAATTTAGCTTAGTACCCAGGGCTCCATGTAGTTTACTCCAAAACCTTGATGTAAATCTCAGATCTTGATCCGAAATAATAAATGTTGGAACCCATGTAACCTTACAATCTCAGACATATGCAATTCTACTAACTTTCCAAGTGAAAAGTTTGTTCTGACCAGAATAAATTGTGTTGACTTAGTCAATCTATCCACAATCACCCGGATTGTCTTTCTTTCTCAGACTCATAGGTAATCCAGATACAAAATCCATCATGGCATGCTCCCATTTCCATTTAGGAATCATCATAGGTTGTAACAAACCCGTTGGCATTTGATGTTCTGCTTTGACTTGCTGACAAATCAAACATTTTGATACAATTTCACAGATTTCTCATTTCATACCCGGCCACCAATACTTTCTTTTCAAATCACAATACATTTTTGTACTACCCGGTTGAATAGAATACATACTACTGTGAGCTTCAGAAAGAATATCATTTTTCAGATCTGAATTATTCAGAACACAAATTCTATTACGATAGTATAACATACCACTATCATCAATACTGTACTCAGAACTCAACTTGTCCCGAATCACCTGTCTGTTCAACACCAGTTTCGGATCTTCATCCTGTAACTCTCGAATCCGCTGAAGGAACATAGGTTTTGCTTTCAACTCTACTAATACAGAACCATCTTCATTAAAAGACAATTTATTGTTCATCGCCTGAAGTGCAAACAAAGATGACTTTCAACTGACTGCATCTGCAACCACATTAACTTTCCACTGGTGGTAGTCACTAATTATATCATAATCCTTTAGTAGCTCTAGCCACAGTCTCTATCTCAAATTCAGCTCTTTCTGAGTCAACAAATACTTTAAACTCTTATGGTCTGTATACACATAACACTTCTCACAGTATAAGTAGTGTGTTCAAAGTTTCAAAGTAAAAACGATTGCAACCAAATCAATATCTTGTTTAGGATAATTCCTTTCATGCGGTTTTAATTGCTGAGAAGCATAGGCCACTACTTTTCTCGACTGCATCAATACACAACCCAAACCATTCAAAGACACATCACTATATACAACATACGGCACACCCGATTCTGGTTGAGTTAAAACTGGAGCTTCTGTTAACATTTTTTCAACTGATCAAAACTCTACTAACACTCATCTGACCAAACAAATTCCACATTCTTCTGTAATAACCAAGTCATCAGCAAAGCAATCATCGAAAAGTTCTTTACAAAACGGCGATAATATCCTGCTAAACCTAGAAAATTTTGCACTTTTGTTATATTCTTCAGAATTTTCCAATTCACCACTATAGATACTTTACTCAGATCCACTCGAATCCCTTCAGCTAACACAATATGACCTAGAAATACTTTACTCGGATCCACTCGAATCCCTTCAGCTAACACAATATGACCTAGAAATCTAACCCAATGAAGCTAGAATTCACATTTACTGAACTTTGCATACAATTGCTTTTCTCTCAAAGTTTATAACACAATTCTTAAGTGTTGTGCATGTTCGGATTCTGTCTTGGAATAGATTAGTATATCAACACTAAATACAACTACAAATCTATCCAAGTAAGGTTGAAAAATCTGATTCATCAAATCTATAAAAGCAGCAGGAGCATTGGTTAAACCAAAAGGCATTACCAAAAACTCATAATGACCATATCGAGATCTGAAAGTAGTCTTTGGCACATCACATTCTTTAACTTTCAATTGATAATACCCGAATCTGATATCTATCTTCGAAAATACTGCAACACCTTTCAGCTGATTAAACAAATCGTCAATACGTGGCAATGGATATTTGTTCTTAATTATGACATTGTTTAGCTGTCTGTAGTCAATACACAATATCAAAGATCCATCTTTTTTTCTTTTTTACAAATGAGACAGGTGCACCCCAAGGTGACATACTCAGTCTAATTAACCCTTTGTCTAATAACTCTTGCAACTATGTCTTCAACTCTTTTATCTCGCCGGTGCCATTCTGTATGGTGTTATGGATATCGGAGCTATTCTCGGAATAACATCTATTATAAACTCGACTTCAGGGTTTGGTGGTCAACCTAGCAATTCCTCAGGAAACACATCAGTAAACTCATTAACAACTGGTAACAGTTCTAACTTCGATTCAGAACCCTGAGTATCAAGAATGTAGGCTAAAAATGCTTCATTGCCTTTGCGGAATAATCTCTGAGCTGATAAAGTTGAAAAACTTCTGACCATTTCTTCTGGATTCTCAGATTCAATAGTAATCATTTCACATGTCTGATATTTTAGATCAATCCATTTTTTCTCTATAATTCACTACAGCATCAAGGTTTGTCAACCAATCCATTCCCAAAATAACATCAAATTCTCGAAAGGGTAGCAAGATCAATTCAGGAGGGAATTCATAACCTTTTATTTTTAGTAGACAATCACGACACACTAGATTAACTACTACACTTCGGCCTATTGGATTAGTGACTTAAACATCACAATTAGTAGGTTCAACAGACAATTTCTTTTCTGATGCTAATGTAGTGCAAACATAAGAATGTGTAGACCCAGGGTCAATCAATGCATATATAGAATCATCAAAAAGATAGAAAGTACCAGTAATTACATCTGGAGTTGTTGCTTTTTCTCTAGCTCGGATAGCATATATACGTGTAGGTGCCCTAACATTTGACCGAGCAGCAGAATCTCTCATGCTCGAGTGAACAGTCCCGGTAGCACTGCTTTGACCTGACTATCTACTTCTTTGAGAAGTGGCTCACTGCTTTTCTTTTTGTTCTCCCTCCTCTTTTAACAGTTCAGGACAATCTCAAATGAAATGATCAGTAGCCCCACACTTGTAACAAGCTCCTGTCTTGCCTCTACATTCACTTGAATGATTTTCCCACAATATTTGAATCTAGGCTTAGGAGCATTCTGTACACTACCAACACTAGCTGTAGGTTTAATTTGCCTTGTTTTTGTTCGATCATTCTGGCATTGAAGTGGGTCGATTAGAATCATCTCTAAATTTTTAGCTGGAAATGCTGAAAATATTCTGGAAGAGCT
Organism: Gossypium bickii; assembly: GCA_025503065.1. Taxonomy (NCBI): domain Eukaryota; kingdom Viridiplantae; phylum Streptophyta; class Magnoliopsida; order Malvales; family Malvaceae; genus Gossypium; species Gossypium bickii. The sequence goes on from CP106712.1 coordinate 32,440,953, forward strand.
TCTCTTGTAGGATTCTTTATTCCTTCTATCCCATTGTATTTTTCCATTGTACACTTCTCCCATTTTCTGAGCACGATCTGACAGAACAACAAATTCCCATATCTCTGTGCCCCCAATCATCATTTTGATCTCATCATTTAGCCCTTCCTCGAATCGAATACACTTTTCGTCCTCAGTTGGTACAATATCTCAAGCATATTTGTTGAAGTATACAAATTCCCTTTCATACTTGGCTACTAATCGATTACCTTGTCGTAAGTCAAGAAATTCCCTCCTCTTTTTATCCAGATACCTCTTACCAAAATATTTCTTTTTAAACTCACTCTGGAAAAATTCCCAAGTGATTTTCTCCTCCGGTACCATAGCCTCTAGTCACCCACCAATTATAAGCTTCTTCTTTTAATAAGGAAACAACACATCTCAAGTAATCATCTAGAGAACAAGCCATTTCTTTAAAAACTCTTACTATATTCTAGAGCCAATACTCAGCTTTAACTGGATCATCATCTGATCTTCCTCCAAATTCCTCAGCCCCAAACTTCCTAAGTTTTTCTATCAATGTACACTTACTAGATTTAGTTACCGGAAGAGGTGGAGGAGCAACCGGAGGCTCTACAGATGGTGCAGTAGGGGGAGGAGGTTGTTGAGCCTAATTTCTTTCTTGCATCATCTCATTAAACCATTGGTTCATGAATCCATAGAACGTATTTTTAAGTTCTTTTTCTTGCATTATAGAAATTGGGGCGTTACTACTTGTCACTTGTTCAGATGTCTGTACTCTACTATTAGCTTCATCTTATTCAGCACTTTCAGCTCTATCTCACATCTTTATACAATCTATAAGAAAAAAGAAGGATTAGATCGGATCGTACACATCACACTATCACATATTTATATGACATGTATTTTTAGTTACATTACATGTTACATTTGTTTCGAGAATCGGCTAAATCAAAGCTCTGATACTAATAAATGTAACAACCCTAACCCAAATCTGTTGCCGAAACAGGGTTACGGAGCATCATCGGACTTTATGTATTAAATACAAACAATTTCATAACCATTAAAACATATTTCATAAATCATTCATATAATACTCATATGGTACCTTAGATGGCCCCTTGAAGCCCAAAATAGGTGTTGGAAGTAATTTAGGACTTGACCGGAGACTCTTAAATTTTTCTCAAAATGTCAATTTTTTTCTTAGAAACAGGGGACACACGCCCATGTGGCCAAGCCATGTGGCTCACACGGCCAGGAGACACGCCCATGTCTTAGGCTATGTGGGAATTCAATGTTAGACACACGGCCGTGTCCCAGTCCGTGTCCTTACCCGTGTAACTCTCTAACTTGGGTCACACCGCCAACCACACGCCTGTGTGCTAGGCTGTGTCTGAAGTGCAGAGGTCACATGGCCAAGTGACACGCCCGTGTGCTAGGCCTTATGTTAAAACCTGGGCATTCTGTTTTGAAATTTCAAGGTGCAGGGGACACACAGCCAAACTACATGCCCATGTGCATGGTCGTGTGTCACACATGGCTGTGACACATGCTCGTGTCTCTACTCTTATTGGTGAAAAAAGGCCATTAAGGCCACTTTTCTCACCCATTATATAATCAATCTGCACACACAACATTTAAATACATAAATCTATCCAAACCAAGCAATCCAAGCAATTAAAACTCATGACTTAAACTTATCATTTTATCACACAACTCATGTACCTAAACTTACCAAAGTAACTTCTTTCATTGTTTACTAAAGACTACTACTAAACATATTCATACAAACATATATATATATATGTATCATTCACAACCTTATCATTTCTAGTCCAATCCTATACATGCCATATAAACCATAGGATATATAACATAATCTACCGGAGTAATCTAGATAGTGTGACCTGTTGTGTTGATCCGATCCTCTGAACTCACGTCAATCTACAAGGGACATAAAACACTCAAGAGCCAGCTTATAGAAGCTTAGTAAGTTCATAGGCTTTTAAGAATAAATCTTATCGAACCAACTATAATAAAACATTAAATAGAGTATTTCACTAACATTGACTGCCAATCACAACTTCATTTAATAACATTAATTTCATTGAGCTCAATATCAATAATTTCTTAGATTTTTCCTTAATGAATCTATATAACACTTACCAATACTCATCAAATTAGAGAACGTCTTACTGATTTGAGTACATCGTTTTCTTGATGCCATAGTCCAACTATGGTCTTATACGAATATTTCCACGGGCCTACCATGGTCTTACACTAGTAGTGCAATAACCCAGTTATGGTCTTATGATCAGGATGCCACAGCCCAGCTTTGGTCATGCACATGTATTTACGACCATAGTCCAACCATGGTGTTACGTACACGGTGCTATAACCCATTTATGGTCTTTTCACTAAAATGCCGTAGCCTAGCTATGGTCTTACATTTAAACATTGCCATGGTCCAACCATGGTCTTATCCGTCAATTCGCCTTTCATCACTAGACGATTGTACTCAATCTTGCGTTCTACTTAATTTGAACTTTTAATTCGATTTTCATATCATTACGATATTCATAATTCAATAACAAGGATATAATAATAGATTATATCATCTCTAATTTAATAGTTAACCATAAAATTCAACCATATGAACTTACCTGGAGTAGATTGTAGAAGTTATAGAAATTCAAGGACTAATCTGTTTATTTCTCTTTTCCATGTTTATCTTCGAGTTCTTGATCTATAATATAAAATTATTCATTCATCAACATCTAATTCAATTCTAATTCACTTCACAATTTATGCCCTTCAATTTTTGAATTTACACATTTACCCTAAATTTTACAATTTTTACAATTTAGTCTCTAATCAATTAACCAATCAATTGAACTAATTTTTCTCAGTTAACACTCTATCTAATTATTTTAGGCTACTATACAGCATTTGATACTCAAAATTTCCACAATAAACCCTAATTCTTAAAATTTTTCACAATTAGGTCCTAATTTAAATTTCTATTGAAATCACTTAATAAAATCATCACATAACAAAATTAAAGCTTCAAATCAATGTTTATTCATCATAAACTTCCTGCATTCATCCATGGTAACTTTCAAAATCACTCATAGAATAAAAAACTAATGAATTAAATAGTTCGACCTAATTGCTAAGGTCTTAAAAACACAAAAATTTCAAGAAAATAACAAAAATTGAACTTACATGGAGCAATAATATGAAAATCAGCTTAAGAAACCCTCATCTGGTGTTTTTCTGAAGTTTTAGAAGAAAATTATCTAGAATTCTCATGAAATTTCAATTTTAAAGTTTAATTTTACAAAATTTCCAATTCTACCCCTTGTCCACATTGTTTCCTTACTAATTTCTATCCCTGTCGTCCAGCCTATATAATTTTAGGCCCAATTGCTCTTTAAATCTTTGTTATTTATTATTTGAGCTATTTAGCCACAATTTCTTTAATTAGCAAGTTTTGCACCTTTTTCAATCTAGTCCTTTTTATTTAATTAACTATCAAAACGTTAAAATTTCCTGACGAAAATTTAATATTAACTCAATAACACTCTGTAAATATTTTTAAAAATATTTACAGCTCGGTTTATGAAATTAAGGTCCCAATACCTTATTTTCAACCCAATTTACCTAATAAATTATTTTAAATAATAAAATTCACTAATTCAAGCATACTATTAAAATCACACTTGACTAATAAATACTAATTTTTTAAATTTTCAAACTTACTCTTCAGATTTAATGATCTCAAATCACTATTTCCAACATCACTGAAAATTAGGCTGTTACAACTCTCCCCACTTTAGGCTGAAAATTAGGTTGTTACCAATACTCATCAAATTTAGGCCCATCGCCGGAACAGGGTACGAGGCATTACCGGACATGATTCAAACTACTGTACAAAATTTAAAATGTAAAATCCGTATAAATTTAGAACTTTTTCCATACATAGTCGTCAATACCCATAAGCAAAATAATCATTTGTTATTACAAATAACAAAACAATTAAGCCTTCTATACATGCCATAATTCCCAAAATATTGTTTTCAAAATACCAAAAGAAGGCTGATAGTGTGGATGGATCTCCGACGATCACTGAATCCCGAGCTAGCTTGATGACACTATAGAACAAGGAAAAGAAAAGAGAGTAAGCATATAGTTTAGTAAGTAAGTATATAAATAATTAATAATGGATTTATTAAGTTTACAAAACAACACAATCAAATCTAAAATCAATTTCATCATTTATTCAAGTTTGGAGCAAGCTGTCTATTTGAGTCATAGTCACTAAATTATTTTTATCTGAAGGTACGAAACTCAAAATTAAGATCCGTAAATTTTTACTGAAACTACACTCATTTATCTTCTCACCATAAAATTTTCAGAATTTTTTTTCTTTCCAATTATTACAGTTTATTCATTAAAGATTCTGTTGTTTCGCTGTTCGACTGCTCTTACCACTTTTCACTACGAACCAATTTTATTATTATACAGAATTCATATGATGATAAAATTTATTTCATTTGAAAATAAACTCATTTTTGAATTTCAATCATATAACTTATACCCCATAATTATTTTTGTAGAATTTGTAATGATTTTTCCAAGACAGAACAAGGGATCAACTAACCATTCTGAACCAGTCTCACAAAAGTTTAAATATCTCAAAATATACAATTCATTTACTTTCTATGTTTCTTTTATATGAAAATAGACTAAATAATATTTAAATAAATATATCATACAGCTTATAATTCAATTTCTACCATTTTGGTGATTTTTCAAATTCACGTCACTGCTGCTGTCCAAACCAGTTTTATTGTAAATTTTTGCTTTCTCTCACTTTAGTTGTATTCATTACTTACCTATAACAATCATTCAAATTTCCAATCACATATTGAGCATATTTCTCATACATTACACATACATATACATATACGTATCACTACAACATCTCACATAATTTTATTTAGTCAGTTTTCCAGTTGAATGCTTCGAAATAATAATGAATATGCAATGATTTCACACACAGCCCACCTTTAAAACTGAAGCTTTCTTGTACACATAGTGGCCTTCACTCAGTACCACTCATGTGACCTAGCTCGATTGGACTTATAATTCTGGCTCTCTTGTACATATGGTGGCCTTCACTTAGCACCACTCATATGACCTAGCCTTCTCGTAGCTCTCTTGTACACATAGTCGCTCACACCATATACCACACATGTGACCTAGCTACATATAGCTTTCTTGTACACATGGCGTACTCTCGGCAATACACATGTGACCTAGCTACGTATACAAAACCTCTTGTAGCTCTCTTGTGCACATAGTGGCCTACACTTAGTACCACTCATGTGACCTAGCTACATGCCAATTACATCTTTCGGTTCCGAAGGTTCAAACGGGAAATAACTCACTTTTTAACAATTTATTTCATTCTTTCAATAGTCAATTATGATTCAAAATCAGATACAATACATTAAACATGCTGAAATATAAAACATCAATAAAAATAATGAATTATTTACATACTACTTACCTCAGTGCAAAATATGGCAAAATTTGCAATTTAGTCCTTAACTTTTCCTTTTCCTCGTTCAAGATCGATTCCACGTTCTTCTTGATCTATAATAACACATTTAGGTTATTTAATATTTACATTATTTAATTCAATCCAAAAATCACATTATGGAAAAATTACATTTTGCCCCCTAACTTTAACAAAATTATGATTTTTCCCCTAGACTCGAAAATTAAACTTAATCCTATTTTCCAACATTTTAGAACATGTTGAACATTTTTCCCTTCTATGGCAACATCAAATTCCCACTCTAATATTTACTTATGAACATTAGGCATTTTTACCGATTATGTCGTTTTACTCGTTTTTACGTAAAATCGCTTAGCAAAAGTTGTTTAACATAATTTCAGCCTTCATATATTATCATAAAACATCAAAATAAACACATTTCACCTATGGGTATTTTTCCAAATATGAACCCTAGGTTAAAATATTGCTAGAATAAGCTAAACCGAGTTACCGGGATTCCAAAAACGTAAACATGAAAAACGGGGCTTGGATTGACTTACTATAGAGCTTGGAAGCTTGGAAACCCTAGCTATGGAGTCCCCCCTTTGATGATTTGGCCTAAGGAAGAAGATGACAACCTTTTTCCATCTTTTTCCCATTTAATTTCTTTTATTTGACATTTTACTAAAATACCCTTCATTAAAATTTTAGTTATTTCTACCCATGCATGTCCATTTTTGTCCATGAAAATATAATGGTCTAATTACCATTTAAGGACTCTTACTTTAGATATGCACTTCAATTTAATCCTTTAGCATCTAGAACTCTCATTTATCAACTTTTACAATTATGCTCTAATAAGCAAAATAGACGTGAAATTCATTAAATTTTCTATCGATACTCTAACACATGCATCCAATCAATCGGTAAATCATAAAAATTAATCAAAATAAACTTTTCTATCTTGGATTCATGGTTTCGCAACCACTATTTTGTTTAGGCCCTATTTCGGGATGTTGCATTTCTCCCCCCTTTAAGGATTTTCGTCCCCGAAAATCTTACCTGTGAAGAGGTTTGGGTACTGTTTTCACATAGCCTCTTCGGGCTCATATGTAGCCTCGTCTACCCCATGTCTATTCCATAATACTTTTACAAGTGTGATATTTTTGTTCCTTAGTTGTTTGACCTCTCGGGCTAAAATCTTAACTGGTTCCTCTTCGTAAGTCATATCTGGCTGAATCTCAACCTCCGTCTGAGAAATCACATGTGATGGATCAGAACGGTAGCGACGTAACATGGATACATGGAACACATTATGAATCTTCTCTAACTCAGTTGGCAAGGCTAACTGATATGCTAATGGTCCAACTCTCTCAATAACCTCAAACGGTCCAATAAATTGTGGACTTAGTTTGCCTTTCCTGCCAAATCTGAGAACCTTCTTCCACGGGGATACTTTTAAAAACACTTTGTCACCAACTTGATACTCAATCTCTTTTCTCTTCAAATCTGCATATGACTTCTGTCTATCTGAAGCTGCTTTCAAGCAATCTCTGATGACATTTACTTTCTCTTCTGTTTCTTTAACTAAATCGACCCCATGAATGTGATTTTTCCTTAAGCTCTGTCCAATATAAAGGTGTACGACATTTGCATCCATACAAAGCCTCATAAGGTGCCATTTTCAAACTCGACTGATAACTATTATTGTAGGCAAACTCCACTAATAGTAAATACTTTTCCCAACTGCCCTGAAATTCTAATACACAACATCTAAGCATATCTTCAAGCACCTGAATTACTCTCTCTGACTGACCATCTGTCTAAGGATGAAAAGCTGTACTCAAACTTTTCTTGTAGCTTTTTCCAAAACCGTAAAGTAAATCTCGGATCTCTATCTGAAATGACTGATAATGGAGCCCCATGTAGTCTGACTATCTCTGATATATATAATTCGGCCAATTTATCAAGCGAATAATCCATACGAACTGGGATAAAATGAGCCGACTTCGTTAGCTTATCAATTACAACCCATACTGCATCTTTCTTTCTCGGTGTTAACAGCAATCGTATTACAAAATCCATAGTAACTCGGTCCCATTTCCACTCAGGGATTAGCACAGGCTGCGATAAACTTGAAGGCACCTGATGTTCAGCCTTTACTTGCTGACAAATCAAGCATCCAGAAACAAACTCTGAAATATCTCTTTTCATTCCTTCCCACCAATACATTTTCTTCAAATCATTATACATCTTTGTACTACCTGGGTGTATAGAAAAAGAACTACTATGTGCTTACTGTAAGATCTTTTGAATAAGCTCGTCATTCTTCAATACACATACTCTGTCTCTAAACAACAAACAACCATCAGAACCAATCTGAAAATCAGACTTTGTACCTCACTTGCACTGAGCTCTTTTAGCTTCCAACTCACTGTCATTTTTCTGAACTTTATGAATTTTTTCAAGAAACGTCGGTTTAGCTCTCAACTAAGCTATAATGAAACCGTCATCTGATAAAGCTAAGCTAGTATTTAAAGCTCTTAATGCAAATAAAAATTTTCTACTAAAAGCATCAGTAACAACATTAGCTTTACTCGGGTGATAAACGATCACTAGCTCATAATCTTTAATCAACTCTAACCATCTTCTTTGCCTCAAGTTCAATTCTTTCTGAGCCATCAAGTATTTCAAGCTTTTATGATCAGTGAATATTCATCACTTCTTGCCATACAAATGATGTCTCTAAATTTTCAGAGCAAATACAATGGCAGCTAGCTCTAAATCATGCGTCGAATAATTTTTCTCATGCGGTTTTAGCTGTCTAGAAGCATAAGCAATTACTTTACCTTCCTGCATAAGTACACAACCCAATCCATTCAAGGATGAATCACTGTAGACCACAAACTCTTTACCTGGTTCTGGTTGTACTAAGATAGGAGCTTCAGTCAACAATGCCTTTAACTTGTCAAAACTCTACTGACATTTCTCAGTCTATTCAAATTTGACATCTTTTTGTAGCAATCTAGTCAATGGGGTAGCTATTATGGAAAATCCCTCTACAAATCGTCTATAATAACAAACTAATCCCAGAAAACTTCTAACCTCAGATACATTCCTCGGAGGCTTCAACTCAACAATGGCTGAGATCTTGCTCAGGTCAACTCTAATGCCTTCACCGGAGATAATGTGTCCAAGGAATCCAACTTCTTGAAGCCAGAACTCACTTTTACTAAATTTGGCGTACAACTGGTTATCTCTCAAAGTCTATAAGATAGTTCTCAAATGCTCTGCATGCTCAGTCTCATCATGACAATAAATTAAGATATCATCAATAAACACGACTACAAACTTATCCAAGTAAGGTCTGAATATTCGGTTCATTAAGTCAATGAAAATGGAAGGAGCATTAGTTACGCCAAATGGCATCACAAGGAACTCACAATGACCGTACCTAGTCCGGAAAGTAGTATTCGAAACATCTGACTCTTTAACTTGCAACTGGTAGTATCCGGATCTCAAATCTATCTTAGAGAACACAGTGGCTCCCTTCAATTGATCAAATAAATCATCAATTCTAGGCAGTGGATACTTGTTCTTTATTGTTACCTTGTTAAGTTGCCAATAGTCTATGCACAATCTCATCGAACCGTCTTTCTTTTTCACAAATACGACTGGTGCACTCTAGGGTGAATAACTAGGTCTTACAAAGCCTTTATCAGTTAATTCCTGTAGCTGAGCTTTCAATTCTTTCAATTCCAATGGGGCCATTCTATATGGAGTAATAGAGATGGGTGTGGTACATGGAATCAACTCAATACCAAACTCCACTTCTCTAATAGGAGGCAAACCTGCTAATTCTTCCGGAAACACATCTGAATACTCGCTTACTATTGGCACTGACTCAATTTTCAACTCTGAATCTTTAGTGTTCAACACAAAAGCAAGATAAGCTTCATACCTTTTTCTCAAACATTTTTGAGCAGACATAATAGAAATCATAGCAAATGAAGTATTTGACTCATCTGAGTTAACCCGAAGAATTTCACCAGTTTCACATTTCAGCTCGATAAATTTTTTCCCACAATTCACTATCACATCATGTGCAGTCAGCCAATCCATACCAAGAATCACATCAAACTCATCAAATGGCAATAGCATGAGGTCGGCCGGGAAGCAATGACCTCTAATCATTAAAGGGCAATTTCTACATACTTTATCTACTAACACATGCTTGCCTAATGGATTCGATACTTTAATCACAAAATCTGTAGATTCTATAGGCATACTTATACTAGGCATCAATTTCAAGCAAACATAGGAATGGGTCGAACCTAGATCAATCAAAGCAACAAAATTAATATCATGTAGAGAAAATGTACCTGTAATTACATTGGGGGAGGATGCCTCTTCACGAGCTCGGATGGCATATGTCCTGGAAGGTGTTCTAGCTTCTGATCTCGTGGCTGGGTCTTTCATCACACTTTTACTGCTAGCTCCACTTCTAGTATTTCTCGAAGGTCTACCTCTATTAGCAGTGTTAGTCTGTCTAGTACTATGAAATTTCTCTTCCTTAGCTCCCTTCAGACAATCTTTAATAAAATGCTCGCGAGAACCACACCTGAAGCAAGCTCGACCAGTTCCCCAACACTCACCAAAATGTTGCCTTCCACAATGCTGACACTCGGGTTTACTAGACTTCACATTGCCCACACTTGCCACTGAAGTAGCTTGAGTTTTTGAGCCCAAATACGATTTCCCACGGTCTCGATGTGAATACTCAGCTGAAGTTGTGCTTCGAGAATTCATCTCTCTGGGCCTTTTTGATTGGGTTTGGAATGACTTGCTCATCAGTCTCTTTCTTGTATCTCGGGCCTCGATAGTAGCTTTCCTTCTTTCTTTGTTGAATTCCTTAGCTTTAAGGGCTCGGCCGACTAATACCACAAATTCTTTCAGCTCCAGAATTCCCACAAACATTTTAATGTCCTCATTAAGCCCATATTCAAATCTCTTGCACATAATAGCCTGGGTGGACACACACTCCTCGGCATACTTACTAAATCTAACAAATTCACGCTCGTACTCTGCCACAGACATCTTGCCCTGCTTCAATTCAAGGAACTCCTTCCGTTTTTGATCAATAAACCGCTGACTTATGTATTTCTTTCTAAATTCTTCTTCGAAAAAATCCCAAGTAATCTTTTCTTTTGGCACAATTGCTACTAGCGTCTTCCACCAATGATATGCAGAATCTCTCAGAAGTGATACAACACATTTTAAAGACTCTTCCGGCGTACACGAGAGCTCATCAAACTCACGGATAGAATTTTCGAGCCAGAACTCCACTTTCTCAGGATCATCATCAATGTTTGCTCTAAACTCTTCTGCTCCTTGCTTCCTAATTTTATCGACAGGAGGCTTGTTCATTTTTACCAAATCCATGCCTTGGGGAGCTACGAGAATCATCTGAGGTATGGGAGGGGGTGGAGGAGGTTGAGCATTCGGATTCGCTTGAATAAACTCAGTATACCAGTTACTCATCATTTGAAGGAAGGATTCCCGAGCCCCCTCTCCCTATCCATGTGTTTCAGATCTATCTTCTACTGGTGCAGTCCCTTGCGCGAGAACCGGCGCGTTACTGTCAGCATCGTCAGCAGTGATTCGGTCGGGATCCATTTACTATATAAAAAAACATTTTAAATTGTCAGGAGTCATCACACTATCATAACATATTTATGGCATGTATAGCTAGACTTTTACACATGCTATGTTAGTCCGAGAACCGACTAAACCATAGCTCTGATATCACTAAATGTAACACCCCTCACCCAGGTCCGTCGCTGGAACAGGGTACGAGGCATTACCGGATATGATTCAAACTACTGTACAAAATTTAAAATGTAAAATCCGTATAAATTTAGAAATTTTTCCATACATAATCGTCAATACCCATAAGTAAAATAATCATTCGTTATTACAAATAACAAAACAATTAAGCCTTCTATACATGCCATAATTCCCAAAATATTGTTTTCAAAATACCAAAAGAAGGCTGATAGTGCGGAAAAGAAGGCTGATAGTGCGGATGGATCTCCGACGATCACCAAATTCCGAGCTAGCTTGATGACACTATAGAACAAGGAAAAGAAAAGAGAGTAAGCATATAGCTTAGTAAATAGTATATAAATAATTAATAATGGATTTCTTAAGTTTACAAAATAACACAATGAAATCTAAAATCAATTTCATCATTTATTCAAGTTTGGAGCAAGTTGTCTATTCGAGTCACAGTCAGTTAATTATTTTTAGCTGAAGCTAAGAAACTCCAAATTAATATCCGTAAATTTTACCTGAAGCTAGACTAATTTCTATTCTCACCATAAAATTTTCAGAATTTTTGGTCTTGCCAATTATTACAGTTTATTCATTAAAAATTCCCATATTTCGATGTTTGATTGCTCTGACCACTTTTCACTACGAACCAATTTTCTCATTATACATAATTCATATGATGATAAAATTTATTTCATTTGAAAATAGACTCATTACTTATTTCAATCATATAACTTATACCCAATAATTATTTTTGAATAATTTGTAATGATTTTTACAAGACAGAACAAGGGATCAACTAACCATTCTGAACCAGTCTCACAAAAGTTTAAATATCTCAAAATATACAATTCATTTACTTTCTATGTTTCTTTTATATGAAAATAGACTAAATAATATTTAAATAAATATATCATACAGCTTATAATTCAATTTCTACCATTTTGGTGATTTTTCAAATTCACGCCATCTTCTTTGTCCAAACCAGTTTTATTGTAAATTTTTGCTTTCTCTCACTTTAGTTGTATTCATTACTTACCTATAACAATCATTCAAATTTCCAATCACATATTGAGAATATTTCTCATACATTACACATACATATACATATACTTATCACTACAACATCTCACATAATTTCATTTAGTCAGTTTTCCAGTTGAACGCTTCAGAATAATAACGAATATGCGGTGGTTTCGCACACAGCCCACCTTTAAAATCGAAGTTCTCTTGTACACATAGTGGCCTTCACTCAATACCAATCATGTGACCTAGCTCGATTGTACTCATAATTCTGGCTCTCTTGTACATATGGTGGCCTTCACTTAGCACCGCTCATATGACCTATCCTTCTCGTAGCTCTCTTGTACACATAGTGGCTCACACCATATACCACAAATGTGACCTAGCTACATATAACTTTCTTGTACACATGGCATACTCTCGGTACTACAGATGTGACCTAGCTACGTATACGAAATCTCTTGTAGCTGTCTTGTGCACATAGTGGCCTACACTTAGTACCACTCATGTGACCTAGCTACACGCCAATTACATCTTTCGATTCCGAAGGTTCAAACGGGAAATAACTCACTTTTTAACAATTTATTTCATTCTTTCAATAGTCAGTTATGATTCAACAATTAGATACAATACATTAAACATGCTGAAATATAAAACGTCAATAAAAATAATGAATTATTTACATACTACTTATCTCGGTGCAAAATATGGCAAAATTTGAAATTTAGTCCTTAACTTTTCCTTTCCCTCGTTCAAGATCAATTCCACGTTCTTCTTGATCTATAATAACACATTTAGCATATTTAATATTTACATTATTTAATTCAATCCAAAAATCACATTATGGTAAAATTACGTTTTTACCCCCTAACTTTCACAAAATTACGATTTTTCCCCTAGGCTCGAAAATTAAACTTCAACCTATTTTCCTACATTTTAGGACACTCTGAACATTTTTCCCTTCTATGGCAACGTCAAATTCTCACTCTAACATGTACTTATGAACATTAGGTATTTTTACAGATTATATCGTTTTACTCGTTTTTACGTAAAATCGCTTAGCAAAAGTTGCTTAACATAATTTCAGCCTTCATATTTTATCATAAAACATCAAAATAAACACATTTCACCTATGGGTATTTTTCCAAATATGAACCCTAGGTTAAAATATTGCTAGGATAAGCTAAACCGAGTTACCGGGATTCCAAAAACATAAAGAACATGAAAAACGGGGCTTGGATTGACTTACTATGGAGCTTGGAAGCTTGAAAACCCTAGCTATGGAGTCCCCCCTTTGAAGATTTGGCCTAAGGAAGAAGATGACAGCCTTTTTCCATCTTTTTCCCATTTAATTTCTTTTATTTGACATTTTACTAAAATACCCTTCATTAAAATTTTAGTTATTTCTACCCATGCATGTCCATTTCTGTCCATGAAAATATAATGGTCTAATTACCATTTAAGGACTCTTACTTTAGATATTGACTTCAATTTAATCCTTTAGCATCTAGAACTTCATTTATCAACTTTTACAATTAAGCCCTAATAAGCAAATTAGACATGAAATTCATAAAATTTTCTATCGATACTCTAACACATGCATCCAATCAATCCGTAAATCATAAAAATTAATCAAAATAAACTTTTCTATCTTGGATTTGTGGTTTTGCAACCACTATTCTATTTAGGCCTTATTTCGGGGTGTTACAAATTTCGTCCTCGAAATTTTGTTACCTGGGAATAAATTCGGATACTGTGATCTCATTGACTCCTCTGCTTCCCAGGTTGCCTCCTCCGAACCATGTTGATGCCACAATACTTTAACTAATGGTACTCATTTATTCTAAAATTCTTTAACTTATGGAGCTACAATTTTCACCAGTTCTTTTAAGTAAGTCATATCTGGTTGAAGCTCAATTTCAATATGAGGAATCACGTGTGAAGGATCTGATCTGTACCCTCTCAGCATAGATACATGAAACACATTATGAATTTTCTCAAGTTCTAGAGGCAGAGCCAACCGATAAGCTACAGGGCCAATTCTTTCAACTATCTCATACGATCCGATAAATCTTGGGCTTTTGTTTCCCTTTTCTACCAAACCGTAATACTTTTTTCCACGGTAAAACTTTTAAGAACACTTGATCACCAAGCATACACCATTAAAAATTAGGCTGTTACAAATATCATATATTTTATCAGAGTAAATTCCCACACTTGAGTTTGCAAACCTGATGACAACGGCTCCATTTCCAACTACTAAAGGAATAGATCAAATATTGAATCCATACATATAAACAATTCACACCATATTAGAACAAGTTATTTTAATGAATAACCCTAAATTTACAACTTGGTGAAATACTTACATAATTGTTCATCTAATTGTACTTTTCCAAAAGTGGGGTTATGGATCTAGGATTTCGAAAAAGCACTAATAGAATCATTTCACAACCCGTTTACGATATAAAGTCAATCATCATTATAATACATCAAACATAAACAAATAGTCTCTTTTTAAGGCATATAAGACCTTATACACATGCTAGGGAGGGGTCGGGACTAAACCAAAACACATACAGAAACTTCTTAAAATTTAAAACTTTTTTAGATTACAGGGGTTACACGCCCGTGGGGGTAGGCCGTGTGCCTCCCACGGCTACTTGACACACCCGTGTGTCCTCACCGTAGTCGATCCTGACTTAGTTCCCACTGCCACCAAGCACGCTCGTGTACCTCGGCCGTGATCGATCCTGTCAAAAACCACACGGCTACCAGGCACGTCCGTGTGCTATGGCCATGTGCTCTTAGGCCATATACTGACTTACTCCTACGGTCACTAGGCACACCCGTGTGCTACAACCGTGTGGCAAAAATAGGCCATTTGCAAGGCCAATTTGCCACCAACATGGTTCAATCCTACAAGCACTTTTGAGCATCATTATACACACAATTTGGCAACCAATTTCATGTCAAGTGATCATCATAACATCTCATACAATCTCATTTCTAAACATGTCAACTTAGAAACTAACATCCACCACTTGAATATATCCATTACCAACCATGATTCTTTCCCAAATTCACTAAATCATACTAGCATAATGCCAACACAAAGTTTACCATTCATAAGTCATTATCTTTACCCGCAGGACATATCAAAATATGCACCATACATCAAAGCCATTCATGCTCAATGCCATCATATATCTAGCCACATCACATGGCTATTTACACATCTCAAATATATCCCAAATTAACTAGCCTATACATGCCATATTTCAATTATATACATCTTTCCAAAAGTACCCAAAATAGATTGCCGATAGTGTGATTAAGATGCTGACGGTTCCCGGATCTGAGCTGGCTTTACTGACACTCAAAGCAGAGAAACAAATCACACAGTAAGCTTTATAAAGCTTAGTAAGTTCGTAAAAATAAAACATTTACTAAACCAACCATCACATAAATCAACTCTCTCTTAAACACACCATATCATCCATAGCTAAAATTATCCATTCATCCATTCATAGCTTTATCTATAAACTCATCAACCACAAAGGTTCAATACATACCTTAGCTAACACATAGTTATTCAATTCCCAAGCTACTCAATGCTCGATGTTACAAGTCGATCATCCTCTGATATTCTTTCAATTTAATCGCACACTCAGTGCCATATACATGGTCGGTACATATTAGTCATCGCACATTTAGTGCCTAACCTTTTAACCGACTTATCTCAGTAACGCACACATAGTACCAAATCTATAAGCCGAAGCTTTCATAACATCGCACACACAGTGCTATTCATTTTTGTTTCGATTTCAATTTCGCACACTTAATGCCATTAACTAAATCTTGCACATAGCATCTCGATTTCATACACATATACACATTCATTTCATAATACTAAAACATATCTTAATAACATGTATTATATCCGAACTTACCTCAGATGTCAAAATACCAAAATGGTCGATTAATCGAGCACTTTCTCTTTTCCTCGATCTTGATCCGAACCTCTCCTCTCTTGGTCTATACACATTCAAATTCAATCCATTCAATCACCAACTCATTCAATTTAGTCAACACACATGCATTTAGGGCATTTTACAAAATAGCCCTCACATTTTCACATTTCGACACTTTAGTCCCTAATTCACAAAATCATCAAATTCATATAATTTCACTTGGTTCAAGCCTAGCAAAATTCTCACCATGCTTATACAAACCCATACATTCCATTTATTTCACATTCTAGTCCTTCAAAATGCTATTTTCACAATTTAGCCCTAATTAGCTAAATTCATCAAAAATTCAAGAACAACACATGTTCATTAAACACATATCTTTAATTTAACACCAACACTCATCACAAAGCTTACCATTTCATCAATGGCACATTTCATAAACATCATCAATTCACAAAATTTGAGCATGGGTTTTGTAAAGCACAAAGCGACGGTTACAAAAACATAAAAATTATCAAAAATCAAGCTCAAACATACCTTGAATCAAGCTTAACCCTAACCGAAATTTTAAAAGCTTTTCTTCCTTCATTTCTTTTGTGTTTTTTCTGTTAACCAAGATGAATATGTTCATCTTATTTTAACCTTTTGTTTGTATAAAAATTATATTATTAATCCATTTACAAAAATAGCCTTCCATTACACATATAAAACAAATTATCATCATGATTATCATGTCATTTAACCCTCCACTATCTTAAAAATGGGTTATTAACAACATAAGGCCTCCTCTTTAAAAAGCCAACAACAAATAAGTATATAACAATCAGCACACAACATTTTTACACTTTATGCAATTAAGTCCTTTCTCACAATTTGACACACAGTCAATAAAATTATCACGCAGAAATTTCACATAGGCTAAATCACATACTATTCACACAGAAAATATTATTAAAATATTCTTACGACCTCAGATTTGTGGTCTCAAAACCACTGTTCTGACTAAGGTCTAAATCGAGTTGTTACACACTTCATCAAATCCAGTAAGCCGAATGGTTAATTTTTCTAACGAAATATATATATATAAAATATATACATAAGAATATCATAAACGAAGGAAGGAAAAAAGGGCTTAACAACTTCCCTTGGAGAGTTGATTACAAAGGAGGATTCACCACTAGACAGAAAATAACATAATATATAAAAGAAATTAGAAATAGGATGTGAAATAATCCTTTATTTTGAACAAAATATTAGAATTTAGGGATTAGAGAAATTAGTTACAAGAAGAGGAAGAGAAAAGGAGAATAAAAGAATTTGGGTGTAGTAAACATGGCAATGTGGCGGCGGTGCAGCGATGGTGGTTTGGTGGACTTTAGAGGTGGTGGAAAGGAGGAGAACTGAAGAAGAGTGGTGAAAATAAAAGAAAATTGTAGAAAGTGGATGAGCAATAAGGAGGGACAGCTAAAGGGAGAGGAAGAGAGAAAAAATGAGAAAAAAAAATAAAAATAAAAGTGTGTCCAGGTGCATGGCCAGCCAATTTATGGTAAAGGAGGGAAAAAGGCAATATGGGGCACAAAGGCACCAAAAGTGGATCATATGTAGCAGCCGTTTTTAGTCAAATCGAAACAGTGGTTTCGGGACCACAAATCTATGGTTAAAAAATTTATTTTATTATTATTTTAATGTTTACAGCATGATAGTATGATTGTGTGAAAATTTCGTAAAGAAATTTTATCGTTTGATTAGTCAATTTGATAAAAAAGACTAAATGTAAAATGTATGTTCTAATAGATAAAGGTGTTTATTAGCTATGGTTTTCAAAGTGGAGGTCCTTTAATGGTAAGTAAACCATTTGGCATGTGAGTGGACATTTATGGGCATTATTTATGCATGTTTTGATGTTTTAATAAACGGTAAATAGGTAATTGTAAAATAAATTAAGTAAAATAACTAAAAACAAGGCTATAATCCTTATTGTTTTCATCTTCTACCGAAAACCAAGTAAGGGAATAGCCATGGGAGGAGCTTAATATACGGCCAACTTAATCTAATGCATGTAAGTTCAATTTTGTTCCATTTTTAATGATTTCTATTTTTGAGATCATTGTAGCTTAGTCTAGCTAGCTTAGGGACTAATTTGCAAAACTGTTAAAGGTTTAGGATGTTTCCATTGATGAATAAGCATGTACTTTAATGATTGATGATAGATTATGTACAACAGCCCGATTTTGGGTCTAGTCGGAACAGTGGTTTCAGGACCACAAACCTGACGTAGTAAATTTTATTTTTATTATATTTTTATAGTCTACAATTTTATGGAATGACTTCATGAAAATTTCGTTCAAAAATTTTGACGTTTAAGCACCCAATTTAGCTAAAAGGACTAAATTACAAAAGGTGCAAAAATGTATGTTCTAGAAACTAGAGGTGTCTAATTGCTATGATATTTCAAATTAGAGGTCCTTAGATGGTAATTAAACCATTAAGTCTTAATATGGACAAAAATGGACACGGTCAGGGAAAAAATAGCAAAGTTTAAGTGAACGGTATTTTGGTCATTTGGTAAATAAAGCCAAAATAACTAAAACAAAAGATGTCATCTTCTTCAATTTCATCCCCATAGCCAAAAATTAGAAGATGAGACATAGCTAGGGTTTGGCCAAGCTTTCAAGCTCGATTGTAAGTCAGTCCTTGTCCCATTTTTAATGATTTTACATTTTTGTGAATGTTGTAACTTGATTTAGCTATTTCAAGGACTAATTTGAAAGAAAATCAAAGTCTAAACTTTTACCCATGTTGAATATTTGTGTATTTTGATGTCTAATGGTAGATTATGTATGTTTGATGATAGATAAACAACTTGTACTTAGTGATTTTTGATGAAAATACCTAAAAAGGACCTTTTTGTAAAAGTTATAAAATTTGTGTAAAAATATGAATAGATGAAAAATGGTGGCTATTTTAAGTATAGATAAAAGTCAGCTAGGCTTGGATTTTGATGAAATTGACTATATTTCGTTCTACAAGCCTAGGGACTAAAATGTAAAAGTTGAAAAGTTAGGGGTAAAAATGTAATTTTTACCATGATGTGATTTTTTGGCTGAAATGAATAATGTGATGATTAAATGAAATGAATTTGGTATTATAGATAAAGAAAAACGAGGTTCGGACCTAGATCGAGGGAAAAATAAGGTGTTTGATGATTAGGTCTATTTCTACTATTTTTTGTACTGAGGTAAGTTCTATGTAAATAATGCAATGTTATATTTATGTTTTAAATGATTTGATATTTTATGAATTGCGATTGACTCTTTGGACGTATTTCGACTAAGTTCTGACAAGCGAGAAATCCGGATTGAACCTTAGGAATAGAATAGGATACGAGTGACATGTCACTAGGAACCCATGTGTTTGTGTGAACCGGGTGCTGGTCTCGTACGTCCTACCAGTGACTGGGAATTCTGGCATATGTTACGGATACATGACAGCTTGTGTGAGCAGCATTATGTAGCTACGTCTGGACTGAAAGATTGTGTGAGCATGCCCGTGAATAGCTCGAAAGCGAGTCTATATGTATTATGAGATATGGGTAGCTTTGGCTACATATATGGCACTTATTGCAAGATTTCTGAGTATCCGTTAATATTTCGAGTGTTCAACAAGAATGTCAAAGTTGTAAAAAGATATGGTTATGTTGCGAGTTGGCACAGGTATGTACGTAAAATTTATAAGTGATGAGCTCGATAAGTGATGAACTCTTGGTAAGGTTGTAAATGAGCAAAGTATGATTATAATATTTTAATAGCATTTATGTTAACTTACATTATGTAAATCGTATGTTAAATGTGTGGTTATGATGCTTATTTTTTGCATAGGAACTTACTAAGCTTTATAGCTTACTCCCTTTCCTTTCCCTTGTCTTATAGTGTCACGAAGCTAGCTTGGGGATCGGTGATCATCGAAGATCCATACACACTATCAGGAGTTATTTTGGTATCAATGAATTAAACGTTTTGAGTTACGGCATGTATAGGGGACTTGGTCATTTTGTTATGTGTCATAGTTGATTTGGCCAAATATGTTGGCTTATATTGGTTGAAAGTTCATTTTGTATAAGGCTATTTGAAATTGGCTAATATTGGTATAAGTATGTTCATATGATGATGCATTTCTTAGATATGGAAGATTGCATGAATTGAGTTGATAAGTATGTGATGTTTATGTGTGATAGATATAGCAAGTGAATGATGTGTGGATGTATTTGTTGTGGATGTTTTGGTTGCCTAAGTATTCTATGAATTGTATTATTGAATTTGGTGTAAGTGTAGGTGTAAATGAGGATAGCAAATGGCATGGTAAATAGCCTTATTTTTGTCCACACGGGCGTGTGCCTAGGCCGTGTATGACACACGGTCTGCCCTACGAGCATGTGTTTCAGCCGTGTGTCCCCTGTACCTTAATTGTTGCAAAATAGAATGTCCAGAATATAGCACACGGGCAGAGACATGGGCGTGTGTCTTGGCCGTGTGTGCTACACGGCCTTGAACACGACATGTGCCCTAGCCTTGTGAAGTCTGCACCTATTTTATGAAAAATTATGAAAATTGAATTGACCACATGGCCTAGCACACGGGCGTGTGGCACGACCGTGTGGCACAAGTCAGAGAGCACCCTAAATTGAACACCGCCTGTAGCACAGGCGTGTCCCTTGAACCATACGGGCGTGTGACCCCTGTAACATGAAAAATTTTCTAGGTTTTATAAAATTTTCTAAAGTTCTCGATTTAGTCCAAAACCACTTCCAAAGCATGTTTTAGGCCTCGTAGGCTTGTATAAGGGACTTTATGATTGAATGTGAATGGTTTTAATTTGTACGAAAATTTATGACCGAAATTGTACGAATGCATGTGTTATAATTTGGGTAATGCCTCAAGCCCTATTCCAGCGTTGAATATATGTAAGGGGTGTTACATTTAATTATATCAGAGCTACAGTTTAGTCGATTCTCGGACTAACATAGCGTGGTAAGAGTCTAGCTATACATGCCATATATGAATTGTGATAATGTGATAACTCTTGAAAGTTTTAAAATATATTTTCATATAGTAAATGGATCCTAATCGAGCTATAGCTGATGAAGTAGAAAGCAATGCACCAGCTCCCGCTCAAGGGGAAGCGCCGTTTGAAAGTAAACCGCCCACGGTTAGTCAGGGAAGAGGAGAAAGGGCTAGGGAAGCCTTCCTCCACATGATGAACCAGTGGTATTCAGAGTTTGTTCGAACAAATCAGAATGCTCAACATCCTTCACCCCCTCCTTATCCCCAACTGAATCCCGTAGCTCCTCAAGGTGTGGATTTGGTAAGACAGAATAAGGCTCTGGTTGATAAGATTCGAAAGCAAGAGGCTGAGGAATTTAGGGCTAATGTAGATGATGACCCCGAGAAAGCCGAGTTCCGGCTTGAGAATACTATTAGGGTATTTGATCATTTATCATGTACACCTGAAGAATGCTTGAAATGTGTTATATCACTCCTGAAAGATTCGGCATATCATTGGTGGAAGACACTAATATCTGTGGTGGTGAGAGAGACGGTTACGTCAGAATTCTTTCAAGAGGAATTCTGAATGAAATATATCATTCAGCAGTTCATCGATCAGAAAATTAAGGAATTTCTTGAGTTGCAACAGGGTCAAATGTCAGTAACAGAGTATGAGCGAGAATTTGTTAGGTTCAGTAAGTATGCCCGAGAGTGTGTTTCCTCCGAGGCTATTATGTGTAAAAGGTTCCAAGATGGGCTGAATAAATATATCCAACAGTTAGTTGGAATCCTGGAACTAAAAGATTTTGTTGTATTGGTTGAACGAGCTTGCAAAGCCGACGAGCTAAGCAAAGAGAAAAGAACGGCCGAGAGTGAGGTTAGAGATCCAAGAAAAAGGCCGATGGGTGAGTCATTTCATTCTCAGTCAAAGAAATCTAGAGGAATGAATTCTCGTTCGAATGTATCGACTGGGTATTTGCACAAAGATCGCGGGAAGAAATATTCAAGTTTTAAATCTCAAGCTACTTCGATGGCAAGAGTGGGTAATGTTAGGTCTAACAGACCTGAATGTTAGCATTGTGGAAGAAGGCATCCCAGAAAGTGTAGGATGAATGACCGAGTTTGTTTCAAGTGTTGTACTCATGAGCATTTTATCTGAGATTGCCCTGAGATGGCTGAGAAAGAACAATTTTCGAGTGCAAGGCCGAGTAGTACTACCAATAGAGGTAGGCTGCCGAGAAAAATAAGGAATGGAACTAGCAGTAAAGGTGTGACGAAGGATTCAGTTGTGAGATCCGAAGCTAGAGCTCTTGGTAGAGCTTATGCCATATGTGCGCGTGAGGATGCGTCATCTCCCGACGTGATTACTGGTACATTTTCTCTTTACGATACTAATGTTCTTGCATTGATCGATCCTGGATCGACTCATTCTTATGTTTGTGTGCATTTGGTATCTAGTAAGAGTTTGCCTATTGAGTTTACTGAGTTTGTAATTAAAGTGTCAAACCCCTTAGGCAAATATGTGCTATTTGATAAAGTTTGCAAGAATTGTCATTTGATGATTTGAGGTCACTATTTTCTAGCTGATTTAATGTTGTTGCCATTTGATGAATTTGACGTTATTTTAGGTATGGATTGGTTAACACTGCATGATATGTTAGTAAATTGTAGACTAAAAACTATTGAATTGAAATGTGAAAAAGGTGAGGTTCTTCGGGTTGAAACCGATGAATCAAGTGAATTGCCTGTAGTGATTTCATCTATAGCTGCTCATAGATATGTAAGAAAAGGTTGTGAAGCTTATCTTGCTTATGTGTTGAATACGAAGATGTTTGAAGTGAAACTTGAATCAGTGCCGATAGTCAGTGAAGATCCAGATGTTTTTCCTGAAAAGTTGCATGGGTTACCACCGATTAGAGAAGTTGAGTTTGGTATTAATTTAGTGCCAGGGACTTCACCAATATTGCTTGCTCTGTATAGAATGGCTCCAACTGGATTGAAAAATTTAAAAGCTCGGTTGTAAGAGTTGACAGATAAGGGTTTTGCGGGATCGAGTTTTTCTCCCTGGGCTGCCCCAGTGTTATTTGTAAGGAAGAAAGACGGATCTATGAGACTTTGTATCGATTATCGACAGCTCAACAAGGTGACTATAAAGAACAAGTATCCTTTGTCGAGGATTGATGACTTGTTTGATCAATTGAAAGGAGCAACAATATTCTTGAAGATTGATTTGAGATCTGGGTACTATCATTTTAGAGTTAAAGAGTCGGATGTGCCAAAAACTGCTTTCAGGACAAGGTATGGGCATTATGAATTTCTTGTTATGCCTTTTGGATTAACTAATGCTCCTGCTATTTTTATGGACTTGACGAATCAAATTTTTTGAACGTATTTGGACAAGTTTGTGTTTGTATTCATCGATGACATTCTGATTTACTCTTGAGATGAGATTGAGCATGCCAAGCACTTAATAACTGTATTGCAGACTTTGAGAGATAATAAATTATTTGCAAAATTTAGTTAAGTGAATTTTGGCTCCGAGAAGTCAAATTTTTAGGACACATTATTTTTGGAGATGGTATTCGGGTTGATATGAGTAAGATTTCAGCAATTGTTGATTGGAAACTGTAGAGAAATGTATCTGAAGTTAGAAGCTTTTTGGGCTTAGTCGGTTATTATCGGTGATTTGTTAAGGGTTTTTCAATGATTGCTACACCTAAGACTAAGTTTTTGCAAAAAGATCTTAAGTTTGAATGGTCTGAAAATGTCAGCAAAGTTTTGAGAAGTTGGAGGCATTATTGCCTGAGGTGCCGGTTTGGTGCAACTTGAACAGAGAAAAGAATTTGTGATTTATAGCGATGTGTCACTGTAACATCCCCAAACCCGGCCCATTCGTTACGACCGAATCTGGTTATGTTATTGTGGAAAAGACGGTTGAAAATCTTTGTTTACTTAGCATAAAGCATGAAAGAATTTGTTTTTTTTTTTTTTAACTTTATTCAGTTATTACCTTATGAAAACTTTGAAGTTATAAATTGACTGAATTAGAAAAACTTTATTAACCACATTCTTCATTAATAGGTTGCTTGGATTAAAATCATTTTCACATAGCAATTTAATTTAAATAAACCGTAGTTAAAGTAATACCAAAAACATAAAATGGCCTTTGTTACAACCCAACAAATTCAAATAAAATGCTTACATCAAAATCAAGCATGAAATAATTGAACATCATCTTGGCATGGGCCACCTTGTCCTCTCCGATCCCTGGTCCAGACTTTATGCACTACTCTGAAATGGTTAAGGAAAAGGTGAGTCACCAAGACTCGATGTGCTACCCTTTTTCCCGGATTAGCAAAATATCACATACAAACATAATCATGATCATCATGCATCCCAATCATATGCACCCAATCCTAACCGTCCCATACACCTTTTCTACCCCGTGTGGTACCAAACCACCGGTGGTGCCAAACCACCGTGACGTATAGTCGCGGATGTGATGCCAAATCACCGGAGGTGCCAAACCTCCGGTGTCCAAGACACGAAGTGTGTTACCAAAACACCGTGACCGAAGTCACAAATCAATTGATGGGGCCAACCCATCGTGTGATACCAAATCACCGCGCACGATCCGTGTCTCAAAAGTGGGGCCAACCCGCGGTGGTGTTAACCACGTGGATAAGTCGCTATGAGGTGCCAAACCTCTGGAGGTACCAAACCTCTGTGACCGCAATCCACGATGTGTTACCAAAACACCGGTGCTCGTCAAAGACAAAAATTTCACCGCCCTCCTCTCGTACAACCCACATAGATAATGATATGCATTTTAACGGACTTATACCCACATGCTTGATTAGTAACATACATATTATTTATCAGCCATCCAATATCATAGCACACGTAACAGATACATTATGCTTACCAAAAGCATCATAAAAGGGACTTACCTGACCCCGTGCCCTATACCATAATGGTATTCAATCCACCTTTCCGTGGAACCAACCACACACAACATATATATATAAATACCATAACAGATAAGTGTGTAAATATACATACAATTCAATAAGCACATAAATTACTAGAAGAGTGTGTGTGTGTACACACCTGCAAACCTTAATCGAAGAATCAATCTAAGACCCTTGATCCTCTTGCTCCTAAAACAATCGGCCAACCAAGCATTAGCACTCATACCATTCGGCTAAACAACAAAAAGATTAACCTTGATCCTTTACCTAAAACCCGATTTGGTTTCCTACCAAATCTCGAGCCAAGCAGTGGTTCCTCTGACAATCGGCCTTCCACCAA
This sequence comes from Gossypium bickii, assembly GCA_025503065.1. Taxonomy (NCBI): domain Eukaryota; kingdom Viridiplantae; phylum Streptophyta; class Magnoliopsida; order Malvales; family Malvaceae; genus Gossypium; species Gossypium bickii. The sequence continues at coordinate 32,466,701 of CP106712.1, forward strand.
TAAGAACACAGTTAATCCTTTGCAACTCGATTTATTGAAACTAACGGAATAGCCTAATAACATCACTCTTACCACCACTTACCAACGATCAACCAACGATGACTGCTTCACTTGATCGCCACCAAAAATCTAGATACCCTAAAACGAAATAATTAACTCCTTCCAACCAAAACCAAAATAGACTTTAATCAAATCGAAACCACAAGCACTAGAGAGAAAAGAGAAATGGCCATTCGGCCAAAAACTTACCCCAACACCAACCACTAACCGGCCAACCAAACCACTAGGAGAAAAGGGAGATTCGGCCAATATGAACACTACTAGGATCAGTTTAGCGTGAAAAAGAAATAAGAGTAAAGGTGAGAAGAAATAGAGAAATCGGCAATAGAGTTTAGGAGAAGAAAGAAAATAAAAGATAGATGAGGGAGGGTACCTTCGGCTTGAAAGTGAAAGAAAATAAAGAAAGTGTTTTTAGGGAATGAAATTTTGGCTAACAAGGTTTTCAAATCAAAGAAAAATATGGAGAGGAGAGAGTTCCACATTCGGCTTACTCAAATGAAATAGAAGGAAGAAGTGAAAAGAAGCATTCGGCCACAAGCATAAAATCAAGAAACATTTTCAAAATTCGGTAACTAAAGGGGTTTGGTATTTCGGTTCCAAAGAACAAAAATGGGAGAGAGTTGCTTGGAAGAATTCGGCTCTTGGTACACTCTCCTAAAGCTGGCCGAAAATCACCCACTAATGCCATAAGAAAAACGGCATTCACCTTCCTAAAACACCTCCAAAATCGGCCACATACACCCAATTGAAAATCCCCATAGTCGGCCACCTCCTGGAACCAATTCAAGCCACAAATTCAATTCCATTTGAATTAAACAAATCCCCCCATTATCCTATCCACATCCTATCTCTAATTTAAACTAATTAAAAAAAACTATAATTATCTACAATAATAAAATAATAAAGCCACCCACCACCAAATTCTAATTCAAAATAATACTTAAGCTTATCCTTATCACCTAATTTAAACTACATGTGCCGTCCACTGCCTTCAATTTGCTGCCCAAAATAAAAAGAAATCAAAACTCCAAATGCCACCCACCAGGTTCGAACCTGGGACCAACTGCCGCACGCCTAACCCCCAACGCCCAAGCCACTCGGCCATCTTGATTTTTATGACAAAAACCACACCATAAAATCTTTAAGGGCTACCTACCCAAGCCCCCAGCCGCATAAGAAAAATAAACACGTAAAAGCCGCTTAGCTTGCTCGAACCAATGCCCACACGCACCTTCGCGCTAAGTTCCGCACAGCACCACTGGACCACCGCCCCTTGCGACCAAACACGCCCCAAATTATTTTAAGGCCTTCTACGCTGCAACGCCATACTCCAAAAATTAAAACCCATCTGCTTGCCTTCTTGGATCGAACCTAAGACCCTCACAGCGCTACCTCCTCCAAATTTCTTTAAATCACAAGACACAAAATGACTTTGCCAAAGCCTCACTTGTGCCAATAATTACCAAAAATTAATCTTAAGGCCTCCCTTGGCCCAATTCCTTTTACCCTAAAAATCTAAATTTTCCAAAGCCTTCCTTCTCATCCCAACATTCTTAGAGCCTCTAAAACTCAACCAAGCACTCCCAAAACCCACTAACACTTGATTTAAACTCAACATGCACACCCTCTCTAAACCCGGGTGTTACAATTCTACCCTCCTTAAAATAATTTCGTCCTCGAAATTACTTGTCTAAACTAACACCCAATTCCCTCCGCTACGCTATCGCCATTGCGCACTCGATCTCCAAGAGCTAACATACTCTACGAGCAACAAACAAACAAATCCACCAAAACCGCCTCTACCACGTCCATGAGAAATACGACCACGCCCCTAGAACTCATATCTAGCGCCTCTATTAACTCGATTAGAAATTTTTATGCGTTAGAATCTGGTTCCACTTTGTTTATCCACGAGCAATTTTTATGCAATGAAGTTTCGAGAGTAGTTCTTTCGATCAACCAAAGTTTCCTTCCTACTCGTGGTAATTTCGTCATTTTCCTATAGGGTATTTTTTTAATAATAAAAGAAATTTTAAAACTTTAGTAAAATAGGTCGTTTTGAAATTCCCAAAACTGGAGGGTTTTTCTGAAAAAGTTGTAAAATTTTAAAGATACATCATCACTTTGAAACCAGGAGTATTTTGGTAATTTGTCACTTGGGGCAATTTCGTAATTTTCCAAAACCAAAATATTTTGTTGATGATTTTCAAAGCTAAGTTGCTAAATATTTGTAACATAGTTGAAATTTTTGAGCAAAACCATTGAACTGATATTTTATGAACCGAGGGCATTTTAGTAATTTTACCCCTAAGGGCATTTTTGTAAATTCTCCAGATCGTAATTTCACAATATTTCACAAAATGAGATTTTCTAACATTTGGCAGAATAAGAATATTTCGGCAAAAATCAAGAGAAATCGAAAATTTAACGACCAAAGGGCGTTTTGGTAATTTTATCGATCAAGGGTAATTTTGTAAATTTTCAAATCAGGGTATCTTGAAAATAGCGTTTTTGTATACCTTTGCAAAGTAGGGAAATTTTATTAAAATTGGAGTTAAACCGTAAATCTTGAAAGTCGTGGCATTTTAGTAATTTTCAACACAGGGGGTATTTTCATAAATTTCCCAAACCAGTGTCTTGATATTTTGAAACCTCGAAATTTTGGTATTTTATAAAGTAAAAATCATTTTATCAAAAGTTGAGGGTAATACGGTAATTTTATAACACAGGGGCATTTTTGTAAATTTGCCACTAGGGCATTTTGGGAAATTTTGTAAACCGAGAAAATATCTTTCAAAATCGGTTTAGGGTTTCACAAACCAAAGGGTAAGTTTGAAAAGTTTTAAAATGTATGGTTTTAAAAGCAAAGAAGGCTACTTCCCTTTCGGGTTTTAATAACCTAGGTTTAGCTTTATGAACAAGTCCTCTTGGTTAAGGTGAACCAAAGCTACGCACTGTGTAGGATTCTGCGAAGAGGCGGTGAGTCACGGGGATCTGCTAAGTACCGTGCTCTTCCGATCCAATCCTGACATGCGCACACAAGTTGCCACACCTTAACTTTCTACGACTTACTTCACAGGTTTGTTTAAGAGCTTTAAGTCTTATGCCACTGTTTGAGTAGTCTAATCCTAGGGTCCAACAGATCCTAGTACTCTATTCTACGAGCCCAAACTAAGCCCAACTCGATTCATATAAACAAATCACTTCACAAGTCTGAAGTACTTACCTGGTGGACTCGGGTCGGAGGTACAGGTGCCATGCCAGAATAACCTGAAAAAGTTTCTAAAAAGCCCATGTTTTTTTTAAAAGCCCATTTTGAAAATGTTTTTGGGCCCAAAACCCTCAAAGCCGAGTTTTGAACCGGGCTCTGATACCAAACTGTAACATCCCCAAACCCGGCCCATTCGTTACGACCGAATCTGGTTATGTTATTGTGGAAAAGACGGTTGAAAATCTTTGTTTACTTAGCATAAAGCATGAAAGAATTTGTTTTTTTTTAAAAAACTTTATTCAGTTATTACCTTATGAAAACTTTGAAGTTATAAATTGACTGAATTAGAAAAACTTTATTAACCACATTCTTCATTAATAGGTTGCTTGGATTAAAATCATTTTCACATAGCAATTTAATTTAAATAAACCGTAGTTAAAGTAATACCAAAAACATAAAATGGCCTTTGTTACAACCCAACAAATTCAAATAAAATGCTTACATCAAAATCAAGCATGAAATAATTGAACATCATCTTCTGCATGGGCCACCTTGTCCTCTCCGATCCCTGGTCCAGACTTTATGCACTACGAAATGGTTAAGGAAAAGGTGAGTCACCAAGACTCGATGTGCTACCCTTTTTCCCGGATTAGCAAAATATCACATACAAACATAATCATGATCATCATGCATCCCAATCATATGCACCCAATCCTAACCGTCCATACACCTTTTCTACCCCGTGGTGGTACCAAACCACCGGTGGTGCCAAACCACCGTGACGTATAGTCGCAGATGTGATGCCAAATCACCGGAGGTGCCAAACCTCCGGTGTCCAAGACACGAAGTGTGTTACCAAAACACCGTGACCGAAGTCACAAATCAATTGATGGGGCCAACCCATCGTGTGATACCAAATCACCGCGATTTATCCGTGTCTCAAAAGTGGGGCCAACCCACGGTGGTGTTAACCACGAGGATAAGTCGCTATGAGGTGCCAAACCTCTGGAGGTACCAAACCTCTGTGACCGCAAATCCAAGTGTGTTACCAAAACACCGGTGCTCGTCGAGACAAAATTTCACCGCCCCTCTCTCTCATTACAACCCACATAGATAATGATATGCATTTTAACGGACTTATACCCACATGCTTGATTAGTAACATACATATTATTTATCAGCCATCCAATATCATAGCACACGTAACAGATACATTATGCTTACCAAAAGCATCATAAAAGGGACTTACGACCCTCGTGCCTATACCATAATGGTATTCAATCCACCTTTCCGTGGAACCAACCACACACAACATATATATATAAATACCATAACAGATATAAGTGTGTAAATATACATACAATTCAATAAGCACATAAATTACTAGAAGAGTGTGTGTGTACACACACACTGCAAACCTTAATCGAAGAATCAATCTAAGACCCTTGATCCTCTTGCTCCTAAAACAATCGGCCAACCAAGCATTAGCACTCATACCATTCGGCTAAACAACAAAAAGATTAACCTTGATCCTTTACCTAAAACCCGATTTGGTTTCCTACCAAATCTCGAGCCAAGCAAAGTTTCCTCGACAATCGGCCTTCCACCAATAAGAACACGCTTAATCCTTTGCAACTCGATTTATTGAAACTAACGGAATAGCCTAATAACATCACTCTTACCACCACTTACCAACGATCAACCAACGATGACTGCTTCACTTGATCGCCACCAAAAATCTGGAGACCCTAAAACGAAATAATTAACTCCTTCCAACCAAAACCAAAATAGACTTTAATCAAATCGAAACCACAAGCACTAGAGAGAAAAGAGAAATGGCCATTCGGCCAAAAACTTACCCCAACACCAACCACTAACCGGCCAACCAAACCACTAGGAGAAAAGGGAGATTTGGCCAATATGAACACCACTAGGATCGGTTTAGCGTGAAAAAGAAATAAGAGTAAAGGTGAGAAGAAATAGAGAAATCGGCAATAGAGTTTAGGAGAAGAAAGAAAATAAAAGATAGATGAGGGAGGGTACCTTCGGCTTGAAAGTGAAAGAAAATAAAGAAAGTGTTTTTAGGGAATGAAATTTCGGCTAACAAGGTTTTCAAATCAAAGAAAAATATGGAGAGGAGAGAGTTCCACATTCGGCTTACTCAAATGAAATAGAAGGAAGAAGTGAAAAGAAGCATTCGGCCACAAGCATAAAATCAAGAAACATTTTCAAAATTCGGCAACTAAAGGGGTTTGGTATTTCGGTTCCAAAGAACAAAAATGGGAGAGAGTTGTTTGGAAGAATTCGGCTCTTGGTACACTCTCCTAAAGCTGGCCGAAAATCACCCACTAATGCCATAAGAAAAACGGCATTCACCTTCCTAAAACACCTCTAAAACCGGCCACATACACCCAATTGAAAATCCCCATAGTTGGCCACCTCCTGGAACCAATTCAAGCCACAAATTCAATTCCATTTGAATTAAACAAATCCCCCCATTATCCTATCCACATCCTATCTCTAATTTAAACTAATTAAAAAAAACTATAATTATCTACAATAATAAAATAATAAAGCCACCCACCAGCCAAATTCTAATTCAAAATAATACTTAAGCTTATCCTTATCACCTAATTTAAACTACATGTGCCGTCCACTGCCTTCAATTTGCTGCCCAAAATAAAAAGAAATCAAAACTCCAAATGCCACACACCAGGTTCGAACCTGGGACCAACTGCCGCACGCCTAACCCCCAACGCCCAGGCCACTCGGCCATCTTGATTTTTATGACAAAAACCACACCATAAAATCTTTAAGGGCTACCTACCCAAGCCCCCCAGCCGCATAAGAAAAATAAACACGTAAAAGCTGCTTCCGTTGCTCGAACCAATGCCCACACGCACCTTCAGCGCCTAAGTTCCGCACAGGCACCACCTGGACCAGCGCCCTTGCGACCAAACACGCCCCAAATTATTTTAAGGCCTTCTACGCTGCAACGCCATACTCCAAAAATTAAAACCCATCTGCTGCCTTCTTGGATCGAACCTAAGACCCTCACAGGCGCTACCTCCAGCCCCTTTAAACTGCGCACACAGCCACTTTGCCAAAGCCTCACTTGTGCCAATAATTACCAAAAATTAATCTTAAGGCCTCCCTTGGCCCAATTCATTTTTACCCTAAAAATCTAAATTTTCCAAAGCCTTCCCTTCTCATCCCAACATTCTTAGAGCCTCTAAAACTCAACCAAGCACTCCCAAAAACCCACTAACACTTGATTTAAACTCAACATGCACAGCCCCCTAAACCCTGGTGTTACAGTCACTAAACGGTCTTAGATGTGTATTGATGCAAGAAGGCAAAGTGATAGCCTATGTCTCGAGACAATTAAAACCAAATGAGAAGAATTATCTGACTCATGATCTAAATTTGGCTGCCATAGTGTTTGCTTTGAATATTTAGAGACATCATTTGTATGGTGAGAAATGTCATGTCTTTTCGGATCATAAATGTTTAAAGTACTTGATGACTCATAAGGATTTCAATCTGGGACAATGAAGATGGCTTGAGGTACTGAAAGATTATGAGCTAGTAATTGACTACCATCCCAGGAAGGCGAACGTAGTCGCAGATGCTTTCAGCAGAAAGTCCTTGTTTCCCTTAAGTGCCATGAATATGAGGTTGACTTTATCTGATGATGGTTCAGTTCTATCTGAGTTAAGAGCTAGACCGGTGTTTCTTCAACAAATTTGTGAAGCTTAGAAAAGTGGTAGTGAATTACAAACCAAAAGAGCTCAGTGTGAATTGGGTAGTGATTTAGACTTTCGGATCGGTTCTAATGATTGCTTAATGTTTCGAGATAGAGTATGTGTACCAAAAAATGGTGGGATTATTCAGAAGATTCTGTACGAGGCACATAATAGTTGTTTATATGTTCATCCAGGAAGTACAAAGATGTATAATGATTTGTAAAAACTGTATTGGTGGTCATGTATGAAACGAGATATCTCTGAATTTGTATCAAAATGTTTGATTTGTCAGCAAGTGAAAGCCGAACACCAAGTACCTTCGGGTTTGCTTCAGCCAGTAGTGGTGCCTGAATGGAAATGGGATAGAATTACGATGGATTTCGTAATGGGTTTGCCTTTGACTCTGAAAAAGAAAGATGTCGTATGGGTTGTGGTTGATAGATTGACAAAATTAGCTCATTTTATTCCGATAAATACTGACTATTCACTTGATAAGATAGCCAAATTGTACATTGCTGAGATTGTGAGATTGCACGGAGTACCTATTTCTATTATTTTGGATAAAAATCTGAGGTTTACTTAGCGTTTTTGGAAAAAGTTGCAAAAAACTTTGGGTACAAAGTTGAATTTTTGCACCGCATTTCATCCACAAACCGATGGTCAATTTGAGAGAACGATTCAAGTACTCGAAGATATGCTTCGCTGTTGTGTATTAGAGTTCGAAGGTAGTTGGGAAAATTATCTACCTTTAGTCGAATTTGCTTATAACAATAGTTTTTAGTTGAGTATAAAGATGGCACCGTATGAGGCATTGTATGGCTGCAAGTTTCGAACGCCGTTGCATTGGATAGAGCTTAGTGAGAAACAGATTCATGGGGTTGACTTGGTCAAAGAATCTGAAGGGAAAGTGAAAGTAATTCGTGACTGTTTGAAAGCATCTTCAGATAGGCAGAAATCCTACACAGATTTGAAAAGAAAAGAAATTGAGTTTCAAGTAGATGATAAAGTTTTTCTAAAAGTATATCCGTGGAAGAAAATTATGAGATTTGGTCGTAAAGGCAAGTTAATTCCATGTTTCATTGGGCCGTATGGGGTTATTGAAAGAATACGACCAGTAACATATCGATTAGCTTTACCAACAGAGTTAGAAAGGATCCATAATATGTTTCATGTGTCGATGTTGTGATGATATCGTTCTGATCCTTCACATGTGATTTCTCCAACAGAGATTGAGATTTGACCGGATATTGTAACACCCCTAACCTGAAACCATCGCCAGAATAGGGTTAAGAGGCATTACTGAACAATCAAAACATTTAACATCCATTTCACAAAAAAAGTCAATCATCATTAAAACATATCACAACATAATCATATAGTCCATTAATGAGGTCCACGAGACCTTAAACACATGCTCGAAAGGGATCGGGACTAAATTGAACACTTATAATAATTTTTAGAAAATTTAAAACTTTTTCAAAGCTGTCTAAGTCACACGCCCGTGCAGTAAGGCCGTGTACCTCACACGGCTACAAGACACTCCCATGTCTCCAGGCCGTGCTAAAACAGAGCATACATACTGACTTATCCCCACGGCCGCTAGACACTCCCGTGTGCCATGGCAGTGTAACATCCTGAATTAGGGGCTCTGCATTTAATATGCTCCTGTGTGTATGCTATGCTCTATGTGTTAATTTGGTGTGTTTGGGGGTCCAGGAAAGGCTCGGGGTTAAGCCGAAGCTTTTGTCAAAATTTTAATTTTGGGCACTTTAGGGGAGAGCTAGTTGAGGCTTGGGTTAAGTGGTCTAGTTTTGGGTTTGAAGACATAAGAAAGGTAGTAATAAAGGGACAAGGATACGCCACTTAAGGGTATAGGTAAGTGACGCCACAAGGGGAAGTTGTGGGGGAGCAAGTTCAAGTCGCGGCGTCAGCAATGTGGAATTTTATTTTTGTTTATGTGCATAAGGAGCTTGGATGGTGGATTCGGCTAGAACACTTCTTGGATGGGTGTTGAATTGGTCAAAACTTTCAAATGTGTGGCTATGAGAGGAAGAAGGGGTTTGAATTATTCAAACCGATTTGAATGTTGGGAGGAGAGGGAATGTAGGAGGAAAAGTGGGGGATTGAAGTGAGAAGGGAGTTTGCCGAATTTTTGAGTGGTGTTAGGGGGAAATTCAGTCACATAGAAGTCTTTTGGCGGGTGTAGGCATTCGGTTTGGTGGACAGGTTTAGGTACCGAAATGTAGGTATGTGTTTAGCAAATTTTGTGTGGAGAGTTTTTCTTTTCGACATTTGGTGTGCTCTTCAATTTCAACCCATTTTCTTTGTTGCATTAAAACTCCGAAGGCTATTATTTGTTCAACTCCTCATTAGTTAAGCCGAAACCTTTTGTGCACTCTTTTTCCCTTCTATTCTTTTCTTTCTTCTCCCATATGCGTCACTTCTCAAGCTCCCATTCCTTTGTCGATTTCTCATAAGCTTCCATTCTAGTTTTTGGTCTCTTTACTCAATTACTCAAAGCCATATCACTCCATTGTTTCTCTTCTCTCTTTCTTGTATCATATTTTCTCCACTTGTTTCTCCATTGCCAAAACCTATCCCTCATCTTTCTTTGACTTCAATCGAACCCAGTGCTCATCTTCTAGTCACCATTTGTTACGAGTTCCTTCTTTAAATTCGAGGCATCTATTTGTTTCATACTCCTTCTCCATTTCTTCTAAAAGCCAAATTCCTTTTTGTGTGTCAAGAGTTAGCACCCTTTCTGTCGACTTTGCTGAAAGCTGAACATAAACTCCCTAATCAGTATACTCTTGCTTCATGGTGGAGGGTCGTGTATTCATCATCTTTTCCTAGTGTGGCCTGCTTTCAAGAGGACGTTGGTAAGTGTTGTTGGCCGAATAGGCCAAAAGATGGCCTCTATTCGCTTGTTTGGTCGAAAGGCCAATTCTTTGGATTCATTTGTGAGAACCGATTCTTATATGGTGTTGATGTAGGGACTTAGCTGATTTTTTAATACAAGTTGTTAGCTTTCGGGATTCTATCGATCTAGGTAAGGGAATCTTTACATATTGAATGTATATCATTATTTTCGCTGCTTCAATACCTTAATCTGATCTGTTGACCAAGATATCTTTTATGGACTCAAATACTAGCCAAGCAAAGGAAGGGGTTGGACCCGTAGTCCCAGCCCTTAAGTTCAAAAAGCGAGCGGTGTCTGCGGTTTAAGATTGGCCACCGGGTTATGGACCGGCTTCAGAACAGAGTGGTAGGCAAATAGCCGTCGTTTCGGTTAACGAAAGTGTCAATATAGAAAGTATAGTGTTGCGTGTTACCAGGTGTGTACTCCTCACACGCCTTCATTTCTATTGTTATTATGTTATTAACCAAAAGGGGTGAAAAGCCGAAATAATTGATATGATAGATTAAATACCCTTACGGGTAAAGGTTGGAGACGTCGGGTAAGTTCTTCGATACTGATAGTACTATTAATATGTTCGTTTGTATATTTTGATGATAGTCACGTATGAAATATAATCTGTATATGCTGATATATTGCATGGCATCCATACATATTGTGCACAATGAAAAGAGCATGGGCTCGGGATTGATTGATGGAGGAGAGAGAATCAGTGACTACGGTCACGAGTGACTACTGTCACGAGTGGCCTAAGTACCACGGTGGTTAAAACCATGGATAAACTGATGAGTGACTATTGTCACGAGTGGTCAAGTACCACGGTGGTTAATACCACGATTGCTTATATTAGTGACCTGTCTCGGTGGTCTATGATCACAGTGGGTTGGCCCTACGTATGCTTATTGCTAGATATCGTCACGGTGGTCTACGACCACGGTGGGTTGGCCCCACGATTATATGACAGTGACTTTGTCACGAGTGACTATGGTCACGAGTGGTCTAGGACTACGGTGGTTATGAACCACAGTGGCATGATGTCACGGGAATTTCGGATGGAGAGTTGATCTGGGATAGGTTGCATTACATGCTCATAACATGAATTATATTGAGCGGGCTAAGGCCCAAATTGTGGTACATGGCAAAAAGTATACACTGAGTCTCGATGACTCACCCCTTTGCTAATTGTGCAGGTGATCAGTAGATGGCAGGTTTTGGGCCGAGACGGACTCGAGGTGGCCATACGCTGCGATTTCTTTAGTAAACTTGAACTTTAACTTTAAATGATTTTATTTTGGGATTTTAGATTTGTAATAAGGCCGCTTAAACTTTAACTTGGGATTTGTTTACATGTTGATTTTATTCGTGCTATGAATCATTGAAAAACGAGGTTTTTCCTAAAAGCATAACAAGGAGTTTTCCCCAAATTCACGACAAACGGACAATAAGCAGTTAACAAATAAAACTAGGAATTTTTTTAACATTTTAGATGATATTTTCAAAGAAGAAATCAAGCATCTCAAAATTTATTACAAGTTTCACCTTTCAAATAGATCGGTTTGTACAAGTAAGCTTGTTTTAGCATCCAATCGGCTTAATGTTTAAACACCCAAATTTTTGGTTACAATGGCAAGGTTGGTATTAGTAAAATAGTTTTGATTAAAAGGCTCTTAACCTGGTTTCATCAAACTCAAATCTCGATGTTTTACAAAGTTTTAAAATCTACTTCTTCTGTGGCAAACCAGATTCGACCGTAATATTTTGACCGGGTTTGGGGTGTTACAATTTTGGTATCAGAGCAGGTTCAAAAACTCGGCCGTGGGTATAGAAGCATGGCACTCAAGTCTCTGGCACCAAACCCGCACGGTAAGTCTTCTGACTTTTGATTTTGTGCATAAAGTGAGTATGATATGTATTGATCGTTTGTGTTAAGGAATCCAACTTTAGAGACTGAAACCTTAGGTTTGCATGAAATGGCGAGAATCGCTAATAATACTATCTCCATAAAACTGCTCTGTAATAAATAGTGGAAGAAAACACTAACTCATAAAACTCTTAATCAGATTAAATCACGTTAGTTATAATGAGTACTAGAGGACGCAGACGCGGTATGCAAGGTCGTGGAAGAGGACGACATGTTGAGGCTGAGCCTTTAGAATCTGGGCATGGGCTGGAAGGTGAGGTACCAGCATCGCCAGTTGCAGAGGCAGAATTTCAAGATCAAACTGGTGGAGACGATGCTGTGTTTTAGGCTATGTTACGTGTTCTGGAGAGAGTGGATGGAGTGACCACATGATCAGAGGCTCGAAAATCTATGCCTAAGCGACTCAGGGCTAATGGGGCAGAAATGTTTAAGGGTGTTTTGGGTGTGGCTCCTAATGTAGCCGAGTATTGGTTAGAAGCAGTGGAATGAATTATGGATGATCTTGACTGCACTGCAGAGGAAAAACTAAAAGGAGTTTTGTCTCTTCTCCGAGACGAGGGTTATCAATGGTGGCTCACGGTTAGAGATGGTACGGCTGCGGATCGCATTACCTTTGACTTCTTTAAGTCTACGTTCCAGGGGAAATATATTGGGTCAAGTTATGTGGACGCTTAAGGCAAGGCATTTTTAAATTTGGTGCAGGGGAGTAAGTCGGTGGGCGAGTATGAGGCGGAATTCTTGCGTCTAAGCCGGTATGCTCGTGGTATTGTGTCTATGGATCATGAGCGTTGTGTTCGATTTGAAGATGGCCTGAGGGATGAGTTGCGAGTATTGATAGCTCCGCGACGAGAAAGGGAATTCGCTGTTCTGGTTGAGAAGGCTAAGGTAGCTGAGGAGGCGAAGCGTTCAGAAAGACAGAATCAGGATAGAGACAAGGGTAGAAACAAAAGAAGTTTTGGACCATCAAGGTCTACTAGGAATTTTCAGAAGAGGCCTAGGATGGATGGGCCGAGTCGAGCCGTGAGGCCCGCTGTTACTGGTAGGCCTCCGCAATGTGCTACGTGTGGGAAGTTGCATTTTGGGGAGTGTTGGGCAAAAAGTAATGGATGCTTCAGATGTGGGGCAGTGGATCGTCGGGTGAAAGACTGTCCACAAGAGGAATTATGTTCAACCTGGTAGAGGTAGTCAGCATACACAGAGAGGCCGTAGTCCGGCCAGGGGAGGTTATGGTTTTGGTCGTGGACGTGGAGCACCGGGCAGAGGTGTTGGAAATACAAATGCGAGGCAACCTGGGATAGTTTATGCTGCTAGACGCTGAGAGGAGGGCGATGCACCGGATTCTATAATCGGTACGTTCTTTATTTATGGACTGCCTTTTTCTGCACTGATTGATATTGGATCCATGCATTTTTATATTGCTAATATTGTATCGGGAACTCTGAACATAGACTGTGAGACTGCTTCAAGGGAAATGATTGTACTTAGCCCTTTAGGACAATCTGTAGTTGTGAATAAACTCTTTAGAGATATACCTCTAGAAGTACAAGGGATGGTTTTCCCGGCTGATCTGATGGAACTGCCATTCGGGGAGTTCGATTTAATCTTGAGTATGGACTGGCTAGTGAAGTATCGAGCAAACTTGGATTGTGCTACCAAGCGCATGGTGTTAAGGACTCCTGAGGATGATGAGGTGGTGGTGATAGGTGAAAGGTGGAACTACTTCTCTAATGTAGTGTCTGCTTTAAAGGCTGAGCGAATGGTGAGAAAAGGATGCGAGGCTTTCTTAATGTATGTTTGTGCTCTGGAGGCCAAGGAGTTGACTGTAGGTGATGTCAGAACAGTGAGGGAATTTCCCGATGTTTTTCCAGAAGAGCTTCTAGGGATACCTCCACATCGAGAGGTAGAATTCGGAATTGATCTTTTTCCCGGAACAACGCCAGTGTCGATTGCCCCATATAGAATGGCGCCGAAGGAGTTGGTGGAACTGAAAGCCCAAATTCAGGAGCTATTGGATCAGGGTTTTATTCGACCCAGTGTGTCACCTTGGGGAGCGTCGGTGTTATTTGTTAAAAAGAAGGATGGATCAATTCGGATGTGCATTGACTATAGGCAGTTGAACAAGTTGACGATTAAGAACAAGTACCCGTTGCCTAGAATTGATGACATGTTCGATCAGTTACGAAACGCTTCGGTCTTTTCAAAGATAGACTTAAGGTCAGGTTATCACCAACTTAAGGTCAAAGAAGAAGATATTCATAAGACAGCTTTCCGAACTCGTTATGGTCATTACGAGTTCTTGGTTATGCCGTTTGGGTTGACTAGTGCACCAGCAATGTTTATGGATATGATGAACTGGGTATTCCAACCCTATTTGGACCAGTTTGTTGTGGTATTTATAGACGATATCTTGGTTTATTCAAGATCAGAAAAGGAGCATGATTCGCATCTTCGAGTGGTTCTACAAATTCTGAGGGAGAAACAGCTGTACGCCAAATTCAGTAAGTGTGAATTTTGGCTAAAGGAAGTTACCTTCCTGGGTCATGTGGTGTCCGCTGAGGGGATTAGGGTTGACCCTCAAAAGATTGAAGCTGTGTTGGATTGGAAACCGCCTAAGTCTGTGGCAGAAATTTGGAGTTTTCTTAGTCTGGTTGGGTATTACAGGAGGTTTGTTGAGGGATTTTCATTAATTGCTGCACCATTAACCAAGTTGCTACGAAAAGGGATACCGTTTGTCTGGCCAGATAAACAACAAGAAAGTTTTTAGAAGCTAAAGAGGATTTTAACTGAGCTCCTGTGTTAATTCAGCCTGAGGCTGGGAAGGAGTTTGTTGTCTACTGCGATGCATCGCACACAGGATTGGGATGTGTGTTGATATAGGAAGGGAAGGTGGTGTCATATGCGTCTCAGCAGTTGAGACCGCATGAAGTGAACTATCCCACACATGATCTGGAATTGGCGGCAGTAGTGTTTGCTTTGAAGATCTGGAGACATTATTTATATGGGGAGAAGTCCATTATCTATATGGACCATAACAGCTTGAAGTATCTCCTTACCCAAAAGGAGTTGAATTTAAGGCAGCAACGCTGGGTTGAGCTATTAAAGGACTATGATTGCTCGATTGAATACCACCTGGGTAAAGCTAATATAGTGGTAGACGCATTGAGTCGTAAAGTGATATCAGACTTGAGGGCAATATTCACCCATCTCAGCTTGTATGATGATGGAAGTGTGTTAGCAGAATTGCAAGTGAAGCCTTCTTGGGTCAGTCAGATTAAAGAGAAGCAATTGTCTGACGAATCGCTAAGCTCAAAACTTCAGCTAGTGGCAAATGGTAAGACAGAAGATTTTAGTGTGAACAGTGATGGGATACTGTATTTTCGAGGGAAAGCTTGTATGCCGAAGGGTTCTGAATTGAGACGGAAGATTCTACAGGAAGCGCATAGTAGCCCGTACACTATGCATCCTGGAGGAAGCAAGATGTATAGGGATTTGTGAGAACAATTTTGTGGCCGGGTCTGAAACAAGAAGTGACTGAGTATGTGGGTAAATGCTTGATGTGTCAGCAAGTGAAGGCGGAACACCAAGTTCCTTCAGGGTTGCTATGGCCAACGAGGATACCAATTTGGAAGTGGGAGAGGATAACGATGGATTTTGTGAGTGGGCTACCCCGTACACCTACAAAGAAAGATTCAGTGTGGGTAATTGTGGACCGGTTGATGAAATCCACTCACTTCATTCCGGTTCAGGTTGATTACTCATTACAGAAGTTAGCCAAACTTTATGTGGCAGAGGTTGTGAGGTTGCATAGGGTACCTGTGTCTATCATATCAGATAGAGACCCCAGGTTTACTTCGAGGTTCTGAAAGGCGTTGCGTCAGGCATTAGGCACAAGATTGGATTTCAGCATAGCATTTCATCCGCAGACTGATGGTCAGTCCGAGAGGGTAATTCAAATCTTGGAAGATATGTTGAGGGGCTATGATACGGGCCGGCTCGGGGGGACTCGAAACGTATGCAGGTTGCCCAATCGTCTACGAGGAGGGATCAAGCCTTTAGAAGATAATTTGGAAAATATAAATGAGTTTGCGGAAACTTAAATAAATAAAATAGGATTTGGTTCGGCTTTGATAAAAATATAAAATAGATAAAAGGATAATTGGATGGAGATGGATAAACGAACTTAAACGAGAAGCGATTCAACACTAAAGAGTGTCACCCCGGGTTCTATATTGCTAAGGTGGATAGATGAAGATAGGTTGATGAACGCCACACCAAACGAATTTGGTGATAAGTTCAAACAAGCCAAAGACGCCACAAGCAAAGCTTGATAAGTCTAACGAAACTTGTACGAAAAAGAAGAGGAGATAAACTCACTCAAATGAACAAAGGTTCATAAAATTTCATTGATAAAAATTCTCCCTTTACAAATGAAAATAGCTAAATATTTATAGCCCTAAAAACTAGATAGCCGAATGTTCAAAACAAAATTGGAGGGAGTAAAATTCAAGCTTCCATGGTGCCGTCCACCTAGGTGAGTGCTTGTATTATTTTATGCAATCCATGGCTTGCCGTCCATCCCCTTAATTCATGGTCATGATTCTTCTATTTTCTTACTTGTTGATGCTCCACTAACAAATTCATGCTCTTGTTTATTTAATTCAATTAACTCATGCTTTTTGTTTATTCAAAGACAACCATGCCGTCCAACCTTGAAGAATAAAATAACTTCCCTTGGTGTTCCACGCATCAAGCTTCCAATTGTTCATTCTCCAGGTACTTTGTAATACCATATGGCCGTCCAACTCACAAGAAGACAAAGGGATTTAAAAATCAACCCCATTTGGCTATTATCCATCATGCATAAAATATTTCTTCATGTTTATGTTTACCAAATCATTAATTAATTCAAGGGTATACCTCCTATGTTATCAATTAAATTCCCTTCCTTCATGCACTAACCTTTGTCGCCCACTATGATCTCAAGAAGACAAAATTTGTCTTATTATTTCATGCTTCCATTCATACACCAAGCCATGCCGTCCAAGTTTTCATCCATTAATCCCACCTTGTGCCGTCCAAGCTAGGCATCATTTCATGGCTTGCTTTGTATTAGTTAATTCCTTCCATTATGCCTTTTTTTTTTTGCTGCATATTGCTCTTTCAATTGCTCATTTGTTTATTCAATCATGGCCTTCCCATATAAGCACACTTGCCGTCCATTCTTGCAAAGTTTGGCCATTATTTATTTCTCAAGCATGTTTGTCTCCACTAAGGTGTGCTGTCCAAATTAAAGCTTGGTGCAACACTTTAATTAAAATAAAATAAAATGTTCCAACCATGCTTTCCATGCCGTCCTTGGCAATTTAAACCTGCAGCAAATTAATCAATCCATTAACTCCTTAATTTAGCACAATAAAATAGGACAATTAGACTTCATTAATTTGGCAGCCACTTAGGATACTTAACACCATAATTTTGACACTAACTAGACAACAACATTTAATTCAAGTGCGTGTTCAGCCAAAATAAATATTAATATAACTTAGACATAGTAATTGACACATAAATTAAACTAAACAAATTTAATAAAGTCTTAAGCAAGACATATTAAATTTGACTATGACTAACAAAAATACATTAAAACATGACTAAATTATTAACTTAAACTAAATTAATTAAATTTCATTCTAGCAATTTAATTAACTTAAATTAAGTTAACTAATTTTTATTCCAACAATTAAATAATTAAAATGAGCTAAGAGTGAGCTAATAACGAGCTCCACAAATTAAAATTCGTTGGTGCCCCGGGCGTGCTCGTATCATCCCCTCCCTCTTCAAGACGATTCGTCCTCGAATCGACCCGTTGATTATTTGGACAAAATTCCTTGCTCGTCTTTCCTCGATCAAACGGGAAGGATGGTAATAGCAATACCTGAAAAGAAAATTCAAGAATTAGCAAGAAATGTTTTAAACATACTTGCAACACGAATAAAAACAACACCAAACAAATAAATCACATGCGGACAGGCATAAGCACTTTATCATACAAAAGGATCAAGGCCTTGTCAAAATTTTGGAGCAAAAAACGGATAAGCTTCGAAGCATGCATACGATCTAATTGGATTCCATAAGACAAAATATGCATGCGTATAACACATCAAATGATAGATATAATCGTCAAGAGCAAGTAATGAAGAAAAAGTATATGGCACCTGAAATTGAACATTCAAACCTTGCTTTGTATTCACACATGAATAAAAATGATCAAACACAAGATTCTTTTTGTCTTCTTTTAAAACAAATAGACCATCAATAAACAAGGTAGGGCATTCAAGTAATTCATGATCTAAATGCTTTACAAAATGGCAATCATCATTATGAGCTTTTTCAACATCCAAAATGAACAAAAATGCTTCAACACATGCTTCATGACACTTATCGAAAACAATTATCTTTTTGACAAGAACCAAAACAGATAGTTCATTATCAAACAAGATAGAACAATGAAGAACATCACATTTTAAAGATTTTACAAGAATGGATTCAGCAACGTGATTATTGTCAACATCCGAATAAAACAAAATGGGTTCATAGGTTTCAAGTGTCTTAACTTTGGGTGTTGAAAGAAAGAATTCGACCTTACCTCTATGTGCGGTATGACAAAAGTCATTATTACCTTGCTTGTCTTCACAAGCTGAAACTCGAAGTTTGAATTTATCTTGCTTGATCAAGACGAACTTTCTCTCCTCGGGCATGTAATGTAGTCGATGCTTTATGCGTGAATCAACATTTTTCAAACAAAATGGGAAATCCATGTACACGAATTGCATGTACAAACACAAAATTTGCTTAAGGAACGAATAAAAATTGAAAACAAGGTTGACAAAATTTGTTACCTTATTTAAAAACCAAGTATCGAATCGATGGGAATTTTTCACACACAATTGTTGAGACTTGATTTTTCCACAAAATATACCGGATGATACAGAACATATTCCCGATTTAAAAACATGCGTTTGATTATCTAAATCAAAATGTAACAACGGTTGCATTAAATCAAACATATTAAACCAAAAAGAATTTTTCATACACGATATCTTATGTACAAAACTCTTTGTACTCGTCAAAACAAAATTGCACAAATTCAACGATTTTTCAAAAGACAAAAATTGATTCACTAAACCACCGTATTTGAACAATTTATTTGTTTTTCGTGAAAACTTGTCATTTTATGAAATCATTGGGTTTTGTTGAAAAGAACAAAAAATATCAACCATATGTAACGAGCAAAAATGGATCGGATGAAAATAAGGACAGCTTTTAGAAACTAAGTCACCAAAGATTTCATTGACAAATGTCAAATCGAATTTCTGCGACTTGGTTATTAAAATTTCCTTACCTCGCTTACCTTCTGGCTCGTGGGGTTCAACTTCACCTTCAAGTTTACCTCTTTTAATCAAAGAAATACGTCGCTCTTCCGGGAGGTATTGAAGTTGTTGGTTCTTGTGTGATACGTCGGGAACCTGAAATGAAGAAGCAGAAGAAGAACAAACTTCAAATGAGTTAGTTAAATCAACACTCACTTCTACTTGCTCATCTCGTTTTTTTGTTTCCCTCTCAGACTCTTTTTCGTTTTCTTCTCTCTCTTTTTCTTGTTCTTTTTCAATGATCTTCTCAATGGCTTTTTCAAGCTTTCTCAAAACTTGCTCATTTTCTCTCTTTCTTGCCTCTTTTCTTTTTATTTCTTTTTCTTTTTCTTTTTCTTTATTTTTATTACATGAAGTTACAAAAGAATCACAATAATAAGAATTTCCAAAAGAAGACAAATTATTTACAGATGAATCATGATAATTGCTTCGGGAAGAATACTCCATGTAGGATTTCTTTGAATCATACGTCGAATAACTCGTGCTTTCTTGTCCGTCGTCATGAAGAGAATCGAGCTCGTAACTTTCTTCTCTCCATTTCGAAGACCGCGTTGAGTAGGAGTCTTGGTAATAATTTCTTCTAGAATAGTACTTGGTCGGGTATTGCCGTACTGCTCTTAACTCCGTCCTTTGAGTTGAAGAAGTTCGCCCTTAATGATAGGAGGATGGGAGGTACTGTTTGCGCATCACGTCTTTCATTTCAGACCACGTTAATATTGGATACTCTCCATTTTGTTTTTGACTCTTGGTAAATTGGTCCCACCAAGTCATGGCATAATCGGTGAAACTATTTTCCACCAGCCTTACTTTCTTGCTTTCCAAATAATCGTGGTACCCAAAAACCTCTTCTACTCGCATTTCCCATTCAAGGTATGCATCCGGATCGGCTTTACCTTGAAACGGTGGAATGTTTTTGTTATTCTTCTTGACGTCATTAAAACATCCTTGATCTCTAAAGTCTCGGTTTCTTTGATCGCGTCGCCTTTCGCCTTGGTTGTATGATCGATCGAACCAATCGCCATCTACAATACTTCTTCTTTCAAAGTATAGAGACATGCTATCGTTGCTGAAAGAAAGATGTTATATAAAAAAATATAAAAATAAATATAAAAAGTTAAAAAATACCTTACCACAAAAACTCACAAATGACTCAAAAAAAAATATCGCTCACACTCGTATTTTTACTCGTATAAGACTTTTTTTTAATGAATCACTCATGTCTTTTACCGCTCAATCTTGTCTCACAAATTCGTACTTTATTTTGAAAGACTTATTTGCGACTTGAGGGTCGGCTTCAAAATTGGTACAAGGGAAAAATTATGTTAACGGGTGGAGGTCGGCTGAAATTTTTTTTTTCGATATAGTGGCGTTGGGGTGAAGAAGGGTGGGTCGAAGATCGGGAAAGAAGTAATGAAACAAAACTTGCAAACTTCAAAAAAATTTCCACACACCTTTTTTTTTTTAAACTCTCTCCTTTTTTTTACTTCTTTTTTTTTTGTATTCGTATATTTTTTTTATACGTTTTTTTTTATTTGAACTTTTATTTGTATCTTTTTTTTTTTGAACTTCAAATATACTATAATGAAATACAAGGAAAAAAAATTACAACTTGAATATTTTTTTTTGAATTTTTTTTAACTTACGAATTAACTTTTGGCTTCACGATGGTCATCGGTAGTCCTCGTTTTATAGCTCTGATACCAGATGATACGGGCCGGCTCGGGGGGAGTCGAAACGTATGCGGGTTGCCCAATCGTCTACGAGGAGGGATCAAGCCTTTGGAAGATAATTCGAAAAATATAAATGAGTTTGCGGAAACTTAAATAAATAAAATAGGATTTGGTTCGGTTTTGATAAAAATATAAAATAGATAAAAGGATAATTGGATGGAGATGGATAAACAAACTTAAACGAGAAGTGATTCAACACAAAAGAGTGTCACCCCGGGTTCTATATTGCTAAGGTGGATAGATGAAGATAGGTTGATGAACGCCACACCAAACGAATTTGGTGATAAGTTCAAACAAGCCGAAGACGCCACAAGCAAAGCTTGATAAGTCTAACGAAACTTGTACGAAAACGAATAGGAGATAAACTCACTCAAATGAACAAAGGTTCATAAAATTTCATTGATAAAAATTCTCTCTTTACAAATGAAAATAGCTAAATATTTATACCCCTAAAAACTAGAGAGCCGAATGTTCAAAACAAAATTGGAGGGATTAAAATTCAAGCTTCCATGTTGCCGTCCACCTAGGTGAGTGCTTGTATTATTTTATGCAATCCATGGCTTGCCGTCCATCCCCTTAATTCATGGTCATGATTCTTCTATTTTCTTACTTGTTGATGCTCCACTAACAAATTCATGCTCTTGTTTATTTAATTCAATTAACTCATGCTTTTTGTTTATTCAAAGACAACCATGCCGTCCAACCTTGAAGAATAAAATAACTTCCCTTGGTGTTCCACGCATCAAGCTTCCAATTGTTCATTCTCCAGGTACTTTGTAATACCATATGGCCGTCCAACTCACAAGAAGACAAAGGGATTTAAAAATCAACCCCATTTGGCTATTATCCATCATGCATAAAATATTCCTTCATGTTTATGTTTACCAAATCATTAATTAATTCAAGGGTATACCTCCTGTGTTATCAATTAAATTCCCTTCCTTCATGCACTAACCTTTGTCGCCCACTATGATCTCAAGAAGACAAAATTTGTCTTATTATTTCATGTTTCCATTCATACACCAAGCCATGCCGTCCAAGTTTTCATCCATTAATCCCACCTGTGTGCCGTCCCAAGCTAGGCATCATTTCATGGCTTGCTTTGTATTAGTTAATTCCTTCCATTATGCTTTCTTTTTGGCTGCATATTGCTCTTTCAATTGCTCATTTGTTTATTCAATCATGGCCTTCCCATATAAGCACACTTGCCGTCCATTCTTGCAAAGTTTGGCCATTATTTATTTCTCCAGCATGTTTGTCTCCACTAAGGTGTGCTGTCCAAATTAAAGCTTGGTGCAACACTTTAATTAAAATAAAATAAAATGTTCCAACCATGCTTTCCATGCCGTCCTTGGCAATTTAAACCTGCAGCAAATTAATCAATCCATTAACTCCTTAATTTAGCACAATAAAATAGGACAATTAGACTTCATTAATTCGGCAGCCACTTAGGATACTTAACACCATAATTTTGACACTAACTAGACAACAACATTTAATTCAAGTGTGTGTTCAGCCAAAATAAATATTAATATAACTTAGACATACTAATTGACACATAAATTAAACTAAACAAATTTAAGAAAGTCTTAAACAAGACATATTAAATTTGACTATGATTAACAAAAATACATTAAAACATGACTAAATTATTAACTTAAACTAAATTAATTAAATTTCATTCTAGCAATTTACTTAACTTAAATTAACTAATTTTTATTCCATCAATTAAATAATTAAAATGAGCTAAGAATGAGCTAATAACGAGCTCCACAAATTAAAATTCGTTGGTGCCCCGGGCGTGCTCGTATCAGGCTGTGTCATTGACTTCAGGGGTAGTTGGGAGAAGTTTCTACCGTTGGCAGAATTCGCATACAACAACAGCTACCAGTCTAGTATTCAGATGGCGCCTTATGAAGCGTTGTATGGACGGAAGTGTCGTACTCCTACTTGTTGGACGGAGTTAGGTGAGCGTCAGATGTTGGGACCAGAATTGGTTGCAGAGACAGAGGAGAAAGTTAAGTTGATCCGAACTTGGTTGAAAGAGGCTTCCGACAGGCAGAAATCTTATGTGGATCTTAAGCATAAAGACATAGAATTTGTAGTAGGTGATCGGGTTTTCCTAAAGGTTTCACCGTGGAAGAAAGTTCTAAGGTTTGGACGGAAGGGTAAGCTGAGTCCCAGATTCATCGAGCCTTATCGTGTAGTGAAGTATGTAGGACCGGTAGCTTATCAACTCGAGCTACCTTCAGAATTGAGACAAATTCATGATGTGTTCCATGTTTCGACGTTAAGGCGCTATCATTCAGATCCATCTCACATAGTGCCGGTGGAAGAAATTGAGGTAAAATCAGATTTATCTGTTGAGGAGGAACCGATTCAAATCCTAGATCGAGATAGTAAGATATTGCAGAGAAAGACAGTTCCGTTGGTTAAGGTATTATGGAGGAATTACGGTTCAGAGGAAGCCACGTGGGAGCCAGAGGATGTGATGCGACAACAATACCCTCATCTCTTTTCAGCAGGTAAATTTTGAGGCCGAAATTTCTTTAAGGGGGTAGAACTGTAACATCCTGAATTAGGGGCTCTGCATTTAATATGTTCCTGTGTGTATGCTATGCTCTGTGTGTTAATTTGGTGTGTTTGGGAGTCCAGGAAAGGCTCGGGGTTAAGCCGAAGCTTTGGTCAAAATTTTAATTTTGGGCACTTTAGGGGAGAGCTAGTTGAGGCTTGGGTTAAGTGGTCTAGTTTGGGTTTGAAGACACAAGAAAGGTAGTAGTAAAGGGGCAAGGACACGCCACTTAAGGGTATAGGTAAGTGACGCCACAAGGGAAGCTGTGGGGGAGTAAGTTCGAGTCGCAGCGTCAGTAATATGGAATTTTATTTTTGTTTATGCGCATAAGGAGCTTGGATGGTGGATTCGGCTAGGACACTGTAAGAGTATGCCCAAAGATCAATCATGAGATGGTTGTAATAACATACTTTATTTACCATATTTATTAATATAAAGCGTTGTCATTATTATTTCAGTTTTTCTATCTGTGTATACAAATAAACTATTTTATAATAATGTCCTGAGAATAATATGATTATTTTTAAAAGATCCTTAGTCGAGTATTATTGTTGACTAGGACAACAGTAATGCATTAAGACTAACATGTAGTTGATTGATGATAAAGAGTTGTCATTGATGTGGATTGTCAAAATCAATGCATGAATATGTGTGTTAGAGAACAACATATTGGATTGACCCGTTATGAGTATGTTTATTGGATTATTATGTAATTGTCACAACATTACTCATAGTGATTAATATGTATATGATCCTCAGACTTGAGATAATTATTAATCTCAACATCGTGAGTTGTATATTTTGATACAGTCAAACGTATAATCGTGAATCGGGTTGTTCTATAAAGGTGATGTTGGATATACCACAATCTATGTAGAGGATATGGTTGATCAATATAGGATAAGTCCCTCCTACATAATGGGAGTAATATCTTAGGCCACTTGATTGAGTGAGACTAGAAATGCATGGCCATGCTCAAATAAGTTGACATGAGATGTCATACTAATTTGTATATCATAGTCTACTCAAGATATCAAGAAACATGGGATGGACTATACAAGTGTGACTATTCCATGACTTGTGTCCATTCCGGAGATAAAGGACTTAAGGATTAATGCATGAAAGGTTAATCACAAAAAGTTATGTGGAATCATGACTTCTTGTAACTTAGGTAGCAATGATGCATTGCTAGATGCCACTCATTGTTTGTGACATTAGAATCGCTCTATTATTACCGCTAACGTTGCAAGAACCTCTGGTCACACACCCTATGGTTTAAATGAACTAATAAAATATAATTGGTATTGTTTTTGGTTGTCACATGAATTAAATTAATTAAAGAATTAATTTAATTGGGCAATCAAATATTGAACATATTATATGTACAAGGATGTTGTACACATAATGACAACATAATTCTATTAATATATGAATTTGATTCATATATAAATTTAAATAAATATAGTTTACCGAAATCCTTATTATAATTAATGTAATTATAATTTTCGGATATAATTAATGTAATTATAATTTTCGGTTAAAAACTTTATTGTATTTATTTAACATTCAAGAGATACCAATTATAAAAGGGTATTAAAAGGATACCAAATAATGGGCCTAATGAAAAAGATACCCATTATAAAAGGCCCAATTAAAAGGATACCCAATATAAAAGGTATTTAAAAGAGACAAAGCTTAAGAAAAAAAACCCTAATAGATTGCTTGTTAGGTCTAGCAGCCCTCAAGCAAATAAACCTCCAAAATAGTTTTGGAGATTTCTTCCGTTCATAGTCAAACCGGGTGGATCACGTAGAGGCCGACATCGGAAAAGGTTGTGGCTTGATTCGACGATGAGATCAAAACTCTTGTTGCCAAGGCGTCGCCGTCTACTCGATTTAAGTTTTGGTAATTTGAAACCTTTATTTCACCCCGATTCGTTCCTCACACATGGATTCCTCGATTTGGATCGCGGATCTAATTTTATTCTCACTGCGCCATGGGTTCCGCGTTCCAACAAGGGTATCGAGCCACTTGTGTGATACTGAACTCGGGTTTAAATACTTGGGTGATGCAATTGTATGAGATTCATGTTTTGATCTTATTGTATTTTCGATTGTTTAAATCGTTTAAGCATAACCTGATAACTATTCCTTTCGGTAATTGATTAAATGTTAATCATGGTTTTGTGGCCTACTTGATTTTATGTTATTATCATTAATTATTAACAAATCAGTAATAATGTGATGAGGTATTTATAGTTTCCAGTAAGTGTTAACTGGCTAATGGAACAAGGGTTGTTCCGATATGAAACCTCAAGGATTAAAATCCTAAAAACACGATTCTGTTGATAAAAAGTTATCAAATCGTGAGGTTTCATTTGACTGGGGTATGCGATTCGTACCGCAGGGGCTCTGCCCCGTGCCCCTCGCAAAAAATTTGTTAATAAAAGATATTTATAAACTTGATGGGCCACAAAAGGTTGAAAGGATATTTTATAATTCACCTTAAATATATATATATAGAATTATGTATGCTATTTTTGACATGCACGGTGTTTGAAATGCATAGTTATAGCCCAATGACACATTCGATAAAAGGTTGTATTTTTTTTAAATACGGCCTGCGTGTCGTGCCTTACTACTATTCTATTGTATTTCTCTTCTCATCTTATTCCTCGTATGTAAAACGAGTTTACGATATTGTAATTTGCAAGAGTTGTTTGTGGGCCAAACGAGAAGGAAGGTGGGACAATGATTGAGAATGATAGCTTGTGAATTGGCTTACACCTTTAGGTTTCTTTTTGGTTTTCCCATTGGCTTGGGTTGAACCACCTTAGTTTATGGGCTATAACTATTGCATTTATTTATTGCTTTATTTATTCATGTATGAGATGCTATGGATGTCTAAAGCATGCCAATTATATATATTAAAACTTGATAATAATAAAACCCGTTAATTGATGACATCAATTAAAAGACTAAATGGACTAATGTAGTCCATAATTGGTGAGATGGAACAATCTTAATAAAATCCTCTCTATTAAAATATTAAGTCAACATGGCCTTCCAATTTTGCCTCGTTAAAGCCTCCTCGATCAATACTATGTAGGTTCCGCCAAAAAGCAAAGTACTAGTATTTATCTTGGTTAAACGCCAAGAATAAACAAGTGATATTCATTTGGTTAAAAATTGGTTAATGACTTAACTAAGTTACTCTAATAGGATTAGAAACCTAGAGGCAAGTGAATTGGATAAATCATAAGATGATTAGAACATGAGTTGTTCACCAAATATTAGGAGTTACATATGATGTAATTAGCAAATGTTGCTTACCTAAATAACCATAATCTTAAGAGTAAAGCCAAAGTGACTTAAGAGGTGGTGAAATATGGATCCTTAACCTACTAGAAATACTTTTGAGAAAGTTTTTCCAAATTAATATACGAGGTTATTAATTTTGAAATAAAATAGTAGGAATATCATTTAATACGATCTTTTTAATGATTGATATAAAATTGGTAAATTTACTCACATGCATATTTAATTGTTGTAGATATATTATGGTCAAAACACTAGCACACTCTCATTGCGATCGGTCCTTGAGAAGGACAAATTGAATGGTTTGAATTTTCTTGATTGGTTCCAGTAACTTGAGGATTGTCCTTAAACAAGAACGGAAATTATATGTCATTGAACAACCACTTCCTAATGAACCACCCACTAATGCCTCGAGGGTGATAGAGACGCCTTACAAGAAGTATCTCGATGACATGATAGATGTTGGATGTCTTATGCTTGCCACTATGAATCCTCGAACTTGTAAGCAACATGAGGACATGGTTGCTTATGATATGATCGAGCACCCAAAGAACTTTATCGAGGGCAAGCACGACAAGAGAGGTTTGATATCTCTAAAGCCCTATTCCAATGTAAGTTGGTGAAGGAAGCCCAGTAGGACCTCATGTCTTTAAGATGATTGGCTATATTGAAAGCCTATCTAAGCTTGGGTTTCCATTGAGCCAAGAGTTGGCCACCGATGTTATTTTACAATCGTTGCCGGATAGCTACAACCAGATTTGTCCTCAATTTCAATATGAATGAAATTGACAAGACTCTACCACAATTGCTCGATATGTTCTGAATCTGAAGGCAACTTGAAAAAGGTTGGACCCAAGCCCATACTTGATGGTCCGTAATAACAAGGGCAAGGGAAAGGCCAAAGTTCAAACAAAGCCCAAGGGCAAAGGTAAGCCCAAATTTGGAAAAGGAAAGGTCATACTGAAACCTAAAGGTGGGGTGTCTAAGGAAGGAAACTGCTTTTCATTGTGGTGTGATCGGACATTGGAAACGAATCGCCTGTCTATCTTGAAGAAGTCAAGAAGGCTAAAGCAAGCGGAATGTCTGCTTCAGTATTTTATGTTATTGATATTAATTTATCAACTACTACTTCTTGGGTATTAGATCTGGGTTGTGGTTCTCGATTTGTACTTCATGCAGGGGACTACAAAGGAGTAGGACTCGCGGCTAGAGGAGATGTGGACCTACGAGTTGGAAATGGAGCAAAAGTTGCTTGCATTAATCTGTGGGAACATATACTTTATCTTTGCCTAGTGGACTTGATTTATGTTTAGAGGATTGTTATTTTGTGCCCAGTTTGACTAAAAACATTATTTCAATTTCTTGTTTAGACAAAATTGGTTTTGAGATAATTATTAAGAATAATTGTTGTTCATTTTATCTCAATAATGTTTTCTATGGTTCGGCACAATTAATTAATGGCCTCTATATTTTAGATCAAATGAATCCCATTTACAACATAAATACTAAAAGATCTAAAATAAATGACTCAAATCAAACTTATCTTTGGCATTGTCGTTTGGGCCACATAAGTGAGAAACGCATATCCAAACTCCATAAAGATGGTCTCTTGAATTCATTTGTTTTTGAACAATTTGAAGTATGTGAATCTTGCTTATTGGGAAAAATGACTAAATCTCCTTTTACTGGTAAAAGTGAACGAGCTATTGATTTATTAGACCTAATACATTCTGATGTATGTGGACCAATAAATACACAAGCTAGAGGTGGATTTCACTACTTCATTACTTTCACTGATGATTTCAGTAGATATGGGTATGTTTATCTCATGCGCCATAAGTCTGAGTCCCTTGAAAAGTTCAAGGAATTCAAAAATGAAGTACAAAATCAACTAGGCAAAACTATCAAGTCACTTGATCCGATCGAGGTGGAGAATATTGAGCCTAGAGTTTGATGATCTTTTGAAAGAATGTGGGATTGTCTCACAACTTACTCCTCCTGGTACTCCTCAATGGAATGGAGTATCTGAGAGAAGAAATCGAACTTTGTTAGACATGGTTCGATCCATGATGAGTTATCTTTGATCTACCGACTTCTTTTAGGGACATGCACTTGAGGCAACCGCTTTCACACTAAATCGAGTTCCATCTAAATCGGTTCAAAAGACGCCATATGAGATGTGGGTAGGAAACGTCCTAGTATGTCTTTTATGAAAATTTGGGTGTGAAGCTTATGTTAAACGTCGACGCGTCTACTAAGCTTGAACCCAAATTTGAAAGGTGTAATTTTGTGGGGTATCCAAAAGAAACCAAAGGATATTATTTCTTTAATCCCACTGAGAACAAAACGTTTGTTGCTCGGACTGGTGCCTTCCTAGAGAGAGAATTTACTTCTAGAAAAGGAAGTGGGAGAAAGATTGAACTTGAAGAAATTCGAGAATCACAAGATACCATCAACCAGATTGAACAACAAAGAAATTCCACAAGAAATTGAGGAACAAATAAGCTGCTGTAGAAACACAACCACCGCATGAGATCTTTAAAAGAACGCCGTGCACTGAGAGATATGGATTTCTCATTACAACGCATGGTGACGTTCTTCTTATAGATCAAGATGAGCCTAGGACTTATCAAAAAGCGGTGACAAGCCCAGATTCTGAAATGGCTTGAGGCCATGAGATCTCGAGATGGATTCCATGTATGAAAACCAAGTATGGACCTTGATTGACCCACCCGAAGAAGGTTAAACCTATAGGGTGCAAGTGGGTTTTCAAAAAGAAAACAGACATGGATGGTAATGTACAAACATACAAAGGGGCGATTAGTCGCTAAAGGTTTTCGCCAAATTCATGGTGTTGACTATGATGAAACCTTTTCTCCTGTAGCTATGTTTAAATCCATCAGATCTTGCTCGCCATATAGCCGCATTTCATGATTATGAAATCGCGGATGGACGTCAAAACAGCTTTCCTTAACGGAAACTTGAAGAGGATGTGTACATGACACAACCTGAAGGTTTTGTAAATCCAAAGGATGCTAGAAAGATATGTAAGCTACAAAGATCCATTTATGGATTAAAGCAAGCTTCTCGAAGTTGGAATCTTCGTTTTAATGATGCAATCAAAGAGTTTGGTTTTATAAAAAATAAAGATGAACCATGTGTTTACAAGAAAGTTAGTGGGAGCACTATAACATTCTTGGTACTATATGTGGATGACATACTTATCATGGGAAATGACATACCTACCTTGCAATCTATTAAGACTTGGTTAAGAAGTTGTTTTTCTATGAAGGACTTGGGTGAAGCCATTTATATCTTAGGAGTCAAGATCTATAGAGATAGATCAAGACGACTACTAGGTCTAAGCCAAAGTACATACATAGATAAAGTACTGAAAAGGTTTAGTATGGAAGAATCTAAAAGAGGATTCCTACCTATGAGACATGGTATTTCACTCTCAAAGGAAATGTGTCCTTCAACTCCACAAGAGAGAGAACGTATGAGTAAAATTCCATATGCTTCCGCTATTGGATCTATCATGTATGCTATGTTATGTACCCGACCTGATGTCTCGTATGCCTTAAGTATGACGAGCGGTGTATCAAGTAGATCCCGGTGAAGGTCATCGGACCACGATCAAAGAGTATCCTTAAGTACTTAAGAAGAACTAAGGATACGTTCCTATTATATGGAGGTGAGGAAGAGTTAAGTGTAAAGGTTACACTGATGCCGCTTCTTCCAAACCGACAAGGATGATTCTCGATCGCAATCGGGTTTTGTGTTTTGCCTTAATGGTGGTGCTTTGTGAGTGGAAAAGTTCAAAGCAAAGTACATTAGCTAATTCTACAACAGAGGTTTGAGTATATTGCAGCCAAATGAGGCAAAGAAAGGAAGCGGTTTGGATCAAAAGTTCATTCTTGGACTAGGGGTTGTGCCTAGCATATCGATGCTATAGAACTCCGATGTGATAACAATGGAGCTATTGCACAAGCTAAAGAACCCGAGATCTCACCAAATGATCCAAACATATACTTAGGCGCTACCATCTTATTCGAGAGATTATCGATCGAGGAGATGTAGAAATATGCAGAGTACCTTCAAATGATAACATCGCTGATCCTCGACCAAGCCTCGACCACAGTGAGGCATGATCGTCACACTAAAGTCGCTTGGTATTAGATATATGAGTGATTGGTCTTAGTGCTAGTGGGAGATTGTAAGAGTATGCCCAAAGATCAATCATGAGATGGTTGTAATAACATACTTTATTTACCATATTTATTAATATAAAGCGTTGTCATTATTATTTCGCTTTTTCTATCTGTGTATACAAATAAACTGCTTTTATAATAATGTCCTGAATAATAATATGATTATTTTTAAAAGATCCTTAGTCGAGTATTATTGTTGACTAGGACAATAGTAATGCATTAAGACTAACATGTAGTTGATTGATGATAAAGAGTTGTCATTGATGTGGATTGTCAAAATCAATGCATGAATATGTGTGTTAGAGAACAACATATTGGATTGACCCGTTATGAGTATGTTTATTGGATTATTATGTAATTGTCACAACATTACTCATAGTGATTAATATGTATATGATCCTCGACTTGAGATAATTATTAATCTCAACATCGTGAGTTGTATATTTTGATACAATCAAACGTACACAATCGTGAATCGGTTGTCCTATAAAGGCGATGTTGGATATACCATAATCTATGTAGAGGATATGGTTGATCAATATAGGATAAGTCCCTCCTACATAATGGGAGTAATATCTTAGGCCACTTGATTGAGTGAGACTAGAAATGCATGGCCATGCTCAAATAAGTTGACATGAGATGTCATACTAATTTGTATATCATAGTCTACTCAAGATATCAAGAAACATGGGATGGACTATACAAGTGTGACTATTCCATGACTTGTGTCCATTCCGAGATAAAGGACTTAAGGATTAATGCATGAAAGGTTAATCACAAAAAGTTATGTGGAATCATGACTTCTTGTAACTTAGGTAGCAATGATGCATTGCTAGATGCCACTCATTGTTTGTGACATTAGAATCGCTCTATTATTATCGCTAACGTTGCAAGAACCTACAGGGTCACACCCTATGGTTTAAATGAACGGAATAAAATATAATTGGTATTGTTTTTGTTGTCACATGAATTAAATTAATTAAAGAATTAATTTAATTGGGCAATCAAATATTGAACATATTATATGTACAAGGATGTTGTACACATAATGACAACATAATTCTATTAATATATGAATTTGATTCATATATAAATTTAAATAAATATAGTTTATCAAAATCCTTATTATAATTAATGTAATTATAATTTTCTGGATATAATTAATGTAATTATAATTTTCGGTTAAAAACTTTATTGCATTTATTTAACATTCAAGAGATACCAATTATAAAAGGGTATTAAAAGGATACCAAATAATGGGCCCAATGAAAAAGATACCCATTATAAAAGGCCAAATTAAAAGGATACCCAATATAAAAGGTATTTAAAAGAGACAAAGCTTAAGAAAAAAACCCTAATAGATTGCTTGTTAGGTCTAGCAGCCCTCAAGCAAATAAACCTCCAAAATAGTTTTGGAGATTTCTTCCGTTCATAGTCAAACCGGGTGGATCACGTAGAGGCCGACATCGGAAAAGGTTGTGGCTTGATTCGACAGTAGATCAAAACTCTTGTTGCCAAGGCGTCGCCGTCTACTCAGATTTAAGTTTTGGTAATTTCGAAACCTTTATTTCACCCCGATTCGTTCCTCACACATGGATTCCTGATTTGGATCGCCGGATCTAATTTTATTCTGCTGCGCCATGGGTTCCGGTGTTCCAACAGACACTTCTTGGATGGGTGTTCAATTGGTCAAAACTTTCAAATGTGTGGCTATGAGAGGAAGAAGGGGTTTGAATTATTCAAACTGATTTGAATGTTGGGAGGAGAAGGAATGTAGGAGGAAAAGTGGGGGATTGAAGTGAGAAGGGAGTTGGCCGAATTTTTGAGTGGTGTTATGTAACACCCCAAACCCGGACAAGACACCACGTCCGAATCTGGTATGCTACGGGGAAATCGTTTTTGAAAAGTTAAATTTTCCGTTTAAAAGCTGAGTGAAAACACAGTGTGTTTGAAACAAAACTGAGTGGACTTGTTTGAAAAACGGTTGATGCAATTGAATCCCGGAGATTTTGGAAACTTATTCAGAATGTGTAGTTAAAACGAGCTTATACCATTTAAAACCTCATTAGTTTCTTAGTGATACATAAAACAC
This sequence comes from Gossypium bickii, assembly GCA_025503065.1. Lineage (NCBI taxonomy): Eukaryota > Viridiplantae > Streptophyta > Magnoliopsida > Malvales > Malvaceae > Gossypium > Gossypium bickii. The sequence continues at coordinate 32,499,905 of CP106712.1, forward strand.
TTTTAAATTTAGGAGAACCACAAGTTTGAGTTGAAAACCATTTGTATTTGCTTATCACAAAGACTTAGTGTGATACCCGATGGTATAGTTTAAAACACATTGCGTTATGATTTTGAATTCGTTATCTTTCCAAGTTTTAGTGAAAATCATACCAACTTATTTTGTTAAGGCATATCAGAGTTTAATTAAAACATAAGCATCGTAAATCATAAATTAAAGGCCTTTTACAAATCCAAATCAAACCCAAATAAAAGTAAATAAGTTAAAATACCCAAATGCAATAGTCCGAGCAAACTCTTATTAAAGCATGGCATGTGCACCCCGAGTCCATCCCGGCTCCATGTCCGCATCTACGAGTCACCTGAAATGTCAAAGGAGAGGGTGAGTCGAGTGACTCAGTGTGTAAATCCCGCTCCCGAGGAAACAACATGCTAACACACATCATACATAGCAACATAATTAATGCAACCCGATCTTAACCATCCATACACCTTTTCTACCCCGTGTGGTACCAAACCACTGGTGACGCATAGTCACAATGTGTTACCAAAACACTGGTGTCCCAAAGACACATCATCCATCAATGTGGTCCCAAACCACTGGTGTCCCAAAGACACAATTGTGCTACCAAAGCACTGGTGACCGAAGTCACAAATCCAATGATGATGGGGCCAACCCATCGTGTGTTACCAAAACACTAGCAGACGATCCCATATCTCAAGTGGGGCCAACCCACGGTGGTCAAACCACAGGGACAAGTCGCAATGAGGTGCCAAACCTCTGGTGTCCCAAAGACACGATGTGCTGCTACCAAAGCACAGTGACCGTAGTCACAAATCGCGGTGATGGGGCCAACCCATCGTGTGTTACCAAAACACCGGCGTCAATCTCAGTATAATCATCATGGGGCCAACCCACTGTGGTACTGAGCCACTGGGACGAGACGCTGAGGTACCAAACCTCTGGAGGTGCCAAACCTCTGGTGACCCAAAGTCACAAAGTGTGCTACCAAAGCACTGGTGCTCGTCAGCACAAAATATCACTGCTCCCTCCTCTCGTATCACCCATCAACATACCATACTCATGTAATCATGCATCTCATGCAAGTCATGCATATTATGCCAACATACCAAGCATTATCTCTCATAGCATACATACAAAACATAGGTCATGATATCATACTTTATTAATAGTACTCATAATAGAACAGACTTACCCGAATCGTACTCATACCCTATTTGGGTACCTCATTGTCCATCATACTGTTATAATTTTTAACAGGCAAACAGGTTTATTAATAATCTTACTAAGTATCAGTGTGTTAGTTACACACCTGGTAATCACGAGTCTAAAATCCCAATCGAAACGATCTACAATCCTTTGATTAACCCGCTCCTAGAATCGGCCAAACATAGGGTTAGGCATCTATGACATTCGGCCATCAACAAAAACCAAAGGGGTTAATATCGAACCCTTACCTTGTACACGTTTGGTTTCCTACCAAACCCGAACCACAATGGTTCCTTCTTTAATCAGCAATCGGCTACACCTTAAAAGAGAAAAACTGTTAGTCCCTTATCACCCCTGACTTAATCGAAACCAAGATTAAACTAGCAACAACCAATCACTTACCCCTTACTTACCAACCAAGATTCGGCCAACCACACTAGGAGAGAACCACAGGAGATTCGGCCAAGACTTGTGCCAAAAGAAAAATAAAAGATTCGGTCAAGGTCTTAAGAAGAGAAGAAAGAAAAAATGGGAAAAATGGTAGGTGCTTTTCGTGTTTGAGATGAAAAGATATGGATGAAATGAATAGGAATTTTTGGTTTAGGCAAGGTAAATTTCGGCTTTAGTGTTTCAAAAGGGAAGGAAAAATATGAGATATGAGAAGAGGGAATACTAGTTTCGGTTTCCACAAAATAGAGAAGAGGAAGATAGGAAGGAAAGCATTCGGCCAACAACCCAAATGTAGAAGTCAAAGTGCAAAAGAAATTCGGCAAGCACACCTTTTGACTTACGGTTTAGGAAGCAAAGAAAACCAAATAATGAGTGAAGACCAAAGGAATTTCTATTAACTAAACTTTGGCTCTTGACCCAAAAAGTGACCAACAACATACTAAGAAAATATGTCAAAAGAGATGCTTAGACTTTCGGTTCCCAAAGTGAACAAAAAGGAATTTTGCTTACCAAAAACTTGACCGAAACAACCCAAAATACAAAAATGAAATTCGGCACATCCAACCCCATACCAAGCCGTCACTCCCCCCACTCCAAACTCCCTAAAATTCGGCCTCAAACCCCCCCATTCACTCCACTCCACACATTCAAACAACCATGACCAAGTCTTCCTCCTACAATTACTCTCCACCCAACATTTGAATGTGAAGACTTGGTCCAAGCTAGAGTTTCACTAGCCTTCTACCTCTTCTCCATGCCGTCCCAAAAAGAAGCCAAGAAGGGGATTTACAAACTCGAACACTAGACCTCCACCTCATGGAATTGACGCCACACCATGCTCCCAAGTAACGCATGCTTTGCCACTCCACCAGCTCCTCTTTTGTGCTCGAAACACAACATAAAATACACATCCTCGGCTCCATCGACTCCCGACTTAACACCCAAAACCAAAATTTTTCCATACACTCGAGCACACACCTAGGCTACAATTAAGCCCCTAAAACACCGAAATAGCAACACAAAGACACAAAACCCATGCAATATCATGCAACACAAAATAGCCCCTAACCCGGATATTATAGTTCTACCCCTAAAAAAAAAATTTCGCCCCAAATTACCTGTCAAAAGAGTTGCGGGTATTGCTGTCTCATCGCATCCTCGGGTTCCCACGTAGCTTCTTCCACGCCATGATTCCGCCAAAGTACCTTAACCAAAGGCACAGACTTTCTACGTAGAACCTTCACATCCCGATCAAGAATCTACACAGGTTTCTCCTCCATAGTCAAATCTGGACTTACCTCGATCTCCTCCACTGCTACTACATGCGATGGATCTGAACGATACCTCCGAAGCATCGACACGTGAAAAACATCGTGAATCTGGCTAAGCTCTGCTGGCAACTCAAGCTGATACGCCACTGGTCCAACTCGTCTTAATACCTTATACGGCCCAATAAATCTCGGACTAAGCTTGCCTTTTCTGCCAAACCTCAGCACCTTCTTCCAAGGCGAGACCTTTAAGAAAACCTGATCTCCCACAGCGAACTCTATATCTCTTCGCTTAAGATCGGCATAAGACTTTTGCCGGTCCGAAGCTTCCTTCAAACGAGACTGAATCAACTTAACCTTGTCTTCTGTCTCAGCAACCAACTCGGGTCCCAACAACTGACGTTCACCTAACTCTGTCCAACAAGTAGGTGAGCGACACTTCCTACCATACTGATACCTCATATGGTGCCATCTTGATGCTTGCTTGGTAGTCGTTGTTATAGGCGAACTCGCCAACGGCAGTAAACTCATCCCAACCGCCTCAAAGTCCGAACACAACCTCTCAACATGTCTTCCAAGATCTGAATAACCGCTTTCATGACCCGCTCGTCGATCGCGGGTGAAAAGCCGTCTTTGAAATCCAAACGAGTACCCGAGCTCGATGCAACGCTCTCAAAACCTCGACGTAAACTCGGATCCTATCCGAGATTATCGAAACTGGAACACCGTGTAGCCTCACTATCTCTCGACACATAAAGCTTCGCCAATCTCTCGAAGTGAATAGTCCACTCTCACCGAATGAAATGGGCCGACTTAGTCGACGGTCCACAATAACCCAAATCAATCCTTTTGCTTGGGCGTAGCGGTAACCCACCGACGAAATCCATAGTTATCCTTTCCCATTTCCATCGAGGAATTTTCACAGTCAAGCAAACCCGACGGCAATCGAGATGTTCAACCATGACTCTGTGACAAATCGACATTTCCCAACAAACTCACACCTCTTTCTTCAAGCCGAGCCACCAAAATCGCTCTTTAAGATCCCTATACATTTTGCTACCTCCAGGATGCATAGCATAAGGACTGCTATGTGCGTCCTGAAGAATCCTCTGCCTCAGCTCAACATCTTTAGGCACACAGGCCTTACCTTGAAAACACAGAACCTCATCACTAGACAAACTGTAACCCTCCAAACCACCATTCTGCACTTGTAACCTTCGCGCACTTAGAACCTCATCCTCTAACTGTTTTTCTTTGATCTCCTCAACCCAAGTAGGCTTAACCTGCAGTTCTGCCAGAATACTCCCGTCGTCATACAAACTCAAATGGGCAAACAAAGCTCTTAAGTCTGAAACAACCCTACGGCTCAACGCGTCTGCCACCACGTTAGCCTTGCCCGGATGATATTCAATCGAACAGTCGTAGTCCTTGAGCAATTCAACCCATCTACGCTGCCTCAAATTCAGATCCTTCTGAGTCAATAGGTACTTCAGACTCTTATGATCTGTGTAGACGATTGACTTCTCCCCGTACAAGTAGTGCCTCCAGATTTTTAGAGCGAAGACTACAGCTGCTAGCTCCAAGTCGTGCGTCGGATAGTTGACCTCGTGTGGCCTCAGCTGCCGAGAAGCGTAAGCCACAACCTTACCCTCCTGCATCAGCACACAACCCAATCCCGTATGTGATGCGTCGCAGTACACTGTGAATTCCTTACCAGCCTCAGGTTGAATTAACACAGGAGCCTCTGTCAAGATCTTCTTCAACTTATCAAAACTCTCCTGCTGTTTCTCAGTCCAAACGAACGGAACTCCCTTCCTTCTCATGACTTAGTCATCGGTCGCTGCAGCAATTAACGAAAACCTCAACAAATCTTCGATAGTATCCTCGCCAAACCCAGAAACTCCGAATCTCACCACCGACTTAGGAGGCTTCCAATCCAAAACCGCCTCAACCTTCCGAGGATCTACTCTAATCCCTCCGCCGACACTACATGACCCAAAAACGCCACTTCACTAAGCGTAACTCGCACTTACCGAACTTAGCATAGAGTTGCTTCTCCTCAAAATTTGCAACACCACCCTTAAGTGTGCATCATGCTCTTCTTCGACCTTGAGTAAACCAAGATGTCGCCAATAAAAACCACGGCGAAAACGGTCCGGATATCGCTGAAACACCCTATTCATCATATCCATAAAGCCGCCGAGCGCGTTAGTCAACCCGAACGGCATTACCAGAATTCGTAGTGCCCGCATCGAGTCCAAACGCCGTCTTATGGATATCCGCTTCCTTAACTTTCACCGATGGTACCCGGACCTCAAATTGATCTTTGAAAACACCGATGCACCTTTTCACCGATCAAACAAGTCATCTATCCGTGGTAACGGATACTTGTTTTTAATCGCCGCTTATTCGGTTGGCGGTAGTCGATACACATTCGCATCGAGCCGTCCTTCTTCTTGACGAATAATACCGCGCTCCCCCACGGCGAAACACTTGGCCTAATGAAGCCTCGATCCAACAGCTCACGAATCGAGCCTTAAGCTCCACCAATTCCTTTGGTGCCATCCTATATGGAGCAATAGACACCGCGCAGATCCCTCGTAGCAGATCTATCCCAAACTCTACTACCTCACGATCGGGTGGCAAACCCGGAGCTCCTCTGAAACACATCCACAAATTCCTTAACATGATTTAACCTTCTCAACAAAGCAGATTCCTTAGCCTCCAAGGCATACACATGAACCACATACGCTTCACACGACCTTCCCGACCATCTTTCTGACTTTTAAGGCCGACACCACATTGGATAAGTAATCTCTCCTATTACCTATCATAATCACTTCATCACCCTTATCCGTCGATAGAACCATGCGCTTAGCCACAAGAATCCACCTTGGCCTGTACTTAACCAACCAATCCATTCCGAAATCGGTCGAACTCCCAAACGGCGGTTCCATCGGATCGGCTGAAGAAAAACTACCCCTTGGAGTTCTAGGGGTACATCCTTATACAAACTTATCTCTACGACTACGAGTGACCTAGAGGGCTAAGTACAGTCATCCGTCTAGAAGATATCTCAGAGTCTAAGTCCATGGTCTCAACTATACTACTAGCAACATACGAATGCGTGGAACCCAAGTCAATTAAAGCGAAGATAGGAGAACTAAAAATCAAAAACGTACCGATGATTACGTCCGGTGCGTCGCCCTCCTCGCGGCGCCTAGCTGCATACACCAGGCCAGGCTGTCGTGCCTCAGAACTACCCGCACCTCGGCCCGGTGCTCCACGACCTCGACCAAATCCATTACCACCTCTGCCATTACCACGGCCCTCCGTGGTGGCGGTCCATTACCTCTCGAACGAATTACGCCCGACTCTCGGTGATCGATCCTCGCCATCCTACGCGGGACAGTCCCTAATGCGATGATCCGAGAGAACCACACTCCGCAAACCCTTTTCCACCACCCAACAAACCACCCCAATGAGTTTTCCCACATCGACACATCACGGCGGTCCCCTCGCCTAGCAAAGAATGAACCTAGCAGATCGATTCTCGCCCACTCGGTCTAGCCCTCTTCTCGCGGGTTACCAGACGATCCCGAAGACCCAGAGCTCCTCTTAAGCCTACTTCTATCCATGCTCTGTCTTACCGACTCCTTAACACCTTCTGGCTACCTTAGCCTTCTCGACTAAGACAAAGAAACTCGCTCTCTGGCTGTGGAGCAATCAAGCAGCCTCAACTCGCTCTCGCGAGACCATCCTCGAACGAACACACCTCTCATGCTCATGGCCACAATGCCCCTCGGCATACCTACTCGGCCAGAACTCACCTGACGTACTCAAGAATGCATTTACTCCTCGAACAAGCCTCGAAATGCCTTTCGCTGGGAGTCGATGTAACTAGCCCCGATGTATTTCTTTTGATATGCAGCTCTAAAATAATCCCATGTCGGATCCTCAGCTGCCACACTGTCCCGAACCGTGAGCCACCACTGATATGACTCATCCCGAAGAAGCGATACGATGCCCTTCCCGGCTTTCTCTTCACCGAAAGGTCCAGATCATCCATGATCCGCTCGGTTGCCTCCACCAATATTCAAGAAGTGCTAGGAGCAACACCCGATACACTCGGAAAAATTCGGCCCGTTAGCGGAGTCTCTCAGAACAGATTTCCTAACTCCCGCACCACCACTTACACCACTACCCTTTCCAACACCCGCAAAGACGCTCGCGACACATCGCGCATCGTCCCGATCGATCTCGAACTCACCACCTCCACGGTGGTGGCGGAACCAAGATCTCATTTTCGACCGACTGCGGATCCTTCGGGTTGAAACCGTCATTCTACCTCGGCCTCGACCACGAGTATTACGACCACGTCCGCCTCGAGTGCTCATGTCTAATCTTCCTCGTGATCGATTAAAAGAGATTTTTATTCATTAGTATCGTTCCACTTTCTTAACCGCAAAGAAATTTTATGAATGGAGTTTATTCAGGGGTTCTTTCGAGCAACCAAGGTTTCAGTCTTCTATCCTATTCACCCAAAAGAAATTATACATCCATTCCTTAACCCTTTCCATACCTATTCACTCTTCTGACATTCTTTGCCATTTCTAGCAGAGGTATTTTCGTCATTTTCCTACACAGTATTTTTCGTAATAAAAGACATTTTAAACTTTCGTAAAACCGGTCAATTTGAAATTCCAAAAATTTGAGAGTGTTCTTTGAAAATTTTGCAAAATACTTCGTTTTGGAAACCAGGGGTATTTTAGTAATTCTCACAAACTGAGGGCGTTTTCGTAAATTTTCCAAAATCAAGATTTTCGATTGATATTTTGTAAAACAGAGTGTTTGAATTTCGTAACATCATTGAAATTTTGGGCAAAATCATTGGGTTGCTATTTTATAAACTGAGGGCATTTTAGTCAATTTACCCCTAAGGGCATTTTTGTAATTTTCCATAAATCAGGTTTTTCAAGAAAATTGTTGTAAAAATGACATTTTCGGTTTTGAAAGAGTTTATTATAAAAGTGTGAAAACATTAGGGTTGTTGTTGTATTTTTTTGAAAACATAGCTAATTCCTTTTCGGGTTTTAGACGTTAGGTTAAGTCATGACCGAGCCTTCTTGTCGTCGTGGTGAACTCGGGCTATGCACCGTGGGATACTGCGAAGAGGAGGTGAGTCACGAGGACTGCTTAAATACCAAGCTCTTCCCGATCCTCTCCTGACATGCGTGCTGAGAGTTACCACACCCTAGCCCCGTGGCTGAGTCATAGATTGGTTTAGTGCTTTAAGTCTTATGCTTTAGTTCGAGTGTTTGAGTGATCTAATCCTAGGGTTCAAGTCCTATGAATCTAACTACGTTCCATACCACCTACCCTTCTACAAATAATAATTCACAGAAGTGTTTAGAATTACTTACCTGGGCGAACTGGTGCCGGAGACTCGGTGCCATGCCTTGTAAACCATGTATTCAATCCCAAAACACTTAAAACAAACTTTTGAAAACAATTTGGGCCTCAGGCCCACAGCCGAGCTTTTGAACTTAGCTCTGATACCACAATTGTAACACCCCAAACCCGGACAAGACACCACGTCCGAATCTGGTATGCTACGGGGAAATCGTTTTTGAAAAGTTAAATTTTCCGTTTAAAAGCGGAGTGAAAACACAGTGTGTTTGAAACAAAACTGAGTGGACTTGTTTGAAAAACGGTTGATGCAATTGAATCCCGGAGATTTTGGAAACTTATTCAGAATGTGTAGTTAAAACGAGCTTATACCATTTAAAACCTCATTAGTTTCTTAGTGATACATAAAACACTTTTAAATTTAGGAGAACCACAAGTTTGAGTTGAAAACCATTTGTATTTGCTTATCACAAAGACTTAGTGTGATACCCGATGGTATAGTTTAAAACACATTGCGTTATGATTTTGAATTCGTTATCTTTCCAAGTTTTAGTGAAAATCATACCAACTTATTTTGTTAAGGCATATCAGAGTTTAATTAAAACATAAGCATCGTAAATCATAAATTAAAGGCCTTTTACAAATCCAAATCAAACCCAAATAAAAGTAAATAAGTTAAAATACCCAAATGCAATAGTCTGAGCAAACTCTTATTAAAGCATGGCATGTACACCCCGAGTCCATCCCGGCTCCATGTCCGCATCTACGAGTCACCTGAAATGTCAAAGGAGAGGGTGAGTCGAGTGACTCAGTGTGTAAATCCCGCTCCCGAGGAAACAACATGCTAACACACATCATACATAGCAACATAATTAATGCAACCCGATCTTAACCATCCATACACCTTTTCTACCCCGTGTGGTACCAAACCACTGGTGACGCATAGTCACAATGTGTTACCAAAACACTGGTGTCCCAAAGACACATCATCCATCAATGTGGTCCCAAACCACTTTGGTGTCCCAAAGACACAATTGTGCTACCAAAGAACCGGTGGACCAAAGTCACAAATCCAATGATGATGGGGCCAACCCATCGTGTGTTACCAAAACACTAGCGAGACGATCCCATATCTCAAGTGGGGCCAACCCACGGTGGTCAAACCACGTGGACAAGTCGCAATGAGGTGCCAAACCTCTCGTGTCCCAAAGACACGAGTGTGCTACCAAAGCACCGGTGACCGTAGTCACAAATCGGTGATGGGGCCAACCCATCGTGTGTTACCAAAACACCGGCGTCAATCCCAGATAATCATCTGTGGGGCCAACCCACTCGTGGTACCGCTGAGCCACTGGGACGAGACGCCGAGGTACCAAACCTCTGGAGGTGCCAAACCTCTGGTGACCCAAAGTCACAAAGTGTGCTACCAAAGCACCGGTGCTCGTCGGACAAAAATATCACTTGCTCCTCTCTCTCGTATCACCCATCAACATACCATACTCATGTAATCATGCATCTCATGCAAGTCATGCATATTATGCCAACATACCAAGCATTATCTCTCATAGCATACATACAAAACATAGGTCATGATATCATACTTTATTAATAGTACTCATAATAGAACAGACTTACCCGAATCGTACTCATACCCTATTTGGGTACCTCATTGTCCATCATACTCGTTATAATTTTTAACAGCAAACAGTTTATTAATAATCTTACTAAGTATCGATGTGTTAGTTACACACACGTAATCACGAGTCTAAAATCCCAATCAAACGATCTACAATCCTTTGATTAACCCGCTCCTAGAATCGGCCAAACATAGGGTTAGGCATCTATGACATTCGGCCATCAACAAAAACCAAAGGGGTTAATATTGAACCCTTACCTTGTACACGTTTGGTTTCCTACCAAACCCGAACCACAATGGTTCCTTCTTTAATCAGCAATCGGCTACACCTTAAAAGAGAAAAACTGTTAGTCCCTTATCACCCCTGACTTAATCGAAACCAAGATTAAACTAGCAACAACCAATCACTTACCCCTTACTTACCAACCAAGATTCGGCCAACCACACTAGGAGAGAACCACAGGAGATTCGGCCAAGACTTGTGCCAAAAGAAAAATAAAAGATTCGGTCAAGGTCTTAAGAAGATAAGAAAGAAAAAATGGGAAAAATGGTAGGTGCTTTTCGTGTTTGAGATGAAAAGATATGGATGAAATGAATAGGAATTTTCGGTTTAGGCAAGGTAAATTTCGGCTTTAGTGTTTCAAAAGGGAAGGAAAAATATGAGATATGAGAAGAGGGAATACTAGTTTCGGTTTCCACAAAATAGAGAAGAGGAAGATAGGAAGGAAAGCATTCGGCCAACAACCCAAATGTAGAAGTCAAAGTGCAAAAGAAATTCGGCAAGCACACCTTTTGACTTACGGTTTAGGAAGCAAAGAAAACCAAATAATGAGTGAAGACCAAAGGAATTTCGGCTAACTAAACTTTGGCTCTTGACCCAAAAAGTGACCGAACATACTAAGAAAATATGTCAAAAGAGATGCTTAGACTTTCGGTTCCCAAAGTGAACAAAAAGGAATTTTGCTTACCAAAAACTTGACCGAAACAACCCAAAATACAAAAATGAAATTCGGCACATCCAACCCCATACCAAGCCGTCACTCCCCACTCCAAACTCCCTAAAATTCGGCCTCAAACCCCCATTCACTCCACTCCACACATTCAAACAACCATGACCAAGTCTTCCTCCTACAATTACTCTCCACCCAACATTTGAATGTGAAGACTTGGTCCAAGCTAGAGTTTCACTAGCCTTCTACCTCTTCTCCATGCCGTCCCAAAAAGAAGCCAAGAAGGGGATTTTATAGCTCGAACACTAGACCTCCACCTCATGGAATTGACGCCACACCATGCTCCCAAGTGACGCATGCTTTGCCACTCCACCAGCTCCTCTTTTGTGCTCAGAAACACAACATAAAATACACATCCCTCAGCTCCATCAGCTCCCCTGACTTAACACCCAAAAACCAAAATTTTTCCATACACTCAGGCACACACCTAGGCTACAATTAAGCCCCTAAAACACCGAAATAGCAACACAGCACACAAAACCCATGCAATATCATGCAACACAAAATAGCCCCTAACCCGGGATATTACATGTTAGGTGGAAATTCCGTCACATAGGGGTCTTTTGGCGGGTGTAGGCATTCGGTTTGGTGGAGAGGTTTAGGTACCGAAATGTAGGTATGTGTTTAGCAAATTTTGTGTGGAGAGTATTTCTTTTCGACATTTGGTGTGCTCTTCGTTTTCAACCCATTTTCTTCCTTTGTTGCCGAAAACTCCAAAGGATACTATTTGTTCATCTCCTCATTGGTTAAGCCAAAACCTTTTGGGCACTCTTTTTCCCTTTTATTCTTTTCTTTCTTCTCTCATTTGCGTCACTTCCCAAGCTCCCATTCCTTTTTGTCGATTTCTCATAAGCATCCATTCTCCTTTTTGGTCTCTTTACTCAATTACTGAAAGCCATAGCACTCCATTGTTTCTCTTCTCTCTTTCTTGCATCATATTTTCTCCACTTGTTTCTCCATTGCCGAAACCTATCCCTAATCTTTTTTCACTTCAACCAAACCCAGTGCTCATCTTCTAGTAACCATTTGTTACGAGTTCCTTCTTTAAAGCCAAGGCATCTATTTGTTTCATACTCCTTCTCCATTTCTTCTAAAAGTCGAACCCCTTTTTGTGTGTCAAGAGTTAGCAGCCTTTTTATCGACTTTGCTGAAAGCCGAACATAAACTCCCCAATCGGTATACTCTTGCTTCGTGGCAGAAGGTCGTGTATTCATCGTCTTTTCTTGGTGTGGCCTGCTTTCGAGAGGACAATAAGCAGTTAACAAATAAAACTAGGAATTTTCTTAACATTTCAGATGATATTTTCAAAGAAGAAATCAAGCATCTCAAAATTTATTACAAGTTTCACCTTTCAAAGATTCCTCTAAGATCAGTTTGTACAAGTAAGCTTGTTTTAGCATCCAATCGGCTTAATTTTTAAACACCCAAATTTTTGGTTACAATGGTAAGGTTGGTATTAGTAAAATAGTTTTGATTAAAAGGGTCTTAACCTGGTTTCAACAAACTCAAATCTTGATGTTTTACAAAGTTTTAAAATCTGCTTCTTCTATGGCAAACCAGATTCGGTCGTAACGTTTTGACCGGGTTTCGGGTGTTACAGGCCGTGTGTTACTAGGTTAGCTACGGACTTGATCACACGGCCACCATGCACGCCCGTGGGCCTTGGCCGTGTAACCTGTATAGACACACCTAGAAGTGACCCTTAAACCACATGGCAAAGACACACGGCCGTGTCTCTTGACCATATATGCAAAATAGGCCATTTGCAAGGCCAATGTGCCACTCATACAAGGGTCAACCAACATGTCCAATTAAACATCTTTCCATGTACCAATAGCAACCAAAAACACATCAAAATGTTCATCATATCAACCCAATTCAATCTCAATTCTAGTATGTCAACTTATATACCAATTTGCTCAACTAACACATACAATACACAGCATGATTCATCCACATTATCATTTGATTGCAATGACTTCAATTCATCACTAAACTTACCATTTATAAAACATTTCATATGCTATCAAAACATGCCAAAATATACTTCGTAAACCACAATCATTCATGCATTTTACCAACATATTGTCTAGCCATATCGTATGGCTATTTACACATCACAAACATGTTTCAAATAACTAGCCTATACATGCCATATTTCAACTATGTACATCTTCCAAAAAGTACCAAAATAGAGATGCTGACGATCCCCGGATCCGAGCTAGCTTTACTGACACTGCAAAGCAGAGAAACAAATCTCACAGTAAGCTTTGAAAGCTTAGTAAGTTTGAAATACAATACAATTAGTTTATTGAATCATATCAATATACACATTAAACCATCACATAGATAATTTACCAATGTCACACAAATTCAACCGTATCCAATGCTCACATAAAATTCCATTTAACTACTTTCATGTCATCAACCACATAAGCATTATACATACCTTTGCCAACACATAGTTAATCACCAACCTTAATACTCAACCACTCGACTTTAAATTTTGATCAACCTTTGCTATTCTATTGCTTTGTACTCACACTTAGTGCCAATTTATAAACAAAACTTAGTTGTCATCGCACACTTAGTGCCAATACGTTAAACTAAGCATATATCGGTATCGCACACACAGTACAGATTCAATAAGTCGAAGCTTCTATCATCTTGCACACACAGTGCCAATCATTTCTGTCCTGTTTCTAATTTCGTACACTTAGTGCCTTCTAAATCAATTCAACACATTGCATTTCTAATCTCATATTTATATAAATACGCATTCAATTCACATCACATAGAGCATAATTTAACAATTTGTACTATATTTGAACTTACCTTGGACGTCATAATACCGAAATGGTCGATTAATCGAGCACTTTATCTTTGCCTTGATCTCGATCCGAACCTCTTCTCTCTTGGACTATACACATTCAAATTCAATCCATTCAATCACAAAACCATTCATTTTAGTCCAAACACACATATTTATGGAATTTTACATAATAACCCTCACATTTTCACATTTCGACAATTTTGTCCCTAATTTACAAAATCACGTAACACACATAATTCCATTTCACCCATGCCGAGCCGAATTCTCTCTATATTTATAAAAGTCCACACATTTCATTTATTTCACATTTTAGTCCCTCAATATACACTTTTCTCAATTAAGCCCAAATTGCTAAATTTCATCAAAATTTCAAGAACAAAACATGTTCATTAAACACATATCTATCATTTAACATCAATACTCATCACAAAGCTCACCATTTCATCAATGGCACATCTCATAAACATCATCAATTCTTCAAATTACAACATGGGTTAGCTAGAGCACGAAGAAATGATTACGAACACGTAGAAATTATCAAAACCCAAAACCAAAACATACCTCAATTGAGCTTAGCAAGTGCCAAAATTTCAAAAGCTCCAATGGCTATTCTCTTTCCTATTTTTCGGTGGAAAGATGAATAGAAAATGGCCATTTCAATGTTTTATTTTGTTATAAACTAACTTAATTATCAAATACCATCTTTGCCCTTAATGAAATACTTATGTAATCATTTAAACTATGAACATATTTGTCCATCAATCATCCCACTACCATATAATGGATTAATTTCCTTTTAAGGGCTTCACATTATAAAGACATCAATAACTGAACACTTAACAATCAGCACACAACATTTTACTCCTAACGCGATTAAGTCTTTTTTCTTAATTCGACACATAGTCGATAAAATTACCATACAGAATTTTGACACAAGCTATATCACATATAATACACACCAAAAATAATATTAGAATATTATCCCGTCCTCAGATTTGTGGTCTCAAAACCACTGTTCTGACTAGGGTCTAAACCAGGCTGTTACAACTCTCCCCCCTTAGGGATTTTGGTCCCCGAAAATCTTACCAGTGAATAGGTGGGGATATTGCTCTCTCATAATATTCTCAGGCTCCCACATAGCCTCTTCTACTCCATGTTTGTGCCACAACACTTTCACTGAAAAGATTTTCTTATTTCTCAACTCTTTGATTTCTCGTGCCAAAATTTGAATTGGTTTTTCACTATATGACAAATCTGACTGAATCTCAACCTCAGTAGGAGCAATCACATGAGACGGATCAGATCAGTACCGTCGAAGCATCGACACATGAAACACATTATGGATCTTTTCTAACTCAGATGGCAACAACAATCTATACGCAACTGGCCCAACACGCTCGATAATCTCATATGGTTCAATTAACCTCGGACTCAACTTACCTTTTCAGCCAAATCGAAGTATTTTCTTCCACGGAGATACTTTCAAAAACACTTTATCACCAACTTCAAATTCAATATCTTTTCGTTTCAGGTCCGCATAAGACTTCTGACGATCTGAGGCTGCTTTCAAACTGTAATGAATCACTTTCACTTTCTTATCAGTCTCTTCTATAAGATCAACCCCGTGAATCTTATTCTCACTCAGCTCAGTCCAATACAATGGAGTTCGACATTTTCGACCGTAAAGAGCCTCATATGGTGCCATTTTAACGCTAGATTGAAAACTGTTATTATACGCGAATTCAATTAACGGTAGATGTTTTTCCCACATATTTTCAAACTCAGGAATACAACATCGCAACATATCTTCAAGAATCTAAATGATTCGCTCAAATTGACCATCCGTTTGGGGATGAAAATTAGTACTAAAATACAATTTTATGCCTAACACATCTTGCAATTTCTTCAAAAATCGTGAGGTAAATCTAGGATCTCTGTCAGATACAATAGATAGTGGCACCCCGTGCAATCTCACAATCTCAGCAATATACAATTCAGCTAATCTATCGAGTGAATAATCTGTTCTCATCGGAATGAAATGAGCCGATTTCGTCAATCTGTCAACTATCACCCAGATCGCATCTTTCTTTCTCGAAGACAAAGGCAATCCTTACACAAAGTCCATCGTAATTCTCTCCCATTTCCACTCAGAATCATGATCGACTGTAACAAACCAGACGGAACCTGATGTTCAGCTTTAACTTGCTGACAAATTAAACATTTCGACACAAAGTCAGAGATGTTCTGTTTCATACCATGACACTAATAACACTGTTTAAAATCATTATACATTTTCGTACTCCCCGGGTGAACAGCCAAACGAATATTGTGAGCTTCTTTCAAACTCATCGGAATCAATTGTTAATTTCTCGGAACACAAATCCGATCTCTAAATCTAAGACAATCATCACTATCAATTTGATATTCTGAATCAACATTCAATTCACACTGAGTTCGTTTAGCCATCATTTCAACATCATTTTTTTGGGCATCACAAATCTAATGTACAAACATCGGCTTTACTCTCAACTCGGCCAAAACCACACTATCATCACACAATTCTTTCTAAACATTCATTGCTCGCAAAGCACATATAGACTTTCGGCTCAAAGCATCAGCTACAACATTAGCTTTACCCAGATGATAATTAGTTACAAGTTCATAGTCTTTCAACAATTATAACCATCTTCTCTGTCTTAAATTTAATTCTTTCTGAGTCATCAAGTACTTCAAGCTCTTGTGATTAGTATAAATATGACATTTCTCAGCCAAATCTTTAATGCAAACACAATTGCAGCCAATTCAAGTTCGTGCATCAGATAATTCTTCTTATGCGGCTTTAACTGCCTCGAAGCATAAGCAATAACTTTACCTTCTTGCATCAGCACACAGCCCAAACCATTCAATGATGCATCACTGTAAACTATGAATACATTGTCCGATTCAGGTTGAACTAACACAGGTGCCTCTGTCAACAACGCTTTTAATTGCTTAAAACATTGATGACACTTTTCTGACCACTCGAATTTAACATATTTCTGTAACAACTTTGTCAACGGAGTCGCAATCATCGAGAAGCCTTTTACAAAGCGTCTATAATATCCCTCTAATCCCAGAAAATTACAGACTTTAGACACATTTTTTCGGAGGCTTTCATTCCAAAATAACTGAGATCTTACTATGATCAACTCATATTCCCGCGGCTAACACAATATGCCCCAGAAAACCAACCTCATGCAACCAAAATTCACATTTGCTAAACCTAGCATGCAATTGCTTCTCACACAGAGTTTGTAGCACAATTCTCAAATGCTCGGCCTGCTGCGTCTCATCACATGAGTAAATCAAAATATCATCAGTGAACACCACAACAAAACGATCCAAATACAGTCTGAATATCCGATTCATCAGATCCATAAACACTGCAGGAGCATTTGTTAGTCCAAAAGGCATCACTAAGAACTTATAATGTCTGTACCTCGTTCTGAAAGTACTTTTCGGCATATCAGATTCTTTAACTTTCAACTGATAGTAGCCCGATCTCAAATCTATCTTAGAAAACACTGTAGCTCCTCTCAGCCGATCAAGCAAATCATTGATACGAGGCAACAAATATTTGTTCTTTATCGTCACTTTGTTCAATTGTTGGTAATCAATACACATTCTCATAGTACCGTCTTTCTTTTTCACAAATAACATAGGAGCACCCCAGGGCGAGAAACTCGATCTTGCAAACCCTCTATCAATTAACTCTTGCAACTGTGACTTTAACTCTTTCAATTCCGTTGGTGCCATTCTATACAGAGCTATCAAAATAGAAGTAGTCCCTGGCACTAATTCAATACCAAATTCAACTTCCCGATTCAGAGGTAATCCCAGTAGTTCTTCCTGAAACACATCTGGAAACTCACAAACCACAGGCACAGATTCAACTTTCTTTTCTGACACTTTTGTATCAATTACATATGCTAGATAAGCTTCGCAAACTTTTCTCACATAGTTCAAAGCTTTCATTGCAGATACAACAGCTGATGACCCTTTCAAATTACTAGCTTCAATTCGAACTATTTCACCCTTCTGACTTCTCAATTCAATACTCTTTCTTTTACAATTCACAATAGCATTGTGTAGAGTGAGCCAATCCATTCCCAAAATTATATCAAATTTATCGAATGGTAGCAGCATCAAATTAGTCAAAAAACATAAATCCCGAAATATCAATGGACAGTTTTTGCACATTTTATCCACTAAGACACACTTGCCTAAGGGGTTCGATACTCTAATCATAAATTCAGTAGACTCAATAGGTAGAGTCTTACTTGATACTAGATTCACACACACATACGAATGAGTAGATCCTGGGTCTATCAATGCAATCACATTAGTATCAAACAGGGTAAAAGTACCAATGATGACGTCTAGAGATGCCGCTTCCTCCGATCTCACAGCATTATTGGTAGTCTGATAAATCGTAATATAAACATATTTTAATCTCACATTTAGCATTCTTTTAGATGATTTAAGCCTTGAATTATGGAATTTGGTGCTCTTAATCCTTTGTTTTCATGTTTTGCACCTAAGAAAGCATTGGAGGATGAAAAGAACATGAAACGGGCCTAAAGTGGAGTAAATGATCCATATCAGGAAATCAACACAGCTTGGGCCCAACACACCACCTACCGTGCCTCATTAATGCACTCCGAAGACGGCTGGCGCCATGATTCACACGGGCGTGTGCCATGGGCGTGTCCCTGTCGTGACAAAGAAGAGTTTCATTCGGATTAGGGTACTTAGAGGCAAAGAAAGCCATTCCAAAAGCCTATATAAACACCCTAGAGGCCAACCTTCAGGGGGAGTCCAGATCAGAGTCCAGTTAGGCGTCCAGCTAGGACAAGGAGCCGAGCTAGAGAGGCTAGAATTGTGGGATTCACTCGAAGAAAGCCAGTTGATTCATCTCAAGAAGTCGGATTTATACTCAAGACAGAGGATTTCTCCTTCAATTCCTTCAGGGGGTTTTAGGGTTTTCTTATATTTTGTTTTATCTTTTCTTTTGAGATGTATTCTTTTATGATTATGAACTAAACCCTCAGATACTTGAGGGGGATGAAACCTAAGACAGATCTTGTTATTGTTTTCTGAACTATATGATAAATACTTGATTTGTTCTTAACTATGTGTTCTTAATTCTTATTTTGTTATTCCAGGATATTGATTTAAGTATTGATGTGCTTATGAAGTGGAGCAAAAGTTCTTGTTTAAGAGTAGATCTAGCATAGTTAAGCGGAGTTGATCGCAACCCTAGAAAGAGGATGACGAAAATCTACCGGATTAGGGTCAAACCTAATATGGGAGTCCATAGATCGAGTTAATGCAATTCTATGGGTTTTAATTAGAAAGAGATTTCAATTAATCAACCTAGGGTTAGACATTAGTAGCCTCGAAAGAGGTATTAATATAACTTAGGGAATCCTACGGATGAAGCCAATGTGAAAATTCGGCTAGCATGGGTGATATGAGATTTTGTGTATTTTGTGATTTTGCGAAATAGGGACTAAAATGTCCAAATGTAAAAATGTGAGGGCTAATTTGTAAATTTCTCTAAATATGTGTTCTTGGATTGTAACATCCGGGATTTAGGCACTCTGCATCTATCTTGTTTCTGTGTGTTCAGTATACTTTGTATGTTGTTTGAGTGTGTTTGGAGTCTTCGAGAAGGCCCGGGGTTAAGCCGGAACCTTGGCCAAAATTTTAATTTTGGGCACTTTAGAAGGGAAGCTGATTTGGGGCAGGACTTAAGGTTTATTGTTGGTGCTTGTTGACACAAGAACTAAGATGGTAAAGTGGCAATGAGGCACCACTTAAGGAGCAGGTAAGTGACGCCTCAGGGGAAGTAGAGGGGGAGCAGGTTCGAGTCATATGAACTATTTTTTTGGGAATTTTTTTGGCGTCTGGAAGGGAGGAGGTGGAGTTCGGTTAGGACACTTCAAGGGGGAGTGTTGATTGGGTCAAACTATTCAAATGTGTGGCTGTGAGAAGAGAAAGGAGTTTGAATTGTTCAAATTAGTTTGAATGAGTGGGCGAGAGGGAATTTAGGAGGAAAATATGGGATTGGGGGTTGGTGAAGGTAGTGGCTAAATTTTGGATGCCTGAGGAGGGGGGAAGAAATCGGTTTAGGCTTGTAATAGGTGTGCCGAAATTCAATTAGGTTCTCATTTTAGGTTGGTTCTAGATTTCTCTTCCATTCTCTTTGAGGACCATTGCCGAACCATCTGACTAAACCTCCTTTTCGATATTGTTTCTCTTTTTCTACCAAACAAGGTTTCTACCACTTCTTAACCTTGCCTTATTCCTCTTTCTCTTTAGCCGAACCTCCATAGCAATTTCTTCTCACATTTTTTCTCTTTGTTTCTTCATAAACCAAAACCTACTTTCTTTTCTTTCTTCCTGAGTTGTTTTCTTGATTTGCCGAATGCCTTGTTGTGTTCACATCTCTTACTCGATTATTGCTTCAGGAAAGTGCCATCACTCATCCTCCTATCTTCCTTTCAAATCGATTCCATGCTAATTAAGTGGTAAGCACGAGCCTCATTTTCTTTTCTCTTTTAATCTCTGTTGGATTGGTAATCGGTGGGGTTAACCATGTTCTGTCTATCTTTGGTCGAATGTAGAGGGGGCTTCCATTCACATTCTTTTTGCATCTAAGCGATATTGAAGGATCTTAGGAGGGGCAATCAGTCGACCAAGGTAAGTGAGTTTACATCTTTTGTTAGGCTGAAAGGCCATTCTTTTTGACCATATCTAAGATAGCCGATTCTATTATGGAGTTGTGTAGGGATTTCAGTGGCTTGCTGATCCAAGTGTAGTAGTCTCTAGGTTCTATCAACTTAGGTAAAAAATCACCATATTATTCAGCATATATCCTTGATTTCTTTGCTTTGATGTTTTAACTTGGTCTTCTGACCAAGATCTTTTGATGGAAACAATTACCAGTCAGGCAAAGGAGGGGGTGTAAACCCAGCCCCTAAGTTTAAGAGATGTGCAATGTCTGCCATTCGAGATTGGCCACTGGGTTGTAGGCCGGCTTCTGAAAGGGATAAACAGATCGCTGTGATCCATGCGAGTGAGGACGTTAGTGAGATCGATAGTATAGTCTTACGTGTTCACAGGTGTGTAAATACCACACTACTATCTTCTTTGTTGTATTAATTGTGAATATGTTATGAAAGCGGAAAATCCCGGCAATGGTGACTGAGTACCCACGTTGGGTAAAACTGAAACAGCAGGTTAGTGTATCTTGGTTAAATCTTATAAACTTGATAGCATGATTGTGTGTATGACATCATATAGCCTGTTTATTACACTATGTTGCATATACATGGGATATTGGGATGTTATGATATGAAGGGGAAGTGCTTATGGGTGACAATGTCACACCTAATGATGGTACATTATTGTATCGGTGTTTTGGTCACATGGTGATCGGTGGCTAAGCCACGTTATATTATCTTTGGTCACATAGTGATCGGTGGCTAAGCCACGTTATATTAACTTTGAGCAGTATATCTGTCAGCATGACTGCCAAAGTGGAGTGTAGAGGATGGAGGGTTAATTGTAGAAATCCCCAGGTGTGTTGAGGTTGGACGTACGAAGTGGAGTGTAGAGGTTGGAAAACTAGGTTGGGTTGGGTTTGCATATGGATCATTTGGTTATGCTGTGTTAATTGGGCTTCGGCCAATGGTGTTCTGGGGCTAAGGCCCATCTGTGGAGTATGTGGACTAATTGCACACTGAGTCCTGTGACTCACTCCTTTGTTTAAACAATTGCAGGTAATCCGTAGCTAAATGGACTGGGTTGGAGGGAACTCGAGGTGGCCAGGCATGGATTTTACTAGTAAACTTTATTATATCTGATGTTTGTTTTTTTTTTTTTTGAAATTTTTCTTGATTTGTAATAAGGCCACTACAAAATTTGGAATTTTCTTTCGGGATTTAAATTTTGAACATATTAATTACAGATTGCTCAATGGGACGTTTTAAAAATTAAATTACAAACTAGAGTTTTCTTATAGCCTGTCAAACAACGTTTCCTATTATAATAGGCATATTTTTAAAACCTGATAATCAAACAATTGGTAAATATTTTCAAATGTCGCCTAATCGCAAGGCACAACCTATCAAAATTTCAAAGTTAACTAAACTTCGGGTTTTCAACTGAACCATGAAGTTCGAGATTTTAAAATGACTTAGAATTTTTCTGAAACCAGTCAAACTTTCTAGACTTCTTCCTAGTAACATGCCAGAACCAGTCGTAGTGTTTGGGCCGGGTTTGGGGTGTTACATGGATTGAATTGAATGAATTGCTGAATAAATGGGTTACATTTAAATATGTGTAGATCAAGAACTGAAGAAAATGAACTTCGATTGTGGAAAGTCAAAAGTTGTTGAATAGTCGAGTCCGTACGTTAATCGAATCCGAGGTAAGTCGATATACAAATAAATGTATTTGATTTGAGTTATTTAAGCATCTATGAAACTTGGATTGCTATGCATAATGCTCGAGGTAAAATGTATTTGAAATTCGAGAATGTATATATCGACAAGTTATCAATGTCCGAGAAGTCCAGTCTAAACCTAGGAATAGATAGGATTGCATATGTCATGACATAAGTGTCCGATATGTGATATCATGTAAGACCCTTTCTGGGACGTTGGCATTGATTTGGGATTTTGTGTAAGACCACGTCTAGGACGTTGGCGTCGATATGAGACTTACGTGTAAGACCATATCTGGGACATTGGCATCATATTGATTCGTGTAAGACCCTATCTGAAACAGTGGCATCGATATCTTATTTCGTGTAAGACCACATCTGGAACGTTGGAATTGTACTACTATTTTGAGCACTCTGAGTATCCTATTTAGTTCATAACGGTTCAACGAGCAAATTCGAGAAATGAATGACTATGTGAGTTGTACATCCGTTTCAGGTACTTTGATATGTATGATTTGTATAAGCATGAAAGGTGAGTAAGTATGTGCATTGATGCACAGGAACATTTGAGAAATATGTATGTTTGGGATATGAGCAAATGAGATGTTTGAGATATGATGAATTGGTAAGGAATGGCTAACCAAGTAAGCCAAAGAGATATCCATGTGTTTTGAAATGAAGATATGTAAATGAATCTAAATTGTTATGTTTATGAATGATTTTGTTATAAGTTTATTTGTATATGGCTTACTAAGCTTTTGAAAGCTTACTTTGTATGTGTTTATTCTGTTTTATAGATCGTCAAGGCTACTGAAAGCTTGGGACCGTCTAGGATCATCACCACACTATCAAACTCAACTTTGGTACTTTTGAATGTGTATATACCTAAATATGGCATGTATAGGCTAGTTGTTTTGGAACATGTTTAAGATGTGTAAATAGCAATGTGATGTGACTAGATAAATGTTGGTAATATGCATGAGTGATTATGGTATATGAAGTATGTATTGGTAAGGCTTGATGACAATGAAATGGTCTTAAGAATGCTAAGTTTATTGATAGATTGATGCCATAGTGATTTAGTGAAATTGTGGATGAATCACGCTTGGTTTTAAATGTGATTTAGTTGTACTATTTGGCATACAAGTTGGCATGTCTAGAAATGTAATTGAATGGGATGATAAGTTAAAAATTTGACATGATTTTGGCTGCCAAATGTGTATGGGATGTTGCTTGTTTGAACTTGTAGGGATGACCCTAGTATAGGTGGCATTTTGGCCTTGAAAATGGCATATAAATGCCCACACAGTTGAGCACACAGGCGCGTGGCTTGACCGTGTCCCTCGTGGTTGAAATTCAAGGCAAGTTAGGTTCGACCACGAACAAGACACATGGGCGTGTGACTGGCCGTGTGGTGCAAGTCAGTAGTGACCACGGGTGAAGCACATAGGCGTGTCCACGGCCATGTGGACAAGTCAGTATGTATGCCCTGTTTTGACACAGCTTAGACACACGGGCGTGTCTGAGGCCGTGGGAGGCACATTGCCTGCCCACACGGGCGTGTGACTTCTGTAACTTAGAAAAATTTTTGAATTTCTGAAAATTTCTGTATGTGTTCGGTTTAGTCCCGGGCTTATTCTAGAACATGCTTAAGGTCTCGTTGACCTATTTAAGGGACACTTTGATTGCATTGGATGAATTATATTATGAAATGTCTGTAAAAGATTTCGTTTGTCATGCAATGCCTCTTAACCCTGATCCGATGACGGATACGGGTTAGGGGTGTTACATAGTGGAATTTTAATGAATTAATAAAAAGGGGCAAAATGGTAAAAAGCCTATTAATGTGTACTAATTTAAAAGAAAAGAAATGTAAGCCATATTCATCTTCCTTCCACGGAATATTGAAAGAAAAATAAGGTTTTAAGCTTTCTTAAATTCGGCACATTCATAGCTCAATCGGGTATGGGTTTTTTTTATCAGTTTTTGATCATTTTTACGTTTTTTGCGATCATTACTTAGCGTACTATCAAACCCATGCTTTAATTTTAGAATTTGATGATGATTTTGAGATATTCCATTGATGAATATGTGAAATTTGTGTTGATAGTTGGTGGAATATGAAAGTTTAATGTTTGATTAACATGTTTTATCATTGGATTTTTGGTGAATTTGAGTAACTTGGAATAAATTGTGAAAATAATGTTTTGAGGGGCTAAAATATGAAATAAATGAAATATATGGGCTTGTATGAGCTAGGGAAAAATTTGGCTAAGCATGTGTAAATGAAAATTATGTGAATTTGATGATTTTATGAAATAGGGACTAAAGTGTCAAAATGTGAAAATGTGAGGGCTATTTTGTAAAATGCCCTAAATATATGTGTGTTTGGACTAAATTGAATAAATTTGTGATTGAATAAGCTAAATTTGAATATGTATAGATCAAGAAAAGAGGGATTTGGATCGAGATCGAGGCAAAGATAAAATGCTCGATTAGTTGACTCGTTTTGTTACTTCGACGTCCGAGGTAAGTTCGTGTATAATACGAATCATTTAATTCATATTCATGTGTTATATAATGAATGAATTCATGTAGATGATGAATGGATAATGCTATATATGTGGAAATGAGGAATGTGGCACTAAGTGTGCGTAATTAGAATTGAGACAGAGGTAAATAGCACTGTGTGTGTGAACTAAAGGAAGCCCCGGCTATATTGATTGGCACTGTGTGTGTGATACCGAGTTAAATTTGGTTTATAGTAAAGGCACTAAGTGTGCGCTTATATTTAAGCTTTGGCTATGAAATTGGCACTAATTGTGCGATTAAATTGAATGAACAATGAAGAGTGATCAAAGTGTAGTATCGAACATAAAATGGCGAGAATGATCGTTTACTAAATGTTGAAAAATGTACATATAGAACTTATGTGGTCGATTATTTTGGAAGTAGGTGAATGGATGGTTAAGTGAGTATTGTCGATGGATGAAATTGTCCAATCTTATGAAATAATCTATGTGATGATTTAATTCGTATATTGATTTTGAATTATTGAGATAAATGTATTATATTATGAACTTACTAAGCTTTAATGCTTATTGTGTGAAGTTTTCTCTGTTCTACAGTGTCTTTAAAGCTAGCTTGGATCTGGGGATCGTCAGCGACTCAATCACACTATCGACTATCTATTTTGGTATTTTTGGAAAGATGTATATATTTGAATATGGCATGTATAGGCTAGTTGATTTAGTGTGTTTTGAAGTATATAAGCTTTGCCATGTGATATGGCTTGGAAGTTGAATGATGTTGGTTCATATGTGTAGGTTATGTGAATGATATATTATGGTATAAGTAGTGAAAATGGATATGTATACTTCATGCTTAAATTGGTTGATGAGAAATGTGGTTTAAATGTGAAATTGTAAAATGAATTGCATGATGTTTGACTTGTATGATTTGGGATGTGAAATTGGTAATTTTTTTAAATGGACTTATATGAGTTGAAAATTGAGTGTGGAAATAGATGCTGTGGATGATGATTAATTGGTGCATATATTGGTATGTTTTGGTTGCCATTTGAGGTATAAATGCATATGGTTTGATGCTTGTAGGTGATCCTAAGTGTGGGTGGCAAGTTTGGCATTGCAAATGCCTATAATTGCCTACACGGTTGAGCACACGGGCTTGTGACTGGCCATGTGGTGCAAGTCAGTGTTGACCACGGGTGAGGCACATGGGCATGTCTGAGGCCGTGTGGACAAGTCAGTATGTATGCCCTGTTTTGCCATGGCTTGGGTACACGGGCGTGTGACCTCTGTAGCTTTGATAAATGTTTAAATTTTAGAAATTTTTTTATGTGATCGACTTAGTCCTGACCCTTTTCAAACACGTATTTAAGGTCTCATAGACCTATTTAAGGGACTATATGAATGTGATTTGCTATATTTTTTTTGTTAAATGAATTGAAATGTTTTGATAAGAGTGATAATACCTATTAACCCTATTCTGGCGACGGTTACAGGTTAGGGGTGTTATAGATTAAGACTATTTTAAAGAAAACTCCATATGAACTTTTCAAAAATAAAAGCCTAACATTAGTTATTTTCATACTTTTGGGTGCAAGTGTTTTATTTTAAATAATGGAAAAGATAATCTTGGTAAATTTGATACAAAAAGTGATGAAGGAAGTTTTCTTGGTTATTCTTTAAACTTTAAAGCTTTTCGAGTATTTAAAAAAAGGAACTTTAGTAGTAGAAGATTCTATACATGTTGTTTTTGATGACTCTAACCTTCCTCCTAGAAATGATTCTTGTATTGATGATGATGATGATAATGATGCAAAAATCTTTCACAATAATGGTAAACTTGATCAATCATCAAGTGAGAAGATATGAGAACAAACTCAAGATGCTCTAAAAGAGATTACAATTAAAGAGAGGGAAGTTATTTATCCAAAAATTTCAACTATGTAAAGGATGGTAACATTCTGGGAGATCCATCTAAAGGGGTAACCACTAGATCTTCTCTTAGAAAGACATGTAATTATGTTGTATTTATTTCATGCATTAAGCCTAAAAACATTAAAGAAGCATTAAATGATTAATACTGGATATTAGCTATGCAAGAAGAGTTAATGAATTTTAGAGAATTAAAGTTTGGAACCCAATTGAAAGTCCTAGTGAAAAATCTACTGTAGGTACTAAGTGGGTTTTTAGGAACAAGCTAGATGAGAGTGGAAAAATAGTGAGGAACAAGGCTAGGCTTGTTACTCAAGGTTACACTCAAGAGGAAGGAATAGACTATGAAGAAACATATGCTCCTGTAGCTAGAATGGAAGCCATTAGGATGCTTTTAGCCTTTGCATGCTTTAGTGATTTTAATTTATATCAAATGGATGTAAAAAGTGCTTTTCTAAATGGTTTTATAAATGAAGAAGTGTATGTTGAACAACCACTCAATTTTGAAGATCCAAAATTTCCAAACCATGTTTCCAAACTTTCAAAAGCTTTATATGGTTTGAAACAAGCTCCTAGAGCTTAGTATGAAAGATTATCAAATTTTCTTGTTGAAAAAGGTTTTTCTAAGAGGAAGGTTGACACAACACATTTTATTAAAAGAAAAGACAAGGATTTATTAGTAGTTCAAATATATGTTGATGATATTATTTTTGGTTCTACTAATGATCTTCTTTTTCAAGAATTCTTTAAGCTAATGCAAGGTGAATTTGAAATGAGCATGATAGGAGAACTAAACTTATTTTTGGGACTCCAAATAAAGCAAAGAAAAGATGACATCTTCATCAATCAAGTTAAGTACAGAAGGGAAATGATCAAGAATTTTGGGATGGAAAATATCAAACCACAAGCTATACCAATGAGCCCTTCTACAAAGCTTGACAAAGATGAGGAAGGTAAATTTGTAGTTTTAAAGTTATATAGGTCAATAATTGGTTCTTTGTTTTCTCTTACCGCAAGTAGACCCGACATTATGTTTAGTGTATGCTTGTAAGCTAGATATCAATCATGTCCTAAGGAACCACATCTACAAGCCCATAAGAGAATCTTTAAATACCTTAAAGACACTCTTAACTTAGGTGTTTGGTATCCTAGATACTCATCTTTTAGCTTGCATGCTTTTTCGGATGCGGATTTTAGAGGTTGCAAACTAGATTGAAAGTGCAACTCTGGTACTTGTCAATTCCTAGGCAACATGCTCATATCATGGTTTTCAAAGAAATAAATAGTGTTGCATTGTCCACCACCAAAGTGGAATACATTTCTGTCCATTCATATCAAGTGTAACAATACAAGTGTTATTTGTCTCACTAAAACTAGGACTGTAACACCCCTAACTTGTAACCATCGCTGGTTTAGGGTTAAGAGGCAATACTGGATATTCGAAAACTTTTACAGACATTTCATGACATACTCTGACAAATCACATCAAAGAGTCCCTTAAATAGGTCTACGAGACCTCAAGCATACTTTAGAAAAGGGCCGGAACTAAATCGAACACATATGGAAATTCTCAGAAATTTTTTAAAATTTCTAAATTATAGAGGTCACATGCCCTTTATAACATCCAGAGATGAAGCTTTCTCATGAGCTCGGATGGCATATGCTCTGGCAGGCACTCTAGCTTCAGATCCCGTAACAGTGTCTTTCATAATTCTCTGACTACCACTGACATTTCTTGCATTTTGGGAAGGTCTACCTCTCACTGAAACATTATCAAACCTCGAATTCTAAACAATCTCTTGCTTAACAGACTTTGGGCAATCACGGATGAAATGATCTAGCGATCCACATCTGAAACAAGATTGATCATTCAATCTACAACTACCTGGATGTCTTTTACCACAGTGCTTACATTTAGGTCGTTCGAATCAGACATTTTCCACACTAGCTATTGATGTAGCTAGAGCTTTAGAATTCGACTGTGATCTAGCTTGATCTCTCGTATTCGAATGTCCCACATTAGTTCTAGAACGGCTATTCTCATCTCTAAATCTTTTTGAAGTACACTGAAATGATTTTTTTGAAAATCTCTTTCTCACATCTCTGACTTCGGACTCAGCTTTTATTTTATCATTCCCGAGTGCCTCAGCTTTACACGCTCGGTCAACAAGCACAGCGAACTCTTTTATTTCCAAAATCCCAACAAGCAAACAAATATCTTCATTAAGGCCATCTTCAAATCTTTTGTACATTATTACCTCAGATGATACACATTCTCAAGCATACTAACTTAATCTTACGAACTTTCTCTCATACTTAGTGACAGACATACGACACTGCTTCAACTCCAGAAATTCTTTTCATTTCTGATTAATAAATCTCTAACTAATGTATTTCTTTTAGAACTCAGACTGGAAGAAATCCCAAGTAACCCGTTCCTTTGGAACAACAGAAATCAAAGTCTTCCACCATTGATAAGCTGCATCTCGTGGTAGAGGAACGACACATTTCACACATTCATCAGGAGTTAATATCATCTCATCAAATACTTCGGTAGTGTTCTCAAACCAAAACTCAGCTTTCTTGGCATCATCATCACTAGTGGCCCTGAACTCTTCAGCCCCATATTTATGGATTTTGTCGATCGGAGGTTTATTCAACAGATTCCAACTCATAACCGAAGGTATAGCAGAAGTCTGAGGAGGATTAGGCGGGGGCGAAGGTTGTGAAACAGCCGGATTAGTTCTAACATACTGAGTGAACCACTCATTCATCATTTGGAAAAAGGCTTGTTTAGCCTCTCCCTCTTGACCACTAGTAGCCGGTCTCGAATCAGATGGCGCTGTCCCTTGAGCGGGAGCAGGCGTAGCACTTTCAACATCGTCAGCTACGGCTCTTTCGGAATCCATTACTATACGGAAACACATTTTACACGTCAGGATTCATCACACTATCACATTTCATATATATGGCATGTATAGCTAGACTCTCACACGCTACGTTAGTCCGAGAATCGACTAAACGGTAGCTCTCATACCAATCAAATGTAACACCCCTAACCCTAACCATCACCGGTTTAGGGTTAAGAGGCATTACTGAACATTCAGAAACTTTTACAGACATTTCATAACATACTCCGACAAATCACATCAAAGAGTCGCTTAAATAGGTCTACGAGACCTCAAGCATACTTTAGAAAAGGGCCAGGACTAAACCGAACACACATGGAAATTCTGGGAAATTAAAAAAATTGTCTAAGTTATAAAGGTCACACGCTCGTGCGGGCAGGCCGTGTGCCTCCCACGGCCTCAGACACGCCCGTGTGTCTAAGCCGTGTCAAAATAGGGCAAACATACTGACTTGTCCACACGGCCTGAGACACGCCTGTATGCCTCACCCGTGGTCGACACTGACTTGCACCACACGGCCAGTCACAAGCCCGTGTATCCAACCCATGGTTGCTACTAACTTGATCCACTCGGCCAGTCATATGCTCACGTGTCTTGCCCGTGGTCGATTCTGACTTGTTTTAAATTGTAACCTCAAAGGACACGATTGAGCCACACGCTCGTGTGCTTAACCGTGTGGGCAATTTAGGCCATTTTCAAAGCCAAAATGCCACCCACACTTGGGTCATCCCTACAAACACATACAAGCATCATCCTATACACAAATGGTAACCAAAACACATAAAATTGTGCATCATTTCTACTCAATTATGAGCCTAAAAACCATACCAACTTAATAGCAATTTAACTTAATATAACCACAAGCACTTCAAAGCATAATCCATCTCAAATTTACCATCAATAATATGCTAGCTATATATCAATAAGCTTACTATTCATATGACAATTTCATTTGCTATCAAGCTTTACCAAAACTAGCATCATAGGACATAACTAGTCATTCATAACGCAACCATATATCTAGCCATATCACATGGCCATGTACATATATCAAACATAGCCCAGAATAACTAGCCTATACATGCCATATTTAGCTATATACACATTCAAAAGTACCAAAGTAGAGTTTAATAGTGTGGTGCTGATCCTTGATGATTCCCCAGCTTTTCGTAGCTCTGACGATCTCTAAAACAGAGTAAACACACACAAAGTAAGCTTTCAAAAACTTAGTAAGCCACATACAAATAAACTTAACATTAAAGGCTCATAATCACATTGATACAATGTCATTAATATTTCTTATTTGGAAATTCATATCATTTTCTTTAGCTCATTGGCTTAGCCATTTCTCACCCACATATCATTTCTCAAATATCACTTTTACTTATTACATATCCATACATATATCACATTTTATTCATTGCATCTAGGTACATATACTCACCTTTCATGCTTATACAAAGCATACTCATAAGACGTACCTGAAACGAATATACAACTCACATAGTCATTCATTTCTCGGACTTGCCCGTTGAACCGTTCGGAATCAAATAGGAAGCTCGAAATACTCAGAATGGTCTTACAATGCCAACGTCCCAGACGTAGTCTTACATGTGACTAGATATCGATGCCACTGTCCCAGACAGGGTTTTACATAAATCAATACGATGCCAATGTCCCAGACATGGTCTTACACGTAAATTTCAGATAGATGCCAACGTTCCGGACGTGGTCTTACACAACATCTCAATCAGACACCTATGTCATGACATACGCAATCTTACCTATTCCTAGGTTCGTATGGGACTTTTTCGGATATTGACACCATGTCGATACTATCTCAGATTTCTTGTACTCATCATCTCTTACACATTCATCGTTATGAATTTTCATATGAACATACATATATCAATGTAATACATTTATCTGCATATAAACTTACCTCAGATTCAGATACACGGAAATGAACTCGGCTACTCAATCACTTTCTACTTTCCTTGACCTAAATTTGTTATCTTCGGTTCTTGATCTATACATATTCAAATTTAACTCATTTTTTCACTAATTCATTCAATTCAATCCAAAAACACATATTTATGGCAATTTACAAATTAGCCTCCATATTTTCACATTTTGACATTTTAGTCCCTATTTCACAAAAATCACAAAATACGCAAAATCTCAATACACCCATTCTTAGCCGAATTCTCAATAGGTCCCTAGCAACCCATATTTTTCATTTATTTCACAATTTAGCCCCTCAAAATATTATTTTCTCATTAAGTCCAAATTACTCAAATTTACTAAAAATCCAAAGACAAAACATGTTAATCTAACACATATCTTTCATAATCCATCTTCAAACATAACAAAACTCATGTCTTCATCAATGGCATATTTCAAAATCATCATCAGTTCATAAAATTAAAGCATGGATTTTGAAGAACACAAAGCAACGATTATAGAAATGTAGAAATTATCAAGAACCGAAGCAAAACATACCTTGAATCAAGCTCAAAAATGGCCGAATGCCCTAGCATAGTTTTCTTTCTTCTTTTTCTTTGATAATTCGGCACAACAATATGATAAATGGTCATTTCTAATAATTTGTTTTATTATATTATGATTTAATTCATCATTTACCAAATTGCCCCTAATGAAATTTATTAAAATCTTTAAATTAAAAGCCTATTACCGTCCATGCTAATGAAAAATGGCCTAATTTCATTTTAGGGCCTTCATATTAAAAGAACATGGCATTTAAACACTTTAATAATTATCAAGGCACTTTTGCATTTTACGCGATTTAGCCATTTTCTCAAATTAAGCACACAAATGACAAAATTAATTTGCAGAATTTCACACATACCAATTCACATGCTGTAGACTCGAAAAATAATATTAAAATATTTTTTGACTCGAATTTGTGGTCCCGAAACCACTATTTTGACTAGGGTCGAAACCAGACTGTTACAAGGACCAAACATATTGAAATTAGGCATCATTTTATTATAGCTCATGTAACACCCCTTACCCATATTCAACGCCGGAATAGGGCTCGAGGCATTATAGGACTTATATCACAAGTAAACATACAATTTCGTGTCATAAATTTGCGTCCAAATTAAAACCATTCATACTCAATCATAAAGTCTCTAATATGAGCCTACAAGCCCCAAAACATGCTTTGGAAGTGGTTCGGGACTAAACTGAGAACTCGAGAAACTTTTACAAAACTTTGAAAATTTTTGCTAGAAGAAGGTCTCACATGCTCGTGTGGTCCAAAAGACACGTCCGTTTGACGCTGGGGACACGCCTGTGCTTCAAACCGTGTTCAAATTAGGGTGCTCTCTGACTTGTGCCACACGACTGTGCCACACGGCTGTGCCACACGCCTCTAAAATCCATCACACAGCCTGTCAACATATCCTCTAACACTTGGATTACCCGTTCAGACTGCCCGTCCGACTGTGGATGAAAATCAGTAGTAAAATCCAATTTAGTGCCTAAAGCTTGATGTAGTGCCTTCCAAAACCGAGACGTAAACCTTGGATCTCTATCAGAGATAATTGATACCGGAACTCCATGCAACCTCACAATTTCAGCCACATATAACTTTGCCAACTTCTGCAAAGAATAATCAACTCGCACCGACAAGAAATGCACGGACTTTGTCAACCGATCCACTATTACCCATACCGAGTCCTTCTTAGTAGGCATAAGGGGAAGCCCACCAACGAAGTCTATCGTGATTCTCTCCCACTTCCACTGCGGGATCTTGATTGGCTGAAGTAACCCTGATAGAACCTGATGTTCAGCCTTAACTTGCTGACACGTCAAACACTTGCCAACAAATTCTGTGACTTTCCTCTTCAGACCAGGCCACCAAAACTGTTCCCTTAATTCTCTGTACAACTTCGTACCTTCGGGATGCATAGCATAAGGGCTACTATGCGATTCCCGAAGAATCTTCTGCCTTAACTCCTCATTCTTAGGCATACAAACCTTGCGTTGAAACACAACACTCCCTTACTGGACATACTGTAATCCTCTAAACCACCATTCTGAACTTGTTGCATCTTAGCACTTAAATCCTCATCTGCCAACTGACTCTCTTTTACCTCATCCAACCACATCGGCTTGACTTGCAACTCTGCCAGCAAACTTCCATCGTCATACAAACTCAGATGCGTAAACATCACCCTCAAATCTGACACCACCTTTCGACTTAGAGCATCTGCGACTACATTCGCCTTGCCCGGATGATACTCTATGGAACAATCATAGTCCTTCAATAATTCCACCCACCTTCACTACCTCAAGTTTAACTCCTTCTGAGTCAACAGATACTTAAGACTCTTGTGGTCTGTGTAGATCACCGACTTTTCTCCATAAAGATAATGCCTCCATACCTTAAGAGCAAAGACCACTGTCGCTAATTCCAAGTCGTGAGCCAGATAGTTAACTTCATGCGGCCTTAACTGTCGCGACGCATAAGCAACCACTTTTCCGTCCTGCATCAATACACATCCTAAACCGGTGTGAGAAGCGTCACAATACACCACGAAGTCCTTCCCTACCTCCGGCTGAATCAAAACTGGAGCTTCAGTCAAGACCCTCTTAAGCTTTTCAAAGCTCTCCTGTTGTTTATCCGTCCATACGAAAGGTACTTCCTTCCTTAGTAACTTTGTCAAAGGCACGGCTATCGATGAGAATCCTTCCACAAACCTTCTGTAGTAGCCTGCCAATCCCAAGAAACTTCAAATTTCAGCCACAGACTTAGTGGGTTTCCAATCCAACACTGCCTCATTCTTTCGAGGATCCACCCTTATTCCTTCTGCGGATACCACATGCCCTAAGAATGCAACCTCCTTAAGCCAGAATTCACACTTGCTGAATTTGGCATAAAGCTTCTTCTCCCTCAGTACTTGCAACACAACTCGAAGATGCTCATCATACTCCTCTTCAGACTTGGAATACACTAGGATGTCGTCGATGAACACAACGACGAACCTATCCAAGTAGGGTTGAATGACCCGGTCCATCATACCCATGAACGCGGTTGGGGCGTTCGTCACCCCAAACGGCATTACTAAGAACTCATAATGGCCGTACCTTGTCCTAAAGGCTGTCTTATGGATATCCGCCTCCTTCACCTTCAACTGATGATATCCTGACCTTAAACCGAACTTTGAGAATACTGCCGCCCCCTTAAGCTGATCGAACAAGTCATCTATCCTCGGCAAAGGATACTTGTTCTTGATGGTCAGCTTATTCAACTAACGATAGTCTATGCACATTCGCATAGTTCCATCCTTCTTCTTCAGAAACAGGACCGGTGCTCCCCACGGAGACAGACTGGGTCGGATAAACCCACGATCCATCAACTCTTGGATTTGAGCCTTGAGCTCAACCAACTGCTTTGGTGCCATTCTATACAGGGCAATTGATACAGGAGCTGTTCCCGGTAGCAGGTTAATTCCAAATTCTACCTCCCTATCCGGGGGTATTCCGGGTGATTCCTCTGGAAACACATCTTCAAAGTCCCTTACTGTCCTTACTCCACTAACTCCCCCTTCCTTAGCATCCAACGCACTAATGAAAGTCAAGAAAGTCGTGCACCCTTTTCGAACCATCTTCTCAGCCTTAAGTGCTGAAACTACATTAGACAAGTAGTTTCTTCTTTCTCCGATCATAACTATCACTTCATCCTCCGAGGTCCTTAATTCCATTCGTTTAGCTGCACAATCCAACACAGCCTAATGTTCCACTAGCCGATCCATGCCAAGTATAAGATCAAACTCTCTGAAGGGAAGTTCCATCAAGTCGGTAGAAAATACTACGCCTTGAATTTCTAAGGGTACATTCCGAAAGATCTTATTCACCACTACAGTTTGACCTAGTGGGCTTACTACAGTCATCTCCCTAGCAGAAAGTTCAGAGGCTATGCCTAGTGTTTCCACTATACTGCATGCAACATAGGAATGGGTCGAGCCCACATCAATCAGAACAACATAAGGTTTACCGAATACAAGGAACGTACCGGTTATGACGTCCGGCGCGTGTCCATCCTCCCTCCGATGAACCGCGTACACTAAACCCGGCTGCCTTGCCTCAGTATTAGCAACACCTCTGCCTGGTGTTCCACGTCCTCTGCCAGTACCATTACTTCGGCCATTCGGACCATAACCTCGCTGAGGCTACTGTCTACCTCTACCAGCCTGATTAACACTCTGAGCTGCTGGTCGATTCCCATCCGGTTTCATAGGACAGTCCTTAATCATATGATCCTTGGACCCATACTTAAAGTATCCCCCGGTCTTTTTCCAACACTCACCTAAGTGCTTCTTCCCACACTGATCGCAAATGCGATCATCGCCTCCCAGAGCGACTTTGCGACCTCGTGGCCCATCAACTCTAGGCCTCTTATGAACATTCCCAGATGATCTTGACGGCCCAAAAGCTCTCTTTGGCCTATTCTGATCCGATTTTTGCCTTATAGAGTCCTTAATTCCCTCGGCTACCTTAGCCTTTTCTACCAACGCAGAAAACTCCCGCTCCTGATGTGGGGCTATTAACAACCTCAGATCATCCCTTAGTCTGTCCTCAAACCGGACACATCGCTCATGCTCTGTAGCCACCACTCCTCGAGCATACCGGCTCAACCTTAAAAATTCAGCTTCGTACTCCGCTACGGACTTGTTCCCTTGAACCAGCCCCAAAAATGCTTTCCTCTGCGCGTCAGTGTAACGCGTGCCAACAAACTTCTTCTGGTACGCCGCCTTAACATACTCCCAGGTCAGATCCTCAGCTGTGGCACCGTCCCTAACTGTGAGCCACCATTGATATGCTTCATCATGTAGCAGCGCCACCAACCCTTTCAACTTTTCCTCGTGATCGGATCGAGCTCATCCATGATCCGCTTTCGATCGCTTCCAACGATGACTTCACCATCTTGGGTGCTACACCAGATACTCCACAAAACACCTCAGCTCCGTTAGCTCGGAGTCGATCGGGTACCGATTCCCGAGCTCCCATATTTCCTCCAGCACCAGCCACCATATTCAGAACTCGCAGCACAGCCTGCGATACAGCATCGTCTCCCATCTGATCTTGCTATTCAGTACCAACAGCTGGTGGTGGTGGTGGTACTTCATTCTCAGATCCTTGACCCGACCTAACAGGCTCCGGCACAGTCGTTCGGCCTCGACCGCGTCCACGCACATTACGACCATGTCCCCTAGAGCTCATGTCTACATTCGCGTTTAATGTGATTAAGAAATTTTTAAGCATTAGTATCTGTTCCACTGATTATTCGCGAAGAAATTTTTATGAAAGAAGTTTATGAGTAGTTCTTTCGATCAATCAAAGTTTCAAGTTCTCTATCCTAATTCAGAGAAACACATTCATCCAAACATTCATTCAGTAATACCTAGCACACACATTCATTACCCTAACATCTTTTGAGAATTTGTTTCCCAAATCGGTGTGGTTGCAAAAATTTTGGAAATCGGGGGTCATTTTGGTAATTTTGTAAAATAGGTGTAATTTCATAATTTTTTTTTCAAATCAAGGTGTCTTGGTATTTTGCAAAGATAAGATTTTTGGACATTTTTGCAAAATC
Organism: Gossypium bickii; assembly: GCA_025503065.1. NCBI lineage: Eukaryota > Viridiplantae > Streptophyta > Magnoliopsida > Malvales > Malvaceae > Gossypium > Gossypium bickii. The sequence goes on from CP106712.1 coordinate 32,537,225, forward strand.
AGAAAATGTTGTTGAAATCGGGGGTAGCATGGCAATTTTAGAAACCAGGGGCATTTTAGTAATTTTACAAACTAGGGGCATTTAGGTAATTTTATAAATAAGAAATATTTTGGAAAATTTTCAAACTGAGTTTTGCTATAATTTAAAGGGGTAATTTGATGATTTTAAAACTACGGTTTCCATGAAAATACGGCTAGTCCCTTTCGGGTTTTAATTATTGGGTTTAGCCCATGACTAAGTCCTCTTGGTTAGGGTGAACCGAAGCTACGCACCAGGTAGGATTCCAGCGAAGAAGAGGTGAGTCATTAGGACTGCTTAAGTACAAGGCTCTTCCAGATCCAATCCTAGACATGCGCACAAAGGTTGCCACACCCTAACTCGGCGACTTAACCACAGGTTTGTTTAGGCATTAAGTCTTATGTAATTGTTAGGGTAAACTAGTCCTAGGGTTCAAGTACCTATCATACTATTCTACGTTCCATTTCTACCCTTCTACAGTTCATACTATAAATCACACCAATGAATAGGGGTACTTACCTGGTGGACTTCGGGTCGGAGACTTAGGTGCCATGATAGAAAACCTGCTCTTTTCATAAAAGTTTTTCTCAAAACTTGTTTAGGCCTTATTTTAAAAACGTTATGGGCTTTAAACCCCAGGCCGAGAGTTTAAAACTGGGCTCTGATACCAAGCTGAAACACCCTGAACCCGACCCACGAGCCTCGACCGGATCTGGCATGTTCCTTGAATTAAACGGTTCAAAACTTTTTGATTACTTTGGAAAAATAAGGATGGTTTTGAGGTAAAAGTGGGTTAGGTTGGGTCCAATTGAAAACTTTGTTAATTTTGAAATCGGTGATTTATTGAAAACTTTGTTTTTATAATAGAAGACTTGTCGGTTTTGTTTTTTTTTTAAAAAGATCTTTACCCTTAAATTAAGAATCAATTGAATTTAAGTGTCAAAACATTTAAAGATTTATTTTTATAAAAATCATTTTAACCTCGATTTAGCATTCATCATATCGTTATAAAAGAACTAAAATGCATGCATAAAATAGTTAATACTATGGCCTTATTACATCAAATGAAAACCTAAAATAAATTCAAAATTGCTTAAAATATAAAAGTACAAATTAAATAAAGTCCCGAACTGAACATGGCCACCACTAAGCTCCTGCCGACCCGGTCCATCACTGATCATCACCTGAAAAATATTCCCACAACAGAGTGAGTCAACAGACTCAATGTGTAACCACAACACTAGTCCTAACAAATTCAGGCATATCAAATCATACATGTACATATAGCATTTAAATATTATGATGCAAACCCGAACCCAAACCTAGATAGCCATCCGCTAGACATCACCCGTACCAACCTGCACACCATGGGGACTACTAAGTCAACCCTCCATCCACTACACACCATCGAAGGTAGTCGCTGCAGTCAACGTGCTCATCGCCCTTATAAAATTCGTGGCTTAGCCACCAGATAATATTTTGTGTCATGAGACACCACATTCAGATAATTGTGACCGAAGTCACCACATTCAGATATCGTGGTAAAAACCACCAAATTCACTTCCCCTTTCATAATATCCCATATGCCCCATTTCATACATAACCCATGTCGTATTTATTATTCACATTCTTATAGTTTCACATAGGTACCATAACAGATCATATTATAATCCTAGTAGGAGTAGGAAAACATACCTGAGTACTTAGTACCATTGCATGGTACCTTGGCCATATTTTACACATTCTTATAAACACATATATATTAAATGGATGCCATAATTCTATTAAGAGATAGTGTGGGGTACACACCTGGTATTAATGCTTTCCTGAAAACCCGAAAACCCGATCTAACGCTTTAGATCCCTAACTCCTACATTCGGCCAACCTTAAGCACTTAGCAAAAAGCCATTCGGTTACATGGTCATATCCTGAAGGATTTAACGCAACCAAAATCTTACCCTGTTGTCGATTTGATTACTAATCAAATCCCGAAATTCCACGGTATCTCTTCCTTGCAATCGGTCTACACTTAACCACTTAACAGATTAGCTTCTGGCTTTTGAACATGTAAGAAATAGATCTAAGTACTAAAATAGGGCCTTGGCCGATTGTACATAAGTGCTTACCTTGCGATCTAAAAATCCCGAAATAGCTACTTGATTATGAAGGTGTCAAAATACCTATTGGCATAGGTTAGATTTAATTCTAACTTTGAATCACAATACATGGCCTTTGGCCGAATACCACATAACTTACCTTAAATCCCGAATGATTCTCCTTACAGTCGACTATGCTTAGAAATCCTGAATTTCTCCTTCAAAAATTCAGCCAAAGATCTTTAATTGCATTAGAGTTTAGATTTCGGCTTTAAGGAAAAAATAATACGATAACAATAAATCCTTACCCTTAACATTATTGTCGAAGGCACCCTTGCTTGATCTACAGGGTATTCGGCTATGGTTAAAAAGATCTTGCTTTCGGCTTTTGCAACTTGCGACAAAGGAGAAGAATAAAACCTCCTTGGAATTCGACTATGGCTCCTAATGGAGGTAGAATATTCGGCTATCTCAAGTGTGTTTCAGCTTTTGAGAAACTAGTAGAAGAAGAAAAGGTTTATGATGGAAACTCGGCTAGAACACAAGTTATTTCGGCTTGGCAAAAATAAAAGAAAAAAGAGGAGTTTTGCTTGAGAATTCGGCAGAAGTAAAGAGAGAATGAAGAATAGCCACCCTTTTCCCCTTTCTGCCGAAATTAGTCTACCTAGAGACCTTCATTCGGCCAAATCTTCTCTCTCAATCCCTTATTTTTCTCTCCTATTTTATCTCTTATCTTCCCATTTAAAATAATTAAAATCAATCCACATTTATCTATCTATCTAGCCGAATTTTAAAGAGTATTGAACTCATCCTTTAGTGCCTTAATGCCGTCCAATACCTCTTCCCCTTGGCGCAAAATAAAAACTTTATTTAGCTTCCCCTGCGACTCGAACCATGGCCCATCTGCACCTGCTTGTGGCGTCATTTCCAGAGGCCCTAAGTGGCACCTCCAAGCCACTTTTCCAAGCCCGTTTGTGTGTCATATCTTCTCCACTAATTCTCTTAAGGCCACCTTGCTTTAGTTCCTTCTTTTAAACTTTAAATTTTAATAATTTCTAACGCATTCACTACACCCTAGGGTTCACAAAATTCATAAAACACATTATAACACACAAGGCATGCTGTTTCATATTAAGCAAAAATGTACAAGCCCAATTTCAGGATATTACAGCACATCCCAAAATCTTCATTAAATTCTAAAATTAAAGCATGGGTTTAATAGTACACTAAGCAACGATCACAAAAACGTAAAATATTTATGCGATTAAGTCCTTTTTCATAATTTGACACATAGTCGATAAAATTTTCACACAGAATTTTCGCACATACTCAATCACATGTTATAAACACCAAAAATAATATAAAAATATTTTTCTTACCTCGAATTTGTGGTCCCAAAACCACTGTTTCGACTAGGCTCTAAACCGGGTTGTTACACTCATTGCCGATGATAGGGATCGATGCATCAGGCAATATGCTATGCCACTTTCAGAGAGTTAAATCCAGGAATTAAAAGGCCAAATGTTGAGGCAACCCAATTTTAATTGAAACTAATGTTGTTTCAAATGCTCTAAACGGTGAGCCAATTCAGTGGTATGCCCACAGAAGATCCATATCTCAACCTTCGATTGTTTATAAAGCTGAGTGATTCATTCAAGATAGCCGGTGTGACTAAAGACACGTTGAAGTTAAAGTTTTTTCTGTTCTTGTTATGAGATCGAGCATGTAACACCCCAAACTCGGCCCACAAGCCTTGACCGGATCTGGTATATCACTGCGGAAAAACGTTTGAAAGATTTTGACTTATAAGTGAAAACCTGAAATTTTGTTGAGTTTGTAAAAGGGTGACCATTTAAAATCTTAAATAAAGTGTGGAGTTTATAAAAAAAATATCTGGATTAAAACTTTATTATATATATAGATTTAAATAAAATCGTTTGCAAATGATATTTCAATTGTCAATCCATAATAAAACAAAATAATAAACTTAATGAAAAACACTTAAACAAACTTTAAATACTTTTAGGGGCCTTATTACAATAATTGAATAATCAAAGTACTGGAAATATAAATCCTTAATTAATTAAAAATATCCTTCTGCATGAAAATCTGCTTCTGCATGGCCACCTTTGTATCCACTCCAACCCGGTCCAATTTCGCGATCACCTGCGATGTTGGTAAAAAGTTGGGTGAGTCATACAGACTCAGTGTGTAATTAATCCACTGAATTCCACCCACATGTTAACCACATATTAACCCATATATCAGATAACAAATATCATATTCACATATTATCACATTCTGGGCTTGGCCCATATTCATATCACTTATCAGGTAACAGGGTAATTAACCACATAATTTCCACATATCGGGCTTAGCCCATTTCCACACTGATCCACATTCATATACTGGGCTTGGCCCATTTCCACATTATTCCACATATCAACTGGGCTTGGCCCATTTTCACAATAATTCACATATCTATTGAAATTATGCAAAGTGCACCTAACCCAACCTAGGGTCCATCCTCTACACACCCCCGTATCCAGCCACCACACACCAGGGGATTATCAAATCACCCTCTCCTTTTCACTCCAAAAGGCAATCAATGCTGTCCACGTGCAATCAAGCACAATCCCCAACGCGACCTCAGTTAGTTCCAATCCACGATGTAGCCGTAGCTAACACCAAAACCACGATGGGACACATAGTCACTCACCAACCACGATATGGCACATAGCCGATATCAACCACGATGAGGCACATAGCCACTCATCAAGCCACGCGAACTAAATCGCAATTAATCCACAACGTGACCTCAGTCAACGTCAATCCACGATGTAGCTCAAGGCTAACATCAAACCACGTACTCCAAGTACAGCCGTACCTTCTTTCATATCATATCCCAACCCATGCACATGCAACATAAAATAATGATATAATATAATGATGCATGAGCATGTTCTTCAAGCATAGTCATAACACATATTCATATTAATAGTCACATATCATCAGGTTTGGTACTTACTAGATTATCGACATAACCTTTTAAGGGTATCCATCTCATAACTTTTACTGTACTTGTTAATACATAATCAACACACACAGCTATAGCAAAAACCCGGAAAACGGTAGACTAACTACACACCTGATAACTTGAAGTTCTAAGATCTCAATCCCGATGCTATCACTAAGCGAAACTAAAGCTATCTGCCTATAGCTTTCTCCTGCTGCTGGCCCACACCCCGGTGGCCAATCCCGAACCGCCGAGATAGATCTTTTCTTAAACTTCGGGATAAGGACCTTCCGTTTTCCTTCTTGACTGGCACTCGCATCCATTAATGATATCTAATCAAAACCCGATTAAACGATAATGTACTAAATCTTAATCAAATAAACTACAACTTATCAACCTTACCAGAGATAGATCAGAATCCCGAAAACTTCTCTTAACTCCTGTTGATTTGCTCCTAAGAACCATAATCCAAATCAGTCAACACTATTACACTAAATATGGCCTATAGCCGAATAGTACAAACACTTACCTATCTCACCTGAATCCCGAAACTGACACCTGTTCCTTGAGTAATCAAAGTCCCTACCTATATACCATCGTTAGAGTCGGCTATTAATAATAATCCATGCACATGACCCCTTGGCCGAATACCATACTTGCTTACCTTAATCGCTTCAGATCCAAAAACTCCTTTAATACTCCTCTTGTCGGCTATATACAGAAGACACAATGGTAAGGCACTATGAATATTCGGCTATCCATAGAAATCAAGACCACCCTTGATTTCGGCATACCAAAGAGATAGAAGAACGGTTAGGAGAGAACTCTTACTTACTATAGAGAATCGATTGGAGCAACCTTCAACCAATGACAGCTCCGGCTTCTATCACTTGCCACAGAGAAGAGAGAATATGGCCACTGAAGATTCGGCTAAGCCCTTAAAAGGTGATTCAATATTCGGTTATCTCTTAAAAGTAGATGTAGATGGAAGAAAAGAGGTATAAAAGTGACTAAGAGATTTCGGCAATGGCTCTCAATGGAGATGAAACATTCGGCTAAGGTCTTAAATGACAAAGGGTCATTCGGCCATTCAAGCAAAGGTGTAAAATTGGGGTTGAAAGAAAATAAAGATGAAGAAGAGTATGTAGAGGAATTTCGGTACACACTAAAAGGAAGAAAAAGAACCCGAAAAACACCTGTAACCCCTTTAAATAGCTTCGGCCCAATCTCCTCTTCATGGTCGAATTTGCTTACCCAAAAGAGCCCCATACTTGGCCACCACGTCAACTCATTATCATATCCCAATTTAATCTCCTACTTTATCTCTTCAACACCCATTCAAATTAAATTGAATTTAATCTACAATTATCCTACCTATTTAAAATAAATAAATCACATAATTATCCCCTATATCCATCAACTTAAAATAAAATAAATAAAATAAAACTACCTTTATCCTATTCTTTAGCCGAAAATTAAAAGGAGAAAAACTCAATCCTCATCCAATTGAAAGTCCCATGTGCCGTCCACTGCTCCTTCTCCCTAACGTCAGAATGCAAAATAATAACACTTACTGCTGCCAACAAGGTTCGAACATGGGACCTGCAGTAGTCACCACATGCTACCAGCCACTTTGCTGCTAGCTCATTTGTGTCATAAACCCCCAACAATTCTTTTTAAGGCCTTCTTCTCCCTTAGCGCCAACTTGGAAAAATAAAAACACGCCTATGCTGCCCACAAGACTAGAACTTGAGCCCTCCTGAAGCTCCCTTTCCTGCAAACGTCCAAGCCACTTTATCCAGGCGCTTGTTGTGACATGCTTCGCCCAGAATTCCTTTTAAGACCTCCTTAGCCAAGCGCCTTCTTGCCGCACAAAAATAAAATGCTCATTCTTGCTTCCTTCGCAACTCGAACCTAGGCCCTCTACCCATTGCTTGAGGCATCACTTGCCCAAGCCTTAAGTGGCGCCTTGCAGCCACTTTACCAAGGTGATTCTTATGTCCAAAAACTCCTAAAACTTCCCTTAAGGCCTCTTTAGCCCAATTCCCCTTTTTAACACCAAAATAAAAGTCTCCAATGCTTCCCACGTTGCTCGAACCTCCTCCCCCTTGGCACACCCTTTGACGCAACTTCTCCCCTTGCACCCTTGCGCCTTCATGAGACTTTACCACATGGTTCCTTGTGTCATGCTTCACACGGAATTCCTTTTAAAGCCTCATTTACCTAGCTCCCCCTTTTTAACTTAAAAACCAATAATTTTCCAAAGCTTTCTCTTTCATCCTAGAATTCTAAAAACCCTTAATACACTTCCAAACACTGCCAAAACCTACTAACTCATGAATTATGCACGAACGCATAACCCCTAATCTAGGATGTTACAGTTCTACCCTCCTTAAAAATAATTTCGTCCTCGAAATTACTTACTAACGAATAATCGTACATCTTAACTCACTGCACTACGCTTATGCTGAGCACTCTGATCTTAATAGAACTATCATACCATCTAGGCACAATCTCTAAGTTCACGTCCCCTAGAACTCATTTCTAACGTCGTGATTTAATCCGATTAAAGAGTTTTACGCATCAGAATTTTTGTTCCACTTATTAACCGCGAACAATTTTATGAAATAGAGATATTTTGAAGTAGTTCTTTCGATCACACAAAGGTTCAGTTCAAGTTCACTAATCTAGCTCAGAGTATCACACTCACATTCATAAGCAGAGACACATTCATTCACTACACTTTTATGGTCATTTCAGTCCTTTCCCACTCCAGGGGTAATTTCGTCATTCGTCCTATAGGGGTATTTTGGAAATAAATCAGGGTTAACTCAAAAATTCTTTAAAATTCAAAGGCATTTTAAATTTTTCAAAACACATGGATATTTGAAAAAAAAATTTCAAATCAAAAGTGTCGCTGAAATTTTGAAAATCGGAGTTATTTTGGTAATTTGTAAGTCAGGGGTAATTCAGTAATTTTCCAAATCAGGTTATTTCAATATTTCACAAAATAAGGTTTTCTGATATTTTTGTAAAGTAAGAATATTTTAAATAAATGTCGAGGGTAATATGAAAATTTTAGAAACCAAGGGCATTTTAGTAATTTTACAACCAGGGGTATTTTCGTAATTTTGTAAATCGAAAATATTTTGAGAACTGTCTTCAAAATAGTTTGTACAAATCAAAAAGGGTAATTTAGTGATTTAAAAACTAGGGTTTTTATAAAATTGCGTGGCTAGTCCCTTTCGGGTTTTAATCATTGGTTTAGCCGATGACTAAGTCCTCTTGGTTAGGGTGAACGGTTACTACGCACCAGGTAGGATTCGAGTAAAGAGGAGGTGAGTCGCTAGGATTGCTTAAATACCAAGCTCTTACTGAATCCACTTCTAGACATGCGTACAACAGTTACCACACCCTAGCTCGGCGACTTAGTTCACAGGTTTGTTTAATAGTCCTTAAGTCTTATGCATCTGTGTTTGTGTAGACTAGTCCTAGGGTTCAACAGATCCTAGTTCACTAATCTACGTTCCTTTCATATCATAGAATTCATATTCACAATTCACTTCAGTAGTCAAAGGCACTTACCTGGTGGACTTCGGGCCGGAGATACAAAGTGCATGCCGTAATAACTGAAAAATTTCTTAAAAGTCCATATTTTTGAAAAGCCCATTTTTGAAAACTATTTTCGGGCCCAAAACCTCAAAGCTGAGTTTTGAATCGGGCTCTGATACCAAACTATAACACCCCAAACCCGGCCCACAAGCCTTGACCGGATCTGGTATATCACTGCGGAAAAATGTTTGAAAGATTTTGACTTATAAGTGAAAACATGAAATTTTGTTGAGTTTGTAAAATGGTGACCATTTAAAATCTTAAGTAAAGTGTGGAGTTTATAAAAAAATATCCGGATTAAAACTTTATTATATATATAGATTTAAATAAAATCGTTTGCAAATGATATTTCAATTGTCAATCCATAATAAAACAAAATAATAAACTTAATGAAAAACACTTAAACAAACTTTAAATACTTTTAGGGGCCTTATTACAATAATTGAATAATCAAAGTACTGAAAATATAAATACTTAATTAATTAAAAATATCCTTCTGCATGAAAATCTGCTTCTGCATGGCCACATTTGTATCCACTCCAACCCGGTCCAATATCGCGATCACCTGCGATGTTGGTAAAAAGTTGGGTGAGTCATACAGACTCAGTGTGTAATTAATCCACTGAATTCCACCCACATGTTAACCACATATTAACCCATATATCAGATAACAAATATCATATTCACATATTATCACATTCTGGGCTTCGCCCATATTCATATCACTTATCAGGTAACAGGGTAATTAACCACATAATTTCCACATATTGGGCTTAGCCCATTTCCACACTGATCCACATTCATATACTGGGCTTGGCCCATTTCCACATTATTCCACATATCAACTGGGCTTGGCCCATTTTCACAATTCACATATCCATTGAAATTATGCAAAGTGCACCCAACCCAACCAAGGGTCCATCCTCTGCACACCCCCGTATCCAGCCACCACACACCAGGGGACTATCAAATCACCCTCTCCTTTTCACTCCAAAAGGCAATCAATGTCGTCCACGTGCAATCAAGCACAATAATCCACAACGCGACCTCAGTCAGCCCCAATCCACGATGTAGCCGTAGCTAACACCAAAACCACGATGGGACACATAGTCACTCACCAACCACGATATGGCACATAGCCGATATCAACCACGATGAGGCACATAGCCACTCATCAAGCCACGCGAACTAAATCGCAATTAATCCACAACGTGACCTCAGTCAACGTCAATCCACGATGTAGCTCAAGGCTAACATCAAACCACGTACTCAAGTACAAATGCATACCTTCTTTCATATCATATCCCAACCCATGCACATGCAACATAAAATAATGATATAATATAATGATGCATGAGCATGTTCATCAAGCATAGTCATAACACGTATTCATATTAATAGTCACATATCATCAGGTTTGGTACTTACCGGATTATTGACATATCCCTTTAAGGGTATCCATCTCATAACTTTTACTGCACTTGTTAGTACATAATCAACACATACAGTTATAGCAAAAACCTAGAAAATGGTAGACTAACTACACACCTGATAACTTGAAGTTCTAAGCTCTCAATCCCGATGCTATCACTAAGCGAAACTATAGCTATCTGCCTATAGCTTTCTCCTGCTGCTGGCCCACACCCCGGTGGCCAATCCCGAACTGCCGAGACAGATCTTTTCTTAAGCTTCGGGATAGGGACCTTCCCTTTTCCTTCTTGACTGGCACTCGCATCCATTAATGATATCTAATCAAAACCCGATTAAACGATAATGTACTAAATCTTAATCGAATAAACTACAACTTATCAACCTTACCAGAGATGGATCAGAATCACGAAGACTTCTCTTAACTCCTGTCGATTTTCTCCTAAGAACCATAATCCAAATCGGTCAACACTATTACACTAAATATGGCCTATGGCCGAATAGTACAAACACTTACCTAGCTCACCTGAATCCCGAAACTGACACCTGTTCCTTGAGTAATCGAAGTCGCTGTCTATTAACCATCGTTAGAGTCGGCTATTAACAATAATCCATGCACATGACCCCTTGGCCGAATACCATACTTGCTTACCTTAATCGCTTCAGATCCAAACACTCCTCTAATACTCCTCTTGTCGGCTATATACAAAAGACACAATGGTAAGGCACTATGAATATTCGGCTATCCATAGAAATCAAGACCACCCTTGATTTCGGCATACCAAAGAGATAGAAGAACAGTTAGGAGAGAACTCTTACTTACTATAGAGAATCGATTGGAGCAACCTTCAACCAATGACACCTCCGGCTTCTATCACTTGCGACAGAGAAGAGAGAATATGGCCACTGAAGATTCGGCTAAGCCCTTAAAAAGGTGATTCAATATTCGGTTATCTCTTAAAAGTAGATGTAGATGGAAGAAAAGAGGTATAAAAGTGACTAAGAAAATAAAGGTGTAAAATGGTCATTCAGCCATTCAAGCAAAGGTGTAAAATTGGGGTTGAAAGAAAATAAAGATGAAGAAGAGTATGTAGAGGAATTTCAGCACACACTAAAAGGAAGAAAAAGGACCCAAAAAACACCTACAACCCCTTTAAATAGTTTCGGCCCTATCTCCTCTTCATGGCCGAATTTGCTTACCCACAAAAGCCCCATACTTGGCCACCACGTCAACTCATTATCATATCCCAATTTAATCTCCTACTTTATCTCTTCAACACCCATTCAAATTAAATTGAATTTAATCTACAATTATCCTACCTATTTAAAATAAATAAATCACATAATTATCCCCTATATCCACCAACTTAAAATAAAATAAATAAAATAAAACTACCTTTATCCTATTATTTAGTCGAAAATTAAAAGGAGAAAAACTCAATCCTCATCCAATTGAAAGTCCTATGTGCCGTCCACTGCTCCTTTCTCCCTAACGCCAGAATGCAAAATAAAACACTTACTGCTGCCAACAAGGTTCGAACATGGAACCTGCAGTAGTCACCACACGCTACCAGCCACTTCGTTGCTAGCTCCTTTGTGTCATAAACCCCCAACAATTCTTTTTAAGGCCTTCTTCTCCCTTAACGCCAACTTGGAAAAATAAAAACACGCCTATGCTGCCAACAAGACTCGAACTTGAGCCCTCCTAAAGCTCCCTTTCCCGCAAGCGTCCAAGCCACTTTACTCAGGTGCTTGTTGTGACATGCTTCGCCCAGAATTCCTTTTAAGACCTCCTTAGCCAAGCGCCTTCTTGCTGTACAAAAATAAAATGCTCCTTCTTGCTTCCTTCACAACTCGAACCTGGGCCCTCTACCCATTGCTTGACGCGTCACTTGCCCAAGCCTCAAGTGGCGCCTTGCAACCACTTTACCAGGGTGATTCTTATGTCCAAAAACTCCTAAAACTTCCCTTAAGGCCTCTTTAGCCCAATTCCCCTTTTTAACGCCAAAATAAAAGTCTCCAATGCTTCCCACGTTGCTCGAACCTCCTCCCCCTTGGCACTCCCTTTGACGCAACCTTCTCCCCTTACACCCTTGCGCCTTTATGCGACTTTACCACATGGTTCCTTGTGTCATGCTTCACACGAAATTCCTTTTAAAGCCTCATTTACCTAGCTCCCCCTTTTTAACTTAAAAACCAATAATTTTCCAAAGCTTTCTCTTTCATCCTAGAATTCTAAAAACCCTTAATACACTTCTAAACACTGCCAAAACCTACTAACTCATGAATTATGAACGAACGCATAACCCCTAATCTAGGATGTTACAGAGCACGAGCGTGGCTCAATTCATTGCCACCGAGTTCTATATCTACATGGCAAGAATTAGCAAAGAGATTTTTGTTAAGTATTTCCCACCAAGAAAAAACGCTAAGCTGAGGAACGAGATCACAACTTTCCAACAATTGGATGGCGAGTCATTGTATGAGGCTTGGGGGGATTCAAGGAGTTACTTTGTAAGTGTCCTCATCATGGGATTCCTCATTGTATCTAGTTAGAGACATTCTATAATGGTCTCAATGTACATACAAGATTGATGGTAGATGCTTCTGCGAATGGTACAATTTTGTCTAAGTTTTATAATGAGGCTTATGAGATCATTGAGAGGATCACAAGTAATAAATATCAATGGCCAACAAATTAAATAACTTCAGGAAGACGTGTAGCTGGAGTTTATGAAATTGACACCCTCACTTCGTTATCAGCTTAGGTATCGTCTATTTCCTCTATGTTAAAACAGTTTACCGCTAATAGTGCTAAGAATTTTGTAGCTCAGCCACCAAGTCCGTTCGAAATAGTTTCCTATGTGTACTGTGGGGAAGGTCATTCTTTTGAGAATTGTCCATCAAATTTCGAGTCAGTATACTATGTGTGGGAACAATATCAAAATAGGAGTGGACAAGTATCCCAGTCCAACTTCTACAATCCTTCATGGCGTAATCATCCTAATTTTTCTTGGAGCAACCAAGAAAAGGGACCAAACAACAACTTATTGCAGTATAGACCCAACCAATCTCAAGAGTTTAATCAGCAAGCTCCAAAACCACCTCAAGCTGAGGAATCAAACAGTTTGGTGAACTTGTTGAAAGCGTACATGGCAAAGAATGACGCTTTGATCCAAAGCCAAGCAGCAACATTGAAAAATTTGGAAAACCAAATGGGTTAGTTAGCTACAGAGCTTCATAATAGACCGTAAGGAACCTTACCAAGCAATATTGAGAATCAAAAAAATTTGGGTGAAGAACATATCAAGGCAGTGGCATTGTGAAGTGGTAAAATTCTGGAACCCCGATTGATTGATGTCGAAGATAAGCCCGTTAGGAAGAATCAACCAGCTGTTGAAATTCCTACACCAAAATAGTTAAAATCTACAAAGACTAACAAGGAAAATCTTAACTTAGTAAATTTAGATACTTTAACATTTTCTTTGGATGTAGATTTACCTACTCAAAAGATTTATCTGATTCAACCGAAAGTTCTGTCACCTCCATATCTGCAAAGATTGCAGCAATACAAGCAGAAATAGGAGGTGCAATTCAAGAAGTTTTTGGATGTTCTGAAACAGACACACATCAATATTCCGTTAGTGGAGGCTTTAGAACAAATTCCAAATTATGTGCAGCTTATGAAAGATATATTGTCCAAGAAGAAACAACTGAGCGAGTATAACACTATTGCCTTGACAAATGAGTGCAGTGCATTCTTACAGAACAAACTGCCACCGAAATTGAAGGACCCAGGAAGCTTTACTATACCCTGTAACATTGGTGAATCTTACTGTGGTAAAGCTTTGTGTGATTTAGGAGCGAGTATCAACTTGATACCTAAGTCTATTTTCAAAGTGCTAGGGATAGGTGAAGTAAGACCTACAGCTGTGATGCTTCAGCTAGTGAATCGATCTTTAGCATATCCCGAGGGAAAGATCGAGGATGTTTTGGTAAGAGTAGATAAATTTATTTTTCCTACTAATTTCATTGTCTTAGATTTTGAAGTAGATAAGGAAGTGCTGATCATCCTTGGGAGACCTTTCTTAGCCACGGAACGAACATTAATTGATGTCCAGAAAGGTGAACTCACCATGCGAGTTCAAGACGATCAGGTAACCTTTAACATTCTTAAAGCGATGAAATTTCTCAATCTGACAGAAGAGTGTTCAGATTTGGAAGAGATAGAAACCTTGATTTCTTTGGAAAGCAATTTTGAAGAAGATCCATTGGAGAAAGCCTTAGATCTTGACCCTTTGGAGGATGAAGAAGGTGAAGAAAACATGGCTTTGATGGAAGCCAATTCGAGAAATTTTATTCAATCCACATGGTTTGAACCGTTGGAGTTAAAAGTCAGAGAATTTGTGCAACCCAAGTTGTCAATTGAAGAACCACCTAAACTCAAACTAAAGGTACTTCCTTCCCATTTGAGGTACATTTATTTAGGTGATTGTTCCACTTTGCCTATGATTATTTCAGCAGAACTGAAGAAAGATCAAGAGGAGCAACTAATTGCTGTTCTAAAGAAATTTAAGAAAGCAATTGGTTGGACAATAGCTGATATTCGAGGTATAATTCCTTCTTTTTGCATGCATAAAGTTATTTTATAAAAAGGTGAAAGAGCTCGAATTGATGCGAAAAAAAGGCTCAATCCTATTATGAAAGAGGTTGTGAGAAAGAAAGTGATCAAATGGTTAGATGCAAGAATCATCTATCCTATTTCAGATAGTTCATGGGTAAGTCAGTACAGTGTGTGCTGAAGAAAGGTGGAATCACGATTGTTGAAAATAAGCGTAACAAGTTGATTCCAACGAGAACTGTTACTGGTTGGAGAATTTGTATTGATTACAGGAAGTTGAATAAAGCCACTTAGAAGGACCATTTTTTGTTGCCTTTTATGGATCATAGGTTAGATCGACTGGCAGGTAATGAATTCTATTGTATTTTATATGGCTATTCGGGATATAACCAAATAGTTGTAGCTCTAGAGGACCAACATAAAACAACCTTTACTTGTCCATACGGTATGTTTGCTTTTAGGCGAATGCCTTTTGGTTTATGCAATGCACCTGCAACATTTCGACGATGCATGATGGCAATATTCACCGATATGGTTGAAAATTTTGTTGATGTTTTCATGGATGATTTTTCTATTTTCGGTAACATTTATGTTTTTTTTTATTAATTTGGCTAAGGTACTGAAGAGATGCAAAGAGACGAATCATGTCCTTAATTGGGAAAAATGTCATTTTATGGTTAAGGAATGGATTGTCTTAGGGCATAAAATCTCAAAAAGAAGAATTGAAGTTGATAAAGCAAAGGTGGACATAATTGAAAGATTACCAGCCCCAATTAATGTGAAAGGAGTCAGAAGTTTCTTAGGCCATACTAGTTTTTACTGAAAGTTTATCAAAGATTTCTCGAAAATTTCTAAATCGTTGTGTTTGTTGTTAGAGAAAGATACAGTGTTTGATTTCAACAAAGCATGTTTGGAAGCTTTTGAAGATCTAGAAAAAGGTTAATCTTAGCCCCAATAATCATTACAGCTGATTGGAGCTCACCTTTTGAGTTGATGTACGATGCAAGTGATTATGTCGTTGGAGCTGTGATGGGTCAAAGAAGAAACGAAGTTTTTCACCCTATTTAATATGCAAGTAGAACTTTGACGGGAGCCCAACTCAATTATATGGTAATTGAAAAGGAACTCTTTGCTATAGTTTTTGCTTTTGAAAAATTCTGTTCATATCTTATAGATACCAAACTTATAGTATTTTCTAACCATGCGACCATTAAATACTTGATCACGAAGAAAAATGCGAAACTGAGGCTAATTCATTGGATACTTTTACTCAAAGAATTTGAACTTGAGATCCAAGATAGAAAAGGTATCAAAAATGAAATAGCTGATCATCTATTGAGGTTGGAGCAAGATCAGGTAACTCGATCATGTATGCCTATCAACGAGAATTTCCCAGATGAACACTTATTTAAGGTAAGTCGAATTCAAGAAACACATTGGTTTGCTGATTTTGCCAATTATCTTGCATGTGGAATAATTCCTCGAGAAATGACATACCAACAAAGGAAAGAATTCCTTCATGATATTCGATATTATTTTTGGGAGGATCCGTTTTTGTTTAAACAGTGTACAGATAATATAATCTGAAAGTGTATAGCTGAAAGTGAGATTGCTGAGATCTTGTATCATTGCCATTCATATCCAAGTGCGGGACACTTTGGTGATTCACGTACTTCAGCAAAGATTCTGCAAGCAAGTTTCTTTTGGCCTATGCTATTTAAAGATGCTTATGCTTATGTGAAGAACTGTGATAAATGCCAAATGATCGAAAATATATCAAGGAAGAATGAGATGCCCTTAACAAACATTTTGGAGATTTAATTATTTGATGTATCGGGCATTGACTTCTTAGGCCCGTTTCCTTCTTCGTATAGGAACAAATACATATTAGTTGTTGTGGACTATGTATCCAAGTGGGTTGAAGCTGAAGCATACCCTACAAATGATGCTAAGGTAGTCATGCGATTCCTACATAAGCATGTGTTTACATGATTTGGGACACCAAGAGCTGTTATTAGTGATGAAGGTTCTCACTTTGTGAACAAATGGCTTATGTGGTTGCTTGACAAATATGATGTGAAGCACAAGATTGCTACTGCCTATCACCCCCGGTCTAATGGGCATGTTGAAAAAGTGAACCGTGAAATCAAAGGTATCCTTGAAAGGGTAGTACGCCCTAGCAGAAAAGATTGGTCTCGAAGGCTCGATGATGTATTATGGGCCTATCAAACAGCATTTAAGACACCGTTAGGAATGAATCCTTATCAGTTAGTCTTTGGAAAGGCATGTCATTTGCCATTAGAGTTGGAGAATAGAGCTCACTGGGCTTTGAAGCAGTTGAACTTTGATCTTAAACAAGCCAGTGAGAGAAGGATGTTACAACTTGATGAGTTGGAAGAGCTGGGGTTGTTTTCCTATGAGAATGCCAAAATGTGTAAAGAAAGATCAAAGAGATGGCATGATAGTCATATACAACCTCGTGAGTGTAAAGAAGCCAAAATGTGTAAAGAAAGATCAAAGAGATGGCATGATAGTCATATACAACCTCGCGAGTGTAAAGAAGGTCAGAAGGTTTTGTTGTTTAATTCAAGGCTGAAGTTATTTCCTAGAAAGCTTAAATCCCAATAGAAAGGACCCTATACCATCTATCGAGTTTATCCTTATGGAGCTATTCAATTATACGATAATTACAGAGGTACGTGTAAAGTTAATGGTCAACGTCTCAAACACTATTGGGTAGGTGAAGTTGAGCGAGTTGAATCCTCGTTCAAATTAACAGACCCTTGATTTTTCATGAACTCGTTTTGTAAATAAATAAATAATTAGAACTTATTTTCTTAACTTATTACATTTGATTAATTCTGTCTAAGGAGATTGGAACTTAAGCAGGACCGTTGTGACCCGTCCAACCTTTTCTGGGAATTAATTTAATATAATTTGTTAAGAAGAAATTTTCTAATTAAGATTTAAAATTTTTAAGTTTCATTTGTTTTGTTTAAATTTTAAATTTTTATGTTAATAAAGGGGGTCAAATTTGGCCCAAGTACTAATCAATTTTTTTTCTTGAGTAAGTTTGTAAATACAGTCTGAATTTAAGGCCAACAATAGCAAAAAGGAGGGAAAAATCCATACTTTGCCTCCACTCCCATTACTTGCCTCCCAAGTAACCCAAATGTAGCTAAATTTTTGTTACGTGTTGCCCTAATTCTTCCCTATATAAAATTCTCTTCATTTTACTATTTTTCATATCCCTCAAAGTAATTTGCTTAACCCTAAATATCCCTAAATCTCCTTCTTGCGCCGCTAGCCTTAAATCCTGAAAGAAACCCTAGTTTTTTTTTCCCTTTTTGTAGAAATCACCTATTGCCGCCGCAAGAATATTGCCGAAGCACCGACAATGCTATCGCACATCGCTGTTGTCACCGTTGCACACCGTCGCACACTGTCGTTGCTGCCATACTGTCCTTACTGTCGCAAGATTTTCGTCATAGCAAGTCCTTACCCACCTTGCCAATTTCTCTTTTCCCCCTAGTGCAGAAACTTTCCAAATTCTCAAGAAAAGATACCATGTCTCGCAAAATAACTAGATCTTCAAAAACTACCCCTGAAAATTCGATTTTGATCAATGAATAAGTGAAAGAGAGATTTGATTCAATCTTCAAGCATCAACCTATGATGCCAGAAAAAGGTTTAAACTTGAAGAGTCATGATTTGATGGTTGTTCCTATACCAATTAGAAAGAAAATCAATGCTCTCAAGTGGGAAAGATTTTGTGATGCTCGTTCACTTCCCAATGATAAACTAGTTCAAGAATTCTATGCTAGTTTGACTATGCAAGATGCTACTGAGGTCATCGTTCGAAAGAAAAAGGTACCTCTCACTCCTAAGTCCATCAATGATTTGTTTAACTTACCTGATGTTGAAGAGGATGAGTACTACCCTATGATGAACAATATCAATTGGGATTTTCTTTAGCAAGTGCTTGATGTTGTGACAAATTCGGGATCCCAATGGATTATAAGAAAGTTTGGGAGCCATTCTTGCCAAAGGGAATACCTGAAACCAGTAGCAAAGATGTTAACCTTAAGACATGGACGAAAGATACTGACTATGCAAGCGGAGATGGAGCTGAAGAAGACAAGGGGAATGAGTCAGAAAAAAAAGGATTCTGGACTTGTTATTTATTTAATTATTTTTAGGTCTTTAGGAATTTATTTCTTTCCTAATTAGGATTTAATTTCTACAGAATAAAACATAACAAGCATGAATAAACTTAACACTTCTTTAGAAAGAAAAAGACTAAGTGATGTGGGAATGGGAATGAACATGTCTAGGATTAGGTTATTAGGAAAGACTTGGTATTTAAGCGGTCTTAATGACTCGCCTCTCTTTCTTTACAACCCTACCTGGTGTTCAGTTTTCATTCATTACTTTGTTCTTGCAATGTGGACATTGCTTCTTTTTAAAGGGGGTAAGGCAAATAAATTGCTCAAATTTTTAAATTTTTCAAGTATGTTTCAATTATTTCTTTCATAAGTATGTTTTAATAATGAATGTTTAGAGACATTTTTTTGTTAATGAGATAGTTTGTATGCAAGTACGAATGATGATTCTATCTGAGTGAACGTATGTTATCATGAAGAATGGAATGCTTGTGTGATCTTTGTCTTATTAATGTTTGTCATGAAAACTTAGTTTCTCTTAAGAATAGACATGCATGAAGGTTTATATCTTTAGAATTGACTTAGTAACTTTCTTGAGGCGAAATCCTAGGAGACATAAAAATCTAAAATGATATAGGCACTATTTCTTTGGATCATTTGAGCCTTTTCGAACCAAGCTTATTATATTAGACCCTTGAAACTGTAATTTTGAGCTTAAAGGCCTGTTTATTGCAATGAACCTACATTATAACCCATATTACCATCTTTTTAGGTTATCCTAATTTTGTGCACCCATCTTAACTAAAGTTGTCTTGGTAATCAACATTTGAGGAAATTTTCAAAAAGATGTATGTGCTCATGCTTAAAAAAAAGAAGACGAAGAAAGAGCGAAGAAAACTTTGCTTAGTCTTCAAAAAGAAAAATGTATGAGCATAAGGTCAAAATAAGTTTAGGGGTGTTCCAAAGGTTCATTTAATGAAAAAGGCTGTATTTTGAGAAATCCAAGACAAAGTTAAAGGTTAAGATTTTGAAACCGAAATGTCTCATGTTTTTAAATCCCTACCTTTAACCGAGCCCCATTACAACCTTATAAAAAACCTATTGATTAGATGATTATGACACCTACATTAGTGGAGAGGAAGTACTATGTTCAACATATGAAGATCATAAATAAGCCTTATGATTGTTTGCTTGATTGATAAGAAATTATGTTGAATGAAGAATGTTATCTGTGGCTGTGACATACATACAAACTATGAGTCATGTTGGCATAATTCTGAAACTTAGTATAAAATTCTAAAATTTTTTTCATATGAATTACTTGTTAATAAAGGAGATCTATGAACATGAAGTTATTAATGCATGATTATGGGACAAAGATTGATGCTGCTTACACAGTTAGCAATTTTACCTTAGCAAGACCTTTGCTGTGCATAAATATTACTCAGGATGAGCAATGATTTAAGTTTGGGGGTGTGTAAACTGAAAATATATATGATTTTTCCTATGCAATTTATCACCTTTTTACTTAAATTCGTTGTTAAAACTAAGTAATTGCTTAATAAATTAATGAAATAAGTGAACATATGAAATTAGGACATGGAAATTATTAAAATGTGATTTTATGCTTTATTATATAGTTTTCATGCATAAAATGGCTTATTTTATATTTATTTGAACATATTAAATTTTTAAGACATAAAATGGGTCATGCATGATTAAATTAAATAATAAAATATAAAATTATATTTAATAATTCATTTTAAAATATTTCATTAATTAATTTGGGTTTTAATTATTTATTTATTTTATTCCATGGTCCTTTAATTTATTAATTTATTTTGGACAGGTCTGATAGCTTTGTTGGACTACAAAAACCATCTAAATTGAAGACCAAGTCAACTCAATTTCGACTACACATGGCTGTCCAGATAAACCACTTTTTGGTTTAATTACAGAAGGTCCTTGCAATGTTGAATAAATTAGAGATTTGATCGAAGATTTACATTTGACCGAGTCTCAGTCCTGAGTTGTTATGGCATTTAATTACTTAAAAATTAAGTAAAATTCAACTCTAAATCAACTAAACATGGCTTGTAACACTCTTAACACATACCTGTCGCTGGAACAAGATTTCGGAGCATTACCAGAACATTCAGAACATTTTTCTATTAAACTACGTAAATTTACTATTTATTTACCGAGATTATCCATAATGTCCCTTGATCGAGGCCTCGAGGCCCAATACGAGCATTAGAATTGACTTGGGACTTAATCGAAATCTCTAAAAACTTTTTGAAAAATGACAAAATTTTTCTAAGGTGCAAGACTCACACACCCGTGTGGTCCAAGGGACACTCCCGTGTGACCCTGGAACAGACCCATGCTATGGGCCGTGTTTGATTTAGGTTGCTCTCTGACTTGCGCCACACGGCCGTGTGCTAGGCCGTGTGGTTAATTAAATTAATTCGAATTAGGTGCAGGTTTGGCACGGCCAAGACACACGCCCGTGTTCTAGGTCGTGTGGCACACACGGCTGAGGCACACGCCCATGTCTCTGCCCATGTGCCCAATTCTGAGCATTCTGTTTCTCAAAATTAAGGTGCAGGAGACACACCGCCTAACTACTTGCCCGTGTTACCAAGTTGTGTGTCACACACAGTCTAGAAACATGCCCGTGTGTGTGCCCATGTGGACAAAATGAAGCCATTCCTAGCTTCATTTTTCACCCAAAATTTCACCCAAGACCTACACTTGAATCACACATCCAATACCAACCAATTCAAGCATTCAAATTGGGCAATTTCTATCATTCACAAGACATATCACTACAAGCATACATGATCAAAACCTTACCATAGTTTAACTTAGGCATTCCCAACATTGATCACATATTTTTAACAAAACACATGTGTATATATGTATATCATACTAATCTACTTAGTCATACCAAAATGAACCAATACTAGCCATTCCAATGGCTAGGTGACAAAATAACATTTTCAGCCACTATTGGCCAAGTTGTCCTATACATGCCATTATACCCAAAATGACTTCACTAAATATACCCAAAATGCTAGTTGATATTGTGGAAATGCACCAATGATCTTCCAACCTTCACGAGCTTCCGAGCACTATAAAACAAGGGAAAATAAACGGAGTAAGCATTACATGCTTAGTAAGTTCGTATAACAGAAACTAAACTTACCAATCCTGTTATTAAATTTTAAGCACACAACATCGTGTTTTCCATCCATTAGAAAAATTTCCTAAGCACATGCCTTCAATCAAACATGTTAGTCACAACACTTACAAACATATCAAGTAAAATAGATGAGCTCATCATGCAATGTTCTTTCAAGCCATTATCATTACATCTCAAGATTTTTCATGCCAAGTAAAGGGGTACATGCCCATTGATTCATTGAATTCCGATGGATGCTCAGGTAGTATGCTCGAGGTGTATGGTTCCATAATCCATCAATTTTTTATTCAAGGGTACCCCTTAGGGCACTTAACCAAGGAACACACTCTCGAGCCACATATTGTATAACAGGATTACCAGTCCAGTCTAAATCCTTTATATAACGTAAGCTCAGAGGAGGTCGATTAGGATTACCAGTCTAGGCTAAACCCTAATCTTAATCCATACTCGAGAGGTATTATATTAGGATTACCCATCTGGGTTAAATCCTTTATATAACAAGGTCAATGGAATTACTCGTCCGAGCTAAATCCCGTCCGCAACAAATGCAAGACCTTATCAATTTCGGGAAAGCGCATATAATCATCGGAATTCAACATTCAATCGAGACTAACCCTTTATCACCATTTCAAGCATGTAGCAAATTTTCCATCATAGCATGTAAGTAAAGCACTTTAACATAAATGATATTACATACAAACACAACATTCAATTAACATAATTACATGTTCGATTAAGTTACACGAACTTACCTTGACACTTGTTCGCGTAATAATCTACTAATCTGAAATCTTTTCTTTTCCTCGATCTAGCCTCGAGTTTCTATTTTTTGAATCTATATAAATGAATTTAACTATCAATTTCATACATTTCATATTTAAATGGACTCAATTTAAGTCCCATGCAAAATTACCATTTTGCCCCTAACTTTTCCATAAATTCTAATTTTGTCACTAGGCTCGGAAAATAAAAATTGTGCAAATTACTCCCTATTCCAATCCTAACCAAAACCCCATTACAAAATTTACAGCACATGTATACATAAAATTTCAGAATTTATCTTTCAATTTCACAATTTTACATTTTAGTCCCTAACTCAAGTTTTCATTAAAAATCACTTTGTAAAAGTTGTTTATCTATCAATAATCTTTCATTTTCTACCATAAATTTCTAATTTCAAGCATAATACATCAATGAACCATTTTCATACCTTGATAAATTTTCAAATTATTCCCTCACATAGAGAGATTAAGCTATCCCGATTTCAAAAATACTAAAATAATTAAAAACGGGACAAGAGAACTTGCCCAATTAAGCCTTGAAAGTTTCCCCTCTCTCTCCTAGGGTTTCCATAAAATTTTAGGTTGAAGATGACAATAAAAAGATGATATTTTCTTTTATCATCTTTTAATTAATAAAGTTTTTGCTATTTTCACTTTAATCCTTGACCTTTTTCTATAATTCCATGGATGAGTCACCATGAAAAATCTACATACTTTTCTTAATGGTATAATTACCATATAAGGACCTCTAGTTTTGAATTCCATAGCTATTTGATCCTTATAGCTACTAGAATTCAACTTTCACATTTTATAGGATTTAGTCCTCCTCGTAATTAGGCACTAAATCGATAAAATTTTTATGTCAAAATTTTCACATGTCACGTCTATCATATTACGGACCATATAATAAAATAAAAATAAATTAAATTTTGGGTCGAATCTATGGTCCCGAAACCACTGTTCCGATTTCACTGAAAAATGGGTTGTTACAACTCTCCCCCTTTAGGGATTTTCGTCCTCAAAAATCATACCAGTAAAAAGATTAGGGTATTACTTCCTAATAGTTTCCTCCGGCTCCTAGGTAGCCTCTTCTATACCATGTCATTGCCAAAGAACTTTTACCAAACCTACCTTTTTATTTTTTAACTCTTTTGTTTACCGAGCTAAGATTTTGATTAGCTCCTTACCATATGTCATATCAGGCTGAATCTCTAACTCTATCGAAGAAATAACATGTGAAGGGTCGGATAGATATCGCCGTAGCATAGGCACATGAAAAACATTATGAATCCGATCAAGCTCTGGTGGTAAAGCTAATCGATATGCAATTGGCCTAATTCTTTCAGTAATCTCATATGGTCTAATAAACTGTAGACTCAATTTCCCTTTATGATCAAACAGAAGTACTTTCTTCCAAGGCGACACTTTCAAGAATACCTTGTCACCAACCTGAAATACTATCTTTTTTCTTTTCTAATTAGCATAAGACTTTTTTCGATCAGAGGCTACTTTCAAACTGTCTCGAATTACCCTCACTTTTTCCTCGATCTCTAGGACCAAGTCAACTCCGTGTAACTTTTTCTCACTGAATTTTGTCCAATACAATGGAATTCTACATTTACGACCTTACAAGGCTTCATACGGTGCCATTTTAATACTAGATTGATAATTTTCAATATAAGCAAATTCAACTAAAGGCAGATACCTTTCCCAGTTACCTTCAAACTCAAGGACACAACGCCGAAGCTTATCTTCCAAGATATATATTACCCATTTAGATTGACCATCTGTTTGGAGATGAAATGCAGTCCTAAAGTGTAACTGAGTACCTAGAGATTCTTGCAATTTACTCCAAAATCGAGATGCAAACTAAGGATCTCTATCTGAAATGATGGAGACATGCACTCCATGCAATCTGACAATCCCAAAAACATATAACTCTGCCAATCTATCCAAGGAATAATCCATACGTACTGGAATAAAGTGTGCGGACTTTGTCAATCGATCAACAATTACCCAAATGACATCTTTCTTGTTTGGAGACAGGGGTAATCCTGATACAAAGTCCATAGTAATTCTTTCCCATTTCCATTCCGGTATCGTAACTGGCTATAATAATCCAGAAGGCAACTGATGTTCAGCTTTTACTTGCTAACATATCAAAGATTTAGGTAAAAACTCAAAAATAATTCGTTCCATTCCCGGCCACCAGTACATCTTTTTCAGATCATTATACATTTTATTACTACCAGGATGTATAGACATGTTACCATTACGAGCTTCATTCAAAATCTTTTGTATTAGTTTTGAACTTTTTGGCACACATACTCTACCTCTGAATAACAAACAACCATCAGTCCCGATCTGAAATTCTAAGTCAGGAGTTGATTCACTTTGTACATGTCTTGCCTGCAACTTGCTATCATTTTTCTGGGCTTCAAAAATTTGCTGTAAAAACATTGGTCTAGCTTTTAACTCAGCTAGGATTGGACCATCATCAGACAACGACAATCGAGTATTCATTGCTCGTAAAGCATACAGGGATTTTCTGTAACACCCCTAACCCGTATCCGCTGCCAGAATGGGGTTATGAGGCATTACCAACAAGTCACAACTTATATACAATCATATAAGCACCTAAGTCATATTAAAATATATGTTTGTATCCACACAGCATTTACGGATTATACTTCAACATTCCACAGAATTTAAATCGAACACATATACATATACATATACATATATGACATTTAATTTCATAAGAATATACATACACTCATTAATCCAAAATCATATGCAGCATTATCATTATAAAACCATGACCAAACATGCTATATACATTTATTTAGCCATTAGTGATACATAACCGAACATATTACATCACTCAAAGAGAAAACTTAAACTCCTTACAAAAATAAGCCATAGTCGAATGTATACATTATTACACATCAATTTACTCATTACTATTTCACCTATGGTATATACATGCACTAGATACAATGTATATCATTTATACCTAGTCACATTGATACATTCGACTAGACATGCCAAAACAAATCATCATAATCATTATCCTTTAACTTAAAGTAAGTAAAAGACCACTTAATCTATTACATTACTAACATATGCTTATACCATATAATAAGCCTTTGAAGTTATCATAACACAAAACTGATTATTTACATCACTAATACCATGAGCCACATTACAAGTCATACACATACATAAAAGCATAGCCATTTTCGCATGGCATACATACATGTACATAACATTCAAACACAACTTAAGAGACATAGTCTATACATGCCATAAGTTCAAAAGAATTACAACTTATGAAACACCAAAAGTATGTGATAATGTGATCGACACTGACAAAAATCACCAAGCATGAGCTAGCTTTCCAAAATCTATAAAATAGTCATTAAACACAGATGGTAAGCTATCTTAGCTTAATAAGTAATAAGCAATGGT
The DNA here is from genome assembly GCA_025503065.1 of Gossypium bickii. NCBI lineage: Eukaryota > Viridiplantae > Streptophyta > Magnoliopsida > Malvales > Malvaceae > Gossypium > Gossypium bickii. Next base: position 32,563,637 of record CP106712.1, read on the forward strand.
AAATATATACATCTAATCATTTTTAGAATTTAGTCAATTTACTCTTAATCCTTAACTAACACATAACTGTATATATATATAGCATGTTTCACTGTTTAACATTTATCACATTCAAATAGTCTCAAAGCCTGAAACAGTCCGGTTTATACCCTAGTCGGAACAGTGGTTTTGGGACCACAAATCCGAGTCTGTGTAATATTTTAATGTTATTTTCTGTGCCGTTGATGTGTGATTGAGCATGTGGTAAATTTCCATAAGCTAATTTGTCCGTCTGTGTGGTTAATTTGACAAAAAGGACTGAATTGCATTAAGTGTGAAATTTGTATGCTAATTGTTTAAGTGCTTAAGTGATGTGGCTTTATAATTGCAAGGACTTATGTTGCAATTTGGCCAAAATATGGCTAGTGGATGGCAACATTGTTTTTATGATGTGTTTTATATGTTATATTATATGTTAAAAGTTATATTATGTCTATTTTATAATTTATATTATATTATGATAAAAGAAAACAAGGTAGTGGAATTCATTGATGCTTATACCACCGAAAAATCAAAAGAAAAAGAAAGGTTATATGCTTTCAAAAATTTGACCATTGTTCAAGCTTGAATTAAAGGTTAGTTTTTGATCCATTTTCGATAATTTTTACGTTTTTGTAATCGTTGCTTTGGGAGCTACAAAACCCATGTTTTAATTTGATGAATTAATGATGTTGTGTGAGATGCCATTGATGAGATGTTAAGTTTTTTTTTTTTTTGATGATTTTTGGTGCTAAATAAAAGATATGAACTAGATGAACATGTTTTGTTCTTGAAGTTTTGATGAATTTAGCTAAACAGGGCTAAATTGTGAAAATATTATTTTGGAGGACTAATGTGTGAATTTGATGAAATATTTGGGCTTCTATAGTCCATAGGGAGGTTCAGCTATGCATATATGTGAACAAATTGTGTATATTTGATGTTTTGAGAAAAATAGGACTAAATTGATAAAATATGCAAATGTGGGGGATAAATTGTAAATAGCCCAAAACATGTGTGTATGGATTGAATTGAATGAATTAGTGAATAAAAGGATTGATTATGAATATATTTAAATCAAGAACCAAAGAAAACAGACTTAGATCGCGGGAAAGCGAAAGTAAACAAGTAGCCGTTTATATTTCGATAAACCGAATCCGAGGTAAGTCATATTGCTAATAATTGTAAACTTATTGAATTAAGTTAACTTACATGACTATCAATGATAATGACTGCATTTGTGATTCTATGTATATAAATTCTGGGATAAGGTCGATATAGTATTAAGTCGGAGAAGTTTTGTATGAACTTAGGAATACAAAGGTATCTGTTGTGTTTTATCATGTAATACACGTCTAGGACATTGGCATTGATTCGCCAATCGGATAAGACCTTGTTTTGGGCGTAGGCATCATTATCTATTTATATATAAGACCTCGTCTGGGATGCAGGCATCAATATCTGTTTATATATAAAACCTCGTCTGGGACGTAGGCATCATTATCTATTTATATATAAGACCTCGTCTGGGACGTAGGCTTTATTATCTGTTTATATATAAGACCTTATCTGGGACGTAGGCATCGTTATCTGTTTATATATAAGACCTCGCATGGGACGTAGGCATCATTATCTATTTATATGTAAGACCTCGTATGGGACGTAGGCATCATTATCTGATTATACATATAAGACCTCGTCTGGGACGTGGGCATCATTATCTGATTATATATAAGACCTCCTCTGGGACGTAGGCATCATTATCTGATTATATATAAGACCTCGTCTGGGACGTAGGCATCGTTATCTGTTTACACGTAAGACCACGTCGGGGACATTGGCATTAATATTTGTTTGCGTGTAAGACCACGTCGGAGACGTTGGCATCAATATCTTTTTATGTGTAAGACCTCATTTGGGGTGATAACATTGTACGATTATTCTGAGCTTCTGAGTATCTGATTTGATTCTTTATGAATTAACGGGCAAGTCTGGGATATGAATATCAAATCCGAGTTCTGATAGATTAAGTAAATAAATGTTCAGCTCAGGTATGTTGCATATACAAGAAATGTCTAGATAAGGTAAGTACCTATATGACTCTGATTAGAAGAAAGGTATGAATGAAGATGATAATGTGAATAAGATGTTAAAATGGTTATGGAAAGCTATGTTTATACATATATTTTTTTTGAAGCAATGAATGTGGCATTATGGCCAAATATACGAACCTAAGCATATATGTGATGGTTTGCTAAGTTTAATTGTATTATGACTTACTAAGCTTTGAAAAGCTTACTCTGTGTACGTTTCTTGTGTTTTATAGGTCGTCAAAGCTACTGAAGGCTCGGGACCGTCACGGATCGTTATCACACTACTAAAACTTATTTTGGTACACTTTGAGAATGTATATAGCTCAATATGGCATGTATAGTCTAGTTTTGGTAAGAGTTGAATAATGAACTTAGCCATGTGATTTGGCTAATTATGTTTTGATAATATGCCTTAATGAATTTGGTATGTGAAGTTGTTTTGGCATGCTTAGTTGTTACATGAAATAGTTATGAGATGGTAAGTATATATGGATGAAAGGAACTTGGTATAATTAAGATTTGGTTATGCAAATTGGTATGTTTGGAATTGGTTTGAATAGTTAGATTGAATGAATATTGAATGGATTGTAGTGTGATTACTTTAGTTAACAAATATACATGAATTGGTTGATAATTTTGGTATGTTTTAATGGTTATATGTGTACGAGATATCTTGATAAATATGGCTTGTAGGTTTGACCCTTATGGGTGGCATTTTGGCCTTGTAAATGGCCTATAATGTCACATGGTTGTGGCACACGGGCGTGCCTAACGGCCGTGGTTGAATTGTAGGATGTAGTTTATCATCACACGTCCTCGACACGGGTGTGTCATCTGGCTGTGATGTGTAAGTCAGTAGCTAACATAAAAGTATACGGCCTCGACACGGGCGTGCTTGGTGGCCGTGGTGGGGAAGTCAGTATATGACCTAAAAGTACACGGCCATGGCACACGGGCGTGCCTAATGACCGTGTTGGTATAGTTAGTATAAACAAGGATGGATAGACGGGGGTGTCTAGAAGCCGTGGAGGGCACACGGTCTCCACCCACAGGCGTGTCTCCCCTGTATTTTAAAAAAGTTTCAAATCTTCATGGAATTTCATATGTGTTTCCGTTTAGTCCCGGCTCGTCTTATATGTATGATTAAGGTTTTGAGGACCCGTTTAAGGGACATTATGTCTGAGAATGATGATTGAATGTATGATTTTGTCTGTGAATGTTTTCGATCTATCCGGTAACGCTCCTAACCTTAATCCGACGACGGACTCAGGATAGGGGTGTTACATTTGATTGGTATCAGAGCTACAGTTTAGCTGATTCTCGGACTAACATAGCATGTCAGAGTCTAGCTGTACATGCCATATATCTGAACTGTGATAGTGTGATGAATCCTGACGTATAAAATGTGATTTTCGTATAGTAATGGATCCTGGAAGAGCCATAGCTGACAACATAGAAAGTAATGCGCCTGCTCCCATGCAAGGGACAGCGCCCTCTGAATCGAGGCCGACTACGAACGGTTAAGAGGGAGAAGCTAAACAAGCTTTCTTCCAGCTGATGAGTGAGTGGTTCACTCAATTTGTGAGAGATAACCCGACTGTTTTGCAACCTCTGCCCCGATTAACCTCCCTCAGACATTTACTATGCTTTCGATTACGAATCTGAATCTAATGAACAAGCCCCCGGTTGATGAAATTCGTAAGTATGAGTTTGGAGAGTTTAGGGCTACTAATGATGATAATACCGAGATAGTCGATTCTGAAGCTCATAATGAAAGAAAAAAGATCGATGAGAAATTTTTCTCAACCTTCGACGAAGAAATATAGAAATACAAGCAATAGATTAGATGTTTCAATCGGACATACGGGTAGAGATCGTGTGAGACCAAATATTAGTCTGAGAACTCAAGCTCCAATTGAATCAATTGATGGAAGTACTAAAAGCAATAAACCTGAGTCTAGAAAGTGTGGAAGACGACATGTAGGAAAATGTTGGGGCAAGTATAACAATAGAGCTTGTTATAAATGTGGGTCCCGAAATCACTTCATTCGAGATTGCCCAAAGATAGCGAGTAATAAAAATGTTAGATTCGAGCAACTCAAGTGTAAATGTTGTGGTAAAAGACATTCGAGGAATTGTAGATTGAATAATCAAGCTTGCTTCAGATGTGGATCGTTGGATCATTTTATTCGAGATTGTTCAGAGCCTGTTGAACAAGAGACTACCCAGAATCTGAGATCAGATAACGCCCCAGAGAGAGATAGACCTTTCCGAAATATCAGAAATGTCAGTAGTAGTCAAAGGTCTATGAGGGATACTGTTGAAAAATCTGAATTTAGAGAGCCAACTGGAGTGCATGCTATTCGAGCTTGTGAAGAAGCTTCATCTGCAGATATTATTATGGGTACATTTACTCTTTGTGATACTTTTGTGATTGTATTGATAAACCCTGGTTCTACTCATTAGTATATATATATATATATGCATGAATTTAGTATTCAGTAAGACTTTGCCTGTAGAGTCTACTGAGTTTACTACAAATGTATTGAACCCCTTAGGTAGAAATGTCATTGTTGATAAAGTATGAAAGAACTGTCCGTTAATGTTTCAAAATATTTGTTTCCCTGCTGACCTGATGCTTTTGCCATTTGATGAGTTCAATAATATTTTGGGTATAGATTGTTTTTTATGCATGATGTTGTTGTGAATTGCAAAAGAAAGACTATAGATTTGAGATGTCCGAATGATGAGATTGTACGAGTTGAGTCTAATGATTTGAATGGATTGCCTGCTGTGATATCTGTTTTGAAAGCTCAGGGTTATTTGAATAAGGGATATGAGGCATATTTCGCTTATGTGATTGATTCGAAAATGTCTGAAAGGAAGATTGAGTCAGTGCCTGTTGTCTGTGAGTTTTTGATGTGTTTCCTGAAGAGTTACCGAGTTTACCTCCGATTCGAGAAGTTGAGTTTGGTATTGATTTGTTGTCTGGCACTACACCTATTTCGATAGCTCCGTATAGAATGGCACCATCGGAGTTGAAAGAGTTAAAGTCACAATTGCAAGAATTGACTGAGAGAGGGTTTGCAAGACCGAGCTTCTCACCCTAAGGTGCTCTGGTTTTGTTTTTGAAAAAGAAAGATGGTACGATGAGGATGTGTATCGATTATTGCTAGTTGAATAAGGTAACAATAAAGAATAAATATCCGTTGCCCACTATAGACGATTTATTTGATCAGTTAAAAGGGAGCTACTATAGTATGATATGAGGTAACATTGTAGGTGGTCTAGAATGAAATGAGACATATCTAACTTTGTGTTAAAATTTTAGTCTGTCAACAAGTGAAAGTTGAACATCAAATTCTGTCTAGTTTGCTATAACTGATTCTAATTCCTAAATGGAAATGGGATAGAGTGACAATAAATTTTGTTTTTGATTTGCCTCAGACTCCGAGAAAGAAAGATATGAATTGGGTTATAGTTGATCGATTGATGAAATTTACCCATTTTATTTCGATAAGATCTGATTACTCACTTGACAGATTAGCTGAGCTTTATATTGCTGAAATTGTGAGATTGCACGAGGTGCCACTATTTATTGTGTCCGATAGAGATCCGAGGTTTACGTCGAGATTCTAGAAGAAATTGCAAGAAGCTTTGGGCACTAAATTACATTTCAGTATAGCTTTTCATCTGCAAATAGATGGTCAGTCTGAATGAATTATTCAGATTCTTGAAGACATGTTAAGATGCTGCATACTTGAGTTTAATGGTACGTGGGATCAGTATGTGCCATTAATTGAATTTGCGTATAACAACAGTTTTCAAGCGAGTATCAAAATAGCACCATATGAAGCTTTGTACGGACGTAAAGGTCGTACACCTCTGTATTGGACCGAACTAAATGAAAATAAGCTTCACGAGATTGATTTGATAAAAGACTTAGAATAGAAAGTGAAACTAATCTGAGATTGTTTGAAAACAACATCTGATCGTCAGAAGTCTTATGCAGACTTGAAACGTAAAGATATAGAATTTGAGATCGCCGACAAAGTATTTCTGAAAGTGTCTCCGTGGAAAAAAGTACTTCGTTTTGGTCGTAAAGGCAAATTGAGTCCGAGATTCATTGAACCGTACGAAATCATTGAACGTGTTGGGCCTGTTGCATATAGATTAAAGTTACCCTCTGAGTTATAAAAGATATACAACTCATTTCATGTTTCGATACTTCGTAGATATCGATCCGATCCGTATCTTAGCTCATGAAATGAAAGAATTGAGAAATAAGAAAATTTCGTTAGTGAAAGTACTGTGGAATCGACACAGAATAGAAGAGGCTACGTGGGAGCCTGAAGATTCAATGAGACAACAATTTTTGAATCTATTTAACGGTAAGATTTTTGGGGACGAAAATCCCTAAGGGGGGAGAATTGTAACAGTCCAGTTTATACCCTAGTCGGAACAGTGGTTTCGGGATCACAAATTCGAGTCTGTATAATATTTTAATGTTATTTTCTGTGCCGTTAATGTGTGATTGAGCATGTGGTAAATTTTCGTAAGCTAATTTGTCCATCTGTGTGGTTAATTTGACAAAAAGGACTGAATTGCATTAAGTGTGAAATTTGTATGATAATTGTTTAAGTGCTTAAGTGATGTGGCTTTATGATTGCAAGGACTTATGTTGCAATTTGGCCAAAATATGGCTAGTGGAGGGTAACATGGTTTTTATGATGTATATTTATATGTTATATTATATGTTAAAAGTTATATTATGTTTATTTTATAATTTATATTATATTACGATAAAAGAAAATAAGGTAGTGGAATTCATTGATGCTTATACCACCGAAAAATCAAAAGAAAAAGAAAGGTTATATGCTTTCAAATATTCGGCCATTGTTCAAGCTTGAATTAAAGGTTAGTTTTTGATCCATTTTTGATAATTTCTACGTTTTTGTAATCGTTGCTTTGGGAGCTACAAAACCCATGTTTTAATTTGATGAATTGATGATGTTGTGTGAGATGCCATTGATGAGATGTTAAGTTTTTTTCATGATTTTTGGTGTTAAATAAAAGATATGAACTAGCTGAACATATTTTGTTCTTGAAGTTTTGATGAATTTAGCTAAATATGGCTAAATTGTGAAAATATTATTTTGGAGGACTAATATGTGAATTTGATGAAATATTTGGACTTATATAGTCCCTAGGGAGGTTCAGCTATGCATATGTGTGAACAAATTGTGTATATTTGATCTTTTGAGAAAATAAGACTAAATTGATAAAATGTGCAAATATGGGGGATAAATTGTAAATAGCCCAAAATATGTGTGTATGGATTGAATTGAATGAATTAGTGAATAAAAGGATTGATTCTGAATATGTTTAAATCAAGAACCGAAGAAAACAGACTTAGATCACGGGAAAGCAAAAGTAAACAAGTAGCCCTTCCTATTTCGATAAATCGAATCCGAGGTAAGTGATAGTGCTAATAATTGTAAACGTATTGAATTAAGTTAATTTACATGACTATCAATGATAATGATTGCATTTGTGATGCTATGTATATAAATTCTGGGATAAGGTCGATATAATATTAAGTCGGAGAAGTTTTGTATGAACTTAGTAATACAAAGGTATCTGTTGTGTTTTATCATGTAAGACCACGTCTAGGACGTTGGCATTGATTCACTAATCGGAAAATACCTCGTCTGGGATGTAGGCATCATTATCTGTTTATATATAAGATCTCGTCTGGGACATAGGCATCATTAACTGTTTATATAAAAGACCTCGTCTAGGACGTAGGCATCATTATCTGTTTATATATAAGACCTCGTCTGGGACATAGGCATCATTATTTCTTTATATATAAGACCTCGTCTGGGACGTAGGCATCATTATATGTTTATATATAAGACCTCGTCTGGGACGTAGGCATCATTATCTGTTTATTTATAAGACCTTGTCTCGGTCGTAGGCATCATTATCTGTTTATATATAAGACCTCGTCTAGGACGTAGGCATCATTATCTGTTTGTATATAAGACCTCGTCTGGGACGTAGGCATCATTATCTGTTTATATATAAGACCTCGTCTGGGACGTAGGCATCATTATCTGTTTATATATAAGACCTCGTCTGGGACGTAGGCATCATTATCTGATTATATATATAGGACCTCGTCTGGGACGTAGGCATCATTATCTGATTATTTATAAGACCTCATCTAGGACGTAGGCATCATTATCTAATTATATATAAGGCCTCGTCTGGGACGTAGGCATCGTTATCTGATTACACATAAGACTACGTCGGGGACGTTGGCATCAATATATGTTTGCGTGTAAAACCACGTCGGGGATGTTGGCATCAATATCTTTTTATGTGTAAGACCTCATTTGGGGCGATAGTATTGTATGATTATTCTGAGCTTCTGAGTATCTGATTGGATTCTTTATGAATTAACGGGCAAGTCTGGGATACGAATATCAAATCTGAGTTCTGATAGATTAAGTAAATAAATGTTCAGCTCAGGTATGTTGCATATACACGAAATCTGTAGACAAGGTAAGTACCTATATGACTCTGATTAGAAGAAAGGTATGAATGAAGATGAGAATGTGAATGAGATGTTAAAATGGTTATGGAAAGATATGTTTATACATGTGTTTTTTTTGAAGCAATGAATGTGGCATTATGGCCAAATATACGAACCCAAGCATATATGTGATGGTTTGCTAAGTTTATTTGTTTTATGACTTACTAAGCTTTGAAAAGCTTACTCTGTGTACGTTTCTTCTATTTTATAGGTTGTCAAAGTTACTGAAGGCTCGGGACCGTCACAGATCGTCATCACACTACTAAAACTTATTTTGGTACACTTTGAGAATGTATATAGCTCAATATGGCATGTATAGGCTAGTTTTAGTAAGAGTTGTATAATAAACTTAGCCATAGGATTTGGCTAATTATGTTTTGATAATATGCCATAATGAATGTGATATGTGAAGTTGTTTTGGCATGCTTAATTGTTACATGAAATAGTTATTAGATGGTAAGTATATATGGATGAAAGGAGCTTGGTATAATTAAGATTTAGTTATGCAAATTGGTATGTTTGGAATTGGTTTGAATAGTTAGATTGAATGAATATTGAATGGATTGTAGTGTGATTACTTTAGTTAACAAATATGCATGAATTGGTTGATTATTTTGGTATGTTTTGATGGTTATATGTGCATGAGATATCTTGATAAATATGGCTTGTAGGTTTGACCCTTATGGGTGGCATTTTGGCCTTGTAAATGGCCTATAATGTCACACGGTTGTGGCACACAGGCGTGCCTAACGACCGTGGGTGAATTGTAGGATGCAGTTTATCATCACACGGCCTCGACACGGGTATGTCATCTGGCCGTGGTGTACAAGTCAGTAGCTAACATAAAAGTACACGGCCTCGACATGGGCATGCTTGGTGGCTGTGGTGGGGAAGTCAGTATATGACCTAAAAGTACAAGGCCATGGCACACGGGCGTGCCTAATGACTGTGTTGGTATGGTTAATATAAAAAAGGATGCATACACGGGGTGTCTAGAAGCCGTGGAGGGCACACAGTCTCCTCCCACGAGCGTGTCTCCCCTGTATTTTAGAAAAGTTTCAAATTTTCATGGAATTACATATGCGTTTCAGTTTAGTCCCGACTCGACTTATATGTATGATTAAGTTCTCGAGGACCCGTTTAAGGGACACTATGTCTGAGAATGATGATTGAATGTATGATTTTGTCTGTGAATGTTTTTGATCTGTCCGGTAACGCTCCTAACCTTAATCCGGCGACAGACTCAGGATAGGGGTGTTACAAAGCCGAATAATCATGAACCATTTACCCAATCTGAACAAATCCAAAATTATTAATCTTACCTTATTACTAAAATTCATAAACCCAAAACAACTTACCACATTAGCTCTAAACATTCAGCTATCATATATTACTTACCTGTACATCATCTCTCGATTACCTTCATTCAATTGTTTAGGTCTCTAGTAAATTTTGTCCACCCGCACACATAGTGCAATTTACGTAACGTATCGCACACTTAGTGTCGTTACTTAAATAAAGAGCACACATAGTGCTAAATACCAGTAATGTATCGCACACTTAGTGCCATTACTTGCAATGTATCGCACACTTAGTGCCATTGCATATTTTCCGCACATTTTGTGCTAAATGACCGATTTCGCACACACAGTGCTCGGTAATAGAACTCGCACACATAGTGCCCTTAGCCGATCATTTTCTCAATCAAATAGACACATATAATTTCACTATCATTATCATCTATACACAATTTAAAACACATGTTAATCATAATTCATTCTTCCATCTCAACACCATCACATTCGGCAATCTTTAATACACCTATATATACATAGTCACTTATTCGAATAAAATCATTTAGCTTATCCCTTTTACATATAAGGTCATCCAACTCAATGATCAATGCTTATATCAATACATATATTAACCAATGTATATTCGGCCAATCCATACTAAAATTTATAACACATTCGGCAAAATGAAATTAATCACACTTACTAACATTTAACATGTGCACATCGATATGGACTAATTTTAAATTTTTTCCAATTGCTTAAAACTTACCTCAGAAGTCGTTGAACTAGGGTTTCCCGGCTATTCCTTCAACTTTGCTTTTCCCCGATCCAATCCCATTTCCTTTTGTTCTTGATCTAAATAATTCCAAATTAAACTTATTCAAATACATTTTCATTCAATTTAGTCCTAAAACACACAAATGGACAAATTATCATTTTGCCCTTAACATTTCACACTTTTACAATTTAGTCCTATTTGCACAAAACACAAAATATACAAAATTTGAATTAACTCCTTAAGGGCCGAATGTTCTTCATCCCTATACAAGTCTATACAAACCATTTATTTTGCATTTTAATCCCTCAACTATTTATTTTTACAATTTAATCCATAGTACTCAATTTCATCAAAATTTCCAATTCAAAACATGTTGATTTGAAACATATACTTAATATTGTACCATTAAACATAACAAAACATAAACATTCATCCATGGTCAAGTCATCAACATGCCTCAAACTCAAAAATTTCAACATGGGTTGGATAGTATTCGAAGCAACGAACTCAAAAACGTAGACAATTATCAAAAACCAAGCTCAAATACTAACCTTAATATGACATGCAATGGCCGAATGGTTTGAAGCTTAAGTTTCTTCTTCTCTCTTTTTGTTTCGTGAAGATGATGATGAAAATATGTTTTTCTTTTAATAATATTAGTATATTTCATATCATTCCACTATCTTATAATAATAATATATATAATATACTTTAACAATAATTTATGGTCAATGCCGTCCACTACTACCTATTTAAAGGCCAAATTACACCTTCAATCCCATGCAAAAAGAAGACTATTCAATTTGGCCACTAAATTCCATAATGGCTATTTTTCCCACTTACTCAATTTAGTCCTTTCACTTAAATTAATCACCCAAACAAACAAATTAATCTACAATATATTAGCACATGCTTAAACACATAACATACATATCAAATAAATTATTAAAATATTTTTCTAACCCGGATTCTTGGTCTCGAAACCACTTTTTCGATTAGGGTCATATTCGGGCTGTTACAACTCCCCCCTTAAAGGATTTTTCGTCCTCGAAAATCTTACTGTTGAATAATTGTGGGTAGCATTCTGTCATTGATTCTTCGGTTTCCCAAGTCGCTTCCTCAACCCCATGCTTATGCCACAATACCTTAACCAACGAAATTTTCTTATTTCGTAACTCTTTCACTTCACGAGCTAAAATGCGAATCGGTTCTTCTTCATAGGTTAAGTCGGGTTGAATTTCAATTTCTGATGGACTGATCACATGAGAAGGATCGGATCAGTATCGCCGAAGCATCGATACATGAAAGACATTATGAATCTTGTCTAGCTCAGATGGCAACATAAGTCTGTATGCAACTGGCCCAATACGCTCAATAACTTCGTACGGCCCAATAAATCTCAGACTCAGCTTTCCTTTACGACCAAATCTAAGTATTTTTTTTTCATGGCGAGACTTTCAAAAATACTCAGTTGCCTACTTGAAACTCTATATCTTTACGTTTCAAATCTGCATACGACTTCTGGTGATCTGAGGTGACCTTAAAACTTTCTCGGATTACTTTTACTTTCTGCTTAGTTTCTCTGATTAAATCATCCCCGTGTATTTTGCCTTCACTTAGCTCGGTCCAATATAAAGGTGTATGACATTTTCAACCGTACAAAGCTTCGTATGGTGCCATTTTGATACTCGTTTGATAGCTGTTATTATACTCAAATTTCACCAAAGGCAGGTATCTATCCCACGTACCCTCAAACTCAAGAACGCAGCATCTCAACATATCCTTGAGTATTTGGATAACACGCTCGGATTGAACATCCGACTGAGGGTAAAACGCTATACTGAAATGCAACTTAATACCTAGAGCATCTTGCAATTTCTTCCAAAACCGCGATATGAACCTCGGATCTCTATCCGAAACAATAGAAATAGGTACTCCATGCAATCGTACGATCTGCGATATGTACAACGCAGCTAATTTATCAAGTGAAAAATCCGTACGTACCGGAATAAAATGGGCCAATTTCATCAATCTATCAACAATAACCCAAATTGAATCTTTCTTCCTTGGCGTCAAAGGCAAACCCGATACGAAATCCATCGTAACACGATCCCACTTCCACTCTGGTATCATGATCGGCTGAAGTAGTCCCGATGGCACTTGATGCTCAGCTTTCACTTGTTGGCATACTAAACACTTCAACACAAAGTCTGGGATGTCTCGTTTCATACCATGCCACCACAAATGTTGTTTTAGGTCGTTATATATTTTTGTGCTACCCGGATGAATCGACAATCTACTACTATAAGCTTCATCATAAATCATCCGAATCAATTCAGGGTTCCTCGACACACACATCCTATTCTTGAACCGTACACATCCTTCATCATCTATCTGAAAATTCGAATCTGCACACGAGCCACAATGACTCCTTTTTTCTTTTAAATCATTATTAACCTATTGAGCTTCTCGAATCTGTTGTACAAACAATGGTCTCATTTTCAACTCAGCATTGATCACACCATCATCAGTTATAGCTATATCCACATTTATTGCGCGTAGAGCAAATAGTGACTTTCGGCTAAGTGCATCGGCAACCACATTATCCTTTCCCAGGTGATAATCAATCACGAGCTTGTAGTCTTTCAATAGTTCTAACCATCGTCGCTGCCTCAAATTCAGATCCTTCTGAGTCATTAAATACTTTAGACTCTTATTATCTGAATAGACGTGGCATTTCTCACCGAATAGATAGTGACACCATATTTTCAAAGCAAAAACTATAGCGGCCAACTCAAGGTCGTTCGTCGGATAATTCCTCTCGTGTGGTTTCAGCTGTCTCGAAGCGTAGACTACAACTTTACCCTCCTGCATCAAAACACAACCAAGCCAATTTAAAGATGCATCACTAAAAATAACAAACTCCTTACCCGACTCTGACTGAATAAGCACTGGAGCTTCCGTTAGTAAGGTCTTCAGTTGATCAAAACTTTTCTGACACCTTTCTGACCACTCGAATTTCACGCCCTTCTGTAATAGCTTTGTCATCGGGGTTGCTATCATAGAAAATCCTTTCACAAAGTGTCTACAATATCCAGCAAGCCCTAGAAAGCTACGTACCTCAAAAACATTCCACGGAGGTTTCCAATCCAGTATAGCTGAGATTTTACACGGGTCAACTCGAATACCCGATGCTAAAATAACATGCCCCAAAAAACTCACTTCATTCAACCAAAACTCACATTTACAGAATTTCGCGTACAATTGTTTATCATGCAAAACTGTAACACCAGCCTCAAATGCTCAGCATGCTCGATTTCATCTTGTGAATAGATCAGTATGTCATCTATGAATACAACCACAAACCGATCTAGATACGATCTAAATACCTGATTCATCAGATCCATAAATACAGTAGGGGCATTAGTGAGTCCAAACTGCATCACCAAGAACTCGTAATGGCCGTATCTCATTTGAAAAGTAGTCTTTGGTATGTCCGATTCTCTAACTCGCACCTGATAATATCCTAACCTCAGATCAATTCTTGAAAACACCGAAGCTCCCTTAAGCTGATCAAATAAGTCATCAATACATGGTAATGGATATTTATTCTTTATCGTAACTTTATTAAGTTGACGATAATCGATGCACATTCTCAAAGTTTCGTCCTTCTTTTTCACAAATAGAACAGGCACACCCCAACGAGAGAAACTCGGTCGGGCGAAACCTCTATCGTCAATTCTTGCAACTGAGCTTTCAACTCTTTTAATTCAGTCAGTGCCATTCTATACGAAGCTATCAAAATCGGAGTAGTCCCTGGCACTAACTCAATACCAAACTCTACCTCACGTACGGGTGGTAATCTCGGTAATTTCTCCGGAAACACATCCGGATACTCACCAACAAACAGTACAGATTCAATCTTCTTTTCGGTTACCTAGCTATCAATCATATACGCAAGATAAGCTTTGTAACCCTTTCTTAAATACTGCCAAGCCATAATCGAAGATATCACAACCGGTAGCCCATTCAAATTCGCAGACTCAATTTGAATTATCTCGTTATTCTAACATCTCAAATCAATAGTCTTTCGTCTGCAATTCACTACCGCATCATGAACTGTTAACCAATCCATACCAAGGATAATGTCGAACTCGTCGAATGGTAAAAGTATCAGATCAGCTAGAAAACATAAATCTCGAACCATCAAAGGGCAATTCTTGCACACTTTATCTACTAATACACATCGAACCAAGGGGTTTGAAACCCGAATCACAAACTCAGTAGACTCAACAGATAGAGTCTTACTGGATACTAATGTTTCACACACATAGGAATGGGTTGAACCGAGATCAATCAAAGCAGTTACATTAGTATCAAAGAGAGTGAAAACACCAGTAATGACGTCTGGAGATGACGCCTCCTCTCTAGCACGGATGTCATAAGCTCTAGCCGGTGCAAGGGCTTCTGATCGAATAGCCGCATCTGTAGTCCCCTCTATAACATCCAGGATTTAGGGGCTGTGCATTTACTTTGTATCTGTGTGGTTGGTATGCTTTGTATGTTTGGTGAGTGTGTTTGGGGCCCCCGGGAAGGCTCGGGGTTAAGTCGGAACCTTTGCCAAAATTTTAATTTAGGCACGTCAGAAGGGAAGCTGATTGGGGCAGGACTTAAGGGTTATTGCTTGTGTTTGGTGACACAAGAATTAAAGTATAAGGTGGCAAAGAGGCGCCACTTAGCAGGCAGGAGAGTGACGCCACAAGGAGCAGGGAAGGAGCAGGTTCGAGTTACACTATTTACACTTTTGGGATTCTTTTTGGCTTCTGGAAGGGAAATGGTGGATTCGGCTAGGAACCTTAGAGAGTGGGTATTGAATTGGTCAAACGTTTTGAATAGATAGACAAGAGTGAAAAGGGGGATTTAAAGCTTTCAAACTATTTTGAATTGGGGGTTGGGAGTGAATGTAGGAGGGGAGCATGGAGTGGGTAGCTAGTGGGTTGTTGGCCGAATTTTTCTTGAAGGTTGGAAGGGGAGGAAGGTTCAGTTTTGAGCTAGGAGGGTGGTGAGCTGAATTTCGAAGTTAGTAGCTGTAGGTCCCTCTCTTAGTTGTGGTTCGATCGGGTTATAATGTGCCATGAGTACGCCGATTTTTCCTTGGTGCCATAATGTGCATAAGGTGGGGAACCGTTAGGGGAGACACACTTTTCTCTTCTTTGCTTTGCATCATTTTCTTCATTTCTTCGGAAGCCAAAAACCGAAACACAATTTCCTTTCCTCTTTATATCTTTTTTTATTCTTTGATTGCCGCAACTCCCATGAGCTTTTGTTTCATTTTCAATTGGTAAAAACCGAAATTTGTAGCACCCTTCTCGTCTCCCTTCTCTTTCCTCTTCTTTGCTCCGCACTTTCTCCATTTGTTTCTTCAAAAGCCGAACCCCAACTCTCTCTCCCTCTCTTTTTTTCTCATTTCTCTTTTGTTCATATTTTGTTCATACCTCTAAACCCCTTAACTGAAACTCATCTCACTCTTTGGTAAGTAGCTATCGTTCTCTTCTATTTTCTCTCTTCTCAAGGCCGAATCTGTGGCTCATGATTCTATTGAAGTCTTCTTTCATTTTTTTTCTTTTTCTTTAGTCGAATCTCGGAAGGCTATTCCCTTTCTTCTTTTTAGGGATATCATATCGTGGAATAGGGTGTTAGGGGTTTGCTTCAGATCTTCCATTGACTTGGTTGTTAAGCCGAACCATTTGAGTTTCGAGTCTGTGGCTCAACCAATCTTCAAATCTCATCTCTCTTTTTGGGATTGTAAGGTAAGGGATTCCTCCCTAGTTATTCTTTTAGCCTATCTACCCGTTGTTCGTTGCCTTAACCCAGTTGAGTGGTTAAACAATCATCTCTTTCGTATAGCAATTTACTGATCAAGACTTTTGATGGATGCAAGAAATGTTCAAGTTGGGGAAGGGAGCAAACCCTTGGTTGCAACTCTAAAGTTTAAGAAGCGAGCGGTATCGGTAGTTCGAGACTGGCCACCGGGTTGTGGGCCGGCTTCTGAAAGGGATAAGTAGATCACTGTGATCCCTGCGAGTGAGGACATTAACAAGTTTGATAGTGTGGTCTTGCGTGTTTACAGGTGTGTAATTACCACACCACTTCTTTTTGTATAAATAGTGTATGTGTTATGTTTGATAGCCGGAAATCTCGGCAATGGTTATTAAGTTACCCATGTTGGGTAAAACCGAAACTCCAGGTCAGTAGGTTATGATTTAGATTCAAAATTATTATTGATAGTATGATTATGTGTGTACATTAAATATTGCATGGATGTCATTATATAACCTATTTATTATACTATGTTGCCTGTGCATGGGATTTGGGATGATAATGATATGAAGGGGAAGTGTAAATTAGTGACACAGTCACGCTAGTTGATGGCTCGATGCCTCATTATCTTATTGGTGACTCGGTCACGTAATTATCAGTGGTAAGACCACGTTATATTGACTTTGTGCAGTGTGATTGTCAACATAACTACCAAAGAGGTGTGTAAAGGATGGAGGGTTGATTGTAGAAATCCCCACAGGTGTGTTGAGGATGGACATATGGAGAAGGTGTGTAGAGGATGGAACAATAGGCTGGGTTGGGTTATCATATTGACTATTTTGTATGCTTTTATGATTGGGCTTTGACCGATTGAGTTTAGGGCTCAGGCCTATTTGTGGATTATGTGGACTAATTGCACACTGAGTCTTGTGACTCACCCTATTTGCTTAAACAAACTGCAGGTGGTTCTTAGTTCGGTGGATTGGGCTGGATTAGACTCGAGGTGGCCATGCTAGGGTTAAGGGTTACTCAATTAAAACTTTATTTTATTTATCATTCGCTACTTTAGGGATTTTTTATTTGTAATAAGGCCACTTCAAATTTGGTAAATTTTCTTTTGGGTTTTAAATCTGTGGACATACAAATTACAACTACTTGATGGGACGTTTTGATGAAATACGAACCGAAGTTTTCTTTACAACCAGTCAA
Organism: Gossypium bickii; assembly: GCA_025503065.1. Classification (NCBI taxonomy): domain Eukaryota; kingdom Viridiplantae; phylum Streptophyta; class Magnoliopsida; order Malvales; family Malvaceae; genus Gossypium; species Gossypium bickii. The sequence goes on from CP106712.1 coordinate 32,581,451, forward strand.
ACAACAATTCTTACAAAAAGGGATTTTGTTAATAAATTTAATAATTTAATAATCGATAAGTGTTTTCAAATAACACCTAACTGCATGGTTTGACTAATTTAAATTTTTATAACGTAAATGAACAATGGGTTTTCATCTGAGCGATGAAATAACCTTCTAAACTCTTTTCTAGTGACATGTCAGATCCGGTCGTGGTGTTTGGGCCGGGTTTAGGGTGTTACAAATTGGTATCAGAGCCAAGGTTTAAAAAGCTCGACCTTGGGTTTTGGGTTCAAAACGTTTCCAACAATTTGAGTTTCAGATGGGTTAGAAGAAAATACATATGTACATGTTTTTGGAGGTATGGCACCTGAGTCTCTGGCCCAAGTCTGCAAGGTAAGTCTTCTGACTGTTGGGTGATTTACATGAAGTGAATGTGTTATGTGAATATATTGTTATGGACAATAGAATTAGGAAACTCTACTTTAGGAAAGAAAACCTTTAGGTATGCCTGTGCTTTTGCGGAAAAACTACTTATAACTCTATCTTCATAAAACTACTCGTTAATAAACAGTGGAAAGAAATGCTAATTCATAAAACTTGTAAAATAGATTAAGACGAAATGGTAGACATAAGTGCTAGAGGAAGTGGACGTGTTGTACCCGGCCGTGGTAGAGGCCGAGGTGTTGAGGCTGAGTTCTCAGAAGCGAGGAATGAGCCGGAGGGTGAAGTTCCAGCATCACCTATGGTAGAAGCGGGATCGTAAAATAGAACTAGTGGGGATGATGCCCTGTCTCAAGCAATGCTGAGGGTGTTGGAGAGAGTGGCTGGGGCAAGCACGGGGTCAGTATCTCGAAAGTCTATTCCTGAGCGACTTCGAGCAAACGAGGCTGAAACTTTTAGCGGTATTTTTGGTGTGGCCCCGAATGTAGCCAAATACTGGCTGGAGGCAGTCGAGCAGATTATGGATGATCTAGACTGCACGGCAGAGGAAAAACTGAAAGGAGCGGTATCTCTTCTTAGGGATGAAGCATATCAATGGTGGCTCACCGTGAGAGAGGGTACTTCGGCGGAACGTATTGATTGGGATTTCTTCAAAATTGCATTTCAGAGGAAATACGTTGGGGCAAGTTACGTGGATGGCCAGAGGAAAGCATTTCTAAATTTAATACAAGGGGTAAATCTGTGGCTGAGTATGAGGCGAAATTTCTACGGTTGAGCCGTTACGCCCGAAGGATAGTCACGACTGATTACGAGCTTTGTGTACGGTTCGAGGATGGGCTACGAGACGAGTTGAGAGTGCTGATAGCTCCGCAGCGGGAGAGGGACTTTGCGGTGTTGGTCGAAAAGGCTAAAATAGCCGAGGAGGTAAAGCGGACTGAGAGGCAAAATAGGGACAAGGATAGAGGTAGAAATAAGAGGAGTTATGGATTGTCAGGGTCATCTGGGGGTTTTCAAAAGAGGCCTAGGGTTGATGGGCTGGGTCGTGTTGTGATGCCAGATGCTGGTGGACAATTTCGACAGTGTGCTCAGTGTGGGAGGTCACATGCAGGAGAGTGCTGGAGAAGAGAGAGGGTATGTTTCAAGTGTGGGTCAAAGGATCACCTAATAAGAAATTGTCTGCTAGAAATGACTAGGGCACGGATGGTAGGTCAGGGGTATGTGCAGCCAGGAAGGGGTGGACAGTATATGCTAGGAGGACATGGTCCAATTAGAGGAGGAAATGGTTCTGGACGGGGTCGTAGAGCACCGGGCAGAAGTGCTGGGAATACAGAGGCAAGACAGCCCGGGTTATTATGCAGCCAGACGCCGAGAAGAGTAATGCACCAGACGTTATAACGGGTACGTTCCTCATCTTCGGTTTACCCTTTATTGCTTTAATTGATATTGGGTCGACGCATTCCTATGTTGCTAGTATGGTATCGGGAACTTTAAACATGAACTCTGAAACTGCTTCTAGAGAGATGACTGTAGTTAGTCCTTTAGGATAATCTGTAGTGGTAAACAAACTTTTAGAAGTGTGCCTTTAGAAGTACAAGGGCTGGTTTTCCCGGCTGACTTGATGGAATTACCATTTGGGGAGTTTGATCTCATTTAGGGATGGATTGGTTGGGTAAACATCATGTGCTAAATTGTATTGTGCGACTAAGCGAATGGTGTTGAGTACCTCAAAGGATGAAGAGGTGGTTGTGATAGGGGAAAGAAGGAATTATTTGTCTAACGTGGTTTCTGCGTTAAGAGCTGTTAAGATGGTTCGAAAAGCGTGCAAGGCATTCCTAGCTTTTATCAGCGCATTGGATACTAAGGAAGTGACTGTTAAGGAGGCTAGAACGGTAAAGTAGTTTGTGGATGTCTTTCCTGAGGAACTTTCAGGGTTGCCTCCGGATCGTGAAGTGGAGTTTGGGATTGAGCTACTTCCGGGTACAGCTCCGGTGTCCATCGCCCCTTATAGGATGGCGCCGAAGGAGCTAGTTGAACTTAAAGCTCAAATCCAGGAGTTGTTAGATCGTAGGTTTATCTGACCTAGTGTATCTCCGTGGGGAGCACAGGTACTATTTGTGAAAAAGAAAGACGGGTCGATGCGTATGTGCATTGATTACTGTCAGCTGAATAAGTTGACAATTAAGAACAAGTACCCGCTGCCGAGGATTGACGACCTGTTTGATCAACTTAAGGGGCTTCAGTCTTTTTGAAGATAGATTTAAGGTCAGGGTATCATCAGTTTAAGGTTAAGGAAGGAGATATTCATAAGACGGCGTTTCGAACCCGTTATGGTCACTATGAGTTTTTAGTGATGCCGTTTGGGTTGACGAATGCGCCAGCCACTTTTATGGATATGATGAATCGAGTATTCCAACCCTATCTGGATCAGTTTGTTGTGTGTTCATAGATGACATCCTGGTATACTCCAAGACGGAGGAAGAGTACGAGTCGCATCTTCGGGTAGTTCTGCAGATTTTGAGGGAGAAGCAGCTTTACGCCAAATTCAGTAAGTGTGAATTTTGGTTGAAAGAAGTTACCTTTTTGGGTCATGTCGTATCGGCTGAGGGGATTAGGGTTGATCCCCGGAAGATCGAAGCTGTGTTAGATTGGAAACCACCTAAGTCGGATACTACCGAAGTTTTCTTGGGTTAGCCGGATACTACCGAAGGTTTGTTGAAGGTTTCTCCTTAATTGTTGAAGGTTTGTTGCGGAAAGTGGTACCATTTGTTTGGACGGACAAGCAGCAGGAATGTTTTGAGTAGCTGAAAAAGATCTTAACAGAGGCTCCGATTTTGATTCAGCCTAAAGCGGGGAAAGAGTTTGTTGTCTATTGTTATGCTTTACACACGGTGTTAGGGTGTGTGTGCTAATGCAAGGTGGGAGGGTAGTTGCATATGCGTCTTGGCAGGTAAGACCACATGAGAAAAACTATCCCACGCATGACCTGGAGCTGGCTGCGGTGGTGTTCGCTCTGAAGATCTGGAGACACTACCTGTATGGGGAGAAGTCTATCATCTATACTGACCATAAGAGTCTGAAGTATCTCCTTACTCAGAAGGAGTTGAATTTAAGGCAGCGGAGGTGGATTGAGTTGTTGAAGGACTATGATTGCTAGATAGAATACCACCCGGGTAAAGCTAACGTGGTGGCAGATACATTAAGTCGAAATGTAATAATAGATTTAAGGGCAATGTTTGCTCATCTCAGTCTGTTTGATGATGGAAGCTTGTTAGCTGAACTCCAAGTGAAGCCGACGTGGGTAAATCAGATTAAAGAGAAATAGTTATCGGATGATGTATAACACCCCTATCCTGAGGCCGTCACCAGATTAAGGGTAGGAGCGTTACTGGACATATCGGAAACGTTCACGGACAAAATCATACATTCAATCATCATTCTTAGACATAATGTCCCTTAAACGGGTCTTTGAGACCTTAATCGTGCTTAGAACTCGAGTCAAGACTAAACTGAAACACATATGAAACTTCATGAAAATTTAAAACTTTTCTAAAAATACAGGGGAGACACGCCTGTGGGAGGAGATCGTGTGCCCTCCACGGCTTCTAGACACCCTCGTGTGTCCCTTCGTGTCTATATACTTACTTGATCCCCACAGCCACCAGACAAGGCCGTGTGTCCTAGTCGTGGTCCTATACTGACTTCCCCAACACGGCCACCAAACACGCCCGTGTTAATACCGTGTTTTTTTAGGCTACATTCTGCCAATTCATCCACGGTCTTAGGCACGCCCGTGTGCCACAACCGTGTGACATTATAGGCAATTTACAAGGACAAAATGCCACCCATAAAGGTCAAACCTACAAGTCATATATAACAAGATATCTCATGCACATATAAACATTAAAACATACCAAATTTTTCATTCCAATCATGCAATCAATACCAAGTCCAACCATATCAACCATTACATATAACAACTAATCATACCAAAACAACTTCTCATATCACATTCATTTAAGCACAACATCAATTCATAAATAGCCAAGTCATATGGCTAAAATCAAACAACAACTATACCAAAATACTAGCCTATACATGCCATATCTAGCTATATACAATTTCAAAATGTACCAAAAAGAGTTTAATAGTGTGATGTCGATCCGTGACAGTCCCGAGCCTTTAGTAGCTTTGACGGCCTATAAAACAGAGTAAGCTTTCCAAAAGCTTAGTAAGTCAATATACAAACAAACTTGATATGTAAAGCATGTAAACATATAACCACATTGGCACATTTCTTCTACAAGACAATTTCTCACATTTATACTTTAATTTATATTCTTAGCCAAATTGCCACATTTATCAATTCAGAACCATATACACAATGTTTTTCATATATGCTTTCATGTAACATATTTCCAGTCCATCATAGTAAAACACATAGTCACTTACCTTATATACACATTTGGTGTATAATCAACGTACCTGAATCGGACATTCATTTACTTAATCTATCAAAGCTCGGATTTGTCATCCGTATTTTAGACTTGCCTGTTGAACCATAAGGAATCCAGTAAGATACTCAGAAGCTCGGAATAGTAGTACAATGCCATCATCCCAGACGAGGTCTTACATGTACTCAGATATCGATGCCACTGTCCCGGATAGGGTCTTACACGAATCAGAACGATGCCAATGTCCCAGACATGGTCCTACACGTAAGGATCATAATGATGCCAACGTCCCAGACGTGGTCACTCATATTGATGCCAATGTCCCAGACGTGGTCTTACACATAATCAGATATCAATGCCACTGTCTCGAATAGGGTCTTACACAAATCTCAAATCAATGCCAACGTCCCAGACGTGGTCTTACATGAACAGATATCTATGACGTGACTTAGCCAATGGGCTTCTCGGACTTAGTTACTATATCGAACTTATCTCGGAATTCAAGTACATACCTCTTATAAGCATTCATTATCATCATTGAACATATGAACAATTACAAATGCATACATATTCATTTATTTGTATAGTGACTTACTTCGGATTCGATTTATCGGAATGAAACGGCTACTCGATTACTCTTGTTTTCTCGCGAACTAAATCCATTTTCCTCGGTTCTTGATCTAAACACATTCAGAATTAATCCTTTTATTCAGTAATTCATTCAATTCAATCCAAGGACACACATTTAGGGCTATTTGCAAATTAACCCTCAAATTTGTACACTTTATCAATTTAGTCCATTTTTCTCAAAACATCAAATTCACAAAATCAATATACAACCAAGCCTAGCCGAATGTATATATACATCATACAAGCCCATACTTTTCATCAAATTGACAATTTAGTCCTCCAAAATAATATTTTCTCAATTTAGCCCTATTTAGCTAAATTTATCAAAAATTCAAGAACAAAGTATATTCATCTAGCTCTTAGCTTTCATTTAACACCAAAAATCATCAAAAAGCTTAACATCTCATCAATGGCATCTCACACAAACATCATCCATACTCAAATTTAGTACATGGATTTTAAAGCTCTCGAAGCAAAGATTACAAAAACGTAGAAATTATCAAAAACGGATAAAAACCTAACCTTTACTTTTGGCTTGTAATCAACCGAAAATACAAAGCTTCAAGCATTCTCATTTCTTTGTGTTTTTTGGTGGAAAAATAGATGAATTAAAAATCCATTTTCATGTTTTAATGATAGTATAATACATTAGTAACCAATTTCCTATTTTAGCCTTATAACATAAAATATTTATAACATATAAAACAAGGCTATTTTTTACCATAACCACCCACTAGCATCATAATGGCTTATTTTCCATATAAGGCCACAACTTTAAAAAAACCACAACATATAAACACTTTAACAAATAGCATATAACTTTCACATTTAATGCAAATAAATCCTTTAATCAAATTAAACTCAGAGACGGATAAATTAACTCACGAAAATTTACCACATGCTTAGTCACATGTCAACGACATAGAAAATAATATTAAAATATTATTCAGACTCGGATTCATGGTCCCAAAACCACTATTCCGACTAGGGTATAAACCAGACTGTTACAATTCTCCCCCTAAGGGATTTTCATCCCCGAAAATCTTACCGTTAAGCAGAGTCGGATATTACTGTCTCATTGAATCCTCAGGCTCCCACGTAGCCTCTTCAATTCCGTGCCGATTCCATAATACTTTCACTAACGTAATTCTTTTGTTTCTCAACTCTTTCACTTCACGAGCTAGGATACGTATCGTTTCCTCTTCGTATGTCATATCAGATCGGATTTCAATTTCAGATGGAGCAATCACATGTGACGGATTGGATCGATATCTACGAATGGTCGAGACATGAAATACGTTGTGTATCTTTTCTAACTCAGACGGCAATTTTAATCTATATGCAACTGGCCCGATACGCTCAATGATCTCATATGGTCCAATGAATCTCAGACTTAACTTGCCTTTTCAATCGAATCGAAGCACTTTCTTCCACAGAGACACTTTCAGAAATACTTTGTCGCTGATCTCAAATTCTATATCTTTTCGTTTCAAGTCTGCATAGGACTTCTGATGATCAGATACTGTTTTCAAACAATCTCTGATCAGTTTTACTTTCTGTTCTGTATCCTTTATCAAATCAACCCCGTGCAATTTATTCTCACTTGGTTCAATCCAATACAGAGGTGTACGACATTTACGTCCGTACAAAGCTTCATATGGTGCCATTTTAATACTCGACTGAAAACTATTGTTGTATGCAAATTCAATCATAGGCAGATATTGGTCACATGAACCATTAAACTCAAGTATACAGCATCTCAACATGTCTTCAAGAATCTAAATGGTCCGTTCGGTGACCACCATCCGCATGGGATGAAAAGTCAGCATCAAGTGTAATTTCATACCCAAAGCTTCTTGTAGTTTCTTCCAGAATCTCGACGTAAATGTCGGATCTCTACCAGAAATATAAAGCTCGGCTAGTTTCTCAAGTGAGAAATCAGATCTTACCGGAATAAAATGAGCAGATTTAGTTAATCTATCAACCACGACCCATATCGCATCTTTCTTTCTCGGAGTCTGAGGTAAACTAGAAACAAAGTCCATGGTTACTCTATCCCATTTCCACTCAAGAATCAAAATCGGCTGTAACAACCCAGACAGAACTTGATGTTCAGCTTTCACTTGTTGACAAACTAAACATTTTGAAACAAAGTCAGAAATGTCCCGTTTCATTCCAGACCACTAGTAATGTCGTTTCACGTCTTAATACATTTTCGTGCTTCCCGGACGAACAGATAGTCGACTATTATGAGCTTCATTTAAAATCAACTAAATCAACTCTGGATTCCTCGGAACACAGACACAATCCCGGAATCTCAAACAATCATCAACAATTTGAAATTCAGATTCAGAATTCACTTCACACTGAGCTCGTTTTGCTAGTAATTCATTATCAAACTTCTGAGCATCGTATATCTGTTGTAAGAAAAATGGTTTTGCTTTTAATTCAGCTATCACAGAACAACCATCAGATAAATCTGACTGAGTACTCAAAGCACGTAATGCAAACAACGATTTTCTACTCAGAGCATATGCAACAACATTTGCTTTACCCGGATGATAATCTATCACAAGATTGTAATCTTTAAACAGCTCCAACCATCTTCTCTGACGCAGGTTCAAATCTTTCTTAGTCATCAGATATTTCAGACTTTTATAATCTAAAAACACGTGACATTTCTCACCATACAGGTAATGGCGCCAAATCTTAAGTGCAAACACAAACGCAGCAAGCTCAAGGTCGTGCGTCGAGTAATTCCTTTCATGAGGCTTCAATTGTCTCGAAGCATAGGCTATAACTTTGCCTTCCTGCATCAAAACACATCCCAGACCATTTAACGAAGCATCACTATATACAACAAATTATTTACCCGATTCTAGCTGTACTAACACTGGAGCTTCTATTAACAGAGTTTTCAACTAATCAAAACTTCCCTGACATTTATCAGACCATTCAAATTTAACATCTTTCTGAAGTAATCTAGTCAATAGAGTAGCTATTGTCGAAAAGCTTTTCACAAATCTACGATAATAACTAGCCAAACCCAGAAAACTGCGAATTTCAGATACATTTCTCAGAGGTTTCCAATTCAAAAAAGTAGAAATCTTACTCGAATCCACTCGGATTCCGGAAGCTGACACGATATGTCCTAGAAAACTAACCTCGTGCAACCAGAATTCACATTTGCTAAATTTCGCATACAACCACTTTTCTCTCAGAGTTTGCAACACGATTCTCAAATGCTCAGCATGTTCAGTCTCATCACGCGAATAAATCAAAATGTCATCAATAAATACGACAACAAATTGATCTAGGTACGGTCTAAAAATTCTATTCATCAGATCCATAAAGACAGCAAGAGCATTGGTTAATCCAAATGGCATAACTAAAAATTCATAATGCCCATACCTCGTTCTAAAAGCAGTCTTTGGAATGTCTGAATCTTTCACTCTTAACTGGTAATATCCCGATCTCAGGTCAATCTTTGAAAACACAGTAGCTCCTTTTAACTGATCAAATAAGTCATCAATCCTTAGCAACGGATATTTATTCTTTATTGTTACCTTATTCAACTGAAGATAATCGATACACATTCTTATTGTGCCATCTTTCTTTTTCAAGAACAGAACAAGAGCTCCCCAAGGCGAATAGATTGGTCTAGCAAACCCTCTATCAGTCAATTCTTGCAACTGCGACTTTAGTTCTTTCAACTCTGTTGGTGCCATTCTATACAGAGCTATCGAAATAGGTGTAGTATCAGGTAACAACTCAATACCAAACTCAACTTCACGAATTGGAGGTAAACTCGGTAACTCTTCAAGAAATATATCAGAAAACTCACAGGCAACAGGCAATGATTCAATTTTTTTTTTTGGACACTTTCGAATCAATCACATAAGCGAAATATGCCTCATATCCCTTTTTCACATAACTCTGAGCTTTCAAAACAGAAATCACACCAGGTAATCCATTCAAATCATCAGACTCAATCCGTACAATCTTATCATTTAGACATCTTAAATCTATAGTTTTTCTTTTACAATTTACAACAGCATCATGCATAAACAACCAATCCATCCCCAGAATAATATCAAACTCATCAAATGGCAAGAGCATCAGATAAGCAGGGGAACAGATATCTCGAAACATTAACGGACAGTTCTTGCATACTTTGTCAACATGGACACATTTACCTAAGGGGTTCGATACTTTTATAGCAAACTCAGTAGACTCTACAGGCAAAGTCTTACTGAATACTAAATTCATGCATATATATGAATGCGTAGAACAAGGGTCTATCAAAGAAATTACAGAAGTATCATAAAGAGTAAAAGTACCCGTTATAACATCTGGTGACAAAACTTCCTCTCGAGCTATGACATTCTAGTTTCAGATATGACAACGTTGTCTCTCGTAGTTCTCTGACTACAGCTAACATTTCTGACATTCTTCGAAGATCTACCTCTCACAGGTGCATTATCAGATCTCGGATTCTGAACAATTTCTGGCTCGATGGACTCAGGGCAATCACGGATAAAATGATCAAGTGATCCACATCTGAAGCAGGCTCTATCGTTTAATCTACAGCTTCCCGGATGTCTTTTTCCTTCCAATGCTGGCCACTGAAGTTGCTGGAGTTTTGGAACTCATTTGCGATCTAGCTCGATTTCTGTTCAAATGACCCACATTATCTCTGGAACAACTTTGATCATCTCTAAATTTCTTCGAAGCAGACTGAAATTATCTAATCTGAAATCTCTTTCTCACATCTCGGGCTTCAAATTCAGCTTTTCTTTTATCTTTCCCGAGTGCCTCAGCTTTACACGCTTTATCAACGAGTACAACGAACTCTTTTAATTCTAAAATCCCGACTAGCAAACGAATGTCTTCATTAAGACCATCTTCAAATCTTTTGCACTTTACGGCTTCAGATGATACACATTCTCGAGCATACTGACTCAGTCACACAAATTCTCGTTCGTATTCTGAAACAGTCATACGACACAGCCATACGACCCTGTTTAAGTTCTAGAAATTTTTTCCATTTCAGATCAACGAATCTCTCACTGATATACTTCTTTCGAAACTCGATCTGAAAGAAATACCATGTGACTCGTTCTCTTGAAACAATAAAAGTTAGAGTTTTCCACCATTGATATGCTGCATCTCAAAGTAATGATACAACACATTTTATACGTTCTTTTAGAGTTAGAGACATTTCGTCGAATACCCGGATAGTATTTTTAATCTAGAACTCGGCTTTTTCAGCATCATCATCTTTATTAGCTCAGAATTCTTCGGCCTCATACTTGTGGATCTTGTCAGGAGGCTTACTTAACAGATTCAGATTTGTAGTCGGAGGTATGTCAGATGTCTGAGGGAGATTAACCGGGGGTGGAGGTTGCGAAACAGTCAGGTTATTCTTAACAAATTGAGTGAACCACTCACTCATCATTTGGAAAAAAGGTTGTTTATCTTCTCCCTCTTGATCGCCCGTAGTCGGTCTCGATTCAGAGGGCACTGTCCCTTGCACGGAAGCAGGCATTTTACTTTCTACATCGTCAGCTATGGCTCTTTTGGGATCCATTACTATACGAGAATCACATTTTATACGTCAGGATTCATCACACTGTCAAAATTTAGATATGTGGCATGTATAGCTAGACTCTAACACGCTACGTTAGTGTGAGAATCGGCTAAACTGTAGCTCTGATACCAACCAAATGTAACACCCTTTTCCGACTCTGTCGTCGAATTAAGGTTAGGAGCATTATCGGACATATCGAAAACGTTCACAGACAAAATCATACAATTAATCATCATTCTTAGACATAATGTCCCTTAAACGGGTCCTTGAGACGCTAATCGTGCTGAGAAGTGGAGTCGGGACTAAACTGAAACACATATGAAGTTTCATGAAAATTTGAAACTTTTCTAAAAATACTAGGCAGACACGCCTATGGGAGGAGACCGTGTGCCCTCCATGGCTTCTAGACACCCCCGTGTGTCCCTTCGTGTATGTATACTAACTTGATCCCCACGGCCATCAGACACGACCGTGTGTCCTAGCCGTGGTCCTATACTGACTTCCCCAACATAGCCACCAAACAGGCCTGTGTTAATGTCGTGTTGTTTTTAGGCTACACTCTACCAATTCACCCACAATCTTAGGCACGCCAGTGTGCCACAACCGTGTGACATTATAGGCCATTTACAAGGCCAAAATGCCACCCGTAAGGGTCAAACCTACAAGTCATATATAACAAGATATCTCATGCACATATAACCATTAAAACATACCAAATTATTCATTCCAATCATGCATTCAATACCAAGTCCAACCATATGGACCATTACATATAGCCAAGTCATATGGCTAAAATCAAACAACAACTATACCAAAATACTAGCCTATACATGCCATATCTAGCCACATACAATTTCAAAATGTACCAAAAAGAGTTTAATAGTGTGATGTCGATCCGTGATGGTCCCGAGCCTTTAGTAGCTTTGACGACCTATAAAACAGAGTAAACGCACACAGAGTAAGCTTTCCAAAAGCTTAGTAAGTTAATATACAAACAAACTTGATATGTAAGGCATGTAAACATATAACCACATTGGCACATTTCTTCTACAAGACAATTTCTCACATTTATACTTTAATTCACATTCTTAGCCAAATTGCCACATTTATCAATTCAGAACCATATACACAAAATTTTTCATAAATGCTTTCATGTAACATATTTCCAATCCATCATAGTAAAACACATAGTCACTTACCTTATATACACATTTGGTGTATAATCAACGTACCTGAACCGGTCATTCATTTACCTAATCTATCAAAGCTCAGATTTGTCATCCGTTTTTCAGACTTACCCGTTGAACCATAAGGAATCCAGTAGGATACTCAGAAGCTCGGAATAGTGGTACAATGCCATCATCCCAGACGAGGTCTTACATGTACTCAGATATCGATGCCACTGTCCCGGACAGGGTCTTACATGAATCAGAACGATGCCAATGTCCCAAACATGGTCTTACACGTAAGGATCATAATGATACCAACGTCCCAGACGTGGTCTTACACATAATCAGATATCAATGCCACTGTCCTGGACAGGGTCTTACACGAATCTCAAATCAATGCCAACGTCCCAGACATGGTCTTACATGATAAAAACAGAACAGATATCTTTGACGTGACTTAGCCAATGGGCTTCTCGGACTTAGTTACTATATCGAACTTATCTCGAAATTCAAGTACATACCTTTCATAAGCATTCATTATCATCATTGAACATATGAACAATTACAAATGCATGCATATTTATTTATTTGTATAGTGACTTACTTCGGATTCGATTTATCAGAATGAAACGGCTACTCAGTTACTCTTGTTTTCCCGCGATCTAAATCTGTTTTCCACGGTTCTTGATCTAAACACATTCAGAATTAATCCTTTTATTCAGTAATTCATTCAATCCAACCCAAGGACACACATTTAGGGCTATTTACAAATTAACCTTCAAATTTATACACTCTATCAATTTAGTCCATTTTTCTCAAAACATCAAATTCACAAAATCAATATACAACCAAGCCTAGCCGAATGTATATATACATCATACAAGCCCATACTTTTCATCAAATTGACAATTTAGTCCTCTAAAATAATATTTTCTCAATTTAGCCCTATTTAGCTAAATTCATCAAAAATTCAAGAACAAAGTATATTCATCTAGCTCCTATCTTTCATTTAACACCAAAAATCATCAAAAAGCTTAACATCTCATCAATGGCATCTCACACTGGCATCATCCATACTCAAAATTAGTACATGGGTTTTAAAGCTCTCAAAGCAACGATTACAAAAACATGGAAATTATTGAAAACGAATCAAAAACTAACCTTTAATTTTGGCTTGTAATCAACCAAAAATACAAAGCTTCAAGCTTTCTCTTTTCTTTGTGTTTTTCGGTGGAAAAATGGATGAATTAAAAATCCATTTTCATGTTTTAATCATAGTATAATACATTAGTAACCAATTTCCTATTTTAGCCTTATAATATAAAATATTTATAACATATAAAACAAGGTCATTTTTTACCATAACCACCCACTAGCATCATAATGGCTTATTTTCCATATAAGGCCATAACTTTAAAAAAACCACAACATATAAACACTTTAACAAATAGCATATAACTTCCACATTTAATGCAAATAAATCTTTTGCTCAAATTAAACTCAGAGACGGATAAATTAACTCATGAAAATTTACCACATTCTTAGTCACATGTCAACGACACAGAAAATAATATTAAAATATTATTCAGACTCAAATTCGGTCTCCCAAATCCACTGTTCTGACTAGGGTATAAACTGGACTATTACATGATGTCTTGAGTGCTCGACTTCTGCAAGTACAGAATGGTGGGGTAGAAGATTACAGTTTGAACGATGATGGGGTTTTGTGTTTTCATGAGAAGGTTTGCATGCCAAAGGATGTGGAATTGAGGCAGATGATTCTTCAGGAAGCACATAGTAGCCCTTACGCTATGCATCCTGGAGAGAGTAAGATGTACCGGGATCTACATGAACAGTTCTGGTGGCCTGGATTAAAGCGGGAAGTTACGGAGTTTGTGGGAAAGTGTTTAACGTGTCAGCAGGTAAAAGCCAAGCATCAGTTGCCCTTGGAGTTATTGCAGCCGGTGAAGATTCCACAGTGGAAATGGGAGAGGATCACTATGGACTTTGTTTGTGGGCTACCTCTTACGCCTACTAAGAAGGATTCGGTGTGGAAGATTGTGGATCAATTGACGAAGTCCGCTTATTTTATACCTGTCCGAGTCGACTATTCACTACAGAGGTTGGCTAAGCTATATGTGGCAGAAATTGTGAGGTTGCATGGGGTACCAGTATCGATCATATCAGATAGAGACCCTAGGTTTACGTCGTGATTCTGGAGGGCACTGCATCAGGCATTGGGTACAAGGCTAGACTTTAGCACAGCTTCTCATCTACAGACTGATGGTTAGTCTGAGAGGGTAATTCAGATCTTGGAGGATATGTTGAGAGGTTGTGTCATTGACTTCAGGGGTATTTGGGAAGAGTTCTTATCATTGGCAGAGTTTGCATACAACAACAGCTACCAATCTAGTATTCAGATGGTGCCCTATGAAGCGTTATATGGGCGGAGGTGTCGTACTCCTACCTGTTGGACAGAATTGGGTGAACGTCAGATTTTGGGTCTAGAATTGGTTACAGAGACAGAGGAGAAGGTTAAGTTAATTAGGGCTTGATTAAAGGAAGCATCCAACAGGCAGAAATCAGATGCAGATCTGAAGCGAAAAGAGATAGAGTTTGTTGTAGGTGATCAAGTTTTCTTGAAAGTTTCACCTTGGAAGAAGGTGATGAGGTTTGAACGGAAGGGCCAGCTAAGTCCCAGGTTTATCGGGCCTTATCAGGTTTTGAAACGTGTGGGACTAGTGGCGTATCAATTGGAGTTACCTTCAAAATTGAAACGGATTCATGATGTGTTTCATGTTTCAATATTGAGGCGCTACCGTTCGGATCCGTCTCACGTTTTGCCAGTAGAGGAAATTGAGGTAAGGCCAGACCTGTCTTTTGAGGAGGAACCAGTAGAGATCTTGGAACGAGACGTCAAGGTGCTAAGAAGGAAATCGATCCCGTTGGTTAAAGTCTTATGGCGAAATCATGGAATGGAAGAAGCGACATGGGAGCCAGAGGACGTTATGCAACAGCAATACCCTCATCTCTTTTGACCAGGTAATTTTGAGGCCGAAATTTCTTTAAGGAGGGTAGAACTGTAACATCCGGGATTTAAGGGCTTTCCATTTACTTTGTATCTGTGTGGTTGTATGCTTTGTATGTTGGGTGAGTATGTTTGGGGTCCCTGGGAAGGCTCGGGGTTAAGTCGGAACCTTTGCCAAAATTTTAATTTAGGCACGTCAGGAGGGAAGCTGATTGGGGCAGGACTTAAGGGTTATTGCTTGTGTTTGGTGACACAAGAATTAAAGTAGTAAGGTGGCAAAGAGGAGCCACTTAGGAGGTAGGAGAGTGACGCCACAAGGAGCAGGGAAGGAGCAGGTTCGAGTTACACTGTTTACACTTTTGGAATTCTTTTTGGCATCTGGAAGGGAAGTGGTGGATTTAGCTAGGAACCTTGAAGAATGGATGTTGAATTGGTCAAACGTTTTGAATAGATGGACAAGAGTGAAAAGGGGGATTTGAAGCTTTCAAACTATTTTGAATTAGGGGTTGAGAGTGAATGTAGGAGGGGAGCATAGAGGGGGTAGCTAGTGGGTTGTTGGCCGAATTTTTCTTGAAGGTTGGAAGGGGAGGAATGTTCAGTTTTGAGCTAGGAGGGTGGTGAGCTAAATTTTGAAGTAAGTAGCTGTAGGTCCCTCTCTTAGTTGTGGTTCGATCGGGTTATAAGGTGCCATGAGTGCGTCGATTTTTTTCCCTGGTGCCATAGTGTGCATAAGGGGGGGAACCGTTAGGGGAGACACACTTTTCTCTTCTTTGCTTTGCATCATTTTCTTCATTTCTTTGGAACCCAAAAACCGAAACATAATTTCCTTTCCTCTTTATATCTTTTTTTATTCTTTGATTGCTGCAACTCCCATGAGCTTTTGTTTCATTTTCAATTGGTAAAAACTGAAACTTGTAGCACCCTTCTCGTCTCCCTTCTCTTTCCTCTTCTTTGCTCCGCACTTTCTCCACTTGTTTCTTCAAAAGCCGAACCCCAACTCTCTCTCCCTCTTTTTCTTTCTAATTTCTCTTTTGTTCATATTTTGTTCATACCTCTAAACCCCTTAACCGAAACTCATCTCACTCTTTGGTAAGTAGCTATCATTCTCTTCTATTTTCTCTCTTCTCAAGGTCGAATCTATGGCTCATGATTTTATTGAAGTCTTCTTTCATTTTTTTTCTTTTTTTTAGTCGAATCTCGGAAGGCTATTCCCTTTCTTCTTTTTAGGGATATCATATCGTGGAACAGGGTGTTAGGGGTCTGCTTCGGATCTTCCATCGACTTGGTTGTTAAGCCGAACCATTTGAGTTCCAAGTCTGTGGCTCAACCAATCTTCGAAACTCATCTATCTTTTCGGGATTGTAGGGTAAGGGATTCCTCCCTAGTTATTCTTTTAGCCTATCTGCCCGTTGTTCGTTGCCTTAACCCAGTTGAGTAGTTAAACAATCATCTCTTTCCTATAGCGATTTACTGATCAAGACTTTTGATGGATGCAAGAAATGTTCAAGTTGGGAAAAGGAGCAAACCCTTGGTTGCAACCCCAAAGTTTAAGAAGCAAGCGGTATGACAGTTCGAGACTAGCCACCGGGTTGTGGGCCGGCTTCTGAAAGGGATAAGTAGATCGCTGTGATCCCTGTGAGTGAGGATGTTAACAAGTTTGATAGTGTGGTCTTGCGTGTTTACAGGTGTGTAATTACCACACCACTTCTTTTTGTATAAATCGTATATGTGCTATGTTTGATAGCCGAAAATCTCGGCAATGGTTATTAAGTTACCCATGTTGGGTAAAACCGAAACTCCAGGCCAGTATGTTATGATTTAGCTTCAAAATTATTGTTGATAGTATGATTATGTGTGTACATTAAATATTGCATGGATGTCATCATATAACCTGTTTATTATACTATGTTGCATGTGCATGGGATTTGGGATGATAATGATATGAAGGGGAAGTGTAAATTGGTGACACAATCACGCTAATTGATGGCTCGATGCCTCATTATCTTATCGGTGACTCGGTCACGTAATTATCGGTGGCAAGACCACGTTATATTGACTTTGTGCAGTGTGACTGTCAGCATGACTGCTAAAGAGGTGTGTAGAGGATGGAGGGTTGATTGTAGAAATCCCCACAGGTGTGTAGAGGATGGAACAATAGGCTGGGTTGGGTTATCATATTGACTATTTTGTATGCTTTTATGATTGGGCTTTGACCAATCGAGTTTGGGGCTCAGGCCCATTTGTGGATTATGTGGACTAATTGCACACTGAGTCTTGTGACTCACCCTATTCGCTTAAACAAACTGCAGGTGATTCTTAGTTCGGTGGATTGGGCTGGATTGGACTCGAGGTGGCCATGCTAGGGTTAAGGGTTACTCAATTAAAACTTTATTTTATTTATCATTCGCTACTTTGGGGATTTTTTATTTGTAATAAGGCCACTTCAAATTTGGTAAATTTTCTTTTGGGTTTTAAATTTGCGGACATACAAATTACAACTACTTGATGGGACATTTTGATAAAATACGAACCGAAGTTTTCTTTACAACCAGTCAAACAACAATTCTAACAAAAAGGGATTTTGTTAATAATTTAATAATTAAATAATCGATAAGTGTTTTCAAATAACACCTAACTGCATGGTTTGACTAATTTAAATTTTTGTAACGTAAATGAACAATGGGTTTTCAACTGAGCCACGAAATAACCTTCTAAACTCTTTTCTAGTGACATGCCAGATTCGGTCGTGGTGTTTGGGCCGGGTTTAGGGTGTTACACCCTCTGAGCACCGCTCCTACCTCCCACAATACAAGATTGTCTACCTCTAGCTGTAGTGCTTCTCGGTCTTGTTGTCTGAGCAGTACCCTTTTCAGCGGTCTCCAAGCAATCTCGAATGAATGATCCTGTGAACCACACTTATAACAGGTGCGATTAATTGATTTACCCCAGCACTCTTTGAAATGTCGTGTGCCGCACTGCTGACACTCTGGTTTGCTCGATCGAGCATTGCCAACACTAGCAACTGATTTTGACCCTAATCGGAACGGTGGTTTCGGGACCACGAATCCAAGTCAAAATTTAATATTATTTTTTGTGTTAATTCTATATGATTGAGCATGTGTTAAAATTTCGTGAATTAATTTGTCCGCTTGTGTGTTTAATTTAATAAGAAGGGCTTAATCACATAAAATGAAAAATTAGTGGTTAAATTCAAAGGGGCTGAATAATGGTTGTTCTTTTAATATGAGGGTTTTATGTTGCAATATTTCCCTTTAATTATTGAATGGATGGCACTAAGGTTACATTATGTGGTTTTTGTTTTTTTATATATATTAAACATAAAAGTTATAATAATAAGTAAAGTATTATAAAGTTAATATATTATATAAAACATGAAAAAAAGAGCTTGCATGTTCATTTTTTTTCCATTGCCGAAACTAAGAGAGAAATAAAAGAAGAAAAGTTACCTAAGGTTCGGCACTTTGGAGGTTTAATTGGGTAAGTGATTTTGTTCGGTTTTCGATAATTTTTACGTTTTTGAGATCGTTGCTTAGTATACTATCAAGCCCATACCCTAATTTTAGAATTTGATGAAGATTTTGAGATATGTTATTGATGATTAGTTGTGATTTTTGTTGTTAGTTGATGAAATATAAAATATATGCTTTAGATTAACATGTTTTGTAATGAGATTTTTGAAGAAATTGAGTAATTAGGACTAAATTGCAAAAAAAAATTGGAGGGACTAAAATGCAAAATGAATGAAATTTATGGACTTGTATGAGTGTAAGGAACATTCGGCTAAAGCATAAAGTAGTCAAATTTTGAATGTTTTGTGTTTTGTGCAACAGGGACTAAATCGTGAAAATGTAAAATGTATGGGGTAAAAGTGCAAATTACTTATTCATGTGTTTTTGAGTGAATTTAATTGAATATTGATTAAATAAGTTTCATTTATATCAAATTAGATCAAGAAAAGAGAAAGTCGGATTTGAATCGGGGAAAGACAAAAATAGCCGAATAGTTGATTTTAGGTTCGTCGACATCGGAGGTAAGTCTATAAGCAAATGGTTGTTCTTAATTTTAATTAAGTGTAAATTATTCATGCTGAATGCAAATGTTTATAATTATATTTGCTATTGCCGAATGTGAGGGATGGTATTTGATATGTTCAAGGAATTACTTGAGTAAGTTTAGATATATGAAAGATAGTATAAAGTTTTTATGAAAGCTTATGACTTAGAATAAGTGATTTATGTCCTTAAATCGATTATGTATTTGTGATGTTTTGGGCCTTGGGCCTAGCAAGCTTTGAGCTGGTGAACTTAAATCGGGCTTCGTGCCTAGCAGGCTTATTGCTGGTGAATAAATTTTAGACCTTGGGTTTTGCAGGCTTAGTGCCGATGTGTGATTCAGGCATTCGCCTAGCAGGTTTAATACCGGTGATTTATTTTCAAGTCTATGTCTATAAGACTTCATATGGATGTGGAAATTGAACAAGTAAGTTGATTTAATTAACCTTATATGTTTGGCCATTAAGGTATGTGTATATGTGATGATGAATTGAATTTGTATATAAGTGGTTATATGTGATATTATATTAAATTCAAATATATGAGTACATGTGATAATTTAATTAACTTTGGATGTTCGGTTATATATAAGATAATGCATTAAACTAGTATATTCGGTCATATGTGATGGAATAATGAATCATGTGTATTTGATCTAGTAAGTAAGTTTTAAGCAATTGAGTTGAATTGGATTTTTCTTATAGTGGTACATGTGAATTTAATGGAAGTATGTATAAATATTAGTGATATAGCTGATTGTGATAACTATATATATGTGCATAGTATAGCCGAATGTGAGATATGTATATGTGCCGTTGGTACACCCGAATGGGAAGTTGATTATTGAGATTGATTTTAGCTAATTCGTATATTTATAGTGCAGGGATGGTATTTGATATATAAATGTGTAACAGGATTGAGAAAGGCACTAAGTGTGCGAATTGAATTACCGAGCACTAAGTGTGCGAAATTAGTCATTATGCACTAAGTGTGCGAATTTAAAATACCGAGCACTAAGTGTGCAAAATCGGTCAGTATGCACTAAGTGTGCGAATTGAATTACCAAGCACTAAGTGTGCGAAATCGGTCAACGAGTATTAAGGACACGAGTAAATTTTCAATTCAAAGACCTAATTTTGGTAAGTATTGAAGCTACGAATGGTGATATAAATTATGAGTAAGCAAATTATATGTAAGTGAATTAGATATAAATTATGAGATGGAATATATGCATGATTATAATATTTCCATGAATGAATTGGTGAGTGACTGCGTATTTGAGTTAAATGATTTAGGTACGTATGAGGTTTATTTGTTGAATGAAAAATAAGGTAAGTGAAGTTACTTAACGAGGAACATGGATTGCATGAGAAAAGTGATTGTATATGTGTATGTGATTGTATATTTGCTTATGGCTTCCTAAGCTTTCAAAGCTTACTTTGTGTAATTTTCCTATGTTTATAGAGTTTCGAAGACTTGTTCAGGTTGGAAGTCGAAGGAGATCTCATCACACTATCCAATTTTCGCTTCGGTAAATAAATGCTTGGAGATTTGGTTACGTGGCATGTATAGACTAGTTTTGATATTGCTGTTTTGAAGTTATATATATTTGTATAAGCCATGCTAAAATGGCTTGTCCATCTTGTTAATCTTGGAATTTATATTTTGTCTTTATGATTATGTTTGGTTGTGGTTCTGGTTGATTTGGTTTTTTGGTATATATATAAGTATGGTTAATGTATAGAGTTTAAATGAAAGGGGGTAAGGATGTTATAAGCTAGTTAACCATATTTTGCAATGAAACAGTTTTTGGTTGGCAACAGTGACGTGATTTTGAAAAATCACCAAAAATAGGAGAAATGGAATTAGAAAGTCAATAAGATATAGAATTAAAGCTTATTGTGTTTATTTTCATATGAAAAAACAGAGTAGGAAAAGGAGTTTTATATTCTGTGATATTTAAATTTTAGTGAGACTGGTTCTGAATGACTTCGTGATCCCCTATTTTGTCTTGGAAATATTATTGAAAATTGAGAGATTATGAGTTATATTTTATATTTCTAGATTCCTTAGTGAGTTTATTTTCAATAGAAACAAGTGGGAACATCATATGAAAACTGTACAATAAGGTATTTGGTTAAGAGAGATTAGAACCGTTGGTTAGTGAAACAGGGGAAACTTTAATGAATAAACTGTACTAAATGGCCTCATGAAAAATTCTGGAAATATTATAGTAAGCAGATATATGAGTCTAGTTTCAAGGAAAATTTACGGATCTAAATTTTGAGTTTCTTAACTTGAGTTATAGTCAATTTAGACAACATGATGCAAATGGACAGTTTCAATTTTTATGCCCCGAATTAGTAGTTAAGTCTAGTAATACCTCATGCTCGACTCTGGCAACGGTCTCGGGTAAGGGGTGTTACATGGTCGTTCTCGTATAGAAATCCCGGTGTTAGGTTTGGATCGGCTACCATCATTCTTGAACTTCTTCATTGCCATCTGAGAAAATTTACTCGCAGATCTCTTTCAAAAATCTTTAGCTTCAAATTCAGCTTTCCGCTTTTCTTTTCCTAGCTCTTTAGCTTTACAAGCTCGTTCAACCAACACTACGAACTCATTTATTTCAAGAATGCCAACCAGAAGATTTATATCTTCATTTAGACCATCTTTGAATCTCCGGCACATGGCAGCCTCAGATGAAACACATTCGCAAGCGTAGCGGCTAAGTCGCACAAACTTGCGCTCGTACTCGGATACGGTCTTACGACCTTGCTTGAGCTCGAGAAATTCTTTACGTTTAGAGTCTATGAAGCACTGACTTATGTATTTCATATGAAATTCCATCTGAAAGAAGTCCCAGGTAACTCTCTCCTTCGGAACAACTGATACAAGAGTATTCCACCAGTAGTAGGCAGAATCTCGTAACAATGATATGGCACACTTCAGACTTTCATCGGGTGTACAGAACAGCTCATTGAAAACATGAACAGTACTGTCGAGCCAAAATTCAGCTCGCTCTGCATCATCATCATCTTCAGCTCTAAATTCTTGAGCTCCGTGTTTTCTAATGCGATCAACTGGAGGCTTGCTTACTCTTTCAGGATTTACAATCGGGGGTACCACCGGTACTGCAGGAGGAGTATTCGGATTCAGAGGTGGTTGAACAGCCGGATTGATTCATATATATTGACCAAACCAATCATTCATCATGCTATAGAGGGCTTCTTTAGCCCCCTCATTAGGGTTACTCGCAGCTGGTCGAGATTCTTCTGGCGCGGTCCCTTGCGCGGGAGCAGGCGCCACGCTCTCGACATCATCTACTATCGCTCGCTCGGGATCTGGATCCATTACTATAAGAATAAAATAAACACGTTTCACTGTCAGAAGTCATCACACTATCACACTATAAAATATGACATGTATAGCGAGACTCACACATGCTACGTTGGTCAGAGAGCTGACTAAACGGTAGCTCTCATACCAATCAAATGTAACACCCCTAACCCGTATCTGCTGCCAGAATGGGTTATGAGGCATTACCAACAAGTCACAACTTATATACAATCATATAAGCACTTAAGTCATATGAAAATATATGTATGTATCCACACAGCATTTACGGATTATACTTCAACATTCCACAGAACTTAAATCGAACACATATACATATACATATATGACATTTAATTTCGTAAGAATATACATACACTCATTAATCCAAAATCATATGCGGCATTATCATTATAAAACCATGACCAAACATGCTATATACATTTATTTAGCCATTAGTGATACATAGCCGAACATATTACATCACTCAAAGAGAATTTAAACTCCATACAAAAATAAGCCATAGCCGAATGTATATATTATTACACATCAATTTACTTATTACTATTTCACCTATGGTATATACATGCACTAGATACAATTTATATCATCTATACCTAGTCACATTGATACATTCGACTAGACATGCCAAAACTAATCATCATAATCACTATCCTTTAACTTAAAGTAAGTAAAAGACCACTTAATCTATTACATTACTAACATATGCTTATACCATATAATAAACCTTTGAAGTTATCATAACACAAAACTGATTATTCACATCACAAATACCATGAGCCACATTACAAGTCATACACATACATAAAAGCATAGCCATTTTCGCATGGCATACATACATGTACATAACATTCAAATACAACTTAAGAGACTTAGTCTATACATGCCATAAGTTTAATAGAATTACAACTTATGAAATACCAAAAGTATATGATAATGTGATCGAAATTGACGAAAATCCCCGAGCACGAGCTAGCTTTCCAAAATCTATAAAATAGTCAATTAAACACAAATGGTAGGCTATCTTAGCTTAGTAAGTAATAAGCAATGGTAAACATATACAACTAATCATTTTTAGAATTTAATCAATTTATTCGTAATCCTTAACTAACACATAACCGTATATATATATAGCATGTTTCACTGTTTAACATTTATCACATTCAAATAGTCTCAAAGCCAAATAACCATGAACCATTTATCCAATCCGAACAAATCCAAAATTAATAATCTTACCTTATTACTAAAATTCATAAACCCAAAACAACTTACCACATTAGCTCTAAACATTCAACTATCATATATTACTTACCTGTACATCATCTCTTGGTTACCTTCATTCAATTGTTTAGGTCTCTAGCAAATTTTGTCCACCCGCACACATAGTGCAATTACGTAACGTATCGCACACTTAGTGCCGTTACTTAAATAAAGAGCACACATAGTGCTAAATACCAGTAATGTATCATACACTTAGTGCCATTACTTGCAATGTATCGCACACTTAGTGCCATTGCATATTTTCCGCACATTTTGTGCTAAATGACCGATTTCGCACACACAGTGCTCGATAATAGAACTCGCACACATAGTGCCCTTAGCTGATCATTTCCTCAATCAAATAGACACATACAATTTCACTATCATTATCATCTATACACAATTTAAAACACATGTTAATCATAATTCATTCTTCCATCTCAACACCATCACATTCGACAATCTTTAATACACCTATATATACATAGCCACTTATTCGAATAAAATCATTTACCTTATCCCTTTTACATATAAGGTCATCCAACTCAATGATTAATTCTTATATCAATACATATATTAACCAATGTATATTCGGCCAATCCATACTAAAATTTATAACAAATTCGGCAAAATGAAATTAATCACACTTACTAACATTTAACATGTGCACATCGATATAGACTAAATTTCAATTCTTTCCAATTGCTTAAAACTTACCTCGGAAGTCGATGAACTAGGGTTTCCTGGCTATTCGTTCAACTTTGCTTTTCCCCGATCCAATCTCGTTTCCTTTTGTTCTTGATCTAAATAATTCCAAATTAAACTTACTCAAATACATTTTCATTCAATTTAGTCCTTAAACACATAAATGGACAAATTACCATTTTGCCCTTAACATTTCACACTTTTACAATTTAGTCCTATTTGCACAAAACACAAAATATACAAAATTTGAATTAACTCCTTAAGGGCCAAATGTTCTTCATCCCTATACAAGTCCATACAAACCATTTATTTTGCATTTTAATCTCTCAACTATTTATTTTTACAATTTAATCCATAATACTCAATTTCATCAAAATTTCCAATTCAAAACATGTTGATTTCAAACATATACTTAATATTCTAACATTAAACATAACAAAACATAAACATTCATCCATGGCCGAATCATCAACATGCTCAAACTCAAAAATTTCAACATGGGTTGGATAGTATTCGAAGCAACGAACTCAAAAACATAAAAAATTATCAAAAACCGAGCTCAAATACTAACCTTAATATGATATGCAATGGCCGACTGGTTTGAAGCTTAAGTTTCTTCTTCTCTCTTTTTGTTTCGTGAAGATGATGATGAAAATGGGAAAATAAAACATGCTTTTCTTTTAATAATATTAGTATATTTCATATCATTCCACTATCTTATAATAATAATATATATAAAATATACTTTAACAATAATTTATGGTCAATGCCGTCCACTACTACCTATTTAAAGGCCAAATTACAACTTCAATCCCATGCAAAAAGAAGACTATTCAATTTGGCCACTAAATTCCATAATGGCTATTTTTCCCACTTACTCAATTTAGTCCTTTCACTTAAATTAATCACCCAAACAAACAAATTAATCTACAATATTTTAGCACATGCTCAAACACATAACATAGATATCAAATAAATTATTAAAATATTTTTCTAACCCGGATTCGTGGTCCCGAAACCACCGTTCTGATTAGGGTCGTATTCGGGCTGTTACATTTTCTGCTCAAAGCATCTGCCACAACATTGGCCTTTCCCAGATGGTAGTCAATAACAAGATCATAATCTTTCAATAACTCAAGCCATATGCGCTTTCTCAAATTTAAATCTTTCTGTGACATCAAATATTTCATACTTTTATGATTAGTGAATATGTGAAAATTTTTACCAAATAAGTAATGCCGCCAAATTTTCAGTGCAAACACTATGGCTGCCAATTCAAGGTCATGTGTATGGTAGTTCTTTTCATGTGGCTTTAGTTGCCGTGACAAAAGAACTTACCCAGTTAAGCCTTGAAAGTTTCCTCTCTCTATCCTAGGGTTTCCATAAAATTTTAGGTTGAAGATGACAATAATAAGATGATATTTTCTTTTATCATCTTTTAATTAATTATGTTTTTACTATTTCCACTTTAGTCCTTGACCTTTTTCTATAATTACATGGATGAGTCACCATTAAAAATCTACATACTTTTCTTAATGGTCTAATTACCATATAAGGACCTCTAGTTTTGAATCCCATAGCTATTTGATCCTTATAGCTCCTAGAATTCAACTTTCACATTTTATGCAATTTAGTCCTTCTCGCAATTAGGCACTAAATTGATAAAATTTTCATGTCAAAATTTTCACATGTCATATCTATCATATTAAAGACCATATAATTAAATAAAAATAAATTACATTTAGGGTCGGATCTGTGGTCTCGAAACCACTATTCCGGTTTCATTGAAAAATGGGTTGTTACATGGCCAGCCACTCATTGAAGAAGCTTGAAGAGATTAAACCTCTCTATTTTTAGCAAACTAATCTCTTATCTTCCTATAAATAAGACTTCATTTCACCATTCTCAATCATCCTTCATCCCTTATCATTCTCTCTTTTCTCTAAATTCTCTTTAGCATTTTCCATTCCCCACGCCTAGCATCATCTCTTCATGGAGATTTTACCAATTAAGCCTCTTAAAGTGCCCTTGGTCGGCCACCTTGGAGAGCCATCAATAAAGGAGCAAAGCGAAGGAACCTCGTCGGTCAGAATCTTGGGTGACAGCCACTTTTATTTGGGTTTAATCTTTCTTTTCCTTAATTTAATCCGAAAGTGTTTGCTATGTGTTCTTTGTTCTTGTTACAACAATGTTAACTTAATTTTATTTAAGCTAGGATGATTTCTTTGATTAAATAATATTTATTTGATTCATGCTTGTAATGTTTGTGCTTCAATCGATCATGTTTTCATTTAAAATCAAGTTTGTATTTTGTTCATACGTGATTCAAATGCACCTAAATTAGCTGAGCGGTCCTAACCAAACGACGACTGTAATATCTTGAAATAGGGGTTATTTGTGATTGCATTGTTTTGCATGAGATTGGACCATTGTGTTAGTACTTGTGGTGTTTTAAGATCTAGTTATAAATCTAGAGTAGGCCTGAGTTGCGGGAAATTTTTGTTTTTAAGCTTTAAGTAAAGGGAGCTGGAGGAGCTAGGGGTTAAGTGTAGTTCGTGGGGTATTTTAGCACAAGATTAGGCTTGGTAAAGTGGTAAGGAGGCGCCACTTAGAGCCTTGTGTTTGACGCCACATGCAGGGAAGGAAGAACTCAGGTTCGTGCAGCAGAAATCCCATTTTCTACTTTGCATTTTGACGCCAAGGGGAGAAGGAGTTATGCTTACCACAAACTCTGTCAGATAAGTTTGGACTCAGTCAAATTAATTCAAATAGGTGGCAGAGAGAAAATTTAGGAGTTTGATGAGTTCAAACTCATTTGAATTGTTGGCCAGGAGAGAATTTAGGTGGTTGCCGAATTTTGAATTCCTGCTTAGGGAGAGTGTTCGGTTTTGGAGAGCTGAGTAGAGGGAAGTGACGAATTTTTCTTAGGTGCTCAGGTGACATTTTCGACTAGCTTCTGTTTGTACCAAAAGCCGAAATTCTTTTTGTTTTTTGCACCTAGCCGAATGCTCCTCTAGATTCTTTAATTTTATTTTTTTTTTCATTTTAATTCTTTTTCTTCTTCTCAGTATTTGGCCGAATCCCTTACCCTCCCATCTCTCTTTTTCTTTTTCCATTTGTGCTCAAAGCCGAAAGTATCCATCTTCTCCCTTTCATTTTTATTTTCTTCCTTTTCTCAAACTCTTGTGCCGAAATTCTCTCCATCTTCTTTGCCAAATTCCCTCTCTTCCCTTTCACTTTCTTTTTCTTTCTCTTCTTCCACTCTAGTCGAATCCCATTTGGTTGTTTGCAATCAACCATTGCCGAATCATCCTATTCTTTCTTCTAGTTGCTTTGGCTGAATATCAACAACGGTGGATCTTCTTTGAGTTCTTCTTCAATCAGTTTAAAAGAAGGTAAGTGTCCATGGCCGAAACCCATTACTTCTTTTCTCTTCTCTTTGTCGACTTTCATAAGGGTAAAAGCCGAATTTCGGCATTTTGTGATAGATTTCTAACCAATCTATAGGAACTGATTTCTCCTAGGTTCTTCAGGTTCTTGGAAGCAGTCGATCTAAGCCTGTATTCTCTAACAATCGAATCCATCAAACCTGAGGTAAGGATCTATGGTGATTCAATTACTCTCTTAGTTATTTGGTTAAGCCGAAGGCTATTGAAAGTGAATTTGGTTGTTGGCCGATTGTAGGGGGAGAAGCAGTCTCGCGTACCTTGCGTTGTGACTTGTTTTCGTAAGGCAGAAAGGTAAGGGTGGTGTAGTTTATGCGTAATCTCACCCTTCAGGATTTATTGGTATAGCCGAATGGCCTATGTTACTAACCTTAGTGTTGGCCGAATGTAGGATCAAGGGATCTAGTGCAGTAGATCGGCTCTTCGGGATTTAGTTCTTGCGTTAATAACAGGTGTGTAACTTACACACTTTATAATTAAGTAAATATATTAATAACCTGAATGTATTAAAGCCGAAAATCGTGTAGATCATGATATGATACCTTATGGGTATGAGCAAGGATTCAGGTAAGTTTGTTTCGATATGATTCCTGCTTATTAATGCATGATAATATGATTCATGATATATTTGTTATGTGATTTGTAATAAAGCATGATGGCACGATTTGCATAATTATTGCATGGTTATGGGTGATATGAGAGGAGGGGGAAGATGATATCCATGACTTTAGGTCACCAGAGGTTTGGCACCTCCAGTGGTTTGGTACCACAGATTATTTTATGACTTTTGGTCACCAGAGGTTTGGCACCTCATAGCGACTCGTCCCAGTGGCTTAGCACCACGTGGGTTGGCCCCACAGTTGATATTTTGGGATCGTCGCCAGTGATTTGGTATCACACGTGGGTTGGCCTCACACTCGGATTATTGATATTTTGTGACTTTGGGTCACCAGAGGTTTGGCATCTCATAGCGACTCGTGCTAGTGGCTTAGCACCACAGTGGGTTGGCCTCATATTTGATAATACGGGATCGTCGCCAGTGAATTGGTATCACAATGTGGGTTGGCCCCACAGATGGATTATTCATGACTTTGGGTCACCAGTGGTTTGGCACCACCAGTGGTTTGGTACCACACGGGGTAGAAAAGGAGTTATGGATGGCTAGGTTTGGGTGCATTATTTATATTGCTTGGTTATGAATTGTGTATGTATGTTGCATTAACCGGGAGGAGGATTTATGCACTGAGTCTTGGTGACTCACCTTCTCCCTTATCTTTTCAGGTGACTCGAAAATTGCGGATAAGGAGCCGGATGGACTCGAGGTGGCCATACATTAGAAACATTTGGTTTTACTTGGATTTTGAATTGGGTATTTATTTTCATTTCAGTTTTAATTTGGGTTTGTAATAAGGTCATTTAGATATATTTTTGGATTATTTATATGCTTTAGATTTGTTTTAAACATGGCTAAGTAAACTACTTGAATAATTTAATAATTTGACCACAAGTTTTTCTAAACTACAAATGCAAAGGTTTTCAAAACTTTACCATTGGGTAATACTAATCACTTGTTAATAAAGAGGACTCAAATGATTTCTAAACTTAAGTTTTCCACACTTAACTCCAACGATGTCTAATCAGTTAAGCAAGAATCAATCGGGTTTTTATAACATAAATGTTTTCTACTTAAGGATCAACAACTAAGTTTTAAGGAGTGATTTTCGGGACTTCAAAAATAAACTATCGGTTTTAACTAGTCGTGCACCTGATTTCTATATACATAAAACAACAAAGAGTTTGTCACTAAAATTTTAACCGGTAACCTGTTTTCTTCAAAACAATTTTCTCTGTGACATGCTAGATTCGATCGTGGTGTGTTGACCGGGTTTGAGGTGTTACAACGACTAGATAATAACTCGATACTTAATTTAGATCCTAACCCGATTAAATTGCAGGTTACATAACAACTCTAACCAAGCTCTGTTATCTGTATAGTTGTTAGATTTGTGTAATTAAACTATTTCAAACCTAACACGTCCCTATTACCTCGCACGAATTCTAAGAAAGCCTTAGTAAATAAGGATCAGTAAAATGCATATTTACTAAGTAAAGGATTTTGGGAGGACCTAATGTGGTTTCCAAACTCATGAAAGATCGAGTTGCCATGGAATTTTTTTGAATGTTATTAAGCATGTTGATAATAAATTGAGTTTAATTAAAGTAATTGTCCTAGTTTATTTATGTTATAATTGTTGCAAATTGTGTTTAATTTTGGTAAAATCTATTTCATCCATATAGTTTGCATATTTAGGATAATTTGCATTTGGGATCATTGCATTTATTTTAATAATTTTAATTTTAATCATCACTTCTCAATCATATTGTGTTTTTATTTACCAAGTTGTTAGCATAATTTTACAATTAAGTGATTTAACACAAATACAATCTCTGTGGAGACAATAACTTGATACTTACTTATTACTTGATAACGACTGTGTACACTTCCACAAACCTACGCGTTACAATATACCCATTGAACCATTTGGAATACTATTAGATACCCAGGAATCTCACACCCTAAGTGCCAACACATAGGCGAAGCTATCTCAATCTCATATAACATATAAAGCTCACTCTCGAGCTATCAACAGGTCTGCTCACACAAGCTGACGGTCATGATGAAGCTACACGGTACTGCTCACACAAGCTGACAAGAATCCACAACACATGCTAGATAACTCAGCCACCGGTAGGACGTACGGACCAGCACCCAAATCACATAACCCCTAATGACATGTCATTCGTATCCTAATCTATTCCTAAGGTTCAACGGGTTTCACGTTTACTAAATCATCACCGAACATATCCGCAAGGTCATATTCACAAATAATTCAGTAATAAAGCATTTAAAACACAATTATATTAATTCTTATTAACATACAAACTTACCTCGAATGCAAAAACGATGAAATAGATCGACTAGTCCGAAACTTTATTTTTCCCCTGATCTAGATCCAAACTTCACTTTTCTTAGCCTATATGTAATCAAATTTAGCTTATTTAATTTTCATTCTATTCAATTTAGTCCAAAATGCATATTATGGCAACTTTACACTTTTGCCCCTAATATTTCAACATTTTTATAATTTAGTCCTTAACTCACAAAAACACAAATTCATGCAATTAAGTCCCTTCCCATGCTAGGCGAATTTCATATAGACCCGTAGTAGCCCATATTTTTCATTTATTCCAAAATTTAACCACAAAATTTCCACATTTTACAAATAAATCCCTAATTGACAATTTTATCAAAAATCACTTTACTAATGTTGTTTGTCAAACAACAACAATACATTTTCTATCATCAATGATCACATATATACCTATATTCATCAATGGAAAAACCCTAAACCTTTAATAGTTTTGTAAATTAGTCCCTGGGCTAGCTAGATTAAGTTACAACGACTCCGAAAACATAGAAATCATTGAAAACAGGACAAAAATGAACTTACATGCACCAAGGATAGTTGGCCGAACCTTGAACCCTAATAATGAATTTTCTCCTTTCAAATTTTCGATGGAATTATAATAGGAAGAAGATGATAACTTTGTTTAGTTTATTTTACCTTAACTTATTTAATAAATTATAATTTTAACCTTGTTAATTAATCACTTAAAACACTTAATAGATGTCCATCTTTGTCCACTAACATTAAAAATGGTCTATTTACCACATAAAGACCTTTAATTTAAGATTTCATAGCTATTAGACACCTTTAACTATTAGAACTCCACTTTTACGCTTTACGCGATTTAGTCCTTTTTATCAAATTAAGCACCCAAACGATAAAATTTCTTAACGAAATTTTCACACAATCATACTATCATGCTGTAGAAATTAAAATAATAATAAAATTTCAACCTCAAATTTGTGGTCCTGAAACCACTGTTCCAATTTGACTAAAAACGAGCTGTTACATTTTTGATGATTTATGAAAGAAAATGATTAGTTGTTGTTAGATAAACAATTTTTGTTAAGTGAATTTTGGTGAAATTGTCAAATAGGGATTAAATTGAAAATAGAAAAATATATATGATGAAATTCTGAAATAAATGAAACATAGGGCTTGCTAGGGCCGTATTTGATATTCAGCTATGATGGGTTGTGGTTAAATTGCATGAATTACCAATTTTTATGAGCTAGGGACTAAATTGAAAAGAAATCAAAAGTATAGGGGCAAAATTATAATTATACTAAAATATGAATTTGGGTTTAATTGAATAGAATAATTATTTAATTGAGCTAAATTTATCTGTTTAGATCAAGACAAACCTCGTACGACTTTAGATCGGGGCAAAGATAAAGTTTCAGATTAGCCGCCTCCGTATCTACGTTTAATCGTGTAACGCCCCAAAATCCCAAAACTCTAAATTCTGTGCATTGAAGTTGGTATGTATAAGTAGCACTTAGAATATTAATTTTAAGGTATTACCAGGGTTATTTGAAGACTTAGGGATAGGGAAGACCATAAGAAAAAATTTAATTTTTGCCTTAGTGGACCTTAGTCTCGGGTATTAGGCCTCTTGAACAGATTAAGGGGAAAATAGGACACAATTGGGTCATGGTCCAGTGGCAAGGTAGCGTCACTTGGGGAGCTACAAGGTGGCGTTACTATCAGGTGAAGACGTCCAAGGTTCGAGACTTAAGAGTGGTAAATTAAGGGGTTTTATTTTTGCACACGGAAGAAAGGTAGTGGCGCTAGAGTGGACTCTGGAAGGGAGTGTTCAGGAGAGAAATTTAAGGTAAAAATAAGAGAGAAAATATAGGGGATTGAGGTGTGGATGTGCTGGTGCCGAATTGGACTTTGAGGGAAGGTAGTTTCGGCTTTGGCTATAAAGGAGGGTGCCGAATTCCTTTGAAAGGTTCCTTGGGTTTCCATTATGTTTTTCTTTTCTTCCCCTCATTCTTTTTCTTCCATTGCCGAATTACCATCATCCCTTTTTGCCGAAATCCCTATTTGTGTTGATTATTTGTTGTTTTTCCTCCATCACAAATTTGTTGATCAAGTGTTAAAAGCTGGATCTCGTTCAGTAGCTATCTAGGTCGCAGAATCAAAGGTGGGATTCGGTAAGTACTTAGTCAACCTCATTAGTGTGTTTTGTTAAAAGTCGAAGGGCTGTCTAACTTCTCCTTGTCGTTAACCTTGTATTAACAAGGGTAGGGTTCAAGGATCGCAAGCTAAGGATCGTTAGCAAGTGGTAAGTGTACTCGTCTCAGTTGTGGATTAGTGGGTGGCCGAATGTAAGTATGGCTTATAGGGGTGACTTGTGTGGAATATGAGTCACTTGATTATTGATAGTATATGTGTGGGTGCAGATCTAAGTGGATAGTAGCTAAGGAAGGGCTACTAGAACTAGTGTCACACAGTAAGGTTATGGTAAGGCTTCGATTTTTGGGTAAATATTGTGGTTAAGTGTGTAATTGATTAGAGATTTGTATTGGTTGTAGGTTCAAAGCTGAGGATAGTGTAGTACGTCGCATTAACCAGGTGTGTACATACACTTCACAGACGACAATTGGGAAAAGCCGAAATCCCGAAAAAACTAAAATGCCGAAAAGTCGAAAAGCCAAAAGGTTGGCGCCGGCAACCACATGAGCGTGTCAACATTCGTGTCGGAACACCGATATGTTTACTGGGGCCAAGAAAGCAATTTCATGGTCTTGGGCCACTATTTGGCCATCCGAGCCAAATGGTGCTAAATGGGCCTAGGGGTGTTCAGTCGGTTAACCGACCCGAAATAACATTAACTAAATTAACTGACCTTTTAAAATTTTTAACCGTTAATTGAACCAAAATTTTTTTTTAAAAAAAGTAACCGAATCAAAATTTTTTCGGTTAATTCGGTCGGTTAACCGAATTAACCGAAAATTATATTTTTTTATTTTTGTCTAAAAATTAACCAAATTAACCGAATTACCCGAATTACTCGAATTACCCAAATTACCCGAATTACCTGAATTACCCGAATTACCCGAAATGAATCACTACATAATTAAAAAGATTACATAATTTTAGTTTTAGAATTTTAGAATTTTATTTTTATTTATTGAATTATTTGTAATTTTTATGATTGGGTTGGATTGGGAAATTGGGTTGGGTTGGATACTTGGGTTTGGATTGGGTTTAGGGATTTGGTTTAGGTGAATAGTGGGCCTATTTATATATTATAATTTTATTTATTAATTTTTTCAGTTAAATCGAAAAAATTCGATTAACCGGCCGATTTCGATCCGAATTAACCGTTAACCGAAAAATCAAAAAATAATTAATTGATTCGGTCGGTTAACCGAATATTTTCGATTTTACCCGAATTTTGCACACCCCTAAATGGGCCTACCAAGTTCGTGGGCCCAAATCGACAAGAGTTGAGTTGTGAAATTGAATGATGGAATAATATGGATGGCTGTACGATTTGATTATGATCGGGCCTAATGGGCTACATAAACATGATTGGGCTTAATGGGCCATATGGACATGATTAGGCGTAGTGGGCCTTATGGGATTTTAGAAATGCATGCTAGGGTTTTAATGGACTCTAGGCCTAGTTCCGATAAATTCTTAAGTGTCATAAAATTTAATTTAATAATCAAACATGTCTGTGGACACGTCGCTAGGTTAGAGTGTGGCAATGGACATATGCATACCTAGGATTGGATCCAAGGAAAGCTTGGTACTTAAGCGGTCCTAGTGACCCACCTCCTCTTCTCTGGGATCCTACCTGGTGCATAGTGTCTGTTCACTTTAGCCACAAGGATTTGTTGATGGGCCAAAGTTCATAACTAAAACCCGAGATGAAAGAGATTACGAAAATATCCCTGTAAGGTAAAATTACGAAAATACCCCCGTAGGGTAGATTTACAAAAATACCCACGTGTAGTGAAATGACTAAAATACCCCTAGGTGCTTAATGTGTGAAAATGTGTATGTTGCTTTCATGAGATATATGTTGCACTCTGGTGGGTTTGATGATATGGAGGAAGATATGTGAGGATCGCATAGTCGCTTGACGATTGTGGATCCACCGGTGGCTTTAAGCCCATTACATGCTTAGTAGCCTTGCTACAACATTTGAGTAGTGCCGCTGTGAGTGCTACCATTGGAGTGTAGGGATGGGTGGGTTGATATTTATATCCCCACAGGAGTGTAGGGTTGGAAGGGAAATAGAGTGCAGGGTTGGATTTGGGATGGGAGCATTGCATTCATGTGATACTGGTGTGATATGAGGTCATTGTGGGCTAAGGCCCAGGACCACCGATTTTGATAGGGCTTAGGCCCAATATGATAATCGCATGTTTTACCAAGGGTCGTACACACTGAGTTTCGAAACTGACACCCTTTTATTTAATGTTTCAGGTGATCCTCATTAGACGGCTCGACGTGGGAGAAGACTCAGAGATGGCCACACTACAAGATACTTAGAAGTTTTTGTTTATTTGTTTCGAATGACTTTATGTTATTTACATTGGGATGTAATAAGGCCTAGTATCTCCAACTTGACTTTACCTTTGGGTTATTATTGTTTCAACTGCTTAATTATTAAACTTAAATAAATTTCTAAAGTTTAACATGGTTTTCAAAATAACAATAACATATGGACGTTTTCTTAAAATATGGGCTTTCATCGTAACTTAACAAAATGTTAAGGATTTTGGGTTTCTAAATCTTAAACTTAAGTTTTTAACTAAACAAAGTCGTTTTAGAATTATCCCTTTGATGTGACATCACTGGATTCGGCCATAACGTCTGGGGCTGGTCTGGGGGAGTTACATTTAGTGGTATCAGAACCCGATTGCAAAGGTCGGGCTGTGAAATGGGCCTTAGATTTTGGGTTTTTAAAATAAGTAGATTAAAAAATTTCTGCAGGTTTCTTGAAGTGTAGTTCATCGAGCCCTCGACGTCGAGCCAAGTAAGTTTTTTTTGTTATTACACTTGTTTAAATTACTGAACTGTATTTAGATATTGGACTACTTTAAAGAATAGGTTCTTAGAGACTAAAGCCAGTAGGAAACTTAAGCCTGTAGTGGATTTACGATTGCGAAACAACTTTTAAATTGTTAGTTGCATAAGACATGTGCTTTAAACAGTGGAACTATGAACTAATTTCATAAAAATTCTAATCCAGAAATACGTACGTAACGATGAGCGCTAGAAGAGGTGCAAGAGGCCGCGGCAGAGGCCGTGGAAGTGTTAGGGCTGGGTCGTTGGCGTCGGGCCATATGCCTAATGTTGGAGTAAAGGAGGCTCCAGGACCGTATGAATGGGCTGCCACTACAGAAGATGCAGTATCGCAGGCCATGTTAAGGATTTTAGAAAGGGTCACTAGGCCTAATAATGGTACGGGAAGTCGTGGGTCGATCGCGGAGCGACTCCGAGCTAATGGGGCATAGATTTTCAAAGGAGTAGCTGGGGTAATCCCCGAATGTGGCGGAGTACTGGTTGGAAGCTACGGAAAAATAATGGACGACCTAGACTGCACGGCGGAATAAAAGTTGAAAGGGGCGATATCCTTACTAAGGGAGGAAGCTTATCAGTGGTGATTGACCATAAAGGAGGGCAACCAACCGGAGTAGATCACCTA
This sequence comes from Gossypium bickii, assembly GCA_025503065.1. Lineage (NCBI taxonomy): Eukaryota > Viridiplantae > Streptophyta > Magnoliopsida > Malvales > Malvaceae > Gossypium > Gossypium bickii. Next base: position 32,618,220 of record CP106712.1, read on the forward strand.
GGAGTTCTTCAAATTGACATTCCAGTGGAAGTACATTGGAGCGGGCTATGTGGATGCCCAAAGGAAGGAGTTTTTGAGTCTGACTTAGGGAGATAAGTCGATAGCAGGGTATGAGGCTGAGTTTCTGCGCCTTAGTTGATATGCCAAAAGAATAGTCACAACAGAGTATGAGAGATGCATACAGTTTGAGGATAGGTTAAGAGACAATCTTAGGGTACTTATAGCTCCACAGAAGGAGCGGGACTTTACAGTCTTGGTGGAGAAAGCAAAGATAGCGGAGGAAGTAAAGCGCACGGAGTGCCTCAACCGAGAGAAGGAGAAGGGAAAGAACAAATGGAATGTGGAAGCTATAAGGTCTGGACAGAGGCCTACGAGGAGGGCCAGAGTGAATGAGCCGGTTAGAGCTAGGGCTACTGTTGTTGCTATTAATATCGGGATACCAGCTTGCTCTGTGTGGAAAAGGGCATACGGGCGGATGTTGGAGGAGAATAGGAGCTTGTTTGACCTGCGGATCTATGAAACATAGCATTAGAGAGTGCCCGAGAAGGCCAGATCAGGTGCGAGTCGATGGTAGAGGTAATTTTCATCCGCAGAGGGGTGGTCAACAACCACCATGGTGCCGTGGACAAGCTAGAGGCGGCAATGGTGCAAGACGAGGACATGGAGCACCGGGCAGAGGTGCAGAATAGGTAGAGGCGAGGCAGCCAGCTTTAGTCTATGCTGCTCGTCGTAGAGAGGAAGGAGGTGCACCAGATGTGATAACGGGTAAGTTACTTATTTGTGTGCTACCTTATATTGCGCTAATTGATGTGGGGTCAACGCATTCGTACATTGCATGCAATAAGGCTGAAACTTGATGGAATTACCATTTGGTGAGTTTGACCTTATCTTAGGCATGGATGAGTTGACGAGGCACCAGACAACTTTGGATTGTGCTACAAAGTGGATGGTGTTAAGAACTTTGGAAGGTGATGAAGTAGTAGTGATCGGGGAATGATGTGATTACTTGTCGAACGTGATTTTGGCTTTAAGGGCAGAGAGGTTGGTGAGGAAGGGCTGTGAAGCTTACTTAGCCTATATTAGTGATACGGAATCTAAGAGTTTTACTATTAAGGATTTGAGAACAGTAAAAGAATTCCCTAATGTTTTTTCTGCGGAGTTGCCTGGGTTACCTCCTAATAGAGAAGTAGAGTTTGGAATAGAATTGTTTCCTGGTACAGCTCTAGTGTCCATCGCACCTTATAGGATGGCACAGAAGGAGCTGGTGGAGTTGAAGGCCCAAATTCAGGAGTTATTAGACCGCAGATTTATTAGACCAAGTATGTCTCCATGGGGAGCACCGGTATTATTCGTGAAGAAGAAGGATGGGTCCATGAGGATGTGCATCGATTATCGGCAGTTTAACAAGTTAACCATTAAGAATAAGTACCCACTACCTAGGATAGATGACCTTTTCGATCAACTTAGAGGAGCCTCATTTTTCTCGAATATTAACTTGCGTTCAGGGTACCAACTCAGGGTTAAGGAAGCAGATCTGTATAAGACAACTTTCAAAACTCGTTATGGACATTACGAGTTTTTGGTGATGCCTTTTGGGCTAACGAACGCACCTGCAACTTTTATGGATCTTATGAACCGGGTTTTTCAACTGTATCTAGACCAGTTCGTATTAGTTTTCATAGATTGCATCTTAGTATACCAGAGAACGGAGGATGATCATGATGCACACTTAAGGATTGTGTTGCAGATTCTAAGGGAGAAGCAACTTTATGCTAAGTTTAGCAAGTGCAAATTTTGGCTAAGGGAAGTCACTTTCTTAGGGCATGTGGTGTCAGCTGAGGGGATTAGAGTTGATCCTTGGAAAGTGGAAGCAGTGTTGGATTGAAAATGACCTAAGATGGTGTCAAAAATTCAGAGTTTTCTAGGCCTGGCAGGGTACTATAGGTGGTTTGTTGAAGGGTTCTCCCTGATCATTGTACCCTTGACCAAGCTGCTACAGAAGGGGATGTCGTTTGTTTGGACTAATAAACAGCAAGAAACCTTTGAGAAGCTTAAAAAGGTTTTAACGGAGACCCCTGTTTTGATTCAGCCAGAGCCTGGGAAGGAGTTTACAGTTTATAGCGATGCGTCACACGTGGGTTTGGGTTGTATTTTGATGCAGGAAGGAAAGGTGGTTGCATATGCGTCACATCAGCTTATGACTCATGAAAGAAATTACCCAATCCATGATTTGGAGTTGGCAGCAGTGGCATTCGCACTTAAGATTTGTAAGCATCATTTGTATGGGGAGAAGTGCACCATATATATGGGTCACAAGAGTCTGAAGTACCTTTTAACTCAGAAGGAGTTGAATTTGAGACAGCACAGATGGATTGAGTTGTTAAAGGATTATGATTGCACGATTGAATATCACCCAGGCAAAGTAAATGTGGTGGCTGATGTGCTAAACCATAGGGCTATGTTGGATTTGAGGGCAATGTTTGCTCGGTTAAGTTTGTATGACGACGGGAGTTTGTTAGCCGAGTTGCAAGTGAAGCTACTGTGGGTTGAGCAGATTAAAGTTAAGCAGTCATTGGATGGAACTCTGGGTTCTCGATTCAAGCAAATTGAGAATGGTGAAATGACAGATTTTGGGTTAACTAGTGACGGGTTGTTGTGTTTTCATGGTAGAATTTGTGTGCCAAGGGACTAAGAACTAAGGAAGTCTATACTACGGGAAGCGCAAAGTAGTTCCTATGCTATGCACCTCGGAGGTAACAAGATGTATCGGGACTTACGAGAGCTTTATTGGTGGGTGAGATTGAAACGCGAGGTTACAGAGTTTGTGGGCAAATGTTTGGTATGTCAGCAAGTGAAAGCGGAACATCAACTACCATCAGGGTTACTTTAGCTGATTAAGATCCCACTATGGAAGTGGGAGCGGGTTACTATGGATTTCGTTAGTGGACTACCCTTGACGCTTGCTAAGAAGGACTCTGTGTGGGTTATTGTGGATCGCTTAACTAAGTCTGCCCATTTTATACCGGTCTGCACCGACTACTCAATACAGAAGTTGGCAAGGTTGTATGTGGCGAAGATTGTAATATTGCATGGGGTTTTGATCTCTATTATATCTGATAGAGACCCTCATTTTACGTCTCGCTTTTGGAAAAAGCTGCATGAAGCACTGGGTACGAGGTTGGATTTTAGTACGGCATTTCACCCTCAGACTGACGGGCAGTCAGAGAGGGTAATTCAAGTTTTTGATGATAGGCTGAGAGGGTGTGTAATTGACTTTCGAGGTAGTTGGGAGGATTACTTGCCGTTAGCTGAATTTGCATATAACAATAGTTATCAGGCAAGTATTGGAATGGCACCATATGAAGCACTATATGGGCGAAGATGTCGTACTCCGCCTTGTTGGACTGAGTTGGGTGAACGGCGAGTATTAGGTCCGGAGTTGGTAGCAGACACCAAGATAAGGTAAAGTTGATTCAGGATCGATTGAAGGAGGCGGCGGATAGGCAGAATTCGTATACTGACCTCAAACGGAGAGAGATTGAGTATGTGGTGGAGGACTTGGTTTTTGTCAAGGTTTTCCCTTGGAAGAACGTGTTAAGGTTTGGTCAAAAGGGCAAGTTAAGACCTAGATTCATTGGGCCATACCGGGTGTTGAAGCAAATTGGGCCAGTTGCCTATCAGCTGGAATTGCCTTCTGAATTGAGCCAAATACACGATGTGTTCCGTGTATCAATGCTAAGGCATTATCGCTCAGACCCTTCTCTCATCGTATCAGTTCAGGAGATTGAGGTTAGACCAAACCTAACTTTCGAGGAGGAGCCAGTTCGAGTAATTGATCAAGATGTTAAGGTGCTAAGAAAGAAGTCTGTCCCTTTGGTCAAAGTGCTTTGGCGTAACCATAATTCCGAGGAGGCTACTTGGGAGCCTGAGGAGGCAATGCGATGACAATACCTTCACTTGTTTCAATCAGGTAAATTTCGAGGCTGAAATGTTTTTTAGACAGGTAGAATTATAACGCCCCAAAATCCCGAAACTCTAAATTCTATGCACTAAAGTTGGCATGTATAAGTAGCACTTAGAGTATTAATTTTAAGGTATTACCAGGGTTATTTGAGGTCTTAGGGATAGGGAAGACCATAAGGAAAAATTTAATTTTTACCTTAGCGGACCCTAGTCTCAGGTATTAGGCCTCTTGAACAGATTAAGGGGAGAATAGGACACAATAGGATCTGTGGTCCAGTGGCAAGGTGGCGTCAAATGGGGAGCTACATGGTTGCATTACTATCAGGTGAAGAGGTCCAAGGTTCGAGACTTAAGAGTGGTAAATTGAGGGGTCTTATTTTTGCACATGGAAGAAAGGTAGTGGTGCTAGAGTGGACTCTAGAAGGGAGTGTTCAGGAAAGGAATTTAAGGTAAAGATAAGAGAGAAAATATAGGGGATTGAGGTGTGGATGTGTTGGTGCCGAATTGGACTTTGGGGGAAGGTAGTTTTGGCTTTGGCTATAAAAGGGGGTGCCGAATTCCTTTGAAAGGTTCCTTGGGTTTCCATTATGTTTTTCTTTTCTTCTCCTCATTCTTTTTCTTCCATTGTCAAATTACCATCATCCCTTTTTTTTCGAAATCCCTATTTGTGTTGATTATTTGTTGTTTTTCCTCCATCACAAATCTGCTGATCAAATGTTAAAAGCCGGATCTCGTTCAGTAGCTATCTAGGTCACAGGATCAAAGGTGGGATTTAGTAAGTACTCAGTCAACCTCCTTAGTGTGTTTTGTTAAAAGTAGAAGAGATATCTAACTTCTCCTTGTCGTTAACCTTGTATTAACAAGGGTAGGGTTCAAGGATCGCAAGCGTTGTAAGGATCGTTAGCAAGTGGTAAGTGTACTCGTCTCAGTTGTGGATTAGTGGGTGGCCGAATGTAAGTATGGCTTATAAGGGTGACTTGTGTGGAATATGAGTCACTTGATTGTTGATAGTATATGTGTGGGTGTAGATCTACGTGAATAGTAGCTAAAGAAGGGCTACGAGAACTGGTGGCACACGATAAGGTTATGGCAAGGCTTTGGCTTTTGGGTAAATACTGTGGTTTAGTGTGTAATTGATTGGAGATTGGTATTGGTTGTAGGTTCAAGGCTGAGGATAGTGTAGCACGTCGCATTAACCAGGTGTGTGCATACACTTCACACACAACAATTGGTAAAAGCCAAAATCCCGAAAAAACTGAAATGCCGAAAACCCGAAAAGCCGAAAGGTTGCCGCCAGCAACCACATGAGTGTGTGAACATTTGTGTGGGAACACCAATACGTTTACTGGGGCCAAGAGAGCGATCTCATGGTCTCTGGCCACTATTTGGCCGACCGGGCCAGACGGGGCTAAATGGGCCTAGGGGTGTTTTGTTGGTTAATCGACCCGAAATAACATTAACTGAATTAATCGACCTTTTAAAATTTTTAACCGTTAACCGAACTGAAATTTTTTCAAAAAAATTAACCGAATTGAAATTGTTTCAGTTAATTCGGTCGGTTAACCGAATTAACCGAAAATTATATGTTTTTTTTATTTTTTGTTAAAAATTAACCGAATTACCCGAACTAATCAAATGACCTGAATTACCCGAAATGAATCACTACATAATTAAAAAGATTACATAATTTTAGTTTTAGAATTTTAGAATTTTATTTTTATTTATTAAATTATTTGTAATTTTTATGATTGGGTTGAATTGAGTAGTTGGGTTGGGTTGGATATTTGGGTTTGGATTGGGTTTAGGTGAATAGTGAGCCTATTTATATATTATAATTTTATTTATTAATTTTTTTGGTTAAACCGAAAAAATTCGGTTAACCGGTCGATTTTGAACTGAATTAACTGTTAACCAAAAAATCACAAAATAATTAATCAATTCGGTCGGTTAACCGAAAAGCCGAAAAGCCGAAAGGTTGGCGGCGGCAACCACACGAGCATGTAAACATTAGTTTGGGAACACCGATACGTTTACCGGGGCCAGGAGATTAATCTCCTGGTCTCGGGCCACTATTTGGCCAACCGGGCTAGACGGGGCTAAAAGGGCCTGCCGAGTTCGTGGGACCAAATCAGCAATCATAGAGAGCCCTTTTACAAAACGCAGATAGTAAACAGCTAATCCTAGAAAAATTTTGACTTCGGACACATTTCTTGGTGGTTTCCAATCAACAACTGTTGAAATCTTACTCGGATCAACTCGAATGCCTTCCATTGAAACAATATATCCCAAGAATCCAACTTCTCCGAGCCAAAACTCGAATTTACTGAATTGAGCAAATAGTTACTTATCTCTCAATATTTGTAATACAATCCTCAAATGTTCAACATGCTCAGATTCATTTCGGGAATAGATTAGAATGTCGTTAATGAATACAACAACAAATCTGTCCAAATACAGTCTAAAGATTCGATTCATCAAATCTATAAATACATCAGGAGCATTAGTTAATCCAAATGGCATAACAAGAAATTCATAATGCCTGTACCTTGTTCTGAATGCAGTTTTTGGCACATCTGAATCTTTAACTCTCAACTGATAATAACTAGATTGCAAATCAATCTTTGAAAATATTGTTGCTCCTTTCAACTGATCAAATAAATCATCAATTCTCAGAAAAGGATATTTATTCTTAATTGTAACCTTGTTGAGCTGACAATAGTCGAATACAGTCTCATAAATCCATCTTTCTTCTTTACGAACAGCACTGGTGCACCTTGGGGCAAAAAACTAGGTCGTGCAAAACCTCTATCTATTAACTCTTGTAATGAGATTTCAACTCTTTCAATTCTGTTGGAGCCATTCTGTATGGAGCTATCGATATCGGTGATGTTCCTGGTACTAATTCAATAGCAAACTAGACCTCTCTAATCGATGGCAACCTAGGTAACTCTTCTGGAAACACATCCGAATATTCACAAACCACTGGCACTGATTCAATCTTCGATTCAGAAACTTTTGTATCCGGTACATACGCATGATGAGCATTGCAACCTTTCCTCACATATTTCTGAGCTAGCATCATCAATATCACAACAAGCAACCCACTTGAATCATCAGATTCAATTCGAAGAATCTCAGTATAATGAGATCTCAACTCAATAGTCTTTCGTTTACAATTCACAATAGCATCATGCAGAGTCAACCAATCCATACCCAAAATCACATTGAATTCATCAAATGATAAAAGCATCAAATCAACTGGAAAATAGTAACCTCAAATCATCAAAGGACAATTCTTGCAAACTTTATCAACTACGACATACTTGCCTAAGGGGTTCGATACTTTAATCACAAATTCAGTTGACTCAACAGGCAAACCCTTACTAGACATTAGACTCATACAAACATATGAATGAGTCGATCCAAGATCAATCAAAACAATTACATCAATGTCATAAAGAGAAAATGTACCGGTGATAACATCTGGTGATGACGCATCTTCGCGAGCGTAAATAGCGTAAGCTCTGGTTGGTGCTCGAGCCTCAGATCTCATAGTAGAATCCTTTATCGTACATTTGCTACTAGTCACATTTCCCGTATTTTTAGGTGGTCTCCCTCTAGAAACTATATTGCTTGATCTTGTATTCAGAAATTTATCTTTCTCGGGTAACTCAGGACAATCCTGAATAAAATGATCTTGCGAGCCACATTTGAAGCAAGCTTTGTTTTTCATCTAACAATCTCCAAAATGCCATCTTCCACATTGTTGACACTCAAGTTTGTTGGTTCTAACACTACCAACGCTCGCTACTGAAGTGGTTTGAGTTTTAGGACTCGTGTATTGCTTTCCACGATCTCTATTAAAATACCCCACTAAAGTTGTCGAACGATTATACGAATCCATGATTTCTTTTAATAAGAATGATAGGGTTTATCCATTGGCCTCTTTCTTGAATCTCTAGCCTCAAAATTAGCCTTTCTCTTTTCTTTACCAAGTTCCTCGGCTTTGCAAGCTCTGCCGACTAACACAACAAATTCTTTCAATTCCAGAATCTCGACTAGAAGTTTAATGTCTTCATTCAACCCATCTTCAAATCGCTTACACATAATTGCCTCAGTGGAGACACATTCTCTAGCGTATTTACTAAGTCTTACAAATTCTCTTTTGTATTCGGTCATAGACATACGACCCTATTTCAGTTCCAGAAATTCTTTGCATTTTTGGTCGATAAACCGATGGCTTATGTATTTCTTTCTACACTTGGTTTGAAAGAATTCCTATGTGACCCACTCTCTTGGCACTCAAATATCAAAGTGTTCCACCACTGATATGTTGCATCTCTCAAAAGTGATGCAACGCATTTGACACATTCTACCAGCGTACAAGACAATTCATCAAATACCCGAATCATATTCCCAAGACAAAACTTGGGTCTCTCAAGATCATCATCAACTGTAGCTCTAAACTCTTCAGCCCTATATTTTTTAATTCTATCCATCGGTGGCTTACTCAATCGTAAAGGTTCCACACCTTGAGGAGCTACGGGGACCGATTGGGGAATAGATGGGGTGGAGTGTAACGCCCCAAAAATATAAGGTCTTTAATTTTCCATGTTCTGACATAAATGAATGTCTGCTTCAGTGGTTAAGTGATTTGAGTGCGTATGGAAGTATTTGAGAAGCCTGGGTTCAAGTCTTGGCTCTTACAAAAATTTTATTTGTTTCCCTCAAATAAACCTGGACACTGGCATTTAGGCTTTATTAGTAATAATGCTTGTTTAATGACACAAGAAGAACTTGTAGCCTAGTGGCAAGTGGCGTTTTGTGTAACTATGATGTCTGAGGTTCAAATCTTGGGATAAGCAATAGAGTGTTTATTTTGCTGCTTGAGCTAGGAAGGTAGAAGAGTTGGACTGAAACACTACTGGAAAGGTGTTTGAAATGGTCATGGAGAGATTGTAGGAGCAAATCATGGAGAGGATTAAGGAGAGTATTGTGGAGAGAATCAAGAAACTGTGGGTGCCGAATTGGGGGATAGGAAATTTGGCTGAGGGGTTTTCTTTCAATTTTGCTCAGTTTGTCACCAATTTTCTTAAATTGTAAGGTTTTTCTTTCTCTACTCTCTTGTGCCGAATTTGCAAGTGGTCAATTGTGCATTTTGGGTATTCAACTCACACCATTCTGGTAAAGTAAACCATCTTGTTTTCAAGTCCATTCCTCTCCCCTCTTTTACACCAACATCTGCCAAAACCTCCCTTTCTTCTCTATTCTCTTCAAGTCTCGGCCAACTGCCAATTTCATCTCTTCTTGTCTATTGATTCTTTCAGCCGAACCTTTCACTCTAGCCCTTGTGACACATTCTTCTTTTTTTGCTTGTGACCGAAAGTCCTCCCCTCTCTATTTCGATTCTACAACGGCTCTGACAATCAGTAAGTGTTCAAAATCCATCCTCTACTTTAATTTTAAAACTGAATGCACCTATGCTCTGCCTTTCTTTTCCAAAATCGAATAACCCCATTAATCGATTATTATCTCATTCTTCTCGTATCGCACTCATGTTTTTGGGGTTGGCCAAATATGCTCTACCACTTATTAATCAGATCTTGACTGTACTTCAAGAAAGAAGTGAATGCGTGTGATCGTTCTAAATAGTGTTCGTTGAGGGATTAAGGTCACCCTCATTCAAACAAGGTAAGAAGGGTATTTCAGATTAAGTGCTATTAAGAGGTTGTTACCCTAACAATTAATGACTAACATTGGATCTCAGTGAATCTAGGTCGGGTGCTCATAGATCTTGGAACGACTCCATAAAAAGGTGTGTAATCACACTATCGCTTCTGTAAGTCAGCAAAAAACCGAAAAGCCGAAACTTCGATAGTTGAGGCCTCACGAGCTTTCAATCACTCGTGTAGTAAATCGAGCCCACAATCATGGGCAACAGACTGTAGAGGCCACCACCAGCGTTCTCGTGCTCTTGGGCAGTTATGGGCCTCGTTGGGCCGAAATGGGTCGTGTGGCCCCAATGGGCTCGTGGGCCCCACACGAAATAAATCCAAGATAAGTGGCAATTACTAAACTAGGCTATAATGTTCACATAGCCGTGACTAAATTTGGGCTAAATGGGCCACACGAGCTTGTGGGCCCACTTGGGCCTAATATGGGGGTTTGGGCCCATTTACACCGTTTTGACCAAATATGTTATCTGTATCACTCGAGGCGACTGTAGACCTTTGGGAAGGTTATTAAAATGACTGAAATAACCCTAAGGGTGAAATGACTAAAATACCCCTAAAGAGTAAAATGACTGATGTATTCATGATTGTAAATGATTATTACTGAGTATGACATTCTGCATATACGTATGATTTATGACATGACATACTGCATGGGGTAGGATACTGTTATAGAGGAAGTTTACTGTACTGGTGGCTCTACCACATATACTGTTATTGGCTGCCTTACTACGTTACTGTTACTGGCAGCCTTGCTGTGTTACTGTTACTGGTGGCTTTGCCACATATACTGTTATTACTGGAAACTATGCTGTAACTTTGGTGTGTTGGGTGGGTGGGTCGATTTTATCCCCACATGGTGTATTGGTTGGTACGGGTGGTATGTTGGTTGGATTGGGGTGGGTTCATATGTGCACCATATTGATTCTGTATTGGGCTTAGGCCCATATTGATTACTGTAATGGGCTAAGGCCCACATTGTACTGTTACTAAATAGGGCTCAGGCCCATGCTGTTACTGCATGATAGGGGATTACACACTGAGTTCTTGTAACTCACCCTTTTCTTTTAACTGTACAGGTAATCTCCAGCCTTAGACGATTTGGAGCTGCGAGGGGCTTGGAGGTGGCCACATGTTCGCTATTTTTTTATTTATACCTAATTATTTAAATTTTATATTGGGATTGATATTTTTGTAATAAGGCCTTTGGTGATTTTATTTTCTTTTATTGGGTTTAATTTCTTATTCTGAAACTGCCAAATTGATACAAATAAGTTTTAAAAAAATAATAACTATTTTAAAAGACAAACAAATATTTTCAAAATTCAAAATACATTAATTGGAGTAGCTTTCGCGGGTTTTCAACCAACAGTAACAAAGATGGCTATCGTTTAAAAATGAATTTCTCTCAACAAGCTTAATTTCAAAAAACACTTCGATGTGACACGTCAAATTCGGTCGTAACGTCTAGGTCGGGTTTGGAGTGTTACATGGAGGTTGTTGAACAGCCGGATTAGTTCAAACAAACTCAGTAAACCATTTGTTAATCATTTGGAAAAAGGTTTCCTTGGACTCTCCTCCCTGACTACCAGACATAAGTCTAGATTCAGACGGTGCTACTCCGTGTATGGAGGCTGGCGCATTACTTTCAACATCGTTAGCCAATGCTCGACCGGGATCCATAGCTATATGAAAGCACAATTTAAAACTGTCAGGAGATATCACAATATCACTGGTTATATATGGCATCTATAGCTAGACTCATTTATGTTACGTTTGTCCTAGAATTGACCAAATTGTAGCTCTGATAATAATAAATGTAACACCCCTAACCTGGATCCGTCACAGGAATAGGGTTATGAAGTATTACCAGACTTATTACTTAAACAAATATACAATTCTCGTACAGTTTTCATAACCAAATACTAGTCATTCACAATCAATCATATTGTCTCTAATACGAGCCTACGAGACTCAAACCATGCATTCAAAGTGGTTCGAGACTAAAACGATAACTCGGGAAATTTTTGGAAAACATAGAAAATTTTTCAAAATACAAGGGACATACGCCTGTATGGCCTGCCCTTTAGTCTCACACGGCTAAAGACACTCCCGTGTCGTTGGCTGTGTGGACATTTGAAATTGGACCACATAACCCTGTCCCAACCCATGTCTGACCCCGTGTAACTCTTTGACTTGGGTCACACGGCCAACCACACACCCCTGTGACTAGTCTGTGTACCCTTCGAAATGGCCTCACACACCTGTGCGCCAGGCCATATGCTAGGCCGCCCCAAAACTATTAGGTATACTGACTTATGCCACACAGCCAAGTCACAGGCCCATGGGCTGGGCTGTGTGAGGCACACTGGCTTGGTTTCTAAATAAACACCAGGGGACACACGACCGTGTCACCTGACCGTGTGTCACATACGGCTGAGACACACGCCTGTGTGGACAAAAATTAGACTATTTACCAAGCCATCTTTCTCACCCAAACTTCTATTCACCTACACAAACCAAATTGCATATAACCACATCTTCAAATGGCTTTTAAACTCTTCTAAACCAAGTTCAAATCATGCTATATCAATACCATCAACCACAAGACACACAAGTATCACAATAAGCCATTTAATTCATACCAATTTCACATTCACAAACCACCTAAATGGTCACTTTCAATTATGCACTATTTTGCCTAAAACCACAAGCATATCAATCTCAAATTTCAACCACTAAATACTCAAGCTACCAATCCACAAACAAGCATTCACATGGAAATTACCAACCACCTAACAAAAAACCATTTGCAAACATATATATACATAGGTAAATATACCAAAATAAGCCAAATCACATGGCTATACACCTAACCAAAACATACTTCATTTACAAGCCAAATCAATTGGCTAAATCCATCATAAACATATAACCATATTAACCAGAACTCCTATACATGCCATATAACCAAATACATAAATTCAAAAGTACCAAAATGATAGCTTGATAGTGTGATGAGATCTCCGACAACTCCCAATCCGAGCAAGCTTCGAAAACACTATAAAACACGGAAAAGTAAACAAATTAAGCTATAAAACTTAGTAAGCTCGTATAGTAAATAAGTAAAACTTACCATTCCTTCACCATTTAAGTGATATAAACATAATATCCTACAAAACTATTTAATCACAAGGTTAACATTTATTCATTCACATAATTAATCATGAACTCACAAATTTCATGAATTCAATGCTCATATGAATTTCGTACATAACTGTACTGATACGTATCTATCCCTCACCCTTTCATATCTTCAATATACCCGTTTAACCATTTTGAATAATATCGGATACTGGAGAATCTCGCACCCTAAGTGCCAATACATAGCCGAAGCTATCTCAATCTCATATCTCATATAATGCTCACTTTGTTTGCTCACACAAGCTGATGGTCAAAAGGTAACTACACGGTGCTTCTCACACAAGCTGATGAGGATCCACAACACATGCCAAATAACTCAGCCACTGGTAGAACGTACGGACCCGCACCCAAACACAATAACCCCTAATGACATATCATTTGTATCCTATCTATTCCTAAGGTTCAACCAGGATTTAACATTGCCGAATCTTTGCCGAACATTTTTGTAATATCATATTCACAATTAATTCAATAATAAAGCATTTAAAACACAATTATATTAATGCTTATTAACATACGAACTTACCTCGACCATAAAAATGACAAAATGGATCGACTAGTCCAATACTTTATTTTTCCCTCGATCTGGATTCAAACTTCGCTTTTCTTAATCTATATATAATGAAATTAAACTTATTCAATTATCATTCTATTCAATTTAGCTCAAAAAGCATATTATGGAAAAATTACACTTTTCCCCTAATATTTCAACATCTTTACATTTTAGTCCCTAGCTTATAAAAATACAAATTCATGCCATTAGGTCCCTACCCATGCTAGCCAAATTTCCCTTATTATCATAGTAGCCCATATATTCATTATTTATCACATTTACCACATAATTTTCATTTTTTACAAATAAATCCCTAGTTTGCAATTTCACCCAAAAATCACATAACAAATGTTGTTTATATAATAACCATTCATTTTCTATCATCAAACATCAAAATACACACATATTCATCAATGGTAAAACCCTAAACCTTTAACATTTTTGCAAATTAGTGTCTGGGGTAGCTAGATTAAGCTACAACGAATCCAAAAATCACAGAAATCATTAAAAACCGAGTCAAAATCACTTACATACACTAGTATCAATGGCCGAACCTTTGAACCCTAGAAAAAATGGCTTCCTTCTTCTAATTTTTGGTTGAGAAAATGAAGAAGAAAGATGATACTTTCTTTTATTTTATTTAATTAACACGTATTTACTATTTTACTTAATTATCCTTAAAACTTAATCAACTTTTCAAAAATGCCAAGCCAATATCATCCACCATCTAATTAATGGGCTAATTATCACATAAGGACCTCCTCTTTAAGGTTCCATAGCTATTAGACACCTTTAGCTAATATAACTCAAGTTTTACATTTTACACGATTTAATCCTATTTATCAAATTGAGCACTCAAACTATAAAATTTCTTAACGAAATTTTTACACAATCATACTATTATGCTGTAGACCTAAAAATATTAATAAAATAAAATATTTCAACCTCAGATTTGTGGTTCCAAAACCATTGTTACGATTTGACTAAAAACGGGCTGTTACAAAATAGTTCAACGGGCATTATTCTGATATGAGATGGCAAGAGTTTAACAAGAATAAGACATTTTCAATGAAATGGTGATGTATGATATATTGAAAGTTGAAATGGATGATATATACATATGATACATGGTTTAATATTATGCTCATCCATGTTTATAATGTTTTTATTATATGTTTACATGGCTAACATGTTTGGTGTATATGCTTAGGCTTTGGCCAAATTATTTATGCTAGGTTAATTTACCTATTATGTAATTAAATGGTAAGTTGTGTTTTATATTATACAAACTTACTAAGAAATTATGCATACTCTGTGTTATTTTTGTGTTTTATAGTGAATCGAAAGCTCGTCCAGTTTGGAACCTTGATGAAGTTATATTACACTATCCATCGGCTATATCTGTACTTTTGGATGTTTTAAGTTTGGTTATAATGGCGTGTATAGGTATTTTGGTTGTTGAAATAACCGTTTGATTTGGCTTGTGTTTTGACATGTATATAATTGTCCTTGAAATAGTTGATGTCTTAGCTTGTTATGCTTGAATGATGGAAGATGGAATGGTAGTTTAAATATGCACATTATAAATGTCTTGTGATTTGTGTGAATGTGGTGATTTTGGTACATTTGTTATAAATAACTTATATGACTATTTGGTGCTAGTTGTAGAATGGCACATTTGGTGCCAATTGGTAAATTAAATGGCATAGGTTAATGTAAAATTAGTTTGAAGTTAGTGGACATTTTGGCAAATTTAAGTATATGATTGTATATATGTTGATGTTGTGATTGAGGTGCCCTTTGGGCATATTGGTTGGATGTACATATATCATGTTTGATTAGCTTGGTTATGCATTGTTTTGATGCATTTAGGTGGCTTGTTTATATATGCAAAAGTAATTGTAGGTACATGCATGAATGGGTGATAAAAATGACTTGGAAATGGCCTATTTTTCGTCCATACGTGTAAAGACACAGGTGTGTGTCTCGGTCGTGTGTGATAATTAGCCCATTAATTATATGACCATGTGTCCCCTGTAGCTTTTAAAGGGTTGCAAGTCAGGCTATTACACCGCCCAACACACGGCTTGGCATATGGGCGTGTGAGGATTTTTCGAAGGGTATATGGTTTGGCACACTAGCGTGTGGCTTGGCCATGTGAACCAAGTCAGTGAGTTAAACGAGCATGGACACGGGCTGGCACATGGTCGTGTGTCCCTACTTCGATCGTCAACACGACCTGGACACACGGCCTTGTGACCCCTACAATTTTGAAAATTTTCTTTTTTTCTTGAAAAATTCTATATGTTTCTGATTTAGTCCCAACTTGTCTCCAATGTGTTTTTAGGGCCTCGAGGGCTCGTAAAAAGGACAGTATGCATGTTATTGATTGGTTTTTCTATGATTAATGATATGAATTGAAATGTTACAAATTTTTGTTAATTTGAATTTTAAGCTCCGATAATGCTCTGTAACCTTGTTCCAACGACGGATACGGGTTAGGGTGTTACATTAATGTTTATTTTGGTATCTTGTTCGTAGACACTCGACGGTTTATTTTGGTGCATTAATGGTAGTTCCATGTCTTCATATTTTTTTTTAAATTTTTGTTCTCTGGACTAACAACATCTCTCTCTTAAGTTTTATTTTTTGATTTTTGATATAATAAAAAGGGGGAGAAGAGAAGAGAAAGGTAAGTTATTGGTATTTGGTTGATTATTTCTTTGACTAATTTTGTTTTCAAATCTTTGTTTCCATATTTCATAAAAATCAAGTCATTTATTCAAATTAAACTTTAAAAAGAGAGAGTAACAAATTCAAATTCAAATTCAAATTCAAAAACAAATTTACCAAAATATTTTGTTATATCAAAAAGGTGGAGATTGTTAATCCAAGCTTTATTTGATAATATGTTTTAATATAACAAATTGAAATGTTTTTGAATAAAATTTAAAATTGAACAAAATTGATAAAATGATTTTTCAATTGAAGTCTAGGAGACAAACTTTTAAATCTTTGCTTTGAACACTTAGAATATTTTTTATAAAGTTCAAAAATGAATTTAAACTCTTGAACTTGATTGATACAATTTTGAAACAATTGAAAAATTGCTCCCTACAAAAAGTATCGATATTTTCCAAAAAGTATGGATACCAATATGATTTTTATCGATGCCTTATTTTTTTATTAATACCAAAACTGCTCTCTGACCTGAATAAAAAATTGAAGAAAAATAATAAGTATCGGTACGTTTAAAATTATATTGATACCTATTGAATTTATTAATACCAAAATTTTATATCGATGCCAATTTTGCATTTTGGTTTTATGATCTATCAAAAATTAACAAAAAGTATCGATACCCATAAAAAATTATATCGATACCTTTTATCAAGCATCAATAAATCATCCTTAGTATCATTAGAAACTAACATTAACGGTCACTGAGTCAGGCATTAAATGCTACTAGTATCGATACTCGTAGAAAATATATCAATACTTTTTGTTGCAGGTGAATTTAATGATCTGGTATTTTTATCCTTAACGCCTCTATTTATTTTCTCAACAACCACAATGGTTGGAAATTAATTAGAAGATATAAATATCAGCTTCTAAAGGTCTTATAACAACAAGAGAGAATATTCAAGCTTAAAGTTCAATCAAAATAACTTTTGCGCCAAATTTTTCCATACTTTTATCTTATACACTTGTGAGATTTATTTCCATTCTATTTGCTCAAGTGTTTTTCATTGTAATTGAGCTTAATTTAAAAAAACATCAATCTTTTAAGGATTATTTCTTTGTTTGCTTCTTTGCATCTTTCTAAAAGGGTTTAGAATCTTCCTTTTCTATTTTGCTTCAATCTATTATTTTAATATCTTTTCATTTCCTATGGTTGATTTCATGTACAATATGTTTAGCAAGCTTTCCTTCATGGAGGAAAAAGGCATTGTGGTTGAAAATGTTATCTTGAAGGTGGAAGCTTTTGTTGAGGGATCAGATTCTGAATGGTAGGGAAGCTTCTTGCTCTAAAAATGATTTACAAGGAGGTGTTCTTTTTGGGTTTCAAAACTATGGTGCAGAAATAAAGTTTGGATTTTTTTCTACCCTTGGCCCAAACATTTTTCTCTTTTAAGTTTGATGAAATGGATTATAAGGAGAAAATTATTAAAATGGGGTCATAGAATTTTTATATACATATGCTCATCCTTATAGACCTTGAGGAAACTTTTGGTCCAAATGATTTTAACTTCTCATTGGTGGCCTTTCGGGTGCATATTTACAAGGTATCGGTAGGATGAATGAACTAGGAAACAGTTGTCTGTATTAGACAAGTATTGGGTAACAGTGATGCGATTGATTGGAATGAATCACGTAGGAGTTGGATGGCATATATTTGTATTCTGGTGCATATTATATAACCAACCCTCTTAGGCAAGTGACTTTACTTTTTTCAAAGGATGATAGGTCTAAGTGTTATGCTTTGGTCAAATACAAACAATTGGCAAACATTTTGTTATAAATTGCCTTATTAGCCACTCGGTGGACTCTTGTGTGGTGCCAAAAGGCCATTGGAATGAAAAAGAAGAGGCTTTAAACCTGGCCTAAACGCCACGACCAGATTTGGTATACGGGTTAAATGTTAAAAACTTGTCTTTGAAGGGATTCGAAATCTCGGTTTTTTTTATGTAGGTATTCGTTAAATAAGTGCTATTTGTAGAAAACCTTTGTAGTTATTTTTTTTTTTGGAACTCATTTGAAAATCCCATTCTTTTCCTTCTTACAAATAAGTCTTTGAACATAAATTTATAAATTGTAAACATTAACAAATACGAAATCAAAACCTAAGCCATGGGGCCTTATTACATAAATAATCCAAAAATTAAAACTTAAGGGTAAACCAAAGATAGTTTATGAAAATAAAAGAACTTGATGCCCCCTCGAGTCCGCCTCGGCTCCCATGTCCACGATCTACTGCTCATCTGAAAAGTCAGGGAAAATGAGGTGAACCTAGGGTCCCTGTCCGATATGATTGATATTGGTACCCCATGCAACCTCACTACCTCTGCTATGTATAGCTTAGCCAATTTCTGCAGAGAGTAATCGACACGTACTGGTATGAAATGAGCAGACTTCGTCAAGCGATCAACAATCACCCAGACTGAATCTTTCTTAGTAGGCGTGAGGGGTAGTCCACCAATAAAGTCCATTGTGATCCTTTACCACTTCCATTGTGGAATCTTCACCGACTGCAACAACCCTGCTGGCAACTGATGTTCTGCCTTTACCTGCTGACAGGTCAAACACTTCCCCATAAATTCGGTCACCTCTCGTTTCAGGCCCGGCCATCAAAACTGTTCTCGCAAATCCCGATACATCTTACTCCCTCTAGGGTGCATAGCGTATGGACTACCATGCGCTTCTTGCAAAATCCTATACCTCAACTCGGGATCTTTTGGCATGCACACTCTCCCTTGAAAACATAATAGCCCTTCCTCATTCACACTAAATTTTGTTGATCCCTCACTTGATCCTACCAGAAACTTCCCCGTTAGCAACTCATCAGTCAGCTGCTTCTCCTTAACCTAACTGACCCAAGAGGGTTTCACTTAAATTTCAGCTAAAAAACTCCCATCATCATATAAACTAAGGTGAGCAAACATTGCTCTCAAGTCATATATTACTTTACGACTTAGAGCATCCGCCACCATGTTGGCTTTACCCGGATGGTATTCGATCGAGCAGTCATAATCCTTTAACAACTCGATCCACCTTCTTTTCCTTAGATTCAACTCCTTCTGAGTCAAAAGGTATTTTAAGCTCTTATGATCGGTATAAATGATAGATTTCTCCCCAACAGATAATGCCTCCAGATCTTCAAGGCAAAAACCACTCTGCCAGTTCCAAATCATGTGTGGGATAATTTGATTCATGTGGTCTTAACTGCCGAGATGCGTCCGCGACAACCTTCCCATCTTGCATCAACACGCATCCTAGTCCCGTGTGTGAAGCATAACAGTAAATCACAAACTCCTTTCCAGCCTCCGGCTGAATCAACACCGGAGCCTCTGTCAAGATCCTCTTTAATTTCTCAAAACTCTCTTGCTGCTTATCAGGCCAAACAAACGGAACCCCTTTCCGTAACAACTTAGTCAACGGTGCCGCGATTAATGAAAATCCTTCAACAAACCTTCGGTATTACTCAGCCAGACCATGGAAACTCTGAATTTTCGCCACAGACCTAGGCGACTTCCAATCCAACACTGCTTCAATTTTTCGAGGGTCAACCCTAATCCCCTCCACTGACACAAGGTGGCCTAGAAAAGTAACTTCACTTAGCAAAAATTCGCACTTACTAAATTTGGCATAGAGTTGCTTCTCCCTCAGAATCTGCAGAACCACCCGAAGATGTGAGTCATGCTCCTCATCCGCTCTTGAATAAACCAGGATATCATCTATAAATACCACGACAAATCGGTCCAAGTAGGGTTGGAATACTCGGTTCATCATATCGATAAACACTGCTGGTGCGTTAGTCAACCCAAATGGCATCACCATGAATTCGTAGTGACCATAGCGAGTCCTAAAAGCCATCTTATAGATATCCGCCTCCTTGACCTTAAGCTAATGGTACCCTGACCTTAGATCTATCTTCGAAAAGACTGAGTTCCCCTTCAACTGATCGAACAAGTCGTCGATCCTCGGCAACGGATATTTGTTCTTGATTGTTAACTTATTCAACTGACGATAGTTAATGCACATACGCATTGATCCATCCTTCTTCTTAACAATAACACTGGTGCTCCCCAAGGTGACACACTTGGTCGAATAAACCCTCTATCCAGCAACTCCTGTATCTGCGCCTTTAACTCCACCAACTCCTTCGGTGCCATTCTGTATGAAGCGATAGATACTGGCGCTGTCCCCGGAAAAAGATCAATACCAAACTCCACTTCACGATCCGAGGGTAATCCCGGAAGCTCTTCTTGGAAAACATCATGAAATTCCTCCACCGTCTTAATGTCTCCGACAGTTAGTTCCTTGGCTTTCAGAGCCCGAACCAACATTAAATTTGCCTCGCATCCTTTCCTCACCATCTTTTCTGCCCTTAAGGTGGACACCACATTTGACAAGCAGTTCTCCCTTTCCCCTATTACCAACACTTTGCCACCCTCAGGGGTTTTTAACACAATACGCTTGGCTGTACAGTCTACATTAGCTTGATACTTCACCAACCAATCCATGCCTAAGATTAAATCGAACTCCTCGAACGGTAATTCCATTAAATCTGTCTGAAAAACTATCCCCTAAACTTCTAAAGGTATCTCCCGGTAAAGTTTGTTTACCACCACGGATTGTCCTAACGGGCTAACTACAGTCATCTCCCTAGAGGAAATCTCAGAATCTACGCTTAAAGTTTCAGACACCCTACTAGCCACATATGAATGCGTCAACCCAATGTCAATCAATGTAGTGTAAGGCAAGCCAAAAATTAAAAACGTACCGGTTATGACATTCGGTGCGTCAGCCTTCTCTCGATGTCTGGCAGTATAGACTAACCCCGGCTATCTCGCCTCTGTGTTTCTTGCCCTTTGGCCTAGTGCTCCACAACCCTGACCAGAACCATTACCACCTCTGGCTGGACCACGACCTCTCTGTGGCTGCTGACCACCTCTTCCCGGTTGTGTATTCCCTTGACCTGTGGGCCCTTCACTGCCCCGTTGCTGCAGACAGTTCCTAACTTGATGGTCCATAGATCCACACCTAAAGCACTTCCCACTGCCCGCCCAACACTTACCTACATGGAATTTACCATATCGAGCACACTTCTATGTCTGACTAGCAGCAGCAGGTCTTTCCTCCCGCCTCGGCCCTTCTGACATAGGCCTTTTCTGAGTACGCCCGGCTGCCCCTGACGATCCAAAATTCCTCTTACTTCCACCCTTATCTCTATCCAGATTCAGTTTCTCTGTCTGCTTCACCTCCTCAACTATCTTAGCTTTTTCCACAAGCACAGCAAATTCCCTCTCCCGCTGTGGAGCTATCAATACACGCAAATCATCCCTTAGACCATCTTTAAATCGAACACAACGTTCATGGTCTGTGGCCACCATTCCTCGAGCATAATGGCTAAGGCGCAAGAATTTCGCTTTGTACGCAACCACCGACCTACTTCCTTGCACCAGATTTAGAAATGCTCTACGCTGCGGATCCACAAAACTTGTCCCAATATATTTACTCTGAAACGCCGTTTTGAAGAAATCCCAGGTGATACGGTCAGCCATCGTACCATCCTTAACCGTAAGCCACCATTGATAAGTTTCGTCCCGCAGGAGAGATACAACCCCTTTCAGTTTTTCCTCCTCCGTGAGGTCCAGATCATTCATTATACGCTCAACCGCCTCCAACCAATACTCAGCTGTACTTGGGGCTATACCAGAGATTCCCTTAAACATCTCTGGCCCATTGGCTCTAAACCGCTCCGACACAGATTTTCCGGCTCCTGTGCCCATGCCTACCCCAGCAACCCTCTCTAAAACCCTTAACATCACCTGAGATACTGCATCATCTCCGGCCGTCTGATCCTGAAATTCTACTTCTGCAGCTAGTGGAACTAGCATTTCATTTCCAGACCCATGGCCAGATCCTACTGGTTCAGACACGGCCATCCTACCCCTACCACGGCCACGCGGTGGACGTCCACGACCCCTTGTACTTATTCTACCAATTCGCGTTTATCTGATTAGAAATTTTATGAATTATTAATTTCTTTCACTGATTAACCACGAACAATCTTATGGATAGTAGTTTCAAGAGTAGTTCTTTCGAATTCGAAATTATATCTATGGGTTTCAGTCCCTAGTCTGTATCTCCTAGTTCTAGGAACCACATACTTTCAATCATCATACATCAATACACAAGTAGCATCCATGAACCCACATTCATCACATAACCCAGGGGTATTTTCGTAGTTCTTTCCTACAGGGTATTTTTCGTAATTTCACAAAATAGAGTATCTTGGTGTTTTTCGAAATAGAGATATTTTTCGTAAAGTTGGGGTATTTTGAAAATTTTAATTTTTTTCAAATCGAGGGTATTTTGGTAATTTCACAAATTTCGATAATTTTGTAAACCGGGTGCTTTCGTAAATCTAGGGGCTTTCCGGTAAATTTTCAAAACATAGGTATTTTGGTAATTTTGCCAACCGGGGGTGTTTCAGTAATTTCATGAATTTTGGTAGTTTTACAAATCCAGGGTATTTTGGGAAATTTTCAGAAATCAAGGGTATTTCAAAAATTCTACGAAACTAGGGGAAATATTTTAGTAATTTTGCGAAATAGGGTGGCTGGTCCCTTTCGGATTTTAGTTATAAATTTTGGCCCGTCAACTAGTCCTCGTGGCTAAGGTGACAGTCACTACGCACCAGATAGGATTCAAGCGAAAAGGAGGTGGGTATCTAGGACTGCTTAAATACCAAGCTTTCCCTGAATCCAGTCCTAGACATACGTACGCTTGTTGCCACACCCTAACCCAGCGACTTGCTCACGGACAGGCTTAGTCAAATTAAGTTTTATGAGTTTGAGGAGTTGTTTTTTTTTTAGAACTCGTTTGAAAATCCCATTCTTTTCCTTCTTACAAATAAGTCTTTGAACATAAATTTATAAAGTGTAAACATTAACAAATAGGAAATCGAAACCTAAGCCATGGGGCCTTATTACATAAATAATCAAAAAATTAAAACTTAAAGGTAAATCGAAGATAGTTTATGAAAATAAAAGAACTTGATGGCCTCTCGAGTCCGCCTCGGTGCCCATGTCCACGATCTACTGCTCATCTGAAACGTCAGGGAAAATAAGGGGTGAGTCACCAAGAGTCAGTGTGCAAATCCCAAAAACACATAAAAGGCTTGAGGCCCACAAACACATTATGGGCCTTGGCCCATACACAATGGCAACAGAATATTTACATGCAACATGGCCCAACCCAACCTAAAAGTCCATCCTCTACACACCAGCCCGTACCAGCCATCACACCTCGGGGATTTCTATAATCAACCCACCAGCCGCTACACACCATATCGACAGTCATGCTGTCAATTAAAATGCCGATCACCATGTGACCTTATAATCCACTGTGGCAGAGCCACCGATCACTGTGTGACCTTATAATCAAGTGTGGCAGAGCCACCGATCACTGATGTGACCTAAATGTACATATCATGGTTTTACCACCGGTCACTAAGTGACCTTTTAACATGCTTTTCACTTTTATCGTATCAATCCCATCCCATGCATACATCCATGCAAAAGCAAAACAATATACTACCTAAAAGATCATAGTTTATCACGTACATCGATACACATAGAGAAGTTTCTATGATTACATACCTGGCATCCCTTGCCTACCCTTTTCGGGTAATACGACTGTCCATACAGCCTTTTTTCGGCTTTTAGCACATAACATATATAGTACAGATTAATTAGGGTGATAGATCTATACGCACCTGATTACAGATAAGATGAGACTTTCTATGTTGACACTATCAGAAGCCGATACGACTAATAACTGTCTAAGGTTTTGTTCTGAATCCGGTCCACAACCCGGTGGCAAATCCTGTACTGCTGACACTGCTCGCTTCTTAAACTTAGGGGTTGGTTTAACAGATCCAATCCCTTCCTTTGCCTGATCGGTATTTGATTCCATCAAAAGACCTTATCAGTTGCTACCATCATAACATATTGTTAAGATCACAATTACGATAGTGAATCTAACGAGAATCTAAAGAGAACCCCCTTACCTTGAAATCCCGAAAAGAGAGATATGAGGTTCAGAGACTAGCGGTTTCGGCTTTTAGTTCTAAGCGATCTACTTCCATTACCGAATGTCGACCAACACGTAAACACAAGAAACCAACAATCCATTAGCCTTTCAGCTATATCTTCTAAAAACCGAAAGAGAAAAAGAATAGATCAGAAGAAATTAGCAACTACCTTTATAGAGAATTCGGCAACTCCTAGAAGATTTTGACTTTTTTTTTTTGCAAAAATCAAAAAGAGAAGATGATTCAAAGAAATCTATGGAGATTAGGCTTTTAATGAAGAAATCGACAGGAAGAAAAAGAATGGACACTAGGACATTCGGCTATGGAAGAACAGAGTAAAGAGAAGGAATACTTAAGGGTTTTGGCTTATAGCAGAGAATGAAGAAGAAGATGGAACTTTAGGAGTTTTCAGCTTTTTGAGAAAAGAAACAACTAAGAGAAGAGAATGAGAATAAATGCTGAAATTAAGAAGTACCCTATTTTCTAATCAAATTTTCGGCACACACACTAACCAAAAATCGGAATTGCCCACTTTTGAAAACTAAGACTAATTAATTAACAAGGGAAATTTTGGCACCCCCCTTAGCCTCATCAAAACCGATTTCTTTCCCCCTCTAAGAGATGGAAATTCGACCACCATTGTTGATCAATAGATAACTCCTAAATTTTCTCCCTTAGCTTGATCTGATCACTCATCCTCAAGTGGCATGGATAACACCACCTCTTCCTCCCTTTTATCAATCACTTTATCAGCATTATCCACTCGAGTAAATCTTCCTATTTTTAAGCCTTATTTCCGTCCCTCTCTATCCTTTTAAATGCCAAAAATTAAGTAAAATTTAATTAAAAGAATTGGGCTTCATGCAACTTGAATTTGAGCCTCCCCAGTTGACGCCACTTCCCTGCTCTTTAAATGGCACCACTTAGCCACTGGGCCACAAGCCCATTTTGTATCTTAAAACACAGATAACATCTTTTAAGCCCTATCTTATCAGGCTTTCCACTAGAGTGCCCAAACAGAAAATTCAATTAAGGCCTCGGCCCAACCCTGAGCCCATTCTTGACCCCTTAAACACCCTAACTAGCACATCAAGCACAACATAAATATCACAGCACATTAAATGCAAAGGCCCTTTAATTTAGGATGTTACATTTCCAATATGGTAATTAGATGTATGTCCCTCTGCTTGCAAGATCAACTAGGGGTATTCGAAACTAAAGGAAACAAGGGGTGGATTTTTTTTCCAAAAGAGTATTCGGGAGGTTCAACTACAAAAGATGGCGATGAATACTTTATAGATGGCAATTCAACTTCTATACATGAAGGGGATAATTAAAAGGAATCAGGATCCGAAGATCGTATGGATAGGAGAGGGTGGAGGGAATGACCATATATGGCTTCTCAAAGGGGTGGCAATCATACTTTGATTTCCTTTTCAAAAGGGAAACAAAAAGCTTTTTGTGCTGGGAAGAAAAATAAGAAAAGTGCATGGTTGCCATTTTCTTTGTTTTTGGGTATTTAGTGAAAAAGCCTCATGTAGGAGCAATAGAAAATAAGGGGTCAAACAGTTCGCGTGGTGATACTTTCACACCCAAAGTGGCAAAGACTAATGAGCAGTCCCATTGTGAGCCATAAGGATTTTTTATTGGAACTACCAAATGCTTGGGAACCGTTGAACAGTTTGTGCTCTTAAAAGGCTTATAGCTTTTAAAGACCCAGAATTAGTTTTTCTTTGTAATACTAGGTTGTTGGATAGTGAGGTTGAAAGCATAAAAAATCAATGTCTGATGCATAGATGTATTCATTTTAATTAAATTAATAGATATGGCAGCCTTCTTCTTTTATTGGGTGTTAATTTATAGTAATTTGCTTTCTCGTTCTCCTAATCATATTGATGTTGATAATATGGTAAGCAGTGACTTTTCTTTTTGATTTACATACTTTTATGGCCATAGCATCCCTTCTCAAAGGGCTCAGTCTTGGGAATTAATTAAATCTTTTAAATGGGTATATAATAAACTATGGCTAATAGGTGGAGATTTTATTGAGATTCATAGTGGGGCAAAAAATGAGGTGGTAGAAAGAGACCTCAAGACCAAATGAATGCTTTTAGTGATGCTCTTAATGAAGCAGAGCCACTTGACATTAAGTCCAATTTTGGGTGCTTCACATGGACTAATAAAAGTGGTAATTCAAGACTTGTTAAAAAAATCGATTTATACCTTCTTTAGACCGAATAGGATTTTTCCTAATATTTTTATTTCTAATAAGGCACATATTATTCCGGATCACTTTCCATTTTTTTAACACTAAAGGCTTGAGTAAAATGATTGAAAAATAAAAAAGGGAAGGGCTAATTTAGATTTGAGGAGTGCTGGGCCTTGGAAATAGGCTATAGGGAAGTGGTGGGAGAAACTTGGAACTCTTTCAATGGATTGAACCCTTTTGAAAAACTGGATAAAATAGGCCTTAATTTGAATGTTTGGCAATATAAAAAATTTAATGCCTCCAAAAATAAAATGGTTTTTTTATCCCATCAATTATTGGTCTTGACGAATGGACCTCATTCAAATGAAAATGAAAGACAATTACATTATTGTCGACATGAACTTATGGCCCTTATAGATGCCGATGAAAAATATTGGAGACATCGGTCTCACATTAATTGGTTACATAATGGAGATTAGAATACGATGTTCTTTCACATAAGGACCAATATTCTTCGAAAAAAGAATTAGATTACGGGATTGAAAGGCCTTTCCAGTAATTTAGTGTCTTCATAATCGAACATGGGAAAGGTGATTATGGACTATTTCAATTAGCTTTTTAGCTATTGTGTTCAAAATATTGAAGTCTTTGCTTGACTGCATTGATAATTATGTGATTTAGCCTATGAATGCTCAACTAAATAAGCCGTTTGAGGCTAAGGAGATCTTAGGATCTTTGAAATGAATGAACCCTAACAAAGCTTCAGGTTTTGATGGGTTGAGTGGTTTGTGTAACACTCCTAACCCGTAACCATCACCGGAATAGGGTTAAGAGGCATTACCGAACAATTTAGAACTTTTATGATCATTTTACAACATAAGACAAATCATCATCATAACATAGCAAATCATATACATAGAGTCCCTTAAATAGGTCTACGAGACCTAAACATGCTTTAGGAAGGGGTCGGGACTAAACCAATCACATACAAAATTTTTCTAAAAATCAAACATTTTTCAAAGTTACAGAGGTCACACGCCCGTGTGGGTAGGCCGTGGCAAAATAGGGCATACATACTGTAACAGCCCGATTTAGGGCTAGTTGGAACAGTGGTTCGGAACCACTAATCTGAGGTTAGAGAAAATTATTTTCACGATATTTTATGAGTTAAAGTATGATTGTATAAGTACATTAAAATTTTGGTGCTTTAATTTTAGCGATTTCGTGCTAAATCGCGAGAAAGGACAAATCGCATAAAGTACGAAAGTTCAAAATTTCTAGCTAAAGGTGTCAAAAGCCATAGAATTTTAATTGGAGGTCTTTAAAGGAAAATTAGCCCCTTAAATCATGGTTGGTCAGCCATACGGGACAAGAAAGTTAAAATTTTGTTCAAGTAGGTGGATTAGCTGGACTAAATTGGGATTTTATATTAAAATAAAGAAAAAAAATATATCATCTTTTCTTCTTCACTCCTCCACTGAAAATTAGCAGTAAATAGAGGCTTGAAAGCTTCGAAAATTTCAGCTCACACTTCTCATTACAAGTAAGTGTTCTAGTGATCATTTCTTGATAAAAATTATACTTTCGGATTCTTAAGAGGGGACTATTTTGTAAAACGGTGACGAGTTTAGAGTTTTTCTATGAGAGATTTTAAGTTCGTTGCTGCATTTTTATGGAAGAAATGGGTCTTAGTTGTTAGGTGAACAACTTTTGTGGAATGTGTTACCAAGAAAACACCAAAAAGGACCTTTTTATAAAGGTTGTAAAATATTTAGTAAATGCGTGAAATGTTGAGTTTTGATGGTAACCATAAGAGAAATAAATATTCACCTAGGCTCGTTAAAGAGATAAATTTGATTAGAATTGATTTCTGAGCCTAGGGGTAAAATGGTTATTTTGCCAAAGTCTAAAGGCAAAATAGTAATTTTTCCAAAGCATGATTATTGAATTGCATTTATTAATGTGATGATTAAAATGAGCTAATTTGCTATTATAGAGGCAAGAAGAACCAAGAATCAACCTCGAACGAGGAAAGAACAAAATATCGGACTAGACCAACAATCTAGCCTATTTTGAAAATGAGGTAAGTTTGTATGTGATAAATTCAACAATTACGTTAGCATATTTGAGAATGTTTGATATTATGATGATAAATGATATTCTACTAAATTGAGTATTTGATGTTAAATGAGTAAGTTGAGATGTTGAAGTCCTAATTGGACTATAATAAATGTGAAAAACACTATCATTGAAACATGAGATGGATGAGGTCCTGTATAAGACCATGTCAAGGACATGGCCTCGGCACCGAACTGAGATCCCGTATAAGACCATATCTAGGATATGGCTTCGGCATTGAATATGAAAAATCGTATAAGACCATATCCAGCATATGGCATTGGTATTAAGGTGAGGTTCCGTATAAGACCATATCCGAGATATGGCATCGTTAAACAGAGATGATCTATGTGAGACCATATCCGGGATTTGGCATCGTTATACAGAGATGATCTATGTGGCATTGGCTTTGCGTTTATACTAGTGATAATGAATATGCATCTTGAGTATCCCTAATGATTTATTGGGATAAATAGATCAGCTTAGAAATAGAAATGAGAATTGTATTAAAGCTATGTGATTGAGTTAACACAGGTACCGTGAGTAATTCAGGAAGAACATTTACGATATGTGGCATGATGTGTGCTAGATAAGGGCAAGTACGAGTAAGTATGGCAAGGAGCCTCTGACTTTGTGTGTGGATAGATATTTTCATGAGCCTATTATTGCTATTTATTTCCATGCAAACTTACTGAGCTTTATGCTTACCCCTTTTATTGCCATTTTCCTTGTAGTATTGCCAAGTTAGCTCGAGAAGTTGCGAACATCGGAGTTGGGGATCACACTATCGACTACTTCTTGGTATATCCAAAATAAATTTATTTTGAGTATGGCATGTATAGGAATTGAATGTTTTGGTTATGTCATTTTGCAAGCCAAATGTGTTGGCTACTATGGTTGTTTCAATTCATTTTGTAAATGGTCATTAAAGTTGGGCAAGATGATTGACTAGTTCTTATATATATATATATATATATATATATATATATATATATATATATATATATATATATATATATTCATTAAGGATGAATCATGAAGTTTATGCTTGATTTGAGTTGGTGTAAGTATGGTTGCTATGTAGGCCGTGTGTGATACACGGTCAGCCCCATGGGCGTGTTGATAGGCCGTGTGTCCCCTTGTGAGCTAGGTTTACAAGTCAGTATGCTCAGTAATAAACACATGGGTAGAGACACCCCCGTGTGTCTCAGTCGTGTGGGAGGCACAGCCTTAGACATGGGCATGTGCCCAGGCTGTATGAAGTCTGCACCTGAAGTTAGGAACTTAATTCGACACACAGCCTAAGGACACGGGTGTGTGCCTTAGCTGTGTGACCTTAGTGAGGTGATGATGTCACAAATAGAATGCCAAGGTTTTGGCACGTGGGCTAAGACACGGGCATTCGAGGTCGGGTGAGGGACATGGGCGTGTGTCTGGCCATGTGAAATAAGTCAGGGTCGACCCTGGGTGAAAAACACGGGCATGTCTTAAGGGCACACGGGCGTGTGGCCCCTATTTTAACAAAAATTTTCTAAGCGCGTAAAAGTTCTCGGTTTAATTCCAAAACCTCTCAGAAGTATGTTTTAGGCCTCGTAGGCCTAGAGCAGGTTATGAGTTTAAATGGAAAGTTTCTAAGCTGCAGCGAAATTTTATAGCCCGATGTGTTATGTTTAAGTATGTGAAGTTAGGTAATCCCTCATATTTGGTTTCAGCTTCGAACACGGGTAAGGGGTGTTACATTTATTGGTATCAAAGCTACTGTTTAGTCAATTCTAAAACTAATGTAGTGTAAGTATAAGTCTAGCTATACATGTCATACGTAAGTGTACCTGTGTAATGATAGTGTGATGGCTTCTGACGTTTAAATTGTGTTTTTATATAGTAAATGGATCCTTATCCCGACCAAACTGCAGCTGATGATGCTGCGAGTAATGCGCTGGCTCCCGCGCAAGGGACCACGCCAGTAGATAGTAGACCCAAGACCTTGGGTTTGGGACAAGAGGCCCGAGAAGCCTTTCTCTACATAATGAGAAACTAGTACACTGAGTACATTCGAGCAAATCCTAATGCTCAACCCCCTCCACCCCCACCTATTACTCAACCCGCTCCTATAGCTCCTCAAGAGGTTGAGGTAGTTAGAAGAGAAAGCCTCCGGCCGATAAGATCCGTAAATAAGGAGCCAGGGAATTTCGGGCTAGGAAGGATGATGACCCGGAAAGAGCGGAAGTTTGGCTAGAGAAAACCATCAGGGTATTCGATGAGTTGTTATGCACGCCTGAAGAGTGCATAAAATGTGCAATGTCTCTATTGAGAGATTCGACCTATCAGTGGTGGAACACCCTTATGTCGGTGGTACCAAGGGAGAGAGTAAATTGGGAGTTCTTCCAAGAGGAATTCTAGAAGAAGTATAATAGTCAGAGATTCATCGACTAAAAGAGAAAAGAGTTCTTAGAGCTAAAGCAAGGGCACATGATGGTGACTAAATACGAACGTGAGTTCGTAAGGCTTAGTAAGTATGCCCGGGAGTGCGTGTCTACCAAGGCTATTACATGTAAAAGCTTCGAGGACGGGTTAAATGAAGATATCTATTTATATGTTGGAATCCTCGAACTAAAAGAATTTGCAGTATTGGTAGATAGAGCTTGTAAACCCGAAGAGTTGGTTAAAGAGAAAAGAAGAGCTGAGATGAAGTCCCATGACTCGAGAAAAAGGCAATTGAATAAGTCCTACCAATCCTCATCTAAGAAATCGAGGAATTTTGCTACTCGACCAGCCACTTCAGTCAGGTTTTCGAACCAATGTACTGGCAAACAATTTTCGGGGTCTGAAGTGCAGACCACATCAGTTGCTAGTGTTGGCAATATCAAATCGAGTAGACTGGAATGCCTGCAGTGTGGCAGACATCATTCTGGTGAGTGCTGAGCAAACGAGAACGCTTGTTTTAGATGTGGTTCTATAGACCATTTTATCAGAGATTGCCCTGAGGTGGGCGAGAAAGAGAAGTCCCAAAATGCAAGATCGGGAAGTGCTGCTAGAGGAAAACTGCAGAGAAACCCGGGAAATGAGATGAGAAGAAAGAATTCATCTAGAGAGCAGACTGCAAGAGTCGAGGGTAGAGCACCGTGAGAACATATGCCATTTGTGCTCTTGAAAAGGCATCTATCCCTGACGTGACCACGGGTGCATTTTCTCTCTATGATACTTGTGTTATAGCTTTAATTGATCAGGGATCTACCCACTCATACATATGCATGAAATTAGTCTCTAGCATGAGCATGCCCATAGAGTTTACTGAATTTGTAATAAGAGTATCTAATCCCCTAGACAAGTATGTGTTGGTTGATAGAGTATGCAACGGTTGCCCTTTGATGATTAGGGGTCATTGTTTCCCGGTTGATCTTATGCTAATGCCATTTGATGAGTTTGATGTCATCCTTTGGATGGATTGGTTAGTTACTCATGATGTAATTGTGAATTGTGGAAAGAATTTTATTGAGCTGAAATGTGAAAATAAGGATCTTATTCATGTTGAATCAGACAAGCAAGACAGGTCACCAGTAGTGATATCATCCTTGTTGACTCAGAAGTATTTAAGAAAAGGGTACGAAGCTTACCTTGCCTTTGTGATGAATACTAAAGAGATTGAATTGAAAATTGAGTCGGTACCTATAGTATGCGAGTATCCAAATGTTTTTCCTGAGGAATTGCCAGGGTTACCTCCGATTAGGGAGACTGAATTTGGGATTGAGCTAGCTCCGAGTACCGCCCTTATTTTTATTCCTCCATATAGAATGGCTCCAACCGACCTAAAAGAATTGAAATCACAGTTGCAAGAACTAAGGGGTAAAGGTTTTGCAGGACCAAGTTATTCTCTGTGGGGTGCTCCCGTATTATTTGTGAAGAAGAAAGATGGTTCCATAAGATTATGCATAGACTATCGGTAACTTAACAAGGTAACTGTGAAGAACAAGTACCCATTGCCGAGAATTGATGATCTGTTTGATCAATTGAAGGGAGCCACAGTATTTTTCAAGATAGATTTAAGGTAAGGGTACTATTAGTTGAAAGTCAAGGACTTGGATGTGCCGAAAATTGCATTTCGGACGAGGTATGGCCACTATGAATTTTTGGTCATGCCTTTTGGCTTAACAAATGCCCCAACCGTTTTCATGGATTTGATGAATCGCATTTTTCGACCATATTTGGATAAATTTTTTGTGGTCTTCATTGATGATATACTGATATACTCTCGAGATGAGAACGAACATGCCGAGCATTTGAGAAACGTTTTGCAAATTTTGAGAGATAAACAATTGTATGCCAAGTTTAGTAAAACTGAATTTTGGCTTAAGGAAGTTGGATTTTTGGGGCACATTGTCTCGGGAGATGGAATTAAAGTCGACCCGAGTAAGATTTCAGCAATTGTGGAATGGAAACAGCCAAGGAGCGTAACTGAAGTAAGGAGTTTTCTAGGCCTAGCCGGCTATTATAGGCTTTTTGTCAAGGAGTTTTCCATGATAGCTACTCCGATGATAAGACTATTGCAAAAAGATGTGAAGTTTGATTGGACAGAAAAGTGCCAATAGAGTATTGAGAAACTAAAAGCATTATTAACTGAGGCTCCTGTCTTAGTGCAACCTGAGCCGGGAAGAGAATTTGTGGTTTACAGTGATGCATCCATGAATGGTTTGGTTTGTGTACTTATGCGGGAGGGCAAGGTGATAGCATATCCTTCTAGACAGTTAAAGTCACACGAGAAGAATTACCCGACCCATGACTTAGAGTTGGCTGCTATTGTGTTTGTATTAAAAACATGGAGACACCATTTATATGGTGAAAAGTGTCGGATATTCACCGACCATAAAAGCCTAAAATACTTGATGACTCAAAAGAAATTGAATTTGAGGCAACGAAGATGGTTAGAGCTGATCAAGGATTATGAGTTAGTGATTGACTACCATCCGAGAAAGGCAAACGTGGTCGTCGATGCTTTGAGTAGCAAATCCTTGCTTGCGCTAAGAGCGATGAATTCATGGACGGATTTGTTAAATGATGGCTCTATTCTAGTCGAGTTGAGGGCTAGACCATTATTTCTCCAAGAGATTTCTGAAGCTCAGAAAGGTGACAGCGACTTACAAGACAAAAGAGTTCTATGTGAGTCAATTGTTGAGTCAGACTTTCGGGTAAATCCTGATGGATGTTTGACGTTTCGAGATAGGGTCTGTGTACCCAGAAATGGTGAAATTATTTGAAGGATTTTGAGTGAGGCACATGCGGATGTTTAACTGTACACCCAGGCAGCACAAATATGTACAATGACTTGAGGTTACTTGCTCGATAAGTTGGCTGAATTGTACATGTCAGGGATAGTAAGACTCCATGGTGTACCATTATCGATTATTTCGAATAGAGATCCGAGATTCACGTCACGGTTTTGGAAGAAGTTGCAAGAGGCTTTAGGCACAAAATTCAGTTTTAGTACAGCTTTCCATCCGCAAACTGACGGGCAGTCAGAGAGAATAATACAGATACTTGAAGACATGCTTCGATGTTGTATTTTGGAATTCCAAGGTAATTGGAAAAAATACTTACCGTTAGTGGAATTCTCCTACAACAATAGTTTTCAGCCAAGTTTGAAGATGGCGCCTTATGAGGCATTGTACAGGCGTAGGTGTCGAATGCCCTAATATTGGACAGAACTCAGAGAAAAACAAATACACGGGGTCGATTTGATCAGGGAAACTGAAAAGAAACTAAAAGTGATACGTGAATGTCTGAAAGCGTCCTCAGATAGAGAAAAGTCCTACTCGGATTTAAAAAGGAAAGATATTGAGTTCTGAGTAGGTGATAAAGTGTTTCTGAAAGTATCACCATGGATGAAAGTCCTCAGATTTGGCTGAAAAGGCAAGTTGAGTCTGCAGTTTATCTGACCTTATGAAGTTACCGAGAGGATAGGACTGGTATCTTATCGCTTGGCCTTGCCACCTGATCTGGAAAAGATTCATAACGTTTTCCATGTATCCATGTTGCGACGATATCGTTTGGACCCTTCACATGTGATAATATGAACAGAGGTAGAAATTCAACCGGACTTGACTTATGGCGAAGTGCCGATTAAGATTTTGGTATGAGAAGTCAAACAGTTGAGAAATAAAAGTATAGCCCTTGTCAAAGTGCTATGGCAGAGACATGGAATAGAAGAGGCTACTTGGGAGCTTGAAGAGACCATGAGGAACCAATATCCCAACCTTTTTGCCGGTAAGATTTTCAGGGACGAAAATCCTTAAGGGGAAGAATTGTAACAGCCCGATTTAGGGGCTAGTCAGAACAGTGATTTAGAACCACTAATTTGAGGTTAGAGAAAATTATTTTCATGATATTTTATGAGTTAGAGTATTATTGTATAAGTACATGAAAATTTTGGTACTTTAATTTTAGCGAAATCGCGAGAAAGGACTAAATCGCATAAAGTGCAGTTCAAAATTTCTAGCTAAAGGTGTCTAAAAGCTATAGAATTTTAATTGGAGGTCTTTAAAGGGCAATTAACCCCTAAAATCATGGTTAGCCGGTCATAGGGGACAAGAAAGTCAAAAATTTGGTCAAGTAGGTGGATTAGGTGGACTAAATTGGGATTTTATATTAAAATAAAGAAAGAAAAGATATCATCTTTTCTTTTTCACTCCTCCATAGAAAATTAGTAGCAAATAGAGGCTTGAAAGCTTCAATAATTTTAGCACATTCTTCTCTTTACAAGTAAGTGTTCTAATGATCATTTCTTGATAAAAATTGTACTTTTGGATTCTAAAGAGGGGACTATTTTGTAAAATGGTGAAGAGTTTAGAGTTTTTTCATAAGAGCTTTTAAGTTGTTACTGCATTTTTATGGAAGAAAAAGGGTCCTAGTTGTTAGGTGAACAACTTTTGTGAAAGGTGTTACCAAGAAAACACCAAAAAGGACCTTTTTATAAAGGTTGTAAAATATGTAATAGATGTGTGAAATGTTGAGTTTTGATGGTAACCATAAGAGAAATAAATGTTCACCTAGGCTCCTTAAAGAGATAAATTTAATTAGAATTGATTTTCGAGCCTAGGGGTAAAATGGTTATTTTGCCAAAAGTCTAAGGGAAAATATTAAATTTGCCAAAGCATGATTATTGAAATTCATTTATTAATGTGATGATTAAAATGAGCTAATTTGCTATTATAGAGCAAGAAGAACCAAGAATCAACCTCGAAAGAGGAAATAACAAAATATCAGACTAAACCGATAATCTAGCCTATTTTGAAAATGAGGTAAGTTTGTATGTGATAAATTCAACAATTACGCCAGCATTTTTGAGAATGTTTGATATTATGATGATACATGATATTCTACTAAATTGAGTATTTGATGTTGAATGAGTAAGTTGACATTTTGAAGTCCTAGTTGGACTATAATGAATGTGAAAACACTATCATTGAGACATGAGATGGATGAGGTCCCGTATAAGACCATGTCGGGGACATGGCCTCGGCACCGAACTGAGATCCCGTATAAGACCATATCTAGGATCTGGCTTCAGCATTGAATATGAAAAATCATATAAGATCATATCTGGGATATGGCATCGGTATTCAGAGATGATCCATGTGAGACCACATCTAGGATGTGGCATTGGCTTCGCGTTTGTGCTAATGATAATGAATATGCATCTTGAGTATCCCTAATGATTTATTAGGATAAATAGATCATCTTAGAAATAGAAACGAGAATTGCATTAAAGCTATGTGATTGAGTTAACACAGGTACCGTGAGTAATTCACGAACAACATTTACGGTGGCATGATATGTGCTAGATAAGGGCAAGTATGAGTAAGTATGGCAAGGAGCCTATGACTTTGTGTAATATCCTGAAATAGGGGCTGTGTGTTTGAAGCATATCTTAAGTGTTAATAGGCCTTAAGATTTGTTTGGATGTGTTTTAGGGGTTATTAAAGCTCGAGGATAAAAGGGGAGTTGTCTTGGAAAATTTTAAAAATTGAGGGTTAAAAGAGGAAAATAGGCAAGGAGGCCTTAAGAATAAATTTTGGCAATTTATGGCATATAAAATGCCTTGGTAAAATGGTTTTTCGTGTGCCACTTAAGGCTTCGGATTGGCGCCAAGCATGGTCAGAGGTTCGAGTCTTGGGCGCGGCATAAGTTTTTATTTTTGTTGCAAAAGGGCGTTAATGCCGAAGAAGGCTTTAAAAGAATATTTCGAACGTTGGTGGACATGAAATTCCAGGTGGTAGAGTGGCTAATAGCGCAAGGGGGTGATTGCGGCTTCGAGGTCGGGCGTTCGAGTCCCATTGGGGGTGCGGATGCTTTTATTTTTGGCTCCTAGCGTTAAAGTGAGGAAGCCAGCGAAGTATAGTTTAAAAACAAAATTACGAAGCAATATTGTCATGAAATTCAAAGCGGCCGAGTGGCTGGGACGTGGTGTTGCTCCAGGTCTCGGGTTCGAGACCTGGGAGCAGCGCATGGGTATCTTTTTCCTTCTTCTTTTTGCAGCGTGCATAATTGCATGGCACATGCAGCATGGGCGTTTTCCTTTTATTCTTTTTATTTATTTTATTTTATATTTTTATTTTTCTCTGCTGCAAGCATGGAGCAGTTTATTTATGTTGTTTTATTATTTTGATGTGAGGGATGATGGGTTAGAGTGGGGACTTTATTAAATAATATTGTGTGAATGGTGATGGTCTTTTGGGCGTGGGGAGCATGGCTGAATGGGGGGGTTTCTAGAGACCTTCATGGACGGCTTTCTAGTAGCAAAGAGTGCCAAAACTATTGATTTTTTTTGTTTTCTCCCCTTCCCAAGCTATTCATGGCCAAATCTCCTAAAGTTGTTTTGCAATTGTTTGGCCGAATTTGAAGCATCCTCTTGGGAGATTGCTGGTCGGGTTTTGAGGGCTATGAAAGGTGCCAAATTTCTTTGTTTTATTCCTTGTCTTGCCATTTTGTTCTTGGCCGAAAAAGGAGAGATCAAAGCTTGAATTCGGTTTTGAAAGTGGGTGCATTAAGGAAGCTCTCGGGATTATGAGCATCAAGGGTTAAGGAGCATCAAAGGAGTTTTTCGGAGTTGAACTGCTCAAGAGACCTTGTCAAGCAAGGTAAATGGACTTTCGATACCTTTGGGAGCTAATCGACAGGAACAAGTGATGTTCCGGGATCGTAATAAGCTAGGGTTTTCGACTGCTCAAAGATCTAGTATGAGTACTCGGGTTTCAGGGAGGTAAGTGGCCAATAGCATTCGACCTTAGGCCATTTTTGATGATTAAACGGCTAACCGTTTCTATTCATGATGTATTAGAGGCTAATTGACAGCAGTAGAACAAATTCGGGATTTTAGTTGATATTAGATTCGATAGATCAGAATCTCGCTATAGACAGGTGCGTAGTTACCGCACTGTTCTCTTACTTACTATATGTGTTGTATGTGTTATTTTATGAAAATGTATATGTTATGCATGTTAGCCGAAATAAGGGTTAAGAAAATGGATACCAAGGTGGGTGATCGAATAATCAGTTTAGTGGTTATGATATTAACCTTTCAGTGAATTGCGATAATAATTGATAATTGATGAATGTGTAAAAATGTGATGGCATGAGATGTATATTTGTTTTGAGTAATATGTTACCATGATATATATATATGCATGGGACTTGTGATGTGATTATTGGAAGAAAGGGTGTACGCTATGTGAGTGGTTTAATGTTAGTCTCATGCTACATTAGCATTTGATGTTAGCTAAGTGCTTCATCAAGGGAAGTGTTGGATAAGTGCCTATCTCGGCGGTTGATAGCTGTGTGCATCACCGTGGATTGATTAATTTGTGGGATCCCTATGGGATCGGTAAAGGCAACCACGACCTTGAGCAAGATAAGTTTGCCAAAGTAAAATATATGGATCACTATGTGGATGGGGCTTCATAATTACATTGTATATTCATAATTACATATTTATAATTGCATGTTTATATATATATGGATTGTGTGGATATGGGATAAGCCCATATGTAAGAACATGTGTACTAACTATGCACTGAGTTTTGGTGACTCACTCAATTCTTATTAAACCTTTCAGGTGATCGTGATTTTGGACTGGGTCGGAGTGGATACAAAGGTGGCCATGCGAAAGCGGATTCTCATACAAAAAGAATATTTTGATTAATTGAGTATCTACATTTTTATTATTCCGATTAAGTGTTTAATGTAAAAAGGCCCATTAAAGTATTTAAGTACCTTTATTAAGCATCTTTATTATTATGCTCTATTATGGATGGATAGTTTAAATGTTGATTGCAAATAGTTTTATTTTCTCAAGTAAAGTTTGAATCCGATATTTTTACAACAAACTTCAATTTTTACTTAGAATATTTCAAGTCACGAAAATGTTTTATTAAACTCAACAAATTTTCCACAGTTTTTACTATTAAGAATAATTTTGAAAGTGTTCCGCAGTGGCATTCCAAATTCGGTCGGCGTGAATAGGCCGGGTTTGGGGTGTTACACTTTGTGTGTGGATGGATATTGTCATGAGCCTATTATTGCTATTTATTTCCATGCAAACTTACCAAGCTTTATGCTTACCCCTTTTATTTCCCTTTTCCTTGTAGTATTGCCAAGTTAGCTCGAGAATTTGCGGACGTCAGAGTTGGAGATCACACTATCGACTACTTTTTGGTATAGCCAAAATAGATTTATTTGAGTATGGCATGTATAGGAATCGAATGTTTTGGTTATATCATTTTGTAAGCCAAATGTGTTGGCTACTATGGTTGTTTCAATTCATTTTGTAAATGGTCATTAAAGTTGGGCCAATACATGACTAGTTCTTATATATATATATTCATTGAGGATGAATCATAAAGTTTATGCTTGATTTGAGTTGGTGTAAGTATGGTTGCTATGTAGGGTGGCATTTGGCTTGGAATATAGCCTTTTAAATGTCCACACAGGTAGACACACGGGCATGTGTCTAGGCCGTGTGTGATACACGGTCAGCCCTATGGGCGTGTTGATCGGTCGTGTGTCCCCTTGTGAGCTAGGTTTACAAGTCAGTATGCTCAATAGTAAACACATAGGCGGAGACACCGCCATCTGTCTTAGCCGTGTTGGAGACACGGCCTTAGACATGGGTGTGTGCCCAGGCCGTGTGAAGTCTGCGCTTGAAGTTAGGAATTTAATTTGACACACGGCCTAAGGAAACGGGCGTGTGCCTTGGCCATGTGACCTTCCTTGGCCATGTGACCTTAGTGAGGTGATGACGTCACAATTAGAATGCCAAGGTTTTGGCACACGGGCTAAGCCACAGGCATGTCGAGTCCGTGTGAGGGACACGGGCATGTGTCTGGCCGTATGGAATAAGTCAGTGTCGACCACGGGTGGAGAACACGGGCATGTCTCAAGGGCACACGGGCGTGTCCTTTGAACAACGCGGGCATGTGGCCCCTATTTGGACAAAAATTTTCTAAGCGCGTAAAAGTTTTCGGTTTAATTCCGCAACCTCTAGGAAGTATGTTTAGGGCCTCGTGGGCCCAGAATGACCAGGTTATGAGTTTAAATGGAAAGTTTATAAGCTATAGGGAAATTTTATAGCTCAATGTGTTATGTTTAAGTATGTTAAGTTAGGTAATGCCTCATATCCAGTTTCGGCTTCGATCACGGGTAAGGGGTGTTACACATACTGACTTGTCCATACGGCCACAAGACACGCCTGTGTGCTAGGCCGTGTGAAAATTAAGGAGCCTACTGACTGGCTTACACGGCCAGTCACACGCCCGTGTGTCTAGCCCTTGTTACATCCTGACTTGCTTCAAATTACAACCTTAAAAGTCACGGTCGAGACACACGCCCGTATGCTCAACTGTGTAGACAAATATAGGTCATTTGGAAGGCTAATTTGCCTCCCAAATTTTGGGTCAAACCTACAAGCATCAAACTAACCTAAATTCATACTCCAAAGGCATCCAAAACATACCAAAACATGCATAATTTTGACTCTTAATAACATCTTTCATTTCCATGTTCAATTATTACTCTAATATACCAATGCAAGTATCAACTCCACATCAAAAACACATACCTATATATATATGATTTTAACCCATACCAATCTATACCATTTCTCATCATATCAACTTCACAAATTAACCAAGAAACTTACCAACATTGACCATTTCATTTTGGCCATTCAATAGCTCATCAAAACATTTCACCTTATATATCATAAACTAGAACAAAACTAACCTAAAAACACATTCTTTAACAAGCCATATCACATGGCTATTTTTACACATCTCAAAATATAATCAAACTCACTAGACTATACATGCCATACTTTAATATATACATTTTCAAAAGGTACCAAAATATAGTTTGATAGTGTGGTGATGATCCTCGATGATCCCCGAGCTTCTCGTAGCATTAGTAATCTATACAACAATCAAACAAACACATACAGACACAGTAAGCTTTCATAGCTTAGTAAGTCATAAGCAAATAATAAGTAAATAAACATTTTTATTAAATCAACTAATCAAATCAATTAAACCTTAACCAATTGTACATTTAATATGCTTGCAACTCAAGTATTATCTGTAATATGCCTAACCCGTAACCATCGCTGGTCTAGGTTTAAAAGCATTACCGAACAAATTGGATCTTTTACAAACATTCCACATCTTAATTTAATCATTCTTAATCAAAGAGTCCCTTAAACAGGTCTACGAGACCTTAAACATGCTATAGAAAGGGGTCAGGACTAAACCGAACACATACAAAATTTTTTGAAAATTAAACTTTTTTTTCAAAGCTACAGAGGTCACACGCCCGTGTGGCTAGGCCGTATGCCTCACACAGCCTCAGACACGCCTGTGTGTCTAAGCTGTGGCAAAACAAGGCATACATACTGACTAACCACACGGTCAAGACACGCTCGTGTGCCCCGCCCGTGGTCGAAACTGACATGTTTTGAAATGCAACAACGAGAGACACGGTCGAGCCACACGCCCGTGTGCTCAACCGTGTGGGCAAATATAGTCCATTTGCAAGGCCAATTTGCTACCCATTTTGGGTTAATCTTACAAGCACAAACAAACACATTTCATACCTTCAAAATGCAACCAAATCATATCAATAATATCCATCTTTTCTAACAATTCAAAAGCTTATCAAGCATACCAACTTATGTACCATTTATCTCATTCTAATCACAAGCATTTCTAAGTATAACCCATCCACAAACTTACTAATTCATTATGACATCCTTTCATAAATAATATACCAACTTTGCATCACAGAACATAGACTGAAGTTTACCATATTCATATCCCATTTACAAGCCATATCACATAGCTTATATATACAACTCAAAATATCATCTAATTCAACTAGACTATGCATGCCATACTTAAATATGTACACATTCATAAGATACCAAAATAGGGTTTGATAGTGTGGTGATGATCCTCAACGATCCCCGAGCCTTCCATAGCTTTAACGATCTATAAAATAATGCAAACACACACAAAGTAAGCTTTCAAAAGCTTAGTAAGCCTATACAAATAAACTTAAAATATAAACATTCATAATCATATCAAATACAAGATCATTAATATATCTCAATTGCAAATTCATATTTCTTCTTTGGCTCAATTATTTAACCATTACTTACCAACAAATCATATCTATATGTATCTCATTAGATCATAGTACATTCATACATATATCATATTTTGTCTCAACAAGTCTACGCATATATCTCACTTTTTCAAATTCACATATACTCACCTTTCATGCTCTAATATACACTTCAAACGTACTTGAAATACTTACACATTTCACATAGTTTTTCATTTCTCGAAATTGCCCGTTGAACCATTCAGAATCAAATAGGATACTCGGATAACTTGGAATAATCGTACAATGCTAACGTCCTAGACGTGGTCTTAAATGTAATCAAATATCGATGCCACTGTCCCAGACAGGGTCTTACACAAATCAAATACGATGCCAATGTCCCAGACATAGTCTTACACGTAAATCTCAAATCGATGCCAACGTCCCAGATGTGGTCTTACATGATATCATATATCGAAACCCTATGTCATGACATATGAATCCTATCTATTACTATGGTTCGTACGAGACTTTTCGGACATTAACACATTATCGATACTTTCTCGGTTTTCACATGTATATCTTCCAATGCCATTCACCACAATTCAATATTATATGAACATGAACAAATCAACTTAAATACATTTATTTGTATATAGACTTACCTCGTATTCGGGATAAACGAACGGAAACGACTACTCGATCACTTTTGACTTTCCTCGGTCTAAATCCGTTCTCTTTGGTTCTTGATCTATACATATTCAAATTTAACTTATTTATTCACCAAATCATTCAATTCAATCCAAAAACACATATTTAGGGCATTTTAAAATTTAGCCCTCACATTTTCACATTTTGACATTTAAATCCCTATTTCACAAAATCACAAAATACACATAATATCTTTGTACCCATGCTTAGCCGAATATTCAAATGCTTCATTTAAATCCACACATTTCATTTATTTCACATTTTAATCCCTCAAAATATTATTTTCACAATTTAGACCAAATTACTCAAATTCACCAAAAATCCAAAGACAAAACATGTTAATCTAACACATATATTTCATATTTCAACAACTAACATCACAAAGCTTAAACATTCATCAATGGCACATCTCATAATCTTTATCAAATTCCAAAATTAAGGCAGGGGTTTGATAATATACTAAGCAACGTTCTCAAAAATGTAGAAATTATCAAAAACCGAAACCAAATCACACCTCAATCAAGATGAACAAGGGCCGAAACCTAGCTTGGTTTCTTTTCTTTCTTTTTCTTGTTATTTTTGGCAATGGATGAACATAAATGGCTTATTCCATGCTTTTGTTTTATTAATAATCAAATTAATTATTCATTTCCATTTTTACCCTTAATGAAACATTACATAATCTTTAAATTAAATGTCCACTACCGTCCATACTATAAATGAATGGCCAAATTTCATTTTAAGGCCTTCACATTCAAAAAAAAATTCAATTTAACACATTAACATGTAGAATGTCACTTTTATCTTTTACGCAATTTAGTCCTTTTTTTCAAATTAAACGCACAAACAATAAAATTAATTCATGAAACTTTCACACATGCTTAATCGCATACTGCAAACATAGAAAATAATATTAAAATATTTTTTGACTCAGATTTGTGGTCCCGAAACCATTATTTCGACTAGGGTCTAAACCAGACTGTTACAATTCTCTCCCTTAGGGATTTTCGTCCCCGAAAATCTTACCGTTAAATAGATTCGGATATTGTTGTCTCATAGCATCTTCAGGCTCTGACGTAGCTTCTTCAACCCTGTGTCGATGCCATAAGACTTTCACTAATGTGATTTTCTTCTTTCTCAATTCTTTCACTTCGTGATCTAAAATTCAGATCGGTTCTTCCTCGTAAGTCATATCGGATTGGATCTCAATCTCAGATGGAGAAATTACATGTGATGGATCAGATCTGTATCAACGAAGCATTGATACATGAAATACATTATGAATCTTTTCTATTTCAGGTGGTAGCAACAATCTGTACGCAACAGGTCCGATGAGCTCAATAATTTCATACGGCCCAATAAACCTCGGACTCAATTTGCCTTTTCTGCCAAAACGAAGTATTTTCTTCCACGGAGACACTTTCAAGAACACTTTATCACAGATCTCAAACTTGATGTCTTTTCGTTTCAAATCTACATAAGACTTCTGACGATCAGACGTTGCTTTCAAACTATCACGGATCACTTTCACTTTCTGTTCAGTCTTTTTAATCAAATCGACCTTGTGAATCTTATTCTCGCTAAGTTCTGGCCAATACAAAGGTGTTCGGCATTTCCTACAATATAAAGCTTCATACAGAGCCATTTTAATGCTTGACTAAAAACTATTATTGTATGCAAACTCAATCAATGGCAAATATTGTTCCCACGCACCGTTAAACTCAAGAATGCAACATCTTAGCATATCTTCAAGG
The DNA here is from genome assembly GCA_025503065.1 of Gossypium bickii. Classification (NCBI taxonomy): domain Eukaryota; kingdom Viridiplantae; phylum Streptophyta; class Magnoliopsida; order Malvales; family Malvaceae; genus Gossypium; species Gossypium bickii. The sequence goes on from CP106712.1 coordinate 32,662,927, forward strand.
ATCTGAATAATCCACTTGGATTGACCATCCGTGTGGGGATGAAAAGCTGTACTAAAATGCAATTTAGTACCCAAAGCCTCTTGCAGTTTCTTCCAGAATCGTGAAGTAAACCTCAGATCTCTGTCAAACACTATAGATAGTGGCACCCCGTGCAATATCACAATATTAAAAATATATAGCTCAGCTAATCTATCAAGTGAGTAATCAGATCAGACCGGAATAAAATGAGTTGATTTCGTCAATCTGTCAACTACGACCCATATTGCATCTTTCTATCTCTGAGTCAAAGGCAACTCTAAAACAAAATCCATCGTCACTCTATCCCATTTCTACTCAAGTATCATTATCGGTTGTAACAAACCAGATGGCACTTGATGTTCAGCTTTAACTTGCTGACAGACTAAACATTTCGAGACAAACTTTGTAATTATCTCGCTTCATACCAGACCACCAATAAAGTCGTTTTAAATCATTGTACATCTTTGTACTTCTCGGATGAATAGATAAGCGACCGCTATGAGCTTCTTTCAATATCAACTAAGTCAACTCTGAATTCCTCGGAACACAAATTTGATCTTGAAATCTCAAACAATCATCATCATCATCAACTAGAAATTCTAAATCAGGATTCAAATTATACTGAGCTCATTTTGCTATCATTTCATTATCAATTTTTTAAGCATCACATATTTGCACTAAGAACAATGGTTTCGCTTTCAACTCAGCTAAAACTGAACCATCACTAGACAAATCTAAATAAACATTCATCGCACGTAATGCAAACAGCAATTTTAGACTCAATGCATCAGCAACAACATTTGCCTTACCCGGATGATAATCTATCACAAGCTCGTAGTCTTTCTACAATTCTAACCATCTTCTCTGTCGTAGGTTTAGGTTTTTCTAAGTCATCAAATACTTCAAACTTTTATGATCCAAAAACACATGGCATTTTTCATCGAAAAGATAGTGACGCCAAATCTTCAAAACAAACACAATCGCAGCTAACTCAAGATCATGCTTCGTATAATTCTTTTCATGCGATTTCAATTATCTCAAGGCATAAGCTATAACTTTGCCTTCCTGCATCAAAACACATCCCAGTCCATTCAAAGAAGCATCACTATAAATCATGAACTCTTTACCCGATTCTGGCTGTACCAAAACTGGAGCTTCAGTCAAAAGGGCTTTCAACTGATCAAAGCTTTTCGGACATTTATCGGACCATTCATATTTCACATCTTTCTGAAGCAATCTAGTCAACGGAGTAACAATCATCAAAAAGCCTTTTACGAACCTTCGATAATAACCAGCAAGTCCCAAAAAATTACGAACTTCAGACATATTGTTTGGAGGTTTCCATTCAAAAATAGCTGAAATCTTGCTCGGATCAACCCATATACTAGATGTTGACATAATATGTCCCAAAAAACTAACTTCATACAACCAGAGCTCACATTTACTAAACTTTGCATACAATTGCTTATCTTGCAGAGTTTGTAACACAATTCTCAGATGTTTAGCATGCTCAATTTAATCACGCAAATAAATCAAAATGTCATTAATGAATACAACAACAAATCGATCTAAATACGATCTGAAAATTCTGTTCATCAGATCCATAAAAATAGCAGGAGCATTTGTTAGTCCTAAAAGCATAACTAAAAACTCATAATACACGTACTTCGTTCTGAAAGCAGTTTTCAGAATGTCTAAATCTTTTACTTGCAACTGGTAATATTTTGATCTCATATCTATCTTTGAAAACACAGTGGCTCCTTTCAACTCAAACAAATCATCAATTCTAGGCAGGGGATATTTGTTCTTAATAGTCACTTGTTTAACTGTCGGTAATCAATGGAAATTCTCATCGTGCCATCTTTCTTTTTCACAAATAATACAGGAGTACCCCAAGGTGAGAAACTCGGTCGTGCAAATCCTCTATCAGTCAACTCTTGCAACTGTGACTTCAACTCTTTTAATTCTATTGGTGCCATTCTGTACGGAGCTATAGAGATGAGAGTCGTTCCTGGCAATAAATCAATACCAAATTCAACTTCTCGTATCGGAGGTAATCCTGGTAGTTTTTTAGGAAACACGCCAGGAAATTCACAAACAACTCACGCAAATTCAACTTTCTTTTCAGTCACTCTCGAATCAATTACATAGGTAAAATAAGCTTCATAACCCTTTTTCACATATCTCTGAGCTTTCATCACTGATATCACAACCGGTAACCCATTTAAATCATTAGATTCAATCTGAACAATTTCATCATTCTGAAATCTCAAATTAATAATTTTTCATTTGTAATTCACTACAACATCATGCAAATTTAATCAATCCACACCCAAAATTATATCAAACTCATCAAAAGGTAATAGCATCAGATCAGTTGGAAAACAAATATCTCGAAACATTATCAGACAATTCTTGCATACTTTGTCAACCAAGACACTTTTACCTAAAGGGTTCGATACTCTAATTACAAATTCAGTAGACTCTACAGGCAAAGTCTTACTGGATACTAAGTTCCTGCATACATACAAATTAGTAGACCCTGGATCTATCAATGCAATCACAGAAGTATCGTAAAGAGTAAATGTACCTGTAATAACATCTGGAGATGAAGCTTTCTCACGAGCTCGTATAGCATATGCTCTGGCAGGTGCTCTAGCTTTGGATCTCGCAACTGTATCTTTCGTAGCTCTTTAACTACCACTGACATTTCTTGTATTTCTAAAAGGTCTACCCCTGGCTGAAACATTATCTGGCTTCAGATTCTGCACAATCTCTTGTTTAACAGACTCGGGACAATCTCGAATGAAATGATCTAATGATCCACATTTAAAGCAAGCTCGATCATTCACTCTAAAATTACCTGGATGACTTTTACCACAATGTCTACATTCAGGTCGTTCGGATCTGACATTTCCAACACTAGCCATCGAAATCACTGGAGCTTTGAAATTCAAATGCGATCTAGCTCAATCTCTATTCAAATGTCCCACATTAGTCTTTGAATGGCTATACTCATCTCTGAATTTCTTTAAAGCAGACTGAAATGATTTATTCGAGAATCTCTTTCTCGTATCTTTGGCTTCAGACTCAGCCTTTGTTTTATCTTTCCCACGTGCCTCAGCTTTACATGCTCGATCAAAAAGCAGAACAAACTCTTTTATTTCCAAAATTCCAACTAGCAAATGAATATCTTCATTCAGGCCGTCTTCAAACCGTTTACACATTATTGCTTCAATTGAAACACATTCCAGAGCATATTGACTTAATCTCACAAATTCTCGTTCGTATTCCATGACAGACATACGACCCTATTTCAATTCAAGAAATTCTTTTCGCTTTTGATCTATAAATCTCTGACTGATATATTTCTTCTGAAATTCAGACTGAAAGAAATCCCATGTAACTTGTTCTTTTAGAACAACAGAGATCAAAGTCTTCCACCACTAATAAGCTACATCTCGTAACAGAGAAGCGGCATATTTCACGCATTCTTTAGAAGTACAAGATATTTTATCAAACACTCAAATTATAATCTCGAGCCAAAACTCAGCTCTCTCAGCATCATCATCACTAGTGGCCCCGAACTCTTCAGCCACGTATTTGTGAATTTTATCAATTGAAACCTATTCATCAAATTTAGACTCATAACCGGAGGCACAACAGAGTCTCGGGAGGATTAGATGGGGGCGGAGGTTGTGAAACAGCCAAATTTGTTCAAATATATTGAGTGAACCACTCATTCATCATTTGGAAGAAGGCTTGTTTAGCCTCTCCTTCCTGACCGCTAGTAGTCGGTCTTGAATCGAATAGCGATGTCCCTTGAGCGGGAGCAGGCGTGTAACTATTCGGTTTAGACCCTAGTCAGAATAGTGGTTTTGAGACCACAAATTTGAGTCATTAAAATATTTTAATATTATTTTATGTGTCTACTGTGCGTGATTAAGCATGTGCTAAAGTTTCGTGAGTTAATTTGTCTACTTGTGTGCTTAATTTGAGAAAAAGGCTAAATCGCATAAAATGAAAATTTGATGGTCAAATGTGAAACTATCAAATTGGTGATGTCTTTATAATGTAAAGCCCTTAAAAGGCAATTAGTCCATTAATTGAGTCAGTGGACGATAATGGTCACAAATGACCTTGTATGCATATGTTTTATACATTAACATTAAAGGTTAATTTTGTAAATTGAAAATTATGTTTAATTAATAAAACTAAAAGCATGAAATGGCCATCATCTTCTTCTTTATTTCATCGAAATTAGAAAGAAAGAATAGGGATAAAACCTTTGAAGCATTCAGCCATGGTCTAAGCATAATCGGATCAAGAACTAAAGAAAATAGACTTAGATCGCGAGAAATCGAAATTAATCGAGTAGTCATATCCGTTTTCGTTAATCGAATCCGACATAAGTCGATATACAAATAAATGTATTTGAAGTGAATTATTTGTGTATATATGAATTTGAATTGCTATGAATATCCATTGAGATGGAATGTATGTGAAATCCGAGTTTACGAATAAGTCGACAAGTTGTCAAAGTTCGAGAAGTCCCGTATGAGCCTAGGAATAGATAGGATTGCATATGCCATGACATAGGTGTTCGATATGTGATATCATGTAAGACCACGTCTGGTACGTTGGCATTGATTCGAGATTTTGTGTAAGACCACGTCTGGGACGTTGGCATCAATATGAGATTTATGTATAAGACCATGTCTGGGACATTGGCATCGTATTTAATTTGTGTAAGACCCTATTTAGGATAGTGGCATCGATATCTGGATACATGTAAGACCACTTCTGGGACTTTGGCATTGTACGACTATTTCAAGTTTACTGAGTATCCTATTAGATTCCGAATGGTTCAACAGGAAAGTCTGAGAAATGAATAACTTTTTGAGTTGTATATCCGTTTCAGGTACGTTTGAAAAGTACAATATATGTGTATGAAAGGTAAGTATCTATATGAACTTACTAAGGTGAATATGTGTATTGAAATGATGAGATAATATGTGAATATATGCTTGAATGAGCTATGTGTATATGTGATATTTAAGTTGAAGAATGTGTCAAGTTATGGCTAAGTAAATGAGCCAAAGAATATGTGATGAATTTGCAATGAGAAACATTAATATCATTGTATCAATATGGTTATGTGCATTTTATGCTAAATTTATTTGTATATGGCTTACTAAGCTCGAAAGCTTACTTTGTGTGTGTGTTTACTCTGTTTTATAGGTCGTCAACGCTACGAAAGGCTCGGGGATCGTCAAGGATCATCACCACACTATCAAACTCAACTTTGGTACTTTTGAATGTGTATATAGCTAAATATGGCATGTATAGACTAGTCATTTGGTATATGTTTGAGATGTAAATAGCCATTTGATTTGGTTAGATAAATGTTGGTAATATGCATGAGTGAATATGGTATAAAATGCATGTTTTGGTATGGCTTGATGTCAATGAAATGGTCTTATGAATGGTAAGCTTATTGATGGATTGATGCCATAGTGGTTTAGTGAAGTTGTGGATGAATTATGCTTGGATTTACATGTGAGTTGATTGTGCAAATTGGCATGTTTAGAAATGAGATTGAATGGGATAATATGATGACCATTTGGTGTGTTTTTGGTTGCCAATTGTATTGAGAAATATGCTTATTTATGCTTGTAAGGATGACCCAAGTGTGGGTGGCAATTTGGCCTTGAAAATGGCCTATATTTGACCATTTGGCATGTGACTGGCCGTGTGGTACAGGTCAGGATCGACCACGGGTGAGGCACATAGGCGTGTCCACGACCGTGTTGACAAGTCAGTATGTATGCCCTGTTTTGACACGGCTTAGACACACAGACATGTTGAGGCCGTGGGAGGCACACGGCCTTCCCACACGGACGTATGACCTCTGTAACTTTGAAAAAGTTTTAAATTTCCAAGATTTTCTGTTTCTGTTCGTCTTAGTCCCAACTCTATTCTAAAGTATGTTTGAGGTCTCATGGCCCTACTTAAGAGACACTTTCATGTGATTTACCTAGCTATAATATGATATGTCTGTAAAAGTTTCTGATTTATTCGGTAACACCTCGTAACCCTAATCTGGCAATGGATATGAATTAAGGGTGTTCCAAGGTGCATTACTTTCAACGTCGTTAGCTATAGCTCTTTCGAGATCCATTTTATACATCAGAATTCATCACACTATCACAGTTTGTATGTATGGCATGTATAGCTAGACTCTCACATGCTACGTTGTCCTAGAATCGACTAAGCCTGTAACACCCCGAATATTTTGGCATAGATGAATTGGGCTTTGGGCTTTGGGTCTTAGAAATTTTTAAGTGAGTGAGAAAATGACAACTGGCATGTGGGCTTTGAGGGTTAATGAATTTGGAGGGTCTAGGGGTGTTGGAGATGTTCTGGGATCAAGTAAGGGTATAGGAAAAATTTTGGTTTTAGCCCAAGGGAACTGTGACTTCAGTTAGTAGGCCTTTTTTAAAAAAATGAAGAAGAAAAATGACACAAAAGAGCTTATGGTGTAGTGGCAAAGTGGCACCACTTAGGGAGCAGGGAGGTGGCATCATTAGCAGGCGAGGGAGTCCAAGGTTTGAGTAGTGGCATGGTATTTTATTGGGGTATTTATTTTGTTGTCAGGACGGCTAGAGTTTGTGTTGCAATGAAAGTCTGATGGATGAGAGGTTTGAAATGGTCATGGAGAGATTGTAGGAGCTTATCTTGGAGAAAATTTAGGATACGATTGAGGAGTTATCAGGGAGAAAAGTTAAGAGTTGAGAAGTGTGAAGAGTTGGTGTCGCTTTGGGTAGTGGGAAGTGTATAAATTTGGCTTAGGAGGGTAGATGAGTGTCGTTTTTGGGTCTTTTAGGGGGTATTACGAATTTTCATTATGGTTTTCGGCATTTGGAGAGTTTTGCAAAGAGGTCAGTCTTTCTTTCTTTACCGGATATCCTATAGTTACCCTCACACAAGCACATTTGATCTTTTTCTTTTCTTCTTGTTACCTTTTCCAAACCGTCTAAAGCCGAAAATTCCACCCTCCCTTTGCCGAAATTCTTTTTGTGTCGTCACTATTTCTTCAACCTAGCCGATTCTTGGGTAAGTACTTTACTCTTTCAATTGATCTTGCTAGAACTGACTTCTCCTCTCCCTCACTCTTTCTAAATCGATTTTAGTAGGGGATTGATATTGAATCTCTGTTCTTTGGATCTCTGCCGAGTTACTCTTTATGTGTTTCGGGATTTGGGTAAGTATTCTTCACTTTTGGTTGTAAAGGTTGGCTGAATGGTCGTATGTAATGTAAGGGTGACTTAAGATGGATCTAAGTCACTTATAGTTAAGTTTCTAATAATTAAGTTTGATTCAGATTTAAGAAGTACTTGTGATTAGTGATCGAAGGAAAGCTCTTAAGTCTTGGTGTTTCAAGTAAGCTTAAAGTGAGACTTCGACTTTTGGTAAAGTATTTGATAATTATATGTGATTAATCATTGAGTGACATCGTTTGTAGGATCGTGGCTAAGGAGATCGCAGCGCATTTTGGTTATCAGGTGTGTACATACACTATACACACACAATGGATTGGGAAATCTTAAAGTCCCGAAAGTTTGGCTTTGGTAGTCTTGCGAGTGTGCGAATGCTCATATGAGGGAAATGGAATCAATAACAGAGACCCCATGAGCGATCTCATGGACTTGGGTCATGTTGTGGCCAACTGATCCATAATGGGCAAAATGGGCCCGATGGGCCGTACGCTCAAAATAGGCGAATTTGATGATTTGGTAATAAGTGATGAACTAGTCATGCTGGTTACATGGCTTGGAATTGATTTGGGCCAAATGGGCCATATGAATGTGATTGGGCCAGATGGGACATATGAATGTGATTTGGGTCTAATGCGCTATACGGATGAGATTATACCTCTTGGGCCATATGAACATATGTGAATTTGTTTGGGCTTCATAAGGGGTCTTAGGCTTAGTATTTGGTAAATTGCTTAACCTTGCATAAAACTTTCATAATTAACTAACTGTGACCGTGGACAGGTCATAAGGTTAAGGTGTGGCAATGGGTATATGCATGTCTAGGATTGGATCTAGGGAGAGCTTGGTACTTAAATAGTCTTAATGACTCACCTCCTCTTCTCTGCAATCCTACCTCGTGCATAGTATTTGTTCACTTTAGCCAACGGAGACTTGATAACGGGCCAGGGTAAGTAATAGACCCATAACAATGAGAAATGAACGAAATGCCCCTAAGGGCGAAAATGACTAAATGCCTCTATATGTTGAATGTAAGATTTATGGATGTTACATGTACATTTGCTGCATTCATATGATATTCTATTTAGGTTCCATATGGGTTGGGAAATTATGGAACGGGGGAAGTATATGAGGATCGCCTGGTTGCTTAACGACCGTAGATCCACTAATGGCTTTTTAAGCCCATTATATGATTAGCGACTTTCTTTTAACGTTAGGTAGTATCAACCAAAGCTACCCTTGAAGTGTATCGGATGGGTGGGTCAATTTAGAAATCCTCACAGAAGTGTTTCGGTTGGACGGAGATGATGTGTACCGAACGGATAATTTAGGGAGGGTTTGCACTGCATTGCATGTATGATATTATTATGTTATTATTATGATATGTATTTTTTTGTTTTACGAGATTCGTACACACTGAGTTTTCGAAAACTCACTCCCTCTTTTATATTTTATTTTTTCTCAGGTGATCCTTAGTAGGCGGTTCAACAAATGGAAGGACTCAAAGGTGGCCAACTAAAAAGACGTTTAGACATGTTTTTCTTAATATCTAAATTCTAGATTTTAAGTTATTTCTTTTAAGTTATTTTATTTCGGATTGTACTAAGGTTTTCCCTCTAGCTATTATTCCATTAGTTCCACTATGCATTGTAATTTTGAAACGGAACCTGGATTTATTTCTTTTAACCATACTTCAAGTTTTTGAAAATAATTGTGTTTTAAAAACGAGCTTCCGCTGTCAAAGGAAATTTTTTTTACATGGTAACAAGGAAATAGTTTTTTGGATACTCCTCGTTTTGAAAGCTAACTGGATTTTACTTAACTTTTCTCTAGAAGTGTTTTCAATGAAAATACTCCTCGTTTTGAAAGCAAATTGGATTTTACTTAACATTTCTCTAGAAGTGTTTTCAATGAAAACAAGGTTTTCGCAAAAACACTTCGATGTGACACACCGAATTCGGGCCTAACTTCTAGGCTGGGTTTGGGGTGTTACAAAGCCGTAGCTGTGATACCAATAAAATATAACACCGCTAACCCGTAACCATCACCGATCTAGGGTGAAAAGCATTACTGAACAAATTGGATCTTTTACAAACATTTCACATCATAATTTAACAATTCTTAATAAAAGAGTCCCTTAAATAGGTCTATGAGACCTTAAACATGCAATAGAAAGGGGTTGGAACTAAACCAAACACATACGAAATTTTTTGAAAATTAAACATTTTTTTTTCAAAGCTACAAAGGTCACATGCCCATGTGGGCAAGCCGTGTGCCTCACACGACCTCAGACACGTTCGTGTGTCTAAGCCATGGCAAAACAGGGCATACATACTCACTAGACCACACGGTCAAGGACACGCTCGTGTGCCCCGCCCGTGGTCGACACAGACTTGTAACACGCGGCCAGTCACACGCCCGTGTGTCCTGACCATGATCGAAACTGACTTGTTTTGAAATGCAAGCACGAGAGACATGATCGAGCCACACGCCCATGTGCTCAACCGTGTGGGCAAATATAGCCCATTTGCAAGGCCAATTTGCCACTCATTTTGGGTTAATCCTACAAGCACAAATAAACACATTTCTTACCTTTAAAATTTAACCAAATTATATCAATAATATCGTTCTTTTCTAACCATTCAAAAGCTTATCAAACATACCAACTTTTGTGTAATGCCCCGAATTTTTGGGCCTATTGGGCCTTGGGCATGGGAGTGTTTAAAATTTTTGAGAACAAGAAAATGGTACTTTTGCATGAAGGATCTGTTGGGTGAGTGGTTTTGGAAGGTTATGGGGCTTCTGTCCTAGGTTCAAGCCATGTCATATGGGAAACGTTTTATTTTTAGCATTAGGGGAACCATGCCTCCTAGTTGCAAGCCTTTTAAGTAATTAAGATTAAATTGTGACACAAAAGGAGCTTGTGGCTTAGTGGCAGGTGGCGTGGGGAGTGAAGCTTGTGGTCTGAGGTTCAAGTCTCTTGAGGAGCAAGGGAGGTTTTATTTTGCAGCATGGATGGCAAGAGTTGTGGTGGATTCAAACTCTTTGGAGTGGTTGTAGACTTGATAAAAGGGGGAGAGTATCATGGGATATGGATGATGGTTGTTGGGGATTTAGAGGAGGAAAATGTGGAGAGATTTTTGGGGAGAATTAAGGGAGTGATTTATGGAGAAAAAGGTAGAGTTTGAATTGATGAGGGTTTGTGTCGAATTGGTATAGGAAGCCTAGGAAAATTTGGCTAGGAATGTTTTTCTCATCGTCGGCTTCGGGGATTAATAAAGGGGAATTGCCGAATTTTGCTTTTCTTTTTCCAAATTTGGCACTTTTGTTCTTTGGTGTTGGAATTGTTCTTTGTGTTTCCTTCAACCGAGTGTTTTCTTTTTGACCATTAATTGTTAGCCGACTTTAGATGTAACTTATTCTTTTATTCTCTTCTTTCTCGTCTTGTGATCTCTTGGAGGCCAATTGTTTTCCCTTTTCTTGGCAGAATACTCTGGCATCTTTCGAGTAGGTTGCTACTACCGATTATTTCCTCCCTTAATTATTCTTTACCTTTGTCGAACCTTCATGCTCCCTCTCTTCCAGTCGGTCATTGTCTTTGACCGAATATATCTACTCTTTCCCCCTCATTTCTATTGTTTCGGTTCTCCTCTCCTTCCGTGTGTTGGGTTAGTCGAATAATTTCCCCCTAGTCATTCACTCTGTTTTCGGCTAGTGAGGGTTCTCTGATGAATCGGTAAGTGCTCTTGGTTTACTCTTGTTTCTCTCCACCGTTGTGGTCTTTTTTTCTAACATCTTCTTGTGTTGTCGATTCATAAAAAAAAAGGGTACAAGCTTCTTAACTCTTATGTGTGGGTATAGGCCGATTTCTTCTATCGATCGTTCTTAGTTCTACGTAATGGTTAAATTGTCGTTCTTTCGGTTCTAGTTATTTTTCGTTCATGGTAATAGTTAAAGAGGTTAAGATACAATGCAGGTTGTACCAAGGATGGGTGATCAATCCTTAGTCAGTGATCTAAGGGCAATAGATCGCTTGGTACTCAGTCAAGGTATGGTAGTGAATATCCTTTTGGGGATTAAGTGCTTTCGATCATTAATGCATGGAAGACTGATTGTAATTTTTGGGTTAAGTGTAGGTTGGTGTTCTAGGGTTTCGCAAAAGCTTGCAATCAGGTGTACAAACTTGTGCTCTGTTGATGATCGGTCGAAAAGCTGAAATACGGCGTTTGATACCATACAAGCGTGCGATCGCACGTGTGGTGATTTGAGCCTACAAATCTTAGGTGTAGGACTGTAGAGGCTGTTATGGGCCTCGATGAGCCAAAATGGGCCGTATGGGCCCAATAGGCCCGTGGGCCCGCGTGGGTAAACTTCACTGTTAAGTGGGACGTAGATAGACTTGTCATGTTGCACACATGACTTAAGTAGTTCTAGGCCTTGTTGGGCCTAAATGGGCCATGTGGGCCCAAAAGGCTCGTAGGGCCCATACGGATGAAATCTACGGTAGGTGACTAACAAGGAACCGAGCTATGGTGTACACATAGCCGCATCTGATTTTAGGCTGAATGGCCCACCCAAGTGAGTGGCCTCACTTGGGTCGAGTAATGGGCCTTAGGCCTATTTACACCATTGTGACTGTTTAGGTTACTCAAGTCGTTCGAGGCGACGGTGGACCTTCTATTGGGTTACTGAGACCTGGATTTGCAAAAGTACCAAAATACCCCCAACTTATAAAATTACCAAAATACCCTCGATTTGTAAAATTATCGGAATACCCTCGATTTGTAAAACTACCGAAATACCCCTGATTTGTAAAATTAATAAAATACCCTCAATTTGCAAAATTACCAAAATATCCTTAATTTTTGAAATTATCGAAATACCCTCGATTTGTGAAATTACTAAAATATCCTCGATTTGTGAAATTACCGAAATACCCCCGATTTGTGAAATTACCGAGATACCCCTATAGGTTAGAATTACCAAAATACCCCTGTAGGATAGAATTACCAAAATACCTCTGTAATGAAGAATTACCGAAATACCCCTGAAGGGTAGGATTACCGAAATACCCTTATAGGGTAAAATGACTATTTTGCCCTTATGAGTAACTGACTGATTAGGACTATGACTGATTTAACTGTGAATGTATGACTGTGTTTTAACTGATTTGACTGTGGTCGTGTGACTGATATGCTTTTAATATGTGTGTAAATGACTGTTACAGAGCACGGCCATTTTGCATACACGTGTAAAGATTGAGCATGACATACACGACATATTGCATGCGGTTGGGACATTGATATGGAGGAAGTTCTGATAAGGTCGCACGAGTCGCATGACGACTGTGGATCCAGTATTGATCTGTTAAGGTCGCACGGGTCGCATGAGACAACTGTGGACCGACGGACGGCTTAAAGCCATGTAATCTGATTATGGCTTTGTGCCAACCTAAATATGGCTCTGTGCCATCTTGATTATGGCTTTGTGCCAATCGTATTTACCCGTGGCTATGTGCCTAACATATATATCGATGACTCTGTGTCGATCATATTTACCCAAGGCTGTGTGCCGATTATATTACCGTCACTGATGGCTATGTGCCAAACATAGTACAGTTACTAACGGCTTTGTGCCAATAATAATACCGCTACTAAAGGCTTAGAGCCGCATATATATACTAGTAGCTTTGATGTGATTTCGGTTAGGGCCGCAACCGGTGCTAACAATAGTGTGTTGTCTGGCGGGTCGATTTTATCCCCACGTAAGTGTAGGGTTGGTACGGGTGGTGAGTTGGCTGGATCGAGGTGGGATCATACTATTGCAAATTTGTTATGAGATCTGTCACTGCACTGGGCTTAAGCCCACTTGTTCTATTATCGGTGTGGGCTAGGCCCAATTGATTCTGTTATGGGCTGTGACCCAAATGATATTGTAGTGGCTTTGACCTACGTATGCTCTGAATTGGACTGTACTGTTACTGTTAAAGAGCTTTGGCCCAGACTATTCCGGTTTTTCTGTATACTGACTGTTACTCTAGTAAGGGGATTAGACACTGAGTTTTTGTAAACTCACCTCTTTTTTTAACTATGCAGGTAATCCCTAGCATTAGGAGGATCGCTGCTGCGAGGGACTCGGAGATGGCCACACGACTGCTTGTGTTTTTCTATTAAGTTATTCATAAGTACTTTATTTTGGTTTGGTTTGTAATAAGGCCTCTTAAAGTTTTCGAACCTTAAATTTTAGGTTATTTTAATTTATATCTATTAGAAGTAAATCACGGTTTTTCCAAAATGTTAACTATTTTTAAAACAACACTACGTTTTCGCAACATTTTCAAAATGGTTTCGCGACTTAATCTTTTTCGTAAATTAATTACTTTCAAAACTAGCTTCCGCAACTGAAAAGATGTTTTGGGAATAAAACTAATAATTTCAGAATGTACCACATTTTAAAAATAAACTAACGTAAAACACTGTTTTCTGTTATCACGTTATCGCAACGTTTAAAAAAATAAACACTTCAATGTGACACACCAGATTCGGGCCTAACTTCTATGGCGGGTTTGGGGTGTTACATTATGAACCATTTATCTCATTCTAATCACAAGCATTTCTAAATATAACTCATCCACAAACTTACTAATTCATTATGACATCCTTTCATCAATTATATACCAACTTTGCATCACAAAACATAGACTAAAGTTTACCATATTCAAATAGCTTATATATACAACTAAGAATATCATCTAAATCAACTAGACTACACATGCCAAACTTAAATATGTACACATTCATAAGATACCAAAATAGAGTTTGATAGTGTGGTGATGATCCTCGACGATCCTGAAGCCTTCTGTAGCTTTAACAATCTATAAAATAATGCAACACACACAGAGTAAGCTTTCAAAAGCTTAGTAAGCCATATACAAATAAACTTAACATATAAACATTCATAATCATATCAAATACAAGATCATTAATATATCTCAATTGAAAATTCCTATTTCTTCTTTGGCTCAATTTTTTAACCATTGCTTACCAACAAATCACATCTATATGTATCTCATTAGATCATAGTACATTCATACATATATCATATTTGTCTCAACAAGTCTATGCATATATCTCACTTTTGCAAATTCATATATACTCACCTTTCATCCTCAAACATAGTATACACTTTAAATGTACCTGAAATAGTTACATATTTCACATAGTTTTTAATTTCTCGGAATTGCCCGTTGAACCATTCCGAATCAAATAGGATACTCGGATAACTCGGAATAATTGTACAATGCCAACGTCCCAGACGTGGTCTTAAATGTAATCAAATATCGATGCCCCTGTCCCAGACAGGGTTTTACACGAATCAAATACGATGCCAATGTCCCAGGCATGGTCTTACACGTAAATCTCAAATCGATGCCAACGTCCCAGACGTGGTCTTACACGATATCACATATCGGAACCCAATGTCATGACATATAAATCCTATCTATTCGTAAGGTTTGTTCGGGACTTTTTGGACCTTGACACATTGTCGATACTTTTTTGATTTTCACATGTATATCTTCCAAAGCCATTCACCACAATTAATATTAAATTAACATGAATAAATCACCTTAAATACATTTATTTGTATATAGACTTACCTCGTATTTGGGATAAACGAACTGAAACGACTACTCGACCACTTTTGACTTTCCTCGGTCTAAATCTGTTCTCTTTGATTCTTGATCTATACATATTCAAATTTAACTTATTTATCCACCAAATCATTCAATTCAATCCAAAAACACACATTTAGGGCATTTTATAATTTAGCCCTTATATTTTCACATTTTGACATTTAAATCCCTATTTCACAAAATCACAAAATACACATAATCTCTTTGTACCCATGCTTAGCCGAATATTCACATGCTTCATATAAATCCACACATTTCATTTATTTCACATTTTAATCCCTCAAAATATTATTTTCACAATTTAGTCCAAATTACTCAAATTCACCAAAAATCCAAAGACAAAACATGTTAATCTAACACATATATTTCATATTTCAACAACTAACATCACAAAGCTTAAACATTCATCAATGGCACATCTCATAATCTTTATCAAATTTCAAAATTAAGGCAGGGGTTTGATAATATACTAAGCAACGTTCTCAACAATGTAGAAATTATCAAAAACCGAAACCAAATCATACCTCAATCAAGATGAACAAGGCTGAAACCTAGCTTGGCTTCTTTTCTTTCTTTTTCTTGTTATTTTTGGCAATGGATGAACATAAATGGCTTATTCCATGCTTTTGTTTTATTAATAATCAAATTAATTATTCATTTTCATTTTTACCCTTAATGAAACATTACATAATCTTTAAATTAAATGCCCACTACCGTCCATACTATAAATGAATGGCCTAATTTCATTTTAAGGCCTTCACATTCAAAAAAAAATTTCAATTTACCACATTAACATATAGAATGTCACTTTTATCTTTTACGCGATTTAGTCCTTTTTTTCAAATTAGACGCACAAACAATAAAATCCCTCAAATTTAGGGCACCAACAAATCATTCAATTCAATCCAAAAACACACATTTAGGGCATTTTACAATTTAGCCCTCACATTTTCACATTTTGACATTTAAATCCCTATTTCACAAAAACACAAAATACACATAATCTCTTTGTACCCATGCTTAGCCGAATATTCACATGCTTCATATAAATCCACACATTTCATTTATTTCACATTTTAGTCCCTCAAAATATTATTTTTACAATTTAGTCCAAATTACTCAAATTCACCAAAAATCCAAAGACAAAACATGTTAATCTAACAAATATATTTCATATTTCAACAACTAACATCACAAAGCTTAAATGTTGATCAATGGAACATCTCATACTCTTCATCAAATTCCAAAATTAAGGAATGGGTTTGATAATATGCTAAGCAACGATCTCAAAAATGTAGAAATTATCAAAAATCGATACCAAATCATACCTCAATCAAGATGAACAAGGGTCGAAACCTAGCTTGGTTTCTTTTCTTTCTTTTTCTTGTTATTTTCGGCAATGGATGAACATAAATGGCTTATTCCATGCTTTTGTTTTATTAATAATCAAATTAATCATTAATTTCTATTTTTACCCTTAATGAAACATTACATAATCTTTAAATTAAATGTCCACTACCGTCCATACTATAAATAAATGGCCTAATTTCATTTTATGGCCTTCACATTCAAAAACCAAATTCAATTTAACACATTGATAAACCGTAAAAGTAACATATTTTAATCAGTATGCTTTTGGATGATTTATCCCTCGATTTATGTAAAAAGGTGCTCTTAATCCTTTCTTTTCATGTCTTATACTCAGGAAAGCACCCGAGGATGAAAAGAACAAGATACGGGCCTAAAACGAAGCAAATTGGGCCAAGGAAGAAATTAAACGGCCTGGACTTAAACCCACACGACCGTGCCTCACTGATCATCTAAAATACGGCCTAACCCTTGATTCACACGGTCGTGCCTCATTAAAGAAGTCCAAGCATGGCCTGGCCATGATCCACACGGGCGTGTGCCATGACCGTGTCCCGGTTACTGAAAAGAGCAATTTCACTCTGAAAAGGATACTTAGGGAGAAAGAAACGTATTTCAAAAGCCTATATAAACCCCCTAAGTGTCAGCTGAAAGGGGGACAATTAGCTAGGCCGAAGAGCCAAGCCGAAAAGGCCAGTGTTGTGGAGAATCACTTGAAGATGCCAGTTGATCCATCTCAAGAAGCCAGAATTTTACTCAAGACGGCGGATCTCTCCTTCAATTCCTTCAGGGAGTTTTAGGGATTTCTTATGTTTTGTTTTATCTGTTCTCTTGAGATGTTTTCTTTATTTCTTATGAACTAAACCCTTCAAATACCTTAAGGGGATGAAACCTATAATGGATCTTGTTATTGTTTTCTAAACTATAAGATAAATACTTGATTTGTTCTTAATTATGTGTGCTTAATTCTTGTGT
This sequence comes from Gossypium bickii, assembly GCA_025503065.1. Lineage (NCBI taxonomy): Eukaryota > Viridiplantae > Streptophyta > Magnoliopsida > Malvales > Malvaceae > Gossypium > Gossypium bickii. Next base: position 32,680,258 of record CP106712.1, read on the forward strand.
TAATGTTTTCGAGATATTAATTCAAGTAAGATGTTCTTAGGTGGTGGAGCAAAAGTCCCTACTTAAGAATAGATCTAGCATAATTAAAGTGGAGTCGTTCGCGCGCCTAGAGATAGGGTGACGAGATTTTGCCGGATTAGGGTGAAACCTAATATGGGAGTCCACAGATCGATTTACTGCTATTCTAGGGGGTTATTAACAGAGAAAGAGATTTCCATTAATTAACCTAGGGTTAGACGTTATTCGCTTCGAGAGAAGGTTTAATATACGTTAGGGAGTCCTACGGATCAAGTCAAGTGAATAAATCGTATGGTTCATGTTATATAACAAGAGAAGTCTAGGTGGATTCTGCCTGAGGGTATTGTCTTGATCAACTGAGTTTTTCCTCTAGTTATTTCCTAAATTATCCTTTTTTTCTTTGTGTCCTTAGCTTAGTAGTTAATTTAGATTAGATTAAATCAACTTCACTTTGTTTTAGGCTAAATAATAAAAAGAAAGTTAGTATTAGTACTTTTCGTTCCTTTGGGTTCGATAATCAGGTCTTGCCTAAGCTATACTACTGTTCGATAGGTACACTTGCCTTTAATCGTTGTCAGAGTTAGTTTCCAGGTTCGATCATTCTCTTTATAAATTTTTAAAGCTCTTAAATGCACAAACAATAAAATTAATTCACGAAACTTTCACACATACTTAATCACATACTGTAAACATGGAAAATAATATTAATATATTTTTTTACTCGGATTTGTGGCCCCGAAACCACTATTCTGACTAGGGTCTAAATTGGACTGTTACATTATCACATTCACAATAGCAATATAACATCAATGTTCAAATTCTCATATACTCATAAGTACATATAAATTTATCTTTTACCATGTTCAATTCAAGTATCCATCATAAATGTATACTTACCTTGCTTACATATGCATATCACAAAGCACATACCTGAATCTTTTAGTTCAATTCCACATCTGATCTCATCTCGATAATACCCGTTGAACCATTCAAAATTAATAAGGATACTCAGATAGTCAGAAGGCTCGTACAATGCCAACGTCCCAGACGTGGTCTTACATGTAATCACATATCGATGCCACTGTCCCAGACAAGGTCTTACACGAATCTAATATGATGCCAATTTCCGAGACATGGTCTTATACGTAAACACATTTCGATGCCAATGTCCCAGACGTGGTCTTACTCGAAAACACATATCGCAATCCTATGTCATGACATATGTATCCTAACTATTCCTAATGTAACAACCCGATTTTGGGGCTAGTCGAAAAAATGGTTTCGGGACCACTAATCCGAGGTTGAAGAAAATTATTTTCATAATATTTTATGAATTATAGCATGATAGTAAGGTTGCATAGAAATTTTGGTGCTTTAATTTTAGCAATTGTGTGCTTAATTGTGAAAAAGGACTAAATCTCATTAAATGCGAAAGTATTGTTTTACAAGCAAAAGGTGTCTAATAGCTGTAGACTTTAATTGAAGGTCCCTAATATACAAATAGACCTTTCTAAATTTAATAGCTGGTCATAGGGGACAAAGAATTAAATTTTCAAAGCATTAGGTGAGATTTTGGTGGTAATTTGTCTAGTAAATAATAAAATAAGGAGAAGAAAATATATCATCTTTTCCCCTTCTTCTCACCACTGAAATTTCCAAAGAAAAACACCATGGGAGCTTGAAAATTTTCAGCAACTCCTTATCTCTACAAGTAAGTGATCTTAGTGGTTTTTATTGAGAATTTTTGTACTTTTGGAGTCTCCAAAGCTTAAGCTAGCTAATGAGGGGACTAATTTGCAATATGTTTGAAAGTATAGGGACTTTCCATGAGAGAGTTTATTTTGTTTGCTGAGTTTTCATGGAAGAAAATGAATGATAGTGAGTTAAGGAGCAACTTTTGTGAAAGGTGTTAGTATGAAAACACCTAAATAGGACTTGAATGCAAAGGTTGAAACTGTGTAATAAATGTATGAAATAATTAGAATTATGAGTAGTTGTAAGAGTAATAAATGTTCAGCTAGGCTTGTTTAATGAAAAAATGTGATGAAAAATGATTTACAAGCCTAGGGGCAAAATCATAATTTTGCCAAATTTCAAGGGCAAAATGGTTATTTTTGCCTAAGTAGAGATTATGATGTATTATGATCATGAAGTGATTGAATGAATGAAATTTTGTTGTTATAGATCAAGAAGAGCGTGGAATTAACCTTGACCAGGGAAAAGGTAAGGTTTTGGATTAAACCACAAATTAACGCATTTTGCACCGAAGTAAGTTTATGTGTAAACGATGTATCTTAAATAACATGTTATTGTTTATTGGGGTATTGTGTGAATGAGGTCATTTAGTTTTAAATGAATTGGACTTGTTAGAATATGAATGTTGAAATAGATATGTAAGTGTAGAATATGATCCGAAATAAATTATGGTGGGCTGTGTGCGTACCACCTTAATATTTATTCACGATGGGCTGTGTGTGATACCATCGTTTATGTTATCAATTGGTGGGCTATGTGCGATACCACCGTAAATATTCTTGTTGGTGGGCTATAATGCGCACACCACCTTTTAAGACAAATGGTGGGCTAAGTGCAAAACCACCGAGTGTTTGATATTTCTAAGAGTGACTTATCGTGAAATTGTGTTGTGTTGTTTCATCTGGTCTTGTGGTGGTAAGTACAGGGATGTATGAAAAATAATAAGAGCATTTGGTTGTGATATGGTTGAAATGTGGTAAGAAAGAATGAGTAAGCATGATCTTGGACTGTTGATGCTTTTACTTATTGTGAAATGATATTTATTGATTAGCACATGTTATGATATTTATTGTTTACATGTAAACTTACTAAGCTTTAAAGCTTACTCCCTTTCTTTTTCCCTTGTTTTATAGAGTCAAAGAGTCGGCTCGGGATACGAAGATAATCAGAAGATCACCCACACTATCAGCTCATCTTGATATATTTTTGAATTAGCATTTTGAGTATGGCATGTATAGTGGCTAGACTAGGTAAAATGTTTGTTATTTTGGCCAAATGTGTATTGGCTCCTTATAGATGAATTCTTTTGTACATGGCTATAGTTAATGGATCAATACTATTAATCAATGAAAAGATGAGGTTATTCATGATTGTGTAGGGTATATGATTGGGTAGTACTCAGAGCAACGATCACAAAAACGTAAAAATTATTAAAAACTGAAACAAAAACATACCTTGATTAAGCTTAGCAATGATCGAATGCTTCAAAACTTTAAACCCTTTTTCTTTTCTAAGTTTCGTTGGTGGGTGAACACAAATGACAAACAATTTTTCTTTATTTTAACTAATTTATCTTTTATTTGACAAATTACCACATCAGCCTTTTTATTTTCATTTAAAATCCACTATCTTAAGGCATTTTTCTCATCCAATATTCATATGGTTTAATAACAAAATAAGGACTCCATATAATAAAAGCCATGGCAAATAGATACCTTTACATATAGCATGCTAGTTTGCATTTTACGCGATTAAGTCCTTTTATCAAATTAAGCACACAAACAGTAAAATTAAATCACGAAATTTTCACATATATTAATTCACAAATTATAAGCACAGAAAATAATATTAAATTATTTTTCTAAGTCAGATTTGTGGTTCCGAAACCACTATTTCGACTACGGTTTAAACCGGACTGTTACAATTCTCCCCCCTTATGGATTTTTGTCCCCGAAAATCTTACCAGTGAATAGGTTTGGGTAACGTTCTCTCATAGCATCCTCGGGCTCCCAAGTAGCTTCTTCAACCCCGTGTCAATACCATAAGACTTCTACTAAAGAAATTTTCTTATTTCTCAATTCTTTCACTTTGCGATTTAAAAGCCGGATCGATTCTTCCTCATATGTCATATCGGATCGAATCTCAATCTCAAACGGGGAAATCACATGCAATGGGTTGGATCGATATCGTTGAAGCATCGAAACATTAAATACATTATGAATATTTTCTAACTCAGGTGGCAATAACAATCGGTAAGAAACTGGCCCAATACGTTCTATAATCTCATACGGCCCAATAAATCTCGGACTCAACTTGCCTTTACGACCGAATCTAAGTATTTTCTTCCACGGTGAGACTTTCAAAAGTACTTTGTCCCCGCTCTAAAATTCAATATCTTTTCATTTCAAGTCTGCATTGTAACATCCCCAAACCCGGCCCATTCGTTACGACCGAATCTGGTTATGTTATTGTGGAAAAGACGGTTGAAAATCTTTGTTTACTTAGCATAAAGCATGAAAGAATTCAATTTTGAAAACTATATTAGATATGTGAGTAAAACGAATTCTTCTTACTTAAAACTCATGTAATTTCTTTTGTTGTGTGAAAACATTTTTGAGTTAATAAGAATTTAAAATAACAAAACCATAATCAAGTAATACCAAATAATAAAATGGCCTTTATTACAACCCAATAATTCAAATAAAGTACTTATATCAAAACCAAACATAAAATATTAAATCATCATCTTGAAAGATAGGCCACCCTGTCCTCTCCGATCCTGGTCCACCTTTATGCAATACACGAAAATGGTTAAAGGAAAAAGGTGAGTCACCAAGACTCGAGTGTGCCACCCTTTTTCCTGATTAGCAAAATATCATATGCAACATAAACATAACCATCATGCATCCAATCAATATGCACCCAATCCTAACCATCCATACACCTTTTCTACCCCGTGGTGGTACCAAACCACTTTGGTGGTGCCAAACCACTGGTGACATATAGTCACAATGTGTTACCAAAACACCGGTGTCCCAAAGACACGATATCCGTCAATGTGGTGCCAAACCACTGGTGTCCCAAAGACACGTTTGTGATACCAAATCACTGGTGACCGAAGTCACAAATCCGATGATGGGGCCAACCCATCGTGTGATACCAAATCACTAGCGACAATCCTGTATCTCTCAAGTGGGGCCAACCCACGGTGGTGTCCAACCACGTGGGCGAGTCGCAATGAGGTGCCAAACCTCTGTGTCCCAAAGACACAAATGTGGTACCAAACCACTGGTGACCGGAAGTCACAATAATCGGGTGATGGGGCCAACCCATCGTGTGATACCAAATCACTAGCGTCAATCCCTCAATACCGCCTTGTGGGGCCAACCCACTGTGGTGCGAAACCACGGGGGCGAGACGAGAGGTGCCAAACCTCTGGAGGTGCCAAACCTCTCGGTGACCCAAAGTCACAAAGTTGTGTTACCAAAACACCGGTGCTCATCGGCACAAAATATCACCGCCTCCTCTCATATCACCCATCATTATACCAACTCATGTATAGTATTCAAATCATGCAAACATGTTTAACGTTGCATCTCATAGCACATACATCATAAATCATGACATCATGTATCAATAATAAGTACTCATAATGAAATGGACTTACTCGAATCAGTGCACATACCCCATAGGGTATCATATCACTCAACCATACTGTTTCAATTTTACCAATCAATCGGTTTATCAAACATATACAAAGCAAGAAGTGTGTTAGTTTACACACCGTTTACTAATACGACTATCAAATCCCTGAGATCAAGATCTAACGCACTAGATCCCCCTTCCTTAACACTTTTCGAGCACTAGCCACAACTCGAGATATGCGAGATCAAGCCTTCCCCTACAATCGGCCAAAACTAAACAACATAATCATGCTAATCAACCTCTGAGGGTATAATCGTAATTTTACCTACTAAGGGTATTTTCAGAATTTCACAACCGAAATGGCCTTTCCAGAGGCCTAATGTCACCACTAGCGACTCAATTCTACCATTTCCCAGTCATACCGACGATTGGGCCTAAAACCCGATTTCGGCCCATCCGGCCCACATGCTCGTGTGGCCCACCTAACACAAATCTAGCCACGTATATAACTTCCACCTAGTCTAGTTCAACATATACTAACCAATCATGCAATTTACTCATATAGGCCCACGGGCCCATTGGGCCCACTTCGGCCCATCGAGGCCCAAGCAGCCCCAACCCACGAGAATACTACTAATGGCCTCAACTATCGCGTCGAAGCCCTACACATGCGCTCGCACGCTCGTGTGGCTACTAATGTCGTGTAACCGGCATTTCGGCATTTTGCCGCTTTCTACAACTAGAGTAGAGAGTTACACACACGATAGGACTCTGGGGCTAATCCAAGCGCTCCGACCACTCTTGTGCCCAAACGCCTCCAAGATGTGTTTACTCTCCTCCTAGGATGCTCCTTATATAGCTAGCTCTTCACCTTCATTCTTTGTGTCTTTCCGATGTGGGATCCTTCACATGGAGAGTTTAAATTCAATCAAACTCTTGCCGTCAATCCATGAAAATAAATACTCCTTGCTTCTCATGAGATTCGAACCTGGCTCCTTGTAGCATAATCCACGCTTGCTAAGCACTTGGCCACAAGCTCCTCTTGTGTCTTAAACCATGCGCAACTAAATATAAACTATGGGCCAAATTCTAAGGTCCAAGCAAAAAAAACCAAAATGCAAAAGCCAAGACTTTGAACCTTGGACCTCCTTCCTTCCTTGTGGCGTCATTCCCTTATCTCTTAAGTGGCATCACTTTGCCACTACACCACACACTCCACTTGTGTCATTTTTCTCCATATTTTATTCTTAAGGCCTATCTGCCAACTTCCAGGGTTTTTTTTTCACCTAAAACCAAAATTTCCCCAAAGCCAATATTTGATCCCGGACTTCATGAGAAGCCTCTAATCTTCCAAAATCACTTATCTAATAAGTCTAAGTTGCATTTAAGCCGATCTCTTATTCTCTGAAAATTTAAACGCTACTACGCCTAAGGCCCATTGGGCTCAATTCTCCTAGGCCCAATTTTGGGATGTTACAAATCTACCCTCCTTAAAGAAATTTCGTCCTCGAAATTTCCAACTAACTAACAGTCGCACATCCTAACCTACCACACTACGCTCTTGCTGCGCACTCTGATCTTAATAAAGCTGTCATTCCACCTTGACCACGTCCGCGACAACCACGTCCCCTAGAACTCATATCTAGCGTCGCGATTTAATCTGATTAAAAGTTTTATGCATTAGAAATTTTGTTCCACTGTTTTATCCACGAGCAAATTTTATAAATGTTTTTCGAAGTCGTTCTTTCGAGCAATCAAAGTTTCATCTCAAGTTCTCTGTTCTAATTCAAACATTCACATACTTCTCTAAAGACACATTCATTCATCCATGTCACTTTCTTGAGCATTCCCAACCCAGGGGTAATTTCGACATTTTCCTATAAGGGTATTTCGGTAATAACTCAGGGTCAATTTGAAAATAGTTTTCAAATTAAAGATATTTCAAAGTTTACAAAATCTCGGGGTCATCTTGAAAAATTTGTTTTTCAAACCAGATGTGTTGCAAAAATTTGAAAAATCGGGGTTATTTCAAGTAATTTTGGAAGTTAAAGGTATTTTCGTAAGTTTCCCAAATCAGGGATATCTCGATATTTGTAAAACAAAAGTTTTTGATATTTTCATAATCTAAGAACATTTTAGTAAAAATCGAGGGAATTATGAAAATTTAGAAACCAAGGGCATTTCGGTAATTTTGTTCATCAGGGGTAATTTTGTAAATTTTCAAATCAGGGTATCTTGAAAATAGCATTTTTGTATACTTTTGCAAAGTAGGGAAATTTTATTAAAATTGGAGTTAAACCAAAATCTTGAAAGTCAGGGGCATTTTAGTAATTTTTAACACAGGGGTATTTTTGTAATTTCCCCATACCAGGGTATCTTAACATTTTGAAATTTCGAGATTTTGGTATTTTGCAAAGTAAAATCATTTTAATAGAAGTTGAGGGTAGTACCGTAATTTTACAATACAAGGGCATTTTTGTAATTTTGCCACTAGGGGCATTTTGGAAATTTTGGTAAATCGAGAAAACGTCTTTCAAAATTAGATTTAGGGTTTACAACCCAAAGGGGTAAGTTTGAAAATTTTAAAACTAGGGGTTTTAAAACAGTAAGGCTAATCCCTTTCGGGTTTTAATACTTGGTTTAGCCTATGAACAAGTCTTCTTGGTTAAGGTGAACCGTAGCTACACACCAGGTAGGATTCGCGTAAAGAGGAGGTGAGTCGCTAGGACTGCTTAAATACCAAGCTCTTCATCGAATACCAATCCCAATCTCGACATGCGTCATGATGGTTACCACACCTTAACTCGGTGACTTACTTCACAAGTTTGTTTAGTAGCCTTAAGTCTTATGCATGTGTTTAAGTAGACTAGTCCTAGGGTTCAACAGATCCTAGTTCACTAATCTACGTTCCCATAAAAGCCCATAATATTCACATATAAATCAATTCATACAAACAAATCACTTCAAGAAAGTCCGAAGTACTTACACGTGGACTTGGTCGAGGTACAGTGCCATGCCGAATAACTTTGAAAAGTTTCTTAAAAGCCCATATTTTGAAAAGCCCCTTTTTTTTAAAGTGTTTTTGGGCCCAAAACCCTCAAAGTCGAGTTTTGAACCTGGCTCTGATACCAACTTGTAACATCCCCAAACCCGGCCCATTCGTTACGATCGAATCTGGTTATGTTATTGTGGAAAAGACGGTTGAAAATCTTTGTTTACTTAGCATAAAACATGAAAGAATTCAATTTTGAAAACTATATCAGATATGTGAGTAAAACGAATTCTTCTTACTTAAAACTCATGTAATTTCTTTTGTTGTGTGAAAACATTTTTGAGTTAATAAGAATTTAAAATAACAAAACCATAATCAAGTAATACCAAATAATAAAATGGCCTTTATTACAACCCAATAATTCAAATAAAGTACTTATATCAAAACCAAACATAAAATATTAAATCATCATCTTCAGCATAGGCCACCTTGTCCTCTCCGATCCCGGTCCAGCCTTATGCAATACCTGAAAATGGTTAAAGGAAAAAGGTGAGTCACCAAGACTCAGTGTGCCACCCTTTTTCCCGGATTAGCAAAATATCATATGCAACATAAACATAACCATCATGCATCCAATCAATATGCACCCAATCCTAACCATCCATACACCTTTTCTACCCCGTGTGGTACCAAACCACCGGGTGGTGCCAAACCACCGGTGACATATAGTCACAATGTGTTACCAAAACACCGGTGTCCCAAAGACACGATATCCGTCAATGTGGTGCCAAACCACTGTGTCCCAAAGACACGTTTGTGATACCAAATCACTGGTGACCGAAGTCACAAATCCGATGATGGGGCCAACCCATCGTGTGATACCAAATCACTAGCGACAATCCCGTATCTCTCAAGTGGGGCCAACCCACGGTGGTGTCCAACCACAGGGACGAGTCGCAATGAGGTGCCAAACCTCTGGTGTCCCAAAGACACAAATGTGGTACCAAACCACTTGTGACCGAAGTCACAATAATCGGGTGATGGGGCCAACCCATCGTGTGATACCAAATCACTGGCGTCAATCCCTCAATACCGCCTTGTGGGGCCAACCCACTGTGGTGCGAAACCACGGGGACGAGACGCTGAGGTGCCAAACCTCTGGAGGTGCCAAACCTCTGGTGACCCAAAGTCACAAAGTTGTGTTACCAAAAAACACTGGTGCTCACAAACACAAAATATCACTGCCCCCTCCTCTCATATCACCCATCATTATACCAACTCATGTATAGTATTCAAATCATGCAAACATGTTTAACGTTGCATCTCATAGCACATACATCATAAATCATGACATCATGTATCAATAACATGATTACTCATAATGAAATGGACTTACTCGAATCGTGCACATACCCCATAGGGTATCATATCACTCAACCATCTTGTTTTGATTTTACCAATCAATCGGTTTATCAAACATATACAAAGCAAGAAGTGTGTTAGTTTACACACACGTTACTAATACGACTATCAAATCCCTGGAGATCAAGATCTAACGCACTAGATCCCCTTCCTTAACACTTTTTGAGCACTAGCCACAACTCGAGATATGCGAGATCAAGCCTTCCCCTACAATCGGCCAAAACTAAACAACATAATCATGCTAATCAACCTCTGAGGGTATAATCGTAATTTTACCTACTAAGGGTATTTTCGTAAATTCACAACCGAAATGGCCTTTCAGAGGCCTAATGTCACCACTAGCGACTCATTTACCATTTCCTGGTCATCTGGGACGATTGGGCCTAAAACTCGATTTCGCCCATCCGGCCCCACATGCTCGTGGTGGCCCACCTAACACAAATCTAGCCACGTATATAACTTCCACCTAGTCTAGTTCAACATATACTAACCAATCATGCAATGTACTCATATAGGCCCACGGGCCCATTGGGCCCACTTCACCCCATCGAGGCCCAAGCAAATTTCAACCCACGAGAATACTACTAATGGCCTCAACTATCACGTCGAAGCCCCACACATGCGCTCGCACGCTCGTGTGGCTACTAATGCCGTGTAACCGACATTTCGGCATTTTGCCGCTCTACAACTAGAGTAGAGAGTTACACACCGATAGGACTCGGGGGCTAATCCGCGCTCCGACCACTCTTGTGCCCAAACGCCTCCAAGATGTGTTTACTCTCCTCCTAGGATGCTCCTTATATAGCTAGCTCTTCACCTTCATTCTTTGTGTCTTTCCGATGTGGGATCCCTTCACGATGAGTTTAAATTCAACTGAAACTCTTGCCGTCCCAATCCATAAAATAAATACTCCTTTGCTTCTCATGAGATTCGAACCCGTGCTCCTTTGTAGCATAATCCACGCTGCTAAGCACTTGGCCACAAGCTCCTCTTGTGTCTTAAACCATGCGCAACTAAATATAAACTATGGGCCAAATTCTAAGGTCCAAGCAAAAAGAAACCAAAATGCAAAAGCCAAGACTTGAACCTTGGACCTCCTTCCTTCCTTGTGGCGTCATTCCTTATCTCTTAAGTGGCATCACTTTGCCACTACACCACACACTCCACTTGTGTCATTTTTCTCCATATTTTATTCTTAAGGCCTATCTCGCCAACTTCCGGGGTTTTTTTTTCACCTAAAACCAAAATTTCCCCAAAGCCAATATTTGATCCCGGACTTCATGAAGCCCTCTAATCTTCCAAAATCACTTATCTAATAAGTCTAACTTGCATTTAAGCCGATCTCTTATTCTCTCAAAATTTAAACGCTACTACGCCTAAGGCCCATTGGGCTCAATTCTCCTAGGCCCAATTTTGGGATGTTACATGCATACAATTTCTGACGATTTGACACGGCTTTTAGACTATCACGAATCATTTTCACTTTTTGTTCAGTCTCTTTGATCAAATTGACCCCGTATATCTTATTTTCACTGAGTTCAGTCCAATACAAAGGTGTTCAACATTTGCGACCATACAAAGCCTCATAAGGTGCCATTTTGATACTTGATTGAAAACTATTATTATATGCAAATTCAATCAGTGGCAAGTATCGTTCCCAAGTACCTTCAAACTCAAGAATGCAACATCTCAACATATCCTCAAGTATCTGAATAATTCGTTCAGACTGACCATCTGTCTGCGGATGAAAAGCAGTGCTAAAATGTAATTTCGTACCTAGTGCATCTTGCAATTTCTTCCAAAATCACGACGTGAACCTCGGATCTCTATACGAAACAATAGAAATAGGTACTCCATGTAATCTCACAATCTAAGAAATATACAACTCAGGAAGTTTATCAAGTGAGTAATATGTGCGAACCGAAACAAAATAAGTCAATTTAATCAATCTATCTGCAATGACCCAAATTGCATCTTTCTTACTTGGTGACAAAGGCAAACCTGATACAAAATCCATCGTGACTCTATCCCATTTCCACTCGGGTATCATAATCAGTTGAAGTAACCCAGACAGAACCTGATGCTCAGGTTTGACATGCTGACAGACCAAACATCTCGAAACAAAATCAGAGATATCTCGTTTCATACCATGCCACCAGTAAAGCTATTTTAAATCATTATACATTTTTATGCTACCCAGATGAATAAATAACCGGCTACTATGAGCTTCATTCAGAATCATCTGAATCAACTCTGAATTTCTCGGAACACATTCTCGTACTTTGAACCTTAAATAACCTTCAGTATCAATTTTGAACTCTGAATCAGTATTCGCATCACATTAAGCCCGTTTTGCTATCAATTCGTTATCAACTTTTTGAGCCTCACAAATCTATTGAATAAATAACGGTTTCACTTTTAACTCAGTTACTAATGAACCATCATCAGATAGGGCCAACTGAGCACTCATCGTGCGTAAGGCAAACAATGATTTTCGTCTCAAAGCATCAGCAACAACATTAGCCTTTCCTGGATGATAGTCAATCACAAGCTCATAATCTTTTAGCAACTCCAACCATCTTCACTGTCGTAGGTTCAAATCTTTCTGATCATCAAATATTTTAAGCTTTTATGATCGGAATAAACATGACATTTCTCACCAAACAGATAGTGGTTCCATATCTTCAATGCAAACACAATAGCTGCCAATTCCAAATCATGCATCGGATAGTTCTTTTCGTGTGGCTTTAACTGTCTTGAGGCATAAGTTATAACTTTGCCCTCTTACATTAAAACACAACTTAAACCATTCAAAGATGCATCACTATAAATAACGAATTCTTTATCTAATTCTAGCTAAGCTAGTACAAGAGCTTCGGTCAATAAAGCTTTCAACTGATCAAAACTTTTCTAGCACTCTTCTGACCACTTAAATTTAACATCTTTTTGAAGGAGTAGCGTCATCGGGGTTGCAATCATGGAGAAACTTTTTACAAACTATCTATAGTAACCCGCTAGTCCCAGAAAATTGCAAACTTCAGACACATTTTTAGGAGGCTTCCAATCTAGTATAGCCGAAATTTTGTTCAGATCAACCCGAATGCCCGATGCTGATACTATATGCCCCAGAAAACTAACTTATCGTAACCAGAACTCATATTTACTGAACTTCGTATATAACTACTTATCACGTAAAGTATGTAGCACTAATCTCAGATGTTCAGCATGCTCAGATTCATCACGAGAATAGATCAATATGTCATCTATGAACACAACCACAAATCGATCCAAATACTATCTGAAGATTCGATATATCAAATCCATAAAAATAGTAGGTGCATTAGTAAGTCCGAAAGGCATAACCAAAAACTCATAGTGTTCGTACCTCATTCGAAAAGTAGTTTTTGGCACATCAAAGTCTTTAACTCATAGCTGATAAGAACCTGATCTCAGATCTATCATAGAAAATACTGTAGCCTCTTTTAACTGATCAAACAAATCGTCAATTCATGGCAAAGGATATTTATTCTTTATAGTCCCCTTATTGAGCTGTCGGTAATCAATGCACGTTCTCATAGTTCCGTTTTTCTTTTTCACAAACAAAACTAGTGCACCCCAGGAAGAAAAACTTGATCGTGCGAAGCCTATATCAGTCAATTCTTGCAACTGACCTTTCAGTTCTTTTAATTCAGTCGGTGCCATTCTGTACGGAGCTATCAATATCAGAGTCATCCCCAACATTAATTCAATACTAAACACTACCTCTCAGATCAGTGGTAAACCTGGTAATTCTTCAAGAAACACATCCGGAAACTCACACACAACTGGTACTGATTAAATCTTCTTTTCAGTTATTTTAGAGTCGAGCACATAGGCAAAGTAAGCTTCACAACCCTTGCTCACATATTTCTGAGCTAACATTAAAGATATCACTACCGGTAAACCATTTAGATCATTGGACTCAATCCGAATAATCTCATCATTCTGACATCGCAAATCAATAGTGTTTCTCTTGCAGTTCACAATAGAATCATGTAAGGTTAACCAATCCATACCCAGAATTATATCAAACTCATCGAATGGCAACAACATCAAATCAACCGAAAAACATGAATGTCGAATCATCATCAGACAATTCTTACATACTTTATCAACCAATACACACTGGCCTAAGGGGTTCGATACTCTAATCACAAACTCAGTAGACTCTACAGGCAAAGTCTTATTGGATACTAAGTTCTCACATACATACGAATGAGTCGAACCATGATCAATCAATGCAACAACACTAGTATCATAGAGAGTGAAAGTACCAGTAATCACATCTGGAGACGAAGCTTCTTCACGAGCACGAATAACATAAGCTCTGGCAGGTGTGCGAGCCTCAGATCTAACAGCTGTGTCTTTAGTTCCTATCTGACTGCTACTTACATTACTCGTGTTCCTGGGTGGTCTACCTCGAGCTACCATATTACTCGGTCTAGCATTCTATACTGTGTTTTGCTCAGCTAACTTAGGACATTCACAAATAAAATGATCTAATGATCCACATTTGAAACAGGCTCGATCCTTCAATCTACAACTATCGGGATGTTGTTTACCATAATATTTGCACTTTGGTTGATTTGATCTGATGTTACCAACACTAGCTACTGAGGTAGCTCTCGAACTCACAACTGGTTTATCTCGATCCCGTCTAGAATAACTCGCAGTAACCTTTAAACGGCTAGAGTCATCTCAAAATTTCTTTGATGCCGATTGGAAAGACTTACTTGAGAATCTCTTATGTGCATCTCTAGCTTCAAAGTCAGCTTTTCTTTTCTCTTCCCCAAGCTCTTCAACTTTGTACGCTCGTTCAACTAGTACGATGAGCTCTTTTATTTCCAGAATCCTAATAAGCAACTTAATGTCTTAATTCAGCTCGTCTTCATATTTTGTTACGGTCATGCGACCCTGTTTCAACTTGAGGAATTTTTTGCGCTTTTAGTCAATGAACCATTGATTGATGTATTTCTTATGGAATTCAGTCTGAAAGAACTCCCAGGTAACCCGTTCTCTTGGAACTACGGATATCAGTGTATTCCACTAATGATATGCAGAATCTCGAAGCAATGATACAGCACATTTAATACACTCGTCAGGGGTACAAGATAATTCATCAAATACACGGATAGTATTATCGAGCGAAAATTCAACTCGCTTAGCATCATCATCAACAATGGCTCTGAATTTTTCGGCCCCATTTTTTCTAATTTTATCAACCGGTGGCTTATTCATTCGTACTGGATCAACAACTTGTGGCATAACTGGTGTTTGAGGAGGAATCGATAAGGGAGAAGGTTGTGGAACAACCGGGTTCATCTGGATATATTTAGTAAATCATTCATTCATCATTTAGTAAAAGGCTTGTTTAGCCTCTCCCTCTTGGTTACTCGAAGTAGGCCAAGGTTCAGCCAGCACTGCCCCCTGAGCAGGAGCGAGCACATTACTTTCCACATCATCAACTACGGCTCGATCGGGATCCATTTACTATACGAAAACACATTTAAATTGTCAAAAATCATCACACTATCGTAGTTTATAACTATGACATGTATAGCTAGACTCACACGCGCTACGTTAGTCCTAGAACTGACTAAACCGTAGCTCAGATACCAAATAAAATGTAACACCCCTAACCCGTAACCATCACTGAAATAGGGTTAAGAGGCATTATCGAACAATTCGAAACTTTTACGATCATTTTACAACGTAAGACACATCATCATCATAACATAGAAAATCATATACATAGAGTCCCTTAAATAGGTTTACGAGACCTAAACATGCTTTAGGAAGGGGTCGAAACTAAACTGATAGCATACAAATTTTTTCTAAAAATCAAACATTTTTCAAAGTTACGGAGGTCACACGCCTGTGTGGGTAGGCCGTGTGCCTCACATGGCATTAGACACACCCATGTGTCTAGGCCGTGGCAAAACAAGGCATACATACTGACTTGTCCACACGGCCACAAGACACACCTGTGTGCCATGCCGTGTGAAAATTAAGGAGGCTACTGACTTGCTTACACGGCCAATCACATGCCCGTGCGTCTAGCCCGTGTGACATCCTGACTTGCTTCAAATTACAACCTTAAAAGACACGATCGAGACACACGCCCATGTGCTCAACCTATGGACAAATATAGGCCATTTGTAAGGCTCATTTCCCACCCAAATTTGGGTCAAACCTACAAGCATCAAACCAACCTAAATTCATACTCCAAAGGCATCCAAAACATGCATAATTTTGACTCTTAATAACATCATTCATTTTCATATTCAAACTCTAATATACCAATTCAAGTATCAACTCCACATCAAAAACACATACATATATATATGTATATATCATTTTAACCCATACCAATCTATACCATTTCTCATCATATCAACTTCACAAATTAACCAAGAAACTTACCCACATTGACCATTTCATTTTGGCCATTCAATAGCTCATCAAAACATTTCACCTTATACATCATAAACTAGAACAAAACTCACCTAAAAATACATTCTTTAACAAGCCATATCACATGGCTATTTTTTCACATCTCAAAACATAATCAAAACTCACTAGACTATACATGTCATACTTTAATATATACATTTTCAAAAGGTACAAAAATATAGTTCGATAGTGTGGTGATGATCCTCAATCATCCCCGAGCTTCTCGTGGCTTTAATAATCTATAAAACAATCAAACAAATACACACACACACATAGTTGGCTTTCATAGCTTAGTAAGTCATAAGCAAATAATAAGTAAATAAACATTTGCATTAAATCAACTAATCAAATCAAATAAACCTTAACCAATTCTACATTTAATATGCTTGCAACTCAAGTATTATCACATTCACAATAGCAATATAACATCAATGTTCAAATTCTCATATACTCATAAATACATATAAATTTATCTTTTACCATGTTCAATTCAAGTATCCATCATAAACATATACTTACCTTGCTTACATATACATATCACAAAGCACATACCTGAATCTTTTAGTTCATTTCTACATCTGATCTCTTCTCGATAATGCTTGTTGAACCATTCAAAATTAATAAGGATACTCAGATAGTCAGAAGACTCGTACAATGCCAACGTCCTAGACGTGTTCTTACTTGTAATCACATATCGATGCCACTGTCCCAGACATGGTCTTACGTGTAAACACATGTCGATGCCAATGTCCCAGACATGGTCTTACACGAAAACACATATCGGAATCCTATGTCATGACATATGTATCCTAACTATTCCTAAGGTTCGTACAGGACTTTCAGACATCGAAACTCAATCATTTCATGCTCATGAATATTGCTCCCATGTTCAATTCATTTCGGCATATTATATACACAAGTAATAATTTAATTTGGCACTACTAAAATAAATACAATAGAATTTATCGTTATTTATTTACTTATGAACTAACCTCGGATAACGACGGATGAAATCGGCTACTCGTCTACTTTCGACTTCCCCCGATCTAATTCTATTTTCTTTCATTTTTGATCTAAATAAATTCAAATTTAACTAATTTAATCACACATTCATTCAATTTAATCCACAAGCACATAATTAGACCTTTTTACACTTTAGCCCTTATAATTTCACACTTTTACATTTTAGTCATTATTTCATAAAATACAAAATATGCAAAATTTCTATATTTCATGCTTAGGCCGAATCTTTCTCATGTTCATACATGTCCATACATTACATTTATTCCACATTTTAGTCCTTCAATTTATTATTTTCACAATTCAGCCCAAATTACTCAAATTCATCAAAAATCCTAAGACAAGACATGTTAATCTATCACATATCTTTTATTTTCTATCATCAAACCACAAGAATCACAAACTATCATCAATGGAAAAACACAAAATCATCATCAATTTCAAAAATTAAAACATGGACTTTTTAGTACTCGAAGCAACGATCACAAAAACGTAAAAATTATCAAAAACCGAAACAAAAACATACCTTGATTAAGCTTAGCAATGACCGAATGCTTCAAACTCTTAAACCCTTTTTCTTTTCTAAGTTTTGGTGGTGGATGAAAACAAATGATAAACAATTTGTCTTTATTTTAACTAATTTATCTTTTATTTGACAAATTACCACATTAGCCTTTTTATTTTCATTTAAAATCCACTACCTTAAGGCATTTTACTCCATCCAATATTCATATGGTTTAATAACAACATATGGACTCCATAAAGTAAAAGCCATGGCAAATAGATACCTTTACATATAGCATGCTAGTTTTGCATTTTACGCGATTAAGTCCTTTTATCAAATTAAGCACACAAAGAGTAAAATTAAATCATGAAATTTTCACACATATCAATTCACAAATTATAAACGCAGAAAATAATATTAAATTATTTTTCTAACTTAGATTTGTGGTCTCGAAACCACTATTATGACTAGGGTCTAAACCGAAATGTTACAATTTGTTTTTTTAAAACATATTGGGATATGATTGGGTAAGACACTATAAATTTGTGTTTAGATTTGCTACATGGGAATATGGATATGGCTAGGTAAATAAGACTATTATTATCTTGATCCCAAAAGTGGCCTAACTAGATTTGTCTAAATTTTTGACCTATTAGCCTATGTAATTTTGTTTATAAATTGGTCTCGAATACATTGGCTAAGCGATTGAAATTTATTCTTCTTGTATGTGTAAGTGCAAATGAAAGTGCTTTTATACCAAAAAAAATTATACAATACAATGCAATGGTGGCTTATGAAATTCTCCACTATCTTTAGAGTTTTAAGAATTGTTCGAATAAAAGATGTGCCTTGAAGCTTGATATGAGTAAAGCTTATTGTAACAGCCAATTTTTTATAAAATTGGAATAGTGGTTTCAGGACGACATATCAGAGTCCAAAAAAAATTTATTTTAATACTATTTTATCATCTACGATATGATAATAATATTGTGTGAAAATTTCGTAAAGAAATTTTATCGATTACATGTTTAATTTGATAAAGGACCAAATTGCACAAAGTGTAAAAGTTGAGTTCTAATAGCTAAAGGGATTAAATAGCTATAGAACTTTAAATTGTAGGCCCTTATATGGTAATTAGACCATTAAAAATGCTTAGTTGTTAAGGATGGTGAATCATCCATGGAAAATAAAATAAAATAAAGGATAAAATTGGAAAGATGAAAAATAAAAGGTGATAAATTAATTAAATAAAAAAATATCATCATTTTATGTCATATTCTTCCCCAAAATACATGGAAACCCTAGGAAAGAGAAAGCAAGCTTTCTTGGCCAAATTAAGTAAGTATTTAAGTCCCGTTTTTAGTAATTTTTATATTTTTGAGATCGGGACAACTTAATCTAGTTATTTTGGGGATTAATTTGTAAAGTTATCAAAGTATAAAAAATTTTCCATGGAAGAATATGCTAAAATTTTGAAATTTATGATAGAATATGAAAGGTTGTTGATAGGTAAATAACTTTTACAAAGTGAATTTTGATGAAAACATGATTTAAGGACTAAATTGAAAAGTTGTAAAAATCATGGAAATATTATGAAATTTATAAAATACATGTGGTGTAAATATTACATGTAAAAATCTATTAGGCTTGGAACAAGGATTAAATTGCATGAATTTCATTTTCCAAGCCTAGGGACGAAATCATCATTGATTAAAAGTTTAGGGGCAAAAGGGTAATTTTGCCTAAGATGAAAATTGGACTGAATTGAGTTTAAATTGTATTAAATTGATGTTAAATTTACTCGTATAGATCCGGATAAACCAAATTCAGAGCTAGAACAAGGAAAAGAGGAAAATGTCGGATTAGTAGATTTTAAGTACACGAACATTTGTCGAGGTAAGTTCGTATAACTAAATTGTGTACATTTATGTGCTTGAATTAGATGTTGTGTATGTGAATTATATAAATATAATATATGTATGACATTGAAAACATATCCGACAAAACCCGATAAAAGATAATGCCCGATAAATGATAAATGATAAAAATGTTTCTTTTATGCTTGAAATGAATGTGAAATGTGTTTATTTGAATATTATGAATAATATAAATGTATGAAATAACTACATGCCTGATAATATCTGAAAAATATTGAATCCCATTTGAATATATGAAAATCGATGGATAATGTGATTTCCCTTATTGAATGAGGTCTTGCATTTGTTGCTGACGAGATTTAGCTCAGACGAGTAATCCTATTGACCTCATTACAGAAAGGATTTAGCCTGGACTGGTAATCCTAATATAAGCTCTCTTGAGCATATGTTACAGATAGGATTTAGCCTGGACAAGTAATCCTGATTAAGCTCTTGTGAGCATATGTTGGAAATAGGATTTAGCTTGGACAAGTAATCTTGTTATATGATATGTAGCTCAAGAGTGTGCTTTCTGATTAAGTGCCTTAATGGGTACTCCTGAATATGAATTGACGGATCCTGATTTGTACACCTCGAGTGTTCTGCACGTGTATCCATCGATATTTTAGATAAATTCAACGGGAAGAATCCTGACATGATAAGATATGAATAAGAAATGAGTTATTACACGTATCTGCCTGAAATACATGAAAGTGATGCTACATGATATACAAAAAAATATGAGATGATGGTATATGTATATGGAAATTATTAAATGAATACTTTCATCCATGATTATAGATTTGTACATCTTGAGTGTACTACTCGTGTGATATTGATATTTCGAATGATTTAATGGGTAAAATTCTGACATGAAATAATCTAAACTTGAGATGAATTATATGAAAATATACTTGAGTTACATGGACTTGAATTATACCTGTTACACGAACACATGATATGAGAAATATTTGAACATGGAAATTTGACTAGTGTTAAGAAATATATATTCTGATATTCATGAAAAATATATGTTTTGTAACAGCCTAATTTAGGGGCTAGTTGGAACAGTGGTCTCGGGACCACTATCCGGGGTCGGAGAAAATTTATTTTAATTTTTTTTATGGGTTATAGCATGATTATAAAGGTGCGTGAAAATTTTGGTGCTTTAATTTTAGCAATTTCATGCCTAATCGCGAAAAAGGACTAAATCGCATAAAGTGCGAAAGTTCTATTTTAATTGCTAGAGGTGCCAATTAGCTAAGGAATATTAACTGGAGGTCCTTAAAGTGCAAATAAGCCATGGGGGAAGTGATGGTCGGCCATAGGGGCACAAAGAAAGGACTTTGTGAAATGGTTAGGTGGAAATTTGGTGATAAAAATGATTTTTATCATAAAATAAAAAAAAAAAAAGAAAAATACCATCTTTTCTCTCCATCTCCTTCATCGAAAATTAGTAGCAAAATGGGGGTTGGGAACTCAAAAATTTTAGCCAAGCTTTCCTTCTTACAAGTAAGTGATTTTGGTGGCCTTTCTTGAAAATTTTTTGTACTTTTGGAACCCCTAAAGCTTAAGCTAGCTAATGAGGGACTATTTTGCAAAATGGTCAAGAGTCTAGGGTTTTGCCATGAGAGCAATTGAGTTGTTTGCTGCATTTTTATGGAATAAAATGAGTCTTAGTTGTTAGATAAACAACTTTTGTGAAGGGTGTTACCATGAAAACACCAAAAAGAACCTTTTTGTAAAGGTTGTGAAATGAATGGTAAATGTGTGTAATAGTTGAAATCTTGAGTTTCTATAGAAGGGAATATGAATCGGCTAGGCTTGGTTAGCAAAGAAGTTGGATGAAAATCGATATACTAGCCTAGAGGCAAAATCATAATTTTGCCAAAGTTTAAGGGCAAATGGTAATTTTGCCAAAGTAGAATTTTTTTTAAAATGTATTGATTGGTATGGTGATTAAATGAGTAAATTTTATTATTCTAGATCAAAGAAAATGAGATTCGAACCTAAGACGAGAGAAAAGAGAAATATGGACAAATAGGTCCCTTTCTACCCTTTTCGGTATCGAGGTAAGTCCGTGTGCTAATAATGCAACTATAAGTGAAGTATTTAATATTTCGATGTTGTATGAATTATATAATGACTCCATGAATATATTAAAGATGTTTTGACGAGATGTCAAGAATTGAAAGTCTTCAATTGAATCTAAGAATAGAGGGAATGCAAATATCATGATACTATGATAATTAAGGTCCCGTGTAAGACCATATTTGGAATATGGCCTCGGTGTGAGATTTCGTATAAGACCATGTCAGGGACATGGCATCGATATGATATTTCCTGTAAGACCCTATTGGGGGTATGATGTTGATATAATACTTTATGTATGAGACTTAAGAGTATTCTTTAGCATTTTGAATTATTCAACAGGTATGTTGAAAATGAGAAAGTGTGTGGTTATATCATGAGAGGTACAGGTATGTTCCCAGAACTCTTTTGAGGTAAATTCAGTATACGAGGAAATCAGAGTGAGTTATGTGTAAATGATGCATCCTGATTGCAAATGTTATATTTATTAATACATTGCGTGAATGCAAATGATTATTGTAGAAATCTATTTAAGAATGATAGAGTGTGAAGATATTCCCGGATAAACATTCGAAATAGGAAAATATGTGAGGATAAATCTCCGTGAATGTGTAATTAATGGTGGGCTGTGTGCGATACCACCCTGTTAATTGTTAGCGATGGGTTGTGTGCAATATCATTGCCAATATTATTAATGGTGGATGTGTGTGATACCACCTTATTAATTGTTAGCGATGGGCTGTGTGCGATACCATCGCCAATATTATCAAAGGTGGGCTATGTGCAATACCACCTTATTATTTGTTACCGATGGGCTGTGTGCGACACCATCGTGCTTAGTATTGATGGTGGGCCATGTGCGATACCATCTCGGATCTCTATCAGATACAATAGATAGTGGCACCCCGTGCAATCTCACAATCTAAGCAATATACAATTCAGCCAATTTATTAAGGGAATAATCTGTCCTCACTGGAACAAAATGAGCTAATTTCGTCAATCTGTCTACTATCACCCATATTGCATCTTTCTTTCCTGGAGATAAAGGCAACCCCGACACAAAGTCCATCGTAATTCTCTCCCATTTCCACTCAGGAATCATTATCAACTGTAACAAACTGGATGGAACTTGATGTTCAGCTTTAACTTGCTCACAAATTAAACACTTCGACACAAAGTCAGAGATGTCTCTTTTCATACCATGCCACCAAAAAAACTGTTTCAAATCATTGTACATTTTCGTACTCCCCGGGTGAACAGTCAAACGGCTGTTGTGAGCTTCGTTCAAAATCAGCTGAATTAACTCTGAATTCTTCAGAACACAAATCTGGTTTCTGAATCTCAAACAATCATCACTATCGACTCGAAATTCTAAATCAAAATTCAAATCACATTGAGCTCGTTTTTCTATTATCTCATCATCACTTTTCTGGGCATCACAAATCTGACGTACAAAAATTGGCCTCACTTTAAACTTAGCCAAAACTGTATCATCATCACATAGATTTATCTGAGTACTCATAGTTCGTAAAGCACATAAAGACTTTCGACTCAAGCCATCAGCAAAAACATTAGCTTTGCCCGGATGATAATCAATCACAAGTTCGTAATCTTTCAACAATTCTAACCATCTTCTCTGTCGTAAATTTAATTCTTTCTAAGTCATCAGGTACTTCAAACTCTCGTGATCTGTATAAATATGACATTTCTCACCAAATAGATAGTGACTCCAAATCTTCAATGCAAACACAATCGCGGCCAATTCAAGATCGTGCGTCGGATAGTTCTTTTCATGCAGCTTTAACTGCCTCGAAGCATAAGCGATGACTTTGCCTTCTTGCATCAGCACACAGCCCAACCCATTCAACGATGCATCACTGCAAACTATGAATTCTTTGCCCGATTCAAGCTGAACTAACACTGACACTTTCATCAACAACGCTTTCAACTGCTTAAAACTCTGATGGCACTTTTCTGACCACTCGAACTTAACATCTTTACTATAGCAACTTCGTCAACAAAGTCGCAATCATCGAGAAGCCTTTCACAAACCGTCTATAATATCCCGCTAGTCCCAAAAAACTACGGACTTCAGACACATTTCTCAGAGTCTTCCATTCTAAAATAGTTGAGATCTTACTCTGGTCAACTCGTATTCCTGTAGCTGATATAATATGCCCTAGAAATCCAACCTCACGCAACCAAAACTCACATTTGCTAAACTTAGCATACAATTGTTTCTCGCGTAGGGTCTGTAACACAACTCTCAAATGCTCGGCATGTTGTGTCTCATCACATGAATATATCAGAATGTCATGAATAAACACTACAACAAAGCGATCCAAATACAGTTTGAATATCCGATTCATCATATCCATAAACACTGCAGGAGCATTCGTTAGTCCAAAAGGCATAACTAATAATTCATAATGTCCGTACCTCGTTATGAAAGCAGTCTTCAATTCATCTGACTTTTTGACTCGTAGCTGATAGTAACCCGATCTCAAATCTATCTTAGAAAATACTGTAGCTCCTCTCAGCTGATCAAACAAATCATCAATACGTGGCAGAGGATACTTATTCTTTATCGTCACTTTGTTCAATTGTCGGTAATCAATACACCTCCTCATAGTGCCGTCTTTCTTTTTCACAAACAACATAGGAGCACCTCAGGGCGAGAAACTCGGTCGTGCAAATCCTCTATCAATCAACTCTTTCAACTGAGACTTTAACTCTTTCAACTCCGTTGGTGTCATTCTATACAGAGCTATTGAGATAGGAGTAGTCCTCGGCATTAATTCAATTCCAAATTCAACTTCTCGAATTGAAGGTAATCCCAGTAGTTCTTCAGGAAACACATCTGGAAACTCACTAACCACAGGCACAGATTCAACTTTCTTTTCTGACACTTTTGTATCAATCACATATGCCAGATTAGCTTCGCAACTCTTTCTCACATAGTTCAAAGCTTTCATCGCAGATACAACAGCTGGTAACCCTTTCAAATCACTAGATTCAATTCGAACCATCTCACCATTCTGACTTCTCAAATCAATACTCTTTCTTTTACAATTCACAATAACATTATGCAAAGTAAGCCAATCCATACCTAGAATAATATCAAATTCATTGAATGGTAGCAGCATCAAATTAGCCGGAAAACAAACATCCCGAAACATCAATGGACAATTCTTGCACACTTTATCCACCATGACATACTTACCTAAGGGGTTTAATACTCTAATCACAAATTTAGTAGACTCAACAGGTAGAGTCTTACTTGATACTAGATTCACACACACATATGAATGAATAGATCCTGGATCAATCAGTGCAATCACCTCAGTATCAAATAGAGTAAAAGTACCAATGATGACGTCTGGAGATGACGCTTCCTCTCGCACACGTATAGCATAGGCTCGGGCAGGTGCTCTCACCTTCGATCTCACAGCTGTATCAGTAGTCCCTCTTTCACTTCCACTCACATTCCTGATGTTTTTGGGTGGTCTACCCCTAGCCGTCGTGTTACTCGGTCTCATATTCTGAACATTTTCTTCTTCAGCTAACTTTGGGCAATCTCTGATGAAATGATCTCGTGATCCACATTTGTAGCAAGTTCTATTATTGTACTTGCCCTTGCATTCTCCCACATGTCGTCTTCCATACTGCCTACACTCAGGCTTGCTGCTTTTAACACTACCAACACTTGATTCAATTGGAACTTGAGTTCGTGGACCACCACTTTGTCTTGCACGGTCTCTATTCGGATGTCCAAACGAAGCATTTGATTGGTTTCTTGCATCTCTAAATCTCTTCGTAGAAGGTTGAGACATCTTACTCATTAATTTTTTCCTTTTATCTCGAGCTTCAGAATCAGCTTTCTTCTTTTCTTTACTGAGCTCCTCGGCTTTGCAGGCTCTTTCAACTAACACAATAAATTCATTTATATCAAGTATCCCAACCAACAATTTAATATCTTCATTCAGCCCTTCCATGGATCGTTTACACATAGTAGCTTCGGTCGAAGCACATTCCCTCACGTATTGGCTCATTCTCACAAACTCCCGTTCATACTCCGTAACTGACATACGGCCCTATTTCAACTCTAGAAACTCTTTACGTTTCTGATCTATGAATCGTTGACTGATCTACTTCTTTCAAAATTCAGTTTGAAAGAAATCCCAAGTGATTCTCTTTCTTGGAACCACGGATGACAACGTTTTCCACCAATTATAAGTTGTATCTCTCAACAAAGAAACCACACATTTAATACATTCATCAAGGTTCAACAACATCCCATCGAACACTCGAATTATATTCTCGAGCCAAAACTCAGCTCGCTCGGCATCATCATCAGCTGTGGCTCTAAACTCTTCGGCCCCATACTTACGAATTTTATCCACAGGAAGCTTATTCAGTCGGATCAGATCTATCACTTGTGGTACAACAGGTACTTGTGGGGGTGAAGGTTGTGGAGCAGCCGGATTCGTTCGAATGAACTACAAAAACCACTAACTCATCGTTCAGAAGAAGGCTTGCTTAGCCTCTCCTCCCTCACTACTATCATTCGGCCTAGATGTGGTCGGCGTTGTCCCTTGAGCAGGAGCAGGCGTGTTACTCTCTACGTCATCAGCAACTGCTCGATCGGGATCCATTACTATATGAAAACACATTTTCAACTGTCAGGATTCATCACACTGTCGTAATTATATATATGTCATGTATGGCTTTACTAACACTGTAAAATAGAGAAACAAATCACACAGTAAGCTTTTAAAGCTTAGTAAGTTTGAAATATAATACGTACTACTCAATTATGCAACATTAATATACAATTAAAGCATCACATACATAGATACACAATTAAGCATATTATCATCCTCAACCATATGCTCAATATCCATTCACTCAATCTTTATACTATTATCACTCACACAGGTTCAAACATACCTTTGCCAACACTTAGTTAACTTACAAATTTGCTATTCGATGCTTGATACCATGTCTCATTCACTGCTCGACATCTTTTCAACTCAATTGCACACTTAGTGCCCAAAACATAGCCGAAGTTTAATTAACATCGCACACTTAGTGCCTCGATACAAAACCAAACTTAATTTGGTATCGCACACACAGTACAAATCAAGAAAGACAAGCTTTCAATACTTCGCACACACAGTGCCATTCAACCCTGTCTCAATTCAATTTCGCACACTTAGTGCTTCATTTCTCAATTTCATATATTACATTTCTAATTCAATATCTAACACTTAATTCACATCACATAGATAGTAAAATAAAAAATTTTACTATATCCAAACTTACCTTGGATGTCACAGCAACAAAACGGTCGATTAATCGAGCACTTTGTCTTTGCCTCGATCTCGATCCAAGCATCTCCTTTCTTGGTCTATACACATTTAAATTTAACTCATTCAATCACCAATTCATTCAATTTAGTCTACACACATTTATTTAGGGCATTTTACAAAATAGCCCTCACATTTTCACATTTCGACACTTTAGTCCCTAATTCATCAAATCACAAAAAACACAAAATTTCAATACACCATGCTTAGGCCGAATTCTCCTTAAGCCCATAGAAGTCCAGACATTTCATATATTTCACATTTTAGTCCCTCAATTTACACTTTTCTCAATTTAGACTAAATTTCTCAAATTCAACAAAATTTCAAAGACAAGATGTGTTAATCTATCACATATCTTTCATATTTCATCATCAACTATCAAAAATCTCAAGCATTCATCAATGGCGTATCTCAAAATCACCATCAAATTCTAAAATTAAAGCATGGGCTAGCTAGAGCACAAAGCAACGATCATAAAAACGTAAAAGTTATCAAAAATTGAGCTTGAAACATACATCAATTAAAGACAACAATGGCCGAACCCTAATGTAGTCTTCTTCTTTTCTTTTTCTTATGATTTTCAGTAAAGATGGATAAAATATGAGCAAAAATTTGGTTTCTTTTACTTAATATTAACTTAATAGGCTTTTTACCATTTTACCCTTAATAAAAATTAATAATAACACCTTATGCCATGCTATCATCTTCCACTAACTAGAAAATGGGATAATTGCAATATAAATCCTCCAAATTATAAAGACAACAATAATTAAGCACTTATTAATCAGGACACAGCATTTTACACTTTATGCAATTAAGTCCTTTTTGCTAATTAAGCATACAATCGATAAAATCTTCACACAAAAATTTCACACAGGCTAATTCACATACTATAAACACGGAAAATAATATTAAAATATTGTTACGACCTCAGATTTGTGGTCTGGAAACCACTGTTCCGACTAGGGTCTAAACTAGGCTGTTACAATTCAAGTCGGATAAGATTTTCGTTATTATTGTTACCTTGAGATAAAATTTGCATGTTGATGAATCCAGAACTTATGCAAAAGTTTTGGTATGAGGCTCAGTAGTAGCATGTCTGCTCATTGAAGAATAAGAAAAGGTGCAGTTATATGCATAAATGTTTTAACAATTGAGTACACATCATGATATGATTGAGTTTATGTTCAGAAGTAGTCTACCAGTAAAAGCTGAATTTTCAGAGTGTTCAAAGTCAAGACTATTACAGTCAGTGAAGATCCTAGGAAAATATGTGAGGATAAATATCCATGAATGTGTAATTAATGGTGGGCTGTGTGCGATACCACCCTATTAATTGTTAGCGATGGGCTGTGTGCGATACCATCGCCAATATTTTTAATGGTGGGCTGTGTGCGATACCATCTTATTAATTGTTAACGATGGGCTGTGTGTGATACCATCACCAATATTATCAATGGTGGGCTATGTGTAATACCACCATATTATTTGTTACCGATGGGCTGTGTGCGATACCATCGTGCTTAGTATTGATGGTGGGCTATGTGCGATACCACCTTACTAATTATTGAATGGTGGGCTGTGTGCGAAACCACCGAGTATTCATTATTATTCTTGAGTGATATCGAGAAACTTGACTAAGTGAAATTTGCATGTGGCTTTGTGGTGATAAATGAAGGGTATAAACGCAAGTAAAGATGAACAATGTTTTATGATATGAGTTTGTGACAGGTGAAGGTTTAGAATGAGCAAGCATTATGAATGATTGAATGGGTATTCAAAAGCTTAAGTATAAATCTCATTATAATACCTTTGTGGTAGAGCAAAATGAATGAATGTCAATAGTTGATTTATATTTTCATATGAACTTACTAAGCGTTGTTGCTTACTCCTCTTCCTTTCCTATCTCTTATAGATTAACTTAACTAGCTCGGGTTGGAAACCACCGGAGATGCTTTCACATTATCGAGTAGTCACTTGGGTATAAGGTTTCAAGTCTTCTTGAGATATGGCATGTATCGGGATCTTATTTTGGTTTAATTAAGTCATAGTTAAAGTGCCAAATGTGTTGGCCTAGAAGAGTTATGGGTTGGTCGTATATAGCCATGGATGATGGCTCATGTCGATTGTAATGGTGCTAGTAATAGTTTTCCCTTGTACATGGGAAGATAATTTGTTTTACTTGGTTCAAATGTGATAATTCAAGAGTTATAATTGATGATTTGAAAATGTTTTGTGATGATGTGTGAATGTGCAAGTGAGGGTGGTTAAATGGCTTGAAAAATAGCCTTGAATTGGTCCACACGGTTGGTCCTATGGGTGTGTGACTTGGCCATGTGTCCCCTACATGTTAGTGTTGTAAGTTATTGTCGACCACGGGCTAGACACACGGGCGTGTGCCTAGGTCGTGTGCCTATAATTGGTTGCTGACGTCGCAAACAGAATACTCAGGTTTTTACACATGGGCATGTCTAGGCCATATGGAGCATACGGGCCAAGAATACGGGCGTGTGTCCAGCCGTGTGAAAACCCCTGTAGGTTCGAAAAAAAAATAATTCTACACAGGTATAGAGCACAGGCATGTGATATGTAACACGGGCGTGCCCCACTCTTCACATGGGCTTGTGGCACAGTTTATTTTTTATGCCAAAATTTCCTATGTGTTTAAAAGTTTCAGTTTGGTCCCAAAGCATCTCAGGTATATAAAAAGGGTCTCGTAGACCCATAATGGGGACGTTACGATTGTAAATGAAAAAGTTTTAAATTGGAACAAATTTTATAGCCCAAAGTTGAATGCTCAGGCAAGTCAAGTCCAGTAATGCCTCGTACCCAGTTCCAGAGTTGAATACGGGTAAGGGGTGTTACATGTTTAACATGTATCCAAAACAAACTATTACTGAAACATGCCTGAGATACATGGAAATGATAGCATTTATTATGTTGAAGTATGATGTTGTAACATCCCCAAACCCGGCCCATTCATTACAACCGGATCTGGTTATGTTAGTGAAAATATTTTTTTTTCTTTACTTAGAATTTAAAACACGAAAATCTACTATCTTTCTGGTAAAACCCGTGTACTTTTAAAAAGATACTTTTAGACTTTGATAATAAATGGAAATGTCCAGATTAAAACACTCGTTTAATTTATAAATTTGTTGAGTAAATAAATGGCTAAAAACTAAGTCGTTTTCACATAGTAATCAAAATAATCAAACCATAATTTAAAAATAATAATAAAGAAATTCCCAAAATAAATGAAAAGTCAAAGGGCCTTATTACATCAATATTTAAACCCAAATACTTAATATAAATAAACTTAAAAGATTTGAATTTTCCTTTCTGCATGGGCCACCATGTGTCCTCTCCGATCCCTGGTCCCATTCTATTCATTTCTGAAATGGTTAGAAATAAAAGGGTGAGTCCACCGACTCGATGCATAACCACAACACATATTCCCATCCGTATGGGCTTGGCCCATACCCACGCTGACCATCGAAACAAAACATGCAAGAATGCATCTCACCAACCCATTGTCCAACCGTACACCAACCTTAGCAGACTCCCCGCCTAAGGCCGTGGGAAACCACCACTGATCACCTTGTGATCCAAAATTCTTACCTTGGCAACTCACTGCTCAAGGCCGTGGCTGAGCCACCGATCAACCAATCGTGATCCAAATATCGTAATCTGTCTACGGTGATGCACATAGCAATCAACCGCCGAGATGGGCACCAAGCCAACATCTCCCTTGATGATGCACACAGCAACTCATCAAGCGCTAGTGTAGCCCGAAGCTAACACTAGACCACGTACACCAATGTGTACTCCCTTCCTTCCTCGATCAAACCCGAATCCCATGCATATGTGATAAAGCATCTTATCAAATCATCATATAATAGGAGCATACATCTCATATCATTACCACATCATATATTTATATATACATCATAATAACTTCAATATCACAAACTTACTCATGTATAAACGTTAGCAAGCATAACACCGAAGAAATAGTGCGATGATTACGCACCTTAATAGCACAACAGTCCACTCTCAAAACGCTACCTTAATGCTGACTAACCGACACTCGAAAGATTTCCCGCGATAGGCTCTTCTCCCCCCCTACAATCGGCCTTAGCACAAAACAAGGAACCCTTAGGGCCATTCGGCCAAGTCAAGAAACTATAGCACAAGAAACAACTAACACACCCTTACCTTGCTAACCACTACCCTTTGCTCTAATGAGAATCGGCCACCACCAAGGAAGTAGGGTTCGGCAATGGATAAGGAGAGATTCAACTAAAGCATAAAGAAGAGAAAAGAAGAGAGGCTATGGGTATTCGGCTTAGGCTAAATGAAAAAGGGGTTAAGGGTTTCGGCCTAAGCAACAATTTGGAAACAAGAAGAGCTTACAAGTTCTAAAACAATAAAAGAAAATAAAAAAATAAAAATTTGGCACAAGGAGATGAGAGAAGAAACTTTCAAAAGCAATAAGGAGAGGAAAACGTTTCAAAAGGGGTGCCCCTATTTATAGGATTCGCCAACACCTACCCACAAGCATAAAACCGAAAATGCCCTCCAAACACTCCCAAAACCGGCCACTACTTAACTCCCTTCAAATCCCATATTTCTCTCCCCTTTTCCTCCCTAACACTCATTCAAAAAGGTTTGAATGAGTCAAACCTCTTCCTAGCCGAAATTTAAAACAAAGACCAAGTCTTCTCCATCTTTTAAGCATCCAAAAGCCACCCAGCTTCTTACCTCTCTGACGCCAAAAATAAAGGCCAAAGTCTTTGCCTTCACTCGAACACCGGCCCCTCCCTTGCTTGACCGAGCGTCCACTTGCCAAGCACTTAGTGGCGTCTCCTTGCCACTTTACCAGCCCAATCTTTGTGTCAAAAACTCTTAAATAATTCTCTTAAGACACCCATCACCAAGCTCCCTTTTAGCACATAAAAATCCAAAATTTTCTAAAGTCTTCCCCTTGAATCTGAACATTCTTAACACCTTCTAAACACATCAAAGCATACCCAAAACCTACTAGAACATGAATTATACCCACCATGCCTAGCCCCTAAACCAGGGTGTTACAATTCTACCCTCCTTAAAATAATTTCGTCCTCTCAAATTACTTGTCCAAACTAACAATCCAATTCCTCCCACTCGCTATGGTCACAAGACTCTCGATCTTAAAGAGCTAACATACCTTCTAGGCACTTGTTCCAAGTTCATACTCAAGGTTCCAACTACCTTACGAGCAACAAATCAAACAATCACCAAAGCGAACAAAACAACAAAGAATATTCTAGACTTAAGGAACTTACCAGTTGACCCATCAGTCACATCATTATCCTCTCTCCGACGAACTGCATAAACCAGTCCTGGCTGCCTTGCCTCAGTGCCACCATTATCGCGGTCTCATCGCTCCACGACCTCGGCGAAACCATTTCCTCCATGGCTCGGACCACGACCTCTCGTCGCTTGCTGACCAACTCTACCTGGTTGCACATAACCTTGACCTTCTGTCCGAGTCCTACTCGGATTCTGGGGACAATCCTTAATCAGATGGAACTTGGACTTGCATCTAAAGCACTCCGAACACGATTCCAAAGATTCGCCAACATGGTACCTTCCACATTGAGCACACGGACGATCTGGATTTCCGGCGGCTGGCTTAGCAATATTAACAGGAGTCTCAACCCTCGGTCTTTTCTGAACCCTCTCAACCACTTCTGACGATCCAACACTTCTCTTATCACGGTTCCTTTCTCTATTGTGCCTCTCAGCCTTCTTGACCTCCTCAGCTATTCGAGCTTTCTCCACTAAAACTGCGAAGTCTCTTTCCTGATGCGGAGCAATCAAAACTCGCAGCTCATCCCGTAGCCCATCTTCAAATCTGACACATCTCTCATAATCCGTTGCCACGATGCCCCGAGCATATCGGCTTAAACGCAGAAACTCAGCTTCGTACTCCGCTATTGACTTGTCACCTTGCACCAAGTTGAGGAATGCCTTCCTCTGAGCATCCACATAGCTCGCTCCGACATACTTCCCCTCAAACTTGATCTTAAAGTAACCCCAGTCCACTCGATCCGCAGGGGTACTTTCCTTAATAGTGAGCCACCACTGGTAGGCTTCATCCCGTAGCAACGAAACAACACCCTTAAGCTTCTCCTCAGCAGTTAAGTCTAAGTCGTCCATAATCCTTTCAACGACCTCAAGCCAAGATTTCTGCCCACGTTTGGAGCTACCCCGACACTCCTCTAAAAACCTCGGCCCATTCGCCCCTAAGCCTTTCGCACGCGACTTCCGATTCCTATTGCCCACATTGGCTCCTCGCCACTCGCTCGAGCACTCACAACACGCCTTGTGACACTACATCGCTCTCCTCGGTCGATCCTGCTGTTCAACCTTAACAACCGGTGGCGGTGCATCGCTCTCGACCCATGGCGTGACCCAACCTGCCCGACATCATCGACATCCCGCCTCTACCATGTCCACGAGTATTGCGACCACGCCCCCTAGAACTCATATCTAGCGCCTCGATTTAGTCTGTTTAAAAAGTTTTATGGATTAGAAATTATTGTTCCACTGTTTTATCCACGAGCAAATTTATGCAATGAGGTTTTCGAGAGTAGTTCTTTCGAGCAATCAAGTTTCCTTCCTACCCGGGGGTAATTCCGTCATTTTTCCTAAAGAGGGTATTTCTATGAATAACTCAGTGGTCAATTTTTTTTTTTTTGGAAAAATAGTTTTTCCAACTTCAAAATTTACAAAATCTCAGGGGTCGTCTTGGAAATTTTGTTTTTCAAACAAAGTGTGTTGCCAAATTTCAGAAAACAGAGTTATTTTTGTAATTTTGGAAATCAGGGGCATTCTCGTAAATTCTCAGAATTGAGATATCACAACATTTTACAAAATAGAATTTTCTGATATTTAGTAAAGTAGGAATATTTCAGTAGAAGTTGAGAGAAATTTGAAAATTTTGAAACCAAGGGCATTTCGGTAATTTTGTCAACCAGGGGTATTTTCGTAAATTTCCACAAATCAGAGTATCCTAATATTTCGAAAACTTGGATTTTAGTATTTTGCAAAGTAAAGAGCATTTTATCAAAATTTGAGGGTAGTACAGTAATTTTGCAATACAGAGGCGTTTTGGTAATTTTGTAAATCGAAAACGTTCTTCCGAATCAAATTTAAGATTTCACAAACCAAAAGGGTAAATTTGGAAAAGTTTTAATACAGAAAGTTTTAGGAAACAACAAGGCTAGTTCCCTTTCGGGTTTTAATAATCGGTTTAGCCTATGAACAAGTCCTCTTGGTTCAGGTGAACCGTAGCTACGCACCAGGTAGGATTCGAGTACAGAGGAGGTGAGTCGCTAGGGACCGCTTAAATACCAAGCTCTTCATCGAATACCAATCCTCGACATGCGCATCAAGGTGGTTACCACACCTTAACTCGGTGACTTACTTCACAGGTTTGTTTAATAGCCTTAAGTCTTATGCATGTGTTTAAGTAGTCTAGTCCTAGGGTCCAATAGTCCTAACTTTCTAATCTACGAGCCCAAACTAAGCCCAATCAATCCATGTAAACAATTCACTTCCAGAAAGAAAAAGTCCAAGTACTTACCGTGGACTTCTGGTTGAGAGACACAGTGCCATGCCGAATAATAACTCGAAAAATATTGTTTATAAAAGCCCACATTTCCAAAAGCCCATTTTGAAAATCGTTTGAGCCCAAAACCTCAAAGTCGAGTTTTGAACCGGCTCGATATTAAATCAGAACATCCCCAAACCCGGCCCATTCATTACAACCTGGATCTGGTTATGTTAGTGAAAATATTTTTTCTTTACTTAGAATTTAAAACACGAAAAATCTACTATCTTTCTGTAAAACCCGTGTACTTTTAAAAAGATACTTTTAGACTTTGATAATAAATGGAAATGTCCAGATTAAAACACTCGCTTAATTTATAAATTTGTTGAGTAAATAAATGGCTAAAAACTAAGTCGTTTTCACATAGTAATCAAAATAATCAAACCATAATTTAAAAATAATAATAAAGAAATTCCCAAAATAAATGAAAAAGTCAAAGGGCCTTATTACATCAATATTTAAACCCAAATACTTAATATAAATAAACTTAAAAGATTTGAATTTTCCTTTCTCTGCATGGGCCACCATGTGTCCTCTCCGATCCCTGGGTCCATTCTATTCATTTCCCGAAATGGTTAGAAATAAAAGGGTGAGTCCACCGACTCAAAGGCATAACCACAACACATATTCCCATCCGTATGGGCTTGGCCCATACCCACACAACCATCGAAACAAAACATGCAAGAATGCATCTCACCCAACCCATTGTCCAACGCGTACACCAACCTTAGCGGACTCCCGCCTAAGGCCGTGGAAACCACCACCGATCACCTTGTGATCCAAAATTCTTACCTTGGCAACTCATCGCTCAAGGCCGTGGTGAGCCACCGATCAACCAATCGTGATCCAAATATCGTAATCTGCTCTACGGTGATGCACATAGCAATCAACCGCCGAGATGGGCACCAAGCCAACATCTCCTTGATGATGCACACAAAGAACTCATCAAGCGCTAGTGTAGCCCGGAGCTAACACTAGACCACGTACACCAATGTGTACTCCCTTCCTTCCTCGATCAAACCCGAATCCCATGCATATGTGATAAAGCATCTTATCAAATCATCATATAATAGGAGCATACATCTCATATCATTACCACATCATATATTTATATATACATCATAATAACTTCAATATCACAAACTTACTCATGTATAAACGTTAGCAAGCATAACACCGAAGAAATAGTGCGATGATTACGCACCTTAATAGCACAACAGTCCACTCTCAAAACGCTACCTTAATGCTGACTAACCGACACTCGAAAGATTTCCCGCGATAGGCTCTTCTCCCCCTACAATCGGCCTTAGCACAAAACAAGGAACCCTTAGGGCCATTCGGCCAAGTCAAGAAACTATAGCACAAGAAACAACTAACACACCCTTACCTTGCTAACCACTACCCTTTGCTCTAATGAGAATCGGCCACCACCAAGGAAGTAGGGTTCGGCAATGGATAAGGAGAGATTCGACTAAAGCATAAAGAAGAGAAAAGGAAGAGAGGCTATGGGTATTCGGCTTAGGCTAAATGAAAAAGGGGTTAAGGGTTTCGCCTAAGCAACAATTTGGAAACAAGAAGAGCTTACAAGTTCTGGCAACAATAAAAAAAAAATAAAAAAAAATAAAAATTTGGCACAAGGGAGATGAGAGAAGAAACTTTCTAAGAAAAGCAATAAGGAGAGGAAAAACGTTTCAAAAGGGGTGCCCCTATTTATAGGATTCGCCAACACCTACCCACAAGCATAAAACCCAAAATGCCCTCCAAACACTCCCAAAACCTAAGCCACTACTTAACTCCTTCAAATCCCATATTTCTCTCCCCTTTTTCCTCCCTAACACTCATTCAAAAAGGTTTGAATGAGTCAAACCTCTTCCTAGCCGAAATTTAAAACAAAGACCAAGTCTTCTCCATCTTTTAAGCATCCAAAAGCCACCCAACTTCTTACCTCTCTCGACGCCAAAAATAAAGGCCAAAGTCTTTGCGCTTCGCACTCGAACACCGCCCCTCCTCTTGCACTGAGGCGTCACTTGCCAAGCACTTAGTGGCGTCTCCCTTGCCACTTTACCAGCCCAATCTTTGTGTCAAA
This sequence comes from Gossypium bickii, assembly GCA_025503065.1. Taxonomy (NCBI): domain Eukaryota; kingdom Viridiplantae; phylum Streptophyta; class Magnoliopsida; order Malvales; family Malvaceae; genus Gossypium; species Gossypium bickii. Next base: position 32,717,229 of record CP106712.1, read on the forward strand.
AACTCTTAAATAATTCTCTTAAGACACCCATCACCAAGCTCCCCTTTTAGCACATAAAAATCCAAAATTTTCTAAAGTCTTCCCTTGAATCAACATTCTTAACACCTTCTAAACACATCAAAGCATACCCAAAACCTACTAGAACATGAATTATACCCACCATGCCTAGCCCTAAACCAGGGTGTTACAGATGTACTTGATACAAGAATGTGGAACATGCTTAATGACTTTGTACTTTCGTGATATATTGAAAATATGTGTATGAAATTGTCTGACAATTGTGTATATCTGTGATTATGAGTTATTACCCGGAATACATTACTGACATGATTAATGAGGATATGTATTTAGGCATTTGGCCAATATTACTTGGGAATAAATTAAATGCTTACCTAAATTTAAGATAGTGGTAAGTGAAGTTCCAAGTTTTACGAACTTACTAAGCATAATATGCTTACTCTGTTTTATTTTTCCCATGTTCTATAGTGATTCGGAAGCTTGTTGGATTGGAAGCTTGGCGGAGATCACTCACACTATCCATCAGCCCATTTTGGTATATATGGTAAATCAATTATGGTTATAATGGCATGTATAGGTTAATTAGCCAATGTTTGCATGTAAATATTTGGGTTATAACTAGACATTGGAATGGCTAGTGATGGACATGTATAGTTTATGCTTGAAATGGTGGGTTGATAAAAATTATATTGGCATATTGATGATCAAATTGAGTTACCATATTTGATAAAATATGTATATAAGTGAACATGGTAATTTAAGTAAATCTATATACTTGGTTATATAAGGTATAATATCATGTATATGACTTGGATTTTAAGTTGGTTTAAATAAACTATATTGACTTGTGAATATGTTAAAGTGTTGGTATAGGTGGATGACAATTTGGGTGAGAAATGTGGCTTGAAAAATAGCCTATTTTTGTCCATATGGGTGAAGACACGGGTGTGTGTCTCAGCCGTGTGTGACACACGACCTAGCACATGGGCGTATGATCTAGCCGTGTGTCCCCTGTAACTTTAAAATGTCAAAACAAAATTCTTAGAATTGATCACACGGCCTGGAACATGGGCATGTGGCTTGGCTATGTGACCCTTACACCTACACACGGCTTAGCACACGGGCATGTCCTTGGCCATGTGAACCACACGGGCGTGTAACCCCTGCACCTAGGAAAAAATTTTGGGATTTTGCAAAAACATTTCTGAGTACCCGATTTGGTCCCGACTCGTTTCTAATGCAGGATTTGGGCCTCAAGGGCTCATGTAAGGGACTATATGATTAAATATGATTGAAATTTGATTTGAATGTTAAATGCTTGTGAAATGTCTATTACTTGACCTATAAACTTTGGTAATGCTCCGTAACCCTGTTTCGGCGACGGATTCAGGTTAGGGTATTACATTTATGATAGGACGGAATGGGTTTTTTTGAAGGTTGTTATGACACAAATAAGATTCTCTATAAATTGGATTCGACTAATTATGAGATGTATCTCAATGGTGTCATATTGTGTGAAGTTTAATGCTATTTTACTGATTTCTTTCGTCCAAAAAGAGGTTTGCGGAAGGGTGACCCCTTGTCCCCTTATCTTTTCCTTTTATCGGCCTTGCTTACAAGGGCCCAAGTAAATGGATTGGCTAAAAGGATTAGAGTTAGCCAAAAGGGGGACAAGGGTGAATCATCTATTCTGTGTAGATGATAGCTTGCTTTTTATTTATAATAAGGAAAGGGAGGTTAGAGCTGTAACAGACATTCTGGCTTTGTTTGAGAGGAATTTGAGGTAGAATATTAACTTGGAGAAGTCTTTGATCTTTTTTAGCCCCAATACACGTACATCTTCAAAAGTCTTCCTAGCTTCATTTTAGGAGTTCGTGTGGTTGAGGATTTTGATTCCTATTCGGGACTGCCATTGGTGGTTAGTAAAAATAAAACTAATGCTTTTAAATGGGTGTTAGACTGCATTAATAAATGTGTTCAAATTTGGAAGAAACATATTCTTTCTTATGGTGGTAAGGAGATTTTTATTAAATCAGACTTACAAGCTATTCCAACTTATACGTATTTTCTATTACTGAAAAGTATCACAAATGATATCACTAAGGCAATTAGAAAATATTGGTGGGCAAAAGCGGGGGCGGATAAGGGATGGGAGATGTTAGATTGGAAGCAAATGAGAAAACCCAAGGGTATGATATAGGGGTGTGCAAATTTCGGGTAAAATGGAATTAATTCGATTAACCGACCAAATTCGATTAATCGGCCGGTTAACCGAATTAATTCGATCGGGGTCGGTTAATAATTTTTTAGAAGTTCGGTTAGTGGTTAATTCGGTTCGAAATCGAGCGGTTAACCGAATTAACTGAATTTAATAAATAATATTATAATACATAAGTATTTGGTCGATTCGGTTAATTTTTTGGAAATATAAATTAATCGGTCGGTTAAGTCGATTAATTTTTTATATGTGATACGATCACACCCGGAGTGCACCTAGCTCGAGCCATTGGAGCTGCCCCAAGGCCCTATCACACAAGCTCGAGCCAAGCTATTTAAGGTGTCCATTTCGGCCTTAGTCAATCAAGTATGGGGTAAAGCGTTGGCTGGACATATCGAGAAAGCTTGGACCAGCTCAACAAGGACTCCTTGCAACTTCTTGCAAGTCGACTTCAGCTCACATTCAACCCCACGAGCATTGTTCAGCTCGATTGAGCTCATTTCTACTTCTTTAGTTCTTGCGTTTATTAGCTAAAATAAACTTAAGTTTTTAATTAATTTAGTTAATTTAGTTACAGCTCATAATTATGTTTTAGTTTATTACATGATTTTAATGTGTTTTGTTCCAGCTGAATTTAATATGTCTTATTTTATACAGGTATTTAATATGTCTTAGCTTAAGTACATGTTATTGATATGTCTTAGAATTAAAACATGTTTTTAATATGTCCTAGTGTAACACCCCTTACCCGTGCTCGACGCTGGAACCGAATACGAAGCATTATCGAACTTAACTTGCTTAAACATAAAACATTGGGCTATAAAATTTCATTTCAACTTAAAACTTCTCATTCACATACATAACATCCTTATAATGGGCCTACAAGGCCCTAACATACATACAGAAGGTTTCAGAATTAAACCGGAAACTTTTGCGCTCTTTGAAAATTTTTACCTAAACAGGGCCACACGCCTGTGTGAAATGCCACACGCCCATGTTTCCAACCCGTGCAAGATTTATTTTTCATTTTGAACCTATAGAGGTTTTACACGGCCAGACATACGCCCGTGTCAGTAGCCCGTGTCCATCACACGGCCTAGACACGCCCATGTCCTCACCCGTGTGTGAAAAACCTGGGTATTTTGCTTATGACATCAGCAAACTCTTAAGGGCACACGGCCTATCAACACACCCATGGGGCTGACTGTGTGTCACACATGGCCTAGACATACGTCCGTGTGTCTACCCATGTGGACAATTAGAAGGCTATTTTTCAAGCTAATTGCCACCCTGAAACATAAACACACATCTACGAACACAAGCAACACATAACATGGAAATAATACACCATGAAGAATCACTAATCATCATCCATATACTTCACATTTTACTCCATCAATTGCATGAACTTTCACTTCATAAGACTCATCATCATTAAAAATAAGAAACTTGACAAATATTGGCCAAACCCCAATGGCCATTTACAAAATGAGTGTATAACATAAATAGCCAACACTTTGGCTTTCAAATATGACATAACACAAGATGACCAAGTTCCTATACATGCCATACTCAAAATAAATCAAATTTAATATACAAAAAGAATGATTGATAGTGTGATCCGAGCTCCGACGTTCTACGATTCCCGAGCTAGCTTGGCGATACTATAAGGAAAAGGGAAAAGAGAGGGGTAAGCATATAACTTAGTAAGTTTGCATGAAATAAAATAGCAATATAAGTACTCATAGTAAAATCCATTCATCTCATAGAACAATAACAACACAAGTTCTCAAGTACTTTGACATACTTACTCATACTTATTCTTACCCATCACATATCACATTACGGTTTTCATAATCACTTCAGCACATAATTTAGCACTTATTCTATCTTGACATAAACTTAAAATATTATCATCCTTAACTTAAATGGAACTCTTTGTCATCCTTGTATAGCTTAGCTTTTTATCATCTTTACATACTTAGCTCTTTTGCCCGTTAAACTACTCAGGATATCGGAGGATACTCAATCTCATCATACATGTACCACGATGCCAATGCCATATCCCAGATATGGTCTTACACGGGATCACCTCTTGATGCCAATGTCATATCCCAGATATGGTCTTACACGGGATCTCTTAACTCGATGTCGATGCCATGTCCCAAACATTGTCTTACACGAGATCTTCCTTTGGTGCCGAAGCCATGTCCCAGACATAGTCGTATATGGGACCTTCCTTATTCGATGCCGATGCCATGTCCCAGACATGGTCTTATACGGGACCTTCCTTATCTCATGTTGTGACATAAGTATCCTCGTTATTCTAAATCTTAAACCAGGACTTCAACTTAGCATATTCTCATCATTTTCTCATCGAGGCTTCATTTGTCGATTTTCATGGGAATAATATTCTTTATCATAATATCAAGTAATTAAAAATATAAAAACACTATGAAACTTTACTTTCACACAAACTTACCTCGGTACTCAAAATAGGTGTAGATGTTCGATTTAGTCCACGACTTTGTTCTTGCGTTGGTTTCGGTCCGGGCTTCATGTTTCTTGATCTATAATAACAATTTCACTTGCTTAATACTCACATTGACTAAATTGACTCATGAATCCTACTTTGGAAAAATTATAATTTTGCCCCTAAACTTTCACATAATTACACTTTTGCCCCTAGGTTCGTAAAATGATTTTTATTCAACTTTCTTGTATTATAAGCCTAGCTGAATTATTTTCTTAACTATAACAACCCCCAATTTCCACTATTTCACTCATGTATGGCCATTTTTATAACTTTTACTATTTGGTCCTTTTATGCATTTTTCATGAAAATCACTTAGAAAAAGATGTTTATCATACATCAAACTTTCATATTCTTCTATAAAACATCAAAATGCATACATTTCATACATGGTTAAATTTTTGAACATAAACCCTAGCTCAAAATATAGCTAGAAATAGCTAAATCGAGCTATGAGGGTCTCAAATACGAAGAACATTAAAAACGGGGCTAGGAGGTACTTACAATCAAGCTTGAAAGATGAACAAACCCTAGCTATGTCTTCCTTTGTGATTTTTGGCCTGGGTGAAGAAGATGAACACAATTTTGACTTTGTTTTCCCTTTTTAATCTTTTATTTACCAAATGACAAAAATACCCTTATGGCCTCTTTCTTAAGATTTTTCCTTCCCATGTCCATTTTTGTCCATCTTGACACTTAATGGTCTAATTGCTAAATAAGGACCTCTAGTGATTTTTATAATTCTATTTCATACATAAATCTTCTAGAATCTCATATTTTTCTAATCTTTGCAATTTAGTCCTAATGGACAATTTAATCACCAATAAATAAAATTTCCTCATGAAATTTTCACAAAATCATGCAAACACATCATAAGCCTCATAAAAATAACAAAACACATATTTTTACTTCAGATTTATGGTCTCGCAACCACTATTCTTACTAGGCCCTAAATTGGGCTGTTACACCTAGTGTAGTCGAATTTACTATGTCTTTAATGTGTTTATTTGATTTGTGTAGCACATGAATGGACGGCTTAAATGAGGGTGTGTTGATGCTTGAACTCTCCCAAGCACCTACTCAGCCAAAGAGCATGACTCTTGCAATCTTCCAGCTGCTCATTAAGTCTTCAAACTATTCAGCTGATCAAGGCAAAGCAATTAAGCCTCTTTAAGCATAATGGCTAACCTAGCCAAGGCTAATAAGCTCCCATTCATTCCAATTAAATTCCAGCTGCATGAAGACTCTCTAGAAGCTATCCAATGATGTTCTCAAGGTTGGAGAAGCTTCATGGAATAATGATGTGATCTGGCTCGGGTTAGTCGAGTCGATTCACGTGTTTGCCTGATCGTCGACGAGGAAAAAGTTCGGTGCGTTGAAAAGGCAAGTTTGGTTAAGATATGCAGAAGCTAACACAGTGATTTTGAAATGAATGGTGGGTTTAGAAAGATGTGGTAGGCTCAGTTTAACAAAAATAATGAAGATAGATAATTTTTGGATGAATGGTGGGGATGGAAAACGAACTTAACAGAAGAAAGATTCAACACTGTATCGTAGTGTCACCACGTTTCTTATGTCGTTAAGGTGGTTGGATGGAAAATGCAATAGAAGAATGCCACACCAAAAAGATTGGTGATAAGTTCAAACAAGTCAGGAAGACGCCACTAGCGAAGCCAAATAAGTCAACAAGACTTGTACGAAATTTGAGAGGAGATAAACTCACTTAAGAACACAATGTTCATTTAAAAAATTGGCAAAAGTCCTTTTACAAACAAAATGAACAACTATTTATAGTCTATCTAGCTAGCTAGCCGAATGGACACACTATAAACTTAATAGCTAAGAAAATTAAACTAGAAGGAGCTAGAAAAATTCTGGAATAAATTCATTAAAGTGCTGCAGCTAAATTCAGTTGAATGGAGCTCAATTGACGACTTCTAGAAAGGGGCTGATTAGCTTGCATGAATGTGGAGCCTTTATGGATGCATTGCACTAGCTAGGTTCGGCGAATGAGCTTAAATAAGCTCATTCATTGTGCAACCTTTGGCTGAATAGTTACCATCATTTAAGTTTATTTTGAACAGCCTAAAATGTGTGAACATGGAGCTTGAAGAGTCTTTTGAATGTGAACAAGGTCAGCTAATTGGACTCATGGTGTGAACAATAAGTGTGAATGGAATGTTGCTGCCTTGGGGAGCTAATCAGCCAAGCTTGGGCTTTAAATTGCTGGACACCTTTTGGATGAGTAGGTTCCTTGGGGAACCAAATAGATCAGCCACCATTCATTGTAGGAGGCCTTACATGCATCGTCCCATACATTGAACCTACCATGCATGAACCTTATTTAAATGCTCTCCAAATTCTACTGCACCTAATAAACAAATAGTACCAAATTAAATTAAACCAATTTCGGCTGGACATATTTAAAATAGAATTTAGACACATTAAATAAACACTAGACAAATTAAATAAACACTAGACAAATTAAATAAATACTAAACAAGACACATTAATAATCAGCTATGACCAAGACATAACTAAAACATGTAATATGTAACAGCCTGATTTAAGGGCTAGTCGGAACAGTGATCTCAGGATCACTAATCCAAGGTTAAGGAAAATTATTTTCATATTATTTTATGTGTTAGAGCATGATTTTAGAATTTCATGAAAATTTTGTACATTAATTTTAGCTATTTCTTGCTTAATCGCGAAAAAAGACTAAATCTCATAAAGTGCGAAAGTTCCATTCTATAAGCTAAAGGTAGAAAATAGCCATAGATTGATAATTAGAGGTCTTTAAAAGGTAATTGGACCCCCAATATAGGCTTGGCCAGCCATAGGGGACAAGAATTGACCAAGTTGGTCAAAGTTGGTGATGTTTGGTAGATTAAATTGATAGTTAATATTAAAATAAAGAAAAGATGATGTCCATCTTTCTTCTTCATTTTTCTTCCACCAAAATTTACAAGAAAATAAGGGCTGAAAGCTTCAAAAAATTTCAGCACACTCATCTCTTCATTAGTAAGTGTTCTAGTGATCTTTTCTTGAAAATAGTTGTACTTTTGAAACCCCTAGAGCTTAAGCTTTCAAATGAGGGGACTATTGTGCAATATGGTTAAAAGTTTAGAGTTTTGTCATGAGAGCTATCATTGTTATTTGCTGCATTGTTATGGAAGAAATTGAGTCTTAGTTGTTACATGAACAACTTTTATGAAAGGTGTTATCTTGAAAACACCTAATTGAACCTTGATGAAAAGGTTATAAATTTGTAGTAAGTATGTGAAATAGTGAGATTTGATGATAACTATAAGAGTATTAAATGTTCACCTAGGCTTGTTGAAGGTAGAAATGTGATTAGAATTAATTTCCGAGCCTAGGGACAAAATGGTCATTATGCCAAAGTCTAGGGGCAATATAGTAATTTTGCCAAAACATGATTATCAAAATGCTTTTATTAATGTGATGATTAAAATGAGCTAAATTGTTATTATAGATCAAGAAATACGAAGCCCGAATCAAAATCGAGGCAAGAACAAAGTCGAGGACTAAATTGCATATCTACATACATTTTGAACACCAAGGTAAGTTTGTATGAATTTAATGTTTCACATGTATTTTCAATAAATTGCTTATTATGTGTATAAAATACGCTATTTTCATAAAGTTATGATTAATGATATATTGATAAGAAAGTGAATGAGAGTATGTTAGAGGAAGTATCGGTTGAAGACTCGGAATAATGAGGAATACTAATATCACAGCATGAGACACGGAAAGCCCGTGTAAGACCATGTCTGGGACATGGCCTCGACATAAGGAATGTAGGTCCTGTGTAAGACCATGTCTGGGACATGGCATCAGCATCGAATAAGGAAGGTCTCGTGTAAGACCATGCCTGGGACATGGCATCGACACCATATGAGGAAAGTCCCGTGTAAGACCATGTCTGGGACATGGCTTCGGCACCAAAGGAAGATTTCGTGTAAGACCATGTCTGGGACTTGGCATCGACATCAAGTAAAGGAATCTCGTGTAAGACCATATCCGTGATATGGCATTGGTATTGAGGTACATGATTGACGAAATTGAGTATCCTCTGTTATTCCAGGAAATTCAACGGGTAAAAGTGCTAAATTCGAAAGAGGCAACAAGAAGTCAAGTAAGTAAAGGTGCACTAAGTTAAGTTATACAAGATTAATATAAAGCATTTTTCATGTTAAGAAAGATGAAAGTTGAGTTTACTTTTGCATAAGTAAAATGTACTAATCTATGTGATCAAGTGACACGGGTACCATGTTTATAATGTAATTATGAAATTATTATGTACCATGTGAGGAGTAAGTAAGCCATGCACTTGAGTTTTATGTTGTCCTTAACTCGAAATGGATGAGTTATAATGAGTTAATATATCGCTATATGAGTTTCATGCAAACTTACTAAGCTATATGCTTATCTCTCTCCCTTCTTCTCTCCTCGCAGTCTTGCAAAGCTAACTTATGGGTCATTGACGTCAGAGCTTGAAGCACACTACCAATCACTATTTTGGTATAGCCAAGTTGTTTTTATTAAGTATGGCATGTATAGTAATTGTTTCACCTTGATGTAAGTCCTAAGAGAAGCCAATGTGTTGGCTGTTAGGTTATTATTCTTTTGTATATGGCTAATGAGATTGGCCAATATTTACTAAGTTTATACATCAATTGATAATGAGTTATGCATTGTTATTCATGTTTTCAATGAAGTATTTGAGTGGTTGGATTGGGTATATGAATGATTTTGATTTTTAGGGTGGCAATTGGCTTGGAAAATAGCCTCCAAGTGTCCACACGGGTAGACACAAGGGCGTGTGTCTAGGCCGTGTGCTACACATGGTCAACCCACATGGGTGTGCTAATAAGTCATGTGTCCCCTACATGATAGTGATTTAAGTCAGTGTCGAACACAGGTTAGCCACACGGGCGTGTGCTTTGGTTGTGTGTTAATTAAAGGTTGATGACGTCATACTTAGGGAGCTCCATGGGTAGAAGACACGAGCGCGTCTAGGCCGTGTGAAGGACACGGGCCATTGACACGGGCGTGTCAAACCGTGTGAAAACCCCGTAGGTTGTCATGACAGTAAATTGTACACGGGCTAGGGACATGGGCGTGTGAAACCACACGGCCTACTAATACGGGCGTGTCTCAGGTCACACGGGCGTATGACCCTTGTTTAGACAAAAATTTTCAAAGAGTAAAAGTTTCCGGTCGATCTTCGAAACCATCCGGATGTATGGTTATGGCCTCGTAGGCCCATGAGATGAATGTCATGACCATGAAAAGAAAGTTTTCAATTCAGAACAAAATTTTATAGCCCATTAATACATGTTTAAGTAAGGTGAAGGATGGTAATGTCTCGTATCCGGTCTCGACATCAGACATGGGTAAGGGGTATTACATAATAATTTAAACACAATTATGGGTTGTAGTAATTTTGACTAAATTAACTTAAGTATTTAATTTATTCCAGCAAGAAATTAATGAGCTGAAAGCAAGCATAATCGAGCTCAATGAGCTAATTGGAGCTCAAGTGAGCTGAACCGCATTGATTGAAGTTTGATGAGCTGAAAGTGAGCTGAAATCAGCTTGCACCAAGGTGCAAGTATTGCTCAAAGTATGGGCCCGAGCTTGTCCATCATCTTCGGGTTGGACTTCATGCCAAAGCTGACTTGTTAAAGACGCAACAACCTCTTGCATTTGTTTAGCTATAGCTCGAGTCAGGGGAACTTTAGGGAGTTCGAGAGGATCGAAAATTGAATTAGCGGGACCCCCGGGTGTGCTCAACTCTACTTGGACGAACAAGGTGAATGGGCTCTCGTATATCTGAAAGAGAGTCAACATTTGACAAGGAAACAAATTAATATCGTCAAAGATCAAAAGATTGATAAAAGAACAAGCTGATGATGAACCTATCATTTTTGGTTTAGGAGTAGATGGTTCATGACCAAATGCTAAGTAAAATTTGAGCCTTACCTTTTCAATTTGATTTTCCAAGCTCACCAATAATCTAAACATGGGAAGTAATTCTAAAGATGTTAGAAGATCATTCAAATAAACACAAATTCCACATCTCACTCGATCAAATGGATTCGAACACACATAAGTCAAACAACCAAATTGATTTGTTACACCTTCACCATGCAAAGCCTCATCAGATGATTGTATTGATTTTAAAGAATAACCATAAGTCAACAAGAATTCATTTCAGTAAACATGTTAGACAAGTATCATTCGGCCAAAACAAACAAGATCACTTAATCGAATCGAGTTCTGTATATTTAAACTTAGCAGTGACCAATGATCTTTCACCTCTTCATCAAACTTATCTTCATCACAAAGTTCATCACTTTTCGAACAAAACAAAAATGTTTTTAATTCTTCAAAAACCAAACCTTGTTTACCTTTAAGTCGATGGATTTGAGGATTGGTTTTACCATTTTCTCGCAACACAAACCTTCTCTCCTCGGGAACATAATGCAATTGAAACTCATTAGTGGAATTAACCTGAAAAGATGAAGAATTATAGAGACATTGGTTAATTAAAACATCTTTCTTTTTCTCACTCATTTTTCTTTCATTTTCTTTTTCTTTTTCTTTTTCTTTTCTTTTTTGATTACTCTTATTTTCTGTACAACTCGAATACTTTTCTCTCGATTGCTCCTCCTTTCTCTCTTTTTCTTTTTGATTTCTTTCTTTTTCTCTCATGCTCTCCATGGATTATTTTAGGCATTATTGATCTTCCAAGACTTGTTGGGTGAGAGGGGTACCAAAATGATGTTTCGACCTTGATGGTTGAAAGTACATTGATTAGAAAACCCGTCATGTTTGACCCTCTCGTCAAATTGCCAAGGCCTTCAGAGCAGTAGATGCCCCACGTGCATAGGCACCATATCGCAAAAAACTTCGTATTGGTACTTTCCGATAGAAAATGGGACGAGGGCTTGTTTGGTTACCTTTAATTCAACACCTTCATTGAGCCATTATAGTTTGTACGGGCAAGGGTGTTTAGTAGTCGACAAAGCTAATTTTTTGACCATGAATGTACTTGCGACATTCGTGCAGCTCCCGCCATCGATTACAACGCTGCAAACTTTTCCTTGAACAAGACAACAGGTATGAAACAAACTCTCTCGTTGGGGCTCACTTACAGAGATTTGCGTACTAAGGCTTCGTTTAACGACGAGTATCTCGCCTTCAACAGTAAATTTTATCTTGTCTTTTTATCGGATGGGTATTCGACATCATCTTCGTTCTTTTCTACTTCCTCCTCTGATTCGATTTCTCCGTTAGGAAGATAATGTTGCGATTTGGGTATTAACTTGTAATGTGCCCTCTTCCTTGGCACTTAAAGCACTTAATATCACGGGACCGGGTTTGAACATTTTCAATGGCCTTACCTTTGCTAGATTCGGTCAAAGGCTTGGTGGACTTCACTGACACCGCGGGTTCTTTCGCTTGACTTGTCGAAGGAGTCTTATTCACACCTTGACTCCATTTGGGCATGTTTGAAGTGGAGTAACTCTGGGCAGAGCCTTTCTTCTTGAGTTGCTTCTCAACTTTGACCGCCATATGCACTATGTTGACGATCTCCACATAGTGTTGCAACTTGACAACATTGGCTATCTCGCGATTTAATCTGACCAAAAATCAAGCCATAGTTGCCTCGCAGTCTTCTTGCACATCCGCGTGAATCATAGCGACTTTCATCTCCTTGTAATAGTCTTCCATGCTTTTGGATCCCTAGGAGAGGTTTTGGAGTTTTTGATACAACTTTCAGTGATAGTAGGACGGGACGCATCACGGCCTTCATTTCGGCTCAAGTATTGATAGGGCGCTCGCCGTTTTGCCTTCGGCTTGTCGTAAGTTGGTCCCACCAAATCATGGCATAATCGAAAAACTCGATAGCCGCCAACTTGACTTTTTTGGAGTCGGAGTAATTGTGACATTCAAATACGAGTTCGATCTTCTTTTCCCACTCGAGGTAGGCTTCGGGATTCGAACGACCTTGGAACAGAGGAATTGACAACTTAATACTTTTCAAATCATCATTAAACCTTTCTCGATCTCGTTGGCCTCGGTTGCGTTGGCCTCTCCTCTAATCACTTACATTGGAACCTTGATCGGTTTCGGGATCACTAAGCTCGATAATTTCATCATCTTGAACTCGTCGTTGTCCTCGATTTCTCAGGGGACTTAAGGGAGTCCTTTCTCGTTGGGCTCTTCTTTCAACATGATCGAGTCTTTCTTGAATTGGTTCTAACTTTCGGTCAAATAGTCATTCAACCTCGCGTAATAAAGCTTGTAGATTCAAGTCTGGGATGTTTCGAACAGGTTGCCTTTCATTTTGCTCTGCCATATTCCTTTCGGGACTTCGGCATATAAGAATTTTAAGACCTCTCCACAAATTCTCACAAAGTCACTTGGAAAGAAAGGAACAGATTTCACTCACTCTCGTGTTTCGCTCTTTTAAGGCTTTTCTTCTCTCTAATATGCTCACACTCTCTTGCCTTTTACCACTCTTTCTCACTCTCGTAAGTTCGTAATTTGTTTCGTATGGACCTATTTGCGACTTTAGGGTCAGTTGCAAAAGGGTTGCAAAGGATAAAATGTTCAGGCGTAGGGTAGGCTGAACAAAAAGAAGTTTGGGTAAAGTGTGGCGTTGGGGTAGAAGAAATGCTAAAAAGAAGAACAAAAACTCACTTGAACAGGAATAGAAGAAACGAGAACAAAATCAAGAACTTTCAACTTCACTTTTTTTATATACTCGTATATGTAACAGTCCTATTTTGACCCTAATCAGAATAGTGGTTTCAGGACCACAAATCTGAGTCATTAAAATATTTTTATATTATATTTGGTGTCTATGATTATTGAGTGAGCATGTGTAAAAATTTCGTGAAGTAATTTGCTCGTTTGTATGTCTGATTTAAAGAAAAGGACTAAATTGCATAAGTGGTGAAAGTAGCTATTTGTTTGATTAAAAGGTTAAATCAATGTGCAATTCCCCCTATTATAATGATAGTGGACGACAAAGTGCTTTTATAATGCCTTATTATGTTTGTTTTTATATATTAAGTTATATATAATATATTATAAACTAATTATAATAAAAACATAAAAGAAACAAAGGTTGCATGTTATTTATTTTCTTTCTTTCCTTGACTAAAACTAAAAGAGAGAAGAAGATAAAAACTTCAAGAGGTTCCAGCTATATTCAAGCTTGATTAAGTAAGAGACTAGCTCGGTTTTAGATAATTTTTACGTTTTTGAGATCGTTGCTTCGAATACTATCCGACCCATGTTAGAATTTTTGAATTTGATGAACGTTTGATATTCGACCATTGATGAATGCTTATGTTTTGTAATGTTTGATGGTAAAATATTAATTATATGTGATAGATTAACAAGTGTTGTTCTTGAATTTTTGATAAAATTGAGTGTTATGGATTAAATTGCAAAAATAATTAGTTGAGGGGCTAAAATGCAAAATAAATGGATTATATGGACTTATATCAGCATGAGGAGCATTCGGCCCTAAAGGAGAAAATTCAAATTTTGTGTATTTTGTGTTTTGTGCAATAGGGATTAAATTGTAAAAGTTGTAAATGTCAGGGGTAGAATGGTAATTTATATAATTATGTGTTTTTGGATTATATTGAATGAAAATATATTTGAATGAGCTTAATTTGGAATTATTTAGATCAAGAACAAAAAGAAACGGGATTGGATCGGGGAAAAGCAAAGCTGAACGAATAGCCGGAAAATTTTAACCCGACAATTTCTGAGGTAAGTTTTTAAGCAATTGGGTTAAATCGAATTTTATTCTATATTATATGCCTATGTTAAATGGTGGTAAGTATATTAAATATCAAAGTGCCGAATGTGTTAATGAATTTAGTATAAGTTAGCCGAATGTGAGGTTGCTTGGAGGTTGGATTTAATTGCATGAAATGTATATCTATATGTTAATGATGCAAATAGATATGAGAGATACTAAATTAGGATATGAATATATCCAAAGGAAATGTTAGTTGCTTGTTAATGTTTTGGCCGAATATGATATAGATTTGGGTATGAAATAACAAAGTTATACATATATGTATGTGTTTATATGTGAAGTTGTGGATTAGATCTTATATATATATAAGTGTACATTCGAATGAATAACAGGTTTACGAAAGGCACTAAGCCTGCGAAATTATAACCGAGCACTAAGTGTGCGAAATCGGTCACACGGCACTAAGTGTGCAAACTGTTAAAGTAACGGCACTAAGTGTGTGATACGTTACAAAAACTTGGCACTAAGTGTGCAGAATGTCGAAGTAACGGCACTAAGTGTGCGATACGTTACTAAATCTTAGTAACAAGTGTGTAGGTTTGATGCTTGTTAGAAGACTTGTAACACCCTTAACCCGTGTCCGTTACCAGATTAGGGTTATGAGGCATTACTGAGCATAATTCAATTTATTGCAGTCAAATATACACCGTCTTTCAATATTTGATCACAAAAGCCTACAAAAGAGTAAAACGTTTGATTTCTGAATACATATTTGCCATACTAACTTAAATCATACATGGCTTAGAAATCAAAGAACATAAATCAAACATGCAATGAACTTTTATCCACTTCACATAACATTATTATAACATAAGCTTTCCATGTATATTGTTCATACTCAATTTTTTTATACAACTTATTCATTAATAATGCCTTCATCATCCTTACCTAAATTCGCAAATCATTTAAGCATTTAATTATGCGTACATCTTCCTTTCAAATAAATTGAGACAACTAACACCAATCCACATTATTTTATAAACCTCCAACTCTATGATCAAATAAGTTTGTGACCATACTCCAAACTAAAACACACCAAACATTAAAGTTATCAAATACGAAATAAATATAAGCCATTCGCATCCTTCTCAAATCAAGCCATAAATTATACGCTTTATGTGTCATATTCTTACCAAAAGGACTTATAACATAACTGATTATATACGATATTAAACTAGCATCATTTTCAAGCCATGTTCGCATGGCCATATTATCTATACACAAAGCTTTATTCACACACTTCTTGCTAGCTTATACATGCCTTTTACTATAAATAGCTAAATTAAAATGCATAATGGATGCATGTTGTCGTCCACTCACAAATCAAATGGGAAATTTGTAGATTAAGTCCACATATTAAAAGAGACCAATTAATTTAATCACTCAATTTAAATAAAGCTACTTTTACCACCTTTGCAATTAAGTCCTTATTCTAAAATTAAACGTCCAAACAGATAAATTAGCCTACGATGTTTTAACACGATAAATTAGCCTACGATGTTTTAACATATACTCAAACTAATAACATAGATATCAAATTAATAAAAAAAATTTATTTTTCTAACCCGGATTCGTGGTCCCGAAACCACCGTTCCGATTAGGGTCAAATTTGGACTGTTACAAGACTCCTATTATTAATACTGTTAAGTATAATGAAATGATCAGGTATACAACCATATGTTATGCTTGGATGGTTAAGTTTGGAGAGGTAAATAAACTAGAGGTATGTATTATACATGTCAACTTGAGATTGATGGTAGCTTGAAATGTAAGTAGAAATTCGGTCAGTAAAAGATATATATGCTGTTTATTTATTACGTGAGGGTGGTAAATGGATTTATATATATGCATATAATGTTACTATGAAATCTACTTTTGAATGTTGGACTATTCGGCAAGGAAGTTATAAATGAATTAAATTATTAAATCTTGATAAAGTTTATATGCATAGTAATTGCTTAAAACTTACTAAGCTAAGAAAGCTTACTTTGTTCTTGGTTGTTTCCACTTTGTAGATATATTTTGGGTGTTCATCTCGTGCTCGGGGATCATCGTTGAAGCTCATCATACTATCATTAAAATTTTGGTACCTCTTTTGTGAATGAACTTTAAGTCTATGGCATGTATAGGCTAAACCGTTTTTGAATTGACTCAAATGATGTATATATGAATGTATAGAAATGCCATACGAAAATGGCTTTACGTTTATGTTTGAGTTGATAGCATATGCTTGAGTTGGTTGAATATGCTTGAGATGTTGGTTATGTTTGTGCATATCCGGACATACTATAAACTTTTTATAGCATGAGTGAGTTTTAAGGAAATTATGAAAGGTAAATTATTTATATACTATAGATGAATATTTCATGCAAGATTTATAAGCTTAATTTGGAAGTTATTACTTATCAGGATATGTGTCATATTTAGGTAATAAAATAAAAAGGGGTTGATTTGCTTCAGGTATATAGTGCATTTTGGTTGGCATATATTAATTTTTTCTCATTTTATATACACTTACAAGACAAGTCATGAAAAGATTAGGTCATATTTCATGTGCACAGCAATTGAATGTGATATAACTGTAATCAAAATTTTAAACATTTTCACTTGTAATATTCGGCTATGATAATGCCTTAGTTTGAAGTTCATAATTTTCATTGGATATTTATGTGTTTTCGGTCATGAGATCCAAAGATTTGTATTTGTGGAAAAACATTTAGTAATGGTGTGTATATAACTGAACAAACATAGTTATTTGATTTGTATATAGTGAACAAGGACAAGCATGTACATTCGGCAATAGTATTCATTTTTTTTAAAATGACCAAATGAATAGTATTTAGCTAATTGAATGTAATTAGTTTTAGTTGATATTAATAATATTAATTGTGATGTGTTAGTTTATGTCTTGATATTAGGCAGGATATACATGTTTATTTGTGATAGTATGAATTGGTATGCATTAATTAAAGTAGTAGTTTTTATAAAGTGCATTGACTTGTGGTTGGATAAGTAATGCCCGTAGCCCTAATTCGGCGACGGATACGAGTTAGGGGTGTTACAGTATATATATTTTTTAATTTCATATTTCTTTTTTTTTAACTTCAAATACAATATATGCTGATTACAAAGAAAATTAAAATACAACTTGATGATTTTTTTTATTTTTTTAATTCACGAACCAACTTCAAGATTGCTTCAATCTTCGGCACTCCTCATTTTCAAGTTCTGATACCAAATGATGTGATCCAGCTCGGTTAGTCGAGTCAATTCACGTGTTTGCCCGGTCGTCTACAAGGAGAATGTTCGGTGCGTTGAAAATGCAAGTTTGGTTAAGATATGCGGAAGCTAACAAAGTGGTTTTGAAATGAATGGTAGGTTTAGAAAGATGTAGCACACTCGGTTTAACAAAAATAATGAAGATAGATAATTTTTGGATGAATGGCGGGGATGGAAAATGAACTGAACGGAAGAAAGATTCAACACTATATCGTAGTGTCACCCCATTTCTTATGTCGTTAAGGTGGTTGGATGGAAAATGCAATAGAAGAACGCCACACCAAAAAGATTGGTGAATTCAAACAAGTCTGGAAGATGCCACTAGCGAAGTCAGATAAGTCAACAAGACTTGTACGAAATTTGAGAGGAGATAAACTCACTCAAGAACACAATGTTCATTTAACAAATTGGCAAAAGTCCTTTTACAAACAAAATGAACAACTATTTATAGTCTATTTAGCTAGCTAGCCGAATGGACACATACAAACTTAATAGCTAAGAAAATTAAACTAGAAGGAGTTAGAAAATTCTGGAATAAATTTATTAAAGTGCTGCAGCTAAATTCTGCTGAATAGAGCTCAATGGACGGCTTCTAGAAAGGGGTTGATCAGCTTGCATGAATGTGGAGCCTTCATGGATGCATTACATTAGCTAGGTTTAGCCAATGAGCTTAAATAAGCTCATTCATTATGCAACCTTTGGCTGAATAGTTACCAGCATTTAAGTTTATTTTGAACAGCCCAAAATGTGTGAACATGGAGCTTGAAGAGTCTTTCGAATGTGAACAATGTCAACTGATTGGACTCATGGTGTGAACAACAAGTGTGAATGGAATGTTGCTGCCTTGGGGAGCTAATCGGCCAAGCTTGGGCTTTAAATTGCTGGACACCTTTTGGCCAAATAGGTGCCTTGGGGAACCAAATAGATCAGCCACCGTTCATTGTAGGAGACCTTACATGCATCGTCCCATACATTGAACCTACCATGCATGAACCTTGTTTAAATGTTCTCCAAATTCGGCTGCACCTAATAAACAAATAGAACCAAATTAAATTAAACCAATTTCAGCTGGACATATTTAAAATAAAATTTAGACACATTAAATAAACACTAGACAAATTAAATAAAGACTAAACAAGACACATTAATAATCGGCTATGACCAAGACATAATTAAAACATGTAATAATTTAAACACAATTATAAGCTGTAGTAATATTGACTAAATTAGCTTAAGTATTTAATTTATTCCAGCAAGAAAATTAATGAGCTGAAAGCAAGCATAGAAGCTCAAGTGAGCTAAATTGCATTGATTGAAGTTTGATAAGCTGAAAGTAAGCTGAAATCTTCGGGCCCAAGGTGCAAGGATTGCTCAAAGTACGGGCCCGAGCTTGTCCATCATCTTCGGGTTGGACTTCATGCCAAAGCTAACTTGTTAAAGCCGCAACAACCTCTTTTAGCTCAAGCTCGAGTTAGGGGGCCTTTAGGGAGCTCGAGAGGATCAAAAATTGAATTCGTGGGACCCCCGGGTGTTCTCACATCACTTCTTGAATTATTCTGGAATTTTTAGCTCATTAAAAAGCTGAAATCAAATGTCATTTTAGCCCCTAATTGTCTATTCGGCTAGCCTTAGTTTTTTCCTATAAATACTTTGTTATTTTCTGTTTGTAATGACTTTTGCTTCTTAAATGAATTTTATATTATTTGTGAGGTTTTCATCTCTCAAACTTCATCCGAGACTCAGCTTGACTTATCTGCTAGTCAATGGCGTCAACCTGTTTCTTCTTTCAAACTTATCACTCTCGTAGTGTAGCGTTCACCTATCCTTATACCTTTGGTTCTTACCTTGCTAGGTAACAGGTCAAGGTTCCCTATCTTCCTTCACCGAACCACCTTAAGTCATATAAGCCCGGGTCAGCACTCTTCTTAGTGTTGGTTCGTTCTTGACACTTAAGTTCATTTTTCCATCCCACCCAAGTTATCACTTAACCATTTCCATTCTTTGTTAGCCGAACCTATAACAACAATTACTTAACCATTTTTGAGCCTATTCTTAATACCTATTCACATGCTTAGCCAAATATGCACATCTCTTGCAATTGTAACGATTCTTCCTCGTTTGATAATCGGGCATCTAAAACGACTCAACTCAACAAACCTAGGCGAGATCTTATCAATATGTTTTATACTTGTTTTAACCAAAAATAAAAAATATATATAAATTTCAGTTAATTTGGTTAACCAACCGGATTAACCAAAAAGTTTGGTTCAGTTAACGGTTAAGGGTTTAAAAGGGTCGGCTAATGGTAGTTCGGGTTGTTTAACCGGTCAGTTAATCGATTGAACACCCTAGTATGAGAGGACTTGGCTTTTGGGATATTAGGTTGTTTAATATTTCCCTTATTTGTTGACAGTTATGGAAACTTTTGCACCATAAGGATACACTTTGTTTTAAAGTCCTTTCAGCAAAATACTTTTGTTAAGGTGATATCCACTTGAGTCGTAATGTTGAAATGTTTATAAATCCTCTTTCATTTGGAAGGGTTTTATGAAAGCTTTGAATATGCTTAATCCGAGATTTTACTAGAGGATAAGGAATGGTAGTAAGGCTCATATTTGGATGGATAGATAGGGGGACAAGTTCATAAATGGCCTGGATATAGGTCATTGTGATTTTATTCCCCATGATTCTAGAATGCCTCATTTTCAACTAGAAAGACGAAGATGAAATGAAACTTTAATTTAGTCTTGTTGTAATGATGAATTGGCATCCCAGATTATCCATCTACCTATTGGGGAGGCATATGAAGATGACCAATTGGTTTGCGAGCATGCCCCCAACAGTATTTATACCATGCAATTAGGGTATAATTGGTTACTTCTATAGACTTTGGGTATGGAACCTTAGTGAGTCTTTTGGGAAGAAACTTTTTGGGTGGAGACTTGGTCATAGTATCCTCCTCACAGCTGACCGATGTGCACTGTTCTCCTAAGGGGTGGGTTTGAGTAGTTCTAGATATGGGGCCCTTAAAGAGGATGTTATACACACTTTTAGGGATTGCCCAATTTCGAGGGAAGCTTTAGTTTTGTGTAATATTCATAATGATTTTCTTTGTATGACTTATTGTAGCGCAATCGATTAGCTCGAGATAGTTATGCAGAAGATGGACAAAGAAGCTTTCACTAGTTTTCTTGTGCTCTTTTGGCAAATATGGGAAATAAGGAACTTGTTTATGATTCAGGGGTGAAATTCATCTTCACAAGATATGGTTTTTAGTTCTCCCTCTATCCATTATGATTTCTGAGTGCATAACCTCTTTTATATGTCATTGTTACCTCAGCATCCGACTGTGGCCCAGTGGACTCCGACTTATGAAGATACAATCAAAATAAATGTTGACGCGGCATAGAATACAGAGATTAGATCTGTTGCTTATGGCGTCATTGTTCGTGACCCTAAGGGAATGGTACTAGCCATTTTTTCTTGTTCGATTGTCGAGGCTTTTGACACTCCTTCAATTAAGGCTCTCATTTTGGAATGGGTTGTTCAAAAGGCCCTTAAGAAGGGTTTTGCCAGAGTCATCTTAGAGTTTGATTGTGCTTTTATTGTTAATAAATTTAACAGTCGAACTCTTGATTTATCTCTTTATGATCATATTGTTTGAGAGGTCTTACGTATTTGCGAATCTTTTAATGTTGTTAGTTTATCTTTTATCCATAGGTCAGTCAATTATGTCGCACATTGATTGGCACATTGGATGATTATAGGAATGTTGCTTTGGAGTTCAAACTGGACAATCTAGACTTCATCCACCAGTTAATGTTGGATGATACTCTTTAATTTTATATATTTAGGCCTTTTTTGACCTTTTGCTTTCAAAAAAAAAATGAATGAAAACTAAAAATGAAGGCTATTATAAACACCTTAAATTGTTTTCTTCAAAGCCAGCCTCAAAGTATGTTTTATAAAACTGGTTGTAGTGAATGATGGTACTGTTATCACTAAAATTTTCAACTTTCTTATCTAGCAGGAGACGGTACCCATCTTTAAAATCTCTACCATTCACAAACATAAGGAAGTAGTGGTTAAAGCCCCTTGTCGACTCTCCAATAATTAGGATTCAAATCATATTGATGTAATTACCTTACCACTTCGCAACTTGATTTTTTACCCAAAAAAATCTCCACCACTCAATTTGATGAATTACTTTATTGGTACAATAATAATTGCAGTCAGCACTGAGCAGGACCTTGACCCAAAAATGGTACACTTATTTTATAATCTCTTTAGAAATTGTAAGATTATTAGTACATTCGTAGAATTTCACTTTGACCCCTCTAAACATTTATAATTTACTTTTGACCCTTTAAAAACATTTCTTACTTCGCCCTTAATGGCAATTAAGAATTATTTGGCAGCTCGTACATACAAATTTTTTACTTCATCAAATTTACCTTGAATTTACTTAGAATTTCACCTTTTTTAACACCTAAAACCCTTGAGCTAATTAAGCCTATCTTTAATTATGATTATTGTGATTAATTATTTATTAATAAAAAATAAAATACTTAAATATCCTTCACTTTATTTTGTATTATAGTAATTTTAATAGTTTTAAGTAAATTCATTAATTGAATTTATATTGAATTAATTCATGACACCAATTTAATCAATATCCTCTTAAAGACCAAGAATATGCTTCAATGTTAGCGGGGTTGTGTCGCTATGTTTAGAGTTTATTCCTGCAAAAGAAGAAGATGCTCTCCAAGCTCAGTAACTTATGTTTTTTTTTTTTTATCCTGCAACTTTGCAAGGCCCTTTCTTCATGCATGATTTAACCAACTCCTACTAAAATCTATTTCATTAATTTGCCTGTCCAATAAAAAGGGTATCAATTCATATAGTTTAAGCCTTGCAAGTATGAATTAACACCGAGCTTGAAATTTTAAAATATTAGATTGATTGTCTAGATTCAGAAATAAGATAAATGGTATATGTGATTGTATCCACCAAGTTTATTCATGCACCTTTACATAAATCTAGATAGCTTTAATTCTACTACATTTCCCATTACAAAATACATAGGGATCAACGATTATATAATAATTATCCTAAAAAAAGATTCTCAAATATAAACCCATTTCTTATTTGATATTCTCAAGGACACATGTTCTTTATTTGCCAACTTCCTAGCTAATGTGAGAGTTGAAGATTATGCATGGTTTAGTTTAGTGAGAGAATTATGGCATAGGAAATGGTGGTCAATAGTTTGTTTAGATCCTATAGAAACCTAATATCACCGCTATATGAGGGTTTTATTAAGGATCAATCCTAGATTTAATTGGTAACATTAGGCTGCTTGAAATAGAGCCATGGCTAGCGGCCTAAGTTTGAATCATTCGGTCAATATTTAGGAACTAAAAATGTTCCTGTTGGATTACTTTATACCAAACTAGAGGGATTGGACTTCTATCGAAAAGCTTTGAACACCCCTCCTAAGTTCACATACAAGCTTCTTAATATTTGATTAATTAATCTAATGTAAGTCAAAACCTTTGAAACCTTTCCCAATGACTTGTGCTATTCAGGAGACTGTATTAGGTGAAACCAGACGATTTTGTTTGCAAGTTGGTTGGTCGAAAATTGGTTTCATCAATTGGATTTACCTCTATAATTATAGATGGTTCAATTTGAAATTTTAGTGTCCACCTCTACTCGAGCTTTTTTTAATTATTTTTATAACTTTACGAAAATCTAGTTTAAGTAATTGATCATGAGAATACTTTAGTTCGATTTTTATCATAGTTTAAAAAATAAAATTTAATCAAGCTAAAGGTTACCGTCTCGATTACATCCAACAACTTTGAATATAATTGAAGCTTATGGAAAGAAATTGGAATGAATGTTTCTCGGTCTCGTAACATTTGCAGGTGACAAAGATGATAAATGGAAGTGTACAAAGACAAGGCAGATTCTTAGACAAGAAGTTTGCTTGATATGGATATAGGTATAATAAAAGAACCTGAACCAGCGGTGTAGCATTTCTAAGTAATGAAATCTGTTAAAAAGTATTGTCTGCACAAGGTAAGGTTTCCTATATACCATTAGCCCTAAATAAATCCTTTTGTAAACATTGTTCCTTTTGTTTCGATTTTTTTCACTAATTTTCTCTAAGTCAGTTTGGCTGTACTGTTGCTTCCGGAACCCCTCGAAGCAGTCCAATGACTTCAACAATGTCATCAACATAATATTTTGCCATACTTGGTTTTTGCCCAACAGTGCAAGCAAATATCTCTGCGATGGCCGGTAAGGTAGGGTTGGCAGATGAGCGAGCAATGCTCTCAAACATATCTTCATCTGAACGATCATCTCCTATGCAAAGCAGAAAATCTGGTGATTTGCCCTTACTTCTCATGCTTGATATCAGATTTTCCGCAACAATGCCTTTGCTCAGTCCCTGCACTTCCACACAAAACAAACCCTTGTATGTAATTCACTGAAGTAATACAATTTAGAATATGCTCTCTAACTACTGGTATAAGCTTCTGAAAACACTTTGTACCTGTGGCTTAACCTCAACTATGTGTTGCCCCCTTTTAACAACAACGGGCTCATTGGCTAGAACATTCTCCAAGTGATCATGAAGCTCCTTAGCTTGGAATAAACCGAAATCTGGGTCGGCATCTTGATGGTGCCAAACGACTGCACTTTCTTTGTTCTCTATGCATGACCCATCAGTTGCCTCCATGTAAAGTTGCATTATAGGTTCAACAACCTCTTTCCAACTCAAGTCCAACGAGCGGTAGGTTTCCCATGCGGAATCCCTAGTCCATCTACCCATGGAAGAAAAGATATTATCAATCAAGAAACAGATATTGCAACATATCTTGGATCATATGAGCACAAATTTAAAACGTTACCTTGTAAAGTATCCATGCTCGGCTGCAATACCCAATTTCTCACATGAAGAAAACCACTTGCTCAGGGTATCCCGGTCCCTGCCGCTCACAATGAAAACAATGTTTTGGGGGTCATCGCATAAACGATTCAAAACCGAAATAACCTCATGACTAGGCCCCTTGTTCACTGAAGTTGGAGGCATCATAGTGCCATCGTAGTCCAAAAGGATCAATCGGCTACTGGTTATCTTGTAGGCAGAGTTGAGAGTATCCCCTAGGAGCTTCCTGAAGTTAGGCTCTAAAGCAACAAGCCTAAACGCTAAACCAAGTCCAACTCTCCAATACCTCTTGTGATAATGATCCCTACAAGCTCTCACCAGGTCCTGATCAAAACTCCGAGCCCAATAAGCAACATCATGAGAGCTAATATACTTGTAATGTTTCTCATGGCGCAAATGTTTCTCCGTCTCCGACAAATCAATGGCTCTATACATTGCATTAGCCATTTCATCAATATTCCATGGATTGACTCGGATTGCCCCACTTAGAGAGGGTGAGCAGCCAATGAATTCAGAGACAATGATAACACTATTCTTGGGAGGCGAGTTTTCATCGACCCCCAATGCCTTATCTAAAGCAGGGCAGCCCTGTCTACAAACAGTATACTTGTATGGCACCAAATTCATCCCATCTCTTACAGGAGTCACCACACAAAACTCGGCAACTGCATAATACGCAAGCTTCTCTTGCGTAGTGACAGGTCCCTTGAGGAAAACTATTGGCTGGTATCCAGGTTCCCCATATTTGTTATTGACCTCCTTGGCAATGCTATTGGCCTCATCCAGAAGTTGTTGCACATCCCGGCCTAAACTCCTCGCCGGGTTTGTAATCTGTACTAACACCACTTTGCCCCTCAATTCCTGATTCGTTTCCAAAAGCTCCCCCATGGCTGAAAATTTCTGAGGAATTCCCTTAAACAAGTCCAAATCATCGACGCCAACCATCATAATTTTCCCCTCATAGTTGTGCTTCAGCTCCTTAGCCATCCTAAGGGTGCTTTCCTCGGACATCATAGATTCAAGTTGCCCCATATGAATCCCAGCAGGCAAAATCTTAATAGTCACAGTCCTCCCATAATATTCTAATGCAATGTGACCCCTGTTGGACTCAGAATGCAAGCCCAAAATCCTTCGACAAGAAGACAAGAAATGCCTAGCGTAATCGAATGTATGGAAGCCAATCAAATCGCAATTTAGCAAAGCTCTAAGAATTTCATCTCTAACAGGTAAAGTTTTATACATATCAGATGAAGGAAATGGACTGTGTAGAAAAAAGCCAAGCTTTACCCTATTAGACCGTCTCCTCAAGAAGGTAGGTAAAGCCATAAGATGATAATCATGCACCCAAACATGATCTTCATCTTCATCATCTCTATCCGTTACTTCCAGAACTTTATCAGCAAATATTCTATTAGCAGACACGTAAGCCATCCACTGTGAACGATCGAAACGTCCCCCATCGTTCCCCGTCATGGGCATCATGTAATGAAACAAAGGCCATAGATAGTGTTTACAAAAGCCATGATAAAACTCGTTCCGCATATCCACGGGCAGAAATATGGTTTCGCAACTGAACTTGTCGTGCAGAACTTGAGCCACCTCCTCTTGATCCGCTGTGTCTACATCAGCTTTCAGCGTCCCAACGTATCGCACTTCCGTATCAAGAGGGAAAGCGTCTCTCAGCAGAGCAAGGAGATCATTCTCGTCAAATTCAAAGCACCATTCATTGGAGACCGAGTCCCTCCACGCACGTAAAGGCAACTGGTTGGAAACGATAATAACCCTTTTCCGTGGCATAGCTTGCTGATCTTCTCCGAAATCAGATATGACTCCTGATACCTTCATGACTCGAGGGATCCGATTCATGACACGAAAATCATCGGTAGACAATAAATTTAATTGGTCTAAGCAACAACTAGAAACCATGTTTCAAGCGAAGAAACCCAACTCCGTATGTGAAATTCTATACAAACATAGACAACAGAAGAAGAAGAAGAAGAAGAAGAAAAGGAATCAAAGAACCAATACAGGGGTATTCAAAAAATCAATAAAGAAGGGAGTTTAATTCTTTAGTATTGTTTTCTTTCTATACGTTCTTTGAGAAGGGGAGGATGCAGCTCTAGGGTTCTGTTAAAAGGCATTTACAGAAGAGCATTATTACAAAGAAATATGAATCTTGGCAGTGATTTAAATCAAAGATATGGATACACATTCCATAAAGGAACCCAAGAAACGGAGGAAAAGAGAGAGAGAAAGCGCTCTTAAGCAAGGAAAGAAGCAGGCTGAGGATAAGAACGAAAAGAGTGACAGAAAGAGAGAAAATATTATATATGTGCGTGAGTACGTCAAGGCATGGTTCCAACGGTCCTGATTCAATGCGTCTACACCACTATCTTCTGAACTTGGGTGCATCAGGTTCTCTTCTCACTGTAACCGACTCTTTCTGTCCGATCCCCTGTTCGCCCGCGGTTACTTTTATTTTACTACTTCATAATTTTGTTCTTTGCCTTTAAAAATTTTTAAAGTTACAAAAAAATAAAAGCAATAATAAATTAGAGATTGGGGTAAGTAAGACTAAGATTTAAGTATTTTTAATGTGATTTTGGATTAGTGCTTATCGAATCACTAATGGTGCGATTAAATATTTAATCATTGACATTAAATGTTAGCTAGCATTTCTTTTATTATGCTAAGGGTTGTATTAATTAAGCTATTCAAATAGGTTATTTATAAAAAAAAATGATAAAAGCAGTGATATAGAAATCAAAATACTTAATATATTTTTATTTTATTTTAATACATTAAGTAAAATACTCTTTTGCAGTAATTTTAAGCGTGCTAACAAAATTTGTATACATTGATAAAATCACAAAAAAGAAAGGTTACTTATGATTTGAGAATTAAAACAGCATTAGTATTATATGCATCATTTATTAAGATGTATTGTGGATTAGGTTAACACCTTCATTCTGCCATTAATCAAGGTGCTGATTTTTTGGAGCAAAAGAGACAATTATGTATTATTTTTTTTATATTTTACACTCTTAAATAGCGATAGCCAAATAGAAAGGAAGATTTTTTTTTTTTAATTTCGAAAAGTGGCACGTCAAAAAAAAAACAGAAAGAAACGTGTCCGAAATTGCTACACAGATTTACTCGGTCATGAATTTTCACATCGCTGGCACGTGTAAAGATTTCAACTCTAGACGCCTATCCATCAGACTCTCTCTCTGTGTCAAAGGACTTCTCTTTTTCTTTTGGATTTTTTCAAATATTTTATTTTAGTATTTATATATGGAGTAAACATATATTCTATTTTTATTTTATTTTTATTTTTATTTTTATTTTTATTTTTATTTTTATTTTCATTAATCCGTGACGAGGTTCAGGGAAAAACACTTGAACAAAGTTTTTTTTTTTTATTAATTAAATTTCACGTGCAATAAATTAAAGGGCGGTAGAGATTGCCATGTGGAATTATTTTAGTGGAAATGTGGCGTGTTTGGGTTGTTAAACGAAGCCAAAGTCACGGACGTGTCTTCGACGGATGACGTGGCAGATTCGCTTATCTTCCGAGTTAATGTTGTCAACCACTTATGAGCTGCCACGTCACTCACCAACTTTGGACATTTCTTTCCTTCAAAAATTGTCGTAAGGTTTCATAGCGATAATGGATGGGATGGGCTTAGGTTATGTTATGCCTTTCCAACAAAATCCATAATTTATTGTTTTTAATGTGCATATTCATAATTTTGTCGCATAATCATATTTAGCATTTTAATTAAAATGATTTTAGCATTACATTTAATTTTTTATTTTTTTAAAAATTTTTTAATTTATATTGTTTGTCAAATCATTTTAAAAGTTAAAATATTTTAATTTTGCTCTCATGGCATACATGTGAAAACGTCATCATTAATTAATTTTTTAACTTTAAAATTTTCAAAAAAATTATAAATTATACTAAAAATTATAAAAATATTTTTAATTTTTTAAAAAATTAATTAATGGCTAACTTAGTATACACGTAGATTATGCATCAACCAAGTTAACGGACGTTAATTTTTCTATCCATTTTGAAATAATTTGACAAACAACGCAAGTTTAACTATTAAAAAATGAAAAATTAAATAAAGAGCTAAAATAATTTTTTTACAAAAATAAATTATTATGCCATAATTTAATTGTGTTTCTCAGGTTTATTTTAATTATTTTTATTAGTTTTATTATGTAAATGATTTTTTTATTTCAATTATAGTATATAAATTGCATTTTTCTGAAACCACAATTATAACTTCTTTCAAAAGAAAATTTTATAATTTTATCAAGGCCTAAACATCATTTTCCCTTTAAAGTATATCATTTTTTTCATTTTGATATTTATTTTGCTTATATTGATATCTAAAATTATATTTTGTTAACCAGTTTAGTTCACTATTGTTAAAATTTTGATTAAAATGTCCCGATTAGAAAATGTCACGTGGTATGATATCTATATGTATTAAAAATAAAAATAAATTTATAAACTCTAAAAATAATTATAATTTAAATATAATTTATAAAATTAAAAATATAATTAGCATTTTTAGAAAGTTCCATTTTATTTTGACTGAACTACTAGTATTCTTCAAGTTTTATATTAGAAACTTAAAAAAAAAAAAGTTATATATTTTTTATTTTGTGAGAAAAATAAAAAAATTCTAATATCTAATTTTTATATTCTTCTTATTTTTCATAATTTAACTATTTTTTTCAATTTCTAAATTTTTTATTATACTTTTTTGGTTTCTTTGAAATAGATTTTTTAAAATTATTGCAATAAAAATTCAAAATTGAAATAATAGTTCGATTATGAAAATTAAAAAAGAATATAAAATTTAAAATATTAGAAAAAATTAAATTTAAAATTTAAAAAAAATCATAGTAAAAAATACAATTTTAAAATTTTAAAAATAATATTCTAATATAAAACTTGAAAATACTACTAAATGAACTGTGGACAATGATCAGTCAATACTTTATCAACATTTATCAATATTGGTTAATGTTCTGTCAACACTAGGTCAAAGCCAAACAATAACTTTTTAAAATTTCTAATTATATTTTTATTTTATAAATTATTTTTGAACTTTTTTATAATTTTTATTTATTCTCTTAGAATTTATAAATCTATTTTATTTTTAATACATGTAGATGTCACGTGACACTTTTTAATTGGATTGAAGTGTCACATGGCACATTCTAATTGTACCACATTTCAATAAGTTTGATAGTGTACTGGACCGATAAACATAATGTAACTTTAAGTACTAACTTAGACTCAAAATAAACTGAAGTACCAAAGTGAAAAAAAAAAACTGTATACTTTAGGGGGCAACTTTAGGTACTATCCCATTAATTTCTTTTTAAAACCATTGGCATTTTCATCTATACTGTTATTTAAATTTTGATTAAATTAGTGTTACAGGTTAACCGAATATTAACTCAATTGAAAAAAAGACTAATTTATCCATTTTATTAAATGATTACTATTATTATTTTTGTGACTTTTTTTTGCACCCAAATAAGCCATTAAATTAATAAAATTGGCCAAATAAGTCATTTAACTAATGTTGACCGTTAGTATTAAATGACAATGCTGATGTAGCAGTGCCATGTCAACAATAACTAAAATTTTTTAAAATAAAAATATTTTTAAATTATTTTAAAATAAGTGCACAAGGAATATGGACCAATGGTTATCTAAGTTCATTTGAATCTAGACTTTATTCAAATGCATTTTGAAATTATAAAAACATAAAAAATATATATAAAAATGAACATTTATAAAAATTATTAAAAATCATAAAATATTATACAATTTATAAATAATAATTTTTTATTTTTTATATTTCAAATCAAAAAATGAATACCAACAACTTATATTATATAATCAAGATTAACAATTTTTTTTTGGTTATATTAATGCCTCTCACTTTTCAATTTGCAAAAGTTATATTAATCAAATAATTTAATCAAAATGAGGAAAATATGTTTTTATAAAATTTTATGGTTTTTAATTAATTTCTTATAATTTTATAAAATTCAGTGATTTTTTATAATTTCTATATTTTTTTATATTTTTTGTATAATTCTAGAATTAATCTAATTATATAGGTGTTTAAATTCAAATGAACCTAGACAATTTTATCTAGATTCATTGTGTAATTATTTTAAAAATAATATAAAAATATTTCTTATTCTTTTGAATATTTTTATTTTTTTGCTAGCATTGCCACTTCAACAATTGGTGTTAATGTGCCACTGCCATAGATTGCTAACATAGTATCTGTTAACGTCCACGTTAGTATTGCTATTTAGTATTAACGATTAACATTAGTCAAAAGGTTTATTTGACCAATTTTATTAGTTTAGGAGATTAATTGGGCCAAAAAATTTAAAGGAGCTTAATTATTATTTTTTTTGAAAAAGGTTCGAGGGCCTATAATATCATTAAGCCAATTTATAAATAAGTTTTTTTTCTTTAAGGATTTATAAATAAGTTCTTTACCACTACATCAATAATTATTATGGAGTAAATTTAAAAAGCCAAATTTTTTAATAAATTGTTTTCCCACACTCACGTCATGTATATATATAATATCAATGATTATATTGGTATTATAAGTCAACTTGATATTTAATTTTTTATAATTAAATTTTTAATATTGAATTTTCTTTTCACCTATATGATAACTTTTTAACGTGATATAAGAAAATGACACTAAGTGCATTTATTATTCTTAATTTAATATATTTTCTTATTTAATTTTTTTATTCACAATTTAAATTATTTTTCCCTTTTTTTTTTGTTTTGTTCATATTACATATGTGTTATTATTAGTTTGAAATCGTACATTTTATTATTTGTTATATGTTATTTTCAAATAAATACCTATAATTTTAAATACATGATTTCCATATGCATATACGTGTGCTAAACTAAACTAAAACATATAATATCCCATTCAAAATTGTCCCAATAAAGGTTCATTCATACAGAAAAAAAAAACCATTTTTCTTTCAAAAAAAAATCGAAGAAACATTACATACCAGAGGTTATCTTACCCAAATAATCCAAAAAAATTAATTACGTAAATGACATTGATTCAAAAACAATCATCTAAACAACCTGAAATAAATAGTAAAATTGAGTTATGAGAACTAGATGGCCGGCACCACTATTTTTTCTATTAAAAAAATAATTTTTGGGGTTTTGGACACTAGATGGCTGGCACCCATGTTTTTTTTTCAAAAAAAATTTATGTTTTTTTTTCAAAAAAAAATTTAGTGTTGGCACACTGATGGCTGACACCCCTTTATTTGATTCAAAAAATTATTTTTTGGGATATCAAGTGCCGACCAACAAAGGCACAAACTCACCCAACAAAAGGGGATGAGAATATTCTCATCCCCTAAACCATAACCTATAAACCTTAAAACTCTAAACCATAAATCTTTTTGTTGCAATATCCTCATCCCCTTTTGTTGGGGGAGTCTCTTCCTTTGTTGGCCGGCACTTGATATCCTAAAAAAAAAATTTAATTAATCAGATAAAGAGATGTCGGCTATCAGTGTGCCAGTATCTAAATTTTTTTTTGAAAAAAATACATAGGTGCCGGCCATCTAGTGTCCAAAACATCAAAAATTATTTTTTTAACAGAAAAATAATGGTACTAGCCATCTACTCCCCATAACCTAATTTTACTATTCATTTCAAGTTATTTAGGTGATTATTTTTTAATTAAGGTCATTTATGTAATTAATTATTTTTTTGGGTTATTTGAGCAAAATAGCCCATACCTGAAGATGTAAAGGAATTATGGAGATCTTTATATTAAGAGATGAATTGTATTTTGTTCTTTTTACCAAAAAAAGAGTGAATCAGTTTTGTATATTATATTAAAAAGTAAATTAATTTTTTATTAATTTTATCTATTTTTACAATTAAAAACTAGTTTATGTACGTCATGAGCTGCACGTGCAATGTCACGTGTAATTGTCTTGTTCTTCTCTTAATAATATTACTTTTTAACATTAAAAACTAATAAAATTTTTAAAAAATTTTATTTTATTTTTTATTTAATATATAAAAACTAATTTATAAAAAAATCGTAGAAACGCTAATTCTAGCATATGTGGAAAATTCATGAAACCATATGTGTGAAATTTGGATATAGTTGAATTTAAATTTAAATTTAAATTGTTTAAATTAGGCAGTGAATGCGACAAGAACCAACAACATGTTTACAATCAAAGATGATGTGGCGTCATCCTAATGGACAACGTGTCAATCAGGTGATGGAACTGCCTAGCACCAGCGTAGGTTCCTCTTGGGATGCATTAATTGGATTTTGGATAAGTCTCAAGCTCTGAGACAGATAAATAAATGGAATAAATATCTATAATATTATTTAATTTTTAACCTAAGTGATGAATTAATCTGGTATTCATTTAGCTAGAAAGATTATGAAAATATTTTGTTATAATTAAATTAAGTTATATTATTTTAGGATATTTTAATTTTTATTTAAAAAATTAATAGAACAAAAAATATAATGAGATTTCAACCCACATTAATTGTATTTAGTAAAACCTTAAATTCAATATTCAACTATTGTTTTATTTTAGTATTTATATTTTAATTTTACCATATACATTTTTTTATATCTATCAATTATATATCTATACTTACTAGTATATATGTTGTTATTTGGATTTGTGTCACAGATCTACTAGGCACTAACTTAATTAAAAATTACAAAAATTATCTTTTTATATTTAAAATAAGTTATATTATTAAAAAATATATTAATATTTCAATTTTTTTACTCTTTTAATAATATATATTACCTCATTTTTATTATTTTCATTTTCATTTTTATTCATTTTCATTCTTTTATCTAGTTAATTTAATTCTTATGTTATTACCTTTTCCATCAAAAACCTTAATATTATTAATATAAGTAATTAATTCAAAATTAAATTTAAAGGAATATACTCTTTTAATTTATTTTTATCAAATTATAATAATTTTTATTTAAATGGATGCTGGAAAATCACCTATAAATATTAAATTCAAGTAAAGTTCACAAAAGTAATAGAAATAGTCCAATTAACCTGAAAAATTGAGATAAAATGATATTACATTTGTATATCCAAATTATATTCGTCCAAAAAAAGAAAAAGAAAAAGAAAATAAACAGAAACTCATGTTTGTAAGTGGAGCCCAAATTCTAAGCACGTGGGTTGAAAAAGCATGTGGATCCCACTTTATCTACAAGAGCAAGTACCTTGGATTTTCAGGCATAATAAATAAAACCATATTTTTAAATTTTTTTAAAAGAAAAATCTGAATGTGAACGCCTCGGGACGGGAGCCGCTTGTTTTAAATGTTTGATTTAAATGTTTGATAAGTTTGGTATATCGGCGGATTTGGTGGGACCATTCCACAGCATAATTTTAGATAGTCGGAACTTAAAAAAAAATAAAAAAAATTCTTGAATCGTGTAAATAAGTTTGGTGATTCAGCATCACTTTTCACATGATTGGATACATTTATTTATAGATGAAGCAAGAGTTTCCGGAAATACCTCAGTGGGTGATGTTGTTCGTCGAGATGAAAATTAAATTTTGAGATTCATATATTATTTAGATATATGTTCATTTTAGAAGTAAAACTTTGGAGTATCCTTAATAGCAGTATCATTTTGTTAAATAAATAGTATAAGAGAGTCAGGATACAGACGGATAATATATAAGTGGTCAGGGCCTTGAATATGGAAAAAAATGTGGACTCCGGTATTACCTTGCTTAGGAGAATTAAACGAGTTTTGTATTCTAAATATCAGTGGGAAATCAAGTATGTTCTTAAAGAGTGTAACTTAATTGCTGACCAATTGGCAAAGATCAATTTTTCTTGGCAGACCTCCCTCCAGATTTTGAAGTTCCTTCTGATGTGGTGGTTATGATTATCCAGCAAAATAAAACTTTTAACGCCTTTTAGAATCTCTTAACTTATATTTCTGTTTATGTTTTTTCACCAAAAAGAAAAAGGAAAACTAATTTTAGCGTATGCAATGGTCGGCAAATTTATTTGGGTAAATTATATTGGTAAACATTCACTTATTGATAAATTTGTTTTAGTCTCTTATTTAATATAAAGTTATAAAATAATCATCCAACTATTAATTTTTTTTTTTTTTTTGGTTATCAACCCTATAGTTAATAGAAAGATGATGTGGTAACTTTTAAAATTAGCGTAATAGATAATTTAATCATCAACATTTATTAATTTTGTCAATAGTCTTGATTCTAATAAAATTAATCTTCAACATTTACATATTGGAATAATAACAATTTAAACCTCAACAGTTATTCATTTTTTTCAATTTTGCCTTCATTCTAAATAAAAATTAACCTCAACATTTACACATTATGTAATTTGGTCTTCTTTGTAGTTTTGCTTCTTCTTTTTTGTGACCTTTTCACCTAAAAGCTAAAACACAAATTTATCAACTAAATTTGATTGAAAATATAACAAAAATCCAAGATAATAATTTCACATTTTCTCATTCTTTTAAAATTGGCCCTCAATATAACAAAGAAAAGCAAAAATACAAAAAAAAAAATTACACAATGTGTAAATGTTGAGGGTTAATTTTTTTAGAATAAGATTAAATTAACACAATATATAAACATTAAGAGTTAAAATTACTAGTATGCCAATTTTAAAAGCTTCCAATTTATCTTTCTATAATAATTTTATTTTTATATTATTTTAATAATGTTATTTTGTATTAAAGTTTGTTATGTTTTCTAATGCTTTTATATATATAAAAATTGAGTCTTAAAATTTATCATATATATTTTTATAGCACCTCTTGCTCGAGAAAATTCAAGCAATGGATATTACATTTAATATTAAACACTCTTTTATAATATCAAATACTTATAAATTAGACATTTATCAAAGTCACACTATTTTTTTAAGGACATAATTAAAATTGTAACATCTCATATTTGATCTGACCGTCAAGTCCGAACCATAAGATGTCACATTCATTACTAGAGTAATTATAGTCACAATTTCTATCGATTCAATACTCTATATATCCACTAGCATGCTCATTTCATCATCAATTTATATTATATAATATATTCCGGATCTATTTGAGCTTACGAAAGCTATTATAATAATCCAAGGAGAGAGAGCTATTATCATAATCTGTTCCGGGGTCTATTCATTACCATGCAATGACCGAAAGCTTCAAAATGAAAAACAATGACTTCCTTCTCTTAGGTTGAGCATACGGTGGGGAGAAAGGAGAGAAAATGACGATGACCCCTTTATTTATTATGTTTTATTATTCTTATTACTATTACATAACTAAAACTTTAAATATATTTATTATAAACAATCACCTACCGTCCCACTTAATCCAATATGGCTTAATTGCCAATGTGGGCCTTGAATAAATATTATCTAAGCCTTTTATCACTTAAAAACCTATAGCGATTAACTTTTTCAATTTTTATGATTTAATCATTAATTCGTCAAAAATACTTATCCAAAATTTAATCTACTTAAACAATAACTTCGTAAATATTTAATACAAATATTTACGACCTTGATTTATGAAAACGAGGTCCCGATACCTTAATTTTCAAAACCACTGACTTTAGAACCGATAAACTTTTACATTGTCTAACTTTCCAAATAACCAAAATTATTAGACGAAAATTTAGTATAATACTGTAATACCCTCGTAAATATTAATAAATAATATTTATTGAATCGATCATCAAAAAATAGAATTTTGAATGCACCGTTTTCGACACCATTGACTTTCAAGTTGTTACAATTCTCCCCCTTAAGAATTTTCGTCATTGAAATTTATATGAGAAAATCTTTAAGTACTGAGATTTTATTTTCGAATCAAATTAACTCATTTGCTATCCTTTCTCTAGATTAGTTTAGTTGTACCACATGGTCTTTCACATTCTATCAATATATATATAACGAAATTTGTATTCAAGTCATTAGTGTTGGAAAAAACGGGTTTGGAAAACACAGCAGAAAATAAATTTAGGGAAAAACCAAAGTTTTAATTTTTTTTTTTTCCAAAACAAGATCTAGGATAAGCGCTTCGACCGGGTAGTCTACTCTGTTATCCTTAAGCTCACGTTTGCCGAGTGTGGGCTTGCTTCGAATTAGAATTTTTTTCACAAAAATTACCAATTGGGTAATTTCAAAATTTCTCTAAACTTTTGGGTCAAGTTATAAAATAGAAAAATATCTCTAAAAATTTTTTGAAATAATCTCTTCAGAAAATTTTCTTTTTACAATTTTATCTTGAATTCAAGTGTGTTTAAAATAATGACTCAAGGCTCTCTTTATATAGGGAGATTTTAGAGAGTTCAACTATTATTAAACTTAATCACTTTAATATTAAATTAATATAATATTTATTAGGATAAATATTAGATTAAATTTATTATTAAATCTTATTAAAATAATAAAATGTAGATAAACATTAAATTAAATTGAATATTAAGATAATCACTTCTTCATACTATGGCTCCATGGCCTAGAACAAATATATTTCCCGATGTCAATTTCTTTGAATCTTTACAGGCTTGGAAGTCTGAGTCTGTGTATCCAATAGGAGTAAGGGTCTCCCAAAATACACAAGCATATAATCCCTGGTTCTTTTAAGATACCTTAATATATGCTTTACAGCTTGCCAATGCCTGAGACCTGGATTTGCTTGATATCGGCTAGCCATTCCTGTAACACCCCTAACCCGTATCTGTCGCCGGACTAGGGTTACGGAGCATTATCGAAATTTACGGTTCAAACAAACACATATTTAAAAACATTTCATAATAAATCAATAAACATATTAAAGCCAATTTAAAACATAAATATTGTCCTTTATACGAGACCTCAAGACCCTAATTACGCGTTAGAAACAAGTCGGGACTAAATCAGAAACTCAGAGAAATTTTCAGGAAATAAGGAAAATTTTCCAAACTGTACGAAATTAATTTAGGGAAAAATCAAAGTTTTAATTTTTTTTTTCCAAAACAAGATCTAGGATGAGCGCTTCGACCGAGTAGTCTTCTTCGCTATCCCCAAGCTCACGTCTGCTGGTGTGGGCTCACTTCGAATCAAAATAAAAATTCACAAAAATTACCAACCGGGTAATTTTGCAATTTCTCTAAACATTTGGGTCAAGTTGTAAATCAAAAAAATATCTCCAAAAATTTTCTAAAATAATCTCTTTAGAGAATTTTCTCTCTGCAACTTAACTTGCTTAAACATACAACATCGGGCCATGAAATTTCGTTTCAACTTAAAACTTTTCAGTCATATTCATAATGTCCCTATTATGGGCCTACGAGACCCTAAACGTACATACGAAATGATTTGGAGCTAAACCGGAAACTTTGCACACTTAGAAAATTTCTACTTAAAATAGGGCCACACACCCATGTGACATGGAACACGCCCGTGTGGGCAGGCCGTGTGTTCACACACGCCCATGTTCCTAATCCATGTAGAATTTATTTTTTAATTCAAACCTACAGGGGTTTTCACACAGCCGGACACACGCCCGTGTCCCTGGCCCATGTCCCTCACACGACCATGACACGTCCGTGTCCTTACCAGTGTGTGAAAACCTTGACATTTTGTTTATGACGTCATCATCTCAATGAGGTCACATGGCCAAGGCACACACCCGTGTCCTTAGGCCGTGTGTTGAATTAAATTCCTAATTTCAGGTGCAGATTTCACCCGGCTTGGGTACACACCCATGTCTATGGCCGTGCCTTCCACACGGCCGTGTCTCTACCCGTTGTTTACTACTGAGCATACTGACTTGTAAACCTAGCATGCAAGGGGACACACGACCAATCAGCATGCCCATGGGGCTGACCGTGTGTCACACATGGCCTAGGCACACGCCTATGTGTCTATCCGTATGGACGTATGGAAGCCTATTTACCAAGCCAATGCTTCCTATATAGCAACCATACTTATACCAATCAAATCAACATATATCATAACCATGAAGCACCTTTAGGGACTCAAAATCAAGACATTTATACAAGCACACATTTCATAATTTCATCATCATTTAATAAATCAACTTGTCAAGTATTGGCCCAATTCCAAAGACCACTTACAAAATGAATTTGATAACATAAATAGCCAACATTTTGGCTAACAAATATGACATAACAAAAATACCAAGTCCTATACATGCCATACTCAAAATGAATATAACTTTGTTATATCAATGAGTAGTCAATAGTGTGATTTTCGAACTCCAACATTCCACGAATTGTCGAGCTAACTTGGCAATGCTACAAGGAAAAGGGAAATGAGAGGGGTAAGCATAAAGCTTAGTAAGTTTGCATAAAATAAATAGCAACATAAAGCTCGTAATGTCATCCATCCGTTGCATAGAATAAAGACACAAGTCTTAAGCTCATTTCTATAACTTAATCATACTTACTCTTACCAATTACACATCATGCCACCCATTGTAAACCATTCTCGTGAATTGCTCACATATACCTGTATCACTTCATCACATAGTCTTAGCATTAATCTCATCTCTATCATTAGCTTAACTATTTACCCCATTGAATTACTTGGGATATTCAAGGATACATGATCATCCTCATTCTTATAATTATGATGCCAATGCCACATCCCAGATGTGGTCTTACGTGGGTTCACTTCTAGATGCCGATGCCATATCCCCGATATGGTCTTATACGGGATCTCATATCGATTTTCGATGCCATATCCTAGATATGGTCTTATAAGATTCTCATGTTAGATGCTGATACCATATCCCAGATATGGTCTTATACGGGATCTCAATTCGGTGCCGAGGCCATGTCCCAGACATGGTCTTATACGGGACCTTACCCATCTCGAGTCTTGATGATATTGTTCTCTTATTTATTTAAGTCCAACTAAGATTTCAACATCACAATTCTCATCATTTTATCATGCAACACCATTACTCAAATTCATAGAAATATCACATATCTTCACAAATATCAAACATTGAGCTTATTACACGCAAACTTACCTCTATTTCAAAATAGGCTAGGTTGTCGATCTAGTCCGATACTTTGCCCTTTCCTCGATCGAGGTTAATTCTTCACTCTTCTTGATCTATCATAACAATTTAGCTCATTTAATCACCACATTAATAAATACATTTCAATAAACATAATTTTGGAAAAATTACCATTTTGCCCTTAAGCTTTCACAAAATGACCATTTTACCCCTAGGCTCATAATTCGATTCTAATCGAATTTCCTCCTTTTACAAGCCTAGATGAACATTTATTACTCTTATGACAACCATCAATATTCATTATTTCACACATTTACCCCTTATTATACACAACCTTTACAAAAGGGTCCTATTAGGTGTTTTCATGGAAACATCCTTCACAAAAGTTGTTTATCTAACAACTAAGACTCATTTCCCTCTATAAAAACTCAGAAAGCAACATAAAATCTCTTATGGTAACACCTTAAACTTTCAACCATTTTGCAAAATAGTCCCCTCTTTAGCTAGCTTAAGCTTTAGGGGTTTCAAAAGTACAAATATTATCAAGAAATGATCACTAAAACACTTACTTGTAAGGAGAAAAGCTTGCTAAAATTTTTGAGCTATCAAACCCTTATTTTGCTGCTAATTTTAGGTGAAAGAAGATGAGTGAATAGAAGGATATCATCTTTTCTTTATTTTATTCTATTTCATCAATTTAATCCACCTCCTACACCAACTTTGACTAATTTTGACTTCTTTGTCCCCCTATGGCCGGCCATGACCTTTAGAAAGGTCTAATTGCACATTAAAGGCCTCCAATTAATATTCTATGACTATTATAAACCTTTAGCTTATAAAATAGAACTTTCACACTTTATGCGATTTAGTCCTTTTTCGCAATTGAGCATGCAATCGCTAAAATTAAAGCACCAAAATTTTCATGCACTCTTGTAATCATGCTATAACTCATAAAATAACATAAAAAAATAACTTCTTCATCTTCAGATTAGTGGTTCCGAAACCACTGTTCGGACTAGCCCTTAAATCGGGCTGTTACATAAAGGATAGGGAACTAGAATCAAATCCGGTGTTTCTCCTAAGTCTGACTAGTTTGCTCTGCTCCTCCTTCTCCGCTCGTTCTGTTGAACCGAGGCTTCTAAAAGCACTTGAATGCTTCTACCCAAGGTGGTTGAAGGGCTCATTTCCAAGAGGAAAATCAACAATGGAAATAGAAGGAAAAATGGGAAACAAAGGGAGGTTTGGAAGAAAGAAAGTGAGTGAAAAGGAGAAAGATGTGTAGAATGAAAGGTGTGTTAAATGGATAGGTGAATAGGCTATTTATAGGTGGGATTGGCTGCTAAAAATAGTAAAAAATTAGCAGCCATATACCCCCTTGGCCGACCACACATGTAGCAAAGTTTGAATGTTTCAAACTTTGCTAAATTTAGCTTGGGGCGAATCTTTAAAAGCACAAAAAGTGGAAGGGTTTGAATGCGATTTCAAAGAGACTTCAAAGGCTGATTTGCAAGTCAATAAATCAGCTATTTTGAGTTTATTGGGTTAGCATGTTGGACGATTTTGGGCAACTCGATTGCTCGGTTGGATCAGTCTATCGTATTAGCACAATTGGGCCTCCTTTCCATAATATAATTAATAATAATGATTTAACCCAAAATAAATTGGACAATGATTAAAATTAATTATATTATGTATTAATGTTCATAATTGGACTGTCTTAGGCTAAAATATTAATTCGCCTCGATGCTTCAAAAATCGCTTTTCGATTTTGGGCCTCTAGTAGTGTCTGCCGAACCAATTTTCACCATTTGTGCAAATCTGTCTAAAATAAATAAAAATTTATGAAAATTTATTATAAAATAAATTAAAATTCAATATGTTAATAATTTGAGTACAATTTAATTATTTTATAATTATATTGTATTTTTTGACAAGAATTACTACGAAACTGCATGAATTTGAGTTAAAAAAGGCATGAAAAAGTTTATATATGTTTGTGTTTCCACACCCCCAAACTTAATTCATTGCTCGTCCTGAGTAATGTACAAATTGAAAAGAATTTTTTAGAAACACCTTTGAACAATTCCTTCAGAAAATATTCTTCCCAAAATTATGAATTTAGTATACTTATGCTTAAGAACAAAAATTTTGAGATTTATACTAGTTAAGTATACATATCGTTCAAATTAATCTCAATTATTATTATAGAAAAAATGGACTAAATGGTTTCTTAATAAAGACATGTTAAATTCCTACTAATTTGATTTTATTCTCTTATTTAAGATTAAGCTGCAATCATTAAGATTAATTTATGCATTCATATGTTGAACATAACAATTTCTCTCCACTAATGT
Organism: Gossypium bickii; assembly: GCA_025503065.1. NCBI lineage: Eukaryota > Viridiplantae > Streptophyta > Magnoliopsida > Malvales > Malvaceae > Gossypium > Gossypium bickii. Next base: position 32,759,609 of record CP106712.1, read on the forward strand.
AGTTAGTACAAAAACTTGAATCGATAGGTCTTTTGAATAGGTTGTAATGCGGCTAGGCTAGGGGTGGGTAAAAGATAGATAATTTTAGGCTAAAAGCCCTAGACTTAACTTGCATCGGACATTCGGAATAATTACCTTCAATACACCAACTCATTTTGCTTTTACATGCTCTTTTGTCCATCTATTTCTTTCGAGTACATATGCTCTCTCTCTCTCTCTCTCTCTCTCTCACTCTCACTCACACTCTCTCTCTCTTTGTTTACGAGCATTTTGATGTATGTACTACAATTTTTTGAGCATTTGTTACTTCTTTTCAACTCCTCCAAACTTATTTTCAAAGAATATTCTGAATAGACTAAGTCTAGTGTTTGGCACAATTTAAAGATAATTATGAGAGAAGTGATTGCTAAATATTGCAAAGGTTTAAATAAAATTAGGCCATATAGCTCAAAGTTGGGTTTCAAAGGATAAGAATTCATCAAGGTTGGCTTGAAAGGCTCAAACAGTCCAAACAAAAGTTTGCCTAAATCATTTTCAACATTCCATACTTCCTAGGATTTCGCCTCAAGAAATTACTAAGTCAATTCTAGATACTTAAACTTTCATGCATGCCTGGCTTTCCTAAGGAACTAAAAAAGTTTTATGGTATGATTTACATACTTTATTAAGAGTACATTTGTAACACCCCTTACCCGTGTCCGATGCCAGGACAGGATACGAGGCATTACCGGACTTAAACATAAACATTTATACAAAACCAGGCTATAAAATTTCATTCAATTTAAAATTCACTCATTCACATGCAAATCGTCCCTTATATGGGCCCACGAGGCCCAAAATAATAGTTGGGAACTATTCGGGACTAAACTGAGAACTTAGGAAACTTTAAGAAGACTTAGAAAATATTTAATCAAAACAGGGGTCACACGCCCGTATGGCTTGGGACACGCCCGTGTGGTCGCACATGCCTATTGTCCTTAGCCCGTGTAACTTTTTGTTTATGATGTCATCAACAAAATAGGGTCACACGGCCAAGTCGTACGCCCGTGTGCTTAGGCCGTGTGGCGAATTAAATTCTAAAAAATAGATGCAAACTTCACACGCCCTGGGCACACGCCCATGTCCCGGGGTTGTGTCCTCCACACGGCTGAGACACACGGCCATGTCTCTACCTGTGTGGCCAAGAAAATGCCTATTTACCAAACCATTTGGCACCCTCATTTGCACATACTTAAACACAACTTTAATGGAATCTTTCATGGCATAACTGAGCACTTAAAATCATGAAATAAGTCATGATCCTAACGAATTCATATAACCTTATTCATGCATAAGACACCATACTTTGCCTGGCTTAAACTTATCAAACTTTCATGCCATGATTATCATCATCACACCCTCAATCCATCCGTACCAACACTCATAACCACAACACATGAAACCTTTAGTATAAGCACACACATATAGATAGGGATTACAACTCATTAACCACTATGAGCCACATCTCATGGCCATATACACAATAAATCATATAATCATTATGAACTAACACATTTGGCCAAATCAAATGACACATACACAATTGACTAAGTCCCTATACATTGCATTAACTTAAAGGGTTTTGCATTCACTTATACGCCACATGATAGCTTGATAGTGTGATAGCATCTCCGGCGATCTCCAACTCAAGCTAGCATAAAACCCTATAAGATATGAGAAAGGAAGGGGAGTAAGCTACAAAGCTTAGTAAGTACGTATGTAAATAATAAACAATTGATTACCATGCTTTTAACAATCCTTATTATAAGCTCTCAAGATAATGCCATTACTATTGCATAAAATTTCACAATTTATTTATGTTCATCTTGAGCTGTCTACTCGAGTTACAGTCACTAAATTATTTTTATCTGGAGCTACAGAACTCCAAATTAAGATCCGATAATTTTCTTTGAAACTAGGCTCACATATCTTCTTACTATAAAATTTCCAAAATTTTTGGTTCAGCTAATCAGTACAGTTTATTCTTTAAAGTCTCCCCTGTTTAACTGTCTGACAGTTCTAACCCCTCTTCACTAAAAATTTATTTTCTCGTGGTACAGAACTCGAATAACATTCCCGTTTATTTATCTTGAAAATAGACTCATTAAGAGATTCAAGTATATAAATTTTATCCCTTCATTATTTTTTTAGAATTTTTTAATGAATTTCTTAAGTCAGAATAGGGGATTCCGAAATCATTCTAACTCGGCCTCACAAAAATTCAAATATCTCAAAATATGAGATTCTTTTGCTTGCGCCGTTTCTTTTACATGAAAATAGGCTCAATCATCTTTAATCTAATATCTTACTCAACCTCTAAATCAATTTTCACCATTTTCGTTGATTTTTCAAAGTGATACAGCTGTTGTTTTCCAAACTGTTTTATTGCTAAATTTACTCTATCATGTTTTCTTTGTACTAATTCTCATTTACACACATATAAAACCAAAATATACCTATGTTTAGCCATTCCAATAACTAATCATTATCAAATATTTATAAGCCATTTATTGGCCAATTTAATCTATACATCAACAACAAAGACCTGAACATATCATTTCTTAAGTTAATTTGGCCTAAAAGCCTCACACATGATCATCATCAAATCTTATCATGTATCCATTCATCATGAATGTAGATCACTAATCACAATGTTATCAATATTTCACAAGTATAACTTATTCGTGTACATCTTCTCAAGAATTCATCATATACCGAATTCACTTCACGTGAGTTCTATGTACATACTTGTACCACTCGTAAACATAGTCACTTACTTTCTCGTTTTTAACGTGCCCGTTGAACCACTCGGAATGCTAAAAGATACTCGGGAATCTCATACATATAGTATCGTATCAACGCCATATCCTCAATATGGTTTTACATGAAACATCATATCAACGCCATGTCCCTGACATGGTCTTATACGAAATCACATACCGAACTCATTTCTCATGAATTTCGCATATGTACCTGTATCACTCCATCACATAACTTTAGCCCTTTTTCCATCTTTAACAAAAACTTTAATTTCTTACCCCGTTGAAACTCTTGGAATATCTAAGGATACTCGGAAATTTTCATGCATGTAGTAAGATGCCAATTCCATATCCCAGATATGGTTTTACATGGGATCACATGTCAATGCCATGTCTCAGACATGGTCTTACACGATTTCATACCGAAGCTAGGTCCCAGATGTGGTCTTACACGAAATCACTATTCGATGCCGATGCAATATCCCAGATATGGTCTTACAAGAGATCTCAATTTGGTGCCGAGGCCATATCCCAGATATGGTCTTATACGGGACCTCAGTAACCTTAGTGTCATGACATTTGTATTCTATCCATTCCTAAGGTTTAATCGGGGATTTTCATTCTTCAACATTTTGTCAAAATTGTCATTAATCAATTTCATAGAGACAATATAAAATTCATGTAATATCAAAATATTAAATTACATAACATAAGATTATATTATTTACACACGAACTTACCTTGATACCAAAATGGTAAAAAGTGACCTAATCGTCAATTTCTCTCTTTTTCCCCCGTTCTAGGTCCGAACCTCGTTTTCTTTGATCTATAACATCACATTTAGCTTACTTATTAGTCACATTGTTCATTGTGACCCAAAAATCATACTAGAGCAAAATTATGTTTTTGCCTCTAAACTTTGTCAGATTTACACTTTTGCCCCTACGCTCGTAAAATGATTTTATTCGATTTCCTTGTATTTTAGGCCTAGCTGAACCATTTTCATAACTATAGCAGTCCACAATTTGTATTCATTCCCACATTTTCATGCATTTTTCAACTTTTTACAAATTAGTCCTTTTTTGCGATTTCATCGAAAATCACTTAGTAAAAGTCGTTTACTACACACCGAGCATTCATATTCTAGCATTAGACATTAAATCACATGCATGTCATCCATGGGTAAATTTTTAAACACAAACCCTAACTCAAAATAATGGTAGAAATAGCTAAACCGAGTTACGGGGATCTCAAAAATGTAAAGAACATTAAAACCGGGGCTTGGATGCACTTACTATTGAGATTGGAAGCTTGAAAACCCTATCCATGGCTTGCCCCATGCTAAATTCGGCCAGGGAAGAAGATGGACAAAGATTTTTGGCTTTTATTTTGTCTTTTAGTCCATTCAATTACCAAATTACCAAAATGCCCCTAACTTAAAAATATCCTATTTCACTTATCTCATGTCCATTTTTGTCCAACTATTTAACCAATGGTCTAATTATCAATTAAGGACCTCCAATTTAAAATTTCATAGAAATTGGACACTTCAACATGAGGAATTCAACTTTTGCACTATTTACAATTTAGTCCTTTTGACTAAATTGAGTGCCCTAATGTCAAAATTTTCGAACGAAATTTTCACGGAATCTTTCCGTGAAATCGTAGACCATAAAAATATAATAAAAATAAGATTTTTTCTCGTCGAATTTGTGGCCCCAAAACCACTGTTCCGACTAGGCCCAAAATCGAGCTGTTACAACATTTATGTCATAATTCAGCTAACATAAAAATTATTGAGATAATAGAAATTTATTAATATTAAAGTTTAGCATACTTAACAAAATTTCAAATTTTTGAACAAAATTTAACCTAACCATAATTAAAAGGAAAATTTATTCTAAGAGGAAACAATTTTAATTTTTCGGCCCACTTACTTAAGATGAACAATGTCCTCATTGTTAGAAGTGAATAGATACTATACTATACACCAAGTGGGATTCTAGAAAAGAGAAGGTGAGTCAATTTGACCGCTTAAGTACCAAGCTCTCTCTAGATCTAATCCTAGACATGTACATATCTATTGCCACACTTCGTACTTTGCAACTCGTTCGTTTTTATTTATGATTTCCACCTCCTATTTTATTATGTGAGAAATAAAAAATCCTAATAGAACATAATCCTAAAACATTAAATAACCTAGGAAAGGAAATAAAATAAAGTAAAGATCCCCCATGTAACGGCCCGATTTAGGGGCTAGTCGGAACAGTGATCTCGAAACCACTAATTCAAGGTTAGAGAAAATTATTTTCATGTTATGTTATGTGTTATAACATGTTTATAATGATGCATGAAAATTTTGGTGCCTTAATTTTAGCGATTTCTAGCTAAATTGTGAAAAAGGACTAAATCGCATAAAGCGCAAAAGTTCTGTTTTAATTGCTAAAAGTGCCAAATGGCTATGGATTATAAATTGGAGGTCCCAAATGTGCAATTTGGCCTTATTAAGTGAGTTGGCCGGCCATAGGAATGCATAGGGGACAAGAGCATTTATTATGATAAAAAGTTGGTGATATTAGTTGGGAAAATGAATAAAATAAGATGATATGAGTAAAAGTCATCATCTTTTATTTTATCTTTCTTCTCCAACCGAAAATATTAGCCATGGGAGGAGTTTGAAAGCTTAAAATTTCAGCAAGCTTTACTCTATTCAAGTAAGTCAATTTGATGTTTATTTTTGATGATTTTTGTATATTTGGAGTCCTCAAAGCTTAAGCTAGCTAATGAGAGGATTAGTTTGCAATATGGTTAAAAGTATAGAGACTTGCCATGAGAAATTTTATGCTTGTTGCTGAATTTTTATGGAAAAAAATGAATGATAGAATGATGAGAAACAACTTTTGTGAAAGGTGTTGTCATGAAAACACTTAATTGAGACTAAAATGCAAAAGTTGTAATTTGTTGATTAAGGCATGAAATAGTTGGCATTGTGGATAGTTGTAAGAGGATTAAATGTTCAGCTAGGCTTGCTTAATAAGAAAATGTGATGAAAATTTATTTACGAGCCTAGGGGAAAAATCATAATTTTGCCAAAGCATAGGGTCAAAATAGTCATTTTTACCTAAAGTGTAGTTTATGGTGAATTATGATTTATGAGTGATTAAATCACTAAATTCCATTGTTCTAGATCAAAGAAAAAACATTTCAGACCTAAAACGGGCGAAAAGAGAAATGTGGGCAAAAAAGTTCTTTTCGGCCTTTTCATCACCGAGGTAAGTTCATTTGCAAATGTTGCAATTACGTATGAGTTAAATTAATATTCCGATGCTGTAAGGAATGTATAATTACTCTATGAATGCATGAATTATCTTTTAATGGGATGTAAATAGAATAATATGATGAGAATTATGACTCCGTATAAGACTATATTGGAATATGGCTTCGGTATAAGAACTCGTATAAGACCATGTCAGGGACACAGCATCGATATGTTATTATAAGTAAGACCCCATTGGGATATGATGTCAATGTGACACAATGTGTAGGAGACTCAAGAATGCTATGTAACAAATTGAGTTATTCAACGGGTATGTTGAAAGAGAGAAAGTATGTGATAGAACTGATTTAGATGAATTTAGTATATGATGAGCCCTTAGTGGGATATGTGTAATAAATGCACCTTAGTTGCATGAGATAGGCTTATTGATGTATTGTGCGAATGCGAATGAATATTGTGGAAAGTTAAGTAAGAATAGAAAGTTGGGAGGATGTTCTCGGTTAAACATTTGAAATAGAAGTATACATATGGATTACTATCCATGAATGTAAAATAACGGTGAGCTATGTGCGATATCACCTTATTGATGATAATGATAGGCTAAGTGCGATACCATCAATTATATTGTCATCAGTGGGCTATGTGCGTTACCACCTGATTAATTAGTAATCGATGGGCTGTGTGCGATACCATCGCTTATAAATGATTGGTGAGCTAAGTGCGAAATCACCATAAGTGTAAATGATTGGTGAGCTAAGTACAAAATCACCATAAGTGTAAATGATTGGTGAGCTAAGTGCGAAATCACCATAAGTAGAAATGATTGGTGGGCTGTGTGCGATACCACCATATTAGAGATTCAATGGTGGGTTAAGTGCGAAACCACTGAGAGATTAGTAGTATGAGTGACTCGTCGAAAATGCTTAATATGTTGTTTATATGATCATGCAGTGATCAATGCAGAAATGTATGCTAATTAAACGAGCAATTGACTTGTGGCATGGTAAGAATGTGGTAAGAGATAGAATGAGTAAGCTTCAAAAGTGGTTGAGTAAGTAACCATGAGTTTATGAGAAACTTCATTATAATACCTTGTAGTCATGGATATTCAATGAATATAAATATTTTTATGATTTTGTGTATGAACTTACTAAGCATTATTGCTTACTCCTTTACTCTTCCTATCTCTTATAGGTTATTCTAAGTAGCTCGGGTTGGAGGCTGCCGGAGATGTTTTCACACTATCGCATAATCGCTTGGTATGGTGTTTCAAGTTCTCATAAGTCATGGCATGTATAGGGATTCTTTTAAAGTTTATTAAGTTTTAATTAATGTAGCCAAATTGTGTTGGCCTAAGAGAATTTATAGTTTGGTTGTGTATAGCAATTGATGATGGCTTAAGTTGGTTGTAATTATATGGGAAATAGTTCCCTTAGTGCATGGGTTGAAGACTTTATTTCTCTTATGATTAAAGGTCTTTAAATCAAGAATTTTATTAATATTTCTAGAAGTTATGTGATGATGAATGAATGTATGCAAATTAGAGTGGTAATTGGCTTGGAAAATAGCCTTCATGTACCCACACGGGTAGACACACGGGCGTGTGTCTAGGCCGTGCGTACCCTGCACCTTAGTGTTTTAAGTCAGGATAGACCACGGGCTAATTCCACGGCTGTTTGTTTAGGTCGTGTGTTATACACGGTCGAAACATATACGTGTGCCCCAGGCCGTGTGATTAAGTCAGTATATCAAGGAATAGCACACGGTCTAAGCCCACGAACGTGTCAGGCCGTGTGAGGGAAGTCAGTGTTCACCACGGTTGGGAGGCACGGGTGTGGCTTAGCCGTGGGGCATTTGGTAGAATGCTCAAGTTTTAAGCACGGTTTGGAAACATGGGCATGTGTGACTTCACACGGGCATGTTGTAACTTGCACAGGCGTGTGAGCCCTGTTCAACAGAGAAAAATTTTAAGATTTGAAAAAGTTCCGATAGGGTCTCGAGAGTCCTTGTGTGTATAAGTGAGGTTGCGTAAGTCGAGAATAAGGTTGATGAGGTGACTTAAGAGAGTAGTCACGATGAACCTATATGGCGATCAAGTGGACTTCAGTATGGTAACGCCTCGGGCCCGGTTCCAGCGTAGAACCCGGGTAAGGGGTGTTACACCCTATTTTTGTTTATTTGCAAATCCTTTAGAAACCGACTCATCTTTTGCTCCATCGTCTTTGTTTTTGAACAAATCGCTTCGTTCCCTTTTCATTATTGGACTTCATGGTTCAAATGTAAAATCTAGAAACTCAGGCACAAAAATAAACAGGTCATTGAATATTTTCGTAAAAGCTCTTCTCATTGAGTCATCCCGTATTTTTGAATATCTCCAGTAAACTTGTTGATGCCACTGCATATGTTGCATTAGGTCCATTAACTTTGACAGCTCATCACGAAGATCTAGGCAAGGCAATTAAGTTCTAAATTTAGATGTTGCCATGTCAGGTTCGACTATTGGTTCCATTGGTTCTACTTTATCAGGGATGTCAACTGACTGCATTGGTTCGATCTTTGTGGGATCTTCTTTTTCTTCTTCGGGATCCTCACTCAATTCAACTCACTGCTATAGAACAGAGTCTCCAACTATTCAGTAGAGGTCCCAATCTGTGATTGTGCCCTGGCTGTAACTTGTCTTCTTTACATTTGTAAGAATTTTAGCTTTCAAGCATAAAATTGTTATCATAAAGGGGAAGTATGCTGGGCCAGAACGTCTAGTGGCACAAGTTCGCATTTATCTCAGAATGATTTTCCCAAATCAATGGTTTTTGTCATTAAAATCGTGTATAATAATACCATTCTCTCTAATGAAATTGTAGTCCCATGTGAAATAGGCATAAGGCTGAATCGAATGAAATAGAATCATACCTTAGCTGATGGTGTCAAATATTCTCTACGACAAGTGTGAGTTCCATGCTTTGACACAATCCATTTAGAACCTGGAACTGTAAGTTCCTCGAGAATTTCTTGCAATTTTTCAGCCTCAATATTTCTCATCAAAGAAGAATATTCGTCGTCTTCAAAATTAGGTAATTCAAAGAATTCCTTGATAGCGTTTAAGCTTATTGGTACCCTGATTCCTCGGACAAAAACTTCTGTTAATCCACCTGAGGTCAAATTTGCATAAATTTCATGAACTAACTTTTCATTTGCAGCCTTTTCTCACAAAACAACTCCCAATTGAGAGTTTCGACAATTTGTCAAATGCACACCATGAAATCGATATTGTTGCTCTCTTTCAGTGTAAAGCCTTTTTCAGCAAGCATTTGCTGATTTTTGAAGATGCTGTCCTATCTCGCTTTGGCTTCTTTATAGTGAAATTTGTTTTGTGATTCTTCGACTTGGACAAAGGCATGAGTTCTCTTACGGGGCATGATTAATCTGAACATAAGATTGAAACAAATTTTTTTCAAAAATTCAATTTTCATAAAATATTAATCATTCAAAAAAATTGAAAAATTAAATAATCAAATAAATTTAAAATTTAGGAGAAAAATTTTCTTGCCACCTTTGTATAAAAGTTAAGAACTCAATAAAATAAATAAAAGAATGCGAAGCTAAAGATGTTGATTTAGGTTTGTTGGAAGGGTGATTGATTTGTGCAATGGTGCGCATGGCTTGAAGAAAGGAACGCCAATAATGCATCTGGCGCAAAGCACGACGCAAGTAGGGTCAAAAGCGCTCGGTTGGATCGCCAGCAAGCGGTGCGCGGCATTATCGCGTGTACGCCAAGCGCGCGCGCGCGCATGGGCGTGTGTAGCTGGTGGTGGTTAGGAGCTGCAACACCAGGTGGTTTTTAGATTCTAAGGCAGATGGTGGAACGAGTGTTTGGGGAAATTAGATGAATGGTGTGAATAATGGACGAAAGATGTCGTATTTAAAGTGATAAAAGGTAGGAGTTCAATTAGAATTCTTAGAACAAATTAACCATAAAATACTCTAAGTCCTATTGTCATATAAAGTTGATAACAATTAATAAATAATATAATGTGTATTAAAATATTATTTGCTATTACTTTATTTATTCAAATAAAAACCCTTAATTAAAATATGATAAAATTTAAACTAATTCTAATTCTATACAAAGTTGATAGTAATTAATATACATTATAATAAATATAATTATATATTAGTTATTATCATCTTATTTATTAAAAATTAAATTAAATTTTTTTATTTTAGCTGCTTTTAAAGATATTTACAGAAAAAGACAGCTAATTTCAATATTTACAAAAAGAACAACCAAAATTTTCAAATAATTCAATTAAGTACCTAAACTTAAAGAAAATTTGAAAATTGAGTTGCAATTAAAATGTAACAGCCCGATTTTGGGCCTAGTCAGAACAATGGTTTTAGGACCACAAATTTGACACAAAAAAGTTTATTTTTATTATATTTTTATGGTCTACAGTTTCACAAAATGATTTCGTAAAAATTTCGTTCGAAAATTTTGACGTTTGGGCACTAAATTTAGTCTAAAGGACTAAATTGTAAAAAGTGCAAAAATTGAGTTCTACATGCTAGAGGTGCCTAATTGCTATGAAAATTTAAATAGAAGGTCCTTAGATGGTAATTAGGCCATTCATTAAGATAGTGGACAAAAATGGACATGGTGAGATAAAATTTCAAAGTTTTAAGTGGAGGGCATTTTGGTCATTTGGTAAATAAAAGAATAAAAAGGGAAAATCAAACGAAAATCTTGTCCATCTTCCCCCTCAAGTGACGAAAATTTCAAGACACCATAGCTAGGGTTTTCTTCAACTTCCAAGCTTGATTGTAAGTACATCCTAGCCTTGTTTTTAATGCTCTTTACGTTTTTGAAGTCATATTCACTCGATCTTTCTATTTCTACCATTATTTTGAAGTAGGGTTCATGTTTGAAATTTGACCCATGTATGAAATGCATGTGTTTTGATGTTAAATGGTAGAGAATGAAAGTTTGGTGTTAGATAAACAACTTTTACTAAGTGATTTTTGATAAAAATGCTTAAAAGGACCTATTTGTAAAAGTTATAAAATATGTAGTAAAAGTGTGTTTTAATGGAAATTTTGGGCTGTTATAGTAATAAAAATTATTCGTCTAGGATTTTACATTAAATAAATTGCATACGTTTCATTTTACGAGCCTAGGAGCAAAAATGTAAAAATGTCAAAGTTTAGGGGCAAAAATATAATTTTGCCATAATGTGATTTTTGGACTGAATTGAGTAATGTGGATAATAAATGAGTTAAATTTGCTATTATAGATCAAGAGAAACGAGGTTCAGACCTAGATCGGGGGAAAAACAAAGTATTTGACGATTAGGTCCCATTCCTACTATTTTTGTACCGAGGTAAGTTTGTTTGTAAATAATGCATTATTATTCATGCTTTAATTGCATTAATATTGTATGAATTATGATTTACTCTTTGAACGTAATTGACAAAGTTCGACAAGCGAGAAAATCCCAGTTGAACCTTAGGAATAGTTAGGATACAAATGTCATGACATTAGGGTTAGTTGAGATTATGTGTAAGACCATATCTGGGATATGGCATCGATATGATATTTCGTATAAGACCATAGCTAGGCTATTGGCATCGATATGAGATCCTGTAACACCCCTTACTTGGGTTCTAAGCTGGAACTAGGCCCGAGGCGTTACTGTAAAAATCCCATGATCGCAACTAAAGCTCATCTCGACTATTACCTCTCCAGTCCTCTCAATAACCTCATGCTCAACTTACGAGGCCTCACTCATACATACGAGGGCTCTCGAGACTATTCCAGAACTTTTTTGAATCTTAAAAATTTTCTCTATTATATAGGGCTCACACTCCCGTGCAATATATAACACGCCCGTGTGTGGTCACACACACGCCCATGTTCCCTAACTGTGCTAAAAACTTGAGCATTCTGCCAATTTCCCCACGCCCATGGCACGCCCGTGCTCTTCAACCGTGGGGAACACTGACTTCCCTCACACGGCCTGAAGTCTAGGCACACATCCGTGTGACTAGCTCGTGGCCAATTCCAAACTAAAATGTCAACATGCGGGGGACGCACGGCCTAAGCACACATCCGTGAGATGACCATGTGTCACACATGGTCTAGGCACACGTCCGTGTGTCTATCCACATGGACAAGAACAAAGCTATTTGCTAAGCTCTTCTCACCCTTCTTACATACTCAACATGCATCCATTCAACACATCCACATTCAACTCAAATTGAATACAATCTCACATAGAAAAATTACATCTTTTCTTAATATGGAATAGCCAACAACTATGGCATCATACAAAATGTATCATCCATTTAAAGGCTAATACACCTTAGCCAATTACAACAAATTTACTATCTTGTCTAGCCCTTATACATGCCATATAAAAAACATTAAGTTTCATGTACCAAAGTGTGCTGATATGTGGGCTATCTTCCGATGATCCTCATATCTCGATTCAACGTTTTAATCTATAAGACAAGGGAAAAGAAAGGAGTAAGCTTTGAGCTTAGTAAGTTTATACATAAACAATTAAGCACCATATTATAAGCTAAACAATAAATAGCATTATACTAACTTATAATGTACCACTCTGCTTACTTTTTCTCTTCCTTACCACATTTCCAACACATCCTGAGTCCCTTACTAATAACTATTGAAATGCACCCCTGCATTCAATCTCACATTTACACAATATACAACACTTCATACATCTGCACAACTACGTTTATCAGTATAACAACCACACAGCTAGATCACATAACTAATCCACATAGCTATCTTATTCGGTACATCATCCACACAGCTAGTTTACATAACTAATCCACACAGCTAATGTCTCAGTGGTTTCGCACTTAGCACACCACTATCTATTGATAACGTATTATCACACTTAGCCTACCACAAATGTAATCATAGTGGTCTCGCACTTAGCCCCACTAGATAAATATACTTAACGGTAGCATCGCACACAGCCTAGCTCATCATCGTTAAGCATTAATATGGTATCGCACTTAGCCTACCATCTAGTATTATCAATATACATTTACATCTATTTACTCAATCATTCATCCATACATAATGTCTACCACATTCATTCCACTTGAACCACATAGGTTCTCAATCATTCTCATTCATGCTACACACTAATTAGCATTAAGAATGTGCAAATGTAAATGCATTATTCACGTATAAACTTACCTCGATACTCAAAAATATAGATACGTGCAATTTAGTCCACCACCTTGCTTTTACCTCGGTTTCGATCCGGGCTTTGTCTTTCTTGATCTATAATGAACAAATCAGCTTATTCAATACACACATTGACTAAATTGACTCATATCTCATACTTTAGCAAAATTACTATTTTGCCCATAAGCTTTCTCATATTTACACTTTAGCCCCAAGGCTCGTAAAGTGATTTTTATTCAACTTTCTAGCCTCTCATGCTAAACCGAACCACTTACTCAACTAAAGCATTCATCAATTCTCACTAAATCACACATGTAAACTTAAGTTTTTCACAAAGTAGTCCCTACATGCATTGTCATGAAAAATCACTTTGCAAAAGATGTTTCTACTACATCAAGCTTTTATATTCTTCCATAAAACATCAAAATACATGTATGTAATATATATGTACATTTTTTGAACATCCATTATAGCTTATCAAATAGCTAAAAATAGCTTACTCATGCTACCGGGACTTCAAAAATACGAAGAATATAAAAAATTGCGCTTAAGAGCACTTACTAGCAAGCTTGAAAAATTGAAAGAGCCCTAACAATGGCTATTGAAATTTTCGACAGCTTGAGGGAGAAGATGAGTGAATTTTGTCATCTTTTCACCCATTTAATCATTTAATAACTAAATGACCAAAATGCCCTTTTTGATAAACTTCAAATCTTAACTCATCCATGCCTATTTTTGTCTAAAAACTAAAAATTGGGAAAATTGTTCATTAAGGATCTTTATTATGTATTCTAAAACAATTTCACACAAATAGCTTCTAGAATCTCACATTTTGCAACTTTTGCAATTTAGTCCTTTAAGGCAATTCAATAGTAATTTCTCAAAATTGCTTCATGAAACTTTCACACTAGCATGCATACATAGCATTAACCTCAAAAACTCATTCATAACCCTCGGATTTGTAGTCTTACACCACTATTCTAACTAGACCCTAAACCTAGATTTTACAGATCCCATGTAAGACCATATCTGGGATATGGCATTGGTATAGTACTATGTGTGTGAGATTCCCGAGTATCCTTTAGTATTCCAAGTGGTTCAACAGGAAACTTAACAAAAAGGTTTAAGTTGTGAAAGACTCTGGTATGATGTGAAAGATTACGATAAGCTACAAGTTGGTACATGTATGTACATAAACTCATGCTTAATGAGCTTAATATGTGATGAAACCTTGAATTGGTTCAATTGAGTAAGATATGATGTTAAGATTTTAATAACGTCTATGCTAAGCTTGATTAGGAATTCACAATGACATTTATGTTAATTTACCTTATGTTAAATATATGTTAAAGTGTGTATGATGATTCTTATTTGCATAGGGACTTACTAAGCTTTAAAGCTTACTCCCCTTTCTTTTCCTTTGCCTTATAGTGTCACTAAGCCAGCTTGGGGATCGGAGACGGTCGAAGATCCAGTCACACTATCAAATTAGCATTTTGGGTACTTATGATTTCAATATTTTGAGTTATGGCATGTATAGGGACTTGGTCTTTTTGTTATGTGTCATAGTTGATTTGGCCAAAAGTGTTGGCTTATGATAGTTGATAATTCATTTTGTAAATGGCCATTGAAATTGGCTAATATTGGTTAAGTATATATGTATATGATGATGTCTTTCATGGATGTGGACTTTGCATGGTTTGAGATGATAAGTTTGAGATGTTGTATGTGATAGGAAATAGCATGTGAAAGATATATTGATATCTTGTTTGTGGTTGAATTGGATGTATGATTATGCTTGGATTGGTGCTATGTTTTGTTGTGTAGGTTGGTGCATGGAAGGGTGGTAAAAAGGCTTGGTAAATAGCCTTATATTTGTCACACGATAGACACACGGGCGTATGTCTAGGCCGTGTGTGACACACGGTCAGCCCTACGAGCATGTGTTTTGGCCGTGTGCCCCTTGCACCTTAATTGTTGAAAAATAGAATGCTAAATAATGAGCACATGAGTAGAGACACGGGCGTGTTTCTTAGTCGTGTGGGTGGCACGGCCTCAAACACGGGCGTGTTCCCTGGCCGTGTGAAGTCTGCACCTATTTTATGAAAAATTACAAAAATTTAATCGATCACACGTCCTAAGCACACGGGCGTGTGACCTCAAGTTGATGATGATGTCATAAACAGAATGCCCTCTAATTCGAACCTGGCTTGAAGCAAGGGCGTGATATAGGGTCACACGGGCGTGTCCCGAACCCACACGGGTGTGTGACCCCTTTTTCATGAAAAATTTTCTAAGTACTACAAAAGTTTCCAAAGTTTTCGGTTTAGTCCCGAACCACTTTCGATGCATTTTTTGGGCCTTGTGGGCTCATTTTAGGGACAATATGAATTGTTTGAAAAATTTTAAATTTGAATGGAAATTCATGTTTTGGTTTTGAATGCTTATTTGTGAATAAGTCTGGTAATGCATCATACTCTATCCCGGTGTCGGATACGGGTAAGGGGTGTTACATAAAACTTGGATCAAAATTGACCCTTTTATTTGAAAAGCTAAAACTTTATTTTTCCATTTAGAGAATACTTTCTTGAAAGATTATATTAAAATCAATTCTCAGGAAAGATTGGAGTGGTCACTCGCGGTCCTGCTTAAGTTCAAATCTCCTAGATAGAATTTATTTTAACATACTAATCCCAAAAATACACATAAATCATTTATTTAAAAGCAAACGAGAAAAATTATGTTCGAAATTAACTCGAATGTTACCTCTCCAGTAATGTTTTAAGCGCTGAACATTAACTCGAAAATTACCTCATTTACCTTGAAGTTTGACAACTCTATATGGAAAAACTTTGTGAATAGTAAACGGACTGGATCAACGTGATTTCAATTTACCTGGAAAAAACCTTAATCTGGAATTGAATAACAAGGCTTGCTGACCTATTTCAAATTCTCGAACTCGAATGTGCTTGTCATGCCATCTTTTAAGTCTTTCCTTGAATAGTTTGACATTCTCGTATGAGAACATTCGAAATTCTTCTAACTCGTTGAGTTGAAGCATCTGTTTTTCTTTAGTAAGCTTAAAATCGAAGTTGAGTTGTTGGAGAGTCTAGTAAGCTTTATGTTCTAACTCCAAGGGCAAATGATAGGCTTTCCCCAAAACCAACTTATAGGGTGACATCCATAAAGGTGTCTTGTATGCTGTCCTGTAGGCCCATAAAGCGTTATCCAGTCTTATGGACCAGTCTCGTCGGTTTGGACAAACTACCTTCTCGAGTATGCCTTTTATCTCTTTATTTGCCAATTCAGCTTGCCCATTCGTCTGTGGATGGTAAGCTGTGGCAACCTTGTGCTTCACTCCATGCTTATTGAGTAACTATTTCAACCATTTGTCCACAAAATTGGACCCTTCATCACTGATGATGGCCTTAGGAGTACCAAACCTTGTGAACACATGTTTCTGCAAAAAACTTCATCAGAACCTTGGCATCATTCGTCGGATATGCCTCAACCTTAACCCACTTAGATACATAGTCTACTGTTACCAATATGTACTTGTGACCAAAAGACGGAAGGAAAGGACTAAAAAAGTCAATACCTCAAACATCGAATAATTCTATCTCAATGATGTTTTTTCGGGGCATCTCATTTTTTTTGGTGATGTTTCCAACACTCTGGCATTGATCACAACTCTTTATGTAGGCATATGCATCTTTAAATAGCGTTGGCCAAAATAATCTTTATAACAGCCCACTTTTAGTCAAATCAAAACAGTGGTTTTGGGACCACAAATTCGAGGTTGAAATAATTATTTTATTATTATTTTAATTTCTACAACATGATAATATGATTGTATAAAATTTTCGTTAAGAAATTTTATTGTTTGAGTGCTTAATTTGATAAAAAGGACTAAATCGCGTAAAGTGTAAAACTTGAGTTCTATTAGCTAAAGGTGTCTAATAGCTATAGAACATTAAAATGGAGGTCCTTATGTGGTAATTAGACTATTTATGTTGATAGTGGATGTATGTGGCTTGGTATAATTAGCAATTTTAATGTTTTTAAAGGTTATATTAGTAATTGAGTAATTTATGTTAAAATAAACAAAACCAAAACATTATATCATCTTTTAGTTTCTTCTTCAACCAAATTTTAGGGATAGAGAAGCCATTTTTGTGCTTTTAAGTTTGACAACTTCAATTATTTCAATGAGGTATGTAATTTGTCCCATTTTTAATGATTTCTATGTTTTCGAAGTCGTTGTAACTTAATCTAGCTAGCCCAGGGACTATTTTGCAAAACTGTTAAAGGTTTAGGGTTTTGACATTGATGAATCTATGTGTATTTCAATGTTTAATGATAGAAAATGTATGGTTGTTGTTAGATAAACAACATCTGTTAAGTGATTTTTAGTAAAATGTCCAAATAGGGATTAAATTGTAAAATGTGTAAAATTCATGGTTAATTTGTGAAATAAATGAAAAATGTGGGCTGCGAGGGACCTAATTGAAATTCAGATAGCATGGGTATGGGTTGAATTGCATGAATTTGTATTTTTATGAGATAAGGACTAAATTGTAAAAATGTTAAAATATTAAGGAAAAAAGTGTAAAGTTTCCTTAATGTGTATTTTGGATTAAATTGAATAGAATGATGATTAAATAAGCTAAATTTGATATTATATATATAAAGAAAAGTGAAATTCAGAATTAGATCAGGGAAAGAACAAGGTTTTGGATTAATCGTCTCGTTTCGTCGTTTTTGCATTCGAGGTAAGTTCGTATGAAATAAGCATTATTATATTTGTGTTTTAAATTGTTTGATAATGCATAAATTGTGAATACGGCCTTATAGATATATTCGATGATGATTCGAAAAATGTGAAATCCCGGTTGAACCTTAGGTATAGATTAGTATACGAATGACATGTCATTAGGGGTTATGTGATTTGGGTGTTGGTCCGTACGTCCTACCGGTGGCTGAGTTATCTGAAATTTGTTACGGATACTCGTCAGCTTGTGTTAGCTGCACCATGTAGCTTTGCCATGACTATCAGCTTGGGTGAGCAGACCCGTTGATAGCTCGAGAGTGAGCATTATATGTGATATGAGATTGAGATAGCTTCAGCTATGTATGTGGCACTTAGGGTGCCAGATTCCCTAGTATCTGATGGTATTCCGAATGGTTAAACAAATATATTGAAGTCATGGATGAGGATGAGACTAATAAGAGATGGTACAGGTATGTACATGAATCGTATAAGCTTTGAATCGAAGAAACTTGTGAATTTCACATCTAATCTTATGGTTGATTATTTGGAAGGTTTGTTAGCTAATATGAATTATGTGTTGATATATTCAATTATTGGAATTGTGTATTTATGATTAATTGAGTTTATTGTTATACGAACTTACTAAGCTTTATAGCTTACTTTGTTTATTTTTTCGTGTTTTATAGTGAAATCAAAGCTAGCTCGAATTCGGGAATCGTAGGAGATCTCATCACACTATCAAGCTATCACTTTGGTACTTTTGAATATATGTTTATGGTTATATGGCATGTATAGGAGTTTAGTCATTTTGATATATTTTGGTAATGGATTTAACTATTGGATTTGGCTTGTAAATGATGATGGATGTGTTATGCATTTTTCCATATAACTTGGCTTATGTTTGGCATGTTTTGCTCATGTATAAATATGTGTAATTGGCCTTTAACTGTGTAGTTGATTATTAATAGGAGATGCTCGTTATGAATAGGCATTATGAATGTCAAATGGTTGAGTTTTTGAATATTGGATTGCTAGTGAATCTAGGAAAATAATGTATATTTGAAAGTGGTTATATAAATGATTTGAGATTATGAGTTTTGGTATGAAATTGAATGACACATTATGGTATTTGTGTACCTTGTCTTGTTGGTATTGTTATGGCATGAATTATGTTTATTTGAGATTGGATGAATGCCTATTTATGCCATGTTTTGGTGCCGTTTGTTTTGGTGTAAGTGTATGAAAATTTGGGTGGCAAGATGGCTTGGTAAATAGCCTATTTTTTTCCACACGGGTGGAGACATGGACATGTGTCTCAGCCGTGTGCGACACATGGTTAGGTTACACGGCCGTGTGTCATCTGGTGTTAAATTAAAAATCAAGTCAGTATGCTCCACACGGCTTAGCACACGGGCGTGTGACTTGGCTGTGTGGCATAAGTCAGTATGGCACGGCCTAGCACATGGCTTGGCACATGGGCGTATGAGGCCATTTCGAAAGGGCACACGGGCGTGTGGTTGGCCGTGTGACCCAAATCAGAGAGTTACACGGGGTCGTACACAGGCTGGGACACGGCAATGTGATCCCATTTCGAATGTCCACACGTCCTGTGACACGGGCGTGTCTTTGGCCATGTGAGACACACAACCGGCGGGCGTGTGTCCCCTGTATTTTGAAAAATTTTCTAAGTTTTCCAAAAGTTTCCTAAGTTATCAGTTTAGTCCCGAACCACTCCTAATGCATGTTTTGGGCCTCATAGGCTCGTATTAGGGACGATATGGATGTTTTTAAATGATTTATAGTTGGAATGGAAAAATATTTGAGAAATGTATGTTTAATTGCGTAATAAGTTCGGTAATACTCCTTAACCCTATTCCGGCATAGAATACGGGTGAGGGGTGTTACAATCTTACTTGCAGTACTTTGGCTGCAGTACGTGCACCTCTGAAGTGTCCCTTACTCGAAGCTGTGTGGCAATGATATAAAATCTCATGTACCTTGTTTTCTGCAGTGCATCTCCTGATCATTTGATTTGCACACTTTTTGAACAAATATGGCTCTTCCTAGAAATAGTACTTCACATTGTGAATAAACTTTTTCTTTTTTTGATACGTCTTATCAATCGAAATTAAACCACAAGCTAAATAGTTAGCAAAATCAGCGAACCAAGGGTATTATGGACATGATTTAGCTTAAGTGTGTGCTCGTATGGAAATGTCTCTTGAATGGGTATAAGTGGAGAATTTACTTCTTGCGGCTCCAATCTGGATAAGTGTTCTGCTACTTGATTTTCTACTCTCCTTCGATCTTGAATTTCTAGATCAAATTCTTGAATAGAAGTGCCTTTCAGATCAATCTTGACTTGGCATCTTTCTTGGGAAGTAAATATTTAATTGTCGAATGATTCGTATAAACAGTCACTTTGGTACCTATAAGATAATATCGAAACTTGTCAAAAGCAAATAGAATAGCAAGTAACTCTTTCTCTGTTACCATATAATTCAATTGAGCTCCCGTCAGAGTTTGACTTGCATAGTAGATGAGATGAAAAACTTTGTTCCTTCTCTGGCCCATCACAACTCCTATCGTGAAGTCACTTGCGCCACACATCAATTCAAAAGGCAAATCCAAGTTTGGTATGACAATGATTGAAGCCGAAACTAGCTAAATTTCAAATCATTGAAAGCTCTTAAATAGGCTTCATCAAATTTGAACATCGTGTCCTTCTCCAATAATTTGCATAAGGGTTTAGCAATTTTGGAGAAGTCCTTGATAAATTTCCGATAGAAACTGGCATGACCCAAAAAGCTCCTAACACCCTTTATAGATGTTAGAGGTAGGAGTTTCTTAATAACATTTACCTTTGCTTTATCTACCTCGATTCCATGTCTCGTTATTCGATGCCCTAGAACAATACCTTCTCGTACCATGAAATGACACAATTCCCAGTAAAGTATGAGGTTTTTTTTTCTTCGCATTGCCTTAGTACCTTGGCTAGATTGGCTAGGTAATCATCATATGTGTAACAGCCTGATTTTTAGTTGTTAAATCCCTAATAATTTTTAAATTCACTATCAAACCCTAATATTTTGACATTTTTATAATTTAATCCTAAAATCAAAATCTAACAAATTTTTTTTTACAAAATCATCAAACAAAACAATCAAAGCTCCAAATACATCTATATGAATTGTTGAATAGTATAACATAGTATAAAGTACATATAATTGAGTTATTATTTGATATATGATATTAAAATTGATTGTTTGGATTAGATTGAACGTGGGATAGAGTACAGTTGTGAAATGACATGTCGTAAGGGATTGAAGTGGAGATGGATTGGAGGAAGGAATATATTTATTTCCTGAGTAAATCGAGGTTCAGCATTTGTTGTGAACTCTCGTATTTTACTCTCTATTTGGTGTGTTATGGTTTGATTAGCTCTTATGAGCATTGGCGTGTTATGGTTGGATTGATGATGCACTCTTATCCGTAAGTTGTTCTTCGAATGGAAAATTTCGGTAAGATAACCTGTTTAATGAACTTGAGAGATTTGTTATATATCGATCTGAACATAGATGAATTTATCGGTTGTAATTGTGGATGACAGGGAATTCTCATGGTTGATTATTATTGTTTAAATTGTTGTATTTAATTTGGTAATATTTATCATTTAATACGTCAGACTTACTAAGTTTCTTTAAGCTTACTTGTGTTAATATTTGTTTTTGTAGATATTCAAAAGGTTAGACGATCAAATTGGCGTCACACTATCCAGCTTAACTCGATAGTTTTTGAAACGTTTATTCCAGATTATATGGCATGTAATAGGATTGATGTTGATACTAATGTTTTGGAAATGTAAATAGTTAAGTATGAAATTGATTGTATAAGTTGTTTTGGTTGATACCTAATTGGTACTTTTTATGTCTTTATATTATGTGTTAAAGTGGTTATGTGATGCTTTTTAGAATGGCCAATTTAGTATATGGTGAATTGATTATGGTATAGCTTAGATATGGTATGTTTGAAATGGAATTGAATTAAATGTTAAGGTGAGTAAGTGATATTTATGTTTGAAGATTTATTTTGATGTATAATTGTATATATTTATGGTATCAATGAGGGTACATTAGTTAGGCACTAAATAAGATGATTTGGTATATTTTTAGCTTGTATAATGTCACTTTGAATAGGTGTTTTGGTTGGTATTTGAGTTTCTTAAGGTTTAAGTAAGTCTGAAATGGTAAACTTGTGGTTCAAGGTTCATTTTTCATCCACACGGCCTGAGGCACGGGCGTGTGCCTCAGCCGTGTGTGACACATGGCTATGCGACATGGCCGTGTGTCCCATGTAGGTTGTTAGGGTTGCATTTCAAAAGTCACACGGCCTGAGACACGAACGTGTGACCCTTACAATCCAAAATTTTCAACTTTTTTCTTAAACTTTCCAAATGTTTTCGATTTAGTCCCGGATTGTCTCTATAGTATTTTTAGGGCCTCGAAGGCCCGATTAAGGAACATTATGAATGTATTTAAATGAAATTAGATTATGATTGCACTGAAGTATGAATTGAATAATTTTCTGTTTCATTTGTTCGATAATGCTTCGTAACCTTGTTCCAGCGACGAATACGGGTTAGAGGTGTTACATTTAATGGTATTAGAGCTATGATTTAGTCAGTTCACAGACTAAATGTAGCGTGTAAAATGTCTAGAATTACATGCCATATAAATCTTTGATAGTGTGACGTGTTTGATCCTATCTAATCCTTATTTTTCTTATAGATTGTAAGATATCAGATGCATTTGATCATGTTGACAATGATGAGGTTAATAGTAATGTACCAATCTCTAATCATTGGACGAGTAATAATGTTCCAATTCCTCCCGCTCAGGAACATGAACTAAAAATATGTTCTTTGGGTTTATGAACCAGTGGTTTAACGAGTTTATACAAATGAATAATCCAGCTCAACGACCTCTTCCCCTTGTAATACCACCTATTATACCTGCTATTGTATCTCCATCTCCTCTTGTGATTGAGCCTAATAGTCGTATTCCAATTGAGAAGCTCAGAAAATGTGATGTTGAATAATTTCAGGTTAGATAAGAGGATGATCTAGTTAAAACTGAGTCTTGGCTTTAGAACATCTTACAAGTTTTTGAAGAAATGCTTGCCCTTCTGCTAATTTTCTTAGATGTGCTGTTTCATTATTAAAAGAGGAAGCGTACAGTTGGTGGACTACGATAGTAGCTATGGTACCAAGGGAGAAATTTTTTTGGGATTTCTTTCAATTTGAATTTAAAAAGAAGTTTGCCGAGAAATGATATTTGGACAAGAAAAAGAGAGAATTTCTTGAATTAAGATAGGGAAATAAATCGGTGGCTGAGTACGAGAGAGTTTGTATATCTCAGTAAATATGCTCGGGAGATTGTGCCTATTGAAGAAGAGGTGTGTATTCAATTTGAAGATGGTTTGGATGATGAAATCTGAATGATGATCAGAGGTAATGAAATTAGAGAATTTGTTGTCTTGTCTGATCGTGCATAGAAAATGGAAGAAGTGTACAACCGCAAGATACAATGGGATAGACAGATTCAGGAGTTTCACAAGAAAGGTTCTTCCAAGTCGTTTTCTACATCACCGGAAAAGAAGACTAAAGGGGATTTTAGCCAAGCTACCTTAGTGTCTGAGCATCCGAACAAAAACAAGTCGATTCAACATGGTTTCAAAGTTGCTACTAAACCAATGGATAGTGTGGGAAGCGTACGAAATGATCCGAAGACTAGTTGTAGACATTATGGAAAATATCAACTTGGCGAGTATAGGACTAATTTGGGAGCTTGTTACAGATGTGGGTCGACTGATCACTTTCTCTAGAATTGTCCTAAGCAGTTAAAAGAAAATGAATAATAGAATGAAAAGCAAATGTCTACCTCTCAGAAAAGTAGACATCCGGGCAAGAATAGTGCTGTTGGGACTACTCGTACTGGAGTAAAAACACTATCATTTGATCAAAGGTTAGATCACCTATTCGCACATATGCCCTTCGAGCCAGAGAGGAAGCTAGGGCTCTTGATGTGATTGCTAGTATATTCTATCTCTTTTATGTTACTATGTATGTATTAATTGACCTTGGGTCAAATTATTCTTATATTTGCACTGAATTAGTAATAGAAAAGAAATTACCAGTTGAATCTACTAATTATGATATTCAAGTTACTAATCCACTAGGTCAGAGTGTGATAGTTAACTTAGTTTTTCGTAAATGTCTACTAAAAGTTAAAGGCTGTGAATTCCCTGCTGATTTGATGTTGCTACCCTATTGGGAATTTGATGTTATTCTTGGTATGGATTGGCTATCGTTGCATGATGCTGTAGTAAACTGTAGATAGAAATAGATTGACTTGAAATGTTAGACAAGAGGGGTAGTTTTAGTTGAATATGAGAGTCCGAAAGATGTTAGAATTATTTTAGCTTTTATGCTCAGAGATTGATATGTAAAGGTAGTGAAGCATTTCTAGCATACATTCTTGAAGCATTTCTAGCATACATTCTTGATACCAGAGAATCAGAATCGAGGCTAGATCAGTTACTTGTTGTTAGTAAGTTTATTGATGTATTTCCTGAAGAGTTGTTGGGTTTACCACCTGACTGTGAAGTTGAGTTTGTGATTGATCTAGTTCCTAGAACTACACCAATATTAATATCACCTTATCATATGGCATTAGCTGAGTTAAAAGAATGGAAAGCACATTGCAAGATTTATTAAACGGAGGGTTTATTCGACCGAGCGTATCTTCTTGGGGTGCACCTGTGTTGTTTAGGAAAAAGAAAGATGACTCTTTGAGATTGTGTATAGACTACAGGTAGTTGAACAAAATCACGATAAAAAATAAATACCCTTTGCTACGTATTGACTATTTGTTTGATCAATTGAAAGGTGCCACAGTGTTCTACAAGATAGATCTCAAAGCCGGGTATTATCAATTGAAGGTAAAGACTGCGATGTGTCAAAGACTACTTTGAGAACTCGTTACGGTCATTATGAGTTTCTGGTAATGCCATCTGGTTTGACAAACACCCCTATTGCTTTTATGGATTTAATGAATCAGGGTTTTCAACCTCATCTAGATAGATTTGTTGTTGTGTTTATTGATGATATATTGATTTATTCCAAGATAAAATCTGAGCATTCTCAACACTTGAGAATTGTGTTACAGACTTTGAGAGAAAAACAGTTGTGCACAAAATTTAGTAAATGTGAATTCTGGCTTCGCGAGGTTGGATTTTTGGGTGACATAGTATCAGCTAACGGGCTTCGAGTTGATCCTAGTAAAGTTTCTGCTGTGATAAATTGGCGAAGAATGTTTCAAAAGTGCGAAGTTTTCTGAGTTGAGCAGGTTACTATCGACATTCTATTAAAAACTTCTCGATTATTGCTTCACCGATGACTAGATCATTACAGAAAAATGTTGAGTGTTTGGTCCGATAAGTGCTAAAAAAGTTTTGATCAACTAAAGAACATGTTGACGGAAGCTCTAGCGTTGACTTAACCTGAATCTGAGTAGCATATGTTGTTTATAGTGATACATCTCTCAACGGTTTGGGTTGTGTGCTTATACATGCAGGGAAAGTAGTAGCTTATGCCTCTCGGCAGTTAAAGCAACATGAAAAGAACTATCTACCAATGATCTTGAACTAGCCACGATTGTATTCATTTTGAAATTTAGAGACATTATTTATACAGCAAGAAATTTCACGTGTTTACGGATCACAAAAGTTTAAAGTATTTAATGACTCAAAAAGAATTGAACTTGACACAGAGACGATGGTTAGAGCTACTGAAAGATTACGAGCTAGTTATTGATTATCATCCGAGAAATGTAGTTGCAGATGCACTCAGCCGAAAGTCATCATTGTTTGTACTTCGAGCATTGAACGCTTATTTAACTCTGAATGAAGATGGTTCGTTACTGGAAGAATTGAGAACTAAACCCCTGTTTCTACAACGAATTCAAGAATTGCAAAATGATGATTCGAGGTTGATATCGAACGAAAATTGGTTTAGAATAATTTAAGTACAGAGTATAATGTTGATGATAATGGTACATTGCGTTATCGTGATAGAATTTGTGTTCTGAATAATCTAGAATTGAAACATGATATTCTGTCTAAAGCTCACAGTTGTACGTACTCTATTCATCCGGGTAGCACGAAGATATATTGTGATTTGAAACAAATGTATTGCTGGTCGGGTATGAAACATGAAATTTGTGAATTTTTAGCTAAATATTTGATTTTTCAGTAGGTAATAGAGCATCAGGTACCGTCGGGTTTACTACAACCTGTTATGATTCCTGAGTAGAAGTGGGAATGAGTCACGATGGATTTTGTATCTAGTTACCTGTAACTCCGAGAAAGAAAGATTCGATCTGGGTGATTGTTGATAGATTGACTAAATCGGCACATATTATTCTGGTCAAAACAGATTTCTCACTTGGGTGATTAATGGCATTATATGTATTCGAGATTGTGAGATTACATGGAGTTCTGACATCTATTATTTTAGATTGAGATTTGAGATTTACATCAAGATTTTGGAGCAAACTTCACGAGGCTTTAGGCACTAAACTTAATTTCAGCACAGCGTTTCATCCTCAGATTGACGGACACTCGGAACGAGTGATTCAGATTTTGGAAGATATGCTAAGATGTTGTATACTCGAATTTAAAGGTAATTGGGAAAAGTACCTACTGTTAGCTGAATCGCATATAATAACAGCTATCAATCCAGTATATAAATGGCACCGTTTGAAGCTCTTTACAGATGAAAGTGTAAAACATCGTTGTATTAGTCTGAATTGAGTGAATCCAAAATGGTGGGAATTGATTTGATCTGAGAAATTGAAGACAAAGTTCGGGTTATTCGAGATTGCTTGAAAGTTGCATTTGATCGTTATAAATCATATGCGGATATTAAAATAGAAGATATAGAATTTACTGTTGGTGATCGGGTATTCTTAAAAGTCTCATCGTGGAAGAAAGTGTTGCGTGTCGGCAAGAAACGAAAAGAAAGGAAAGTTGAGTCCGATATTTATCGGACCATATGAAATTGTTGAAAGAATTGGCCCTATAGCTTATATATTAGCTTTGCCCTCTGAATTAAAGAAAATTCATAATGTGTTCTACGCTTCATTGCTGAGACGATACAGATCTGATCCTTCGCATGTGATTTCTCATAGTGAGATTGAGCTACAGCCAGATTTGACGTATTTAGAGGAACCAGTAAGAATTTTAGCTCGAGAAGTCAAGGAACTGTAGAATAAATGAGTCCCGTTAGTAAAAGTCTTGTGGCATTGTCCTGGTTAAGAAGAAGCTACCTGGGAAACTGAGAAATCAATGAAACTACAGTATCCAAATATATTTTCAGGTAACAATTTCTAGGACGAAATTTCCTACGGGGAGAGTTGTAACAACCCAATTTTTAGGGGTCAGGACCACAAATTTTCGTCACGTCGACTCGTAAATATTATTTTTAGAATATTTATAGAGTCATTAAAGTCATATTAAAATTTGGTTCAGAAATATTAACGTTTAGATAACTAACTAAATGAAAAGGACTAAATTATAAATGGCATAAAATTTAGTAATTATTGTATTTAGTTGATTAAATAGGTTGAAAATTGAATGAGGAAGGAGTCAAGTAGCAAATATACTCTAGTAAATATAGTGGGACAGCAACATGGTTAAAATTGATTAAAAATTATGTGATTAATGGCAATTTTGTAAATAAAACTAAATTAAAACAAAATTAAGTAAAAGAAATAAGGTTTCTTCTTCATTCTTATCTTTCATAGCCGAAACATGAAGGTTGTTTAAGCTAGGAAAATTCGCCAAGCTATTTACCTTGCATGTGAGTGATTCTCTTATCTATTTTTTATAATTTGTATATTTTTAAGATCGTTGCATATTTTTTATCTATTTGATTCTGTTAATGTAACGCCCCAGTTTTCCATTAATTTCAGCTTTTGCAATTTCAAGACACAAATACTTATATGCTTTAATGGTTGAATGATTTGGGGGTGTTTAGGTATGTTTGGGAGGTCCCAAGTTCAAGTCTCAACTTGGGTGAATTTTGGTATTTTAATGAATAAAGCCCAAACTCTGGCTAATAGGCTTGTAAGTATTTAATTGTATGAACAAGTCAGAATGGGCCTGCTCGTCTGGTGGTTAAGAGGAGTGTTGGGAGGGAAAAGGTCTTGTGTTCGAGTTGCGGCATGAGCATTATTTTTGTCTGTCATGATTCAGAGAGTTTGAATTTTAGTTAAACACTGCTGATGGAGTGTTTGAAGGAGAGAATTAAGGAGTTGGGAGGGGGGAGTTATCAGAATCTGATGAGTGTTTCAATTAGGAAATTTTTGGCTCACTTCCTCTCTTTCTCTTTTCCCTTCTTGCCGTTTCCCCTCTCTGTTGATTGCCAAAAACCCACCTTTTTTTTGTTTTTATTTGTCATTTCGCGTTTAATCGGGTTCTGTTTTGTAGCTGTCGCTGCCCTTGTTCGGTAAGTGGTTTACTTTAAGTTCTAGCATTATTTTGATTAAGCGACTAATGGAGGAATCATTTTACTCACCAAGGTATTGCTCAAAGGTTGTAATCGGGTTCTCGTGTTTCTTAAGCACTATTTCCTGTTTGAAGGTGAGGTTTTTGAAAGATATCGGGCTTAGCATCTTGGTTTAGTTCTATTTTAAATACTGATGTTTGGGTGTTGGAATATTAATTCTAAGTTCGGGGTTGCTTGGGATTGAGTGAGCATCGATTCGATACCAGGTGTGTACCCGAAAACGCAGAAAATAAGGTTTCAACGAAAGTTGAAAACCTTTCTGTCGACTTCACACGGGCGTGTGATCGCCCGTATGGTAGGCCGTGTGTGACATACTGCCTTGGCCACTTGGGTCGTGCAGGCCACATGGGCGTGTGGGATTCCGGTCCAGGCCGTGTGATCGACACGGGAGTGTGGGCCCACACAGGCAGGCCACATGGGCATATAAGACCATTTTTCTAGAAAACTCTGTAAGGTTGCATGGGTCGCCCAAGTCGACTGTGGACCTACCGTAGGGTCGGTAAGCAATGCTTAAACCCCTAAATAAATGATCTGACTGTTTTATTTCTGTACTAAGCATGTATGCTGATCTGAATTTATGAACTATGATCTGCATATTGGCATGACATTTATGTATGTTGCATTGCATCAAGGTGGGATTGATGATATTCGGAGGAAGTATCTGAAAGGCTTTTAAGCCTGTTATCTGGCAGTTCAGCTGCAAATATTCTGATTATGTGCCGCATTCGATACAACATGGTATGTAGCGTTGGTGGGTTAATTTTATCCCCACATGGTGTGTTGGGTTGGACGTAATTGGTGTGTAGAGGCTGGTGGGTAGGACTCTATTTTTTGCATATTCTATTTGAAATGGGCTAAGGCCCTGTAATATATCTGATTCTGTATCTGAGTGGGCTAAGGTCCACACCGTTTCTGTAATGGGTTCAGACCCGAACTGTGAACATCATGTTCATTATCTGGTATTCCTGTTTGTATGGTTTTTGTGGGGATTACACACTAAGTTTGCGAAAACTCACCCTTTTATGTTTAATCTGTTCAGGTAATCCCTAGTAGTAGACAGATCGGTACGGCTGAGGACTCAGCGGTGACGATGGGTCTGGATTCTTATTTTACGATTTTATTTTTATTTATGGTTTTATTATAATTGGGTAAATTTCATGTAATAAGGCCTTTACGGATTTTTATTTAAATTTGGGATTATTATTTTATGAACTGCTAGTAGTAGGACAAGACTCAAGTTTTCAAAGTAAACAAAAGTTTTGTAAAAAACACACGAATTCACAAATTACTTCTAAAAAAGCTTCCGCAACGTATAATATTTTGAAAATGGTCAATAAATGATTAAATGATACTCTTTGACGAAAGCCTAAGATAATTATAAATGATTTTAATGTAGTTAAGTTTTCCAAAGCACGATCACGTGACGCCTCCAGATTTGGCCATAACGTCTAGGCTGAGTTTGGGGTGTTGCATTTAGTGCTATCAGAGCCAGGTTGCAAAACTCGGCTGTGGATTTGGGTTTTAAATTGGTTTTTCCGAAACAATTTTTAAATGCTTTAAAATTTTTTTGAACTGAGTATGTGGTACACCGAGCCTCCGACACCGATCCTGTAAGTGTTCTAAATTCTATTTAAATTTTTCTGAAATACGACATGTATGCTTGAAACAGCCTTAGGTAGTATACTGTACTGAAAACACTTTAGGTAGTGTAAACTGAAAACTGTAGCGAAATTGAATATCATAGTAAAACTGCGATTTGCGATAATGAACTTTGAACTTCTGATACTATTCTGCATAAAACATGTGTTAATAAATATTGGAACTGTAACTAATGCATAAAACTGTTAATACAGATAAATTTTGAAATTACGATGAGCGTACAAGGTATCCGTGGACGGGGTATTAGAGGCCGTGGTAGAGGCCGTAGGGGTGCTCAAGATGTGTCCTCTGCATCTAAAAATCTGCCCAATCTGGATATGAGCGAGACGACAATCTCACCTGCTACAGAGACCGGGTCTCATGATCGTGAGGATGGGGATGATGCACTATACCGAGCCATGCTATGAATTTTAGAGAGGGTCGCTAGACCCAACACTAGACCTGGGGGCCGTGGGTCAGTTATGGAACGACTCCGGTCCAATGGGGCTGAATTATTCAGGGGTGTCACTGGAGTCGCCCCTAACGTGGCCGAATACTGGATGGAGGCTACAGAAAGAATTATGGATGATCTGGATTTTACCGCCGAGCGTGCGTGGGCGGGGTTGTTTCCTGCTTTGTGACGAGGCTTACCGGTGGTGGTATTTCATTATGAGGGCGTTCACCCGATCACTGATTTGGGACTACTTTAAGACGGCTTTCTAGAGCAAGTATGTTGGATCAAACTACATTGATGCTAGGAGGTGTGAGTTCCTTAATCTCACCCAGAGGGATCGCTCTGTTGTCGAGTATGAGGCCGAGTTCCTGAGATTGAGCCGGTATGCTCGGGGCATGGTAGTGACTGAATATGAACTATGCTTTTTTTGAGGATGGACTCAGGGATAGTTTATGGGTTGTGATAGCTCAGCAGAGAGAGCATGATTTTTCTGCTCTGGTGGATAAGGCAAAGATCGCCGAGAAGGTTAAGTGCGCTGAGCGCCAAAATCGCGAGAAAGAAAAGAATAAGAGGGAATCGGAGCCCTCGAATTCTGTGTTGAGCCCTAAGAAAAAGGCCAGACCAGATGGGCCAGTGAGAGTTAGGCCTCCTATTGCACCTGCTGGGGTGGCACTGTGTGGGCACTATGGTAGACGCCATCCGAGCGAGTGTTAAAGGACGACTGGGGCATGGTTGAGATGTGGGTCGACTGAGCATCATGTCCAGGATTGTTCACTGAGGACTGATCAGATGCAAGCTGCGGGTACTGGTACTGCGCAGTCACCAAAAGTAGCTCAGCAGCCACTTAGGGGCTGAGGTCAAGCTAGGGGTGGTAATGGCATGGGCCGAAGATAGAGAGCACCAGGCAGAGGTGCAGGACCGACTGAGGCGAGGCAACCTGCACTGGTTTATGCTGCACATCGCCGAGAGAATGGTGATGCTTCGGACGTCATTATGGGTACGTTCTTAATTTTTGATGTACCCTACACTTTATTGATAGACATAGGCTCTACACATTTTTACGTAGCTAGCTCTGTGTCTGAAACTTTGGGGATTCCGGTTGAGAGTACTTCGAGCGATATGACTGTTGTGAGTGTGTTAGGGTAATCTATCTAGGTTAGTAAATTGTTTAGAGATGTTCCACTTGAGGTTCAAGGGATGATATTTCTGGCTGATCTGATGGAGCTTCATTTTGGGAGTTTGATTTGATTCTGGGAATGGATTGGCTAGTCAAGCATCGGGTGAGTCTGGACTGTACTACAAAAAGGGTTATTCTGAGAACCGGGGAGGATAACGAGGTAGTGGTGATTGGGGAACATTGGGATTATCTGGCGAATGTGATTTCTGCGTTGGTGGCAGAAAAGTTGGTACGAAAAGGATGTGAAGCATTCTTTTCCTACATCAGTGTTTTGGATTCTATGGACTTTTTGGTTAGGGACATCAGAAATGTAAGAGACTTTCTGGATGTTTTTCCTGAGGAACTACTGGGTCGTCCTCTGAGTCGAGAGGTAGAGTTTGGGGTTGAGCTCTTTTCTGGTACAGCTCCGGTGTCCATCGCCCCTTATAGAATGGCACTGAAGGAGCTTGTGGAGCTTAAGGCTCAGATTCAAGAGTTATTGGATCGTAGGTTCATCCGCCCTAGTGTGTCTCCATAGGGAGCACCTGTGTTGTTTGTGAAAAAGAAGGATGGATCCATGCGTATGTGTATCGACTACTGCCAATTGAATAAACTAGCCATTAAGAACAGGTACCCACTACCGAGGATAGATGATTTATTTGACCAGTTTAGAGGGGCTTCTGTTTTCTCCAAGATCGATTTGCGATCTGGATACCATCAATTGAAGGTTAAAGAGACCGATGTGCATAAGACGACATTTAGGACTCGGTACGGCCATTACGAGTTCTTAGTAATGCCATTTGGGTTGACGAATGCACCAACGCTTTTATGGATCTGATAAACTAAGTGTTCCAGCCCTACCTGGATCAGTTCATTGTAGTTTTCATTGAAAAAATTCTGGTGTATTTGAAGACTGAGGATGAGCATGATGAGCATTTTCGAGTGGCATTACAGACGTTTCGCGAGAAATAGTTGTATGCGAAGCTCTGTAAGTGTGAATTCTGGCTTCGAGAAGTAACCTTTCTGGGGCATGTAGTTTCTACGGAGGGGATTTGTGTTGATTCGCGTAAGATTGAGGCTGTGTTGGAGTGGAAACACTTGAAGAATGTGTCTGAAATTCGTAACTTTCTAGGGCTAACGAGTTATTATCGACGCTTCGTAGAAGGGTTCTCTTTGATCGCGGCACCATTGACCAAGCTTCTGCGCAAGGGAGTTCCCTTTGTCTGGACCGATAAGCACCAAGAGAGCTTCGAGAAGCTTAAATCTATTTTAACTCAGGCTCCGGTTCTGATACAGCCTGAATCTGGGAAGGATTTCGTGGTATACAGTGATGCGTCGCATGTGGGTCTGGGTTGCGTTCTGATGCAGGATGGTAAAGTGGTAGCTTATGTATCTTGTCAGCTCAAGACGCTTGAGGCAAACTATCCGATGCATGATTTAGAATTGGCTACAATTGTCTTCACTTTGAAAATCTGGAGGCACTGTCTGTATGGTGAGAAGTGTAATATCTACACTGATCACAAAAGTCTCAAGTATCTCCTCACCCAGAAGGAGTTAAACGTTAGGCAGTGTAGATGGGTTGAACTGCTTAAGGATTATGACTGCACCATCGAGTACCATCAAGGTAAGGCTAATGTGGTGGCAGATGCTTTGAGCCGTAGGGCTATGACCGATCTGAGAGCGATGTTCGCTCGACTCAGCTTATTCGATGATAAAGTCTATTAGTAGAACTTCAAGTTAAGCCCACATGGATTGATGAGATTATGAGTAAACAGATGGAGGATAAATCGCTTGAGTTGCAATTCTGTCAGGTTGAAAATGAGGATACTACCGAGTTTGGAATTAACGGTGATGGGGTACTTTGTTTCTGCGGTCAGATCTGTGTGCCGAATGATGAGGATTTGAGATAGTTGATTCTGAGGGAAGCGCATAGTTGCCCTTATACTGGTGGGAATTATACTGGTGGCCAGGATTGAAGCGTGAAGTCACGGATGTCGTTGCTCGTTGTTTGACTTGTCAGCAGGTTAAGGCTGAGCATCAATTGCCTTCGGAGTTGCTGCGGCTGGTAAAGATGCCAATGTGGAAATCAGAGCGAGTAACTATGGATTTCGGTAGCGGGTTGCATTTAACACCCACTAAGAAAGATTTCGTCTGGGTCATCATGGATCAATTGACCGAGTCCGCACACTTCATCCCGGTCAGGATAGACTTTTCTCTTCAGAAGTTGGCTAAGCTCTATGTATCTGAAATAGTGAGGCTGCATGGGGTTCCTATTTCGGTCATCCCTGATAGAGATCCTCGCTTCAAGTCTCGATTCTGGAAGAAGTTGCATAAAGCTCTGGGTTCAAGGTTGGACTTTAATACTGCTTTCCATCCTCAGACAGATGGTTAGTCGGAGAGGGTGATTTAGGTATTGGAGGACATGTTAAGGAGTTGTGTTATGGATTTCTGAGGTAGTTGCGAGGAGTATTTGTCATTCGCAGAGTTCGCCTATAACAACAGCTATCAGTCTAGCATTCAGATGGTACCTTGCGAGGCCTTGTATGGTCGTAAGTGTCGCACTCCCTTGTGTTGGACTGAGTTGGGTGAGCGACGTGTTCTGGGTCCAGAATTGGTTTCTAAAACTGAAGATATGGTCCGATGGATTCGGGATTGACTGAAAGCAGCATCAGATAGGCAGAAATCCTACGCTGATCTAAAGAGGAAGGATATTGAGTATTCCCTGGGAGACTTAGTATTTCTCAAGGTCTCGCCATGGAAGAAGGTTCTGAGGTTCGGTCGTAAGGGTAAGCTAAGCCCTCGGTTTATTAGGCCGTACAGTAGTTTGAAGTGAGTGGAGCCAGTCGCATATCAGTTAAAGCTTCCTTCAGAGTTGAATCACATACATGATGTGTTCCACATCTCAATGTTGGGATGCTACCGCTCTGATCCCACCCATGTTATTCCTATTGAGGACATCGAGGTTAGACCAGATCTGACATTTGAGGAGGAGCCAGTTCAGATTCTGGAGCGCTATGTTAAGGTTCTGTAAAGGAAATCTATCCCCTTAGTAAAGGTGCTGTGATGGAATCATAGCACTGAGGAGGCCACTTGGGAGCCGGAGGATTTGATATGGCAGCAGTATCCTCACCTTTTTTGATCAGGTAAAATTTTGAGTACGAAATTTTCTTTTGGGGGGTAGAGTTGTAACGCCCCAGTTTTTCATTAATTTCAGCTTTTGTAATTTCAAGACACAAATACTTATATGCTTTAGTGGTTGAGTGATTTGGGGGTGTTTGGGTGTGTTTGGGAGGTCCCAAGTTCAAGTATCAACTTAGGTGAATTTTGGTATTTTTATGAATAAAGACCAAACTCTGGCTAATAGGCTTTTAAGTATTTAATTGTAAGAACATGTCAGAATGGGCCTACTGGTCTGGTGGTTAAGAGGAGTGTTGGGAGGGAAAAGGTCTTATGTTCGAGTTGCGACATGAGCATTATTTTTGTCTGTCATGATTCAGAGAGTTTGAATTTTAGTTAAACACTGCTGATGGCGTGTTTGAAGGAGAGAATTAAGGAGTTGGGAGAGGGGGAGTTATCAGAATCTGATGAATGTTTCAATTAGGAAATTTTCCGCTCTTTTCCTCTCTCTCTCTCTTTTCCCTTCTTGCCATTTTTCCCCTCCCCATTGGCTGCTGAAAACCCACATTTCTTTTTGTTTTTATTTGTCATTTCGCGTTCAATCCGGTTTTGTTCTGCAGCTGCCATTGCCCTTGTTTGGTAAGTGGTTTACTTTAAGTTCTAGCGTTATTTTGATTAAGCGACTAACGGAGGAATTGTTTTACTCACCTAGGTACTGTTCAAACATTGTAATCGGAGTTCTAGTGTTTCTTAAGCACTATTCCCTATTCGAAGGTGAGGTTTTTGAAAGATATCAGGCTTAGCATCTTGGTTTAACTCTATTTTAAATACTGATGTTTGGGCATTCGAATATCAATTATAGGTTTGGGATTGCTCGGGATTGCATGAGCATCGATTTGATACTAGGTATGTACGCAAAAATGTTTGGGCTGTGTGGGCCATACGGGCGTGTGGGTAGCACGGGCGTGTGGGCCTACACGGGAAGGGCACATAGATGTGTGAGCCCATTTTTCTGGAAAACTTTTAAGGTTATACAGTTGCCCAAGTCGACTGTGGACCTACTGTAGGGTCGGTAAACAATGTTTAAACCCCTAAATAAATGATCTGACTATTTGATTTCTGTACTAAGCATGTATGCTGATCTGAATGCATGAACTATGATCTGCATATTGGCATGACATTTATGTATGTTGCATTGCATCGGGGTGGGATTGATGATTTTCGGAGGAAGTATCTGAAATGCTTTTAAGCCTGTTATCTGGCAGCTCAGCTGCAAATATTCTGATTATGTGCCGTATTCGGTACAACATGGCGTGTAGGGTTAGGTGGGTTGATTTTATCCCCACATGGTGTGCTGGGTTGGACAGAGTTGGTGTGTAGAGGCTGGTGGGTAGGACTCTATTTTCTGCATATTCTCATGCAGAAATGGGCTAAGGCCCCGTAATATATCGATTCTCAGATATCGAGTGGGCTAAGGTCCACACCGTTTCTATAATGGGTTCAGACCTGAACTGTGAACATCATGTCCGTTATCTGATATTTTTATTTGTATGATTTCTGTGGGGATTACACTGAGTTTGCGAAAACTCACCCTTTTCTGTTTAATCTGTTCAGGTAATCCCTAGTAGTAGACGGATCGGTGCGGCGGAAGACTCGGTGGTGACCGCGGTTCTGGATTCCTATTTTACAGTTTCATTTTTATTTATTACTTGATTATAATTGGGTAAATTTCATGTAATAAGGCTTTTTCAGATTTTCACTTAAATTTGGTATTATTATTTTATGAACTGCTAGCAGTAGGACAAGACTTAAGTTTTCAAAGTAAACAAATGTTTTATAAAAAACACACGAATTCGCAAATTACTTCTGAAAAAGCTTCCGCAACGTATAATGTTTCAAAAATGATGAATAAATGATTAAATGATACTCTTTGACGAAAGCCTGAGATATTTATAAATGATTTTAACGTAGTTAAGTTTTCCAAAGCACTATCATGTGACGCCACCAGATTCAGCCATAACGTCTAGGCCAGGTTTGGGGTGTTACAGTTAAAAATTTTGGAAGTTTCCACTGTTGAATATTGGATGTTTTTGATGAATATCTTGTATTTGGAGCTTTGATTGTGTTTTTTTGATGATTTTGTAAAGAGATTTTTGTTAGATTTTGGTTTTAGTATTAAATTGTGAAAATGTCAAAGTATTAGGGTTTGATAGTGAATTTAATAATTATTAGGGACTTTTTAAGGGCCTAGTATATTTATATGGAATGTTTATTTGAGAAAAATGGTTAATTTGATAAATATCGGGTTAATGGACTAAATTGAAAAAAATGTAAAAGTTTAGGGTAATTGTGTGAATTTGAAAAAAAAGGTATTAATTGTAAAATGGATTGGAATGTGAAATGTAAGTTGATAATAGAGAACCTTATATTTTTAGATCAAGATCTTATAAATACTCGTGAAAAAGGAAAAACAGCTGAATAGTCCCTAAACTTCTGCAAC
Source organism: Gossypium bickii (assembly GCA_025503065.1). NCBI lineage: Eukaryota > Viridiplantae > Streptophyta > Magnoliopsida > Malvales > Malvaceae > Gossypium > Gossypium bickii. The sequence continues at coordinate 32,797,163 of CP106712.1, forward strand.
TACTACAATTCAGTCCAGGTAAGTTCGTACGATTATAATTTTACATCTATATGAATTGTTGAATAGTATAACATAATGTAAAGTACATATATTTAATTTTTGATAATGAGTTATTATTTTAAATATGATATTAAAATTGATTGCTTGGACTGGATTGAACGTGAGATTACAGTCGTGATATGACATGTTGTAAGGGATTAGAGTGGAGATGGATTGGAGGGAAGTATATAATTATTTCTCGACTAAACCAAGGTTCAACATTTGTTATGAACTCTCGTGTTTTACTTTCTATTTAGCGTGTTACGGTTGGATTAGATCTTATGAGCATTGGTGTGTTACGGTTGAATTAGCTCTTATGAGCATTGATATGTTACGGTTGGATTAGCTCTTATGAGCACTGGCGTATTTCGATTGGGTTAGCTCTTATGAGCATCGGCATGTTATGGTTGGACTGACAATGTAATCTTATTTGTAAGTCGTTCTTCGAATGGAAAATCTCGGTAAGGTACCCTGTTTAATGAATTTGAAAGTTTTTATATATATTGAGTATTGATATGAACATAGATGAATTTATTGGTTGAAATTGTGGATGTCAGGGAATTCTCATGGTTGATTATGATTGTTTGAATTATTGTATTTAATTCAGTAAGATTTATCATTTAATACGTCAGACTTACTAAGCTTCTTTAAGCTTACTTGTGTTAATCTTTGTTTTTGTAGATATTCAGAAGGTTAGATGATCGGAATGGCACTCGAGTCACACTATCTAGCTTAACTCGATAGTTTTTGAAACGTTAATTCCAGATTATATGACATATAATAGGATTGATGTTGATACTAATGTTTTGGAAATGTAAATAGTTTATGAAATTAATTGTAAAAGTTGTTATATTATGTGTTAAAGTGGCTATGTGATGCTTTTTAAAATGACCAATTTAGTAGATGGTGAATTGATTATGGTATAGCTTAGATATGGTATGTTTGAAATGGAATTGAATTAGATGTTAAGGAGAGTAAGTGATACTTTGTGTTTGAAGATTTGTTTTGATGTATAATTGTATATATTTATGGTACCAATGAGGGTACATTAGTTAGGCACTAAATAGGTTGATTTGGTATATCTTTTGCTTGTATAATGTCACTTTGAATAGGTGTTTTGGTTGGTATTTGAGTTTTTTAAGGTTCAAGTATGTCTGAAATGGTAAACTTGTGGTTCAAGGTTCATTTTGTGTCCACACGACCTGAGACACGGGTGTGTGCCTCAGCCAGTGTGACACATGGCCATGCGACACGGACGTGTGTCCCCTGTAGGTTGTTAGGGTTGCATTTCGAAAGTCACACGGCCTGAGACATGAACGTGTGACCCTTGCAATCCAAAATTTTTAACTTTTTCTTAAACTTTCTAAACGTTTTCGATTTTTTCCCGGATTGTCTCAATAGTATTTTTAGGGCATCGAGGGCCCGATTAAGGAACATTATGAATATATCTGAATGAAATTATATTATGATTGCATTGAAGTATAAATTGAATTATTTACTGTTCCATTTGTTCGGTAATGCTTTGTAACCCTGTTTCGGCTACGGATACAGGTTAGGGGTGTTACAATATGTATCATCGAATACTGAAAAATCATCTATAAAGACTTCCAAATATTTTTCAACCTTGTTAGTAAAAATAGACATCATACATCTTTTAAAATGTAACAGGTGCATTATATAAACCAAATGGCATACGTCCAAATGCAAATGTACCGTACGCACATGTGATTTTATTTTTGTCTTGATCCTCCAGTGCTACTGTGATCTGATTATGCCCTGAGTATCCATTGAGAAAACAATAATAGTCTCTACGGTAAAGGAAAGTGGTCTTAACTAGTCGCTTTGTTTAATTTCTGGTAATCAATGCAAGTTCTCCATCTCGTAACCTTTCTGGTTGGTATCAACTCATTGTTTGCATTTTCTACGACCGTGATACCTCTTTTCTTTGGCACGCACTGGACCGGACTTACCTATGAGCTATCAGAGATGGGGTAAATTATACCCGCATCTAAGCACTTAATGATTTCCTTTTTCACCACATCTTTCATGATGGGTTCAGTCTCCGTTGTCCATCAATCATCCCTTTCTCCCCTTCTTCCAGGATGATCTTGTGCATGCATACAAACGAACTAATGCCACGAATATCAGCTATGGTCTATCCGATAGCCTTCTTGAATTGTTTCAATACTAGGATAAGTTTCTCTTCTTGCTTTTCGGTCAACTTTGTTGAAATAATCACATGCAAAGTAGAAGCATTACCTAAATAAATATATTTTAAATGTGAGGAAAGTACCTTCAGTTCTCATTTAGGTGGCTCCTCAATTGACGCTTTTGGTTGAGCATAATCTCTACTTTTTAACTCCAAAGACTCAAAGTAGGATTGTAGATTAAATCCCCTTTGATTAGCTTCTAGCAAAGCTAAGTATACCTCCCCCTCTTCATCACTTGGAGGGTCTGACATCAAAACTTATTCTAATGGGTCCTCAACAGAGTTGAGTTCCCATTCTACATCTAAATCCTCTAACTCTGATACTGTAGAACAATCATTAACTGTATCAAAATTTGCATAGACATAAAAACATTAAATGTTACTTAATCATCCTGAACATGCATGGTAAGTTCACCTTTTTGTACATCAATAAGGGTCCTTCCAATTGCTAGGAAAGGCCTTCCTAGGATGATTGGCACCTTTTTATCTGCTTCAAAGTCTAGAATAACAAAGTCAGTAGGAAAAATAAATTCGTCTACATGTGCCAATAAATCCTCGATTTTTCCTTCTGGATGTGCTAAAGATTGATTTGCTAACTGAAGCGGAACTATAGTTGGTCTAACTTCACCTATCTCTAACTTCCTAAATATGGACGTGGCATCAAGTTAATGTTGGCACCCAAATCACAAAGTGCCTCACCACAATACATTGCTCAAATGTTGGAAGGTATGGTAAAACATTCAGAGTCCTTCATCTTTAGGGGTAGTTTGTCTTGAAGATATGCACTGCATTCTTTCGTCAAGGCTATCGTTTCAAATTCTCCAAGTCTCCATTTTTTTGGACAGGATATCCTTCATGAATTTGACATAGTTTGACATCTACTCAAGTGCTTCTACCAACGGGATGTTGATATGAAATTGCTTAAGTACATCTAAAATTTTCTTGAATTGGACTTTCTATATCTGCTTCTAAATCCATTAAGGGTAAGGTGGTGGTGGATTTTTTACTAGAACTGGTTCATTCATCTTTTGTGGCAATTCTGCATCTAATGAAGTTCTTAGTTTATCAGCATTGACTGGTTCAAAAATTACCTTATCAGGTTTTATAGATTCTGGTTCTGGTGAAGCTGGACTTTCAACACTTGGTTGAACTTCTAGTGAATCTTGAGCATCAGCTGGCTCTTTTTCAACTTCGACAATATTAGTCTCTAATATCTTTCCTCTCCTCAATGTCAATGTTTTACAATGCTATTTCCCCAAATTTCTTGGGTTCTCTGTATCACTAAGCAACGCACCTTGTGGACGGTTTCTGAGTTCAGTGGCAAGCTGGCCCATTTGGTTTTCCAAGTTTTTTAATGTGGTTGTTTGGATTTGAATTAAGGTATCATTTTTGGCAATGTATACCTTCAACAAGTTTTCTAAGGTATTGGAAGATTCAGCTTGAGGTTACTTGTGAACTTGTTGGGTAAAAATAACTGGCTGGGTTGGTTTAGGTTGGGCATAAGTATTACTGGGTCCAGCCCCTTAGTTACTCGAAAAGAAATTAGGGTGGTTTCGCCAAGATGGGTTGTAGAAATTGGATTGCAGTCCATGCCTTCCTTGGTTTTGGTCCTGGATAGCCATGTAATACATAGATTTTGGGTTTGATGAACATTCTTCAAACAAATGCCCCTCCCCACAATAAACACAGGCTACATTTTGAATTGATTCGGTGGCTGAGTTGTAAAGTTATTAAATCCATTATTGGTAAAGTTTTTAAACATTAAGGATATTGAGGATACCTCAGATGCTAGTGAAGTGAGAGCGTCCACTTCATGTACTCTAGCAACTCGTCTTCCTGACGCTACTCAATTGGATGGATATTGATAGTTGTTGCTGGCAATCCTCTTGATGATTTCATAAGCCTCGTTATAAGACTTAGAAAGGAGAGCACCTGTAACACCCCTAACCCGTATCTGTCACCAGAACAGGGTTGCGAGCATTACTAGAGTTTACAGAATAATTTCATGTAATTTATATCATTTACTGTTCATATTTGAAACTAATTATAATGTCTCTTGAATAGACCCTCGAAGCCCAATTTCAACATTTGGATCGAGTCGAGACTAAATTAGGAACTCAGAAAATTTTTCGCGAAATGTTAAAATTTTTCCTAGATGCAGGGCACACATGCCCGTGTGGTCAAGGAACACGCCCGTGTGGTCAAGGGACACGCCCGTGTGACCATAGGACAAGCCTGTGCTGCATGCCGTGTTCGACCTCGTGTAACTCTCTGACTTGTGCCACACGGCCTGCCACACGCCCGTGTGCTAGGCTGTGTGGTCAATTTAATTTTCACAAATTAGGTACAGGATTTACATGGCCAAGACACATGCTCGTGTTCTAGGCCGTATATTACACACGGTTGAGACACACGCTTGTGTCTCTGCCCGTGTGTCAAATTCTGAGCATTCTATTTCTCAATTTTAATATGCAGGGGACACACGGCCAAACCACATGCCCATGTGCCAGATCGTGTATCACACACGGTCAAGACACACGACCTTGTGTCTACCCGTGTGGACAAAATAAAGCCATTTCCTAGCTTTATTTCTCACCCAAATTTGCCAACAACCTACATCAACACTTACATACTTATATAAACCAATTCAAGACATAATAATCAACTAAAAACAAGTCTTTTGCATGACTTATTAATTCATTTTTTTAAGTGATTAAACTTACGAATGACACAATTATAACTATAGATTTATGTTATCAAATATACCAATTTAAAACCATTCATCCATCAAACATGACTAGGCCATATATAATTACATCAAAATATACTTTACACCACCCATTCCAATGGCTAGCTACAATCAAAATATTTCATCATTTTGCCTAACTAGCTTATACATGCCATTATACCATAAAAAGTTTGTTATTTATACCAAAATGGGTTGAAGGATAGTGTGATGATAATTTGACCGATTTCCAACCCTTTTGAGCTTCCGAGCACTATAAAATAGAGGAAAATAAAACCTAGTAAGCATTTAATGCTTAGTAAGTTCGTATAACCAGAATTAAACTTACCAATTATATTCATTCAAATAAGCATATAATAACATGATTCCCAAGAACTTAGGAAATTTTCCTAATCATATACACTCAAACAAATATGTTAGTCACATAATTCACATATACATCAAGTAAGCATAGATGATCTCATCATGTTACAAACTTTCAATTATTTCGGGAGCATTCGAGAAATAATTCATTTAATCTCATAATTTCTCATTTCGGGAATTTATCCGTTGAATTATTGAAATTTCGATGGATACTCAGGTAGTACACACATGGTGTAGAAATCAATGATCCGTCAATTCATGTTCAGGGGTAGCCATTAGGGCACTTAATCAAAGAGCAGACTCTCGAGCCACATATCAGGATGCTTAGATGAGCCATTTAACAGGACACTTATCTAAGCTATATAGGAAAACTTATAAGAGTTTTAATCAGGGAGCTCATAGAGCTTAACAGATAACTCCAAAAAGTTAATATTAGGGAGCATCGGATAAGGTAACAGGGAGTTCAAGCGAGCCATGTCAGGAAGCCCATAAGGGCTTATATTAGGATGCTCAAGTAGAGCTGTGTTTGTGTCCACATTATATGCTAGATCACAGCCGATCGAATCATGTAACAGGACGCTCAGAAAGAGCTGCGGTAATGTGCAACACATGTAAAGTCACTACCGATCAGGATGCTCACAGGAACTATATAACAAGATGCTCGAGAGGGCTATAATAGGATTGCACATCCGAGCTATAGTCTGTCCGCAACATATGCAGGACCATATTCAATACGGGAAATCACATAAATCCATCGAAATTCATCATATCAAACGAAACTTAATATTTTTCGGACAGGATCAGACATATGATTATTTCATATTTTTATAACATTTATACAATTCATATAATCATATACCACATTTAATTCAAACATAAAATAAACACAATTTAGTTACACGAACTTACCTCGACACTCGTTTGTGTATAAAAATCTACTAATCCGAAACTTTTTCTTTTCCTCGATCTGGCTTCGAATTTGAGTTGTCTGGATCTATATAAATGAATTTAATCATCAATTTAATCCATTTCATACTCAACTGAATTCAAATTACACACTAGGAAAATTTTGCCCCTAACTTTTCATAAATGACAATTTCGTCCCTAGGCTCGGAAAATGAAATTCATGCAATTTAATCCTTATTCCAAGCCTAATCGAATTTTATATGTTACAATAAGAGCCTATGAATTTCAGAAAAATTAGAATTTTTCCATGGGTTTTACCACTTTTCAATTTAGTCCCTAAATCAAGATTTCATAAAAAATTCTCTTTGTAAAAGTTGTTTATCTATCAACAACCTTTCATTTTCTACCATAAATTTCAAAATTTCATCATATTCATCCATGACAAAATTTCTATACTTTGATATCTTTACAAATTAATTCCCAAAATAGATAGATTAGATTATCCCGATCTCAAAAATATAAAAATTACTAAAAACGGGACAAGAAAACATACCCAATTAAGCTTGATTAGTTTCCTCTCTACTTCCTACGGTTTCCATCAAATTTGGGGATGAAGATGATGAAAATAAGATGATATTTTCTATTTAATTAGTTATCATCTTTTAATTTTTTCATTTCCAATTTAGTCCTTAGCCTTTTCTAATTTTTCCATGGATGAATCACCAAAAATATCTACTAACTTTTCTTTAATGGTCTAATTACCATATAAGGACCTCAATTTTTGAATTCCATAGCTATTTAATCCTTCAAACTACTAGAATTTAACTTTTGCATTTTATGCAATTTGGTCCTTTCCCTAATTTATCACACAATCAGTAAATTTCTTCTTATCAAAATTTTCATATAACATTCTTATCATAATGCAGACCATGCAATAATATTAAAATAAATATTCTTTCGGGCTCAGATTTGTGGTCCCGAAACCACTGTTCTGATTTCATTGAAAATTGGCTATTACAACACCATTAGCAGAAGCGTCCACTACCATCCTTATGTGAGCATTCAGACCGTTATAGAATGTCTCTAATTGAATGCAATGAGTGATTTTGTGATGAGGTCATCTTCATAATAGTTCTTTAAACCTCTTCCACGCCTCATACAAGGACTCGCCATCCAACTGTTGGAAGGTAGTAATCTCGTTCCTCAACTTAACATTCTTGCTAGATGAGAAGTACTTCACAAGAAATCTTTCTGCCACCTCTTGCCATGTGGTAATGGAATTTGGTGGCAATGAGTTTAACCAGGCTCGAGCTTTGTCCCTTAGTGAATATGGGAACAACTTTAATAGTAAAGCATTTTCGGGTACTCTGACTAATTTGAAAGAATTGCTCACCTCCATGAACAGTCTTAAGTGAAGGTAAAGATCTTCGGTAAGCATTCCACTGAATTGGCCCACTATCTGAACCATTTGGAACATGACTGGCTTCAGCTTGAATTGTTGTGCCTCGATTTCAGGTCTCCTAATACTCGTATTAAGATTATGAAACACTGGCACGACATACTGTCTTAGAGCTCTATCCCTATCATCAGTAATAAGGATAGGATTTTGAGCAGGGTTTGCTCCATTTCCTTGATTTGAATCTTCAAAGTTCATCTCTTCGGTCGTTCTTTGACTTGTTCGTTGTCAAAAAGTTCTTTTAATTTCAGGATTTAAGGGGAGTAAATCAATAATTCGATCAATACTCATAAACACCTGAAAAAACACAGAAAAATTGACTAAGTTAAAATTAAACAAAAAAACAAAATGAAAAATTAACAATTTCACAAATAATGACTTTTAAAACAGTCATCGGCAACGACGCCAAAAACATGGAATGATGGAAATGTGCAAGTGTACACAATCACAACAAGTAATAAAGTGACAAGTAAATGCCGAGTTCTCGTACCCACAGGGGCTGTTTAAGAAAATATATATGAAATGCAATTAAAAACACTTTGGTGAAGGAAAATCTTTTGTTTTGAAAAAGGGTTTAATAAAGCTAGATTTTAACTAAGTAAATTAAACTAAGAAAATTAAAAGGTAAAAAATCCAAAGCACGATTTTTGAAAAATAAGTTTAATCAATATGACATAATTGTGTTAGATTAATTACATTTCTTAACTTATTTATTACTAAAACAATGTTCATGTTGTTACGAAAAAATTCACGGCAACTTGGTAATTTGTTAACTATAGCATATACAGACTTACTAAATTAACTAATCTCTTGAGCAAATCACTATGCCAATTCAAATAATTAATCAATTTAAATAACCAAGTAAAAGATTAAGTGAGGTAACAATATATTTCTATATTGAAACAGTTTAATCACAATAATATTGCAAGTTATGCATGGCTAATGTACCGTTTATTATTGTCGCTAATTTAACCCTTAACTACCTTAGAAGATTAAACATGCACTAATTAAGTATTGTGTCAATTAATTACAATTTCAACATGATTAATAATTAATTCATTAGTTACCTTGCAATTATAATGCAACTATAACATAATCATGGTTTTACTTAATCAAACAATTTACCAAGACCTATAACAACACAAACATGATTTTAATAACTTAAGTAGACGAAATGCATTCAACCTAACACAAATTAAATTTACGCCATGTTAATTAAATTTAGAATAACAACATAACAAATATTCATAGACATGTTCATAACAACAACAATAAAAGTTAAAGGATAGGAAACTAGAATCAAGTCCGGTGTTTCTCCGAAGTCTGAATAGTTTACTCCGCTCCTCCTTCTCCACTCATTCTGTTGAATCGAGGCTTCTACAAGCACTTGAATGCTACTACCCAAGGTGGTTGAATGGCTCTTTTCCAAGAGGGAAATCGACAATGAAATTGCGTTGCTGTGTCAGAAGAAGGGTAGATATATTAATTTGATATACTCTAAAAATACCTTTGGTACAATATGGATGATCTCACAAAGATTGAGTTTCGGTGAATTCCCATTTACTGATCCCATATTTTTCGGAATCGATCCCCTACAAGAATATGTGGTGCTCGACATGTTTGGAAGCACAAGAGAACATTCTTTTGCTGATATTATTACCACTACTTGATACTGGGTTATTCATAGTATTACTATACCTTCCCTATTCATCGCTGGTTGGTTATTCGTCAGCACATGTTTAGCTTATGATGTGTTTGGAAGCCCTCATCCAAATGAGTATTTTACAGAGAGCCGACAAGGAATTCCATTAATAACTAGCTGTTTTGATTCATTGGAACAACTCGATGAATTTAGTAGATCTTTTTAGGAGGACCCAATGACCATAGATCGAGCCTATCTAATTTTTACAGTGATAAATATTAGATTAAATTTAATATTAAATCTTATTAAAATAATAGAATGTTTCTCTACAAGATAAACATTAAATTAAATGTAATATTAATATTATCATTTTAATATTAAATAAAATACTATTAAGATAAGAATTAAATCAAATTCAATATTATAATAATATTTTTAGAATAGTTAATTTAAAATAAAATTCTCTAGGAGTGTAACTCCTCCACTACTCAACCACAGAAGACCAACTGTCGCCAGCCATTGGTATGCTACCGTTGCAGTCGTCGACACTACTGTGTCATGTGAAGTAGGTGCGACACCCTTATGGCACATTGAGCTTGTTTGGCTACTAAGGGTTCGCTCCGAGTCAGTGACAACCTGATCGGTCTGGTCTGTAACACCCTAAAATCCGAGTACCGATTTATTGCATGTCTTGGTGTTTAGATTATGAAGGAAAATTTTTCTTATTTCTTTTCGTGCCTATTATAGTCCTGAGGAAGAGAATAGAAATATTCGGGTGTGGAATAATTTTTAGTTTGAGAATTTATTGAAGTGGAGCAAATAGCATTGACACTTAAGTTAATTAAAATGTCAAAGTGTAGCATAAGATGAGTAATGGCAAGGTGGTGTTGGCGCATGGGTAATAGCATGAGGGGAGTGGTTCGAATCCCTTAGTTAGCATTTAGATAACTTTTATTTTTGCTCTAGTATGGTAAGTGTCGGCCAAGCTTAATTATGGTAAGTGTTGACCTTGTTATTTTTGGTTAGTAGATTAAAGGAATAAGGTAAGTGTTAACTTATGGTATGGAATCAAGAACTTTTGGAAAGATATGGGGACATAGGGCAAGTATCAAGGAAAATGTTTTGGAAACAAATTCATGGCCATTTGACCATGAATTTGGACGGCAATGTGGCTAGGGGGGAGGTTGGCCGAATATGCTAGTAGTTTGGCAAGGTTTAGGAGTTTGTTTTGGTCATTCCTAGCATTTTGTGCAAAGTTTTGCAACTCTCCTCTCAACCTCTTTTCCTTTGGCCGAATTTGATCTTTTGGCAAGCCAAATTCTTTTGACCATTTGGTCATTTTTGCTCATCACTTTAGTATTCTTTTTGTGCCTCTTCATAGTGCCGAAATTGCTAGTACCAAAAAGGCCATCCCTTTCGTTTTGTTTTCTTTCTCCATTGCCGAATGTACTTTGCTCCTAAGTACATCTTTTTCTTTCTCTTTTCTCCTTTTTGAAAACCGAAACAAACATCATTCTCAATCTTCTCTTTTCAACCGTGGACAATAGGTAAGAATTCTTTTTAGTTCATGTTAGTTAATAGTTGTCATGGCCGAATCTTGATAGTGGTATGAAGGCTTTCTTAGATCGAAATAAACATTCATTCTATTAACGTTTTTATTTGTTATACTTTAGTGCGATAGTGGAAGATCGGAACTCAAGTGTTCGTGAGTATAATAAAACGTTGGAATCGATTTAAGGTGTTAAGGGAACATTTTGGTCGACTCTCTTTTTGTGGAACAAGGATATTGTGGTAAGGAAATCTCTCCTAAAAACCTTTGGTCATATTGTTTTCGATATTATGTTAGATTGGACTTATGATCTTTTGTCATTGAAGACAATCAAGATAGGGAAGAAAAGGCTAGTGAATAGTGTTCAGAAGAAGGGTGGTTCCGTTAATCCCCCTAAGTATAAGCAAAGGGCTATTTCGGGAATCCGACATTTTCCACTGGCTTGTGGACGCTCATCCGAGGAGAATCAATTGTTTGAAGTTGTTCGTACTCCCGAACCTTTGTTTGTTCGTGGATTTGCATCGGTTAACGAACCATCAATCGGGGAGAAACCGCAAGTAGAAGTAGTTCGAAAATCCGAGGGTAAAAGTTTAGATCGTTATTTTTAACATTGGTTTCGTTAATAATTTATAGCATTTTAATTTATCGTGATGCGTATAGGTATCGACGAGCGGGAAAGTCTAGTTCTCACTATAACCAGGTGTGTAACTTCACACTTATCTCTCTGGTTAAATACCAAATCGTAAGTATTTTAATAAATCGTAAAGATGGCCAAATTGGAATTTTTGTAGTAATCAGTACTTTTGTGTAAATGCATGAAAACGGTTAAAACCGAGAAATTTACGAAAAACTGTTAGATTGCTAAGTTGTTACGAAAAGATTGCTAAATCGATAAATTGGGCCGTAAAATTGCTAGATCGATACATTGGGCCGTAAAATTGCTAGATCGATACACTGGGCCATAAAACTGCTAGATCAATAAATTGGGCCGTAAAAGCGCTAGATCGATAAATTGGGCCAGAAAAAAGCATGTTAGATCGCTAAATGGGCCAAAAATCTTCTAGTTCGACATATGGGCCAAAGTTCGCTAGATCGCTATATGGGCTAAATACTATTTTGTTTAATAGGCTCAAATGAAATGTTTAATTATAGACTCATTTGTAATATGGGTTACTTGATAAATTATTATATGACTAAAGTTTGTTATGCATACATAATTGCATGGGACGGGATATATGATGAAGAGAAGAAAGGCCTGTGGCCACGAATCTAGTTCGGTGGCTCTGCCACAAATTTTTATGGCTTAATGCCTCTAGTTCGGTGACTATGTCACAATCTAGTTCGGTAGTGCACTACAATATTATTTAAAAGGCTTAATGCCTACGATTGATGTGTTTGGCGGGGTGGGTTGACTTGATCCCCACAGGTGTGTTGGTTGGTACGGGGGTGTGTAGCGGATGGAAATTAGGATTGGTTGGGAAATTCATCTTACATGCATTTTATTTATTCTATTTTATTCTATATTGTTAAATCTGCAATTGGGCTAAAGCCCAACTTAATGTCTTGATGATCTGGCCCAATAATGGTGGTAAGTGAGTTACACACTGAGTTCTTAGTAACTCACCCCGTTTTATTATCCATCTCAGGTGATGGCAATTGATGTGGACTTGGGCCGGGGATGACTTGGTGGAGGCCATACTACGAGCATGGGTTTTATAAACTATGAACTTTATTTAAGTTATTTATTTTAATTACTATTTTGGTATGATGTAATAAGGCCTCTATTTATGTTTTATGGATTTTTATGTGTGGATGGATTTAATTTTGTTTTAAGACTCTTAATTTGGGCTTATGATAAATCTATAAGGTTTTCTTAAAAACATTGTGTTTTATAACAATTTGGACATCCTTAATTATTTTTAAATTCTTTAGAATGGTTTTATAACTACTTAAAGTTTTTGACAATTATGATAAGATTTCAAACAAGTATTTTCTTAATTCTCAATTTTTAAATCATTGTTCTTAATTTTTATTAAATCTTTATTTTCAAAAGATTTTGTATTATCTTTTTACTTAAATTATTAGAGAATTAAATGTTCGATCGGTGTGACAAACCAAATCTCGCCTTAACGCATAGACACTGTTTGGGGTGTTACATTTAATGGTATCGAGCCGGTTCAAAACTCCTACTGTGGTTTGGGTTCAACAATGATAATTGTTTGAGAAACAATTCAAATTTCTAGACTTTTTGATTTAAAGGTAGTATGGCACCATGAGCATCCCGCGCCAAGTCAAGTAAGTATCTGTATATTGATTGTTTATTATTATTGTGATATGATTATAGAGACACTCTAGAACTTCTAGTTTTAGGTGTTGAAAAACCATAGAGATTGAGACAATAAGGATATGATTGCGAAAACAACTCTATCTCTTTCATATCATAAAATATCGTTAATAAACACTGAAATAGTATTCTGATTCGTAAAACTCTTAATCAGATTAAATCAAATTAGTCATTATGAGCACAAGAGGACGTGGTCGTAGACGCGGTAGACGTGGCCGTGGTAGAGGACGAGGTGTTAGGGGCGCAACTGAAGCGCCGGATCATATGCCGGAAATGGATGCACCTGCGTCACTCGAGAGTGAGACGGGATCACATGATCATATGGAAGAAGATAATGCTTTGACACGAGCAATGTTGCGAGTCCTCCTTGAAAGGTCGCTGGAACGAGGCCGGGCCAACACTCGTGGGTCAATATCGAACGATTGAAATCAAGTGGTGCTGAGGTTTTCAGAGGTGTCTCAGGTGTAGCTCCAAATGTCGCTGAATATTGGCTTGAGGCAGTGGAGCGAATCATAGACAATCTTGAGTGCACGGTGGAATAAAAACTAAGAGGAGCGGTGTCCTTGTTAAGGGACGAAGCATACCAATGGTGGCTTACTGTCTGAGAAGGTACTGAAGCTGCACTAGTTAATTGGGAATTCTTCAAAGTTTCCTTTCAAGGGAAATATGTGGGAACAAGTTATGTGGATGCCCGGAGGAAGGAATTCTTGAATCTGGTCCAAGGGAATAAGACGGTGGCAGCGTATGAGGCTGAGTTTTTACGTTTGAGTCGCTATGCACAAACAATAGTGGCAACGGATCATGAGCGTTGTGTACGCTTTGAGGATGGGTTGAATGATGAGTTGCGGGTTCTGATAGCCCCACAACAAGTTAGAACTTTTGCCACGCTCGTGGAGAAGGCCAAGATAGCCGAAGAGGCTAAGAACTCAGAACGTCAGAATCGGGAACGAGTTGGAGGCAAGAGAGATATGAAGTATTCAGGTTCTTCAAAAAGGTTTTTGAAGAGGCCTCGGAATGATGAGCTAGCTCAAGGTAGAACACCTGTAGCTGTTAATCAGAGTCGAGACTCTGCTAAATGTGGGAAACGACATTCTGGAGAGTGCTGGAAGAAAATGGGTGCTTGCTATAAATGTGGTTCAATGGATCATCAATATAGGAATTGTCCTCGACGAATGGATACAACTCAGGAAGCTCGTAATACTGATGCACAACCGGCAAGAGGAGCTCAGCAACCACCGAGAGGTCGTGGTGGTAATGGGGCTGGACGTGGTCAAGGTGCAATGGGTTGAGGCAATGGTCCTAGAGGTAACACGGATGCAAGACAGCCTGGGTTGGTTTATGCAGTTAGACGCCGCGAGGATGGTAATGCACTTGATGTGATAACTGGTATGTTCTTCATCTTTGATGTGCCTGTTATTGCTTTGATAGATATTGGTTCTACCCACTCGTATGTTGCTAGCACCATATCCGAAACTTGAATTTAGAATCAAAATTTACGATAGTGAGATGAAGGTAATTAGTCCTTTAGGACAGTCGGTGTTGGTAAATAAACTATTTAGAGACGTGCCCTTAGAAATTCAAGGATAAATATTTTTGGCAAATTTGATGGAGTTGCCTTTCGGTGAGTTCGATATCATATTGGGCATGGATTGGTTGGTTAAGCACCGGGCGAAATTGGATTGTGCTGAAAAGTGAATGTCAATAAGAACCGTGGAGGATAAGGAGATAGTTATGATAGGCGAGCGAAGAAATTATTTGGCAAACGTGATTTCTGCGTTAAGGGTAGAAAAGTTGGTGCGAAAAGGGTATGGAGCATTTTTAGCATTTATTAGTGCTTTAGATGCCAAAGAGTTATCGGTGGGAGATGTGAGAACAGTGAAGGAATTTCCAGATGTATTTCCTGAAGAACTTCCTGGTATACCTCCAGATCGGGAAGTGGAATTTGGTATTGAGCTTTTGCCCAGAACGGCTCCAGTGTCCATTGCTCCTTATAGAATGGCACCGAAGGAGTTGTCGGAGCTTAAAGCTAAAATTTAAGAATTGCTAGATCGGGGTTTTATTCGACCGAGTGTGTCTCCGTGGGGAGCACCGGTTTTGTTTGTTAAGAAGAAGGATGGGTCGATACGTATGTGCATTGATTACAGGAAATTGAATAAACTAACGATCAAGAATAGGTATCCTCTGCCGAGAATTGATGACCTGTTTGATCAGTTGAAGGGAGCTGCAGTTTTCTCCAAAATTGATTTGAGATCGGGTTATCACCAGCTTAAGGTGAAAGAAGTGGATATTCACAAGATGGCTTTTCGAACTCGTTATGGACATTATGAGTTTTTGGTGATGCCGTTTGGTCAACCCAAATGCACCAGCTGCATTTATGGATATGATGAACCGGGTCTTTCAACCATTTTTAGACCGGTTTGTAGTGGTATTCATAGATGACATTTTGGTATATTCAAGGAATGAAGAGGAGCATGACTCACATTTGCGAATTGTATTACAGTTACTTCGAGATAATCAACTGTATGCCAAATTTAGTAAATGTGAATTTTGGTTAAGGGAAGTGACTTTCTTGGGTCATGTAGTATCAGCCGAAGGAATAAGGGTGGATCCTCGGAAGATTGAGGCTGTATTGGATTGGAAACCACCGAAGTTAGTAGCTGAGATTCGGAGTTTTTTGGGTTTGGCTGGTTACTATAGACGCTTTGTTGAGGGGTTTTCGTTGATTGCTTGCACCCTAACTAAGCTATTGCGGAAGGGAAGAATACAGTATATATGGACCGATAAACAAAGAAGAAAAGTTTCGAGAAATGAAAAAGATTTTGACGGAAGCGCCAAAGATTACTAATTCAACTTTGAAAGGTGGAAAGGAGTTTATAGTTTATTGTGATGCATCGCATACGGGCTTAAGTTGTGTATTGATGCAAAGTGGGAAAGTGGTGGCTTATGCTTCTCGTCACCGAGATCAAGATTTGAAGTAAACTACCCTACTCATGACTTGGAGTTAGGCTGCGGTAGTGTTTGCTTTAAAGATTTGGAGGCATTACCTCTACGGTGAAAAGTCTATTATCTATACGGATCACAAGAGTCTTAAGTATCTTCTTACTCAGAAAGAATTAAACTTGAGACAACGAAGATGGGTGGAGCTGTTAAAGGACTATGATTTCTCAATTGAGTATTATCCTGGAAAAGCTAATGTGGTAGCAGGCGCGTTAAGTCGTAAGGTGGTATCTGATTTGAGAGCAATGTTTGCCCATTTGAGTTTGTACGAGGATGGTAGTCTGATGGCGGAACTTCAGGTGAAGCCTCTGTGGTTAGAACAAATCAAGGAAAAACAGATATCAGATAAGAAGTTGGGACTTTTATTTCAACAAGTGGAAAATGGTGGAATAGAGGATTTTGGACTAAACACGGAAGGTGTGTTGTGTTTTCGTGGAAGAGTTTGTATGCCTAAGGACTCAGATTTGAGGCAAATGATTCTATGGGAGGCGCATAGTAGCTCTTATGCTATTCACCCCGGAGGAAATAAGATGTATCGGGATCTTCGTAAACAGTATTGGTGGCCAGGGTTGAAGCGTGAGATTTCTGAATTTGTGGGAAGATGTTTAACTTGTCAGCAAGTGAAGGCGGAGCATCAATTGCCGTCAGGTTTATTACAACCGGTAAAGATTCCTCTTTGGAAATGGGAGCGGATAACAATAGATTTTGTTAGTGGGTTACCTTTATTAAGAAAAATTCTATTTGGGTAATTGTTGATCGTTTGACGAAGACTGCACATTTTCTACCAGTTCGTAAGGATTACTCGTTACAGAAGTTGGCTAAGCTGTATGTATCTGAAATCGTGAGGTTGCATGGGGTACCCGTGTCTATTATATCAGATAGGGATCCTAGGTTTACATCATGGTTTTGGAAAGCTTTGCATGAAGCTCTGGGAACAAAGCTTAACTTTAGTACGGCTTTTCATCCTCAGTCAGATGGTCAATCGGAAAGAGTAATTCAGATTATGGATGATATGTTAAGGGGATGGGTAATCGACTTCAAAGGTAGTTGGGAGGATTTTCTCTGCATTGGCGCGTAATTTGCTTATAACAATAGCTATCAGTCTAGCATTCAGATGGCACCCTACGAGGCATTATATGGTCGTAGGTGTCGTTCTCCTATTTGTTGGACTGAATTGGGCAAACGACAGATGTTAGGTCCTGAGTTGATCTCTAAAATGGAAGAAAAAGTAAAAGCTATTCGAGCACGGTTAAAGGAAGCTTCGGATAGACAGAAGTCGTATACTGATCTGAAGCGTAAGGATATCGAGTATGATGTGGGGGATCAAGTTTTCTTGAAGGTCTCACCTTGGAAGAAGATTTTCAGATTTGGGAAGAAGGGAAATTCAGTCCTAGATACATTGGACCATATCGTGTGGTGAAGCGTGTTGGTCCAGTGGCCTATCAGATCGAATTACCTCCGGAGTTGAGTCAGATTCATAATGTTTTTCATGTTTCCATGTTGAGGCGCTATAGATCGGATCCGACGCACATAGTACCGGTAGAAGAAGTGGAGTTGAATTCAGACTTGTCTTTTGAGGAGGAACGAGTGGAAATCTTAGACCGAGATGTCAAAGTGCTAAGAAAGAAAATCGTGCCGTTGGTCAAAGTTTTATGGCGTAATCACGGAACGGAGGAAGCTACGTGGGAGCCTGAGGATACAATTCGGCAACAATACCCTCACCTCTTTCAATCAGGTAAATTTTGAGGACGAAATTTTCTTTAAGGAGGGTAGAGTTGTAACACCCTAAAATTTGAGTACCGATTTATTGCATGTCTTGGTGTTTAGATTATGAAGGAAAATTTTTCTTATTTCTTTTCGTGCCTATTATAGTCCTGAGGAAGAGAATAGAAATATTCGGGTATGGAATAATTTTTAGTTTGAGAATTTATTGAAGTGGAGCAAATAGCATTGACACTTAAGTTAATTAAAATGTCAAAGTGTAGCATAAGATGAGTAATGGCAAGGTGGTGTTGGCGCATGGGTAATAGCATGAGGGGAGTGGTTCGAATCCCTTAGTTAGCATTTAGATAACTTTTATTTTTGCTCTAGTATGGTAAGTGTCGGCCAAGCTTAATTATGGTAAGTGTTGACCTTGTTATTTTTGGTTAGTAGATTAAAGGAATAAGGTAAGTGTTAACTTATGGTATGGAATCAAGAACTTTTGGAAAGATACGAGGACATAGGGCAAGTATCAAGGAAAATGTTTTGGAAACAAATTCATGGCCAGTTGACCATGAATTTGGACGGCAATGTGGCTAGGAGGGAGATTGGCCGAATGTGCTAGTAGTTTGGCAAGGTTTAGGAGTTTGTTTTGGTCATTCCTAGCATTTTGTGCAAAGTTTTGCAACTCTCCTCTCAACCTCTTTTCCTTTGGCCGAATTTGATCTTTTGGCAAGCCAAATTCTTTTAACCATTTGGTCATTTTTGCTTATCACTTTAGTATTCTTTTTGTGCCTCTTCATAGTGCCGAAATTGCTAGTACCAAAAAGGCCATCCCTTTCGTTTTGTTTTCTTTCTCCATTGCCGAATGTACTTTGCTCCTAAGCACATCTTTTTCTTTCTCTTTTCTCCTTTTTGAAAACTGAAACAAACATCATTCTCAATCTTCTCTTTTTAACCGTGGACAATAGGTAAGAATTCTTTTTAGTTCATGTTAGTTAATAGTTGTCATGGCCGAATCTTGATAGTGGTATGAAGGCTTTCTTAGATCGAAATAAATGTTCATTCTATTAACGTTTTTATTTGTTATACTTTAGTACGATAGTGGAAGATCGGAACTCAAGTGTTCGTGAGTATAATAAAATGTTGGAATCGATTTAAGGTGTTAAGGGAACGTTTTGGTCGACTCTCTTTTTGTGGAACAAGGATATTGTGGTAAGGAAATCTCTCCTAAAAAACCTTTGGTCATATTGTTTTCGATATTATGTTAGATTGGACTTATGATCTTTTGTCATTGAAGACAATCAAGATAGGGAAGAAAAGGGCAGTGAATAGTGTTCGGAAGAAGGGTGGTTCCGTTAATCCCCCTAAGTATAAGCAAAGGGCTATTTCGGGAATCCGAGATTTTCCACCGGGTTGTGGACGCTCATCCGAGGAGAATCAATTGTTTGAAGTTGTTCGTACTCCCGAACCTTTGTTTGTTCGTGGATTTGCATCGGTTAACGAACCATCAATTGGGGAGAAACCGCAAGTAGAAGTAGTTCAAAAATCCGAGGGTAAAAGTTTAGATCGTTATTTTTAAGATTGGTTTTGTTAATAAATTATAGCGTTTTAATTTATCATGATGCGTATAGGTATCGACGAGTGGGGAAGTCTAGTTCTCACTATAACCAGGTGTGTAACTTCACACTTACCTCTCGGGTTAAATACCAAACCGTAAGTATTTTAAAAAATCGTAAAGATGGCCAAATCGAAAATTTTAGTAATGTCAGTACTTTTGTGTAAATGCATGAAAACAGTTAAAAACCGAGAAATTTACTGAAAAATCGCTAGATTGCTAAGTTGTTACGAAAAGATTGCTAAATCAATAAATTGGGCCGTAAAATTGCTAGATCGATACATTGGGCCGTAAAATTGCTAGATCGATACATTGGGCAATAAAACTGCTAGATCGATAAATTGGGCCGTAAAACTGCTAGATCGATAAATTGGGCCGTAAAACTGTTAGATCGCTAAGTGGGCCAAAAATCTTCTAGTTCGACATATGGGCCAAAGTTCGCTAGATCGCTATATGGGCTAAATACTATTTTGTTTTATAGGCTCAAATGAAATGTTTAATTATAGTCTCATTTGTAATATGGGTTACTTGATAAATTATTATATGACTAAAGTTTGTTATGCATACATAATTGCATGGGACGGGATATATGATGAAGAGAAGAAAGGCCATGGCCACGAATCTAGTTCGATGGCTCACCACAAATTTTTATGGCTTAATGCCTCTAGTTCGGTGACTATGTCACAATCTAGTTCGGTAGTGCACTACAATATTATTTAAAAGGCTTAATGCCTATGATTGGTGTGTTTGGTGGGGTGGGTTGACTTGATCCCCACAGGTGTGTTGGTTGGTACGGGGGTGTGTAGCGGATGGAAATTAGGATTGGCTGGGAAATTCATCTTACATGCATTTTATTTATTCTATTTTATTCTATATTGTTAAATCTGCAATTGGGTTCAAGCCCAACTTAATGTCTTGATGATCTGGCCCAATAATGGTGGTAAGTGAGTTACACACTGAGTTCTTAGTAACTCACCCCATTTTATTATCCATCTCAGGTGATGGCAATTGATGTGGACTTGGGCCGGGGATGACTTGGTGGAGGCCATACTACGAGCATGGGTTTTATAAACTATGAACTTTATTTAAGTTATTTATTTTAATTACTATTTTGGTATGATGTAATAAGGCCTCTATTTATGTTTTATGGATTTTTATGTGTGGATGGATTTAATTTTGTTTTAAGACTCTTAATTTGGGCTTATGATAAATCTATAAGGTTTTCTTAAAAACATTGTGTTTTATAACAATTTGGACATCCTTAATTATTTTTAAATTCTTTAGAATGGTTTTATAACTACTTAAAGTTTTTGACAATTATGATAAGATTTCAAACAAGTATTTTCTTAATTCTCCAATTTTAAATCATTGTTCTTAATTTTTATTAAATCTTTATTTTCAAAAGGTTTTGTATTACTGTTTTACTTAAATTATTAGAGAATTAAATGTTCGATCGGTGTGACAAACCAAATCTCGTCTTAACGCATAGACCTGGTTTGGGGTGTTACATGGTCTAGCCATCGATTGGACCATCGGCCCAGTTTCACATATCGGGCCTGATTCAACCAGTTTTTGAGTCTCGGTCTCGATTTTGGGATCTTGGGCCCAATTTATGATCTCAGGTTTAATTTTCAAGTTCAATCACCCATTGGGCCAATTGTCTAACTTTAAAATTAATTTCTAAAAATATCATATTAATTTTAATTAATTTGGTTAATTTAATTTTACTTGATCAAAATTAATTTTCCTAAAAATCACTTAGATTTTCCAAATTAAATTTTCATGAAAATCCTTTAATCAAATTCTCCAGATGAACAATTCTTACGACCACCTAATTTAATTCCACATCGAATAAATCGACTCAATTAGATTATTTCCAAAGTCGTAGAATTTTCTTATTATTCAAATGTAGTCCGATTGAGCTTTTGTTGAGCCAGCGAAGGGACCAACAGACATATACTATTAGGCTTTAGTGATTGCAATTATGTCCAGAAGCACCGTTTTGATAATTCAAAATTACTTAATCATGGAATCAGTCCACAAGAAGTACCATGATTAAAAACTCCTTATTGTATACTCCTTACAAAAACAATTCATCCATGTTTTGTCCAGCGACCTCATCATGCGTGTGTTACCCTCATATGATGTATTTGGTTCCTTTGAGTTAAATTTGTTCACTCAATACAATCCTATTTTATCTTATTCTCACCATTGTGTCTTATTAATGATTAATATGATCAATGTCAACAAATGACTGTGATAAATTGTTCGTTCCAGAACAATCAACACATGGCCACATTCCATGTTTATCAATCCACACAATGCCATTGAGAGGATATCATTAACTCTTAATTGAGCTATGAATTCCACTGTTGCTAGTAAAGCCATGCTGTAATATCCCAAAATTTGAGTATCATTTGTGTTGGCTCGAGTATGAATTTTGTGTGTTAGCATAGTCTTGTGAAGGCTTGATTTTATTTTAGGAAGTTAGAATAAATTTTAGTATGGTTCATTTAATGAAGTGGATTAAGTGAACTTAGCACTTAAGTTAATTTAAGTGTTCATTTATAGCATAAGAGGAGTAAGTGGCAAGTTGTTAAGGAGCTTGAAAGGTGGCTTGAGGTTAGAGGTTCGAGTATCATGGAAAGCATTTTGAAGACTTTATTTTTTATGTCTAGCATTAATGGGCGGTCAACCTATGTTTATGATAGGTTGGACTATTGTTTTTGGTAAGTTGAATTTTGGTTTATGGAAAGCTTGAAATAGGGGATAAGAATTTTGAAGTTATGGAAGGTTATCTTAAGGTTATGGTAAGATGGGGGGACATAAGGCTTGGCTTGTGGGAAATGTTTTGGAAACAATTCCTATGCCTTTAATGGATGAATGTGGACGGCATCGGTGTCTAGGGGGGTGGCCGAATTTTGTAAGTAGCTTTGGGGGGGAGTATTGGCCAATTTTTGTCATTTGAACATCTTTTTGCAATTGTTTTTCCTCTCCAATAATTCTCTCCTTTGGCCGAATGTCTATGGTACTTTTGGTGCAAAATTTCTTTTGGTTTTAGCATCATTTTGTTTGAAACAAATACCATTTTCTTTCTTTCATTTGTCATTTTGAACCAAAACTACATTTTTGTATTTTGTGTATTTTCTTCTTTGGTAAAATTAGTGTTGACCGAATCTCATTTCTCCCATCCCTCTCTTTTCTTCTTTTGATGATTGCTCAACCCCATTCCTTTTCTCTTTCTTTTTGGCTGAACCTTCTATTCCCCATCTTTACTTGATTTTTCTTCCATTGTTTACTAAAGCCGAATTTTCTCTCTCTCATTTTGATTTTCTTGCCACTCAAGTACTTCTTAACTTTTTATTCTCATATCATTTGTTTTCTTCTCTCATAATTATATAGCCGAACCTTCTTCCTCTCTTTTAGTACTATTTTTGGCCGAATATTCAAGGGTGGATTTCCTTTTGTTTTCTTCAATCAATTTTGGAAAAGGGTAAGAAGTATTCATGGCCGATTCTCTTTAATTC
Organism: Gossypium bickii; assembly: GCA_025503065.1. Lineage (NCBI taxonomy): Eukaryota > Viridiplantae > Streptophyta > Magnoliopsida > Malvales > Malvaceae > Gossypium > Gossypium bickii. Next base: position 32,820,260 of record CP106712.1, read on the forward strand.
TTTTCTCGTCTCTATGTTATTGTTTTTTCTTGTGGACTAAGGCCGAATCTATGGGCATTGGTTTGCAAGGTTTTAACCAATTTAGGAACCGATTTCTTTTAGGCTCTTCGGACGTTGGAAGTAATCGATCTAAGTCTTATTCCTTTAGTGATCGAAGTTGGTAAGTCAAGTGGTAAGGATTCGATATTATTTAAGTTGGTTGAGAAAGTCTAAGGCTTTTGGGATTTAGTGATATGGCCGAATGGCCTTTATTCATAATCTTAATATTGGTCGATTGTAGGACAAGGTGATCTAGTGGTAGATCGGATCATCGGATTTTAGTATTTCGTTGGTGAAAGGTGTGTATCTTACACACTTTATAACTTGGTTTATATATGTATGTTTATGTGTGTTATGACTAATCATATTATGAAAGTGGGAAAATCGATGAGATTTGGATATGATACCATGATGGTATGAATGAGGATTCGGGTAAGTCCGTTTCTTTATGTTGTTAATACATGTGGATTGAAATCATGATCTACGATTTATGATATTTGTTATGAGATACATATCAAAGTATGTGACATGATTTGTTTATCTATTGCATTGATATGGACAATATGAGTGGAGGGGGAAGATTGATATCGTGTCTTCGGACACCAGAGGTTTGGTACCTCCAGTGATTTGGTATCACATTCGTGTCTTCGGACACCAGAGGTTTGGGACCTCATAGCGACTTGTCCCTGTGGTTAACACCACCGTGGGTTGGCCCCACTTTTGAGATATGGGATTGTCTGCCAGTGATTTGGTATCACACGTGGGTTGGCCCCACAACTTGATGATTCGGGACTTCGGTCACCAGTGGTTTGGCACCACCAGTGATTTGGTATCACCTTCGTGTCTTCGGACACCAGAGGTTTGGGACCTCATAGCGTCTTGTCCCTGTGGATTAATTCCACCATAGGTTGGCCTCACTTTTGAGATATGGGATCGTCGCCAGTGATTTGGTATCACACGTGGGTTGGCCCCACACTTGATTATTCGTGACTTTGGTCACCAGTGATTTGGTATCACAATTGTGTCTTCGGGACACCAGTGGTTTGGCACCACCAGTGGTTTGGTACCACACGGGGTAGAAAAGGAGTTATGGATGGCTAGGTTGGGTGCATTATACATATATATATGCTTTGTTATAATTTTGTGTAAGTATGTGGCATTTACCCGGGAGAGAGAATATGCACTGAGTCTTGGTGACTCACCTTCTCCCTTATCATTTCAGGTGATTCGTGAGTTCGCGGATGAGGAGCCGGATGAACTCGAGGAGGCCATGCAATAAATTTTGGTTCTACGTGAACTTTGGTTTGAAAACTTTACTTTATTTAAATTTGGTTTTATATTTTGTGGGTTTGTAATAAGGCCTCTCTAAATTATGGTTTAGATTATTTTTATGTTTTAAGTATGTTTTAAATATGGGTTATGAATTTCTTGATTATTATAATAAATTGAGCACAAAGTTTTCTAAACTACACAACGCGATGGTTTTAAAAACGTTACCATCGGGTAACCTAAATTATTTAACAATCTTAACAATTTAAGGGTTTTCGATAATTTAAATGATTTTCAAATATTAAGTTTTTACGATCAAATGCAAATGGTTTGCAAAGTAATAATTCGAGTTTTTTTTAAAATGATATAAATGTTTTTTAACCTATGATTTATTCGCCTATTTTAAAGTTTTACGTAATTTCAAAGTAAATTTTCAGTTTTAACTTATTTCTACAAATATAGAATTTTCAAAGGACTTTTCACAAAAATTAAATCGTTAATTCGTTTTTCCTCAAAGTATTTTCCTCAGTGACATACCATATTTGGTCATGGCGCATTGACCGGGTTTGGGGTGTTACACATGCCATACACAAGTCATGTACCCAACTTACTGACTATGGGCTAGATCATCTTTAGAGAAAAAGCCTCCACTTATATCAAATCACATGAGTTGCATACGCATGGTCAGTGACTAACTCGGGATTTAGGTAAGTCACACCATGAACGTCACAAGTGAATTAGTTCACAAATGGACAGAATTAATTTATCTTGGGTCTAGTCCAGTGTATCATTCTACCAATGAATACATCATGTTTCTACTCGTGGAGTCAACTGCTTCGATAGCCAAGACTGGCCATCTCCCTAATTAGAATTGTAGACGATATAATAATCCTTCTCATTATTTGAATCAAATGCTCACTTCAATTCTGTTACAGGATTACAGACTTAGTTAAATTATTTACTGAAGTAAGTTGTCTTTCTCGCAATGTAAACATTCTTACAATGCAATTTATCTTCAATTTAAACTTATACAATCAATGAGCTAATATTTGCTTGTCAAAATTTTGCTATGCATGCAAAATATGAAAGAAAAAAAAACACAAAAGACGTAATAGTGAAATGTGAAATTAATTTTATTTATTTATTCATTGTTTAAATAAATAGAAAACAGTTACGTGTTTACTACAATATGGGAAAATTTCCCAACAATTTGATCCATATATCAATCCAATTCATATTTCCTTTAACTCATTCGTATGTTAAAACTTTATTAACCTGGCTTACGAGGTGTATACTGGCGCATACTAGCACACGAAGTGCATCATCAGATATACCGTAGCAACTATATTGGTACACACAGTGCATCATAGGATAAACCGAAGCATCTATACTAGCACACACAGTGCACCATCAGATAAACCGAAGCAACTATACTAGCACACACAGTGCATCATTGGATAAACCGAAGCATCTATATTTGCACACACAATGTGTCCTCAGATAGATCGAAGGATCACCTGTACATTTAATAGGTAACCAATTTCCAATTCCATTATAAGTTTAATCCACAAGCAATGAATCTCAATTTCATCATGTATTCACCATTCTAATACAATATGTAAGATATTTCAACTCAATTTAAAATCGAGTACCACTTATCAATGAAATCATACTACTTCTATTTATCATGTAAGGGATTAAACCTACCATTCAAATCAGAAGAAATAATTCATCATTTAGTATATATATTACACATATACATATGTTTAACTCTGAATTAACATTTCAAAAATTTTTGAGTCTATAAGATTACTCGCATTCAAGTAGCCCTCGAGACTCGTTTTTAACCCAAATCACAGGATGTCATATTTCACATTTCTGTTAATTTCATTTCATCACTAAATGGCCGTTTTATTTATTTTTACTCTACTAACCACACTCGGGCTCGATACAGGTACACGGACTCGTCACCCCCTGTTGCCTGGTAATGATGATTTACCATCTCGAATTTCCCGACAACAATGGTTTTCATATAACATTTAGGCCCTGAGGAATATCAATTGTTTCTTTCATGTGTCAAATGATTATTAAAATATCCATTTCTTATTTCATTACAAGTAGACCGAATCACTCTCTTTAGGTTTAAATTCTATTCTAACTAATCAATTACCATATGTCATAACATGCTTCAAATCAACTTTGTACCAACTATTTAATGGCAACCAAAATTTAGAATTTATACTCTATTCAATTCAGTCTGATTCTTAACATTTAGTACTCATAATCACAATCCAATTTATAAAATAATTATAAACTTATTTTGATCCCCAATCATGCGAACAATATAATTTTGTAAACAAGTAAATTAATCTTAAATCATAAAAATATGTACCAAATCCCCATGCTACTGATAGACTAATAATGATTTCTTGATCTTTGACTGCAGGGATAGAGCTTTAAATAGTAGCAGGAACATTCCTATTATTTTTCGAGAAAACTCGAGCTAAATGCTTTAGAGATCCGCACCAATAACATTTTTTACCCAAAATGTAACACCCTATGCCCGACCGGATCGCCGGGTCCGTGCTACAGTGTGCCACATTTGTTGCCAAGGCAATTACAGTTAATTTATATACGAATACACATCACAATTCATATAACATACTTATGAGTTTATAGTAAAACCATTAACTAAATTCAATAAATACTAATTTTATACTCTAAGTTCATATAAACATAAAGATGTACTAACAGTGACTGAACTAGATAGGTACATGCCAAACTATTCAAAAACGCAAATACACCAACATTGTTGTGTCTGGGATCTTCTCTAGATGCTAGGTTGAAATTTAGGATCTTGAATATAACGTAACTTGGGCATGGAAACCAAATCATATGCTGAGTAATCAACTCAATGATATTTCTACAAATTTATTATAAACACGAATAAGATAATAAAAATACTCAATACTTACACCTATGAAAAACATCCTAGTAAATACATCATTTATTCCGCTTAAGTCCATTTAAATAAGTTTCATAACTAGTTCAAGAGTATAACATGTTAGCATATTATATTCCAAATCAAGTTGATTAATTCATCTCAATATCATACCAACCATCCAGATCATAACCTACTATGTATAATCTTTCACAATTACAGTTCATGTTAAATCTCATTATCAAATTTTATATTCTAACACTGTCCAATTCAATATATCATGCTATTATTACATATATGTAAATCAATTCCATATCAACTACTTCAAGAGAATTCAATTCTTTCTTAGCATTTGACTGCAATAATAAATAATATAAAGTGCCATAAAATACATAATTTAATAAACATCAAACCAAGAATTTACTCACCGTAAACTTCGAGCTATTCATTCGTAAGCGTTTACTAAGTTCTTATGGACCTATTATCGATTTTTTATCAATTCAACCCTTGTATTTGTATACACATTTTTCATATCCAAATAACCATTCATATACATTAAAACCTTGTAATTTCACTTTATATACATATTAATTTCATATTCAAACATACTATCCACTAATTTTCATCCAACTAAACCAATATACCTCAATATGGTACACAAATCATACCAATTCAATTTATGTAAATCTAACTTATATAATATAACATTCAACCATTTATAGTCCATTCAATTCTATAGTATTTACTTCATACCATTAGTCAATTGCTAATTAGTAAACATCTATCCCACATATAGGTAATTCATAGCATCAAACATTACTATTCGATACTAGATATCTATTCATATCTATCATATAGTTCATATTTATCAATTTAATCCTTTTGATACAAAAACATTATATAAACAACAATTCAGCTATAAAGCAAAAAAAAAAATATAATAAAAAATATCATTAATTAATAAAGTAAGTCCCATGTGAACTTAACTGACAAAAATAGTGAGTCCCATGTGAACTTAACTGACAAAAATAGTGATACAGAAAATGCCGAGGACTAATCCACAAAAAATGGCTTTTCCTCGTCTTCCCCTCGATTAGCTCAAATCTTGTTACATTTTTTCCAATTTGGGTCTCAATAGGGACAAAGCTAAAGAAAACATTTATTAATGGTAAAGGCTAAAATTGAACAAAAGCATAGAACACACACTTAATTTGCTTGAGAATAAGCTCATTGAGTGTGTTGGAGGGCCTAATTTGACATATCAAATTACGACAAATCAAACTCCCCCACACTTAAGTCTTTGCTCTTCCTTAAGAAAACACCTAAAACAAAAATACATGTGACTGCGTTTGCACTTGCACAAGCGTACAAGTCAGTTGTAATATTTATAATGTTACAATGGAACACCGAAGGATTTCAAGGATTGAACCCAAAAAAATGACGATTGAGTGACAATAGCACATACTATAGAGTCTAAGCGACTATTGATACGATTTTATAGTATGGAAAATCATAGAAAGAAAATTTTTGCAATAAAATTAAATATGCTAATCTAGGGACTAAATTGCTAAAAAATAAGAAACTAACCAAATAAATGAGTAATGGTGGTTGGTTGATTTCGATGTGGTTCATCAATCCTCGAACGAAGGACTTAAATCTCTTAAATTACTAAGTGACTCCATCTTACCCATATATCCATCAACCAAACCCATTTTTAAGTTTAGCTACTCATGCTGAAAATAATGAAAATGAACATCGAAATGAAAAGCAAAGAAGCCATTAAAGTAAAGTTTAAGAAAAATATAAAAGTTTGGATTTTATGCAAGAAAACTTAAAGAACTTGACAAGAAGATCTAAAGCTATAAACATAAAAGGAACAAACTTTAGCTGATTGAAAGTAAAAGAAACTGAAATATATTAAACTAAAGTTGGAAATATCTTACAACTAAAGTACAAGGATTGAAAGTGTAAATAGACCTAAGCTACGTGGTAACTAACTTAACTAACATTAAGAACATCAAGAATAAGAAGTAAATGAAGGAAAAATAAACTCTAAAACTAATAAGGAAGTAGAGAAAATGAAACCCTAGAAAAGTTACAGAAAAATTAAGAGAAAAACTAGAATAAACTAAGGCTAAAACTAAGCTTATGAGCGTCTCTCTCGTCATTAGCAAATTTTGGCTATTTTAAGCTAAATTCTGATGAATTTTCGTTGCTAAAATTGCCCCTACATGGGCCTTGTGTGATTGGTGGATCGGGTGGACAAAGACTACATTTTTTGTCAACTTTTTACCCCCTCACAATTTTAGTGTTGCGATAGCCAAAAGAGGATATCGTGACACCTCAGGGAATTTTAAGCATTGGGGTCTTCTTTGAAAGGTGGATATTGCGATACCATAGAAGGGTGGTCTCCGATCTTCCATACTATTGGGGGTATAGTGATTCCAAGATGTGAATATCATGTTACCCTTTCCTTTGGTGCCATTTTTACTCGTTTTCATCCTCCAACACGTCATTACACCACTCAACCACATGTTAGGCCCCCTAATGGCACTATTGGCCAATTTGGGTCACAAATCAGTAAAAATGATACATTTTCACTTATTAACTTATAATCTAAAAATTGTGAAAAACTATGCAAAAGATGATACTCTGTTCGAGAATAAGCTCCTAAAGTTTACTGAGAAAGCTTACTTTTCTGTAACACCCCAAACCCGGCCCAAACGCCACGGCCGAATTTGGAATGCTATTGAGGAAAACGTTTGAAAAGATTTCGTCGTAAGGGTGAAAACATAAAAATTTGCTGTCTTTTGTAAAATATTGTGTATTTAAAATTCTGAGTAAAATTAGGTTGCGGGTTAATCACACACCTGATAACCTGAAGCGTTACGCTCTCAATACCGATGCTGTCACTAATCGTAAGTACCGCTATTTGCCTATAATCTTGCCCTGCCGCTAGCCCACACCCCGGTGGCCAATCTCGTACTGCAGAGACTAATCTCTTCTTAAACTTAGGGATAGGGACTACCCCTTCCTCCCCTTGACTGGCACTCGCATCCATCGAAGAACACTCTAATCAAAACCCGATTAATACGAGTTCTTTGAACGAATAAAATCTATAATCTAAACATACTTACCGAAACGATCTAGAATCCCGAAGGCCTCTGCTACTCCTGTCGATTTACCCCTAAATAACCACAGTCAGAATCGGCCAACAATAGTTAGACAAAAGGGCCTATGGCCGAATACCATAACCCACTCACCTTGCTTATCTAAATCCCGAAACTTTTGCTTGCTCATGAAGTTGTCAAAATCCCTACTAATTAACTGTTAGGATCGATTATAAGTAATAATCCATGAAAATGGCCCTTGGCCGAATACTACATTGGCTTACCTTGATCACTTCAAATCCCGAAAAACCTCTTTCACGATGGCTACACAAAAACACGAGAATATGGCTTACTGAGCATTTGGCCATCCTTGGAAATCGAGGCCAACCCTTGATTTCGGCACACTAAAAGAAAAGACCCCAAACCGATTGTTTAAGGAAGAGAATACTTACCCACCTACGCTGCTTGTGAAGACTAAAAGGGAGTAGTCGACGGCATTGCTCTTATAGATTTGGCCCTAACAAATTGACTGGGGAAAAGGAGAATTTCGGGAATGATGATGGTTTGAAAGATCAACAGAAAGAAGAAGAAAAGGATAAAATCACTGCTTTTGGCTTTTGAGACCAAAGAGAAAAGGTTTCGATAATGGCAAGGATACTTCGGCTTTTCAAGACTTGCGACAAGGAAGAGGGAATAGGCACCTTGAGGTTCGGCTAAGCCTTTTAAATGGTGATGGAACATTCGGCCATATAAGAAAAAGATGCAGAAAATTAAGTTTGAAAGAAAGAAAAGAATAAAAAGAGAAAGTGAGAAGAATTTCGGCAAGGAGACTAAAAGAGAACAAAAAGATGAATACTCAACAAAAGGAAATTTCGGCACACACTACCCCCCTACATGACCGAATATACCATCCCAATCCCCTCTCCTTGATTCGGCTAGCACTCAAACTCTATCTCCCCCTTCCTTTTCTCCTATTTTCTCTCCATACTACTCGTTCAAAATAAATTGAATAAGTCAACCCTTATCACTCCTCCTTAGCTGAATTTTAAAAGAATAAGACCAAGTCTCATCCTCATCCATTTGAAAGTCCAAATGCCGCCCAACACCTCTCCTCCTTGACGCAAAAACAAATGCCTATAGTGCAACCTCTGCAGCTCGAACCTCCTTCCTCCTGAAGCCCCTTTGACGCAAACTCCTCTGCACCTTAGGTGGCATCTCTTGCCACTTTACTGCTTGATCTCTCGTGTCAAAATTCCCTCACAAATTTCCTTAAGGCCTCACTTGCCTAGCTCCCTCTTTTAGACTTAAAACCCAATCTTTTTCTAAGGCATTCTCCTATATCCTAGGGTTTTGGGAACCCCTAAAACATATCCAAACACACACTAAGCCCACTATTATATGAATTATGAGTTAACCGCATAACCCCTAAATCCTGGATGTTACATTTTGCATATCCAATTATGGAAGATAAAACTCCCCCACACTTAACTCTTTACTTATCTTTAAGTAAACACACGAAACATGCAAAAGAAAAGACGAATCTTGGACTAAATTAGGCAATTAAGTCACATAACGGTAAAACATTAAACTCATACGAGAACTACCTTACGTACAACTTAAGAGTGATATCTAGCTAACTTGTTTATTCTTAATGCAAACATAATTAGTTCACTAAGTTAAAATGTAAATTGATTTGGAGACAATGGAAATGAACATATGTACAAGTGTTATCCATCAAAATAAATTATGTAATATCCCGAAATTGGGCTTAGTAGGATTGGGCACAATGGGCCTTGAGCGTAGTAGCGTTTAAATTTTTGAAGAACAAGAGATCGGCTTAATGCAAGTTGGACCTATTAACGGGCGAAAATCGAGTTTTAGGCCCAATAGTCCGGTAAAGACCGAAAATGGTAGCCGAGTCGCTCGAGGCGACATTAGGCCTTTGGAAAGGCCATTGCAGGTGCGAAATTACTAAAATTCCCTCGATAGGTAAATTACGAAAATACCCTTGGTAGGTAAAATTACTGTTATACCCTTAGAGGTTGATTGGCTTGATTATGTTATATTCTGTCTATCTAATTATGATGGTAATTCATGTTATACGTTATATTTGATTTATGTTTTGCATATATGACATACTGTATACACGAATTATTATGTCATATTGCATGAGCATGGGATATGATGCGAAAGGGGAAGTATTAGAGACTGTCACAGTGGTTTGGTACCACAAGTGGGTTGGCCCCACATATATCTGATTCAGTGACCATGTCTCAATGGCTTGGTGCCATGGTGGTTTAATACCACGTATATATATATGTCTATGATTCAGTGACTCGTCCTAGTGGTTTGGTACCACAGTGGGTTGGCCCCACAGACATTCATCAGGGATTGTCACGGTGGTTTGGTACCACGGTAGGTTGGCCCCACGTATGTTAATAGTGACTCTGTCACGGTGATCTAGTATCACGGTAGTCTGGAGCCATGAGTGGCTTAGTGCCATATGAGGTGTGTAGCGGATGAAGGGTTGATTGTAGAAATCCCCACGGTGCGATGGGCTGGTACGGGTGGTGTGTAGAGGATGAAAAATGTAGGCTGGGTTGGGAAACATTACATTCATATTTGTGTATGCTATTTTGAGTAGGCTAAGGCCCAATGTGCGATCGTGGGCTTGAAACCATTTATGTAACTTAAGGGGATTTACACACTGAGTCTTGGTGACTCTCCCCTTTGTTAATTTTGCAGGTAATCATTAGATCGCAGATTTGGGAGCTGAGGCGGACTTGTGGTGGCCATACATTGTTTTTCTCGTAAACTCGTTCCCTTATTTCGAACTTATTTTTATTTGGGTTTTTGTTATGTAATAAGGCCACTATAACTTTAATTTTGGTATTTTATTTGGTTTAGCTTTTAATTTAATTACTGCCTATTATTATTAAATGTTCAATACGGGAATTTCCTAAACCCTTAATAACCGTTTTCCAAAATGTTAACAAAATGATAACAAGCGAATAAATATTTAAATTCGAAATTTTTAACAAGCGCGCAGTTTTTAAACAACCCTTTTATGTGACATGCCAGATCCGGTCGTAACATTTAGGCCGTGTTTGGGGTGTTACAAATTATGCGGACCGCTCATAAATATTTAAAAAGAATTGGTTATATTTGTTCAAACAAATGCAAGCTATTTACGAATTATTGTGTTGGTGACTTATTCCTGTCCCAAAGGTCTGCTACGCTTGTAGTGTTTTGAGGCTTATGACGATTTGGAATTCAAACAATAGACACTAAAAATAGGTTCAAGCACTAGAAACATCTAAGCACATGACATTGTTCCTTACTCATCCCCAAGTTATTTACAAGCCCACCTCTTTATTTCTCCTTCTCTTGCGTACCTTATTTCTCCAAAATGTTAGAAGGTATTACGTGATATTAGTACGTACAACATTAATAAATGTGAATCGAAAGATTTTCTTTTTCAAGCTCAACTTTGATTTCTGTAAAAAAGAGTAAGTTGAGGAAAGCTCTGCATGGGGTAGAGATGTGAGGGTTGAGTCTAGAAAGTAGATAATTTGGTGAATTGATAAGCATATTGATCTTTTTGTATTCATGGATTTGAAAAAGAGAAGTAAGGATTTATGAAATCTTTGAGAAAACCTCTATATGATACTGGAGTCTGGGTTTTTAAATTTAAATACCTTTTCTTAATTGGTATATGGGTTGTTGTGCTTAGCTGTCAGGACGAAGGAGGATCTAACATTTGGAAAAGTTAAGTTGGCAAGGGCAAATGATAACCAGTGAGTTTCTGTACTCCATCTCTGGGTGTTGCTAGTTGTTGTGTTGTTTGCATGTTCTACTTATATGTCTGCTCCGAGTTCTATGGTTGTACATGATTATGATAAAAAAGAAAGTTAGCATGCATAAGGCTGTGTAAATACATGAATGTTTGCAAGTATGATCTTTGATATGTATAATAGAACTATGTATTGATGGATTGATATGTGGCGCACTCCATGTTATAATTGTGTGCATAATATTATGCGTGAAATGTATACTTATAAAATGCAGAGTATGGAGGAAGTTACTTTGGTGGGTTAGGTGAGGTTAGTAAAATAGGCGTAATGAAGGAATGGATGAACTGAAAGGGTAATTTGAGTAGGATTGGTTGGAGATTATCTACAGGATCTACGGAGTGACACCATGAAAATGGTCTACAGGCTCTATGGAGCCACACCTTAAAAAGAGTTTTACTGACTCTTAGTAGACGAAAGTCTATAGCGAGCAATGTCATGATCTAGTTGTGGACAAGTATGCCTTATGGAGAATTGAAACCTGCTAGTATAATAAGTGGGGAAGTCCGTTGGAGCATATAACTGGAAACCACTGTATGATTCACTTAGAATGAGTCTGACATAACAGATATGTCACGTATGGGAACGTAGGCAAGTGTGCTGATAAGAGGTTCTGCCATAATGCAGAGGAAGAAGAAACATGTGGAAGCACCTTTTACATAGGTATATGTGGAAGAAGATGGTTTTCTCTAAAAAAGTATTTGTAATTAGATATGTGCCATTAATAATCTAGAGGTCATGAACAAACAATATTATGATGGGAAACTATCTAGTTCAGAGTGTAAGCTAGGATAATTATGATTACGTCTGAATGCAAGCCTTTTTCTTCAAGTTAAGTACATGTGGATTCGCCAATCAAGCAGAATAGGTTTGAGGTAAATCTGCGAAAGAGTAAAACGACGTTATAGGTTCAAGTAAAGGAGAGAGGCGTTTACCTTAGTGTAAGAATGAGCTTATTAAAGAAAGAGTATTACTTTGAGTTTGCATATGAAGCTGGTCATGAGCAAAATTTTCGAAGAAGAAATTTTCTTTAAGGGTAGGAGAGTTGTCACACCCGATTTTCATTAAGGTTCAAAAATTTAGGGAGATTTAGGAGCAAATTGAAAGAGAAAGTAAAATCGGTGGACTCTACTGAAAAATATGGGAATTTTAGTGGTTGAAGGGTAATTAGTTGAGTTTCAATTTTGGTTTAGTTATGTTGGAATTGGTTGGTTCCTTTTTGGAAGACAAAATGATTAGTGATGGATGGTTAGTCGAGGCTTTGGTAGCTATGTCTGAATGAAGTCACTTATATGTATGAGGAAGATTATTCTGCAAGTCGAATTCTTTTCATTTTTTTATTTTCTTCTCTGCTGCATCATCCACTTTAGTTGCTCTAAATAAGAGGATGTTGAGGAAAGTTCTGCCTAGGGTAGAGATCATGAGGGTTGAATCTAGAAACTAGAGAATCTGATGAATCGATAAGTTTCTTGATCTTTATGTATTCATGGATTTAAGCAAAAAAAGTAAGGATTTATGAAATCTTTAAGAAAGCCTCTGTATGATACTAGATTTTGGGTTTTTAAATTTAAATACCTTCTGTTTAATTAGTATATGGGTTGTTATGCTTAGCTGCCAGGACGAGGGAGGCTCTAGCATTTGGTAAAGCTAAGCTCGCAAGGACAAATGATAGCAAATGAGTTTCTGTACACCATCTCTGGGTGTTGCTGGTTGTTGTGTTGTTTGCATGTTTTGCATATATGCCTACTCTGAGCTATATGGTTGTACATGATTATGGTGAATGAGAATCTTATGCATACTGTGTAAATACATGAATGTCTGCAAGTATGATCTTGCATCTGTATCGATGAATTGATATGTAGCGTACTCCATGTTATAATAGTATGCATAATATTATGCGTGAAATGTGTGCTTATAAAATGCGGAGTACGGAGGGAGTTACTTCGGCGAGTTAGTTGAAGATAAGAAAATGGGCATAATTGTAACAGTCCGGTTTATACCCTAGTCGAAATAGTGGTTTCGGGACCACAAATCAGAGACCATATAATGTTTTAATATTATTTTTTGTGCCTCTGATAAGTGATTAAGCATGTGCTAAATTTCTGTGAGTTAATTCGTTCGTCTATGTGTTTAATTTTAGCAAAGGATTAAATTGCACTGAATGCAAAACTAGCATGCTACAAGAAAAAGTACCTATTTGCCATGACTTTATAAGCGTGAGGACCTATGTGGCTATTAAACCACTATTTAGTTAGTGGATGGATATGGACAAATATATCCTTAATGCATGGTTGTTTTTATTTATTAATTGGAAGGTTAATTTAGTAAATGTAATAATAGTAATGTTATAATGAAAATAACATGATAATAAGCCATTATCATACTTCAGCAAGCCGAATATTGAAGGAAGAAAAGAAAGAAAACTATCCTAGGTTTCGGCACTTGCAAGCTTGAATTAAGGTGAGTTTTGACTTCAGTTTTTGATAATTTCTGCGTTTTTGCAATCGTTGCTTTGTCTACTATCAAGCCCATGTCTCAATTTTGTGTATTGATGATGTTTGTGAGATATACATTGATGATTTGTTGAGCGTTGTGATGAATTTAGTTGTTAAATGAAAGATTTGAGCTAGACGAACATACTTTGTTCTTGAATTTTTGATGAATTTAGCTAATTAGGGCTAAATTGAGAAAATAATAATTTGAGGGACTAAATTGTAAATTTGATGGAAAATATGGGCTTGTATGTGATGTATGAACATTCGGCTAAGCATGAGTATGTAATGATTTTGTGAATTTGATGTTTTGAGAAAAATGGACTAAATTGATAAATTGTTCAAATGTGAGGGTTAAATTGCAAATAGCCCTAAATATGTGTCCTTGGATTGAATTGAATGAGTTAGTGAATAAAAGGGTTAATTCTGAATATGTATAGATCAAGAACCGAAGAAAACAGACTTAGATCACGGGAAAGCGAAAGTAACCGAGTAGCCATTTTCGTTTCTGTTAAACCGAATTCGAGGTAAGTCATATTGCAAATAAATGTAATTGGATAATGAATGCTTATGAGATGCTGTGCACATGAATTCTGAGACAAGGTCGATATAGTGATAAGTCCGAGAAGTCCCGTATGAACCTAGGAATATATAGGATTAGCTATGTCATGACATAGGTATCTGTTCTGTTTTATCATGTAAGACCACGTCTGGGACCTCGGTGTTGATTTGAGATTTCGTGTAAGACCTCGTCTGGGACGTTGGCACCGATATTATCTTTACGTGTAAGACCATGTCTGGGACATCGGCATCGTATCGATTCGTGTAAGACCCTATCTGGGACAATGGCATCGATATCTGAGTACATGTAAGACCTCGTCTGGGATGTTGGCATTGTACAACTATTCCGAGCTTTCTGAGTATCCTATTAGGTTTCTATCGGTTCAACGGGCAAGTCCGTGATACGAATGGCTATGTGAATTGTAAATCCGTTTCAGATATGTTGAATTATACACTAAAAGTGTATACAATGTAAGTATATATGTGATCTTACTATGATAATTATGTATATGGGAATAATAATATGATATGTGAAAGTATGCATGAAATAATTATGAATATATATGATTCTTGAATTGATGAATGTGGCAAATATGGCCAAGAATATGGACCAAAGCATATATGTGAGAAATTTGCTATGATTATGAATATTGCCAATGTTTTTATATGCTTATATGCTTTTCATATTAAGTTTATTTGTATATGACTTACTAAGCTTTTGGAAAGCTTACTCAGTGTGTGTTAATGTTTTCTCTGTGTATTAGGTCGTCAAAGCTACTGAAGGCTCGGGACATCGAGGATCGTCATCACACCACTCAACTTATTTTGGTACATTTTGGAAATGTATATAGTTCGAGGTGGCATGTATAGGCTAGTGAATCGGGTAAGTAGGAGATGTGAACTTAGCCATGTGATTTGGCTAACTATGTGTTGATATTTTACCTTAATGGATATGATATGTGATGTAAGTCTTGGTATGTTTAGATCACTTTAGAAATGGTTAAGATTTTAGGTAAGTGATGGATGACTTATGCTTGTGTTCATATGAGATTTAGCCTTGAAATTTTGGTATGAATGGTAATGGTTTTGAGGGTATTGAATGCAAAGATTGAATGGTTATTTTGGTATAATCTTGGTTGCAATTTATGCATAAATTGAATTGGTAATTTTGGCTTGTAGGTAAGACCCTAAAGTGGGTGGCAATTTGCCCTTGCAAACGGCCTATTTTGCCACACAGTTGTGTCACATGAGCGTGCCTATCAACTGTGGGACTAGTCAGTAGCTGTTAAGAGTATATGGCCTTGGCACACAGATGTGCCTGGTAGCCGTGTGGTCAAGTCAGATTCGACCACGGCCTTAGCACACGGGCGTGCTTGGTGGCTTTGGAGCCAAGTCAGTTTCGACCACGGCAAAGGTACACAGGCATGCTTGGTGGCCGTGAGTTAAGTCAGTTTTAACCACGGGGAAGACACATGGGCGTGTCTAGCTGCCGTGGGAGGCACACGGCCTGTCCACACCGGCGTGTAAGCCCTGAACTTAGAAAAGTTTTAAAATTTTTGAGAATTTCTGTATGTGTTCCGGTTTAGTCCCGACTCTGTTTCTGAGCATGCTTTAGGTCTCGATGACCTACCGAAGGGACACTATGATTGTGATTGATGTTTTACTTTATGAATTGTCTAAAGAAGCTTCTGATCTATCCGGTAATGCCCTTAACCTTAATCCGACAGTGGACACGGGATAGGGGTGTTACAATAATGGAGGAATGGATGGATTGAAAGGGGAATATGAGGAGGATTGGTTGGAGATTATCTATAGGCTCTACAGAGTGACACCATCAAAATTGTTAACTATAGGCTTTACGGAGTGACACCATGGAAATGGTCTATAGGCGCTACAGAGTGACACAATGAAAATGGTCTACAAGCTCTATGGAGCGACACCTTGAAAGAGGTTTACTGACTCTTAGGAGTCAAAACTCCATGGTGAGCCATGACATGATCCAATGGTGGACAGGTACACCTTATGTCGAATTGAAGTCCATTAGTACAGTAAGCTGGGAAGTCCGTTGGGTCATACAAGTGGAAACCATTATATGAGTCGTGTGGCGAAAGTCTAACATAATAGTTATGGCATGTATAGGAACGCATGCAGGTGCGCTAATAAGAGGCCTTGCCAAGATGCAGAGGAAAAAGGAACATGTGAAAATGCCTTGTACATGAGTGTATGTGGAAGAAGAGGGTTTTCTCTCAAACGTATTTGTAATTTGGTATCCGCAAGAGGTAATGGACAAGCCAACACGAGTTATGAGAAAGCGAGATGGTTTTATAAACGTTAATTCTAGATATTTGTTGGTAAAGAGTTTGTTATAAAAAAGAAGTCTGCCAAGGACTATCTTAAGTGGAATGTCTACAAAGGGTTATATTAGGTGGAATGTTTGCCAAGGATTTACAAAGGAAGACGATGTCCATTTAGACTATCTAGTGATGAAAAGCCTTCTAAGGACTATCTTATAATGGAAAGTCTGCCACTCAATATTTAGCGAGGAGATATTCCGCTAGGGGATTATCTAGTGGGAAGTCCAGCAGGACTATAGGATTAAGGAAATATCTGTTCGGGCGATTATGAAAAGGGGGAATCTGGTTGGGGTTACCTTACAGGTTCAATTTTTTAAGGAAAGATTAGTGCTTAAATATTGGTCGAATCTTATATTTGGTGACCATATACGAAGAACAAAAGTAAATGTGTTTCCTTCTAAAAAACTAGTATACGCACAAGCTAAGTTATAAGGAAGCGGATGATAGGGTAATACAATAAGTAAAATAGGGTTTTGACGCGGAATGAAGGGACCAAGGTAATAAACAGTCATTTTGGCGAAATATTAGTGAGTCTGCCAAAATTATCAAAGATTTATTCACCTATTTACGTGGCTATCTTTGGTTGAGTCAAACTTGTCAAACCCGTTTCCCCCTAAGGATCTGAACTTGAAAAAGAGTTGGAGAGTAGATTGTGTTGAAATAAAAATCTGTGGAATCTAACGAGATATTCAAAAACATTAATGATCGATTAGGGAATAGTCAGGTAACTGAAGAATGCTCTATATGTTGCAATTGTCGTGTGATTTGGTGTCTGGAAGTAGAGAAATTTGGAACTGGTGAGTTTCCTCACCCCTCTGAACTTGTGGATTGAAGAAAAGAAGTAGAGTAAGAGCCTCCAAAACATCTGTATGATTATGGATTCTAAGTTTTAAGGTTCAAATACCTTCAAGATAACTGATAAATGGTTGTTATGTTTAGTCGCCAAGACGTAGGAGGCTTTGGCGTTTGGACAAGTTAAGCTGTTTAGAGTAAGGAAGCAAGGTGAGTTTCTATACTCCTACGAGATATTGTGTGTTTAGCATGAGTATGTGTTAATTTCAGATGCATGGTCAGTGACTAACTCAAGATTTAGGTAAATCACACCATGAACTCACAAGTGAATAAATTCACAAATGGATTAAAAATTAGTTCATCTTAGGTCCAATCCAATGTATCATTCTTCCAATGAATACATCTATATATCTACCTGTTGAGTCAATTGCTCTGATAGCCAAGACTAGCTATCTCCTTAATTGGAATTTTAGACGACATAATTATCCTTCTAAATATTTGAATCAAATCAAATGCTCACTTTGATTCTTTTACGAGATTGCGACTTGTTTAGATTATCTATTGAAGTAACTTATCTTTCTTGCAATGTAAACATTCTTACAATGTCACTTATCATCAGTTTGAACTAAGAAATCAATGAGCTAATATTTGCTTGTCACAATTTTGCTATGCATGCAAAACATGAAAGCCAAAAATACAAAAGATATAATAGTGAAATGTGAAATTAACTTTATGTTTTTTATTCATCATTTAAATATATAGAAAATATTTACATATTTACTACAATATGTACACATTTCCCAACAATCTCCCTCTTTCCCTTGTGAAGTAAATATGTCATTTTTCGTATTCTCATATCCTTGACGTGTTTGTTAAAACAGCTAGTTATAAGAGTTTTAGCAAATGTATCCGTAAGGTTATCTTCAGAAGCAACTTTCACCACATCTACTATTCCTACGGTGAAATAGATATTTGGATGTATGTAAAGCATCAAATACAAAAGGCTTCCAACTACCGAAGCATATTGAACCTTACTCATATGCTCTCTTTCTTCCACTGTCTTAGGGCAATCATCCAAAGAAAGATGAAAACTCGATGCAGTCGGCTGAGCGTCTGGTTTTGTATCGGTTATTGCAAACCATTCCAGTACCTTATCGATGTATGAAGCTTGTGATTGAGCTATTGTTTAATTCTTTCAATCCCTAAGGATTCAGATTCCAAGAATATAACCAGCTTCACTCAAGTCCTTCATGCTAAACTGTTGAGATAACCACAATTTAACCAATGATAATTCTTCTACATAATTTCTAATAAGTAGAATATCATCAACATACAAAATGAAGAAGACCACATTTTGGTCCTTTATATGCTTATAAACACAATGTTCATTAGTGTTATGCTCAAACACAAAAGTCTTGATCATTTGATCAAATCTTGTATTTCATGAACGGGATGCCTGCTTAAGTCCATAAATGGATCTTAGCAGTTTGGAAACTTCGTGATCCTTTCCTTTGGCAACATTTCCAGTGGGTTGAGCCACGTAAATGGTCTCATGAAGATAGCCATTCAAGAATGCTTTCTTCACATCCATTTTCCAAATCTCGTAATTGAGAGTAGGGACAATGGATAAGAGTATGTATATAGACTTGAGCAGGACTACAAAAAAGAAGGTTTCATCGTAATTGATGCTTTCTTTTTGTGTGTAGCCTTTCCTTACAAGTCTAGCTTTATGTGTTTCCACTTTTCCTTCTGCATTTCTCTTCTTCTTGTAGATCCACTTACACTGTGTAAGTTTAATCCCAATCGGTAAGCCTATAAATTCCCACACTGTATTGGATTCCATAGAATCCATCTTGGCATCCATAACCTATTTCTAAAGCATTAAATGAACGCCCTACATAGCCTTCTTATAAGTGAATGAATCATCATCCTCATAATTGACTTTCGTATTATAAATACTACCACCATAGATGAATAAGTTCAGTTTCTTAGAAACTCTCGTATTATGACAGATTGCCCTATGTTGATTGTTTGCAGGTATTTTTACAACTTTCCCGAGAAAGTAAGATTCACATTGTGGAAGAATAAATTCTTTAAGCATACTTAATGGACCATCTTTCACAAGCTTAGTGAGTCTTTCTTGGATAATATGACCAAGTCTTAAGGATCATAGGTACCCTTATTAGAGTGAGAAGTTTTAAGCTTCTTATTTACCATTTCAGTTTGAAGCATTGAATACTTTTTTGGTTTGATAAAATAGAAATTGTTTTCCATCTATTACATATCAAATAATGATTTATTTGAATAGCAATCGCTTTATTGAATGTCACGGAATAACTATCATTAAATAAACATGCTACAGAAATTAAATTCCTCTTAAAATGAGGTACATAAAACACATCCTTTAAAACAATATTCCTAAAATTATCATAATGTAAAATAACTCCTCCCACAGCTTCAGCTGAAACATAGCTCCCATCTACAATTCGTAATGAGAGACTCCTATCACGCAGACTTCTCATTTTGTTATACCTCTGTAAAGAAACACATACATTATTATTGGCTCTAGAATCAATAACCTAGTTGTCAATTGATTCTTCCACTAAGCAAGCTTCAACCACAAAGAGTTCCATTCGTTTTTTGTTTTTGGTAAGATAATCCAAATACTATTTGCAATTTGATCTCAAGTGCCCTTTCATGTTGTAGAAAAACATTTGATCTTTTTAGGATCCTTTGACTTCGTAGTCTTTTTCCTATACACACGAGGTGGAGCCAAAATCTTATTCAGCTTATTCTTTCCCTTAGCTTTCTGTATCCCCTTAGAGGATAATGAGCTCACAGTTAAGTTTGCCTAAAGTTTCTCCTGAACTAGCTTACCACCATTCAAAATCAGCTTATAGGATTGTAATTCCTTCATGAGTTGAGTCAAGGCAAGTGTCTTTTTCCTCTAGTTGCAAACATCCCTAAAGCTAATGAACTCCTTGGTGAAGGAATTAAATATTATTCCAATTTGAGTGTCCACATCGAGTTCAGCCTCATTGTCCTCTCCTTTTGCAAAGAATCCCATAAGCTTAACCATATGTTCTTCGATTGGACTGTCAGGTTTCTGTTGAGAGGTCATCAAATTTGTAATAGTGGATTGTTAAGCCAATACGACTTGGCCTTCGAGCAAATCCTCCAAAATTTTCATGATATCTTTAGCAGTATGAATAAATGAAATGGAAGAGAAAATTTCTGATAAAATTAAAGAAACCTTTATTGATGAGAAGCTATTCCAAATAGACATACATCATGTAGGGGATAGAAATAACAAGGCACCATGGTATGCAGATTATTTGAATTACATTTCCAAAGCATTTTTTTCCAATAATTGCATCTTGGCATCAAAAGAAGAGAATAATGCATGAATCAAAAAAATTATATTTGGGAAGATTCGTATGTGTTTCAGCAACGCGTAGATCAATAGTACGAAGATGTGTGGCAGAAGAAGAAATAAACAACATCTTACAAGGATGCCATACTTCACCATGTGGTGGACATTTTGAAGGAAAAATAACTGCTCAGAAGATATTGCAATCAGGATTTTATTGGCCAACAACGAATAGAGATGCTTACTAATTTGTATAGGGATACAATAGATGTCAAAGGAGTGGAAGTATATTAAAAAAAATATGAAATGCCATAAACGAGGATCCTTGAAGTAGAGGTATTTAAAGTTTGGGGGATTGATTTTACGAGACCCTTCCCAAGTTCTTTTGGAAATTAGTATATCTTGTTAGTTGTTGACTACGTTTCCAAATGGGTTGAAGTGACAACACTACAAATGATACAAAATCGATTGTCAAATTCTTAAGAAAAAACATCTTCGCTAGATTTGGAACACCCCATGCTTTGGTATGTGATGAGGGATATCACTTATGTAACAAGCAGTTTGAAACAACCTTAGCCAAATATAGCGTGAGACACCGAATAACCACAACATACCATCCGCAGGCTAACGTGCAAGCAGAGGTCTCTAACCTGGAGATTAAGCAAATATTAGAAAAAAATGGTCAACCCAAATAGGAAAGTTTGGGCATCGAGATTAAATGACGCACTATGAGCTTATAGAACAACATACAAAACCCCTTTAGGCATGTCTTCTTACAAACTAGTTTACAGAAAAAACTATCATCTACCAATTAAGCTGAAGAAGAAGGCATATTGGGCAATAAAAGAATTGAATTTAGACCCTGAATTGGCCAAGAAAGAAAGATTACTTCAGTTGTAAGAATTGAAAGAATTTCACTTTATGACCTATGAAAATGCTAAAATATATGAAGAGAGAAGCAAACTCCGGCATGATGCTAGAATAAGAAAACGAGAGTTCTTACTAGGACAAAAGGTACTCTTGTTCAATTCAAGATTGAAATTATTTCCTGGAAAATTAAAATCAAGATGGATAGGACCGTACACTATAAACCAAATGACACCTTACAAGGAAAAATAACTTATCTAAAATAGAGGGAAAACTTTTCTCTTCAATGGTTAGAGAGAGACGACTAAAGAAGTAATCAAAAAACAAGTGTAACAATGCAAGGTGATATGGGGTCAATTTGAAGGAGGAGAAACTATGGAAAGTGAAGGGGAGACAAATGAAAAAAGTGAAACAAATAAGGTCTAACAACAACAATCAATCATAATTGAAATTGCTCTTCATGTTGCGGCACCAGCATCAATGTCGCAACACCAAATGAAATGTAACACCGCTTACCCATATCCGTCGTAGGAATAGGGTAGAGGCATTACCGGACATAATCACATATAATCGATCATTTCCGAGTCACAAATTTCCATCCAAATTTAAAACTTTTCATATTCAATCATAGAGTCCCTAATATGGACCAATGCAAAACAAGCTTGGGAAGCGGTTCAGGACTAAACCGAGAACTTTGGAAAATTTCACAACACTTAGAAAATTTTTCTTCAAAATAGGGTCACACTCAATATGCATCCTCAACAACTCTTATACATGCATAATTATATGTAATTATTATACCATCCCATTGAGCCAAACTTAGCCATTCGACATCAAGACCACTAGCACATTCAACCATCAGGTATTTAGGCCATAACCCACGACTCATCATGTATCATGCAAACACAGCTCACATCACAAGACATTGGCATATGAATAATATATATAGGCTTACAATCAATTAGCCAATATAAGCCAATTAGCATGGCTACATACTACAATAACCTTTAACCATTACAAGCCAATAAATTTGGCAAAAACATAATAACACATACACAAAATGACTAAGTCCCTATACATGCCATAGACTTAAATTACTTGAAGGCATTGATACCAGTCAAAAGCTTGATAGTGTGATAAAATCTCCGACGATCTCCAACCTAAGCTAGCCTCTGTGACACCATAGGAAAAATGAAAAGAAGGGCGGTAAGCATTATAGCTTAGTAAGTAGGTATGTAAATAATAAGTTATTTATTAACAAGCTTTTATAAATCTTCACAATATGTTCTCAAGATAATACAATCATAATTGTACATAGTTCCACTATTTATTCATGTTCATCTCAAGTTGTCTACTCGAGTTATAGTCACTAAATTATTTATATATCAAGCTACAGAACTCCAAATTAAGATCCGTTAATTTTACCTAAAACTAGACTCACATATCTTATTACAATAAAAGTTTCAAAATTTTTTGTTTAGCCAATAAGTACATTTTATTCTTTAAAATCTCCCCTATTCTATTGTCTGATAGTTTCGACCCTTCTTCACTAAAAAATAATTATCTCTTCGTACGGGATTCAGATGATGTTCCCGTTTGTTTCTATTGAAGTTAGAATAATTAATAAATTTAATAATATAAATTATAAACCATAATTATTTTTATACAATGTTTAGTGATTTTCCAAAGTAAGAATAGGGGATTCCGACATCATTCTGACCTTATCTCACAAAAAATTGAATATCACAGAATATGAAATTCTTTTGTTTACACCGTTTCCTTTATGTGAAAATAAACTCATTCAAATTTAATTTAATATCTTACTCAACCTCTAATTATATTTCCATCATTTTTGGTGATTTTTCAAAGTCACACAACTGATGCTGTCCAAAACTATTTTGTTGCTAAATTTACTCTTTCATAATTTCACTTACTCCATTTCATCTTACCGAAGGTTCGATCAAATATCGAGCACATTGTTCATAAACTTTCACACTTACACCTGCACTTATTCATCACATAGTCATATTCAATTACACTTAGTTGTTACATGATCAAATGTACTTTCACTTAGTCAATTTCCCATTGAACTCATCGGAATAATAACAGATACACGGTGGCCTACACATAGTACCACCCTTGTAGCCGAAGCTATCTGGTGCACATAGTAGCTTGCACTTAGTACTACACATGTGACCAAAGCCATCACTTACATATAGTGGCCTGCACTTAGTACCACACATGTGATCGAAGCTATTGGGTACGCATAGTAGCCTACACTTAGTACTACACATGCGACCTATCCGTCTGGTACACGTAGTAGCCTGCACTTAGTACTACAAATGTGACCTAAAACCATCTTGTAGCTCTCTTGTACATATAGTGGCCTACACTTAGTACCACACATGTGACCTAGCTGCCTCATTCGTATCTTTTCTATTCCGAAGGTTCAACCGAGAATTCTCACACAATTCATAATTTACATCAAATAATTACTCCATATTCAACCATATCTCATATAATACAAAAAATATTAAAACATTAATAAAAAACGATGTATTATTTACATACAAACTTACCTCGAAAGAAAAATCGGTGAAAAGGACTTATCCGTCAATTACTCATTTTTCCCTTGTTCTAGTTCCAAACCTCGTTTTCCTTGATCTATAACAACACATTTTATTTATTTATTCATCCTGCTACTCAAATTAGCCTAAATTCACATTTTGGCAAAATTTACATTTTTGCCCCTAAACTTTTTCATATTTACACTTTTTCCCCTAGGCTCATAAAATGAACTTTATTCAATTTCCTTGTATCTTAAGCCTAGCCGAACCATTTTCATAACAACAACAGCCCAAAATTTCCACTAATTCGCACTTTTATGACAAATTTCATAACTTTTACAAATTAGTCCTTTTAGGCATTTTTACCGAAAATCACTTAGCAAAACTCGTTTGTCTAACCATAAACATGCATTTTCTACCATTAAAACAAAAATACACACATATTCATCATGGGTCAAAACCCTAGACTTTAACCATATCTCAAATTAGTGGAAGAAATAGATAGATCTTGTTACGAGGATTTCAAAAACGTAAAAATCATTAAAAATGGGGCAAGAACGGACTTTCAATCGAGCTTGGAAGCTTGAAAAACCCTAGACATGGTTTCCACTTGTGAAATTCGGCCATGGGGTTGAAGATGGACAAAAATTGGCTTTTAATTTTGTTTTTAATTCATTTTAATTACTAAATGACCAAAATGCCCCTAACTTAAAAATATTCCATTTCACCTATTTGATGTCCATTTTTGTCCAAAAAATTAACCAATGTTCTAATTTCCATTTAAGGACCTAAAATTTAAATTTTCATAGCAATTTGACACCTCTAGCTTCTAGAACTCAAGTTTTGCACTTTTTACAATTTAGTCCTTTTGACTAAATTGAGTGCCCAAACATCGAAATTTTTGAACGAAATTTTCATGAAATTGTTCCGTGAAATTGTAAACCATAAAAATATTATAAAAATAAAGTTTCTTATGTCAGATTTGTGGTCTCGAAACCACTGTTTCGACTAAAAATCAGGCTGTTACATGAAATTCAACACAGGTAAATTACCTTCGGGGTCATGAAAACCAATGGAGATGCCGTGACACCCTTAGATAACTTGTTGTTCTGAACTCATGAACCTGAGACATGTTTGTAGTAGAGCTATAGTATACTTAGGACAAATTAATTAGTATCTCTTCATAAATAGCATCCCTAACTCACCCTTAACCCTTAATTCTAATCATTATCCTTCCTTAGAAGTTAATAAGCCACAAAAATACCTTCTCCTTTTCTAGAGTTTGTAAAAATTGTAAGATTTTTCTGTAACTGCTCAAGCAATTCAATAATCGCGAAAGAGGACATTACAGCAAATTTAGGTTCAATTTTATTACAAATTATTGTTTGAAATCATGAATACATATGTTGAATTCCAGCTAAACGACATAGAAAAATACCTACAATAGTTGTACCCTAATTCATTTTTCCAAGAACAGGGATTTAACCCTTTTAATGAGGAATTGCAAGGGAGTGTGGGAAATTGAAACTAAACTTGCATGGACTACCTTTTGCCTACCACCCAAAGAATCGACAATAACACTTCTTGTGCAAGAATTTTATCTTGCATTGAAAGAAAGAGAACCAACAATACCATATTTTGAGATGCGAACAGATGTCAAAGTTAGAAGGGTCAACGTATTGGTAACTGAAAGAAGTATTTGACAATTTTATGATGCTCCATACTATTTTCGTGATTACATGTTCAGAACAAACATCAAACAATTCAAAAATGTAGACATGGAATAAGTTTTGAGATTTTTAACTGAAGGAAAAGAAGAATGGATGTATCTACTAGGTAGAAAGATACCAACGACACTCAATCAAGCATTAATGACTTCAAGGGAAAAAAAATTGGATGAAATTTGTATGTTCAAGAATCTGGCACATAACAGACATCTTCAATATCAACCCAATACAGGCTATTTTGGTATATGTGATTTTGCGAAAGAAGCATATATGCATAGGTACTTGGATTTATCAAAGTATGATTGAATGTGTATGGGATCAATCAAAAAGAACATACTTCCCACATCTATTAGTGTAATTATGCAAAATGGAAGGACTACTTTTTGATTCACTAGACACATAGATGAAACCTCCAAATAAATTATTAGAAGATGAACTATACAAATAATTTGTAATACTTCACAGAAGACAAAAGGAAGAAAGGAGAAAATTGGAACTACATGAGGGAGATGAATGAGGAAGTTCTTTTTAACTCTTTTTCTTAAAAAAGCACCTTATCTATATATATGGATTTATACAACTTGTTTTAGGCTTAATCAAGTTAGGACAATTAATTTAGACAAATTTATAGAAATATTATAATTATATACCTTGTGTGTTTTCAAATTTTCTATGTAAAAACTTCACATGAAATGAGCACGATATTTATGAAATTTCATCAAGAAGCACCTACCATTAGACCATCGCAATGTCATGATCAATCGGGTAACTTATTTCCTTACATTTTTAAGGCTACACATTAAGGACAATGTGTTATCTAAAGTGTGGGGGTAACATAGGGAATTTGTTTTTAAATTTTCATGCTCTCTTTTAATTTTTATTGCCGAATGTGTGCTTCAGCTTGTAAAAATACAAGTGATTGGTTATGAGCATGTACATAGGCTGACTGTATTTATTATAAATTTGGCATGACAGTGAATGATTTTAAATCTTTGGTTATTACAATACTAAGTTCTATATGTTACACTATAAATAGGCATTGAGTAATTAGATATACCAAAAGATATAGTGAATACAGGGAAATGAGCATGCTAGTATGTATGATAGATAGTTGAATTTGTGATTGTTTGATTGATTAAATTTGTGAATATTAATATACATAGGAAGGCTTAAGGTATTGTTTGTTATACACCTAGAGCCAAAAAGCTAACCTTGTTTATTAATCCTTAGTACCTATTTTGAGCCAGAAAACACTTATTGATGAACTTTCATGCAAAACCTAAGCCAAAAACACTAATTTGTACTTACCCTTTTTCTTTGGTCCCAAATTTCACGAATATAGATGTTTGGCCATACGTAGTGAGGGTTAAGTAGATACATCACGCGAAATTTGTAAAAACAGAGTGAAATAACAAGAAGCAATGTGATATAGTAATTATATGTTAGCTAACATGTGCAAAACAAAAGAAAAATTCAAAAAGAAAATCAAAAATGAGTAGAAAAAGTAGGTGAATCAAAAGCATAGTGAGTGAGATGTGTTGAAAAAGATCAAAAGTGACAAAGTCACAAAATTAGAAAAACTCAATCATTAGTGCACAAAAACTCTTGAGTTAGCGGTAGTTGTTATATTATGTTGTGACTTCCTATGTGAAGAAATAAGAAAGGTGAGAGAAGGAGAAATAAGGTGGTGAGTAGGCAAGGGTTACTAAGGGGGGAGAATAAGGAACAATACTATGTGCCAAACTATTTTTGTGCTTGAAGCCATTTTGATGCTTCGTGTTCTTGAATTCCATACCTGTACTAAGCCTTAGAACATTACAAGCTGAAAAGCCCTATGTGACCTAGGTAAACTTATTCATGAATTGGCATTATTTTGAGCAATTACATTAACAAATGTTTATATTCTGCTAGGATAATCAAACTACTTGTACGCTAGGATAACAAATGTTTTTATACTACGTAATATACTGAACTTTGGTATTTGATATTGAAAATGGTAAGTCATTTATATATCATGTTAAGATTATGTGTAAATATAAAAATACCTAGTTATGAACTCTGAAACCAATCTTTGTACTATACTTTCTCAGTGGTCAGCTTTTACTCTTTTTGTTTCTATCTTGCCTTGCTTGAGGACAAGAAATGACTTAAGTATGGGGGAGTTTGATCTGTCATAATTTGGTGTAGCAGATTAAACTAGTTTTCATACTTTAAGAGCTTGAATGCAAGTATTTTTATTATTGTTTAGTTAAGTTTTCATATTTTGTTTTAAATTCAACAAAAAGTGTATTTTGAGTTTTTTATTGACCTTATGGGCCAAATGAGGCCTAAAGGTGAGTGCACAGGAGACCATTCAAAGGCATAGGAACTCTAGGTTTGTCATTGTGTTGCAACATTAGGAGTTCAATGTTGCAAATAGGGAGCATAATGCAAGAATTACCATACTACCTTTGGTGTCGTGACACACCCCTATGGCCACCCCTAAACCATACATACTGCCTTTAGTGTTGTAACATAGGCATTAGGGTGTCGCGACACTAGCCTTGTACGAGATTAATTATGAGCCAAGGGCATTTTGGTCTGGGCAATGGAAATTAAACAAGAAAATTTCAGTTAACTTAGGGTTGAGGAAGACGACTACCTTAAATCTATAAATAGGCTCAATTAGCACTTGTTTAGGGACAACTTTTCATATTCTAAATTTTTCTCTATAATTTTAGTTTAGTTTTTTCTTTCTTTTAGGCTTTAGATTTATTTTATAGTTCTTTTCATTAGTTTTCTTTAGAGAACGTGATTTGTAAATGCGATCAGACTATTATGGATTCTGTGCTTCATTCAAATACATCTAAGGAATCTTCTTAAACTCTTTTCTTGAATTATTTTTAATGTTCATCTTATTTTTAATGTTCATTCAAATACATGATTTATAAGTGCTATGTAGGGTTTTCTTAGCAGATCAGCTATTTGGGAGAGGAAGAACTTAAAACGTAGGCTTGACGACCCTAGGAAGTCATTTAGGTGGAAATTAACCCAAAATTGGTATGGTCTATCCCTGACCACCTTAGCCCCAAATTGGTCTGGATTGTGAGGTCGAGAAATAAGTAATTCTTGCCAACTCTTTAGTCTAGTGGAAGATCGAGAAATCCTACTAGGGTAACATCTAGTTGGTTGAATAAAAACCCAAATCAGGAATTAGTTGTAACAACTCGTTTTCAAGGGTTTTGGGACCACAATTTTGACAAGAAAGTCGGTAAATATTATTAATTTAATATTTACAAGTATTTATTAATGTCATAGTAAATTTTTGTTAAGAAATTTTAAAGTTTAAATAGTTAATTAAGTAAAAAGGATTAATTTGTAAAAGATATAAAGGTGGGTGTTTATTAGTTAAGTGTGTCAAATAGGTATAAAAAGGAAAATTTGTGGACTTAATAGGTAATAATACCATATCATTAGTTAGTGGATGATTATTGCTTGGTTTTAGGGTAATTTGGATGGTTTTTAGTGGTTAAATTTGTAATTAAGTAAATTGAAAATTAAATTAAAGATGATAAAAATGGTATCATCTTCTTCTTCTTCTTCTTCCTTTTTTTTTTTTGTTTTACAGTCGAAAAAGTCATATGCAAAGAGGTGAAGTTTTTAGCCAAGCTATCTCGGTATGCATGTGAGTGTTTTTTTATCCCATTTTTAATGATTTTTTTTTTCATTTTTGTTACCATTTTATCTTAATCTAGCTAGCCTGGGGTCAATTCATAAAACTATTAAATGTTTAGGGACTTGCCATGAATGAATTAGAGGTGTTTGTGAATTTAGTTGATAGATTATTAAGGCTGGTAGTTAAAAATAAGTATTTTATTAAGTGATTTTTGATGATTTTAATGTTTAGGGACCTATTTGAGAAAATAGTAAAATTCAATGGAATTAGGATAAAATGATGAATCATGCAGACTGTATTGGACCCCTAAGAAAATCAGCTAGCATGGGTTCTTTTTAAAAATGGTAAAATTTCAAGTTTTGGGTTTAGGGACCAAATCGCATAAAGGTTAAAATGTTAGCAGTAATTTTGTAAATTGATATTAAAATGGGCTATAGGCTTAAATTAATAATTTAATTTTAAGTGTTGGAATTGAATTAATTAAACAAGAATATTTATCTAGATCAAGAAACGACTCAAAGCAAGGAAAAGCTAAGGTTTCGGAGTAGTCGTCGACTCTGTTTTTGCAACCGTTGTAGTCTAGGTAAGTTTGTATAAGTATTAAACTTATTAATTGGTGTCTTAAATGTAATGTTAATAAACATTATGTTATGTTTAATATAGATTTTTAGTTGTGTAGTATTTTGATATTGATCAAATTATGATGGAAGTTAAACTGTATGTTCAATTTGAAAAGGTATACATTCAAGGAAGCATGTTTGAAATAACATATGTAATGTAAACAAAGAAACTAGATTTTTACTATGGTATTGTTTGAACCTTGTGAATACTTAGGATACAAATGACATGTCATTAGAGGTTATATGATTTCGGGTGTTAGTCTTGGATGTCCTACCGATGGCTGAGACCCTGTATTTGTTGCCGATTCTCCACAACTCATGTGAGCAACAACGTGTAGTTTAACATCTCGACCCTTAGCTTGTGTGAGCAAACCCATTTCACAGCCTATGTGAGCATTGACGGTAACATGATACAGTCACAACTCGTGTGAGCATTTCCCGAGTATCCAATGATATTCTATTTTGTCCAAAAAGTGATTAATGTTTAATTCAAGTGTGTATGTATATGAAAAGGTTTATGTTCTTATAAGATGAAATGGAAAATGTTTGTATTTATACTTAAATTGAAAAGGGTATTATTTGAACACATGATGAATGATATGTATTTGGAATGCTTATTGAGTCATGTTTCATGATTTGTTTGGATTTAAATGCTTATTTATACAACTACTAACCTTGTGAGGTGGTGTATTTAGGAAAGGAAACTTTGCTTATGTTATAATGAAATTATGTTTGGTCTAATAGTATTATGTTCGGTAAGTTTAACTTTTATTTATACGAGCTTACTAAGCACTAGTTGCTTATGTGGTTGGTTTTTTTTTTTTTGTAGATCATCAAAAAGCTCAATCAGTTGGATTTTTCGTCGAAGCACAACCACACTAGCCACCCATCATTTGGTAGTTTTTTTGTTACTTTGGGAAATGGTTAGAAATGGTATGTAATAGGGTTAAAATGCTATATTGACAATATGGTTTGTTTTGAGTTATGTCAAGCTTAGTTGTGCTTATGCTAATTTGCCAATGTGATGCGGCTTGAGGTTACTTGTTTATATTCTTTGATTTTTAACTTGTGAATGTATGTGTAAATATATGCGTTTGAACAATCTGGTTATGCCTTTTGAAAGTAGGTAACTTATGGAGGAATGATATGAGTTTGAAATTGTTATTTAGCATGTTTGGTAAATGTTTAAGTGTTGAACTTGATTTGTTTTGGTATACGGAATGTGATGTCAATGAGGACACATTGGTTAGACAAATAGGTTAAGTGATTTGCTATGTTCTAAGTTTGATTTGAACATGTTTTGAAGGGTTGTAAATAAGTAAAACCATTGTTTATTTTTAGAAGATTATAACATGAAATGAACTTTTAAAGTTGAGATTTTTACCATTTTAAACTTAGGTATCGATACCTAGCTGTATGAAAAGGTTTTGAGAAAAACAGAATGCCAAAATGGTATCGATTATTAATTAAGTATCGATACTTGTTTATAAAATATCGATACCATAAATTAATTATTGATACCCCTGATTTTTTTTGAAAACGATATAGTAATTTGATATCGATTTTCATACTGCTATCGTTTCGGTATCGATACCAACTACAAATTTTCACTAATAATTTGAAATTTGAAATTTTATTTTATTTTTTATTTGAAATTCATAATTAGGCTCTTTAAAATTGATTTAAGTTTTTAAGTGTATGTTTGCCATGTTTAACGAATGATTTGATTATTTAAAATTAAATAAATACTTGAGAAGTTTTATGTTATAAATTGTTTCATTTTGTTGTGACACTCCATAACCCTAATCTGACGACGGAGACGGGTTAGGGGTGTTACATTAGTTATGACCACCGAAGCAAGCTAATCACCCATGCTTAAGTATGATTAAGTTTCCAAAGTTCACTTTTTTATGTACTTTTGTTTCGTTAAAAACCCA
The DNA here is from genome assembly GCA_025503065.1 of Gossypium bickii. NCBI lineage: Eukaryota > Viridiplantae > Streptophyta > Magnoliopsida > Malvales > Malvaceae > Gossypium > Gossypium bickii. The sequence goes on from CP106712.1 coordinate 32,852,412, forward strand.
AAAATCCTTCCTTTATATTTTATCGTAATATAATTTATTTAAATTACTAATTACTTATATTTTCATTTAGGTTAACTTTAGTTTAGCACTCGCCTCTCTTGGGTACGATCTTTGGAGTACTCACATGCTCCATTGTAAAAATTATATTACAACCTGACCCCTATACTGGCGAACGACTCCTCAATTCTATACATTTAGTTGCAGTATTCACACTCTACACGGCAGTACGTTCGGAAGCTGTAATAACCTATTTTTTAGTGATGTCGAAAATAGTGATTTGAGATCACTAAATCCGATGAGTGAGTTTTTAAATTCAATAAATTAATATTTATTAGTTAAGTGAGATTTTAGAAGTATTTTTGAATTAGTGAATTAAAAGAATTTATTAGGAAAAGTTAGTCTAAAACGAGGTATCAAGACCTCGATTTTATAAACCGAGCCGTAAATATTTTTATAAATATTTACGGAGTGTTAGTGAGTTAGAATTAAAGTTTCGTTAGAAAATTTTAACGTTTTGATAATTAATTAATTAATTAAAAAGGACTAGATTGAAAAAGGTGCAAAACTTGTTAAAATGATTAAATAGCTTAAGTGTTAAATAAAAGAGGACTTAAAAGGAAAATTAGCCTAAAGAAAATGGCTGAAACGGTTAAGGGAGTAAAAAACAAAGAAATTGGAAATTTTGCAAATTAAACAAATTAAATAAAGACTAAGTTGAAAATCTAGACATTTCTTCATTTTTCTTCAGCCAAAAACACCATTAAAGAGTCTCTCTACGTTGGTTTTTCATATTTTTGCTACAAATCAAGAATCCGAAGATAAACGTGGAAAAGAGAAAGTAACGAATTAGTCCTTGAATTTCTACAAATTTTACAGATTGGCCCGGGTAAGTGCATATGGTTGAATTTGAATGTTTAATTGTTAATTTAGGAATAATATAGTGTGTTATTCTATATTATGTTATTAATTATGAATATTATAAAACTATGAAAATCGGATCAAAAGTTCAAATTGAGTAGAACGCAGGATTGAGTACGATTGTTTCGTGATCAATGATGAATTGACGGATAAGACCCTGGTTGGACCATGGCAAAGTGTGGAATGTAAGACCATAGCTGGGCTATGGCATTTCAGTGAAAAGACCATAACTGGATTATGGCATTGTAAACGTAAGACCATGGTTGGACCATGGTAGTATATATCTGTACGTGTAAGACCATATCAGGGCTATGGCATCGTAATAAAGTGAAAGACCATAGCGAGGCTATGGCATTGTGATATGTGCAAAACCATGGCAAGGTCATGGTAATATATGTGTAAGACCATAGTTGGACTATGGTTTTAAGCTAACGATGTATTCAAATCCCTAAGATGTTCTCTAATTTGATAATAAATGGTAAGTGTTATTTGAATTGAAGTGATAGAATTCAATCAGTTCTGATATTGAGCTCAATCAAGTAAATTCATCATTTGAGATTATGATTGGTAGGGAATATTAATGAAATGCTCTGTTTAATGTTTTGTTATTATTTGTTCGGTAAGATATATTTTTGAGCCTATGAACTTACTAAGCTTTCATAAGTTTACTTTTGTGTGTTAAATGTTCATTGTAGATTAACAAGAGATCGAAGGATCGGATCAACACATTGGATCCAGATTTCACCGGTAGATTTTGTAAAACAACTTAAGGTTTATATGGCATGCATAGGATGAAATGAAAAGAAAGTAAACTTGTAATATGGTTATGAATGGTTCTTATACATATATGATAGTTTATGTGCATATATTTAATAGTAACTAATAGTAGTCAATGAATGGAATTACGTGGTAAGTTATGCAAATGAGTAGTGTGATGACACATTAGGTTAAAAACTTGATATTTGACTTGAATTGGTTGCTTGGTTGAGTTATATTGGTGTAAGGAAATGTGCATGCAGATTGATTTTGGAAAGGGTGATAAAAGTGACCTTAAAATGGCCTACTTTCGTCCACACGGGTAGACACACGGGCGTGTGTCTTGACCTTGTGTGACACATGGCCTGGCACATGGGCATGTGGCTTGGCCGTGTGTCCCTTGCAACTTAAATTTGAGAAACAGAACGTTCAGGACTGAGCACACGGGCGTGTGTCTCAGCCGTGTGTGCCCCACGGCCTAGAACACGAGTTTGTGTCTTGGCTGTGTGAAAATTGCACCTTAATGTTTTGCAAGTCAAAGAGTTACACGGGTTGGAGACACGGCCGTGTGATCTGTGTCACACACGGCCTAGCCGCATGGGCTTGTGACCCCTATACATGAGAAAAATTTTGAAATTTCGTGAAAAATTTCCTGAGTTCTCGAATTCGTCCTGACTTGCTTCTAATGCATAATTTGAGCTTCAAGGGTCCTTTTGAGGGATACTATGATTGATTATGTATGATTTTGAATATGAATAGTAAATGTTACGAATTAACTGTTAATGTTCTAAAAAACTTTGGTAATGCTCCGTAACCCTATTTCGGCGATAGATACAGGTTAGGGGTGTTACATTTATTGGTATCAGAGATTCTGTTTAGCCGATTCTCGAAACGAATGAAATGTGTAAAGTGTATAGAAATACATGCAATATAAATTTGTGATTGTGTGATGTGTATGACCCAATCTAATCCTTGTTTTTTCTTATAGATTGTAAAGGTGTCAGATAGACCTGAACATGATGAACAAGAAGAAGTTAACAGTAAAGTGCAAACCTCTGAACAAGGGACATGTAGTAATGTTCCAATTTCTCTTATGCGAAAGCAAGAACTTAAAAATATGATTTATGGATTTATGAATCAGTGTTATAATGAGATTATATAAGAAAGGAATCAGGCTCAGCAACCTCCTCCCCCTAATGTACCACCAGTAATACTCCCGGTTGCTCATCCACCTCTTACGACAACTGAATCTAGTATGCAACCTCCAATAGAAAAGCTCAGAAAGTTTGGGGTTGAAAAATTTCGGGGAAGATTGGATAACGATCTAGTCAAAACTGAATATTTGCTACAAAATTTAGTAAGAGTTTTTAAACAAATGGCTTATTCTTCGAATGATTATTTGAGATGCGTTGTCTCTTTGTTAAAAGAAGAAGCATACAATTGGTGAGAGACTATAGAAGTGGTAGTACCTGAAGAGAAACTTTCTTGGGAATTATTCTAGAGTGAGTTTAAAAAGAAATATGTCGATAAAAGGTATCTGGACAATAAGAAGAGGGAATTTCTCGATCTGCGACAAGGGAATCAAACAGTAGCTGAGTATGAGAGGGAGTTTGTGTACCTTAATAAATATGCTCGAAACATTGTACCATCTTAGGAGGAAATGTGTATTCGATTCAAGGATGGATTAAATGATGAGATTAGAATGATGATTGGGGGTACAGAGATATGTGAACTTATTGTTGTGTCCGATCGAGCTCAAAAGATGGAAGAGCTGCACAATAGAAAAGTGCAACGGGAAAGAAGGAAAAAAGAATCCTATAAAAGAAGCTCTTACAAGTCATTTTCATCATTTTCGGTTAAAAAGTTTAGAGATGATTCTAGCCGGTCTACTTCAATGATGGAAAGATCAAATAGAAATAAACAACTTAGTAGGAATTTTGGGTAACTGCTAAACCTGCAGCTAGTGTTAGCAGTGTACAAAATGTTTCCAGGCCTAGGTGTAAATATTGTGAAAAATCTCATTCAGGTGAAAATAGAAGAAAAATGGGAGCTTGTTTTAAATATCGAGTTACTAATCATTTCATTAAGGACTGTCCTCAACTACAAAAAGAGGAAGATGAAAAAAAAGAAAAGCAAATAGCTACTTCTCAAAGAAGCAAACGCCCAGGCCAAAGCAGTGCCACTAGGGCTACTCGTTCAAATAAGAGAGATAAAGCTACTCGGTCAGAAGCTTGGGCACCTGCACGTACATACGCTATCCGAGCTAGAGAAGAAGCAAAAACTCTAGATGTAATAACTAGTACATTCTATCTTTTTGATGTTACTGTATATGCATTGATTGACCCTGGGTCTACACATTCATATGTATGCACTACATTAGTATCTGAAAGAAATTATCTGTTGAAACTATTGATTATGATGTTCAAGTCACTAATCCATTAGGTCAAAGTGTGATAGTTAATCTAGTGTGTCGTGACTGTCCACTGAAAATAAAAGGCTGTGAATTCTTCATTGATTTGATGCTGTTGCCCTTTCGGGAATTTGATGTTATTCTGGGAATGGATTGGCTGACAAAACATGATGCTGTACTAAATTGTGAAGAGAAAAGGATTGATTTGAAATGTCAGACAGGGGAAATAATTTCGGCTGAGTTTGGGAATATAAAAGATGTTGTCAGAATTATTTCAGCCTTTTCAACTCAAAAATTAATGCAGAAAGGTAATGAAGCATTTCTAGCCTACATTCTTGATACTCAAGGTTCTGAATCAAAGCTGGAACTATAGTAGCCCGAATTAGGGCCTAAATGGAACAGTGGTTTCGAAACCATGAATCCGAGGTCAAAATATTTATTTCGATTAAGTTTTAGTGTTTATTGAGTGATTGAATATTTGTGTGAAATTTTGGTTGAGAAATTTTATTGTTTAGATATCCAATTTGATAAGTTGCACTAAATTGCAAAAATTGAAAAATATGAGATTCTAGAAGTTTTAAGTATGAGATAGCATTAGAAAATTTATTAGAGGTCCTTATTTAGTAATTACACCATTATATCTCATGATGGACAAAAATGGAAATGGAAGGGAAAAATCTCAAGGAAGGGCCTTATGGGCATTTTGGTCATTTAGTTAATAAATTATTAAAAAGGGAAAAAGAAGTCTAAGTTGGTGTCAATTTTTATCCTCCATAGCCGAAAATTGCAAAGAGCCATACCTAGGTTTTTGTTTCACTTTCAAGCTTGATTGTAAGTACCTCCTAGCCCCATTTTTGATGTTCTTCGTATTTTTGAAATCCTCGTAGCTCGATCTAGCTATTTCTACCACTATTTTGAGCTAGAATTTGTGTTTAAAATTCTACCCATGGATGACATACATGTATTTTAATGTCTAGTGGTAGAATATGAAAGTTTGAAGTGTGATAAATGACTTTTGCTAGATGATTTTTGGTGAAATTGATAAAAAAGACTTATTTACAAAAGAGGAAATAATATGTGTGTAAAATGTAAAATAGTTAAAATTGTGGGCTACTATAAGAGAGACTATGAATCGGCTAGGCTTGGGTGTGTGAAAAATGAACACATTTCATTTTACGAGCCTAGGGACTAAAGAGTAAAAAGTGAGAAAGTTAGGGGTTAAATATTAAATTTTACCATAGGAGGATTTTGGACTGATTTGAATAATGTGTATATTAAATAAGCTAAATGTGCCATTATAGATCAAGAAGAATGTGGAATCGACCTTTACTGAGGAAAAGGCAAGGTTTCAGACTAAATTGAAAATTAACACATTTTGTATCGAGGTAAGTTTATATGTAAATGATATATCCTTTATATTTAGGTTTTTACATATTAATGTATTATGTGAAATGTGATTGAATATTATTGATATTTCTTAAAATGACGAAAAGAAAGGAAATTCTCGGATGAACCTTCAGAATAGAAAAAGGATACGGATGAACACCGTATTTATTATTATTGGTGGGCTGTGTGCGATACCACCGTGTATCCGGTATTATTCTGAAGTGTTCATCGAGAAAATTTGACTAAGTGAAATTACGTGTAATAATTTGGTGACAAGTGCAGGGTTATAAGTGCATGTAATTGTGAGCAATGTCTATGATATGTATTTGGGATGTGGTAAGGCTTGAGATGAGTAAGTGCAACTACAAGGATCTGAATTGTTCTTAATTAGTATGAAATGTTCTTGGTTGATAAGTATGTGGTATGATGTTCATTGTACACATATAAACTTACTAAGCTTAAAGCTTACTTCCTTCTCTTTTCCCTTGTTTATAGTGTCGCCATGCCAACTCGGGATACAGAGATTGTCAGAGAATCATCCACACTATTCACACATTTTGGCATATTGAGGTTTACATTGAATTATGGCATGTATAGGAATTTGATATTTGTAAGTGTCATAATGGTTTGGCCAAGAATGTGGTCTATATCATTTGATATATCATTTTGTATAAGGCCATGTGATGTGGTTAATATTGATTGTGTTATAAATCTATGATGAGTCATTTCATGAATGAGTTTGTTTGCCTAAGTGGGAAAGAATGATAGTATGAAATTGAAGTGTGGGAAGTGAAATATGTGAATGGTTGTGTAGGTGCATGTGTGATGGCTAAGTATAAGTGTGGTTATACATGACGAATATGGTTATTAAAGGGTGCATGAATGCTCTTAATATGGACAAATAGATGTCTAATAATAGTATGTTAAGTTTTGTTGGAAATGGTATAAGTGTAGATGCTTTTCAGGGTGGAAAAAAGGCTTGGTAAATAGCCTTATAATTGTCCACACGGGTAGACACACGGGCGTGTGTCTAGGCCATGTGTGACATACGGTCTGCCTCTAGGGCGTGTAGCCTGGCCATGTGTCCCCTACACCAAATTTGCGAAAAATTTAGTATGTCACACGGGCTAGCACACGGGCATGTGCCTTGGTCATGTGACCTAAAATGTGTGATGACGTCATAAACTGAATACCCGAGTTTTTGCACACGGGCAGAGATATGGGCGTGTGCTCGGCCGTGTGAAAACCCCTGTAAGTCCGAAATGAAAAACAAATCTACACGGGCCGAGGACATGGGCGTGTGCGACCACACGGCTTTCCCACACAGGCGTGTGCCCAGTTTTTAGGTAAATCTTCTAAATTTTTCTAAAGTTCTTGATTTGGTCCCGAACCGTTCCCAAAGTATGTTTTGGGCCTCATAGGCCCATTTTAGGGACATTATGATAGAATATGAAAATTTTTAAATTGAAAGAAATTTTATGGCCCGATTTTACATGAATGTTTGTGTTATTGTCTGGTAATGCCTCGTACCCTGTTCCAACATCGAACACGGGCAAGAGGTGTTACAGGAACAGTTACCAGTTGTTAATGAGTTTGTGGATGTGTTTCTTGAGGAATTACAGGGCTTACCCCCAGATTGTGAAGTTGAATTTGTGATTGATGTGATTCTGGGAACAGCCCCGATATCAGTAACACCATACAGAATGTCATCGGCTGAGTTAAAGGAGTTAGAGACCCAGTTATAAGAACTATTAGACAAGGGGTTTATTAGACCGAGCATGTCTCCTTGAGGTGCACCTGACTTGTTTGTGAAAAAGAAAGACAGATCTTTGACATTGTGTATTGACTACCGATAGTTGAATAAGGTCACAATTAAGAACAAATATCCTTTGCCCCGTATTGATGATTTGTTTGATCAGTTGAAAGGTGCTGTAGTATTTTCAAAGATAGATCTCAGGTCTGGGTATTATCAACTGAGAGTTAAAGAGTGTGACGTGCCGAAGACAGCTTTTAGAACTTGGTATGGTCATTATGAGTTTTTAGAAATGCCTTTTGGTTTAACCAATGCTCCTGTTGCATTTATGGATTTGATGAATCGAAATTTTCAACCATATTTGGATAGATTTGTGGTTGTGTTTATAGATGATATACTGATCTATTCCAAGAAAGAATTCGAGCATGCACAACACTTGAGAATTGTGTTACAGATTTTGAGAGAAAAGCGGTTGTATGTAAATTTTAGCAAATGTAAATTTTGGCTTCATAAGGTTGGAATTCTGGGCCATATTGTGTCAGCTGAAGGGATTCGTGTGGATCCAAGCAAAGTATCTGCAGTGGTGAATTGGAAAATTCTGAAGAATATAATAGAAGTGCGAAGTTTCCTGGGTTTAGTAGGATATTACCACCATTTTCTTAAGAATTTCTCGATGATTACTTCACCAAAGACTCGGCTATTACAGAAAAATGTTGAATTTGTATGGTCTGATGAATGTCAGTAGAGCTTTTCTCAGTTGAACAAAATGTTAATAGAAGCTCCGGTTTTAACTCAACCAGAATCAGGTGTGCCATAAATTGTTTATAGTGATGCGTCTTTGAATGGTTTGGGTTGTGTATTAATTCAGTCGGGAAAAGTATTGGCTTATGCTTCTCGGCAGTTAAAATCGCACGAGAAGAGTTATCCTACACATGATCTCGAATTGGCTGCCATTTTATTTGCTTTAAAAATTTGGAGACACTATTTATACAGCGAGAAATGCTATGTGTACACAGATCATAAAAGTCTGAAATGTTTGATGACTCAGAAGGAGCTGAATTTAAGGCAGAGACGGCGGTTGGAATTATTTAAGGACTATGACTTAGTCATTGATTATCACCCGGGAAAGGCTAACATGATAGCTGATGCACTTAGTCGAAAGTTGTCTTTGTTTGCACTTTCGGCAATGAATGCTCATTTTTCTGTTAATGAAGAAGGTTCTATGTTAACAGAGTTAAAAACAAAACTTGTGTTTCTTCAACAGATTTAGGAGTTTCAAGATGATGATCCAAAATTGGTGCTGAATTGGCAGATGGTTCGAGACAATTTGAGTTCAGGATATAGCATTAATGATAGCGGTATGTTGTATTATCGTAATAGAATTTGTGTTCCGAATAATTTAGATCTGAATAATGATATTCTTTCTGAAGCTCACAGTAGTATCTATTCACCCGAGTAGCACAAAAATGTATTATGATTTGAAAAGAATGTATTGGTGGCCTGGAATGAAACTTGAAATATGTGAATTTGTTGTAAAGTGTTTGATTTATCAACAAGTGAAAGTAGAACACCAAGTACCAACGGGTTTTCTACAATTTGTTATGATTCCTGAGTGGAAATGGGAGCATGTCACTATGGATTTTTATCCAGATTACCTATGACTCCGAAAAAGAAAGATTTGATATGGGTGATTGTTGATAGATTGACTAAGTCAGCACATTTTATCCCAGTCAGAATAGATTTTTCACTTGAGAAGTTAGCAGAATTATATATGTCTGAAATTTTGAGATTACATGGGGTTCCAACATCTATTATTTTGGATCGAGATCCGAGGTTTACATCAAGATTTTGGAATAAACTATCAGAAGCCCTGGGTACAAAGTTAAATTTCAGTACATCATTTCATCCTCAGACTGATGGACAATCAGAACGAGTGATTTAGATTTTAGAAGATATGTTGAGATGTGGTATACTAAAGTTCGGAGATAGCTGGGAAAGGTATTTACCCTTGGCTGAATTTTCCTATTATAATAGTTATCACTCTAGCATCAAAATGGCATCATTTGAAGCTCTTTATGGTAGAAAGTATAAGACTCCATTGTATTGGTCTGAATTGAGTGAATCCAAGATGGTTGGAGTTAATTTGATCCAAGACACTGAAGAAATATTTTGAATTATTCGTGATAGTTTGAAAGCTACTTCAGATCGTCAGAAATCATACGCAGATTTGAAAAGAAGAGATATAGAATTTGCAGTTGGCGATCGAGTGTTCTGAAAAGTTTCACCATGGAAGAAAGTATTACGGTTTGGTAAAAAAGGAAAGTTAAGTCCAAGATTTATCGGACCATATGAGATTGTTGAAAGAATTGGTCGAGTAACTTATCGATTAGCCTTGCCTCCAGAACTTGAGAAAATTCATAACGTGTTTCATGTGTCTATGCTAAGACGGTATAGATCAGATCCTTTACATGTGATTCCTCACACTGAAATTGAGCTTCAACTAGATATGATTTATTCAGAAGATCCAGGGAAGATTTTAGCATGAGAAGTCAAAGAACTACAAAATAAACAAGTACCGTCAGTTAAGTGTTGTGGCATCGTCATGGTTTAGAGGAGGCAACTTGGGAAACAGGGGAAGCAATGAGATCACAATAATCGAACCTATTTCCAGGTAACAAATTTCGAGGACGAAATTTCCTAAAGGGGGACAGTTTTAACAACCTAATTTTCAGTGGTGTCAGAAATAGTGATTCGAGATCACTAAATCCGACGGGTGAGTTTTAAAATTCAATAAATTAATATTTATTAGTTAAGTGAAATTTTAGAAGTATTTTTGAATTAGTGTATTTTATGAATTAAAAGAATTTATTAGGAAAACTTAGTCTAAAATGAGGTATCGAGACCTTGATTTCATAAACTGACTCGTAAATATTTTTATAAATATTTACAGAGTCTTAGTGAGTTAGAATTAAAGTTTCGTTAGAAAATTTTACCGTTTTGATAATAATTAATTAAAAAGGACTAGATTGAATAAAGGTGCAAAACTTGTTAAAATGATTAAATAGCTTAAGTGTTAAATAAAAGAGGACTTAAAAGGAAAATTAGCCTAAAGTAAATGGCTGAAACGGTTAAGGCAGTAAAAAACAAAGAAATTGGATATTTTGCAAATTAAACAAATAAAATAAAGACTATGTTGACATTTCTTCATTTTTCTTCAGCCAAAAACACCATTAAAGAGTCTCTCTACGTTGGTTTTTCATATTTTTGCTACAAATCAAGAATCCGAAGATAAACGTGGAAAAGAGAAAGTAACGAATTAGTCCTTGAATTTCTACAAATTTTACAGATTGGCCCGGGTAAGTGCATATGGTTGAATTTGAATGTTTAATTGTTAATTTAGGAATAATATAGTGTGTTATTCTATATTATGTTATTAATTATGAATATTATAAAACTATGAAAATCGGATCAAAAGTTCAAATTGAGTAGAACGCAGGATTGAGTATGATTGTTTCGTGATCAATGATGAATTGACGGATAAGACCCTGGTTGGACCATGGCAAAGTGTGGAATGTAAGACCATAGCAGGGCTATGGCATCGTAATAAAGTGAAAGACCATAGCGAGGCTATGGCATTGTGATATCTGCAAGACCATGGCAAGGTCATGGTAATATATGTGTAAGACCACAGTTGGATTATGGCTTTAAGTAAACGATATACTCATATCTGTAAGACGTTCTCTAATTTGACAATAAATTGTAAGTGTTATATGAATTGAAGTGATAGAATTCATTCAGTTCTAATATTGAGCTCAATCAAGTGAATTCATCATTTGAGATTGTGATTGGTAGGGAATATTAATGAAATACTTTGTTTAATGTTTTGTTATTATTTGTTCAGTAAGATTTATTTTTGAGCCTATGAACTTACTAAGCATTCATAAGTTTACTTTTGTGTGTTAAATGTTCATTTTAGATTAACAAGAGATCGGAGGATCGAATCAACACATTGGGCCACACTATCCAGATTTCACCGATAGATTTTGTAAAACAACTTAAGGTTTATATGGCATGTATAGGATGTAATGAAAAAAAAAGTAAACTTGTAATATGGTTATGAATGGTTCTTATACATATATTGTAACACCCCTCACCCGTATTCAATGCTGGAATAGGGTCACAGAGTATTACCAGACTTATCATACAATTACACATGCATTTCTCAAACATTTTCACATTCCATGCAATCATCATTCATCATCAATCATGATGTCCTTAATACGAGCTTACGAGGCTCAATACATGCTTTGGAACTAAACTGATAACATTTGAAACATTTATGAAACTTATAAAATTTTTCAAACTGCAGGGGTCACACGCCCATGTACCTCGGCCATGTCACTCACATGGCTAAGAGACACGCCCGTGTCTTAGGCCGTGTGGACATTCGAACTAGGATTACATGGCCGTGTCTGACCTCGAGTAACTCTCTGACTTGGGTCACACGGCCAACACACACGCCCGTGTGACTAGCCCGTATGCTCTAAAAATGGCCATACATGCCCGTATGCCAGGCTGTGTGCTAGGCCGTGCCAAACCTGTAGGGTATATTAACTTATCCCACACAGCCAAGTCACACGCCTGTGTGTAAGGCCGTGTGAAGCATACTGACTTGATTTTAATTTCATCACCAGGGGCCACACGGCCATGTAACATAATTGAGACACACATCCGTGTCTCTGCTCGTGTGGATAAAAATAAGTTATTTACCAAGCCAATTTACCACCCAAATTTACATGTACCTACAACACATCATTTTGCACCATCTCATAGCATAAATAGACATTTAAATTAGCCAATTCATACCTAATTCAAGCCTATTCTATACCACATTTCTCAATACACTCAAATTGCAAAATAGACCAATCCATTTATACTCCAAATCTCATAAGCTTAGATCATCAATATAGCTACTTAAAACATGCATTCTTTCCCTTGATTCACAAACAAATAACATAAAAAATATCAACATTCAACTTCCATTATACCAATTATTAATAAACATCACAAAACCAACCTCAATTTACATAATATAAATTATATGCACATATACACAAGCAAATTAACTCAAAATAAGCTAACTCTCATGGCTATTATATACAAACCAAGACATATACATTTGCAAGCCAATTCAAATGGCCAAAATCATTACCAAAATATAACCAACACAACCAAAGTCCCTATACATGCCATATACTTAAATTACCAAAGTTCATAGGTACCAAGTGATAGGTGGATAGTGTGATGTGATCTCCGACAATCTCCGAATCCAAGCTAGCTTGAAATCACTATAAAACATAGAAAAATAAACAACGTAAGCTTTATAGCTTAGTAAGCTCATATGAAATAAACTCGATATAATCATAAACACATAATTCAACCATTGATTATAAATACATTAATTCATATCAACTAACAAACCTTTCAATTACTCATTCACAAAACTATATACTTTCTTCACCATTTCTTCGACTCAAAGCTAATATGGTTTAATGGACATACATGTACCATCTCGTACCAATCTCATTCTCAACCACATCATTCATTTACTCGTTGAACCATTTGGAATAAAAGTCGGATACTCAAGAGTCTCGCACAATAATTGCCTATACCATGGCCCAAAGCCAAATCAAGCTAACTTATATCTGAAATACTGATATCATGGCCCGAAGCCAAATCAGTCGATATTCATGGCCTGAAGCCAAAAGGGTATAACTCACACGCGAAGTGCCAACATCATGGCCTGAAGCCAACTCAATGTATCCCCTAATGACATGTCACTAGCATCCTAAACTATTCCAAAGGTTCAACCGGGATTTCAAATGTCGAATTATCATCAATTCATTGTCGAACTTTTCCAAAGTCTTGTATTCACAATTTATGCAAGTATTAAAGCATTTAAAATACATTTATAATGGAATTTATCACATACAAACTTACCTCGGATGTGAAAACGACGAAATAAGTTGATTAGTCGATAACTTTAGTTTTCCCCCGATCTAGAATCGAATTCTGCTTTTCTTGATCTAAATATATTCAAAGTTAACTTATTTAATAATCTCTCTATTCAATTTAATCCAAAACACACATTTAAGCACATTTACACTTTTACCCTAGAATTTCACAACTTTTACAATTTAGTTCTTATTACATAAAAAATCACAATTTCATGAAATTTCTTTAATACCCATGATAGCTGAATTACTAAATACCCCTAGCAGCCCACATTTATCAACTTTTCACACATTTAACCACATATTTTCACATTTTCACAAATAAATCCCTAATTTGCATTTTCACTAAAAATCACTTTATAAAACTTGTATATTTCACAACAAACATTCATAATCTATAATCAAATGTAACACCCCTTACCCGTATGCAAGCCGGAACAGGGTTTGAGGCATTACCTAACAAATCTTACTAAAACATCTCAAATAGGGTTATAAAATTTAGTTCAAACCCCTTTCTTGCTCACTCTCGGCCCACATGGCCCTAAGCATGCCTCCGAGAGGTTTCGGGATTTAACCGGGGGCTTTTAAAAATCGAAAGGCTTTTTATTAGAACAGGGACCACATGTCTGTGTTGATATGCCCGTGTCCTTCACCCGTGGTCAACACTGACAAATTTCACACCGCCTTGACACGCCTGTGGCCCTGGTTTGTGGGCTAAACCTTGTCATTCTGACTTATCCACATGGCCTATACACACGTCCGTGTGCTTCAGCCGTGTGACGATTTAAATCCCAAGTGCAAGATGCAGACTTCACATGGACTGGGCATACGCCCATGTGCTAGCCATGCCTCCTACATGGTTTAGACACACGCCTGTGTGTCTACCCCTGTGGACAATTAGCAGGCTATATACCAAGCCCTTGCCACCCTAGGTTACACACATACATATTCCAATTCAAACCAATACAACTCCTATCCCAATAGCACACCTAAAAACTCTTTCCAACATAAAAGATAATCAAAGGTATCTCTAGGAACTCAAGAATCAAGATATACAAGAGGACATATACTTCATGAAATGCATCTTCATTAAGCAATAGAACTTGCCAAGTATTTGCCTAACTTATAAGGCCATTTACAAAATGACTTTTATAACTTACATAGCCAACACTTTGACTAACAATTACAACTTAACAAAATACCCAAGTTCTATACATGCCATACTAAAAAAAAGTCAAAATTGTTATACCAAAGTGATGTCGATATTATGATTTCCGAACTTCTACATCCACGATCCTTGAGTTATCTTGGCAATACTACAAGGAGAAAAAGGCAATGAAAGGGGTAAGCGTAAAGCTTAGTAAGTTTGCATGGAAATAAATAGCAATAATAAACTCATAATATATTCCATCCATGGCATTAACTAACCATACACAAGTCATAGGCTTCTTGCCATACTTACTTACAATTGCCCTTATTTAGCACATACCATGCCACACATCGTAATCGTTTCTTCGTGACTCATTCACGAGTACCTGTATTCACTCATTCACATGACTTTAGTGCAATTCTCATTTCTACTTGTAAACTCATCTACTTATCCCATTAATTCCCTAGGGATAGTCAGATACTCATAATCATCGTCATTAACATAGGTACAAAGCCAATGCCATATCCCCGAGGTGGTCTTACGTGGAGACACCTCTAAATGCCAATGCCATATCCCAGATAAGGACTTATATGGATTTTCACAATAAGTATCGATGCAATATCCCAGATATGGTCTTATACGATTCTCATACTCATTACCGAAGCCATATCTCAAATATGGTCTTATACGGGATTCCAACTCGATACCGAGGCCATGTCCCGGACATGGTCTTATACGGGACCTTATCTATTTCATATCTCGATGATAGCATTTTCATATTTAATATAGTCCACTAGGACCTCAACATTTCATTCAACATTAATTTAGTAGAGCATCATGCACCAATAGAATACCAAGCATTCTCAATTATGCTAACATAATTATTGCATTAACCACATACAAACTTACCTCGATTTCAAAATAAGCTAACTCCTCGGCTTAGTCCAAGACTTTGTTCTTTCCCCGATCGAGGCAGATTCTCGATTCTTCTTGCTCTATAATAGCAATTTTGCTCATCTTAATCACCACATTAATGAAAGCATTTCAATAATCATGCTTAGGCAAAAATTACTGTTTTGCCCCTAGACTTTGACAAAATGACCATTTTTGCCCCTAGGCTTGGAAATTAGTTCTAATCACATTTTTAGCTTCAACAAGCCTAAGTGAACATTTAATACTCTTATAGATATCATCAAAACTCAAAATTTCACATAATTACTACAAATTTGTAACCTTTTCATCAAGGTCCAATTAGGTGTTTTCAAGACAACACCTTTCACAAGAGTTGTTCATCTAACAATTAAGACTCAATTTCTTCCATAAAAATGCAGCAAATAACTATGATAGCTCTCATGGAAAGACTCTAAAATTTTCACGATAATGCACAATAGTCCCCTCATTTGAAAGCTTAAGCCTTAGGGTCTCAAAAGTACAATTATTCTCAAGAAAAGATCATTAGATCACTTACTTGATTGGATGAGAGCTTGCTGAAATTTTGAGCTTTCAAAAACCCCTATTTGCTTGCTATTTTTGGTGGAGAAGGATGAGCAAAAAGATGGACATCATCTTTTCTTTATTCTAATATTAAACAAACAATTTAGTCCACCAAACACCACCAACTTTGACCAACTTGGTCAATTCTTGTCCCCTATGAAGTCTATGGCCAGCCAAGCCAATTTTGGGGGCTAATTGCCTTTTAAAGACCTCCAATTTTCAATCTATGGCTATTTGGTACCTTTAGCTTATAGAATGGAACTTTCATACTTTATGCGATTTAGTCCTTTTTTGCGATTAAACATGAAATCTTTAAAAATTAAAGCACCAAAATTTTCATGCACATATATTATCATGCTCTGACTCATAATATAACATGAAAATAAATGTCTCTAATCTCGGATTAGTGATCCCGAGATCACTATTCTGACTAGCCCCTAAATTGGGCTGTTACATCGAACATCTAAATACTCATGTATTAAACAATGGAAACATTCAAAATCTTTAACAATTTTGCAAATTAGTCCCTAGGCTCACTAGACCTAGTTGCAATGATCTCAAAAACATAGAAATAATTAAAAACGGGACAAAAACAGACTTACAATTGAGATAGGAAGGTTGGCCGATTGAAACCCTAAAAGAATGACTTCTCTTCTCTTTAAAATTGGTTGGAGATGAAGAAATAAAGATGAATATGGTTTTTTTTATTTATTTTAAGCTTATTTACAAATTTACTTAATTAGCCTTAATTAATAAACATTATAACCACATAATGCATGCCCATAATAGTCCACTCACAATTAAAATGGTCAAATTACCACTTAAGGACTCTTACTTTAATGTTCCATAGCTATTTAATACCTTTAGCTAATAGAACACAAGTTTTATACTTTACGCGATTTAGTCCTTTTTATCGAATTTAGCATTTAAACGATAAAATTTCTTAACGAAAATTTTCACACAAACATATTATCATGCCACAGACATTAAAATAATAATAAAATAATATTTTTGACCTTGAATTTTTGGTTTCAAATCCACTGTTCTGATTTGACGAAAAACGAGCTGTTACATATATGATAGTTTATGTGCATGTATTTAATAGAAACTAATGGTAGTCAATGAATGGAATTACATGGTAAGTTATGCAAATGAGTAGTGTGATGACACATTAGGTTTAAAACTTGATATTTGACTTGAATTAGTTGCTTGGTTAAGTTCTATTGGTGTAAGGAAATGTGTATACAGGTTGATTTTGGAAAGGGTAAGAAAAGTGGCCTTAAAATGGCCCACTTTCATCGACACAGGTAGACACATCGGCGTGTGTCAGACCGTGTGTGATACATGGCCTGACACATGGGGATATGGTTTGGTTGTGTGTCCCCTGCAACTTAGATTTGGGAAATCTTAAATTTGAGAAATAGAATGCTCAGGATGGAGCACACGGGCAGAGACATAGGCGTGTGTCTTGGCCGTGTGAAAACTGCACCTTAATGTTTTGCAAGTTAGAGAGTTACATGAGTTGGATACATGGCAATGTGATTTGTGTCACTTGGCCGTGTGAACCACACGGCCTACCCACACGGACGTGTGATCCCTGTACATAAGAAAAATTTTGAAATGTCGTGAAAAATTTTCTAAGTTCTTGAATTAGTCCTGACTTGCTTCTAATGCATAATTTGGGCCTCGAGGGTCCATTTGAGGGATAATATGATTGATTATGTATGATTTTGGATATGAATAGTAAATGTTATGAACTAACTGTAAATATTCTGAAAAACTCCGGTAATGATCTGTAACCCTGTTCCGACGATGGATACGGGTTAGGGGTGTTACAGAAGTGGTCATTCTAGGTAAATCCCTATAAGCAAAACACTAAAAAAAGGACGCCTCTATGGAAATTCTCTTAAGGGAAAGCCTTTGTGGCGAGTACTGGATGTAAAGGATGCCTTTGTGGCAAAACTTTGGACAAGAAAGCCTTTATGGGGAATACTAGATGTAAAGTATGTCTTTGTGGCAAAACTCTAGACAGAAAAGCCTTTGTGGCCAGTATTAGATGTAAAGGTTACCTTTGTGTCGAGTACTGGATGTAAAAGATACCTTTGTAGAAAAACTCAAGAAAGGTAAACCTTTGTGGCAACCTTTGTTTAAGAACACCTTTGTGACAAAACTCAGGAAAGGTAAGCCTATATGGCGAACTTGTGTAAGGAAATGCCTCTGTGGCAAATCTCTAGATACGAAAGTCTTTATGGCTATTGTAACAGCCCATTTTTCAGTGAAATAGGAACAGTGGTTTCAGGACCACAAATTCGAGTTGAAAATAAAATTTATTTTTATTTTATTATATGGTTCGTATTATGATAGATATGACATGTGAAAATATTGGTACAAAAATTTTATCAATTTAGTGCTTAATTATGAGAAGGACTAAATCGCATAAAATGTGAAAGTTAAATTTTAGTAGCTATAAGGATTAAATAGCTATGAATTCAAAACTAAAGGTCCTTATATGGTAATTAGATCATTAAAGAAAGTATGTAGATTTTTGTTGGTGACTCATCCATGGAAATATAGAAAAAGGGTAAGGACTAAATTAGAAAGTGAAAATTTTAATTAATTAAAAGATGATAAAATATATATAATCTTATTTTCTCGTCTTCTTCCCTAAAATAAAACATGGAAACCCTAGGAGAGAGAGAAGAAACTTTCATGGCCAAATTGGGTAAGTTTCCTTATCCCGTGTTTAGTAATATTGATATTTTTGGAATTGGGATAATTTAAACTATCTATTTGGGGGATTAAATTGAAAAGTTATCAAGATATGAAAAATAGGTCATGGATGTATATGCTGGAAATTAGAAATTTATGTTAAAAAATGAAAGATTATTGATAGATAAACAACTTTTGCAAAGTGATTTTTGATGAAAACATGATTTAGGGACTAAAATGTAAACTTATGAAATTGAAGGAAAAATTCTAAAATTTTATGAATACATGTGTTGAAAAATTTGTAATGGGGCTTTAGTTAGGCTTGGAATAGGGAGTAATTTACACAAGTTTCATTTTTCGAGCCTAGGGATGAAGTTGAAATTTATGGAAAAGTTAGGGGAAAAATAGTAATTTTACCTAGAGTAAAAATTGAGTCCATTTGAATGTGAAATATGATAAATTAATTTTAAATTTACTCGTATAGATCCGGATAGATCAAATTCGAAACTAGAACGAGGAAAGAGGAAAATGTCGGATTAGTGGATTTTACTTATACGAACATTGTCGAGGTAAGTTCGTGTAACTAAAATATGTATATTTACATGCTTGTTTTGATTGTGATTATGTAAATTGTATGAATGTTATATATATATATAATGATTACAAATTCGATCAAGCTTGATAAATAAAAATGTCTAATTTAAATGATAATGCCCGATAGATGAAAAAGGGTAAACGATGAAAAATGTTACCTTTATGCTTGGAATGTGATAATTTGAATTATATGGATGTTATAGATGAATGAGATAATCACATACCAAAAAATGCTTGAAAATGTTAAATCCTGGTTGAATAAATAGAAAATCGATGGATATGTGATCTGCCAAAATGAATGAGGTCCTGCATTTGTTGCGGACGGGATTTAGCTCGGACAAGTAATCCTATTAACCTCATTATAAAAAGGATTTAGCCCGAATGGGTAATCCTAATAAAAGTCCTCTTGAGCATATGTTATGGATTGGATTTAGCCTGGACGAGTAATCTAGATCGAGCTCCTTAGAGCATATGTCGTAAAAAGGGATTTAGCCTTGACTGGTAATCCCGTTCAATACATGTGTGGCTCGAGAGTGTACTCTCTGAAATTGCACCTTATGGGTACCATTGAATATGAATTGACGGATCCTAATTTGTATGCCTCGAGTGTACTACTTGTGTATCCAACGATAATTTAAATAAATTCAACGGGCAAAGTTCTGACAAGGGCAAATATGAATTTAAGAAAATTGACATAGAATAATATATATATATATATGATACGAAAATATGATATGAAGAAAATATTACGTGAAATACAAGAAAATGATGATACATGAAAAGAGATGTATGAAAGTATGAAAAGATGAAATTTGTACATGGAAGTTATTAAATGAAAATGTTCATCCCTGGTTATAGACTTGTACATTTTGAATGTACCACTACTCATGTGACACTGATATTACGAGTACTATGAATAAAGTTCTGATATGAAATAATATGAATTCGAGTTGAGTTATATGAAAATATACTTGAGCTATAACAATGTGATTTATACATGTTGTGGAAAGCATATATGTGCATGGAAACTTGATTGTTGTTGAGCTCATACTTGTTTTTGATGTTATTATGGAATGTATGACTAACAAGGGCAGTGAGAATATGTGTAGGGCTTGAGGTCAAATTGATTGAATATGCCTTACATAGTTACCTCAAAATAGGATGAATGGTAAGTTAAGTACCATGTTATACGAACTTACTAAGTATGCAATGCTTACCCCATTTTAATTTTCCCCTATTTTAGAGTAAATCGAAAGCTCGTTGGATTGGAAGCTCGGCAGAGATCACTCACACTATCCATCGGCCCATGCCGGTACAATATGGTAAATCAATTATGATTGTAATGGCATGTATAGGATACGTTGGCCATATTGGCATGTAAATATAAATGATGCTTGTAATCTAGCCATTGGAATGACTAGTAATGGTTGTTTTGATATACTTGTAATGTTATGCTATGGTAACTATATATGTATGTTAAGTAGTTGATCAAATCATGTTTAACACATGAATTGAACCAAGGTAAGATAGTAAACATGTATGCTTGCAATGATAGGCCATGTTGACTGATGAAAATTTCTTATTTGAATGCTTGGAATAGTTGGATTGTACTTGGTATGTTTTGGTGCAGGAAAATGGTAAATTTGGGTGACAAATAAGGCTAGGAGATGGCTTTATTTTGTCCACACGGACAGACATACGGGCGTGTGTTTAGACCGTGTGTGACACAAGGCCTACCCCATGGGCGTGTGGCCTGGCTGTGTGTCCCCTGCAACTTAAATTCAAGAAAACAGAATGCTCAAAATTGAGCACACGGCAAAGACACGAGCGTATGTCTCAGCCGTGTGGGTGACACGGCCTTGAACACGAGCGTGTGTCGTGGCCATGTGAAACCTGCACCTAATTCGAATTGAAATAAATAACCACACGGCCTAGCACACGGGCGTGTGGCATGGCTGTGTGGTGCAAAGAGCAACCTAAATCGGAGACGGCCTGAAGCACGAGTGTAACAGCCCGATTTTGGGTCTAGTCAGAATAGTGGTTTTGGGACAACAAATTCGACGCAATAAAATTTATTTTTATCATATTTGTGTGGTATACAGTGTAAAATTTGTTTTTATTATATTTTTATGGTCTACAGTTTTATGGAATCATTGTGTGAAAATTTCGTTTGAAAATTTTGACGTTTGGGCACTCAATTTAGCCAAAAGGACTAAATCGTAAAAAGTGCAAAAGTTAGAACGGGGGAAAAATGAGTATTTGACGTTTTAGTCTTTTTCGCCATTTCTATGTCGAGGTAAGTTCGTATATTTAATAAGCATTAAATTATATGTGTATAAATGCTTAATTGATATAATTATAGTAAATGTTATATTACTGAAATGAAATGTGAATGTTATTGGGTATGATACTATGGAAATGACCGACAGAGATTTGGTACAGGGAAAATCCCGGTTGAACCTTAGGAATAGATAGGATATAAATGTCATGACATTAGGGTTACAGAAATTATGTGTAAGACCATATCTGGGATATGGCATCGATATGAGACTTCGTGTAAGACCATAGCTGGGCTATTGGCATCGATACGAGATTACATGTAAGACCATATCTAGGATATGGCATTGGTACGGTACTATGTGTACGAGATTCCTGAGTATCATTTAGTATTCTGAGTGGTTTAACGGGAAATTCAACGGTTATATTAAAGAAGAGAAAGAGTATGTAAATATTACGAATTGGTACAGGTACGTATGTAAAGTTTATATACATTGACTTCATGAAATTGTGAGTTCATAATTTCCACAAGAATGATTTTATGAAAACATTGTGATTATTGGTCTATATTTGTGATGTATGAAGTACATGATAAATTATATTGATGATTATGTGATTGGCTTTTGGGCCAAATTGAGTTAAGATATAGCATGTTATATTCATGCAAATTGTAATTTGTCAGGATATGTGAAAAAGGAAAAATTGGCATAATTGCCAATCAAAATAGTTATGAAAGTATGTAAAGATAAGAGTTTAGGAAATTGAGTGATGTTAAAGTATATGCTTGAAATGCAAATACTCATAATTAATATGCATGTTTATTATGTGGTTTGAAATGATTTGTTAATTGTTGTAATAAGTTACAACAGAAAGATTACAGTTGTTGGGCTAATGCTAGAATATGTCAAATTATGCTTATAAGTTGATAGAGCAAACATTGTGACAGAATAAAATTATAACCATGAGATTATGATAGATTATAAAATTTGTGTTCATATTGTTGAACATGATAAACACTTGGTAAGATGTGATTGAGTAAGTTATACTTATGAGACTTAAATGACATTCGTATGGACTTACATTATGTTGATAGTATGATATATGTATGGTTGAGGTTGCTTATTATTTACATATGAACTTACTAAGCTATATACATAGCTTACCCCCTTCCTTTCCTATATCTTATAGGGTTATTAAGCTAGCTCGGGTTGGAGATCACCGGAGATCCTATCACACTATCAAGCTATCATTTTGGGTATAAGTGAATTCAAGTATTTTAAGTCTATGGCATGTATAGGGACTATGTCAATTTGTTATGTGTGTCATTATTAATTTGGCCATATGTGTTAGCTTGTAATTGCTAATGCTTCATCTTATATATGTAGCCATGAATGATGGCTTATGTTGATCATAAGTTTACTCATATGCCAATGTCCTCTTGTGAATGTGAAATTAGTATGTTTTTAACGGGCTAAGTACAATGTTATAAGCATGATAAGTGATGGTATAAGAATGACATGTTATTGTCTTGTTATGGTTGTTTGGTTGCAGTTGTATGCCTGAATTTGTGCCATGTGATGTTGTGTAGATGTGTAGATGTGTGCAAGTGAGGGTGGACAAATGGCTTGGTAAATAGCCTTATTTTTGTCCACATAGGCATGTGTTCCGGCAGTGTGTCCCCTGCACCTTAATTTTGAAAAACAGAATGTCTAGAATTGAGCACACGGGCAGAAACATAGGCGTGTGTCTCAGTCGTGTGTGCTGCACGGCCTAGCACACGGGCGTGTGGCAAGACCCTATGGCACAAGTCAGAGAGCACCCCTAAATTGAACACGGTCTGAAGCACAGGCGTGTCCCAGGGTCACACAGGCGTGTCCTTTGGACCACACGAGCGTGTGAGCCCTACTTCTAGCAAAAATTTTCTAAGTTTTATAAAAATTCCCTGAGTGCTCGGTTTAGTCCCGAACCACTTTTAAAGTATGTTTTGGGCCTCGTAGGCTTGTTTGAGGGAAGATATGAAGGTGTGTGAAAAGTTTTAATTTGGATGGAAATTTATGACTCAGGTATTCGGTAATGCCTTGTACCCTATTCTGGAGTTGAATACGGGTAAGAGGTGTTACAACGGGCGTGTCTAAGGGTCACACGGGCGTGTGAGCCCTGCACCTTGGAAATTTTTTGAAACGTCACGAAAATTTTTTAGAGTTTCTGATTAAGTCTCAACTCGATTCCAATACTCATATTAGGCCTCGATGGTCCATTTAAGGGACGTTACACATGATCTCGAAAAATGAATAGTGATTGACATAATTTATCTGAAAGTGTTCTGAAAAGTTTAGGTAATGCTCCGTAACCTGTTTCAGCGACGAACTCGGGTTAGGGGTGTTACAACTATCTCTGAGAAGGAACACTTGTGTGGCAGATTCTGAATAAATGTAAGGAACCCATGATGAAGTCTGATAAAACGAATTATAGGATATTCTGAGAGTATAATAGTTATAGTACACTCTGTGGGAAACCATGTGTACGAAAAACTCCGAAAGAAAAGTATTGTATGAAGTGTTAAGGTGAACCCCATACAGTATTAAAGTAAGTACAGTATGCCAACGTGAGTGGAAAACCAAAAGTATTTTGTTTGTAAGGCCCTCTATAATAGGAAAGGTTAAGGAATCATGAAAGGAAGAAACAAAGAACGTGAACGAGATATTGAAGTTACGAAAAGCAAGTTATGATCTTAGAGTGAGGCATGACACCTATGGCATAAGGAATGAAACCTTAGAAGTATCCAAAGGTGTAACACCCCTTATCTGTATTCAATGCCGGGACAGGGTACGAGGCATTACTGGACATAAACACAAGCAAACATATAAAATCGAGACATAAATTTCCATCTAAGTTTAAAACCTTTCACATACATTCATATCGTTCCTATTACGAGCCTACGAGGCCCAAAACATGCATCAAAAGTAGTTCAGGACTAAACCGAAAACTTTGGAAACTTTTCGGAAACTTAAATTTTTTTTTCATGTAAATGGAGTCACACGCCCATATAGGTTCGAGACACGCCCGTGTGATCCTAAGACACGCCCGTGCTTCAGGCCATGTTCAAATTAGGGAGCTTTTTGTCTCTAACGTCATCATCAAATTGAGGTCACACAGCCTAGTCACATGCCTGTGTGCTTAGGCTATGTGATCGATTAAATTTTCATAATTTTTCATAAAATAGGTGCAGACTTCACACGGCCAGGGCACACGCCCGTGTTTGAGGTTGTCTTGTGAACACGGTTGAGACGCATGTCTGTGTGCTCGATACTGAGCATTCTGTTTTGCAACAATTAAGGTGCAGGAGACACACGGCTAGAACACACGCCCATGGGACAAGCCGTATGTTACACATGGCCTAGACACACGCCCGTGTGTCTACCCGTGTGGACAAAAATGAGGCTATTTACCAAGCCATTTTGTCACCCTTCCATACACATACCTACACAACAAAACATAACACCAATCCAAGCATATACATTCAAACAAATAAGCCACAACCAAGGTAGCAACACTCATTCATATACTACCATCTATCACATACAAACATCACCTGTTTAACAACTTATACCATGCAAACTTCGACATCCATGAAAGACATCATCAATTGTATATATATACCTAAACCAATATTAGCCAATTTCAATGGTCATTTACAAATTGAATTATCAACCAACATTAGCCAACACATTTGGCCCAAATCAATTATGACACATAACAAAATAACCAAGTCCCTATACATGCCATAACTCAAAATGTTAAATTCATCGGTACCCAAATTGATATGACGATAGTGTGAGTGAATCTCCGACTGTCTCCGATCCCTGAGCTAGCTTGGTGACACTATAAGACAAGGGAAAAGAAAAAGGAGTAAGCTTTAAAGCTTAGTAAGTTCCTATGCAAATAATAGGCATTATAACAGACATTTAACACATTATTAACATGATGTAAATTAACATAAATGTCATTATAAATCTCATAGTCAAACTTACTCAATCACAAACTTATCGAGGGTTCATCACATAACGAGCTCATTAAGCATGAGTATTTTGTACATACTTGTACCCAAGTGCAACATACCAAAGTCTTTTACAACTTTAACATTTTTGTCGAACTACCCGTTGAACCACTAGGAATACTAAAGGATACTCGGGACATCCCACATTCATAGTACCATACTAATGCCATATCCCAGATATGGTCTTACATGGATCTCATATTGATGCCAATAGCCTAGCTATGGTCTTACACGAAGTCTCAAATCGATGCCATATCCCAAATATGGTCTTACACGAAATCTCAATAACCCTAATGTCATGACATTTGTATCCTAACTATTCCTAAGGTTCAACGGGATTTTCTCGCTTGTCGAACTTTGTCGATTACGTTCAAGGAGTCGATCATAATTCATACAATATTAAAGCATTTAGAACATAAATAAAAAACGCATTATTTACATACGAGCTTACCTCGGTACAAAAATAGTAGGAATGAGACCTAATTGCCAAATACTTTGTTTTTTCCCCTGGTCTAGGTCCGAACCTCATTTCTCTTGATCTATAATAGCAAATTTAACTCATTTATTATTCACATTATTCAATTCAGTCCAAAAATCACATTATGGAAAATTATATTTTGCCCCTAAACTTTGACATATTTATATTTTTGCCCCTAGGCTCGAAAAATGAAATCTATTCAATTTATTTGATTCCCAAGCCTAGATGATTCTCTTTTGTACTTATAGCAGTCCATAGTTTTCATTTAATCATACTTTTACGCACATTTTATAATCTTTTTACAAATAGGTCCTTTTGACATTTTCATCAAAAACCACCTAGCAAAAGTTGTTTATCACACATCAAACATGCATAATCTACCCTTAGACATCAAAATACTCAAATATACAACATGGGTCAAACCCTAGACCTTGATCTTTTCTTAAATTAATGGTAGAAATAGGTAGATCGAGTGATAACGACTTCAAAAATGTAAAGAACATTAAAAACGGGGCAAGAACGGACTTACAAATGAGCTTGGAAGCTTGACAAACCCTAATTATGTCTCCTTCTTGTAATTTTTGGGCAAGGGTTTGAAGATGAACAAAATTTGGCTTTTAATTTGATTATTAATTCATTTAATTAGCCAAATGACCAAAATGCCCCTAACTTAAAACATGAAAATTCTCTTACTCCATGTCCATTTTTGTCCACTAACTTAACCAACGGTCTAATTACCATCTAAGGACCTTCAATTTAAAATTTCTTAGCAATTAGACACCTCTAGCATGTAGAACTCAACTTTTGCACTTTTTACAATTTAGTCCTTTTGACTAAATTGAGTGGCCAAACGTCAAAATTTTCGAACGAAATTTTCACAAAATCATTCTGTGAAATTTTAGACCATAAAAATATAATAAAAATGAACTTTTCTGCGACGGATTTGTGGTCCCAAAACCACTGTTCTAACTAGGCCCAAAATTGGGCTGTTACAATAGGAGTCAATTTGAAGAATGGGAACAATGAAATAGAAAATAGAGTTTTCGAACAAGATTTAGGTAAAAGAGGGTTTATGTAACGCCCTAAATTTTGGGCTTAGATGAATTGGGCTTTGGGCTTTGGGTCTCATAAATTTTTTTTAAGCAAATGACATGTTGGCTTTAAGGGTTTAATAAACTTGGAGTGTCTAGGGGTGTTGGAGAAGTTCTGGGTTCAAATTTTGAGGAGAAGGAATTTTTAATTAATTATTAAAGGAACCAAGGCTGTGAGTAGATGAGCTTTTAAATAAAAATAGGGGAAAATGGCATCAAAGAGCCTTGTGGTGGAGTGGTTAAGTGACGCCACTTAGGGTATGGGAAGGTGGCGTTATGGGCTAGCAAGAGATCCTAGGTTCGAATCCCAGCTTAGTATTTTTTTTAGGAGTTTAATTTTGGCCTTATAGAACGTTGGAAGTGGTGTGATGATGGACTCTAAGGACAGAGATTAGAAGAGAAAATTTAGGAAAAGGATTGGGGAGTTATCAGGGAGAAAAACGCGGAGATGAGATGGGGAAGAGTTGGAGCCGATTGGGACTTTGGAGGGTCGGTTTTGTGTATAAATAGGGGGTGTCGAATTCCCCCTGTGCTATTTCAACAACTATAGTGCTCTGCCGAATTCTCCTTCATTTTTTCTTTTCTTCTAAAGCCTTAAATAAAATATCATTCTCTTCTTTCTCCATTGCTTATGTCGTCCCACCTTCATCTCAATTGTTAGGACCGAATATTCGTGACTTCAAAAGCCGAAAACCTTTGCTCTTGGAGCCGATTTCTTCATCGCCCCAAACCTTGTGCCGAATACTCTAGTGACCAAATCTCTGTCGTACTGTCATCATTCCTTTGATTTTTGGTCGATCGGATCTTAGAAAAATCAGAATCAAACTTAGATCTACAAGTCTCTGCCGAAAAGCTATCCATACGTTTCGGCTTTTGGGTAAGTGTTCTTGATTTTGGGATAAGTTGGTCGAATAGCCTATAGTAAGGGAAAGGGTTACTTAAGTGGATACAAGTCACCTATTATTTTGTCTTTAACGATTAAGAGTGATGCAGATCTAGGGGATATTCGTGAGTAGTAGCTAAGGAAGGGCTATTAGGACTGGTGGCACACGGTAAGGTTAAGGTAAGGCTTCGGTTTTTGGTAAATATTATGGTAAAGTGTGTGATTGATTGGAGGTTGGTATTGGTTGTAGGTTCAAGGATGAGGATAGTGTAACACGCCTCATTTACCAGGTGTGTACATACACTTCACACACGACAAATCGGCAAAAGTCGAAATCCCAAAAAATTTAGAATGCTGAAAAGCCAAAAGTTGGCGTCGACAACCACACGAGCGTGCGAACATTCGTGTGGGAACACCGATACAATTACCGGGGCCAAGAGAGCGATCTCATGGTCTCGGGCCACAGTTTGGCCGACAGAGCCAGACGGGGCTAAATGGGCCTGCCGAGCTCATGGGCCCAAATCGACAAGAGTCGATATGTGAAATTGAATGATGGATTGATATGGATGGTTGTATGATTTGATTATGATTAGGCCTAATGGGCTACATCTACATGATTGGGCTTAATGGGCTATATGGACATGATTGGGCTTAGTGGGCCTTATGGGTTTTAAAAATGCATGCTAGGGTTTTAATGGACTCTAGGCTTAGTTCTGATGAATTCTTAAATAGCATAAAACTTAAGTTAATAATCAAACATGTCTATGGACAAGTCCCGAGGGTAGAGTGTGGCAATGGACATATGCATGTCTAGGATTGGATCTAGGGAGAGCTTGGTACTTAAGCGGTCCTAGTGACCCACCTCCTCTTCTTTGGAATCCTACCTGGTGCGTAGTGTCTGTTCACTTAGCCGCGAGGACTTGCTGACGGGCCAAGGTTCGTAATTAAGACACATACTGTTAAGAATTACTGAAATACCTCTGTAGGGTAGAATTACTGAAATACCCCTGTAGGGTAGGATTACCGAAATACCCTTGGTTTATGAAATGGCTAAAATACCCCTATGTGTTGAATGTAAGATTTATGGATGTTACATGTACATTTGCTGCATTCATATGATATTCTGTCTAGGATGCATATGGGTGGGAATTGTGGAATGGAGAAAGTATATGAGGATCGCATGGTTACTTGACAACTGTAGATCCACCGATGGCTTTATAAGCCTATTATATGATAAGCGACTTTCTTTTAAACGTTAGGTAATCTTGCAACCGGCTACCCTTGAAGTGTATCAGATGGGTGGGTTGATTTAGGAATCCCCACAGAAGTGTTTCGGTTGGACAGAGACGAAGTGTACCGGATGTATTATTTGGGGAGAGTTTGCATTGCATTGCATGTATGATATTATTATGTTATTATTATGATATGTATGCTATTTGTTTAGTGAGGGTCGTACACACTGAGTTTTCGTAAACTCACTCCCTCTTTTATTTTTCTCAGGGGATCCTCAGTAGGCCGTTCGACAGATAGAGGGACTCAGAGGTGGCCAACTAGCAAGACTATTAGACTTGTTTTCGTAATATCTAAATTCTAGATTTTAAGTTATTTTATTTCGATTGTAATAAGGGTTCCCTCTAGTTATTATTCCATTACTTCCACTATGCATTGTAATTTTGAAACGAAACCTAGATTTATTTCTTTTAAGCGAATTTCAAGTTCTTAAAAATAATTGTGTTTTAAGAACGAGCTCCCGCAGTCAAAGGAAATTTTTACATAGTAACAGGGAAATGGTTTTTTTTTTTGGATACACCTCGTTTTGAAAGCAAAATGGATTTTACTTAACTTTTCTCTAGAAGGGTTTTCAATGAAAACAAGGTTTTTACAAAACACACTTCAATGTGACACGCCGAATTCGAACCTAACTTCTAAACCGGGTTTGGGGTGTTACAGTTTAATCACTAAGTTCTCGTGAGCTTACCTCTGTGTCTTTTATGTCACAAGTCAATTGATTTAAAGCCACGGTAGGAGGGACAACGCCAAGGCTATGCCAAGGGTGTGGGGAGTTGGGTTGTTATGCATACAGAGCAAATGAAGTAGCGTGTTTGACTATGACAAGAATATTGCAATTAGGTTAGGCAAACTATTCATAAGCTTAATAATGTAGATAAAATGAGTTGGCCAAATAAGTGATGTCAGTATAGTGTTTAAGGGCAACATAAATGACATATATATATATATTTTTGTACTTGTAAGTTCTTATTGGGTAAAAAGTTTTGTTAAATGGTTGTACTTATATTGTACATATAGATGGTTTGTTGGATGGGCAGCATTAGTTAACAAGATGTATAAGTTTGAAAA
This sequence comes from Gossypium bickii, assembly GCA_025503065.1. NCBI lineage: Eukaryota > Viridiplantae > Streptophyta > Magnoliopsida > Malvales > Malvaceae > Gossypium > Gossypium bickii. Next base: position 32,882,740 of record CP106712.1, read on the forward strand.
ATTTGTATGAACAAGTTTAATTAAAAACGGTAAAAGAGTGTAACACCTGATATTTGAATCCAGCGAATCAAATCGAGTTTAGGGTGTTGCATTGTTGCTGGGAATCCACAATAGCATATTGGAATGACATTGGCTTCTTCCATCCTTTACTTACTTCCCTTCAATTCTTGGTTTCCTGCCTTCAGTTATTCTCTTTCCTTTGGTTAGGTTTGCTAATAGTAAAGAACCCCAAATATGAATGAAGATAAATGTTTGGATAGGGATTTCACTTCTTTTGTTTCTTTATATAACCATTATAATATAATAATAATTAAAAACATTTTCTTATTTTTTATTAAGATATTTTATGTGGATTGTTGACTGTGCAATCTGCTAGAGGAAAACATGAGTGGTTACTTTGAACAACTATTTTAACTAGAATAACAAATTAAGAAAAAAATTAGAGTGACCAAAATAGGACAAACATCATTTTGGAGTGACCATAAGTGTAGTTTACCTTAAATTATTTCATGCAATTAAACTAATTATAAACATAATTAGAAAAATAAAATATCAATATTGTATACCTAGCTTTTTAAGAAAAATATTAATATAATAATTTTTATTTTCATTAACTATAGTAATATAATATTAAAAAATGACATAATTAACATTTTCACAAATTAATTTTTAAAATTAGTCAATTTTGTATACGTAAGGGAAGTATTTTTTTTTCTAAATGTTTTTAAAATTTTCTTTATATAATTGTAAAATATATATGTTTTTCAAATAACATTTAAAGAACTAAAAATGTTTTAAAAAATAATTTAGTTTTTAAGCAGAATTCTTGAATATAAAATTTAAAATATTTCTTAAATATATTAATAAAATAAAATTTTAAAAAATAAATCTAGTTTCTAAAAATAATTAAAATGAATTTTCAAAAAACTTTTTTTATTTTGAATTATTCATTATAAATAAATTTCCTAAATAAAATTCTAATAAATTTTATAAACACATTTTCATATATTTTTAAACTTGGATATTGTATGTACCGTATATATAATAATTATTCAAAACATTATTTTTATAAAAAAATATCTTGAATTAAAAATATATTAAAATATTATAAAATGATTTAAATTTATCTATAATATTAATCATAAAATTTATACAAAATTATAACATAATTTTAATATATTTTAATTAATACATGCAATCAAATATCTGCATTAAAAAAACTAATTATCTTATAAAATTAATTTTTTCATGATAAAAAAATCAGTAACTAAGGTATTTTTCTCTCCATAAATTATACCAAAATTTATAAATTTATAAATTTCCTCTTTTGAAAAATAATAGGGATAAATATAAAAATTCTAAATGAATTTGAATCAAAGGTGTAATTTAATACATAAATTTTGATATGGTGTAATTTTATATATGGAAACTTGATTTGTGATTCAAATATATATATATATATATATAAAATTTTGATTTCGATTCAATTATGCACATTTAAAGAAAGAAGGAAAGAAATTTTATTTTATATTTGATAAGTATAATTATTTGTGTATCAATATTTAGACTTAAATTATGCTAATGATTTGTAAAAGTTAGATGATTATCAATTTTTCTTAATTAAAATTTATGCATAATTTTACACATCAAACTAAAATTAAGATATAATTTTAAAATTATATAGCGAAATAATATAATAGTCAAATAAATCATCTAAATTTATCAAGTTTGTTGTAAATTAAATGGATGTCTATAACCCCCTTAAGCATATTAAAGTAATGAGATTAAACTCTTTAGTTTATTTATAATCAAGAGACCATTAAATGGAGTAATTATGAAAACTTAGTTAATTAAATGCATTTATTGATTGTAAAGGAACCTATAAATAGCACCTTCTAAATGAAAATAAAACAATGAAATTTTCTCGTATTTTTCATCCTCTTTTATTTATTATTTTATTAATTTTTCTATAACACGTTATCAGCACGAGCTTCTGCGAGTTCATAGTGAAGTTCATGTCATTTCGACTTTATATAATTTGTATGTATAACTCCTGTTAAACTATATACGGTAAACGTATTTTCATAATTCTTTTATTTTATTTTCTAGATGAAATATTTGTTTTGAGTAACATTTGCACATTTATTTTTTCAACTAAAATCTAATAATGATTATTATAAATACATGTTTTTTTTATTAAAAGATATTTCAATTAGTGTAATTTGTGTTAAGTTGTTATTATGATCACTATTCCATTCTATGCCAATATTTGACATACATATTATTATTTAACAAATTTGGTATATATAATTGAATTATTTTACGATTGAGAATACTTATTATTTTACTAATATTTTTTTTTATTTTGATTCAAGTGATTATAATGTCAAATCTTGCCAAACTTGAATTTGCGGCCTTAGACATCTCAGGCAAGAATTATTTGTCGTGGGTGTTAGATGCTGAAATTCACCTAGATGCTAAAGGTCTAGGAAATACTATATTAGCAGATAAAGAAGCATCTAATCAAGACAAGGCAAAAGCAATGATTTTCATCCGTCATCATCTGCATGAAGGATTAAAAGTGGAATATCTCACTGTGAAAAACCCTCTTGAGTTGTGGAAAAATTTGAAAGAACGATTTGACCATCAGAAAACTGTGATACTCCCTAAAGCTCGTTATGATTGGATGCACTTACTTGTTACAAGATTTTAAGATCGTAAGTGAATACAATTCAGAACTCTTCAAAATTAGTTCTCAACTAAAATTATGTGGAGAAAACATAACTGATGAGGACTTGTTAGAGAAAACATTTTCAACCTTTCACGCTACTAATGTGCTCCTGCAGCAGCAATACAATGAAAAAGGTTTTAAAAGGTATTCTGAATTGATTTCATGCCTTTTGGTGGCTGAACAAAATAATGAGCTATTGATGAAAAATCATGGAATTCGTCCCACTGGTTCTGCACCATTCCCTGAAGTGAATGTAGCAATACACAATAATTATGAAAATAGAAAATATAGAAGTCTCGGCCGTGGTCGTGGACGTAGTGGGGGACGTGGTCGAGTACGTATTAGTAATCGTTATCATTGTGGTCATAACAATGATACTTCTAACCACCAGAAAAAGAATAACAATAAAAGACAAGAAAGAAGTGGTCAAAATAATCCTTCAAAGATTGTTGAGAATATATGCTACCGATGTGGTATGAAGAGGCATTGGTCACGTACCTGTCGTACGTCTGAGCATTTAGTGAAACTTTATCAAGCATCCATTAAAAGGAAGGGAAAGCATATGGAGACAAATTTTATATTCCAAAATGATGAAATGGAGGCAAAAGATGAATATATTCACTATAATAATAAAACTAACCATGCCTACGAGGATGATAAATTTAATGACCTTAATAATATAACTTACCTAGATGTCGCAGATTTCTTTGAGAATCATTAGAAAAATTGATGTTATTTTGATATTTTTATGTTGTTTTAAGTATATTTTATTTTCTTGCATGAAGAATAATTTATATATTTAATAAATAATTGCAATGTTTCTTATATTATATTTTGTTTGTTTTTATGAAGAATATGAATATTCAACAAAATTTCGATGGACCCAAAATCAATGAAGACATGTGTCTTGCAGATAGTGTTACAACACATACGACACTCAAAGATAAAAAATATTTTTCTCATTTGACAATGAGTAATGCCCATGTTAATACAATATCGGGTAGTTCAAAACTTATTGAAGGCTCTGGAAGAGCTATTATATTATTACCTAAAGTTACAAAATTTATCATTGATGATGCTTTCTATTCCACCAATCTCAAAGAAATTTATTGAGTTTTAAAGATATTCGTCTGAATGGATATCATATTGAGACTATGAATGAGAAAAATATTGAATACATATATATTAAAAATGTTGAATATGGAAAGAAATATATTTTGGAAAGGTTACCTGCTTTTTCATCAGGTTTATATTATACACATATTAGTGCAATTGAGTCACATGTTACTACAAACCAGAAGTTTGTAGAACCACATACTTTTACTATTTGGCATGACCGATTAGGCCATCCCGGATCTATTATGATGCGAAGAATCATCGAGAATTCAATTGGACACCCATTAAAGAAACAAAAGATTCTTGAATTCAAGGATTTATCTTGTGTCGCTTGTTCTCAAGGAAAATTGATTATTAGACCATCACCAGCTAAAGTTGGGATTGAATCTCTAGCATTTCTGGAATGTATTCAAGGTGATATATGTGGGCCTGTTCATCCACCATGTGGATCATTCAAATATTTTATGGTATTAATAGATGCATCTAGTAGGTGGTTACATGTGTGCTTATTATCGACTCGCAACCTGGCGTTTGCGAGACTACTTGCTCAAATAATTCGATTAAGAGTACAATTTCTAGATTATGCAATCAAAACTATTCGTCTTGATAATGCTGGTGAGTTTACATCCCAAGCTTTTAATGATTATTGTATGTCAATTGGGATAAAAGTTGAACATCCTGTAGCTCATGTTCATTCACAAAATGGTTTAGCTGAATCATTTATCAAACACCTCCAACTAATAGCTCAACCATTGCTTATGAGAACAAATCTCCTTGTTACAGCTTGGGAATATGCTATTTTGCATGCAGTAGCACTTGTGCGCTTAAGGCCAACAAGTTATAATAAGTACTCCCCATTACAATTGGCTTTTGGTCAGGAGCCAAATATTTCCCATCTTAGAATTATTGGATGTGAAGTATATGTTCCAATTGCTCCACCACAACGCACAAGGATGGGTCCTCAAAGGAGGTTAGGAATATATGTTGGTTATGAATCTCCTTCTATAATTAAATATGTTGAACAATTAGCAGGAGATTTATTTGCTACACAATTTATTGATTGTCATTTTGATGAAACAACATTCCCAACATTAGGGGGAGAGAAAATACAAGTGGTAAAATAAATTACATGGAATGGATCATCATTATCTCAATTAGATCCTCGTACAAATCAATGTGAACAAGAAGTTCAAAGGATTATACATTTGCAAAACATTGCAAATCAAATGCCAGATTCATTTACTGACCTAAAGAGAATTACAAAATCTCACATACCAGCTGAAAATGCTCCAATACGAATTGATATCCCAATAAAGCAAATTGTTAGTGCAAAAGAAAGTAATCCACGCGTGAAGCGTGGAAGACCAATAGGTTCCAAAGATAAAAATCCTCGTAAAAGGAAAGGATCAATTATTCAAGATGGTAATATTGTGGAGGCAAGTGCCCCGAAGAGGCCAAAGATATAACTAATCAAAAACCCCGAAAGAGGTTCAGTACTTAAAATGGTGATAACGAAGAAATCTCAATAAGTTATGTTACTTCAGGAAAAAGATGGAACCGAAAAAATATAGTTGCCGACAACAGTTTTGCTTATAATGTTGCTATTGAAATAGCAAAAGAAAATGAGGATCCTGAGCCTAAATCTATTGAGGAATGTAGAAATAGAAAAGATTAGCCAAAATGGAAAGACGCAATTCAAGCATAATTAAATTCACTTTCTAAACGCGAGGTTTTTGGACCTATAGTCCAAACACCTAAATATGTAAAGCCTAGAGGATATAAATGGATATTTGTGCAAAAAACGAAATGAGAAAAATGAAGTCGTAACATATAAATCATGACTTGTAGCACAAGGATTTTCACAAAGACCCAGCATTGATTATGAAGAGACATATTCTCCCGTGGGTGGATGCAATCACGCTTTAGATACCTTATTAGTCCGGCAAGATGTGAAAAACTTGACATGCGTCTAATGGATGTTGTTACAAAGATATTTGTATGGTACACTTGATAGTGAAATTTATATGAAAATCCTGTATGATTTAAAATCCTCAAGGATATAGTGTTTCCCAGAAAAAATTGCTCAATCGATTAAAGAAAAGTTTATATGGATTAAAACAATCTGGAAGTATGTGGTACAATCGTCTTAGTGAATATTTGTTAAAAGAAGGTTATAAAAACGATTCAATCTGCCCATGTGTTTTTATAAAAAGGTCTGAATCAAACTTTGTGATAATTGCTATTTATGTTGATGATCTAAATTTTATTGGAACTCCTAAAGAGCTTCAAAATACAAGAAATTATTTAAAGAAAAATTTGAGATGAAAGACTCTCAAAAAAAAAATTTTGTCTTGGTCTCACAGATCGAGCATTTAAAAGATGGAATTCATGTCCATCAGTCAACTTATACGAAAAAGATCTTAAATAAATTTTATATGGATAAAGCACATCCATTGAGTACCCCAATGGTTGTAAGATCGTTAGATGTGAATAAAGATCAATTTCGTCCTTGTGAGAATGATGAAGAGTTTCTTGGTCCTGAAGTACCATATCTAAGTGCCATAGGAGCATTGATGTATCTTGCAAATAACACAAGACCTGATATAGCTTTTGCTGTAAACTTGTTAGCAAGATTTAGTTCCTCTCCAACACGTAGACATTGGAATGGAATTAAACATGTATTTAGATATCTTAGAGGGACCATTGATATGGGGTTATTTTATTCAAATGATTCAAAATCCCTATTAGTTGGTTATGCTGATGCTGGATATTTATCGGATCCATATAAAGGTCGATCTCAAACGGGATATTTATTTACATGTGGAGATACTGCCATATCATGGCATTCGACAAAGCGAACATTAACTGCTGCCTCTTCAAATCATGCTAAAATAATTGCAATGCATGAGGCAAGCCGAGAGTGTGTTTGGCTAAGGTTATTAACCCAACATATCCAGAAGATATGTAATTTGCCTTTACAGGAAAATATGCCAACTATCTTATACGAAGATAATGCAGCATGTATAGCTCAATTAAAGGGTGGTTATATCAAAGGTGACAGAACGAAACATATTTTACCAAAATTATTCTTTACTCATGATCTTGAGAAGAAAGGTGACATAGAAGTTTAACAAATTCGTTCTAGTGATAATTTAGCAGATCTCTTTACCAAGGCATTGCCAACTTTAACATTTGAAAGACTACGAAACAAGATTGGAATGCGTCGACTCAAAGACATAATGTGATGTCGTCATTAGGGGGAGTCTAAAACACGTTGTACTCTTTTCCTTTAACCAAGGTTTTGTCCCACTGGGTTTTCTTAGTAAAGGTTTTTAATGAGGCAACTTGTAATGGGAGATTGTGTACTCTTTTTCCTTCATTAGGTTTTTATCCCACAGGGTTTTTCCTAATAAAGGTTTTAATGAGGCATATTTTTTTTAAAAGACATCCAAGGAGGAGTGTTGTAAATTAAATGGATGTCTATAACCCCCTTAAGCATATTAAAGTAATGAGATTAAATTCTTTAGTTTATTTATAATCAAGAGACCATTAAATGGAGTAATTAAGAAAACTTAGTTAATTAAATGCATTTATTGATTGTAAAGGAGCCTATAAATAGCACCTTGTAAATGAAATAAAACAATGAAATTTTCTCGTATTTTTCATCCTCTTTTATTTATTGTTTTATTAATTTTTCTATAACAAAGTTATAATTATTAAATATTTATCATATCTTTGTTTTTTTATCAAGATTATCCAATTGACTTCAAAACTTCATAGAAGAGTCTACAAAAAAGGATTTCACAAAGTTTTGCGTTCACATCAAAGTCTGCTTTATCCCCCAACCCTCCTTCCAAGTCTCTCAAATTAAAACAATTTTTGACTTGTCTCCTTCCAAAGAACACTATGTTATGGAGGACTTAGAATTTGAATTATCTGCTAATCCATCAATTCTTATGCAAAACTACACTAAGAAAAGATTTCTTATATGAAACTAATAAATCAATTTACATTTTTTTGTATTATCATTTTTTTATACACTATTTATATATGTTATTAAATAAAACATAGCGTGTAAGTTAAATTTTAAATTAATTATTTTAACAATATAAAATTTAAGCATTGAAAGATATTATAAATTAATTTTTTATTGGTATACATGCAAAACATTATTGAATCAATTATTCGACAACTGATCTTTTACAAAAATATAAATTAATTAATAAATTGTTTTGAAGATAATATTTTTTTTACGATGAAGATATACTATTATAAATTTATACAAATTTCTTTTATACCAAGGTTTTGAAGTCAGCGGTGACCTACAAGTCCTTTTTTCTCTCTCTCTCTATAATTATCTCCTTTTTTTTATTTATATTATAATGTTTAATTTTTATAGAAAGAAAAGAATGGATAGAATTAATTTAGCCCCAATGCAAATCCATTCCCATCCTTGTCGTAGGAATTCCCCCCCATTGTGGTTGAGCTTATCTTTTTGTTTTCTACTACTGTGGGCTATATTTTCTTGGAATTTCTCGCGACCTTGCTAATCATATCCACATTCCTACCAAAACAGTTATCTTTTTTCTTTTTAATTCAAAGAATATTTAAGTTTCTCTATAATAAGGTTTGCATGTCAAAGTAATTGTTTTTCTCTAATAAACAATTTTATTTTATTTTAATAAAACTGTCATCAAACTTTTACCAAATATTTATTTGATACGAATTTAAATTATGTTATTTTCATCTCTTACTTTTTGATATGTTATAAAAATTTATAATATGAAATATTAGCATAATATCAAATATTTAAAAGTTTGAAATCAACTTCTAATCTATCACCAATAGTACATCTAATATGGAATTAAGAAATTAGCAAAAATAAAATTCAATGATATTTATTTATCCTTAGTTTGGACATGTCCATTCACATGCCATCAAGTATGAAGTTGGTCCAGTTTATGTGATTGATTTGTTTATATTTTTTTCCTGTATAAATATATATAATATCAAAATTTTTTGTTTATATTTTAAAAATATATATACGTGTAATTTCGAAACAAGCTAACAAAGATATTTAAAAAAAAAAAAAAAGCTTTCATCACTTGATTGTCATGTCAAATAGTTTCATAAATGACGAAGAGGAATTTTGAAACACAGATAGTTGGCTATATATGTAACATCATTGAGAAAAATTTTAATTTGGACACTTTTTGGGGATGTGATAGGTTGTAGCAATGTAAGAGCATATCACTATCAAGATGGTTTTTGTTTTTAAAATATTGCACATAATAATGTCACAAAATAATATTAAAAGTGGGTTTGGTTTTTTTAAATGGTATTAATATGGGTGTAATATTGTTATTATCCTTTTTTTAATAATTTTAGATTAAAGGTATAATAATAAGTTTTAGATCAATTTATATCAAATAAAATTTAAGTCTAATTAAGAACAAAAAAAAAATCTTAAGAATGAAGCAACAGATCTTATATTTCAAAATTATAATTATAATTTATAAATTTATTTAAACATCATATATTTACTTATTAATATATAAATTGTAATAAAAATAAGATTTATCATAATTTTATGAAAATTGAGACTAAATGATATTAAAAGAATTAAGCTCATTTAAAAATATATATAACAAGTACAATTTAATAAAATATATTCAGAATAATCTTACATGTAATTAAACAAACACTTCAATTTTATATTCCAACTAAACGAATTAAATAAAATGATACAGCATACCAGCACTCCACCCCCCATAATTTTAGATTTCCTAAACCAAATATCATCTAATAACTAATTAGGGTTGCAAAAGCAGATGATTTGCATTTGCTGATTCCAACATAAATAATTTCTAGTAGCGGTACAAAGGTTGAAATCACGTGATATCCTCAACATTGAAGGTAATAATTATTTTGTAGGGGAAATTCATCCAAATTACATGGCAGAGGAAAAAGTTAATGGAACTTTGAATTAGCATAAATAACGCGTAGTTGTGAAAACAGAAAAAAGAGTCGTAATGGGTGGGTAATAGGCCAAGTCCAAGGTGATAGACCTTTGAAAATTGGTGGTGGACCCCTTTCTCCCCCAGCTGCGTCTCTTTTGAATTTTCAAATTATGTCCTACCCTTATATTTTATAATTTTGCATATATCGGGATTAAAAATAAAATAGCAATATTAATAATTTAATTACCTTCTTACATGGTGTTTAAAAGATAGATGAGTTAACCTAACAACCTTATCTCAACCTTTTTTGAACGTTATTTATTTGAATACAAAAGCAGAGGAAGCCAAGTTTCCAAAGATTCTTTGATCCTTCACGTAACTTTGGTCAAGGTGTTGGAACCAATCAGTTGATGACAAGCTGGAAAGTTTGACACGCTCTTCTGTCATTGGTTTTGTTTTATTTTATTTCTCATGCATTTCCTATGTAAAGACGCGACTAAAGTTTTTTTAAAATAATCGAACCTTTAAGGATATATATGATCTAGTACGAAAATGGCCTGAGCCCACCCAAGATTTTTCATGAGAAAAGGATTAGAGAGAGAGGTTATAGTATTTTGGCTGGTTAAGTCATTTGCCCACGTTTTCGGCTGGTTTTCAAAGAGTTGTGAAGAGAATGAGTCTTTCTTTCACATCAACTTTGCTTTTCTTAATTCTATTTAGACTTTGTTTCCAATATACTCACAATAACATTTTTTTATTATTAATCTCCCTTGTCGAAATTCCACCTATTAATATAGCATAATATCCTTTTTTATTTTGTTTGAAATATAGAGTTTTATGTCTTTTCCTAGGAAGCTGCCTACTGCTTGAACAATGTCAAACTCTTACCAATTGTTTGAATCTTAGGAAACATGATGAAAAATTAGAATACAAAGGAAACACTGTTTTCTTATATCTCAAGTATTTCGATAATTGAATCCAAAACTAATATTGAGAGTTTTATACATATAAATCTATTAAAATAGTTGAGATCATTTTTCTTTCCATTTCACCCTTATGGTGAATAAAATGCTTTGGAATGACCGAATTTTAAATGTTTGGCGCATCCAGGTAGCAAAGTAGACAAACTTTTTCTCTTTTGAGGTTTGGTATAGAATCAACTACTTTATTTTCGGCACCAATCATTTGAAGTTAGCTTGATAGTCGAATACCCTGAATGGAGTCTCATCAATGTCCGAAATTACATCCATTTAAAGTTGGAAGAAAAAAGTAAAGCCTCCTCTCCCCTCCCCTAAATGCAGATGTCAATTTATAGTGAACAATGTTGGGGTTACACCCATCCTTATGCCTACTTGAATTGAACTCTCATATAAAGTGATGGATGTTACTTAAAATTAGACTTGTTCTAATTGCTGGTCATATTGGCATGCATTCAATGAAAGGCCCAAAGATCCAATTCCATCGACTGACCCAAGAGACCAGTTAAATCAATTCAATCTTTTTTTTTTTAACTGCAAAAACTCAAGTGGTCCATATGAGTTAAAAAGTTATACATTCATGTAACGTAACTTCAGCATTCGGCTGATTTATCCCATGGACCGTCCTATCAGATCTTCATGTTTTATTTTGAATTAAAACTGTGTCAAATTGGACAAAATCGCCATTTCAACCAGATAAAGTAGTAACAAATTGCAGGGTCAGCACAGCAGCTTGATCCATCGCCGCCTACTCCTGCCCTGCCCTACTGCCTAACACTATCCATCTTACACGACATTAGACACCTTTTTCTTGTGAATCAGTTAGTGCTTTGTCTGAAAACACATTAAAGTCTTAACAATTAAAACAAGGACAAAACTCAAAGCACACCACTTGTTTACTTCACATTGACAAGTTACTCTACTAATTAAATAGCTTATTAACAATGCAAAGTAATTGGTGGGTCCAAAGGGAGTGTTAATGAGCTATTTAATGATAGTGAATTTGCAGTCTTAATAAGCTATTTAATTAATAGACTAATTTGTCAATGTGCAAATAAACAAGTGATTTGTTTTTGAGTTCTGTCATTTTAAAAAAATAGCTCAGCAGCCCAAGCCTTTTAGACCTCATTTTACCAGGCTCACCTTTGTTGGTAAGAGAGGTTTGAGCCATTATTGGATGAAATTGCCTTGACCCACCACCCTGAATCATTTTATATATTTATTAACAGCACGTCGTTGCATTACTAGATTGCAAGCCTATTTGCTCGTTCATATAATGCCTAATGGGCTTCATACAAGAAATACACACAAAATTTTGGAATCAAATACCTAATTTGTATTGCTTTTTATATTCATTGTGTCAACCCCGATACATTTCTCATACGAAATGGAGTTTTAAAATTACTTTTATTAAAAAAAACTACATAACCAATCATATCTAAAAAGAAAAATAAATTAGACACAACCTTTTTTGTGTCAAACAAACAAGTTAAACAAATACAATTATTTGCATCATTTTATATATTTTTAGCTTAAGGTACAAAAATCACATAACTTTTTTTTTGAAAAAATCAATTAAATTCTTTCTTTTTCATTTAATTGCATCCTTTAACTCAAAAAATTGCATTCAATCAATTCTTTTAACCATTAATTTTAACAGTTAACTGCTAATGTAAACATTTTTTTTTTCAATCTCACCCACGTAATAACTCCAAATTTCACGAATTCCATCATTCAACTAACAGTCAACTTTTCCCATGTGGCACTCCACCTAGAGTGCCAATAGATGACTTGGGAAGGTTTTTTTTATTTAAAAGCTAACGTGGAATTAAAATTAAATAAATAAAATCTTTAAAATGTAAAAAACCCCAACGGAAAAAAAAATCCAACCTCTTCAATTGTAAACCCTAAATGAAATTCTCTCCATGATACCTAAGTATATTTTTCAACAAATTAAAATATTTTAATCTTATAGCTCGAAATTTGTAGGTTTCATAATTTTTGTTGCCATCAATGGAAAAACGTGGATCAAACATTGTTTGTCACGAATGGAGTTCGTATACTATGGTGAAGTTATGTGTTACTATAAGAAGTTGGCACAAAAAGACACATCTTGGAGTAATTTAATCCAAGATAGAAAGTTTTATGGGTGTTCAAATTTTCGGGTAAGTGATAAAGTTCTTTTTAACTTGATTGTTGATTGCTTGTTAAGTAAAATTAGGGTTTAGTAATATTTGGGTATTTATAAGTATTATGTTAGTAAGGTTTGGTGTACTCTTCTTTAATGGGGGAAGTGCTTAGGACTTGTGCTTTGTTTGGAATTTTTTATAAATATATTGTCATATGGAAATTTAATAGTAAGTTAATATTTGAATTTTTTATATTATATTGAGATTATACTGGGAATTTTTTTGAATTTATACTAAGTTTTGGTTTATTTTAGGATGGGGAATATGGGTTCTTCTAGTAATATGATGATTGGATGTGTAATCATGCTATTAAATTACTACGATAAATACGGATAGTGAACAAAAGCTACCAAAGGAGAATATGAGACTAAGGAGGCAGTTTAGGAATTATATGAGTGATGATGGTAATATATGAAACTAAATTGACAAAAACTAAATGAAAGAAACAAAATTAATTTTTGATAAACTGTGAATACTATTGCTTGACTTGAATGAACACCAAGGTAATGTATTTATACACATACATAGTGAAGGAACTGCTATGAAATTGTTAACAGAAATAGTTATAGCAAAACTAACAATTTACAACCTCTAACATTTACCCAACTACTCTAACGTCGAAACCCAAAGAAGCTGTCGAAGTCAACAAAAATGAGAGGCAAATAACGGTTTGGTGAGAACATTTGTAACTTGATCACATGCAGGGACCTCTCCAACCATGAGAGAGCCATTCGCAACCTTTTCACAAACAAAACACAAGTCGAGCTCAACATGTTTACATTTCGAATGAAGGACAGGATTCGTCGCAACTGCTACGGCACTAAAGTTATCACACTGTATGATCGGTGTATCAATAGACTCACACTGAAGTTCCTTTAATAAAGACTCTAACCAAGTAAGGTCAGTAGTCGCAGCGGCTAACCCTTGATATTCGGCTTCAACAGTGGGTCGAGACACAACTTGTTGTTTCTTGGAGCACCATGAGACAGGATTACCCCCAAAATACACACAATACCCGGTGGTCGATTGACGGTCATCAAAGTCTAACCCCCAATTCGCATCTGTGTATTCAACTAGAGATAGCCTTTCGGATGGTTGTATAAGTAAGCAATAGTTAATAGTGGCACAGAGATAGCGTAAAATGCGTTTGAGATCGGTCAGAGCATGCATAAACTGATAGATGCGGTTAACAGCATATGCGATGTCGGGTCAAGTGAGAACAACATATTGTAAGGCTTTGACAATACTATGATACTCACGAGGATCATCAATCAGATTGCCTACAGTCTTAGAGAGAGATGACCTAATCATGGGTGTGTGAACACATTTGGCCTGAACCATATGACATCAATCAAGTAAGTCAAGAATGTACTTATGTTGACACAAGTAGAGGACCCCATCGGACGAACGATTCACCTTAACACCCAAAAAATTATGAAGGGACCCCTTGTCTTTGAGTGAGAACATAGTGTGAAGACGATGAACAAATTTATCAATATCTAGAGAAGAGTCACCTGTAATAATGATGTCGTCTACATACACCAATACATACATACGAGATTCATTAGTGATACGAATGAATAAAGAAGCATCTGATTTTGAGAGCACAAAACCAACTAAAATAAGAAAACCTTTCAACTTATCAAACTAGGCTCTTGGGGCTTGTTGAAAGTCGTACAAAGCTGTGTTAACCAATAAAAGGTTGTCCATTTGTATCATTTTGAACATATCCAAGAGGTTGTTGCACATAGACTTCTTCAGTGAGGTATCCATTTAGAAAGGCATTGTTTACATTAACTTGTCGTAATGACCAACGTTTGATGATAGAAATCAAAAGGATGGTGTGTATAGTGGTAGGTTTAACAACGGGATTGAATGTCTCACGAAAATCACACCCAGGAACTTGTGAACATCCTTTGGCAACCAACCGACCTTTATGATGAGCCACAGTACCACTGGGATGTCGTTTGATTCAAAACAACCATTTGCAACCAATTGCCTTTCGACCTGGTGGTAAAGGAAACAAGCTCCACGTGCGATTTCGAATGAGAGAATCATACTCATGTTGAGCAGCTATCTTCCACTCCTTGGATGCTAAAGCTTCATCAATAGTGCACGATTCTTGTTCATAACCATGAGCACTTTCGATTTAAATATGTCAACCTTTGACCGATTAATCATAGAGTGTGTATTACCCAATTGTGGCAGAGGGTCAACCATAGTAACAGGAAAAACTGGTGTGGGAGAGACTGTAATGCCCCAAAATTCTTATTTTTGTTTGTGTTAAAATGTGGCACAATTGTGTATCTGCTTCTGTAACACCCCTATCCCGTGTCCGTCGTCGAATTAGGGTTAAGAGCGTTACCAGACAGATCGGAAACTTTATCAGACAATTTATAAAGTAAATCATCAATTACAGCCATAGCGTCCCCTCAGTAGGTCATCGAGACCTAAATCATGCTTAGAAATAGGGTCGGGACTAAACCAGAACACATACAGAAATTCTCAAAAAATTTAAAACTTTCAAAGTTTCAGGGGTTACATGCCCGTGTGGGTAGGCCGTGTGCCTCCCACGGCAACTAGACACGCCTATGTGTCTCTCCTGTGGTCGAATCTGACTTGGCTCCACGGCCACCAAGCATGCCCGTGTACCTTGGCTGTGGTCGAATCTGACTTGACCACACGGCTACCAGGCACGACTGTGTGCCAAGGCCTTTTACTCTTAATCAGCTACTGACTTAGCCCCACAGTCACTAGACACGCCCGTGTGCCACAACCGTGTGGCAAAATAAGCCATTTGTAAGGCCAAAAATGCCACTCACTTATGGTCATAACCTACTAGAAAATACCAATACAATCCATGCACATTTAACAACCATGAACATGCCAAAATAACCCTTCAATCTTTACATTCAAGACTATTACCATTCATACCAATTTACAAGACTAAAACTCATATCATCACAAGCATAACTCATTCAAATAGTTGCCCCAAAACTTGACCATTGCCAAAGTCATCTAACCATACCAAGACATACATCAAATATCATATTCATTAATGCATATTGCTAACACATAACTAGCCAAATCACATGGCTAAGTTTACTTCAAATTCATATACAAATATCTAGTCTATACATGCCATATCTAGCTATATACATTTCCAAAATGTACCAAAACAAGATAAGTAGTGTGATGACGATCCTCGACGGTCCCCGAGCCTTTAGTAGCTCTGACGATCTATAAAACAAAGAAAACACACACAGAGAGTAAGCTTTCCAAAAGCTTAGTAAGTCATATACAAATAAACTTAACATGAAAGGCATATAGACATAAAGGAATATTGGCACTATTAACCTTCATAGCAAATTTATCACATGTATGCTTTGGTCCATGTATTTGGCTCATTTTGCCACATTCATCAATTCAAAGATCTTATACATATACATAGTCCTTTCATACATATTTTCACATATCATATTATTATTCCCATATACCTAATCATCATAGTAAGATCACATAGATACTTATCTTGTATACACTCTTAATGTATAAATCAACGTACCTGAAACGGATTTACATTTCACATAGCTATTCGTATCACAGAATTGCCCGTTGAACCGTTAGGAACCTAATAGGATGCTCAGAAAGCTCGGAACAGTATTACAATGCCAATGTCCCAAACAAGGTCTTACATGTACATCAGATATCGATGCCACTGTCCCAGACAGGGTCTTACACGAATCAATATGATGCCAAGGTCCCCGACATGGTCTTACACGTAAATCTCATATCGATGCCAACGTGCCAGACGTGGTCTTATACATAATCTCAAATCAACGCTGACGTCCCAGACGTGGTCTTACATGATATCGCAGAACAGACAACTATGTCATGCCATAGCTATTCCTATCTATTCCTAGGTTCGTACGGGACTTCTCGGACATTGTCACTATATAGATCTTATCTCGGAATTCATATACATAGCATATCGTAAGCATTCACTGTTATCAATAGTCATATGAATATGCACCAATTCAATACAAATACATTTATTTGCATAATGACTTACCTCGGATTCGATTTAACTGAAACGGAAACGGCTACTTAGTTACTTTAGCTTTTCCACAATCTAAGTCTGATTTCCTCGGTTCTTGATCTATACATATTCAGAATTAACCCTTTTATTCACTAACTCATTCAATTTAATCCAAGGACACACATTTAATGCTATTTGCAACTTAACCCTCACATTTGCAATATTAATCAATTTAGTCCATTTATCTAAAAACATCAAATACATAAAATCATCATTTAACCATGCTTAGCCGAATGTTCACACATCTCATACAAGCCCATATTTTCCATTAAATTTGCAATTTAGTCCTTCAAATTTCTATTTTCTTAATTTAGCCCTAATTAGCTAAATTTATCAAAATTTCAAGAACAAAGCTTGTTCATTTAACATATATCTGTCATTTAACATCATAAAACATCATAAAACTTACCATTTCATCCATGGCACAACTCACAAATATCATCCATATAAAAATCGAAACATGGGCTTGGTAGTAGACTAAGAAACAATCTCAAAAACATAAAAATCAACAAAATCCAAATCAAAATCATACCTTAATTTAAGACAAAGGCTTACCGAAACCTAAGAACATTTTCTTCTTTTCTTTCCTTGCTATATTCGGCCAAAAGAGATGAATAATGGCCATGTTTTATGCTTATTTTTATTAAAACATACATATTAATCCATTTTCAAATTTACCCTTCAAAATAAAAGTATAAAACATATTACACAAGGTGTAACATCCTAGAATTAGTGGTTCTGCATTATTGTATTATTTGATGTGTTTGGCTAGCTAAGCTGGTGGTTTAGGTGTGTTTGGTGGTTCTGGGGAGGCTCGGGTTCGAGCCAGGGCCTTGGTGAAATTTTGCTTTGGGCATAAGGGGAGAGAGCTAGTGGAAGTAGGACTTAAGGATAATTAATTGTGTTTGAGGACACAAAAAAGGAGTGTGGTGTGGTGGCAGGATGACACCACTTAAGGAGCAAGGGAGTGACATCACAAGGGAGCATGAAGGGGGAGGAGTTCGAATCCCATCGGCTGCATGTTGGAGCTTTAATTTTTGTGCTCAAGGAGGGAAAGAGGCAGCATTTTGCTGGGACTCTACTAAGGTGATTGTTGAATGAGTCAAGCATTTAAAAATGGATAGAGGAGAGGAGCTTGGGGAGGTTGAAGGGGTCAACTAATTTGAATTGGTGGATAAAGAGTAAGTGGGGGAGTTAATCAAGGAGCAAATCGTGGAATCTGGTGGTGTGCTAGTAGTTGGCCGAATGAAGAGTGTGTGGGGGTGGATTTTCGGCTAGAGGTTGGTATGGTGTGGGAAAAATCGGCATTTGGGGAATAGGGGGCATAACCGAAGCCTTGGGATTATTTGTGCTGAAAATTCTTTAGGTGCATTTTAGTTTCTTTTGCATTTTCGGCATTTACTTCCAAAACTATTCTCTTTTTTTCCACATAGTTGTGTGGAACTCACCACTCATTTCTTTTCCCTCTTCGCATATCTTTTCTACTCCAACAACATAATAGCCGAACCTCTCTTTTATCTCTTACTATTTGTTTTCTCCACCATAACCGAAACTTTCCTCCCTTACTTCTCTACTTTCTTCATTAAACTAAAACCCCTACTTCTTTTCGTTCTTGGTTAGTTTCTCCTTAGCCGAATCACTCTCCTTCTACACTTCTTTTATTTTTTTCTTTTCTTTTTGCACCTCCATTTCTTGCTTCACTAGCCGAACCTCAGTACCCACTTTCTTCTCTTTTCTTTTCATCTCTCTTTGTTCTACTCTTGAGCCGAAACCCTTCTTATGTCAAACTAAACCCGTATCTTTCATCTTTTGTAATTTAGCCGGACCTCAAGAAGGAAAGGTCTAGTTGTCTGCCGGAGGTCCCTTTTCAATCGATTTTTGTTTGTGCAAGGTAATGGAAATTCTTTTGTTTCTTTCTTTATCTTTCGGTCTTGGATGGTCATAGCCGAAGTGGCTATTTTGTTTCTTAATGTTAGTTCTCGGCTAATCTCTTCTGTTCTTCTCTCAACATGGCATGTTCACAGTGGATTAGAATCCTTAGCCAAATCTATCTGTGTTCGGTTCTTCTTTGACCAAGGTAAGAGGGTTCTCTCTGATGTCGGCTTGTCTATTCTCTTTTCTATTGCTCTGCCATAACCATACATCTTTGTCAGACAATCGCTGAATTCACTGTGGTACCTTACTAATCGAACTCTCTTCATGGATGCGAGTGCTAGTCGTTCTAAGGAGGTATCGACAAAAGAGCCTGAGGGTAGTGGACTCGTACTCTCTGCTCCCAAGTTCAAACGGCGTGTAGTGTCAGCCGTTCGAGATTTTCCACCGAATTGTGGTAGAGAGCCAACATCTGTGTGGGATAGACAAATCGTAGTTATTCGCAATAGTGAGAGTGACGACGATCAAGAGTGTTTAATCCTTCGCGTAATCAGGTGTGTAATTTCACACACTCTTGTTTGTTTGTTTAGTATTAATATGTGTAGTGGCTAAAAGCTGAAATAACCGCAATGGCAATTGAGATACCTAGTGGGTAAAGCTAGAGATTCTAGGTAAGTAACACTTATGACTATGCCATTCGAATAACATAGCATGACTATATGTATGATCTGATTATCTGATGTACATTAATATATGTCTGGCATTCATCTTATTATGATAATATGTTGTATTGGGTTGGGATATGATATAGATGAAATGGGCAGCGTATTTCGGTGACTCTGTCACACTATTTCGGTGGCTATGCCACATAGTTCGGTGACTTTGTCACATTATTTCGGTGGCTATGCCACATATTTCGGTGACTCTATCACAATTTTGGTGATGAGCAGCGTGACTGCCATCGATGGTGTGTAGCAGATGAGGGTCGATTGTATAAATCCCCACCGGTGTGTTTTGGTTGGTCGGGTGGTGTGTAGCGGATGGATTACTAGGCTAGGCTGGGTTGCATTGCATTCATTATCTACTATACTATGCTAATAGGGCTAAGGCCCAATTTGTTCCGTAAGGGCTAAGGCCCAGTTCGTTTATGTAAGGGGATTCGCCCAATTTGATTTCGTAAGGGCTAAGGCCTAGTTGGTATCTGAATGGGTTCGGGCCCCGTTATTGATCGTGTGGGGGATTACACACTAAGTTCTCGTAACTCACCCCCCTGTTTAACATTTTTCAGGTGATTCCCAGCGCTGAGGATTTGGGGCCGAGGCAGACTCTATGGTGGCCATGCGTTATGTCCTTCGTAAACTTTATTTCCATTACTTTAAATTTGCTTTAATTTGGAAATATGTTCTGTAATAAGGCCACTAGGATTTTCATTTGGTTTTTGTTTTAAGACATTGACTGCCTATTATGAAATGTTCAAACCGGAGTTTTCTTAAGAAAATTATAATAACCATTTTCCAAACCCTTAACAAACGGATTTCAAGCTATAAACAATTAAACTCGGGATTTTCTTAAAATTACAATAATTATTTTCAAAAATGTCACGTCCTGAAATTCACCGGTTTCGATTCTCGTATTATGAAACAAGTTTTCAGTAGTTAGTAATATTCACAACATTTTGCAAGGAAACCTTAAAAACGAATCTGATTTTCAAAATGGAAACAAAACCTCAAAATTTTTAAACAATCGCTAAGTTTCTTTAAACAACCTTTCCATGTGACATACCAGATCCGGTCGTAACGTCTAGGCCGGGTTTGGGGTGTTATACAAGGTCACTATTGACCATTATCATTCCACTATCTCTAATATTGGCATAATTACCACATGAACCTTCACATTTACAAAGACATGACAAATAAGCATCTTTTCATAAAACATGTAAATTTGCATTTTAATGCAATTAAATCCTTTTGTCAAATTAAACACACAGACGAACAAATTAACGTGCGAAACTTTACCACATGTTTAATCACTTATTAAAGACACAAAAAATAATATTAAAACATTATTCAGGCTCGAATTTGTGGTCCCGAAACCACTATTCCGACTAGGGTACAAACCAGACTGTTACAATTCTCCCCCTTTAGGGATTTTTGTCCCCGTAAATCTTACCGTTAAACAGATTCGGATATTGCTGTCTCATTGAATCTTCAAGTTCCCATGTAGCCTCTTCTATTCCGTGTCGATTCCACAACACTTTCACTAATGGAATTTTCTCGTTTCTCAACCCTTTCACTTCACGAGCTAATATACGGATTGGTTCCTCTTCATAAGACATATCAGATCGGATTTTAATTTCAGATGGGACAATCACGTGTGACGGATCGGATCAGTATCCACGGAGCATTGATCGTGTCTACCAGAGTCTTAAAAATTTATATAAAAAATGATCGAGCCTAGAACTAACTGCGACAACGATTGATGCAAGTGCACCTATCGAACAGTAGTACAGCTGTGGCAAGACCGGATTGTCGAACCCAAAGGAACCAAAAGTACTAATACTAACTTTCTTTTTATTATGTAGCCAAAGAATTAAAGGAATTTTTTATCTAGTCTAAAATTAACTAACAACTAAGCTAAAGATGCAAAGACAAAGAGAATGAATTGGGGAAAATAACTTGTGAGAAAAACCAATTGATTAAGACAATACCCGAGGAAGAATCCACCTAGACTTCACTTGTTATCTAACTCTGAACCAGACGATTTATGCACTTGACTTGATCTGTAGGATTCCCTAATTTATATTAATACCTCTTTCAAGGCTACTAACGTCTAACCCTAGATTGATTAATTGAAATCTCTTTCTAATTAAAACCCCTAGAATTGCATTAACTCGATCTATGGACTCCCATATTAGGTTTTACCCTAACCCGGCAGATTTTCGTCACCCTATTTCTAGGCGCGCGAGCAACTCCGCTTAACTATGCTAGATCTACTCTTAGGCATGGACTTTTGCTCCACCACCTAAGCACATCAATACTTGAATCAATATCCCGAAAATACCAAAACAAGAATTAAGAACACATAGTTAAGAACAAATCAAGTATTTATCATATAGTTTAGTAAACGATAACAAGATTCATCTTAGGTTTCATCCCTCTCAGGTATATGAGGGTTTAGTTCATAATGATAAAAGAATACATCTCAAAAGAAAAGATAAAACAAAACATAAGAAAACCCTAAAACCCCTGAAGGAATTGAAGGAGAGATCCTCCGTCTTATGTAGATCAAAGAAAACAAAATAGAATAGATTAAACTAAGTAAAAGAAAAATAAAGAAAAGAAAAATAAAGGAGAAGTGAAAATGAAAAGAAAAGTTAAATGGACTCAAAGGTCCTTTTCCTGTCGACGTAATGAAGCGGCCGGCATGAACTTATGTAGATCGGTCTCACAAAGGGAGACTGCGCTAAGATCCTTCCGTTTCTTCAACATGGATGATTGTTAGAACAAGAGTTAAGAGAAAAAATGAAAATGGAAGGGGGTGTAAAGGAAGAAGAGGAGTGGAGAGTAGGTAAGAAGGGGGGGAAGGTGGTTTAAATAGAAATGTCAGGTCTGGTACATCCCCATGCCCGTGTACCGTGGGCGTGTCGAGTCACACGACCGTGTCGCACGGCCATGTTATGCTTCGTTCGTTTCTCCCACGCCCATGGGCAGGTCGCCACACCCGTGTTGCTAAAACAGTGTCGGCCACGGCCGCATCGAACGACTGTGGTGTTGAGTTGGGCCCCGTGGCTTGAAGATATTTTTCGTCATGTATTGTACTATCTCTGTCATGTTAGTATGTATATCCGTAGCTTCCACACGGCCATGGCCACGGTCGTGTGCAAGGTTGTGTGGTGCGGAAATTTGCACTTTGGTTAGTTTATAGTTAGGTGCTAAAAAGGAAAAGTAAAAGTAAAAATAAAAATGTGAAAATTAATGGGGTTAGTGCTTGGGTTGCCTCTCGAGAAGTGCTCGTTTATAGTCTTAAGCTAGACTTACCTCTCATTCGCACATTCATGGTGGTTTGAGGAGTTGAAAGTCCTTCCTCATGCTATCAGTCCTATTATCAGTATATAGTTTAAGTCGAGTAGAGTTTACTTTAAAAGTGCCAAATATAGGATTACTTACCTCGACTGTTCTGTATGGGAAAACATTGAGTACCCTAAAAGTGATTTCTTCGCTTGTATTAGGGTCAGGAGGAGGTATTCGAGGGTCTGCTTTATCTAACAATACCTGATCTCTGATCTTATATTCGTTTGTCCCATGGAATGGTGTTGGTTCTGCTTTGTGTATCCCTAACTTCTCCTTGAAGTGTGTCTTCCACTCGTCTAGTTCATCGATCTGAAGCCTTCGTTCCTCATGAGTTATTTCCTTGTTGGTATGAGGTCTAGGGTCTGGCTCAACTGTGTAGTTTCATGGTGCTTCCTGAAAAGAAGGTTTAACCGATTGGTCTTTAATAAAATTAATTTTCTCACCTTGATTACTCGATGTCCTGGCCGAGTTAAGAGCCTGGAGACTGATTGATTTGTTACCTACACAAAGTATGAGTTCACCTGACATCAATTTTAGTTCTAGCAGTTACTAAAAAGGGTCTTCCTAGAATAAAGGGGATACTATTGTCCTCATCCATGTCTAAAATGACAAAGTCTACTGGGAATACGAATTTATCAATTTTCACAAGAACATCTTCAATTATACCCCTAGGAATTCTAACAGTTTTATCAGCTAATTGAATGCTCATCCTAGTTTGTTTGGGTTTTCCTAGACCTAGTTGTTTAAAAAATTTATAAAGCATAACATTGATGCTCGCCCCTAAATCAGCTAAAGCATTATCAATAGATAAACTACCAATTAAGGATGGGATTGTAAAACTCCCTGGTTCTTTTAATTTTCGTGGTAGTTTCTTTTGCAACATTGCTGAGCACACTGCATTTAGCTCCACATGCAATTCTTCATCTAATTTCCATTTGTTTGTAAAAAGATCTGTTAAAAATTTCCTTGTATCTGGCATCTGTGAAAGAGCTTCAAGAAACGGTTAGTTAATATGTAATTTCTTTAAAAGTTTAAGAAACTTACCGAATTGTTCGTCTGTGTTGTCCTTTTTCATCGCATCGGGGTACCGTATACGAGGTTGGTACTCTTTAATTACCAGTTTTGGCTTATCATGACTTACCTCATTTTTACCTTCTTCTACCACATTTCTTAGCTTACCTTGGGCTCATCTAACCCTTCACTATTGTGAGCGGTTATGGCTTGAAGTTGCTCCTTTGGGTTAGTCTCAGTGTTGCTTGACAAGCTGCCTTGTGGTCGTTTTGAGATTAGCTTAGCGAGTTGCCCTAACTGGTTCTCGATCCCTTGAATCGATGCTTGTTGATTTTTAAGTGCTGTTTTGGTGTTTTGAAAATGTGTTCCTGACACCGTTATGAATTTTGTCAGCATCTCTTCAAGGTTCGTCTTCTTCTCTTGTGGGTAAGGCTGTTGTTGGAAGTTGGGAGGGGATTGTTGTCTCTGATTTCCTTGACCACCCTATGAAAAATTGGGGTGGTTCCTCCAACCTGGATAATAAGAATTACTATAAGAGTTATTTTGAGATTTGAAATTGTTACCCATATAGTTCATTTGTTCGCTTTCCATGCCATGTCCATAGGGTGGGTACTCAGGATTCGCCACACCTCCACTTGTTTCGCACTGCATTACCAGATGTACCTGCAAAGAACTACATAAACCATCAACCTTTTTATTTAACGTTTCTACCTGATTTGATAGCATGGATACTACGTCGAGGTTGAAAACATTGGCTGCTTTTGTTGTCTTTATCCTTGTGACTTGCCACTGATAGTTATTCAGTGACATCTCTTCAATGAATTCATAGGCAGCCTCAGGTGTTTTATTATTCAAGGTTCTGCCGGCGGCTGAATCGATCAATTGCCTAGTTGAGGGGTTTACCCCGTTGTAGAAAGTTTGGACCTGTAGCCACAAGGGTAATTCGTGGTGAGGGCACATTCTCAATAGATCCTTGTATCTCTCCATGCATCATAAAGTGTCTCTAAATCCATCTGCAGAAAAGAAGAGATATCATTCCTTAATTTGGCCGTTTTGGCCGGCAGAAAATATTTCAATAAAAATTTCTCGGTCATATGATCCCATGTAGTGATTGATCCTTGTGGAAGAGAATGCAACCACTGTTTGGCTTTATTCCTCAAAGAAAAGGGAAATAACCAAAGATGGATGGCATCATTAGAAACACCATTTATTTTGAAGGTATCACAGAATTCTAGAAAATTTG
Organism: Gossypium bickii; assembly: GCA_025503065.1. Taxonomy (NCBI): domain Eukaryota; kingdom Viridiplantae; phylum Streptophyta; class Magnoliopsida; order Malvales; family Malvaceae; genus Gossypium; species Gossypium bickii. Next base: position 32,908,008 of record CP106712.1, read on the forward strand.
CTAAGTTTGTGTTAGGATCCTCATCCTGTAAACCATAAAACTGAACAAACTATTGTATCATCTGTATAGTGTTAGGTTTCAGTTCAAAATTATTTGCAGCAATAGTAGGCCTAACAATACTTGACTCAGTTCCTATTAAATTAGGTTTAGCATAATCATACATAGTTCGAGGAGCATGATGTTCGGCCATCTCTGGAGGTGGCAGATTATTCTCAGCCATCTCTTCGGTGGTATTAGCTTCGAATTCCTTCTCTTCTTCTATGTAATTTAAGCTTCGCCTTATTTCTCTACGATTTCTACGAACAGTACCTTCAATATCACTGTCATAAATTAGGGGTCCTATCGGGTTCCTTCTAGTCATAAACTAGAGGTACCTGCCAGAAGAAAAGAAGAAAATTTAGAAAAGTAAAAATAAATTACAAAAATAAAATAAATATAATATAGCTAAAGTAATAAAAATTAAGCGTTCTTCATATTTCAGTTCCCCGGCAACGACGCCAAAAACTTGATCATGTCTATCAAAGTCTTAAAAATTTATATAAAAAATGATCGAGCCTAGAACTAATTGCGGCAATGATTGAGGCACGTGTACCTATCGAGCAGTAGTATAGCTGTGGCAAGACCGGATTGTCGAACCCAAAGGAACCAAAAGTACTAATACTAACTTTCTTTTTATTATTTAGCCTAAGAATTAAAGGAATTTGTTATCTAATCTAAAACTAACTAACAACTAAGCTAAAGATTCAGAGACAAAGAGAATGAATTGGGGAAAATAACTTGTGAGAAAAACCAATTGATTAAGACAATACCCGAGGAAGAATCCACCTAGACTTCACTTGTTATCTAACTCTGAACCAGACGATTTGTTCACTTGACTTGATCCGTAGGATTCCCTAATTTATATTAATACCTCTTTCGAGGCTACTAACGTCTAACCCTAGGTTGATTAATTGAAATCTCTTTCTAATTAAAACCCATAGAATTGCATTAACTCGATCTATGGACTCCCATATTAGGTTTAACCCTAATCCGGCAGATTTTTGTCACCCTATTTCTAGGCGCGCGAGTAACTCTGCTTAACTATGATAGATCTACTCTTAGGCAAGAACTTTTGCTCCACCACCTAAGCACATCAATACTTGAATCAATATCCCGGAAATACCAAAACAAGAATTAAGAACAGATAGTTAAAAACAAATCAAGTATTTATCATATAGTTCAACAAATGATAACAAGATTCATCTTAGGTTTCATCCCTCTCAGGTATCTGAGGGTTTAGTTCATAATGATAAAAGAATACATCTCAAAAGAAAAGATAAAACAAAACATAAGAAAACCCTAAAACCTCCTGAAGGAATTGAAGGAGAGATCCTCCGTCTTGAGTATAACTCCAGCTTCTTGAGATTAATCAACTAGCTATTCTTCGAGTGAATCCCACAATTCTGGCCTCTCTAGCTCGACTCCTTGGCCTAGCTGGGCGCCTAGCTGGACTCCTCCTGTCCTCCCCTTGAAGGTTGGCCTCTAGGGTGTACCTTAATCTGACTGAAACACTTCTTTCTCACGTCAGGGACACGCCCATGGCACACGCCCGTGTGAATCGTGGCCAAGCCGTGTTCAAGACTATTAAAGAGGCACGGCCATGTGGTCTTGGGCCCAGGCCGTGTTGATTTCTTGATATGGCCCATTTACTCTGTTTTGGGCCCGTTTCTCGTTCTTTTCATCCTTCGGTGCTGTTCTGAGTATAAAATATGAAAACAAAGGATTAAGAGCACCAAATTACACAATTCAAGGCTTAAATCATCCAAAATTATGCTAATGTGGGATTAAAATATGTTTATATTACGATTTATCAAGCATCGAGACATGAAATACATTATGAATCTTTTCTAGCTCAAGGGGCAACCTTAATCTATATGCAACAGGTCCAACACGTTCAATAATTTGATACGGCCCGATGAACCTCACTCAACTTGCCTTTATGTTTGAAACGAAGTACTTTCTTCCACGGAGACACTTTCAGAAATACTTTTTCACAGATTTCAAATTCTTTATCTTTTCGTTTCAAGTTCGCATAAGATTTCTGATGTTCAGATGCTGCTTTCAAACAATCTCGGATCAATTTCACTTTCTGTTCTGAGTCTTTTATCAAATCGACCCCGTGTAGCTTATTTTCACTGAGCTCAGTCCAATACAGATGTGTACGATATTTATGATCGTACAAGGCTTCATATGGTGCATTTTGATGCTTGACTAAAAACTATTATTGTATGCAAATTCAATCAATGGCAGGTACAGTTCCCACGTATTGTTAAACTCAAGTATACAACATCTTAACATATCTTCAAGAATCTGTATAATCCGTTCAGACTGACCATCTGATTGTGGATGAAAAGCTATACTGAAATGCATTTTCGTGCCTAAAGCTTCTTGTAGTTTCTTCTAGAATCTCGATTTAAATCTCGAATCTCTATCTAATACAATGGATAGTGGCACCCAGTGCAATCTCACAATCTCATAAATGTAAAGCTTGGCTAATCTGTCAAGTGAATAGTCAGATTTTACCGGAATAAAACGGGCAGATTTCGTTAATCCATCAACTACGACCCATATCACATCTTTCTTTCTTGGAGTCAAAGGCAATCCAGAAACAAAGTCCATTGTTATTCTATCCCATTTCCATTCAAGAATCAAAATCGGTTGTACCAAACCAGACGGAACTTGATGTTCAGCTTTCACTTGTTGGAGATTAAACGTTTCGAAACAAATTCAGAGATATCACGTTTCTTACCAGAAAACCAATATTGTCGCTTCAAATCATGGTACATTTTAGTACTTCCCGGATGAACAGATAGACGACTATTATGTGCTTCACTCAAAATCAGCTGAATTAACTCCGGATTTCTCGGAACACAGATACGACCTCGAAAACTCAGACAACCATCAACAATTCGAAATTCAGATTCAGAATTTGAACCATACTGAGCTCGTGTTGCTAATAACTCATTATCAGATTTCTGAGCATCACATATCTGTTGTATAAACAACAATTTCACTTTTAATTTAGCTATCACAGAACTATCATTAGACAAATCTAACTGAGCATTCAAAGCACGTAGTGTAAACAATGATTTTCTACTCAATGGATCAGTAACAACGTTTGCTTTACCTGGATGATAATCTATCACAAGCTCATAATCTTTTAACAACTCTAACCATCTTCTTTGACGCAGGTTCAAATCTTTCTAAGTCATCAGATATTTCAGACTTTTATGATCTGAAAACACGTGACATTTCTCACCAAATAGATAATGGTGCCAAATCTTTAGTGTAAACACAATCGCAGCTAACTCAAGGTTGTGCGTCGAATAGTTCTTTTCATGAGGCTTCAATTGTCTCGAGGCATAAGGTACAACTTTACCTTCCTGCATCAAAACACATCCCAAACCGTTTAACGAAGCATCATTGTATATAACAAATTCTTTACTCGATTCTGGCTGTACTAACATTGGAGCTTCTGTTAACAGAGTTTTCAACTTATCAAAACTTTTCTGACATTTATCAGACCATTCAAATCTAACATCTTTCTGAAGTAGTCTAGTCAACGGAGTAGCTATCACTAAAAATCATTTTACAAACCGACGATAATAACCAGCTAAACCCAGAAAGCTACGGACTTCAGACACGTTCCTCGAAGATTTCCAATCCAAAATAGCTGAAATTTTGCTCGGATCCACTCGGATTCCAGAAGCTGACACAATATGTCCCAAAAAACTAACCTCGTGCAACCAAAAGTCACATTTACTGAATTTCGTGTACAATTGCTTTTCTCTCAAAGTTTGCAACACGATTCTCAAATGTTCAGCATTGTCATTTTTATTACGTGAATAAATCAAGATGTCATCTATGAATACCACAATAAATCAATCTAGGTACGGTCTAAAAATCCTATTCATTAGATCCATAAAAACAACAGGAGCATTGGTTAATCCAGATGGCATAACTAAAAACTCATAATGCCCGTACCTCGTTGAAGGTAGTTTTTGGAATGTCTGAATCTTTCACTCTTAACTGATAGTATCCCGACCTCAAATCTATCTTTGAAAACACAGTAGCTCCTTTTAACTGATCAAATAAATCATCAATCCTGGGCAACGAATATTTATTCTTTATGCTCACTTTATTCAACTGACGATAATCAATGCACATTCTCATTGTACCATCTTTCTTTTTCACAAACAGAACAAGAGCACCCCAAGGTGAGAAACTCGGTCTAGCGAACCCTCTATCAGTCAATTCTTGCAACTGAGACTTTAACTCTTTTAACTCTGTTGGTGTCATTCTATACGGAGCTATCAAAATAGGTGCTGTACCAGCAATAGATCAATACCAAACTCAACTTCACGAATCATTCTTCAGGGAATACATCAAAAAATTCACAGACAATAGGCACTGATTCAACTTTCTTTTCAATTACTTTCGAATCAATCACTTAAGCAAAATATGCCTCATATCCTTTTTTCACATATCTTTGAGCTTTTAGTATAGATATCACAGCAGGCAATCCATTCAAATCATTAGACTCCACCCGTATAATTTCATTATTCAAACATCTCAAATCAATAGTCTTTCTTTTACAGTTTACAACAGCATGTAATGTTAACCAGTCCATACCCAGAATGATATCGAACATATCAAATTGCAAAAGCATCAAGTCAGCAGAGAAATAGATATCTCGAAACATTAACGGATAGTTCTTGCATACTTTATCAACAATGACACTTTTACTTAAGGGGTTCGATACATTTATAGCAAACTCAGTAGACTTTACAGGCAAAGTCTTCCTGAATACTAAACTCATGCATACATACGAATGCATAGAACCAAGGTCTATCAATGCAATCACAGAAGTATCATAAAGTGTAAAAGTACCCGTTATAACATCTGGAGGTGAAGCTTCCTCTCGAGCTCGGATAGCATATGCTCTGGCAGGCGCTCTAGCTTCGAATTTCGCAACAGTATCTCTCGTAGTTCTCTGAATACCACTGACATTTCTTACATTTTTCGAAGGTCTACCTCTCATAGGTGCATTATCAGATCTCAGATCCTGAACAGTCTCTGGCTCGACAGACTTAGGGCAATCACAGATAAAATGATCAAGTGATCCACATCTGAAGCAAGCTTTGTCATTTAATCTACAACTTCTCGGATGCCTTTTTCCACAATGCTTACATTCAGGTTTCTCGGATCGAACATTACCAATACTCGCTACGGATGTTGCTAGAGTTTTGGAACTTATTTGTGATCTAGCTCGATTTCTATTCAAATGTCCCATATTATCTATTGAACAAATTTGACCATCTCTGAATTTCTTCGAAGTAGACAGAAATGATCTACTATAAAATCTCTTTCTCACATCTCTAGCTTCAGACTCAGCTTTTCTTTTATCTCTCCCGAGTGCCTCAGCTTTGCACACTCAATCAACGAGTACGATAAATTCTTTTATTTCTAAGATCCCAAACTAACAAACGAATATCTTTGTTAAGACCATCTTCGAATCTTTTGCACATTATTGCTTCGGTAGATATGCATCCACAAGCATACTGACTCAATCTTACAAATTCTCGCTCATACTCCGTAACAGTCATTCGACCCTGTTTTAGTTCCAAAAATTCCTTTCGTTTCTGATCGATGAATCTCTGACTAATATATTTCTTTCGAAACTCGATCTGAAAGAAATCCTACGTAACTCGCTCTTTCAGAACAACAGAAATCAAAGTTTAACACCAATGATAAGCTGCATCTCGGAGCAAAGATACAACACACTTTATGCATTCTTCTGGAGTCAAAGGCATTTCTTCGAATACCCGGATTGTATTTTCTAACCAGAACTCAACCTTTTTAGCATCATCATCATTAGTATCCCGGAACTCTTCAGCTCTATATTTACGGATCTTGTCAACTAGAGGCTTATTCAACAGATTTGGATACATAACTGGTGGTACAACTGTAGTCTAAGGGGGAATAATCGAGGGCAGGGGTTGCGAAACAGTCGGGTTATTCCTTGCAAATTGAGTGAACCACTCACTTATTATTGGAAGAAAGCTTGTTTAGCTTCTCCCAATTGACCGCTCGTAGCCGGTCTCGAATCAGTGGGCACTGTCCCTTGCGCAGGAGCAGGTGCATTACTTTCTACATCATCAGCTACGGCTCTTTCGAGATCCATTCCTATACAAAAATCACATTTTATACGTCAAGATTCATCACACTATCACAATTCAGATATATGGCATGTATAGCTAGATTTTGACACGCTACGTTAGTTCGAGAATCAACTAAACCGTAACTCTGATACCAACCAAATGTAACACCCCTATCCCGTGTCCGCTGCTGGATTAGGGTTAAGAGCGTTACTAGATAGATCAGAAACTTTATCAGACAATTTATAAAGTAAATAATCAATTACAACCATAGTGTCCCCTCAGTAGGTCATCAAAACCTAAATCATGCTTAGAAACAGGGTCGAGACTAAACCGGAACACATACAGAAATTCTCAGAAAATTTAAAACTTTCAAAGTTTCAAGGGTTACACGCCTGTGTGGGCAGGCCATGTGCCTCCCACGACAACTAGACATGCCCATGTGTCTCCCCCGTGGTCAAATCTTACTTGGCTCCACGGCCACCAAGCACACCCGTGTACCTTGGCCGTGGTCGAATCTAACTTGACCATACGGCTACCAAGCACGACTGTGTGCCAATGTCGTTTACCCTTAATAAGCTACTAACTTAGCCCCACGGTCACTAGGCACGCCCTTGTGCCACAACCGTGTGGCAAAATAAGCCATTTGCAAGGCCAAAATTGCCACTCACTTGGGGTCATAACCTACTAGCAAATACCAATACAATCCGTGCACATTTAAAAACCATGAACATGCCAAAATAACCATTCAATCTTTATATTCAAATCTATTACCATTCATACCAATTTACAAGACTAAAACTCATATAATCACAAGCATAACTCATTCAAATACTTGCCCAAAAACTTGACCATTGCCAAAGTCATCTAACCATACCAAGACATACATCACATATCATATTCATTAATGCATATTGCCAACACATAACTAGCCAAATCACATGGCTAAGTTTACTTCAAATTCATATACAAATATCTAGTCTATACATGCCATATCTAGCTATATACATTTCCAAAATGTACCAAAACAAGTTAAGTAGTTTGATGACGATCCTCGATGGTCCCCGAGCCTTCAGTAGCTTTGACAATCTATAAAACAGAGAAAACACACACTGAGAGTAAGCTTTCCAAAAGCTTAGTAAGTCATATACAAATATACATATAGGAATATTGGCACTATTAACTTTCATAGCAAATTTATCACATGTATGCTTTGGTCCATGTACTTGGCCTCATTTTGCCACATTCATCAATTCAAAGATCTTATACATATACATAGTCCTTTCATACATATTTTCACATATCATATTATTATTCCCATATACCTAATTATCATAGTAAGATCACATAGATACTTACCTTGTATACACTCTTAGTGTATAAATCAACGTACCTGAAATGGATTTACATTTCACATAGCCATTCGTATCACAGAATTGCCTGTTGAACCATTAGGAACCTAATAGTATACTCAGAAAGCTCAGTATAGTAGTACAATGACAACATCCCAGACGAGGTCTTACATGTACAGCAGATATCGATGCCACTGTCCCAGACAGGGTCATATACGAATCAATATGATGCCAAGGTCCTAGACATGGACTTACACGTAAATCTCATATCGATGCCAACGTTCCAGACATGGTCTTACACGTAATCTCAAATCAACACCGACGTCCCAGATGTCGTCTTACATGATATCACAGAACTGACACCTATGTCATGACATAGCTAATCCTATCTATTCCTAGGTTCGTACAGGACTTCTCGGACATTGTCACTATATAGATCTTATCTCGAAATTCATATACATAGCATCTCGTAAGCATTCACTGTTACCAATAGTCATATGAATATGCACAATTCAATACAAATACATTTACTTGCATAATGACTTACCTCGGATTCGATTTAACTAAAACAAAAACGGCTACTCGGTTACTTTAGCTTCCCCACGATCTAAGTCTGATTTCTTCTGTTCTTGATCTATACATATTTAGAATTAACCCTTTTATTCATTAACTCATTCAATTCAATCCAAGGACACATTTAAGGCTATTTGCAACTTAACCCTCACATTCGTACAATTTATCAATTTAGTCCATTTATCACAAAACATCAAATACACAAAATCATCATTTAACCATGCTTAGTCAAATGTTCACACATCTCATACAAGCCCATATTTTCCATCAAATTTGTAATTTAATCCTTCAACTTTTTATTTTCTCAATTTAGCCCTAATTAGCTAAATTCATCAAAATTTCAAGAAAAAAAGCATGTTCATTTAACATATATCTTTCATTTAACATCCTAAAACATCATAAAACTTACCATTTCATCCATGGCACAACTCACAAATATCATCCATATACAAAATTGAAACATGGGCTTGGTAGTAGACTAAGTAGCAATCTCAAAAACATAAAAATCAACAAAATCTAAATCAAAATTATACCTTAATTTAAGACAAAAGCTTACCGAAACCTAAGAACATTTTCTTCTTTTCTTTCCTTGCTATATTCGGCTAAAAGAGATGAATAATGGCCATGTTTTATGCTTATTTTTATTAAAACATACATATTAATCCATTTCCAAATTTACCCTTCAAAATAAAAGTATAAAACATATTACACAAGGTCACTATTGACCATTATCATTCCACTATCTCTAATATTGGCATAATTGCCACATGAACCTTCACACTTACAAAGACATGCCAATTAAGCATCTTTTCATAAAACATGTAAATTTGCATTTTAGTGCAATTAAATCCTTTTGTCAAATTAAACACACAGGCGGGCAAATTAAAGTACGAAACATTACCACATGCTTAATCACTTATTAAAGACCCCGAAACCATTGTTCCGACTAGGGTACAAACCAGACTGTTACAGCTTCAGTGGTTAAGCGTTATAGGCGTGTGTGGGAGGTCCCAAGTTCAAGCCTTAGCTTTGGCAAATATTTTTATTTTTGGAATAAATCCCTATTTCTAGCTTTGTGGGATTATATTTAATTGTTTGTAAATTCATATAAGAATGAGCCTGCTGGTTCGAGTGGTAAGAGTGTTGGTGTGTTAGGAGTCCTGTGTTCAAGTCCCTATGGGAGTGAGGATATTAATTTTTGCTTGAGTGATTGATAGAGTTTCGTTTCCACTCAAATGTTGAAGTGGTTGGGATTGTATAGTTAGTGGGAAGTTGGGGAATTATCTGAAAGGATTTTTAATTTCTTTTCTTATTTTTCTTATTTTTTCCCAAAAATCCCTATTTTTTTACGTCCTGTTTTCTTTCTACTTCACTGCCGAAATTTTATTTTTGTTCCTTCTTTTTCTTTTCGATCTCCTGTTCAATCCGTTTTCATTTGTGCTACGTGTGATCTCGCGTGTCTGGTAAGTTGTGTAATGTTAGAATCTTATCGTTGTCTCGATTGAGTACTTAACGAGGAAATTGTCTTGTATTCTTGATTTAGGTGAGGGACAAGTTTTTGCTAGGGCTCTTGGGACGATTTAAGTGCTCGGGGTTTCTATTTGTTATCGGTAAGTATCAACGTGCATTGACTTATGTTGTAAGAGTTTTGGATGTGAAAGAATCGGGCTTGATGTTCGTTAGTGATACTAAAATTGGGGCTTTGGAAATGTGTTTGTTGGTTCGGAAGGTATAGGGGTTCGTTTTTACATCAAAACAATACCAAGTGTGTACCTAAAAACCTAGAAAATGGGATTTGGTAAAAGCTAAAATTGCAAACTATCGACACCACACGGGAGTGTGGTAGCCCGTGTGGTAGGCCGTGTGATCGACGAAGGCTAGGCCGTGCGCAAGACACTGTCGTGTGATGGCCAAGGTGTGGCCATGTGGGCCACACAGGCTAAACTGAATTGGGCGTGTGGGCCTACACGGGCACGCCACACGGGCGTATGATAATTGAGCCAGGTCGTGTGATCCACACGGCTAGGCAAATCTGAGCGTGTGGGCCCACATGGGCAAACCATATAGGTGTGTGGGCCCATTTAGCTAAAATGTTTCCTAGGGTTGCACGGGTCACCCAAATAAACTGTGAACCTACTATAGGGCCGGCAAGTGCTACTTAGACCCTAAATCGTGTTATCTGAATATATAATGTACGTATTAAGCATGTTAAGTTTATGCATGTTTACTGATTCGTATAAATGACTGGTAACTACATTTTAGCATGAAAGCATGTAATTCTGTATGTCTGCATTGAGCATGTTTAGTTGGATCTGCATTGGGGTGGGATGATTGATTATTGGAGGAAGTGTACTAAAAGGCTTTCATGCCTAGTATCTGGCAGCTCAGCTGCAATATTACTGATATGTGCCGCATTCGGTACAACTTGGTGTGTAGGGCTGGGTGGGTGTTTTAAACCCCACATGGTGTGTAGGGATGGTCGAAGATGGTGTGTAGAGGCTGGTGGGTAGGATACTGATTTCTGTTACTACATGCATACTGTATCTGAGAAGGGCTAAGGCCCTAATTATATCAGCTCAGTTTTAGCTAAATTGAAACAGTGGTTTTGGAACCACAAATTCGATGTCAAATTTTTTTTTATTATTTTTGGTGTTTACAGCATGATAATATGTATGAGTGAAAATTTCGTGAGCTAATTTTATCGTTTAATTGCTCAATTTGAGAAAAATGACTTAATCGCGTAAACTGCAAAAGTTGCATTCTATTTGTTAAAGGTGTTTGATTATTATGATTTATTAAACCAATGGTCCTTATGATGATATTAGACCATTGGTAGTGTAAGTGGACAATTATGGCCATCCATTATGTGTTAATATATGTTTATAATTAAGGTTAATTTTGGTATTTGATAAATAAGGTTAATATTAATAAAATAAAAGAAAATTTTGTTCATATTATCATCATTTTGAACCAAAAATAAAGGAAGAAGAAAGCCATTTAGGGCTTGAGATATTCGGCCAACTCTAAGCCTGATTAAGGTACGATTTTAGCTCGGTTTTTAGTTATTTCTATGTTTTGTAATCGTTGCTTCGTGTTCTACTAGCCCGTACCTTCAATTTCGAAACTGTTAAAGATTTTGATAGTTACCATTGATGAGTTTATGTGTTCTTTGGTGTTTGAAGATGAACTATGAATTTTTGATGATAGTTTTACATGTTTTGTTAAGTGATTTTTGATGAAAATACATAATAGGGATTAAATTGTGAAATATGAAAATTGAGTGGTTGAAATGTAAAATAAATGAAAGTTTTGGACTGTTAGGGACCTATGTGTAATTCGGCCAAGCTTGGGTTCAATGAAAATTTGTGAATTTTGTGTATTTGTAAAATAGGGACTAAATTAAGTAAATGTGAAAGTTTAGGGGTTAATATGCAAATATGCCCAAATGTATATTTTTGTACTAAATTGAATTAGATGATTAAATGAGTTAATTTTGAATACATATAGATCAAAAACGAAATAATTCAGATTCAGATCGAGGGAAAAGCAAGGTTATCGAGTAGTCGATCCGATCCATCAATTTTGAATACAAGGTAAGTTTGTATGCAATAAGCTTATCTGTAATTGTGTTTTATATGCTTTGATATAGCATAAACTATGATTATGTGATTTTAGACAAGTTCGGGAATGATTCGATGAAGATACGATAAGCGTGAAGTCTCGATTGAACCTTAGGAATAGTTCAGGATGCTAGTGACATGTCATTAGGTTATTATGTTGGCTTCGAGCCACGATATCGGCACTTCAAGTGTGAGTGATACCTTGATTTGGCTACGGGCCATGGTATAGGTACTCCGGGATAAGTTATCTTGATTTGGCTTCGGGCCATGGTATAGGTACTTATCGATTGAGATCCTTGAGTGTAACACCCCAAACCCGGCCTAGAAGTTAGGCCCGAATCTGGCGTGCCACATGGAAGTGTTTTTTTTTTTCAAAGCCATCTTTGCAATTGTTAAAAACTTGTTTGGGAATTACAGCCTCTTTGTTAAAACCCAAAACACTTAAGCAATTGTGTCTACGTGAAAACATAATTATCTTTAATAAACCTTTTCGGTTGCGAAAGCATATTTGAACTAAACAATTTACAAAAATGTGACGTTTGAAATAGAGTTGCAAAAGCATTTTGAAACATTGCAGAAACATAGATAAAATACAAGTATTTTTGAGAGATTGATTGATAAATCACAAATCAAGGAATTGAACTTTAAATCCGTGACTTTTGAAAATGTCGTTAATAATTTGAAAGAAAATTCGAGTTAAATCATATTTGTAAAAGTTTATTTTGAAATCCATTTGTTAATCGTTTTTGGAAAACCTTTATTTAAGTTTTTAGAAAATTTCCCATTTAAAACAATTTGAGAAAAATAATAAAAACATCCCAACCATAAAGCAAAAGTAAAAATAGTTCAGAGGCCTTATTACAACTTAAACCGAAATAGCAAAATAATAAAATAAACGGAAATAGAAATTTAAAGTTCAATAACACCATTGAAGTATGGTCTCCACCGAGTCATCCATGGCCCAAGTCCACCTCACGGAGCATTACCTACAGGGTTAAGAAAGAAGGGGGGTGAGTTACAAGAACTCAGTGTGTAACCCACTTACCGAGTCCACTGGGCCAAAACCACTTAAGCATTTATTAGGCCTGAGCCTATTTACAAATATAACAATTTAACAATTATAAAATGCATGTGATATGCAATTCCCAACCAAACCTAAATTTCCATCCGCTACACACCACCCGTACCAACCAGCACACCTGTGGGGAGCTTTAGTCACCCACCCCACCAACACACCAATCGCAGGCATTATGCCATTTAATTCAATAATTCGCAGGCCAGTGGCCATTTACAATATTTGTGGCAGAGCCACCAGAATAATGTAGCAGAGCTACCAAAACTTCTTTTCATCATTATCCCATCCCATGCAATCATGTATATAAAATGCATAACAATTTATTCATATGATAATTCCAACATAAAGCCCATAAAAGAATTATTACAAACTAGCCCATTTCACAATTTGGCCCATTTCACAATCTGGCCCATTTCACAATCTGTCCAATTTCACAATTTGGCCCATATCACAATTAGGCCCATAAATCAAGTATCACATTTGGCCCATTTATCACATATCACATTTGGCCCAAATAGAGCAATCTTATCAAATCGGCCCATAAGGGCATTTTCGTAATTCGATCCATAGGGACATTTCGTAACTTTACCCACTAAGGGTAATTTGGTAATTTACCCACTAACGGTAATTCGGTAATTTACCCACTAAGGGTAGTTCGGTAATTTCGCAACCTAGGCTTAACTATTAATTTGGGACATAAAAATAGAATCTGTCCATCTGCATCATACTGACTAAACTGACTATAACTCGAGTTAGATAACTCAAAATCTAAATCCGTAAATTTTCCTTGAAACTAGACTCATATACCTTTCTCCTATAAGTTTTCCAGAATTTTTGGCTTAACCATTTAGTACAGTTTATTCCTTAAATTTTCCCTTGTTTCACTGTCCAATGATTCTGACCTCTCTTAACTTAATCTCAAATATCTTACTGTACGTTTTTCATATACTGCTTTTACTTGTTTGTATTGAAAATAGGTTCATTAAGGAATCCATACATATCAATTATAACTCTTAATTCACTTTGTACCATTTTATTTGATTTTTCCAAGACAGAACAGAATACCCCAAAGTCATTCAGAACCAGTCTCACTAAAGTTAACATATCTCAGAATATAAAATTCCTTTTCCTTCTCTGTTTCTTCCATATTAAAATAGACACAGTAATCCTTAATCTGATCTTTTATTCACTTTGTATTTCCTTTTATCCTATATTTCGTGATTTTTCAAATACACGTCACTGTTTCTGACCGAACCTGTTTTATTACAAAATACGTTTACCACTACGAGCATACGCACGTCCGAGTGATCACGGATGCCAGTTATCTGTTTTCTTCAGTATTTCTACCGAATCACGGAATATTTCATGTAAACTTTCAGAGAGATGTGAGATTTACTCACCATTTCAAACATACATTCGGAAGGGTACGGGATTACATGCCTTGATTACGAGTTGTGCTTTCTACCAATTTCAACACCTATAATGATAGTTGATAGAAGGTTAGTCTCAACTTTGATAATCATAACTAGAAACACTTTATTAGGCTAACTCCACTTACCACGACTGTGATCTCCCTTGATGCACCAAGAATCGATCCTGCCAACAATATCAATTAGCCAACCTTCAATCCGATTAACTTAATAACCAAATTGAGATATCGAATGGACTATGAAAGATCTTCTTTACCTTAATCGATTATAATCCTGTTTCTCACGATCGTCCTATGACTAGAGATGATTAGGCGATGTTGTGGTATTTGGCCTCCCTCTATATCACTACGAAGAAGAAAACGATCTCGTATGAGAGAAAGTAAGGTGATAGTCTCGGTCAAAATGACCATCCAAAAACCAAAGTATGGATTCGGTCATAAGAGAAGAAAATAAATCATTGGAAAGAATACTTACCGATTGCTTAAGGAATGAGAAAGAAAGAACGATGAAAAGGTTTCAGTTATGGAGGAGAATGAACAATTATATTCGGCTATCAAGGAAATTAGACAAAAGATGAATATGTGACCAATTCAAGAGAAGAGAAAATTGCACTATTGTGCTAGAAAATTTCGGCAAAGAAAGTAGCAAAAAGAGAGAAGATGACACAAAGGTTGCAATAGGATTTTTGGTCAAAACAAAACCAAGACCTTACCAAATGCCAAGGTAAAATTTCAGCCACCTATCTACCCCAAAACCGTCCACATGCATCCCCCCTTAGGATAAGAGTTTGGCCACCCAAACTTTCCAAAACATCACCCACGAAATAAGCCTCATGTCCTCCTTACTTACCTATTTCTCTTGATTCCTTTCCCTAACTTCAACCTTGCCTTATTCTTATAGCCACCTTACCAATAATAATGAAGTCAAACTTTCCATAAATAACTCTTGGCCGGCACTTAAGGAAAGAGTGCAAAAATATTAGTCAAAATTTGCATACAAAGTGATTCGAACCTCTTCCCTTCAAGTCCATCACTTGATGCCATAACCTCTTTACTAATTGCTCATTTATGCAAGCACTTTACTCATTTATTTCTATAAGTCTTGAAGCTACTTACCATCTCTCCTTAAAGTGCTAAAATACCAAATTTTTCCTAAGGCTCAATTAAACCCGAGACTTCATAGAAACGTCGTAACCTTCCAAATTCACTTAACTAATAATCCAATTTTGCAATAACACCATTCTCATATTCTCGAAAATTTTAAACACTCCTAAGCCCAAGGCCCAATGGGACCAATCCTACTAGGCCCAATTTTGAGATGTTACATTGAGTATCCGACTTCTATTTTGAATGGTTCAACGGGTAAATAAATGATGTGGTTGAGAAAGAGGTTAGTACGAGGCGGTACAGGTACGTACAGAACCTATTCGAGTATTAAATAGAGAAAGTTCGATGAGATGGTATTTGATCATGTTTTGAGACATGAGAAAGGTTTGTAGTTAATGTGTATATGGTGATGTTATGTATAATTGGTTGATTTGTATTTATATGATGAATTAAGTTATTCACATATGAGCTTACTAAGCTATAAAGCTTGTTGTGTTATTTTTCTATGTTTTATAGTGAATCAAGGCTAGCTCGGATCTGGGAGTTGTCGGGAACATCATCGCACTATCAAACATCTAATTGGTACTGTTGAGTGGTGTATATATGGTATATGGCATGTATAGGCTAGGTGTGGTATTTTGGTTGTGTTTATAGCCATGAGAGTTGGCTTGTTAATGATGATAATATTGATGTATGTTTAACTATTAGAAATGACATGTAAACGTATAAGTTTTAGATGTATATATATAGTCATGAGTGATGGCTTATTTTAGTATGTTTTGGCATGAATGTGCTTATGGTTTTAGAGTTTCCCAATTAGTTACATTTTGAGTTTGTTAATTGATCTATAAGGTGTGATTGGAGTTGGTAATTTGAGTAGTTATGTGCTTGTGAAATTGTGCTTGAAGATATAAGTGTGGAATGGTTATTTGATTGAATTGTATATGTGAATTTAGGTATGAAATTAGATGGCATATGATAGCATATTTGAGACTGATATTGATGGTAATTGGCTGCCTATTATATGATGAAATAGTACCATTTTGGTTGTTTAAGTGAGTTTGAGTAAGGGTGGCAAATTGGCCTTGCAAATGGCCTATTTTTGTCCACACGAGCAGAGACACAGGCGTGTGTCTCAACTGTGTACGACACACGGTCATGCTACATAGGCTTGTGTCCCCTGGTGTTGAAATTAAAATGAAGTCAGTATACTCCACACGGTCTCACACATGGGCGTGTGACCGGCCGTGTAGCACAAGTCAGTATACCCCCTAAATGGCACACGACCTAGCACACGGGCGTGTGACTTGGCCATGTTTCATAAGTCAGTATACCCTACAGGTTTGGCATGGCCTAGTACACGGCCTAGCACACGAGCGTGTGGACGGCCGTGTGACCCAAGTCAGTATGTATGCCCTGTTTCCACACAGTCTGAGACACGGGCGTGTCTAGAGCCGTGTGAGGCACACGGTTTGTTCACACGGGCGTGTGGCCCCTATATGTTAGAAATTTTTCTAAGTTTCTAAAATTTTCGTATGTTATCAGTTCAGTCCTGAACCATTTCTAAAGCTTGTTTAAGGTCTCGTATGCTCTTATAAGGGACAATGTGATTATATTAAATGTTTTATGAGAATGAATGCTTTATGTTTGATAATGTATGCTATATGTTGTGAATTGATTGGTAATACCTCGTAACCGTATTTTGACGGTGAATACGGGTGAGGGGTGTTACACTAATTTATATTTAAAACTGTATCTGAATGGGGCTAAGGCCTAAAATAGTATCGGAATCTGTAATGGGCTTAGGCCCCAGACTGCATTTGACTGATAACTGTTGTTTGACTGTATGCATTCTTCTATTGGGATTACACACTTATTTTACGTAAACTCATTCCTTTCTGTTTTATATGTACAGGTAATCCCCAGAATTAGTTGGATTGGTGCGGCAAAGGATTCAATGGTGACCACATGTCTATTGAACTGTTTTAAAATTCATTTATGGATTTTATCTCCAATTTTGTCTGAGGTATTTTTTATGTAATTTGGGATTTTGGACTGTTTGTATTTATTTTGGATTTTAACTATTTTCATGGACTTTTAACCTACTACAAAACTCAACAAAAACTCAATTTAATTAAAAATAATGTTTTTCCTAAACGCGAACAGTTTTCTTTAAATATCAAAAAGCTTTCGCTACAGAACATGTTTTTAACAAATCAAATTTACGAGAAAATACTTTTGAAATTGATGGGAGACAATTAAAAGCTAGTAAAAGGAAATGGTTTAGACTTGATAAATTCAATTTCAAAACCCATTCCATATGACATCGCCAAATTCAGCCATAACGTCTAGGCAGAATTTGGGGTGTTACATTTAGTGGTATCAGAGTCAGGTTGCAAAACTCGACTGTGAGTTTTGGGTTTTAAAACTTGGTTTTTAAGAACTGATTTTTCAAATGATTTGACTGAGAATGTGGTACACCGAGTCTCCAACGCTGATCCTGGAAGTATTTTGATAAACTATTATGGTGATATAGATAGTCTGTTCTGAAAACACTCTAGTTAGTGTATACTGAAATTTATAGAGACTGTACTTGTGAAAAAACATATTCTGAATTTATGATACTGTTTTACATAAAACATTTGTTAATAAATACTAAAACTGTAATTGATTCATAAAATTCGTAATATAGATAAATCTGAATAGACATGAGCGCACGAGGTATCCGTGGGTGTGGTACTAGAGGCCGAGGTAGAGGCCGTAGGGTGCCTCGAGTTGAGTCCTCTTCTCTGGGCAACATACCGAACCTAGATACGAGTGAGACGCCGGTGTCACCTACTATTGAGATTGGTCTCAAGATCGCATGGCTGGGGATGACGCATTGTCCCAGGCTATGTTAAGGATACTGGAGAGGGTCGCTGGGCTGAACATTGGATCTGGGGGTCGAGGGTAGGTTACGGAATGACTCTGGTCCAATGGAGCTGAACTTTTTAGGGGTGTCACCAGAGTCGCCCCTAATGTGGCTGAGTACTGGATGAAGGCTACTAAGAGGATAATGGATGATTTAGACTCTACTTCTGAGCAGAAATTAAAGGGTGCAGTCTCGTTGCTTCGTGATGAGGCCTATCAGTGGTGGCTGACCATTAAGGAGGGCACTAAGCCCGACCGTCTGTCTTGAGAGTTCTTTAAGTCTTCCTTCTAAGGGAAGTATGTGGGGGTAACAGCCCGATTTTGGGTCTAGTTGGAACAGTGGCTCTGGGACCACAAAGCCAACGAAGAAAATTTTATTTTTATTATATTTTTATTGTCTACGATTTTATGGAACGATTTCGTGAAAATTTTGTTCGAAAATTTTGACATTTGGGCACTCAATTTAGTCAAAAGGACTAAATTGCAAAAAATGTAAAACTTGAATTCTATATGTTAAAGGGTCCAATTGCTATGAGATTTTAAATTAAAAGTCCTTAAATGGTAATTAGACCATTGGTTAAGTTGGTGGACAAAAATGGACATGGTTTGGTATGTTTTCAAAGTTTTTCATTAATGGCATTTTGGTAATTTAGTAATTAAATTAATTAAAAAGTCAAATTAAAGGCCAATTTTTGTCCATCTTGTTCCTCATGGCCGAAACTTGCATAGAGAAGACATATCTAGGGTTTCTCAAGCTTCCAAGCTCGATTGTAAGTCCGTTCTAGCCCCGTTTTTAAGGATTTTTACGTTTTTGAAATCCTTGTAACATGATCTATCTATTTCTACCACTAACTTACGACATAATCAAACTATAAAATTTTACCCATGATGGATATTTGTTTATTTTGATGTTTGATGGTAGAAAATGCATGTTTATGGCTTGTTAAACGACTTTTGCTAAGTGATTTTCGACAAAAATGCCTAAAAGGACTTATTTGTAAAAGTTGTAAAGTATGTAGTAAAAGTGTGTTTTAATGGAAATTGTCACCTGTTATAGTTATGAAAATGGTTCGGCTAGGCTTGTATATTAAAGAAATTAAATATATTTCATTTTACGAGCCTAGGGACTAAATTGTAAAAATGTGAATCTTTAAGGGCAAAAATGTAATTTTTGCTGTGATTTTGGGCTAATTTGAATAGTATAATGATTAAATAAGTTAAATGTCATGTTATAGATCAAGAAAAACGAGGTTTAGAATTAGAATAGGGGAAAAATGAGTATTTGACGATTAAATCCCTTTTTGCCTTTTTGATGCCGAGGTAAGTTCGTATGTAAATAATGCATTATTTTATTTATGTTTTAAATGCTTTAATATCGTATGAATTATGATCGAGTCCTTGAACATAATCGACAAAGTTCGACAAGCGAGAAAATCCCGGTTAAACCTTAGCATTTAAAGATTTCGTGTAAGACCATAGCCGGGCTATTGGCATCGATATGAAATTTCATGTAAGACCATATATGGGATATCGCATTGGTACGGTACTGTATGTACGAGATTCCCGAGTATCCTTTAGTATTCCAAACGGTTCAACAGGGAATTCAACGGGTATATCAAAGAAGAGAAAAAGCATGTGAGTATTATGAATTGGTACATGTATGTACGTAAAGTTTATAAGTATTAACTTCATGAAATTGTGAGTTCATGGTTTCCACGAGAATGATTTTGTGAAAACCTTGTGATTATGGGTTTATGCTTGTGATGTATAAAATACATAGTAAATTCGATTAACGATTTTGTGATTGGCTTTCGGGCTAGGTTGAGTTATGATATAGCATGTTGTATTCATGCAAATTGTGATTTATCAGGTATGAAATAAAGGAAAGATTGGCAAAATTGCCTATTAAAATAATTTTGGAAGCATGGAAAGATGTAAGAGTATAGACTTGAAATGTAAATGCTCAAAATTAATGTGTATGTTTTATGTGAGGTTTGAAATGGTTTGTTGATTGTGGTAAATGATATGTTATTCTTATGACTGAGCAAGATGTGCTCATTAAGCTTAATGTCATTTATGTTAGTATAAGTTATGTTATTCGTATTATTGAGTAAGTTATGCTCAAGAAGTTTAATAACATTGGCATGTTATTCATATGACAATGTATAATTAATGTTGTTTATTATTTGCATATGAACTTACTAAGCTATATAGCTTACCCCCTTCCTTTCCCATGGCTTATAGGGTTAATAAGCTAGCTCGAGTTGGAGATCGCCGGAGATCCTATCACACTATCAAGCTACCATTTTGGGTATATATAAATTCAAGTATTTTGAGTTATGGCATGTATATGGACTAAGTCAATTGGTTATATGTGTCTTTATGATTGTAGCCAATATGTTGGCTTATAATTGTCAAAAGCTTGTTTGCTAGTTGGCCATGTAAGTTGGCTTATTTTGGCAACATGGTTGTAAGCTAAGTATATTCATATATGTGTCAATGTCTATGGTGATATGATCATGGTATGCTTGGTGAATGTGAAATATTTGGAAATGTGATTTATGCTATGATTGTGTAATGTTGGAATTGTGACCTATTGATGGGATGAGGAATTTGAGTATAATTTGGTAACTGGATAGTAATTGAATGAACCCCAATGAATGTGTGATTTAGGGCTTAATAAATGTAGTGAAGATGTTAGATAAACATATAAAGTTGATATGTTTTAACCAGGAATGTGGATGCTTTGGTTGCCTAAGTATGTAATGTTATGTGCCTTTGAATGGATGTGAGTGTATGTGTGAATAAGGGTGGCAAATGGCTTGGTAAATAGCCTTTTTATTGTCCATACGGGTAGACACACGGGTGTGTGTCAAGGACGTGTGTGACACGCGGGCGTGTGTCTAGGTCGTGTGTGACACACGAGCGTGTGTCTAGGTCGTGTGTGACACACGGTCTACCCCACAGGCATGTGTTTCGGCCGTGTGTCCCCTGCACCTTAATTTTGGAAAAATAGAATGTCCAAAATTGAGCAAACAGGCAGAGACACGGGCATGTGTCTCAGCCGTGTGTGCTACACGGCCTAGCACACGGGTGTATGGCACTGCCGTGTAGCACAAGTTAGAGAGACCCTAATTTCGAACACAGCCTACAACACGGGCGTGTCTAAGGGTCACACAGGCGTGTCCCTTAGACCACACGGGTGTGTGAGCCCTGTAACATGGAAAGGTTTCTAAGTTCTGTAAAATTTTCTAAAGTTCTCGGTTTAGTCCCGAACCACTTCCAAAGCATGTTTTGGGCCTCGTAGGCTCGCTTTAGGGAAGCTATGGATGTGTATGAAAAGTTTTAATTTGGTTGGAAATTTATGACTCAAAAATGTATGTTTGCTTGTGTTTATGTTCGGTAATGCCTCTATGTTTGCCTGTGTTTATGTCCAATAATGCCTATTACCCTGTTCCGGCATTGAATACAGGTAAGGGGTGTTACAGTGGGAGCAAGTTACATCGATGCTCCTAGGTGTGAGTTTCTGAACCTCACTCAGGGAGATCGATTAGTGGCCGAGTATGAGGCCGAATTTTTGAGACTAGGCCATTATGCATGAGGTATGGTGGCGACCGAATATGAGAGATGTGTCCGTTTTGAGGACGGCCTTAGGGATAATTTGTGGGTACTGATAGCTCCGCAGAGGAAGCGAGAGTTCTCCATTCTGGTAGAGAAGGAAAAGATCGCCGAAGAGGTTAAACGTGCTAAGCGCCAAAACAGAGATCGTGAGAGGGGTAAGAACAAGAGGGATTCGGAGCCCTCAAGTTTGGTACAGAGGCCTAAGAAAAAGGCCAGGATTGTTGGGCCGGTTAAAGCTGGGCCCCCTGTTGCTCTTATTGGATTGCAACCGTGTGGAGATTATGGTAGACGCCATCAGGGCGAGTGTTGGAGGAGAGTTGGGGCATGTTTGAGATGTGGGTTATTAGAGTAACGCATTCGAGAGTGTCCGATAAGAGCCGATCAGATGCAAGCTCTAGGTTTTGGTACTGTGTAGCCATAGAGGGTAGTTCAGCAGCCACCAAGGGGTCGTGGTTAGGCTAGGGTTGGTAATGGTATAGGCCGTGGACAGAGAACACCAGGCAAAGGTGCTGGAAAGACTGAGGCGAGGCAGCCTACTCTTGATTATGTTGCTCGTCCCCGAGAGGATCGAGATGCTCCAAACATTATTACCAGTACGTTCTTAATTTATGATGTACCTTATTTTGCTCTGGTAGACATAGCTTCCACACATTCTTATGTAGCTAGCACTGTGTCTGAAAACTTGCGGATTTTGGTTAAGAGTACTTCTAGTGAGGTGATTGTGCTGAGTCCACTAGGACAATCGGTTTGGGTTAGCAAACTGTATAAAGATGTTCCACTAGAGGTTCAAGGGTCGATATTTCTGGTAATTTGATGGAGCTTTTGTTTGGAGAGTTCGACCTGATTCTAGGTATGGACTGGTTGGTCAAGCACCGTGTTAGTTTGGACTATGCGACTAAAAGGGTCGTCTTGAGAACTGAGGAGGATAATAAGGTAGTCATGATTGGAGAACGTCGAAATTATTTGGTTAATGTGATCTCCGCACTGGTGGCTGAAAAGTGGCTGAAAAACTGGTTTGTAAGGGATGTGAGGCGTTCTTGGCTTATATTAGTGTATCTGTTTCTGGGGCTCTACTGTAAAGGATATCAAGACTGTAAGGGATTTTCTTGACGTGAGGAGCTACCGAGATTGTCTCTGAACTGGGAGGTTGAGTTTGGGATCGAGCTTTTTCCAGGTATAGCTCTGATGTCCATCGCTCCCTACTGCATGGCACCGAAGGAGCTTACAGAGCTTAAGGCTCAACTATAGGAACTTTTGGACCGTGGTTTCATCCGTCCTAGTGTGTCTCCATAGGGAGCACTGACTCTATTTGTTAAGAAGAAGGATGGGACCATAAGGATGTGCATTACCTATCAGCAGTTGAACAAGCTGACTATTAAGAATAAGTATCCGCTTCCGAGAATTGACGACTTGTTTGATCAGTTCAGAGGGGCTTCTGTGTTCTCTAAAATTGATCTCCGTTTAGGGTACCATCAGTTAAGGGTTAAGGATGTGGATGTGCATAAGACTGCATTTAGGACTCGGTATGGGCACTACAAGTTCCTAGTTATGCTTTTTGGGTTGACAAATGCACTGGCCGCATTTATGGATCTGATGAATTGGGTATTTCAACCTTACTTGGATCAATTTGTCGTGGTCTTCATCGACGACATTCTGGTATACTCTAAAACTGAAGATAAGCATGATGAGCATCTTAGAGTTGTGCTTCAGATTCTGCATGAGAAGTAGTTGTATGCTAAATTCAGCAAGTGTGAATTCTGGCTGCGTGAAGTAACCTTTTTGGGACACGTAGTGTTTACTGAGGGGATTCGAGTCAATCTTAGAAAGATTAAGGCTGTACTGGATTAGAAACAGCCTAAGAACGTGTCAGAGATTCGTAGTTTTCTGGGTCTGGCAGGTTATTATCGGTGGTTTGTGGAAGGTTTCTCATTGATTGCAGCGCCCTTAACTAAGCTATTATGTAAGGGTGTTCCGTTTGTCTGGACTGATGTGCAGTAGGAGAGCTTCGAGAAGCTTAAGACTGTACTGACTGAGGCTCCTATTCTGATACAGCCTGAACTTGGAAAGGAGTTTGTGGTTTACAGTGATGCGTCGCATGTGGGCTTGGGTCGTGTTCTGGTGCAGGATAGTAAGGTTGTGGCATATGCGTCTCGTCAGCTCAAGACGCATGAGGCAAACTATCCTACGCATGATTTGGAATTGGCCACCGTAGTCTTTGCCTTGAAAATCTGGAGGCACAATTTTTACAGTAAGAGGTGTATTATCTACACTGATCACAAAAGCCTCAAGTACCTCCTAACTCAGAAGGAGTTGAATCTTAGGCAGCATAGATGGATTGAGCTGCTTAAGGACTATGACTATACTATTGAGTACTATCCTGGCAAGGCCAATGTGGTGGCTGATGCGTTGAGCCGTAGGGCAATGACTAATCTGAGAGCGATGATTGCTCGACTTAGTTTGTTCAACGACAAAAGTTTATTGGCTGAGTTACAGGTTAAGCCGACTTGGATAGAATAGATTCGAGATAGGCAGTTAAAGGATGAATCGTTGGGTCTTTGGTTCTGTCAGATTGAGAATGGCAGCTCTACAAACTTTAGGCTTAATAATGATGAGGTACTCTGTTTCCGTGGTCGGATTTGTGTACCGAATGATACTGATCTGAGGCAGTGTATTCTGAGAGAGGCGTATAGTAGCCCCTATGCTATGCATCTCGGTGGGAATAAAATGTACCAAGATCTTCGAGAACTGTACTGGTGGCCGGGATTAAAACTAGAGGTTGCTAATTTTGTGGCACGATGTCTGACATGCCAGTAGGTTAAGGCTAAGCATTAGTTACCTTCAAGTTTGCTGCATCCGATTAAGATTTCACCATGGAAGTGGGAGCGAGTAACGATGGACTTCGTTAGTGAGTTGCCTCTAACACCCACAAAGAAGGATTCAGTTTGGGTCAACATGGATCGATTGACCAAGTCTGCGCATTTTATTCCGGTTAGGACCGACTATTCGTTTTAGAAGTTGGCGAAGCTCTACATTTCTGATATAGTGAGACTGCATAGGGTATCAGTCCTGATGGGCTCGAAACTAACTAATAATTTCGACAAAGGCAAGCGCACCTATCAAACTGTAGTATAGCTGTGGTGAGTCCGGAATATCGTATCCTCAAGGACTAAAATTACTAGTAATAACTATCTTTTTATTATCTAGCCTAGTAATTAAGGGGATTTATTTTTAATCTAAATTTAACTAACTAATTTAAATGATTATGAATGTGATAGAGAGTGAATTGGGAAAATACTTTTAGACAACTTATATGAGATAGGCAATACCTAAGGAAGAATCCACCTAGACTTCACTTATTACTTTTGATTCATATGATTTATTCACTTGACTTAATCCGTAGAAATCCCTGATTTATGTTAATATCTCTTTCAAGACTAAAAACAACTGACTCTAGGTTGATTAATTGAAATCTCTTTCTAATTAAAACCCATATTGTTGCATTAACTCGATCTATGGATCCCCTTATTAGATTTGACTCTAATCCGGTAGATTTTCGTCGCCCTATTTCTACAGTTGCAATCAACTCCGCTTAATTGTGCTGATCTACTCTTAACAGGGACTTTTGCTCCACTGAATAAGCACATTCGACTTGAATTAATAAACTGAATTATCAAAACAAGAATAAGACTCATAATTAAGAATAAGAACAAGTATTTATCTTATAAATTAAATATTAATAAGATTCATCTTAGGTTTCATCCCCTTATGTATTTAAGGGATTTAGATTATACTGATAGAGGGAAACATATTAGGATAGGGAAAAGAACAAAACATAAGAAAATCCAAAAACTTTTAAAGAACTTGATGGGAGATCCTCAGTCTTGATGGAGATCCTTCTCCTAAGCTATTCCCGACGGCTGTCTGGGAGTATTTTCTCCTTCTACTCAGCGTCTATTCGACGTCCTGTCGACCTCCTCTTTTAGGTTGCCCCCTAGGGTGCTTATATAGGTTTTGTGATGCTTTACTTAGCCCACAAGTAACCTTTTCCGAATAGAATTAAACCTAGGGTCGGCAGGGACACACCCGTGGTCGATAGTCCGGGCCGTGTTCGATCTTACTTGTCACACACGGTTGTGTAGTCCACTCGTGTGCAGTGGTCCAGGCCGTGTAGGCCTATTTTGTCCTTTTTTGGCCTATTTCTCGTTCTTTTCGACTCCCTAAGCTCTCCTGAGTATAAAACATGAAATTAAGATATTAGAAGCATCGAATTCATCAAATTCAATGGAAAATCATCCAAAATAAAGCCAAGCATGGGGTTAAAATATGTGTAAATTATGGTTTATCAAATATCCCCACACTTAAGCCTTTGCTTGTCCTCAGGCAAAATCCTCAACTCACAATTAAAATTAACTTTCTTAATTCATAATTCTTATCAATAATGTTTCATTAAAATTCATAGATAATTCATACATTGATAATTTGAACTAAAAGAGTCCTAAAGATTCAAACAATCTAAGTCATAAATTTTTATAGCACGAAAACATAAGTGTTTCCCCTTACCTAAACAATTACCCTTGATTCAAAATCGACAAAAATTGACAACCTCACTAAAGATTCACTCAAATCACTCAAGGTGTTTAAGGTTCAAATTAAGCACTCAAAAAGTCAAACATGAAAAGTTAATCCCATAAGCTTGCATGAAAATCAAATCTCCACCACTATAAAATGAGATGATACACAAATCAAAAGGTTTTTAAAAGGTTATAATGGGGCTTAGGTTAAAGGTGTGGATATAGGCTGAATTAGAGGGTTAGAATCGAGATTCAATTGACAATTTACCTAACTAGAAACAATGAACTAATAATTAATACTTACATCAAATAATAGGAGCTTCTTCTCAAAATGTGAAATTATTTGCTTAAGCCAACCATATCGAACTAATAATAGATAAATTTCCTAATTTTTTTAAGAATAAGAACATACAATAATAAGATAGAATTTAACAATTGAAATAATGAAAATAGTTAGGCAACTGATCAAAATTAAATCTCGACATAAGGGGAGTCAAAGGATGAGAAGTAAAAATTTGGTTTGGGTTAATATTAATGGGTGAGTCAAGAAATGGTTTATTAAGCTAAACAGGGTTCACTAGGGGTTAATATGAGGGTAAGGTTTTTTTTTTCATGAAGTAAGTGAGTTACTTCCTAGGTGCCTTTATCATCTCAATATATCAAATCAGAAATGTGGTCTCGACATGTATAATCAAAGCAAGTTCTAGAATAACAAATCAATGTTGACACACTCATAATCAATAAATTGAGCAAGAAGAATATATGCTCTTAAAGGCTCAAAATCTCACAAAAATTATGGTTTTTGATGTCAACCTTGAAAATTTCAAACTTCAAAGTAATATTTAAATTTAGGGAAACAACCTAATAAAATTTTAATTCCGAAAATAGACTTATCATGCTCGATTCTCTAATGTCTTAAAGTTTAAATCATCAATGCACAATTATCTATGACTTAATCCGAAACATATCAATGAAAATCATAAATCAATAAAAGTTTCATTCTAATAATAATATGAGAAAATTACTTAAGAACAATATATAATTCAGCATTGTTGACACCTCCCCACACTTAAGGTGTACATTGTCCTCAATGTACAAAGATAGATAATTATAATATAGTATAAAATCATAAGATATGAAGAGAAGTCAAACTTCCTGAATTTTGAATGGAGTCAAAGAAAAGAAATGGGATAAGGTTGGGCAGAGGAGGTGGATACCCCGGCGGTGATGTGGTCGTTCCTTAATAGCTCATTGAACCTTTTGAAATTACGGGGACATCAGTAAAGATTTAGGTGAGGTTGTATTAATGGACGTAGTTATGGTTACTCAATAATAGACAGCCAGAGATTAAAAGAAATTAAAATATGCTAATAAAAATTAAAGACAAGAAAGATAAAAAGAAAGAATTTAAATATGAAAATAGGAGAAAAAGAAAAAATATATGGACTCAAAGGTCTTTGTCCCGTCAAGTTAATGAAGCGGCCGGCATGAACTTATGTAGATTGGTCTCGAACGAGGAGACTGTGTTAGGGTCCTTTCAGTTCTTTGACATGGGGATGGTGGTGTAAAGAAAGAATGAGGGAAATGGGAAAGGAAAATGAAAGGGGAAAGATAATAGAAAAAGAAAGGGGTATGGTTGTTAGGGTTTGGGAGAAGAAGAATTTAGGTAGAAAGTGAGAAGAAGGGGGTTTTAAATAGGAATCAGGGACCTGGTTGCTGCCCACGCCCGTGTGCCATGGGCATGTTAGTGAACACGGCCGTATCGCACGGCCATGTGGTGCTTCGTTTGTTTCTCCCACGCCTATGTAGAGGTTTCCACGCCCATGTTGCTTAATCAGTGTCGGCCACGGCATGTTTTTTATCGTAGCCCGTATTTTGGGGAATTTTCGTCCTTGGTTTGCACGGTCTCTGCCACGCCAATGTGCCTATTCGTGGTGTCTACACGGCCACAGCCACGCCCGTGTGTAAGGCCATGTGGTGAGAGAAACCTGCGCTTTATTAACTTGGTTAGTTGTTAGTTAGGTGCTAAAAATAAAAAATATGGACGTTAGTGGGGTAAGTGCTCGGGTTGCCTCCCGATAAGTGCTCATTTAAAGTCTTAAGCTAGACTTACCTTTCATTCGCATAATCATGGTGGTTTGAAGAGTTGAAACTCCTCATTCTTGCTGTCAATTCAGTTATCGATATATAGTTTAAGTCGAGTGGTGTTTACCTTAAAAGTGTCGAATGTAGGATTAGTTACCTCGATTGTTCAGTATGGGAAGACATTCAGTACTGTGAAATGGATCTTTTCATTTGTATTAAGGCCCGAAGTAGCGATTCGAGGGTCTTTCTTATCCAACAATACATGATCTCCGATCTTAAATTGAGTTGTCCCATCCTTATGTTTGACATGAAATTGCAAAGAAATATAAGAATGGCTAAAGTAATAAAAATTTAGTGTTCCTAATATCTTAGTCCCCGGCAACAGTGCCAAAAACTTGATGGGCTCGAAACTAACTAATAATTTCGACAAAGGCAAGCGCACCTATCGAACAGTAGTATAGTTGTGGTGAGTCCGGAATATCGTATCCTCAAGGACTAAAATTACTAGTAATAACTATCTTTTTATTATCTAGCCTAGTAATTAAGGGGATTTATTTTTAATCTAAATTTAACTAACTAATTTAACTAACTAAATGATTATGAATGTGACAGAGAGTGAATTGGGAAAATACTTTTAGACAACTTATATGAGATAGGCAATACCTAAGGAAGAATCCACCTAGACTTCACTTATTACTTTTGATTCATATGATTTATTCACTTGACCTAATCCGTAGAAATCCATAATTTATGTTAATATCTCTTTCAAGACTAAAAATAACTGACTCTAGGTTGATTAATTGTAATCTCTTTCTAATTAAAACCCCTATTGTCGCATTAACTCGATCTATGGATCCCCTTATTACATTTGACTCTAATCCGATAGATTTTCATCGCCCTATTTCTAGGGTTGCAATCAACTCTGCATAATTGTGTTTATCTACTCTTAACAGGGACTTTTGCTCCACTGAATAAGCACATTCGACTTGAATTAATAACCTGAATTATCAAAACAAGAATAAGACTCACAATTAAGAATAGGAACAAGCATTTATCTTATAAATCAAATAATAATAAGATTCGTCTTAGGTTTCATCCCCTTAGGTATTTAAGGGATTTAGGTCACACTGATAGAGGGAAACATATTAGAATAGGGAAAACAACAAAACATAAGAAAATCCAAAAACTGCTAAAGAACTTGATGGGAGATCCTCAGTCTTGATGGAGATCCTTCTCCTAAGCTATTCCCGACGGCTGTCTTGGAGTATTTTCTCTTTCTACTCGACGTCTATTCGATGTCCTGTCAACCTCCTCTTTTATGTTTCCCCCAGGGTGTTTATATAGGTTTTGAGATGCTTTACTTGGCCCAAAAGTAACTTTTTCCGAATAGAATTAAACTTAAGGTCGGTAGGGACACGCCCGTGGTCGATGGTCCAGGCCGTGTTTGATCCTGTTTGTCACACACGACCTTGTGGTCCGCCCGTGTGCAGTGGTCCAGGCCTTGTAGGCTCATTTTGTCTCTTTTTGGCCCGTTTCTCGTTCTTTTCGACTTCCTAAGCTCTCCTGAGTGTAAAACATGAAATTAAAAGATTATGAGCATCAAATTCAATGGAAAATCATCCAAAATAAAGCCAAGCATGGGGTTAAAATATGTGTAAATTATGGTTTATCAGGTCCCAATTATTTCTGATAGGGATCCTCGTTTCACATCTCGATTCTGAAAAAAGTTACATGAGGTTCTAGGTTCGAGATTAGATTTCAGTACTGCGTTTCATTCTCAGACCGATGGTTAATGTGAGAGGGTGATTCAGATATTGGAGGATATATTGAGGAGTTGTGTTATCGATTTTCGAGGCAGTTGGGAGGAGTATCTGTCGTTAGCTGAGTTCGCCTACAATAATAGTTTCCAGTTGAGTATTCAGAAAGCACCTTACGAGGCTCTGTATGGTCGTAAGTGTCCTACTCCTCTGTGTTGGACTGAGTTGGACGAACGTCGAGTTTTGGGTCCTAAGTTGGTTTCTAAGACTGAGGATACAGTTCAGCTGATTGGGGATCATCTGAAAGCGGTTTTTGATAGACAAAAGTCTTATGTGGATCTGAAGAGGTGTGATATTGAGTATTTCGTGGGGGACTTCATTTTTCTCAAGGTTTCCCCATGGAAGAAAGTTCTGAAATTTGGTCCCAAGGGCAAGTTGAGCCCTAGGTTCATTGGGCCATACCGAATTCTGAAACGTGTGGGGCCAGTCGCTTATCAGTTGGAACTACCTCCAGAGTTGGACCGCATCTACGATTCTTACACGCCTCGATGTTGAGGCGGTATTGCTCTGATCCTACTTATATTATCCCTGTTGAGGAGATTGAGGTTAAACCAGATTTGACCTTTGATGAGGAGCCAGTTCAAATTCTGGATCGCGATGTAAAGGTCCTTTGGAAGAAGTCTATTCGTTAGTGAAGGTGCTGTGGCGGAATCATAGCACTGAGGAGGCTACGTGGGAGCCTAAGGATGCGATGCATCAGCAGTATCCTTATTTGTTTTGATCAGGTAAATTTCGAGGCAAAAGTTTTCTTTTATGGGGTAGAGACTATAACACCCCAAACTTCTTATTTTTGTTTATGTTAAAATTTGGCACAATTATGTATCTGCTTCAGTGGTTAAGTGTTCTGGGTGTGTGTGAGAGGTCCCAAGTTCAAGCCTTAGCTTTGGCAAATTTTTTTATTTTTGCAATAAATCCCTTTTTCTTGCTTAGTGGGCTTTTATTTAATTATTTGTAAATTCATATTAGAATCAGCCTGCTGGTTTGAGTGGTAAGGGTATTGGTGTGTTAGGAAACCTGTGTTCGAGTCCCTATGGGAGCGGGGATATTAATTTTTTCTCAAGTGATTAATAGAGTTTCGCTTCCACTCAAATGTTGAAGTGGCTGGGATTGTATAGTTAGTGGGAAGTTGGGGAATTATTTGAAATGATTTTTTATTTTTGTTATTCTTTTTCTTATTCTTTTTCCCAAAAATTACTATTTTTTTACATCAAGTTTTCTCTCTCCTTCTCTGCCGAAATTTTGTTTTTGTTCTTTCTTTTTCTTTTAGATCTCTTATTCAATCTATTTTCATTGGTGTTATGTGTGATCTCGCGTGTCCAATAAGTTGTGTAATGTTGGAATCTTATCGTTGTCTTGATTGAGTACTTAACGAGGAAATTGTATTGTATTCTCAATTTAGGTGAGGGACAAGTTTTGGTTAGGGCTCCTGGGACGATTTAAGTGCTCAGGGTTTCTGTTCGTTATCAATAAGTATCAACATCCATTGACTTATGTTGTAAGGATTTTGGATGTGAAAGAATCGAGCTTGATGTTCGTTAGTATACTAAAATTGGGGCTTTGGAAATGTGTTTGTAGGTTCAGGAGGTCTAGGGGATCGTTTTTACATCCAAACAGTACCAGGTGTGTACCTGAAAATGCAGAAAATAGGATTCGGTGAAAGCCAAAATTACAAACTGTCGACACCACACAGGCGTGTGGTCGCCTGTGTGGTAGACTGTGTGCGATGACACGGTCCTGTGATCGACGAAGGCCAGGTCGTGCGCGAGACACGACCATGTGCCCAAGGTGTAGCAGTGTAAGCCATACGGGCTAAACCAAACTGGCGTGTGGGCCAGACAGGCGTGTGATAACTGGGCCAGGTCGTGTGATCCACACGGGGCTAGGCCTATCTGGGTGTGTGGGCCCACACAGGCAAACCACAGGGCATGTGGGCCCATTTAGCTAAAATGTTTCCTAGGATTGCACGGGTCGCCCAAGTCGACTGTGAACCTTCTGTAGGGTCGGTAAGCGCTACATAGACCCTAAATCGTGTGATCTGAATATATAATGTACGTATTGAGCATGTTAAGTTTATGCATGTTTACTGATTCGTATGCATGACTAGTAACTAGATTTTAGCATTTAAGCACGTAATTCTGTATGTCTGCATTGAGCATGTTTAGTTGCATTTGCATTAGGGTGGGATGATTGATTATTGGAGGAAGTGTACTGAAAGGCTTTCATGCCTATTATCTGGTAGCTCAGCTGCAATATTACTAATATGTGCCGCATTCGGTACGACTTGGTGTGTAGGGCTGGGTTGGTGTTTTAAAACCCACATGGTCTGTAGGGATGGTTGGAGATGGTGTGTAAAGGCTGGTGGGTAGGATACTAATTTCTATTACTGTATGCATACTGTATCTAAGATGGGCTAAGGCCCTAATTTATATCTGAAATTGTATTTGAATGGGCTAAGGCCTAAACTGTATTGGAATCTGTAACGGGCTTAGGCCTCAAACTGCATTTGACTGATAACTGTTGTTTTACTGTATGCATGTCTTCTGTGCGGATTACACACTGAGTTTACATAAACTCACCTCTTTCTATTTTATCTGTACATGTAATCCCCAGACTTAGTTAGATTGGTGCGACGAATGACTCAGTGGTGACCACATGACTATTGAACTGTTTTAAAATTCATTTATGGATTTTAGCTCCCATTTTGTCTGAGGTATTTTTGATGTAATTTGGGACTTTTGGACTATTTGCATTTATTTTGAATTTTAACTGTTTTCATGGTGTAACACCCCTTAATCGTATTCTACGCCGGAACTGAATACGAGGCGTTACCGTACTTAACACACATGGTAATACAACTTTGGGCTATCAAATTTCATTCCAAATTAAAAATTTTCCATACACACCTCTAACATCCTTATAATGGGCTTACGAGGCCCTAAACATGCTTCTGGAAGGTTTCGGAGATAATTCGAAAAAAATTTCACACTTAGAAATATTTTACCTAAACAGGAGCCACACGCCTGTATGAAATGGGACACGCCCGTGTGGGCAAGCCGTGTGGTCACACATGCCCATGTCCCTCACCCATGGTCGACACTGACTTATTTCACATGGCCGGACACACGCCCGTGTCCCTGGCCCATGTCTCTCACATGGCCTCAACACTCCCGTGTCTTAGCCCGTGTGCTAAAACTTTGGCATTCTGTTTATGACATCATCACCTCACTAAGGTCACATGGCCAAGGCGCACGCCCGTGTCCTTAGACCGTGTGTCAAATTAAATTCCAATTTCAAGGTGCAGACTTCACAGGACCTAGGCACACGCCCATGTCTTTGCCGTGCCTCCCACACGGCTGAGACACACGGTCGTGTCTCTGCTTGTGTGTTTACTATAAAGCTTACTTACTTGTAAATCTAACATGCAGGGGACACACGGCCTGGTCACACATCCATGGGACTGACCGTATGTCACATACAGCTTAGACACACGCACGTGTGCCTACCCGTGTGGACAAGAACGAGGCTATTCACCAAGCTCTTTCATCACCCTAATTCATTCCAGCATAATTCATAACCAAACAATACAATCATATACCCTACACAATCATGAATAACCTCAACTTTTCATTGATTAATAATATTGAGCCATTAACTATGGCCATGTACAAAAGAATTCATCTATAAGGAGCCAATACACACTTGGCCAAAATAACAAACATTTCACCTTGTCTAGCCCCTATACATACCATACTCAAAATGCTAATTCAAAAATATACCAAGATGAGTTGATATTGTGGGTGATCTTCCAATTATCTTTGTATCTCGACCCGGCTCTTTGACTCTATAAAACAAGGGAAAAAGAAAGGGAGTAAGCTTTAAAGCTTAGTAAGTTTATATGTAAACAATAAATATCATAGCATGTGCTAATCAATAAATAGCATTTCACAATAAGTAAAAGCATCCAACAATCCAAGATCATGCTTACTCATTCTTTCTTACCACATTCCAACCATATCACAATCAAATGCTCTTATTATTTAACATACATCGCTGCACTTATCACCACAAGACCACATGAAACAACACAACACAAATTCACGATAAGTCACTCTTAGAAATATCAAACACTCGGTGGTTTCGCACTTAGCCCACCATTTGTCTTAAACAGGGTGGTAACGCATATATCCCACCAACAAGAATATTTACGATGGTATCACACATAGTGTAACGCCCCGAATGTTTTTTTCCATAATCATCTAAAACACTCTTACATCCTCATGCTTATAATATATTTTTTTATAAAAATGTTATTTTTAAGTTAAATCGTGCCTGAATGTTTGGAAAGGCATATGATAATTGTGTAACACCCTAAATTTTGGGCCTAGAAGAATTGGGCTTTGGGTCTCAGAAAATTTTAAGTGAGCGAGAAAATGACAATTGGCATCTGAGCTTTGAAGGTTAATGAACTTGAAGTGTCTAGGGTTGTTGGAGAAGTGCTGGGTTCGAACTTTGAGGAGAATGAATTTTTAATTAATTATTAAAGGAACCAGGGCGGTGAGTAGTTGGGCTTTTAAATAAAAATAGGGAAAAATGGAATCAAAGAGCCTTGTGGTGGAGTGGCTAAGTGACGCCACTTAGGGTATAGGAAGGTGGCGTTATGGGCTAGCAAGGAGATCCTAGGTTCGAATCTAGTATTTTTTTAGGAGTTTAATTTTGGCCTTCTAGAAGGTTGGAAGTGGTGTGATGATGAACTCTAAGGAGAGTGATCAGAAGAGAAAAGTTAGGAAGGGATTGAGAAGCTTATCATGGAGAAAAATTAGGAGATGAGTTACGTGGAAGAGGTTGAACCGAATTGAGAATTTAGGGATAGGAAATTCGACTATAAGCTATAAATAGGTGTCAGTTTTAGGGTTCTAGGCTAATGCCAAATTCTTTCTTTTTATTTTGCTGAAAAATACTTTTCTTTTTAAATACCTGAAAGTCGAAATCCTTTATTCTTCCTCTTCTATTTTGCGTCGATTTCTTCCCTTCCTTCTCATCAAACTCTTTTCTTTCCGTTGCTTCTAGTCTATTTCTTTTGTGCCGAATATTCTTGGTCCTTAAAGTCCAGTATTCTTTTTTTTGAATCCCTTGTGTGCCACCCTTTTTCTTCCACAATTTGATCAAAGCAATCCTTTTTTGTTCAGTTACTTAACTGAATATTCGTGACTTCAAAAGCTGAAAACCTTTGCTCTTGAAACCGATTTCTTCATCGCCCCAAACCTTGTGCCGAATACTCTAGTGACCAAATCTATGTCGTACTGTCATCATTCCTTTGATTTTTGGTGGATCGGATCTTGGAAAAATCGGAATCAAGCTTGGATCTACAAGTCTTTGCCAAAAGGCTATCCATATGTTTCTGCTTTTGGGTAAGTGTTCTTGATTTTGGGATAAGTTGGCCGAATAGTCTATAGTAAGGGAAAGGGTGACTTAAGTGGATAAAAGTCACCTATTATTTTGTCTTTAACGATTAAGATTGATGCAGATCTAGGGGATATTCGTGAGTAGTAGCTAATAAAGGGCTATTAGGACTGGTGGCACACGGTAAGGTTATGGTAAGGCTTCGATTTTTGGTAAATATTGTGGTTATGTGTGTGATTGATTGGAGGTTGGTATTGGTTGTAGGTTCAAGGCTAAGGATAGTGTAACACGTCTCATTTACCAAGTGTGTACATACACTTCACACACGACAAATCGACAAAAGTCGAAATACCGAAAAACCAGAATGCCGAAAAGCCGAAAGGTTGGTGCCGATAACCGCACGAGCGTCTGAACATTCGTGTGGGAACACCAATACAACTACCGGGACCAAGAGAGCGATCTCATGGTCTCAAGCCACTGTTTGGCCAATCGGGCCAGAAGGGGCTAAATGGGCCTGCCGAGCTCGTGGGCCCAAATCAGCAGAAGTTGATATGTGAAATTGAATGATGGATTGATATGGATGGTTGTATGATTTGAATATGATCAGGCCTAATGGGCTACATATACATGATTGGGCTTAATGGGCTATATGGACATGATTGGGCTTAGTGGGCCTTATGGGATTTTAGAAATGGATGCTAGGGTTATTATGGACTTTAGGCTTAGTTCTGATAAATTCTTAAACAACATAAAAATTAATTTAATAATCAAACATGTCTGTGGACAAGTCGCTAGGGTAGAGTGTGGCAATGGACATATGCATGTCTAGGATTGGATTTAGGGAGAGCTTGGTACTTAAGCGGTCCTAGTGACCCACCTCCTCTTCTCTGGAGTTCTACCTGGTGTATAGTGTTTGTTCACTTTAGCCGCGACTACTTGTTGACGGGCCAAGATTTGTAATTAAGACCCATACTGTTAAGAATCACTGAAATACCCCTGTAGGGTAGAATTACTGAAATACCCCTATAGGGTAGGATTACAAAAATACCCCTGAATTGCAAAATTTCCAAAATACCCTTGGTTTGTGAAATGACTAAAATACCCCTATGTGTTGAATATAAGCTTTATGGATGTTACACGTATATTTGCTGCACTCATATGATATTCTGTTTAGGATGCATATGGGTGGGAATTATGGAACGGAGGAAGTATATGAGGATCGCATGGTTGCTTGACAACTGTGGATCCACCGATGGCTTTTTAAGCCTATTATATGATAAGCAGCTTTACTGCAACATTTGGTAATACCGCAATCGGGCTACCCTTGAAGTGTATCAGATGGGTGGGTCGATTTAGAAATCCCCACAGAAGTGTTTCAGTTGGACGGAGATGATGTGTACCGGATGGATTATTTAGGGATGGTTTGCACTGCATTGCATGTATGATATTGTTATGTTATAATTATGTTATTATTATGATTTGTATGCTATTTGTTTGACGAGGTTTGTACACAATGAGTTTTCGAAAACTCACTCCCTCTTTTATTTTTCTCAGGTGATCCTCAGTAGGCGGTTCGACGGATGGAGGGAGTCAGAGGTGGCCAACTAGCAAAACGATTAGACTTGTTTTTTTCTTAATATCTAAACTCTAGATTTTAAGTTATTGTTTTAAGTTATTTTATTTCGAATGGTAATAAGGTTTTCCCTCTAGTTGTTATTCCATTACTTCCACTACGTATTGAAATTTTGAAACGGAACCTAGATTTATTTCTTTTAAGCGAATTTCAAGTTTTTGAAAATAATTGTGGTTTAAGATCGAGCTTCTGCTGTCAAAGGAAAGGTTTACAGAGTCACAAGGAAATGGTTTTTCTCTGGATACATCTCGTTTTGAAAGCAAACTGGATTTTACTTAACTTTTCTCTAGAAGGGTTTTCAATGAAAATAAGGTTTTTGCAAAAACACTTCAATATGACACGCCGGATTCGGGCCTAACTTCTAGGTTGGGTTTGGGGTGTTACACATAGCCTACCAATTGATAACATAAACGACAGTATCGCACATAGCCCATCGTGAATAAATATTAAGGTGGTATTGCACATAACCCACCAACAAGAATAATTAAGGTGGTATCGCGCACAACTCACCATAATTTATTACGGATTATATTCTACACTTACATATCTATTTCAACATTCATATTCTAACAAGTCCATTTCATTTAAATCATAAATAACCTCAATCACACAATTCCTCAATAAACAATAACATGTGTATTTAAGATACATTGTTTACACATAAACTTACCTCGGTGCAAAATGCGTTAATTTGAGGTTTAATCCAAAATCTTGCCTTTTCCCCGGTCAAGGTTAATTCCGTACTCTTCTTGATCTATAACAACAAAATTTCATTCATTCAATCATTTCATGATCATAATACATCATAATCTCTACTTAGGCAAAAATGACCATTTTGCCCTTATACTTTGGTAAAAATTATGATTTTGCCCCTAGGCTCGTAAATCATTTTTCATCACATTTTCTCATTAAACAAGCCTAGCTGAACATTTATTACTCTTACAACTACTCATAATTCCAATTATTTCATGCATTTGTTACACATTTTCAACCTTTATATTCAAGTCCTATTTAGGTGTTTTCATGCTAACACCTTTCAGAAAAGTTGTTCCTTAACTCATTATCATTCATTTCCTTCCATAAAAACTCAGCAAACAACATAAACTCTCTCATAGCAAGTCCCTAGACTTTCAACCATATTGCAAATTAGTCCCCTCATTAGCTAGCTTAAGCTTTGGGGACTCTAAAAGTACAAAAATTCTCAATAAAAACCACTAAGATCACTTACTTGTAGAGATAAGGAGTTGCTGAAAATTTTCAAGCTCCCATGGTGTTTCTCTTTGGAAATTTCAGTGGTGAGAAGAAGGGGAAAAGATCTTTTATTCTCCTTATTTTATTATTTACTAGACAGATTACCACCAAAATCTCACCTAATGCTTTGAAAATTTAATTCTTTGTCCCCTTATGTCCAGCTATTAACTTTAGAAAGGTCTATTTGCATATTAGGGACCTCCAATTAAAATCTACAACTATTAGACACCTTTTGCTTGTAAAACAATGCTTTCACATTTAATGCGATTTAGTCCTTTTGCACAATTAAGCACACAATTGCTAAAATTAAAGCACCAAAATTTCCATGCAACCTTATTATCATGCTATAATTCATAAAATATTATGAAAATAATTTCCTTCAACCTCGAATTAGTGGTCCTGAAACCATTATTCCGACTAGCCCCAAAATCCGGCTATTACACATGGACTTTTAAACTACTACAAAACTCAATAAAAACTCAGTTTAATTAAACACGAACGATTTTCTTTAAATATCAAGGTTTTAAAAGCTTCCGCTATTGAACATGTTTTTAAACAAATCAAATTTACGAGAAAATACTTTTGAAATTAATGAGAGACAATTAAAAGCTAGAAACGGAAATAGTTTAGACTTGATAAATTCAATTTCAAAACCCATTCCATGTGACATCACCAGATTTGGCCATAACGTCTAGGCTAGGTTTGGGGTGTTACAAAGACAGTGTCAAAGTTAGGACCCAAGTTGTCGATATCATTATCCGGAAGAGGAGACTCAGGAACACATGCAGACATAGATGGAGATGAATGACTTTGTGAATTTTCAACACCATTTGGGCGCATGGAGCACTGTGGTTGTGAATGTACGATTGGGAGAAAGATGGTGACACCGTTAGCTGCTAGAGAAATAGACGAAGTTCTAGTAGAAAATAGAAACCAATTCTCATCAAAGACCATATGTCAAGACACAAATATTCGGCCACTAGGCAAGGCATTAATATCCTTTATGCTGAGAGTTGTAGCCTAAGAAAGTATAAGGCATTGGTAGGAAGTCACAACATGAGCTTATGAGTTTGTGTGCACTAATGATTGAGGTTTCTAATTTTGTGACTTTTTTTATTTACTTTTGACTTTTTCAACGAAACTCACTCACAATGCTTTTATTTTTCATTGTTCAAGTATTTTTTCTACTCGTATTAACTTTTTCTGTATTTTTCTTTTATTTTGCACATCTTAGCTAGACTCATAATCACTATATCACATTGTTCCTTCCTATTTCACTCTAATTTTTACAAAACCACCATGATGTATCTACTTATACCTCAATACGTATGGCCAAACGTTTAAATTCATGCATTTCAAGGGGAAAAAAAAGAGGTAAGTACAAGTTCATATTTTGGCTTGGGTTTTGTATGAAGGATCATTAATAAGAGTTTTCTAGCTCAAATATTGGTACGAAGGATCGATGAATAAGGTTGGATTTTTGGCTCTGGGTTTTACAAAACTATGCCTTAGGTCTTCCCTAGGTATCTCAATATTCACAAGTTTAATCAATCAAGCAATCACAATTCTAACCATTTATCATTCATACTAGCATGCTTGTTTCCTTGTATTCTTTTTTTCATTTTGTATATTCAATTACTTAATGCCTATTTATAGTGTAATATATAGAACTTAGTAGTCTAATAACTGAAAGTTTAAAATCACCCTCTATCATGCCAAATTTACAGTAAATACACATCAACCTATATACATGCTCCTAATCAATTACTTGTATTTCTACAAGCTCAAGTACACTTTTTGACAAGAATAATAAAAGAATAAAAAATAAAAATAAAAATTTCCTATGTTACTCCCCAAACTCTATTCCCTAATGTGCAACCCTTAATTAGATAAGGAACGTGTAATAGCCCCATTTTGGGGCTAGTCGGAACAGTGATTTTGGGACCACTAATCCGAGGTTGAAGAAAATTATTTTGACATTATTTTATGTGTTATAGCATGTTTATAAGGATGTATGAAAAGTTTGGTGCTTTAATTTTAGCAATTGTATGCTTAATTGTGAAAAAAGACTAAATCGCATAAAGTGCGAAAGTTCTAATATGAAAGGTAGAGGTGTCTAATAGCCATAGAATATTAAATTGGAGGTCCTTAAAGTGCAATTAGGCCATTAAGGGTGTGTTGGCCAGCCATAGAGACAAGGAGACAAGAGCATTAAATTTTGGTCAAGATTTGGTAATAAGGTGATAAAAAAATGAATAAAATAAGATGAATAAAAGAGATATCATCTTTTACTATTCATGCTTCTTCTACCACCGAAAATTGAAGGGAAATTATATTTCTTGGAGTTCAAACTTTCAGCAAAACAAATCTCTTGCAAGTGATTTTAGAGGTCATTCTTGATAATTTTTTTGTACTTTTGGAAGCCCCAAAGCTTAAGCTAGCTAATGAGGGGACTAATTTGCAAAATGGTTGAAAGTTTAGGGACTTGACATGAGAGTGTTTATGTTGTTTACTGAGTTTTTATGGAAGAAAATGAATGTTAATGAGTTAAGGAACAACTTTTGTGAAAGGTGATATCATGAAAACACCTAAATAGGACATATTTGTAAAGGTTGAAATGGTGTAATAAATGCATGAAATAATTGATCTTGTGAGTTGTTGTAAGAGAAATAAATGTTTAGCTAGGCTTTTTTTTAATGAGCAAATGTGATGAAAAACGATTTACGAGCCTAGGGGAAAATCGTAATTTTGCCAAAGTATAAGGGCAAAATGGTCATTTTTGCCTAAGTAGAAATTTTGATATATCATAAATTATAAAGTGATTGAATGAGTGAATTTTATTATTTTAGATCAAGAAGAGCACGGAGGGAAAAGGCAAGGTTACGGACTAAAACGTCGATTAATACATTTTACACCGAGGTAAGTTTATGTGTAAATGGTACATCTTTAATACATATGTTGTTACTTATTGGTGCATTGTATGAATAAGATCAATTATGATTGAGATTGATTGAAATCGATAGATAGTGAATAATTCTTGTATGAACCTCGGAATAGATACGTAAGTGCTGAAAAATGTCCGAAATAATTATTGGTGGGTTGTGTGCAATACCACCGTAATTATCCTTTTTGGTGGGCTGTGTGCGATACCACCTTATTACTTATTCACGATGGGCTGTGTGCGGTACCATCATTTTTGTTACCTTTTGGTGGGTTATGTGCGATACCACCCTATTATTGATTAATGGTGGGCTGTGTGCGAAACCACCGGGTACTTAGTATTATTCTGAGGGGTTTATCAAGAAATTGTTAAAGTGAATGTTTCATATGGCTTTGTGGTGATGAGTGCAGGGGATGTGTGCACGTAAATGTGAGCATTATATTTGTTACATGGTTGGAATGTGGTAACAAATGAGATGAGTGAGCTTGATTAAGGAAATGTGAATTGTTCTTGCTTAGTATGGAATGTTATTGATTGATTATCATATGTTAAGATGCTTATTATTTACATGTAAACTTGTTAAGCTTAAAGCTTACTCCCTTTCTTTTTCCTTGTTTTATAGTGTCAAAGAGTTGGCTCGTAATACGAAGATAATCGGAAGATCACCCACACTATCAACTCGTCTCGGTATATTTAGATTTAGCATTTTGAGTATGTCATGTATAGGGGCTAGACTTAGTGAAATGTCTTGTTGTTTTGGCCAAGTGAGTTGTCTCCTTTATAGATGAACTCTTTTGTAAATGGTCATATTTAATGGTTCCTTATTATTAATATATGGAAAGATGAGGTTATTCATGAATGTGTCGGATGCATAATTGAATTGCTTGGTTAATGGTTGAATGTGATTTATGTCGTATGAGTTAGGGTGATAAAAGAGCTTGGCAAATAGCCTTGTTCTTATCTACACGGGTAGGCACACGAGCATGTGTCTAGGTCATGTGTGACACACAGTTAAGCTCATGGGTGTGTGACTGGGCCATGTGTCTCCTGCATGTTAGATTTGCAAGTCAGTGTTGACCACGGGCTAGACACACGGGCGTATGCTTAGGTCGTGTACCCTTTATATGGTTGCTGACATCATAAACAGAATACCCAAGTTTTCACACACGGGTGAGGACACGGGCATGTCTAGCCCGTGTGGAGGACATGGGCCAAAGACATGGGCATGTGTCTAGCCGTGTGAAAACCCCTGTAGGTTCGAAAAGAATATAAATTCTACACGGATTAGGGATATGGGCGTGTGTGACCACACGGCCTACCCACACGGACATGTCCCATTTCACATGGGCGTGTGGCCCTGTTAAGGCAAAGTTTTTCTAAGTATACAAAAGTTCTTGGTTTAATTCTGAGATCCTCCATTTGCATGTTTAAGGCCTCGTAGGCCTATAATAAAGATATTATGAATGTGAATGAGAAGTTTAAGTTGGAAAATAAATGTTATAGTCCAAAGATGTAAGTTCAAGCTTGAATGTTTTCTACTGTTATTTTTCTTTTTAGAGATGCTGCTACATTTATCTTTTTCTTTCTTCATTGGTTTCAATCCTTAATTTGTTTTTGATTAAGCTCGACATACTTGGTATACATAGAGTCACCTATTAAGCTCTTCGTCAGCCTCATGAATTGCTCATTTGCTTCCATCAAAACCTTAGCATTTTTGCATAACATTGCCACAAGGTGATGGAAGAAAACTCTGACCTTCTGGCTGCTTATATATTGCTTCATACTGTGATAGATTCATTGGCTGATGCAAATTTGTTTTCTCTACAAAATGTCATACAACAAAATATCTCAAAAAGTGTTTACATTAGAAACATTCATGGCAGGTGTAATTCTAGTGCACAAAAATGGCATCCACATCTTAGCTACATGAAACAATATTACTTGATTAAAATTTTTTGGTAGTCCGGTATCTGGTCAGTGGTTTCATTCACCACTCCCTTCAATTAAGTAGTTTACAATGTTATCCATATCTATGTCATTAAAATTAGTTAAATCAATATTGTCAAGAAAATCACTATCATAGCATGGAACATTGTAAAAATCACAAATTTCCTAATGGATGACACAAACCTCTGTATCCCTTATTGTTACAGTTTCCCAAATAGCCCCATATGGTTTCCTAAACTACTGATCCTTAGAGGATGCAAAGAACTCTTAAACAACCGGGATAACAACATTTTCTTTCAAGGTAACATAAAAGTGTTCCCATCTATAGTTCTGAACTAGCATCCAAATTTCTTTATAAAGAATCATCAATGGTTTGAAACCCCTTTCTTGAATGAATGTCTTCCCTTGTAATTCTAGAAAATATTTTTAGACATTCAGGTTTGGAAATTTTGATGGGTTTGTGACCAACGGTGGCTTTTATTCACTAGTTCTTCTAGATTTTCTAAGAGGCATTTTCAGTAATATTTTTTATTGGAAGAAATAAATCAAGCAATATATTTCAAGGAAACCAAAGAACAATACAATGGAAAAATAAAAGTTAAATAGGAACCTTTAACCTCGATTGAATGCATGGGATTCCTTGTGAGAGTTTGTTGCAAGTCCTTTGTTGATGTAGAGTTTTGTTCCTACACAAACTAAAAACAAAAGAATAAGAAGAAAAGATTGCAGAAAAAGAAAAGAGGTTTTTTTGTATTTGAAGAAGTTGGATAGGTTTTAAAGTTAGAATGGGTTTAGGAATAGTTTGAAAGTGTTTTAGTTATAAAAATATGGGTATTTTTAGGTTAAAAAACAGGTAAAATAAGGGTTAAAGTTGGTAAGTTGCACAACATGTCGATCGATCTTGTAGAAAATTGCAGCAATGTCACGACATAAGGGTTCTATGTCGCGATACCCTTGGAAGGCTACTGATGTCACGACATTGGGGTTCGATGTCACGACACATCATGAAGTTTTTAGAATTTGGGGCTACTAATTGTTGTGCCGCAACACGGAGGTGCCATGTCACGACATCAAACTGAATCGTTCGACTTTTCGAACCTGTGATTGGTGTTGCAACATAGAGGTCCCGTGTTGCTACACCTACTCTATTTTGGCCCTTCTTCTTGAATTTCAAAGTTTTCAGAATAATATATCTTTAAACAGTTTAAATAAAATTAATTCCTAAGCTACCTATAATTCTATTTAAATACAATAATATAAAAAAATTAACTTAGTTTAACAAGATGTCATGTATTGCTGCCAGATTCGTCTGTCAGCTCCGCCAGTGTATACAT
Source organism: Gossypium bickii (assembly GCA_025503065.1). Classification (NCBI taxonomy): domain Eukaryota; kingdom Viridiplantae; phylum Streptophyta; class Magnoliopsida; order Malvales; family Malvaceae; genus Gossypium; species Gossypium bickii. The sequence continues at coordinate 32,952,871 of CP106712.1, forward strand.
GGATGTGCCTTTAATCCATTTTCTATCTATATTAGTCCAACATTTGTCATGCCACTCTACTTTGTTTCTATAACACCCCTATCCCGTAACCGTCGCCAGAATAGGTAAGAGGCATTATCGGACTTGTAACACAGTTTGGAACATTAAAATTTTAAATTTTATCAGACATTAACTCAATTCAATAATATCAAGCATTCATATTCATAGCATGCTTAAAACGAGCATATAAAATTCTAATTACACAACGGGGAATAATTTAATAACATATAAAAGATATAGGAAAACTTACGAAATAGGGTCACACAGTCAAGTTACATGCTCGTGTGCTCTGACCGTGTGGCACAAAACAGGCTTGGTTTAAGCCATTTTCACAGCTCTTATGACATGTACCTACAAACATCATTTGCATAACATGTTCAAGTATACATATCATCTATACCAAAATGCCAATTAACAAAACTATCACAAGATGAATACGTCACATAATACTTCTATATCAAATCAACCATTTTCGCTCAAGCCATATCACATAGCTTGATCAAAATACAACTGATCATATCTCATTCATATACACAAGTGACCATATAATTCAACTTATTAACTAGCCTATACATGCCATATTACCCCACATCAAAGAGTTTAGAAATACCAATTACCCCTTAGATAGTGTGATGAAATCTTCGATGACTTCCAACCCGAGCGAGCATTTGAATTACTGTAAAATACAGAGAATAAATAGAGTAAGCTAATAAGCTTAGTAAGCTCGTATAATTAATAGCACTACATAAAAGATTTAACAATTAGCTTGTCATTTTAAGCAATAAGATTGCTTTTAAACTAGCCTCATCTAATTCAATATTTATTTCCTTAACAATCATGTAATTCATGTGTAATTTATCACATCTACTCACGTGTCATATAAATTTATCAATGTCACTTGCTTGTCAAGTTTACCATGTATACCTGTACTGATTTGTATCATCATTTCTATTCTCACAACATCATCTTTACAGTTGAACCCTTGAGACCAACATCGAAAACCCTGTATCTTGCATACTAAGTGCCATATACGTAACTAAACCATTTATATCACATATCATTAATACAATATCAATATCACAGAATTCACATAGCATTGGGTCGATTTATTTCATTACGTATAACCTGTAACACCTTTATATAACCGATAGCAGAATTATGCCCGTATAAATATTAACTCATCAGTAACATCAATAATTCATCATTTGTAACAAATAATTGTTTTACTTTGTTACCTAATTTTGAATAGAAAATAAATTAGGTCATACCTGACCATCTCGTCATTCTGTACCACAGTGGCACACAACTTTGTAAGCATCGAGCCTAAAGTAATACACCGGTATACACCTACTAGGCGTAAGCTTGATAAAACTCACCGGCTCAAGGCCTGCTAGGCTTTTAGCTTGATAAAACTCACCGGCTCAAGTTCAAATTTATAAATCATAAATACTTCTCAAGAAATTCAAGGCAAAAATGCATTCAACGATTCCCAATTACTCGAAAAGTCGCATACTTAGTGCCAATAGTTATCCAACATTATATATCGAATTTGCACAGTTAGTGCTCGATACTTAAGCTTGCACACTTAGTGCTCAATAATCAGGCTCGCACACTTAGTGCAATTTTTACATCTGTAACTTTTTATACTCACACCCTCTGTGTCGAAATTCAATTACTCAATATTCATCAAACCAAATTTATCAACTTTATTTGCTTTCGGCAACCTCAACTTTTTTATACATTTCAATTTGGCATTTAATTTAATCAACAACAAATATTTACTTAGTAACTTACCACATACAAGGCATTTAATTTATCATATACTAAAGCTCAATTAACTCCAATATACATTTACTCAACCCTAAAGTACTTCATTACTACCAAACACAAGACCGAATATATATTATGGCATTCCATCATCATGTAATATTAATATAATCAAGTACAAAGCCATTTAACATATCTACCATTACATACTCACAATTTGGCTGATTGTCCATCATTTCTTATAACATATAATTTTTTTTGAATCAATTTAATCATATAATTCACTGACTGCAACATATTCATAGAGACGATAAATTTTAGTAATGTAACACCCCAAACCCAACCCATGCGATAAGGCCAGATCTGACATGTCACATGAGAGAATACTACTACGTCCTTTTTCATTTGTACATAAATAGATTTAGATTTAAAATCAAATGAAAACAACTCCATTTAAAAATTCTTGATAAAGTATTATTAAAATAAAGGTTGATTGATAAATCAGTAAATTTGAGATATAAAAATCTTATAAACCTTGACTTTGAAAATATAGTTAATAGTTCGAGAAGAATTTGAAAATAATTTTCGAAAAGTGTTGATGAAAATTTTTAAGAGATTTTCCAAGTTAAAAATATATTTATGAAAGTTTAATATGAAACCCTTTTTGTATATCCATTTTAAGGAAATGTTTCTTTAAGTTTTTAGAAAAATCTCAATTTGAAGTACTTAGAGCAAATTATAAATTCGTCAAACAATAAATTAAACAAAAGTTAATCCAGAGGCCTTATTACAACCATAATTCAAAATAGCAAAGTAATTAAAAGTACTAAAAGAAATCCAAATTCCAAATTAAACCCTTTTTTTTTTGTAGTATGGCCTCCACCGAGTCATCCATGGCCCAAGTCTCCATCACTAATCATTACCTGAAAAGGGGTAAGGAAAAAGCGGGGTGAGTTACTAGAACTCGAGTGTATAACCCCTTACTAGTCGCCCACACGGGCCAAAATCCCATTAAGCAATAATTTGGGCCTAAGCCCATTTACAATAATAATAATGTATCAATTATATCATGTGTATGAAATGCAATTCCAAAAACCAAACCTAGTAATCCATTCGCTACACACCACCCGTACCAACCAACACACCTGTGGGGATCAAGTCAACCCACCCCGCCAACACACCAATCGCAGGCATTAAGCCATTTATAACAAATATAATTGTGGACAAGCCACCAGATTAATAGAATTTACAAGGCATTGCCACTATACAGATTTGTGGTAGAGCCACCAAAATTATGTGGCAAAGCCACCAGAACTTCTCTTCAATATTATCCTATCCCATGCAAAATCATGTATATAATGCATAAAAAATCACAATATAACAACAATAATTTATTGGAATATTTATTACAAAATTATGGCCCATTATAACAATTTATCAAAAAGGCCCATTAAGCAAAATATCAAATTTGGCCCATTTAGCAAAATATCAAATTGGCCCATTTAGCAAAATATCAGATTGGCCCATTAATCAATATGTTCATTCGGCCCATAAGGCAATATGTCAATTCAGCCCATAAGCAATTTTGTATTTCGGCCCTTTTAGGGGTATTTTCACAATTTGCACAATGATACTACCAATTTCGTCAATTTTATCAAAAAAATAATATATCTTAGGCTAATTTTTCCGATTTACGCCCTATTACGATTTAGTCATAGCGATTTGTTTCTGATACTAAATCACCTTAAACCCACGAAAAACGATGTGAGATTACACACCTGATTACGGTAAGCACTAAGCTTTCTTGATCGTCGACACCTAAAATATTATAACGCTTGATTAGCCGACATACGCGATTTATTAATCAACACTAAAATGAACGATCTACGGTGCTTACCCTTGGAATCGTGAATGACCACAATTTGTCGGTTTTCCCCGGTTGACGGTCCACAACCGGTGGAAAATCCTGAATCGCTGATGCCTTAAAATTGTGAATGACCTCGAATAGTCGATTGTCACCGGATGAGGGTCCATAACCCGGTGGAAAGTCTCGAATTGCCGAAACAGCCCTTCGCTTGAATTTAGGAGTAGGGATCGCTAATCCGCTCCTTTTGAGATCTCCACTCGACTTTCCTTTCGAATCGGTACTACAAGCCTCCATTCGATTAAATCTTATATAGATCGATATCACGATAAAATATGGATTGTCAAAAGGGTAAAGATCGGTTACCAATAATTCCGAGTGATTAACGGTTGGATAGATCAAACGATTTAATCCCTATAATTATAATCGGTTAATCACCACTATTCCAATAACATCTTTAACGAAATAAGAACGATTTATAGAATCCTTGAAGAACTCCTTACCTTAAAGATTTTTAGGACCGATTCCTAGCGATTATACGATGACTTCGGAAGAATCAAGGTTTCGGCCTTCCACTATATCACTAAGAAGAAGAAAAAGATCTTGTTTGAGAGAGAATAAGGTGATGGTCTCGGTCAAAATGACCATCCCAAACCAAAACATAAATTCAGTATTAAGAGAAAGAAAATAAAGAATGTTGAGAAGAACACTTACGGGTTAATCAAGGATTGAGTGTAAATACGGATGAGAAGAAAAGATAGAAAAGAGATGAAGGTTCGGTTATAGAAGAAAATGAATATTGATATTCAGCATTGGAGGATAATCAAACAAGAAAATGTGATTTTATGGTGGTGTCGATTTAGAGAAGAGAAAAGATTAGAGGAATGGTTAAAAGAAAAGGATGGAAGGTTGGATGGATGCTAGGTGATTCGGCTATCAAAGGGAGATGGACATGAGGTGAATGTTTTGACCAAACAAAAGAGAAGAAAAAATTGCACAAATGTGCTAGGAGGTTTCGGCAAAGAAGAAAGAAAAGAAGAAAAAACTAAAACTCACCAAGAGTAGAAATTTGGAGAAAATGACACTACTGAAGCTAAAGGTATTTTTGACCAAAACAAACACTATAGTTTTATCAAAATACCAAGTAAAATTCTGCTACCTCCCTTTAGTCCCAAAACCGTCCACATACATGACCATAATGGTCAAAAATTGGCCAACCACACTTTCCATAACACTTCCCTTGAAAAAGGTCATATGTTCCCCTTACTTTCCCCTTTCTCTTGATTTCTTTCCTCACCTTCATTCTTTCCTCTTTTCCTTAGCCATCCACCTTGCCTTATTTACATGCTTGGCTGACACTTAGGGAAAGAATGCAAAAATAATAGTCAAAATTTGCATACAATGGGATTTGAACCTCTTCCCTCAAGGTACTTCATGTGGTGCCATAACCTCTTTACTAATTGCTCACTTATGCTAGCAATTTACTCTTTTATTTCCATAAGCTTTAAGATCACTTACTCTATCTCCTTAAAGTGCTAAATGCCAAACTTTTTTACTAGGACCAAATAAACCCCGAGCCTTCCTAGGATCCCCTAAACATACACAACTAATAATTTAACTAGCTTAGCACCAAAATAATGCAACACATAAAATTCCAAATTTTAGGATGTTACAAGTAATTTATTCATTATGTAAACAATTAACATCAACTAAAACAATTTCAGTAGCTAATAGTTCGATTTTTAACCATACGAACTTACCTTGTGTATCTGTTGACTATTCGTCTACTTTCCGATTTTCCTCGATCAAAATCTTGAATTCGTTTGTCTTGATCTAATTTAACCAAATTTAACTCATTTATTCACTAACATAATCAATTAAATAGATATACAAGTATTTTGGCCATTTTTCAAAATATCCCTTATATTTTCATACTTTAACAATTTAGTCTTTAATGCATAATTATGCAAAAATACACAAAATCCCAATATACATGTATTTAGCCAAATTTTCTATAGCATTTAAACAGCCCATATTTTCATTTGATTCACATTTCTAACCACAAAAATTCTATCTTTTTTTTTTAATCCCAAATACTCAATTTCATCAAAAATCTCTTTATAAAACTTGTATATTTATAAACAACCATCAATAATTTAACAAGAAATATTAAAACAAACACGCACTCATCAATGACACATTTCAAAAACACAACCAATTTCAGAAATTGAGGTATGGGTCAGTTAAACCGATCTGCAACGAGCTCAAAAACATAGAAGTCATTAAAAACGGATCAAAAATTGTCCTTAATCCCTTAGAAAGCCATGGCCGAATGTTAAAGCTTCCAAAATCCTTTCTTTGTTTAGTTATTCGGTTGAAGATGATAAAAACATAATAAAAATATCATATGGCTTTATTTTATTAAGCATTATTCTATAATTTACCAAAGTACCCATGTTTAATAACCATATAAATTAAGTAATTCAAGGTCCACTACCGTCCACTCAAATATGCAATGGTATAATTACCATGCAAGGACTCACATTTATAAAGCCATTATCAAATAAGTCATTTTACTAATGGCGCACATAGTTTTCTCCTTTTTACTAAATTAACTATTTAATCGGTAAAATTTCTTTACAAAACTTTCACATAGTAATACTACTACACTGTAAACATTATTAAAATAATAAAAATAATATTTTAACTCGGTTAAGTGGTCCCGAAACTACTCATTCCAATTAGGGTCTAAATCGGACTGTTACAGTTTCTTTTGTCCCGCTCTTTGAATCTGCTCTTTTGATCTACACTAATCACAGAAAATACCTTTTCCGGCTCAAGAGAGTTAAGGGTTTTTCCAGATTTTTCATAACATAATCTCCCTAAATTTTCCCTGTTTCCCTTATTTTGTTGGTGGTCGCATTTGAATATCTCAATCTCACCATTGATTTTCATGATTAACTAATTATTTTCAAGATCGATGGTGAACCTAGATGTGGCTAAGAATGGTCTACCTAACAGGATGGGTATCTCACAGTCTTCCTCAAAATCCAAAATTACGAAATCTATTGGATGATAAAACTACGCACCTTAACCAACACATCTTCAAGTACCCCTTTCGATTGTATCGAAGATATATCAACTAATTGTAGTGTGATATCTATGTTTTTAAGTTCCCTAACCCAAGTTTCTTGTATATTGATAAATGAATTAAATTTATACTGACTCCTAGATCACATTAGGCTTTACTAAAGTGAATATCCCCTATCTCTATAGGAATTGTAAAACTCCCCAGATCTTTTAGTTTTGGGGGTATCTGTTTAGAAATTATCGCACTACAATATAGGTCTATATTAACTTTTTCAAGTATAGTATAATTATAAATATATGTTAAAGAAACTACAAAACAGAACCCAACCAATAAAAAGCATAGCAGACAAAAAATGGAAAAACTCATTCGTAGCAAAATGCACATATCGGGACTAAAGACTTGCACATCATAATAATGTGTGGTTTAATGTTGCAAATTTAATTCAAGATAGCTAAATATTTAGTTTAAGAAAATTATCCTATACAAAGTTTATATAAAAATATTTAGACTTCACAAGCGAATTGAAAATTTAAAATATATATAATACAAATTTAAAAAAAACAAATATTTAAACAAATGTGACACTCGTCATATTTTAAATTATGTATATGAAATTTAAAAACTCTACAAATTATGTATTAAATAATTACTAACATTAATTCAACTATCACGTTGTAGAATTAATTCAAGATCTTATGAAAGTTAAACCTATTAAACTAGCGTGAGACAATATTCAATTATTTTTATATTTATATTCTATAAATTAAAAAAATAAGTTGATTTAATTTCTTATTTTATTGCAGTTTTTTTATTCTTATATTATTTTGCCAATTTTAATCTTACAATTAATATGAAATTAAAAAATGAGTTACAAAATATAAAAAAAGAAAAAGAAAAGAAAAACCACGTGGCGTAATTTTATGAAAGGGGCACAGTTGGGGGCATGGGGTGGTGCAAAAGGTTTTTTGTTACATATTTTTGGAAAATTCATGAATAACGCGAGTTTCAAAGTTGAGAAATTTTTTATTTTTCTTTTGAGAAAAATAAACTATTTTAAAGGAAACTTAAATCTAAACATAATATTTATTCTATCACTACTCTTGAGTTTTATTCTATTTCTTCGTTTAATTTTTTAGATGGATCTCTCACATATAAATTTGTATGCTGTCTTGTCCAACAAATAGTGATTTTAATTGTTTCCGTTAAGCTCCATGTTATATCCTGAAAAATAAGTAAATTTCTATTCTTTCATATGCGCCATATAAAATGTTGAGAAAATTTGATATATTACGAAAATTAATTCTTAAAAATAAATAACTTAAGAAATAAAAGAATAACATAATTATTAAACTAAATACTTGAGATTTGATTTTATATTTTTAGAAGTTACCATTAGTATTACAATTAATTTATTCCAACTACTACACATTATAAGAATAAAAATCTTTTGTCCCTATTTATGTCGTAATATAAAATGAACACGTGGATTTAAAAATTTGTTATTAGATTGAACTGTCTTTCAAAAAAATTGACATAAACGACTATTATCCCTACCTTCTTGCTAATCTCGGAATAAAGGAGACACTTTCTCACGCGAATGAAGCCGATCATCATTAACAAAGGATGAAAATCTATCAAGATTCAGGACATATAAACACTGCAAAAAGACCCCATTAATTGGCATAAGTTTTTCTAAAAAGAAAGTTTAAAATATTTCTTGTTTTTAGTTTTAAATCTTTTCATTATCTGCACTTCTACCTTTTGATTCTTCTGGACTACTTTTAATTATTTTAAAACCTAAAATATTATTTTTCCCTATGGAGATTCATTTACAATTTATTATAATGGGCTACATAAATTGTCTTGTTTGCTAATTACAATGTTAATATTATTATTTGTTGCCCTTACTCACATTTCCTTCAAATCATTTATATCTTACTATTTAATTATTGTTGAAAATTCAACATTGGAACTTAGTTTTAGAGTTGTTCATGAATTAGGTTGGATTCAGGTTAGGCTCTAATAATATTTTAGCTCCTATTGCTATGTTTAGGTTCATCCCGACTCAAAAAATGAGCCTAAATTTTTATTTAAACCCAACCCGGTTAAAAATGTTAAAATCTAAATCCGATCAATGTTAATTTTTTAAATTTTTATTTTTTATATAAAAATTTTTAAAAATATAATACAGCAAATACGCTAAAAATATTAAAATAAATGTTTTCAACAAATTAAAAATAAATTTAAAAAATCTTTATACTTAAATAACACTAAGATAAACACAATTTAACAAGCAAATGCATCTAAATTAGTAACAAAATTAACAATAAAACAATTGTTATATAATATCCAAATATTAACAATAAAATACTAACAACATAATAATGAAATTGTAACAAAATAGTGATAAAAAGTGAGAAAATAGTAGCAAAACATGAAAAAATAGCATGATTTTTATTAAAAATTCGAGCTAAATAGGACAAAAAGAATTACTCAAAGCTTGACTCATTTTCTAAACATATTTTATTTTTTTTATTTAAGCTTATTTTTCAAATTTATATTTTTATATAAATTCTCACATTTTTCTGACACCCTGGCCAATGGCCATGCACATAGTTCTAATGACAATTATTTTTTCAGTTAACTGTAATAAATGCCTGAGATGGGTAGACTTGTGCTTTTTGACGATTTATGGTCGAAAATTTGAGCTCCAAAAGATTTCTGATGAAGAAGCACATAGGGTTACTTCTATTAAACAACGTCGATGGATGGCAAAATAAAAACGGGATCAATGGAAAATTTATTAATATTTTTATCCACATGTCAGTTTTGTATTGGTAAGATACAAAGAGGGACATACATAAGTATCAGATTTTTTTTCACATTATAAAGTGTTGTATCATGTTAATAATTAAATTAAAATTAGATTAGGACACATTGTTTAATTTAGGACACATTAACAATGTATGTAAGAAAGTTGTGTAAAAATTTGAGATTTTAATTGAAATGATAAATTTGTAACTTTGGAGTGTGATAGGTTTAATTTTTATTACGTTTGATAACTTTTTTAGATTTATTTTTAGTTTAAATTGAATTTTATAGATTTTATATAAAAATATAAAAAAATAAAAATAATTTTATAGTAATATTTGTTACTTTATAAAATAATAAGGTTTTAGTCATTTCTCAAATTATTTTGTATTCAATTGATTCGTCTAACCAACCCAATTAGGGACTTAACTAAATATTTAAAAATTAATGATTTAGTGATTTAATTTGTAGGGAGCAATGATTAAAGGCTTTTGTCAAATACTTATTTGACACGAGTTCAAACCCTATCACCTTAATTTACCTTTAGCGTGACCCTTTCATGGACACATATAAAAATTATTTCATTTATAATTTTTATATAATATAAAACCAAGTTATTACATAGCCATTAGGGATTAATAGAGGTATCGTAATCATTTTAATTAACTTTATTTTTAGTTGTTAATTATTTGTATGATTAAAATAGTAATTTTCCTTACATCATTAATATAAAATTGAAATCATACTCTTCCATTTTTTTCCTCAAAATAAAAAAAGAACAATAGTCTATATTCCATTGAAACTCAAAACACTCCTAAACAAAAAAAAAACATTTTATGAAGTATGGTAATATTGAATCACTGGCATTTCATGAAAGTGATTCTTTAAAGGTTAACTATTTCCACCTTGATCATCACAAGGAAAAAAATATTGATTCAGGCTTTAATTAATATGTGCAAGAATTAAAATAAATTTCATAATTCAAATATTAATGCTATTGATCATGTATACATATTATTCGTCTTTTTGATATCACAAAATTATATTGAATAATTTAGAACGAAATATATTGGGCAAAAATTCAGAATATACCAAAAAAAAATTATTTACGGAAAATGGCCATTTTTCCACAAAACGCTTCCACGTCAGCGCGTTTTGTGGGGATGCAGCAGGAAAGCGCGCCCTTGGGGGAGCGCTTTTGCCACATCAGCACAAAGCGTGCTAATGGGGACGCGCTTTGCTGATGTAGCGAAAGCGCTCCCCCAGGGGCGCGCTTTTGCCCTCCTTCCCCGTCTGCCTTTTCAGCTGTTTTTGGTGTTAGTGTATGAAAATTTAAGGTTTCTGGGCTAGGGTGTATGATTTTTTAGGGTCGTTAGATTTAGGGATTTTAGGGAAAATTTAATTAGGGTTAATTAGGGCTTAGTAAAAATATATTTAAGGTTTTGGGCAAAATATATTAGCAAAAAAAAATTATTTGAATTTTTTTAACAGCTGTATCTGGCAAAATAATTTTGAGAAGACATTTCTGAGCAAACAGTGCCCAAAACGCTTCAAGCGGGATGCACTGTCAGCAGAAGTACTGAAAAGAGCTCCCACGTGGACGCTCTTTTGCTACAGTAGTCTCCGGTAAAATAATTTTGATAAGACGTTTCTGAACAAACAGTGCCCAAAATGTTTCAAGCAGGATGCACTGTCAGCAGGAGTACTGAAAAGAGCTCCCACGTGTACGCTCTTTTGCTACAGTAGTCTGTGGCAATCCTTAGACTATAAATCAGCCAAATTTTATTCTCAGGTTGCATAACAGAAATTGAGGTAAAAGAAAAATAGAAACTGAAAATAAGTGAACGTATTAATGCTGTTATTTATTACGATGGTGAGGTTTGTGACACCGAAAATGGTGTTGTTTTTTTATCGGAGAACACAGCGCGACTGGGTTTTAATCGAAACATAGATTTGTTAGAACTTCGCAAAAGAATTAGGCGCAAAATCTTCGGAACAACGCCAATGAAATTTCAGTCTATTAAGTATAGATTTTGCGCTTCGATTGATTCAGTGAGATATGAATCATTCGACATCAAAGGTCCTCGGAGCCTTGAGGCAATGGTGGAGACTCATCTTGCCAGTGGATCACCCTATCTTAAGGTATATGTACAATTTTCATCGCCAAGTGATCTTCCTTTGACCTCAACATCTACTTTTGTTCGAGGGGAATACATGACCCCAAGCCGACACTCTGTTAGTGGGAGGCAGAATACGGAAGTGCCCGTACTTGGTGGTAGTATGGAAAACATAACCCCCGCACGACACTCGGTTGGTGGATGGGACATGCATATCCTTCCTTCGACGTCTGATGATAGAAATACGTATTGGGGAACGTCATCAACGTCTAGTGGTTGGCAATCCACATATGATTGGGAACGTTATGAAAGATGTTTAAGGAGGGATAATGTACTCCCCACGACATCCACCTGCGAGGGGCCCTCGTTCGTTGCAGATTATGGTGGATCAGATGATGAGTCAGATGTGGATCCACCTCGAGAGCCCGGGCTCGATAGTGCAGAAGTTGGATTATTTTCTGAACCGGAGCCTGTTCTAACAGTACCTGAAGATGTTGAGGGCGGTTCAGACGAAGAAGAAAAAGATTCGCTATTTAGGGTGTACTCACCTCCAGCCCACATGCATAATGTCGATCTATCTCAAGACGATGCATTGGAGTTTCCTGAACTACCACACCGGACGCGTGACCGTACAACTTCGTCGTTGGATTCAGGCGAATTAAAAGTTGGTAACGAGTTTTCCAACAAGAATGCTTTTCTTGCTGTATTGAAACAATACAGCATCAAGAATGGGGTTAACTACAACGTGGTTAAATCCAAGCTCGATAAGTACGAGGCAAAGTGTGTAGTGTAAGACGGTACATGTTCATGGAAAATCATGGCCTCGTTGAGGAAAAGGATAGGCTTGTGGGAGATCAAAAAATACAAAGGTCCACATACATGTCTTGCCGGTACAGTATCACTATGTGTTCAATGTTTTTGAATAATACTAATATTACGTAATGTTGCATTATTTAATGTACTTCATTGACAGGTGTAACACAAGATCACCCGAAGATGGATTCAGATATGTTGGCTGACTTAATAATACCGACAGTAAAGGCCGATTTCAAGACTACAGTGCCGACCTTAATTGGCAATATTCATAGCCAATTGGGTACACGCCCTCTTACAGGAAGGCTTGGATAGCCAAGTAGAAGGCGTTGGAAAAGTTGCATGGTTGGTAGGACGCTTCATATAATGAAGTGTGGCAGTGGTGTTAAGTGCTGGAGAGATATGTCCCAGGCAGCATAACAGACCTTGAAATAGAACCGGCGTACTACAACGATCGTTTGCTCCGTGGATGCGCAGTGTTCAAGCGTATTTTTTGGACATTTAAGCAATGCTGAGATGCATTTATATACTGCAAGCCATTGGTACAAATTGACGGTACCTTTATGTATGGTAGATATACGACGGCTATTGCTTGGGTCAGTGTACGTACAGACTCGCGATGGAAGAATCCTTCTGATTGTGTTCGCAATAACATCGGGGGAGTCAGCTGATGACTGGGATTTCTTCCTATCTAGGTTAAGGAGGCATATCTACCCCCAACCTGATATATGCATTATATCGGATCGGGGCCCTAGAATACTAGTCGCAATAGAGCACCAGGGAAGCCTGTGGCATCGCACATATTATCGATATTGCCTAAGGCATGTTGCATCCAACTACTGCGAGCAACATCGATCTAAAAGTCAACGACGGCAAGTGACCAATATGGGTATGTAATATCTATTAATATAATTTCGTTTGTAATATTCAATTTATTCTCAATTGAAGAGTGGTATGTAATATTCGCTATCAACGAATATTGGTAGGGTACGAGATCAATAAGGACCCTTTTTAGGAGATGTTGGCGAGTTTGTGATCAGATAACGAAGAAGGCGCAAACTACCTGTGCAATATTCCTTTCGAACAGTGGACAAAATCATACGACGGTGGCCTATGATATGGTCATATGACCTCAAACCTGACAGAATGCAAAAATTCTGTTTTAAAAGGAACGCGTCATCTACCGATAACATCGGTTGTGTGAGAGACATATTTTTGTTTAGCGGCACTATTTCCGAAGCGAGCAGCGAGTTATAAAGGCCAAATGCAAGAAAGCTATGTATGGAGCACGAAGGTCTTCCGAGAAATTAACAGGGGGAAGGAATGGGCCAACACCATGCACACAGTGTGTCACGATCGCGACAACCTATGGTTTCGTGTGACGAAGTTTGACAGATCGAACCAAGGTCTTGTTGGCGGGCAGTATCGTGTACACTTGAGAAATAGGACCTGCGACTGTGGGATATTTGATGCACTTCATTACCCATGCGCTCATGTACTTGCGGCTTGTCAGAATCTCCGTCTTGATCCTTTGAGCTATGTCGACGAAGTGTATAAATTAGAAAACATGTACAACATGTGGAGACACGTATTCCCACCAGTCCCAGATCAACGTAGGTGGCCGTCGATATCGCTTGCATCGTATAAGCTGTTGCCGGATAGAGAACTGAGTAGCAAACCAAAAGGTCGACCTTGCTCGAGTAAAATACGCAACAATATGGATATCCAAGAAACGAGCAACCAACGTAAGTTATGCGGATGGTGTGGGAACCCAGGCCATACATCTCGCTCGTGTCCAAATCAAAATAGTTGACAATCTTCTTAACTTTTTTTGTCTCTTGGTGTCTATGTAAATTCTATTTATTTGTTGATGAAAACGGTGAGCTTTTGTAGAAGGACTAATTTGTAAAAAAAAACCTTTAAGTTACAATAAAATTACAAATATTGGACTTTTATTTTTAAAATTAAATTTCAATAAAAAAATTAAACAAATTCTATTTTGTTTAAAGATATTAAAATTAAATTACAATAAAAAAATTAAACAACAATTATTTTATTAAATATATTAAAACTAAATTACAAAAAATAAAAAATAAAAAATAACTTTTTATTTTATTAAATATATTAAAACTAAATTACAAAAAATAAAAAATAAAAAATAACTTTTTATTTTATTAAATATATTAAAACTAAATTACAAAAAATAAAAAATAAAAAACAACTTCTTATTTTATTACATATATTAAAATTAAATTACAATAAAAAAATTAAACAATTTCTATTTTATTAAAGATATTAAAATTAAATTACAATAAAAAATTAAACAATTTCTATTTTATTAAAGATATTAAAATTAAATTACAATAAAAAATAAAAATAATTTTTATTATTTTATTAAATAAAAAAATTATTACAATTTAAAAAATAAAAAAGCCCATCCGAATCAATGTTGATGCCGGTCGGAATCAGTGCCACACGGGGGTGGTCGGCGGTTACGCGCTGGATTCCTCCTTCTTCTAGCTTCCGGCCGGGGTCGTGGAACCTCGGGCGGGGATTCCGGTTCCTCCGACAGTGGGTCTGGTTGTGGCTGTTGAGAGGATGACCCACCTTGATAAAATAACGACCCCGGAGGTGTTTGCATAAACCACGGCAAGGGTGTCTGAATCCCGTATTGCGAAGGAGACTGGTAAAAAGAAGTGCTCCCCGACGGCGGCCTCAAGATCAGCTGGCAATCGGAGCAGTCGGAAATGGACTCGAACCGGGCCATGCATTCCAACCTGGGGTGGGACTGGGAAAAGGAAACATATTAGGGGTAGGATACATATAAGGGCTAGGGTACGCATTTGGCATAAAGGCTAAAGGCTGTGATGTCGGTGTCGTCGGCTAAACTGATGAGCCCGGTGACTGTGTGGGTCTTTGTTGATGGGCCCGATGGATCGTGTTTCGCCGCTTTGTTGATGGTCCCGTCTCATCACCCCTTCTCCTTAGATTTAAAGGGCCCCGACGATCCCTTTGTCCACGAAGTTACCATCGCCTCTTTTCTTCCGACAACAAATACGGCTTACCATGGATCCTAAACCATGGCATGTATTCCGGCACGCACGCTAACTCAGGAATGACGATCGGTTCCTGGATAGGTAAATAGTCATACCGGTTCTCCCACATCTCGATATATGCTGACCAAAATCTTAGCCAATCCGTATGCAACTGCCGTAAGTCCACTTTGTGCTCATCATCGAGCACCTCAGATAGCACGGGAATCGGTTATCGGAATCCAAATTATCGTAGAACTCGATCTGACTGGTGCATCTCCACAGTCACTTAGTTGATCAATGGGACCTTCACGTGCCAAATGTTTGGATTTTGCAAGAACTCCGGAATTACTGCCTGAATTACCGGATCCTCGTACGGTGTCCATTGAAACTATATTAACATGACCAAAATAATAGTTATATACATAATAATAAACACTAAGTACGAAATACTAAATTATAAATACGAAATTTGAAACTTACTTGTGATTCCGACCGTTGTTCCAATAGAAGCCGTATATCTTCAAGCGAGGTAGGTATTCCAACATAACTCGCCGAGTGGTTCCACCTAATTAAATAAATTTGTAACATACAATTATACTTTAAATCTACATAATAATTGTAAAACATAACATTAAATTTACCTCGTTATCAGTGGGGATGAATATGGGTGGTCGAGTCGAGGATGTAAAAATGAAAATCGAAACTGTGCCCATGACTGCAGTAGTGATAGACAACCTTCAATTTTCGCTTTACTCGACCGCGTCGCCCCGCACATCTCCCGATACAACTTTGATAGCACGGCAGACTCCCAACTCAATTCATTGGTTGCTCTGAAATCAACAAGTTTCAGCAGCCATCTCAAGTGTACGAGGTTTCTAGAAAGGTCCGGCATCAGATAGCCTCCAATTATCTCAAGAATGTATGCCCGAGCATACCATATTCTTTCTATTTCGATCGAACCATCATTCGGCTCTGGGAATGTGTCTCGTAACCAGGCCATCTGGATCCGACCTCCATGAATGTTATCCGGAATGGCACCCAGAAGCTCGTAGCATACGGCCATCCAATCGGTAGAAGTTGCGGACCCGGTGACTACCGACCCGTCCACTGGCAATCCCAACTGTAACTGCACATCTTCCAGAGTGATGGTACACTCTCCGCATGGAAGATGGAAAATGTGCGTCTCAGGTCTCCACCTCTCTATCAATGCACTGATCAAGGTCGGCTCCAACTTGAACCCCCGGCCTATCGTGGCCATGTGCCAAAAACCCGCTTCCCCCAAGTAATTCTCGATCAACGGCGATGGGAGACCATGCATATTGCGAATATAGCATTGCAACACCCGATCTACAGACTGTTTAAAAAATTATAAAATAAAAATTAATATTGAAAAATAATATTAAATAATATTGAAAATAAAAATTATAAAATTATAAAATAAAATTTCATAAACCTAGAAAATATAAAATAATATTGAAAAATTAAAATTAAAACTTACCATTTGTATTTGATCAACGGAGATGTGCTTGTTGTCTAGACGAATTAATTCCCCGGCCATTGGTAATACGATCGAAAATTTTAAAATTTCCCAAAAAAATATATTAAAAAAATTAAAAAGGGCTTTTTTGTAAATATTAAAGGACTATTTTGAAATTTCAGAGGAAGTATCAAGGACTTAAAGAGAAATTTGAGAGAAATTTGAGAGAAGAATGAGTAAGGACTAAAGTGTGAAAAAAAATAAAAGGGTTGGGGGGTTTTTATAGGCTTATTTTTTGACCGTTGGAGGCCCAACGGTCAAAATTATTTTGACTGTTGCAGGGCTAAAGCGAGCCCCTGAGGGAGCGCTTTTGCCACATCAGCAAAGCCGTCCCCGTCAGCGCGCTTTGTGCTGATGTGGCAAAAGCACTCCCCCAAGGGCTCGCTCTCCTGTTGCATCCCCACAAAACGCGCTGACGTGGACGCGTTTTGTGAGGAAATGACCCTTTTCTGTAAATTTTAAAAAACTCGGCCCTTTTCCGTAAATAATTTTTTTTTGGTATATTCTGGATTTTTGCCCAAATATATTAGCCAATGTAAATAAATATAAATATAATAGCTAAGAAAAAAATGTAAAACTGTAAGGTTTGCTTTCATTGATAGCTTAAGTTAAAATTTCAAATTTCCAATTTTGAGTGACCTTCGAAAATTCAAGAGTAAGTTTCAGTTTTTGATTACAATTTCATCTCCAAATTTAAAATTTTAATGCATTGAAAATTAATTTGAATATTTAATTGTTAACCAATAACATAAATTAACTATATTTACTATGTATTTATTAGGGATGTAACTTACAATTTTATATTTAAAACTATTACTACAATTCAAAAAGTTATAACTTAATTGGTATGGGTATTGTTACTAATACAATAGAACGTGAGTTCGAATGCGTTGAAGCGCATTAACATCTTATTTATTAATTATAGAGGAACATAGTTGTACATATTGTGTAATATATATATTTAAATTATAAAAAAAATACATGTAATAGCCATTTCTTATACTTTCTTTTAAAGTGTTCTAGTTTTATATATTAAACTATCAATTTTTTAAATAAACCTGGATGTTATCTAATATCTTTACAAAATAGTTTTTATTTTAAATCTAATTTTTACCTCGCAACGGAAAATCAAGATTGAATAAGATAAGGATTCTATGGAAAATCAAGTGAATTTTTCCAAATACTTTTTAAAATTAAAATTCAGTTTCAAGTTTTAATTGCTATTCAAACTCCAAATTTAACATTTTACCCTTACTTTTTACATCAAACTCAATTTTAATTGTACTTATTATCTATTTATTATCAATGTAGCTTTTCAAAACCCCAAAATTTTTATCCTTTTAAACTCATTCTTCATCTAAAAAAAATTATCATATTATCTACAAATTGCTTAATCTCAAGATTGAATTACATAAAAATTTTGTTTTTTTTTTAATATTTTCCGGATTAGGTTAGTTTTTTTTTTTTAAATTACGGAATTAGACCAAAATAACGAAAGTGCTTCAGCTGGAAGAGTTTCCCCCCAACGGTCACTTCTAACGGTTATTTAATTAGTTGTTGAAACCAACGGCTCCCCCTTAACGTCCATTTCTTTTTTTCTATATAAACCCCCATTTCATTTTTTTTTCAATTCAATCTCAACTATCTCTCTCTCACATTATCAAATCCTCAAATCTCTTTCAAAATTCTCTCAATTTCCTCTTAATTTCTCACTCGAATTTCATTTCTCTCACAACTCTTTTTTTTATTAAAATTGTCTTAAGATTTTCGTAAATTATTTTTTCTATTACAATTTATTTCGTGTTTTTCGAAATTAGCAATGACAAAATTTCTAATATGTTTGGATGACAAACATATTTCGATCGATCAATTACAACTGGTAAGAATTTTTTTTATTATATTCAATCTAATTTAATTTAATTATTTTCTTGTTATATTGGAATTTAATATTTTTTGTTTTTTTTTATATAGGCGAAAAATTGAATTTTGGAGACATATATTTGTAATTTATCCGCTCCTCCATCACTTTTAATCGAACCCTACTTGAGAGATGCGAGATTTTGTGTGTGGCCCTTATGGGTAGGGGTGTAAATTTGACCCCACACTTGTAAGCGCGTTGGTGGAAAGGTAGAGACATAAGACGCACACATTCCATCTTTCATGCAGCGAGTGTACTATCACACTGGAGGACGTGCAGTTACAGCTCAGATTACCGGTGGAATGGGCCGGTAGTGACTGGATCAGTTTACATAATCGATTGGAGAGACAAATGCGAGCAACTTTTGGGGAGGGTTCCGGAAACGATTTATGGAGCCTGAATAAATATGAATTGGTTAAGAAGAAATTTTGGTGGGCTCAATGAGGATTCAAGTGAAGTCCAAAGAGAACAACACGCTCGAGCGTACATCCTTATGATCATCGGGGGTTTCCTCATGCCCGATAAGTTACGAAATATTGTCCATTTAAGGTGGCTGCTAAAACACATTGACTTTAGAGAAGATGACAAACTCAGTTGGGGTTAGTCGTGTTTGTAATGTTATATTGGGAGATGTGTTGGGCGACAAAACCACAAAAAATTAAAATCAATGGATGCATGCACACCATTTGAGTGGTTTATATGCACCATGGAGTGATTTATCCACACCGTATTAGCAACTCTTATCCACACTGTTGAGTGGTTTATCCACACCGTATTAGCAGTTTTTATCCGTAAATATGTTTTGCATGCACAACCCATCGACAACCTATCTGCAAAACTTTTTTATCAAAAAAAAAAACTCTAATTCATCCACCCTTTTTATTACTAGTGGTTCATTCACAACAATGAATGGTTTATCCACAATGTGGTGTAAAGGTAAAAGAGTTATGGGGAACTCCTACTGTGGTGTATAACGGAGTTAGTAGGATCTATTTTGATAAATTGAAACTGCATCACCATTCATGAGCACGTGTATACATAAATTGTGAATTCTAAAATATTTTGATATTGATGTGTTGATCTAAAGAATTGATATTCCGAATCGCTTTTTGAGTGTGATTGTTTTAAGAATTGCTACTTGTATGAGTCATCTACTGTTTGCACTAATTTACATGTGATTAAATTCACACTGAGCTTCATAAGCTCACTCCCAAATTATTTCCATCTTTACAGATAACTCATCAGGTTAGAGTACGGACACAACATGTAGAGGGTCTCAGCTTGGATTCGTTTTTTTTTTCATATACATAAAAATTATTTTAGATTTATTATTATTAAATTTTTATTATTCAAAGACAATACTGTTTTATTTTTAAACTGTGGCATGAGACTTAGGTTTTGGGGTTTATATAGCATGCATGACATTTAATTTGGATTTAGGATGTTGATACATGGAATTAGAATTAAATATGTATAAAATTATTCTAATTTTTCTTAATTGAAACTAAGTTGAATATCACTTTTCCGCTGTTAGATTATAAAAAAAGTTTGAGTAATAAATAAATTAAAATTTAACTAAGTTTTCAAAAGTAATCACCGTTACAAGGAAAATGTTAAACTTAATAGCTTTTTGTTAATTCATGAGTTTTTCTAAAAATAGACTAAATTTTTTTCTGAAATAAACAAATGTTTTAAAATGACTATTTTATAAATACCGTTAGCTTACTGGGTCATTTGGGTGACAAATGTAATCTTCTAAATTTGAGTATTACAAGTTTTGATTGTATACTATATTTATATATATATATATATTTATATATATATTAGAAGAAATTTTTTATGCAATCGTTTTCTGGAATTTTAATTATTTGCTATTGAGAGTAATTTAGTTATCTGTCAGAAGACGGGTTGCACATTGGTTCAAGTACCTCAACGCCCAAATGGTTCGACTTGGAATTATACTACTACTAAACCTATTCAAAGATGCATTACTTCAACAGTGGCTAAGGCAAACATTCTATGTTTTTGTTCATTTTAAGTTAAATTCTCTATTTCTACCTAATTTTTCTTCATGCAATCAGCAAAATCTATACAAGACTACCACTACACCAAAACAGACTTTTAGCGGCGTTTTTTTGGGCTTTTAGCGGCGTTTTTAAGCGCCACTAATAATACTTGCGGCGCTTTTGAAAGCGCCGCAAAAAACGCCGCTACGGAAACCGCCGCAAAAATTAGTGGCGTTTTTTGTGAAAAAACGCCGCTACAGGTCGGGGCTTTTAGCGGCGCTTTTAAGACAAACGCCGCTATAGGTAGGGGCTTTTAGCGGCGCTTTTAAGACAAACGCCACATGGTGGGGGCTTTTAGCGGCGCTTTTGAGACAAACGCCGCTATGGTGTAGGGCTTTTTAGCGCGCTTTTGAGACAAACGCCGCTACAAGTAGGGCTTTTAGCGCGCTTTTAAGACAAACGCCGCTACTGGTGAGGAGCTTTTAGCGGCGCTTTTAAGACAAACGCCGCTAAAAAATACGAAAATAAAAAATTAAAATATTATACTTTTAGCGCGCTTTGGCCAAAAACGCGCTAAAAGTCCTAAAAATAAAAAAAAAATATTATACTTTTAAGCGCGCTTTTACCAAAAACGCAGCTAAAAGTCCTAAAAATAAAAAAATTAAAATACTATACTTTTAGCGACGCTTTTACCAAAAACGCCGCTAAAAGTCCTAAAAATAAAAAAATATTATAAAATCGCCACAAATCCAATTTAAAAATATATAATTTAATACATCATAACCATAATTGATACAATTTTATATCCTAATTGTCTTGTTCAAATTTGCGCAGTTCCAGCTTGAAGAACCTTGATTCCATTGACCTCCTGCGCACCAATTTTATAGTTTAGAAATCAAAATCCATCGAGAATAGGTAATTTCATAAAATGCATGCTGACATAAGAGAATAGGCAAGATAAAGTGAATGCGAAGGAAAAAAAGAAGTCATGTAGATTAGCATCATAGCAAACAGATTAACTAATGATACATCTACAGGATGGCGCTTAAATTCAAAAAATGCACGCAAAATATGTCATTATGCTTCATTTTTATCCAATCAAGTTCTTTACTTTAATTTTTATTTTATATTTACTGAAGAGAAATATCTTTTCTCCCATTATAACAGGATAATATACTAGGTAAACCGCAAAATATCGGGAAATGGAGAAGAAAAAGCCAAGATCCCCAATTATTCTATCACTTCTCGTAAAATCTCTAAGTTTAGCTCCAATTGTATTTGTATTTATCCTATTCCGTTTAAGTAACAAAGATTCTAAAACCTTCAAAATCACACTCAAAACAAGATCAATAAATAATTAATGAATAACGAAAGGGCGAGTTAATTTGGAGTCCATATTCTTCTTGAGGAGAAAATTTATGAATAGCAAAGAAATTTTATTATTATCAATTAAAGCTCCATATGGGGATCAAAAAGTTGGGAGGAAGAAAAAGAGTAACCCATAGTGTATCTTGGATGAACGAGTTTTGGAAGATAATAGTTTACCTCGGACATGAATTTCTTTAGAATTTCACGCTTACAAGCTCATCATCGTTGGAAGGCCCATGGCCTTCTCTCTCTCAAATCAACAAAAAGAGCACAATTTTTGATAAGTATCAATTATGGTTTCGATGAATCAAGTTTACAAGTAAAATTAAACTGGAAATAAAAGAAAAAACCTAAGCAATTTGGCATGTTCCGGATGAGAGCTCTTTTAGCAGATAGAAACTATATCCAGAGGCAAAATATAATGGAAAGGGCGAGAACCAAAAAGAAAATTGTCCAGTAGAGACTTGAGAGAATTGACCGATTTATCCTATAATGCATAAATTAAAATGATAATGATTTCAAAGCTAAATTACAAATTAATTAAAAATGAGTAGTTAACAACAAAGAACACATAGCTAAATAAAGAAAATAAAAATTATGAAGTACAATGTGACATCCAAATGCAAATAACTCATCATCACCCACTCCTATTAGGGTTTGGAAAGAGATTAAAAGATAGAACGAAGCCCAAAACACAATGATCACCTAATTTGAATCAATCAACACTAAAGAAATTTAAACAAAATATATATCTTATAGCATTAGCTCTTTGCCACAAAGCAATTGCATAAATGTACCCAAAAACTTGTTATAAAAGGAATATAACTTCTTTAACTTGACTTTTCATTTGGAAAAAGAAAAAGATCCAATTACATGTGTTAATATAAACCAATTCAATCATAAACCCAATTATAATATAAGTGTCATTACCTTTTAGTGTGTAAAAGGTTCAGCTAGATTACAAGGCAATTTTAGTTTTATCAAATTACACAAGGCAATTCAACAAATAATCAACCATAATATTGCTCAAAGGCCATGGATCTACTCTGACTGCAACACTATTAATCTCTAAAGAAAGAGCCGAAAATCCAACAAATTCCTAAGTTTATAAGAAGGGTGTGGATACACAAGCATGTGATAAACATCTGCAAAATTTTCCCACTGAAATTTTATTACAAATTAAAAAATGTACCAACAGCCAAGATACACAAGTAAGTAACAAAGAATATCAATAAATTTCCACTGAAAATCTATCACAAATTCAAAAAGATACATTAAGCAAAGCTAGTAATTTCAAAAGAAACCAATTTGCATAATATACAAGCAGGTAAGACACTATAACCAATTTTCTAATACTGCATTCTATTTATCAATGCAAACAACAGATTTTATTACAGCTTGTGCTTAATCGAATTTAGTAATAGTTAAATTAATGGGAATCATGTTCCTTTTTCCCCTGTTTCTCTGTGGAAATTTTTTATTCACATGCGCATAGGAATAGTTTTATTATATCCCAAAGAGATAAAAGATATATGTGATTTAAATCAATACAATATCAGCATTTGTTAGTAACTAAAACTGAGCACAGCATGACACAGGCAATGCAGCAATATATATATATAATCTAACGAGGAAAAAGAAGCTCATGGTGTGATAGAAGCACAGAAACACGATAACATACCAGACGGTCATCAAGTACTGCATCTCCGTGTAAAACCTATAAAAACATAATAAAATAAAACGATATTAGACAATTTATAGGAAACGTACAACAAGGTCATAATTCGATAGATGCTGCATTGTCAGATATTGAACCTGCTCTATCAACAAATTATGGAATTCGAACAAACTTACAGGGATAAAGCCTGAGTCAATATCTTGGTCGTTTTGAGAAACGGAGTGCAGAAAATGAGGCCAAAAAAGCAGAAAATTGCAAGCATTCAAAGGCAGAAATTTCAGCTCACAAAAGAAGTGTGATACAAAAACTAACATAGAAGTTTGTTGAATATTTTAGTCTATATACATTTGTCTATTCTCTACGATGATGATCCCCGTACGCATCGAATATTCAACAAAAGTTGCACAATAACAAATGATAACTTGAACAAATTAACAGTCTGTGTTTCCTGCAATTCTGGCATTCTTAAGACAAAATCTAACATTCTATATGTGTAAACTCGAACGCATTGCAATAAGTTCTATTTTGAAAATTAGAAATAATCAAGGCTAATCTCGCAATTGAAGCAGCAACACGGAACACAAATAGATCTAGCACATTGAATGAATATTGTCAGCTACATCTGTTAGTCTTAACAAATTAGAGATCGATACCTCTGGCTAGTGCTCGAACAATTTCAAGATTAAGAGTCGTGACCTAGAAAGAAACCGAAAAACATTAAGTACCAAATGCGAAAAGGGGTTTATTTTCCTCAATAATCTGTAAGATCACTGCAAGTGCAACAAATGAAAAATTGTAAGAGAAACCATTTTCTGTAAGAAGGAAGATTAAATTGTAGTTAGTAAAACTCACTTCTCAAGAACTTTCACGGCTCTTCTTTGTGTATTATGCAGTAGCAAAATGTATAACTTAATACTCCTTAAAGAACTTATGGCGATTTACACCGGATGTGAGAAAGTGAAATCGTCGTCGCTTCGGGGTTGGTTTTTATTCTATACTTATCGCAGCAGCCCATGTTTCTTAGCTTACGAGATATTTCGAAAAGGAAGGTCATCAGTAGGATCAAAGGCCCAACACTTTTCCATTAAAGCCTTCCATTCAGGATCGTACCATGATGGTATTTTTGGATGTAAGGTGTTGTTCACGATTCCTCCTACAAGTTAAAAGAAGAATTTGTAGGAAGAATCCGTTAACGTGGCAAGCTCACATCTAAACTCTAATCGAAATGAGAGTCCAAAACATGCACACTACTAGAAATAAAGAAAAGCTTAAATCGTAAGAGGTTTGAAGCTCAAAATCCAATTATGAAACTGGTTTTTTAGTATGAGATCAACTTCAAAATATGCACGTCATTTTGAATAAAAGTTTCAATAATCTGATAAAGGAATGTTTAATCTTCAGTAGATCCTTGTAGCCAAGTGCATATGCGGATGGACGTGTCCAATATGTATACCGGACATTTTGTCGATTAAACGTGAAGATGTTAAATATATGAAGCTTACCAATTATAGAAGCACAATGAATATCTGCGCATAAGGTTCTTCACCAAAGGAGTAACTCTCACATAACAATGCCAAAGGAGTACACATAAATCAAGTGCAAGAATTGATGAAACATGAATAAAATCGAAATCCGCCAAATAAAAAGAATAATGTCTTGAGAAGTAAAGGAAACAAAGAAAACGTGTTGTAAACTTATCTATGCACTGATACTATTACCTTTTCAGATACCATGTCACTTTTACCACTCAAAAGCTCAGATGCCATCCATGGTAGAGTTCCACAAACACCTCCTGAAACTAATGTGGAATATGCAACCAAAAGGATGGTGATTAGTCAAACACCTCGCCAACCTGGAGAGCAGATCTCCACATACTTTACTTGGTCAGTTTAAAGCCTTGTTGTATATGAATAAGCACCAGATCTCCACATACTTTACTTTTTTCCTATTTTTCCTCACGATTCATTTCTTTAAAAACTCACGATTCATGCAAAAATACACAAAGCACTAGAATTGTTTCACACAAGCAACAATGCTTAAATTTTGTCATACAAGATGCGAACCATTGGCAGTTAACAATTATACGACCAAATTGGAAACAAGTTAAAAATGAACATAAAGTTTACTACATTAATGAGTTCACTTGATTGGTTCACATACGAAGGACACTTTGCCCTTTCTCTATATACCATGCACATCAAACAATGAGACAATCTGTGCTGTTATTTAATACTCAAGAAAGTTGCAACTAAAATGAAGCCCCAAAGGCAATTCGTATAAAAGATACAAAAATTTATCATAATGCCATCCTCTCTTTATAGTATGTGCATATAAAATCAATTAGAAAGTGCCTGGCTTATCAACTATTCAAGGAGGTTGCAATTAATTGAGCCATATGAGTAACCAATACATAAAGAAGATAAAAATGCAATCATTGCAATAATAAATGTATCTCGCCAAGCTTAGATTAAAAAGAAGCTGAATAGATAAAGCATGCTAAGTGTTGACACATAAAATTGAATTAAATACCCTTGAGAATTTGGAGAACTCAGGGCCACGACATCTATAGGAGGCAGAGTCTCAAACTCAGTGCGACTTCTCCCGCTACTAAAGCAAGCAATAGAGGACCACCAAAATCATTGCATGCAGCAATAGAACGAAAAAAAAAACCCTCGACGGCTTGGATCATTAGTAAGATGCCCAAAGGTATCAAAGTCTGTACCCCAAAATACATATGGAAAAAGCATTCCAACCTTATTCAATAACCCAAATCCCAACCTCTTTATTCCATCAAGCTTCCTCTGAGGCAACTCTGGAACAAACGTGAAGTTAAGGAACTGATATGCCGACGTCGCGCCATTGCGCTGAGGCCGCCGCGTGCGTTTTTTTGGAAATGGAAAGGAAATTAGATGATCATTGAGAGGAGGAGCGGCATTCGGGTTAAGGATTGGGATTGGATGGAAATTATGATTAGAGGTAGGATTTGGTAAGGGAGGAGTGAGAGTAAAATGGGGAAGAGGGAATAGAGAGAAATCATCCGGGGTTTGATTTGGTGGATTCATCGAGAGTTTTCTTTCACACTAGTTAATGTGAGAAAAGGAGTGAGAGAACAGGGTGACAATGGCGGAAGAAATCAGAGGATTAGAAATGAGGAGTTAGGGATTAGAAATGGGTGAGTTGGTTGAGGAGGGAAAGAAAAGAAAGCGGCAGTGGCTAGTTCAATTTGTGGCGTTTATCAAGAGCGCCACTGCTTCAGCACAAAAAAAAAATCTGAAAACGGCGACGTTTGAATTCAAATATTTGTGGCGTTTTTTACAAAAAAACGCCACTATAGCATATTTTTTGCGGCATTTTAATAAAAACGCCACTAATTTGGTGGAAATATTTTACCAAAACGCCATTGTTTCTCAATTTCAATTTTTTCCTTTTTAATATATTTTTCTTTTTAAAAATATTTTTTGGAATTTTTTAAATTTTAAATATTAATCTTTTAATCAAAATATTGACTAAAATATTAAAATTTAAAGTTTTAAGTTTTAAATTTTATAGTTTTTTATTTTTAACATTTTAAAATTTTTTCAATATTTTTATAATTTTTAAATTAACATATAAAAAATAACATTTAATTATATGTATACACCTAAATTTTGATAGCGATACATCTCAGAATTATATATATATATGAATTTCGGTTTAATGTGTAATTATAGACATGAAATTCTATTTCTGTTTAAATGTATAGTTGAAACTTTTTAATTTTGATTTAATCATACACAATTTTAAAAGTAAATACATCATATATATTTATATGTTGAATAAATATAAATATTATGCAATATATAAATATAAAATGATGTTATATCAATAATTGTGTTAATAATTTACAAGAACTAGATCAATTGCACATTAAACCATTGTTGATCATGTATGCTTTTTGGGATTTAACCCATTTTGATTTATATTTTTAAAATAATAATTTATATTTATCTTATTTAGATTTGTATTATAAAAAAATCCAAGATACACAAGTAGTTCACTATATTTATCCCTAAACCCTAAAAATTAAACCTTAAACCCCAAACCCCAAATCTCAACCCCAAATCCAAACCCCAAACAAGAACTTACAAACCTTAAACCATATATAAGCCATGAATCATAGACGCTACTTAATTATAAAATGACAAACACTATTAGCCTGTATGTCATATGGGTATACAAATTAGTTATACATTTACTATAGCAATATGAAGTTACAATAAAGAAAATAAATAGTTATTATTCGATATGGTTTAAGCACTAAATCCAAAACCCTATAACTCTAAAATAATAAAAACTAAACAATAAACCCAAATTAAACCCTACCCTAACGCTTAATTTTAAATCTTAAACCTCAAACCTTAAAACATAAACTCTATGCCCTAAAACTATAAAGATTAATCCATAAACTATATGCCCTAAATTAAACCATAAACCCCAAATTATCATGAGAATTAATTCAATTTTTTTAAATTAATACTATCTATTTTACGATTATATAAGAAATTATTTAATATATAAATTAAAATACACTAATTTAACCTAAATCCTCCTATCTCTATCCCATAAACCCTAAATCATAAACTATAAAACCCTAATCCCAAACCCCAAACCCTTAACCATTTACATTTAAACCCATTAAACCCTAACACGTCCCCTTAAACCTTAAACCACAAATATTTTTAACAAATAATTTTCTCTTAAATAATTTAAACTAGAATCATAATTTTAATGTATTAAAATTAATGTTATCTCTTTTACAATTATATAAGAAATTATATAATATATAAATTTAAAAACAATCATTCATATATATCCAAAAAACTTTAAAATTATTTGCGGCGTTTTTCCAAAAGCGCATTAAAGCCCAGACTTTTAGCGCGTTTCTCCAAAAGCGCCGCTAAAGCCCATATTTTAGCGGCGTTTTTCCAAAAGCGCCGCTAAAGCCCAGACTTTTAGCGGCGTTTCTCCAAAAGTGCCGCTAAAGCCCATACTTTTAGCGGCGTTTCTCCAAAGCGCCATAACGCCAGACTTTTAGCGGCGTTTTTCCAAAAGCGCCATTAAAGCTCAGACTTTTAGCGGCGTTTCTCCAAAAGCGCCGCTAAATCCTAGACTTTTAGCGGCGTTTTTCCAAAAGCGCCGCTAAAGCCCAGACTTTTAGCGGCGTTTCTCCAAAAGCGCCGCTAAATCCCAGACTTTTAGCGGCGTTTTACTAAAAAACGCCGCTATTTACCTTTTTAGCGGCGTTTTTCAAAGTAAACGCCACTATTGCTCATTTTTTTGCGGCGTTTTCTTTCAAACGCCGCTAATGTGTAATATTAGCGGCGTTTTCTTTTAAAACGCCACTAAAAACGCCGCTAAAAGTCTGTTTTGGTGTAGTGTACGTAATAGGAATTTTGCCGCAAAGAATCTATATTTTCATATAGTGCTTGAGTCAATGAATGTGTATAATAGATTAGCTTGACATTGATTTGAATTTTTTTTAGTTTTTGTCAACTAGAAACTAATTACTCAGTTCGGACTTGATTTGGAACAACAAATAGATAATAACATTATTTTTTATCGCTTTTGAGGTGATGTGTATATTTACAATCATTCTTCTTCTTCTTTTTTACTTTCTATTACTACAATTAAAAAAATAATAATATATAAACAATTTAACACTTCCTTTATCTTTTTACATTTATGGAATATCCAAACAAACTTTTATTTTTACTTTCTTCTGATACGGCTAAGTCCCAAGGGTTACCAAGAGCTGACATAGATCCACTCGAGCTACCTTTAGGTCCGAAAACCCGAGCTCGGGCGAAGAGGTTCAAAGACGCAACGACAGCCTTAGTTGATAGAGTTTGGGGTGAAACTGTTGTTGGCCTTCTTGAAAGCTCTTGGATCAGCAAGCCATGCAATCTCCTTCAAGCTCAACCAGCTCAACCTTAGCTCAATGAGCTCGTTGTTAGCTCAATGAGCTCGTTTTTAGCTTACTTTAGCTTGCGTTTATTATGCTAGAATAAGATATTTAATTTGTCTTTAGTTAAATTAGTTATTTAGTTTAAGTTATTAATTTGTCATAATCTGGACAATATAATTAATTAAGTGTTTTAATTATGTTCTAAATTAAGTACTTAATAAATTGTGTGTTTTTAATATGTCTTAATCTATTACAAGGCTTAAATATGTTTGACTGAATTTAATGTGCAGGATTAATGTGTTTTTATGCTGCCGAATTAATGTGTCCAAAGGGAACTTAATTTGCTGATTTATTTGATGTAGGTACACTCCCCCTTGGACGACATAGGTGCATGGATGGATTAATGAAGGTGTGCTGATCCTTAGTGTCTCCCAAGTGACCATTCGGCCAAGCCCTTCAACTTTCCAAGATGGCCGATTGGTTGCCCAAGGCAAATTTAAGGCTTTTCACACCAGCCGATTATTCCTTTCACACCAAGGACTATTCCGCTTTGCTTGTTCACACACACATGACTACTCAATTCAGCTTGTTCACACCTCATGACCAATGAAGTGCCCTAAGCATCTCATTTACTCCCAAGACCATTCAGCTGAACCAAGCAGCACAATTAAAGAACATTCAAGCATATGGCCGAACCTACTTAATGCATTTCAGCTCCCAATCATTCCATTTAATTTTCCAGCTGAATTAAGGCATCTAGAAGCTACCATTGCCGTTCTCCATGCACAAGAAACTTCAAGGAACCTTCCTAAAGAATTCTGGAATTTTCAGCTAACCATTTAGCTACCTTAGGAGCCTATTCAATTATCCAATGTATTGCTTATAAATTTTGGCTCATTTCACCTTGTAAGGAACTTTTGGCAATTTTTTATGAATGAAACTAAGTATTTTGTGAGATTAACTTCTCTCAATTTTGTCCAAAGACTCTGTTGACTTATCTACGTAGCTAGTGGCGTCAACCTAGTTCTTTAAACCAAACTAATCACTTTATTAATGTGGCGTTCGAACCCTTTATACCAAGGTTCCTATCTTCCATTGTAACACCCTAACCCGTAACCATCGTCAGGATAGGGTTAAGAGGCGTTACCAGATATGTCAGAACTTTTACGATCATTTCACAAACATAAAATACACTATCATTATATCATAGCAAATCATATACATAGAGTCCTTTTAAAAGGTCTACGAGACCTTTAACATGCATTGGAAAGGGGTCGAGACTAAACTGAACACATACAAAATTTCCTGAAAATTAAACATTTTTCAAAGTTACAGAGGTCACACGCCCGTGTGGGCAGGCTGTGTGCCTCACACGACATTAGGCACACCAGTGTGTCTGGGCAGTGGCAAAACAGTGCATACATACTGACTTGTCCACACGGCCATAAGACATGTCCGTGTGCCAGGCCGTGTGAAAATTAGGGAGGCTACTGACTTGCTCACACGGCCAGTCACATGCCCGAGTGTCAAGCTCGTGTGTCTTCATGACTTGCTTCGAAATGCAACATGAGGGAACGGTCGAGACACATGCCCGTGTGCTCAACCGTGTGGGAAAATATAGGCCATTTGCAAGGCCAATTTGCCACCTAAAATTTGGGTCAAACCTACAAACATCCAACAAGCCTCAATTCATGATCTAATAGCAACCAAAACATGCACAATTTAACTCTTAACAACATCATTCATTACCATATGCAAACCTAACTCAAACATACAAATTCAAAGTATAGATTTCTCATCAAAACATATGATTAATACTTAATTTAAAACCATTTCAATTCATATCATTTCTCATCATAACAATTTTCCAAATCAATCATGAACTTATCAATATAAACCATTTCATTTGGCCATTAATGAGCACATCAAAACATTCCAACTTATGCATCATAAAACAAGAACAAAACTCATCCATAAACACATTCATTAAAAGCCATATCACATGGCTATATTTACACATCTCAAAACATAATCAAAGTTCTCTAGCCTATACATGCCATACTTTAATATGTACATTTTCAAAAGATACCAAAAAATAGTTCGATAGTGTGGTGATGATCCTCGACGATCCCTGAGCTTCCCGTAGCTTTAATAATCTATACAACAAGGAACAAACACACACATAAAGTAAGCTTTCATAGCTTAGTAAGCCATAAGTAAATAATGAACCTATAAACATTTGTATTAAATCAACTAATCAAATCAAACAAACCTTAACCAAATGTACATTTAATATGCTTGCAAACTCAAATATTATCACATTTACAATAGCAATATAACATCAATGTTCGGATACACATATACTCATAAGCACATATAAATTTCTCTTTTACCATGTCTAATTCATATATTCATCTCTAACATATACTTACCTTACTTACATATACTTATAACATAGCACGTACCTGAACCTTTTAGTTCTTTTTCACGTTCGATCTCATCTCGATAATGCCCATTGAACCATTTAGAATTAATAAAGATACTCGGAAAATTGGAAATCTCGTACAATGCCAACATCCCAGATGTGGTCTTACATGTAATCACATATCGATGCCATTGTCCCAGACAGGGTCTTACACGAGTCAAATATGATGCCAATGTCCCAGATGTGGTCTTAAACAAATCACATATTGGAATCCTATGTCATGACACATGTATCTTAACTATTCCTAAGGTTCGTATGGGGCTTTCAGACGTCGTCACTCGATCGATTCAAGCTCGTAGATGATTCTTCCACACTTTTACCAATTCGGTATTCACATATATTTACAAGTAATAATACAATTCTGTACAAATAAAATATATACAATTGAATTTAACAACATTTATTTACTTATGAACTTACCTCGTACAGAAACGAACGGATGGAATTGACTACTCAACCACTTTCGACTTTCCCCGATCTAATCTCGTTTTCTTTTGTTCTTGATCTATATAAATTCAAATTTGGCTATTTAATAACACATTTCATTCAATTCAAACCACAAACACATAATTAGGGCATTTTGCATATTAACCCTTAAAATTCACATTTTTGACATTTTAATCCCTATTTCTTAAAATCACAAAATACACAAAATTTCATATTTCCCATGCTTGGCCAAATATTCATGTAGTTCATTTAAGTCCACACATTTCATTTATTTTACATTTTAGTCTCTCAATTTATTATTTTCACAATTTATCCCAAATTACTCAAATTCATCAAAAATCCAAATACAAAACATATTAATCTATCACATATCTTTTATTTTCCATCATCAAACAACAAAAACCACAAGCTATCATCAATGGAAAAATACAAAATCATCATTAAATTCAAAAATTAAAACATGGGCTTGATAGATTACTTAGCAACGATCACAAAAACGTAAAAATTATCAAAAACTGAACAAATTACATACCTTAATCAAGCTTAGTAATGGCCGAATATGAGAAAACTTCTAAACCCTTATTTTCTTTCTTTCAATCAGTTAAAACAAAGATGAATGCATGTATTTTACCTTTGTATTATTAAATTAATCTTTTATTTTTACTAAATTACTAATTTAGCCTTATTAATCACATTTAAAATCCACTAACTATGTACATATATGTCCATTCATTAATCTGAGGGTCCAATTCCAACATAATGACTCCATATAATAAAAGCCATAGCAAATAGATACCTTTACATATAGTATACTAGTTTTGCATTTTACGCGATTAAGTCCTTTTAATAAAATCAAGCACACAAACAATAAAATTTTTACGCGAAACTTTCACACACATAAATTAACATGCTGTAGACACAAAAAATAATATTAAAATATTCTTCTGACTCAGATTTGTGGACACAAAACCACTATTTCGACAAGGGTCTAAATCAGACTGTTACATCCATAGATAGTGAGTCGAGGTTTCTATCTTTCATTCACCAAGCCATCTTAAGAACGTATAAGTTTCGGGTCAGCACTTAACAATAGTGTTGGTTCACTCTTGTTTCTTAAGCCCCTTTTATTCCATTTTTCATCTTCGCCGAATTATTATCAACCTATACTAATTCTTCCTTAATAGTCGAACCCAAAACATTAAACCTAACCCCTTTTGAACCTAATTGAACATCGATTCCCATTCATAGCCAAATATCCTCCTACCTTCACTGTAATACCCTGAAAATTCGAGAATTTTCTTTCATTGTGTGCTTTGAGTAATTATTCTAGAAAGTGAAATTTTATTATTTATTTTCGTGGTTAATATAGTCCTGAAGAAGAATTAAATTTTATTGGGATGGAATAATATTAATTTTGAGAATTTTTGGAAATGGACTAAGTGGCATTGACACATAAATTAATTAAAGTGTCAATGTGTAGCATAAGATGGGTTAATGGCAAAGTGGTGTTGGCGCATGTGTTAGTGCATGAGGGTGAAGGTTCGAATCCCTTAAATAGCAATTAGGTGGCTTTTATTTTTGGTTTTCCTAGCATGTGTCGGCCAAGCTCATTTATGGAAAGAGTTGACCATGTTATCTTTCGTTAGTATATCAAGGGAATAAGGAAATTGTTAACTTAAGGAAGGGAATCAAGAAATTAAGGAAAGATATGAAGATATGGGGCAAGTATCAAGGGAATTTTTATGGAAACAATATCATGGCCAATTCACCATGCATTTGGATGGCAACTTGGACTATAGGGGGAGCCGAATTTTTGGTGATAGTTTGGCTAGGAATTTTAGTCTTTTGTTTTGGTCATTTTTTTTTTAGTTAGTTTTGTGCATAGTTTTGCAAATTCTCTCAACCCCTCTCTCCCTTGGCTGAATTGTGGATTGGTAAGCCTTGATTATTTTGACCATTTGGTCATTTTTGTTTATTGCTTTAGTACTTGTTTGTGTCTTTCCTTTGAGTGCCGAAAATCATCTACACCAAAAGCCATTCTTTCTCTTTTCTTTCTACCATTGTCGAATATACACCTCTCTTAAAGCTCATCTTTTTCTTTTCCTTTCTTCTCCATTCTCTTTGAAATCAAAGCAACATCATCACCATCTTTCTCCTATTTTAATTCTTTTCAATCGAAATTCTCTCCATCTACACTCTCATGGCCGAATGCTAATGTGCCTATAAGCCAAATTTATTTTCTCTTTTTCCTTGATCATTCATAGCCGAATCTTTCACCAATCAAACACCATTCTCAATCCTTTCTTTTCGACATGGAAAATAGGTAATAGATTCTTTTCGTTTCGATTAGTTAATAGTGATATGACCGAATTTTGATGGTGTCATGAAGGATCATTTGGATCGAAATAATCGTTCGTTCTAGTAACGTCTTCTTTGTTACTCTTTAGTGCAATAACGAAAGTTTGGAAATCAAGAAGTCGTGGGTGACACAATCATTGGAATCAATTTTGTGGTAAGGAAATCACATCTTTAAAACCTTAGTATTATTTCGAAATTATTTTAGATTGGATTAACTATCTTTGTCTTTGAAGACATTCAAAATAGGGAAGAAAAGGGCGGTGTTTAGTCCTCGAAAGAAGGGAGGTTCCGTTATTCCCCCTAAGTATAAGCAAAGGACTATTTCTGGAATCCGAGATTTTCCACCGGGTTGCGGATGCTCAACCGAGGAAAATCAACTATTCGAAGTTGTTCGTACGCCCGAACCATTATTCGTTCGTGGGTTTGATTCGGTTAGCAAACCATCAATCGGGGAGAAACCGCGAGTAGAAGTGGTTCAAAAATCCGAGGGTAAAATTCTAGATCGTTATGCTTAGATCGGTTTATTTATTAGATTATAGTGTTCTAACTATCGCGATACGCTTTAGGTGTTGAAGAACGGAAAAGTGTAGTTCTCTCAATAACCAGTGTGTAATTTCACACTCATTTTCTGTTAGATTTCAAATCATAAATCTTGTGATAAAATCATGAAAATGGTAAATTCGGAAATTATGTAGTAATTGATACTTTTGTGAAAATACATGAAAACTAAGTAAAACCGAGAAAATTATGAAAAAATCTGCTAGATTGACATAATGGGCTAAAAATACTCTAGTTCGATAAATTGGGCCAAAATACTCTAGTTCGATAAATTGGGCCAAAATACTCTAGTTTGATAAATTGGGCCAAAATACTCTAGTTCGATAAATTGGGCCAACATACTCTAGTTCGATAAATTGGGCCAAAATACTCTAGTTCGATATAAGGGCCAAAGTTTACTAAATTATTAAATGGGCAATTTGCTAAATTATTTTTATGGGCCAAATGAAATGTTTATTGATAAACCCACCGATGTTATGGAATAATTGAAAATTTGTTATATGACTATATTTTGTTATACACGCATGATTGCATGGGGTGGGATATATGAAGAGAAGAATGGCCAGTTGCCACAAATTTGGTTCAATGCCTCTAGTTCGGTGGCCCTGCCACAAATTTGGCTCAATGCCTCTAGTTCGGTGGCTCTGCCACAAATTCGGCTAAATGCCTCTAGTTCGGTGACAATGTCACAATCTAGTTCGGTAGTGCACTACAAATTTATTAAAAAGGCTTAATGCCTACGATTGGTGTGTTTGGCGGGGTGGGTTGACTTGATCCCCACAGGTGTGTTGGTTGGTGCGGGGTGTTAGCGGATGGATACTAGGCTTGGGATGGGAAATTCATCTACATGCATTATATATTTATTTTATTTTAATTTATGCTATATTGTCAAAATCGCAATTGGGCTCAAGCCCAAGTTAATGCCTTGATGGTCCGCCCAACAATGATGGTAAGTGAGTTGCACACTTGAGTTCCTTGTAACTCACCCAATTTTATTAACCTTTTCGTAATGGAAATTGATGTGGACTTGGGGAGAGATGACTTGGTGGAGGCCATACTACGAACTTGGGTTTTATAAACTATGACTTTATTTTAATTACTATTTTGGGTTTGATGTAATAAGGCCTCTAATTATGTTTTTATGGATTTTATTGTGTGGATGGTTTTAAATTTGTTTTAGGACTATTATTATGGGCTTATGTTAAATTATATGGTTTTCTCAAAAATTCTATTTTATAACATTTTGAACAACTAAATTATTTCTTTAAAATTTCTTCCAAATTCCTTTACAACGACTTTAAGGTTTTGATAAATATTTTTTTCTAAATGATAAGTTTTAAACAAGTATTTTCTTGAAACATCAATTTCAAAACTTCAGTACTTAATTTTTATTAAACTCTATCTACAAAAAGTTTGTAGCAAATTTTACTTTAATCACTCGAGAATAAATGAATGTTTGATTGGTGTGACAAACCAAATCTCGTCTAAACCGCATAGACCGGGTTTGGGGTGTTACATTTAATGGTATCGAGCTTTGTTCAAAAACTCGGCTGTGGTTTGGGTTCAACAATGGAATCTGTTTGAAAACAATTTAAATTTTTAGACTTTTTGATTTAAAGGTAGTATGGCACCATGAGCATCCCGCGCCAAGTCAAGTAAGTATCTGAATACTGATTGTCTGTTATGATTATGATATGATTATAAGAAACACTCTAGAACTTCTAGTTTTAGGTGTTAAAACCGTAGAGATTGAGACAATAGGATATTGTTGCGAAAACAACTCTATCTCTTTCATATCATAAAACATCGTTAATAAACAACTGAAATATTATTCTGATTCATAAAACTCTTAATCAGATTAACTCGAATTAGTCGCTATGAGCACAAGAGGACGTGGTCGTGGACGCGGTAGACGTGGCCGTGGTAGAGGACGAGGTGCTAGGGGCGCAACTGAAGCGCCGGGTCATATACCGGAAATGGATGCACCTGCATTACTCGAGAGTGAGATGGGATCTCACGATCATATGGAAGAAGATAATGCTGTGACACGAGCAATGCTGCGAGTACTTGAAAGGATCGCTGGATCCAGAACTGGGCCAACAGCTTGTGGGTCGATATCAGAGCGATTGAAATCCAAAGTGAGCCGAGGTTTTCGTGAGGTGTCTCTGGTGTAGCTCCCAATGTCGCTGAATATTGGCTCGAGGCAGTGGAGCGAATTATGGATGATCTTGAGTGCACAGTGGAGCAAAAACTAAGAGGAGCTGTGTCTTTGTTAAGGGACGAAGCATACCAATGGTGGCTTACTGTCCGAGAAGGCACTGATGCTGCATTAGTTAATTGGGAATTCTTCAAGGCTTCCTTTCAAGGGAAATATGTGGGAACAAGCTATGTGGATGCCCGAAGGAAGGAATTCTTGAACCTGGTGCAAGGAAGTAAGACGGTGGCAGCATATAAGGCTGAGTTCTTACGTTTGAGTCGCTATGCTCGAACGATAGTGGCAACAGATCATGAGCATTGTGTACGCTTTGAGGATGGCTTGAAAGATGAGTTGCGGGTTTTGATAGCCCCACAGCAAGTTAGAACTTTTGCCACGCTCGTGGAGAAGGCTAAGATAGCCGAAGAGGTTAAGAATTCGGAACGTCAGAATCGGGAGCAAGTTCGAAGCAAGAGAGATATGAAATATTCGGGTTCTTCAAAAAGGTTTTCGAAGAGGTCTCGAAATGAGGAACCAGCTCAAGGAAGAACACCTGTAGCTGTTAATCAGAGTCGAGATTGTGCTGAATGTGGAAAAAAGCATTCTGGAGAGTGCTGGAGAAAAACGGGTGCTTGCTATAAATGTGGATCAACGGATCATCAATATAGGAATTGCCCTCGACGTATGGATACAATTCAAGAAGTTCGTAATACTGATGCACCACCGACAAGAGGAGCTCAGCAACCACCGAGAGGTCGTGGACCGGGTCGTGGTGGTAATGGGGCTGGACGTGGTCAAGGTACAGCGGGTCGAGGCAATGGTCCTAGAGGCTACACGGATGCAAGACAACCAGGATTGGTTTATGCAGTCAGACGCCGTGAGGATGGCAATGTACCTGATGTGATAACTGGTACGTTCTTTATTTCTGATATACCCGTTATTGCCTTGATAGATATTGGTTCTACTCATTCGTACGTTGCTAGCACCATAACTGGAAACTTGAATTTAGACTCTGAAATTTTCGATAATGAGATGAGGGTGATTAGTCCCTTAGGACAGTCGGTGTTGGTTAATAAACTGTTTAGAGACGTGCCCTTAGTAACTCAAGGAGAAATATTTCTGGCAAATCTGATGGAACTGCCTTTTAGCGAATTTGATATCATTTTGGGAATGGATTGGTTGGTTAAGCATCGGGCGCAATTGGACTGTGCTGAAAAGCGAATGTCGATAAGAACTGTGGAGGACAAGGAGATAGTTATGATAGGCGAGCGGAGAAATTACTTGGCAAACGTGATTTCTGCGTTAAAGGCGGAGAAGTTGGTGCGAAAAGGGTACGGAGCATTTTTAGCATTTATTAGTGCTTTAGATGCCAAAGAGTTGTCAGTAGAAGATGTGAGAACAGTGAAGGAGTTCACTGATGTTTTTCCCGAAGAACTTCCTAGTGTACCTCCAGATCGGGAAGTGGAATTTGGTATTGAGCTTTTGCCCGGAACTGCTCTAGTGTCCATTGCTCCTTATAGAATGGCACCGAAGGAATTGTCGGAGCTTAAAGCCCAAATTCAAGAACTGCTAGATCGGGGTTTTATTAGACCGAGTGTGTCTCCGTGGAGAGCACCGATTTTGTTTGTTAAGAAGAAGGATGGGTCGATGCGTATGTGTATTGACTACAGGCAGTAGAATAAGCTGACGATCAAGAATCGGTACCCTCTGCCGAGAATTGATGACCTATTTGATAAATTGAAGGGAGCTTCAGTTTTCTCCAAATTTGATTTAAGGTCGGGTTATCACCAGCTTAAGGTGAAAGAAACGGATATTCACAAAACGGCGTTCCGAACCCGTTACGGACACTATGAGTTTTTGGTGATGCCGTTTGGGTTGACCAATGCACCAGCTGCATTTATGGATATGATGAACCGGGTCTTTCAACCATTTTTAGACCGGTTTGTGGTGGTATTCATAGATGACATTCTGGTTTATTCAAGGAATGAAGAAGAGCATGACTCGCATTTGCGAATTGTATTGCAATTGCTTCGAGATAATCAATTGTATGCCAAATTCAGTAAATGTGAATTTCGGTTAAGAGAAGTGACTTTCTTGGGTCATGTGGTATCACCAAGGAATAAGGGTGGATCCTCGTAAGATTGAAGTCAGTATTGGATTGGAAACCACCAAAGTCGGTAGCTGAGATTCGGAGTTTCTTGGGTTTGGCTGGTTACTATAGACGCTTTGTTGAGGGGTTTTCGTTGATTGCTGCACCCCTAACTAAGCTTTTGCGAAAGGGAGTACCGTTTATATGGGCTAATAAGCAGCAAGAAAGTTTCGAGAAATTGAAGAAGATTTTGACGGAAGCGCCAGTTCTGATTCAACCTGAGGTTGGAAAGGAGTTTACAGTTTTCTGTGATGCGTCACATACGAGATTAGGTTGCGTATTGATGCAAAGTGGGAAAGTGGTAGCTTATGCTTCTCGTCAGTTGAGACCGCACGAAGTAAACTACCCTACTCATGATTTGGAGTTAGCAGCAGTGGTGTTTGCCTTAAAGATTTGGAGGCATTACCTCTATGGTGAAAAGTCTATCATCTATACGGATCACAAGAGTCTTAAGTATCTTCTTACTCAGAAAGAATTAAACTTGAGACAACGAAGATGGGTGGAGCTGTTAAAGGACTATGATTTCTCAATCGAGTATCATCCTGGAAAGGCTAATGTGGTAACGGACGCATTAAGTTGTAAGGTGGTATCGGATTTGAGAGCAATGTTTGCCCATTTGAGTTTGTGTGAGGATGGTAGTCTAATAGCGGAATTTTAGGTGAAGCCTCTGTGGTTGGATCAAATTAAGGAAAAGTAAATAGTAGATGAGAAGTTGGGACCTTTACTTCAGCAAGTTGAAAATGGTGGAATAGAGGATTTTGGTATTAACTCGAAAGGTGTGTTGTGTTTTCGAGGAAGGGTCTCAGATGCCTAAGGACTCGTAATCGAGGCAAATGATTTTGAGGGAGGCGCATAGTAGCCCTTATGCTATGCACCCTGGAGGAAATAAGATGTATCGGGATCTTCGTGAACAGTATTGGTGGCCTGGGTTGAAGCGTGAGATTACTGAATTTGTAGGAAAATGTTTAACTTGTCGCCAAGTGAAGGCGAGCATCAATTGCCGTCGTCTTTTGCAACCGCTAAGATTCCTCTTTGGAAATGGGAGCGAATAACAATGGATTTTGTTAGTGGGTTACCTTTAACACCTACTAAGAAAAACTCGTTTGGGTAATTGTTGATCGTTTGACGAAGACCGCTCATTTCCTACCAAAGGCGTCTGGATTACTCGCTGCGAAGTTGGCGAAGCCGTATGTATCTCAAATCGTGAGGCTACATGGGGTACCCGTGTCTATTATATCGGATCGGGATCCTAGGTTTACATCCCGATTTTGGAAAGCTTTGCATGAAGCTCTGGGAACGAAGCTAAACTTCAGTACGGCTTTTCATCCTCAGTCAGATGGTCAGTTGGAGAGAGTGATTCAAATTCTAGAAGACATGTTAAGAGGATGTGTAATCGACTTCAAAGGTAGTTGGGAGGATTTTCTACCGTTGGCGAAATTTATGTATAACAACATGACTACCGATCTAGCATTGAGATGGCACCCTATGAGGCATTATATGGTCGTAGGTGTCGTTTCTCCTATCTGTTGGACTGAGTTGGGCGATCGGCAGATGTTAGGTCCTGAGATGATTTCTGAAACGGAAGAAAAAGTGAAAGCTATTCGAGCACGGTTAAAGGAAGCTTTGGATGAGACGTAAGTCGTATGCAGATCTCAAAACATAAGGATATCAAGTGCGCCGTAGAGATCAAGTTTTCTTGAAGGTCTCACCTTGGAAGAAGATTTTCGTGTTTTGGGAAGAAGGGCAAATTGAGTCCTAGATACATTGGACCATATCGTGTGGTGAAGCGAGTTGGTCCAGTGGGCTCATCGATCGAATTACCTCCTAATTGAGCCAAATTCATAATGTTTTCCATGTGTCCATGTTGAGGCGCTATAGATCGATCCTTCGGATATAGTACCGCAGGTAGAAGAAGTGGAGTTGAAGTCGACTTGTCTTTTGAGGAGGAACCAGTGGAAATCTTAGACCGAGATGTTAAGGTACTAAGAAAGAAGACTGCTGTTTGTTGGTCAAAGTGTTATGGCGTAACCACGGAGTGGAGGAAGCTACGTGGGAGCCCGAGGATGCAATTCGACAACAATACCCTCACCTTTTTCAACTGTAAATTTCGAGGACGAAATTTTCTTTAAGGAGGGTAGAGTTGTAACACCCTGAAAATTCGAGAATTTTCTTTCATTGTGTGCTTTGAGTAAT
The DNA here is from genome assembly GCA_025503065.1 of Gossypium bickii. Taxonomy (NCBI): domain Eukaryota; kingdom Viridiplantae; phylum Streptophyta; class Magnoliopsida; order Malvales; family Malvaceae; genus Gossypium; species Gossypium bickii. The sequence goes on from CP106712.1 coordinate 32,995,243, forward strand.
TACTCTAGAAAGTGAAATTTTATTATTTATTTTCGTGGTTAATATAGTCCTGAAGAAGAATTAAATTTTATTGGGATGGAATAATATTAATTTTGAGAATTTTTGGAAATGGACTAAGTGGCATTGACACATAAATTAATTAAAGTGTCAATGTGTAGCATAAGATGGGTTAATGGCAAAGTGGTGTTGGCGCATGTGTTAGTGCATGAGGGTGAAGGTTCGAATCCCTTAAATAGCAATTAGGTGGCTTTTATTTTTGGTTTTCCTAGCATGTATCGGCCAAGCTCATTTATGGAAAGAGTTGACCATGTTATCTTTGGTTAGTATATCAAGGAATTAAGGAAAGATATGAAGATATGGGGCAAGTATCAAGGGAATTTTTATGGAAACAATATCATGGCCAATTCACCATGCATTTGGATGGCAACTTGGACTATAGGGGGAGCCGAATTTTTGGTGATAGTTTGGCTAGGAATTTTAGTCTTTTGTTTTGGTCATTTTTTTTAGTTAGTTTTGTGCATAGTTTTGCAAATTCTCTCAACCCCTCTCTCCCTTGGCTGAATTATGCATTGGTAAGCCTTGATTATTTTGACCATTTGGTCATTTTTGTTTATTACTTTAGTACTTGTTTGTGTCTTTCCTTTGAGTGCCGAAAATCATCTACACCAAAAGCCATTCTTTCTCTTTTCTTTCTACCATTGCCGAATATACACCTCTCTTAAAGCTCATCTTTTTCTTTTCCTTTCTTCTTCATTCTCTTTGAAATCAAAGCAACATCATCACCATCTTTCTCCTATTTTAATTCTTTTCAATCGAAATTCTCTCCATCTACACTCTCATGGCCGAATGCTAATGTGCCTATAAGCCAAATTTATTTTCTCTTTTTCCTTGATCATTCATAGCCGAATCTTTCATCAATCAAACACCATTCTCAATCCTTTCTTTTCGACGTGGAAAATAGGTAATAGATTCTTTTCGTTTCGATTAGTTAATAGTGATATGACCGAATTTTGATGGTGTCATGAAGGATCATTTGGATCGAAATAATCGCTCGTTCTAGTAACGCTTTCTTTGTTACTCTTTAGTGCAATAACGGAAGTTTGGAAATCAAGAAGTCGTGGGTGACACAATCATTGGAATCAATTTTGTGGTAAGGAAATCACATCTTTAAAACCTTAGTATTATTTCGAAATTATTTTAGATTGGATTAACTATCTTTGTCCTTGAAGACATTCAAAATAGGGAAGAAAAGGGCGGTGTTTAGTCTTCGAAAGAGGGGGTTCCGTTATTCCCCTAAGTATAAGCAAAGGACTATTTACGAATCCGAGATTTTCCACCGGGTTGCGGATGCTCAACCGAGGAAAATCAACTATTCGGTTGTTCGCATGCCTTGCAACCATTATTCGCTCGTGGGTTCGATTCGGTTAGCGAACCATCAATCGGGGAGAAACCGCGAGTAGAAGTGGTTCAAAAATTCGAGGGTAAAATTCGAGATCGTTATGCTTAGATCGGTTTATTTATTAGATTATAGTGTTCTAACTATCGCGATATGTTTAGGTGTTGAAGAACGGGAAAGTGTAGTTCTCTCAATAACCAGGTGTGTAATTTCACACTCATTTTCGGGTTAGATTTCAAATCATAAGTACTGTGATAAAATCATGAAAATGGTAAATTCGGAAATTATGTAGTAATTGATACTTTTGTGAAAATACATGAAAATGGTTAAAACCGAGAAAAATACGAAAAACTGCTAGATTGACATAATGGGCTAAAAATACTCTAGTTCGATAAATTGGGCCAAAATACTCTAGTTCGATAAATTGGGCCAAAATACTCTAGTTTGATAAATTGGGCCAAAATACTCTAGTTCGATAAATTGGGCCAACATACTCTAGTTCGATAAATTGGGCCAAAATACTCTAGTTCGATATAAGGGCCAAAGTTTACTAAATTATTAAATGGGCAATTTGCTAAATTATTTTTATGGGCCAAATGAAATGTTTATTGATAAACCCACCGATGTTATGGAATAATTGAAAATTTGTTATATGACTATATTTTGTTATACACGCATGATTGCATGGGGTGGGATATATGAAGAGAAGAATGGCCAGTTGCCACAAATTTGGCTCAATGCCTCTAGTTCGGTGGCCCTGCCACAAATTTGGCTCAATGCCTCTAGTTCGGTGGCTCTGCCACAAATTCGGCTAAATGCCTCTAGTTCGGTGACAATGTCACAATCTAGTTCGGTAGTGCACTACAAATTTATTAAAAAGGCTTAATGCCTACGATTGGTGTGTTTGGCGGGGTGGGTTGACTTGATCCCCACAGGTGTGTTGGTTGGTACGGGGGTGTTAGCGGATGGATACTAGGCTTGGGATGGGAAATTCATCTACATGCATTATATATTTATTTTATTTTAATTTATGCTATATTGTCAAAATCTGCAATTGGGCTCAAGCCCAAGTTAATGCCTTGATGGTCCGCCCAACAATGATGGTAAGTGAGTTGCACACTGAGTTCCTTGTAACTCACCCAATTTTATTAACCTTTTCAGGTAATGGAAATTGATGTGGACTTGGGCCGGAGATGACTTGGTGGAGGCCATACTACGAACTTGGGTTTTATAAACTATGACTTTATTTTAATTACTATTTTGGGTTTGATGTAATAAGGCCTCTAATTATGTTTTTATGGATTTTATTGTGTGGATGGTTTTAATTTTGTTTTAGGACTATTATTATGGGCTTATGTTAAATTATATGGTTTTCTCAAAATTTACTGCTTTATAACATTTTGAACAACTAAATTATTTCTTTAAAATTTCTTCCAAATTCCTTTACAACGACTTTAAGGTTTTGATAAATATTTTTTTTTTCTAAATGATAATTTTTAAACAAGTATTTTCTTGAAACATCAATTTCAAAACTTCGTACTTAATTTTTATTAAACTCTATCTACAAAAAGTTTGTAGCAAATTTTACTTTAATCACTCGAGAATAAATGAATATTTGATTGGTGTGACAAACCAAATCTCGTCTAAACGCATAGACCGGGTTTGGGGTGTTACATTCACAAAATGACGAAACTTCATCGTTAGACGATCGGGCAATGAAGGCGACTTAACTCACTAAACCGAGGCTAGATCGCATCATTTTCTAAGTATCTAAACAAACTTTTTGCATATGTGTTAATGATTTTTATTTTAAAATCAATACTACTTAAATTATTAAAGTAAAGAATTAAATAATTTCAATTCTTGCAGTTTATAATATAAATCTTATTAATATCCATCATGGTTAAATTAGTTGAAATCGAAATTTGCTTCCACTATAATTTTTAACCATATTGTTTCAGTTCTTCTACTCTAATTTAATGAAGTTAATCCATGCATCTTCAATTCATGATGGTGTTAATATTTCGCCTTTAATTTGGATGACTTGGCATGTAAGGGTGGATTAGTTTTTAATTATTTGACACATGTAATGTTAGTCTAAAAAAACATTATTAAATAAATAACAATTATTATCTATTTAAAAATTTTTAAAATATATTTTTTTTGATAAATAAGAGAAGGCATCACATTGCCTTATTTCAAATCATTCTTACATTGGCATCTCCTAATTTATTTTCTAAAAGTAATTTCCTAACATGGAATGAGGGAATATCGATCTTAACTAAATTCACTTCATTTGAGGAAAAGGTTCTTGCTAACCAGTTGGCAACCATGTTCCCTTCCCTATGCACAACTTGGAATGTGACAGCCACAAATTGTCAATACATTGTCTTTATTTTCTTGACTATAGTCATTGAAGACGTAATTTTCAACCCTTCCTTACTTATCTCCACTACCATCATACAATTAGTTTTGATAATTACCTTACTGTGAAAAAATAGGACGTCGATAATGACAATGTATCACAAAGAAAAAGAAAGAAAAAATAAAGAATACAGATCTTTACATGGAAACCCTTTCGGGAAATAACCACGGGTAGAGGAGAAGATAATTCACTATGTCGAATTCAAATGATTACAAGAGGAGTAGACTATGTCTATTTATAAGTGTGTAAAACCATTTTCTAATCAAAATAAAATAGAAGTAATGCAGTAAGGTTAAAACATCTTATTCGAATCAACATTAAACAGAGGAAGTATACTTCTATTCGAACTTCTCTTGTACACTTGTATTTTATTTTATCATGAATTTGGGTCACATCTCTAACAATCTCCACCTTGACCCGAATTCTTCAACAAACAAGTTCTTCATTGCAAACTTTCAATGAACAAGTTCTCCACCTCTTCCATAAAACACCGTAATGGTTTCACTTCAACAATGAACACTAATGAAGTCTAAGCAATGCTCAAACTTGATTATGGGAAGTGACTTAGTCATCATATCTGCAGGATTTTCATGAGCACTAATTTTGCTCACAACAATATCACTACGAGCAATAATATCACGAACAAAATGATACCAAACATCAATGTGCTTTTTTCTTTCATTAAACATTTGATCTTTTGTAAGGAAAATGACACTTTGACTGTCACAAAATATTATACTGATTTGAAAGTCTTCATTGAGTTTACTAAAGAGTCCCTTCAACCAAATAGCTTCTTTACAAGTCTTAGTAATTGCCATATACTCAGCTTCAGTGGTAGACAAAGCGACTGTAGTTTGCAAAGTGGCTTTCCAACTGATTGCACAACCTCCGATTGTAAAGACATAACTTGTGAGAGATCTTTTTCTATCAAGGTCTCCTACAAAATCAAAATCAGCATACCCAATGATTCCATCTCTAGTTCTTCCAAACTGTAAGCAAACATTAGTAGTACCTCGTAAGTATCTTAAAATCTACTGAACTACTTTCCAATGTTCTTTACTGGGATTCGCCATGTATTTGCTAACTGCATTGACTATATATGATAAATCTGGACTTGAACAAACCATAGCATACATGAGAGATCCCACTGTACTAGAATATGGAACATGTGACATGTACTCAATGTAATACCCCGAAAATTTCTACAGTAAGATATTATCCTTGATATAGTAAAATAAGGAAATAAAGTGACAAAAAGGAAAAATTTTGAGTTATGACAACATTGAGAAGTATATTATGATATATTAATTCAAGAAAGGACTAAATTGCAAAAGTGAGAAAAATTTTGTTGCCTAAGTGTAAATACTCAAAACTTAAAGGTTAAAGTGTAAATATGAAAAGTTGAAGGACCAATAATGCAAATACTTTAAGGGTGGAATGATCTAGAAACTAAGGAAAATGGATGAATTGGGACCAAATTGAATAGGTGAAGAATTATGACAGACTAAATTGTAATTTTACCAAATTAAGTGATGACTCAACCCATGCATCCAATGTATGAAGAGAAAGGAAAGAAAGAAAGTTTTGCTTTCTTTACAATTTGGTCCTTTTACCAAAAAATCACCATTTTCACTTAGAAATCAAAGTCCATAGCTAAGAGAGAAAAATATTAAGGAGACTATGGGGAGCTAGAATATCAAGTTAGATTCAAGAAATAGAAGTTGGAGGAGAAAAAAAAATCAAGTTAAAGGTTGAAATCAATAGGACAAGGTAAGATTTCAATATATTTTTAAGTTTGATATTCTCGAAAAAGCATGGAAATGATGTTAATGTAGAGTTTTTTTTATATAAGGTTCTATGTTCTTAATATGCTAGTGAAGGGAAATAAGAGAAAGTGATGGGAAATATTATAGAGAAAGGGAATAAGGGTATTATAAACTTGGTAATCAACATTTTGCACTAAAACAGTTTTGGACAGCAGTAGTCTAACTTTGAAAAATCACCAAAAATTTTGAAAATTGAATTAGAGGTTGAATAAAATATGAAATTAAATTTTATTGAGTCTAGTTTTTCATAGAAGAAATGGTGTAAGCAATAAAATTGCAAATTATGAGATATAATAAATTTTGTGAGACAAGGTCAGGATGATTTTGGGTTCCCCTGTTCTGAGTTTGGAAAATCATCAAAAATTGTAAAAAAAATAATTAGGGGTTTAAATTTCTTAATGAGTTTATTTTCAAGAGAAACAAATGGGAACATCATCCAAATCCCGTACTAAGAGATAATTAATTTTTAGTAAAGAAAGGTCAAAGCTGTCAAATGACAGAACAGAGATAAATTTGAAGGTTTTACTGTACTTATTTGCTAAATTATAAATTCTAAAATTTTTATGGTAGAAAGATATTTGAGACTAGTTTCAAAAACATCAAACAGATCTTAATTTGGAATTTTGTAGCTCAAGATATAAATAATTTAGTGACTATAACTCAAGTGGACAACTTTGAATGAACGTTTTAATAAATAGTGGATTTATAGATAATGTTACTTATAAGCATGTTATACGCATTAAGGATGTGGAATGGAGAGGGGGAGGAGAAAAATATATGAATATTCAACTAGAATTTGTTTATATTAAAAATGGCTAATTTGTATGTTTTAGGCTCAGGTATTAAATTGAATAAAAGTAAAACTTTAGGGGGTAATTTTGTAAAAATGTCAAAAATGACCAAATTGAGGGAAATGAATTTTTTATTGTCTAACTTAATAAATTGAATGAAATTATTAATTTAGATCAAGATCGGGTGAAAAATAGGGAAAATGAAAAATTACCAAAATGCTCTAGATCTTGGTATTTCTGCAATTTAGCCAGGTAAGTTCGTGTAACTTAATTGAGCATGTAAATATGATAAATTGAATGTTGTATTAGATTGAATGTGGAATTTTAGTACGTGAATCTAGTATGAATGATATGAATGTAAGAAATGAACACATGCTTGGAAATACTTGAAAAGGTTAAAATTCTGTGTGAATATTGAATTTTGATGGATAAAGGTGATTTCCCAAATGGAATGAGGTCCTGCATTTGTTGCAGAATGGATTTAGCTTGGATGAGTAATCCTATTGATCTCATTATTGAAAGGATTTAGCCCGGACGGGTAATCCTGATACAAACCTCTCGAGCATATGTTGCAATTAGGATTTAGCCTGGACTGTTAATCCTAATTGAACCCCTTGAGCATATGTTAAAGTCTAAATTTAGCCTGGATTGGTAATCCTGACAAAGCTCTTAGAGAACATGTTACAGATAGGATTTAGCCTAGACTGGTAATCCTGCTGTATGATATGTGGCTAGAGAGTGTGCATTACAGACATGATTTAGCCTGGACCAGTAATCCTACTGTATAATATATGGCTCGGGAGTGTGCTCTCGGAATAAGTGCCGTAATGGGTACTCTTGAATATGAATTGACGGGTTATTGATTTGTACACTTTGTGTGTACTACTGGAGTATCCATCGAAATTTCAATAATTCAACGGATATAAACTCTCGAAATGAGAAATATAATTTTAAATGAATTTATATCTCGAATATTCCTGAAATACATGAAAACGATGATACATGATATATAGAAGTTTGAAATAATTCTATATGAACATGGAATTTGTTTGATGAATATGTTCATCTATGATTATAGATTTGTACACCTTGAATGTACTACATGTGTAATCATCGATATTTTAATTGATTTAATGGGTAAAATTTTGACATGAAATAATATGAATACGAATTGAATATTACCATATATGTCTGAAATATATATAATGATTTGTACATGTTATATGGACACATGGTGTGGAAAGTATATGTACATGGAAATTAATTAACGTTAAGTTCAATATGAACTATTACCTGAATAAACATACGTGAAATACATGGAAATTATGGTACATGAAATATTGATATAATGAAATGAATGATATATGTTATTAAAGAATTAGTAAGAGAATGATATGTATCATGACATGTACATATATGCTTATCTTTGATATGTTGATAGTATTAAACTCAAGTGTGACATGTCAAGAAAATAAGTATATTAATGTTGAATTTATATGAAGTATGTGCAAAGTTGTTTGATGCTTGGACAAGTGTCAAGCTGTTGGTTGAATGGTAAAATGTTTATTTATATGATACATTGATTTGGTAAGTATTTAAGTGAAAATATGCTAATGCTCATGAAAGAGTGGTAAGGTTAAATTATGCAATTTCTTATGAAATGACTTATTATGTAATCAATTTGAAAAAAGCTTTGGTTAAATGCACTAGCTTGTGGGCATGGTTGAATGATATATTTATGACTTGAGTGTCATGCATATGAAATAAGTGTAGAAAGTAAAAAAATGCAAATAAAAATAAAGAAACTTGGAAGACTTAAAGTTATATAAAATCCTACTAAGTTTGAGATAATATGTATAAGTGATACCATGAAATTATTCACCTTGTGAGTTGATATAGCTTCATGAATATATTGTGGAATCAATAATGGATTATTCTTAAAATGTATAAATTTCATATATGAAAATAAGTATTATGATCAAAGATTATATGAGCTTACTAAGCATTCATTGCTTACGTAATTGTTTTCATTTACCTTACAGATTATCGAAAGCTCGAATGGGTTGGAAGCTTGTCGGAGTTATATCACACTATCCATCAGTTCTATTGGTAATTGGATAATCTGATTCTGGTTATAATGGCATGAATAGGTTATTTTGATAAAATATTCACCTATATGTGTTTTGGTATTTTGGTATATGCACAGTTTGCTTTATAATGTTGATGTTCTAAAATGTTTGGTTAGTTTGATGACAAGTTGGGCAAGAAATGAGGCTAAGAAAAATGGCCTATTTCATCCACACGGGCAGAGACATGGACGTATGTCTCAGTCGTGTGTGACACACGACTAGATGACATGGCCATGTGACTTCTGCAATGTTGAAAAATTTTAAATATTTTTAAAATTTTTTTTGAGTTTTCGATTTAGTCCCGATATATATTGGGCCTCAATGGCTCACATAAGGGACATTATGATTAAATTTGATTGATTTCAAGTATGAATGTTATATGAAGTGAAATTTTTGTTATATGATCTGTAAATTCTAATAATGCTTTGAAACTCTATTCTGGCGACGAATACGGGTTAGGGGTGTTACACTGAATCTCATTATCTAATTGTGGAGACAAAGCCGATTAAAGTCTGAAATGAGCTGCTAAAGGAGTACTAACAGGCTTAGCACTCTGCATATTGAACCTGCAAAGAACTTTCTCAATGTACCCCTTCTGACTTAGGAACAATTTACTTGTTTTTCTATCTCTGAGAATGTCCATACAAAGTATCTTCTTTGCTGGTTCCAAATCTTTCATCTCAAATTCTTCACTAAGCTGGGATTTGACCTTTCTTATCTCTCCTTTATCTTTCGCTACTATCAACATGTCATCAACATAGAGCAGTAGATACATAAAAGAATTGTCACTATTTTTCTTAAAGTAAACACAACTGTCAAAACTACTTCTGTAACGCCCTGAGTTTGGGCCTAGAAGGAATGGGCCTTAAGTGTGGGATCAGCTAGGAGACTGCACATAAAAGTTTATGTGTGGAAGAAAATGACACAAATTGCTTGTTTGTTTTAATGGCTAAGTGATTTGGGTATGTATAGGGGTATTTGAGAAGCCTGGGTTCAAGTCTTTGCTCTTACAAAATTTTAATTTTGCTCTTAAATGAACCTAGACACTGGCACTTAGGCTTTATTAATAATAATGCTTGTTAATGACACAGGAAGAACTTGTAGCCTATTGGCAAGTGGCGTGTTGTGTAACTATGAGGTCTGAGGTTCGAGTGTTGGTGTAGAATAGAGGGCATTTATTTTTGCAGCTACGACGACTAGAGTTTGTGTTGCAGTAGAAGTCTGATGGATGAGAGGTTTGAATTGGTCAAGGGAGGAGATCAAGGGATATGTTAATGTTGGTAAGGTTATGGAGGAATTTAGGAGGAGGAAATCAAGGAAATTCAAGGGTGGGTGTGTTGTAGCCAAACTAGGAGTCTTGGGCATGCAAATTCAGCTAGGGGGTTTCTGAGTGCTTTTCTCTGCTTTTGTTTGGTTTTTGGCATTTTTGTTGTTTTTGGGTGTGTCGAAACTTCAACTTACCACTCGTGCATCTTTTTGTCTTGCAATTAACCTTTCATGCATTTTTGTTGTTTCAGTTTTGCACTTCTTCTTCAAGCTCCTTGTTGGCCGAATCTCTACTTCCCTCTCCCTCTCCCAACTTAAGCCGAATACATTTCCTCTCCCTCCCTCTTCATTCATTTATTCATTTTTTTTCTTCTCTTTTTCCCTTTTTTCTCCTAAGCCGAATACCAACTCTCTCCCTTTTTTTTTAGGCTTTCTATTAGCTTGTGAACCGAATCTTTTCTCTTGATTAGTTTTGTGGTGACATAATTCTCTGCTTTTTTTTCCCTCTCTATTTCAATTCTGCAAGTGTTCCTGAAATCGGTAGGTGCTCATATTCTTCACTTCTTGTTTAAAATTGTTCTCTCCTTTCCCTCTTTTCTCTAAAAGCTGAATGTTTCTGCCACTCATGGTCTTTGATTGGGATCCCTTCCTCTTGGTGTGGTGATCGTTGGGTGTTAGGTATTCCTGAGGAGTGGAGAAGTGCAGAAGTTACTCAAGTCGTCAAACCCAGTCTTTCATTATTCAATTAAGGTAAAGACATTACCTTACCTTTTGAATAGGTCGAATATCTCTATATATTTCTGTAAGACTAATATTCATGGATTTAAGCCCAAGCTATGATCGGTCCCATCTATTAAAATCTTTTGTTATAGTAGTTTATTGGCAAGAAAAGTGTGATCAATTTTAGTATACGAGCTAAAAGGAACAGGCCGTAGTTCGTTCAATCAAGGTAAGGTAGTAATTTCCTTTTTGGGAACAGATGTGATAAGAGGGTGTTTTACCCTAGCATATTAAGGACTACCATTGGATCTCGATGATTCTAGGTTGGGTGCTCGTAGATCTTGGAACGACTCTATAAAAAGGTGTGTAATCACATTATCTCCGCTAAGAATCGGCAAAAGTCGAAAAGTCAAAACTTCGACATTTGAGGCCTCACGAGCGTGCAATCGCTCATGTGGAAAAATCAGGCCCATAACTGAGGGCGATAGATTGAAGAGGCCAATACGAGTGTTTTTGTGCACTTGGGCCGAAATGGGCGTGGGCCTCACACTACGAAAAGCGGCAGCAACTGGATTGGGCTATGTAGTTCGCATAGTCGAGATTGAATTTGGTCCAAATGGGCCACACAAGCGTGTGGGCCTATTTGGGTCGAATATTGGGCTTTGGGCCCATTTACACGTTTTTGTAACATCCCGAAATTGGGCCTAGTAGGATTAGGCCCATTGGGCCTTGGGCATAGGAGTGTTTTAAATTTTTTTTTTTGAGAATAAGGGAATGCCATTAATTCAAGTTGGACTTATTAGGAAGATAATTTTGGAAAGTTATGGAGTTCTAGGAAGTTCCGGATTCAAGTTAGGCTATAAGAAAATTTTTATGGTTAAGCACTTAAGGAAATAAGTGTGCATTTTGCTAGCACAAGTGAAGCTAGTAGAAGAGTGGTGTGGCATTGCATGTATGGACTTGAGGGAAGGGGTTCAAATCCCATCTTTTGCAAATTTTGATTAATTTTTGTGCTATCCATCCATAGTGTCGGCCATGGTTGTATTTTTGGTAAGGTGGACTTTTTAAATTATGGAAAGGTAGCTAAGGATTATGGCAAGGAGGAAGATAAGGGATAGTGAAGGAAAGAATCAAAAGAAAAAGGAAAGAATCAAAAGAAAAAGGAAAGAGAAGGGAACATGTTGGCATTTTACGTGGGGGATGTTTTGGAAAGATTTTATTTAGTTAATGTTCATCTTTTGGAAAAGATGATAATGGTTCGGGAGGGGGTTTTGTGATAGCCGAATTTTCTATAGGAAATGGCCAATTTTTGGTGCTTGAAGAGGTTGTTTTCTCCTCAGCATTTTGCTGTCTTTTGCTTTCTCTAGTTTTTCCCTCTTTGCCGAAACTCCAAAGCCAAAAAGAGAGCATCTTTTTCTCTTGTTTTGACCGAAACCCTCAAGGCATCTTTGCTTCTTTTCCCTTTGATAGCCGAACCTTCTTTGTTGTCTGGCTACGAGTGCAAAATCGTGTTTTTCCTTTCGGTCCATCCTTATTATTAAGGTAAAGATTCTTTCTTCTTATTTGATGTTGTTTGTTCATTCTTCTCTTGACTTGGTTAAGCCGAAGCACTCTTTTGCCGATTCTCTTGATAATCAAAGGGTGAGGATCGTTAACATCAGTTGCAGTAGAGGAGCGTGTGATGGTAGTCAGAAGGTGGGGTTGAATATCGGGACTCCATAGAGGGAGATCATGTGTGGTAAGTGATTCAAGTGTAAATGATACGAAATCTTTTGGAAATCCGAGGCTATCTTTTGGTTGGTATTGTTCTAGGGTCAACGAAGAGTGGTTCTTTAGGAAATCCAAATAAGGTGTGTAATTCCGTACCTTCCGAATACATATTTGAAATGGTGTGTAATCTCACATCTCTCTGAATGTTTGCATGAAATATTCTGTGATTCGGTCGAAATATAGAAGAAAATCGAAAATCGGCATCCGTGATCACTCGGGCATGCATAGGTAGGTTCGCAGTGGTAACCATATTTTGCAATGAAACAATTTTGGTTAGTAGCAGTGATGTGATTTTGAAAACAAATCACGAAAAATAGGAGAAAGGGAATTAGAAATGAATAAGATATTGAATTACGAAAGAAACAGATGAGGAGGAATTTTATATTCTGTGATATTTTAATTTTAGTGAGACTGGTTCTGAATGACTTTGTGGTTCCCTATTCTGTCTTGGAAAAATCATTCAAAATTGTAAAAAGGGAATAATGAGTTATAATTTATATGTATAGGTTCCTTAGTAAGCCTGTTTTCAATAGAAATAAGTGGGAGCAACATATGAAAACTGTACAGTGAGATATTTGAATTTTGGGTAAGAGAGGTCAGAACCGTTGGACAGTGAAATAAGGAAACTTTAAGGAATAAACTGTACTAAGTGGTTAAGCTAAAAATTCTGGAAAAATTGTAGTAAGAAGATATATAAGACTAGTTTCAATGAAAATTTACGGATCTAAATTTCGAGTTTTCTAACTTGAGTTATAGTCAATTTAGTCAGTATGACGTAGATGGACAAGTTCAAATTTTATGCCCCAAATTAGTAGTTAAGCCTAGGTTACGAAATTACCATAATACCCTTAGAGGGTAAATTATCGAAATACCCCTGGGTTGTGAAATTACCGAATTACCCTTAGTGGGTACGATTACCGAATTACGAAAATGCCCCTAATGGGCCGAATTATGAAAATGCCTCTAATGGGCCGAATTACGAAAATGCCCCTAATGGGCCAATTTGATAGATTGCCCTAATGGGCCGATTTGCAAAGTGTTATAAGGGGCCGAATTTTTGTAATGAATCTCTGAATTAATGATTGTTGTTTATGTTTGTAAATATAATGAATTACTATGTATGTTGCATTTACATAATTTTGCATGGGATGAGAAAATATTGAAGAGAAGTGATTCCGGTGGCACTGCCACAAAAATGTTTGTTATTATGTTTCACAATGATTTTGGTGGCTTGGCCACAATCAAAATATGTTATAAATGGCAAAATGCCTGCGATTGGTGTGTTTCGCGGGGTGGGTTGACTTGATCCCCACAGGTGTGATGGGATGGTACGGGTGGTGTGCAGCGGATGGATTACTAGGATGGATTGGGTTGCATACATTGCATATATATAAATTTATATATTCTGTTATGTAAATGGGCTTAAGCCCAAGATGTTTGCTATGTGGGTTCAGGCCCAGTGGATGACGGTAAGGGGATTATACACTGAGTTCTTGTAACTCACTCCCCCTTTTTCTTAACCCTTGTAGGTAATGCTCAGTGACGAGGACTTAGGGCCATGGATGACTCGATGGAGGCCATACTTTTGGAATGTTATTTTCAGACTTTAGTAAACTTCTTTTCCGTATTATTTAGTTGCTTTTACTATTTTGGGTTTTTAAGTTGTAATAAGGATTTTGGACTATTTTTTATTTTACTTTATGTTTGGGATGTTTTTATTATTTTTCTTAAATTGTTTAAAAGGGAATTTTTAAAAAATATAAATAATGGTTTCCAAAATTGATTAATAAATGGGTTTTATAGCAAATTTTTACAAATAATTTAACTCGGATTCTCTTTCAAATTTTCAACATCATTTTCAAAAGTCATGGTTTTAAAGTTCACGACCTCGATTTTCGACTCATCAATCAATCTTTCAAAAATAGTTGTATTTTATCAAATATTTACATTCAAAAACTTGTTTACTTAAACACAACCTAGTAACGCCTATTTTAGTAAAAATCACACGATGTTTTACGCTTTCTTCATGTGGCATGTCAGATCCGGTCATAACGCATGGGCCGGGTTTGGGGTGTTACAGTTTGGACGATATATGTTATATGTGTCACCCGAGGTGATTGTAGACCTTCAGGAAGGTTGTTAAATTACCGTAATACCCCTATAGGGTAAAAGGACCGTAATGCCCCTGTAGGGTAAAATCACCGTGATACCTCTGTAGGGTGAAATGACCGTAATACACCTGTGGGGTAAAATAACCATAATACCCCTGTAGGGTAAAATGACTGTAATGCCCTTGTAGGGTAAAATGACCGTAATACCCCTCCAGGTAAATTGACCGTGATACCTCTGTAGCGTAAAATGACCGTGATACCCTTGTAAGGTGAAATGACAGTAATACCCCTATAGGGTAAATTGACCGTAATGCCCCTATAGGGTAAAATGACCGTAATGCCCCTGTAGGGTAAAATAACCGTAATAGCCCTGTAGGTAAAATGACCGTAATACCTTTGTTAGGTGAATTAACCGGTATACCCCCAAAGGGTAAAATGATTATTTTGCCCCCTCGAGGGTAAATGATTAATTTGTTGCGATGTAAATGATTGATTTGTCTGTGACGTAAATGACTGATCTGTCTGTGATTTAAATGAATGATTTGTTTGTGATTTGTATGACTGCTTCTGAGCGTGGCATTTTGCATACACGACATACTGCATGGGGTTGGGATACTGTTATAGAGGAAGTACCGTACTGGTGGCTCTGCCACAATCATCATTCATCGGTGGCTTTGCAACATATCTGATTACTAGCGGCTTTGCCGCGATATCGCTGTTTGGCGACTTTCTTTGCGATGCTATTGATGGTCAGTCGTGTGCGACCATATCACTGCTACTAATGGCTTTGTGTCGATCATATTACCGTTACTGATGGCTGTGTGCCGGTCATATTACTACTACCAATGGCTTTGTGTAGAGCGTATTACTGTACTCATGATGTTATAGCTATCCTGTTTACGGCTCTTAGCCATTCTTATTACTGGCAACTTTGCTGCGATACAAATTAGTGCCGCAACTGGTGCTGATATTGGTGTGTTGGCTGGGTGGGTCAATTTTATCCTCACATGGTGTGTTGGTTGGTACAGGTGGTGTGTTGGTTGGATTGGAATGGATTGCATGATTGCATTGTTGCATTTCTGTTACTGATACTATCACTGTATTGGGCTTAGGCCCACATGTATTCTATTTTTGATTTTGATACTGTAATGGGCTAAAGCCCACACTACACTTTTTCTGTTTGGGGTTAAAGCCCACAGTGTTCTGTTCCTGAAAAGGGGCTCAGGCCCAGACTATTACTTCATATATTACTAACTGAATGATAGGGGATTACACACTGAGTTTTTCGTAAACTCACCCCGTTTTTAACCTTTCAGGTAATCCCCATTATTAGACGGTTCGGTACTGCGAGGGGCTTGGAGATGGCCACACTACTGCTCCTGTTTTTGTTTACTTGGCTTTTAGTTACTATTAGTTTTCATCTGGGTTTTTATATTTGTAATAATGCCTCTCCAATTTTATAGCTTTCGATATGATATTTTAATCATTATGATTTATACTTGTTAGAAGTAGAACGCGATTTTCCCCAAATGATAACTGTTTTCAAAACACTATGTTTCTGTAACGAATTTTAAGCTTCCCCAACAAACAAGGTTTTAGAAGTAATGATGATTTAAAATGATTAACAAAATGCTGGTATAATATGAGTTCTAACAAAGAGGCTTCAACCACGAAACGAGTTTTTTATTATCAACAAGAAAAATGGTTTCCAAAAAGCACTCCAATGTGACGCCGCCAGATTCAGCCATAACTTTTAGGCCGAGTTTGGAGTGTTACATTTAGTGGTATCAGAGCCTAGTTGTAAAACTAGGCTGTGGAATGGGTTTTTAAATTTTTGGATTTCAAAAGGTTGTTTTCGAATATGTGAAGTGTTTTGAGATACTTCCTCTGAAAAGTGTGCCACACCGAGTCTCCGGTGCCGAATCTGTGAGTTTTCTGAATACTTTTGTCTGTTTAAAAATTAAAATGTGGTAAGTTAGGAAATACTGTGACTACTTTAGAAATTAGACTATACCACTCTAGATAGAGCAAACTAAAACTATAGGGGACTGAAACTGTAGTGAAACTTCTATCTGCATTAAACTGTTAGTTCTGATAAAACGCGAATAGACAATGGGCACAAGAGATACACGCGAACGTGGTTCAAGAGGCTATAATAATATTTTGAAATCAGAGTGTGCAGCGGGAGTGTGGTGGTGAAGTCTGTTGTGCCTATTCTGACAGTTGGACATTTCGAGGATGGAATTTCTTTAAGGAAGGGTGAATTGTAACGCCCCAAATTTGGGCCTAGAAGGAATGGGCCTTGAGTGTGGGATTAGCTAGGAGACTGAACATAAAAGTTTATCTATACAAGAAAATAACACAAATTGCTTGTTTTCTTTAATGGCTAAGTGATTTGGGTGTGTATAGGGGTATTTGAGAAGCCTGGGTTCAAGTCTTGGCTCTTACAAAATTTTAATTTTGCTCTTAAATGAACCTAGACACTGGCACTTAGGCTTTTTTAATAATAATGCTTGTTAATGACACAAAAAGAGCTTGTGGCCTAGTGGCAAGTGGCGTGTTGTGTAATTATGAGGTCTAAGGTTCGAGTATTGGCGCAGCATAGGGGGCATTTATTTTTGCAGTTAGGACGGTTAGAGTTTGTGTTGCAGTAGAAGTCCGATGGATGAAAGGTTTGAATTGGTCAAGGGAGGAAATCAAGGGATATGTTAATGTTGGTAAGGTTATGGAGGAGATTTTGGAGAAAGAAATTAAGGAAATTCAAAGGTGGGTGTGTTGTAGCCGAACTAGGAGTCTTGGGCATGCAAATTCAGCTAGGGGGTTTCTGAGTGCTTTTCTCTGCTTTTGTTCGGTTTTTGGCATTTTTGTAGTTTTTGGGCGTGCCGAAACTTCAACTTACCACTTGTGCATCTTTTTGTCTTGCAATTAACCTTTCATGCATTTTTGTTGTTTCGATTTTGCACTTCTTCTTCAAGCTCCTTGTTGACTGATGGGCTCGAAACTAACTATTATTTTGACAAAGGCAAGCGCACCTATCGAACAGTAGTATAGTTGTGATGAGTCCGGAATATCGTATCCTCAAGGACTAAAATTACTAGTAATAACTATCTTTTTCTTATCTAGCCTAGTAATTAAGGGGATTTATTTTTAATCTAAATTTACTAAAAACACGACAGCGAGAGAATTAGGAAAATACTTTTAGACAACTTATATGAGATAGGCAATACCTAATATTAAAGGAACATCATTATCCTTATTCATATCTAAAACAACAAAGTCTACTAGGAATATGAATTTGTCAATTTTCACTAGTACATCCTCAATTATACCCCTAGGAATTCTAATGGTTTTATCAGCTAATTGAATGCTCATCCTAGTTTGTTTGGGTTTCCCAAGACCTAATTGTTTAAACAATTCATAAGGCATAACATTGATACTTGCCCCTAAATCAGCTAAGGCATTATTAATAGATAAACTACCAATTAAGCACGGAATTGTAAAACTCCTTGGATCTTTTAACTTTCGTGGTAGTTTATTTTGTAGAATTGCTAAGCACACTGCATTTAGCTCCACATGCAATGCATCGTCTAACTTCCGTTTGTTTGTCAAAAGCTCTTTTAAAAATTTCCTTGAATTGGGCATCCGCGAAAGAGATTCACGAAACAGTAAGTTAATATGTAATTTCTTTAGAAGTTTAAGAAATTTACCGAATTGTTCATATGTACGGTCTTTTTTTATCGCATTGGGGTATGGCACAGGAGGTTGGTACTCTGTAGTTACCGGTTTTGGTTTATCATAGCTTACCTCAACCTTACCTTCCTCTACTATATTCTCTTGCCTCAATTTTGGTTCATCTAACCCTTCACTATCTTGAGTAGTAATGGCATGAATTTTCTCCTTTGGGTTAGTTTCAGTGTTGCTTGGCAAGCTGCCTTGTGGTCGTTCAGATATGAGCTTAGCAAGTTGTCCTAATTGATTCTCGAGCCCTTGAATCAATGCTTGCTAATTTTTGAGTGCTGTTTCGGTGTTTTGGAAACGAATTTCTAACACCGCGATGAATTTTGTTAGCATCTCCTCAAGATTCGGCTTCTTCTCTTGTGGGTAGGGTTGCTGTTGAAAGCCTGGAGGGGGCTGTTGTCTCTGATTTCCTTGGCCACCCCATGAGAAATTTGGGTGGTTCCTCCAACCTAGATTGTAAGTGTTATTATAAGGGTTATTTTTAGGTCTAGAATTATTACCCATATAGTTCATCTGTTTGCTTTCTATTCCAGGGTTGTAGGATGGATATTCTGTATGACTCATTCCTTTTCCATTCATATCGCACTACATCACTGGATGTACCTGCGTAGAACCACATAAACCATCAATTTTCTTACTTAAAAGTTCTACCTAATTTGATAGCATGGTTACTGCGTCGAGGTTGAAAACACTGGTGGCTTTTGTTGGCTTTGTCCTCATAACTTGCCACTGATAGTTATCCAGTGACATCTCCTATATAAACTCATAAGCCGCTTCAAGGGTCTTGTTATTTAGGGTTCCATCGGCGGCTGAATTAATCAACTGTCTAGTTGAGGGGTTCACACCATTGTAAAAGGTTTGAACCTATAGCCACAAGGGTAACCCATGGTGTGGGCACCTTTTCAGTAGATACTTGTATCTCTCCCATGCATCGTAAAGTGTCTCTAAATCCATCTGTACAAAACAAGAGATATCATTCCTCAACTTAGCCGTTTTAGCAGGCGAAAAATATTTTAACAAAAATTTTTCGGTCATTTGGTCCCATGTAGTGATTGATCCTCATGGTAACGAGTTCAACCACTGTTTAGCTTTGTTTCTCAACGAGAAGGGAAACAACCGAAGGCGAATGGCATCATCAGAAACACCATTAATCTTGAAAGTGTCCCAAAACTCAAGAAAATTTTCCAAGTGATTGTTTGGATCCTCATCCTGCAAACCATCAAACTGAACAAATTGCTGAATCATCTGAATAGTGTTAGGTTTCTGTTCAAAATTATTTGAAGCAACAACAGGTCTAACAATACTTGATTCAGTTCCTGTTAAATTAGGTTTAGCATAATCATACATAGTACAAGGAGCAGGATTTCAATTCACCGGGTTTGCGACAACCACAGGAGCTGTACTTTCAATCTCACTGTTAAAAATCAAGGGTTCTGATGGGTTTCTATAAACTAAAATTACCTGCCAGAAGCACATAAAAGAAAAATTAGCAAAGTTAAAATAAAATAAAAAATAATTTGCAAATAAATAAAATGGATAAAGTAATAAAAATTTAGTGTTCCTAATATCTTAGTCCCCGGCAACGACGCCAAAAACTTGATGGGTTCAAAACTAACTATTATTTCGACAAAGGCAAGCGCACCTATCAAACAGTAGTATAGTTGTGATGAGTTCAGAATATCATATCCTCAAGGACTAAAATTACTAGTAATAACTATCTTTTTTATTATCTAGCCTAGTAATTAAGGGGATTTATTTTTAATCTAAATTTAACTAAAAACATGACAACGAGAGAATTGGGAAAATACTTTTGGACAACTTGTATGAGATAGGCAATACCTAAGGAAGAATCCACCTAGACCTTGCTTATTACTTTTGATTCATACGATTTATTCACTTGACATAATCCGTAGAAATCCCTGAATTATGTTAATATCTCTTTCAAGACTAAAAACAACTGACTCTAGATTGATTAATTGAAATCTCTTTCTAATTAAAACCCCTATTGTCGCATTAACTCGGTCTATGGATCCCCTTATTAGATTTGACTCTAATCTGACAAATTTATGTCGCCCTATTTCTAGGGTTGTAATCAACTTCGCTTAATTGTGTTGATCTTCTCTTAAACAGGGACTTTTGCTCCACTGAATAAGCACATTCGACTTGAATCAATAACCTAAATTATCAAAACAAGAATAAGAACTCACAATTAAGAATAAGAACAAGTATTTATCTTATAAATCAAATAATAATAAGATTTATCTTAGGTTTCATCCCCTTAGGTATTTAAGGATTTAGTTGATACTGATAGAGGGAAATATATTAGAATAGGGAAAACAACAAAACATAAGAAAACCTAAAAACTTATAAAGAACTTGATGGGAGATCCTCAATCTTGATGGAGATCCTTCTCCTAAGCTGTTCCCGACGGCTGTCTTAGAGTATTTTCTCCTTCTACTTAGCGTCTATTCGACGTTCTGTCGACCTCCCCTTTTTAGGTTGCCCCTAGGGTGTTTATATAGGCTTTGAGATGCCTTTCTTGGCCTATAAGTAGCCTATTCCGAATAGAATTAAACCTAGGGTCGGCAGGGACACGCCCGTGGTCAATAGTCCAGGCTGTGTTCAATCCTGTTTGTCACACACAGCCGTGTGGTCCGCCCGTGTACAGTGGTCCAGGCCGTATAGGCCCATTTTGTCCCTTTTTGGCCCGTTTCTCATTCTTTTCGACTCCCTAAGCTCTCCTGAGTGTAAAACATAAAATTCAAGGATTAGGAGCATCGAATTCATCAAATCTAATGAAAATGCATCCAAAAGTAAGCCAAACATGGGGTTAAATTATGTGTAAATTATGGTTTCTCATTGGCCGAATCTCTGCTTCCCTCTCTCTCTCCCAACTTAAGTCGAATACATTTCCTCTCCCTCCCTCTTCATTCATTCATTTTATTTCTTCTCTTTTTTCCCTTTTTTCTCCTAGGCTGAATACCATCTCTCACCTTTTTTTTCGGCTTCCTATTAGCTTGTGAACCGAATCTTTTCTCTTGATTAGTTCTGTGGTGACCAAACTCTCTGCTTGTGACCAAATTCACTACTTTCTTTCCCTCTCTGTTTCAGTTCTGCAAGTGTTCCTGAAATCGGTAGGTGTTCATATTCTTCACTTCTTGTTTAAAATTGTTCTCTCCTATCCCCCTTTTCTTTAAAAGCCGAATGTTTCTGCCATTCATGGTCTTTGATTGGGATCCCTTTGTAACACCCCTATCCCGAGTCCGTCACTGGATTAAGGTTAGGAGCGTTACCGGACATATCAGAAACGTTCACAGACAAAATCATACATTTAATCAGCATTCTCAGAAATAATGTCCCTTAAACGGGTCCTTGAGACCCTAATCCTGCTTAGAAGTGGAGTCGGGACTAAACTAAAACACATATGAAATTTCATGAAAATTTAAAACTTTTCTAGAATACAAGGGAGACACGCCCGTGAGAGGAGACCGTGTGCCCTCCACAGCTTCTAGACACCCCCGTGTGTCCTTTCGTGTCTATATACTGACTTGATCCCCATGGCCACTAGACACGGCCGTGTGTCCTAGCCATGGTCCTACACTGACTTCCCCAACACGGCCACCAAACACGCCCGTGTTAATGCCGTGTTATTTTTAGGCTACATTCTGCCAATTCACCCACGGTCTTAGGCACGCCCGTGTGCCACAACCGTGTGACATTATAGGCCATTTACAAGGCCAAAATGCCACCCATAAGGGTCAAACCTACAAGTCATATATAACAAGATATCTCATGCACATATAACCATTAAAACATGCCAAATAGCCAACCAAATCATGCATATTTGTCAACTAAGGTAATCACACTACAATCCATTCATTATTCATTCAATCTAACCATTCAAACCAATTCCAAACATACCAATTTGCATGATCAAATCCCATTTATGCTCAAGCACCAATCATTTATATACTTACCATTTCAAAACCATTCCATATATCTACTAATCATACCAAAATAACTTCACATATCATACTTCTTTAAGCATACATCAAAACATATCTAGCCAAATCACATGGCCAAGTTCACTTTACAACTTATACCAAGAACTAGCCTATACATGCCATATCTAGCTATATACATATCCAAGGTGTACCAAAATGATATTAGTAGTGTGATGACGATCCTTGACGGTCCTGAGCCTTTAGTAGCTTTGACGACCTATAAAACAGAGTAAACGCACACAGAGTAAGCTTTCCAAAAGCTTAGTAAGTCAATATACAAACAAACTTGATATGTAAAGCATGTAAACATATAACCACATTGGCACATTTCTTCTACAAGACAATTTCTCACATTTATACTTTAATTCATATTCTTAGCCAAATTGCCACATTTATCAATTCAGAACCATATACACAAAGTTTTTCATATATGCTTTCATGTAACATATTTCCAATCCATCATAGTAAAACACATAGTCACTTACCTTATATACACATTTGGTGTATAATCAACGTACCTAAATCAGACATTCATTTACTTAATCTATCAAAGCTCAGATTTGTCATTCGCATTTCAGACTTGCCCGTTGAACCATAAGGAATCCAGTAGGATACTCAGAAGCTTAGAATAGTAGTACAATGCCATCGTCCTAGACGAGGTCTTACATGTACTCAGATATCGATGCCACTGTCCCGGACAGGGTCTTACACAAATCAGAACGATGCCAATGTCCCAGATATGGTCTTACATGTAAGGATCATAATGATGCCAACGTCCCAGTCGTGGTCTTATACGCAAAACTCATATTGATGCCAACGTCTCAGATGTGGTCTTACACATAATCAGATATCGATGCCACTGTCCCGGGCAGGGTCTTACACGAATCTCAAATCAATGCCAACGTCCCAGACGTGGTCTTACATGATAAAAACAGAATAGATATCTATGACGTGACTTAGCCAATCCTATCTATTCCTAGGTTCGTACAGGGCTTCTCGGACTTAGTTACTATATCGAACTTATCTCGGAATTCAAGTACATACCTATCATAAGCATTCATTATCATCATTGAACATATGAACAATTACAAATGCATACATATTCATTTATTTGTATAGTGACTTACCTCGGATTCGCTTTACCGGAATGAAACGGCTACTCGGTTACTCTCGTTTTCCCACAATCTAAATCCGTTTTCCTCGGTTCTTTATCTAAACACATTCAGAATTAATCCTTTTATTCACTAATTCATTCAATTCAATCCAAGGACACACATTTAGGGCTATTTGCAATTTAACCCTCATATTTTCACATTTAGACAATTTAGTCCATTTTTCTCAAAACATCAAATTCACAAAATCCACTTATACACAAGCTTAGCCGAATATACCTACATCACATACAAACCCACATTTTTCATCAAATTCAGAAATTAGTCCCTCAATTTTCCATTTCCTCAATTTAGCCCTATTTAGCTAAATTCATTAAAAATTCAAGAACAAAGTATGTTCATCAATTACATATCTTTCATTTAACACCATAAAACATCACAAAACTCAACATAACATCAATGACATTTTACACAAACTTCATCAATTCATGAATTTGAGACATGGGTTTTAAAGCTCTCGAAGCAACGATTACAAAAACGTAGAAATTATCAAAAACCAAAACCAAATCATACCTTAATTTTGCCTAATGAATGCCGAAAATGAGAAAGCTCCAAAACTTTTCTTTCCTTTTTATTTTCGGTGGAAGCAATGTATGAATAAATCCACTATCATGTTTCTTATATTATAATACAACTTATAAAATAGACATAATATAACTTTTAACATATAAAAATAACATATAAAAACATGTTAATAAACCATGTTACTGTCCACTATAAATGAAAATGGGCTATTTGCCCTTTTAGGACTTCACTTTAGTAAAGCCATCTCAATTTAGCCAATAATCAAATAAGAGGCCACTTTTACCAATTATGCAATTTAGTCCTTTTGTCAAATTAAACACACAGACAGCCAATTTAACTCACAAAAATTTAGCACATGCTAATTCACATATCAACGGCACAGAATATAATATTAAAATATTATACGGACTCGAATTTGTGGTCCTAAAACCACTGTTTTGATTAGGGTATAAACCGGACTGTTACACCCTTCCTCTTGGTGTGGTGATAATTGGGTGTTAGGTATTCCCGAGGAGTGGAGAAGTGCAGAAGTTACTCAAGTCATCAAACCCTGTCTTTAATTATTCAATTAAGGTAAAGACATTACCTTACCTTTGGAATAGGTCAAATATCTCTATATATTTCTGTAAGACTAATATTCATAGATTTAAGCCACAGCTATGATCGGTCCCATCTATTATAATCTTTTGTTATAGCAGTTTATCGATAAGAAAAGTGTGATCGGTTTTAGTCCAGGAGCTAAAACAAACAGATGTGATAAGATGGTGTTTTACCCTGGCATATTAAGGACTAACATTGGATCTCAATGATTCTAGGTTGGGTGCTCATAGATCTTGGAACGACTCCGTAAAAAGGTGTGTAATCACATTATCTCTGCTAAGAATCAGCAAAAGTCAAAAAGTTGAAACTTCGGCATTTGAGGCCTGACAAGCGTGCGATCGCTCGTGTGGAAAAACCAGGCCCATAACCTAGGGCGGTAGACTGAAGAGGCCACTACGAGTCTTTTCATGCACTTGGGCCATTATGGCCTCGTTGGGCCGAAATGGGCCGTGTGGGCCCAATGGGCTCATGGGCCCCACACGTATAAAATTTACAAAAAGTGGCAGCAACTGGATTGGGCTATGTAGTTCGTATAACCGAGATTAAATTTGGGCCAAATGGGCTACACGAGCGTGTGGGCCTATTTGGGTCGAATATTGGGCTTTGGGCCCATTTACACTTTTTTGACCATATATGTTATCTGTGTCGCTCAAGGCGATTGTAGGCCTTCGAGAAGTTTGTTAAATTACTATAATACCCCTATAGGGTAAAATGACTGTAATGCCCCTGTAGGGTAAAATGACCCTGATACCTCTGTAGGATGAAATGAACGTAATATCTTTGTAGGGTGAAATGACCGTAATACCTCTGTAGGGTAAAATGACTGTAATACCTCTTTAGGGTAAAATAACCGTAATACCCTTGTAAGGTAAAATGACCGTAATGTCCCTGTAGGGTAAAATGATCGTAATACCCCTGCAGGGTAAAATGACCGTAATGCCCCTGTAGGGTAAAATAATTGTAATACCCCTGTAGGGTAAAATGAATGTGATACCTCTGTCGGTGAAATGACCGTAATACCCCAGTAGGGTAAATTGACCATAATGCCCTGTAGGGTAAAATGACCCTAATGCCCCTGTAGGGTAAAATGATTGTAATACCCCTATAGGTAAAATGACTGTAATACCTCTGTTAGGTAAATTGACCGATATATCTTAAAGGGTAAAATGACTATTTTACCCCTCGAGGGTAAATGATTGATTTGTCTGTGATATAAATGATTGATTTGTCTACGATGTAAATGATTGATTTGTCTGTGACGTAAATGATTGATCTGTCTGTGATTTAAATGATTGATTTGTTTGTGATTTGTATGACTGATTCTGAGCGTGGCATTTTGCATACACGACATACTACATGGGGTTGGGATACTGTTATGGAAGAAGTACCGTACTGGTGGCTCTGCCACAATCACTGTTACTAGTGGCTTTGCCACATATCTGATTACTAGTAGTCGTCTTTGCGATCTCGTTATTGGTAGCTTTGCTCGCGATATCATTGTTTGGCGACTTTCTTTGCGATGCTACCGATGGTCGTGTCTTGACTCTATAGCCGCTCATCGATGGCTTTGTGCCGATCATATTACCGTTATTGATGGCTGTGTGCCGGTCATATTACTACTACCAATGGCTTTGTGTCAATCGTATTACTGTGCTCATGGCGTTATAGTTATCCTGTTTACGGCTCTTAGCCATTCTGATTACTGGCAGCTTTGCTACGATACTGATTAGTGCCGCAACCAGTGCTGATATTGGTGTGTTGGCTGGGTGGGTCGATTTTATCCCCACATGGTGTGTTGGTTGGTA
This sequence comes from Gossypium bickii, assembly GCA_025503065.1. NCBI lineage: Eukaryota > Viridiplantae > Streptophyta > Magnoliopsida > Malvales > Malvaceae > Gossypium > Gossypium bickii. The sequence continues at coordinate 33,021,521 of CP106712.1, forward strand.
CGGGTGCTGTGTTGGCTGGATTGGGATGGGTTGCATGATTGCATTGTTGCATTTTTGTTACTATACTGTCACTGTATTGGGCTTAGGGCCACATGTATTCTATTTCTGATTCTGATACTGTAATGGGCTAAGGCCCACACTACATCGCTTTACTTTTGGGTTAAAGTCCACGGTGTTACATTCATCGAAAGGGGCTCGTGCCTAGATCATTCTTGCATATATTACTGACCGAATGATAGGGGATTACACACTGAGTTTTTCGTAAACTCACCTCGTTTTTAACCTTTCAGGTAATCCCCCAACGTTAGACGGTTTGGTGCTGCAAGGGACTCGGAGATGGCCACACTATTGCTCCTGTTTTCGTTTACTTGGCTTTTAGTTACTATTAGTTTTCGTCTGGGTTTTTATATTTGTAATAAGGCCTCTCCAAATTTATAGCTTTCGATCTGATATTTTAATCATTATGATTTATACTTGTTAGAAGTAGAACGTGGTTTTCCCTAAAGGATAACTATTTTCAAAACACTATGTTTCCGCAATGAATTTTAAGCTTCCCCAACAAAGAAGGTTTTAGAAGTAATGACTATTTAAAATGATTAACAAAATGCTGGTATAATTTGAGTTCTAACAAAGAGGCTTCAACCTCCAAACAAGGTTTTTTTATCAACAAGAAAAATGGTTTCCAAGAAAGCACTCCAATGTGACACTGCCAGATTTGGCCATAATTTCTAGGCCGAGTTTGGGGTGTTACAACTTCTTTTGAAATCATGAGAAGTCATAAAAGAATCAAACCTCTTGTACCACTATCTTAGTGATTGTTTCAAATTGTTAAGGGACTTTCTCAGCAAGCAAACATAGTCCTTTTTTTTTTGAGACTTTAAAACCCTCTGGTTGTTGCATATAACTATCCTCCTCAAGTTCTCCATGCAAAAATAAAGTTTTTACATCTAACTGCTCAAGTTCCAAATCATGCATGGTCACAATACCAAGCAAAGCTCGAATCAAATTATGGTTCACAACTGGGGAGAACGCATCTGTGAAGTCCACACCTGGAATTTGACTGTAACCCTTTGCAATAAGCCTTACTTTATATCTGGATTCTTCAACTCCTATAGTCCCTTCTTTCTTTTTAAAGACCCATTTTTGCCTTTAGGAAGTTTCACAAGATCCCATGTTTTGTTTTTGTAGAGTGATTTCATCTCCTTTTGCATAGCAAACATCCAATTTTCTGAGTCTTCACAACTAACCGCCTCAGATAAATAGATGGCTATTGGTTTGCATCTATATCTTTAGCCACATTTATAGCATAAGCAACTAGATCAATCTCAGTATACCTCTTTTGAGGTTTAATCTCTCTTCTAGTTTTTTTTAGCGTTAGAGTATTATGGTGAAGAAACAACTCTATTTTGAATTTTTGTACTGGCTTAAAGAGTCAACTTTGTTGTGGGTTCTGGACTAATCTGATATCCACATATTTTTGTTGTTCTTTATTTGAAGAGTCTTTAGAAGATAAGTTAGGTAGCATAACAGTTTCATCAAAAACGACATCTCTACTAATCACAATTTTTCTATTTTTAGGACACCATAACTTATACATTTTTATAGTAGCTTTATAACCAAGGAAAACACATTTAATGGATCTTGGTTCCAATTTTCCATTATCAACATGACTATACGTGGAACACCTAAAGATCTTTAAATCAGAATAATCAACAAGATTAGCAGACCATACCTTCTGTGGAGTCCTTTTCTTAATGGTAACGAATGGAGATCGGTTGACAAAAAAACATGCAGTAGAGGTTGCTTCGACCTAAAACGACTTTGGTAAGTTGGCATTCGACAACAAACATCGAACCTTCTCCATGATCGTTCTGCTCATTCGTTCTACACCATCACTTTGCTGTGGAGTATGATGAACTATCAAGTGTCTTACGATCCCTTCTGATTTGCACAATTCATTAAACTCATCGTAACAAAAATCTAAGGCATTGTCTGTACAGAGGTGTTTTATTTGTTTTCTCGTCTTTTTTTCTATCTTAATTTTCCAAGACTTAAATGCAAAAAACACATCACTTTTCTAGAAAAATCATCAATAAGTGTTAAAATATAATTAGCTTCACCTCTCGAAGGCACTCTAGATGGCCTCCACAGATCTGAATGAATATACTCCAATGTTCCTTTCGTGTTATGGGTTTCTCTGGAGAATCGAACTCTCTTTTACTTCCCAAAAATGCAATGCTCACAGAACTTCAGTTTGCAAATTCCTTGCCCATTAAAAAGTCCTCTTTTTCTTAATTCTACCATGTCATTTTCACTCATATGACCTAGGCACACATGCCAAAGTCTAGTAATATCATCATCTGAAAAGGAGGAGGAAGCGACAGTTACATCACCAATAACCATAGAACCCTGCAAAACGTATAACTTGGCAATCTTTCTCTGCCCCTTCATCACCATAAGGGAACCTTTGGAAATCTTCAAAACTCCACTTTCAATTATGTATTTGTACACTTTTGAATTAGAATTACTCAGTGAAATCAAATTTCTCTTCAATTCTGGAACATGTCGTATGTCACTAAGTGTTCTAACCACTCCGTCAAACATCTTAACTTTAATCATTTTAACACTTGCGATTTTACACGAAACATTATTTCTCATCAAAACAACATCTTTAGACACTGTTTCGTAAGTTGTAAATCAATCCTGATTAGAACTCATGTGGAAGTTTCAACCTTAATCAAGGATCCACTCCTCGCTCACTTTAGAATTGTTGGCAGGAGTTACTAGAAGTTCACTGTTGCTGTAGTCTTCTACAACATCAGCTTCACCAGATTTTTCTAGTTGTTTGCTCTTTTGACTTGCAACCTCCCTTTTGATCTTGTTCTGCAGCTTAAAACACTTAGATTTAATGTGCCCCTTCTTCTTACAGAAGTTACAAGTTTTACCTCTGTTTGAAGACTTTAATCTTCCCTTCGATTTACTGCGAGGATTCTATTCCTGTGTCCTTCCACGATCATCATTAACATTCCAATCTTGTCTTCCACAAACAATGAGACCCTCTCTTTGAGAGTTGGGTTTAACTACAAGATGTTTCATCTTGTCATACAAGGTTAAAGAATCACAAACCTCATCAACTGTGAGAGACTCGCGGCTATACAAAATCATGTCTCTAAAAGTTGAATAAAATGGGGTAACGAACAAAGCAGAATCAACCTTAGATCTTCTTTGTCATACTGAACCTTCATGACCTCAAGGTTCGAGAGAATTTCTTTAAACATTGTTAAGTGTTCATGCATAGATGCACATTCCTCCAAACGATGAGCATAAAGATGCTGCTTCATATGCAGCTTGCTACTTAGAGTTTTTGACATGCATAGCGGCTCCAGCCTCTTCCATAATGCATTGACGGCATTCTCCTTCATCACATCCTGCGAAATTTCGTTAAAAAAATGTAGATGGAATTGTGCCAAAGCCTTTCGATCCTTACTTTTCTTCTCTTCATCCGTTAATGTTGAAGGGATCTTATCTATCCCTAGTAGGACATCCTCCAGATCCATCTGTGCAAGAACTGCCTATATCTTAATCTACCACAATGCAAATCTGGTGTTATGATCTAACAATAAAACTTCATACTTCAGTGACGCCATTACCTGATCGAGATAAGCAACCCAAAAAGCTCAGATACTAAATTGTGAAAAAATATAATGTTGATAATGACAATGTATAGCAAAGAAAAAGAAAGAAAAAAAAAGAACACACAAATTTTTACGTGGAAACCCTTTCGGAAAAAAATCACGAGCAGAGGAGAAGATAATTCACTCTGTCGAATTCGAATGATTACATGGGGAGTAGACTATGTCTATTTATAAGTGTGTAAAATCATATTCTAATCAAAATAAAATAGAAGTAATGCAGTAAGGTTAAAACACCTTATTCAAATCAACATCAAACAGAGGAAGTATACTTCTATTTGAACTTCTTTTGAACACTTGTATTTTACCACGTGCATTTTATTTTATCATGAATTTGGGTCATAGCCTCTATTTTGTGCCATTTCAAGACCATGAAGGATCGCCCACAGCTTTGAATTTACAACTGATCCCCTTCTGACAAACCTTTGGAACCCTTTGATCCAATTCCCAAAAGAATCTCGTAGAACACCCCCAACAGCCGACCAGTTCCCATTTGTGTTTGCCGCTCCATCCATATTAATCTTAATCTATCCATTATTAGGTGGTCACCATTTAGGCATTCCAAGTTTTGAATTTCCAGAAGCGTTCCTGTTACGATTTGTTTCAAAAATATTAAGAGCAAAACTGTAACACCCCAAACCCAGCCTAGAAGTTAGGCCTGAATCTGGCGTGTCACATCAAGGCATAATTCAAACGATTTTGCTAATTAAAAATTTAAGGCCCAAAAGCCCAAAATCCTTGAGTCTTGTTAAGTAATGAAAAAAAAACCCATTTTATAATTTTAAGTAATTCGGAAAACAAGTTTAAGTGTAAGAAATTTACTCAGGTTTAATAATTAAGTAAACAGTTGAAACAACAATACCCAAAGTCTAAAGTCAAAACGGAGTAGAAGGCCTTATTCCATCCAACGAAAATAAGCAATTAAAACTATGTCTTTTGAAAAAAAAAATAAAAATTTAAACATCTTGTAGTGTGGCCATCTCCGAGTCCTCTCCCACGTCGAGCCATTCACTGAAGATCACCTAAAACATTAAACAAAGGGTGTGAGTTTCAAAACTCAGTTTGTACAACCCTTAGCATTCAATTCAATATATAATTATCATATTGTCCTGAGCCTATCAAAATCGGTGGTCTTGGGCCTTGGCCTACAATGACCTCATATTATATCATATCATATGCAAAACAAGGTAATGCAAAACCCTCCCCAAAAATCCATCTGCTACACACCATTTCCCTTCCAACCCTACACACTTGTGGGGATTTCTAAATTGACCCACCCATGCTCTACACACCAAAGGTAGCACTTACAGCGGCACTACTCAATGTTGCAGTAAAGCTGCTAATCATATAATGGGCTTAAAGCCATCGGTGGATCCATGGTCGTCAAACGACTATGCGATCCTCAAATCTTCCTCCGTACCATAATTCCCACCCATATGCATCCTAATCAGAATATCATATGAATGCAACATGCACATGAGTAACACCCACAAAACTCATACTCATCACATTGGGGTATTTTTGTCATTTCACAACCCAAGTGTATTCCCGTAAATTTACTCTACAAGGGTATTTAGGTAATTTTGCAAAACAGAGGTACCTTGGGAGTTTTGTAAATCAAAGATGTTTTGGTAATTTTGCAAACCAAGGGTATTCTGGTAATTTCACAATTCGGGGCTATTTTAGTGATTTTATAAATCTAAGGATGTTTTGGTAATTTTCGAACTAAGGGTATTTTGGTAATTTCTAAATCCGGGGTATTTTAATAATTTTGCAAATTTAGGGGTATTTGGTCCCTCTTGGGTTTTAGTTATGAACTTTGGCCCATTAACAAGTCCTTGCGGCTAAAGTGAACGGACACTATGCACCAGGTAGGATTCCAGAGAAGAGGAGGTGGGCCACTAGGACCGCTTAAGTACCAAGCTCTCCCTAGATCAAATCCTAGACATGCATATGTCCGTTGCCACACTCTAACCCAGCGACTTGTCCACGGACATGTTTAATTATTAGAAAGTCTTATGCAGTTTAAGAGTTGTTCAGTACTAAGCCTAAAGTCCATAAAACCCTATCATACTAGTCTACGTCCCTATAAAGCCCATCAACCCATTTCACGTTCATATAACCCATAATGGCCACAACACATTTTTATGGCCCACTAGGCCCAAATCTCAGTCATATGACCCATTAGGCCCAAAATAAATCCAGATCATGTAAAATGCATGCCTAACCCAGTTTATATAATCAAATTAATCCATTTCATCAAACTTAGCCTCAGGGCCCATCGGGCCCATTTAGCCACTTTTGACTTTTCGGTATTGCCGATATCGTGTGTGTGTAGTGTTTGTACACACTTGGTAACCATGCGTGCTGCAAACCCCTTAATCACGAACCTATAATCGACAACACCTAACGATTAATAATAACTTAATGTACACTTTATCAGAAGCCGAAACCTCATTGTAACCTTATCGTGTGCGATACGTTCTAATAGCCCTTCCTTAGCTACTATTTGCGATTATCCTCTAGATTTGCACCCAAACATACATCGTCAAAATCAAGTGACCCATATTCCACATAGGTCACCTCTATGAGCCATAATAGCCATTTACTAAACCATCACCGGGACGAGTACACTTACCTCTTGCTACGATCCTTACTTACCACTCTTGTGATTGTTGAACCCTACCCATGTTAATTCAAAGTTAACGACAAGGAGGGGTTAGATAGCCCTTCGATTTTTAACAAAACTCACTAAAAAGATCAACTAAGCACTTACCAAAATTCTCCTTGATCCTGCGGCTTAACTTTGGCTTTTGAGATTAGTATAGTGACAGAGACAATTCGGCACCACTAGGGAGAAGAAGAGGAAAAGTGATCGGCTAGAACTAAAGGTGAACAAGAGAAGGAATTTAAGAAGAGAAGGTATGGGGAATTCGGCTAGAGAGAAAACCAAAATTTCGGCAAAGGAATGATGGGTTTTTTTCGGCAAATGGAAGAATTATGCTAAGGGGGAGAAAAAGAAATGTAATGGAACCCAAGGAACCTCTCCAAGGAATTCGACACCTACTTTTATAGCCAATAGCCGAATCCTACCTTCCCCCACAGTCCAATTTGGCACCAACTCTTCCCACCTCTCATCTCCTAATTTTTCTCCATGTTATCTCCCTTATTTCATCCGAAATTCCCTCCTTTATCAGCTCACAAGACCAATTCAAACACTTCAACAAAATAGTCCAAATTCCACACAACTCTGGCCGTCCACTAGCAAAATCAACACTCCAAAACACCTTACCACTACTCGAACCTTGGACCTCTTCACACCACATTGTAGCTCCCCTAGTGACGCCACCTTGCCACTAGACCACAAGCCCATTTGTTTCCTATTTTCCCCTTAATCTGCTTAAGAGGCCTAATGCCTGAGACTAGGGTCCACTAAAGCAAGGAAAATAAATTTTTCCCTATGGTCTTCCCTATCTCCAAGGCTTCAAATAATCCCGATAATACCTTAAAAATAATATTCTAAGTGCTACTCCTACATACCAACCTTAGTGCACGAAAATTTAGAGCCTCGGGATTTTTGGGGCGTTGCAACCCAATAGGCCCAAATCTACTAGGCCCAAATTCGGGGCGTTACAGAAACACTTAGTAGCTTTTATCGTATCTTCTGCACTACAAATCTCGTGTTGGAAAACATATTTATACCTATTTTTCCACAACATCCAGTACATCACCATAAACATAACTCGTGCCTCAGTTCCCCCAGATCCCATTCGAAACTCTCCTCTAAGATTAGTAGACACCCACTCACCCATGTCCATTTCAAAATATCTAAGGACACAGTCCACTGAAAGTACCTTTATCCCTGCTATAGTTGTAATTTGACAATCACATAAAACATGTAAAGTAGTTTCTTGAACATCTCCACAAACTATGCAACCTGCATCATTAGTCATTCGCCTCCTTACCCTCTCACAATTTGTGAGAATTTTTCTATGCTTTACAAGCCAAAAAAAATGTTTAATTCAACGGGGTAAGGGATTACCCCATATTTCCTTCCACCCATTAATACCTTGCAGAGAATCAAAATTAACAATACTGTTAAAAATAGTCTTTACAGTGAATTTACCATTATCATTCGACCTCCAAAGCCATATATCGTCACCAAAAGTGTCATTAGGTGGGTGAAAAACAACCATGAATTCCTTATTCTCATTGCTAAACTAGTTATTCAACTTCGACCATCTCCAACATCCATTCATATCCAAAAAATAAGCTACTTTCATTTGTGCCAAAATATCTGCATTAGGGAGCATATGTTCATATAATGGCCCCAACCAAGGAATCCAAAGATCTTTTATAAAGTTGACAGATTTGCCATTTCCTAAGCTCTAAAACAATGTCTCTTGAAATTGATCTCATATTTTTTACAGTGAATGCCATACATACGAACAGATATTCCTGCTAATTGAGCGAGGGCAAGTCTCCACCATCCTGTACTTACTACACAATACTTTTACCTATAGAGCATCCGACTTTGTCATAATTTGATACACTAGTTTTACCAAAAATGAAATACTTTAAGCCACTAGTTTCCTTAAAACAAGTCCTCCTTCATCGTAGGTTGGCAACAAATGTCCCATTTAACCAATGCCATCTTCTTCCTACTGCTCATCAAACCCCAAACAAATTGTCGAACTATCTGGTCCATTTTCTCACAAAAACCATTAGGAATCATAGCTGAATGCATGAAATAGCACGGAATAGCTAACAACACTGATTTTGCCAAAGTCACTCTTTCTACCAACAACAACAATTTACCATTAAAACCGTTCAAGCTTCTCTGTACTTTGTCGATAACAAACTAAAATGTACTATTATAAGTTCTTTTATGAAATAGTGGTACCCTTAAATAAGTGCCCAAATAGTCCTCCACTTGAAATCTTAAGATAGGCCCGAGGATACTTCTAACCGTTAACTCTGTGTTAGCCGAAAAACATACTTTCGACTTACTATAAATGACTTTGTGACCAAAGTAGAGGCAAAATTGCTCTAGGATTGTCTGTATAGACTTAGAATTCTCCAAGCCTGCTGCACCAAAAAAAACCAAGTCATCGGAAAAAAAATAGGTGAGAAAGGTTTGAACCATTTCTTCCCAACTTAATAGGCTTCCACTTTCCATTCGAAACCGCCAAATTAATTGCTTGACCAAGCTTCCCCATTTCCAATACAAATAAATAAGGTGGGATTGGGTCGCCTTGCCTTACACCCATCGTTAATGAGAACTCATCCGTGAACCCTCCTCCACTCCATAATATTTGCATAGAAGACGTCGAAACACACTGCATTATAATACGAACAAAGTTGTTAGGCAGTTGATAATCTTCAAAGGTGTCTTTAATAAAGTCCCATCGTAAATGGTTATAAGCTTTCTCCATTTCTATTTTAATCGCCAACTAATCTTTCTTTCCTTTTTGAACCCTCATAGAATGAATCACCTCTTGTGCGATAATGTAATATCCCTAAACCGGGTCTAGTAGTTTCGGGTATATTTTTCAGATTCTGAGTGTGAAACTAGGAATTTATAGGGTTTCTAGTAATTTTTAATTTAATTTAGGAGGTTAATTTCATCTAAAATCGATTAAACAGTAATCCAATAAATTTAAAAATATATATTTTTGAAAATTTAAATTTAAAGACCACAAGATGCTTTACCTAGTGATATGAAAAATTCGAGGAATCTAGAAAGGAGCATTGTAAAGCTGTAACAGCCTGATTTTGGGCCTAGTTGGAACAGTGGTTTAGGGACCACAAGTCCGACATAGCAAAGTTCATTTTTATTATATTTTTATGGTATACAGTTTCACGGAATGATTTCGTGAAAATTTCGTTCAAAAATTTTGATGTTTGGGCGGTCAATTTAGTCAAAAGAACTAAATTGTAAAAAGTGCAAAAATTGAGTTCTACATGCTAGAGGTGTCTAATTACTATGAAATTTTAAATTGAAGATCCTTAAATGGTAATTAGACCATTTTTAAGTTAGTGGACAAAAATGGAAATGGTGAGATAAAATTTCAAAGTTTTAAGTGAGGGGAATTTGGGTTATTTGATAAATAAAAGAACAAAAAGGGAAATTAAAGCCAAAATTAGCTCATCTTTCTTCAACCCTGGCTGAAACTTTGGAGAGCACCATAGCTAGGGTTTTGTCATCTTTCAAGCTTGATTGTAAGTACATCCTAGCCCCATTTTTAATACTCTTTATGTTTTTAAAGTCGTTATCATTCGATATATCTATTTCTACCATTACTTTAAGGAAAGATCAAGGTCTAGGGTTTGACCCATGTTGGATATTTGTGTATTTTGATGTCTAATGATAGATTATGCATGTTTGATGTGTGATAAACTGTAACACCCCCAAACCCGGCCCATGCATTTCGACCAGATCTGGTATGCTACGAGTTGTACATGGAAAACTTTTGCTTTGTTGGTTTGGAAGTCATAAGTTAATTTAAACATTATTTGAATAAATGAGTGACATTTAAAAAAAACTTTGTAATATTAAATATAATAAAACCTTTGACACAAATTCACAAGTTGCAGAACTTTTATAAAGAAAACTACTTAGATGAATAAAAACTATGGCGAACTTATTACATATAATTTCCGAAAACTAAAATCTTAAAAAAAATTGAAATAATCTAAAGAAATATAAATCAAAAATTGGATGGCCCCTTGAGTCCGTCTCGGCTCCCATGTCCACGATCTATTGCTCATCTGAAAGAGTAGAGAAAAAGGAAAGCTGTGAGTCAGCAAGACTTGTATAAATCTCAAAACACACAACGACCTGAGCCCACAAACACTTTATGGGCCCTGGCCCATACATAAAGGCAACAATCATGAATATAAATCAATTATTAAACAACGAATAGCCTAACCCATCCTAGGTTTCCATCCTCTACACACCAACCCGTACCAACCATCACACATTGGGGATTTTTACAATCAACCCTTCATCCGCTACACACCATAACGACAGCCGTACTGCCTATTCCTGCTATTTAAGAATCATTAAACGTGGTATAGCCACCGATCACTGTGTGACCTAACATTCATATTTGTAGAATTTCTACCACCGATCACTATGTAACCTATCATGCACTTCCACTTCAAAAACATTATCCCACACCATGCATACACATAAAAGAAACATCATGCAGATTTATACATATTTCGATACACATAGAGAGTTCTATGTTTACGTACCTGGCATCTTAGCATAACCCCTCTTTGGGTTCCATTTGACTGTCTATACAACTTCTTTTCGGCTTTTTAGCCCATAACATAAATATATAGACATACATACAGGATTAATAGTGTGTTAGAGATCTACACACCTGATTACTGATAGAATGATACTTCCTATACCGATGCTATCCGTAGTTGACACAACTGCTATCTGCCTAAGATGTTGTTCAGAAGCCGGTCCACAACCAAGTTGCCAATCTCGAACGGCAGATACTGCTCGTTTCTTAAACTTAGGGATTCTCTCCTTTGCCTGATCCATATTTAATTCCATCACAAGTGCTTGTCAGAAGTACAATCACAATTTATGATCGTTAATCCTCATCATAAAGTTAAGATCTTGCATATAATAAGAGAATCTAGTAAAAATCTAGGAAAATATTCTTACCTTAAAATCCCGAAATTGGAGACTAACGCTTTTAGATTTAGACGACCAAGTTTCCTTCAAATCCCGAAATGCCGCCCAACATAGAACCATTAAACTATTAGCTTTTCGGCTTTTGCCTTTCAATAACTGAAATAGAACGCGAGAGCTTAACAGAAGTCGACGCTTACCTTAACACAGGGAATTCGGCTAGCACTAGAGAGAACGTTCAGCAATGCTAAAGGAAAAGATTAAATTCCGAAAGAATAGAACTATCTCACAAATAGGATGAATAGAGAAAAACTATGGAGATTTCGGTCTTTTAGAGAAATCAGCTGAAGAGAAAAAGAATGGAGAAGAGAGTGAAAGGAGAGGTTTCGGCTTTTGAAGAAATTGAAGAAAAGAAATTGTAGAGGGAGAGGCTAAGAATTTAGGCACAAAGAGTGATAAGGAAATTAGGGTTTAAATGCCAGAATCAATGAGATATCCCCCCTATTTATAGAAATTTCAGCATCTACTACTTAAAACTGAAAACGCCCTTCCTGATAACTAAAAGTCAAGCTAATAAAAAGGGAAAATTCGGCACCCCTTATCCATGAAGTAGCCGAATTCTTTACTCCTCTAGGTGGTGGATTTTCGGCCGTCACCTTGCCTTGCAGATAGCTCCTATCTTTTCTCCTTTTTATCATCTATATTATCAATTATAAAATCCACATAAATCCTCCCATTTTTGAGCCTTGTTACTGTCCACTTCACCTAACTCTAATGCCTAATTTAGCTAACTTAAATTAAAGGATTTGGGCTCTATGAAACTTAAATTTTGGGCCCCTAACTCCTTGTGTATGGCGTCACCCCTTGCTCCCTTTAAAGTGCTGAAAATGGCCCAGAAACATGGACTCCTTACGGCCAAAACTTGGGCCCTTTTAATTATTAATGACGCCACCTTCAAATTCCCTTGCAGTGCCACCTATTGTTGGGCCACAAGCCCACATTGGTATTTTAAACACAATTACCTCCTTTTAACTCTATAATGCCCAATCAGATAATTTAACCAAGGCCTTTGCCTAGTCCGGAGCCCAATTTGGACACCTAACAGTTAAATTAACACATTACACATGTTCTCTCATTAAACGCATAGGCCCAAAAATTCAGGATGTTACAGTTCTACCCCCTTAAAGAAATTTCGTCCTCGAAATTTCCAATTAACTATTAATCGTACTACCCAAGTCTCACCACTATGCTTTCGTTGCGCACTCTAATTTAATAATATATAAACATTGCACACATACAGTTTCTATACCCAAAAATATAGCATCCACACAAAACATACCCGACTTAATGGTGATTGAACAATCCTGAGCCTTATGCTCCTCAGACCCGCATCTTAAACACGTTCCTGACTTTCTCTAACATTCACCCGGATGACGCCTTTTGCAATATTCGCAAACCCGAAAGTTTGGACGTACCTTAACATGCTTCACAGAACGAGACTGCAACCCTAGAAAACTACGATCTCTTTTTTCTTTTTTTGTTTTGAAACAGGGGTACTTTGGAAAATTCAGTCTCACAATCCAGGTTACTCTCGTAAACATGAAGTTTTCGGGTAAATTTTGAAAACATGGGTATTTTATAAAATCACGGTTGTTTGGAAATTTTCACAAATCAAGTGTGTTTTGGAAATTTTACAAAACTTGTGGGTCTCTTTTTTTTTTAAAAAAAAAGAGTGGCTGGTCCCTTCTGGGTTTTAATTATAAAGTTTGGCCCATCAACAAGTCCTCGTAGCTAAGGTGAACAATCACTACGCACCAGGTAGGATTCTAGCAAAGAGGAGGTGAGTCACTAGGACTACTTAAGTACCAAGCTCTTCCTGAATTCAATCCTAGACATGCGTATGCCTGTTGCTACACCCTAACCTATTGACTCGTTCACGGGTTTGTTTAGTTGGATTAAATCTTATGGAATTGAAGAGTTGTTTCTCTAAGCCTAAGGTCCATTAATACTGTCATGCTAATTTACGTCCCTCAAGCCCAATAAGCCCACATATATATCACAACAAGAGTTTAGAATTCTTACCTGCGTGGATCGGGTGCCGGTAGACTCGAAGGCCATAACTTCAACCAATACATTTTTTTCTTTCCCAAATTCACATCAAATTTTCAAAACACTAATAGTCCCATTTCACAGCCTGAGTTTTGAACTGGGCTCTGATACCAAAATGTAACACTCCCAAACCCGGCCCATGCGTTTCGGCCAAATCTGGTATGCTACGAGTTGTACATGAAAAACTTTTGCTTTGTTGGTTTGGAAGTCATAAGTTAATTTAAACATTATTTGAATAAATGAGTGACATTTTAAAAAAAACTTTGTAATATTATATAATAAAACCTTTGACACAAATTCACAAGTTGCAGAACTTTTATAAAGAAAACTACTTAGATAAATAAAAACTATGGGGGCCTTATTACATATAATTTCCCAAAACTAAAATCTTAAGAAAAACCAAAATAATCTAAAGAAATATAAATCAAAAACTGGATGGCCCCTTGAGTCCGTCTCGGCTCCCATATCCACGATCTACTGCTCATCTGAAAGAGTAAAGAAAAAGGAAAGCGGTGAGTTACCAAGACTCAGTGTATAAATCTCGAAACACACAACGACCTGAGCCCACAAACACTTTATGGGCCCTGGCCCATACATAAAGGCAACAATCATGAATATAAATCAATTATTAAACAACGAATAGCCCAACCCATCCTAGGTTTCCATCCTCTACACACCAACCCGTACCAACCATCACACCTTAGGGATTTCTACAATCAACCCTCCATCCGCTACACACCATAATGACAGCCGTACTGCCCATTCCTGTTATTCAGGAATCATTAAACGTGTCATAGCCACCGATCACTGTGTGACCTAACATTCATATTTGTGGGATTTCTACCACCGATCACTATGTGACCTATCATGCACTTCCCCTTCAATAACATAATCCCACCCTATGCATACACATAAAAGAAACATCATGCAGATTCATACATATTTCGATACACATAGAGAGTTCTATGTTTATGTACTTGGAATCTTAGCATAACCCCTTTTTGGGTTCCATTCGACTGTCTATACAGCCTCTTTCCAGCTTTTTAGCCCATAACATAAATATATAGACATACGTACAGGATTAATAGTATGTTAGAGATCTACACACCTGATTACTGATAGAATGATACTTCCTATGTCGACGCTATCCGTAGTCGACACAACTGCTATCTGCCTAAAATTTTGTTCAGAAGCCGGTCCACAACCAAGTGGCCAATCTCGAACGGCAGATACCGCTTGTTTCTTAAACTTAGGGATTCTCTCCTTTGCCTGATCCATATTTAATTCCATCACAAGTCCTTGTCAGAACTACTATCACAATTTATGATCATTAATCCTCATCATAAAGTTAGGATCTTGCATATAATAAGTGAATCTAGTAAAAATCTAGGGAAAATCTTCTTACCTTAAAATCCTGAAATTGGAGACTAACATTTTCCGGCTTTTAGATCTAGACGACCAAGTTTTCTTCAAATCCCGGAATGCCGCCCAACATAGAACCATTAAACTATTAGCTTTTTGGCTTTTGCCTTTCAAAAGTCGAAATAAAACGTGAGAGCTTAACAGAAGTCGACGCTTACCTTAACATAGGGGATTCGGCTAGCACTAGAGAGAAGATTCAGCAATGCTAAAGGAAAAGATTAAATGCCGGAAGAATAGAACTATCTCACAAATTGGATGAATGGAGAAAAACTATGGAGCTTTTGGCTTTTTAGAGAAATCGGCTCAAGAGAAAAAGAATGGAGAAGAGAGTGAAAGGAGAGGTTTCGACTTTTGAAGAAATTGAAGAAAAGAAATTGTAGAGGGAGAGGCTAAGAATTTTGGCACAAGAGTGAAGAGGAAATTAGGGTTTAAATGCCAGAATCAATGAGATATCCCCCCTATTTATAGAAATTTCGGCATCTACTGCTTAAAACCGAAAACACCCTTCCTGATAACTAAAAGTCAAGCTAATAAAAAGGGAAAATTCGGCACCCCATATCCATGAAGTAGCCGAATTCTTTACTCCTCTAGGTGGTGGATTTTCACCAAAGACCTTGCCTTGAGATAGCTCCTATCTTTTCTCCTTTTTATCATCTATATTATCAATTATAAAATCCACATAAATCCTCCTATTTTTGAGCCTTGTTGCCGTCCGCTTCACCTAACCCTAATGCCAAATTTAGCTAACTTAAATAAAAGGATTTGGGCTCTATGAAACTTAAAATTTGGGCCCCTAACTCCTTGTGTATGGCGTTACCCCTTGCTCCCTTTAAAGTGCTAAAAATGGCCCAGAAACATGGGCTCCTTGCTGCCAAAACTTAGGCCCCTTTAATTATTAATGACGCCACCTTCAAATTCCCTTGCAGTGCCACCTATTGTTGGGCCACAAGCCCACGTTGGTATTTTAAACACAATTACCTCCTTTTAACTCTATAATGCCCAATCAGATAATTTAACCAAGGCCTTTGCCTAGTCTTGAGCCCAATTTGGACCCCTAACAGTTGAATTAACACATTACACATGTTCTCTCATTAAATGCATAGGCCCAAAAATTTAGGATGTTACATAAACAACTTTTGCTAGGTGGTTTTTGATGAGAATATCAAAAGGACCTATTTGTAAAAGTTATAAAATATGTAGGAAAAGTGTGTTTTAATGGAAATTGTGGGCTGTTATAGTTATAAAAATGGTTCAAATAAGCTTGTGTATTAAAGAAATTGCACACGTTTCATTTCACGAGCTTAGGGGCAAAAATGTAAATATGTCAAAGTTTAGGGGTAAAAATGTAATTTTATCATAATGTGATTTTAGGGCTGAATTGAATAATGTGAATAATAAATAAGTTAAATTTGCTATTATAGATCAAGAAAGATGAGGTTCGGACCTTGATCGAGGGAAAAATAATGTTATTGACGATTAGGTCCATTTCTACTATTTTTGTACCGAGGTAAGTTCGTATGTAAATAATGCATTATTTTTCATGCTTTAATTGTGTTAATATTTTATTAACTATGATATACTCTTTGAATGTAATTGACAATGTTCGATAAGCGAGAAAATTCCAGCTGAACCTTAAGATTAGTTAGGATACAAATGTCATTACATTAGGGTTATTGAGATTTCGTGTAAGACCACATCTGGGATATGGAATCAATATAAGACTTCATGTAAGACCATAGCTGGGCTATTGGCATTGATGTGAGATCCCATATAAGACCATATCTGAGATATGGCATTGGTATGGTACTATGAGTATGAGATGTCCCGAGTATCCTTTAGTGTTCCAAGTGGTTTAACGGGTAGTTCAAAAGAAACGTTAAAGTTGTGAAAGACTATGGTATGATGTGAAAGATTATGGTAAGTTGTAAGTTGGTACAGGTATGTACATAAAACTCATACTTAATGAGCTTGATATGTGATGAAACCTCGGATTAGTTCGATTGAGTAAGTTATGATGTTAAGATTTTAATAACATCTATGCTAAGCTTGATTATGAATTCATAATGACATTTATGTTAATTTACTTTATGTTAAATATATGTTAAAGTGTGTATGATGCTTATTATTTGCATAGGGACTTACTAAGCTTTAAAGCTTACTCCTTTCTTTTTCCCTTGTCTTATAGTGTCACCAAGTCAGCTCGGGGATCGAAGACGGTTGGAGATTCATTCACACTATCAAATTATCATTTTGGGTACTTATGATTTCAATATTTTGAGTTATGGCATGTATAGGGACTGGGTCTTTTTGTTATGTGTCATAATTGATTTGGCCATATGTTTTGGCTTCAATAGTTGATAATTCATTTTGTAAATGGCCATTTGATTTTGGCTATTGTTAGTTAAGTATATATATACATATGATGATATATATACATATGATGATGTTCTCATGACTGTGAGAAATTGCATGATTTGAGATGCTAAGTGAGTGATAAATGATAGTGTAAATGATATGTGGATGCCTAGTGTATGGCTGACTGGGTTGAAAGTATATTCTTGGATTGGTGCTATGATTTTTTGTGTAGGTCATTGCATGGAAGGGTTGCAAAAAGGCTTAGTATATAGCCTTATATTTGTCCACACGAGTAGACGCACGGACGTGTGTGTCGCACACGGTCTGCCTTATAGGCATGTGTTTCGACCGTGTGTCCCCTGCACCTTAATTGTTGTAAAACAGAATGCTCAGTAGTGAGCACTTGGGCAGAGACACGGGCATGTGTCTCAGCAGTGTGGATGGAACAGCCTCGAAAATGGGCATGTGCCCTGGCCATGTGAAGTCTACACCTATTTTATGAAAAATTATGAAAATATAATTGATCACAAGACCTAAGCACACGGGCGTGTGACTTGGCTGTGTGACCTCAATTTGATGATGACATCATAAATAGAATGCTCCCTAATTTGAACATGGCCTGAAGCACAGGCGTGTCACAGGGTCCCACGGGCGTGTGACCCCTTTTACATGAAAATTTTTTTAAGCTTTCCAAAGTTCCTGGTTTAGTGTCGAACCATTTTCGATGCATGTTTTGGGCCTCGTAGGCTCATTTTATGGATAATATGAATATGTTTGAAAAATTTTAAATCTGAGTGAAAATTCATGTCTCGATTTTTAATGTTGGTTTGTGAATGAGTCTGGTAATATCTCATACCCTATCCCAGCGTCGGACACAGGTAAGGGGTGTTACAAAAACGTTGACATTAAGGAGCAGAAACACATTAGAACCCAACACTGTTGAAGCTGAAGAGGAGCTAGCTAATGCTCAAGACTTAGTGGGAGTTCAGTCGAGTGTTGAAATTCCAATTTAATTAGAACCAGAATCTACAAAACCCGATAAGGTTGCAACAACCCATTTTTAGTCAAATCAGAATAGTGGTTTTGGGACCACAAATTAGAAGTTGAAATAATTATTTTATTATTATTTTAAGGTATACAGTATGATAATATAATGATGTGAAATTTTCGTTAAGAAATTTTATTGTTTGATTGCTCAATTTGATAAAAAGGACTAATTCACGTAAAGTGTAAAACTTGTGTTCTATTAGCTAAAGGTGTCTAATAGATATGGAATATTAAATTGGAGGTCCTTATGTGGTAATTAACCCATTTATGAGTTAGTGGATGATAGTGGCTTGGTATTTGGTGTAATTAATAAATGTTTTAAAGGTTAATTATGTGATTTGGTAATTAAATGATAAATTAAATTAAGTAAAACAAACTATCATCTTTTATTTTATATCTTCAATTAAAAATAAGTGAGAAAGAAAGCCATGGGAGCTTGAGGTTTTGGAAAAACAAATTTACCTTGCATTGGTATGTATTTTGACTCGGTTTTTAATGACTTCTATGTTTTCGGAGTTGTTGTAGCTTAATCTAGCTAGACCAGGGACTAATTTGTAAAACTATTAAAGGTTTAGTGTTTTTCCATTGATGAATGTTGATGTATTTTGATGTTCAATGGTAGAAAATACATGGTTGTTGTTAGATAAACAACATTTGTTAAGTGATTTTTAGTAAAATGTCCAATTAGGGATTAAGTTGTGAAAAGTATAAATTTTATGGTTAAATTATGAAATAAATGAAAAATATAGATTGCTAGGGACTTAATTGAAATTATGTTAGCATGGGTTTTGGTTGAATTTCATGAATTTGTGATTTTATGAAATAAGGACTAAAATATAAAAATGTAAAATAGTAGGGGCTAATGTGTAAAATTACCTTAATATATAATTTGGACTAAATTGAATATAGAGATTATTAAATAAGCTAAATTTGATATTATTTAGATCATGAAAGGCGAAATACGAACTTAGATCAGGGAAAGAACAAGGTTTTAGATTAATCGACTTAATTCACTGTTTTCACATTCAAGGTAAGTTCGTATGTAATAAGCTATGTCATAATTGTGTTTTATATGCTTTGATATTGCATAAACTGTGAATATGACTCTACGGATACGTTCGACGACAATTCGACAGGTGTGAAACCCCAGTTGAACCTTAGGAATATATTAGGATACGAATGAAATGTCATTAGGGTTATTATTGTTTTGGGTACTGGTCTATATGTCCTACCGGTGGCTGAGGTATACAGCATGTGTTGCAGATTCTCATAAGCTTGCGTGAGCATCACCGTGTAGCTATGTTATGACTGTCGACTTGTGTAAGCAGACCCGTTGATAACTCGAGAGTGAGCATTATTGAGATATGATATTGAGATAGCTTCGGCTATGTATTGGCACTTCGGTGTAAGATTTTATTGAGATAGCTTCAGCTATACATATTGGCACTTAGGGTGCGAGATTCCTGAGTATCCTGTATTATTCCAAATGGTTCAACGGGTATATCGAAGATATGAAATGGTGAGAAATAGATACGTATCAGTACATGTATGTACAGAAACTATGTAAGCATCAAATCTATGGAAATTGTAAGTTCATAGTTGAATACATATGGTTAAATGTTTTGTAACATGCTATGTTAATATTATTGAATGATAATTGAATAGTGAGCTTTGCTTATTATTTCATACGAGCTTACTAAACTTTAGAGCTTACTACGTTTATTTTTCTGTGTTTTATAGTGAAATTAAGCTAGCTCGGATTCGGGGATCATCAGAGACTTCATCACACTATCCAACTATCACTTGGTACTTTTGATCTTAAGTATTTTGGGTATATGGCATGTATAGGATTATGGTCATTTTGGTTATAATTTGATAATGAATTTTAGTCATTTGAAATGGCTTGTAAATATTAATAGTTTGGTTTTGTATATAGCCACGTGAGTTGGCTTAATTTGTTTGTTTGGTTGTGTATATGTGTGTGTATGGCTTTTGTGTGTGAATTTAATGATGGATATGTGATTGTTGTTGATAATAGGTAATGTGAATAGCAAATGGTTGAGTTATAGTATTGGTATGCTAGAGAATCTAGGCAAATAATGCATATTTGGAATTGGTTATTTGATATTTTGTAAAAGTGAGTTTTGGTATGAATTTGATTAATGTGTTGTGGTAATTGTGTGACTTGAAATGGTATAAATTGAGCTTGATTGGAGTTGATTTACATGCCTAGTTATGCCATGATTTATGCCATTTTGGGTGGCAAATTTTCTTGGTAAATAGCTTATTTTTGTCCATACGAGGCCGAGACACTCGGCGCAGTGTCTCAAATGCATGTGTGACACACAGTCAAAGTTACACGTAGTGTGTTCCCTGGTGTTGAATTAAAAATCAAGTCAGTATGTGTGATTGGCCGTGTGGCCTAAGTCAGTCTACCTTATAGGTTTGGCATGACCTAGTACACGGCCTGGCACGCGGGCCTGTGTGGCCATTTTTAGGGCACACGGTCGTGTGTGTAACAACCCGTTTTTGGTCGAATTGGAACAGTGGTTTTTAAGACCACAAATCTGATTTCAAAATTATTATTTTTTTATTATTTTAATATTTACAGCATGATAGCATGTATGTGTGAAAGTTTCGTGAATTAATTTGATCAATTAGTTTGTTAATATGGTAAAAAGGACTAAATTGCTTAAAGCGTAAAACTTGAGTTCTAATAGCTAAACTTATTAAATAGCTATAGAACCTTAAATTTAAGGTCCTTATGTGGTTATTAACCCATTTATAAGATAATGGAAGTTAGTGGGATGGCATTTGGAGTAGTTATTAAAGTTTATTAAGGTGAAAAATGTAAAATATTAATAAAGGTTATTAATAATAAAACAAATAAAGAAATTTTAATGCTTTCATCTTCATCTCTTGCCAAAATTGAAGAGAAAAGAAAGCCATTCTAGGATTTTTACATTCGGCATCTTCATAGCTTAATTGGTAAATGTTTTGAGCTCGGTTTTTGATGGTTTCTATGTTTTTGTAATCGTTGCAGCTCAATCTAGCTAGCTCGTACCTTTAATTTTGAAACTGTTAAAGATTTTGAGAGTTTCCATTGTTGAATCTATGTGTTCTTTGATGTTTGATGTTGAAATATGAAAGCTTGATGATAGCTTTACATGTTTTGTTAAGTGATTTTTGATGAAAATGTATAATAGGGATTAAATGGAGAAAATGTGAAAATATGTGGTTAAATATATGAATAAATGAAAAATGTGGGTTGATATTTGTATTAGGGAAATTCAGCTAGCATATGATTGGATGAAATTGCATCAATTTGTGATATTGTGTAATAAGGACTAAATTGTAAAAATTTTGAAATACTTGGGGCAAAAGTGTAAAAGTGCTTTAAAGTGTGATATTGACTAAATTGAAAAAATATGTGATTAAATAAGTTAATTTTGAATTCATATAGATCAAGAAAGAAAGAATTCAGATTTAGATCGGGGGAAAAGTAAGGTTACTGAGTAGTCGACCTGATCTGTCATTTCCGTATACGAGGTAAGTTCATATAATTGAACTTAATTGTGCATTTGTTTAATTGATGGATAGAATTGAGATTGTATGTATTCCATTAGTTAAATTTGGAGATATTGAAATTAAATGTACAGTTTAAGCATACGAGTTGCTAAATAAGACCATAGCTGGGCTTTGGCAAATCTAATAATAAGACCATAACCGGGTTTTGGCATGTGAATATAAGACCATGGCTGGGCCTTGGCAATATATGTGTAAGACCATAATTGGACTGTGGCATCGGAAAGTCGACGTATTTATATCATAAGCATTTCTAAACTCGAAGTGATTCGATAAACGAATTTGTGAGAATAGATATGTATTAGTATAGATATGTACAGAAATTTGTTCGAATGATCAATTATAAGAAGATGAGAACTTATGAGTTGCTTTGTAGTTAAACTTTACGTTATCTCATTGATTGAGGTTTTATTTGCAAATTATGTATCTATTTGGAAGTGTTAAAGAATGATGTTGATTATTTCGTATATAAATACGAACTTACTAAGCTTTATAGCTTACTTTGTTTATTTTTCTTCTATGTTTTTATAGTAAATCAAAGCTAGCTCAGAACTGGGGATCGTCAGGAACTTCATCGCACTATAGAACATCTATTTTGGTACTTTTGAGTTGTGTATATATGGTATATGGCATGTATAGGCTTGTGTCAGATTGGTATGTTTGATGGATATGTATTTTGGCCATTTGCGTTGGAATATGATGATGAACATGATGATGTTATAAATATGCAAATGGTTCTATTTTTAGTTTGGTAAATTCACTTATGTTAGGTGATTGAAGTTGATAATTTGGAAGTTCTGTGTTTAGGAATTAATGCTTGATAATGCATGTTTGAAATGAATTAGTAAATTATATTGTATATGTGAATTAGGTATGAAATTAAATAGCAAGTTGTGGCATATTTGTGACTTGTATAATTGGAGATAGATATAGTAAGATTTATGTATTGGTTAATAAATTTTGGCTACATATTTGTGCCTTGAAATGGTACCATTTGTACTTCTGTAGGTATGTGCAGAATGGGGTGGCGAATTGGCCTTGCAAATGACCTATTTTTGTCCACACGGGCAGAGACACGGGTGTGTGTCTCAGCCGTGTGTGACACACGGTCATGTTACACGGCCGTGTGTCCCTTGGTGTTGAAATTGAATTAAAGTCAGTACGCTCCACACGGTCTCACACACGGGCGTGTGACTAGCCGTGTGGTATAAGTCAATATACCTCCCTAAATGGCACACGGCCTAGCATACGGGCGTGTGACTTGGTTGTGTTGCATAAATCAGTATACCCTACAGGTTTGGCACGGCCTAATACACGGTTTGGCACACGAGCGTGTGGGGCCACTTCGAAGGGCACATGGGCTAGACACACGGGCGTGTGATTGGCCGTCTGACCCAAGTCAGTATGTATACCCTAGTTCTACACATCCTGAGACATGGGCCTGTCTAGAGTCGTGTGAGGCACATGGCCTGTTCACACGGGCGTGTGACCCCTGTATGATTAAAATTTTTCTAAATTTCCAAAAATTTCTTGAGTTATCGGTTTAGTCTTGAACCACTTCTAAAGCTTGTTTAAGGCCTTGTAAGGCCTTATAAGGGACAATGTGTTTGTGATTAAATGATAATTGAGTATGAATGCATAAATGTATGAGTTATATATGTTAAATGATGTGTATTGATCGGTAACACCTCGTCACCCTACTCCGGCGATGGGTATGAGTTAAGGGTGTTACAGTGTGTGTTGGCCCTGTGACCCAAGTTAGAGAGTTACAGGGGGTCGGACATGGGCTGGGACACGACCGTGTGATTTCATTTTGAATTTCCACACGGCCTGTGACACGGGCATGTCTTTGGCCATGTGAGACACAAGGTCGGGCCACACGGACGTGTATTCCCTGAAATTTGAAAAAAATTCTAAGTCTCGTAAGAGTTTCCTAAGTTATTGGTTTAGTCCCGAACCACTTCTAAAGCATGTTTAGGGCCTCATAGGCTCGTATTAGGGTTAATGTGATTGAGTTTGAATGATGATTATATGAAATTTGAAAATGTATGCGAAATTATTGTTTAATTATTTTATAAGTTTGGTAATGCTCCGTAACCCTATTCTGGCGTTGAATACGGGTAGGGGTGTTACATTTATACGTATCAGAGCTATGGTTTAGTCGATTCTCGAATTAGCATAGCGTATGTGAGAGTCTAGCTATACACGCCATATATAAATTGTGATAGTGTGATATCTCCTGGCAATTTAAGTCATGTTTTTATATAGTAAATGGATCCCAATCGAGCTGTAACTGATGGTGTTGAAAGAAATGCGCCTGCCTCCGCTCACGGGGTAGTGCAATCAGAATGGAGACCCGTATCGGGTAGCCAATGAGGAGAGGCTAAAGAAGCCTTTTTCCAAATGATGAACGAGTGGTGCACGGAATTTGTTTGAACAAATCTAGCTGCTCAACAACCTCCACCTCCACATAATCCCAAACTGGTTCCCGTAGCTCCTTAAGGTTTGAAACCTCTATGATTGAATAAACCGCCAGTTGATAAAACATGAAAATACAGGGCTAAAAAATTTAGAGCTACTGTTGATAAAGATCTTGAGAGAGCCAGGTTTTGGCTTGAAAATACAATTCGGGTATTTGATGAGCTTTCCTACACACCGGCTGAGTGTTTAGAATATGTCGTATCATTTTTGAGAGACATAATGTATCAGTGGTGGAATACTCTAGTATCAGTGGTCACCTGGGAATTCTTTCAAGCTGAGTTTAGAAAGAAATACATCAGTCAATGGTTTATCGATCAAAAGTGCAAGGAGTTTTTGGAGATGAAACAGAGCCATATGTCTATGACTGAATATGAATGAGAATTTGTGAGACTTAATAAGTATGCGCGAGAATATGTTTCAACCGAAGCAATTATGTGTAAAAGATTCAAAGACAGGTCAAATGAAGATATCAAATTGTTAGTCAAAATTTTAGAGTTGAAGGAATTTGTGATATTAGTTGACCGAGCTTGCAAAGCCGAAGAACTTGGCAAAGAAAAGAGAAAAGTTGATTTCGAGGCTAGAGATTCGAGAAAGAGATCGATGAGCAAACCATATCAATCCTCATCAAAGAAATCACGGGATTCGTACACTAGTTCGAATGCTTCAATCGGGTATTCAAACAGAGATCGTGGAAAGTAAAACTCAAATATTAAAGCTCAAGCTATATCAGTATCGAGTGTTGTCAGCGTGAGAAATAACAAACCCGAGTGTCAACAGTGTGGTCAATGACATTTTTGTGAGTGCTGGATGAATAATAGAGGTTGTTTTAAATGCGGCTCACAAGATCATTTCATTAGAGATTGCCCTAAGTTAGCCGAGAAAGATAAGTTCCAGAATGCAAGATCGAGCAATCCAGCAAATAGAGGAAGGCCACCTAGAAATGCGGGGAATGTGACTAGTAGTAGAGGAATGAAAAAGGACTCCGCTGTGACATCCGAAGCTAGAGCACCTGCTAGAGTTTACGCAATTCGCGCTCGTGAAGATGCGTCATCACCATATGTTATTACCGGTACATTTTCTCTCTATGAAACTAATGTTGTTGCATTGATTGATCCTGGATTGACTCATTCATATATTTGTATAAATTTGGTGTTTAGTGAGAATTTACCTGTTGAGTCTACCAAGTTTGTGGTTGAAGTGTCGAACCCCTTAGGCAAATATGTTTTAGTTGATAAGGTTTGCAAAAACTGTCCTTTAATGACTCGAGGTTATTATTTAGCTAATTTGATGCTACTACCATTTGATGACTTTGATGTAATTCTGGGTATGGATTGGTTGACGTTGCATAATGCTGTTGTGAATTGTAGACGAAAGATTATTGAATTGCATCGCTAGAATAGTGAAATAATTTGAATTGAATCAGATGAGTCAAATGAATTACCTGCTGTGATTTCATTTATGTCAGCTCAGAGATATGTGAGAAAAGGTTGCGAAGCTTATCTTGCGTATGTTCTTGATACAAAAGTATTTGAATAAAAAATTGAATCAATGCCAGTTATCTGTGAGTATCCGGATGTGTTTCCAGAAGAGTTACCGTGGTTACCACCGATCAGAAAGGTCGAGTTTGCTATTGAATTAGTACTAGGAACATCATCGATATCAATAGCTCTGTACAAAATGGCTCCGACAGAATTGAAAGAGTTGAAAGCTCAGTTGCAAGAGTTAACAAATAGAGGTTTCGAACAACCTATTTTTTTGCCCTAGGGTGCGCCAGTTCTATTCACATTAAAAATTTGGCGACATCATTATACGTTGAAAAATGTCATATTTTTATTGATCACAAGATTTTGAAGTATATAATGACTCAGAAAGACTTGAATTTGCGACAACGAAGATGGCTCGATTTGCTAAAAGACTATGAGTTAATAATTGATTATCATCCGGGGAAAGCGAACGTAGTGGCGGATGCGTTGAGTAGAAAATCTTTATTTGCTTTACAAGCTATGAATACACAGATAATCTTATATGATGATGGTTCGATTCTGGCAGAGTTAAAAGCTAAACATGTATTTTTCAGCAAATTTGTGACGCTCAGAAGTGTGATAATGAATTGCAAGGTAAAAGAGTGCAATGTGAGTCGACTACTGATTCAGATTATCATATCGGATCCAATGATTGTTTAATGTTCCAAGGTAAAATTTGTGTACCAAAGAATTTCGAGCTCATTAAAAAAATTTTACACGAAGTACATAGTGGTTTTTTATCCGTTCACCCAGGGAGTACTAAAATGTACAATGATTTGGAACAGTTGTATTGGTGGTCGGGCATGAAACGAGACATTTCAGAGATTGTGTCGAGATGTTTAGTTTGTCAACAAGTAAAAGCCGAGCATTAGGTGCCTTCGAGATTACTACAATCAGTGATGATACCTGAGTGGAAATGGGATAGAGTTACGATGGATTTTGTATCGGGTTTGCCCCTGTCTCCGAAAAAGAAATATGCTATTTGGGTTGTCGTTGATCGACTGAAAAAATCAACACATTTCATTCTAGTACGTACAGACTTTTCACTTGATAAATTGGCTGAATTGTACATTTTCTAAGATCGTTAAATTGCACGGGGTGCCAGGTTCTATTATTTTAGATAGAGATCCAAGATTTACATTGTGATTTTAGAAGAAATTGCAAGAAGCTCTGGATACGCGATTGAAGTTTAATAACAAATTTCATCCGCAAACCGACAGTCAGTCTGAGAGAGTAATACAAATTCTCGAAGATATGCTTCGTTGTTGTGTTTTAGAATTTGAAGGCAATTGGGAGAAATATTTGCCGTTAGTTGAATTCGCGTATAACAACAGTTTTCAATTGAGCATTAAAATGTCACTGTATGAGGCTTTGTATGGTCGTACATGCCAAACTCTGTTGTACTGGACCGAACTTAGTGAGAAAAAGATTCACGGAGTTGATTTTATTAGAGAGACTGAAGATAAATTGAAAGTAATTCGCGAAAGTCTGAAAGAAACTTCAAATGGACAGAAATCGTATGCGGATTTGAAACGTAAAGACATTGAATTTCAGATCGGTGATAGAGTATTCTTGAAAGTATCTCCGTGGAAAAAGATCCTTCGATTTGGCCGTAAAAGCAAATTAAGTCCGCGATTTGTCAGGCTGTATGAGATCATCGAAAGAATAAGGCCAGTGGCATATCGACTAGCTTTACCTTCACAATTAGAAAAGATCCACAATATACTTCATGTGTCGATGTTACGACAATATCGATCAGATCCATCGCATGTAATTTCTCCAGCAGAGATTGAAATTCAACCTGATATGACGTATAACGAAGAGCTGATCAGAATTTTAGCTCATGAGGTTAAAGAATTGAGAAATAAACGCATCGCTCTATGAAGGTTTTATGGCAATATCATGAGGTAGAAGAGGCTACGTGGGAACCCAGAGAAGCTATAAGAAAATAGTACCCTAACCTCTTTTTTGGTTAGATTTTCGGGGACGAAAATTCCTAAGGGGGGAGAGTTTTAACAGTCCTTTTTTAGTCAAATGAGAACAGTGGTTTTGGGACCACAAATTTGAAGTCGAAATAATTATTTTATTATGATTTTAATGTCTACAGTATGATAATATAATGGTGTGAAATTTTCGTTAAGAAATTTTATTGTTTGATTGCTCAATTTGGTAAAAAGGACTAAATCGCGTAAAGTGTAAAACTTGTGTTCTATTAGCTAAAGGTGTCTGATAGCTATGGAATATTAAAGTGGGGGTCTGTATGTAACAACCCTAACTCGTATCTGTCGCCAGAATAGGGTTACGGAGCATTAACGGAGTTTTCAGAACATTTATGAATAATTCACATTAATTTCTATTCATTTACCCAAATTATTGATAATGTCCCTTAAATGGACTCTCAAGGCCTAATATGAGTATTAGAATCAAATCGGGACTAAATCGAGAACTCATAGAATTTTTTTGCAAAATTTCAAAAATTTTTCAAGATGCGGGGCACACATGCTCGTGTGGTCAGGGCACACGTTCATGTGATTATATGACACGCCCGTGTCACAGGCCTTGTCTGACCCCGTGTAACTCTTTGACTTGCACCACACGGCCAGCCACACGCCCGTGTGCTAGGCCGTGTAGCACACATGGCTAAGACACATGCCCATGTCTCTGACCATGTGCGCAATTCTAAGCATTCTGTTTCTTGAATTTAAGATGCAGGGGACACACGGCCTAACCACATGCCCATGTACCAGCCCATGTGTCACACACAGTCTAGACACACGCCCGTGTGTCTACCTGTGTGGACAAAATAAAGCCATTTCTAGCTTCATTTCTCACCCAAAAATTTAACAATATCCTGCACAAAAACTTACATCCAAATACCAACCAATTCAAGCATTGATTTCAAGCAATTTCCAACATCTAATATGATGTATTATTGTGTATATATAATTATGTTTATAATCTTACCTTTGTTTAACCTAAACATTAAACATCACTTGATCATCCTTACTTAACATATATGTATTTGTCGTGACATAATACTTTATAAGTACCAAAATAAACCATTACTAACCATTCCAATGGCTAAATTAAAAATAACATATTCTGGCCATCTATGGTCAAGTTAGCCTATACATAAGTTTACTATTTATACCAAAATAAGCTTGTGGATAGAGTGATAATGCTCCAACCATTCACCAACCTTCGCGAGCTTCCGAGCACTATAAAACAGAGAAAAGTAAACCTAGCAAGCATATTATGCTTAGTAAGTTCGTATAACTGGAATTAAACTTACCAAACTCATTTATTAAAATTAAGCATATAATAACATGTTTCCATCTACTTGGTAAAATTGTCTAATAACATGCATTCAATCAAACATGTTAGTCACAAAATTATCATATACATCAAGTAAACATAAATGAGCTCATCATGCTATATTATTTCAAGACATTATTCATTTCATCTCATAATTTTCATATCATGTCAAGTATTTTGTCCATTGAATCATTGAAATTCCGATAGATACTCAAATAGTACACTCAAGGTGTATAATTCAATAACCTGTCAATTCATATTCAGAAGTACCCATTAAGGCACTTAATCAGAAAGCACACTCTTGAGCCACATATCATATAACAGGATTACTTGTCCAAGCTAAATCATGTTTCCAAGATATGGTCACAAGAGCTTAATCAGGATTACCCGTCCGGGGTAAATCCTATCTATAACATATGCTCAAGAGGGCTTATATCAGGATTACCAGTCTAGGCAAAATCCTTTCTATAATGAGGTCAATAAGATTACTCATCTGAGCTAAATCCAGTCATCAACAAATGCAGGACCTCATTCAATAAGGGAAATTGCATTTATCCATCAAAATCCAATATTCAAACGGAACTTAACCCTTTTCAAACAGGTTCAAGCATGTATTCATTTCTTATATTGTAATATCCAAATAATTCTTATAAATATAAATCACATTCTATACAAATACAACATTTAGTTCAACATATTTACATGCTCAATTAAGTTACACGAACTTACCTTGATAATAGTTCGTACAAGAAAATATACTAATCTGAAACTCTCTTTTCCTCGATCTAGCTTCGAATTTGAGTTATCTGGATCTATATAAATGAATTTAATCATCAATTTCTCACATTTCATATTCATTTGAACTCAATTTACATCCTAGGCAAAATTACCATTTTGCCCCTAAGCTTTCCATAAATTTCAATTTCATTCCTAGGCTCAGAAAATAAAATTCATGCAATTTACTCCCTATTCCAAGCCTAACAAAAATTTCAATATACAATTTACAGCACATGTGTTCCATAAATTTCAGAATTTTTCTTAAATTTTCATAACTTTACCAACTAGTCCCTAAATCATGTTTTCATGAAAAATCACTTTGTAAAACATGTTTATCTATCAACAACCTTTCATTTTCCAACATAAATTTTAAAATTTCATCATATTCATCCATGGCGTAGTTTCTATACTTTGATAACTTTTTCAAATTAATTCCCCAAATAGATAGAGTAAACTATCCCGGTTTTAAAAATATAAAAATTACTAAAAATGGGACAAGAAAACTTACCCAATTAAGCTTGGTTAGTTTCTTCTCTCTCTCTCCTAGGGTTTCCATGCAAAATTTGGGGCAGATGATATAAATAAGATGACATTTCTATTTAATTTAATTATCATATTTAATTTTATCACTTTCTAATTTAGTCCTTAGCCTTTTCTAAAATTTCCATGGATGAGTCATAAACAAATCTACTAAATTTTTATCAATGGTCTAATTACCATATAAGGACCTCAATTTTTGAATTCCATAGCTATTTGATCCTTCAAGCTACTAGAATTTAACTTTTGCATTTTATGCAATTTGGTCCTTCCCGTAGTTAAGCACTAAATCGATGAAATTTTCTTATCAGAATCTTCACATGATCTTCCTATCTAAATGCAAATCATGCAAAAATATAAAAATAATTTTTTCTTTTCGGTTTGGATTTGTGGTCCCGAAACCACTGTTTTGATTTCACTAAAAATGGGCTGTTACACCTTATGTGGTAATTAACCCATTTATGAGTTAGTGGATGATAGTGGCTTGGTATTTGGTGTAATTAATATATGTTTTAATGGTTAATTATGTGATTTGGTAACTAAATGATAAATTAAATTAAGTAAAACAAGCTGTCATATTTTATTTTCTATCTTCCACCGAAAATAAGTGAGAAAGGAAGCCATGGGAGCTTGAGGTTTCGGAAAAACAAATTTACCTTGCATTGGCATGTATTTTGACTCGGTTTTTAATGATTTCTATGTTTTCAAAGTCGTTGCAGCTTAATCTAGCTAACCTAGGAACTAATTCGTAAAATTGTTTAAGGTTTAGGGTTTTTCCATTGATGAATGTTGATGTATTTTGATGTTGAATGGTAGAAAATGCATGGTTTTTGTTAGATAAACAACATTTGTTAATTGATTTTTAGTAAAATGTCCAATTAGGGATTAAATTGTTAAATGTGTAAATTTTGGGGTTAAATTGTGAAATAAATGAAAAATATGGATTGCTAGGGACTTAATTGAAATTCGGTTATCATTGGTTTTGGTTGAATTGCATGAATTTGTGATTTTATAAAATAAGGACTGAATTGTAAAAATGTGGAATATTAGGGGCAATTGTGTAAAATTGCCTTAATGTATAATTTGGACTAAATTGAATTAGAAATTATTAAATAAGCTAAATTTGATATTATTTAGATCAAGAAAGGCAAACTACGGATTTAGATCGGAGAAAGAACAAGGTTTCGAATTAATCGACTTAACTTGCCGTTTTTGCATTCGATATAAGTTCGTATGTAATAAGCTTTGTCATAATTATGTTTTATATGCTTTGATATTGCATGAACTATGAAGATGACTCTACGGACACGTTCGACGAAAATTCGACAAGTGTGAAATCTCGGTTGAACCTTGGGAATAGATTAGGATACGAATGACATGTCACTAGGGTTATTATTGTTTTGGGTGCTAGTGTGTACGTCCTACCGGTGGTTGAGTTATCCAACATGTGTTGCGGATTCTCATTAGCTTGTGTGAGCAACATCGTGTAGCTACATCATGACCGTCAGCTTGTGTGAGTAGACCCGTTGATAGCTCGAGAGTGAGCATTATTGAGATATGATATTGAGATAGCTTTGGCTATGTATTGGCACTTCGGTGTAAGATTTTATTGAGATAGCTTTGGCTATATATATATTGGCACTTAGGGTGTGAGATTCCTGAGTATCCTGTATTATTTCAAATGGTTCAACGGGTACATTGAAGATATGAAATGGTGAGAAATAGATACGTATCAGTACAGGTATGTACGAAAACTATATAAGCATCGAATCTAAGGAAATTGTAAGTTCATGGTTAATTATGTGATTGAATACATGTGGTTAAATGTTTTCTAACATGTTATGTTAATATTATTGAATGATAATTGAATAGTGAGATTTGCTTATTATTTCATACGAGCTTACTAAGCATTATAGCTTACTTTGTTTATCTTTCCGTTTTTAAGTGAAATCAAGCTAGCTCGGATTTGGGGATCGTCGAAGACTTCATCATAGTATCCAACTATAACTTGGTACTTTTGATCTTAAGTATTTTGAGTATATGACATGTATAGAATTATGGTCATTTTTTGTTATGATTTGATAAAGAATTTTAGTCATTTGAAATGGCTTGTAAATATTAAGAGTTTGGTTTTGTATATAGCCATGTGAGTTGGCTTAATTTGTTGGTTGGTTGTGTGTATATATGTGTGTATGGCTTTTGTGTGTGAGTTTAATGATGGATATGTGATGCTTGTTGATAATAGGTAATATGAATAGCAAATGGTTGAGTTATAGTTTTGGTATGCTAGTGAATCTAAGGAAATAATGCATATTCGGAATTGGTTATTTGATATTTAGTAAAAGTGAGTTTTGGTATGAATTTGATTAATATGTTGTGGTAATTGTGTGACTTGAAACGGTTGGTATTGAAATGGTATAAATTGAGCTTGATTGAAGTTGATTTACAAGCCTAGTTATGCCATGATTTATGCCATTTGGGTTGATGTAGGTATATGCAAATTTGGGTGGCAAATTGTCTTGGTAAATACACACGGGAAGAGACACGGGCGTGTATCTCAGCTGTGTGTGACACACGGTCAGGTTACATGGCCGTGTGTCCCTGGTGTTGAATTAAAAATCAAGTCAGTATGCTTCACATGGCCCAACACACGAGCATGTGATTGGCCGTGTGGCCTAAGTCAGTATACCCTACAAGTTTGGCACAGCCTAGTAGACGTCTTGGCACACCGGCATGTGTGGCCATTTTTAGGGCACACGGGCTAGCAACACGGGCGTGTGTGTTGGCCGTGTGACCCAACTCAAAGAGTTACATGGGGTCGGGCACGGGCTGCGACACGACCATGTGATCCCATTTCGAATGTCCCCACGGCCCGTGAGACAGGCGTGTCTTTGGTTGTGTGAGACATGCGGGCGGGCCGCACGGGCATGTGTCCCCTGAAATTTGAAAAAATTTCTAAGTCTTGTAAAAGTTTCCTAAGTTATCGGTTTAGTCCCGAATCACTTCTAAAGCATGTTTAGGGCCTCGTAGGCTCGTATTAGGGAAATGTGATTGAGTTTGAATGATGATTATATGAAAGTTGAAAATGTATGTGAAATTATTGTTTTATTGTTATATAAGTCCGGTAATGCTTTGTAACCCTATTTCGACATTGAATATGAGTAAGAAGTGTTAGAAAGGTAATTTTCGAACAAGTTAATTCTGATAAACTAACAACTTTGTTAGATACAGAGTTGCCACAGAAGACGAATCAACCAGTTCCAATAAAAATTCCTCCACCACCCTACCCTCAAAGACTTCAGAAGCATAAGCAGAAAGTCCAATTCAAGAAGTTCCTAGATGTACTCAAACAACTTCATATCAACATTCTGTTGGTTGAAGCACTTAAAAAAATACCGAACTAAGTCAAATTCATGAAGGATATCTTGTCTAAAAAATAGAGACTTGGAGAATTTGAGGTGGTATCCCTGAAAAAGGAATGCAGTGCATATCTTCAAGACAAACTACCCCCAAAGTTGAAGGATCCTAGATGTTTTACCATACCTTGCAACATTGGAGCAACATATCGGAGTAAAGCATTATGTGATTTAGGTGCGAGCATTAACTTGATGCCCATGTCCATATTTAGAAAGTTGGGGATAGGTGAAGTTAGACTTACTACGGTTACACTTCAATTAATAGATCGATCCTTAGCACATCCAGAAGGAAAAATTGAGGATGTATAGGTACGTGTAGAAGAATTTATTTTTCCTACTGACTTGTGTGTTTACTATTGAGCATACTGATTTGTAAACCTAGCATGCAAGGGAACACACGGCCAATCAACATGCCCATGGGGCTGGTTGTGTGTCACACACAGCCTAGACGCATGCCCGTGTGTCTACCTGTGTGGACATTTGAAAGGCTATCTACCAAGCGAAATGCCATCCTACACAGCAACCATATTTATACCAATTCAATCCAACATGTATCATAACTATGAAACACTTCTAGAGACTCAAAATCAAGATATCCATACAAGCATGCACTTAATGAATTTCATTATCAACGAATATATATAAACTTGTCAAGTATTGGCCCAATTCCAATGACCACTTACAAAATGAATTTGATAATATTAATAGTCAAGACTTTGGCTAACAATATGACATAACTAAAGAGACCAAGTCCTATACTTCCATGCTCAAAATAAATCTACTTTGCTTTACCAAAGAGAAGTTGATAGTGTGATTTTCGAACTCCAACGTTCCACAAATTCCCGAGCTAGCTAGGCGATACTACAAGGAAAAGGGAAATGAGAGGGGTAAGCATAAAGCTTAGTAAGTTTGCATGAAATAAGTAACAATAATAAGACTCATAATGTCATCCATCAATTTCGTTGAATAAAAACACAAAGTCTTAAGCACATTGCCATAACTTACTCATGCTTACCCTTACCAATTACATATCATGCCACATATCGTAATCCATTCTTATGAATTACTCACATATACCTGTATCATTTCATCACATAGCCTTAGCACTAATCTCATCTTTATTATAAGCTTAACTAGTTATCCCATTGAATCACTTGGGATACTTAAAGATACATGATCATCATCATTCACATAATTACGACGCCAATGCCACATCCCAGATGTGGTCTTACGTGGGGTCACTTCTAGATGCCGGTGCCATATCCCAGATATGGTCTAATACAGGATCTCATATCGATTGTCGATGCCGTATCCTAGATATGGTCTTATACGATTCTCATATTCGATGTTGATGCCATATCCCAGATATGGTCTTATACAGGATCTCAATTCGGTGCCGAGGCCATGTCCCAGACATGGTATTGTACGGGACCTTACCCATCTCAAGTCTTGTTGATATTATTCTCTCATTTATTAATGTCCAACCGGGACTTCAACGTCGCAATTCTCATCATTTTTCTCATAAAATCATTACTAAAATTCATAGAAATATCACACATCTTCACAAATATCAAACATTTAAAATCATACTAGCACAGTGTTGAACTTATTACACACAAACTTACCTCGATTTCAAAATAGGCTAAATTGCCGATCTAGTCCGATACCTTGCCCTTTCCTCGGTCGAGGTTAATTCTTCATTTTTCTTGATCTATAATAACAATTTAGCTCATTTAGTTGCCACATTAATAAACACATTTCAATAATCATATTTTGGCAAAATTACCATTTTGCCCTTAAGCTTTCTCAAAATGACCATTTTACCCCTAGGCTCATAAATCGATTCTAATTGAATTTCCTCCTTTTACAAGCCTAGATGAACATTTATTACTCTTATGGAAACCCTCAATACTCACTATTTCACACATTTAGCACATTTTTTATAACATTTACAAAAAGGTCCATTTAGGTGTTTTCATAGTAACACCTTTCACAAAAGTTGTTTATCTAACAACTGAGACTCATCTTCTTCCATAGAAATGCAACAAACAACATAAATGCTCGCATGGTAAAAATTTAAATTTTCTACCATTTTGCAAAATAGTCCCCTCTATAGCTAGCTTAGGCTTTAGGGGTTCCAAAAGTAAAAATATTATCAAGAAATGATGATCAAAAAACTTACTTGTAAGGAGAAGAGCTTGCTAAAATTTTTGAGATGTCAAACCCCTATTTGCTACTAAATTTCGGTGGAAGAAAGGAGAAGAAAAGATGATATCTTTTTTTCTTTATTTTATTTTATTTCTAGACAATTTGTCACCTAATCCACCAACTTGACCAATTTTGATATCTTTTTGTCTCCTATGGCTGGTCAACCATTACTAGAGCGGGCAATTGCACTTTAAGGACCTCCAATTAATATTCTGTAGCTATTAGACACCTTTAGCCTTTAAAATAGAACTTTCACATTTTATGCGATTTAGTCCTTTTTGGCAATTAAGCATGAAATTGATAGAATTAAAGCACCAAAATTTTCATGGACCTATATAATCATGCTCTAACTCATAAAATAACATTAAAAATAAATTTCCCAGACCTCGAATTAGTGGTTTTAAAACCATTGTTCCAACTAGCCCCTAAATCGGGCTGTTACAATTCTTCTCTTAAGGACTTTCATCCCCGAAAATCTCATCGGTGAAAAGTTTGGGATATTGGTTTCTCATAGTATCCTCAGGCTCTCACATAGCCTCTTCTACTCCATGCCATTGCCATAGCACTTTAACCAGGGCTATACTTTTGTTTCTCAACTGTTTGACTTATCGTGCCAAAATCTTAACTGGCTCTTCGCCATAAGTCATGTTCGGTTGAATTTCTACCTCTATCGGTACAATCACATGTGAAGGGTCCGAACGGTAGCGACGCAACATAGACAGGTGGAAGACATCATGAATCATCTCCAACTCCAGTAGCAAAGCCAATCGATAAGCCATCGGCCCTATCCTCTCAGTAAACTCATAAGGTCCAATAAAACACGGACTCAGTTTGCCTTTCTGGCCAAATCTGAGGACTTTTCTCCATGGCGATACTTTCAAAAACACTTTATCACCTACTTGGAACTCAATCTCTTTCTGTTTCAAATCCGAATAGGACTTTTGTCTATCAGAGGCACCTTCCAGACATTCACGTATCACTTTTACCTTCTTTTTAGTTTATCTGAGGAAATCGACCCGTGAATCTGATTTTCTCTGAGTTCGGTCCAATACAGAGGCATTTGGCACTTACGCCCATACAATGCCTCATGAGGCACCATCTTCAGCTCGACTGAAAGCTGTTATTGTAAGCGAATTCCACCAATGTTAAGTATTTCTCCCAATTACCTTAGAATTCCAAAACACAACATCGAAGCATGTCCTTAAATATCTGAATTACTCTCTTCAACTGCCCATCGGTTGCAGGTGGAAAGATGTATTAAAGCTCAATTTTGTGCCTAAGGCCTCTTACAACTTTTTCCAAAATTGTGACGTAAATCTCGGATCTCTATCCGAAATAATTGACAACGGTACTCCGTGAAGTCTTACTATTTCTGTAACATACAAATCCACCAACATATCAAGCGAGTAGTCGACTCGTACTGGTATGAAATGGGCTGACTTCATGAGTCTATCGAGTACGACCCATACGTCATCTATCTTTTTTGGCATCAATGGCAAACCCGTCATGAAGTCCATAGCAATACGATCCCATTTCCTCTCGGGAACCATAATAGGCTGAAGTAGACCCAATGGTACTTGATGTTCAGCCTTCCCTTTTTGACAAATTACGCATCTCGATACAAACTCAGAAATGTCTTTCTTCATACTACCAAGACAATTTCCTCAAGTCGTTATACATCTTCGTGCTGCCTGGATGTACAGACAAACATCCACTATGTGCTTCATGCAAACTCTTCCGGATAAGTTCATCATCTTTGGCTACACAGACCCTATCTCGGAACATCAAACATTCACTAGGACTTATCTGAAAGTCCGATTCAACATTTGACTCACATTGAACTCTTTTAGCCTTTATATCATTGTCACTTTTCTAAGCTTCACAAATTTCTTGGAGAAACATTGGTCTATCCCTCAACTCGGCTAGAATAAAACCATCATCTAACAAAGCTATCTTCTTATTCATGGCTCTTAGCACAAATAGGGATTTCCTACTCAAGGCATCGACGACCACGTTTGCCTTTCCCGGATGGTAGTCGATCACTAGCTCACAATCTTTTATTAGCTCTAACCATCTTCTCCGCCTTAGATTCAACTCCTTTTGAGTCATCAAATACTTTAGGCTCTCATGATCAGTGAACACCCGACATTTCTCACCATACAAATGGTGTCTCCAAATCTTTAGTGCAAATAAAATTGCGGCTAACTCCAAATTGCGAGTCAGGTAATTCTTCTCGTGAAGTTTTAGTTGTCTAGAGGCATATGCTATCACCTTGCCCTCTTGCATGAGTACACAATGTAATCCATTTAGGGATGCATCACTGTAAACCACGAATTCTTTTCCCGGCTCGGGTTGTACTAGAACTAGAGTCTCAGTCAACAATTCCTTTAATCTCTCAAAAATCTGCTGGCACTTTTCTGTCCACTCAAACTTCACATCTTTTTGCAATAGCCTCATCATCGGAGTAGCTATCATGGAAAAATCCCTTTACAAATCGTCTATAGTAGATGGCTAGGCCCAGAAAACTCCTAACCTCAGTTACGTTCCTTGGCGATTTCTATTCAACGATCGCTGAGATCTTACTCGGGACGACTCTAATTCCATCTCCCGAGACGGTGTGCCCCAGAAATCCAACTTCCTTAAGCCAAAATTCACTTTTACCAAACTTGGCATATAATTGTTTATCTCTCAAAATTTGTAGAACCATTCTTAAATGTTTAGCATGCTCATTTTCATCCTGAGGGTAGATCAATATATCATCGATAAAGACTACCACAAATTTATCCAAATACAGTCGAAAGATACGATTCATCAAATCCATGAAAATTGCAGGAGCATTTGTTAAACCAAAAGGTATGACCAAAAGTTCATTGTGGCAATACCTTGTCCGAAATGCAGTTTACGGTACATCCGAGTCCTTGACTCTCAATTGATAATATCCAGACCTCAAGTCTATCTTGGAAAACATCGTGGCTCCCTTCAATTGGTCAAATAAATCATCTATTCTTGGCAACGGGTACTTGTTCTTCACAATTATCTTATTTAGTTACCAATAATTTATACATAACCACATGGAACCATCTTTTTTCTTCACAAATAATACGGGAGCACCCCACGGAGAAAAACTCGGTCTTGCAAAGCCTTTGTCCATCAACTCTCGCAGCTGTGCCTTCAGTTCTTTTAGCTTGGTCAAAGCCATTCTGTATGGAGCAATTGAAATGGGGGCAGTACCAGGAGCTAACTCAACCCTAAATTCAATCTCTCTAACCAGGGGTAACCATGGTAATTCCTTTAGAAAAACATCTAGATACTCACTTACTGTGGGCACTGATTCAATTCTTAACTCAGCTCTAGTATTCATCACTAAGGCAAGGTAAGCTTCGTACCTCTTTCTTAGATATTTCTGAGTCAACAAGGAAGAAATTGTTACAGGTAATTTGTCTTGCTCATCTGACTCAACACGATTAAGATTCCCACTTTCACATTACAACTCAATAAACTTCCTTCCACAATTCACTATCACATAATGAGTAGATAGCCAATCTATCCCAAGGATGACATCAAATTCATCAAATGGCAATAACATAAGATTAGCCAGAAAATAATGACCTCTAACCATCATAGAGAGAAAATGTACCTGTGATCACAGTGGGGGAGGACGCGTCTTCGCGAACGCGAATGGCATATGTTCTCGCTGGTGCTCTACCCTCAGCTCTTGCTGTTTGCTCTCTAGATGTATTCTTTCTACTCATTTCATTTCCCGGGTTTCTTTGTGGTCTTCCTCTAGCAATACTTCCCGATCTTGCATTTTGAGGTTTCTCTTTCTCAGTCGCTCACGGTAATCTTTGATAAAATGGTCTAAAGATCCACACTTGAAACAAGCTTTCTCGTATGCTCGACACTTCTCGGGATGGCATCTGCTACACTGCAGGCATTCTGGTCTACTCGATCGAGCGTTGCCAACACTGGCAACCGAAGTAGTCTGAGCCTTAGACCCCAGGTACTGTCTACACTTACTTCTACTTGGAAATCCAACTGAGGTGGCTGATCGAATAGTTAAATCTCTTTACTTCTTGGATGAGGATTGGAATGACTTGCCTAACTGCCTCTTCTTCTAGTCGCGAGACTCGATTTCAGCCTTCCTTTTCTCTTTGACCAGTTCCTCCGCCTTACAGGCTCTATCCACCAGCACCACAAATTCTTTTAGTTCTAGGACACCAATGAATAAACGGATATCCTCATTTAACCCGTTCTCGAACCTTTTTCAAATAATGGCTTCTATCGATACACTCTCGAGCGTATTTGCTGAGCCTTACGAACTCATGCTTATATTCAGTCACCGTTATCCGACCTTATTTTAGATCCAAGAATTCCTTTCTTTTTTGGTCGATGAATCTTTGACTAATATACTTCTTCCGAAACTCCTTTTGGAAGAATTGCCAGTTAACTCTCTCTCTTGGTACCACCGACATAAGGGTGTTCCACCATTGATAGGCAGAACTTCTCAAGATAGGTACCACACACTTCATGCACTCTTCAGGCGTGCATGTCAACTCATTGAATACCTTGATGGTATTCTCAAGCCGGAATTTTGCCATCTCCAGATTATCATCTTTACTAGCTCAAAATTCTTCAACTTCTTGTTTCCGGATCTTACCGATCGGAGCCCTTTCTCTTCTTACTACTTTTACCACTTAAGGAGCTGCAGGAGTGGGCTAAGGAATAGGTAGGGGAGGAGGGGGTTGAGCATTAGGAGTTGTTCGAATATACTCAGTGTACCAATTGCTCATCATATGGAGAAAGGCTTCTCAAGCTTCTTCTCCCTGACCCAAAGTCTCGGGTCTACTCTCTACTAGCGTGGTCACTTGCGCGGGTGTCGGCGCATTACTTGTAACATCATTGGCTGCAGCTCGATCAGGATCCATTTACTATATAAAAATACCATTCAAATCATCAAGAGTCGTCACACTATCATTATCTAAATACTCATACGTATGGCATGTATAGCTAGACTCATACTTACACTATATTAGCTTGAGAATCGATGAAACCGTAGCTTTGATACCACTAAATGTAGCACCCCTTACCCGTATTCGACACTTGAACTGGGTATGAGGCATTACCAAACTTAACTTGCTCTATCATGCAACATCGATTCATAAAATTTCCTTTCAAATTTTAAACTTTTCATCCAAGAAATTAATGTCCTTATTATAGGTCTACGAGACCCTAAACTTGTACCCAGAATGATTCGGGAACAAACCTAAAAAGTTGAACACTTAGACAAATTTGACATAAAACAGGGCCACATGCTCGTGTGAAGGAAAGAATATGCCCATGTGGTATCTCACATGCCCATGTTCCACACCCGCGTGGATTTATTTTCTAATTCGAACCTACAAGGGTTTTCACACGGCCGGACACAGGCCCGTGTCGCTGGCCCGTACCCCTCATGGCCCGTAACCTTAGACCGTGTGTCAAATTGAATTCTTAATTTCCAGTGCAGACTTCACATGGCCTAGGCACACGCCCATGTCCATGGCCATGCCTACCATAAGTATGAGACCCACGATTATGTTTGTGCCCGTGTGTTTACTACTGAGCATATTAACTTGTAAACCTAGCATGCAAGAGGACATATGGCCAATCAGCACTCCTATGGGGCTGGCCGTGTGTGACAGATGGACTAGACACATGCCTATTTGTGACACATGGCCTAGACACATGCCCGTTTATCTACCCGTGTGGACATTTGAAAGGCTATTTACCAAGCCAAAGGCCATCCTACACAGCAACCATACTTATACCAATTCAATCCAACATGTATCATAACTATAAAGCACTTCTAAAGACTCAAAGTCAAGACATCCATATAAGCATACACTTAATGAATTTCATCATCATTGAATATATATAAACTTGTCAAGTATTGGCCCAATTCCAATGACCACTTACAAAATGAATTTGATAATATTAATAGTCAACACTTTGCTTAACAAATATGACTTAACAAAAGAGACCAAGTTCTATACATGCCATACTCAAAATAAATCTAACTTTGCAATACCAAAGAGAAGTTGATAGTGTAATTTTCGAACTCTGATGTTCCACAAATTCTTGAGCTAGCTAGGCGATACTACAAGGAAAAGGGAAATGAGAGTGGTAAGCATAAAGCTTAGTAAGTTTGCATGAAATAAGTAACAATAATAAGACTCCTAATGTCATCCATCAATTTCGTTGAATAAAAACACAAAGTCTTAAGCACATTGCCATAACTTACTCATGCTTACCCTTACCAATTACATATCATGCCATATATCGTAAATCATTCTTATGAATTACTCACATATACTTGTATCATTTCATCACATAGCCTTAGCACTAATCTCATCTCTATTATAAGCTTAACTAGTTATCCCATTGAATCACTTGGGATACTCAAGGATACATGATTATCATCATTCACA
This sequence comes from Gossypium bickii, assembly GCA_025503065.1. Lineage (NCBI taxonomy): Eukaryota > Viridiplantae > Streptophyta > Magnoliopsida > Malvales > Malvaceae > Gossypium > Gossypium bickii. The sequence continues at coordinate 33,064,109 of CP106712.1, forward strand.
TAAATTACGATGCTGATGCCACATCCTAGATGTGGTCTTACGTGGGGTCACTTCTAGATGCCGATGCCATATCCTAGATATGGTCTTATACGGGATCTCATATCGATTGTCGATGCCATATCCCAGATATGGTCTTATACGATTCTCATATTCGATGCTAATGCCATATCCCAGATATGGTCTTATATAGGATCTTAATTCGGTGCCGAGGCCATGTCCCAAACATGGTCTTATACGGGACCTTACCCATCTCAAGTCTCATTGATATTATTCTCTCATTTATAATGTCAAACTGGAACTTCAACGTCACAATTCTCATCATTTTTCTCATACAAATCATTACTCAAATTCATAGAATATCACACATCTTCACAAATATCAAACATTTAAAATCATACTAGCACGGTTTTGAACTTATTACATGCAAACTTACCTCGATTTCAAAATAGGCTAAATTGCCGATCTAGTCTGATACCTTGCCCTTTCCTTGGTCGAGGTTAATTCTCCGTTCTTCTTGATCTATAATAACAATTTATCTAATTTAGTTGCCACATTAATAAACACATTTCAATAATCATATTTTGGCAAAATTACCATATTGCCCTTAAGCTTTCTCAAAATGGCCGTTTTACCCCTAGGCTCGTGATTTTAATCAAATTTCCTCCATTTATAAGCCTAGATGAACATTTATTACTCTTATGGCAACCCTTAATACTCACTATTTCACACATTTAGAACATTTTTTATAACCTTTACAAAAAAGTCCCTTTAGCTGTTTTGATAGTAACACCTTTCACAAAAGTTGTTTATCTAACAACTGAGACTCATCTTCTTCCATAAAAATGCAGCAAACAACATAAATGTTCGCATGGTAAAACTCTAAACTTTCTACCATTTTTCAAAATAGTCCCTTCTATAGCTAGCTTAGGCTTTAGGGGTTCCAAAAGTATAAATATTATCAAGAAATGATGATCAAAACACTTACTTGTAAGGAGAAGAGCTTGTTGAAATTTTTTCAAACCCCTATTTGCTGCTAATTTTCGGTGGAAGAAAGGAGAAGAAAAGATGATAGCATTTCTTTCTTTCTTTTATTTTATTTCTAGACAATTTGTCACCTAATCCACCAACTTGACCAATTTTGGCATCTTTTTGTCTCCTATTGCCGGTCAACCATTACTAGAGGGGTAAATTGCATTTTAAGGACCTCCAATTAATATTTTATACCTATTAGACACCTTTAGCTTGGAAAATAGAACTTTCCCATTTTATGCAATTTAGTCCTTTGTCACAATTAAGCATGAAATCGATAGAATTAAAGCACCAAAATTTTCATAGACCTATAGAATCATGCTCTAACTCATAAAATAACATTAAAAATAGTTTTCCCCGACCTCAAATTAGTGGTTCTAAAACCACTGTTCCGACTAGCCCCTAATCGGGCTGTTATAACGTAAGTTATAACTTAAAGCACTTCTTTCAGATTTAAAATATGTTTATTTAGGTAACGCTTCTACTTTCCCTATGATTGTTTTAGCAGAATTGGCTGAAGAGCAAGAAGAGAAACTCATCCTAGTGTTGAAAAAATACAAGAAGGCTATCAGATGGACCATAGCTGATATTCGTGGCATTAGTCTATCTGTATGCATGCACATTATCTTTGAAGATGGCGAGAAAGGGACGATTAATGGACAACGAAGACTAAACTCCATCATGAAGGACATGGTAAAGAAATAAATCATTAAATGGTTAGATGTGAGTAAATTCTCAAATAGTTCGTGTGTAAGTTCGGTCTAGCGCATGCCAAAGAAAGGAGGTATTATGGTTGTAGGGAATGAAAACAATGAGCTAATACCAACCAGAACGGTTACGGGATGGAGAATTTGCTTCGATTACCGAAAGCTGGACAAGGTGACAAGGAATGATCATTTTCCTTTGCCATTCTTAGGCTAGATGCTGCATAGATTCGCAGGCCGAGACTATTACTGCTTTGTAGATGGATACTCGATGTATAATCAGATTACAGTAGCACCAGAAGTCAACACAAAACAACATTCACATGCTCGTACGGTACATTTGCATTTAGACGCATGCCATTTGGTTTATGTAATGCACCTGCTACATTTCAAAGATGTATGATGCCAATTTTTACTGACATGGTTGAGAAGTATTTGGAAGTGTTGATGGATGATTTTTCAGTATTTGGAGATACATACAATGATTGCTTAGACAATCAAGCCAAGGTACTAAGGCGATGCGAAGAAACAAATCTCCTACTCAATTGGGAAAAGTGTCATTTCATGGTACGAGAAGGTATTGTTCTAGGGCATCGAATAAAAAGACATGGAATCGATGTAGATAAAGTAAAGGTAGATGTTATTGAGAAACTCTCACCTCCAACATCTGTAAAAGGTTTTAGAAACTTTTTGGAACACGCCGGTTTCGATCGGAGATTTATCAAGGACTTCTCCAAAATTGCTAAACCTTTATGCAAATTATTGAAGGACACGACATTCAAATTCGATGAAGAGTTTTTGATAACCTTGAATAATTTGAAGAATCGGTTAGTTTCAGCACCAATTATCATCACACTGAATTGGGAATTGCCATTTGAATTAATGTGTGATGCAAGTGACTTCGCGATAGGAGCTGTCATGGGCCAGCTGATGGGAGCTCAATTGAATTATACGATAATAGAGAAAGAGTTACTTGCTATTGTGTTTGCTTTTGACAAGTTTTGATCTTATTTTGTAGGTATCAAAGTGACTATCTATACAGACCATTCGACAATTAAGTATTTACTTGCCAAGAAAGACGCTAAGCCAAGATTGATCCGATGGGTACTTCTACTTCAAGAGTTTGATCTAAAAATTCAAGATCAAAAGGGAGTAGAAAACCAAGTAGCAAACCACTTGTCCAGATTGGAGCCGCAAGAAGGGAATTTTCCACTTATACCCATTCAGGAGACATTCCTAGATGAACACATACTGAAGGTAAATCATGTCTATAATGCCCCTTGGTTTGCTTATATTGCTAACTATTTAGGTTGTGGTTTGATGTCGATTGATAAGATGTATCATTAAAAGAAAAAGTTTCTTAACGATATGAAGTACTATTTTTGGGAAGAGCCATACTTGTTTAAAAAGTGTACAGATCAAATGATCAAGAGATGCATGGTAGAAGATGAAGTGCATAAGATTTTATATCATTGCCACACAACTTCAAGTGGGGGACACTTCGGAGGTACTTGTACTACGACCAAAGTATTGCAAGCTACATTCTTTTGGCCATCGCTATTCAAAGATGCGTATTCTTATATAAGGAGCTGTGATCGATGCCAGAGGGTTGGAAACATTACCAATAGAAATGAGATGCCCCGACCAAACATCATTGAGGTAGAATTATTCGATGTTTGGGGTATTAACTTCCTTAGTCCTTTCCCTCCGTCTTTTGGTCACAAGTACATATTGGTAGCAGTAGAATACGTGTCTAAGTCGGTCAAGGATGGGGCATATCTGACGAACGATGCTAAGGTTATGATGAAGTTTTTATAGAATTATGCGTTCACAAGGTTTGGTCCAAAAGACTAGATGATGCTTTATGGGCCTACAGGACAACATACAAGACACCTTTAGGGATGTCACCCTATAGGTTGGTTTTTAGGAAAGCCTATCATCTTCCCCTAGAGTTAGGGCACAAAGCTTACTAGACTCTTCAACAACTTAACTTGGATCTTAAGCTTGTTAAAGAAAAACGGATGCTTCAACTCAACAAGTTAGAAGAATTCCGAATGTTCTCATACGAGAATGCCATATTACTCAAGGAAATACTTAAAAGATGGCATGACAAGCACATTCAAGTTCAAGAATTTGAAGTAGGTCAGCATATCTAGTTGTTCAATTCCAAATTAAGGTTCTTTCTAGGTAAATTAAAATCACGTTGGTCCAATCCATTTACGATTCACCAAGTTTTTCCATATATAGTTGTCAAACTTCAAAGTAAGGGAGGTAATTTTCGAGTCAATGTTCAGCGCTTAAAACATTACTATGGGATAAAAATGAACGGGATCAAATCTCATTCATTTTATCAGATATTTAATTTTTCTCATTTTTCTTTTTAAATAAATAATTTAAGGTATATTTTCGGGATTAGTATGTTTAAATAAAATCTATCTAAGAGATTGAAACTTAAACGAGATCGCTTGTGACCCCTCCAATCTTTCCTGGGAATTGATTTTAACATAATCTTCTGAGAAATTATTTCCTAAATGGAAAAATATTTTTTTTTTCAAATAAAAGAGTCAATTTTGATCCAAGTTTTACTTGTAACCCAATTCAAAATTTTCTTTAAGTCTAGGTACTTAATTGAACTATTTTCAACATTTGGTTGCTCTTTTTGTAAATATTAAAAATTAGATGTCACTTTTTGTAAATATTTTCAAAGGCATCTAGAATAAATATTTTTTAAATAAGATGATAATAACTAGTATATAATTATAATATATATTAATTATTATCAACTTTATATAGAATTAGGATTTGTTTAAAATTGATAATATTCTAATTAATAGCTTTTATATAAATTAATAGCAAATAATAAATTAATATGCATTACATTAATTATTAATTGTTGTTAACTCTGTGTAAAATTAGAACTTAGAATATTTTAATTATTAATTTGTTCTAAGAATTCTAATTAAACTTCTACTCCCTTCACTATAAATTTCACCTACCCTCTTCTCTTTTTTTACATCACCTCAACCTAGCCACACCAACACCCACCTTCGGCACCAATAGCGCCACCGCACACCAATTGTTGCTTCTAGTTCTAGCCCGTGCGCGCCAATAGCCCAGCAGCCTACTCCTTGTTGCTACACCTGCCCGCATGTCCAGCTCCAGCAGCCTCCGCACAAGCTCGCGCGCCTAGCAGCTCGCCAGGCCCCCTCGACGCACTTGCCTACTGCCCACTCTCCCGTATTCGCGTAGCACTTGCGTGCATTGTTGCTCACGTAAGGATCCCCACATTGCTGCTGCCTCCATCGCACCAAGCCACGCCAAGTGCAGCGCTGCTACCTTGCTACTTGCACCAACACCCTTGCCTATCGCACCACACCATCAAGACACCCTACCCTAAATTGACCTCTTTTGCTTTATATTTATTTTCTTTGAGTTCTTAATTTTTATATAAGGTGGTAAGACAAATTTTGCTCCTAAATTGCAATTTTATTTAACTATTTAATTTTTCAATTTATTGAATTATTAATATTTTATACTAATTCAATTTTTGAGAAAATATTTTTTCCATCTTATGTTCAGGTTAATCATGCCTCGTAAGAGAATACGTTCCTTTGTCCAAATTGATGAATCGCAAAACAAACTTCACTGTGAAAAAGCCAAAGCAAGATACGAAAGTGTCTTCATGAATCAACAGATGCACCCAGAAAAAGGCTTTACACTGAAAGAAAGCAACTATATTGATTTCATGGCGCGCATTCGACAAATTGCTAAAACTCTCAATTTTGAGTTGTTTTGTGAGAAAAGACCTAGTGCAGATGAGGAGTTAGTTTGTGAATTTTATGCGAATTTGACCTCAAGAGAACTGACGGAAGTCTCTGTCCAAGGAATCAAAGTATCAATAGGCTCAAATGCTACTAATGATTTCTTTGAATTACCTGATTTCGAAGATGATGAATATTCTTCCTTGATGAGAAATATTGAGACTGAAAATCTACAAGAAATTCTCGAGGAACTTACAGTTTCAGGTTTTAAGTCGAATGGGTCAAAGCAAGGAATTCACACTTGTTGCAGAGAATATTTGACACCACTAGCGAAGGTATGGTTCTATTTCATTCAATTTAGCCTTATGCCTATTTTGCATGGGACTACAATTTCATTAGAGTGAATGGTCTTATTATACTCAATTTTAACTGGAAAGACCATTGATGAGGGAAAAATCATTTTGAGAGAAATGAAGAATTGTGCCGCTAGATGTTCTAGCCTAGCTTACTTTCCCTTTACAATAAAAAATTTGTGCTTGAAAGCTAAAATTCTTGCAAATGTAAAAAGACCAATTATAGCAAGGGAAAATTCATAGATTAGGGCCTCTATCGAATAGCTGAAGATTCTATTCTCCAGCAACGAGTTGAAGAGAGCAAGGATCCTGAAGAAGAAAAAGAAGAAGAAGAAGAAGATCCCACAGAGATCAAACCAATGCAGTCAGCTAAAATCCCTGATAAGGTAGAACCAATGGAACCGGCAAGCAAACCTGACATGACAACCTCAATGTTCAAAACTCAATCGCCTCGTCCAGATCTTCAAGATGAGCTGTCAAAATTGATGGACATAATGCAACATATGCAGTGGCAGCAACAAGCTTACTAGAGATATTCAAAAATACGGGATGACTTAATGAGAAGCGCTCTTACGAAAATATTCAATGACCCATTTATTTTTGTACCTGGGTTTTCAGATTTCATATTTGAACCATGGAGTCCAATGTCGAAAAGGGAGTGAAACAATTCATTAACAAATAAAGATGATGGAGCAAAAGATAACCTGAATTTTGAGGGATCTGCAAGTAAATAAGAAAGGGGGATCTTGACTTTATTTTATTTTCATTCTTAGGTTACTTACTGTTTTAGGATTAGGTTCTATTACAATTTTTTTTATCGCATAATAAAACAAGAGGTGGTAATCATAAATAAAAATGAACAAGTTGCAAAGTACTTAAGAAGTCAAATTGACTCACCTCCACTTTTCTAGAATCCTACCTAGTATATAGTATCTATTCACTTTTAAAAATAAGGACATTGTTCATCTTAAGTAGGGGGACCAAAAAATTGAAATTATTTCTTCTCAGAATAAAATTTTCTTTTAATTATGATTAGGTTATATTTTGTTCAAAAATTTGAAATTTTGTTAAGTATGCTAAACTTCAATATAAATAAAGTTCGCTGAATTGTGACATAAATGTATTTTTAATAAAGCATGAAAATCATATCATAAATGTTTTAGTTCCTTAGGAAAGTTAGGCATCCATGAAAGTTTAAGCCTCTAGAATTGATTTTGTAGTTTCTTGAGGCGAAATCCTAGGAAGTATGGAATGTTGAAAATGATTTAGGAAACTTTTGTTTGGACCATTTGAGCCTTTCACGCCAACCTTGATGAATTTTTATCCTTTGAAATCCAACTTTGAGACTATATGGCCTAATTTTATTTGAACCCTTGCAATATTTTAGCCATCACTTTTCTCTTAATTATCTTTAAATTGTCCCAAACACTAGACCCGATACTATTTAGAATGTTCTTTGAAAATAAGTTTGAGGGAGTTGAAAACAAGTATCAAATGCTCAATAAATTGTAGTACATACAGCAAAATGCTCAAAAAAATGAACCAAAAAAAAAAAAGAGAAAAGCATATGTACTTGAAAGAAAATAGATGTACAAAAGAGCATGTGAAAGCAAAGTAAGTTAGTGTATTGAAGGTAAATACTCCGAAGGTCCGATTAAAGCTGGGTCTAGGGGTTTTAGCCTAAATTTATCTATCTTTTACCTACCCCTAGCCTAGCCACGTTTCAACCTTTTTAAAGACCTATTGATTCAAGTTTCTATGATACCTACATTAGTAAAGAGAAATTGATATTTCAACATATGAAGGCATGAGTTAAACTTAATGATTGCAGCTTAATCTTGAATAAGGGAATAAAACTAAATTGGTAGGGATTTAACATGTCTTTATTAGGAAGCTATTTTTACTATCATAAGAATAATTGAGATTAATTTGAATGATATGTATACTTAAGTAGCGTAAATCTCAAAATTCTTATTCTTGAGCATAAGTATACTAAAATCATAATTTTGGGAAGAATGTTGTTTTGAATGAATTTTTCAAAGGTGTTTCCGAAAAATTCTTTTCAAATTTGTGCATTACTCGGGACGAGCAATGAATTAAGTTTGGGGTGTGGAAACACGAAAACATACATACTTTTTCATGTCCTTTTTAACTTAAATTCATGCAGTTTCGATAAAATTCTTGTCGAAAAATAAATAATTATTATAAAATAATTAAATTGCACTAAATTTATTAACATGTTGAATTTTAATTAATTTTATATCAAATTTTGATTAATTTTGATTATTTTCGACAGATTTCCACAAAGGGCAAAAAACGGTTCGACAGACACTTCTAGAAGCACAAAACCGAGAAGCAATTTTGAAGCATCAAAGCAAATTAATTTTTCAGCCTAAGACAGTCCAAACTATGAATATTAGTTCATAATATAATTAATTTTACTTTTAATCCAATTGAATTTGGGTTAAATAAATTATTATTAATTAACTAAGAAAAAAAGGCCCAGTTGAGCCGAACGAGAAAACTGATCCAACCAAGCATTGGGCTACCCAAAACCGTCGCACATGCTGACCCAATCAGCTTGTTTGGCTGATTATTTGGCTTGTAAAATGGCCCTTGAAGACTCCTTCAATTTGAATTCAAACCTCTCCACTATTCATGCCTTTCTAGATTTGCCCCTACCTAAAAATAGCATGTTTGAAGGTTTCAAACATGCTACATGTGTCACTGGCCATGCATAACAGCCCGATTTTAGCTAAATCAAAACAGTTGTTTTGGAACCAAGAATCTGATGTCAAAAAATTATTTTTAATAATATTTTATGTGTTTACAAAATGAAAGTATAAAGGTGTGAAATATTCGTGAAGTAATTTTATCGTTTAAATGGCTAATTCGAAAAAAAGGACTTAATCGCGTAAAGTGTAAAACTTGTGTGCTATTAGTTAAATGTGTCTAATAGCTATGGCTTATTAAAGTGAAGGTCCTTATGTTATAAATAGGCCATTTTCATATTGGGTGGACAATTATGGGCATAATATAAATGTTTTAATGGCTTATGAATAAGGTAAATAATGTAAATTAGTAAATAAGGTTAATATTAAAACAAAACTAAAATTTAGTTTGATTATCATCTTTCTTTCGCTGAATAAGAGGAAGAAGAAATCATATTAGGGCTTGTGGTATTCGGCATTTGCAAGGCTTGATTGGTAAGTCTTTTGAGCTCGGTTTTTAATGATTTTTATGGTTTTTTTATCGTTGGTTCGTGTTCTAGCTAGCCCATACCTTGAATTTCAAAACTGTTAAAGATTTTGAGAGTTTCCATTGTTGAATTTATTTGTTCTCTGAGGTTTGATGATAGATAATGAAAGTTTGATGATAGATTTTCATGTTTTGTAAAGAGATTTTTGACAAAATGTCAAATAGGGATTAAATTGTAAAGTATGCAAATTGAATGGTTAAAATGTGTAATAAATGAAAGTTTTGGTCTGCTAGGGGTTTATGTATAAATCGCCTTAGCATGGGTTAAGTTGAATTTTTGTGAATTTTGTGTATTTGTGAAATAAAGATTAAATTGATTAAATGTGAAAGTTTAGGGGCTAATGTGTAAAAATGCCCAAATGTGTGTTATGGACTAAATTGAAAGAATACATGATTGAAAAAGTCAATTTTGAATTCATATAGATCAAGAAAGAAAGAATTTGGATTTAGATCGAGGGAAAAGCAAAGTTAACGGGTAGTCGATCCGATTCGTCAATTCCGAATACGAGGTAAGTTCGTATAATTGAACTTAAATGCATACATATCTATTTGATGGGTGAAATTGATATAGTAATTATTTTATTCGATAAATGTTGAGATATTAAATGAAATGTACGAATTGAGTAAGGCAAGTTGCCAAATAAGACCATAGTTGGGCTATGGCAATCTAATAATAAGACCATAACCGGGTTATGGCATGTGAATGAAAGACCAAGGCAAGGTCTTGGCAATATATGTGAAAGACCATAGTTGAACTATGGCATCATATAAATTGATGAATTTGTCTCGAAAGCATTTGTAAACCGAAAGGGTTTGATAAGAGTATTGATGAGAAATAGATATGTATCGATACAGGTACGTACAGAAGATTATTGAAGTATCGAGATATATGAAGTTGAGAACTTATGAATGATGATATAGATAAATTTTATCATAGTTCATGAATTGATGTTTCAAAAATTTATGTTATAATCCATTTTGAATTGCTAATGAATGTTGTGATTATTTCATGTTCACATACGGACTTACCAAGCTTTATAGCTTACTTTGTTTAACTTTCAATGTTTCATAGTTCTGCGAAGCTAGCTCAGATCCAGGAATCGTCAGAGACTTCATCCACTATCGATCATCTATTTTGGTACTTTTCAAATTGTAACATCCTGAATTTATGGGCCTGTGCATTTTGTGTAGTGTATGTTAAAAATATTGATTTAAGGATTTGAGGTGCAAATGGGGCTCAGGTTTGGGCTGAGGCTTTGATTAAATATTTTGTTTAGACACTCTAGGGGCTTAAAGTAAAGTTTTGGTAGCTTATTTGACATAATGGGCTTGTGGCCCAGAGGAAAATGGTGCCACTAGGAGGAAGGGGAGTTGGCGTTACTAGTACATGAGGAGGGCCCAAATTTTGGTTGCTTGAAGCCCAAGCTATAGGGCCAAATTTCGGCACCTAAAAGGGGACTAGGAGAGGACGACACAAGGCTAATTTTTAGGGAATTTTATTATGTTTAAATTATGTGGATAATAAGTAGATAATGAAGAGAGGAGTTGGTGCTAATTAGGGCTATTTTTTAGGAGATAATGGATCAAGATAAGGGAAAAGATGAGAGCTCATCCAAGAGGCTTGAGTTGGGTGAAAATCAAACTCTGTGAAGGAGGGGAAATCAGTTTAGTATAGGCTAAGTATGTGCAGAAATTTGCTGTCAAGGTTCTCATTATTTTTCTCTTTTCTCTACCGAAAGTCCTACTCCATTCTCCCTCTCTTTTCTTTTTCTTCATTTGGCCAAATCCTCTGATAGATTACTTTCTCATCTCTTTTTCTTTTCTGAGATTTTCATAAAAGCTGAAAGCGTGAGATCTCATCTCCTGCGATTGCCGAAATCACTCTGAAATGTCTGTTTGTGTCGAAATCTGAAGGGGATCTTAGGTAAGTATTGATTTGTGGGATCCAAATCTTTTTCGGCTTTTCCAAAGTCTCTAGCCGAATGGCTATGTAGTGACTAATCCATTGTTTTTCTCTTATTTTCAGCATTCCGGGATCTGAAGTGGAGCCAATCGCATAGATCTCTAAGTCATAGTTCGGTAACACTCGAATCGTGCTACTTTTGGGATTTCAAGGTAAGAAGATTTATTAGTTTCAACGTGTAAATTCAGGTATTTATTAACCCTTGGCCGAATGTAGGGGAGGTCAAATCTTTGTATTCTTCTGGCTTTTGAGCAAGATTTTAGACTAAGGGTTGTAGATTCGGATAGCAAGGATATTGACTAAGAGTGTAGTACTACGCGATATCAGGTGTGTAACTTCTCACACCATTAGATTGATTGCTAATATATATATGTAATAAATCTGCTATACTCTGTTAAATGCTGAAATCCCAGCATAACATTTGGAAACCCGAGAAGGGTAAAGCTAAATATCAGGTTAGTGATTTTTGCCATTCATCAGTAAATGTTTCTGTTAAAAACGATATGTTTTACATGTCGATTTTTATATATGCTTGGGGTTGGGTGATTGATGAAAGGGGAAGTGATCTGTTCTGGTGGCTTATGCCATTTCAGCCTGGTGACTCTGTCACAACTCTGTTTCTGGTGGCTTTTGCCATTTTAGCCTGGTGGCTCTGTCACGATTTTGACGATGAGCAGCTAACTGCAGCATGACTGCCATCGATGGTGTGTAGCGGTGTGGGTTGATTGTAGAAATCCCCAATAGTGTGATTGGAAGGGAAGGGTGGTGTGTAGCGGGTGGAAACCTAGGATTGGGTTGGGTTTTGTGTATGTTATCTACTGTATTATGTTCTATTTTCTGATCTGTGGGCTAAGGCTCAATCTAATGATGCACGAGGGTTGCACATTGAGTTTCGCGACTCACCCTATTATTTTAATAATTTTAGGTAGCACTTAGTGCATCGGACCGAGCTGGAGAGGAGAGCAAGGTGGCCATGCGATAAAGTACTGAGGATTCAATAAAAGACTTTACTTTATTTATCTATTTTTAAGAAACTTGTTTAAAGTGGGTTTTATATTTCGTTGTAATAAGGCCTTGGGACACTAGACTATTATTTATGTTTTGGTTTTATGTTGGGCTCTCATTTATGGGCATTTAAATTTTATGTTTGAACTAAGCTAAGACATGTACGAAATTTCAGTTTCTATTTAAAATTCACCAAGGCATTTTATAACTTTATATCTTATATGAATTGATCAATTTTTAAGTTTTCGGTATAAATATTTAAACCTACTAATTGCTTTTCAATGTGCCATATATTTTTGTTAAATTTCATTAGTGGCATACCAGATCCGGTTGTAGTGTTTGGGTCGGGTTTGTGGGTGTTACAAATTGGTATCAGAGCCCGGTTTAAAACTTGACTTTGGGGTTTTGGGCTCAAAACATCTTCTAAAGATGCACTTTTGAAACATGCATGTTTTTAAATGATAACAGGACTGTTAGCTCAGCATGGCACCTGTGTCTCCGGCCCAAGTCCGCCAGGTAAGTATTCTGAACCAATGTGTGATATATAAATGTGGGCTTGATAGGCTTTATGGGACGTAGACTACTTAGATTAGAACTTGATGGACTCTAGGCTTAACTAAAACAACTCCTTAAATCTCATAAGACTTAATTTCACTAAACAAACCCGTGAACGAGTCGCAAGACTAGGGTGTGGCAACAGGCATGCACATGTCTAGGATTGGATCCGGAAGAGCTTGGTACTTAAGTAGTCCTAGTGACTCACCTCCTCTTCACTGGAATCCTACCTGGTGCGTAGTGACTGTTCACCCTAGCCGCGAGAATTTGTTGACGGGCCAAAATCCATAACTAAAACCCGAAAGGGACCAGCCACCCTATTTTCACAAAATTGCTAAAATATCCTTATTTTGAAAATTACCAAGATGCAATGATTTGCAAATATACCCCCAGATTTACGAAAATACCCTGATTTACAAAGTCAATGTTTTTTTTAAAAGAAAAAAAAAGATACAACACACAACATCAATCAAAAACCACAAACACTTGAACGCCATTATTATTCTTTTGAAATCAAATTCTATAAGATACCCCTGTTTTTTTTTAAAAATACCCCTTTAGTTTTGTAAAATTTTTGAAAATACCCTTGATTTGTAAAAATTTTCCAAAATACCCCTGATTTGAAAAGTGACCAAAGTACCCCTGGTTTGTAAAATTACCAAATTGCCCCTGATTTGTAAAATGACTAAAACACCCCTGATTTACAAAATTACCGAAATACCCTGGATTACAAAATTACTAGAATACCCCTATTTCACGAAATCACCACGGAACCCTATTTTTTTGAAGAATTACGAAAATACCCTGTACGATAAATTATGAAAAATACCCCTGTAGGATAAATTACGAAAATACCCTGGATAGTGAAATGACGAAAATACCCCTACACGAAGAATGTAGGTACTTGTATGCTAATGTTTAATGATTGAATGTGTGTGCTTCATGGAATTAAGAAGTAAACTTGAGACTGAAACTGTAGATAGGTTCAAATTCGAAAGAACTACCTTTCAAATTTCTATTCATAAGACTGTCCGTGGTTAATCGGTGGGAAGAATTAATGATTCATAAAACTCTTAATCAGATAAACGCCAATCGAAAGAATGAGTACAAGGGGTCGAGGACGTCCGCCGCGTGCACGCGGTAGGGGTAGAATGACCGTGTCGAGCCGGTAGGTGCCGCCACGAGTCGAAACGAGATGAGATCTTTGACTCGCTGATCGTAGAGGGAGAATTTCAGGATGAGGCAGCCGGAGATGATGCAGTATCTTAGGCGATGTTACGGGTCCTTGAGAGAGTTGCTGGGGTAGGTATGGGTTCAGGAGCTCAGAAATTTGTGCCTGAACGACTCCGAGCCAACGGAGCAGAGATGTTTAGGGGTGTGTCTGGTGTAGCCCCTAACACAGCTGAGTATTGGTTGGAAGCGACTAAGTACATAATGGATGACTTAGATTTTACGATAGAGGAGAAGTTGAAGGGGGTCGTGTCTCATCTTCGAGATGAGGCTTATCAGTGGTGGCTCACGGTGAAGGAGGGTACTGCCAAAGATCGGATTGACTGGGATTATTTTAAGGAATCGTTTCAAGGGAAGTATGTTGGGGCTACATATGTGGACGGCTAGAGGAAGGCATTTTGAATTTGGTGCAGGGAAGTAAATCTATGGCTGAATATGAGGCAGAGTTCCTGCGCTTGAGCCGCTACGCTCGAGGAATGGTAGCAACTGAATATGAACGTTGTGTGCAGTTCGAGGATAGACTGCAGAATGAGTTAAGGGTATTGATAGCTCCGCAGCGAGAGAGGGACTTTGCTGTCCTGGTTGAAAAAGTTAAGATAGCGGAGGAGGTAAAACGGATTGAAAGACAGGAAAGAGATAAGGAGAGGGGAAGAAATAAGAGAAGTTTTGGGCAGTCAGGAGCATCTGGGAATTTTCAGAAAAGGCCTAGGACTGATAGGCCAGCTCGTGCTCCGACGGGTCAGAATTGATCATGTAAGTGGTGCAGGAAAGCACATTCCGGGGAGTGTAGAAGAAGAACCGTGGATGCTTCTGTGTGGATCCACGGAGCATATGATTAAGGATCGCCGGAAGGATCAGTGCGGCAACAATCGGACGAGGTTCTGATCAGGCTGGGAGAGGTGGTCAGCCAGTATAGAAGGGTCGTAGCCCTAGTAGAGGAGGAAATGGGGCTGGTCGAGGTCGTGGGGCACCTGGTAGAGATGCAGGTAATGTAGACGCGAGGTAGCCGGGCCTAGTTTATGCAGTTTGTTGACAGGAGGATAGTGAAGCACCGGACGTCATAACTGATACGTTTCTTATTGCTGGTAACCCTGTTTTTGCCTTGATTGATATTGGGTCAACCCGCTCCTATGTTGCATGTTCGGTATCTGAGGCCCTAAGTATAAACTCTGAAACAACCACTAGGAAGATGACTGTGGTTAGTCCCCTAGGACAATCTAGGGTATTGGACAAACTATTTAAGGATGTACCTTTAGAAACTCAAGGGGTAGTGTTCCCGGCAGACTTAATGGAATTACCGTTTGGAGAGTTTGACCTTATCATAGGAATGGATTGGTTGACTAAGCATTGTACTAAGTGGGATTGTAGGATTAAGAATACGGTGTTGAGTAACTTAGAAAGCGAGGAAGTGGTTGTGTTAGGAGAAAGAAGGAATTATTTGTCCAATGTGGTTTCGGCATTGAATGCTGTTAAGATGATTTGGACGGGGTGTAACGCATTTCTAGCTTTTATCAGTGCTTTCGATGCTAAGGAGGTGACTGTCGATGAGGTTCGAACAGTCAAGGATTTCGCGGATGTTTTTTCGGAGGAGTTGCCAGGATTACCCCCAGATCGCGAAGTGGAGTTTGGAATAGAGCTACTTCTAGGTACGGCTCCGGTGTCCATTGCTCCTTACCGAATGGCGCCGAAGAAGTTGATGGAACTCAAAGCTCAGATCCAAGAACTATTAGATCGAGGGTTTATTCGACCGAGTGTGTCTCCATGGGGAGCGCCGGTCCTATTCGTGAAGAAGAAGGACGGATGCATGCGTATGTGTGTGGATTATCGTCAACTGAATAAGTTGACAATTAAGAACAAGTACCCACTGCCGAGAATCGATGATTTGTTCGATAAGCTCAATTGAGCTTCGGTCTTTTCTAAGATTGACTTAAGATCGGGATATCATCAGTTAAGGGTTAAGGAAGTAGACATTCATAAGACGCGTTTCAGACTCGATACGACCATTATGAGTTCTTGGTGATGCCGTTCGGGTTGACGAACGCACTAGCAGCATTTATGGATATGATGAACCGGGTGTTCCAACCATATCTTGATCGGTTTATTGTGGTATTCATCGACGACATCTTGGTTTATTCTAAGTCAGAAGAGGAACATGATGAACATCTTCGTGTGGTGTTGCGAATTTTGAGGGAAAAGTAGTTGTTCGCAAAGTTCAGCAAGTGTGAGTTCTGGCTGAAGGAAGTAACTTTCTTAGGGCATGTAGTTTCTGCAGAGGGAATTAGGGTAGGCCCTCAGAAGATAAAAACTGTGTTGAATTGGAGACCGCCAAAGTCTGTGGCTGAAATTCGAAGTTTCTTGGGATTGGCAGGGTATTACAGGAGGTTTGTTGAGGGGTTCTCTTCAATTGCGGCACCTTTAACTAAGTTGTTGAGGAAGGGAGCACCGTTTGTTTGGTCTGACAAACAGCAAGAGAGCTTTGAGAAGCTGAAGAAGATTTTGACAGAAGCACTGGTGTTAATTCAGCCAGAGGCGGGAAAAGAATTTACCATCTATTGTGATGCGTCACACACAGGTTTAGGTTGTGTGTTGATGCAAGATGGAAAGGTGGTTGCATATGCGTCCCGATAGTTAAGACCACATGAGTTGAACTACCCTACGCATGATCTGGAGTTGGCGGCGGTGGTGTTCGCTTTGAAGATTTGGAGGCACTACCTATATAGGGAGAAGTTGATTATTTATACGGACCATAAGAGCCTGAGGTATATCCTTACCCAGAAGGAGTTGAACCTAGGATAGAGAAGGTGGATCGAGTTGTTAAAGGACTACGACTGCTCGATTGAGTACCACCCGAGTAAGGCTAATGTGGTGGCGGATGCGTTGAGTCGTAAGGCGATAGTGGATTTAAGGGCGATGTTCACTCATCTTAGCCTGTATGAGGATGGCAGTCTGGTAGCCGAACTTTAAGTAAGACCTATGTGGACAAGTCAAATCAAGGAAAAGCAACTTCTGGATGATGTCTTGAGTACTCAAATCCGACAGGTGCAGAATGGTGAAGGAGAGGACTATAGTTTGAATGGTGATGGAGTTTTGTGTTTCCGTGGGAAGATTTGTATGCCAAAAGATGTGGAGTTAAGGTAGATGATTCTTCGAGAATCGCATATTAGCCCTTATGCTATGCATCCTGGAGGAGTTCAGATGTATCGGGACTTGCGAGGGCAATTCTGGTGGCCCAGTCTGAAGCGAGAAGTGATGGAATTTGTAGGTAAATGTTTGATATGTCAGCAGGTGAAGGTGGAACACCAGTTGCCTTCGGTGTTGTTGCAATCGGTGAAGATTCCGCAGTGGAAATGGGAGAGAATCACGATGGATTTTGTTAGTGGGTTACCCCTTACACCCACTAAGAAGGATTCAATTTGGGTGATTGTGGATCGACTGACGAAATCTGCTTACTTTATACCGGTCTGGGTAGTTTATTCTTTGCAAAGGTTGGCTAAACTATACGTGGCTGAAATAGTGAGACTACATAGTGTACCTGTGTCGATCATATCAGATAAAGACCCTAGGTTCACGTCACGGTTTTGGAGGGCTCTGCATCAGGCAATGGGAACTAGGTTAGGCTTTAGTACTGCTTTTCATCCGCAGACTAATGGTCAGTCTGAGATGGTAATCCAGATTTTGGAGGATATGTTAAGGGGTTGCATCATTGATTTTAGGGGAAGCTGGGAGGAGTATTTACCTTTGGCAGAGTTCGCATACAATAATAGTTATCAAGCTAGTATTCATATGGTGCCTTACGAAGCATTATACGAAAGGAGATGTCGTACCCCTACTTGTTAGACGGAGTTGGGTGAACGCCAGGTGTTGGGTCCAGAGCTAGTCTCGAAAACAAAGGAGAAAGTTAAGTTAATACGGGCTCGGTTGAAGGAAGCGTCTGATCGGTAGAAGTCTTATGCGGATCTAAAGTTGAAGAATATGGAATTTGCAGTAGGAGACCAAGTCTTTTTGAAGGTGTCTCCATGGAAGAAGGTAATGAGGTTTGGACGGAAGGGTAAGCTAAGTCCTTGGTTTATTGGGCCTTATCGGGTACTGGAACACATGGGGCCAGTGGCCTATCGTTTGGAGTTGCCTTCAGAGTTGGAGCAGATACATGACGTGTTTCATGTCTCGATGCTAAGACGATATCGTTCTGATCCATCGCACATTGTACCGGTAAAAGAGATTGAAGTAAGGTTAGATTTATCCTTTGAGGAGGAACTAGTGCAAATCTTGGATCGAGACGTAAAAATGTTGAGAAGGAAGTCCGTCCCTTTGGTTAAAGACTTGTGGCGAAACCTCGGAGCGGAGGAAGCGACTTGGGAGCCAGAGGATGTTATACCATAGCAGTATCCCCACCTCTTTCGAACAAGTAAATTTTGAGGCCGAAATTTATTTTAAAGGGGGTAGAACTGTAACATCCTGAATTTATGGGCTGTGCATTTTGTATAGTGTATGTTAAAAATATTGATTTAAGGATTTGAGGTGCAAATGGGGCTCAGGTTTGGGCTGAGGCTTTGATTAAATGTTTTGTTTAGACACTCTAGGGGCTTAAAGTAAAGTTTTGGTAGCTTATTTGACATAGTGGGCTTGTGGCCCAGAGGAAAATGGTGCCACTAGGAGGAAGGGGAGTTGGTGTTACTAATACATGAGGAGGGCCCAAATTTTGGTTGCTTGAAGCCCAAGCTATAGGGCCAAATTTCGGCACCTAAAAGGGGACTAGGAGGGGATGACACAAGGCTAATTTTTAGGGAATTTTATTATGTTTAAATTATGTGGATAATAAGCAGATAATGAAGAGAGGAGTTGGTGCTAATTAGGGCTATTTTTGAGGAGATAATGGATCAAGATAAGGGAAAAGATGAGAGCTCATCCAGGAGGCTTGAGTTGGCCTAAAATCAAACTCTGTGAAGGAGGGGAAATCGATTTAGTATAGGCTAAGTATGTGCCGAAATTTGCTCTCAAGGTTCTCATTATTTTTCTTTTTTCTTTGCCGAAATTCATACTCCATTCTCCCTCTCTTTTCTTTTTCTTCAGTTGGCCAAATCCTCTGATAGATTCCTTTCTCATATCTTTCAGACACTTTAGTTGAATCTTCAAGCCTCTCTTTGTTTTCGTTTCACTTTTCTTTTTAATCGAAACCACATCAGTTCATCTTTTCTGGGATTTTCATAAAAGCCGAAAGCGTAAGATCTCGTCTCCTGCGATTGCCGAAATCACTCTAAAGTGTCTGCTTGTGCCGAAATCTGAAGGGGATTTTAGGTAAGTATTGATTTGTGGGATCCAAATCTTTTCTGGCTTTTCCAAAGTCTCTAGCCGAATGGCTATTTAGTGACTAATCCATTGTTTTTCTCTTATTTTCGGCATTCCGGGATCTGAAGTGGAGCCAATCGCATAGATCTCTAAGTCATAGTTCGATAACACTCGAATCATGCTACTTTCGGGATTTCAAGGTAAGAAGATCTATTAGTTTCAACGTGTAAATTCGGGTATTTATTAACCCTTGGCCGAATGTAGGGGAGCCCAAATTTTCGTATTCTTCTAGCTTTTGAGCAAGGTTTTAGACTAAGGTTTGTAGATCCGGATAGCAAGGATATTGACTAAGAGTGTAGTACTACGCGATATCAGGTGTATAACTTCTCACACCATTAGATTGATTGCTAATATATATATGTAATAAATCTACTATACTCTGTTAAATGCCAAAATCTTGGCATAATGTTTGGAAACCCGAGAAGGGTAAAGGCTAAATATCAGGTTAGTGATTTTTGCCATTCATCAGTGAATGTTTCTGTTAAAAATGATATGTTTTATATGTCGATTTTTATATATGCTTGGGGTTGGGTGATTGATGAAAGGGGAAGTGATCTGTTCCGGTGGCTTATGCCATTTCAGCCTGGTGACTCTGTCACAACTCGGTTTCTGGTGGCTTTTTCCATTTCAGCCTGGTGACTCTGTCACAACTTTGACGATGAGCAGCTAACTGCAGCATGGCTGCCATCGATGGTATGTAGCGGTGTGGGTTGATTGTAGAAATCCCCAATGGTGTGATTGGCAGGTAAGGGTGGTGTGTAGCGGTTGGAAACCTACGATTGGGTTGGGTTTTGTGTATGTTCTATATTCTGATCTGTGGGCTAAGGGTCAATCTGATGGTGCACGAGGGTTGCACACTAAGTTTCGCGACTCACCTTATTATTTTAACAATTTCAGGTAGCGCTTAGTGCATCGGACCGGGCTGGAGAGGAGAGCAAGGTGGCAATGCGATAGAGTACTGAGGATTCAGCAAAAGACTTTACTTTATTTATCTATTTTTAAGAAACTTGTTTTAAGTGGGTTTTATATTTCGTTGCAATAAGACCTTGGGCCACTAGACTATTATTTATGTTTTGGTTTTATGTTGGGCTTTCATTTATGGGCATTTAAATTTTATGTTTGAACTAAGCTAAGACATGTATGAAATTTCAGTTTCTATTTAAAATTTGCCAAGGCATTTTTTAACATTATATCTTATATGAATTGATCAATTCTTAAGTTTTCGGTATAAATATTTATACCTGCTAATTGCTTTTCAAAGTGCCATATCTTTTTGTAAAATTTCATTAGTGGCATACCAGATCCGGTTGTAGTGTTTGGGCCGGGTTTGGGGGTGTTAGACAAATCATGTATATACGGTATATGGCATGTATAGGCTTGTGTCATTTTGGTATGTTTGATGGATATGTATTTGGCCATTTGAGTTGGCATATGATAACTAACTTGATGATGTTTATGAATAAGCATATGGTTCTACTTTTAATGTTTGATAATAGACCATAATGAATGAATGGGATTGAAGTAGTTATGAATGTTTGGATTAGTTATGCTAAATGAATTATACATGTGAATTATGCTTAGAAAAGCAAGTTAAATTGTTTGGTATTTTAATAAGTAAATGATATAGAATTGAGTATTGAAATGGTTGAAATGAATATGGTATGATTATGTATTGGTTGATGAACTTTGGCTGCATATTTATGACTTAAAATGGTACCATATGAGGTTGTGTAGATATGTGCAAAAAGGGTGGCAAATTGGCTTTGCAAGTGGCCTATTTTTGTCCACACGGGTAGAGACATGGGCATGTGTCTCAGCCGTGTGCGACACACGGTCATTCTACATAGACATGTGTCCACTAGTGCTAAAATTGAAGTGAAGTCAATATGCTCCACACGGCCTCACACACGGGCGTGTGACTGGCCGTGTGGTATAAGTCAGTATACCCCCTAAATGGCACACGGCTTAGCATATGGGCGTGTGTGGCTATTTCGAAGGGCACACGGGCTGGACACACGGGCGTATGGTTGGCCGTGTGATCCAAGTCAGTAGACTCTCTGGTTTTCACACAGCCTGGCACACAGGCGTGTCCTTGGCCATGTGATGCAAGTCAGTATGTATGCCCTGTCTCCATACGGCCTAAGACACGAGCATGTCTACTAGCCGTGTGAGGCACACGGCCTATTCACAGGGGTGTGTGACCCTTGTATGATTGAAAAATTTCTAAGTTTTCCAAAATTTTCGTATGTTATCGGTTTAGTCTTGAACCACTTCTAAAGCATGTTTAAGGCCTCGTAGGCCCTTATAAGGGACAATGTGATTGCTTGAGGTTGATAAATGTAAGCTATGTGTTATGTATGGATCGGTAATACCCCGTAACTATATTCCGATAAAGAATACGGGTTAGGGGTGTTACATTTTATTGGTATCAGAGCTACGGTTTAGTCGATTCTAGGACTAACGTAGCGTGTGTGAGACTCTAGCTATTCATGCCATATATATTCTATGATTGTGTGATGATTCCTGACAGCTTAAATATTGTTTTTGTATAGCAATGGATCCCGAACGAGATATAGCGGTTGATGTAGAAAGTAATGCGCCTGCTCTCGCTCAAGGGATAATGCCTACTGAATCTAGACCCGTGTTTAGTAGTCACGGAGGTGAGGCTAAAAAAGCCTTTTTCCATATGATGAACGAATGGTTTACTCAATACATTCGTACTAATTATGTAACATACCGGTTTAGACCCTAGTCGGAACAGTGGTTTCGAGACCACAAATTCGAGGTCAGAATGATAATTTAATATTATTTTCTGTGTGAATAGTATGTGACATAGTCTGTGTGAAAATTCTGCGTGATAATTTTATCGATTTTGCGCTGAATTAAGAGAAAGGACTTAATCGTGTAAAGAGTAAAAGCTATGTGCTGATTTATAAGTACCTAAGTGTTGTTGTCTTCTTAATAGGATGGCCTTAAGAGGCAATTAAGCCACTATTAAAGATGGTCGATAGCTAAATGACATGTTAGCCTTAATGTATATTTGTCTTAAAAGTTTATTAAAAGGTTAGTTTCGTAAAGTGATAATTATGTTTAATATGTTATAATAAAACAAGAAAATGGCCATTTAGTTATCATCCTTAGCCGAATATAAGCAAGAAAAGAAAAGGGATAGGAACACAAGGGTTCGACACATTTTGATCTTGATTCAAGGTTAGTTTTTAATCAGATTTTGATAATTTCTACGTTTTGTTGATCGTTGCTCCGTGATCTAGCTAACCCATGTCATAATTTTTTAAATTGATGATGTTTATGAAATGTGCCATTGATGAAATGAGGAGCTTTGTGATGAGTGTTGGTGTTAAATGAAAGATATGTGCTTAATGAACATGTTTTATTCTTAAATTTTTGATGAATTTAGCTAATTAGGGCTTAATTGAGAAAATGAGCAATTGAAGGGTTATATTGTGAAATAAATGAAATGTATGAGCTTGTATTAGCATAGGAAGAATTCGGCTAAGCACATGTGTATTGAAATTTTGTGTATTTGATGATTTTGTGAAATAGGGACTAAAGTGTCCAAATGTGAAAATGTGAGGGCTATTTTGTAAAATGCCCTAAATGTGTGTGTGCGGACTAAATTGAATAAATTAGTGATTGAATGGATTGAATTTGAATGTGTACAGACCAAGGGAGGAGGGGTTTGGATCGAGATCGAGGCAAAGATAAAGTGCTCGATTGATCAATCGTTTCGATAGTTCAACATCGGAGGTAAGTTCGGATATAATACATGTTATTAAAATATATTTTAGCATTTTGAGATGAGTATGTATATGATAATGAAATTTAGATGCTATGTGCAAGACTTAGTTGATGGCACTAAGTGTACGAAAAATGAATTTGATACCGAAATGAATGGCACTGTGTGTGCGATGTTATGAAAGCTTCGGCTTATTGATTTGGCACTGTGTGTGTGATACCGGGATAATGGTTGAAAGATTAAGCACTAAGTGTACGATGGTGAGTATGCTTCTATCATGTATATAGCACTGAGTGTGCGATTAAGTTGAACAAGTATCAGACGACGATCGGCATGTAATACCAAGCTTTGAATAGCCTGAAAGTTGATTAACTTTGTGTTAGCTAAGGTATGTATTAAACCTTTGTGGTTGATAAGTTTATAGATAAGCTACGAATGGGAGAACGAGATTTTGGTCATGGATGATATGAATGTGAGAGAATGGATCTATGTGATGGTTATAATATACATTGGTTTGAATGGATGAAATAATTGTCTTGTATTTCAAACTTACTAAGCTTTGGAAAGCTTACTGTGTGATTTGTTTCTCTGCTTTGCAGTGTCAGTAAAGCCAGCTCAGATCTGGGGATCGTTAGCTTCTCAATCACACTATCGGCAACCTATTTTGGGTACTTTTGGAAAGATGTATATAGTTGAAATATGGCATGTATAGGCTAGTTATTTGAATCATATTAGAGATATGTAGTTAGCCATGTGATATGGCTAGATATATGATGGTTTTAAGCATGAATGGCTTGATATATATGATGCAGATTTTGGTATGGCATGTGGGTAAAGAAGATGAATTTCAAATGGTAATCTTTGTGTTGGTAAAATGTTAGTACGATTTAGTGAATTTGAGAATGAATGATGTTTAGTTTATGAATGTGTTCAAGTTATATATGTTAGCTTATAAGTTGACATTTTTGGAAATGAAATTGCATGAGATGATGTATCGATTATTGTCATGGAATTGGTTGCCAAATTGTGTGTATAAAAATGCTCAAATGTGCTTGTAGGATTGACCCGTGTGGGTGACATTTTGGCCTTGCAAATGGCCTATTTTGCCACACGGTGCCAGTGGCACACTGGCGCGTGCTAGTGATCGTGGGACAAAGTCGTGAGCTAGCATAAGAGTACACGCCTTCGCACACGGACGCGTGCCTAGTAGCCGTGTGGTTTTCAACAGATCGACCACGGCCAAAGTACACTGCGGTGGTGCTTGGTGATCGTGAAGCAAGGTCGGGCTTCGACCACGGGAGGACACGCGGGTGTGTCTAGCAGCCGTAGGAGGCACACAGCCTACCTACACGGGCGTGTAAGCCCTGAAACATAGAAAAGTTTTAAATTTCTGAGAATTTCTGTATGTGTTTCGGTTTAGTCCCGACTCGTTTCTTTCATGTGTTTAAGGTCTTGTAGGCCTCTATAAGGGACTACTTGATTATGTTTTGATGTACTATGGTGATGTTTGAATTTGTGTTGTAAATAGGTTGTAAAATGATTCGATTTTTTGGTAATGCCTCTTAACCTTATTCCGGAAATGGTCTCTGGTTAGGGGTGTTACATTTTATTGGTATCAGAGATACGGTTTAGTCGATTCTCAGACTAACGTAGCGCGTGTGAGTCTAGCTATACATGCCATATATGAAATTGCGATAGTGTGATGAATTCTGATAGTTGAAAATGTGTTTTCATATAGTAATGGATCCCAATCGAGCAGTTGCTGATGATGTAAAGAGTAACGCGTCTGTTCGCGCTCAAGAGATAGCGCCGGTCGCATCTAGACCGAATGAAAGTGGTTAGGGAGGAGAGGCTAAGCAAGCCTTCTTCCGATTGTTGAGCGAATGGTTTACGGAGTTCGTTCGAAAGAATCTGGCTGCTCCACAACCTTCACCCCCACAAGTACCTGTGGTGCCACAAGTGATAGATCAGATTTGATTGAATAAACTTCCTGTCGATAAGATCTGAAAATATGGGGCCAAGGATTTTAGGGCCACAGTTGATGATGATGTTGAGAGAGCCGAGTTTTGGCTTGAGAATACAATTCGAGTATTCGATGAGATGTTGTTGACACCTGATGAATGTATAAAATGTGTTGTTTTGTTGTTAAGGGATACTGCGTATAACTGGTGGAAAACCTTGATATCTGTGGTTCCGAGAGAGAGAGTCACCTGGGACTTCTTTCAAGCCCAGTTCAGAAAGAAGTATATCAGTCAATGCTTCACTAATCAGAAACGTAAAGAGTTTTTAGAGCTAAAACAGGGTCGCTTATCTGTTACTAAGTACGAGCGGGAATTTGTAAGATTGAATCAATATACTAGAGAATGTGTTTTGACCGAAGCTACTATGTGGAAACGTTTCATAGAAGGATTGAATGAATACATTAAGTTGTTGGTTGGGGTACTTGATATAAATAAACTTAGTGTGTTAGTTGAAAGAGCATGTAAAGCTGAGGAGCTCAATAAAGAAAAGAAGAAAGCTGATTCTGAGGCTCGAGATGAAAGAAAGAGATCGATGAATAAATTTTCTTAACCTTAAACGAAGAGATATAGAGATGCAAGCAATCGTCCAAGTACTTCGTTTGGACATCCAAGTCGAGATCGTTCGAGACAAAATACTGGTCCACGGATTCAAGCACCTAATGAATCAAATGTTGGCAGTGTTAAGAGTAACAAGACTGAGTGTAGACAATATTATAAATGTGGATCTCGAGATCATTTTATTCGGGATTGCCCAAAGATGGTCGAAGAAGAAAATGTGCAGAATGAAAGACCGAGTAATGTGACAGTTAGGGGTAGACCACCTAGAAACACCAGAAATGTGCAGAGAGGGACATTTGACACAGCTGTGAGGTCAGAAGTGAGAGCACCTGTCCGAGCCTATGCTATACGTGCACGAGAGGAAGCATCATCTTCAAATGTTATCACTGGTACTTTCACTTTATTTGATATTAATGTCATTGCATTGGTAGATCCGGGATCAACTCATTCCTATGTGTGTGTGAATCTAGTAGTGAATAAGACTTTACCTGTTGAGTCTACTGAATTTGTGGTTAGAGTGTCGAACCCCTTAGGCAAGTGTGTCCTGGTGGATAAGGTGTGCAAGAGTTGCCCATTGATGTTTCGGGATGCTTATCTTCTGGCTAATTTGATGTTGTTACCATTCGATGAGTTTGAAATAATTCTGGGTATGGATTGGCTTACTCTGCATAATGCCATTGTGAATTGTAAAAGAAAGAGTATTGAATTGAGAAGTCAGGATAGTGAGCTAGTTCGAATTGAATCTAGTGATATGAAAGGATTACCAACTGTTGTATCTGCAATGAAAGCTATGAACTATGTGAGAAAGGGTTGTGAAGCTTATTGGCATATGTAATTGAAACAAAAATGTTAGAAACGAAAGTTGAATCTATCCTGTGGTCTGTGAGTTTCCAGATGTGTTTCCTGAAGAGATGTCGGGATTACCACTGATTTGAGAAGTTGAATTTGGTATTGAGTTAGTGTGGGGGACCACTCCCATTTCGATAGCTCCGTATAGAATGGCACCAACAGAATTGAAAGAGTTAAAGTCTCAGTTGCAGGAGTTGACTGACAGAGGATTTGCGCGACCAAGTTTTTCACCTTGGGGAGCTCTTGTATTATTTACAAAAAGGAAATATGGAACTATGAGGATGCGTATTGATTATCGATAGTTGAACAAAGTAACGATAAAGAACAAATATCCGTTACCTCGTATTGATGATTTGTTTGATCAGCTGAGAGGAGTTACAGTGTTTTCAAAGATATATTTGAGATCAGGCTACTATCAATTAAGAGTTAAAGAATCTGATGTGCCGAAAACTGCTTTCAGAACGAGGTACGGACATTTACGAATTCTTAGTGATGCCTTTCGGACTAACAAATGCTCCTACAGTGTTTATGGATTTGATGAATTAGATATTCAGACCGTATTTGGTTCGCTTTGTCGTGGTGTTCATTGATGATATTTTGATCTATTCATGTGATGAGACGTAGCATGCCGAGCATTTGAGAAATGTGCTATAGACTCTGCGTGAGAAATAGTTGTATGCTAAGTTTAGTAAATGTTAATTTTGGTTGCGTGAAGTTGGTTTTCTAGGGCATATTGTGTCAATTGCCGGGATACGAGTTGATCCGAGTAAAATCTCTGCTATATTAGAATGGAAGTCTCCGAGAAATGTGTCTGAAGTTCATAGTTTTCTGGGACTAGCGGGATATTATAGGTGGTTTGTGAAAGGTTTCTCGATGATTGCAACTCATTTGACGAAGTTACAGAAAGACGTTAGATTCGAGTGGTCAGAAAAGTGCCAGCAGAGTTTTGAGCAGTTGAAAGTGTTGTTGACAGAGGCGCAAGTACTAGTTCAACTGCAATCAGGCAAAGAATTCATAGTTTACAGTGATGCCTCGTTGAGTGGTTTGGGCTGTGTGCTGATGCAAGAAGGGAAAGTCATTGCTTAAGCTTTGAGACAGTTAAAGTCACATGAAAAGAATTATCCGACGCACGATTTTGAATTGGTTGGGATTGTGTTCTTATTGAAGATTTGGTGTCACGACTTATTCGGTGAGAAATGTCATATTTATACTGAGAATAAGAGTCTAAAGTATTTGATGACTCAGAAAGATTTGAACTTGCGACAGAGAAGATGGTTAGAATTGTTGAAAGACTACGAACTTGTGATAGATTACCATTCGGGTAAAGCTAATGTTGTCGCTGATGCTTTAAGTCGGAAATCATTATATGCTTTGCGAGCTATGAGTACTCAAATAGATCTGTGTGATGATAGTGCAGTTATAGCTGTGTTGAAAGTTAAGCTGATGTTTGTATAGCAAATTTGTGATGCCCAGAAAAGTGATGTTGAAATAATGGCTAAACGAATTCTGTGTGAATCAAATGCTAAATCAGAATTTCGATTAGATAATGATAATTGTCTAAGGTTTAGAGATCGGATTTGTGTTCCGAGAAATTCAAAGTTGATTTCGATGATTTTGAATGAAGCTCACAATAGTCATTTAACTGTGCATCCGGGGAGTACGAAGATGCATAATGATCTGAAACAGTTCTATTGGTGGCATGGCATGAAAAGAGACATTTCTGACTTTGTGTCGAAATGCTTAGTTTGTCAGCAAGTCAAGGCTGAACATCAAGTTCCGCCTGGTTTGTTACAACTGATTATGATTCCTAAGTGGAAATGGGAGAGAATTACGATGGACTTTGTGTCGGGTTTGCCCTTATCTCCAAGTAAGAAAGATGCAATCTGGGTGATAGTGGACAGGTTGACAAAATCAGCTCATTTCATTCCGGTGAGAACCGATTATTCTTTAGATAAGTTAGCTGAAATGTATATCGATGAGATTGTGAGATTGCATGGAGTACCGTTATCTATAGTGTCTGATAGAGATCCGAGATTTACTTCAAGATTTTGGAAGAAATTGTAAGATGTTTTAGGCACGAAATTGTATTTCGGTACTGCTTTTCATCCTCAAATGGATGGTCAATCCGAGTGAATCATTCAGATTCTTGAAGACATGTTGAGATGTTGCATACTTGAATTTGAAAGTACGTAGGAAAAGCATTTATCATTAATTGAGTTTGTGTATAACAACAGCTTTCAATCTAGCATTAAAATGGCACCATATGAGGCTCTATATGGTCGAAAGTGTCAAACTCCATTGTATTGGATTGAGCTGAGTGAGAATAAGATTCACGGAGTTGATCTGATAAAAAAGACTGAACAGAAAGTGAAAGTAATTCGTAACAATTTGAAAGCAGCCTTAGATCGTCAGAAGTCTTATGCAGATTTGAGACGAAAGGATATTGAATTCGGAATTGGTGATAAAGTGTTTTTGAAAGTATCTCCTTGGAAGAAAATACTTCGATTTGGCCGGAAGGGCAAGCTGAGTCTGAGGTTCATCGGACCGTATGAGATTATTGAACGAGTTGGGCCAGTTGCTTATAGATTGAGATTTCCATCTGAGTTAGAAAAGATTCATAACGTGTTTCATGTGTCAATGCTTCAACGGTACAGATCAGACCCGTCTCACGTGATTTCTCCTACTGAAATTGAGATTCATTCAGACTTGTCGTATAGTGAAGAACCGATCCGAATTATGGCTCGAGAGATTAAAGAGTTGAGAAACAAAAGAATTTCCTTAGTGAAAGTATTATGGCACAAACACGGAGTTGAAGAGGCTACGTGGGAGCCTGAGAACATTATGAGAAAGCAATATCCACACCTATTCACTGGTAAGATTTTCGGGGATGAAAATCCCTAAGGGGGGAGAGTTGTAACAACCCGGTTTAGACCCTAGTCGGAACAGTGGTTTCGAGACCACAAATCTGAGGTCAGAATGATAATTTAATATTATTTTCTATGTGAATAGTATGTCACATAGTCTATGTGAAAATTTTGCGTGATAATTTTATCGATTGTGTGCTGAATTAAGAGAAAGGACTTAATCGCGTAAAGAGTAAAAGCTATGTGCTGATTTATAAGTACCTAAGTGTTGTTGTCTTCTTAATAGGATCGCCTTAAGAGGCAATTAAGCCATTATTAAAGATGGTGGATGGCTAACTGACATATTAGCATTAATGTATATTTGTCTTATATGTTTGTTAAAAGGTTAGTTTGGTAAAGTGATAATTATGTTCAATATGTTATAATAAAACATGAAAATGGTCATTTAGTTATCATCCTTGGCCTAATATTAGCAAGAAAAGAAAATGGAAAAGAACACAAGGGTTCGACACATTTTGATCTTGATTCAAGGTCAGTTTTTATTCAGATTTTGATAATTTCTATGTTTTTGTGATAGTTGCGTCGTACTTTAGCTAACCCATGTTGTAATTTTCTAAATTGATGATATTTATGAAATGTGCCATTGATGAAATGAGGATCTTTGTGATGAGTGTTGGTGTTAAATGAAAGATATGGGCTTAATGAACATGTTTTATTCTTGAATTTTTGATGAATTTAGCTAATTAGGGCTTAATTGAGAAAATGAGAAATTGAAGGGTTAAATTGTGAAATAAATGAAACGTATGAGCTTGTATTAGCATGGGAAGAATTCGATTCAGCACATGTGTATTGAAATTTTGTGTGTTTGATGATTTTGTGAAATAGGGACTAAAGTGTCCAAATGTGGAAATGTGAGGGCTATTTTGTAAAATGCCCTAAATGTATGTGTGTGGACTAAATTGAATAAATTAGTGATTGAATGGATTGAATTTGAATGTATAGAGACCAAGAGAGGAGGGGTACGGATAGAGATCGAGTCAAAGATAAAGTGCTCGATTAATCGACCCTTTCGATAGTTCAACATCAGAGGTAAGTTCAGAAATAATACATGTTATTAAAATATGTTTTAGCATTTTGAAATGAGTATGTATATGATAATGAAATTGAGATGCTATGTGCAAGACTTAGTTGATGGCACTAAGTGTGCGAAAAATGAATTTGATACAGAAATGAATGGCACTGTGTGCGCGATGTTACGAAAGCTTCGGCATATTGATTTGGCACTGTGTGTGCGATACCGGTATAAGTCGGTTGAAAGATTAGGCACTAAGTGTGCAATGATGAGTATGCTTCTGTCATGTATATAGCACTAAGTGTACGACTAAGTTGAACAAATATCAGAGGATGATCGACATGTAATACCGAGCTTTGAATAGCCTGAAAGTTGATTAACTTTGTGTTAGCTAAGGTGTATTAAACCTTTGTGGTTGATAAGTTTATAGATAAGCTACGAATGGGAGAATGAGATTTTGGTCATGGATGATATGATTTGATATGAATGTGAGAGAATGGATCTATGTGATGGTTATTATATACATTGGTTTGAATTGATAAAATAATTGTATTGTTTTTCGAACTTACTAAGCTTTGGAAAGCTTACTGTGTGATTTATTTCTCTGCTTTGCATTGTCAGTAAAGCTAGCTCGGATCTGGGGATCGTCAGCTTCTCAATCACACTATCGGCAACCTATTTTGGGTACTTTTGGAAAGAGGTATATAGTTGAAATATGGCATGTATAAGCTAGTTTTTTGAAATATGGCATGTATAGGCTAGTTATTTGAATCATATTGAGCCGCCAGTGGATAAAATTCGTAAACATGGGGCTGAAGAGTTTCGGGCTATTGTTGATGATGATGCTGAGAGAGCTGAGTTTTTGCTCGAAAAAATGATCCGAGTATTTGATGAATTGTCTTGTTCTCCTGATGAATGTATTAAATGTGTTGTATCTTTGCTGAGAGACACTACGTATCAATGGTGGAACACGTTGGTATTTGTGGTACCGAGAGAACGAGTGACCTAGGAATTCTTTCAGACAAAGTTTTGAAAGAAATACATAAGTCAGCGATTCCTTGATCAAAAGCATAAAAAGTTCTTAGGGTTAAAACAAGGCCGCATGACTGTCACCAAGTATGAAAGAGAGTTTGTATGGTTAAGCAAGTATGCTCGAGAGTATGTGTCAACTGAGGAGATTATGTGTAAACGATTCGTTGACCGGTTGAATGAAGATATAAAATTATTAGTTGGAATTCTTGAATTGAAAGAATTTGTTGTTCTTGTTGAAAGGGCTTGTAAAGCGGAGGATTTTAGCAAAGAAAAGAGAAAAAGCAGAATCAGAAGCTAGAGATTCGAGAAAAAGATCAATGAGTAAGCCATATCACTCTTCATCAAAGAAATATCGAGATTTGTTTAGTCAATCAAATACACCAGTGGAATACTCTAACAGAGATCGTGGGAAGCAAATTACGAGTTCAATAACTCCAGCGGTGTCAGTGGCTAGTGTGGGTAATGTTAGACCAAATAAACTGAAATGTGGACGTTGTGAAAAACGACATTTTGGAGAGTGTAGATTGAATGATAAAGCATGTTTTAAATGTGGCTCGTATGAACATTTCATTCGGGATTGTCCTGAGATAGATGTGAAATATAAATCTCAGAATACAAGATCGAATAATATTTTGCCTAAAGAAAGACCACCGAGAAATGTTGGGAATGTGAGTGGCAGTCGAGGGATGACGAGAGACTCTACCGTGAGATCTGAGGCCACAGCACATGGTGGAGCCTACACTATTCGCGCTCGTGAAGAAGCGTCATATCAAGATGTTATCACCGGTACTTTTACTCTCTATGATACTAATGTGATTGCATTGATAGATCCAGGATCAACTCATTCTTATATATGCATGAATTTAGTATTTAGTAAGACTTTGCCTGTAGAGTCTATGGAATTTGTGATTAGAGTATCGAACCCCTTAGGCATATGTGCTTTGGTTGACAAAGTCTGCAAGAATTTTCTGTTAATGCATCGAGATTTCTGTTTTCCGGCTTATCTGATATTATTCCCATTCGATGAATTTGATGTGATTTTGGGTATGGATTGGCTAACAATGCATAATGCTATAGTGAATTGTAGACGAAAAAAATTTGAATTGAAATGTCAGAATAATGAGATTATTAGAATTGAATCTGATGATTTGAACAGTATGCCAATTGTGATCTCATCTATGTTAGCTCAGAAATTTGTGAGAAAAGTGTGTGCAGCTTATCTTGCTTATGTACTTGATACAAAAGTAACAAAAACAAAGATTGAATCAGTACCAGTTGTCTGTGAATATTCAGATGTATTTCCTGAAGAGTTACTGGGATTACCACTTATCATAGAAATTGAGTTTGGTATTGAATTAGTATCGGTAACAATGCTGATATTGATAGCTTCGTACAGAATGGCCCCAACAGAGTTAAAAGAATTGAAAGCTCAGTTTCAAGAGTTGACAGATAAAGGTTTTGCTAGACCAAGTTTCTCTCCCTGGGGTGCACCTGTGTTGTTTTTGAAAAAGAAAGATGACACGATAAGAATGTGTATAGATTATCAACAACTCAACAAAGTGACGATCAAGAACAAATACCTTCTACTGCAGATTGATGATTTGTTTGATCAGTGGAAAGGGCAACAGTGTTTTTTAAAATCAATTTGAGATTGGCTCATTACCAACTGCGAGTTAAAGACTCCGATGTGCCAAAGACTGCATTTAGAACAAGGTACGGACACTACGAATTTCTTGTTATGCCTTTTGGACTAACAAATGCACCTGCTATTTTTATGGACTTGATGAATTGAATTTTTAGGTCATATTTAGACCGATTTGTTGATGTGTTTATTGATGATATTTTGATTTACTCTCATGATGAATCCGAACATGCCGAGCATTTAAGAATCGTGCTACAAACTTTTAGAGATAAACAGGTGTTTGCAAAGATTAGCAAATGTGAATTTTGGTTACGAAAAGTCAGTTTTCTAGGACATATAGTTTCAGCCACGGGTATCCGAGTTGACCCGAGCAAAATTTCTGTAATTATAGATTGGAAGCCTCTGAGAAATGTAACTGAAGTCTGTAGTTTCCTGGGACTAGCCGACTATTATAGACGATTTTTGAAAGGCTTTTCGATGATTGCGACTCTGATGACGCGATTGCTTCAAAAAGATGTTAAATTTGAATGGTCAGAAAAGTGTCAGCAGAGCTTCGAGTAGTTGAAAGCATTATAAACTGAAGAACCAATGTTAGTGCAGCTTGAGTCAGGTAAAGAATTTGTAGTTTTCAGTGATGCATCATTAAATGGTCTGGGTTGTGTTGATGTAGGAAGGCAAAGTTGTAGCTTATGCTTCGAGATAATTGAAGCCGCACGAAAAGAATTATCCAACGTACGATCTTGAATTAGCCGCAATAGTGTTCGCATTCAAAATTTGGTGCCATTACTTGTTTGGTGAGAAATGTCATATTTATATCGACCACAAAAGCTTGAAATATCTGATGACTCAGAAAGACTTAAATTTGCGACAGCGGAGATGGTTAGAATTTCTAAAAGACTATGAATTAATGATTGACTATCATCCGGGAAAAGCGAATGTAGTTACTGATGCTTTGAGTCAGAAGTCCTTATTTGCTCTACGTGCTTTGAACACATAGTTAGCTATGTCTGATGACGGTTCGATAGTAGCTGAGTTGAAATCGAGACTGTAACACCCCTTACTAGTATTCGACGCCAAAATAGGGTACGAGGCATTACTGGAACACATGCACTTGTAAACGTATTAAACCAAGTCATAAAATTTCATCCAAATTAAAACTTTTCAAATTTTTATCTTTGAGTCCCTAAATAGGGCCTACGAAGCCCAATACATGCTTTGGAAGTGGTCCGGGACTAAATCAAGAACTTTAGAAAACATTATAAAATTTCTTGAAAAACAGGGGCACACGCCCTTGTCCAAGGCCATGTCCTTCACATAGTCGAGATACACGCCCGTGTGTTAGGCCGTGTAGCATTTCGAATTTCTGAAAATCAAGTGCAGACATCACACACCCTAGGCACATGGTCGTGTGGCTGACCGTTTGACCACAAGTAAGGCTATTTACCAAGCCCTTTGCCACCCCAAAACACTTATACACTTATACAAATTTATCATCACACAACATGGTATTATTAAGCATTCAAACATCCACACTAAGACATCCATATACCATTTACAAACCACATTCATCATGCATAATCACACACACACTTAACCATTCACATCATACAACTTACACAACCAATCACATTTACCACTCATAATTATCACACATTTACTCATCCAACACATGCAAGCATACACATCCTTGAAATGCATCATCATAGACTTATAACATAATAATTATTAGCCACATTAAACGGCCTTATACAACAATAACCATCAAATAGCATAGGCCAACATTCTAGGCCAACTCATAATAACATATACACACATAATCAAGTCCCTATATATGCCATAGACTTAAAAATACTTGAAGATCTTTGATACAATACCAATCAATAACTTGTTAGTGTGATAGAATCTCCTTCGACCTCCAACTCGAGCTAGAATCTATGACACTATAAGAAAAAGGAAAGGAAGGGGTTAAGCATTATAGCTTAGTAAGTAGGTATCTAAATAATAAGTGATTTATTAACAGGCTTTTATAAATCTTCACAATATGTTCTGAAGATAATACAATCATAATTGCACATAGTTCCACTATTTATTCATGTTCATCTCAAGTTGTCTACTAAAGTCACAGTCACTAAATTATTTATATCTTGAGTTACAGAACTCAAAATTAAGTTCCACAAATATTCCCTGAAACTAAACTCACATATCTTCTTACCATAAAATTTTCAAAATTTTTGGTTTAGCCAATAAGTACAGTTTATTCTTTAAAGTCACCCTTGTTATGCTGTCCGACAGTTCCGACCCCTCTTTACTAAAAATTAATCATCTCATCATACAGAATTTGGATAATACTCTCGTTTGTTTCTATTGAAATAGGACTCATTAGAAATTTAAGAATATAAATTATAAACCATAATTATTTTTTAAAAAAAATTTTAATGATTTTCCCAAGTCAGAATAGGGGATTCCGAAATCTTTCTAACTCCATCTTACAAAAATTCAAATATCTCAGAATGTAAAATTCCTTTGCTTACGTCGTTTCTTTTATATGAAAATAGACTCAATAAGATTTAATTTCATATCTTATTCAACCTCTAATCCAATTTCCACCATTTTTGGTGATTTTTCAAAGTCAAACAACTGTTGTTGTCCAAAACTATTTTATTTATAAATTTCACTCTTTCTTGTTTTCTTCATAGTAACTTTCATTGTAACACTCACTCCGTATCAATCTTACGAAAGTTCGGTCACATATCGAGCAAATTGCGCATAAGTTTACACACACATACCTACACTT
Source organism: Gossypium bickii (assembly GCA_025503065.1). NCBI lineage: Eukaryota > Viridiplantae > Streptophyta > Magnoliopsida > Malvales > Malvaceae > Gossypium > Gossypium bickii. Next base: position 33,099,902 of record CP106712.1, read on the forward strand.
ATTCATCACATAGTCATATTCTTTTGCACTTAGTCATTTCCCGTTGAACGCATCGGAATAATAACAGATACACGGAAATTTGCACATAAGTACCACACTTGTAGTTAAAGATACTTCATATCACACTTTTCACATAGACTCACTCTCGAGCTAATCACATTCACAGTTCTACTCACACAAGCTGTCGGTCATACGTAACTACTCAGTCCTGCTCACACAAGCTGTTAGGTATCCGCAACACATGTCGGATTACCTAGCCATTGGTAGAACTTATAAGACCAGCACCTGTTTCACATAGTCACAATCTCAGGTCTGCTCACACAAGCTGTCGGTCATGACGAAACTACACGATCCTGCTTACACAAGCTGTCGAGTATTCATAACACATGCTGGATAACTCAGCCACTGGTAGAACGTACGGACCAGCACCCGGATCACTTATTTTACTTAGATTTCATATAGGTTTCTAGTGAACATGTCACTCGTATCCATTTTTATTCCTAAGGTTCAACCGGGAAATTTCTCACTTGTCGATATTTTGTCAATTTCATCAAATATTTAGCAATAATTCATATCATTTATCGAGATATGAAAATGTAAGTAAAAACGATGCATTATTTACATACAAACTTACCTCGGTAGCACAATAGGTGAAAAGGACTTATTTGTCATATTCTTTGTTTTCCTCCCGTTCTAAGTCTGAATCTTGTTTTTCTTGATCTATAACAACACATTTCACTTATTTATTCAACATGCTACTCAAATTAACCCAAAATTCACATTTTGGAAAAATTACATTTTTGCCCCTAAACTTTGTCATATTTACAATTTTGCCCCTAGGCTCATAAAATGATTTTCATTCAATTTCTTTGTATTTTAAGCCTAGCTAAACCATTTTCATAACTACAATAGCCCACAATTTCCACTAATTCACACTTTTATGACAAATTTTATAACTTTTCCAAATTAGTCCTTTTTAGCATTTTCACAGAAAATCACTTAGTAAAAGTCGTTTCTCTAACCATAAATATGCATTTTCTACCATTAAACACAAAAATACACACATATTCATCATGGGTCAAAACCCTAGAGTTTAACCATGTAACACCTCTTACTCGCGTTCAACACCGGAATCAGATACGAGGTATTACCGAACTTAACTAACTTAAACATTCAACATCGAGCTATACAATTTCCTTCCAACTTAAAAATTTATCATTCATGTACATAACTTCCTTATAAAGGGTCTACGAGGCCCTAAACATGCATTTGGAATGGTTCGGAACCAAACCGGAAACTTTTAAGTACTTAGAAAATTTGTACTTAAAATAGGGCCACACACCTATGTGGAGGAAAGGACACGCCCATTTCACATGCCCGTATTCCACACCTGTGTCTATTTAATTCTCATTTCAAACCTACAGGGGTTTTCACAGGGCCAGACACACGCCCGTGTCCCTCACACGGGCTCGACACGCCCGTGTGCTTTACTCGTGGTCGACACTAACTTATTTCACACGGTTTGTCACATGCCTGTGTCCTTCAACCGTGTGGCGAATTAAATTCCCAATTCAAGGTGTAGACTTCACACGGCCTAGGCAAATGCCTATGTCCAAGGCCGTGCCTCCCACATGGCCGAGACACACGACCGTCTCTCCGCCCGTGGAGCATACTGACTTGCAAACCTAGCATACAAGGGGACACACGGTCTTTCAACACGCCTATAGGGCTGGCCATGTGTCACACACGGCCTAGACACACTCCCATATGTTTGCTTGTGTGGACATTTATAAGGCTATCTACCAAGTCAAATGCCACCCGATACTGCAATCATACTTACACCAATTCAATCCAACAAGTATCAGCACTATAAAACACTTCTAAAGACTAAAAACTCAAGAAATCCATACAAGCATAAACTTAATGAATTTCATCATCATTGAATATATATAGACTTGTCAAGTATTGGCCCAATTCCAATGACCACTTACAAAATGAATTTGATAACATAAATAGCCTACACTTTGGCTAACAAATATGACATAACAAAATGACCAAGTTCTATACATGCCATACTCAAAATGAATCTAACTTTACTACACCAAAGTGTAGTCGATAGTGTGATACTGAACTCCATCGTCCCATGATCCTTGAGTTATCTTGGCAATACTACAAGGAAAAGGGAAATGAGAGGGTAAGCATAAAGCTTAGTAAGCTTGTATGAAAATAAATAGCAACATAAAGCTCATAATGTCATCCATCCATGGTATTGAAAAAAAATACAAAGTCTTAAGCACCTTGCCATAACTTACTCGTACTTACTTTTATCGAATACATACCATATCACATAACGTAACATTTCTCGTGAATTACTCATGGGTACCTGTACTCACTCAATCACATAGCTTTAGCACCAATCTCATTTCTATTTTAAGCTTAACTATTTATCCCACTAAATCACTTAGGATACTCAAAGATACATGTTCATCTTCATCCACATAACTACGAAACCAATGCCACATCCCATATGTGGTCTTACATGGGGTCACTTCTGAGTGCCAATGTCGTATCCCAGATATGGTCTTATACGGGATCCCACATCAATTATCCATGCCATATACCGGATATGGTCTTATATGATTTTCATATTCAATATCGATGCCATATCCCAGACATGGTCTTATACAGAATCTCAATTCGGTACTGAGGCCATGTCCCGGACATGGTCTTACACGGGACCTTATCCATCTCATGTCTCGATAATAGTATTCTCACATTTACTATAGTCCCACCGTGACTTCAAAATCACAGATTTCATCATTTTTCTCATTCAACACCATTACTCAATTTCATAGAAATATATGCATCATAACAATATCAAACATTCTTAAATATACTAGCATGATGTTGAATTTATCACATACAAACTTATCTCCTTTTGAAAATAGGACACTTGCCGATTTAGTCTGATACCTTGCCTTTTTCTCGGACAAGGTTAATCCCTCATTCTTCTTAATCTATATAATTGTAACACCCTAAACCTGGCCTAGAAGTTAGGCCCGAATCAGGCGTGTCGCATTGAAGTGTTTTTCGAAAACCATGTTTTCATTGAAAACCCTTCTTGTTTAAAGGCTTAAGTAAAAACCCAGTTACGTTGGTTTATTTTTAAAACGTGGTACATTGAAAAATTATTAGTTTTAATCCCAAAACATATTTTCAGTTGCGGAAGCTGATTTTGAAAGTAATTGATTTACGAAAAAGATTAAGTTACGACACCAGTTCGAAAATGTTGCAAAAATGCAGTGTTGTTTAGAAAACAGTTAGCATTTAGAAAACCGTGATTTACGTCTAACGGATATAATTCAAAGTAAAGAAAGACCCATAATTAAAATCTAGAAACTTAAAGAGGCCTTATTACAACCCAAACTAAAATACTTGAATGTAAATAATCAAAACAGAAAACACAAGCAGTGTGTGGCCTTTTTCGAGTCCCTCGTAACACCGATCCGTCTATTGCTGGGGATTACCTGCACAGTTAAAAACTGGGTGAGTTTACGAAAACTCAATGTGTAATCCCCTTACTAGAGTAACAGTCCGTATACAGAAACCTAAACAGTCTGGGCCAAAGCCCTTTTAACCATAACAGTCTAGTACAGATCAGAGCATATGTGGGCCAAAGCCCACTACAATATCATTTGGGTCACAGCCCATAACAGAATCAATCCCATATGCATAATGTGTGATGCATGCTAACCCATCCCATCCAACCCTGCACTTGCCTCCGTCCAACCCTACACTACCTACGAGGAATAATTCACCCACACCATCCATACACTTATAGTGTTAGCACCGGTTGCAGTATTACCCGAAATTACAGCAAAGCTACTAGTATATATATACGACTCTAAGCCTTTAGTAGCGGTATTATGATTGGCATAAAGCCATCAGTAACTATATTATGTTTGGCACATAGCCCTCAGCTGCGGTAATATAATTGGTACACAGCCTTGGATAAATATGATCGACACAGAGTCGTCGATATATATGTTAGGCACATAGCCATGGGTAAATACGATTGGCACAAAGGCATAATCAAGATGGCACAAAGCCATATTTAGGTTGGCACAGAGCCATAATTAGATTACACGGCTTTAAGCCGTCCGTTGGTCCACAGTCGTCATGTGACCCGTGTGACCTCAACAAATCAATACTAGATCCACAATTGTCATTCGACCCGTGCGACCTTATCAGAACTTCTTCCGTATCAATGTCCTAACAGCATGCAATTTGTCATGTATGTCATGCTCAATCATTACACGTGTATGCAAAATGGCCATGCTCAGTAACAATCATTTAAACATGTAATAAAAGCATATCAGTCATACAACCACAGTCAAATTAGTCAACTCATAGTCTAAGTCAGTCATTTACCCACAAGGGCAAAATAGTCATCTTACCCTATAAGGGTATTTCGGTAATCCTACCCTACAGGGGTAATTCGATAATTCTACCCTACATGGGTAATTTATAATTCTACCCTACAGGGGTATTTTAGTAATTTTGCAAACCGATGGTATTTCAGTAATTTTGTAAACCAGGGGTATTTCGGTAATTTTACAAATCCAGGGTATTTCGGTAATTTTACAAACTCGAGGTATTTTAGTAATTTTGCAAACTGGGGTATTTCGGTAATTTAGAAAACTGGGGTATTTCGGTAATTTTACAAACCTGGGGTACTTTGGTAATTTTACAAGCCGAGGGTATTTCAGTAATTTTACAAGTCGAGGGTATTTCAGTAATTTTGTAAATCAAGGTATTTTAAATAGAGATAACGATACGAATGGGCCAAGGGCCCATTCTCGCCCAAATGGGCCCACACGCTCGTGTGGCCCATTTAGCCCAAATCTGGCCACAAATATGAGATTCATATAGTCCAGTCCAATATTTACTACACAATCATACAACTTATCCGATTATGCCCGTGGGCCCATTGGCCTCGCATGGCCCCTTTAGGCCCGTCGTGGCCCAAACAGCCTAAACCCACAAGAACACTCATGATGGCATCAACTATCACGTCGAAGCTCCCACACGTGCGCTCGCACGCTCGTGTGGCTATCATCGTCATGTAACCGACATTTTGGCATTTGCTGCTCTACAGCTAGAGTAGTGCGAAATACACATGCCCAAATGCCAACCAAGGTATTGTTACACTCCTCATAGATCGCTCTATTTAAAGCCAGCTTTTCACCTACTCTCATGCTAGCTTCCCGATGTGGGATTTCACCTTCAGCAGAGTTTAATTCCATCACAACCACCTGTCGTCCCACCTTAGCAAAATAATCAACCTTTGCGTGCAAAGGAATTCAAACCAAAGTCCTCTCGATAGCCATGTCACACCACAATCACTAGGACACAAGCTCATTTGTGACTTAAAACATCCACAAATATTTATAAAGCCTATGTGCCAATGTCTAGATTGTTTTAAGAGCAAAATTTAAAAATTCTGCAAAGGCTAAGACTTGAACCCAGGCTCCCTTACAACCTTAATGACGCCACAACCATTAGGCCACATGCTTCCTTGTGTCATTTATTTTATCACAATAAATTAAAAGGCCTACATCCAAGCATCTAGGGTTTTATTCATTTAAAGCCCAAATTTTTTCCTAAAGCCCAAGTTTGAACCCAAGACTTCATGGATGCCCCCTAACCTTCCAAAATCACTCACCTAATAGGTCCAACATGCATTAAGGTCGTTTTCTTGTTCTCAAAAATTTTAAACGCTTCCACACCCAAGGCCCGGTAGGCCCAATTCTACTGGGCCAAAATTTAGGCTGTTTGTAATATCCGGGATTTATGGCTTATGTATTAATGCTAAATTGTATGAAGTAGCATGCCTATGTGTGTTCTGATTGTGTTGTATGAATTTTGTGAACCTTAGAATGTAGGAAAAATGCCTTAAAAAATATTAAGTTTTAAGTTTAAAAGAGGAAGCTAGGCAGAGGAGGCCTTAAGAGAAATTGTAGGGGAAATTAGACACAAAAATTAGCTTGTTATAGTGGCTTGGAGGTGCCACTTAAAGCTCTGGTAAGTGACGCCATATGCAGTGGGCAAGGGGCTAGGTTCGAGCTGCAAGGAGAGCAAATAAAAGAGTTTTATTTTGCTGCAAGATTGAGCAGTAGTGGACGGCAATGGGGCACTAAGGGATGAGTTTAAGGTGTGGTCTAATCCTTTTAAAATTCGGCTAAGATAAGAGATAATTATGGATTTATTTTTATTATTTTGAATGAAGTGATAGAGAGAAAAACAAGGGATTTGATAAGTGAAGATGCAGTGGCCGAATGTGGGGCTCTAAGGGTGCATAATCAGTATTGGGGTTTTAATAGGGGAATTGTGCCGAAAATTCATAGTTGATAGTTTTGTTTTTCTCTTTTTCTTTCTCCAAGTTCGATCACTTAGTGCATTAAGGGGCTACCGAATTCTTCTAATCTCTTCCAAACCCATCTTTTCTTTCTTTCTCCGTAACCTTAATCTCTTCCTCTTGTGGCTGAATATTTCATGACCGTTTGGGAGCCATAGCCGAATATTCAGAAGGCCTTATTCTTCTCTCTTTGTCGCAAGTTTTAAAAGCCAAAAGAGTTAGCCGAAATCTTTTCTCTTCTAGTCTCTTCGAGCAAACGTTGGTGGTAAGTATTCCTCTTAGCAATCGGTTTTATTTGTTCCTATTTAGTGTGCCGAAATCAAGGGTAGGCCTTGATTTCTAAGGATGGCCGAATATGCTTAAGGCCATATTAATGTGTTTCTTTTGGTTGTAACCAGCGTAAAGGTTTTCTTTCGGGATTGGAGGTATTCAAGGTAAGTAGTATGTATTCGGCCAAGGGCCATTTATTGAGATTAAGTGTTAGAACTGAATCTAACATTTACCTATAGGGATCTCGACATCACCAAGAGCAAGTAGCAATTTCAGGATTTAAGATTCGCAAGGTAAGTGAACATGAACATTCGGCCAAGTCTATATTTAGTGATTCAAATATGTTTCTTAATTATTTAGAAGCCGAAACTAACCAAGTCAGGTGATCTAGTATTGGCCGATTGCAAGGAAGGAGTGTCACAAAGTTTCGGGATTTGATTAGTAATCAAATCGGCAGCAAGGTGAGGATTTTGATTGCGTTAATCCTTCGGGATTTGGTTATTTGGCCGAATGGCTTGTTCCTAACATGCTTAAGGTGGTCGAATATAGGAGCTAGAGATCTAAAGCGTTAGATCGGGATTTTCGAGATTTTAGTGAAAGCATTAAGTAAACCAGATGTGTACCCCACACTAACTCTTAATAGATTTATGGCATCAATTTAATATATGTGTTTATAATAATGTGAAAAGTGGGCAAAGGTACCATGTGATGGTACAAAGTACTCAGGTACGTAACCTTAACATTATGTTAATAAATGATATGAATATTATTATGATATGAATATTCAGAATATGGTACATATGTGAATATCGATAAGAATGTGAAATAAGGAATAAGGCATGATATTGCATGTTTTGTGTGACATGGGGCATATGGGTTATATAGAAAGGGGAAGTGATCTGGTGGTTTATACCACAATATTTGAATGTAATGACTCATGTCACGAAATCTGAATGTGGTGACTTATGTCACAAAATAATATCTGGTGGCTATGCCACAAAAATTTATAAGGGCGATTAGCACGTCGTCTGCAGTGACTGCCTTCGATGATGTGTAGCGGATGGAGGGTCGACTTAGTAGTCCCCATGGTGTGATGGTTGGTACGGGTGATGTGTAGCGGATGGTTATCTAGGTTTGGGTTTGGGTTTGCATCATTATTCCTATCTGTTATATATATGTATGATATGATATGATATGCCTGAATCGTTGGGACTTAGTGTTGGTTATACACACTGAATCTGTTTGACTCACCCCGCTGTGGGATATGTTTCAGGTGATGCTCAATGATGGACCTGGTCGATAGGAACTTGGTCGTGGCCATGCTCAGCTCAGTGAGACTTTATGTTTTAAGTTTGGATTTATTTGGGTTATGTTTTGATCTAATAAGGCCATAAGTATTAAACTGTTTTATGCTTGCTTTTATTTGTTTTTATCACGACATTATTATTGTTAAATAAAAGGTTATCTAATTTGTTTTTGAAATAAATCTTCAAATGTTCTGACACCCTAAAACAAATGATTTTGAATATAAGGTAAACTCTAAAACAACTCGATATTTCTTTAATTTAAAGTTTGAAACTTAGAAATAAAGTTTTATAAAACCCTAGATTTCAAGAACAAACTTGTTTTCAACTCAAGCCCAACACAAAATAAATTTTCTTTCAAAACCACTCAGTTTTCCAAAGTAACAAACGAATTTTGAACCGTTTTACTCAAGGAACATACCAGATCCGGTCAAGACTCGTGGGCCGGGTTTGGGGTGTTTCAGCTTGGTATCAGAGCCCAGTTTTAAACTCTCGGCCTTGGGTTTAAAGCCCATAATGTTTTCAAAATTAAGCCCAAATGAATTTTGTGAAAGATTTTGTGGAATGAGCAGGTTTTCTGGCATGGCACCTAAGTCTCCGACCCGAAGTCCACCAGGTAAGTACTTCTAACTGTTGTGTGATTTATAGTATGATTTATAGAAGGGTATATCAGAAACGTAGATTAGCATGGTAAGTTATTGAACCCTAGGATTAGTTTTCCCTAACATAAGAATTTCATAAGACTTAATGCCTAACTAAACAAACCTGTGAAGTAAGTCGCCGAGTTAGGGTGTGGCAACCGTTGTGCGCATGTCTAGGATTAGATTCAGGAAGAGCCTGGTATTTAAGCAGTCCTCGTGACTCACCTCCTCTTCGCTCGAATCCTACCTGGTGCGTAGTGACGGTTCACCCTAACCAAGAGGACTTACTCACGGGCTAAACTCAATAATTAAAACCCAAAAGGGACTAGCTATATTTTCATAAAACCCTAGTTTTAAAATCACCAAATTGCCTCTTTGAATTGTGAAAAAAAAAAATTATTTTGAAAGTTTTTCTCGATTTACAAAAAAAAATTACCTAAGTACCCCTGGTTGTAAAATTACTAAAATGCCCTAGGTTTGAAAAATTTTAAATTACCATACTACCCTCGACTTTTACTAAGATATTTTTTTAAAAATACTAGAAACCCCTATTTTGCAAAATATTAAAATACCCTGATTTGGAAAATTTATGAAATTATCCCTGATTTACAAAATTACCAAAATGACCCCGATTTTCAAAATTTCTGCCATACCTCTGATTTGAGAAAATATTCAAAAGTACCCTCGAGTTTTGAAAATTTCAAAGTGCCCTGATTTATTAAGATTTTCAAATTGACCCCGATTTACTACCAAAATACCCCTGTAGGAGAAATGACGAAAATACCCCTGGGTTAGGAGCAGACAAAAATGTTCAAACGATGAATGTGTATAGTTGATATTACTAAATGGATGTGTTTATTTGAATTAGGGTAGAAAACTTGGAACAAAAACTTTGATTGATCGAAAGAACTACTACTAAGCTCATTTTCACAAAATTTCTTCTCGTATAATCAGTGGAACAAAATACTAATGCATAAAATTTCTTAAATCAGATTAAAGCGCGATCGTAGAAATGAGTTCTAGGGGACGTTGTCGTAATGTCCGAGGACGGGGTAGGGGCAGAATGACCGTATCGGAACCCGTTAGGTCTGGTCAAGGGTCCGAGAATGAGGTACCACCACCCCCCACCACTAGCTGTTGGTGTTGAGCAGCAAGATCAGACGGAGGATGATGCAGTATCTCAGGCGGTGCTGCAAGTTTTGGAGATGGTGGCTGGAGCAGGTGGAGGTATGGGAGCTTGAAAATCTGTACCCGAGCGACTCCGAGCTAATGGAGCTGAGGTGTTTCGTGGTGTATCTGGAGTGGCACCCAGTACAGCTGAGTATTGGTTGGAGGCGACAGAGCAAATTATGGATGAGCTGGATCTGACCGCGGAAGAGAAGCTGAAAGGAATGGTGTCGCTTCTTCGCGATGAGGCATATCAATGGTGGCTCACAGTTCAAGATGGTGCCACAGCTGAGGACCTCACTTGGGAGTATGTTAAGGTGGCGTACCAGAAGAAGTATGTTGGTACTAGTTATACGGATGCACAAAGGAAGGCATTTCTGGGACTGGTTCAAGGGAACAAGTCCGTGGTGGAGTATGAGGCTGAATTCTTAAGGTTGAGCCGGTATGCTCGAGGAATAGTGGCTACGGAGCATGAACGATGTGTCCAGTTTGAAGACAGACTGAGGGATGATCTGAGGTTGTTGATAGCTCCGCAGCAAGAGCGGGAATTTGCCGTGCTAGTTGAAAAGGCCAAGGTTGCTGATGGGATTAAGGACTCTGGAAGGCAGAACACTGATCGAAATAGGCAAAAGAGAGGTTTTGGATCGTCAGGATCATCTAGGAATATTCAAAAGAGGCCTAGAGTCCATGGGCTGCGAGGTTAGCAGGCTGTGACAGGAGGGAAATATCGTAGGAGAATGTTGGAAGAAGACGAGAGGATGCTTTAAGTGTGGGTCCAAGGAACACATGATTAAGGCCTGTCCTATTAAGATAGATGGGAGCCGACCCACGGGTCAGGGTTCTAATCAGGCTGGAAGAGGTGGACAGTAGCCTAAGCGGGGTCGTGGTTCGAATGGCAGAGGCAATGGTTCTGGAAGAGGACGTGGAGCACCGGGCTGAGGTGTTGGTAATACAGAGGCTAGACAGCCAGGTCTAGTGTATGCAGTTCGCCGGAGGGAGGATAGAGACGCACCGGACGTCATAACCGGTACGTTCCCTATAGCTGACAAGCCTTATTTTGCTCTGATTGATGTGGGCTCGACCCATTCTTATGTTACATGTGGTGTAGTTGAAACATTAGGCATAGCCTCTGAACTATCTGATAGGAAGATGACTGTAGTAAGCCCATTAGGCCAAATTGTAATGGTGAATAAGATCTTTCGGAGTGTACCTCTAGAGATTCAGGGAGGGATATTTTCTGCCCACTTAATGGAACTACCCTTCGGAAAATTCGATCTTATACTTGGAATGGACTGGCTCGTGGAACATCGGGCTATATTGGATTGTGCAGCTAAGCGAATGGAGTTAAGGACCCCAGAGGATAAGGAGATAATAATGATAGGGGAAAGAAGAAACTACTTGTCTAATGTAGTTTCAGCACTGAAGGCTGATAAGATGGTTCGGAAAGGGTGCAAGGCATTTTTGGCTTTCGTTAGTGCGTTGGATGCAAAAGAAGGGGGAGTTAGTGGAGTTAGAATAGTAAGGGAATTTGTAGATGTTTTTTCGGAGGAATTACCTAGAATACCCCCAGATAAGGAGGTGGAATTCGGAATTGACTTGCTATCGGGTATAGCTCCTGTGTCAATTACCCCGTATAGAGTGGCACCAAAGGAGTTGGTTGAGCTCAAGGCTCAGATCTAAGAGTTGCTTGATCGTGGGTTTATTTGACCCAGTGCGTCTCCATGGGGAGCACCGGTCTTGTTTGTGAAGAAGAAGGACGGAACTATACGTATGTGCATAGATTATCGTCAGTTGAATAAGCTAACCATCAAGAACAAGTACCCGTTGCGAAGGATAGACGACTTGTTCGATCAGCTTAGGGGGGCCGCAGTATTTTCAAAGATAGATCTAAGGTCTGGATACCATCAGCTTAAGGTGAAGGAAGCAGATATCCAAAAGACAGCTTTTCAGACAAGATACGGGCATTATGAGTTCTTAGTAATGCCGTTCGGATTGACGAACGCCCCAGCCGCGTTCATGGATATGATGAACAGAGTTTTTCAACCTTACTTGGATCGGTTCGTCGTTGTATTCATCGACAACATCCTAGTATACTCCAAGTCTGAAGAGGAGCATGATGAGCATCTTCGGGTTGTGTTGCAAGTATTAAGGGAGAAGAAGCTTTATGCCAAATTCAGCAAGTGTGAATTTTGGCTTAAGAAGGTTGCATTCTTAAGGCATGTGGTGTCTGCAGAAGGAATAAGGGTGGATCCTCGAAAGATTGGGGCAGTATTAGATTGGAAACCACACAAATCTGTGGCTGAGGTTCGTAGTTTCTTGGGATTGTCAGGTTACTACAGAAGGTTTGTAGAAGGATTCTCATCGATAGCCGCGCCTCTGACCAAGTTGTTGAGAAAGGAAGTACCTTTCGTATGGACAGATAAACAACAGGAGAGCTTTGAGAAGCTTAAGAGGGTTTTGACTGAAGCTCCAGTTTTGATTCAGGCAGAGGAAGGGAAGGATTTTGTGGTGTATTGTGACGCTTCTCACACAAGATTGGGATGCGTATTGATGCAAGACGGGAAAGTAGTCACTTATGCGTCTCGACAACTAAGGCCACACGAGGTTAACTACCCGACGCATGATCTGGAATTCGCAGCAGTGGTCTTTGCTCTTAAGGTGTGGAGGCACTATTTATATGGAGAAAAGTCAGTGATCTACACAGACCACTAGAGCATTAGGTATCTGTTGACTCAGAAGGAGTTGAATCTGAGACAGCGAAGGTGGGTGGAATTATTAAAGGACTACGATTGTTCCATAGAGTATCACCCAGGCAAGGAGAATGTAGTGGCAGATGCCCTAAGTCAGAAAGTAGTGTCGGATCTAAGGGCGATGTTCGCACATCTGAGCTTGTATGACGATGGAAGTTTGCTGGCAGAATTGCAAGTTAAGCCGACATGGTTGAATGAGGTGAAAGAGGGACAGTTGGAAGACGATGATTTAAGTGCTAAGTTGCGACAAGTGCAGAGTGGGGAGTTAGAGGATTATGGTGTTAACAGCGATGGAGTATTGTGTTTTCAAGGAAAAGTCTGTATGCCGAAGGATAAGGAGTTAAGGCAGAGGATTCTTCAGGAATCGCATGGTAGCCCTTATGCTATGCATCCTGCAAGTAGTAAGTTGTACAGAGATCTAAGGGAACAGTTTTGGTGGTCTGGTCTTAAGAGGGAAGTGACTGAATTCGTAGGGAAGTGCTTGACGTGACAGCAAGTTAAGGCTGAACACCAAGTTCTGTCAGGATTGCTTCAGCCGATAAAGATTCCGTAGTGGAAGTGGGAGAGAATCACCATGGACTTCGTTAGTGGGCTTCCCCTTACGCCTACTAAAAAGGACTCGGTATGGGTGATAGTGGATCGATTGACAAAGTCCGCGCATTTTATTCCAGTGCGGGTTGACTATTCTTTGCAGAAGTTAGCAAAGTTGTATGTGGCGAAATTTGTAAGGTTGCATGGAGTTCCGGTGTCGATTATCTCAGATAAGGATCTAAGGTTTACGTCTCGATTTTGGAAAGCTCTACATCAAGCTTTAGGCACCAGATTAGATTTCACTACGGCATTTCATCCACAATCGGACGGTCAATCTGAACGAGTAATCCAAGTGTTAGAGGATATGCTGAGAGGATGTGTGATAGACTTCAGAGGAAGTTGGGAAGAATATTTACCTTTAACTAAGTTTGCATATAACAACAGCTATCAGGCCAGTATTCGGATGGCACCATATGAAGCGTTGTATGGACAGAAGTGTCGCACTCTTACATGTTGGACAGAATTAAGGGAGCGTCGAGTTTTGGGTCCAGAGATTGTGGCAGAATCCGGGGAGAAGGTCGAGGTAATTCGTGCACGGTTAAAGGAGGCATTTGATAGGCAAAAGTCTTATGCAGATCTTAAGCGAAAGGAGATAGAATTTGATGTGGGAGATCAAGCGTTCCTTAAAGTTTCGCCTTGGAAGAAAGTGATGAGGTTTGGTCGCAAAGGGAAGTTAAGTCCCGGGTTTATAAGACTTTATCGGGTATTGAAGCAAGTTGGACCCGTGGCATACCAGCTAGAGTTGCCTCCAGAGTTGAGGCAGATGCACGATGTATTCCATGTTTCGATGCTACGTCGTTATCGATCGGATCCATCTTATGTAGTACCAGTTGAGGAGGTGGAACTAAGGCCAGATTTGTCCTACGAGGAAGAGCCGATTCATATATTGGAACGAGATGTGAAAGTGCTACGGAGGAAATCAGTTCCTCTAGTTAAAGTGTTATGGCGCAATCATGGATCGGAGGAAGCTTCATGGGAGCCGGAAGAACCAATGCGACAATAATACTCTCACTTATTTTAGCCAGGTAATTTCGAGGACAAAATTATTTTAAGGGGGTAGAATTGTAATATCCGGGATTTATGGCTTATGCATTAATGCTAAATTGTATGAAGTAGCATGCCTATGTGTGTTCTGATTGTGTTGTATGAATTTTGTGAACCTTAGAATGTAGGAAAAATGCCTTAGAAAATATTAAGTTTTAAGTTTAAAAGAGAAAGCTAGGCAGAGGAGGCCTTAAGAGAAATTGTAGGGGAAATTAGACACAAAAATTAGCTTGTTAAAGTGGCTTCGAGGCGCCATTTAAAGCTCTAGTAAGTGACGCCATATGCAGTGGGCAAGGGGATAGGTTCGAGCTGCAAGGGGAGCAAATAAAAGAGTTTTGTTTTGCTACAAGATTGAATAGTAGTGGACGGAAATGGGGCACTAAGGGATGAGTTTAAGGTATGGTCTAATCCTTTTAAAATTCGGCTAAGATAAGAGATAATTGTGGATTTATTTTTATTATTTTGAATGAAGTGATAGAGAGAAAAATAAGGGATTTGATAAGTGAAGATGTAGTGGCCGAATGTGGGGCTCTAAGGGTGCATAATCGGTTTTGGGGTTTTGATAGGGGAAGTGTGCCGAAAATTCATAGTTGATAGTTTTGTTTTTCTCTTTTTCTTTCTCCAAGTTCGGTCACTTAGTGCATTAAGGGGCTGCCGAATTCTTCTAATCTCTTCCAAACCCATCTTTTCTTTCTTTCTCCGTAACCTTAATCTCTTCCTCTTGTGGCTGAATATTTCATGACCATTTGGGAGCCATAGCCAAATCTTCAGAAGGCCTTATTCTTCTCTCTTTGTCGCAAGTTTTAAAAGCCGAAAGAGTTAGCCGAAATCTTTTCTCTTTTAGTCTCTTCAAGTAAACGTTGGTGGTAAGTATTCCTCTTAGCAATTGGTTTTATCTTTTCTTATTTGGTGTGCCGAAATCAAGGTAGGCCTTGATTTCTAAGGATGGCCGAATATGCTTAAGGCCATTTTAATGTGTCTCTTTTGGTTGTAACCAGCGTAAAGGTGTTCTTTCGGGATTAGAGGTACTCAAGGTAAGCAGTATGTATTCGGCCAAGGGCCATTTATTGAGATTAAGTGTTAGAACTGAATCTAACATATACCTATAGGGATCTCGACATCACCAAGAGCAAGTAGCAATTTCGAGATTTAAGATTCGCAAGGTAAGTGAACATGAACATTCGGCCAAGTCTATATTTAGTGATTCAAATATGTTTCTTAATTATTTAGAAGCCGAAACTAACCAAGTCAGGTGATCTAGTATTGGCTGATTGCAAGGAAGGAGTGTCACAAAGTTTCGGGATTTGATTAGTAATCAAATTGGCAGCAAGGTAAGGATTTTGATTGCGTTAATCCTTCGGGATTTGGTTATTTGGCCGAATGGCTTGTTCCTAACATGCTTAAGGTGGTCGAATATAGGAACTAGAGATCTAAAGCGTTAGATCAGGATTTTCGGGATTTCAGTGAAAGCATTAAGTAAACCAAGTGTGTACCCCACACTAACTCTTAATATATTTATGGCATCAATTTAATATGTGTTTACAATAATGTGAAAAGTGGGCAAAGGTACCATGTGATGGTACAAAGTACTCAGGTACGTAACCTTAACATTATGTTAATAAATGATATGAATATTCGGAATATGGTACATATGTGAATATCGATAAAAATGTGAAATAAGGCATAAGGCACGATATTGCATGTTTTGTGTGACATGGGGCATATGGGTTATATGGAAAGGGGAAGTGATCTGGTGGTTTATACCACAATATCTGAATGTGGTGACTCATGTCACGAAATCTGAATGTGGTGACTTATGTCACAAAATAATATCTGGTGGCTATGCCACAAATTTTATAAGAGCGATGAGCACGCTGCCGTGCAGCCGATCGCCGCTTCGATGATGTGTAGCGGATGGAGGGTCGACTTAGTAGTCCCCACGGTGTGATGGTTGGTACGGGTGATGTGTAGCGGATGGTTATCTAGGTTTGGGTTTCGGTTTGCATCATTATTCATATCTGTTATATATATGTATGATATGATATGATATGCCTGAATCGTTGGGACTTAGTGTTGGTTATACACACCGAGTCTGCTTTGACTCACCCCGTTGTGGGATATGTTTCAGTGTGGCCGATGATGGACCAAGGTCGGCGAGAACTTGGTGGTGGCCATGTTCACTTTTCGATGAACTTTTATTTTGAGACTTTATGTTTTAAGTTTGGATTTATTCGGGTTATGTTTTGATGTAATATGGCCATAAGTATTAAATTGTTTTATGCTTGCTTTTATTTGTGTTTATCACGATATTATTATTGTTAAGTCAAAGGTTATCTAATTTGTTTTTGAAATAAATCTTCAAATGTTCTGACACCCTAAAACAAATGATTTTCAATATAAGGTAAACTCTAAAACAACTCGATATTTCTTTAATTTAAAGTTTGAAACTTAGAAATAAAGTTTTATAAAACCCTAGGTTTCAAGAACAAACTTGTTTTCAACTCGAGCCCAACACAAAATAAATTTTCTTTCAAAACCACTCAGATTTTCCAAAGTAACAAACGAATTTTGAACCGTTTTACTCAAGGAACATACCAGATCCGGTCAAGATTCGTGGGCCGGGTTTGGGGTGTTTCAGTGTTACAATAATAGCAAATTAGCTGATTTAATAACCACACTAATCAACACATCTCAATAATCATACTTTGGGAAAATTACCATTTTTCCCTTAGACTTTCACAAGATGACTATTTTACCCCTAAGCTCGTAAATCAATTCTAATTGAATTTCTTTCTTTAACGAGCCTAGGTGAACATTTATTACTCTTATGGCAGCCCTCAATACTCATTATTACACACATTTACCACATATTTTACAACCTTTACAGAAAGGTCCTTTTAGGTGTTTTCATGATAACACCTTTCACAAAAGTTGTTTATCTAACAAGACAGACCCATTTTCTTCCATAACCATGCAGCAAGCAACTTAATATCTCACATGGCAAAACTCTAAACTTTCAACCATTTTGCAAGATAGTCCTCTCTTTAGCTAGCTTAAGCTTTAATGATTACTAAAACACCTACTTGCAATGAGAAGAGTTTGCTGAAATTTTTAAGCTTTCAAACCCCTATTTTTCTTGTATTTTTAGTGGAGAAGATGGAGAGAAAAGATGATATCTTTTATTTCTTTATTTTATTTTATTCATCAATTTAATCAACCTACTACACCCACTTTGACCAATTTTGACTTCTTTGTCCCCCTATGGCCGGCCATGACCTTTTGAAAGGTCTAATTGCCCATTAAAGGCCTCCAATTAAAATTCTATGGCTATTAGGCACCTTTAGCTCATAAAATAGAACTTTTGCACCTTATGCAATTTAGTTCTTTTTCGCGATTAAGCATGCAATCGCTAAAATTAAAGTACTAAAATTTTCTCGCACCTATATAATCATGCTATAGCTCATAAAATAACATCAAAATAATTTTCTCCGACCTCAGATTACTGGTCCCAAGAACACTGTTCCAACTAGCCCCTAAATTGGGTTGTTACAAATCATATCTCAAGTTAGTGGTAGAAATAGATGGATCTCGTTACGAGGATTTCAAAAACGTAAAAAAAAAATTAAAAATGGGGCTAGAACGGACATACAATCGAGCTTGGAAGCTTGAAAAACCCTAGACATGGTTTTTCCATGAAGTTTCAGCCAAGGGGTAGAAGATGGACAAAAATTGGCTTTTAATTTTGTTTTTAATTCATTTTAATAACTAAATAACCAAAATGCCCTTAATGAAAAACTTTGGAAACATGCCTACCCATGTCCATTTTTGTCCACTAACTTAAATAATGGTCTAACTACCATATAAGGACCTTCAATTTAAAATTTCATAATAATTGGACACCTCTAACATGTGGAACTCAACTTTTGCAATTTTTACAATTTAGTCCTTTTGACTAAATTGAGTGCCCAAACGTCAAAATTTTTGAAAGAAATTTTCACTAAATCCTTTCGTGAAATCGTAGACCATAAAAATGTAATAAAAATAAATTTTTCCTCGTCAGAATTGTGGTCCGAAAACAACTATTCTGACTAGGCCCAAAATCGGGCTGTTATAGAGACCATTATTTCTACAACAGATTTGTGAGGCTCAAAAGTTTGATAATGAATTGCAAGAAAAATGAATTCAGCGTGAGTCAGTTTCTCATACAGAATATTGGATATGGCCTGATGATTGTTTGATGTTTAGTGATAGAATTTGTGTACCAAGAAATTTCGAGCTCATTCGGAAGATTCTAAATGAAGCACACAATAGTCGTTTATCAATACATTTTGGAAACATGAAAATGTATAATGATTTGAAAAGTTCTATTGGTGGCATGGCATGAAAAAAGATATCTCAGAATTTGTTTCGAAATGTTTGGTTTGTCAGCAAGTCAAAGTTGAGCATCAAGTGCCATCAGGTTTATTACAGCCTATTATGATTCCTGAGTGGAAGTGGGATAGAGTAACAGTGGATTTTGTATCGGGATTGCCTTTGTATCTAGGAAAGAAAGATTCTATCTAGGTTGTTGTTGATAGATTGATGAAATCGACTCATTTCATTCCTATACGTACGGATTATTCAATTGATAAATTGGCCGAGTTGTATATTTCACAGATTGTTTGATTGCACAGAGTGCCACTATCTATTGTTTTGGATAGAGATCCGAGGTTCACATCGCGATTTTGGAAGAAATTGCAAGAAGCTTTAGGTACAAAGTTGTATTTTAACACTGCGTTTCACCCGTAAACGGATGGTCAATCCGAGCGAGTTATTCAGATACTTGAAGATATGTTGAGATGATGCATTCTTGAGTTTGAAGGTAGCTGGGACAAATACCTACCATTTATTGAATTTGCTTACAATAATAGCTTTCAATCGAGTATAAAGATGGCACCATACAAAGCTCTATATAGTCGTAAATGCTGAACACCATTATATTGGAGTGAGCTCAGTGAAAATAAGATTCATGGGATTGATCTGATTAGAGAGACTGGAGAAAAAGTGAAAGTAATTTGCGATAGTCTGAAAGCAGCTTCGGATAACCAGAATCATATGCAGATTTTGAACGGAAAGATATTGAGTTTCAGACTGGGGATAGAGTATTTCTGAAAGTGTCATCGAGGAAAAAGATATTGCGGTTTGGTCAAAAAAGGAAATTAAGTCTACGATTCATCAGACCGTATGAGATTATTGAGCGAGTCGGGCCAGTTGCTTATCGACTATCTTTAACATCTGAGTTAGAGAAAATACATAATGTGTTTCATGTGTCGATGCTTCAATGATATCAATCCGAGCCTTCACATGTCATTTCCCCGATAGAGGTTGAAATTCAGTCTGATATGTCATATGTTGAAGAACCGATCCGAATTTTAGCTCGTGAGATCAAAGAGCTGATAAATAAGAAAATTGCATTAGTGAAAGTATTATGGCATTGACACGGGGTTGAAGAAGGTACATGGGAACCCGAGAATGCTATGAGAAACCAATATCCGAACCTATTCACTGGTAAGATTTTCAGGGACGAAAATCCCTAAGGGGGAGAGTTGTATTCTGATTTTAGCTAAATCAGAATAGTGGTTCCAAAACCACGAATCCGATGTCAAAAAATTATTTTTAATATTATTTTATGTGTTTACAGCATGAAAGTATGAAGGTGTGAAATTTTCGTGAAGTAATTTTATCGTTTAAATGGTTAATTCGAGAAAAAGGACTTAATCGCGTAAAGTGTAAAACTTGTGTGCTATTAGTTAAATGTGTCTAATATCTATGGCTTATTAAAGTGAAGTTCCTTATGTTATAAATAGACCATTTTCATATTGGGTGGACAATTATGTTTTAATGGTTTATGAATAAGGTTAATAATGTAAATTAGTAAATAATGTTAATATTAAAACAAAACTAAAATTTAGTTTGATTATCATCTTTCTTTGGCTGAATAAGAGGAAGAAGAAATCATATTCGGGCTTGTGATATTTGGCACTTGCAAGGCTTGATTGGTAAGTGTTTTGAGCTCGATTTTTAATGATTTCTATGTTTTTGTGGTCGTTGCTTCGTGTTCTAGCTAGCCCGTACCTTTAATTTCAAAACTTTAAAGATTTTAAGAGTTTCCATTGTTGAATTTATGTGTTCTTTGAGGTATGATGATAGATTATGGAAGTTTGATGATATATTTTCATGTTTTGTAAAGTGATTTTTGACAAAAATGTCAAATAGGGATTAAATTGTAAAATATGCAAATTGAGTGGTTGAAATGTGTAATAAATGAAAGTTTAGGGCTGCTAGGGGTTTAAGTATAAATCGACTAAGCATGGGTTAAGTTGAATTTTTGTGAATTTTGTGTATTTGTGAAATAACGATTAAATTGATAAAATGTGGAAGTTTAGGGGCTAATGTGTAAAAATACCCAAATGTGTGTTATGGACTAAATTGAAAGGGTATATGATTGAATAAGTCAATTTTGAATTCATATAGATCAAGAAAGAAACAATTCAGATTTAGATCGTGGGAAAAGCAAAGTTAACGAGTAGTCGATCCGATTCGTCAATTCCGAATATGAGATAAGTTTGTATAATTGAACTTAAATGCATACCTATCTATTTGATGGATGAAATTGATATAGTAATTATTCTATTGGATAAATGTTGAGATATTAAATGAAATGTACGAATTGAGTAAGGCAAGTTGTCGAATAAGACCATAGCTGGGCTATGGCAATCAAATAATAAGACCATAACTGGGTTATGGCATGTGAATGAAAGACCAAGACAGGGCCTTGGCAATATATGTGAAAGACTATAGTTGAACTATGGAATCGAAAAAATCGATGAATTTGTCTCGAAAGCATTTGTAAACTGGAAGGGTTTGATAAGAGTATTGATGAGAAATAGATATGTATCGATATAGGTACGTATGGAAGATTATTCAAGTATCGAGATATATGAAGTTGAGAACTTATGAATGATGATATAGATAAATTCTATGATAGTTCATGAATTGATGTTTCAAATATTTATGTTATAATCCATTTTGAATTGCTAATGAACGTTGTGATTATTTCATGTTCACATACGGGCTTACTAAGCTTTATAGCTTACTTTGTTTAACTTTTGATATTTTATAGTTCTATAAAGCTAACTCGGATCCAGGAATCATTAGAGACTTCATTGCACTATCAATCATTTGTTTTGGTACTTTTGAAATCATGTATATATGGTATATGGCATGTATAAGCTTGTGTCATTTTGGTATGTTTGATGGATATGTATTTGGCCATTTGAGTTGGCATATGATGATGAACTTGATGATATTTATGAATGTGTATATAGTTCTACTTTTAATGTTTGATAATAGCCCATAATGAATGAATGGGATTGAAGTAGTTATGAATGTTTGGATTAGTTATGCTAAATGAATTATGCATGTGAATTATGCTTAGAAATGCAAGTTAAATTATTTGGTATTTGAATAAGTAAATGATATGGAATTTAGTATTAAAATGGTTGAAATGAATATGGTATGATTATGTATTGGTTGATGAACTTTGGCTGCATATTTTTGACTTAAAATGATACCATATGAGCTTGTGTAGGTATGTGCAAAAAGGGTGGCAAATTGGCTTTGCAAATGACCTATTTTTGTCCACACGGGTAGAGACACGGACGTGTGTCTCATCCGTGTGCGACACACGGTCATGCTACACGACCATGTGTCCCTTGGTGTTGAAATTGAAGTGAAGTTAGTATGCTCCACACGGTCTCACACACGGGTGTGTGACTAGCCATGTGGTATAAGTCAGTATACCCCCTTAAATGGCACACAACCTAGCATATGGGCGTGTGTGGCCATTTCAAAGGGCACACGGGCTGGACACACCGGCGTGTGGTTGGCCGTGTGACCCAACTCAGTATACTCTCTAGTTTTCACATGGCCTGGCACACGGGCGTGTCCTCGGCCGTGTGATGCAAGTCAGAATGTATACCCTGTTTCCACAGGGCTTAAGACATGAGCGTGTCTACTAGTCGTGTGAGGCACATCACACAGGCGTGTGACCCATGTATGAATGAAAAATTTTCTAAGTTTTCCAAAATTAACGTATGTTATCAGTTTAGTCTCGAACCACTTTTAAAGCATGTTTAAGGCCTCGTAGGCCCTTATAAGGGACAACGTGATTGTATTAAATGATGTATGAAAATGATTGCTTGAGATTGATAAATGTAAGCTATGTGTTATGTATTGATCGGTAATACCTCGTAACTCTATTCCAGTAATGAATACTGGTTAGGGGTGTTACACCATGGGTGGAGTCTTTGGCAGCTGATTTTTTCTATTTTTAGCAGTCATCTCAACCTATAAATACCCCCTTGGCTACTCACTTCAAACAAATCTCAAACCTTCTTATCTTTTCACTTCTCTCTCACTTTCTCTCTTCAAATCCCTTCCATTGTTCTTCATATTCTTCCTAATTCCTTTATCGATTTCACCTCTTGAAAATGAGTCCTTGAACCACCATTTGGAGCAGCAGTCAAGTGTTCATGGAAGCCTCGGATCAACAAGAATAAGCAGAGAAGGAGGGCGGAGCAAACTAGTCAAGCCTCGGAGAAACACCAGATTTGATTCTTGTTCCTTACCCTTTTAATTTTATTGTTGTTGTTATGAAAATGTCTATGAACATTTGTGATGTTGATATGTTTAATTTAATTAATATGACTTAAATTTAATTCGTGTTAGGTTGATTTCATTTTTTCCACTCAATTTATTAAAATTGTGTGTGTGATGTTATAGGCCTTGGTAAGATGTTTGATTATGTAAAACCATGACGAAGTTATTCTTGCATAACAATTGTAAGGTAACTAATGAATTAATTATTTAAATGGATTGAAATTGTAATTAATTGACACGATACTTAATTAGTGCATGTAACAGTCTGGCTTATACCCTAGTCAGAACAGTGGTTTTGGGACCACAAATCCGAGTCCATATAATATTTTAATATTATTTTCTATGCCGTTGATATGTGACTAAGCATGTGGTAAATTTTCGTGAGCTAATTTGTCCGTCTGTGTGTTTAATTTGAAGAAAGGATTGGATTGCATTAATTGTAAAATTAGCATACTATTTGTTAAAGTACCAATGTGTTGTAGCTTATAAAAAAAGGCCTTATGTGGCAATAAGACCACTATTTAGATAGTGGATGGATAAAAGGTCTTAAATGCCCTTAACATTTTCATGTATATATGTTAAGTATAAGGCTAATTTAGTAACTATATTAATAATATGATGATGATAAAACAAAAGGCTAAAATAATAAGCCATTTTATCCATCATCTTGCAGAAATATTGAACAAAAGAAAAAAAAAAGAATAAGCTAAGGCATTCGGCACTTGCAAGCTTGAATTAAGGTGAGTTTTGACTTCAGTTTTTGATAATTTCTATGTTTTTGCAATCGTTGCTTTGTCTACTATCAAGCCCATGTCTCAATTTTGTATATTGATGATGTTTGTGAGATACGCCATTGATGATATGTTGAGCTTTGTAATGAATTTAGTTGTTAAATGAAGTATTTGAGCTAGATGAACATACTATGTTCTTGAAATTTTGATGAATTTAGCTAATTAGGCTAAATTGAGAAAATAGTATTTTGAGGGACTAAATTGCAAATTTGATGGAAAATATGGGCTTGTATGTGATGTATGAACATTTGGCTAAGCACGAATATGTAATGGTTTTTGTGAATTTGATGTTTTCAGAAAAATAGACTAAATTGATAAATTGTGCAAATGTAAAGGTTAATTTGTAAATAGCTCTAAATGTGTGTCCTTGGATTGAATTGAATGAATTAGTGAATAAAAGGGCTAATTCTGAATATGTTTAGATCAAGAACCGAGGAAAATGGACTTAGACTGCGGGAAAGCGAAAGTAACAGAGTAGCCGCTCCCGTTTCAGTTAGAACGAATCCGAGGTAAGTCATATTGCAAATAAATGTAATTGTATTGAATTGAGCATATTCATATGACTATTGATGATAATGAATGCTTATGAGATGTTATGTATATGAATTCTAAGATAAGGTCGATATAGTGATAAGTTTGAGAAATCCCGTATGAACTTAGGAATACAAAGGTATCTATTCTGTCTAATCATGTAAGACCATGTCCGGGACGTTGGCGTTGATTTGATATTCGTGTAAGACCACATCTGGGACGTTGGCATCGATATGAGCTTTACGTGTAAGACCATGTCTGGGACATCGGCATCGTATTGATTCGTGTAAGACCACGTCTGGGATGTTGGCATCGATATGAGCTTTACATGTAATACCATGTCTGGGACATCGGCATCGTATTGATTCGTGTAAAACCCTGTCTGGGATAGTGGCATCGATATCTGATTACATGTAAGACCTCGTCTGGGATGTTGGCATTGTACGACTATTCTGAGGTTCTAAGTATCTTACTAGATTCCTTACGGTTCAATAGGCAAGTCTGTGATACGAATGGCTATGTAAATAGTGAATCTATTTTAGGTACGTTGATTTATACACTAAGTGTGTATTTAAGGTAAGTACCTATGTAATCTTACTGTTATGATTATATATATTGGAATAATGATATGATAAGTGAAAGTATATATTGGAATAATGATATGATAAGTGAAAGTAAGTATGAAAAAGCTATGTATATATAAGACTTTTGAATTGATGAATGTGGCAAATATGGCCAAGTACATGGACCAAAGCATATATGTGATATTTTGCTAAGTAAATGTTATGTGCCAATGTACCTTATGCATATATACCTTTTATGTTAAGTTTATTTGTATTATGACTTACTAAGCTTTTGGAAAGCTTACTCAGTGTGTGTGTGTTTCTTTGTTTTATAGGTCGTCAAAGCTATCAAAGGCTCGGACCGACCGTCAAGGATCAATCATCACACTACTAAACTCATTTTGGTACACATTCGAAATGTATATAGCTAGATATGGCATGTATAGGCTAGTATTTGATATAAGTTAGTTATATGAACTTAGCCATGAGATTTGGCTAGTTATGAGTTGAGAATTTGCTTGAATCACTGTGATATGTGAAGTATGTTTTTGGCATGGCTAGTTGATACATGTAATGGTCAAATTTTGATTAAGCAAATGAATGAAATATGCTTGTGATGAGATGAGTTTTGGTCTTGTAATTTGGATGGTTATTTTGGTATGTTCTTAGTTGCCAAATAGGCATGAGATGTCTTGATGATTTTGCTTGTAGGTAAGACCCATGTGGGTGGCATTTTGGCCTTACAAATGGCCTATTTTGCGACACAGTTGTGGCACACGAGCGTGCCTAGTGACCATGGGGCTAAGTCAGTAGCTAGCATAAGAGTACACGACCTTGGCACACGGACGTGCCTAGTAGCCGTGTGATTTTTGGCAGGATCGACCACGGCCAGAGTACACAGGCGTGCTTAGTGGCCTTGGAAGTAAAGTCAGTTTCGACCACGGGGAGGACAGACGGGTGTGTCTAGCAGCCGTGGGAGGCACACGGTCTACCCACACGGGCGTGTAAGCCCTGAAACTTAGAAAAATCTTAAATTGCTGAGAATTTCTGTATGTGTTCTGGTTTTGTCCTGACCCCATTTCTGAGCATGCTTTAGGTCTCGAGGACCTACCGTAGGGACACTTTGATGGTAATTGATGAGATACTTGATGGAATTTCTGATTTAGTTTCCGATCTATTAGGTAACATTCTTAACCCTAATCTGACAACAGACACGATATAGGGGTGTTACATTTGGTTGGTATCAGTTCTACGGATTAGCTAATTCTCAGACTAATGTAGCGTTTCAGTGTCTAGCTATATATGCCATATATCTGAATTGTGATAGTGTGATGAATCCTGACGTGTAAAATGTGATTTTCATATAGCAATGGATCCTGAAAGAGCCGTAGTTGATGACGTAGAAAGTAATGCACCTACTCCTGCGCAAGGGACAGCTCCCTCTAATTCAAGATCGGCTACGAGCGGTCATCAGAGAGAAGCTAAACATCTTTCTTCTAGATGATGAGCGAATGGTTCACTCAATTCGTAAAGAATAACCCGACTGTTACTCAACCCCACCCTCTGTTAATCACCCTCAGATATCTGTTATGCCTCCGATTATGAATCTGAACTTATTAAACAAACCTCCGGTTGACAAAATTCATAAGTATGGGGCTGAAGAGTTCTGGGCTACTAATGATGACGATGCTGAAAAGGCCGAGTTCTAGTTAGAAAATACTATTTGAGTATTCGATGAAATGTCTCTGACTCTGGAAGAATGCATTAAGTGTGTTGTATCATTACTCCGAGATGCAGCTTATCAGTGGTAGAAAACCTTAACTTCTATTGTTCCAAAAGAGCGAGTTACATGAGACTTCTTTTAGATCGAGTTTCGAAAGAAATATATCAGTGAGAGATTCGTTGATCAGAAACGAAAGGAATTTCTGGAATTGAAACAAGGCCTTATGACTGTTACGGAATATGAACGAGAGTTCGTGACACTGAGTCAGTATGCTCGAGAATGTGTATCATATGAAGTTATAATGTGCAAAAGATTTGAAGATGGTCTCAATGAAGATATTCGCCTGTTAGTCGGGATATTAGAAATAAAAGAGTTTGTTATACTCGTTGATCGAGCATGCAAAGCTGAGGCACTCAAGAAAGATAAAAGAAAACTTGAGTTTGAAGCCCGAGATATGAGGAAGAGATTTCTGAGCAAATCATTTCAGTCTGCTCCGAAAAGATTCAGAGATGATCAAAGTCGTTCTAGAGATAATGTAGGACATTCGAACAGAAATCGAGCTAGATCGCAAATGAGTTCCAAAACTCCAGCAACTTCAGTGGCCAGCATTGGTAATGTTCGATCCGAGAGACCTGAATGTAAACATTGTGGGAAAAGGCATCTGGGAAGCTGTAGATTAAATGCCAGAGCTTGCTTCAGATGTGGATCACTTGATCATTTTATCCGTGATTGCCTTCAGTCGGTTGAGCCAGAAACTGTTCAGAATCTGAGATTGAATAGCGCACTTGTGAGAGGAAGAACTTCGAAGAATGTAAGAAATGTCAGTGGTAGTTTGAGAACTACGAGAGACACTGTTGCAAGATCTGAAGCCAGAGCGCCTGCCAAAGCGTATGCTATTCAAGCTCGTGAGGAAGCTTCATCACCAGATGTTATAACGGGTACTTTTACTCTTTATGATACTTCTGTGATTGCATTGATAGACCCTGGTTCTACGCATTTGTATATATGCATGAATTTAGTATTCAGTAAGACTTTGCCTGTAGAGTCTACTGAGTTTGCTATAAAAGTATCGAACCCCATAGGTTAAAGTGTCCTAGTTGACAAAGTATGCAAGAACTGTCCGTTAATATTTTGAGATATCTGTTTCCCTGCTGATCTGATGCTTTTGCCATTTGATGAGTTCGATATCATTCTGGGTATGGACTGGTTGACTTTGCATGATGCTGTTATAAATTGTAAAAGAAAGACTATTGATTTGAGATGTCCGAATGATGACATTGTATGAGTTGAGTCTAATGATTTGAATGGATTGCCTGCTATGATATCTGTTATGATATCTGCTATGAGGCATATTTTGCTTATGTGATTGATTCGAAAGTGTCTGAGAAGAAAGTTGAATCGGTGCCTATTGTGTGTGAGTATTCTAATGTGTTCCATGAAGAGTTACCGGGTTTACCTCCGATTCATGAAGTCGAATTTGGTATTGATTTACTGCCTGGTACTACACCTATGTCGATAGCTCCGTATAGAATGGCACCAACAGAGTTGAAAGAGTTAAAGTCACAGTTGCAAGAATTGACAGATAGAGGATTTACTAGACCGAGTTTCTTACCTTGGGGTGCTCCTGTTCTGTTTGTGAAAAAGAAAAATGGCACGATGAGGATGTGTATCGATTACCATCAGTTTAATAAGGTGACAATAATAATATCCGTTGCCCCGAATAGACGATTTATTTGATCAGTTTTAAGGAGCTACTGTATTTTCTAATATTGATCTGAGATTGGGATACTACCAGTTGAGAGTGAAGGATTCAGATATACTGAAAACTACTTTCAGAACGAGGTACGAGCATTATGAGTTTTTAGTTATGCCATTTGGACTAACCAATACTCCTGCTATTTTTATGGATCTGGTGAACAGAATTTTCAGACCGTTCATAGGTCGATTTGTGGTGGTGTTCATAGATGACATTTTAATTTATTCACGTGATGAGGCCGAACATATCGAGCATTTGAGAATTGTGTTGTAAACTTTAAGAGAAAAGAAATTGTACGCAAAATTTAGCAAATGTGAATTCTTGTTACATGAGGTTTGTTTTCTGGGACATATTGTGTCAGCTTTTGTAATCCGAGTGGATCCGAGTAAGATTTCTGCTATTCTGAATTGGAAACCTCCGAGAAATGTATCTGAAGTCCGTAGGTTTCTAGGTTTAGCTGGTTATTATCGTCGATTTGTAAAAGGCTTTTCGACGATAGCTACTCCGTTGACTAAACTACTTCAGAAAGATGTTAGATTTGAATGGTCTGATAAATGCCAGAAAAGTTTTGATCTATTGAAAACTCTGTTAACAGAAGCTCTAGTATTAGTACAACCAGAATCGGGCAAGGAATTTGTGATTTACAGTTATGCTTCATTAAACGGTCTGGGATGTGTTTTGATACAGGAAGGTAAAGTTGTAGGTTATGCCTCAAGACAATTGAAGCCTCATGAAAAGAACTATCCGACTCACGACCTTCAGCTAGCTGCGATTGTGTTTGCACTTAAGATTTGGTACCATTATCTGTATGGAGAGAAATGTCACGTGTTTTCAGATTATAAAAGTCTGAAATATTTGATGACTCAGAAAGATTTGAACCTGCGTCAAAGAAGATTCTAACTGTTAAAAGATTATGAGCTTGTGATTGATTATCATTCGGGTAAAGCAAACATTGTTGCTGATGCCTTAAGTAGAAAATCATTGTTTGCACTAAGTGCTTTGAATGCTCCGTTAGATTTGTTTGATAATAGTTCTGTGATAGCTGAATTAAAAGTGAAACCGTTGTTTATACAGCATATATGTGATTCTCAGGAAGTTGATAATGAGTTGTTATTGAAACGAGCTCAGTATGATTCGAATTCTGAATCTGAATTTCAAGTTATTGATGATTGCTTGAGATTTCGAGGTCATACCTGTGTTCTGAGAAATCTGGAGTTGATTCAGCTGATTTTGTGTGAAGCTCATAACAGTCGTCTATCTGTTCATCCAGGGAGTACGAAAATGTATCATGATTTGAAACGACACTATGGGTGGTTTGGTATGAAATGAGACATTTCTGACTTTGTTTCAAAATGTTTAATCTGTCAACAAGTGAAAATCGAACATCAAGTTCTGTCTGGTTTGCTACAGCCAATTCTAATTCTTGAATGGAAATGGGATAGAGTGACAATGGAATTTGTTTCTGGTTTAACCCTGACTTCGAGAAAGAAAGATGCCATATGGGTAGTAGTTGACCGATTGACGAAATTTGCCCATTTTATTCCGGTAAGATCTGATTATTCACTTGATAGATTAGCTGAGCTTTATATTTCTGAGATTGTCAGATTGCACAGGATGCCACTATCCATTGTGTCAGATAGGGATCCGAGGTTTACATCAAGGATCTGGAAGAAATTGCATGAAGCTTTAGGAACGAAACTGCATTTCAGTATAGCTTTTCATCCGCAAACATATGGTCAATCCAAGCGGATCATTCAGATTCTTGAAGACATGTTAAGATGTTGTATACTTGAGTTTAACAGTACGTGGGAACAGTATCTGCCATTGATTGAATTTGCATACAATAGTAGTTTTCAGTCAAGCATTAAAATAGCACCTTATGAAGCTTTGTACGGATGCAAATGTCATACACCTTGATAAACCGTAAAAGTAACATATTTTAAGCCCACATTTGGCATGCTTTTGGATGATTTAAGCCTAGAATTATGTAATTTAGTGCTTTTAATCCTTTGTTTTCATGTTTTATACTTAGAAGAGCACCGGATGACAAAAAGAATGGAAAACGGGCCCAAAACAGAGTAAATGGGCCATACCACGAAATCCACACGGCCTGGGCCCAAGACCACACAGTCGTGCCTCATTCAACTGCTTCAAACACGTCCTGGCCGTGACTTACATGGGCGTGTGCCATGGGCGTGTCCCTTCCGTAAGAAAGAAGAGTTTCACTCGGATTAAGATACTTAGGGCCAAAGAAACACATTCAGAAGCCTATATAAACACCCTAAGTGTAACCTAAAAGGGGGGAACCCAAGGCTTTAGTCAGGGGGTTTTCAGCTAAGCCAAAGAAGGCAGATTTGTGGGGAATTACTCGAAGATAGCCAGTTGATTCATCTCAAGAAGCCGGAATCATACTCAAGAAGGAAGATCTCTCCTTCAATTCATTCAGGGGGTTTTAGGGATTTCTTATGTATTGTTTTATCTTTTCTTTTGAGATGTATTATATTATTATTATGAACTAAACCCTTAGATACCTGAGGGGGATGAAACCTAAGATGAATCTTGTTACCGTTTGCTAAACTACATGATAAATATTTGACTTGTTCTTATTTATGTGTTCTTAATTCTTGTGTTCATATTTCTGGGATATCAATTCAAGTGTGATGTGCTTAGGTGGAGGAGCAAAAGTCCCTGCCTAAGAGTAGATCTAGCATAATTAAGCGGAATTGATCCCACGCCTAGAGATAGGGTGACGAGATTTTGCCGGATTAGGGTCAAAACTAATATAGGAGTCCATAGATCGAGTTAATGCAATTCTAGAGGTTTTAATTAGAAAGAGATTTCAATTAATCAACCTAGGGTTAGACGTTAGTCGCCTCGAGAGAGGGATTAATATAACTTAGGGAATCTTACAGGACAAGTCAAATGAATATATCGTTTGGTTTAGAGTTAGATAACAAGTGAAGTCTAGGTGGATTCTTTCTTGGGTGTCATCTTAATCAATTGGGTTTTCCTAAAAGTTATTCTCCAAATTCATTCTTCTTTTTCTTAGAGTCTTTAGTTTAGTAGTTAGTTAATTTTAGTTTAGCCCTTAACTCTTAGGCTAAATAATAAAAAGAGAGTTAGTATTAGTACTTTTGGTTCCTTTGGGCTCGACATTACGGTCTTGCCTTAACTATACTATTGTTCGATAGGTGCGCTTGCCTCAAATCGTTGTCATAGTTAGTTTCCAGGTTTGATCATTCATTATGTAAATTTTAAGAGTTTGACATTGCATAAAACAACGATCAAGTTTTTGGCGCCGTTGCCGATGAACTAAAATATTAAGAACGCTTAACTTTTATTACTTTAGCCATATTTATTTTATTTTTGCAATTTACTTTTATTTTTAGCTTTTCTAATTTTTTTTCCTTTTGTTCCTTTCAGGTACCTCTAGTTTATGACTAGAAGGAACCCGACATGACCCCTACTTTACGACAGTGATATTGAAGGTACCGTTCGTAGAAATCATAGAGAGATAAGGCAAAGCTTAAACTACATAGAAGAAGAGCAAGAATCCGAGATTAATACCACCGAAGAGATGGCTGAGAATAATCCGCTACCTCCAGAGGCGGCAGAACATCATGCTCCTCAAACTATATATGATTATGCTAAACCTAGTTTATCAGGAACTGAGTCAAGTATTGTTAGGCCTACTATTGCTGCAAATAATTTTGAATTGAAACCTAACGCTATATAGATGAAACAATAGTTTGTTCAGTTTGATGGTTTGCAGGATGAGGATCCTAACACACACCTAGCAAATTTTCTAGAATTCTGTGATACCTTCAAAATAAATGACGTTTCTAACGATGCCATCTGTATTTGGTTATTTCCCTTTTTTTTGAGAAATAAAGCCAAATAGTGGTTGCATTCCCTTCCACGAGGGTCAATCACTATATGGGATCAAATGACCGAAAAATTCTTATTAAAAAATTTTTCGCCGGCCAAAACGGCAAAGTTGAGGAATGATATCTCTTTATTTGTACAGATGGATTTAGAGACATTTTACGATGCATGGGAGAGATAGAAGGATTTGATGAGGAGGTGCTGTCACCACGGATTACCTTTGTGGCTACAGGTCCAAACTTTTTACAATGGTGTGAACCCTTCAACACGGCAACTAATCGATTCAGCCGCTAGTAGAACCCTGAAAAACAAAACTCCTGAAGCGGCCTACGAGTTTATAGAGGAGATGCCATTAAATAACTATCAGTGGCAAGTTACAAGGACAAGGCCAGCCAAAGCAGCCGGAGTTTTCAACCTCGACGCAGTAACCGTGCTATCAAATCAGGTAGAATTGTTACATAAAAAATTTGATGGTGTATATGGTTCTTCGCAGGCACATCCAGTTATGCAGTGCAATGCAAGTGAAGGAGTGGCAAATCCTGGGTACCCACCTTACAGACAGGGCATGGAGAGCGAACAAATGAACTATATGGGTAACAATTTTCTATCAAACAATAACCCTTATAGTAATACTTATAATCCAGGTTGGAAGAACCACCCCAATTTCTCATAGGGTGGCCAAGGAAATCAAAGACAACAACCATCCCAAAACTTCCAACAATAGCCCAATCCACAAGAAAAGAAGCCAAACCTCGAGGAGATGCTGACAAAATTCATGGCAGCCATGGAAACACATTTTCAGAATACTGAGACATCCTTTAAAAATCAACTTGAAAAATCGACACAGGAGCTCAAGGATCAAATCGGGCAACTTGCTAAGCAGATCTTTGAGAGACCACAGGGAAGACTACCGAGCAACACCGAGACTAACCCAAAAGAGCAAATTCAAGCCATAATAGCTCAAGATAGTAAAGGGTTAGACAAGCCCAATTTAAGGCAAAAGAATGTGGTAGAAGAAGGAAATATTGAGGTAAAACCAAAACCAGTAATCAAAGAGTACAAACCTCGTATACCATATCCCGAAGCAATAACGAAAGACGACACAGAGAAACAGTTTGGTAAGTTTCTTAAACTTTTAAAGAAATTACATATTAACTTACCGTTTTTGAAGCTCTTTCGCAGATGCCAGATTCTAGGAAATTTTTAAAGAAGCTATTGACAAATAAGCGAAAGATAGACGAGGAATCACATGTGGAACTGAATGCAGTATGCTCAGCAATGTTGCAAAACAAACTACCACGAAAATTAAAAGATCCAGGGAGTTTTACAATTCCATGCTTAATTGGTAGTTTATCTATTGATAATGCGTTAGCTAATTTAGGGGCAAGCATAAATGTCATGCCTTATAAAATGTTTAAACAACTAGTTCTAGGGAAACCCAAACAAACTAGGATGAGCATTCAATTAGCTGATAAAATTGTTAGATTTCCTAGGGGTATAATCGAATATGTACTCGTGAAAATTGATAAATTTGTATTCCCAGTAGACTTTGTCATTTTAGACATGGATGAGGACAACATGATCCCCCTAATTTTAGTTAGACCATTCTTAGCAACTGCCAGGGCTAAAATTGATATCGATGCAGGCGAACTCATCCTCTGTGTAGGTAACAAGACAGTCACTCTTCAAGCTCTCGATTCAGCTAGGACATCAATTAATCAAGGTGACAAAGTAAATTCTATTGATGACCATTCGATTAACCATTTTTTTTAGAAAGCACCACAACCTGAATCCGATCCTAGACACCCTGCCAACAAAGAAATAACTCATGAGGAACAAGGGATTCAGATTGATGAACTAGAAGAATGGAAGACGCATCTCTAAGAAAAATTAGGGATACATGAAGCAGAACCAAAGCCACTCTACGAGATAGACAAGTTCAAAATCGGAGATCAGGTATTGTTAGATAAAGTAGGCCCACGAATACCTCCCCTTGATCCTAACACAAATAAAGAAATCCCTTTTAAGGTGGTCAATGTTTTCCCTTACGGAACAGTCGAGGTAAGTAACCCTATTTTTGGCACTTTGAAAATAAACGCTACTCGTCTTACAATTTATCATGATAATGGAACTGCTAGGATAAGGAAGGACTTTCAACTCCTCAAACCACCATGAATATGCAAATGAGAGGAAAGTCTAGCTTAAGACTATAAACGAGCGCTTCTCAGGAGACAACCCGAGTACTAACCACATTAAATTCTACATTTTATTTTATTTTATTTATTTTATTCTATTTTATTCTTTCCTTTCAGCACCTAACTGTAAATCAAACAAAGTGCAGACAACACGGCCTTGCACACGGCCATGGTCATCGCTGTGTGGATGCACCAAATCTCCGTACTGACATGGAAGAGATGGTAGGAGTCAGAACAAATCAATCTTCAAGTCACGGACTCCAACTACCATGCCACAGCCGTGCGATGTGGCCGTGGCTGACACTGTTAGATCATACACAGACGTGGAGATTAGAACATGGGCGTGAGAGAAGTGAACAAAGCACTACACGGCCGTACGTTACGGCCTTGTGACACAACACACCCATAGTACACGGGCGTGGGAACATACAAGACCTAAAAATTCTATTTAACTCCCCCATTTTCTTCTTACCTACTTCCCATCTCCTTTCTCCCATCTCATCCCTAAGATATCCCCCGCTCCACACTTTTTCTTCTTTAGCTATTACCCAAACCCTTGAGCTCCACCACATCTATGACAAAGAAGCGGAGGGATACTGGCACAGTCTCCCTTTGTAAGACCAATCTATATAAGTTCATGCCGGCTGTTTCATCCATTCGACAAGCCAAGGGTCTTTGAGGCCATTTAATTCTTCTTCTTCTTTACTCTTTTCCTTTATTTTCCTTCTCTTTGACTATCTTATGCTTAAATTAGTTTATTTTATCTTAGTTTCTTTGATTTAGGTTCTAAAGGCTGCTAGGGAATCACACCGGAACCACGACCACTACCTCACTACAGCCTTAGAAGTCACACCCACCTCGCGAACCATCCAACAATAAGGACTCTTTGGTCCATTCATCTTTCATTTTAATTTTATTTACATCTCCATTTTCTTTCTCTTTATCCTTCTTTTTTTTAATTATATATTTAGTTTATTTTAAATATGTCTTAATATTTCCTGGCTAATTCTCTACGAGCTTCCCAATTTCTTCATCTAGCGCAGAGCTCGGTAGCAGCCACCACACCTTGGGACTCCCAACTCAAGGAAACCATCCAAATTCAGGAAGATTCACCCTTCCCTTTCTCTTAAATTTCATATACATCTTTGTACATTGAGGGCAATGTACATCTTAAGTGTGGGGGGTGAATATTTATTTTAAGAAAGTGCCCAACTTTCTTCATTATTCTCAAATCCCTAAATTTTTCCATGAATGATATCTTGTCTCAAAGTAAGTTTCTCATATTATGATAAAAATGAAATCTCCTTTGATTTATGATTTTTATTGATATGTTTTGGATTAAGTCATTAATAATTGTGCATTGATGATTAAATTTGAAAAATACTAGCGAATCAAGCATGATAAGTCTATTTTCAAAAATCAAAAATTTTTTCTAGGTTGTCCACCTAAATCTAATTATTACCTTGAAATTTGAAATTTGAAATTTACGAGGTTGATATCAAACACCCATAATTTTTGTGAGATTTTGAGCCTGTTAGAGCATACATCCATTCTTGCTCACTTTATTGATTATGAGTGTGTCAACATTGATCTGTTATTCTAGAACTTGCTTCGATTATACATGTCAAGACCACACCTTTGATTTGATATACAGAGATGACAAAGGCACCTAGGTTTTAACCCACTTACTCCACTAAAAAGCTTACCTTCACAATTAACCCCTAGTGAACCCCTTTGATCCTAACAACCCTTTTTATTAACTCACCTACTAATATTAACCCAAAAACCCTTTGTATTTATTATCACCATTCCTTTGACTACCCTTATGTCGAGATTTGATTTGATCAGTTGCCTAACTATTTTATCTATTTCAATTATTAAATCTATCCTTTATATTTGACTTGTTCATAAAAAAGAGAGAGAGAAAAGAAAAGAAAAGAAAAGAAAGAAGAAGAAAATTTCGAAGTATATTCATTATTAGTTCTATGAGCTTATACATGTAAATTCCAAACCTTGAATAAAAAGCTCGTTTTATTAGTTTCCATTTAATATAATTATTCATTATCAGTTCATTGTTTCTAGTTAGGTAAATTGTCAGGTCAATCTCGATTCTAACCTTCTAATTCAGCCTATATCCATACTCTTAACCTAAGCCCCGTTACAATCTTGTAAAGAACTTTTGATTTGTGTATCATCTCATATTAAAGTGGTGCAGATTTGATTTTCATACAAGCCTATGGGATTAACTCTTCATGTTTGACTTTTGAGTTCTTAATTTTGAACCTTAAAACACTTTGAGTGGTTTGGGTGAATCTTTAGTGAGGATGACAACTCTTGTCGATTTTGAACCAGAGGTAATTATTTAGATTAGGGGAAAGCACCTATTTTTTGTGCTACAAATATATGACTTTGAATGTTTGAATCTCTAGGACTCTTTGAGTTGAATTACCCATGTATGAATTATCTTTGAATTATGATGAAACATTATTAATGAATATTATGAATCAAGGAAGTTCATTTTAATTGTCAGTTGAGAATTTTGCTTAAGGACAAGGAAAAGCTTAAGTGTGGGGGTATTTGACAAACTGTAAAAGTAACATATTTTAAGCCCACATTTGGCATGCTTTTGGATGATTTCAGCCTTGAATTATGTAATTTGGTGCTTTTAATCCTTTGTTTTCATGTTTTATACTCAGAAGAGCATCGGATGACGAAAAGAATGGAAAATGGGCCCAAAAGAAGTAAATGGGTCATATCACAAAATCCACATGGCCTGGGCCCAAGACCACATAGCCGTGCCTCATTCAACAGCTTCGAACATGGTCTGACCGCGACTTACATGGGTGTGCCCCATGGTCGTGTCCCTGCCGTAAGAAAGAAGAGTTTCACTCGGATTAGGATACTTAGGGGCAAAGAAACACAATCAGAAGCCTATATAAACACCCTAAGTATAACCTAAACGGGCGAACCCAAGGCTTTAGTCAGGGGGCATCCAGCTAGGCCAAAGAAGGCAGATTTGTGGGTAATTACTTGAAGATAGCCAGTTAATTCATTTCAAGAAGCCGGAGTCATACTCAAGACGGAGGATCTCTCCTTCAATTCCTTCAGGGTATTTTAGAGATTTCTTATGTTTTGTTTTATCTTTTCTTTTGAGATGTATTATATTATTATTATGAACTAAAGCCTCAGATACTTGAGGGGGATGAAACCTAAGATGAATCTTGTTACCGTTTGCTGAACTATATGATAAATATTTAACTTGTTCTTAATTATGTGTTCATATTTCTTGTGTTGATATTTTCGGGATATTAATTCAAGTGTGATGTGTTTAGATGGAGGAGCAAAAGTCCCTGCCTAAGAGTAAATCTAGCATAATTAAGCGAAGTTGATCGCACGCCTAGAGATAGGGTGATGAGATTTTGCCGGATTAGGGTGAAACCTAATATGGGAGTTCATGGATAGAGTTAATGCAATTCTAGGGGTTTTAATTAGAAAGAGATTTCAATTAATCAACCTAGGGTTAGACGTTAGTTGCCTCGAGAGAGGGATTAATATAACTTAGGGAATCTTACGGATCAAGTCAAATGAATAAATCGTCTGGTTCAAAGTTAGATAACAAGTGAAGTCTAGGTGGATTCTTCCTTGGGTGTCGTCTTAATCAATTGGTTTTTCCTAAAAGTTATTCTCCAAATTCATTCTTCTTTGTCTTAAAGTCTTTAGTTTAGTAGTTAGTTAATTTTAGTTTAGATAAACAATTCCCTTAATTCTTAGGCTAAATAATAAAAAGAGAGTTAGTATTAGAACTTTGGGTTCCTTTGGGTTCAACATTCCGGTGTTGCCTTAACTATACTATTGTTCGATAGGTGCGCTTGCCTCAAATCGTTGTCATAGTTAGTTTCCAGGTTTGATCATTTTTTATATAAATTTTAAGACTTTGACATCGCATAAAACAACGATCACACCTCTGTATTGGACCGAACTCAGTGAAAATAAGCTTCACGGGGTTAAATTGATAAAAGACTCAGAACAGAAAGTGAAACTGATCCAAGATTGTTTGAAAGCAGCATCTGACTGTCAGAATTCTTATGCATACTTGAAAAGAAAAGATATAGAATTTGAGATTGGCGAAAGTGTCTCCGTGGAAGAAATTGCTTCGATTCAGAAGTAAAGAGAAGTTAAGTCCGAGTTTCAGTGGACCGTAGGACCTGTTGCATATAGATTAAGGTTGCCCTTTGAGCTAGAAAAGATCCACAATGTATCCCATGTCTCGATGCTCCATAAATGTAGATCCGATCCGTCACATGTGATTGCCCCATCTGAAATTGAAATCTAATCAGATATGACATATGAAGAGGAACCGATCCGTATCTTAGCTCGAGAAGTGAAAGAGTTGAGAAACAAGAAAATTATGTTAGTGAAAGTACTATGGAATTGACACAGAATTGAAAAGGATACGTGGGAGCCTGAAGATTCAATAAGACAGCAATATCCGAATCTGTTTAATGGTAAGATTTTCGGGGACAAAAATCATTAAGAGGGGGAGAATTCTAATAGTCCGGTTTATATCCTAGTCGAAACAGTGATTTCGGGACCACAAATTCGAGTCTGTATAATATTTTAATATTATTTTCTATGCCGTTGATATGTGACTAAGCATGTGGTAAATTTCCATGAGCTAATTTGTCCGTCTGTGTGTTTAATTTGATGAAATGATTGAATTGTATTAATTGTAAATTAGCATACTATTTGTTAAAGTACCAATGTGTTGTGGCTTATAAAAGAAAAGGCCTTATGTGGCAATAAGACCACTATTTAGATAGTGGATGGATAAAAGGTCTTAAATGCCCTTAACATTTTCATGTATGTTAAGTATAAGGCTAATTTAGTAACTATATTAATAATATGATGATGATAAAACAAAAGGCTAAAATAATAAGTCATTTTATCCATCATCTTGCCGAAATATTAAACAAAAGAAAAAAGAAAGAATAAGCTAGGGCATTCGGCACTTGCAAGCTTGAATTAAGGTGAGTTTTGACTTCAGTTTTTGATAATTTCTACATTTTTGCAATCGTTGCTTTTTCTACTATCAAGCCCATGTCTCAATTTTGTGTATTGATGATGTTTGTGAGATATGCCATTGATGATATGTTGAGCTTTGTAATGAATTTAGTTGTTAAATGAAAGATTTGAGCTAGATGAACATACATTGTTCTTGAATTTTTGATGAATTTAGCTAATTAGGGCTAAATTGAAAAAATAGTAATTTGAGGGACTAAATTGCAAATTTGATGGAAAATATAGGCTTGTATGTGATGTATGAACATTCGGCTAAGCATGAGTATGTAATGATTTTTGTGAATTTGATGTTTTGAGAAAAATAGACTAAATTGATAAATTGTGCAAATGTGAGCGTTAATTTGTAAATAGCCCTAAATGTGTGTCCTTGGATTGAATTGAATAAAATAGTGAATAAAAGGTTTAATTCTGAATATGTTTAGATCAAAAATAGAGGAAAACAGGCTTAGACCGCGGAAAAGTGAAAGTAACCGAGTAGTGGTTCTCGTTTCAGTTAAATCGAATCTGAGGTAAGTCATATTGCAAATAAATGTAATTGTATTGAATTGAGCATATTCATATGACTATTGATGATAATGAATGCTTATGAGATGTTATGTATATGAATTCTGATATAAGGTCGAAATGGTGATAAGTCTGAGAAATCCCGTATGAACTTAGGAATACAAAGGTATCTATTCTGTTTAATCATGTAAGACCACGTCTGGGACATTGGCGTTGATTTGATATTCGTGTAAGACCACGTCTGGGACGTTGGCATCGATATGAGCTTTATGTGTAAGACCATGTCTGGGACATTGGTATCGTATTGATTCGTGTAAGACCCTGTCTGGGACAGTGGCATCGATATCCGATTACATGTAAGACCTTGTCTGGGACGTTGGCATTATATGACTATTCTGAGTTTTTGAGTCTCTTACTAGATTCCTTACGGTTCAACGGGCAAGTCTGTCATATGAATGGCTATGTAAATAGTGAATCCGTTTCAGGTACGTTGATTTATACACTAAGTGTGTATTTCAGGTAAGTACCTATGTGATTTTACTATTATGATTATGTATGTTGGAATAATGATATGATATGTGAAATTAAGTATGAAAGAGCTATGTATATATAAGACTTTTGAATTGATGAATGTGGAAAATATGGCCAAGTACATGGACCAAAGCATATATGTGATATTTTGCTAAGTAAATGTTATGTGCCAATGTACCTTATGCATATATGCCTTTTATGTTAAGTTTATTTGTACTATGACTAACTAAGCTTTTGGAAAGCTTACTCTGTGTGTGTGTTTTCTCTGTTTTATAGGACATCAAAGCTACTGAAGGCTCGAGACCGTCAAGGATCGTCATCACACTACTAAACTCATTTTGGCACACTTTGCAAATGTATATTGATAGATATGGCATGTATAGGCTGGTATTTGATATAAGGTTGTTATATGAACTTATCCATGAGATTTGGCTAGTTATGAGTTGAGACTTTGCTTGAATGAATGTCATATGTGAAGTACATTTTTGGCATGGCTAGTTGGTACATGTAATGGTCAAGTTTTGATTAAGCAAATGAATGAAATATGCTTGTAATGAGATGAGTTTTAGTCTTGTAATTTGGATGGTTATTTTGGTATGTTCTTGGTTGCCAAATAGGCATGAGATGTCTTAATGATTTTGCTTGTAGGTAAGACCCATGTGGGTGGCATTTTGGCCTTGCAAATGGCCTATTTTGCCACACGGTTGTGGCACATGGGCGTGCCTAGTGACCGTGGGGCTAAGTCAGTAGCTAGCATAAGAGTACACGTCCTTGGTACACAGACGTGCCTAGTAGCCGTGTGATTTTTGACAGTATCGACCACGGCCAGAGTACACGGGCGTGCTTAGTGGCCATGGAAGTAAAGTCAGTTTCAACCACGGGGAGGACACACGGGTGTGTCTAACAACCATGGGAGGCACACGGTCTACCCACATGGGCGTGTAAGCCTTGAAACTTAGAAAAGTCTTAAATTTTCGAGAATTTCTGTATGTGTTCTGACTTTGTCCCGACCCCATTTCTGAGCATGCTTTAGGTCTCGAGGACCTACCGAAGGGATATTATGATGGTAATTGATGAGATACTTGATGGAATGTCTGATTTAGTTTCTGATCTGTCAAGTAACATTCTTAACCCTAATCCTATGACGGATACGGGATAGGGGTGTTACAGTGCATGTTTAATCATCCAAGGTAGCCAAGGGTTAAATTAGCAACAGTATCTAACGATACATTAGCCTTGCATAACTTGCAAGATTATTGTTATTAAACTATTTCAAGGTAGAATTACATTGTTACCTCACATAATCTTTTATGTGCTTATGAAAATTGAATTAATTGGTTGAATTGGTATAGAGATAT
This sequence comes from Gossypium bickii, assembly GCA_025503065.1. NCBI lineage: Eukaryota > Viridiplantae > Streptophyta > Magnoliopsida > Malvales > Malvaceae > Gossypium > Gossypium bickii. The sequence goes on from CP106712.1 coordinate 33,141,703, forward strand.
GTACAAGAGATTATTTTGATTTCATAACTACATATGTGTATTAACACGTTTCCTTATTAAAATTTGTTTAACCGATTGAATTGACATAGAGATATAGTCAAGGGATAAATGGATTTTGGTAGGTGAGTATGTTCATAAGTTAGCATATTACCGAGTTGCCGTGAATTAAATTCGTAATAACATGAACATGTGTTTAGTAATTTTAAGTTAAAAAATGTAATCAATCAAACATAATTATGTCATCTTGAATAAAATCATCTTTTGAAATCATGCAGTGGAACTTTTATTTTATTTTTATTTTACTTAGTTAAAAATCTTAGTTTTTAATCACCTTCTCAAATCAAATTATTTTTCTTCACCAAAGTGTTTCTTTTAATTGCATTCATAAATAATTCTTTTCACAGTCTCTGTGGGTACGATAACTCAACATTTACTCGTCACTTTATTACTTGTTGTGATTGTGTACACTTGCACATTTCCAGCGTTCCATATGCCTATATATTTATGTGTGATTGTCGCTATATCATTCAATGATTGTAAGCCATGAATAATTGATTCTCGATATTGATAATGCATATGGAAATTAAATTGACATGTTCCATTATTATGGCTAATAATTGATGATTGATAGGGTCTGAATTAAGCATGATTTGGGTGTTGATTTACTAGTCATTTTTATTAACATTCCCTAAGCTTTTTAAAGATCACACCCTCACAATTTGTGTAGATAAACATTGGGCTTAAGAGATTTCCAAGAAATTTATGCTTGGTAGAGACTTTATTACACGTTTTAGAGACTGTAATCAGGTATTGTGAAACTCCCAGGAATTAGTTTAATTTTGGTTGTAATTGGACTTTGGACATTGGACATTTAATTTTGATGGTTTTATAATAATTTTGAGGCATGTTTGAGTTTAATTACTGAAGGATTTATAGTGTATTGTTGCTTGATAACACGGTGATTGATAACACAGTGTGTGAGGCATGAAATTTATACTAACTATTGTTTAAATGAAGCTTCCATGGAATGGTTTACTAGCGACTAAGGTACGCCACTTGATTGATTTATTCGGTGTTTGTTATGCATGAAAATTGTCTAATTCTATATAATTAATGCTTAATTGATGTCAATAAATTCAATTAAAGATGTATGTATATGTATATTAATTAATCATAGTTAAATCGGGTTTAATTAACCATTAAAACATACAAAATCGGGTTTTAAAATGAGTTTTTTGCAAAAATAGGTGCAGTGGTTTTCACACAGGCGTGTGCCTGTCCACACGAGCGTGTGGGTTTTGGGTGTTTGAATTTTTGTCTTTTTAAATTTGTATTCTAATTTGTTGAAGTTACAGTTTTGTCTTGAAAATTGATTAGTCTAATTAGAGCCTTAGATGATAAGGAAACTTGGTAACATTTTAGGCTTAGTCTCATAATGTGTAAAATCGATAGAAACACACTTAATTTATAATTTGGAATAGGTCTAGATAGTTTGTATTTGTTACAATTTAGTCCCTAGTAAGTAAACGAACTCAAATTAAGCTGAAAATTTTAGGTTTGTATAATTTAACTTGTAACACGCCTAACCCGTGTCCGCTGCCAGAACAGGATTATAGAGTATTACCGGAACATTCAGAACAATTTCAAATAAATCATGTCAATCATTATTCATTAACTGATATCATTCGTAATGTCCCTTAGATGGACCCTCGAGGCCCAATACGAGCATTAGAATCACGTGGGGACTTAATCGGGACCTCTATGAATTTTTTGCAAAATTACAAAATTTTTCCTGCCCGTGTGGTCTAAGGGACATGCCCGTGCTACAGGTCGTGTCCGATTTAGGGTGCTCTATGACTTGCGCCACACGGCTATGCCACATGCCCGTGTGCTAGGCCTTGTGGATAATTAATTTAATTCGAATTCAGTGCAGGTTTCACACGCCAGTGTTCTAGGCCATGTCTCCCACACGGTTGAGACACACGCCCGTGTCTCTGCCTGTATGCTCAATTCTGAGCATTCTATTTTCTCAAATTTAAGGTGCAAGGGACACACAGCCTAGCTACACATCCATGGGGTAGGCAGTGTGTCACACACGGTCTAGACACACACCCATGTGTCTGCCCATGTGGACAAGATAAAGCCATTTCCTAGCCTCATTTGTCACCCAAATTTACCATTTTCCTGCACCAAAACATACCAAGTACAATCCAACCATTCCAATAATTTAAATAAGCAAATTTAATCATTCAACATGGCCTATCGTTGGCATACATGTTTACAAGCATCATTTATATTTACATGCCAATATGGCCAACATATCCTATACATGCCATTACAACCGTAATTGATTTAACATATTGTACCGACATGGGCCAATGGATAGTGTGAGTGATCTCCACCGAGCTTCCAATCCAACGAGCTTTTGATTTTCTCTAAAACAAGGGAAAATAAAATGGGGTAAGCATAAAATGCTTAGTAAGTTCGTATAACATGGTACTTAACTTACCATTCATCCTATTTGAGGTAACTAAGTAAGGCATTTTCAACTACTTTGATCTCAAGCCCTACACACATCCTCATTTCACTTGTTAGTCATATATTCCATTGTAACATCAAGACATGTATGGGCTCAACAACAATCAAGTTCCCATGCACATATGCTTTCCACAACATGTATTCATTTAAGATGTATAGACATCTCTTATTAATACAAGTACTGCTTCATATTAATTTTTTTCGAGTTCAGATCATTTCATGGCAGGACTTGACTCATTTTATTCGAGTATTAAGGTCGCACAAGTAGTAGTGCAGTCAAGGTGTACGGGTCTACGATCAAGGATGAACATTCTCACCAAGTAATTTCCATATACAAATATCATCTTCTTGTATTCCATGTGATATTCTTTTTGTAACAAACCAATTTTGACACTAATAGGAACGGTGGTTTCGGGACCACGAATTCGAGCCCGAGAAATGTTCTAATAACTTATTCTATGTCTATTATATGTGAATGAAAATGTGTGAAAGTTTCGTAGAAAAATTTTATCGTTTAGGTGCTTAATTTGATAAAAAGGATTTAATCGAGAAAACACAAAAGTTGCATGCTAAAGTGAAAGGTGATAAATTGATTGTGGCTTTTTAAGTGGATGTACTAAAAGGGCAATTAGCCCATACACTACAAAGAGGGACGGCAATGGGCCTTTTTATCACAAAATTGATGTTATTTTAGTATAATTATAAGTTATATTAGTGTGTTAATAAATATGTTAAAATATGTGTTTTTTTTAACATAGAATAATAAAAACAAGTGGGAAGAAAGAGAACCTTACCTTACTCATCTTCTTGGCTGAAAGTTGGAGGAAGAAACTCCATTGTTGGAGCTTGAAATTTCGGCACTTTGGGGCTTAATTAGGGGTATGTATTTTGCTTAGTTTTTGATAATTTTTACATTTTTGGAATGGTTGCTTTGAATCCTATAGAACCCATGTGGAAATTTTTGAGATTTTGGCACATTAAAATTCGGCTATGGTTGTATATGTATGACTTGGAATGTTTGATAGTAGATTTCAATTAGTATGTGTTAAATAATCCTCTTTTCAATTAGAAGTTGTGATGAAATTGGATGTTAGGGATTTATTTTAAAAAAATAAAAAGTTTGAAGGACTAAAACATGAAATAAATGAAATGCATGGACACATATGGCTATAGGGGATATTCGGCCAAGCTATAGTGTTGGAAAATTTTTGCATATTTTGTGTTTTGTGTAAATTGGACCAAATTGTAAAAATGGGAAACATTAGGGGCAAAATGGTAAATTACCCATTTGTGTGTTTTGGGACTAAATTGAGATAAAATGCGATTAAATGAGCTAAATTCTAATGTGTTTTAGATCAAGAGCAAAGAAAAACGGAATTAGACCGGGGAAAGACGAAGGTTCTCGAATAGCCGATTCGCACGGACTATCGACAACCGAGGTAAGTCCTTTAGTTAAACCGTGTCAAAGAATTAATTATGGTTATCTTGAATATTAAAAATTGATGGATGTTAGTATCCATTTACATCATGGCCGAATGTATATTGACATATTAGGTTGATGATTTATGTTGAGTATGTGATGGGAATTGTTGGATTGTATAATGATAAAATGGTTTTGTTGGTCCAATGTGAGTGAGCCCAATTGAATTAGATGAATTTATAATAGTCATGAAGTGTGTTGGTAATGTTTAACTGTATTGACGTGACTCGGGCTTTTACGCCTAGCAGGCCTTGTGGCGGTGTTATTTATCGGGCTTTACGCCAGCGGGCCTTGTGCCTGGTGTTACTTTTCTGGCTTTACGCCTAGCGGCCTTGTGCTTAGTGTTACTTTTCGGGCTTTTACGCCTAGCGAGCTTGATGCCGGTGATGTATTTTACAAAAGAGAAATCGAATCTTTGTTCAAGACAACTTAAAGCTAATTTATTGAGTATATGATTCAGGTAAGCATGTAAGGTAAGTTATGCTTAATATCACTTGAGTCGAATTAATATTATGAGAATTGTGTTATATGTGTTGAAGTTAATATTGATGGGTGTAATATGATGGAATTCGAGTTAGAATGTGCTATTATGGAACAAGAGGTTTTCAAGTATAAATGCTAAGAAAGGAGATTTTCATGCGATATGTTTATATGAATTTTAATGAAATGATTTCTACCTTACTTGGGTTATTGAATTTCTAGTATTCGGCCTTGTATAAGTAATTTACTTAAGTGCTTATATGGAATACAATAAGTTGGAAGTTTTAATTTCAATTATTTGTATGTTTTATTAATCATGAGATTAGGACTTACTAAGCTAGTAAGCTTACTAGTGTGAAATGTTCTCCTTTGTTTTATAGATTAGATGCAAGCTACAAGCTCGTCGGGATCGTTCGGAAAGTCGTCCACACTATCAAACTGTTTTGGTACTCTTTCATTTTGGTTTTTCCAAAGAAGGCATGTATAGGAAAGACTTTGTCTAAGTTTGACGGAAACTTTGGTTCATGTATGTAATAGCCATGCGAATATGGCTAAATTTTTAGTCAAGTATGCTTTTTGGGACTTTGGTTATAAATGTTGGTGCTCTTTTAAAATCGATGATGTTATGATATTATGCGAATGATTTAGGTATAAGCTAAATTGCGTAAATGGTTCAGATGCATGGATGGTACGAATTATATGTGAGTATATTCAGTTATAAGCTAGTAATCATATCTTGTAAAGAAACAGTCTTTAGTAACAGCAGTGATGTAGTTTTGAAAAATCACCAAAAATAGGATAAGTTGAATTAGAAGGTGAATGAGATATAGAACCAAGCTGATTGTGTCTATTTTGATAAGAAAGAAACAGAGTAGGCAAAGGAGTTTTATGTTATGAGATATTTAAATTTTAGTGAGACTTGATCTGAATGAATTCGTGAATCCATGTTCTGTCTTGGAAAAATTGTTAAAAATTGTACAAAAATAATTAGGGAGCATGGTTTATATGTTTGAAATCCTTGATGAGTCTATTTTTAATAGGAATAAACAAGAACATTATTGAAAATTTGTGCTATGAGATAAATGAGTTTTTGTAATGACAGGTCAGAATCGTCAACAGTGAAAAAGGGGTAGATTTGATGAATAAACTGTACCAATTGGCCATATGAAAAATTCTGGAAAACTTATGGTAAAAAGTTATATGAGTCTAGTTTCAAGGAAAATTTACGGATCCAAATTTCGAGTTTTGTAACTCGAGTTACGGTCAATTTAGTCAGCATGACGCAGTTGGACAGCTTTAAAACTTTATGTTCCGAACTTGTAGTCGAGTCTTGTAATGCCACATACTCGACTCCGGCAAAGGTTTCGGGTAAGGGGTGTTACACTTTTCATGTCACATTTCCATATCATATGTATCATTCCATGTCAATTTGTTTTAAATTCAACTTTGCTCTTGTTAGAACTTTACCCGTTGAATTTATTCAAAATATCGATGGATACACAAGTAGTACACTCGAGGTGTACAAATCAGGATCCATCAATTCATATTCAATGGCATCCATAAGGTACTATCTCATAGAGTACACTCTCGAGCCACACATGTAAACAACAGGATTACCAGTCCAGGCTAAATTCTTTTTATGACATATGCTCTAAGGAGCTTCCTCTGGATTACCCGTTCGGGCTAAATCCAATTCTTAGTATATGCTCGAGAGGACTCAAATCAGGATTACCCATCTGGGCTAAATCCTTTCTGTAATGAAGTCATTAGGATTGCTCGTCCGAGCCTTGTAATATCCGGGATTTATGGCTTATGCATTATTGCTAAATTGTATAGCATGCCTATGTGTGTTCTGGTTGTGTTTTATGAATCTTGAGAACTTTAGAGTGTAGGTGAATGCCTTAGAAATTATCAGATTTTAAGTTTTAAAGGGGAGCTAAGCCTGATAGGCCTTAAGAGAAAGTGTTGGGGAAATTAGACATAAAAATGGGCTTGTTAAAGTGGCAAGGAGGCGCCACTTAGGGCCTTAGCAAGTGACGCCACAAGCAGGGTAAAAGAGCCTAGGTTCGAGCAGTAAGGGACGCAAATAGGAGTTTTATTTTGCAGCAGGGATGAGCAGAGGTGGACGGCATAGGGAGACTGAGGGGATGAGTTTAAGACGTGATTAAAGTCCTTTTAAAATTCGGCTAAGATAGAGGATAAATGTTGATTTATTTTAAATTATTTTGAAGGGGCAAAAAGAGAGAAAATAGGAGAAGAATGAGGAAGTTGATAAGGGAAGAAGAGTTGGCCTGCCTAGGGACTTTCTTGATAGCATTTTCGGCTAGTGATAGTATAGGTGTGCCGAAATTTAGTTCTCTCTTCACTCATTTCATTTGTGCCGAAAATCCTTAGGAATTCAAGCTTTCTTTGTTTTTTTCTTCCTTTTCTCTTCAACTGACCAAAGCCGAATATCCCTATCTCAAAACTCACCATTACCGATTCTTCCTATGTCCCATACGTTTCCTTTTCATCCTTGTTGAAGCCGAATCTCTATCATCAACCTTCTCTTCTTCTTTTGCAATTCACTCAAAGTTGAACACTCAAGGTAACCCCTAGCCGATTGTCTATTAAAACCCCCAAAAGCTGAAAACTGTTGATCAACATCTAGCCTATAGCCGAATCTCTCAAGTGGCGTCAAGCAGGAGTGCAGTCAATTTCGATATTAAGAGTAAGATCAATGGTTATTTGATTTTCAATCTTTTTTCTTTTAGCCGAAATCTAGGAACTAATCCCATTAATATTCTTTGGCCGAAACTATGAAGAATCTTTCGGGATTTTTGGTGTAGCCGACTTCTAGGGGAGATCATTCGATATTTGGTTCTTCAAGGTAAGTAAGGAGTGGGTTAGGCCGAAGGCCATTTATTCAAGTGTTAGAATCGGATCTAACATACACCTTGTAGGTATTTCGGAATCTTCAAAGACAAGGGATAATTTCGGGATTTAGATCCACAAGGTAAGTGAATATGATATTCGGCCAAGGCCATATTTAGTGTTTATTGATTGGGTCGATTCTAACTTTGATCTTTAGGGAGGAGTACGATCTGTTTCGATAGAATTTTTGGGATTTCAGTGAAAGCGTTAGTAACCAGGTGTGTAACTCTACACTAATTCTTAATAGATTTACTGTATTAAATTAATACATGTGTTAATAAGAATGTGAAAGATATGGCTAAAGGTACCATTCCATGGTACGGCATATGCAGGTACGTTATTCTCCAAAACTATGTTAATAGTGTATGAGCAATGAATATGACATATATGAGAATTGGTTACGAATATGAAATAAGACATATGGCATGATTTTGCATGTTTTGTATTGTGCATGGGCATATGGGTGATATGGAAAGGGGAAGTGATCTGGTGGTTTTTACCACAATATCTGGTGACTCATGTCACATAATCTGAATGTGGTGGCTTATGTCGCAAAATGTTATCTGGTGGCTATGCCACAATATATAAGGGCGATGAGCAAGTCGTCTGCAGCGACTGCCTTCCATGATGTGTAGCTGATGGAGGGTCGATTTAGTAATCCCCACGGTGTGATGGCAGGTATGGGTGATGTGTAGCGGGTGGTTACTTAGGTTTGGGTTCAGGATTGCATCATTATTTATATTTGCTATATGTATATGTATGATCTGATATGCCTAAATCGTTTGGGACCTAGTGTTGGTTGTTATACACTGAGTCTGTTTGACTCACCCCGTTGTGGGATATCTTTTCAGGTGACACTCAATAAATGGACCGGGTCGGCAGGAACTCAGTGGTGGCCAATGCTCAGTTCAGCATTTACTTTATTCGAATTTCTATACTTAAGTATTTTGGATTTATTTCGGGTTTGTTTTGATGTAATAAGGCCATTACCATTAATTGTTTTATGCATGCATTTCTACTTGTTTTTATTATGAAACGAATACTATTAAATCAAGGCTAAATAACTTTCCTTATAAATCAACTTAAAATGTTTTGACACCTAAACACAAATGACTTCCTTAATTTAAAAGTAAATTCTTGAACAACTCGGCATTTCTTTTAACTTATAGTTTTTAAATACGAAGTTAAAGTTTTAATTAATTATAGACTTCCATAACGACACCGTTTTCAATTCAATCACAACTCAAATAAATTTTCTTTTCAAAACCACCCAAATTTTCCAAAGTTACCAACAAGTTTTGAACTGTTTTTCTCAAGGAACATACCAGATCCGGTCAAGGCTCGTGCGCCGGGTTTGGGGTGTTTCAAGCCTAATCCGTTCTGCAACAAATGCAGGACCTCATTCATTTCAAAATTACATTTATCCATCGATATTCATTTATTCAAACGAGATTTAAACATTTTTCAAACATCATCGGGCATGTGATTATTTGATACATCTTTAACACCATATAATTCATATGATAATATTCCACATCCATTTCAAGCATAAAAGCAACATTTCCACCGTTTACCCTTTTAACATCTATCGGGCATTATCAATTAATTAGAACATTTTTATTTATCAGGCTTGATTGGATATGTAATCCTTTCACATATATATGACATTTATACAATTTACGTTATCACAATCAAAATAAGCATATAAATAAACATAATTTAGTTACACGAACTTACCTCGACAATGTTCGTGTACGTAAAATCTACAAATTCGACATTTTCCTTTTTCCTCATTCTATCTCAGAATTTGGTCTATCCGGATCTATACGAGTAAATTTAACATTAATTTACCATATTTCACATTCAAGTAGACTCAATTTTCATCCTAGGCAAAATTACCATTTTGCCCCTAACTTTTCCACAAATTACCATTTTGTCCTTAGGCTCGGAAAATGAAATTCATGAAATCTGACCCTCTACCCAAGCCTAGTCAAAATATACATACAGCTTGTACAACACATACATTTCACAAATTTCAGCATTTTCCATGGATTTTCACCATTTTTCATTTTAGTCCCTAAATCAAGTTTTCATGAAAAATTACTTTGTAAAAGTTGTTTATCTATCATCAGTCTTTCATTTTCTACCATAAATTTAAATTTCCAGCATATACATCCTTGACCCAATTTTTATACCTTGATAACTTTTTAAATTGATCCTTCAAATAGATAGTTTATGCTATCTTGGTTTCAAAAATATCAAAATTATTAAAAACGGGACAAGGAAACTTACCCAATTTAGCCATGGAAGTTTCTTCTCTCTCTTCTAGGGTTTCCATGTCTTATTTTGGGGAAGAAGATGAGAAAATATTATTTTTATTTTCTTTTCATCTTTTTAATTAACTAATTTAGTTGAATTCCAACTTAGTCCTTGCCCTTTTTCTAAATTTCAATGGATGAGTCATACCAAAATATCTACATACTTTCTTTAATGGTCTAATTACCATATAATAACCTTTAGTTTTGAATTCCATAGCTATTTAATCCTTATAGGTACTAGAATTCAACTTTCGCATTTTATGCGATTTAGTCTTTCTTGTAATTAAGCATTAAATTGATAAAATTTTTGTATCAAAATTTTCACATGACATTTCTATTATAATTCAGTCTATATAATAAAATAAAAATAAATTATAATTTTGGCTCGGATTTGTGGTCCTGAAACCATTGTTATGATTTACCGAAATTTGGGATGTTACATAACTAAAAGAAGGTCGGTTAACACTTAAATCTAAAATCGGGTTAATTTTTCCATAAGTGGTAAAATAATGAAAATGCCCTTAGGTTAAATTACCTAGAAAAAGTTTAAAATTGGCTCATGGTTTGCTTTCACATTAATAAACAACTAATAATTAGATAAGATTGAGGTGTTAGAAGGTCGTAGTGTGTCTTGGGTGGTCGTTAGCCGGAGAGTCACTTTAGTGGCTAATGTAATGCTTCGTATTCGGGCCAGTCCATCTCGGTCAGGTTTGGCGCGTGTAACAGTCCGATTTAGACCCTAGTCAGAATAGTGGTTTCGGGACCACAAATCCGAGTCAGAAAAATATTTTAATATTATTTTCTGTGCTTGCAATATGAGATTAAGCATGTGTGAAAGTTTTGTAATTTAAATTATCTGTTTGGGTGTTTAATTTGATAAAAGGATCTAATTATGAATGATGCAATATTTGCATGCTTTATGAAAAGATATTTATTTGACATGGCTTTATAAATATGAGGTGCTTATAATGACTTAGACCATTTGAATTATGGATGGACATTAACGCTATATGTTAGTGGAAATTTAATGTTTATAATAAAGGTTAATTTAGTAATTTGGAAATTACATGTAATTAAATAAAAAAAGGCTAAAATAATCCATACATTTGTGTTCATCTTGCTGAATTGAGAAACAAAAATAAGGTTCTTAAGCTTTCAAATATTCGGTACACACATTGGCTAAATCAATGTATGTTTTGGTTTCGGTTTTTGATAATTTTTACGTTTTTGAGATCGTTGCTATGAAAACTACAAAACCCATGCTTAAATTTTGTGAATTGATGATGATTTTGAAATGTGCCATTGAAGAATTCATGAGTTTTGTGATGTTTGGTGATGAAATATGAAATATATGTGTTAGATTAACATAGTTTGTTTTTGGATTTTTGATGAATTTGAGTAATTTGGACTTAATTGAGAAAATAATATTTTGAGGGACTAAAATATGAAATAAATGAAATTTGTGGACTTGTATTGAGCATGGGAATAATCGGCCAAGCTTGGGTAATATGGAATTTTGTGTATTTTGTGATTTTATGAAGTAGGGACTAAAATGTCAATATCAAAATGTGAGGGCTAAATTGTAAATTTCCCTAAATATGTGTTTTCAAATTGAATTGAATGATTTGGTGAATAAATGGGTTAAATTTGAATATGTATAGATCAAGAACAGAAGAAAATGGATTTAGATCGAGGGAAGTCGAAAGTAATTGAATAGCAATTTGTTTCCGTTCTTCCCGTACGAGGTAAGTCTATATACAAATAAATGTATTTGTATTTATTTAAGAATGTTCATATGAAATTTCATTGTGATGAATGTGTACAAGATGATAAATATATGAAATCTGAGGGAACAATGTAACAATGTCTGAGAAGTCCCATACGAACCTAGGAATAGATAGGATTACATATGTCATGACATAGGTTTCCGATATGTGATACCGTGTAAAACCACGTCTGGGACGTTGGCATTGATTTGAGATTTACGTGTCTGAGACATTGGCATCGTATTTGATTCGTGTAAGACCCTATCTGTAACACCCCTAAACCGTATCCGTCGTCAGATTAGGGTAAAAAGGCATTATCGAACAAATGGAATCTTTTACGTACATTTCATGATATAATTCATCAAATGCAAACAAAAAGTCCCTTTAATAGGTCAACGTGACCTTAATCATGGTTTAGAATAGGGTCGGGACTAAACCGAACACATATAGAAATTCTCAAAAATTTAATTTTTTTTCTAAGTTATAGAGGTCACATGCCCGTGTGGGCAGGCCGTGTGCCTCCCACGGCCTCAGACACACCCTTGTGTCTAAGTCGTGCCAAAACAGGGTATACATAATGACTTGTCCACACAGCTGTGGACACGCCCGTGTGCCTCACCCGTGGTCAATCCTGACTTGCACCACACGGCCAGTCACACACCCGTGTATTCAGCCCGTGGTTGATCCTGACTTGTTTTGAATTACAACCACGAGGGACACAGTCGAACCACACGCCCGTGTGCTCACCATGTGGCAATTATAGGCCATTCTCAAGGACAAATTTCCACCCACACAAGGGTCATCCCTACAAGCTTAAATAATCAATATCCCATACACAATTGGCAACCAAAAACATGTTAAAAGATCAACATATCATCTCATTCAATCTCATCTCCAATCATGCCAACTTGTATACCAATTTGCACCACCAAAACACATGTATAACCAAGCATGATTCAATTACAATTTTCTATCATATAACTATTTCATTAATCAAACATATATACATCTATATTGCATCAATAGGCTTACCATAATCTTGGCCATTTCTTAGACATGAGATCATACTAAAACTAACATTATATACCACATTCACACATGCATAATACCAACATTTAACTAGCCACATCACATGGCTAATTGCATATCTCAAACATATTCCCCAAAGCAAACTAGCCTATACATGCCATATATAACTAAATACACATTTTCAAAGTACCAAAATATAATTGAGTAGTGTGATGACGATCCTCAACGGTCTCTGAGCCTTCAGCAGCTTTGATGATCTATAAAACAACACAAAAACACACAAAGTAAGCTTTCAAAAGCTTAGTAAGCCATATACAAATAAACTTAGCATAAAATGCACATAACCATATTGATACAATGACATTAACATTTTTCATTGCAAATTCATCACATAATCTTTGGCTCATTTGATTAACCAAAGCTTGCGACATTTTTCCACTCAGTTATCACATACACACATAGCTCATTCAAGCACATATTCACATATCATCTCATGACTAATACATATTCACTTTAGTAAGCTCATATAGATACTTACCTTTCATACACATATAGTGTATTTTTCAAACGTATCTGAAACAGATATACAACTCACATAGTCGTTCATTTCTCATACTTGCCTATTGAACCGTTCGAAATCTAATAGGACACTCAGAACGCTCGGAATAGTTGTACAATGCCAATATCCCAGACGTGGTCTTACATGTAATTAGATATCGATGCCACTATCCCAGACAGAGTCTTACACGAATCAAATACAATGCCAATGTCCCAGACATGGTCTTACACATAAATCTCATATTGATGCCAACGTCCCAGATGTGATCTTACATGATATCACATATCGAACACCTATGTCATGACATATGCAATCCTATATATTCCTATGTTCGTACGGGACTTTTCAGACGTTAACACTATGTCGATTCTATCTCGAAATTCATGTACACAACATCTTATATACATTCATCATTATAAATAATCATATGAACATACATAATTCAATACAAATACATTTATTTGTGTATAGACTTACCTCATACAAGATGAACAGAAACGAACGGCTATTCGACTATTTTTGATTTCCCATGATATAAGTCTGTTTTCTTCGGTTCTTGATCTATACATATTCAAATTTAACCCATTTATTCATAAAATCATTCAATTCAATCCAAGAACACACATTTAGGGCAATTTGCAAATTAGCCCCCAAATTTTCACATTTACACATTTTAGTCCCTATTTCACAAAATCACAAAATACACCAAATTTGCTTATACCCATGCTTGGCTGAGAATCCATACATTTCATTTATTTCACAATTTAGTTCCTCAAAATATTATTTTCTCAATTTAGTTCAAAATACTCAAAATCAACAAAACTCCAAAGACAAAACATGTTAATCAATTACATATCTTTCATTATTCACCATCAAACATAAAAAAACTCACGTGTTCACCAATGGCAGATTTTAAAATATTCATCAATTCATAAAATTGAGACATGGGTTTCAAAGTATTCGAAGCAACGATTACAAAAATGTAAAAATTATCAAAAACTGAACAAAACTCATACCTCAATCAAGGAAGACAAGGGACGAATGCTTTAAAGCTTTTAACCTTATTCTTTCTTTCTAATTTCGGTGGAAACAAGATGATAACAATGGCTATTTTCATGCTTTTGTTTTACCATTTTAAACATAATTATTAATGTACAAAACTAACCTTTAATTTTAATGTATAAAACATATGCACACAAGGTCATTTGTGACCATTGCCGTCCACTTACCCAAATAATGGGCTAATTACCATTTAAGGGCTTTACATTATAAAAACATCAACAATTTGATACCTTCACATTTAAACATCAAACTTTCATTTTATGCGATTAAGCTTCTCAAATTAAGCATACAAACAGACAAATTTTCATACGAGACTTTCACACATGCTTAATCACATATCAAAGACAAGGAAAAAATATTAAAATATTTTTCTAACTCGAATCTGTGGTCCCGAAACCACTATTCCGACTAGGGTCAAAACTGGACTGTTACACTGTCTGGGACAGTGGCATCGATATCTGACTACATGTAAGACCACGTCTGGGACATTGGCATTGCACAACTATTTCGAGAATTCCAAGTATCCTATTTGATTCCGAATGGCTCAACGGGAAAATTTGAGAAATGAAAAACTATATGAATTGTATAAGTGTTTCAGGTATGTTTGATACGTGTGCTTTGTTTAAGCATGATAAGTGAGTAAATATGTGCATTGATGCAATGAATAAATGAGATATATGTATGATTATGATATGAGCAAAAGAGTTGCTTTGAGATATGATATGTTGGTAGGTAATGGAAAAATAAATATGCCAAAGGGAAATTATGTATTTGAAAAGAATATATATTAATGAATTTGTATTTGCTATGATTATAAATGTTTCCATGTTAAGTTTATTTGTATATGGCTTACTAAACTTTTGAAAGCTTACTTGGTATGTGTTTACTTTATTTTATAGATCGTTAGAGCTACGAAAGGCTCAAGGATCGTTGAGGATTGTCATCACACTATCCAATCCTATTTTGGTACCCTTTTGAAAGTGTATATACTAGAGTATGGCATGTATAGGCTAGTCACTTTGAATTATATTTGAGATATGTGTATAGCCATGTGATATGCCTAGATAAATAGTTGTGATATGAATGAGTAGTCATGTTATATGATGCTTTGTTTGGTATGGTTTAATGACTAATGAAATGGTCAAAGTAATGGTAAGCTTATTGATGCAAAGTTTGGTATATCAATGATGAGAAGATGTTTTATTAATGTGGTAAGTTGTGAATGAAACATGTTTGGATATACTTGTGATTTAGTTGGGCTAATTGGCATATATGATGTTATGATGAAATGTTCTTGAATGAGTAAAATAGATGGTCAATTTGGTATGTTTTTGGTTGCCAATTGTGTTTGGAATAATACTTGTATGTGCTTGTAGGGATGACCCAAATTGTGGGTGGCATTTTGGCCTTGCAAATGGCCTATAATTGCCCACACGGTTGAGCACACGGGTGTGTGGCTCGGCTGTGTCCCTCGTGGTTGTATTTCAAAACAAGTCAGACTCGACCACGGGTTAGACACACGGGCGTGTTCACTGCCGTGTAGACAAATCAGAATGTATGCCTTGTTTTGACAAGGCTTAAACACACGGGCGTGTGTGAGGCGGTGGAAGGCACACGGCCTCCAGGGCCTTACACACGAGCATGTGACCTCTGTAACTTAGAAAAGTTTTTAAATTTCTGAGAATTTCTATATGTGTTCGGTTTAGTCCCGACCGCTTTCTTAAGCATGCTTAAGGTCTCGTAGACCTATTTTAGGGACAACTTGATTCTATTCATTGAATTATATTATGAAATGTCTGTAAAAGCTTTTGATTTTTCCTGTAATGCCTTTAACTCTAGACCGGCGTTGGTTACGGGTTAGGGGTGTTACATTTGATTGGTATCAGAGCTTCAATTTAGTCGATTTTTGGAGTAACATAGCGTGTGATGAATCCTGACGTGTAAAATGCATTTTTTGTACAGTAATAGATCCCGAAAGAGCCGTAGCTGACAATGTTGAAAGTAATGCACCTGCCCACTCAAGGGACAGCGCCATCCGATTCGAGACTGGCTACTAGCGGTCAAGAGGGAGAGGCTAAACAAGTCTTCTTCCAAATGATGAATAAGTAGCTCACTCAATACGTAAGAACTAATCATGCTGTTTCACAACCTCCGCCCTAACCCTCCTCAGACTTCTACTATACCTCCGTCTATGAATTTGAATCTGTTGAATAAACCTCCGATCGATAAAATTCATAAGTATGGGGTTGAAGAGTTCAGGGCCACTAGTGATGACGATGCCGAGAAAGCTGAGTTTTGGCTGGAGAACACTATCCAAGTATTTGATGAAATGGTATTGACTCCTGAAGAATGCATAAAATATGTTGTTTCTTTGCTACGAGATGCAGCTTATCAATGGTGGAAGACCTTGCTTTCTGTTGTTCTGAAAGAATGAGTTACATGGGATTTCTTTCAAACTGAGTTCCGAAAGAAATACATTAGTCAGAGATTTATTGATCATAAACGAAAATAATTTCTAGAACTGAAATAGGGTTGTATGTCTGTCACCGAATATGAACGAGAGTTCGTGAGACTAAGCCAATATGCTCGGGATTATGTTTGTAACAGTCTAGTTTAGACCTTAGTCGGAATAGTGGTTTTGGGACCATAAATCCTAGTCAAAAAATAATTTAATATGATTTTCTGTGCTTGCAATATGAGATTAAGCATGTGTGAAAGTTTTGTGATTTAATTTGATCATTTGTGTGCTTAATTTGAGAAAATGACTAAATCGCATAAAAGGTAAAAGTGGCCTTTTAATTTAATAAGTTTCGAATTATTATTGTTCTTATTATGTGAAGTCCTTAAAATGGAAACATGCCGTTAGTATGATAGATGGATGGTAAAGCCATTGAATATACATGATTTATATGTTAATAATAAAGGGTAAAATTGTAATTGAGATAAAATGTTAATTAAAAACATAAAACAAAACAAATAAAAGTTGATAGTGGATTGTTCATCCATCCACCACCGAAAAAGAAAAGGAAATAAGGTTTAAAGCTCTTCAAACATTCGTTCATGGATGTTCTTCGATTCATGGTATGTTTTGCTTCGATTTTTGATAATTTCTACGTTTTTGTAATCGTTGCTTCGAATACTTCAAAACCCATGTTTCAATTTTGTGAATTGATGATGATTTTGAAATGTGCCATTGATGAACACATGAGTTTTGTGATGTTTGAAGATGAATTATGAAAGATATGTGTTAGATTAACATACTCTGTCTTTGAATTTTTGGTGATTTTGAGTAATTTGGACTAAATTGAGAAAATAATATTTTGAGGGAATAAAATGTGAAATAAATGATATGTGTGGACTTGTATGAGCATGGGTAATATTCGGCCTAAGCATGATGTATACAAATTTTGTGTATTTTGTGATTTTGTGAAATAAGGACTTAAATGTCAAAATGTGAAAATGTTAGGGCTAATTTGTAAATTTCCCTCAATGTGTGTTCTTGAATTAAATTGAATGAAATGGTGAATAAATGATTTAAATTTGAATATGTATCGATCAAGAATCGAAAAAAATAGATTTAGACCGTGGAAAATCGAAAGTGATTGAGTAGCCAAGTTCGTTCATTTATCTGAATCCGAGGTAAGTCTATATACAAATAAATGTATTTTTAATTGGTTTATTCATGAGCCTATGACAATTAATTGTGATGAATGTGTACAAGATGGTATATACATGAAATCCGAGGAAGTATCAACAATGTATCAATGTCCGAAAAGTCCCGTACGAACCTAGGAATAGATAGGATTTTATATGTCATGACATAGGTTTCTGATATGTGATATCGTGTAAGACCACGTCTAGAACGTTGGCGTCGATTTGAGATTTATGTGTAAGACCATGTCCGGGACATTGGCATCGTATTTGATTTGTGTAAGACTGTAACAGTCCGGTTTAGACCCTGGTTGGAACAGTGGTTTTGGGACCACAAATCAGAGTTAGAATAATATTTTAATATTATTTTCTATGTTTATTGTACGTGGTTAAGCATGTGTGAAAGTTTCGTATGAAAATTTATCTATTTGTGTGTTTAATTTGACAAAAAGACTAAATCGCATAAAGTGTAAAAGTGGCCTTTTAATTGATTAAGTGCCTATTTGATGTGTCTTTTAAATGAGAAGTCCTTATGAGGCAATTAAGCCAATATTTAGTTAGTGGATGGTTAAAGGACATTAATGGCCTTATAAACATATGTTATTATATGTTTATTAAAAGGCTAAATGGGTAAATTGATAAATCAAAGATTATTAAACAAAAAAAAAAGCTAAATCCTATCATCTTTATGCTTCATGACCGAAAATAAGAAGAAAGAAGATGGGTTTGAGCTCTTTTTATATTTGGCACATGCTTGGTCTAGATTAAGGTATGATTTTGACTCGGTTTTTGATAATTTCTACGTTTTCGTAATTGTTGCTTCGTAAACTTCAAAACCCATGTCTTAATTTTGAGAACTGATGATGTTATTGAAATGAGCCTTTGATGAACTCATGTGTTATGTGATACTTGATAGTGAAATATGAAAGATATATGTTTGATTAACATAGTTTGTCTTTGGAGTTTTGTTGAATTTGAGTAATTTGGTTAAAATTGAGAAATATTATTTTGAGGGACTAAATTGTGAAATAAATGAAATATATGGATTGATATGATCATAATGTATATTCGGCCAAGCATGGATGTAAGCAAATTTGGTGTATTTTGTGATTTTGTGAAATAAGGACTAAAATGTCAAAATATGAAAATGTGAGGGTAATTTGTAAATTTCCCTAAATATGTGTTTTTGGATTGAATTGAATGTTTTGTTGAATAAAAGGGTTAAGTTTGAATATGTATAGATCAAGAACCGAAAAAAACTGACTTAGACCGTGGAAAGTCAAAAGTTGTCGAATAACCGAATCTGATCGAATATCCAAATTCGAGGTAAGTCGATATACAAATAAATGTATTTGAATTGAACTATTTATGTATCTATGAAATTTGAATTGCTATGAATGTCCATTGAGGTGGAATGTATGTGAAATCAGAGTTTACGAATAAGTCGACAAGTTGTTAAAGTCCGAGAAGTCCCGTATGAACCTAGGAATAGATAGGATTTGCATATGTCATGACATAGGTGTCTGTTCTGTGATATCATGTAAGACCACATCTGGGACGTTGGCATTGATTTGAGATTTCGTGTAAGACCACGTCTGAGACGTTGGCATCGATATGAGACTTACGTGTAAGACCATGTTTAGGACATTGGCATCGTATTGATTCGTATAAGACCCTTTCTGGGACTGTGGCATCGATATCTGATTACATGTAAGACGACGTCTGGGACGTTGGCATCGTACGATTATTCCAAGCACTCTGAATATCCTATTAGGCTCCGAATGGTTCAATGGGCAAGTTCGAGATACGAATGACTATGTGATTTGTATATTCGTTTCAAGTACGTTTGATATGTACACATTGTGTGTATAAGAAGGTAAGTATATTTATAAACTTACCTATATGAGTTAATGTATTTGAATTTGAGAAAGTAAAATGTGTTACATAAATGGACAAGCTATGATTCAATAAAGTATATGGTGATATGCAAGATTGAAAAATGAATGGCTAAGTGAATGTGCCAAGAAGAACTATGGTTATGCATTTGAACTATTAGTAAATTCATATTAACTATATGTTTTGAATGCTTATATGCTAAGTTTATTTGTATATGGCTTACTAAGATTTTGGGAAGCTTACTTTGTGTGTGTTTATTCTGTTTTATAGATCATTAAAGCTACGAGAGGCTCAGGGACCATCGAGGATCACCATCACACTACCTAAACTCATTTTGGTACCCTTTAGAAATGTATATACTAGGTATGGCATGTATAGGCTAGTTGCTTTGGGTTATATTTGAAATATGTGATTAGCCATGTGATATGGCTAGTTAGATGGTTGTGTAATGAATGAAGAGTCAAGCTATATGATGTTGGTTTTGGTATAATCTTATGTTTATGAAATGGTCAAGATTATGGTAAGCAAATTGATGCTATATGAGCATATATGTATGATCAATTAAATGGTTATATGAATGGTAAGTTGTGAATGTACTATGCATGGTTATACATGAGATTTAATTGTGCAAATCAGTATACAAGTTGGCATGAATAGAAATGAGATTGAATGGGATGATATGTTGATCTTATGACATGATTTTGGTTGCTAATTGTGTGTGGAATGATGCTTGTTTGAGCTTGTAGGGATGAGCCAAGTGTGGGTGGCTTTTTGGCTTTGAAAATGGCCTACATTTGCCTACACGATTGAGCACAAGGGCGTGTCCACGGCTGAGGGACAAGTCAGTATGTATGCCCTGTTTTGGCACGGCTTGACACACGGGCGTGTCTGAGGCCGTGGGAGGCACAGGACCTGCCCACACGGGCGTGTGACCCATGTAACTTAGAAAAATTTTTAAATTTTTGAGAATTTCCATATGTGTTCGGTTTAGTCCCAGCCCTATTCTAAAGCATGTTTAAGGTCTCATTGACATATTTAAGGGACGCTTTGATTACATTAGATGAATTATATTATGAATTGTCCGTAAAAGTTTTTGATCTATCCGGTAACGCCTTTAACCCTAATTCAGTGACGGATATGGGTTAGGGGTGTTACAAAGACCCTGTCTGGGACGGTGGCATCGATATCTGAGTACATGTAAGACCACGTTTGGGATGTTGGCATTGTACAACTTTTTCGAGTACTCTGAGTATCCTATTTGATTCCGAATGGTTCAATGGGCATGACCGAGAAAAGAATGACTACCTGAATTGTATAATTGTTTTAGGTACGTTTGATATGTATGCTTTGAGTAGGCATGAAAGGTGAGTTAATATGTACATAGATGCATTAAATAAAGTGTGATTTATGTATGTTTGACATGTAAGCAAAAGAGATGCTTAAGATATGATATGTTGGTAAGCAATGGCAATCTAATTGAGCCAAAGAGAAATCTATGTGTTTGAAATGAAGATATGTTAATGAATTTACTTTGTTATGTTTATAAATGATATATGATAAGTTTATTTGTATATGGCTTACTAAGCTTTTGAAAGCTTACTTTTTGTGTGTTTAATCTGTTTTATAGATTGTTGAAGCTACGAAAGGCTCGGGGAATCGTCGAGGATCGTCATCACACTACTCAATATCATTTTGGTACCTTTTGAAAGTGTAAATATTAAAGAGTGGCATGTATAGGCTAGTCACTATGAATTATGTTTGAGATATGTATAGAGCCATGTGATATGGTTAGATAAATGATTGTGATATGAATGAGTAGTCATGTTATAAGATGCTTTGTTTGGTATGGTTTAATGACTAAATAAATGGTCAAAGTAATGGTAGGTTTATTGATGCAAAGTTGGTGCATCATTGATGAGAAGATGTCTTATTATTATGGTAAGTTGTGGATGAATCATGCTTGGATATACTTGTGATTTAGTTAGGCAAATTGGCATATAAGATGTTGTAAAATGTTATTGGATGAGTAAAATAGATGGACATTTTGGTATGTTTTTTATTGCCAATTGTGTTTGGAATAAGGCTTCTGTGTGCTAGTAGGAATGACCCAAAGTGTGGGTGGCATATTGGCCTTGCAAATGGCCTATAATTGCCAACACGGTTGAGCACACGTGCATGTGGCTCGACCAAGACAAGTCAATGTCGACCACGGGCTGGACACACGGGCGTGTGACTGGCCGTGTGGTGCAAGTCAGTAGCGACCACGGGTGAGGCACATAGGCGTGTCCACAGCCATGTGGACAAGTCGAAATACATGCCCTGTTTTTTCACGGCTTAGACACACGGGTGTGTCTGAGGCCGTGGGAGGCACACGGCCTGCCCACACGGGCATGTGAACTCTGTATGATTGAAATTTTTTAAATTTCTAAAAATTTTTGTATGTGTTCGGTTTAGTCCCGGCCCCTTTCTAAAGCATGCTTAAGGTCTCGTAGACCTATTTAAAGGAAAAATTGATTCTATGCTTTGAATTATATTATGAAATGTCTGTAAAATTTTCTGATTTGTTCGATAATGCCTTTAACCCTAGACCGACGTTGGGTATGTGTTAGGGGTGTTACTGTGTTTCAACTGAAGCAATATTGTGTAAATGGTTTGAAGACGATTTAAATGAAGATATCCGTTTTTTAGTTGGGAATATGGAAATAAAGGAGTTTCTTGTGCTTGTTGATCGAGCATGCAAAGTTGAGGCACTCGGGAAAGATAAAAAAAAAATAGAGTCTGAAGCTTGAGATGCGAGAAAGAGATTTTGAGTAAAACATTACAGTTTGCTTCAAGGAAATTTAGAGATGAGAATAGTCGTTCCAAGGCTAATGTGGGACATTCGAATAGAGATCGAGCTAGATCACAGTTGAATTCCAAAGCTCCAGCAACTTCGATGGCTAGTGTTGGAAATGTTTGATCTGAAAGACCTAATGTAAACATTGTGGTAAAAGACATCTAGGTAATTGTAGATTGAATGATCAATCTTGCTTCAGATGTGGATCATTAGACCATTTCATCTGAGACTGCCCAGAGTCTGCTGAGCAAGAGATTGTTCAAAATTCGAGATCTGATAATGTTTCAGGTAGAGGTAGACCTTCTCAAAATACAAGGAATGTCAGTAGTAGTTAGAGAGCTACGAAAGACACTATTGCGAGATCTGAAGCTAAAGCACCTACCAGAGCTTATGCCATCTGAACCTGTGAGGAAGCTTTATATCCAGATGTTATAACGGGTACATTTACTCTTTATGATACTTCTGTGATTGCATTGATAGACCTAGGATATACTCATTTGTATGTATGCATGAATTTAGCATCCAGTAAGACTTTTCCTATGGAGTCTATTGAATTTGTGATTAAAGTATCGAATCGCTTAGGTAAATGTGTTTTGGTTGATAAAGTATGCAAGAACTGTTTGTTGATGTTCTGAGATGTTTGTTTTCTAGCTGATCTAATGCTATTACCTTTTGATGAGTTCGATATAATTTTGGGTATGGACTGATTAGTATTGCATGATGCTGTTGTGAATTGCAAAAGGAAGACTATTGATTTAAGATGTCAGAATAATGAAATAGTTCGTATTGAATCTAATGATTTGAATGGATTACCGGCTGTGATATCAGTGATGAAAGCTCAGAGTTATGTAAAAAGGGGTTATGAAACTTATTTTGCCTATGTAATTGATTTGAAAGTGACTGAAAAGAAAGTAGAATCAGTGCCAGTTGTTTGTGAATCCGCTGACGTGTTTCCTGATGAACTACCTGGATTACCTCCGATACGCAAAGTTGAATTTGGTATTGATTTGTTACTGGGAAAAACTCCTATTTCAATAGCTCAGTAAAGAATGGCACCAACAGAACTGATAGAGTTAAAGTCACATTTACAAGAGTTGACTGACAGAGGATTCGCAAGACCGAGTTTTCACATTAGGGTGCTCTCGTTCTATTTGTGGAAAAGAAAAATGGAACGATGAGAATGCGCATTGATTACCGTCAGTTGAACAAGGTAACTATAAATAATAAATATCCTCTGCCCAGAATTGATGATTTGTTTGATCAGTTGAAAGGAGCCACAGTGTTTTCAAAGATAGATCTAAGATCGAGATACTACCGATTCTGAGTAAAGATTCGAGACATTCAAAACCGCTTAACTAACTAAATGCGACTATTATGAGTTTTTAGTTATGCCTTTCGACCTAACGAATGCTCCTGCTATTTTTATGGATTTGATGAATAGAATCTTCAGACCGTATTTAGATCGATTTGTTGTTGTATTCATTGACGGCATTTTGATTTATTCACGTGATGAAACCGAACATACTGAACATTTGAGAATTGTGTTGCAAACTCTGCGAGATGAGCAATTGTATGCAAAATTCAGTAAATGTGAATTTTGGTTGCGAGAAGTTGGTTTTCTAGGACATATTTTATTAGCCTCTGGAATACAAGATCCGAGCAAGATTTCTGCTATTCTGGAATGGAAACCTCCGAAGAATGTGTCTAAAGTCCGCAGTTTTCTGGGACTTGCTGGTTATTATCGACGGTTCGTAAAAGGCTTTTCAATGATTACTACTCCATTGACCAAATTGCTTCAGAAAGATGTGAGATTTGAATGGTCCGATAAATGTCAGAAAAGCTTTAATCAGTTGAAAACTCTATTAACCAAAGCTCCAGTTTTGGTATAACTAGAACCGGGTAAAGAATTTGTGATTTATTGTGATGCTTCGTTAAATTGTCTGGGATGTGTATTGATGTAGGAAGGCAAAGTTATAGCTTATACCTTGAGACAATTAAAGCGGTAAGAAAAGAATTATCCGACACACGATTTTGAGCTAGCTGCAATTGTGTTTGCATTAAAGATCTAGCGCCATTATTTCTTTGGTGAGAAATGCCATGTATTTTCAGATCATAAAAGTTTGAAATATTTAATGACCCAAAAAGATTTGAATCTGCGACAGAGAAGATGGTTAGAGCTTTTGAAAGACTACGAGCTTGTAATAGACTATCATCTGGGTAAGGCAAATGTTGTTGCTGATGCTTTGAGTCGAAAATCACTGTTTGCATTATTTGCTATGAATGCTCATTTAGACCTATTTGATGATGGTTCATTTTTGGCAGAAATGAAAGCGAAACCATTGTTTTTACAACAAATATGTGATGCTCAGAAAGTTGACAATGGAATGCTAGCGAAACGAGCTTAGTGTGATTTGAACTTCGATTCTGAATCTAGAGTTGATGATAATGATTGTTTGAGATTTCGAGATCAGATTTGTGTTCTGAAGAATCTAAAGTTAATTCAGTCGATATTGAATGAAGCACATAACAGTCGTTTATCTGTTCATCCGGGAAGTACAAAGATGTACCATGATTTGAAACAACAATATTGGTGGTTTGGTATGAAAAGAGATATCTCTGATTTTGTCTCGAAATGTTTAGTTTGTCAGCAAGTTAAAGCTGAATATCAGGTTCCATCTGGTTTGTTACAACTGATCTTGATTCCTGAGTGGAAATGGGACAAAATAGTGATGGATTTTGTTTCTGGATTGCCTTTGACTCTGAGAAAGAAAGATGCAATTTGGGTCGTAGTTAATAGATTGACAAAATCAACCCATTTTATTCCAGTACGATCTGATTACTCACTTGATAAATTAGCTGAGTTGTGAGATTGCACGAGGTTCCGCTATCTATTGTGTCTGACAGAGATTTGAGATTTACATCACGATTCTGGAAGAAATTGCAAGAAGCTTTGGGTACTAAATTACATTTCAGTATAACTTTTCACCCGTAGATGGATGGTCAATCTGAGCGAATCATTCAGATACTCGAGGATATGCTGAGATGTTGCATTCATGAGTTTAATGGTACGTGGGAACAATATCTGCCATTGATTGAATTTGCATACAATAATAATTTTCAGTCGACCATCAAAATGCCACCTTATGAGGCTTTGTACGGATGTAAATGTCGAACACCTCAGTATTGGACTGAGCTCAGTGAAAATAAGATACACGGAGTCGATTTGATAAAAGACACTGAACAGAAAGTGAAAGTGATCCGTGATAGTCTGAAAGCAGCTGTTTGATCGTCAGAAATCTTACGCAGATTTGAAACGGAAAGATATTGAGTTTGAGATCGGAGACAAAGTGTTCTTGAAAGTATCTCCGTGGAAGAAAGTACTCAGATTTGGACATAAAGGTAAATTGAGTCCGAGGTTCATTGGACCGTATGAAATTATCAAGCGTGTTGGACTTGTTGCGTATAGATTGTTGTTGCCACCTGAGCTAGAAAAGATTCATAATGTGTTTCACGTGTCAATGCTTCGTCAATACCGATCTGATCCATCACATATGATTTCTCCGTCAGAGATTGAAATTCGATACGATATGACTTATGATGAGGAACGGATCCGTAACTTAGATTGTAAGGTGAAAGAGTTGAAAAATAAGAAAATATCGTTAGTAAAAGTGTTATGGCATCGACACGGGATTGAAGAGGCTACGTGGGAGTCTGAAGATATTATGTGACAACAATATCCGAATTCGTTTAACAGTAAGATTTTTGGGGACGAAAATCCCTAAGGGGGGAGATTTGTAACAGTCCGGCTTAGACTCTAGTCAGAATAGTGGTTTCAGGACCACAAATTCGAGTCAAAAAATATTTTAATATTATTTTTTGTACTTGCAATATGAGATTAAGTATGTATGAAAGTTTCGTAATTTAAATTATTTGTTTGGGTGTTTAATTTGATAAACGGGTCTAATTGTGAAAGATGCAAAATTTGCAGGCTTTATGAAAAGATATCTATTTGACATGGCTTTATAAATATGAGGTCCTTATAATGCAATTGGACCATTTGAATTATGGACGGACATTAATGCTATATGTTAGTGGAAATTTAATGTTTATAATAAAGGTTAATTTAGTAATTTGGTAATTATATGTAATTAAATAAAACAAAAGGCTAAAATAAGCCATACATTTGTATTCATCTTGCTGAATTGAGAAACAAAAATAGGTTTCTTAAACTTTCAAATATTTGGCATACACTTTGGCTAAATCAAGGTATGTTTTAGTTTTGGCTTTTGATAATTTTTTATTTTTTTGAGATCGTTGTTATGAAAACTACAAAACCCATGCTTAAATTTTGTGAATTGATGATGATTTTGAAATGTGCCATTGAAACAATCCTGAGTTTTGTGATGTTTGGTGATGAAATATGAAATATATGTGCTAGATTAACATAGTTTGTTTTTGGATTTTTGATAAATTTGAGTACTTCGGAATTAATTGAGAAAATATTATTTTGAGGGACTAAAATGTGAAATAAATGAAATGTGTGGACTTGTATTGAGGATGGGAATATTCGGCCAAGCTTGGGTAATATGAAATTTTGTGTATTTTGTGATTTTATGAAATAGGGACTAAAATGTCAAAATGTGAGGGCTAAATTATAAATTACCCTAAATATGTGTTTTCGGATTGAATTGAATGATTTGGTGAATAAATAGGTTAAATTTGAATATGTATAGATCAAGAACCGAAGAAAACGGATTTAGATCAAGGGAAGTCAAAAGTAATTGAATAGTCATTTGTTTCCGTTCTTCCCGTACAAGGTAAGTCTATATACAAATAAATGTATTTGTATTGATTTAAGTATGTTCATATGAAATTTCATTGTAATGAATGTGTACGAGATGATAAATATGTAACAGTCTAGTTTAGACCTTAGTCTGAATAGTGGTTTCGGGACCACAAATCTGAGTCAAAAAACATTTTAATATTATTATCGGTGCCTATGATATGTGATTAAGTATGTGTGAAAGTTTCATGATTTAATTTGGTCATTTATGTGCTTAATTTGATAAATGAACCAAATTGTAAAAGATGCTAAATTAGCATGCCATATGTTAAAAGCACCAATGTGTCATGTCTTTATAAATGTGAGGTCTTTATATTGCAATTGGACCATTTGAATTATAGATGGACATTAATGCCATATGTTAGTGGAATTTATAATGTTATAATAAAGGTTGAAGTTGTAAATTAATTAATAAGTTTATATTAAGTAAAACAAAGGCATAAAAGAGGCCATTTTGTCTTGTTCTTGCCAAATTGAAAAGAAAAAGAAAGAATAAACAAGCTTCTTAGGTTTCGGCTATGCTTATGGTTTAATTAAGGTATGTTTCGATTTCGATTTTTAATAATTTCTACGTTTTTGTAATCGTTGCTTCGTGTTCTTCAAAACCCATGCTTCAATTTTGTGAATTGATGATGATTTTGAAATGTGCCATTGATGAACTCATGAGCTTTGTGATGATTGTTGATGAAATATGAAATATATGTGTTAGATTAACATGTTTTGTCTTTAGATTTTAGTGAATTTGAGTAATTTGGACTAAATTGAGAAAATAATATTTTAAGGGACTAAAATGTGAAATAAATGAAATGTATGGACTTGTATAATTATTGTGAACATTCAGCTAAGCATGGGTATATAGAGATTTTGTGTATTTTGTGATTTTATGAAATAAGAACCAAAATGCCAAAATGTGAAAATGTGAGGGCTAATTTGTAAATTGCCCTAAATATGTGTTTTTGGATTAAATTGAATGAATTGATGAATAAATAAGTTAAATTTGAATATGTATAGATCAAGAACCGAAGAAAATAGATTTAGATCGCGGAAAGTCGAAAGTGATCGAATAGTCAAGTCCGTACGTTTATCCAAATCCGAGGTAAGTCTATATACAAATAAATGTATATGTATTGATTTATGTATGTTCATATGAAATTTCATTGTGATGAATGTGTACAAGATGATAATTATATGAAATCCGAGGAAGTTTCGACAATGTACCAATGTCCGAGAAGTCCCGTACGGACCTAGGAATAGATAGGATTACATATTTCATGACATAGGTGTCCGATATGTGATATCGTGTAAGACCAGGTCTGGGACGCTGGCATCGATTTGAGATTTACGTGTAAGACCATGTCTGGGACATTGGCATCTTATTAGATTCGTGTAAGACCCTGTCTAGGACAGTGGCATCGATATTTGGTTACATGTAAGACCATGTCTGGGACGTTGGCATTGTACGACTATTCCGAGTATTCTGAGTATCCTATTTAATTTCAAATGGTTTAACGGGCAATTCCGAGAAAATGAAAGGCTATGTAAAAAGTATAATCGAATCATGTATGTTTGATATGTACACTATATATGTGTGTGAAAGGTAAGTATATATATGAACTTACCTAGATGAAATATGTGTATATATTTGATGAAATAAAATGTGATATATGAATGGATGAACTATGATCTAATGAAATACATGGTGATTTGTATGTTGGTAAGCAAGTGGCTAAACAAATGAGCCAAGAAGAATTATGAATGTGCAAATGAGCTACTAGTAATCTTTTATTGATATGAATAAGGAATGCTTATATGTTAAGTTTATTTGTATATGGCTTACTAAGCTTTTGAAAGCTTACTTTGTGTGTGTTTGCTTTATTTTATAGATCTTCGAAGGTACGAAAGGCTCGGGAATCATCGAGGATCATCAACACACAATCAATCTCTACTTTGGTACTTTTGAATGTGTTTATAGCTAAATATGGCATGTATAGGCTAGTTGTTTTGGAATATGTTTGAGATATGTACATAGCCATGTGATATGGCTAAATAAATGGTTGTGTTATGAATGACTAGTCATGTCCTATGATGCTTAGTTTTGGTATAGCTTGATAGGAAATGAAATGGTCATATGAATGGTAAGCTTATTGATGCATAGTTAGCATTTATTGATGGTAAGTTTGTGATGGATTATACTTTGAAGTGTTTGTGGTTATATTGAATTAAATGGCTTATAAGTTGGTGTGATTGTTAAGCTCATAAGTGGTTAGAAATGGTGTACAATTTGATATGTTTTGGTTGCCACTGAAGTATGGAAAGATGCTTATATGTGCTTGTAGGGATAACCCAAAGTGTGGGTGGCATTTTGGCCTTGCAAATGGCCTATATTTGCCCACACGGTTGAGCACACGGGCGTATAACTCGACCGTGTCCCTCGTGGTTGCATTACAAAAACAAGTCAGATTTGACCACGGGCTGGACACACGGGCGTGTGACTGGCCGTGTGGAGTAAGTTAATAGCGACCACGGGTGAGGCACACGGGCGTGTCCACGGTTGTGTGGACAAGTCAGTATGTATGCCCTGTTTTGACACAGCTTAAACACACGGGCGTGTCTGAGGCTGTGGGAGGCACACGGCCTGTCCACACGGGCGTGTGACCACTGTAACTTAGAAAAATTTTTAAATGCTCGAGAATTTCTATATGTGTTTGGTTTAGTACCGCCCTATTTTCAAGCATGTTTAAGGTCTCGTTGACCTATTCTGGGGACACTTTGATTTGATTCATTGAATAATTTTATGAAATGCCCGTAAAAAGGTTCTGTTTTGTCCAGTAATACCTTTAACCCTAGACCGGCGATGGTTATGAGTTAGGGGTGTTACAAAATATATGAAATCCGAGGAAGTATCAAAAATGTATCAATGTCCAAGAAGTCCCGTACGAACCTAGGAATAGATAGGATTACATATGTCATGACATAGGTTTCCGATATGTGATATCGTGTAAGACCACGTCTGGGACGTTGACGTCGATTTGAGATTTGCGTGTAAGACCATGTCTGGGACATTGTCATCGTATTTGATTCATGTAAGACCCTGTCTGGGACAGTGGCATCTGTATCTGAGTACATGTAAGACCACGTCTGGGACATTACATTGTACGACTATTCTGAGTATCCTCTTTGATTTCGAATGGTTCAACGGGCAAATCCGAGAAATAAAAGACTATATGAATTGTATAATTGTTTCAGGTACGTTTGGTACGTATGCTTTGTTTAAGCATGATAAGTGAGTAAATATGTGCATTGATGCAATGAATAAATGTGATATATGTATGATTATGATATAAGCAAAAGAGTTGCTTTGAGATATGATATGTTGGTAAGCAATGGCAAAATAAATGTGCCAAAGGGAAATTATGTATTTGAAAAGAATATATATTAATGAACTTGTATTTGCTATGATTATAAATGTTTCTATGTTAAGTTTATTTGTATAGGACTTACTAAGCTTTTAGAAGCTTACTTTGTGCGTGTTTTCTTTGTTTTATAGATCGTTAGAGCTACGAAAGGCTCGAGGATCGTCAAGGATCGTCATCACACTATCCGATCCTATTTTGGTACCCTTTTGAAAGTGTATATACTAGAGTTTGGCATGTATAGGCTAGTCACTTTGAATTATGTTTGAGATATGTGTATAGCCATGTGATATGGCTAGATAAATAGTTGTGATATGAATGAGAAGTCATGTTATATGATGTTTTGTTTGGTATGGTTTAATAACTAATGAAATGGTCAAAGTAATGGTAAGCTTATTGATGCAAAGTTTGGTATATCAATGATGAGAAGATGTCTTATTAATGTGGTAAGTTGTGAATGAAACACGTTTGGATATACTTGTGATTTAGTTGGGCTAATTGGCATATATGATGTTATGATGAAATGTTCTTGAATGGGTAAAATAGATGGTCAATTTGGGATGTTTTTGGTTGCCAATTATGTTTGGAATAATGCTTGTATGTGCTTGTAGGGATGACCTAAAGTGTGGGTGGCATTTTGGCCTTGCAAATGGCATATAATTGCCCACACAGTTGAGCATACGGGCGTGTGGCTTGATCGTGTCCCATGTGGTTATATTTTGAAACAAGTCAGACTCGACCACGGGCTAGACACACGGGCATGTGACTGGCC
This sequence comes from Gossypium bickii, assembly GCA_025503065.1. NCBI lineage: Eukaryota > Viridiplantae > Streptophyta > Magnoliopsida > Malvales > Malvaceae > Gossypium > Gossypium bickii. Next base: position 33,173,259 of record CP106712.1, read on the forward strand.
GTGTGGTGCAAGTCAGTAGCGACCACGGGTGAGGCACACGGGCGTGTTCACGGCCGTGTGGACAAGTCAAAAAATATGCCCTGTTTTGACGCGGCTTAGACACACAGACGTGTCTGAGGCTGTGGAAGGAACACGGCCTGCCCACACAGGTGTGTAACCTCTGTAACTTAGAAAATTTTTTAAATTTTCAAAAATTTCTATATGTGTTCGGTTTAGTCCTGGCCCCTTTCTAAAGCATGATTAAGGTCTCGCAGACCTGTTTAAGGGACAACTTGATTCTATTCATTGAATTATATTATGAAATGTCTGTAAAAGATTTTGATTTGTCTAGTAATGCCTTTAACCCTAGACCGGCGTTGATTATGAGTTAGGGGTGTTACACGGTGTCACATTTGATGGTATTAGAGCTCCAAGATTAAAATATTGGGCTAGCCTAGGTTGCTTGAATATTAATGATCTGGGATTATGATGTTTGCTTGCTTGTGTTAATTAAAAATTTCGTATTTTTGCCTATGCATGATGTTTGTGTTATAAGCTATTCTTGGGGTAGGATTGGGAACACAATGCCCTATAGTAACTGTACTTAGTTAAATCTTGGATCTCCTGCCGCTACTCACTCCTAGTACGTTTTCCTTTACTCTTTCTCTTTAGTATACGGTAGTTATTATGCCTTCACGTTGTGATCGAAGTAGTATGGATGACGATGCACCACCGCAGGATGATGCTCAAATGGGTCACGTCAAGCACTTCATATTTGAGATGGTAGGAGCATTACAATGTTTCGCTTGTGCCAACGCTGCTTCGGCTCGTCAGGGTTTGCCACTAGAGCGTTTACAAGCTCTTGGTGGTAAGGAGTTTCGTGGTGTTAGGGGCAGTGATCTGACACGTGTAGAGTATTGGTTGGAGAGCGTCGTTCGCATTCTCGGTCAGATGGGTTACTTTGACGATGATAAGTTGGGTTGTGCTATATAGCTGCTAACGAATGAGGCTCACAAACGGTGGATGACTATCGAGAGGGGTACTGTGTCGGATCATCTGACTTGAGACTTTTTCTTAGCATCGTTCGAAGGAAGTTTATGGGCGAGCAGTATTTTGAGGCTAAAAGACGGGACTTTATGGACCTTGTTCAGGGTACTCTGTCAATGGACGAGTATGAGGCTTAGTTTGTTTGGTTGAGCCAGTATGCTCTCGAGTTGGTGTCTTTCTGAGGTAAACTGTTGTAAGAGGTTCAGGTTCGAGCTGAACCGTAAGATTATGCTTTATCTGGTTACATAGAATATCGAGGTCTTCGACAAGTTAATTTAGAAGGCTCGTGCATTAGAGGAGACTTAAGGAGAGGAGCCTAAAGCTACTTCGTCTAGAGCTATTAAGAGGTCAACTGAGGCTGCTACTGGTTTTGGTCATAAGGGTAAGAGAGGTTGTTTCGGTAGATCTAGACAACGTGTTTATGGTGGTCATCATCAAGATAGGCAGGCTGCGGGAGTTGAGGCTAGTCCTGTCGATCAGGGGTTTGCTGTATGGCCGGTATGTGAGCACTATAGTCGACGTCATCGTGCTGGGTGCTGGAGGGATGACGGTTGCTTGTCTTGTCTATGATTCAATGTTGCACAATGTGAGTGATTGTCCAATGAGAGCCATTGTTGTTCACGATCAGCCTGTTACTACTGCACCTATTCCGACTCAAGGAAGAGGTCGGAGCAGAGGTGATGGTGGTAAAGGTGTTGGCCAACGTAGTGCTGCACGAGGTGGTGATGGTGGTCCAGCCAGAGTTTAAACAGTGAGGGAGCCCCGGATTAGAGAGGTCACTGATGCTATCGCAGGTACTTTTACACTACAATCTTTTCCTCTGCTAGCTTTAGTTGATTTTGGTGCGACAAGGTCATTTATCTTGAGAGACAACTAGAGGGTTAGGGATTGCTGCAGAGACATCTAGATTGAGTTTACGGTTAAGATCCCTTAAGGTGATAGTGTAGTGGTGGATCGGGCTTATCGTCATTTTCCTCTGATGGTTTAGGGACAAGTGTTCCCAATTGATCTTATTGAGTTACTTTTTTGGGGTTTCCACATCATTCTGGGTATAGATTAGTTTTCTGAGCATCGAGCTAAGGTGGATTGCGAGGCGAAGTTCGTGACTCTGTGTGGTGCTAGTGGTTTGCAAGTTGTTGGTGGTGGTGAGAAGTTTGAGTTGTTGTTGTGTGTGATTTTTTCGCTTCGGGCTGAGAAGTTAGTCTGGAAAGGTTGCGAAGTTTACCTAGCCTATATCCTGAATGCTGATAGTAGGGAGATGAGGTTTGATAACATTCGGGTTATCTGTGATTTTCCGGATGTGTTTCCTAATGAGTTGTTGTGATTACCACCGAATAGAGAAGTTGAGTTCAATATTGAGCTCTATCATGGTACTGCTCTGGTGTCTGTTGCACCCTATCGCGCATGACACCTAAGGAACTAAAAGAGTTGAAGCTATAGTTGCAAGAGTTGTTGGATAGTGGGTTTATTCATCCGAGTGTGTCTCCGTGGAGAGCGCCGATGTTGTTCGTGAAAAATAAGGATGGGACTTTGAGGTTGTGCATCGATTATTGCCAGATGAATAAGTTGACCATCAAGAATAAGTATCTACTACCAAGGATTGATGATTTGTTTGACCAGTTTTGTAACACCCCTAACCCGTATCCGTCGCTGAAACAAGGTTACGGAGCATTACCAGAGTTTACAGAATAATTTCACGAAATTCATGTCAATTGCTATTCATATCAAAAACTAATCATATTGTCCAATAAATGGACCCTCGAGACCCAATATAAACAATGGACTCAAGTCGGGATTAAATTGGGAACTCAAAGAATTTTTCGTGAAATTTCCAAAATTTTTCCTAGGTACAGGGTACACACGCCCGTGTGGTCAAGGGACACGCCCGTGTGACCATAGGACACATCCGTGCTGCAGGCTGTATTCAACTCCGTGTAACTCTCTAACTTGTGCCACACGGCCAGCCACACATCCGTGTGCTAGGCCGTGTGGTTAATTTAATTTTTCAAAATTAAGTGCAAGTTTCACACAGCCAAGACACACGGCTTTGTTCTAAGTCGTGTAGCACACATCGCTGAGACAGACACCCATGTCTCTGCCCTTGTGCTCAATTTTGAGCATTCTATTTCTCAAATTTAATATGCAGGGGACACACGACCAAACCACATGCCCATGTGCTAGGCCGTGTGTCACACACAGTCAAGGCACACGCTCGTGTGTCTACCCGTGTGGACAAAATAAAGTCATTTCCTAGTTTTATTTCTCACCCAAATTTACCAACAACCTACACCAAAACTTACAAGTATATACCAGCCAATTCAAGCATTAAATCCAAGCCAATTCTAACATCTAATATGATATTTTATCATATGCATTCATGTTTATATTCTCACCCTTATTTAACTTATATGTTAAGCATAACTTAATCAACCATACTTAGTATACTTAACACATAAGAATTTGTCATAATATAACATTTTAAATATACCAAAACAAATCATTACTAGCCATTCTAATGGCAAGTTTACAAACAACATTTATAAGCCAACAATGGCCAAGTTACCTATACATGCCATTATACCAAAAAAAGTTTACTATTTATACCAAAACAAGCTAGCGGATAGTGTGATGATGATCCAACTGATCTCTAACCTTCGCGAGCTTCCAAGCACTATAAAACTGATAAAATAAAACCTAGTAAGCATTTGATGCTTAGTAAGTTCGTATAACAGGAATTAAAACTTACCAATCAGATTTATTAATGTTAAGCACACAATTAACATGCTTTTCATCAATTTGACAAGTTTACCTAAACACATATACTCAATCAAGCAAGTTAGTCATATAATACATTTGTACATCAAATAAGCATAGATGAGCTCATCATATAACCCTTCATCAAGTAATTCAAAAACATTCAAGGCATATTTCTATTTATGTTATCATTTTTCTCATGTCGAGAGTTTTATCCGTTGAATTATAGAAATATCGATGGATACTCAAATAGTACACTCAAGGTGCACAAATCTGTAATCTACCAATTTATAATTAAGGGTACCCAATAAGGCACTTAATCAGGAAGCACACTCTCGAGTCACATATCAGGATGCTCAGATGAGCTATGTAATCATGTAGCAGGACACTTATCCGGGCTAATCAATAAACTCATAAGAGTTTTATTTAGGGAGCTTATAAAGCTTATTAAGTATCTCTGAAGAGATAATATCAGAGAGCACCGGATAAGGTAATAGGGAGTTCAAGCGACCCATGTCAAAAAACTATTAAGAGTTCATATCAGGACGCTCATGTAGAGCTGCGATTGTGTCTACAATATATGCTGGATCACAACCGATTGAAACATGTAACAGGACGCTCACAAAGAGCTACGGTAGTGCGCAACACATGCTAAATCACTATCAATCAAGATGCTCGCAGGAACTATACATCAAGATGCTCAAGAGGGCTATATCAAGATTACTCATTTGAGCTAAATCCTGCCTGCAACATATGCAGAATTACATTCACATACGGGAAATCACACATATCCATCGATTTTCATTTTTCCAACATAACTTAACATTTTAAAAACATTTCCAATCATGGGATCATTTCACGTATTTAAAACATTCATAAAAATCACATAAACATATACCACATTCAAATCAAATACAACATTCAATTAAGACCTATTAACATGCATAATTAAGTTACACGAACTTACCTCGATTATAGTTTGTATAAGAGAATCTACTAATCTGAAACTTTCTCTTTTCCTCGATCTAGCTTCGAATTTGATTTTTCCAAATATATACAAATGAATTTAATCATAAATTTATTACAATTCATATTCAATTGAATTCATTTTACACTCTAGGCAAAATTACCATTTTGCCCCTAAACTTTTCATAAATTCCAATTTCGTCCCCAAGCTCGGAAAATGAAATTCATGCAATTTAATCATTATTCTAAGCCTAATCAAAATTTTAGTATAACTTTTACAGCACATGTATTTCCCAAAATTTAGAATTTTTCTTCAATTTTTACAACGTTACAATTTAGTCCCTAAATCACAATTTCATCAGAATTCACTTTGTAAAAGTTGTTTATCTATCAACAACCTTTCATTTTCTACCATAAATTTCAAATTTTTAGCATATTCATTCATGGAAAAACTTCTATACTTTGATAACTTTTCAAATTAATCCCCAATCTAGATAGATTAGGTTATCCCGATCTCAAAAATATAAATACTAAAAACGGGACAAGAATACTTACCCAATTAAGATTGATTAGTTTCCAATCTCTCTCCTAGGATTTCCATGCAAATTTTGAGGAAGATGATGAAAATACTATGATATTTTCTATTAACATCTTTTAATTAATTCAATTTCCAATTTAGTCCTTGCCCTTTTTCTAAATTTCCATGGATGAATCATCCAAAAATATCTACTCACTTTTTATTAATGGTCTAATTACTATATAAGGACCTTAATTTTTAAATTTCATAGCTATTTGATCCTTCTAGCTACTAGAATTCAACTTTTGCATTTTATGCAATTTAGTCCTTTCCTTAATTAAGCACATAATCGGTAAATTTTTCTTATCAAAATTTTCATATGACATTCCTATCATAATGTAGACCATATAAATCTATTAAAATTAATTTTCTTTCTAGCTCAGATTTGTGGTCCCGAAACCACTATTTTGATTTCACTGAAAATTGGTACTTACAAGTTTCGGGGAGTTTTAGTTTTCTCGAAGAATTGTTTGAAATATCGGTATTATCAGTTGAAGGTTAAGGATTTGGATGTGATGAAGACTTCTTTTAGGACTCGGTGTGGTCATTACAAGTTTCTTGTCATGCCGTTCGGGTTGACGAATGCACCTGCCATATTTATGGACATGATGAATCGAGTACTCCATTCCTACCTAGATCAGTTCGTAGTGGTTTCTATAGATGATATATTAGTGCATTCTTGATCAGAGGATGAGCACGATGAGCACTTAATCGTGGTTCTACAAGTTTTAAGGGAGAAGCAGTTGTATGTGAAGCTGAGCAAGTGTGAGTTTTGGCTTCATGAGGTGGTTTTCCTGGGTCATGCCGTTTCAACTGAGGGTATTCAGGTTGATCAGAAGAAAGTTGAGGCAATTTTAGATTGGAAGCCACTGAGGACTGTTTCTAATGTCAGAAGTTTCTTGGGGTTAGCTGGTTGTTACTGTCGCTTTGTCAAGGGGTTTTTGAGGATTGTTGCTCTTGTGACAAAGTTACTACATAAGAATATTTCCTTTGAATGGGCTGATGAGAGACAGAAGTTCTTTGAGAAGCTGAAGTCGATTTTGACCGAAGCACCTATGTTGACACAGTCGATATCCGATACGAAGTATGTGGCCAATAGTGATGCTTCTTATACAAGACTAGGTTGTGTACTAATGGAGGAGGGTAGGGTAGTTTCTTATGTGTTGAGGCAGTTGAGGTTGTATGAGTGTAACTATCCGACTCATGATCTGGAGTTAGCTACCTTCGCCTTTGGTGTCACTACCTGAAACACCCCAAACCCGGCCCATGAGCTTTGACCAGATTTGGTATGTTCCTCAAGTAAACCGGTTTCAAATTCTTTTGTTACTTAGAGAAAAACTTGTGTGATTAAAAAAAAATATTGTTTGGGTTGGGCTTGTGTTGAAAACAAATTGGATTTTTATATTAGAAAACCCCTTTTTAATATTAAGTGATAAAACATATAGAGTATATTTTAAAATAAAATACTTAGTCTTTAACTTAATCAAAATTTGTAACACAATAAAACAACAAGTAGAAATAAAATCGTTCATCATGGCCTTATGGCCTTATTACATCAAATAGTTTCCAAAATATTTCAAACTACTAAAATAAATTCAAGAGTCCATAAAAATATAAACTTCATGTTAAGCATGGCCACCACAAGTACACGCTAGTCCCGGTCCATCACTGTCACACACGAAACATGGTCCCACAACGGGGTGAGTCAAACAGACTCAATGTGTACACGACACTAAATTATAATAGAATCAGGCATACAATAGTTACACATTCAAAACATAAAATACAAGTTATGATGCATTCCCAAACCCAAACCTAATTGTCCATCCGCTACACACCCCCGTACCTGCCAGTCACACCGTGGGGACTACAAAGTCAACCCTCCATCCGCTACACACCATCGAGGCGCGTCACATATCGATGTGCTCATCGCCATATATAAAAATTGTGGCATAGCCACTCAGATAATTGTGTCATGAGACACCACATTCAAATAATGTAACCGAAGTTACCATATTCAGATAATGTGACCGAAGTCACCACATTCAGATAGTGAGACCGAAGTCACCACATTCACTTCCCCTTTCTCATATAACCCGAATGCCCCATATTATTCATATTATGAATATCATACTTAAATTCACATTCATGTCACTTTTCACATGTTAAATATAACATATTTTGTAATCCTAGTAGGAGTAGGAAGCGTGCACAGTACTTTGTACCATAACATGGTACATTAGCCACATTCTTATATTTTCATATTAGAACATATAACAAGTTTAAGCCATACATCGTATTAAAAGATAGTGTGGGGTACACACTGATTCGCTTAGCAAATTCTTTGAGATCTCAAAATCGATCTACCGCTTAGATCCTTAATCCTTACATTTGATTAATCACTTTAAAAAGCCATTCGGCCATAAATCCAAATCCTAGTAGGATTAGTATACTTAAACTTACCTTGTTTGCCGATTTGATTAATAATCAAATCCCGAAATTTGTAGTATTCCTTCCTTAAAAATCGGCTAGCCACCAAATCATTTAACTAGGTCAGTTTCCGGCTTTTGAATAAATAGGAAATAATTTTAAATACCAAAAATAACCTTGGTCGAATACTTCATATGCTTACCTTGTGGATTTTAAATCCCGAAACTCACCGAATAACTAGGGAACAAGTGACCTATGGTGTACCTTCGGGAAAAGAACTTCTCCTTCCTTGCAGTCGACACTTAGTAAATCCTGAAAGATCTCTTCGAAGTTTCGGCAACAAGATATTAATGGGGTTAGTCCTAGATTTTGGCAAATCTTAAAAGAAAAAGGATGAAACAGAATAAAATCTTACCCTTACTTGAAGAAATTGATTGCACCTTCACTTCAATCTTCAGAGATTCGGATTTTGAATGGATTGGTAAGAAGAAATAGGAAGAAAAGAAAAGAATTTTGACAATGGTGGACTATAGATTCGGCTTGACAAAAGAAGAAAAGAAGAGAATAGAAGAGAGCACTCAGAAATTCGGCAGAGAGAAGAGAAAGAAGAAAAATTGATGAGTAGCCCTATTTTCTTCCTTTTATAGCCGAAACTAGTACTCAGAATCCCTTACTTGGCCACCACTCTTCTTTATTGATAAGTTTATCTCCTTAATTTAAAATAATTAGAGAATAACCCTTTATTATCTCTTCAAAAATAATCCAAATTAAATCCCTTATTTATCACCTTATTAATCGAATATATATGAAAATAAAACTCCTCCTTTCTAGAAGGCTTGTGCCGTCCACATCAGGCTTCTGGAAGCAAAAATAAAACTTCTTTTATTTGCTTCCCAAGTGACTCGAACTCAGGCCCAACACCTGTAACATCCTGGAAAGGGCCTATGCATTTTCGATTTAGTTGTACGAAGTGACATGTTTTATGTACTAAGAATAAATTTTGAATATTTTTGGAAACTCGGAAATGAATGAAAATGAGTAGAAATGAACACTTTTGGAAACCTGAAAATGTATGGAAATGTTAAGTTAAAAAATGGAAGGTGAACATTTTTGGAAACTAAGGAAATGGAAGGAAATGATTTGGAAATGATTCAAAAATGGAAAGTGAACATTTCTGGAAACTTGGAAATGTAAGGAAATGTCAAGTATAAAGAGCCAAACGAAAATTTTAGAAAACTTAGAAATGACTTAGAAATGTCGAGTTTTAAAGTTTAAAAGAGGAAATTAAGGCAATGTGGCCTTAAAAGAAAAAGTTTGTGAAATTTGACACACAAACAGGCTTGGAAAAGTGGCCTGAAGATGCCACTTAGGGCCTTTGGAAATGGCGCCACATGCCAGGTGTTGGGCCTGAGTTCGAGTCACTTGGGAAGCAAATAAAAGAAGTTTTATTTTTGCTTCCAGAAGCCTGAGGAGGACGGCACAAGCTTTCTAGAAAGGAAGAGTTTTATTCTCTTTAAATTTTGGCTAATAAGAGGATAAATAGTAGATTTATTTTAAATTATTTTCCAGAGATAATTGGGGATTAATTCCTTTTATTTTTAATGGATAAAAGAAGAGATAATTGAAGGATTATTATTATTATTAAGGAGATAAAGTTATCACATTAAGAAGAGTGGTGGCCAAGTAAGGGATTCTGAATAGTAAATTCGGCTATAAAAGGAAAAAAAATAGGGCTACTCATCAATTTTTCTTCCTCCCATTCTCTCTGTCGAATTTCTTAGTGCTCTCCTCTCTTCTCTTCTCTTTTTATTTTGTCAAGCCGAAATCTACTTCTTCTTTATCCACCATTGCCGATTCTTTAAGCCTCAAGAATCAAAAGTGTTGATACACCTCTAGGCCATAGTCGTCTAGTCTTCAAGACTCCATAGCCGAATCTTTGAGGAGCTCCGAGCATAGGTGCTGTCGATTTCTCCAAGTAAGGGTAAGATCTCATTCGACTTCATCCTTTTTCTTTTAAGATTTGCCAAAATCTAGGACTAACGCCATTAATATCTTATTGCCGAAACTTTGAAGAGATCTTTCGGGATTTACTAACTGTTGACTACAAGGAGGAAGGTTTCGGGATTTCTAAGATTAAGGTAAGACATATGTATATTCGGCCAAAGGCCATGTTTTATGTTTTAATGGTTAGATTAAATCTAACGCAATGTTATAGGAATTTCGACATTCCTAGGAAAACAAGGATCAATTTCGGGATTTTTTGGTGTCCCAATCGGCAACAAGGTAAGTTTAAGAATACTAATCCTACTAGGATTTGGATTTATGGCTGAATGGCTTTTAATTAAAATAGTAAGTGAATAATCAAATGTAGGGATTAAGGATCTAAGCGCTAGATCAGATTTCGAGATCTCAAGGAATTTGCTAAGCGAATCAGGTGTGTACCCCACACTATCTTTTAATACGATGTATGGCTTAAACTTGTTATATGTTCTAATATGAAAATATAAGAATGTGGCTAATGTACCATGTTATGGTACAAAGTACTCAGGTATGTTTCCTACTCCTACTAGGATCACGAAATATGTTATATTTAACATGTGAAAAGTGACATGAATGTGAATTTAAGTATGATATGCATAATATGAATAATATGGGGCATTCGGGTTATATGAGAAAGGGGAAGTGAATGTGGTGACTTCGGTCTCACTATCTGAATGTGGTGACTTCGGTCACATTATCTAAATGTGGTGACTTTGGTCACTTTATCTAAATGTGGTAACTTCGGTTACATTATCGGAATGTGGTGTCTCATGACACAATTATCTGGTGGCTATGCCACAAATTTTATATGGGCGATCAAAGACGTCGATCGCAAATGACTACCTTCGATGGTGTGTAGCGGATGGAGGGTCGACTTAGTAGTCCCTACGGTGTGGTGGCGGAGTGCGGGGGTGTGTAGCGGATGGACAATTAGGTTTGGGTTTGGGAATGCATCATAACTTGTATTTTATGTTTTGAATGTGTAACTATTGTATGCCCGATTCTACTATGATTTAGTGTCGTGTACACATTGAGTCTGCTTTGACTCACCCCGCTGTGGGACCATGTTTGTGTGATGAACAAAGGATGGACCAGACTAGCGATGATTTGTGGTGGCCATGCTCAACATGAAGTTTATATTTTTATGGACTCTTGAATTTATTTTAGTACTTTGAAATATTCTGGAAACTATTTGATGTAATAAGGCCATAAGGCCATGATGAACGATTTTATTTCTACTTGTTGTTTTATTGTGTTACAAATTTTGATTAAGTTAAAGACTAAGTATTTTATTTTGAAATATACTCTATATGTTTTATCACTTAATATTAAAAAGGGGTTTTCTAATATAAAAATCCAGTTTGTTTTCAACACAAGCCCAACCCAAACAATATTTTTCCAATCACACAAGTTTTTCTCTAAGTAACAAAAGAATTTGAAACCGGTTTACTTGAGGAACATACCAAATCTGGTCAAAGCTCGTGGGCCGGGTTTGGGGTGTTTCAACACCCTTGCATGTGGCGCCATTTCCAGAGGCCCTAAGTGGCATCTCCAGGCCACTTTTCCATGCCTGTTTGCGTGTCAAATTTCACCAACTTTTTCTTTTAAGGCCACCTTGCCTTAATTTCCTCTTTTAAACTTTAAAACTCGACATTTCTAAGTCATTTCTAAGTTTCCAAAAATTTTCGTTCGGCTCTGTAAACTTGACATTTCCTTACATTTCCAAGTTTCCAGAAATGTTCACTTTCCTCTTTTGAATCATTTCTAAATCATGTCAATTCATTTTCAGGTTTCCAAAAATGTTCATTTCTAGATTATTTCCATACATTTTCAGGTTTCCAAAAATGTTCATTTCCAAATCATATTTATTCTTTTCTGGGTTTCTAAAAATATGCAAAATTTATTCTTAGTACATAAAACATGTCACTTCGTACAATTAAACCAAAAATGCATAGGCCCTTTCCAGGATGTTACAGTTCTACCCTCCTTAAAAATAATTTCGTCCTCGAAATTACTTACTAACGGTCGTACAATCCTTCTCACTGCACTATGCTTACGCTGCGCACTCTGATCTTAATAGAACCATCATACTTTCTAGGCACAATCTCTAAGTTCACGTCCATTAGAGCTCATTTTCTAACGTCGCGATTTAATCTGATTTAAGAGTTTTATACATTAGTACTTTTGTTTCACTGATTAACGCGAACAGTTTTATGAAAAGAGATGTTTAAAAGTGGTTCTTTCGATCAAACAAAGTTCTCAGCTCAAGTTCACTATTCGTAAAGTCACGCTTCACATTCATCAACCAATTATGAACTTTCGTTCATTCAGAGAAATGTTGTTGTTTTCATTGTTGTTGTTTTTCCACTACCCAGGGGTATTTTCGTAATTTGTCCTACAGGGGTATTTTCGTAATTTGTCAAAATAAGGTTCCTTGGTTATTTTGTCAATAAGGGTATTTTGGTAATTTTAAAATCCCAGGCCTTTCGGTAATTTTGAAATTCCAGGGGTATTTCGGTAGTGTTTTTACAAACCAGGGTAAATTTGTAAAGTTTAATAAATCAGGGGTATTTCAAAATTTATGAAGCTTGAGGTTCTTTTTGAGAATTTGTTTTCCAAATCGATCTTTGTTGCAAAATTTTGAAAATCAGGGTCATTCTGGTAATTTTGTAAGTTAGGGGCAATTTCGTAAATTTTCCAAGTTCAAGGTATTTTTGATAATTTGTAAATTAGGGTTTTTGAACATTTTATAAAGTAATGAAATCTTGATAAGAACTGTGGGTATTTTGGGAATTTCATAAACCAAAGGCATTTTTGTAATTTTACCACTAGGGGTATTTTAGTAATTTTGCAATTTAGAAATATTTTGGGAAAGATTTTCCAAACTAAATTCTTCTATACTTTAAAAGGGTAATATGGTGATTTTAAAACTAGGGTTTTCATAAAAACACGGCTAGTCCCTTTCGGGTTTTAGTTATTATGTTTAGCCTATAACCGAGTCCTCTTGGTTAAGGTGAACCGAAGCTACGCACCAGGTAGGATTCCTGCGAAGAGGAGGTGAGTCACTAGGACTGCTTAAGTATCAGGCTCTTCCGGATCCAATCCTAGACATGCGCACATGGATTGCCACACCCTAACTCGGCGACTTAGCCAAAGGTTTGTTTAATTAGGCATTAAAGTCTTATGTAAGTGTTGGGGTAAACTAGTCCTAGGGTTCACATACTTAACAGTCTAATCTACGTTCCATTTCTACCCTTCTACAAATCTTAATATAAATCACACAAGAGATCGAAGTACTTACCTGGTGGACTTCGGGTCGGAGACTTAGGTGCCATGCCAGAAAAACCTGCTGATTTCATAAAATATTTTTACAAAACTTATTTGGGCTCGATTCGAAACGTTTTGGGCCTTAAACCCCGTGTGAGGGTTTGAAATCGGGCTCGATACCAAATCAAACACCCCAAACCCGGCGACGAGCTTTGACCAGATTTGGTATGTTCCTCAAGTAAACCTAGGTTTCAAATTCTTTTGTTACTTAGAGAAAACTTGTGTGATTAAAAAAATATTGTTTGGGATGGGCTTGTGTTGAAAACAAACTGGATTTTTATATTAGAAAACCCCTTTTTAATATTAAGTGATAAAACATATAGAGTATATTTTAAAATAAAATACTTAGTCTTTAACTTAATCAAAATTTGTAACACAATAAAACAACAAGTAGAAATAAAATCGTTCATCATGGCCTTATGGCCTTATTACATCAAATAGTTTCCCAAATATTTCAAAGTACTAAAATAAATTCAAGAGTCCATAAAAATATAAACTTCATGTTGAGCATGGCCACCACAACTACTGCCGTCCCGGTCCATCACTGTTCGTCACCTGAAACATGGTCCCACAACGGGGTGAGTCAAATAGACTCAATGTGTACACGACACTAAATCATAATAGAATCAGGCATACAATAGTTACACATTCAAAAAATAAAATACAAGTTATGATGCATTCCCAAACCCAAACCTAATTGTCCATCCGCTACACACCCCCGTACCTGCCAGTCACACCGTGGGGACTACTAAGTCAACCCTCCATCCGCTACACACCATCGAAGGCAGTCGCTACAGTCGACGTGCTCATCGCCCATATAAAATTTGTGGATAATTGTGTCATGAGCCACATTCAGGTAATGTAACCGAAGTTACCACATTCAGATAATGTGACCGAAGTTACCACATTCAGATAATGTGACCGAAGTCACCACATTTAGATAGTGAGACCGAAGTCACCACATTCACTTCCCCTTTCTCATATAACCCGAATGCCCCATATTATCCATATTATGCATATCATACTTAAATTCACATTCATGTCACTTTTCACATGTTAAATATAACATATTTCGTAATCCTAGTAGGAGTAGGAAACGTACCTGAGTACTTTGTACCATAACATGGTACATTAGCCACATTCTTATATTTTCATATTAGAACATATAACAAGTTTAAGCCATACATCGTATTAAAAGATAGTGTGGGGTACACACCTGATTCGCTTAGCAAATTCTTTGAGATCTCGAAATCTGATCTACCGCTTAGATCCTTAATCCCTACATTTGATTAATCACTTTAAAAAGCCATTCGGCCATAAATCCAAATCCTAGTAGGATTAGTATACTTAAACTTACCTTGTTTGCCAATTTGATTAATAATCAAATCCCGAAATTTGTAGTATTCCTTCCTTCCCGAGTCTAGATCTTACCCTTACTTGGAGAAATCGACAGCACCTACGCTTGGAGCTCCTCAAAGATTCGGCTATGGAGTCTTAAAGACTAGACGACTATGGCCTAGAGGTGTATCAACACTTTTGATTCTTGAGGCTTAAAGAATCGGCAATAGTGGATAAAGAAGAAGTAGATTTCGGCTTGACAAAATAAAAAGAGAAGAGAAGAGAGGAGAGCACTAAGAAATTCGGCAGAGAGAAGGGGAGGAAGAAAAATTGATGAGTAGCCCTATATTTTTTTTTCCTTTTATAGCCGAATTTACTACTCAGAATCCCTTACTTGGCCACCACTCTTCTTAATGTGATAACTTTATCTCCTTAATAATAATAATAATAATCCTTCTATTATCTCTTCTTTTATCCATTAAAAATAAAAGGAATTAATCCCCAATTATCTCTGGAAAATAATTTAAAATAAATCTACTATTTATCCTCTTATTAGCCGAAATTTAAAGAGAATAAAACTCTTCCTTTCTAGAAAGCTTGTGCTGTCCTCCTCAGGCTTCTGGAAGCAAAAATAAAACTTCTTTTATTTGCTTCCCAAGTAACTCGAACTCAGGCCCAACACCTTGCATGTGGCGCCATTTCCAAAGGCCCTAAGTGGCATCTTCAGGCCACTTTTCCAAGCCTGTTTGTGTGTCAAATTTCACAAACTTTTTCTTTTAAGGCCACCTTGCCTTAATTTCCTCTTTTAAACTTTAAAACTCGACATTTCTAAGTCATTTCTAAGTTTCCAAAAATTTTCATTCGGCTCTGTAAACTTGACATTTCCTTACATTTCCAAGTTTCCAGATAAGAGTCTATTGGCTAAATTTCAAGTGGGGCTAGTTATTTCGCAACAGATTCATTAACATTAGCCTTTTGAAGAGAGTTTGGCTCGTCAGATTCGTCAGGTTGAGCCAAGTGTTCAGGGGGATTTTTATCTCAACTCTGATGGTGTTCTATGTTTCTGAGGTTGCTTGTGTGTTCCGAGAGACGAGGATTTGATGTAACACCCCTAACCCGTATCCGTCGCCAGATTAGGGTTATGAGGTATTACTGACCCCAGATTCAGATCATCACAGTTATTCATTGCAAATCATACTTAAAATTTTTAATCAAAAACCCTTTGACAATTTAATCTCATATACGAGGACCAGCTTAAACATGTTTCATATATCTACAGTTCAAACTATTTAACTACCGAATCTGAAGCATTCAAATATTTGGTACACATTTAAGCATTTACTATTCACTTTATATATATAATAAGTATAAAGACATCAATTACTATAGTCAAATTTCAGCATATTATTTCATGCCTTACACACGAATGCATATTAACACATATCAACTCATAGCATTTTATTAGTTATCTAATCACATATATGACATTTTGAACACTGTAACATAATCGAATCTACCCTTGATGATAATACAATATGCACATTCAACTATTAACTTTAATAACCTATTCGGTTATATA
The DNA here is from genome assembly GCA_025503065.1 of Gossypium bickii. Lineage (NCBI taxonomy): Eukaryota > Viridiplantae > Streptophyta > Magnoliopsida > Malvales > Malvaceae > Gossypium > Gossypium bickii. The sequence continues at coordinate 33,189,296 of CP106712.1, forward strand.
GAAACCCCCCTTTTTGGAATGCATTTATATAGTTATTATCCACCAACCATATCTATTAACAAACCATCTAAACATATGCACTTTGAAAACCAAACAAATGTTCATTAACATAACTGAAACATGAATAACTTATACCCAATTTCCCATTTTAAAATTTACCTAAACCAACCATTTCAAATCATGATCTAGTACTTACAAAGGTTAACCTAAATGCTAAACTCTTGACTAATTTAATACAATGCTAGCATTACCATCCATCAACCATATATAACGCATAATACAAAACTTGCATAAAAGAAAAGACCATAGCCAAATCATTGAAACCAAACACATTCATCATATAGTCAAGAACAATTAAGACTGAATTTAAAACAAATGATCAAGCCATTTTCGCATGGCTATTATATACAAACAAAACATCATTCAAACATTTAGTTAGCCTATACATGCCTTTGATTCAAAAACTAACTTTAAAATACCAAAAAGGGATGATAGTATGCTTGACTCCTCTAACAATCCTTTGAGCCCGTAGCTTGACTGGAATCTATAATACGAAATAATGAACACACACGAAATAAGCTACTAGCTTAGTAAGTCTTAAGCATTATATTATATCATTCAACCGTTTAAACATGAAATAAAATCAATTCATGACATTACATTTACATATCTTACTTATAACTCAACATAACAAAGTATTACTACTTCACTTAACTTGATGACTTTCAATTTCCTTAACAAATACATCAATTGCCGATTATACATAATAATCACATAGCTATGTATAACAATGTACCTACATGAGCATTTTTAATCACACTCATGTTTCAAATTTCAAATAACCACATGGCATATTTCATATACAAAATTCACAACCAAGTATATAACACTTTTCTTTCATCATTTTATTTGCTCACATCATAGCATATTTATATATATATATAACACCAAAGTATGATAGTACATACCTTGTAACCGAATTAACAAAGCCATTTTCAAAACTTAAGCTTTCTAGATTTGTTTCATGGCTTTAATAATATATAACTGAAATTCGAAATTGAAACTCACCGGTATAGAACCTGCTAGGCTTTTGCCCGAATCACACACACCGGCACTAGGCCTGCTAGACTCAAGGTCCGAAGTTTAAACACCGGCATTTAGCCTGCTAGGCAATAAGCCCGAAATATTTCACCGGCACTAGGCCTGCTAGGCTCGAAGCCCGAATATCAACATAATTAATCCTTCAATACACATTTCTTAATGCTAACATCACAAACAAATCATATACTTCATATTACATTCACATATCAAATCGAATATACTTATTCATATCACATTAAACAAAATATATTCAATCCAATATAATACCCTTACATTCGACTAACTCATAAATTTATGCTTAAAATTACTAAATTCATTCATTTACTACGTTCATAATTAATTCTTTGAAGTATATTTGCTTAAGAACTTACCTCGACTATCGATGGACAACGTAGACCGGCTATTCGATAACCTTCGCCTTTCCCCGATCCATATTCGTTTTTCTTTGTTCTTGATCTAAACACATTAAAATTTAGCTCATTCAAGGACATTTCATCTCAATTTAGTCCCAAAACACATAAATGGGCAAATTACCATTTTACCCCCTAATATTTCACATTTTACAATTTAGTCCTATTTGCACAAAACACAAAATACACAAAATTTCACTATAACACCTTAGGGCTAAATATTCATAGGGACCATATTAGTCCATTTCTTTCATTTATTTTGCATTTTAGCCCCCTCAAAAATTCATTTTTGCAATTTAGCCCAAAATACTCAAATTCACTAAAATTTCCAATACAAAACATGCTAATCTTTAACATATCTTTAATATAAAATCATCAAACATCAAAAACCACAAGAACATGTTAATTGCCGAACATCAAGCATGCCCAAATTTAAATATTCTACCATGGGTCAACTAATACTCGAAGCAACAATCTCAAAAACGTAAAAATTATCGAAAACCGAAGTAAAACACACCTTAAATTGAGCTAGATGATGGTCAAACACTTCAAAGCCTTTAAACCCTTATTTTCCTAGCTAACATACGGAAAATGAAAGATGAAGAACAAATAAAATGGCTTTTAATTTCATATAATTTAACATATAATAACATTTTTAATGATTTACCATTTTAACCTTTAATTAATAATAAAAACAACTTATAGTTTAAGGTCACACTTGACCTTTGCCGCCCACTAACTCATAAAATGGGTTAATTACCCTTTTAATACTCCATATTAGAAAGCCATCATCATTTAAGCACTTTCCACTATAGTATGCAACTTTTACACTTTACGCGATTTAGTCCTTTTTGTTAAATTAAACACTCAAACGATAAAATTTTTATATGAAACTTTCACACATCATAAATCACATATAATTAGCACCAAAAATAATATTTAAAAATTTTTCAGACTCGGATTCGTGGTCCTGAAACCACCGTTCCGATTAGGGTCAAATTCGGACTGTTACATTTGAGGCACTTGATTTGTAACACCCCTTACCCGTGCTCGAATCTAGAACCGGGCTGAGGCATTACCTAACTTATCTCACTTAAACATAACATGATGGGCTATAAAATTTCATATAAACTCCTCTCTCACCCAATCTCGGCCTACGATGCCCTAAACATACCTCCGAGAGGTTTCGAAACTTATCCGGGAGCTTTTGAGAACTTGGAAAACTTTTCGTCAAAGCAAGGGCCACACGCCCCTGTTGGTCCAGGGACACGCTCGCGTGCCCCTAAGACATGCCCGTGTCCCTCACACGGCCTTGACACATCCATGTCTTAGCCCGTGTGTCAAATCCTTGGCATTCTAACTATGACATCATCATCTCACTAAGGTCACAAGGCAAGGAACACGCCCGTGTCCTTAACTTGTGTGCTGAATTAAATTCCACATTTAATGTGCAGACTTCACACGGCCTGGGCAAATACCTATGTCCTAGACCGTGCCTCCCACATGGCTGAGACACACGGCCATGTCTCTGCCCGTGTGTTTACTACAAGGCTTACTGACTTGCAATTCTAGCATGTAATGGGACACACGGTTGATCCACACACCCATAGGACTAACCATGTGCCACACATGGCCTAGACACATGCCCGTGTGTCTACCTGTGTAGACAACTAGATGGCTATCTACCAAGCCCTTTGCCACCCTAAGTTGCACACATACATACTCCAATTCAAGTCAACACAACTTAAAACCCAAAGGCACATCCAAGAACTCAATTCAAAACATTCCAATATAAAAGATGACCAAAAGGTATCTCTAGGAACTCAAAAAAAAAATCAAGACATACACAAGGGCATACACTTCATGAAAATCATTTTCATTAAGCAAAAGAATTTGCCAAGTATTGGCCTAACTTATAAGACCATTTACAAAAATAACTTTAGTAACAAACATAGCCAACACTTTGGCCAAGAATTACAACTTAACAAAATACTCGAGTCCTGTACATGCCATACTCAAAATAAGTCTAAATTTTTATACCAAAGTGATGTCGATAATGTGATTTTTGAACTCCTACGTCTACGTTCCTCGAGTTATCTTGGCAATACTACAAGTAGAAATGGCAATGAAAGGGGTAAGCATAAAGCTTAGTAAGTTTGCATGGAAATAAATAGCAACAATAAGCTCATAATATAATCCATCCATGGCATTAACTAACCATACACAAGTCATAGGCTTCTTGCCATACTTACTCACACTTGCCCTTATTAAGCACATACCAAGCCACATATTGTAATCGTTTCTTCATGACTCATTCACGAGTACCTATATTCACTCATTCACAGGACTTTAGTACTAATCTCTTTTCTACCTCTAACTCATTTACTTATCCCATTAACCACTAGGGATACTCCAAGACACATAATATCGTCATTAATATAAATACGAAGCTAATGCCACATCCCAGAGGTGGTCTTGTAACACCCTAAAAATCTCGAAACCCTAATTTCTGTGCCAGAAAGTTAATACGAATGTGTAGCACTTAGAATAATAATATTAAGGTAGTATCGGGATTATTTGAAGCCTTAGAGATAGGGGTGACCATAGGGAAAAATTCATTTTTCTTGCTTAGTAGACCCTAGTCTCAGGCATGAGGCCTCATAAGCATATTAAAAGAAGAGAGGACACAAATGGGCTTGATGTCCAGTGGAAAGTGGTATCATTTAGGAGCTATGAAGTGGCGTGTTTAGCAGTCAAGGAGGTCCAAGGTTCGAGGCCTAAAGAGGGGAGAATTAAGGAGTTTTATTTTTGTGCCTGGACAGAAGGAGTTGGCATTGGAGGGGACTCTGGATGGGAGTGTTCAGGAGAGAAATTTAAGGTCAATATAAGGGAGAAAAGTTAGGAGATGGGGAGTAAGGATGTGATGGTGCCGAATTGGACTCTAAGGGAGGGGAGTATTCGGCCTATGACTTTAAAAGGAGAAGGGGCCGAATGCTAAAATGTTCTTTGAGCATTCTCTAGTTTTGTTCTCCCCCTTAAACGGTTTCTCCCTTTTTGCCGAAATTTTGCTAAGTCAAATTCCCTCCATTGCCAAAAATTCTATCATCCCTCTTTGCCGATTCCTTCATACTCTCCCTTCTCAAATTTCCTTTTTGGTTTACCACTTGGTTCTAACCGAATCACCTCTTTTCTTATTCTCCCTAGTGTTGCCGAATTGCCTCTGTCACCATACTAGTCTCAAAAGCCGGATTTGAGCCGCAGGATCAAAGGAGAATTTTGGTAAGTGCTTAATTGATCTTTTAACGAGTTTTGTTAAAAGCCGAAGGGCTATCTAACCCCTCCTTTTCGTTAACTTTGTATTAACAAGGGAAAGGATCAACAATCGCAAGCATGGTAGGTAAGGATTGCTAACAATGTGGTAAGTGTTCTCGACTCAGTCATGGTTTAGTAAATGGACGAATCCAATGTGACTCGTAGGGATGATTTATGATCAATATGGATCACATAGTTTTGATGATATAGGTGTTTGGGTGCAGATCTAGAGGATAATCGCCAATAGTAGCAAAGGAAGGGCTACTAGAACGTAAGGCACACGGTAAGGGTACGGTGAGGTTTCAGTTTTTGATAAGTAGGTGTTAAAGCCTTGGTTAATCTTTAGTAATGTCGATTGTAGGTTCGTGACTAAGGGATTTGCAGGGCGCATGTATACCAGGTGTGTACAAACACTACACACACAATATCGGCAATGCCGAAAAGCCGAAAGTGGCTAAATGGGCCCGGTAGGCCCTAAGGTTAGGTTTGATGAGTTTATTTGGTTTGGTGTATGAATTGAGTCTGTCAAGCATAATACATGATCTAGAATTATTTTGGGCCTAACAGGCCATAAGGATGTGATTTGGGCCTAGTGGGCCAGAAGGATGTAATTTGGGTTTGATGGGCTTTATGGGGACATAGACAAGTATGTTAGGGTTTGTCAAAACCATTTTAAATATTTGGTTAAAAAATGGAGGTCGACTTTTAAAAATGAAACGGGGGGTCACCACCAATCCCTTTTTACTTAGGTGTGATTGGATCACCTTGTAAAGCATTTTATTTCAAAACACTGATTTTGGTCTACGAAAAACAAGAAAATGGGTTCGGGAGTTGGTTACGTATGAGGAAGGGTTAGCACCATCATAACACCCAAAAATTGGTACCTAATCGATAAACTCATGTCCTAATGTTGAAATTTTGAAAAATTTTAAAATATGATCCTTTTATTAGAAAGAAAACCGAGACTTACCTATCTCGAAGAAATAAAATGTTATACCCAGTAAGTTAGGATATAAAATCTCATGGCTTCGAAACTAGGCTCACCTCTATTTAGAAAATTCTTTATCTCGGGACACAAAATATCATACCCAGTAAGTTAGGATACAACGTTTTGAATTCCCAAAAATAAGTTTTAAATTGAAGTTTGTAAGTTTTTTTTTTAAAAGGATACTTCATACTTTAAGTTCCACGAGAAAAATTAAAACCCAGTAAGTTAGGGTATAATTTCTCTCGAAGTCCCCAAATATCACGTATCGCTATATTTTAAAAAGTCTTTAAATAAAATGCGTCAATTTATCAAAATATGTTTTTATAAAACAATGATTTGAATAAGATATTATAACATACATACTTAATAGCAATTCAACATAAATATAAATTATATTAACTATAAATAATTAAAGAATAATATAACATGAATAAATAAATAAAGAATTATGTAAGCAATAACAAACGATTAAAGAAAAATAAATGAATATCAGATATAAAATAGGTAGCGATAATTAAGATCTTCATGAAATAACAAAATCAAATGAAAAAAAAAAGAATGATATATTTAAACATTAAAAAATAAAAGAATATGACAATTTTTCAAATGATTTAATATATACATATAAACAATATATAAAAAATTTTAAAGTAAAAAAAATAATAGTACTTATAACAAATATTTAATTTAATAATTTAATACATATATAATAAAATAATTAGTAAATAGTATATAATAATTAAAAAACATATATAATATATTAATCATAAAAACTACATATGTAATAAACAATATAAATAAAATACGTTATATAAAATAAATAGATTTTATACAAAACAAAAATTTTCAAAAAAAATATGTATGATATGATATAATACTATATAATAAAAAATTAAAAAATAATATAATATTTAATTATAAAATAATAAGAAATATATAAATAATTAGATTAAATAAAATAATAAATAGTGATAAATCAATATGTATTTAAGGAAAACTATACATAAAAATTATATACTAGAAATAAATTAATATACAAATAAATTAAAAAATAATATAGAATTTTAATATAATAAAATAATTTAATATAATATTAAATAAAAAACATAAAATAAATAAACAAAATAAAAAATCTAAAAAAAATACAAAAGGATGACATTGAAGTGCGCTACAAATTGTAAGGACCTAATTGGTAATTATACCCTGTCTCCTAAACAGCGTCGTTCTGTCATTGGCCATTAAGTAGTTCAAAGGACTAAATTGAAACGAAAGAAATAATCCTAGGCCCGATTGTAAAATAAAAAGAAACTTAATTGTAAAATTAAAATAATGCGGAAGGGCTTGTAGGGCAATTAGACCCTTAAACAAAAACACGCGGATCCTCCCCGGGTAGGGTCAACGCGAAGGTCACAGGCCTTTAAACGACGTTGTTTTGGCCTTAATAGGGAACCTCCAAAATGGCGTCGTACAATAGGTCCTATATAAGTAAAAATAAAACAAAAAAATTCATTTCAAACACTTTTTAAAAAAAAAAACAAATAGGATCTCTGAGAAGCTCTCTCTCTCTTGGCCTGAGGTCTGGCTCTGGCCTAGGCTCCGATGTCCGACCGCCACACGCGCCTCCTCCGACGGCGGTCGAAAAGTCCAAAAACCTCCGTTTTCAACGCCGATCAAACGATAAACTCTTTTCTCTTTTTATAGTAATATATGTATAAAAAATGCATGAACTGAAAAGAAAATAAAAAAAAAGATGAGACGGATATAAAAAAATCACCTCTGTAAACTGTTTTTGTATTTTATTTCTCTGTATATTTTTTGGGAATATTCTCGTGTTCTACCTCTGTGTGTCCCTGTTTTATAAGTTTTTGGGGTTTATATAAACCCGAAAATAAATAAATAAAAAGGAAATATAGAGATTTTGCCATATTTGCTTGCTGTTTCTTTCCTTTTTGCGGGAGATCGACGAAGGTCTCGGCGGTGGTGCGGGATTCGCGCACGGACTACGGAGCGATTGAAGGCTGGCGTGGGCGCGAGGAGCTGATTGTGGCGTGAGGGTCTGGGCACTTGCGGCGCCTAGGGTTTCAGAAACCCTAGGCTTACTGAAACTGTTTAGATATTTGGGCCTTTTTGGGCCGTGAGTTTGGGTCTGGGGTTGGGTAGTCCATTTAGGTCTGAGGGTGTAATTAGTTTGGGTCTGTAAGTGGGCTCGGATAGTTTTTGTTAAATGGACTTTGTAAAATGGACTGTGCTTAACATTTTATTATTTGTTTTGTTTTGGTTTTTTATTCTGGTTTATTTCCAAGCCCGGGCAAAATAGGCCTTTTACAGCTGCACCTCTTTGCTCATTATTGTGAAACGATAATAGAGCAAAGACAATAGAAGGTCCAATTTTGCCTGGTTTTTGCCGAGTCTTAACTTCTTGGTCCTCGTCTTCTTCAAATGGCTCCAACTCCTCTGTAACTTCAATAGTATTAGAACTTCATCTTGATTTCAATAAGTCTAATGGCTTCAATCTGCTTCACTGCAACTTCAAGAAAGCAGTATCCGCTATCTTTTAATCTGCTCCACTGCAAACTTAGGGAGACAAGATTTGATGTCTTCGATCTGCTTCTTGCAACCTCAAGAATGCCAGATCCGCTATCTTCGATCTGCTTCACTGCAACTTCAAGAAGACAAGATCTGCTATCTTCAGTCTACTCCACTGCAACTTCAGAGAGATAAGGCTAAAAGTGCCTTTGATCTGCTTCCTGCAACTTCAGGAAGATGAGATCTTCTGTCTTCAGTCTACTCAGCTGCAACTTCAGGGAGATAAGGCTGAAAGTGCCTTTGATCTACTTCCTACAACTTCAGGAAGATGAGATCTTCTGTCTTCAGTATACTCCGCTGCAACTCCAGGGAGATAAGGCTGAAAGTGCCTTTGATATGCTTCCTACAACTTCAGGAAGATGAGATCTACTGTCATCAGTCTACTCCGCTGTAACTTCAAGGAGACAAGGCTGAAAGTGTCTTTGATCTTCTTCCTGCAACTTCAGGAAGATGAGATCTTCTATCTCCAGTCTACTCCGCTGCAACTTCAGGGAGATAAGATTGGTGGCTAAAATATGCTTCCCTGCTACCTTAGGAAGATAAGACTACGAATTTTAGCCTACTCCCTTGCTACCTCAGGGAGATAAGGCTGGTGGCTAAAATCTATTCCCCTGCTACCTCAGGAGATAAGATTCGCCAAATTTGATCTGCTCCACTACTGTTTAGGGAGATAAGATCTGCAAATTCACCGATATTGCTACACCGTCCACTGAGGGACATGACCTGTAGAGTCGGTTCCATCTGTTTATGTCACATGACCAAGATGCTATGATCAGAATGAATCAAATGCTCCTAGCTATATGTGTTATGAGTGACATGAATGCAACATGTCATGAAAATGATTCCTTTTTTAACGTTTAAGGGTTAGGATGCAATGATCGAAATGAATCTAATGCTCCTAATAAGATTTGCTATGAAAAATGTTATGAGTATGATTCCTACTCTAGGTGTCATCACTCATTTGTTCTTCATTCTTGTTCCTCTCGAAAGATCAATCATGTTCTGCTCAACAAGCTTGCTCAGAGTCAACTCCACTTGAAACTTGAAGACCCAAGGCTTGTACAATCCTACTATGATAGGAATTGAACCTTTTCAATCCGTCTTATCTGCAATTTTAAGGTATAGGATTTATTTCAAATTCAACCCATTCCACCACAATTCAGGTGTTTTGAATTGTTTATCAACTTAGTTTGTCACACCATACCCCGGATGTTAGGCTCTTCTTTCTCAAATATTTATGTACATGGAAATTCTGAACAATTGTCCTCTATTGGTTTCTTGTTTTATCTAGAAATTTCCAAAGTAATATGTAAAACTTCTTTTGTGAAATTATTAATTTGTCAATCATTATTTCAATGCGACATGTTTATGAATAATGGGTAACAAATAAATTGATCTCAAAGAGAGTTAAATGAATTATCAAAAATACAAAGAAAATTAATTGGGAACATATCTTTGAGAAGAAAAAGGAATCCAAAGATAGTAAAATGAATAGGACAAAAATCAGATGCCCTAGATATTGCAGATTGGGCTTCTATATACAAACTCCACAAAGACTACTTTGTGCTTAACATGTGTTTAGAAGACCCAAAGTACTTTGTTGATGCTCCGATATGTAACATACTTCATTTCTTGTTGATTCAAGTATAGCAAGATGACTGCGTGCCTATTCAGAATTTGAGCCGCCCTTTTCGGGTTTTCAACTCAAAACTCCTTCGGTCTCAAGGCACCCTTTGCTGGTTTTCTCCTTGGCCTCTCCTTTTCTCTCTCTTTTTTTTTTTTTAGAAACTCAAAGCACCCTTTGCGGGTTTTCACTTTGGCCTCTTCTCCTTTTCAAGCAAAATACTTTTTGACTGAGTCCGAGTTCACATGATTAGGTAAACTTTTCCCATCCATTTCAGTCAGAATTAGTGCACCTCTAGAGAAAGCTTTCTTCACCACATATGGTCTTTCCCAATTCAGCATCCATTTGCCTCTGAAATCCTTTCATATAGGAAGAATCTTTTTCAGTACAAGGTCCCCCTCATGATACTCTCTTGGGCAAACTTTTTTATCGTAGGCTCACATCATTCATTTTTGGTACATCTGACCGTGACGAATAGCCCTTAGCCTCTTTTCTTCAATTAAGTTCAACTGATCATACCGAGCCTGGATCCATTCAGCTTTATCCAGCTTTATTTCTGACAAAATCGAAGAGAAGGTATTTCCACTTCAATAGGTAGAACTGCCTCCATCCCATAGACCAACAAGAAAGGCGTTGCCCCAGTAGAGGTTCTGATAGACGTCCAATAAGCATAGAGTGCAAACGGTAGTTTCTCATGCCAATCCTTATAAGTCTCAGACATCTTCCCTACTATCTTCTTGATATTTTTATTGGCCGCTTCCACTACCCCATTCATTTTTGGACGATACAGAGACGAGTTGTGGTGTTTGATCCCAAATTGACTACAAATTTCTGCTATCATGCTATTGTTCAAATTCAGTGTGTTGTCTGATATGATCCTTTCGGGTATTCCATATCGACAAATGATCTCCTTCTTCAGGAACCGACTAACTGCTGACTTAGTGATGCTAGCATATGAAGCAGCCTCTACCCATTTCGTGAAGTAGTCAATTACCATGAAGATGAATCGATGTCCATTCGAAGCTTTTGGTGGGATCGGTCCAATAACATCCATGCCCCACATAGAAAAAGGCCATGGGGTAGTCATAACATGCAAAGGTGACGGAGTCACATGAATTTTGTCTCTATAAATCTGGCATTTATGATATCTCTTAGCATAGCTGATACAATCTCCTTCCATGGTGGACCAATAATATCCAAATCTCATTATCTGCCTGGCCATTGTGAATCTATTGGCGTGTGTTCCAAAACACCCTCATGAACTTCCTCTAGGATTTTCCTAGCCTCAACAACATCAACGCATCTTAATAGTACTTGATCTTTTCTCTTTTTGTACAAGATATCCCTATCTAAAACATAGTCGGAGGCCAACCTTCTTAATGTCCTTTTTCTCATTCTTAGTTGCGTGCTCTGGGTATTCATGATTTTTTACTTATCGCAATACATCATTATACCAAGGGTGGTCATCTTTTTCCTCTTTTTCTAGATTATAACAATGAGCTGGAACTTCAAAAATACTCATCTAAATAGGTCTCATATCCTCTGGTCTATTTACTTTGATCGTAAAAGCCAAGGTTGCTAAAGTATCTACCATCTGGTTTTCATCGCGTGGGAGATAATTGAAAGTAATTTCATCGAACTCCTCAATCAATCCCAGAACTATTTTTTAGTAATCAATTAGTTTGGGATCTCTTGTCTCTCATTCTCCTTTGAGCTGGTAGATTACTAAGGCAGACTCTCCATATACTTCTAGTACTCTGATTTTACGCTCCATAACCATTCGAATTCCCATGATGCATGCTTCATATTCTGCCATGTTATTCGTCCAATCTAAATCCAATCTACATGTAAATGGATAATGATCACCATTAGGGGATACCAAGATTGCCCCAATTCCATTTCCCACAGCATTTGATGCTCCATCAAAATTTAGCTTCCACGGACATTCTTCAGTGTTTGCCACATACATTAACTCCTCATTGGGAAAATCAAAGCTCAAAGGTTCATAATCCTCTAAAGCTCTGCTAGCCAGAAATTCTGCTATTGCGCTCCCTTTATAGCCTTTTGGTTCACATAGACTATATCGAATTCAGACAGCAAAATCTGCCACATTGTCATCCTTCCATTCAAAGCAGTGGGCTCCATCATATACTTTAATGGATGAAGCTTTGAAATTAACCAAGTAGTATGATATAGCATGTACTGCCTCAATCTTCGAGTTGTCCAAATCAAGGCACAACACAATTTCTCAATCGATGAATATCTCATTTCACAATCAGTGAACTTTTTACTAACATAATATATCGCCTTTTCTTTTCTTCCTGACTCATCGTGTTGACCTAGCACACATCCCACGGAGTTATTGAATACTGCCAAATACAGTATCAACGGTCTATCTGGATTAGGCAGAGATAGTACTGGTGCATTTGACAGATATTGTTTGACTTTGTCAAAAGCTCTCTGGCATTCATCGTCCCATACACCTTGGTTATGTTTCTTGAGAAGACGAAATATGGGATCACATTTCTCAGTTAATTGTGAAATAAACCGAGCAATGTAATTTAACCATCCAAGAAAACCTCAAACTTCCTTCTGGGTGCGCGGTGAAGGCAATTCTTGTATAGCTTTGACCTTATTTGGGTCAACTTCGATTCCTCTCTTGCTGACCACAAAACCCAATAACTTCCCTGGCCGAGCTCCGAAAGTGCACTTTGCCGGGTTGAGTTTTAATTGAAATTTTCTCAATCTCAAAAACTTCTTCAAAACTTCAATGTGTTCCTTTTCTGTTCGAGATTTGGCGATCATGTCATCAACATACACTTCAATCTCTTTATGCATCATGTCATGGAATAAAGTTACCATGGCCCTTTGATATGTTACCCCTGCATTCTTTACTCCGAATGGCATTACTTTATCACAAAAGGTACCCCACAATGTTATGAAAGTAGTTTTATCCTTATCCTCAGGGTGCATCTTGATCTGATTGTATCCCCAAAAAACCATCCATGAAAGAAAATAATGAGTATCCTACCTTATTATCCACCAACGTGTCAATATGCGGCAAAGGAAAATTGTCCTTTGAGCTAACCTTATTTAAATCCTTATGTCTACACACATCCGGACTTTTCCATCCTTCTTAGGGACAGGAACAATGTTAGCGACCCATTCTGAGTATTTGATCACTTGTAAAAAACCAGCATCGAATTGTTTCTTGACCTCCTCCTTTGTTTTCAACACCACATCAAGCCTCATCCTTCGTAACTTTTGCTGAACTGGCTTGCACTCTTCTCTTATGGGGAGACGATGTACTACAATATCAGTACTTAGCCCAGGCATATCTTGGTATGACCATGCAAAGACGTTTTTGAATTCCCGTAGCAACTCAACAAGATATTGTTTTCTTTCCTCGGCTATGCGCGTTCCAATTTTCACAACCTTTCCTTCCTCTAAGGCTATGTTCTCTACCTCCTCTTCATAGGGTAAAATTTGTTTCTCCTCTTGCTTTACCATTCTTAACAAATCTGGAGATAAATCACAATCTCGATCACTTTCAAAATCCTGAGATTCCTCTAAACACATGTCGTGCTCAAAGTGGACCTCTGTATCTGTATTATCGTTGCTCACATCATTGATATCTAGGGACCTGTGATGGGCACCAAAGAATATACAAAAAAAAATGAATTCAAGAACAACTATTTATATGATATGAATGAGAATAAAAAAAAAATTGGGATGAAATTAGAAAATTAAAAGAATGAAAAAAAATGAAAGAATATCTGCTCGAGTTAATTATCAAATATGTATCTTATTTAAATAACAATGTTTGAACATGAGCCTATTTCACAAAAGAAATTTTATTGTTCCTAGGCTAAAAAACAACAAGAGCGTTCTGAATATTACTCTGTATAATCTCTAAAAACTACAGGAAGTTCCTCTGCAGTCCAATTGTCCAAAACGCTTCCAGGTTTATATGGGCGAATACCCAACAGGTTTCTTTGCTCAGTTTCTTCCTCATGTATGGCATTGATGTGAGGATTTTCCAATAATCCTCCCTCAGAGTGAATTATCCCTCCGAATACAAAGGTCTGGGATATGTGGGGGAATGTCATCAATTCTCACTTGGCTTCTTCCCTATTCAACCGTGCTCTTCTTCTTTCTTACTTTTTCTCTATTTCTTTTCTATTCTGTCTAGCATTGGCCTGAAACCCAAGCCAAAATGGTATCTCTTCTCTTTCAGCATCGGTACTTGAACTTCCCCTTGGAGATGTCATCCCAGTCCTTTTCCTGGTAAGGCTCCTTTCCCCACCATCATTTGTAAGCCCATCCTCGTGGTCTTGGATATCTTAGGCACTGGAACTTTATTCCCTTCCGAAATGAATGTTGTGTTTACTAATTCTAAAGATCGAAAAGAACACTCAGTAGCATCCTCATTTGCCTCTACATATGGTGCATCGTTAGTAACAGTTGCTATTATGTCTTCCTTCGCATTTATGGTAACTAGCCGACCTTCTGTCACCAGCTTCAATTTTTGGTGTAGCGATGAGGGCATTACTCCTGCTAAATGAATCCAGGGTCTTCCCAACAAATAGTTGTAGGAGGGCTTGATATCCATCACCAGAAAGTCAACTTCATATGTGTTTGGTCCAATCAACAACGGTATGTCAATCCTTCCCATGACTCTTCTCTCAGTGCCATCAAATGCTCTCACTATATTCTGGCATGTCTTCATGTGAGAATTGTCTATTGGCAATCTTTTCAGTGTAGACAATGGTAAGACATTCAAAGCTGATCCATTGTCGATTAGCATGCTTGGTAGAGTATATCCCTTGCAACGAGTAGTGATGTGCAAAGCCTTAGTTGATCCCATACCCCCAGGTGGAATTTCATCGTCACTGAAGGAAATAAAGCTTTCAGCACTTATATTACTAACCAAACAGTCAAGTTTATTGACAGATATATCCTTAGTAACATAAGTTTCATTCAGCACTTTCATCAATGCTTCGCGATGCACTTCTGAACTTAAGAGTAAGGCTAACACCGATATGTGAGCCGGTTGGTTGCGCAGCTGCTCTACCACACTGTATTCACTGTGCTTCAGGAATTTTAAAAATTCTTTAGCCTCCTCCTCCTTCACAGGTTCATTGATAAGTGCCTCAGCCTCTTTCTCCTGCTCAACTACCAAAGTTTTAGCTTTTACAGGCGCAGTTCTGACGTTTACCAAGTCATAACGCCTTCCACTTCGTGTGTAAAATCCTTCACTTTGGACCTCCTTGGAAGTGCTAGCTGAGTTTCCCCTGGTATTGTCACATTGCAGTCGTAATTATAAGGTACCATTCTGTTATCCTTGTAAGGAAAGGAAACAGGTTTTTGGATTACGACTTTAGGCGTGATTTGTGTTCCGCCTTTTGTGTTTCTCGGTCAGGAAATGATGATCCTCAGATAATTGACTTTTTGGTTTGTCTTCTCTCCTTCTGTTACGGATACGTTTCCTTCCTTCAAACCTTCTTCATAAAACTCCAATTCTTTATTATTCATAAGGCATTGTACAAAGACCCTAAACTCAGCACATTCTTGGATCTCATGCTCTTCTGTTTTGTGGAATTCACAGTAGTCCCTTATTCCTTGACATCCTTTCACCGAATCTGATTCTATCAATCCTCTTCTCATCATTTCCCTCCACACCATTCTCATCAGGGTTTTCACCTCTGAGATATCCCCTTTGGTCCTTCTCATGACATCCTCTCCAATAGCGTTTATCCCATTATCTTCATGGTTGGGTAATGGGTTCTCCGAACTAGATGTATCATCGAACTTTACAATCCCCATCTTGATGAGTCTCTCCACTACCTTTTTGAAGGCAGTGCAGTTTTCTATCGAATGCCCTGATATTCCTGCGTGGTAATCACATTGAGTGTTTTAGTCATACCATTTAGGATATGGGGGCTGTAACGGTTGTAAATAAAATGGGGACACTACGTGCGCGTCGAATAAAGTTTGATAGAGCTCCTTATAGGTCATTGGGATTGGCGTAAATTGGAGCTTTTCAAAATTTTGTCTAGTGCCTGATTCTTGTCTCACTGACCCTTGTTGCCGGGCAGTTACTACTTTTGGCTAGCTAACGGTGATTGCCTTTGAGTACCCTTTGTTATATGTACTCGTATTATTCACCTCATTGTCCTTTTTTTTAGGAACAGATCTTCTAGTGGTTTCCCCCGCTTCAATCTTTCCACCTCTTATGGAATTTTTGATCATTTCTCCTGCCATCACTATATCTGCAAAGCTCTTGGTGGTGCTTCCTATCATAAGAGTGATAAATGGTGCCTTCAAAGTGTTAATAAAAAGCATGGTGGTTTCCTTCTCTAGGAGAGGGGGTTGAACTTGCATGGCAACCTCCCTCCATCTTTGCGCGTATTACCTGAAGCTTTCATTCGATTTCTTTTACATGTTTTGCAACATGATTCTATCAGGTGTCATGTCTGTGACATGATTGTATTGCTTCATTAAGGCTTGGGCTAAGTCTCTCTAGGAGTTAATATTAGCACGACTAAGTTGATTATACCACCTGGGCACTACACCCACCAAACTGTCTTGGAAACAATGAATCAAGAGTTGATCATTGTTAACATAGCCAGTCATTCGTCTACAGAACATAGTGATGTAGGCTTCAGGGCAGCTAGTCCCATTATACTTCTCAAAATCTAGCATCTTGAACTTATGAGGAAGCACCAAATCTAGAACCAGACTCAAGTCTTTGGCGTCAATTCTATGATGATTATCAACATTTTCTAGGGCTTTGAACTTTTCTTCTAGCCATCTACAGCAATCCTCTAATTGCCTTGAGGATTCAGTTCTTATCCCCTCCCTCTCTACTATGTTTAGGTTAGGGATAATATGATTAGTAGGGTTATCTTGAGCCAACTTGGAAGTTCATGGGTGGTCTATTATCAGCTTGCCCCTGTTGAGGCCTAATCATGACAGATGGCCTTTGGGGATATTTTTCAGGTTGTACATGTGGTGGGGTGAAACCACGAGGAAAGTCCTCATTGTCTTCAGCGTTGATTATGGGGCCTTTTCCTTTGTCCATTACCCCACTCAGCATCTGGGCCATTAGAGCCATCATGTTCCTTTGAGCTTCCAACATTTGATCTCTCATTTCTTGTTGGAGCTTTGCCAATTTCTCCTGCATTTGATCTTGAATATCTCTCTGGAATTGTTCAAGTCTTTGATCCATTTTCTTTGTTTTGGCACGTGTACTGTAGTGGTGTTCAGTTTCAAGATTTTCCCTCTTTCTCTCTCTCTCTGTGATAATTTCCACTAATTATGCTCTCTCTATAGACTTAAATGCATATGATATGATGTAATGCAAATGCATGAATGCAAAAAGGTATTGATCCTGATTCAACTTCATTTTAGAAAACTTTATTAGAAAATAAAATCCTTTAAATAAAACGGATGACAAATATACTTTCACCCTAAGGCCCAAAGTTCTGATTTTCCTAAACAACAAAGCTAACTCTTGGCCACGATCTCACTATAGCTCATACTTCGTGCTCAATGTATCAGCCTGTACTGCCAAAGTCTGTAGGTGATCAGCTACCTCTCGAATCTGGACTATTGCTTCACCCATGAGATAATCCTGACTTCTAACTTGATCATGAGAATGGTGAAGTTCTTTCTTCCAACGCCCTTCTCTTGTTTCAAGAAGCTCGATCCGAAGTTCACAGCTATGCAATGCCGATTCTAACTCTTCGATCTTACCTTTCATTCCCTCAATCTTGTTCAAACTTGACTTTAGCTCGATCGCAGAATTACGGCTTCGATGGTGATGAAGAGATCGTCCAAGTTCAGCCACTCTAGCTTTTAATTCTTCCTTTTCACTTTGACTTTCTGCCAAACTCTTCTCTATGCCTCATTTTGCGCTTGCATTTCTTGAAACTTCCTCGCCCAATAGTCAGCTTTAGCCTTTTACTCCTGGACCTCTTGTTGCCACTATTCCGAAGTCTTCCCCAATCCAGCATTCTTCATCGACAGGCATAGCTTCTTATATTTCGTCTTCAAACTATCTCGATCTTCAGTCTTCCTTTTCGCCTTTCTTACCTTTTCAGTTTCTAGTTTCTGAACATCCACGTCTAAGCTCAGATACATTTTTTCTTCTTCCAACTTCTCTATCCTCTTTTCGAGCTCTGAATTCCTCCTCTTGAAATCTTGTTTTATCATCTCCAATTCTGATGGGACCACTCGTAAGAACTCTTCGATCGATCGAGCTTCTTCTAAACTTGGCACAGGGATATTGTCATTGACTCTTCTACTCCACCATCCACTATACTCTAGAGTTGTCATTGGGCTTACATCCACTCTCTTCATGCGACGGGTCTGATTCCAAGCACTAGAAATCTCCTTAACCCTCTTCTTGTAGCTATCCCCTTTATACGAAAACTCACTTTGAGCTAATCCGAGTGTAGCCGGTACAAACTAACTTGATCTGTATTGTCTTAGTACGAGCAAGGGTGCATATCCAATGGCTCCCCAAATTCCAAGTAGAAGGACCCAATCAAAACTCCCACACCGATACAAAACTTCATTAGGAACCATCCAGGGAGCTCTCCGCTCAACATCTTCTTCTGGGAGATTTCATAGAAGTGCTATCCAATTTTCTTCAGTTATGTCGTCTCTCTTTGGGGTAGCCACTATCTCTTTTAATGGAGAATAATTTTCTGAAAAGACCCGATAAGAAACCTTATCCACCCTCCAGAAATGACTATGGAACCAAGCTAACAACAACTACTCACATCCTATAAATCTGCCTTCCCTGGCTCTCCTACATGCACTCAATGATTGAAATGTTTCCGCCAAGATCGCGGGAACAGGTGTGACTTGTTTGTCTAGTCGATTAAAAAGATCTGAGACATCTTCATCCACGTATCCCAATACCCTAGGAAGATCACTAATCCATATATACTCAAAGCAAATACATCGACTTTCTTTTTTATATCAGGATACACTAAAATCAAATCCTTCAAAGCTTTCCATGAGATGCACTTATACTCACCTTTTTGCTTGATTCTGGCTGTGACCCACTGCTCACTCATTCCAGTAATATTCATCAATTTCCTCAAAAAGTGTAATACCCCAAAATAGGGGTTGCGAGTTTGGTAAATAACTCGAGTGTTAGTAGGCCTCAAGAGTGGTTTGATGTGTTTTTGGAGTTCCTAAAACTCCCGGAATAAAATGGGACATTTTTGAAAATTTTGAAAATTTGAGGGATAAAAGTGGAATTTGGCTGAGGAAGGCCTTAAGTAAAAATTTTGTAAGGTTTGGACATGAAAGTCCAAGTAGCGAAGTGGCTTCCGTGTGCCACTTAAGGGTCAGCGCCAAAATGGGTCAGGGGTTCGAGTGGCATGGGGCGCATAGCATTTTATTTTGCAAGTATGCGCTACATTAAGGAAGGCTTTAAAAGAAAATTGAGATGGTTTTTAACACAAAACAGCGCCTGGGCGAGATGGCAAGGACGTTAGCAGCGCGCGGAAGGCCTTTGCAAGGACTCGAGTTCGAGTCCTGAAGGCAACGATTGCGTTTTGTTTTGTTCTTTTGGACCCAGCAAGGGACGCCTGCGAGTGAGGGTTTAAAAGGAAAATGCGATGCAATTCTAGCATGAAATTCAAAGTGGCCGAGTGGTTAAGGACTTTGCTGGGGAGTGCCGACTAGGAGGACTCGCGTTCGAGTCCTAGAATTCGCACTTGAAGCACTCCATTTTTGCTTTTAGCGCTAAAGAGAAGGGAGCCAAGGCAAGGATAGTTTAAAAGAAATTCGCAATGAGTTATGGCATGAAAGTTTCAGTAGCGGAAATGGCAGGGCGCTTGGGCATGTTGCTTCAGGTCTCGAGTTCGAGACTTTGAAGGCACACTTGGTCCCTTTTATTTTTACACAGACGTGGAAGGCCTTGCATGGCCCATGCTTTGCGCATGCGCTTTTGGAATAGGCATACACGCATGCTTGTGGGTGCTGCCCCATGTTGTTGCATTTTATTTTTTATTATTTTATTAAATGATGGTTATTATTTTATTGTATAGAAAATGGTGTGGTATGGGTAAGGTGATGGAATAAGGATTTAATAATTTTTATTGGTATTTGATGTTTGAAATTTTTGAGTGAATATGGGAAAAAGAGAGAAGAGTTGGCGGCCTTGTGGTTGACAAGGATGCATGGCCGATTTCCTTATTGCATTTTGGGGAGTTTGGCCGAATTTGATGCTTAGAAATTTCTCTTCTATCCTTTGAGTGTTGGCCGAAAGAATAAGGAAAGAAATGGAACTTGATCAGCTTTGGTTTTGAGGAAGGAGCATGGCCGAAATGTCTCCCTTTCTAGCCATTTTGTTTAACCGATTTTGGGAGGATTGAAAGGGCTTGTATTTTCGGTTTATGCTTGGTGCTAGCTAAATATCCTCCTTCAAAACCTTTCTTCTTCATCCTTGTGTTTTACCAAATTTGCATTTGAGTTTCATTTGACAAAAGCCGAAAGTTAAACCCTTTTATGCATTATTTTTCTTCTTCTACCACTTCTTCTCCTTTCTTTTACCTTGATTAAATAAAAGCTCTCTTGAGGCTGCCATTGCCGTATAGTAACTCCACTTTGAGGAGCTATGGCCGAATCCTTGTTTTGAAGGTGCTATTGACTACGTGTTTCTTTTGCATGGGTCAGCCTTAAGCGGTATTAAAGGAACTCCTGAGATTTTGAACTATAAGGTAAGCACGAAGGTAGTCTCGGCAAAAAAAAGGGCCATGTTTGAAGTATTCTTGTTGATACGAACTCACCTACCACGACCCGATGAGGCTACCTAATGGGCCAATCACACGTTCCCGAACCAAACAATTCAAAGATGCCGCAACGGTGTTGGTGGCACAAATTTTGGGATGATTATAAAAGAGAACCCAAAAACATGCTAAATTCGTACAATTTAATTGAAGTTGAATATACTAGCCAGTCTGACTGCTAGTTTATTTAACACTTTATTTTACGCATGTTTTAATTTTTAATTTTCAGTAGTAACTTCATTTTTCGTATTTCATATTTTTAGAAGGTACAAGTTTTTAGTTAGTCTTTGTCGAAGTTGAATATTAGTATGTTCTTATCTAGTGTTTACATAAGGTAATTAAAATTCTGTCTAGTCTAATTTTAATTAAAGTGATTTATTTTGTAGTGCCTCACGATTACGATAAGATGATGGAAACAAGTGGCCAAAGAAAATTAATTAAGGTAAATGGAAGACCTCCATGCGTGAAAATCAATTGGACGGCAAGGTGGAGCAAGTTATTAAGCACATGGAACATAAAATAATGGCAAATGGAATGCATGAAGTAGTGGGCGCATAACACATGTGAAATGGGCATATTTTAATCAATCAAATGGCACTTGAATTGAACATGCGGCACTAGCTTGTGGAATGCATTAAACAATTAAAGAAATTTTTTTAAGCAATCCACATGACAATGGACTATAAGGCCTTTTTGGAATAATGGGAGCATTATAGAATGGAGCTTGAATTGGGCGGCATTGGGAGTTAATGGGAGAATAAATAATTGAAGACTAAGCATGGTGTTTAGTGGAACAATCAATGGGGACTGGCAAGCTAATGTTTGGGGAGCTTGGAATTTAAAAGTATTATTCTAAGTTGAAGGTGCTCAAAAATTATTTAATTTAAGATAATGCTTTGGTGCTCAAAAAAAAAAAATCTTGAACGAGAAAATTGAACAATTTCAAGCTTGATGTCTTGGCCATACGGCTAAGTAGCTATAAATAGGACGTTTATTTTCATTTGTAAAAACAACTTGAATTTGAATGAAAGAAAATTTTCTTTTGGTGAGTATTCACTCTCCTAAATTCTCGAGGTTTGAATTGACTTATCTAGTTTTCTAGTGGCGTCGTTCTTTCCTTGTTTTGAACTTATCATCCTCACGGGTGTGGCGTTCATCTACCTATACCGTTGGTTCCTATCTCGCTAGATAGTGGGTCTCGGTTTTATTTCGAAATACCATACCGTTGGTTCCTATCTCACTAGATAGTGGGTCTCGGTTTTATTTCAAAACTCATTCCATCAATTTGAAACTTATAAGATTCGGGTCTTTAATTTTTATTAAAGGTTCTTTCTTGTTTCAAATACGTATCCATTTCAATCCATCACCTATCTTTTCATTTCAAAGATATCATTTCCAATAAAATTATTCCTTTTGTTAGTTGAACGAGAAACTGTCTAATTTACGATCGGGCAACTTTAACGATTCGCCTCCTAACCCGAGACGGGCCGTTATAATCTGGTATCAAAGCTAATTAAATTAGGTACGTTTTTGATCGTTTTGAGTTTTTTCGAGTAAGTTTAAAAAAAAAAGGAACCCTCTTCCTACCGTAGCCTATTTAGATTTATATTCCCAGTGTTTTACAAAGTATATTAACTGAAACGAGTCCTTGTTTGTATAATTAGTTAGCTCTATAAGTTGTTGGAAATCAACTATAGTTGACTTCCATGCAATTGTTACCACCTCAAACATATCTTGGTCATCTCTTGGCTTTTCTACATTAAACTGCTTTCCAGCTTCATGCTCAATTAGCTTGAAACGACCTACGAGTTGCTAGTAAGTCAAAGACAACCTTCTAGAATCTAGAAGAGTGAATTTGAGCGGTAAAAGGCAAGAGTGAATACATTAAGGAAAAAGCCAGAATTGAGTAAAAACACGAGTGTGAGTGTTGATAATTTTCTTTGTGAGTGAACAAGTAAGGATTGTAGTGCGGATTCATTAATTTTGTTTTAAAAACATGTCTAGGAGCCCTGAACGTCGAACAATAAGTGACGAAGCATCCGACGCCGCCGGAGGTGGGGGAGTATTACCACCCCGAAGGAATGATCCCGAAGGGAGAAATCAGGATGTGCAAACAGTATTGCAAGAAATCACACGTATGTTCAGATCAATCACTGAACAATTAGAACGAAGAGATGAACGAAGACCTCGAGCAACCACCCCTCCAATTCCGAGAAGGGGACGAGAACAACCTTGGTTACGTAACAACGATGCCTATGAACCAAGTGAAGCCGATAGCAACCCGGCTTTTGAACAAGATAAACTAAGAGAAGGTCCACGAGTCCGTGAACAAAGAAGGACCGATGATGATTTGAAGAACATTAAAATGGCGATTCCTGCTTTTCAAGGGCGGTCCGATCCGGAAGCCTACCTTGAGTGGGAAAAGAAGGTGGAATTAATTTTCAACTGTCATAATTATTCAGAAAATAAGAAGGTGAAACTTGCTGCCATCAAATTTTCTGATTACGCCCTCATTTGGTGGGATCAATTAACGACGAGTCGAAGACGGGATGGTGAACGCCCAATATCCACATGGGCGAAAATGAAGGCATTAATGCGGAAAAGATTCATCCCAACCTACTATCACCGTGAGTTGCATCAGAAGTTGCAAAGCCTAACCCAGGGTCACCGAAGCGTAGAAGATTACTACAAGGAGATGGAAGTGGCCATGATCCGAGCTAATATGGAAGAAGAACGAGAAGCCACCATGGCACGATTTAGCGCTGGCCTCAATCGAGATATCGCAAATATTGTAGAATTACATCATTACATCGATATCGTCGAAATGGTTCACATGGCTATAAAGGTAGAAAAACAGCTGAAACGAAAAACTACGCCTAGAGCAAACCCCAATCAAGCCTCAACATCGAAGTGGGGGCAAGTGACCAACAAAAGGGACATGCCGAACCGTGACAAAGAAATCAGTGGCGCACCCAAGACCAACAAGCCTAATGGTGAAACAAGCAAAGGCAAAATGGAAGTTTTTCCGAATCGATCCCGAGACATTAGGTGTTTCAAATGTTTGGGACGAGGACATATTACAAGTCAATGTCCAAATCGAAACACTATGTTTGTCTGAGATAATGGTGAGATCGAATCTGAAAGTGAAGAGGAAGACGATGCCAGTGAGACATCCCAAGATGAGGAAGAAATAGAACAAGCCGAAAGTGGGGAGATCTTGGTGGTAAAAAGGAGCCTTAGCTTACAAGGTGTCGAAAATGAGCAACAACGCGAAAACATCTTCCATACGCGTTGCCAAATACAAGGAAAGATTTGTTGCGTCATTATTGACGGAGGAAGTTGTACTAATGTGGCTAGCACCATATTGGTGGAGAAACTTGGATTGACTACCACAAAACATCCCCATCCGTATAAGCTACAATGGCTTAACGACGCGGGAGAACTTAAGGTCACAAAACAAGTTTTGGTTTCCTTTTCAATAGGGAAGTATCAAGATGAGGTTTTGTGCGATGTGGTTCTAATGCTAGCGGGACATCTCCTGCTTGGACGACCTTGGCAATTTGACAAACGAGCTATCCATGACGGCTGCACTAACCGGTACACTTTTAAATACTTGGGCCGGAACGTGACGCTAGCTCCGCTAACACCCAAGCAAGTTTATGAAGATCAGTTGAAGATTAAGGCATCAATGGAAAAATCAAAAGAAAGTGAGCGGAAAAATGAGAAAGAAAAAGAAAAGAATTTTAAAAAAAAGAGGGACAAGAAAATAAGTGATAAAACAAGAGAGTGTGAACAAAAAGAAGAGGAAACGAAGGGAGAAAAAGAAAATGGAAAAATGAGTGTTTTTGCAAAAGCAAGAGATATTCGAAAAGCTTTGTGTGTGAGACAACAGATGTATGTCTTACTATACAAGGAATCATTTTTGAATACTAACGGCTTACCTGAGAATCTTCCTTCTTCTGTGTTGTCTCTGATTCAGGAATTCAAGGACGTCTTTCCAGAAGAGTTACCAAGTGGTTTACCGCCCATTCGAGGTATAGAACACCAAATTGACTTAGTACCGGAGCTTCATCGCCTAATCGACTGCGTCTGGGAGCAATCCCGAAGAAACAAAAGAGCTCCAAAAGCAAATCACTGAATTGCTAGAAAAAGGATATATTCGAGAAAGCCTTAGTCCATGCGCAGTACCGGTGCTACTAGTACCAAAGAAAGATGGTTCGTGGCGAATGTGTATCGACTGTCGCGCCATCAACAAGATTACCATCAAATACCGACACCCGATACCCCGACTTGATGATATGCTAGACGAGTTGAGCGGAGCTCGAATCTTTACAAAGATTGACCTCAAAAGTGGTTATCACCAAATTAGGATGCGGGAAGGTGATGAGTGGAAAACGGCTTTCAAAACAAAGTTAGGTTTGTATGAATGGTTGGTAATACCATTCGGACTTACAAACGCTCCGAGTACTTTTATGCGACTTATGAATCATGTTTTACGAGCTTTTATTCGCAAATCATGTGTTGTTTATTTTGATGACATATTAGTGTACAACAAATCTTTGGAGGATCATCTCCAACATCTACGTGCGATCTTAGAAACACTGCGAAAAGAGGTATTGTACGCCAATCTCGAGAAATTCTTCTTTGTCTTGACAAGGTCATTTTCTTAGGATACGTCGTAAGTGCAAATGGATTAGAGGTAGACCAAGAAAAGGTTAGAGCAATCCAAGAATGGCCCCGCCCTACAACGGTAGCTGCCAAGTGACGGTTTCCATGGGTTGGCTAGTTTTTATCTGCGATTCGTGCCCAACTTCAGCACGATAGCTACTCCTTTAACGAGCGTGATCAAGAAGAATTCGGCTTTCCATTGGTCCGATGAGCAAGAACGGTCTTTTAATGCCATTAAAGAATTTCTTGTTAAAGTTCCATTGTTATCCCTTCCTGACTTTAATAAAACTTTTGAAATTGAGTGTGATGCATCGGTGTAGGGATCGAGCCGTTCTAACTCGTAATGGAAGACCGGTGGCGTACTTCAGCGAGAAATTGAACGGAGCTGCACTCAATTACCCCGTGTATGACAAAGAGATGTACGCTCTAATAAGATCGCTTGAAACATGGCAACATTACTTGAGGCCGAAAGAATTTGTTATTCATTCAGATCATGAAGCACTCAAGTATATTAAAGGTCAAAGACAAGCTCAACAAACGACATGCAAAATAGATCGAGTATTTAGAATCATTTCCGTACGTAATTAAGTACAAGAAAGGTAAGGAAAATGTTGTAGCGAATGCGTTATCACGAAGGTACAATTTATTAACCTCTCTTGATTCTAAAGTACTTGGTTTCCATCATATTAAGGAATTGTATGCTAACGATGCTGATTTTTTGGCAATGTCTATAATGCTTGTGAGAGTGGTGCTTTGATAAGTTTCTGAGCATGAAGGATTCCTTTTCAAGGAAAACAAGATTTGTATACCGCAAGGTTCTATACGAGACATGCTTGTGATAGAAGCACATAGTGGTGGCCTTATGGGTCACTTTGGACGAGACAAAACATTGTCCACTCTTCAAGAACATTTTTTCTGGCCAGGAATGAGCAAGGATGTTGAACGAATTTGTGAACATTGCATTACTTGCAAACAAGCCAAATCAGGAGTCCACCTCACGGTTTATATACGCCCCTTCCTATTCCGACACTCAGGTGGTTGACATTTCCATGGATTTCATCCTTGGATTACCGAGATCAAAAAGCGGGAAGGACTCGATTTTTGTTGTAGTTGATCGATTTCCTAAAATGTCCCATTTTATCCCTTGTTCTAAAACTGACGATGCTGTGCATATTGCCAACTTGTTTTTTAGGGATATCATACGATTGCATGGAGTTCCGAATACGATCGTATCTGATAGGGACGTAAAATTTTTAAGTCATTTTTGGCGAACTCTGTGGGAAAAGCTAGGGACGAAACTACTATTCTCGACCACATGTCATCCTCAAACGGATGGACAGACCGAAGTAGTAAACCGAGTCCTATCAACCTTGTTGCGAACCTTGGTGCAAAAAAATCTCAAAACATGGGAAGACTGTCTACCCCACATCGAATTTGCTTACAATCGAACTGTTCATTCTGCAACTAAATTTTCACCTTTCGAGATTGTTTACGGATTTAACCCACTCACTCCTCTTGATTTATTGCCACTGCCTTCAGATAAATTTATCCATCCTGATGCTAGGAAAAAGGCGGAATACATAAAGGAGCTACATCGAAAGGTGCGCGAGAATATTGAAGCAAGAACCAAGCAATACGTCCAAGGAGCTAACAAAGGTCGTAGACGCATTCTCTTTGAACCAGGGGACTGGGTTTGGGTTCATATACGAAAAGAAAGGTTTCCCAAGCAAAGGCGATCTAAACTTCTTCCAAGGGGAGACGCTCCATTTCAAGTCATTGAACGCATAAATGACAATTCGTACAAATTGGACTTGCCAGGTGACTATAATGTGAGCACGAGTTTTAATGTTTCTGATCTTTCTCCTTTTGATATAGGTGATGATTCGAGGACGAATCAACTTAAAGAGGGAGGGGATGATACGAACTCACCTATGAAACCTGAGACGGATGTCAACCACGACCCGATGAGGCTACCTAATGGGCCAATCACACGTTCCCGAACCAAACAATTCAAAGATGCCGCAACGGTGTTGGTGGCACAAATTTGGGATGATTATAAAAGAGAACCCAAAAACATGCTAAATTCGTACAATTTAATTGAAGTTGAATATACTAGCCATCATCATCACTAGTTTATTTAACACTTTATTTTACGCATGTTTTAATTTTTAATTTTCAGTAGTAACTTCATTTTTCGTATTTCATATTTTTAGAAGGTACAAGTTTTTAGTTAGTCTTTGTCGAAGTTGAATATTAGTATGTTCTTATCTAGTGTTTACATAAGGTAATTAAAATTCTGTCTAGTCTAATTTTAATTAAAGTGATTTATTTTGTAGTGCCTCACGATTACGATAAGATGATGGAAACAAGTGGCCAAAGAAAATTAATTAAGGTAAATGGAAGACCTCCATGCGTGAAAATCAATTGGACGGCAAGGTGGAGCAAGTTATTAAGCACATGGAACATAAAATAATGGCAAATGGAATGCATGAAGTAGTGGGCGCATAACACATGTGAAATGGGCATATTTTAATCAATCAAATGGCACTTGAATTGAACATGCGGCACTAGCTTGTGGAATGCATTAAACAATTAAAGAAATTTTTTTTTAAGCAATTCACATGACAATGGACGGCAAGGCCTTTTTGGAATAATGGGAGCATTATAGAATGGAGCTTGAATTGGGCGGCATTGGGAGTTAATGGGAGAATAAATAATTGAAGACTAAGCATGGTGTTTAGTGGAACAATCAATGGGGACTGACAAGCTAATGTTTGGGGAGCTTGGAATTTAAAAGTATTATTCTAAGTTGAAGGTGCTCAAAAATTATTTAATTTAAGATAATGCTTTGGTGCTCAAAAAAAAAAAAATCTTGAACGAGAAAAAATTGAACAATTTCAAGCTTGATGTCTTGGCCATACTAAAGTAGCTATAAATAGGACGTTTATTTTCATTTGTAAAAACAACTTGAATTTGAATGAAAGAAAATTTTCTTTTGGTGAGTATTCACTCTCCTAAATTCTCGAGGTTTGAATTGACTTATCTAGTTTTCTAGTGGCGTCGTTCTTTCCTTGTTTTGAACTTATCATCCTCACGGTGTGGCGCGTTCATCTACCTATACCGTTGGTTCCTATCTCGCTAGATAGTGGGTCTCGGTTTTATTTCGAAATATCATACCGTTGGTTCCTATCTCACTAGATAGTGGGTCTCGATTTTATTTCGAAACTCATTCCATCATTTGAAACTTATAAGATTCGGGTCTTTAATTTTTATTAAAGGTTCTTTCTTGTTTCAAATACGTATCCATTTCAATCCATCACCTATCTTTTCATTTCAAAGATATCATTTCCAATAAAATTATTCCTTTTGTTAGTTGAACGAGAAACTGTCTAATTTACGATCGGGCAACTTTAACGATTCGCCTCCTAACCCGAGACGGGCCGTTATCACTTGTGTTGACCGATCCTAATAAATTGTTAGTAGAGTTGCTATCAACACCAAAAGTAATTAATCATTTTCGGATCCTTTAGCAAAGACTTGTGGTTGTTAACTTTCGGCCATAAGCTATATCTTTGGGTTTTGTAATAACCTAATGTTGAGTTGGCTTTAGGGATGGCCGCACATGTATTAAGCCATATTGATGTGTTCTTTTTGTGTGTAGCTAGTGTTGAGGAGCATCAAAGGAATCTTTCAGGAGTTGATGTGCTCAAAGGACTTTGTTGAGCAAAGTAAATGGAAATTTTGATATCTTTGAGAGCTAATCGACAGAAACCAGTGGTGTTTCGGGATCGAAATAATCTAGGTATATGACTCTTGGTATTCGGCCTAAGGCCATGTTTTTGGTACTAAGTGTGACCGATTTCGGTTGTGTTCTAGGAGCAAATCGATAGAAATAACAAAAGCTTTCGGGATCTTAGTTGCTGTTAGATTCGATAAATCAGAATCTCGCTATAATCAAAAGCGTAGTTATCGTGACCGCACTCTGCTTGTAAATTTTATAAGTGATGCATGTATTACTTTCTGTAAATGTACGAGTTGTGCTCGTTAGCCAAAATAAAGGCTAAAAGTATGGATACTAAGGTAAGTGATCGAATAATCAGATTAGTAGTTTCGGTACTAATCTTTCAGTGATTTGTGGTAATAAATGTTTATCGATGAATGTAAAATAAAGTGATGACATGTTATGTATATCGTTTTGAGTAATATGTGACCATGGTATAAAATATATATTTGTTTCGTATAAAATGTTGCTATGGTACATATAAGTACGCATGAGACTTGTGATGTGACTATTGAAGAAAAAGGGTGTACACTATGTGAGTGGTCTAATCCGAACCTCGTGCTGCATTCGTGCTTGATGATTTGTGAATTGAAAGATATGTGGGATCCCTATG
This sequence comes from Gossypium bickii, assembly GCA_025503065.1. Taxonomy (NCBI): domain Eukaryota; kingdom Viridiplantae; phylum Streptophyta; class Magnoliopsida; order Malvales; family Malvaceae; genus Gossypium; species Gossypium bickii. Next base: position 33,219,190 of record CP106712.1, read on the forward strand.
GGATCGGTGGCTTAGCCACGACCTTAAGAAATAATGTGCAAAAGAAAGATATGTGGATCACTTGTGGATTGGACTTCGAAATTGTATATTGAAATCGCATTTTATAATAGTGTGTTTTCATAATCGCATTTTTATAATTGTATGTTATATATATATGTATATGAATTGTATGGATATGGGTCAAGCCCATATGTGAGGACTTAACGTATTAACTATGCACTTTGAGTCTTGGTGACTCACTATTTTTATTAAACCTTTTCAGGTGGCGCGTAAAAAGCTTGGACCAGGGTCGGAGAGGATACAAAGGTGGCCATGAGGAAATGGACTTTTATGAAAAGGGACGGTTTATTTGATTAATTAAATAATGATATTTTTCGTATTTTGATTAAGCGTGTATTGTAATAAGGCCCACTAAAGTGTTTCCGTTCATTTGTTAAGTATTGTTACTATTATGCCCTATTATGGAAGGATAATTAAAGATTGATTTCAAGTGGTTTTATTTTCTCAATAAAGCTTGAAACCGATATGTTTATAACAAACTCCGATTTTTACTTAGAATTTTATAATTCACGAAAATGTTTTATTAAAGGAAATAAATTTTAAACGGTTTACTTCTTAAGTAAAATGTCTTTCAAAAGTGTCCTTGATGACATTCCAAATTCGGTCGGATTAAATGGGCCGGGTTTGGGGTGTTGCATTTTGGTATCAGAGCATGGTTCAAAACTCGACTTTGAGGTTTTGAGCCCGAAAATAGTTTTAGAAAGTGGGCTTTTCAAAATGTGAACTTCTATTTTGGGCTTGTTCTGGCATGGCACCTGTACCTCCGACCCGAAGTCCACCTGGTAAGTACCTCTGACTATTGAGGTATAGTGAATATATAAATTGTATGGGCATAATTGGGCTTGTAGATTAGAAAATTTGGGCTATCGAACCCTAAGACTAGTCTACTCAAAAACAAGTGCATAAGATTTGAGGACTGAAATGACCGTAGAGGTATAGTGAATGAATGTGTCCCTGCTTATGAACATGTATGTGACTCTCTGAATAAGAAGTAGCGAACTTGAACCGAACCTATGTGTGATCGAAAGAACCACTTCTAAATACTTTATTCCATAAAATTGTTTGCGAATAATCAGTGGAACAAATTTTTAATGCATAAAATTTTTAAGTCAGATTGTGCGATAAGAGATGAGTTCTAGATGACGTGGTCGAGGTAAAATGGCCATATCGGAACTCGTTAGATCGGGTTAAGAGTTTGATATGAGGTATCACCTCTACCACCAACTTTTGATAATGAGTAGCAAGATCAGACGAGGAATAATGCTGTATCGCGGACCATGCTGCGAGTTTTAGAGATGGTGACTGGAGAGGGAGAAATATGAGAGCTTGAAAATTTGTTTCCGAATGACTTTGATGCTAATGGAGCGGATTTATTCTGTGATGTATCAGGAGTGGTACTCAGTACGGCCGGATATTGGTTGGAAGTAACCAAGTGAGTTATGGATGAGCTCGATTTGAGCCCTGAGGAAAAAGTGAAAGGAATGGTGATGCTACTTCGCAACAAGGCGTATCAATGGTGGCTCACAGTTTGAGATAGTGTCACGACTGAGGACTTCACTTGGGAGTATGTCAAGACAGCATACCAAAAGAAATATGTCGATATTTACTACATTGATGCTCCGAGGAATGTGTTTTTGGGACTAGTTCAATGGAACGAGTCCATGGCAAAATACGAGACTGAATTCCTAAGGTTAAGCCGATTTAATCGAGGAATAGTGGCTACAAAACATGAACGATGTGTCCGGTTTAAGGACGGATTAAAGAGCAGCCTGAGACTGTTAATAGTTCCTCAACAGGAGCGGGAATTTGTTGTGTTAGTCAAAAAAAGCTAAGATAGCTAAAAAGATTAAGAACTCGATGAGACAAAACTGAGATAAGGATATGAACCGTGATAGAGAAATTTTGAATTGTCTAAATTATCTGAGGGTCTTCGAAAAAGACCGAAGGTTGAAAGTTTTGCTCATGTGATTAAGCCAGCTATGAGAAATCGGGACCGTCCGTGTGCTCAATGTGGAAAATATCGTGTCGGCGAGTATTGGAACCAGAAATTTAGAATGTTTTAAGTATAAGTCTATAAGTAATTGAATATTATTAAGGTTAGTTGTAACCTTGTATACATGATGGAATTCTGGTTATAAATATAGTGAAAGCCGACTGTGGATAGACTTTCTATCACGAAATGTTATTGAAGTGATTAGTACAAGTGATATGTGGATTGACTTTCTATCATGAAATATTATTGAGGTGATAAATACAAGTCATGTGAAACATATGGTTTATAATTCTGGTCAGCTTGTAATGTGATTCAGATGTTGATAATATTATATTTCGGGCTTTGATGCCTAGTAGGCTTTGTGCCGGTGTATATTTCGGGCTTTGATGCCTAGCAGGCTTTGTGCCGGTGTATATTTCGGGCTTTGATGCCTAGCAGGCTTTGTGCCGGTGTATATTTCGGGCTTTGATGCCTAGCAGGCTTTGTGCCGGTGTATATTTCAGGCTTTGATGCCTAGCAGGCCTTGTGCCGGTGTGTATTTCAGGTTTCGATGCCTAACCGGCTTAATGCCGATGATGGGCTATAATAGAAAATTCATGAATCACATACAAGATGGAACATGTTTGTTACCACAAGCTGAATGCTCGCGTAAGCACAAGTCTTTCCATTTGCAAGGAATAAGGAAACTTAGTATGTTCCCATTTGAATTAAGTAAGATATGATATAGTTCAAGCTTCGGTAGGACTTTTAATATGTGCAATTGATCTTACCATTGATGTGTATGATATCCGTAAGGGAATTTAAGCTTAAATGTGCTTGTGAAGAAGTGGCCAAAAGTGAAAATGCTAAATGTGAAAAAGTTTGAAATGTGTTTGCATATGTGTACATCTGAGTATATGTGATCGATATATGGTGAATTGAAATGTGCGGATGTTCGTTAATAAGTAATTTCGAGGATGAAATTATTTTTAAGAGGGGTAGAATTGTAATATCCCGAAATAGGGGTTGCGAGTTTGGTAAATAACTCGAGTGTCAGTAGGCCTCAAGAGTGGTTTGATGTGTTTTTGGAGTTCCTAAAACTCCCGGAATAAAATGGGACATTTTTGAAAATTTTGAAAATTTGAGGGATAAAAGTGGAATTTGGCTGAGGAAGGCCTTAAGTAAAAATTTTGTAAGGTTTGGACATGAAAGTCCAAGTAGCGAAGTGGCTTCCGTGTGCCACTTAAGGGTCAGCGCCAAAATGGGTCAGGGGTTCGAGTGGCATGGGGCGCATAGCATTTTATTTTGCAAGTATGCGCTACATTAAGGAAGGCTTTAAAAGAAAATCGAGATGGTTCTTAACACAAAACAGCGCCTGGGCGAGATGGCAAGGACGTTAGCAGCGCGCGGGAGGCCTTTGCAAGGACTCGAGTTCGAGTCCTGAAGGCAACAATTGCGTTTTGTTTTGTTCTTTTGGAACCAGCAAGGGACGCCTACGAGTGAGGGTTTAAAAGGAAAATGCGATGCAATTCTAGCATGAAATTCAGAGTGGCCAAGTGGTTAAGGACTTTGCTGGGGAGTGGCGACTAGGAGGACTCGCGTTCGAGTCCTGGAATTCGCACTTGAAGCACTCCATTTTTGCTTTTAGCGCTAAAGAGAAGGGAGCCAAGGCAAGGATAGTTTAAAAGAAATTCGCAATGAGTTATGGCATGAAAGTTTCAGTAGCGGAAATGGCAGGGTGCTTGGGCATGTTGCTTCAGGTCTCGAGTTCGAGACTTTGAAGGCACACTTGGTCCCTTTTATTTTTACACCGACGTGGAAGGCCTTGCATGGCCCATGCTGCGCATGCAGTTTTTGGAATAGGCATACACGCATGCTTGTGGGTGCTGCCCCATGTTGTTGCATTTTATTGTTTATTATTTTATTAAATGATGGTTATTATTTTATTGTATAGAAAATGGTGTGGTATGGGTAAGGTGATGGAATAAGGATTTAATAATTTTTATTGGTATTTGATGTTTGAAATTTTTGAATGAATATGGGAAAAAGAGAGAAGAGTTGGCGGCCTTGTGGTTGACAAGGATGCATGGCCGATTTCCTTATTGCATTTTGGGGAGTTTGGCCGAATTTGATGCTTAGAAATTTCTCTTCTATCCTTTGAGTGTTGGCCGAAAGAATAAGGAAAGAAATGGAACTTGATCGGCTTTGGTTTTGAGGAAGGAGCATGGCCGAAATGTCTCCCTTTCTTGCCATTTTGTTTAACCGATTTTGGGAGGATTGAAAGGGCTTGTATTTTCGGTTTATGCTTGGTGCTAGCTAAATATCCTCCTTCAAAACCTTTCTTCTTCATCCTTGTGTTTTACCAAATTTGCATTTGAGTTTCATTTGACAAAAGCCGAAAGTTAAACCCTTTTATGCATTATTTTTCTTCTTCTACCACTTCTTCTCCTTTCTTTTACCTTGATTAAATAAAAGCTCTCTTGAGGTTGCCATTGTCGTATAGTAACTCCACTTTGAGTAGCTATGGCCGAATCCTTGTTTTGAAGGTGCTATTGACTACGTGTTTCTTTTGCATGGGTCAGCCTTAAGCGGTATTAAAGGAACTCCCGAGATTTTGAACTATAAGGTAAGCACGAAGGTAGTCTCGGCAAAAAAAGGGGCCATGTTTGAAGTATTCTTGTGTTGACCGATCCTAATAAATTGTTAGTAGAGTTGCTGTCAACACCAAAAGTAATTAATCATTTTCGGATCCTTTAGCAAAGACTTGTGGTTGTTAACTTCCGGCCATAAGCTATATCTTTGGGTTTTGTAATAACCTAATGTTGAGTTGGCTTTAGGGATGGCCGAACATGTATTAAGCCATATTGATGTGTTCTTTTTGTGTGTAGCTAGTGTTGAGGAGCATCAAAGGAATCTTTCGGGAGTTGATATGCTCAAAGGACTTTGTTGAGCAAAGTAAATGGAAATTTTGATATCTTTGAGAGCTAATCGACAGAAACCAGTGGTGTTTCGGGATCGAAATAAGCTAGGTATATGACTCTTGGTATTCGGCCTAAGGCCATGTTTTTGGTACTAAGTGTGACCGATTTCGGTTATGTGTTCTAGGAGCAAATCGATAGAAATAACAAAAGCTTCCGGGATCTTAGTTGCTGTTAGATTCGATAAATCAGAATCTCGCTATAATCAGGTGCGTAGTTATCGCACTGTACTCCTGTTTGTAAATTTTATAAGTGATGCATGTATTACTTTCTGTAAATGTACGAGTTGTGCTCGTTAGCCGAAATAAAGGCTAAAAGTATGGATACTAAGGTAAGTGATCGAATAATCAGATTAGTAGTTTCGGTACTAATCTTTCAGTGATTTGTGGTAATAAATGTTTATCGATGAATGTAAAATAAAGTGATGACATGTTATGTATATCGTTTTGAGTAATATGTGACCATGGTATAAAATATATATTTGTTTCGTATAAAATGTTGCTATGGTACATATAAGTATGCATGAGACTTGTGATGTGACTATTGAAGAAAAAGGGTGTACACTATGTGAGTGGTCTAATCCGAACCTCGTGCTGCATTCGTGCTTGATGATTTGTGAATTGAAAGATATGTGGGATCCCTATGGGATCGGTGGCTTAGCCACGACCTTAAGAAATAATGTGCAAAAGAAAGATATGTGGATCACTTGTGGATTGGACTTCGAAATTGTATATTGAAATCGCATTTTATAATAGTGTGTTTTCATAATCGCATATTTATAATTGTATGTTATATATATATGTATATGAATTGTATGGATATGGGCCAAGCCCATATATGAGGACTTGCGTATTAACTATGCACTGAGTCTTGGTGACTCACTCTATTTTTATTAAACCTTTCAGGTGGCACGTAAAGCTTGGACCGGGTCGGAGAGGATACAAAGGTGGCCATGAGGAAATGGACTTTTATGAAAAGGGACAGTTTATTTGATTAATTAAATAATGATATTTTTCGTATTTTGATTAAGCGTGTATTGTAATAAGGCCCACTAAAGTGTTTCCGTTCATTTGTTAAGTATTGTTACTATTATGCCCTATTATGGAAGGATAATTAAAGATTGATTTCAAGTGGTTTTATTTTCTCAATAAAGCTTGAAACCGATATGTTTATAACAAACTCCGATTTTTACTTAGAATTTTATAATTCACGAAACTGTTTTATTAAAGGAAATAAATTTTAAACGGTTTACTTCTTAAGTAAAATGTCTTTCGAAAGTGTCCCGCAGTGACATTCCAAATTCGGTCGGATTAAATGGGCCGGGTTTGGGGTGTTACAAAAAGGTCGTAACATTAGGAGCCCTTGAGTAAGCTTTATCAACTTGAACTTTGGGACATCGCAATAGAGCTGTATATTCCTCCACCGTAGGTACCAAATCAACTCTTCCGAAAGTAAAGCAACTATACACAGAGTTCCAATATTGGGAGATGGCTCGAAATAGATGTTCATCTACCTTAATGTCCAACAGGTATGGCGAATCCCTATAGCTGCAGTAAAACAAATGCTTGGTCTTGTTACTCCACTAATCCCATATCTCTCTTAATTCCTGAAGATTGTTCTGCATCACACTAATGCGAGTGTAGTCCCATAACTCTGATTTGTACCCTTCGGCTAGGCTATCTCCTTTTCCTAACAATGTTTGCTCTGACCACCTACAGATGGCTGCATTGTCCTCCACTTTATCAAGGAATTCGTTCTCCATAACCAGCTTTCTAATTTAGAAACTGATCGTGAATTGATACCTCTTTAAAATATGAAATGACATGCAACAAAATAAAGCACAATCAATTAGTTATATGAAGTAAAATATAAAGTAAATAATCATTCGCATATCTGGGTGATTGCTAAGGTTTGGTATAGTTCTACCTAGGGTAAGCACTTAGGTTTTCTATATGTGGTTTAGCTCTAAAGTTGAGGTACCTGAACCAGTAGATTCCTCTCGATCCTTACCCATTATAGGCTCATATGGACTGAGTTTAGCTCAGGGGAATTGTAATATCTTGATTTAGGGGTTATGCATTTGATGTGTTTTGTGTGTATGCTTTGTTTAATGTGCTAGTTTAGGGTGTATGGGGGTCTAGGAAGGGCCTGGGGATAAGCCGGAGTCCTGGCGAAATTTTCTCTTTAGGCACGTGGGTGGAAGAGCTAGCTGGAATAGGATCTAAGGGAAAATGTTGGTGTTTGGTTGACACAAGAAATGTAGTGGTTGGGTGGCAGGGAGACGCCACCTAGCATGCAGGGAGGTGGCGCCACAAAGAGAGATGAGGGAGAGGGTTCGAATCTCTCAGGTAGCGCAAGAGAGCATTATTTTTGGCTCAGGCAAGGAAGGTGGCTGGATGGTAATCAAACTCTGGAGGAGAGAGCAGGACTTGGTCAAAATATTCAAACAAGTGGTGGAGAGCTATTTAGGGAGTTTGAATCATTCAAACTAGTTCGAATAAGTGATCAGGAGTGAATTAAGGAGGAAAACAAGGGATTGAGCAAGGGGTGAAGGTGGTGGCCAAATTTCAAATGCATGGGGGGAGTGTGGGAATCAGTTTTAGTTTGATTAGGGTGAGCCGAATTTCTATGAGAGTCATAGGCACTTTGGTGCTCAAGGTGTCGAAATTTTGGAACTGTTTAGTAGCCAGGATAGAGAGCTCTTTTCTTTTCGGCATTTCGAGTTTTCTTTTGTCAACTTTTGAACCATTTCTTTGATTAGTCGAACCCTCCTATCTTGTTCTCAAATTTTTCTTCTTTTCATTGGTTTCATCTAAAAGCCAAAAGCACATCTTTCTCACTACCTCTCCTTGGCCGAATCTTTCTTTACCTCACCATTCCTCTTGTGACCTCTTCTCTTTTCCTTCTCTTTTTTACTTGTTTTACTTCCAACCGAAACCATTCTTTTCTCTCATAGTCATACAAAGCTGAAACTCCTAAGCCTCCATTTAGAGTTCTTTCACTTTCATTTTCGGTTCTTTCATCTTATTCTCTTTTACCATAGTCATTGCCGAATCTCATACCCCATTTCTTTTTCTTGACCGAACCATCATTCACTACCATTCATTTTGATTTCGTTTTGCTCTATCCGAATCTTGATAGCTTTTCTTTTGATTCTTCAATTGCCGAAACCTACCTCTCATTTTCTCATCACCTTTTGGCAGGGTTCTTCTTTAAGCTGAAGCATCTAATTGGTTCTTTCTCCTTCTTTATTTCTTCTAAAGGCCGAACCTCTCTTGTCAGGAGTGACACCCTTTCTGTCAACATTGTTGATTAGAGAGTGAAGATCTTCTGTTTGGCACCCTTCAGTTTCGGTAAGGGATCTTTCTCACTTTGTTGTTTTTCTCACTTTGTTGTTTGTTTTATTCTTTCTCTTCTCTTGGGGTTGGTAGGCCAAAGGTATTAATGTGGTGTTGATGGTTGGTCGAATGGTGGTAAGGTGGGGTCCATGTTTATTCTTTTGGTTGAAAGGTCATCACTTTCTATCTATGTTCCTTCCAACCGATTCTTATTTGTTGATTGCATAGGTATTTAATCGACGTCTTACACCAAGTCTTATAATCTTCGGATTCTGTCGATCTAGGTAAGGGAACTTTACTTATTAAGTGTAAATCCTTACTTTTCTCTGTTTCGATGCCTTAATCTGGTCTATTGACCAAAATTCTTTCATGGACTCAAATGCTAGCCAAGCAAGGAAGGAAGGGGTTGGACCCGTAAACCCAACCCCTAAGTTCAAGAAGCGCGCGGTGCCGGCTGTTCGAGATTGGCCACCAGGTTATGGGCCAGCTTCAGAGCAGAGTCATAGGCAGATAGCGGTAGTTTCTACTAGGGATAGCGTCGACATAGATAGCATAGTGCTACGTGTAATCAGGTGTGTAAATCTTCACAATTTAATATTAATATGTGATACTAATCGTTTGGGGCTGAAAAGCCGAAGTGACTAGATGGATAGTTGTTATGCCTATATGGGTATGGTTGAAATACCAGGTAAGTACCCTGTTGTTATGCATGAGTTAATATGTGTATGCATGCCATAATGATACTGTTCGTTAAATAGCATGATACTTTCATTTGGTTTACATATGTTATGCATGGGTTGGATATGTTGTGAAAGGGAAGTGCTTAAGACTGTCACTACCACAAGTGGGTTGGCCCCATATTCTTGATTCTGTGACTAAGTCTCAGCGATTTGGAACCACCAGTGGTTTGGCACCACATACATATGATTTCGTGACTTGTCCCAGTGGTTTAGTACCACAGTGGGTTGGCCCCACATGTATGATTATTAGGGATTGTCACTAGTGGTTTGGTACCACAAGTGGTTGGCCCCACATATGATATTTTGTGACTCTGTCACCAGTGGCTAGGTGCCACATATGGAGTGTAGCGGATGGAGGGTTGATTGTAAAAATCCCCACGGTGTGATTGGCTGGTACGGGATGGTGTGTAGAGGATGGAAAAACTAGGTTTGGATTGGGACATGATGCATTCATTTACTTTTATGACATCCTGAGTGGGCTAATGCCCAATATACGATTGTGGGCCTCGAGCCGACTATGCGTTATAGGGGATTTACACACTGAGTCTCAGTGACTCACCCTTTTGTTTAACCTTTCAGGTGATCAGTAGATCGTGGATATAGGAGCCGAGGCGGGCTTGTGGAGGCAATAAAGACTTTATTTTTCGTAAACTTTTCATGCTTTACTTTAAATTTAAATTGGGGATTTTATTTGTGTAATAAGGTTTTCTCAATTAGTAGTTGGGTTTTATTTTATTTAATTATTGTTTATTTTAAATTTTTGACACTACGCAAACTTAATCATGAAATTAAAAATTGGGGTTTTCAAAATACGAGTAACTCAAAATATACGATTTCTTCCAAATATTATCAAGCTTAACGCATGTCTGATTAACTAAAAGTTGAAATTTCTCCTACACTACCAAACCACTGTTTTCAAAGACATCGCTTTAAATCGAAAAGTTTTCACAAGTACGATTTTTCCTAAACTAAACGAAACTTCATTTTTTCTTCACCCTGTAACATACCAGATCTGGTCGTAACGTATAGGCCGGGTTTGGGGTGTTACAGGAATACATTTCCCTATGGCTGCACAGAGATGAAAATCTCACGAAGACATAGGTACGGATGTATCCCGAAAGCGATTCATTATCCTGGACGGAGGTGAAAACCTCACGAAGAAGTAGTTTCTCACTCCCACTTAAGGGTGTGACCACAACGGTCATGCAATGCAATACAGAAATAAAAATAGAACCACATGCAAATAAAAAAAAGGATCATAATTTTTTAAATCAGATTTTTAAATTTGGACATAAGGACATGAAATTATCGATTTTACGGCTTGACTCTTTTATTTGTCCCCAGTGGAGTCACCAAGCTGTCGAAACCATTTTAAATATTTGGTTAAAAAATGGAGGTCGACTTTTAAAAACGAAAACGGGAGTCGCCACCAATCCCTTTTTACTTAGGTGTGATTGGATCACCTTGTAAAGCATTTTATTTCAAAACACTGATTTTGGTCTACGAAAAATAAGAAAATGGGTTCGGGAGTCGGTTACGTATGAGGAAGGGTTAGCACCCTCATAATGCCCCAAAAATTGGTACCTAATCGATAAAATCATGTCCTAATGTTGAAAATTTGAAAAATTTTAAAATATGATCCTTTTATTAGAAAGAAAATCGAGACTTACCTATCTCAAAGAAATAAAATGTTATACCCAGTAAGTTAGGATGTAAAATCTCATGGCTTTGAAACTAGCTGACCTCTATTTAGAAAATTCTTTATCTCGAGACACAAAATATCATACCCAGTAAGTTAGGATACAACATTTTGAATTCCCGAAAATAAGTTTTAAATTGAAGTTTGTAAGTTTTTTGTTTTTTTTTTTAAAGGATACTTGATACTTTAAGTTTCATGAGAAAAATTAAAACCCAGTAAGTTAGGGTATAATTTCTCTCGAAGTCCCCAAATATCACGTATTACTATATTTTAAAAAGTCTTTAAATAAAATGCGTCAATTTATCAAAATATGTTTTTATAAAACAATGATTTGAATAAGAATTTATAACTTACATACTTAATAGCAATTCAACATAAATATAAATTATATTAACAATAAATAATTAAAGAATAATATAACATGAATAAATAAATAAAGAATTATGTTAAGGAATAACAAACAATTAAAGAAAATGAATATGGGATATAAAATAGGTAGTGATAATTAAGATCTCATGAAATAACAAAATCAAATGAAAAAAAAAAGAATGATATATTTAAACATTAAAAAAATAAAAGAATATGACAATTTTTCAAATGATTTAATATATACATATAAACAATATATAAAAAAAATTTAAAGTAAAAAAAAATAAGAGTACTTATAACAAATATATAATTTAATAATTTAATACATATATAAATGATTATATATAATAAAATAATTAGTAAATAGTATATAATAATTAAAAACATATATAATATATTAATCATAAAAATTACATATGTAATAAACAATATAAATAAAATATGTTATATAATATAAATAGATCTTATACAAAATAAAATTTCAAAAAAAAATATGTATGATATGATATAATACTATATAATAAAAAATTAAAAAAATAATATAATATTTAATTATAAAATAATAAGTAATATATAAATAATTAGATTAAATAAAATAATAAATAGAGATAATACAATATTTATAAAAAATAATATGTATTTAAGGAAAACTGTACATAAAAATTATATACTAGTAATAAATTAATATACAAATAAATAAATATAGAATTTTCATATAATAAAAATAATTTAATATAATATTTAATAAAAACATAAAATAAATAAACAAAATAAAAAATCTAAAAAAAATAAAAGGATGACATTGAAGTGTGCTACAAATTGTAGGGACCTAATGGGTAATTATACCCTGTCTCCTAAACGGCGCCGTTCTGTCATTGGCCATTAAGTAGTCCAAAGGACTAAATTGAAATGAAAGAAATAATTCGGGGCCCGATTGTAAAATAAAAAGAAACTTAATTGTAAAATTAAAATAATGTGGAAGGACTTGTAGGGCAATTAGAGCCTTAAACAAAAACACGCGGATCCTCTTCGGGTCGGTTCTACGCTCGGGTCACATGCCTTTAAACGACATCGTTTTGGCCTTAAAAGGGAACCTCCAAAACGGCGTCGTACAATAGGCCCTATATAAATAAAAATAAAACAAAAAAATTTCATTTTAAACACTTTTTAAAAAAAAACAAATAGCAGCTCGGAGAAGCTCTCTCTCTTTTGGCATGGGGTCTGGCTCCGGCCTAGGCTCCAGTGTCTGACTGCCACACGCGCCTCCTCCGACGGCGGACGAAAAGCCCAAAACCCTCCATTTTCAATGCCGATCAAATGGTAAACTCTTTTCTCTTTTTTTTTTAGTAATATATGTATAAAAAATGCATGAACTGAAAAGAAAATAAAAAAAGATGAGACAGATATAAAAAAATCACCTCTGTAAACTATTTTTGTATTTTATTTGTCTGTGTATTTTTTGTGAATATTTTTGTGTTCTATCTCTGTGTGTCCCTGTTTTACAAGTTTTTGGGGTTTATATAAACCCGAAAATAAATAAAAAAAAGAAATAGTGGGATTTTGCCATATTTGCTTGCTGTTTCTTTCCTTTTTCCAGGAGGTCGATGAAGGTCTTGGCGGTGGTGCGGGATTCGAGTGGGAACTACGGCGCGATCGAAAGCTGGCGTGGGCGTGAGGAGCTAATTGCGGCATGAGGGTCTAGGCACTTGCGGCGCCTAGGGTTTCAGAAACCCTAGGCTTACTAAAACTATTTAGGCATTTGGGCCTTTTTGGGCTGTGAGTTTGGGTTTGGGGTTGGGTAGTCCATTTAGGTCTGAGGGTGTAATTAGTTTGGGTCTGTAAGTGGGCTCGGGTAGTTTTTGTTAAATGGACTTTGTAAAATGGACTATGCTGAACATTTTATTATATTTTTTGTTTTGGTTTTTTATTCTGGTTTATTTCCAAGCCCGGGCAAAATGGTCCTCTTACAGGGTTAATGGACTTTAGGCCTAGTTCGAACAACTCTTAAATTTCATAACACTTAATCTAATTAAACATGTCCGTGAACAAGTCGCTGGGTTAGGGTGTAGCAACGGGCATACGCATGTCTAGGATTGGATCTAGGGAGAGCTTGGTATTTAAGCAGTCCTAGTGGCCCACCTCTTCTTCTCTGGAATCCTACCTGGTGCGTAGTGTCTATTCACTTTAGCCGCAAGGACTTGTTGATGGGCTAAAGTTCATAACTAAACCCTGAAAGAGACTACAAACCACTAGATTTGTAAATTTCCAAAATACCTCTATTTTGCAAAAATACCAAAACACCCCTGTTTTGCAAAATTATCAAGATACCCCTATTTTGCCAAATTACCAAAATACCCTTGTAGGGTAGAATTACGAAAATACCCCTAGGTAGTGAAATGACGAAAATGCCGCTATGTGACGAATATGAGTTTGTGGATGTTACTTATGTGTTTGATGCATTCATATGATATTCTGCTTAGGATGCATATGGGTGGGAATTATGGTACGGAGGAAGATTTGAGGATCGCATAGTCATATGGCCATGGATCCACCGGTGGCTTTAAGTCCATTATATGATTAGCAGCTTTGTTGCAATGTTAGGTAGTACCGCAACCGGGCTACCTTTAGTGTGTAGAGGATGGGTGGGTCGATTTAGAAATCCCCACAGGTGTGTATAAGGTTGGAAGGGAAATGGGGTGTGTAGCAGATGGATTATTGGGATGGGTTTTGCATTATCTTGTTTATATATGATATGATATGATATGATATGGGGTCATTGTGGGCTAAGTCCCAAGACCACCGATTTTGATAGCCCAATGTCAATATTTGTATGTGATTTGATTGCCAAGGGTTGTACACACTGAGTTTCGAAACTCACACCCTTTTATTTAATGTTTTAGGTGATCCTGAATAGACGGCTCGATGTGGGAAAGGACTCGGAGATGGATACACTACAAGCTGATAAAATGTTTTATTTTGTTCAAAAGAATTTATTTTAAATACTTGGGTTTTTTTTCATTGGATTGTAATAAGGTCATGAAACATGGTTATTATTATTTTGGGTTTTATTATTATTGTTTCAACTATCCGCTTAGTAAATTTCATAAAATTTCTAAAGTTAACATGGTTTTCAAAATAACTTAACTTATGAATGTTTTCTAAAATATGGGCTTTTCAACGTAACTTAACAAGATACAATGGTTTTGGGCCTTAAATTGTTAAATGGTAAAATCATTTTGAAGTGTGCCTTTAATGTGACATTCCAGACTCGGGCCTAACTTTTAGGCCGAGTTTGGGGTGTTACAGGTCTTACATGGGGCCACCTTTGAATGCCGATGCCATATCCCAGATATGGTCTTATACGGAATCTCATATCAAGTGTCGATGCCATATCCTGAATATGGTCTTATGCTATTTTCATTTTCATTATCGAAGCCATATCCCAGATATGGTCTTATACGGGATTTCAATTCGGTGCCGAGGCCATGTCCCGGACATGGTCTTACACGGGACCTTATTCATTTCATGCTTTGATGATAGCAATTTCACATTCATTATAGTCCACTTGGACTTCTACATATCATTCAACATAATAGAGCATTATACTTATAAATATAATACCAAGCATTTCCGAACATGCTAACATAAATGTTGCATTAATCACATACAAACTTACTTCAGTTTCAGATTGAGCTAGCTCGTCGATTTAGTCCAAGACTTCGTTCTTTCCCCGATCGAGGTGGATTCTCGGTTCTTCTTGCTCTATAATAGCAATTTAGCTCATTTTAATCCTTACATCAATAAAAGCATTATAATAGTCATGCTTTGGCAAAATTACTACTTTGCTCCTAGACTTTGGCAAAATAACCATTTTGCTCCTAGGCTCGAAAATAAATTCTAATCATAATTCTACCTTCAACAAGCCTAGGTGAACATTTAATACTCTTGTACCTATCATCGAAAATCAACATTTCACATATTTACTACAAATTTTATAACCTTTTCATCAAGGTCTTATTTGGTGTTTTCATGACAACACCTTTCACAAAAGTTTTTCATCTAACAACCAAGACTCATTTTCTTCCATAAAAATGCAGCAAATAACAATGAAAGCTCTCATGGAAAAACTCTAAACCTTTCACCATATTGCAAATTAGTCCCCTCATTTGAAAGCTTAAGCTTTAGGGGTCTCAAAAGTACAACTTTTATCAAGAAATGATCCCTAGAACAATTACTTGAATGGAGGAAAGCTAGTTGAAATTTTAAGCTTTCAGAAACCCCTATTTGCTTGCTATTTTTGGTGGAGAAGGATGAGCAAAAAGATGGATATCATCTTTTCTTTATTCTAATATTAAACTATCAATTAGTCCACCTACTCACCAACTTTGACCAACTTTGATAATTTTGTCTCCTATGGTAGTCTATGGCCGGCCAAGCATTTACAAAGGGCTAAATTGCCTTTTAAAGACCTTAAATTAACATTCTATGGCTATTTGGTACCCATAGCTTATAGAATAGAACTTTTAAACTTTATACGATTTAGTTCTTTTTCGGGATTAAGCAAGAAATCGCTAAAATTAAAGCACCAAAATTTTCATGCACTAATATAATCATGCTCTGACTCATAAAATAACATGAAAACAATTTTCTTTAACCTTAGATTAGTGATCCCGATATCACTGTTCTGACTAGCCCCTAAATCGGGCTGTTACATGGTTCTTGTTGAGGCTCATAGTAGTCCTTTTGCTATGTATCCCGATGGGAATAAGATGTATCAAGATCTTTGGGTTTTGTATTAGGTTGAAGAAGAATGTTGCCGACGTTGTTGCGAGTTGTTTGGTTCGTCAAAAGGTGAAAGTCGAACATCAACGTCCATCGAGTTTGCTTCAACCTATTCAGATTTCGTAGTGGAAATGGCTTTATTTCGGGTTTGCCTTTAACTCCTACACATAAGGATTTGATATGGGTGATTGTCTATAGATTTATGAAGCCTGCACATTTTTTTCGGTCCGTACAACTTTTAGTCTACATCAATTAGCTAAGCTCTACTTCTGAGAGATTGTTCGTCTTCATGGAGTTCTTGTTTCGATCATATTGGACCGAGATCCACGGTTTACTTCGAGATTCTAGAAGGCATTGCATGAGACTTTGGGTTCGAAGCTTCATTTTAGTTCAGCTTATCATTTGTAGTCCACTGGTCAGTCAGAGAGGGTGATCTAGTTTCTTGAGGACATGTTTCGTAGTTGTGTTATCCACTTCAGAGGTAACTGGGATCATCACTTGCCATTAGTCGAGTTTGTGTATAATAATAGCTATCAGAAGAGTATTCAGATGGCACTGTTTGAGGCTATGTAACACCCCTTACCCGTATTTTATGCTGG
Source organism: Gossypium bickii (assembly GCA_025503065.1). Taxonomy (NCBI): domain Eukaryota; kingdom Viridiplantae; phylum Streptophyta; class Magnoliopsida; order Malvales; family Malvaceae; genus Gossypium; species Gossypium bickii. The sequence continues at coordinate 33,235,727 of CP106712.1, forward strand.
AACTAGGCACGAGGCATTATTGGATTTATTCTACTTAATCACACAACTTTAGTCTATAAACTTTCAGTCCCAACTTGATATATCTCTACCGCTATCACAATAGCCTTATTAAGGGCCTACGATGCCTTAACATCCATACGAGGGGTTTCGAAACCCAACCGGAAACTTTTGCGATTTTAAAAATTTTCACCTAAGTAAGGGCCACACGCCCGGTGGGCAGGTCGTGTGGTCACACACGCCTATATCCCTACCCCGTGTGGGATTTATTTTCATTACGAACCTACAGGGGTTTTCACACAGCCTAGGCACACACCCGTGTGCTTAGCCCGTATGCTCCACACGGTCTAGACACGCCCGTGTCTTGCCCATGTGTAAAAACTTAGGTATTCTGTTTGTGACGTCAGCAACCTTATAAAGGTCACACGGCCTAGGCACACACCCGTGTGGCTAGCTCGTGGTCGACACTGACTTACAACAACATGCAGGGGACATACGGCCAAGTCACATGCCCATGGGGCTGAGCGTGTGTCACACACGACCTAGACACACGTCTGTGTGCCTACCCGTGTGGACAAGAACAAGACTATTTGCCAAGCTCCCTTCACCCCTTTAGCTCACACAACATGGATCCATTCAACATATCATCAAACAAACTCATATTTTGCAATCTAAACTTCCATGAATGACTATATCTTTTCATAAATGACAAGGTGAGCCATCAACCATGGCAATATACAAAATAGTTTGTCTTAAAAAGGGGCCAACACACTTTAGGCCAAAATAACAAAATAATAATCCTAGTTTAGTCCCTATACATGCCATACACAAAATCACTAAGTCTAAATATACCGAGGTGAGTTGATAGTGTGGGCGATATTCTGGTTATCTACGTATTCTGGCTCAGCTCTTAAACTCTATAAAACAAGGGAAAAGAAAAGGGAGTAAGCTTTAAGCTTAGTAAGTTTACATGTAAACAAATAGCATTATAGTATGTGCTAAACAATAAATAGGATTACATACTAAACAAGAACAATCCACATTCATAATCATGCTTACTCATTTCCTCCCATACCACTTTCCAACCACATCACAAGCTTAGTACTCAAATTCATTTACATACATCCCTACACTTAGAACTACAAAGTCACATGATACAACACATCATATTTCCTCAATAAGCCCTTCATACTACCTATCTCTCGGTGGTTTCGCACTTAGCCCACCATCAATCTCTAATAGGGTGGTATCGCACAAAGCCCACGAAAAGGATAGTTATGGTGGTATCGCACATAGCCCACCAAATGATAAATAGACGATGGTATCGCACACAGCCCATCGTAGTTACATAATAAGGTGGTATCGCACTTAGCCCACCGTTAAGTGTTGTCATTGCACATTTACATATCTATTTCGTAATTCATACGATAATTATTCAATAACTACCAAATTCAATCCACTTGAACACAAGTTCTCAATCATGCCATGCACTAATTAGCAACAATAATGTGTATATAAAAATGCATCGTTTACACATAAACTTGCCTCGATGCAAAACGTTTCAATTTGCAGTTTAATCCGTAACCTTTCCTTTTCCCCGGTCAAGGTTAATTCCGTGCTCTTTTTGATCTATAACAATAAAATTCACTCATTTAGATCATTCTATAATCATAATGCATCAATTTCTACACTTAGGCAAAAATGACCATTTTGCCCTTGTACTATGGCAAAATTACAATCTTGCCCCTAAGCTCGTAAATCATTTTTTAACACATTTTATCAATAAACAAGCTTAGCTGAACATTTATTCCTCCTACAACTACTCACAAATTCATCTATTTAATGCATTTATTACAAAATCACAACTTTTACAACTTGGTCCCATTTAGGTGTTTTCATGACTACACCTTTCACCAAAGTTGTTTGTCATCTCCCTAGCATTCATTTTCTTCCATAAAAACTCAGCTAAAAACATAACTACTCTCATGCCAAGTCCCTATACTTTCAACCATATCTCAAATTAGTCCCCTCATTAGCTAACTTAAGCTTTGGGGACTCCAAAAACACAAAAATCATCAATTAAAACCACCTAAATCACTTACTTGAATGAGAATTGAGTGGCTGAAAGTTTGAACCTCCAAAAGCTCTATTTTCTCTTCAAATTTCAGTGGAAAGAGATGAGTGAATAGTGAAAGATGATAGTTTTTCTTTTTACCATATTTTATTCATCTCTTCTCACCTAATTTCACCCAATTTGACCAAAAATTAAATGCTCTTGTCCTCCCCTATGCACATGGTTGGCCAACACATTCTAATTGGACTAATTGCATTTTAAAAACCTCCAAATTACATTCTATAGCTATTAGGTACCCCCTACCTTATAAAATAGAACTTTCGCACCTTATGCGATTTAGTCCTTTTTCACAATTAAGCATGCTATCATTAAAATTAAAGCACCAAAATTTTCGCATAGCCATATATTAATGCCATAACACATAAAATAACATCAAAATAATTTTCCTTAACCTCGATTTAGTGGTCTCGAAACCACTGTTTCGACTAGCCCCAAAATCAGGCCGTTCCAGGCTATGTATGGTTAGAGGTGTAAGACTCCTCTATGTTGGTCCGATATGGAGGAGAAGAGGAACTTGAGTCTAGATTTAGTTTGAGAGGTTAAGGATAAGGCGATACTTATTTGTGACCGGTTGAAGGCTACTTTTAATTAACAGAAATCTTACGCTGTGTAACACCCCTAACCCATATTCATCGCCGGATTAGGGTTAAAAGGCATTACCAAAAAAACGAAATCTTTTACGGACATTTCATAATATAATTCAACCAATAGGATCAAAGTGTTCCTTAAATAGGTCTTTGAGACCTTAAACATGCTTTAGAATAGGGCCAGGACTAAACCAAACACATACAGAAATTCTCAAAAATTTTAAATTTTTTCAAAGTTACAGAGATCACAGGACCATGTGGGCAAACCGTGTGCCTCACACGGCCTCAGACACGCTCGTGTGTCTAAGCCGTGTCAAAACAGGGCATACATACTGACTTGTCCATACGACCGTGGACACGCCCGTGTGCTTCACCCGTGGTCGCTACTGACTTGCACCACATGGCCAGTCACACGCCCATGTGTCCAGCCCATGGTCGCTACTAACTTGATCCACACGGCCAGTCATATGCCCGTGTGTCTTGCCCGTGGTCGAGTCTGACTTGTTTTGAATTTCAACCACGAGGGACACGGTTTGGGCAATTAGAGGCCATTTTCAAGGCCAAAATGCCACCCACACATTGGGTTATCCCTACAAGCAACATACCAATTCAATTCATGCCAAACTATTCAACTTTTCTAAGCATTTAAAGGCATCTCAAGCATACCATTTTAGGCAACATTTAATTTAACTTATTCACAAGCATTTCCAAACATAATTCATTCAGAAACCTACCATTTCAACATAATCATCATTCATCAAATACATATACTCACTTTGCATCAATAAGCTTACCATTACCTTGACCATTTCATAACCATAGAATCATACCAAAACCAAACATCATATAGCATGACTCTTCATTCATTACACAACCATTTAAATAGTCATATCACATAGCTATCCACATATTTCAAACATAACTCAAGGTAACTAGCCTATACATGCCATACTTTAGTATATACATTTTCAAAAGGTACCAAAACAAGATTGAGTAGTGTGATGACGATCCTCAACGATCCCCAAGCCTTCTATAGCTTTGACGATCTATAAAACAGAGAAAACACACACAAAGTAAGCTTTCAAAAGCTTAGTAAGCCATATACAAATAAACGTAATACAAAATGCACATAGCCTCATTGATAAAATAACACTAATGTTTCTCATTTGCAAATTTACAACATATCCTTTGGCTCATTTGTTTAGCCATTACTTACCCACATTCCATAGCTCAAAGTATCACTTTACTCATAACTCATTCAAGCTTGTATCACATATTATCTCATCAAAACTATACACATATTCACTTTAGTAAGCTCATTTAAACACTTACCTTTCCAACGTACCTGAATCATTTATACATTTCACATAGACATTCATTTCTCGGACTTGCCCGTTGAACCGTTCGGAACTAAATAGGATACTCAGAGTACTCAGAATAATCATACAATGCTAACGTACCAGACGTGGTCTTACATGCACTCAGATATCAATGCCACTGTCCCAAACAGGGTCTTACTTGAATCAAATATGATGCCAATGTCCCAGACATGGTCTTACACGCAAATCTCATATCAATGCCAACATCCCAGACGTGGTCTTACACGAAATCTCGAATCAATGCCAATGTCTTAAACGTGGTCTTACATGATATCCCATATCAGAAACCTATGTCATGACATATGTAATCCTATCTATTCCTAGGTTCTTACGGGACTTCTCGGACATAGATACATTGTTGATACTATCTCGAATTCTATGTACATAACATCTCGAGCATAATCAACACAAGCTAGATTTTATATATGCATAATTAACTCAATTCAAATGCATTTATTTATATATCGACTTACCTCGAATTCAAAAAAACAGAAATGAACTTGGCTACTCAATTACTTTCAATTTCCCACGATCTAAGTCCATTTTCTTCGGTTCTTAATCTATACATATTCAAATTTAATCCATTTATTCACAAAATCATTCAATTCAATCCAAAAACACATATTTAAGGCAATTTACAAATTAGCCCTCATATTTTCACATTTTGACATTTTAGTCCCTATTTCACAAAATTACACATACACATAATCTCAATACACCCATGCTTAGCTGAATTCTGATGTAGTCCATACAAGTCTATACATTTCATTTATTTCACAATTTAGTCCTCTAAAAATATTATTTTCTCAATTAAGTCCAAATTACTCAAATTCATCAAAAATTCAAAGACAAAACATGTTAATCTAACACATATATTTCATATTTCATCATCAAACATCACAAAGTTCATGAATTCATCAATGGCATATTTCAAAATCATCATCAGTTTACAAAATTAAGGCATGGGTTTTTAAGAACACAAAGCAACTATTACAAAAACGTGGAAATTATCAAAAATCGAACAAAAACATACCTTGAATCAAGTCAAAAGCTAGCTGAAACCTAGCTTATTCTTTTCTTTCTTTTCTTTGATGTTTCCAGTCAAGATGGATGAACATTATGGCTATTATTAAGCCTTTGTTTTATTATAATTAACTTATTAATATAATTCCAATTTTAACCTTTTAATAACAGCATTAAAATTCCACTAACATATGGCATTAGTGTCCATCCATAATTCAAATGGTCCAATTGCATTATAAGGACCTCACATTTATAAAGCTATCACAATATAGCCCTTTAACAAATAGAAAGCCATTTTTACATTTTATGCAAGCCTTTCCTCAAATTAAGCATATAAACAACAAAATTAATTCACAGAAATTTCACACATGCTTAATCATATACTGCAGACACAGAAAATAATATTAAAATATTTTTCTAACTCAAATTTGTGGTCTCGAAACCATTATTCTGACTAGGGTCTAAACCAGACTGTTACATGCCGACCTGATACGTTGAGACATCGAATATCATGTTGGTGATAAGGTATTTCTGAAGGTTTCGCCATGGAAGAAAGTTCTGAGATTCGGGCGGAAAGGTAAGCACATTCTGAGGGTTCATTGGCCCTTATGAGGTTGCTGAGCGGATTGGACCGGTTGCTTATCGTTTGTTGTTGTCACCTGAGCTAGAGCGTATTCATAACGTTTTCCATGTCTCCATGTTACGGAAGTACATATCTGATCCTTCTCACGTTGTTCCTATTGAGGAGACCAAGGTTCGATCTGATCTTTCGTACGAGGAGGAACCGGTTGCGATCCTAGATCAAGAGGTTAAGGTTCTACACAATAAGACAGTTCCATTGGTGAAAGTTTTGTGGCGCAACCATGAGACTGAGGAAGCCACCTGAGAGTCGAAAGATGTGATGAAATGTTAGTATTCGTATCTGTTTGATTCAGGTAAATTTCGAGGACGAAATTTCTTTTTAGATGGAGAGATTTGTAATATCCCTAAACCGAGTCTTGTAGTTTCGAGTATATTTTTGGGTTTCGAGTGTGAAACTAGGAATTTATAGGGTTTCTAGTATTTTTTTAATTTAATTTAGGAGGTTAATTTAATCTGAAATCGATTAAACAATAACCTGAAAAATTAAAAAATATATATATTTGAAAAATTAATTTTAAAGATTTTAAATAATTATTAGTGAAAATAATCAATTTAGGTTGAAAAGGAATTTTAAAATAATTTTTATTAGTGTAATTTACATAAAATTTAAATATTAATTAAATAGGATTTTGTTGTAAAACAAGGGAAAATTTAGAGTATTTATATGACAAATAAACCTTAAAATTGGGATTTTTGAAGGGAAAGGATTAAATGGTAAGGTAAGTGAAATGTGGGAGTGGCCATTGTCTTAGACAAATTTCCCAAATTTTGAATTTCTGGTGGGTGGTTTTTGTTTTAAAACTAATGTATATAGTCCACTTTTCCCACATTTTACATCAGATTAGAGAGTTTTAAAATTCGTTTTTTTTTTTTTTTTGCATGATTTTAAAGATTTATCATCAAAGAATAGATCCAACCAATTTTCTTCCAAAAATACTCTCTCAATTCACTTGAAATTATTCTCAAAAGTAACAAAAAAATATTCTAAAATTTCTCAAGTTTCTTGCATTAAGATTTTCAATTAATGAATTTAAAGCGAATTAAAGGTAATCTTCAATCCTAAACTTGTTTTTATAATGATTAAAAACATTTTTACAGAATTTAAGAGTCAATTAAAGGATTTTTACCAATGTCATCTTCTTTCAAAAACACATTGTTCTTTAAAGGTGGATCTTGAATTTTGAGAGGAAATCCACAAATCATTGGATGTTCCAACTCAAAATGGATCTATTAAAAGGTTTTCTATCTTATTTAACAAGATTAAACATGATTTTTGAGGTAATTTAAAGAAATTTGAATTTCATAATCTTTATAAACCGATTTTCCGGAATTTTGTGAAATTGATTTAAAGATGAAATTGATGCTTAGTATAAGTGTATTTGGTCTAGTATTGATGATTGAAAGTGTTTAGGAAGGCTGGACATATCGATTTTTTGAGGAATCTAGTTTTAGACTTGATGTTACAAATCCTGTAAGGTATCTTTGTGAGAAGATTTCGATTAGTATAGTTAATTAAAATTCGTGTTTACTATAGCATTGGAAAGGTAGTAATGTCTACTTTATCCCTATTGTAGCACCGAATCTTGAAGAGGATCGAGATAACCAAAATTGAAGCTTGGATTTGCTTGGTTAATCACTTGTTTGTGGTAGAATAAATTGTCTGGTGAGTGTTTCTAAGGGTGATTTTGTAAATTGATCCTCATTTATGTTTAATCAGTAGTTTAATTGAATATCTCAATTGATTAATTTTGGTTGATTGGCTAATTATTGCAAGATTTATATTGAAAGTGCAAGAATTGAATTTTTATTGAATAATGGTAAGTAAGCTTCTGGGTTGTGTTGTGCTATTTAATTTGGTTAATTTTATGGATGATTAAAGCATGTTTACTGGAGTTTTTTTATCATGATAAGTTAGTGATACAATTGGTAATTGAACATTGGAAAATGGCAAATGAAATGTTTGATTTAATTGGATGTTAAATGGCTATGTTACATGTTATACATAAGCATTTTGTCACATTAAATTGAGCACAGTAATGATGATTTATATGCTATTTTTGACTGAATATATTGGCAACATGCATGGTGGATCCATTTGATATAATTGTCATGCCATAGGATTTGTGAGTACTCACCATTATTTGTGACATTGTAAGCATATGGCTCTAGGTGGACTGATTTGTTGGAGTAGATAAAAGAGTGTTGAGCATGAGTCTCCACTCAATGGGTAATTTGAGGAGCTATAAGGGAGCATGTGCTTCGGCCACTCAAATCAATGGACTATATTTGATATTTGTGGGAGTTGGAGACCCATTTATCCGATGTATGATCACCCGATTAAGCCATGAGAAGTGTATGCCAATATATTTATGTGTGATTGTTGCTATATCATTCAATGATTGTAAGCCATGAATAATTTATTCTCGATATTGATAATGCATATGGAAATTAAGTTGACATGTTCCATTATTATGAATGATAATTGGTGATTGATTGGATGTGAATTAAGCATGATTTGGGTGTTGATTTACTAGTCGCTTTTATTAACATTTACTAAAATTTTTAAAGTTCACACCCTCATAATTTGTGCAGATAATTGTTGGGCTTAAAGAGCTGAAAAGCCAAGCAAGAGAGTTCCAAGAGATTTACGCTTGGTAGAGACTTTATTACACATTTTAGAGACTGTAATCGGACATTGTGGAACTCCCAAGAATTAGTTTAATTTTGGTTGCAATTGGACTTTGGACATTGGACATTTTATTTTCGATGGTTTTATAATAATTTTGAGGCATGTTTGAGTTTAATTACTGAAAAATTTATAGTGTATTGTTGCTTGATAACACGGTGATTGATAACACAATGTGTGAGGCATGAAATTTATACTAATGACTATTTAAATGAAGCTTCCATGGAGTGGTTTACTAGCGACTAAGGTACGCCACTTGACTGATTTATTTTGTGTTTGTTATGAATGAAATTGATTGTCTAATTCTATATAATTGTGGCTTAATTGATGTCAATAAATCCAATTGAAGGTGTATGTATATGTATGTTAATTAATCGTAGTTAAATCAGGTTTAATTTACCATTAAAATATGCAAAATTTGGTTTTAAAATGAGTTTTTTTACAAAAATAGGTGCAGTGGTTTTCACACGGGCGTGTGAGGGGTTGCACACGAGCGTGTGGGTGTATAACACGGGCTTGTGGATACTGGAGCTATCACATACATGCGTGTGGGCTTTCCACACGGGCGTGTGCGATCATCCTACAAGTTTTTCATGACGTGAACACGGTTGATTAATGACACATGGTCTAGGGGACACAGCCGTGTGGGTTTTGGGGGTTTGAATTTTTATCTTTTTAAATTGGTATTCTAATTTGTTTAAGTTACAATTTAGTCCTAAAATTTGATTAGTCTAGTTGGAGCCTTAAATGATAAGGAAACTTGGTAAAATTTTAGGATTAGTCTCGTAATGGGTAAAAGTCAATAGAAACACATTTAATTTATAATTCAGAATAGGTCCAAATAGTTTGTATTTATTACAATGTAGTCCCTAGTAATAAAACTTGAATTAGATATAGTAAACGAACTCAAATTAAGCTAAAATTTTTAGGCTTGCATAATTTAACTGAAAGAAGGTCGATAAACACTTAGATCTAAAATCGGGTTAATTTTTACCATAGGTGGTAAAATAACGAAAATGCCCTTAGGTAAATTACCTAGGAAAAGTTTAAAATTGGCTCATAGTTTGCTTTCGCATTAATAAATAACTAATAATTAGATAAGATTGAGGTGTTATAAGGTCAAGGTGTGTCTTGGGTGGTCGTTAGCTGGAGAGTTACTTAGGTGGCTAATGTAATGCTTCGAATTCAGGTCAGTCCGTCTCAATCAAGTTTGGGGTGTCACAGATAACAACATTGTCCATAATGTTTTGGCCTCCTACAAAACTAGTTTGATTATCAACAATTAGAGATTTTGGACGGAACAGTGTAGAGGCTTATTGGTCAAAACTGTGTAATGGACTCAGGGGTAGCAACCTTCAGAATAAGTACAAGAAAGGTTTTGTTAAAGAATGCCTCTAACATACCATCCTCAAACACCTTCTTAACCAATGAAATTAAAGATCCCTCAATCATATTCCACTATGATTTGTAGAACCGAGCATGCAGTCCATCAATCCCCGAAGCCTTGAGCCATACCAAACAACGCATCATGAACTTCTTGTGTGGTCAATTTCCAATCAAGTGCTTCTAGTAATTCAACTTCCACAGTAGGGAACATGTTCCTAACAGAGAAACTACCCAGACTAATCGTATCATTAGTGTACAGTCTCTTCTAGAAGGACACTGCTTCACATTTCAATCTTTCCTCTTCATAGCACCACAACTCATCATCCAACTTCAGAGCTTTGATATGATTTAACCATCTCCTAGTATTACAGTAGAAATACTTAATGTTACATCGCCAAGTGCTAGCTAATCACTAAGAGATTTTTGTTTCCAGAGCAGTTCTTCATTATCAAGAATGCATTTAAGTTCAATTTGTAGCTCTTTCTCAAGATCAACAAGTTTCCATGATCGATACTTCTCCATACTTTGTTGGATTCCAACTAGCCAAGCTAATAATTTTCGTTTCCTCTTTAAAATGTTGCCAAATACTTTCATATTCCACTTCTTTGCTGCTATTGCAAACTTTTTGACCGACTCCTCTAACAGTCCATCATCCCCCAATTCTCACTAACAAGGTTCCCAAACCCATTATGCAACAACCAACCACTCAAGAAGCGGAAAGGTTGAGAAGAGCTCCTGACACTATCTTTACCAAACCAAATAGCTAAAGGACAGTGATCAGGTTTAACTCTTTAAAGATGATAAACTTTCATTTTCGAAAACAACATATCCCATTGAGAGTTACATAGCGCACGATGATTAGATTTTAAAATATTGCTTTTGATATTAATTAAAACGTTTAGGTTTGCTTAGATTATTTTATATCAATATGACATAACATCACAACTTAAAAAGTTATTCAGTTAAATTTAATTATAGAATCTAACACTATTTCTATATGTACTTAAATTATTTAAAAGAATGGTTATCATACTCATTAAAGTTAGGCTACAATTATCAAATTTGCAAAATTAAGATAGTAAGACGTAAGGACCAAATTTTGACATTTACTATTTTATATAACAAATAAAAAATTGTCTCATATTTTAATTTCCTTTTTTGATGAAAATAAAAAATTGAAATATGTGAAATATTATGTTAATGTAAATTTTTCTTTACATTGCTTTATGCTAGAAAATATACAAGAAATAAATAAATCATATTGAAGTATGATGGAAAATTTCAATTCAATAACACATTAATAAAAATACCATTTCAATTTCATTTGGGAGTTCTCTCTAATATTAGACATGAAATTTTAAATAATTCTTTTTTTGTATTATTTTTTAAAATATCATGAAATTTAAATAATTAATTTAAGATATTTTAAATGATTTAGTCTGAATAAATAATACTTTTATTACTAACAAATGTTGAGTACAGTGTTAAAGCACATTGCATTTTCGATGAGAGAATTCAAGTTCAAATCTTGAAAATGACATTGTTGAGAGTGATAATTAAGAACTTTGAAATGATTAATCTTCATGGATCATAAAACAAACATCGAGGATACCTTGATTACCCCAAAATATATTACTTTCATTTTACAAGCATAAAAAATATATAATTATTTTTTTAGTAAATATTAATGTTATAAAATATGTTATGAGCTTAAAAACAAATTCCAAAGGCCAAAATTTTATAGTTACTATATTTACCATTAAACTAAATCCAAATTCTCAGATTCATTTTAAAAGTTTGTATAAAAAATATACTTAAATTATCAATTCTCTCAACTTATTTAAAAATTAATAACAGCCAATACAAACGTAATAATCGCATATTAAAACATACACTTTTTTATAATATGAGACAAAATCGATAATTTAAATATTTTTTTAAATAAAAAATACTTTAAACACTAATTTGAAAGTTAAGATGTAATTTAGAGGCCAATTCTTACTAAAATTTACTATAAATTAATATTATAAAAATTAAAGAATTATAAATTCTATTAATGTAACACCCCAAACCCGGCCCAAACACCACGACCAGATCTGGTATGTCACTTGGAAAGAATTTTACAAAAAACGCGAACTTCGGAAAATCCTTTAAGTTATTTTTGAAACTCCAGGTCAAGTGGTTCATTTGAAAACTTAGCAAAAATTATAATTAGCCCATTCTGATGTTTAGGTGGCATTTGTAAACTCTAGTCATGACATTCAAGTAATCATAAGGTTCGCTTCTAGATTTTCATGCGAAAAATCGTTGATTTAGCTTTGAAGAAAACCCCTTTTATTTCATCATATGAAGAAAACATTTTGTCGATCAAGTTTGTGATATAAACGTCTTAATAGTTAAACCATAATTCAAACCAAAATAATAGTGGCCTTATTACAAATCAAAATCCCCAAAAGTAACTAACGGTAAATAAAATAGAGTTTTAATTGAATAACCCATGCATGGCCACCTCAAGTCCAATCCAGCCCAATCCACTGAATTAAGAGTCACCTGCAATTTGTTTAAGAAAATAGGGTAAGTCACAAGACTCAGTGTGCAATTAGTCCACATAATCCACGAGTGGGCCTAAGCCCCCAAACACATCGGCCGAAGCCCAATCATTATAGCATATCACAATAATCAATATGATAACCCAACCCAGCCTAATATTCCATCCTCTACACTCCGCTCCATAAGTCCATCCTCAACACACCTGTGGGGATTTCTACAATCAACCCTCCATCCTCTACACTCCTCTTTGGCAGTCATGCTGACAGTCACACTGCTCAAAGTTGATATAACATGGTCTAGCCACCGATAATTGTGTGACCGAGTCACCGATACGATAAAGATGCACTGAGCCATCAATTAGTGTGACAGTGTCACCGATATACACTTCCCCTTCATATCATTCTCATCCCAAATCCCATGCACATGCAACATAGTATAATAAACAGGTCATATGGTATCATACATTCAATATCTAGAGCGCGCACACAATCATGCTATCAACGTTAATTATAAGGCTTAATCGAAAGACACTGACCTGGTGTTTTGGTTTTACCCTCCATGGGTAACTCAATCGCCATTGCCGAGGTTTTCGGCTTACAAACATAACACATACATGTTTTATACAATTTAGGAGTAGTGTGGTAATTACACACCTGTAAACACGAAGAACAATACTATCGACCTCGTTAACATCCTCACTCGCAGGGATCACAGTGATCTGCTTAACCCTCTCTGAAGCAGGCCCACAACCCAATGGAAAGTCTCGGACGGCTGACACCGCACGTTTTTTGAAATTAGGGGTAGGGACTACGAGTACGACCCCCTCCTTTGCTTGGTTGGTATTTGATTCCATGAAAGAGATCTTGGTTAGAAGACCAAGTTAAAGCATTGAACAGGATAAGGATAAGATTACACGCTCAACTGCAGAGATTTCTTACCTAGATCGACAGAAGCCGAAAGCTTCAGGCTTGGTTTAAGAATCGATTGAATCCCTAAAATGTTACTATGTTAGAACCGATCCCTCACATAAATTAAAGGAATAGCCTTCCGGCCAAACAAGCAAATAAGAAACTCTTACCACCATTTGGCCAACACTACTTACCAAAAGTCTTCCAACCACAGGCCAGATGCAGAAAAGAATACGAACACAAAGCCCCTCCAACATTCTGCCAAAGCACCCAAAGCACCAAGTTAACCCCCTTCGGTTTACCAACCAGCAAGAGAATAAGAATGAATCAAAAAGAAGAAAATGCTTACCACCAATCAGGAAGAAATTGATTGAGAAGGTTGGGAGAAAGGGCGATGGCAATCCTTTGAAACAAGAATAAATGAAAGAAATGAACACCCGAGGGAGATTTGGCCAAAAGAGAAGAGTAAGAACAAACTCAATGAGAAGGAAGAGAGAATAGGTTTCGGTTTTGAGAAGAACAAAGGGAAGATATAAGAAGAAATGGGCTTGAGAGATTCGGCTTTAGAAGAAAAATAGAGAAGAAGTTGAAGCAGACAGATTTTTCGGTTTTGAAGATACAAATGAAAGAAAATAAAGAAATGGAGAAGGTGATAGGAGAGTTCGGCTAAGGGATTATGATATGAAAAAGAAAGAGTATGAACAAAAGAAGAAGAAAGGGTTGAGGTTTCAGCTTTTGGTTGAAAAGAGAAAGAATGCCAAAAGTGAGGTCCCCCAAGAGTTGATTTCGGTTTGAGAATAAGAGAAGAAAACACTTGTTCACCAATTGCCGAAGAGAATAATGTTTGATTTGCTAACTCTCAACTCAAAGTGACCTATAGAAGAATCGGTACTCACCTACACACATACACCTCAAACCGAAAATGAACCAATGATGGAAGAAATACCTAAAACCACATTCGACGCATGCACCTAGCTTAGCCCCCAAAATCGAAAGCTCCTACCCCTTCAACCAATGCACATTCGGCCAACAACCCCCAACAAGCCACTTCTTAATCACCTCCTACATTCACTCCCATCCCCTCATTTGAATCGGTTGAAAAATTCAAATTCCACCTTTCACTCTTGTCCATCTATTTGAAATATTTGACTTAGTCCACCACCACTCTTTAAGGTCCCAAATCGAATCCACCACCTCTCATCCTGACGTCAAAAAGAATTCCCAAAATGTAAGCTATGCGACTCGAACCTGCTCCCTCACTGCTCCCCTATGGCGTCACTTACCTGCTCCTTAAGTGGCATCTCCTTGCCACTTTACCATAACACTTCTTGTGTCAACAACCCAAATAAAAATTCTTAAAACCTATCTCCACTAGCTTTCTCCTAAAGTGCCCAAAATTTGAAATTTTCGCCCAAGACTTCAGCTTAACCCCGAGCCTTCCCAAGGCCCCCAAACACACTCAAACAACAGGCAGAGCAAACCAAACACAGAAAAGCATAATCAATGCAAAGCCCACAATTCTTGGATGTTACAGTTCTACCCCCTTTAAGAAATTTCGGCCTCGAAATTACCTGGTCAAAAGAGATGAGGGTGTTGCTGACGCATAACATCCTCTGGCTCCCACGTGGCCTCCTTTGAACCGTGATTCTGCCACAAAACTTTGACCAAAGGAACTGATTTCCTTCTCAGTACCTTAACTTCCCGATCCAAGATTTGCACTGGTTCCTCTTCAAAAGACAGGTCTGGCCTTACCTCAATTTCCTCTACCGGCACAATGTGAGATGGATTCGAACGATAGCGCCTCAATATCGAGACATGGAACACGTCATGTATCCATTTCAATTCTGAAGGCAACTCAAGCTGGTACGCTACTGGTCCCATACGCTTCAATACCCGATAAGGCCCGATGAATCTGGGACTTAGCTTGCCCGTCCATCCAAACCTCATCACCTTCTTCCACGGTGAAACCTTCAGAAAGACTTGATCACCCATTGTAAACTCTATATCCTTTCGCTTCAGATCTACATAAGATTTCTGCCTGTCGGATGCTTCGTTCAACCGAGTTTGAATCAATTTGACTTTCTCTTCCGTCTCTGAAACCAATTACGGACCCAAGATCTGACGCTAACCCAATTCTGTCCAACAAGTAGGAGTACGACATCTTCGTCCATACAACGCTTCATAGGGCGCCATCTGAATACTAGACTGGTAGCTGTTGTTGTATGCGAATTCTGCCAAAGGTAGAAACTCCTCCCAACTACCCCTGAAGTCTATGACACAACCTCTCAACATATCGTCCAAGATCTGAATTACCCTCTCAGACTGACCATCAGTCTGTGGATGAAATGATGTGCTGAAGTCCAGCCTTGTACCCAATGCTTGATACAGTGCTTTCCAAAAATGTGACGTAAACCTAGGGTCTCTGTCCGATATGATGGATACTGGTACCCCATGCAACCTCACAATCTCTGCCACATATAGCTTAGCCAACCTCTATAGAGAATAGTCGACACGAACAGGTATGAAATGAGCGGACTTCATCAACCGATCAACTATCACCCATACCGAATCTTTCTTAGTAAGGTAGCCCACTAACAAAGTCCATCATGATTCTCTCCCATTTCCACTGTGGAATCCTCATCGGCTGCAGTAACCCCAAAGGCAACTGATGTTCTACTTTCACCTGCTGACACGTCAAACATTTACCCACAAACTTGGTAATCTCTGGCTTCAAACCAGGCCACCAAAACTGCTCACGCAGATCCCGATATATCTTACTCCCACCAGGATGCATAGCGTATGGACTACTATGCGTCTCCTGAAGAATCATCCCCCTTAAATCAAGATCCTTCGGCATGCAAACCCTCTCACGGAAACACAAAACCCCATCACTGTTCAAACTATAATCCTCTACTCCACCATTCTGTACCTGTAAAAGTCGAGCACTCAAGACATCATCCAACAACTGCTTCTCTTTAATCTGACCTACCCACAACGGCTTCACTTGGAGTTCAGCTAACAAACTTCCATCGTCATACAAACTGAGATGGGCAAACATCTCTCTTAAATCTGATATCACTTTTCGACTTAACGCATCTGCCACCACGTTAGCTTTTCCCGGATGATACTCAATTGAGCAGTCGTAATCCTTCAATAGCTCAATCTACCTACGCTGCCTTAAATTCAACTCCTTCTGAGTAAGGAGATATTTCAGGCTCCTATGGTCAGTATAGATGATAGACTTCTTCCCATACAGGTAATGTCTCTAGATCTTCAGAGCGAATACTACCGCAGCCAACTCCAGATCATGCGTGGGATAGTTTATCTCATGCGGTCTTAATTGTCGAGACGCGTACGCAACTACCTTCCCAACTTGCATTAACACACACCCTAACCCCGTGTGTGAAGCATCACAATAGACTACAAACTCTTTCTCCACTTCAGGCTGAATCAAAATCGGAGCCCCTGTTAAGATCTTTTTCAGCTTCTCAAAACTTTCCTGCTGCTTGTCAGTCCAAACAAATGGTATCCCTTTCCGCAATAACTTAGTTAAGGATGCCGCAATTAAAGAGAATCCCTCAACAAATCTTCGGTAGTATCTTTCTAATCCCAGGAAACTTCGAATCTTCGACACTAACTTAGGCGGTTTTCATTCCAACACAGCTTCAATTTTCCGGGGATCAACCCTAATCCCCTCAGCAAATACAACATACCCCAAAAAGGTAACATCTTTCAACCAAAATTCACACTTACTGAATTTGGCGTATAGCTGTTTCTCCCTCAAAATCTGTAGAACCACCCAAAGATGCTA
This sequence comes from Gossypium bickii, assembly GCA_025503065.1. NCBI lineage: Eukaryota > Viridiplantae > Streptophyta > Magnoliopsida > Malvales > Malvaceae > Gossypium > Gossypium bickii. Next base: position 33,252,830 of record CP106712.1, read on the forward strand.
ATCGTGCTCTTCCTCCGTCTTGGAGTATACCAGGATGTCATCTATGAACACCACAACAATCCGGTCCAGATAGGGTTGGAATGCCCGGTTCATCATATCCATAAACGTAGCTGGTGCATTCGTCAACCCAAATGGCATCACTAAAAACTCATAGTAACCATAGCGGGTTCGAAACGCCATCTTATGAATATCCGCTTCCTTGACCTTAAGCTGATGATATGCTGACCTCAAATATATCTTCGAGAAGACTGAAGCCCCCTTAAGTTGATCGAACAAATCATCAATCCTTGGCAGCGGGTACTTGTTCTTAATCGTCAACTTATTCAACTGGCGGTAGTCAATGAACATACGCATAGTGTAACATCCTGGAAAGGGCCTATGCATTTTCGGTTTAATTGTATGAAATGACAAGTCTTAAGCATTATGAATAAATTTTTGAAATTTTTTTTTTTGGAAACTCAGAAATGTATGAAAATGAATGGAAATGAATATTTTTGGAAACCTGGAAATGCATTAGGACATGAACATTTAGGAAACCTAGAAATGTAAGGAAATGGTTCAAAAATGGAAAGTACACATTTTTGGAAACTAAGAAATGAAAATGGAAATGATCCAAAAATGGAAAGTATACATTTTAGGAAACTTGGAAATGTAAGAAAATGGCAAGTAAACAGAGCCGATCGAAAATTTTAGGAAACTTGGAAATGACCCTAAAATGATGAGTTTTAAAGTTTAAAATGGGAGATTAAGGCAAGAGGGCCTTGAAAGAAAAAGTTGGTAAAATTTAACACACAAACAGGCTTGGAAAAGTGGCCTGAAGATATCACTTAGGGCCTAGAGAAATGGCGCCACATGCAAGGTGTTGGGCCTGGGTTCGAGTCACAAGGGAAGCAAATAAATGAAGTTTTAATTTTGCTTCCAGAAGGCTGAGGTGGACGGCACATATGTTTAAAAAGAGAGGTGTTTTATTTCCATTAATATTGCTTAATAAGGTGATAAATAAAAGCTTTTTAATTTGGATTATTTGAGGAGATAATTGATGGATTAAATGCCTTTATTCTAAATAAAGGAGATAATATTATCATAAGGAAGAGTGGTGGCCAAGGCAAGGACTCTTGGCCTAGTAATTTCGGCTAAAGGAGGAGAATTAAGGATTTTCTCTCATCTTTTCCTAAGTGTGCCGAAATTTTCCTAGCTCTCTCCCCCTCTCTGCCGAATTTTTCTTTAAGCAAAATCCATCTTCTCTTCTTCTATTTTCTTCTCTATTTCTACTGTCAAAGCCGAATCTTTGTTGAATCTAAGTAAAGGAGCAATCAACTACAACATCAAAGGGTAAGAACTGTGATCAATCAATTTCTATTCCTTTTTCTTTTTACCAAAATCAGGGTACTAATCCTATTAGCAATTTTGGCCGAATCTACAAGGGGTCTATCAAGTTTCTACAACTGTCAAGTATAAGGAGAAATCTTTCGGGATTCAAGGATTTAAGGTAAGAAAAGTATGGTTTAGGCCAAAGGCTATTTGATTAAGTTATTAAGTGACTTGGAAATCAGATCTAATATATGTAGGGATTTCGACAGATCCACAATCAAGAGGAATTTTCGGGAAATTAGAGGTAAGTAAACATTATATTCGGCCAAGGAACTCAGATTTATTTCTTGTGATTTTAAGAAGTCAAACTAACCATGCTTAATGAATTTAGTATTAGCCGATTTTCAAGGAAAGGATACTAGTGATTTTTGGGACTTGATTTACCATTATCCAATTCGGCAACAAGGTAAGTGATACAAATCCTACTAGGATTTGGTTTTTAAGCCAAATAGGTTGATTCATATGTTTTTATGATTGGCCGAATATAGGAGTAAAGATCTAGATCGATAGATCGTTCTTCGGGATTTCAAGGAACCTATTAAGCGAATCAGGTGTGTACTCACACTAACTTTCAATATATTATGGCAATAATTATTTTAATATATGAATATGCATAAGAATGAGAATGTGGCTAAGTACCACAAATGTGGTGCAAAAAGTACTCAGGTACATTTCCTACTTCTAATAGGATTAAGAATATGATATATTTTGAACATGTGAATAGTAACATGAATGAGAAATAAGTATGTTATGCATGATATAATAATATTTGGGGCATTTCGGGCTATATGTGAAAGGGGAAGAAGGTGTTGACTTCGGTCTCACCAACGGAATATGGTGACTACGGTCACATAATTTGAATATGGTAACTTCGGTTACATTATCTGAATTTGGTAACTTCGGTTACATTATTTGAATATGGTGTCTAATGACACAAATTATATGGGCGATGAGCACGTCGACTGCAGCGACTGCCTTCGATGGTGTGTAGCGGATGGAGGGTCGACTTAGTAATCCCCACGGTGTGACTAGCAGGTACGGGTGGTGTGTAGCGGATGGACAAATAGGCTTGGGTTTGGGTTGCATCATTTGATTCGAATATGTACTTGATATGAATATGTATGCCTGATCTGTTGATTGTTAGTTTTGTGTACACATTGAGTCTGTAGACTCACCCCTTGTGGGACTATTTTTCAGGTGATGAGCAGTAATGGACCGGGTCGGCAGGAGCTGAAGGTGGCCATGCAGGAGAAAAATAAACGATTTGGACTTTATTTTTTCTAATTACTTTTCATTTTAATTTTGGAAATTATTTGATGTAATAAGGCCATAAGGCCCAAGTTTGATTACTTCAATTCTGTTTAAATTTTATTATTATGTTACGAATTACTTTAAAATTTATGATTGTTTAAAACATATTTCTTAAATAAACCCTAGATTGTTTTTTTTTGTCGCTTTAAATAATTGTTCTTTTAAAATTAAGTAAACGGGTTTCCAACCTAAGCCCAACCCAAAACCAATATCTTTCGAAAAATACACAAATTATCTTTAAGTAATAAAGAACTTCAAAACAGTTTTTCTTAAGGAACATACTAGATCCGATTCCGGCTCGTGGGCCGGGTGTGGGGTGTTTCACATAGACCCGTCCTTCTTCTTCACAAACAGCACCGGTGCTCCCCACGAAGATACACTTGGTCGAATAAAACCACGATCCAACAGCTCTTGGATCTGAGCTTTAAGTCCTACCAGCTCCTTCAGCGCCATCTTATAAGGGGCGATGGACACCGGAGTCGTACCCGAAAGTAATTCAATTCCAAATTCTACCTCACAATCCGGTGCCAATCCCAGAAGCTCTTCAGGAAAGACGTCTGCGAATTCTTTCACTGTTCTCACTCCTTCTACAGATACTTCTTTTGCATCCATAGCACTGATCAAAGCTAGGAATGCCTTGCACCCTTTTCGAACCATCTTAACAGCCCTTAACACGAAAACCACGTTAGACAAATAATCCCTTCTTGCTCCTATCACAACCACCTCTTCATCCTCTGGAGTTCTCAACACCATCCGCTTATTTGCACAATTCAAATTAGCACGATGTTTAACTAGCCAATCCATGCCTAAGATAGGGTCGAATTCTTCGAATGGTAATTCCACCAAGTCAGCCGGAAACAACACCCCCTGAATTTCTAAAGGCACCTCCTTAAATAATTTGTTCACTACCATGGATTGTCCTAGAGGGCTAACCACAGTCATCTTTCTAGTAGATTTTTCAGATTCTATACTTAGAGTCTCAGATACAGTGCTAGCAACATAAGAGTGGGTTGATCCAATATCAATCAAAGCAAGAAATGGCTTATCAGCTATAAGAAACGTACCGGTTATGACGTTCGGTGCGTCGTCATCCTCTCGTCGCCTTGCTGCATAGACTAAACACGGCTGCCTTGCATCTGTACCACTGACACCCCTGCCCAGTGCTCCACGACCCCGTCCAAAACCATTCCCTCCTCTGATCGGATCACGACCTCTCGGCATCTGCTGTCCACCCCTTTCTGGCTGCACATACCCCTGACCTACCATCCTTGCCCTGGTCATTTCTAGCAGACAATTCCTTATTAGATGATCCTTTGACCCACACTTGAAACATACCCTATCTCTTCCCCAGCACTCTCCTGCATGTGACCCCTCACACTGAGCACACTGTTGAAATTACCCAATAGCAACTGCATTGCAACACGACCCGGCCCATCAACCCTAGGCCTCTTTTGGAAACCCCCAGATGACCCTGACGATCCATAACTCCTCTTATTTCTACCTCTATCCCTGTCCCTATTTTGCCTCTCAGTCCGTTTTACCTCCTCTGCTATTTTAGCCTTTTCAACTAGAATAGCAAAATCCTTCTCCCATTGCGGAGCTATCAGCACTCTCAACTCGTCTCACAACCCATCTTCGAACCGTATGCAATGCTCATAATCAGTCGTGACTATCCTTCGGGCGTAACGGCTCAATCGCAGAAATTCTGCCTCGTACTCAGCCACAGATTTACCCCCTTGTACCAGATTGAGAAATGCTTTCCTCTGGGCATCCACTTAACTTGCCCCAACATATTTCCTTTGAAATGCAGTTTTGAAGAAATCTCAATCAATGCGATCCGCCGAAGTACCCTCTTTTACGGTGAGCCACTATTGATATGCCTCGTCTCGAAGAAGAGAAACCGCTCCTTTCAGTTTTTCCTCTGCCGTGCAGTCTAAATCATCCATAATTCATTCGACTACCTCCAGCCAGTACTCAGCTACATTTGGGGCCACACCAGAAATACCCCTAAACGTTTCAGCCCCGTTTGCTCGAAGTCGCTCAGGAATAGACTTCTGAGATACTGTCTCAGTGCTTGCCCAAGTAACTCGCTCCAACATACACAGCATTATTTGAAACAGGGCATCATCTCCACCAGTTCTATCTTGCGATCCCGTTGCTGCCACAGGTGATGCTAGCGCTTCACCTTCATGTTCATGCCTTGCTTCCGAGAACTCAACCTTGGCACCCCGGCCTCTACCACGGCCGCGTGCAACACTCCCACGTCCTCTAGCACTCATATCTACCGTTTCATCTTAATCTGATTTACAAGTTTTATGAATTAGCATTTCTTTTCACTGTTTATTAGCGGGTAGTTTTATGATAATAGAGTTGTAAGTAGTTTTTCCGCAAAACACAGGCATACCTAAAGGTTTCTGTTCCTAAAGTAGAGTTTCTTAATTCTATTGTCCATAACAATATATTCACATAACACATTCACTTCATACAAATCACCCAACAGTCAGAAGACTTACCTTGCGAACTTGGGCCGGAGACTCGGGTGTCATACCTCCAAAAAATGTAATTATATATATATATTCCAAACCATTCTTAAATCATTTTGAAAAATGTTTTGGACCCAAAAACCTATAGCTGAGTTTTGCAACCTTGGCTCTGATACCAAATTGTAACACCCTAAACCCGGTCCAAACACCACGACCGGATCTGGTATGTCACTTGGAAAGAATTTTACAGAAAATGCGAACTTCAAAAAATCCTTTAAGTTATTTTTGAAACTCCAGGTCAAGTGGTTCATTTGAAAACTTAGCAAAAACTAGTAATAATAAGGTTCGCTTTTAGATTTTCATGTGATAAATCATTGATTTAGCTTTGAAGAAAACCCCTTTTATTTCATCATATGAAGAAAACGTTTTGTCGATCAAGTTTGTGATATAAACGTCTTAATAGTTAAACCATAATTAAAACCAAAATAATAGTGGCCTTATTACAAATCAAAATCCCCAAAAGTAACTAACGGTAAATAAAATAGAGTTTTAATTGAATAACCCATGCATGGCCACCTCGAGTCTAATCCAGCCCAATCCACTGAATTAAGAGTCACCTGCAATTTGTTTAAGAAAATAGGGTGAGTCACAAGACTCAGTGTGTAATTAGTCCACATAATCCACGAGTGGGCCTAAGCCCCCAAACACAATCAGCCGAAGCCCAATCATTATAGCATATCACAATAATCAATATGATAACCCAACCCAGCCTAATATTCCATCCTCTACACTCCGCTTCATAAGTCCATCCTCAACACACCTGTAACACCCTTAACCCGTATCTATCGCCAGATTGGGTTGCAAGGTATTTCCGAACACAAGTGCAAAACCAAACATTCACATGAAACCATATCATGTATATTATCATATTTTCAAACGAATAAACGTGCCACAAAGTTATATAACATATATATATACATACTTTATAAAACACAAAACCTAAATCATATGCACATCATCTTAACAATATTCGAATACCGAACAAAAATTAAACAATTTGCTTCATAATTCTGTGCATGCTTATACATGGCTTAATGACCATAAGCAATCAAGGCGTTAACAACTCCATATTATGATCAAACATATTTCATTAATCATTAAAAACCATATGCATACTTGACTACATTAAAAATAAAGACATATACAACATGTCATATACTTCTTTATATTTTCTATTCGATATAAATTTGAATAAATCACTCCGTTAACACTTCTTCCTAAATCCATGAATCAAACACATTCACATAAATACAAACGTTAACTTCTCAATTATAACCCTTATAATTCGAACCTCATAATGTAACCAACCAAAAGACCTTGCATAATCAACTTCATTCGATAACTATCTTAACATTTAGGTCAAACCATATGAATATCTATTCTTAAAAAAAAATGCATTATTCAATATACTAATATAATAAGTTAAATACTAATCAGACGAATGATATGGATGTCATGATGATTAACTATACATCCATTCATGCAAACTCACATTACCGATTATACTGCCATAAAGAACATGCATCATTACCAAATACATTTAAGATCAAAGTATCTTAACTTAGCCATTTTCGCATGGCTATACTTATATACAAGACAAAATCCATTGGTTTAAAACTTAGTCTAACCCATACATGCCTTTGATTCAAAAACTAAGCTTATACGTACCAAAACAAGTCGGTAGTGTGGATGACTTCGTTGATGATCCCCTGAGCTCGTAGCTTGATCCAAATCTATTAAACAAAATGACAAATACACAGAATAAGCTATTTAGCTTAGTAAGCCTTTAAGCAATTATAACAATACAATCAACCGTTTATTATTATACCCTACTTATTTTATAACCTTGATTTGAACATATAGTACATACGGATCATCGTAACCAAATATCACCAACTTAATAAGTATCAGATTCAACTTCAATCCATACGATCGAAAATACACATTTTATTATAGAATTAATTCCACATGTCTGAATACCTATCCATAAAATTTCCATGTGGCCCAATATACTTATGTATACATACTCATACAGTCATTGAATACTCAAATGTTTGCAAATGGACACTATCCAATCGATATTAAATTACCCACATGTCCAAAATACCAAATGCATAACACATTATCTATAACTTACCTAATCAATAAACATCACATATAATCATATACTTAAGTCAATACATACCTTATGGCCAAGTAATTTAATTCACATGAATAAGCTTTAGCTTGTTCTTTTGTCACATAACTCCACCATTTTGTATGCATAAGCTCAGATTAAAATCACCAGGCATTAAGCTCTTTAGGCAACAAAGCTCAAAATACACACCAAACACTAAGCTCGCTAGACTCGAGGTCTGAAATTTAATCACCGGCATTTAGCCTGCTACGCAATAAGCCCTATACACTTCAGCGGCACAAGGCTTGCTAGGCTCGAAGCCCGAATATTGATATTATTCAACCATCTCATACACATTACATATTCCAATATCACATATGCTATACATAATTCATATCACTTGCACATAATGAACTCAATTAAATTTAACTACCTTTCACTATCGAATCACTATGTCACATTCGACTTTAACAAAATTTCAATCCAATAGTTCAAAATTCAGCATGTAAACTAGGTTACGAACAATATTTACTGTATTAACTTGCTTAAAGACTCACCTCGACTATCGACGAACGACGAAGACCGGTTATTCAACTATTTTTGCTTTTCCTCGATCCAAGTCCGTTTTCTTTTTTTCTTTATCTAAACATAATCAAATTAAGCTCATTCAAGAACATTTCATTTCAATTTAATCCAAAAACACTTAAATGAGCAAATTACCAATTTGCCCCTAATATTTCACACTTTTACAATTTAGTCATATTTGCACAAAACACAAAATATGCAAAATCTCACAACAACATAGCTAGGCCGAATCTTCCATATGATCATATAAGTCTCGACATTTTATTTATTTTTCATTTTAACCCCTCAAAAATTTATTTTCTCAATTTAGCCCAAAATACTCAAATTTACCAAAATTTCCAATTCAAAACATGTTAATTCAAAACATACCTTTAATATTTTTCCATCAAACATTACAAAGCATAAACAACCATCAATGGCCGAATATCAAACATGCTAAAATTCAAAAATTCTAACATGGGTCAACTTGTATTCGAAGCAACGATCTCAAAAACGTAAAAATTAACAAAAACTAAACTAACCACATACTTTAATTTGACTTAAAGATGGCCGAATCAAGCTTGCTATTTTTGTTTTCTCTTGTGCATGTATTCGGTCAAAGAAGATGAACAAAAACATGGTTCCTTTTTGTGTTTTATTTTAACATATATATGTTTATTACTAAATTACTTTATTAACCTTATAATATAATATTTTATAACAAAATTTCTAAGGCCATTTTTAACTATGTACCGTCCACTATCATTTAAATGGGCTTATTGTCCTTTAAGAACCCCATATTATAAAGCCATTAACAAATAGGCACTTTTCACTATAGTTTGTAACTTTTACACTTTACGCTATTAAGTCCTTTTATTCAATTAAGCACACAAACAATCAAATTTTCCTACGAAACGTTCACACATAATAATTCACATGTAATAAACACAGAAAATAATATTTAAAGATTTTTTAGACTCGGATTCGTGGTCCCGAAACCACTGTTCCGATTAAGGTCCAATTCGGACTGTTACAACACCTATGGGGATTTCTACAACCAACCATCCATCCTCTACACTCCTCTTTGGCAATCATACTGACAGTCACACTGCTCAAAGTCGATATAACGTGGTCTAGCCACCAATAATTGAAACACCCCAAACCCGGCCCACGAGTCCTGACCGGATCTGGTATGTTCCTCGAAGAAAACTAGTTCAAATTCGTTGGCACTTTGAAAAATTTTAAATGATTTTGGAAGAAAGTTCGAATTGGGTTGGGCTTGAGTTGAAAACAAGTTTGTTTTATATTGAAAGCCCATTTGTTTCAAGTGACAAAATATTGAAAGTTTATTTTAAATCAAATTGACTTAATCCTTAATAAATAAAAATGTCGAAACAAAGCGAATAAAACAGAAAATAACTTAGTTCAGTCGTGGCCTTATTACATCAAATAAAAACCCAAAATAAAATTATAAAATACTTAAAATAACAAGAGTCCAAAAATAAGGAAAATCTGAACTTCGCATGGCCACCACTAAGCTCCCGCCCGACCTTGGTTCATTCTTTATCGTCGTCACAAACATGTTCCCACAACGGGTGAGTCAATGAGACTCAATGTGTAACCAACACAAAAATTTAATAGATCGGGCATACCGTATCATATCACATGCATATTTTTATACGAGATAAAATAATTATGCAACCCGAACCCAAACCTAGTTGCCATCCGCTACACATCCCCGTACTCAACTCGCACACCGTGGGGACTACTAAGTCAACCCTCCATCCGCTACACACCATCGAAGGCGCCATTTGCAATCGACGTGCTCATCGCCCATATAAAATTTGTGGCATAGCCACTGATAATTGTGTCATGAGACACCACATTCGAGATAATGTAACCGGTTACCATATTCGATAATGTGACCAAGTCACCACATTCGATAGTGAGACCAAGTCACCACATTCACTTCCCTTTTTCATATAACCCGAATGCCCCATGTTATTCATATTATACATATCATGCTTAAATTCACATTCATGTCACTTTTCACATGTTAAATATAACATATTTCGTAATCCTAGTAGGAGAAGGAAACGTACCTGAGTACTTTGTACCACAATAAGGTACCTTAGCCATATTCACAATCTTATTCATACTTATACATACTTATATTAAATGTTGCCATAAATCGTATTAAAAGTTAGTGTGGGGTACACACCTGATTCGCTTAACAGATTCCTTGAGATCCCGAGATCTGATCTACCGTTTAGGTCCTTAACCCCTACATTTGATTAATCACTTACTTCTTTAAAAAAAACATTCGGCCATAAATCCAAATCCTAGTAGGATTAGTATTCTTACCTTGTTGCCGACTGGGACACCAACAAATCCCGAAACTATTCCTTGCTTTCCTAGGAATGTCGAAATCCCTAAAACCTTACGTTAAATTTAATCTTAATTAACCAAACATAAATCAAGGCCTTTGGCCGAATCTTATAGTTTCTTACCTTAGATCCTTATGAATCCCGAAATATTCCTTCTTGTAGTCGACTGTTGTAGAAACCCGAGAGAGATCCTTTGTAGATTCGGCCATAAAACAATAGTAGAGATTAGATCTTAGTTTTCGACAAGCCTAAGAGAAAAGAATGAGAACCGAATTGGATCTTACCCTTCTATATGGAAATCGGCAACACCTTTATTTAAAGCCCTTCAAAAAATTCGACTATGAAGACTTGCTATGATCACTGATGTATTCGGCTTCAACTGAATTGAAAAGAAAGGGATAGTAGGCTCAGAAAGATTCGACACTTAATGGAAGAAGTTGTGGCTAGAACATAGGATTTTTTGGCTTTGGAAAAAGAAAAGAGAAGAGGGGTTTTTTTTTTTTTTTTTGCTAGGAGAATTTTCGGCAGAGAGAATTGTGAAGAGGAAAGAATGAAAGCCCTAGTTCTCCTCTTTGTGCCGAAATTACTAGGCCAAGAATCCTTGGCTTGGCCACCACTCTTCCTTATTGATAACTTTATCTCTTTAATTTAAAATAATTAAAGAATAATCCTTATCATCCCTTGAAAATAATCCAATTAAAAATCCTTTATTTATCACCTTATTAACCGAATATTAAAGAGAACAAAACTTTTCCTTTCTAGAAAGCTTGTGCCGTTCACCTCTGGCTTCTGGAAGCAAAAATAAAACTTCTTTTATTTGCTTCCCAAGTGACTCGAACTCAGGCCCAACACCCTTGCATGTGGCGCCATTTCCAGAGGCCCTAAGTGACATCTCCAGGCCACTTTTCCAAGCCTGTTTGTGTGTCAAATTTCACATACATTTTCTCTTAAGGCCACCTTACCTTAATTTCCTCTTTTAAACTTTAAAACTCGACATTTCTAAGTCATTTCTAAGTTTCCAAAAATTTTTGTTTGCCTTTTTAAACTTGACATTTCCTTACATTTCCAAGTTTCCAGAAATGTTCACCTTCCTCTTTTGAATCATTTCCAAATCATTTCCTTACATTTCCTTAGTTTCCAAAAATGTTCACTTTCCTCTTTTAAACCTAACATTTCCATACATTTCCAAGTTTCCAAAAATGTTCATTTCTAAATCATTTTCATGCATTTCCAGGTTTCCAAAAATGTTCAAAATTTATTCGTAATACATAAGATATGTCATTTCGTACAATTAATCCGGAAATGCATAGGTCCTTTTCAGGATGCTATAGTTCTACCCCCCTTAAAAATAATTTCGTCCTCGAAATTTCCTAACTAAAATAATTGAGGGTATTGCTGTCGCATTGCCTCTTCTGATTCCCACGAAGCTTCTTCCGATCCATGATTGCGCCATAACACCTTGATTAGAGGAACTGACTTCCTCCGTAGCACTTTCACATCACGTTCCAATATCTGAATTGGCTCCTCCTCGTAGGATAAGTCCGGCATTAGCTCCACTTGTTCGGTTGGTACCACATGAGACGGATCCAATCGATAACGGGGTAGCATGGATACATGGAATACGTCATGCATTTGCTGCAACCCTGGTGGCAACTCCAATTGGTATGCCACTGGTCCAACTCGCTTCAGTACTCGATAGGGCCCTATAAACCTTGGGCTTAACTTCCCTTTTCGACCAAACCTCATCACCTTCTTCCAAGGCGAGACCTTCAGAAACACTTGGTCTCCCACTTCAAACTCTATTTCCTTCCGTTTAAGGTCTACGTACGACTTCTGCCTATCAGAGGCTTCCTTTTAACCGTGCCCGAATTATCTCAACCTTCTCTTCAATTTCTGCCACTAACTCTGGACGCAAAACTCGATGCTCTCCTAACTCAGTCGAACAAGTAGGAGTTCGACACTTCCGACCATACTACACTTCATATAGTGCCATCCGAATGCTAGCCTGATAGCTGTTGTTGTAGGCGAACTCTGCTAAAGGCAAGTAGTCTTCCCAACTTCCTCGGAAATCCATCACACAGCCTCTCAACATATCCTCCAACACTTGTATAACCCGTTCAGACTGCCCGTCTGATTGTGGATGTAAAGTCGTAGTGAAGTCTAACTTAGTGCCTAAAGCATGATGAAGTGCTCTCCAAAACCGAGACGTAAATCTGGGGTCTCGATTCGAAATGATTGACACCGGCACTCCGTGTAACCTCACAATTTCTACTACGTATAATTTGGCCAACTTCTGAAGAGAATAGTCAACTCTTACCGGGATGAAGTGCGCGGACTTGGTCAAACGGTCCACTATTACCCATACCAAGTTCTTCTTAGTAGGTGTAAGAGGAAACCCACTAACGAAGTCCATGGTAATTCTCTCCCACTTCCACTGCGGAATCTCGATGGGTTGAAGCAATCCTGATGGAACTTGGTGTTCAGCCTTAACTTGCTGACACGTCAGACATTTTCCCACGAATTCAGTAACTTCCCGTTTAAGATCAGGCCACCAAAATTGTTCCCTTAGATCCCTATACAACTTAGTGCCTCCGAGATGCATAGCATAAGGGCTACTATGCGCCTCCCGAAGAATCCTTTGTCTTAACTCCTCTTTCCTCGGCATACAAACCTTTGCTTTGTAGTACAATACTCCTTCATCATTAATGCCATAATCCTCTAACTCTCCATTCTGTACTTGCTGTAACTTAGCACTTAGGTCCTTATCAGCCAACTGTCCCCTTTTCACCTCATTCAGCCATGTGGGCTTGACTTGTAATTCTGCCAACAGGCTTCCGTCATCATATAAATTTAAGTGAGCGAACATAGCCCTTAGATCTGACACAACCTTCTGACTTAGGGCATCAGCCACTACATTTGCCTTGCCCGGGTGGTACTCTATCGAGCAATCATAAATCTTCAATAACTCCACCCACCTTGGCTGCCTCAAGTTCAACTCCTTCTGAGTCAACAGATACTTAAGGCTCTTGTGGTCTGTGTAGATCACTGACATTTCTCCATAGAGATAGTGCCTCCACACCTTAAGGGCGAAAACTACTGCTGCCAATTCCAAGTCATGGGTTGGGTAATTAACCTCATGCGGCCTTAACTGTCGAGACGCATAAGTGACCACTTTTCCTTCTTGCATTAGCACACAGCCTAATCCCGTGTACGAAGTGTCACAGTATACCACAAAATCCATTCCTGCCTCCGGTTGAATTAACACTGGAGCCTCCGTCAACACCTTCTTAAGCTTTTCAAAGCTCTTCTGTTGCTTATCAGTCCACTCAAAGGGTACTTCCTTCCTTATCAACTTTGTCAAAGGCGCGGCAATTGATGAGAACCCTTCCACGAACCTTCTGTAATAGCCTGCCAAACCTAAGAAACTTCGGATCTCAGCCACGGATCTAGGTGGTTTCCAATCCAACACTGCTTCGATCTTCCTAGGATCCACCCTTATACCTTCTGCGGATACTACATGTCCTAAGAATCCCACCTCCTTAAGCCAAAATTCACACTTGCTGAATTTGGCATAGAGCTTCTTCCCCCTTAATACTTCCAACACAACCCGTAGGTGTTCATTATGCTCCTCTTCAGACTTGGAGTACACCAAGATATCGTCGATGAATACAACGATGAACCTATCCAAGTAGGGTTGGAAAACTCGGTTCATCATATCCATGAACGCGGCTGGAGCGTTCGTCAACCCAAACGGCATCACCACAAACTCAAAATGGCCGTACCTTGTCCTAAAAGCGGTCTTATGGATATCTACCTCCTTCACCTTCAACTGATGATATCCCGACCTCAAGTCTATCTTTGAAAACACTGCGGCCCCCTTCAGCTGATCGAACAAGTCATCGATCCTTGGCAAAGGATACTTGTTCTTAATGGTCAGCTTATTCAACTGACGGTAATTTATGCACATACGCATAGTCCCGTCCTTCTTCTTTACAAACAGGACCGGTGCTCCCCATAGAGACACACTGGGTCGAATAAACCCATGATCTATCAATTCTTGAATTTGAGCATTGAGCTCAACCAACTCCTTTGGTGCCATTCGATATGGAGCGATTGACACAGGAGCTGTTCCCGGCAGCAAGTCTATTCCAAATTCCACCTCCCTATCTGGGGGTATTCCTGGTAACTCCTCTGGAAATACGTCTTCAAAGTCCTTTACCGTTCTAACCCCACTGACACCTTCTTCTTTTCCACCCAACGCACTTACGAAGACTAAAAACGTCTTTCACCCCTTCCTAACCATTTTCTCAGCCTTTAACGCTGAAACTACATTAGATAGGTAGTTTCTTCTTTCTCCGATCATTACTACTACTTCATCCTCCGGGGTCCTTAGTTCCATTCGTTTAGCCGCACAATCCAACACGGCCCGGTGCTCTACTAGCCAGTCCATTCCAAGTATAAGTTCAAACTTCCCAAAGGGTAGTTCCATTAAGTCAGCCCGAAAGTTCACTCCCTGCATCTCTAGGGGTACACTCCAAAAGATCTTATCCACTACTACAGTTTGGCCTAATGGGCTTACTACAGTCATCTGCCTATCAGAAAGTTAAAAGCCTAAGCCTAGTGTTTCCACTACACTACATGCAACATAGGAATGGGTCGAGCTCACATCAATTAGAGCAAAATAGGCCTTGCCATAAATAAAGAACGTATCGGTTATAACATCCGGCGCGTCTCCATCTTCCCTCCAGCGAACCGCATAAACCAAACCCGGTTGCCTTGCCTCAGCATTAGCAGCACCTCTGCCCTGTGTTCCACGTCCTCTGCCAGCATCATTACCTCTGTTATTCGAACCACGACCTCGTTGAGGCTATTGTCCTCCTCTACCAGCCTGACTAACATTCTGAGCTGCTGGTCGACTTTCATCTGGTTTCTTAGGACAATCCTTGAACGTATGGTCCTTGGACCCACACCTAAAATATCCTCCCGTCTTTTTCCAGCACTCCCCTAAGTGCTTCTTCCCACAATGCTCACAAGGACGATACTGCCATCCTGTACCAGCTTGCTGACCTCGCGGCCCATCAACTCTAGGCCTCTTTTGAACCTTCCCAGATGATCCAAAACCTCTTTTGGGCCTATTTCAATCCGTAGTCTGCTTTGTAGCATCTTTAATTCCCTCGGCCACCTTGGCCTTTTCTACTAAAGCAGAAAACTCCCGCTCCTGATGCGGTGCTATCAACAATCTCAAATCATCCCTTAGTCCGTCCTCAAAATGGACACAGCGCTCATGCTCAGTTGCCACTACTCCTCGAGCATACCGGCTAAACCTCAAAAATTCAGCCTCATATTCCGCAACAGACTTGTTTCCTTAAACCAGCCCTAGAAAAGCTTTCCTTTGCTCATCTGTATACCTGGTTCCAACATATTTCTTCTGATATGCTTCCTTAACATACTCCCAGGTCAGATCCTCAACTGTGGCACCATCCTGAACAGTTAACCACCATTGGTACGCTTCATCGCGTAATAGTGCCACCATTCCTTTTAACTTCTCCTCAGGGGTCAGATCAAGCTCATCCATGATGCGCTCCGTTGCTTCCAACCAGTACTCAGTTGTACTGGGTGCCACACCCGATACTCCACGAAACATTTCAGCTCCATTAGCTCGGAGTCGTTCAGGCACAGACTTACGATTTCTCAAATTTCCTACTGCACCAACCACCAATTCCAAAACTCGCGCGGACACGATCACAAAGATCTTCTTCTCTGTTTGAGCTTGTTTGCTCAACACCCACAAATGGGGTGGTGGTGGCGATGCTATCTCATTGTCGGACCGCTGACCCGATCTAACGGGTTCTAACACGCGATCATCCCGCCTCTCACAGCGTGCTGGATGACCACGTCCTCTGAGCTCATTTCTAACGTCGTGATCTGATTAAGAAGTTTTATGAATTAGTCTTTGTTTCACTTGATTACCCGCGAAGGAGTTTTATGAAAAGAGTTTTAGGAGTGGTTCTTTCGTATTCATACATGCACACAGTCTTTTCATTCATTCATACATCCATCAACTAATTATGAACTTTCGTTCATTCAGAGAAACGTTGTAGTTTTCATTGTTGTTGTTTCTCCACTACCTAGGGGTATTTTCGTAATTTTTAAAAGAAAAAGTTTCTTGGTGATTTTGTCAAAAAGTATTTTGGAAATTTTGAATTTTCGGGGTATTTTGGAAAATTTGAAATCCGGAGGTATTTTAGTAATTTTTCACAAACCGGGATAAATTCCTAAAATCTAATAAATCAGGGATGTTTTAAAAGTTGCAAAACTTTGAGGGTTCTTTTTGAGAATTGTACTTTCCAAAACAGTGATTTTGCAAAAATTTTGGAAATCAGGGTTATTTTGGTAATTTTGTAAGTTAGGGGCAATTTTGTAATTTTCTAAAATTAAGGTATTTTGATATTTTGCAAATTAGGGTTTTTGAACATTTATAGAATAATGAAGTTTTGATTAAAACTATGGGTATTTTGGAAATCTCATAAATTAAGGGCATTTTTGTAATTTACCACTGGGGGTATTTTTGTAATTTCATAAATCAAAAATCTTTCGGAAAATTTTGTAAAGATGGTTTTCACAAATTTAAAAGAAAATTTTAAGAGTTTTGAAACTAGGGTTTTGTTGTTTTTATAAAAACACAGCTAGTTCCCTTTCGGGTTTTAGTTATTGTGTTTAGCCTATGACCGAGTCCTCTTGGTCAGGGTGAACCAAAGCTACGCACCAGGCAGGATTCCTGCGAAGAGGAGGTGAGTCACTAGGACTGCTTAAATACCAAGCTTCCACCGAAACCATTCCTAGACATGCTCAGAGAGGTTGCCACACCTACTGAGCCCTTTGGGTTAGGGTGAACCGAAGCTACGCACCAGGTGGGATTCCTGCGAAGAGGAGGTGAGTCACTAGGGCCGCTTAAATACTGTGCTCTTCCGATCCAATCCTGAGACATGCGTCTGAGGGGGTTACCACACCCTAACTCAGTGACTTAGCCATAGGTTTGTTAACTGCATTAAGTCTTATGCGTTTGTGTTTGAATAGACTAGCCCTAAGGTTCAAGTTCCTGTCATACTATTCTACGTTCCATTCCATGCCTTTTCTATCCTTCCACAATTCATAAATCACATAATCATACAAATGGTTAGGGGTACTTACCTAGTGGACTGCGGGTCGGAGACTTAGGTGCCATGCCAAAAACCTGCTTATTTCATAAAATACTTTAAAAAAACTTACTTGGCTCGATTTGAAAATGTTTTGGTCATTAGCCCACAGGCCGAGAGTTTAAAATTGGGCTCTGATACCAAACTGAAACACCTCACACCCGGCCCACGAGCCTGGACCGAATCTGGTATGTTCCTCAAGCAAACCGATTCAAAGTTCGTTTGTTTCTTGGGAAAAACTTGTACGATTTTAAGAAAAATATCGTTTTTGGTTGGGCTTGTGTTGAAAACCAAGTTATCTTATACTGAATTGCATTTAATTAAGGTGACAAAACAATTAGGGTTTGTTTTAAAAATAAATTTACCCAAACTTTGATTGATAATAATTCGTAAACATAATAATTGAAAATAAAAATAAGGAAAATTCAACTATGGCCTTATTACATCAAGTAAAAACCCAAAATAGAACTCTTAAGTACTTAGATAAAATAAATTGTCCATAATGAATAAAACTTCTAGTGAGCATGGCCACCACAAGTTCTCGCCGTCCCGGGTCCATCACTACTCATCACCTGAAACATGTTCCCACAACGGGGTGAGTCAACAGACTCAATGTGTACACAACACTAAAATTTAATAGATCGGGCATACCATAACGTATCACATGCACATTCATATACTGAGATAAAATAATGATGCAACCCATACCCAAAACCTAGATGCCATCCGCTACACATCCGTACCAACTCGCACACCGTGGGGACTACTAAGTCGACCCTCCATCCGCTACACACCATCATCGAAGATCATTGCGCATCGACGTGCTCATCGCCCATATAAAATTTGTGGCATAGCCACTCAGATAATTGTGTCATGAGACACCACATTCGAATAATGTAACCGGTTACCACATTCGATATAATGTGGTCAAGTCCCCACATTCGATATAGTGTGACCAAGTCATCACATTCACTTCCACTTTTCATATAACCCGGATGCCCCATATTATTCATATTATACATATCATGCTTAAATTCACATTCATATCATTTTTCACATGTTAAATATAACATATTTCGTAATCCTAGTAGAAGTAGGATACGTACCTGAATACTTTGTACCGTAACACGGTACCTTAGCCATATTCTTATATTTTCAGATTAAAACATATATTAAGTTAAAGCCATTAATCTATCAAGATTGGTGTAGGGTACACACCTGATTCGCTTAACGAAGTCCTTGAAATCCCAAACAAAACCGTTTTACAGATTTAGATCTCAAGTCCTACATAAATTAATCACTTACTATTTAATAAAAACCATTTGGCCATTAATCCAAATCCTAATAGGATTAGTATTACTAAAACTTACCTTGTAGCCGAATTGAATTAAGAATCAAATGCCGGAACTTTGTATTCCTCCCTTTTGAAATCGGCTAAACACTATATTACTCCACGGGTTAGTTTTCGGCTTCTGATAATAAATCCAAACATTTAAAATAGGCCTTGGCCGAATGTCTTAAACACATACCTCGTGATTTCAAATCCCGAAAAGTATCCCTTGGCTATGGAGATGTTGAAACCTACATGATATCTGTTAGATCCACTTCTAACATTTAAATCACCTTTATATAGCCCTTGGCCGATTGTACACTTACCTTGGTTGGCTAGATCTTGAACTATCTTTCTTAAGAGTCGACACTAGCAAAGATCCCAAAATTTCTCCTCAATATTTCGATCAAAGAAACAACAAGAGAATCAGTTCCTAGATCTTTATTAAAAGAGATTGAATAACAAAAATCCATTGTTCTTACCTTAACACCACAGTCGATGGCACCCTTGTTTGAAGCCACAAATATTCGGTAATGGAGACTTAGACAGGGATCAGAAAGGTTTCGACTATGACAGTAGAAGAGAAAAGAAGAGAAGAAGAAAAGAAGGATTTTGGAGAGGAAAAGAATTGATGAAAGAGAGGCTACTTGGCCAAGAGAAATTCGGCAGAGAGAGAGTTGGCTAGGGGATTTTCGGCAAACACTTAGAAAAGATGAAAGAATAGCCTTTCTTTTCCTTCCTTAGCCGAAATTACTAGGCTAAAGTCCCCTACTTGGCTACCACTCTTCCTTTGTGATAACTTTATCCCTTAATTTAAAATAATTAAAAGAATAATCCTTTAATTATCTCTCCAAATTAAATCCTTATTTATCCCCTTAATTAGCCGTATTTTAAAGAGAATAAAACTCCTCCTTTCTAGAAAGCTTGTGTCGTCCACCTCTGGCTTCTGGAAGCAAAAATAAAACTTCTTCTATTTGCTTCCCTTGTGACTCGAACTCAGGCCCAACACCTTGCATGTGGCACCATTTCCATAAGCCCTAAGTGACATCTTCAGGCCACTTTTCCAAGCCTGTTTGTGTGTCAAATTTCACATACTTTTTCTTTTAAGGCCACCTTGCCTCAGTTTCCTCTTTTCAACTTTAAAACTCGACATTTCTAAGTCATTTCTAAGTTTCCTAAAATTTTCGTTCGGCTTTTTAAACTTGACATTTCCTTACATTTCCAAGTTTCCAGAAATGTTCACTTTCCATTTTTGAATCATTTCCAAATCATTTCCTTACTTTTCCTAGTTTCCAAAAATGTTCACCTTCCATTTTTAACTTAACATTTCCATACATCTTCAGGTTTCCAAAAATGTTCATTTCTAACTCATTTTCATTCATTTCCGGGTTTCCAAAAATATTCAAAATTTATTCTAAGTACATAAAACATGTCACTTCGTACAACTAAACCGAAAATGCATAAGCCCTTTCCAGGATGTTACATCACCCCTGAAGGGAAACAGATATTAATACATAATACTCAAAGAGATCATTAGAACCCATACAACAATGGTTGTCCTGATCAAACATTTTCGCATTTCGAATATTGTTTCTCTAACCATTTCCGTCATCAAAAACTCATTGACTATTCCTTTCATTACTGAACATCAATTTAGGAAAATCTCGATAAGTATATACCTTAGGCTTCCTACTCAATTGAATCAAATAGCTTAGGCTAACTTTCCCTTTGCTCATAACATTGCATAATTAGTACAAACTTCAAAGCATTCAGATATTCTTTTTAAAACTATTTTCACCTTTTGACTATCTTTATCTCTATATACATTACAAATTGTTTCGCCACTAAACTCTTTCATTCCATACTCATGAACTTACTCAACTTGACTCTCATAAACATCTCATCATAATTCAACAGTGGTAAGGGGGTGAGGTCGTAGAGCCCTTAACTTGACTCTCGTGACTACATACACATGATTTAACATTCATCATTAATGAAATATCATCGTAGTCACACAACTCACTCCAAGCGAGTTTCCACACTTACTCATGTTACAAATATTTCTATCACCCACAATTTTCAAACGGGGATTTTACTAACACAAACTCCATATTAATATCTATTCAAGTACTCAACACTGAACTCTGATTTCTATTACCATTATTTCTCAAATCAGAGAATGTCTTACGGGTTTGAGTACGTCATTTACTAGATTACCATAATCCAATTATAGTCTTACTCGTATCCCAACATCATAGCCCAGTTATACTCTTACATGTCGTCACGATGCCATAGCCTCGCTATGGTCTTACACGAAATTTCATATCAATACGAATGCCATATCCCAGATACAGTCTTACATAGAAACTCATGTCGATTCCGATACTATATCTTAGATATGGTCTTGCACAAAATCTCATATCGATGTCGACGCCATATCCCAGATATGGTCTTACACGAGATCGTACGTCGATACCATGCTCCAGACATGGTCTTACACGATTTCGTACCGAGGTCAGGTCCCAGGCGTGGTCTCACACGAGATCGCTATTTGATGCTGACGCCATATCCCAAATATGGTCTTACACGGGATCATGTATTGTTACCAATGCCATGTCCCAAACATGGTCTTATTGCCATGGTCCAACCATGGTCTTATTCATCAATTTATCATTGAATGACTGTACTTATCTCCTGCATTCTACTTAATCAAACTTCCCAGTTTAACCCCCACACTATAATATGTGTGGCTTCATAACAGAGTCATAAAACAAAACATTATACATCCTCTACTTAATAGTCGCACATAAGATTCAACTATGTGGACATATTGTTCATACATCATTCGATTAGTTGTACATACACACATATCCCATTCATTGGGTAAGTTTACTCACCATATTCACTCAACCCAATAGGTTGATTATATAACACCGTATGCATATCAAACAAACATAGATAAGCTTATCACTTTATAACTCTCATTTCATTCCTCAACTTAGAATTATATCATTTCATACCTTACCATACACATGTTATAAACTTCTATTCATACCTCTCCGAATTTCGTCAATGCACAAGCACATTTCAATTGCCTTATTATCACTTACAACATTATTGGAATTAGCTTGGTAATGAATCATCTGTGTCTTAACAAAACAATTTCGTTAGAGCCGGGAGATATCACACTATCACGGTCCACATAAGGCATGTATAGCTAGACTCTTACTCACGCTAGGTTAGTCTGTGAATCGACTAAACCATAGCTCTGATACCACTAAATGTAACGCCTCTTACCCAGATTCTATGCCGGAATCGGGCACGAGGCATTACCAGACTTGACTAGTTTGGTCGTTCCACTTTAGGCTATAAAACTTTTTTGTAATTAAAAACTTTTCATTCATCATTGTAACGTCCCTATTATGGGTCAATGAGACCCTTTACACCCGCTCGGGATGTCGTGGAACCAAATCGAAACTTTTCAAACACTTAGAAAATTTTCACCTAAACAGAGGCCATACGCCCGTGTGAAATGGGACACGCCCGTGTGGGTAGCCTGTGTGGTCACACACGCCCATGCCCCTACCCCTTATGGGATTTATTTTCATTTCAAACCTACAGGGGTTTTCACACGGCCGGACATACGCCCGTGTGCTCCACACGACCTAGATGAGCCGGTGTCCTTGCTCTTGTTTAAAAACTCTGCTAAAGGCAAGTAGTCTTCCCAACTTCCTTGGAAATCCATCACACAGCCTCTCAACATATCTTCCAACACTTGTATAACTCGTTCAGACTGCCCGTCTGATTGTGGATGAAAAGCCGTTGTAAAATCCAACTTAGTGCCTAAAGCTTGATGAAGTGCTCTTCAAAATCGAGACATAAACCTTGGGTCTCTATCAGAGATGATTGACACCGGCACTCCGTGAAACCTCACAATTTTTGCCACATATAACTTGGCTAACTTCTGAAGAGAATAGTCAACTCTTACCGGAATGAAGTGCGCGGACTTGGTCAAACGATCCACTATCACCCATACCGAGTCCTTCCTAGTAGGCGTAAGAGGAAGCCCACTAACGAAGTCCATGGTAATTCTCTCCCACTTCCACTGCGGAATCTCAATTGGCTGTAGCAATCCCGATGGAACTTGGTGTTCAGCCTTAACTTGCTGACACGTCAGACATTTCCTCACGAATTCAGTAACTTCCCGCTTAAGCTCAGGCCACCAAAATTGTTCCCTTAGATCTCTGTACAGCTTAGTGCCTCCGGGATGCATAGCATAAGGGCTACTATGTGCCTCCCGAAGAATCTTTTGTCTTAACTCCTTGTCCTTCGCCATACAGACTTTTCCTTTGTAGCACAATACCCCTTCATCATTAACGCCATAATCCTCTAACTCTCCATTTCGTACTTGTTGTAACTTAGCACTTAGGTCCTCATCCAACAATTGACCTTCCTTTACCTCATTCAACCATATGGGTTTGACTTGTAATTCTGCCAACAGGCTTCCATCATCATACAAACTCAAGTGTGCGAACATAGCTCTTAGATCCGACACAACCTTCCGACACAGGGCATCAGCTACTACATTTGCCTTGCTCGGGTGGTACTCTATCGAGCAATCATAATCCTTCGATAACTCCACCCACCTTCGCTGCCTTAAGTTCAACTCCTTCTGAGTCAACAGATACTTAAGGCTCTTGTGGTCTGTGTAGATCACTGACCTTTCTCCATAGAGATAGTGCCTCCACACCTTAAGGACGAAAACCACTGCTGCCAGTTCCAAGTCATGAGTTGGGTAGTTAACCTCATGAGGCCTTAGTTGCCGAGATGCATACGCGACCACTTTTCCATCTTGCATTAGGACACATCCTAATCCCGTATGCGAAGCGTCACAGTACACCACAAAATCCTTTCCTGCCCCCGGCTGAATTAACACTAGAGCCTCCGTCAATACCTTCTTAAGCTTTTCAAAGCTCTTCTGTTGCTTATCTGTCCATTCAAAGGGTACTTCCTTCCTTAGCAACCTTGTCAAAGGCGCGGCTATTGACGAGAACCCTTCCACAAACCTTCTGTAATAGCCTGCCAAACCTAAGAAACTTCGGATATCAGCCACGGACCTTGGTGGTTTCCAATCCAACACTGCTTCGATCTTCCTAGGGTCCACTCTTATTCCTTCTGCGGATACTACATGTCCTAAGAATGCCACCTCCTTAAGCCAAAATTCACACTTGCTGAATTTGGCATAAAGCTTCTTCCCCCTTAATACTTGCAACACTATCCGTAGGTACTCATCATGCTCCCTTTCCGACTTCGAATACACAAGAATGTCATCGATAAACACGACGATAAACCTATCCAAATAGGGTTGGAAAACCCAGTTCATCATATCTATGAACGTGGCTGAAGCGTTCGTCAATCCAAACGGCATTATCACAAACTCATAATGGCCGTATCTTGTCCTAAAGGCGGTCTTATGGATATCTGCCTCCTTCACCTTCAGCTGATGATATCCCGACCTTAAGTCTATCTTCGAGAATATCGCGTCCCTTCACACCGGTGATCGAACAAGTCATCGATCCTTGGCAAAGGATACTTGTTCTTAATGGTCAGCTTATTCAACTGACGGTAATCTATGCACATCCGCATAGTTCCGTCCTTCTTCTTTACAAACAGGACCGGTGCTCCCCATAGAGACACACTCGGTCGAATGAACCCACGATCCAGCAATTCTTGGATTTGAGCCTTGAGCTCAACCAACTCCTTTGGTGCCATTCGATACGGGGCAATTGACACGTGAGTCGCTCCCCTGTGAGCAAGTCTATTCCAAATTCCACCTCCCTATCTGGGGGTATTCCTGGTAATTCCTCCGGAAACACATCTTCAAAGTCCCTTACCGTTCTAACTCCACTAACACCTTCTTCCTTTCCACCCAACGCATTTACGAAGGCTAAGAACGCCTTGCACCCTTTCCTAACCATTTTCTCAGCCTTTAACGCCGAAACTCCATTAGACAGGTAGTTTCTCCTTTCTCCGATCATTACTACTATTCCATCCTCCGGAGTCCTTAGTTCCATTCATTTAGTCGCACAATCTAACACGGCTCGGTGTTCTACTAGCCAGTCCATTCCAAGTATGAGTTCAAACTCCCCAAAGGGTAGTTCCATTAAGTCAGCCCGAAAGTTCACTCCCTGAGTTTCTAGGGGTACACTCCGAAAGATCTTATCCACCACTACAGTTTGGCCTAATGGGCTTAATACAATCATCTGCCTATCAGAAAGTTCAGAGTCTAGGCCTATTGTTTCCACTACACTACATGCAACATAAGAATGGGTCGAGCCCACATCAATCAAGGCATAATAAGGCCTGCCATAAATACAGAACGTACCGGTTATCACATCCGGCATGTCTCCATCCTCCCTCCGGCGAATCGCATAAACCAAACTCAGTTGCCTCGCCTCAGCATTAGCAGTGCCTCTGCCCTGAGTTCCTCGTCCTCTGCCAGCACCATTACCTCTGTTGTTCGAACCACGACCTCGTTGAGGCTGTAGTCCTCCTCTACCAGCCCGACTAACATTCTGAGCTGCGGGTCGACTTTCATCTGGTTTCTTAGGACAATCTTTGAGCATATGGTCCTTGAACCCACACCTAAAACATCCTTCCGTCTTTTTCCAGCACTCCCCTAAGTGCTTCTTTCCACAATGATCACAAGGGCGATCATCGCCATCCTCAGTACTCGACTGGCGACCTCACGACCCATCAACTCTAGGCCTCTTTTGAACCTTTTCAGACGATCCAAAACCTCTTTTGGGCCTATTCCGGTCCATAGTCTGCATTGTAGCATCCTTGATTCCCTCGGCTACCTTGGCCTTTTCTACTAAAGTAGAAAACTCCTGCTCCTGATGCGGTGCTATCAACAATCTCAAATCATCCCTTAGTTCGTCCTCAAAATGGACACAGTGCTCATGCTCAGTTGCCACTACTCCTCGGGCATACCTGCTCAACTTCAGGAATTCAGCCTCATATTCCGCCACGGACTTGTTCCCTTGAACCAGCCCCAGAAATGCCTTTCTTTGCTCATCCGTATACCTGGTTCCAACATACTTCTTTTGATATGCTTCCTTAACGTAGTCCCAGGTCAGATCCTCCGCTGTGGCACCATCTCGAACAGTTAACCACCATTGATATGCTTCATCGCGTAACAGTGCCACCATTCCTTTTAACTTCTCCTCAGGGGTCAGGTCCAGCTCATCCATGATGCGCTCGGCTTGCTTCCAACCGAGACTCACCAGATCGGGTGCCACACCGATACTCCACGAAACATTTCGGCTCCATTAGCTTCGAGCCGCTCGTTCACGAACTTTTGATTTCCCGAATTTCCTCCGCACTCACCACCATCTCCAAAACTCGCAGCCTGCGACACAGCATCATCCCCCGTCTGAGCTTGCTGATCAACACCAACAGCTGGGGGTGGTGGTGGCGGTGGTATCTCATTGTTAGACCCTTGACCCGATCTAACGGGTTCTGACACAGTCATCCTTCCTCTACCTCGTCCACGATGACCACGTCCTCTGGAGCTCATTTCTAACGTCGAGATCCGATTAAGAAGTTTTATGAATTAGTCTTTGTTTCACTTGATTACCCGCAGAAGAAATTTTATGAAAAGAGTTTTAGGAGTGGTTCTTTCATTCATACATGCACACAAATCCTTTCATTCATTCATACATCCATCAACCAATTATGAACTTTCGTTCATTCGGAGAAACGTTGTAATTTTCATTGTTGTTGTTTCTCCACTACCCAGGGGTATTTTCGTAATTTTATCCTACAGGGGTATTTTCGTAATTTTTAAAAGAAAAAGTTCCTTGGTGATTTTGTCAAAAAGTATTTTGGAAATTTTGAATTTCCGGGGTATTTTGGAAAATTTCGAAATTCGGGTATTTTGCAAATTTTTACAAACCGATAAATTCGTAAAATCTAATAAATCGTGGATATTTTAAAAGTTGCAAAACTTTGAGGGTTCTTTTTGAGAATTGTACTTTCCAAAACAGTGATGTTGCAAAAATTTTGGAAATCAGGGTTATTTTGGTAATTTTGTAAGTTAGGGGCAATTTTGTAATTTTTCAAAATCAAGTTATTTTGATATTTTGCAAATTAGGGTTTTTGAATATTTATAAAATAATGAAATTTTGGTAAAATTGTTGGGTAGTTGGACATTTTATAAACCAAGGGTATTTTGGTAATTTTACCACTGTGGCATTTTCGCAATTTCATAAATCAAGGAATTTTTCAAAATTTTGTAAAATTGGTTCCCACCAAGGAAATTTTAAGAGTTTTAAAAACTAAGGTTTTTTTTTAAAAAAAAAAACTAGGGTTTTGTTGTTTTTATAAAAACACGGCTAGTTCCCTTTCGGGTTTTAGTTATTGTGTTTAGCTTTATGACCGAGTCCTCTTGGTCGGGGTGAACTAAAGCTACGCACTGTGCAGAGATTCGAGTGGAGAGGAGGTGAGTCATGTGGATCGCTTAAATACCAAGCTCCCACCAAAACCATTCCTAGACATGCGCACGCAGGTTGCCACACCCACCGAGCCTCTCAGGTTAGGGTGAACCGAAGCTACGCACTGTGTAGGATTCTGCGAAGAGGAGGTGAGTCACTAGGACTTCTTAAATACCAGGCTCATCCGGATCCAATCCTAGACATGCGCACAGGGGTTACCACACCCTAACTCGGTTGACTTAGCCATAGGTTTGTTTAATGGAATTAAGTCTTATGTATTTATGTTTGAGTAGACTAGTCCTAGATAATGTGACCAAAGTCACCACATTCAGATAGTGAGATCGAAGTCACCACATTCACTTCCCCTTTTTCATATAACCCGAATGCCCCATGTTATTCATATTATACATATCATGCTTAAATTCACATTCATGTCACTTTTCACATGTTAAATATAACATATTTCATAATCCTAGTAGGAGTAGGAAACGTACCTGAGTATTTTGTACCACAATAAGGTACCTTAGCCATATTCACAATCTTATTCATACTTATACATACTTATATTAAATGTTGCCATAAATCGTATTAAAAGTTAGTGTGGGGTATACACCTGATTCGCTTAACAGATTCCTTGAGATCCCGAGATCTGATCTACCGTTTAGATCCTTAACCCCTACATTTGATTAATCACTTACTTCTTTAAAAAAAACATTCGGCCATAACTCCAAATCCTAGTAGGATTAGTATTCTTACCTTGTTGCCGATTGGGACACCAACAAATCCCGAAACTGTTCTTGCTTTCCTAGGAATGTCAAAATCCCTAAAACCTTACGTTAGATTTAATCTTAATCATCAAAACATAAATCAAGGCCTTTGGCCGAATCTTATAGTTTCTTACCTTAGATTCTTAGAATCCCGAAATATTCCTTCTTGTAGTCGACTGTTGTAGAAACCCGAGAGAGATCCTTTGTAGATTCGGCCATAAAACAATAGTAGAGATTAGATCTTAGTTTTCGACAAGCCTAAGAGAAAAGAATGAGAATCGAATTGGATCTTACCCTTTTATATGGAAATCGGCAACACCTTTATTTGAAGCCCTTCAAAAAATTCGACTATGAAGACTTGCTATGATCACTGATGTATTCGGCTTCAACTGAATTGAAAAGAGAGTGATAGTAGGCTCAGAAAGATTCGACACTTAATGGAAGAAGTTGTGGCTAGAAATAGGATTTTTCGGCTTTGGAAAAAGAAAAGAGAAGAGGGGATTTTTTTTTTTATTTTTTTGCTAAGAGAATTTTCGGCAGAGAGAATTGTGAAGAGGAAAGAATGAAAGCCCTATTTCTCCTCTTTGTGCCGAAATTACTAGGCCAAGAATCCTTGGCTTGGCCACCACTCTTCCTTATTGATAACTTTATCTATTTAATTTAAAATAATTAAGGAATAATCCTTATCATCCCTTGAAAATAATCCAATTAAAAATCCTTTATTTATCACCTTATTAACCGAATATTAAAGAGAACAAAACTTTTCCTTTCTAGAAAGCTTGTGTCGTCCTCCTCTGGCTTCTGGAAGCAAAAATAAAACTTCTTTTATTTGCTTCCCAAGTGACTCGAACTCAGGCCCATCACCTTTGCATGTGGCACCATTTCCAGAGGCCCTAAGTGACATCTCCAGGCCACTTTTCCAAGCCTGTTTGTGTGTCAAATTTCACATACTTTTTCTCTTAAGGCCACCTTGCCTTAATTTCCTCTTTTAAACTTTAAAACTCGACATTTCTAAGTCATTTCTAAGTTTCCAAAAATTTTCGTTTGCCTCTTTGAACTTGACATTTCCTTACATTTCCAAGTTTCCAGAAATGTTCAGCTTCCTCTTTTGAATCATTTCTAAATCATTTCCTTACATTTCCTTAGTTTCCAAAAATGTTCACTTTCCTCTTTTAAACCTAACATTTCCATACATTTCCAGGTTTCTAAAAATTTTCATTTCTAAATCATTTTCATGCATTTCCAGGTTTCCAAAAATGTTCAAAATTGATTCGTAATACATAAGACATGTCATTTCGTACAATTAATCCGGAAATGCATAGGCCCTTTTCAGGATGTTACAATAATTATGTGACTGAGTCACCAATCTGATAATGAGGCACTGAGCCATCAATTAGTGTGACAGTGTCACCGATATACACTCCCCTTCATATCATTATCATCCCAAATCCCATGCAAATGCAACATCGTATAATAAACAGGTCATATGGTATCATACATTCAATATTTAGAGCGCGCACACAATCATGCTATCAACATTAATTATAAGGCTTAATCGAAAGACACTGACCTGGTGTTTTGGTTTTACCCTCCATGGGTAACTCAATCGCCATTGTCGAGGTTTTCGACTTACAAACATAACACATACATGTTTTATACAATTTAGGAGTAGTGTGGAAATTATACACCTGTAAACACGAAGAACAATACTATCGACCTCGTTAACGTCCTCACTCACAGGGATCACAGTGATCTGCTTAACCCTCTCCGGAGTCGGCCCATAACCCGGTGGAAAGTCTCGAACGACTGACACTGCATCTTTTTTGAACTTAGGGGTAGGGACTACGAGTCTGACCCCCTCCTTTGCTTGGCTGGTATTTGATTCCATGAAAGAGATCTTGGTCATAAGACCGAGTTAAAGCATGGAACAGGATAAGGGTAAGATTACACGCTCAACTGCAGAGAGTTCTTACCTAGATCGACAGAAGCCGAAAGCTTCAGGCTTGATTTAAGAATCGATTGAATCCCTAAAATGTTACTATGTTAGAACCGATCCCTCACATAAATTAAAGGAATGGCCTTTTGGCCAAACAAGCAAATAGGAAACTCTTACCACCATTCGGCCAACACTACTTACCAAAAGTCTTCCAACCGCAGGCCAGATGCAGAAAAGAATACGAACACAAAGCCCCTCCTACATTCGGCCAAAGCACCCAAAGTACCAAGTTAACCCCCTTCGGTTTACCAACCAGTAAGAGAATAAGAAAGAATCGAAAAGAAGAAAATGCTTACCACCAATCAGGAAGAAATCGATTGAGAAGGTTGGGAGAAAGGGCGACGACAATCCTTTGAAATAAGAATGAATGAAAGAAATCAACACCCAAGGGAGATTCGGCCAAAAAAGAAGAGTAAGAACAAACTCAATGAGAAGGAAGAAAGAATAGGTTTCGGCTTTGAGAAGAACAAAGGGAAGATATAAGAAGAAATGGGCTAGAGAGATTCAGCTTTAGAAGAAAAATAGAGAAGAAGTTGAAGCAGACAGATGTTTCGGCTTTGAAGATACAAATGAAAGAAAATAAAGAAATGGAGAAGGTGATAGGAGAGTTCGGCTAAGGGATTATGATATGAAAAAGAGAGAGTATGAACAAAAGAAGAAGAAAGGGTTGAGGTTTCGGCTTTTGGTTGAAAAGAGAAAGAATGTCAAAAGTGAGGTTCCCCAAGAGTTGATTTCGGTTTGAGAATAAGGGAAGAAACACTTGTTCACCAATTGCAAAAGAGAATAATGTTTGATTTGCTAACTCTCAACTCAAAGTGACCTATAGAAGAATCGGCACTCACCTACACACATACACCTCAAACCGAAAATGAACCAATGATGGAAGAAATGCCCAAAACCACTTTCGGCACATGCACCTAACTTAGCCTCCAAAACCGAAAGCTCCCACCCCTTCAACCAATGCACATTCGGCCAACAACCCCCAACAAGCCACCACTCCTTGATCACCTCCTACATTCACTCCCATCCCCTCATTTGAATCGGTTGAAAAATTCAAATTCCACCTTTCACTCTTGTCCATCTATATGAAATATTTAACTTAGTCCACCTCCACTTAGTCCACCTCCACTCTTCAAGGTCCCAAACTGAATCCATCACCTCTCATCCTAACACCAAAAAGAATTCCCAAAATGCAAGCTACGCGACTAGAACCTGCTCTCTCACTGCTCCCCTGTAGCGTCACTTACCTGCTCCTTAAGTGGCGTCTCCTTGCCACTTTACTGCAGCACTTCTTGTGTCAACAACCCAAATAAAAATTCTTAAAACCTATCTCCGCTAGCTTTCTCCTAAAGTGCCCAAAATTTGAAATTTTCGCCAAGACTTCGGCTTAACCCCGAGCCTTCCAGGGCCCCCAAACACACTCAAACAACAGGCAGAGCAAACCAAACACACAAAAGCATAATCAACGCAAAGCCCCCAATTCCCGGATGTTACAATTAACTTATATTGTTGGTACAAATAGAATAAATAGAATTGATATATACGAAGAAAGATATATCTTCTCATGTATTCTCAAAGATTCGTTATTGAGACTTTGATCAAATCAAAAAAAAAAAAAAATTGGTATTGAAATCTAAAATGTTAAAATCTGAGTTTTATTTTGTATAAATTTTATATTAATTATCCTCTAAATTTATTTTTATTAGTTAATTTGCCCTAAATTTTTAAAATTTATTATTCTTTTCTTACAAATTATTTCAATATATAATCAAACCACGCAACGCGTGGGCAATATTCCTCATTTATTCTATTTTTATAGTAAGAACATGATGAGAGCCTATAAAGTATTCATCTTTATTAATTTCCATTGTAATTAAATAATAATTTATCTGGATATTTTTATATATAAAATTTTTAATTATAAATTTTAACATATTACCAAGGTCCAATTATGCCTATAAAGTATTTTTCTCTATTTTTAATGTTTAGGATTTATTTCCTTGGTTTGAAAATTAAAAGCTAATTCATAACTCTACTAATGTTTTGTTTTTATAGAAAAGAGAAGGTATCTCACTAACTTATATCAATTTATTCTTAAATGGGAATCACCTAATTTTAAATGGGAATCACCTAATTTGTCTTCTAAAAGTAGTCTCCTAACATGAGGTGTAGAAACATCAATATAAACTAAATTAACATCATTAGAAAGATATGATTTGGCTAAACAGTCAGCAACTATATTACATTTCCTATTCACGAGCTGATACTTGACTTTTGAAATCTGTCGAGACATTTTCCTAACAAGAGTCATTAAAGGTGTACTTCCCGAACATTCCTTAATCATATCCACAGCTACTATGCAATCAGATTCTATAATCACCTTAGTGTACCCTCTTATTTTAGCTATTTTCAAGTCATGTAGAATCGCCCAAAGCTCTGAATTCACAGCCAAGCCCCTCCCAAAAAACTTTGAAGCCCTTCAATCTAGTTCTCAAAAGAGTCTCATAATACACCCCCAATCGCCGACCAATTTCCATTCTTACTAGCCACTCTATCAATTTTTATTTTGATCCATCCATGGTTGGGTGGGCACCATCTACCCTTCAGATTTGTTTCAATGACAGGTTTAGCAAAGCACTCAACGCTTCTATGTAACAGCCTGATTTAGGGGCTAGTCGGAATAGTGATCTCAGGATCACTAATCTGAGATTTGAGAAATTTATTTTCTTGTGATTTTATGAATTAGTATATGATTGTGTAAGTACATGAGAATTTGGGTATTTTAATTCTAGCGATTTCATGTTTAATCGCGAAAAAGGACTAAATCGCATAAAGTGCGAAAGTTCCATTTTAATTGCTAAGGGTGCCAAATAGCCATAGATTATTGATTGGGGGTCTTTAAAAGGCAATTAGACCCCCAAAATATTGGTGGTCGGCCATAGGGGACAAGGATTGACCAAGTTGGTCAAAGTTGGTGATGTTTGGTGGACTAATTGCTAGTTTAATATTAGAATAAGGAAAGAAAAGATATCATCTTTCTCTCCATCTTTCTCCATTGATTTTAGCAAGAAAAATAGAGGTTTGAAAGCTCAAAATTTTTAGCAAGCTCTCCTCCATTCTGGTAAGTGATTTTGATGATCTTTCTTGATAATAATTGTACTTTTGAGACCCCTAAAGCTTAAGCTTTCAAATGAGGGGACTATTGTGCAATATGGTGAAAAGTTTAGAGTTTTTCCACGAGATCTATCATTGTTATTTGCTGCATTTTTATGGAAGAAATTGAGTCTTAGTTGTTAGATGAACAACTTTTGTTAAAGGTGTTGTCTTGAAAACACCTAATTGGACCTTGATGAAAATATTACAAATTTGTAGTAATTATGTGAAATGTTAAGTTTTGATGATAGCTATAAGAGTATTAAATGTTCACCTAGGCTTGTTGAAGGTAGAAATGTGATTAGAATTTATTTCCGAGCCTAGGGGCAAAATGGTCATTTTGCCAAAGTCTAGGGACAAAATAGTAATTTTGCCAAAGTATTATTATTGAAATGCTTTTATTAATTTGATGATTAAAATGAGCTAAATTTTTATGATAGATCAAGAAGTACGAAGCCCAGATCGAAACTAAGGCAAAAATAAAGTTGTGGACTAAATTGCACTACTACACACGTTTTGGAGTATCAAGGTAAGTTTGTATGAATTAAAGCTTTACATGCATTCTCATGCAATTACTTATTATGTTGTATAATGTACCTTATTTCTATGAAGTTAAATTATTGATATTATGATGGGAAAAGTAAATGAGAATATGTATGAGAAGGTACCGGTTGAAGACTCGGAATGATGAGGATACTATTATCACAACATGAGACAAGGAAAGTCCGTGTAAGACCATGTCAAGACATGGCGTCGGCATAAGGAAAGAATATCATGTAAGTCCATGACAAGTCATGGCATTGAAAATGTTATTATGAGGCAAAGGTCCCATGTAAGTCTAACCCATATAAGTCCAAGCCAAGGCTTGGCATTGGCGAATTCATAAGGCAAAGATGTCATGTAAGATCATGTAAGTATGAAAAATGGTAAGATTTGTAAGGCAAGGATACCACGTAAGACCATGTCAAGACATGGCAATGGTAAGTTTCCAAAGGAAACACATAAGGAAGGTCTCGTGTAAGGCCATGTCTGGGGCATGGCATCAACACCAAGTTAAGGGATCCCATATAAGACCATATCTAGGCTATGCCATTGGCATCATGAGGCAATCCCATGTAAGACCATGTCTGGGACATGGCTTTGGCATCAAGATATATGTTGATGAGATTGAGTAACCTCAATTATTTCGGGTAATTCATCGGGTAAAAGAGCAAAATATGAAAGAGGCAACAAGAAAGTCAAGCAAGCAAATATAGTAATAAGTAAAGTTATACAAGGTTGATATAAAGCATTATTCATATTAAGAAAGATGAAAGTTAAGTTTACTTTTGCATCAGCGAAATGTACTAGTCTATGTGATCAAGTGACATAGGTACCATGATTATAATGCAAGTATGAAATTTTTATGTAACATGTGAGGAGTAAGTAAGCCATGCACTTGAGATTTATGTTGTTCTTATCTCGAAATGGATGAGTTATAATGAGTTAATATATATTACTAAATGAGTTTCATGCAAACTTACTAAGCTATATGCTTACTTTTCTCCCTTCTTCTTTCCTTGTAGTCTCGCCAAGCTAACTCGTGGATCATTGACGTAGGAGCTCGGAGCACACTATCAATTACTATTTTGGGTATAGCCAAGTTATTTTTATTAAGTATGGCATGTATAGGATTTATTTCATTTTGATGTAAGTCCTAAGAGGAGCCAAGGTGTTGGCTATTGAGGTTATTATTCTTTTGTATATGGCTAAAGAGATTAGCCAATATTTACTAAGTTTATACATCAAGTGATGATGATTTATGCATTAATGTTCATGTTTTTGATGAAGTATTTGAGTGGTTGGATTGGTATTTGAATGATTTTGATTTCAGGGTGGCAATTGACTTGGAAAATAGCCTTTAAGTGTCCATACGGGTAGACACACGGGCGTGTGTCTAGGCCATCTGTGACACACAGTCAACCCATATGGTGTGTTAATAGGTCGTGTCTCCCCTACATGTTAGTGTTTTAAGTCAGTGTCGCCCATGGGCCAGGCACACGGGCGTGTGTCTAGGCCGTGTGCTCTTTAAGGGGTTGCTGACGTCACAAACAGAATACCCTTAGTTTTTCACACGGGTGAGGACGCGGGCATGTCTAGGCCGTGTGAAGGACACGGGCCATCGACACGGACGTGTGTCAAGCTGTGTGAAAACCCTTGTAGGTTTGTAATAAAAATAAATTATACACGGGCTAGGGACATGGGCGTGTGAGACCACATGGCCTGCCCACACAGGTGTGTCCTAGGTCACACGGGCGTGTGACCCCTGTTTAAACAAAAATTTTCAAAGAGAGTAAAAGTTTCCGGTTGAACTCTGAAACCATCGGGATATATGTTTATGGCCTCGTAGGCCTATGAAATGAATGTTATGACTAAGAAAGGAAAGTTTTTAAATCGAAACGAAAATTTTATAGCCCGTTAATACATGTTTAAAAAAGTTTAAGGATAGTAATGCCTCGTATCCGATCTCGGTGTCGGACATGGGTAAGGGGTGTTACATTCTACTTTACCGATCACCTGCTAGAAAACGCACTTGTTTTTATTCTTCCACAAATCCAACACAGAACCGCAAAGTAAACTCGAGATTTAGCTCCACCGGATCCAACCTGAAACTCCCTCTAAGATTGGCATTTACCCACTCAGCCAAATCCAAACTGCAAAATCTAAAGACAGTCAGTTGAGATTGTCTTCAACCCTACTTCAGTCGCTAACCGGCAATCACGTAGAACATGTAGATTTATTTCTTAAAGGCCTCCACAAATTAAACACCCTGCTTCGTTTGTCAATTTCCTCCAAACCTTTTCACTATTAGTAAGAATTCTTCGATGTAGAACTAACCAAAAGAAATGTTTAGTTCTAAGAGGTAGGACATTAATCCATATTTCCTTCCACCTAATGTGAGCATAAGGAATCTCATATTGATAACTCTATTAATGTTTAGTTCCTCACTATTGTTCTGAATACAAAATGCTTTGGAAGTAGTTTTGAAAAATGTAGTGGGAAAGTGATATGAAAAAACATAATTTATTAATTTTAATTGTTTTGCATTATTGTAAAAATTGTGATGAAAAGTTAAAATATCTCTTTTAAATATGATGTTAGAAAGTAAAAATTAAATCAAAAAGTATTTAAATAATTTAATATAATGATACATAAATATAAAGATGTGTTGGGAAAGTCAACTAATAATTAGATTTGAGTGTAATTGCTCGTAATTATATAATAGTGACATGTTTGGATAACCATTGTTATTGGTGGATCCCTCCGAATTGGATGTAATTGGAGCACCTATCTAAATCCTTACCTTATGACTTTTCAAAGACTCATACAGTATTTAATTTTAAGAAATTACCTTTTACACAAGTTTAAATTATAAAAATCATATTATAAACATAAACGTGTATCAATTTAGGGTTGTTTTGGTCAAATATTTCTAAAAATATATTATAAATCTTAGAAATTATATTATAAAAAGTAATTAATGTGTATTTTATAAAGTTAAACAAAAAAAATCATACTAATTAAATTTTAAAAAAAATAAAATTATGATAAAAAAAGTATATTATAAAAGCTAAGTTTAGTCCATGAATTTGTCATTTTTTCTCATGTTGGTATTTATAGTTTTTTTTTTTTTTTTTAGTCTTTAGTTGATACCCAAATTTTCATTCCATTTAGCAATATGTGATTGGGACATGTGTATAATGAAATATTTAAAAATAATAGAAAAGCAAAAAATTAAATAAATATGTATTATATTTCATTGTAAGAATTTTTTACTTTCAACTAAATTAATTTAATTTTTTCTTCATATCATTTCTAAATTTCTAGCTTTCTTTCATTTATTCTAAACCTATTCTAAAAATGAAAAAATTTCAATGAAAAACAATAATGCATATTTTCTCAATCTCATTCCCTTCAAATATCTCTTCTTCTGATTTCTGGGTTTTGGGTACTTTAACACAGAACCTTTCTCAGTTTATTTTCTTCTTTGTTTTCAACATATTTTTTCTTCAAATCTTTCTTCTTCTTTTGTTCGCTGGGCATTTATATATTTTGAAAATTTTTACTGTACTATAGAAAAACAAATTAATCAAGATGAAGGAATCATTATCAGATTAAGATCTGACAAGGAAAATCAGATCTGAAAACCAGATTTATACGAGTAAGGTTTGTTTTGTATATTATTTAATTTTTGGATTTTTCTAACAAAATCTAAATAATACCCGACACCCAAAATAATCTGGATATCGTCAAAATTTTCTAAACCCCAAACGCAGCTCGAAACCACCCATGACCACCACTCTTCAAACTGGCTTGTTTTTCCACCGCCGTTCATGGCTTGGACAGAAAAACTAAAATTGAAATTAAAGCAAAACTTTAAAAATGGAAACAACAATGGACAAAAACTAATCAATACCCGCAATTTTTTAACCAAAAAATAAATATTTAAAGAAAATGGGTCAGATGATGGAAGGATTAAAAAGAACCGAGGCGTAACCTAAGTTTAGATGATGAAAATCAATGTAATATGGTTTTTAGAGGCATGTGATTGTTTTTTATTATTGAAAGAAACGGAAGCAACAATGGACAAAAACAAATCAATACCCAAGTTTGCACCTTCCTCGGGAAGCTTCTCGTCGGCCTTTGGTTTTTTCTCAGCCGGGACTGTGTCATTGATGGTAGTCCTTTTTTGTACCCAAAAGTAAAATTAGCAAGATTGGATTTGAAAAACTCAATAAATTTTTTAAATTTTGAATTAAATAATTCGAGTTATTTGAGTTAATCAAGTTATTTGGATCAATTCAAATAAAAAATTAATTTTTTCAGTTTAACTCGAATATGAATTACATAATTCGAGTTATCTGAAAATTCGAATAAGAAAAGGCAAAACTACCGTTTTGATAAATGTTTACCTTTTATAAAGTTAAAAGTCAAAACTATTAAGTTAAAAGGCAAAACTACGTTATTTTGATAAATGTTTACTCATTAAGTTAAAAGGTAAAACTATTATATTGTTTATGTAATTAAATAATTTTGTACTTCGTCATGTAAATACAACATTGAGTATAAATAATGTGATTCGTTAACTCGACTCGAACTTTTTTGACTCCATTCGGTCCGATTCAAAAAAAATTCAAATTGAGTTCGGTTGCTAAAATAGGATTCGTCAACTTGACTAACTTGAAATTTTTTGACTCGATTCGACTCGACTCAATCGAATACTCACTCTTAGCTAAAAGATTAATCCAAATAAAATGCGAATAAAAACATAATCTGGAGCTAGACCTTAATGTGAGAGAGATAAGATAATATAAATTGATGGAAATTAAATTTAAAATTTTTAAAAAGTAAACAAAAGTCAATTTAATTTAATTTTTGTAATTTTGAAAAATTTTACTATATTTTTTTATTTCTAAATTTTATGATTTTAAATTGTTTATATATAATTTTATTTTTTAAAAAAATGAATTATAACATCATAATGATGTTAATATTGCCACATGTCACTTTTTGAAAGTGCCACATGTCTTAACTTAATAGCGTTACAAAAAAAAAATCAAAACCCTTGACCGAATAAAAATTTAGATATCAACTTGGAACAAAAAAATAAAAACATAAGTATTAATTTGAGAGAAAGTGACAAATTTAGGGGTCAAATGTATATTTAAGCCTAAAAAATAATTTACATGTTATAAAAGATAAAAAAATGTTATAATATGTTTATTTATAATAAAAAAATTGTGGTAAAAAAATATGAATATAACTTATTTACTTATCCACGCTATATATTATAAAAATAATATAATTATTTTTATAAGAAAACTGTTATAAAAAATTTGACTTTTAACTTTTTTAAATTTAAAACATTTAACATTTTAAAAATAATATAATTATTTTTATAAGAAAAGTGTTATAAAAAAGATTTGACTTTTAACTTTTTTAAATTTAAAACATTTAACATTTTGAATTGTGGTTTAAAAGATATTTGATGTTTTAAGGAAAAAATTCTCATGTTAAAAAAAAAAGAGGGTTGGATCTTATTAACATGTTGCAAATTTTATAATCTCAGTCATAGGTGGAATTGAAATTGTAATGACCCAAAATTTACGGGCACCAGAAAAGCGAGTTATAGGGCCTCCGTCTTAGTGAACCGAGTTCGTAAATATTTATTAGGAATATTTGTGAGGCTAGTTGTGTGTTTAATTAGGCTTTAATTAAGTGAATTTAGCTTAATTAAGAGAAATTAGGAAAAAGGGCTAAATTGAATAAGGGATAAAAATTAAATTATAGATTAATAGAAAGAAGGGAGGACCAAAATGACAAATAAGCCATTCTTAATGGTTGTGGCGGCAAACATAGGAAAAATCTAAGATTTTTTCTTAGATATTTACTCAATTAATTAATTAGTTAATTTTTTTATTATTATTTTATTGAATTATAAATTATATTAAATATTATTATATTATGAAATAAATTGAAATATGACAAATGTAGAGTGCTAAATGGTACATGTGTAATAATGTGTATATACACACTTGTATTATAATTATTTATTTACTTCAAATTTAAGTTAAAAGATATTTATTAATTAATATTATTATTATAATATTATTATAATAAAATTAAAGAATAAAAGAAATATGATATAAAAGGAATGGAAAGAAAGAAAAGAAGAATAGAAGCGGAGAGTTCAAACGAAATAGGGGGAAAGAAAGAAGAAAAGAAAAGGAGAAACTAGGGTTTGAGAGCTTGAAGTTTTAATAGGTAAGTCAATTAAGTCCTTTTTACTTAAATTTGATGTTTTAGAAGATTTAGATCAAAGTTTTGTTGAAAGTAAGTTGAAGTTTTGAAAGTTCTTAGGCTTTGAATATAGTTTATGTTGAATTAATTGGTGAATTAGGGGTTAAATTGATTAGAATTTCAAGTTAAAATTGGGTAAAGGATTTAATTGTAAAATAAGTTATAAGAAACAGTTTTGGACAATAACAGTAGGTTAAATTTGAAAAATCACCAACAATTGTGGAAATCGAATTAGAGGATAAATAAAATATGAAATTAAATATTTTTTAGTCTAGTTTTTCATAGAATAAGCGGTGTAAGCAATGGACTTGTAAATTACGAGTTATAGTAAATTTTGTGAGACAAGGTCAGAATGATTTCGGGTTCCCCTGTTCTGAGTTTGGAAAATCATCAAAAATTGGAGAAAAATAATTATGGGCTTAAATTTACATGGTTAAATCATTAATGAGTCTATTTTTAATAGAAACAAACGGGAACATTATCCAAGTTCCCTACTAAGAGATAATTAATTTTTAGTAAAGAAAGGTAGAAGCTGTCAAACAGCAGAACAGAGTCAAGTTTGAAGATTTTACAGTACTTATTTGCTAAACTATAAATTCTGAAAATTTTATGGTAGAAAAATATTTGAGTCTAGTTTCTAAAACATCAAGAGGATCTTAAATTGGAATTCTGTAACTGAAGATATAAATAATTTAGTGACTATGACTCAAATGGACAACTTTGAATAAATTTATAAGTAAATAGTGAAATCATAAATAATATTACTTATAAGCATGTTATATAAATTAAGGATGTGGAATGGAGAGGAGGAGGAGGAAAATATATATGAATACTCGGCTAGCATGGCTAATTTGCATGTTTTAGACTTAGGGACTAAATTGAATAAAAGTAAAACTTTAGAGGCAATTTTGGTAAAAATATCAAAAATGACCAAATTGAGTGAAATGAATTATTTTATTGTCTAAATTAATAAATTGAATGAAATTATTAATTTAGATCAAGATCGGTTGAAAAATCAATGAAAATAGAAAATTACCAAAATGCCCCTGAATCTTGGTATTTCTGCAATTTAGCCAGGTAAGTTCGTGTAATCTAATTATGTGATATAAGGAAATACGAGTTGATGGTATATGAAATATTGATATAATGAATTAACTTATTTATGTTTATGAAGAAACGACAAGAGTATGATATTTATCATGACATGTAAATATGTGGTTATCTTTGATACGTTTATATAAGGAAATTAAGTATGTTGAGTCGAGTAATAAATTCAAGTAAGATATGTCGAGAAAAATAAATATGTTTAAGGGACAATATTGATTTTGATTGGTTCCAAATATGAATATTAGATGAAATAAAATGTTTGATAAATAAATTTGAAACTCCGGTAATACTCCGTAACTCTATTCCGATAACGGATTCGGGTTAGGGGCGTTACAGAAATGATCAATTAAAGAGTATATGGAAAAAAGAGATATTGATAATTGTAATGACAAAAATAGAGATTCAAATTTAGATTTAGAAGATAATGAACTCAGTGAAGGGCCAACAAATTATGATAAAGAGTAATGGAGTATATTTTAAATTTTAAAGAGGAAATAACCAAACAATAAGGAATGCTAAAGAAATTAGATAAAATTGCCTATGATATGTATTTTCTTATTATCTTATTAGTAATTATATTATGAACTACTTTCTTCAACTAACATATTACGTATGATGATTTGATTTTAATTTGTTACTCGTTTAGATATTCTTTTATCATAATGATAATTTTTTATAGTAATTAATATTTTAAAAATATAAATTATGTAACTGTATAATTACAATTTTGTACCGCCAAACATGACATATGGGATTACGATGTAACTACACATTGTTAGTCAAACATATTTAAGGAATTCCAATTCTTTGTAATTACAAGAGAGTGTAATTACTATCCAATTACACTTTCGTTCAATTATTTTGTGTTGCCCAAATAGACCCTAAAGTAATCTAAATTTTTAGGGTTATATGTAGAAAAAAGTCATTAAGAAAATGTGAAAAAATCTGTAACACCCTATACCCGACTCGACCATTAGGTCCTGGTACCAGATGATACAATAACCCAGTAACTTAATGATATTTCTAATTCTTCTTTAGTTACATGATTAGACAACTTAAATTTCAAAATCTAACTGTTATTAAAACTCATACAAACTCAGTGATAAATTCTTACAACTTTGCTTCTAACAATTATTTACAAATTTTAAATTAAGACTCAAATACATATATAATCAACTTAAACCCTGAGACGTGGCCTCTAAGGATGTCCCTCTATACACATGAAGGACTTCCACACTCATCCCTCAAATTTGGCGGTGTTTGGTTTGGTCCTAACAAGGTAGTGTCCACGATCGAAAGGTCTAAGTGTACGTCCTAGTGGATCTTAGATTCAAGGTGTTTCTGTCATATGTGTCCTAACAAGGACTGGTTCTCCATATATAGTTCCCTTGAAGGTGGAGTTGTACTTATGGAGAACAAATCACCCTGCAAAATAACCAGCATTGGTACTATTCAAATCAGAATGCACGACGATATAATTAAAACACTGTCACATGTCAAACATGTGCCTAACTTGAAGAAAAATATCGTCTCTTTGGGTATTCTGGAGTTGAAAGGTTGTAGAATCATCATAGAATCAAACAACATTAAGATATCTCGTGGTTCTCTCGTTTTTATGAGGTGTCAGAAAGTCGGCAACCTGTATATTTTGCAAAGATCAACTGTGACCGGAGTAGCAGCGATTTCCTTAACGATTATGGAGACAGAACCGAAATCGATGCCACTTTGCAATAAGGAAACACTAGACGTCACAGCATGGTAACGAATCCCAATAGAGTCAAAATCGGTGTCAACCCAGTTATGGCATATGCGACTTGACCATATGAGCGAAAAAGGGATGACCGTTTTGGATAAAAGAGGTTTTCTTCCAAGAAAAGGAATTGAAAATTAGATTTTTACAAATATTGCGTTTATGGGAAGTAGACTTGAGTTAGTTTTAGTTCTGTATAGCACAAGACGAAGTGCACCCTTGACTACATTCACTCCGATTTATGGGGCCCAGCTCAAGTCACTTCCAAAGAAGGAAGAAGACATCTTCTGACCTTTACCAATGACCACTCCAGGAAGGTTTGAGTCTATTTTCTAAATCACAAGAATGGTGTTTTTAGGACCTTTAAGTAGTGGAAGAAATCATTAGAGAAACAGACTAAGAAATCTATAAAATGATTAAGGACAGATAAAGGCCTTGAGTTCTGTTCAGTCAAGTTTAATTACTACCGCAAAAGTGAATGAATTGATCGACACCGTATAGTTGTTGGTACCCCACAACAGAATGACATATCAAAAAAATGAACAGAACTCTACTTGAGAGAGTCTGATGCATGCTTTCCAACGCAAGTTTAAAAAAAAGGAGTTTTTAACAGAAGTTGCTAACCTGACAAGTTATTTGGTGAACCAATTTCCACATCGAGCATTGGATGGAAAGGTTCCTAAAGAGATATGGTTGGGTAATCCTCCAAATTACTCTAACCTTAGAGTATTTGATTGTTCTGCTTATGTACGAGTCAGTCAGGGAAAGCTTAACCCAAGGGCCCTGAGATGTATTTTTTTAGGTTTTGCCGCCGACGTTAAAGGTGCTAAGATATGGTGCCCAGAAACAAATAAAACAATCGTTAGTTGAGATGTCATGTTTGATGAAATTGCGATGTTTCATCTAGGAAAGGAGTCATTTGTCCTTAATGAAAAAATAAAACAGAGTGTCCTAGGTAAGGTGGAATTGGAGTCGAAGATAGAATATGATGTCGCAA
This sequence comes from Gossypium bickii, assembly GCA_025503065.1. NCBI lineage: Eukaryota > Viridiplantae > Streptophyta > Magnoliopsida > Malvales > Malvaceae > Gossypium > Gossypium bickii. Next base: position 33,296,753 of record CP106712.1, read on the forward strand.
TGTCAAAACCAACGACATCATGATGACACAACAAATAGAGCCTACATCGTGACAAGGGATTTCGCAACATCGCAATGTCACAACAAAATCATGATATATGTGAGGCTGAAGATGTTTTAGAACTGTAGAAAGGTACTAAAGTCACTTTAGATTAATTAGAGGTTTCATCCGACTTTTAAACTCCTTCTACATCTCAACTACAAAACCATAAGTTAGCCCGAGACAAGGAAAGACGAGAAATTAATTCACCACAGAAATACTATCACGAAAATTTAGTGGCATACGCTCTAAGTGTTGCAGAGAGCATTGATTCAACCAATCCTTCCAATTACTTTGAAGCGATTTAGACTCCTGATTCAAGCAAGTGACTTGTGGAGATGAAAGAGGAGATGGAGTCTCTTCCAAAAATGAGACTTGGAAAATCGTGAAACCACCCACTAGAAAGAAGATAGTTGGTTGCAAGTGGGTGTTCAAAAAGGAAGGATCAGGTTTAGGTGACACTAGATATAATGCAAGGTTGGTAGCAAAGGGTTCTAGTCAAGTGGAGGGAGTTGATTTTCATGATGTTTTCTGTCTTATTGTGAAGCATACATCCATTCGAGCATTATTAGCCCTTGTTGCATTAAACAACCTTGAATTGAAACAGTTAGATGTGAAGGCAACATTTCTTCATGGTGATCTAGAGGAGGACATTTATATACAACAATCTGAAGGCTTTAGGATTAAAGACAAGGAAGATCATGTTTGCCTTCTACAAAAATCTTTGTACGGCCTGAAGTAGTCTCATTGTCAATGGTATAAGAAGTTTGATTCCTTTATGTTAAACATTGGTTTATTATGAAGTAAGTATGATAGTTGTGTGTACTTACATTGTCTTGATGATGAATCTTTTATATATTTGTTGTTCTATGTTGATGATATGTTAATTGTGGATAAGGGTTCATCTGAAATTGATCAATTAAAAATCATACTTAATTCTAAGTTTGAGATGAAGAATCTCGGTGCAGCTCAAAAAATTCTGGGAATGGAAATTTCTGGAAATATAAACTTTAGGAAGCTATTCTTGTCACAATAAATGTACATAGAAAGGATACTTGAGCAGTTCGAAATGCAAAATTCGGAACCACTTAGTACTCCCTTAGCTGCACACTTCAGACTTTCAGCTTCAGGTCACCACAAACCAAAGACGATATGTCATCGGTTCTTTACTTTAGTGCAGTTTGAAGTTTGATGTACACAATGGTTTGCACTGGTCCCAATATTTCACATGTTGTCAGTGTTGTGAGTAGATAGATGGCTAGACCCGACAAATTACACTGGCAAGTAGTTAAGTGGATTTTTAGATATTTGAGGGGGACATCAAATATTTGTTTAGAGTTCGAAAGAAGTTCAAAAGGTCTAGTTGGCTACATAGACTCAAATTATGCAAGAGATTTAGACAAAAAAAAAATCCCTCACGAGATACTGTTTGCTTTCAGCAAATACGCCATTAGTTGGAAAGCCATGGCTTTATCAACTATTGAAGCTGAATATATAGCAGTCATAGAAGCTGTGAAAGAAGCCATTTGATTGAGAGGTCTATACAAAGAGCTAATTAATAAACACAACATGACTGTCGTGTATTGTGATAACCAAACTGTCATACATCTCACTAAGGATCAAATGCATCACGAAAGAACAAATGTTACACCCCAAAATTGGGCCTAGAAGTTTCGAGGGTAAAATGGGTATTTTTTTCACGGATTTGGTTCAAAAATTTTAAATTGTGGTAACTCAAAATTATTGTCGTCTATGGCTTTTTGAAAATTAAATTAAATTTTGAAAATAATGTTGAAAAGACTTTCAATGTTAAAATAAGGTTTGTTTTGTAAAAGGGTTCAATTTATGAGTAGTTAAAAAGCAATTTTACCAAAGTTTTTAAAATACCCTATTTTCCCCTCCATCTTTATAAAACCTACGTTAGTTTCTTCTCCATATCTTTGTTATCGTCCCTTGTTCTCCCCAAGATTCTCCCTCTCAAATTTATTTTACAAACTTCATTCTTTTAATTTTTATTATCACCCGAGCTATAAATCTCCATAGAATTTCAAGAAAAACACCCAAAACACCATTGATTTTGTCATCTCTCAAGTTTGTGGGTTTTCCAAGTTTTTAACCAAAAGCTTGTTTCTCTTCTATCGAAGGTAATGCTTCGATTTCTTATTAGTTGTTAATGTTATTTGGTCTTTTAAACTGAGTTTTTAGCCATTAAATCGCATGTTTTGAATCAAAGCCAAAAATTGGGTCGTTAATGGTAGATTTCAAGATTTTGAGTAAAAACATGGTTTCAAAGTGTTTTCAATTAGTTTGACATAATTAAGAGGTTTTTAAATTTTAAAATTTCGTTGAAGATTTCCAACATTTTAATGATTTTTCGTGAAAATTGCTGTAAACATGTCAGAAAATTTGATACCATTAATTGGGTAGTTTTGAGTAGTTTAAAGGTTGAGAATTAGTCATAGGTGATGTAACAGCCCAATTTTGGGCCTAGTCAGAACAGTAGTTCCGAGACCACAAATCTGACGAGGAAATAATTTATTTTTATTACATTTTTATGGTCTATGATTTCACGAAATGATTTCGTGAAAATTTCGTTTGCAAATTTCGATGTTTGGGCACTCAATTTAGTCAAAAGGACTAAATTGTAAAAAGTGCAAAAGTTGAGTTCTCCATGTTAGAGGTGTCCAATTGTTATGAAATTTTAAATTTGAGATCCTTAACTGGTAGTTAGACCATTGGATAATTTTTTGGACAAATATGGATATGAAATAAGTGAAATAGATTATTTTTAAGTTAGGGGCATTTTGGTCATTTAGTGATTAAATGACATAATAAACAAAATAAAAGCCAAAGTTTTGTCCATCTTCAACCCATGGCCGAAAATTGCATGGAGAAACCATGGCTAGGGTTTTTCAAGCTTCCAAGCTCGATTATAAGTCCGTTATAACCCCATTTTTAATGATTTTTACGGTTTTGAAATCCTCGTAACAAGATCTATCTATTTCTGCCAATATTTTGAGACATGGTTGAAGTCTAGGGTTTTGGCCCATGATGAATGTGTGTATTTTGATGCTTAAAGGTAGATTATGTATGTTTATGGTTAAAGAAACGACTTTTACTAAGTGATTTTCGGTAAGGATGCTAAAAAGGATTAATTTGGAAAAGTTATAAAATTTGTCATAAAAGTGTGAATTAGTGGAAATTGTAGGCTGTTGTAGTTATGAAAATGGTTCGTCTAGGCTTAAAATACAGATAAATTGAATGAAAATCATTTTACCAGCCTAGGGGCAAAAGTGTAAATATGTGAAACTTTAGGGGCAAAAAATAAAAATTTTCCATAATATGATTTTTGAATCACATTGAATAATGTGACTAGTAAATAGTCTAAATGTGATATTATAGATCAAAGAAAATAAGGTTCGGACCTAAAACGGAGGAAAATAAAGAATATGACGAATAAGTCCTTTTCACCGATTGTGCTACCGAGGTAAGTTTGTATGTAAATAATGCATCGTTTTTACTTACGTTTTCCTATTTTAATAAATGGTATGAATTGTGGCTGAATATTTGATGTAATTGACAAAATATCGACAAGTGAGAAATTTTCTGGTTGAACCTTAGGAATAAAAATGGATACGAGTGACATGTTCACTAGAAACCTATGTGAAATCTAAGTGAAATAAGTGATCTGGGTGCTAGTCTGTACGTTCTACCGGTGGTTTAGTTATCCAGCGTGTGTTACGGATACTTGACAGCTTGTGTAAGCAAAGATCAGTAGTTTCACATGACCGACCAAGCGACTTGTGTGAGAGCGGACAGAGATTGTGACTATGTGAAACCGGTGCTCGGTCTTATAAGTTCTACTAGTGGTCGGGTAATCCGGCATGTGTTGCGGATACCGATGCACCTTGTGTGAGCAAAGACTCGAGTAGTTACGTATGAACGACAGCTTGTGTGAGCAGACCCGTGAATGTGATTAGCTCGAGAGCGAGCCTATGTGAAAAGTGTGATATTAAGTATCTTTAGCTACAAATGTGGCACTTATGTGCAAATTTTCGTGTATCCGTTATTATTCGATGCGTTCAATGGGAAATGACTAAGTATAAACGAATATGACTAAGTGATGAATAAGTGCCGGTATGTGTGTGTAAATTTATGAGCAATGTGCTCGATAGGTGATCGAACTTTGGTAAGTTTGATATGGGGTAAGTGTTACTATGAAAGTTAATACAAAGAAATTATGAGAGTAAAGTTTTCAATAAAGTAGTTTTAGGACAACAGCAGTTATGTGTTTTTGAAAAATCACCAAAAATGGTGGAAATTTAATTAGAAGTTTAATAAGATATGAAATTAAATCTTATAGAGTCTATTTTTTCATAAAAGAAACGGTGTAAGCGAAAAAATTTCATATTTTGAGATATTTGAATTTTTGTGAGACAGTGTCAGAATGATTTCGGAATCCCCTGTTTTGACTTTGAAAAATCACTAAAAATTGTATAAAAATAATTATGGTTTATAATTTATATGATTAAATTTATTAATGAGTCTACCTTCAATAGAAACAAATGGAAACATCATCTGAATCCCGTACAAAGAGATAGTTAATTTTTAGTGAAGAAGGGTCGAAATTGCCAGACAGCAAAATAGGGGAGAGTTTAATGAATAAAATGTACTTATTGGCTAAATAAAAAATTCTGAAAATTTTATGGTAAGAAGATATGTGAGTCTAGTTTCAGGAAAAATTAGTGGATCTTAATTTGGAGTTCCGTAGCTCAAGATATAAATAATTTAGTGACTGTGACTCGAGTAGATAGCTTGAGATGAACATGAATAAATAATGGAACTATGTGCAATTATGATTGTATTATCTTGAGAACATATTGTGAGGATTGGTAAAAACATATTAATTAATTTCTTATTATTTGCATGCTAACTTACTAAGCTATATAGCTTACACCCCTTCCTTTCTTTTTCCTATAGTGTCACAGATGCTAGCTTGAGTTGGAGGTCGTCGAAGATTCTATCACACTAAGAACCTATGGATTGGTATCAATGATTTTTATTCTAGCTTTTTAAGTCTATGGCATGTATAGGGACTTGGTCATTTGTGTACATGTTATTATGAGTTGGCCTAGAATATTGGCCTATGCTAATTGAAGGTCATTGTTGTATAAGGCCATTTGATGTGGCCAATATTTGTTATGTTATAAGTCTATGATGAAGCATTACATGGATGTGCATGCTTGTTTGGGTTGGATGAGTGAATGCATGATAATTATGTGTGGAAAATACTAAATGTGAATGGTTGAGTAAGTTATATGCTATGATTTGTTAAGTGTGTGTGTGGTTGTGCATGATGAATGTGATTTATAAATGGTGTGCAAATGCATTGATGGGGTTATTGGGATGCCTAAAAAAATGCCATGTGTGTGTTGATAAACTTGGTATAAGTGTGGAAGAGTTTTTGGATGGAAAAAGGCTTGGTAAATAGCTAACTTTCATCTACAAGGATGGCCGCACGGCCTAGCACACGGGCGTGTGACTTGGCCGTACGACCCTAAATAGTTGATGACATCATAAACAAAGAGTTACACGGGTCGAGGGCACGGGCGTGTGGCCTTGTTTTGTGGTAAAATTTTCTAAGTATTTTAAAGTTCTCGGTTTAGTCTCGGACCACTTCCAAAGTATGTTTTGGGCCTCGTAGGCCCGTAATAGGGACAATATGATTATGAATGAAAAGTTTTAAATTTGAATGGAAATTTTTGACTCGGAAATGATTGGTTATATGTGATTAAGTCCGGTAATGCCTCATACCCTATTCCGGTGACGGATACAAGTAAGGGGTGTTACAGGTGAATAATTAGATGAACAAAATTATTTTTAGGCAAAAAGATTAAGTATAGACCGAGATAATTGAAAATCAAGTTTGTTATGTCGAATGTTTCCATTACAAGAGAATTTAGCTTAGGCTTGTGTTTTGATTGTTTGAAGTGAGTCTTTGGCTAATTGTTGATTATGCATAATGTATGGTTATTATGTGTGAAACATTGGAACCATTGAAGCCTTCTACGAGCAAGGCAAAAGGCAATGAAAAGCTAGTTTAAGCTTTTGGCAATTAGGCAAAAGAGTTATCGACGAGTGTTTGGAATTGCTAGTTTTAGACACTAGTCATAGTGTTAATTGGGATATTAGGAATAACCTAAACCCCTATCCTAAGTTCTAAGTGTAAGCTTTCTATGTCCCTTGCTTTATTTTGACAAATTATGTGATTATATGAATAATTGTGGATTGATTATTATAATGCGATATTGTGATATGAGACATGTGTGATGACTATTTTGAATTTTGTTGTGTTGTGGGGATGATATACATGCCAAATGACAGTGATAATGATATGCTAATAATGTAAATATGTAGAGAAAGTGAGCAGAATTTCGGTAAGTATATATGTGTTGAATTATGGAATGTAATATTATTATGACAAGTAATATGTGAGAATACTCGTATATGATATATGATGTACTGATTTTAATGCACATATATGTGGTCAGATATGTGATGGCTCAATGAGCATTATTGTGGCACTTAAAGTGCAAGTAAATGTGAATTCAATAAGCATGCATTGTGTACAAGTTGTGATGTAAATTGATGAATATGAATAGAGATGATGTGCATTAAATTAGTAACTAAAATGTGTAATTATGGATATTCAAGCCTTGTGATCTCTTGAAACCGTTGGATATAGTTGGCAAGCCATAGGATTGTTAGTACTCACCTATATGTATTGTGTTTTTAGGCATTGAGGCCCTAGGACAGGTTGGAGAGATAAGGGAATGTGAGGTAAGCTCTATTTAATGGAACATGTTTGGTGTGTTGGAAAGTGTTAGTTTTATGCTTCACTTTTTGGGATATGTTTGACTTTATGAGTCAATTGGTGTATTAGAGATCCGTGTATCCAATTGTGGTGATAGAGCCCACATTTATGTTTCATAGCCTTAAGTGCCAAATTATCTTAAAATGTATATACGTGTAATGTGATGTATACCTAAATGAGTATGTGCTTTCTATGCAAATTATTGTTTAAGGGTGATCTTATTTGTTATGATAATATGATGTGAGATGGATGCTTAAACATGTGAATAATATGCTAAATGAGTTTATTTAAGTTTCATGAAAATATTAGTATGTTTTCATGGTAGATTGTGTATGTAATTGTATTTTGGGTCGTTATCATTTAACTTGTAACACCCTTAACCCGTATCTGTCGCTGGAAGAGGGTTATAGAGTATTATCGAAGTTTACGATTCAATTACAGTTAATTTATGTCATTTACTATTCATTTTCGAAAATCAATCACAATTAATCATAATAGCCCTCATATGGGTCCTCGAGGCCCAAAATACATATTAGAATCAAGTTGGGACTAAACCAGGATCACAGAAAAATTTTCGCAAAATCTTAAAATTTTTCATAGGTGCAGGGGATACACGCCCGTATGGCCAGGCCACACGCCCGTGTCCTAGCCCATGTCCTTACCCGTGTAACTCTTTCACTTGGGTCACACGGCCAGCCACATGCCCGTGTGCTAGGCCATGTAGACAATTTAATTTTTGAAAATTAGGTGCAAGGGTTACATGGCTAGGACACACCCCCATGTGCTGGGTCGCGTGTTTCATACGGCTGAGACACACGCCTGTGTTTCTATCCGTGTGCTTAACTATGAGCATTCTATTTCTCTAATTTTAAGGTGCAGGGGACACACAGCCAAATCACACGCCCGTGCGCATAGTCGTGTGTCACACACAGTTGAGACACATGCCTGTGTGTCTGCTCATGTGGACAAAATAAGGCTATTTTCCAAGCCTTATTTCTCACCCTTTTTACCTTGCACCTACATGAACACTTCAATATATTCACCAACCAATTCAAGGCATATAAATCAATCTAATGATAAAGTTTTATGCATGATATATTTACTCATGTTTTCAAGTATCATCTTTATATTAAAATTATATACTTACCCAAGTGTGATTATACCTAAGTTGTTAATCCATGCATACTCACATACCAAGCATAATATAACTTCATGCATAAATATATTAAATATGTTATCAATAGCCATTCCAATTGCTACATACTACCAAAACATTTACATACCCTCACTTGATACCATTAGCCTATACATGCCATTATACTAAAGTAAGTTTCCTATTTATACCAAAACAAGCTGGAGGATAGTACGATGATGCTCCAATTGGTCTCCAACCTTTATGAGTTTTCGAATACTATAAAATAGAGGAAAGAAAACCTAATAAGCATTTTATGCTTAATAAGTTCGTATAACAAGAATTTAACTTACCAATCATGCTCATTTAATTAAACATGTATAACATACATCCAAACATTTTTGATCAATTGTCTAAACACAAGCTCTCATCAAACAAGTCAGACATATGATTCATATGTATATCAAGATAACATAGATGAGCTCATCGTATAATAATTTCCGAGTATTTCAGGGATATTCAAGAAATAAATCATGTTAATCTCATGTTTTCTTTTAACAGAAGTTTTATCCGTTGAATTATTGAAATTTCGATGGATACCTAGATAGTATACTCGAGGTATACAAATCAATGATTCGTCAACTAATGTTCAGGGGTACCCATAAAGACACATAATCAGGAAGCACACACTCGACCCATATATCAGGATGCTCAGATGAGCCATGTAACAGGATGCTTATCCGGGCTAAACAGGAAACTCCTAAGAGTTTAGAACAGGAAGCTCATTGAGCTTAACAGGTAACTCCAAAGGGTTATTAACAGGGAGCTCCGAATAGCATAACAGGGAGTTCAGGCGAGCCATGTCAGGAAGCTCATAAGAGCTTATATCAGGACACTCACGAAGAGTTGCGTTTGTGTCCGCAATAAATGCTAGACCACAACCAATCGAATTGTGTAACAAGACGCTCACAAAGAGCTGTGGTAGTGCGCAACACATGCAGGATCACTACCGATCATGATACTTCCAGAAACTATATAACAGGACGCTCGAGAGGGCTTATAATAGGATTGCTCGTCCGAGCTATAGTCTGTCCGCAACATATGCAGGACCACATTCAATATGGGAAATCTTGTATCCATCGAATTTTATTTTTCAAACAGAACTTAACATTTTCGGACATTATCGTACATGTGATTATTTCATACTTTTATAACATTTATATAATTCACATAAATACATACCACACTCAATTCAATCATAAAAATAAACACATTTTAGTTACACGAACTTACCGCGACACTTGTTCGTATATGATAATCTACTAATCCGTCACCTTTTCTTTTCCTCGATCTAACTCTTTATTTAGTCTTTTAGGATCTAAATAAATGAATTTAACATCAATTTAATCCATTTCATACTCAATTGAACTCCATTCACTTCATAGACAAAATTACTATTTTGCCCCTATACTTTTCATAAATGACAATCTTGCCCCTAGGCTCGGAAATTAAAATTCATGCAATTTAATCATATCACAATAACAACCCATGAATTTCACAAAAACCAGAATTTTTCCATGGGTTTTATCATTTTTCAATTTAGTCCCTAAATCATAATTTCATTAAAATTCTCTTTGTAAAAGTTGTTTATCTATCAACAACATTTCATTTTCTACCATAAATTTCAAAATTTCAGCATTTACATCCATGGAAAAGTTTTCATACTTTGATAACTTTGCAAATTAATCCCCAAAATAGATAAATTAAGTTATTACGAACTCGAAAATATAAAAATTACTAAAAATGGGACAAAGATGCTTACCTAATTAAGCCATGAAAGCTTGCTTGAATGTTTTTCTCTTTCCTAGGGTTTCCATGTATTTTGGGGAAGAAGATGATAATAATATGTTATTTCTATTTAATTTAATTATCATCCATTAATTTTTCAACATTCCAATTTTGTCCTTTTCTTTTTCTAATTTTCCATGGATGATTCACCAAAAAATCTACTAACTTCATCTAATGGTCTAATTACCATATAAGGACCTCAAGTTTTGAATTTCATAGCTAATTAATCCTTATAGCTACTAGAATTCAATTTTTGCATTTTATGCAATTTGGTCCTTTCCACAATTAAACACGAAATCGGTAAAATTTTCTTAATAAAATTTTCATACGTCATTTCTATCATAATGCAATTCATGCAATAATATTAAAAGAAATTTTATTTCTGACTCAGATTTATGGTCCCGGAACCACTGTTCTGACTTCACTAGAAACGGGTTGCTACATAACTTGTGAATGTATGTGAATGTATGTGAATATATAAGCTAGACTTGTGAGTTACTAAAGTATGTATACATTGTTTAGTCTTGATGAATTATTGTAAAATGAGTTATTTGAATGAGTTGGGTGTAGCCATACGTGAGAATATATGTTAGTTTTATGGTTTAATGAAGCATGAATATGTTATTATGGCATGGTTAGAATATGGTTGTGAAATGGTTGCAGTATGCTCTTGTTTAACCTTTGATGCTGTGTATACTTTGTGGTTATTCTGACATTCACTAAACTTGTTTAAGCTCACCCACTGTCTCTAACCATTGCATATATTTAGTATTTGCGGTGTGAGCGGTGCAGGGATACCAAGGAAGTGATCCAAGTTAGGCTTTAGTATTTGCGTAAGTGGTATTAATATTATTCTTTAAACTATGGGATAAGGCAATGTGGTTAGACTTTGATCGATTATTATTGTGGTCCTTATGATATTTTATGGGTTTAGTTCTCTAGCACTTTTGATGGATGTTATAATTATTTCATTGATATTGTTTTAGGTTGAATATTTGGTATGTTGAAGTGCTATGAATGGTATGTATGGTCAATGGACGTTGAATAATGTGGTAGAATCGTTGCATGAACTTTGCCATGATGTTTTGGATATTTTGTTGCTTAATTATTCCTAGGAACTATAGGCTTGGACCTTGGTATCTTGATTCTTCTCGGACATGATTTTGATGTTTTGAATTGCTATTTTGGTCGTTTTGACATTGGTTTAAAGAGGTAAATGATGCATGTTGATTAGATATTTGTTGGAATGGATTAAATGCTTAGATGTGCTGTATTTTTGTGATCTGGAGTAGAGGTATCGATATTCGGGTTATAAAAATGATACCTCAGTGATATTTCGATGTGCAGGAAATCAATACTGTAATTTGGAATCGATACCTTACCACAAGTATCAATACTCGGGGTAAAATAATTGATACTTTATAAAAGGTACCGATAATTTCTGAAATTTTGATTTTAAACGAGAAACAGAAAGTTGTTTTGGTGTCGATTTTCGAAACAATATCAATATCTTTTGAGAGAAATATCGATACCTTTGAATCAGTATTGATACTTACGTGAATAAATTAGAATTTCTGTTTAGTGGTCTATAAACATGTTTAACTCTCGTTTTAGGTTTGCTTAAAGAATGTTTAGCATGTTTTAATGATGATTGGAATGCGTATAACTTATAATTATTACGAAAGCTAAAATAGAAAATGTTTGCGTAATAACGAGACCATGGTAATGCATGTGATGTGTAACGGTGGTGTGACATCCTAATATTCGGGCTCAGCGACCGGGCCGAATATAGGGTGTTACAATGAAGCACATAGATATTCGATATCACTTTGTTCGAGAAGTGGTTGCTCAAGGAGATGTTCAGATTCATAATATCGACATAAAATAATCCAGTCGATATGATAACCAAAAGCCTTCCAGTTTCCAAGTTCAAACATTGTTTGGACTTGGTTAGTATCCTACAAAGATCGAGTTAGGCCCCAGACGAGGCTCAACAAAGAAGGCGTTGTAGAAATACGAGTCAAGGTGGAGATTTGTGGAGTGTGCCTCATATTTTCGGAAAAAAAAAGGTCGACGTCTGCACGAGGAAGAGTCGACGTTTTGACGATGCGTCACTTGACTTCTCAACGAGAAGAAACCAACATCCCGATGACGCGACATGTGATGTCCCGACACTGCGACATGTGACACCTCGACGAGCCGCTAAATGACATCACAACGTGGCGATGTGATCACCATTAAAGTGGGTTTCTTCTCCCAGTTGATCTCTGCTATTTTTTCCCCGTTGAACTCTAAGAACTCTAGGGATATTTTCAGCATATAAATAGGGCTTTTAGCAACCCTAGAGAGATTGATGCAACAACACAACAAAAGAGAGTTTAAGGGAATTTCGTGTTTTAGCTAGAGAGCTTTGTATTTTTCGGGATTTAAGGGCTTGTTTTGATTATTCTCCATCTTGTACTTTCTTTTTTTCCGAATATTTACCATTTAGTGAAATTTTCTTTGTCCGTAATTTTTTTTATCTATTTAGAGGAGTTTTTGAACGTAAATATTTGTGTCTAATTTTCTCTATTCGTTTTTGTTCGTTACTTAATTCAGATTTATCCCCAACAAATTTATTTAATCCTCAAATAGAAGAATTAAATTAGGGACTAAATTTTAGAATTAGGAAGAGTGGAAGGTATAATTAAACCTACAACAAAATGTACAAAACAGTCACGTTATAAAAGGAGTTGAGCTACGAGTGCCGGGACATAGCTCTTTTGGCCGAGTTCTGGTTGACTCATAGAAGAATCTTTGATGAAAACAATAGTAGATTTTGTACAATACTAGATATTGTTAAAAAGTAGTTAAAAGAGTCAATTCGAAGGCGAATTTCTGTAATTTTTATATTTCTCCGATTCAAGTCCCATATGTGATTATGCATTATTTGTCATTCGCCCTTGTAACTTTTGCTTTCTTTATCAAATCCGTAAATATATTAAGGGTTGTTAATTGTTTTTTTCAATAATTTTATTTCCAAATTCTCTTATAGGGTGTATAATTTATTTTATCACTGCATTTAATAAATATGTATCGTAACACTTGTCATAAATAAAAAGATTAACCATTAATTTATTGTACTTTTCTCACTGAGAATATACCTAAATTTGTTAACACTTTTAATTCAACTATTACCCTCCATTAAAATGAAACTCTTAACCAATCATATTAAGTGACATTTAAAAAGAATAAATTAAATTAAAAAATGGTTAATTATATATATTTATAAACAAGTTAAAAAGATAAAAATTATTTTTCTTTCTTCTCAACCAGAATTACCTCCATTTTTTTTCTTTCTGTTTCATTTCCTCCACAAACTAACCCCTTTTTTGCTCCCCAGATTAACTCTCTTCACCGTTTCCATTATCCTTCCTTGTCTTCTCTATATCACTGATAACAAAGTTACGAGAATGGAAGGATTATAAGAGAGTTGGGGTTTCAGGGTGATTGTAAAGGGAGGTGAATTTTGGTTCAATGGTCAAAAAAAAAAAAAAAAAGTGGGTTAATCTTTTGATTTTGCAGGGAATTTTGGTTCTATGAGAAAGAAAAATGTGATTTTAAAAAAAAATTGACCAAGGAGGAAAAATTGAGGAGCACTTGTACCATTGTTGACCGGAGGAAAATTGAAGTCTTATCAACTTAGAGGTGTGAAAAATGGTTGATCTCCTTATGGCAAAGTGAATTGAATGGGATACTTGCAAAAGAAATGGGTCTTGGAAAGACAATTCGAACTATTGTTTTTCTTGCACATTTGAAAGGGAATGGAATGGACTGGCCTATTATTATTGCTTCCTCGTCAACTCTTACTAACTGGATGAATGAGATTACAATGTCTGTGCTCTCAATTGATGCAATTATTTATCATGGAACCCAGAAAGAGAGGGATGAGATTAGTAGGAAACGTGAATTTTTTAAGGCAAAAACTTGTTTAAATAAAAAAAAAATTAAAAAGAAGATGGAAAAAGTAAATGAAAAGTTTGTTTGGTTGTTGAGAAAATCTGAGTTTTTTTTGGAGAAATGAGGAAGAAGGTGAACTGAAGATGAAAGTAAAAAAAGAATTACCATAGAAAAAATATCTTTGGATTTAATTTAATATTTTTATTTAAAATGAAATTATTAATTTTTAAATAAAATGCCATGTGTCATAATATTAATGGTCAAGTGATTTTTGTTAACTAAAGCTAGCAGTTGGACCAAAGATGTTACAGAATCAAAGGTTAAGTACCATTTCTGACAAAAACAAGATAGATATTTAAAGAAAAAAACACTATAATTTAGGAGCTAAATTTTTATTTAATCTGATTATAAAAAGTAAAATTATATTGGATATTGAATATATAGTACATATATTTCAAATTTGATTTAAAATTTAATTATATTTAACAATTTAAATAATAAATTAAAAATTTAATTACAATAATTAAAAAGGGCAAGTATTTGTTAAACTGATAATATATATTTTATTTCATAAACAGTTCTACGAGTTTCTTTCTTTTAAATTATTTTTTAATATTCTATTATAATTTTATAGACCATATTTATAAAGTTTAAAAATTTCATTGATAATGTACAGAATATTTTCTCAATTAAAAATACATTTTGTAAAAATTAATTAGAAAAACTATACACATAAAACACATATAAAACATGTTACATTAAAAATTAGTAAGTAATATTCATGGCTTCATTTATTTCCTTAATCCTAAATCGAAAAAATAAAGAGGAATGGAGTCCACAAAAAGACAGTGGTAAATGGTGTTAGGTGTGAGAAATAAAGTTAGAAAATGGCCTCCCAACAGCTCCCGTGACCTTACTAACATAACTCATTAATGTTTAGTTTGCCTTCATTCGCTGCCAATCTTCAGCTGAATAAATTTATTTTTTCTTTTGCCTATATTAAATGCAAACAGTCTGTAATGAAGACACACCAGTCTTTTGGCAATTTTCTGTCACAACGCTTTCAAATTCAAGAAATTGAATGCAAAATGGAAAGGGTAGCGTGTATTTCCCAAATTCAATTTGAATTCCCTTATCTCATTGTGCTTTGTTATCCATTTTTTTGAACGTTCCATGGGTGGATTAGTTCTTGCTTTCCTATTTTCTAATTTTGCAAAAACAGAAGATAAATTGAAAGTTCAAACCAATTAAAGTCTGATGGTCACCTAATAACAAAATTAGATTATTCAAAAGAGTACGTAGCTGCCCCACCAAGCACATGTTTTGGTCTTTAAGATTAGATTACAGGTCGCAGTCAGTATTAAAGGAAGGTTACTAAGAATAAAACTAGATTTGCTAGTTCAACTTTAATTCTTTGGTGGTAGAGAACTAGAAAAAAAAAAAATCTATACAGGTTTTGAGTACAGATTCTAGGTCTTACACCATTACTTATGCTGTTGCTGTGGTAATATCTAATAATGGGCAAAAATGTACAAGCAGCCTAAACAATGACATCCAACAACATATCTCCAGCACAAATTTTAAGCCACCATAAAAAATCTGAAGCTACTCAATTTTCCACATCTACCCTTTTGACAGATAAGGAAATACTACGAATTTGATCTTTACGAAACCCACCCACACAAATCAAAATGTTGGTCCTTCAGAGTTGATTTGGAAAAAAAATTAAATTAAATTAAATCCAGTAACAGAAAGGTAAGCTTATTTGGTCATGTTTTAAGAAGAACGAGAATTTTTGTTCTGTAAGAATGTGTAATCTGAACCCATAAACAATGAAAAATGAAAGCACACAACATCAAAAGAAATCAACTGGGGCATGCCTAACAATATATGCTGTGGTGAAATGAATGAAAGATTTGGGCCAAGATTTCTTATAATATAACCTTTTTCTTTTTCCTCTTCCCTTTTTCCTGCTACAAGATCATCTAAGTTCTCTAGGAAAAGAATGTAAAAGGAAAAAACAAACTAGAGTTTTGGTGTAAAGGATGAGTGAACAACCTTGTTTTGTCTCCCAGCAAGCCAAAGCAGAGTCCTCCTAGCAAAAGATGGTGTTTTAGCTTGTGAATCTAAGCTATAGGAGCTTTGGTTTTCCTCGTCGAAACCTAATTCACAGACACCATTTCCCCACCTGCCAGAGTCTATCTCAGAAATAGTATCCTTGGCATCATCGGTAACATTCTTCACCTTCGAACTACAGTCATCTGCAGCAGCATTCTGACGCACCGGAAATCGGAATGAGAAGGCCCTCCTCGACGAATCCTCTGTAAAATTCTGCTTCTCCTTCTTCCCCCGAAGCCAGATTTTGGATATTGAGAAGCTTTCTTTCTTGTTCTTACCGATGGCTTTGCCATTGTTGTCACTGGTGCTAGAACTGCCATTGGTTTCAAACTGCCTCGTGATCTCAAAACCATTGAACCCTCTTCTTGATTCACAATCACATTCAGAAATTGCTGGGCGGTGACCAGGAGTCAATGGCAAACAAGTCTTCTTCTTGCTCGACGGTTTCTTCGCTGGAGTTCTTATCGGCACTTGCAATAAAGAATTCTCATCCATTACATAAGCGAAGGAACCCATAGAGAAACACCTTCTATCATCCACGTTATTGTTACTGCTACCTTCACCGCCATCAACGTTCCTAAACTTTCCCAGCCTAACAGGCACAACTTTTTCCCCAGACTGCACTACTGTTGGGTTGACTTCATCTTTTTCCAGGATTTCACATGATTTACGCTGGGATGACCCCCATTCAGTGTCTCCAGAAAGGCCTAGGTGGGAACTTGATCTCACAAGTGAACTGCTTCTGCCCACAACTCCTTCTCTATCGGTTACAATCTCTCTTGAGCTCTCACTCCCAGATTCAAGAACAAGAACAATGGGGGAGCAGCTATCATTTGGAGAGAAATCAGGGAGTAAGCTAGCTCTACAGAGAGGGCATGTGGAATGAGACAAAAGCCAAGTGTCAATACACTCCATGTGGAAGGCATGGCTGCATTTTGGTAGCAATCTAAGCTTGTCTTCAGGCTCGAATTCACACAAGCAAACAGCACAATCAAATGGGTTTTTTACTCCTATGATGGCTTTGTAGTGGAATACAGGGAGAGTATCTATAAAAGATTGGTCGACACCAGCATCATGGAGATGGAATAGTTGTTGCAACTGCCCTTGAAGAGCAGTCACATTGTCTATATCTTCAGGCTCTCTATTGGGAGGTCTCATAAGAAATCTAACTAAAAGGTGAAGCAAACCAGAAACAAAGAAAATGATAGCTAGGATTATAATGATAAGTAATATACTTGGACTAACCTTGTTGTTCAAATTGAAGCTATCAGACTGCAAATTTTGTGGTGGAGGAAGTAATGGTATTGGTGATTGAGGGAGGTAATATGGCTGCTCTGATGGAGAAAGCAAGCTCCTTTTCTCTATTTCATGGAAAATCCACTCCATTGTTGTTTCTGGAGATAGATGGACACAACTTACAAAGACTGAAACTTTAGACTTGAATCATATGCTACCATGGATCCACCTGGGAGTACCAAAAATATCATCCCCACCGTAGTATCATGGGAGTTTGTGGGATTTGGGTAACATTGGCTCCATTTTACTTCATTATAAGCTACGAGTCAAAAGGAAGAGACGCTTCGCTACGCGAGAGAGAGAGAGAGGAGAAGACTTGATTATGATATTAAAGGAAAGGATAGATATAAAATTGTGTCACTGCCAGAAGGTGAATTTCAAAAAAGAGGAACCAATAATAAATCTACCCAACACAACACTGCAGAAAAATAAATGAGATGAGATCTCATTGCGCAAATTCTGCACAGTCAATCACTTCCTTGCTGGATAATGAAAATAAAAAATTTCACAATGCATCTGCTTAAATACTCTTACTAAGGCGACTTTTTATTCACGATTTCATCAATTACAAGGCTCTTCTTCAGGGTTGACTTTAATGGGAACCCTTTGATGCATCAAACCCCATGCTATGCATGCCCATTGAATTCCTTAAAAGCTTTTCCAAAAATAAAAAGAAACTACTAACCAGTGTCCACAAAATATTTTAAAGAGAAATTATAATAATCATTTTAAAAAGCATTGTTTAGCAAAATATGTTTAAGAAGAAAACAATAATTAATTTGCGTATTTCCATTTGGCTTAGGATGGTGGGTTTAGAACTTCGATTATCTTGTAGCATTATTTTAGTATAGCGGAGGATTGTTTCTATCTTTCTGGTCCCATTCTTTGACAGTGCCTTCTATTCCACCGCTTCGAATCGGATAGTTTGGTGCCTGATTTATTTATTCATTTATTTATTAATTGGGAGGGGCCAAATGCTGCCTGATTCACCACCCCTCTCCTCTCTTCTGGTAAAGACAAAAAGCAAAAGACAAGACAAGTGAAGTTTCCAAAGTCTTACCAAAGGGAGAGGTATTTGGAAACAGTAGAAGGGCAAGCATATTATACTGATTTACTGGGAAAAAAGAAAAACAAGGTCATGTTGTGGACTTCCAACTTTTCCCTAACCTTTTCTCATGGATTCTGGTACTTGCTTTTAGCTGCAGTCCAAAAAGTGAGACACCGACACCCATTTTGGGAGAAAGAAAGTCCCCACTTTTGTTGCCTCTCACTGTTATGCAATCATCTTCTGCATTTCGTAGCACTTGAAAAGGGAAAATGTAGAGGAGAAGGAATACAAATAAACTAGTTAATAAGTATAGTAATTAATTTAACAATATTTACACCTCAATGTTCCATCTACTTTCCTTATCCACGTTTTACTTCACTAACTAAACAATTGCTCTCTCTCAGTCCTCACCTCACAAGAGCTATATTGGGCAGGGGACTGTCCCAACTCCTAAAATATCCGAAATTTGATAGGGTTCATATAATTATTTTTAGAAAAAACTGATTTTTTTATTTAATTTGAAATTCAAACCCTATTATTTATATAATATTCTATTTTCAAACTATAATCACTTTCTAAATATAGAGTTTGAGGTATGAACTTAACAAAATATTATTACATTGTAACTTAAACGTTTTCTTTTTCAAGTTATTATTTGAATTTGACAATTATTCTCTTACTGAAACATTAACTTTTTTTTGTCTAAGTTAATCTCTGAACTTGATAATAATTTACATATTAAGGTTTAAACTTTATTAAGTTCTCTCGAAAGTATTTTTAAAGAAAGTTAGACAAAAAAAAAATTAGACTCCAACATCAAAACAATTGACTAGTTTAGATCCTGATGTGTCAAAAAAAAGTTTAGCCCCAAAAATTGGACTAACCCCAATTAGTGATTGATTATACTAACTCAATTAGGGACAAAGCTAGAAATTTATTTTAGAGGCAAAGACTAAATTATATTTTTAAGGGAGTTAAACTATATTTTTATCATTTTATTAACATATTATTTAAGAATTTTCAGTAGGATTAGACTGAAAATTTACCAATCTTGAGGGGCAAAGTGCAAATTTAATATATAATTTTAAAATTTTGAAGGGACTACAAAACAATTTTACCATTTTAGGAAGCCAACGCCTTTGTCTTGGCCTTGTACCTGACTGAATATCAGATACTATAAAGTTTCCAGTTTTCAAATTTGTACAATTAATAATGCCGACACCTATCACTCAAGGCATCAAAATCTGTACAATCTGGTTTCGATTAAAACAAGTACTTGGTGATGGAAGATGGAAGCAGCCAAAGAAATATGGTTGGTTGAAAAGTGAGCTCGCTCTCTTGGTCATAAAAACACGAATATTTGTCACTTTTTTTGCTTAAAGCATATATAATAATATGCCATCAAACATGTTGAGCATCCCATCCTCGACTAAGCAGCTTCATGAATTTCAAAATCAGACAAAGAGTGACAGCAACATTGAGAAAGATGAAAAATAAGGAAACCATTAAACCCCCCAAGTTTCCAAAGTTAATATTTTAATCAATGGTCCCAGAGTGATTAATTGTCACGTACTTTTTTTTGCAATTAAAGAAGTCGATATAAACTAATTAAATTCAACTTAGATTTATTTATCGTGCACATTGTCAACAACTAAATACAGTTTCTTCTATATGGTCAATATTAAGATTTATTCAATGCCTAACTTCTTCTGAGTTGGTGATAATTTGTTGAGATAATATGGCTAATTTTCGTAAGTAGGTGACTAACTTGGATATTAACTTAATTGGATTAGAGAACACATGAGGGTTTTTCTTTTTACCTTTTTGCAAAATTTTCTTTTACAATTCAGACCCTCGCTTTTGCAACTTTACTTTGAACCCAAATAACGAAAAGTGATAACCTTCGTGTTTTTTACTTCTGGTCTGATTAGAGCAAATAAAGTACAAATACCAGCTAGTATAAGTCAAAAAGGATTCGGAGACTTAATTAGCATATGTTGTTCAAGGGAAAAGGTCAAATACTGATACCGAGCTTAACGCTTCTTTTCTAGTAAGCCTGACTTACGTAGACTCCATTTGGACTGATCGTGATAATAAATTAGTAATTACGATGAGAAAAATTGTATGAATGTTCCAGCCATATTGGAAAAATGTTGGGGTCCTAAGGAAGTCGAGAAGAATGTCACTGTCATGGATACAAGTCATATTATAGGCTATTATGCCATATTAGTCATCAACGACTAGAAATGAATAATGTTAACTGGTGTGTTGTAACTACTATTAACGATTTTGTCATATCAGAAATACTTCAAATCCACAAATATGTTAGATTCATCAAATAAGATAGATAAAATGAGTTGGTTCGAGCTCGAGAAATCGGTTCACCATGACCTTAAGCAAAACTACTCATAGTGGACAAAATAAAATGTGAGTCATCACTAACTCGAAAAACCTACCCGAAGTTCAAATAAGACCTGAGAAATCAAGTCACCACAAATTCAAGGAAACCAAGTCATTATGGGCTCAATAAAATATGAGGCCTCCTTGACACAAGCCTGCGAAAGGGTCCAATAGTTGAAGACAAGGTTGTTTTTACTATTATGAAGAAAAAAAACAACTTCCTCTCATTGAAAAAAAAAAGTTGTCAACAAGGAGGCTTCAAGGGAAAAAGAAAAGTAGAGGAGGGGATCTAGTGGTGGAGAGGTGGAAGGAGTTGGTGGTACCAAAAGGGAAGGAGTCAGGGAGGGGGTTGGTAGGTGGCAGACCATAGGAAGGGGAAGGAGTGGAAGGGAAAAAGGAAGGAAATAAAATAGAGGTGGAGGAAAGAAAGGAAACAAAGAAGGGGGAGGCAACAAACAATAACTAGCCTCAAGGTCGCTTCTACTGTCGGGAAGTGAGGGGAAAAATTGATAAGTGAGCAGCAATTAGGGTTTCTAAGTTTAGAGACAAAAATAGGGTGTAACATCCCGATTTAGGGCCTAGTCGGAATAGTGGTGTAAGACCACAAATCCGAGGTCTATGTATGAGTTTTTGAGATTTATGCTATGTTTGCATGTTAGTGTGAAAGTTCCATGAAGCAATTTTGTGAAATTTCGATTGAATTGTCCAAAAGGACTAAATTGTAAAAGTTGCAAAATGTGAGATTCTAGAAGCTGTTTGTGTGAAATGGCTTTAGAATATATATTAGAGGTCCTTAAATAGCAATTTAACCAAATTCTAATTTTTGGACAAATTTGGGCATGGATAAGTTAAAATAGGAAGTTTATCAAAAAGGGCATTTTGGTCATTTTGGTCATTTGGCAATTAAATGATTAAAAAGGGAGAAAAGATGACAAAATTCACTCATCTTCTTCTCCAAAGCTGCCAAAATTTCAAGAGCCATTGTTAGGGTTTTTCAAATTTTTCAAGCTTGCTAGTAAGTGCATCCAAGCCCCGTTTTTGATATTCTTCGTATTTTTGAAGTCCTAGTTGTATGAATAAGCTATTTTTAGCTATTTGATGAGCTATATTGAATGTTCAAAAATTTTGCCATGTATGACATGCATGTATGTTGATGTTTTATGGAGGATTATGAAAGCTTGATGTAGTAGAAACATCTTTTGCTAAGTGATTTTCCATGAAAATGCTTGTAGGGACTAGTTTGTGAAAGTTTTAAGTTTGGTCATACATGTGTGATTTAGTGAGAATTGGTGAATGCTTTAGTTGAGTAAGTGATTTGGCTAAGCATGAAAGGCTAGAAAGTTGAATAAAAATCACTTTACGAGCCTTGGGGCAAAAGTGTAATTATGAGAAAGATTAGGGGCAAAAGGGTAATTTTGCCAAAGTATGAGATACGTGTCAATTTAGTCAATGTGTGTATTGAATAAGCTGATTGATTCATTATAGATCAAGAAAGACGAAGCCCAGATATAAACTGAGGCAAGAGCAAGGTGGTGGGCTAAATTGTATATTTCTATACTTTTGAGTATCGAGGTAAGTCTATGCTTAAACAATGCATTCATACTTACAATTTCTTAATGCTAGCTAGTGTGTAGCATGATTGAGAATGATTGAGAACCTATGTGGGATGAATGTGGTATAATTTGTGAATGGATGTATGGTTAAGTAAGTAAATATGTGAATGTGTAGTGAGAATGCTAAATGGTGGGCTAAGTGTGATACCATCTTAATGCATATTGACGATAAGCTGGCTATGTGTGATGCTATTGTTAGGTATATCGTCTAATGGGCTATGTGCGAAACCACTATGAATATCTTTGTGGTAGGCTAAGTGCGATACTACCTTATTAATTGATTGTGGTGGGCTAAGTGCGAAACCACCGAGAAATTAGCTGTGTGGATTAGCTACGTGGATTAGCTGTGTGGTTATATTATTGAGTTAATTAGCTGTATGGATGAATTATCGAGAAATGATGTTGTGTTGTATATTGTGTAAATGTGATATTGAATGCAGGAGTGCATTTCAATGGTTATGGGTATGTGACTCATGATGTGTTGGAAATGTGGTAAGGGATAGAAAGAGTAAGCATTGTTGTACATTATATGTTAGTATGATGCTAATTGTTGTTTAGATTATATTATGATGCTTAATTGTTTATGTGTAAACTTACTAAGCTCAAAGCTTACTCCCTTTCTTTTCCCTTGTCTTATAGAGTAAAAGTTGAATCGAGATACGAGGATCAATTGGAAGATCGTCCACATTATCAGCATACTCTGGTACATGAGACTCAATGTTTTGTATATGGCATGTATAGAGGCTAGACAAGTTAGTGAATTTTGTTGTAAATGGCTAAGATGTGTTGGCCTTTAGATGGATAGTCTATTTTGTATAATGCCATAATAGTTGGCTACCTTATTTATGAAAAGATTGTTAGTTATCTATGTGAGATTGCACTTCAATTTGAGTTGATTATGGATGTGTTGAATGAATGCATATTGTGTATGCTGGAGGGGTGAAAGGAACTTAGCACATAGCTTTGTTTTTGTCGATGTGGATAGACACACGGGCGTGTGTCTAGACCATGTGTGACACACTACAACACATCGACCCAGGGCGTGTGACTTGGCCGTGTGTCCCCTGCATGTTAACATTTTAAGTCAGAATAGACCACGGACTAGCCACACGGGCGTGTGCATAGGCCGTGTGAGTTTAGTCAGTGTTGGCCACGGGCTAGTCACACGGGCGTATGACTAGGCTTTGAGGCCGTGTGTATGTAGTTAGTATTCCACGGTTGTGGAGCATGGGCGTGTGGGTCTATACACGGGTGTATCTTTCCTTGTACGGGCGTGTTAACCATGTACAAAAGAGAAAAGTTTTTTAAGATTGGAAAAAGTTCTGATATAGTCTCGGGAGCCCTCGTGTGTATGAGTGAGGCCTCGTAAGTCGAGATTGAGGTTGCTGAGGTGACTTAAGAGAGTAGTCATGATGAGCCTAAGTGGCAATCTAGTGGTTTTATTACGGTAACACCTCGAGCTTGGTTCTGGCGTAGAACTCGGGTAAGGGGTGTTACATGGGGATAACAAATTCAAGGAACAAGTGTGGTATCTTCAATTGTTTAGGAATTTATTTGTTTTTATGACAATAAGATTAGATTTTATAATGCTAAGATTAAAATATGTATTGAGATATTATGACAAAAATTGGTTTGCTCATTTCCAATTAGACTAAGGGCATATTTAGGTTCATATTCTAATACAATTGTCTTTTTGTATTACAATCCGACCATGTAGTACCGCTTAGTATTAGTTAAACATGTGATAACTAGTGAGCTAATATTTGCTTCCATTTACGTGCAAAAAATATTGAGGACAATATACTAATGGTATTAATGTAATTAATTTATGTTATTATTAAACCGGTTTGTTCGAAAATAAAAACTACAAAAAGAATATACTACACTTAAGGCACCAGATCCAACATGATAGGCTTCATTTTTTAGCAAAGACACTACACATATTAATTTATCATCATTGGTATACTTTAGTTCTTCAAACACTCTTTGAGTATTCTCTAGTCAATACTCAACCACTAAGGGATCATCTTCTTTCCTACCTCTAATAAGCCTTGTGCTTTTTTATCCTTTCAAGTAGAGATTTTTAGGGGCAAATGGTTGAGGCTAAGGTTTAGGTGCAGGAGGAGTAGAGGGTGGAGGTGGAGAAGGAACAACAACTCTCATGAACTGCTGAAGAAACTAGTTTAATGTTTGGAAGAAGCCCACTTGTGTCGACCATCCTTTCTTAGCAAACACTTGTTCCAATTCAACTCTTGCTTCTCTTTTATATTCTTGTCTTTTTTCAGGCCTACCTTCTTTAGCAGGCCTTGGATTAGCAAATCCTCCGGACTCGTTATGGGTCAAAGGTGGGGATATATATTGTAGCACCCTTATACATGACCCGCTCGTTGGGTTACGGTACCAAGATGTTGCATTCATTATCGGAGCAACTGCTTTTAAATTCAATTCGAGCTTCTGAGAGCTCTCGTAACAATTTATAATTGAATAGAGACCAAATTACAAAGTTTTCGAAACCCCGAACCAATGTCACAACGTTGGGGTTCCTCATCGCGACGTGGGGAACTTGTCATCACGGTGTCGGTTCTGTGTCTAATTGATTTCCATTCTATCATTTCTCATCACCTATAATGAATTTTATATATCACAATTCAACTAATTTCACTCAACATATCTATAAAAATAGAATGTCGATAATGGCAGGAAAAGAGAGAAAAATAGAACACACAAATTTTACGTGGAAACCCTTTTCGGAAAAAACCAGGGCAGAGGAGAAGAAAATTTACTATGTCGAATTCAAATGATACAAGAGGAGAGATGACTACGTCTATTTATAGGTTTGTAAAACCATATTCTAATAAAAGTAAAATAGAAGTAATGCAATAAGGTTAAAATACCTTATTCTAATCAATATCAAATAGAGGAAGCATACTTCTATATGGATTTCACTTGTGCAACCTGTACCATATGGCGAGGGTTGCAACCCCATCCTGATATCTTGCTTATTAGGGATCTATGATGGGTTGCAGCCTTCGGGCCTCAGCCTTCGCCCTTGTAGATCCCCCTATCTTGCCACTTGTATTTTCATTTAACAAGAATTTGGGTCACATATCTTTAACAATATCATTCACATGTATTTATTTCCAGTTTCAACACTATATGCTTCTCAATCAAATTTATAAGATTAACACAACTATTAAAGTTTTACAAATAAGTTCACTAAAACATTATATAACAAATTATTCATTTAGTGTCTCAATAATTCATTTAAACTTCCCTTATATATTATCAATTCCATCACTTATAACAACTTCTTAATATTACAACTCTTCTATATTTTTTTATTTTCATCCTTCTTCTCTCCATTCCACATCCTATAAGTGTAACAGCTTGTTTTTAGTCAAATCAGAACAGCGGTTCTTGGACCACAAATCTGAGGTTGAAATAATTATTTTATTATTATTTTAATTTCTACAGCATGATAGTATGAATGTTTGAAAATTTTGTTAAGAAATTTTATCATTTGAATGCTTAATTTGATAAAAAGGACTAAATCACGTAAAGTGTAAAAGTGAAGTTTTATTAGCTAAAAGTGTCTAATAGCTATAGAACTTAATAGTGGAGGTCCTTATGTGGTAAATATCCCATTAATGTGTTAGTGGATGATAATGGGTTGACATTTATGTAAATTTGATTAATTTTTAAGGTTAATTAAGTAATTGTGTAAATAAGGTTAAAATTAATTAACAAAAGCCATGCATCATCTTTTCTTTTCTTCTAAAACCAATTGTGAAGAGGAAGAAGCCATTTTTGGTTGAGCAACATTCGGCCAAGGCATTATTGTCCATTTAGGTACGATTTTTGTCCCATTTTTAATGATTTCTATGTTTTTGAGATCGTTGTAGCTTAGTCTAGCTAGCCTAGGGACTAATTTGCAAAACTATTAAAGGTGATAGAAAATGTATGCTTTTTTGTTAAATAAATAACATTTATAAAGTGATTTTGGATAAAATTGTCAAATAGGGATTAAATTGAAAAATGTGGAAATTTTGTGGTAGAATTGTGAAATAAATGAAAAATATGGGCTGCTATGGGTCTATATGAAATTCTGCTAGCATAGGTAGGGACTTAATTTCATGAATTTGTATTTTTATGAACTAATGACTAAATTGTAAAAATGTTGAAATATTATGGGTAAAAGTGTAAAGTTGCCTTAATATGTATTTTGGACTAAATTGAATAGAATGATAATTAAATAAGTTAATTTTGATTATATTTAGATCAAGAAAAATGAAATTCAAATTCAGATCGGGGGAAAAATAAAGTGTTGGACCAATCGACTCATTTCTTCGTTTTTGCATACGAGGTAACTTCGTATGTTAATAAGAAATTGTTATATTTGTGTTTTAAATGCTTTAATATTACATAAATTTTGAATACGACCTTGCGGATATATTCGACGACGATTCGGCAAATGTGAAATCCTGGTTGAACCTTAGGAATAGATTAGGATACAAATGAAATGTCATTAGGGGTTATGTGATTTGGGTACTGGTCCGTACGTCCTACCGGTGGCTGAGTTATCCGACATGTGTTGTTGATTCTCATCAGCTTGTGTGAGTAGCACCGTGTAGCTTCGTCATGACTGTCAGCTTGTGTGAGCAGACCTGTTGATAGCTCGAGAGTGAGCATTATATGTGATATGAGATTGAGATAGCTTCGGCTATGTATGTGGCACTTAAGGTGCGAGATTCCTGAGTATTTGATAGTATTCCAAATGGTTCAATGGGTATATCAGAGATGTGAATGAATATGAGATCGATACGAGCTTGTACAGGTATGTACGTAAGTTATACAATCATCGTATTGAAGAAGTTGGTGGAAATTGAGCTTAATCTTTGGATTGAATACATATGTTAAGTTATGATTCAATTTTAATTGCATTATATGATGTTTATGTTATTGAATTATTGGTTGGAAAGTTTTACTTATTTAGCATACGAGCTTACTAAGCTTTATAGCTTACTTTGTTTATTTTCCGTGTTTTATAGTGTTTTTGAAGTTAGCTCTAATTTGGGAATCGTCGGAGACCTTATACATTATCAAGCTATCACTTTGGTACTTTTGAGTTTATATTTCAGTTATATGGCATGTATAGGAATTATGGTCAATATAATCTTTATGTTGGTAGTGAATTTAGCCATTTGAATTAGCTTGTAAATGTTAAATGTTTGGTTTTGTGTATAGCCATGTGAGTTGGCTTATTTTGATATATTTGGAGATGTATATATTAGTGCAAATGGCCTTTGGTTGTGTGGTTGATAATTTCCATTTATATGCTTATTGTGAATTGGTATTATGAGTGTCAAATGGTTGGAATTAGAAGTTGATGTACTTATGGTTTTATGGCAATATAATGTATGTATAAAGTTAATCATTTAGGTAAAATTGTGAATGTGATTGGCATGTTTTGCATAAGCAATTTATGATGTTATGAGCATTATAGTTTTTGGTATAGAAATAGCATGGAATAGGCTTGGTCGAGGTCGGTTTGAATGCTTATTTATGCCATGTTTTTATGCCATTTGGTTTTTATGCCATTTGGTTTGATGTAGGTGTATGCACATTTGGGTGGCAAGATGGCTTGGTAAATAGCCTATTTTTGTCCATACAGGAAGAGACATGGACGTATGTCTCAATCGTGTGTGACACACGGTCAGGTTATGTGTCCCCTGGTGTTAAATTGGAAATCAAGTCAGTATGCTCCACGTCCCCTGTATTTTGCAAAATTTTCTAAGTTTCCAAATTTTTTTTGAGTTATTGGTTTAGTCCTGAACCACTCCAGATGCATGTTTAGGGCCTCGTAGGTTCGTATTAGGGACAATGTGAATGATTTTAAATGATATTTACATGAAATAAGAATATGTACGTGAAATGTATGGTTATTTGCGAAATAAGTTCGATAATGCTCCGTAACCCTATTCTGGCGTTGAATACAAGTGAGGGATGTTACATTTATTGGTATCAGAGCTACATTTTAGTCAATTCTAGGACTAACGTAGCGTATATGAGGGTCTAGCTATACATGCCATATAAAATGTAACACCCTTAACCCGTAACCATCACCTGTCTAGGGTTAAGAAGTATTACCGGACAAATCGAAACTTTTACGAACATTTCACATCACAAGATATATCA
Organism: Gossypium bickii; assembly: GCA_025503065.1. Classification (NCBI taxonomy): domain Eukaryota; kingdom Viridiplantae; phylum Streptophyta; class Magnoliopsida; order Malvales; family Malvaceae; genus Gossypium; species Gossypium bickii. The sequence continues at coordinate 33,325,255 of CP106712.1, forward strand.
TTATCATATCAAAGTAAATCATATACATAGAGTCCCTTAAATAGGTCTACGAGACCTCAAACATGCATTAGGAAAGGGTCGGGACTAAACCGAACACATACGAAAGTTTCTAAAAACTTAACATTTTTCAAAGTTACAGAGGTCACACGCCTGTGTGGGGAGGCCGTGTGCCTCACACGGCCTCAGACACACCCGTGTGTCTAAGCCGTGGCAAAACAGGGCATACATACTGACTTGTCCACATGGTCGAGGACACGCCTGTGTGCTTCACCCGTGGTCAAAACTGACTTGCATCACACGGCCAGTCACACGTCTGTGTGTCCAGCCCGTGGTCGACACTAACTTGTTTCACACGGCCACTCACACGCTCGTGTGTCCAACCCGTGTGCGAGCCTGACTTGCATTGAATTACAAATTCAAGGGACATGATCGAGCCACACGCCCGTGTGCTCAATCGTGTGGGCAAATATAGGCCATTTGCAAGGCCAATTTACCACCCATTTAGTGTCAAACCTACAAGCACAAACAAACACATTTCATACCCTCAAAATACAACCAAATCATACCAATAATGTCCATCTTTTCTACCCATTCAAAGGCATATCAAACATACCAACTTATGTACAATTTATCTCAACCTATCTTTAAACATTTCTATGCAAACACCATCCAAAAACTTACCAATTTATTATACTAACGTTTCATCAATAATATACCAACTTTACATCACAAAACATAATTGACATTTGCCAAATTCATAACCCATTTACAAGCCATATCACATAGCTTATATATACAACTCAAAACATCATCTAATTCAACTAGACTATACATGCCATACTTAATTATGTACACATACAAAAGGTACCACAATAGATTTTAATAGTGTGGTGATGATCCTCGATGATCCCCGAGCCTTCCGCAGCTTTAGTGATCTATAAAACAATGCAACACACACAAAGTAAGCTTTCAAAAGCTTAGTAAGCCATATACAAATAAACTTAACATATAAAACATTTATAACATTTCAATTACAAGAACTTTAACATATCTCAATAGCATATTCATATTTCTTCTTTAGCTCAATTGAGTCTAACTATTTGTTTGACAACAAATCACTTCTCCATGTATCTCATTAGATTATAGCACATTCATACATATATCACATTTTGTCTCAACAAGTCTATGCACATATCTCACTTTTCCAAATTCACATATTCTTACCTTTCATAATCAAACATAGTACACATTTGAAACGTACCTGAATCGGTTACACAATTCACATAGTCTTTCATTTATTGGAATTGCTCGTTGAACAGTTCGGAATCAAAGAGGATACTTGGATAACTCGAAATACTCGTACAAAGCCAGTGTCCCAGACGTGGTCTTACATGTAATCAAATATCGATGCCACTGTCCTAGACAGGGTCTTACACGAAATCATATACGATGCCAATGTCCCAGACATGGTCTTACACGTAATTCTCAAATCGACGCCAATGTCCCAGACATGGTCTTACACGTAATTCTCAAATCGACGCCAATGTTCGAGACGTGGTCTTGCACGATATCACATATCGGAACCCTATGTCATGACATACGTATCCTAACTATTCCTAAGGTTCGTATGGGACTTTTCAGACATTGACATATTGTCGATACCTTTTCGGTTTTCATAGGTATATCTTCCATAGTCATTCATCACAATTAAATTTCATATGAACATAAATAAATCAACACAAATACATTTATTTGTATATAGACTTACCTCGTACGAATATAAACGGACAGATTCGATTACTCGATCACTTTCGACTTTCCTCGGTGTAAATCCGTTTTCTTTGGTTCTTGATCTATACATATTCAAATTTAACTCATTGATTCAAAAAATCATTCAATTCAATCCAAAAACACACATTTAGGGCATTTTACAAATTTAACCCTCACATTTTCACATTTTGACATTTAAGTCCCTATTTCACAAAATCACAAAATACACAAAATTTCTTTGTACCCATGCTTAGCCGAATAATCATCATGATCATACAAGTCCATACATTTCATTTATTTCACATTTTAGTCCCTCAATTTATTATTTTCACAATTTAGTCCAAATTACACAAATTTATCAAAAATCCAAAGACAAAACATGTTAATCTAACACACATATTTCATATTTCATCATCAACCATTTTAAAGCTCAACCATTCATCAATGGCACATCTCAAAATCTTCATCAAATTATAAAATTAAAGCATTGGCTTGATAAAACACAACGCAACGATAATAAAAACGTAGAAATTATCAAAAATTAAAACCAAAACATACCTAAATAAAGACTTGCAAGTGCCGAATGTAACAAAGCTTTAAAGCTTTCTTTTTGTTTCAATTTTCGATGCAACAAAGATGAATGAATGCTTTATTTTAGCTTTTGTTTTATTATAATTAAACTTATTAACTATTTTACCTTTTTATCCTTATTATTTAACATATAAAACTTATATAATGGTTGGTTATAAATGTCCATTAACCATATCAATGACATAATAACCTCTTAAGGACTTCACATATTAAAGACAATAACAATCCGGCACTTATTCAATTAAAAGGCCACTTTTATATTTTCTGCGATTAAGTCATTTTTTTTTCAAATTAAACACACAAACAATAAAATTAATTCATGAGACTTTCACACATGCTTAATCACATATTGAAAACACAAAAAATAATATTAAAATATTTTTTTCTGACCTCAGATTTGTGGTCCTGAAACCACTGTTCCGGCTAAGGTCTAAACCAACTGTTACATATATAACCTGTAATAGTGTGATATGTAATAGCCCGAATTTCAGTGATATCAGAAATAATGGTTCGAGACCTATCAGATCTAAAAAATGAACTTGTAGATTATATTATTTAATATTTACGAGCAAAATGTAGCTTTTAAAAGATTTTTGAAATAGTAAATTTTGTTTTATAAAGATTTATTTGGTCAAGAAATCGAGAAAAAGAGGTATCGAGATCTCGATGTTATAAACCGAGTCATAAATACTTTTATGAATATTTATGGAATGTCAATAAGGTAGTATAAAAATTTCATTAGAAAATTTTGACATTTGAGTGATTTATTAAATAAAAAGGACTAAATTGAAAAAGGTGTAAAAGTTGCTAGAAGGATTAAATAGCTTAATTGTCAAAAGAGGAAGGACCTAAAGTGAAAATAAGCCCAAAGGAGATATTTTTGGCGGCAATAGCTGAGAAAAGTTAGAAAATGGGTGAAATAAGGGCAAAATTGGAAAATTGCCAAAATTAGTTAAATAAAAATGGGACCAAATTGGAATATCTAGAATTCTCTTCATTTTCTCTTCATTTTTTTCAGCTGAAAAATAGCCATGGGAGAGAGTTCAAGCTGCTTTTCATATTCAAGCTTCATGTAAGTTTATTTCTTGCTTTCTCCTTGAAATTTCTATGTTTTTGGACTTTTTACAATTGGGTCCAACTTATTAATTCATTAGTTTATGATTCTATGGCTAATTTTTAAAGTTGATGTGGATTAGTGATGGAATAATATGATGAATATATATTGAATTGAAGCTTTAATTTTGTTATATGATGATTTTATTAAGTGAAATTGATGGAAATTGGTTTTAGGACCTAATTGTTAAATAGTTAAAATTAAGGCCTAGTGTTAAAATTCTGATTTCAAAGGTTATGAAGTAGTTTAAAATGATAGAGAAACGTATTAAATGAGAAAATTAGCTCAATTGAGGGGTTAATTGAGTAAGGACTGAATTGTATGAATTGTGGAATTTGGGACAAAATAAAAATCAACATGTTACACTAAAGCAGTTTTGGGCAGCAGCAGTTGTCTAACTTTAAAAAAAATCACCAAAAATGGTAGAAATTGATCTAGAAGTTGAGTGAGATATAGAATTAAAGCTTGTTGAGTCTATTATTCTATAAAAGAAACATATCAAGCAAAGGAAGTCTACATATTGAGATATTTAAATTTTTGTAAGACTGATTTAGAATAACTTCGTGATCCCCTATTTTTAATTTAGAAATTCACTAAAAATTGTAAAAAAAGAATTATGAGTTATAATTTATATGTTTGTATTCCTTAGTGAGCCTATTTACATTAGAAATAATCAAAAACACTATATGAAAATTGTACTATGAGATAATTGGTTTTTAGTGAAGAGAGGTCAGAGCTGTCAGACTATGTAACAGGGGAGAACTTAACTAATACAATGTACTAATTTCCCAAACCAAAAATTCTGGAAAAATTATAGTAAGAAGATATGTGAGTCTAGTTTCAAAGAAAATTAATGGATCTTAATTTGGAGTTTTGTAGCTCAAGATAAAAATAATTTATTGACTATGACACAGATGGACAGCTTGAATATTCACATAAGTAAATAGTGAAAATTATAGATAATGTTACTTACAAGTGTGTTGTTTATACTAAGGATGTGGATGGAAAGGAGGAGGAGTATGAACGGCTTGTGTATAAATTGATCACATGCTCGATTATAATTGATAAATGTTGAATTAGAAATGATATAATGTTTTATTTGGAATATTTATTACGAAATTATGATTATCGTTATAATACAAAAATTGAACTTGTGAGTTTACACAGCTAAATTTTAGTGACCATTTGTTAATTTTATGAACTTCATGATGTGTTATTTCATATGTATTAATGATAAAATCGTGAATAATGTAAAAGCATAAAAATTGAATAAATAATCAAATTGAGCACTTCAGTTCAGTGACAAGACAAATTGACGAAAAAGACCATGGTTGAACCATGGCAACAAGTGATAAGTGATAGCTTCGGCTACACTTATCTGATTAAGGACAAGTGAAGGTGAAAAGTGGTAGCTTCGGCTACCTGATCAAGTGAAAAGGGGTAGCTTCGGTTACCTAATCAAGTGAAAAGTGGTAGCTCCGCCACCGATCGATGAAAAGTGGTAGCTTCGCTATATCCGATCGCTGAAAAGTGGTAGCTCCAAACACCGATCGATGAATAGTGGTAGCTTCGGCTACAAGTGACAAGTGATTTCCGTGTAAGACCATATATAGGGTATGACATCAGTGTGATATGTGTTTAAGATGTAAGACCATAGGCTGGGCTATGGCATCCTAGTGAAAAGTGATGAATTGACGGATAAGTCCATGGTTTCACCATGGCATAGTGATAGTGAAGATGTATGACCATGACTGAGATATGACATTCTAATGAAAAGACCATAGCTATGTTATGGCATCAGTGATTATCAATGAAATTCAATGCTTACCGGTGCAGACCAATTCCGTAAGACGTTCACTAATTTGACGAAGTTTGGTAAGTGTTACATAGAATTATGTGATATAAGGAAATATGAGTTGATGAGACATGTACATAGAACTTGGTTGGTGAATGAGTTCATTTGTAATTATATATTTTTACACCATTGAGTGTATTATCCGTATGAATTGGTATTCCAACTGAGTTAAAGAGAAGAGTTCTAATATGACATAATCTGAATTCGAAATGTAATATTATGAAAACGTACTTGGAATACATTGGTATGTATTGTATATGTTATTTGAGTTCATAATGTGGAAAGTAAATGTATGTGAAAATATGAGGTGATGATACCTGTACATGGAATTTATTGGTGGATACGTACATCTTAATAGATTTTAGTGAACATTGAAATTAGACTTAATAAGTGATTTGTCAATTTAAATTGTGATTCGTAAGAAGAGTTAGTGAGTTGCATGTCTATGAATTGTTACACGTATTTGTCTGAAATAATGGTACTTGATAAATGAAATATGAGATTGTGATATATAAAAAAAAACATTGAATATGTTTGATAAATGTGTTTATTTATAATTATAGAACTGTACGTCTCAAGTGTACTAATTGTGTAAAGATAATGATTTCAAATTATCTGAAAGCGTTCTGTATTCTTTGGTAATGCCTCGTAACCCTGTTTCAGCGATGGATACGGGTTGGGGGTGTTACATGATATCTCCTGACAGTTTTAAATCATGTTTTCATATAGTAAACGGATCCCAATCGAGCTGTAGCTAATGATGTTGAGAGTAATGCGCCAGCCTCCGTTCACGGAGTAGCATGAACTGAGTTGAGACCCGTATCAGGTAGTCAGGGAGGAGAGGCTAAGGAAGCCTTTGTTTAAATGATGAACGAGTGGTTTACGGAGTTTGTTCGAACAAATCTGGCTTCTCAATAACCTCCACCCCTATTGGTCCCTGTAGTTTCTCAAGGTTTGGAACCTTTACGATTGAATAAGCCACATGTTGATAAAATTTGAAAATATGGGGCTGAAGAATTCAGAGATACTTTTGCTGACACCCTGAGAGAGCCAAGTTTTGGCTTGAGAATACGATTTGGGTATTTGATGAACTATCTTGCACACCAATTGAATATGTAAAATGTGCCGTATCACTTTTGAGAGAAACAACGCATCAATGTTGGAATACTTTAGTATCTGTGGTACCGAGAGAACAGGTTACCTGGGAATTCTTTCAAACCGAGTTCAGAAAGAAATACATCAGCCAACAGTTTATTAATCAAAGGTGAAAAGAGTTTCTGGGTCTGAAACAGGGTCGAATGTCTGTGACCAAGTATGAAAGAGAGTTTGTAAGACTTAGTAAATATCTCGAGAATGTGTTTCCACTGAGGCGATTATGTGTAAATCATTCAAAGACGGGTTGAATGAATATATCAGATTGCTAGTCGAGATTCTGGAGTTGAAAGAATTTTTTGCATTAGTCGACAGAGCATGCAAAGCTAAAAAACTTGGCAAAGAAAAGAGAAAAGCTGATTTTGAGGCTAGAGATTTGAGAAAAAGGTCGATGAGTAAGACATATCAATCTTCGTTAAAGAAGTCATGAGATTTGTATAACCGATCGATAGCTTCAGTGGGTTATTCAAACAGATATCGTGGAGAGCAATATAGGAGTCCTAAAGCTCAAGCCACTTCAGTATTGAGTGTTGGCAGTGTGAGAAACAACAAACTCAAGTGCCAAAAATGTGAACGACAACATTTTAGAGACTGTTGCATGAATAATAAAGCTTGTTTCAAATGTGGTTTGTTAGATCACTTTATAAGAGATTGCCCTAAGTTAGCCGAGAAAGATAAATTTTAGAATGCAAGATCAAGTAACACAACTGCTAGAGGGAGACCACCTAGAAAAACAAGAAATGAAACTAGTAGCAAAGGTGTGACAAAAGATTTGGCCGTGAGATCTGAGGCTCTAGCTCCTGCTAGAGCTTATGCTATTTGCACTCGCGAAGAAGCATCGTCACCAGATGTTATCAACGGTACATTTTCTCTCCATGACACTAATGTAATTACATTGATTGATCCTGGACTGACTCATTCATATGTTTGTGAGAATTTAGTTTCTAGTAAGAGTTTGCCTGTGGAGTCGACTGAATTTGTGATTAAAGTATCAAACCCCTTAGGCAAGTATGTCCTAGTTGATAAAGTTTGCAAGAACTGTCCTTTAATGATACGAGGTTATTATTTTCAGAAAAATTGGATGCTATTATCGTTTGATGAATTCGATATAATTCTGGGTATGGATTGGTTGATGCTACATGATGCTGTTGTGACTTGTAGACGAAAGACTATTAAATTGAAATGTCAAAATAGTAAAATCCTTCGAATTGAATCTGATGAGTTGAGTGGATTACCTGCTGTGATATCATCAATGTCAGCTCAGAGATATGTGAGAAAAGGTTGTGATGCTTATCTTGCGGATGTATTGGATACAAAAGTGTCTAAATCAAAGATTGAATCAGTACCAGTAGTCTGTGAATATCCAGATGTGTTTCCAGAAGAGTTACCAGGGTTGCCACCGATCAGAGAGGTCGAGTTTGCCATTGAATTAGTATCGAGAACATCACTGGTATCGATACCTCCGTACAGAATGGCTCTGATAGAATTGAAAGAATTGAAAACTCAGTTGCAAGATTTAACAGATAGATGTTTTGCACGACCTAGTTTTTAGCCCTTGTGTGCACCAGTATTGTTCGTAAAGAAGAAAGATGGACTGATGAGATTGTGTTTTGACTATCATTAACAAGGTTACAATTAAGAATAAATATTTGTTACCGAGAATTGATGATTTGTTTGATCAGTTGAAAAGAGCAACAATATTTTTAAAGATTGATTTGAGATCTGGCTATTATCAGTTGCAAGTTAAAGATTCAAATGTGTTGAAGACTGCATTCAGAACAAGGTACGGGCATTATGAATTTCTTATTATGCCTTTCGAATTAACTAATGCTCCTACAATTTTTATAGATTTGATGAATCAGATCTTTAGACTGTATTTAGATAGATTTGTTGTTGTATTTATTGATGACATTCTGATCTATTCTCGAGATGAGTCTGAGCGTGCTGAACATTTGAGAATCATATTATAAACTTTGGGAGATAAGCAATTGTTTGCTAAATTCAGCAAATGTGAGTTTTGGCTCCGAGAAGTTGGATTTTTGGGACATATTATTTGAGTGGAAGGTATCCAAGTAGATCCGAATAAGATTTCAGCGGTTGTTGATTGGAAACCACCAAGAAATGTGTCCAACTTTAGAAGCTTTCAGGTATTAGCTGGCTATTGTCGACTTTTTGTAAAAGGATTCTCGATGATTTCTACACCAATGACTCGTTTGCTACAAAAAGATGTGAAATTCGAGTGGTTTGAGAAATGTCAACAAAGTTTTAGACAGTTGAAAGCATTGTTAACTGAGGCACCATTTTTGATTCAACCTGAGTCAGGTAAAAAGTTTGTGGTCTATAGCGACGCTTCACTGAATAGTTTAGGATGTGTTTTGATGCAGGAAGGAAAAATGATAGCTTATGCTTCCAAACAGTTGAAACAGCATGAAAAGAATTATCCAACGCAAGATTTAGAATTGGCCGCTATTGTTTCCACATTGAAAATTTGGTGACAGCATTTATTTGGTGAGAAGTGCCATATCTTTACCGACCATAAGAGTTTGAAGTATTTAATGACTCAAAAAGATTTGAATTTACAATAATGAAGATGACTCGAGTTGCTGAAAGATTATGAGTTAGTGATTGATTATCATCCAGGGAAAGCAAATGTAGTCGTAGACATTCTGATAGAAAATCTTTGTTTGTTTTGTGAGCGATGAACACACAGTTAACCTTGTCTGATGATGGTTCGATTTTAGCTGAGTTAAAAGCTAAACTGTTATTTCTGTAGTAAATTTGTGAAGCTTAGAAATGTGGTAATGAATTGCAAGCTAGATGAGTGCAATGTGAGTCAACTATTGATTCAGACTATCAAATCAGATCCGATGATTGTTTAATGTTTCGAGGTAGAAGTTGTGTACCAAAGAATTTCGAGCTCATTTAGAAAATTTTACACGAAGCACACAGTGGTTGTTTTTCTGTACATTCGGGTAGTACAAAAATGTATAATGATTTGAAACAATTGTATTGGTGGTCAGGCATGAAACGAGCCATTTCAGAGTTTGTGTCGAGATGCTTGGGGTGTCAACAAGTTAAAGCTGAATATCAAGTGCCTTCGGGATTACTACAACCTGTGATGATACCAGAAGGGAAATGGGATAGAGTTACGATAGTTTTGGTATCGGGATTACCCCTGTCTCTGAAAAAAAAGATGCTGTTTGGGTTGTCGTTGATCGACTGACGAAGTTTGCACATTTCATTCCAGTACGTACAGATTATTCACTTGATTGATTAGCTAAGTGTACATCTCTGAGATTGTTAGATTGCACAGGCTGCCAGTTTCTATTATTTCAAATAGAGACATTAGGTTTACATCGTGATTTTGGAAGAAACTGCAAGAAGCTTTAGGAACGCGGTTGCATTTTAGTACTATTTTTCATCCGCAAACCGATGGTCAGTCTGAGAGAGTAATTCAGATTCTCGAAAATATGCTTCGTTGCTATGTTTTAGAGTTTGAAGGCAACTAGGAGAAATATGTGCCATTGGTTGAATTCTCATATAATAACAGTTTTCAATCAAGCATAAAGATGGCACCGTATGAAGCATTGTATGGTCGTAAATGCCAAACTCCATTGTATTGGACTGAGCTTAGTGATAAAAATATTCCCGGGGTTGATTTGATTAGAGAGACTAATGAGAAAGTAAAGGTAATTTGAGATAGTTTGAAAGTAGCTTCAGATCGACAGAAATTGTACGCGGATTTGAAACGTAAAGACATTGAATTTCAAGTCAGCGAAAAGGTACTTTTGAAAGTATCTCCATGGAAGAAGATTCTTCGTTTTGGTCGCAAAGGCAAATTGAATCCGCAATTTATCGGGCCATACGTGATTATTGAAAGAATAGGGCCAGTGGCATATCGACTAGCTTTACCTTTGGAGTTAGAAAAGATCCATAATGTATTTCATGTGTCGATGTTACAACGGTATCGATCGGATCCATCGCATTTAATTTCTCCGGTAGAGATTGAAATTCAACCTCATATGACTTATAAAGAAGAACCGATCAGAGTTTTAGCTCGAGAGGTTAACGAGTTGAGAAATAAACACATAGCTTTAGTGAAGGTTTTGTGGCAACAACATGGTGTGAAAGAGGCTACGTGGGAACTCGAGGAAGCTATGAGAAAATAGTACCCTAACCTCTTTTTTGGTAAGATTTTGGGGGACGAAAGTTCCCAAGAGGGAAAGTTGTAACAGCCCGTTTTTAGTCAAATCAAAATAGTAGTTTTGGGACCACAAATCCGATGTTGAAATAATTATTTTATTATTATTTTAATGTCTACAGCATGATAGTATGAATGTGTAAAAATTTCGTTAGGAAATTTTATTGTTTGAATGCTTAATTTGATAAAAAGAACTAAATCGCGTAAAGTGTAAAAATGGAGTTCTATTAGCTAAAAGTGTCTATTAGCTATAAAACTTAATAAGGGAGGTCCTTATGTGGTAAATAGCCCATTAATGTGTTAGTTGATTATAATGTCTTGGTATTTATGTAAATTTGATTAATTTTTAAGGTTAATTAAGTAGTTGTGTAAATAAAGTTAAAATTAATTAACAAAAGCCATGCATAATCTTTTCTTTTCTTCTAAAACCGATTGTGAAGAGGAAGAAGCCATTTTTGGTTAAGCAACATTCGGCTAAGGCATTATTGTCCATTTAGGTACGATTGTTTTCCTGTTTTTAATGTTTTCTATGTTTTTGAGATCGTTGCAACTTAGTCTAGCAGCCTAGGGACTAATTTGCAAAACTATTAAAGGGTTAGGGTTTTTCCATTGATGTGTAACACCCCTTACCTGTATTCAATGCCGAAACTGGGTAGAGTCATTATCGGACTTATATTGCTTTAACATACAACTTGGGCTTTAAAATTTCATTCCCATTTAAAACTTCCCATTCACATTCATAACATCCTTATTATGGGCCTACGAGGACTTAAACATGCAAACGGAAGGTCTCAGAATCAAATCGAGATCTTTTGTATACTTAGAAATTTTTTGCCTAAACAGGGCCACACGCCCGTGTGAAATGGGACACGCCCGTATGGTCACAAACGCTCATGCCCCTAGTCCGTGTGAAATTTATTTTTCATTTCGAACCTATAGGGGTTTTCACACGGCCAGGCACACGCCCGTGTCTTTGGCACGTGTCCTTCACATGACCTAGACACGCCCGAGTCCTCACCTGTGTGTGAAAACCTGGGTATTCTATTTATGGCATTAGTAACCTCATAAGGGACACATGGCCTGTCACACGCCCGTGTGCCTCACCCGTGGTCGACATTGACTTGCAACACTAACATGCAGGGGACACACGGCCCAGCCACACACCCATGGGATTGACCGTGTGTCACACACGACCTAGACACATGCCCCTGTGCCTACCCGTGTGGACAAGAACAAAGCTATTTGCTAAGCTTTTTTTATCACCCTAACTCATATAACATAAATTACATTCAACCATTAACCAAGCAACCCAATTATGCATCATACACATGCATGAATAACCTCATCTTCTCATATATTAATAATAATGAGCCATCAACTATGGCTATTTACAAAAAGGATCATCTTTAAAAATAACCAACACATTTGGCCAAAATAATATAACATTTCGCTAAGTCTGGCCCCTATACGTGGTATACTCAAAATGCTATGTCTAAATATACCGAGATGAGCTGATAGTGTGGATGATCTTTAGATTATCTTCGTATCCCGAGTGGGCTCTTTGACACTATAAAACAAGGGAAAAGAAAGGGAGTAAACTTTAAGCTTAGTAAGTTTACATGTAAACAATAAGCATCATACCATATGCAAAACAACCACAAACTTTGTATAATATGTAATAACAATTCCCATTTTCATAATCATACTTAGTCATTTAATTTCTTATCACCTTCCAACCATATACATATATATTGCTCACATTTACTTGCATATATTTCCTTCACTCATCACCACAAGCCACATGAAATATATTTACTTAAACAATTTCTCGATGAACCCTTCGGAATGATACTAATTACCTGGTGGTTTCGTACACAGCCCACCAATAGTCAATAATAAGGTGGTATCACACATAGCCCACCAAATGATAATATAAACGATGGTATCGCATATAGCCTATCCTGAATAAATAATAAGGTGGTATCGCACACAGCCCACCAACAATGATAATTAAGGTGGTATCGCACACGGCCCACCAAATAATAATTATGGGTATTATCCGCACTTACATTTCTATTTCGAGGTTCATACGAGAATTACTCACTATATATCAATTTCAATTAATCTCACTCATAATTAATCTCATTCATACAATGCATCAATAAGTAACTACATATGTATTAAAGATGTATTATTTACACATAAACTTACCTCGGTGCAAAATGTATTAATTGACGACTTAGTCCGTAACCTTGCCTTTTCCTCGGTAAAGGTTGTTTTTGCGTTCTTCTTAATCTAAAATAATAAAATTTATTCATTCAATCACTTTAAAACTCATGATACATCAAAATTTCTACTTAGGCAAAAATGACCATTTTGCCCTTATAATTTGGCAAAATTACGATTTTGCCCCTAGGCTCGTAAATCGTTTTTCATCACATTTTCTCATTAAACAAGCCTAGCTGAACATTTATTTCCCTTACAATAACTCACAAAACCAAGCATTTCATGCATTTATTACTCATTTGCAACTTTCACAAATAAGTCCCATTTAGGTGTTTTCATGTTAACACCTTTCACAAAAGTAATTCCTTAACTCACTAACATTCATTATCTTCCATAAAAACTCAGCAAACAACATAAAAAATCTCATGGAAAGTCTCTAAACTTTCAACCATTTTACAAAATAGTTCCCCCATTAGCTAGCTTAAGCTTAAGGGGTTCCAAAAGTACAAAAATTATCAAGAAAGATCTCTAAAATCACTTACTTGCAAGAGATTTGCTTGGCTGAAACTTGAACTCCAAAAATCCCTATTCTCTCTTCAATTTTCTGTGGAGAAGAAGTGTGAATAGTAAAAGATGACAACTCTTTTATCTATCTTATTTTATTCATTTTTAGTTACCTAATTTCACCAAAATTTTGACCAAAATTAATGCTCTTGTCTCCCTTTTCCCTATGGCCGGCCAACACCCTAATATTGGCCTAATTGTACATTAAGGACCTCCAATTTATATTCTATAGCTAATAGACACATCTAGCTTGAAAAATGAAACTTTCACACTTTATGCGATTTAGTCATTTTTCTCAATTAAGCATACAATCGGTAAAATTAAGGCACCAAAATTTTCATGCATCCTTATAATCATGTTATAACAAATAAAATAATATCAAAATAATTTTCTTCAACCTCGGATTAGTGGTCCCGAAACCACTATTTCGACCAGCCCTAAAATCAGGCTATTACAACTCTCCCCCCTTTAGAGATTTTCATCCCCGAAAATCCTACCCGGAAAAAGGTTTGGGTACTATTCCCTCATGGCTTATTTCGGTTCCCATGTAGCCTCTTCTACACCGTTTTTTTCCATAACACTTTCGCTAAGGCTATGCTCTTATTCCTCAACTGTTTAACCTCTCGAGCCAAAATCTTAATTGGTTCCTCTTCATAAGTCATGTCTGGCCATATCTCAATTTCGGTCGGAGGGATCACATGCGAAGGATCGGAACTATATCGCCGCAACATCGACACATGAAACACGTTGTGTATCCACTCTAACTCTGCCGACAAAGCCAACTGGTATGCTATTGGCCCAATCCTTTCAATAACCTCATACGGCCCTATGAATCGTGGACTCAATTTGCCCTTACGGCCAAATCTCAATATTTTATTCCACGAGGATAGTTTCAGGAATACTTTGTCACCCAATTGAAACTCGATTTCTTTCCTTTTTAAATTTGCGTATGACTTTTGTCAATCTGAAGTAACTTTCAGGCTATCATGGATCACTTTCACTTCCTCATTAGTTTCTTTAACTAAATCAACCCTGTGAATTTACTTCTCGCTAAGCTCTGTCCAATACAGGGGAGTCCGACACTTGTGACCATAAAAAGCTTCGTATGGTGCCATCTGTATACTTGACTGATAACTGTTGTTATAGGCAAACTCAACCAAAGGTAGATATTTTTCCCAACTACCTTCGAACTCTAAAACATAGCATCGGATCATATCCTCAAGAACTTGAATCACTCTTTCCAACTGACCATCGGTTTGAGGATGGAATGCAGTATTAAAATTCAATCTTGTACCCAAGGCCTCTTTCAACTTCTTCCAAAACCACGAAGCAAATCTTGGATCTCTATCCGAGATAATAGATATAGGTACCCCATGTATTCTTACAACCTCAGCGATATACAACTTGGCCAACTTATTAAGTGAATGATCCACACGCACTGGTATAAAATGAGCCGATTTTGTTAGTCTATCCACAATAACCCACACATCATCTTTCTTTTTTAGAGTCATAGGTAACCCCGTTACGAAATCCATTATGATCTAATCCCACTTCCACTCAGGAACCATCACTGGCTGAAGTAATCCCGAAGGTACTTGATGCTTGGCTTTCACTTGTTGACAGATCAAACATTTTGTAACAAACTCGGAGATGTCTCTTTTCATACCCGGCCACCAATACAACTTCTTCAAATCATTGTATATTTTCGTGCTGCCCGGATGTACTGACAAACAACCATCATGTGCTTCATATAAGATTTTCCATATTAACTCATCATACTTAGGTACACAAACTCTATTGCGAAACATCAAACAATCATTTGTACCAACCCAAAAGTCAGAGTCACTTCCCGATTCGCACTGTTCCCTCTTAACTTGAAATTTTCTATCATTCTTTTGAGCTTCACATATCTGTTGAAGAAATAATGGTCTTGCCCTCAACTCGGCCAATATAGCACCATCATCAGACAATGCCAACCTCGCACTCATAGCTCTCAAAGCATACAGGGACTTTTTGCTCAAAGCATTCGCAACCACATTCACTTCCCCGGGTGGTAATCAATTACTAGCTCATAATCCTTTAGTAATTCAAGCCACTGCCATTGTCGCAAATTCAAATCCTTTTGATCTATCAAGTACTTCAAACTTTTGTGATCGGTGAAGATTCAGCACTTCTCACCATATAAAAAATAACGCCAAGTCTTCAAAGCGAAAACGATTGCAGCCAACTCCAAATCGTGAGTCGGATAATTCTTCTCACGCGATTTTAGCTGACTCGAGGCGTAAGCTACTATTTTACCCTCTTGCATCAACATAT
Source organism: Gossypium bickii (assembly GCA_025503065.1). Classification (NCBI taxonomy): domain Eukaryota; kingdom Viridiplantae; phylum Streptophyta; class Magnoliopsida; order Malvales; family Malvaceae; genus Gossypium; species Gossypium bickii. The sequence continues at coordinate 33,341,044 of CP106712.1, forward strand.
AGCCAAGACCATTTAATGACGCATCACTATAGCCCACAAACCCTTTCCCTGACTTTGGTTGTACTAAAATCGACACATCAGTCAACAATGCTTTCAACCTCTTGAAACTTTGTTGGCATTTCTCAGTCCATTCAAATTTAACATCTTTATGCAATAGTTTTGTCATTGGGGTTGCAATCATGGAGAACCCTTTTACGAAACATCTGTAGTACCCCGTTAAACCCAAAAAGCTTCTAATCTCTGACACATTCCTTGGCGATTTCCACTCCATAATGGCTGAGATCTTACTCGGATCAACTCTAATTCCATCACCCGACATAATGTGTCCTAAGAATCCGACTTCTCGGGGCCAAAACTCACTCTTGTTGAATTTAGCATACAACTGCTTGTCTCTTAAGGTCTGTAAAACAATTCTCAAGTGTTCTTCATGTTCACTCTCATCCCAGGAATAAATTAGTATGTCGTCAATGAAAATGACTACAAACTTATCCAAATACGGTCGGAAGATACGGTTCATTAGATCCGTAAAAATTGTAGGAGTATTCGTTAAGCCAAATGGCATGACAAGAAACTCATAATGGCCATACCTCGTCCGAAATATAGTTTTTAGCATATCTTGCTCCTTAACCCTCAACTGGTAATAGCCAGACCTCAGGTCTATCTTAGAGAACACCGTAGCTCCCTCTAATTGGTCAAATAAATCATCTATCCTTAGAAAAGGATACTTATTTTTCATCGTCACCTTGTTGAGTTATCTATAATCTATACATAACCTCATCGACACGACTTTCTTCTTCACAAAAAGTACCGGAGCACCCCACGGTGAATAGCTTGGTCTTACAAAACCCTTGTCCGTTAACTCTTGCAACTGAACCTTCAACTCTTTCAACTCCAATGGTGCCATCCTATACGGGGCAACTGAAATAGGTGCTGTACCCAGAATTAACTCAATCCCAAACTCGACCTCTCTAACTGGAGGCAATTCGAGTAACTCTTTTGGGAACACGTCTGGATACTCACAGACCACCAACACTGATTCAATCTTTACCTCTGACTCTTGAGTATTCAGCACAAATACGAGATATGACTTACACCTTTTTCTCAAATATTTCTCAGCTACCATATATGAAATCATTACAAGCAAACTATCCGATTTAACTAATTTAACCCGAATGACATCTCTATTTACACATCTCAATTCAATAAACTTACTACCACAGTTTACTAAAACATTATGAGCAGTCAACCAATCCATACCAAGAATTAAGTCAAACTCATCAAACGACAACAATATGAGATTTTTCGAAAAACAACGACCTCTAATTGTCAAAGGGCAATTCTTACACACCTTGTAAACTAGCACATGTTTGCCTAACGTGTTTTACACTTTTACTACAAATTTCGTAGATTCAATAATCATACTCATGTTAGATGCCAATTTCATGCAAATATAAGAATGGGTAGACCCCGGATCAATCAAAGCAACAACAGAGATATCATGAAGAGAAAAAGTACCAATTATCACATCTGGGGATGATGCCTTTTCGTGAGCACGAATGGCATAAGTTCTTACAGGTGCTCGACGCTCCGATCTCATAGCAGAGTCTCTGGGTCTACTACTAGTCCCACCTCCCGGGTTCTTTTGGGATTTACCCCTCAAAGATACATTTTTTGATTTTACTTCTTGCTTTCTTTCCTTCTCATCCCTTTCTGGGCAATTCCAGATGAAATGGTCGGGTGAACCACACTTGTAGTAATTACGGTTGTTCCCCTAACACTCTCCAGTGTGTTGCCTACCACAATTTGGACACTCCGGTTTATTTGACTTTGGATTGCCCACGCTTGCCATCGAGGTGGCTTAAACTCTCGAGCCCGAGTATGTATTACCTCGATCTCGGTATGAATATCCAACTGACGATGTCATCTGAGGGTTCATTTCCTTGGACCTCTTTGATTGAGCTTGGAACGATTTACTCATTGGCCTCTTTCTTGCATTTCGGGCCTCACTCATGGCTATTCTCTTTTCCTTATTCAGCTCATTGGTCTTGCATGCCCTATCAACACACTACAAATTCTTTCAATTCCAAAATCCCAACTAGCAATCTGATATCTTCATTCAGCCCGTCTTCGAACCTCTTGCACAAAATAGCTTCCATAGACACACATTCTTGTGCATATTTGCTGAGCCTAACAAACTCGCGCTCATACTCTGCTACAGTCATTTTGCCTTGCTTCAATTCAGGGAATTCTCTCCGTTTCTGATCTATAAATCTCTAACTTATGTACTTCTTTCGGATCTCTTCTAAAAAGAAGTCCCACGTCACTCTCTCTCTTGGAACTATCGATGTCAACATTTTGCACCAATAATACATCGAGTCCTTCAACAATAACACGACACATTTCAAGCTCTCCTCGGTGTGCAAGAGAGTTCATCGAATACCCACATTAAGTTCTCAAGCCAGAACTTTGCCCTCTTGGGGTCATCGTCTATATTAGCTCTGAATTCCTCAGCCCCTTATTTCTGAATCTTATCGACCGGGGGTTTAGTCATTCTCACCAAATTTATAGCTTGAGGAGCCACAGGAATTGGCTGAGGTATATGATCGCTGAAATCAGAGCTTTAAAATTTATAAAAGAATGATCAAACCTAGAAACTAACTCTGACAACGATTAAAGGCAAGTGTACCTATCGAACAGTAGTATAGCTTAGGCAAGACTGGATATCGAACCCAAAGGAACTAAGAGTATTAATACTAACTTTATTTTTATTATTTAGCCTTAAAAATATAGTGAAGTTGTTTTAAACTATATTGACGGAGACTAAACTAAGGACACAAAGACAAAAAGGACGAATAGGAGAATAACTTTGAAGGAAAACTATGTTGATTATGACGACACCCTTAGGAAGAATCCACCTAGACTTCACTTGTTATCTGACCCTAAATTATATGATTTCTTTACTTAGTTTGCTCCGTAAGACTCCCTAACCTATATTAAACCTTCTCTCGAGGCGAATAATGTCTAACCCTAGGTTAATTAGTGGAACTCTCATTCGCTTATAATAACCCCCTAGGATAGCAGTAAATCGATCAATGGACTCTCATATTAGGTTTCACCTTAACCTGGCAAAATCTCGTAACCCTATCTCTAGGCGTTCGATCAACTCCGCGTAATTATGCTAGATCTATTTTTAGGCAGGATCTATTCCTCCTCCACCTAAGCACATTAGATTTGGATTAAGCAACATAATTAAGAAAAAACTAAGCAATTATCATGTAACTTAGAAATCAAATAGAAAAATTCATCTAGGTTTCATCCCCTTCAGGTATCTGAAGGGTTTAGTTCATAATGAATAAAAAGAACATCACAAGAGAAAAGATAAAACAAAACATAAGAAAACCCTAAAACCCCCTGAAGGAATTGAAAGAGAATTCTACCGTCTTGAGTATAATTCTGGCTTCTTGGGATGGATCAACTGGCTATCCTCGCGTTATTCCCTAACTCTGACCTTCTCGGCTTGGCTCCTTGGCCTAGCTTTGATGCCCTTTCAAATGTGGTACTTAGGGGATATATATAAGCTTTTGGAATGCGAATCTTTCTCCCTAAGTATCCTTTTTCGACTAAAATTGCTCATTCTGACGACAGAGGCACGGCCATGTAGCACGCCCGTGTGAATCGAGACCAGATCATGTTCGGATTTCTAACTTGAGGCACGACCGTGTGAGGCAGAGTTGAGGTCGTGCCCTAGGTGCTCGTCGAGGCACGGCCGTGTGGACTTTGGGCTAGGCCATGTCGATTTCTTGCTAAGGCCCATTTACTCTATTTTGGGCCCGTTTTGTGTTCTTTTCATCCTTGGGTGCTTTCCTGGGTATAAGTCATGAAAAGAAAGGATTAAAAGCACCTTTTTACATAAATCAAGGGATAAATCATCCAAAAGTAAGCTAATTGCGGGGCTAAAATATGTTATAATTACGGTTTATCAAATACCTCCACATTTAAGCTTTTGTTTGTCCTCAAGCAAAATTCTCAACTTACAATTAAAACGAACTTTCCATGATTCGTAATTCTTATCAACAATGCCTCATCCTAATTCATAGATAATTCATACATGGATAATTCAATTTTAAGGGTCCTAAAGATTCAAAGAAGATAAATCATCCATTTGTAGCATGAAAACATAGGTGTTTCCCTTCATCCAAATAATTACCCTTAATTCAAAACCTACAAAGATTGACATCCTCACAAAAGATTCACTCAAATCACTCGAAAAGTGTTTAAGGGTCAAAATTAAGCACTCATAAGTCGAACCTGAAAAGTTAATCCCATAGGCTTGCCTTAAAATCAAATCTCCACCACTGTCAAATGAGATGATAAACAGATCAAAAGGTCTTTGTTATGGTTGTAACGGGGCTAGGGTAAAAGGTGTGGTCACAGGCTGAAATTAGAAGGTTAAAATTAAGATTGAATTGACAAGTTACCTACCTACAATTTTCTAAGATAATAATTACATCAACTGAAAATAATAATCCTACTAATACGAGCTTTTCTTTTGAAAATAGACTTTGATTGTGTAAGCTCGCTTTTCATAAAACTAATACTGAATATACTTTGAATTGATTTTCATTTTTCTGTTTTTTTAAGAACAAACTAAAAAATACAAGATAATTTTAACTATCAGAATAATATACTTATGTAACTAATCAAATCAAATCTCGATTAATGGGTAGTCAAAGGAAAGGGTGATAACAAATATAAAGGGGTTTTGGGTTAATATTAGTAGGTGAGTCAATAAAAAGGGTTTGTTAGGATCAATGGGGTTCACTAAGGTTCAATTGTAAGGGTAGGCTATTTAGTGGAATTAGTGGGTTAAAACCTAGGTGCCTTTATCATCTCAGTATTATCAAATCATAACTGTGGTCTTGACATATATAATCAAGGCAAGTTCTAGAATAACAATTCATAGTTGACACACTCATAATCAAAAAGTGAGCATGGAAAAGAATGTATGCTCTATAAGGCTCAAAATATCACAAAAATTATGGGTGTTTTGACATCAACCTTGTTAATTTCAAATTTCAAGGTAACATTCAAATTCAGGTTAACAACCTAAAATTTTAATTTTTAGAAAATTAGACTTATCATGCTTGATTCCCTAGTATTCTTCAAATTTAATCATCAATGCACAATTAACTATGACTTATTCAAAAGCACATCAATAAAAATCACAAATCCTCAGAAATTTCATCCTAATTAGTAATATGATAATTTTACTTTAAAACAAGATTAAATTCAGGGATTTGAGAAAAGGTTAGGCATTTTTATCCTCAGGGTTTGAGAATAATACAGAAAGTTAGGTATTTTTTCAAAATAATTATTCACCCCCCACACTTACGATATACATTGCCCTCAATGTACAAACATAGATAATAACATTTAAGGGATAAATCAAAAGAGAAGGGGAAAGAAGTACTCCCTGAATTGTGGATGTTTTCCCGGAGGAGTGTCTTGGTGGCGGTGATGGTCAGTCTGGATGACGCACCTGCGCTAGATAAAGAAATTGGGTAGTGCACTAAGAAGTAGCCAGGATCTATTAAGACCTTATAAAAACAAACTAAATATAAAATTAAAGAAAAACAAACTAAAGGGAAGTAGATTAAGAAGAAAACTAAAATGAAAAGAAAATATTAGTGGACTGTGAAGTCCTTATTGAAGGATGGTTCGCAAGGTGGGTGTGACTTCTAAGACTGGGGAGGTGCTGGCAGTGGCGGAAGTGAAGAGGTTATCGTGGTGGTCGGCGTGATTCCCAAGCAGCCTTTCGAACCTGACACTACGAAACTAAACTAAGTTAAACTAATTTAATCATAAGATTAGCAAAGAAAAGGAGATTGAAAGGAAAGAGAAACGAAAAATATAAACTAAATGGCCTCAAAGACCCTTGGCTTGGTGTTGAGACGAAGCCGCTGGCATGAACTCATGTTGATCGTTCTTTGTTAAGGAGGCTAGGCTCAGCCTCTTCCGCTTCTTCGACATGATTTTGTGTGGCTCAAGGGTGTTAGATTTTTATAAAGTGCAAAATCTGAGAGGGACAAGAGTGAAAAGAAAGGAAAATAAAGATGAAACTAGATGGAGGGAAGGGGGAGATTTGTGGGGTTTAAATAGGGGTTCAGGTCTGATGTTTTCCCACAGCCGTGGTCCTAGGGTGTGTCAATTTACACGGTCGCCTCGCACGGCTGTGTGTTTGGGTGTGTTGTTACCCTATGCCCGTGCTTCGGATCCCCACGCCCGTGTTCGACAAATCAATAGCTTTGCACGTTTTATAGGCACGGAAGTCAGTAGCTTCACACGATTGAGGGGTGCGGCCGTGCCCTTCTGTCGGTGCCCGTGGGGAGGGTGGTTGGATCCGTGACGTTGGGGTGGTTGGGTGACTTGCACGACCTCCTGCAGTGCATCGATGTGGCGATTCCTGTGGTCCACACGCCCCGCAGACACGCCGTGTGTAAGGCCGTGTGACCTAGAAAACTTGCATTTTTGGTTACTTTAAAAAGAAGAAAAAGAAAAATAAAATTAAATGCAAATAAATGTAAAAAAAATAGGGTTAGTGCTCGGGTTGCCTCCCGAGAAGCGCTCGTTTATAGTCTTAAGCTAGACTTTCCTTATATTTGAAAAATTTTTAGGGAGGTTTAAAGGTTTGAATATCTTCCCTCATGCTTATGGTTTTATTCTCTAGACAAAATTGAAGTCGAGAAGCGTTTACCTTGAAATTGCCAAATATCAGATTGCTTACCTCGACTATTCCTTATGGGAAGATATCGTGTACCTTAAAAAGAAGTTCTCCTTTTGCCTTCAGGTCTGTTGTGGTGATGTGAGGATCGACTTTGTCTAACAGTACCTGGTCTCCTATTTTAAAGTGATTTGATGTCCCCACGAGCTCTTTTGGTGGTTCCTCTGGTTTTACTTCGTGTAATTTTGGTTCTTCCTCGTGTAATCCTAGTTTTTCCTTGAAGTGTGTTTTCCACTCATCTAGGTCATTAGGTTGAATCCTTTGCACCTTGTGAGTTGTTTCTTTGTTGGGACTGAACTGAGGATCTGGTTCAATCGTTCCTTTTTTCGGTGGTTCTTGAAAAGAAGGTGTAATTAGATAGTTATCAAAAGAATTTTCTTTCTCACCTTGGTTCTTTGATGTCCTGGCTGAGTCAAGGGCTTGAAGACTAATTAAGTCGTCCCCTACACAAAGTATGAGCTCACCTGTGGCAACATCAATTTTAGTCTTGGCAGTTGCTAGGAAAGGTCTTCCTAAAATTAAGGGGATTGAATTATCCTCATCCATGCCTAAAACAACAAAGTCTACTGGGAAAACAAATTTATCGATTTTTACGAGAATGTCTTCAATAATGTCCCTAAGAATTCTAACAGTTTTATCAGCTAATTGAATACTCATCCTAATTTGTTTGGGTTTCCCTAGACCTAGTCGTTTAAATAATGTATAAGGCATGACATTTATGCTTGCCCCTAAATCAGCTAATGCATTATCAATATTTAAACTACCGATTAAACATGGAATTGTAAAACTCCCTGGATCTTTTTGCTTCTGTGGTAGTCTATTTTGTAACATTGCTGAGCATGTTGCGCTTAGTTCCACGTGGTGCTCTTCATCTATTTTGCGTTTGTTGGTCAAGAACTGTTTTAAAAATTTCCTTGAATCTGGCATCTAAAAAAGAACTTCAAGAAGAGGTAAGTTAATATGTAATTTCTTTAAAAGTTTAAGAAACTTATCGAATTGTTCCTCTAAATCGTCTCTTTTTAATGCTTCAGGATAAGGTATGTGAGGTTTGTACTCCTTGATTACCGATTTCGACTTTTCTTGTACTACCTCTATTGTACCTTCTTCTACCTTACTTTCTGGAATTGGTTTGGGTTCATCTAAATCCTCGCTGTCCTGAGCTGTGATAGCTTGAATTGGCTTGAATTGGTTTGGGTTCATCTAACTCCTCGGCCGTGTGAGGCAGAGTTGAGGCCGTGCTCTAGGTGCTCGTCGAGGCACGGTCATGTGGACTTTGGGCCAGGCTGTGTCGATTTCTTGCTAAGGCCCAGTTACCCCGTTTTGGGCCCGTTTTGTGTTCTTTTCATCCTTGGGTGCTTTCCTAGGTATAAGTCATGAAAAGAAAGGATTAAAAGCACCTTTTTACATAAATCAAGGGATAAATCATCCAAAAGTAAGCCAAGTGCGGGGCTAAAATATGTTATAATTGCGGTTTATCAGTATAGGAGGGGGTGGAGGAGGTTGAGCATTAGGGTTCGCTCGTACATACTCCGTGTACCAATTACTCATCATTTAGAAAAAGGCTTCCCGAGCCTCTTCCCCTTGTCCTATAGTCTCGGGTCTACCCTTGACAGGGGTGGTCCCTTGCGTGGGAGCCGGCGCATTACTAGCAGCGTCATCAGCAGCCGCTCGGTCAAGATCCATTTACTATATGAAAACATAGTTTAAAATTGTCAGAAGTCACCACACTATCGATATACATCTATGGCATGTATATCTAGACTCTTACACATGCTACGGTAATCCGAGAACCGACTAAACCATAGCTCTGTGACCACTAAATGTAACACCCCTTACTCATCTTCAACGCCGAAACCGAGTACGAGGCATTACTGGACTTATCTTGCTTGAACATACAACTTGGGCTTCAAAATTTCATTCCCACTTAAAAACTTCCCATTCACATTCATAACGTCCTTATTATGGGCCTACGATGCCTTAAACATGCAAACGAAGGGTCTCAGGCTCAAACTGGGATCTTTTGTATACTTAGAAAATTTTTGACTAAACAGGGCCATACGCCCATGTGAAATGGGAGACGCCCGTGTGGGCAGGCCCTGTGGTCACACACGCCAATGTCCCTAGCTCATGTGAAATTTATTTTTCATTTTGAACCTACAGGGGTTTTCACACGGTCGGGCACACGCCTGTGTCTTTGGCACGTGTCATTCACACAGATTAGACATGCCCGTATCCTCACCAGTGTGTGAAAACCTGGGTATTCTGTTTATGACGTCAGCAACCTTATAAGGGACACATGGCCTGTAACATGCTTGTGTGCTCCACACGTGGTCGACACTGACTTGCAACACTAACATGCAGGGGACGCATGGCCTAGCCGCACACTCATGGGACTGACCGTGTCTCACACACGGCCTCGACACACACCCGTGCGCCTATCTGTGTGGACAAGAAGAAAGCTATTTGCCAAGCTCTTTTTATCACCCTAACTCATACAACATAAATCACATTCAACCATTAACCAAGCAACCCAATTATGCATCATACACATGCATGAATAACCTCATCTATTCATATATTAATAATGAGCCAACAACTATGGCTATTTACAAAAAGGTTCATCTTTAAAAATAGCCAACACATTTGACCTTAGGATTAGAAAACCTAAGCTTTGATATTAAACAAATGTAACACCCCTTACTCGAAAACTTAAGTAATGAGTGTTATATTTAGCATTGGAGATTCTTTATTGTATCAAATAATTATAATCTGGGCCCTTATCAAGATCACATTGCCCTTTTTATAACTTATTTAGTCTAACAGTAAAGTTTAGTTCCATTCCAAAATCATTTTAAGTCTTTTTTGGCCCAACTAAAAATTTTCAATTTTTGGTCTATTTGTCTCGAGACAATGTCATGTTACTGTAGAACTTTAACTTCGAAATTCTCTTGTCTTGAGACAAAAGGGCTTGTGTCTCAAGACATGACCTTGATACTGCATCTTGTTAGCTTCAAAGTTCTTGTGTGTCCAGACATATTTTGTATGTCTCGAGACTTAGGATAGGGGACCTAAAAATTCTGTTTTCAAACACCTCCAAACCATACCAAAAGTTTCCACGATCATTCCAAACAATAATCAAAGCTCATAAACTATGTAATACCTCATATTTACTGTTCAAAACACGTTAAATCAAATATTAGAACAACTGTACACTTTCTTTCTCACTTCATTAATTCACCTATGTACATGTCATATTTATGTACCATAAATGTAACGGCCCGATTTTGGGGCTAGTTGGAACAGTTTTGAAACCACTAATTTGAGGTCGAAGAAAATTATTTTAATATTATTTTAGGTGTTATAGCATGCTTATATGAGTGCATGAAAATTTAGGTGCATTAATTTTAGTGATTGCATACTTAATTTTGAAAAATGACTAAATCGCATAATGTGCGAAAGTTTTGTTCTACTAGCTAGAGGTGTCAAATAGCTATAGAATATTAAATTGGAGGTTCACATCACGGATTTGGAAAAAGTTACAAGAAGCTTTGGGGACAAAGTTGAATTTTAGTACTACTTTCCACCCACAAACTGACGGTCAGCCAGAAAGAGTAATTCAGATTCTTGAAGATATGTTGCGGTGTTGTGTCCTTAAGTTTCAAGGCAGTTGGGAAAAGTACTTACCATTAGTAGAGTTTGCCTACAACAATAGTTATAAGTCGAGTTTGAAAATGGCACCTTATGAGGCTTTGTATGGGCGTAAGTACCAAATGCCCTTGCATTGGTCCGAACTCAAGGAAAATTAGATACACGGGTTGACTTAGTCAATGAGACTGAAGAGAAAGTAAAAGTGATTCGTGGTTGCTTGAAGGCCGCTTCGAATAGACAAAAATCCTACGTGGACTTGAAACGAAAAAAGTTTGAGTTTCAAGTTGGTAATAAGGTTTTTTTTGGAAGTATCCCCGTGAAACAAAGTCCTCAGATTTGGTAGGAAAGGCAAATTAAGTACACGTTTTATTGGGCCATACGAGGTGACTGAGAGAATTGGACCGGTAGCATACCGATTAGCCTTGGCGTCTAAGATAGAAAAGACCCACGATGTATTCCATGTGTCTATGTTACCTCATTATAATTCTGACCGATCACACGTGATTTCACCAACAGAGGTTGAGATTTGTTCAGACATGACCTATGGTGAAGAGCCGGTTAAGATTTTAGATCGAAACATCAAGTAATTGAGAAATAAACTCGTGAAAGTACTATGGCATAGAAATGGGGTCAAAGAGGCCTCTTGGGAGCCCGAGGAGACCATGAGAGACCAATACCCAAAACTTTTTGATGGTAAGATTTTCGGGGACGAAAATACCTAAGGGGAGAGAATTGTAACGGCCCAATTTTGGGGCTAGTTGAAATAGTGGTTTCGAAACCACTAATCTGAGGTTGGGGAAATTTATTTTAATATTAGTTTATGTATTATAGCATGATTATATGAGTGCATGAAAATTTTATTGAATTAATTTTAGTGAATGCATGCTTAATTTTGAAAAAAATTAGTAAATCACATAAAGTGCGAAAGTTTTGATCTACTAGCAAAAGGTGTCAAATACTATAGAACCTTAAATTGAAGGTCCTTAATATGCAATTAGGCCCTTAGGAGAGTGATGCCCGGCCATAGGGACAAAGAAATGACATTTTTAAAGGTTAGGTGAAGTATTTGGTGACTTAATTGATAAATAAACATAAAATAAAGAGAAAAAGGATATCATCTTTTTCATTTTCTCTTCTCCACCGATTTTTCACTCAAGCTGATTTTTCACTCAAGAAAGGGCCATGGAAGCTTGAAAAAAATTTCAGGTCATTTTTGTACTTTTGGAACCCTTGTAGCTTAAGCTAGCTAATGATGGGACTATTTTACAAAATGGTTGAGAGTCTAGGGTTTTGAAATGAGAACATTAGTATTGTTTGCTGATTTTTTATGGAAAAAAAATGAAATTTGGTTGTTAAATAAACAACTTTTGTAAAATGAGTTTCCATGAAAACACCTAAAATGGACTTTTTTATAAAGATTGTAAAATGGGTAGTAAATGTGTGAAACAATTGAAATTGTGAGTTGCTATAAGAGTAATAAAGGTTTGTCTAGGCTTGCTAAAGGAGGAAATTTGATTAAAATCGATTTACGAGCCAAGGGGTAAAATCGTAATTATGTGAAAGTCTAGGGAAAAAATCGTAATTTTGTGAAAGTAGGAATTTTGAAATGTCTTGATTAATGTGGTGATTAAATGAGTGAATTTTATCATTATAGATCAAGAAAAATGGAGTTCAGACTTAGACCGAGGAAAAACCAAGTTATTGGACTAAATTGAACAAGTTGCCCACATTTTGTATATCGAGGTAAGTTGTACGTAAATAATACAACTCTATTGTTATTATGCATTAAATAATTGATGTTGCATAAAATGTTTAATTATTGTTATAAAAATGCATGACTAAATATGATATGATATATTCCCGGTTGAACTTTAGGAATAGATTGGTTACCCAAGCCATGACATTTGAGTGATATGTGTGCTAGTGTAAGACCATGTCTGGGACATGGAATCGGCCACATTATGAAAGCCAGTGTAAGACCATGTCTGGGACATAGCATCGGCTACATTAAGAGAGACAGTGTAAGACCATGTCTGGGACATAACAACGGCATTGAAAGGAGAGCTAGTGTAAGACCATGTCTGGGACATGGCATCGGCATTTTACCCTCTTGTGTGGGGCTTGTCGGGTATCTTTTTGTATTCCAACTGATTAAATGGGAAATTTAGAGCTTGCGTTAAAAGTGAGAAAAGTTACGACTATATTGTAAGTGATACAGGCACCTAGATGAAAATTCATGAGAAATGAGTTCGAATTATGTTGTATGGTTAGTAAGGGTGAAAATGAGTAAGTTATGCTTTTAATCATTTGAGAATTCTGAGCAAGTTTATGATGTGTTATGAGTATGATAATGCATGGTAATTGTTGTTAATTATTTACCTATGACTTACTAAGCTTTACACTTACTAAGCTTTACACTTACTCCCTTTCCTTTCCATTTTCTTATAGTATCGCCAAGCTAGCTCGGGAATCAAGGGATGTCGGAGGCTCAATCATACTATCAATCTGAACATTTGGTATAGTTAGATTTATCATCTTGAGTATTGCATGTATAGGGACTTGATATTTTGTTAAGTGTCATATTGTTTGGCCAAATATGTTGGCTTGTTTTGAGGATGAATTCATTTTTGAATAAGGGCATGGATAATGGGTAATATTTATTATTGATATATGGAAATGATGATGTTTTTCATGGATGTGCAAATTGCATAGTTGAGTATTTGGTATATTAATGCATGAATGAGTAGGTTATTAAATTGGCTGATCTTGGTGTAAGTAGGGTGGTAAAAACGGCTTGGTGAATAGCCTTGTTATTGTCCACACGGGCGTGTGCCTAGACTGTGTGTTTGCCCCATCGGCGTGTAGTCCGGCCGTGTGTCCCTTTGCACCTTATGTTGGCAAAATAGAATGCCCAGTAGTAACCACACAGACTGAGACATGGCTGTGTGGAAGACATGGCCATAGAACATGGGCATGTGCCTAGGACATGTGAAGTCTGCACTTGAATTTAGGAATTTAATTCACCACACAGCCTGAGGACACGGGCATATGTCTTGGCCGTGTGACCTTATTGGGTTGCTGATGTCAGAAACAGAATGTCAAGGTTTTTTCACACGAGTCGAGACACGGGCGTGTTATAGAAGTGTGAGGGACACGGGCCACGGACATGGGCGTGGCCAGGCCGTGTAAAAATCCCTGTAGGTTCGAATTAGGAAATAAATTCACACGGTCGGGACACGAGTGTGTCCCTATATAATTAGGCCGTGTGAGCTATACGGCTCTTCAACATGGCCATGTTATTAGGTCACACGGGCGTGTCGCCCTTGCCACATGGGCGTGTGCCCCTGTTTTAGTGATATTTTCCAAAGCTTTCTAAAGAACTCGGTTTGGTCCCGAACCGTTTCTAAAGTGTGTTTTGGGCCTCATAGGCCCATATTAAGGACATTAAGATGAAGATTGAAAAATTTTAGAGTTGGACAAAATTTTATGACTTGGAAATGAATGCTAGTATGTGTTTTAGTAAGGTAATGCTTCGCACCCTGTACCGATGTCGGTTACGAGTAGGGGGTGTTACAATAAAATTTATTTTATACCCCTTTTCTCCTAAGCCTTGATGATGTTATGATATGTGTTGAGTTTGCTACTTCGAACGAGAACTTCAATCCGATCTTTCACTTATGTGTTGAAAACTAACGTGTTAAGCTCGTGAAAGCTTAGTAAATACCCATGAACTCAGATCTTACCATTTGTTTGATTTTTATTTATCATAAACATTATTACTAACATAATCATGAATATATCTTAATAATCAGTAGATTATTTAATATTTACAAAATTCACTAATACTTTGATTCACTAATTTTATCATTCCACAAATTAACATGAACGAAACTTTTATCAGAAATCACTTGTCCCGACTTTTTAGCCCATGATAGACACATTTGAACCAGATGGATACACGAAACATAACACAATACAAGGAGCACAAAAGTGCATAATAGAATAAGAGGCACTGAAGTGCAATATCACGATTAACATGGGAGCGCTTGAGTTCCCATGGCATGCCAGCTATATCTAAGAAGTTTAATACTAATATACATGGGCATTCCACGATACTGGATTTACAATAATTCATCACAAAATACTTTGTTCCACGATTTCATTACACTTTCACATTTCTTTCATTTTAGTTCACTATTTAGTATTGCACGAACATTTAATTTCGAACATTAAAATTTTCAAGAGCATTTTCTTTACATTTCCATTCCCTGACCAACCAAAATATTTATTCATATTAGTATTTATTTCACGATTTTCACAATTTAGCTACACTTTTCCACTACTTCAATTTAGTCCTCATTTTTCTACAATTTAAAGAATAATTGTAATTTCATTTATAATAATCATGAAACTTTATTTAGTAAATTCTTAATCAATACACCATATATTTCATGTTCTTTACATCATTCGCACTTATCAAATAGTAACACATAAAGCTTTCACTTACTTTTCAATTTCCTTTTTACCGCAAAATTCAATATTCATCATCACATAGCACTTTAATCCATTAATTCATCATAATACCTTATTTCACATATCCAATTAATATGTAACACCCTATATTCGGCTCGGTTGCTGAGCCCGAATATTAGGACGCCACACCACCATCACACATCATACTCATTAAAATTGATCTCATTATTAAGCAAACACCTTTCATTTTGGCATTTGTAAGAATTGTTAAGTAGTACATATTCTGAATATCATTAAAACATGCTAGGCATTCATCAAACGAACTTAAAACTAGAGTTAGACATGCTTTTAGGCCATTAACAACAAATTTTGAATTATTCATGTAGGTGTCGATATTGAATCAAAGGTATCAATATTTCTCTCAATTGGTATTGATACTGCTTGGAAAATCGATACCAAAAATAGCATTTTATTTCTCGTTTAAAATCAAAATTTCAGAAATTATCGGTACCTTTGATAAAGTATCAATTGTTTTACCTGAGTATCGATACTCATGATATGGCATCGATACAAAATTATGTTATTGATTTCTTGCACTTTCAAAAATTTATGGAGGTATCATTTTTAAAACCCGAATATCGATACCTCTTCTCCAAACAATAAAAATATAACATAATAAGGCATATAATCTATTCTAACCATAAACTATTTAACATATAACTAATACCTCATCAAACCATCGTCAAAACGTCCATAATAGCAGTTCGCAACATCATAAATACGCTCGAGTAAGAAATCAGAATACCAAGACCAATGTCCATAAAATCTAAAGTAATAAAATCATGAAGACATCCTAAATATCATGACAAAAACCAACAAAAAGTTTACCACATTGCCTTTATTTCCTAAAACATAAACGAATAAATAAACATCTACGAAATAATGCTAAAGTATTGCTTGGATCACTCCCTTGGAACCACACCGCTCACATTAGAACACAACTAATCTGCAATGGTTCAGAATAACTACCATGCAAATATTTCATTATGCATTAACGAAGCAACCATTAGCATATTTACAACATTTCCAACTTTAGTGTCATATTATACTTATTCATGCATTATTCATGGGTTCATTTACATAGTAATCACATAACTGTTTAAGCATATATCACATTATACATAATCACATTTATTGATAATTTGACACTTGAGCTATTTAAAATAAAAGTGAGCTCTATTACCACACATCGGATACACGAATCTCCAACACACTAAATGAATCATAGTGTTAAACATATCTCTAAAGTATAGCATATAGCTAGCACTCTCCAAAACACCAAAAATGTCTCAGTGAATGGAGCCTAGCTCATATTCCCTCATCTCTCCAAATCTATCTGGGGCCTCAATGCCCCAAAGACACAACACAAAGGTGAGTAATCACAATCCTATTTCATGCCAACTATATCCAACGATCTCATAAAGTCACAAGGCCAAAATATTCACATTATAACACACATTTATTACTTACCATTTTTTTGTAGTTTTCACTGCAAATTCACATTATAAACACAATATAATCACTGTCATTTGGAACATATAACATGCCCACAATCAACTCTTTCATAATAGCCATCACAAGCTTATCTCACATGTCACAATATCACATTTTAATCCTCAATTTTGCAACACACAGTCACATATTAAATCAAGAGTAAGAGGAAGCTTACACTCGAAATTTAGAGTAGGGGTTGGGGCTACTTCTAAATTCCCAATTAACGCAATGAATCGTGTCTACAAGCAGCGATTTTAAACACTCACCAATCACGCTTCTACCTAATCATCGAAACATCAAACTAGATTTTCTTTAACTCGTAGAAGGTCCTAACTATTTCAAAGCTTCAACAAGTAAATCACACAACAAGCACAATCAACATACAGCCAAAGACTCCCGTAAATCATTAAAAAACACAAGTCTAAGCTAGATTCTCTTGTAACCAAAACCTTCAACATAACAAATTTGAAACTCAATTATCTCAATCTATACTTAATCTTTTTGCCTAATACTGATTCCATTCATCTAATTATTCACTTACAACTGATTCTAGCCTTCAAACTACACAAAACTACCCAATTCGTGGTATCAAAAATTTTCAACATGTTATGGCAATTTTTACGAAAACTCATTAAAATTTAAGAAATCTTTAACAAAAATTTAAACTCGATTTAGAAACCTTATATTCACATAAAAAATAATTGAAAAACACTTTGAAATCATGTTTTTACTCAAAATCTTGAAATCCACCATTAACGACCCAATTTTTGACTTTTATTTAAAACTTGCAATTTAATGGTTAAAAACTTCATTTAAAAGAGTGGATAACATTTAAAGTAATAGGAAATTGAATCGTTTCCTTTGATGGAAGAGAAATGAGCTTTTGGTTGAAAACCTGGAAAGTCGACAGGCTTGGAAGGTGGCAAAATTAATGGTGTTTTGGGTGTTTTTCTTGAAATTCTAATGAGATTTCTCTCCTGGGTGATGATAGAAATAAAAAGAATGAAGTTTGGGAATCAAAATTGAAGGATTGGAGTTTTTGAGAGCAAGGAACGATGTAACTGTAACACCCCTTACCTGTATTTAACGCTGGAACAGGGTACGAGGCGTTACCTAACTCAAACACATACTAACATACATTTCCGGGCCATTAAAGTTTCTTCAAATTTAAAAATTTTCAAACTTTCTCATAACGTCCTTAATATGGGTCTATGAGGCCCAAAACATACTTTACAAATGGTTCGGGGTCAAACCGAGTTCTTTAGAAAACTTTAGAAAGTGCCACTAAAAATAGGGTCACACGCCCATATGACCTGATAACATGGCCATGTTGAAAGACCGTGTAACTCACACGGCCTAAGCATATAGGGACACACCCGTGTCCCATATCCGTGTGGATTTATTTTTCAATTCAAGCCTACAGGGGTTCTCACACGGCCTGGCACACGTCCGTGTCCCTCACACAGCAAGGATACGCCTGTGTCTCGGCCCCTGTATGAAAACCTTGACATTTTATTTCTGATGTCATCAACCCAATAAGGTCACATGGCCAAGGCACATGCCCGTGTCTGTAGGCCGTGTGGCGAATTAAATTCCTAAATTCAAGTGCAGACTTCATACGACCTAGGCATATGCCCATGTCCCATGGCCGTGTCTACCACACGGTCGAGACACACGGCCGTGTCTCAGCCCGTGTGGTTACTACTGAGCATTTTGTTTTGCCAAATTAGGGTGCAGGGGGACACATGGCCGGACTACACGCCCATGGGGCAGATCGTGTGTCTCACACGGTCTAGACACACGCCCATGTGGACAACAACAAGGCTATTCACCAAACCCTTTTTACCACTCTACTTGTATAAAGATAAGCCACATTCAATAACCTACTCATTCATGCATTACTATACCAAATAATCAACTATGCAATTTGCACATCCATGAAAAACACCATCATTTCCATATATCAATAATAAATATTAGCTATTATCCATGGCCTTATAAAAAAATGAATTCATCTTCAAGACAAACCAACATATTTGGCCAAACAATATGACACTGAGCGAACTATCAAGTCCCTATACATGCCATACTCAAGATGATAAATCTAACTATGCCAAATATTTAGATTGATGGTGTCATCGAGCCTTCGACGTCCCTTGATCCTCGACCTAGCTTGGCGATACTATAGGAAAATGGAAAGGAAAGGGAGTAAGCGTAAAGCTTAGTAAGTCATAGGTAAATAATTAACAACATACTCATAGCATATCATAAACTTGCACAGAGTTCTCAAATGATTAAAAGCATAACTTACTCACTTTCACCCTTACAAATCATACAACATAATTCGTGCTCAATTCTCACGAATTTTCATGTAGGTACCTGTATCACTTACAACATAGTCGTAACTTTTCCCACTTTTAACACAAGCTCTAAATTTCCCGTTGAACCAGTTGGAATACCAAAGGATACCTGAAAAGCCTCACATAGGAGGGTAAAATGCCGATGCCATGTCCCAGACATGGTCTTACACTGGCTCACATATCGAGGCCGATGCCATGTCCCAGACATGGTCTTACACTAGCTCTCGTCTCAATACTCATGCCAGATCCTAGACATGGTCTTACACTGGCTCCCTTAATGTGGCCGATGCCATGTCCCAGACATGGTCTTACATTGGCTTTCATAATGTGGCCGATGCCATGTCCTAGACATGGTCTTACACTAGCACACATATCATCGCTGATGCCATTTCCCAAACATGTACTTACACTGGCTTTCATAATGTGATCGATGCCATGTCCCAGACATGGTCTTACATTGGCTTTCATAATGTGGTCGATTCCATGTCCCAGACATGGTCTTACACTAGCACAAATATCACTCAAATATCATAGCTTGGGTATCCAATCAATTCCTAAAGTTCAACCGGGAATATGTCATATCATATTTAGTCATGCATTTTTATAACAATAGTCAAACATTTTATGCAACATCAATTATTTAATGCATAATAAAAATAAAGTTGTATTATTTACGTACAACTTACGTCGATATACAAAATATGAGCATCTTGTTAGATTTAGTCCAACAACTTGGTCTTCCCCCGGTCTAAGTCCGGACTCCATTTTTCTTGATCTATAATGACAAATTTAATTATTTAATCACCACATTAATCAAGACATTCCAAAATTCTTACTTTGGCATAATTACCATTTTGCCCTTATACTTTCCCAAAATTATAATTTTGCCCCTAGGCTCGTAAAACGATTTTTATCAAATATCCTCATTAACCAAGCCTAGCCGAATCTATTTTAAGCTTATAGCAACTCACAATTCTAATTATTTCTCACATTTACTACCAATTTTACAACCTTTACGAAAAGGTCCATTTTAGGTGTTTTCATGGAAACCCCTTTCACAAAAGTTATTTATTTAACAACTAAGATTCATTTTATTCCATGGAAATTTAGAAAACAACACTAATGCTCTCATGGTAAAACCCTAGACTTTCAACCATAGTGCAAAATAGTCCCCTCATTAGCTAGATTAAGCTACAAGGGTTCAAAAAACACAAAAATCAACAAAAATGACCATTAAAAATGACTTACTTGCAAGGGTTTAAGTTGCTGAATACTTTCAAGCTTTCCAAAGCCCTTTTTACTGAAAAGTTTGGTGATAGTATGAAGAAGATGAAAAAGATGATATCTTTTCTCTTTATTTTATGTTTATTTGTCAATTAAATCACCAAATACTTCACCTAACCTTTGACTATGTCATTTCTTTGTCCCTATGGCCGGGCAACACTCTCCTAAGGGCCTAATTGCATATTAAGGACCTTCAATTTAAGGTTCTATAGTATTTGACACCTTTAGCTAGTAGATCAAAACTTTCGCACTTTATGTGATTTACTAATTTTTTTCAAAATTAAGCATGCATTCACTAAAATTAATTCAATAAAATTTTCATGCACTCATATAATCATGATATAATACATAAACTAATATTAAAATAAATTTCCCCAACCTCAGATTAGTGGTTTCGAAACCACTATTTCAACTAGCCCCAAAATTGGGCCGTTATAATTCTCCCCCTAGGTATTTTTGTCCCCGAAAATCTTACCATCAAAAAGTTTTGGGTATTGGTCTCTCATGGTCTCCTCGGGCTCCCAAGAGGCCTCTTTGACCCCATTTCTATGCCATAGTACTTTCACGAGTTTATTTCTCAATTACTTGATGTTTCGATCTAAAATCTTAACCGGCTCTTCACCATAGGTCATGTCTGAACAAATCACAACCTCTATTGGTAAAATCACATGTGATCGGTCAGAATTGTAATGAGGTAACATAGACACATGGAATACATCGTGGGTCTTTTCTAAACAGACGCCAAGGCTAATCGGTATGCTACCGGTCCAATTCTCTCAGTCACCTCGTATGGCCCAATAAAACGTGTACTTAATTTGCCTTTCCTACCGAATCTGAGGACTTTGTTTCATGGGGATACTTCCAAAAAAACCTTATTACCAACTTGAAACTCAAACTTTTTTTGTTTCAAGTCCACGTAGGATTTTTGTCTATTCGAAGCGGCCTTCAAGCAACCACGAATCACTTTTACTTTCTCTTCAATCTCATTGACTAAGTCAACCCGTGTATCTAATTTTCCTTGAGTTCGGACCAATGCAAGGGCATTTGGTACTTACGCCCATACAAAGCCTCGTAAGGTGCCATTTTCAAACTCGACTTATAACTATTGTTGTAGGCAAACTCTACTAATGGTAAGTGCTTTTCCCAACTGCCTTGAAACTTAAGGACACAACACCGCAACATATCTTCAAGAATCTGAATTACTCTTTCTGGCTGACCGTCAGTTTGTGGGTGGAAAGTAGTACTAAAATTCAACTTTGTCCCCAAAGCTTCTTGTAACTTTTTCCAAATCCGTGATGTGAACCTCGGATCTCTATCCGAAATTGTAACATCCTGATTTAGAGGCTAGTCAGAACAATGATTCGAAACCACTAATCTAAGGTTAGAGAAAATTATTTTAATGATATTTTATGAGTTCGATTAAGTACATGAAAATTTTGGTGCTTTAATTTTAGCAATTTCATGGTTAATCGCGAAAAAGGACTAAATCGCATAAAGGGTGAAATTTCAAAATTCCAAGCTAAAGGTTCCTAATAGCCATAGAATATTAATTTGAGGTCTTTAAAGGGCAATTAGCCCTTTAAATAAAGGTTGGCCGGCCATAGGGGACAATAGTGGTCAAAATTTGGTCAAGTAGGTGTGTTAGGTGGACTAAATTGGGATTTTATATTAAAATAAAGAAAGAAAAGATATCATCTTCTCTCCTTCATCCCTCCACAAAAAATTAGCAGCAAATAGGGGTTGGAAAACTTCAAAAATTTTAGCACACTCTTCTCTTTATAGGTAAGTGTTCTAGTGATCATTTCTTGATAAAAATTGTACTTTTGGAACCCCTAAAGCTTAAGCTTTCTAAAGAGGGGTCTATTCTGTTAAATGGTAAAGATTTTAGAGTTTTTTTCATGAAAAATTGTAAGTTGTTTGCTGCATTTTTATGGAAGAAAATAGGTCTTAGTTGTTAGATGAACAAATTTTGTGAAATGTGTTATCATGAAAACACCCTTTGTAAATGTTGTAAAATATGAGGTAAAAGTGTGAAATAATGAGTTTTGATGGTTGCCACAAGAGAAATAAATGTTCACCTAGGCTCGTTAAAGAAAGAAATTTGATTAAAATTGATTTCTAAGCCTAGGGGTAAAATGGTCATTTTGTAAAGGTCTAAGGGTAAAATAGTAATTTTGCCAAAGCATGATTATTGAAATGCATTTACTAATGTGATAATTAAATGAGCTAATTTTCTATTATAGATCAAGAAGAACCAATAATTTACCTCGACCAGGGAAAGAACAAAGTATCGGACTAGATCGACGATCTAGCTTATTTTGGAATCGAGGTAAGTTTGTATGTGATAAATTCAATGTTTATGTTAGCATATTTGAGAATGTTCGATACTATAATGATGCATGATATTCTATGAAATTGAGTATTGGTGCTGGAGGAGAAAGACGATAAAAGTTGAGATGTTGAAGTCCCAATGGGACTATAATAAATGTGAAATTACTATCACTGAAACATGAGATGGATAAGGTCCCGTGTAAGACCATGTCTGGGACATGGCCTCACCACTGAATTGAGATCCCGTATAAGACCATATCTGGGATATGGCTTCGGTACCGAATATGAGAATCATATAAGACCATATTCGGGATATGGCAATGATACTTGTTGTGAAATTCCGTATAAGACCATATCTAGGATATGGCATCGGCACTCAGAGGTGACCCCATGTAAGACCACATCTAGGATGTGGCATTGGCTTTGTGTTTATGTTAATAACGATGAATATGCATTTTTGAGTACCCCTAGTGATTAGAGGGATGAATAGATGAGCTTGGAAATAAAAATGAGATTAGTACTAAAGTCATGTGATTGAGTGAATACAGGTACCCGTGAGAAATTCACGAGGAATGTTTACGATATGTGGCATGGTATGTTTTAGATAATAACAAGTATGAGTAAGTTATGGTAAAGTGCTTATCACTTTGTGTGGTTATCTAATGCCATGGGTTGATGTCATTATGAGCTTAAAATTTGGAATTTAATTCGACACACAGCCTAAAGACACGTGCGTGTGCCTTGACCGTGTGACCACAGTGGAGTGATGATGTCATAAATAGAATGCCATGGTTTTGGCACACGGGCTAAGACATGAGCGTGTCGAGGCCGTGTGAGGAACATGGGCTAGGGACACGGACGTGTATTAGGCTGTGTGAAAACCCCTGTAGGTTCGAATTAGAAAATAAATTCCACACGAGCGAGGGACATGGGTGTGTGTGTCTACACTGCCTGCCCACACGGGCGTGTTCCATTTCACATGGACGTGTGGCCTCTATTTAGGCGAAATTTTTTCTAAGAGTGTAAAAGTTTTCGGTTTAATTTTGAAACCTTCTGGACGTATGTTTAAGGCCTCATAGCCCTATGATGAGGATGTTATGCATTTGAATGAGAATTTTAAGTTGGGGATGGATTTTTAGAGCCTAAAGTTGTATGTACAAGAAAGTTAAATCTGGTAATGCCTCGTACTCTGTTCCGGAGTGGAATACGGGTAAGGGGTTCTACAGAAATGATCGATAAAGGTACCCCGTGAAGTCTCACAATTTTAGAAACATACAAATCGACCAATTTCTCAAGTGGATAATCGGTACGCACCGATATAAAATGAGCCTACTTAGTTAGTCTATCAACCACAACCCATACAACATCTTTCTTCTTTGGCGTCAACGGTAATCCAGACACAAAATCCATGGTAATACAATCCCATTTTCACTTGGGAACCATCACGGGCTGAAGTAAATCTTAAGGTACTTGGTGTTCGGCTTTCACTTGCTGGCAAATTAAACACTTGGAGACAAACTTTGAAATGTCTCTCTTCATTCCTGACCACCAATACATTTTCTTCAAGTCATTATACATTTTCACACAACTTTGGATGGATACACATCTTTGTGTGATCTGGTTTGTACCTAGTCGAACAAATGGTTTGGGACCACAAATTCGAGTCCGTATAATATTTTAATATTATTTTTTGTGTCCTTGTTAAGTGATTAAGTATGTGGTAAAGTTTCGTATGCTAATTTGTCTGTTTGTGTGTTTAATTTGACAAAAGGATTGAATTGAATTAAATGTGAAAGTTGTATGCTATATGTTAAAGTGCTTATGTGTTGTGGCTTATTAAGGTGGAGGCCTTATGTTGTTATTAGACCAATAGTTAGTTAGTGGATGGTTAAAGGACTAGTATGCCCTTAATGAATATAAGTTTCTTATGTTTAATAAAAGGTTAATTAGGTAATTAGATTAATATTATGTTTATAACAAAACAAAACATGAAATGGACATGAATGCATTCATCTTTCCACTGAAAATACAAATAAATGAAATGGGTTTGAAGCTTTCTAATATTCGGCTACTATCAAGCTTAATTCAAGGTTAGTTTTTGATTGGTTTTTGATAATTTCTATGTTTTCGTAATCGTTGCTTCGTAAACTATGTAACCCATGCTTCAATTTTGAGAATTGATGATGTTTGTGAGTTGAGACTTAGATTAACTCATATGTTTTATGATGATTTATGGTGTTAAATGAAAGATATATGTTTAATGAACATGCTTTGATCTTGAAATTTTGATGAATTTAGCTAATTAGGGCTAAATTGAGAAAATAGAAATTTGAAGGACTAAATTGCAAATTTGATGGAAAATATGGGATTTTATGAGATGTATGAACATTCGGCTAAGCATGGTTAAAAAATGATTTTGTGAATTTGATGTTTTGAGAAAAATGGACTAAATTGATAAATTGTACAAATGTGAGGGTTAATTTGCAAATAGCCCTAAATATGTGTCCTTGGACTGAATTGAATGAGTTAGTGAATAAAAGGGTTAATTTTAAATATGTATAGATCAAGAATCGAGGAAAACGGACTTAGATCGCGGGAAAGCGAAAGTAACCGAGTAGCCGTTTCCATTTTTGTTAAATCGAATCTGAGGTAAGTCATTATGCAAATAAACGTATTTGTATCAAATTGTGTATGTTCATATGATTATTTTTAACTATGAATGCATATGAGATGATCTGTACCTGAATTTCGAGATAAGGATGACTTAATGATGTTGTCCGAGAAGTCCCGTATGAACCTAGGAATAGATAGGATTAGCTATGTCATGACATAGGTATATATTCTGTTTTATCATGTAAGACGACGTCTGGGACGTTGGAGTTGATTTGAGATTTCGTGTAAGACCACATCTGGGACGTTGGCATCGATATAAGATTTATGTGTAAGACCATGTCTGGGACATCAGCATCGTATTGATTCGTGTAAGACCTTGTCTGAGACAGTGTCATCGATATCTGAGTACATGTAAGACCTCGTCTGGGACGTTGGCATTGTACGACTATTCCGAGCTTTCTCTGTTTCCTATTAGGTTCCTAACGGTTTAACGGGCAAGTATGTGATACAAATGGCTATGTGAATTGTAAATCCGTTTCTAGTACGTTGATTTATACGCCAAGTGTATGTACAAGGTAAGTATTTATATGATCTTGCTAAGATGACTATGTATAATGGATTAATGAGATGATATATGAAATTATGCTTGAATGAGCCAAGTACCTATGTGATATATGAATTGAAGTTGTGGTAAGCTTTGTGTAAACAAATGTGCCAAAGATCATATGATGAATTGGTTAGGAGAACTATAAGTACCAAAGTATTGAATGAGTTGTATTTATTGTATGTTATGTTTATTTGTATATGACTTACTAAGCTTTTGGAAAGCTTACTCTGTGTATGTGTTTTCTCTGTTTTATAGATTGTCAAAGCTACTGAAGGCTCAAGGATCGTCGAGGATTGTCATCACTCTAATCAACTTATTTTGGTACATTTTGGAAATGTATATAGCTAGATATGGCATGTATAGACTAATTATTTAGATAAGTATGAGATGTGAGCTTAGCCATGTGATTTGGCTAGTTGTATGTTGGTAACATGTTTTGATGAATGTGTTATATAATGTATGTTTTGGCATGGTTAAATAGCATGTTGTAATGGTCAAGATTATGGGTAAGTAAATGGTTAAACTATGCTTGTGACTATAGGAGAGTTAGTCTTGTAATTTTGGTATAAATAGAATTGGATTTGAATGTAGAGATTGATTGAATATTTTGACATGTTCATGGTTATTAAAGGTGCATAGATTGTATTGGTAATTTCTTGTAGGTTTGACCCCTTGTTGGGTGGCATTTTGGCCTTACAAATGGCCTATAATGTCACACGGTTATGGCACACGGGCGTGCCTAGTGACCGTGGGGTTAAGTCAGTAGCTAGCTAAGAGTACACGGCCTTGGCACACGGACGTGCCTGGTAGCCGTGTGGTCAAGTCAGATTCGACCACGACCAAGGTACATGGGCGTGCTTGGTGGCCGTGGAGCCAAGCCAGTTTCGACCACGGGGGAGACATATGGGCGTGTCTTGTTGCCATGGGAGGCACACGGCCTGCCCACATGGACGTGTAACCTCTGAAACTTTGAAAGTTTAAAATTTTCTGAGAATTTCTGTATGTGTTCCGGTTTAGTCCTGACCCTGTTTCTAAGTATGATTTAGGTCTCGATGACCTACTAAGGGGACACTATGGTTGTAATTGATGATTTACTTTATAAATTGTCTGATAAAGTTTTCGATCTGTCTGGTAACGCTCTTAACCCTAATCTAGCGAAGGACATGGGATAGGGGTGTTACACATACAACTACTATATGCCTCATGTAAAATTTTCTAAATAAGCTCGTCGTCTTTGGGTACGCAAATTTTTTCTTGAAACATTAAACAGCCATCTTAACCGATCTGAAAATCTGATTCTATACTCGTCTCACACTGATTTATCTTAGCTTGCAATTTTTTATCACCCTTTTGAGCTTTGTAGATCTCTTGCAAAAACATCGGTCTAGCTCTTAACTCAACTATGACTGAACCATCATCAGTCACAGACAACTGGGTATTCATAAACCTCAAGGCAAACAATGACTTCCTACTCAAAGCATCGGCAACCACAATCGCCTTTCCAGGGTGATATTCAATCATCAACTCATAATCCTTTACCAACTCTAACCATTTCCGCTGTCGTAGGTTTAACTCCTTTTGCGTCATCAAATACTTTAGACTTTTATGGTCAGTGAATACTCAACATTTCTCGCCATACAAGTGGTGCCTCCAAATCTTCAATGCAAACACTATGGCGGGCAACTCTAAATCATGAGTTGTATAATTTTTCTCGTGTGGCTTTAGCTGTCTTGAAGCTTAAGCTATTACTTTTCCTTATTGCATAAGTACACACCCCAATCCATTTAAGGACGCATCGCTATACATCACAAATTCCTTTCCCGGTTCCAGTTGCACTAAAACTGGGGCTTCAGTCGACAATGATTCTAGTTTCTTAAAACTTTGTTGGCACTTCTTTGTCCATTCGACCTTTACATCTTTCTGTAGCAACCACATCATAGGAGTAGCAATCATGGAGAATCCTTTGACAAACCGTCTGTAGTATCGCGCTAAGCCCAAAAAGCTTCTGATCTCTGACACATTCCTCGGTAGTTTGCAATCAACGATAGCCGATATCTTACTCGGGTCAACTCTAATTCCATCACCCTACATGATGTGTCCTAAAAATCCGACTTCTCGGAGCCAAAATTCACTTTTGCTAAATTTAGCATACAACTACTTATCTCTTAAAGTCTGTAAAATAGTTTTCAAATGCTCCACATGCTCACTCTCATCATGAGAATAAATTAATATATCATCGATAAAAACAACAATGAACTTATCCAAGTACGGTCAGAAAATATAATTCATTAAATCCATAAACACGGCAGGAGCATTTGTTAAGCCAAAGGGCATGACAAGAAACTCATAATGGCCATACTTCATCCAAAATACAGATTTTGATACATCTTGTTCCTTAACTCTCAGCTGGTAATAACCGGACCTCAGATCTATCTTAGAAAACACTGTGGCTCCCTTCAATTGGTCAAACAAATCGTCGATCCTTGGAAAAGGATACTTATTCTTAACTGTAACCTTGTTGAGCTATCGGTAGTCTATACACATTCTCATCTACCCTTCTTTCTTTTTCACAAAAAGTATAGGAGCACCCATGGAGAATAAATCTGTCTCAAAAAACCTTAACTATTAACTCTTTCAACTAGATTTTCAGTTCTTTTAACTCCGTCGGAGCCATCCTATAAGGGGCAATCGAAATAGGTGCCATACCAGGGACCAACTCAATACCAAACTTGACTTCCCTAGCTGGAGGCAATCTAGGATACTCGCATACCACAAGCACTAACTCAATCTTTACTTCTGGCTCTTGCGTATTCAACAAAAATGGAAGATAGGACTCATACCATTTTCTCACGTATTTCTCTGCAGTCATAGAAGAAATCAGTACAGGTAAGCTACCTGGTGCACCTGATTCAACCTGAATAATATCCCCATTTTTACTTTTCAGTTCAGTAAATTTTCTTCCACAATTTACTATCACATCATGAGTAGTTAACCAATCCATACCAAGAATCACGTCAAATTCATCAAATGGGAACAACATGAGGTTAGCCAGAAAACAATGACCTCTAATTGTCTAGGGACAATTTCCACAGACTTGGTCAACTAGCACATGCTTGCCTAAAGGGTTTGACACTTTTACCATAAATTCGATAAACTCAGCATGCATATTTATACTAAACACTAATTTCATACAGACATACGAATAGGTAGACCGCGGGTCAATCAGAGCAACGACAAAAATATCATGAAGATAAAAAGTACCCGTAATCACATCTGGGGATGATGCCTCTTCACAAGCACGAATGGCATAGGTCCTTGCAGGTGCTCAGCCCTCGGACCACACGGTGGAATCTCTGGGCGGACCTCTACTGCTAGCCCCACTTCCCGGGTGGTTCTGTGGTCTACCTCTCGAAGGAGCATTACTTGCTCGCACATCTTGCTTTCTGTCTTTCTCGTCCATCTCAGGACAGTTCCGAATGAAGTGGTCTAGTGAACCACACTTGAAAAAACCTTTTTCATTTCCATGCAACTCACTGAAATGTCATCTACCAAACTGCAAACACTCCAGTTTATTTGGTCGAGCACTACCAACACTCGCAATAGAAGTGGTTTGAGCTTTAGATGCCGAGTACTGCTTACTCCTATTTCTATGCGAGAATCCCACTGAAGCATTTGACCTCTGGCTAATATACTTTTTACGGAACTCTTCTTGAAATAATTCCCAAGTTATCCTTTCCCTTGGTACAACCGACACAAGGGTGTTCCACCATTGGTAGGCCGAGTCTAGCAAGAGTGATACAACACACTTCATGCACTCCTCAGGTGTCCAAGACAACTCATCGAATACCCTAACGATATTTTCTAGCCAGAATTTTGCTCTTTCTGGGTCATCATCTATATTCGCTCTAAATTCCTCAGCCCCTTGCTTTCATATTCTGTCTACCAGAGGTTTTTGTCTTCTAATTGTTTCCACTACTTAGGGAGTTGTAGGGGCAGGCTGTGGAATTGGAGGGAGTGGATGAGGTGGAGTGTTTGGGTGTGCATGAAAAAACTCCGAATACCAGACATTCATCATATCCTCCACCCTGACTCAGTGTCACGGGCCCACTTTCGACTGGCGCGGTCCCTTCTGCGGGAGCCGGCGCATTACTTTCTACATCATCCGCCACTACCCCGTCGGGATTCATTTACTATATAAAAACACATTTTAAATTGTCAGGAGTCGTCACACTATCATAATTCATATATGGCATGTATAGCTAGACTCGTGCACACGCTAGGTTAGTTCGAGAATCGACTAAACCATAGCTCTGATACCACTAAATGTAACACCCCTTACCCATGTTTAACACTGGAACAGGGTACGAGGCGTTACCTGACTCAAACACATGCTAACATACATTTCTGGGCCATAAAAGCTCGTTCAAATTTAAAACTTTTCAAACTTTCTCATAACGTCCTTAATATGGGTCTATGAGGCCCAAAACATACTTTAGAAAACTTTGGAAAATACCACTAAAAATAATGGCCCACGCCCGTGTGGAAAGGCCACACGCCCGTATGACCTAATAACATGGCCAGGTTGAAAGACCGTGTAACTCAAACGACCTAAGCATATAGGGACACACCGGTGTCCCATGTCCGTGTGGATTTATTTTTCAATTCAAACCTACAGGGGTTTTCACATGGCTTGGCAGACGACCATGTCCTCAGGCTGTGTAGCGAATTAAATTCCTAAATTCAAGTGCAGATTTCACACGACCTGGGCACATAACCATGTCCCATGGTCGTGTCTTCCACACGGTCGAGATAGACGGCCGTATCTCAACCCGTGTGGTTACTACTGGGCATTTTGTTTTGCCAACTTAGGGTGCAGGGGGACACACGGCCGGACTACACGCTCATGGGGCAGACCGTGTGTCTTACACAGTTTAGACACACACTCGTGTGGACAATAACAAGGCTATTCACCAAGCCCTTCTTGCCACTCTACTTGCACCAAGGTAATCCACATTCAATAACATACTCATTCATGCATTACTATACCAAATACTCAACTATGCAATTTGCACATCCATGATCATTTCCATATATCAATAATAAATATTAGCCATTATCCATGGCCTTATACAAAAATGAATTCATCTTCAAGACAAACCAACCTATTTGGCCAAACAATATGACATTTAGCCAAATATCAAGTCCCTATACATGCCATACTCAAGATGATAAATCTAACTATACCAAATGTTCAGATTGATAGTGTGATCGAGCCTCCGACGTCCCTTGATCACCGAGCTAGGTTGGCGATACTATAAAAAAATGGAAAGTAAAGGGAGTAAGCGTAAAGCTTAGTAAGGCATAGGTAAATAATTAACAACAATTGCCATGCATTATCATACTCATAGCATATCATAAACTTGCACATAATTCTCGAATGATTAATAGCATAACTTACTCATTTTCACCCTTACAAATCATACAACATAATTCGAGCTCATTTCTCATGAATTTTCATGTAGGTATCTGTATCACTTGCAACATAGTCGTAACTTTTCTCACTTTTAACACAAGCTCTAAAATTCCTGTTGAACCAGTTGGAATACCAAAGGATACCTGACAAGCCTTACACAAGAGGGTAAAATGTTGATGCCATGTCCCAGACATGGTCTTACACTGGCTCACATATCGAGGCCGATGCCATGTCCCAGACATGGTCTTACACTAGCTCTCGTCTCAATACCGATGCCATATCCCAGACATGGTCTTACACTAGCTCTCTTAATGTAGACGATGCCATGTTCCAAACATGGTCTTACACTGGCTTTCATAATGTGACCGATGCCATGTCCTAGACATGGTCTTACACTAGCATACATATCATCACTGATGCCATGTCCCAGACATGTACTTACACTGGCTTTCATAATGTGGCCGATGCCATATCCCAGACATGGTCTTACACTGGCTTTCATAATGTGGTCGATGCCATGTCCCAGACATGGTCTTATACTAGTACACATATCACTCAAATGTCATAGCTTGGGTATCCAATCTATTCCTAAGGTTCAACCGGGAGTATGCCATATCATATTTAGTGATGAATTTTTATAACAATAATTAAACATTTTATGCAGCATCAATTATTTAATGCATAATAACAATAGAGTTGTATTATTTACGTACAACTTACCTCGATATACAAAATATGAGCGCCTTGTTCGATTTAGTCTAACAACTTGGTTTTCCCCCGGTCTAAGTCCGAACTTCGTTTTTCTTGATCTATAATGATAAATTTACCTATTTAATCACCACATTAATCAAGACATTCAAAAATTCTTACTTTGGGAAAATTACCGTTTTGCCCTTATACTTTCACAAAATTATGATTTTACCCCTAGGCTCGTAAAATGATTTTCATCAAATATCCTCATTAACCAAGCCTAGCCGAATCTATTTTAAGCTTATAGCAATTCACAATTCCAATTATTTTGCACATTTACTACCTATTTTACAACATTTACAAAAAGGTCCATTTTAGGTGTTTTCATGGAAACCCCTTTCACAAAAGTTGTTTATTTAACAACAAAGATTCTTTTTATTCCATGAAAATTCAGCAAACAAAACTAATTCTCTCATGGAAAAACCCTATACTTTCAACCATAGTGCAAAATAGTCCCCTCATTAGCTAGATTAAGCTACAAGGGTTCCAAAAACACAAAAATCAACAAAAATGACCATTAAAAATGACTTACTTGCAAGGGTTTAAGTTGCTAAAAATTTTCAAGCTTTCCAAAGCCCCTTTTGCTAAAACTTTTGGCGGTAGTATGAAGAAGATGAAAAAGATGATATCTTTTCTCTTTATTTTATGTTTATTTGTCAATTAAGTCACCAAATACTTCACCTAACCTTTGACAATGTCATTTCTTTGTCCCTATGGCCAGCCAACAATCTCCTAAGGGCCTAATTGCACATTAAGGACCTCCAATTTAAGGTTCTATAGCTATTTTACACCTTTAGCTAGTAGATCAAAACTTTCGCACTTTATGCGATTTAATCCTTTTTTCAAAATTAAGCATGCAATCACTAAAATTAATTCACCAAAATTTTCATGCACTCATATAATCATGATATAATACATAAAATAATATTAGAATAAATTTCTCCGACCACGGATTAGTGGTTCTGAAACCACTATTTTGACTAGCCCCAAAATCGGGCTGTTACAGTAACACCCCAAACCTGGCCTAAACGTTATGGCCAAGTTTAGAGGGCTACCTTAAACCATTTCTGGAAAATTCGAACTTTTAAAAATAAAGTTCAAATGATTCAAAGCCATGTAATAGTTTATAAACAACCATAAAATCTAGTCATTGAAAACAACAATCTTGGAAAGAAATAACGATAAAAAATACTGATTACATAATAAGATGATTAAGCATAATAACCGTGCTTCTGATATGCTGACTCGATTAAGTCTGTAGGTTACCTGAAATCCTACATATAGACTAAATGAGTTTATAACTCAATGTGTAACTTATGTGTACAATCAATTAGAAATATATGTAAAAGAATATGTTTTCGATTTCTCTTTAATCAGATAATTCTCAAGATCGCATACAGAGTCGAAAACACAAGATTTGGGATACAGTTGTAGAACATAATAGGTATAGATACAGAACTTATCTGATACAGATGCCGATTCCTACCCCCATCCGCTACACACCATCTTAGTCCATCCCTACACAACCCATAGTGACTGTATGTCACATTTCAAAATGATTGTAGTCTAGCTGCCATAATAGAATGTGTTAAATCGCTAAAATTAGATATATGTTTGTGGCTTAGCCACCAAAATCGGTAGATTATTAAACTACCCACACTTTCTCCTTTACATAATCCCATCCCAATGCAGATGCAGATTTAACAGATATCAGATATGCGTATTCAGTGATACAAATTAAAATTATATTCATGTAACAGTGTCGCACTTATTTATCAGATCTCATATCAATATATATATATGAATAAACAGCAAAATTTTTAGTAGTAAGTCATCAGATAATAAATTTCATTATCTAATTTAGATTATATGGACCCTACGGTAGGCCTACGTTTGCTTTGAACGATGTTTACGACCCTAAGAAAAAAATTTTGGTCTTTGGCTCACACGCTCGTGTGGATTCACACGACCTGAATGGCTAGCCCGTGTGGTCCACACAGCCTATCACACGACTTAGCACACGGCCGTGTGACTCAAAAGAGTGAGTTACATGGTCTAGCACATGCCCGTATGACTCAAGACCCAAAAATTCTCTCAGACAGATTGGACACACACTCGTGTCTCTGGCCCGTTTGACTCTAATTTCGAAACAATGAGTTATATGGCCAAGCTACATGCCAGTGTCACTATCCCGTGTGACTCTAATTCTAAAAAAGTGAGTTACATGGCCTGAAGTTGTGTAACACCTTTACCCGTGTTCAATGCCGGAACCGGATACGAGGCATTACCGAACTTATCTTGCTTAAACATACAACTTTGGGCTATAAAATTTCATTTCAACATAAAATTTCTAATTCATGCTCATAACATCCTTATTATGGGCCTACGAGACCTAAAACATACTTACGAAAGGTTTCGAAATTTAACTGGCAACTTTTACGTACTTAAATTTTTTTTGCCTAAACAGGGGCCACACTTCCGTGTGAAATGGAACACATCCGTGTGGGCAGGCCGTGTGGTCACACATGCCCATGTTCCTAGCCCGTGTGGAATTTATTTTAAATTCCAATCTACAGGGGTTTCCACACAGCAGGACACACGCCCGTGTCTTAGACCGTAAGCCAAAACCATGGCATTCTGTTTATGACGTCATCACCTCACTAAGGTCACAAGGCCAAGGCACACGCCCGTGTCCTTAGACCGTGTGTCGAATTAAATTCCTAATTTTAGGTGCAGACTTCACATGGCCTGGGCACACGCCCGTATCCATGGTCGTGCCTCCTACACGGCAGAGACACACGGCCGTGTCTCTGCGCCTGTGTTTACTACTGAGCATAATGACTTGTAAACCTAGCATGATTGGGATCACACGGCCAACCAACATGCCCATGGGGCTAACCGTGTTACACACGCCTGTGTGTCTACCCGTAAGGATATTTGAAAGGCTATCTACCAAGCCAATGCCATCCTATACGACAATCATACCTACATCAATTCAATCCGACATATAACATGACTATAAAGCACTTCTAAAGACTCAAAATCAAGACATCCACACAAACATACACTTAATGAATCTAATCATCATTGAACATATATAAACTTCTCAAGTATTGGCCCAATTCCAATGACCACTTACAAAATGAATTTAACAACATTAATAGCCAACACTTTGGCTAACAAATATGACATAACACAAGAGACTATGTCCTATACATGCCATACTCAAAATGATTTTAACTTTGCTATGCCAAATAGTAGTCAAAAGTGTGATTTCCAAACTCCGACGTTCCACGAATTCTCGAGCTAACTTGGAAATGCTACAAGGAGAAGGGAAATGAGAGGGGTAAGCATAAAGCTTAGTAAGTTTGCATGAAAAAAAATAACAACATAAGCTCACAATGTCATCCAACCATGGCATTGGATAAAACATAAATTCTTAAGCACTTTGCCAACACTTATTCTTATTCTTACTAAATACATACCATGTCACATATCGTGAACATTTCTCGTGAATTACTTACGGGTACCCGTGATCACTCAATCACATCACTTTAGCAATAATCTCATTTCTATTCCAAGTTTAACTATTTATCCCACTAAATCACTTGGGATATTTGATGATACCTGTTCACCGTCATTCACATAATACGACGCCAATGCCACATCCAAGATGTGGTCTTACATGGGGTCATTGTAACACCCCTTTCCTGTATCCGTCGCTGGATTAGGGTTAAGAATGTTACCTGACAGATCAGAAACTAAATCAGACATTCCATCAAGTATCTCATCAATTATCATCATAGTGTCCCTTCGGTAGGTCCTCGAGACCTAAAGCATGTTCAGAAATGGGGTCAGGAAAAAACTGGAACACATACAAAAATTCTTAAAAATTTAAGACTTTTTTAAGTTTCAGGGCTTACACGCCCGTGTGGGTAGACACGTGTGCCTCCTACGGCTGCTAGACACACTCGTGTGTCCTCCCCGTGGTCGAAGCTGACTTCACTTCCACAGCCACTAAGCACGCCTGTGTACTCTGGCCGTGGTCGATCTTGTCAAAAATCACACGGCTACTAGGCACGACCGTGTGCCAAGGCCGTGTACTCTTATGCTAGCTACTGACTTAACCCCACGGT
The DNA here is from genome assembly GCA_025503065.1 of Gossypium bickii. Classification (NCBI taxonomy): domain Eukaryota; kingdom Viridiplantae; phylum Streptophyta; class Magnoliopsida; order Malvales; family Malvaceae; genus Gossypium; species Gossypium bickii. The sequence goes on from CP106712.1 coordinate 33,377,054, forward strand.
CACTAGGCACGCTGTGTGCCACAACCGTGTGGCAAAATAGGCCATTTGCAAGGCCAAAATGCCACCCACATGGGTCTACAGGCAAAGTCCTACTGAATACTATATTTATGCATATATACGAATGCGTAGAACTAGGGTCTATCAATGCAATCACAGAAGTATCATAAAGAGTAAAAGTACCCGTTATAACATCTGGTGATGAAGCTTCCTCACGAGCTCGAATAGCATACGCTCTGGCTTCAGATCTTGCAACAGTGTCTCTCGTAGTTCTCTGACTACCACTGACGTTTCTTCCATTCTTTGAAGGTCTTCCTCTCACAGGTGCGTTATTCGATTTCAGATTCTGAACAGTTTCTGGCTCAACCGACTCAGGGCAATCACGGATAAAATGATCAAGTGATCCACATCTGAAGCAAGCTCTCTCATTTAATCTATAGCTTCATGGATGCCTTCTCCCATAATGTTTATATTCAGGTCTCTCGGATCGAACATTACCAACGCTGGCCACTGAAGTTGCAGGAGTTTTTGAACTCATTTGCGATCTAGCTCGATTTCTTTTCCAATGTCCCACATTATCTCTGGAACGACTTTGATCATCTATGAATCTTTTTGGAGCAGACTGAAATGATTTGCTTGAAAATCTCTTCCTCGTATCTTAGGCTTCAAACTCAGCTTTACACGCTCGATCAACGAGTATAACAAACTCTTTTATTTCTAATATCCCGACTAACAGGCGAATATCTTCATTGAGACCATCTTCAAATCTTTTGCACATTATAGCTTCAGATGATACACATTCTCGAGCATACTGACTCAGTCTCACGAACTCTCGTTCATATTCTTTAACAATCATACGACCTTGTTTCAATTCTAGAAATTCCTTTTGTTTCTGATCAATGAATCTCTCACTAATATATTTCTTTCGGAACTCGATCTGAAAGAAGTCCCATGTAACTCGCTCTTTCGGAACAATAGAAGTTAAGGTTTTCCACTATTGATAACCTGCATCTCGGAGTAATGATACAACACATTTAATGCATTCTATCAGAGTTAGAGACATTTCATCGAGTACTCAAATAGTATTTTTTAACCAAAACTCGACCTTTTTAGCATCACCATCATTAGTAGCCCCTGGAACTCTTCAGCCCCAAACTTACGAATTTTGTCAACCGGAGGTTTGTTTAACAAGTTCAGATTCATAGTCGGAGGCATAACAGATGTCTGAGGGTGATTAACAGGGGGTGGGGGTTGCGTAATAGTCGGGTTATTCTTTACGAATTGAGTGAACCTTTCGCTCATCATCTGGAAGAAAGCTTGCTTAGCTTCTTCCTCATGACCGCTCGTAGCCGGTCTTGAATCAGAGGGCGCTGATCCTTGCGCGAGAGCAGGCACATTACTTTCTACGTCGTCAGCTACGGCTCTTTCGGGATCCATTGCTATACGAAAATCACATTTTACATGTCAGGATTCATCACACTATCACAGTTCAGATATATGGCATGTATAGCTAGACTCTGACACATTACATTAGTCCGAGAATCAGCTAAACTGTAGCTCTAATACCAACCAAATGTAACACCCCTATCCTGTGTCCGTCGTCGGATTAGGGTTAAGAATGTTACCTGACATATTAGAAACTAAATCAAACATTCCATCAAGTATCTCATCAATTACCATCTTAGTTTCCCTTCGGTAGGTCCTCGAGACCTAAATCATGCTTAGAAATGGGGTCAGGACAAAACCAGAACACATACAAAAATTCTCAGAAATTTTACACTTTTCTAAGTTTCAAGGCTTACATGCCTGTGTGGGTGGACCATGTGCCTCCCGTGGCTGCTAGACACACCCGTGTGTCCTCCCCGTGGTCGTAACTGACTTTACTTCCATGGCCACTAAGCACGCCTGTGTACTCTGGCGGTGGTCGATCCTGTCAAAAATCACACGGCTACTAGGCACGTCCGTGCGCCAAGGCCGTGTACTCTTATGCGAGCGACTGACTTAGCCCCACGGTTACTAGGGACGCCCATGTGCCACGACCGTGTGGCAAAATAGGCCATTTGCAAGGGCAAAATGCCACCCACATGGGTCTTACCTACAAGCAAAATCATTAAGACATCTCATGCCTATTTGGGAACCAAGAACATACCAAAATAACCATCCAAATTACAAAACTAAAACTCATCTCATCACAAGCATATTTCATTCATTTGCTTAATCAAAACTTGACCATTACATGTATCAACTAGCCATGCCAAATACACACTTCACATATCACATTCATTCAAGCAAATTCTCAACTCATAACTAGCTAAATCTCATGGCTAAGTTCATATAACAAACGTATATCAAATACTAGCCTATACATGTCATATCTAGCTATATACATTTCCAAAGTGTACCAAAATGAGTTTAGTAGTGTGATGACGATCCTTGACGGTCCCGAGCCTTCAGTAGCTTTGACGACCTATAAAACAGAGAAAATACACATACAAAATAAGGTTTCCAAAAGCTTAGTAAGTCATAATACAAATAAACTTAACATAAAAGGCATATATGCATAAGGTACATTGGCACATAATATTTACTTAGCAAAATATCACATATATGCTTTGGTCCATGTACTTGGCCATATTTGCCACATTCATCAATTCAAAAGTCTTATATATGCATAGATCTTTCATACTTACTTTCACATATCATATCATTATTCCAATATACATAATCATAACAGTAAGATCACATAGGAACTTACCTTAAATACACACTTAGTGTATAAATCAACGTACCTGAAATGGATTCACTATTTACATAGCCATTCGTATCACAGACTTGCCCGTTGAATCGTAAGGAATCTAGTAGGATACTTAGAAGCTCAGAATAGTCGCACAATGCCAATGTCCCAGACAAGGTCTTACATGTAATCAGATATCGATGCCACTGTCCCAGACAGGGTCTTACATGAATCAATACGATGCCGATGTCCCAGACATGGTCTTACACATAAAGCTCATATCGATGCCAACGTCACAGACGTGGTCTTACACGAATCAATACGATGCGGATGTCCCAGACATAGTCTTACACGTAAAGCTCATATCGGTGCCAACGTTCAAGACGTGGTCTTACACAAATATCAAATCAACGCCAATGTCCCAGACGTGGTCTTACATGACTAAACAGAATAGATACCTTTGTATTTCTAAGTTCATATGGGATTTCTCAAACTTATCACTATATCGACCTTATCTCGGAATTCATATACATAACATCTCGTAAGCATTCATTATCATCAATAGTCATATGAATATGCTCAATTCAATACAATTACATTTATTTGCAATATGACTTACCTCGGATTCGATTTAACTAAAACGGGTACGGCTACTTGGTTACTTTTGCTTTCCTGCGGTCTAAGTCCGTTTTCCTCGGTTCTTGATCTTAATTCAAGCTTGCAAGTGCTGAATGTCCTAGCTTATTCTTTCTTTTTCTTTTGTTCAATATTTCGGCAAGATGATGGATAAGACTTAACTTGCCTTTACGTCCGAATTGAAGCACTTTCTTCCACGGAGATACTTTCAGAAATAATTTGTCACCGATCTCAAATTCTATATCTTTTCGTTTCAAGTCTGCATAAGACTTCTGACGGTCAGATGCTGCTTTCAAACAATCTCAGATCAGTTTCACTTTATGTTTTGATTCTTTTATCAAATCGACCCCGTGAAGCTTATTTTCAGTGAGTTCAGTCTAATACAGAGGTGTACGACATTTACGTCTGTACAAAGCTTCATAAGGTGCCATTTTAATGCTTGATTGAAAACTATTATTGTACGCAAATTCAATCAATGGCAGATACTGTTCCTACGTACCGTTAAACTCAAGTATACAACATCTTAACATATCTCCATGAATCTGAATGATCTGCTCGGATTGACCATCATTTTTTGGATGAAAAGTCATCTTGAAATGCGATTTAATGCCTAAAGCTTCATGCAATTTCTTCTAGAACCTCGATGTAAACCTCGGATCCCTATCTGACACAATGGATAGTGGCACCCCATGTAATCTAACAATCTCAAAAATATAAAGCTCGGCTAATCTATCAAGTGAAGAATCAGATCTTACCGGAATAACATGGGCAGATTTCATCAATCGGTCAACTACAACCCATATGATATCTTTCTTTATCGAAGTCAGGGGTAAACCAGAAACAAAATCCATTGTCACTCTATCTCCTTTCCATTCAGGAATCAGAATTGGCTGTAGCAAACCAGATGAAACTTGATGTTCGGTTTTCACTTGTTGACAAATTAAACATTTCGAAACAAAGTCAGAAATGTCTCGTTTTATACCAGACCACTAATAGTGTCATTTCAAATCATGATACATTTTTGTACTCCCCGGATGAACAGATAGACGACTGTTATGAGCTTTACACAAAATCAGCTGAATCAACTCCGGATTTCTCGGAACATAGATACAACCTCGAAATCTCAAGAAATCATCAAAAACTCAAAATTAAGATTCAGAATTTGAATCACATTGAGCTCGTTTCAATAACAACTTATTATCAACTTTCTGTGCATCACATATATGTTGTATAAACAACGGTTTCGCTTTTAATTCAGCTATTAAAGAATATTATCAAACAAATCTAACTGAGCATTCAAAGCACTTAGTGCTAACAATGATTTTCTACTTAAGGCATCAGCAACAACGTTTGCTTTACTCGGATGATAATCAATCACAAGCTCATAATCTTTTAACAGTTCTAACCATCTTATTTGACGCAGGTTCAGATCTTTCTGAGTCATCAAATATTTCAGACTTTTATGATCTGAAAACACGTGACATTTTTCACCATACAGATAATGGTGCCAAATCTTAAGTGCAAACACAATCGCAGCTAGCTTAAGGTCGTGAGTCAGATAGTTCTTTTCATGAAACTTCAATTGTCTCGAGGCATAAGCTACAACTTTACCTTCTTGCATCAAAACACGTCCCAGACCGTGTAATGAAGCATCACTGTAAATCACAAAGTCCTTGCCCGATTCTGGTTGTACTAATACTGGAGCTTCTATTAACAGAGTTTTCAACTGATCAAAACTTTTCTGGCATTTATCATACTATTCAAATCTAACATCTTTCTGAAGTAGTTTAGTCAATGGAGTAGCTATCGTCGAAAAGCCTTTTACAAATTGATGATAATAACCAGCTAAACCCAGAAAACTACGGACTTCAGATACATTTCTCGGAGGTTTCCAATTTAGAATAGCAGAAATCTTACTTGGATCCACTCGGATTCCAGAAGCTGACACAATATGTCCCAGAAAACTAACCACGTGTAACCAGAATTCACATTTGCTGAATTTCACGTACAAATTCTTTTCTCTTAAAGTTTGCAACACAATTCTCAAATGCTTGGTATGTTCGGCCTAATCACGTGAATAAATTAAAATGTCATCTATGAACACCACCACAAATCGATCTAGGAACGGTCTGAAAATTCTGTTCATCAGATCCATAAAAACAACAGGAGCATTGGTTAGTCCAAATGGCATAGCCAAAAACTCATAATGCTCATACCTCGTTCTGAAAGCAATTTTCGGTATATTTTAATCCTTCACTCTCAACTGGTAGTATCCCGAACTCAGATCAATCTTAGAAAATACAGTAGCTCTTTTTAACTGATCAAATAAATTGTCTATTCAGGGCAACAGATATTTATTCTTTATTGTCACCTTAGTCAACTGACGGTAATCGATACACATCCTCATCGTTTCATCTTTCTTTTTCACAAACAGAACAGGAGCACCCCAAGGTGAGAAACTCAGTCTAGCAAACCCTCTATCTGTCAATTCTTGCAACTGTGACTTTAACACTTTCAACTCTGTTATACAGAGCTATCTATATAGGTGTAGTACCAGGCAGTAAATCAATACCAAATTCGACTTCACAAATCAGACGTAAACCCGGTAACTCTTCAGGGAACACATCAAAATACTCACAAACAATAGGCACCGATTCAACTCTCTTTTCAGACACTTTTGAATAAATCACATAAGAAAAATATGCCTCATAACCTTTTTCACATAACTTTGAGCTTTCAAAATAGATATCACAGCAGACAATCCATTCAAATCATTAAACTCAACTCGTACAATCTCATTATTCGGACATCTCAAATCAATAGCCTTTCTTTTACAATTTACAACAGCATCATGCAAAGTCAACTAGTCCATACCCAGAATGATATCAAACTCATCAAATGGCAAAAGCATCAGATTAGCAGGGAAACATATATCTCGAAATATTAACGGATAGTTCTTGCATACTTTGTCAACCAGTACACTTTTACCAAAGGGGTTCGATACTTTTATAGCAAACTCAGTAGACTCTATAGGCAAAGTCTTACTGAATACTAAATTCATGCATATATACGAATGAGAAGAACCAGGGTCTATCAATGTAATCACAGAAGTATCGTAAAGAGTAAAAGTACCCGTTATAACATCTGGTGATGAAGCTTCCTCACGAGCTCGAATAGCATACGCTCTGGCAAGCACTCTGGCTTCAGATCTTGCAACAGTGTCTCTCGTAGTTCTCTGACTACCACTGACGTTTCTTACATTCATCGAAGGTCTTCCTCTCACAGGTGCGTTATTCAATCTCAGATTCTGAATAGTTTCTGGCTCAACCGACTCAGGGCAATCACGGATAAAATGATCAAATGATCCACATCTAAAGCAAGCTCTGTCATTTAATCTATAGCTTCACGGATGCCTTTTCCCACAATGTTTACATTCAGGTCTCTCGGATCGAACATTACCAATGCTGGCCAATGAAGTTACTGGAGTTTTGGAACTCATTTGCGATCTAGCTCGATTTCTGTTCGAATGTCCGACATTATCTCTGGAACGACTTTGATCATCTATGAATCTTTTCAGAGCAAACTGAAATGATTTGCTCGGAAATCTATTCCTCGTATCTCGGGCTTCAAACTTATCTTTTCTTTTATCTTTTCAGAGTGCCTCAGCTTTGCACACTCGATCAACGAGTAGAACGAACTCTTTTATTTCTAATATCCCGACTAATAGGTGAATATCTTCATTGAGACCATCTTCGAATATTTTGCACATTATAGCTTCAGATGATGCACATTCTTGAGCACGCTGACTCAGTCTCACGAACTCTCGTTCATATTCCTTAACAGTCATACGGCCTTGTTTCAATTCCAGAAATTCCTTTCGTTTTTGATCAACGAATCTCTCACTGATATATTTCTCTCAGAACTCGATCTGAAAGAAGTCCCATGTAACTCGCTCTTTCGAAACAATGGAAGTTAAGGTATTCCACCACTGATAAGCTGCATCTCGAAGTAATGATACAACACACTTAATACATTCTTCCGGAGTCAGACATTTCCTCGAATACTCGAATAGTTTTTTCTAACCAGAACTCGACCTTTTCAGCATTACCATCATTAGTAGCCCGCAACTCTTCAGCCCCATACTTACGGATTTTTTCAACCTAGGGTTTGTTTAACAAGTTCAGATTCATAGTCAGAGGCATAACAGATGTCTGAGGGTGATTAACAGGGGGTGGGGGTTGCGTAACAGTCGGGTTATTCTTTACGAATTGAGTGAACCATTCGCTCATCATCTGGAAGAAAGCTTGTTTAGCTTCTCCCTCATGACCGCTCGTAGCTGGTCTTGAATCAGAGGGCACTGTCCCGTGCGCGAGAGAAGGCGCATTACTTTCTACGTCGTCAGCTACGACTCTTTCGGGACCCATTGCTATATGAAAATCACATTTTACACTTCACGATTCATCACACTATCACAGTTCAGATATATGGCATGTATAGCTAGACTTCGACACGCTACGTTAGTCTGAGAGTCGGCTAAACCGTAGCTCTGATACCAACCAAATGTACCACCCCTATCCCGTGTTCGTCGTCGGATTAGGGTTAAAATGTTACCTGACAGATCAGAAGCTAAATCAAACATTCCATCAAGTATCTCATCAATTACCATCTTAGTTTCCCTTCGGTAGGTCCTCGAGACCTAAAGCATGCTCATAAATGGGGTCGGGACAAAACCAGAACACATATAGAAATTCTCAAAAATTTAAGACTTTTTTAAGTTTCAGGGCTTACACGCCCGTGTGGGTAGACCGTGTACCTCCCACGGCTGCTAGACACACCCGTGTGTCCTGCCCGTGGTCGTAATTGACTTTACTTCCATGGCCACTAAGCATGCCCGTGTTCTCTGGCTGTGGTCGATCCTGTAAAAAATCACACTACTACTAGGCACGTTCGTGTGCAAGGCAGTGTACTCTTATACGAGCTACTAACTTATCTCCACGGTTACTAGGGACGCCCATGTGCCACAACCATGTGGCAAAATAGGCCATTTGGAAGGCCAAAATGCCACCCACATGGGTCTTACCTACAAGCAAAATCATTAAGACATCTAATGCCTATTTGGCAACCAAGAACATACCAAAATAACCATCCAAATTACAAGACTAAAGCTCATCTCATCACAAGCATATTTCATTCATTTCCTTAATCAAAACTTGACCATTACATATATCAACTTGCAATGCCAAAAACATACTTCACATATCCCATTCATTCAAGCAAATTCTCAACTCATAACTAGCCAAATCTCATGGCTAAGTTCATATAAAAAACATATATCAAATACTAGCCTATACATGCCATATCTAGCTATATACATTTCCAAAGTGTACAAAAATGAGTTTAGTACTGTGATGACGATTCTTGACGGTCTCGAGCCTTCAGTAGCTTTGACAACCTATAAAACAGAGAAAACACACACACAAAGTAAGCTTGCCAAAAGCTTAGTAAGTCATAATACAAATAAACTTAACATAAAAGGCATATATGCATAAGGTACATTGGCACATAACATTTACTTAGCAAAATATCACATATATGCTTTGGTCCATGTACTTGGACATATTTGCCACATTCATCAATTCAAAAGTCTTATATATACATAGCTCTTTCATACTTATTTTCACATATCGTATCATTATTCCAATATACATAATCATAATAGTAAGATCACATAGGAACTTACCTTAAATACACACATAGTGTATAAATCAACGTACATGAAACAAATTCACTATTTACATAGCCATTCGTATCACAGACTTGCCCGTTGAACCGTAAGGAATCTAGTAGATACTCAGAAACTCAGAATAGTCGCACAATGCCAACGTCCCAAACGAGGTCTTACATGTAATCGGATATCGATGCCACTGTCCTAGAAAGGATCTTACACGAATCAATATGATACCGATGGCCCAGACATGGTCTTACACGTAAAGCTCATATCGATGCCAATGTCCCAGATGTGGTCTTACACAAATATCAAATCAACGCCAACGTCCCAGACGTGGTCTTACATGATTAAACAGAATAGATACCTTTGTATTCCTAAGTTCATACGAGATTTCTCAGACTTATCACTATATCGACCTTATCTCGAAATTCATATACATAACATCTCGTAAGTATTCATTATCATCAATAATCATATGAATATGCTCAATCCAATACAATTACATTTATTTGCAATATGACTTACCTCGGATTCAATTTAACTGAAACGGGAACAGCTACTCGGTTACTTTCGCTTTCCCATGGTCTAAGTCCGTTTTCCTCGATTCTTGATCTTAATTCAAGCTTGCAAGTGCCGAATGCCCTAGCTTATTCTCTCTTTTTCTTTTTGTTCAATATTTCGGCAATATGACGGATAAAATGGCTTATTATTTTAGCCTTTTGTTTAATCATCATCATATTATTAATATAGTTACTATATTTGCCTTATACTTAACATATATACATGAAAATATTAAGGGCATTTAAGACCTTTTATCCATCCACTATCTAAATAGTGGTCTTATTACCACATAAGGCCTTTTTTTTATAAGCCACAACATATTGGTACCTTAACAAATAGTATGCTAATTTTACAATTAATGCAATTCAATCCTTTCGTCATATTAAACACACAGACGGATAAATTCGCTCACGAAAATTTACCACATGCTTAGTCACATATCAACGGCACAGAAAATGATGTTAAAATATTATAGGACTAAGATTTGTGGTCCAGAAACCACTGTTTCGACTAGGGTATAAACTGGACTGTTACAATCACCCTGAGTGCCGATACCATATCATAGATATGGTCTTATACGGGATCTCATATCAATTATCGATGCCATATCCCAGATATGGTCTTATACAATTTTTCTTATTCAATACCGATGCCATTTCCCAGATATGGTCTTTTACGGGATCTCAATTCGGTGCCGAGGCCATGTCCCAGACATGGTCTTACACGGGACCTTATCCATCTCCTATCTCGTTAATAGTGTTCTCACATTCACTATAGTCCCACAAAGACTTCAACATCACAATTTTCATCATCTTTCTCATTCAACATCATAACTCAAACTTATAGAAATATTACACATAATCACTAATACCAAACATTTAGAAACTTAAAAACATGATGTTGTATTTATCACACACAAACTTACCTCGATAATCAAAATAGGCTAGATTGTCGATCTAGTCTGATACTTTGCTCTTTCCTCGGTCAAGGTTAATTTTTCGCTCTTCCTGATTTATAATAACAATTTTGCTCATTTAGTTATCACCTTAACTAATGTATTTTAATAATCATTCTTTGGCAAAATGACTATTTTGCCCTTAGGCTTTCACAAAATGATCATTTTACCCCTAGGCTCAGAAATCAATTCTAATCAAATTTCTTTCTTTAACGAGCCTAGGTGAACATTTATTACTCTTATGGAAACCATTAAAAACCATTATTTCACACACTTACCTCTTATTATACAACCTTTACAAAAATATCATTTTAGGTGTTTTCATGGTAACACCGTTCACAGAAGTTGTTTATTAAACATGTATGACTCATTTTCTTCCATAAAAATGCAGCAAACAACATATATACTCACATGGTAAAACTCTAAACTTTCCACCACTTTGAAAAGTAGTCCCCTCATTAGCTAGCTTAAGCTTTGGGGGGGTTCCAAAAGTACAAATATCATCAAGAAAAACAATTAAAATCACTTACTTGTCGGAAGAAGAGTTTGCTGAAATTTTTGGGCTTTCAAACCCCAATTTTTCTTATGTTTTCGGTGGAAGAAGATGAGTGAAGAGAAGGATATCATCTTTTCTTTATTTTAATATAAAACAATCAATTTAGTCACAAAATCCTTACCAACTTTGACTAATTTTGACTTTCTTGTCCCTTATGGCCGACCACCTTATGTCTAAGGGTCTATTTGCACATTAAAGACCTCCAATTAATATTCTATGGCTATTAGACACCTTTAGCTTATAAAATAGAACTTTCACACTTTATGCGATTTAGTCCTTTTTCGCAATTGAGCATACAATCGCTAAAATTAAAGTATCAAAATTTTCGTGCACTTATATAATTAGGCTCTAACTCATAAAATATCATAAAAATAATTTTTTGACCATGGATTAGTGATTCCAAAACCACTATTCCGACTAGCCACTAAATCGGGCTGTTACAATTCTCCCCCTTAAAAGGATTTTCGTCCTCGAAAATCTTACCGATAAAAGGGGTGGGATATTGGTTTCTCAAAGCCTCCTCGGGCTCCCATGTAGCCTATTCTATTCCATGTCTTTTCTATAGCACTTTCACAAGGGCTATACTTTTGTTTCTGAACTGTTTGACCTCTCGTGCCAAAATTTTAACTAGCTATTCGCCATAAGTCATGTCTGGTTGAATTTCTACCTCAGATGGTACAACCACATGTGAAGGGTCCGAACGGTATCGGCGTAACATATACACATGAAAGACATCATGAATCTTTTTCAACTCAGGTGGAAAGGCCAAACGATAAGCTATCGGTCCTATCTTCTCAGTAATCTCATATGGTCCGATAAAACATGGACTCAATTTGCCTTTCCGGCCAAATCTGAGGACTTTTTTTCCATGGTGATACTTTCAGAAACACTTTATCACCTACTGGAACTAAATCTCTTTCCTTTTCAAACCCGAGTAGGACTTTTGTCTATCTGACGCCGCTTTCAGACATTCACGTATCACTTCTACTTTCTATTCAGTTTCCTTGACCAAATCGACCCCGTGTATCTGATTCTCTGTGAGTTTTGTCCAATACAAGGGCGTTCGGCACTTATGCCCATACAATGCTTCATAAGGCGCATTCTCAAACTTGACTGAAAACTGTTGTTGTAGGTGAATTCCACCAATGGTAACTATTTTTCCCAATTACCTTGGAATTCCAAAACACAACATCGAAGCATGTCTTCAAGTATCTGAATTATTTTCTCTAACTGCCTATCGGTTTGTGGATGGAAAGCTGTACTGAAGCTCAATTTTGTGCCTAAAGACTCTTGCAACTTTTTCCAAAACTGTAATGTAAATCTCGGATCCCTATCCGAAATAATCAATAACGGTACTCCATGAAGTCTTACTATTTCAGTCACGTACAAATCCACCAATTTATCAAGCGAGTAGTCAATCCGCACTGGTATGAAATGGGCTGACTTCGTGAATCTATCAACCACGACCCATACCGAATCTTTCTTTTTCGGTGTCAATGGTAAGCCCGTCACGAAGTCTATAGTAGTACGATTCCATTTCCACTTGGGAATCATAATAGGCTGAAGTAGACCGAAAGGTACTTGGTGTTCAACTTTCACTTGTTGAAAAATTAGGCATCTCGACACAAACTCAGAAATGTCTTTCTTCATACTCGGCCACCAATACCACTTCCTCAAGTCGTTATACATCTTTGTGCTGCCTGGATGTACAGACAAACATCCACTATGAGCTTCATGCAAAATCTTCTGAATGAGCTCATCATTTGTAGGTACACAGACCTGACCTCGGAACATCAAACATCCAACAGGACTTGTCCGAAAGTCCGACTCAATATTTGACTCACATAGAACTCTTTTGGCTTGTAAATCGCTATCACCTTTCTGAGCTTCACAAATCTCTTGGAGATCCAATGGTCTAGCCCTCAACTCGGCTAGAATAGAACCATCATCTAACAAAGCCATCTGTGTATTCATGGCTCTCAACGCAAACAAGGATTTTTTGCTCAAAGCATTGGCGACCACGTTCGCCTTTCCCGGATGGTAATCAATTACTAACTCGTAATCCTTTAATAACTCTAACTATCTATGTTGCCTAAGGTTCAACTCCTTTTGAGTCATCAAATACTTTAAGCTCTTATGATCCGTAAACACCTGACATCTATCACCTTGCGCTCTTGCATGAGTACACAACCCAACCCATTCAGAGATGGATCATTGTAAACCATAAATTATTTTTTCGGCTTAGGTTGCATCAAAACAGGAGACTCAGTCAACAACGCCTTTAGTTTCTCAAAACTCTATTGGCACCTTTCTATCCATTCAAACTTTACATCTTTCTGTAGCAACCTCATCATCGGAGTAGTTATCACAGAAAATCCCTTGACAAAATATCTATAGTAACCAGCTAGGCCCAGAAAACTCCTAACCTCGGTTACATTCCTTGGTAGCTTGCCTCGGTTACAATTGTTGGAATCTTACTCGGGTCGACTCTAATTCTATCTCCCCAGATAATGTGCCCCAAAAATCCAACTTCCTTCAGCCAAAATTCACTTTTACTAAACTTGGCATATAATTGATTATCCCTCAAAATTTGTAAAACCGTTCTCAAATGCTCGGCATGCTCGTTCTCATCATGAGAGTAGATTAATATATCATCGATAAAGACTACCAAAAATTTATCTAAATACGGCCGAAAAATATGATTCATCAAATCCATGAAAATTGCAGGGCATTTGTTAAACCAAAAGGCATGACCAAAAAGTCATAATGGCCATATCTCGCCCGAAATGCAGTTTTCGGCACATCCGAGTCCTTGACTCTCAACTGATAATACCCAAACCTTAAGTCTATCTTGGAAAACACTGTGGCTCCCTTCAATTGATCATACAAATCATCGATTCTCGGTAACGGGTATTTGTTCTTCACAATTACCTGATTGAGCTACTGATAATCTATGCATAACTTCATAGAACAATCTTTCTTCTTCACAAATAATACGGGAGCACCCCACGGAGAAAAACTCGATCTTGCAAAGCCTTTATCCGTTAACTCTTTCAACTGTGCCTTCAGTTCTTTTAGCTCAGTTAGAGCCATTCTGTATGGAGCAATAAAAATGGGGACAATACCAGGAGCTGACTCAATCCTAGATTTGATTTCTCTAACCGGAGGTAACACTGGTAATTCCTCCGAGAAAACATCTGGATACTTGCATACTATAGGCACTGATTCAATTCTCAACTCAGTCTCTCTAGTATTCATCACAAAGGCAATGTAAGCTTCGTACCCCTTTCTTAAATACTTCTGAGTCAACAAGGAAGATATCACTACTGGCAATCTATCTTGCTTATCTGATTCAACACGAATAGGATCCCTATTTTCACATTTTAACTTAATAAACTTTCTCCCAAAATTCACTATCACATCATGTGTAGCTAACCAATCCATCCCAAGGATGACATCGAACTCATCAGACGGTAATGACATGAGATTGGCAGGAAAATAATGACCCCTAATCATCAAAGGGCAACCTTTGCTTACTCTATCAACCAACACATATTTGCCTAGGGGATTTGACACTCTTATCACAAATTCAGTAGACTCTATAGGCAAGTTCATGCTAGAGACAAATTTCATGCAAATATACAAGCGGGTAGATCTCGGACCAATTAAAGCTATAACATGAGTATTATAGAGAGAAAATGTACTCGTAATCACGTCGGGGGAGGACGCCTCTTCGTGAGCACGAATGGCTATGTTCTCGCTGGTGCTCTACCCACAACTCTTGCAGTCTGCTCTCTAGATAAATTCTTGCTACTCATTTCATTTCCCGGGTTTCTCGTTGGCCTTCTTCTAGCAATACTTCCCGGTCTTGCATTCTGAGACTTCTCTTTCTCACCCACCTCGGGGCAATCTCTGATAAAATGGTCTAAAGACCCACCCTTGAAACAAGCCTTCTCGCTTGCTCGGCACTCACCGGAATGACGTCTGCCACACTATGGGCACTCCGGGTCGAGCGTTGCCAACACTAGCAACTTATGTAGTCTGGGCTTTAAACCCCGAGAACTATTTGCCTTTACTTCTATTTGAAAATCCAGCTGAAGTAGCTGATCGAACAGTAAACTCTTTTGACTTTTTGGACGATAATTGGATTGACTTGCCTAACTGTCTCTTCTTCGAGTCACGAGACTCAATTTCAACTTTTTTTCTCACTTTGTCTAGTTCCTCAGCCTTACAGGCCCTATCTACCAGCACCACAAATTCTTTTAGTTCGAGGACACCAACAAACAAATGAATATCTTCATTTAACCCATCCTCGAACCTTTTACACATGATGGCTTCCGTTGATACGCACTCCCGAGCGTATTTGCTGAGCCTTACGAACTCACGCTCATATTCAGTCACCGTCATTTGGCCTTACTTTAACTCTAAGAACTCTTTTCTTTTCTGGTCGAGGAACCTTTGACTAATGTACTTCTTCCTGAGAATTCTAAGAACCTTTAACTCTAAGAATTCCCAGTTAACACTCTCCCTTGGTACCACCGACACAAGGGTGTTCCACCACTGATAGGCCGAATCTCTCAAGAGAGATACTGTAACACCCCTAACCTGAAACCGTCACCGGACTAGGGTTAAGAGGCATTACTGAACAATCGAAACATTTCACATCTATTTAATCAACACAAAGTCAATCACCAATCAGTCATATGAAAATACATACACATAGTCCCTTATCGAGGTCTACGAGACCTTAAACACGTGTTAAAAAGAGGTCGGGACCAAATTGAATACACAAAAATTCTCAGAAATTTAAACATTTTTCAAAACTGCAATGGTCACACGCCCTTGTGGGTAAGCCATGTGCCTCACACTGCCTCGGACACACTCATGCGTCCAAGCCATGTCAAAACAAGGCATACATACTGACTTGTCCACACGGCCTGAGACACGCTTGTGTGCCTCACTCGTGGTCGATCCTGACTTGTACCACACGGCCAGTCACACGCCCATGTGTCCAGCCCGTGGTCGAACCTGACTTGTTTCACTTGGCAAACTTAAACGACACGGTCGAGCCATACGCCCGTGTGCTCAACCCTGTGGGCAATTATAGGCCATTTTCAAGGCCAAACTTGCCTCCCACACATTGATACACCTACAAGCTTCAAATCTCATGTATTTAAACCTCAATTGGCAACCAAAACATACCATCATATACACCAAATAATCATCACCACCATCATCTATTTCCTTACTCAAAATCAACACAAATAAGTGCATCCAAATACCAATTTCACAACCTAAAGTATACAAGTTGAGCATCATGTATTTCTTACCACAATTCACATTTAATCTATTATTCTCATCAACCAAATCAATATAAAACATACCATTTTCATACTCACGATTTCATACCACATTCAACATTTTCATAGAATCAAAGGTATACCAACAACACTCAACTACTAAGCCATATCACATGGCAAGGTTTATACAACTCAAACATGCCACATTGACTAGCCTACACATGCCATATTCAATATACACATCTTACAAAAGTACCCAAAATAGATTGCCGATAGTATGATAGAGAAGCTGACAATCCCCAAATCCGAGCTAGCTTTACTGACACTATAAAACAGCGAAACAAATCACACAGTAAGCTTTCAAAGCTTAGTAAGTTCGTAATATAACACATACTACTCAATACTACATTCACCATATACAAATATAATCCATCACATAGATCAACTTACAAATACACTAATATGCTTATTAAACTATCCATAAATCTATTCACGATTTTATCAGCCACATAGGTTCTGTACGTACCTTAGCCATCACTTAGATATCAATCACTCATGCTACTCAAAGCTCAATGCTTCTTTTCGAACAAACTTCATTACTTCTTCGATTCAATCGTACACTTACTGACCAATCGTAGCTAAAGCTTAATTAACATCGCACACTTAGTGCCTAGACACAAAATCAAACTCAATTCGGCATCTCACACACAGTGCCAATTGATAAGCCGAAGCTTCATTACTTCGCACACATAGTGCTATTCATAACTGTCTCGATTTCAATTATGCACACATAGTGCCACATTTCTCAATCTCATATTTAACATTTCTAATTCAATAACTATACATTCATTCAGTTCTCATCACATAGACATAATTTAATAGCTAGTATTGTATCTGAACTTACCTCGGACATCAAAATTTCGAAACGGTCGATTAATTGAGCACTTTGTCCTTGCTTCGATCTCAATCCAAACCTCACATTTCTTGGTCTATACACATTAAAATTCAGCCCATTCAATCACCAATTTATTCAATTTAGTCCACACACACATATTTAGGGCATTTTGCAAAATAGCCCTCACATTTTCACATTTTGACACTTTAGACCCTATTTCACAAAATCATAAAATACACCAAATTTCTATTCACACAAGCTTAGCCGAATTCTTTCCATGCTAATACAAGTCCACACATTTTATTTATTTCACATTTTAGTCCCTCAATTTACACTTTTCTCAATTGAGCCCAAACTACTCAATTTCACTAAAAATTCAAAGATAAAGTATATTAATCTTTCACATATCTATCATATTTCATCATCAACTATCACAAAGCTCAAGTACTCATCAATGGAATAACTCAAAATAACCATCAAATTCTAAAATTAAAGTATGGGTTTTGTAGAGCACAAAGCAACGACTATAAAAACGTAGAAATTATCAAAAACCGAGGTCAAAACATACCTCAATCAAGATTAACAATGGTCGAATGTCTCAAGCCCTAGTTCCTTCTTTTTCTTCTTCAAATTTAGCTAAGGAAGATGATATAATGGCCATCTTTTGTTTTATTTTAATATTATAACATTAATAAGCAAATTACCATTTTTACCCTTAGCAAAAATTAATAATAACACATTATGCCATGCTATCATCTTCCACTAAATATAAAATGGGCTAATTGCAACATAAATCCTCCAAATTATAAAGACAACAACAATTAAGCACTTAACAATCAACACACAACAATTTACACTTTATACGATTAAGTCCTTTTTGCAAAGTTAAATACACAATCGATAAAATCTTCACACAAAAATTTCACATAGGCTAAATCACATACTGTAAACTCAAAAAATAATATTAAAATATTATTCTAACCTCGGATTTGTTGTCTCGAAATCACTGTTCCAACTAGGGTCTAAATCGAGCTGTTACAGATACCACACACTTCATGCACTCTTCAGGCGTGCATGACAACTCATCGAATACCCTGATGGTATTCTCAAGCAAAAATTATTCCCTCTCCGGGTCATCGTCTTTACTAGCCCAAAATTCCTTTGCTCCTTGTTTCCAGATCTTATCGACTGGAGGCCTTTCTCTTCTTACTACCTCTACCACTTGAGGAGCTACGGGAGCGGGCTAAGGAATAGGTGGGGGTGAAGAGGGTTGAGCATTAGGATTTGCTCGAATATACTCGGTATACCAGTTGCTCATCATTTGGAGAAAGGCTTCTTGAGCCTCTTCTCCCTGACCCGTAGTCTCGGGTCTACTCTATACTGGTGCGGTCCCTTACACAGGAGTCGGGGAATTACTTGCAACATCATCAGCTGCAGCTCGGTCAAGATCAGGATCCATTTGCTATATAAAAACACAATTCAAATCATCAGGAGTCATCACAGTATCATTACACAAATACTCTTACGTATGGCATGTATAGCTAGACTCATACTTATGCTATGGTATTCTGAGAATCGACTAAACCATAGCTTTGATACCATTAAATGTAACACCCTTACCCGTGTTCAATGCCAAAACTGGATACGAGGATTACCGAACTTATCTTGCTTATACATACAATTTTGGGCTATAAAATTTCATTTCAACATAAAATTTATCATTCATGCTCAAAACATCCTTATTATGGGCCTACGAGACCTAAAACATACTTATGTAAGGTTTCAAAATTTAACCGGAAACTTTTACGTACTTAGAAAATTTTGTCCTAAACAAGGGCCACACTTCTGTGTGAAATGGAATGTAACACCCCTAACCCGTATCCGTCGCCGGATTAGGGTTATGAGGCATTACCAAACTAAACTCAATTCCGAAATAGACCTTCAATTGAATTCAAGCACAAGCAATGCAATCATTACTATATTATATAACATTACAACATATTAAAATAAAATAAAATAAAATAAATGTATAACGAGTTTTATTACCAGTACTTAATACATACAAATGTCTGAATCACATAACTTAAACATTCATGACATATATATATATAAATTTGAACCATATCTCAACTTATGTCAAATTATAACATATATCGGGTATCAATCAAAATTCATATAACATAAGCTGAGTATCATTTATATTACTATCATACATATGCATATTAAATCAATTGAACCATTATACCATTTAATAATCAATTACATATACCAACATATTAATATTACATCTTGGCCGAATATACTATTTCACCTTTCATTTGGATTTGTAACTAACCAACCAAGAAACATATTCATTTGTTACCATTAATAATTGGATCTATATAGCCAACTATCACATATATATATCTCATTATAAAAGTATAAATATCACATAGCCAAATCACTTAAACATAGCATTATTTAATTCTTACTAAACATATCAAGCATATGCTATTTACCATAAGGCCAAAACACATGTCTTACTCAAATATCATTAGTAAAGCCTAATAAACAAGTACATATAAATTCACCTTAATCGCGATCATGCATGCATCATAAACATGGCAAACATGATTCACATATAAACCAAAAACCAAGACTATGTTTACTAAAACCATCACCTAATATATATAAATATATACCAAATTGAGCATCTTCCACATGTGATATAGACCATGACTGAATTTAAAACATCCATTAACATTATGAACAAGCTATGAAATCTAAAACATAGAAATGATACTTAACCAAAAGAAATAGCCATTTTCGCAAGGCTATATTTATATACAAGATCAAACATCATATGTTTCAAAACTTAATCTAACCTATACATGCCTTCAAAATCAAAACCAAGATTTAAAATACCAAAAAGAGGCGATAGTGTGGATGACTTTCTTGACGATCCCTCTCGAGCTCGTAGCTTAACCAGAATCTATAAACAAACAATTAAACAAAAGAAGTCGGAGTAAGCTTACTAGCTTAGTAAGTCTCAAGTGTTAAAAATACTTAATATCAAGCATAAAATACATAAATTCATGGTATTAAACATGAAATTTTAATTTACAAATACTTATACCAACTCTCATTACTTCATTTAACATAATATCATTGATCTCATCATCACATACTTAAACTTCGAACATACATAATTATCACATCCGTAGATATTCGATTCTACTCCCATGAACATATATATCACAGCCAAATCTCACATGCCCTTTTTAACCACCTAGTACGACATAAATCACATCTATTTTTCACAACCAAGTGATATAGCATAATCTTTCATCCTCTATTCGAACATAGCTATAGCACACACACATATATATATATCTATATATATAACATTCATCAAAGTAATAAACTTCCACTTCTTCAGGTATTCGTTCATTATTTTCTTGAGTGCACGAAAATGAACTACTTACCTCTCTCAAATTAATACGTTTCAAAGTGAAATTTCTTGACATGTGCATAAATCAATTCGCAAATACTCTGAGCTTAGATTACATTCACCGGCACTTGGCCTGCTGGACTCAAGGTCCGAAATTAATCACCGGTAATAAACCTGCTAGGCATTAAGCCCGAATTGTTTCACCGCAAGACGTGGCCCGTAGGCTAAAAGCCCGATAACACACCGCACACAGGGCACGCTAGGTTAAAAGCCCGAATAACACACCGCAAGACAGGCACTCATTAGGCTAAAAGCCCGAATAACACACTATAATTCATCAATTCACCATATTAACATCACATTATTATCGATTCATGTACTTTAACCACAATCACTTAACATATCCTATATATACAAGTTTTCATTTCAAATTCAAATCACATTAAGTCCAATAGTGAACTCTAACATTCGGCTATCCTCAATTTAAATGCTCAAATAAGTCAATTAATATCAATGACTACATTTGTAATTAACTCTTTCATGTACTTAGACTCAAGAGCTTACCTCGATTGTCGATGAGATCTGTGTAAATCGGCTATTCGAGAACCTTCGCCTTTCCCGATCCAATTCCGTTTTCTTTGCTCTTGATCTAAAACACATTAAATTCAGCTCATTCAAGTACATTTCAATTCAATTTAGTCCCAAATCACATAAATGGACAAATTACCATATTACCCCTAATATTTCACTACTTTACAATTTAGTCCTATTTGCAAAACACACAAAATACACCAAATTAGCTAAGACTATCCAAGGGCCGAATATTCCTAGGGACTTTACAAGCCCTCACATTTCATTTATTTTGCAAATAAGCCCCTCTAAAATTTTATTTTTTACAAATTAGCCCAAAATACTCAAATTTACCAAAATTTCCAATGCAAAATACACAAATCTTTAACATATCATTTATATAAAATTATAAAAAACCAAAAATCACAAGAATATAGCAATGGCTGAACCTCATACATGTTCATTTTCAAAAATTCTAACATGGGTCGGGTACTATACAAAGCAACGATCTCAAAAACGTAAAATTTATCAAAAACCGATTAAAAACTAACCTTAAATCAAAGCTTGAAGTTGCCGAAATTTAAACAAGGTTTTCTCCCTTTCCTTTAACACATTCGGCCATGAAAAGAAATAAGATGATAATGGCTTTTCTCATGTTTTATTTAACATATAATATAACATTTAATTAGTTTACTATTATAACCTTTAAATAAAAATAAAACTATTATAATTAATAAGGGAAATTGTGACTTTAGCCACCCACTAACTTTAAAAATGGACTATTTACCCTTTAGATGCTCCAAATTAAAAAGCCATTACCATTCTATTACTTTACACTATAGAATGCAACTTTTACGCTTTACGCGATTTAGTCTTTTTTATCAAATTAAGCACTCAAACAATAAAATTTTTCTACGAAACTTTCACACACATTAATTCACATATAAATAACATAAAATATAATATTTTAAAATTTATTGGACTCAGATTTATGGTCCCGAAACCACTGTTCCGATTAGGGTCAAATTCAGAATGTTACAACTCCCCCCTTAAGGATTTTCGTCCTCGAAAATCTTACCGTTAAACAAAGTCGGATATTGTTGCCTCATTGAAACCTCAGGCTCCCACGTAGCCTCTTCAATTCCATGCCGATTCCATAGTACTTTACTAATGGAATCCTTTTGTTTCTTAACTCTTTCATTTCCCGAGTTAAGATACGGATCGGTTCTTCATCATATGTCAAATCAGATCGGATTTCAATCTCTGACGGTGTGATCACATGAGACGGATCTGATCAACCCCGTGTATCTTATTCTCGCTGAGCTCAGTCCAGTATAATGGTGTTCGACATTTTCGCCCGTACAAGGCTTCATAAGGTGCCATTTTGATACTAGATTGAAAGCTATTATTGTAAGCAAATTCAATCAAAGGTAGGTATCATTCCCACGTACCTTCAAACTCGAGAACGCAACATCTCAACATGTCCTCAAGTATCTGAATAGTTCGCTAGGACTGACCGTCTGTCTGCGGATGAAAGGCTGTACTAAAATGAAGTTTAGTGCCTAAAGCATCTTGCAACTTCTTCCAAAACCGCGATGTGAATCTCGGGTCTCTTTCTGAAACAATGGAACTCGGTACACCATGCAATCTCACAATCTGTGATACATACAATTCGGTAAGTTTATCGAGTGAATAGTCCGTATGAACTGGTACAAAATGAGCTGATTTGGTCAGTCTATCAACTATAACCCAAACGGCATCTTTCTTACTCGGTGTCATAGGGAGACCGGATACAAAATCCATTGCAATTCTATCCCATTTCCATTCAGGTATCATGATTGGATGAAGTAGTCCGGATGGCACTTGATGCTCAGCTTTTACTTACTGACAAACTAAGCATTTCGAAACAAATTCAGATATATCCCGTTTCATGCCAAAGCACCAATAGAATCTGTTTTCAAATCGTTATACATTTTTGTGCTACTCGGATGTATCGACGATCGACCACTCACGGCCTCACTCGTAATCATCTCAGATCAAATCGAGTTCTTCTAACACACATTCAGCTTTTTAAAATTCAAATACCATTTTCGTCAATCAAAAATCGATTCAACACCTTTTTCACACTGAATTCGACTAGCAATCGAATCTTTGTCAACTTTCTGTGCATCACAAATTTGCTGAATAAACATCGGTCTTGCTTGTAACTCGGCTATGATCGAACCATCACGGACATAGCTATCTCGTATGCTCATTGCACCAAGAGCAAACAATGATTTTCGACTTAACGCATCTCGCAACAACGCGTAGCTTTTCCGGATGGTAGTCAATCACCAATTCATAGTCTTTCAACAATTCCAACCACCTGCGTTGTCTTAAATTCAGGTCTTTTTGAGTCATCAAATACTTCAGACTTTTATGATTCGAGTAAACATGGCATTTCTTACCGAATAAGTAATGACGTCAAATCTTCAGTGGGAACACAATGGCTGCAAGTTCCAAATCATGCGTCGGGTAATTTCTTTTATGCGGCTTCAATTTTCTCGATGCGTAGGCTACTACTCTGCCTTCCTGCATCAATACACAGCCCAAACCACTTAAGGAAGCATCAGAATACACAACAAATTCTTTACCCGATTCAGGCTGAGCTAACACTGGAGCTTCGGTCAAAAGGGCTTTCAACTGCTCGAAACTTTTCTGACATTTTTCTGACCACTCAAACTTCACATCTTTCTGTAGTAGCTTTGTCAAAGGTGTAGCTATCACAGAAAAACCTTTCACAAACCGTCTGTAGTAGCCCGCAAGTCCCAGAAAACTTTGAATCTCGAAAACATTCTTCGGTGGCTTCCAATCAAGTATAGCAGAAATTTTGTTCGGATTGACTCGAATACCTGATGCTGAAACAACATGTCCCAAAAAGCTGACCTCTTTTATCTAGAACTCACACTTACTAAACTTCGCATACAACTGTTGATCTCTCAAAGTTTGTAGCACTAATCTCAAATGCTTGGCATGCTCGGTTTCATTTTTGGAGTAGATCAGTATATCATCAATAAACACTACTACAAACCGATCCAAAAACTGTCTGAAGACTCGATTCATTAGATTCATAAAAACAGTAGGTGCATTAGTGAGTCCAAAAGGCATAACCAAAAACTCAAAATGTCCGTACCTCGTCCGGAATGCAGTCTTTGGCACATCTCAGATCTCTCGACTATAACCCGATAATAGCTTTGATCTCAAATCTATCTTTGAAAATACTGAAGCCCCTTTTAGTGATCAAACAAATCATCAATCCGAGGTAAAGGGTACTTATTCTTTATAGTTACCTTATTTAGTTGCCGATAGTCGATACACATTCGCATAGTTCCATCTTTCTTTTTCACAAATAAAACCAGTGCACCCCAAGGAGAGAAGCTCGGTCGTGCAAAGCCCCTATCTGTCAACTCTTGCAACTGCGCTTTCAACTCTTTTAACTCAGTAGGTGCCATCCGATACGGAGCTATCAAAATCGGAGTCGTTCCCGGTACTAATTCAATGCCGAACTCAATCTCTCGTACTGGCGGTAAGCCCGGTAGTTCTTCAGGAAACACATCTGGGTATTCACACACAACTAGTACAGATTCAATATGCTTTTCAGACACTTTAATATCCAGTACATAGGCCAAATAAGCATCACACCCTTTTCTCAAATATTTCCGGGCCAACATCGAAGATATTACTGTAGGAAACCCACTTAAATCATTGGATTCAATTCTGATGATCTCCCCGTTCTGACATCTCAAATCAATTAGCTTTCTTTTGCAATTCACCACTGCCCCATGTGAAGTTAACTACCCATTCCCAAAATTATATCGAACTCATCATCGAAGGGCAACAACATTAAATCACCGGGAAGCAAGAATCCCGAATCATCAACGGGCAACCTTTACACACATTATTAACAAGCACACATCTACCAAAGGGTTGGACACACGAATCACAAACTCGATGAGACTCAATCGGCGAGTCTTACCGAATACTAGAGTTTCACACACATATGAATGAGTCGAACCAGATCAATCAATGTAATCACGCAGAGTATCATAAAGGGTGAAAGTACCGGTAATGACATCGGGGGAGGAAGCATCCTCTCTGGCTCGTGTGGCATAAGCTCTAGCTGGAGCTCTAGCCTCAGATCGAACTGCAGTGTTCTTCGTTCCTCTCTAACTACCACCTACATTGCCCAGATGTCCGGCTGGCTCGCCTACCGACGACGTGTTGCTCGACTTAATGTTCTGAACTGTATTCTGGTCAACTAACATCGGACATTCTCTAATAAAATGATCTGACAATTCGCATTTAAAGCAAGACCGATCATGGAATCTACAACTCCCGGAATGCCATTTCCCACAGTGCTTGCATTCAACTCGATTCTGTGGAACGTTACCAACACTGGCCATCGAGGTAGCTCGGGAGCCCACTGGAGGTCGATCACGTCTAGGTAAATCTAAAGTAACTTTATGTCGGCTGAAGTCATCTCTGAACTTCTTAGATGTGGAATGGAAATTCTTACCCGACGATCTCTTATGAGTGTCTCTAGCTTCTGTCTCAGCCTTTCTTTTCTCCTTCCCGAGCTCTTCAGCTTTGCAAGCTCGCTCGACTAGTGTCACAAACTCTTTGATTTCAAGAATACCAACAAGCAACTTTAAATCTTCATTCAAACCGTCTTCGAACCTTTTGCACATAATGGCTTGAGTTGATACACACTCTCGAGCATATCGGCTCAATCTGACAAACTTTCGTTCATATTCAATCACGGTCATTTGCCCCTGTTTTAGTTCAAGAAATTCTTTTCGTTTTTGATCAACGAATCTTTGACTGATATATTTCTTGCGGAATTCATGCTGAAAGAAATCCCACGTCACTTTTTCTTTCGAAACCACTGATACTAATGTATTCCACCAGTGATATGCAGTGTCCCGAAGTAAAGATATAGCACACTTCAGGCATTCATCTGGAGTACAAGATAGCTCATCAAGTACCCGAATAGTGTTATCAAGCCACATTTCAGCTCGCTCTGCGTCATCACCATCGTTGGTCCTAAATTCTTCGGCCCCAAATTTCCTGATTTTATCAACTGGAGGCCTACTAGATCTCATCGGATCTATCATCGGGGGTGCTGAAGGTATCGGAGTTGGATTATTCGAGGGTGGAGGTTGGTGTACAGCCGGGTTAGTCTGAATAAACTGGGTAAACCACTCATTCATCATCTGATAGAAGGCTTGTTTAGCCTCCCCCTCATGGCTACCCGAATCGTCGAGAGTCTCTAAGATCGATCCGTGTGCACGATCAGCGCTACACTCTCTACATCATCCGCTACGGCTCTTTCAGGATTAGTGTCCATTTACTATATAAAACACAGTTCAGAATGTCAGGGGTCACCACACTATCAATATATGATAAAGGCATGTATAGCTAGACTCACACGCGCTACCGTAGTCCTAGAATCGACTAAACCGTAAGCTCTGATACCAATCAAATGTAACACCCCTAACCCGTATCCGTCACCGGATTAGGGTTATGAGGCATTACCAAACTAAACTCAATTCCGAAATAGACCTTCAATTGAATTCAAGCACAAGCAATGCAATCATTACTATATTATATAACATTACAACCTATTAAAATAAAATAAAATAAACTAAATGTATAACGAGTTTTATTACCAGTACTTAATACACACAAATGTCTGAATCACATAACTTAAACATTCATGACATATATATACATATATATAAATTTGAACCATATCTCAACTTATGTCAAATTATAACATATATCGGGTATCAATCAAAATTCATATAACATAAGCTGAGTTTCATTTATATTACTATAATACATATGCATATTAAATCAATTGAACCATTATACCATTTAATAATCAATTACATATACCAACATATTAATATCACATCTTGGCCGAATATACTATTTCACCTTTCATTTGGATTTGTAACTAACCAACCAAGAAACATATTCATTTCTTACCATTAATAATTGGATCTATATAGCCAACTATCACATATATATATATATATATATCTCATTATAAAAGTATAAATATCACATAGCCAAATCACTTAAACATAGCATTATTTAATTCTTACTAAACATATCAAGCATATGCTATTTACCATAAGGCCGAAACACATGTCTTACTCAAATATCATTAGTAAAGCGTAATAAACAAGTTCATATAAATTCACCTTAATCGCGATCATGCACGCATCATAAACATGGCAAACATGATTCACATATAAACCAAAAACCAAGACTAAGTTTACTAAAACCATCACCTAATATATATAAATATATACCAATTGAGCATCTTCCACATGTGATATAGACCATGATTGAATTTAAAACATCCATTAACATTATGAACAAGCTATAAAATCCAAAACATAGAAATGATACTGAACCAAAAGAAATAGCCATTTTCGCAAGGCTGTATTTATATACAAGATTAAACATCATATGTTTCAAAACTTAATCTAACCTATACATGCCTTCAAAATCAAAACCAAGATTTAAAATACCAAAAAGAGGCGATAGTGTGGATGACTTTCTTAACGATCCCTCTTGAGCTTGTAGCTTAACCAAAATATATAAACAAACAATTAAACAAAAGAAATCGGAGTAAGCTTACTAGCTTAGTAAGTCTCAAGTGTTAAAAATACTTAATATCAAGCATAAAATACATAAATTCATGGTATTAAACATGAAATTTTAATTTACAAATATTTATACCAACTCTCATTACTTCATTTAACATAATATCATTGATCTCATCATCACATACTTAAACTTCGAACATACATAATTATCACATCCGTAGATATTCGATTCTACTCCCATGAACATATAAATCACAGCCAAATCTCACATGCCCTTTTTAACCACCTAGTACGATATAAATCACATCTATTTTTCACAACCAAGTGATATAGCATAATCTTTCATCCTCTATTCGAACATAGCTATAGCACATATATATATCTATATATATAACATTCATCAAAGTAATAAACTTCCACTTCTTCAGGTATTCGTTCGTTATTTTCTTGAGTGGCATGAAAATGAACTACTTACCTCTCTGTCGAATTAATACGTTTCAAAGCTGAAATTTCTTGACATGTGCATAAATCAATTCGCAAATACTCTGAGCTTAGATTACATTCACCGGCACTTGGCCTGCTGGACTCAAGGTCCGAAATTAATCACCGATAATAAACCTGCTAGGCATTAAGCCCGAATTGTTTCACCGGCACGTGGCCTGCTAGGCTAAAAGCCCTAATAACACACTGGCACAGGGCCTGCTAGGCTAAAAGCCCGAATAACACAGCTATAATTCATCAATTCACCATATTAACATCACATTATTATCGATTCTTGTACTTTAACCACAATCACTTAACATATCCTATATATACAAGTTTTCATTTCAAATTCAAATCACATTAAGTCTAATAGTGAACTTTAACATTCGGCTATCCTCAATTTAAATGCTCAAATAAGTCAATTAATATCAATGACTACATTTGTAATTAACTCTTTCATGTACTTAGACTCAAGAACTTACCTTGCCTGTCGATAGACCGTGTAAATCGGCTATTCGAGAACCTTCGTCTTTCCCCGATCCAATTCCATTTTTCTTTGCTCTTGATCTAAAACACATTAAATTCAGCTCATTCAAGTACATTTCAATTCAATTTAGTCCCAAATCACATAAATGGACAAATTACCATATTACCCCTAATATTTCACTACTTTGCAATTTAGTCCTATTTGCATAACACACAAAATACACCAAATTAGCTAAGACTATACAAGGGCCGAATATTCCTAGGGACTTTACAAGCCCTCACATTTCATTTATTTTGCAAATAAGCCCCTCTAAAATTTCATTTTTTTACAAATTAGCCCAAAATACTCAAATTTACCAAAATTTCTAATGCAAAATATACTAATCTTTAACATATCATTTATATAAAATTATAAAACACCAAAAATCACAAGAATATAGCAATGGCCGAACCTCATACATGCTCATTTTCAAAAATTCTAACATGGGTCGGGTACTATACAAAGCAACGATCTCAAAAACGTAAAATTTATCAAAAACCGATTAAAAACTAACCTTAAATCAAAGCTTGAAGTTGCCGAAATTTAAACAAGGTTTTCTCCCTTTCCTTTAACACATTCGGCCATGAAAAGAAATAAGATGATAATGGCTTTTCTCATGTTTTATTTAACATATAATATAACATTTAATTAGTTTACTATTATAACCTTTAAATAAAAATAAAACTATTATAATTAATAAGGGCATTTGTGACTTTAGCCACCCACTAACTTTAAAAATGGACTATTTACCCTTTAGATGCTCCACATTAAAAAGCCATTACCATTCTAAAACTTTACACTATAGAATGCAACTTTTACGCTTTACGCGATTTAGTCCTTTTTATCAAATTAAGCACTCATACAATAAAATTTTTCTATGAAACTTTCACACACATTAATTCACATATAAATAACACAAAATATAATATTTTAAAATTTATTGGACTCGGATTTATGGTCCCGAAACCACTGTTCTGATTAGGGTCAAATTCAGAATGTTACATGGAATACGCCTGTGTGGGCAAGCCGTGTGGTCACACACGCCCATGTTCCTAGCCCGTGTGGAATTTATTTTCAATTCGAACCTACAGGAGTTTCCACACGGCTGGACACACGCCCGTGTCCCTGGCCAGTGTCCCTCACAAGGCCTCGACACTCCCGTGTCTTAGCCCGTGTGCCAAAACCATGGCATTCTATTTATGACGTAATCACTTCACTAAGGTCACACGGCCAAGTCACACACTCGTGTCCTTAGACCGTGTGTCGAATTAAATTCCTAATTTTAGTTGCAGACTTCACACGGTCTGGGCACACGCCCATGTCCATGGCCGTGCCTCCCACACAGTTGAGACACATGGCCGTGTGTCTGCCCGTGTGTTTACTAGTGAGCATATTGACTTGTAAACCTACCATGCATGGGGTCACATGGCCAACCAACACGCCCATGGGGCTGACTGTGTGTCACACACGGTGTAGACACACACCTGTGTGTCTACTTGTGTAGAAATTTGAAAGGCTATCTACCAAGCCAAATGCCACTCTATACGGAAATCATAGCTACACCAATTCAATCCAACATATAACAGGACTATAAAGCACTTCTAAAGACTCAAAATCAAGACATCCACACAAGCATACACTTAATGAATTTCATCATCATTGAACATATATAAACTTGTCAAGTATTGGCCCAATTCCAATGACCACTTACAAAATGAATTTAACAACATTAATAGCCAACACTTTGGCTAACAAATATGACATAACACAAGAGACTAAGTCCTATACATGCCATACTCAAAATGAATCTAACTTTGCTATACCAAAGAGTAGTCGGTAGGGTGATTTCCGAACTCCGACGTTCCATGAATTCTCAAGCTAACTTGGCAAGGCTACAAGGAGAAGGGAAATGAGAGGTTAAGCATAAAGCTTAGTAAGTTTGCATGAAAAAAAATAACAACATAAGCTCACAATGTCATCCAACCATGGCATTGGATAAAACATAAAGTCTTAAGCACTTTGCCAACACTTACTCATGCTTATTCTTACCGAATGCATACCATGTCACATATCATGAACATTTCCCGTGAATTACTCACGGGTACCTGTGATCACTTAATCACATCACTTTAGCACTAATATCATTTCTATTCCAAGGTTAACTATTTATCC
This sequence comes from Gossypium bickii, assembly GCA_025503065.1. Lineage (NCBI taxonomy): Eukaryota > Viridiplantae > Streptophyta > Magnoliopsida > Malvales > Malvaceae > Gossypium > Gossypium bickii. The sequence continues at coordinate 33,408,256 of CP106712.1, forward strand.
CACTAAATCACTTAGGATATTTGATGATACCTGGTCATCATCATTCAGATAATACGATGCCAATGCTAAATCCCGGATGTGGTCTTACATGGGGTCACCCCTGAGTGCCGATGTCATATGACAGATATGGTCTTATACGAGATCTCATCTAAATAATCGATGCCACATCCCGAATATGGTCTTATATGATTTTTCTTATTCAATGCCGATCCATATCCAAAATATGGTCTTATACGGGATCTCAATTTGGTATCGAGGCCATGTCCCCGACATGTCTTACACGGGACCTTATCCATCTCCTATCTCGTTAATAGTGTTCTCACATTCACTATAGTCCCACCGAGACTTCAACATCATAATTTTCATCATTTTTCTTATTCAACATAATAACTCAAACTTATAGAAATATTACACAACATCATTAATATCAAACATTTAGAAACTTAAAAACATGATGTTGTATTTATCACACACAAACTTACCTCGACAATCAAAATAGGCTAGATTGTCGATCTAGTCCGATACTTTGCTCTTTCCTCAGTCGAGGTTAATTTTTCGCCCTTCTTGATCTATAATAACAATTTAGCTCATTTTGTTATCACCTTAACTAATGTATTTCATAATCATGCTTTGGCAAAATTACCATTTTGCCCTTAGGCTTTCACAAAATGACCATTTTACCCCTAGGCTCAGAAATCAATTCTAATCAAATTTCTTTCTTTAACGAGCCTAGGTGAACATTTATTACTCTTATGGAAACCATCAAAACCCATTATTTCAGACACTTACCTCTTATTATACAACCTTTACAAAAATGTCATTTTAGGTGTTTTCATGGTAACACCCTTTTATTAAACATCTATGACTCATTTTCTTGCACAAAGATGCAGCAAACAATATACATACTCACATGGTAAAACTCTAAACTTTCCACCACTTTGCAATGTAGTCCCCTCATTAGCTAGCTTAAGCTTTGGGGGATTCTAAAAGTACAAATATCATCAAGAAAAACCATTAAAATCACTTACTTGTAGGGAGAAGAGTTTGCTGAAATTTTTGAGCTTTCAAACCCCTATTTTTCTTGTGTTTTTTGGTGGAAGAAGATGAGTGAAGAGAAGGATATCATCGTTTCTTTATTTTAATTATTTTAATATAAAACAATCAATTTAGTCACAAAATCCTTACCAACTTTGACTAATTTTGACTTCTTGTCCCCTATGGCCGGCCACCTTATGTCTAAGGGTCTATTTGCACATTAAAGACCTCTAATTAATATTCTATGGATATTAGGCACCTTTAGCTTATAAAATAGAACTTTCACATTTTATGCGATTTAGTCTTTTTTCGCAATTGAGCATAGAATCGTTGAAATTAAAGTATCAAAATTTTCCTGCACTTATATAATCATGCTTTAACTCATAAAATAACATGAAAATAATTTTTCGACCTCAGATTAGTGATTTTGAAACCATTGTTTCGACTTGCCCCTAAATCGGGCTATTACACATGGATTCTGGCTTTCATCAATCGCAAAAAAGTCGGTTTTTGTTACACACCTGGTACGAGTTTGACGTAGAAGGAACAAAAAAGACCCCGAAACCTAAAAACGACAATCTATTGTCCAATTAAACAATTTAATCGAACAAAAATGCTAACTTAACATTCAAGCCAAACTACCTCAAAAACTTTGACGCAAAACCCCAACTCGAAAACATCTGCTTACCCTTCTATGAAACATCAATACACAGAAATAACTCGTTGGAGGGACGATACGATCAAGGTCCTCGCCTAAAAGAAAGCTAATTGAAACTTAAACAGAGAAATTGAACAACACAGGTAGAAAACCAATTTTGACAAAAATGAACGAAAATGAACATTAACAGAAATTTAACAACAAAACTTACTCGATCAACCTTCAATCAAAGAAACAACGAGACACACAATTTCCTCTGATAAAACAGCAACAAGAATTAACAAAAAGAAATAAAAGAAGAGTAACCGGAGAAGAAAGGAAAATGGCAGGAGAAAAAATATAAAAGGAGGAAAAAACGAATAAAAGAGAAAGAGGAAAAACAAACAGTTATGTTAATTTAAAATAAACAAAATTTACGAAGTAGTATAAAAATATATTTCCTTTTCGCTTACGCAGAGACTTGAATCAAAAGTAAATAGAAGCTTAACCATTGAACGAATAGGCTATTTCTTGACAAAAGTTAACACAAAATAAGACTTAAGTTGCAAGTTCAAAGATAAGGATTCAACCAAAATAAGGCAGCAAAATTTTTCAAAAGTGAGACTTGAACCCCTGATCTCAAACACATAAATAGAGCACTTAGCAACAGAAACATAGACTTAATTATGACAGAATTTAACAAATAAACATTCAAATTTTTGGGGCGTTATAGATGGCAACAAGGGGTGAGGGAAAAATAACTATCGTAAGTTTGTAAAGATGAAGGGTGAAAATAGGGTATTTTAGAACTTTTGTTTAACTACTTAATAAAAACACAAAATTTAGCCCATTTTACAAATCAGTCCTTATTTCAAAATTGAAAGTCTTTTCAATATCATTTTCAAAATTTGATTTGATTTTTAAAAAGCCATAAATGAAAACATTTTTGGTTTACCATGCTACGAAATTCCCTAGCACACTAGAGCTATTCCCATTTTACCCTCGAAACTTTTAGGCCCGATTTTGAGGTGTGACAACTCTCTCCCTCTAAAAAGAATTTCATCATCGAAATTTACCTGAGCTAAAAAAATAAGGACATTATTGTCTCATCGCATCTTTGATTTCCCAAGTAGCCTCTTTTGTCTTGTGGTTGCGCCACAAAACCTTAGCCAACGGAACCCTCTTATTTCGTAAAACCTTTTCTTCACTAGCTAGAATCTCAATCGATTCTTCCTTATAGGTTAGATTGGTTTGAACTTCGACCTCCTCCATTGGCACAACGTGAGACAGATCTAAACGATACTTCCGCAACATAGACACATGAAAAAAATCATGGGTTTGCTCAAGCTCTGGCGGCAAATTGATTCGATAAGCTACCAAACCAATCCTATCAAGAACTTCATAAGGTCTGACATACCTTGTACTTAATATACCCTTCATTCCAAACCTTAAAACCTTATTCCAAGGTGAAACTTTGAAGAACACCTTATCACCAACTTGAAACTCGATATCTCAACGTTTTAAATCTGTTTAAGATTTCCGCCTATCTAACGCTGCTTTTAATTGATAACAAATCAACTTCACCTTCTCTCCAGTCTCAAGAACTAAATCCGATCCAACAACTCACTTTTCATCCAATTTTGTCCAACACAAAAGAGTTCTACACTTCCTACCATACAACGCTTCAAATGATGCCACATGAATAATTGCTTGAAATTTGTTGTTGTAGGCAAACTTTGCTAATGACAAATATCACTCCCAACTACCATTGAATTTGATCACACAACTTCACAACATATCCTCTAAAACTTGAATTACCCTTTGTGACTGACCATCTGTTTGAGGATGATAAGCCACACTAAAACTAAGCTTCGACCCCAAAGCCTCTTGCAAACTCTTCCAAAACCTCGATGTAAACCGTGGATCCCTATCTGAAATAATAGAAACTAGACTCCATGAAGAGGTACAATTTTAGTGATGTACAACTCGGCCAACTTCTGCAAAGAATAACTGGTACGCACAGCCAAGAAATTTGCACTCTTCGGAAACCAATCAACCATCACCCACATTGAATCCTTCTTCATTGGATTCAAAGGCAAACCCGAGACAAAGTCCATAGTGATTCTTTCCCACTTCCATTTAGGAATCGCAATTGGTTGCAACAAACCCAAAGGAAATTGATGCTCTATTTTACCTTCTGACAAACCAAACATCGAGTCACAAAATCTGTAACATTACACTTCAACCCATGCAACCAATAAATCTCTAAAAGATCAATTTTACCACTACCGAGATGCATAGTGTAAGGGCTACTATGCGTATTGGTAATAATCACTTGATTCAAATCCACATCATGTGGCACATATAATCTCCCTCGAAAATTCAATATACCATCACTGTCAACATCAAAACCCCCCTTAACACCTTGCTCAACCAGTTCAATCCTCTTTAACAACTCCCCATCTAACTGCTTATCTCACAAAATCTGCAAAACAACCCTTAACTGCGTGCTGTGATGCTCTTTCAAACGAGAATACACCAAAATATCATCTCTAAAGACAACCACAAATTGATCCAAGTACGAATGGAATACTAGGTTCATCAAATCGATGAACGTAGTAGGGGTATTAGTTAAACCAAATGACATGAAAAAAAACTCATAGTGCCCATACCAAGTCCTAAATGCAGTTTTAAAGATATCAGACTCCTTCACCTTTAACTGATAGTACCCAGATCTTAAATCAATCTTTGAAAACACTGTTGCACCTCAGAACTAATCAAACAAGTCATCAATTTGAGAAAAATGATACTTATTCTTAATAGTCAACTTATTCAATAGTCTATAGTCAATACATAGCCGCATCGTCCTTCTTCTTCACAAACAAAATCGTTGTACCCAACGAAGACACACTCAGTTGAATGGACCCTCTGTCAAGCAACTCTTGCAACTGAATCTTTAACTCTTTGAGCTCTTTTGGTGCCATACGATAGGGCGCAATAGACACTGATACAATACTATGATAAAACTCAATACCAAACTCCACTTCACGTTTCAGAGGCAAACCAGACAACTCTTTCAGAAAAATGTCAGGAAAGTTCTTAACAGTATGAATATCCTGAACTCTAAACTCCTTACTAACCGAATTCATCACATAAGCTAAGTAAGCTTCACAACTTTTTCCCATCATGTTCTTAGCTTTCTTAGCCGAAACCACATTAGACATAGATCTCAATATTTCACCAACAACAATTTCCAACCCATCACTAATTCTTAGAGTAATTCACTTTGTCTCAAAATCTTCCTTAACTTTATGCTCAGTCAACCAGTCCATACCAAGAATCATATCAAAATCGTATAACAGTAATTCCATAAGGTCAACAGAGAAAACATGCCCTTGTATCATAAAGGGAAATTTACGATAAACTTTATTTACCACCACACTATCACTAAAAGAATTAATGACAATCATACCCAAATCAATAGTCTCTACAGGAATCCCTAACTTACAAACCAATTCACTCAAGATATACGAATGCGTAGAGCCAGAATCAACCAAAGAAAATAATGAAGTAGACTGGAAAGTGAAAGTACCTGCAATGACATAAGTTGGATCCTGATCTTCTGGCTCCCTTAAAGTATAAACCCAAATTGGACCTCCAGACTCAACCTATATAGCAATAGTATGAGCAACGATTTGCTACCTAACAAGTCTTCCATTACCTCTATCATGACCACGACCTTTAGCAGGCACAGAAGTAGGTACCGAACTTTGAGTCTACAAAACCTCTATTCTATTTGGCCAATCCCGCAAAAAATGTTCCTTCGAAGCACACTTAAAACAAGCACCTGTCATCTTGCGGCACTCACCAGGATCCTATGCCACAATGTGCACAAAGCGGCCATCTAGAACCACTCGTCGAACCACTAATATTGACCACAACACTACTCTGTTGCCTAGACGAACTCCGTTGAGACCCTCGTCTTGTACTCTTACTAGAACTTTGATTATCACGCCCTCTCTTAGGTGGTCATCTAGATGTAGCATCGGAAGTCCTCTTTCCAAATTTAGTAACCACAAAACGAGGTGGCTTAGCCAAAGTCTTCTAAACTACTTTATCTTTTTCAACTAACTCATCAAACATCTTTGCATTTTGGGCTACCAAGTAAACCCAAATCTTACGATTAAGCTCAAATCGAGACCTCTTACAACGATCCCTCTCAGTAATAACCATACAGAAGCATACTGACTAAGTCGTACAAACTCCACTTCACAATTAGCCATTGACAAATCACCTTGAACCAAATCCAGGAACTCACGTTTACAAGTTTCCATATACTGCTTGCCCAAGAACTTCCTCTTAAATACCTCAAGTCAAATGATCAACAGTAGTACCTTTCGTAACCGTATTCAACCAACGATGAGCCTCACTGTCGAGTAGGGACACAGTACAACACAACATCTCCTCATCAGAATAGAACATCTGCTCAAGGATCCTTTCAACTCCCTCTAACCAGTACTCAGCTGCGGTTGGATCAGTCTCTTTCACTCTAGAAAACACTTTACCACCTAACACCGGCAGACGTTCAAGCGGCGACCCACGGTTAACAAGCACATGATTGGCAAGTGCAAGAGCAGGGTTAGCACCAAAAATCCACTAAAATGCTCCAATCATAGCTTCTATTAGAGGGCCAACACCTTCATTAGGTATGTTTGCCCTACGCGACGGCGCAAGAGGTGCAGAGGGCGTACCATCCTCTTGAGCATTAGCATTCACATTCACACATCTATAAGGCATATCGAATCTATAATCTAACATACACAAACAAATAAGAGGCTTGAATGGTAGGGAAATGATCCAAGTCACATCCTTGTAAACAAATTTTAGGATTAAGGTAATGTGTTCCCGTTCCTACCCTACATTCAATTCAATCAGAGATATTTTCAAGCAATTTAAACAATTAGAGTAACTTAAACACTTGGGTTCGCAACCCAATCCAAGCAATAATCACCTAGGTCCGAGTGTTAGTGAACCTAGGCTCTAATACCACCAAATGTACCGCCCTATACTCGACCCGATTGTCAAGCCCTAATATTAGGATGCCACACCACCGTCACACATCATACTTATTAAAATTGATCTCATTATTAAGAAAACACCTTTCATTTTAGCATTTGTAAGGATTTTTAAGTTGTACATATTTTGAATATTATTAAAACATGCTAAACATTATTCAAGCGAACTTAAAACAAGAGCTAAACCTGCTTTTAGACCATTAAACACAAATTCTAAATTATTCACATAGGTATTGATACTGAATCAAACGTATCAATATTTCTCTTAAATGGTATCGATACTACTTGAAAAATCGATATCAAAACAACATTCTGTTTCTAGTTTAAAATCAAAATCTCAGAAATTATCGGCACCGTTCATAAAGTATCGATTATTTTACCCTGAGTATCAATACTAATGGTATGGTATCGATACCAAATTACGTTACTGAATTTCTACACTTTCAAAAAATCATGGAGGTATCATTTTTAAAACCCAAATATCGATACCTCTACTCCAAGTAGCAAAAATACAAAATAATAAAGTATATAATTAATTATAACCATAAACTATTCAACATATAACTAATACCTCATCAAACCATTGTCAAAACATCCATAATAGCAGTTCATAACATCATAAATATGCTCGAGTAAGAAATCAAAATACCAAGACCAATGTCCATAAAATCTAAAGAAATAAAGTCATGAAGACATCCTAAATATCATGGAAAAAACTAGCAAAAAGTCTACCACATTTCCTTTATTTCCCCAAAACATAAATGAATAAATAAACACCTACGAAATAATGCTAAAGTCTTGATTGGATCACTCCCTTGGAACCATATCGCTCATACCAGAACACAACTAATCTGCAATTGTTTAAAAAAGAGTGGGTGAGCTTAACAAGCTCAATGAATGATCAGAATAACTACCATGCAAACATGTCATCATGCATTAACGAAGCAACTGTTAGCAGATTTAGAACATTTCCAACTTTAGTGTAATATTATACTTATTCATGCATTATTCATTGGTTCATTTACATAGTAATCACATAACCGTTTAAGAATATATCACATTATACATAATTACATTTATTGATAATTTAACACTTGAGCTATGAAACATAAAAGTGGGCTCTACCACCACACATTAGATACACAGATCTCTAACACACTAAATGACTCGTAGGGTTGAACATATCCCAAAAGTGTAGCATATAGCTAGCATTCTCAAAGAACCTAAACATGTCGGTGAATGAAGTTTAGCTCACATTCCCTTATCTCTCCAAATCTATCCAGGGCCTCAATGCCCTAAAAATACAACACAAAGGTGAGTACTTACAATCTTAAGGCATGCCAATTATATCCAACGATCTCGTGAAGTCATAAGGCCAAAATATCCATATTATAACACACATTTATTACTTACCATTTTTTTACACTTTTCACTGCATATTCACATTATAAGCAAAATATAATCATTGTCATTTCGCATGTATAACATGCCCACAATAAACTCTTTCACAATAGCCATCACAAGCTTATCTCACATGTCACAGTACCACATTTTAATCCTCAACTTCATAACACACAATCAAATATTAAATCAAGAGTATGAGGAAGCTTACACTCAGATTTTAGAGCAGGGGTTTAGGCTACTTCTAAATTGCCAATTAGCACAATGAATCATGTCTACAAGCCGTGATTCCAAGCACTCATTGATCACGCTTTCGCCTAATCGCCAAAAGCTTAAACTAGCTTTTCCTTAACTTGTAGAAGGTCTTAACCATTCTGAAGCTTCAACAAGTAAATCACACAACCAACAATCAACATTGAACCAAAGACTCTGCCGAATCAATAAAAAACACAAGTCTAAGCTATATTCTCTTATAACCGAAACCTTCGACATAGCAAACTTGAAACTCAATTATCTCAGTCTATACTTAATATTTTTTCCTAATACTAAATCCATTCATCTAATTATTCACCTACAACTGATTCCCAGCCTTTAAACTACACAAAACTACACAATTCATGGTATCAAAATTTTTCAACATGGTATGGAAATTTTCATGAAAATTCGTTAAAACTTAAGAAATATTTAACAAAACTTTAAACTCATTTTAGAAACCTTCTGTTCATATAAAAAACAATTGAAAAACACTTTGAAACCATGTGTTTAATTAAAATCTCGAAATCAACCATTAACAACCCAATTTTCTACTTTTATTTAAATCATGCGATTTAATGGTTGAAAACTTCATTTAAAACACTAGATAACATTAAAAATCAATAGGAAATCAAACTGTTACTTGTGATGGAAGAGAAATGAGCTTTTGGTTGAAAACCCAAAAAAACCACAAGCTTGCAATGCGACAAAATCAATGGTGTTTTTGCTATTTTTCTTGAAATTATATGGAGATTTATGGCCTGGGTGATGATAGAAATAAAGAGGATGAAGTTTGGGAATGAAAGTTGAGTGACTGGAGTTTTAGAGAGCAAGGGATGACAGCAAGGGGTGAGGGAAAAACAACTACCGTGAGTTTGTGAAGATGAAATGGGGCAAAATAAGATATTTTAAAATTTTGGTTTATCTGCTTAATAAACCCACAAAATTTAGCCCATGTTATAAATTAGTCATTATTTCAAAATTGAAAGTCTTTTCAGTATCATTTTCATAAATTCATTTGATTTTCAAAAAGCCATAAACGAAAACATTTCCGATTTTCCATGCTACGAAATTCCTGAGCACACTAAAGCTAAAATTCCCATTTTATCCTCGAAACTTGTAGGCTTTATTTTGAGGTGTGACATAATATGGTATTCACTCTTCTTATTACAATCATAAATTTCACAAAGTTCATGATTGAGTCCTTAGCATCATGAATATAGAATATTTACTATAACCTCACTTCAACATCACCTTATGTCTATTTCAATATCATATTTCACTTCAATTAAGCCTTGTTTTAAAATATTATATTTCACATATCAAATTATTTTAATTTTAATTTTACTAATTAACCACAACTTTCTAAAAGTTTACATTTTAATCCTTAGGTAACAAGAGAATTAAAAGATACTTACCTCTCTTTAACGATTAAATACTTAATTTTTTTCTTTTCTTTACCACTTGAATCACTTCCTCTATCTTTCGCTTCAATATCCTGTCAATAATAATACTTTCTAAGAGAAATCTTTACTTTAACATCATTTTTATACCTTTATAACAAGATTAAACTTGAAAACATTATGAAACCTTAATATTCATATCGTGTTCTGTTGATATCAAACCTTAGTTTTATTTTCTCTCTCCTCCGACAAGAACATACATCTTTTTTACTTACAAATCACCTTGCTATGATGTTGTATTCTTGGTTTCACTAAGGATTTCTATAGAAATTCGGTGGTTTCTAGCTCGAATTTGATGATTATGGTGGAAAGAGACTAATTTTGTAAAAGAATGAAAACTTTACTTTCATTCACCAATTTATTTCTCCTTTTATTCAATTTGATCCTTATTCACCAATTTATTTTGCTCTTATCTCCTTTCCACCTTTAGGACATTTGCATTATTGGTCCTACTTTTCCATATTTATACTTTGTGCCAAAAATTTTGATTATTTACACTTGAGTCACAAAAATTTTCATATATTTACAATTTAGTCCCTACTTTAAATTAATATATCATGACATACTTTTTATTTCAACTTTCTTTGGAATCCACCAACCTTCTATTTTATCATTTATATTCCTTATTTTACTTTACTGATGAATCTATTATGCACGATTCTTACTTAATACTAATTTTATAAGATAACGATTTTAGGAGTGTTACATTTCTCCCCCGCATTAAAATAAATTTCATATTCAAAATTTCCTTTATTTTCTTGACCATGAACTTCATTATTTACTCTTCAATCATTTGCGGTTCAACTTTCTCCACAATTCTACTCATTCTACACTTTTGTCCACATAAGATTACTTTGCACCTTTTTTGTACTTATCTTCTTCGATTCAACCTTATCACGAATATCTTAAGTCCCTATACAATTTTGCACCTCACATACAATGTTCTTTTCTTAAGTCTTTTCCTTTCACTTAGGCGTCGTTTATTTAAATGAAAATGACTTATGGAAAATGATTTCTGGAAAATGACTTACTTTTTTGGAAAATCTAATAATTTCTAATGTTTGGATGAATCTGTGTAAAATATTTCTGTTGTTTCGCAGATTTCTTAAAAATATTTGACAAGAGCTATTTTTAATTAACTAAACATACATTTGAGATTTTCTTATCTTTTCATTGTTTAATTGAGTTTGTTTTATATCTATAAATTTATATTTTACATTATTCTTTGTAAAACAAACATGACATAAATATATTTGTTATAAATTTATATTTTACATTATTCTTTGTAAAACAAACATGACATAAATTTATTTTATAATAAAAAATATTTTGTAATAATCAATGTAATATATACAATTAATAATAAATAATTCTTAATTAAAACTTAATTAAAATTACATTACATATATGAGAGTACATATTGACACATTAGAGTTGTAAATAATAAATGAATCTAAGCATTATTTAAGAAATACTCGTATTTATATAATTAAAATATTCATATTTTTTTCACCAAAAAAATATTCATATTTTTATACTAGGATAAAATATATCATAAGTCCTTGTACTCTTCGTAAATTTGAAATGTAGTCCACGTACTTTTATTTTTGGGTTAGTCCTACTTTTTAGATATCAAAATTCAGGTTCAGCTGCTAGCATTATTAAAAATATTTTGTTAAATTCATCTTTGTTATAACATTATTTTTTAGTTACATGAATACCGAATATTTTTTTATTTAAAAATGTGACATCAACAAAATTGACAAAAAAATTTAACAATGTTAACAATCGGACTTGATTTTCAAATCAGAAAAGTAGGACTAAATTCTTAACAATGAAAGTACAAGAACTAAATTCTAAATTTGTGAAGAGTACATAAACTTACGACATATTTTAACATTTATACTATTGTAATAAATAATTATTATTAAAATGATAAATTATATTAATAATTTATTATATGATTAGATATAAATAATTAAATACATATGTTTAATAATATTTAAGATTATAAAATTATTTATTGATATTTTATTAATTTTAATTATTTTAAAAATAAAATAAAATAATTTATTATTAATATAATAATATTAAACTCGACTGAAGTTAATTTCTATATAAAAATAAAATCACCATAAAGGAGCTCTTTCTGGAAAATGACTTGCGCTTTTTAAAATGGTAAGTCATTTTCAATGAAAAAAATGAAACCTTAATGAAAAGTCCTTGTAACACCCCTAACCCGTATCCGTCACGGGATTAGGGTTAAAGGCGTTACCGGACAAACCAAAAACTTTTACAGACATTCATACAACCATTCATCAATCACAACCAAAGTGTCCCTTATATAGGTCAACGAGACCTTAATCATGCTTTAGAGTAGGGCCGGGACTAATCCGAACACATATAGAAATTCTCGAAAAATTAAAACTTTTTTCAAAACTGTCAAGGACACACGCCCATGTGACCAGGCCGTGTGCCTCCCACGGCTACTAGACACACCCATGTGTCTTGGCCGTGCCAAAAACAGAGCATGTATACTGACTATCCACACGGTCACCAGACACGCCCGTGTGCTATGACCGTGCACTCTTAAGCTAAATATTGCCTTATTCACACGGCTACTCGGCACGTCCGTGTGCCATGATCGTGCACACTTGGGCTGGCTATTGACTTATACCCACGGCTAGTTGACACGCCCATGTCATGGCCGTGTAGTAATAGGCTAGACACTGGCTTAATCACACAGCTACTAGGCACTCCCGTGTGCCATCGCCGTGTGGGCAAAACAGGCCACTTGCAAGGCCAAATATCCCACCACACAAGGTCAATCCCTATAAGCAATTTACCAATTCATTTCATGCACATTTTACAACCAAAAACATATCAAATTAATCATCAAATCTCCACATACCATTACAATATCAATCATGCCAATTTGTACAACTAAAACACATATGCATTCAACCATGATTGATCCACATTTACCTTTCATATAACTCCTTTGATCAAACATGCATACTCACATTTCATCCATATACTTACCAATAACCTGACCACTTTATAGTTACCAAGTCATACTAAATCATACGCCATGTTTCATATTTACTCATGCACATTATCAACACTTATGTAGCCACATCTCATGGCTAATTATACACTTTCCAACCTTAATCCAAAACAACTAGCCTATACATTCTATATTTAGCTATAAACACATTTCAAAAGTACCAAAATGAATTTGAGTAGTGTGATGACGATCCTCGACAGTCCCCGAGCCTTCAGTAACTTTGACTATCTATAAAACAGAGTAAACACATACACAAAGTAAGCTATCGAAAACTTAGTGAGCCATATACAAATAAACTTAACATATAAGCAATCAAAACATATAATCAATATGAGTTCACTATTAACTCAATTTCATAATCATCATTCTCATTGGCACATTTACTTAGCCATTAATCTTTCAATCTCACATATCACCACATACTTTATTAGCTCATAGTTTTTCCATTCATATAACTCACTTACATTCTCATATTCAAATACATGATTCAACTAGGTAAGTTTAAGAAAATACTTACCTTTTGTAACACCCCAAACCCGGCCCAAACACCACGATCGGATCTGGTATGTCACTTGTATAGAATTTTACAAAATACGAACTTCGGAAACTTTTAAGTTATTTTTGAAACTCCAGGTTAGTGGTTCATTTGAAAACTTAGTAAAAATTATAATTAGTCCATTCTTGTGTCTAGGTGACACTTGTAAACACTAGTCATGACGTTTTAGTAATCATAAGGTTTGCTTTTAGATTTTCGTGCGTAAAATTGTTGAGGAAAACCCCTTTTTACTTCATCTTATGAAGAAAATGTTTTATCGATCGAGTTTGTGTTATAAACGTCTTAATAGTTAAACCATAATTAAAACCAAAATAACAGTGGCCTTATTACAAATCGAAAATCCCCAAAAGTAGCAAACGATAAATAAAATAAAGTTTTAATTGAATAACCCACGCATGGCCACCTCGAGTCCAATCCAGCCCAATCCACTGAATTAAGAGTCACCTGCAATTTGTTTAAGCAAATAGAGTGAGTCACAAGACTCAGTGTGCAATTAGTCCACATAATCCACAAGTGGGCCTAAGCCCCCAAACACAATCGGCCGAAGCCCAATCATTATAGCATATCACAATAATCAATATGATAACCCAACCCAGCCTAATATTCCATCCTCTACACTTCGCTTCATATATCCATCCTTAACACACCTATAGGGATTTCTACAATCAACCCTCCATCCTCTACACTCCTCTTCGGCAGTCATGCTGATAGTCACACTGCTCAACGCCGATATAATGTGGTCTAGCCACCGATAATTATCTGACCGAATCACCAACATGATAACGAGGCACTGAGCCATCAATTAGTGTGATAGTGTCACCGATATACACTTCCCCTTCATATCATTATCATCCCAAATCCCATGCACATGCAATATATTATAATAAACAGGTCATATGGTATCATACATTCAATATTTAGAGCATGCACACAACAATGCTATCAACATTAATTATAAGGCTTAATCAAAAGACACTGACCTGGTGTTTCGGTTTTACCCTTCATGGGTAACTCAATTACCATTGCCGAGATTTTTGACTTACAAACATAACACATACACGTTTTATACAATTAAGTAGTGTGGTAATTACACACCTGTAAACATGAAGAACTATACTATCAATCTCGTTAACGTCCTCACTTGCAGGGATCACAGCGATCTGCTTATCCCTCTCCGAAGCCAGCCCACAACCCAGTGGAAAGTCTCGAACGGCTGACACCGCACATTTTTTGAACTTAGGGGTAGGGACTACGAGTCCGACCCTCTCATTTGCTTGGCTGGTATTTGATTCCATGAAAGAGATCATGGCCAGAAGATCGGGTTAAGGCATTGAATAAGATAAGAGCAAGAATATATGCATAACTGAAGAGGTTTCTTACCTAGATTGATAGAAATCAGAGGCTACTAGCATGGATTAAGATTCGATCAAATCCCTAAAACGTTACTAAGTTAGAACCGATCATCCACTTGAATTAAAAGAATGGCCTTTTAGCCACACAAGTAAATAAGAATCTCTCATCACCATTCGGCCAACACTACTTACCAAAAATCTCCCACCCGTTGGCTAGATGTAGCAAAGAATACAAACACGAAGCCCCTCTTGCATTCGGCTCAAGCAACACCACCAAGTTAACCCCTTCGGTTTAACAACCAGCAAGAGAAAAAGAAAGAATCAAAAAGAAGAAGACGCTTACTACCAATCAGGAAGAAATCGATTGAGAAGGTTGGGAGAAAGGGCGACGGCAATCCTCTGAAACAAGAATGAATGAAAGAAAAAACACCCAAGGGAGATTCGGCCAAAAAAAAATAGGAACGAACTCAAAGAAAAGGAAGAGAAAATAAGTTTCGCCTTTGAATGAAACAAAAGGAAGGATATAAGAATATATGAGCTAAGGAGATTCGGCTTTGAAGAAACAAAAGAGAGAAAAAAGATGAAATAGAGAAGGTAATAGGAGGGTTCGGCTAGAGGTTATATTACGAAAAATGAGTATGAACAAAAGAAAGAAAGGGTTGAGGTTTCTGCCTTTGATTGAAAGAAGATGAATGCCAAAGTCGAAATCTATGAGATGGTTTCGGTTTGGTAAATGAGAGAACAAATGCCCACCGATGCAAAAAGAGAATAGAAAGTTTCTAAGCTGATTTCCTACCACTCTACTCAAAGTGGTCTTTAGAAGAATCGGCACTCACCTACACACATACACCTCAAACCAAAAATAAACTAATGATGGAAGAAATGCCCAAAACCACTTTCGGCACATGCACCTAGCTTAGCCCCCAAAACTAAAAGCTCCTACCCCTTCAACCAATGCAGATTCGGCCAACAACCCCCAACAAGCCACCACTCCTTGATCACCTCCTACATTCACTCCCATCTCCCCATTTGAATCGGTTGAAAAATTTAAATTCCACCTTTCATTCTTGTCCATCTATTTGAAATATTTGACTTAGTCCACTTCCACTCTTCAAGGTCCCAAATTGAATCCATCACCTCTCATCCTGACGCCAAAAAGAATTCCCAAAATACAAGCTATGCGACTCGAACCTGCTCCCTCACTGCTCCTTTGTGCCATCACTTACCTGCTCCTTAAGTGGCGTCTCCTTGCTACTTTACCACAACACTTCTTGTGTCAACAACCACACGCATTACTCCTTAATGCTTGTCCCAGCTAGCTCCCCCCTAAAGTGCCTAAATTGAAATTTTTTCCAAGGCTTCGACTTAACCTCAAGCCTTCCCGGGGACCCTAACATAACAAATTAACACATAAAGCATTCTAAACACACAAAAACATAACAGATGCAAAGCCCCTAATTCCCGAATGTTAAAGTTCTACCCCCTTAAAGAAATTTCGGCCTCAAAATTATCTGGTCAAAAGAGATGGGGGTGCTGCTGAGGCATAACATCCTCTGGCTCCCACGTGGCCTCCTTTGAACTGTGATTCCGTTACAAAACTTTGACCAAAGGGACTGATTTCCTTCTCAAGACCTTAACATCATGATCTAAAATCCGTACAGGTTCCTCTTTGAAAGACAGGTCTGGTCTTACTTCAATTTCCTCCACTGGTACAATATAAGACGGATCAGACCGATAGCGCCTTAACATCGAGACATAGAACACATCATGTATCTGTTTCAATTCTGAAGGCAACTCAAGCTAATACGCCACTGGTCCCACACGTTTTAATACCCGATAAGGCCCGATAAACCTGAACTTAGCTTGCCCTTCCGTCCAAACCTCATTACCTTCTTCTATGGTTAAACTTTCAGGAAAACTTGATCACCCACTGCAAATTCTATATCCTTACGCTTCAGATCAGCATAGGATTTCTACCTGTAGGACGCTTCCTTCAACCGAGTTTGAATCAATTTAACTTTCTCTTCTGTCTCTAAAACCAATTCTGGACCCACGATCTGACGCTCACCCAATTCTGTCTAGCAAGTAGGAGTACGACATTTCCGTCCATACAATGCTTCATAGGGTGCCATTCTGAATAATAGACTAATTGCTGTTGTTGTACGCGAATTCTGCCAAGGGTAGAAACTCTTCCCAACTACCCCTGAAGTCAATGACACAGCCTCTCAACATATCTTCCAAGATCTGAATTACCCTCTCCGACTGACCATCAGACTGTGGATGAAAAGCTGTGCTGAAGTCTAATCTTGTACCTAATGCTTGATGTTTTCCAAAATCGTGACGAAAACCTAGGGTCTCTATCCGATATGATCGACACTGGTACCCCATGCAACCTCACAACCTCTACCACGTACAGCTCAGCCAGCTTCTGCAGAGAATAGTCGACACGAATAGGTATGAAATGAGCGGACTTCATCAATCGATCTACAATCACCATACCGAATCTTTCTTAGTAGGCGTAAGAGGTAGCCCACTAACAAAGTCCATCGTTATTCTCTCCCACTTCCACTGTGGAATCTTCACTGGCTGTAATAACCCCGAAGGCAACTGATGCTCTGTTTCACCTGTTGGCATGTTAAACACTTTCCCACCAACTCGGTAGTTTCTCGCTTCAATTTAGGCAATCAAAACTGTTCACGCAGATCCCGATACATCTTATTCCCTCCAGGATGCATAGCGTAAGGGCTACTATGCGCCTTCTGAAGAATCATCTGCCTCAACTCAATATCCTTTGGCACGCAGACTCTTCTACAAAAACACAAAACCCTATCACTGTTCAAACTATAATCCTATACTCCACCATTCTGTATCTGCAGAAGTCGAGCACTCAAGACATCATCCAATAACTACTTCTCTTTAATCTGACTAACCCATGTCGGCTTTACTTGAAGTTCAGCTAGCACACTACCATCATCATACAAGCTGAGATGGGCAAACATTGCCCTCAAATCCGATATTCTTTCCAACTTAACGCATCCGCCACTAGGTTAGCTTTTCCAGTATGATACTCGATCGAGCAGTCGTAATATTTTAATAGCTCAATCCACCTCCGCTGTCTTAAATTCAACTCCTTCTGAATAAGGAGATATTTCAGGCTCTTATGGTCAGTGTAGATGATGGACTTCTCCCCACACAGGTAGTGTCTCCAGATCTTCAGAGCGAACACTACCGTAGCCAACTCCAGATCATGCGTGGGATAGTTCATCTCATGCAGTCTTAATTACCGAGATGTATACGCAACTACCTTCCCACCTTGCATTAACACACACCCTAACCCCGTGCGTGAAGCATCACAATAGACAACGAACTCTTTCCCTGCTTCAGGCTGAATCAAAATTGGAGCCTCTGTCAAGATCCTCTTCAGCTTCTCAAATTTTCTACTGCTTGTCCGTCCAAACAAATGGTATCTCTTTCCGCAATAACTTAGTTAAGGGTGCCGCAATTAAAGAGAATCCATCAACAAATGCTCTGTAGTTTCCTGCCAATCCCAGGAAACTTCGAATCTCCGCCACTAACTTAGGCGGTTTCCATTCCAACACAGACTCAATCTTCCGAGGATCAACCTTGATCCCCTCAGTAGATACAACATGACCTAAGAAGGTAACCTCTTCCAACCAAAATTCACACTTACTGAATTTGGCATACAGCTGCTTCTCCCTAAAAATCTACAAAACCACCCAAAGATGTGAATCGTGCTCTTCTTCCGTATTGAAATATACCAGGATGTCGTCTATGAATACCATAACAAACTAGTCTAGATAGGGTTGGAATACCAGGTTCATCATATCCATGAACGCAGCTGGTGCATTCGTCAACCCGAATAGCATCATTAGAAACTCATAGTGACCATAGCGAGTTCGAAATACCGTCTTATGAATGTCCACTTCCTTGACCTTAAGCTGATAATATCCTGACCTCAAATATATCTTTGAGAAGACTGAAGCCTCTTTGAGCTAATCGAACAGGTCGTCAATCCTCGGCAGCGGGTACTTGTTTTTAATCGTCAACTTATTCAACTGACAGTAATCAATGCACATATGCATCGACCCGTCCTTCTTCTTTACAAACATCACCAGTGCTCCCCACGGAGACACACTTGGTCGGATAAAACCACGATCCAATAGCTCCTGAATCTGGGCCTTACTCGGATAAGGGGCGATGGCCACCGGAGCCGTACCCGGAAGTAATTCAATTCCAAATTCTACCTCACGATTCGGTGGAAATCCCGGAAGCTCTTTAGGAAAGACCTATACAAATTCTTTCACTGTTCTCACTCCTTCTACAGATACTTCCTTTGCATTCAAAGCACTAATAAGAGCTAGGAATGCCTTGCACCCTTTCCAAACCATTTTAACAGCCCTATGCGGAAACCACGTTAGAAAAATAATTCCTTCTTGCTCCTGTCACAACCACCTCTTCATCCTCTAGAGTTCTCAACACTATCCGCTTATTTGCATAATCCAAATTAGCACGATGTTTAACCAGCCAATCCATGCCTAAGATAAGGTTGAATTCTCCGAATGGTAATTCCATCAAGTCAACCGGAAACAACGCTCCTTGAATTTCTAAAGGCACATCCCTAAATAATTTATTCACTACCATGAATTGTCCTAGAGGGCTAACCACAGTCATCTCTCTAGCAGATATTTCAGATTCTATACTTAGAGTCTCAGATACAGTGCTAGCAACATAAGAGTGGGTCGATCCAATATCAATCAAAGCAAGAAATGGCTTATCAGCTCTAAGAAATGTACCAGTTATGACGTCCGGTGGATCGCCATCCTCTCGCCGCCGTGCTGCATAGACTAAACCCGACTGTCTTGCATCTGTACCACTGACACCCTTGCCTGGTGCTCCACGACCCCTACCAGAACCATTCCCTCCTCTGTTAGGAGTACGCCCTCTCGGCATCTGCTATCTACCCCTTCCTGGCTGCACATACCCCTGACCTACCATCCGTGCCCTGGTCATTTCTAACGGACAATTCCTTATTAGATGATCCTTTGACCCACACTTGAGACATACCCTATCTCTTCCATAGCACTCTCCTGCATGTGACCTCCCACACTGAGCACAATCGAAATTGCCCAACAGTAACTGGCATTGTAACACGACCCGGCCCATCAACCCTAGGCCTCTTCTGGAAACCCACAGATGACCCCGACTTTCATAACTCCTCTTATTTCTACCTCTATCCTTGTCCTTATGTTGCCTCTTAGTCCGTTTTACCTCCTCGGCTATTTTAGCCTTTTCCACCAGGATAGCAAAATCCCTCTCTCGCTGCGGAGCTATCAACACTCGTAACTCGTCTCGCAGCCCATCTTCGAACTGTACGCAACGCTCATAATCGGGTGCAACTATCCATCGGGCGTAACTGCTCAACCACAGAAATTTTGCCTCGTACTTAGCCACAGATTTACCCTCTTGCACCAGATTCAAAAATGCTTTCCTCTGAGCATCCACGTAACTTGCCCCAACATATTTCCTCTGAAATGCAGTTTTAAAGAAATCCCATTCAATGCGATCTGCCGAAGTACCCTCTCTTACGATGAGCCATCATTGATATGCCTCGTCTCGAAGAAGAGACACTGCTCCTTTCAGTTTTTCCTCCATTGTGCATTCTAAATCATCCATAATCCGCTCGATTGCCTCCAACCAGTACTCAGCTACATTTGGGGCCACACCAGAAACACCCCTAAATGTTTCAGCCTCGTTTGGTCGAAGTCGCTTAGGAATAGACTTCCGAGATACTGTTCCAGTGCTTGCCCTAGCAACTCGCTCCAACACACGCAGCATTGCTTGAGACAGGGCATCATCCCTACCAATTCTATCTTGCGATCCCGCTTCCGCCACAGGTGATGTTGGGGCTTCACCTTCAGGCTCATGCCTCGCCTCCGAGAATTTAGCCTCAACACCGCGACCTCTACCACGGCCGCATGCAACACGTCCACGCCCTTTAGCACTCATGTCTACCGTTTCGTCATAATCTGATTTACAAATTTTAAGCATTAGCTTTTCTTTTCATTGTTGATTAATGAGTAATTTTATGAGAATAGAGTTTTAAGTGGTTTTTCTGCCAAACACATGTATACCTAAAAGGTTTTCATCTTTAAAGTAGAGTTTCTTAATCCTATCATTTACTGTAATATATTCACATAATACATGCACTTCATACAAATCACCCAACAATCAGAAGACTTACCTTGCAAACTTAGGCCAGAGACTCGGGTGCCATACTTCTAGGAAACATGTACATATGTATTTTCCTTCTAACCCTCTTAAACCCAAATTGTTGAAAATGTTTTGAATCCAAAACCCAAGGCCGAGCGTTTAAAACCAGGCTCTGATACCAAATTGTAACACCCCAAACCCATCCTAAACACCATGACCGGATCTGGTATGTCACTTGGATAGAATTTTACAAAACACAAAGTTCGAATCTTTTAAGTTATTTTTGAAACCCCAGGTTAGTGGTTGATTTGAAAACTTAGTAAAAATTATAATTAGCCCATTCTTGTATTTAGGTGACACTTGTAAACGCTAGTCATGATGTTCTAATAATCATAAGGTTTGCTTTTAGATTTTCGTGCGTAAAATCATTGATTTAGTTTTGAGGAAAACCCTTTTTTTACTTCATCTTTTGAAGAAGACATTTTGTCGATCGAGTTTGTGTTATAAACGTCTTAATAGTTAAACTATAATTAAAACCAAGTTCCACCTAGCACAAGCTTAGCTGAATTTTACTAGTGTCTATACAAACACATAAATTTCATTTATTTCACATTTTAACCCTTCAATTTGCTATTTTCATAATTTAGCCCTAATTAGCTAAATTCACCAAAAATTCAAAAACAACACATGTTAATTCAAGACCAAGTCCTTATATTTTACTATCAACTAGCACATAGCTCAAATGTTCATCAATGGCTCATCACAAAACATCATCAATTCATGAAATTACAACATGGGTTAGGTAGAGCACAAAGCAACGATTACGAAAATGTAGAAATTATCAAAAACCGACTCAAAACATACCTTAATTTTTGGCTTGATAGTAGTCAAATGTATGAGAGCTTTTAACCCTTCTTTTTCCTTTGAATTTCGATGGAAGAATGTATGAAAGAATGTCCATTTTCATATTATTATCATATTATAATTCTTTAATAAACAATTTCCCATTTTGACCTTATAATATAAGCTTATGAAACATATTTTTAAAGGTTAATATGGACTAATGCCGTCCACTATCTAAAGTAATGGCTAATTTGCCATATAAAACCTCCATATTTTTGAAGCCACAACATATAAATGCTTATAAATCAGCACACAACATTTTTCACTTATGCGATTAAGTCCTTTCTCTTAATACGACACTCAAATGATCAAATTATCACACAGAACTTTCACACAGACTATGTCACATACTATTCACACAGAAAATAACATTAAATGAACATTCTGGCCTCAGATTTGTGGTTTCAAAACCACTGTTCCTACTAGGGTCTAAACCGGGATGTTACATATCACACTATCCATCGGCTATATTGGTACTTTTGAATGTTTCTAAGTTTGGTTATAATGGCATGTAATGGTATTTTGGTTGTTAAAGTAGCCGTTTATCTTGGCTTGTGTTTATGGTATTTTGGGAAATGACATGAACTAGTTTTGGTATGTGATGCTTGAATGATTAAAGATGGAATGGTGGTTTAAAATACATGTTATAAATGTTTTGTGATATGTTGGAATGTGGTAATTTGGCACAATTGTTTTAAATGACATATATGGATATTGATGTTAGTTGTTGAATGGCACATTTGGTACCATTTGGTGTGTTATTGATAGGTAAATCAAATGGTATATTTTTTTTATGTAAACTTAGTTTGAAGATAGGGAACATTTTGGCAAAATTGAGTATATGACTATGTATGTGTAGTTGTTGAGATTGAGGTGCCCTTTGGGCATATTGGTTGTATACAAATGTATCATACTTGACTATCTCGATTATGCATGGTTTTGATGCATTTTAATGGCTTATTCAATTGTGCAAAAGTTATTGTAGGTACATGCTTGAATGGCTTGGAAATGGCCTATTTTTTCGTCCATACGGGTAGAGACATGGGTGTCTGTCTCAGCGGTGTGTGACACACGACCATGCGACATGGCTGTCTGTCCCCTGTAGCTTTCAAAGGGTTACAAGTTAGGCCGTTACACAGCCTAGCACACGGCTTGGCACACAAGCGTTGATGTTATTTTGAAGGGTACACGACCTGGCATACGGGCGTGTGGCTTGGCTATGTAACCCAAGTTAGTGAGTTACACGGGTTGGGACATGGCCGTGTCTCCCTACTTTTAATGTCCACATGGCCGTGTGACCCCTACAATTTGAAAATTTTCAACTTTTTCTAAAAATTTCTATAAGTTTTTTATTTAGACCCGATTTGTTTCTAATGTGTTTTTTAGGGCCTCGAACACTCGTATAAGGGACAATATGTATGGCTTTGATTGACTTTTCCATGATTGATGATGTAACAGCCCGATTTTAGGGCTAGTCAGAATAGTGATCTCAGGATCAGTAATCCGAGGTTGGGGAAAATTATTTTCATATTATTTTATATGTTAGAGAATGATTTTAGAATTGCATGAAAATTTTGGTACGTTAATTTTAGCGATTTCTTGTTTAATCGCGAAAAAGGACTAAATCGCATAAAGTGTGAAAGTTTTAATCTATAAGCTAAAGGTACCAAATAGTCATAGATTGATAATTGGAGGTCTTTAAAAGGCAATTACATCCACAATATTGGCTTGGCCGGCCATAGGGGACAAGAATTGACCAAGTTGGTTAAAGTTGGTGATGTTTGGTGGATTAAATTGATAGTTTAATATTAAAATAAAGAAAAGATGATGTCCATCTTTCTTCTTCACTTCTTCCACAAAAATTTCCAAGAGGAATAAGGGTTGAAAGCTTCAAAAATTTTAGCACACTCATCTCTTCATTAGTAAGTGTTCTAGTGATCTTTTCTTGGAAATAATTGTACTTTTGAGACCCCTAAAGCTTAAGCTTTCAAATGAGGGGAACATTGTGCAATATTGTGAAAAGTTTAGAGTTTTTCCATGAAAGCTATCATTGTTGTTTGCTGCATTTTTATGGAAGAAATTGAGTCTTAGTTGTTAGAGAAACAACTTTTGTGAAAGGTGTTAGCATGAAAACACCTAAATAGGACTTGAATGCAAAGATTAAATTGTGTCATAAATGCATGAAGTACTTGGAATTGTGAGTAGTTGTAAGAGAAATAAACATTCACCTAGGCTTGTTCAAGATGAAAATACGATTATAATTCATTTCCGAGCCTGGGGGCAACATTGTCATTTCGCCAAAGTTTAGGGGAAAATAGTAATTTTGCAAAAGCATGATTATCGAAATGTTTTATTAATGTGATGATTAAAATGAGCTAAATTATTATTATAGATCGAGAAATACGAAGCTCGGATCGAAACTGAGGCAAGAACAAAGTCGAGGACTAAATTACTTATCTACATACATCTTGAATACCAAGGTAAGTTTGTATGAAATTGGTGTTCCATAATGTTCGATATTTGAAATTGTTTGATATTATGGTTATGTGCGTTATTACTGTTAAACTCGAGCGGTGAAGTCTCGATAGGTAAATGGCGTGAATAAGTTAAGTTTAAGTCCCAGATCAGGTTCTAGACTAAGGATGATATTATGCATTCATATGAGACAAGGAAGGTCCCGTATAAGACCATTGTCTGGGACATAGCCTCGGCACCAAAGAAAGATCTCGTATAAGACCATGTCGGGGACATGGCATCGACATCAAAGTACGATCTCGTATAAGACCATGTCTGGGATATGGCATCGACATCGAGTTATGAGATCACGTATAAGACCATATCTGGGATATGGCATCGGTATCAAAGAATTATCCCATATAAGACCATATCCGGGATATGGCATTGGTATCAAAACTTATGTATGATAAGTTCAAATAATTCATGATCAGCCGATCTATTTATAAGAAAAAGAGTTGAGTATCTGAGTTGGCCTAGATCCAAATTTGTTATTGGATGGCCTTGAGTAAAGCTGATGATATGAATGTTAAAGATGTGAATTTATGGTTATGTTAGCATATGTGCCAAATCATGTGATTTAGTGATACAGGTAACGCGAGTAATTAAAAGTTACTTTTATTCATTTGAGACTCTGTTGCCACTGCTCCACGGAATGAATGTTTGTATTTGGAGTAAATATGTTATCCTAGAGTTTCATGCAAACTTACTAACGTGTACGCTTACCCCTCTCCTTTCCCTTTTCCTTGTAGTATTGTAAAGATAACTCGAGAGGTTGCAGACATCGAAGTTCGAAAATTACACTATTGACATCACATTGGTATAACAATTTAGACTTATTTTAAGTATGGCATGCATAGGACTCGAGTATTTTGTTAAGTTGTAATTGTCAGTCAAAGTGTTGGCTATGTAAGTTATTAAAGCCATTTTGTAAATGGCCTTATAAGTTAGGAAAATACTTGGCAAATTCTATTGCTTAATGAAGATGAATTTCATGAAGTATATGCCTTTATGTATGTCTTGATTCTTTGAGCTCCTAGAGGTACCTATGGGTTATCTTTTATATTGTAGCGAGTACTTAGATGTGCCTTTGGTATAGGAGTTTTATTGTTTTGAATGGAAGTATGTATATGTGCAACATAGGGTGGCTAAAGGGCTTGGTAAATAGACTGCTAATCTTCCACATTGGTAGACACACGGGTGTGTGTCTAGACCGTGTGGGAGGCATAGCTTGCACATGGGCGTATTCCCAGGCCGTACTAAGTCTACACCTTGCACATGGAATTTAAATTGCCACATGGCTGAAGCACACGGACATGTGCATAGACCGTGTGGATAGGTCAGAATGCCAAGGTTTGGCACACAGGCTAGGGCCACGGGCGTGTCAAGGCCTTGTGACCTTAGTCAGAATCGACGACGGGTGGAAGACACGGGCATGTCTTAAGGGTACACGAGCGTGTCCCTAGACCAACACGGGCGTGTGGCCCCTGTTTAGTTAAAATGTTTCTCGAGTTTGTAAAAGTTCCTAAAATAGTTTCAAAAACTCTATGAGGTACGTTTAGGGCCTCTTAGGCCGAGTAGGTGCAAGTGATGGGTTTAAACCTGGTTCCGGCTTGAATGCGGGTAAGGGGTGTTTCATTTTTTTGTATTAGAGCTACGGTTTAGTCGGTTCTAAGACTAACGTAGCATAAGTATGAGTCTAGTATACATGCCATACGTATGAAAATCTATATAATGATAGTGCGACAACTCCTGATGGCTTAAAATTGTATTTTCATATAGTTAATGGATCCTAATCCTGATCGAGTTATATTTAATGATACTGTATGTAATACGCCGGCTCCCATGCAAGGGACCACGCCAGTTGAAAGTAGACCCGAGACTTTGGGTCAGAGAGAAGAGGCCCAAGAATCCTTTCTTCAAATGATGAGTAATTGGTATACAGAGTACGTCCGAGCAAATCCAAATGCTCCACCTCCTTCGCCCCCGTCTATTCCTCAGCCTACCCATGTAGTGCCCCAAGTGGTAGAAGTTGTAAGAAGAGAAAAACCTCCTGTTGATAGAATCCGGAAACAAGGGGCAGAAGAATTTAGGGCTAGTAAGGATGATGACCCAAAAAGAGCCAAATTTTGGCTGGAAAACACCATTCAGCTGTTTGATGAATTGTCGTGCACAATAGAAGAGTGCATGAAGTGCGCGGTTTCTCTTCTGAGAGACTCTGCTTATCAGTGGTGGAACACCTTTGAGTCGGTGATACCAAGGGAAAGGATCACATGGGAGTTCTTCCAAGAGGAATTCAGGAAGAAGTACATAAGTCAAAGATTCATTGATTAGAAGAGAAAGCAATTCCTTGAACTGAAGCAAGGAAAGATGACAGTCACTGAATACGAGCGCGAGTTTGTGAGGCTTAGTAAGTACGCTCGAGAATGTGTGTCCTCGGAAGCCATTATGTGTAAGAGGTTTAAGGACGGGCTAAACGAAGATATAAAGTTGTTCGTTGGTGTCCTCGAACTGAAAGAATTTGTTGTGTTAGTAGACAGAGCCAGTAAGGCTGAAGATCTAGTCAAGGAGAAAAGAAAAGCTGAGCTGGAATCTTGTGACTCGAGAAAAAGACAGATGAACAGAACATTTCAATCTTGATCTAAGAAGTCAAGAGACTTCTCTACTCGATCAGCTACATCGGTCAGGTTTCCAAACAAGAGTAAGAGTAAACAGTACTCAGGGTCTAAAACTCAGACTACATTAGTCACTACTGTTGGCAACCCCCGATTCAATAGACCGGAGTGCCCACAGTGTGACAGTCGTCACTCTGGAGAATGTCGAGCAAATGAAAAATCCTAGACCTTTTTATTAGAGATTGTCTAGAAGTGGATGAGAAAGAAAAGCCTCAGGAGGCAAGACTAGGAGGCACTACAAGAGGGAGACCACAGAGAAACCTGGGAAGCGGGGCAAGTAGTAAGACTACTCATAAGGAGCAGGTCGTGAGACCTGAGAGCTGAGCACCTGTGGGAACTTAAGCAATTCGCGCTTGTGAAGAGGCATCGTCTCCTGACATGATCACGAGTACCTTTTCTCTTTATGATACTAAAGTTATTGCCTTAATAGATCCGAGATCTACTCATTCTTATATATGCATGAAATTAGTATCTAGATTGAGTATGCTCGTAGAGTCTACAGAGTTTGTGATAAAGGTGTCAAATCCTTTAGGCAAAAGTGTGCAAAGATTGTCTATTGATGATTATAGGTCACTACTTTAGGGGAAATCTCATGATATTGCCATTTGATGAATTTGATATAATTCTTGGTATGGATTGGCTAACCACCCATGATGTAACTGTAAACTATGGAAAGAAATATATTGAGCTGAGATGTGAAAATGGGGACACTCTTCGTGTTGAATCAGATGAACAAGACAGATCGCCGAAAGTAATCTCTCACATGTCGGCTCAGAGGTGTATAAGAAAAGGGTATGAGGCATATCTAGCTTTTGTGACGAATGCCAAAGAAACTGAGTTGAAGATTGAATCATTACCGGTTGTGTGTGAATACCCATATGTTTTTCCTGAGGAATTTCCAGGACTACAGCCAGTTAGAGAGGTTGAATTCGGTATTGAGTTAGCTCCTAGTAAAGTACCTATATTGATTACTCCTTACAGAGTGGCTCTAACAGAGTTGAAGGAGTTGAAGGCATAGTTGCAAGAATTGACAGACAAAGGTTTTGCAAGATCGAGTAGTCTACCATGGGGTGCTCCAGTGCTATTTGTGAAAAAGAAAGATGGTTCCAAGAGATTGTGTATCGATTATTGACGACTTAATAAGGTAACCGTGAAGAACAAGTACCCTTTACCAAGGATTAACGATTTGTTCGATCAATTGAAGGGGACCACTGTGTTTTCCAAGATAGACTTGAGGTCGGGATATTACCTGTTGAGGGTAAAAGACTCAGATGTGCTGAAGATGGCTTTTCAAGCAAAGTTTGGGAATTATGAATTTCTAGTCATGCCATTCGGTTTGTTAAATGCTCCAGTGGTGTTCATGGACTTAATGAACCGCATTTTTCGACCATTATTAGACAAGTTTGTTATTGTGTTTATTGATGATATATTAATATACTCCCGGGATGAGCATGAGCATGCCGAAAATTTAAGGACATTTTTACAGATTTTGCGAGAGAATCAGTTGTTTGCCAAGTTTAGTAAAAGTGAATTTTGGCTAAAAGAATTTGGATTCTTGATACACATTGTCTCAGATGATGGGGTTCGAGTTGACTCAGGTAAAATCTTAGCTATTGTTGACTTGAAATCGCCGAAAAATGTATCAGAGATTAAAAGCTTTTTGGGCTTAGCTGGCTACTATAGGCGGTTTGTCAAGGGGTTTTCTATGGTAGCTACCCCGATGACGAGATTACTACAGAAAAATGTAAAGTTTGAATAGACAGAAAAATGCCAACAAAGTTTCGAGAGATTAAAAGCCATGTTAACAGAGGCTCCAATCCTAGTACAACCCGAGTCGGGGAAAGAATTTGTGATCTATAGTGATGCGTCCTTAAACGGATTGGGCTGTGTACTTATGCAAGAAGGCAAGGTAATAGTGTATGCTTCCAGACAGCTTAAACCCCACGAGAGGAATTATCCGACACATGACTTAGAATTGGTTGCCATTGTTTTTGCATTGAAGATTTGGAGGCACCATTTGTATGGCGAAAGATGTCGGATATTCACAGGTCATAAGAGTTTAAAGTTCTTGATCACTCAAAAGGAATTGAACCTAAGGCAGCGAAGATGGTTAGAATTGATAAAAGATTACGAGTTGATCATTGACTACCATCCGAGAAAGGCGAACGTAGTCGCTGATGCTTTAAGTAGAAAGTCCTTATTTGCATTAAGGGCCTTGAATACGAAGATGATCTTATCCAAGGATGGCACTATTCTAGCTGAACTGAGAGCTAGACTGATGTTCCTACAAGAAATCTATGAGGCCCAAAAAAATGACTGTGAGTTACAAGCCAGAAGGACTCGGTGCGAGTCGGGCGTTGAGTCTAATTTTCGGATCTATTCAGATGAATTTTTGATGTTCAGGGACTGAATATGTGTACCAAGAAATGATGAGCTCAATCGTAAAGTTTTGCATGAAGCACATAAGGGATGCTTATCTGTGCATCCGGGTAGCACCAAAATGTATAATGACTTGAAGCAACGGTATTGGTGGCCTAGTATGAAGAAAGATATTTCTGAGTTTGTCTCAAGATGTTTAATTTGTCAACAAGTGAAAGCTGAACATCAAGTACCCTCGAGTTTGTTACAACCTATAATGGTACCCGAGTGGAAAAGGGATCAAGTCACTATGGATTTTGTAACAGGTTTGTCGTCGACACTGAGCAAGAAAGATGTTGTTTGGGTCGTAGTCGATAGACTTACGCAGTCAGCCCATTTCATACCAGTGCGTGCCGATTATTCATTAGACAAGTTGGTAAACTTGTATATCTCTGAGATTGTGAGGCTACAGGAGTGCCTTTATTGATTATATCGGATAGAGATCCGAGATTCACTTCCAGGTTTTGGAAAAAGTTACAAGAGGCCCTGGGCACAAAATTGAGTTTTAGTATAAAATTTCACCCCCAAATCGACGGTCAATCGTAGAGGTTGATACAAGTATTAGAAGATATACTTCGATGTTGTATTCTTGAATTTCAAGGCAGCTGGGAAAAGTACCTACCGTTGGTAGATTTTGTTTACAACAATAGTTTTCAGTCAAGCTTAAAGATGGCGCCTTATGAGGCCTTGTATGGGCATAAATGTCGAATGCCTTTATATTGGACTGAACTTAAGAAAAACTGGATTCACGGGTTGATTTGGTTAAAGAAACAGAAGAAAAAGTAAGGGTGATTCGAGATTGTTTAAAAGCTGCCTCTAATAGACAAAAATCCTATTCGGACTTAAAAAAAAAGAGATAGAATATCAAATTGGCGATAAGGTATTTTTGAAAGTTTCAACATGGAAGAAAGTCCTCAGATTTAGCCGAAAAGGTAAGTTGAGTCCGCGTTTTATCGGACCATATGAGATCACTGAGAGAATTGGGCCGATAGCCTATCGGTTAGCTTTGCCATCTGAGTTAGAGAAGATTCATGACGTGTTTCATGTGTCTGTGTTGCGACGCTACCGATCAAATCCTTCGCATGTGATTACACCGATAGAGGTAGAGATACAACCCGACTTGATTTATAGCGAAGAGCCGGTTAGAATTTTGGCGCGAGAGGTCAAGCAGTTAAGTAACAAAAGCATAGCCTTAGTGAAAGTTCTATAGCAAAGGCACAGAATAGAAGAGACTACAATGGAGTCTGAGGAAACGATGAGAAACCAGTACTCCAACCTTTTCACCGGTAAGATTTTCGGGGACGAAAATCACTAAGGAGGAGAATTGTAACAGCCAGATTTAAGGGTTAGTCAGAACAGTGATCTAGGGATCATTAATCCAAGGTTGGGGAAAATTATTTTCATATTATTTTATGTGTTAGAGCATGATTTTAGAATTACATGAAAATTTTGGTACGTTAGTTTTAGCGATTTCTTGTTTAATCGCGAAAAAGGACTAAATCGCATAAAGTGTGAAAGTTCCATTCTATAAGCTAAAGGTACCAAATAGCCAGATTGATAATTGTATGTCTTTAAAAGTCAATTAGACCCCTGATATAGGCTTGGCCAACCATAGGGGACAAGAACTGACCAAGTTGGTCAAAGTTGGTGATGTTTGGTGCACTAAATTGATAGTTTAATGTTAAAATAAAGAAAAGATGATGTCAATCTTTCTTCTTCACTTCTTCCATCGAATTTTTCACGACGAATAAGGGTTGAAAACTTCAAAAATTTTAGAACACACATCTCTTCATTAGTAAGTGTTCTAGTGATCTTTTCTTGAAAATAATTGTACTTTGAAACCCTTAAAGCTTAAGCTTTCAATTGAGGGACTATTGTGCAATATTGTTAAAAGTTTAGTGTTTTTCCATGAGAGCTATCATTGTTGTTTGCTGCATTTTTATGGAAGAAATTGAGTCTTAGTTGTAATATCCCGGGTTAGGGGCTATTTCGTTGTGGCATGTTTTGCATGTGTTTGGTATGTTGTGTTGTTGTTTGTGTTGTGTCGGGGTTTAATTGTAGGCTAGAAGTAAGCCTGAGTAGGTAGAAAAATTTTAGTTTTGAGCTAAGGTATAAGGAGCTGAGGAAGCAGGGGCTTTTAAATTTATTTTGGGTGTTTGTTAGCACAAGAAACAAGTTGGTGGAGTGGCAATGTAGGCGCCACTAAGGCTTGGAGTGGGTAACGCCTAAAGCAAGGTGGAGGCCTTGTGTTCGAGCCACAGAGTCCCCTTTTGGCACTCATTTTGACGGCATGGAGGAGGAGTTTGTGGCGCTTCAAACTCGCCATTGACTTGGTCTTTCCATTCAAATGGTAGGTGGAGAGGGATTTTAGGAGGTTGACTAGTTCAACCAATTTGAATGTGTGAGTTGAGTGAATTTGGGGATTTGGCCAATATTGGGGAGTTGGGGGAGAGGGTGGCGGTTTTGGGGAAGTGGGGAGGTGTTGTGCCGAAATTCCCTTGGAGCTTGGTGCAAATTCGGTCATTTTGGTTTCAAAGAAGAGGTTTTCCTTCTTGTCTTTTGTCAACCAAAACACAAGAGAGTTCTTTTGTTTTCTTCATTATTTTTGTTGAACCGAAAGATCAAAAATCCCTATAGCCTTGCCGAATTGTCTTTGTTTCTCTCAACCTTCTTAGTAGCCAAGTTTCAAGAGTGTTCTTTTGTCTTTTCTTCTCTTTTGCAAACCAAAAGCTCTCAACCATATCTCTCCTCTTTCATTTGTGTATGCCGAATGCCCCTTTCATTTTGTTCTTTTGTTCATTGGGTGTTGAGCCAAAACTAGCCTCTCCTCTTCTCAACTTTCCTTTCTTGTTTTTGAAACCTTGTGAGCCAAACCCCATTCTCTCAAATACCATTCATCTTTTCTTTTCTTCAAATCAAAGTACTTTTTTATCTCCTTGTTCTATTTTGTTACTTGGCCGAATATCAGCACTATTCTATTGCACTTTGTTTACTCTCCTCTTCAACTCTGACCGAAAATCGTGATTGGTATAAATCACCTTGACCGAATCTTTTATTCTTCTTTTGGCACAAGCCTTGGCTGAATATAGAGTGTTGGGTAAGTGATTGGCCGAATGGTCATCTCCTTTCTCCTTACACTGCTGATGTTGGTTTGCTTAAGGGCCGAATATGGTTATTTTTGGAAGGGTATTAATCTCTTTGTTATAGGTCATTTGGATTTTGGATACAATCAAGTGGAGCCTTCGTTTTCTGATTAGCCAAGAGGGTAAGTTTTGGTAAGGGTTAATACTATTAGTTGATTCCTTTATTTCATTGAGTCAAGTTAATTAGTGATTAATGATTCTATTTCGAGGTGAAGGCCGATTGTCAAAGAGAACCACTATTGGTTCGGGTTTGGTTGGAAATCAAACCATTCGCTAGTATAAGGTAATGGGTAATGTTGATTCTTTGGTTGATGGTTGATGGCGAATGTTGTAAGTGCCTAACCCCAATGTTTGGCCGATTGTAGGAGTTAGCAATCGAGGACTTAGATCGCTTTGGGTCGATTTCTAGGCTCAGATTATCGTGTGTGTAAACTAACACACCGATACTTAGTAAGATTATTAATAAACTCGCTTTTGCTCATTAAAAATTATAACAAAGATGATGGACAATGGGATACCCAAATAGGGTATGTATGCGATTCGGGTAAGTCTGTTTCTATTATGAGTACTATTAATGAAGTATGATATCATGACCTATGTTATGTATGTATGCTATGAGAGGTAATGCTTGGTATGTTGGCATAATATGCATGACTTGTATGAGAGGCATGATTACATGAGTATGGTAGGTTGATGGGTGATATGAGAGGAGGGAGCGGTGATATTTTGTGATTTGACGAGCACCGTTGCTTTGGTAGCACACTTTGTGACTTTGGGTCACTAGAGGTTTGGCACCTCCAGAGGTTTGGTACCTCGCCGTCTCGTCCCGCTGGCTCAAGCACCACGCGGGGTTGGCCCCACGATGATTATTATACGGGATTGACGCCAATGTTTTGGTAACACACGATGGGTTGGCCCCATCACCGATTTGTGACTACGGTCACCGTGCTTTGGTAGCACATTGTGTCTTTGGGACACCGTGAGGTTTTGCACCTCATTGCGACTAGTCCCCGTGTGGTTTGACCACCGTGGGTTGGCCCCACTTGAGATATGGGATCGTCTGCTAGTGTTTTGGTAACACACGATGGGTTGGCCCCATCTTTGGATTTGTGACTTCTGTCACCAAAGGCTTTGGTAGCACAATTGTGTCTTTGGGACACCAAAGTGGTTTGGTACCACATTGACGGATATTGTGTCTTTGGGACACCAGTGTTTTAGTAACACATTGTGACTATACGTCACCGGTGGATTGGCACCACCAAAGGGTTTGGTACCACACGGGTAGAAAGGCGATATGGATGGTTAGGACTGGGTTGCATTAATTATGTTGCTATGTATGATGTGTGTTAGCTTGTTGTTGTTTTATCGGGAGCGGGATTTACACACCGAGTCACTCGACTCACCCTCTCCTTTGACATTTCAGTGACTCGTGAGAGCGGACACGGAGCCGGGATGGACTCGGGTGCTCATGCCATGCGGAATAAAAGTTTTACTCAGATGTTATGCTTTGGGTACTTTAGTAATTTACTTTCAGTTGGGTTTATTTCAGGATTTGTAAAAAAAAGCCTTTAAATTTTGCCTTTTGATATTATGTTTTAAGTTTGATTTTAATATGCCTTAATAAATAAGTTGGTATGAAGTTTACTAAAACTTGGAAAGATAATGATTTCAAATTATAACGCAAAAATGTTTTTAAACTATACCATCGGGTATCGCACTGATTTTATAATTGAATGAAAAACAATCGGATTCAACTTGGAACCAAAATTTTACTAAGACTGAATGTTCTAGTAGCAATATTCAACAACTTGTTTTCGAAAAGGAACAAAGTTTTATCAAGTCTATCTAGTACAACCTCAAAATTTTCAAACCCGTTTTCCCCGTAACATACCAGATTCGGTCGTGGAGTTCAGACCGGGTTTGGGGTGTTACAATTGTGGTATCAGAGCCAAGTTCAAAAGCTCGGCTGTGGGCCTGAGGCCCAAATTGTTTTCAAAAATTCGTTTTAAGTGTTTTTGGATTGAATACATGGTTCATAAGGCATGGCACCAGTCTCCTGCACTGGTTCGCCTGTAAGTAATTCTAAACTCTTCATGAATTATTATTTGTAGAAGGGTAGGTGATATGGAACGTAGTTAGATTTATAGGACTTGAACCCTAGGGATAGATCACTCAAACACTCGAACTAAAGCATAAGACTTAAAGCACTAAACCAATCTATGACTCAGCCACGGGGCTAGGGTGTGGTAACTCAGATGCACGCATGTCTAGAAGAGGATCCTAAGAGCTTGGTATTTAAGCGATCCTCGTGACTCACCTCCTCTTCGCAGTATCCCACAGTGCGTGCGTAGCTCGAGTTCACCCCGACCAAGAAGGCTCGACCATAGACTTAACCTAACGACTAAAACCCGAAAAGGAATCACCATGTTTTCGAAAATACAACAACAACTCTAATGTTTTCAAACTTTTTGCAGTGAACTCTTTCAAAATTGAGAATGTCACTTTTACAACAATTTTCTTGAAAAACCTGATTTATGGAAAATTACAAAAATGCCCTTGTGGTAAATTTACTAAAATGCCCTCGGTTTATAAAATAGCAACTCAATGATTTTGCCCAAAATTTCAATGATGTTACTGAAATTCAAACACTCTGCTTTACAAAATATCAATCGGAAATTTTGATTTTGGAAAATTTACAAGAACGCCTCGGTTCGTGAAAATTACTAAAATACCCAGTTTCCAAAACGAAGTATTTTACAAAATTTTCAAAGAACACTCTCAAATTTTTGGAATTTCAAATTGACCGGTTTTACTGAAAGTTTAAAATATCTTTTATTACTAAAATACCTGTGTAGGAAAATGAGACTAAATACCTTGGGTTAGAAATGGGCGTGATGTGTCCAAGAGTGAATAGGTATGGAAAGGGTTAAGGAATGGATGTATGACCTCTTTTGGGTGAATAGGATAGAAGATTGAAACCTTGGTTGCTCGAAAGAACTCCCGATTAAACTCCATCCATAAAATTTCTTTGCGGTTAAGAAAGTGGAACGATACTAATGCATAAAAATCTTCTTAATCGTAAACGTAGATCGTTTAGTCATGAGTACTCGAGGTGGACGTGGCCGTAAATACTCGTGGTCGAGGTCGAGGTAGGATGACGCTTTACAAACCGTAGGATCCGGTCAAGGGTCGAAAATGAGATGCCGGATTCCGCCACCACCGGAGGTGGTGAGTTCCAAGATCGATCGAGACGATGCAAAGGTCACAGAGCGATCTTTGCGGGTGTTGGAAAGAGTGGCGGTGTAAATGGTGGTGCGGAGTTAGGAAATCTGCTCGAGAGACTCGCCAATGGGGCCAAATTTTTCCGAGGTGTATCGGGTGTTGCTCCTAGCACTCGCCGAATATTGGCCGAGGCAACCGAGCGGATCATGGATGATCTGGACTTGACTGGTGAGAGAGAAGCGAAGGGCATCGTGTCTTCTTCTTCGGGATGAGTCATATCGCTGGTGGCTCACGGTTCGGGACAGTGTGGCAAATGAGGATCCGACATGGGATTATTTCAGAGCGCATATCAAAAGAAATACATCGGGGCTAGTTACATCGACTCAAATGAAAGGCATTTCGAGGCTTGTTCGGGGAGTAAATCATTCTTGAGTCACGAGGCCGAGTTCTTGAAGTCGAGTAGGTATGCCGCAGGCATTGTAGCCACCGAGCATGAGAGGTGTGTTCGTTTCGAGGATGGTCTCGAGAGACGAGTTGAGGTTGCCGATTGCTCCACAAAGAGGAGCGCGAGTTTGTTGTCTTAGTTGAGAAGGCTAAGGTAGCCGAGGGGTTAAAGAGTCGGTAAGACAGAGCATGGACGGGAGTAGGCTTAAGAGGAGCTTTGGGTCTTCGGGATCGTCCGCAATCCGCAGGAGAAGAGGGCTAGACCGAGTGGGCGTAATCGATCTGCTAGGTTCGTTCTTTGCTGGCGAGGGACCGCCGCAGCAGTAATCGATGTGGGAAAACTCATTGGGGTAGTTGTTGGACCGTGGAAAAGGTTGCTTCGAGTGTGGTTCTCTGGATCATCGCATTAGGGACCGCCCGCGTGGGATGGCCGAGGATTCGATCCCGAGAGTCGTGGCCGTAATCGGTTCGAGGTAATGGACCGCCACCACGGAGGGGCCGTGGTAATGGCGAGGGTGGTAATGGATTTGGTCGAGGTCGTGGAGCACCGGCGGAGGTGCGGGTAGTTACGAGGCACGACGGCTGGTGCGTGTATGCAAACTAGGCGCCGCGAGAGGGGCGACGCACCGGGCGTAATCACCGTGACGTTTTTGATTTTTGGTTCTCCTATCTTGCTTTAATTGACTTGGGTTCCACGCGTTCGTATGTTGCTAGTAGTATAGTTGAGACCATGGACTTAGACTCGAAACCGCTTCTAGACAAATGACTGTATTTAGCCCTTTAGGTCACTCAGTAGTGGTAGATAAGTTGTATAAGGATGTACCCCTAGAACTCCAAGGGGTCATTTTTGTCACGATCCGATGGAACCGCCGTTTGGGGAGTTCGATCCGATCCTTGGAATGGATCGGTTGGTTAAGTACCGTGCTAAGGTGGATTGTGCGCCCAGCGCATGGTTCTATCGACGGATAAGGAGATGAAGTGATTATGATAGGTAATAGGAGAGATTACTTATCCAATGTGGTGTCGGCATTAAAAGTCAGTAAAGATGGTCGGGAAGGGTCGTGAGCGTATGTGGTTCATGTGTATGCCTTAGAGGCTAAAGAGTCTGCCGTTGAGAAGGTTCGCATCATTAAGAGTTTTTGTGGATGTGTTTCGGAGGAGCTTAGGGTTTACCACCGGATCGTGAGGTAGAGTTTGGGATAGATCTGCTACCGGGATTTCGCGCCGGTGTCTATTGCTCCATATAGGATGGCACCGAAGGAATTGGTGGAGCTTAAGGCTCGATTCGGAGTCGTTGGATCGAGGCTTCATTAGGCCAAGTGTTTCACCGGGGAGCGCCAAGATATTATTCGTCAAGAGAGAAGGACGGTACAATGCGGATGTGTATCGACTACACCAACCGAATAAGCCGACGATTAAAAACAAGTATCCGTTACCACGGATAGATGACTTGTTTGATCACCGAAAAGGTGCATCGGTGTTTTCAAGATCGATTTGAGGTCCGGGTACCATCGGTTGAAAGTTAAGGAAGCGGATATCCATAAGACAAATGTTTGGACTCGATGCGGGCACTACGATTCTCTGTAATGCCGTTCGGGTTGACTAACGCTCAGTGAGCTTTTATGGATATGATGAATAGGGTGTTTCAAAGATGATCTGGACCGTTTCGTCGTGGTTTTTATTGACGATATCTTGGTATATTCAAGGTCACAAGAGGAGCATGATGCACACTTGAGAGTGGTGTTGCAAATTTTGAGGGAGAAGCAACTCTACGCTAAGTTCAGTAAGTGTGAGTTCTGGCTTAGTGAAGTGACGTTTTTGGGTCATGTAGTATCAGCTGAGGGGATTAGAGTAGATCCTCGGAAGGTTGAGGCGGTTTTGGATTGGAAGCCTCCTAAGTCAGTCGCTGAGATTCGGAGTTTCCTGGGTTTGGCAGGATACTACCGAAGATTTGTTGAGGGTTTCTCGTTAATTGCAGCACCGATGACTAAGTTGTTAAGGAAGGGAGTTCCGTTCGTGTGGACTGAGAAACAGCAGGAGAGTTTTGATAAGTTGAAGAAGATCTTGACTGAGGCTCCTGTTTTAATTCAACTTTGAGGTCGGTAAGGAATACACGGTCTCATCGCGACGCATCACATACGGGATTGGGTTGTGTGCTGATGCAGGAGGGTAAGGTGGTGGCTTACGCTTCTCGGCAGCTGAGGCCACACGAGGTCAACTATCCGACGCACGACTTGGAGCTAGCAGCTGTAGTCTTCGCCTAAAAATGCGGAGGCACTACTTATGCGGTGAGAAGTCAATCGCCTACACGGATCATAAGAGTCCAAGTATCTATTGACTCGTAAGGATCTGAATTTGAGGCGGCGTAGATGGGTTGAATTGCTCAAGGACTACGATCGCTCGATCGAGTATCATCCGGGCAAGGCTAACGTGGTGGCGACGCACGTTGAGCCGTAGGGTTGTTTCGCACTTAAGAGCTTTGTTTGCCCATTTGAGTTTGTATGACGACGGAGTATTCTCGCGTAATCTGCAGTTAAACCTACTTGGGTTGAGCGGATCAAAGAGAAACAGATTGGAGGATGAGGTTACGAGTGCGCGAAAGGTTACAAGTGCGAGAATGGTGGTTTGGAGGGTTCTGACTTGTCTAGTGATGAGGTTCTGTGTTTTCAAGGGAAGGCTTGTATGCCTAAAGATGTTGAGCCGAGGCGAGAAGATTCTTCAGACGCACATAGCGCTTCTTATGCTATGCATCCCGGAGGTAGCAAGATGTATAGGGATCTTAGAGAGCGCTTTTGGTGGCTCGCTTTGAAGAAAGAGGTGACAGAGTTTGTTGGGAAGTGCTCGACTTGTCGGCAGGTCAAGGCCGAACATCGCTTGCGTCGGGTTTGCTTCACTGTGAAAATTCCTCGATGGAAATGGGAAAGGATAGCTATGGATTTCGCCGGTGGGTTACCGCTTCGCCAAGCAAGAAAGATTCGATTTGGGTTATTGTGGACCGTCGACTAAGTCGGCCCATTTCATTCCGTGAGAGTGGACTATTCACTTGAGGTTGGCGAAGCTTTATGTGTCGTAGATAGTGAGGTCGCACGGTGTTCCGATTTGATAATCTCGAGATAGGGATCCGAGGTTTACGTCGAGGTTCTGGAGAGCGTTACATCAGGCTCTGGGTACTCGCTTGGATTTCAGCACGGCTTTTCACCCGCAAATCGACGGGGCGATGTAAAAGGTCATTCAGATCTTGGAAGACATGTTGAGTGGTTGTGTTCTGGACTTCAGGGGTAGTTGGGAAGAGTTTCTACCATTAGCTGAGTTTGCCTACAACAACAGCTACCAAGCAAGCATCAAAATGGCACCATATGAGGCACTGTATGGTAGGAAGTGTCGCTCACCTACATGTTGGACAGAGTTAGGAGAACGTCAGTTGTTGGGACCCGAGTTGGTTGCTGAGACCGAGGACAAGGTTAGGTTGATTCAGGCCCGTTTGAAGGAAGCTTCGGACCGGCAAAAGTCTTATGCCGATCTTAAGCGAAGAGATATAGAGTTCGCTGTGGGGGATCGGGTTTTCTTAAAGGTCTCACCTTGGAAGAAG
Source organism: Gossypium bickii (assembly GCA_025503065.1). Taxonomy (NCBI): domain Eukaryota; kingdom Viridiplantae; phylum Streptophyta; class Magnoliopsida; order Malvales; family Malvaceae; genus Gossypium; species Gossypium bickii. Next base: position 33,448,233 of record CP106712.1, read on the forward strand.
GTCTTGAGGTTTGCGAGAAAAGGCAAGCTAAGTCCGAGGTTTATTGGGCCGTATAAGGTATTGAGACGAGTTGGACCAAAGGGCGTATAAGCTTGAGTTGCCGCAGAGCTTAGTCGATTCACGATGTTTTTCACGTTTCGATGCTTCCTGAGGTACCGCTCGAGATCCATCGCATGTAGTAGCGATGGAGAGATCGAGGTAAATCCAGATTTGACTATGGAAGAGGAACTCGTGCGATTCTTGATCGGGATGTGAAGGTTTTGCGTAGAAAGTCCGTGCCTTTGGTTAAGGTTCTTTGGCGGAATCATGGTGTGGAGGAAGCCACGTGGGAACCCGAGGATGCGATGAGACAAAGAATACCCGCAACTCTTTTGACTGTAATTTCGAGGCCGAAATTATTTTTAAGAAGGTAGAAACTGTAATATCCCTGGTTAGGGGCTATTTCGTTGTGGCATGTTTTGCATGTGTTTGGTATGTTGTGTTGTTGTTTGTGTTGTGTCGGGGTTTAATTGTAGGCTAGAAGTAAGCCTGAGTAGGTAGAAAAATTTTAGTTTTGAGCTAAGGTATAAGGAGCTGAGGAAGCAGGGGCTTTTAAATTTATTTTGGGTGTTTGTTAGCACAAGAAACAAGTTGGTGGAGTGGCAATGTAGGCACCACTAAGGCTTGGAGTGGGTAACGCCTAAAGCAAGGTGGAGGCCTTGTGTTCGAGCTGCAGAGTCCCCTTTTTGGCACTCATTTTGACGGCATGGAGGGAGGAGTTTGTGGCAGTTCAAACTCTGCCATTGACTTGGTCTTTCCATTCAAATGGTAGGTGGAGAGGGATTTTAGGAGGTTGACTAGTTCAACCAATTTGAATGTGTGGAGTTGAGTGAATTTAGGGATTTGGCCGAATATTGGGGAGTTGGGGGAGAGGGTGGCCGGTTTTGGGAAGTGGGGAGGTGTTGTGCCGAAATTCCCTTGGAGCTTGGTGCAAATTCGGTCATTTTGGTTTCAAAGAAGAGGTTTTCCTTCTTGTCTTTTGTCAACCAAAACACAAGTGAGTTCTTTTGTTTTCTTCATTATTTTTGTTGAACCGAAAGATCAAAAATCCCTATAGCCTTGCCGAATTGTCTTTGTTTCTCTCAACCTTCTTAGTAGCCGAATTTTCAAGAGTGTTCTTTTGTCTTTTCTTCTCTTTTGCAAACCGAAAGCTCTCAACCATATCTCTCCCTCTTTCATTTGTGTATGCCGAATGCCCCTTTCATTTTGTTCTTTTGTTCATTGGGTGTTGAGCCAAAACTAGCCTCTCCTCTTCTCAACTTTCCTTTCTTGTTTTTTGAAACCTTGTGAGCCGAAACCCCCATTCTCTCAAATACCATTCATCTTTTCTTTTTCTTCAAATCAGAAGTACTTTTTATCTCCTTGTTCTATTTTGTTACTTGGCCGAATATCGCGACTATTCTCATTGCACTTTGTTTACTCTCCTCTTCAACTCGACCCAAAATCGTGATTGGTATAAATCACCTTGACCGAATCTTTTATTCTTCTTTTGGCACAAGCCTTGGCCGAATATAGAGTGTTGGGTAAGTGATTGGCCGAATGGTCATCTCCTTCTCCCTTACACTGTTGATGTTGGTTTGCTTAAGGGCCGAATATGGTTATTTTTGGAAGGGTATTAATCTCTTTGTTATAGGTCATTTGGATTTTGGATACAATCAAGTGGAGCCTTCGTTTTCTGATTAGCCAAGAGGGGTAAGTTTTGGTAAGGGTTAATACTATTAGTTGATTCCTTTATTTCATTGAGTCAAGTTAATTAGTGATTAATGATTCTATTTCGAGGTGAAGGCCGATTGTCAAAGAGAACCACTATTGGTTCGGGGTTTGGTTGGAAATCAAACCATTCGCTAGTATAAGGTAATGGGTAATGTTGATTCTTTGGTTGATGGTTGATGGCCGAATGTTGTAAGTGCCTAACCCCTAATGTTTGGCCGATTGTAGGAGTTAGCAATCGAGGGACTTAGATCGCTTTGGGTCGATTTCTAGGCTCAGTATTATCGTGTGTGTAAACTAACACACCGATACTTAGTAAGATTATTAATAAACTGTTTGCTGTTAAAAATTATAACAAAGATGATGGAAATGGGATACCCAAATAGGGTATGTATGCGATTCGGGTAAGTCTGTTTCTATTATGAGTACTATTAATGAAGTATGATATCATGACCTATGTTATGTATGTATGCTATGAGAGAGAGGTAATGCTTGGTATGTTGGCATAATATGCATGACTTGTATGAGAGGCATGATTACATGAGTATGGTAGGTTGATGGGTGATATGAGAGAGAGGAGCGGTGATATTTTGTGTTTGCGAGCACCAGGTGCTTTGGTAGCACACTTTGTGACTTTGGGTCACCAGAGGTTTGGCACCTCCAGAGGTTTGGTACCTCAGCGTCTCGTCCCGATGGCTCAAGACCACGATGGGTTGGCCCCACGATGATTATACGGGATTGACGCCAGATGTTTTGGTAACACACGATGGGTTGGCCCCATCACCGGTTTGTGACTACGGTCACGGTGCTTTGGTAGCACATTGTGTCTTTGGGACACCGAGAGGTTTGGCACCTCATTGCGACTAGTCCCCGTGGTTTGACCACCGTGGGTTGGCCCCACTTGAGATATGGGATCGCCTCGCTAGTGTTTTGGTAACACACGATGGGTTGGCCCCATCTTTGGATTTGTGACTTCGGTCACCGGTGCTTTGGTAGCACAATTGTGTCTTTGGGACACCAAAGGTTTTGGTACCACATTGACGGATATTGTGTCTTTGGGACACCAGTGTTTTGGTAACACATTGTGACTATACGTCACCGTTGGTTTGGCACCACCAGGTGGTTTGGTACCACACGGGTAGAAAGAAAGCGATATGGATGGTTAGGATCGGTTGCATTAATTATGTTGCTATGTATGATGTGTGTTAGCTTGTTGTTTTATCGGGAGCGGGATTTACACATCGAGAGTCACTCGACTCACCCTCTCCTTTGACATTTCAGTGACTCGTAGACGCGACATGGGCCGGGATGGACTCGGGTGCTCATGCCATGCGGAATAAAAGTTTTACTCGAGATGTTATGCTTTGGGTACTTTAGTAATTTACTTTCATTGGGTTTATTTCAGATTTGTAAAAAAAGCCTTTAAATTCTCGCTTTTTGATATTATGTTTTAAGTTTGATTTTAATATGCCTTAATAAATAAGTTGGTATGAAGTTTACTAAAACTTGGAAAGATAATGATTTCAAATTATAACGCAAAAATGTTTTTAAACTATACCATCTGGATATCATGTCGATTTTATAATTGAATGAAAAACAATCGGATTCAACTTGGAACCAAAATTTTACTAAGACTGAATGTTCTAGTAGCAATATTCAACAACTTGTTTTCGAAAAGGAACAAAGTTTTATCAAGTCTATCTAGTACAACCTCAAAATTTTCAAACCCGTTTTCCCCGTAACATACCAGATTCGGTCGTGGAGTTCGGACCGGGTTTGGGGTGTTACATTAGTTGTTAGAGAAACAACTTTTGTGAAAGGTGTTAGCATGAAAACACCTAAATAGGACTTGACTGCAAAGATTAAATTGTGTCATAAATGCATGAAGTACTTGGAATTGTGAGTAGTTGTAAGAGAAATAAATGTTCATCTAGGCTTGTTGAAGATGGAAATATGATTAGAATTCATTTCCGAGCCTAGGGGCAAAATGGTCATTTTGCCAAAGTTTAAGGGCAAAATAGTAATTTTGCCAAAGCATGGTTATTGAAATGTTTTATTAATGTGATGATTAAAATGAGCTAAATTGTTATTATAGATCAAGAAATACAAATCCTGGATCGAAACTGAGGCAAGAACAAAGTCAAGGACTAAATTGCATATCTACATACATTTTGAATACCAAGGTAAGTTTGTATGAAATTGGTGTTTCATAATGTTCGATATTTGAAATTGTTTGATATTATGTTTATGTACGTTATTACTGTTAAACTCGAACGGTGAAGTCTCGATAGATAAATGGCGTGAATAAGTTAAGTTTAAGTCCCAGATCAGGTTCTACTCTAAGGATGATATTATGCATTCATATGAGACAAGGAAGGTCCCGTATAAGACCATTGTCTGGGACATGGCCTCGGCACCAAAGAAAGATCTCGTATAAGACCATGTCGGGGATATGGCATCGGCATCTAAGTATGATCTCGTATAAGACCATGTCTGGGATATGGCATCCACATCGAGTTATGAGATCCTGTATAAGACCATATCTAGGATATGGCATCGGTATCAAAGAGTAATCTCATATAAGACAATATCCAGGATATGTCGTTGGCATCAAAACTTATGTATGATAAGTTCAAATAATTCATGATGAGCTGGTCTATTTATAAGCAAAAGAGTTGAGTATGTGAGTTGGCCTAGATCCAAATTTATAAATGGATGTCCTTGAGTAAAGCTGATGATATGAATGTTAAAGATGTGAATTTATGGTTATGTTAGCATATGTGCGAAATCATGTGATTTAGTGATACAGGTAAACGCGAGTAATTAAATGTTACTAGATTATGTTGACATGAGGTTGGTAAGGGTAAAGGTGAATAAGTACGAGTAAGTACTTTTATTCATTTGAGACTCTGTTGCCATTGTTCCATGGAATGAATGTTTGTAGTTGGAGTAAATATGTTATCCTAGAGTTTCATGCAAACTTACTAAGGTATATGCTTACCCCTCTCCTTTCCCTTTTCCTTGTAGTATTGCCAAGATCACTCGAGAGGTTGCAGACATCGGAGTTCAGAAATCATACTATTGACATCACTTTGGTATAACAATTTAGACTTATTTTGAGTATGGCATGTATAGGAATCGAGTATTTTGTTAAGTTGTAATTGTTAGTCAAAGTGTTGGCTATGTAAGTTATTAAATTCATTTTGTAAATGGCCTTATAAGTTAGGCAAATACTTGGCAAATTCTATTGCTTAATGAAGATGAATTTCATGAAGTATATGCCTTTATGTATGTCTTGATTCTTTGAGCTCCTAGACGTACCTATGGGTTATCTTTTCTATTGTAGTGAGTACTTAGATGTGCCTTTGGGATAGGAGTTGTATTGTTTTGAATGGAAGTATGTATGTGTGCAACGTAGGGTGGCCAAAGTGTAATAGCCCGATTTTGGGGCTAGTCAGAATAGTGGTCTCAGGACCACTAATCCGAAGTTGAGGAAAATTATTTTAGTACTATTTTATGTGTTATGGTATTAATGTAATATCCCAAAATAGGGGTTGCGAGTTGGTAAATAACTCGAGTGTTAGTAGGCCTCAAGAGTGGTTTGATGTGTTTTTGGAGTTCCTAAAACTCCCGGAATAAAATGGGGCATTTTTGAAAATTTTGAAAATATGAGGGATAAAAGTGGAAATTTGGGCATGGAGGCCTTAAGAATAAATTTTGATGGGTCAGTGGCATAATAATCCCCACAGTAAAGTGGCTTCCGTGCGCCACTTAAAGGCAGCATAAAATTTGGTCACGGTTCGAGTGGCATGGGCGCATAGCATTTTATTTTGCAAGCATGCACTACTTTAAAGAAGGCTTTAAAAGAAAATGGGGCAGAGTTATGTCACAAAAAGGGCGCCTGGCAGAGTGGCTAAGAGCGCAAGGAGGCTTCAACAGTCAAGCGTTCGAGTAACAATTGTAGCGCGCATGAGCATTCTATTTAGCTTTTAGCAATAAAGCGCCAATGAAATAAGGCTTAAAAGAAAATCGCAACATGTTTATGTCACGAAAAGACGCACGGCGATCGGTGGTGGGGCTTTGAAAGTTCCTCCGTGTCTCGTGTTCGAGACACAGGGGCGCGCTGGAGGGATATTCTTTTTACCTATGTTAGGCGTGGGAACTTGGCGTCCTGCATGGGGCATGCGCATGATAATAAGCATGGGTTATTTGTTTTATTATTTTTGGGTTAGTTGTGTATTATTATTTTGTGATGGAAGACGGAACAATAATTGTAGTATTATTATTTTTATTATAATATGCATGAGGTGTGGAAATAAATTTGAAAGGTGATGGGAGAATAATTAAATAATGATTTCTCTCTTCTCTATGGTTATGGGCATGCTAATTAACAAGGAATTTTATTTGTTTTTGTGTTAATGGGAACAAAGCCTGCCGTTGGAATTGGGTATGCCTTGGGATGATCATTTTTAATTGTTGGATGAAGGAACTAAGTGATGAGCTTGCTAATAAACAATGATTGGTATTTTGATGTTTGAAATTTCAATTAGATATGGAAAAGAAGGTGAAGCTTGGCCGGCTATTTTGCTTAACAAAGCATGGCCGAATGCTCTGATTTGGTTTAGCCTTTCATTTCCAATTTGTTTGACCGGAAGTAGGACTCCCTAGAGACTTTCATTTTCATTTTTGGGTAGAGCAAATGAGGTGCCAAATTCCTTGTTTTGCTTTCTTTTCTTCCTATTTGTGTTTGGCCGACTATAGGACCTTTTAGAGTAGTGTTTCGGCTTTGAAAAAAAATGATTAAAGAGTGCCGAATATCCTTGCTTTACTCTTCTCCTTACTACCTGTTTGCATGGCCGATTGGAGCTTGTTTCAAGGCCTAGTGTTTTCGGTTTACAAGAAACAAGTAGGGTGGCCATTGCTTGTTTTATTTTCTTTCTTCCCCTTTTGTGTCCTTGACCGAGAGAGAAAGATGATAGGGACATGAGTTGGAGTGTTCTTTTACATGTGCCAATGTGAAGATGCATAAAAGAAACTCTCGAGACTATGAGCATCAAGGGTTTTCACAAGACCAAAAACAAATGATAATTTTGGATCTTTAAACAAGGTAAGTGGTTGTTGACCTTGGCTATAGGCTATTTTTGGGCTATATGATAACTGAATTTTGAGCTTGGCTTTAAGGATGGCCGAATATGTATGAGGCCATACTGATGTACCCTTGTTGTGTGTGGATAGTGTTGAGGAGCATTAAAGGAGTAAGAGTTCTCTCGGGATTGAATACAGCAAGGTAAGGAAGTAGTATTTTCGACTATAAGCTATATTTTGGGTTGTGATGATAACCAAATGTTGACCTTGGTTCTAGGGGTGGCGAATGTGTATAAGGCTATAATGATATATTCAGTTTGTGTGTAGCTAGTGTATGAAGCATCAAAGAAATCGTTCGGAAATTGAAGTGTTCAAGGTTAGTAGTTGTGGTATTCGACCTTAGACCATTTTGATATCTAAGTGGCTAACCGATTTCTAACTTTGGTTTAAAGGCAAATCGTCAGAAATGAGACAAGTTTTGGGACTTTAGATTGTGTTAGATATATCGAATATCGCTTCAATCAAAAAGTAGTTATCGACTTGTTTTTTTGCTTGATATATGTATTGTAAGTATTATTTTATGTAAATGTGTGAGTTGTGCATGTTAGCCGAAATAAAGGCTAAGGTAAGTGATCGAATAATCAAGTTAATGGTTATGATATTAACTTTTTAGTGATTTGCGATAATAATTAAATATTGATGAATGTAAAATAAAGTGATGACATGTGATGTAAATTGTTCCGAGTAAAATGTGACCACGATATATAAAATATACATATTTGTACAAAATGTTGCTATGGTACATACACGTACGCATGAGACTTGTGATGTGAATATTGGAGAAAAGAATGTACACTATGTGAGTGGTTTAATGCTAGCCTCGTGCTACATTCGTGCTTGATGGTTTGTGAACCGATTGATATGTGGATCACTATGTGATCAGTGGCTTGGCTATGACCTTAAGAAATAAGTGTGTCAAAGAAAGATATGTGGATCACTTGTGGATTGGACTTCGTAATTGTATATTGTAATCATATTTATATAATTTTGTATTCATAATGGCATATTTATAATTGTATGTTATATATGTATGGATTGTGTGGATATGGGCCAAGCCTATATGTGAGGACATGTGTATTAACTATGCACTGAGTCTTGGTGACTCACTCCATTTTTATTAAACCCTTTCAGGTGGCGCGTAAAGCTTGGATCTGGTCGGAGAGGATACAAAGGTGGCCATGAGGAAATGGACTTTTATGAAAAAGGGACGATTTATTTGATTAATTAAATATTTATATTTTCCGTATTTTGATTAAGTGTGTATTGTAATAAGGCCCACTAAAGTGTTTGATTCATTTGTTAAGTATCGTTACTATTATGCCCTATATTATGGAAGGATGATTAAAGATTGATTTCAAATGGTTTTATTTTCTCAATAAAGCTTGAAACCGATATGTTTATAACAAACTCCGATTTTTACTTAGAATATTACAAGTCACGAAAATGTTTTATTAAAGGAAACAAATTTTAAACGGTTTATCTCTTAAGTAAGAATATTTTTCGAATGTGTTCCTCAGTGGCATTCCAAATTCGGTCGGATTGAATGGGCCGGGTTTAGGGTGTTACAATTAATATATGGCTATATGGAAATTTTAGTGCTTTAATTTTGGCAATAGCATGCTTAATTGGGACTAAATCGCATAAGATGCGAGAGTTCTATTTTATAAGGTAGGGGTACCTCATAGCTATAGAATGTATATTAGAGGATTTTAAAATGCAATTGGGCCATTTTGGAGTGCATTGGCTGGCCATAGGGTGCTTAGGAAGTAAAATACTTAATTTTAGTCAAACTAGGTGATAGTTGGTGAGAAATTGACTAAAATATGATAAAATAAGATGACTAAAGGGAGCTATCATCTTTCACTATTCGTCTCCCCCTTCTACTAAAAATTTTAGCAAGTTTAAGGGTTTGAAAGCTTGAAAATTTCAACTACATCTCATCCTTGCAAATCAGTAATTTTTGAGGCTTTTCTTAATGATTTTTGTACTTTTGGGATCCCCAAAGCTTAAGCTAGCTAATGAGGGGACTAACTTGTGATATGGTTGAAAGTCTAGGGACTTGCCATGAGAATAATTATGTTGTTAGCTGAGTTTTTATGGAAGAAAATGAATATTAGGGAGATGAGGAATAACTTTGGTGAAAGGTGTTTGCATGAAAACACCTAAATAGGACTTAAATGCAAAGAATGAAATTGTGTCATAAATGCATGAAACAGTGAGAATGGTGAGTAGTTGTAAGAGAAATAAATGTTCAGCTAGACTTAATTATTAAGGAAATGTGTTGAAAAATAAATTACGAGCCTAGGGGCAAAATCATAATTTTTGCCAATATACAAGGGCAAGATGGTCTTTTTTGCCCAAGTGTAGAATTTGATGTATTATGATCATAGAATGATCTAAATGAATGAATTTCATTGTTATAGTTCAAGAAGAGCGCAGAATCAACTTTGACCGTTGGAATGTGTGAATGGAGGAAATTGGTAAGCATTATCATTAATGTAGATTGTTTCTTACTTAGTATATAAAGCTATGAAATTGTTGAATACATGTTAAAATGTTATATTGTTTACATGCAAACTTATTAAGCTTAAAGCTTACTCCCCTTTCTTTCCCTTGTTTTATAGAGTTTAAGAGCCGAGCCGGGATACGCCGGAAACCAAGAGACCGCTCGCACTATCTACTCACTTCGGTATATTTAGACTTAGTGATTTTGTGTATGGCATGTATAAGGGCTAGACTAGTTAGATTATTTTGTTTATTTTGGCCACAAGTGTATTGGCTCTTGTTAAGATAACTATTTTGTAAATTTACCATGGTTGTTGGCTATTTTATTTTATAAAAAGATGTAGTTACCCATGTGAGATTGCACTCCAATATGAGTTGATTATAGATGTGTTGTATGGGTACATGTGTCATATGCTAGTGGAGTGAATAGAGCTTGTCACATGGCTTTATTCTTATCCATGTGGATAGACACACGGGCGTGTGCCTAGGCCATGTGTGGCACACAGTCAGCCCTCGGGCGTACGGCTTGGATGTGTGTCCCTAGCATGTTAGTATTTTAAGTCAGGATAGACCACAAACTATCCACATAGGCGTGTCCAGGCCGTGTGAAATTAGTTAGTGTCGACCATAGGTGGAAGACAAGGGTATGTCTTGAGGGTACACGGGTGTGTCCCATTCCACATGGGCGTGTGTGACTATACACGGGCGTGTGTATTATCTAACACGGGCGTGTACTCTCTGTTTAGATGGGAAAGAAATTTTACGGATAGTAAGAGTTCCCGATATATCTCGAGAGCCCTCGTATGTATGAGTGAGGTCCGGTAAGTCAAAAAAGAAGTTGTTGTAGTGACTCAAGGAGAGCAGTCGCTTCGAGCCTAAGTGGCAAACTAGTGGTTTTATATGGTAACGCCTCATGACCAATTTGGACAGGGATTACGGGTAAGGGGTGTTACATTTAATGGTATCAGAGCCATGGTTTAGTTAGTTCTAGGACTACCGTAGCATGTGTAGGAGTCTAACTATACATGCCATAAGCGTATAATGATAGTGTGGTGGCTTCTGATGACTTTAAATTTGTTCTATGAAGTATATGGATCCCGATCAGTCAGCTGCTGATGATGCAGCTAGTAATGTGTCGGCTGCAGAGTGGACCCGATACTAGGGGGTCAAGGAGAAGAGGCTCGGGAAGCCTTTCTTCAAATGATGAGTGACTAGTACACTGAGTATGTATGAGCAAACCCCAACGCTCAACCTCCTCCACCTCCTCCTATACCTCAGCCAGTTCCTGTGGGTCCCCAAGGTATAGAAATGGTGAGAACACTAAGCCCCCGGTAGCAAATTTCAGAAGCAAGGGGCTGAAGATTTTCGAGCTAATATAGGTGATGACCCTGAAAGGGCGGAGCTCTGGCTTGAGAACTCAATGAGGGTTGTTGATGAACTCTCTTGTACACTTAAGGAAAGCTTAAAGTGCGATGTGTCTTTGCTGAGAGACTCGGTATACCATTGGTGGAAAACATTGACCTCAGTGGTTTCTAAAGAGAGGGTAACGTGGGACTTCTTTTTGGAAGAGTTTCGAAAGAAGTATGTAAGTTAGAGGTTTGTAGACCAAAAACGAAAAGAATTCATTGAGTTAAAGCAAGGAAAAATGATTGTGGCGGAATATGAGCGTGAATTTGTTCGGCTCAGTAAGTACGCACAAGAATGTGTGTCCATGGAAGCTATCTTATGCAAGAGATTTGAAGATGGGTTGAATGAAGACATCAAACTCTTAATCAAAATTTTAGAACTGAAAGAATTCGTGGTATTGGTGGATAGGGCTAGTAAGGCCGATAAGTTGAGTAAGGAAAAGAGGAAGGCTGTGAATGAGGCCAGGGATACAAGAAAGTGGCCGATGAGTAAATTCTACCAAGCTTAACTGAAGAGGTCCAAGGACCCTCGGATGACTGCGTCATTCAAGTATCTGCTAAGAGAGCGAGGCAACACGTATTCGGGTTCAAGAGTTCAAGCCACTTTGATGGCAAGCATAGGCAATCCAAAGTCCAGATCAAAGTGCCCAAGTTGTGGCAGACATCACATTGGGGAGTGTTAGGGAAACAATTGAAATTGTTACAAATGTGGTTCCCCCGACCATTTCATCCGAAACTTCCCTGAAAGAGATGATAAATAGAAAAAGCAAGAGGTGAGATCAAGCAATGTATCCTCTAGAGGTAGGCCACAAAAGAACCCGGGAGGTGGGACTAGTGGTAGAGGTGTATCATGAGACTCTACTGTGAGGTCAGAGGGCCGGGCGCCAGCAAGGACCTATGCTATTCGCGCTCTAAAAGAGGCATCATCGCCAGATGTAATAACGGGTACTTTTTCTCTTCATGACATCTTTGTTATTGCTTTGATTGACCCGGGGTTGACCCATTCTTATATTTGTATGAGATTGGCATCTAGTTTGAATATAACTATTGAGTTTACTAAAATTGTGGTGAAGGTGTCCAGCCCGTTAGGAAAATATGTGTTAGTGGACAATGTGTGTAGGAACTGTCCCTTGACAATTAGGGGTCATTGTTTTCTGACAAACCTTATGTTATTGCTGTTTGATGATTTTGATTTGATTCTTGGTATGGATTGGTTGAATACCCATAGTGTTTTAGTGAATTGTGGTAGTAAATTGATTGAATTGAAATGTGAAAATGGAAGTGTTATTCGGGTTAAATCAGGTGAGTCAGATAATTTACCGATGATGATCACTTCCTTGGTGGCTGAGAAATATTTGAGAAAAGGATGTGAGTCATATCTCGCCTTTGTACTGAATACCCAAGAGTCTGAAGTGAAGATTAAAACAGTGCCAGTTGTATGTGAGTATCCGGATGTGTTCCAGAATAGTTACATAGATTACCTCCAATTAGAGAGGTCGAGTTTGGAATTGAGTTAGTTCCAAGAACGGCACCTATTTCCATCGCTTCGTATAGGATGGCACCGTTGGAGTTGAAAGAACTGAAGGTTCAATTGCAAGAGTTGATGGATAAGGGTTTTGCAAGATGGAGCTATTCACCGTGGGGGTGCTCCGGTACTATTTGTGAAAAAGAAAGATGGATCGATGAGATTGTGTATAGACTACAGACAACTTAACAAGGTGACAGTGAAAAATAAGTATCTTTTACCGAGGATATATGATTTATTTGATCAACTAAAGGGAGCTACGGTGTTCTCCAAGGTCGACCTGAGGTCAGGTTATTACTAGTTGAGGGTTAAGGAATAAGAAGTGCCAAAAATAGCATTCAGGACTAGGTATGGCCATTATGAGTTTCTGGTCATACCGTTCGGTTTAACGAATGCTTCTGTTGTTTTTATGGACTTAATGAACCGTGTCTTTCGACCGTATCTAGACAAGTTTGTGGTCATCTTTATTGATGACATATTGATTTATTCCCAAGATGAGAGTGATCATACTGAGTATCTGAAGATTGTCTTACAGATTTTGAGAGACAAGCAGTTATATGCTAAATTCAGCAAGAGCGGGTTTTGGTTCTGAGAGGTCGAATTTCTAGGACACATTATGTCTGGCAAGGGTATTAGAGTTGATCCAGGAAAGATCTCAGCTATTGTGGAGTGGAAACCGGCGAGGAACGTGTCAGAGGTCAGAAGCTTTTTGGGTTTAGCAGGGTACTATAGGCGGTTTGTGAAGGGATTCTCTATGATTGCTACCACAATGATAAAACTATTGCACAAGGATGTTATGTTTGAATGGACTGAAAAATGTCAACAGAGTTTTTAGAGATTGAAAACATTGTTGACGGAGGCACCGATTTTAGTACAACCTGAGTCGGGCAAAGAGTTTGTGGTTTACAGTGACGTGTCGTCAAATGGTCTCAGGTGTGTGTTTATGCAAGAGGGTAAGGTAGTTGCTTACGCCTTGAGGTAATTAAAAGCACATGAGAAGAATTACCGGACTCATGATTTAGAGTTAGTCGTGATTGTTTTTGCATTGAAGATTTGGCGACATTACTTATATGGTAGGAAGTGTCGAATCTTCACAGGTCATAAGAGTTTGAAGTATTTGATGGGTCAAAAAGATTTAAATTTATGGCAACGGCGGTGGCTCGAATTATTGAAGGACTATGAACTAGTGATTGCTTACCATCCGGGAAAAGCGAATGTGGTTGCTGATACCCTGAGTAGAAAATCCTTGTATGCTTTGAGAGCCATAAGCACGAGTTTGTCATTGTCTGATGATGGTACTATACTAGCTGAATTGAAAGCTAAGGCACTATTCGTTCAACAAATATGTGAAGCTCAAAGGAATGATAGTGAGATACTAGCTAAAAGAGCTAAGTGTGAATCAGAAGCTGATTCTAAATTTCGGGTAAGTTCGGATGGTTGCTTAATGTTCCTTGATAGAATTTGTGTGCCCAGAAATGGCGAGTTGATCCGAGAAATTTTAAAAGAGGCACATAGTAGTTACTTGTCGGTACACCCGAGCAGTACGAAAATGTATAATGATCTGAAGAATTTTTCTTGGTGGCCGAGAATGAAAAGAGATATCTCGGAGTATGTAACACGATGTCTGATTTGTCAACAAGTGAAAGCTGAGCATCAAATGCCTTCGGGATTAATTCAACCAGTGATGGTTCCCGAGGGGAAGTGGGATCGGATTACCATGGATTTTGTTACGGGCTTACCTCTGACTTTGAAAAAGAAAGATGCTATGTGGGTTATCGTTGATAGATTAACGAAGTCGGCTCACTTTATACCGGTGCATATTAATTATTTACTGGAAAGGTTGGCTGAGTTGTATATTACGGAGGTAGTAAGGTTACATGGAGTGCGTGTATCTATTATCTCTAACAGAGACCCGAGATTTACTTCGAGATTTTGGAAGAAGTTGCAGGAGGCCTTGGGTACAAGATTGAACTTTAGCACTGCGTTCCATCCTCAGGCTGATGGTCAATCAGAGAGAGTGATCCAAGTTCTTAAGGATATGCTCCGATGCTGTGTATTAGAGTTCGAAGGTAGTTGGGAAAGATACCTACCCTTGGTTGAATTTGCTTACAACAACAGTTATCAGTCGAGCATACGGATGGCACAGTATGAAGCTTTATATGGTTGTAAGTGTCGGACTCCCTTGTATTGGACTGAGCTGAGTGAGAAACAAATTCATGGGGTTGATTTAGTTAAAGAGACTGAAGGAAAAGTGAAAGTTATTCGTGATAGTCTGAAAGCTGCTTCAGACCGACAAAAGTCATACGCGGATTTGAAAAGAAACGAAATTGAGTTTCAAGTGGGCGACAAGGAATTTTTGAAAGTGTCCCTGTGGAAGAAAATATTGAGATTTGGTTGAAAGGGTAAATTGAGTCCGAGGTTCATAAGGCCATATGATATTACCGAAAGGATTGGGCCAGTGGCATATCGGTTGGCTTTACCAGTAGAGTTAGAGAAAATCCACAACGTGTTCCATGTATCAATGCTAAGGCATTATCGCTCCGATCCTTCGCATGTGATTCCTCCAACAGAAATTGAGATACGATCGAATATGACATATGAGGAAGAGCCGGATAAAATCTTAGCTCGAGAAGTGAAACAATTAAGGAATAAAGATATAGCCTTAGTAAATGTGTTGTGGCAAAGACACAGTGTAGAAGAGGCTACGTGGGAACCGGAAGAAGACATGAGAGAGCAATACCCAAGCCTTTTCACCGGTAAGATTTTCGAGGGCGAAAATCCCTAAAGGGGGGAGAGTTGTAACAGCCCGATTTTGGGGCTAATCAGAACAGTGGTCTTGGGACCACTAATTCGAGGTGGGGGAAAATTATTTTAGTACTATTTTATGTGTTATGATATTAATATATGGCTATATGGAAATTTTAGTGCTTTAATTTTGGCAATAGCATGCTTAATTGTGAAAAGGACTAAATCGCATAGGACGCGAAAGTTCTATTTTATAAGGCAGGGGTACCTCATAGATATAGAATGTATATTGGAGGATTTTAAAATGCAATTGGGCCATTTTGGAGTGTCATGGCCGGCCATAGGGTGCTTAGGGAACAAAAACATTAAATTTAGTCAAACTAGGTGATAGTTGGTGAGAAATTGACTAAAATATGATAAAATAAGATGACTAAAGGGAGCTATCATCTTTCACTATTCATCTCCCCCTACTACCAAAAATTTTAGCAAGTTTAAGGGTTTGAAAGCGTGAAAATTTCAGCTACATCTCATCCTTGCAAGTAAGTAATTTTTGAGGTTTTTCTTAATGATTTTTGTACTTTTGGGATCCCCAAAGCTTAAGCTAGATAATGAGGGGACTAATTTGTGATATGGTTGAAAGTCTAGGGACTTTCCATGATAGTAATTATGTCGTTAGCTGAGTTTTTATGGAAGAAAATGAATGTTAGAGAGATGAGGAATAACTTTGGTGAAAGGTATTTGAATGAAAACACCTAAATAGGACTTAAATGCAAAGAATGAAATTGTGTCATAAATGCATGAAATGGTGAAAATGGTGAGTAATTGTAAGAGAAATAAATGTTTAGCTAGACTTGATTATTGTGGAATTGTGTTGAAAAATAAATTACGAGCCTAGGGGCAGAATCGTAATTTTTGCCAATGTACAAGGGCAAAATGGTCTTTTTTGCCCAAGTGTAGAATTTGATGTATTATGATCATAGAATGATCTAAACGAATGAATTTCATTGTTATTGATCAAGAAGAGCGCGGAATCAACCTTGACCGTGGGAAAGGCAAGGTGATTGAGTAAATCGCTAGTTAACACGTTTTGCATCGAGGTATGTTTATGTATAAACAATACAATCTTATTTATATACATTGTGCTGCTAATTTGGGTATGACATGATTGAGAACACATGTGATTCAAGTGGTTTGAATGTGGTAGTCATTGAATAATTATTGTTTAATTACGATGGGCTTTGTGCGATACCATAGTCTATTTATCTTTTGGTGGGCTAAATGCGATACCACCTTATTGTTTAATTACAACGGGCTTTGTGTGATACCATCGTCTACTTATCATTCGGTGAGCTATGTGCGATACCACTGTAACCAACCTTTTTGGTGGGCTAAGTGCGTTGCCACCCTAATAAAGATTAATGATAGGCTAAGTGCGGAACCATCAAGTAAATTGACTCTAAGTAATTAACTAAGAGATTGTGATGCTAAGTGCAGGGGAACCTGTTAATGAATGTATGCATCATGCTAGTGATATGGTTGGAATGTGTGAATAGAGGAAATTGGTAAACATTATCATGAATGTAGATTGTTTCTTACATAGTATATAAAGCTATGAAATTGTTGAATACATGTTACAATGTTATATTGTTTACATGCAAACTTACTAAGCTTAAAGCTTACTCCCCTTTCTTTCCCTTGTTTTATAGAGTTTAAGAGCCGAGCCAGGATACGTCGAAAACCAAGAGACCGCTCCCACTATCTACTCACTTCAGTATATTTAGACTTAATGATTTTATGGCATGTATAAGGGCTAGACTAGTTAGATTATTCTGTTAATTTTGGCCACAAGTGTAATATCCTTAAATATGGGTTATTTTTAAATTGAATTGTTATGCATGTGTTTGGACTGTGGTGTTATTATTAGTGGTGTTTTAAGATCTAATTATAAGTCTAGAGTAGGCCGGAGTTGCAAGAATTTTTTTTTAAGCTTTAAGTAAAGGGAGCTGAAGGAGCTAGGTGTTATATGTATTTAAAGGGGGATTTTTAACACAAGATTGGGCTTGGTAAAGTGGCAAGGAGGCGCCACTTAGAGCCCTGTGATTGACACCACTTGCAGGGAAGGAAGACTCAGGTTCGAGCAGCAGAAACCCCACTATTTGCTTATTATTTTGATGCCAAGGAGGGGGAGGAGTTGTGCACAGCTCAAATTCTTTTAGATAAGGATGGACTCAGTCAAATTAATTCAAATAAGTGGCAGAGAGAAAAATTAGGAGCTTGACTAATTCAAATTAGTTTGAATTAGTGGCCAGGAGAGATTTTAGGTGGTGGCCGAATTTTTGAACTCCTCCGTGGAGGAGTGTTCGGTTTTGGAGAGGTGAGTTGGGGGGTTGCCGAATTCCCTTAGGTGCCTAGATTGCATTTCGGCTAGCCTTTTTTTTTGTGTGTCAAAAGCCGAAAATCCCTTTTGTGTATTGCCGATTTTCCTAGTGCACATATTGAAGAAAAGCCGAAACTCCTTTCTTATTTTGCACCTAGCCGAATGTTCTCTTGGGTTCTTTAAATTTTATTTCATTTTACTTCTTTTTCTTTTCCATTCTCAAGTGTTGGCCGAACCTCTCTTCCTCCCACCTCTCTTTCCCTTTCTTTTCATATTTAATCAAAAGCCACATCTTCTCTTTCACTTTTCTTTTTGCCGAAACCTCTTAGTCCCTTTTTTTTTAAGCCAAGCCGAATACTCATCATCTTTTCTCCCATTCTCTCTCTTTCTTCTTGAACTGAATCTCAATTGTTTCTCTTCAATCAACCTTAGCTGAATCATTTTCATCACTCAACCTCTGTCGAAATTTCCTTTCTTTTTCCTAGTGTTGTTGTTGGCCAAATATCAAACAAGAGTGGATCACTTTGGTTTTTCTCTAATCGGTCTGAAGGGTAGGTGTTCTTGGTTCTTAGTTTCTCTTCTCTCTGTCGTTTCTCATTAAAGTAGAAGCCGATTTCGGCAGTGGTTAGTAAGGTCTCTAATCACCTCTGAAACTGATCTTTCCTAGGTACTCTAGGATTTTGAAGCAGTCGATCTAAGCCTCTATTCTCTGGCAATCGGTTTGGTAAGACAAGTGGTAAGGATCTATGTGGTTCAATTATTCTTTAAGTTGTGAAAAGTCGAAGGCTATTGAGGCTAAATTTTGGTGTTGGCCGATTGTAGGGGGAAGATCTGTCTCGCATCTCCTGTTTTGTGATTAGCGTTCGTAAGGCAGAAGGTAGGGGTTAAAGTTCCATGCGTTATCTCATCCTTCGGGATTTATTGGTGTGGCCGAATGGCCTTGTTAATGACTTTGTGGTTTGGCCGAATGTAGGGCAAAGGGATCTAGTGGTAGATCGGGTTTCGGGATTCAGTGGTAGCGTTAGTAACAGGTGTGTAACTTACACACTTTATAATTAAGTAAATATATATTAATAACCTGAATGTGTCAAAGCCGAAACAGTGTGGATATTGATACCCTATGGGTATGAGCAAGGATTCGGATAAGTCCATTTCGATATGAGTTTTGCTATTTAATGTATGATAGTATGATTTATGACATCTTTGTTATGTGATTCATAATAGAGCATGATGGCATGATTTGCATGATTTGCATGAGTATGGCATGATGACGGGTGATATGAGAGGAGGGGGAAGATGATATCCGTGACTTTGGGTCACCAGAGGTTTGGCACCTCCAGTGGTTTGGTACCACAGATTATTTTGTGACTTTGGGTCACCAAAGGTTTGGCATCGCATGGTGACTTGTCCCAGTGGCTTAGCACCACAGTGGATTGGCCCCACAGTTGACATTTTGGGATCGTCACCAGTGATTTGGTATCACACGTGGGTTGGCCCCACACTTGGTATATTGATATTTTGTGACTTTGGGTCACCAGAGGTTTGGCACCTCATAGCGAGTCGTCCCAGTAGCTTAGCACCACAGTGGGTTGGCCCCACATATGATATTACGGGATTATCGCCAGCGATTTGGTATCACATGCGGGTTGGACCCACAGATGGATTATTCGTGACTTTGGGTCACCAGTGGTTTAGCACCACATTATTATTGGATATCGTGACTTTGGGTCACCAGTGGTTTGGCACCACCAGTGGTTTGGTACCACACGGGGTAGAAAAGGAGCTATGGATGGCTAGGTTTGGGTGCATTATTTATATTGCTTGGTTATGATTTGTGTAAGTATGTTGCATTAATCAGGAGGTGGATTTATGCACTGAGTCTTAGTGACTCACCTTCTCCCTTATCTTTTCAGGTGACTCGTAGATTGCGGATGAGGAGCCGGATGGACTCGAGGCGGCCATGCATTAAAACATTTGGTATTACTTGGATTTTGAATGGAATAATTATCTTCATTTCGGTTTTTTTTGGGTTTGTAATAAGGCCTTAGATTATATTTTTAGACTATTTATGTTTTGGATGGTTTTAAATATGGCTAAGTAAATTATTTGATTAATTTGAACTTAAGTTTTCTAAACTACAAAGCGCAATGGTTTTCCAAACGTTACCATAGGGTAACACAAATCAATTGATAAACAATAACAACCCAAACGTATGCCAATCTTAAGTTTTTCCCCCGATTTCTAAATAACTAAGGAAGAACCATTTGGTTTTTAAATGATATGGAATGTTTTCTAAACCTATGGATCGACAACTGAGTTTTAAGATAAATTCCCGGGATTTCAAAGTAAACTATCGGTTCGCAACTAATCATGCCCAAGATTTCTACAAGAGTCAAACAACAAAGAGTTTTTTTCACTAAAATTTTAACCGATAACCCGTTTTCTTAAAACAATTTCCTCTGTGACATGTCAGATTCGGTCGTGATGTGTTGACCGGGTTTGGGGTGTTACAACAAGTGTATTGGCTCTTGTTAAGATAACTATTTTGTAAATTTACCATGGTTGTTGGCTATTTTATTTTATAAAAAGATGTAGTTACCCATATGTGATTGCACTCCAATATGAGTTGATTATGGATGTGTTGTATGAGTACATGTGTCATATTCTAGTGGAGAGAATAGAACTTGTCATATGGCTTTCTTCTTATCCATGTGGACAGACACAGGGGCGCGTGTCTAGGCCCTGTGTGACACACGGTCAGCCCACGGGCGTGCGGCTTGGACGTGTGTCCCCATGCATGTTAGTATTTTAATAAGTGTCCAGGCCGTGTGAAATTAATAAGTGTCGACCACGGGTGGAAGACACGGGCATATCTTGTAACAGTCCGATTTAGACCCTGGTCGGAACAGTGGTTTCGGGACCACAAATCCAAGGTCGTAAAAAAATATTTTAATGTTATTTTTTGTGTTGATTATATGTGCTATAGCATGTGTTGATAATTTGATCGTTTGTGTGTCTAATTAAGAGAAAGGACTTAATAGCTTATAGAGTAAAAGCTATGTGCTGAATTTTTAAGTATTTAAATGTTGATGGTTTTTAAAGAAGGAGGCCTTATGTTGTTAATAGACCATTTTTAAGATAGTAGGGTGTTAAATGACTTATTAACCTTAAAATATATTTGTTTTATATGACTTATAAAAGGGCAAAGTTGGTATTTGCTTAATAAGTTAATATTAATTAAAACAAAACAAATTTGATGGCCATTTTTCTCATCTTTCTTCCACCAAAAAAAAAAGAAAAGAGAATAGCCATTGAAGCTTTTGAAATTTCAGCTCTTGCTAAGCTTGATTGAGGTATGTTTTGAGCTCGGTTTTTGATAATTTCTAGGTTTTCGTAACCATTGCTTCGTGCTCCAGCTAACTCATATTGTAATTTTGTAAATTGATGAAGTTTTTGTGATAAGTCTTTAATGAACATTTGAGCTATGTGTTAGTTGATAGTAAAATATGAAAACTTGGTGTTGAATTAAGATAGTTTGTATTGAGATTTTTGGTGAAATTGAGTATTTTGGACTTAATTGAGAAAATGAGAAACTCAAGGGTTAAAATGTGAAATAAATGAAATGTGTGGGCTTGTATTAGCATGGAAAGAATTTGGCTAGGCACATGTGTATTGAAATTTTGTATATTTGCTGATTTTGTGGAATAGGGACTAAAGTGTCAAAATGTGAAAATGTGAGGACTATTTTGTAAACTGCCCTAAATTTGTGTGTGTGGACTAAATTGAATAAATTAGTGATTGAATGGATTGAATTTGAATGTGTATAAACCAAGAGAGGAGAGGTTCGGATCGAGATCAAGGTAAAGATAAAGTGCTTGATTAATCGACCATTTCGATAGTTCGACATCCGAGGTAAGTTTAGATATAATACATGTTATTAAGATATGTTTTATCATTATGGAATGAATATGTACATAATTATGAGATTGAGATGCTATGTACAAGAATTAGTTGATGGCACTAAGTGTACGAAATGTAAATTGAAACAGATATGAATGGCACTGGATGTGCGATGATATGAAAGCTGCGGCTTATTGACTTGGCACTGTATGTGCGACACCGAGACAAGTCAGTTAAAAGAATAGGCACTAAGTGTGTGATGACAAATATGCTATGACTATGTATATAGAACTGAGTGTGCGATCAAATTGAATGAATATTAAAGGATGATCGACAAGTAATATCGAGCATTGAATAGCTTAGAAGTTTAATAACTACGTGTAGCTAAGGTACGTATTGAACCTTTGTGGTTGATGGGTTATAAACAAGCTATGATTGAGTGAATGAATATTTTATCTATGGATGAGAGGGCATGAATATGAGATAATTTATCTATGTGATTGTTTATTATATACATTGGTTTGATTTGATGAGATAATTGTATTGTATGTCGAACTTACTAAGCTTTTGAAAGCTTACTGTGTGATTTCTTTCTCTGCTTTGCAGTGTTAGTAAAGCTAGCTCGGATCGGGGGATCGTCAGCATCTCAGTCACACTTCAGCAATCTATTTTGGGGTATTTTGGAGAGATGTACATAGTTAAAATATGGCATGTATAGGCTAGTTGTTTTGAATCATGTTTGAGGTGTGTAAATGGCCATGTGATGTGGTTAAATATGTGTTAGTTTATAGCATGAATGGCTTGTTTATGTTATTTTATAGCATGAATGGCTTTTTTATGTTATGCATCTTTTGGTATAGAATGTGAATTTAGAAAATGAATTATAAATGGTAAACTTAGTAATGGTTTAACATATTATGAAATGGCTAAGATGGTGGTAAGTGTATGGATGAATTATGTTTATGATTACATGAGTTTTAGTTTGGTAAATTTGGCATGATTGGATTTGGATTAGAATGTAGAGGTTGGATGATCATTTTTCTATGAATTGGTTGCCAAATTTGTGTGAGGAACCATGCTTAAGTATATATTTGTAGTGATTGACCCATGTGGGTGGCATTTTGGCCTTGCAAATGGCCTATTTTTGCGACACGGCCTTGGCACACGGGCATGCCCGGTGACCATGGGCGCAAGTCAGTATATGGTCTAAGAGCACATGGCCATGGTACACGGACGTGTCTAATGCCTTGTAGCCGTGGGGACCAAGTCAGGATAGTCTACGGCCAAGGTACACGGGCGTGCTTGGTGGCCGTAGAGGTATAGTCAGTATAGTCCACGGGGAGGACACACGGGTGTGTCTTGCAGTCGTGGGAGGCACACGGGCTACCCCCACGGACGTGTATCCCCTGAAACCTAGAAAAGTTTTAAATTCCATGAAGTTTATGTATGTGTTTCGGTTTATTCTCGCCGTTCTCTAGCATGTGTTTAAGGTCTTATATGCCTTAATAAGGGACTATTTGTTTATGTTTGATGTATTATGATGATGATTGACTTTGTGTTGTAAACGAGTAGTGAAATGATCCTTTTGTCTGGTAATGCCTCTTAACCCTAATTCGGCGACGGTTTTGGGTTAGAGGTGTTGCATTTGGTTGTATCAGAGTTACGGTTTAGTCAATTCTTCGACTAACGTAGCACGTGTGAGTCTAGCTATAAATGCCATATAAGAAATTGTAATAGTGTGATGAATGTTGACAGTTGAAAATGTGTTTTCTTATTGTAATGGATCCCGATCGAGTAATTGCTGATGATGTAGAGAGTAACGTGCCTGCTCCCGCTCAAGGGACAGCGCTGGCCACATCTAGGCCGAATGAAAGTAATAAGGGAGGAGAGGCTAAGCAAGCCTTCTTCCGAATGATGAGTGAATGGTTTACGGAGTTCATTCGAACGAATCCGGCTGCTCCACAAACTCTACCCCCACAAGTACCTGTTGTGCCACAAGTTGTAGATCCGATCAGATTGAATAAACCACCTGTAGACAAGATTCAGAAGTACGAGGCTGATGAGTTTAGGGCCACAGCTGATGATGATGCTGAGCGAGCTGAGTTTTTGCTCGAGAATACAATTCGAGTATTTGATGAGATGTCGTTGAATCCAGATGAGTGCATTAAGTGTGCAGTTTCCCTGTTGAGGGACACGGCTTATAACTGGTGGAAAACATTGATATCTGTGGTTCCGAGAAAGATAATCACCTGGGACTTCTTTCAAGCCGAGTTCAGAAAGAAGTATATCAGTCAACGCTTCATTGATCAGAAACGTTTGGAGTTTCTAGAACTGAAACAAGGTCGTTTGTTTGTTACTGAGTACGAGCGGAAATTCCTAAGATTGAGTCAATATGCGAGAGAATGTGTTTCAACCGAAGCTACTATGTGCAAACGTTTCATAGAGGGATTGATTAAAGACATTAAGTTGTTGGTTGGGATACTCAATATAAACGAATTTGTTGTATTAGTTGAAACAGCATGCAAAGCCGAGGAACTCAGTAGAGAAAAGAAGAAAGCTGATCAGAAGCTCGTGATGAAAGAAAGAGATCGATGAATAAATTTTCTCAACCTTCTACAAAGAGATATAGAGATGCAAGCAATCATTCAAATGCTTCGTTTGGACATCCAAGTAGAGATCGTTCGAGACAAAGTACTGGTTTACGAATTCAAGCTCCGAATGAATCAAGTGTTGGTAGCATTAAAAGTAACAAACCTGAGTGTGGAAGACGACATGTGGGAGAGTGCTGGGGTAAGTACAACAATAGAGTTTGTTATAAATATGGACCCCGAGATCATTTTATTCGAGATTGCCCTAAGTTGGTTGAAGAGTAAAATGTTCAGAATGAAAGACCAAGTAATGTGACGGCTAGAGGTAGACCACCCAGAAACAACAGAAATGTGAGCAAAAGTCAGAGGGGGACAACTGACACAACAGTGAGATCAGGAGCGAGAGCTCCTGCCCGAGCCTATACTATACGTGCACGAGAGGAAGCATTATCTTCAGACGTTATCACCGGTATTTTCACTTTATTTGATACTAATGTCATTGTATTGATAGATCCAGGATCAACTCATTCCTATGTGTGTATGAATTTAGTATTGAATAAGACTCTAACTGTTGAGGCTACTGAATTTGTGATTAGAGTATCGAACCCCTTAGGCAAGTGTGTTTTGGTGGATAAGGTGTGCACGAATTGCCCATTGATGTTTCGTGATTTATGTTTTCTGATCAATTTGATGTTGCTACCATCTGATGAATTTGACATAATTCTGGGTATGCATTGGCTTACTTTGCATAATGCCATCGTGAATTGTAAAAGAAAGAGTACTGAATTGAAGAGTCAGAATGGTGAGATAGTTCGATTTGAGTCCAGTGATATGAAAGGATTACCAGTTGTTGTATCTGTGATGAATGCTATGAACTATATGAGAAAGGGTGGTGAAGCTTATTTGGCATATATAATTGCTACAAAAGCGTCGAAAAAGAAAGTTGAATCTGTGCCTGTGGTATGTGAGTTTCCAGATGTGTTTCCTGAAGAACTGCCGGGATTACCTCCAATTTGGGAAGTGGAATTTGGTATTGAATTAGTGCCAGGAACTACCCCCATTTCTATAGCTCCGTATAGAATGGCACCAACAGAATTAAAAGAGTTAAAATCGCAGTTGCAAGAATTAACTGATAGAGGATTTGCACGACCGAGTTTCTCACCCTAGGGAGCTCCTGTGTTATTTGTGAAAAAGAAAGATGGAACTATGAGAATGTGTATTGATTATCGATAGTTGAACAAATTGACGATAAAGAATAAATATTCGTTGCCCCGTACTGATGATTTGTTTGATCAGTTGAAGGGAGCTACAGTGTTTTCAAAGATAGACTTGAGATCTGGTTACTATCAGTCAAGAGTTTAAAGCACTTGATGACTTAGAAAGACTTGAATTTGTGACAGAGAAGATGGTTGGAATTATTGAAAGACTACTTACTTGTGATAGATTACCACCCGGTAAAGCTAATGTTGTAGCTGATGCTTTAAGTCGTAAATCTTTTATGCTTTGCAAGCTATGAGCAATCAGATAGATCTGTGTGATGATGATGCGGTTGTAGCTAAATTGAAAGTAAAACCATTGTTTTTACAACAGATATGTGATGCTTAGAAGATTGATAATGAGTTGTTAGCAAAAAGAGTTCAGTGTGATTCGGATGTTGTATCGAAATTTTGAGTTGATAGTGATGATTGTTTGAGATTTAGAGGTCGGATTTGTGTTTCAAGAAATTCAGAGTTGATTCAAACGATTTTGAATGAAGCTCACAATAGTCATTTGACTGTGCATCCGAGGGGTACGAAAATGTATAATGATTTGAAATAGTTCTATTGGTGGCATGGTATGAAAAGAGATATTTTTGACTTTGTGTCGAAATGTTTAGTTTGTTAGCAAGTTAAGGCTGAACATCAAGTTTCGTCTATTTTTTTATAACCAATTATGATTCCTGAGTGGAAATGGGATAGAATTAGGATGGACTTTGTGTCGGGTTTGCCCTTATCTCTGAGAAAGAAAGATGCAATCTGGGTGATAGTAGACAGATTGACGAAATTGACTCATTTCGTTTCGGTGAGAATCGATTATTCTTTAGATAAGTTAGCTGAATTGTATATCGATGAGATTGTGAGATTGCACGGAGTACCATTATCTATAGTGTCTGACAGAGATCCGAGATTTACCTCACGATTTTGGAAGAAATTGCAAGATGCTTTAGGTACGAAATTGCATTTCAGTACTGCTTTTCATTCGCAAATGGATGGTCAATTCGAGCGAATCATTCAGATTCTCGAAGACACGCTGAGATGTTGAAAACTTGAATTTCAAAGCACGTGGGAAAAGCATTTATCATTGATTGAGTTTGCGTATAACAATAGTTATCAATCTAGTATCAAAATGGCACCATATGAGGCTCTTTACGGTCGAAAGTGTCGAACTCCATTATATTGGACCGAGCTGAGTGAGAATAAGATTCACGATGTTGGTCTTATAATAGAGACTGAGCAAAAAGTGAAAGTAATTCGTGACAGTTTGAAAGCAGCATCTGATCGTCAGAAGTCTTATGCAGATTTGAAACGAAAAGATATCGAATTTGAGGTTGGTGATAAAGTGTTTTTGATAGTGTCTCCGTGGAAGAAAATACTTCAATTTGGCTTAAAAGGCAAGCTGAGTCTGAGGTTAATCAGACCGTATGAGATTATTGAATGAGTTGGACCGGTTGCTCATAGATTGAGATTGCTATCTGAGCTAGAAAAGATTCATAACATGTTTCATGTGTTAATGCTTCGACGGTACGATTAGACCCGTCTCATGTGATAGCTCCTACTGAGGTTAAGATTCAGTCAGACTTGTCATATACTGAAGAACCAATCCGAGTTTTGGCACGAGAGACTAAAGAGTTGAGAAACAAAAGAATTTCCTTAGTTAAAGTATTATGGCACAAACATAGAATTGAAGAGGCTATGTGGGAGCCTAAGAACGTTATGAGAGAGCAACATACACAACTATTCGCTGGTAAGATTTTTGGGGACGAAAATCCCTAAGGGGGGAGAGTTGTAAAAGCCTGGTTTAGACCCTGGTCGGAATAGTGGTTTCGGGACCACAAATTCGAGGTAGTAAAAAATATTTTAATATTATTTTTGGTGTTGATTATATGTGCTATAGCATGTGTGAAAATTTTGTGTGATAATTTGATCATTTGTGTGCCGAATTAAGATAAATGATTAATCACGTATAGAGTAAAAGCTATGTGCTGAATTTTTAAGTACTTAAATGTTGATGGCTTTTAAAGGAGGAGGCCTTATGTTGTTAATGAACCATTTTTAAGATAGTGGGGTGTTAAATGAGTTATTAACCTTAAAATATATTTGTATTATATGATTATAAAAGGGCAAAGTTGGTATTCGTTTAATAAGTTAATATTAATTAAAACAAAACAAATTTGATCGCCATTTTTCCCATATTTCTTCCACCGAAAAATAGAAAAGAGAATAGCCATTGAAGCTTTTGAAATTTCGGCAGTTGCTAAGCTCGATTGAGGTATGTTTTGAGCTCGATTTTTGATGATTTCTACATTTTCGTAATCGTTGCTTCGTGCTCTAGCTAACCCATACTGTAATTCTGTGAATTGATGAAGTTTTTGTGATAAGTCTTTGATGAACATTTGAGCTATGTGCTAGTTGATAGTAAAATATGAAAACTTGGTGTTGAATTAAGGTAGTTTGTATTGAGATTTTTTGTGAAATTGAGTATTTTGGACTTAATTAAGAAAAAGAGAAATTGTAGGGTTAAAATGTGAAATAAATAAAATGTGTGGGCTTGTTTTAGCATGGGAAGAATTCGGCTAAGCACATGTGTATTGAAATTTTGTGTATTTGATGATTTTGTGAAATAGGGACTAAAGTGTCGAAATGTGAAAATGTGAGGGCTATTTTGTAACATGTCCTAAATGAGTGTGCGTGGACTAAATTGAATAACTTAACGATTGAATGGATTGAATTTGAATGTGTATAGGACAAGAGAGGAGAGGTTCGGATTGAGATCGAGGTAAAGATAAAGTACTCGATTAATTGACCATTTTGATAGTTCGACATCCGAGGTAAGTTCGGATATAATACATGTTATTAAGATATTCGGCCTTTGAAGTTCAAACAATCGTTTTCATCAATTCGAAACTCTGACTCTGTATCATTTTCACACTGAACTCGTCTAGCAATCATGTCTTTGTCAATTTTCTGTGCATCAGAAATTTGCTGAATGAACAACGGTCTTGCCTTCAATTCGGCTATGACATAACCATATGTGTGTTCAATGCACGAAGAGCAAATAATGACTTTCGACTTAAAGCATCTGCAACAACGTTAGCCTTTCCTGGATGATAGTCAATTACAAGCTCGTAATCTTTCAACAATTCTAACTATCTACGCTGTTTTTGGTTTAGATCTTTCTGAATCATCAAATACTTCAAACTTTTGTGATCTGAATAGACATGACATTTCTCCCCGAACAAGTAATGACGCCAAATCTTCAACGCGAATACAATAGCTGCTAGCTCCAAATCATGTGTGGGGTAATTCCTTTCATGTGGCTTCAACTGTCTTGAAGCGTAAGCTACGACTTTGCCTTCCTGCATCAAAACGCAACCCAAACCATTCAAAGAGGCATCACTATAAACAACAAATTCTTTACCTGACTCAGGTTGAATTAACACTGGAGCTTCAGTCAAAAGAGCTTTCAACTGATCAAAAATTTTTTGACATTTTTCCGTCCACTTGAACTTGACATCTTTCTGCAGTAGCTTCGTCAAAGGTGTAGCTATCATAGAAAAACCTTTCACAAACCGTCTGTAGTATCCCGCAAGTCCCAGAAAGCTTCGAATTTTAGAAATTTTCTTTGGTGGCTTCCAATCAAGTATAGCCGATATTTTATTCGGATCAACCCGAATACTTGATGCTGAGACAACATGACCCAGAAAACTAACTTCACTCATCCAGAACTCAGACTTACTAAACTTTGCATACAATTGTTGATTTCGCAAAGTTTGTACCACCAATCTCAAATGCTCGGCATGTTTAGTTTCATTCCTGGAGTAGATCAGGATATCATCTATAAACACTACCACAAACCGATCCAAATACTGTCTGAAAACTTGATTCATTAAATCCATAAAAATAGCAGGTGCATTAGTAAGTCCCAAAGGCATAACCAGAAACTCAAAATGCCCGTACCTCGTTCGGAATGCAGTCTTTGGCACATCGGAATCTCGACTTCATAATCGATAATAGCTTTGATCTCAGATCTATCTTTGAAAACACTGAAGCCCCTTTCAACTGGTCAAACAAATCGTCAATCCGAGGTAGCGGGTATTTATTCTTTATAGTCACCTTATTTAGCTGCCGATAATCAATACACATTCGCATAGTCCCATCTTTCTTCTTCACAAACAGAACTGGTTCACCCCAAGGAGAGAAACTTGATCGTGTAAAGCCCCTATCTATCAACTCTTGCAACTGTGCTTTCAACTCTTTCAACTCAGTAGGTGCCATCTGATACGGAGCTATTGAAATCGGAGTCGTCCTCGGCATTAGTTCAATACCAAACTCAATCTCTCGAACTGGTGGTAAACCCGGTAATCCTTCAGGAAATACATCTGGGTATTCACACACAACTGGTACTGATTCCATCTGTATTTCAGATACTTTATTATCCAAAACATAGGCCAAGTAAGCTTCACACCCTTTTCTCACATACTTACGAGCTAACATCAAAAATATTACTGCCGGTAACCCATTCATATCATTAGATTGAACCCGGATAATATCATCGCGATGGCATCTCAAATCAATAGTCTTTCTTTTGCAGTTCACCATAGCATCATGCAAAGTTAACCAGTCCATTCCTAGATTTATATCGAACTCGCCAAAAGGCAACAACATTAAATCAGCTGGAAAGCATGAGTCCCGAATCATCAATGGGCAACCTTTACACACTTTGTCGACTAGAACGCACCTACCCAAGGGGTTGGACACATGAATCACAAACTCAGTAGACTCAACAGGCAGAGTCTTACTGGATACTAAAGTTTCACACACATATGAATGAGTCAAACCCAGATCAATCAATGCAATCACAGTAGTATCATAAAGAGTGAAAGTACCAGTAATAACATCTGGGGAAGAAGCATCCTCTCAGGCACGTATGGCATATGCTCTAGCTGGTGCTCGAGCTTCAGATCGAACTGCAGTGTCCTTAGTTCCTCTCTGATTGCCACTTCCATTCCCTGAATGTCTGGGTGGTCTACCTCGTGCTGATGCGTTACTCGGTCTGATATTCTGGGCCGTATTTTGCTCAACTTGCATCGGACACTCCAGAATAAAATGATCTGATGATCCACATTTAAAGCAAAACCGATCACGAAATCTACAACTCCTGGAATGCCATTTACCATAATGCTTGCATTCAGTCCGATTCTGCTGGACATTTCCAACACTGGCCATCGAAGTAGCTCGAGAACCCGCAGAAGGTCGATCTCGTCTAGAGAAGTCTGAAGTAGCCTTAAGTCGACTGGAGTCATGTTTAAACTTCTTTGATGCAGAATGAAAGGTCTTACTCGATGATCTTTTTCAAATGTCTCTAGCTTCAAACTCGGCTTTTCTTTTCTCTTTTCCAAGCTCTTCGGCTTTGCAAGTTCATTTGACAAGTACTACGAACTCTTTGATTTCAAGAATGCCAACAAGCAACTTTGTGTCTTTATTCAGGCCGTCTTAAAATCTTTTACACATAATGGCTTCAGTTGATACACACTCTTAGGCATATCGGCTCAACCTGACAAATTTCCGCTCATATTCAGTCACAGTCATGCGACCCTGTTTCAGTTCTAAAAATTCTTTCCGTTTCTGATTGATGAATCTCTGGCTAATATATTTCTTACGAAACTCGATCTGGAAGAAATCCCAAGTCACTTTTTCTTTTGGAACCACTGATACTAGTGTATTCCACCAGTGATATGCAGTGTCTTGTAGTAACGATATAGCACACTTCAGGCATTCATCTGGAGTACAGGATAGCTCATCAAGTCCCGAATAGTGTTCTCAAGCCACATCTCAGCTCGCTTTGCGTCATCATCATCATTAGCTTTGAATTCCTCGGCCCAATATTTCCTGATTTTATCAATGGGAGGCCTACTAGATCTCATCGGATCTATCATCGGAGGTGCTGAAGGTATCGGAGTTGGATTATTCGGGGGTGGAGGTTGTTGTACAGCCAGATTAGTCCGGATAAACTAGGTAAACCATTCATTCATCATCTGGTAGAAGGCTTGCTTAGCCTCCCCGTCATGGCTACCTGAGACAGGTCGAGAGTCTACCGGCGCTGACCCATGTGCTAGATCAGGCGCTACGCTCTCTACATCATCAGCTATAGCTTTATCGGGATCCATTTACTATAATAAACACAATTTGAAATATTAGAAGTCACCATACTATCATATATGTAAATAAGGCATGTATAGCAAGACTCACACGCGCTCAGTAGTCCTAGAATCGACTAAACCATAAGCTCTGATACCAATAAAATGTAACACCTCTCACCCATATCCATCGCCGGATTTGGGTTATGAGGTATTACCAAATAATATTCACACAAAAACAGACATTTAGACTTCCATGCTTCAAATGAAATACATTATTAACCATTTTGAACCTTTATAATATTCCTAGGTTCAAATTAATCACATGTCTATAATTATATTTATTATAATCTTATAACACTCCATATCATATATCAAATATATATATACATTGCATAGACAAGACATACTATTTCTATAGCTGAATATTCACATATCAATGATTCAATCTATGTCCGCATATAACAAAGCCAACTACACAAAATTTCCTCTTTATAATAAATTAATCACATATGTAATTATGATAACAAATACATGTTCGAATATACTATTGTAGCTTATACAATCATATATGTATGGTGCGCAAATTTCCCATAAATTAAGAAAAAACATATTTTAAACACTAAAACACAGACAACAATTTCATCAAACACCCATGTAACACCCCTAACCCGAGACCGTCGCCAGAACAGGGTTAGGAGGTATTACCAATCAAACGGAACCTTTAACATCCAGAAATTTCAACACAAAGTCAATCATTACTGTTCGCATGCATTTACAAACATAGCGTCCCTTAAATGAGTCATCAAGACCCTAAGCATGCTTATAAATCGAGTCGGGACTAAACTGAGACACATACAAAATTCCATGAAATTTTGAAACTTTTCTAAAATACAGGGGAGACACGCCCGTGGGAGGAGAAGCCGACAATCCCCTGATCCGAGCTAGCTTTACTGACACTGCAAAATAGAGAAATAAATCACACAGTAAGCTTATAAAGCTTAGTAAGTTCGAAATAAAATACAACCATATCATCGAATCAAACCAATTCATATACTAATCATCACATAGATCATTCTTCTTGTACATATACCATACTATCAATAGCTAAAATACCCATTCGTTCGTCCATAACATCATCTATAAACTCATCAACCACAAAGGTTCGATACATACCTCGGCAAACACATAGGTATTCAATCTCCAAGCTATTCAATGCTAAATAATACTTGTTGACCATCATTTGATATTCATTCAAATTAATCGCACACTCAGTGCTTAATACATGGTCGATACATATTAGTCATCGCACACTTAGTGCTTAAATCTCTCAACCGACTTATCTTGGTAACGCACACTCAGTGCCAATTCAAAAAAACAAAGCTTTTATAACATCGCGCACACAGTGCTATTCATTCCTGTTTCGATTTTAAAATCGCACACTTAGTGCCCTTAACTTAAACTTGCACATAGCATCTCAATGTCATACATATATACACATTCATCTCATAATACAAAATCATATGTTACCAACATGTATTATATCCGAACTTACCTCAGACGTCGACTATCGATACGGTCGATTAATCGAGCACTTTATCTTTACCTCAATCTCGATCTGAACCTCTTCTCTCTTGGTCTATACACATTTAAATTCAGTTCATTCAATAACTATTTCATTTAATTTAGTCCACATACACACATTTAGGGCATTTTGCGTAATAGCCCTCATAGTTTCACATTTCGACACTTTAGTCCCTAATTCACAAAAATCATCAAATTCACCAAATTTCACTTAGCACTAGTCTAGTCGAATTTTAGTAATTTCCATACAAACCCACACATTTCATTTACTTCACATTTTAACCCTTCAATTTACTATTTTCACAATTTAGCCCTAATTAGCTAAATTCACCCAAAATTCAAAAGCAACACATGTTAATCCAACACCAAGTTCTCATATTTTACTATCAACTAGCACATAGCTCAAATGTTCATCAATGGCTCATCATAAAACATCATCAATTCATGAAATTACAACATGGGTTAGCTAGAACACAAAGCAACGATTACAAAAACGTAGAAATTATCAAAAATCGACTCCAAATCATACCTCAATTAGGATGAACAATGGCCGAATATCACAAAGCTTTTGCTCCTTCTTTCCTTTTTGTGTTTTCAGTGGACAAAGATGAACATAATCATCTTATTTTCATCTTTTGTTTGTGTAATAATATGTTATTAATCTAATTACTATATTATCCTTTCATTAAAGATATAAGACAAATATATATTAAGGCTAAAATGTCATTTAATCATCCACCATCTTTAATAAAGGCTTAATTGCCTCTTAAGGCCATCCTATTATGAAGACAACAACACTTAGCTACTCATAAATCAGCACATAGCTTTTACTCTTTACGCGATTAAGTCCTTTCTCTTAATTTGACACACAAATGATCAAATTATCACACAGAATTTCCACACAGACAATATCACATATCATTCACACAGAAAATATCATTAATATATTTTTACAACCTTGGATTTGTGGCCTCGAACCACTGTTCCGACTAGGGTCTAAACCGGGATGTTACAACCCAAGTACATAATCACTTCAATGAGTTTCCACTTACATATACACCACACCTATCATATACATGAATAAACTCATTCACCACATTGTTTAAGAGACATAGCACCCATATATTACCTATAATTAAACCATGGCTGAATTAATAAAGCAAACACTCTTAACACTTGATTTAAGAACTCATAATAACCACGCTAAATTTTAATGATTCAATTCAAATCATTTTCGTAAGACTAATATACATAAACATACATTCGAAAGTTATATATATACATATATCAATACTAATCCCATTCTTGATAAATCCCTACCTATGTCCATTTCCAACGGTTAGCAAAATTTACACCTAATGACCTCACGGCAATCATTCATGCACAAACATAGCTATTCAACATGAAACATATATACAATTATATATATATATCATATTCATTCATTTTCCAACCAAAACATGCACGCATATCACATCAAGGATAGATTTATATCATTGAACAGTAACATTAAGTACTAGCCACATTCGTATGGCTTATATACATTAACCTAACATCATTCAAAAACTTAGCTAGCCTATACATGCCTTAAGAATAAAAGTCTAAAACCTTATAGGTACCACCATGAGTCGATAGTGTGAATGACTTCAGTGATGATCCCTTGAGCTCGTAGCTTGATTGAAATCTCACTTAACCTATCCATTTTCATTTATTTACCAAAGTACTCCATTTGCCGAATATATAACCACATATTTTTATATATAATATACCTATATGAATACCATTAATCACTTTCGTGCTTCCAAACAACCAATTTTCACCTGGCATAATCTATACACAATTTCCATCAACCACACTAATATTACATTTCTTTCATCATTCTATTTGATCATTTACATTTCATATATATATGTATATATATAACATATATAAGTGAATAGCACATACCTTATAGCCGAATTAACAAGATCACTTTCAAATATCTAGGCTTACTTGATCCATTTCATGACTTCATTAGTACATAATCTAGGCTTGAAATTTCAACTCACCAGTATAGAACCTACTAGGCATTAACCCGAATCTCACACACTGGCATTAGGCCTGCTAGACTCAAGGTCTGAAATTTTAAACACTGGCATTTAGCCTGTTAGGGAATAAGCCCAAAACAATTCACCGGCACAAGGCTTGCTAGGCTTTCAGCCTGATAAAATTCACCGGCACAAGGCCTGCTAGGCTTTAAGCCCGAGTATCAACATAGTAAATCATTCCATACACAATTCATAATGCCACAGCCACTTGTATCACTTATATTTCATAATTCTATCACATATCAAATTCAATTAAGCTTATACACATTACAGAAATAAAATCAATTCATCATTGCAAAACCCACATTCGGCAACTTCTTATATATATTCCCAACATTTTCAAATTTCAACATTTATTAAAGTACGTAAATAATTTCCAACATATATTTGCTTAAAAACTTACCTCGACTATCGACGAACAACGTAGACCGGCTATTCGATAACCTTCGCCTTTCCCCGATCCAAATCCGTTTTTCTTTGTTCTTGATATAAACACATTAAAATTCAGCTCATTCAAGTAAATTTCAACTCAATTTAGTCCCAAAACACATAAACAAACAAATTACCATTTTACCCTAATGTTTCACATTTTTACAATTTAGTCCTATTTGCTCAAAACACAAAATACACAAAATTTCATTATAACACATAAGGGCCAAATGTTCATAGGAACCCTGCTAGTCCATTTATTTCATTTATTTTGCATTTTGGTCCCCTCAAAAATTCATTTTTGCAATTTAGCCCAAAATACTCAAATTCACAAAAATTTCCAATTCAAAACTTGTTAATCTTTAACATATCTTTAATATAAAATCATCTAACATCAAAAACCACAAGAACATAACAATGGCCGAACATCAAGCATGCTCAAATTCAAAAATTCTAACATGGGTCAACTAATATTCGAAGCAACGATCTCAAAAGCGTAAAAATTAACAAAAACCAAACTAGTTACATACCTTAATTTAGCTAAATAGGTGCCTATTCGGCCAAGGAAGATGAACAAAGCATTGGCTTATTTTTTTGTTTTAATTATCATATATATTAACCATTTGTTTAATTACTATTTTAACCTTCCATTATAAAATAAATAATATTACTACTTAAGGTTATTATGGTACATGGCCGGCCACTATCTTAAAAATGGGTGAATTTCCTTTTAAATACTCCCATTTAAAGAGACAACAACAATTCAGCCCTTACACATTTAACTATCAAAAGTTTCATTTTATGCGATTAAGCCCTTATGTCAACTTAAACACACAAACGGTTAAATTTTCCTACGAAACTTTCACACACATTAAGTCACATATAATAAGCACAGAATATATTACATAAATATATCTTGGACTCAAATTCGTGGTCCCGAAACCACCACTCCGATTAAGGCCAAATTCAGATTGTTACACGAATGGTCATTAATAAAATTAATTTTCTCACATTGATTGCTTGATGTCCTAGACGAGTCAAGAGCCTGAAGATTGATTGATTCGTCACCTACACGGAGTATGAGTTCACCTATACCAACATCAATTTTAGTCCTGGCAGTTGCTAAAAAGGGTCTTTCTAAAATTAAAGGCATATTATTGTCCTCATCCATGTCTAAAATGATAAAGTCTACTGGAATACGAATTTATCAGTTTTCACGAGTACATCTTCAATTATAACCCAAGGAATTCTAATAGTTTTATCAGCTAATTGAATGCTCATCTAGTTTGTTTGGGTTTCCCTAGACCTAGATGTTTAAACATTTTATAAGGTATGACATTGATGCTTGCCCCTAAATCAGCTAAAGCATTATTAACATATAAACTACCAATTAAACAAGGAATTGTGAAACTCCTTGGATCTTTTAATTTTCGTGGTAGTTTATTTTGCAACATTGCTGAGCACACTGCATTTAGTTCCACATGTGATTCTTCGTCTAACTTTCGTTTATTTGTCAAAAGCTCTTTTAAAAATTTTCTTGAATCTGGCTTCTGCGAAAGAGCATCAAGAAACGGTAAGTTAATATGTAATTTCTTTAAAAGTTTAAGAAATTTACCGAATTGTTCATCTGTCTTTTTTCATTGCATTGGGGTATGGTATACGAGGTTGGTACTCTTTAATTACCGGTTTTGGCTTATCATGACTTACCTCGACCTTACTTTCCTCTACCACATTCTCTTGGCTTACCTTGGGCTCATCTAACCCTTTGCTATCATGAGCTGTTATGGCTTGAAGTTGCTTTTTTGGGTTAGTTTCAGTGTTGCTTGGTAAGCTGCCTTGTGGTCGTTCAGAGATGATCTTGGCAAGTTGTCCTAACTGGTTATTGATCCCTTGAATCGATGCTTCTTAATTTTTGATTGCTATTTCGATGTTTTGAAAACTGGTTTCTGACATCGCGATGAATTTTGTTAGCATCTCTTCAAGGTTCGGCTTTTTCTCTTATGGGTAGGGTTGCTGTTCAAAACCTGGGAAGAGTTGTTGTTTTTGATTTCCTTGACCACCCCATGAGAAATTGGGGTGTTTCCTCCAACCTGCATTGTAAGTATAACTATAAGGGTTATTTTGTGGTCTAAAATTGTTACCCATATAGTGAGCTTGCTCGTTTTTAGCGTTCAAGTTGTAAGGAGGGTATTCTGTGTTGTTCATTCCCCCTCCATTAGTATCTCACTGCATAACTGGATGTACCTGTGAAGAACCACAAAAACCATCAATCTTTTTAGTTAACATCTCTACCTGGTTTGATAGCATGGTTACTGCGTCGAGGTTGACAACACTGGCGGCTTTTGTTCGCCTTGTCCTCGTGACTTGCCACTGATAGTTATTCAGTGACATCTCTTCAATGAATTCGTAGGCAGCCTCAGATGTTTTACTATTCAAGGTTCCGCCAGCGGCTGAATCAATCAATTGTCTAGTTGAGGGGTTCACACCGTTCTAAAAAGTTTGGACCTGTAGCCACAAGGGTAATCCATGTTGTCGACATCTTCTCAATAGATCCTTGTATCTCTCCCATTCATTGTAAAGTGTCTCTAAATCCATTTGTACAAAAGAAGAGATATCATTCCTCAACTTAGCCGTTTTAACCGGTGAAAAATATTTTAATAAAAATTTTTCGGTCATTTGTTCCCATGTAGTGATTGATCCTCGTGGAAGAGAATTCAACCACTGTTTGGCTTTATTCCTTAAAGAAAAAGGAAATAACCGAATACAGATGGCATCATCAGAAACGCCATTTATTTTAAAAGTATCACAAAATTCTAGGAAATTCGCCAAGTGATTATTTGGATCTTCATCCCGCAACCATCAAACTTAACAAACTGCTGTATCATCTGAATTGTGTTAGGTTTCAGTTCAAAATTATTTGCAGCAATAGTAGGTCTAACAATACTTGACTCAGTTCCTGATAAATTAGGTTTAGCATAATCATACATAGCTCGAGGAGCATGATTTTCGGCCACTTTTGGAGGTGGCGGATTATTTTCAGCTATCTCTTCGGTGGTATTGGTTTTGAATTCTTGCTCTTCTTCTATGTAATTTAAGCTTCGCCTTATTTCTCTACGATTTCCTCGAACAGTACCTTCAATATCACTATCGTTAATTAAGGGTCTTGTCGGGTTCCTTCTAGTCATAAACTAGAGGTACCTGCTAAGAACAAATAAAAGAAGGAAAATTAGCAAAGTTAAAAGCAAAATAAAAATAAAAGTAAGTTGCAAAAAATAAAAATGACTAAAGTAATAAAAATTGAGCGTTCTTAATATTTTAGTTCTCCGGCAACGGCGCCAAAAACTTGATCGTGTGTCAGAGTCCTAAAAATTTATATAAAGAATGATCGAGCCTAGAAACTAACTATGACAACAATTGAGCCAAGTGCACCTATCGAACAGTAGTATAGTTTAGTGGCAAGACCGGATTTTCGAACCCAAAGGAACCAAAAGAACTAATACTAACATTTTTATTATTATTTAGCGTGAGAATTAAAGGAATTTGCTATTTAATCTAAATTTAACTAACTACTAAGCTAAGGATGCTAAGACACAGAGAAGGAATGTAACACCTTAACCCACATCCGTCGCCGGATTAGG
The DNA here is from genome assembly GCA_025503065.1 of Gossypium bickii. Lineage (NCBI taxonomy): Eukaryota > Viridiplantae > Streptophyta > Magnoliopsida > Malvales > Malvaceae > Gossypium > Gossypium bickii. The sequence continues at coordinate 33,487,307 of CP106712.1, forward strand.
GTTACAAGGCATTACCGAACATAGCACAAGTCACAACAAATATTTACTGATCATATGATTATTTTCGAATGCGTTATGAGTAATGCATTACTGTAGTATGTTTAAACAATATCGTACATATCTTAAAATCCATTAGCCAATTTATCATATAAGCATTTTTCATCAAATAACAAAGGTTACTATTCATATGGTCCTTAAAGATTCGCTGACCGAAAATGCACATGCTCATTATTAATCTACTAAAACAAGTTAATAATTATCAAAACTAGACATACATATATCTTTGCATAAACTTTGTTTAACCTAATTCAAAATAGGCCAATTACAAACATCCAAACAAAATATAGACCAATTCATTTATAAGATCAAAATCAAATCAACCAGACCAAGTAATCTTCCATAATTCAAAACACATAAATATAAAACTTTATACACATGTACGTACTAGACTTAACTATTAATTCGGAGCATAAAAATTAAAATTGTTCATCTGCATCATGTTGACTAAATTGACTATAACTCGAGTTACGAAACTAGAGATTTAGATCCGTAAATTTTCCTTGAAACTAGGCTCATATATCTTCTTGCTATAATGTTTCCAGAATTTTTCATGTGGCTAATTAGTACATTTTAATAATTAAAGTTTCCTCTATTTCACTGTTTGATGGTTCTGACCTAACTCTACAAAAACTTAGTTATCTCATTTTACAGAATTCAAATAATGTTCTCGTTTATTCCAATCAAAAATAGACTCAATAAGGATTCTAATCATATAAACTATGATCCATTATTATTTTGTTACAATTTTTAATCATTTTCCCAAGACAGAACAGGGGATCACGAAGTCATTTAGAACCAGTCTTACTAAATTTAAATATCTTATTATATAAAATTCCTTTTCCTACTATGTTTCTTTCATATTAAAATAGACACAATAACCTTTAATTCTATATCTTGTTTACTTTATAATTTCATTTCTCCTATTTTTGGTGATTTTTCAAACTCACTGCTGCTAACCAAAAGCTGTTTCATTGCAAAATATGGTTAACTAGTTTATAACATCTTTACTCCATTTCATTTAAACTCTATACATTAACCATACTTATATATACTAAAACCAAATCAACCAAAACCACAACAAAACATAATCATGAAGCCAAAATATAAATTCCAAGATTAACAAGATGGACAAGCCATTTTCGCATGGCTTATATTTACAACATCAAAACATCATCCAAGTATTAGGCTAGCCTATACGTGCCTTAAATTCAAAATCCATAAAACAGAATAACAAAACACACAGAGTAAGCTAACTTAGTTTAGTAAGTCTTAAGCAAATATAACTACTCAATTAAATATTCAAATATCTTTAAACCAATTATTTTATGACTTTGAAATAACAACTTAGCACAATTGGACTATTATGGCCGAATGCTATTATCCATACATAGCATAACCTTTCACACAATCTTACTTCAAATATACAACTTACCAATTTAGCAAAAGGTTTAAGATATAAAATATCATCACTTAATAAACTACTCACATTACCATATACATATAGTTTATTATCTTCTCATATACAACCGAATAAGTTAATACCATGTACAATTTAATCACATATAATCAAATGTATATGTATATATATATACATCCATTAAACATCACATGTATACTAGTATATAATAATGATACAATATCATTTACTCACATATGTAGAAAACCGAATATACAAGAGCATCTTTTAGTTAACTTACTTGCTCAATAAACATAACATATAAACATGTTAATATATATAAACACATACTTTATGGCCGAATATAATCTTCATCATTTAACTAAGCTTTAACTTGCTCAATTTTCACCTTAACTTGATCATTTCATAAGCATAAGCTTGTAATATAAATCACTGATATAAAACCTGCTAGGCATAAGCCTGAATCACACATCGGCACTAAGCCTCCTAGACCCGAGGTTTGATATTCAATCACCGGTAATAAGCTTGCTACGCATAAGCCCGATTAAGTTCACCAGCCCAAGGCTTGCTAGGCTCAAAGCATGAATCATGGTACTTTTAATCTGCCTCACACAATTACACATTTCGAACTCATTGTACGAACATTCACATAACATATATCAATCGAATAATTTAAACAAGTTAAATCTTATACCTACCACATTCAGCTATTCAATAATATAGCTACAAAATTTCCAAAAATCAGCATATACTAGGTTACGTACATTATTTTCGATGTTTTATTGCTTAAAGACTTAACTGGGATATCGACGGACGACGAAAACCGGCTATTCGACTATTTTCGCTTTTCCCTGATCCAAATCCGTTTTCTTTGGTTCTTGATCTAAACATGTTCAAATTAAGCTCATTCAAATATATTTTCATTCAATTTAATCCAAAAACACATAAATGGGCAAATTACCATTTTTCCCCTAATATTTTCACATTTTACAATTTAGCCCTATTTGCACAAAACTCAAAATACATAAAATTTGAATAAACACCTTAAAGGTCGAATGTTCCTAGTCCTCATACAAGTCCACGCATTTCATTTTTCTGACATTTTAGTCCCTCAAAAATTTATTTTTGCAAGTCCAACATACTCAATTCATTAAAAATTCAAAGACAAAACTTATAAATCTAACACATATTTATCATAATTCATCCTTAAACAACATAAACAACAAACTATCAACAATGGCTCAATTCAAAATATTCATCAAACTCAAAAATTAAAGCATGGGTCTTGAAGATTTCTAAGCAACGATCTCAAAAACGTAAAAATTATCAAAAACTGAGTTGAACACATACCTTGATTAAGCTCAACAATGGCCGAATGTAACTAGGATTCTTTCTCTCTCTTTTCTTTTAGTTTCGATTAAAACAAGAAGAAGATGGAGACATTTTCCATCTTTCATCACTTTTATTCATTTAATATTTATCAAATTATTTTTTATAACATTAAAGCATAATAAAAATATAATAAACAAATTCCAACCAGCATTTCATGCTTCATTTGGCCGGCCACTATCTTAATTTTGGCTATATTAACATTCCACTACTTTAATTTATGAAACCATTATCAATTTAGTTCTTTACACTATGGTTTATAACTTTTGTTCTTTACGCGATTAAGTCCTTTTATTTAATGAAGCACACAAACAAACAAATTTTTATACGAAACTTTCACACATACTAATTCACATATAATTAACACAGAAAATAATATTTAAATATTTTTTAGACTCGGATTCGTGGTCCCAAAACCACCATTCTGATTAGGGTCTAAATCGTACTGTTACAACTCTTCCCCCTTAGGGATTTTCGTCCTCGAAAATCTTACCAGTAAATAGATTCGGATAACGCTCTTTCATTGTATCATATGACTCCCATGTTGCTTCTTCAACTCTGTGCGTTTGCCACAGTACCTTAACTAACTAAATTTTCTTATTTCTCAATTCTTTTATCTCACGAGCTAGAATATAGATCGGTTCCTCTTCGTATGTCATATCAGGCTGAATCTCAACCTCTATCAGGCAAATCACATGTGAAGAATCAGATTGATATCTACGAAGCATCGAAACATGAAAGACATTATGAATCATTTCTAGCTCAGGTGGTAACTGCAATCTATAAGCAACCGGCTTGATAAGCTTAGTGATTTCATACAGTCCAATAAATCTTGGACTCAGTTTGCCTTTACGACTGAATCTGAGTACTTTCTTTCACTGTGAAACTTTCAAAAATACTCGATCTCTGATCTGAAACTCAATGTCTTTACGTTTCAAATCTGCGTATAATTTTTGACGATCTGATGCCGCTTTCAAACTATCACAGATCACTGCCACTTTCTGTTCAGTTTCTTTGATCAAGTCAACCCCGTGTATCTTATTTTCACTGACCTCAGTCCAATACAATGGTGTACGACATTTACGACCGTACAAAGCTTTGTAGGGTGCCATTTTGATACTAGATTGAAAACTATTATTATAAGCAAATTCAATCAAAGGTAAGTATCATTCCCACATACCTTCGAACTCGAGGATGCAACATCTCAACATATCCTCAAGTATCTGAATGATTCGTTCAGACTGACCATCTGTCTGCAGATGAAAAGTTGTACTAAAGTTTAGTTTAGTACCTAGAGCATCTTGCAATTTCTTCCAAAACCGCGACGTGAATCTCGAGTCTCTATCTGAAACAATAGAAATAGGCACACCATGTAATCTCACAATTTGAGATACATACAAATCCGCAAGCTTATCGAGCGAATAATCCGTACGAACTGGAACAAAGTGAGCTGATTTGGTCACTCTATCCACAATAACCCAAATTGCATATTTCTTGCTCGGTGTCATAGGCAAGTTCCATAGTGACTCTGTCCCATTTCCATTCAGGTATCGGGATCGGCTGAAGTAACCTAGAAGGTACCTGATGTTCAGCCTTTACTTGTTGACAAATTAAGCACTTCGAGACAAATTCAGATATGTCTCGTTTCATACCGGGCCACCAATAGTGCTGTTTCAGATCGTTATACATTTTCGTGCTACCAGGATGAATAGACAATCGGCTGCTATGAGCTTCATTTAAAATCATCTGAATCAATTTCGAATTCCTCAGAACACATATTCGGTCTTTGAACTTTAAGTAATCATTCTCATCAATTCGAAACTCTAACTCAACATTACTTCTATACTGAGCTTGTTTTACCAACAAATCTTTATCAACTTTTTGGGCATCACCAATTTGTTGAATAAACAACGGTCTTGCTTTTATTTTGGCTACTAACGAACCATCATCAGACATAACCATATGCACGTTCATCGTACGTAGAGCAAATAATGACTTTCAACTTAAAGCATCCGCAACAACATTAGCTTTTCCTGGATAATAGTCAATCACTAGCTCATAATCTTTCAACAGCTCTAACCATTGGCGTTGTCTCGAATTCAAATCTTTCTGAGTCATCAAATACTTCAGACTTTTGTGATCTGAATAGACATGACATTTCTCACCGAACAGATAATGACGCCAAATCTTTAAGGCAAACACAATGGCTGCTAGCTCCAAATCATGTGTCGGATAGTTTCTTTTGCGTGGCTTTAACTGTCTCGAGGCATAAGCTATGACTTTGCCTTCCTACATCAAAACACAACCCAAACTATTCAAAGATGCATCACTATAAATGACAAATTCTTTACCTGATTCTGGCTGAACTAACACTGGAGCTTCGGTCAAATAAGCTTTCAACTGATCAAAACTTTTCTGACACTTTTTCGACCACTCTAACTTAACATCTTTTTGTAATAGCTTTGTCAATGGTGTAGCTATCATAGAAAAACCTTTCACAAATCGTTTGTAGTAACCAGCAAGCCCCAGAAAACTTCAAACTTCAGAAACATATCTCGGTGGTTTTCAATCAAGTATAGCAGATATTTTAATCGGATCAACCCGAATACTTGAGGCTGAAACAACATGGCCCAGAAAACTAACTTCACGTAACCAAAACTCACACTTGGTAAACTTTGTGTGTAATTGTTTATCTCGCAAAGTTTATAGCACAAGTCTCAAATGCTCAGCATGCTCGGTTTTATTTCTGGAGTAAATTAGAATATTATCTATAAACACCACCACAAACCGATCCAAATACTGTCTGAAAATTTCATTCACCAGATCCATAAAAACAGTAGGTGCATTAGTAAGTCCGAAAGGCATAACCAAAAACTCATAATGTCTGTACCTCAACTCGGAAACCAGTCTTTGGCACATCTGAATCTCTGACTCGCAACTGATAATAGCCCGATCTCAAATCTATCTTTGAAAACACTGAAGCCCCTTTCAGCTGATCAAACAAGTCGTCAAACCATGGCAACGGGTATTTGTTCTTTATAGTCACCTTATTTAACTGTCGGTAATCAATACACATTCGCATAGTTCCATCTTTCTTTTTCATAAATAGAACTGGCGCACCCCAGGGAGAGAAACTCGGTCGTGCAAAACCTCTATCTGTCAACTCTTGCAACTGTGCTTTCAACTCTTTTAATTCAGTAGGTGCCATCCGATACGGAGCTATCGAAATTGGAGTCATCCCCGGTACTAATTCAATACCAAACTCTACCTCTCAAATAGGTGGTAAACCCTGTAATTCTTTAGGAAACACATCCGGATAATCGCACACAACTGGTACAGATTCAATCTTCTTTTTAGTCACTTTACTATCAAGCACATAAGCAAAGTAAGCTTCATAACCTTTTCTCACATACTTCTGAGCTAACATCGAAGATATTACTGCTGGTAACCCATTCAGATCATTAGATTCAATCCGAATAATTTCACCGTTCTCACATCTCAGATCAATAGCCTTTCTTTTGCAATTAACAACAGCATCGTGCAAAGACAACCAGTCCATACCCAAAATTATATCGAATTCATCAAAAGGCAACAACATCAAATTGGCAGAAAAACATGAATCCCGAATCATCAACGGGTAATTTTTACACACTTCGTCAACCAAAACATACCGACCCAGGAGGTTTGATACCGAATCACAAACTCAGTAGACTCAACAGGCAGAGTCTTACTGGATACTAATGTTTCACACACATAAGAATAAGTCGAACCAAGATCAATTAATGCAATAACACTAGTATCATAAAGAGTGAAAATACCGGTAATAACATCTAGGGAAGAAGCATCCTCACGGGCGCATATAGCATATGCTCTAGCAAGTGCACGAGCCTCAGATCGAACTGTTGTATCCTTTGTTCCTTTCTGACAGCCACCTACATTACTCGAATACTTGGGTGGTCTACCTCGCGCTAACATGTTGCTCGGTCTCGCATTCTGAATAGTATTTTGCTAGGCTAACATCGGGCACTCCCGGATAAAATGATCCATCGATCCACATTTAAAATAGGACCGATCATGCAATCTACAACTCCCAGAATGCCATTTTCCACAATGCTTGCACTCAACCATGTTTTGCTGAACATTACCAACACTGGTAATCGATGTGGCTCGGGAACCCGCAGGAGGTCAGTCTCGGTCTCGCCTAGAAAAGTCTGAAGCAACTTTAGGTCGACTAGAATCATCTTTGAACCTCTTTGATACGAGTGAAAATTCTTACTCGATGATCATTTACAGAAGTCTCTGGCTTCAAATTCAGCTTTTCTTTTCTCTTTTTCAAGCTCTTTAGCTTTACAGGCTCGTTCAACAAGTACCACGAACTCTTTAATCTCAAGTATGCCGACCAGCAACTTAATGTCTTTATTCAAACCATCTTCAAATCTTTTACACATGATTGCTTCAGTTGAAACACATTCGCGAGCATATCAACTCAGCTTTACAAATTTCCGTTCATACTCAGTTACAGTCATGTGACCCTGTTTCAATTCCAAAAATTCTTTGCGTTTTTTATCGATGAATCTCTGGCTGATGTATTTCTTACGGAACTCAGTCTGGAAAATTCCCAGGTTACTTTTTCTTTCGGAACCACCGATACTAGTGTATTCCACCAGTGATATGCGGTGTCTCGTAATAAGTATATACCACATTTTAAACTTTCATCTGGAGTACATGATAGCTCATCTGTAACACCCCAAACCCGGCCTAAAGTCCACGACCGGATCTGGTATGTTACAGGTTTAAAGTTTAGAACCTTCGCTTTGAAAGGATTTGAAATCTCGATTGATTTGAAGAAGCATTCGTTAAATAAGTGTTAGTTGAAGAAAACCTTTGTAATATTTTTATTTCTTCTATACAAATTACTTGTTTGAAAATCCTATTTTTATTTCTCTTTATAAATAAAACTTTGAACATACATTTATAAATGTAAACACCATCAAATATAAATCAAAATGCTAAGCTAGGGAGGCCTTATTACAAAAATAGTCCCAAATTCAAACTTAAAGAAAAACTGAAAATAGTTTAAGAAATTAAATAGCGTGATGGCCCCTCGAGTCCACCTTGGCTCCCATGTCCACGATCTACTGCTCATCTGAAATGTGAGGAAAATAAAAGGGTGAGTCACCAAGACTCAGTGTATAAATCCCGAAACACACAATGACCTGAGGCCCACAAACACATTATGGGCCTTGGCCCATACATTATGGCAACAAACATAAATACATATTAAATGATGAATGGTAATGGCCTAACCAATCCTAAAAGTCCATCCTCTACACACCAACCCGTACTAACCATCACACCTCGTGGATTTCTACAATCAACCCACCAACCGCTACACACTATATCGACAGCCGTACTGCCTATTCCTATTAATCAGGAATCATTTAAGTGTGGCTTTGCCACCGATCACTATGTGACCTAACATTTGAATTCGTGGTCTAACCACCGATCACCAAGTGACCTGTCATGCTCTTCCCCTTCATTATCATACTCCCACCCCATGCATACACACATGAAATATTGAGAACGTCTTACCGTCATTAAGAAAACTGGCATCCATATATATATATATCGATACACATAGAGAGATTTCTATGATTACGTACCTGGCATCCTTTGCCTAACCCTTTTCGGGTTTTACGACTGTCTATACAGCCTTTTTCTGGCTTTAGCCCATAACATATATTTAGCACAGATTAATTAGTGTGTTAGGGATCTTACACACCTATTTACCGATAAAATGATACTTTTTATGTCAACGCTGTCCGTAGCCGACACAACTGCTATCTACCTAAGGTGTTGTTCAAAAGCCGGTCCACAACCCGGTGGCGAATCTCGAACAGCAGACACCGCGCATTTCTTGAACTTTGGGGCTGGGACTACAGATCCAACCCCTTCCATTGATTTGCTGAAATTCGAGTCCATGAGTGATCTTGGTCAGAAGATACTATGATTATTGCTTAACGCAACATTAGGTTAAGTCACGAATAATGAAAAAGAACGATTAAACAACGAAGGAAGAATTGAACCATTACCTTGAAATTCTGAAAAAGATAAACCTTAGAGACTAGCAGTTTTCGACTTTTAGATCTAAAAGATCTTCTTAAATTCCCGAGGGTCACCCAACAAGTAAACACAAGAATCAACCATTCATTAGTCTTTTGGCTTCGCCTTCCAAAACCGAGAAAAAGAGAAGAGTAGAGGAAAATCGTCACTTACCCCACACAGACAGTTTCGGTAACTTCTAAAAGATTCTGGCTTTATGGAGAAATCGGCACAAGAGGAAAAGAATGGAAAGAGAGTAGAGTGAGCGGTTTCGACTTCTGAAGAAATCAAAAGAAAAGATTGCAGAGAATGGCTAATGGTTTCAGCATAGAGAATGAGAGAAAAGCTTTAAAAGAATAGGGTTCAAATGCCGAAATTGAAGAGATACCCCCTCTTTATAGAGAATTTCGACACTTACCTATCAAAAACCGAAAGTGCCCTTCCTGTTAGCTAACATCTAATCAAATAATAGGGGAAATTTTGGCACCTCTATGGCATATTGAAACCGATTCCTTTCCCCTTCTAAGAGATGGAAATTCGACCAACACTGCACTCAGGAGATAAATCCTATCTTTTCTCCTCTATCTTAATCTATTCACACCTTCAGAAGAAGCCTAGATAACACCACCTCTTCCTTCCTTTATAAGCTCATTATCCCCATTATCCATGTCATTTAATTCACCTATTTTCTAGCCCCATTGTTGTCCCAACTAGCTTCCTTTTAATTGCTGAAAATGGCTCAAATACATGGGCTCCATGCGACTAACACTTGGGCCCTCTCCATCTACTAGTGACGCAACCCTCTAGCTCCTTTGTAGCGCCACCTAACATTGGGCCACAAGCCCACTTTGGTATTTTAAACACAGATACCACCTTTTAAACCCTATAGTGCCCAAACAGAGAATTTAACCAAGGCCTCAGCCCAAACCTGAGCCCAATTTGGACTCCTATCACTCAAATTTACACATTAAACGCATAGGCCCATTAATTCAGGATGCTACAGTTCTACCCCCTTAAAGAAATTTCGGTCTCAAAATTACCTGATCAGAATAGATTGGGGTATTGCTACCGTATTGCTTCCTCTAGTTCTTAAGTAGCCTCCTCAGAACTGTGATTCTGCCACAGAACCTTAACCAACGGGACCGTTTTCCTTCGCAACACTTTGACATCGCGACCCAGGATTTCCACTGGTTCCTCTACAAAAGATAGATTAGGTCTTACTTCGATTTCCTCTACTAACACCACATGGGACAGATCCGAACGATAACGTCTCAACATAGAGACATGAAATACATTGTGATTGACTACCATCCAGGAAAAACTAATGTTGTTGCTGATGCTTTGAGTCAGAAATCGTTGTTTTCCCTACGTGCGATGAATACTCAGTTGGCCCTATCTGATGATGGTTCGCTAGTAGCTGAGTTAAAAGCGAAATCGTTATTTATTCTACAGATTTGTGAGGGTCAGAAAGTTGATAACGAATTGATAGCAAAACAAGCTCAATGTGAGGTAAATACTGATTTAGAGTTTCGAGTTGATACTGAAGGTTGTTTGAGGTTCAAAGACCGAATGTGTGTTCCGAGAAATTTAGAGTTGATTTAGGTGATTCTAAATGAAGCTCATAGTATTAGATTATCTGTTCATCTGAGTAGTACAAAAATGTATAATGGTATGAAACAACTTTACTGTTGGCATGGTATGAAACGGGTTACTTCAATCGATTATGATACCCTAGTGGAAATGGGACAGAGGCACGATGGATTTTGTATCAGGTTTGCCTTTTCCATTGAGTAAGAAAGGTGCAATCTAGGTTATTGTGGATAGATTGACTAAATCGGCTCATTTTGTTCCAGTTGAAACAGATTACTCGCTTTGTAACAGACCAATTTTGACCCTAATCAGAACGGTGGTTTCGGAACCACGAATCCGAGCCTGAGAGTTATTTTTTTAAATATTATGTTTTGTGTCTGTTATGTGTAATTTAGTAAGTGTGAAAATCTCGTGGAAAATCTTAGCCATCTAAGTGTTTAAATTGCTAAAGGTCTAAATTGCAAGAAGAACCAAGGTAGTGGGCATTAATAAAAAGGGGGCTAACTAAATTGTCCATTAAACATGGGGATTTGCATGTCAAATTCCCCATTTTTAAACAAGGTGGACGGCAAGCATGCATATATGTTCTTTTTTATTTTTGTATGATATTTAGGCATTATTATATTAAAAGCATGCCAGGAATATATGCTTTCTAATTATATATATATTGATTTTAGTAATATTATAAGAAAAGCATGCTATATTTTATGTTAAAAAGATAAAAACAAAAAGAAAATAATTCTCTCTTCATTCATTCCTTTCTTGCCCGATTCTTACCTTGAAGAGAAGAGAAGAACTTCATCTTCCCCATTCGGCCCTTGCATGCACTAGGATAGGTAAGAATTGAACTTGATTTTAAAAACCTACCTTGATATGGCTTAAATTCTTGATCATTTTTCTTTTGAAACAAGCAAAATTTGTTAATATTGGTATGATGAGATTCGGCCATGGGTGCTAATGTTGTAGTTTGTTGTGTTAATAAGTTAGATAGTATGAGAAGAAATGGCATGAACTTGTAAGAAGATTTTGTTGATTTGGCTTGAAGGTACCCTCATAGTTGGTCGAATAATAGGATGGATATTCATGAAAACATTTCTTCTTGTGTTTTGATGTTCTACCATCCTCTTATAATGAAATTAACCATAGAAGATTGTTATATGTGATGTTAAATTATTGGGTGAACTAAGTTTAAGACTTGATTACTTGAAGTAAATTAGTGCAAGGGGTAAAATGGATGGAAGGAAGAGTTATAGAGAATCTTAGGAACCTAAGGGCCATTCGGCCATGGAGAAGAGATCCAAACGGGTTGAAAATTTTATTGTGGTGTTCAATAGGTTAAATTGGATTAGTTAAATGCTTGAATTGGTGTGGTTATTTAGCTTGTTGCTTGGTTGTATGTTGAAGAAAATGCATGGGTGTTGAATTGGCATATTCGGCCATAAGAGAGAAATGAATTTGAGCTATTGTATTCGGTTATATGTGTATAATTATATAAAGTTAATGTATGGCTATAGATAAGAAGGTAAGTTGTAAGTTAAAGCACATCAAGGAAATTATTACCAAAGTGTTCCCTAATAATCTTGAATGCACTTGAACAAAGTAGAGGATGAATGCCGAATGCAAATGTTTATGTCTTGGAATTATTTATTTTATGATTTTGCTTTCGAATTGAATGGAAGTGTGGTTTAATTGGTTTAATTGAACCAAATTAGATCAAGATCAAAAGGAGAAAAAGTTGGAGCGAGGAAAAGCTAAACTAAACGAATAGTTGGAGATTTTGAATCTATCTACTTCTAAGGTAAGTCCTTTATCTAAAATATGTCAATAAGTTAATTACCAATTTAGTGAATGATAAACTGTGGAAAATTAAAGTATAAATTCATGATATAGCCGAATGTAAATGTATAGTATTGAGGTGAATTTATTTGGCTAATGCAAATGAATAAGTAAGTTCTTGAGCAATCTTATGTTTTGAGATTATTTACAAAATCTAATAAATGATAGAATTGTATGAGTTGTTTGTAAAACCATGAGTTGGCCGAATGTGATGATGATGGATTGGGTTGATTTCAAAGGTATTTAACTAAATGTGAATAAACGCATATGGCTCGATATGTGATGTGAAATGCGAAAAATATGTAAAGCTATTTTTGAGATTCGGGCTTTATGCCTCAGCGAGCCTCGTGTTGGGTGACATAATCGGGCTTTATGCCTAGCAGGCTTCGTTCCGGTGACATAATCGGGCTTTACGCCTAGCAGGCCTCGTGTCGGTGTTATTTATCGGGCTTACGCCTAGCAGGCCTTGTGCCGGTGTTACTTTTCAGGCTTTTACGCCTAGCAGGCTTGATGCCGGTGATGTATTTTACCAAAGAGGAATTGAATCTTTGTTCAAGACAATTTAGAGCTAAATTGTCAGAATATATGTTCGTAAGTAAGTATGTAAGGTATGCTATGTTTAATATTACTTGGGTCAAATTAATATTGATGGATGTAATTTGACGGAAGTCGAGCTTAGAACGTGCTATTATGGAACAATTGGTTTTCATGTATAGACGTTAAGAAAGTAGATTTCCATGCGATATGCTTATATGAACTACGAAGAAATGTAGGTCTAAGGAAATGATCCCTAATTCACTTAGGTTACTGAATTACTAGTATTTGGCTTTGTGTAAACTATTTACTTAATTGCCTATGTGAAATACCATATGTTGATTGTTTTCTTTTCGTAAATGATTAAATGTTCTATTATTATGAGTTAGGACTTACTAAGCTAGTAAGCTTAATTATGTGAGATGTTTCCTCTGTTTTATAGATTAGGAGCAAGCCACAAGCTCATCGGGATTGTCGGAAAGTCGCTCACACTATCAATCTACATTTTGGGTACTCTTTCATTTTGGTTTTAAGCGAAGGCATGTATAGGATAGGCTTGGTTTTTTTTTTGTTTGATGGAATCTTAAGGTTCATGTGTAAAAAAAAAAAAAAAAAAAAGAAATAACAAAAAAATAGCCATGTGAAAATGGCTAAATTTTGTTAAGTACATTGGTGTGTTTTGAATGTAAGTTGGTTCATGGTGGCAATGTCTATGCATTCTTAATCTAGTTAATCGTTTTTATTAAGGAAATGTTTGTATATGAATTGAATCCTTGAATTTGAGATGTAGGTAGGCTCGGTTAGAAGCTAGTTTGTTTTTATGAATGCAATAAAACAGCTTGTCGTGGCAGCAGTGACGTGAGCTAGAAAAATCACCAAAAATAGGGTGTATTGAATTTGGAGGTGAGTGAGTTATGAAATTGAACCTTAGTGTGTCTATTTTTACATGAAAGAAACAGAATAGGTTAAAGATTTGTATATTATGAGATAATTAAGTTTTAACGAGACCTGCTCTGAATGAATTCGTGAGCTACTGTTCTGTTTTGGAAAAATAGTCAAAAATTGTACAAAAATAATTAGGAATCATGGTTTATATGTGTAGAACCCTAAATGAGTCTATTTTTCATTGGTATAAACAAGAATATCATAGGAAATTTGTGCAATCAGATAACTGCAGTTTTATAGGGACAAGTCAGAATTGTCCAGCAGTGTAATAAGGGTAACTTTGAAGAATAAACTGTACTAATTGGCCACATGAAAAATTCTGGAAAAATTATGGTAAATATTTATATGAGTCTAGTTTCAAGAAAAATTTACGGATCTAAATTTCAAGTTTTGTAACTCGAGTTATGGCCGATTTAGTCAGCGTGACGCAGTTGGACAGTTTTAAAAATTTTACTCCCCGAGTTAATGGTTACGTCTAGTAATGCCACGTACTCGATTCCGGCAAGGGTTTCGAGTAAGGGGTGTTACACGCTTGATAAACTTGCTGAGTTGTATATTTCTCAGATTGTGAGATTACACGGAGTACCTATTTCTATTGATTCAGATAGAGACCTTAGGTTCACATTACGATTTTGGAAGAAACTACAAGATGCACTAGGTACGAAACTACATTTTAGCACTGCTTTCCATCTGCAGACAGATGGTTAGTCTGAATGAATTATTCAGATACTGGAGGATATGTTGTGTAACACCCCTAACCCGTATCCATGGCCAGACTAGGGTTAAAGGTGTTACCGGATAGATTGGAAACTTTCATATCATTTTATACATTTCATTCATCAATCATACACACAGCGTCCTTTAAATAGGTCATCGAGACTTTAAACATGCTTATAACCTGGGTCGGGACCAAAACGAAACATATACGAAATTCTCAAAAAATTTAATCTTTTCTATATTTCATGGGTCACACGATCGTGTGGGCAGGCCGTGTGTCTCCCGCGGCTACTAGACACCCCCATGTGTCCTTCCCGTGGTCGAAACTAACTTATCTTCCACAGCCACTAAGCATGCCCGTGTGCTCAAACCATGGTTGAATCTGCCAAAAATAACACAGTTACTAGGCAGTAGGCACGTCCGTGTGCCAATGTCGTGTACTACCTTGACTTGGTTCCCACGGTCACTAGGCACGACCATGTGCCTCAATCGTGTGACATTATAGGCCAATTTCAAGCCCAAAATGCCATCCATTTGTGTCATACCTACAAGCAACATTTATCAAGACATCTCATGCACATATAGCCACCAAAAAGCATAACAAATAACCTTTCAAACCACACAATCAATATCCATTTCCATCATGCCAATTTCCAAAACCAAATCATATACAAAAACATATACATTCATTTGCTTAACTCAAAAGCTTGACTTTTTCATGAATCAACTACCACGCCAAAACATGCTTCATATATCATGATCATAATGCATAATCTCAACTCATCTCTAGCCAAATCTCATGGCTAAGTTCATATAACAACTTATACTAAAATACTAGCCTATACATGCCATATCTAGCTTTATACGTTTCCAAAGTGTACCAAAATGATTTTAGTAGTGTGATGACGATCCTTGACGATCCCGAGCCTTCAGTAGCTTTGACGACCTATAAAACAGAGAAAACATACAAAGAGTAAGCTTTCCAAAAAGCTTAGTAAGTCAATATACAAACAAACCTAGCATATATTCCACATAACCAATTTAATAAGATGACAAATATGGTTCTCATGACAAAAATGACCTCATTCTTTCTCAAGCTCATATACTTATCCATTACTTACCGTATATGCATATAGTTCATCTAGTCAAGACTTTACGTATCATATCATCAATTCCATACACATAACATCATAATATGCTCACATTGATACTTACCTTATATACAAAATTAGTAGATAAGCAACGTACCTGAAACGGATATTCCTTCATTCAATTTATCAAAGCTCGAATTTGTAATTCGTATCACAAACTTGCCCGTTGAACCGTAAGGAATCTAATAGGATACTTAGAAAATCGGATCTCTATTTGACACAATAGATAGTTGCACCCGGTGCAATCTCACAATCTCAGAAATATAAAACTCGGCTAATTTGTCAAGTGAATAATCAGATCTTATCAGAATAAAATGGGCAGTTTTCGTTAATCTATCAACCACGACCCATATTGCATCTTTCTTTCTCGGAGTCTGAGGCAAACTAGAAACAAAGTCCATTTTCACTCTATCCTATTTCTACTCAGGAATCAGAATCAGTTATAGCAACCTAGAGGGAACTTGATGTTCAGCTTTCACTTGCTGACAAACTAAACATTTTGAAACAAATTCAGAAATGTCTCGTTTCATACCAGACCACCAGTAGTGTCATTTCAAATCATGATACATTTTAGTACTTCCCGGATGAACAGATAGATTACTATTATGAGCTTCGCTCAAAATCAACTGAATCAACTCTGGATTTCTCGAAACACAGATACGATCCCGGAATCTCAAACAATCATCAACAATTTGAAATTCAAATTCAGAATTCACTTCACACAGAGCTCGTTTGGATAGTAATTCATTATCATATTTACGAGCATCGCATATCTATTGTAAGAACAACGGTTTTTCTTTTAATTCAGCTAACACAGAACTATCATCAGACAAATTCAACTGAGCATTCAGAGCACGTAGTGCAGACAATGATTTTCTACTCAAAGCATCAGCAACAACATTCGCTTTACCTGGATGATAATCTATCACGAGTTCATAATCTTTTAACAGCTCTAACCATCTTCTTTGACGCAGGTTCAAATCATTCTGAGTCATCAGATATTTCAAACTTTTATGATCTGAAAACACATGGCATTTCTCACCGTACAGATAATGGCACCAAATCTTAAGTGCAAACACAATCGCAGCTAATTCAAGGTTGTGTGTCGGATAACTCTTTTTAGGAGACTTTAATTGTCTCGAGACATAAGCTACAACTTTGCCTTCCTGCATCAAAACATATCCCAAACCGTTTAACGAAGCATGACTATATACAACAAATTCTTTACCCGATTCTAGTTGTACTAACATTGGAGCTTCTGTTAATAGAGTTTTCAACTGATCAAAACTTCTCTGACATTTATCAGTCCATTCAAATCTAACATCTTTCTGAAGTAATCTAGTCAACGGAGTAGCTATCATCGAAAAGCCTTTTAGAAATCTGCAGTAATAACCAGCTAACTCGAGAAAACTACGGACTTCAGACACGTTCTTCGGAGGTTTCTAATCCAAAATAGTAGAAATTTTGCTTGGATCTACTCGAATTCCAGAAGCTGACACAATATGCCCCAGAAAACTAACCTCATGTAGCCAAATTTCACATTTGCTAACTTTCGCATACAATTGCTTTTCTCTCAAAGTTTGCAACAAAATTCTCAGGTGTTCAGCATGTTCATCTTCATTACGTGAATAAATCAATATGTCATCTATGAATACCACAACAAATCGATCCAGGTACGGTCTGAAAATTAGTTAGTCCAAATGGCATAACTAAGCACCCATAATGTTCGTACCTCATTCTGAAAGCAGTTTTCAGAATTTCTGAATCTTTAACTCTCAACTGATAGTACCCCGATCTCAAGTCAATCTTGGAAAACATAGTAGCTCCTTTTAACTGATCAAATAAATCATCTATTCTGGGTAACGGATATTTGTTATTTATTGCCACTTTATTCAACTGATGGTAATCGATACACATCCTCATCGTGCCATCTTTCTTTTTCACAAATAGAATAGGAGCACCCCAAGGCGAGAAACTCAGTCTAGCGAACCCTCTATCAGTCAACTCTTGCAACTGTGATTTTAACTCTTTAAACTCTGTTGGTGCCATTCTATACGGAGCTATCGAAATAGGTGTAGTACAAGGCAACAATTCAATACTAAATTTGACTTCACGAATCGGAGGTAAACCCGATAACTCTTCAGGAAACACATCAAAATACTCACATACAACAGGCACTAATTCAATTTTCTTTTCAGATGCTTTTGAATCAATCACATAAGTGAAATATGCCTCATATCCCTTTTTCACATAACTCTGAGCTTTCAATACCGATATCATAGTAGGCAATCCATTCAAATCATTTGACTCAACTCGTACAATCTCATCATTCGAACATCTCAAATCAATAGTCTTTCTTTTGCAATTCATAACAGTATCATGCATAAACAACCAATCCATAACCAGAATAATATCGAATTTATCAAATGGAAAAAGCATCAGATCAGCAGGGAAACAGATATCTCAAAGCATTAACGGATAGTTCTTGCATACTTTATCAACCAAAACACTTTTACCTAAGGGTTTGATACTTTTATAACAAACTCAGTAGACTCTACAGGCAAAGTCTTGCTAAATACTAAATTCATGCATATATATGAATGCATAGAACCGGGCTCTATCAATGCAATCATAGAAGTATCATAAAGAGTAAAAGTACCCGTTATAACATTTGGTGATAAAGCTTCCTCTCGAGCTCGGATAGCATACGCTCCGGCAGGCGCTCTAGCTTCATATCTGACAACATTGTCTCTCGTAGTTCTCTGACTACCACTAACATTTCTTACATTCTTCGATGGTCTACCTCTCACAGGTGCATTATCAGATTTCAGATTCTGAACAGTTTCTGGTTCGACAGTCTCGGGGCAATCATGGATAAAATGATCAAGTGATCCACATCTAAAGCAAGCTCTATCATTAAGTCTATAACTTCCCGGATGCCTTTTTCCACAATGTTTACATTCAGGTCTCTCGGTTCCAACATCACTAATCCTGGACACTGAAGTTGCTAGAGTTTTGGAACTCATTTGCGGTGTAACACCCCACACCCGGCCCATTTACTCCGACTGAATTTGGAATGCCACTGCAGAATACTTTCAAAATATTCTTTCTTAATAGTAAAACCGATGAAAATTTGTTTCCTTTAATAAAACATTCTCGTGACTTGTAATATTCTAAGTAAAAATCAGAGTTTGTTATAAAAATATCAGATTTAAACTTTACTTGAGAAAATAAAACCATTTGCAATCAACCTTTAATTCATCCATTCGTAATAAGGCATATAATAAAGATGCTTAAACGAGAACTAAAATACTTTAGTGGGCCTTCTTACAATACATACTTAATCAAAATACTGAAAATATAGGTATTCAATTCATTAAATAAGAGATTCTTTTGCATGAAAATCCACTTTTGCATGGCCACCTTTGTATCCTTTCCAACCCGGTCCAAGCTTTATGCGTCACTGAAAAGGTTTAGTACAAATCAAGTGAGTCACCAAGACTCAAGGCATAGTTAGTACACATGTCCTCACATATGGGCTTGGCCCATATCCACACAGTCCATACACAAAATATACAATTACAAAGCCCATATTCACATAGTCCATACACAAAAATATACAATTACAAAGCCCATATTCACATAGTCCATACACATAAATATACAATTACAAAGCCCATATTCACATAGTCCATACACATAAATATACAATTACAAAGCCCATATTCACATAGTCCATACACATAAATATACAATTACAAAGCCCATATTCACATAGTCCATATATATTAAATATACAATTACAAAGCCCATATTCACATAGTCCATACACATAAATATACAATTACAAAGCCCATATTCACATAGTCCTTATATATTAAATTTCGTGGCAACATACTATTCAAAACAATACACATCACATTATTTTACACTCATCGATAATCATTTATAATCGAAAAGTTAATACAGTAACCACTAACCTGATTATTCAATCACCCACCACGGGTATCCATCATCATAGCTTTTATTTCGATTAACATGCTCAATATATATACTTTTACATGAAATAATACACACAACACATATAACAACAAAAGAACAGTGCGATAACTACACACCTGACTATAGCAATGTTTTGATTTATCGATTCTAACAAGGTCTAAAATCCCGAAAGCTTCTGTTACTTCTATCATTTTGCCCCTAGAACACATAACCGAAATCGGTCACACTTAGTACCAATAACATGGCCTTAGGCCGAATACCAAGAGTCAGTTACCTTGAGCACTTCAATTCTCGAAAGAGTCATTTGTGCACCTTAACACTAGCTACACACAAACAGAGCACATCATTATAGCCTTATACACATTCGGCCACCTCTAGACCCAAGGTCAACATTCAGTTATTATCAAAACCCAAAATATAGTTTATGGCCGAAGGACATACTTCCTTACCTTGCTTATTTGGATCCCGAAACACTATTTGCCTTGATGTTCAAAAACCCAAGAGCTCCCTTAAAATTTCCTTCCTTTAACTACACAAAAGAGCACACCAACATAGTTCTTGAAGGTTCGCCACATAAGAGAAATAGATTCAAATTCTCACTTTTAAAACTCACCACAAGATTCGCAATAGTGACAATATTCGGCTAACAACGAGAGTAAAGACTGGTCTTTGGGAAGATGAAGATTCGGCCAAGCTAACAAGTAGAAAGAAAAAGAATAAAAATACAAATGGTCTTAAAGCTCTTTAAGGTTTCGATCACAAACAAAAGAGAGTGTGTAAGCTAAACTAGATAGCTTTTTCTCAAAAAGAAAATGGCAAAAAAGAGAGAAAGGAGAACAAAATTCGGTACACATACTAGCATACTTTCAAAGCCGAATGCCACCCCAAGAGGCCCTATTTCAGCCATGCACAAAGTGGGAAGAAAGGAAAGCAAAACAAGGAATTTGGCACCTCCCTTGCTCTATTCAAAATCGGCCATGCACCCAAAATGGAACAAGGTCATTCGGCTATGCTTAGCTTAGGTAGGGAAGGAAACAATATCAAAAGTTTTGACACCTTTTTGCTATTAGAAAATCAACTAAGATAGCCCTTAGAGAGAGAGCTTTCATTGGCCAAAACACCAAAGAAAATGGGGGAAAAGATAGTCAAAGTTTCAAGCAAATTTTGGCCAAAAACCAAGGACAAGGCCGGCCAACTCCCAATGCCTCCAACAACCATATTTTTTTCTTTTTACCAAAATCAAGGCCGGCCATGCATTTGAAGCTCCCATGCCGCACATGTTTTCCTTCCCAAAGCCAAAACCCATCCCTTTTGAAAGTTAAACATTGTTCATTTCTTATTTCCCATCATTAAAATAAAATAAACTAATAACATAATAAAATATAACCCATCATTCTTCCATAATAGAAACAAATAAAATAAATATAACTAGCCCATAAAAGAATAATGCCCTATGTTCCTAAAATAAAATAAAACAAATAAGCAGCAACTTTTAAGCTGCATGCGTGCATGGGCCATGCAGGCCACTCAGCTCCCACGCCGGAGCAAAAAGGAAAACCATGCTTTGCTGCCTCCAGGTCTCGAACACAAGACCTGAGGAAGCATCTCCAAGCTTTCTACCATTCGGCTACCCTGACTTTCATGTCAATATTGCTTGCCGAATTTCTTTTAAACCATACCTTGCCAGTTCCCAGGTCTGAACGCTAAAATGAAAATAAAGCGCCTCATGCACGATCCCCAGGACTCGAACGCGCGTCCTCGAGAAAGTCCCCTGGCTGCAAGCGTCTCAACCACTCGGCCAGTTTGAATTTCATGACAATGTTGTGGCACAAATTTCTTTTAATCTATGTTTCACGTGGTTCCCTTACCTTAACGCCGGAGCAAAAATAAAAGCATCCGCGCTTCTAATGGGACTCGAACGCCCGACCTCGAAGCCGCAATCACCCCTTGCGCTCTTAGCCACTCTACCACCTGAATTTCATAATCACCAACGTTCAAAATATATTTTTAAAACCTTCTTCTAAGCATTAACGCCTTTTTGCAACAAAAATAAAAACTTATGCCGCATGTAAGACTCGAACCCCGACCATGCTTGGCGCTAAATTCTTAAGTGGCATACTGGAAGCCACTCTACTCTCTTGGACTTTCATGTCCAAAACTTTACAAAATTTTTACTTAAGGCCTTCCTCAGCCAAATTCCACTTTCAACCCAAAAATTTTCAAAAATTTCCAAAATACTCCCATTTTATCCTCGGGCTTTAGGAACTCCAAAAACACATCAAAATCACTCTTGAGGCCTACTAACACTCGAGTTATTTACCAAACTCATAACCCTATTTCTTGGTATTACACAATTCTACCCCTTTAAAAATAATTTCGTCCTCGAAATTACTTACGAACACACATCCGTACATTTCAATTCACCACATATCAATCACATATTCCCAATTATACACATATGCAAACATATTCAACCTCTTTCACATTTAGCATTTTCACATATGGCCACTTCTTCACAAGCATAATCAAGCTTCAATTTCATTATACATATTATACACATCAATGGTAAGATCAATTGCACATATTAAAAGTCTTACCGAAGCTTCAACTATATCACATCTTACTTAATTCAAATGGGAACATACTAACTTTCCTTGTTCCTCGCGAGTATGAAAGACTTGTATTTACCCGAGCATTTAGCTTATGGTAATAAACATGTTTCATCTTGTAAGTGATTCATGAATTCTCTATTATAATACATCACCGGCATTAAGCTTGCTAGGCATCAAAGCCTAAAATATACACCGGCACAAAGCCTGCTAGGCATCAAAGCTCTAAATATATACACCCAGCACAAAGCTGCTAGGCATCAAAGCTCAAATATACACCCAACAAAAGCTCGCTGAGCATCAAAGCTCTGAATATAATATTATGACCATCTAAATTACATTACAAGCTGATCGAAATTATAAACCATATAATTCACATCACTTGTATTTATCACTTCAATAATATTTCATGATAGATAGTCTATCCATAGTCGACTTTCACTATATTTATAACCAGGATTCCAACATGTACACAAGGTTATAACTAACCTTAACAATATTCAATTGCTTATAGACTTACACTTAAAACATTCTCAATTTCTGGTTCCAACACTCGCCGACATGATATTTTCCACACTGAGCACACGGACGGTCCCGATTTCTCATAGCTGGCTTAGTCACACGAGCAAAACTTTCAACCCTCGGTCTTTTCCAAAGACCCTCAGATAATTTAGACAATTCAAAATTTCTCCAATCACGGTTCATATCCTTATTTCGTTTTATCTCATCGAGTTCTTAATCCCTTCAGCTATCTTAACTTTTTCAACTAACACAGCAAATTTCCATTCCTGTTGAGGAACTATCAACAGTCTTAGGCCGTCTCTTAATCCGTCCTTAAACCGGACACATTGTTCATATTCCGTAGTCACTATTTCTCGATCATATCGGCTTAACTTTAGTAATTTAGCCTCGTATTTCGCCATGGACTTGTTCCATTGAACTAGTCCCAAGAACATATTTCTCTGAGCATCAATGTAATAAGTATCGACATATTTCTTCTGGTATGCCACCTTGACATATTCTCAAGTGAGGTCCTCAGCTATGACACTATCCCGAACCATGAGCCATCATTGATACGTCTCGTCGCAAAGTAGCGTCACCATTCCTTTCACTTTTTCCTCAGGGTTCAGATCGAGCTCATCCACAACTCGCTTGGTTGTTTCCAACCGATATTCGACCGTACTGAGTGCCACGCCTGATATATCACAGAACAAATCCGCTCCATTGGCTCAAAGTCGCTCGGGAACAAATTTTCGAGCCCTCATATTTCTCCCTCTCCAACCACCATCTCTAAAACTCGCAAAGATCGCCGCGATACGAAAGATTATCCTCGTCTGATCTTGCTACTCATTATCAAAGGCTGGTGGTGGAGGTGATACCTTATTATCAAACCTTGACCCGATCTAACGAGTTCTGATACGGCCATTTTACCTCGACCACGTCATCTAGAACTCATCTCTTATCGCACAATCTGACTTAAAAAGTTTTATGCATTAGGAATTTGTTCCACTGATTATTCGCGAACAATTTTATGGAATAAAGTATTTAGAAGTGGTTCTTTCGATCACACATAGGTTCAGTTCAAGTTCACTATTCTAGTTCAGAGAGTCACACACACATTCATAAACAGGGACATATTCATTTACTACACTCTTATGGTCATTTCGGTCCTTAAGTCTTATGCACTTGTTTTTGAGTAGACTAGTCTTAGGGTTCGATAGTCCAAATTTTCAAATCTACAAGCCCAATTATGCCCATACAGTTCATATATTCAACATACCTCAATAGTTAGAGGGACTTACCAGGTGGACTTCGGGTCGGAGGTACAGGTGCCATGCCAGAACAAGCCCAAAATAGAAGCTCACATTTTGAAAAGCCCACTTTTGAAAACTACTTTCGGGCCCCAAACCTTAAAGCTGAGTTTTGAACCATGCTCTGATACCAAAATGTAATACCCCAAACCCGGCCCATTTACTCCGACCGAATTTGGAATGCCACTGCGAAATACTTTCAAAAATATTCTTTCTTAATAGTAAAACCGATGAAAATTTGTTTCCTTTAATAAAACATTCTCGTGACTTGTAATATTCTAAGTAAAAATCAGAGTTTGTTATAAAAATATCAGATTTAAACTTTACTTGAGAAAATAAAACCATTTGCAATCAACCTTTAATTCATCCATCCATAATAAGGCATATAATAAAGATGCTTAAACGAGAACTGAAATACTTTAGTGGGCCTTCTTACAATACATACTTAATCAAAATACTGAAAATATAGGTATTCAATTCATTAAATAAGAGATTCTTTTGCATGAAAATCCACTTTTGCATGGCCACCTTTGTATCCTTTCCAACCCGGTCCAAGCTTTATGCATCACCTGAAAGGTTTAGTACAAATCGAAGTGAGTCACCAAGACTCAGTGCATAGTTAGTACACATGTCCTCACATATGGGCTTGGCCCATATCCACACATTCCATACACAAAATATACAATTACAAAGCCCATATTCACATAGTCCATACACATAAATATACAATTACAAAGCCCATATTCACATAGTCCATATATATTAAATATACAATTACAAAGCCCATATTCACATAGTCCATACACATAAATATACAATTACAAAGCCCATATTCACATAGTCCATATATATTAAATTTCGTGGCAACATACTATTCAAAACAATACACATCACATTATTTTACACTCATCGATAATCATTTATAATCGAAAAGTTAATACAGTAACCACTAACCTGATTATTCAATCACCCACCACGGGTATCCATCATCATAGCTTTTATTTCGATTAACATGCTTAATATACATACTTTTACATGAAATCATACACACAACACATATAACAACAAAAGAACAGTGCGATAACTACGCACCTGACTATAGCAAGGTTTTGATTTATCGATTCTAACAAGGTCTAAAATCCCGAAAGCTTCTGTTACTTCTATCATTTTGCCCCTAGAACACATAACCGAAATCGGTCACACTTAGTACCAATAACATGGCCTTAGGCCGAATACCAAGAGTCAGTTACCTTGAGCACTTCAACTCTCGAAAGAGTCATTTGTGCACCTTAACACTAGCTACACACAAACAGAGCACATCATTATAGCCTTATACACATTCGGCCACCTCTAGACCCAAGGTCAACAGTCGGTTATTATCAAAACCCAAAATATAGTTTATGGCCAAAGGACATACTTCCTTACCTTGCTTATTTCGATCCCGAAACACTATTTGCCTTGATGTTCAAAAACCCGAGAGCTTCTTTAAAATTTCTTTCGTTTAACTACACAAAAGAGTACACCAACATAGTTCTTGAAGGTTCGGCCACATAAGAGAAATAGATTCAAATTCTCAGCTTTTAAAACTCACCACAAGATTCGGCAATAGTGACAATATTCGGCTAACAACGAGAGTAAAGACTGGTCTTTGGGAAGATGAAGATTCGGCCAAGCTAACAAGTAGAAAGAAAAAGAATAAAAATACAAATGGTCTTAAAGCTCTTTAAGGTTTCGATCACAAACAAAAGAGAGTGTGTTTAAAACTAGATAGCTTTTTCTCAAAAAGAAAATGGCAAACAAAGAGAGAAAGGAGAACAAAATTCGGTACACATACTAGCATACTTTCAAAGCCGAATGCCACCCCAAGAGGCCCTATTTCAGCCATGCACAAAGTGGGAAGAAAGGAAAGCAAAACAAGGAATGTGGCACCTCCCTTGCTCTATTCAAAATTGGCCATGCACCCAAAATGGAACAAGGTCATTCGGCTATGCTTAGCTTAGGTGGGGAAGGAAACAATATCAAAAGTTTTGACACCTTTTTGCTATTAGAAAATCAACTAAGATAGCCCTTAGAGAGAGAGCTTTCATCGGCCAAAACACCAAAGAAAATGAGGGAAAAGATAGTCAAAGTTTCAAGCAAATTTTGGCCAAAAACCAAGGACAAGGCCGGCCAACTCCCCATGCCTCCAACAACCATATTTT
Source organism: Gossypium bickii (assembly GCA_025503065.1). Lineage (NCBI taxonomy): Eukaryota > Viridiplantae > Streptophyta > Magnoliopsida > Malvales > Malvaceae > Gossypium > Gossypium bickii. The sequence continues at coordinate 33,513,671 of CP106712.1, forward strand.
TTCTTTTTACCAAAATCAAGGCCGGACATACATTTGAAGCTCCCATTCCGCACATTTTTTCCTTCCCAAAGCCAAAACCCATCCCTTTTGAAAGTTAAACATTGTTCATTTCTTATTTCCCATCATTAAAATAAAATAAACTAATAACATAATAAAATATAACCCATCCTTCTTCCATAATAGAAACAAATAAAATAAATATAACTAGCCCATAAAAGAATAATGCCCTATGTTCCCAAAATAAAATAAAACAAATAAGCAGCAACTTTTAAGCTGCATGCGTGCATGGGCCATGCAGGCCACTCAGCTCCCACGCCGGACCAAAAAGGAAAACCATGCTTTGCTGCCTCCAGGTCTCAAACACGAGACCTGAGGAAGCATCTTCAAGCTTTCTACCATTCGGCTACCCTAACTTTCATGTCAATATTGCTTGCCGAATTTCTTTTAAACCATACCTTGCCAGTTCCCAGGTCTGAACGCTAAAATGAAAATAAAGCGCCTCATGCACGATCCCCAGGACTCGAACGCGCGTCCTCGAGAAAGTCCCCTGGCTGCAAGCGTCTCAACCACTCGGCCAGTTTGAATTTCATGACAATGTTGCGGCACAAATTTCTTTTAATCTATGTTTCGCTGGTTCCCTTATCTTAACTCCAGGAGCCAAAAATAAAAGCATCCGCACCCCCAATGGGACTCGAACGCCCGACCTCGAAGCCGCAATCACCCCCTTGCGCTCTTAGCCACTCTACCACCTGGAATTTCATAATCACCAACGTTCAAAATATATTTTTAAAACCTTCTTCGGCATTAACGCCCTTTTGCAACAAAAATAAAAACTTATGCCGCACAGAAGACTCGAACCCCTGACCATGCTTGGCGCTAAATTCTTAAGTGGCATACAGAAGCCACTCTACTACTAGACTTTCATGTCCAAAACTTTACAAAATTTTTACTTAAGGCCTTCCTCAGTCAAATTCCACTTTCAACCCAAAAATTTTCAAAAATTTCCAAAATACTCCCATTTTATCCTCGGGCTTTAGGAACTCAAAAAACACATCAAAATCACACTTGAGGCCTACTAACACTCGAGTTATTTACCAAACTCGCAACCCCTATTTCGGGGTATTACATGCGGTCTAGATTGATTTCTGTTCAAATATCCCACATTATCTCTAGAATGACTTTGATTATCTCTAAATCTCTTCGAAGATGGCTGGGATGATTTACTTGGATATCTCTTTCTCATATCTCGAGCTTCAGACTCAGCTTTTCTTTTATCTTTCCTGAGTGCCTTAGCTTTACACGCTCGATCAACAAGTACAGCAAACTCTTTTATGTCTAAAATCTTGACTAGCAAATGAATGTTTTTATTAAAGCCATCTTCTAATCTTTTGCACATTATAGCTTCAGATACACATTCTCGAGCATATTGACCCAGTCTCACGAACTCTCGTTTATATTCTGAAACAGTCATACGGCCTTGTTTCAATTCCAGAAATTCCTTTTATTTTTGATCAACGAATCTCTCACTGATATATTTATTTCAGAACTCGAGCTGAAGTCCCATGTAACTCGTTCTCTCAGAACAACAGAAATTAAGGTTTTCGACCATTAATAGGCTACATCTTGAAGTAATGATACAACACACTTTATGTATTCTTTTAGAGTCAAAGACATTTCCTCGAATACTCGGATAGTATTTTCAATCCAGAAGTCGGCCTTTTTCGCATCATCATCTTTAGTAGCCCAAAATTCTTTGGCCCCATACTTACGAATCTTGTCAACCGGAGGCTTATTCCACGGATTCAGATTTATAGTCGGAGGTATATCAGATGTTTGAGGGGGATTAACCGAGGGTGGGGGTTGTGGAATAGTCGGGTTATTTCTTACGAATTGAGTGAACCACTCACTCATCATTTGGAAGAAAGCTTGTTTAAGCTTTGTCCCTCTTGACCACTCGTACATGGTCTCGAATTAGAGGGCGCTGTCCCTTGCGCAGGAGCAGGTGCATTACTTTCTACGTCGTCAACTACGACTCTTTCGGGATCCATTACTATACAAAAATCACATTTTATATATTAGGATTCATCACACTAACACAATTCAGATATATGGCATCTATAGCTAGACTTTGACACACTACGTTAGTCCAAGAATCCACTAAATCGTAGCTCTAATACCAACCAAATTTAACACACTTAACCCGTATCCGTCATCGGACTAAGGTTCTAGGCGTTACTGAACAGATTGGAAACTTTCATAACATTTTATACATTTCATTCATCAATCATACACACAATGTCCCTTAAATAGGTCATCGAGAACATAAACATGCTTATAACCCGGGTCGGGACCAAAATAAAACATATACAGACATTCTCAAAAATTTTAATCTTTTCTATATTTTAGGGGTCAAACGCCTGTGTGGGCAGGCCATGTGTCCCTCGCGGCTACTAGGCACCCCCGTGTGTCCTTCCCGTGGTTGAAACTGACTTATCTTCCATGGCCACTAAGCACGCCCGAGTGCTCAGACTGTGGTCGAATCTGCCAACAATCACACGGTTACTAGGCAATAGGCACGTCCATGTGCCAAGGCCGTGTACTATCCTAACTTGGTTCCCACGGTCACTAGGCACTGCCGTGTGCCTCAATCGTGTGACATTATAGGCCATTTTCATGGCCAAAATGCCATCCATTTGTGTCATACCTACAAGCAACATTTATCAAGACATGTCATGCACATATAACCACCAAAAAGCATACCAAATAACCATTCAAACCACACATTCAATATCCATTTCCATCATGCCAATTTTCAAAACCAAATCATATACAAAAACATAATACATTCATTTGCTTAACTCAAAAGCTTGACTACTTCATGAATCAACTAACCATGCCAAAACATGCTTCACATATCATGATCATAATGCATAATCTCAACTCATCTCTAGCCAAATGTCATGGCTAAGTTCATATAAAAGCTTATACCAAAATACTAGCCTATACATGCCATATCTAGCTTTATACATTTCCAAAGTGTACCAAAATGATTTTAGTAGTGTGATGACGATCCTTGACGGTCTCAAGCCTTCAGTAGCTTTGACGACCTATAAAACAGAGAAAACACACATAGAGTAAGCTTTCCAAAAGCTTAGTAAGTCAATATACAAACAAACTTAGCATAGATTGCACATAACCAATTTAATAAGATGACAAATATGGTTCTCATGACAAAAATCACCTCATTCTTTCTCAAGCTCATATACTTATCCATAACTTACCGTATATGCATATAGTTCATCTAATCAAGACTTTACATACCATATCATCAATTCCATATACATAACATCATAATATGCTCACATAGATACTTATCTTATATACACAATTAGTATATAAGCAACGTACCTCAAACGAATATTCATTCATTCAATTTATCAAAGCTCAGATTTGCAATTTGTATCACAGACTTTCCCGTTGAACCGTAAGGAATCTAATAGGATACTTACAAACTCAGGATAGTCGTACAATGCCAACGTCCTAGACGAGGTCTTACATACACTCGGATATCGATGCCATTGTCCCAGACGGGGTCTTACACGAATCAATACGATGACGATGTCCCCGTCATGGTCATACACGTAAAGCTCATATCAATGCCAACGTCTCAGATGTGGTCTTACACGTAAAGCTCATATCGATGCCAACGTCCCAGACGTGGTCTTACACGTAAAACTCATATCGATGCCAACATCCTAGACGTGGTCTTACACGTAAGACTTATATCGATGCCAACGTCCCAAACGTGGTCTTACACGATAAGATAGAACAGATACTTATGTCATGACATAGCTAATCCTATCTATTCTTAGGTTCGTACGGGATTTTTCGGACTTAGTCACTATATCAAATTTATCTTGGAATTCATATGCATAACCTCTCGTAAGTATCCATTATCAACATTAGTCATATGAAAAATTATAATTTCATACAAATACGTTTATTTGCATAGTAACTTACCTCGGATTCGATCTATCGGAATGAAAATAGCTACTCAATTACTTTCGCTTTCCCCCAATCTAAGTCTATTTTCCTCGATTCTTGATCTTGAATTCAAGCTTGTATGTGCCGAATGTATGAGAGCTTTTAAACCTGTCTTTTCTTTTGATTTTTGGCACTCATAAAAGTTGATAACTATCATCTTTCATTTGTTTCTTTTACTAATATTATGTTAATACTAATTTACAATAATATCCTTATTACAAAATATTTATAACCTATAAACATAAGGCCATTAATAACTTTTAGTCATCCACTAAATAATATTAACACATGCTCAGTCACATACCATAAGCACAGAAAATAATATTAAAATATTATACGGACTAGGATTTGTGGTCCCGAAACCATTGTTCCGACTAGGGTATAAACCGGACTGTTACATGTTGAGATGCTGCATTCTTGAGTTTAGAAGTACATGGGAACGATACTTGCCATTGATTGAATTGGCATATAATAATAGCTTTCAATCGAGTATCAAAATGGCACCTTATGAGGCTTTGTATGGTTATGAATGTCGAACACCTTTGTATTGGACTGGACTCAGTGAGAATAAGATATACGGGGTCGATTTGGTCAAAGAAACTAAACAAAAAGTGGAAGTGATTCGAGATAGTCTGAAAATCACGTCAGATCGTCAGAAATCGTATGCAGATATTGAGTTTAAAAGTCTCACCATGGAAGAAAGTACTTCGATTCGGTCGTAAAGGAAAATTGAGTCTGAGATTCATTAGACCGTATGAGATTGTTGAGCGTATCGGGCTGGTTGCTTACAGATTGTTGTTGCCACCTGAGTTAGAGGAGATTCATAATGTATTTCATGTTTCGATGCTTCGACGATATCGATCCGACCCATTGCATATAATTTCTCCGTCTGAAATTGAGATTTGATCCGATATGACATACAAGAAAGAACTGATTTGGATTATAGATCGTGAAATGAAAGAATTGAGAAATAAGAAAATTTCTTTAGTAAAATTCTTATGGCATTGACACGGGGTTGAAGAAGCTATGTGGGAGTCTGAAGATGCTATGATAGAATGTTATCCAAACCTATTGCCGGTAAGATTTTCGGGGACGAAAATCCCTAAGGGGGAGAGTTGTAACAGTCAGGTTTAGACCCTAGTCAGAATAGTGGTTTCGAGACCACAAATCTAAGTTAGAAAAAAATTTTAATATTATTTTCCATGTGTGAAATTTTCGTGATTTAATTTATCATTTGTGTGCTTAATTTTATAAAATGACTTAATCGCGTAAAATGCAAAAGTGACTTGATAATTGTTAAAGTGTTACATTGCTATTGTGTTTATAATGTGGAGTCCTTAAATTGAAATTTCACCATTGGGTGCATGCATGGATAGTAGTGGACTTAAAATATGTGATTTTATAATGTTTTAACCAAGGTTAATTATGTAACTTAGATAATAAGTTATGTTAAATAAATAAAACATAAAGGTGGCCATTTTATCATCTTTTATGGCCGAATGAAGTAAAGAAGATAGCTAAAATAGGGTTTGAAATTTTGGCACTTGCATAGCTTGATTGAGGTAAGTATTTTGCTTGGTTTTTGATGATTTTTATGTTTTTGTGATCGTTGCTTTGAATACTAGCTAGCCCATGCTTGAATTTTTGAATGTGATGATGTATTCAAGAAATGTCATTGACGATAGCTTGTGGTTTTTGTTGTTTGATGATGGAAAATAAAATATATGTGATAGATTAATGTGTTTTGTCTTTGGATTTTTGATGAATTTGAGTATTTTGGGCTAAATGGTGAAAATAATAAATTGAGGGACTAAATTATGAAGCAAATGAACTGTGTGGACTTATATTAACTATATGAATATTCGGCCAAGCATGGGAAATATGAAATTTTGTGTATTTTGTAATTTTATGAAATAGGGACTAAAATGTCCAAAATGTGAATTTTCAGGGCTAAAGTGCAAAACACCTTAATTATGTGTTTGTGGTTTGAATTGAATGAAATGTGTTATTAAATTGCCAAATTTGAATTTATATAGATCAAGAACAAAAGAAAACGAAATTAGATCGAGGGAAGTCGAAAGTGGTCGAGTAGTCGATTCTATGCGTTCGTGTCTTTACGAGGTAATTTCATAAGTAAATAAATGTTGTTAAATTTGATTGTATATATTTTATTTGTACCGGATTGTATTATTACTTGTAAATATATATGGATATTGAATTGGTAAAAGTGTTGAAGAATCATATACGAGCTTGAATCGATCGAGTTACAACATTTGAAAACCCCGTACGAAACTTAGGAATAGTTAGGATACATATGTCGTGTCATAGGATTCTGATATGTGATTTGTGTAAGACCACATCTGGGACATTGGCATCATATTTGATTCATTTAAGACCCTGTCTGGGACAATGGCATCGATATGTGATTACATGTAAGACAATGTATGGGACGTTGGCATTGTACGAGATTTCTGATTTTCTGAGTATCCTTATTAATTCTAAATGGTTCAACTGGTATTGTCGAGATGAGATTGAATGTGAAAAAGAACTAAAAGGTTCAAGTACGTGCTATGTTATAAGTATATGTAAGTAAGGTAAGTATATGTTAGAGATGAATATATGAATTAGACAGGGTAAAAGAGAAATTTATATGTGCTTATGAGTATATGTGTATTCAAACATTAATGTTATATTGCTATTGTAAATGTGATAATATTTGAGTTTGCGAGCATATTAAATGTACATTTGGTTAAGGTTTGTTTGATTTGATTAGTTGATTTAATACAAAAGTTTATGGGTTCATTATTTACTTATGGCTTACTAAGCTATGAAAGCTTACTTTGTGTGTTTGTTTGTTCCTTGTTTTATAGATTATTAAAGCTACGGGAAGCTCGGGGATCATCGAGGATCATCACCACACTATCGAACTATATTTTAGCATCTTTTGAAAATGTACATATTAAAGTATGGCATGTATAGGCTAGAGAACGTTGATTATGTTTTGAGATGTGTAAATATAGCCATGATATATGGCTTGTTAATGAATATATTTATGGATGAGTTTTGTTCTTGTTTTATGATGCATAAGTTGGAATGTTTTGACGTGCTCATGAATGGCCAAATGAAATGGTCTATATTGGTAAGTTCATGATTGATTTGGGAAATTGATATGATGAGAAATGATATGAATTGAAATGGTTTTAAATTAAGTATTAATCATATGTTTTGATGAGAAATCTATGCTTTGAATTTGTATGTTTGAGTTAGGTTTGCATATGGTAATGAATGATGTTGTTAAGAGTTAAATTGTGCATGTTTTGATATATTTTGGTTGTTATTAGATCATGAATTGAGGCTTGTTGGATGTTTGCAGGTTTGACCCAAATTTTGGGTGGCATATTGGCCTTTGTAAATGGCCTATATTTGTCCACAGGTTGAGCAAACGGGCATGTGTCTCGACCGTGTCCCTTATGGTTTCGAAGCAAGTCAGGAAGCCACATGGGCTGGACACACAGGCGTGTGACTGGCCGTACGGGCGTGTGACTGGCAGTGTGAGCAAGTCAGTAGCCACCCTAATTTTCACACGGCCTGGCACACGAGTTTGTCTAATGTCGTGTGAATCACATGGCCTGCTAACAAGGGCATGTGACCTCTGTAACTTTGAAAAATGTTTAATTTTCAAAAAATTTTGTATGTGCTCGGTTTAGTCCTGACCCCTTTCCAATGCATGTTAAAGGTCTCGTAGACCTTTTAAAGTGACTTTATATATATGATTTGCTATGATATGATGATGGTGTATTTTATGTTTGTGAAATGATCGTAAAAGTTTTGATATGTCCAGTAACGCCTCTTAACCCTATTCCAGGATGGTTACGAGTTAGGATGTTACAAAATCAAATCCATAAATTTGCTTCTCACTGAGCTCAGTCAAATACAAAGGAGTTCGACACTTGCAAAGAAACAATGCTTCATACGGTTCCATCTATATACTCGACTGATAACTATTGTTGTAGGCAAATTTAACCAAAGATAGATGTTTTTTTCCCAACTACCTTCGAACTCTAAAACATAGTATCAGAGCATGTCTTCGAGAACTTGAATAACTCTTTCGGATTGACCATTAGTTTACTGATGGAACGCGGTACTAAAATTCAATCTTGTACCCAAGCCTTCTTGTAACTTTTTCCAAAACCTTGAAGTAATCGTCGGATCTCTATCTGAAATAATGGACATAGGCACCCCATGTAATCTCACAATTTCGGTAATACACTGCTCAGCCAACTTATCAAGTGAGTAATCAGTACATACCGGTATAAAGTGAGCCGATTTCGTGAATCTATCAACAATAACCCACACAGCATCTTTCTTTTTTGGAGTCATAGGAAACCTTGTTACAAAATTTATCGTGATTCGTTCCCATTTCCACTCGGGAACCATCACTGGCTAAAGTAAACCCGAAGGTACTTGATCCTCCTCTTTCACTTGTTGGCAGATCAAACACTTTGTCACAAACTCAGAGATGTCTCTTTTCATACCCGGCCAACAATACAACTTCTTCGAATCATTATACATTTTTGTACTGCCCGGATGTACTGAAAAACAATCACTGTGTGCCTCATATAAAATTTTTGGGATTAACTCATCATCTTTCGGTACACATACCCTATCACGGAACATCAAGCAATCATTTGGTCTGATTCAAAAATCTAAATCACTACCTGACTCACACTGAACTCTTTTAACTTGCAATTCCTTGTCTTTCTTTTGAGCTTCACAAATTTGCTGATGAAATAAAGGTCTAGTCCCCAACTCGGCCAAAACCGAATAGTCGTTAGACAAAGCCAAACTCGTACTCAGAGCTCTCAAAGCATACAAGGATTTTCTGCTCAAGGCATCTACGACTACATTCGCTTTCCTTGGATGATAATCAATCACTAGCTCATAATCTTTCAATAATTCGAGTCATCTCTGTTGTCACAAATTCAAGTCATTCTGATTCATCAGGTACTACAAAGTTTTTTGATTGGTAAAGATTCGACATTTCTCACCATACAAATAATGATGCCAAATCTTCAAAGCGGAGACGATGGCGGCCAATTCAAAATCGTGCGTCGGATAATTCTTTTCATGTGGTTTTAGTTATCTCGAGGCATAAGCTACTACATTGCCTTCTTGCATCAACACACAACCAAGACAATTCAATGACACATCACTATAGCTCACAAACTCTTTCCCCGACTCAGGTTGCACTAGCACTGGTGCTTCAGTCAATCTCGCTTTCAACTTCTCAAAACTTTGTTGGCATTTTTCAGTCCACTCGAACTTAACACTCTTTTGAAGCAACTTAGTCATAGGAGAATCAATCATCAAAAATCGCTCGACAAAATGTCGATAATACCCAGCTAAGCCTAAAAAGCTTAAGCCTAAAAAGCTTCTAACCTCGGTTACATTCTTTGGCGATTTCAAATCAACAATCGTCGATATTTTGCTCGGATCAACCCGAATACCATCACCTGAAACTATATGTCCCAGAAATCTGACTTCACGAAGCCAAAAATTCACTTTTACTGAACTTAGCAAACAATTTCTCCTCTCATAGAATCTGCAATACCTTTCTCAAGAGCTCGGCATGCTCGGACTCATCTCGGGAATAAATCAATATATCATTTATGAACACTACCATAAACTTATCCAAGTATAGCCAAAAAATTCGGTTCATCAAATCCATAAACATAGCTGGTGCATTAGTTAAACTGAAAGGCATCATAGGAAATTCATAGTGTCCATACCTCATTCTAAAAGCACTTTTCGACACATCGGATTCTTTGACTCTCAACTGATAGTAGCCGGATCTTAAATATATTTTTGAGAACACAATTGCTCCCTTCAATTGATCGAACAAATCATCAATTCTCGGCAACGGATACATATTATTTATAGTTACATTGTTAAGTTGATAGTAGTCAATGCAAAGCCTCATTGTTTCATCTTTCTTCTTTACAAATAATAGGGATCACCTCAGGGAGAAAAACTCGGTCTCACAAATCCCTTATTGGTCAACTCTTGCAGCTGAGCCTTTAACTCTTTCAATTTGTCCGGAGCCATTCTATACGGAGCAATGGAGATTGCTATAGTCCCAGGTACCAGATCAATAGCAAACTCAATTTCTCTACCTGGAGGCAACCCAGGTAATTCTTCCGAAAATACATCTGGAAATTCACAAACTACTGGCATAGATTCAAGGTTCAACTCAGAAATCTCAGTACTCAACACATATGCAACGAATGCTTCACACCCTTTTCTCATTCACTTTTGAGCAGACATGTGCGAAATCACCACAGACATCTTATTTGAGTCACCTGTTTCAACCCAAAGAATTTCACCATTCTCGCATTTCAGCTCAATAGTTTTTTTGTCTACAGTTTACCTTAGCATCATGTAATGCTAACCAATCCATACCCAAAATAACATCAAACTCGCCAAATGGCAACAACATCAAATTAGCCGGAATGCAATGACCTTGAATCATCAAAGGACAATTCTCGCAAACCTTATCTGCTAACACATACTTGCCTAAAGGGTTTGACACTTTAATCACAAATTTAGTCAATTCAACAGGTAATTTCTTACTATTTACCAAATTCACACAAATATAAGAATGAGTGGATCCAGGGTCAATTAATGCAATAACATTAGTATTATAAAGAGAGAATGTACCTGTAATCACATCGGGGGATGATGCATCCTCACAAGCTCGTATGGCATAAGCTCTAGTAGGTGCTATCATTTCTGACCTTGTAGCTGAATCCTTCATTATACTTTTACTACTAGCTCCACTTCTGGCATTTCACGGTGGTCTACCTCTACTAGTAGTGTTACTCGGTCTAACACTCTGAAGTTTCTCTTCTTCAACATTCCCAGGACAGTTTCTCTTCTTCAACACTCTGATAAAATGTTCTCAAGAACCACACTTGTAGCAAGCTCAGTTGTTTCCCCAACACTCTCTGATATCTTGTCTACCACAATTCTGACACTCAGGTTTATTAGACTTCACATTACCCACATTTGCCACCAAAGTGGCTTGAACTCTAAAGCCTTTAATATGTATCACCACAGTCTCGGTGTGAATACCCAGCTGAAACTGTCATCTGAGGATTCGTTTATTTAGACCTCTTTGATTAGGATTGGAACAATTTACTCATCAACCTCTTCCTTGCATCTCGAGCCTTAATCATACCATTTCTCCTTTCTTTATTCAGCTCTTCAGCCTTGCAAGCTCTATCGACTAATACCATGAATTCTTTCAACTCTAAGATCCCAACTAACAATCTAATATCCTCGTTCAGCCAATCTTCAAATCTCTTGCACATAATAGCTTCGGTAGACACACACTCTTAAGCATACTTACTGAGTCTGACAAATTCAGGCTCATACTTTGCCACAAACATTTTACCTTGCTTCAATTCGAGGAACTCTTTTCGTTTCTGATCGATAAACCGCTGACTTATAAATTTCTTTCGGAACTCCGCTAAGAAGAAAACCCACGTCACTCTCTCTTTTAGAACTACAAAAATCAGTGTTTTCCACCAGCGATATGCCGAGAGTCTTTCAGTAATGATACAGCATATTTTAAGCATTCTTCGGGCGTGTAAGATAGTTCATTAAATACCTGTATATAATTCTCAAGCCAGAACTCTACTTTCTCGGGATCATCATATATGTTGGTTATGAATTCTTCAGCCCTTTGTTTTTGAATCTTATCAACCGATGGTTTAGTTAATCTTATGAAATCAATTCCTTGAGGAGGTACGGGAACCAGCTGAGAGCTGAGGTATAGGAGGGGGTGGAGGAGGTTGAGCATTAGGATTTGCTCGAACAAATTTAGTATACCAATTACTCATTATATGAAGAAAGGCTTCCTGAGCCTCCTCTCCCTGACCCAAGGTCTCAGGTCTGCTTTCTATTGGCGCAGTCTGTTGCACGGGAGCCGGCGTATTACTTGCAGCATCATCAACAATAGCTCGGTCGGGATCCATTTACTATATGAAAACACAGTTAGAAATTGTTAGGAGTCACCACACTATCATAATATATTTATTCCACGTATAGCTAGACTCACACACGCTATGATAGTCTGAGAACCGACTGAACCATAGCTCTGATACCACTAAAATGTAACACCCCTTAACCCGTATTCTACGCAAGAACTGGGTAAAAGGTATTATCGGACTTAACATACTTAATCATACAAAACTGATCATAATTTTCTTTTCAACTTTAAAACTTCTCATTTGTAATCATATTGTCCCTATTAAGGGCCTACGAGATTCGAAACATACATATAAAGAGGTTCGAGACTGAATTGGAAGCTTACGAACACTTAGAAAATTTTTGCTCAAAATAGGGCCGCACGCCCATGTGGAATGGAACACGCCTGTGTGGGTGGGCCATGTGGTCACACACGCCCATGTCCCTTGTCTGTGTGGATTTTATTTTTCATTTCTAACCTACAGGGGTTTTTACACGGCTTGGCGCACGTCTGTGTCTATGGCCCGTGTCCTTCACATGGTCGTTTTAGCCTGTTTGTGAAAACCCTGACATTCTATTTATAACGTCTGCAGACATTTAGGGTCACACGGCTGAGTCACACGCCCATGTGCTAGCCCGTGTGATGAACTTAATTTTTTGCAAAATTAGATGCAGGGGACACACGACCAGCTAACACGCCCATGAGGCAGACTGTGTCACACACGGCCTAGACACACGCCCGTGTAGACAAATACAAGGCTATTTACCAAGTCATTTGCCACCCTGAAAAACAACCACACTTATACCATTTCTAGCAACACATAGCATAACAATAATGCACCTTTAATATCTGCAATCCAGACATTTACGCCTTAACTTCACACTACGTTCATCATGTATATAGTTCACTCATTACTCAATCAATTGCACAAACATGCACTTCATGAATTTCATCAACATTGAATAGATATAACTTAACCAATATTGGCCAATTCCAATGGCCATTTACAGAATAAAATAAGTCACAATAATAGTTAACACCTTGGCTAACCAATATAACATATAACAAAATGACCAAGTTCCTATACATGCCATAATTCAATGTAAATCTCAATATACCAAAATGTATGGATAGTGTGGGTAATCCTCCGAGGGTCTCCGTATCTCGAGATGGCTTGTCGATACTCTAAAACAAGGGAAAAGACAAGGGAGTAAGCTTTAAGCTTAGTAAGTCTATATGTAAACAATGAACATCATACTACATACTTATCAATCAAGAACATTTCATACAAATCAAAAACATTTCAGATTCTTGTAGTTGCACTTACTCATTTCAAATCTTACCACATTCCAAATACATATCGTAAACATTTCTCACATTTATATACATTTATACCCTGCACTTCTCATCACAGAGTCACACGTAATTTCACTTAGTCAAAGTTTCCCAATGAACACTTCGGAATAATACCGGATACATGGTGGTTTCGTACACAGCTCACCAATAATAAATAACACAGTGGTATTGCACAAAGCCCACCAACAATAATGAATATGATGGTATCGCTCACAGCGCACCAACAATAATGAATATGATGGTATCGCTCACAGGCCACCAATAATAATGAATACGGTGGTATCGCACACAGTCCACTAATAATCACATTTTCACGGTATTCATTCGTATCCTTTTTCTTTTCCGAAGGTTCATCCAGGAATTTCCTCACTTTCCATCATTTTAATAAATATCAATAATATTCACTCACATTTCACATAATCCATTAATATGTAAAAACATAAGTAAAAAGGGTGTATCATTTACATATAAACTTACCTCGATACAAAATATGTCAATTTGCAATTTAGTCTGAAACCTTGCCTTTTCCTCGATCAAGGTCGATTCCATGTTCCTTTTCATCTATAATGACATATTTAGCTTATTTAATATACACACTATTCAAATCAGTCCAAATCTTCTTATGGCAAAATTTATAATTTAGCCCCTAACTTTTTCAATTTTTACACTTTAGTCCCTAAGCTCGTAAAAATGAAATGTGTTCATTTTTCACACACCCAAGCCTAGCCGATTCATATTCTCTCTTATAGTAGCCCATAATTTTAACTATTTTACATTTTATACACATATTATTCCATCTTTTGCAAATTAGTCATTTTTTATCAATTTCAACAAAAATCATCTAGCAAAAGTTGTTTATCACACTTCAAACTCTCATATTCTACCTCTAGACATCAAAATACATTTATGTCATCCATGGGCAAAATTTTAAACACAAACCCTAGCTCAAAATAGTGATAGAAATAGCTAAATCGAGCTATGAAGATTTCAAAAATATGAAGAACATAAAAAACGGGGCTAGGAGGTACTTACAATCAAGCTTGAAAGTGAAACAAAACCCTAGCTATGGCTCCTTGAAATTTTTGGCACTTAGGAATGAATATGGACACAATTTTTGACTTCCTTTTTCTCTTTTTATTAATTTATTAACCCATTGACCAAATTACCCTTCATTAATCCTTTAGATATTTTATCCCTCTATGGTCATTTTGTGTTCAAGCTATAATATAATGGTTTAATTACCAACTAAGGACTCTCATTTTAAAAACCCATCTCAATCAAGTACCTTTCTGGATTATAATACACACTTTTCACCCATTGCAGTCTAGTCCAACTTATCAAATTGGACATCCAACCAATAAAATTTCTCAACCAAAATTTCACACAAGCATTCAATCATTCACTAAACACTAAAACACAATTAGAATAAATATTTTGACCTCGGATTCATGGTTTCGAAACCATTGTTCCATTTAGGCCCTAACTCGAGCTACGACAGTCTATTCACACGGGCATGTGACCTGTAACACCCCTTACCCGTATTCAACACCTGAACCGGGTACGAGGCATTACCAGACTTAACATACCTAATCATACAAAATTGAACCGTAATTTTCCATTCCAACTTAAAACTTTACATTCGCATTCATAACGTCCCTATTATGGGCCTACGAGACCTAAACATATAGATAGGGTGGTTCGAGACAGAACCGAAACTTATGAACACTTAGAAATTTTTTTTTAAAATAAGGCCACACGCCCGTGTGGAAAGGAACACGCTCGTGTGGACAAGTCGTGTGGTCACACATTTCTCTATCATCATCACAACACACCTCATTAAGGACCTAAAAGGCCTTAAACATTCATACGAGGGGTTTCGGAAACCAACCGAAAACTTTTGCAATCTTAAAAATTTTCCCCTAAACAGAAGCCACACGATAGTGTGAAATGGGACACGCCCGTGTGAGCGGGCCGTGTGGTCACACATGTCCATGTCCTTACCCCGTGTGGGATTTATTTTTATTTAACCCTACAAGGGTTTTCACACAGTTAGACACACGCCCGTGTTCTTAGCCCGTGTGCCCCAAACTGCCTAGACACGCCCGTATGTAAAAACTTGGGTATTCTGTCTGTGACGTCAGCAACCTTGTAATGCCCCAAAATCTCGTAACCCTAATTTCTATGCACTAAAGTTGGCTTGTATGAGTTACACTTAGAATATTAATTTTGCCATATTACCGGGTTTATTTGAAGTTAAAGGATAGGGAAAACCATAGGGAAAAAGTTAATTTTTTCCTTAGTGGACCCTAGTCTCAGGCTTTAGGCCTCTTAAGTAGGATAAAAGGAAAATATGACACAAATGGGCTTGTGGTCGAGTGGCTAGTGTCATCATTTGGGGGAGCTACAAGGTGGCGTGAAGAGGTCAAAGGTTCGAGCAAAGGTAAGGCATTTTGAGAGTGTTTATTTTGCATAGTGGACGGCCAGAGTTAGGTTGAAATGGAACTCTTTTGTTAGAGTGTTTGACTTGGTCTTGTGAGCTGATAGAGGAGGAAATTTCAGATGAGATGGAGGGATTATCAGAGAGAGAAGTTAGGAGATGAGGAGTGTGGATGTGATGGTGCCAAATAAGACTCTGAGGGAAGGGAGTTTGGGCTATTGGCTGTAAAAGGAGGGTGTTGAATCCCATTGAGAGGTTCTTGGAAATTTTGTTATTCTCCCCCCAACCGAATTCTTCCATTTGCCGAAAAAAAGAACCCATCATTCTTTTTGCCGAACATTCCTATTAGTGTTATGTTCTTTTTCTTTCTCTGAAAGCCGAATACACCTTTATATCATATAGCCCTACTTGTGTCGAATCTTATTTATTTCTCCTTCATCATAATCGATTGTTACCCACTTTTGGTCAAGTTTAAAACCCGACTCTTATCGGTAGCTATCTAGGCCGCGGGATCAAAGGAGGGTTTCAGTAAGTATTTAGCCGATCTTATTAGTGAGTTTTGTTAAAAGTTGAAGGGCTATCTAGCCTTTCCTTGTCGTTAACTTTGTATTAACAAGGGTAAGATTCAGAGATCACAAACGTGGTAGGTAAGGATCGTTAGCAAGTGGTAAATACACTTGTTTTGGTTGTGGTTTAGTAAATGGCCGAATGTAATATGACTTATAGAGGTGACTTATTAGGAATATGGGTCACTTGATTTTGACGATATATGTTTGGCTGCAGATCTAGAGGATAATCGCAAATAGTAGCAAAGGAAGGGCTACTAGAACGTGTGGCACACGGTAAGGTTAAGATGAGGTTTTGATTTCTAATAAAGTGTGTATTAATCCGTGACTAATCGTTAAGTAATGTCGATTGTAGGTTCGTGATTAAGGGGTTTGTAGTACGCGTGGTTATCAAGTGTGTACAAACACTACACACACGATATCGGCAATGCAGAAAAGCCAAATAGTCAAAAGTGGCTAAATGGGCCTGCCGAACTTGTGGGCATAAAACAGTAATGGTTGATATGTGAGCATGAATAATGAGTTGGCATGAACGGTTGTATAATTGGATTGTAAATGAGCCCAATGGGCTATAAGAGCATGAAATTGGTAATATGGGCTATATGACATGAAATGGGCTTAATTGTCCTTAAGAGATTTTAGAAATATATGTTAGCGTTGTGGAATCTAGGCCTAGTTTGACAAACTCTTGAATAACATAAAACTCTTGTAATAATCAAACATGTCTGTGGATAAGTCGATAGGTTAAAGTGTGGCAATAGACCTATGCATGTCTAAGATTGGATCTAAGGAGAGCTTGGTACTTAAGCGGTCCTAATGGCCTACCTCCTCTTCTTTGGTATCCGACCTGGTGCATAGTATTTGTTCACTTTAGCCGCGAGGACTTGTTGTTGGGCAAATGTTCATAGTTAAAACCCGACAAGCAAGAAATTATGAGAATACCCCTGTAGGGTAGAGTGACTAGAATACCCATATGTGATGAGTATGAGTTTTATGGATGTTACTCATGTGCTTGCAGTATGTATATGATAATCTATTTAGGATATATATGGGTGGGAAATCATTGTACGAAAGAAGAATATAATGATCGCATAGTCACTTGACGACCGTGGATCCATCGGTGGCTTTAAGCCCATTATTTGATTAGCAGCTTTGCTGCAACGTTGAGTAGTGCCGTTGTTGGTGCTACCTTTGGAGTGTAGCGTAGGGGTGGATCGATTTAGATATCCCCTAGTCTCAAGCTTTAGGCCTCTTAAGTAGGATAAAAGGAAAATAGGACACAAATGGGCTTGTGGTCCAGTGGCAAGTGGCGTCACTTAGGGGAGCTACAAGGTGGCGTGAAGAGGTCCAAGGTTCAAGCAGAGGTAAGGCATTTTGGGAGAGTTTATTTGCATAATGGACGGCCAGAGTTGGGTTGAAATGGAACTCTTTTGTTTGAGTATTTGACTTGGTCTTGTGAGCTGATAGAGGACGAAAATTCGGATGAGATGGAGGGATTATCAAAGAGAAAAGTTAGGAGATGAGGAGTGTGGATGTGATGGTGCCGAATGGGACTCTGAGGGAAGGGAGTTTGCGCTGTTGGCTATAAAAGGAGGGTACCGAAGCCCATTGAGAGGTTCTTGGAAATTTTATTTTTCTCCCCAGTAATTCTTCTTCCATTTGTTTGAAAAAAGGACCCATCATTCTTTTTGCCAAAAAATTCCTATTAGGGTTGTGTTCTTTTTCTTTCTCTAAAAGCCGAATACACCTTTATATCATATAGCCCTACTTGTGCCGATTCTTAGTTATTTCTCCTTCATTGTAATTGACTGCTGCCCAATTTTGGTCAAGTTTAAAAGTCGAATCTTATCGGTAGCTATCTAGGCCGCGGGATCAAAGGAGGGTTTCGGTAAGTATTTAGTCAATCTTATTAGTGAGTTTTGTTAAAAGTCGAAGGGCTATCTAACCTCTCCTTGTCGTTAACTTTGTATTAACAAGGGTAAGATTCAGAGATCACAAACGTGGTAGGTAAGGATCGTTAGCAAGAGGTAAGTGCACTTGTCTCAGTTATGGTTCAGTAAATGGCCAAATGTAATATGGCTTATAGGGGTGACTTATGAGAAATATGGGTCATTTGATTTTGACGATATATGTTTGGGTGCAGATCTAGAGGATAATCGCAAATAGTAGCAAAGTAAGGGCTACTAGAACGTGTGGCACACGGTAAGGTTACGGTGAGGTTTCAGTTTCTGATAAAGTGTGTAGTAATCCGTGATTAATCGTTAAGTAATATAGATTGTAGGTTCGTGATTAAGGTGTTTGCAGTACGCGTGGTTACCATGTGTGTACAAACACTACACACATGATATTGACAACGTCGAAAAGCTGAATAGCCGAAAGTGGCTAAATGGGCCTGCCGAACTTGTGGGCCCAAAATGGCAATGGTTGATATGTGAGTATGAATAATGAATTGGCATGAACGGTTGTATAATTGGATTGTAACTAAGCCCAATGGGCTATAAGAGCATGAAATTGGTTTAATGTGCTATATGACATGGAATGGGCTTTATGGGCCTTAAGAGATTTTAGAAATATATGTTAGGGTAGTGGACTCTAGGCCTACTTTGACAAACTCTTGAATAACATAAAACTCTTGTAATAATCAAACATGTCTGTGGACAAGTTGATAGATTAAAGTGTGGCAATGGACATATGCATCTCTAGGATTGGATCTAAGGAGAGCTTGGTACTTAAGCGGTCCT
The DNA here is from genome assembly GCA_025503065.1 of Gossypium bickii. Taxonomy (NCBI): domain Eukaryota; kingdom Viridiplantae; phylum Streptophyta; class Magnoliopsida; order Malvales; family Malvaceae; genus Gossypium; species Gossypium bickii. Next base: position 33,532,844 of record CP106712.1, read on the forward strand.
AGTGGCCCACCTCCTCTTCTCTGGGATCCTACTTGGTGCATAGTGTCTGTTCACTTTAGCCGCGAGGACTTGTTGATGGGTTAAAGTTCATAGTTAAAACCTGACAAGCAGGAAATTACGATAATACCCCTATAGGGTAGAATGACTAGAATATCCATATGTGATGAGTATGAGTTTTATGGGTGTTACTTATGTGCTTGCGGCATGCATACGATAATCTATTTAGGATGCATATGGGTGGGAAATCATTGTACGGAGGAAGAATTTGAGGCTCGCATAGTCGCTTGACGACCGTGGATCCACCGGTGGCATTAAGCCCATTATATGATTAGCAGCATTGTTGCAACGTTGAGTAGTGACGCTATTGGTGCTACCTTTGGAGTGTATCGGAGGGGTGGGTCGATTTAGAAATCCCCAGAGGTGTATAAGGTTGGAAGGCAAATGGTGTGTAGCGGATGGATTTTTGGGGAGGGTTTTGCATAACCTTGTTTCCATATGAAATGATATGAGGTCATTATGGGTTAAGGCCCAAGACCACCAATTGTGATAGGGCTTAGGCCCAATGTGATAATTGTATATTGTATTGAATGCCAAGGGTTGTGCACACTGAGTTTCGAAACTCATACCCTTTTATTTAATGTTTCAGGTGATACACAATAGACGGTTCGACGTGGAAGGGGACTCGGGCATGGCCACATTGCAAGTGATTTAGAAATTTTGTTACTTTATTTCGTATAACATTATTATTTTAAATACTTTATTTTTATTGGGTTGTAATAAGGCCTTGTAACTCCAAATTGAATTTACTTATGGGTTTTATTATTACTGTTTATTTATTAAACTTAATTAAATTTATTAAGATTAAACATGATGTTCAAAATAACTCAACACATGGATGTTTCATTAAAATTTGGGTTTTTTTTATCTTAACTTAACAAGATTCAAGGGTTTTTGGGTTTCTAAACCTCAAACCTGAGTTCTTTGCTAAACAAAGTTGTTTTATATTTTCCTTTGATGTGATATCGTCAGATTCGGCCATAGCGTCTGGGCCGGTCTGGGGGTGTTACATTTACTGGTATCAGAGTCAAGTTGCAACGCTCAAGCTGTGAAATGGGCCTTAGCTTTTGTTTTTTTTAATAGGTAGATTAGAAAGTTTGGCAGGATTCTTGCAGTGTGGTTCACCGAGCCCTTGACGTCGAACCAAGTAAGTTTTTCTGTTCTTTTACTGTTTAAATCACTAAATTATATTTAGGTAATAGGATACTTTAAACAATTGGTCTTTAGAGACTAAAGCCCGTAGAAAACTTAAGCCTATAGTAGATATACGTCTGCGAAATAACTTTTAAATTATTATTTACATAAGACATATGCTCTAAACAGTGCAACTATGCACTAATTTCATAAATTTCTAATTCAGAAATGCGCACGTAATGATGAGCGCTAGAAGAGGTGCAAGAGGTGGCGGCCGAGGTCGTGGGAGTGTTAGGGCTGGGTCTTCGGAGTCAGGCCATATGCCCAACATTGGACTAGGGGAGGCTCCAGCCTCACCAGTAGCTGAAAGGGGACCATATGACCGGGCTGCCACTACAAAAGATGCAGTATCGCAATCTATGTTAAGAATCTTAGAAAGGGTCGTTGGGCCTAATAATGGTACGGGGAGTCGTGGGTCAATCGCAAAGCGACTTCGAGCTAATGGGCAGAGATTTTCAAAGGAGTAGCGGGGGTGGCCCCGAATGTGGCAGAGTTTTGGTTGGAAGCAACAAAGAGAATAATGGACGACCTAGATTGCACGGTGGAGCTAAATTTAAAAGGGGCAATATCTTTACTGAGGGAGGAAGCTTGCCAGTGGTGGTTAACCGTAAATGAGGGAAACCAACAGGAGCAGATCACTTGGGAGTTCTTCAAATTGACATTCCAGGGGAAGTACATTGGAGTAGGCTAGGTGGATGCCCGAAAAAAGGAGTTTTTGAATCTGACTCAAGGAGATAAGCCGGTAGCAGAATACGAGGCTGAGTTTCTGTGCTTTAGTCGGTATGCTAAAGGAATAGTCGCAATAGAGTATGAGAGATGCGGTCGGTTCAAGGATGGGTTAAGAGACAACCTTAGGGTGCTTATAGCTCCGCAGAGGGAGCGGGACTTTGTGGTCTTGGTGGAGAAAGCTAAGATAGCGGAGGACGTAAAGCGCACAAAACACCTCAACCGAGAAAAGGAGAAGGGCAAGAACAAACAAAACGTGGAAGGTATGGGGGCTGGACAGAGGCTTACGAGAAGGGCCAGAGTGAATGGGCCGGTTAGGACTGTGGCCCCTGTTGCTGTTGCTAATACTGGGATACCACCTTGTGAGGTGTGTGGAAAAGGGCATACAGGTGAATCTTGGAGGAGAATAGGAGCTTGTTTGAGTTGTGGGTCTATGGAACATAAGATTAGAGAGTGCTCAAGAAGGCCAAATCAAGAGCGAGCCGATGGTAGAGGTAATTTTCAACCACAAAGGGGTGGTCAACAACCACCAAGGGACCGTGGACAAGTCAGAGGGGGCAATGGCATAGGACGAGGAAGTGGAGCGCTTGAGAGAGGTGCAGGACAGACAGAGGCAAGGCAGCCAGCCTTAGTATATGCTGCTCGTCGTAGAGAGGAAGGAGATGCACCAGATGTAATAATGCGCACGTTCTTTTTTTGTGAGCTACCTTATATTGCACTAATTGATGTGGGGTTGACACATTCGTACATTGCATGCAATAGGACTGAAACAGTAGGGGTTGAGTGTGAAACTGTTGGCAATGAAATGACGGTGTTGAGTCTTTTAGGGCAATCGGTGGAAGTTAACAAGTTGTTTATGAATGTACCATTGGTAGTTCAAGGAGTTACTTTCTTAGCTGACTTGATGGAATTACCGTTTGGTGAGTTCGACCTCATCTTAGGCATGGATCGGTTGACGAGGCACCGGGCAACTTTGGATTCTGCTACAAAACGGATGGTGTTAAAACTGTGGAAGATGTTGAGGTAGTGGTGATCGGGGAACGAGTGATTACTTTTCGAACGTGATTTCGGCTTTAAGGGCAGAGAAGTTGGCAAGGAAGGGCTGTGAAGCTTACTTAGCCTACATTAGTGATTTGGAATCTAAGTGTTTTACTGTTAAGGATTTGAGAACAATAAAAGAATTTCTTGATCTTTTTCCGGAGGAATTGCCTGGGTTACCTCCCAATAGAGAAGTGGAGTTTGGAATAGAACTGTTACCTGGTACGACTCCAATGTCCGTCGCATCGTATAGGATGGCACCGAAAGAGCTGGTGGAGTTGAAGGCCAAGATTCTGGAGTTATTGGACCACGAATTTATTAGACCAAGTGTGTCTCCATGGGGAGCACCGATATTATTCGTGAAAAAAGAAGGATGGTTCCATGAGGATGTGCATCAATTATAGGCAATTGAACAAGTTAACCATTAAGAATAAGTACCCCTGCCTAGGATAGATGACCTTTTTGATTAGCTTAGGGGAGCCTTAGTTTTCTCGAAGATAGACTTGTGTTCTGGGTACCATCAACTGAGGGTTAAGGAAATAGATGTGTATAAGACAGCTTTTAGAACTCGTTATGGGCATTACGAGTTTTTGGTGATGCCTTTTGGGCTAACAAACGCACATGCTACTTTTATGGACCTTATGAATCGAGTTTTTTAATCGTACCTAGACCATTTCGTAGTAGTCTTCACAGATGGCATATTGGTATACTTTAGAACGAAGGTTGATCATGATGCACACTTAAGGATTGTGTTGCAGATTCTGAGAGAAAAGTAACTTTATGCTAAGTTTAGCAAGTACGAATTCTAGCTAAAGGAAGTCACTTTCTTAGGACATGTGGTCTTAGCTGAAGGGATCAAGGTTGATCCTCGGAAGGTGGAAGCAGTGTTGGATTGGAAACGACCTAAGACGGTGTCAGAAATCCAGAGTTTTCTCGGCCTGGCAAGGTACTATAGGCGGTTTGTGGAAGGGTTCTCCCTAATAACTGCACCCTTGACCAAGCTGCTACAGAAAGGAGTGTCATTTGTGTGGACTGATAAACAGTAAGAAAGCTTTGAGAAGCTTAAGAAGGTTTTAACGGAGCCTTCGTGTTGATTCAGCCAGAGTCCGGAAAGGAGTTTACAGTTTATAGCGATGCGTCACACATGGGCTTAGGCTGTGTTTTGATGCAGGAAGGGAAGGTGGTTGCTTATGCGTCGTACTAGCTTAAGACTCACTAGAGGAATTACCCAACCCATGATTTGGAGTTGGCAGAAGTGGTTTTCGCACTTAAGATTTGGAGGCATTACTTGTATGGAGAGAAATGCACCATTTATACTGATCACAAGAGTCTGCAGTACGTCTTGACTCAAAAGGAGTTGAATTTAAGGCAGCACAGATGGATTGAGCTGTTAAAGGATTGTGATTGCACTATCGAATATCACCCGGGAAAAACGAATGTGGTGGCTGATGCACTAAGCTATAGGGCTATGTTGGATTAAAGTTAAACAGTTGTTGGATGAAACTTTGAGTTCTCGATTCAAGCAAATTGAGAATGGGGAAACGGCAGATTTTGGGATAAATTGTGATGGGTTGTTGTGTTTCCGTGGTAGAATTTCTGTGCCAAGGGACGAAGAGCCAAAGAAGTCTATACTACGGGAAGCACATAGTAGTTCCTATGCTATGCATCCCTGAGGTAAGAAGATGTATCCAGATTTACGAGAGTTTTATTGGTGGTCGGGATTGAAACGTGAGGTTACGGAGTTTGTTGGCAAATGTTTGGTATGTCAGCAAGTGAAAGCGAAACATCCATTGCCATCAGGATTACTTCAGCCGATTAAGATTCCACTATGGAAGTGGGAGCGGGTTACTATGGATTTCATTAGTGGGCTACCTTTGACGCTTGCTAAGAAGGACTCTGTGTGGGTCATTGTGGATCAGTTAACTAAGTCTGCCCATTTTATACCGGTCTGCACTGACTACTCATTACAAAAGTTGGCACGGTTGTATATGGCAGAGATTGTGAGATTGCATGGGGTTCTAGTCTCTATTATATCTGATAGAGATCTTTGTTTTACGTCTTGCTTTTGGAAGAAGCTGTATGAAGCATTGGGTACGAGGTTGGATTTTAGTACAGCATTCCACCCTCAGACTGACGGTCAGTCAGAGAGGGTAATTCAAGTTTTAGAGGATATGCTGAGAGGGTGTGTAATAGAGTTTTGAGGTAGTTGGGAGGACTATTTTCCGTTAGTTGAATTTGCATATAATAATAGTTATCAGGAAAGTATTGGAATGGCTCCATATGAAGCACTATATGGGCGAAGATGTCGTACTCCGGCTTGTTGGACGAAGTTGGGTGAGCAGCGAGTTTTGGGTCGGAAGTTGATAGCTAACATCGAAGATAAGGTAATGTTGATTCGGGATCGATTGAAGGAGGCGGCGGATAGGCAGAAGTCGTATGATGACCTCAAACGGAGGGAGATCGAGTATGCTGTGGGGGACCTAGTTTTTCTCAAGGTTTCCCCTTGGAAGAAGGTGTTAAGATTTGGTTGGAAGGGTAAGTTAAGCCCTAGATTCATTGGGCCATATCGGGTGTTAAAGCGAATTGGGCCAGCTGCCTATCAGCTAGAATTCCTGTCTGAACTAATCAAAATACACGATGTGTTCCATGTGTCAATGTTAAGGCGTTATCACTTAGATCCTTCTCACTTGTGTTAGTCGAGGAGATCGAGGTTAACTTTTGAAGAGGAGCTGGTTCAGATAATTGATAAAGATGTTAAGGTACTAAGAAGGAAGTCTATCCCTTTAGTCAAAGTTCTTTAGCATAACCATAATGCTGAGGAGGCTACTTGGGAGCCTGAGGAGGCAATGCGATGACAATACCCTCACTTGTTTCAAGCAGGTAAATTTTGAGGCCGAAATTGTTTTTAGAGGGGTAGAATTGTAACGCCCCAAAATCCTGAAACCCTAATTTCTGTGCACTAAAGTTGGCATGTATGAGTAGCACTTAGAATATTAATTTTGTGGTATTACAGGGTTTATTTGAAGTCTTAAGGACAGGGAAAACCATAGGGAAAAGTTAATTTTTGCCTTAGTGGCCCCTAGTCTCAGGCTTTAGGCCTCTTAAGTAGGATAAAAGGAAAATAGGACACAAATGGGCTTGTGGTCCAGTGGCAAGTGGCGTCACTTAGGGGAGCTACAAGGTGGCGTGAAGAGGTCCAAGGTTCAAGCAGAGGTAAGGCATTTTGGGAGTGTTTATTTGCATAATGGACGGCCAGAGTTGGGTTGAAATGGAACTCTTTTGTTTGAGTATTTGACTTGGTCTTGTGAGCTGACAGAGGACGAAAATTCGGATGAGATGGAGGGATTATCAGAGAGAAAAGTTAGGAGATGAGGAGTGTGGATGTGATGGTGCCGAATGGGACTCTAAGGGAAGGGAGTTTGCGCTGTTGGCTGTAAAAGGAGGGTGCCGAAGCCCATTGAGAGGTTCTTGGAAATTTTATTTTTCTCCCCCCAGCCGAATTCTTCCATTTGCTGAAAAAAAAGGACCCATCATTCTTTTTGCCAAAAATTTCTATTAGGGTTGTGTTCTTTTTCTTTCTCTAAAAGTCGAATACACCTTTATATCATATAGCCCTACTTGTGCCGATTCTTAGTTTTTTCTCCTTCATTGTAATTGACTGCTGCCCACTTTTGGTTAAGTTTAAAAGTCGAATCTTATCGGTAGCTATCTAGGCCGCGGGATCAAAGGAGGGTTTCGGTAAGTATTTAGTCAATTTTATTAGTGAGTTTTGTTAAAAGTCGAAGGGCTATCTAACCTCTCCTTGTCGTTAACTTTGTATTAACAAGGGTAAGATTCAGAGATCACAAACGTGGTAGGTAAGGATTGTTAGCAAGAGGTAAGTGCACTTGTCTCAGTTGTGGTTTAGTAAATGGCCAAATGTAATATGGCTTATCGGGGTGACTTATGAGAAATATGGGTCATTTGATTTTGACGATATATGTTTGGGTGCAGATCTAGAGGATAATCGCAAATAGTAGCAAAGTAAGGGCTACTAGAACGTGTGGCACACGGTAAGGTTACGGTGAGGTTTCAGTTTCTGATAAAGTGTGTAGTAATCCGTGATTAATCGTTAAGTGATATAGATTGTAGGTTCGTGATTAAGGTGTTTGCAGTACGCGTGGTTACCATGTGTGTACAAACACTACACACATGATATTGACAACGTCGAAAAGCTGAATAGCCGAAAGTGGCTAAATGGGCCTGCCGAACTTGTGGGCCCAAAATGGCAATGGTTGATATGTGAGCATGAATAATGAATTGGCATGAACGGTTGTATGATTGGATTGTAACTAAGCCCAATGGGCTATAAGAGCATGAAATTGGTTTAATGGGCTATATGACATGGAATGGGCTTTATGGGCCTTAAGAGATTTTAGAAATATATGTTAGGGTAGTGGACTCTAGGCCTACTTTGACAAACTCTTGAATAACATAAAACTCTTGTAATAATCAAACATGTCTGTGGACATGTTGATAGATTAAAGTGTGGCAATGGACATATGCATATCTAGGATTGGATCTAAGGAGAGCTTGGTACTTAAGCGGTCCTAGTGGCCCACCTCCTCTTCTCTGGGATCCTACTTGGTGCATAGTGTCTGTTCACTTTAGCCGCGAGGACTTGTTGATGGGTTAAAGTTCATAGTTAAAACCTGACAAGCAGGAAATTACGATAATACCCCTATAGGGTAGAATGACTAGAATATCCATATGTGATGAGTATGAGTTTTATGGGTGTTACTTATGTGCTTGCGGCATTCATATGATAATCTATTTAGGATGCATATGGGTGGGAAATCATTGTACGGAGAAAGAATTTGAGGCTCGGATAGTCGCTTGACGACCGTGGATCCACCGGTGGCATTAAGCCCATTATATGATTAGCAGCATTGTTGCAACGTTGAGTAGTGACGCTATTGATGCTACCTTTGGAGTGTATCGGAGGGGTGGGTCGATTTAGAAATCCCCAGAGGTGCATAAGGTTGGAAGGCAAATGGTGTGTAGCGGATGGATTTTTAGGGAGGGTTTTGCATAACCTTGTTTCCATATGAAATGATATGAGGTCATTATGGGTTAAGGCCCAAGACCACCAATTGTGATAGGGCTTAGGCCCAATGTGATAATTGTATATTGTATTGAATGCCAAGGGTTGTGCACACTGAGTTTCGAAACTCATACCCTTTTATTTAATGTTTCAGGTGATGCACAATAGATGGTTCGACGTGGAAGGGGACTCGGGGTTGGCCACATTGCAAGTGATTTAGACATTTTGTTACTTTATTTTGTATAAAATTATTATTTTAAGCACTTTGTTTTCGTTGGGTTGTATTAAGGCCTTGTAACTCTAAATTGAATTTACTTATGGGTTTTATTATTACTAGTTATTTATTAAACTTAATTAAATTTCTTAAGATTAAACATGATGTTCAAAATAACTCAACACATGGACGTTTTATTAAAATATGGGCTTTTTATCTTAACTTAACAAGATTCATCGGTTTTTGGGTTTCTAAACCTCAAACCTGAGTTTTTCGCTAAACAAAATCGTTTTGAACTTTCCTTTGATGTGACATCGTCAGATTCGGCCATAGCGTCTAGGTCGGGTCTAGGGGTGACACAAACCTTATAAGGGTCACACGGCCTAGGCACACGTCCGTGTGGCTAGCCCGTGGTCGACATTGACTTACAACACCAACATGCAGGGGACACACGGCCAAGTTACATGCCCATGGGGTTGGTCATGTGTCACACACGGCCTAGACACATGCCCATGTGCCTACCCATGTCGACAAGAACAAGGCTATTTACCAAGCTCCTTTCACCCCTCTAGCTCACACAACATGGATCCATTCAACATATCCTCAAACAACTCATATTTTTCAATATAAACTTTCATGAATAACTATATATTTTCGTAAATAACAAGGTGAGCCATCAGCCATGGCAATATACAAAATAGTTTGTCTTAAAAAGGGGGCCAACACACTTTTGGCCAAAATAACAAAATAATCTAACTAGTCTAGCCACTATACATGCCATATACAAAATCATTAAGTCTAGATATACCGAGGTGAGCTGATAGTGTGGGCAAACTTCTGGTTATCTGCGTATCTCGGCTTGACTCTCAAACTCTATAAAACAAGGGAAAAGAAAGGGGAGTAAACTTTAAGCTTAGTAAGTTTACATGCAAACAAATGGCATTACAGCATGTGCTAAACAAATAATAGCATTACATACTAAACAAGAACAGTCCACATTCATAATCATGCTTACTCATTTCCTCCCTTACCACTTTCCAACCACATTATAAGCGTAATACTCACATTCATTAACATACATCACTACACTTAGCACCACAAAGTCACATAATACAACACATCATAATTTCTCAATAAGACATTCATACTACCCATCACTCGGTGGTTTCGCACTTAGCCCACCTTCAATCTCTAATAAGGTGCTATCGAAGCCCACCAAAGGATATTTATGGTTGTATCGCACATAGCCCACCAAAAAGGATAGTTACAGTGGTATCGCACATAGCCCTCCGAATGATAAATAGACAATGGTATCGCACCCAGCCCGTCGTAGTTACGTAATAAGGTGGTATCGTACTTAGCCCACCGTTAAGTGTTGTCATTACACATTTACATATCTATTTCATAATTCATATGATAATTATTCAATAACTACCAAATTCAATTCACTTGAATCATACATGTTCTCAATTATGCCATGCACTAATTAGCAACAACAATGTGTATATAAAAATGCATTGTTTACACATAAACTTAGCTCGGTTCAACACATTTCGATTTGCGGTTTAATCCGTAAACTAAATCACTTACTAGCAAGGAGATAGCTTGGCTGAAAGTTTTAACCCCCAAATGCTTTATTTCCTCCTCAATTTTTGGTAGAAAGAGATGAGTGAATAGTGAAAGATGATAGTTTTTCTTTTTACCATATTTTATTCATCTTTTCTCACCTAATTTCACCCAATTTTGACCAAAAATTAAATGCTCTTGTCCCCCCCTATGGACATGGCCAGCCAACACATTCTAGTTGGCCTAATTGCACTTTAAAGACCTCCAATTTAATATTCTATGGCTATTTGACAACTCTACCTTGAAAAATAGAACAATTGCACTTTATGCAATTTAGTCCTTTTTCACAATTAAGCATGCAATCATTAAAATTAAAGTACCAAAATTTTCACATAGCCATATATTAATGCCATAACACATAAAATAACATCAAAATAATTTTCCCTAACCTCAGTTTAGTGGTCTTGAAACCATTGTTCCGTCTAGCCCCAAAATCAGGCTGTTACAGACGTGGTCTTACATGGGATTACTACTCAATGCCGATGCCATATCCAAGACATGGACTTATATAGGATCTCAATTCGGTGCTGAGGCCATGTTCCAAGAATGGTCTTATACAAGACCTTATTAATCTCATGTCGTGAAAATTGTATCCTTTTTATTCATAAGGTTCAACTGGGACTTTGACTTAATAAAATTTCACCATACTTTCATCGAGACTTCATGAGATCTTGTTCTGTTATATAATTCAAGGTCCAAATTATTCCCTGGGAAGTTGAAATCAAGATGGTCAGGTCCTTTCGTAATCAAAACTATCTTTCCCTATGGCACAATTGAGGTAACTCATCCAAATTACAACACGTTCAATGTAAATGGGTAGCGACTAAAACTTTATAATGGTGAAAATTTTAGGGATAAAAGAGAGGAGCTTTAGCTCTGTGAACCTTCATTTAGAATTGAAAATAGGGAAAGTTTAGCTTAAGACTATAAACGAGTGCTTCTCGAGAGGCAACTCGAGTACTAACCCCATTAATTTTATTTTTATTTTTATCTTTCCTTTATAGCATCCAACTATAAACTAACAAAAAGTGTAGGTTTCTCCACCCACACGGCATCACACACGGCCGTGCCCCTGGCCATGTAGATACCACCAACAGGTACATGGGTGTGGCAAAGATGGTCCAGAAACTGACTAATAGACACAGACGTATGACATGCCCGTGCATCCAAACCGTGGTCGATCCTGAGTAAAGGGCACGGGATTTCAACACGCCCGTGCTCTAAGGTCGTGGAAAATTCTGACTTGTGAAACACGGGCGTGGGACCATTAACACTGGCATGGGAGAAACAAACAATGCCAGGCAAGCTCGTGTGATACGGGCGTGGAACACAACATAAACGCGGCTGAAATAAAAATTTTCCAAAAAACACAGGCTGAATAAAGGGAACACGAGCATGGCCCCTGACCGTGTCCCCCACCCATATTTAAAGAAACCAACGATCGTTTCCCCGAAAATTTTCCTCAACCCCTAAAAACCCTAACCGTTTCTCTCAAAAAACCACTCCCTCTTTCTGACCACCAGCAAAACCCCCTCCTCACTTGACTTCACCTATCCCTTATCTCTTTCTCTCTTTCACAATATACATATAAAACTAGTTCACGCTCGTGCTGACGGAACACACGCCCATCCAAAACTGCAACACAACCTGTTCACCTAATATATTTGCAGCACACGCCCGTGCACCACCGCTCAATGCCCGTGCACCTCGACAAACCTCTACCGGTCACCTCTCCTTTTTACATTCTCCTCCATTAGACTATTTTATCACTAGACTTTTATTTAGTCGCTAGTTAGTTTATTATTATGGTTTAATATTAGTTATATTCCCTATTAGATAGATTTAGTCATTTAGTCATTGTTTAAGTAATAACAATTAGGATTTATGCAAAATATTAGTTTTCCCTTGTAATTTTTGTCATTGTTATATTTTTAATATAGTTCAATTCTTCAATGTGATGCAATATGTCTTGGTTGGAAATGTACTTGAATAGTTGATTATCAATTATTTTCAAGACCATAATGTCATCGTCCCGAAGCAGAAAAATCACAGTCCTTGGTTCCAAAAAAATGAAAGGGACCCGATTCGTCATCTGCCAGCGCAACCGCCAAAGTACGACATCCATTTTTACATTTTCCTCCGGGATCTCAGGAGGACCTTTATAGGATACTTCGCACGCGACCCTTCGGTTCAGGGAGGTGCATTGATTGGGCCGCTTTGGAGCAGGTCCACCTAGCCGACGACGTACGAGCTCTCCTGACTACCTATCCATGGGACCAATTCTTCAGTATCATCGAGCCCACATATCTAGAGCTCACTTTGGAGCTATGTCCCACTTTCCACCTTCAAAGGGTGATGACGCGCCACGATGACCCCGACACTATCCAATTTCGTTTAGGAGGCATTGTACGAGGCCGCATTGGGACTCGAATGTACCGCAATTCGAGGCCGCATTGGGACTCTATACCGGCAAATTTATAGAGGATAATGATATCGAGATGCTCCATCGCCATATCCATAACACCCCCACGAGATGCTGGTACAATATAGCACCCCACAACGCCTCCTATGACCCCAGTCGCTCCAAGGCGACGGCTCTCACCCTATCCCCGAGGTACGTACACGCTATTTTAGCCCGTACACTGACAGGTAGGCAAGAGAGCACCGATGTCATCAATACTCACGACGCCTACTTCCTATGGTGCATGGCAAACGGGCACATTTTCGACATCGCCTATTTTGTAGCTCGTGCCATTCAACATCAAACGGAGCAACATAGGAGGGGGTCATATCTATGGGTCTATACATCACACACTTGGCTAGATATTTTGGGCTCCTTAACACCGCTGCTACGATCTCCTCCCTCACACTAATAGGTCAGATGTCTCCACAGGGCATCCAGACGATGCTACACATGAGAATGATCCAACGTCGACGTGGGACCGATCCCTCTCCAATATCGACTAGCACCTACCACCGAAGAGGAGGATCCGGAGGATATTACTGACGATGTCCCACACCCACATGAGGAACCACAACCGATTCGTCGCCCAGCTCATGCAGCGGTCCACTTTTCGACGTCTCTACACGTCTTACTCAGTTCGAGCATTATTGTACTCAACAATTCAATGACGCCGCTCGACAATTTGATGGCATTGAGGTAACTCTTCAGCAGATTTGTCATCACTTTCACATATCGCCGCCTCCACCACATCGTGACCCAGATGATGACGAGGACCTTTGAGTCCTTTAATTTTATTTATTTTTCAGTTTTCGATTTTATTTTATGTTTAGCTTATTTTCATTGTTAATTAAAACTTTTTACCTTTCTTGTTTAAAACTCCTATTAGTACAGTTTTATTTCTTTTATCACTGGCTATCTAATTCACGAGTATCTCAAACAACACTCATTAAATAAATACTCCCTGAACATCTAACTGATTACTTCACAGTTTAAAAAGGTTCAATTTACCACTCCAAGAATGAAAACAACACCGTAGTATTCACCAACACATTTACCCATGCATAAATCATCATCACTAGACATCCTCCAAGGATTTCATCCAACATTCAGGGAGTTTCACTTCTCCCTATCTTTTGATTTTCTACTATATTGTTATTATCTATCTTTGTTCATTAAGGGCAATGTACATCTTAAGTGTGGGGAGTGAATATTTATTTCGAAAAAGTTCCTAACTTTCTGCATTATTCTCAAATCCCTGAATGATATCTTGTCTTTAAGTAGTTTTCTCATATTACTAATTAGAATAAAATTTCCTTTGATTCATGATTTTTATTGATATGTTTTGGATTAAGTTATTGATAATTGTGCAGTGATGATTTAAACTTTAAGAGACTAGAGAAACAAGCATGATAAGTCTATTTTCAAAAAAAATTAAAATTTTGTTAGGTTGTCTACCTGAATCTAATTATTACCTTGATGTTTGAAATTTACAAGGTTGACATCAAAAAAAAAAAAAAATAATTTTTGTGAGATTTTGAGCCTTTTAGAGCATACATCCTTTCGTGCTCACCTTGTGATTATGAGTGTGTCAACATTAAGCTGTTATTCTAAAACTTGCTTCAATTATACAAGTTGAGACCACATCATTTGATTTGATATACTGAGATGATAAAGGCACTTAGGATTTAACCCACTCACTCCACTAAAAGCCTACACTCACAATTAATCCCTAGTGAACCCCTTTGATCCTGACAACCTTTTTTATTGACTAACCCACTAATATTAACCCAAAAACCCAGTCTGTATTTGTTATCACCATTCCTCTTGACCACCCTTATATCGAGATTTGATTTGATCAGTTGCCTAACTATAACCTTTAATTCAGTAGTTAAATTCATCCTTTATATTGACTTGATTTGTTCTTAAAAAAATGAAATATATTCAATATCAGCTCTATGTAATTGAGCTTATACGTTTAAATTCCACATCTTGAGAAAAAGCTCATGCTATTAGTATTACAAGTTTTTAGTCGATGTAATTATTTAGGAGTAATTCATTTCTTTAGTTAGGCAAATTGTCAATTCAATCTCGATTCTAACCCTCTAATTCAGCCTTTATCCACACATTTAACCCAAGCCACATTACAACCATTTTTTTAAAGACCTTTTGATTTGTGTATCATCTCATTTTACAGTGGTGGACGTTTGATTTTCAGGCCAGCCTATGTGATTAACTTTTCATGTTTGACTTTTTAAGTGCTTAATTTTGAACCTTAAACACTTTTAGTGATTTGAGTGAATCTCTAGTGAGGATGTCAACTCTTGCCAATTTCAAATCAGAGGTAATTATTTAGGTAAGGGGAAGCACCTACTGTTTTCGCGCTATAAATGTATGACTTTGATTGTTAGAATCTTTAGGACCCTTTTACTTAAATTATCAATGTATGAATTATCTTTGAATTATGATGGAACATTATTGATGAATATTATAAATCAAGGAAGTTCATTTTAATTGTGAGTTGAGAATTTTGATTGAGGACAAGCAAATTCTTAAGTGTGGGGGTATTTGATAAACCGTAATATAAACATATTTTAATCTCACATTTAGCATTCTTTTGGATGATTTAAGCCTTGAATTATGAAATTTGGTGCTCTTAATCCTTTGTTTTCATGTTTATACCTAGGAAAGCACCCGAGGATGAAAAGAATGAGAAACGGGCCCAAAACGAAGTAAATGAGCCATATCATGAAATCG
Organism: Gossypium bickii; assembly: GCA_025503065.1. Taxonomy (NCBI): domain Eukaryota; kingdom Viridiplantae; phylum Streptophyta; class Magnoliopsida; order Malvales; family Malvaceae; genus Gossypium; species Gossypium bickii. Next base: position 33,548,000 of record CP106712.1, read on the forward strand.
ACACGGCCGTGCCTCATTAATAGTCTCAAGCACGGCCTGGCCATGATTCACACGGGTGTGTGCCATGGGCATGTCCCTGACATGACAAAGAAGAGTTTCACTCGGATTAGAGTACTTAGAGGCGAAGAAAGCCATTCCAAAAGCCTAAATAAATACCCTAGAGACCAACCTTCAGGGAGAGTCCAGTTAGGAGTCCAGTTAGGCATCCAGCTAGGCCAAGGAGCTGAGCCAGAGAGGCCAGAATTGTGGGATTCACTCGAAGAAAGCCAATTTATTCATCTCAAGAAGCCGGAGTTATACTCAAGACAGAGGATTTCTCCTTCAATTCCTTTAGGGGGTTTTAGGGTTTTCATATGTTTTGTTTTATCTTTTCTTTTGAGATGCATTCTTTTATGATTATGAACTAAACCTTCAGATACCTGAGGGGGATGAAACCTAAGACGGATCTTGTTATTGTTTTCTGAACTATATGATAAATACTTGATTTGTTCTTAACTATGTGTTCTTAATACTTGTTTTGATATTCCAGGATATTGATTCAGGTATTGATGTGCTTAGGCAGTGGAGCAAAAGTCCCTGTTTTAAGAGTAGATCTAGCATAGTAAAGTGAAGTTGATCACAACCCTAGAAATAAGATGACGAAAATCTGCCGGATTAGGGTGAAACCTAATATGGGAGTCCATAGATCGAGTTAATGCAATTCTAGGGGTTTTAATTAGAAAGAGATTTCAATTAATCAACCTAGGGTTAGACATTAGTAGCATCGAAAGAGGTATTAATATAACTCAGGGAATCCTACGGATATAGTCAAGTGAACAAATCGCCTGGTTTAGAATTAGATAACAAGTGAAGTTTAGGTGGATTCTTCCTCGGGTATTGTCTTAATCAATTGCTTTTTCCTACAATATTTTCCCCAATTCCTTCTCTTTGTCTTTACATCTTTAGCTTAGTAGTTAGTTAGTTTTAGATTAGATAACAAATTCTTTTAATTCCTAGGCTAAAAAATAAAAAGAAAATTAGTATTAGTACTTTTGGTTCCTTTAGGTTCGACAATCCGGTCTTGCCACAACTATGCTATTGTTCGTTAGGTGCACTTGCCTCAATCGTTGTCACAGTTAGTTCTCAGGTTCGATCATTCTTTTTATAATTTTTTAAGACTCTGACATACACGATCAAGTTTTTGGCGCCATTGTCGGGGAACTAAAATATTAAGAAAGCTCAATTTTTATTACTTTAGCCATTTTTATTTTTTCAATTTATTTTTATTTTTATTTTGCTTTTAACTTTGCTAATTTTTCTTCTTTTATTTGTTCTTAGCAGGTACCTCTAGTTTATGATTAGAAGGAACCTGACAGGACCCCTGATTTACGACAGCGATATTGAAGGTACTGTTCGTAGAGATCATAGAGAAATAAGACGAAGCTTAAACTACATAGAAGAAGAGCAAGAATTCGAAATCAATACCACCGAAGAGATGGCTGAGAATAATCCGCTACCTCCAGAGGCGGCCGAACATCAAGCTCCTCGAACTATGTATGATTATGCTAAACCTAATTTAACAGGAACTGAGTTAAGTATTGTTAGACCCGCTATTGCTGCTAATAATTTTGAACTGAAACCTAACACAATTCAAATGATACAACAATTTGTTCAGTTTGATGGTTTGCAGGATGAAGATCCAAACAATCACTTAGCGAATTCAATTTCCACTATTTCACTCATGTATGATCATTTCTACAACTTTTACAATTTGTTCCTTTTATGCATTTTTCATGAAAATCATATAGAAAAAGATGTTTATCATACATCAAACTTTCATATTCTTCCATAAAACATCAAATCACATGCATGTCATGCATGGGTATATTTTTTAACATAAACTCTAGCTCAAAATATAGATAGAAATTGCTAAACCGAGCTACGAGGATCTCAAAAATACAAATAACACTATAAATGGGGCTAGGATGCACTTACTATCAAGCTTGAAAGTTGAAGAAGCCCTAGCTATGTCTTCCTTGTGGGTTTTGGCCAATGGGAGGAAGATGGACTAAATTTTGGCTTTATTTTCCCTTTTAATTCTTTTATTTACCACATGACAAAAATGCCCTTAATGACTCTTTCTTGAGATTTTTCCTTCCCATGTCCATTTTTGTCCATCTTAACATGTAATGGTCCATTTGGTAAATAAGGACCACTAGTAATTTTTATAATTCTATTTCATACTTAAATCTTCTAGAATCTCATACTTTTTAATCTTTGCAATTTAGTCCTAATGGAAAATTTATTTACTAATTAATAAAATTTCTTAATGAAATTCTCACACAATCATGCAAGCACCTTATAAGCCTTATAAAAATCATTAAAACATATATTTCTACTTCGGCTTTGTGGTCTCGCACCATTATTCTGAGTAGGCCCTAAATCGGGCTATTACAATTCTCCCCCTTAGGGATTTTTGTCTCCGAAAATCTTACCAGCAAAAAGGTTTGGGTACTAGTTTCTCATGGTCTCTTCAAGTTCCCATGCAGCCTCTTCTACCCCATGTATTTGCCATAATACTTTCACAAGGGCTATACTTTTATTCCTTAGTTGCTTGACTTCCCGAGCAAAAATCTTAACCGGTTCTTCACTATAAGTAATGTTGGGTTGAATTTCAACCTCGGTAGGTGTAATCAGAGCAAAGGGTCTGATCGATAGCGTCGCAACATAGACACGTGAAACACGTCATGAATCTTCTCTAACTCAGACGATAATGCCAATCGATAGGCTACTGGCCCAATCCTCTTGGTGATCTCATATGGTCTGATAAAATACAGACTCAAATTGCCTTTCCGGCCAAATCTAAGGACTTTCCTCCATGGCGACACTTTCAAGAATACTATGTCACTGACTTGATAATCAATTTCCTTCCTTTTTAAATCCGAGTAGGATTTTTGTCGATCAGAAGTAGGTTTTAAACAATCTCGAATCACCCTTATTTTTTCTTCGGTTTCTCTAACCAAATCAGCCTCATGAATCTGGTTTTCCTTAAGTTCAGTCCAATATAAAGGCGTTCGTCACTTACGCCCATACAAAGCCTCATAAGGCGCCATTTTCAAACTTGACTAAAAACTATTGTTGTAGGTAAATTCCACCAATGGTAAGTATTTTTCCCAACTGCCTTGAAGCTTAAGAATACAACATTGGAGCATATCTTCGAGTACTTGTATTAACCTCTCAACTGACCGATTTGGGGGTGAAAAGCCTTACTAAAACTCAACTTTGTACCCAAGGCCTCTTGCAACATTTTCCAAAATCTGGACATAAATCTCGGATCTCTATTTAATATAATGGATAATGGTACTCTATGAAGTCTCACAATCTCTAAGATATACAAGTTTGCCAGCTTGTCAATTGAGTAGTCGACACGTACAGGTATAAAATGGGGTAACTTCATGAGTCTATCAACTACGACCCATATAGCATCTTTCTTGCTAGGTGTAAACGGCAAACCCGTTACAAAATCCATGGTAACTCGGTCCCACTTCCACTCGGGCACCATAATATGTTGAAGTAAACCCGAAGGTAATTGGTGTTCAGCTTTTACTTGCTGACAAATCAAGCATCTAGAAACAAACTCAGAAATATCCTTCTTCATGCTCGACCACCAATACCATTTCTTTAGATCGTTATACATTTTGGTGCTGCCCGGATGCATAGATAAGCACCTACTATGTGCCTTGTGCAAAACTTTACGAATGGGCTCATCATCTCTCGGTACACAGACTTTGTCTATGAACATCAAACATCCATCAAAATTAATCCGAAAGTCGGACTCAATGCCTGACTCGCACTGAACTCTTTTGGCTTGCAAATCACTATCATTTTTCTAAGCCTCATAAATTTCTTGAAGGAATATCGGTCTAGCCCTCAAATCAGATAGAATGGAACCATCGTTTGACAAAGTCATCTGTGTATTCATAGCTCTCAAAGCAAATAGGGATTTCCTACTTAAAACATTAGCGACTACATTCGCCTTTCCCAGGTGGTAATCAATTACCAACTCATAATCCTTTATCAGCTCTAACCATCTTTGTTGCCTTATGTTCAACTCTTTCTGAGTCATCAAATACTTTAAAATTTTGTGATCAGTGAATATTTGACATCTTTCACCATACAAATGGTGTCTTCAAATCTTTAACCTGAAAACAATTGCAGCCAACACTAAATCATGCGTCGGATAGTTCTTCTCGTGTGGCTTTAACTGTCTGGAGGCATATGCTACCACTTTTCCTTCTTGTATAAGTACACAGCCCAATCCATTTAAGGACGCATCACTGGAAACCACAAATTCTTTTCCTGATTCAGGTTGTACTAGAACTGGAGCCTCTATCAACATTGCCTTTAGTTTCTCAAAACTTTGTTGGCCCTTTTCTATCCATTCAAACTTTACATCTTTCTGTAACAGTCTCGTCATTGGAGTCGCTATCATAGAAAACCCCTTAACAAATCGCCTATAATAGCCAACTAGGCCCAGAAAACGTCTAAGCTCAAATACATTTTTTGGCGGTTTCCAATCAACAATGGCTGAAATCTTACTTGGATCAAATCGGACTCCATCTCTCGAGACAATGTGTCCCAAAAATCCAACTTCCTTGAGCCAAAACTCACTTTTTTCTGAATTTGGCGTACAACTGTCTCGTAAAATCTGTAAAAAGGTCCTGAAGTGCTTGGTATGTTCATGCTTATCCCGGGAATATATTAGTATATCATCAATAAAAACAACAACAAACTTGTCCAAAAATGGCCGAAAGATGCGGTTCATTAAATCCATAAACACCGCAGGGGCATTTTTTAAACCAAAAGGCATGACTAGAAATTCATAGTGCTCATACCTCGTTTGAAAAGTAGTCTTAGGCACGTCTGAGTCTTTTACTCTCAACTGGTAATATCCCGACCTCAAGTCTATCTTGGAGAACACAGTGGAACCCTTCAATTGATCAAATAAATCGTCAATCCCTGGCAATGGGTACTTGTTCTTCACTGTTACTTTATTAAGCTATCGGTAATCTATGCACAATCTCATGCAGACATCTTTCTTTTTCACAAATAATTCCGGAGCACCATACGGAGAATAACTCGGTCTAGCAAAACCTTTGTCCGTCAACTCTTGCAACTGTGCCTTCAATTCTTTCAACTCAGTTGGAGCCACTATGTAAGGACCGATCGATATAGGAGCAGTGCTAGGAGCTAACTCAATACCAAATTCAACCTCTCTAACCGGAGGCAATCCTGTCAATTCCTCGGGAAAAGCATCTGGGCACTCACACACTATTGGTACTGATTCAATCTTTAACTCAGTTTCTTTTGCATTCATCACAAAAGCAAGACACGCCTCATACCCTTTTCTTACATACCTCTAAGCCCACATGTGAGAGATCACTACCAGTTATCTGTCTTGTTCAATTGATTCAACACAAAGAGTGTCCCCATTTTCACATCTCAACTCAATATATTTCTTTCCACAATTTACTGTCACATCATGAGTGGTTAACCAGTCCATACCACGAATAATGTCAAATTCATCAAATGGCAATATCATAATATTTTCCTTAAAATAAAGACCTTTAATCATGAATGGGAAATCTTTGCATACTTTATCTACTAGTACACTTTTGCCTAGTGGATTAGACACTTTTATCACAAACCCCGTAGACTCAACATGTATACTCATGCTGGATGCTAATTTCATGCAAATGTATGAATAGATAGACCCCGGATCAATTAAAGCAACAACATTAGTGACATGAAGAGAAAATGTACATGTAATTACATTGGGAGATGATGCCTCTTCGCAAGCGCGAATGGCGTAAGTCCTTGCAGGCGCTCTACTTGTAACACTCCTATCCCGAGTCCGTCGCCGGATTAGGGTTTGGAGCGTTACCGGACAGATCAGAAACATTCACAGACAAAATCATACATTAAATCATCATTCTTAGACATAATGTCCCTTAATCAGATCCTTGAGACCTTAAGCATGCTTATAAACCGAGTCAGGACTAAACTGAAACACATACGAAATTTCATGAAAATTTGAAACTTTTCTAAAATACAAGGGAGACACGCCCGTGGGAGGAGACGGTGTGCCCTCCACAGCTTCTATACACCCCTGTGTAACCATCCGTGTTTATACTGACTATATCAACACAGTTGTTAGGCACGCCTGTGTGCCATGAGCGTGTACTTTTAGGCCAAATACTGACTTCCCCACCACAGCCACCAAGCACGCCCGTGTCAAGGCTGTGTATTTTTATGTTAGCTACTGACAAGCACACCACGGCCAGATGACATGCCCGTGTCGAGGCCGTGTGATTTTATGTTACATCCTGCCAATTTACCCGCGGACTAAGGCATGCCCGTATGCCACAACCGTGTGACATTATAGGCCATTTACAAGGCCAAAATGCCAACCAAAAAGGTTCATACCTATAAACATCATTTACCAACACATATCAGGCATATATGGCAACCAAAAACATACAAATAGCCATCCAAATCATGCACATTTGATCACTAAGATATTCACAACTATACATTAAATTTTCATTCAATATATACATTCAAAACCAATACTAAACATACCAATTTGCATAACTAAAACTCAATTATACCTATGCACCATTTGTCTATATACTTACCATCTCATAATCATTCCATAAATCAACTAATCATATCATAACAACTTCACATATCACATTCATCTAAGCATGGTACTAAAACATAACTAGCCAAATCACATGGCTAAGTTCACTTTACAAAACATCACAAGAACTAGCCTATACATGCCATATCTAGCTATATACATATCCAAGGTGTACCAAAATGATATTAGTAGTGTGATGACGATCCTTGATGGTCTCGAGCCTTCAGGAGCTTTGACAACCTATAAAATATATTAAACACACACAGAGTATGCTTTCCAAAAGCTTAGTAAGTCAATATACGAGAACTTAGCATAAAATGGATATGTTTGCTTTGATTCATACACTTTTGACCACATTAGCCATATTCCCAATACAAGGATCATATAAACACATATTTCATTTCACCAAAACCTTATACAACATATCATCAATTCCATATTCATAGCATCATAGTAAGATTATATTGATGCTTACTTTGTATACACAATTAGTGTATAATCAATATACCTGAATTGAATTTACTATCACGGATTTGTTCATAGCTCAAATTTTACAATTAGTATCATATACTTCCCCGTTGAATAGTAATAAATCCAATGGGATACTCAGAAAGCTCAGAATAATAATACAATGTCAACGTCCCAGACGAGGTCTTAGATGCACTCAGATATCGATGCCACTATCCCAGACATGGTCTTATACGAATCAAAACGATGCCGATGTCCCAAACATGGTCTTACTCATAAGTGTCATAATGATGCCAACGTCCCAGACGTGGTCTTATACGTAAAGTTTATATTGATGCCAACATCCCAGACGTCTAGTGACTTACCTTGGATTCGGTTTATCGGAATAGAAAACGGCTACTCGATAACTTTCACTTTACCGCGATCTAAATCCGTTTTCCTCGGTTCTTGATCTAAAAATATTCAGAATTAACCGCTTTTATTCAATAATTCATTCAATTTAATCCAAGGACACTCATTTAGGGCTATTTGCAAAATAACCCTCATATTTGCACAACTTAGAAATTTAGTCCATTTTTCTCAAAACATCAAATTCACAAAATCTACTTATACACAAGCTTGGCCGAATACATATTTATCATATACAAACCCACATGTTTCATCAAATTGACAAATTAGTCCCTCAATTTGTCATTTTCTCAATTTAGCCCTATTAAGCTAAATTCATCAAAACTTCAAGAACAAAACATGTTCATCTACCACCAATCTATCATTTAACACCTTAAAGCATCACAAAGCTCAACATAGCATCAATGGCATAACTTGCAAACATCACCAATACACAAAATTGAAACATGGGTTTGATAGTAGTCGAAGCAACGATTACAAAAATGTAGAAATTATCAAAAACGGATAAAAAACTTACCTTGAATTAAGGCTTGAAAGTAGCCAAATATACAAAGCTCAAACCCTTGTTTTCTTTTTTCTTAATTTCAGTCATAAGAACAAGAGATGAACATGGATTTCAATTGATTTTGTTTAACATGAAATACATTATTAATGTACAAAAATAACCTTTCATAATAAAATGTATAAAACATAGTTACAAGGTCATTTATGACCTTAGCCATTCATTAACCATGGAAATGGCCAAATTGCCACATAAGTCCTCGTATTCAAAAAGCCATAACACATAAGCACTTTAACATATAGCATACAACTTTCATATCTAATGCAATTTCATCCTTTCGTCAAATTAAACACATATACAGATAAATTAACTTACGAAACTTTAACACATGCTTAATTATATATCATAAGCACATAAAATAATATTAAAATATTATACGAACTCGAATTCGTGGTCTTGAAACCACTATTTTGACTAGGGTATAAACCGGGCTATTACAATTCTCTCTCTTAGGGATTTTCGTCCCCGAAAATCTTACCGTTAAACAGATTCAGATATTGTTGTCTCACTGAATCTTCAGGTTCCCACGTAGCCTCTTGTATCCCACGGATCGGTTCCTCTTCGTATGTCATATCAGATCAGATTTCAATTTTAGATGGGGTAATCACATGTGACGGATCTGATCGATATCTACGATGCATCGAAACATGAAATACATTGTGTATCTTTTCTAGTTCAGAAGGCAACTTTAATCTATATGCAACAGGTCCAACATGCTGAATGATCTCATACGGTCCGATGAACCTCGGACTTAATTTACCTTTACGTCCAAATCGAAGTAGTTTCTTCCATGGAGACACTTTCATAAATACTTTGCCGTCGATCTCAAATTCTATATCCTTTCATTTCAAGTCTGCAAAAAATTTCTGACGATCAGATGCTGCTTTCAAACAATCTCGGATCAATTTCACTTTCTGCTTTGAATCTTTTATCCAATCAACCCCATGTAGCTTATTCTTACTGAGTTCAGTCCAATACAGAGGTGTACGACATTTACGTCCGTACAAAGCTTCATAAGGTGCCATTTTGATACTCGACTAAAAACTGTTATTATACGCAAATTCGATCGGTGGCAGATACTGTTCCCACGAACCATGAAACTCTAGTACACAGCATCTTAACATGTCTTCTAGAATCTGAATAGTCCGTCCGGATTGACCATCAATTTGTGGATGGAAAGCTGTACTGAAGTGTAATTTCATTCCCAAAGCTTCTTGTAATTTCTTCCAGAATCTCGATGTAACATCCTGAATCAGGGCCTTTGCATTTTATGCGTATGTATGTGAATACTATATTTGACATGCTAGTTTAGGATACTCTAGGGTCCAGGAATGAGTTAGGGATAAGCTGGGGACTGGGTGAAAATTTTGCTTGTTGAGCACTTTAAGGGGAAGCTGGTTGAATTGGGTCTTAAGGGAGATTTTTTGTGTTGGATGACACAAGGGTGACGCCACAAGGGAGTTAGGAGGAGCAGGTTCAAGTCACGGAATTCACATTTTGAGAATTCTTTTGGCGTCAGGAGGAACAGAGGTGGAGTTCGGCTGGGATGCTGAAAAAGGGGAGAGTGGATTAAGTCAAAAGTTTCGAACAGATGGTGGAGAGAAATTTTAGGGGTTTGGATCATTCAAACTTGTTTGAATGAGTGAAGGAGAGGGAATTAAGGAAAGAAAGAGGAGATTAAAGGGTGGTGGAGTGTTAGCCGAATTCTGTAGTGGCTAGGTGTGGTTGAGCATTCAGTTTTGGTTGCTAGGAGGGTGTGAGATGATTTGATGTGTTGATAGTCGAGGTCCTTCACGTGGTTGTAGTCCTATCAGTTTATGAGTGCATAGATGTGCCTAAATTCTCCTTAGTTTCTTGGGGTAGACCTTTTTTTTTCTTTTCTTTCTCATTCTTTTTTAGCATCTCTTCATTCTTTTGTTAACCAAAATCAAAACACCCTCTAGTTTTCGTCTCATTTTCTTCTTCTGTGCTTGCCCGAAACCTACATTGCCAGTCACCCTCTCCAGTTGTTTTATTATCCCTTGCCATTAACATCAAAACCAAAACTCTATTTCCCATTCCTTCTCTTCATCTCTTCCATCTCCTGTTAGTCGAACACCTCTTGCCCATACTTTCTCCCCCATACCCGAATCTCCTAGCCATTCCCTTTTTCATTTTCTCTCAATCTCCCTAAGAGCCGAAACTTGTTTCTTATTTTTTTCTCCTTCTCTATTTGTGCACTCTCAAAATTGAAACCTCAAACTCCCTTCCCCTATTTCATTTTTCCTAGAAGCCGAAACCCCTAAGCCTCCATTTGAAGACCTTTATTCCTATTTTCGGCTTTTCTATCGGATTCTCTTTTATTTTAGCCTTCTCGAATCTTCTTTAGGGTGGTGTGGTGCCGATTCTTGCTACGTGTTGATCGAATCTATCGAGTTAAGGTAAGGGGGCGATTTCTTTTATTTTGCAATATCTCTTTTGGGTTTTCATGCCAAAGCTGAATGGCTACTTGGCCTAATGGTTGGATGCTTGGCCGAATATAGGTGGAAGTGGTGTCACATTCTTTTGAAGATCGCTGGGATTCGTTTAGTCTGTGAATCATGCCTAAAGCTTTGGGATTTGTCGATCTAGGTAAGGGCCTTAGCCGTAAGCGTTAATCTCTTTTGATTCGATTTTACTACCTTAATACGGTTTAGTGACCAAGGTGCGTTCATCGAATCAAATGTCAGCCAAGCGATAGGAGGGGTTAGATGTGTGAACCCAGCCCCTAAGTTTAAGAAGCGCGGGGTGTCTGCTGTTCGGGATTGGCCACCGGGTTGTGGGTCGGCATCTGAACAGAGTAGTAGGCAGATAGTGGTAGTGCCTATCAACGAAAGTGTCGATGTAGAAAGTATCGTGTTACTCGTAATCAGGTGTGTAACTTTTACACACTCCATATGTTAAGTATGTTTTTGTTTGTGTATTGTCAAAAGCCGAAGTGATGGTAGAGATCCCTAAGTTACCATTGGGGGTAAAAGCAAAGACTCCGGGTAAGTCTGTCGTGGTTGCTAACGTTATTGCATATATTGAAATCTGCACATGCCATGATTATTTTAAATGTTAAGCATGATCATACTATATTGCAAAGCATGTATATACAAATGGGTTATGATGAGAGGGAGGAAGATATGATCGTTCAGACTGTCACCAGTGGTTAGGTACCACAAGTGGGTTGGCCCAACATATCATTACTCTGTGACAAAGTCTTAGTGGTTTGGAACCACCAGTGGTTAGGTACCACAAATGCTTATTTCTGTGACTCGTCCCAGTGGTTTGGTACCACAGTGGGTTGGCCCCACATATTGATATAAGGGATTATCACCAGTGGTTAGGTACCACAAATGGGTTGGCCCCACATATGATTATTTGTGACTTCGGTCACCAGTGGTTTGGAACCACCAGTGGTTAGGTACCACCAGTGGCTAGGTGCCACAAAATTTGGGTAGACTCAGGAGACGCGGATGGATACCTAGGTCAGATGGGTTGCATGACATACATATTTGTATATGGATGGGGATTTATACACTGAGTCTCGGTGCCTCACCCCTTCCGTTAATTTTTGCAGATAATCCTTAGATCGCGGATATGGAGCCGAGGTGGACTCGAGGTGGCCATGCACAATGTATCGGTTGTCATTTTAAATAGTCACTTCGGATTTATTTTGCTTTAAGTTGGGATTTTTGGTTATGTAATATGGCCATCTAAATTTTATTTTGGATTTACTTATTTTGTTAAATTCTTTAAATTTTGTTTTGATCATTAAGGCATGCTTAATAAATTGTGAAATGGATGTTTTCAAAACTTAAATCTATTTCGGGATTTCCAAGATTTTTACCATCGGGTAATTTAACAGACGAGTATTAATAACAATGCAACTCTATTATTTTAAACTAAGTCTCAAAATGGTTTCAACGGTTCACTCGATACAAACTCGATTTTTATAGATTCAAAAGTTTTCTTTCCAACTCGAGACAACAACTCAATTTTCAAAAACATTTTTTTCCCTGTGACATGCTAGATTCGGTCGTAGCATTTTGATCGGGTTTGGGGTGTTACACTCGACGTAAACCTCGAATCTCTATCGGATACAATAGACAGTGGCACTCCGTGCAATCTCACAATCTCAGTGATATAAAGCTCGGCTAATTTGTCAAGTGAGTAGTTAGATCTCACTGGAATGAAATGGGCAGTTTCGTTAATCTATCAACCACGACCCATATTGTATCTTTCTTTCTCGGAGTCTGAGGTAAACCAGAAACAAAATCCATTGTAATTCTATCCCATTTCCATTCAGGTATTAGAATTAGTTGCAACAACCCAGACGGAACTTGATATTCGACTTTCACTTGCTGATAGACTGAACATTTTAAAACAAAGTTAGAAATGTCACGTTTCACAACAGACCACCAGTAATGACCTTTCAAATCCTGATACATTTTCGTACTTCCCGGATGAACAGATAGATGACTATTATGGGCTTCATTCAAGATCAACTGAACCAACTCTAGATTTCTCGGAACACAGATACGATCCCAGAATCTCAAACAATCATCAACAATTTGAAATTCAGATACGGAATTCACCTCACACTGAGCTCACTTCACGAGCAAATCATTATCATATTTATGAGCATCACATATCTGTTTTAAGAATAACGGTTTCGCTTTTAATTCAGCTAACACAGAACTATCTTCAGACAAATCTAACTAAGCATTCAAAGAACATAATGCAAACAATGATTTTCTACTCAAAGCATCAGCAACAACATTCGCTTTACTCAGATGATAATCTATCACGAGTTCATAATCTTTTAATAGTTCTAACAATCTTCTTTGACGCAGGTTCAAATCTTTCTGAGTCATCAGATATTTCAGACTTTTATGATCTGAAAACACGTGACATTTCTCACTATACAGATAATGACGCCAAATATTTAGCGCAAACACAATCGCAGCTAACTCAAGGTCGTGCGTCGGATAATTCTTTTCATGAGGCTTCAATCGCCTCGAGGCATAAGCTATCACTTTGCCTTCCTGCATCAAAACACATCCCAGACCATTTAACGAAGCATCACTGTACACAACAAATTCTTTACCCGATTCAGGCTATACTAACACTGGAGCTCTATTAACAGAGTTTTCAACTGATCAAAACTTTTTTGGCATTTATCTGACCATTCAAATTTGACATCTTTCTGAAGTAATTTAGTCAATGGAGTAGCTATTATCGAAAAGCCTTTCACAAACCTACAGAAATAACCAGCTAAACTCAGAAAACTGCGAACTTCAGAAACATTTCTCAGAGGTTTCCAATTCAGAATAGCAGAAATCTTGCTCGGATCAACTCGAATCCCAGATGCTGACACAATATGTCCCAGGAAACTAACCTCGTGCAACCAGAATTCACATTTACTGAATTTTGCATACAATTGCTTTTCTCTCAAAGTTTGCAAAACAACTTTCAAATGTTCCGCATGTTCAGCCTCATCACGAGAATAAATCAAAATATCATCTATGAATATGACAACAAATTGATCTAGGTACGGTCTAAAAATTATGTTCATCAGATCCATAAAAACAGCAGGAGCATTGGTTAGTCCAAATGGCATAACTAAAAATTCGTAATGCCCATACCTCATTCTGAAAGCAGACTTCGGAATATCTGAATCTTTAACTCTCAACTGATAATATCTCAATCCCAGATCAATCATGGAAAATACAGTAGCTCCTTTCAACTGATCAAACAATTCATCAATCCTGGGTAGCGGGTATTTATTCTTTATTGTCACCTTATTCAACTGGCGATAATCAATGCACATTCTCATCGTGCCATCTTTCTTTTTAACAAACAAAACAGGAGCTCCCCAAGGCGAAAAACTCGGCCTAGCGAAACCTCTATCAGTCAATTCTTGCAATTGTGCCTTTAACTCTTTCAACTCTGTTCGTGCCATTCTATACGGAGCTATCGAAATACGTGTAGTACCAAGAAACAATTCAATACCAAACTCAACTTCTTGAATCGGAGGTAAACCCGGTAATTCTTCAGGGAACACATTAGAGAACTCACAGACAACATGCACTAACTCAATCTTTCTTTTAGACATTTTCGAATCAATCACATAAGTGAAATATGCCTCATAACCCTTATTCAAACAACTCTGAGCTTTCAAAACAGATATCACAGTAGGCAATCCATTCAAATCATTAGACTCAATTCGTACAATCTCATCACTCAGACATCTCAAATCTATAGTCTTTCTTTTACAGTTCAGAATAGCATCATGCACAAATAACTAGTCCATACCCAGAATAATATCGAATTCATCAAATGTCAAGAGCATCAGATCAGCAGGGAAATTGATATCTCGAAACATTAACGGATAATTCTTGTATACTTTGTCTACAAGGACACATTTACCTAAGGGGTTCGATACTTTTATAGCAAACTCAGTAGACTCTACAGGTAAAGTCCTACTGAATACTAAATTCATGCATATATATGAATGAGTAGAACCAGGGTCTATCAAAGCAATCACAGAAGTATCATAAAGAGTAAAAGTACCCGTTATAACATTTGGTGATGAAGCTTCTTCTCGAGCTCGGATAGCATATGCTCTAGCTGGCGCTCTAGCTTCGGATCTGACAACGTTGTCTCTCATAGTTATCTAACTACAACTAACATTTCTGACATTTTTCGATGGCCTACCTCTCACAAGTGCATTATCAGATCTCAAATTCAGAACAGTCTCTGGTTCAACAAGACTCAGGGCAATCACGTATAAAATGATCAAGCGATCCACATCTAAAGCAAGCTCTGTAGTTTAATCTACAGCTTCCCGAGTGCCTTTTTCCACAATGTTTACATTCAGGTCTCTCAGATCGAACATTACCAACACTGGCCACTGAAGTTGCTGGAGTTTTAGAACTCATTTGAGGTGTAAGTTGATTTCTATTTGCATGTCCCACATTATCTCTGGAACGACTCTAGTTATCTCTGAATTTCTTCGAAGATGACTGAAATGATTTGCTTAAAAATATTTTTCTCATATCACGGGCTTCAGATTCAGCTTTTCTCTTATCTTTCCCGAGTGCCTCAGCTTTGCAAGGTCTGTCAACGAGTACAACAAACTCCTTTATTTCCAAAATCCCGACTAGCAGACGAATGTCTTCATTAAGGCCATCTTCGAACCTTTTGCACATTATAGCTTCAGATGATACACATTCTCGAGCATACTGACTCAAATTCTCGTTCATATTTCGTAATAGACATACGGCCCTGCTTTAGTTCCCGAAATTCCTTTCAATTATGATCAACGAATCTCTCACTCATATATTTATTCCGAAACTCGATATGAAAGAAAACCCATGTGACTCGTTCTCTTGGAACAATAGAAATCAGAGTTTTCCACCATTGATATGCTGCATCTCGGAGTAATGATACAATACATTTTATACATTCTTCTGGAATCCGAGACATTTCATCAAATACCCGAATCGTGTTTTCAATCCAGAGCTCACCTTTTTTCAAAGATCATCATCTTGATGGCTCGAAATTCTTTGGCCCCATACATACGAATCTTGTCAACGGAGGCTTATTTAATGATTCGGATGCATAACCGGGTGCAACCGTAGTCCGAGGGGATTAACCGGGGGCGGGGGTTGTGAAACAGTCAGGTTATTCTTTACAAACTGAGTGAACCACTTACTCATCATCTAGAAGAAAGCTTGTTTAGCTTCTCCCTCTAGACCGCTCGTAGCCGGTTTTGATTCAGAAGGCGTTGTCCCTTGCACGGGAGCAGGCGCATTACTTTCTACGTCGTCAGCTAGGCTCTTTTAGGATCTATTACTATACGAAAATCACATTTGTACGTTAGGATTCATCACACTATCACAATTCAAATATATGGCATGTATAGCTAGACTCTAACACGTTACGTTAGTCTGAGAATCGGCTAAACCTGGCTCTGATACCAACCAAATGTAACACCCCTATCCCGAGTCTGTCGCCAAATTAGGGTTAGGAACGTTACCTGACAGATCAAAAACATTCACAGACAAAATCATACATTTAATTATTGTTCTCAGACATAATGTCCCTTAATCGGATCCTCGAGACCTTAAGCATGCTTATAAACCGAGTCAGGACTAAACTGAAACACATACGAAATTCCATGAAAATTTGAAACTTTTCTAAAATACAGGGGAGACACGCCCGTGGAAAGAGAACGTGTGCCCTCCACGGCTTCTATACACCCCCGTGTAACCGTCCGTGTTTATACTGACTATATCAACACGGTTGTTAGGAACGCCTGTGTGGCATGACCGTGTACTTTTAGGCCAAATACTGACTTCCCCACCACAGCCACCAAGCTTGCCCGTGTCGAGGCCGTGTATTTTTATGTCAGCTACTGACTTGCATACCACGGCCAGATGACACGCCCGTGTCGAGGCCGTGTGATTTTAGGTTACATCCTGCCAATTTACCCACGGTCTAAGGCACGCCCGTGTGCCACAACCGTGTGACATTAAAGGCCATTTACAAGGCCAAAATGCCAACCAAAAAGGCTTATATCTATAGGCATCATTTACCAACACATATCAAGCATATATGGCAACCAAAAACATACAAATAGCCATCCAAATCATGCACATTTGATCACTAAGATATTCACAACTATACATTAAATTTTCATTCAATATATACATTCAAAACCAATACTACCAATTTGCATAACTAAAACTGAATTATACCTATGTACTATTTGTCTATATACTTACCATCTCATAATCATTTCATATATCAACAAATCATATCATAACAACTTCACATATCACATTCATCTAAGCATGGTACCAAAACATAACTAGCCAAATCACATGGTTAAGTTCACTTTACAAAACATCACAAGAACTAGCCTATACATGCCATATCTAGCTATATACATATCCAAGGTGTACCAAAATGATATTAGTAGTGTGATGACGATCCTTGACGGTCCCGAGCCTTCAGTAGCTTTGACGACCTATAAAACATATTAAACACACACAGAGTAAGCTTTCCAAAAGCTTAGTAAGTCAATATACGAGAACTTAGCATAAAATGCATATGTTTGCTTTGATTCATACACTTTTGACCACATTAGCCATATTCCCAATACAAAGATCATATAAACACATATTTCATTTTACCAAAACTTTATACAACATATCATCAATTCCATATTCATAGCATCATAGTAAGATTATATTGATGCTTACCTTGTATACACAATTAGTGTATAATCAACATACCTGAATTGAATTTACTATCACGTATTTGTTCATAGCATGAATTTTGCAATTAGTATCATAGACTTGCCCATTGAACAGTAATAAATCCAATGGGATACTCAGAAAGCTCAAAATAATCGTACAATGCCAACGTCCCAGACGAGGTCTTACATGCACTCGGATATCGATGCCACTGTCCCAGACATGGTCTTATATGAATCAAAACGATGCTGATGTCCCAGACGTGGTCTTCTACGTAAAGTTTATATTGATGCCAACGTCCCAGACGTGGTCTTACACATAATCAGATATCAATGCCACTGTTCCGGACAGGGTCTTACACGAATCTCAAATCAATGCCAACGTCCCAGACGTGGTCTTACATGATAAAACAGAACAGATACCTATGTCAAGGTTCATACGAGGCTTCTCAGGCTTAGTCAATATACCGAACTTATCTCAGAATTCAATTACAGAATTTCTCATAAACATTCATTATCATCATTAAACGTATGAACAATTACAAATGCATACATATTCATTTATTTGTATAGTGACTTACCTTGGATTCGGTTTATCGGAATAGAAAATGGCTACTCGATAACTTTCGCTTTCCCGCGATCTAAATCCATTTTCCTTAGTTCTTGATCTAAAAATATTCAGAATTAACCCTTTTTATTCAATAATTCATTCACTTCAATCCAAGGACACTCATTTAGGGCTATTTGCAAAATAACCCTCATATTTGCACAACTTAGCAATTTAGTCCATTTTTCTCAAAACATCAAATTCACAAAATCTACTTATACACAAGCTTGGCCGAATACATATTTATCACATACAAACCCACATTTTTCATCAAATTGACAAATTAGTCCCTCAATTTGTCATTTTTCTCAATTTAGCCCTATTAAGCTAAATTCATCAAAACTTCAAGAACAGAACATGTTCATCTACCACCAATCTATCATTTAACACCTTAAAGCATCACAAAGCTCAGCATAGCATCAATGGCATAACTTGTAAACATCACCAATACACAAAATTGAAACATGGGTTTGATAGTAGACGAAGCAACGATTACAAAAATGTAGAAATTATCAAAAACGGATAAAAAACATACCTTGAATTAAGGCTTGAAAGTAGCCAAATATACAAAGCTCAAACCCTTGTTTTCTTTTTTCTTATTTTCAGTCATAAGAACAAGAGATGAACATGGATTTCAATTGATTTTGTTTAACATGAAATACATTATTAATGTACAAAAATAACCTTTCATAATAAAATGTATAAAACATAGTTACAAGGTCATTTATGATCTTAGCCATCCATTAACCATGGAAATGGCCAAATTGCCACATAAGTCCTCATATTCAAAAAGCCATAACACATAAGCACTTTAATATATAGCATACAACTTTCATATCTAATGCAAGTTCATCCTTTCGTCAAATTAAACACACAGACAGATAAATTAACTTACGAAACTTTAACACATGCTTAATTATATATCATAAGCACATAAAATAATATTAAAATATTATACGGACTTGGATTCGTGGCCCCGAAACCACTATTCTGACTAGGGTATAAACCGGACTGTTATACTACCCTCGAATCTTGCAGCCTGCTCTCGAGGTGTACCCTTACTACTCGCCCCACTTCTCGGGTTCTTTTGTTGTCTTCCTCTATTGGTGCTTCCCGATCTTGCACTCTGAACCTTGTCTTTCTCAACCATTTCAGGGCATTCTCTGATGAAGTGATCTTGGGAACCGCACTTAAAACAAGCACTCTCATGTGCACGACACTCGCTAGGGTGACATCTACCGCATTATGGGCATTCTGGTCTATTAGACCGAATGTTCCAACACTAACAACTGAGGTGGTTTAAACCTTATTCCCTGATTACTGTTTACTCTTTCTTCTACCTAAAAACCACGCTGAAGTAGCTGATCAGGTGGGAATGTCTCTCGACTTCTTGGGCGAGGACTGAAACGACTTACTCCACTATCTCTTTCTTGAGTCACGAGACTCCATCTCAACTTTTCTTTTCTCTTTAACCAATTCTTCAGCTTTATAAGCCTGGTCCAGTAGCACAACAAATTCCTTCAACCAAAGGACACCAACAAACAACTTAATGTCTTTATTTAGTCTGTCCTCAAATCTCTTACACGTAATAGCCTCAATGGATACACACTCTCGAGCGTATTTACTGAGCCTTACAAACTCACGCTCATACTCAGTCACTGACATCTTACCTTGTTTCAGTTCCAAGAATTCATTCCTTTTCTGGTTGATGAACCTCTAACTAATATACTTCTTCCTGAATTCTTCTTGGAAAAACTCCCACGTGACCTTTTTCCTTTGTACAACTGACACAAGGGTGTTCCACCACTAATAAGGAGAATCTCTCAGAAGAGAAACTACACATTTCATGCACTCTTCAGGTGTGCACGATAATTCATCAAATTCCCTAATGGTATTTTCAACCGAGAACCCAGCTATTTCTGGATCATCATCTTTGCTAGCCCGGAATTCTTCAGCTTCTTGCTTCTGAATTCTATCTACCAGAGGCTTTTCTCTTCTTACCACTTCTACCACTTCAGGGGCTACAGGGGGAGGTTGAGGAATAGGCGGGGATGGAGGGGCGGTGCATTCGGGTTCGTGCGAACGAACTTCCTATACCAAGCATTCATCATGTGGAGAAGGCTTCCCTAGCCTCTTCTCCTCCTCTCTGACTTACTGTCGTAGGTCTATTCTTATTTTCATTTGGCACCGTCCCTTCGGCGGAAGCCGGCGCGTTACTTTCTACATCATCCACCACTAATAAACCGTAAAAGTAACATATTTTAGGCTCACATTTAGCAAGCTTTTGGATGATTTAAGCCTTGAATTGTGTAATTTGGGGCTTTTAATCCTTTGTTTTCATGTTTTATACTCAGGAGAGCACCGAAGAATGAAAAAAATGGAAAACGGGCCCAAAATGGAGTAAATGGGCCATATCACGAAATCCACACGGCCTGGCCCAAGATCACACGGCCGTGCCCCATTCAATAGGTTCGGACACGGTCTGGCCACGACTTACACAGGCGTGTGCCATGGGTGTGTCCTTGTTGCAGGAAAGAAGAGTTTCACTCGGATTAGGATACTTAGGGGCAAAGAAACATATTCAGAAGCCTATATAAACACCCTAAGTATGACCAGAAGAGGGGGAACACAAGGCTTTCGTCAGGGGGCGTCCGACTAGGCCAAAGAGGATAGATTTATGGAGATTTACTCGAAGATAGCCAGTTGATTCATCTTAAGAAGCCGGAATTATACTCATGACGGAAGATCTCTCCTTCAATTCCTTTAAGGGGTTTTAGGGATTTATTATGTTTCGCTTTATCTTTTCTTTTGAGATTTTTTCTTTTATTGTTATGAACTAAACCCTCAGATACCTGAGGGGGATGAAACCTAAGATGAATCTTGTTATCGTTTGCTGAACTGTATGATAACTATTTGACTTGTTCTTAATTATGTGTTCTTAATTCTTTTGTTGATATTTCTGGGATATTAATTCAAGTATGTTTGCTTGGGTAGAGGAGCAAAAGTCCCTGCCTAAGAGTAGATCTAGCATAATTAAGCGGAGTTGATTGTGCGCCAAGAGAAAGGGTGACGAGATTTTGCCAGATTAGGGTGAAACCTAATATGGGAGTCTATAGATCGAGTTAATGCGATTCTAGGGGTTTTAATTAGAAAGAGATTTCAATTAATCAACCTAGGGTTAGACGTTTGTCGCCTCGAGAGAGGGATTAATATAACTTAGGGAATCTTATGAATCAAGTCAAGTGAATAAATCTTCTAGTTTAGAGTTAGACAACAAGTGAAGTCTAGGTGGATTTTTCCTTCGATGTCGTTTTAATCAATTCGTTTTTTCTTCCAAGTTATTTTCCCAAATTCATTCTTCTTTGTCTTAGAGTCTTTAGATTAGTTGTTAGTTAATTTTAGATTAGATAAAATTCACTTTAGTTCTTAGGCTAAATAATAAAAAAAGAGTTAGTATTAGTACTTTACTTTTGGTTCTTGGGGTTCGACATTCCGATCTTGCCTTAACTATACTATTGTTCGATAGGTGCGCTGGCCTCAAATCGTTCTCATAGTTAGTTTCCAGGTTTGATCATTCTTTTTATAAATTTTAAGACTTTGACATCGCGAAAACAAAGATCAAGTTTTTGGCGCCGTTGCCGGGGAACTGAAATATTAAGAACGCTTAATTTTTATTACTTTAGCCATTTTTTTATTGCAATTTAATTTCATTATTATTTTTTATTTATTTTTTTTACTTTGCTAATTTTTCCTCTATTTGCTTTTGGCAGATAATTTTAGTTTATAGAGAAGATGGCACTGAATAATTATCAGTGGCAAGTCATGAGGACAATTCCTACTAAAGCAGCCAGTGTCTTCAACCTCGACGTGGTCACCAGGTTATCTAACCAGTTAGAGATGATGAATAAAAAGTTTGATGGTTTGTATAGTCTCTCGCAGGTACACTCAATAATGCAATATGACTCGAATCTAGGAGGCGTGGCGAATCCTGAGTACCCACCCTACAGATATGGCATGGAGAATGAACAAGTCCACTATATGGGTAACTACTCTAGACCTCAAAATAATTTTTGTGATAACACTTATAATGCAGGTTGGAGGTACCAGCCCAATTTCTCGTGGGATGATCAAAGTAGCCAAAGATCGAAATTTCCTCTAGATTTTCAACAACCACCTCTCTAACAAGAAAATTATTTGAACCTCAAGGAGATGCTGACAAAATTTATAGCAGCCTCAGAAATACGTTTCCAAAATACAGAAACACATTTCTAGAATATAGAAACAAAACTTGAGGCATTAACACAAGAGCTCAAGGATCAAATCGGGCAACTTGCTAAGTAGATCTCTGAGAGACCATAGGGAAGACTACCGAGAAACACCGAGAGTAACCCAAATGAGCAAATTCAAGCCATAACGGCTCATGTCGGTGAAAGGGTAGTGGAATCTGACCCAAGGCAAGAGCCTGTGGTAAGTGAAGGTAAGGTTGAGGTAAGCCATGATGTACCAAAACCAGTAAGTACAGAGTACCAACCCCATGTGCCATACCCAATACGATAAAGAAAGACCACACAGAGGAACAGTTCGGTAAGTCTCTTAAACTTTCAAAGAAATTTCATATTAGCTTTCCGTTTCTTGAAGCTCTGTCACAGATGCCAGATCCTAAACCTCATATCAATAAAGAAGAAATTTATGAGGAACGAAGGCTTTGGATTGATGAACTACACGAGTCGAAGACACACTTCAAGGAGAGACTAAAAACACATGAAGCAAAAACGAGGCAACTCCACGACGAACTTAATAATCGGATAACCCAGCTTAAGATAGGAGATCAAGTAATCAAAATCTTCCCAGATGGAACGGTCGAGGTAACACATTCTAAATTTGGCACTTTTGAGGAAAACATTACTCGGCATAAATTTTATATCAATAACTGAATTGATCGCATGAGAAAGGATTTTCACCTCCTCAAACCACCATGACCATACGAATGAGAGGTAAAGTCTAGCTTAAGACTATAAACGAGCACTTCTCGGGAGGCAACCCGAGCACTAACCCCTATTAATTTTTACATTTTTTATTTTTTTTACTTTTATTTTTCCTTTTAGCACCTAACCATAAACTACCCAAAGTATAGATTTCCATACCAGACGGCCTTGTACACGGACATGGCCGTGGCCGTGTGGCCACCACAGGAAGGTATAAGGGCGGGGCCAACTACCAGATCCATAATTTCTATTTAAACCCCTTCTTCCTTTCCTTTTCCCGTTATTTTTCTACTTTCATTTTTCATTATTTACTTTTATTTTTATTTTTACTATTTTATTCTTATTCTTCATACCATTTAGATTTAACTCAGGATACAATAAAATCATGCCGTCTGCTTTGATGATTCAAATTCAAACGGTTCAAGGCGCTCCCCCATGTTCACCTCTGCCAATCCTATCCAGTTTCTTTTCAAATGACTCCATCCGAAATTCAGGATGTTTCATTTCTCTCCCTATCTTATGATTTTATTATTATATTGCTATTATTTATCTTTGTACATTGAGGATAATGTACATCTTAAGTGTGCGGGGGTTAACTATAGTATTATTTAAAAATCCCTGAATTATGCATTATTCTAAAGTAAGTTTCTCATATTATGATTAGAATGAAATTTCCTTTGGTTTATGATTTTTATTGAAATGTCTTGGATTAAGTCATTGATAATTGAGCATTGATGAATAAATTTGAAGGATACTAGAGAATCAAGCATGATAAGTCTAGGACAAGCAAAAATTAAATTTTTTTTTAGGTTGTCTACCTGAATTTGAATATTACTTTGAAGTTTGAAATTTACGAAGTTGACATCAAAAACCCATAATTTTTGTGAGACTTTGAGCCTTTTAGAGCATACATTCTTTTCCTCGCTCACTTTAATTATTATGAGTGTGTCAACAGTGGTCTGTTATTCTAGAACTTGCATTGATTATACATGTCAAGATGACACCTTTGATTTGATATACAGAGATGATAAAGGCACTTAGGTTTTAACCCACTCACTCCACTAAAGGCCTACCTTCACAATTAACCCCTAGTGAACCACGTTTATCTTAACAACCCTTTTTATTAACTCACCTGCTAATATTCCCCCAATACCCTTTGTATTTGTTATCACCATTCTTTTTTTACTACCCTTATATCGAGATTTGATTTGATCTGTTGCCTAGCTATGAACTTTATTTCAGTAGTTAAATTCATCATTTATTATGTAATGATTTGTTCTTAAAAAAAACAAAGTATATTCATTATTAGTTCTGTGATTAGGTGAGCTTATACGTTAAATTCCAATTATTGAAGAAGAAATCTCGTATTAGAGTATTATCAGTATGACAAGTTTTCAATTGATGTAATTATTCATTATTAGTTCGTTATTTCTAGTTAGGTAATTTGTTAGGTCAATCTCGATTCTAACTTCTAATTCAGACTTTATCCACACCTTTAACCTGAGCCCCGTTACAACCTTCTCAAAGAACTTTTGATTTGTGTATCATCTCATATTATAGTGGTGGAGATTTGATTTTCATGCAAGCCTGTAACAGACCAATTTTGACCCAAATCGAAACGGTGGTTTCGGGACCACGAATTCGAGCCTGAGAAATACTTTAATATTATATTTCGTGTTTATTATATGTGATTTAGTGAGTGTGAAAGTTTCGTAGAAAAATTTAGTCGTTTAAGTGCTCAATTTGATAAAAAGGATTAAATCGCGAAAAACGTAAAAGTTGCATACTAAAGTGAAATGTACTAATTTGCTTGTGGCTTTTTAAGTGGGTGTCCTAAAAGGACAATTAGCCCATAAACCATGGTGATGGACGGCAATGGGCCAAGCTAGCCTAATATATATGTTAGTTTAATTTTATTTATAAGGTTATGTTAGTTTATTAATAAATAAAAAAAATAATGTTAGTGTATATATTAAACAAAACATAAAACAAAGCCATTATCATCTACATTCTCTCATGGCCGAATGTGAGAAAAGAAAACCCCATTTTTAGAGCTTGAAATTTCGGCAATTGGGAGCTTAATTTGGGGTATGTATTTTGTTTAGTTTTTTGATAATTTTTACGTTTTTGAGATCGTTGCTTCAGTATATTACCCACCCATGTCTAAATTTTTGAAAATACCATGTATATAAGATTCGCCATTAACATGTTTAGATAGTTTTGATGTTTAATGGTTTTAGATTAAAGGTATGTTAAGTATTTACAAGTTTTGTATTGGAGTTTTTGATGATTTTGAGTATATAGGGCTAAATTGAAAAGAATAAAATTGTGAAGAATTAAAATGTCAAATAGATGAAATGCATGGACACCCATGGCTAAGGGGAAGATTCGGCCTAGCCATAGTGTTAGGAAATTTTGCATATTTTGAGTTTTGTGTAAATTGGACCAATTTGTAAAAATGGAAAACATTAGGGGCAAAATGGTAAATTGCCCATTTGTGTGTTTTAGAACTAATTTGAGATGAAATGAGATTAAATGAGCTAAATTCTAATGTGTTTTAGATCAAGAGCAAAGAAAAACGGAATTAGACCAGGGAAAGACGAAGGTTCTCGAATAGCCGATTCGCACGGACTATCGACAACCGAGGTAAGTCCTTTAGCTAAAATATGTCAATAAATTAATTATGAACTTAGTGAATGATGAATTGTGGAAATTTAGAGTATAAATTCATGATATAGCCGAATGTGAATGTATAGTATTGAAGTGAATTTATTTTGGCTAGTGCAAGGTGAATAAGTAAGTTCTTGAGCTACCTTATGTTTAAAGGTTATTTACAAATCTAATGAATGATAAAATTTGTACAAGTTTGGTGTAAAACCATGAGTTGGCCGAATGTGATGATGATGGATTGGATTGATTTCAAATATTTTTAATGCAATGTGAATAAATGCATATGGTTCGATATGTGATAGTGAAATGTGAAAAGCATGTAAAACTATTCTGACATTCGGGCTTCGAGCCTAGCAGGCCTCGTGCCGGTGACATTATCGGGCTTTATGCCTAGCAGGCCTTGTGCCGGTGTTATTTATCGGGCTTTACGCCCAGCGTGCCTTGTGCCGGTGTTACTTTTCAGGCTTTTATGCCTAGCAGGCCTTGTGCCGGTGTTTCTTATCGGGCTTTTATGCCTAGCAGGCCTTGTGCCGGTGATTCTTATCAGGCTTTTACGCCTAGCAGGCTTAATGCCGGTGACATAGTTTACAAAAGAGAATCGAATATTCTTCAAGGTAAACCTTAATTATGGTATTTAGTTAACAGCTCAGGTAAGTATGTAAGGTATGTTATGCGTAATATTAATTGAGTCAAGTTAATACTATGAGAACTATGTTATGTATATTTGAGTTTATGATGGATATGAATGCTCTAATTACATGATTTGGAGTATGTGATTCTTGGAATATATTTAATTGTGATTTCGAAGTAATACAGGTTTATGAAATGAAGTGCAATTATTTGGGTTGATGAACTAATAGTAATCGGCCTTGTGAAAATTTACATATTTTTTTTAATGTATATGTGCAATGTCATAAGTTGAATATTTTAAATGTTATATTATCATGAACTTAGGACTTACTAAGCTAGTAAGCTTAATTGCGTAAAGTTTTTCCCCTGTTTTATAGATTGAGTACAAGCTACAAGCTCGTCGGGATCGTTCGAAAAGTCGTCCACACTATCAATCTATATTTTGGTACTCTTTCATTTTGGTTTTAGAATGAAGGCATGTATAGGAAAGACTTTGTCTTTGTTTTGAGAAAAACTTAAGGTTCATGTATATAACAGCCATGCGAATATGGCTAAATTTTTAGTTATGTATGCTTTTGTGTTTTGATACGAATGTCGGGTTATGTTGGCGATGTTTATGCATTTTTAATCGAAGTTCAATCGTTTTTGATAAGGAAATGTATGTATATGAAATGAATCCTTGAATTAGGGATGTGGGTATGTTCGGTTAGAAGCTAGTTTTTCCATAAATTGCAGCGAAACAGCATGTAGTAGCAGCAGTGATGTGATTTTGACAAATCACCAAAAATAGGGTATATTGAATTAGAAAGTGAATTAGACATGAAATTAAACCTTATTGTGTCTATTTTTACATGAAAGAAACATAGTAGGAAAAGGATTTTTCTATTATGAGATATTTAAGTTTTAGTGAGACTTGCTCTAAATGAATTCGTGAGTCGCTGTTCTGTTTTGGAAAAATTGTTATAAATTGTAAAAAAGTAATTATGAAGCATGGTCTATATGTTTAGAATCCTTATTGAGTCTATTTTTGATTGGTATAAACAAGAACATTATTGAAAATTTGTACAATGAGATAACTGTATTTTTGTAATGATAGGTCAGAATTGTCGAGCAGTGAAATAGGCGTAACTTTGATGAATAAACTGTACTAATTGGACACATGAAAAATTCTTGAAAAATTATGGTAAATTCTTATATGAGTCTAGTTTCCAGGAAAATTTACGGATCTGAATTTTGAGTTTTTTAACTCAAGTTATGGTCAATTTAGTCAGCATGACGCAGTTTGACACCTTTAAATTTTTATGTCCTGAACTTCTAGTCAAGTCTAGTAATGCCACATACTCGATTCCGGCGAAGGTCTCGGGTAAGGGGTGTTACATTTTATTGGTATCAGAGCTTGCGGTTTAGTCGATTCTAGGACTACCGTAGCGCGTGTGAGTCTAGCTATACATGCCTTTATCATATATTGATAGCGTGGTGACTTCGACGCTTTGAACTTTGTTTTATATAGTAAACGGACACGAGATCCCGAAAGAGCCGTGAGCGATGATGTAGAGAGTGTAGCGCTCGACCGTGCACACAGATCGGCCCGGTAGACTCTCGACTGTTTTGGGTAGCCACGAAGGAGAGACTAAACAAGCCTTTTATCGGATGATGAATGAGTGGTTTGCCCAATTTATTCGAACTAACCCGCTGCACACAACCTCCACCCCAAAATAATCCAACTCCGATTCCTTCAAAGAACCCGATGATAGATCCTGGTGAGATCTAGTAGGCCCCAGCTTGATAAAATCCGAAAATTTGGGGCTGAAGAATTTAAAGCCAATGATGACGATGATGCAGAGCGAGCTGAAATGTGGCTTGATAATACTATACTGGTACTTGATGAGCTATCTTGTACTCCTGGATAAATGCACAAGTGTGCTATATCTTTATTGAGGACACCGCATATCACTGGTGGAACACACTAGTATCAGTGGTTCCGAAAGAAAAAGTGACATGGGATTTCTTCCAAAATGAATTTCGTAAGAAGTACATCAGCCAAAGATTTATTGATCAAAAACGAAAGGAATTCCTTGAGCTGAAACAAGGACGAATGACCGTGACGGAATATGAGCGGAAATTTGTCGACTCAAGTGAGATATGCTAGAGAGTGTGTTTCTCTCCGGAAGCTATTATGTGTAAAAGATTTGAAGATGGCCTGAATGAGGATATAAAGATGTTTGTTGGCATTCTTGAAATTCAAGAGTTTGTGACTTTAGTTGAAAGAGCTTGCAAAGCTGAAGAGCTCGGGAAAGAGAAAAGAAAGGCTGAGACTGAAGCTAGAGACATTCGTAAAAGATCTTCGGGTAAGGTCTTTCATTTCACAACCAAGAAGTCCAGAGATGACTACAACCAATATAAAACTACTATAGATCCACCTAGACGGGATCGACCCCCTATGAGCTCTCGAGCTACTTCGATAGCTTGATGTTGGTAACGTCCTCGAATAGAGTTGAATCACGAGCATTGTGGGAAATGGCACTTAGAGAGATGTAGATTTCATGATCGGTCTTGCTATAAATGTGGATCGTCAGATCATTTTATTAGAGAATGTCTGAGGTTAACGAGAAAGGCATTCTGATTGAAACACTAAAGCCGAGCAACATATCAATGCGAGGGAGACCACCCAGACATTCCGGCAATGTAGGTGGTAGTCAGAAAGGAATGAAGAACACTATAGTTCGATCTGAGGCTAGAGCTCTAGCAAGAGCTTATCTTTGACGAGCAGAGAGGATGCTTCCTCCCCGATGTCATTACCAGTACTTTCACCCTTTATGACACTCTTTGTAATTGCATTAATTGATCTGGTTCGACTCACTCATATGTGTGTGAAACTTTAGAATTCGGAAAGACTCTGCTAGTTGAGTCTACCGAGTTTGTGATACGTGTGTCCAACCCATTGGGTAGATGTGTGCTTGTAAATAAAGTGTGTAGGGGTTGCCCGTTGATGATTCGAGATTATTGCTTCCCAGCTGATTTAATGTTGTTGTCCTTTGATGAATTTGATATAATCTTGGGTATGGACTGGTTAACTTCACATGAGGCAGTAGTGGATTGTAAAAGAAAGCTTATTGATTTGAAATGTCGAAATGGCGAGACCATCAGAATTAAATCCTGTGACGTAAATGGGTTGCCTACAGTAACATCTTCAATGTTAGCTCGAAAGTATGCGAGAAAAGGGTGTGAAGCTTATTTATGTACTGGATAATAAAATGTCCGAGAAACAAATTGAATCTGTATCAGTGGTGTGCGAATACCCGATGTGTTTCTGAAGAACTACCGGGGTTTACCCCGAGCGAGAGATTGAGTTCGGCATTGAATTAGTGCTTGGGTGCGACTCGATTTCGATAGCTCCATCGAATGGGACCTACCAATTAAAAGAATTGAAAGAAGCGATTGCAAGAGTTGTGAGATAGGGGCTTCAGCGCGACCGAGTTTTTTCTCAGTGGGTGCACCGGTTTTATTTGTGAAAAAGAAAGATGGGACTATGCGAATGTGTATCGACTACCTCACGCAAACTAAATAAGGTAACTATAAAGAATAAGTACCAAGTTACCTCGGATTGATGATTTATTTGATCGGTTGAAAGGGCTTGATGTTTTGAAAATAGATTTGAGATCGGGCTATTATCGATTCAGAGTCGAGATTCGAGATGTGCCAAAGATCGCATTCGAGCGAGGTACGGACATTATGAGTTTTTGGTTATGCCTTTTGGACTCACTAATGCACCTGCTGTTTTTATGGACCTAATGAACCGAGTCTTCCGACAGTTTTTGGATCGGTTTGTGGTAGTGTTTATTGATGATATACTGATCTACTCCAAAAATGAAACGGAACATGCTGAACATTTGAGGCTAGTACTACAAACTCTGAGAGATCAACGATTGTATGCAAAGTTCAGTAAGTGTGAATTACGGATGAATGAAGTCGACTTTCTTGGGTCATGTTGTTTCGGTGTCAGGTATTCGGGTGGATCCAAACAAAATAGCAGCTATACTCGATTGGAAACCACCAAATAATGTTTCTGAGATCCGAAGTTTCCTAGGCCTTGCAGGATATTACAGAAGAATTGTAAAAGGTTTTTCTGTTATAGCTACACCTTTGACGAGACTACTACAGAAAGATGTCAAATTTGAGTGGTCAGAAAGGTATCAGAAAAGTTTCGAACAGTTGAAAGCCCTTTTGACCGAAGCCCCAATGTGTTAACTCAGCCTGAATCGGGTAAAGAATTTATTATTTTTAGCGATGCTTCCTTGAATGGGTTGGGTTGCATTTTAATGCAAGAAGGCAAGGTGATAGCCTATGCTTCGAGACAATTAACGCCGCATGAGAAAAATTATCCAACTCACGATTTGGAGTTAGCGACCATTGTGTTCGCTTTAAAAATTTGGCGTCACTATTTATTCGTGAAAAGTGTCATATTTATTCAGATC
Source organism: Gossypium bickii (assembly GCA_025503065.1). NCBI lineage: Eukaryota > Viridiplantae > Streptophyta > Magnoliopsida > Malvales > Malvaceae > Gossypium > Gossypium bickii. The sequence continues at coordinate 33,578,755 of CP106712.1, forward strand.
ATAAAAGTCTAAAGTATTTAATGATTCAGAAAGATCTAAATTTGAGACAACGCAGATGGTTAGAATTGCTGGAAGACTATGACTTAGTAATTGACTACCATCCGGGAAAAGCTAATGTTGTTGCGGATGCGTTAAGTCGAAAATCATTATTTGCTTTTCGTGCATTGAATGCACAAATGGCTATGTCGATGATGGTTCGATCGTGAGCGAGTTACAAGCAAGGCCGATGTTTATTCAACAAATTTGTGATGCACAGAAAGTTGATGAAAATTTGGTTGCTATTCGGATTCAGTGTGAAAATGCTACAGAATCAGATTTTCGGATTGATGCAAATGATGGTTTGAATTATAAAAGTCGATTGTGTGTTCCTAAGAACTCAGATTTGATATAGATGATTCTGAGTGAGGCCCATAATGGTCGAATGTCGATATACCCGGGTAGCACGAAAATGTATAGCGATTTGAAACAGTTCTATTGGTGGCCTGGCATGAAACGAGATATATCTGAATTCGTTTCCAAGTGCTTAATCTGTCAACAAGTGAAAGCTAAGCATCAGGTACCATCCGGATTACTTCACCAATCATGATACCCAATGGAAATGGGATAGAATTACAATGGATTTTGTATCCGGTCTTCCTATGACACCTAGTAAGAAAGATGCCGTATGGGTTATCGTTGATGATAGATGACTAAATCAGCTCATTTTGTGCGGTACATACCGACTATTCACTTGATAAGCTTGCCGAATTGTATGTGTCGCAGATTGTAAGGTTGCACGGTGTACCGAGTTCCATTGTTTCTGATAGGGACCTAAGATTCACATCAGCGGTTCTGGAAGAAATTGCAAGATGCTTTAGGTACTAAACTTCATTTTAGTCTGACCTTCCATCCGCATAAGCAGGCGGTCGATCTGAGCGAACTATTTTGATACTTGAGGACATGTTGAGGTGTTGCGTTCTCGAGTTTGAAGGTGCGTGGGAACGATACCTACCTTTGGTTGAATTTGCTTACAATAACGATTTCCAATCTAGCATAAAAATGGCGCCTTAGGAAGCCTTATATGGACGAAATTGTTGCACACCATTGTATTGGGTGAGCTCGGTGAGAATAAGACACACGCAGGGTTGATTGGATTAAAGAAAGCGAATGTAAGGTGGTTGTTATTAGGAGTAATTTGAAAGTTGCCGGATCGTCAAAAGTCCTATGCCGATTTGAAACGTAAGGACATTCAATTTCGTGTCGGAGATCGGGTGTTCTTAAAAGTTTCTCCGTGGAAGAAAATACTCCGATTTGGTCGAAGGCAAGTTGAGTCCGAGATTTATCGGACCGTATGAAATCATAGAGCGCGTATAGGGCACATGTTGCTTATAGATTGAAATTGCCCCTTGACTTAGAAAAGATACACAATGTATTTCATGTTTCGATGCTTCGCAAATATAGATCATATCCATCCCATGTGATTGCACCGTCAGAGATTGAAATTAGATCTAATTTGACATATGATGAGGAACCGATCCATATCTTAGCTCGGGAAATAAAAGAGTTGAGAAACAAAAGGATTCCATTAGTAAAGGTTTTATGGAATCGTCACGGAGTTGAAGAGGCTATGTGGGAGCCTGAGGAGTCAATGAGGCAACAATATCCGAACTTATTTAACGGTAAGATTTTCGGGGACGAAAATCCTTAAGGGGGGGAGAGTTGTAACAGACCAATTTTGACCCAAATCGAAACGGTGGTTTCGGGACCACGAATTCGAGCCTGAGAAATACTTTAATATTATATTTCGTGTTTATTATATGTGATTTAGTGAGTGTGAAAGTTTCGTAGAAAAATTTAGTCGTTTAAGTGTTCAATTTGATAAAAAGGATTAAATCGCGAAAAACGTAAAAGTTGCATACTAAAGTGAAATGTACTAATTTGCTTGTGGCTTTTTAAGTGGGTGTCCTAAAAGGACAATTAGCCCACAAACCATGGTGATGGACGGCAATGGGCCAAGCTAGCCTAATATATATGTTAGTTTAATTTTATTTATAAGGTTATGTTAGTTTATTAATAAAAAAAAAATAATGTTAGTGTATATATTAAACAAAACATAAAACAAAGCCATTATCATCTACATTCTCTCATGGCCGAATGTGAGAAAAGAAAACCCCATTTTTGGAGCTTGAAATTTCGGCAATTGGGAGCTTAATTTGGGGTATGTATTTTGTTTAGTTTTTTGATAATTTTTACGTTTTTGAGATCGTTGCTTCGTATATTACCCGACCCATGTCTAAATTTTTGAAAATACCATGTATATAAGATTCGGCCATTAACATGTTTAGATAGTTTTGATGTTTAATGGTTTTAGATTAAAGGTATGTTAAGGATTTACAAGTTTTGTATTGGAGTTTTTGATGATTTTGAGTATATAGGGCTAAATTGAAAAGAATAAAATTGTGAAGGATTAAAATGTCAAATAGATGAAATGCATGGACACCCATGGCTAAGGGGAAGATTCGGCCTAGCCATAGTGTTAGGAAATTTTGCATATTTTGAGTTTTGTGTAAATTGGACCAATTTGTAAAAATGGAAAACATTAGGGGCAAAATGGTAAATTGCCCATTTGTGTGTTTTGGAACTAATTTGAGATGAAATGAGATTAAATGAGCTAAATTCTAATGTGTTTTAGATCAAGAGCAAAGAAAAAGCGGAATTAGACCAGGGGAAAGACGAAGGTTCTCGAATAAGCCGATTCATGCGGACTATCGACAACCGAGGTAAGTCATTTAGCTAAAATATGTCAATAAATTAATTATGAACTTAGTGAATGATGAATTGTGGAAATTTAGAGTATAAATTCATGATATAGCCGAATGTGAATGTATAGTATTGAAGTGAATTTATTTTGGCTAGTGCAAGGTGAATAAGTAAGTTCTTGAGCTACCTTATGTTTAAAGGTTATTTACAAATCTAATGAATGATAAAATTTGTACAAGTTTGGTGTAAAACCATGAGTTGGCGAAATGTGATGATGATGGATTGGATTGATTTCAAATATTTTTAATGCAATGTGAATAAATGCATATGGTTCGATATGTGATAGTGAAATGTGAAAAGCATGTAAAACTATTCTGACATTCGGGCTTCGAGCCTAGCAGGCCTCGTGCCGGTGACATTATCGGGCTTTATGCCTAGCAGGCCTTGTGCCGGTGTTATTTATCGGGCTTTACGCCTAGCAGGCCTTGTGCCGGTGTTACTTTTCAGGCTTTTATGCCTAGCGAGCCTTGTGCTTGGTGTTTCTTATCGGGCTTTTATGCCTAGCGGGGCCCTTGTGCTTGGTGATTCTTATCGAGCTTTACGCCTAGCGAGCTTTAATGCCGGTGAAATAGTTTACAAAAGAGAATCGAATATTCTTCAAGGTAAACCTTAATTATGGTATTTAGTTAACAGCTCAGGTAAGTATGTAAGGTATGTTATGCGTAATATTAATTGAGTCAAGTTAATACTATGAGAACTATGTTATGTATATTTGAGTTTATGATGGATATGAATGCTCTAATTACATGATTTGGAGTATGTGATTCTTGGAATATATTTAATTGTGATTTCGAAGTAATACAGGTTTATGAAATGAAGTGCAATTATTTGGGTTGATGAAGTAATAGTAATCGGCCTTGTGAAAATTTACATATTTTTTTTAATGTATATGTGCAATGTCATAAGTTGAATATTTTAAATGTTATATTATCATGAACTTAGGACTTACTAAGCTAGTAAGCTTAATTGCGTAAAATTTTTCCCCTGTTTTATAGATTGAGTACAAGCTACAAGCTCGTCGGGATCATTCGGAAAGTCGCCCACACTATCAATCTATATTTTGGTGCTCTTTCATTTTGGTTTTAGAATGAAGGCATGTATAGGAAAGACTTTGTCTTTGTTTTGAGAAAAACTTAAGGCTCATGTATATAACAGCCATGCGAATATGGCTAAATTTTTAGTTATGTATGCTTTTGTGTTTTGATACGAATGTCGGGTTATGTTGGCGATGTTTATGCATTTTTAATCGAAGTTCAATCGTTTTTGATAAGGAAATGTATGTATATGAAATGAATCCTTGAATTAGGGATGTGGGTATGTTCGGTTAGAAGCTAGTTTTTCCATAAATTGCAGCGAAACAGCATGTAGTAGCAGCAGTGATGTGATTTTGAAAAATCACCAAAAATAGGGTATATTGAATTAGAAAGTGAATTAGACATGAAATTAAACCTTATTGTGTCTATTTTTACATGAAAGAAACAGAGTAGGAAAAGGATTTTTCTATTATGAGATATTTAAGTTTTAGTGAGACTTGCTCTAAATGAATTCGTGAGTCGCTGTTCTGTTTTGGAAAAATTGTTATAAATTGTAAAAAAGTAATTATGAAGCATGGTTTATATGTTTAGAATCCTTAATGAGTCTATTTTTGATTGGTATAAACAATAACATTATTGAAAATTTGTATAATGAGATAACTGTATTTTTGTAATGATAGGTCACAATTGTCGAGCAGTGAAATAGGGGTAACTTTGATGAATAAACTGTACTAATTGGCCACATGAAAAATTCTGGAAAAATTATAGTAAATTCTTATATGAGTCTAGTTTCCAGGAAAATTTACGGATCTGAATTTCGAGTTTTTTAACTCAAGTTATGGTCAATTTAGTCAGCATGACGCAGTTTGACAGCTTTAAATTTTTATGTCCTGAACTTCTAGTCAAGTCTAGTAATGCCACATACTCGATTCCGGCGAAGGTCTCGGGTAAGGGGTGTTACAAAGCCTATGGGATTAACTTTTCATATTCGACTCTTGAGCACTTAATTTTGAACCTTAAACACTTTGAGTGATTTGAGTGAATCTTTAGTGAGGATGTCAACTCTTGTCGGATTTAAATCAAAGGTAATTATTTAGATAAAGGGAAACGCCCATGTTTTCGTGCTACAAATGTATGACTTTGATTGTTTGAATCTCTAGGAGTCCTTGAGTTGAATTATCCATGTATGAATTATATTTGAATTGTGATGAAACATTATTGATAAATATTATGAATTAAGGAAGTTCGTTTTAAATTATGAGTTGATAATTTTGCTTGAGGACAAGCAAAAGCTTAAGTGTTGGGGGTATTTGATAAACCGTAAAAGTAACATATTTTAGGCCCACATTTAGCATGCTTTTGTATGATTTAAGCCTTGAATTGTGTAATTTGGTGCTCTTAATCCTTTGTTTTCATGTTTTATGCTCAGGAGAGCACATGAGAACGAAAAGAATAGAAAACGGGCCCAAAACGGAGTAAATGGGCTATATCACGAAATCTACACGGCCTGGCCCAAGATCACACAATTGTGCCCCATTCAACAGGTTCGAACACAGCCTGGCCACAACTTACACGTGCGTGTCCTTGTTGCAGGAAAGAATAGTTTCACTCGGATTTGGATACTTAGGGGCAAAGAAACATATTGAAAAGCCTATATAAACAACCTAAGTATGACCAGAAGAGGGGGAACCGAAGGCTTTAGTCAGGGGACGTCCTACTAGGCCAAAGAGGACAGATTTGTGGAGATTTACTCGAAGTTAGCCAGTTGATTCATCTCAAAAAGCTGGAATTATACTAAAGACAGAAGATCTCTCCTTTAATTCCTTCAAGGGGTTTTAGGGACTTCTTATGTTTTGTTTTATCTTTTCCTTTGAGATGTTTTCTTTTATTGTTATGAACTAAACCCTCGGATACCTAGGGGGGATAAAACCTAAGATGAATCTTGTTATCATTTGCTGAACTATATGATAAATATTTGACTTGTTCTTAATACGTGTTCTTAATTCTTATGTTGATATTTCCGGGATATTAATTCAAGTATGATGTGCTTAGGTGGAGGAGCAAAAGTCCCTGCCTAAGAGTAGATCTAGCATAATTAAGCAGAGTTGATCACGTGCCTAGAGATAGGGTGACGAGATTTTGTCGGATTAGGGTGAAACCTAATATGGGAGTCCATAGATCGAGTTAATGCGATTCTAGGGGTTTTAATTAGAAAGAGATTTCGATTAATCAACCTAGGGTTAGACATTGGTCACCTCGAGGGAGGGATTAATATAACATAGGGAATCTTACTGATCAAGTCAAGTGAATAAATCGTCTGGTTCAGAGTTCGATAACAAGTGAAGTCTAGGTGGATTCTTCCTTGGGTGTCATTTTAATCAACTGGTTTTTTCTTCCAAGTTATTTTCTCAAATTCATTCTTCTTTGTCTTAGAGTCTTTAGATTAGTTGTTAGTTAATTTTAGATTAGATAAAATTCACTTTAATTCTTAGGCTAGATAATAAAAAGAGAGTTAGTATTAGTACTTTTGGTTCCTTTGGGTTCAACATTCTAGTATTGCCTTAACTATACTATTGTTTGATAGGTGCGCTTTCCTCAAATCGTTGTCATATTTAGTTTCTAGGTTTGATCATTCTTTTTAGAAAATTTAAGATTTTGACATTGCAAAAACAATAATCAGCCACAGCTCTTTCGGGATCCATTTACTATATGAAAGCACAATTTAAGTCGTCAGGAGTCGTCACACTATCATTATATAAATATTCTTATGTATAGTGTGTATAGCTAGACTCATACTTACGCTAAGTTAGTCCGAGAATCGACTAAACTGTAGCTCTGATACCAATAAATGTAACACCCCTTTTCTGTGTCCGACGTCGAGACAGGATCCGAGGCATTACCGTACTTTACCTTACCTGAACTTGCATTATTGAGCTTTAAAGTTTCTTTCCAAATTAAAACCTTTTCTTTTTAATCATAACATACACATTGTGGGCCTACGAGGCCTTAAACTTACTTCCAGAAGGTTTAGGAGTTCAACTAGAAACTTTTACTTTCTTAGAAAATTTTTGCCTAAACAAGGGTCACACGCCCGTGTGACATGGGACACGCCCGTGTGGGCAAGCCGTGTGGTCACACACTCCCATCTCCCTAGCCCATGTAGAATTTATTTTTATTTCGATCCTACAGGGGTTTTCACATGGCCAAACACACGCTCGTGTCATTGGCCCGTGTCCTTCACACGGCCTAGACATGCCCGTGTCCTTCACACGGCCTAGACATGCCCGTGTCCTCACCCCTGTGTGAAAAATATGGGTATTCTGTTTAAGACGTAAGCAACCCCTTAAGGAGCACACGGCCTAAGCACACGCCTGTGTGCTGGCCCGTGTGACGAATTGAATTCTCGCAATTAAATGCAGGGGACACATTGCCTATCAACACACACATAGGGGTTGATTGTGTGTCACACACGGCTTAGACACACACCTGTGTGTTTACCAGTGTGGACACTTAGAGGCTATTTTCCAAGCCAATTGCCACCCTGAAATATCAACACACTTATACCAACTCAAGCAACACATAACATAGCCTTTATACACTATGAATAATCCTTGAAACCTCACTTGTAGAATTCATAGAACTCATCATCAATAAGATATGGAACTTAACAAATATTAGCCAATTTATTTGGCTATATACAAAAAGAATGCATAATCCTAATAGCCAAGTCTTTAACTCACAACATGACGTAACTCAAAAGGATCAAACTCCTATACATGCCACACTTAAAATAAATTAACTTTGCTATACCAAAATAGTGATTGATAGTGTGATCCGAGCTCCAACATTCTACGATCCTCGAGCTAACTTGGCGATACTACAAGGATAAGGAAAAGAGAGGGGTAAGCATATAGCTTAGTAAGTTTGCATGAAATTTTACATAGCAGCATAATAGCTTGTAATTAAACTCATCCATCATGAAACTAAAGCAACATAAAGCTCAAGTGCTTGAACTTACTTACTCATACTTACTCTTACTTATCACATATCACATTATAATTTTGTACCTATAATTTAATCAGGGTACTTGTGTAACATCCCGAAATTGAGCCTAGTAGGATTGGGCCCAATGGGCCTTGAGCGTAGTAGCGTTTAATTTTTTGTAGAATAAAAGATCGGCTTAAATGCAAGTTGGACCTATTAGATAAGTGATTTTGGAAGGTTAGAGGGCTTCTATGAAGTCTCGGGATCAAACTTTGGGTTTAGGGAAATTTTGGTTTTAGGCGAAAAAAACCTTGGGAGTTAGTAGGTAGGCTTTAAAAATAAAATATGGAGGAAAATGACACAAGTGGAGTGTGTGGTGTAGTGGCAAAGTGACGCCACATAATAGGCAAGGGGATGACGCCATAAGGGAGGAAAGAGGTCCAAGGTTCAAGTCTTGGCTCTTGCATTTTGGTTTTCTTTTTACATGGACCTTAAAATTTGGCTATAGATTTATATTTAGTTGCACATGGTTTAAGACACAGGAGGAGCTTGTGGCCTAGTGGCTAGCTGCGTGGTTTATGTTGCAAGGGAGCCTGTGTTCGAATCTCATGAAAAGTAAGGGAGTATTTATTTTGCAAATTGGACGGCAAGAGTTTGAGTTGGATTTAAACTCTACTGACGAAGGGATCCCACATCAGAAAGGTACAAAGAAGGAAGGTGAGAAGCTAGCTATATATATAGCATTCTATGATAGGAGGAAGAATACACCTTGGAGGGCGTTTGGGCACAGGAGTGGTCAGAGCGCGGATTAGCACTAGATTCCTCTCAGGTGTGTAACTCTCTCTACTCTAGTTGTAGAGCGGCAAATGCCGAAGTGCCGGTCACTGTAATAGTAGCCACACGAGCGTGCGAGCCATGATGGGCCGAAGTGGGCCAAATGGGCCCGTGGGCGTAATTGAATAAAATGTATGATGGTGTAGTATATAGTGAACTAAACTAGGTGAATCTTATATCGTGGTTAGATTTGTGTTAGGTGGGCCACACGAGCGTGTGGGCCCGAAAGGGCCGAAATCGGGTTTTAGGCCCAATAGTCCGATACGACCGGAAATGGTAGTTGAGTCGCTCGAGGTGACATTAAGCCTTCGAAAAGGCTATTGCAGGTGCGAAATTACTCGATAGGTAAATTACGGAAATACCTTGGTAGGTAAAATTACTGTTATACCCTTAGAGGTTGTTTAGCTTGATCATGATATATTCTGTCTATCTCATTATGATTGTAATTCATGTTATATGTTATATTTGATATATGTTTTGCATACATGACATACTGCATACACAAATTATTATGTCATAGAGCATCGGCTTGGGATTGAATGAAAGAAGGAGGAGAATCAGTTACTACTGTCACGAGTGACTACAGTCACGAGTGGTCTAAGCACCACAGTGGTTGAAACCACGAATATTCTAATCAGTGACTACTGTCACGAGTGACTACGGTCACGAGTGGTCTAAGTACCACGGTGGTTAATACCACGATTGCTTATAACAGTGACTTATCTCGGTGATCTATGACCATAGTGGGTTGGCCCCACATATGCAATATTTCTAGAGATCGTCACGGTGGTCTATGACCACGGTGGGTTGGCCTCACGATTATATTACAGTGACTTTGTCACTAGTGACTACGGTCACGAGTGGTCTAGGACCGCGGTGGTCAAGAACCACAGTGGCACAATGCCACAGGTGTTTGGAGGATTCTGGTGTGTAGAGGATGGAAAACTAGGTTGGGCTAGGCTGTATTGCATACATGTTTAATATGCTGCATTCTGTGGGCTTAAGGCCCAGATTGCATTGTATACGGATTTACACACTGAGTCTCGGTGACTCACCCCTTTATTAATTTTGCAGGTAATCGTTAGATCGCGGATTTGGGAGCTGAGGCAGACTTGTGGTCTCCATGCAATGTTTTCTCGTAAACTCGTTTCTTTTATTTTAAATTTACTTTTAATTTTGGGATTTTGTTATGTAATAAGGCCAATATAACTTTAATTTTGGTATTTATTTGGTTTAGCTTTTAATTTTATTACTGCCTATTATTATTAAATGTTTAATACGAGATTTTCCGAAACCTTTAATAACCGTTTTCCAAAAATGTTAACAAAAGGATAACAAGCGAATAAATAATTAAACTCGAAATTTTTAACAAACGCGCAGTTTTTAAACAACCCTTTTATGTGACATGCCAGATCCGGTCATAACTTCTAGGCCGAGTTTGGGGTGTTACAACTTGTATCACTTAGTCACATAGATTAGCACTTTTGCTAATATAACATAAACTCAAATCACTATCTTCCATAACATAGGTATAACTCTTTATCATTCTTGAATAACTTAACTTGTTACTATTTTGCTTACTTAGCTCTTTTGTTACTTCTTTCTTGCTTGACTCTTTTGTTCGTTAAATTACTCAAAATATCAGAGAATACTCAATCTCATCAAACATGTATCTTGATACCAGTTCCATATACCAAATATGGTCCTACATTGGATCACATTTTCATGTCGATGCCATATCCCAGATATGGTATTACACGGAATCTCCCAGCTTGATGTCAATGCCATGTCCCAGACATGGTCTTACACAAGACCTTCCTTATTCGATGCTGACGTCATGTCCCAGACATGGTCTTACATAGGATCTACGTTCTGTGCCGATGCCAATGTCCTAGACATGGTCTTACATGGACTTTCCTTATCTCATGCTGTGACCTCGTTATTTCGAATCTTCAACTATGACTTTCAATTACTTGTTCTTATTGATTTCCTTATTGGACATTGTTAATTAACTACATAGAAATATTGTACATTATACATCATCACAAGTAATTTAATCATAAAGCATACGTAACCATAATTTCTTACAAACTTACCTCGGTACTCCAAAATATGTGTAAGTGTGCAATTTAGTCCACAACTTTGTTCTTGCCTTGGTATCGGTCCAAGCTTCGTGTTTCTTGACCTATAATAACAATTTAACTTGTTTAATACTTACATTAACTAAACTGACTCATATTTCATACTTTGGCAATAATTACATTTTTACCCATAAACTTTATCATAATTTCACTTTTGCCCCTAGGCTCGTAAAATGATTTTCATTCAACTTTCTTACATTTCAAGGCTAGCCGAATCATATTCTCATCTATAACAACATTCAATTTCCACTATTTCACTCATGTATGACCATTTCTACAACTTTTACAATTTGGTCCTTTTATGCATTTTTCATGAAAATCACATAGAAAAAGATGTTTATCATACATCAAACTTTCATATTCTTCCATAAAACATCCAAATACATGCATTTCATGCATGAGTAAAGTTTTGAACATAAACCCTATGATACGAATCGTCTCAGGTTTGAAAACGAATCGTAAATGTTGCCCGACCGAAAATTAGGTAGTTTTTCGTTTAGATAACAAAAGGGGTAATTTATTGATAATATCTTTGAAAAATAAAGATAAGTAAGTAGTTGAGGTGGATACGAATTTGAAGCAAGAAAGAACCTTTAATAGAAATTAAAGACCCGAATCTTATAAGCTTCGAATTGATGAAATGATTTTGGATAAAAAAACCGAGACCCACTATCTAGCAAGATAGGAACCAACGGTATAGATAAATGAACGCCACACCCGAAAGGATAATAAGTTCGAAACAAGGATAGAACGACGCCACTAGGAACTAGATAAGTCAATTCGAACCTTGAGAATTAGGAGAGTGAATTAAACTCACCAAAAGAAAATCTTCATTCATTAAAATTCCAAAGTGTCGACAAATGACAAAGGACCACCTATTTCTAGGATAAGTGGTTACCGAGCTTACAATTGTTTCTCAGCTCTTATGCTCTTCAAGAATTTAAATTCATGAAAGTGTTGCCCAATTAAAAATAAAGAATCTAGCAATAAAATATTTATCCCAAATGCTCCTCCTTGCCGTCCCATTTTCTACCAACAACAAATGGGCTTCATTATTATATTCAAGTCAAATAATCCCATTTAGCCATGCCTCCACTCAATTGAATTTTAAGTAATGTTTTGGCTGTACATTCACCTTCATTACCGTCCAAATCAATTAGAAGAATGTGGCCCTTATCAAGTCATTATTTAATTCAAAGATGGATAAATCCCACACTCCATTTGTTTTCAATTTAAAATCCCTTCCTTCAAGCACCATCCTCTGCCGTCCATGCTAGGTGTCATCTTCTAAAAAAAATTCAATTCTCCTCTTCTTAGTGCCGTATGCTCATCTTATCAATGCGATTGTGCTTGATTAAATTATTCCAAATTAGGAAGTGTTGTGCCGTCCACTATTTTTTTCCATGCTTGGTTTCCATTATGCTATTATTTTATGCCCCATGTGCCTAATTAAAATATGCTAGCCGTCCACCACTATCTTCCATGCATTCATCATCTCCTTGCATCAAAATGTGGGGCAACTACAAAAACATATAAACCAACATTATTCTCAAAATTCGGCTGACCATCATTAACACAAATTTTAAACAATTTATTTAAAACACTAGGTAAAACATACTAACATTCAACTTCGACAAAGGACTTATTAAAACTCGTACTATCTAAACAAAATAATATGAACTAAGAAAATGCAATAACTATTGAAAATAAATCAAACATGCGTAATTTAAGGTGTTAAATAAACTAGCAGTCGGACTAGCTAGTATATTTAACTTCAAATAAGTTGTAAGAGTTCAGCATGTTCTTGGGATCTTTTCTATCGGTATTCCAAATTTGTGCCACCAAAACTGTCGCGGCATCGTTGAATTGTTTAGCACGGGAACGTGTAATTGGCCCATTAGGTAGCTCGATTGGGTCGTGGTTGACTTCAGTCACAGGCTTCTTAGGTGAGTTCGTATCATCCCTTCCCTCTTTAAGTTGATTCGTCCTCGAATCATCACCTACATCGAAAGGAGAAAGATCAAAAACATTAAAACTTGCACTCACATTATACTTACCTGGTAAGTCCAATTTATAAGAGTTGTCATTTATTCACTCAAGGACTTGAAATGGTCTATCTCCCCTCGGAAGAAGTTTGGATCGTCTTTCTGTGGGAAACCTTTCTTTTTTCATATAAACCCAAACCCAGTCCCTCAGTTCAAAGCGAATGTGCCGACGGCCTTTGTTGGCTCGTTGCTCGTACTCCTTAGTTTTTGCTTCTATGTTGTCCCTAACCTTTTGGTGCAACTATTTAATATATTCAGCCTTGCGTTTTCCATCTACATGCACAAGTTGATTAGAAGACAAAGGTATTAGATCAAGCGGTGTTAATAGGTTAAAACCATACACAACTTCAAATGGGGAAAACTTAGTAGCAGAGTGCGTAGAGTGATTGTAAGCAAACTCCACGTGTGGCAGGCAATCTTCCCATGTCTTTAAATTCTTCCAAATGATTGCTCGAAGTAATGTTGAAAGAATTCGATTTAGCACTTCGGTTTGACCGTCTGTTTGCGGATGGAAGGTGGTAGAGAATAGTAACTTGGTTCCTAATCGCCCCCACAATGTCCTCCAAAAATGGCTAAGAAATTTTGCGTTCCGGTTGGACACGATTGTCTTAGGCATGCCATGCAACCTAACCACTTCTTTAAAAAAAAGATTAGCAATATTCATAGCATCATCAGTTTTATGGGAAGCTATAAAGTGAGCCGTTTTATAGAATCTATCCACAACCACAAATATCGAATCTTGGCCATTCTTGCTTCTTGGCAAGCCTAGTACAAAATCCATAGAAACATCAATCCAAGGAGTTTCAGAAATGGGTAAAAGCTTATACAAACCATGCGAGTTAGTTCAAGACTTGGCCCTTTTACAGGCAACGCATCTCTCACAATATCGTTCTACATCTCATCGCATCTTAGGCCAAAAGAAGTGCTCTTGGAGGGTGGCTAAAGTTTTAGGAACTCCAAAATGTCCCATCAATCTGCCACTATGAGCTTCATCTACTAGTACCTCTCGCACAAATCCTTGTGGAATACACAGTTTCCCTTCTCGAAACAGATATCCGTCATGGCGGTAGTATTTCTCGTAGGCTCCTTTTTCACATAACTTGAAAAATTCACCAAAGTCAGTATCACTCGCTATTGGTCCTTAAGAAATACAAACCCCATCAATTTAGAATCCATCATATTTAATAAGGCATACCTTCGGGATAGTGCATCAGCAACTACGTTTTCCTCACCTTTTTTATACTTAATGACATAAGAAAATGATTCAAGAAATTCTACCCACTTAGCATGCCGCTTGTTGAGTTTATGCTGCCCCCTTAAATACTTTAATGACTCGTGGTCAGTATGAATCACAAATTCTTTGGGCAGTAGGTAGTGCAGCCATGTTTCCAAGGCTCGAATTAGAGCATACAATTCCTTGTCATATGTCAGGTAGTTTAAGACAGCACCATTGAGATTTTCGCTGAAGTACGCAATGGGGCGTCCGTCTTGTATGAGTACGGCGCCAATACCTAACCCTGAGGCATCACATTCTAACTCGAAGGTTTTGTCAAAGTTTGGTAACGCTAATTATGATGCTTGAGTCAAACAGTCTTTAATTTTCAAAAACGCTTTCTCTTGTTCTTCTCCCCAAACAAAGTTAGAATTCTTACGGATTACACCTGTCAATGTTGCGGCCAATGTGCTGAAGTTTGGTACGAACCGTCGATAAAAACTAGCCAGTCCATGAAAGCTTCGAACTTGGGAAATATTTGTCGGACGGGGCCATTCTTGGATCACTTTAACCTTCTCTTGATCAACTTCAAGGCCTTCCAAACTTTCAACAAAACCTAAAAACAAAATTTTGTTAGTACAAAAATCACATTTCTGTAAATTTGCATATAAGGTCTCTTTTCATAAAACTTCTAGGATATACTTTAAATGTTTCACGTGCTCATCTAAAGTTTTACTATATACAAGTATGTCGTCAAAGTATACGACGCAAAATCTACCGATGAATGATCGCAACACGTGGTTCATGAGTCGCATGAACGTGCTTGGGGCATTTGTTAGCCCAAATGGCATAACGAGCCAATCATAGAGTCCTTGCTTCATCTTGAAAGAAGTCTTCCATTCATCACCCTCGTGCATACGTATTTGATGATATACGCTTTTAAGGTTGATCTTTGAAAATAAGCTCGCTCCACTCAATTCGTCGAGCATGTCATCTAATCACGGAATAAGGTGTCGGTACTTGAACGTAATCTTGTTGATGGCTCGGCAATCTACGCACATCCTCCGTGTTCCATCTTTCTTGGGAACTAACAAGATGGGCACAGTACAAGGGCTTAAGCACTCGCGTACATACCCCTTTTCAAGAAGTTCATTCACTTGTTTTTGAAGTTCCTTCGTCTCTTCCAGATTGCTTCGGTAAGCTAGTCTATTTGGAATTGCGGCTCCCGGCACAAAGTCTATTTGATGTTCTATTCTATGAATTGGAGGCAATCCACTTGGAATCTCGTCCGAAAATATGTCCCGGAATTCCTGTAACAAAGACAAAATAGTGAAAGGTAACTTGTCATCAAAATCGTTAGTTCCAAAAAGACTTTCCTTGTACATAAGTACCAACAGAGGCTGTTTTAACAACATAGACTTCCGGATTTCTTTCCCTTTAACATAAAAACTTTCTTTTTCACTTTCGTCTTTCGTTTCCTTTTCTTTTTCTTCCCACTCTCTATTTTTATAACTCATTTTCTTGCCCCTCTTTTTTTCTAAATTCTTTTATTTTTCTTTCACATTTTTCCGCTCACTTTCTTTTGATTTTTCGATTGAAGCCTTCATCTTCAATTGATCTTCGTAAACTTGCTTGGGTGTTAGTGGAGCTAGTGTCATGTTCTGGCCCAAGTATTTGAAAGTGTACCGATTGCTGTAACTGTAACACCCCCAAACCCGGCCCACGAGCCTTGACCGGATCTGGTTATGTCACTATGGAAAGACGGTGGAAAACCTTTTTGACTTGAGAATAAAACATGAAAAATTTGATAATTTTTGAAAACCATGTCCATTTAAAATTATAAGTAAAACTTTGTTATTAAAAAAAATGTCCATATTAAAACTTTAGTATATATATATCTTGAATAAATAGATTGCTAAAAATAAAATCATCTTTATATAGTAATTTAATTTTAACCAAACCATAATTAAAATAATGCCAAAAATAATAATAAGGCCCTTATTACATCAAAGAAATTCCCAAAATACTTATTATAAAATGCATAAAAATAATTTCGACATCTTCTTCTGCATGGCCACCACGTATCCACTCCAACCCGGTCCAAGTTCATGAATCACCTGCGATGGTTAAGAAAAATAGGGTGAGTCCACAGACTCAGTGCATAATCATCACACATGCCTCCACATATGGGCTTGGCCCATATCCACACAGATCATACAAATCAATATGCAATTACGAAACCCAACCCATCCTAAGTCCATCCGTTACACCAACCTTAGCAGACTCCCTGCTCAAGGCCGTGGCTAATCCACCACTGATCACATCGTGATCCCACATATCCTACCTTGGCAGACTTGCTACACAAGGCCGTGGCTGAGCCACCGATCACATAAGTGATCCCAATATTAATCCGTCTACGGTGATGCACACAGCCATCAACCGCCGAGATGGGCACCTAGCTAACACCTCCCATGAGGTAGCACACAGCTAATCATCAAGCGCTAATGTAGCACGAGGCTAACATTAGACCACATACATAAATATGTACACCCATCCTTCCTTGATCAAATCCAATCGCCATTCATATATGTTAATGTATCATGCCAAATCAGCATATAAAACAAGTATAAATCACATGCTCATTACCATATCACACAGGCACCATAAACAATTTAATATCACGAACTACTAACCTGTTAACCGATTACCCCAAACGTGGGTATCCACCACTTTAGCCTTTATTGTCGGCTATCACACATCATACACCAAGTATATATACTTATATATCAATACACAAAACAGGAGAAACAGTGCGATAATTACGCACCTGATTAGCACACAGTCGACTAAATCCCGAAATCACACGTTGCACCTAAAAGCCTGTCGAAATCCCTAAATGGAACCATATTAGATTCGGCCTTAACTTAAAGACATAACACTTTGTGGCCCCTTGGCCGAATACTTACCACTTCCTTACCTTGAAGAATAGAATCCTGAGAGCTCCTTATCCTTGTTGACTAGCCCCTTGATGTTCCACTACCCGATAGATCTCTTTTAAGGCTCCTTAGCGTCGACTACACACAAAAGAACACGTAATCGTGGCTTAAAGAATATTTGGCCATCCCTAGGCTTATCCTCATGATTTCGACACACTAGCAAAAAAAAGAGTACAAAATCGAATGATAATGAAAGAACTTACCACTACAAGTTGAAGAGAATAGAAGATCACAAGCACGTAGTCGACAGCCCCTCCAATAAAGATTCGACTATGGTGTTTCGGCACTTTTAATAATAGAGAAATAGAGTAGAAAATGAGGCTTTAAGGTTCAGCTATGATTCTAATTGCGAATGAGGTATTCGGCCATATGAGAAAAGATAGGGAGTTAGAGTTGGAAGAAAGAAAATACTAAGAATGGATGGTGAGAAAGAGTTCGGCACCAAGAGAAAAAGAGAGGAGCAACTTTCGGCATAAGCAAATCAAAAGAAGAAAAAGATGGCTACAAGATGATCACCCCCTACTTATACTACTTAATTCGGCACACTCCCCCTAACAAATCCCCCAAACCGATCATGCACTCTAAGTGCCCCACTTTCGGCCATGGCTTCATCAAATCCCAAAATTCCTTCCTATTTTATCTCATATTTTATCTCCTTATCATATTCAAAAATGAACCAATAACAACCATTATCTCCTATTTACAATTTAAACTAAATAAAATAAACCTACAATTATCTAAAATAAATAAAATAAAGTAACCCTTATCACTTACCTTCCAGCCGAATTCTAAAAGGATTAAACAAAATTAATCTTTATCTATTTGAAGATCCCATGTTCCGTCCACCTTCACTCGACCCCTTCACGCCAGTAGCAAAAATAAAAACCCTAACTGCAGCTTCCATGGTTCGAACATAGGCCCTGCCCCAGCAAACTGCAAGTCATGCCCCAAGCCACTCTGCCGTGGCGGTTCCTTGTGATATAAATTCGCCTCATTTTCTTTTAAGCCCTCCTTCCTTAGTTCCTTCCTCTTTAACGCCAAAAACAAAAATAAAATACCCATTTCTTTGCTCACGCCACTCGAACCTAGGACCACCGGAACCACCACATGTTGCCAACCACTTTGCCAAGGCGCCGTTTGTGTCATGTAGACTCGCCCAACTTCTTTTAAGGCCTCCTTCGTTAGCTCCTTGCCTTAAAAACAAAAATAAAACACAGCAGGCGCTTTCCTCATGGCTCGAACTTGCGTCCCCTAGCCAAGACCTTTAAGTGGCGCATGGGAGCCACTTTACCACCTAGACTTTCATGTCCATTAACCTTGCCATTTATTTTTAAGGCATACCTAGCCCAGTTTCTCTAGTTGACGCAAAAGTAAAACCAAAATCTTTGCCTTTGCACTAACCCAATCCTCTCTTGCTCCCGAGGGCGTCACCTTCCAAGCTCTAAAGTGGCGCCTCCTTGCTACTCTACCAAAGCAGTTCTTGTGTCTTAACCTCCCAAATAATTCCCTTAAGACCTCTCAAGCCAAGCTTCCCTTCTTAACATTAAAAATTCAATAATTTCCTAAGGCATTCCACTACCTCTTAGAGTTCTCAAGAGCCTTAAAACTCACCCAACCACACACTGAAGTATGCCAACACCTAAGTTATGCACTAAATGCATAACCCCTAGAACCAGGGTGTTACAATTCTACCCTCCTTAAAATAATTTTGTCCTCGAAATTACTTGGCTAGACTAACGGTCATACATCTTTAATACACCACACCACGCTATAGCTGCGCACTCTGATCTTAAAGAGCTTCATATATCTAGGCACAGTATCTATCATTCTCAAGGTTCCCTATATTTTACTAGCTATATAAACAACTGCCACTACAGCGAACAAAACAATAAAGAATATTCCAGGCATAAGAAACTTACCCGCTGACACATCCGGCACATCATTATCCTCCCTCCGACGAACTGCATAGACCAGACCTGGCTGTCTTGCCTCTGTGCTACCATTTCCTCGGCCTAATGCTCCACGACCTCGACCGGGACCATTCCCTCCATGGTTCAGACCACGACCCTTTGTCGCCTGCTAACCACCTCTGCCCGGTTGCACATAACCTTGGCTTTTTATCCGAGCCCTATTCGGATTCTGAGGACAATCCTTAATCAGATGAGTCTTAGATTTACACCTAAAACATTCTCGATCCCGATTCCAGTACTCGCCAACATGATACCTCCCACACAGAGCACACGAACGGTCTAGATTTCCAGTAGCTGGCTTAGAAATACGAGCAGAAGTCTCGACCCTCGATCTTTTCTGAAATCTCTCAAACAATTCTGGTGATCCAGAACTCCTCTTATCCCGGTTTCTTTCTCTATCTCTATTCTGTCTCTTAGTCCTCTTGACCTCCTCAGCTATCCGAGCTTTGTCCACTAAAATGGCAAAATCTCTTTCTCGTTACGAAGCAATCAAAATCCGCAATACATCTCGTAGTCCATCTTCAAATCTGACGCATCTCTCATAATCGGTAGCCACGATGCCCCGAGCATACCGGCTCAAACGCAGAAACTCAGCCTCGTACTCCGCTATTGACTTGCCACCTTGCACCAAATTAAGGAACGCCTTCCTCTGCGCATCCACATAACTCGCTCTGACATACTTCCCCTCGAACTTGATCTTAAAACAACCCCAGTCCACTCGGTCGGTAGGGGTACCTTCTTTAACAGTGAGCCACCACTGGTAGGCTTCATCCCGTAGCAACGAAACAGCACCCTTAAGCTTCTCCTCAGCAGTTAAATCCAAGTCATCCATAATCCTTTCAACTGCCTCAAGCCAGTATTCTGCCACGTTCGGAGCTACCCCAGACACTCCCCTAAAAACCTCGGCTCCGTTCGACCTAAGTGTTTCGGGCACTGACTTCCGAGTCCCATTGCCCATATTGGCTCCTGCCACTCGCTCAAGCACCCGCAGCATTGCCTGTGATACTACGTCATCTCCTCCTGTCTGATCCTGGTGTTCAACCTCAACAGATGGTAGTGGCGGCACATCATTTTCTGACCCATGGCCAGACCCAACCGGTTCCGATACTGTCATCCTGCCTCTACCCCGTCCACGAGTATTGCGACCACGCCCCCTAGAACTCATATCTAGCGTCGCGATTTAATCTGTTTAAAGGGTTTTATGTATTAGAAATTTTTGTTTCACTGTTTACCCACGAGCAATTTTATGAAAAGAAGTAGAAGTGGTTCTTTCGATCAATCAAAGGTTCAGTTCAAGTTCTCTATTCTAATTCAGAGAATCATATTCATTCATCAACACATTCATTCAGTGGAATCTACCACACACATTCGCTATTCAGACATTTCTGCCCGTTTCTATCCGAAGGGTATTTTCGTCATTTTTCTACAGGGGTATTTTCGTAATAAACCAGAAAAATTTGAAAACTTTAATGAGTCAGGGCCTTTTTGGAATTCCCAATACTGGAGAGTATTTTCAAAAACTTTCTCAAATTGAAGGTACAGCAGAATTTTGGGAACCAGGGGTATCTTGGTAATTTTGTCAACCAGGGGTATTTTTGTAAATTTTCAAATCAGGGTATCTTGAATTTTCACAAAATAGCGTTTTTGTACACTTTTGCAAAGTAGGGAAATTTTATAAAAAAATTGGGGTTAAACTGGAAATTTTGAAAGTCAGGGGCATTTTAGTAATTTTCAACACAGGGGTATTTTTGTAAATTTCCCCAAACCAGAGTATCTTAATATTCTGAAAACTCGAGATTTTGGTATTTTGCAAGGTAAAATCATTTTAACAAAAGTTGAGGGTAGTGCGGTAATTTTACAATACAGGGGCATTTTTTGTAATTTTGCCACTAGGGCATTTTGGTAATTTTATAAATCGAGAAAATGTCTCTCAAAATCAGATTTAGGGTTTACAAACCAAAATTTTAAAATTTTAAAACTAAGGGTTTTAAAACAGTTAGGCTATCCCTTTCGGGTTTTAATAATTGGTTTAGCCTATGAACAAGTCCTCTTGGTTAAGGTGAACCGTAGCTACGCACCAGGCAGGATTCGAGTAAAGAGGAGGTGAGTCGCTAGGACTGCTTAAATACCAAGCTCTTACTGAATACCAATCCTCGACATGCGTACAGTGGTTGCCACACCTTAACTCGGCGACTTACTTCACAGGTTTGTTTAATTAGGCATTTAAAATCTTATGCATGTATTTGAGTAGACTAGTCTTAGGGTCCAATAGCCCTAACTTTCTAATCTACGAGCCCAAATAAACCCATAACAATTCATATAAACAGATCACTTCAAAAGTCCGAAGTACTTACCTGGTGGACTTCGGGCCGGAGGTACAGGTGCCATGCCAGAATAACCTGAAAAATTTTATGAAAGCCCAAATCTTTGAAAAGGCACATAAAAAAATGTTTTTGGGCCCAAAACCCTCAAAGTTGAGTTTTCAACCAGGCTCTGATACCAATTTGTAACACCCCCAAACCCAGCCCACGAGCCTTGACCGGATCTGGTTATGTCTCTGTGGAAAGACGATGGAAAACCTTTTTGACTTGAGAATAAAACATGAAAATTTTGATAATTTTTGAAAACCATGTCCATTTAAAATTATAAGTAAAACTTTGGTATTAAAAAAAATGTCCATATTAAAACTTTAGTATATATATATTGAATAAATAGATTGCTAAAAATAAAATCATCTTTATATAGTAATTTAATTTTAACCAAACCATAATTAAAATAATGCCAAAAATAATAATAAGGCCCTTATTACATCAAAGAAATTCCCAAAATACTTATTATAAAATGCATAAAAATAATTTCGACATCTTCTTCTGCTTGGCCACCACGTATCCACTCCAACCCGGTCCAAGTTCATGAATCACCTGCGATGGTTAAGAAAAATAGGGTGAGTCCACAGACTCAGTACATAATCATCACACATGCCTCCACATATAGGCTTGGCCCATATCCACACAGATCATACAAATCAATATGCAATTACGAAACCCAACCCATCCTAAGTCCATCCGTTACACCAACCTTAGCAGACTCCCTGCTCAAGGCCGTGGCTAATCCACCACTGATCACATCGTGATCCCACATATCCTACCTTGGCAGACTTGCTGCTTAAGGCTATGGCTGAGCCACCGATCACATAAGTGATCCCAATATTAATTCGTCTACGGTGATGCACACAGCCATCAACCGCCGAGATGGGCACCTAGCCAACACCTCCCTTGAGGTAGCACACAGCTAATCATCAAGCGCTAATGTAGCACGAGGCTAACATTAGACTACGTACATAAATATGTACACCCATCCTTCCTTGATCAAATCCAATCCCCATGCATATATGTTAATGTATCATGCCAAATCAGCATATAAAACAAGTATAAATCACATGCTCATTACCATATCACACAGGCACCATAAATAATTTAATATCACGAACTACTAACACATTAACCGATTACCCCCAAGCGTGGGTATCCACCACTTTAGCCTTTATTGTCGGCTATCACACATCATACACCAAGTATATATACTTATATATCAATACACAAAATAGGAGAAACAGTGCGATAATTACGCACCTGATTAGCACAGTCGACTAAATCCGGAAATCACACATTGCACCTAAAAGCCTGTCGAAATCCCTAAATGGAACCATATTAGATTCGGCCTTAACTTAAAGACATAACACTTTGTGGCCCCTTGGCCGAATACTTACCAGTTCCTTACCTTGAAGAATAGAATCCCGAGAGCTCCTTATCCTTGTCGACTAGCCCCTTGATGTTCCACTACCCGATAGATCTCTTTTAAGGCTCCTTAGCGTCGACTACACACAAAAGAACATGTAATTGTGGCTTAAAGAATATTCGGCCATCCCTAGGCTTATCCTCATGATTTCGGCACACTAGTAAAAAAAGAGCACAAAACCGAATGATAATGAAAGGACTTACCACTACACGTTGAAGAGAATAGAAGATCACAAGCATGTAGTCGACAGCCACTCCAATAAAGATTCGACTATGGTGTTTCGGCATTTTTAATAATAGAGAAATAGAATAGAAAATGAGGCTTTAAGGTTCAGCTATGATTCTAATTGCGAATGAGGTATTTGGTCATATGAGAAAAGATAGGGAGTTAGAGTTGGAAGAAAGAAAATACTAAGAATGGATGGTGAGAAAGAATTCGGCACCAAGAGAAAAAGAGAGGGGCAACTTTCGGCATAAGCAAATCAAAAGAAGAAAAAGATGGCTACAAGATGATCACCCCCAACTTATACTACTTAATTCGGCACACTCCCCCTAACAAATCCCCCAAACCGATCATGCACTCTAAGTGCCCCACTTTCGGCCATGGCTTCATCAAATCCCAAAATTCCTTCCTATTTTATCTCATATTTTATCTCCTTATCATATTCAAAAATGAACCAATAACAACCATTATCTCCTATTTACAATTTAAACTAAATAAAATAAACCTACAATTATCTAAAATAAATAAAATAAAGTAACCCTTATCACTTACCTTCCAGCCGAATTCTAAAAGGATTAAACAAAATTAATCTTTATCTATTTGAAGATCCCATGTTCCGTCCACCTTCACTCAATTCTTCACGCCAAAAGAGTAAAAAATAAAAACCCCAACTGCAGCTTCTATGGTTCGAACATAGGCCCTGCCCCAGCAAACTGCAAGTCATGCCCCAAGCCACTCTGCCGTGGCGGTTCCTTGTGATATAAATTCGCCTCATTTTCTTTTAAGCCCTCCTTTCTTAGTTCCTTCCTCTTTAACGCCAAAAACAAAAATAAAATACCCATTTGCTGCTCACGCCACTCGAACCTAGGACCAGTTGGAACCACCACACGCTGCCAACCGCTTTGCTAAGGCACCGTTTGTGTCATAGACTCGCCCCAACTTCTTTTAAGGCCTCCTTCATTAGCTCCCTTGCCTTAAAAACAAAAATAAAACACAGCAGGCGCTTTCCTCATGGCTCGAACTTGCGTCCCCTAGCCAAGACCTTTAAGTGGCGCATGGGAGCCACTTTACCACCTGGACTTTCATGTCCATTAACCTTGCCATTTATTTTTAAGGCATACCTAGCCCAGTTTCTCTAGTTGACGCAAAAGTAAAACCAAAATGCTACCTTTGCAGCTCGAACCCAATCCTCCCTTGCTCCCTGAGGCGTCACCTTCCAAGGTCTAAAGTGGCGCCTCCTTGCCACTCTACCAAACTTGTGTCTTAACCTCCCACATAATTCCCTTAAGACCTCTCAAGCCAAGCTCCCCTTCTTAACACTAAAAATTCAATAATTTCCTAAGGCATTCCACTACCTTTTAGAGTTCTCAAGACCCCTAAAACTCACCCAACCACACACCGAAGTATGCCAACAGCTGAGTTATGCACTACATGCATAACCCCTAGAACCAGGGTGTTACAGTAACCATCATGGATCGCTCGCTTGTCAAACTGCCAAGGTCGCCCAAGTAGGAGATGTCCCGCTTGCATCAGTACCACATCGCACAAGACCTCATCTTGATAATTCCCTATTGCAAATGAAACCAAAATTGTTTTGTGACCTTAAGTTCTCCCCCGTTGTTAAGCCATTGTAGTTTATATAGATGGGGATGTTTGGTGGTAGACAACCAGAGTTTCTCCACCAATATGGTGCTGGCCACATTAGTATAGCTTCCTCCGTCAATAATGACACAACAAATCTTCCCTTGTACTTGGCAACGCGTATGGAATATGTTTTCGCATTGTTGTTCATTTTTGATGCCTTGTAAGCTAAGACTCCTTTTTACCACTAAGATCTCTCCATTTTCAGCTTGTTCTATTTCTTCCTCATCTTGGGACGTCTCACTGGCATCATCTTTCCTTTCACTTTCGGATTCAATCTTGCCATTATCTTAAATAAATATAGTGTTTCGGTTTGGACATTGACTTGCAATATGGCCCCGACCCAAACATTTGAAGCACTTAATGTCTCGGGATCGATTCGGAATAGCTTCCATTTTGCCCTTGCTCGTCTCACCGGTTGGCTTGTTAAACTTGGGTGTGCCACTTGCTTCTTTGGCTCGGCTCGGTATATCCCGTTTGTTGGCCACTTGCCCCTACTTAGATGTTGAAGCATGACTGGGGATTGCTCTAGGCGTACGTTTTAGCTGTTTTTCGACCTTTATTGCCATGTGAACCATTTCGATGATATCGATGTAATGGTGTAATTCTACAACATTTACGATATCTCGATTAAGGCCAGCGCTAAAGCGTGCCATTGTGGCTTATTGTTCTTCTTCTACATTGGCTCGGATTATGGCCACTTCCATTTCCTTGTAGTAATCCTCCACGCTTCGGTGACCCTGAGTTAGGCTTTGCAACTTTTGATGCAACTCACGGTGATAGTAGGTTGGGATGAATCTTTTTTGCATTAGTGCCTTCATTTCCGCCCATGTAGACATTGGACGTTCACCATTCCGTCTTCGGCTCGTTGTTAATTGATCCCACCAAATAATGGCATAATCAGAAAATTCGATGGCAGTAAGTTTCACCTACTTATTTTCTGAGTAATTATGGCATTCAAAGATTAACTCTACCTTCTTTTCCCACTCAAGGTAGGCTTCCGGATCGGACCACCCTTGGAAAGCAGGGATCGCCATTTTAATATTCTTCAAGTCGTCATCAGCCCATTCTCGATTTCTTCGCTCACGGACTCGTGGACCTCCTCTCCGCTCATTGTGTTCAAAAGTTGGATTGCTGTCGGCTTCACTTGGTTCGTAGATGTCATTGTCATGTAACCAAGGTTGTTCTTATCCTCTTCTCGGAATTGGAGGGGTGTTTGCTCGAGGCCTCCGTTCATCTCTTCGATCCAATCGTTCATTGATTGATTAAAATAAACGAGTTGCAAATCAGGGTCTCTTCCTTCATGTTCATTCCTTCGAGGTTGCAAACCTCTTCCACCCCCGGCGGCATCTGATGCTTCGTTGCTTACTGTTCGACGTTCGGGACTCCTAGACATGTTAAACGAAATTAATGAATCCTCACTACAATCCTCACTTGTTCACTCACAAAGAAATTATCAACACTCACACTCGTGTTTTCACTCAATTTTTGGCTTTTTCCTTTAATGTAATCTCTCTCGCCTTTTACCGCTCGAATTCACTTTTCTAGATTCTAGAAGGTTGTCTTGAACTTACTAGCAACTCGTAGGTCATTTTCAAAGAATTAACAAGGTAAAATTATTTCGAAAAAAGGTAGGTTTTAAAAGGGTAGAAGGTAGGTAGGTGGTGTCAGAAAATAAGGTTCGATAGTAGAGGTGGGGATTTATGAAGAGTTTGAAAATTGTCGATACTACGATTTTTTTTTTGAAACTTACTTGGAAAAACTCGAGATGATCAAAATATGCCTAATTTAATTGGCTCTGATACCAACTGATACAAATCGTCTGGGTTTGAAAACGAATTGTAAATGTTGCCCGGTCGTAAATTTGGTAGTTTTTTGTTTAGATAACAAAAGGGGTAATTTATTGATAATATCTTTGAAAAATAAAGATAAGTAAGTAGTTGAGGTGGATACAAATTTGAAGCAAGAAAGAACCTTTAATAGAAATTAAAGACTC
The DNA here is from genome assembly GCA_025503065.1 of Gossypium bickii. Lineage (NCBI taxonomy): Eukaryota > Viridiplantae > Streptophyta > Magnoliopsida > Malvales > Malvaceae > Gossypium > Gossypium bickii. The sequence goes on from CP106712.1 coordinate 33,605,428, forward strand.
GAATCTTATAAGCTTCGAATTGATGAAAGGATTTTGGATAAAAAAAATCGAGACCCACTATCTAGCAAGATAGGAATCAACGGTATAGATAAATGAACGCCACACCCGAAAGGATGATAAGTTTGAAACAAGGATAGAACGACGCCACTAGGAACTAGATAAGTCAATTCGAACCTTGCGAATTAGGAGAGTGAATTAAACTCACCAAAAGAAAATCTTCATTCATTAAAATTCGAAAGTGTCAACAAATGACAAAGGACCACCTATTTATAAGATAAGTGGTTACCGGGCTTACAATTGTTTCTCAGCTCTTATGCTCTTCAAGAATTTAAATTCATGAAAGTGTTGCCCAATTTAAAAAAAAAGAATCTAGGAATAAAATATTTATCCCAAATGCTCCTCCTTACCGTCCCATTTTCTACCAACAACAAATGGGCTTCATTATTATATTCAAGTCAAATAATCCCATTTAGCCATGCCTCCACTCAAGTGAATTTTAAGTAATTTTTGGCTGTATATTCACCTTCATTGCCGTCCAAATCAATTAGAAGAATGTGGCCTTTATCAAGTCATTATTTAATTCAAAGATGGATAAATCCCACACTCCATTTGTTTTCAATTTAAAATCCCTTCCTTCAAGCACCATCCTCTACCGTCCATGCTAGGTGTCATCTTCTAAAAAAAATTCAATTCTCCTCTTCTTAGTGCCGCATGCTCATCTTATCAATGCCATTGTGCTTGATTAAATTATTCCAATTTAGGAAGTGTTGTGCCGTCCACTATTTTTTCCATGCTTGGTTTCCATTATGCTATTATTTTATGCTCCATGTGCCTAACTAAAATATGCTAGCCGTCCACCACTATCTTCCATGCATTCATCATCTCCTTGCATCAAAATGTGGGGCAACTACAAAAACATATAAACCAGCATTATTATCAAAATTCGGCTGACCATCATTAACACAAATTTTAAACAATTTATTTAAAACACTAGGTAAAACATACTAACATTCAACTTCGACAAAGGACTTATTAAAACTCGTACTATCTAAACAAAATAATATGAACTAAGAAAATGCAATAACTACTGAAAATAAATCAAACATGCGTAATTTAAGGTGTTAAATAAACTAGTAGTCGGACTAGCTAGTATATTCAACTTCAAATAAGTTGTAAGAGTTCAGCATGTTCTTGGGCTCTTTTCTATCGGTATTCCAAATTTGTGCCACCAAAACTGTCGCGGCATCTTTGAATTGTTTAGCATGGGAATGTGTAATTGGCCCATTAGGTAGCTCGATTGGGTCGTGGTTGACTTCCGTCACAGGCTTTTTAGGTGAGTTCGTATCACCCTAGCTCAAAATATAGCTAGAAATAGCTAAATCGAGCTACGAGGATCTCAAAAATACAAAGAACATTAAAAATGGGGCTATGATGCACTTGCTATCAAGCTTGAAAGTTGAAGAAACCCTAGCTATGTCTTCCTTGTGATTTTCGGTCAAGGGGGGAAAGATGGACTAAATTTTGGCTTTATTTTCCCTTTTAATTCTGTTATTTACCACATGACAAAAATGCCCTTAATGATTCTTTTTTGAGATTTTTCCTTCTCATGTCCATTTTTGTCCATCTTAACATGTAATGGTCTAATTGGTAAATAAGGACCTCTAGTAATTTTTATAATTCTATTTCATACTTAAATCTTCTATCATACTTTCTAATCTTTGCAATTTAGTCCTAATGGAAAATTTATTCACTAATTAATAAAATTTCTTAATGAAATTCTCACACAATCATGCAAGCACCTCATAAGCCTTACAAAAATCATTAAAACATATATTTCTAATTTGAATTTGTGGTCTCGCACCACTATTCTGACTAGGCCCTCAATCAGGCTGTTATAGCTTGTGTGAGCAAGCCCGTTGATAGCTCAAGAATGATCATATATGTGATATGAGATTGAGATAGCATTGGCTATGTAAGTGGCACTTCGGTGCGAGTTTCTCGAGTATCCGATAGTATTCCGAATGGTTCAACAAGTAAATGAAAGACGTAGTTGAGTATGAGATTGATACGAGATGGTACAGGTATGTACATGAACCATATAAGCTTTAAATCGAAGAAATTATGAAGTTTGCATATAATCTTATGATTAAAGATGTGAAAGGTTTGTTAGATAATATGAACTAAAAGTGATCTAAAAGTTTTTAAAGTTATCGGTTTAGTCCCGAGTCACCCCGAATGCATGTTTTGGGCCTCGTAGGCTCATATTAAAGACAATATGATTGGTTGTGAATGAATTGTATTTGAATTGACTAATTGTATGAGAAATGTATGTTTAAATGTGTGATCTATTCGGTAACGCTCGATAACTTTATTACGGTGTTGAATATGGGTGAGGGGTGTTACATTTATTGGTATCAAAGCTACGGTTTAGTCGATTCTTGGACTAACATTGCGTGTGTGAGAGTCTAGCTATACATGCCATATATAACCTGTGATAGAGTGATGACTCTTGACAATTTAAATTGTGTTTTCATATAGTAAATGGATCCCAATCGAGCTGTAACTGACGATGTTGAAAGTAATGTGACTGCCTCCGTTCACGGGGTAGAGCAGTTCGAGTCTAGACCCATATCGGGTATCCAGGGAGGAGAGGCTAGAGAAGCCTTTTTCCAGATGATGAATGAGTGGTTTACAGAGTTTGTTCAAACAAATCCGGCTACTGAACAACCTCCACCCCCACTTAATCCCCAACTAGTTCCCGTAGCTCCTCAAGGTGTGGAACTTCTAAGATTGAATAAGTCGCTAGTAGATAAAATCAAAAAACACTGGGCTAAAGAGTTCAGAGCTACCATTGATGACGAACCCGAGAGAGCTGAATTTTGGCTTGAAAATACTATTCAGGTATTTGACGAACTTTTTTGCACACCAGTGGAGTGTTTAAAATGTGTCGCTTCACTATTGAGGGATACTGCGTATCAATGGTGGAATACTCTAGTATCAGTGGTACCGAGAGAAAGAGTTAACTGTGAATTCTTTCAAGCTGAATTTAGAAAGAAATATATTAGTCAATGGCTCATTGATCAAAAACGCAGAGTTTTTAGAGTTGAAACAGGGCTGTATGTCCATGACAGAATACGAGTAAGAGTTTGTGTGTAACACCCATCACCCATGTCAATGCCGAAATAGGGTTATGAAGCATTACCGGACTTAAAACACTTATAAACATACATTTCATACACCACTTATCAATTTAAATACAATTCAATCAAAATTAATCATAGTGTCCCTTAAACGAGCCTATGAGGCGTTAAACATGCATTAAGAGTGGTACGGGACTAAACCGATAACTCGGGAGATTTCAAAAACTTATAAAATTTTTCTCGAAAACAGGGGACACATGACCATGTGACCAGGCCGTGTGTCTCACAAGGCCACCAAACATACCCGTGTCACATACTGTGTGTTTCACACGGCCACCAGACTCGCCCGTGTGGAGATTCGAAATGGAACACATGGTCGTGTCCCAGCCCATGTCCTACCCTGTGTCCAAATAAGAGAGGTTACCAACTTGGGTCACACGGCCAACCACACAGTCGTTTGTCTAGCCCGTGTGCCCTCCGAAATGGCCACACACGCCCGTGTGCCAGGCCGTGCCTAATCTGTAGGGTATACTGACTTATGCAACACGGTCGAGTCACAAGCCTGTGTGCTTGGCAGTGTGCCAATTAGGGGGTATACTGACTTGTGCACATGGCCGATCACACACCCGTGTGTAAGACCGTGTGGAGTATACTGACTTCACTTCAAATTCAACACCAGGAGACACACGACCATTTATCATGACCGTGTGTCACACACGGCTGAGACACACGCCCGTGTCTCTACCCATGTGGACAAAAATAGGTTATTTACCAAGCCAATTTGCCACCCATATTGAAACACACCTACACAACTCATATGGTACATAACATAGCATCAATAGGCATGTAATTCATTACCAAATCAAGCATGACTTATATATATCAAAAACCAATCAATACAAAACATAATTAACACATCATTCCATTCAAAGTTATACTAAACCTTATCTTCCAAAATCAACAAAATAACCATTAATAATTATGCATTTTTAGGCCTAATTTCACAAGCTTGCCAACTTCCACAAATCATCAATTTAACATTCATAATCCCTATTAGCAACAATGATCACAATTCTCATAATATAAGCCATTCCCATATCCATCCATGAACTTAAACATCAACATATATGCACATAACCAAATTCACCAAATTAAGCCAAATCTCATGGCTATATTTACGAACCAAAACATATACATTTACAATGCCAATTCATTTTGCCAACATCATTACCAAAACATAATCAACATGACTCAAATACCTATACATGCCATATACTTAAAATATAGTTTCAAAAGTACCAAAAAGTCAATGGATAGTGCAGCGAAGTCTCCAACGATCCCCAAATCTGAGCTAGCTTTGAAATCTTATAATGGAAAAACAAAGTAAGCCATATAGCTTAGTAAGCTCGTGTGTTAACTTAGTAAGCTCGTGTGTTAACAATGAACAACTATCATTATTCATTAAACATTCATATAACGGAAAACAATGTACAACAATTCTATTAAATCTCAAGCTATCAAATGATCATTCATATAACTTACCAAGAAGCTCATCAATTTCATAGTTTTAAATACTCAATTCATTTCTGTACGTACCTGTACTATTCATAGTTTTCAATACTCAATTCATTTTTTTACGTACCTGTACTATCTCGTACCAATCTCATATTCAACCACTTTCTTCTTTTACCCATTGAACCATTTGGAATAGAGGTTAGATACTCAAGGTCTCACACAATAAGTACCTATACCATGGCCCGAAGCCAAATCAAGGCAACTTATCTGAAATTCTGATATCATGGATTGAATCCAAATTAGTCGATATGCATGGCCCAAAGCCAAATCGATTTATTTCGCATACATAGTGCTGAATCATGGCCCGAAGCCAACTCAAGCATACCTATTGACATGTCACTAGCATCCTAAACTATTCCTAAGGTTCAATCGGGTTTCCAACTGTCGAATCTTCATTGAATCATTTTCGAACTTGTACGTAATCACATAAACACAATTCATGCTATATTGAAGCATATAAAATATATTTGAAATGACTTTATAACATATGAACTTACCACAGATGTTAAAACGGCGAATCGAGTCAATTAGTCAACCACTTTATCTTTTCCCCGATCCAAGTCTGTATTTCACTTTTCTTGATCTAAATATATCCAAAATTGACTTATTCAATCATCTATGCATTCAATTTAGTCCAAAAAATACTTTAAAACACATTAACACTTTTGCCCCACATATTTCACATTTTTCACAATTTAGTCCTTAATGCATAAAATCAAAAATTAGTGAAATTCCAATTATACCCATGCTAGTCGAATTACTATTATGCCCATAGTAGCCCATATTTTTAATTTATTTCACATTTTAACCACTAACTTCACACATTTCTCAATTTAATCCCTAATTTACATTTTCACTAAAAATCACTTAACAAAACTTGTATACCTATTAACAAACATTCATAATCTATCAAGAAACTTCAAAACACATGCTTATTCATCAATGGTATCATTAAAAGTCTTTAACAATTTTTCAAATTAGTCCATAGCTAGCTAGTACTAGTTACAACGATCACAAAAACATAGAGATCATAAAAAATCGAGTCAAAAATGACTTACTTGCTAGCTAAAGAAGTGACCGAATTCTTCAAACCTAAAAATGGAGTTCTCTTCTTCTAATTTTTGGCTAAGGAAGAACATGGACTAAAAATATGGTTTTATTATACCTAATTTTAATTTTATAACTAATTTACTTATTTAACCTTTAACTAACATTAAAATTGCATTAACACCAAACCACTATCATCCACTAAATAATTAATGGGCTAATTATCACTTAAGGACCTCTACTTTAAAGTTATATAGCTATTAGACACCTTTAGCTATAAGAACACAACTTTTTCACTTTACACGATTTAGTCCTTTTTCTCAAATTGACCATTTAAACGATAAAATTACTGAACGAAACTTTCACACAATCATTCAATCATGTTGTAACCTTGAAATAATTATAAAATAAATATTTTTGACTTTGGATTTGTGGCCTCGAGACCACTTTTTCGATTTGGCCAAAAACGGGCTGTTACAACTCTTTCCCGTTAGGGATTTTAGTCCCCGAAAATCTTACCAGTGAATAGGCTAGGGTACTATTTTCTCCTAGCTTCCTTGGGCTCCCGCATAACCTCTTCAACACCATGTAATTGCCAAAGTACTATCACGAGAGCTATGCTTTTATTTCTCAACTATTTAACCTCACGTGTTAGAATTCTGATTGCTTCTTCGTTGTACGACATATCAGGCTGAATCTCAATCTCTGACGGAGAAATCACATGTGAGGGATTCGATCGATAACGTCGCAACATCGACACACGAAACACATTATGTATCTTTTCTAACTCTGATGGTAAAGCTAGTCTATATGCCACTGGTCCTATTCTTTCGATGATCTTTTACAGTCCGATGAAAGATGACTCAACTTGCCTTTCCGACCAAATCTAAGGATTTTCTTCCAAGGAGATACTTTCAAAAACACTTTATCACCAATCTGAAATTCAATATCTTTTCATTTCAAATCCGCGTATGATTTCTGACGATCTGGAGCTGCTTCCAAATAGCTGTAAATTACTTTCACTTTCTCTTCTCTTTCTATAACCAAGTAGACCCTGTGAATTTATTTCTCACTAAGCTCTATCCAGTACAATGGAGTTCGGCATTTACAACCATAAAAGGCTTCATACGGTGCCATCTTTATACTCGATTGAAAATTGTTATTATATGCAAATTTAACTAGAGGCAAATATTTCTCCCAATTGCCTACGAATTCCAAAACACAACATCGGAGCATATCTTCGAGAATCTGAATTACTAGCTCAGACTGTCCATCAGTTTGCGGATGAAAAGCTGTACTAAATTCAAATTTGTACCCAAAGCTTCTTGTAATTTCTTCCAAAACCGCGATGTGAATCTCAAATCTCTATCTGAAATAATCGAAACTAGCATCTCATGCAATCTAACGATCTCAGCAATATACAATTCAACTAATCTATCGAGTGAGTAGTCAGTACGTACCAGAATAAAATGTGCTGATTTCATTAGTCGATCAACGACAACCCAAATTGCATCTTTCTTTTCCAGAGACTGGGGTAATCTCGATACGAAATCCATAGTCACTCTATCCCATTTCCACTTCGATATCATCACAGGCTGAAGCAAACCTGAAGGTACTTGATGCTCTACTTTAACTTGCTGACACACAAAACATTTCGCTACAAATTCTTAAATGTCTCGTTTCATACCCGACCACCAACATAGTTGTTTCAAATCATTGTACATTTTAGTACTCCCAGGATGAACGAATAAAAAACTACTATGTGCCTCATGTAAAGTTTTCTGAATCAACTTCGGATTCTTAGGTGCACAGATTCTATCTTGAAACATCAAACAATCATTGGCTCTAATTTGGTACTCTGAATCACCAGTCGACTCACATTACACTCTTTTAGCTTGCAAATCACTATCATATTTTTGAGCTTCGCAACTTTGCTGAAGAAATACTTGTTTAGCTTTTAACTCAGCTAAAATTGAACTATTATCGGACAATGTCAACTATATATTCATTGTTCTCAAGACAAATAATGACTTTTACTCAAAGCATCCGCTACATTCACTTTCCCCGGGTGATAATTAATCACCAACTCATAATCTTTTAGTAGCTCGAGCCATCTCCGTTTTTGCAAATTCAAATCTTTCTGACTAATAATATACTTTAACCTCTTATGATCAGTAAAGATGTTGCATTTTTCACCATACAATTAATGATGCCATATTTTCAGTTTAAAAACTATTGCAACCAACTCTAAATCGTGCGTCGGATAGTTCTTTCCATGCGGTTTCAACTGTCTGGATGCATAAACTACAACTTTTCCCTTTTGCATCAATACGCAACCCAAACCATTCAGTGACGCGTCGCTGTAAATCACAAATTCTTTACCCGACTCAGGTTAAACCAACCCTGGTGCCTCAGTTAACAATACTTTTAATTGATCAAAGCTTTGCTGACATTTCTTGGGCCATTCAAACTTTACATCATTCTGTACCAGTCTGGTCATTGGTGTAGCAATCATTGAAAATTCTATAACAAAGCATCGATAGTAACTGGCCAATCCCAGAAAACTTCTGACCTCGAATACATTTCTAGGTGGTTTCCAGTCAATAACTGCAAATATCATGCTAGGATCAACTTGAATGCCATCCGCTGAAACTATATGTCCCAAAATCTCACTTCCTGGAGCCAAAACTCACATTTTCTGAATTTAGCATACAATTGCTTACTTCTCAAGGTTTGCAACACAATCCACAAATGCTCGACATGCTCAGACTCATCTCGTGAATAGATCAGAATGTTGTCAATGAATACAACAACAAATCTATCTAAATAAGATCTAAAAATCTTATCCATCAAATCCATAAAAATGGTAGAAGCATTAGTTAGTCCAAAAGGCATAGCAAGGAATTCATAGTGTCCGTACCTCGTTCTGATCGCAGTTTTTGGCACATCTGAGACTTCAACTCACAACTGATAATAACGAAATCTCAAATCAATCTTTGAAAACACTATTGTACCTTTCAATTGATCAAACAAATAGTCTATTCTCGGCAACGAATATTTATTCTTTATCGTCACATTGTTGAGCTGACGATAGTCAATACACATTCTCCCGTCTTTCTTCTTAATAAACAATTCTGGCAAACCCCATGGCAAAAAACTCGGTCGTGCAAAACCTCTATCTGTTAACTCTTCCGACTAAGCTTTAAACACTTTCAAATCTGTCGGAGCCATTCTGTATGGAGCTATAGATATCGGTGAAGTTCCCGGTACTAATTCAATAGAAAATTCAACCTCTCTAATAGGTGGCAACCCGGGTAATTCTTCAGGAAGCACATCTGGATATTCACAAACAACTGGCACTAATTCAATCTTTGATTCAGACACTTTTGTATCCAAAACATAAGCAAGATAAGCTTCACAACCTTTTCTCACACATCTCTGAGCTGATATAGATAAAATCACAACAAGCAATTCATTCGATTCATTTGATTCAATCCAAATAATTTCATTATTCTGACACTTCAATGCTATAATCTTTCATCTACAGTTCACAACAGCATCATGTTAGAGTTAACCAATCCATTCCCAGAATCACATCGACCTCATCAAATGGTAAAAGCATCAAGTTAGTCGAAAAATAGTAACCCCGAGTCATTAAAGGACGATTCTTGTAAACTTTATCAACTAGAACATACTTGCCTAAGAGGTTCGATACTTTAATAACAAACTCAGTAGACTCGATTGGCAAACTCTTATTAAACACTAAATTTATACATATATACGAGTGTGTCGATCCAAGGTTAATTAAAGCAATCACATTAGTATCATAAAGAGAGAATGTACCAGTAATAACATCTGGGGACTACGCTTCTTCAGGAGCGTGAATAGCGTAGGCTCTAGTAGGTGCTCTGGCCTCAAATCTCACAGCTGAGTCCCTAGTTATACCTCTACCACTGGATACATTTCCCGTATTTCTCGATGGTCTCCCTCTCGCAGTCGTATTGCTCGATCTTACATTTTGAACTTTTTCTTTCTTAGATAACTCTGGGTAATCTCGGATAAAGTGGTTTGGCGAACCACATTTGAAGCAAGCTTTAGTACTCTTATTCCAACATTCACAAAAATGTCTTCTCTCACATTGTTGACACTCGGGTTTGTTATTTCTCACACTGCCAACACTTGAGACAGATGTAGCTTGAGCTTTAGGATTCACATGTAAATTTCCATGATATCTATTCTGATATCCCACTGATGCATTTGATCGACTAAACAAATATTGAAATTTCTTTGATAAAGACTGAGAAGGTTTATTCATCGGGCTTTTCCTCGAATCTCTAGTCTCTGAAACAGCTTACTTCTTTTCTCAGCTAAAGTCTTCAACTTTGCAAGCCCGGTCAAATAACATAACAAATTCTTTTAAATCTAAAATCCCAACCAAAAGTTTGATGTCTTCGTTCAGCCCATCAACAAACCGTTTGCACATTATCTATTCAGTAGAAACATACTCTTGAGCATATTTACTTAACCGTACAAATTCTCTTTCAAACTCGATTATGGTCATATGACCCTATTTCAATTCTAGAAATTCTTTATGCTTTGATCAAGGAACCATTGACTGATGTATTTCTTCCGAAACTCAGTGTGAAAGAGCTCCCAGGTGACCCTCTCTCTCAGTACCACTGATACTAACGTATTCCATCACTGATATGCAAAGTCTCTCATAAGGGAAATAGCACACTTTAAGCATTCAATCGATGTATAAGAAAGTTCATCAAACACTCGAATCGTATTTTCAAGCCAAAACTCAGCTCTTTCAGGGTCATCATCAACATTAGCTCTGAACTCTTCAGCCCCGTGTTTAAGTATCTTATCAACAGAAGGGCGTGGAGGTTGTTAAGTAGCCGGGTTCATTCGAATATATTGAGTGAACCATTCGTTCATCAATTGGAATAAGGCTTCTTTAGCCTCTCCTCCCTGGCTACCCGTCACAGGTCTAGAATCAGACGGTGCTGTCCCTTGAGCGAGAGCAGGCGCATTACTTTCAACCTCATCAGCTATCGCTCGATTGGGATCTATTTGCTATATGGAAACACATTTTTAAATGTCAAGAGTCATCCCACTATCACAGTTTATAAATGGCATGTACAGCTAGACTCTCACACGCACTACGTTAGTCCTAGAATCGACTAAATCATAGCTCTGATACTAATAAACGGAACACCACTCACCTATATTTAATACTGAAATAAGGTTACGGAGCATTACCGAACTTACAACACTTAGAAACATATATTTCATACACCACTTATCAATTTAAATACAATTAAATCAAAATCAATCCTAGTGTCTCTTAAACGAGCCTACGAGGCCTTAAACATGCATTGAGAGTGGTTCATGAATAAACCAATAACTCGGGAAATTTTTAGTACTTATGAAATTTTTCTTCAAAACATGGGACAGATGCTAGTGTGACCAGGCCGTGTGTCTCACACAACCACCAAAAATGCCACTGTCACAGGCCGTGTGTGCATTTGAAATGGAAGCACATGGTCGTGTCCCAGCCCGTGTCCAAACCAGTGAGGTTACTGACTTGGGTCACACGACCAACCACACGCCCGTGTGTCTAGCCTGTGTGCCCTTTGAAATAGCCACACGGCCAGGCTGTGTGCTAGGCTGTGCCAAACCTATAGGGTATACTGAGTTATGCAACACGGCCAAGTCACACGCCCGTGTGCTAGGCCGTATGCCAATTACGGGGTATATTTACTTGTGCTACATGGCTAATCACACGCCCGTGTGTGAGACCGTATGGAGTATACTGACTTCACTTCAAATTCAACACCAGGGGACACACGACTGAGACACATGCCCGTGTCTCTGCCCGTGTGGACAAAAATAGGCTATTTACCAAGCCAATTTACCACCCACATTTAAACAAACCTATACAACTCATATGGTACATAACATAGCATCAATAGGCATGTAATTCAATACCAAATCAAGCATGACTTATATTATATCAAACACCAATCAATACAAAGCATAATTATCACATCATACCATTCAAAGTTATACTAAACCTTATCTTCCAAAATCAACAAAATGACCATTAATAATTATGCATTATTAGGCCTAATTACACAAGCATGCCAACTCCCACAAATCATCAATTTAACATTCATAATCCCTATTAGAAAGAATGACCACAATTCTCATAATATAAGCCATTCCCATATCCATCCATGAACTTAAATATCAACATATATGCACATATAAACACATAACCAAATTCACCAAATTAAGCCAAATCTCATGACTATATCTAGTTCAGTGATATCCAACAGTCTTTTGTTTCCAACTGCTTGATAGTCCATGTTTACTTGCTTAATTGCCCACATTGCTTTGTATTCCAGTTCAACTGGCAAGTGACATGCTTTCCCAAAAACCAATTGATACGGTAACATCCCTAATGGAGTTTTGTATGCTATCTGCAATGCCTATAAAGTGTCATCCAATTAGAAAGACCAATATTACCTCGAAGGGTTTACAACCTTCAGAAGAATGTTCTTAACTTGTTAATTCGATACTTCATCTTGTCCATTGGTTTGCGGATGATAAGTAGTAGCCATTCTATGATTAACTCGATAACTCTTTAGTGCGGTTGCCACTTGGTTGCAAAGATAGTGTGTACCCTAATCACTAATTAATGCCTTAGGTGTGCCAAACCGGGTGAGTATATGCTTGTTAAACAATGTTAGCATTGTCTTTGCATCATCCTTTGGGACTGCAACAACTTCCACCCATTTCGAGACGTAGTCAATAGCTACTTGTATATAAAGATTTCCAAATGAGCTCAAAAATAGTCCCATGAAATCCATACCCCAAACATCAAATAATTCAACCTCCATAATTTGCTGCTGCCACAATTCATTACACCGGGATATAGAACCGGTGCACCGACACCTAAAACATTGATTCACAAAATTGTAGGCATCTTTGAATAATGTCAGCCAGTAGAATCCTAATTGGATAACTTTACCCGCAGTTCTCATACCACCGAAATAACCTCCATAAGGAGCATCATGGCAAAGCTTCAGGATTGAAAGCATCTCCTCTTTCGGAACATAATGTCAAATGATGTTGTCAGTGGATATGTTTAATAAATATGGCTTGTTCCAATGATACTTCACTACTTCATGAAGAAATCTTTCTTTTGCATGGCCTGTGACACCAAATGGGAGTTTTCCACACACAAGATAATTAACAAAATCTGCATACTAAGGAGTTGCATCTACAGTAAATAACTTCTCATTTGGGAATGCAACGACAATTTGAAGTATGTTTTCGTCTTTGCTACAAACTTCCAATTGAGATAGATGGTCTACAATTTGATTCTTTGAACCCTGAAGGTCTTTTATCTCGATGTCAAATTCTTGCAACAGTAATATCCAGCGTATCAGTCATGGTTTGGCATCCTTTTTCGCAAAGAGATATCTCAACATCGAATGATCAATGAATACAGTAACCTTTGCACCAACAAGATAGGAACGAAACTTGTTGAAAGTACAGACCAGAGCCAACAGTTCTTTCTCTGTAGTTCTATAATTGAGTTGAGCCTTTGTAAGAGTTTTTCTAGCATAATAGATGGCGCGAAATAATATTCCTTTTCATTTTCCTAGAACTGCATCCACAAAAAACTTGCTTGCATCGCACATAACTTCAAAAGGTTAATACCAATCTGGTGCAATGATAATGGGTGCATTCACTAACTTATTTTTTAACTGAATAAAGGTATCCAGATATGCATCGTCAAATAAGAATTTTTTATTTTGTTCCAGCAATGAGCATAAAGGCTTTGTAATTTTCAAAAAATCTCTAATAAACCTTTGGTAAAACCCCGCATGTCCAAGAAAATTGCGAATACCTTTCACGTTTGTTGGTGGAGGTAATTTCTCAATGATTTCCACCTTAGCTTTATCTACTTGAATGCCTTAACAAGAGATGCTATGTCCTAACAGAATGCCTTCAGTTGCCATGAAATGACATTTTTTCCCAATTCAGGACAAGTTTTTTCCCAATTCAGGACAAGATGTGTTTCCTCACGTCGCTTTAGTACTTATCCAAATTGTCAGCTCAATGAGCAAAATCATTCTCATAAACAAAGAAATCATCCATAAACACCTATAAAGAGTCTTCGACCATATTTGAGAATATTTTTGTCATGCACCTTTGAAATGTGGCTGGTGCATTGTAAAGACCGAAAGACATACGATGAAAAGCAAAAGTATCAAAGGGACAGGTGAAAGTTGTTTTCTCTTGATCCTCCGGTTCAATAGCAATTTGATTGTACCTAGAATAGTCGTCTAAAAAACAATAATAGGCCTTTCCAGTAAGCCAATCCAACATTTGTTCGACGAAAGAAAGCAAGAAGTGATCCTTCTTTTTGGTTGAATTCAATTTGCAATAATCCATACAAACTCGCCATCCTGTGGAAATGTATGTAGGAATTAATTCATCCTTATCATTGTGAACCATAGTGATGCCACTCTTTTTAGGCATGTATTGTACTGGACTTACCTAATTGCTATCAAAAATAGGGTAAATAATTCCAGCATCAAGTGATCGTTGTTTTCACGATGTCAAAGTCTTAAAATTTAGAAAAAGAATGATCAAACCTGGAAATTAACTATGATAACGATTTGAGGCAAGCGTACCTATTGAACAGTAGTATAGTTAAGGCATGATCGGCATGTCGAACCCAAAGGAGCCAAAAGTACTAATACTAACTCTCTTTTTATTATCTAGCCTAAGAATTTAAGTGATTTTTATCTAATCTAAAATTATCTAACAACTAAAATAAAGACTCTAAGTCAAAGAAGAATGAAATTGGGAAAATAACTTGAGGAAAAACCAATTGATTAAGACGACACCCAAGGAAGAATCCACCTAGACTTCACTTGTTATCTAACTCTAAACCAAACGAATTATTCATTTGACTTGATCCGTAAGATTTCCTAAGTTATATTACTCCGTCTCTCGAGGCGACCAACGTTTAACCCTAGGTTGATTAATTGAAATCTCTTTCTAATTAAAACCCCTAAAATCGTATTAACTCGATCAATGGACTCCCATATTAGGTTTCACCCTAATCCGGCAAAATCTCGTCACCTTATCTCTAGGCGTGCGATCAACTCCGCTTAATTATGCTAGATTTACTCTTAAGCAGGGACTTTTTCTCCTCCACCTAAGCACATCACACTTGAATTAATATCCCGGAAATATCAACACAAGAATTAAGAACACATAATTAAGAACAAGTCAAATATTTATCATATAGTTCAGAAAATAATAACAAGATTCATCTTAGGTTTCATCCCCCTTAGGTATCTGAGGGTTTAGTTCATAACAATAAAAGAAAACATCTCAAAAGAAAAGATAAACAAAACATAAGAAATCGCTAAAACCCCCTGAAGGAATTGAAGGAGAGATCCTCCGTCTTGAGTATGATTTCGGCTTCTTGAGATGGATCAACTGGCTCTCTTCGAGTAAATCTCCACAAATCTGCCTTCTCTGGCCTAGTCGGACGCCTCCTGACTAAAGCCTTCGGTTCCCCCTCTCTTAGGTGATACTTAGGGTGTTTATATAGGCTTTTGAATATGCTTCTTTGCCCCTAAGCATCTTAATCTGAGTAAAACTCTTCTTTCCTGTGACAAGGACACGCCCATGGCACACGCCCGTATAAGTCATGGCCAGCCCATGTTCAAACCTGTTGAATTAGGCACGGCCGTTTGGTCTTGGGCGCAGGCCATGTGGATTTTGTGATATGGCCCATTTACTACGTT
Source organism: Gossypium bickii (assembly GCA_025503065.1). Lineage (NCBI taxonomy): Eukaryota > Viridiplantae > Streptophyta > Magnoliopsida > Malvales > Malvaceae > Gossypium > Gossypium bickii. The sequence goes on from CP106712.1 coordinate 33,621,032, forward strand.
TTGGGCCCGTTTTCCATTCTGTTCATCATCTGCTGCTCTCCTGAGTAGAAAACATGAAAAAAAAGGATTAAAAGCACCAAATCATCCAAAAGCATGCTAAATGTGGGCTTAAAATATGTTACTTTTACGATTTATCAAATACCCCACACTTAAGCTTTTGCTTGTCCTCAAGCAAAATCTCAACTCATTATTAAAATGATCCTCCTTAGTTCATAATATTTGATTGATGTGAATCAGAGCTATAAAATTTATAAAAAGAATGATCGATCCTGGAAACTAACTCTGACAACGATTAAAGGCAGGTGTACCTATCGAACAGTAGTATAGCTTAGGCAAGACCGGAATATCGAACCCAAAGGAACTAAAAGTGCTAATACTAACTTACTTTTTATTATTTGGCCTAAAATAAAGTGAAGTTGATTTAATCTAATCTAAATTAACTACTAAGCTAAAGAAACAAAGACAAAAAGGATGAATTGGGAAATAACTTTAGGAAAAACTTAGTTGATTAATACGATGCCCTCAGGAAGAATCCACCTAGAGTTCACTTGTTATTAACCCTGAACCATACGATTTACTCACTTAGTTTGATCCCTAAGACTCCCTAACGTATATTAAACCCTCTCTCGAGGCGAATAACATCTAACCCTAGGTTAATTAATGGAAATCTCTTGCTCACTTAATAACCCCCTAGAATAGAAGTAAGTCGATTTATGGACTCCCATATTAGGTTTCACCCTAATCCGGCAAAATCTCGTCACCCTATATCTAGGCGTGCGATCAACTCCGCTTAATTATGCTAAATCTACTCTTAGGCAGGGTCTATTCCTCCTCCACCTAAGGACATCAAATTTGGATTAAGCTCACATAATTAAGAACAAACTAAGTATTTATCGTATAATTTAGAAAACAATAACAAGATCCATCATAGGTTTCATCCCGTTCAGGTATCTGAATGGTTTAGTTCATAACAAATAAAGAAAACATCTCAAGAGAAAAGATAAAACAAAACATAAGAAATCCCCAAAACTCCCTGAAGGAATTGAAGGAGAGATCCATCGTCTTGAGTAGAATTTTGACATCTTAAGATGAACCAACTGGCTATTTTCGAGTAATTCCCACAACTCTGAGCTTTTCGGCTTGGCTCCTTGGCCTAGCTAATCGCCCCCTTTTTAGCTGACACTTAGGGGGTTTATATAAGCTTTTGAAATAGGTTTCTTTGCCCCAAAGTATCCAAATCCGAATGAAATTGTTCTTTGCCACGAGAGGGACACGACCATGGCACACGCCCGTGTGGATGATCTTCAAGCCGTGCTTGAATTTCTTTAATGAGACATGACCGTATAGATCAAGGGTCAGGCCGTGTTCTAGATGATCAGTGAGGCACGACCATGTGAGCTTTAGTCCAGGTCGTGTCGATTTCCTCTTTGGCCTGATTTACTCCGTTTTGGGCCCGTTTCTCGTTCTTTTTATCCTCGAGTGCTTTCCTGGGTATAAGACATGAAAAGAAAGGATTAAGAGCACCTTTTTATATGAAACAGAGGAGAAATCATCCAAAAGCATACTAAAATTGGGATTAAAATATGTTACTTTTACGGTTTATCAAATACCACCACACTTAAGCTTTTGCTTGTCCTCAATCAAAATTCTCAACTTTACAATTAAAACAAACTTTCCATAATTCATAATTCCTATCGACAATGTCTTATCATAATTCATAGATAATTTATACATGGATAATTCAACTCAAATAGTCCTAAAGTTTCAAACAAGATAAGTCATGTATTTGTATCACAAAAACATAGGTGTCTCCCCTTATCTGAATAATTACCTTTAATTCAAAACCTAAAAGGATTGACATTCTCACAAAAGATTCACTCAAATCACTCAAAAAGTGTTTAAGGTTCAAAGTTAAAAGATCACTCATAAGGCAAAGTTGAAAAGTTAATCCCATAGGCTTGCCTTAAAATCAAATCTCCATCACTGTAAAATGAGATGATAAACAGATCAAAAGGTCTTTGTCAGGGTTGTAATGAGGCTAGGGTTACAGGTGCGGATAAATGCTGAATTAGAAGGTTAGAATCGATACTGAATTGACAAGTTACCTATCTAGAAATAATGAGACAACAATATTTAATTCAACTAGAAAAGTAATAACCCTAATAATACGAGCTTTTTCTTTTGATAATTAGACTTTAACTATATAAGCTCGCTTTTCACAGTACTAGTACTAAATATACTTCGAAAATTTATTTATATATATATTTTAATAACAAACTAAATAATACAAAAATAATGAATGAATCTATTAAACTAAAGACCATAGCTAGGCAACAGATCAAATCAAATCTCGACATAAGGGTAGTCAAATAGAATGGTGATAACAAAAATAAAGGGGTTTTGGGTTAATATTAGCGGGTGAGTCAATAAAAAGGGTTGTTAGGATCAACGGGGTTCACTAGGGGTTAATTATGAAGTTAAGTTTTTTTAGTGGAGTAAGTGGGTTAAAACCTAGGTGCCTTTATTATCTCGGTATATCAAATCATAACTGTGGTCTTGACATGTATAATCAATGCAAGTTCTAGAATAACAGTTCATAGCTGACATACTCATAATCAATAAAGTGAGCATGGAAAAGAATGTATGCTCTATAAGGCTAAAAATCTCACAAAAAATTATGGGTGTTTTTGACATCAACCTTATAGATTTCAAATTTCAAGTAATATTCAAATTCAGGTTAACAACCTACAAAATTTTGAAAAATAGACTTATCATTCTTGATTCTCTAGTATTCTTCAAATTTAATCATCAATGCACAATTATTAATGACTTATTCTAAAACATGTCAATAAAAATCATAAATCATTAGAAATTTCATCATAATTAGTAATATGAGGAAACTACTGAAGAACAAGGCTAAATTCAGGGATTTGAGAAAAAATTAGGCACTTTTACCCTTAGGAATTGAGAATAATGCAAAAAGTTAGGCATTTTCTCGAAATAATATTCACCCCCCACACTTAAGATGTACATTGCCCTCAATGTACAAAGATAGATAATAACATTTGAGGGATAAATCAAAAGAGAAGGGGAAAGAATACTCCCTGAATTTTGGATGGATTCCTTGAGGTGGAAGTGAAAGGAGGATGGGGAGGTCGGTCTGGATGACAACCCTGCACTAGATGAAGATTTTGGGTAGCGCACTGAGAAGTAGCCAGGAATTATTAAGACCTAATTAAAATAAACTAAATATATAATTAAAGATAAGAAAAATAAAGAAAGAGGAAACAAAAATGTAAACAAAATGAAAATTAAAGATAAATGGACCGAAGAGTCCTTATTGTTGGATGGTTCGCGAGGTGGCTGTGACCTTTAAGGCTGGGGAGGAGCTGGATGTGGCGGAAATGGCGTAATTCCCTAACAGCCTTTTGAACCTAGCACTACAAAACTCGATTATTTTGTGTGGGAAGATATTACGTCCCTCGAAAGAAATTGCTTCGTTCTTGTTTTGGTCTAATGTGGTGATGTGAGGATCTGCTTTATCTAGTAGGACCTTGTCTCCTATTTTGAAGTGGTTAGATATTCCTATGAGCTCTTCTGGAGGTTCCTTCGGTTTTACTTTGTATGGTTCCGGATCCTCTTTGAAGTGTGTCTTCCACTCATTTAGTTTATTGGTCTGAATTCATCGATCCTCAGGGGTTATTTCTTTACAGGGTTTAGGACTGGGTTCAATTATGTCCTTTTTGTGGTGTTTCCTGAAAAGAAGGGTTAACTAAATGGTTATCAAAAGAATTCACATTCTCACCTTTGTTGCTTGATGTTCTACCCGAGTCGAGGGCTTGAAGAGTGACTGTCTCCTTGCGTACACAAAGTATAAGTTCGCCTGCACCAACATCAATTTTAGTTCTGGCAATTGCTAAGAATGGTCTTCCTAAGATTAAGGGGATTGAATTGTCTTCATCCATGTCTAAAATAACAAAATCTACTAGGAAAACGAATTTATCGATTTTTACAAGAACATCTTCGATAATGCCCCTAAGAATTCTCATAGTTTTATCAGCTAATTGAATACTCATCCTAGTTTGTTTGGGCTTCTCTATACCTAGTCGTTTAAATAATGTATAAGGCATGGCATTTATACTTGCCCCTAAATCAGCTAACGCATTATCAATAATTAAACTACCAATTAAACATGGAATTGTAAAACTCCTTGGATCTTTTTGCTTCCGGGGTAGTCTATTTTGTAGAATTGCTGAGCACGCTGCGTTTAATTCCACATGGTGCGCTTCGTCTAATTTGCGTTTGTTTGTCAAGAGCTGTCTTAAAAATTTCCTCAAGTCTGGCATCTGAAAAAGAGCTTCAAGAAGAGGTCAATTAATGTGTAATTTCTTTAGAAGTTTAAGAAACTTACTAAACTGTTCCTCTGAATCGTCTCTTTTCATCGCTTCGAGATAAGGTATGCGAGGTTGGTACTCCATGATTACCGGTTTCGGCTTTTCTTGTGTTACCTCTACTTTACCTTAGTCTATGTTGTTTTCTTGTATTGGATTGGGTTCATCTAACCTTTTACTATCATGAGCTATGATGGATTGAATTTGCTCCTTTGGGTTAATCTCAGTGTTACTTGGTAGACGTCCTTGCGGTCGTTCTGACATTAGCTTTGCAAGTTGTTTTGTAACAGTCCGAATTTGGCCCTAATCGAAACATTGGTTTCAGTACCACGAATCTGAGTCTGAGATATGTTTAAATAATATATTCTGTGCTTATTATATGTGAATTAATGTGTGTGAAAGTTTCATAGGAAAATTTAATCGTTTGTGTGTTTAATTTGACAAAAGGACTTAATCGCGTAAATTGTAATAGTTGCAAACTATAGTGAAATGTGCTAAATTGATTATGGCTTTCTAATATGGGGCATCAAAAGGGAAATTAGCCCATTTTTATGTGCAGTGGGCGGCATATACCAAGAATAACCTTAGTATTATTTTTTTATATATTAAATTGTAAAGGTTAATTTAGCAATCCAACAATTACTTAATATATGTTAATTAAAACACAAACAAAAACATGTTTATTTTCATCTTTCTCCTGGCCGAATACATGCTATTGAAGAAGTAAAAAAGCCAAGCTAAGTTCGGCCTATACCAAGCTTAATTAGATCAGGAACAAAGAAAAATGAATTTGGATCGGGGAAAGGCGAAGGTTATCGAATAGCCAGTCTACATTGTCCGTCGATAGCCGAGGTAAGTCCTTAAGCTAATATATGTCAAAGAGTTATTTATGATTTTAATAAAAGTTGAAATTGGAAATTTTAATAAAGAAATATATGAGATTGCCGAATGTGGTAGTATAGTATTGGAATTAATTAATTTCTTTTGTTTAATTAAATGTAATTAAGCATGTTCGGTTTGATATGTGGAAGTAAAATGAAGTATATGTGATGTTTGTGATTTTATCATTAAGCAATGTGTATTAAATGGTTAATTGTCGGGCTTCGAGCCTAGCAGGCCTTGTGTCGATGATCTACATCGGGCTTTATGCCTAGCAGGCTTCGTGTCGGTGAATTATTTTGGGCTTTATACCTAGCAGGCTTCGTGCTGGTGAATTATTTCAGGCTTAAGGCCTAGCAGGCTTAATGTCGGTGTTTAAATTTTGGACCTTAAGTCTAGCAGGCCTAGTGCCAGTGTGGGAGATTTGGGCTAATGTCTAGCAGATTCTAAATCGGTGAGTTGCTGTTTCAAGCTTAGCTTATGTGCTAATAAAGTTATGAAATAAAACATGTATGCCAAATCATGTGGAAGTGAATTGGTTAATTCGGCTACAAGGTATGTGTTATTCATATTCATGTGTTATATATATATAAGTGTGTGATGCTATTAAGTAAATGAAATGATGAGAGAAATGTGATATACAATTAATAAGTGGGAAAAGAAATATGAACTATGTTATGAGAAAATTTGGCTATATGAAAGCATAAGTGGTTAAAGGTATTAGTATAGGTATATTGATATGTATGATTTTGTGCTATATATATATAGATTCTGTAATGTTGTATCTTGGCATATAAATGAAAGTTGACAGGTTAACCGAGGTAGGATATTCGACTATGATGCATTGATAATTTAAGCCATGTTATTCAATATCATGAATTGGTTGTTTAAGATACTTGGAAAATTGAATGATATAATATGGTTGCTTAAGACTTACTAAGCTAGTGAGCTTACTTTGTGTGTGTTCATTGTTTATTTTATAGATTCCAGTAAAGCTACGGGCTCAGAGGATCGTCAGAGGAGTCAACCACACTATCATCCCGTTTTGGTACACTTAACAGTTTAGACTTTTGAAGTTAAGGCATGTATAGGCTAGCTAAATGTTCGATTGATATTTTGTTAATGCATAAAAGCCATGTGAAATTGGCTTGTTTTAAATGTTAATGTTTGATGGTTTATTAAATCTTTTGTGAAATATACGTTTTAGTTATGCAAATTGGTATGTTTGAGTTGGTTTTGAATGTATAGATTGAATGAAAATTTAAGGTATAGTTATGATTATCTTAGTGGTCAAATGTGCATGATTTGGATGACTATTTGGTATGTTTTTGGTTGCATATATGCTTGATATGTGTTGGTAAATGATGCTTATAGGTTTGAACCATTTTGTTGGCATTTTGGTCTTGCAAAATGACCTATAATGTCACACGGTTGTGGCACACGGGCGTGTTTAATGACCGTGGGTGAATTGTAGGATGCAATTTATCATCACACGGCCTCGACATGGGTCTGTCATCTGGACGTGGTGTGCAAGTCAGTAGCTAACATAAAAATACACGGCCTCGACACGGGCGTGCTTGGTGGCCATGGTGGGGAAGTCAGCATATGACTTAAAAGTACACGACCATGGCAAACGGGCATGCCTAATGACCGTGTTGGTATAGTTAGTAAACAAGGATGGACACACGGGGGTGTCTAGAAGCCGTGGAAGGCACACGGTCTCCTCCCACGGGCGTGTCTCCCCTGTATTTTAGAAAAGTTTCAAATTTTCATGGAATTTTATATGTGTTTCAGTTTAGTCCCGATTTGACTTATAAGTATGATTAAGGTCTCGAGGACCAGTTTAAGGGATATTATGTCTGGGAATGTTTCTGATCTGTCCGGTAACGCTCCTAACCCTAATCTAGCAACGGACTCGGGATAAGGGTGTTATAATTTGATTGGTATCAGAGCTTACAGTTTAGTCGATTCTAGGACTACCGTAGCCCGTGTGAGTCTAGCTATACATGCCTTAATTTTATATACGATAGTGTGGTGACTTTTGACATTTCAAACTATGTTTTATATAGTAAATGGATCCTGATAGAGCCATAGTGGATGATGTAGAGAGTGTAGCGCCTGATCGTGCATGCGGGTCAGCGCTGGTAGACTCTCGACCTGCCTCGGGTAGCCATGAGGGGGAGGCTAAGCAAGCCTTCTACCAGATGATGAATGAATAGTTTACCCAATTTATTCAGACTAACCCAGCTGTATAACAACCTCCACCCCCGAATAATCCAACTCCGGTACCTTCACCACCTCCGATGATAGATCCGATGAGATCTAGTAGGCCTCCTGTTGATAAAATCAGGAAATATGGGGCCGAAGAATTTAAAGCTAATGATGATGATGATGCAGAGTGAGCTGAGATGTGGCTTGATAACACTATTCAGGTACTTGATGAGCTATCCTGTACTCCAGATGAATGCCTGAAGTGTGCTATATCTTTACTATGGGACACTGCATATCACTGGTGGAATATACTAGTATCGGTGGTTCTAAAAGAAAAGGTGACTTGGGATTTCTTCCAGATTGAGTTCCGTAAGAAATATATTAGTCAGAGATTCATCGATCAGAAATGAAAAGAGTTTCTAGAACTGAAACAGGGTCGCATGACTGTGACTGAATATGAGCGGAAGTTTGTCAGATTGAGCCGATATGCCCAAGAGTGTGTATCAAATGAAGCCATTATGCGTAAAAAATTCGAAGACGGTCTAAATAAAGATATAAAGTTGCTAGTAGGTATACTTGAAATCAAAGAGTTTGTGGTACTTGTCGAACGAGCTTGCAAAGCTGAAGAGCTTGGAAAAGAGAAAAGAAAGGCTGAAATGGAAGCTAGAGACACTCGTAAAAGATCATCGAGTAAGACATTCCAGTCTGTATCTAAGAAGTTCAGAGATGACTTTGGCTGACATAAAACTATTTCAGACATGTCTAGACGAGATCGACCTCCAGTGGGATCCCGAGCTACTTCGATGGCTAGTGTTGGTAATGCTTAGCAGAATCGAGTTGAATGCAAGCATTGTGGTAAATGGCATTCTGGGAGTTGTAGATTCTGTGATCGGTCTTGCTTTAAATGTGGATCGTCAGATCATTTTATCAAAGAATGCTTGATGTTAGCCGACAAAATACGGTCCAGAATATCAGACCGAGCAATGTGTTAGTGCGAGCCAGACCACCTAGGCATTCGGGAAATGTTAGTGGTAATCAGAAAGGAACTAAAGACACTGTGATTAGATCAGAGGCTCGTGCACCAGCTAGAGCATATGCTATACGTGCCAGAGAGGATGCTTCTTCCCCAAATGTTATCACTGGTACTTTCACTCTTTATGATACTACTATGATTGCATTGATTGATCCTGGTTCGACTCATTCATATATGTGTGAAACTTTAGTAACCAGTAAGACTCTGCCTGTGGAGTCTACTGAGTTTGTGATTCGTGTGTCCAACCCCTTGTGTCGATATGTACTCGTTGATAAAGTGTGTAAAGGTTGCCCATTGATGATTCAGGATTTCTGCTTTCCAGCTGATTTAATGTTGTTGCCTTTCGACGAGTTCGACATAATTTTGGGAATGGACTGGTTAACTTTGCATGATGCTATGGTGAATTGCAAAAGAAAGATTATTGATTTGAGATGTCAAAGCAGTAAGATTATCCGGGTTGAATCTAATGATCTAAATGGGTTACCGGCAGTAATATCCTTGATGTTAGCTCGTAAGTATGTGAGAAAAGGATATGAAGCTTACTTGGCCTATGTGTTGGATAATAAAGTGTCTGAAAAATAGATCGAATTAGTGCCAGTTGTGTGTGAGTACTCAAATGTATATCCTGAAGAATTGCCGGGTTTACCACCAGTTCGAGAGATTGAGTTTGGTATTGAACTAATGCCACGGACAACTCCGATTTCAATAGCTCCGTATCGGATGGCACCTACTGAGTTGAAAGAGTAGAAAGCACAGTTTCAAGAGTTGATAGATAGGGGCTTTGCACGACCGAGTTTCTCTCCTTGGGGTGCACCAGTTCTATTTGTGAAAAAGAAAGATGGGACTATGCGAATGTGTATTGATTATCGGCAGTTAAATAAAGTGACAATAAAGAATTAATACCCATTGCCTCGAATTGATGACTTGTTTGACCAGTTAAAAGGGGCTTCAGTGTTTTCAAAGGTAGATCTGAGATCGGGTTATTATCAGTTGTGAGTCAGAGATTCTGATGTGCCAAAAACTGCGTTTCGAATGAGGTACGGACATTTTGAGTTTCTGGTTATGCCTTTTGGACTTACTAATGCACCAGCTATTTTTATGGATTTGATGAATCGGGTTTTCAGACAGTATTTGGATCAGTTTGTGGTAGTGTTTATAGATGATATCCTGATCTGCTCCAGAGATGAAACTGAACATGTCGAGCATATCAGATTGGTGCTACAAACTTTGTGAGATCAACAGTTGTATGCAAAGTTTAGTAAGTGTGAATTCTAGATGAATGAAGTTAGCTTTTTGGGTCATGTTGTTTCAGCGTCAGGTATTCGGGTTGATCCAAACAAAGTATCGACTATACTTGATTAGAAGCCACCAAAGAATGCTTCTAAGATCCGAAGCTTTCTACGACTTGCTGGATACTACAGACGATTCGTGAAAGGTTTCTCTATGTTAGCCACACTTTTGACAAAGCTACTACAGAAAGATGTCAAGTTCAAGTGGACAGAAAAATGTCAGAAAAGTTTTGATCAGTTGTAAACCCTTTTAACCGAAGCTCTAGTGTTAATTCAGCCTGAATAGGGTAAAGAATTTGTCGTGTACAGTGATGCTTCTTTGAATGGTTTGGGTTGTGTTTTAATGCAAGAAGGCAAAGTGGTAGCCTATGCTTCGAGACAGTTGAAGCCTCATGAAAGAAATTATTTGACTCATGATATGGAATTAGCGGCCATTGTTTTCACATTGAAAATCTGGCGTCATTGCTTATTCGGTGAGAAATGCCATGTTTATTCAGATCACAAAACTCTGAAGTATTTGATGACTCAGAAAGATTTGAACTTGAGGCAACGCATATGGTTAGAACTGTTAAAAGATTATGAATTAGTGATTGATTACCATCCGAGGAAAGCCAACGTTGTTGTAGATGCCTTAAGTCGAAAATCATTGTTTGCTCTACGTGCGTTGAACGCACATATGGGTATGTCTGGTGACGGTTCGATCATAGCCGAGTTGAAGGCAAGACCGTTGTTTATTCAGCAAATTTGTGATGCACAAAAAATTGACAAAGATATAATTGTTAGACGAGTTCAGTGTGAAAATGATACAGAGACAGAGTTTCGAGTCAATAAAAACGATTGTTTGAACTTCAAGGGCTGAATATGTGTTCCGAGGAATGTGGATTTGATTCAGATGATTTTGAATGAGGCTCATAATAGTAGATTATCGGTACATCCAGGTAGCACGAAAATGTATAATGATTTGAAACAGTTCTATTGGTGGCCTGGTATGAAACGGGATATATCTAAATTTGTTTCAAAGTGTTTAATTTGTCAGCAAGTAAAAGCCGAGCATCAAGTGCCTTCTGGGTTACTTCAACCGATCATGATACCTGAATGGAAATGGGATAGAATTACTATGGATTTTGTATCCGGTTTGCCTATGACATCGAGTAAGAAAGATGCAGTTTGGGTCATAGTGGATAAACTGACGAAATCAGCTCACTTTGTTCCAGTTCGTACGAATTATTCGCTCGATAACCTTTCTGTGTTGTATGTATCTCAAATAGTCAGATTACATGGTTTGTCGAGTTCCATTGTTTCAGACAGAGACCCGAGATTCACATCACGGTTTTGGAAGAAGTTGCAAGATGCTTTAGGTACTAAACTCCACTTTAGCACAGCCTTCCATCTGCAGATAGACGGTCAGTCTGAATAAACCATTCAGATACTGGAGGACATGTTGAGATGTTGCGTCCTTGAGTTTGAAGGTACGTGGGAAAGATACTTACCTTCGATTGAATTTGCTTATAATAACAGTTCTCAATCAAGTATCAAAATGGCACCTTATGAAGCTCTATATGGTCGCAAGTGTCGTACTCTATTGTACTGGACTGAGCTCAGTGAAAATAAGATACACGGGGTTGATTTGATTAAAGAAACTGAACAGAAAGTGGCTATTATCAGAGATAGTTTGAAAGCTGCCTTGGATAGTCAAAAGTCCTATGCTGATTTGAAACGTAAAGATATTGAATTTCAAGTCGGAGACCGAGTATTTTTTGAAAGTTTCTCCGTGGAAGAAAGTACTCCTATTTGGTAAAAAGTGCAAACTAAGTCCGAGATTCATCGGACCATATGAAATCATCGAACGTATCGGACCTGTTGCTTATAGACTGATGTTGCCTTCTAAATTAGAAAGGATACACAGTGTGTTTCATGTTTCGATGCTCCGTAGTTACAGATCAGATCCATCACATGTGATCTCTCCGTCTGAAATTGAAATCCGATCCGATATGACGTACGAGGAGGAATCGATTCGTATTTTAGCCCGGGAAATGAAAGAATTGAGAAACAAGAAAATTCTGTTAGTGAAAGTACTATGGAATGGTCACAGAGTTGAAGAGGCTACGTGGGAGCCTTAGGATTCAATGAGGCAACAACATCCGACTTTGTTTAACGGTAAGATTTTCGGGGACAAAAATCCCTAAGGGGGGATAGTTGTAACAGTTCAAATTTGGCCTAATCGGAATGGTGGTTTCAGGACCATGAATCTGAGTCTGAGATATTTTTAAATAATATATTCTGTGCTTATTATATGTGAATTAATGTGTGTGAAAGTTTCGTAGGAAAATCTAATCGTTTGTGTGTCTAATTGGACAAAAGGACTTAATCGCGTAAATTGTAATAGTTGCAAACTATATTGAAATGTGCTAAATTGATTATGGCTTTGTAATATGGGGCATCAAAAGGGAAATTAGCCCATTTTTATGTGTAGTGGGTGGCATATACCAAGAATAACCTTAGTATTATTTGTTTATATATTAAAGTATAAAGGTTAATTTAGTAATCCAACAATTACTTAATATATGTTAATTAAAACACAAACAAAAACATGTTTATTTCCATCTTTCTCTTGGCCGAATACATGCTATTGAAGAAGTGAGAAAAGCCAAGCTAAGTTTGGCCTATACCAAGCTTAATTAGATCAAGAACAAAGAAAAATAGATTTGGATTGGGGAAAGGCGAAGGTTATCGAATAGCCATGCTACGTTGTCCATCGATAGTCGAGGTAAGTCCTTAAGCTAATATATGTCAAAGAGTTATTTATGATTTTAATAAAAGTTGAAATTGGAAATTTTAAGAAAGAAATATATGAGATTGTCGAATGTGGTAGTATAGTATTGGAATTAATTAATTTCTTTTGTTTAATGAAATGTGATTAAGCATGTTCGGTTTGATATGTGGAAGTAAACTGAAGTATATGTGATGTTTGTGATTTTATCATTAAGCAATGTGTATTAAATGGTTAATTGTGTTGATATTCGATCTTCGAGCCTAGCAGGCCTTGTGCCGGTGATCTACATTGGGCTTTATGCCTAGCAGGCTTCGTGCCGGTGAATTATTTCGGGCTTTATGCCTAGCAGGCTTCGTGCCGGTGAATTATTTCAGGCTTAAGGCCTAGCAGGCTTAATGTCAGTGTTCAAATTTCGGACCTTGCGTCTAGTAGGCCTAGTGCCGGTGTGGGAGTTGCTGTTTCAAGCTAGATTATGTGCTAATAAAGTCATGAAATAAAACATGTATGCCAAATCATGTGGAAGTGAATTTGTTAATTCGTCTACAAGGTATGTGCTATTCATATTCATGTGTTATATGTATATATATAAGTTTGCAATGCTATTAAGTAAATGAAATGATGAGAGAAATGTGATATACAATTGATAAGTGGGAAAAGAAATATGAACTATGTTATGAGAAAATTTGGCTATATGAAAGCATAAGCGGTTAAAGGTATTTGTATAGGTATATTGATATGTATGATTTTGTGCTATATACATATATATAGATTCTGTAATGTTGTATCTTGGCATATAAATGAAAGTTGACAGGTTAAGTGAGGTAGGATATTCGGCTATGATGCATTTATAATTTAAGCCATGTTATTCAATGTCATGAATTGGTTGTTTAAGATACTTGGAAAATTGAATGATATAATGTGATTGCTTAAGACTTACTAAGCTAGTGAGCTTACTTTATGTGTGTTCATTGTTCGTTTTATAGATTCCAGTAAAGCTACATGCTCAAAGGATCGTCAGAGGAGTCAACCACACTATCATGCCATTTTGGTACCTTTAAGAGTTTAGACCTTTTAACTTAAGTCATGTATAGGCTAGCTAAATGTTCAATTGATATTTTGTTAATGTATAAAAGACATGCGAAACTGGCTTGTTTTAAATTTTAATGTTTGATGGTTTATTAAATCTTTTGTGTAATATACGTTTTAGTTATGCAAATTGGTCTGTTTGAGTTGGTTTTGAATGTATAGATTGAATGAAAATTTAAGGTATAGTGATGATTATCTTAGTGGTCAAATGTGCATGATTTGGATGACTATTTGGTATGTTTTTGGTTGCCATATATGCTTGATATGTGTTGGTAAATGATGCTTATAGGTTTGAACCATTTTGTTGGCATTTTGGTCTTGCAAAATGATCTATAATGTCACACGGTTGTGGCAAACGACCGTGGGTGAATTGTAGGATGCAATTTATCATCACACGGCCTCGACACGGGCGTGCTTGGTGGCCATGGTGGGGAAGTCAGTATATGACTTAAAAGTACATGGCCATGGCACACGGGCCTGCCTAATGACCGTGTTGGTATAGTTAGTAAACAGGATGGACACACAGGGTGTCTAGAAGCCGTGGAAGGCACACGGTCTCCTCCCATAGGCGTGTCTCCCCTGTATTTTAGAAAAGTTTCAAAATTTCACGAAATTTCATATGTGTTTCAGTTTAGTCCCGATTTGACTTATAAGTATGATTAAGGTCTCGAGGACCAGTTTAAAGGATATTATGTCTGTGAATGTTTCTGATCTGTCCAGTAACACTCCTAACCCTAATCTGGCGATGAACTCGGGATAGGGGTGTTACATGTTCGACTGCCTTAGTGACTTCCCTTACTGACTTGGTAACTTCCTTGACTCGGTTCTCGATGCTTTTAAATATTTTCTCAGTGTCTTGGAAGATGGTTTCTGTAGCTGCCCTGAATCTTGTCTTCGTTTCTTCGAGATTTCGCTTCTTTTCTTGCGGATATGGCTGATTTTGGAAATTTTGAGGAGGTTGTTGTCTTTGATTTCATTGATTTCCTTGTCCTCCCCACGAAATATTTGGGTGGTTCCTCCAACCTAGATTATAATTATTACTATAAGGGTTATTATTAGATCTGAAATTGTTACCTATATAGTTCATCTATTCGGTTTCTGCTCCTGGTTGGTAGGGTGGGTACTCAGGATTCGCCACAGTTCCACTTGAGTCGCATTGTATTACTGGATGTGGCTGCGAAGAGCACAAACTATCAAGCTTTTTATTCATCATCTCTACCTGCGTTGATAGCATGGTCACTGCATCGAGGTTGTAAACTCCGACTGATTTTGTTAGTTTTGTCCTTGTGACTTGCCACTGATAATTTTTCAGTGACATCTCTTCAATGAACTCGTAGGCTGCTTCAAGAGTTCTATTATTCAGGGTTCCACCGGCAGCTGAGTCGATTAGTTTCCTCGTTGAGGGGTTTACACCGTTATAAAAAGTTTGAACTCAAGAGATCCTTGTATCTCTCCCATGCGTCGTATAGCGTTTCTAAATCCATCTGCACAAAAGCAGAGATATCATTCCGTAATTTGGCCTTCTTGGCCGGTGGGAAATATTTTAATAAAAAATTTTCAGTCCATTGGTCCCATGTAGTGATTAACCCTCGTGGTAACGAGTTTAACCACTGTTTGGCTTTATTCCTTAATGAAAAGGGAAATAACTGAAGACGTATGGCATCATCAGAAACGCCATTTATTTTGAAGGTATCCCAGAACTCTAGAAAGTTAGCTATATGAGTATTTGGATCTTCGTCCTACAAACCATCAAATTGAACAAATTGTTGAATCATTTGTATAGTGTTAGGCTTTAATTCAAAATTATTAGCAGCTATAGCAGGCCTAACAATACTCGATTCTGCTCCAGTTAAATGTGGTTTAGCATAATCCAACATAGTATGTGGAGCATTGTTTTCTCCAATATCATGTGGTTGTGGATTATTCTCGTCCATCCCTTCAGTAGGATTGGATTCCCACTCTTCTTCTGTGTAATTTAGGGCTCGCCTAATTTCTCGATGATTCCTTCGAGCGGTTGCTTCAATATCATTGTCGTGTACTAACGGTCCTGTCAGGTTCCTTCTAGTCATAAACTAGAGGTACCTGATATGAAAAGAAAGAGAAATTTTAGCAAAACAAAAATAAAAACTAAAATATTAAAATAAAAATAGATTGCGAAAAAAAGGCTAGAGTAATAAAAATAGAGTTTTCTTAATATTTTAGTTCCCCGGCAACGGCGCCAAAAACTTGATCGCTGTGAATCAGAGCTTTAAAATTTATAAAAAGAATGATCGATCCTGGAAACTAACTCTGACAATGATTAAAGGCAAGTGTACATATCGAACACTAGTATAGCTTAGGCAAGACCGGATTATCGAACCCAAAGGAACTAAAAGTACTAATAGTAACTTTCTTTTTATTATTTAGCCTAAAATAAAGTGAAGTTGATTTAATCTAATCTAAATTAACTACTAAGCTAAAGACACAAAGACAAAAAGGATGAAATGGGAAATAACTTTAGGAAAAACTCAGTTGATTAAGAGGATACCCTCAGGAAGAATCCACCTAGACTTTACTTGTTATTAACACTAAACCATACGATTTACTCACTTAGTTTGATCCGTAAGACTCCCTAACGCATATTAAACCCTCTCTCGAGGCGAATAACGTCAAACCCTAGGTTAATTAACAGAAATCTCTTTCTCACTTAATAACCCCCTAGAATAGCAGCAAATCGATCTATGGACTCCCATGTTAGATTTCACCCTAATCAGACAAAATCTCGTCACCCTATCTCTAGGCCTGCAATCAACTCCGCTTAATTATGCTAAATCTACTCTTAGGCAGGGTCTATTCCTCCTCCACCTAAGCACATCAAATTTGGATTAAGCTCACATAACTAAGAACAAACTAAGTATTTACCATATAATTCAGAAAACAATAACAAGATCCATCATAGGTTTCATCCCCTTCAGGTATCTGAAGGGTTTATTTCATAACAAATAAAAAAAAACATCTCAAGAGAAAAGATAAAACAAAACATAAGAAATCCCTAAAACTCCTTGAAAGAATTGAAGGAGAGATCTGCAGTCTTGAGTAGAATTTCGGCTTCTTGAGTTGAATCAACTGGCTATCTTCGAGTAATTCCCACAACTCTGACCTTTTCTGCTTGGCTCCTTGGCCTAGCTAACCGCCCCCTTTTTAGCTGACGCTTAGGGGATTTACAGGCTTTTGAAATAGGTTTCTTTTCCCCAAAGTATCCAAATCCGAATGAAATTGTTCTTTGCCACGACAGGGACACGGCCATGGCACACGCTCGTGTGGATGATCTTCAAGTCATGTTCGGATTTCTTTAATGAGACACGACCGTGCAAATCGGGGGTCAGGCCGTGTTCTAGATGATCAGTGAGGCACGGCCGTGTGAGCTTTAGTCCAGGTAGTGTCGATTTCTTCTTTGGTCTAATTTACTCTATTTTAGGTCCATTTCTCGTTATTTTTATCCTCGGGTGCTTTCTTGGGTATAAGACATTAAAAGAAAGGATTAAGAGCACCTTTTTTTAAAAAACAGAGGATAAATCATACAAAAGCATACTAAATGTGGGATTAAAATATGTTACTTTTACGGTTTATCAATATTCATCAATAATGTTTCATCATAATTCAAAGATAATTCATACATGGATAATTAAACTCAAAGGGCCCTAAAGATTCAAACAATTGAAGTCATACATTTATAGCCCTGAAAACTTTAGGTGTTTCCCCTTTACCTAAATAATTACCTCTGATTCAAAATCGACAAGAGTTGACATCCTCACTAAAGATTCACTCAAACCACTCAAAGTGTTTTAAGGTTCAGAATTAAGCACTCAAAAGTCAAACATGAAGAGTTAATCCCATAGGCTTGCATGAAAATCAAATCTCCACCACTATAATATGAGATGATACACAAATCAAAATGTCTTCACAGGGTTGTAACAGGGCTTGGGTCAGAGGTGTGGATAAAGGCTGAATTAGAAGGTTAGAATCGAGACTGACCTGACAAATTACCTAACTAGAAACAACGAACTAATAAGGAATAATTACATCAATTGAAAACTTGTCATACTGATAATACTCTAATATGAGCTTTCTTCTTCAATAATTGGAATTTAACTTATAAGCTCACCTAATCACAAACTAAAAGTGAATATTGATAAATCATAATTATAACATATTTTAGCTCTGCATTTAGCTTACTTTTGGATGATTTATCCCTTGATTTATGTAAAAAGGTGCTTTTAATCCTTTCTTTTCTTGACTTATACCGAGGAAAGCACCCAAGGATGAAAAGAACACAAAACGGGCCCAAAACAGAGTAAATGGGCCTTAGCAAGAAATCGACACGGCCTGGCCCAAAATTCGCACGGCCGTGCCTCGACGAACACCTAGAGCACGGCCTCTACTCCGCCTCACACGACCGTGCCTTAAGTTAGAAATCTGAACACGGTTTGGTCTCGATTCACAAGGGCGTGCTACATGGCCGTGCCTCTGTCGTCAGAATGAGCAATTTTAGTCAGAAAAGGATACTTAGAGAGAAAGATTCGCATTGCAAGAGCCTATACATATCCCCTAAGTACAACCTTTGAGGGGCCGTCAAAGCTAGGCCAAGGAGCTAAGCCGAGAAGGTCAGTATTAGGGAATAACGCGAGGATAGCTAGTTGATCCATCCCAAGATGCTGAAATTATACTCAAGACGACGGAATTCTCCATCAATTCCTTCAGGGGGTTTTAGGGTTTTCTTATGTTTTGTTTTATCTTTTCTCTTGTGATGTTCTTTTTATTCATTATGAACTAAACCCTTCAGATACCTGAAGGGGATGAAACCTAGATGAATTTTTTTATTTGATTTCTAAGTTATATGACAATTGCTTAGTTTGTTCTTAATTATGTTGCTTAATCCAAATCTACTGTGCTTAGGTGGAGGAGGAATAGACCTTGCCTAAGAGTAGATCTAACATAATTAAGCGAAGTTGATCAAACGCCTAGAGATAGGGTTATGAGATTTTGTCGGATTAAGGTGAAACTTAATATGGGAGTCCATTGATTGATTTACTGCTATCCTAGGGGGTTATTATAAACGAACGAGAGTTCCACTAATTAACCTAGGGTTAGACGTTATTCGCCTCGAGAGAGGGTTTAATATAGGTTAGGGAGTCTTACGGAGCAAATTAAGTAAATAATTCATATAATTTAGGGTCAGATAACAAGTGAAGTCTAGGTGGGTTCTTCCTAAGGGTATCGTCATACTCAACTAAGTTTTCCTTCAAAGTTATTTTCCTATTTGTCCTTTTTGTCTTTGTGTCCTTAGTTTAGTCTTCGTCAATATAGTTCAAAACAACTTCACTATATTTTTAAGGCTAAATAATAAAAAGAAAGTTAGTATTAGTACTCTTAGTTCCTTTGGGTTCGATATTCGGTCTTGCTTAAGCTATACTACTGTTTGATAGGTACACTTTCCTTTAATCGTTGTCAGAGTTAGTTTCTAGGTTTGATCATTCTTTTATAAATTTTAAAGCTCTGATTTCAGCGATCAAGTTTTTGGCGTCGTTGCTGGGGAACTAAAATATTAAGAAAACTCTATTTTTATTACTTTAGCCATTATTTTTATTTTCAGCAATTTATTTTTAGGTTAATTTTTAATCTTGCTAATTTTTCTTTTTCTTTTCTTTCCAGGTACCTCTAGTTTATAACTAGAAGGAGCCCGAGAGGACCTTTAGTATATGACAATGGTATTGAAGCTACCGCTCGAAGGAATCGCCCAGAAACCAGGCGAGCCCTAAATTACAAAGAAAGGAAGGAAGAAGACAGATCCAATCCTACTGAAAGGATGGACGAGAATAATCCACCACCACACGATGTAGGGGAACACAACGCTCCACGTACAATGTTTGATTATGCGAAACAGCATTTAACACGAGCGGAATCAAGTATTGTTAGGCCCGCTATAACTGCTAATAATTTTTAATTAAAGCCTAACACAATACAAATGATTCAACAGTTTGTTCAATTTGATGGTTTGCAGGACGAAGATCCAAACATGCATATAGCTAACGTTTTAGAGTTCTGTGATACTTTCAAAATAAACGGCATTTTTGATGATGCCATACATCTTTGGTTATTTCCTTTTTCATTGAGAATTAAAGCTAAACAGTGGTTAAACTCGTTACAACGAGGGTCAATCACCACATGGGATCAGATGACTGAAAAATTTTTAATTAAATATTTTCCATCGGCCAAAATGACCAAATTAAGGAATGATATCTCTTCTTTTGTGCAGATGGATTTAGAAACTCTATACGATGCATGGGAGAGATTCAAAGATCTCTTGAGGAGGTGCCCACACCATGGCTTACCCTTGTGGCTACAAGTCCAAACATTCTATAATGGTGTAAACCCCTCAACAAGGCAACTGATTGATTCAGCAGCCAGTGGAACTCTGAATAACAAAACTCCAAAAGCAGCCTACTAGTTCATTGAAGAGATGTCATTAAACAATTATCAGTGGCAAGCTTCAAGGACCAAACCGACAAAATCGGCAAGAGTCTTCAACGTTGATACCATGACCATTCTATCAACGCAGCTTGAGATGATGAATAAAAAGCTTGATAGTTTGTGTTCTTCGCAGGCACATCCAGTCATGAAGTGCGACACAAGTGAAACCGTGGCGAATCCTGAGTACCCACCCTACCAACCGGAAGCAGAGAGCGAACAGATGAACTATATAGGTAATAATTTCTGATCCAATAATAATCCTTATAGTAACACTTACAATCCAGGTTGGAGGAACCACCCAAATTTTTCATGGGGAGGTCAAGGCAATCAAGGGAATCAAAGGCAACAACTTCCTCAAAACTTCCAAAATTAGCCTTATGCATGAGAGAAGAAACAACCTACGAGGAGGAACTAAAAAAATTGGCAAACATAGAAGAATGCCTATAAGATATTGATAGAACAATTAAAAACAACGAGAGCCGAATGAGTGAAATTGCTAAGTCGGTCAGGGAAGTAACTAATGCAGTCAAACAACTCACACGGCTCATGTCAGAACGACCGCAAGGACGTCTACCAAGTAACAACGAGATTAATCCAAAGTAGCAAATTCAAGCCATCACAGCTCAGGACAGCGAGGAGTTAGATGAACCCAAACCAATTCCAGAAAGTAAAGTAAAAGAAGATATAACAAAGGTAGCACAAGAAAAATTGGAACCGGTAATCAAAGAGTACAAACCTCGCATACCTAATCCTGAAGCGTTAAAAAGAGACGATTCAGAGGAACATTTTGGTAAGTTTCTTAAACTTTTAAAGAAATTACACATTAACTTACCTCTTCTTGAAGCTCTTTTTCAGATGCCAAACTCGAGGAAATTTTTAAGACAGCTTTTGACAAATAAACGCAAATTAGACGAAGAGCCACACATTGAACTCAACGCAAAGTGCTCAGCAATCCTACAAAATAAACTACCACAGAAATTAAAAGATCCAGGGAGTTTTACAATTCCATGTTGAATTGGTAGTTTAACTATTGATAATGCGTTAGCTGATTTATGGCCAAGCATAAATGTCATGACTTATGCACTGTTTAAACGACTAAGTCTAGGGAAGCCCAAACAAACTAGGATGAGTATTCAATTAGCTGATAAAACTGTTAGAATTCCTAGGGGCATTATTGAATATGTTCTCGTAAAAATTGATAAATTTGTTTTCCCAATAGATTTTGTTGTTTTAGACATGGATGAGGATAATTCAATTCCCTTAATTTTAGGAAGACCTTTTCTAGCAACTGCCAAGACTAAAATTGATGTTGCCACAAGAGAACTCATACTTTGTGTATGTGACGAATCAATCAGTCTTCAAGCTCTTGACTCGACCAGGGCAACAATCGATGAAGGTAAGAAAGTCAATACAAATGATAACCAATTTGTTCAACTTTCATCGCAGGAAAAATCAAAAGGACAAAAACCTGAGCCGAAACACCAACCCCAAGCTAAAGAAGCACACGAGGAACAAAGCCTTAAGGTCGATAAATTAGATAAGCGGGAGACACAGGTCAAAGAAGAACCCGAACCACACAAAGTGAAATCAGAGGAACCACAGAAAAAGGGTGAGATTGAACCTGAATTTAGTTCAGTACCAACAAAGAAAGAACTCACGAGGAGCAAAGGATTCAAATCAATGACTTAGACGAATGGAAAACACACTTTAAGGAGAAATTAGGGATACAGGAAACAGAATCAAAACCACTCTACGAGATAGACAAGTCCAAAGTCAGAGATCAGGTATTGTCAGCCAAGGAGACCCACGACTATTCCCTCCAGACCCTGACACAAACAAAGTAATCCTTTTTAAGGTAATCAATGTTCTTCCACACGGGACATTCTAGGTAAGCAATCCTATTTTTTTCAATTTTAAAATAAATGCTATTCGACCTAAAGAATACAATGAAAATAAAACTGTAAGCATGAGGGAAGATATTCAAACCTTCAAACCTCCCTAAATTTTTCAAACACAAGGAAAGTCTAGCTGAAGACCATAAACGAGCGCTTCTCGGGAGGCAACCCGAGTACTAACCTTACCTATTTTTCATTTTTTTTTCATTTTACTCTATTTTCCTTTTTATTTTTCTTTTTAAACTAATCAGAAGTGCAGTTTCCCAGGCCACACGGCCGTGTCTGTGGCCGTGTGGACCACCAAAACCGTCACACTGACAGGGCAGAGGCTGTGCAATTCAGTCCAACCACCCCCAACGTCACGGATCCAACCACCCTCCCTACGGGCACTGACACACAGGCACAGCCGTGCCCTTCAACCGTGTGAAGCTACTGACTTCCACACCACGGGTAGAACACACCCATGCTTACAAACCTTGCGAAGCTACTGACTTGACGTACACGGGCGTGGGTGATGCAGCACGGGCATGGGGTGACAAATACACTCATCAACACGGCCGTGCGAGGAGGATGTGTACATTGACACCCCCTAGGACCACGACGGTGGGGAAGCACCAGAATTGATCCTTTATTTAAACCCCACGTTTCTTCCCCTTCCCACCACCTGATTTCATACTTATTTTCTTTGCTTTTCACTCTCCTCCCTCTCAGATTGTGCACTTCATAAATCTCTAACACCCTTGAGCAACACAAAATCATCTCGAAGAAGCAGAAGAGGCTGAGCATAGGCTTCTTAACAAAGAATGATCAACATGAGTTCATGTCGGCAGCTTCGTCTCAACACCAAGCCAAGGATCTTTGAGACCATTTAGTTTATATTTTTCGTTTCTCTTTCTTTTCATTCACTTTTTCTTTGCTAATCTTATGATTAAATTAGTTTAACTTAGTTTAGTTTTGTAGTGTCAGGTTCGAAAGGCTGCTTGAGAATTACGCCGACCACCACGATAACCTCTTCACTTTCGCCACCGCCAGCACCTCCCCAGCCTTAGAAGTCACACCCACCTTGCGAACCATCCTTCAATAAGGACTTCACAGTCCTCTAATATTTTTTTTTTCATTTTAGTTTTCTTGTTAATCTCCTTCCTTTTAGTTTGTTTTTCTTTAATTTTATATTTAGTTTGTTTTTATAAGGTCTTAATAAATCCTTGCTCTTTCTCAATGCGCTGCCCAATTTCTTCATCTAGTGCAGGTGCATCATCCAGACTGACCATCACCGCCACCAAAGACACTCCTCCGGGAAAACATCCACAATTCAGGGGGTACTTATTTCCCCTTCTCTTTTGATTTATCCCTTAAATGCTATTATCTATGTTTGTACACTGAGGGCATTGTACATCGTAAGTGTGGGGGGGTGAATAATTATTTTGAGAAAATACCTAACTTTCTGCATTATTCTCAAATCCTGAGGATAAAAGTACCTAATTTTTTGCATGATTCTCAAATCCCTGAATTTGATCTTGTTTTAAAGTAATTTTCTCATATTACTAATTAAGATGAAATTTCTGATGATTTATGATTTTTATTGATGTGTTTTAGAGTAAGTCATTGATAATTGTGCATTGCTGATTGAATTTGAAGAATACTAGGGAATTAAGCATTATAAGTCTAATTTTTTAAAAATTAAAATTTTAGGTTGTTAACCTGAATTTGAATGTTACCTTGAAATTTGAAATTAACAAGGTTGATGTCAAAAACACCCAAAATTTTTGTGAGATTTTAAGCCTTATATAGCATACATTCTTTTTCATGCTTACTTCTTGATTATGAGTGTGTCAACCATGAATTGTTATTCTAGAACTTGCCTTGATTTTTCATGTCAAGACCACAGTTATGATTTGATAATACCGAGATGATAAAGGCACCTAGGTTATAACCCACTAATTCCACTAAATAGCCTACCTTACAATTGACCCTAGTGAACCCCGTTGATCCTAACAAACCCCTTTTTATTGACTCACCTACTAATATTAACCCAAAACCCCTTTGTATTTGTTATCACCCTTTCCTTTAACTACCCCCTAATCGAGATTTGATTTGATTAGTTACATAAGTATATTATTCTGATAGTTAAAATTATCTTGTATTTTTTAGTTTGTTCTTTAAAAAAATCAAAATCAGTTCAAAGTATATTCAGTATTAGTTTTATGAAAAGTGAGCTTACACAATCAAAGTCTATTTTCAAAAGAAAAGCTCGTATTAGTAAGATTATTATTTTTAGTTGATGTAATTATTATCCTAGAAAATTATAGGTAAGTAACTTGTTAATTCAATCTCGATTCTAACCTTCTAATTTTAGCCTGTGACCACACCTTTTACCCTAGCCCCGTTACAACCATAACAAAGGCCTTTTGATCTGTTTATCATCTCATTTGACAGTGGTGGAGATTTGATTTTAAGGCAAGCCTATGGGATTAACCTTTCAGGTTCGACTTATGAGTGCTTAATTTTAACCCTTAAACACCTTTTGAGTGATTTGAGTGAATCTTTTGTGAGGATGTCAATCCTTGTAGGTTTTGAATTAAGGGTAATTATTTAGATGAAGGGAAACACCTATGTTTTCGTGCTACAAATGGATGATTTATCTTGTTTGAATCTTTAGGACTCTTAAAATTGAATTATCCATGTATGAATTATCTATGAATTAGGATGAGGCATTGTTGATAGGAATTACGAATCATGGAAAGTTCGTTTTAATTGTAAGTTGAGAATTTTACTTGAGGAAAAGCAAAAGCTTAAGTGTGGAGGTATTTCATAAACCGTAATTATAACATATTTTATCCCCACGTTTAGCTTACTTTTGGATGATTTATCCCTTGATTTATGTAAAAAGGTGCTTTTAATCCTTTCTTTTCATGACTTATACCCAGTAAAGCACCCAAGGATGTAAAGAACACAAAATGGTCCCAAAACGGAGTAAATGGGCCTTAGCAAGAAATCAACACTGCCTGGCCCGAAATTCACACAGTCGTGCCTCGACGAACACCTAGAGCACGGCCTTAACTCTGCCTCACACGGCCGTGCCTCAAGTTATAAATCCAAACACGGTCTGGTCTCGATTCACACGGGCGTGCTACATGGCCGTGCCTCTATCGTCAGAATAAGCAATTTTAGTCAGAAAATGATACTTAGGGAGAAAGATTCGCATTGCAAGAGCCTATATATATATCCCTTAAGTACCACCTTTGAGGGGGCGTCAAAGCTAGGCCAAGGAGCCAAGCCGAGAAGGTTAGAGTTAGGGAATAACGCGAGGATAGCCGGTTGATCCATCCAAAGAATCTGAAATTATACTCAAGACGGTGGAATCCTCCTTCAATTCCTTCAGGGGGTTTTAGCGTTTTCTTATGTTTTGTTTTATCTTTTCTCTTGTGTTGTTCTTTTTATTCATTATGAACTAAACCCTTCAGATACCTAAAGAGGATGAAACCTAGATGAATTTTGTTATTTGATTTCTAAGTTATATGGTAATTGCTTAGTTTGTTCTTAATTATGTTGCTTAATGCAAATCTAATGTGCTTAGGTGGAGGAGGAATAGACCCTGCCTACGAGTAGATCTAACATAATTAAGCGGAGTTGATCGAACGCCTAGAGATAGGGTTACGAGATTTTACCAGATTAGGGTGAAACCTAATATGGGAGTCCATCGATCGATTTACTGCTATCCTAGGGGGTTATTATAAGTGAACGAGAGTTGCACTAATTAACCTAGGGTTAGACGTTATTCGCCTCGAGAGAGGGTTTAATATAGGTTAAGGAGTCTTACAGAGCAAATTAAGTAAAGAAATCATATGATTTAGGGTCAGATAACAAGTGAAGTCTAGGTGGATTCTTCCTAAGGATATCGTCATAATCAACTGAGTTTTCCTTCAAAGTTATTTTCCTATTCATCCTTTTTGTCTTTGTGTCCTTAGTTTAGTCTTCGTCAATATAGTTCAAAATAACTTCACTATATTTTTAAGGCTAAATAATAAAAAGAAAGTTAGTATTAGTACTCTTAGTTCCTTTGGGTTCGATATCCTATCTTGCCTAAGCTATACTATTGTTCGATAGGTACACTTGCCTTTAATCGTTGTCAGAGTTAGTTTCCAGGTTTGATCATTCTTTTATAAATTTTAAAGCTCTGATTTCAGCGATCAAATGTACTTCGATTTTTGTTAAGAACAAGTCAAATATAAAGGATAGATTTAATAATTGAAATAGATAAAATAATTAAGCAACTGATCAAATCAAATCTCGACATAAAGGTTGTCAAAAGGAATGGTGATAACAAATATAAAGGGTTTGGGGTTAATATTAGTGGGTGAGTCAATAAAAAAAAGGGTTGTTAGGATTAAAAGGGGTTCACTATGGGTTAATCGTGAATATAGGCTTTTAGTGGAGTGAGTGAGTTAAAACCTAGGTGCCTTTATCCTCTATGTATATCACATCAAAGGTGTGGTCTTGACATGTATGATCAATGCAAATTCTAGAATAACATATCAATGTTGACATACTCATAATCAATAACATGAGCAAGAAAAAGAATATATGCTCTAAAAGGCTCAAAATCTCACAAAAATTATGGGTGTTTGATATCAACCTCGTAAATTTCAAACTTCAAAGTAATAATTAGATTCAGGGAGACAACCTAACAAAAATTTTAATTTTTGAAAAATAGACTTATCACGCTTGATTATCTAGTATTCTTCAAATTTATTCATCAATGCACAATTATCAATGACTTAATCCAAGACATTTCAATAAAAATCATAAATCAAGTGAAATTTCATTCTAATCATAATATGAAAAACTTACTTCAAGAAAAGGCATAATTCAGGGATTTGAGAATAATGAAAAAAGTTAGGCACTTTCTCAAAATAACTATTCACGCCCCCACACTTAAGATGTACATTGCCCTCAATGTACAAACATGTATATGCAATTTAAGAGAGAGGGAGAGGTGAAACTTCCTAAATTTGGATGGTTTCCTGGAGTTGGAAGTCGATAGGGGTGGTGGCTGCTACCGAGCTTTGCGCTAGATGAAGAAATTGGGGAGCTCGTAGAGAATTAGCCAGGAATTATTAAGACACATTTAAAATAAACTAAATATATAATTAAAGACAAGAGAGATAAAGGGAAAGAAATAGAAATGTAAATAAAATTAAAATGAAAGATGAATGGACCAAAGAGTCCTTATTGTTGGATAGTTTGCGAGGTGGGTGTGACTTCTAAGGCTGCAGTGGTGCTAGCGGTGGTAGAAGTGGCGTGATTCCCTAGCATCCTTTAGTACCTGACACTAAGAAATTAAAATAAAATAAACTAAATTAAGCATAAGATAGTCACAGAGAAGGAAAAGAAAGGAGAAGATTAAAGAAGAAGAAAAATTAAATGGCCTCAAAGATCCTCAGCTTCTTGTTTAGATGAAGCAGCCGGTATGAACTTTTGTAGACTGGTCTCCAACTGGGGGACTGTGCTTAAATTCCGCCGTCTCTTTGACATTGAGTTTTTGGGCATCGAGAATTGGGGGAAGGATTAAATAAGAGAAATATGGAAGGGGAGAATTCTAAAGAATAGGATGGAAGAAAGGGGATGGGAAGTGGTTAAGGAGAGGAACGGAGGGTTGGTTTATATAGAATTCCAAATATGGTACATCCCCACGCCCATGTACCATAGGCGTGTTGATTCACACGACCCTGTTGCACAGTCGTGGTGGGCTTCGTTCGTTTCTCCTGCGCCCATGCTCAGGTCACCATGCCCATGTTTGATCTAACAGTGTCGACCACGGCCGCATCACACGGCCGTGGGGTTTTGTCGGTGCCCGTGGAGTGGTGGTTGGCGTCTGTGACTCAAGGATTTTATTTGTTTGGACTCATACCATTTCTGCCAAGTCAGTACGGAGATTCTTTGTACCCGTACAAACCTAGGAATAGATAGGTTTAGCTATGTCATGACATAGGTATCTGTTCTGTTTCGTCATGTAAGACCACGTCTGGGACGTTGGCATTGATTTGAGACTCGTGTAAGACCACGTCTGGGATGTTGCAATTGATATTAGCTTTCCGAGTAAGACCATGTCTGGGATGTTGGCATCATTATGATCTTTACGTGTAAGACCATGTATGGGACATTGGCATCGTTCTGATTCGTGTAAGACCTTATCCGGGACAGTGGCATCAATATCTGAGTACATGTAAGACCTCGTCTGGGACGATGGCATTGTACTACTATTCTGAGCTTTTGAGTATCTTACTGGGTTCCTTATGGTTCAACAGGCAAGTCTGAAATACGAATAACAAATCCGAGCTTTGATAGATTAAGTAAATGAATGTCTGATTTAGGTACGTTAATTATAAACCAAATGTGTATATAAGGTAAGAGACTATGTGTTTTACTATGATGCATTGGAAATATGTTACATGGAAACATATATGAAAAAAATATGTGTTTGTGATTCTTGAATTGATAAATGTGGCAATTTGGCCAAGAATATGAATCAAAGTATAAATGTGAGAAATTTACCTTGTAGAGGAAATGTGCCAATGTGGATATATGTTTACATGCTTTACATATCAATGTTGTTTGTGTATTGACTTACTAAGCTTTTGGAAAGCTTACTCTGTGTGTGTTTAATTTGTTTTATAGGTCGTCAAAGCTACTGAAGGCTTGGGACCATCAAGGATCGTCATCACACTACTAATATCATTTTGGTACACCTTGGATATGTATATAGCTAGATATGGCATGTATAGCCTAATTCTTGTTATGATTTGTAAAGTGAACTTAGCCATGTGATTTCGCTAGTTATGTTTTGGTATCATGCTTAAATAAATGTGTACTGAGAAGTTGTTTTGGCATGATTAGTTGATATATGACATGGTTGATATGGTAAGTTTATAGATGAATGATGGTTGGGCATAATTGTGATTTGGTCATGCAAATTGTTATGTTTGGAGTTGGTTTTGAATGTATTAGTGTGTGATTTTCCTTAGTTGTCATATATGCGTGATTTGGAATGACTATCTGGTATGTTTTGATGGTTATATGTGAATAAAATGGAATGTTATAAGTTGCTAGTAGATTTGACCCTTATGGGTGGCATTTTGGCCTTGTAAATGGCCTATAATGCCACACGGTTGTGGCACACGGGTGTGCCTAAGATCGTGGGAGAATTGGCAGAATGTAGCCTAAAAATAACATGGCATTGACACGAGCGTGCTTGGTGGCTGTGTTGGGGAAGTCAGTATAGGACCACGGCTAGGTCACACGGCCGTGTCTGTTGGCCATGGGGATCAAGACAGTATATAGACACGAAAGGACACATGGGGGTGTCCAGAGGTTGTGGAGGCACACGGTCTCCTCCCACGGGCATGTCTCCCCTGTATATTAGAAAAGTTTCAAATTTTCATGAAATTTCATATGTGTTTCAGTTTAGTCCCGACTCGATTTCTAAGCATGGTTAAGGTCTCGAGGACCCGTTTAAGGGACATTATGTCTGAGAATGATGATTGATTGTATGATTTTGTCTGTGAATGTTTTCGATCTGTCCGATAACGCTCTTAACCTTAATCCAGCGACGGACAAGGGATAGGGGTGTTACATTTGATTGGTGTCGGAGCTACTGTTTAGCCGATTCTCGGACTAACGTAGCGTGTCAGAGTCTAGCTGTACATGCCATATATCTGAACTGTGATAGTGTGATGAATCCTGACATATAAAATGTGATTTTCGTATAGTAATGGATCTCAAAAGAGTTGTAGCTGATGACGTAGAAAGTAATGCGCTTGCTCCCGTGCAAAAGATAGCGCCCTCTGAATCAAGACCAGCTACGAGCGGTCAAGAGGGAGAAGCTAAGCAAGCTTTCTTTCAAATGATGAGTGAGTGGTGCACTCAATTCGTAAGAAATAACCTGACTGTTTCACAACCCCCGCCCCCGGTTAATCCCCCTCAGGCATCCAATATACCTCCGACTGCAAATCTGAATCTGTCGAGTAAGCTTCCGGTTGACAAGATCCGTAAATATGAGGCTGAAGAATTCCAGGCTACTAAAAATGATGATGCCGAAAGGGCCGAGTTTTGGTTAGAAAATACGATTCGAGTGTTTAATAAGATGTCTCTGACTCCAGAAGAATGCATAAAGTGTGTTGTATCTTTGCTTCGAGATGCAGCTTATCAATGGTGGAAACCTCTGATTTCTATTGTTCCAAGAGAATGAGTCACATGGGATTTCTTTCAGAGTGAGTTCCAGAAGAAGTATATCAGAGAGAGATTCGTTGATCAGAAATGGAAAGAATTTCTAGAACTTAAAAAGGGTCGTATGACTGTTTCAGAATACAAACAAAAATTCGTGAGACTGAGTCAGTATGCTCGGGAATGTGTATCTTTTGAAGCCATAATGTGCAAAAGATTCGAAGATGGCCTTAATGAAAACATCCGTCTGCTAGTTGGGATGTTGGAAATAAAAGAGTTCATTGTACTCATTGACCGAGCTTGCAAAGCTGAGGCACTCGGGAAAGATAAGAGAAAAGCTTAGTCTGAAGCTCGAGATGTGAAAAAGAGATTTCAGAGTAAATCATTTCAGTCTGCTCCGAAAAGATTCAGAGATAATCAGAGTCGTTCTAGAGATATCGTGGGACATGCAAATAGGAATCAATCTAGACCGTAAATGAGTTCTAAAACTCCAGCAACTTCAGTGGCCAGTGTTGGTAATGTTCGATCCGAGAGACCTGAATGTAAACATTGTGGAAAAAGACATCCGGGAAGCTGTAGATTAAATGACAGAGCTTGCTTCAGATGTGGATTGTTTGATCATTTTATCCGTGATTACCCTGAGTCTGTCGAGCTAGAAACTGTTCAGAACTTGAGATCTGATAATGCACCTGTGAGAGGTAGGCCATTGAAGAATGTCAGAAATGTTAGTTGTAGTCAGAGAATTACGAGAGACAACGTTGTCAGATCCAAAGCTAGAGGGCTAGCCAGAGCGTATGCTATCCGAGCTCGAGAAGAAGCTTCATCGCCAGATATTATAACTAGTATTTTAACTCTTTATGATACTTCTGCGATTGCTTTGATAGACCCTAGTTCTACGCATTCATATATTTGCATGAATTTAGTATTTAGCAAGACTTTGCCTGTAGAGTCTATTGAGTTTGCTATAAAAGTGTCATGATTGACAAAGTATGCAAAAACTATCCGTTAAAGTTTCGAGATATCTGTTTCCCTGCTGAACTGATTCTTTTGCCATTTGATGAATTTGATATTATTCTGGGTATGGACTCATGATGCTGTTGTGAACTGCAAAAGAAAGACTATAGATTTGAGATGTTCAAATGATGAGATTGTACGAATTGAGTCTAATGATTTAAATGGATTGCCTGCTGTGATATCTATTTTGAAAGCTCAGGGTTATTTGAATAAGGGTTATGAGGCATATTTTGCTTATGTAATTGATTCAAAAATGTCTGAAAGGAAGATTGAATTAGTGCCTGTTGTCTGTGAGTTTTCTGATGTGTTTCCTGAAGATTTACCGGGTTTACCTCTGATTCGTGAAGTTGAGTTTGGAATTGATTTGTTACCTAGTACTACACCTATTTTGATAGCTCTGTATAGAATGACACCAACAGAGTTGAAAGAGTTAAAGTCAAAGTTGCAAGAATTGACTAAGAGAGGGTTCGCTAGACCGAGTTTCTCGACTTGGGGTGCTCCTGTTCTATTGGTAAAACAGAAAGATGGCACGACAAGGATGTGTATCGATTATCGTCAATTGAATAAGGTGACAATAAAAAATAAATACCCGTTGCCCAAAATTGATGATTTATTTGATCAGCTAAAAGAAGCTACTGTGTTTTCAAAGATTGATCTGAGATCTGCATACTATCAGTTGAGAGTGAAAGATTCATACATTCCGAATACTGCTTTCAGGATGAGGTAGGGCATTACGAATTTTTAGTTATGCCATTTGGACTAACCAATGCTCCTGCTATTTTTATGGATCTGATGAACAGAATTTTCAGATCGTATCTAGATCGATTTGTTGTCGTATTCATTGATGACATTTTGATTTATTGGCGTGATAATGCTGAACATTTGAGAATTGTTTTGCAAACTTTGAGAGAAAAGTAATTTTATACAAAATTCAGCAAATGTGAATTCTGGTTGCACGAGGTTAGTTTTTTGAGACATATTGTGTTAGCATCTGGGATTCGAGTTGATCAGAGCAAGATTTCTGCTATTTTGAATTGGAAACCTCCGAGAAATGTATCTAAAATCTGCAGTTTTCTGGGTTTGGCTGGTTATTACCGCAGATTTGTGAAAGGCTTTTCGACAATAGCTACTCCATTGACTAGATTACATCAGAAAGATGTCAAATTTGAATGGTCAGATAAATGTCAGAAAATTTTTGATCGGTTGAAATCTCTGTTAACTGAAGCTCTAGTGTTAGTACAGCCAGAATCAGGTAAAGAATTTGTTACATGCAGTGATGCTTCGTTAAATGGTTTGGGATGTGTTTTGATGCAGGAAGGCAAAGTTGTAGCTTATGCCTCAAGACAGTTAAAGCCTCATGAAAAGAATTATCTGATGCACGACCTTGAGCTAGCTGCGATTGTGTTTGCACTTAAGATTTGGCATCATTATCTGTACGGTGAGAAATGTCACGTATTTTTAGATCATAAAAGTCTGAAATATCTAATGACCCAAAAAGATTTGAACCTGTGTCAGAGAAGATGGCTTGAGCTATTGAAAGATTACGAGCTTGTGATAGATTATCATCCTGGTAAAGCAAACGTTGTTGCTGATGCATTGAGTAGAAAGTCATTGTTTGCACTACATGCTTTGAATTCTCAGTTATACTTGATTCATGATAGTTATGTGATAGCGGAATTAAAATCCAAACCATTGTTTGTACAACAAATATGTGATGCTCAGAAGGTTGATAATCAAATATTATTGAAACGGACTCAATGTGAATCGAATTCTGAATCTAAATTTCTAATTGTTGATGATTGCTTAAGATTTCTAGATCGTCTTTGTGTTCCGAGAAATCTGGAGTTGATTCAGTTGGTTTTGAATGAAGCCCATAATAGTCCTTTATCTGTTCATCCGGGAAGTACTAAAATGTACCATGATTTGAAGTAGCATTATTGGTGGTCTGGTATGAAACGAGACATTTCTAACTTTGTTTCGAAATGTTTAGTCTGTCAACAAGTGAAAGCAAAACATCAAGTTCCATTTGGTTTACTACAGCCGATTCTGATTCCCGAGTGGAAATGGGATAGAGTGACGATGGATTTTGTTTCTGGTTTGCCTCTGACTCCGAAAAAGAAAGATGCGATTTGGGTTGTAATTGATCGATTGACGAAATCTGACCATTTTATTCCGATAAGATCTGACTTTTCACTTGAGAGATTAGCCGAGCTTTATATTTCTAAAATTCTGAAATTACACGGGGTACCGCTATCTATTGTGTCAGATAGAGATCTGAGATTCACATCGCGATTCTGGAAGAAATTGCAAGAAGCTTTGGGCACGAAATTACACTTCAATATCGCTTTTCGTCCTCAAACAGATGGACAGTCTGAACGGACTATTCAGATTCTTGAAGACATGTTAAGATGATGTGTAATTGAGTTTGATGGTTCATGGGAACAGTATTTACCACTGATTGAATTTGCTTATAACAATAGTTTTCAGACGAGCATTAAATTGGCACCATATGAAGCTTTGTACTAACGTAAATGTCGTACACCTCTGTATTGGACTGAACTCAGTGAGAATAAGTTACATGGGGTTGATTTGATAAAGAATACAGAACAGAAAGTGAAACTGTTCCGAGATTTTTTGAAAGCAGCATCTGATCGTCAGAAGTCCTATGCAGACTTGAAACGAAAAGATATAGAATTTGAGATCGGTGACAAAGTATTTCTAAAGGTGTCATCGTGGAAGAAAGTGCTTTGATTCAGAAGAAAAGGCAAATTAATTCTGAGATTTATCGGACCATATGAGATCATTGAATGTGTTGGGCCTGTAGCTTATAGATTAAAGTTGCTCTCTGAACTAGAAAAGATACACAACGTATTTCATGTTTCGATGCTTCGTAGATATCGATCCGATCCGTCACATGTTATTGCTCCGTCTGAAATTGAAATCCGATCTGATCTGACATATGAAGAGGAACCGATCCGTATCTTTGCTCGTGAAGTGAAAGAGTTGAGAAATAAAAAAATTTCGTTAGTAAAAGTACTGTGGAATCGACATGGGATAGAAGAGGCTACGTGGGAGCCTGAAGATTCATTGAGACAGCAATACCGAATCTGTTTAACGGTAAAATATTTGTAGACGAAAATCCCTAAAGGGGGAGAATTGTAACAGTCCGGTTTATACCCTAGTCGGAACAATGGTTTCTGGACCACAAATCCAAGTCTATATAATATTTTAATATTATATTTTGTGCTATTGATATGTGATTTAGTATTCTGCAAGTTAATTTGTTCGTTTGTGTGTTTAATTTGACAAAAGGATGAAATTGCATTGAATGTGAAAGTTGTATACTATATGTTAAAGTGCTTATGTGTTGTGGCTTTATATATGTGAGGACTTATGTGGCAATTTAGCCATTTCCACGGTTAGTGGATGGCTAAGGTCATAAATGACCTTGTAACAATGTGATACATATATTTCTATGAAAGGTTATATTGGTAAATTAGTTTATATCATATTATTAACAAAAATAAAGGTTAAAATAAGATTTAATACATTGTTCATCTACCGAAAAACACAAACAAATATAGGAAAGAAAGGCTTTGTTATATTCGGCCATTTGAAAGCTAAATCAAAGGTAAGTTTTTGATCCGTTTTTGATAATTTCTATGTTTTTGTAATCGTTGCTTCGTCTACTATAAAACCCATTTCTCAATTTGATAAATTGATGATGTTTGTGGAAAATTCCATTGATGCTATGTTGAGTTTTGTGATGTTTTATGGTGTTAAATGATAGATATGTAATTGATGAACATACTTTGTTCTTGAATTTTTGAGGAATTTAGCTAAATAGGGCTAAATTAAGAAAATGGCAAATTGAGGGACTAATTTGTGAATTTGATGATAAATGTGGGCTTATATGTGTCGTATGAATATTTAGCTAAGCATGATCATGGGTAGATTTTGTGAATTTGATGTTTTGAGAAAATTGGACTAAATTGATAAAGTGTGCAAATATGAGGGTTATTTTACAAATAGCCCTAAATGTATGTCATTGGGTTGAATTGAATGAATTAGTGAATAAAAGGATTAATTTTGAATATGTTTAGATCAAGAATCGAGGAAAATAGATTTATATCGCGGGAAAGCGAAAGTTAACGAGTAGCCGTTTTCACTCCGATAAACCGAATCCGAGGTAAGTTGCTATACAAATAAATGAATATGTATGCATATGTAATTGTTCATATGTTCAATGATGATAATGAATGTTTATGAGAGATATGTATATGAATTTCGAGATAAGGTCGGTATAGTGACAATGCCTAAGAAGTCCCGTACAAACCTAGGAATAGATAGGTTTAGCTATGTAATGACATAGGTATCTGTTCTATTTCGTCATGTAAGACCACGTCTGGGACGTTGGCATTGATTTGAGACTCGTGTAAGACCATGTCTGGGGCGTTGGCATCGATATAAGCTTTACGAGTAAGACCACGTCTGGGACGCTGGCATCATTATGATCTTTACGTGTAAGACCATGTATGGGACATTGGCATCGTTCTGATTCGTGTAAGACCTTGTCCGAGACAGTGGCATCGATATCTGAGTACATGTAAGACCTCGTCTGGGACAATGGCATTGTACTACTATTCTGAGCTTTTGAGTATCTTACTGAGTTCCTTATGGTTCAACAGGCAAGTCTAAAATACGAATAACAAATCCGAGCTTTGATAGATTAAGTAAATGAATGTTTGATTCAGGTACATTAATTATACACCAAATGTGTATATAAGGTAAGAGACTATGTGTTTTACTATGATGCATTGGAAATATGTTACATGGAAACATATATGAAAAAAATATGTGTTTGTGATTCTTGAATTGATAAATGTGGCAATTTGGCCAAGAATATGAATCAAAGTATAAATGTGAGAAATTTACCTTGTAGAGGAAATGTGCCAATGTGGATATATGTTTACATGCTTTACATATCAATGTTGTTTGTGTATTGACTTACTAAGCTTTTGGAAAGCTTACTCTGTGTGTGTTTAATCTGTTTTATAGGTCGTCAAAGCTACTGAAGGCTCGGGACCGTCAAGGATCATCATCATTCTACTAATATCATTTTGGTACACCTTGGATATGTATATAGCTAGATATGGCATGTATAGGCTAATTCTTGTTATGATTTGTAAACTGAACTTAGCCATGTGATTTGGCTAGTTATGTTTTGGTATCATGCTTAAATGAATGTGTATTGAGAAGTTGTTTTGGCATGATTAGTTGATATATGACATGGTTGATATGGTAAGTTTATAGATGAATGATGTTTGGGCATAATTGTGATTTGGTCATGCAAATTGTTATGTTTGAAGTTGGTATTGAATGTATTAGTGTGTGATTTTCCTTAGTTGTCAAATATGCATGATTTTGAATGACTATTTGGTATGTTTTGATGGTTATATGTGAATGAAATGGAATGTTATAAGTTGCTAGTAGGTTTGACCCTTATGGGTGGCATTTTGGCCCTGTAAATGGCCTATAATGCCACACGGTTATGGCACACGGGCGTGCCCAAGACCGTGGGAGAATTGGTAGAATGTAGCCTAAAAATAACACGGCCTTGACACGGAGGTGTTTGGTGGCTGTGTTGGGGAAGTCAGTATAGGACCACGGCTAGGTCACACGGCCGTGTTCGGTGGTCGTGGGGATCAAGTTAGTATATAGACACGAAAGGATACATAGGGGTGTCTAGAGGCCGTGGAGGGCATACGGTCTCCTCCCACGGGCGTGTCTCCCCTGTATATTAGAAAAGTTTCAAATTTTCATAAAATTTCATATGTGTTTCAGTTTAGTCCCGACTCGATTTCTAAGCATGGTTAAGGTCTCGAGGACCCGTTTAAGGGACATTATGTCTGAGAATAATGATTGACTATATGATTTTGTCTGTGAATGTTTTAGATCTGTCCGGTAACACTCCTAACCTTAATTCGGCGATGGACACGGGATAGGGGTGTTACATACAGGACCTTCCTTATCTCATGTCGTGACGTAGGTATCCTCGTTTTTCCGAATTTCAACTGGGACTTCAACTTAGCATATTCTCATTATTTTCTCATTGAGGCTTCATTAGTCAAATTTCATTGGAATGATATTCTCTATCATAATATCAAGTAATTTAAAATATAAAAACACTATGAAACTTTAATTTCACACAAACTTACCTCGGTACTCAAAATAGAAGTAGATGTTCGATTTAGTCTACAACTTTGTTCTTACCTCGGTTTTAGTTCGGGTTTCATGTTTCCTAATCTATAATAAAAATTTTACTTGTTTAATACTCACAATTAAATTGACTCATGAATCATACTTTCGCAAAATTATGATTTTGCCCCTAAACTTTCTTATAATTACACTTTTTCCCCTAGGCTCGTAAAATGATTTTTATTCAACTTCCTTGGATTTTAAGCCTAGCCAAATTATTTTCTTAACTACAATAGCCCCCAATTTCCACTATTTCACTCATGTATCACCATTTTTATAACTTTTACAATTTGGTCCTTTTATGCATTTTTCAAGAAAATCACTTAGAAAAAGATGTTTATCATAAATCAAACTTTCATATTCTTCCTTAAAACATCAAAATACATGCATGTCATACATGGGTAGATTTTTGAACATAAACCCTAGCTCAAAATATAGCTAGAAATAGCTAAATCGAGCTACGAGGATCTCAAAAATACGAAGAACATTAAAAACAGGGCTAGGATGCACTTACTATCAAAGCTTGGAAGTTGAACAAACCATAGCTATGTCTTCCTTAGTGATTTTCGGCCATGGGAAAAGAAGATTAACACAATTTTAACTTTGTTTTCCCTTTTCATTTTCGGCCATGGGAAAAGAAGATTAACACAATTTTGACTTTGTTTTCCCTTTTTAATTTTTTATTTACCAAATGATAAAAATACCCTTAAGGCCTCTTTCTTAAGATTTTTCCTTCCCATGCCCATTTTTGTCCATCTTGACATATAATGGTCTAATTGCTAAATAAGGACCTCTAGTAATTCTGATAACTCTATTTCATACTTAAATCTTCTAGAATCTCATGTTTTCTAATCTTTGCAATTTAGTCCTAATGAACAATTTAATCACTTAATAAATAAAATTTCCTCAGGAAAGTTTCATACAATCATGCAAACATATCATAAGCCTTATAAAAAAAATCATAAAACACATATTTCTACTTCGGATTTGTGGTCTCGCAACCACTATTCCCACTAGGCCCTAAATCGGGCTGTTACATTAACCTTTTATTCAATTTCTCGTATCAAATCAACCCCGAGAAGCTTTTTCTCACTAAGCTCAGTCCAATATAATGGAGTTCGACACTTTCGACCATATAAAGCCTCATACGGTACCATTTTAATGCTCGACTAAAATTTTTTCTTATACGTAAATTCAACCAATAGTAAAAATCTTTCCTAATTACCTTCAAACTCTAAAACACAACATCGAAGCATATCCTCGAGTATTTGAATCACCTACTTAGATTTAGGTTTGAGAATGAAATGTGGTACTAAAATGCAAGCGAGTACCTAGAGCCTCATGTAACTTGCTCCAAAATCAAAATTAGCACACCATGCAATCTAACGATCTCAGCCACATACAACTCTACTAAGCTCTCGAATGAAAAATTCGTATGCACTGGAATGAAATGCGCATATTTCGTCAGACAATCAACAATAACCCAAACATCTTTCTTTCTCGGAGATAGAGGCAGCTACAGTATGAAATCCATCGTGACACATTCCCATTTCCACTCTAGAATCAACGCTGGTTGGAACAAACCAGAAGGTACCTGATGCTTGGCTTTAACTTGCTAACACACTAAACATCTCAATACGAACTCAGAAATCTCTTGTTTCATACCTGGCCACTAGTACATTTGTTTCAAATCATTGTAGATTTTATTGCTACTAGGATGAATAGAAAAATTACTACTGTGAGCTTCCTGTAAAATCTTTTGGACAAGATCAGAATTTCTCGGAACGCAAATTCTGCCTTTAAAATACAAACTATCATCAGAACCAACATGAAAATCTAAATCATGTGTTGTCTCAATCTATTTTGGTTTTGCTACCAAAACATCATCACATTTCTAAGCTTCACAAATTTGTTGCAAAAACATCAGTCTAGCTTTCAACTTAGCTAAAACCAAACCATCATTAATCAACGTCAACTGCGTGTTCAAAGCTCATAAAGAAAACAAAGATTTTCTACTCAAAGCATCAAGAACAATATTAGCCTTTCTCAGGTGATAATCAATGATCAAATCATAGTCTTTCAATAACTCGAGTCATCTGCGCTGTCTCAAATTCAAATCTTTCTGTGACATCAAGTACTTCAGACTTTTATGATCCATGAAGATATGACATTTTTCTCTGTACAAATGGTGCTGCCAAATCTTCAAAGCAAATACAATCACTGCAAGCTTTAAATCATGCGTCGGATAATTCTTTTCGTACGGTTTCAACTATCTAGAAGCATACGCTATCACTTTGCCCTCTTGCATTAGAACACAGCCCAAATTGTTTAACGAAGCATCATTATAAAGCATAAATTCTTTACTCGACTCAGGCTGAACTGACATTGTGCCTCAGTTAATAATGCTTTTAACTAATTAAAGCTTTGCTGACACTTTTCGAACCACTCAAACTTAACATCTTTTTGTAACAATCTCGTCTATGGTGTAGCAATCATCGAGAATCCCTTGACGAATATTCTGTAATATTTGGCTAAACTCAAAAAACTTCTGACCTCACACACATTTCTTGGAGGCTTCCAATCTACTACAACTAATATTTTGTTCGGATCAACTCTAATGCCATCGACCGATACATGTCCTAGAAATCTGACTTCTCGAAGCTAGAATTCACATTTGTTAAAGTTGGTGAATAATTATTTTTAGCGTAAAGTTTGTAAAACAATTCTCAAATGTTTGACATGCTCTGACTCATCTCGTGAATAAATCAGTATATCTTCAATGAATACCATAATGAATCTGTCTAAGTAAGGTCTGAAGATTTTGTTCATCAAATCTATAAATACTGTAGGTGTATTAGTCAAACCAAATGGCATCACAAGAAATTCTTAATGTCCATACCTGGTACTGAACGTAGTTTTCGGCACATCAAAGTCTTTAATTCGCAACTAATAATAACCAGAAGGAAGATCGATCTTTGTAAACACTGTTACACCTCTCAACTGATCAAACAGATCGTCAATACATGGCAAGTATACTAATTCTTAATCGTGACTTTGTTGAGCTGTCGATAGCCGATACATAATCGCATGGACCTATCTTTTTTTTCTTAACAAATAACACCAGAGTACCCTAAGAAGAAAAATTGGGTCAACCAAAACCCCTATCTGTCAACTCTTGCAACTATGCTTTCAACTCTTTCAATTCTGTAGGTGTCATTCTATAAGGAGCTATCGATATCGGACATGTTCCCGGCTTTAACTCAATAGCAAACTCAACCTCTCTGATCAGCGATAACCCCGATAACTCCTCTAGAAGCACATCTGAATCCTCACATACAACTGGAATCGATTCTAGCTTCAACTCAGTAACTATAGAATCAAATATGTAAGTGAGATACGCTTCACAGCCTTTTCTAAAATATTTCTGTGTAGATATAGTTGATATAACATCCGATAGACTATCCAATCTATCTGACTCAATTTGAAGCTTTTCATCATTTTAGCATTTCAATACGATATGCTTTTGTCTACAGTTCACAATAACATCATGTAAAGTTAACCAGTCTGTACCCAGAATCATATCAAACTCATCAAAGGGAAGTAACACCAAATCAGTCAAAAAGTTGCAACCCCGAATCATCAAAGGAAAGTTTTTAAAAACTTTATCAACTAACACATACTGACCTAGGGAGTTCGTTACTTTAATCACAAATTCAGTGGACTCAAAAGGCAATTTCTTATCTGACACTAAAGTTGGGCATACATATGAATGTATTGACCCCGGGTCAATCAAAATAGTAACATCAATATCAAAGATAGAAAATGTACTAATGATAACATCTGGCACTAAAGCTTCCTCTTGAGCGCGGATCGCATAGGCTCTTGCCGGTGCTCTTGCCTCGAATCTCACGACAGAATCCTTTGCCCCGGTTTCACGACGTTAACCTGAGATTTTAAAATATTTGCAATTTGGTCCTAATCGAACCTTGAGTTAATAATAGTGATTTTGTAAGCTCGTGTAAGACCCGAAAACTATCGTATATTGTATCATATGCTTATAACGACCCGTTTTCAGTGATATGAAAAACTGTGATTTCAGAACCCCATTTTTGATGTTCAAGTTCATCAATATTATTATTTAATCTTTACGAGGTTAGTATCATGTTTAAATAAAATTTGGTCCCTAAATTTTATCAATTGGATAGATAATTAAGGATATGGACTAAATTGTAAAAGTGGTTAAAGTTAATCAATATATATTTTTATTTAGTTTAGGGACCAATTAAGAAGTTGGACCCATTTTTTTTTATTAAATAGTGAATGATGATTCCATCTCCCACTTATTTTTGGCTTATTTATGTTTAAGTTAAGTTAATTAAATATTAGAATAATAAATTAAGATTAATTTGACTTTAATTTTAATATAAAAGCTAAAATTTAAAAGGTGTCATATTTATTTTCATTTTTTTCCACCATTAGAGCCAAAGAAAACATAAGAGAAGCCATTCTTGGACCTCAAGCAATCAACTTTCAAATTAGTAAGTGATTTCAAGTTCGTTTCTTGTAATTTTTATGTTTTTAAGATTTCGAGAGCTTGATTTAGCTAACCCGTGTACCAAATTGTGAAACTTGTCTTTGTTTCTTGAAGATTTTGATGTCAAATGAATAGATTTGTAGTTTAAATGTGAAAAAGGATTAGTTTGTAATGTTTAATTGCTAGTTTTTGAACTTAGGGGCTAAAGTGCATGAATTTTGAAATTGGTGTAAGATATTTCTATAATTATTGTTACTAGAGGGTTATAGAAAGATGTAATTGAGATCGGTTTTGAAATCAAGGCTCAAATTCGAAAGTCATGGTAATTTCAGATTTAGAGACTGAATTGAATAAAATGTAAAACTTTAGGGAATATTTGAAAAATGAAATTGAACTGACATATGCATATAATAGGTGGGTATAAAGTATTTGGAATTAATAAATTAAAATAAATTACCGTATAGATCGGGAGTTGAATCAACTGGATGAAAATCGTGGAAAAGGGAAAAATTACGGGTTAGTCCTTGACGTTTTGCTTGTTGTTGTTTTTACCAGATAAGTTCATGTGGCATGACTATATTTAATTGTAATATACACTTGAATTAAGAATTTGTGTTTGTTTGAATGTAATTCAAATTGTTTACAATTTAGTGCAAAAAAGGTTATATATGGACTAAATTGTAAAGAAAAGATTATATGTGCTAAATGTGCCTGAATGAATGTAATAAAGGATAAGATATGATTGACATGCCAATAGGATTAAATTGTGCACTGGTACAAGTTATTTGTGATGGAACCGAGTATGTGATTGTATGGAGTTTATTACAGATCATATCGAGGCTCAGCATTTGTTGTGGGTCATCGAATACTAAATATCTCTACGGAGACCCTGGTGTGGTGAAGGGACGTATTATTACAAAATCATATGTTTTCCTATGGGCTTTGCACTTCGGTGCCCTAGTGTGGTGTAGTTACTACTTTGATGAGCAACCTGGTGTAGTATAGTTACCCGTGTATCCAAACTGTTCATTAGAGTTTATCGGGCTAAATGGTTAAAGAAAAGTGAAAAATGACAGTGAAATGGTATACATTGATATGCAAAAGATTATGTGTTGATTGAAAAATACGAATGGTATTAAACTATTGATCCTATATGAATGACATTGAATTGAATGTTAAATACTTAAATCGTTAATGATATAGTTATATAAGGAACTCACCTTGTTGATATGTGATTGCCATGTCTAGGCAAACTTGCCAAGTTGAATTGCTTATTGTATTAAATTGTAAAATGAGGTAAGTTATTGTTTATGCCTATGAA
This sequence comes from Gossypium bickii, assembly GCA_025503065.1. Taxonomy (NCBI): domain Eukaryota; kingdom Viridiplantae; phylum Streptophyta; class Magnoliopsida; order Malvales; family Malvaceae; genus Gossypium; species Gossypium bickii. Next base: position 33,664,449 of record CP106712.1, read on the forward strand.
GTTACTAAGATTTCAATATGCTTATACCATTATTTCTTTCCCTTGTAGTTGTTAGCCTGCTATCAACTCGGTAGACTTTTGATCGTTTTAAAGTCCAATTATGTGGCATGTACATAGGTGTCTTGAAAATGTTGGTTTGGAACTTATTGTGCATATATATAAGATTTGCATAATATTTTTAACTAGATGATTTGGTTTGAAGTTGATTAATGCTTGAGTTGGTGCCACTTAATGCCAATTTGTGTCTGTTTGAAGTGTTATTGTGTTGCAACAATTTGAATGCTAATTGAATAACATAAATTTTCATGAATTGGAATGGAATATGTTGACATTAAATGGCTTGAAAGCATGAAAGAATAGGTTAAGTTTGATAAAAGTTGTTTTGGTGCCAAATTATGGCCTATTGGTTTGAATGATGTGAATTGGTTAAAATTAAATGTTTAGATGTGATTTTGGATTGGCTTTATGCAAGTTCTAGTGTGCATTTAAGCACCATTTGAGTAATGGTTAAGTTGGCATGATATAGGTACCAAAATGTAGATTTTTGACATTTTTGCTATGAGGTGTCGATACTTAGAAAGGGTATCAATACTATAACATCTCCAAAATTCCATTAGTTGGAAATGGTGATAAGTAAATGGTTAATCAATTGGAATTCGAGAAACATCATAAATTGTAAATTATTAGAGTTAGTAGAGAGTAAAGACAAATACTGAAGACGTTTGGAAAGGCTTGAATAATGAAAGAAATAAACCCAGGGTATTGACTAGATTGTGAGAGAGTGAAAAGTATTGAGGCCAAAGTAAGAAAATTAAGAGTTGGAATAATTAAATTGAATAGAAGGAAAAGGAGGAAGGACTAGAGGAGAAAATTTACCAAAAGAAAATATGACTCATGAATGGTATTATAGAAAAAGTTGAAGGACAAAATACTAATTATTTAAATTAGATATTTATGTATGGTATAGTGATTAATGGAATAAATTGTGTTAAAATAAGATTGGAGGGTCAAAGTGTAAAACAATATTTTAATCATAAAATATAATAAATATTTTGATGGAAGTGTGTAGAAAATAAGAGAAAACCATGCTATTTATATCCATCCTCACGTTAGCTTCATAACCCTCTATTTTAACTTTTGCTTTTCTTACAAATAGGTTCTTTTTTTTGCCATTTCCAAGCCAATTAAGCTTAATCCCTTCTATTTCTTTCATGACCAGTAAGTGAAATCAATATAGAATAGTAGTAGCCACATAAATTTCATAAATAGTGCACTTATAATTGTCTTGGATGAAGGAGAAATTTTCTTGAAATTCATGTTTGTAACCTTCCAAACCCGGCCTAGACGTTAGGGCTAGATTGAGAAGGCTACATTAGCAACCAAAATGGCTAAGCTAACTTACGTTACTTTTGAAGACCTTAAATAAACTCATTTTATAGAAAACCATAGTTTTACGTATGATTCACTTTATTATTGACGGTGTTGTTTCAAGAAAAAAACGTTTGTTTATCGCTGTACTTTGTAAAAACTTGATGTTAACTAATGCAGCAGAAAAAAAACCATTATTCATTTTATTTTGGAAATCTAGTCACCTTATCAAAATTTTTTTTCAAAAATGGTTTCTTTGGAATGCAGTAAAAATTAGGGAATAATGTCAAATTTTACTTAAGCCAGTTATCATGCGTTTTCTGGTTATTATGCTTGAGTAATCCATGCATGCAAAAGTCCCAAAATGAAAAGTTACCAAGTATAAATGGAAAAATATATAGGATTTTTCCTATATAATTTATCACCTTTTTACTTAAATTTGTTGTTAAAACTAAGTAATTGTTTAATAAATTAAAGAAATATGTAAAAATATGACATTCAGACATATAAATTATTAAAATGTCACACCCCCAGACCCAGCCCAAACGTTATGGTCGAATTCAGGAATGTCACATCGAAGGCATATTTCAAAACGATTTTGCTAAGTTAAATTTTAAAGCCTAAAAGCCCAAAAATCATTAAATATCTTGTTAACTAATGATAAAGCCCATATTTCAAGAATCCTGCAAAAAATATTTAAAACCCAAAATCTAAGGCCCATTTCACAGCCTGAGCTTTGCAACCGGGCTCTGATACCACTAAATGTCACACCTTCAGACCCAGCGTAGACGTTATGATCGAATTCGGGAATGTCACATCGAAGACATATTTCAAAACGATTTTGCTAATTTAAATTTTAAGGCCTAAAAGCCCAAAAATCATTGAACATCTTGTTAAGTATTGATAAAAGCCCATTTTATTATTTTAAGTATTTTGGAAACCATGTTAAACATAAGAAATTTACTCAGGTTTAATAACTAAGTAAACAGTTGAAATAATAATAACAAAACTCAAAAGCTAAAGTCAAATCGGAGTATAAGGCCTTATTACATTCATCGAAAATAAAGTAATTTAAAATCATGTCTTTTGAACTATTAAATAAAATGTCTAAGTATGTTGTAGTGTTGGCCATCCCCGAGTCCTCTCCCACGTCGAGCCTTCTACTGAGTATCACCTAAAACATTTAATAAAAAGGGTGTGAGTTTCGTAACTCAGTGTGTACGACCCTTGGCAATCCAATCAGTATGAAAATATCACATTGAGCCTAAGCCCTATCAAAATCGGTGGTCTTAGGCCTCAGCCCACAATGGCCTCATATCACATCTGTATCACATGAATGTAATGCACCCATCCCAAATCCAACCCAGCACACAATTTCCCTTCCAACCCTACACACCTGTGGGGATATAAATATCAACCCACCCATCCCTACACTCCAAAGGTAGCACTAGCAGCGGCACTACTCAATGTTGCAGCAAAGTTGCTATAATGGGCTTAAAGCCACCAGTGGATCCACGGTCGTCAAGCGACTAGATGATCCTCAAATCTTCCTCCGTATCATCAAAACCCATCCAAGTGCAACATATATTCCTTGAATGCAACATACATATTTCCACCCATTCAGCACTTAGGGGTATTTTTGTCGTTTCACAACCCAAGGGTATTTTCGTACATCTACTCTATAGGGGTATTTAGGTAATTTTGCAAAAAAGAGGTATTTTGGAAATTTTGTAAATCAAGGGTGTTTTGGTAATTCTGCAAATCAAGGGTATTCTGGTAATTTTACAATTTGAGGGTATTTTAGTAATTTTGCCAATCTAAGGATATTTTGGTAATTTCCAAGTTAAGGGTTTGGTAATTTTCAAATTAGGGGTATTTTAGTAATTTTACAAATCTAAGGGTATTTGGTCCCTCTCAGGTTTTAGTTATGAACTTTGGCCCATTAACAAGTCCTTGCGGCTAAAGTGAACAAACACTATGCACCAGGTAGGATTCCAGAGAAAAGGAGGTAGGCCACTAGGACCGCTTAAGTACCAGGCTCTCCCTAGACCCAATCCTAGTCATGCATATGTCCGTTGCCACACACTAACCCAACGACTTGTCCAGGGACATGTTTAATTATTAGGTTAAGTATTATGATGTTTTAGAGTTGTTTAGAACTAGGCCTAAAGTCCATTAAACCCTAGCATACTTATCTATGTCCCCAGAAAGCCCATCAAGCCCAAATCACATCCTTACGACCCATTAGGCCCAGATCTCATCCATATGGCCTATTAGGCCCAAAATAATTCCAGATCATGTAACATGCATGATTAACTCAATTTTTATAAACAAACCATACAATTTCATCAAACTTAGCCTTAGGGCTCATCGGGCCCATTTAGCCACTTTCAGCTTTCCAGCATTGCCGATATTTTGTGTGTGTAGTGTTTGTACACACCTGGTTACTTTGACGTGCTACACTATCATTAGCCTTGAACCTACAATCAACCAACCTTCAATCAATCACTAAATCAAAACATTTACCAAAAGCCGAAACCTTACCGTAACCTTACAGTGTGCCACCGGGTTCTAATAGCCCTTCCTTAGCTACTAATTAGGAGTATCCCCAAGATCTGTACTTGCACATACACCATCAAAATCTGAGTGACTCATAATCCACACAAGTCATCCCTATAGATCCTACACATATTCAGCCATTTACTTAAACCACAATCGAGTTGAGTACACTTGCCCTTGCTAACGATTCTACCACACTTGCGATCTTTGAACCTTATCCTTGTTATCACAGAGTTAATGACATGACAGTTAGATAACCTTTCGGCTTTTAGCAAAATGTACAAGAGAGGTTAATCGAATACTTACCAAATCCACTTTCGTTCTTGCGGCCTAAATTCGGCTTTTAACCTATACTGATAGTTGATAATAATTGATTTGTGATGGAGGAAAGCAATAAGGGTGTGGCAAAAATAGGAATTTTAGCAAGGAAAGAAGATGGTAATTCGGAAATAGGAGAGTTTGGCTATGAGAGAATTTGGCAAAAAGAATTCAGCTATAGGAGATTTCGGCAATAGGGAGAATTCAGCTATAGGAAAACCGATTAAGGGGGGATAAGAAAAACTAATGAAAGCTCAAAAACCTTTCAAAGCATTCGGCCCTCTCCTTTTATAGCCACAAGCCGAATACTCCTTTCCCCACAGTCCCATTCGGCACAAATTCTTCCTCCTCCTCATCTCCTAACTTTCTTCCCTGATATCACCTTAGCCTTATCCAAATTTCCCTCCATTATCAGTTCCCCTTACCACTCAAACACTCCAATATAAGAATACATATTCAGCACAACTCTGGCCGTCCACCTATGCAAAATAAAACACCCAAAAATACCACTCCTAATGCTCGAACCGTGGACCTCCTCAGCTATCAACACGCCACCTTATAGCTCCCCAAGTGACGCCACTTGCCACTGGACCACAAGCCCATTTGTGTCCTATTTTCTCTTAATCTGGTTAATAGGCCTAATGCCTGAGACTAGGGTCCACTAAAGCAAGAAAAATATTTTTTTCCCCATGGTCTTCCTTATCTCTAAGACTTCAAATAATCCCGATAATACCTTAAAATTAATATTCTAAGTGCTACTCATACATATGAACCTCAATGCACAGAAATTTAAAGTTTCGAGATTTTTCGAGCATTACAACTCTACCCCTCTTAAAAAAATTATCGGCCTTGAAATTTACCTGCTTGAAACAAGTGAGGGTATTGTTGTCGCATTGCCTCCTCAGGTTCCCAAGTAGCCTCCTCGGCAGTATGGTTACGCCATAGCACTTTGACCAAAGGGACAGACTTTATTCTTAGCACCTTAACATTCTGATCAATTATTTTAACTGGCTCCTCTTTAAAAGTTAGGTCTGGTCTAACCTCGATCTACTTGACTAACACGATGTAAGAAGGGTCTGAGTGAAAACGTCACAGCATTGATACATGAAACACATCGTGTATTTGGCTTAGTTCTGAAGGCAATTCCAGCTGATAGGCAACTGGCCCAATTCGCTTCAACACCCGGTATGGCCCGATGAATCTAGGGCTTAACTTGCCCTTTCGACCAAACCTTAACACCTTCTTCCAAGGGGAAACCTTGAGAAAAACCAAGTCCCCCACCGCATACGACTTCTTCCTATCCGCGGCCTTCTTCAATTGATCCCGAATAAACTTTACCTTATCTTCGGTATCTGCTACCAACTCCGGACCCAATACTCGCCGCTCACCCAACTCGGTCCAACAAGTCGGAATACGACATCTTCGTCCATACAGTGCTTCATATGGTGCCATTCCAATACTTACCTGATAACTATTGCTATACACAAATTTAGCTAACGGCAAGTACTCCTCCTAACTTCCTTGAAACTCAATTACACACCCTCTCAGCATATCCTCCAATACTTGAATTACCCTTTCCGACTGACCATCAGTTCTAGGGTGAAATGCTGTACTGAAATCCAACCACGTACCCAGTGCTTCATGCAATTTATTTCAAAAGTGAGACGTAAAACGAGGGTCTCTATCAGATATTATAGAGACCAGAACCCCATGCAATCTCACAATATCTGCCACATACAACCTTGCCAATTTCTGTGATACGTAGTCGGTGCGGATCGGTATAAAATGGGCAGACTTAGTTAATCAATCCACTATAACCCACACAGAGTTCTTCCTAGTAGGCGTCAAGGGTTGTCCACTAACGAAATCCATAGTAACCCACTCCCATTTCCAAAGTGGAATCTTAATCAGTTGGAGTAACCCTGATAGTAGTTGATGCTCCGCTTTCACTTACTGACATACCAAACATTTGCCCACAAACTCTGTAACCTCGCATTTCAAACCCAGCCACCAATAAAGCTCTCGTAAATCCCGATACATCTTGTTACCTCCAGGGTGCATAGCATAGGAACTACTATGCGCTTCCCGTAGTATAGACTTCCTTAGCTCTTCGTCCCTTGGCATACAAATTCTACCACAGAAACCCGTCACTATTTATCCTAAAATCCATCATTTCCCCATTCTTAATCTGCTTGAATCGAGCACCCAGAGTTTCATCTAATGACTGCTTAACTTTAATCTGCTCAACCCACATTGGCTTTACCTGTAACTCAGCTAACAAACTCCCGTCGTCATAGAAACTTAACCGAGCAAACATTGCCTTCAAGTCCAACATAGCCCTACGGCTTAGCGCATCAGCCACCACATTGGCTTTGACCAGGTGATATTCGATCGTGCAATCATAACCTTTTAACATCTCAATCCATCTGCGCTGCCTCAAGTTCAACTCCTTCTGAGCTAAAAGGTACTTCAGACTCTTGTGATCCGTATAGATGGTGCACTTCTCTCCATACAAATAGTGCCTCCAAATCTTAAGTGCGAACACCACTGTCGCCAATTCCAAATCGTGGGTTCGGTAATTTCTTTCATGAGTCTTAAGTTGGCATGATGCATATGCAACCACATTCCCTTCCTGCACCAAAACACAGCCCAAGCCCACGTGTGATGCATTGCTATAAACCGTAAACTCCTTCCCGTGCTCCAGCTGAATCAGAACAGGGGCCTCCGTTAAAACCTTCTTAAGCTTCTCAAAGCTTTCTTGCTGTTTATTCATCCACACAAACGACACCCCCTTCCGTAGTAACTTGGTCAACGGTGTAGCGATTAGGGAAAACCCTTCAACAAACCGCCTATAGTACCCTACCAGGCCTAGAAAACTTCAAATTTCTGACACTGTCTTTGGTCGTTTCCAATCCAACACCACTTCCACTTTCCGAGGGTCAACTCTAATTCCCTCAGCGGAAACCACATGACTTAAGAAAGTGACTTCCCTTAGCTAGAATTCGCACTTGCTAAACTTAGCATAAAGTTGCTTCTCCTTTAGAATTTGCAACACAATCCTTAAGTGTGCATCATGATCATCCTCCGTTCTCGAGTATACTAAGATGTCATCTATGAACACTACTACGAACTGGTCTATATAAGGTTGAAAAACCCGGTTCATAAGATCCATAAAAGCATCAGGTGTGTTCGTTAGCCCAAACGACATTACCAAAAACTCGTAATGTCTATAACGAGTTCTAAAAGCTATCTTATGTACATCTGCTTCCTTAACCCTCAGTTGATTGTACCTTGAACGTAAGTCAATCTTCGAGAAAACTAAGGCTCCCCTAAGTTGATCGAAAAGGTCATCTACCCTAGGCAGAGGGTACTTATTCTTAATGGTTAACTTGTTTATCTGCCTATAGTCGATGCACAACCTCGTGGACCCATCCTTCTTCTTCACGAATAATACCGGTGCTCCCCATGGAGACACACTTGGTCTAATAAACCTGCGGTCCAATAACTCCTGAATCTGGGCCTTCAGCTCCACCAGCTCCTTCGGTGCCATCTTATAAGGTGCGATAGACACTGGAGCCGTACCAAGTAACAACTCTATTCCAAACTGCACCTCTCTATTGGGAGGTAACCCCGGTAATTCTTTCGAAAAAACATCAGGGAATTCTTTTACTATTTTCAAATCCCTAACAGTAAAATTCTTAGATTCCAAATCATCTAAGTAAGCTTCACAGCACTTCTTTACCAACTTTTCTACCCTTAAAGCTAAAATCACGTTCGATAAGTAATCCCGTCGTTCCCCGATCACTACTACTTCATCACCTTCTACAGTTCTTAACATCAGCCTATTCGCAACACGATCTAGAGTTGCTTGGTGCCTTGTCAACCAATCCATGCCTAAGATGAGATCGAACTCACCAAATGGTAATTCCATCAAGTCCGCTAAGAAAGTACCTCCTTGAACTACCAATGGTACATTCCTAAACAACTTATTAACTTTCACTGACTACCCTAAAGGACTCAACATAGTCATTTCATTCTCAATGGTTTCAAACTCAACCCCTACAAATTTAGTCCTATTGCATGCAATATATGAATGTGTCGACCCTACATCAATTAGCGCAATATAAGTTAGCTCACAAATAAGGAACATACTCGTTATCACATCTGGTGCACCACCTTCCTCTCTGCGACGAGCAACATAAACTAACGATGGCTGTCTCGCCTCTGCCTGACCTACACCTCTGCCAAGTACTCCACGTCCTTGTCCTGTGCCATTACTACCTCTGGCTTGACCACAGCCCGTTGGTGGTTGTTGACCACCCCTCTGCGGCTGGAAATCACCTCTGCCCTCGGCTCGCACCTAATCCGACCTTTTCTGGCACTCCCTAATCCTATGTTCCATAGATCCACAACCCAAACACGCTCCTATCCTCCTTCAACATTCGCCCGGATCCCTTTTTCCACACCAAGCACAAAGTGTTATTCCGTTATTAGTAGCAGCAATAGGGGCCCCAACACTAATCGGCCCATTCACCCTAGCCCTCCTCGTGGGCCTCTATCTGGCTCCCATAGGTTCTACTTCCGCTTGTTCTTGCATTTCTCTTTCTCTTGGCTGAGGTGCTTTGCCGCTTTACTTCCTCTGCTATCTATGCTTTCTCCACCAAAACCGTAAAATCCCTCTCCTTCTATGGGGCTATAAGTACTCTAAGGTTATCCCTTAATCCATCCTCGAACTGCATGCATCTCTCATACCCTGTTGCGACTATCCCTTTGGGATATCGACCAACGCGCAGAAATGCAGCCTCATACTCTGCTACCAACTTTTTTCTCTGAGTCAAGCTCAAAAACTCCTTCCTTCGGGCATCCATATAGCCGACTCGAATATATTTCCCCTGGAATGTCGATTTGAAGAACTCCCAGGTGATCTGCTCCGGTTGGTTGCCCTCCTTTACGGTCAACCACCACTGATAAGCTTCCTCTCGGAATAAAAGTATCGCCCCTTTCAACTTTTGCTCCACCGTGCAATCCAAGTCATCCATTATTCTTTCTGTGGCTTCCAAACAGTACTTAGCCACGTTCAGGGCCACACCAGCTACTCCTTTGAAAATCTCTGCCCCGTTAGCTCGGAGTCGCTCCGCGATCGACCCACAACTTCCTGTACCATCGTTGGGCCCAGCAACCCTTTCTAAGATCCTTAACATGACCTATGATACTGCATCTTCCGTAGCGGCATCTCGTTCATATGGTCTCGTTTCAGCTACTGGTGAGGCCGGAGCCTCCCCTACTCCAAGGTTAGGCATATAGCCCGACACCGACGACCCAACCCTAACACTTCCATGGCCTCAATCGTGGCCTCTAGCACCTCTTCTAGCGCTCCTCATTGCGTATTTCTGAATTAAAATTTTTATGAAATTAGTTCGTAATTCCACTATTTAAACTACATGTCTTATGTAAGTAACAATTTTTTTTTAAAGTTATTTCGCGATTGAGAATCCATTACAGGCTTAAGTTTCCTATGGGCTTTAGTCTCTAAAAACCTATTTTTAAGTAGCCCATTATCTATATAGTTCACTAATTTAAACAAATGTAGCCCATATTTCAAGAATCCTGCAAAAAATATTTAAAACCCAAAATCTAATGCCCATTTCACAGCCCGAGCTTTGCAACCGGGCTCTGATACCACTAAATGTCACACCTTCAGACCCGACGTAGACCGTTATGATCGAATTCGGGAATGTCACATCGAAGGCATATTTCAAAACGATTTTGCTAAGTTAAATTTTAAGGCCTAAAAGCCCAAAAATCATTGAACATCTTGCTAAGTATTGATAAAAGCCCATTTTATTATTTTAAGTATTTTGAAAACCATGTTAAACATAAGAAATTTACTCAGGTTTAATAACTAAGTAAATAGTTGAAATAATAATAACAAAACTCAAAAGCTAAAGCCAAATCGGAGTATAAGGCCTTATTACATTCATCGAAAATAAAGTAATTTAAAATCATGTCTTTTGAACTATTAAATAAAATGTCTAAATATCTTGTAGCGTGGCCATCCCCGAGTCTTCTCCCACATCAAGCCTTCTACTGAGTATCACCTAAAACATTTAATAAAAAGGGTGTGAGTTTCGTAACTCAGTCTGTATGACCCTTGGCAATCCAATCAGTATGAAAATATCACATTGAGCCTAAACCCTATCAAAATCAGTGGTCTTAGGCCTCAGCCCACAATGACCTCATATCACATCTGTATCACATGAATGCAATGCACCCATCCTAAATTCAACCCTGCACACCATTTCCCTTCCAACCCTACACATTTGTGGGGATATCAATATCAACCCCCCATCCCTGCACTCCAAAGGTAGCACCAGCAGCGACACTACTCAACGTTGCAGCAAAGCTGCTATAATGGGCTTAATGCCACCGGTGGATCCATGGTTGTCAAGCGACTATGTGATCCTCAAATCTTCCTCCGTATCATCAAAACCCACCCAAGTGCAACATATATTCCTTGAATGCAACATACATATTTCCACCCATTCGGCACTTAAGGGTATTTTAGTCGTTTCATAACCTAGGGGTATTTCTGTAAATCTACTTTACAGGGGTATTTAAGTAATTTTGAAAAATAGAGATATTTTGGATATTTTGTAAATCAGGGGTGTTTTGGTAATTCTGCAAATCAAGGGTATTCTAGTAATTTTACAATTCGAGGGTATTTTACTAATTTTGCCAATCTAAGGATATTTTGGTAATTTCTAAATCAAGGGTTTGGTAATTTTCAAATTTGGGGTATTTTAGTAATTTTACAAATCTAAGGGTATTTGGTCCATCTCAGGTTTTAGTTATGAACTTTGGCCCATTAACATGTCTTTGCGGCTAAAGTGAACAGACATTATGCACCAGGTAGGATTCCATAGAAGAGGAGGTGGGCTACTAGGACCGCTTAAGTACCAAGCTCTCCCTAGATCCAATCCCAGAAATGCATATGTTTGTTGCCGCACTCTAACCCAGTGACTTGTCCACGGATATGTTTAATTATTAGGTTAAGTCTTATGCGGTTTAAGAGTTGTTTAGAACTAGGCCTAAAGTCCATTAAACCCTAGCATACTTGTCTACGTCCCCATAAAGCCCATCAAGCCCAAATCACATCCTTACGACCCATTATGCCCAAATCTCATCCATATGGCCTATTAGGCCCAAAACAATTCCAGATCATGTAACATGCATGATTAAGTCAATTCGTATAACCAAACCAAACAATTTCATCAGACTTAGCCTCAGGGCCCATCGGGCCCATTTAGCCACTTTCGGCTTTCCAACTTTTCGACATTGCTGATATCCTGTGTGTGTAGTGTTTGTACACACCTGGTTACTGCGACGTGCTATACTATCCTTAGCCTTGAACCTACAACCAACCAACCGTCAATCAATCACTAAATCAAAACATTTACCAAAAGTCAAAACCTTACCGTAACCTTACTGTGTGCCACCAAGTTCTAATAGCCTTTCCTTAGCTATTAATTAGGAGAATCCCCTAGATCTGCAGTCACACAGAGACCATCAAAATCTGAGTGACTCATAATCCATACAAGTCACCCCTATAGATCATACACTCATTCGGCCATTTACTTAAACCACAATCGAGTTGAGTACACTTACCCTTGCTAACGATTCTACCCCGCTTGCGATCTTTGAACCTTATCTTTGGTATCCAGAGTTAGCGACAGGACAGTTAGATAGCCTCTCTGCTTTTAGCAAAACGTACAAGAGAGGTTAACCGAATACTTACCAAATCCACTTTCGATCCTTTGGCCTAAATCAGCTTTTAACCTTGACTGATAGTAGATAATAATCGATTTGTGATGGAGGAAAACAACAAGGGTTTGGCACGAATATGAATTTCAGCGAGGAAGGCTGATGGTAATTCGGCAATAGAAGAGTTTAGCTATGAGAGAATTCGGCTATAGGAAATTTCGGCAATAGGGAGAATTCGGCTATAGGAAAACCGATTAAGGGGGGAAAGAAAAACTAATGAAAGCTTAAAGAACCACTCAAAGCATTCGACCCTCTCCTTTTATAGCCACAAGCCGAATACTCCTTTCCCCACAGTCACGTTCGGCACAAATTCTTCCCCCTCCTCATCTCCTAACTTTCCTCCCTGATAACATCTTAGCCCTATCCGAATTTCCCTCTATTATTAGCTCCCCTTACCACTCAAACACTCCAACGGAAGAGTTCATCATATTCAACACAATTCTTATCGTCCACCTATGCAATATAAAACACCCAAAAATACAACTCCTAATGCTCGAACCTTAGACCTCCTCAGCTGTCAACACGCCACCTTATCGCTCCCCAAGTGATGCCACTTGCCACTGGACCACAAGCCCATTTGTGTCCTATTTTCTCTTAATCTGGTTAAGAGGCCTAATGCTTGAGTCTAGGGTCCACTAAAGCAAGAAAAATAAATTTTTCCCCATGGTCTTCCCTATCTCTAAGACTTCAAATAATCCCGATAATACCTTAAAATTAATATTCTAAGTGCTACTCATACATACCAACCTCAATGCACAGAAATTTAAAGTTTTCGGGATTTTTAGGGCATTACATAAAATGTGATTTTATGCTTTATTATATAGTTTTCATGCATAAAATGGCTTATTTTATATTAAATTGAGCATATTATATTTTTAAGACATGAAGTGGGCCATGCATGATTAAATTAAATAACAAAATATAAAATTATATTTAAATATTCATTTTTAGATATTTCATTAATAATTTGGGTTATATTTAATTATTTAAATTGGATAAATTTTATTCTTTGGTCCTCTAATTTATTGATTTATTTTGGACAGGTCTGATAGCTTTGTTGGAGACCAAGTCAACCTAATTTTCAGCTACACTTGGACATAAACCAGTTTTTGGTTTAATTGCACACGGTCCTTGCAATGTTGAAGAAATTAGAGATTTTCCTGAAGATTTGCACTTGACCGAGTCTTAGTCTTGAGTTGTTGTGGCACTTAAATTGAGCAAAAATCATCTCAATTTCCTCAATTCATGGCTGGCCACCCGTTGGAGATGCTTGAAGGGATGGAACCTCTTATTTTTAGCAAATTATCCCCCTCTCCTCACCTATAAATAAGACCCCCTCATTCATTCATTCATCATCCCTCATCCCTCATCCTTTATCATTCTCTCTTCTCTCTCAATCCTCTTAGCATTTTCCATTCCCCACGCTTAGCATGTAACACCCCAAACCCGGCCCAAACGCCACGACCGGATCTGGCATGTCACTAGGAAAAAGGGTTTGAAAAGATTTATAAATTTTGAAAAAAATTCTTAAATAAAAATCAAATCTAATGGCATATCTGAAAACCCATTAATTAAGTTAAAAAGATATTTAGCTAGCCTAGCGCTTAGGTGATGTTTAAAAAAAAACTTAGCTATCTTTCGATTGATGAATTATTCAACAAAAATCTTTAATTTCATAGGAAATGTGTTTAAACAGGTTTGCAAGGAAACTTTTGATTATTTTTGATAGAACGTTCCATCGGATAGTTCATAATTAATGAATAACAAAACCAACTTAAAAATCCAAAACTTACCAAATCTGAAGTGGCCTTATTACAAATTAAAAATATCCCAAAAGACAATCGTGATTAATAATTCAAAATAAAGTTTAATAAATGAACCCTTGTATGGCCACCTCGAGTCCAATCCAACCCAGTCCAAAGAATCATGAGCTACCCAAAATTTGTTAAGAAAATGGAGTGAGTCACCAGACTCAGTGTGCAATTAGTTCAAAAAATTTGACAAGTGGGCTTGAGCCCCAAACCATCATTAGATTATCACATCATGCACAAGTAATCAATATGATAGCCCAGCCCAACCTAGTATTCCATCCTCTACACACCGCTCCGTATATCCATCCTCATACACACCTGTGGGGATTTCTACAATCAACCCTCCATCCGCTACATCTCTTTGACAGTCATGCTGACAGATACACTGCTCAAAGTCCACATAAGTGGTCTAGCCACTGATTCCACACGTGATTAAATCACCAAATCCACAATGAGGCTCCACGCCATCATTAATCGTGACAAAGTCACCAATATACACTTCCCCTTTAAATCATTTATATCCCAATATCCCATGCACATGCAACATAGTATAAAAGATAGGTTACACGATATGAAAGATATATCATACTTAACATACACCCACAATCAGGTTATCCACAAATATTAATAACGCATGAAAGTAATATACTGACCTGGTTTTTCTGTTTACCCAACATAGGTAACTCAATCACCATTGTCGCTATTTTTGGCATTCAAGCATAACACATACAAATATATGAAGATAAGGAAATAGTGTGATAATTACACACCTGTAAACCTTAAGAACTAAACTATCGATCTTACTAACGTCCTAACTCGTAGGGATCACAGCGATCTGCTTATCCTTTTCAGAAGCTGGCCCACACCCCGGTGGCCAATCTCGAACCGCCGAAACTGCTGGCTTCTTGAATTTAGGGGTGGGGACTACGTGTCCAACCCCTTCCTTTACTTGGCTGGTACTTGATTCCATAAAACGATCATGGTCAGAAGACCCAGTTAAACTATTGAATAAGATAATAGCGGAAAAATAATTGCTTTGAACGAATAAGTCCTTACCGAAATCGACAGAACCTAGAGGATTCTACACTTGAATTAATAAGTCGCTGAAGTCCTTACATAACTCCACATTAGATTCGACCTTCCAAGCTATGGATTAAAAGAAGTGGCCTTTGGCCAAACGAATGATATAAACTCTTACCTTGATTGATCGAATCCGAATGATCCCTAATACCCTTCAAACGCTGGCTAAAAGCAGAAGAGACACTAAACCAAGCCCTCCATATATATATATATATATATACGGCCAAAATCCAAGGAACAAGATTAATGCCTTTGATTTCGGCAAGAAAAAAGAAAGAGAAAGAGAACACTTACCACTACCAAGAAGAATTCGATTGAGAAGATTGAAAAGAGGAGAGTGACGGCAATCTTCTAGCAAATCAACAAATGAAAAAAAGTAACCACACAAGAGAGGTTTGGCTTTAGAAGAATAGAAAACGGAAGTAAAATCCAAAGAGAAGAAATAGGGATAGATTTCATCTAGAATAGATGAGATGAGAACCGAAAGAGAAAGAAAATACCAAAGGGAATTCGGCTAAGAGATGGGACTTGAGAAGTGAACAAATAGAAGAATGAAATAATGGAATGAAGGAGGTTAGAAGGTTCGGCTATGGTTCATCAAATGAGAACACATTTGGCCACAAGAAGAAAAGAACTGTTTCGGCTTTTGATGGTGAAATAATCAACTCAAGTTACCAAAATGCAAAAGAGAGAAAGAGAGAATTGAGGTTCGGTTCTTGAAGCAATTAAGTGAAAGTGCTAAAATGAGAGAAGAATAGTAAGAGGGTTCGGCTTTTAGGAGATGAAACAAGGCTTACACGATACTAAAAAAAAGGCTAAAAAGGAAGAAGATGTTTCGGCTTTAACTAAAGGAAGAATGAACCAATTTACTCCAAATGCACTACAAACAAATGTCGAAAAGCAAAACTCACTATACCTAAAAGTTGATATTTCTAACACTTTCGGCACCTACCCCTATACCAAACCGAAAGCCTCCCCCCTTTACTATTCAAAATTCAGCTAACAACCCAACTCACCTCAATCCCCCATGCCGTCCCCTTGAAACACTCCTTAATTCCCTCTCCTTCATTTATTCAAACTAGTTTGAATAATTCAAACTCCCTTAATCACTCTCCACCATCCATTTGATATATATGACCAAGTCTTGCCTCTCTCCTCTAGAGTTTGATTACCATCCAGCTGCCTCCCTTGCTTGAACCAAAAATAGTACTTCCTTGTGCTGCTAAGGAGTTTCAAACCCTCTTCCTCTCAGCTTCTCCTTGTGACGCCCTCTCCCTGCATGTTAGATGGTGTCTCCTTGCCACTCTTTCACTGCACTTCTTGTGTCACCAAACGCAAAGAAAAAACCCTTAAGTCTTGTCCCCAATCAGCTTCCCTTCTAAAATGCCCAAAAACTAAAAATTATACCAAGGCTTTGGCTTAACCCCGAGCCTTCCTGAGGCCCCCGAACATATCCAAACAACAGACATAACTCAACAAACGTAGAAAAGCATAAAAGATGCAAAGCCCCTAAATCCCAGATGTTACAGTTCTACCCCCTTAAAGAAACTTCGACCTCGAAATTACCTGATCAAAAGAGATGAGGGTATTGCTATCGCATCGTATCCTCTGGCTCCCAAGTTGCCTCTTCCAAACCATGGTTCCGCCACAAAATTTTGACCAAAGGAACTGATTTCCTCCTTAGCACCTTGACGTCTCGATCCAAGATCTGGATTGGTTCCTCCTCATAAGACAAGCCTGGCCTTACTTCAACTTCCTCAACTGGCACAACGTGAGATGGATCTGAACGGTAACGTCTTAACATCGAAACATGGAACACATCATGCATCTGTTTCAATTTTGAAGGTAACTCCAACTGATACACTACTGGTCCCACACGTTTCAAAACCCGATAAGACCCGATAAACCTGGGACTTAGCTTACCCTTACGTCCAAATCTCATTACCATTTTTCTACGGTGAAACTTTCAAGAAGACCCGATCACCTACTGTAAATTCTATCTCCTTTCGCTTTAGATCCGCATATGATTTCTATCTGTTTGACGCTTCTTTCAATCATGTTCGAATTAACTTAACCTTGTCCTCTGTTTCTGCAACCATTTCCGGACCTAAAATATGGCGTTCACCTAATGCCGTCCAACAGGTGGGAGTGCGACACTTCCGTCCATACAACGCTTCATAAGGCGCCATCTGAATACTAGGTTGGTAGCTATTGTTGTACAAGAACTTTGCCAACATTAAAAACTCTTCCCAACTACCCCTGAAATCGATGACACATCCCCTCAACATATCCTCCAAGACCTGAATTACTCTCTCAGACTGGCCATC
This sequence comes from Gossypium bickii, assembly GCA_025503065.1. Taxonomy (NCBI): domain Eukaryota; kingdom Viridiplantae; phylum Streptophyta; class Magnoliopsida; order Malvales; family Malvaceae; genus Gossypium; species Gossypium bickii. The sequence goes on from CP106712.1 coordinate 33,681,733, forward strand.
TGTCTGCGGATGAAACGCTGTGCTAAAGTCTAGCCTTGTGCCCAAAGCCTGATGCAATGCCCTCTAGAACCGCGACGTAAATCTAGGGTCTCTATCTGATATGATCGACATTGGTACCCCGTGCAACATCACAATTTCTGCCACATATAGCTTAGCTAATCTTTAAAGAGAATAGTCAACACGAACAGGTATTAAATAAGCGAATTTTGTCAACCGATCCACAATCACCCATACCGAATCTTTCTTAGTAGGCGTAAGAGGGAGCCCACTAACAAAGTCCATAGTGATCCTCTCCCATTTCCACTATGGAATCTTCACTGGTTACAACAACCCCGAAGGCAACTGGTGTTCGGCTTTGACCTACTGACACGTTAAACACTTTCCCACAAATTTAGTAACTTCCTGCTTTAATCCAGGCCACCAAAACCATTCATGCAGATCCCGTTACATCTTACTTCCTCCAGGGTGCATAGCGTAAGGGCTCCTATACGCTTCCTGAAGAATCATCTGCTTCAATTCCACATCCTTCGCCATGCAAACCTTCCCACAGAAACACAAAACTCCATCGATGTTCAAACTGTACTCCTCTACTCCACCATCCTGTACTTGCAGAAGTCGAGGACTCAAGACATCATCCGATAACTGTTTCTCTTTAACCCGACTTACCCATGTCGGCTTCACTTGTAATTCAGCTAATAAACTTCCATCGTTGTATAAACTAAGGTGGGCGAACATAGGTCTCAAATCTGATATTACCTTTCAGCTTAACGCATCTGCCACCACATTTGCCTTACCCGGATGATATTCAATCTAGCAGTCATAATCCTTCAACAGCTCAATCCATCTTCGCTTCCTTAAATTCAGCTCCTTCTAAGTTAAAAGATATATTAAACTCTTGTGGTCGGTGTAGATAACAGACTTCTCTCCATACAAATAATGTCTCAAAACCTTTAAAGTGAAAACCACCGCAGCCAATTCCAAATCATGCGTGGGATATTTAATCTCATATGGTCTTAAATGCCGGGACGCATAGGCAACAACCTTCCCATCCTGCATCAGCACACAACCTAACCCCATGTGAGAAGCATCACAATACACTACGAAATCTTTCCCAGCCTCAGGCTGAATTAAAACCGGAGCCTCTGTCAAAATCTTTTTTAGCTTCTCGAAACTTTCCTGCTGTTTGTCAGTCCACACAAAAGGTACCACCTTTCTCAACAACATAGTTAAGGGTGCCGCAATTGAGGAAAAACCCTCGACAAACCTTCTGTAGTAACCTGCCAATCCCAAGAAACTTTGAATCTCTGGCACAGACTTAGGTGGTTTCCAATCCAGCACCACTTCAATCTTTCGAGGATCGACTCTTATCCCTTCTGCAGATACCACAAGACCTAGAAAAGTAACTTCCTTTAACCAAAACTCACACTTGCTAAATTTGGAGTGCAATTGCTTCTCCTTTAAAATTTGTATAACTACCCGAAGATGCGAATCATGCTCCTCCTCTGTCTTGGAATATACTAGAATGTCGTCTATGAACACTACAACGAACCGGTCCAGATAGGGTTGAAAAACCCGATTCATCATATCCATGAACGCGGCAGGTGCGTTTGTCAACCCAAACGGCATTACCAAAAATTCATAGTGACCGTAGCGAGTCCGGAAAGCTGTCTTATGAATATCTGCTTCCTTTACCTTAAGTTGATGGTATCTTGACCTCAAATCTATCTTTGAAAAGACCGAAGCCCCTTTGAGCTGATCAAACAGATCATCTATCCTCGGCAGCGGGTACTTGTTCTTGATGGTTAATTTATTCAACTGGCGGTAATCAATGTACATTCGCATGGACTCGTCTTTCTTCTTCATGAATAGCACCAGCGCTCCCTACGGAGATACACTGGGTCGGATAAAACCATGATCCAATAGCTCTTTGATCTGAGCTTTAAGTTCAACCAGCTCCTTCAGCGCCATCCTATAAGGGGCGATGGACACCAAAGCTGTACCTGGTAGAAGATCGATTCCAAACTCCACCTCATGATCCGGAGGTAACCCTAGAAGCTCTTCAGGGAAGACATCTACAAATTCCTTTACTATTCTAACCTTATCCATGGTCGCTTCCTTTGCATCCAAGGCACTGACAAAAGTGAAAAAGGCCATGCACCCTTTTCTCACCATTCTTTTCGCCTTAAGAGCAGACATTACATTGGACAAGTAATCTCTCCTCTCGCCTATCACCAAAATTTCATCATCCTCAAGAATCCTTATCACCATGCGCTTAGCAGCACAATCCAAGTTTGCACGATATCTTACCAACCAATCCATGCCTAAGATCAAATCAAACTCCCACAATGGTAGTTCCATCAAATCAGCCGGGAAAACTAACCCTTGAACTTCTAAAGGCACACTTCTAAAAAGTTTATTTACCACTACCGATTGCACTAAAGGACTAAGTACAGTCATCTCCCTAGAAGTAGTTTCAGGATTCATATTCAAAGATCCAGACACCATACTAGCAACATAGGAATGTGTCGACCCAACATCGAATAATGCAGTAAAGGGTAAACCAAAAATGAGGAACATACCCGTTATAACGTCTGGCTGCATAAACCAACCCGAACTGTCTCGCCTCAATACCCCCAACGTTCCTTATTTTTTTCCCAACTCTCTCCTCCATGATACCTCCCACACTGATCACACTGTCGAATTTTCCCTACCACTGCTGGCGTTGCAACCCGACTCGACCCCTCAACCCTAGGCCTCTTCTGAAACCCTCCTGATGACACTGATGGTCTAAAACTTCTCTTATTTCTGCCTCTATCCTGATTTTTGCTTCTCAGTTCGCTTTACCTCCTAGGCTATCTTAGCTTTTTCCACCAAAATAGCAAAGTCTCTCTCCTGCTGAGGAGCTATCAACACTCACAGCTCGTCTCGCAGCCCATCTTTGAATCACACACAACGCTCATAGTTGGTTGCAACTATCCCTCGAGCGTACCGGTTCAACCGTAGAAATTCTACCTCATACTCAGCTACCGACTTACCTCCTTGAATTAAATTCAGGAAAGCCTTCCTCTGAGCATCCATATAACTTGCCCCAACGTACTTTCCTTGAAACTTCATCTTAAAGAGATCCCAATCAACCCGGTCTGCTGTAGTACCATCTCTTACGGTGAGCCACCACTGATAGGCCTTATCCCGAAGTAGAGAAATCGCACCCTTCAGCTTCTCCTCTACCGTGTAGTCCAAGTCATCCATAATTCTTTTGACTGCCTCTAGCCAATACTCAGCCACGTTTGGAGCTACTCCAGAGACACCCCTAAACATTTCGGCTCCATTCGCTCGGAGTCGCTCAGGGATGGGATTCCGAGTTACTGTTCCAATACTTGCGTCAGCCACACACTCCAACACATGCAACATTGCTTGAGATAGGGCATCATCTCCCCCCCAGTTCTGTCTTGCGATCCTGCTTCCGCCATAGGTGATGCTAGCGCTTCGCCCTCAGGCTCATTTCTCGCTTTTGAAAGTTCAACTTCAGTACCCCGGCCCCTTCCACGGCCGCATATAACACGTCCACGTCCTCTACCACTCATATCTATCACTCTGCCTTACTCTGATTATAAATTTTATGAGTCAGTATATCTTTCCACTTGTTTATTAACGAGTAGTTTTATGAAACAGAATTATAAGTAGTTTCTTCGCAAAGCACATACATTCCTAAAGGTTTTCGTCTCTACAGTAAAAATTCTAAATTCCAACATCCACAAATATACATCATATAACCACCTCATGCAATTCATTTAATAATCAGAAAACTTACCTGGTGGACCTGGGCCGGGAACTCGAGTGCCATTCTTCCAAAAGACAAATTCATATAAAATTTTCTTTTTATACTATCTTGAATACATAGTTTGAAAATGTTGTGGCCCCAAAACCCAAGGCTAAGTTTTTAAAACTGGGCTCTGATACCAAATTGTAACACCCCAAACCTGGCCCAAATGACAGGACCAGATCTGGCATGTCACTAGGAAAAAGGGTTTTAAAAGATTTATAAATTTTGGAAAATTTCTTAAATAAAAATCAAATCTAATGGCATATCTGAAAACCCATTAGTTAAGTTAAAAAGATATTTAGCTAGCCTAGCGTTTAGGTGATGTTTAAAAAAAACTTAGCTATCTTTCGATTGATGAATTATTCAACAAAAATCTTTAATTTCATAGGAAATGTGTTTAAACAGGTTCGCAAGGAAACTTTTGGTTATTTTTGATAGAACGTTCCATCGGATAGTTCATAATTAATGAATAACAAAACCAACTTAAAAATCCAAAACTTACCAAATCTGAAGCGGCCTTGTTACATATTAAAAATATCCCAAAAGACAATAGTGATTAATAATTCAAAATAAAGTTTAATAAATAAACCTTTGTATGGCCATCTCGAGTCCAATCCAACCCAGTCCAAAGAATCATGAGCTACCTGCAATTTGTTAAGAAAACAGAGTGAGTCACCAGACTTAGTGTGCAATTAGTTCACAAAATTCCACAAGTGGGCTTGAGCCCCAAACCATCATCAGATTATCATATCATGCACAAGTAATCAATATGATAGCCCAGCCCAACCTAGTATTCCATCCTCTACACACCGCTCCGTATATCCTTCCTCATACACACACACAGGGATTTTCTACAATCAACCCTCCATCCGCTACATCTCTTTGATATCATATGCCGATGTGGATACCGCTTCAAAGTCCACATAAGTGGTCTAGCCATCGATTCCACACGTGATTAAATCACCAAATCCACAATGAGGCTCCACGCCATCATTAATCGTGACAAAGTCACCAATATACACTTCCCCTTTAAATCATTTATATCCCAATATGCCATGCACATGCAACATAGTATAAAAGATAGGTTACACGATATGAAAGATATATCATACTTAACATACACCCACAATCAGGTTATCCACAAATATTAATAACGCATGAAAGTAATATCTTCGACTGGTTTTTTCTCATTTACCCAACATAGGTAACTCAATCACCATTGTCGCTATTTTCGGCATTCAAGCATAACACATACAAATATATGAAGATAAGGAAATAGTGCGATAATTACACACCTGTAAACCTGAAGAACTAAACTATCGATCTTACTAACGTCCTAACTCGTAGGATCACAAATGATCCGCTTATCCTTTTCGTGTCGCCCACACCCCGGTGGCCAATCTCGAACCGCCGAAACTGCTCGCTTCTTGAATTTAGGGGTGGGGACTATGTGTCCAACCCCTTCTTTTACTTGGCTGGTACTTGATTCCATAAAAATGATCTTGGTCAGAAGACCCAGTTAAATCGTTAAATAAGATAATAGCGGAAAAATAATTACTTGGAACGAAGAAGTCCTTACCGAAATCGACAAAACCTGGAGGGTTCTATACTTGAATTAATAGGTGGCTGAAGTCCCTACATAACTCCACATTAGATTCGGCCTTTCAAGCTTTGGATTAAAAGAAGTGGCCTTCGACCAAACGAATGATATAAACCTCTTACCCTGATTGATCAAATCCGAATGATCCCTAATACCCTTCAAACGCTGGCTAAAATCAGAAGAAACACGAAACCAAGCCCTTCATATATATATATACGGCCAAAATCCAAGGAACAGGATTAATGCCTTTGATTTTGGCAAGCAAAAAGGAATAAGAGAAAGATTCGAAAGAGAAAGAGAACACTTACCACTACCAAGAAGAATCGGATTGAGAAGATTGAAAAGAGGATAGTGACGGCAATCTTCTAGCAAATCAACAAATGAAAAGAAGTAACCACACAAGAGAGGTTCGACTTTAGAAGAATAAAAACCAGAAGTAAAACCCAAATAGAAGAAATAGGGATAGATTTCATCTAGAATAGATGAGATGAGAACCGAAAGAGAAAGAAAAGACCAAAGGGAATTCGGCCAAGAGATGGGACTTGAGATGTGAACAAATAGAAGAAAGAAATAATGGAATGAAGGAGGTTAGAAGCTTCGGCTATGGTTCATCAAATGAGAACACGTTTGGCCACAAGAAGAAAAGAATTGTTTTGGCTTTTGATGGTGAAATACTCAACTCATGTTACCAAAATGTAAAACAGAGGAAGAGGGAGTTGAGGTTCGGTTCTTGCAGCAATTAAGTGAATGTGCTAAAATGAGAGATGAATGGTAAGAGGGATCGGCTTTTAGAAGATGAAACAAGGCTTACACGATACTAAAAAAAAGGTAAAAAGGGAGAAGATGTTTCGGCTTTAACTAAAGGAAGAATGAACCAATTTGCTCCAAATGCACTACAAAAAAATACCGAAAAAAAAACTCACTATACCTAAAAGTTGATATTTCTAACACTTTCGGCACCTACCCCCTCATACCAAACTGAAAGCCTCCTCCCTTTACTATTCAAAATTCGGCTAACAACCCAACTCACCTCAATCCCCCATGCCGTCCCCTTGAAACACTCCTTAATTCCCTCTCCTCCACTTAGTCAAACTACTTTGAATAATCCAAACTCCCTTAATCACTCTCCACTGTCTATTTGAAATATTTGACCAAGTCTTGCCTCCCTCCTACAGAGTTTGATTACCATCCAGCTGCCTCCCTTGCTTGGACCAAAATAATACTTCCTTGTGCTGCTAAGGAGTTTCAGACCCTCTCCCTCTCAGCTTCTCCTTGTGACGCCCTCTCCCTGCATGCTAGGTGGCGTCTCCTTGCCATTCTTCCACTGCACCTCTTGTGTCACCAAACTTAAACAAAAAACCCTTAAATCTTGTCCCCAATCAGCTTCCCTCCTAAAATGTCCAAAAACTAAAAAATTATACCAGGGCTTCGGCTTAACCCAGAGCCTTCCCGAGGCCCCCAAACAAATCCAAAAAACAGGCATAACTCAATAAACACAGAAAAGCATAAAAGATGCAAAGCCCCTAAATCTCAGATATTACAAGCTCCACTTGTGATTCCTCATCTATCTTCCGCTTATTTGTCAATAGCTTCTTTAAAAATTTCCTTGAATCTGGCATATGTGAAAGAGCTTCAAGAAATGGTAAGTTAATATGTAGTTTCTTTAAAAGTTTAAGAAACTTACCGAACTGTTCCTCTGTATCGTCTTTCGTTATTGCTTGGGGATATGGTATGCGAGGTTCATACTCTTTGATTACTGGTTTCGACTTGTTATTGACCTCAACCATATCTTCTTATACCATATTCTTTTTCTTTGAATTAGGCACATCTAACCCTTCACTTTCTAGAGCTGTTATGGCTTGAACTTGCTCCCTTGGGTTAGTCTCGGTGTTGCTTGGTAGTCTTCCCTGTGGTCTCTTAGAGATTTGCTTAGCGAGTTGCCCAATTTGATCCTTGAACTCTTGTGTCAATGCCTCAAGTTTTGTTTCTATCTTTTGGAAATGTGTTTCTGTATTTTGAGACCGTATTTTTGAGGCTACTATGAAGTTTGTCAGAATCTCTTCAAGGTTCGGCTTCTTTTCCTGTGTGTAGTGCTATTGTTGGAAGTTTTGGGATAGTTGTTGCCTTTGATTTCTTTGACCGCCCCATGAGAAATTGGGGTGCGTCTTACAACCTAGATTATAAGTATTACTATAAAGGTTATTGTTGGATCGAAAATTGTTACCCATACAGTTCATTTGTTTGCTCTCCATGTCCTGTCCGTGGGGTGGGTACTCAGGATTCACTATTCCTTCACTTGCGTCGCACTGCATAACTAGATGTGCCTGTGAAGAACCATATAAACCATCAAATTTTTTATGTAGAAATTCTACCTGGTTTGATAGCGCGATTACTGCATCGAGGTTGAAAACTTCGACTGCTTTGGCTGGCTTTGTCCTTGTAACTTGCCACTGATAGTTATTCAGTGACATCTCCTCTATAAACTCATAGGCCGCTTCAGGAGTTTTATTATTTAGAGTTTCACCGGTGGCTGAATCGATTAGTTGCCTTGTTGAAGGGTTCACACCATTGTAAAAAGTTTGGACATGTAGCCACAAGGGTAATCCATGGTGTGGACACCTTCTCAACAAATCTTTGTATCTCTCCCCTGCATCATAAAGTGTCTCTGAATCTATCTGCACAAAAGAAGAGATATCATTCCCTAATTTGTCAGTTTTGGCCGGTGGGAAATATTTTAATAAAAAATTTTCGGTCATTTGATCCCATGTAGTGATTGACCCTCGTGGAAGAGAATGCAACCACTATTTGGCTTTATTTCTCAGAGAAAAGGGAAATAACCGAAGACGGATGGCATCATCAGAAACACTATTTATCTTGAAGGTATCACAGAATTCTAGAAAATTCGCTAAGTGTGTATTAGGATCCTCATCCCGCAAACCATCAAACTGAACAAACTGTTGTATCATCTGTATAGTGTTAGGTTTCAGTTCAAAATTATTTGCAGCAATAGTAGGCCTAATAATACTAAACTCAGTTCCTATTAAACTAGGTTTAGCATAATCATACATAGTGCGTGGAGCATGATGTTCAGCCATCTCTGGAGGTGGCAGATTGTTCTCAGCCATCTCTTCTGTAGCATTAATATCGGCTTCTTTCTCTTCTACGAATGGTACCTTCAATATCAATGTCGTAGAGTAAGGGTCCTATCAAGTTCCTTCTAGTCATAAATTAGAGGTACCTGAAAGGAAGAAAAGAAAGAAAATTAGCAAAGTTTAAAACAGACTAAAAAATAAAAAAATTGCAATAATAAAAAAAATGGCTAAAGTAATAAAAATTAAGCTTTTTTAATATTTCAGTTCCTCAGCAACGGTGCCAAAAACTTGATCATAGTTTTCGCGATGTCCAAGTCTTAAAATTTATAAAAAGAATGATCAATCCTGGAAACTAACTATGACAATGATTTGAGGCAAGCGTACCTATCGAACAGTAGTATAGTTAAGGCAAGACAGGAATGTCGAACCCAAAGGAACCAAAAGTACTAATACTAACTCTCTTTTTATTATCTAGCCTAAGAATTAAAGTGATTTTTATCTAATCTAAAATTAACTAACAACTAAACTAAAAACTCTAAGTAAAAGAAGAATGAAATTGGGAAAGTAACTTGAGGAAAAACCAATTGATTAAGACGATACCCAAGGAAGAATCCACCTAGACTTCACTTGTTATCTAACTCTGAACCAGATGAATTATTCATTTGACTTGATCCGTAAGATTCCCTAAGTTATATTACTCCCTCTCTCGTGGCGACCAACGTGTAACCCTAGGTTGATTAATTGAAATTTCTTTCTAATTAAAACCCTTAGAATTGCATTAATTCGATCTATTGACTCCCATATTAGGTTTCACCCTATCTCTAGGCATACGATCAACTCCTCTTAATTATGCTAGATCTACTCTTAAGCAGGGACTTTTGCTCCTCCAACTAAGCACATCACACTTGAATTAATATCCTGGAAATATCAACACAATAATTAAGAACACATAATTAAGAACAAGTCAAATATTTATCATTTAGTTCAGAAAACAATAACAAGATTCATCTTAGGTTTCATCCCCCTTAGGTATCACAGGGTTTAGTTCATAACAATAAAAGAAAACATCTCAAACGAAAAGATAAAAAAAAATATAAGAAATCCTTAAAACCCCCTGAAGGTATTGAAGGAGAGATCCTCCGTCTTGAGTATGATTCTGGCTTCTTGAGATGGATCAACTGGCTTTCTTTGAGTAAATCTCCACAAATCTGCCTTCTCTAGCCTAGTCGGATGCCACCTGACTAAAGCCTTGGGTTTCCCCTCTCTTAGGTGATACTAAGGGTGTTTATATAGGCTTTTGAATATGTTTGTTTGCCCCTAAGCATCCTAATCCGAGTGAAACTCTTCTTTCCTACAACAGGGACACGCCCATGGGACACGCCCGTATAAGTCGTGGCCAGGCCATGTTCGAACCTATTGAATTGGGCACGACCGTGTGGTCTTGGGCCCAGGCCGTGTAAATTTCGTGATAAGGCCCATTTACTCTGTTTTGGGCCCGTTTTCTGTTCTTTTCATCATCCGGTGCTCTCCTGAGTATAAAACATGAAAACAAAGGATTAAGAGCACCAAATTATACTATTTAAGGCTTAAATCATCCAAAAGCATGCTAAATGTGGGCTTAAAATATGTTACTTTTACGGTTTATCACAAGCCATTTTATGATTTCCTTCTTGACTACTTCTTTAATCTTCTCATTTCATCTTCTTTGCTGTTTAATCGATTGCTTCCCTTCATCTTCCAACTTGATCTTGTGCATGCAAAAAGAAGGACTAATACCTGGAATATTAGCAATACTCCAAGTAATAGCTCGTTTCTGTTGCTTGAGAATATGGACCAATTTCTCTTCTTGAGCTACATCCAGTGTTGCTGATATAATGACTGGGAGAGTGTTATGGTCACCTAGAAAGACATATTTAAGATGAGAAGGTAGTGGTTTCAATTCCAGAGTATGAGCTTCTTCAATAGATGGTTTAAAAATTGGTGTTGCTCTGTTGGCTAGGTCTTAGGATTCAATCTGCCACCCATACTTGAGTTTAAGATTATTAGCTCCAACTATGTTGTCACAATCGTCAAAGGATTTAGCATCAGATGTCACTGCAAACTCTTTAGAAAGTATTATGCTTTGGTCATTGAACTCTTCCTCAATTAGATCATCTAGCACATCAACAATATGACATTCTTCTTTGTCCTTTCATTTAACCGATTCAAAAACACTGAAGGTGACTTCCTCCTCATTAAGTCGCATGGTTATTTCACCTTTGTAAAAATCAATAAGAGTTCGGCCGGTTGCTAAAAATGGTCGTCCCAAGATTATGGGAACCTCCTTGTTTGCCTCGCAATCAAGTATGATAAAATCAGCGGGAAAAATGAATTTATCCACACGAACTAAGACGTATTTTATTTTCCCTTCAGGTTGAGCCAAGGATTGATCGGCTAGTTGTAATGTCACTACAGTAGATTTCATGTGACCAATTCCCAACTTTCTGAAATTAGATAACGGTATTAGGTTAATGCTAGCTCCCAAGTCGCATAAAGCCTTACCCAAATAATGATTTCCAATTGAACATGAGATGGTAAAGCTCCCAGGATCTTTCAATTTAAGGAGCAACTTGGTTGTCAAAACAGCACTACAGTCTTCTGAGAGTGCAATAGTTTCAATATCAGTGAGCTTCTTCTTCTTGGACAAGAGGTCTTTCATAAATTTCCCATAACTCAGAATTTGTACCAAAGCATCTACTAAAGGAATGTTGATCTGCAGTTATTTCAGTGTGTCAAGGAATTGATAATACTACTTGTCATGCTTATTCTTCCTGAATCTTTGTGGGAACGGTAAAGGTAGAGATATATCTGCTTGCGCCGACACTTGTGATTGCGGTGATAGTTTCGAAGGTTGGACATTAGGCATATGAGTGACAATTCAAAGAACTTCTTTGTCTGTTGCATTGAGAAACTCTTCAGATCAAACCTTCTCACTAGTGATCACTCCATCCACACCTTGAGGTGTTACAATAGAGCTGATAAACGATTCGCTAGTTTGTTTACCACTCCTAAAAGTGATAGCCTTGCAATGTTCTTTCCCCCTCGGACTAGGGGTTTCTGTGTCACTAAGTAACGAGCTTAGTGGTCGAGTATTCAGATTTGAAGCAAGTTGTCCTAATTGTGCCTCTAATGCTCGAATGAAAGATGAATTTCATTGTACGATAGCTTTTGTGTGAGTAATATGCTCCTGCATTAATGCCTCAAGAGTTGCTAGCAGGTCAGAAGTAGAAGCTTGTATGTACAGTTGCTGTCGATGTCTTTGAACATTGTGATTTGGTATTGAAGAGTGTTATGGTTGCATCAAATTTTGGTGTGGATGCATCTAAGTGTGCTGATTGTAGTTCTGCTGTTGTTGATTGTAGTTCCTTTGTCTGGGATTATAATTTCCCTGAGTAGATGTATTCCCATATCTAAATGTCGCAACATTTTGTCCACCATTCAGAGTTCCCCAAAACTGTTGGTTGCGTGTAGCGTTGTTGTAAGAATTACCATAAGAATTGTTGCGAATGTTACTATTATAACAGGCATTCTCTGCATGTTGTGGGAAATCGTCATAGCTATGGTTGTCACTACAAAGCTTACAACAAAAAGTAAGAATGTCAACTTGCTGAGTGACTTTTATAGGTGCAACTCCACTACCCCTTGCATTTTTAATCATGTTTGTGAGAGAAGAAATTTAAGCACTTAGTGCGGTTATTGCATCCAATTTGGTAACTCCTGGAGTATTTTTTGCTTGTGCAGTTCTGGAGATAGGGTATTGATGATCACTTTATGGAATTCTTTCAAGAATTCTCACATCATCATTATAAGTACAATCCAGTAGAGGTCCATTGGTTAATGCGTCGACAAAATTAAATATAAATAGGCTAAAATCCATTGAGTTATAAAATGCAATTTACTGAACTAAAAATGCTAAAATATGTGCTAAAGATAACTAAATGGTAACAAATTAACCAATAAGTAGGGAGAAAACATATGTTCTTTTTAGTATTATCATACCCCCAAACTTGAGTTTTTACTTGTCCTCAAGTAAAACAAAAACTAGCAAGGATACACAAGAATTCACCAAGGCAAATGATCATTCTAGCAACTTGAATCACCTAAAATCCCAATGAATGAGTCACATTCATATGATAGAATATTGTATCGACAATACATAAGTATGAATGAATAAGATTGCAACTTCATCAAAACCGACATCATGCTTTAAATCTTAAATTTTATCTACCAATACAACATTTATTGTACAATATATCCCTCCCCTATTTTTTTGTGAATAAGGAATATCATTGCATTACTATACCCTTGTTCCCGAGAAGTAACAATAGAGTGCAACAAACCCCTAGGGAGTACGTAATTGCACCGACACACACCCATACAGTGATAGCTTTTGGCCAGATTCATTTTTCTAATGCTTGTATTGGAATGTTCCCTCTTTAAAATTTCACAATACACCCACTTTGGATTGTCTCTTATTCATAACTATATATATACAAGTAGCTGTAAGAGGCAGATTCATTCAAGATTCAAGGAATGCTACTAGTCATTCATTACTAATGCAACCTAAATCATTCATTAAAGAATTGAAGATACAACATTCAGTCAAATTTATCCATCTGGTTCTTTGATAATTCACATGATTCAAGAATTAAGCATCGAATGCAACAAAAATTTTCAAACACATTTACGTTAACCACGAATAAACCTTGCATGCTTCATTAAACTCAAATAAGTTTTGAAATGTGGGTGTATTTCTAAACCCCATATGCATTCCCCCAAACTTAAAGTTTGCATTGTCCCCAATGCACTAACATTAAAATGCGATGACAATAGAAATGCAACGACAATGTGCAATAACAAAATGAAAATTACAGCTACATGTAATGCATGAATAGTACAGCAAAAATTTAAAATAAACTAACTCCATTTTCCTCGGCCATCAATGTGGCTGCACAATCTTTCTTCTTCCTCCTATTTTTCTTTTTTTGGGGCTTTGCACGGACTTTGAATAACTCCTTAGTTTCCAGCACTACCCCGGCATCACTGACCGCTTCCTCTATAGGAGGGGTCACCTTGAGTGGTCTGGTATAGACCACTATTGCCAATGAGTTGTGGTGCTTCTCACTTGTTACCTCTGCGGTTTCCATCAATCGAGCTCCATCTCGCTCCAGATTATTAATAGTTGCATCGATAAACTCAAATGCATTAACAATGTTCTCAACAGATTCTTTCTTAGCAGGTTCTGTCTCAATACTTCCTTCTTCGACCTTATTGTTCACAACTTCAACATGGACTTCCTCCTCTCCCACAACAAGTTCCTCCTCAATAGCTGATGCCTCTTAACCAGCAATGACGTCACCCTCGACCAGACTATCAATCCTTCACATGCACTCCTCAATGTCCTTTGAGTCCTTTTCTTTCTCATCATAAGAGATGTGGACAATGAGAGGGGATTCCACCGATCTGTCTCGATCCACTAAGTAATCTTCCACAAAGAAGAGTTCATAATCTCGGATGATTGGTGGGAATATTGGAAATTCTGGGAGTGGGGTTGAGCTTAACTAACTTAATGCGGCTACAATAAAGTTGTTACAAGCCCTGTTATAAGCATAGAACAAATTTTGTGATCTATCCATATCCTCTATTGTAGCAACAAGCCTAATCGACTTATTGCTAATGAAAGTGGCCAACTTCTCGATATCCTTCATTTTGTGCAACGACGATGTCTCTGCAATCAGGTTTATTCCCGTGGTTTCTTGTAATAACCTATTTTCAGTGAAATTAGAATAGTGGTTTCGGGACCACAAATCCGAGTCAGTAAGAAAAATTATTTTAAAATTATTGCATGGTCTGCATTATATGAAAATTCTGATAAGAAAATTTTACCGATTATGTGTTTAATTATGGAAAGGATCAAATTGCATAAAATGCGAAAGTTGAATTCTAGTAGCTAGAAGGATTAAATAGCTATGCAATTCAAAAATCGAGGTCCTTATATGGTAATTAGACCATTAAAAAAAAGTTAGTAGATATTTTTGGTGAATCATCCATGGAAAATTAGAAAAATTAAAGTTCTAAAATGGAAGGTTGAAAGATTAATGGATGATAATTAAATCAAATAGTAATAACATATTATTATTATCATCTTCTTCCCCAAAATACATGGTAACCTAGGAAAGAGAAAAACATTCAAGCAAGCTTTCTTGGCTTAATTGAGTAAGCATTCTTGTCCCGTTTTTAGTAATTTTTATATTTTCGAGTTCGTAATAGCTTAATCTATCTATTTTGAGGATTAATTTGTAAAGATATCAAGTATAAAATTTTTCCATAGATGTAAATGTTGAAATTTTGAAATTGATGGTAGAAAATGAAAGGTTGCTAATAGATAAACAACTTTTACAAAGAGAATTTTGATGAATTTATGATTTAGGGATTAAATTGAAAAATGATAAAACCCATGGAAAAATTCTGATTTTTGTAAATTCATGCATTGTTATTGTAACATGTAAAATTCGGTTAGGCTTGAAATAAGGATTAAATTGCATAAATTTCATTTTCCGAGCCTAGGGACGAAATCATCATTTATGAAAAGTATAAGGGCAAAATGGTAATTTTTCCTAGGATGTCAATTGAATTAAATTGAATATGAAATGGATTAAATTGACGTTAAATTCATTTATATAGATTCGGATAACTCAAATACGAAGTTAGATCGAAGAAAGAAAAAATGTTGGATTAGTAGATTTCCGTATATGAACAAGTGACGAGGTAAGTTTGTGTAACAAATTTTGTACATTTATATGCTTGAATTGATTTTGGTGTATTAGAATTATTTAGTTTTCATGCATATGAAAATTGAATACATGTCAGATAATGCCCGATAAATGATAAGTCCCGTTGGAATAAATGAAGTTCGTTAGGTACAAGTTTCCCGATTGGTTGTGAACTAGCATATGCTGCAGACACACCATAGCTCTTATGAGCATCCTGTTAGAAGCCTTCTCGAGCTTCCTCTTATATGGTTCCTGCGAGCATCCTGATCGGTAGTTATCTTTTATGTGTTGCGGACTACCGCAGCTCTTTGTAAGCGTCCTATTATATGATCGGTTGTGATCCTGCATATATTGCGAATATAAACACAGCTCTTTATGAGCGTCCTGATATAGGCTCTTTCTGAGCTTCTTGACATGACTCACTTGAACATCCTATTATATAGCTATCCGGAGCTCCCTGACAATAACTCTTCAGAGTTACCTGTTAAGCTTAATGAGCTTCCTGTTTTAAAACTCTTATGAGTTTCCTGTTATAGCCCTAATATGCTTCTTGTTACATGGCTCACATGATTATCCTGTTATATGGCTCAAGAGAATGCTTCCTGATTATGTGCCCTAATTTGGTACCCCTGGATATGAATTGATAGATTTTAGTTTTGTACAATTTAGGTGTACTACATGAGCGTATCCATCGATTTTTCAAATAAAATCAACAGGTAAAGTTCTGATATGGTGTACTACTTTAGGTGTACTACTTGAAATGATTTGTCATGGAAATGTACATGTAATATGGAATCATGATATGGAAAACATATGTATATGAAAACCATTTAATGATGAGCTCATCCACGTTCTTGGTATTATGTAAATTACTTGACCAACATGATTGGTGAAGTTGTGTGTTTTAGGCTATTAGCCAAATTACTTGGATGCATTTTTGTGTGCTTATCTTAAATGAAAATATATGGTAAGTTAAATTACTGTTATATGAACTTACTAAGCATTTGAAATGCTTACTTAGCTTTCTTTTCTCTATTTTATAGTGCTCAGAAGCTCGTAAAGTTTGGAACCGGTCGGAACATCATCACACTATCCTTCAGCTCATTTTGGTATAAATAGAAAACTTATTTCTGTATAATGGCATGTATAGACTAACTTAGCCAATGTTGGCATGTAAATGGTTGTTTGTAATCTAGCCATTGGAATGGCTAGTGATGATATATTTAGTGAATAAATACTTGAGGTTATAATATGGTTAATATATGTGTGTTTGGCATGGTTAGATTGAATGACGGTAAACCTATATGTCTTTTAAAAAGGTAAGTTTTAATACAGGTGATGACATATCATGTATAATGTTAATGTTGGCTTGGTTTTAAAGTATTGAATTGGTTGGTGTATATTCTTATATGTTCATGTAGGTGGATGACAATTTGGGTGAGAAAAATGGCCTTGAAAATGGCCTATTTTCATCCACACGGGTAAACACATGGGCATGTGTCTCAACCGTATGTGACATAGGGCCATGCGCAAGGGCGTGTGGTTTGGCTGTGTCCCCTGCATCTTAAAAAAAACATTAAGAAACAGAATGCTCAAAATTGGTCACATGGGCAGAGACACGGGCGTGTGTCTCAGCCGTATGTGACACACGGGCGTGTGTCGTGACCATTTAAATCCTGCACCTAGTTTTTGAAAAGTAAATTGTTCACATGGCTTGGCACATGCGTCTGGCTGGCTGTGTGGCTCAAGTCAGAGAGTTAGACGAGTATGGACACGGGCTGGGACACAGTCGTGTGCCTCACATTAAATGCCCACACTGCTTGAGTCATGGGCATGTCACTTACTCACACGAGCGTGTGTCCCACTGCATCTAGAAAATTTTTTGAAATTTCGTGAAAATTCTCTGAGTTTCAGATTTAGTCCCGACTTGTTTCTAATGTATAAATTGGACCTCGTGGGTCCATATAGGGTGCAACATGATTGAATCATGATATGTTTTGAATATGAATTGTTAAAGACATGAATTAATTATAATTGATCTGTAAACTCTGGTAATGCTCTTTAACCCTGTTCTGGTCAGGGATACCATTAGGGGTGTTACATTTCTGCCTTGCTTTTGCCCTTCCTTGTCTTGTATGTCTTTGTTGCCTTCATTGCTAATGTATATTTACCACGAGTAATTCTTTCAATAGAGCCTTCATTTATTGGGCCCTTATTCTCCAAGACCTCTTCATCATCACGGGGCACAGTCGCATCACCAATGATGGGAAAACAAAAAATCTAGTTTACCGTACGGTGCTATCAAAAACTTCCTAGTGGAGTATTGTGCCGACATCAATTTTCTACCATTGACAATTGAATGTATTAGACACATTCTATCGAGGTTGACTGTGGTGCTGTGAGTAGATTGCAGCAGCCTGCAGTTGACAAAATAAAACCAGATTTTACTTTGCAGTGTTAGGAAGCAGCGATGTATTATATAATTCTTTTGATGTGAACCCATCCGTAATGCTTCTTCGACACATAAATCCTTCACCAACATGTCCCTTTTTTCATCTGTGATATCCTCAATAAACTCGAAGTGTTCATCTATATCCACTTTAGTGTTGTACAAGTCATTGTTTTTTTAGCATCCCATGGGATCAAGCCTTCTCGAACAAAGATAAACTCTAACTCATGGTCATGAAGGTTAACGTAAAACTCACATAACAATGAAGGAGAATAGCTTTCAAGATGCATGCAGAAAGTCTCCCAGTTTAGCATAGAGATGGTTTTATAGACTTGCTCGCTCAAGGGTTGCTGCTGCAAAAGGAGAATTCCATGTTCTAGGTGAAAGTTCCGCTTCAAAATGTTGTTTTGAAACCGGTCCTTGGCAGTTTTCATCAAAAAGATCACTGCCACCTTTTTCTCCATTGGCATGGATATTCTGATTCATGAACTACAGTTGCAAAGGATGAGTGTTTTTCAACAGGCTTGGTGGCTTTCTTGATTGACCCTCTCGTTCTTGCCATATTTTGTTTGTTTTGTGGAGTGAAGATGGTGTAAAGTTTTAAAGGTACAAGCTTGGGGAAGAGGAAGTGAATAAAAATGTCTGATTTGTATGTGTTACAGTCAGCATAATGAAGGGGGTTTATAGCGAAAGAAGAAGATGGAAAGGCGTGACTTTCGTGAAGGGATATAAAACTTGTAGGAATAATTATGTCCAATGAGAATTACGCTCGCTTAGGCATATTAGATGGCTGGGCGACTTTTGATCATATAGTGGATTCTAGAATTTCTGATCTACCCTCATTCTTGCTAAGTCATAAGTGACAGTACAATATACGAACTGTGTTGTCCATAAAGCCCAAATGTATCGACAATGGTACCTAATTATTCTGCAAAAAAAAAAAAGTAAAACAAACTTGAACAGAAACAAAAAATAAAATGAAATTACATAATAATAAATTTCATAGGAATTAAAAATTTTCGACCAATTTAATGGTCTCTGCCTGCTTTTGATCAATATTCCCAAGGTAATGTTTCAATTGCTGGCCATTCACTTTGAACTAGTGTCCATCTTGTAAATGTTTGATTGTGACAGCACCATGAGGAAATACTTTGACAACATCGAAGGGTCTAGACCAACGAGAGTGCAATTTACACAGGTACAGTTTCAGTCTAGAATTGAATAATAAAACTTGTTGACCCACAATAAATTGTCACTGAAAAGTAATTATATCATGCCATCGTTTGGTCTTTTCCTTGTAAATTGCAGCATTTTCATAGGCATTTCGCCTAATCTCCTCTAGTTCAGTGATAGCCACCAGCCTTTTTTTTCCAGCAGCTTCATAGTCCATGTTCATTTGCTTAATTGCCCACATTGCTTTGTGCTCCAGTTCAATTAGAAAGTGACATGCTTTCCCAAAACCAATTGTTATGGTGACATCCCTAATGGAGTTTTGTATGTTGTCCGCGATGCCCATAAAGCATCATCCAGTCTAAAAGACCAATATTTCCTCAAAGGGTTCACAACCTTCTCAAGAATGTTTTTAATTTGACGATTCTATACTTTGGCTTGTCCATTAGTTTGCAGATGATAAGTAGTAGTCATTCTATGATTAATTCCATATCTCTTCAGTGCGACTACCACTTGGTTGCAATGAAGGTGTGTACCTTAATCACTAATCAATGTATTTGGTGTGCCAAAGCGGGTGAGTATATGCTTGTGAAAAAATTTAAGCACTGTTTTTGCATGATCTTTTGGGCCTACAACAGCTTCAACCCACTTCAAGACATAGTCAACAAGTACTAATATATAAAGATTTCCAAATAAACTTGGAAATGGTCCCACAAAATCCATACCCTAGACATCAAACAATTCAAACTCTATAATTGGCTGCTGCAACATTTCATTGCATTGGGATATAAAGCCAGTGCGCTGACACCTATCACATTGATTCACAAAATTGTGGGCGTCCTTAAATAATGAAGGCCAGTAGAATCTTGATTGGAGAACCTTAGTGGTAGTTCGTATGCCACCGAAATGACCTCCATAAGAAGCATCATGACAGTGCTTCAAGATTGAAAGCATCTCCTCTTCTGAAACACAGTGCTGAATAATTCTTTCATTGCATACCTTGAACAAATACAGCTCATTCCAATGATACTTCACTACATCATGAAGAAATCTTTCCTTTTTTCTAGCCTATGACACCCAACGGGAGTTTTCCACACACTAGATAAATAACCAAATCTGCATACCAATGGGTTGCATCTACAACAAATAACTTCTCATATGAAAATGCATCGACAACTTGAAGTATATTTCCATCTTCCCTGCCAATTTCCAATCGAGACAGATGGTTTAGAACATGATTCTCTGAACCCTTACGGTCTTTTATCTTGATGTCAAATTCTTGCAATAGTAAGATCCAACGTATTAGTATTGGTTTTGCATCCTTGTTCGCAAAAACATATCTTAATGCCAAGTGATCAGTAAATACGGTAACCTTTGTGCTGATAAGATAAGAATGAAACTTGTTGAAAGCAAAGACTAGAGCCAACAATTCTTTCTTTATAGTGTTATAATTGATTTGAGCCTCTGTAACAGTTTGCTAGCATAATAGATGGCGTGAAATATTTTCCCCTTGCGTTGTCCTAGAATAACACCCATAGCAAAGTCGCTTGCATCGCACATAACTTCAAAAGGTTGAGATTAATATGGTATAATGAAAATGGGTGCATTTACTAGCTGTATCTTCAATTGAATGAATGCATCTAGACATGCATCATCAAAGAGGAATTTTGGATTATGTTCCAGTAATGAGTATAAGGGTTTTGCAATTTTGGAGAAATCGCTAATAAATCTTGTGTAAAAACCCACATGCCCAAGAAAACTGCGAATACCTTAATACCTTTCACATTTTTCAGTAGAGGAAATTTCTCAATGATTTCCACTTTAGCTTTGTGTACTTCAACACCTTGACTAGAGACGCAATGGCCTAACATAATGCCTTCAGTTGCCATGAAATGGCATTTTTCCCAATTTAGAACAAGATGTGTGACTTCACATCACTGTAATGCTTTATCTAAATTGTTAGTGCAATGATCAACATCGTTCCCATAGACTAAGAAATCATCCATAAAAACCTCTAAAGAATCTTCAATCATATCCAAGAATATTGCCATCATCCACTTTTGAAATGTGGCTGGTACGTTACAAAGACCGAAAGGCATACGAAAAAAAGCAAAAGTACCAAAGGGACAGGTGAAAGTTGTACCCAAAATAGCCATCTAAGAAATAGTAATAGGCTTTTCCAGTAAGCTTGTCCAACATTTGGTCAATGAAAGGAAGTGGGAAGTGGTCCTTCCTTATGGCAACATTAAGTTTGCGGTAATCCTTACAGACTTGATATCTTGTAGGAATACGTGTAGGAATTAATTTGTCTTTGTCATTGCTAACCACAGTGATACCACTCCTTTTAGGAACGCATTGCATTGGACTTACCCAATTGCTATAAGGAATAGGGTAAATAATTCCAGCATCAAGTCATTTTATAATTTCTTTCTTAACAACTTCCTTCATTTTCTCATTAATCTTTTTTGTTGCTCAATCGATTCCTTACCTTCATCTTCCAACTTGATCTTGTGTATGCAAAAAGATGGACTAATGCCTCTGATATCGGCAATACTCTAAGCAATAGCTTGTTTATGTTGCTTAAGAATATGGACCAATTTCTCTTCTTGAGTTACATTCAATGTTGTGGAGACAATAACTGGGAGAGTATTGTTGTGGAGACATATTTAAGATGAGTAAGTAATGGTTTCAATTCCAGATTAGGAGCTTTGTCGATATATGGATTGAAAATTGGAGCTGTTCTATTGGCTAAGTCTAAGGATTCAATCTGCCATCCATGTCTGAGTTCAATATTATTAGCTTTAACCATGCTATCACAATCATCTAAGAATTCATCATCAGATGTCACTGCAAACTCCTCACAAAGTATTGTGTTATGATCATTGAATTCTTCCTTGATTAGATCATCTAGCACATTAACAATATGGCATTCTTCTTTGTCATTGTATTAAATAGATTCAGATGGGCAGTTGACCTTAGTAAACATCAATAAGAGTTCATCTGATAGCTAAAAATGGTCGTCCCAAGATTATGGGAACCTGCTTGTCTGCCTTGCAGTTAAGTATGATAAAGCCAAAAAAACAAATTTATCCACACAAACTAAGATATCTTTGATTTTCCCTTCAGGTTGAGCCAATAATCGATCAGCTAGTTGCAATGTCATTGCAGTAGGTTTCAAGTGACCAATTCCCAACTTTCTAAAATTAGATAGTGACATTAGGTTGATGGTAGCTTCCAAGTCACATAATGCCTTGCCAAGATAATGGTTGTCAATTGAACATGGGATAGTAAAGCTCCCAGAATCTTTCATTTCGGGGGGTAACTTATTTGTCAAAACAACAATTTAGCCCTCTATGAGTGCAATAGTTTCCATATCACTGAGCTTCTTCTTCTTAGACAACAGCTCCTTCGTAAATTTCCCATAATTTAGAATTTGCATAATAGCATCTACTAAAGGAATATTGACCTGAAGTTGCTTTAGTATGGTTAGAAACTGTTGGTACTACTTATCCTGCTCATTCTCCCTGAATTTTTGTGGAAAAGGTAAAGGTGGAGAAACATCTGATTGCGTCGACACCTATGATAGCATCCACAGTTTTGAGGGTCGAACATTAGGCATATGAGTGACAATTTATGGAACACCTTTTTCTGGTACATCGATAAGCTCTATAGATTCAATCTTCTAACTAGAGATCACTTTACCAGAATCTTGAGGTGCTACAGTAGGGTCTATAGTTGACTCGGCAATTTGTGTTACCACTCCTGAGAGTGACAGCCTTAGAGTGTTCTTTCCCTCTCAAACTGGGATTTTCCGTGTCACTAGGTAGTGTGCCTGGTGGTTAAGTGTTCAGATTCGATGCAAGTTATCCTAATTGTGCCCCCAACACCTGAATAGAAGATAAATTTGCTTGCACAATAGCTTTTTTGTGAGCCATATGCTCTAGCATTAAAGCCTCAAGAGCTGCTAACGGGTTAGAAAGAGAAGCTTGCGTGTACTATTGTCGTCAATGTTCCTGAACATGATGAGTCGACATTGAGCAATGTTGTGGCTATGTCTAATTCTGGTGTGGATGCATCTAAGGGTGCTGATTGTAGTTCTGTTGTTATTGATTGCAATGCCATTTTCTTGAAGTATAATATGCTTAAGTAGATATATTGCTACATTGGAATGTCGCAGCATTTAGTCTAGCATTCTAATTTCCCCAAGACTGTTGATTATGTGCAGAATTATTATAAGAGGTGCCATAAGAATTGTTGTGGATGTTACTGACATAAAAGGAATTTCTACATGTTGTGAACAATCTTTATAACTATGGTTGTCACTGCAAATCTCACAACAAATGGTAGGAACATCAACTTGTTCAGCGACTTGTATAGGTGCAACGTCACAAGGCCCTTGCATATTTTTTATCATATTTGCAAGAGAAGAAACTTGAGTACTAAGTGCAGATATTGCATCCAATTCAATACCTCCCAGAGTAGCTTTTGCTTATACAGCTCTAGAGATAGGATATTGATAATTGTTATGAGTAATTCTCCCAAAAATACCAAAAGCATCATTATAAGTACAATCTGGCAAAAGGCCATTGACTGATGCATCGACAAGATTCCTCGTGTGTGAATTCAGCCCATTAAAAAAAACTCTGTAACACCCCAACCCCATATTCGTCGCCAATTATAAGGCATTTTCAAAGAAAACACAGCTTTCACACATTCACATAATCACCTGGAACTTATCCATAAATGCATATATAAATATATATATATATAACACTAGACTAAATAAATATTAGTCTTAAAGTCATACAATTTGCCTAAAAAAAATACATGCATAAATCATAAACTTATCATTTTAATGACGTATTAGAACCAAACATATGATGTTTATTAGTCATGTACAAATGAAATCCAAAATCAAGAATATTTTCTACTTAATTCCATGTATTGCCGAATACAAAATTCATAAGGTTTGTTTCTACATTTCACATTTAAGCAAAACATGTGTATTTAATAATTGATATTACACAATTAAACACATCATGCCTAAATGACATAACTAACCTTTATATGTATCTATCCATATATGTATACAATATGCCCTAGATTATAACCGAATATAACCACAAACAATTCATAATATCCATGCATCTTAATAATTTATGTAAATTAACTTATACGTAGAACATTCACATAAAATCATAACATCATTGACCTATGAACAAAACACAACTATGGTTCAATATAATCGAATATACAAATGATTATTCATACCACATTACCCAACTCAAAGGTTCATTTCACAAACATATATTTCCTTACCATATTCGATTAAAACTTTGATTGAATTTGCACAAGCATTAACGACATAATCCGACAATTATATCAAAAGCATGAAACACATACTTAACTGATAATTTAGCCATATTCGCATGGCTATTATATACATGAACAAAAAGTTTTCATCAAAACAAAGTTAAAGTCTTTCCTATACATGCCTCTATCCGAAAACCCAAAATGAAAGAGTACCAAATTAGATTGATGGTGTGGACGACTTTCTTGACGATCCCGATGAGCTTGTAGCCTGAACCTGATCTATAAAATAGAGGAGAACATTTCACACAAATAAGCTTACTAGCTTAGTAAGTCCTAAGCTCCTGATAATATAACATTCAAACATTAAACATTTAAATCATTCAACTTATGACATTGCACATAAACATTTAAGTATATTGATATATACAGGTAATGAATACTAATGGTTCATTAACCTAAGTATATTACAAGAATCACATGCTCCAAATCGTATAAATATAGCATTCATATCAACCATGTTAATGTACTAAAATTTCTTTTACTCGTAACATTTCTACTTGAAAACTGAATCTCCATAATAGTACATTCAAATTCAAATTAAATCATATAATACTCGTTCACATCAATCTTGGCCTCAAATGTACATAACACTATTCTTATAGTATTAACTTGACTCAAGTAACATTAAACATAACGTACCTTACATGATTACCTGAGCCATTGACTAGATACATTTGCTATGGTTTGCCTTGAACAAAATTCGGTTTCTCCTTTGTAAAACATATCACCGGCATCAAGCCTGCTAGGCGTAAAAGCCTGATAAGTAACACCGGCACAAGGCCTGCTAGGTTCAGAGCCCGTAATAAGTCACCGGCACTAGGCTTGCTAGGCTTAAAGCCTGAAATAAATCACCGGCACTAGGCCTGCTAGGCTTAAAGCCCGAAACATATCAATGTGGTCAAACATTCCACACACATTTCATAACTATTTTATATGTATATCCAATTCAATTGAGCTTATTCACATTAAACCAATAATATCATTATGTCATTATACAATCCAACAATTCATATCGAGACACTTATTCATATCACATAATCAACTTTAACAATCAATCTAGTATACCTATATGCATTCGGCCATGACATAATTATGTACTAAAATTCATCAAACCTTATTATTTAATATATTCATAAATAATTCTTTGATATGTTTCAACTTAAGGACTTACCTCGGTTGTCGATAGTCCGTGCGAATCGGCTATTCGAGAACCTTCGTCTTTCCCCGATCTAATTCCGTTTTTCTTTACTCTTGATCTAAAACACATTAAAATTTAGCTCATTCAAGTACATTTCATCTCAATTTAGTCCCAAAACACACAAATGGGCAAATTACCATTCTCGCTTTACTATTTCACAATTTTTTGCAATTTAGTCCTATTTGCATAAAACTCAAAATACACAAAATTTTACTAATTAACTCAAGGGCCGAATACTTAATAGGGCTATACAAGTCCATATTTCCCATTTATTTTGCAAATAAGTCCCTACTAATTTTTATTTTTACAAAATAGCCCTAAATACTAAATTTCACCAAAATTCCAAATCCAAAACTTGTAAATCTTTAACATATATTTAATCTAAAACCATCAAATACCAAAACCACTTAAACATGTTGATGGCCGAATCCTATATACATACAAATTTCAAAAATTCAAGCATGGGTTGGGTAATATACGAAGCAACGATCACAAAAACGTAAAAATTATCAAAAACCGACTAAAACTCACCTTGAATTTTAGCCTAGAAATGCCGAAAATCAAAAGGATTCAAAGCTTCTTTCTCTCCTCAACATTCGGCCATGGAAGCTAAAAGATGATGGCTTCTTTCTTTTTTTTTATGTTATTTTAACATATAACATATTATTTAGTTTATTTACATATTTAACCTTAAAATTAAAATAACTAATTAATATAACTTAAGGGCAAACTTGTCCATGGCCATCCACTAACTCATAAAATGGGTTATTTACCCTTTTCATACCTCATATTAAAAAGCCATGCTCAATTTAACACATTTCACTTTAGCATGCTACTTTTACGCTTTACGCAATTAAGTCCTTTTTATCAAATTAAGCACTCAAACAATAAAATTTTCATACGAAACTTTCACACACATCAATTCACATATTATAAACTCAAATTATAAAATTAAAATATTTCTCGGACTCGGATTCGTGGTCCCGAAACCACCGCTCGATTAGGGTCAAATTCGATCCTGTACAACTCTCTCTCCCTTTTGGATTTTCGTCCCCAAAATCTTACTCAGTTAAACAAAGTCGGATATTGTTGCCTCAATGAATCCTCGTGCTCCCACGTAGCTTCTTCAACTCCGTGACGATTCCATAGTACCTTCACTAATGGAATTCTTTTATTTCTCAACTCTTTTATTTCCCGAGCTAAGATACGGATTGGTTCTTCATCATAGGTCAAATCAGATTGAATTTCAATCTCTGACGGTGTGATCACATGAGACGGATCTAATCTGTACTTACGAAGCATCGAAACGTGAAATACGTCATGTATCTTTTCTAACTCAGAGGGTAATTTCAATCTATACGCAACAGGCCCAATACTTTCGATGATTTCATACGGTCCGATGAATCTCGGACTCAACTTGCCTTTCCGACCAAATCGGAACTTCCACGGAGAAACTTTTAAGAATACACGATCTCCAACCTGAAATTCAATGTCTTTATGTTTCAAATCAGCATAGGACTTTTGTCGATCTGATGCAGCTCTCAAATTATCTTTGATTATGTCCACTTTCTGTTCAGTCTCTTTAATCAAATCAACCCGGTGTATCTTATTTTCGCTGAGCTTAGTCCAGTATAATGGTGTTCGACATTTTCGCCCGTACAAGGCTTCATAAGGTGCCATTTTGATACTAAATTGAAAGCTATTATTATAAGCAAATTCAATCAAAGGTAGGTATCGTTCCCACGTACCTTCAAACTCTAGAACGCAACATCTCAACATGTCCTCAAGTATCTGAATAGTTCGCTCGATCGACTGGCCTGTCTCATGATGATGAAAGGTCAGACTAAAATGAAGTTTAGTACCTAAAGCATCTTGCAACTTCTTCCAAAATCGCGATGTGAATCTCTGGTCTCGTCAAAAACAATGGAACTCGGTACACCATGCAATCTCACAACTGTGATACGCATACAATTCAGCAAGTTTATCAAGTGAAAAGTCCAGACGCATCGGCACAAAATGAGCTGATTTAGTCCGCCTACCAACTATAACCCAGACAGCATCTTTCCTACTCGGTGTCATAGGGAGACCAGATACAAAATCCATTGTAATTCTATCCCATTTCCATTCAGGTATCATGATTGGCTGAAGTGGTTCGGATGGCGCTTGATGCTCATCTTTTACTTGCTGACAGATTAAGCACTTAGAAACAAATTCAGATATATCCTGCTTCATGCCGTGCCACCAATAGAATGTTTCAAATCGTTATACATTTTCGTATACCGGATGTATCGATAGTCGATCACTATGAGCCTCACTCGTAATCATCCGAATCAAATCGAGTTCTTCGGACACACAATCGGCTTTTAAAATTCAAACAATCATTTGCATCAATTTGAAAGTCTGATTCTGCATCTTTTTCACACTGAATTCGACAAGCAATCAAATCTTTATCAACTTTCTGTGCATCACAAATTTGCTGAATAAACATCGGTCTTGCTTGCAACTCGGCTATAATCGAACCATCACCAGACATAGCCATTCGTGCGTTCATTGCACGAAGAGCAAACAGTGATTTCCGACTTAATGCATCTGCAACCACATTAGCTTTTCCCGGATGGTAGTTAATCACTAATTCATAGTCTTTCAACAGTTCTAGCCATCTGCGTTGTCTCAAATTCAGATCTTTCTGAGTCATTAAATACTTTAGACTTTTATGATCCAAATAAATGTGACATTTTTCGCCAAATAAGTAATGATGCCAAATTTTCAATGCGAAAACAATGGCTGCTAATTCCAGACCGTGAGTCGGATAATTTCTTTCATGCGACTTCAATTGTCTCGAAGCATAGGCTATAACTTTGCCCTCCTGCATCAAGACGCAACCCAACCCATTCAAAGAAGCATCACTAAAAACGACAAATTCTTTACCCGATTCAGGCTGAGCTAACACTGGAGCTTCAGTCAAAAGGGCTTTCAACTGTTCGAAACTTTTCTGACACTTTTCTGACCACTCAAACTTGACATCTTTCTGTAGTAGCTTTGTCAAAGGTGTAGCTATTACAGAAAAACCTTTTACAAACCATCTGTAATATCCCGCAAGGCCTAGGAAGCTTCGGATCTTGGAAACATTCTTAGGTGATCTCCAATCGAGTATAGCTGCTATTTTGTTTGGATCCACCCGAATACCTGATGCTGATACAACATGACCCAAGAAGCTGACTTCATTCATCCAGAACTCACACTTACTAAACTTTGCATACAGTTGTTGATCTCGCAAAGTTTGTAGCACTAATCTCAAATGCTCGGCATGCTCGGCTTCATCTTTGGAATAGATTAGTATATCATCAATAAACACAACTACAAACCGATCCAAAAACTGTCTGAAGACCCGATTCATTAGATCCATAAAAACAGCAGGTGCATTAGTGAGTCCAAAAGGCATAACCAAAAACTCAAAATGTCCTTACCTTGTCCGGAATGCAGTCTTTGGCACATCTGTGTCTCTGACTCGCAACTGATAATAACCCGATCTCAAATCTATCTTTGAAAATACTGAAGCCCCTTTCAACTGATCAAACAAGTCATCAATCCGAGGCAACGGATACTTATTCTTTATAGTTACCTTATTTAGTTGCCGATAGTCGATACACATTCGCATAGTCCCATCTTTCTTTTTCACAAATAAAACCGGTGCACCCCAAGGAGAGAAACTTCGGTGCGTGCAAAGCCCTATCTCACAACTCTTGTAATCGCGCTTCCAACTCTTTCAACTCGGTAGGTGCCATCCGATATGGAGCTATCGAAATCAGAGTTGTTCCCGGTACTAATTCAATACCAAATTCAATCTCTCGTACTGGTGGTAAACCCGGTAGTTCTTCAGGAAACACATCTGACTATTCACATACAACCGGTACAGATTCAATCTGTTTCTCAGACAATTTATTATCCAGTACATAAGCCAAATAAGCTTCACACCCCTTTTTCACAAATTTTTGGGTTAACATCGAGGATATTACTGTAGGAAATCCACTTAAATCGCTGGATTTAATTTTGATGATCTTCCCGTCCTGACATCTCAAATCAATAAGCTTTCTTTTACAATTCACCACTGCATCATGTGAAGTTAACCAGTCCATTCCCAAAATTATATCGAACTCATCGAAGGGCAACAACATTAGATCGGCTGGGAAGCAAGAATCCCGAATCATCAAGCAACCTCTACACACTTTATTAACAAGCACACATCTACCCAAAGGGTTGGACACACGAATCACAAACTCGATGGACTCAACCGGCGTAGTCTTATCAATACTAGAGTTTCACACACATATGAATGAGTCAAACCAGATCAATCAATGCAATCACGTGAGTCACGCAGGGTGAAAATACCGGTAATAACATCGTGGAGGAAGCATCCTCTCTCGCTCGTAGCATAAGCTCTAGCCGAGCTCTAGCCTCAAATCAAACTGCAGTTGTTCTTCGCCTCTCTCTCGACTACCACTTACATTGCCCGAATGTCTAGGTGGCTCGCCACGCTACCGACGTGTTGCTTGACTTAATGTTCTCGAATCAGATTCTCGCTTCACCTAACATCGGACATTCTCTAATAAAATGATCTGACGATCCACATTTAAAGCAAGACCGATCATGGAATCTACAACTCCCAGAATGCCATTTCCTACAATGCTTACATTCGACTCGATTCTGTGGAACATTACCAACACTGGCCATCGAGGTAGCTCGGGAGTCCACTGGAGGTCGATCTCGTCTAGGTAAGTCTGAGGTAGCTTTATGTCGGCTGAAGTCATCTCTGAATTTTTTTGATGTGGAATGGAAATTCTTACCCGACGATCTCTTACGAGTGTCTCTAGCTTCTGTCTCAGCCTTTCTTTTCTCCTTCCCGAGCTCTTCAGCTTTGCAAGCTCGCTCGACTAGAGTCACAAACTCTTTGATTTCAAGAATGCCAACAAGCAACTTCAAATCTTCATTTAAACCGTATTCGAACCTTTTGCACATAATGGCTTCAGTAGATACACACTCTCTAGCAGATCGACTCAATCTAACAAATTTCCGTTCATATTCAGTCATGGTCATTTGCCCCTGTTTCAATTCAAGAAATTCTTTACGTTTCTGGTCGATGAACCTCTGGCTAATATATTTCTTGTGGAATTCATTCTGGAAGAAATCCCACGTCACTTTTTCTTTCGGAACCAGTGATACTAGTGTTTTCCACCAGTGATATGCAGTGTCCCGAAGTAAAGATATAGCACACTTCAGGCATTCGTCTGCAGTACAAGATAGCTCATCTAATACTCGAATAGTGTTATGAAGCCACATTTCGGCTCGTTCTGCGTCATCATCATCATTGGCCCTGAATTCTTCGGCCCCAAATTTCCTGATTTTATCAACTGGAGGCCTACTAGATCTCATAGGATCTACCATCGGGGGTGCTGAAGGAATCGGAATTGGATTATTCGGGGGTGGAGGTTGGGGTACAGCTTGGTTAGTCTGAATAAACTGGGTAAACCACTCGTTCATCAGCTGATAGAAGGCTTGTTTAGCCTCCCCCTCGTGGCTACCCCGGAACTCGTCGAGAGTCTCATCGCATTCCGATTCCTGCACGGTATTACTCTCTACATCATTCGTTATGGCTCTTTCAGGATCAGTGTCCATTTACAATATAAAACACAGTTTAGAATGTCAGAAGTCACCACACTATCAATATATATAACAAAGGCATGTATAGCTAGACTTTCACGTGCTACGGTAGTCCTAGAATTGACAGAACCGTCAGCTCTGATACCAATCAAATGTAACACTCCAACCCTATATTCGTCGCCGAATTGAGATTATAAGGCATTTTCAAAGAAAACACAGCTTTCACACATTCACATAATCACCTGGAACTTATCCATAAATGCATATATATATATATAACATTAGACTAAATAAATATTAGTCTTAAAGTCATACAATTTGCCTAAAAAAAAATACATGCATAAATCATAAACTTATCATTTTAATGACGTATTAGAACCAAACATAAGATGTTTATTAGTCATGTACAAATGAAATCCAAAATCAAGAATATTTTCTACTTAATTCCATGTGTTGCCGAATACAAAATTCATAAGGTTTGTTTCTACATTTCACATTTAAGCAAAACATGTGTATTTAATAATTGATATTACATAATTAAACACATCATGCCTAAATGACATAACTAACCTTTATATGTATCTATCCATATATGTATACAATATGCCCTAGATTATAACTGAATATAACCACAAACAATTCATAATATCCATGCATCTTAATAATTTATGTAAATTAACTTATACCTAAAACATTCACATAAAATCATAACATCATTGACCTATGAACAAAACACAACTATGGTTCAATATAATCGAATATACAAATGATTATTCATACCACATTACCCAACTCAAAGGTTCATTTCACAAACATATATTTCCTTACCATATTCGATTAAAACTTTGATTGAATTTGCACAAGCATTAACGACATAATCCGACAATTATATCAAAAGCATGAAACACATACTTAACTGATAATTTAGCCATATTCGCATGGCTATTATATACATGAACAAAAAGTTTTCATCAAAACAAAGTCAAAGTCTTTCCTATACATGCCTCTATCAGAAAACCCAAAATGAAAGAGTACCAAATTAGATTGATGGTGTGAACGACTTTCTTGACGATCCCGATGAGCTTGTAGCCTGAACCTAATCTATAAAACAGGGGAGAACATTTCACACAAATAAGATTACTAGCTTAGTAAGTCCTAAGCTCCTGATAATATAACATTCAAACATTAAACATTTAAATCATTCAACTTATGACATTGCACATAAACATTTAAGTATATTGATTTATACAGGGCCGAATACTAATGGTTCATTAACCTAAGTATATTACAAGAATCACATGCTCCAAATTGTATAAATATAGTATTCATATCAACCATGTTAATGTACTAAAATTTCTTTTACTCATAACATTTCTATTTGAAAACCGAATCTCCATAATAGTACATTCAAATTCAAATTAAATCATATAATACTCGTTCACATCAATCTTGACCTCAAATGTACATAACACTATTCTCATAGTATTAACTTGACTCAAGTAACATTAAACATAACGTACCTTACATGATTACCTGAGCCATTAACTAGATACATTAAACGGGCGTGTGCCCAGGCCGTGTGTCTCTTATGCGGTTGCTAATGTCATAAACAGAATACCCAGCTTTTCACACACGGGGGAGGACACGTGTTTAGGCCGTGTGAGGGACACAGGCCAGGGACACGAGCGTGTGTCTGTCCATGTGAAAACACTTGTAGGTTTGAATTAGAAAGCAAATTCCACACGGATTAAGGACATGGGCCTGTGTGACCACACGGCCTGCCCACACGGGCGTGTAGCCCCTGTTTAGGCAAAAATTATTATGTGCATAAAAGTTTCCGGTTTAATTTCAAAACCCTCTTTACGTATGCTTGGGACCTCGTATGCCCATAATAAGGATGTTAAGCTTATGAATGAGAAGTTTTAAGTTGGAAATGAAATTCTAAAGCCCAAAGCACTATGTTCAAGCAAGTTAAGTCCGGTAATGCCTCGTACCTGGTTTTGAAATTGAATACGGGCAAGGGGTGTTACAATTTCGGAGATGTAACACCTCTAACCCATATACGTCGCCAGAGTAGGATTACGAGGTATTACCGATCAATTCACAACATATAGCATACATTTTTCAAGCATAAAGCATTCAATCTCATAAATCATTCAACACAATTTCATTGTCCCTTATAAAGGCCTACGAGGCCTTAATTATGCTTTAGAAGTGGTTTGAGACTAAACGGATAACATACAAAAATTTTTGGAAACTTAGAAAACTTTCAACCATACAGGGCTCACACGTCCGTGTGAACAGACCGTATGCCTAACACGGCTCCAGACACACCCGTGTCTCAGGCCGTATGGAAACAGGGCATACATACTGACTTGGGTCACAAGGCCAACCACACGCCCATATGTCTAGCCCATGTGCCCTTTGAAGTGGCCACACATACCCGTGTGCTAGGTCGTCTATTAGGTCGTGCCAAACCTGTAAGGTATATTGACTTACGCAACGCAGCCAAGTCACACGCTTGTGTGCTAGGCCGTGTGGAGCATACTGACTTCAATTCAATTTCAACACCAGGGGACACACGGCCGTGTAACATGACCGAGTGCCACACACGCCCATGTCTCTGTCTGTGTAGATAAAAATAGGCTATTTATCAAGCAATTTTGCCACACAAAATCTCATGTACCTAAACAAGGCAAAATATACAATTTCCATACACAAAGGGCAGCCAAATCAATCCCAATTCATGCACAAATCTTGCTATACAAATACAACCATTACACTTACTCAACTATATACCAAAACAACATGACCTTTAACCTTAATTCATACAATATATATACCAACTTAATATTCACAAATGAAACCATCATCAACTGAATCAATGTAACACCCCCAACCAGTATCTGTCGTCAGAACAGGGTTACGAGGCATTACCAAGGAGTACAGAACACTTATAGATAATTTGAAATCGTTATCGTTCAAATACCGAGACTAATTATAAATGTTCCTTTAATGGACCTTCGAGGTCCAAATCATGCATTAAGATCGGGTCGAGACTAAACCGGATCCTCGGGAAAATTTTTCGCAACTTTTAAAATTTTTCTCGCATATAAGGGTCACATGCCCTTGCGAATGGGGACACACAGCCGGACCATACACCCATGGGGTAGATCAATTGTCACACACGGCCTAGACACACGTCTATGTCTACCCGTGTGGACAAAAATTAGGCTATTTTCCAAGTCATATTTCTCACTCACTTGATCCTTTATCTTTACCAACATTTTAATACAGTTAAGAACCAATTTAAGATATTCAACCAAGCCTTATACTTATTACCATTTGTTAGCCGTACAGTTCATATAAATAATAAGAAACATATATAGGCTCAATTCTTATTAAATTCCTCCTATACCTATGCTTTTCACATTATGTATTCATATCACTTCTAATAATCATACCTCTGTATTTCATATACATTTTCATAACAATTTATCTTGGTTTCTAACTACTTCATATTTGAGTTCTACTCATCAAATCATTTGAACATCATCTTTACACAAATAGTACACTTGAGGTGTACAGTTCTATAATTATGAATAAATGCATTTATCAAACATATTCCATGTTTTTATATATCACAGTCTCATATTTCTGTGTATCAAGTACCATCATTTCCTCGTATTCCAGACAAATACGTGTAACAATTCATAAACATGCAACTCACTAACTCTTCTTGCCAATCACAATTTAAATTGAAAAATCACTTATTAAATCCAATTTCAGTGTTCACTAAAATTTATCATATAAATCTGGATGTACGTATCCACCAATAGATTCCATGTATAGATATCATCATCTCAGATTTCCACATACATTTACTTTCCACATTATGAACTCAAATAACATATACAAGATATACCAATGTATTTCAAGTACGGTTTCATAATATTTCATTTTGAATTCAAATTATTTCATATTAGAACTTTTCTCATTAACTCATTTGGAATACCAATTCATACGGATAATAAACTCAATGTGTACAAATATATAATCACAAATGAACTCATTCATCAACCAAGATTTATGTTCATGTCTCATCAACTAGTATTTCCTTATATCACATAATTCTATGTAATACTTACTCTGTATCAATCTTACCAAAGTTCGATCATATATCAAGCACATTTTTCATAAATTTTCACACTTATACTTGTACTTATTCATCACATAGTCATATTCAATTACACTTAGTCGTTACATGACCACATGTATTTTCACTTAGTCAATTTCCCGTTGAACTCATCAAAATAATAACAGATACACGATGGCCTGCACATAGTACCACCCTTATAGCCGAAGCTATCTGGTGCACATAGTAGCCTGCACTTATGATAAACCGTAAAAGTAACATATTTTAATCGCACATTTAACACACTTTTGGATGATTTAAGCCCTGAATTGTATAATTTGGTGCTCTTAATCCTTTGTTTTCATGTTTTATACTCAGAAGAGCACCGGATGACTAAAAGAACAGAAAACGGGACCAAAATGGAGTAAATGGGCCATATCACGAAATCCACATAGCCTGGGCCCAAGACCACACGACCTTGCCTCTTTCAACAGTCTCGAACACAGCCTAGCCATGACTTACACGGGCGTGTGCCGTGAGCGTGTCCCTGCATTGACGAAGAGAAATTTCACTTGAATTAGGATACTTAGGGGCAAAGAAACACATTCAGAAGCCTATATAAACATCCTAAGTATAACCTCAAAGGGGGGAACCCAAGGCTTTAGTCAGGAGGCGTCTAGCTAGGCCAAAGAGGGCAGGCTTGTTGGGATTTACTCGAAGATAGCCAGTTGATTCATCTCAAAAAGCTGGAATCATACTCAAGACGGAGGATCTCTCCTTCATTTCCTTCAGGGGGTTTTAGGGATTTCTTATGTTTTGTTTTATCTTTTCTTTTCAGATGTTTTCTTTTATTATTATGAACTAAACCCTCAGATACCTGAGGGGGACGAAACCTAAGATAAATCTTGTTATCGTTTGCTGAACTATATGATAAATATTTGACTTGTTCTTAATTATGTGTTCTTAATTCTTGTGTTGATATTTCTGGAATATTAATTCAAGTATGATGTGCTTAGTTGGGGGAGCAAAAGTCCCTACCTAAGAGTAGATCTAGCATAATTAAGGGGAGTTGATCGCACGCCTAGAGATAGGGTGACGAGATTTTGTCTGATTAGAGTGAAACCTAATAGGGGAGTCCATAGATCGAGTTAATGCAATTTTAAGGGTTTTAATTAGAAAGAAATTTCAATTAACCAACCTAGGGTTAGACGTTAGTCGCCTCGAGGGAGGTATTAATATAACTTAAGGAATCCTACGGGTCAAGCCAAATGAATAAATCATCTGGTTCAGAGTTAGATAACAAGTGAAGTCTGGGTGGATTCTTCCTTGGGTATAGTCTTAATCAATTGGTTTTTCCTCAAAGTTATTTTCCCAATTTCATTCTTCTTTGTCTTAGAGTCTTTAGTTTAGTAGTTAGTTAATTTTAGATTAGATAAAAATTCATTTAATTATTAGGCTAAATAATAAGAAGAAAGTTAGTATTAGTACTTTTGGTTCCTTTGGGTTCGACAATCCGGTCTTGCCTTAACTATACTATTGTTCAATAGGTGCGCTTGCCTAAAATTGTTGTCATAGTTAGTTTCCAGGTTTGATCATTCCTTATATAAATTTTAAGACTTTGACATTGCATAAAATAACAATCAAGTTCTTGGCACCGTTGCCAGGGAACTAAAATATTAAGAAAGCTCAATTTTTATTACTTTAGCCATTTTTATTTTTTGCAATTTATTTTTTATTTTTAAACTCTGCTAATTTTCTTTCTTTTGTTCCTTTCAAGCACCTCTAGTTTTGACTAAAAGGAACCCGATAGGACCCATACTTTACGATAGTGATATTGAAGGTATAGTCCACAGAAATCGCAGAGAAATATGGCGAAGCTTAAACTACATAGAAGAAGAGCCAGAAGCCGAATTCAATACCACCGAAGAGATGGCTGAAAATCATTCGCCACCTCTAGATATGGCCGAAAATCATACTCTTCGAACTATGTATGATTATGCTAAACCCAGTTTAACAGGAACTGAGTCAAGTATTGTAAGGCCTACTATTGCTGCAAATAATTTTGAACTGAAACCTACACTATACAGATGATACAACAGTTTGTCCAGTTTGATGGTTTGCAGGATGGGATCCTAATACACACTTAGCAAATTTTCTAGAATTCAGTGATACCTTCAAAATAAATGGTGTTTCTGATGATGCCATCCGTCTTTGGTTATTTCCCTTTTCTCTGAGAAATAAAGCAAAAGAATGTGAAGGGTTAGATGATCCCAATTTAAGGCAAAAGAATGTGGTAGAAGAAGGTAAGGTTGAGGTAAAGCCAAAACCGGTAATCAAAGAGTACCAACCTCGCATACCATATCCCGAAGTAATAATGAAAGACGACACAGAGGAACAGTTTGGTAAGTTTCTTAAACTCTTAAAGAAATTACATATTAACTTATCGTTTCTTGAAGCTCTTTTGCAGATGCCAGATTCTAGGAAATTTTTAAAGAAACTATTAACAAATAAGCGGAAGATAGACGAGAAATCACATATAGAACTGAATGCAGTGTGTTCAGCAATGTTGCAAAATAAACTACCACGAAAATTAAAAGATCCAGGAAGTTTTACAATTGGTAGTTTATCTATTGATAATGCGTTAGCTGATTTAGGGGCAAGCATAAATGTTATGTCTTATAAAATGTTTAAACAACTAGGTCTAGGGAAGCCCAAACAAACTAGGATGAGTATTCAATTAGCTGATAAAATTGTTAGAATTCCTAGGGTTATAATCGAAGATGTACTAGTGAAAATTGATAAATTCGTATTCTCAGCAGACTTTGTCGTTTTAGACATAGATGAGGGCAACACAATTCCCCTAATTTTAGGAAGACCATTTTTAGCAACTACCAGGACTAAGATTGATGTCGACGCAGGTGAACTCATACTCTGTGTAGGTGACGAGACAGTCACTCTTCAAGCTTTTGATTTGGCTAGGGCATCGAATAATAAAGGTGACAAAGTAAATTCTATTGATAACCACCCGGTTAACCATTCTTTTTAGGAATCACCACAAAAGAACACAAGTGAAAGACCTAGTGCCAACAAAGAAATAACTCATGAGGAACAAGGGATTCGATTGATGAACTAGAAAAGTGGATGACACATCTCAAAGAAAACCTAGGGATACATGAAGCAGAACCAAAACCAATCTACGAGATAGACAAGCTCAAAATTGGAGATCAAGTACTGATTGAAAAAGTAGACCCACGAATACCTACCCTTGATCCTAACACGAACAAAGAAATCCCTTTTAAGGAGATCAATGTTTTCCCATACGAAACAATCGAGGTAAGTAACCCTACTTTTCGCACTTTAAAAATAAATGCCACTTGTCTTACACTCTATCATGATAATGGAACTGCTAGCATAAGGAAGGACTTTCAACTCCTCAAACCACCATGAATATGTGAATGAGAGGTAAGTCTAGCTTAAGACTATAAACGAGCGCTTCTCGGGAGGCAACCCGAGCACTAACTTATTAACTTTTACATTCTTTTAAATTTATTTTTATTTCTACATCAGCATTTAATTATAAACTAATGATAAACTGTAATAGTAACATATTTTAATCCCACATTTAGCATGATTTCGGATGATTTAGCCCTTGATTTATGTAAAAAGGTGCTCTTAATCCTTTCTTTTCATGTCTTATACACAGGAAAACACCCGAGGATAAAAAGAACGAGAAAAGGGCCTAAAACGAAGCAATTTGGGCCAAAGAGGAAATCGACACGGCTTGGACTTTAGCCCACACGGCCGTGCCTCATCAAGCAACTAGAACACAACCTTACCCTGATTCACATGGCCATGCCTCATTAAAGAAGTCCAAGCACGGCCTAGCCACGATCCACATGGGCGTGTGCCATGGCCGTGTCCCTGTCGCTGGAAAGAGCAATTTCACTTGGATTTGGATACTTAGGGGCGAAGAAATATATTTTGAAAGCCTATATAACCCCCCTAAGTGCTACCCGAAAAGGGGACGGTTAGCTAGGCCAAGGAGCCAAGCTGAAAAGGTCAGAGTTGTGGGAATTACTCGAAGATAGCCAGTTGATCCATCTCAAAAAGCCGAAATTCTACTCAAGACGGTGGATCTCTCCTTCAATTCCTTCAGGGGGTTTTAGGGATTTCGTATGTTTTTTTTTTATCTTTTCTTCTGAGATGTTTTCTTTTATAGTTATGAACTAAATCCTTCAGATACCTGAAGGGGATGAAACCTAAGACGAATCTTGTTACTGTTTTCTGAACTATATGATAAATACTTGATTTGTTCTTGATTATGTGTGCTTAATTCTTGTGTTAATATTTCCAGGATATTGATTCAAGTATGATGTGCTTAGGTGGTGGAGCAAAAGTTCCTACTTAAGAGTAGATCTAGCATAATTAAGTGGAGTTGATCGCACGCCTAGAGATAGGGTGATGAGATTTTGTCGGATTAGGGTGAAACCTAATATGGGAGTCATAGATCGAGTTAATGCAATTCTAGGGGCTTTAATTAGAAAGAGATTTCAATTAACCAACCTAGGGTTAGACGTTAGTCGCCTCGAGAGAGGGTTTAATATAACTTAAGGAATCCTACGGGTCAAGTCAAATGAATAAATCGTCTGGTTCAGTGTTAGATAACAAGTGAAGTCTAGGTGGATTCTTCCTAAGGGTATCGTCTTAATCAACTGAGTTTTTCCTCAAGTTATTTTCCCCAATTCATTCTTTTTATCTTTGCGTCTTTAGCTTATTAGTAGTTAATTTAGATTAGATTAAAGCAACTTCACTTATTTTAGGCTAAATAATAAAAAGAAAGTTAGCATTAGTACTTTTAGTTCCTTTGGGTTCGACAATCCGGTCTTGCGTAAGCTATACTACTATTCGATAGGTACACTTGCCTTTAATCGTTGTCAGAGTTAGTTTCCAAGTTCGATCATTCTCTGTTTATAAATTTAAGACTCTGATTTCGACAATCAACTAACCAATAGTGCAGATTTTCAAGCCACACGGCCTTGCACACAGCCGTGGCCGTGTGGATACACTGAATCTCCGTACTGACATGGCAGAGATGGTACGAGTCAGAACGAATCATATCTTTGAGTCTCAGACTTCAACTACCACGCCACGGATGTATGATGCGGTCGTGGCCGACACTGTTATATTATACACGGGCGTGGAGACCTGAACATGGGTGTGGGAGAAGCGAACAAGGCAAAACACGGCCGTGCGATACGACCATGTGACACAACATGCCCGTGGTACACCGGCATGGAGAAATACCAAACCTGAAAATTCTATTTAAACCCCCCATTTTCTTCTTACCTACTCCCCATCTCCTTTCTCCCATCCCATCCTTCAGATATCCCCTTCCTCACACTTTTTTTCTTTAGCTATTACCCAAACCCTTGAGCTATACCACATCTATGTCAAAGAAGTGGAAGGATCCTGGCGTAGTCTTCCTTTGTGAGACCGATCTATATAAGTTTATGCCGGCCACTTCATCCACTCGACAAGCCAAGGGTCTTTGAGGCCATTTAATTTTTCTTCTTCTTTTCTCTTCTCCTTTATTTTCCTTCTATTTGACTATCTTATGCTTAAATTAGTTTATTTTGTTTTGTTTTCTTTGATTTAGGTTCTAAAGGCTGCTAGGGAATCACACTGGAACCATGACCACCACTCGATTACAGCCTTAGAAGTCACACTCGCCTCGTGAACCATCCAACAATAAGGACTCTTCGATCCATTCATCTTTCATTTTAATTTTATTTACATTTATATTTTCTTTCTCTTTATCTTTATTGTCTTTAATTATATATTTAGTTTATTCTAAATGTGTCTTAATATTTCCTGGCTAATTCTCTACGAGCTTCCCAATTTCTTCATCTAGCGCAGAGCTCGGTAGCAGCAACCACGCCTAGGGACTCCCAACTCAAGGAAACCATCCAAATTCAGGAAGTTTCACCTCTCCCTTTCTCTTCAATTTCATATACATCTTTGTACATTGAGGGCAATGTACATCTTAAGTGTCGGGGGTGAATATTTATTTGGAGAAAGTGCCTAACGTTCTTCATTATTCTCAAATCCTTGAATTATACCATGAATGATGTCTTGTCTTTAAGTATTTTCTCATATTATGATTAGAATGAAATTTCCTATGATTTATGATTTTTATTGATATGTCTTGGATTAAGTCATTGATAATTGTACATTGATGATGTAAACTTTAGGAGACTAGAGAATCAAGCATGATGAGTCTATTTTGAAAAATTAAAATTTTGTTAGGTTGTCTACTTGAAACTAATTATTACCTTGAAGTTTGAAATTTACAAGGTTGACATCAACTACCCATAATTTTTGTGAGATTTTGAGCCTTTTAGAGCATATATTCTTTTTCTTGCTCACTCTATTGATTATGAGTTTGTCAACATTGATTTGTTATTCTAGAACTTGCATCATGTATACATGTTGAGACCACACCTTTGATTTGATATACAGAGATGATAAAGGCACCTAGGTTTTAACCCACTCACTCCACTAAAAGCCTACCTTCATAATTAACCCCTAGTGAACCCTTTTAATCCTAACAACACTTTTTATTGACTCACCCACTAATATTAACCCAAAAACCCTCTGTATTTGTTATCACCATTCCTTGACTACCCTTTCTGTCGAGATCTGATTTGATTGGTTGCCTAATTATTTTATTAGTTGAATTCATCTTTTATTATGTATTTGACTTGTTCTTAAAAAAATTGAAGAATATTCACTATTAGTTTTGTGATTAGGTGAGCTTATACGTTAAATTCCAAATATTGAAGAAGAAGCTCATATCAGAGTATTATTATTAGTAGTACAAGTTTTCAATTTATGTAATTATTACCAGTTCAATATCTCTAGTTAGGTTATTTGTCAAGTCAATCTCGATTCTAACCCTCTAATTCAGCATTTATCCACATCTTTAACCCAAGCCCGATTACAACCCTGTTAAAGACCTTTTGATTTGTGTATCATCTCATATTATAGTGGTGGAGATTTGATTTTCATGCAAGCCTGTGGGATTAACTCTTCATGTTTGACTTTTGAGTGCTTAATTCTGAACCTTAAACACTTCGAGTGATTTGAGTGAATCTTTAGTGAGGATGTCAATTCTTGTTGATTTTGAATTAGAGGTAATTATTTAGATAAGGGGAAACACCTATGTTTTATGCTACAAATGTATGACTTAGATTGTTTGAATCTTTAGTACTCTTTGAGTTGAATTATCCATGTATAAATTATCTTTGAATTATGATGAAACATTATTGATGAATATTATGAATCAAGGAAGTTTATTTTAATTGTGAGTTGAGAATTTTGCTCGAGGACAAGCAAAAGCTTAAGTGCGGGGGTATTTGATAAACCGTAAAAGTAACAAATTTTAATCCCACATTTAACACACTTTTGGATGATTTAAGGCCTGAATTGTGTAATTTGGTGCTCTTAATCCTTTGTTTTCATGTTTTATACTTAGAAGAGCACCGGATGACGAAAAGAATGGAAAACGGGACCAAAACGGAGAAAATGGGCCATATCACGAAATCCACATAGCCTGGGCCCAAGACCACAAGGCCGTGCCTCGTTCAACAGTCTCGAACACGGCCTGGCCACGACTTACACGGGCGTGTGCCATGGGCGTGTTCCTGCCGTGAAAAAGAGAAATTTCACTCGGATTAAGATACTTAGGGGCGAAGAAACACATTCAAAAGCTTATATAAACACCCTACGTATAACCTAAAAGGGGGGAACCCAAGGCTTTTGTCAGGGGGCGTCCAGCTAGGCCAAAGAGGGCAGACTTGTGGGGATTTACTCGAAGATAGCCAGTTGATTCATCTCAAGAAGCCATAATCATACTCAAGA
This sequence comes from Gossypium bickii, assembly GCA_025503065.1. Lineage (NCBI taxonomy): Eukaryota > Viridiplantae > Streptophyta > Magnoliopsida > Malvales > Malvaceae > Gossypium > Gossypium bickii. Next base: position 33,724,963 of record CP106712.1, read on the forward strand.
CGAAGGATTTGTCCTTCAATTCCTTTAGGGGGTTTTAGGGATTTCTTATGTTTTGTTTTATCTTTTCTTTTGAGATGTTTTCTTTTATTGTTATTAGCTAAACTCTCACATACTTGAGGGGGATGAAACCTAAGATGAATCTTGTTATCGTTTGGTGAACTATATGATAACTATTTGATTTGTTCTTAATTCTTGTGTTGATATTTCTAGAATATTAATTCAAGTATGATGTGCTTAGCTGGAGGAGAAAAAGTCCCTGCCTAAGAGTAGATCTAGCATAATTAAGCGGAGTTAATCACACACCTAGAGATAGGGTGACGAGATTTTGCCGGATTAGAGTGAAACCTAATATGGGAGTCCATAGATCGAGTTAATGCAATTCTAGGGGTTTTAATTAGAAAAGAGATTTCAATTAATCAACCTAGGGTTAGACGTTATCCGCCTCGAGAGAGGGATTAATATAACTTAGGGTATCCTACGGATCAAGTCAAATGAATAGATCGCCTGGTTCAGAGTTAGATAACAAGTGAAGTCCAGGTGGATTCTTCCTTGGGTATCGTCTTAATCAATTGGTTTTTCTTGAAAGTTATTTTCCCAATTTCATTCTTCTTTGTCTTATAGTCTTTAGTTTAGTAGTTAGTTAATTTTAGATTAGATAAAACTTCATTTAATTCTTAGGCTAAATAATAAGAAGAAAGTTAGTATTAGTACTTTTGGTTCCTTTGGGTTCGACAATCCAGTCTTACCTTAACTATACTATTGTTTGATAGGTGCGCTTGCCTCAAATCATTGTCATAGTTAGTTTCCAGGTTTGATCATTCTTTATATAAATTTTAAGACTTTGACATCGCATAAAACAATGATCAACTTAGTACTACACATGTGACCAAAACCATTACTTACACATAGTGGCCGGCACTTAGTACCACACATATGAATTTTTTGTCATGCCTTTTTTGGCTTAACAAATGCCCCAACTATTTTCATGGATTTGATGAATCACTTTTTTCAGCCATGTTTGGATAAATTTGTCGTAGTCTTCATTGATTATATGCTGATATACTCTCGAGATGAGAACGAACATGCCGAGCATTTGAGAAAAGTTCTGCAAATTTTGAGAGATAAACAATTGTATGCCAAGTTTAGTAAAAGTGAATTTTGGCTTAAGGAAGTTGGATTTTGGGGGCACATTGTCTCGGGAGATGGAATTAAAGTCGACCTGAGTAAGATTTCAGCGGTTGTGGAATGGAAATCGCCTAGTAGCGTAACTGAAGTAAGGTATTTTCTAGGCCTAGCTATTATAGGCGTTCTGTCAAGGGGTTTTCCATGATAGCTACTCTAATAACGAGACTATTGCAAAAAGATGTGAGGTTTGATTGGCAGAGAAGTGCCAATAGAGTTTTGAAAAACTAAAGACGTTGTTGACTGAGTCTCTTGTTTTGGTGCAACCTGAGCCGGGAAGAGAATTTGTGGTTTACAGTGATACATCCATGAATGGTTTGGGTTGTGTACTTATGCAAGAGGGCAAGGTGATAGCATATGCTTCTAGACAGTTAACGCCGTACGAAAAGAATTACCGGACCCATGACTTAGAGTTGGCTACCATTGTGTTTGCATTAAAGATTTGGAGACACCATTTTTATGGTGAAAGGTGTCAAATATTCACAGACCACAAAAGCCTAAAATATTTGATGACTCAAAAGGAATTAAATTTGAGGAAACGAAGGTGGTTAGAGCTGATCAAGGATTATGACTTAGTAGTTGATTACCACCCGGGAAAGGCGAACGTGGTCGTCGATACTTTGAGCAGAAAATCATTGTTTGCGCTGAGAGCCATGAATACACGGATGGCTTTGTTAGATGATGGTTCTATTCTAGCCGAGCTGAAGGCTAGACCATTATTTGTGAAGCACAGAAAGAGGACAGCAACTTACAAGCCAAAAGAGTTCTATGTGAGTCAAATGTTGAGTTGGACTTTTGGGTAAATTGTGATGGATGTTTGACGTTTCGAGATAAGGTCTATGTACCCAGAAATGACAAAATTATTCGAAGGATTTTGAGTGAGGCACATAGCGGATGTTTAACTATACACCCAGGTAGCACAAAGATGTACAATGACTTGAGGAAATGGTATTGGTGGCCTAGCATGAAGAAAGACATTTCTGAGTTTGTATCGAGATGTTTGATTTGTCAGCAAGTGAAGGCTGAACATCAAGTACCTTCGAGTCTACTTCAGCCCATAATTGTTCCTGAATGGAAATGGGACCGTATTACTATGGACTTCGTGACGGGTTTACTGTTGACACCGAAAAAAAGATGCCGTATAGGTCATAGTAGATAGACTTACCAAGTCAGCCCATTTTATACCAGTACGAGTTGATTACTCGCTTGATAAGTTGGCTGAATTGTATGTATCAGAGATAGTAAGACTCCATGATGTATCGTTGTCGATTATTTTGAATAGAGATTCGAGATTCACGTCACAGTTTTGTAAGAAGTTGTAAGAGGCTTTAGGCATAAAATTAAGCTTCAGTACAGCTTCCCATCCCAAACCGACGGGCAGTCAAAGAGAATAGTACGAATACTTGAAGACATGCTTCGATGTTGTATTTTGGAATTCCAAGGTAATTGGGAAAAATACTTACCGTTAGTGGAATTTAGCTACAACAATAGTTTTCAGTCAAGTTTGATGATGGCGCCTTATGAGGCATTGTACGGGTGTAAGTGTCGAACGCCCTTGTATTGGACAGAACTCAGAGAGAAACAGATACACAAGGTCGATTTGATCAGGGAAACTGAAGAGAAAGTAAAAGTGATACGTGAATGTCTGAAAGCGGCCTCAGGTAGACAAAAGTCCTATTCAGATTTAAAAAGGAAAGAGATTGAGTTTTGAGTAGGTGATAAAGTGTTCCTAAAAGTATCACCTTGGAGGAAAGTCCTCAGATTTGGCAAGAAAGGCAAGTTGAGTCCGTGCTTTATCGGACCTTATGAAGTTACCGAAATGATATGATCGGTAGCTTATTGTTTAGCCTTTCCACCTGAGCTGAAAAAGATTCATGATGTTTTCCACGTATCCATGTTGCGACGATACCGTTCGGACCCTTCACCTATGATAGTACCAACAGAGGTAGAAATTCAACCGGACTTGACTTATGGCGAAGTGCCGATTAAAATTTTGGCGTGAGAGGTCAAACAGTTAAGAAATAAAAGTATAGCCCTTGTGAAAGTGCTATGGAAAAGACATGGAATAGAAGAAGCTACATAGGAGCCCGAGGAGGCTATGAGAAACCAGTACCCCAACCTTTTCACCGGTAAGATTTTCGAGGACGGAATCCTTAAAGGGGAGAATTGTAACAGCCCGATTTAGGGGCTAGTCAGAATAATGGTTCGGAACCACTAATTCGAGGTTAGAGAAAATTATTTTCATGATAGATTATAAGTTAGAGTATAATTGTATAAGTACATGAAAATTTTTGGTGTTTTAATTTTAGCGATTTCATGCTAAATTGCGAGAAAGGACTAAATCGCATAAAGTGCGAAAGTTCAATTTTACAAGATAAAGGTGCCTAATAGCCATAGAATATTAATTGGAGGTCCAAAATGTGCAATTAGCCTTGTTTTAATAGGTGGCAGGCAATAGGGGGACAAAGAAGTCAAAATTAGTCAAAGTTGGTGTAGTAGGTGGATTAAATTGATGAAAGAGAATATAATAAAGCAAGAAAAGATATCATCTTTTCTATTTCACTCATCCACTGAAAATTAGCAGTAAATAGGGGTTTTGAAAGCTCAAAAATTTTAGCAAACTCTTCTCTTTACAAGTAAGTGTTTTGGTGATCATTTCTTGATAATATTTGTACTTTTGGAACCTCTAAAACTTAAGCTTTCTAAATAGGGGACTATCTTGCAAAATGGTTGAAAGTTTAGAATTTTTCCATGTGAGCTTTTAATTTTTTTTGTTGTAGTCTTATGGAAGAAAATAGGTCTTAGTTGTTAAATGAAAAACTTTTGTGAAAGGTGTTACCATGAAAACACCTAAAATGACCTTTTTGTAAAGGTTGTAAAATATGCAGTAAATGTGTGAAGTGTTGAGTTTTGATGGTAGTCATAAGAGGAATAAATGTTCACCTAGGCTTGTTGAAGGTAGAAATTTGATTAGAATTAATTTTCGAGCCGAGGGGTAAAATGGTCATTTTGCCAAGGTCTAAGGGCAAAATAGTAATTTTGCCAAAGTATGATTATTGAAATGCATTTATTAATGTGATGATTAAAATGAGCTAATTTGCTATTATAGAGCAAGAAGAACCAAGAATCAACGTCAAATGGGGAAAGAACAAAATATTAGACTAGACCGACAATCTAGCCTATTTTGAAAACGAGGTAAGTTTGTATGTGATAAATTCAACAATTACGCCAACATGTTTGAGAATGTTTGATATTATGATGATACATGATATTCTACTAAATTGAGTGTTTGATGTTGAATGGCTAGGTTGAGATGTTGAAGTCCTAGTTGGACTATAATGAATGTGAAAACACTATCATTGAGACATGAGATGCATGAGGAATCGTATAAGACCATGTCAGGGACATGGCCTCGACACCGAACTGAGATCCCGTATAACACCATATCTGGGATATGGCTTCGGCATTGAATATGAAAAATCGTATAAGACCATATCCGGGATATGGCATCGGTATTAATGTGAGTTTCCGTATTAGACCATATACGAGATATGGCATCGGTATTCAGAGATGATCCATGTGAGACCACATCCGAGATGTGGCATTGTCTTTGCGTTTATGCTAATGATAAGGAATATGTATCTTTGAGTATCCCTAATGATTTATTGGGATAAATAGATCAGCTTAGAAATAGAAATGAGAATTCTATTAAAGCTATGTGATTAAGTTAACACAGGTACCCGTGAGTAATTCACGAAGAACATTTACGATATGTGGCATGGTGTGTGCTAGATAAGGGCAAGATTGAGTAAGTATGGCAAGGAGCCTTTGACTTTGTGTGTGGTTATTTAATGCCATGGATGGATATTGTCAGCAGATTATTTTGCCATTTATTTCCATGCAAACTTACTAAGTTTTATGCTTACCCCTTTCATTGCCCTTTTCCTTGCTCGAGAATTCGCGGACGTCAGAGTTGGAGATCACACTATCAACCACTTTTTGGTATAGCCAAATTAGGCTTATTTTGAGTATGGCATGTATAGGACTTGAATGTTTTGGTTATGACATATTTACAAACCAAATGTGTTTGCTACTATGGTTGTTTCAAATTCATTTTGTAAATGGTCATTACAGTTGGGCCAATACTTGACTAGTTCTTATACATATATATAAATTCATTAAGGATGAATCATTAAGTTTATGCTTGATTTGAGTTGGTGTAAGTATGGTTTCTATGTAGGGTGGTATTTGGCTTGGAAAATAGCCTTTTTTATTTTCCACACGGGTAGACACACGGGCATGCGTCTAGGCCGTGTGTGATACACAGTCGGCCCCATGGGCATGTTGATCGGCCGTGTGTCCCCTTGTGAGCTAGGTTTACAAGTCAGTATGCTCAGTAGTAAACGTACGGGTAGAGACACGACCGTGTGTCTCAGCCGTGTGGGAGGCACGACCTTAGAGATGGGTGTGTGCCCAGGCCGTGTGAAGTCTGCACCTGAAGTGAAGAATTTAATTTAACACACAGCCTAAGGACACGGGCGTGTGCCTTGGCCGTGTGGCCTTAGTGAGGTGATGACGTCATAAGTAGAATGCCACAGTTTTGGCAAACGGGCTAAGACACGGTTGTGTCGAGGCCGTGCGAGGGACACAAGCTAGGGACATGGGCATGTGCCTGGTCATGTGAAATAAGTCAGTTTCGACCACCAGTGAAGAACACAGGCATGTCTCAGGGGTACACGGGTGTGTCTCTTGAACAACACGGGTGTGTAGTCCCTATTTGTAAAAAAAAAATTCTAAGCGTGTAAAAGTTCTCAGTTTAATTCTGAAACCTCCCAAAAGTATGTTTAGGGCCTCGTAGGCCCAGAATGAGCAGGTTATGAGTTTAAATGGAAAGTTTCTAAGCTGCAGCGAAATTTTATAGCCTGATGTGTTATATTTAAGCAAGTTAAGTTAGGTAACGCCTCATATCCGGTTTCGGCTTCCAACACGAGTAAGGGGTGTTTCAATTGCCACCAAAATATCCCCTTTCAGCTTATTTGCACTTTAGGTCCTTCCTCATCTGACAATTGAGCTATTTAATCCTTCTAGAAACTTTTACACCTTTTTCAATTTAGTCCTTTTTACTTAATTAACCACCCGAACGTCAAAATTTTCTAACAAATTTTTAATACTACCTTACTGACACTCCGTAAATATTTATAAAAATATTTATGGCTCAGTTTATAACACCGAGATCATGATACCTCTTTTTCTCAATTTCTTGACCAAATAAATTTTTGTAAAACATAATTTACTATTTCAAAAATCTTTTAAAAGCTACATTTGGGTCGTAAATATTAAATAATATAATCTACGAATATATTTATTGGATTTGGTGGTCTCGAACCACTATTTTCGACATCGTTGAAATTTGGGCTATTACAATCAATCCATTCACCGTAATACATACTATTCAACTACCAATTTGACATATAAGTTCATGCTACGACAAGACCTTTCTCAAGCTTTCATCCACCATAATTCAAATAACCATTTTAACTTCCATAACGTCTTGGTTACAACCCTGCCAAAACAATCCATCTCACAAGGCATTTTAAACATCTTACAAAAGTCATTAACAATCATTTCTAATAGCCTAACTCACATCAATATTAACATCATTTACAAGCAAATCTCATGGCTATAATCACAACCAAAACACCACATCTATCCTATACATGCCATATACCATAAATGTATAATTCAAAAGTACCAACTTAGATGTTTGATAGTGCGATGATGTTCTCGACGACTCCCGAATCCGAGCTAGCCTTGATTCACTATAAAACATAGAACAATAACACTAAATAAGCTTCATAGCTTAGTAAGCTCGTATGTGAATAACTTAATTATTGAATAAATGCAAATCAACCAATTACACATGATGAAACCCGTATACACATTAACTACAAACCTTTCTCATGTCTCAAAACATGATCAAATACAAACTCATCAAACTTTAACTATTTAATACTCGAATAGGTTTTGTACGTACCTATATCACCTCGTACTAACCTCTTTCTCAACCACATCATTAGTTTACCCGTTGAACCATTCGAAATAGATTTTGAATACTCAGGAGTCTCGTATGATAATTACCTATACCATGGCCCGTAGCCAAATCAAGGTAACTTATCCGAAGAACTATTATCATGGCTCGAAGCCAAATCATCTGATATGCATGGCCCAAAGCCAAATAGGTAAAATACGCACCCAAAGTCCTAATATCATGGCCCGAAGCCACCTCTACGTATCACTTATTGACATGTAACACCCAAAACCTAGCCTAGACGTTATGACCGGATCAAGCTGTCATATAAAAGTGATGTTTGAAAACTATGCATTCATCGAAAACCCTTCTTAACAATTTAAAACTTTCTTCCATTTAGAACCTCAGATTTCGTTGCTTACTTTTTGTAACACGATTTTCTCAAAGACATTCTCTCGTAGAATATTATTATTTTTAAATCCTTGTTTGTTGCGAAAGTTTAATTCAAAACAGTTGCAAATACGATATATTTTGAAAACAGTAGTTATGGTTTTAAAATCCCATGTTTAATAGACTATGAGGTTGAAATTTTAAAGAAACATCATAAAAAAGTTAAAAATCCCAAATGGCCTTATTGCAAAATTATTAATCGAATAAGTTAAACTAAAATAAAATAAAGTTGCTAGGTTTAACTTTAAAGCCAATCGGACGTGTGGCCACCTCCGAGTCCCTCGCAGCTCCAAATTCTCTAAGACTGGGGATTACATGCACAGTTAAAGAAAAGGGTGAGTTACGAGAACTCAGTGTGTAATCTCCTATTACGGTCATAGTCTGGGCTCGAGCCCATACGGTTTCAGTCTGGGCCTAAGCCCTAAATCATATCAATGCAAACGGACATGTAGCCGAACCCCTAAAAACCAACCCACCATCCCTACCAACCATCTCACCATGCGGGGACCAAGTCGACCCACCTAGCCAACACACCGCCCATGCCAACCAGCTCACCATGTGGGGACCACGTCGACCCACCCAGCCAACTCACCAATAATGCAGCCTAGTTGCTATCAATAATGCAGCAACACTGCTAATAATAATATACGTGGCTGAGCCACTAGGATCAGAGTACGTGGTGGTGCCACTATAACGGTACTTCCTCCAAATCAGAAAAACCCAACCCAATGCAGTATGTCAGTTCAATATTAACCCATGTATGCAGTGCATCCCAATCATAATCAATCATTCAATTAATACCCACACAACACTGGTACTACTACTAATGGTACAACGGTCATTTAGCCGGTTAGGGGTAAAATGGTCATTTACCCCTTAGGGGTATTTCGATAATTTTATCCATCGAGGGTATTTTTGTAATTTTACCTGTAAAGGGTATTTTGGTAATTTTACCCCTATAACGGCATTTCCGATGCCCTACTATCACCTCGAGCGAAACGAATACCCTTTTTGATCGAAACGGTGCAATTGGGCCAAAGCCCAATTTTCGACCCAAGTGGACCCACACATTCGTGTGGCCCATTCAGCCTAATTTCGGCTATGGTTCTGCAAACCTTATAGCCACATCTATTATCCAGCACTTACCATGGATTTTGTCCCTGTGGACCCATTAGCCCATTGGGCCCACTCGGCCTACTACGGCCCAACCAGGCCCATTATTGTCTAAGCCCACGAGAAAGTTCGTGGCACTCCAAATGGTTTATCGCCAACGATTGTGGCTCGACTTATCTCTACGAGCGTTCGCACACTCGAGAGCCTTCAAATGCCGGAGTTACGACTTTTTGGCTTTTGTCGATATACAGTAGCATAGAAGCAAGAACAACAATATTCTGCTTATGAACAGTATGCATATGGTGTACGATTACATACCTTAATTACGAACGTGGCACAAATTCCTTAACACCGAACCTACATTAAAATAAGACTATCAGTTAGTCACCCCATAAATAGAGTTATCTTCCTTCCCCTCTATAAAAGCTGAAACCATACTAATACATACCTTGATTAACCAAGTTTTGCCAAGTCCTCTAGCAGTCAGCGAAAATTAAGAACCCTTGAATGGACTCTGCGATGCAATCCACTTCTTAATAAAAGAGATAGAGTAAACATGTGGTTAGTGTCCACCCTTGACAAATACAAAGCGAGGCTATGAGTACGTATCGATTGCTTCCAAATGCTTTCCCCTTCCTACACTTCGAGTGAATCTACATACCAACCAAAATCAGACTACAGAAGATAGGGGAGATTCGGCACTAAAGAGACAAAGATACTACCCACCACGATAATAATTGACAGAAAGTCAGTATATCTTACTCTTCAAATTCGACAAAACAGGTTCCTTGAGTACGGTCCCAAAGATGAGACTATAAAAGAAGGATAAGAAGAGATTGATTTCGGTTTACTCAACTTAAAGAACAAGAAAAAAAACATTGAGGACAACGCAGAAGATGGGTTTGACTATCTTGATGGGTGCAGAAAAGAAGACAAGAGGAAGAGAGGAGATTGGATTCAGCTAAGATGTTGTCAAGAAGAGAAAGAACAAACTTGCACACAAATCAAAAAGGCAAGGAAGCAAATGAGAAAAGAAAGACTTGTAGGCAGGAAATAGGTAGTAGTTGACGGAAAAATGAACGAATGAAAACCCGAATGGTAACAAGTTGCTTGAGAAGTCACCCCAGGAAGAAAAACCCAAAAATGAATAAAAGATAAGTAGAAAAAAAAAACACCAAAAGTGTTTTCAGTTTGCACTCACACTCAAAGTTGCCAAAAGTGCTCCCAAAAGACCCCTCAGCCGAATTTGCAACATACCCACCTCCTAGCCGAAATTCTCATCCTAACAACACTCCCAATTTTGGCCAACACTCCCACTCATCCATCTTCACGATTTCCTCCACTATAACCTCTTAGAATTGCTCCCATCCATCCATTTGAAACTTTTGACCAAGGCTCCAACTTTCCTTATAGAGTTTGATCCCAACTCTACTTCTTCCACTCTCAAGCTACAAAATAAAGTCTCCAAATGCAATTTGTGGGATTCAAACCCCACTCTTCCTTGTTAACCCATTAACGCCGCACCATCAAGTCACATGCTTATCTTGTGACTCCTAAATGCACACAAATATACTTAAGTTCTGCAGCTAACAACCCTCTTCACTTTAGGGCCAAAAACTAAAATTTTTCCAAGGCTCAGATTCGAAGCCAAGCCTCCTTGGAACCCCTAAATACACTCAATTAGTTTGCCATTCAAGCACAACATGAATTTTAAGCAAAAATTACAGCCCCTAATTTTTGGGACGTTACATGACATGTCAATAGTATCCAAAACTTTTCTTAAGGTTCAACTGGGCTTTCACACTTTTCATTTCTATCATCGAATGCATCCGTAAAGTCGTTTTCACAGTTCATACATTATACATAATTTATTTTAACAATTTATGCAATCTTAAAGCATTTTAACGTACATTTATAATCTAATCATCACATACGAACTTACCTCGTATACGGAATTGATGGATCGGGTCGACTACTCGATAACCTTGCTTTTCCCACGATCTAAATTTGAATTCTTTCTTTCTTGATCTATATGAATTTAAAATTAACTTATTTATTCATCTACTCATTCAATTAATCCAAAAATACACATTTGGGCATTTTACATATTAGCCCCTAAACTTTTGCACTTAATCAATTTAGTCCCTCTTTCACAAATACACAAAATTCACACAATTCAAAATAACCCATGCTTGGCCGAATTATATATGGGTCCCTAGCAGTCCAAAAATTTCATTTATTTCACATTTCAACCATAATAATTTGTACATTTCACAATTTAATCCCTATTGTGCATTTTCATCAAAAATCACTTAACAAAATATGTAAAACTATCATCAAGCTTTCATTTTCAACATTAAACATCAAAGAACGCATAGATTCAACAATGGAAACTCTCAAAATCTTTAACAGTTTCAAAACTGAAGTTACGGGCTAGCTAGATTGAGCTGCAATGATAACAAAAACATAGAAATCATCAAAAACCGAGTCAAAATACATACCTAATTGAGGAAATTAGAGTTGCCGAATGTTAAAAACCAAAATAGATTCTTTTCCCTTTAAGTATCGACTAGATGATGAAAATAATGAATAAAAATGTTTTTTAATTAATTAACCTTTAATAATCAATTACCAAAATTACCCTTCAAATTAATTCAAAATTTCATTTATACCATGCATTATCATCCACTATCATAATAGTGGTCTAATTGCTACTTAAGGACCTTAACTTTAAGGTTCTATAGCTGTTTGACACCTTTATCTAATAGAAAAACACTTTTGCATTTATCGTGATTTAGTCCTTTTTATCAAATTAAGCATTTAAATGATAAAACTTCTTCACGAAAATTTTGCACCATCATACTATCATGCTGTAAACACTTAAAATAATATTAAAATTATTTTTCAACCTCGGTTTTATGGTTCCAAAACCACTGTTCCTATTTATATAAAATCGAGCTGTTACAACTCTCTCCCCTTAGGGATTTTCGTCCCCAAAAATTCTTACTAGTGCATAGGTTCGGGTACTGCTTTTTCATAGCATCCTCAGGTTCCCACGTAGCTTTTTCAACCCCGTGTCGATGCCACAATACTTTCACTAACACTATTTTCTTATTTCTTAGCTCTTTGATCTCGTGAGCTAAAACTCGAATCAGTTCTTCACTGTATGATAAATCAGACTGTATCTTAACTTCTGTTGGAGAAATAATGTGAAAAAGGTCTGATCAATATCTTTGTAGCGTTGATACGTGAAACACATTATGTATCTTTTCTAACTCAGACGGTAAGGACAGCCGATATGCGACTGGCCTAACTCACTCAGTAATCTCATACGGTCCGATGAATCACGGACTCAATTTCCCTTTCCGACCAAACCGCAATACCTTTTTCCATGGCTACACTTTCAAAAACACTTTATCTCTGATCTGGAACTCAATATCTTTCCTTTTCAATTCTGCGTACGATTTTTGTTGATCCGAAGCTACATTTAAACTATCGCGAATTACATTCACTTTTTCTTCAGTCTCTCTGATCATATCAACCCCGTGAATCTTATTTTCGCTGAGTTTACTCTAGTACAAGGGTGTTCGACATTTATGACCATATAGAGCTTCATACAGTGCCATCTTTAAACTTGATTGAAAGCTATTATTGTAAGCAAATTCAATCAGCGGTAGATATTTCTCCCAGCTACCTTCAAACTCAAGAATGCAACAACGCAACATATCCTCAAGTATCTAAATAACTCGTTCGGATTGACCATCCGTTTGCGGGTGAAACGCGGTGCTAAAATGTAACTTTGAACCCAAAGCTTCTTGCAATTTCTTCCAAAATCGCGAAGTAAATCTTGGATCTCTATCCAAAACAATAGATAGGGGAACACCATGAAATCTCAAAATTTCGGAAATATACAACTCAGCTGATTTATCAAGCAAGAAATCTGTACGTACTGAAATGAAATGAGCTGATTTCGTTAATCTATCAACAACAACCGAGATCACATCTTTTTTTTTTCAGAGATAAGGGCAAACCCGATACGAAATCCATTGTTACTCTATCCCACTTCCACTCAGGAATCATAATAGGCTATAATAAACCTGAAGACACTTGATGCTCAGCTTTGACTTGCTGACAAATCAAACCTTTCGAAATAAATCCTGAGATATCTCGTTTGATGCCGTGCTACCAATAAAGCTATTTCAAATTGTTATACATTTTCATTCTTCCTGAATGCACTGATAAACAACTACTGTGTGCTTCATTTAGAATCTTCCGAATAAGCTCAGAATTTCTTGGTACACATATTCTATCACGAAACATCAAACAGTCATCAGGCCCTATTCGAAACTTTGAATCAAAAGTTGACTCACTCTAAGCTCATTTTGCTTGCAATTCATTATCAAATTTTTGATCCTCACAAATCAGCTGTAGAAATAGCGGTCTCGCTTCAACTCGGCTACTATCGAACCGTCGTCAGACAAATCTAATTGTATGTTCAAAGCACGTAAAGCAAATAAGGACTTTCAGCTCAAAGCATTAGCAACTACGTTCACTTTCCCCAGATGATAATCAATCACTAATTCATAATCTTTTAGAAATTCTAGCCATCTCCGCTGTCGTAAATTCAAATATTTCTGAGTCGTCTAATATTTTAAGCTTTTATGGTCGGTATAAATATGGCATTTCTCACAAAACAAGTAATGACGTCAAATTTTCAATGCCAACACTATCGTGGCTAACTCTAGATCGTGCGGCAGATAATTCTTTTCGTGCAGCTTCAGCTGCCTCGAGGCATAAGCTACCAGTTTGCCTTCCTGCATCAAAACACAACCTGGGCCATTTCATGATGCATCACTAAAAACTACAAATTCTTTACCCGACTCAGGCTAAACTAACACTAATGCCTCTGTCAATAATGCTTTCAACTACTCGAAGCTCTGCTGAGACTTTTTCGACCACTCAAATTTAACATCTTTTTGAAGCAATCATGTTATCGGAGTTGCAATCATCAAGAAGCCTTTCACAAATTGTGTATAATAGTCGGCTAGTCCCAGAAAACTACGAACTTTGGATACATTTCTCGGAGGCTTCCAATCTATATTCGCAGAAATTTTGCTCGGGTCAACTTACATACCTACAACTAAAACTATATGTCCCAAAAAACCAACCTCTCGTAGCCAAAACTCACATTTGCCGAACAACTATTTATCTCTCAAAGTTTGTAACACGATTCTCAAACACTCGGCATGCTCAGATTCGTCACGAGAGTAAATCAAAATGTCATCAATAAACATAATATGAATCAGTCTAAGTACAGCCTGAAGATCCAGTTCATCAAGTCCATAAAAATAGCTTAGCCCGAAAGGCATAACAAGAAATTCGTAGTGTCCGTACCTTGTTCTAAATGCAGTCTTTGGCACATCTGAGTCTTTAACTCGCAACTGCTAATAACCCGGTCTCAAATCTATAATCGCAAAAAAATTTGCTCGGGTCAACTCGGATACCCGCGGCTGAAACTATATATCCCAGAAAACCAACCTCTCATAGCCAAAACTCACATTTGTTGAACTTTGCAAACAACTATTTATCTCTCAAAGTTTGTAACATGATTATCAAATGCTCGGCATGCATAGATCCATCACGAGAGTAAATCAAAATGTCATCAATAAACACAACTATGAATCGGTCTAAGTACGGCCTGAAAATCTAGTTCATCAAGTCCATAAAAATAGCAAGTGCATTTGTTAGTCCGAAAGGCATAACAAGGAATTCGTAGTGTCCGTAGCTTGTTCTAAATGCAGTCTTTGGCACATCCGAGTCTTTAACTCGCAGCTGTTAATAACCCGATCTCAAATCAATTTTTGAAAACATTGTTGCCCCTTTTAACTGATCAAACAAATCATCTATTCGTGGCAAAGGGTATTTATTCTTGATCGTCACTTTGTTACGCTATCGATAGTCTGTATTCATTCTCATCGTGTCATCTTTCTTTTTCACAAATAACTTCAGTGCACCCCCAAGAGAGAAACTCGGCCTAGCAAAACCTTTATCTGTCAACTCTTGCAATTGAGCTTTCAATTCTTTTAACTTTGTCGGAGCCATTCTATATGGAGCTATCGATATCGGTGTTGTTCCTGATACTAATTCAATACCAAACTCAACCTTTCTGATAGGTAGTAAACCCGGTAACTCTTCGGGAAATACATCTAGATACTCATACACAATTGGTACTAATTCAAGCTCTATTTCTGTCACTTTCATATCAAGTACATGAGCAAGATAAGCTTCACACTCCTTTCTCACAAATCTTTTAGATAACATAGACGAGATCACAACTGGCAAACTATTCAGATCATCAGATTCAGTTCTAATAGTCTCATTATTCTGACATTTCAGTTCAATTGTCTTTCATCTACAATTCACTATAGCATCATGCATCATTAGCCAATCCATACCCAAAATCACATCAAAATCATCAAATGGAAACAACATCAGATTAGCTGAAAAACAGAAATCTCGATTGATTAACGGACAATTCTTGCAGACTTTGTCAACCAAAACAAATTTGCTTAAGGGGTTCGATACTCTAATCAGAAATTCAGTAGACTCTATAGGCAAAGTCATACTAGATACCAAATTTATACATATATAAGAATGAGTTGATCTTGGATCTATCAATGCAATCACATTAGTATCATAGAGAGTGAAAGTACTAGTGATAACATCTGGAGATGACGCTTCTTCATGAGCGTGAGTAGCGTTGGCTCTAGCAGGTGCTCTGGCATCGGTTCCCACAGATGAATCCTTTATCGCCCCTCTACTACCACTTACATTTTTGGAAATTCTAGGTGGTCTACCTCTATTCGACGTGTTCCTTGGTCTTATATTTTGAACTTTATCTTTCTCATTCAGCTCAGAGCAATCTCGGATGAAGTGATCTAGTGAACCACATTTGTAACAAGCTTTATTTCTTTTACTCCAGCATTCTCCAAAATATCGTCTCCCACACTGCTGACACTCGGGTTTGTTGTCTTTCACACTACCAACACTCGATACTGATGTAACTTGAGCTTTAGAACCTGATTATTGTTTTCTACGATCTCTGTTTGAATATTCATTTGAAGCTCTTAGGCGAGCATACCAATCTCTAGATTTCTTTGATGAAGAATGAAATGGCTTACTCATCGATCTTTTTTCTCGAGTCTCTAGCTTCTGAATCTGCTTTTCTCTTTTCTTTGCTAAGATCATTGGCTTTACAAGCCCTATCAACCAGAACGACAAATTCTTTCAACTATAGAATTTCGACTAGTAGTTTTATATCTCCGTTCAACCCATCAACGAACCGTTTAAACATAATCTCTTCGGTAGAAACATACTCTCTGGCATACTTACTCAACCGTACAAATTCTCTTTCATACTCATTTACAGTCATTCGGCCTTATTTTAATTCTAAAAACTCTTTGTGCTTTTGATTAAGAAATCTTTGACTGATGTATTTCTTTCAGAATTTGGATTGAAAGAACTCTCAAGCAACACATTCTTTTGGAACCATAGATATCAACATGTTCCACCATTGATCTGCGGGGTCTCTTAGCAAAGATACAACACATTTAATACATTCATTAGGAGTATAAGACAATTCATCGAATACTTGAATCGTATTTTTGAGCGAAATCACTTCTCTCAAAGATCATCATCAGCATCAGTGAGTCTCTAACTCTTCAAATTTCATATTTACTTAATCATATCTACCGCAAATTGTTCAACCGTATTGGATCTATAACTTGAGGAACAACAGAGATTTGTTGAGGAATAGATGGGGGTAGAGGTTGTTGAGCAGCTGGATCCATTCGAACGAACTCCGTGAACCACTCATTCATTATTTGGAAATAGACTTGTTTAGCCTCTCTCTCGTGGCTGCTTGTTACAGGCTTAGAATCAGATGGTGCTGCCTCTTGAGCAGGAGCAGGTGCATTACTCTCTACATTATCAACTACAGCTCGTTCGGGATTTATTACTATATGAAAACACAATTTAAGCTGTTAAGAATCATCACAGTATCACAGAGTATATATGGTATGTATAGCTAGACTCTCTCACACGCTACGTTAGTCCTAGAATCGACTAAACCGTAGCTCTGATACCTATAAAATGTAACACCCTTAATCCGTATCCGTCGCCAGAGTAGGGTTACAAGGTATTACAAATCAATTCATAACATACTGCATACATTTATCAAACATAAAGCATTCATTCTTATAAATCATTCAACACAATTGCATTGCCCCTTATAAGGGCTTACGAGACCTTAATCATGCTTTAGAAGTGGTTCAGGACTAAACCGATAACATACGAAAATTTTTGACAACTTAGAAATATTTTAACCATACAGGGGTCACACGGCCGTGTGAACAGATCGTGTGCCTCACACGGCTCCAGACATAGTCGTGTCTCAGGCCGTATGGAAACAGGGCATACATATTGACTTGGGTCACACGGCCAACCACACACCGTGTGTCTAGCCCATGTGCCCTTCAAAGTAGCTACACATGCCCGTATTCCAGGTTATGTGTTAGGTCGCGCCAAACCTATAGGGCATACTGACTTGTACCACAGGGCCGATCACACGCCCGTGTGTGATACCGTGTGAAGCATACTGAGTTCAATTTAATTTCAACACCAGGAGACACACGGCTGTGTAACATGACTGTGTGTCACGCACGGTTGAGACACACGCCCATGTCTCTGTTCGTGTGCACAAAAATAGGGTATTTACCAAGCCATTTTGCCGCCCAAAATCTTATGTACCTAAACAAGGCAAAATATACAATTTCCATACACAAAGGGCAACCAAATCAATCCCAATTCATGCACAATTCATGCTATACAAATACAACCATTTCACTTACTCAACTATAGACCAAAACAACATGATCTTTAACCTTAATTCATACAATATATATACCAACTTAATATCCACATTCGAAACCATCCTCAACTCAATCAATTCATTCATCGTAATACATACTATTTAACTACCAATTTGAATATAAGTTCATGCCACGATAAGACCTTTCTCAAGCGTTCATCCACCATAATTCAAATAACCATTTTAAATTCCATAATGCCTTAGTTACAGCCATGCCAAAACAATCCATCTTACAAGGCATTTTAAACATCTTACGAAAGTCATTAACAACCATTTCTTATAGCCAAACACACATCAATATTAACATCATTTACAAGCCAAATCTCCTGGCTATAATCACAACCAAAATACCACATCTAGCCTATACATGCGATATACCATAAATGTATAATTCAAAAGTACCAACTTCGATGTTTGATAATACGATCATTTTCCTGACGACTCCCAAATTCGAGCTAGCCTTGATTCATTATAAAGTATAGAAAAATAACACGAAATAAGCTTCATAGCTTAGTAAGCTCGTATGTGAACAACTTAATTCATCGAATAAATTCAAATCAACCAATTACACAAGACAAAACCATATACGCATTAACTACAAACCTTTCTCATGTATCAAAACATGATCAAATACAAACTCATCAAACTTTCACTATTTAATACTTGAATAGGTTCTGTACGTACCTGTGTTGCCTCGTACTAACCTCTTTCCCAACCACATCATTCGTTTACCCGTTGAACCATTCGGAATAAAAATCAGATACTCAAAAGTCTCGTACGATAAGTACCTATACCATGGCCCGTAGCCAAATCAAGGTAACTTATCCAAAGAACTATTATCATGGCCCGAAGCCAAATCCAGGTATCCCTTACTGACATGTCAATAGTATCCAAAACTATTCTTAAGGTTCAATCGGGCTTTCACAGTTTTTGTTTCTATCATCGAATGCATCTGTAAAATCATTTTCACAATTCATACATTATCCTTAATCCCGCTTTAACAATTTATGCAATTTTAAAGCATTTTAACATACATTTATAATGTAATCATCACATACGAACTTACCTCGTATTCAAAATTGATGAATCGGGTTGACTACTCGATAACCTTGCTTTTCCACTGATCTAAATCAGAATTCTTTCTTTCTTGATCTATAAGAATTCAAAATTAACTTATTTATTCATCTACTCATTCAATTAATCCAAACATACACATTTGTGCATTTTCACACATTAGCCCCTAAACTTTCACATTTAATCATCTACTCATTTTCACACAAAATTCACACAATTCAAAAAAACCCATGATTGGTTGAATTATATATAGGTCCCTAGCAGTCCAAAACATTCATTTATTTCACATTTCAACCACACAATTTGCACATTTCACAATTTAATCCCTATTATGCATTTTCATCAAAAATCACTTAACAAAACATGTAAAACTATCATCAACCTTTCATATTTCAACATTAAACATCAAAGAACACATTGATTCAATAATGGCAACTCTTAAAATCTTTAACATGTTTGAAATTAAAGGTACGGGCTAGCTAGATTGAGTCAAAAATCGAGTCAAAATGCATATCTAATTTAAGAAATTAGAGTTTTTGAATGTTAAACACCGAAATAGCTTCTTTTCTTTTTAAGTTTCAGCTAGATGATGAAGATAATGAATAAAAATAGTTTTTTTCTTTTGTCTATCAATGTCAGTGCAATAAATAGATAGGAATGAGATAAATTGGGAGTGTAGTGGAAGCAATAACTTGAGAACAATAAGATAAAATATGATATTGATAAACTAGGATTCCCAACGTGAATATTCAACAGAATGCTAAGTGCTCACAAGATAAAAAAGGATAGGTGATTGTCTATGCATTAAATTGCAATGAATATCTTACCAAGCTTAACTTCTATAATTAATCTAAGACTTAAGCATGCACATTAACCACACCTTCTGATGATGGCAATAAAATACTATTAAGAACAAGTGGATTAAATTCCTCTAATCCTCAAGCAACTTCTGTTGCCATGTGTGTTAGCTTAAACTGTCACTACAATTTCCAGTGTCAGTGACTGCAATAACACTTCCATGCTAAAAACATTCAAACCCAAAGATTAAACAATAGAAGCAATATTGAATAAAATAACATTTAACCTATAAATCATGTATACTTTCATACAGACATGAAATAGAAAGTAATCACCATCGTTTAGAAAAGAAATATAAAAGAAAAGAGTGGAGTGTAACATCCCTATCCCCTGTCCGTCACTGGATTAGGGTTAGTAGCATTACCAGACATATCAGAAAGCATTAATAGAATTTCACACATTTATTCATCATTCTCAAGTATAATATCCCTTAAAACGGTCAACGAGACCATAAGCATGCTTACAAATTGTGTCGGGACTAAATCGAAACACATACAAACTTTCATAAAAATTAAAAGCTTTTCTAAGTTTTAAGGGTCACACACCCGTGTAAGCAGACAGTGTGCTTCCCACGGTTTCAAGACACCCCCGTGTGTCCTCCTCGTGGACCTATACTGACTTGGTCCCCACGACCACCAAGCATGTCCGTGTGCTCAGGCCATGTACTCTTAGGCCATATACTGACTTCCCCACCACGGCCACCAAGCACGCCCGTGTGCCATTGTAACACGCCAAACCCGGCCTAAATGTTACGACCGAATCTGGCATGTCACTTAAAAGGGTTATTTAAAAACTGTGCATTTGTTAAAAAGTTCTTATTCTTTTTGAAACTCCGCGTTTTGTGGTTTGTTTATAAAAGCCGATTCATTTAATGCCCACTTTACAAAGTTGTTATTAATTTGAATAAAATTGTATTTGTTATGAAAATCGATTTTAAGTAATTTTGAATAAAAACGGTTTATTATCATTTCAGGAAAATCCCATATTGAACATTAAATAATAAACAGTAACCAAATTGAAAGCTAGAACCAAATAAAATACCAAAGACCTTATTACATATCAAAATCCCAAAATTAAAAGTAAGTTTAAATATAAGAAACGAGTTTACGAGAAAACATTGCAGGGCCACCACAAGTCTTCCTCGGCTCCCCAAATTCGCGGTCTAATGATTACCTGAAACATTTAAAAAGAGGGGGTGAGTTTACGAAAACTCAGTGTGTGTTTCCCCTTACGAGTGATAACTGGGCCTAAGCCCACAAAAGCAGATTGGATCTTAGCCCTCAAAATAACATACTTGGCCGAAGCACACATAAATCGAATCGAGCCGTAGCCCTAATATCACAGTATAGCAGATAACACATGCCAAATGATGCAAAACCCAAACATAAATAATTTTCGATCTAAAAGTGAGCTCTAAATCAACTCGGCAATTCTTTTAACTTATAAATTTAAAATATGAAAATAAAGTTTTATAAAATCCAAACTTCAAGCAAAAACACTGTTTTCAATTTAAACTCAACATAAATAAATTTTTCTTCAAAATGACCCAAATTTTCCAAAATAACAAACAAGTTTTGAACTGTTTTACTCAAGGAACATGCCAGACCCGGTCGAGGCTTGTGGGCCGGGTTTGCATATTTCGATCCATATTCTGCCTTACAGAGTCCTTAATCTCTTCGACAATCTTATCCTTTTCTACCAACACAGCAAACTCCCGCTCCTGCTATTGAGCTATTAACAACCTCAGGGCATCCCTCAGTCCGTCTTCAAACCGGACACATCGTTCATGCTCCATAGCCACTATCCCTCGAGCATACCGGCTCAACCTTAAGAATTCAGCCTTATATTCCGCTACGGACTTGTTCCCTTGAACCAGCCCCAGAAATGCCTTCCTCTGTGCATCCGTATAACTAGTACCAACATACTTCTTCTGGTACGCCGCCTTAACATACTCCTAAGTGAGATCCTCAGCTGTAGCACCATCCCGAACTGTGAGCCACCATTGATATGTCTCATCGCGAAGTAGTGACACCACTCCTTTTAGTTTCTCATCAGCGGTCAGATCCAGCTCATCCATAATTCGCTTAGTCGCTTCCAACCAATACTCACCAGATCGGGTACCACCACCCTACCACCACCACCGTTGGTGTTGAACAAAGAAGATCAAATGGGGATGATGCGATGATCGCAGCGCGGTCTTGCGAGTTCGCGAGATGGTGGTTGGGGCAGGTGGAGGTATGGGAGCTCGAAAATCTGTACCCGAGTGACTCTGAGCCAATGGAGCTGAAGTGTTTCGTGGTGTATCTGGTGTGGCACCCAGTACAGCTGAGTATTGGTTGGAAGCGACCGAGCAAATTATGGATGAGCTGGATCTGACTGCTGAGGAGAAACTGAAAGGAGTGGTGTCGCTACTTCGTGATGAGTCATATTAATATGGCTCACAGTTCAGGATGGTGCTACAGCTGAGGATCTCACTTGGGAGTATGTTAAGGCGGCGTACCAGAAGAAGTATGTTGGTACTAGTTATACGGATGCACAGTGGAAGGCATTTCTGGGGCTGGTTCAAGGGAACAAGTCCGTAGCGGAATATGAGGCTGAATTCTTAAGGTTGAGCCGGTATGCTCGAGGGATAGTGGCTATGGAGCATGAACGATGTGTCCTGTTTGAAGACGGACTGAGGGATGACCTGAGGTTGTTAATAGCTCCACAGCAGGAGCGGGAGTTTGCTGTGTTGGTAGAAAAGGCTAAGGTTGCCAAAAGGAATTAAGGACTCTGTAAGGCAGAATATGGATCGGAATAGGCAAAAGAGAGGTTTTGGATCGTCAGGGCCATCTGGGAATGTGTAAAAGAGGCCTAGAGTTGATGGGCCTCGAGGTCAGCAGGCTGTGACAGGAGGGCAGTACCGTACTTGTGCTTAGTGTGGAAAGATACACTTAGGAGAGTGCTGGAAAAAGACAAGAGGATGTTTCAAGTGTGGGTCTAAGGACCACATGATTAAGGATTGTCCTATAAAGATAGACGGGAGCCGACCAATAGGTCAAGGTTTTAACCAGGCTAGAAGAGGTGGACAGCAGCCTCAGCGAGGTCGTGGTCCGATTGGCAGAGGTAATGGTTCTGGAAGAGGACGTGGAACACCTGGTAGAGGTGTTGGTAATACAGAGGCAAGGTAGCCGGGTCTGGTATATGCAGTTCGTCGGAGGGAGGATAGAGACGCGCCGGACGTCATAACTGGTACGTTCCTTATAGCTGGCAAGCCTTATTTTGCTTTAATTGATGTTGGCTCGACCCATTCTTATGTTGCATGTAGTGTAGTTGAAACACTAGGCATAGCCTCTGAACTGTCTGTTAGGGAATGACTGTAGTGAGCCCATTAGGTCAAACTGTGTGGTGAATAAGATATTTCGAAGTGTACCGCTATAGCTTCAGGGAGTGGTATTTCCTGCCGACTTAATGGAACTACCTTTCGGAGAATTTGATCTCATTCTTGGCATGGACTGGCTAGTGGAACATCGGACTATATTTGATTGTGCAGCTAAGCGAATGGAGTTAAGGACGCCGGAGGATGGGGCGATAATTATGATAGAAGAAAGAAGAAACTACTTGTCTAATGTAGTCTCTGCTTTAAAGGCGATAAGATGGTTCGGAATGGGTGCAAGGCATTTTTGGCCTTTATTAGTGCGTTGGATGTAAAAGAAGGGGTAGTTAATGGAGTTAGAACAGTAAGAGAGTTTGTGGCTATTTTTCCGAAAGAGTTACCTGGAATACACCCGGACAGGGAGGTGGAGTTCGGAATTGATTTGTCGCCTGCATGCGCCTCCCGCGTCAATCGCCCGCATGCATGGCACTCGGAAGGAAATGGTTGAGCTCAAGGCTCAAATTCAAGAGTTGCTTGGTCGTGGGTTGATTCGACCCAGTGTGTCTCCATGGGGAGCATCGGTCTTATTTGTGAAGAAAAAGGATGGAACTATACGTATGTGCATAGATTATCGTCAGTTGAATAAGCTGACTATCAAGAACAAGTACCCTTTGCCAAGGAGAGACGACTCATTTGATCAACTTAAAGGGGCCGCGGCGTTTTAAAAGATAGATTTACGGTCTGGGTATCATCAGTAGAAGGTGAAGGAAGTAGATATCCATAAGACAGCTTTCCAGACAAGGTACGGGCATTATGAGTTCTTGGTAATGCCGTTCGGGTTGACGAACGCCCCAGTCACGTTCATGGATATGATGAACCGGGTTTTTCAACCTTATTTGGATCGGTTCGTCGTTGTGTTCATCGATGACATCCTAGTATATTCCAAGTCTGAGGAGGAACATGATGAGCATCTCCGGATTGTTGTTGCAAGTGTTAAGGGAGAAGAAGCTCTATGCCAAATTCAGTCTGAGGTAGGAAAAGATTTTATGGTGTATTGTGACACTTCTCATACAGGGTTGGGATACGTATTGATGCAAGACGGGAAAGTAGTCGCTTATGCGTCTCGGCAATTAAGGCCACACGAGGTTAACTACCCGACGCATGACTTGGAATTGGTAGCAGTAGTCTTTGCTCTTAAGGTATGGAGGCATTATTTATATGGAGAAAATTCAGTGATCTACACAGACCACAAGAGCCTTAAGTATCTGTTGACTCAGAAGGAGTTGAATTTGAGACAGCGAAGGTGGGTGGAATTATTGAAGGACTATGATTGTTCTATAGAGTATCACCCGGGCAAGGCGAATGTAGTGGCAGATGCCCTAAGTCGAAAAGTAGTGTCGGATCTGAGGGCGATGTTTGCACATCTGAGCTTGTATGACAATGGAAGTTTGCTGGCAGAGTTGCAAGTTAAGCCAACATGGTTAAATGAGGTGAAAGAAGGACAGTTGGCAGATGAGGATCTAAGTGCTAAGTTACGACAAGTGCAGAATAGAGAGTTGGAAGATTATGGTATTAATGACGAGGGAGTATTGTGTTTCAAGGGTAAGGTCTGTATGCCGAAGAACAAGGAGTTAAGGCAGAGGATTCTTCAGGAATCGCATAGTAGCCCTAATACTATGCATCCTGGAGGTAGTAAGTGGTACAAAGATCTAAGGGAACAGTTTTGGTGGCCTGGTCTTAAGCGGGAAGTTATCGAGTTTGTAGGGAAGTGCCTAACGTGTCAACAAGTTAAGGCTGAACACCAAATTCCGTCAGGATTGCTTTAGCCAATAAAGATTCCGCAGTAGAAGTGGGAGAGAATCACCATGGACTTCGTTAGTGGGCTTCCCCTTACGCCTACTAAGAAGGACTCGGTATGGGTGATAGTGGATCGATTGAGAAAGTCCGCGCATTTCATTCCAGTGCGGGTTGATTATTCTTTGCAGAAGTTGGTGAAGTTGTATATGGCAAAAATTGTAAGGTTGCACGGAGTTTCGGTATCGATTATTTCAGATAGGGATCCAAGGTTTACGTCTCGGTTTTGGAAGGCACTATACCTAGCCTTAGGTACCAGATTGGATTTCTCTATGACATTTCATCTGATCAATGACGCCACCAACGAGTAATTCAAGTGTTAGAGGATATGCTGAGGGGCTGTGTGATAGATTTTAGAGGAAGTTGGGAAGACTATTTGCCTTTAGCGGAATTCGCATATAATAACAGCTATCAAGCCAGTATTCGGATGGCACCATATGAAGCTACCAGATGGACTAAGTGTCGCACTCCTACGTGTTGGACAGAATTAGGAGAACATCGAGTTTTGGGTCCAGAGATTGTGGCAGAATCTGAGGAGACGGTTGAGGTAATTTGGGCACGGTTGAAGGAGGCATCTGATAGGCAGAAGTCGTACGCATATCTTAAGCGAAAGGAAATAGAATTTGATGTGGGAGATCAAGTGTTTCTTAAAGTTTCACCATGGAAGAGAGTGATGAGATTTGGTCGCAAAGGGAAGTTAAGTCCCAGGTTTATAGGACCTTATCGGGTATTAAAGCGAGTTGGACCAGTGGCATACCAGTTAGAGTTGCCTCCGGAGTTGAAGCGGATGCACGACATATTTCATGTTTCTATGCTACGTCGTTACCAATCAGATCCATCTCACATAGTGCCAGTTGAGGAGGTAGAACTGGGATCAGATTTGTCCTACGAGGAAGAGCCGATTCAGATTTTGGAACGAGATGTGAAAGTGTTACGGAGGAAGTCAGTTCCTCTAGTTAAAGCGTTATGGCGTAATCATGGATCGGAAGAAGCGTCGTGGGAGCCGAAAGAAGCAATGCGACAGTAATACCCTCACTTATTTTAGCTGGGTAATTTTGAGGTCGAAATTATTTTAAAGGGGGTAGAATTGTAATATCCGGGATTTTGGGCCTGTACGTTATTGCTTAATTGTATGAAGTAGCATGCCTATGTGTGTTCTGATTGTGTTGCATGAATTTTGAAGACTTTAGAACATAGGAGAATGCCTTAGAAATTATTCGATTTAAAAGTTTAAAAGAGGAAGCTAGGCAGAGGATGCCTTAAGAAAAATTGTAGGGGTTTTTGTGTAATATCCCGGGTTGGGGGCTATTTTGTTGTTGCATGATATTGCATGAGTTAGTATGCTGTGTTGCTATTTCTATGTTTAAGGGCTTAGTTGTGGGCTAGGAGTGTGCCCTAGTAGGTAGGAAAATTTTGGTTTTGGGTGTTAAGTGAAGGAAGTTTGAGGAAGTCAGGGTTTAAGAATTTTAATTGTTGTTTTGTTGCACAAAAAGTGAGCTAGCAAAGTGGCAAGGCATGCGTCACTTGGAGGCTTGGAGTTGGCGTCATTTGTAAGGAGGGAGGTCTGGGGTTCAAGCTGCGAAGTGGCCACTTTTTGCATTCTTTTTGGACGGCATGGAGGAGGAAGAGTTGTTGGTAGTTCAAACTCTACCATGGACCTTGTCAACTCATTTGAATAATGGGTGGAGAGTAAATGGTGGAGGTTAACTTGTTCAACTAATTTGAATGAGTGGTGGTGAGTGTATTTGGGGATTTGGCCGAATTTTGTGGAGAGTTTGGGGGGGGAGTGACGACTTGGGTTGTGTGGGAGAGGGGAATGCCGAATGTACCTTTGCATTTTGGTACATTTTCGGTCAAGTGGTAATCTAAATTCTCTTTTCTCAAAAGCTAGCCGAAATTTCCAAATTGATTCCTTCATTTTTTTTCCTCTTGAAACCGTAAGACCAATCAACCCAAAACTTGCCGATTTTTGCCTTGTTTTTCTTATGTTTTCATTGTTAGCCGAATGTTCCCTTAACATTTTGTTTCTTTTTCATTTAATTAAACCGAAACTAGTACTCTCCCCTTCCATATTCTTTTCTTTGTTTGAAAACATTGTTAGCCAAAACTCTCTTCTAAAAACACATTCTTCATTTCTTTTCTTTCAAAACTAAGTACCTTCTCCCTGCTCATTTTCGCTTCTCTCCTTAAAACCATTTTGCCAAACTTTATTCTCATTTCACTTTATTTTTTTTCTTGTTTCACTCAAGCCGAATCCTCTTTTCTTTTGTTTAAAGTATTAGCCGAATCTTCCCTCCTCTAGTAGTTCTTGTGGCCGAATATAGTTGGTGGTGGGTAAGTCCTTGGCCGAATGGCCATTTCTCCTCTCATATGTTTCATTGATTTGGTTTGGTTAAGGGCAATATGGTCATTTTGGAAGGGTGTTAATCTTTTCATTATAGGGTCATTGGAGTGTGGAAACAAGCAAGAGGAGCCGTCTTTTTCTATTAGTTGTTTGGTAAGTGAGGTAAGGGTTAATCGATATACCCTTTGGTTTAAATGGTTTGGCCGAATGGTCTTAGTGCCTAACCCCTATGTTGGCCGATTATAGGATCAAGGTTGTCGAGGTGATCGAGGGGTAGATCGGGCTCTGTGGGATTTAGATTTGCGATTTACCAGGTGTGTAACTAACACACTGATTCTTAGTAATGTTATTGATAAACCTATTTACTTGTTAAAATTCATAACAATGTGATGGATAATTGGATACCCAAATGGGGTATGTGTGCGAGATCGTAAGTCTATGTTATTACCAGCTCGATTGTCGATACACCGTGACATTATGACTTATGTTATGTATGCTATAAGATGTATTATGGGCATGTTGGCATGTATTACATGATTTGCATCGATATGACATAGTGGGTAATATGAGAGGAGGGGGATTTGATATCCGTGGTGTCTTTGGGACACCGTGACTTTGGGTCACCAGAGGTTTGGCACCTCCAAAGGTTTTGGTACCACAAAGATATATTGTGACTTTGGGTCACCAGAGGTTTGGCACCTCGCCTCGCCCCGCCAAAGGCTTAGTACCACGGTGGGTTGGCCCCACGATTGATTATACGGGATTGCCGCCGGTGATTTGGTATCACACGATGGGTTGGCCCCATCACTCGATTATCGTGACTACGGTCCACCGCGGTTTGGTACCACATTGTGTCTTTGGGACACCGCAGGTTTGGCACCTCATCGCGACTCGTCCCTCGTGGTTGACACCACCGTGGGTTGCCCCCACTTGAGAGATACGGAATTGTCGCTAGTGATTTGGTATCACGCGATGGGTTGGCCCCATCATCTGGATTATTCGTGACTTTGGGTCACCAAAGGTTTGGCACCACACTTATGGATATCGTGACTTTGGGTCACCAAAGTGGTTTGGCACCACCAGGTGGTTTGGTACCATACGGGTAGAAAAGGAGATACGGATGGTTAGGATCGGGTTGCATTTAATGTGTTGCTATGTATGATGTGTGTTAGCATGTTGCTTTATCTGGGAGCGGGATTATGCACTGAGTCATTCGACTCACCCTCTCCTTTGACATTTCAGGTGGCACTTAGACGCGGACATGGAGCCGGGATGGACTCGGGGTGCTCATGCCATGCTTAATAAAGTGTTACTCAGACTCTATCATTTGGGTACTTTAGTTTAATTACTTCCATTTGGGTTTTATTTTGGATTGTAAAAGGGCCTGTATGGCTATGTTTTACTTTACTTATGCTTGATTAAATTTTCAACATGCTTTAATAAATTAATTGGGTTAAATTGCTAAAACTTGAAAAGACAACGATTTCAAACCCACAAAACGATATGTTTTCAACTATACCATCGGGTATCATACAATGTTTTAATGCTAAGTAACTCCAATGATGTTCAAACCAAATTTTTACTAAGTCTAAATGTTTTAGTAACGATACTAAACAACTTGTTTTCTAAACGGAACAAAGTTTCATCAAAGTCATTATGCAAAACTCGTAACTTGCAAACACGCTTTCCCGTAACATACCGTTATTCGGTCGTGGTGTGTTTGACCGGTTTGGGATGTTACAATTGTGGTATCGAGTCAAGTTCAAAAGCTTTTTACCGTGGGCCCGAGGCCCAAGCTGCTTTCAAAAAGTTCGCTTTTAAGTATTTTGGGTTGAATACATGGTTTACAAGGCATGGCACCGAGTCTCCTGCACTCAGATTCGCCTGTAAGTAGTTCTAAACTCTTTTGTGAATTACTATTTGTAGAAGGGTAGGTGGTATGGAACGAGAGATAGATTTATAGGACATGAACCCTAGGATTAGATTACTCAAACACTCAAACCAAAACATAAGACTTAAAGAACTAAACCAATCTATGACTTAGTCACTTTGAGTTAGGTGTGTGGTAACCTGCACGCATGTCTAGGAGAGGATCCTAAGAGCTTGGTATTTAAGCAAATCCTCGTGACTCACCTCCTCTTCGCAGTATCCCACAGGTGCGTAGCTTTGGTTCACCCTGACTAAGAAGGGTCTGGTCATAGGCTTAACCTAATGACTAAAACCCGGAAGGAACTAGCCATGTTTTCAAAAAGAATGAAACAACAACCCCAATGTTTTCAAACTATTGCAATAAACTCTTTCAAAACCAAGAATGTCACTTTTACCACAATTTTCTCGAAAAACCTGATTTGTGGGAAATTACAAAAATGCTCTTAGGGGTAAATTTACTAAAATGCCCTCGGTTCATAAAATATCAACTCAATGATTTTTGCTCAAAATTTCAATGATGTTACAAACTTCAAAAACCTCTTTGCAAAATATCAATCGAAAATTTTGATTTTGGAAATTACGAAACGCCTCGCTTGTGAAAATTACTAAAATACCCCTGGTTTCCAAAACGAAGTGTTTTGCAAAATTTTCAAAAACACCCTCCAATTTTGAAAATTTCAAGTGACCGGTTTTACGAAAGTTTTAAAATATTTTTGTTACAAAAATACCCTCAGAGGAAAAATGACTAAAATACCTTGGGCTAGAAATGGGCGAAGAATGTCCAAGAGAGTGAATAGGTATGGAAAGGGTTAAGGAATGGATGTATGAACTCTTTTGGGTGAATTAGGATAGAAGATCGAAACCTTGGTTGCTTGAAAGAACCCCGATTAAACTCCATCCATAAAATTTCTTTTGCGGTTAAGAAAGTGGAAACGATACTAATGCATAAAAATCTTCTTAACCGAGAGGCGTAGAGCGTTTAGTCATGAGTACTCGAGGCGGACGTGGTCGTAATACTCGTGGTCGAGGTCGGGGGTAGGATGACGCTTTACGAGCCTCGTAGATCTGGTCGTGGGTCGAGAAAGTGAGATACTGGGATTCCACCACCGTGGAGGTGGTGAGTTCCAAGATCGACCGGGATGACGCAGCGTCGCAGCGATCGCGCGAGTGTTGGAAAGGGTAGCGGTATAGGTGGTGGCGCAGAGTTAGGAAATCGTGTGCTGAGCGACTCGAGCAAACGGGCCGAATTCTTTCGAGTGTTTCGTGTTGCTCCCAAAGATCGCCGAATATTGGTGGAGGCGACGGAGCGGATCATGGATGATCTGGACCTATCTGCACGGAGAAGCTTAAGGGGATGTATCGCTTCTTCGGGATGAGTCATATCGCTGGTGGCTCACGGTTCGAGACGATGTGGCGATGAGAGGATCCGACATGGGATTATTTCAAGGCTGCATATCAAAAGAAATACATTGGAGCTAGTTATATTGACTCCAAGAGGAAGGCATTCTTGAGGCTTGTTCAGGGGAGTAAGACTGTTTCTGAGTATGAGGCTGAGTTCTTAAAGCTTAGTCGGTATGCTAGGGGTATTGTGGCGACAGAACACGAGAGGTGTGTTCGTTTCGAGGATGGTCTGAGGGACGAGCTGAGACTGCTGATTGCTCCACAGCAGGAGCGTGAGTTTGCTGTCTTGGTTGAGAAGGCCAAGGTGGCCGAGGGTGTTAAGGAATCCGTGAGGCAAAACTTGGATAGGAACCGTCATAAGAGGAGTTTTGGATCTTTTGGATCGTCGGGTAATCCCCAGAAGAGGGCTAGACCGAGTGGGCCGAACCACCGTAGGCCTGTTCGTTAATGTCAGTACACCACCGTGTAACCTGGTCGGGGAAATCTCATTGGGGAGGCTGCTGGACCGGCGAAAAAGGTTGTTTTGAGTGTGGTTCTTTAGATCATCGTGTAAGGGACTGTCCGCGTAAGTTGGCTAGGATTCAGTCTGAGAGTCAGGGCCGTAACCAGTTCAGAGGTAATGGACCGCCACCGCAGAGGGGCCGTGGTAATGGCAGAGGTGGTAATGGATTTGGTAGAGGCCGTGGAGCACCGGGCAGAGGTGCAGGAAGTTCTGAGGCACGACAGCCTGGTTTGGTGTATGCTACGAGGCGCCGAGAGGAGGGCGACGCACCGGACGTCATCACCGGTACGTTTTTGATTTTTGGTTCTCCCTATACTGCTTTGATTTATTTGGGTTCCACACATTCGTATGTTGCTAGTAGTATAGTTGAGACCATGGACTTAGACTCAGAGACTACTCCTAGACAGATGACTGTACTTAGCCCTCTAGGTCACTCTGTAGTCGTAGATAAGCTGTTTAGAGATGTACCCCTAGAACTCCAAGGGGTAGTATTTGCTGCTGATCTGATGGAACTGCCGTTTGAGGAGTTCGATCTGATTCTTGGGATGGACTGGTTGGTTAAGTACCAGGCCAAGGTGGATTGCGCGGCTAAGCGCATGGTTTTAACGACGGATAAGGGTGATGAGGTGATTATGATAGGTAATAGGAGAGATTACTTATCCAATGTGGTATCTGCATTAAAAGCTATAAAGATGGTCAGGAAGGGCTGTGAAGCGTATGTGGTTCACGTGTATGCCTTGGAGGCTAAGGAGTCTGCTGTAGAGAAGGTGCGAACAGTTAAGGAATTTGTGGATGTGTTTCGGAGGAGCTCCCGGTTTGCCACCGGATCGTGAGGTAGAGTTCGGGATAGATCTGCTACCGTGAATCGCGCCAAAGGTGTCTATTGCTCCATATAGGATGGCGCCAAAGGAATTGGTGGAGCTTAAGGCTCGGTTCGTGAGTCGTTGGATCGGGGCTTCATCGGGCCAAGTGTTTCACCTTGGGAGCGCCGGTATTTTTCGTCAAGAAGAAGGACGATGCGATGCGGATGTGTATAGACTACCGCCAACCGAATAAGTGACGATTATTAAAAACAAGTATCCGTTATCAAGGATAGATGACTTGTTTGATCACCGGCGGTGCGCTCTATATTTTCAAAGATCGATCCGAGGTCCGGGTACCATCGGTTGAAAGTTAAGGAAGCGAGATATCCATAAGACAAGCGTTTTGACTTGGTACGCACTACGAATTCTCAGTAATGCCGTTCGGCCGACTAACGCTCCGGCAGCTTTTTGGATATATGATGAATAGGGTGTTTCAAAGAAAGATCTCTGGATCGATTCGTCGTGGTTTTCATAGACGACATCTTAGTGTACTCAAAGACGAGAGGAAGAGCATGATGCGCACTTGAGGGTGGTGCTGCAAATTCTGAGGGAAAAGCAGCTCTATGCTAAGTTCAGTAAGTGCGAGTTCTGGCTGAGAGAGGTGACTTTCTTGGGTCATGTAGTATCAGCAGAAGGAATTAGAGTAGATCCTCGAAAGGTTGAGGCGCTTCGACCGAAGCCTCCTAAGTCGATGGTCGAGATTCGAGTTTTCTCGGTTTGGCCGATACTACCGAAGGTTTGTTGAGGGTTTCGTTGATAGCGCGCCGATGACCAAGTTGTTTGAAAAAAGAAGTTCCGTTTGTTTGGACGAGAAACAAAGAGAGAGTTTTGATAAGTTAAAGAAGATCTTGACCAAGCTCCTGCTTTAATTCAACCCGAGGTCGGTAAGGAATTCACCGTGTCTCGCGACGCATCACATACTGGGATTGGGTTGTGTGCTGATGCGGGAGGGTAAGGTGGTAGCTTACGCTTCTCGGCACCGAGACCACACGAGGTCAACTATCCGACGCACGACTTGGAGCTAGCGGTACGTAGTCTTCGCCTAAAAATCTGGAGGCATTACTTGTACGGTGAGAGATCAATAGTCTACACGCATCATAAGAGTCCAAAGTATCTCTTGACTCGAAGGATCCGAATTTGAGGCAACGTAGATGGGTTGAGTTGCTCAAGGATTACGACTCGCTCGATCGAGTATCATCCGGGCAAGGCTAACGTGGTGGCGCACGCGCTTGAGTCGTAAGGTTGTTTCGAGAGTTAAGAGCACCGCTTGCCCATTTAAGTTTGTATGACGAGGAAGTATTTTGGCAGAGTTACAAGTTAAGCCTACTTGGGTTGAGCGATTAAAGAGAAACAGCTAGAGGATGAGGTTCCGAGTGCGCGCGAAGTTGCAGTGCAAGATGGTGGTTTGGAGGGTTACAGCTTTGTCTAGTGATGAGGTGTTGTGTTTCCAAGGTAAGGCTTGTATGCCTAAGGATGGTGAGTGAGACAAAGATTCTTCAGATGCACATAGCGATCCTTATGCTATGCATCCCGGAGGTAGTAAGATGTATAAGGATCTTAGAGAGCGATTTTGGTGGCCTGTTTGAAGAAAGAAGTAGACGAGTTTGTTGGAAAGTGTCCGACTTGTCGTGAGGTTAAGGCTGAACATCGCTTGCCGTCGGGTTTGCTTCACCTGTGAAGATTCCTCGATGGAAGTGGGAAAGGATAACCATGGATTTCGCTCGGTGGTTTACGCTTCGCCAAGCAAGAAAGATTCGGTTTGGGTTATTGTGGACCGTCTCGACTAAGTCACTCATTTCATTCCAAAGAGTGGATTATTCACTTGAGATTGGCAAAGTCAGTATGTGTCGAGAGATAGTGAGGTTGCACGGTGTACCGCTTTGATTATCTCGTGATCGGGACCCCGATTTACGCCGAGGTTTTGGAGAGCATTGCATCGTGCTCTGGTACGCATTTGGATTTCAAGACGACTTTTCACCTGACAAATGAGGCGCATGGAGAGGGTTATTCGTGTCTTGGAAGATATGCCGAGAGGTTGTGTTCGGACTTGTGGGTAGTTGGGAGGAGTTTCTGCCAGTTAATGAGTTCGCCATAACAACAGCTTACCAAGCAAGCATCAAGATGGCACCATACGAGGCATTGTATGGTAGGAAGTGTCGCTCACCCACGTGTTGGACTGAATTGGGTGAACGTCGCTTGTTGGGACCCGAGTTGGTTCTTCGAGACGAAGACAAGGTTAAGTTGATTCAGTGCTCGTTTGAGGGCGTCGCGACGACGCGCGTAAGTCATATGCCGATCTTAAGAGGAGAGATATAGAATTCGCTGTGGGGGACCGGGTTTTCTTAAAGGTCTCGCCATGGAAGAAGGTGCTGAGGTTCGGCAGAAAAGGCAAGTTAATTCTGAGGTTTATTGGGCCATATAAGGTGTTGAGACGAGTAGGACCAGTAGCGTATCAGCTTGAGTTGCCAGCAGAGCTAAGTCAGATTCACGACGTCTTTCACGTGTCGATGCTTCGGCGTTATCGTTCGGATCCGTCGCATGTTGTGGCAGTGGAAGAGATCGAGGTAAACCCAGATTTGACCATGGAAGAGGAACCAGTGCAGATTCTTGATCGGGATGTGAAGGTTCTGCGTAGGAAGTCTGTGCCTTTGGTTAAGGTACTTTGGAGAAATCATGGCGTGGAGGAAGCCACGTGGGAACCCGAGGATATGATGAAACAGCAATACCCGCAGCTCTTTTGATCAGGTAATTTCGAGGTCGAAATTGTTTTTAAGGGGGGTAGAACTGTAATATCCCGGGTTGGGGGCTATTTTGTTGTTGCATGATATTGCATGAGTTAGTATGCTGTGTTGCTATTTCTATGTTTAAGGGCTTAGTTGTGGGCTAGGAGTGTGCCCGAGTAGGTAGGAAAATTTTGGTTTTTGGGTGTTAAGTGAAGGAAGCTGAGGAAGCTGGGGTTTAAGAATTTTAATTGTTGTTTTGTTGCACAAAAAGTGAGCTAGCAAAGTGGCAAGGCATGCGTCACTTGGAGGCTTGGAGTTACGCGTCATTTGTAAGGAGGAGGTCTCAGGGTTCAAGCTGCAAGAAGTGGCCACTTTTTGCATTCTTTTTGGACGGCATGGAGGAGGAAGAGTTGTTGGTAGTTCAAACTCTACCATGGACCTTGTCAACTCATTTGAATAATGGGTGGAGAGTAAATGGTGGAGGTTGACTTGTTCAACTAATTTGAATGAGTGGTGGTGAGTGTATTTGGGGATTTGGCCGAATTTTGTGGAGAGTTTGGGGGGGGAGTGACGGCTTGGGTTGTGTGGGAGAGGGGAATGCCGAATGTACCTTTGCATTTTGGTACATTTTCGGTCAAGTGGTAATCTAAATTCTCTTTTCTCAAAAGCTAGCCGAAATTTCCAAATTGATTCCTTCATTTTTTCCTCTTGAAACCGTAAGACCAATCAACCCAAAACTTGCCGATTTTTGCCTTGTTTTTCTTATGTTTTCATTGTTAGCCGAATGTTCCCTTACACATTTTGTTTCTTTTTCATTTAATTAAACCGAAACTAGTACTCTCCCCTTCCATATTCTTTTCTTTGTTTGAAAACATTGTTAGCCGAAACTCTCTTCTAAAAACACATTCTTCATTTCTTTTTCTTTCGAAAACGGAAGTACCTTCTCCTGTTCATTTTCGTTTCTCTCTTTAAAACCATTTTGCCGAAACTTTATTCTCATTTCACTTTATTTTTTTTCTTGTTCCACTCAAACCGAATCCTCTTTTCTTTTGTTTAAAGTATTAGCCGAATCTTCCCTCCTCTAGTAGTTCTTGTGGCCGAATATAGTTGGTGGTGGGTAAGTCCTTGGCCGAATGGCCATTTCTCCCCTCTCATATGTTTCATCGATTTGGTTTGGTTAAGGGCCGAATATGGTCATTTTGGAAGGGTGTTCATCTTTTCATTATAGGGTCATTGGAGTGTGGAAACAAGCAAGAGGAGCCGTCTTTTTCTGTTAGTTGTTTGGTAAGTGAGGTAAGGGTTAATCGATATACCCTTTGGTTTAAATGGTTTGGCCGAATGGTCTTAGTGCCTAACCCCTATGTTGGCCGATTATAGGATCAAGGTTGTCGAGGTGATCGAGGGGTAGATCGGGCTCTGTGGGATTTAGATTTGCGATTTACCAGGTGTGTAACTAACACACTGATTCTTAGTAATGTTATTGATAAACCTATTTACTTGTTAAAATTCATAACAATGTGATGGATAATTGGATACCCAAATGGGGTATGTGTACGGAGCCGGGTAAGTCTATGTTATTACCAGTTCGATTGTCGATACCTGTGACATTATGACTTATGTTATGTATGCTATGAGATGTATTATGGGCATGTTGGCATGTATTACATGATCTGCATCGATATGACATAGTGGGTAATATGAGAGGAGGGGATTTGATATCCGTGTCTTTGGGACACCATGACTTTGGGTCACCGTGAGGTTTGGCACCTCCAAAGGGTTTGGTACCACAGATGATATATTGTGACTTTGGGTCACCGAGGTTTGGCACCTCGTCTCTCGTCCCGTGGCTTAGTACCACGGTGGGTTGGCCCCACGCTTGATTATACGGATTGACGCCGGTGATTTGGTATCACACGATGGGTTGGCTCCATCACTCGATTATCGTGACTCTCACGGTCACCGCGTGGTTTGGTACCACATTGTGTCTTTGGGACACCGAGGTTTGGCACCTCATCGCGACTCGTCCCTCGTGGTTGACACCACCGTAGGTTGCCCCCACTTGAGAGATACGAGAGATTGTCGCTAGTGATTTGGTATCACGCGATGGGTTGGCCCCATCATCGGATTATTCGTGACTTTGGGTCACCAGTGGTTTGGCACTACACTTATGGATATCGTGACTTTGGGTCACCAGGTGGTTTGGCACCACCGGTGGTTTGGTACCACACGGGTAGAAAAGGAGATACGGATGGTTAGGATCGGGTTGCATTTAATGTGTTGCTATGTATGATGTGTGTTAGCATGTTGCTTTATCGGGAGCGGGATTATGCACTGAGTCATTCGACTCACCCTCTCCTTTGACATTTCAGGTGGCACTTAGACGCGGACATGGGGAGCCGGATGGACTCGGGGTGCTCATGCCATGCTTAATAAAGTGTTACTCAGACTCTATCATTTGGGTACTTTAGTTTAATTACTTCCATTTGGGTTTTATTTTGGATTGTAAAAGGGCCTGTATGGCTATGTTTTACTTTACTTATGCTTGATTAAATTTTCAACATGCTTTAATAAATTAATTGGGTTAAATTGCTAAAACTTGAGAAGACAACGATTTCAAACCCACAAAACGATATGTTTTCAACTATACCATCGGGTATCATACAATGTTTTAATGCTAAGTAACTCCAATGATGTTCAAACCAAATTTTTACTAAGTCTAAATGTTTTAGTAACGATACTAAACAACTTGTTTTCTAAACGGAACAAAGTTTCATCAAAGCTGTTAAGTGCAAACTCGTAACTTGCAAACACGTTTTCCCCGTAACATACCAGATTCGGTCGTGGTGTGTTTGACCGGGTTTGGGATGTTACATTTTGGACATAAGATTGGGCTTGGTAAAATGGCATGAAGGCGCCACTTAGGGCCTTGGTAAGTGACGCCATAAGCTGTGAGGAAGGGCTTAGGTTCGAGCAACGTGGGAAGCAGTGGGAGTTTTTATTTTTGCGTCAAGGAGGAGAGGAGTTGGGCGACAATTGGACTTTCAAATGGATGAGGATGAGGCTTGGTTTTATTTTAAAATTTGGCTAGAAGAGAGGGATAATTTTTGACTTATTCAAAATTGTTTGAATAAGGGAAGAAGAGGAAAAATAGGAGCAAAATAAGGGATTTGATAAGGAAGGATGTAGTGGCCGAATGTGGGGCTTTTGGTAGAGGTATATTCGGTCATGTAGGGGGGAACTACGTGCCGAATTTTAGTTAGGGAGTGTGTCAATTTTTCTGCCGAATTGTGAATGAAGAGAATTCTCTCTTTTTCTTCTTTTTCATTTGAAGCCGAATCCTCCTTGTCACTATTGCCGAATCTCTCAACTTCTTCTTCTCTTCTTTTCTCTCACGATTCTTTTACAAGCCGAAGATTTCATCTCCATTAGGAACCATAGCCAAATCTTTACCTATCACCATTGCCGAAATTGCTTCACCTTTTTCTTCTTCTTTTCATAATTTTCCAAAAGCCGAAACGTGTTGATCATTACCTAGCCTTCATTGCCGAACATCTCTGTGGGTTCAAACAAAGGAGAAGTCGACTTTTGTATTGAGGGTAAGGAATCAACTATCGTTCTTCTTATCCTTTTCTTTTAGATTAACCGAAACTAGGACTCTAATCCTACTATTGTTCTTGGCCAAAACTTTGAAGGAGGCTTCGGGATTTGGTAGTTGTCGTCTACAAAGAGGAGATCATTCGGGATCTCAAGATCTAAGGTAAGCCAGAGTAGTCTTAGGCCGAAGGCCATTAATGATGTCCATTAAGTATTGAAATCGGATCTAACATATATCTATAGGGATTTCGACATCACTAAGAGCAAAGACGATTTCGGGACATAGATCCACAAGGTAAGTAAATATGACATTCGGCTAAGGCCATACTTGGTGACTCAGATCTATTTCTTATTTTGTTCCAAAACTGAACTGACCAGTTAAGTGATCTAGTGCTTGGCCGAATGTAGGAACTAAAGATCTAGAGCATTAGATCGGGATTTTCGGGATTTCAGTGAACACGTTAGTAAACCAGGTGTGTAGCCCTACACTATTTCCCGATAGATTTATGGTTCTAATATTATGTGTATGTTATAATAATATGAAAAGTGGGCAAAGGTACCATGTAATGGTACAAAGTACTCAGGTACGTAATCTTAACATTATATTAATAAATGTTATGAACATTTGGAATATGGCACGTATGTGAATATTGATATGAATACAGAATAAGGAATATGGCATGATTTATGCATGTTTTATTGTGCATGGGCATATGGGTGATTATTAAAGGGGAAGTGATATGGTGGTTTTTACCACAATATCTGGTGACTCATGTCACATAATCTGAATATGGTGACTATGTCACAAAATATTATCTGGTGGCTATGCCACAAATTTATAAGGGCGATGTGCCAGTCGTCTGCAGCGACTGCCTTCGATGATGTGTAGTGGATAGAGGGTCGATTTAGTAATCCCCACAGTGTGATGGCAGGTACGGGTGATGTGTAGTGGATGGTTAACTAGGTTTGGGTTCGGGATTGCATCATTATCTATATTTGTTATATATGTATGATTTGATGTGCCTAAGTCTTTTGGGACTTTGTGTTGGCTGTTACACACTGAGTCTGTTGACTCACCCTGTTGTGGGATATCTTTTCAGGTGACACTCAGTAGATGGACCGGGTCGGCAGAGACTTAGTAGTGGCCATGCTCAGCTCAGCATTTGTTTTATTTTGAATTTTTATATTTAAGTTTGGATTTATTTCGGGTTTTCTTTGATGCAATATGGCCAGAAGTATTAAACAGTTTTATGCATGCATTCTAATTATTTTAGTATGATACGATTTTATCAAATTAAAGTTTAACTTTTCTTAAAAATAAATTTTAAATGTTTTGGCACTTTTTAATTAAATGGTAGACTCTAAAAACTCGACTTTTACCTTTAACTTATGGTTTTGAAATATAACAATAAAGTTTTAATAAAACCTAATCTTCAAGGATAACAATGTTTTCAATTTGAACCCAAATCAAATTTTCTCCAAAATCACCCAAAGTTTTCCAAGGAAACAAACAAGTTTTGAACCGTTTTACTTAAGGAACATACTGGATCCGGTCAAGGCTCGTGGGCCCGGTTTGGGGTGTTTCAGCCATGGCCGTGTACTTTTAGCTAACTACTGACTTGTACACCACGGTTAGCTGACACCCCCATGTGAAGGCCATTTTTTTTCTATGATACATTCTGCCAATTCACCCATGGTCTTTAAGCACGCCCGTGTGTGACATTATAGGCCATTTACAAGGTCAAAATGCCACCCATAAAGGGTCATACCTATAAGCCATATTTACCAAGATATCTCATGCACATATGACCATTAAAACATACCAAAATAATCATTCAAACCATGTATTCAATACCAATTCCAACCATGACAATCTCAAAGACTAAAACTCATATCTTTACAAGCATAATTCTTTCATTTGCTCATTCAAAACTTGGCCATTTCATATGCTTCCACCATACCAAGATATGCATCATATTATCACATTCATTTAAGCAAAGTCTCAACTCATAAATAGCCAAATCACATGGCTAAGATCACATAACAACTTATACCAAAATACTAGCCTATACATGCCATATCTAGCTTTATACATTTTCAAAGTGTACCAAAATAAGTTTAGTAGTGTGATGACGATCCGTGACGGTCCCGAGCCTTCAGTAGCTTTGACGGCCAATAAAACAGAAAAAACACACACAGAGTAAGCTTCCCAAAAGCTTAGTAAGTCATATACAAATAAACTTTAGCATATATTACACATAACCAAATAAATATGATAACCAATATGATTCTCATGCCAAAAATCATCTCATTCTTTCTCAAGCTCATATGTTTGATCATAGCTTACTATATATACATAGATTTCACCTAGTCAAAACTTTACATATGGTATCATACATTCCATATACATAACATCGTAGTAAGATCACATAAATACTTACCTTGTATACACAATTAGTGTATAATCAACGTACCTGAATTGGACATTCATTTACTTAATCTATCAAAGCTCGAATTTGCCATTCGTATCTTAGACTTGCCCGTTGAACCATTAGGAATCTAGTAGAATACTCAGAAAGCTTAGAATAGTCGTACAATGCCAACATCCCAGACGAGGTCTTAGATATACTCGGATATCAATGCCACTGTTCCAGACAGGGTCTTATACGAGTTAATACGATGTCGATGTCCCAGACATGGTCTTATACGTAAGGTTCATAACGATGTCAACGTCCCTGACGTGGTCTTACACATAATTAGATATCGATGCCACTGTCCCAGACAGGGTCTTACACATAATCAGATATCGATGCCACTATCCCAGACAGGGTCTTACACGAGTGTCAAGTCAACGCCATCGTCCCAGATGTGGTCTTACTTGATAAAAATAGAACAGATATCCATGTCGTAACTTAGCCAATCCTATCTATTCATAGGTTCGTACGGGGCTTCTCGGATTTAATCACTATATCAAAGTTATCCCAGAATTCAAATGCATAACCTCCCATAAGCATTTATTATCATCTTTAATCATATGAACATTTACAATTGCATACATATACATTTATTTGCATAATGACTTACCTCAGATTCGATATATCGAAATGAAAAGGGCTACTCATTTACTTTCGCTTTCCCGTGATCTAAGTCCGTTTTCCTCGGTTCATGATCTAAACATATTCAGAATTAACCCTTTTACTCACTAATTCATTCAATTCAATCCAAAGACACACTTTTAGGGCTATTTCCAAATTAACCCTCATATTTGCACACTTTATCAATTTAGTCCAGTTTCCTCAAAACATCAAATTCACAAAATCCACTTATACACATACTTAGCCGAATACATATACATCACATATAAGTCCTCATTTTTCATCAATTTCACAAATTAGTCCCTTAGTTTGCCATTTTTTGAATTTAGCCCTATTTAGCTAAATTCATCAAAAAATTCAAGAACAAAGTATGTTCATCTAGCTCATATCTTTCATCTAACACAAAAAATCATCAAATAGCTTGACATATCATCAATAGCATATCACACAAACATCATCAATTCACAAAATTCATACATGGGTTTTGTAGCTTTCTAAGCAACGATTGCAAAAACGTAGAAATTATCGAAAACTGAAGTTAAAACTCACCTTAATTCAAGCTTTTAATTGCCGAAACCTAGCTCAACTTCTTCTTTTTCCTTTCATCAATATTTGGCAGTCATAAAAAGATGATAACTATCATCTTTCATTTGTTTCTTTTACTATAATCCATTTTATTACTAATTTACTTTTAGTCATCCATTAACTAATTATTGGCTCACTTGCCTCTTAAGGCCTCTTCTTTATAAAGCCACAACATATAAACACTTTAACAAATAGCAAGCAACTTTCACATTTAATGTATTTTAATCATTTTGTCAAATTAAACACACAAACGTACAACTTAGCTTACGATAATTTACCAGATACTAAACCATATATCAACGACACAGAATATAATATTAAAATATTATACGGACTGAGATTTGTGGTCCCGAAACCACTGTTTAGGCTAGGGTATAAACTGGACTGTTACAATTCTCCCCTTTAGGGATTTTCGTTCCTGAAATTATTACCGTTAAACAGAGTCGGATATTGTTGTCTCATTGAGTCTTCAGATTCCCACGTAGCCTCTTCTATTCCGTGTCGATTCCACAGTAATTTTACTAACAAAATTTTCTTGTTTCTCAGCTCTTTCACTTTACGAGCTAAGATACAGATCAGTTCCTCTTCGTATGTCATATCAGATCGGATTTCAATTTCAGATGGGGCAATCACATGTGACGGATTGGATCGATATCTGTGGAGCATCGAAACATGAAATACGTTATGTATCCTTTTAGGCTCAGACGACAACTTTAATCTATATGCAACAGGCCCGACACGTTCAATAATCTCATACGTCCGATGAACCTCAAACTTAATTTGCCTTTACATCCGAATCGAAGCACTTTCTTCCATGGAAATAGTTTCAAGTCTTCAGAGGACTTCTGGTGATCATATGCTGCTTCCAAATAATCTCGGATCAGTTTCACTTTCTGTTCTGAGACTTTTATCAATTCGACCCCGTGAAGCTTATTTTCACTAAGCTCAGTCCAATACAGAGGTGTTCGACATTTTTGTCCGTACAAAGCTTCATATGGTGCCATTTTAATTGTAACAGACCAATATTGACCCTAATCGGAACGGTGGTTTCGGGACCACGAATCTGAGCCCGAGAAATATTTTGATATTATATTCTGTGTTTATTATATGTGGACTACTGTGTGTGAAAATATCGTAGAAAAATATTATCGTTTAATTGCTTAATTTGATAAAAAGGATTTAATCGAGAAAAGCGTAAAAGTTACATGCTAAAGTGAAAGGTACTAATTTGCTTGTGGCTTTTTAAGTGGGTGTCCTAAAAGGGCAATTAGCCCATTGACCATAGTGATGGACGACAATGGGCCAAGTTAGCTATCTATATATGTTAGTTTAATTAATTTTTTTATATATAAGGTTATGTTAGTATTTTATAAAGAAATAATGTTAGTGTATATATTAAACAAACATAAAATAAAGCCATCATCACCTTCCTCCTCTCATAGCCGAATGTAAGAAAATAAAACACCATTGTAGAGCTTTGAGTTTCGGCAACTTAGGAAGCTTGATTAAGGTATGGTCGATTTTTAGTTTTTGATAATTTTTACGTTTTCGAGATCGTTGCTTCGTATATTACCCGACCCATGCCTAAATTTTTGAAAATATTATGTACATAGGATTCGGCCATTAACATGCTTGGATGGTTTTGATATATGATGGTTTTAGATTAAATATATGTTAAAGATTTACAAGTTTTGTATTGAAGTTTTTGGTGATTTTGAGTAAATAGGGCTAAATTGAGAAAAATAAATTTGTGAAGGGTTAAAATGACAAATAAATGAAATGCATGGACTCATATGGCTATGGAGAAGATTCGGCCTAGCTATGGTGTTGGGAAATTTTGCACATTTTGTGTTTTGTGTAAATAGGACCAATTTGTAAAAAATGGGAAACACTAGGGGCAAAATGGTAAAGTGTTTATTTAAGTGTTTTTGGATTAAATTGAGATGAAATATGCTTGAAT
This sequence comes from Gossypium bickii, assembly GCA_025503065.1. Taxonomy (NCBI): domain Eukaryota; kingdom Viridiplantae; phylum Streptophyta; class Magnoliopsida; order Malvales; family Malvaceae; genus Gossypium; species Gossypium bickii. The sequence continues at coordinate 33,768,802 of CP106712.1, forward strand.
GGTTAATTTTAATGTGTTTAGATCAAGAACAAAGAAAAATGGAATTGGACCGGGGAAAGACAAAGGTTCTCGAATAGCCGATTTACACGGTCTATCGACAATTGAGGTAAGTCCTTTAGCTAAAATATGTTAAAGAACTAATTATGACTATATTAAATAGTAAGAATTGATGAATTTTAGTACCTATTTATATCATGGCCGAATGTATATAGGTATACTAGGTTGATGATTAAAGTTGGTTATGTGATGTGAATTGTTGGATGGTATAATGATATAATGATTTTATTGGTTTAATGTGAGCAAGCTCAATTGAATTGGACTTATATATATAATAGTTATGAAGTGTGTTTGGAATGTTTAATTACATTGATAAGATTTGGGCTTTCACGCCTAGCAGGCTCTATGCCGGTGTTACTTTTCGGGCTTTCACGCCTAGCGTGCTTTGTCTTTGTGTTACTATCGGGCTTTTATGCCTAGCGAGCTTTGTGCCGTTGTCACTTATCGGGCTTTTACACCTAGCGGGCTTGATGCCTGGTGATGTGTTTTACAAAAGAGAAACCGAATTTTGTTCAAGGCAAATTAAAGCTAATTTATTGAGTTAATGGCTCGTAAGCATGTAAGGTATGAATTAACTTCTTACCTATTTAAAATAAGGTAAGCAAGTAACTCAGTTATTTATTACAAATTGTATGTGTTACAAATGAAGTTTTTATATATATATATGATTATAATATGTGTTCTCGGTTTTATAAATGAATGATATGAATATTGTGGTTTTGGTCTTCTATTATGTGTATACAAGACCGGTATATTCAACCACATGGATAGTTCGTGTATGTGATGCTATATGATAATAATTGAGCTTTAAGTATATGAATGTTTGTATGCGTTTGGTTATATAATGACATTTTGGTTTTGAAAGGTTGGATTATGAGTAAATATTTTGATTATATAAGCATTCGGTTAAAGAGAAATTGTTCTATGAATTTATATGTAATATAGGTATGGAATTGAAAGCTTGAAAGTAAATGTGATTACAAACATACAAGTGGAATTATTTTTAATTTAAATGTTTAATGTTTGAATGTTATATTATTAGGAGCTTAGACTTACTAAGCTAGTAAGCTTATTTGTGCGAAATGTTTCCTCTGTCTTATAGATTAGGTGCAAGCTACAAGCTCGTCGGGATCGTTCAGAAAGTCGTCCACACTATCAAACTATTTTGGTACTCTTTCATTTTGGTTTTCGAGTGAAGGCATGTATAGGAAAGACTTTGTCTTTGTTTTGATGAAAACTTTTGGTTCATGTATATAATAGCCATGCGAATATGGCTAACTTTTTAGTTAAGTATGCTTTTGTGCTTTTGATACAAATGGCGGTTTATGTTGGTAATGTTTATGCATCTTTAATCGATGTTTAATCGTATTTGATAAGGAAATGTATGTTTATGAAATGAACCTTTGAATTAGGTGTTGTGGTAAGTAACCAATGGTACACTCGATTATATGGAACCATAGTTGTGTTTTGTTAATAAACCGATGATGTTATGATATTACGCGAATGTTTTAGGTATAAGTTAATTTGCATAAATTATTAAAATGCATGGACAGTATGAGTTGTATGTGGGTATATTCGGTTATAAACTAGTTAATCATATTTTGCAATGAAATAGTTTTTAGTTAGCAGCAGTGATGTGATTTTGAAAAATCACCAAAAATAGGATAAATTGAATTAGAAAGTGAATAAGATATAGAATTAAAGCTTATTGTGTCTATTTTGATATGAAAGAAACAGAGTAGGCAAAGGAATTTTGAGATATTTAAATTTTAGTGAGACCTATTCTGAATGAATTCGTGGTTTCCTGTTCTGTCTTGAAAAAATTGTTAAAAATTGTACAAAAATAATCATGGAGCATAGTTTATATGCTTAGAATCCATAATGAGTCTATTTTTGATTGGAATAAACAAGAACATTATTGAAATTTTTACAATGAGATAACTGAGTTTTTGTAAAGATAGGTCAGAATCATCAAACAGTGAAATAGGGGAAACTTTGATGAATAAACTGTACTAATTGGCCACATGAAAAATTCTGGAAAAATTATGGTAAAACTTTATATGAGTCTAGTTTCAAGGAAAATTTACAGATCCAAATTTCGAGTTTTGTAACTCGAGTTATGGTCAATTTAGTTAGCATGACGCAGTTGGACAGTTTTAAATTATTATGCCCCGAATTAGTGGTCAAGTCTAGTAATGCCACATACTCGACTCCGGCAAAGGTCTCGGGTAAGGGGTGTTACATTAATGCTCGTCTGAAAACTATTATTATACGCAAATTCAATCAATGGCAGATACTGATCCCACGAACCATTAAACTCAAGTATACAACATCTCAACATATCTTCAAGAATCTGAATAATTCGTTCAGACTGACCATTTGTTTGCGGATGAAAAGCTGTGCTGAAGTGTAATTTTGTGCCCAAACCTTCTTGCAGTTTCTTCCAGAATCTCGAGTAAACCTCGGATCTCTATCGGACACAATAGATAGTGGCACCCCATGCAATCTCATAATTTCAACAATATAAAGCTCAGCTAATTTATAAAGTGAGTATTCAGAACTTACCAGAATGAAATGGGCAGATTTTGTTAATCTATCAATCACGACCCATATCGCATCTTTCTTTCTCGGAGTCTGAGGTAAACCAGAAACAAAGTCCATGGTCACTCTATCCCATTTCCACTCTAGAATCAAAATCGATTGTAACAACCCAGACGGAACTTGATGTTTGGCTTTCACTTGCGGATAGACTAAACATTTTGAAACAAAGTCAGAAATGTCTCGTTTCATACCAAACCACCAGTACTGTCGTTTCAAATTATGATACATTTTAGTACTTCTTGGATGAACAGATAAATGACTGTTATGTGCTTCATTCAAAATCAACTGAATGAACTCTAGATTTCTCAGAACACAGATACGATCCCGAAATCTCAAACAATCATCAACAATTTGAAATTCAGATTCGGAATTCACTTCACACTGAGCTCGTTTCACTTGCAATTCATTATCAAATTTCTGGGCATCACATATCTATTGTAAAAACAACGATTTTGCTTTTAATTAAGCTATCACAGAACAATCATCAGACGAATCCAATTGAGTACTCAAAGCATGTAATACAAACAACAATTTTCTACTCAGAGCATCTGTAACAACATTTGCTTTACCCGGATGATAATCTATCACAAGCTCGTAATCTTTTAACAACTCAAGCCATCTTCTCTGTCGCAAATTCAAATCTTTCTTAGTCATCAGATATTTCAAACTTTTATGATCTGAAAATACATGACATCTCTCACCGTATAGATAATGACGCCAAATCTTTAGCGCAAACACAATCGCAGCTAATTCAAGCTCGTGCGTCGGATAGTTCTTTTCATGAGGCTTTAACTGTCTCGAGGCATAAGCTACAACTTCTCCTTCCTGCATCAAAACACATTCCAGACCATTTAACGAGGCATCACTGTATACCACAAATTTTTTACCCGATTCTGGCTGTACTAACACTGAAGCTTCTGTTAACAGAGTTTTCAACTGATTAAAACTTTTCTGACATTTATCTGACCATTCAAATCTAACATCTTTCGGAAGTAATCTAGTCAACGGAGTAGCTATAGTTGAAAAGCCTTTTACAAATCTGCGGTAATAACCAACTAAACCCAGAAAACTGCGAACTTCAGATACGTTCTTCGGATGTTTCCAATTCAGAATGGTAAAAATCTTGCTTGGATCTACTCGGATTCCAGAAGCTGACACAATATGCCCCAGAAAACTAACCTCATGCAACTAGAATTTACATTTGCTAAATTTCGTATACAATTGCTTTTCTCTCAAAGTTTGCAAAACGATTCTCAAATGCTCAACATGTTCAGCCTCATCACGCGAATAAATCAAAATGTCGTCAATGAATACAACAACAAATTGATCTAAATACGGTCGAAATATTCTATTCATTAGATCCATAAAAATAGCAGGAGCATTGGTTAGTCCAAATGGCATAACTAAGAACTCATAATGCCCGTACCTCATTCTGAAAGTAGTCTTCGGAATGTCTAAATCTTTAACCCTCAACTGATAGTATCCCGATCTCAGGTCAATCTTTGAAAACACAGTAGCTCCTTTTAACTGATCGAATAAATCATCTATGCGGGGCAACGAATATTTATTCTTTATTGTCACTTTATTCAATTGACGATAATCAATACACATTCTCATCGTGCCATCTTTCTTTTTCACAAACAGAACAGGAGCACCCCAAGGAGAGAAACTAGGTCTAGCAAATCCTTTATCAGTCAATTCTTGCGACTGTGACTTTAATTCTTTCAACTCTGTTGGTGCCATTCTATATGGAGCTATCGAAATGGGTGTAGTACCAGGCACCAACTCAATGCCAAACTCAACTTCACAAATCGGAGGCAAACCCGGTAACTCTTCAGGAAATACATCAGTAAACTCACAAACAATAGGCACTGATTTAACTTTCTTCTCAGATGCTTTTGAATCAATCACATAAGCAAAATATGCCTCATAACCCTTTTTTCACATAACTTTGAGCTTTCAAAATAGATGTCATAGCAGGCAATCCATTCAAATCATCAAACTCAATCCGTACAATCTCATCATTCAGACATCTCAAATCTATAGTCTTTCTTTTATAGTACACAGCAGCATCATGCATAAACAACCAATCCATACCCAGAATAATATCAAATTCATCAAATGGCAAAAGCATCAGATTAGCAGGGAAACAGATATATCGAAACCTTAACAGACAATTCTTGCATAAACAGATATATCGAAACCTTAACAGACAATTCTTGCATACTTTGTCAATAAGGACACTTTTACCTAAGGGGTTCGATACTTTTATAGCAAACTCAGCAGACTCTACAGGCAAAGCCTTGCTGAATACTAAATTCATGCATATATATGAATGCGTAAAACTAGGGTCTATCAATGCAATCACAAAAGTATCATAAAGTGTGAAAGTACCCGTTATAACATCAGGTGATGAAGCTTCCTCACGAGCTCAGATAGCATACGCTCTGGCAGGCACTCTAGCTTCAGACCTGACAACATTGTCTCTCGTAGTTCTTTGACTACCACTGACATTCTTTACATTCTTTGATGGTTGACCTCTCATAGGTGCATTATCAGATCTCAAATTCTGAACGGTCTCTGGCTCGACAGACTTAGGACAATCACGGATAAAATGATTAAGCGATCTACATCTGAAGCAAGCTCTGTCATTTAATCTACAGCTTCCCGGATGTCTTTTTCCCCAATGTTTACATTCAGGTCTCTCAGATCGAACATTTCCCACACTAGCCACTAAAGTTGCTGGAGTTTTAAAACTCATTTGCGGTCTAGATTGATTTCTATTCGAATATCCCACATTATCTCTGAAACGACTTTGATTATCTCTGAATCTTTTCAGAGCAGACTGAAATGATTTACTCTGAAATCTCTTTTTCACATCTCGAGCTTCAAACTCAGCTTTTCTCTTATCTTTTCCGAGTGCTTCAACTTTGGAAGCTCGGTCAACAAGTACAACAAACTCTTTTATTTCTAAAATCCCGACTAGCAAACGAATGTCTTCATTAAAGCCATCTTTGAATCTTTTGCACATTATTACTTCAGATGATACACATTCTCGACCATACTGACTCAGTCTCACAAATTCCCGTTCATACTCAAAAAACAGTCATTCGGCCATGTTTTAGTTCCAGATATTCCTTCTTCTTTTTTTTTATCAACAAATCTCTCACTGATATATTTCTTCTAGAACTCGATCTGAAAGAAGTCCCATGTAACTCGCTCTCTTAGAACAACAGAAATTAGAGTTTTCCACCATTGATAAGCTGCATCTTGTAGTAAAGATATAAGGCACTTTATGCATTCTTCCGGAGTCAGAGACATTTCATCGAATACTCGGATAGTATTTTCAATCCAGAATTTGGCTTTTTCAGCATCATCATCTTTAGTAGCCCGGAATTCTTCTGCCCCATACTTACGGATCTTGTCAACAGGAGGCTTATTCAACAGATTCAGATTTGCAGTCGGAGGTATATCGAATGTCTAAGGCAGATTAATCGGGGGTGAAGGTTGCGAAATAGTCGGGTTATTCTTTACAAACTGAGTGAACCACTCACTCATCATCTGGAAGAAAGCTTGTTTAGCTTCTCCCTCTTAACCGCTCATAGCCGGTCTCGATCCGTAGGGTCGCCACCTTTTAGCGAAGCAAGAAGATTACTTTCTACGTCATCAACTACGGCTCTTTCGAGATCTATTACTATACAAAAATCACATTTATACGTCAGGATTCATCACACTATCTCAATTCAGATATATGGCATGTATAGCTAGATTCTGACACGGTACGTTAGTCTGAGAATCGGCTACACCGTAGCTTTGATACCAACAAAATGTAACACCCCTATCTCATGTCCGTCGTCGGATTAGGGTTAAGAGCGTTACCGGACATATCGGAAAGCATTAACAGAATTTCACACATTCATTCATCATTCTCAAGTACAATATCCCTTAAAACGGTCAACGAGACCATAAGCATGCTTACAAATTGAGTCGGGACTAAACCAAAACACATACAAACTTCCATAAAAATTAAAAACTTTTCTAAGTTTCAGGGGTCACACGCCCGTGTAAGCAGACCGTGTGCTTCCCACGGCTTCAAGACAGCCCCGAGTGTCCTCCCCGTGGACCTATACTGACTTGGTCCCCACGGCCACCAAGCATACCCGTGTGCTCAGGCCGATTACTCTTAGACCATATACTGACTTCCCCACCATGGCCATAAAGCACGCCCGTGTGCCATGGCCGTGTACTTTTAGCTAACTACTGACTTGTACACCACGGTTAGCTGACACCCCCGTGTCAAGGCCGTTTTTTTTTCTAAGCTACATTCTGCCAATTCACCCACAGTCTTTAGGCATGCCCGTGTGCCACAACCGTGTGACATTATAGGCCATTTACAAGGCCAAAATGCCACCTATAAAGGGTCATACCTACAAGCCATATTTACCAAGATATCTCATGCACATATGACCATCAAAACATACCAAAATAATCATTCAAACCATGTATTCAATACCAATTCAAATCCTGACAATTTCAAAGACTAAAATCATATCATTACAAGCATAATTCTTTCATTTGCTCACTCAAAACTTCGCCGTTTCATATGCTTCCACCATACCAAGATATACATCATATATCACATTCATTTAAAAAAAGTCTCAACTCATAAATAGCCAAATCACATGGCTAAGATCACATAACAACTTATACCAAAATACTAGCCTATACATGCCATATCTAGCTTTATACATTTTCAAAGTGTACCAAAATAAGTTTAGTAGTGTGATGACGATTCGTGATGGTCCCGAGCCTTCAGTAGCTTTGACGACCTATAAAACAGAGAAAACACACACAGAGTAGGCTTCCCAAAAGCTTAGTAAGTCATATACAAATAAACTTAGCATATATTACACATAACCAAATAAATATGATGACCAATATGATTCTCATGTCAAAAATCATCTCATTCTGTCTCAAGCTCATATGTTTGATCATAGTTTACTATATATTCATAGATTTCACCTAGTCAAAACTTTACATATGGTATCATACATTCCATATACATAATATCGTAGTAAGATCACATGGATACTTACCTTGTATACACAATTAGTGTATAATCAACGTACCTGAATCAAACATTCATTTACTTAATCTATCAAAGCTCAAATTTGCCATTCGTATCTCAGACTTACCCGTTGAACCATTAGGAATCTAGTAGGATACTCAGAAAGCTCAAAATAGTCGTACAATGCCAACGTCCCAGACGAGGTCTTACATGTACTCGAAAATCAATGCCACTATCCCAGACAGGGTCTTATACGAATTAATACGATGCCGATGTCCCAGACACGGTCTTACACGTAAGGTTCATAACGATGCCAACGTCCCAGACGTGGTCTTACACATAATTAGATATCGATGCCACTGTCCCAGACAGGGTCTTACACATAATCAGATATCGATGCCACTGTCCCAGACAGGGTTTTACATGAGTGTCAAGTCAAAGCCATCGTCCCAGACGTGGTCTTACATGATAAAAATAGAATAGATATCCATGTCATAACTTAGCGAATCCTATCTATTCCTAGGTTCATACGGGGCTTCTCGGATTTAATCACTATATCGAACTTATCTCGGAATTCAAATGCATAACCTCTCATAAGCATTTATTATCATCTTTAATCATATGAAAATTTACAATTGCATACATATACATTTATTTGCATAATGACTTACCTCAGATTCGATATATCAGAATGAAAACGACTACTCGTTTACTTTCGCTTTCCCGCGATCTAAGTCCGTTTTCATCGGTTCTTGATCTAAACATATTTAGAATTAACCCTTTTATTCAATAATTCATTCAATTCAATCCAAAGACACACTTTTAGGGCTATTTGCAAATTAACCCTCATATTTGCACACTTTATCAATTTAGTCTATTTTTCTCAAAACATCAAATTCACAAAATCCACATACACACATACTTAGCCGAATACATATACATCATATAAGTCCTTATTTTTCATCAATTTCACAAATTAGTCCCTCAGTTTGCCATTTTTTCAATTTAGCCTATTTAGCTAAATTCATCAAAAAATTCAAGAACAAAGTATGTTATTCTAGCTCATATCTTTCATTTAACACCAAAAATCATCAAATAGCTTGACATATCATCAATGGCATATCACACAAACATCATCAATTCACAAAATTCATACATGGGTTTTGTAGCTTTCTAAGCAACGATTGCAAAAATGTAGAAATTATTGAAAGCCGAAGTCAAAACTTACCTTAATTCAAGCTTTCAATTGCCGAAACCTAGCTCAACTTCTTCTTTTTCCTTTCTTTAATATTCGACACTCATAAAAAGATGATAACTATCATCTTTCATTTATTTCTTTTACTATAATTAATTTTAATACTAATTTACTCTATTATCCTTATTACAAAATATTTATAACCTATAATCATAAGGCCATTTATGACTTTTAGTCAGCCACTAACTAATTATTGGCTTATTTGCCTCTTAAGGCCACTTCTTTATAAAGCCACAACATATAAACACTTAAACAAATAGCAAGCAACTTTCATATATAATGTATTTTAATCCTTTTGTCAAAGTAAACACACAAATGTACAAATTAGCTTACGAAAATTTACCACATACTAAACCATATATCAACAACACAGAATATAATATTAAATATTATACAGACTCGAATTTGTGGTCCCGAAACCACTGTTCCGCCTAGGGTATAAATCGAACTGTTACATGGAGAATACTATTCCTAGAAAACTCGACTTGAATCTCTCTATTCCCTCTTGTGTACCACTCAAGGCTCCTCATTACTAGTTGGTCTGCATCCCTTTCACGTTGGTTCACTCGTAGAAGACTTAAGCTTCCATAGTCAAAAGCTTCAAAGGATAGGTTGAAAAATATGATAATCTAAAAAGCCTCCTTTTTTTTACGTGAATATTTATATTTTCCAAAATAGCCCAGGTGTCTTTTCATCAGAATCGTCTTTTCAGATGCGTACAAGTTGGTTATACAGATCGACAAATATATACATTTTTTTCTTATTCAGATAAATTATCAAAGCGACGACAATTCTGGGCAAAATCTGAAAATACTCATGCAGCGATAATGGTACCAAAACATGACAAAATTAAATATAAATAGGCTAAGATCCACTGAGTTATAAAATGCAATTTACTTAACTGAAAATACTAAAATATGTGTTAAAGGAAACTAAATGGGAACAAATAAAGCAATAGGTATGGAGAAAACATATGTTTTTTCTAGTATTATTAAACAGTGACACGCCAATTCTAGCGATCCGCATTGAGATTTCGGTAAGTATTAGTTCCGTTGAATGTTTCATGTCGAAACTTTGACATAGCGTAATTGGGAAATGTTGTCAGCTAATTGGTTTAATTGTGTAATTGGAGTTGTGTTAGGCTTTGGAAGTCCCTTAAGTTGTTTCTGCATCAAAACTACTTCAGGTGCGTACCGGAAACTCTTAATTCTGCGAATTTTGGATGCCAAAAAATGTTGTTGTTGACATCACACGGCCAGGCACATGGGCGTGTGCCCAGGCTATGTGAGCCACACAGCCGTGTACCAGGCCATGTGGGTGCCCGTGTAACTTAATGTTCATCGAATTGGAGCCACATGGGCAAGGCACATAGGCGTGTGTGGCTGGGTTAGTGCGAGGTTCACACAGGAAATGGACACGAGCATGTGTCTAGGTCGTGTAACTCATTGTTTATGTTTTAGGACCATACGGCCAAGGACATGGTTGTGTACCCAAGCTGATACGAGCACGCCCGTGGCACCAACATTTTGCAAAGTGACGAAGCACGAATTAAATGCCCCAAGTGTTGAAAAAGTTTATTTGCACCTTGATGCATTTCCAATTGAACTGGATTAGCCCATTTGGGTTCAATTTGAGCTCATTCGAGCTCATCTCAGCCCATTGAGCTAATTGTTTTAATTTAATGTTTTAGATAAATTGCATCCTCGAATTAATTATTTCCTACAGCAAATTAATGTGGCCTAATAATTTAATTATTGACTAAATTAATTTGTCCAAGTTTTAATTAATTTGTTTTCTTCCGTGCATTAGTTTGTGTCAATAAATATCTGTCATTAATTAATTTAATTAGTGAATTGCTGAATTTTTGATGTCTGATTGCCATTGTAATATGCTCATTTTATAAATTAATAAGTTGACTTAATGTGTTGCAGGTAGCATGAATCAAGTGGGAGCATGGATCTCAGATTGATGGAAGAATAAATAATGAATTGATGAAGGATAGCCAAACAATAAGGTGATGGACGGGTAGCTTGAAATGGACAAACAAATTCAAGTGCGAATTAAATAAACTACATTTGGAAGCATGGGGATAAAATAATCAAGCAAAACAAATTGAAAATCCTTGTTTTCTTGTGAGTTATTGACGGCATGAAGGAACAAAGCAAGCTAAGTACAAACATTTAATCCATGAGCATTATAAATTTTAAATCAAGAAAATGGATGAAATGGCATGGACGGCAAGTGGAAGACCTTGATCTTTAGCATAAAAAAATAATTGGAACAAATGGAGCATGAAGACCAAAAATCATGGAGGAAGCATGGGCATTGAATAAATTTTTTGTTTGAGGGAATATATATGCTTGGATGGCATAAGGTGGGAGATTAATGGAAGATTAAACAATGCCAACATTCAGCCGAATTAATGGTGACAATTTACCCAATTTAATATGCTGATTTTTAGTCAATAGTGGGTTCATAATTTACTGCACTTTGCTGTTTTTAATGGGGGACATTCGGCATTGGGATAAAGTATTACAAGTGCACGTGTGTGTTTAATGATAAAGCATTGGACGGCAAAAATGGGAAGCATAAATGGAACCTTGAATTAAATAAACAATAATTCAAGAACCATGAACAAGCTATGAGGTGGACGGCAACAACACTGGTGAGTAGGATTTGAAAAAAAAAATGTTTGAACATTCGGCTACCTAGCTTTAGGCTATAAATATTTGCTATTTTTATTTGTAATACAGAATTTTTATGAATGAAATTTTATGAATTTTGTTTCTTTGAGTGAGTTTATCTCCTCTTCGTTTTCGTACAAGTTTCGTTAGACTTATCAAGCTTGTGGCATCTTCGACTTGTTTGAACTTATCACCAAATTTCGTTTGGTGTGGCGTCATCAACCTATCTTCATCTATCCACCTTAACGATATAAGAAACGAGGTGACACTGTTATACAGTGTTGAATCTTTCTTAAGTTAAGTTCATAATCCATTTCCATCAGCCTATCTTCATATTTCCACCTTAATCATTATAGAATCAGGGGTGACACTTTTTAGTGTTGAATTGTTTCTCGTTTAAGTTCTTTTATCCATTTCCATCAAATTATCTTTTATATATTTTATTTTTATTTCATTCCATTAAACCGAACCATCTCCTATTTTATTCACTTAAAGCTTCCGTAAACTCTTCCATATTTTCTGATAATTTTCCGAAGGCTTGATTCCTACTCGTAGACGATTGGGCAACCCGCATACGTTTCGACTCACCCTGAGCCGGTTCGTATCAGTTGGTATCAGAGCTATAAAACGAGAACTACGAAGCTCCTACGACTAACCCAAAGTCCTTTCAAAGACGGAACGTATCATTTGATACCAGATCTTATCAGTTGGTATCAGAGCTATAAAACGAGGAGTTTTGACGACAATGAGAGCCGAAATAGGTTCGTAAAAAAATCAAAAAAAAAGAGAAAATATAAAAAAAATTCAAAAAAAATACATGTAAAAAAAAGGAGTGTGTGGAAATTTTTGAAAGTTTGCAAGTTTTGTTTCATTACTTCTTTCCCGATCTTCAAGCCACCCTTCCTCACCCCAACGCCACTATACCAAAAATTTTTTTTATTGTTCAGCCTACCCTATACCTGACATCAATCCTTTGTAAAAAAAAAAAATCTTTTAAAGCCGACCCTCAAGCCGCAATAAGTCTTTTGAAACAAAGTACAAATTTGTGAGACGAGAGAGAAAGCGGTAAAAAGGCACGAGAGTACTCATAAAAAAATAAAAAAATAAAAAAAAGCCACAAAACGAGTCAAACACGAGTGTGAGTGATTTTTCTTTGTGAGTGACTTGTGAGTTTTGTAGTAAGGTATTTTTAACTTTTTTCTATTTATGTTTATTATTTTTTTTTCATAACATAATTCTTTCAACAACTATAGCATGTCTCTAGATTTCGAAAGAAGAAGTGCTATAGATAGTGTAACATCCTCGAACGGGCCTATGCATTTTCGATTTAGTTGTACAAAGTGACATGTTTTATGCACTAAGAATAAATTTTGAATATTTTTTTTGGAAACCCGGAAATGAATGAAAATGAGTAGAAATGAACATTTTTTGAAACCTGGAAATGTATGGAAATGTTAGGTTTAAAAGAGGAAAGTGAACATTTTTGGAAACTAGGAAATGTAAGGAAATGATTTGGAAATGATTCAAAAATGGAAAGTGAACATTTCTGGAAACTTGGAAATGTAAGGAAATGTCAAGTTTAAAGAGCCGAACGAAAATTTTAGGAAACTTAGAAATGACTTAGAGATGTTGAGTTTTAAAGTTTAAAAGAGGAAATTAAGGCGAGGTGGCCTTAAAAGAAAAAGTATGTGAAATTTGACACGCAAACAGGCTTGGAAAAATGGCCTGGAGATGCCACTTAGGGCCTCTGGAAATGGCGCCACATGTAAGGGGATTGGGCCTGAGTTCGAGTCACAGGGAAAGTAAATAAAAGAAATTTTATTTTGCTTCCAGAAGAAGTGAGGTGGATGGCACAAGGCTATAATTTAGGAGCCTTTATTCTTTTACTTTTAAGAGATAAATAGTGGATGAATAAGGGATAAATAATGGATTTATTTTAGATTATTTTCAAGAGATAAATGAGGAATTATTCTTTAATTAGGAAAATAAGGGAGAAGTGATGGCCAAGTAAGGGACTTTGAGTTTAATAATTTCGGCTAAGTAAGGATAGTTGCTGAATTATCTTTTATTTTAGGAGATAATTAAAGAGATAAAGCTATCAAAATAGAAGAGTGATGGCCAAGTAAGGGATTCTAAGTTAGTAAATTCGGCTATATAAGGAAAAGAGGGCCATTCATCATTCTTTCTCTCAACCCTTCTCTCTGCCGAATTTCCTAGAGCATTTGTTATTCTTCTTTTTGTTAGCCAAAGCCGAAAATTCAAGATATCACCATTAGCCAATTTCTTTTCTTTCCAATCCATCAAAAGCCGAATCTTTGAAGGGCTTCAAGCATAGGTGCTGTTGATTTCTTCAAAGGTAAGAACAAGTTTGATTTCCATTCTTTTCTTTTAGATTAGCCGAGAGATAATCTAACCCCATACATATTATGGTTGCCGAATATGGAAGGATCTTTCGGGATTATCAGAGTAGTCGACTAAAAGGAGGAGTATTCGGGATTTCTAAGATTAAGGTAAGACATGTGAATATTCGGCCAAAGGCCTTGATTTATGTTTCGATGATTAAGATTAAGTCTAACGTAAGGTTTTAGGGATTTCGACATTCCTAGGGAAATAAGGAACAGTTTCGGGATTTGTTGGTGTTCCAATCGGCAACAAGGTAAGAATACTAATCCTACTAGGATTTGGATTTATGGCCAAATGGCTTTTTAAAGTGATTAATACTTCCTAATATGTTTTATGGCATGTTTAATTAAAATATGTGACATTAAGAATATGAAAGTGGCTAAGGTATCATGTTATGGTACTAAGTACTCAGGTACGTTTCCTACTCCTACTAGGAATATGAAAAATGTTATTAGTAACATGAGAATATGATAAGAATGTGAACTCTGGCATATTTATGCATATTATTATTATATGGGGCACATGGGTTTGTCTGAAAGGGGAAGTGAATGTGGTGACCTAAGACCACGAACACGGTGACCTAAGACCGTGATATCTGAAAGTGGTGACCTAAGACTATAGTAATCTGAAAGTGGTGACCTAAGACCACAGTAATCTGAACGTGGTGACCTAAGACCACAAATGCAGTGACCTAAGACCGCAATTTGGTGTGTAGCGGAAGGAGGGTCGACTTAGTAGTCCCCACGGTGTGACTGGCAGGTACGGGGGTGTGTAGCGGATTGATAATTAGGTTTGGGTTTGGGAATGCATCATAACTTGTATTCTATGTTTTGAATGTGTAACTCTTGTATGCCTAATTCTATTATGATTTAGTGCCGTGTACACATTGAGTCTATTTGACTCACCCTGTTGAGGGACCATGTTTCAGGTGATGAACAGTAATGGACCGGGACGGCAGAACTTATGGTGGCCATGCTCAACATGAAGTCTTTATTTTTATGGAACTAATAGTTTTTTTTTTTATGTACTTGAATTATTTGGAAATTATATGTTGTAATAAGGCCATAAGGCCATAGTTGAATCATTTTACATTTATTATGTTTAGGAACCTTATTTATTAAAGTTTAAGTAAAAATTTCTTTAAACTAAATCCTAATTGTTTTATCACTTAATATTAAAAAGGGGTTTCCAAAAATAAAATCGAGTCTGTTTCAACACAAGCCCAACCCAAACAATATTTTTTTTAATCGCACAAGTTTTCTCTAAGTAACAAAAGAATTTGAAACCGGTTTTCTTGAGGAACATACCAAATCTGGTCAAAGCTCGTGGGCCAGGTTAGGGGTGTTTCAGTTTGGTATCAGAGCCCAATTTTAAACTCTCGGCCTGTGGGCTAAGGCCCAAAACATTTTCAAATTGAGCCCAAATGAGTTTTATGAAAGTATTTTTGAAGATGAGCAGGTTTTCTGGCATGGCACCTAAGTCTCCGACCATTCCACCCACCGGTAAGTACCCCTAACTATCTGTATGATTACGTGATTTACGAATTATGGAAGGGTAGAAAAGGCATGGAACGTAGAATAGCATGATAGGTACTTGAATCCTAGGACTAGTTTACTCAAACACAAACACATAAGACTTAATTGACTAATTAAACAACCCTATGGCTAAGTCGCCAGTTTAGGGTGTGGCAACCCTGTGTCATGCGCATGTCTAGGATTGGATCCTAAGAGCACAGTACTTAAGCGGTCCTAGTGACTCACCTCCTCTTCACTGGAATCCTAGGCAGGTGCGTAGTAGCTGGTTCACCCTAACCAAGAGGACTCGGTCATAGGCTAAACACAATAACTAAAACCCGAAAGGGAACTAGCCGTGTTTTTTTTTCAGAAACCCTAGTTTTAAAAACTCTTAAAATTACCTTTTTTAATTTGTGAGAACTATTTTTACAAAATTTTCTGAAAATTTTCCGATTTATAAAAATTACCTAAATACCCCTGGTTGTGAAATTACAAAAATGCCCTTGGTTTATAAAATATCCGAACTACCCACAGTTTTAGCAAAAAAAAAATTCCTTACTTTATGACAAGTCCAAAAACCCTAATTTGCAACATATCAAAACACATTGATTTTGGAAAAATTGCGAAATTGCCCCTAACTTACAAAATTACCAAAATGACCCTGATTTTCAAAATTTTTGCAACACTACCAATTTGGAAAACAAATTCTCAAAAAGAACCCCCAAGTTTTACAAATTTTGAAATACCCTTGATTTATTAAGATTTATAAATTTACCCTGGTTAATTTCTGAAATACCCCTGGATTTCAAAATTTTTCCGAAATACCCCGAGAATTTAAAAATACCAAGATACTTTGTGACAAAATCATCAAGGAACTTTTTCTTTTGGAAAATTACGAAAATACCCCTGTAGGACAAAATGACGAAAATACTCCTGTAGGACAAATTACGAAAATACGCCTAGGTAATGGAAAAACAACAACAATGAAAACTACCACGTTTCTCTGAATGAACGAAGGTTGATAATTGTCTGATGGATGTATGAATGAATGAAAGACTGTGTGCATATATGAATACGAAAGAACCACTCCTAAAACTCTTGTCATAAAACTCCTTCGCGGGTAATCAAGTGAAACAAAGACTAATTCATAAAAACTTCTTAATCAGATTACGACGTTAGAAATGAGTTCTAGGGGATGTATTAGATCAGAGTGCGCAGCATAAGCGTAGTGTGGTAAGTTAAGATGTACAATTATTCGTTAGTAAGTAATTTCGAGGACGAAATTATTTTTAAGGAGGGTAGAACTGTAACATCCTAGAAAGGGCCTATGCATTTTCGGTTTAGTTGTACGAAGTGACATGTTTTATGTACTAAGAATAAATTTTGAATTTTTTTTGGAAACCCGGAAATGAATGAAAATGAGTAGAAATGAACGTTTTTTGGAAACCTGGAAATGTATGGAAATGTTAGGTTTAAAAGAGGAAAGTGAACATTTTTGGAAACTAGGAAATGTAAGGAAATGATTTGGAAATGATTCAAAAATGGAAAGTGAACATTTCTGGAAACTTGGTAATGTAAGGAAATGTCAAGTTTAAAGAGCCGAACGAAAATTTTAGGAAACTTAGAAATGACTTAGAAATGTCGAGTTTTAAAGTTTAAAAGAGGAAATTAAGGCAAGGTGGCCTTAAAAGAAAAAGTATGTGAAATTTGACACGCAAACAGGCTTGGAAAAGTGGCCTGGAGATGCCACTTAGGGCCTCTGGAAATGGCACCACATGCAAGGGGATTGGGCCTGAGTTCGAGTCACAGGGAAAGCAAATAAAAGAAATTTTATTTTGCTTCCAGAAGAAGTGAGGTGGACGGCACAAGGCTATAATTTAGGAGCCTTTATTCTTTTATTTTTAAGAGATAAATAGTGGATAAATAAGGGATAAATAATGGATTTATTTTAGATTATTTTCAAGAGATAAATGAGGAATTATTCTTTAATTAGGAAAATAAGGGAGAAGTGATGGCCAAGTAAGGGACTTTGAGTTTAATAATTTCGGCTAAGTAAGGATAGTTGCTGAATTATCTTTTATTTTAGGAGATAATTAAAGAGATAAAGCTAGCAAAATAGAAGAGTGATGGCCAAGTAAGTGTAACACCCTAAAATTTAAGTATCGATTTATTGCATGTTTTGGTGTTTAGCTTATGTAGGAAAATTTTCTTACTTCTTTTCGGGTTTAGTATACCCTTGAAGAAGAGCATAGAATTATTCAGGTAAGGAATAATTTTTGTTGGGAAAATTTATTGAAGTGGATCAAGTGTCATTAATATTTAAGTTAATTTAAGTGTTAATAAGTGACACAAGATGAGTAATGGCAAGGTGGTAATGGCGCATGGGTTTTGGCATGAGGGGAGAGGTTCGAATCCCTTAAATAGCAATTAGATGGCTTTTATTTTTGGTTTTCCTAGCATGTGTTGGCCAAGCACATATATGGTAAGTGTTGACCTTGTTATTTTTGGTTAGTATATCAAAGGAATAAGGTAAGAGTGAACTTATGGTAGGGAATCAAGAAAATTTGGAAAGATATGGAGACATGGGGCAAGTATCAAGGAAAGTGTTTTGGAAACAAAATCATGGCCATTTGACCATGCATATGGACGGCAATATGGTCTAGGGGGGGAAGCCGAATTTTGGTGTTAGTTTGGCTAGGATTTGAAGTCTCTTTTTGGTCATTCTTAGCATATGTGCAAAGTTTTGCAATCCTTTCTCAACTTTTCTCCCTTGGCCGAATTTGTGCTTTTGGTAAAGCCTAATTCTTTTGACCATTTGGTCATTTTTGTTCATCTTTTGAATATTCTCTTGTGCCTCTTCTTAGTGCCGAAAATTTCTAGTACCAAAAAGACCATTTTTCTCTCTTTTTGTTTCTTTCTCCATTGCCGAATGTACCTTGCTCTCCAGTACATCTTTTTCTTTCTCTTTTCTTCTCTTTGAAAACCGAATCTTCATTATTATCTCTTCTCTCATATTTTATTTCTTTTCACTCATCCTTTTCTCCATTGCTTTTCTCCATGGCCGAATGTTAGTGAGCCATAGCCGAACCATTTTCTCTTTTCTTTGGTTATCATAGCCGAATCCTCCATCTCCTAAAGACATTATTTTCAATCCTTTCTTTTCAACCGTGGACAAAAGGGTAAGAATTCATTTTAGTTTCGTTAGTTAGTAGTAGTCAAGGCCGAATATTGATGGTGGTAAGAAGGCTTTCTTAGATCGAAATAAACGTTCATTTTATTAACGTTTATTTTGTTATACTTTAGTGCGATAACGGAAGATCGGAAATCAAGTGGTCGTGAGTGACATAGAACGCTTGGATCGATTCTCCTTGTGGAACAAGAATATTTGTGGTAAGGAAATCTCGTTCTTAAAACCTTTAGTCATAATCGATATATATTATTAGGACGTGCTAACGATCTTTTGTCATTGAAGACAATCAAGATAGGGAAGAAACGGGCCGTGTATAGTGTTCGGAAGAAGGGTGGTACCGTTAATCCCCCTAAGTTCAAGGAAAGGGCTATTTCGGGAATCCGAGATTTTCCACCGGGTTGCGGACGTTCATACGAGGAAAATCATTTGTTCGAAGTCGTTCGTACTCCCGAACCATTATTTGTTCGTGGATTTGATTCGGTTAACGAACCATCAATCGGGGAGAAACCGCAAGTAGAAGTAGTTCGAAGATCCGAGGGTAAAATTTTAGATCGTTATTTTAGATCGGTTTTATTAATAAAATTATAGTGTTCCAAATTATCGTAATACGTATAGGTGTTGACGAGCGGGAAAGTCTAGTTCTCACAATAACCAGGTGTGTAACTTCACACTAATCTCTCGGGTTAAATACCAAACCGTAAGTATTTTGTTAAATCGTAAAGATGGCCAAATCGGAATTTTAGTAATAATCAGTACTTTTGTGTAAATACATGAAAACGGTAAAAACCGAGAAATTTACGAAAAATTGCTAGATTGCTAAGTTTTTACGAAAAACTGCTAGATCGATAATTTGGGTCATAAAACTGTTAGATCGATAAATATGGGCCAAAAATATTCTAGTTCGATAAATGGGCCAAAAATATTCTAGTTCGATAAATGGGCCAAAGATCTCTAGATTGCTAAATGGGCTAGATACTATTTTGTTAATAGGCCCAAATGAAGGTTAAATTATAGACTTATCTATAATATGGATTACTTGATAAATCATGTTATGATTAAAGTTTGTTATTCATACATAAATGCATGGGATAGGATTTGATGAAGAGAACAAAGGCCTGTGGCCACGTATCTAGTTCAGTGGCTCTGCCACAAATTTTGGCTTAATGCCTCTAGTTCGGTGAATATGTCACAATCTAGTTCGGTAGTGCACTACAACATTATTAAAAGGCTTAATGCCTATGATTGGTGTGTTTGGCGGGGTGGGTTGACTTGATCCCCATAGGTGTGTTGGTTGGTAGGGGGTGTTAGCGGATGGAAATTAGGCTTGGTTTGGGAAATTCATTTTACATGCATTTTATATATATTTATTTCAGTTTATATGGTTGATATGTGTAATTGGGCTCAAGCCCAAATAAATGCCTCGATGGTCTGGCCCAATAAAGATGGTAAGTGAGTTACACACTGAGTTCTTTGTAACTCACCCCATTTTATTATCCATTTCAGGTAATGGAAATTGATGTAGACTTAGGCTGGAGATGACTTGGTGGAGGCCATACTACAAGCATGGGTTTTTATAAACTATGAACTTAAATTAAGTTACTTATTTTAAATTACTATTTTGGGTTGATGTAATAAGGCCTCTAATTATGTTTTTATGGATTTTATTGTGTGGATGGATTTAATTTTATTTTAGACTCTCAATATGGGCTTATGTTAAATTTTTAAAGTTTTCTTAAAATATTATGTTTTATAACATTTTGAACACATAAATTACAATTTTAAATTTGTTCAAATTCTTTTACAACTACGTTAAGGTTTTGACAAATAAGATTTCAAACAAGTACATTTTTCTTAATTCATCAATTTTAAATCATTGTATTTAGTTTTTATTAAACCTTATTTCTAAAGGTTATGTACTACTGTTTTATCTTAAATCATTAGAAAATTTTTGGATGTTCGATCGGTGTGACAAACCAAATCTCGTCTTAACGCATAGACCTGGTTTGGGGTGTTACAGTAAGGGATTCTAAGTTAGTAAATTCGGTTATATAAGGAAAAGAGGGCCATTCATCATTCTTTCTCTCAACCCTTCTCTCTGCCAAATTTCCTAGAGCATTTGTTCTTCTTCTTTTTGTTAGCCAAAGCCGAAAATTCAAGATATCACCATTAGCCAATTTCTTTTCTTTCCAATCCATCAAAAGCCGAATCTTTGAGGGGCTTCAAACATAGGTGCTGTTGATTTCTTCAAAGGTAAGAACAAGTTTGATTTCCATTCTTTTCTTTTAGATTAGCCAAGAGATAATCTAACCCCATACATATTATGGTTGCCGAATATAGAAGGATCTTTCAGGATTATCAGAGTAGTCGACTAAAAGGAGGAGTATTCGGGATTTCTAAGATTAAGGTAAGACATGTGAATATTCGTCCAAAGGCCTTGATTTATGTTTCGATGAATAAGATTAAGTCTAACGTAAGGTTTTAGGGATTTCGACATTCGTAGGGAAACAAGGAACAGTTTCGGGATTTGTTGGTGTTCCAATCGGCAACAAGGTAAGAATACTAATCCTACTAGGATTTGGATTTATGGCCGAATGGCTTTTTAAAGTGATTAATCAAATGTAGGGATTAAGGATCTAAGCGGTAGATCAGATTTCGAGATCTCAAAGAATTTGCTAAGCGAATCAGGTGTGTACCCCACACTACTTCCTAATACATTTTATGGCATGTTTAATTAAAATATGTGACATTAAGAATATGAAAGTGGCTAAGGTATCATGTTACGGTACTAAGTACTCAGGTACGTTTCCTACTACTAGGAATATGAAAAATGTTATTAGTACCATGAGAATATGATAAGAATGTGAACTCTGGCATATTTATGCATATTATTATTATATGGGGCATATGGGTTTGTTTGAAAGGGGAAGTGAATGTAGTGACCTAAGACCACGAACACAGTGACCTAAGACCGTGATATCTGAAAGTGGTGACCTAAGACCACAGTAATCTAAACGTGGTGACCTAAGACCACGAATGCGGTGACCTAAGACCGCAATTTGGTGTGTAGCGGAAGGAGGGTCGACTTAGTAGTCCCCACGGTGTGACTGGCAGCTACGGGGGTGTGTAGCGGATGGACAATTAGGTTTGGGTTTGGGAATGCATCATAACTTGTATTCTATGTTTTGAATGTGTAACTCTTGTATGCCTAATTCTATTATGATTTAGTGTCGTGTACACATTGAGTCTGTTTGACTCACCCCGTTGAAGGACCATGTTTCAGGTGATGAACAGTAATAGACCGGGACGGCAGAACTTGTGGTGGCCATGCTCAACATGAAGTCTTTATTTTTATGGAACTATTAGTTTTTTTTTTTAAGTATTTGAATTATTTGGAAATTATATGTTGTAATAAGGCCATAAGGGCATAATTGAATCATTTTACATTTATTATTATTTATTATGTTTAGGAACCTTATTTATTAAAGTTTAAGTAAAAATTTCTTTAAACTAAATCCTAATTGTTTTATCACTTAATATTAAAAAGGGGTTTCCAAAAATAAAATCGAGTCTGTTTCAACACAAGCCCAACCCAAACAATATTTTTTTTAATCGCACAAGTTTTCTCTAAATAACAAAAGAATTTGAAACTGATTTTCTTGAGGAACATACAAAATCTGATCAAAGCTCGTGGGCCGGGTTTGGGGTGTTTCAGATAGTGGCTTGTTCGATCCATCATCCAACCAAGGCGAAAAGGTGACGCGACCAAAGAAACTGAAGCCTTATAGATCAAGGATGCTTTAATAGCATCAAGAGAAGTAGCAAGTCAAACATTCCATCGTTTCAAGGTAGAGCCGATCCGGAGGTATACATTGAATGGGAAAAGAAAGTTGAATTGGATTTCGAGTATCATGACTACTCGGAAAGCAAGAAAGTCATGCTGGCAGAAAATAGTTTCACTGATTATGCCATGACTTGGTGGGATCAATTCACCACGAGTAGAAAACGAAATGGAGAGTACCCAATATTAACGTGGTCTGAAATGAAAGATGTGATGTGCAAGCGGTACCTCCCATCTTCCTATCATCAAAGGCAAATTTCATCAAGACGGAGAATGGAATCAAGATCTTCACAGCAATATACATCCGAAAACTATTCGCAAAGAGACTCTTATCAAGACTCATGTTCGTTAAGGCTTTCAAGACGAAATGAGCCCGATCTTGAATCCTTTCGAGATGACCTTCGAGATGATAGATATTCTTCTTTGAAAGCCTATCCATCTACGAAAATAAGAACCCTATGGAGATTTACCGTCGAATACTACTTGACGAAGTCCCGTACGAAGAATTTTTCACAAAGAGTTGATCGAGATATCTTTAAAAATGTTTCTTCGATCCTTGAGTCAAAATTTTCTCTTTTTGATTCTTTTGAATCAACTTCTTATTGTAATCAAAATAAAAATGAAAAGGAAAATGAGAGAAAAGAAAATCAAAATAAGAAAAAGGAAAATAAAATTGAAAAGGGAGAAAAAGAAAATAAAGAAGAAGAAATTGAGAAAGAAAAAGAGAGAGTTGATTTAACTAACTCATTTGAAGTTTGTTCTTCTTATGTTTCTTCATCTCAGGTTCCTGATGTATCGCACAAGAACCTACAACTTCAATACCTCCCGAAAGAGCGGCGTTTTTCTTTGATTGAAAGAGGTAAAGTTGAAGGTGAAATTGAACCTCCCGAGCCGAAACGTAAGAAAGGTAAGTGTTTTGAAACAATTTCAACTCCACCAAATTTTTCTAATGAATTTGAAAATGTGGATAACCCCGTCATTTTCCATCCCTTGATTCATTTTGATGTTTTAAATGATGGTAAGACGAGTTTGTCAAATCAAGGAAATTATTGTATTACAAAGAATGAAAGTGGAGTAACAAATATTCAAGACTCGATAAGGTATGATGATGGCTTTTCTTTTAATTCTCATTTGTTTCATTGTGGTTATTACGAGATTTGCTCATTGTCTAATATGAAATCTTTGAGTGTTTGTAAATCAGTTTTGAAATTCATCAAGAATTTTGATCGCTCGATTTTGAGTTTTCACAATTCCTATTGGTTTAACATGTTTGATTTTTCTAAACCGTTATCACATCTTGGATTTAATAATCAAAATCATGTTTTTAAACCGGGAATATGTTTTGTATCATCTGGTATATCTTGTTGGAAAATCAACCAATCCCAATTGTGCTTGAAAATTTTCAATCAATTTAGAAATTGGGTCTTGGATAAGGTAACGAGTTTTGTTCAATTTGTTTCAAACTTTATTCATTCCTTAAACAAATCGTGTGGTTGTACTTGAAATCCACATTCCATTTGAAAAGTGCTGATTCAAACGCGAAGCATCAACTACATTACATGCCCGAGGAAAGAAGGTTCATCTTGATCGAGCAAGGTAAATTCGATCTCCGAGTTTCAACTTGTGAAGACAGGCAAGGTAAGAACGGTCTCTGTCTTTTTGCGCCTAAAGGTAAGTCTTCTGAAATAGTTGATATATTTTTATTCTCCTCGGATGGTGTTAAAAATCTTTTTGATACTTTGATTTTTAAAAGATATTTAGATCGTGATGTGGTTAACTGTTTTGTTTTGTTTGAACACGATCTATCTATTTTGGTTGTAGATAAAAAGATTCTTATTTTTTATCCCAACATCAGTTCATTTGCTCAATTTGTGAGTAATGTTTCAGCATGTTCTTTCAAGTACATCATCCATGGTGTCACTAACCTTTTTCGTTTTTTTGAAGGTGGCATTTGGAAATGGGCTCCTCCTAAAGAGGGAGGGCAAATGTCTAATCTGTTTAATGATGATCTATCTATTTTGATGTTTGACAAAAAGATGCTCGAATTTGATAATTGGAATGATGGTAAGCCTTGCATCAACGAATCGACTTTTGTGAATCATTCAGATCATGATACGCTTAAATGTTCTATTTTGCCCATTGATGGTCTATTTGTTTTAATGGTCGACAAAAGGATCCTTACGTCCGATACTTGTTGTCATTCATATATGAGAGAGTCCACATATCGAACAATGGAAGGTTTGGTTGTTCAATTATGTGTGCCATTGGAATTCTGTCGTCTATTTGCTTGTGATGCTTATGTATATCATTTAATTTACTATTTGCATGATAAGCATGATTTATGGATTCCAAGTAGATCATATGCATGCCTTGAGATCTTTTAAATTTTGTTGCAAGTGTTTGACAAGGCATTACTTCTTTTGTACTATAATTTGGTGCTGCCTGATCACATGCGATTTGCTTGTTTGATGATGTCCATAGTTGGATTGCAAGATTGTTTGAAGCCAATCTTACCAATTCTTGGTTATGTTTTTCAGGTATTGTTTTTATCATCCGCCCCGTTTGATATAGAAAAGACGAGCAAGGAGTTTTGTTCGGACAACCAACGGGTCGATTCGAGGACGAATCGTCTTGAAGAGGGAGGGGATGATACGAGCACGCCCAGGGCACCAACATTTTGCAAAGTGACGAAGCGCGAATTAAATACCCCAAGTGCTGAAAAAGTTTATTTGCACCTTGGTGCATTTCCAATTGAACTGGATTAGTCCGTTTGGGTTCAATTTGAGCTCATTCGAGCTCATCTCAACCCATTGAGTTGATTGTTTTAATTTAATGTTTTAGATAAATTGCATCCTCAAATTAATTATTTCCTACAGCAAATTAATGCGACCTAATAATTTAATTATTGACTAAATTAACTTGTCCATGCTTTAATTAATTTGTTTTCTTTCGTGCATTAGTTTGTGTCTGTAACACCCCTAACCCGTATCCGTCGCCGGATTAAGGATTTTGAGGCATTACAGAATCAAAACTCAAATGCGAAAAGTCAACCCATTGAATTTGACGCAAGCAATCAATTTTCTCGTTAATTGAAAAAATAGATTTAACCAAGTGATTTAAAAAAAAAAATAAAACGAATACCATATCTCAAATTCATTACATATAAAATACATGCATACACATAATGACTTTATCAACAAGCATATACAAAAATTATCATTTACAACTGAACATAAATAAAGAATCAACTTACATAATTTAAAACTTACTAAATTCATAAAATCACATTTCCAGGTTCACTAAATCATAAATTTATTCTACAAAGCTAAACATTTCGAGTTTTCATTTTTAGCCAAATTGCCGAAACCTACTACTCATTCAATTAGTATTTGACATGTTTTTTTAAACCTGTAGCTCATACCCTCAACTTGATAACTATTAACCACACAAGATAATATCTAACATACATATTAAGCATTTATCAAACTTAAGTCAAATTATCCAAAGCCGAATACCTATATATAAGTATCACCTATCATACAGTCAACTTTCACATATATATTATTCAATATTTAGACTCATCATTCATTAACAATTTTACCATTTATCATGCCAAACACATTATCAAAATTAACCCCTTTACCTTATTGTACACATGGTTTAATATATATTTTCATCCAAAACTTATAACATGGCTAGTTATACATCATTATTGCGCATATACATGCCATTACTCCATGTCACACAACTTAGTTTAACAAAAGAATTAGCCATTATCGCAAGGCTAAATTCATATACAAAACTTAGTACCATTAATTACAACAAAAACCTAGCTTATACATGCCTTTCGAAACAAAGCTAGAATATGAGTACCAAAAGAGTTGATAGTATGGATGACTTTCTGGACGATCCCTTTTTGCTTGAAGTCTAAACGAATCTATAAAACAGAGGAAACATATCACACAAGTAAGCTTGCTAGCTTAGTAAGTCTTAAGCAGAAACATTATCACTTACAATTAATTAAGCATTTTAAACATTCATCTAATAACCTTACATAAATATAGCTTAAACTATAATTACACATTATGACCGAAAACGTATACATATTCAACATTCAGTTCTCTAGCACCAACTAGTACATATCCATATATCTTTATAAATACTTTCAACTACACATACTTATACAAAACCAATTTTGCTTAAAGCATAGTCTAATATAATATCCTTTTCGATTATCACTTGAATATTCAATTCATCTATTCATTTCATTTATCAATATCATCACGTACACACACACACACACACACACACACACACACACATATATATATATATATAACACTTGGGTAGCATATTACATAACTTGTGACCAAAATTAATGATTTCACCTTAGCTTAAGTAGGCATTCATAATTCATTTTGTAAATTCATTAACATCTACTCAATTCTTAGAGTAGCAATCCACTAGTTCTAGCCTGCTAAACATTACCTTGGATTTCATACACCGTCATCAAGCCTGCTGAACTCAAAATCTAAAGTCCAAAACACTGGCATTTAGCCTGCTAGGCAATGAGCCTGAATATGTCACCAGCACTAGGCCTGCTAGGCTTAAAGCCCGATACAAATCACCGGCACATAGCCTGCTAGGCAATAAGCCTGAATATGTCACAGGCACTAGGCCTGCTAGGCTTAAAGCCCGAATTCAACACATTTAACATTTCAATACACTTTACTTAATACTGAAATCACAACAACTTATATACCTCATACAACTTTCACTTATCAAACCAAACTTACTTATTTACATCACATTTAACAAATTAAACTCATTATCAATTCATACTACCACATTCGGCCAACATACATTTTTATGCTTTAAATTTCCTAATTTTATCATATGCAATGTTTATAAATATTCCTTTAGTATACACTTGCTTAAGGACTTACCTCGACCGTTGACGGACTGCGTAGACCTGCTATTCGATAACCTTCGTCTTTCCCCGATCCAAATCCATTTTTCTTTGTTCTTGATCTTTAATTCAAGCCAACACCATGACTGAATGCTTAAGCTCTCAAACCTATCTTTACTTTTCTTATTTCGATAGCCAAAGGATGAAGACAACCATTATTTCATATTTTATTATTAACATATATTATGGTTTTAATCTAATTACTAATTTAACCTTATGTTATAAAATTATATAATAATAAACTAAAGGTTAATCTTGTCATATAGCATCCACTAACTTAAAAATGAGTTATTTACCCATTTAACACCTTACATTAAAAAGCCATGATCAATTAAGCACATTTCACTTAAGTCTGCCACTTTTTCACTTTACGCGATTAAGTCATTTTTATCAAATTAAGCACTTAAACGATAAAATTTTTCTACGAAACTTTCACACACATTAATTCACATATAATAAACATAAAATATAATATTTAAAAATTTATCGTGCTCAGATTTGTGGTCCCGAAACCACCGTTCTGATTAGGGTCAAATTCGGACTGTTACAGTGTCAATAAATATGTGTCATTAATTAATTTAATTAGTGAATTGCCGAATTTTTTATGTCTGATTGCCATTGTAATGTCCTCGTTTTATAAATTAATAAGTTGACTTAATGTGTTGCAGGTGGCATGAATCAAGTAGGAGCATGGATTTGTGATTGATGGAAGAATAAATAATGAATTGATGAAGGATAGCCAAACACTAAGGTGATGGACGGCTAGCTTGAAATGGACAAACAAATTCAAGTGGGAATTAAATAAACTACATTTGGAAGCATGGGGATAAAATAATCAAGCAAAACAAATTGAAAATCCTTGTCTTCTTGTGAGTTATGGACGGCATGAAGGAACAAAGCAAGTTAAGTACAAACTTTTAATCCATGAGCATTATAAATTTTAAATCAAGAAAATGGATGAAATGGCATGGACGGCAAGTGTAAGACCTTGATCTTTAGCATAAAAAAATAATTGGAACAAATGGAGCATGAAGACCAAAAATCATGGAGGAAGCATGGTCATTGAATAAAGTTTTTGTTTGAGGGAATATATATGCTTGGATGGCACAAGGTGGGAGATTAATGGAAGATTAAACAATGCCAACATTCAGCAAAATTAATGGTGACAATTTACCCAATTTAATATGCTGATTTTTAGTCAATAGTGGGTTCATAATTTGCTGCACTTTGCTGTTTTTAATGGGGGACATTCGGCATTGGGATAAAGTATTACAATTGCATGTGTGTGTTTAATGATAAAGCATTGGACGGCAAAATAGGAAGCATAAATGGAACCTTGAATTAAATAAACAATAATTCAAGTACCATTAACAAGCTATGAGGTGGACGGCAACAACACTGATGAGTGGGTTTTGAAAAAAAAATGTTTGAACATTCGGCTACCTAGCTTTAGGCTATAAATATTTGCTATTTTTATTTGTAATACAGAATTTTTATGAATGAAATTTTATGAACTTTGTTCCTTCGAGTGAGTTTATCTCCTCTTCATTTTCGTACAAGTTTCGTTAGACTTATCAAGCTTGCTTGTGGAGTCTTCGACTTGTTTGAACTTATCACCAAATTTTGTTTGGTGTGGCGTCATCAACCTATCTTCATCTATCCACCTTAACGATATAAGAAACGGGGTGACACTATTATATAGTGTTGAATCTTTCTTAAGTTATGTTCGTAATTCCATTTCCATCAACCTATCTTCATATTTCCACCTTAAACATTATAGAATCAGGGGTGACACTTTTTAGTGTTGAATTGTTTCTCGTTTAAGTTCTTTTATCCATTTCCATCAAATTATCTTTTATGTATTTTATTTTTATTTCATTCCGTTACACCGAACCATCTCCTATTTTTTACACTTAAAGCTTCCGCAAACTCATCCATATTTTTCTATAATTTTCTGAAGCCTTGATTCCTCCTCGTAGACGATTGGGCAACCCGCATAAGTTTCGACTCACCCCGAGCCGGTTCGTATCACAAGCCATGTGAGTCTCATGGGAAAGGGCACGGGCGTGTGTCCAGGTCATGTAACTCATTTTTTACGTTTTATAACCACACGGGAAGAGGGCATGGGATTGTGTCCAAGTCGTGTGAGCCACAGGGGCAAGGACTTTGGTGTGTGTCTAGGCCGTGTGGCATACAAATAGGTTTCGAATCTTGTTTTTGAGGTCATGAGTGTTGTCTAACACTAACCTGACCTCCCTAATGTATGAATGATTTGAATTTGATTGTATGAAGACTCTCTAAGGTTCTATGACTGACCTATAGATAACATAATTGTATCTGTACTGTGATGGCTATTTCTAACACTGAACTATATTGTCTATTTGTGAAATGACTTAGAATGACTGAAAACATGTTGTGGATATTTGTACTCTACATTTGCATGGGTTGGGATTTTGTGAAGAAAGAAGTAATCTGTTCTGAATTAGTGGCTAAGCCACGATGCGTATAAATATGAATCTGGCACTTTATTGCAATCTCAATCTAGCAGCTAAGCTGCACCTCTATAAACGTGTCAGATAGACACTCTATGGTGTGTAGCGATGAGGGTAGGAATAACTACATATGAATCTTATATGTTATGTATATGAAACTGAAATTGCTTCTGCATATCTAACTGGTATGTTTTGTATCTGAACTAATATTGCTTCTGCTACTAAATAGAATCTTGGGATTCAAAAATTGTCTGATAAATCTATTCATTTATCTTATAAATGTGTTCTAATTGAATGAACGTCTTTTACACAATGAGTTTATGAAACACCCCAAACCCGACCCACGAGCCTGAACCGGATCTGGTATGTTCCCCGGTGTAAACCGTTTCAAAGTTCTTTTGTTACTTTAGAAAATCTGGGGTTTTGAGAGAGAAATTATTTCTGGGTTGGGCTCGAGCTGAAAACAATTTTAACTTATATTGGAAACCCTTTAGTTTAGGCGACAAAACACTTAGGATTTATTTTGAAATAAATTTACTTAGTCTTTAAATTCATAAAATTTTTGTAACATAATACTTTAAAAGTAAAATAAAATAAAATAGTTCCCTACTTGGGCCTTATGGCCTTATTGCATCAAATAATTCCCAAACTTAAAATTTAAAGTACTTAGTAAAATAAAAGTTCCAAATAATAAAACCTTTTCCTTGCTATGCATGACCACCTTTAGCTCCTGCCGACACGGTCCATTACCGCTCATCACCTGAAAAATAGTCCCACAAAGGGGTGAGTCAACAGACTCAATGTGTACGCAAACTAACACTCAACAGATCAGCCATACATGTTCATATCGAAGACGTATTCATAAAAAAATGATGTAACCCAAACCCAAGCCTAATTGTCCATCCGCTACACACCACCCGTACCTGCCAGTCACACCGTGGGGACTACTAAGTCAACCCTCCATCCGCTACACACCATCGAAGGCGATCATTTGTGCGACGATGATGTGCTCATCGACCATATACATTGTGTCATTAGACACTATGTTCAGATAATGTAACTGAAGTTACCATGTTCACTTAATGGGACCGTAGCCACCATATTTCATTGGTGAGACCGTAGTCAACACCTATTCCTCCCCTTTCACATATATCCCATATGCCCCAAATATTTATATCATGCATATCTTATTTCTCATTCATATTACATATTCAAAAATGTATATATATCGTATTTGTAATCCTATCGGAAGTAGGAAACGTACCTGGGTACTTTTACCTCATTTGTGACACTTAGCCACATTCTTATTCGCATGCACATTCATATATATACATATAAAATAATTGCCGTAATATATTAGGAGTTAGTGTGGGTACACACCTTATTCGCTTAATGGATTCCTTGAATTCCCGAAGTGAATCGATCACAGATTCAGACTTTAGATCTGTTAACTCCTATATTTGGCCCATATATATAAACATATTAATACCCTTTTGATTTTAAAACCAAATCCTACTAGGAATAGAATTACTAACACTTACCTTGTTTGCCAAATCAAATCCCAAAGTTGTGGTATTCCTCCCTGAATTTCGGCTACCCACTAGATCCACTGATTTGATAAATCTTTGATTAAAACGAATAGATCTAATTATTAAAGAGATAACCTAGGCCGAATATAACTTCTTACCTTGAATCCTTGAGTTCCCGAAAATATTCCTTTTCTTGTATGTTTGTCGAAATCTGATAAACCCTTTGTATATTCGGCCATTCACAACAATAAGATTAGTACCCTAATTTTGGTAAAAAGAAAAAGGAATAGAAATTGATTGACCACAGATCTTACCCTTTTGATGTTGTAGTTGATTGCTCCTTTACTTAGAATCGACAAAGATTCGGCTTTGATAGTAGAAACAGAGAAGAAAATAGAAGAAGGGAAGATGGATTTTACTTAAGGAAAAATTCGACAGAGAAGGGAAGAATGAAGAAGAAAAGAATAGGGGTTGCAGAGAAAATTCGGCAGAGGTTATCAAGGAAGAGTAAATAATACTGAATGGCCTCTCTTTTCCTTTTATAGCCAAATTTACTAGGCTAGAGTCCACTTACTTGGCCACCACTCTTCTATTTTGATAACTTTATCCTTTAATTATCATAAATAAAAGAGTTTAATCCAACATTTATCTCTTCAAAATAATCCAATTTAAAAATCCTTTATTTATCACCTTTTTAATCGAATATTTATGAAAATAAAACACCTCCTTTCTAGAAGCATGTGCCGTCCACCTCAGTCTTCTGGAAGCAAAAATAAAACCTCCCTTATTTGCTTCCCAAGTGACTCGAACCTGTGCCCATTCCTCTTGCATATGGCGCCATTTCCATAGGCCCTAAGTGACATCTTCAGGCCACTTTTCCAAGCCTGTTTGTGTGTCAAATTTCACCAACTTTTTCTTTTAAGGCCACCTTGCCTTAATTTCCTATTTTAAACTTTAAAACTTGACATTTCTAAGTCATTTCTAAGTTTCCTAAAATTTTCAATCAGACTCAGTAAACTTGCCATTTTCTTACATTTCCAAGTTTCGAAATGTTCACTTTCCATTTTGAATCATTTCCTTACATTTCCTAGTTTCCATAAATGTTCACTTTCCTCTTTATTCCTTTACATTTTCAGGACATTTCCCTACATTTCCAAGACAAGACATTTCCTTACATTTCCTTTCATTTCCTTACATTTCCATACATTTCCTCACATTTCCTCACATTTCCTTACATTTCCATACATTTCCATACATTTCCTTACATTTCCTTACATTTTCTTACATTTCCCTACATTGCCTTACATTTTCATACATTTCCACACATTTCCACACATTTCCATACACTTCCATACATTTCCATATATTTCCTTGCATTTCCATACATTTCCTTACATTTCCTTACATTTCCATACATTTCCTTACATTTCCATACGTTTCCTTACATTTCCTTACATTTCCATATTTGCTTACATTTCCATACATTTCCTTATTTCTAGAATTCACATAACACATTCATAATTCATAAAACATGCCATTTTACCACATGGTTTCTTGTGTCATGCTTCACACGGAGTTTTTTTTCAAGCCTCATTTACCTAGCTCCCCTTTTTACTTAAAAACCAATAATATTCCAAAGCTTTCTTCTTCCATCCTAAAATTCTAAAAACCCTTGATACACTTCCAACACTGCCAAAATCTACTAACTCATGAATTCGGCACGAACGCATAACCCCTAATCTAGGATGTTACAGTTCTACCCTCCTTAAAAATAATTTCGTCCTCGAAATTACTTATTAACAGTCGTACAATCCTTCTCACCGCACTATGCTTACGCTGCGCACTCTGATCTTAATAGAACCATCATACTTTCTAGGCACAATCTCTAAGTTCACGTCCCCTAGAACTTATTTCTAACGTCACGATTTAATCTGATTTAAGAGAATTTTATGAATTAGTCTTTATTCCACTGATTACCCGCGAAGAAGTTTTATGGAATGAATTTTAGGAGTGGTTTTTTCGTATTCATACATGCACACAGTCTTTACATTCATACATCCATCAATCAATTATGAACTTTCGTTCATTCAGAGAAATGTTGTAGTTTTCATTGTTGTTGTTTTTCCACTACTGTAACGACCCAAACCCGGCCCAAACGCTATGGCCAAATCTGGTCTGTTACAGTGAAAACATTTTTGACGTTCCTTTTTGAAAACCAACTCAAATTTTGAAAACCCTTCATTTATTTGAAGTTGCAAAAACCATACTTAGTTTTAATTGAAAATTAAAAACAAGTCAAGTTATTATAAAAAAAATTACTAATGTGCCCGATGGCTCAATAAAAACGTTTGCGAGTTTAGCTTAGGAAACCCTTTCATCTCATTTCATAAAGAGATAATTAAAACAATTATTCAAGCGTAGAACAAAATAAAAAAAATAAAATACTAGGAGGCCTTATTACATAAAAAAATTTAAATCAACAATCCTATGATAATTAAATTGAAATTCAAAGTCTGTTAAAAATTTAACTCCAACGGCATGGCCACCTCGAGTCAGCCCGGCTCCACATCCGCGATCTACTCGTTACCTGAAAAATGTAAAGGAGAAGGTGAGCCACCAAGACTCAGTATGTAACCCTTCCCCCGGTTTAAACATGTTCATACACATCATATAACAGATTAACATGCAAGACATCATATGTCCCAACCTAGCCAGCCGTACGCCACTGTCTACCCCGTTGTGGTACCAAACCACTGGTGGTGCCAAACCACTGGTGACATATAGTCACGATGTGCTACCAAAGCACTGGTGTCCGTAGACACAAATCGGGTGTTGGGGCCAACCCATCGTGTGATACCAAATCACTGGCAGACGATCCCATATCTCAAGTGGGGCCAACCCACGGTGGTTTCAACCACAGGGACAAGTCGCTATGAGGTACCAAACCTCTCGGAGGTACCAAACCTCTGGTGACCGTAGTCACAGCAGTGTGTTACCAAAACATCGGTGCCGTCAAGACGAATACACCGCCCCTCCACTCAATCAACCCACATAGTCAATAAATACATATAGATTTATCATATGTATTATCACAAAGATGCTTCCCAAAAGCATAAAATAGCAAATCATATGCACAGTACTTACACCGGTTACCCCG
Organism: Gossypium bickii; assembly: GCA_025503065.1. Classification (NCBI taxonomy): domain Eukaryota; kingdom Viridiplantae; phylum Streptophyta; class Magnoliopsida; order Malvales; family Malvaceae; genus Gossypium; species Gossypium bickii. The sequence continues at coordinate 33,803,559 of CP106712.1, forward strand.
TATACCGTTATGGTATTCAAGCCATTGCTACATACATCAAGTTAGCAATCACATTACTTAGCATAATTTAATAAGTTAAATGGTGTGTATGTACACACACATTACCACGATAGTCTTAAATCCCAAGATAATCAATCGGCCACACTCTAAGTCCTTGCCCCTATATTCGGCCAACTATCAAGGTTAGTGTTATGGACCATTCGGCCAAACCAAATAATTTAAAGGGGTCATACTTTGTACCCAATCCTTACCCAAATCACTTTGAGTACTAGCCTTAGCGTCCGAATCGTGAATCTAGTTTACAACTACACTTGGTCAATTAATAACACTAATAACCATAGCCTTCTGGCTTTTAAACACCAATATAAGCCTTACCTATACTTACCAAATTCCGCTTCGTCGAATGCAAGATCTGATCTCACTGCTTTGAGATCCCGGAGTCCTTGGTGAAATTGGCTTTAATAGAAAGGTTAACCAACCATTAGTACTTGCCAACTTTCGGCTTTTCCTTAAATCCAAATCAGTAGAACATTAGAGATACGGGAAAAATGACATTCGGCTATAGCCACTTACCTTTACTTAATCACCCGCCAACAGTCCACTTGAAGAGGTCCAACCACCTTGATATTCGGCCAAAAGAGGTTCCAAATGAGAGAAGAGGATTTCGGTTCTACAAGGGAGTATAGGAGAATAGGGTCTTAGTTTACGAATAAAGGAGCTATGGAGATGTGGAGGATTCGGCCAAGGAGTTTTATGAAAGAAAGAAAATAAAGAGAAAACGAGGAGGAGGAAGAAAATTCGGCTACTACAGAAAAAAGTCTAAAAGAAAAACCAAGGTGATGGCTAGGGGTTTATAAAGGATTTCTAAGACCCTAATAGCCTTGTTAGTCCACTCCTCCTTGTTCAAGGAGTTCAAAATTCGGCAAACTCTCCAAGTCACTCTTGGCACACATTTCAATTAATTCAAATAATTTGAATTAATCACTTAATAATCCCTTTTAATCAAATAATATCCTTGATTATCCTATGAAATTATCATATATCTTTTATTATCTAAAGGATTAAGCAAATTAAAACCAATTTAAAGTGCTTAAATTATCCCTTAATAATAATAATAATAATAACCCCATTATTATCCAAAATAAAAAGAATTAAAGGAGAGAAAAACTCTCCACATGTGCCGTCCATCCATAATGCAAAAAGAGGGATCCTTGTGACTCGAACCAAGGCTCTCCCTTCCTCTTGATGTGGCGTCACATGCTAGCTCTTAAGTGGGCTTACTTTACCACTTATTCTAGGCTCATCTTTGTGCCAAATTACTCCCATTTATTCTTATAACACCCACTCGCTAAGGCTCCCTACCTTTAGAATTAAAATTGAAATTTTCTACCAAACCAAGCCAACTCAAAGCCTTAAATCAAGCTCTATTATTCCATAAATAATATCACAAATAGCCTCTACATAATAGAAATAATGAAATTCCAAATAACCCCTTTTGGGATGTTCACGCTTCTACCCCTTAAAAAATAAATTTCGTCCCCGAAATTACCTAACTAGAAAAGGTGGGTCATCTATTGCCTCATCACATCCTCGGGTTCCCACGTAGCTTCCTCTGTACCATGGTTCCGCCACGCACCTTCACCAGGCACCGACTTCTTACGTAGAACCTTCACATCTCGGTCTAAGATCTGAACTGGTTCCTCTTCAAACGATAAATCTGAATTCACCTCGATTTACATTCATCGGTACTACGTGCGATGGAGGTCCGACCGATATCGCCTCAAAGATTGATACGTGAAAGACATCATGGATCTGGTTCGATTCGGTGCGGTAACTCAAGTCAGACGCCATCGTCCAATACGCTTAATCACCGCATATGGCCCTATGAATTTTGGGCTTAGCTTCCCTTTCTGTCCAAATCTTAACGCCTTTTTCCAAGGTGACACTTTCAGAAAAACCTTGTCTCCCACAGCATACTCCATCTCCTTGCGTTTTAAATCAGCATAGGATTTTTGCCTATCCGATGCTTCCTTAAGGCGAGACCGAATCACCTTGACTTTATCCTCCGTCTCTGTCACCAACTCTGGACCCAAAATCTGTCGTTCGCCTAATTCCGTCCAACACGTCGGAGTACGACATTTCCGCCCATACAATGCTTCGTATGGTGCCATCTGGATACTTGCCTGATAGCTGTTGTTGTAGGCGAATTCTGCTAACGGTAGAAATTCCTCCCAACTACCTCGAAAATCTAAGACACACCCCCTTAACATATCCTCTAAGATCTGTATCACCCTTTCCGATTTTCCGTCCGATTGTGGGTGGAAAGCTGTACTGAAATCCAACCGGGTACCCAAAGCTTGATGTAACGCTTTCCAAAACCTTGACGTGAATCTGGGATCCCTATCCGAAATGATCGACACTGGAACACCATGTAACCTTACTATCTCTGATACGTACAGCTTAGCTAGCTTCTGAAGAGAGAAATCTATCCTCACCGGTATGAAGTGAGCCGACTTAGTTAAACGATCTACTATTACCCAAATCAAGCGTTTTCTTCTCGGGCGTGAGGGTAGCCCACTAATGAAATCCATAGTGATCCGTTCCCACTTCCATTGGGGAATCTTCACTGGCTGAAGCAACCCTGACGGCAACTGGTGTTCAGCCTTAACTTATTGACAAGTCAGACACTTACCAACAAACTCTGTTACTTCACGCTTTAACCCGCCACCAAAATCGCTTCTCTAAGATCCCTATACATCTTGCTTCCTCCCGGATGCATAGCGTAGGGGCTACTATGTGCATCATGGAGAATCTTTTGCCTCAACTCCACATCCTTTGGCATACACGCTCGCCCTTGAAAGCATAATACTCCATCACTCGACAGGTTATATCCTTCCAAACCACCCTCCTGAACTTGTGCTCTCTTAGCGTTCAACCCTTCATCCACCGATCGCTTTTTCCTTAACCTCCTCGATCCATGTTGGCTTAACCTGAAGTTCCGCCAAGAGACTTCCATCATCATATAGACTCAACCGAGCAAACATTGCTCTTAAATCCGTCACGACCTTCCGGCTCAATGCGTCAGCTACCACGTTGGCCTTGCCCGGATGATACTCGATTGAACAATCGTAATCCTTCAAAAGTTCGATCCACCGACGTTGTCTCAGATTTAGATCCTTCTGAGTCAAGAGATACCTCAAACTCTTGTGATCTGTATAAACTATCGACTTCTCTCCATAAAGATAGTGTCTCCATATTTTCAGAGCGAAGACGACTGCTGCTAGCTCTAAGTCGTGCGTTGGATAGTTCAGTTCATGTGGCCTTAACTGCCGTGATGCATAGGCTACTACCTTCCCTCTCAGCATCAAGACACATCCCAAACCGGTATGGGACGCATCACAATAAACGGTGAACAACTTCCCGCTTCGCGGTTGCACCAAAATCGAGCTTCACAAAATTTTCCTTAGCTTATCGAAGCTTTCCTGCCGCTTCTCCGACCATACAAATGGGACTCCTTTTCTTAGTAGCTTCACAAACGGTCTTTGCGATCGAGAGAGAATCCTTCTACAAATCTCCGATAGTACCCCTCGCTAGCCCCAAAAACTTCTGATTTCGCCACCGACCTAGGCGGTTTCCAATCCAATACCGCTTCAATCTTGCGAGGGTCCACTCTAATCCCTTCCGCCGACACTACGTGACCTAAGAAAGCTACTTCCCTTAGCCAAAATTCACACTTACTGAATTTGGCATATAATCGCTTCTCCCTTAGTACTTGCAACACTATTCGCAAATGCTTGTCATGCTCTTCCTCCGTCCTAGAGTAAACCAAGATGTCGTCAATGAATACCATGACGAATTGGTCTAGGTACTGCTGAAATACTCTGTTCATCAAGTCCATAAATACCGCCGGCGCGTTGGTCAACCCGAATGGCATTACCAGAAACTCGTAATGTCCATATCGAGTTCTGAATGCCGTTTTGTGAACATCAACCTCCTTTACCTTCAATTGATGGTAACCCGACCTAAGGTCTATCTTCGAGAACACCGAGGCACCCTTTAGTTGATCGAATAAGTCGTCAATCCGAGGCAACGGATACTTGTTCTTGATCGTTAACTTGTTCAATTGGCGGTAGTCGATACACATCCGCATTGAACCGTCCTTCTTCTTAACGAACAACACAGGCGCTCCCCACGGAGATATGCTTAGTCGAATGAACCCTCTATCCAAGAGCTCCTGAATTTGAGCCTTCAGCTCCACCAATTCCTTTGGTGCCATTTGGTAGGGTACTATAGACACAGGTGCCGTTCCGGGTAGCAAGTCTATACCGAATTCAACTTCCCGATCTGGAGGCAGACCCGAAAGTTCTTCTGGGAATACATCAGCAAATTCCCCAACCATTCGAACCTTTCTAACTACCGACTCCTTAGCTTCCAAAGCACATATTCGAACCAAGTACACCTCACAACCCTTCTTTACCATCCTTTCAGCCTTCAAGGCTGACACCACATTGGATAGGTAATTCCTTCTATCACCTATCATAACCACTTCATCACCCTCAGCCGTCTTAAGCACCATGCGCTTAGCGCAATAATCCAAATTCGCCCGATACTTAACCAACCACCATTCCAAGGATCAAATCGAACTCTCCGAAAGTAGTTCCATCAGATCGGCTACAAATACGACCCTTGGAGTTCTAGGGGTACATCCCTATAAAGTTTGTCTACTACTACAGAGTGTCCTAGGGGGCTTAGCACAGTCATCTTCCTAAGAGTAGTCTTAGAATCTAGGTCCATAGTTCAGTATCACACTCATCGGCAATGTACGAAAAGCGCCGAACCCACATCAATTAATGCAACATAAGGTAAACCAAATATTAGAAACGTCACGGTTATGACGCCCGGTCGTCTCTCCTCTCTCGCGACGCCTCATTGCATAGACTAAGCCAGTCTAGCCTCTCGTGTTACCCGAACCTCTCGCCTGAGTTCCACGACCTCGGTTGAAACCATTGTTTCCTCTCGCCATTACCCCGACCCCTTTGTGGTGGTCCAACATTTCGCCTGAGCGTGATTCTCGACCTTCCGTGTGATCCTTAGTCGCTTTTTGAGGACGGTCCCTTACCCGATGCTCCAAAGACCCACACTCAAAACAACCTTTGTTACCGGTCCAACAACCTCCCAATGGGTTTTTCCACAAATGGCCGGTTGCACCGAGTCGGCCTTTAATTAGTAGCCGTGGGCTTTCCTTCCCGATTCGCCCACTCGCTTAGCCCGCTCTCGAGCATTAGTGCTACCCGATCCAAATTGACCCAAATCCTCTTTTCTCGGTTATTCTTACTATAGTTTTGCCTTACAGCCTCCTTAACCCCTTCGGCCACCTTGGCTTTCTCCACAAGAGATGAGAACTCACAAACCTGCTGCGGGGCAATTAGTAATCTCAGATCATCTCTGAGTCCGTCCTCAAAGTGGACACAGCGCTCATGTTCGGTGGCTACGATTCCTCTGGCATACCTACTCAGCCTTAAAAACTCCGCCTCATACTCGGCCATCGACTTAGTTCCTTGCACTAGACCTAGGAAGGCTTTCCTTTGAGCATCAGTGTAACTAGTGCCCGCATACTTCTTCTGAAAGGCCGTTTTAAAGTAGCCCCACGTGAGATCCTCAGTCGCGGCTCCATCCCGGATTGTCAGCCACCACTGGTACGCTTCATCCTTTAGAAGCGAGACCGCCCCTTCGGCTTTTCTCCTCCTCGGTCGGTCGAGGTCATCCATGACCCTTCCGTAGATTCCAAATAATATTCTCATGGCCTCGGGTGCCACTCCCGAGACACCACGGAATACCTCGGCCTCGTTAGACCGACCGCGCTGGAACAGACTTCCGAGCTCCCAAATTCCCACCAGCCCGCCACCATCTCCAAAACTTGCAAAACGACTTGCGACACGCGCCCTCACCACCGGCCCGGTCCTCGCTCTCCGGCCACGAAAGTAGAGGTGGTGGTGGCGGTGGTACCTCGTTTTCGAACCTTGACTGACTGACGGGTTCGGACACACGTCATCCTACCCCTACCGCGGCCCACGATGTCCACGTCCTCTAGAACTCATTCTATCTATCGCGCTTTTAAGCTGATTAAGAAAATTTTATGTGTTAGCATTTGTTTCACTTTCTTATTCGCGAAGAAATTTTATGAACAGAATTTAATTAGGGATTCTTTCGGGCAAACAAGGTTTCAGTCTTCTATCCTAGTTCACACAAAGAGTTCATGCATCCATTCCTTAATGTTTTCCATACCTATTCACTCTTCGGACACTTCTGCCCATTTCTAACCTAGGGGTATTTTCGTCATTTTCCCTACGGGGGTATTTTCGTAATAAAAGAAATTTTAAAACTTTAGTAAAGTAGGTCATTTTGAAATTCCCCAAAACTGGAGGATATTTATGAAAATTTGTAAAATTGTAATCGTTTTGAAACCAGGGGTATTTTGGTAACTTTGTCAATCAGGGGCAATTTTGTCATTTTTGATAAATCAGGGATATTTTCGACAGTTGTAAAACTTTGAGGGTCCTTTTTGAAAGTTTTCCTTTTCAAATAGTGATGTTGGTAAAGTTTTCCAAAGATCGTAGTCATTTTAAATTTTCACAAATTGAGTATGCGTTTTAAATTTTCTAAAACCAAAATATTTCAAAGTGTTGATTTTCAAAACTAAGTTGTTGGACATTTGTAAAGTAGTTGAAATTTTTGAGCAAAACCATTGAACTGATATTTTATGAGTCGTAGCGTTTTAGTAATTTTACCCTAAGGGCATTTTTGTAATTTTCCACACATTTGAGTTTTTCAAGAAAACCTTGTAAAAATGATGTCCTCGATTTTAAAAGAGTCATTGTAAAAATTTTGAAACATTAGGGTTGTTGTTGTTTCGTTCTTTTTGAAAACATGGCTAGTTCCTTTCGGGTTTTAGTCATTAGGTTTAGCCTATGACCGAGCCATCTCGATCGTGGTGAACCAAGGCTACGCACCAGTGCGAGATTCGAGTGAAGAGGAGGTGGGTCACGCGACCGCTTAAATACCAAGCTCTCACCGAACCTTTCTAGACATGCGCATGAGGTTGCCACACCACCGAGTCCTCTCGAGTTAGGGTGAACCGGCTTACGCACACTGCAGGATACCTGCGAAGAGGAGGTGAGTCACACGGATCGCTTAAGTACCGTGGCTCTTCCTGATCCAATCCTCGACATGTGTGCAGGTTACCACACCCTAGCTCACCGGCTAAGTCATAGATTGGTTTAGTTCTTTAATGTCTTATGTTTGGTTCATGTGTTTGAGTAATCTAATCCTGGGGTTCAAGTCCTATAAGTCTATCTACGCCCATACTTCCTACCCTTCTACGTAATATAATTCACCAAGAGGTTCGTAAGTACTTACAGGCGGATCGGTGTTGAGACTCGGGCCATGTTGTCCAAAATCCAAAAATCATTTTATAAGGCCTTCTAAAACATTTTTGGGCCTTGGGCCCCACAAAGAGAGCTTTGAACTGGGCTCGATACCAATTTTGTAACGACCCAAACCCGCCCAAACGCTATGGCCAAATCGGTCATTCATGGTGAAAACATTTTTGACGTTCCTTTTTGAAAACCAACTCAAATTTTGAAAACCCTTCATTTATTTGAAGTTGCAAAACCATACTTAGTTTTAATTGAAAATTAAAAACAAGTCAAGTTATTATAAAAAAATTACTAATGTGCCCGATGGCTCGATAAAAACGTTTGCGAGTTTAGCTTAGGAAACCCTTTCATCTCATTTCATAAAGAGATAATTAAAACAATTATTCAAGCGTAGAACAAAATAAAAAAAATAAAATACTAGGAGGCCTTATTACATAAAAAAAATTTAAATCCACAATCCTATGATAATTAAATTGAAATTCAAAGTCTGTTAAAAATTTAACTCCAACGGCATGGCCACCTCTAGTCACCTCTGGCCCACATTCGCGATCTACTCACACTGAAAAATGTAAAGGAGAAGGTGAGCCACCAAGACTCAGTATGTAACCTTTCCCCCGGTTTAAACATGTTCATACACATCATATAACAGATTAACATGCAAGACATCATATGTCCCAACCTAGCCAGCCGTACGCCACTGTCTACCCCGTTGTGGTACCAAATCACCGGTGGTGCCAAACCACCGGTGACATATAGTCACGATGTGCTACCAAAGCACCGTGTCCGTAGACACAAATCGGGTGATGGGGCCAACCCATCGTGTGATACCAAATCACCGCGATTTATCCCATATCTCAAGTGGGGCCAACCCACTGGTGGTTTCAACCACGTGGACAAGTCGCTATGAGGTACCAAACCTCTGGAGGTACCAAACCTCTGGTGACCGTAGTCACAGCAGTGTGTTACCAAACACACGGGTGCCCGCTTCACACGAATACACGCCCCTCCACTCAATCAACCCACATAGTCAATGGTCACATATAGATTTATCATATGTATTATCACAAAGATGCTTCCCAAAAGCATAAAATAGCAAATCATATGCACAGTGTACTTACACTGTTACCCCGTATACCGTTATGGTATTCAAGCCATTGCTACATACATCAAGTTAGCAATCACATTACTTAGCATAATTTAATAAGTTAAATGGTGTGTATGTACACACCTGTTACCACGATAGTCTTAAATCCCGAAGATAATCAATCGGCCACACTCTAAGTCCTTGCCCCTATATTCGGCCAACTATCAAGGTTAGTGTTATGGACCATTCGGCCAAACCAAATAATTTAAAGGGGTCATACTTTGTACCCGAATCCTTACCCAAATCACTTTGAGTACTAGCCTTAGCGTCCGAATCGTGAATCTGGTTTACAACTACACTTGGTCAATTAATAACACTAATAACCATAGCCTTCGGCTTTTAAACACCAATATAAGCCTTACCTATACTTACCAAATTCCGCTTGTCAGCGAATGCAAGATCTGATCTCACTGCTTTGAGATCCCGGAGTCCTTGGTGAAATCGGCTTTAATAGAAAGGTTAACCAACCATTAGTACTTGCCAACTTTCGGCTTTTCCTTAAATCCAAATCGGCCGAACATTAGAGATACGGGAAAAATGACATTCGGCTATAGCCACTTACCTTTACTTAATCACCCGCCAACAGTCCACTTGAAGAGGTCCAACCACCTTGATATTCGGCCAAAAGAGGTTCCAAATGAGAGAAGAGGATTTCGGTTCTACAAGGGAGTATAGGAGAATAGGGGTCTTAGTTTACGAATAAAGGAGCTATGGAGATGTGGAGGATTCGGCCAAGGAGTTTTATGAAAGAAAGAAAATAAAGAGAAAACGAGGAGGAGGAAGAAATTCTACTGCTATGAGAAAAAGTTTAAAAGAAAAACCAAGGTGATGGCTGGGGTTTATAAAGGATTTCGCACTTCTAATAGCCTTGTTGGTCCACTCCTCCTTGTTCAAGGAGTTCAAAATTTCTGCAAACTCTCCAAGTCACTCTTGGCACACATTTCAATTAATTCAAATAATTTGAATTAATCACTTAATAATCCCTTTTAATCAAATAATATCCTTGATTATCCTATGAAATTATCATATATCTTTTATTATCTAAAGGATTAAGCAAATTAAAACCAATTTAAAGTGCTTAAATTATCCCTTAATAATAATAATAATAATAACCCCATTATTATCCAAAATAAAAAGAATTAAAGGAGAGAAAAACTCTCCACATGTGCCGCCCATCCATAATGCAAAAAGAGGATCCTTGTGACTCAACCAAGGCTCTCCCTTCCTCTTGATGTGGCGTCACATGCTAGCTCTTAAGTGGGCTTACTTTACCACTTATTCTAGGCTCATCTTTGTGCCAAATTACTCCCATTTATTCTTATAACACCCACTCGCTAAGGCTCCCTACCTTTAGAATTAAAATTGAAATTTTCTACCAAACCGAGCCAACTCAAAGCCTTAAATCAAGCTCTATTATTCCATAAATAATATCACAGCAGTTCTTACATAATAGAAATAATGAAATTCCAAATAACCCCCTTTTTGGGATGTTACAACTACCTAGGGGTATTTTCGTAATTTTGTCCTATAGGGGTATTTTTGTAATTTTGTAAAACAAAAAGTTCCTCGGTGATTTTGTCAAAAATATTTTGGAAATTTTAAAGTCCCAGTGTAATTTTGGAAAAATTTTGAAATCCAGGGGCATTTCGATAATTTTTGACCTCGAGGGTATTTTGGTAATTTTCCAAAAACCAGGGTAAATTTGTAAAATTTAGTAAGTTAGGGATATCTCAAAAGTTGTAAAACTTTATGGGTTCTTTTTGAGTGTTTTATTTTCCCAAAACGGTGATGTTTGCAAAATTTCGAAAACCAGGGTCATTTTGGTCATTTTGTAAGTTAGGGGCAATTTTTGTAATTTTTCCAAAATCAAGGTATTTTTGATAGTTCGCAATTTGAACATTTATAAAATAATGAAGTTTTAGCAAAACCGTTGAAAAGTTTAACATTTTGTAAATCAAGGGCATTTTGGTAATTTTACCACTAGGGGCATTTTTGTAATTTCACAAATCAGAAATTTTTTGGAAAAATTTTGTAAAGATGGTTTTCACAAACTCAAAAGAAAGTTTTAAGAGTTTTAAAAATAGGGTTTGTTGTTTTGTTCTCTCTTTTTTTTTTCAAAACATGGCTAGTTCCCTTTCGGGTTTTAGTCATTATGTTTAGCCTATGTCCGAGCCCTCTTTGGTCAGGGTGAACCAAAGCTACGCACCAGGCAGGATTCGAGTGAAGAGGAGGTGAGTCACTAGGACTGCTTAAATACCAGGCTCTTCCGGATCCAATCCTAGACATGCGCACAGGGGTTACCACACTCTAACTTAGTGACTTAGCCATAGGTTTGTTAAGTGCATTAAGTCATATGTATTTGTGTTTGAGTAGACTAGTCCTACGGTTCAATAGATTCTAGTTCACTAATCTATGTTCCATTCCTACCCTTCTAAAGATCATTCAATAAATCACACAAATGGATAGAAGTACTTACCTGGTGGACTGCGGGTCGGAGACTTAGGTGCCATGCTAGAAAACCTACTTAGTTTCAAAGAAAATCATTTGGCTCGCTTTGAAAATGTTTTGGGCCTTAGCCCACAGGCCGAGAGTTTTAAAATTGGGCTCTGGTACCAAACTGAAACACCCCAAACCCGGCCCATGAGCCTGAACCGGATCTGGTATGTTCCCCGGTGTAAACCGTTTCAAAGTTCTTTTGTTACTTTGGAAAATCTGGGTTTTTGAGAGAGAAATTATTTCTGGGTTGGGCTCGAGCTGAAAACAATTTTAACTTATATTGGAAACCCTTTAGTTTAGGCGACAAAACACTTAGGATTTATTTTGAAATAAATTTACTTAGTCTTTAAATTCATAAAATTTTTGTAACATAATACTTTAAAAGAAAAATAAAATAAAATAGTTCCCTACTTGGGCCTTATGGCCTTATTACATCAAATAATTCCCAAACTTAAAATTTAAAGTACTTAGTAAAATAAAAGTTCCAAATAATAAAACTTTTTCCTTGCTATGCATGGCCACCTTTAGCTCCTGCCGACCCGGTCCATTATTGCTCATCACCTGAAAAATAGTCCCACAAAGGGGTGAGTCAACAGACTCATTGTGTACGCAAACTAACAGTCAACAGATCAGGCTTACATGTTCATATCGAAAACGTATTCATAAAAAAAATGATGCAACCCAAACCCAAGCCTAATTGTCCATCCGCTACACACCACCCGTACCTGCCAGTCACACCGTGGGGACTACTAAGTCAACCCTCCATCCGCTACACACCATTGAAGGCAGTCGATGCAGTCGACGTGCTCATCGCCCATATACGTTGTGTCATTAGACACTATGTTCAGATAATGTAACCGAAGTTACCATGTTCACTTAATGGGACCGTAGCCACCATATTTCGTTGGTGAGACCATAGTCAACACCTATTCTTCCCCTTTCACATATATCCCATATGCCCCAAATATTTATATCATGCATATCTTATTTCTCATTCATATTACATATTCAAATATATATATCGTATTTGTAATCATATCGAAAGAAGGAAACGTACCTGGGTACTTTTACCTCATTTGTGACACTTAGCCACATTCTTATTCGCATGCACATTCATATATATACATATAAAATAATTGCCGTAATATATTAGGAGTTAGTGTGGGTACACACCTTATTCGCTTAATGGATTCCTTGAATTCCCGAACTGAATCGATCAAAGATTCAGACTTTAGATCTGTTAACTCCTATATTTGGCCCATATATATAAACATATTAATACCCTTTTGATTTTAAAACCAAATCCTACTAGGAATAGAATTACTAACACTTACCTTGTTTGCCAAATCAAATCCCAAAGTTGTGGTATTCCTCCCTGAATTTCGGCTACCCACTAGATCCACTGATTTGATAAATCTTTGATTAAAACGAATAGATCTAATTATTAAAGAGATAACCTAGGCCGAATATAACTTCTTACCTTGAATCCTTGAGTTCCTGAAAATATTCCTTTTCTTGTATGTTTGTCAAAATCTGATAAACCCCTTGTATATTCGGCCATTCACAACAATAAGATTAGTACCCTGATTTTGGTAAAAAGAAAAAGGAATAGAAATTGATTGACCACAGATCTTACCCTTTTGATGTTGTAGTTGATTGCTCCTTTACTTAGAATCGACAAAGATTCGGCTTTGATGGTAGAAACAGAGAAGAAAATAGAAGAAGGGAAGATGGATTTTACTTAAGGAAAAATTCGACAGAGAGGGGAAGAATGAAGAAGAAAAGAATAGGGGTTGCAGAGAAAATTCGGCAGAGGTTATCAAGGAAGAGTAAATAATGCTGAATGGCCTCTCTTTTCCTTTTATAGCCAAATTTACTAGGCTAGAGTCCCTTACTTGGCCACTACTCTTCTATTTTGATAACTTTATCCTTTAGTTATCATAAATAAAAGAGTTTAATCCAAAATTTATCTCTTCAAAATAATCCAATTTAAAAATCCTTTATTTATCACCTTTTTAATCGAATATTTATGAAAATAAAACACCTCCTTTCTAGAAGCATGTGCCGTCCACCTCAGTCTTCTGGAAGCAAAAATAAAACCTCCCTTATTTGCTTCCCAAGTGACTCGAACCCAGGCCCATTCCTCTTACATATGGCACCATTTCCATAGGCCCTAAGTGACATCTTCAGGCCACTTTTCCAAGCCTGTTTGTGTGTCAAATTTCACCAGCTTTTTCTTTTAAGGCCACCTTGCCTTAATTTCCTATTTTAAACTTTAAAACTTGACATTTCTAAGTCATTTCTAAGTTTCCTAAAATTTTCGATCGGCTCTGTAAACTTGCCATTTTCTTACATTTCCAAGTTTCCAGAAATGTTCACTTTCCATTTTTGAATCATTTCCTTACATTTCCTAGTTTCCATAAATGTTCACTTTCCTCTTTATTCCTTTACATTTTCAGGACATTTCCCTACATTTCCAAGACAAGACATTTCCTTACATTTCCTTGCATTTCCTTACATTTCCATACATTTCCTCACATTTCCTTACATTTCTTACATTTCCATACATTTCCATACATTTCCTTACATTTCTTACATTTTCTTACATTTCCTACATTGCCTTACATTTCCATACATTTCCACACATTTCCACACATTTCCATACACTTCTATACATTTCCATATATTTCCTTACATTTCCATACATTTCCTTACATTTCCTTACATTTCCTTACATTTCCTTACATTTCCATACGTTTCCTTACATTTCCTTACATTTCCTTATTTCCTTACATTTCCATACATTTCCTTATTTCTAGAATTCACATAACACATTCATAATTCATAAAACATGCCATTTTACCACATGGTTTCTTGTGTCATGCTTCACACAGAGTTTCTTTTCAAGCCTCATTTACCTAGCTCCCCTTTTTACTTAAAAACCAATAATTTTCCAAAGCATTCTTCTTCCATCCTAAAATTCTAAAAACCCTTAATACACTTCCAACACTGCCAAAACCTACTAACTCATGAATTAGGCACGAACGCGTAACCCTTAATCTAGGATGTTACAGTTTACCACTCATTTTGTGACTCATTGGATATCAATTTGTTCTTAGACTTGAACGGATTGGTGCTACGGGAGCTCAGTCAAGCTTTTATCTTTCCTTAAAATATTACTGTTAGGAATTTCAGTATTCTATGATATTATGAAGTTTTGAAAGATTATATACTTAGTTAATTGCTATGATGGATATTATATGATGAATGGTTCAGTTTGACTGCGTTATAAATGTGGTATTCCTAAAATTGAGGATGTAACTCTCTTGACTTGGTCTAAACGTCTAGGCCAAGTTTAGAGTGTTACATACTCTGTCGAAGCACTCATCCTAGATGAATTGAAAAGGTACAATTTTGATTAATTATTTATTACTTTAGATATCACAACCAAGATCTTGTTTTTGGAAAAAAAAATTAAACTCTGGTTTTTCCCTAAATTTATTTTCCGCTGCGTTTTTCAAACTCGTTTTTCCAAAAATAGGTATCAGAGACAGGTTGCGTTCAATCTATAAGTATAAAAAAAAATCAAAATGCATTTCTCTTCTTCTTGAATGAATTGATTACATAGAAAGTGACATTCTTTAGATCTTATGCATGCTTTGAGTTATATATGGGAATGGTTGTGAAAATATATATTTGTTATATAATTGTTTTTTGCCGAGGTTGTGGTTCTTAAGAAATGGATCATGGACTAACATCTCCACGTAGGGCTATTTTTTTAATTTATAGAATTCTTGTGAGCCAAAAATGGACATAGGAGGAGTCCATGACGAGTAAAAGATATGATGGTGGTTGAAGACCCAAGGAATGTCTTTTTGTGAAAAATTTTGTAATTTTAATTTTCCATTTATCTTTTAAAAATAGAACCATTGAAACCTTGGCTGGCAATTTTATTTTAATTACCTATCTCATTATATATCTGTTTTATAATTGTTTATAATATTATGTAATGCTATAATTGTGATATATATATATGAGATGATACACAGTTGATCGATTAAAAATAAGAAGTGTGGTAATGAGAAAATACATGTGTTGTATTGTCCTATTCACTTCTTTAGGTTATTTGATAACTATTAGAAGTGTGGAAAAGAGAAGGTGCATGTTTAGGATTGGCTCTGGCTAGGAAAGGCTTGGTTATTAAGCGGTCAAATTTGACTCACCTCCCTTTCCTGGGACCTTACATGGTGCACGATTCTCATTCATTTCTTCGATTTTTCCCTTAAAAGAAAACCTATAGAGAACAAAAATTATTTGTTTTAAGATTGATTGATACTTATGAATGGATATTATAAAATTTGTAACACCCCTAACCTACATCCGTCGCCAGAATAGGGTTACAGAGCATTACCGTGTAAAAGTCTCTTAAAAACATACATTTCAAAAATTAATCTAAACATAATTTAATCCATTCATATACATGCATATTGTCCCTTAACCGAGCCCTCATGGCTTTAGAAATAAATTAGAAACAATTCAGGACTAAATTAGAAACATTTAGAACATTTAAGAAAAAGTTGTAAAAATTGAATTGCAGGGGTCACACGGCCATGTGGCTAGGTCGTGTGACTCACACGACTGACACACACGCCCACGTCTCAGGCTGTGTAGCTTTCAAAATAGGGACACATGACCATGTCCTGAGTTGGGTCACACGGCCAAGCCACACGCCTGTGTGCTAGGCCATGTAACTCTCAAAATAGCCACAAACGCCCGTGTACCAGGCTATATGATAGGTCATGTAAGAGCTTGACTTGAATCTCTTAAAACCTACAAGGGACACACGACCATGTCGCATGGTCGTGTGTTATACACGACAGAGTCACATGCCCGTGTTTCAGGCCATGTGGGCATGAAATTGGCTAAAATCAAGTCATTTACATCACCAAATCAAGCATGTACCTAAAAGCATTTTGTGAACATGAACAAGGCCTTATAACATGACCAAAACAAACATGAAATGACAAATTCACAGTCTAAAATAATTCAATCAATATGCCATAAAAGGCACCTCAAGAATAAACATACATACTTACCCAAACATATGCATTACCACATTTAAAACATACACTTCTAGTTCAATATCATCTTAAGATATAACATAATTGAGACGACAAGTACCTCAACATAAACATACCATTTTAATGTCCTAAAAAAACTAACCAATACGCCCTTCACAGACACCGCAATTATATCCAACACCAACAACTAAAACATGTTAACTTTGATCCATGTCTAGCATAGCAACTTAATTCAATCACAAGCCAAAACAAACCACAAGTGTTCACTTTCATACCATTCTAGTTGTACCAAAAAGATACCTATTTACAATCTTAATAAGGTACCAATCAACTTTGTTTAGTATATTGCCATATTGTACCAAAACAACTTATATAGCAACATATACATACCACTACCATAAGGAGCACCAGAACTACCAACATCGATGGATAATGTGAGCTGAAGGTTCGATCCGTCAAAAGTCAGCAACAACGATCTACAAAACAGTCCAAAAAAATGTATAAGCTTGTAGAGCTTAGCAATAAAATACTATATCATTTAACTTAACAACAATTGAATACAACTCATATTTTACTCGATTCAAAGTTACCGAAGTGTAAATAGGGCACGTATGTGCAATTTAGGGGTATCGAAATACAAATAGGGGCACATATGTGTAATTCAAGGGTACTGAAGTAGAAACAAGGGTATGTATGTGCAATTCAAGGGTACTGAAGTACAAATAGAGGCACATATGTGCAATTCAGGGAATATTTAACTATAAAAATTTAATTACATAATTATAATGTGAAAATACAAGTGGAAATTTAATTACTTGTTGAAATACTATGAACTTACCTTGACAACTAGAGCATAAAAATACGATCGAGCTAATCCGTGATTTTCGCCTTTCCTTGATTTTTATCGAGTTGAAATTTATCTAGATCTAAATAAATATTTATATTCAATTAAGTATTTCAATAAATTTCAACATTCAATTCAATCCATAATTCACATCTATGCATAATTACAAATTTACCCTTAACATTTTAACTTTTCACAATTTAGTCATTAAGCTTATAATTTAATATCTAAGCATTTTCATCTTGATTTCATGCTACTTGAATTCATTAGGGACCCATTATTTCACAAATTTACCATGAATTTTACTACTTTTACAAATACGTCTCTAAATGACATTTTCATCAAAAATCACCAAACTTGTTTATTTATCCACAAAGACTCATAAGCTACCATCAAATATCAAGAATCATGGAAGAACATTCATGGAAAAATCCTATATCTTTAGTAATTTTGAAAATTAGTCTCGTGCTAGCTATATTAAACTACAACGATCCCGAAAACATAAAAATCATTAAAAATGAGGCTTGAAAACTCACCATGCACCCAACCAAAGCTCAACCGAACGCTTCCTCTTCTCTAATGGGAAAAATCAATTTAGGTTAATGAAATAAAAAAGATGAACATTTTGTTTTAATTAATTTAACCTTTATTTACTCATATACCTTTTTACCCTTTAAAAAACATTCAAAATTTCAATAAAACCTTGCCATGAATATCCACTAACTACATAAATGGTTTAATTACCATCTAATCCTCTTTCTTTAAAGTTCCATAGCCATTAAACCCCTTAACTAATATAACTCTACTTTTACACATTTTACGATTTAGTCTTTTTTACTTAATTCGGCATGCAAACGTCGAAATTTCTTAATGAAATTTTAATATGACCTTACTATCCTCTGTAGACATTAAAATAATATTAAAATAATAATTTATCCATTAGATTTGTGGTCTCCAAACCATTTTTCTGATTTCATTAAAAACGGGTTGTTACAACTCTCCTTCCTTAAGGGAATTGAATTTTAATAGCTACCTCCGGTTCCCAGGCAGCTTCTTCTATATTGTGACACTGCCAGAGAACATTCACTAAAGCTATACTTTTATTTCTCAATATTTAACCTCTCAAGCTAAAATTCTGATCAGTTCTTCATTGTACATCATATCTAGTTATATCTCAACGTCAATAGGTGAAATCATATGTGAAGGATCTGATCGATACCATAGTAACATAGATACGTGAAATACATTATGAATATTTTCTAATTTTGATGAAAAATCTAATCTGTAAGCTACTGGGCCGATTCTCTCAGTGATCTCATATGGTCTAATAAACCGAGGACTAAGCTTTCCTTTATGACCAAAACGAAGAACTTTCTTCTAATGTGGTACTTTCAAAAACACTTTGTCACCGACTTGAAATTCAATGTCTTTTCTTTTTAAATCCATATAAGATTTTTGTCGATAGAAGTCGCTTTCAGATTGTCACGTATCACTTTAACTTTTTCTTCGATTTCCCTATCAAATCAACACCGAATAACTTGTTCTCATTGAGTTTAGTTCAGTATAACAGAGTTCGACACTTTCAACCCTACAAAGCCTCAAACGATGCCATTTTAATGCTCGATTGATAACTATTTTTGTACGCAAATTCAACCAACAATAGAAATCTCTCCCAATTACCTTCGAACTCTAAAACACAACATTGAAGCATATCCTCGAGTATCTGAATTACTAGCTCAGACTGACCATCAGTTTGTGGATGAACACTGTGCTAAAATACAATCGACTACCTAAAGCCTCATGTAATTTGCTCTAGAATCGAGACATAAATCATGGATCTCTGTCTGAAACAATAGAAAATGGTACACTGTGCAATTTAATGATCTCAGCAACATACACTGTAACAGTCCGATTTAGACCCTAGTCGGAATAGTGGTTTCGGGACCACAAATCTGAGTCAAAAAAATATTTTAATATTATTGTGTTTGTAATATGTGATTAAGCATGTGTGAAAGTTTCATGAATTAATTTGTCCGTTTATGTGCTTAATTAAAGAAAAGGACAAAATCACATAAATAGTAAAAGTAGCAATTTAAATGCTAATGTGTTAAATTGACATGGCTTATTAAAGGTAAAGTCCTTAAGTGGATATTATGCCTTTATTAATGTTAGTGGACATTTATGTCCATATTTTGCATGATTTATATATGGTTTAATAAAGGTTAAAAATGAAAAATAGTAAATAAGTTATAATTAAATAAAAGACAAGGCTAAATTATGTCTTTATTCATCAACCACTATCGATTATAGAAAAGAAAAGAGGGGTTTTAAGCTTTAGATATATTCGGCTATTACAAGTCTCAATTCAAGGTTAGTTTTTGTTCGATTTTTGATTGAGTAGTCGAAAGTGATTGAGTAGCCGAGTTCGTTTCTGTTTATCCGAATCCGAGGTAAGCCTATATACAAATAAATTTATTTACATTCATAAATGTATATTTATATGAAAATTTGTAATGATGAATGCATATGAGATGATACGTACATGAAATCTGAGAGAGTATCAACATGGTGTCAACATCCGAAAAAGCCCCGTACGAACTTAGGAATAGATAGGATTACATATGTCATGACATAGGTGTTCGATATGTGATATCATGTAAGACAACGTCTGAGACATTGGCAATGATATGAGACATCGTGTAAGACCACGTCTGGGACGTTGGCATCAATTTGAGATTTCTGTGTAAAACCACGTCCGGGACATTGGCATCGTATTGATTCATATAAGACCCTGTCTGGGACAGTGGCATCGATATCTGGTTACATGTAAGACCACGTCTGGGACGTTGGCATTCTACGACTATTCCGAGCATTTTGTGTAATCTATTTGATTCCGAACGGTTCAACAGGCAAATCCAATAAATAAGAGACTATGTGAAATGTATAAGCGAGTCAGGTACGTTTGAAAGGTACACTATGTATGTGTATGAAAGGTAATTGTATATATATGAACCTACCAAAGTGAATATATGTATGGATTTGATGAGATATTATGTGATATATGCTTTAATGTGTTATGAGCATAAGTGAAGCTTTGAGATGTGATATGTTGGCATTCTATGGATAAAAAATTGAGCCAAAGAATGCATTATGAAATTTCAAATGAGAAATATTAATGACATTGTATCAATATGATTATGTGCATTTTATGTTATGTTTATTTGTATATGGCTTACTAAGCTTTTGGAAAGCTTACTTTGTGTGTGTTTACTCTGTTTTACAGATCGTCAAAGCTACAAAAGGCTTGGGAATTGCCGAGGATCATCACCACACTATCAATCTCTATTTTGGTACTTTTGAATGTGTATATAACTAAATATGGCATGTATGGGCTAGTTGTTTTAGGATATGTTTGATATAGTACATGGCCATGTGATATGGCTCGTTATATGGCTGTGTTAAGAATGACTAGTTATGTCCTATGATGCTAGTTTGGGTATAGCTTGACAGTAAATGAAATGGTCATATGAACGGTAAGCTTATTGATTTATAGCTAACATATTATTGATGTTAAATTTATGATGGATTATGCTTGGAAGTGCTTGTGATTATATTGAGTTAAATGATTATTAAGTTGGTATGGTTGTTTGGCTCATAATTGAGTAGAAATGATGCAAAATTTGATGTGTTCTGGTTGCCAATTGTGGATGGGATAATGCTTGTATGTGCTTGTAAGGATGACCCAAGTGTGGGTGGCATTTTGGTCTTGAAAATGGCCCATAATTGCCCACACAGTTAAGCACATGGACATGTGGCTCGACCGTGTCCTTCGAGGTTGCAATTTAAAACAAGTCAGAATCGACCATGCGCAAGACACATGAGCATGTAACTGGCCATGTGGTGCAAGTCAGTGTCTACCACGAGTGAGGCACACTGGTGTCTTTCAGGCCGTGTGGACAAGTCAATATGTATGCCCTGTTTTGACACAGCTTAGACACACGGGGGAGTCTGAGGCCGTGGGAGGCACACGGCCTACCCTCACGGGCGTGTGACCTCTGTAACTTAGAAAATTTTTTAAATTTTTGAGAATTTTTGTATGTGTTCGGTTTAGTCTCAGCCCTATTCTAAAACATGCTTGAGGTCTCATAGACCTTTTTAAGGGACAATTTGATGTGATTTGTCAGATAATGTTATGAAATGTCTATAAAAGTTTTTGAATGTCCGGTAATGCCTCTTAACCCTAAACCGATGATGGTTACGGGTTAGGGGTGTGACATTTGATTGGTCTACAGTTTAGTCGATTCTTAGACTAACATAGTGTGTTAGAGTCTAGCTATATATGCCATATATATGAAATGTGATAGTGTAATGATTCTTGACGTGTAAAATGTGTTTTTGGTATAGTAATGGATTTCGAAAGAGCCGTAGCTGGCGATGTTGAAAGTAACGCGCCTGTGCCTGCTCCCGCTGAAAGGACAACACCATCTGATTCGAGACCAGCTACTAGCGGTCAAGAGGGAGAGTCTAAACAAGCTTTCTTCCAAATGATGAATGATTGGTTCACTCAACATGTTAGAAGTAATCTGGCTATTTCACAACCTCCGCCCCCGCCTAATCCACCTTATACTTCCTCTATACCTCTGATTATGAGTTTGAATCTGTTGAATAAACCTCCAGTTGATAAAATCCGTAAGTATGGGGCTAAAAAGTTCAGGGCCACCAGTGATGACGATGCCGAGAAAGCTGAATTTTGGCTAGAGAACACTATCAGAATATTCGATGAAATGTCGCTGAATCTTGAAGAATACATAAAATGTGTTGCTTGTTTACTACGAAGCGCAATCTACTAATAGTGGAAAACATTGATTTCTGTTGTTCCAAAAGAACGGGTTACATGGGATTTCTTTCAGTCTGAGTTTCGAAAGAAATACATCAGATAGAGATTTATTGATCAGAAATGAAAAGAATTTCTAGAGTTGAAACAGGGTCGCATGTCTGTCACCGAATATGAGCGAGAGTTTGTGAGACTAAGCCAATATGCTTGGGAATGTGTTTCGACTGAGGAAATAATGTGTAAACGATTTGAAGATGGCCTTAATGAAGATATCCGTTTACTTGTTGGATTTTGGATTTTAAGATCGAGCGTGCAAAGCTGAGGCACTCGGGAAAGATAAAAGAAAAGCTGAGTCTGAAGTTAGAGATACGAGAAAGATATTTTCGAGCAAATCATTTCAGTCTACTTCAAAGAAATTTAGAGATGAACATAGTTATTCCAGAACTGATGTAGGACATTCAAATTCGAGAGATCGAGCTAGATCACAGTTGAATTCTAAAGCTCCAGCTTTATCGATAGCTAGTGTGGGAAATGCACAATCCGAACATCCTGAATGTAAGCACTGTGGGAAAAGACATCCAGGTAGTTGTAGATTGAATGATCGAGCTTGTTTCAGATATGGACCGTTAGATCATTTCATTGAGATTACCCAGAGTCTGTTGAGTAAGGGATTGTTCAGAATCTGAGATCTGATAATGTTTAATCTAGAGGTAGACCTTCCCGAAATACAAGAAATGTTGGTGGTAGTCAGAGAGCTACGAAAGACTCAGTTGCAAGATCTAAAGCTAGAGCTCCTGCCAGAGCATATGCCATCCGAGCTCGTGAGAAAGCTTCATCTTTGAATGTTATAACGGGTACATTTACTCTTTATGATACTTTTGTGATTGCATTGATAGACCCAGGTTCTACTTATTCATATGTATGCATGACCTTAGTATCCAGTAAGACTTTGACTGTATAGTCTACTGAATTTGTTATTAGAGTATCGAACCCCTTAGGTAAAAGTGTCCTAGTTGATAAAGTATGCAAGAACTGTCTGTTGATGTTTCGAGATGTTTATTTTCCAGCTGATCTGATGCTATTACCATTTGATGAGTTTGATATAATTTGGGGTATGGACTGGTTGACATTGCATGATACTATTGTGAATTACAAAAGAAAGACTATTGATTTGATATGTCAGAATGATGAAATAGTTCGGATCGAGTCTAATGAGTTGAATAGGTTGCCTGCTGCGATATCAGTGATGAAAGCTCAGAATTATTTGAAAAAGGGTTATGAAGCTTACCTTGCTTATGTGATTCATTCGAAAGTAACTGAAAAGAAAATTGAAACAATGTCAGTAGTTTATGAATTCCCTGATGTATTTCTTGAAAAATTGTCGGGATTACCTCTGACACGTGAAGTTGAATTTGGTATTGATCTATTACCAGGAACAACTTCTATTTCGATAGCTTCATATAAAATGGCACCAACAGAGTTGAAAGAGTTAAAGTCACAATTGCAATAGTTGACTGACAAAGGGTTTGCAAGACCGAGTTTCTCACCTTGGGGATCTCCTGTTCTGTTTGTGAAAAAGAAAGATGGCACGATGAGAATGTGCATTGATTATCGTCAGTTAAACAAAGTGACGATAAAGAATAAGTATCCCCTGCCACATATTAATGATTTGTTTGATCAGTTGAAAGGAGCTACTGTGTTTTCAAAGATAGATCTAAGATCGGGATGCTACCAGTTGCGAGTAAAAGATTCTGATATTCTGAAGACTTCTTTTAGAATGAGGTACGGGCATTATGAGTTTTTAGTTATGCCTTTTAGAGTAACAAATGCTCTTGCTATTTTTTATGGATTTGATGAATAGAATTTTGAGACTGTACTTAGATCAATTTGTTGTAGTATTCATTGACGACATCTTGATTTATTCACGTGATGAGATTGAGCATGCTGAGCATCTGAGAATTGTTTTGCAAACTCTGCGAGATAAGCAATTGTATGCAAAGTTCAATAAATGTGAATTCTAGTTGCGAGAAGTTGGTTTTCTGGGACATATTGTATCAGCCTCCAGAATACGAGTTGATCCGAGTAAGGTTTCTACTATTCTCGAATGGAGACCTTCGAAGAATGTGTCTGAAGTCCGTAGCTTTCTAGGACTAGCGGGTAATTATCGTTGGTTTGTAAAAGGATTTTTGGTGATAGCTACTCCATTGACTAGATTGCTTTAGAAAGACGTGAGATTTGAATGGTCTGATAAATGTCAGAAAAGCTTTGATCAGTTGAAAACTCTGTTGACTGAAGCTCCAATTTTGGTACAACCAGAATGGGGAAAAGAATTCGTGATCTATAGTGATGCTTCGTTAAATGGTCTGGGATATGTTCAGATGCAGGAAGGCAAAGTTATAGCTTATGCCTCGAGACAAATGAAGTTGCATGAAAAGAACTATCCGACACACGATCTGGAATTAACTACAATTGTTTTTGCATTAAAGACTTGGCGTCATTATCTTTTCAATGAGAAATGCAACGTGTTTTCAGATCATAAAAGTTTGAAGTATCTGATGACTCAGAAAGACTTGAATCTGCGTCAGAGAAGATGGTTAGAGCTATTGAAAGATTACGAGCTTGTGATAGATTATCATCCGGGTAAAGCAAATGTCGTTGCTGATGCATTGAGTCAGAAATCACTGTTTGCATTACGTGCTATGAATGCTCATTTAGACCTGTCTAATGATGGTACAGTTTTAGCTGAATTGAAAACGAAACCGTTGTTTTTACAACAAATTTGTGATGCTCAGAAAGTTGTAATGAAATGTTGGCGAAACGAGCTCAGTGTGATTCGAACTCTAATTCTAAATTTTGAGTTGATGATAATGATTTCTTGAGATTTTGAGATCGAATCTATGTTCTGAGGAATCCAGAGCTGATTCAGTTAATTTTGAATGAAGCTCATAATAGTCGCCTATATTCATCCGGGTAGTACAAAGATGTATGATGATTTGAAGCAACACTATTGGTGGTCTGGTATGAAAAAAGATATTTCTGATTTTGTTTCGAAATGTTTAGTCTGTCAGCAAGTTAAAGCTGAACATTAGGTTCCATCTGGTTTGCTACAACCGATTCTGATTCCCGAGTGGAAATGAGATAGAGTGACAATAGACTTTGTTTCTGGGTTGCCTTTGACTCTTAGAAAGAAAGATGCAATTTTGGTCATAGTTGATCGATTGACGAAATCTGCTCATTTTATTCCAGTAAGATCTGATTACTCACTTGATAAGTTAGTTGAGCTTTACATTTTTGAAATTGTGAGATTGCACGGGGTGTCACTATCTATTGTGTCTAATAGAGATCCAAGATTTACATCATGATTCTAGAAGAAATTGCAAGAAGCTTTAGGTACGAAATTGCATTTCAGTATGGCTTTTCATCCGCAGAAGGATGGTCAATCCAAACGGATTATTAAATTTTCGAAGATATGTTGAGATGTTGCATCCTTGAGTTTAATGGTATATGGGAACAATATTTGCCATTGATTGAATTTGCATAAAATAATAGTTTTTAGTCGAGCATCAAAATGGCACCTTATGAAGCTTTGTATGGACGTAAATGTTGAACACCTCTGTATTGGACTGAGCTCAGTGAAAGTAATATACACGGGGTCGATTTGATAAAAGACACTTAACAGAAAGTCAAAAAAATCCGTAATAGTCTAAAAGCAGCGTCTGATCGTTAGAAATCTTATGCAGATTTGAAATGAAAAGATATTGATTTTGAAATTGGTAATAAGGCATTTTTGAAAGTATCTCCGTGGAAGAAAGTACTCTGATTTGGACATAAAGGCAAATTGAGTCCAAGGTTCATCTGACCGTATGAAATCATCGAAAGAGTTGGGCTAGTTGCTTATAAGTTGTTGTTGCCACCAAAATTAGAAAGGATTCATAATGTATTTCACATGTAAATGCTTCGTCAGTACAGATCCGATCCATCAAATATGATTACTTCGCCTGAGATTGAAATCCGATCTGATATGACTTATAAGGAAGAACTGATCCGTATCTTAACTCATGAAGTGAAAGAATTGCAAAATAAATAAATTCCGTTTGTAAAGGTACTATGGCATCGACACAGAGTGGAGGAGGCTACGTGGGAGCCCGAAGATGTAATGAAACAACAACATCAAAATCTATTCAGCGGTAAGATTTTCGGGGATGAAAATCCCTAAGGGGGAGAATTGTGACAGTCCTGTTTAGACCCTAGTCGGAATAATGGTTTTGGGACCACAAATCTGAGTCAAAAAATATTTTAATATTATTTTTTGTGTTTGCAATATGTGATTAAGCATGTGTAAAAGTTTCGTGAATTAATTTGTCCATTTCTGTGCTTAATTAAAGAAAATGACTACATCGCATAAAAGCTAAAAGTAGCAATTTAAATGCTAATATGTTAAATTGACATGGCTTATTAAAGGTAAAGTCCTTAAGTAGATATTATACCTTTGTTAATGTTAGTGGACATTTATGTCATTATTTTGCATGATTTATATATGGTTTAATAAAGGTTAAAAATGTAAAATAGTAAATAAGTTATAATTAAATAAAAGACAAAGCTAAATTATGTCTTTATTCATCAACCACCACCTATTATAGAAAAGAAAAGAGGGGTTTTAAGCTTTCATGATATTCGACTATTACAAGTCTCAATTCAAGGTTAGTTTTTGTTCGGTTTTTGATAATTTCTACGTTTTTGTAATCGTTGCTTTGTGTTCTTCAAAACCCATGCTCTAATTTTGTGAATTGATGATAATTTTGAAATGTGCCATTGATGAACATTTAGATTTTGTAATGTTTGAAGATGAATTATGAAAGGTATGTGTTTGATTAACATAGTTTGTTTTTGAGTTTTTGGTGATTTTGAGTATTTTGGATTAAATTAAGAAAACAATATTTTGAGGAACTAATTTGTGAAATAAATGAAAAACATGGGTTGCTAGGGACCTAAAGAGAATCAGCTAAGCATGGTTGTATTGAGATTTTGTGTATTTTGTGATTTTGTGAAATAGGGACTAAAATGTCAAAATGTGAAAATGTGAGGGCTAATTTGTAAATTGCCCTAAATATGTATTTTTGAATTGAATTGAACGAATTAGTGAATAAATGGTTTAAATTTGAATATGTATAGATCAAGAACCGAAGAAAGCAGATTTAGATCGCGAAAAGTCAAAAGTGATTGAGTAGCCGAGTTCGTTTCCCTTTATCCGAATCCGAGGTAAGTCTATATACAAATAAATGTATTTACATTCATATATGTATATTTATATGAAAATTCGTAATGATGAATGCATATGAGATGGTGAGTACATGAAATCTGAGATAGTATCGACATGGTGTCAACATTCGAAAAAGCCCCGTACGAACCTAGGAATAGATTGGATTACATATGTCATGACATAGGTATCCGATATGTGATATCGTGTAGGACCACGTCTGGGACGTTGGCATCGATTTGAGATTTGTGTGTAAGACCATGTTCGGGACATTGGCATCGTATTGATTTGTATAAGACCCTGTCTGGAATAGTGGCATCAATATCTAATCATTCTGAGTAATCTATTTGATTCTGAATGGTTCAACGGGCAAATCCGAGAAATGAGAGACTACGTGAAATGTATAAACGAGTCAGGTACGTTTGAAAGGTACACTATGTATGTGTATGAAAGGTAAGTGTATATATATGAACCTACCAAAGTGAATATATGTATGGATTTGATGAGATATTATGTGATATATG
The DNA here is from genome assembly GCA_025503065.1 of Gossypium bickii. Classification (NCBI taxonomy): domain Eukaryota; kingdom Viridiplantae; phylum Streptophyta; class Magnoliopsida; order Malvales; family Malvaceae; genus Gossypium; species Gossypium bickii. The sequence goes on from CP106712.1 coordinate 33,831,175, forward strand.
CTTGAATGTTTTATGAGCATAAGTGAAGCTTTGAGATGTGATATGTTGGCATTCAATGGATAAACAAATGAGCCAAAAAACATATTATGAAATTGCGAATGAGAAATATTAATGACATTGTATCAATATGATTATGTGTATTTTATGTTATGTTTATTTGTATATGGCTTATTAAGCTTTTGGAAAGCTTACTTTGTGTGTGTTTACTCTGTTTTATAGATCGTCAAAGCTATGAAAGGCTCGGGAAATGTTGAGGATCATCACCACACTATCAATCTCTATTTTGGTACTTTTGAATGTGTATATAACTAAATATGGGATGTATAGGCTAGTTGTTTTGGGATATGTTTGATATATATACATGGCCATGTGATATGGCTAGATATATGGTTGTATTATGAATGACTAGTTATGTCCTATGATTCTAGCTTTGGTATAGTTTGATAGCAAATGAAACTGTTATATGAACGGTAAGCTTATTGATGTATAGCTAGCATATTATTGATGGTAAATTTGTTATAGATTATGCTTTGAAGTGCTTGTGGTTATATTGAGTTAAATGACTTTTAAGTTGGTATGGTTGTTAGGCTCATAATTGAGTAGAAATGATACACAATTTGATGTGTTTTGGTTGCCAATTGTGTATAGGATGATGCTTGTATGTGCTTGTAGGGATGATCGAAGTGTGGGTGGCATTTTGGCCTTGAAAATGGCTTACAATTGCCCACAGGGTCGAGCATACGGGCGTTTGGCTCGACCATGTCCTTCGAGGTTGCAATTTAAAACAAGTTAGAATCGACCACGGGCAACACACACAGGCATGTGACTGGCCGTGTGGTGCAAGTCAGTGTCGACCATGGGTGAGGCACACGGGCGTGTCTCAGGTCGTGTGGACAAGTCAGTATGTATGCCCTATTTTGACATGGCTTAGACACATGGGCGTGTCTTAGGCCGTGGGAGGCACACGGCCTGCCCACACGGGCGTGTGACCTCTGTAACTTAGAAAACTTTTTAAATTTTTAAAAATTTCTGTATGTGTTTGATTTAGTCCCGGCCCTATTCTAAAACAAGCTTGAGGTCTCGTAGACCTTTTTAAGGGACACTTTGATGTGATTTGTCAAATAATGTTACGAAATGTCTGTAAAAGTTTTTGAATGTCCAGTAATGCCTCTTGACCCTAAACTGGCAATGGTTATGGGTTAGGGGTGTTACCCACACTTTTCCAATCTCTCGAGTGAAAAGTCTGTACACATCAGAATGAAATGCGCGGACTTCGTCAATTGATCAACAATGACCCACACAACATCTTTTTTTCTCGGAGATAGAGGCAATCTGACACAAAATCCATCATGACACATTCTCATTTCCACTTTGGAATCGTCATTAGCTGTAATAAACCTGATGGTACTTGATGCTCAGCTTTAACTTGGTAATAAACCAAACATCTCGATACGAACTCTAAAATTTCATACCTGGCCACCAGTTCATCTATTTCGAATCACCATACATTTTATTGCTCCTAGGATGAATAGACAAGCTACTATTGTGAGCTTCGTGTAAAATCTTCTGAACAATATTATAATTTCTCGGTATACAAATTATTCTTTTGAAGTAAAAACTATCATCGAAACCAACATGAAAATATGAATTAGGAGTCGTCTAAATCTGTTTCCGTTTAGCTATCAACACATCATCACATTTTTGGGCTTTGTAAATTTGTTGCAAAAATGTCGGTCTAGCTTTCAATTCGACTAAAATAAAACCATTATCGATCAATGTCAATTGCATGTTCAAAGCTCGCAAAGCAAATAAAGATTTTCTACTCAATGCATCAGCAACAACATTATCCTTTCCTGGATGATAGTTTATAATCAAATTGTAATCTTTCAATAACTCGAGACAGCTGCGCTGTCTCAAATTGAAATATTTTTGTGGCATCAAATACTTTAGACTTTTATTATCCGTAATGATATGACCTTTTTCTCCGTATAAATGGTGTGATCAAATCTTCAAAGCAAATACAATCGCTACAAGCTCTAAATCATGAGTCGGCTAATTCTTTTCATGCAGCTTCAACTGTCTAGAAGCATACATTATCACTTCTCCCTCCTACATCAAAACACAGCCAAAACAATTTAACGAAGCATCACTATTCAAATTTAACATTGCTTTCAACTGATTAAAGCTTTACTGACATTTCTTGGACTATTCAAATTTAACATCTTTTTGTGACAATCTCTTCAATGGTGTAGTAATCATCGAGAATCCCTTGACGAATCTTTTGTAATATCCAGCCAAACCCAAAAAACTTCTGACCTCAGACACATTTCTCAGAGGCTTCAAATCTACCATGGCAGAAATTTTGCTCGAATCAACTCTAATACCGTCGACCGATACAACATGTCCCAAAAATTTGACTTCCCGAAGCTAGAATTCACATTTGCTAAACTTAGCGAACAGTTGTTTTTCACGTAAATTTTGCAAAACAATTCTCAAATGCTGGGCATGCTTTGTCTCATCCCATGAATAGATTAGAATATCATCAATGAATACAACAAAAAATTTGTCTAAATACGATCTAAAGATTCTATTCGTCAAATCCATAAATATCGCAGGTGCATTAGTCAAACCAAATGGCATCACAAGAAACTCATAATGTCCATACCTGGTTTTGAATGCAGTTTTTGGCTCATTCGAATCTTTAACACGCAACTGGTAATAACCAGAACGAAGATTGATCTTTAAGAATATCGTCAGACCTTTCAACTATTCAAACAGATCATCAATATGTGGCAATGGATACTTGTTCTTGATCGTCACCTTATGAAGTTGTTGATAATCGATGCATAATTACATAGATCCGTCCTTTTTCTTAACAAATAACACAAGATCACCCTAAGGAGAAAAATGGGCCGAGCAAAGCCTCTATCTATCAACTCTTGCAACTGTGCTTTTAATTCCTTCAATTCTGTAGTTGTCATTCTGTACGGAGCTACCAATATTGGGGATGCTTCGGGCACCAACTCAATAGCAAACTCAACCTCTTGGATTTGCGATAACCCTGGTAATTCCTCTAGAAACACAACCAAGAACTCACATACAACCAGAATCGATTATAATTTCAATTCTGAAACCCTATAATCAACTATGTAAGCGAGATATGCTTCACAACCCTTTTTAACATATTTCTTTGCCATCATAACTGAGATTATATTAGATGTAACATCCAATCTGTCTAACCCAATTCGGATCCGTTTACCATCCTGACATTTTAGCACAATATCTTTTCTTCTACAATTCATAATAGCATCAAGCAGAGTCAACAAGTCCATACCCAAAATCACATCAAACTCATCAAAGGGTAACGATATGAAACTAGCGGGGAAATCATAACCCCCAATTTTCAATGGACATGCTCTACTTAATTAACTAAATAGAACACGTTGACCTAGGGGATTTGTAACTTTGACATTATATTTCGTTAATTCAACAGGTATTTTCTTTTCATCTACTAATGTAGTGCATATATACAAATGAGTTGATCCAGGATCAATCAATGCATATACATTAATATCAAAGAGAGAAAAAGTACCTGCAATAACATCTGGAATAGTAGCTTCCTCTCGAACATGGATTGCATAGACCCTAGCTGATGTTCTTGCTTCAGACCTTTCATTCATCTTGTTATTCTTTCCTCAACCAAAAGTAGCATTTTTAGTGTTTCCAGATCGTCTACCTCTCTGGAAAGTTACTTCAGGCTTGTTTGATTGATTTCTAAAGTCATTTTGCTTCTTCTGACAATTACGAACAAAATGGTCAGTAGACCCACAACAGAAACAAGCTCCTGATTTTGATCGACACTCACCAAAATGTCTTTTTATTTCATTCATTGCACACAAGAATGATTCTCTCAACATTTCGTACACTTCCAACACTAGTCATTAGAGAATTAACTACTAGAAATTGCTTTACCTCGATTTCTCTCTACCAACGAACTCTAAGGAGCAGTTGATCAACTAGTGTCATTTCTCAATTTCTTCGAAGGAGAAGTTTGAGTTGGCTTGAATAACCCATTTTGTTATAGTCTTTATATTTTGAATCTGACTACCGTTTACTTTTACAAATTTCCTCAACTTTCTAAGCCCACTCCAAAAGTTCTACAAATTCCCGTAACTTTAATGTTGCTACAGCCATACGAATATCGTTATTCAACCCATCTTTAAATCTAATACACATTTATTCCTCATTTGATATGATGTTACAAGCATACTTACTTAACTGCACAAATTCACGTTCATACTCAGCTACAGTTTGATTTTCTTGTTTTAACTCGAGAAACTCTTTCTTTCAATAAACAACCGACTAACTACTTTTTCTTGAATTCATTCTGAAAGAAGTCCCAGCTAACACAATCATTCAATGTCATTGTGCTTAAAGTATTCCACCATAAATACGCCTGATCTTTCAATAAAGATACCGCACACTTGAGGGGGTGCACAACAACACCAAAACTCTATTTGTGTTCAATAGCCAGTACTCAGCTTTTGAAGGATCATCATCTAGCATACCTCTGAATTCTTCCGCTTCACATTTCTAAACTTTGTCTACAGATACTCAGGTAACCATCACAAGTACATGTTTTGAGGTATTCAGGGTGCTGGAGATGGCAGAACAAAGGGTGGAAGTGGTGGAGTTGCAAGATTTGCTTGCTTGAACTCGTTGAACTATTGGTTCATCATTCCAAGAAATACATTTTTAAACTCATCACCAATGGATTGTGGAATAGATACAGTATTACTTACTCCGAGATTCGAAGCTTGAACATTACTTTTAGCTTCATTAACTATAGCTTGATTCAACTCAGCTGGCATCTTGAATCTATAAGAAATTACAATGTTAGAATGGATCAAAAGCATCATACTATCATAGGGTATATGTGGCATGTATATACTAAACTTTACTCCGCTGGGTTAGTCCTAGAATTGACTAAATTGTAGCTCTGATACCAATAAAGATAACACCTTTACCTGTATCTGTCTTTAAAATAGGGTTACAGAGCATTACCATTCATATACATGCATATTATCTCTTAATCGAGCCCTCGAGGTCCTAAACATAAATTAGAAACAATTTGGGACTAAATTGGAAACATTCAGAACATTTAAGAAAAAGTTGGAAAAATAGAATTATAAGTGATAACGGCCCGTCTCGGGTTAGGAGGCGAATCGTTAATGTTGCCCGATCGTAAATTAGACAGTTTCTCGTTCAACTAACAAAAGGGATAATTTTATTGGAAATGTTATCTTTGAAATGTAAAGATAGGTGATAGGTTGAAATGGGTGCGTATTTGAAACAAGAAAGAACCTTTAATAAAAATTAAAGACCCGAATCTTATAAGTTTCAAATTGATGGAATGAGTTTCGAAATATCTTTGAAATGTAAAGATAGGTGATAGGTTGAAATGGGTACGTATTTGAAACAAGAAAGAACCTTTAATAAAAATTAAAGACCCGAATCTTATAAGTTTCAAATTGATGGAATGAGTTTCGAAATAAAACCGAGACCCACTATCTAGCGAGATAGGAACCAACGGTATAGGTAGATGAACGCCACACCCGTAAGGATGATAAGTTCAAAATAAGGAAAGAACGACGCCACTAGAAAACTAGATAAGTCAATTCAAACCTCGAGAATAAGGAGAGTGAATACTCACCAAAAGAAATTCTTCTTTCATTCAAATTCAAGTTCCTAGCATCAGAATGGATAAATTTATCTGAAGGCAGTGGCAATAAATCAAGAGGAGTGAGAGGGTTAAACCCGTAAACAATCTCGAAAGGCGAAAATTTAGTTGCAGAATGAACAGCTCGGTTGTAAGCAAATTCGATGTGGGGCAGACAGTCTTCCCACGTTTTGAGATTTTTTTGCACTAATGCCCGCAACAAGGTTGATAGGACTCGGTTCACTACTTCGGTTTGTCCATCCGCTTGAGGATGACACGTGGTGGAGAATAGTAGTTTTGTCCCTAACTTTCCCCACAGAGTTCGCCAAAAGTGACTTAAAAATTTTACATCCCGATCAGATACGATCGTCTTTGGAACTCCATGCAATCGTATGATTTCCCTAAAAAATAAGTTTGCAATATGCACAGCATCATCAGTCTTAGAACAAGTGATAAAATGGGACATTTTAGAGAAACGATCAACTACGACAAAAATTGAGTCCTTCCCGGTTTTTGATCTTGGTAATCCAAGGATGAAATCCATGGAAATGTCAACCCACGGAGTGTCTGGAATAGGAAGGGGCGTATATAAACCGTGAGGCTGGACCCGTGATTTGGCTTGTTTGCAAGCAATGCAACATTAGCAAATTCGTTCAACATCCTTGCTCATTCCTGGCCAAAAAAAATGTTCTTGAAGAGTGAACAATGTTTTGTCTCTTCCAAGGTGACCCATAAGGCCACCACTATGTGCCTCTATCACAAGCATGTCTCGCATAGAACCTTGCGGTATACAAATCTTGTTTTCCTTGAAAAGGAATCCTTCATGCCTGTAAAACTTATCAAAAGCACCACTCTCACAAGCATTATAGACATTGCCAAAATCAGCATCGTTAGCATACAATTCCTTAATATGATGGAAACCAAGTATTTTAGAATCAAGAAAGGTTAATAAAGTGTACCTTCGTGATAATGCATCCGCAACCACATTTTCCTTACCTTTCTTATACTTAATTACGTACGGAAACAATTCTAAATACTCAATCCATTTTGTATGTCGTTTGTTGAGCTTGTGCTGACCTTTAATATACTTGAGTGCTTCATGATCTGAATGAATAGCAAACTCTTTCGGCCTCAAGTAATGTTGCCACGTTTCAAGCGATCTTATTAGAGCATACATCTCTTTGTCATACACGGGGTAATTGAGTGCAGCTCCGTTCAATTTCTCATTGAAATCATGCACCGGGTCTTCCATTCTCGAGTTAGAACGACTCAGATCCCTACACACTGATGCATCACATTCAATTTCAAAAGTTTTATTAAAGTCAGGAAGGGTTAACAATGGAGCTTTAACAAGAAATTCTTTAATGGCATTAAAAGACCATTCTTGCTCCTCGGACCAATGGAAAGCCAAATTCTTCTTGATCACGCTCGTTAAAGGAGCGGCTATCGTGCTAAAGTTGGGCACGAATCGGCGGTAAAAACTAGCCAACCCATGGAAACTTCGTACTTGGCTAACCGTTGTAGGACGGGGCCATTCTTGGATTGCTCTAATCTTCTCTTGGTCCACCTCTAATCCATTTGCACTTACGACGTAGCCTAAGAAAATAACCTTGTCAGTACAAAAAGAATATTTCTCGAGATTGGCGTACAATACCTCTTTTCGCAGTGTTTCCAAGATCGCACGTAGATGTTGGAGATGATCCTCCAAAGTTTTGTTGTACACTAATATGTCATCAAAGTAAACAACACATGATTTGCCAATAAAAGCTCGTAAAACATGATTCATAAGTCGCATAAAAGTACTCGGAGCGTTTGTAAGTCCGAATGGCATTACCAACCATTCATACAAACCTAACTTTGTTTTGAAAGCCGTTTTCCACTCATCGCCCTCTCGCATCCTAATTTGGTGATAACCACTTTTGAGGTCAATCTTTGTAAAGATTCGAGCTCCACTTAACTCGTCGAGCATGTCATCGAGTCAGGGTATCGGGTGTCGGTATTTGATGGTAATCTTGTTGATGGCGCGACAGTCTACGCACATCCACCAAGAACCGTCTTTCTTTGGCACTAGCAACACCGGTACCGCGCATGGACTAAGGCTTTCTCGAATATATCCCTTTTCTAGCAATTCAGTGATTTGCTTTTGGAGCTCTTGTGTTTCGTCGGGATTGCTCCGGTACGCAGGTCGATTGGGCAGTGAAGCTCCCGGCACCAAGTCAATTTGGTGTTCTATGCCTCGAATGGGCGGTAAACCACTTGGTATCTCTTCTGGAAAGATGTCCTTGAATTCTGAATCGAGAGACAACACGAGGAGGAAGGAAGATTCTCGGGTAAGTCGTTAGTGTTCAAAAATGATTCCTTGTATAGTAAGACATACATCGGTTGTCTCACACACAAAGCTTTTCGAATATCTCTTGTCTTTGCAAAAACACTCATTTTTCCATTTTCTTTTTCTTCCTTCGTTTCATCTTCTTTTTGTTCACACTCTCTTATTTTATCACTTATTTTCTTGTCCCTCTTTTTTTTAAATTCTTTTCTTTTTCTTTCTCATTTTTCCTCTCACTTTCTTTTGATTTTTCTATTGATGTCTTCATTTTCAACTGATCCTCATAAACTTGCTTCGGTGTTAGTGGAGCTAGTGTCACGTTCCGGCCTAAGTATTTAAAAGTGTACCGGTTAGTGTAGCCGTCATGGATTGCTCGCTTGTCAAATTGCCAAGGTCATCCAAGCAGGAGATGTCCCGCTAGCATTGGAACCACATCGCACAAAACCTCATCTTGATACTTCCCTATTGAAAAGGACACCAAAACTTGTTTTGAGACCTTAAGTTCTCCCGCGTCATTAAGCCATTGTAGCTTATACGGATGGGGATGTTTTGTGGTAGCCAATCCAAGTTTCTCAACCAATATGATGCTAGCCACATTAGTACAGCTTCCTCCGTTAATAATGACGCAACAAATCTTTCCTTGTATTTGACAACGCGTATGGAAGATGTTTTCACGTTATTGCTCATTTTCAACACCTTGTAAACTAAGGCTCCTTTTTACCACCAAGATCTCTCCACTTTCGGCTTGTTCTATTTCTTCCTCATCTTGGGATGTCTCATTGGCATCGTCTTCCTCTTCACTTTCGGATTCGATCTCACCATTATCTCGGACAAACATAGTGCTTCGATTTGGACATTGACTTGTAATATGTCCTCCTCCCAAACATTTGAAACACTTAATGTCTCGGGATCTATTCGGAAGAGTTTCCATTTTGCCTTTGCTTGTTTCACCGATAGGCTTGTTAGACTTGGGTACACCACTGATTTCTTTGGGTCGGCTCGGCATGTCCCTTTTGTTGGTCACTTGCCCCCACTTCGATGTTGAGGCTTGATTGGGGTTTGCTCTGGCGTAGCTTTCGTTTCAAATTGTTTTTCTACCTTTATAGCCATATGAACCATTTCGATGATATCGATGTAATGATGTAATTCTACAATATTTGCGATATCTCGATTGAGGCCAGCGCTAAAACGTGCCATGGTGGTTTCTCGTTCTTCTTCCACATTGGCTCGGATCATGGCCACTTCCATCTCCTTGTAGTAATCTTCTACGCTTCGATGACCCTGGGTTAGGCTTTGCAATTTTTGATGCAACTCGCGGTGATAGTAGGTTGGGATGAACCTTTTCTGCATTAGTGCCTTTATTTCCGCCATGTAGATATTGGGCGTTCACCATCCCGTCTTCGACTGCGTCGTTAGTTGATCCCACCAAATAAGGCGTGTCGTAAAATTCGATGGTAGCAAGTTTTACCTTCTTATTTTCTCGAATAATTGTGATGATCGAAAATTAATTCCACCTTTTTTCCCACTCAAGGTAGGCTTCCTGATCGGACCGTCCCTTGGAAAGCGAGAATTGCCATTTTAATGTTCTTTAAGTCGTCATCGGTCAAATCTCGATCCCTTCGCTCACGCACTCGTGGACCTCTTCTTCGTTCATCATGTTCGAAAGCCGGGTTGCTGTCGGCTTCACTTGGTTCGTAGACGTCGTTGTCACGTAACCAAGGTTGTTCTCGATCCCTTCTTGGAATTGGAGGGGTGTTTGCTCGAGGTCTTCGTTCTTCTCTTTGATCTAATCTTTCAGTGATTGATCTGAACATACGTGTGATTTCTTGCAATACTGTTTGCACATCCTGATTTCTCCCTTCGGGATCATTCCTTCGGGGTCGTAATACTCCTCCACCTCCGGCGGCGTCAGATGCTTCATCACTTATTGTTCGACGTTCGGGGCTCCTAGACATGTTTTGAAACAAAATTAATGAATCCTCACTACAATACTCACTTGTTCACTCACAAAGAAAAATTATCAACACTCACACTCGTGTTTTTACTCAATTCTGGCTTTTTTCTTGATGTATTCACTCTTACCTTTTACCGCTCAAATTCACTCTTCTAGATTCTAGAAGGTTGTCTTTGACTTACTAGCAACTTGTAGGTCGTGTTAAGCTAATTGAGCTTGAAGCTGGAAAGCAGTTTAATGTAGAAAAGCCAAGGGATGATCAAGATATGTTGAAGGAGGTAACAAATGTGGGGAAGTCAACTATAGTTGTTTTCCAACATCTTATAGAGCTAACTAATTATACAGACAAGGACTCGTCTCAGTTAATATACTTTGTAAAACACTGGGAATATAAGCAAGCAAATGTCGTTCGTCCTTTTATAGAAGAACTTGACAATCTAAACAGGCTACGGTAGGAAGAGGGTTCTTTTTTTTTTTAAAAACTTACTCGGAAAAACTCAAGACGATCAAAACGTGCCTAATTTGATTGGCTCTGATACCAGATGATAACGGCCCGTCTCGGGTTAGGAGGCGAATCGTTAATGTTGCCCGATCGTAAATTAGACAGTTTCTCGTTCAATTAACAAAAGGGATAATTTTATTGGAAATGATATCTTTGAAATGAAAAGATAGGTGATGGATTGAAATGGATACGTATTTGAAACAAGAAAGAACCTTTAATAAAAATTAAAGACCCGAATCTTATAAGTTTCAAATTGATGGAATGAGTTTCGAAATAAAACCGAGACCCACTATCTAGCGAGATAGGAACCAACGGTATGGTATTTCGAAATAAAACCGAGACCCACTATCTAGCGAGATAGGAACCAACGGTATAGGTAGATGAACGCCACACCCGAAAGGATGATAAGTTCAAATAAGGAAAGAACGACGCCACTAGAAAACTAGATAAGTCAATTCAAACCTCGAGAATTTAGGAGAGTGAATACTCACCAAAAGAAAATTTTCTTTCATTCAAATTCAAGTTGTATCTTACAAAATGAAACTGACAATCTATTTATAGGCCTAGAGTAGTTTATTGTGACTGAAACATAATCATAAGAATTTAAAAATCAAATTCTAGCAAAAATGCTTCTTAATTACCGTGGAAGCTTAGTTGACCATCTATGAAAAAAATAATTTCCCTCACATTTGTTGCCGTTCAAGCTTTAGGAGAGGAACTTTCGGCCAAGCCTTGGGGCAGCTAAGTGGACATATTATCACCATAAACTTTGCCATCCAAACATGCATGGATTTGTGGTTGGGATCATATGGACATGAGTGTAGTGGATTCACGCATGCTTCCCTCCACCATGTATCAAATAATCCCACATGTTTATTTATTTATTCCAAACCGCTCATGCACTTTAACATTCTCACGCATGCTTCCCATTCAATTTGAATTTGCAATTTGTTTATTTTCAACATGGTTGTGCCGTCCTTTAAGTTCCATTTGCTCCAATTCCACTTATTTCATTCCACTTAGCTAAGCCTTCAATTAATCTTCACCATGATGTGCCGTATCATGCCTTCCTTCAACTTTCAATTGTTTATTTTATTCATTAGTCCAAAGCAATGGTTCAACACTCATGCGCATGGTTTGTGTCTCCATCTTCTCCCACTCAATTCACTATTTTTTTATTATTTTCTATTTCCATTTGCTGTCCAATTTTCATGCTTCAATCCATGATTCCATTTCATGCTCCAATTCTTTGAATATGCCGTCCAACAATTTCCAATGCACAATGCTTTTGGCTTTATTATTTTCTATAAAACATAACCAAACATAAAAAAAAATTAAAATACTTTATTTTAAGCACTACACATATATTAAAATTAAACTAAACAACTTAATTTTAGACACCAACAACATTTAATTCAAGTGCATGTTTAGCCAAATAAGTGTTAATATAATTTAGACATACTAATAATCACTTCGACAAAAATTAACTAAAAACTTGTACTATCTAAACAAACAAATATGAAACAAGAAAATAAAGCTATTACTGAAAATAAAACACGCTGAACCCATACAACTTATTTGAAGTTGAATATACTAGCTAGTCCGACTGCTAGTTTATTCAACACTTTAAATTACTCATGGTTTCTTTGCTTGACGGCTACTAGACCTCACAAGCAAAGTTTCAATTTTTTGTTAGGGTTTTCAGGGAAAAAAAAAACTCTCTCTATCTCACCTTTTATAATTGGTATATATATAATGAATCATAATTCATAAAATTTTTATCCGAACATATTAATAATAATTAAAAATAAATATATATAATAATTTTTAACCAAAAATTATAATTACATTAATTATAACAAGGATTTCGGTAAACTATATTTATTTAAATTTATATATGAACCAAATTCATATATTAATAGAACTATGTTCTCATTATGTGTACAACATCCTTGTACATATAATATGTTCAATATTTGATTGCCCAATTAAATTAATTCTATAATTAATTTAATTCATGTGACAACCAAACACAATACCAACTATGTTTTATTTCGTTCATTTCAACCATAGGGTGTGACCCTGTAGGTTTTTGTAATGTTAGCAGTAATACTAGAACGATTGTAATGTTACAAACAATGAGTGGCATCTAGCAATGCATCATTGCTACCTAAGTTACAAGAAGTCATGATTCGACATAACCTTTTGTGATTAACCTTTCATGCATTAATCCTTAAGTCCTTTATCTCTAGAATGGACACAAGTCATGGAATTGTCACACTTGCTAGTCCATCCCATGTTTCTTGATATCTTGAGTAGACTATGATATACAAATAAGTATGACATCTCATATCAACTTATTTGAGCATGGCCGTGCATTTCTAGTCTCACACAATCAAGTGGCCTAAGATATTACACCCATTATGTAGGAGGGACTTATCCTATATTGATAAACCATATCCCTCTACATAGATTGTGGTATATCCAACATCAACCTTTATAGAACAACCAGTTACAGTGTATGTTTGACTATATCAAAATATGCAACTCATGATGTTGGGATAATGATGATCTCAAGTTTGAGGATCATATACATATTAATCACTATGAGTAATGTTGTGACAATTACATAATAATCCAAGAAATATACTCATAGCGGGTCAGTCCAATATGTTGTTCTCTAACACACATATTCATGCATTGATTTTGACACTTCATATCAATGACAACTCTTTATCATCAATCAACTACATGTTAGTCTTAATGCATTATTGTTGTCCTAGTCAACAATAATACTTGACTATGGAACTTTTAAGAATAATCATATTATTCTCAGGACATTATTATAAAACAGTTTATTTGTACACAAAAAAAAAACTGAAATAATAATGACAACACCTTATATTAATAAAAATGGTAAATAAGTATGTTATTACAACCATCTCGTGATTGATCTTTGGGCACACTCTTACAGTGTGGACATGAAATTGGCTAAAATCAAGACATTTCCATCGCCAAATCAAGCATGTATCTAAAAGCATTTTGTACACATGATCAAGGCCTCATAACATCACCAAAACCAACATGAAATGACCAATTCACTAGTCTAAAACCATTCAACCAAAATGCCATGAAAGGCACCTCAAGAACAAACATACATACTTACCTAAACATATGCATTACCACAATTAAAACATACACTTCTAGTTCAAGATCATCTTAAGGCATACCATAATTGATACCACAAGTAACCACAAGTAACTCAACATAAATATGCCATTTTAATGTCTTAAAAACAGCTAACCAATGTGGCCTTCATAGACACTGCAATTATATCCAACATCAATAACTAAAACATGTTAACATTGATCCATTTCTAGCATAGCAACTTCATTCACTCTCAAGCCAAAACAAAACAGAAGTGTTCACTTTCATACCATTATAGTTGTACCAAAAAGATATCTATTCACAATTTTAATAAGGTACTGAACAACTTAGTTTAGTATATTGTCATCTTGTACCAAAACAACTTATATAGCCACATATACATGCCTGTAACAGCCCAATTTAGGGCATATTCGGAATAATGGTGCGAGACCACAAATTCGAGTTAGTAAAATGAGTTTTTAAAGTATTTGAGATGTTTGTTTGATAATATGAAAGTTTCATGTACAAATTTTATGGAAATTTCCATTAAAGGGTCCATTAGGACTAAATTGAAAAAGTTGCAAAATATAAGTTTCTAGAAGCTTTTTTATGAAATAGCTTTAGAATATTAATTAGAAGTCCTTAAATATCAATTTGCCCAAATTATAATTTTTGGACAAAAATAGACATGAGTGAGTAAATGGTGAAATTGTATAGAGAATGGCATTTTGGTCATTTATCAATTAAATGATTAATAAGGGAAAAAGATGACAAAAATCATTCTCATCTTCTTCCCCAAGTGCCAAAAATTTGAAGGAAGCCATAGCTAGGGTTCTTCAATTTTTCAAGCTTTTTAGTAAGTTCTTTTTAGCCCCATTTTTAATATTCTTCGTATTTTTGGAGTCATTGTATTATGGATTAGCTAATTTTAGCTATAATATGAGCTAAGATGCATGTTCAGAAATCTACCCATGTATGACATGCTTGTAAAATGATGTTTTAAGAAAGATTATGAGAGTTTGATGTTAGATAAACATCTTTTCATAAACGAATTTCATAAAAAATGCTAGTAAGGACTAGTTTGTAATAGTTATGAAATTTGTCATACATGGTAGAAATAGTGAGAATTTGTTATTGCTATAGTTGAGATAATGACTCAGCTGAGCATGAAGTTTAAGAAAGTAGTATGAAAATTAATTTACGAGCATAGGGGCAAAAGTGTAATTATGAGAAAGTTTAGGGGCAAAATTGTAATTTTGCCAAAGTATGGGTTAAGAGTCAGTTTAGTCAATGTAATTATTAAATGATCTAAACCACTATTATAGATCAAGAAAAACGAAGCTCAGATCGAAACTGAGGCAAGAATAAAGTCGAGGACTAAATAGAATATCTACATACATTTTGTATATTGAGGTAAGTTTGTATGATTTCTAAGCTTTATGATTACTAACATTGAATTGCTTAGTATAATGTAAATTATTACCATAGAAATGCTTAATGCTATGTTAAATATAGAAATCAATGAGGTTAAGCATGAGAAAGTCTCGATTGAAGTTGAATTACTTAGGATACTCGATCTACCACATGAGATAAGAAAGTCCGTATAAGACCAAGCCAAGGCATGGCCTCGGCAATCAAGTAAAGTTATCATGTAAGTCTAAGACAAGTCTTGGCATTGAAGAGTTATTATGAGATGAAGACCCATGTAAGCCCAAGTCAAGGCATGGCATTGGTGAGTCTCCAAGCAAAGATGTCATATAAGTCCAAGACAAGTCTTGGCATTGAAAAGCTATCATGAGATAAAAATCCCGTGTAAGTCCAAGCCAAGGCATGGCATTGGTGAGTAACAAGGAAGATTTCATGTAAGTCCAAGCCAAGGCTCAGCTTTGACCAGCTCATGAGTAAAGATACCAAATAAGACCATGTCAAGTCATGGCAATGGTAAGTTCCCAAATGAACACACAAGGAAGACTTTGAGTAAGACCATGTCAAGACATGGCATCGATACCAAGATGAGAGATCCCATGTAAGACCACATCTAGGATTTGGCTATGTGGGATGAGATTTAGTATCCTCAGTTATTCATAGAAAGTCATCGGGCAAATGAGTAAAGCTTAAATAAGATAGCAAGAAAATTAGACAAGCAAAGCTATTATCAAGTTGGAAATGAGTATTATTCATCTTATGAATGATGAATTAGAGATCATGATTATTATAGTAAAGTATGTTGATCTATGTGATCAAGTGATACAGGTACTTTGTTTACATTACGAGCATGAGACTAATAAGTATCATGGGATATATAAGAATAAGTAAGAGTAAGTAAGCTTAAATAGCTGAATTTGCCATTTTTTATTCCAAATGATTTATGTTAAACAAGTACGTTACTATGTGAATTATATGCAAACTTACTAAGCTAAATGCTTACGTCTTTTCTTCATTCTTTCCATGTAGTCCCGCCAAGCTAATCTCGTGGATCATCGTCAACGGAGCTCGGAGCACACTATCAATCGTTATTTTGGTATAGCTAAGATGTTTATATTAAGTATAGCATGTATAGGAAACATTTCATTTTGAGAATATGTCTTAAAAAGGGCAAAAGTATGGGCTATCAAATTTATTATTCTTTTGTATATGGCTAAGTGATTGGCCAAGATTGACTAAGTATGTTTGTTTATTGATATCAATGAAAGATATAGTAATTTGAGTTGTTGAATTGAATATAAGATTGGTCTTGATTTTAAGGTAGCAATTGGCTTGGTAAATAGCCTTCAAGTGCCCACACGAATAGAAACACGGGTGTGTGTCTAGGCCGTGCATCCCGTGCACCTTAGTACCTTAATTCAAAATAGGCTACGGGCTAATCCCACGGCCGTTTGTTTAGGCCTGTGTGACACACGGTCAGAACATGGGCGTGTGCCACAGGCCGTGTGAATATAGTCAGTGTCAACCACGGTTGGAAGACATGGGCGTGTCTTATGGGTACACGGGCGTGTCCCAAGCCACATGGGCGTGTGACCCCTGTTTTAAAGAAAATTTTCGATTAAGTTCTGAAAGTTTCCAGATATGTGTTGAAGGCCTCGTAGGCCCATGAAATGTATGATTAGACTAAGAAAGAGAAGTTTTAACTCGAAATAAAATTTTACAGTCCATAAGTGCATGTTTAAGAAATTTCAAGCATAGTAATGTCTAGTATCCGGTCTCAGCCTTGGACTCGAGTATGGGGTGTAACATTTAGTGGTATCAGAGCCAGGTTTAGTCAGTTCTAGGACTAACATAGCATGAGAACGAGTCTAACTATACATGCCATACGTAAGAATGTTTTTATAATGATAGTGTGACGACTCCTGACAACTTAAATTATGTTTATACATATAGTAAATGGATCCTGAAAGAGCTGTGACGGATGATGTAAAAAGTAAAGCGCCAGCTCTTTCTGAAAGGATGATGCCGAACGAGAATGAGAATAGACCCACTACGGTGAGTCAAGGAGGAGGAGAAGAGGCTAGAGAAGCCTTCCTCTATATGATGAATACCTTGTATACGGAGTTCGTTCGTGCGAACCCCAATGCACAACCCCCTCCATCCCTGCCTATTCCACAACCTATCCCTGTAGCCCCTCAAGTAGTAGAGGTGGTAAGAAGAGACAGACCTCAAGAATTCTGGGCTAAAAGAGATGACGATCTAGAGAAGGTCGAATTCTGGTTAGAAAATACCATCATGGTATTTAATGAGTTGTCATGCACATCTGAAGAATGCATGAAGTGTGTAGTTTCTCTTTTAAGAGATTTTGCCTATTAATGGTGGAACACATTGGTATCGATAGTACAAAGAGAGAAGATTTCTTGGGAATTCTTTCAAGAAAAGTTCAAGAAAAAGTATATTAGTCAAAGGTTTGTGGACCAGAAAAGGAGGGAATTTCTAGAACTGAAGCAAGGCAAATGCCGGTGACTGATTATGAGTGCGAGTTTGTGTGACTCAGTAAATACGCTCGAGAGTGTGTATCCACCGAGGCCATTATGAGCAAGAGATTCGAGGATGGACAAAATGATGACATCAAATTGTTTGTTGCTGTCTTAGAACTAAAGGAATTCGTTGTTCAAGTAGAGAGGGCTTGTAAAGCCAAAGAGCTAGTAAAGGAGAAGAGAAAATCTGAAATGGAGTATCGTGACTCTAGAAAGAGACAGTGGAATAAGTCATTCCAATCCTCATCCAAGAAGTCAAGAGATTTCTCCACCCAATCGGCTACTTCCACTGGGTTTTCAAGGAAGGACAAGAGTAAGCAGTATTTGGGAAATAAAGCACAGACGACTTCAGTTGCTAGTGTGGGGAACATCCGATCGGATAGACCCAAATGCCCACAGTGTGGCAGATGTCATTTGGGAGAATGCCGAGCACATGAAAATGCATGTTTCAGATGTGGTTCCCAAGACCACTACATAAAGGATTGTCCTGAGACAACAAAAGAAGAGAGAACTCAGAACCCGAGATCAGGGAGTATGATTAGAGGAAGACCGCAGAGGAACCCAGAAAGTGGGGCAAGTGGAAGAGGTAACCATAGAGAGCATGCCCCGAGAACCGAGGGTAGGGCGCCTGCAAGGACTTATGTCATTCGCGCTTTCAAAAAGGTATCTTCTCCTGATGTTATTACGGTACCTTTTTCTCTTTATGGTATCAAAGTTATTGCTTTAATAGATCCCGGATCCACACACTCTTACATTTGCATGACATTAGTATCCAGTATGAGTATGCATATAGAGTCTACAGAATTTGTGATTAAAGTGTCTAATCCTTTAGGCAAGAGTATGTTAGTTGATGAAGCATGTAAAGATTGCCCATTGATGATTAGAGGTCATTATTTTAAGGCAAATCTTATGTTGCTACCATTTGATGAGTTTGACATCATTCTTGGTATGGATTGGTTGACCACTCGTGATGTAATAGTAAATTGTGGGAAGAAGTACATTGAGATGAGATGTGAGAATGGGGACACTCTCCTTTCAAAATTAGACGAACAAGGTAGATCGCCGATAATGATTTCTCATATGACGGCACAGAAATACATAGGAAAAGGGTATGAGGCATATCTGGCCTTTGTGATGAATGATAGAGAAACAGAGTTAAAGATTGAGTCAGTGCCGATAGTATATGAGTACTTGGATGTTTTTCCTGAGGTATTACCGGGATCGCCTCCCAAGAGAGGTTGAGTTCAAAGATTGAGCTAGCTCCCTGCATCGTACTCGTATCTATTACTCATACAGAATGGCCCCAACGGAGTTAAGAGAACTGAAGTCACAGTTACAAGAGTTGACAGATAAAGGTTTTGCAAGATCAAGTTGTTCACCATGGTGTGCTCCAGTTTTGTTTGTAAAAAATAAAGATGGCACCATGAGATTGTGGATGGATTACCGTCAGCTTAATAAAGTGACAGTGAAGAACAAGTATCCATTGCCAAGGATCGATAATTTGTTTGATCAATTGAAAGGAGCCACTGTGTTCTCCAAAATAGATTTGAGGTTAGGGTACTACTAGTTGAGAGTAAAAGATTCAGATGTTTCCAAGACCACTTTTCGAACAAGGTATGGGCATTATGAATTTTGAATCATGCCCATAGACCTAATGAACCACATCTTTAGGCCATACCTCGACAAGTTTGTAGTCATTTTTTTTAACGACATATTGATTTATTCTAGAGATGAGATCGAGCATACTGAGCACCTACGGACAGTTTTACAGCTTCTACGAGAAAATCAGTTGTATGCCAAGTTCAGTAAAAGTGAATTTTGGCTTAAGGAGGTAGGATTTCTAGGACATATTGTCCCAGGGGATGGAGTCCGAGTGGACCCAAGTAAGATTTCAGCTATAATGGATTGAAAGCCACCGAAGAATATCTTTAAGATTAGAAGTTTCCCAGGCCTAGCCGGCTATTATAGACGATTCATTAAGGTGTTTTCCATGATTGCAACCCCGATGATTAAATTGTTACAGAAAAACATGAAGTTTGAGTAGATAGAAAGATGCCGACACAGTTTTGAGAAACTAAAACATTGTTGACAAAAGCTCCAGTTTTAGTACAACCCGAGACGGGGAAAAAATTTATAATTTATAGCGATGCATCCTTAAATTGGTTAGGCTATGTGCTTATGCAAGAGAGAGTTGAAGCCTCATGAGAAGAACTATCCGACACACGATCTAGAGTTGGCTGCCATAGTCTTCGCATTGAAGATATGGAAACACCATCTGTATGGTGAAAGATGCCGAATTTTCACTGATCACAAAAGTTTGTAGTACTTGATGAGGCAAAAAGAGTTTAACTTAAGGCAACGGAGATGGTTAGAATTGATAAAAGATTATGAGTTGGTCATTGACTACCATCCAGGAAAGGCGAATGTAGTCACCAATGCTTTAAGCAGAAAGTCCCTATTTGCATTAAGGGCAATGAATTCACGGATGAATTTGTTCGATGATGGTTCTATTCTAGCTGAGTTGAGAGCTAGACCAGTATTCCTCAAGAGATCTTTGACGCTCAGAAAGAAGATAGCGAATTTCCAGCCAAGAGAGCTCAGTACGAGTCAGATATTGAATCTGACTTTCAGATTAATTCTAATGGATGTTTGATGTTTAAAGATAGAGTTTGTGTACCAAGAAAGGAAGAGCTTATCCAGAGAATTTTGCATGAGGCACATAACAGGTGTTTATCTGTACATCTGGGTAGTACAAAGATGTATAATGATTTAAAGCAACAGTATTGGTGGCCGAGAATGAAGAAAGATATTTCAGAGTTTGTTTCAAGATGCTTGATTTGTCAGCAAGTAAAGGCTAAACACTAAGTACCTTCGGGTTTACTTCAACCCATTTTGGTTCCCGAGTGGAAATGGGATCGTATCACTATGGATTTTGTAATGGGTTTACCGTTGTCACCGAGCAAGAAAGATGCTATATGGGTTGTAGTTGATAGACTCACGAAGTCAACCCATTTTATACTTGTACGAGTGGACTACCCACTCGACAAGCTGGCAAACTTGTATGTTTCTGAAATAGTAAGGCTTCATGGAGTTCCCTTGTCAATCATATCGGATAGAGATTCGAGATTCACATCTAGATTTTGGAAGAAGCTACAAGAGGCCCTGGGTACAAAGTTGAGCTTTAGTACAGCTTTTCATCCTCAAATTGACGGTCAGTCGGAGAGTTTAATTCAAGTACTCGAGGATATGTTCAGATGTTGTATTCTAGAATTTCAAGGCAATTGGGAAAATTTTCTTCCATTGGTAGAATTTTCCTATAATAAAAGCTTTCAGTCGAGCTTAAAGATGGCGCCTTATGAGGCTCTATATGGTCGTAACTGCAGAAAGCCTTTATTTTGGACTGAACTCAAAGAAAGTCAAATTCACGAAGTTGATTTGGTTAGAGAAGCTAAAGAGAATGTGAATGTGATACGAGAGTGTTTAAAAACTGCATTTGATAGACAGAAATCCTACTCGGATTTAAAGAGAAAAGAAATAGAGTATCAAGTCAGGGATAAATGTAACAGCCCGATTTTGGGCTTAGTCGGAACAGTGGTTCCGGGACCACAAATCCGATGTTGATAATTTTATTTTATTTATATTTTTATGGTCTACAATTTCACAGAATTATTTCGTGAAAATCTCATTCGAAAGTTCTGTCGTTTGGGCACTCAATTTAGTCAAAAGGACTAAATTATAAAAAGTGCAAAAGTTGAGTTCTACATGTTAGAGGTGTCCAATTGTTATGAAATTTTAAATTGGAGGTCCTTAAATGATAACTAGACCATTGGTTAAGTTGGTGGACAAAAATGGACAAGGATGGGTATGTTTCAAAAGAAATTTTTTAAGGGGCATTTTGGTAATTTAGTGAATTAAATTAATTAAAATCAAAATTTAAATGCCAAATTCATCCATCTTCAACCTTAGGCCGAATTTAACATGTGGGAAGCCATGGATAGGGTTTTCAAGCTTTCCAAGCTTCATGGTAAGTCCATTCTAGCCCCGTTTTTCATGTTCTTTATGTTTTTGGATCCCGGTAACTTGATTTCGCTTATTTTAGCAATAATTTAACTTGGGGTTCATATTTGGAAAAATACCCATGGGTTAAATGTGTTTATTTTGATGTTTTATGGCAGAATATGAAGCTTAGAATTATGTTAAACAACTTTTACTAAGTGATTTTAAGTGAAAACAAGTAAAACGACATAATCGGCAAAAATACCTAATGTACATAAGTGCATGTTAGAGCAAGAATTTGATGTTACCATAAAAGGGAAAAATAATCAGCATGTTATAAAACATAAGAATAAGGGATGAAGTTTAATTTTTGAGCCTAGGGGAAAAATCATAATTATGCAAAAGTTTAGGGGCAAAATTATAATTTTTCCAAAGTTTGAGTTAGGGACTATTTTGAGTAGTACATTAATTAAATAAGTGAAATGTGATGTATTAGACCCTGAAAAACGAGATTTGAACCTAGAACAGGAGGAAAATCAAAAATCGGGAAAGTTGGTAAAATGACCATTTTGGTATCGAGGTAAGTTCATATGTTTAATAAGCATTTAATTATGCATATTTGAATGATAAATTGATATTCTGGCCATAAATACTTTAGCATTGAGTTTCAGATATAATGATTAATGTTCGATAATAATTCGATATTGGAAAGAGAACTTGTATAATTTATATGTAGACCATATTTTGTATTATGACTTTGTATGATAACAAGAAAGTATTGACTAGCATAGTTTGATGAGAATAAATTAAGTTGATGATATGATGAAATTGAGAATGTAAGTATGTAAGTTAGTAGCATTTTATTATTATGCAATTATTGTTATTAGTAATGTTATTATTGAGTTATGCGACAAATCTTGAGAATTTGAGCAAGTATGTTTCAGCTATGACTTGACAAAGCATTGATATCTCAAAGTCCATGGCTATACCATGGCAATTAAGGAAGAATTGATGGAAAAGTCCATGTTCATAACATGGCATTTAAGGAGGAATTGACGGTTAAGGATACCATGTAAGACCATGTCAAGACATGGCATTTGTAAAGCAAGGATCCCGTGTAAGACCATGTCAAGACATGGCATCCGCATTGATTAAGGAATCCATGTAAGACCACATCAAGATGTGGCATTGGCACTAAGATAAGGATACCATGTAAGACCATGTTTGGAACATGTCATTTGGTAAGGTAAGGATACCATGTAAGACCATGTTTGGAACATGGCATTTGGTAAGATAAGGATACCATGTAAGACCATGTTTGGAACATGGCATTTGGTAAGATAAGGATATCATGTAAGACCATGCTAATGCATGGCATTGATAAGTTCTATAAGGCAAGGAAATCATGTAAGACCATGTCAAGACATGGCATTGGTGAATTTATAAGGCAAAGGTCCCATGTAAGACCATGCCAAGGCATGGCATTGGTGAGTTCATAAGGCAAGGATACCACGTAAGACCATGTCAAGATATGGCAATGGTTAGTTGAAAAAGAAAAAGGTTCCCGAGTAATCCAAAGAGAAAGTCAAAGAAATGATAGGGTGAGAACATGAAGAAAGAGTACAGGTATGCATTTAAGGCTTATTTAATATTGAGATTGTAAGTAATTGAGATTGTAAGTAATTGAGATTATCAAGAATTAAGTAAGTGACGAGTTTTTAGTTATGCTTATGACACTTTATGACGTGATTGGCAATATGCCTATATTATGAAAGATTACTCATGTCTTAAGTGAGACGTTGCAGGTATGTAAGCAAGATATTAAGTAAGGTGCCTTTTGTATTTTGAGCCTTTGGTAAGGTTACCGATGAGTTCAACAGGAAAATCGATTAAGTGAAATTATGTGTGGCTTATAGTGATAAGTGTAGTTATATGCATGTGTAACATATGAGCAATATGCTCGATATGTAATCGGAAATTGGAAAGATTGTTATAGGTAAGTAATGAGTACAACTAAAGTGAGCGAGAGCAAAAATTTACAATAAAACTATTTTAGACAGCAGCAGTTACGTGAATTTGAAAAATCACCAAAAATAGTAGAAATTTAATTATAAGTTGGATGAGACTTTATTTAAAGATTATTGAGTCTATTTTCTTATAAAAGAAACATAGAAAATAAATGATTTGTATATTTTGAGATATTTATATTTTTGTGAAACTGGTTCAGAATGATTACGTGATCCCTTATTCTGTCTTGTAAAAAATAATTAAAAATTGTAAAAACATAATTATGGGATATAATTTATATGAATAAAGTTCTGAATGAGTCTAGTTTCAAATAAACTAAACAATAAGGTCATATGAATTCTGTACAAGGAGATAATTGATTTGTAGTGAAGAGTGGTCAGACTAGTAATGAAACAGGGGAAATTTTAATGAATAAACTGTACTAATTGGAAAGACCAAAAATTCTAGAAATTTTATGGTATGAAGATATGTGAGTCTAGTTTCAGGGAAAATTAGCGGTTTGTAATTCGGAGCTCTATATTTCAAGAAATAAATAATTTAGTGACAGCGATCCAAGTAGACAGATTAATGTGAACATGAATAATAAGGTATAAGCATGTGATTTAATGATTGTATAAATTTGAGAACTTGTTGTGAGAATTTGTCTCATTGAGGCTTTGGTAATGCTACAAATGAGTAAGTTGAGAAAGTAAGAACTTAGCATTATATATGCAAGTTATGACAGCTTAGTAGTAAGCTAAATTCATTACTAATGCTTATTATTTTTACACGTGAACTTACTAAGCTTTATAAGCTTACCCCCTTTTCTTTCCCATGTTTCAGAGTCCTATTAAACAAGCTCGGACTAAAGTTCGTTGGAGGTCGCTTCACACTATCAAGCTATCTATGGGTATCTTTATTTATAAATGATTTAAGTTATGGCATGTAGAGGGGCTTGACTAAGTCATTTTGTATATTTGTTAACTAATTTGATTAAATGTATTGCTTCATAACGGTAATAAGGGCTACTCTGTATTTAACCACGAGTTGTGGCTTATATTGGTCATGGAGTTATAATACTTGTGTGTGCATGTGTTTATAGAAATTTAAATTATAAGTGAAAATTTGTTGCTCGAGATTTGGTAGAATGTATTGTTAAGTCTGGTAATGCCTCGTACCTGGTTTCGGCGTAGTATACGGGTAAGGGGTGTTACAATAAAGTTTTCTTGAAAGTGTCACCATGGAGAAAGGTTCTTAGATTTGGCTGGAAAGGCAAGTTGAGTCCACGTTTCATTGGACCATATGATATTACTGAGAGAGTTGGGCCGGTAGCTTACCAATTGGCTTTGCCATCCGAGTTAGAAAAGATACATGATGTGTTTCACATGTCAATGTTGAGACTCTACCGATCAGATCTTTCACATGTAATTACCCCGTCAGAGATAGAGATCCATTTCGACATGACTTATGGTGAAGAACTAATTAAGATTTTAGCTCGAGAAGTCAAGTAGCTAAGAAATAAAAGTATTGCCCGAGTGAAAGTATTGTGGCAAAGACATGGGATAGAAGAAGCTACATGGGAACCAGAAGAAAGAATGAGAAATCAGTACCCAAACCTATTTGCTGGTAAGATTTTCGAGGACGAAAATCCCTAAGGGGGAGAATTGTAACAGCCGAATTTAGGGCCTACTCGGAATAGTGGTGCGAGACCACAAATCCGAGTTAGTAAAATGATGTTTTAAAGTATTTGAGATGTTTGTTTGATAATATGAAAGTTTCATGTAGAAATTTTATGGAAATTTCCATTAAAGGGTCCATTAGGACTAAATTGCAAAAGTTGCAAAATATACGTTTCTAGAAGCTTTTTTTATGAAATAGTTTTAGAATATTAATTAGAAGTCCTTAAATAGAAATTTTCCCAAATGATAATTTTTGGACAAAAATAGACATGAGTGAGAAATGGTGAAATTGTATAGAGAATGGCATTTTGGTCATTTATCAATTAAATGATTAATAAGGGAAAAAGATGACAAAAATCATTTTCATCTTCTTCCCCAAGGGCCGAAAATTTGAAGGAAGCCATAGCTAAGGTTCTTCAATTTTTCAAGCTTGCTAGTAAGTTCATTTTAGCCCCGTTTTTAATATTCTTCATATTTTTGGAGTTTAGCTAATTTTAGCTATAATATGAGCTAAGATGCGTGTTCCGAAATCTACCCATGTATGACATGTTTGTAAAATGATGTTTTAAGAAAGATTATGAGAGTTTGATGTTAGATAAACATCTTTTCCTAAATGAATTTCATAAAAAATGCTAGTAAGGACTAGTTTGTAATAGTTATGAAATTTGTCATACATGGTAGAAATAGTGAGAATTTGTTATTGCTATAGTTGAGATAATGCATCAGCTGGGCATGAAGTTTAAGAAAGTAGTATGAAAATTATTTTACGAGCATAGGGGCAAAAGTGTAATTATGAGAAAGTTTAGGGGCAAAATTGTAATTTTGCCAAAGTATGGGTTAAGTGTCAATTTAGTCAATGTAATTATGAGAAAGTTTAGGGGCAAAATTGTAATTTTGCCAAAGTATGGGTTAAGTGTCAATTTAGTCAATGTGATTATTAAGTGATCTAAACTACTATTATAGATCAAGAAAAACGAAGCCCGGATCGAAACCAAAGCAAGAACAAAGTCGAGGACTAAATAGCATATCTACATACATTTTGTATATTGAGGTAAGTTTGTATGATTTCTAAGCTTTATGATTACTAACATTGAATTGCTTAGTATAATAATGCTATGTTAAATAAAGAAATCGAAGAAGTTAAGCATGAGCAAGTCCCGATTGAAGTTGAATTACTTAGGATACTCGATTTACCACATGAGATAAGAAAGTCCATATAAGACCAAGCCAAGGCATGGCATCGGCAATCAATGTAATATCCTGAAATTGGGCTTATGTATTTGTAACACCCTGGTTTAGGGGCTATGCATGGTGGGTATAATTCATGTTCTAGTAGGTTTTGGGTATGCTTTGATGTGTTTGGAAGGTGTTAAGAATGTTCAGATTCAAGGGGAAGACTTAAGAAAATTTTGGATTTTTATGTGCTAAAAGGGGAGCTTGGTGATGGGTGTCTTAAGAGAATTATTTAAGAGTTTTTGACACAAAGATTGGGCTGGTAAAGTGGCAAGGAGACCCCACTAAGTGCTTGGCAAAGTGACGCCTCAGTGCAAGGAGGGGGCCGGTGTTAGAGTCGAGCCGCGAAGGCAAACACTTTGGCCTTTATTTTTGGCGTCGAGAGAGGTAAGAAGTCGGGTGGCTTTTGGATGCTTAAAAGATGGAGAAAGACTTGGTCTTTCCTTTTAAATTTCGGCTAGGAAGAGGTTTGACTCATTCAAACCTTTTTGAATGAGTGTTAGGGAGGAAAAAGGGGAGAGAAATATGGGATTTGGAGGAGTTAAGTAGTGGCCGGTTTTGGGAGTGTATGGAGGGCATTTTCGGCTTTGTGGGGTGAGCTTAGGGGTGGCCGAATTCTATAAATAGGGGAGCACCCTTTTGGAAATCTTTTTCCCTTTCGTTTTTCAAGCCGAAAGCTTTCTTTCATCTCACTCTCTTGTGCTTGAATTTTATTTGTTCTTCTCTAGTTGTTGTTGCCGAATTTGTAAGCAAGAGAGAACCTCTTCTTTTCCCATTTATTTTTGCTTAGGCCGAAACTTCTTTTGAGCACCATTTCCAAAACCTCTTAACCCTTTTTCATCTAGCCTAAGCCGAATACCCATATAGCTCTCTCCTCCTTTTTCTCTTCTTTATGTTTTAGCCGAATCTCTCCTCAACCATTGTCTTGGGTGGTGGCCGATTCTTGTTAGAGCGGGGGTGGTTATCAAGGTAAGGTTACATTAACCCTTTGGTTTATTGGTTTTGGCCGAATGGCCCTAAGTGTTCTCTCATGTGTGTGTCCGAGGCCGATTGTAGGGGTGGGAGAAGAGCCTAGCGCAGAGATCTTTCAAGGGGCGATTAGTCGGCTTTTGCGGAGGCTTTAGGTGGCATTTTGAGAATGGATCATTTGTCTTTAGGTGCGTAATCATCGCACTATTTCTCGATTGATTGTTAACGTTTAAACTTTGTGTGTAATGTGTGGTAGCGGTTATAATGACTTAAGTGATGTGAACCGATGATGGTAAGATTGATCGTTATATATATTCTATATATGATTGATGTGGTATTGATTAATAATAAATACTCAATTTACATGATACTCTTGCATGATTTATTGACACATGGGCATGGGATTGGATTGAAGAAGGAGGAAATGTACACTAGTTGTACGTGGTCTAATGATAGCTCCGCTACATTAGCGCTTGATGGCTAGCCGTGCTACCCTCAAGGAGATGATGGCTAGGTGCCCATCTCGGCGGTTGATGGCTATGTGCATCACCGTAGACGGGTTTACGATATTGGATCACTTGGGTTGATCGGTGGCTCACCACGGCCTTGTGCGATGAGTAGCCAAGGTAAGGTTTTGGATCACGATGTGATCGGTGGTGGTTTATCCACGGCCTTGGGCGGAGTCCGCTAAGGTTGGTGTTACGGTGGAGTGGGTTGGGTGAGAGATGCATATGTGCATGACTTGCTATGTGAATGGTTTGGTATGGGGCCAAGCCCATACGCTGAAATCTGTGTTTTGATTATGCATCGAGTCGGTGGACTCACTCTTTCATTAACCATTTCGTGACGCATAGTTGGACCGGGATCGGAGAAGACACATGGTGGCCCATGCAAGAGAGAGAGTTTAAATATTTTAAGTCGTTTTTGTTAAGTATTTGATCTTCCAAAAATTGTGTAATAAGGGCCTTTTATTTATTCACTTTGGAAATTACTTAATTATTATTTTTACTATTTTATTTTAATTTGATTATGACTTGGTAAAAATTTAATTATAAGCTTGTGGAAATGATTTTACTCTAATTTACTTATTCAAAGTATTCATGGGTTAATAAAATGCTTTAAAATGGACACTTTTATTTAATTTCAAGGTCCAAAAGTATATTTTAAAAGTACACGGGTTTTACCAGAAAGATAGTAAATTTTTCGTGTTTTAAATTCTAAGTAAAGAAAAATATTTTCACTAACATAACCAGATTCGGTCGTAGTGAATGGGCCGGGTTTGGGGATGTTACAGTATTTTTGCTTAATTATATGAGATAGCATGTCCTATGTGTTATGAATGTGTTATGTGAATTTTTGGAACCTTGGAATGTAAGGAAATGCTTTAGAAAATATTAAGTTTAAAGTTTAAAAGAGGGAACTGAAGAAAGGTGGTCTTAAGAGAATAAGTAGGGAGAATATGACACACAAAGAGGCTTGGAAAAGTGGCTTGGAGGCACCACTTAGGGCCTCTGGAAATGACGCCACATGCAGGGGTAATTGGGCCAAGGTTCGAGCTGCAAGGGAAGCAAAATAAAAGTTTTATTTTGCTGCAAGGATGAGCAGCAAGGGACGACACCAAGGCTAGATTTTAGGAGCTTAAATCCTTTTATTTTTAGAGATAAATGGAGGATAATTGATGGGTTATTTTTATTAATTTTAAACAAGGTGATAAAGGAGGAAAATGTGGGCTATGATAAGGGAGAAGTGATGGCCAAGTAGAGGACTCTAAGCTTAGTAATTTCGGCTAAGCTAGTAAAAGGGGATAGTCCAATATCATTCAATACTTTTTGCCTTTCTTTCAATCACTCTTTTCTCTCCAAGCTATCATCTTCTTCTTCTTTTTCTTTTTATCTGTTCTAGCCGAACTCTCCATCCCCCTATTTTCACCATTGCCGTAACCATTAAGGCTTCATACATCTTCTTTTGTGACCCTTGTGGAAGCCGAATCCATAACCCCTTGCTACCCTTTTCAAGAGTCGAATACATAAGGTACTTCTAGTCGATTTTTCATCAAGTTTCAAAGCCGAATATCTCAGTGGTGACAGACTTAGGTGCTGTCGAATTCTTCAGTAGGGGTAAGATCTAATTCGTTTTCCATTCTTTTTCGATAGGCTTGTCAAAATCTAAGATCTAATTGTTATTATTGTTCTTTGGTCGAAACTATGGGGAAGATTTCGGGATTTGCCTATTGTCGACAACAAGGAAGGATCTTTCAGGATTTTCTTCGGGATTTCAAAGATCTAAGGTAAGCCACAAGTATTCGGCCAAGGCCCTGTTCAATGATTAGATCTGTTTCATATTATTCAAAAAGCCGAAAACTAACTTGTTATGTGATTAAAGGATTAGTCGATTGCAAGGTGAGAATTGGTCGTGTTAATCCTTCGGGATTTGGGTTATTTGGCCGAATAGGCTTTTGCTAACATTAAGTGATTGACTCAATATAGGAATTGGAGAACTGAATCAGTAGATCGGGTTTCGGGAATTGGAATAAACTCGCTAAGTATACCAGGTGTGTACCCTACACTATTTCTTAATAGACGTATGGCTTTAATGTAATATAAGTGTTAATAAGAATGTGAAAAATATGGCTAAGGTACCATGCAATGGTACAAAGTACTCAGGTATGTTTTCCTACTCCTACTAGGATTGTAATGTGATCTGTTATGACATATGTGAAATTCTAAGAATGAGAAATAGGAATGTGACATATGCATATGTGTATGACCTGGGGCATTTTGGGTGATTATGAAAGGGGAAGTGAATGTGGTGACTTCGGTCACATTATCTGAATGTGGTGACTTCGGTCACAATTATCTGAATGTGGTGTCTCATGACACAAAATATACTATCTGGTGGCTATGCCACAAATTTTATAAGGGCGATGAGCATGTTGTCTATAGCGACTGCCTTCGATGGTGTGTAGCGGATGGAGGGTTGACTTAGTAGTCCCCACGGTGTGTAGGTTGGTACGGGTGATGTGTAGCGGATGGTACCTAGGTTTTGGAATCGGGTTTGCATCATTTTATTTAAATACTATATGAATATGTATATGATCTGATATGCTTGAATCTGTTGGACTTAGTGTTGGTTGTACACACTGAGTCTGTATGACTCACCCTGTTGTGGTATTATTTTTCAGGTAACGATCAGTGATGGACCAGGTCGGCAGGAGCTTAGGGGTGGCCATGTTCAGCAAGGAATTTATTTAATTTGGACTTTTCTTTATATTTTAGGTATTTTTGAATTTATTTTGGGTTTTCATTTGATGTAATAAGGCCATAGTATGAACTGCTATATGCATGCATTTTAATTCTTTTATTACGATATGATAAATGTTAAATCGAGGTTAAAACGATTTTTATAAAAATAAATCTTCAAATGTTTTGACACTTAAATTCAATTGATTCTTAAGCTAAGGGTAAAGATCTTTAAAAATAAAATCGGTCAAGTCTTTTATTATAAAAAAAGTTTTCAATAAATCACCGATTTCAAAATTAATAAGGCTTCCAATTGAACCCAACCTAAGCCACTTTTACCTCAAAACCATCCGAATTTTTCCAAAGTAACAAAAGACTTTTGAACCGTTTCACATCAAGGAACATACCAGATTCAGTCAAGGCTCGTGGGCCGGGTTTAGGGTGTTTCAGTTTGGTATCAGAGCCCAATTTTAAACTCTCGGCCTGGGGTTTAAAGCCCACAATGTTTTAAAATTTAGGCCGAAATGGATTTATGGAAAATTTTTATGAAATAAGCAGGTTTTTCTGGCATGGCACCCAAGTGTCCGACCCGAAGTCCACCCGGTAAGTACCCCTATCCATTTGTGTGATTTATAGTAGAACTGTAGAAGGGTAGAAATGGAACGTAGAATAGTATGACAGGTACTTGAACCCTAGGACTAGTTACCTCAACAATTACATAAGACTTAATGCCTAATTAAACAAACCTATGGCTAAGTCGCCGAGTTAGGGTGTGGCAACCTTTGTGCGCATGTCTAGGATTGGATCCGGAAGAGCCTGGTATTTAAGCAGTCCTAGTGACTCACCTCCTCTTCGCTGGAATCCTACCTGGTGCGTAGCTTTGGTTCACCCTAACCAAGAGGACTCAGTCACAGGCTAAACCCCATAACTAAAACCCGAAAGGGACTAGCCATATTTTCATGGAAACCCTAGTTTTAAAGTCCCCTCTAAAAATTTATTTTGGAAAATTTACAAAGAATTTTCGATTTGCAAAATTACCTAAATACCCCTAGTGGTAAAATTACTAAAATGCCCCTGGTTTTAAAATTACCAATTTTACCCCCGATTTCAATAACACCTTTTCGATTTTGTAAAAATGTCCCAAAACTTTATCGTTACAAAATACTAAGATACCTTGATTTAGAAATTTACGAGATTACCTCTGTTTCACAAAATTACCAAAATGACCCCCGATCTTCAAAATTACTGCAACAACACCAATTTGGAAAGAAAATTCTCAAAAATAACTCCCAAGTTTTGCAAATTCTGAAATACCCTTGATTTATTAAGATTTTCAACTTGACCCCGATTTATTACCAAAATACCCCTATAGGACAAATGACGAAAATACCCCTGGGGTAGGAATAGACAAAAACATAGAAATAATGAAGGTGTGAGTGACAGATGCTATTGAATGAATGTTTGAATGTATGTGCTCCTTTGAATTAGGATGGAAGACTTGAAACTTTGATTGATCGAAAGAACTGCTATTAAACTCCTTTCATAAAATTTCTTCGCGGGTAATCAGTGGAACATATGCTAATGCATAAAATTTTCTTAATCAGATTAAAACGCGAATGTAGACATGAGCTCTAGGGGATGTGGTCGTAATGTGCGTGGACGCGGTCGAGGCCGAATGACCGTGTCGGAACCCGTTAGATCGGGTCAAGGATCTGAGAATGAGGTACCCCACCAAAGAAATTGTTGGTACCGAACAAAGAAGATCGACGGAGACGATCTTTCAGTATCGCAGTGTACTACGAGTTTTGAATATGGTGGCTGGTGGTGGAGGAAATATAAGAGGTCAGAAGTCTATACCTGAGCGACTCCGAGCTAATGGAGCTGAGGTGTTCCGTGGTGTATCTAGTGTGGCACCCAGTACAGCTGAGTACTGGTTAGAGGCAACAGAATGAATCATGGATGAGCTAGATTTGACCCCTGAGGAAAAGCTGAATGGGATGGTGGCACTGCTACGTGATGAAGCCTATCAATGGTGGCTCACAGTTAGGGATGGTGCCACAGTTGAGGATATGACCTGGGAGTATGTTAAGACAGCATATCAAAAGAAGTATGTCGGCACGCGCGTTACATCGACGCACGTGAGGAAGCATTTCGGGGCTGGGGTTTAAGGAACAAGTCCGTAGCGAGTCTGGTCGAATTTACGAGGTCGAGCCAGTATGCTCGAGGAGTAGTAGCTACGGAGTATGAGCGATGTGTCCGGTTTGAGGACGGACTAAGGGATGATCTGAGGTTGTTAATAGCTCCACATCAGGAACAGGAGTTTTTTACATTAGTAGAGAAAGCTAAAGTGGCTGAAGGGATTAAGGATTCTGTGAGGTAGAATATGGATCGGAGTAGGCCAAAAAGAGGTTTTGGATCGTCAGGATCATCGGGGAATGTTCAAAAGAGGCCTAGAGTTGATGGGTCATGAGGTTAACAAGTCGCTACTGGGAGGGCAAAGATGTCGTACTTGTGATCGATCGTGGGAAGAAGCACTTAGGGGAATGTTGGAAAAAGACGGGAGGATGCTTTAAGTATGGGTCCAAGGACCATATGATTAAGGACTGTCTAATGAAACCTTATGGGAATTGATCAGCAGTTCAAAATGTTAATCAGGCTGGTAGAGGTGGACAGCAGCCTCAGCAAGGTCGTGGTCCAAATGGTGCTGGCAGAGGACGTGGAACACCGGGCAGAGGTGTTGCTAATACTGAGGCAAGACAGCCTGGTCTGGTTTATGCGGTTCGCCGAAGAGAGGATGGAGACGCACCGGACGTTATAACTGGTACATTCCTTATTCATGGTAAGCCTTATGTTGCTTTAATTGATATGGGCTCGACTCATTCTTATGTTGCATGTAGAGTAGTTGAAACTCTAGACATAGCCTCTGAACTTTCTGATAGGGAGATGACTGTAGTAAGCCCATTAGGTCAAACTGTAGTGGTAAATGAGATCTTTCAGAGTGTACCATTAGAAATTCAAGGCGTAGCATTTTCTGCCGACTCGATGGAACTTCCCTTCGGAGAATTCGATCTTATACTTGGTATGGATTGGCTAGTGGAGCATCGGGTTGTGTTGGACTGTACAGCTAAGCGAATGGAGTTAAGGACCCCAGAGGATGAAGTGATAGTCATGATAGGAGAAATGAGAAACTACCTGTCTAACGTAGTTTCAGCACTTAAGGCTGTGAAGATGGTGCGGAAAGGGTGCA
Organism: Gossypium bickii; assembly: GCA_025503065.1. Taxonomy (NCBI): domain Eukaryota; kingdom Viridiplantae; phylum Streptophyta; class Magnoliopsida; order Malvales; family Malvaceae; genus Gossypium; species Gossypium bickii. The sequence continues at coordinate 33,865,158 of CP106712.1, forward strand.
AGGCTTTCTTGACTTTCGTTAGTGCGTTGGATGCTAAGGAAGGGGGAGTTAGTGGAGTAAGGACAGTAAAGGACTTTGAAGATGTGTTTCCAGAGGAATTACCCGGAATACCCCCAGATAGAGAGGTGGATTTTGGAATTGACTTGCTGCCGGGAACAGCTCCTGTGTCAATTGCCCCATACCGAATGGCACCAAAGGAGTTGGTTGAGCTCAAGGCTCAAATCCAAGAGTTGCTGGATCGTGGGTTTATTCGACCCAGTGTGTCTCCATGGGGAGCACCGGTCCTGTTTGTGAAGAAGAAGGACAGAACTATGCGTATGTACATAGACTATCGTCAGTTGAATAAGCTGACCATTAAGAACAAGTATCCTTTGCCAAGGATAGATGACTTGTTCGATCAGTTTAAAGGGGCCGCAGTATTCTTAAAGATCGACTTAAGGTCGGGATATCATCAGTTGATGGTGAAGGAGGTAGATATCCATAAGACAGCCTTTAGAACAAGATACGGGCACTATGAGTTCTTAGTGATGCCGTTTCTATTAATGAACGCCCCAGCCGCATTCATGGACATGATGAACCGGGTTTTTCAACCCTACTTGGATAGGTTCGTTGTTGTATTCATCGACGACATCTTAGTGTACTCCAAGTCAGAAGAGGAGCATGATGAGCATCTTCGGATTGTGTTACAAGTGCTAAGGGAGAAGAAGCTCTATGCCAAATTCAGCAAGTGTGAATTTTGGCTGAAGGAAGTTGCGTTTTTGGGACATGTGGTATCCGCAGAGGGAATAAGGGTTGATCCTAGGAAGATTGAGGTAGTGCTAGATTGGAAACCACCTAAGTCGGTGGCCGAGATTCGTAGTTTTTTGGGGTTGGCAGGCTACTACAGAGGTTCGTGGAAGGATTCTCCTCGATAGCCACGCCATTGACAAAGTTATTGAGGAAGGAATTACCTTTCATATGGACGGATAAGCAACATGAGAGCTTTGAGAAGCTTAAGAAAGTATTGACGGGAGCTCCAGTGTTGATCCAGCCTGAGGCAGGAAAGGATTTTGTAGTGTACTGTGACGCTTCTCATACAGGATTGGGATGCGTACTAATGCAAGATGGGAAAATAGTCATTTATGCTTCTCGGCAATTGAGGCCACATGAGTTTAACTACCCGACTCACGATTTGGAATTGGCGGCAGTGGTCTTTGCTCTTAAGGTGTGGAGGCACTACCTTTATGGAGAAAAGTCAGTAATCTACACAGACCACAAGAGCCTTAAGTTTCTGTTGACTCAGAAGGAGTTGAACTTGAGGCAGCGAAGGTGGGTGGAGTTACTGAAGGATTATGATTGTTCCATAGAGTATCATCCGGGCAAGGCGAATGTAGTGGCGGATGCTCTAAGTCGGAAGGTTGTGTCGGATCTGAGGGCGATGTTCGCACATCTGAGTTTGTATGATGATGGGAGTCTGGCCGCGTAGCCGCAAGTTAAGCCGACGTGGTTAAATGAGGTGAAAGAGGGACAAGTGGCTGATGAGGATTTGAGTACTAAGATGCGGCAAGTTCAGAGTGGTGGGTTAGAGGGTTACAGTATGTCCAGTGATAGAGTATTGTGCTTCAAGAGTGAGGTATGTATGCCTAAGGACAAGGACCTAAGACAGAGGATTCTTCAGGAATCGCATAGTAGCCCTTATGCTATGTATCCTGGAGGCACTAAGTTGTACAGAGATCTAAGGGAACAGTTTTGGTGGTCTGGTCTGAAGAAGGAAGTTGCAGAATTTGTCGGCAAGTGTTTGACGTGTCAGCAAGTTAAGGCTGAACATCAGGTTCCGTCAGGATTGCTTCAGCCGATAATGATTCTAGAGTGGAAGTGGGAGAGAATTACCATAGACTTCGTTAGTGGGCTTCCCCTTACGCCTACTAAGAAGGACTCGGTATGGGTAATTGTGGACCGTTTGACCAAGTCCGCGCATTTCATTCCGGTAAGAGTTGATTATTCTTTGCAGAAGTGGGCAAAGTTATATGTAGTAGAGATTGTAAGGTTGCATGGAGTGCCAGTGTCAATTATCTCAGATAGGGACCCAAGGTTTACTTCTCGGTTTTGAAAAGCGCTATATCAGGCTTTAGGCACCAAGTTGGATTTCACTACGGCGTTTCATCCACAGTCGGACGGCCAGTCTGAGCGAGTAATCCAAGTGTTAGAGGATATGTTGAGGGGCTGTGTGATAGACTTCAGAGGGAGTTGGGAAGACTATTTGCCTCTGGTGGAATTTGCGTACAACAATAACTATCAGGCCAGTATTCGGATGGCACCGTATGTAGCGTTGTATGGACGAAAGTGTCGAACTCCTACGTGTTGGACTGAATTAAGGGAACGACAAGTTTTGGGTCCAGAGATTGTGGCAGAATCAAAAGAGAAGGTTGGGATAATTCGTGCACGGTTGAAGGAAGCATTGGATAGGCAGAAGTCGTACGCAGATCTCAAACGAAAGGAAATAGAATTTGATGTGGGAGATCATATGTTTCTTAAAGTCTCACCTTGGAAAAGGGTGATGAGATTTGGTCGAAAGGGGAAGCTAAGTCCGAGGTTTGTAGGACCTTATCGGGAATTGAAGGGAGTTGGACCAGTGGCATACCAGTTGGAGTTGCCTTCAGAATTGAAGCAGATGCACGACGTATTCCATGTGTCCATGCTACGTCGTTATCGATCGGATCCATCTCATGTTGTTACAGTTGAAGAGGTGGAGTTAAGGCCAGATTTTTCCTACGAGGAAGAGCCGATTCAGATCTTGGAGCGAGATGTGAAAGTGTTACGAAGGAAGTTAGTTCCTCTAGTTAAAGTGCTATGGCGTAATCATGGATTGAAGGAAGCTTCGTTGGAGCCAGAAGAAACAATACGACAACAATACCCTCATTTATTCCAGCCAGGTAATTTCGAGGACGAAATTATTTTAAGGTGGTAGAACTGTAATATCCTGAAATTGGGCTTATGTATTTTTGCTTAATTATATGAGATAGCATGTCCTATGTGTTATGAATGTGTTATGTGAACTTTCGGAACCTTGGAATGTAAAGAAATGCTTTAGAAAATATTAAGTTTAAAGTTTAAAAGAGGGAACTGAAGAAAGGTGGTCTTAAGAGAATTAGTAGGGAGAATATGACACACAAAGAGGCTTGGAAAAGTGGCTTAGAGGCACCACTTAGGGCCTCTGGAAATGACGCCACATGCAGGGGTAATTGGGCCAAGGTTCGAGCTGTAGGGGAAGCAAAATAAAAGTTTTATTTTGCAGCAAGGATGAGCAGCAAGGGACGGCACCAAGGCTAGATTTTAGGAGCTTAAATCCTTTTATTTTTAGAGATAAATGGGGGATAATTGATGGGTTATTTTTATTAATTTTAAACGAGGTGATAAAGGAGGAAAATGTGGGCTATGATAAGGGAGAAGTGATGGCCAAGTAGGGGACTCTAAGCTTAGTAATTTCAGCTAAGCTAGAAAAAGGGGATAGCCGAATATCATTCAATACTTTTTGCCTTTCTTTCAAGCACTCTTTTCTCTCCAAGCTATCATCTTCATCTTCTTTTTCTTTTTATCTGTTCTAGCCGAACTCTCCATCCCCCTATTTTCACCATTGCCGTAACCTTTAAGGCTTCATACCTCTTCTTTTGTGACCCTTGTGAAAGCCGAATCCATAACCCCTTGCTACTCTTTTCAAGAGCCGAATACATAAGGTACTTCTAGTCAATTTTTCATCAAGTTTCAAAGCCGAATATCTCAGTGGTGACAGACTTAGGTAAGATCAAATTCGTTTTCCATTCTTTTTCGATAGGCTTGTCAAAATCTAAGATCTAATTGTTATTATTGTTCTTTCGCCGAAACTATGGAGAAGGTTTTGGGATTTCCTATTGTCAACAACAAGGAAGGATCTTTCGGGCTTTTCTTCAAGATTTCAAAGATCTAAGGTAAGCCACAAGTATTCGGCCAAGGCCCTGTTCAATGATTAGATCTGTTTCATATTATTCAAAAAGCCGGAAACTAACTTGTGATGTGATTAAAGGATTAGTCAATTGCAAGGTGAGAATTGGTCGTGTTAATCCTTCGGGATTTGGATTATTTGGCCGAATAGGCTTTTGCTAACATTAAGTGATTAACTCAAATAGGAATTGGAGAACTAAATCAGTAGATCGGGTTTTGAGAATTGGAATAAACTCGCTAAGTATACCAGTTGTGTACCCCACACTATTTCTTAATAGATGTATGGCTTTAATTTAATATAAGTGTTAATAAGAATGTGAAAAATATGGCTAAGGTACCATGCGATGGTACAAAGTACTCAGGTACGTTTTCCTACTCCTACTAGGATTGTAATGTGATCTGTTATGACATATGTGAAATTCTAAGAATGAGAAATAGGAATGTGACATATGCATATTTGTATGACCAGGGCATTTTGGGTGATTATGAAAGGGAAGTGAATGTGGTGACTTCGGTCACATTATCTGAATGTGGTGACTTCGGTCACAATTATCTGAATGTGGTGTCTCATGACACAAAATATACTATCTGGTGGCTATGCCATAAATTTTATAAGGGCGATGAGCATGTTGTCTGCAGCGACTGCCTTCGATGGTGTGTAGCGGATGGAGGGTTGACTTAGTAGTCCCCACGATTAGCGGTTGGTACGGGTGATGTGTAGCGGATGGTACCTAGGTTTTGGAATCGGGTTTGCATCATTTTATTTAAATACTATATGAATATGTATATGATCTGATATGCTTGAATCTGTTGGACTTAGTGTTGGTTGTACACACTGAGTCTGTATGACTCACCCCGTTGTAGGATTATTTTTCAGGTAACGATTAGTGATGGACCGGGTCGGCAGGAGCTTAGGGGTGGCCATGTTCAGCAAGGAATTTATTTAATTTGGACTTTTCTTTATATTTTAAGTATTTTTGAATTTATTTTGGGTTTTCATTTGATGTAATAAAACCATAGTATGAACTGCTATATGCATGCATTTTAATTCTTTTATTACGATATGATAAATGTTAAATCGAGGTTAAAACGATTTTTATAAAAATAAATCTTCAAATGTTTTGACACTTAAATTCAATTGATTCTTAATCTAAGGGTAAAGATCTTTAAAAATAAAAACGGTCAAGTCTTTTATTATAAAAACAAAGTTTTCAATAAATCACCGATTTCAAAATTAATAAGGTTTCCAATTGAACCCAACCTAAGCCACTTTTACCTCAAAACCATCCGAATTTTTCCAAAGTAACAAAAGAATTTTGAACCGTTTCACATCAAGGAACATACCAGATCCGGTCAAGGCTTGTGGGCCAGGTTTGGGGTGTTTCAATCAAGCAAAGTTATCATGTAAGTCCAAGACAAGTCTTGGCATTGAAGAGTTATTATGAGATGAAGACCCATGTAAGCCCAAGCCAAGGCATAGCATTGGTGAGTCTCCAAGCAAAGATGTCATGTAAGTCCAAGACAAGTCTTGGCATTGAAAAGCTATCGTGTGATAAAGATCCCATGTAAGTCCAGGCCAAGGCATGGAATTGGTGAGTAACAAGGAAGATTTCATGTAAGTCCAAGCCAAGGCTCGACATTGACTAGTTCATGAGTAAATATACCAAATAAGACCATGTCAAGTCATGGCAATGGTAAGTTCCTAAGTGAACACACAAGGAAGACTTTGAGTAAGATCTTGTCAAGACATGGCATCGATACGAAGATGAGAGATCCCATGTAAGACCACATCTAGGATATGGCTTTGGCATTGAGTTATATGTGGGATGAGATTCAGTATCCTCAGTTATTCATAGAAATTCATCGGGCAAATGAGTAAAGCTTAAATGAGATAGTAAGAAAATTAAGTAAGCAACACTATTATCAAGTTGGAAATGAGTATTATTCATGTTATGAATGATGAATTAGAGATCATGATTATTATAGTAAAGTATGATGATCTATGTGATCAAGTGATACAGGTACCTTGTTTACATTACGAGCATGAGACTAATAAGTATCATGGATATGTAAGAATCAGTAAGAGTAAGTAAGCTTAAATAGCCGAATTTATGATGCCATTGTTTATGCCAAATGATTTATGTTAAACAAGTATGTTACTCTGTGCATTATATGCAAACTTACTAAGCTAAATCCTTAGGTCTTTTATTCTTTCTTTCCATGTAGTCCCGCCAAGCTAATCTCCAAGATCATCGTCATCGAAGCTCGGAGCACACTATCAATCGCTATTTTCATATAGCTAAGATGTTTATATTAAGTATGGCATGTATAGGAAACATTTCATTATGAGAATATGTCTTAAATAGGGCAAAAGTATGGGCTATCAAGTTTATTATTCTTTTGTATATGGCTAAGTGATTGGCCAAGATTGACTAAGTATGTATGTTTATTGATATCAATGAAAGTTGTAGTAATTTGGGTTGTTGAATTGAATATAAGATTGATCTCGATTTCAGGGTGGCAATTTGCTTGGTAAATAGCCTTCAAGTGCCCACACGGATAGACACACGGGTGTGTGTCTAGGCCAAGCGTTCCCTGCACCTTAGTACCTTAAGTTAGAATAGGTTACGGGCTAATCCCACAGCCGTTTGTTTAGGCCGTGTGTGACACACGGTTAGAACATGGGCATGTGCCCCAGGCCATGTGAATATAGTCAGTGTCAACCATGGTTGGAAGACACGGGCGTGTCAAGGCCGTGTGAATATAGTCAGTGTCGACCACGGTTGGAAGACATGGGCGTGTCTTAGGGGTACACGGGCGTGTCCCCAGCCACATGGGCGTGTGACCCCTGTTTTGGGGAAAATTTTTCGATTAAGTTCTGAAAGTTTCCAGATATGTGTTTAAGGCCTCGTAGGCCCATGAAATGTATGATTAGACTAAGAAAGAGAAGATTTAATTCGAAATAAAATTTTACAGTCCATAAGTGCATGTTTAAGAAAGTTCAAGCATAGTAATGTCACGTATCCAGTCTTAGCCTTGGACTCGGGTGTGGGGTGTTACAATGCCACAACCCTAAAGAGCACAAGAACTGCAAACATTGATGGATTCCGGGAGCTAAAGGTTCAATTCGTCCAAAAGTTAGCAACAACAATCTACAAAATAATCCACAAAAACGTATAAGCTTATATAGCTTAGCAAGAACATAGTATATCATTTCACTTAACAACAATTGAATACAACTCATATATTACTTGACTCAAAGTTATCGGAGTGTAAATAAGGGCACGTATGTGCAATTCAAGGGTACCCAAGTATAAACAGGGGCATGTATGTGCAATTGAAAGTACCAAAGTACAAACAGTATATGCGATTGAGGTACCAAGTACAAACAAGAACGCGTATGTACAATTCAAAGTGCGAAAGTACAAATAGGGGCACGTATGTGCAATTCAGGGAATATTTAACTATAAAAATTTAAATACATAACTATAATACGAAAATACAAGTAGAAATTCAATTACATGTTGAAATACTATGAATTTGCCTTGACAACTAGAGCGTAGAAATACAATCGAGCTAATCCGTGATTTTCGCCTTTCCTCGATTTAGATCCGGTTGAGATTTATCTTGCTCTAAATAAATAATTATATTCAATTAAGTATTTCAATCAATTTAGCATTCAATTCAATCCATAATTCACATTTATTCATAATTATAATTTTACCCCTAACATTTTAACTTTTCACAATTTAGTCCTTAAGCTCATAATTTAAAATCTAAGCATTTTCATCCTTATTTCATGCTAGCCAAATTCATTAGGGACCCATATCAACCCATATAAACTATTATTTCAGAAATTTACCATGAATTTTACTACTTTTACAAATAAGTCCCTAAATGACATTTTAATCAAAAATGACTTTACAAAACTTGTTTATTTATCCATAAAGACTCATAATCTACCACCAAACTTCAAGAATCAGGTAAGAACATTCATGGAAAAAACCTATATCTTTAGCATTTTTGCAAATTAGTCCTCGGGCTAGCTAGATTAAGCTACAACTATCTCGAAAAACATAAAAATCATTAAACGAGGCTTGAAAAATCACCATGCACCCAACCAAAGCTCAACTGAATGCTCCCTCTTCTCCAATGGCCAAAATTGGTTTAGGTTAATGAAATGAAGAAGATGGACATTTTGTTTTAATTAATTTAACCTTTATTTACTCAATTACCTTTTTATCCTTTAAAAACATCCAAAATTTCAATAAAACCTTGCCATGAATATCCACTAACTATATAAATGGTTTAATTACCATCTAAGTCATAAATGGTTTAATTACCATCTAAGTCCTCTTACTTTAAAGTTCCATAGCCATTAAACCCCTTAACTAATAGAACTTTATTTTTACACTTTTTACAATGTAGTCCTTTTTACTTAATTAGGCATGCGAACGTTGAAATTTCTTAACAAAATTTTAATACAACCTTACTATCCTCTCATAGACGTTAAAATAATATTAAAATAATAATTTATCCATCATATTTGTGGTCCCAAAACAACTATTTTGATTTCACTGAAAAAGGGCTATTACAAAATTGCCATAGCATGCCATGCATATATTGGAAGCATGTCATTTAGATTAGGTAAGAATGCTTCTAGGACTATTGTATGATCATTCTTGAAATTTGGGATAAAAAAACCTTGCATGCTTTTAAAATTTTGAGTGGGAAAATGTCCTTGAATAAGACTTATAGCCTTCATTGATGGTCCCTAAATGATAGCATGATAAAGTTTTGAGCCAGTTGCTACCCTAGTCGTACCCCAAGGTAAACTTTGTCATATGGGTTCACTAGATGGGATTTCCTTTTAAGGACAACTAGTCATGCATGACTTTCAGAGAGATTGTCCCAAGATGACTCACAAATGAAAGCATGTTCATGATGGGTGTTGAGTCAATTGTTACACACTCAAGATCATCTCTTATTAAATAGTTTCCCAAGAAACGATATTTAAGCTAAAGATAACGGCTAAACAATAAACGGATCTGTAGTCTTAAGAATTAATATTCATGAACTGATTGGATGTAATCCATGTGCTTGCTAGTTAATTATGGGACCCCAAGGCGACATGGTTGATGGGTGTGAGAATAATCATAGCAATGAAATTTTTTTTCAAGGTTTTAATACAAGACGTATGCATCGTACTGCATTCTTGATATGTTGCTGAAATGAAAACATATTTGCTCAATACAAAAATAGTAATTAGTGAATCTTTATTTGTTTCATTTCAAATATGCCTTATGCTCCTCTTATTAGCATTCTTACCGAGAACAAATTAAATGGGAATAACTTTCGAGAATGGAAATGAAACTTTCTAATAGTTCTCAGCTGTAAGAAAGACAAATTCATTTTTGATGAAACTTTCCCTCCTGAAGCTCGGTCGAAAGTGATAAATCGCTGAAGCGATTCTGACTCAATTGCTTGATGTTATATGTTAGTGACCATGATAACTATGCTGTAAAAGAAACACGAGAATTGTAACACCCCAAACCCAGCCTAGAAGTTAGGCCCGAATCTGACATGTCACATTAAAGTGTTTTTTGCAAAAACCTTGTTTTCATTGAAACCCTTCTAAAGAAAAGTTAAGTAAAATCCAGTTTGCTTTCAAAACGAGGTGTATCCAAAAAAAAAACCATTTCCTTGTTACTATGTAACAAATTTCCTTTGACAGCGGAAGCTCGTTCTTAAAGCACAATTAATTTCGAAAAACTTGAAATATGCTTAACAGAAATAAATCCAGGTTCTGTTTCAAAATTTCAATGCATAGTGGAAGTAATGGAATAATAACTAGAGAGAAAGCCTTATTACAATCAGAAATAAAATAACTTAAAATAAATAATTTATGAAAATGAGATGTTTAAAAATTGAGTAGCAGAAGCATTTTGAAAACGTTGCGGAAACATAGTGTTTTGAAGACAATTATCGTTTTGGAAATCGTTTTCCACTTTTAGTAGTTAGAAAACATCATAAATAAATATCAGAAATAATAAGCTAAAAATAGACAGACCTTATTACAACCCAATAAGAATGCGGTTTAGGTAATGAAAATTAGAATACTAAACTTCAAATCTGATTGTAGTGTGGCCACCTCCGAGTACTCTAGTACGTCGAACCACTTACTGAGGATTACATGAAAATTTAAAAAGAGGGGGTGAGTTTACGAAACCTCAGTGTGTACAACCCTCATCGAACCTAAAGCATGCATCACACTAATCCAGGCCTAAGCCCATTGCAGTAAGCAATATGGGCCTAAGCCCAACACAGTAACGGTGGCATTTGGGCCTTAGCCCATAATAGCCTCAGTTGGACCTTAACCCATATCTTAATCAAATCAGATCATGCAATGCACAAATGCCCATACCAACCCTGCACTCCGTCTCCTATCCAACCTTGCACTCCTGTGGGGATTTAATCGCCCACCCATCCCTACACTCCTTATGTAGCACCGGTTGCGGTACTACCTAACGTTGCAGCAAGCTGCTAATCATATAATAGGCTTAAAAAGCCATCAGTGGATCCACGGTCGTCAAGCAACCATGCGATCCTCATATACTTTCTCCGTTTCATAATTCCCAACCCATATGCCACCTAAACAGAATATCATATGAATACCGCAAATGTACATGTAACATCCACAAATCTTACATTCAACACATAGGGGAATTTTAGTCATTTTTGCCTTTGGGGTATTTCGGTTATTTCTCATTGTTATGACCTTGGCCCGTTATCAAGTCCTTGTTGGCTAAAGTGAACAGATACTATGCACCAGGTAGGATTCCAAAGAAGAGGAGGTGAGTCATTAAGACCGCTTAAGTACCAAGCTCTTCCTAGATTCAATCCTAGACATGCATTTACCCATTGCCACACCTTAACCTTATGACTTGTCCATGATCACAGTTAGTTAATTATTTAAGTTTTACGCAAAGTTAAGCAATTTACCAAATACTAAGCCCAAGACCCCTTACAAATCCCAAACAAATTCACATACGTTCATATGACCCACCAGGCCCAATATCATTCGTATGGCCCATTAGGCCCAAATCACATTCATATGGCCCATCTGGTCCAAATCAATTCCAAGCCATGTAATTAGCATGATTAGCTCATCACTTATAACCAAATCATCAAATTTTCCAATTTTGAGCCTACGGCCCATCGAGCCCATTTTGCCCATTCTGGCCCGATCGGCCAAAACACGGCCCAAGTCCATGAGATCACTCATGGGCTTCTGATAACGTATCGATTTTCCCTTATGAGTGTTCGCGCACTTGCAAGACTACCATAACCAAAACTTTCGGGATTTCGGGATTTCCTAATCCATTGTGTGTGTATAGTGTATGTACACACCTGATAACAAAACGCACTGCGGTCTTCTTAGCCATGATCCTACAAACGATGTCACTCAAAGATTAATCACATATACATATCGAATACTTTACCAAAAGCCAAAGTCTCACCTTAACCTTACTTGAAACACCAAGCCTTAATAGCTTTCCTTTGATCACTAATCACGAGTACTTCTTAAATTTGCATCAATCTTAATTATTAAAAACTAAACCATAAGTGACTTATATCCATCTTAAGTCACCCTTACATTACTTACGACCATTCAGCCAACCTTCAAAACCAAAAGTGAAGAATACTTACCCAAATCCCAAAACACATAAAGAGTAATTTGGCAGAGATCTGAAGAACAGAGATTTGATATCAATCCTCTACCAAAATCGATTTAGAAAGAGAAAGGGAGAGGAGAAGTCAGTTCTAGCAAGATCAATTGAAAGAGTAAAGTACGTACACAAGAATCGGCTAGGTTGAAGAAATAGTGATGGCACAAAAAGAATTTCGGCAAAGGGAGGGTGGAATTATTCGGCTTTTGTGAGTTTGGAAAAGGTAACCAGTAAAAAAGAAAAAGATCAAATGTGCTTGTCTGAGGGTAACAACAGGATATTCGGTAAAGAAAGAAAACAACTCTCTAAATGCCGAAAGCCACAATGAAAATTCCTAATACCCCCCAAAAGACCCAAAAATGGCACTCATCTACCCTCCTAAGCCAAATTTAAACACTTTCCACTTCCCAAAACAGCACCAACTCTTCACACTCCTCAGCTCCTAACTTTTCTCCCTGATAACTCCTCAATCTCATCCTTAATTTTCTCCAAGATAAACGTTTACAATCTCTCTATGACCATTTCAAACCTCTCATCCATCAGACTTTCACTGCAACACAAAATCTAGCCGTCTTGATAGCAAAATAAATACCCCAATAAAATACCATCCACTACTCGAACCTTGGACTCCCTTACCTGCTAATGACGCCACCTTCCTACTCCCTAAGTGGCGCCACTTTGTATTACACCACAAGTTCTTTTGTGTCATTTTTCTTCTTCATTTTTTTAAAGGCCTACTAACTAAATTCAAAGTTCCCCTAGGGCTAAAACCAAAATTTTCGTATACCCTTACTTGATCCTAGGACTTCTCCAACACCCCTAGACACTCCAAATTCATTAACCCTCAAAGCCTACATGCCAATTGTCATTTTCTCGCTCACTTAAAAATTTTCTGAGACCCAAAGCCCAAAGCCTAATAGGCCCAATTCTACTAAGCCCAAAAATTCAGGGCGTTACAACTCTACCCCCTTAAAGAAATTTTGTCCTCGAAATTTCCCACTAACTATTAATCACACCGCTCAAGTCACACCACTATGCTTTCGCTGGGCACTCTGATCCTAATTGCAAATTAGGTAAATAGCACTCTATGGGTAATGTGCGTACCAGTATTCGCATCTGGAGCATCTCTGTCCTCTCAGCGACGTGCTGCATAAACCAAAGCTGGCTACCTTGCCTCCGCATGACCAGTACCTCTACCTGGAGCTACAGGACCTAAACTGTTTCCACCCCTGGCATGCCCACGACCTCTAAGCTGCTGCTGACCATCCCTCGGTAGTTGTACATTACCCCTACTAAAGGCCTGCCTCTGATCTGATCTACTGGGACACTCTCTGGGATGATGTTCTATGGAACCACAACTCAGACAAGCCCTCGTCCTTTTCAATCACTCGCCCACATGACCTCTCCTACAAGAAGCACAAGGTGGTAACCCAGTAGTAGCAACAGGGGACCCAGCTCTGGCTGGCCGATCCATTCAGGCCCTTCTCTTAAATCTCTAATCAGAATTGGAATGCTCAGAATCCCTCTTGTTTCTGCCTATTTCTCTTCCCCGATTAGGTGCTCAGTGCGTTTCACATCTTTAGCGATCTTAGCTTTCTCTACTAACGCAGGAAAGTCCCGCTCCCTCTGTGGGGCTATCAACACTCGAAGACTGTCCCTGAGGGCATCTTCAAACCGAACACAACGTTCGTACTCTGTTGCCACAATTCCTTAAGCATACCGACTAAGTCACAAACATTCTGCCTCGTACTCAGCCACAGACTTGTCACCTTGAACCAGATTCAGAAATTCTTTCCTAGGAGAGTCGACATACCTAGCGCCTACATACTTTCCCTAAAATACGGACTTGGAGAATTCCCAGGTGTAAGAGCTCGATTTAGGGCCTAGTCAGAATAGTGATGCGAGACCACTGATCCAAGGTGAAATTGTGAGTTTTTAAGGTTTATGCCATGTTTGCATGCTAGTGTGGAAGTTTCATGAAAAAATTTTGTTAAGGTGAGGTTGAATGGTCCAAAAGGACTAAATTGCAAAAGTTGCAAAATATGAGTTTCTAGAAGCGTTTTGTATGAAATAGCTTTAGATTATTAATTAGAAGCCCTTAAATAGCAATTTGCCTAAGTTATAATTTTTGGACAAAATTGGGCATGAGTTATAAAATGGAAAATTTTAAAGAGAAGGGCATTTTGGTCATTTATCTATTAAATGATTAAAATGGGAAAAAGATGACAAAAATCTATTCATCTTCTTCACCACATTGCCGGAATTTTCAAAGAACCCATAGCTAGGGTTTGTTCATCTTTCAAGCTTGCTAGTAAGTGCATCTTAGCCCCGTTTTTAATATTGTTCATATTTTTAAAGTTCTCGTATTATAAATTAGCTAATTTTTAGCTATAAAATGAGCTAAGATGCATGTTCAAAAATCTACCCATGAATTATATGCTTGTTAAATGATGTTTTATGGAAGTTTATGAGAGTTTGATGTTAGATAAACATCTTTTTCTAAGTGAATTTCATGAAAAATTAGTATAGGGACTGGTTTGTAAAAGTTATGAGATTGATCATACATGGCAGAAATAGAGGGATTTGATATTTCTATAGTTGAGATTATTAATCAGCTAATCATTAAATGTAAGAAAGTTGAATGAGAATCATTTTTACGAGACTTGGGGCAAAAGTGCAAATATGAGAAAGTTTAGGGGTAAAATAGTAATTTTGCCAAAGTATGAGTAAAGAGTCAATTTGGTCAATGTAAATTTTAAATGATCTAAATTATTATTATAGCTCAAGAAATATGAAGCCCGGATCGAAACAGAGGCAAGAACAAAATCGAGGACTAAATTGCATATCTACATATATTTTGTATATCGAGGTAAGTTTGTATGATTTCTAAGCTTTCTTGATTTTTATCATTGAATTGGTTAGTATAATGTACACTATTACCATGGAATGTTTAATGCTATGTTAAACAAAGAAATCAATGAGATTAAGTGTGAGAAAGTCCCGATTAAAGATGATTTACCCAGGATACTCGATCTACCACATGAAATGAGAGAGTCCGTATAAGACCAAACCAAGGCATGGCATTGGCAATCAAGCAAGTTATCATGTAACTCAAAGACAAGTCTTGGCTTTGAAGAGTATTATGAGATGAAGACCCATATAAGCCCAAGCCAAGGCATGGCATTGGTGAGTCCCCAAGCAAAGATGTCATGTAAGTCCAAGACAAGTCTTGGCATTGAAAAGATAGCAAGAGATAAAGATCCCATGTAAGACCAAGCCATGGAATGGCATTGATGAGAACAAGAAAGATTTCATGTAAGACCAAGCCAAGGCTCGGCATTGACCAGTTCATGAGAAAAGATACCAAGTAAGACCATGGCAAGATATGGCAATGGTAAGTTGCTAAGGGAACACACAAGAAAGACTTCGTATAAGTCCATGTCAAGACATGGCCTTTTACCCAAGATGAGATATTCCATGTAAGATCGTATCTAGGATATAGCTTTGGCATCAAGTTATATGTGGAGTGAGGTTTAGTATCCTCGGTTATTCACAGAAATTCATCGGGCAAATGAGTAAAGATAAAATGAGATAACAAGAAAGATAAGTAAGCAAAGCTATTATCAAGGTGGAAATGAATATTTTTCATATTATCAATGATGAACTAGAGATTATGATTATTATTGTAGAGTATACTAATCTATGTGATCAAGTGATAGAGGTACCTGCTGATCTATGTGATCAAGTGATACAGGTACCTTGTTTACCTTACGAGTATGAGACTAGTAAGTATCATGAAATATGTAAGAATCAGTATGAGTAAGTAAGCTTTATAGCTGGAATTTATGATATTATTGTTTATGTCAAATGGTTTATATTAATAAAGTATGTTGCTATATGCGTAATATGCAAACTTACTAAGCTAAATGCTTACGTCCTTTATTCTTTCTTTTCATGTAGTCCCGCCAAGCTAATCTCGAGGATCATTGTTATCGGAGCTCGGAGCACACTATCAATATCTATTTTGGTATAGCCAAGTTGAATTTATATTAAGTATGGCATGTATAGGAAGCATTTCATTTTGATAATATATTTTAAGAAGAGCCAAAATATTGGTTATTAAGTTTATTATTCTTTTGTATACGGCTAAGTGATTGGCCTAAATTTGATTAAGTATGTATGTTTATTGAGATCAATGGAGCATGTAGTATTGTTCATGAAATGCATTGAATTGAGTATGAGCTGGATTTTTATTTCAGGGTGGAAAATGGCTTGGTAAATAGCCTCTAAGTGCCCACAAGGTTAGACAACGGACGTGTGTCTAGGCCGTGCTTACCCTGCACCTTTATATTTGAAGTCAGGATAGGCCACGGGCAAATCCCATGGCCGTGTGTGTAAGCCGTGTATGACACACGGTGAGAGCATGGACGTGTGCCCCAAACTGTGTTGTTAAGTCAGTATATCAAGGATTAGCACACGGTCTAAGCCCAAGGGCGTGTCAAGGCCGTGTCCATATAGTCAGTGTCACCCACGGTTGGAAGACATGGGCGTGTCTAAGGGTACACGGACGTGTTCCAAGTCACATGGGCGTGTTAACCCTGCTTTAAAGAAAAAAATTTTGATTAAGTTCTGAAAGTATTCAGATACGTGTTTAAGGCCTCGTATGCCCATGAAATGTATGATTAGACTAAGAAAGAGAAATTTTTAAGTTGGAATGAAATTTTACAGCCTATAAGTGCATGTTTAAGTGAGTTCAAGTATGGTAATGTCTCATATCCGGTCCTAGCATCGGACTCGGGTATGGGTTGTTACATTCAGTGGTATCAGAGCTACGATTTAGTCGATTCTAGGACTAATGTAGCATGAGAACTAGTCTAGCTATACATGCCATACGTAAGAATGTCGATTCTAGGGCTAACGTAGCATGAGAACGAGTCTAGCTATACATGCCATACGTAAAAATGTTTTCATAATGATAGTGTGACGACTCCTGACGACTTAAATTATGTTTATACATACAGTAAATGGATCCCGAAAGAGCTGTGGCGGATGATGTGGAAAGTAATATGCCGGCTCCCGCAGAAGGGATGATGCCGAATGAGAATGAGAATAGACCCACTATGGTGAGTCAAGGAGGAGGAGAAGAGTCTAAAGAAGCCTTCCTCTATATGATAAATACGTGGTATACGGAGTTCGTTCGTACGAACCCAAATGCACAACCCCCTCCACCCCCGCCTGTTCCACAACCTATCACTGCAGCCCCTCAAATAGTAGAGGTGGTAAGAGGAGACAAACCTTCAGTTGATAGGATTAGGAAACATGGGGCAGAAGAATTTCGGGCTAGAAAAGATGATGATCCAGAAAAAGCTGAATTCTGGTTAGAAAATACCATCAGGGTATTTAACGAGCTGTCCTGCACACTTGAGGAATGCATGAAGTATGTAGTTTCTCTTTTAAAAGATTCTGCCTATCAATGGTGGAACATCTTGGTATCAATAGTCCCAAAAGATAAGATTACATGGGAATTATTTCAAGAAGAGTTTAGAAAGAAGTACATCAGTCAAAGATTTATCGATCAGAAAAGAAAGAAATTCCTAGAACTGAAGCAAGGCAAGATGTCTGTGACTGATTATGAGCGTGAATTTGTAAAACTCAGCAAATACGCTCGAGAATGTGTGTCCATTGAGGCCATCATGAGTAAAATATTTGAAGATGGATTAAATGATGACATCAAATTGTTTATTGCTGTCCTAGAACTAAAGGAATTCATGGTGCTAGTAAAGAGGGCTTGTAAAGCCGAATAGCTAGTAAAGGAGAAGAGAAAATCTGAAATGGAGTCTCGTGACTCTAGAAAGAGATAGTGGAATAAGTCATTCCAATCCTCATCCAAGAAATCAAAAGATTTCCCTACCCGATCGGCTACTTCCATTGGGTTTTCAAGGAAGGACAAGAGCAAGCAGTATTCAGGGAATAAAGCACAGACTACTTCAGTTACAAGTGTAGGGAATATTCGAACTGATAGACCCGAATGCCCACAGTGTGGCAGACGTCATCTTGGAGAATGCAGAGCACGTGAAAATGCATGTTTTAGATGTGGTTCCTAAGACCACTACATAAAAGATTATCCAGAGATAATGAAAGAAGAGAAACTCAGAACCCGAGATCAGAGAGTATGGTTCGAGGAAGACCTCAAAGAAACCCAGAAAGTAGGGCAAGTGGAAGAGGTAACCCTAGAGAGCAGGTCGTGAGACCAAAAGGTAGAGCGCCTGTAAGGACTTATGCCATTCGTGCTCGCGAAGAGGCATCTTCTCCTGATGTCATTACGGGTACCTTTTCTTTTCATGATATCAAAGTTATTGCTTTAATAGATCTCAGATCCATACACTCTTACATTTGCATGAAATTAGTACCCGGTTTGAGTATGCCTATAGATTCTACAGAATTTATGATTAAGGTGTCTAATCCATTAGGCAAGAGTGTGTTAGTTGATAAAGTATGTAATTAGTTGATAAAGTATGTAAAGATTGCCCATTAATGATTAGAGGTCATTGCTTTAAAGCAAATCTTATGTTGCTACCATTTGATGAGTTTGACATCATTCTTGGTATGGACTGGTTGACCAACCATGATGTAATAGTTAATTGTGGGAAGAAATATATTGAGATGAGATGTGAAAATTAGGGATACTCTTCATGTAGAATCAGACAAGCAAGGTAAATTATCGGTAATGATTTCTCATATGATGGCACAAAGATACATAAGAAAAGGGTATGAGGCATATTTGGCCTTTGTGATGAATGATAAAGAAACATAGCTAAAGATTGAGTCAGTACTGATAGTAAGTGAATATGTGGATGTTTTTCCAGAGGAATTACCAGGACTACCACCAGTTAGAGTGGTTGACTTCAGCACTGAGTTAGCTCCCGATACTGTACCGATATCGTTTACTCCTTATAGAATGGCTCCAACAAAGTTGAAAGAGTTGAAGTCACAGTTGCAAGAGTTGACTGATAAAGGCTTTGTAAGATCAATCTGTTCACTATGGGGTGCTCCATTTTTATTTGTGAAAAAGAAAGATGGCACCATGAGATTGTGCATAGATTATCGTCAGCTTAAAAAGTGACAGTAAAGAACAAGTACCCATTGCCTAGGATCGATGATTTGTTCGATCAGTTGAAAGGAGCCACTGTATTTTCCAAAATAGACTTGAGATCAGGGTACTACCAGTTGAGAGTAAATGATTCAGATGTATCCAAGACCGCTTTTCAAACAAGGTACGGGCATTATGAATTTTTAGTCATGCCATTTGGGTTAACTAATGCTCCTACGGTATTCATGGAATTAATGAACCGCATTTTTAGGCCGTACCTCGACAAGTTTGTAGTCTTTTTCATTGACGACATATTGATTTATTCCCGAGATGAGAATGAGCATGCCGAGCATCTTCGGACAATTTTACAGACTCTTCGAGAAAATCAATTGTATGCCAAGTTCAGTAAAAGTGAGTTTTGGCTCAAGGAAGTAGGATTTCTAGGACATATTGTCTTAGGAGAAGGAGTTCGAGTAGACCCAAGTAAGATTTCGGCTATAATGGATTGGAAGCCACCGAAGAACATCTCTGAGATTAGAAGTTTTCTAGGCCTAGCCGGCTATTACAGACGATTTGTCAAGGGGTTTTCCATGATTGCAACCCCAATGACGAAGTTGTTACAGAAAGATGTGAAGTTTGAGTGGATAGAAAAATGCCAACAAAGTTTCGAGAAATTGAAAGTAATGTTGACAAAAGCTCCAGTTTTAGTACAACCCGAGACAGGGAAAGAATTTGTGATTTACAGTGATGCATCCTTAAATGGATTAGGCTCTGTACTCATGCAAGAAGGCAAAGTTATTGCTTATGCCTCTAGACAGTTGAAGCATCATGAGAAGAATTATCCGACGCATGATCTAAAATTAACTGCCATAGTCTTCGCTTTGAAGATTTGGAGACACCATTTATATGGTGAAAGATATCGGATTTTTACTGATCACAAAAGTTTGAAGTACTTGATGATGCAGAAAGAGTTAAACTTGAGGCAATGGAGATGGTTAGAGTTGATAAAAGACTATGAGTTAATTATTGACTACCATCCAGGAAAGGCGAATGTAGTCACTGATGCTTTAAGCAGGAAGTCCCTATTTCCATTAAGGGCAATGAATTCACGGATGACTTTATCTGACAATGGTTCCATTCTAGTTGAGTTGAGAGCTAGACCAATGTTTCTTCAAGAGATCTTTAAGGCTCAGAAAGAAGATAGTGAATTGCAAGTCAAGAGAGCTCAGTGCGATCAGATGCTGAATCCGACTTTCGGATTAATTCTGATGGATACTTGATGTTTAGAGATAGAGTTTGTGCATCGATAAAAGAGGAGCTTAGTCAGAAAATTTTACACGAGGCACATAACGGATGTCTATCTGTACATCCAGGTAGTACTAAGATGTATAATGACTTGAAGCAATAGTATTGGTGGCCTAAAATGAAGAAAGATATTTTAGAGTTTGTTTCCAAATGCATGATTTTTCAGCAAGTAAAGGCTGAACACCAAGTACCTTCGGGTTTGCTTCAACCAATTATGGTACCCGAGTGGAAACGGGGCCGTATCACTATGGATTTTATAACCAGTTTATCGTTATCACCAAGTAAGAAAGATGCTGTATGGGTTGTAGTTCATAGACTCACGAAGTCAGCCCATTTTACACCTGTACGAGTGGATTTCTCACTCGACAAGTTGGCAAACTTGTATGTTTCAGAAATAGTAAGACTACACGGAGTTCCTTTGTCAATCATATCGGATAGAGATCTGAGATTCACATCCAAATTTTGGAAGAAGTTACAAGAGGCCCTGGGTACAAAATTGAACTTTAGTACAGCTTTTCATCCTCAAACCGATGGTCAATCGGAGAGGTTAATTCAGTACTCGAAGACATGCTCCGGGGTTGTATTCTTGAATTTCGAGGCAGTTGGGAAAAGTTTCTCCTATTGGTAGAATTTGCCTACAATAATAGTTTTCAGTCGAGCATAAAGATGGTGCCTTATGAGGCTCTATATGGGTGTAAGTGCAGAACGCCTTTATTTTAGACTGAACTCAAAGAGAGCCAAAATTCACGGGGTTGATTTGGTTAGAGAAGTTGAAGAGAAAGTGAAAGTGATACGAGAGTACTTAAAAGCTACATCGGACAGATAGAAATCCTATTCAGACTTCAAGAGAAAAGAGATGGAGTATCAAGTCGAAGATAAATTTTTCTTGAAAGTGTCACCATGGAGAAAAATTCTCAGATTTGGCCGGAAAGGCAAGTTAAGTCCGTGTTTCATTAGACCTTACGAGATTACTGAGAAAGTTGGGCCGGTAGCTTACCGATTGGCTTTGCCATCTGAGCTAGAAAAGATATATGATGTGTTTCACGTATCAATGTTGCGACGCTACAGATCAAACCCTTCACATGTAATTACCCCGTTAGAGATAGAGATTCATCTCAACATGACTTATGGTGAAGAACCAGTTAAGATTATAGCTTGGGAAGTCAAGTAACTAAGAAATAGAAGTATTGCCCTAGTAAAGGTATTGTGGCAAAGACATGGAATAGAAGAAGCTACCTGGGAACCAGAAGAGAGTATGAGGAACCAGTATCCAAACCTTTTTGGTGGTAAGATTTTCGAGGACGAAAATCCCTAAGGGGGGAGAATTGTAACAGCCCGATTTAGGGCCTAGTTGGAATAGTGGTGCTAGACCACGGATCCGAGGTGAAATTATGAGTTTTGAAGGTTTATGCCATGTTTCATGCTAGTGTGGAAGTTTCATGAAATAATTTTGTTAAATTGAGGTTGAATGGTCCAAAAGAACTAAATTGCAAAAGTTGCAAAATATGAGTTTCTAGAAGCTTTTTGTATGAAATAGCTTTGGATTATTAATCAGAATCCCTTAAATAGCAATTTGCCCAAATTATAATTTTTGGACAAAATTGGGCATGAGTTAGTAAAATGGAAATTTTAAAGAGAAGGGCATTTTGGTCATTTAGTCTGTTAAATGATTAAAATGGGAAAAAGATGACAAAAATCTATTCATCTTCTTCCCCACATTGCCAAAATTTTCAAAGAACCCATAGCTAGGGTTTGTTCATCTTTCAAGCTTGCTAGTAAGTGCATCGCAGCCCCGTTTTTAATATTCTTCGCATTTTTAAAGTTCTCGTATTATGAATTAGCTAATTTTTAGCTATAAAATGAGCTAAGATGCATGTTCAAAAATCTACCCATGAATGATATGCTTGTTAAATGATGTTTTATGGAAGTTTATGAGAGTTTGATGTTAGAAAAACATCTTTTTCTCAGTGAATTTCATGAAAAATGAGTATAGGGACTAGTTTGTAAAAGTTATGAGATTGATCATACATAGTAGAAATAGAGGGATTTTGATATTGCTATAGTTGAGATTATTAATCAGCTAATCATTAAGTTTAAGAAAGTTGGATGAGAATCATTTTACGAGCCTTGGGGTAAAAGTGCAAATATGAGAAAGTTTAGGGGTAAGATAGTAATTTTGCCAAAGTATGAGTAAAGAGTCAATTTAGTCAATGTTAGTTTTAAATGATCTAAATTATTATTATATATCAAGAAAAATAAAGCCCGGATCAAAACCGAGGCAAGAACAAAGTTGAGGACTAAATTGCATATCTACATACGTTTTGTATATCGAGGTAAGTTTGTATGATTTCTAAGCTTTATTGATTTTTATCATTGAATTGCTTAGTATAATGTACACTATTACCATGGAATGTTTAATGCTATGTTAAACAAAGAAATCAGTGAGATTAAGCTTGAGAAAGTCCCGATTGAAGATGATTTACCCAGGATACTCGATTTATCACATGAAATGAAAGAGTCCGTATAAGACCAAGCCAAGGCATGGCATCGGCAATCAAACAAGTTATCATGTAAGTCCAAGACAAGTCTTGGCTTTGAAGAGTTATTATGAGATAAAGACCCATATAAGCCAAAGCCAAGGCATGGCATTGTTGAGTCTCCAGGCAAAGATGTCATGTAAGTCCAAGACAAGTCTTGGCATTGACAAGTTAGCAATAAATAAAGATCCTATGTAAGCCCAAGCCAAGGCATTGCATTGGTGAGAGCAAGAAATATTTCATGTAAGTCTAAGCCAAGGCTCGGCATTGACCAGTTCATGTGAAAAGATACCAAGTAAGACCATGTCAAGACATGGTAAAGGTAAGTTTCCAAGGGAACACACGAGAAAGACTTCGTATAAGTCCATGTCAAGACATGGCCTCGAACCTAAGATGAGATATTCCATGTAAGACCGTATCTAGGATATAGCTTTGGCATCAAGTTATATGTGGAGTGAGATTTAGTATCCTCGGTTATTCGCAAAAATTCATCGGGCAAATGAGTAAAGTTAAAATAAGATAACAAGAAAAATAAGTAAGCAAAACTATTATCAAGTTGGAAATAAATATTATTCATATTATGAATGATGAACTAGAGATTATGATTATTATTGTAGAGTATGCTGATCTATGTGATCAAGTGATACAGTAATTCTCACTTACCTACACGAGTATGAGACTAGTAAGTATCATGAAATATGTAAGAATCAGTATGAGTAAGCTTTATAGCTGGACTTTATGATACTATTGTTTATGTCAAATGGTTTATATTAATCAAGTATGTTGCTATATGCATAATATGCAAACTTACTAAGCTAAATGCTTACGTCCTTTATTCTTTCTTTTCATGTAGTCCCGCCAAGCTAATCTCGAGGATCATTGTTATCGGAGCTCAGAGCACACTATCAATATCTATTTTGGTATAGCCAAGTTGAATTTATATTAAGTATGGCATGTACAGGAAGCATTTCATTTTGATAATATATTTTAAGAAGAGCCAAAATATTGGTTATTAAGTTTATTATTCTTTTGTATACGGCTAAGTGATTGGCCTAAATTTGATTAAGTATGTATGTTTATTGAGATCAATGAAGCATGTAGCATTGTTCATGAAATGCATTGAATTGATATGAGCTTGATTTTTATTTCAGGGTGGAAAATGGCTTGGTAAATAGTCTCTAAGTGCCCACATGGTTAGACAAACGGGCGTGTGTCTAGGCCGTGCGTACCCTGTACCTTTATATTTGAAGTCAGGATAGGCAACGGGCAAATCCCACTGCCATTTGTGTAAGCTGTGTATGACACACGGTGAGAGCATGGGCGTGTGCCCCAGACCGTGTGGTTAAGTCAGTATATCAAGGATTAGCACACGGTCTAAGCCCATGGGCGTGTCAAGGCCGTGTGAATATAGTCAGTGTCGCCTACGGTTGGAAGACATGGGCGTGTCTAAGGGTACACGGGCGTGTTCCAAGTCACATGGGCGTGTCAACCCTGCTTTAAAGAAAAAAATTCGATTAATTTCTGAAAGTTTTCGGATACATGTTTAAGGCCTCGTAGGCCCATGAAATGTATGATTAGACTAAGAAAGAGAAATTTTAAGTCGGAACGAAATTTTACAGCCTGTAAGTGCATGTTTAAGTGAGTTCAAGTATGGTAATGTCTCATATCCAGTCCTAGCATCAGGCTTGGGTATGGGGTGTTACACCAGGTCAATCAATCAATGGGGTACCCTCTTTTATTGTAAGCCACCACTGGTAGGCTTTATCCCTCAGCAAGGACGCGGCACCTTTCAACTTTTGTTCTAGCGTGCAGTCGAAGTCGTCCATAATTCTTTTGGTGGCCTCCAACCAGTACTCCGCCACACTTGGGGCCACCCTAGAAACTCCCCTGAAGATTTTTGCTCCGTTTGATCGGAGTCATTCTGCAACTGACCCATGATCCCCAATAACGGTATTAGGCCCAATAGACCTAGCAACTCTTTCCAAAATACAAAGCATCGCCTGGGACAGTGCGTCATCCCCAGCAGCTCGATCGGACAACCCTATCTCGACTAGCTTTAGCGTTGGGCATATGGCCTGATACCAAAGATCCAACCCCAGCACTTCCACAGCCTCTACCATGGCCTCTTGCACCCCTTCTAGCGCTCATTACCACTTTGCGTATTATCTGAATTAGAACTTTTTATGAATTTAGCTCATAGTTTCAATAATTAAACAAATGTTTTATGGAAGTAGTAGTAAGAGTTGTTTTCCCAGTCGCAAGCTCACTACAGTTTTAGTCTCCTATGGCTTCAGTTTTACTCTAACTAAGAGTGTCAATATAGTCTATCATCTAAGGTAAGCCCAGTAACTGTTGACATTATAACAATTTAAAATAGATTTCAGTATCAGGAGAACTTACTTGGTTCAACGTCGGAGACTCGGCCTGCCACACAAAAATCTTTCAAAACTACTTCAGAATCATTTGTAAACATCTTTAAAATAAAACTAAAGCCTATTTCACAGCTCGAGTTTTGCAACCCGGGCTCTGATACAACTAACTGTAACACCACAAACCCGGCCTAGAAGTTAGGCCTGAATCCGGCATGTCATATCGAAGTGTTTCTGGGAAAACCTTGTTTTCATTGGAAACCCTTCTAAAGAAAAGTTAAGTAAAATCCAGCTTGCTTTCAAAACGAGGTGTATCCAAAAAAACCATTTCCTTGTTACTATGTAACAAATTTCCTCTGACAGCGGAAGCTCGTTCTTAAAACATAATTAATTTCAAAAAACTTGAAATATACTTAACAGAAATAAATCCAGGTTCAGTTTCAAAATTTCAATGCATAGGGGAAGTAATGGAATAATAACTAGAGAGAAAGCCTTATTACAATCCGAAATAAAATAACTTAAAATAAATAATTTACGAAAATGTGATGTTTAAAAATTGAGTAGCCAAAGCATTTTGAAAACGTTGTGAAAACATAGTATTTTGAAGACAGTTATCGTTTTGGAAATCGTCTTCCACTTTTAGCAGTTAGAAAACATCAGAAATAAATATCAAAAATAATAAGTTAAAATAGAGAGGCCTTATTACAACCCAATAAGAATGCGGTTTAGGTAATGAAAAATAGAATACTCAAATTCAAAGCTGATTG
This sequence comes from Gossypium bickii, assembly GCA_025503065.1. Classification (NCBI taxonomy): domain Eukaryota; kingdom Viridiplantae; phylum Streptophyta; class Magnoliopsida; order Malvales; family Malvaceae; genus Gossypium; species Gossypium bickii. The sequence goes on from CP106712.1 coordinate 33,890,913, forward strand.
TAGTGTGGCCACCTCCGAGTACTCCAGTATGTCGAACCACTTACTTATGATTACCTGAAAAATTAAAAAGAGGGGGTGAGTTTACGAAAACTCAGTGTGTACAACCCTCATCAAACCTAAAGCATGCATCACATTAATCCGAGCCTAAGCCCATTACAGTAAGCAATGTGGGCCTAAGCCCAACACAGTAACGGTGGCATTTGGGCCTTAGCCCATAATAGCCTCAGTTGGGCCTTAACCCATATCTCAATCAAATCAGATCATGCAATGCACAAATGCCCATACCAACCCTGCACTCCGTCTCCTGTCCAACCCCCTACACTTCTGTGGGGATTTAATCGCCCCACCCATCCCTACACTTCTTATGTAGCACCGGTTGCGGTACTACCTAACGTTGCAGCAAGCTACTAATCATATAATAGGCTTAAAAAGCCATCGGTGGATCCATGGTCATCAAGCAACCATGCGATCCTCATATACTTTCCCCGTTCCATAATTCCCAACCCATATCCAACCTAAACAAAATATCATATGAATACCGCAAATGTACATGTAACATCCACAAATCTTACATTCAACACATAGGGGCATTTTAGTCATTTTTATCCTTAGGGGCATTTCGGTCATTTCTCATTGTTATGGGTCTATTACTTACCTTGGCCCGTTATCAAGCCCTCATTGGCTAAAGCAAACAGATACTAAGCACTAGGTAGGATTCCGTAGAAGAGAAGGTGAGTCATTAAGACTGCTTAAGTACCAAGCCATCCCTAGATCCAATCCTAGACATGCATATACCCATTGCGACACCTTAACCTTATGACTTGTCCATGATTACAGTTAGTTAATTATTTAATTTTTATGCAAGGTTAAGCAATTTACCAAATACTAAGCCCAAGACCCCTGATAACAAATGTAAAGTACTTACACAAGAATCGGCTTGGTTGAAGAAATAGTGACGACACAAAAAGAATTTCGACAAAGGGAGGGTGGAATTATTCGGCTTTTGTGAGTTTACAAAAGGTAACAAGAAAAAAAAGAAAAAGATGAAATGTGCTTGTGTGAGGGTAGCTACAGGATATTCAGTAAAGAAAGAAAAAACTCTCCAAATACTGAAAACCAAGAAAAAACTCTCCAAATGCCGAAAGCGACAATGAAAATTCGTAATACCCCGTAAAAGACCCAAAAACGGCACTCATCTACCCTCCTAAGTCGAATTTAAACACTTTCCACTTCCTAAAATGGCACCAACTCTTCACACTCCTCAGCTCCTAACTTTTCTCCCTGATAACTTCTCAATCTCATCCTTAATTTTTTTTTTTTTAAGATAAGCTCCTACAATCTCTCCATGATCATTTCCAACCTCTCAACCATCAAACTTTCACTGCAACACAAACTCTAGCCGTCCTGACAGCAAAATAAATACCCCAATAAAATACCATGCCACTACTCGAACCTTGGACTCCCTAGCCTGCTAATAACGCCACCTCCCTGCTCCTTAAGTGACGCCACTTTGCCACTACACCACAAGCTCTTTTGTGTCATTTTTCTTCTTCATTTTTTTTAAAAGGCCTACTAACTTAAGTCACAGTTCCCTTAGGGCTAAAACAAAAATTTTCCTATACCCTTACTTAATCCCAGGACATCTCCAATGTAACACCCCAAACCCGGTCAAATGCTACGACCGAATCTGGTATGCTACAGTTAGGAAAATTTAAAAAAAAAAACTAACTACAACCACGAGCGGAGAAATATTTTGTGTATCCTTACCATCTTTTAAAAGCAGTTTAAAGTAGTGGTTAATTTGAACTAGGTTACGAAATTCGGTTTATTTAACGAAAGTCGAATTTACAGAATTTCATAAAGCTATCAGTTTGAAAACAACGTTTTGGTTTCTAATTGATAGTTTTAATCAATTTGCTACTCTTTACCCCTCTTTCGGTAGCCGTTTGGAAATCGTTTGTTCCACGTTTTAATCTTAGGAAACTCCCATTTTGATTATTTAATAGGCATGCTATGTCAATTTCAAAATAAAGTCCAAGTCAAAATTTAAGTGGCCTTATTAGAATACCAAAACCCATACTTAATAGTGACATTTAAGAAATATTGAAAACGTAAATACTTAGGGCATTATGCATGGCCCCCTCGAGTCCGCCTCGGCTCCAAATCCGTGATCTACTAACCTGCACAATTTAGCATAGGGGTGAGTCACCGAGACTCAGTGTGTAAATTCCCATTAGACGAACTCTGGGCTTTTCGCCCATTGAGGCCCATTGGGCCTTAGCCCACACAATCAATATATTAAGTATGTATGCGATGCAACCCAAACCCACCTATTTTCCATCCTCTACAACAACTGAATCAGCCAATCACCCGTGGGACAAGGCAACTGTGGTTCCAGACCACCGTAATACCACTGTGACAGAGTCACTAATAATAATATGTGTGGGGCCAACCCACCGTGGTACCAAACCACTGTGACAATCCCGAATAAATATACGTGGGCCAACCCACTGTTGTACCAAACCACTGAGACGAGTCACTGAATCATATATACATGGTATTAAACCACCATGGCACCGACCCACTGAGACATAGTCACTGAATCAAATACGTGGGGCCAACCCATTGTGGTACCAAACCACTATGACAGTTCCTAATTTAGCATTTCCCCTTTCACGTCATATCCCAAGTCCATGCATATGTTCACATACTGAAATGAAGGATCATGCTTTGGATGCAAACAGCCAATTAAATCATACATACACATATTTCAAACATGAAGTTGTAATGGAACTTACCCGGTGTCTCTAACCTTACCCCCAAGGGTACCTCGATTGTTAATTCAGTCGTTTTGGCTTTCAGCCAACACAGTTATTAACATAATTAATATACAGAGTGTGTGAGAATTAAACACTTGGTAACGTGTAAGACTATACTCTCTACGTTGATGCTTTCACTAGCAGGAACGACCGCTATTTGCCTATCCCAAGCAGACGTCGGCTCTCTACCGCATCCCGACGAAATGTCTCGTACTGCCGATACTGCGCGCTTCTTAAACTTAGGGGCAGTGACTACAACTACACTTCCCTCCTCAACTTGGCCGTTCCTTGTATCCATGAATAGACTTGATCAGTGGTCAAAGAGAACCTTTGATAGGCTAACCCAAAAGATCCGATTAAAATAACTATAACAAAAGAGAGATCACTCGTGAAAACTAAAGAACTCCTTACCTTTGTTACTAACGCAACGAATGAGACTGCTTGGAACTCACTTTCGGCAATTAGCGAAACCTCGGCACTTCTCTTCCTGATATTCGGCTCAAGCCAAGAAGAATAGAGGGAATGAGTTATAGAAGAATAGATAATCGGTTGTTGAAAAATAAAAGAGATGAAAAGAACTAACAAGAGAGTCCCCTACCTTCATCAACCAACACCGATTGCTAGCAACTTGCCCCAGAAACTGATTGCCCCTAAATAAACCTCATGTTAGAATCGACCTCCACAAAAGAATAGCGAGAAGTGGCCATTCGGCCTATCAATTTGATATGAACCCCCTTACTACCCATTCAGTCACAACCAACTTACCAACGATTTTTCACACACTGGCCATACACAAAAAAGAATACGAGAACGAGGCCCCCCTGCATTCGGCCAAGCACCAAGGAACCAAGTTATCGCCTTCGGTTACCAATCAATAAGAGAAAAGAAGAACCGAAAAAGAAGAAGAACTCTTACCACAAAACAAGAACAAGCCGATTTAAGAAGGCTAAAATAATGAATGACGGCAATCTAATAGAGAAAAGGGAAGCGTTAGGAAGTAGGGGAGAAATCGATTTGCAAGGAGAAAGTACTCAAAGAAGAGAAAAGAAGAAGATAAAAACAATGAAGAAGGTTCGGTTATGAGAAAAAAACAAAGAGCAAATGGACCTAGGAAAATTCAGCTATGAAGGAACAATAGGAAGAAGGGTGAAGCAAGAAGGTGTTTAGGTTCTGGTAGAAAGAAAAGATGCAAATGTTTTCACAATAAAAGTGAAGAAAGGGTTTCTAAAGTTATTTTGGCTAACACAAATTCTCAAAAATGCACACTTGAAGGAATGACACACCTTTATGACCACAATGCTCAACGAAATGATCATGATCACCAAATGAAGGTTCGGCCTCCACCCTAGCCAAGCTAAACCGTGCACACTCATACTCACCTTCCCAAAATCGGTCAACTACACAACCAACATCTCCCTTCCAAGATTTTCTCCATGCTTCACTCTCCTCCACACCTTTGAATTAGTTTGAATAATTCAAACTCCACTTCTTCCTTATGGCCTCACATTTGAATATGTTGACCCATTCCACCAACCACCTTGAAGAGCCCATGCCGAATCCACCACCTTAGCTTCCTGAGTGCAAAAATTAAGCTTCCAAGTGAGTGTTATAGGATTCGAACCTCTACCCCCTGCTGCTACACAATGACGCCACTTCCCTGCACCTTAAGTGGCGTCTCCTTGCCACTTTGCCACACCACTCCTTGTGCCAACAAACACAAGTAACTAACATTAAGGCTTGCCTCAGCTAGCTCTCCCCTAAAGTGCCCAAAAATAAAAATTTTCACTACGGCTCAAGTTTAACCCCGAGCCTTCTCGAAACCCCCAAACACACCAAATTTAATAGACAAAGCATACCAAACACACAGAAACATAACAAATGCAAAGCCCCTAATTCCCGGATGTTACAGCTCCACCCCCTTAAAGAAATTTCGGCCTCGAAATTTACCTGGTCAAAAGAGGTGAGGATATTGCTGACGTATAACCTCCTGCGGCTCCCACGTGGGTTCCTCTGAACTGTGATTCCGCCACAACACTTTAACCAACGGAACTGTCTTTCTCCGCAATACTTTAACATTTCTGTCTGGGATCTAAACTGGTTCCTCTTCGAAAGATCAATCAGGTCCCACTTTGATTTCCTCTACTGGCGCTACGTGAGTTGGATCCGACCGGTAGCGCCTTAACATCGAGACATGGAATACATCATGAATCTGTCTCAATTCTAGAGGTAACTCGAGCTGATACGCTACTGGTCCCACTCGTTTCATCACTCGATAAGGCCCGATAAACCTGGGGCTCAACTTTCCCTTTCGACCAAATCTTAAGACTTTTCTCCACGGTGAAACTTTTAGAAACACCTGATCACCCACTGCAAATTCTATATCATTACGCTTCAGATTAGCATAGGATTTCTGCCTGTCAGAAGCTTCCTTCAACCGAGTTCGAATCAACTTAACTTTTTCCTCTGTTTCGGAAACTAATTTCAGACCCAACACCTGCCGCTAACCCAACTCTGTCCAGCAAGTAGGAGTACAACACCTATGCCCATACAACGCTTCGTAAGGCGCCATTTGAATACTAGATTGGTAGCTATTGTTGTATGTGAATTCTGCCAACGGTAGAAAATCCTCCTAACTACCTCTGAAATCAATAACACAGCCCCACAAGATGTCTTCCAAGATCTGAATTACCTCTCGCATCGACCATCACCCATGGATGAAACATCAGGCTTTGAAATCTAGTCTTGTACCCAGCGCTTGATGCAACGCCTTCCAGAACTTCGAGTAAACCTGGGGTCCCTGTCTGATATGATAGGCACAGGTACCCCATGCAACCTCACAATATCCGCCACATACAGCTTGGCTAACTTCTGTGAAGAATAACCAACCCGAATCGGTATGAAGTGTGCGGACTTCGTCAACCGATCCACAATTACCCACACCGAATCTTTCTTCGTAGGCGTAAGGGGTAGCCCACTCACAAAGTCCATCGTTATCCTCTCCCACTTCCAAAGTGGAATCTTTACCAGCTGTAACAACCCTGAAGGTAACTGATGTTCCGCCTTCACCTGTTGACACATTAGACACCTACCCACAAACTTGGTAACCTCCTACTTCAGACCTGGCCACCAATACTGTTCTCGCAGGTCCCTATACATCTTACTTCCACCAGGATGCATAATGTATGGGCTACTATGCGCTTCCTAAAGAATCTTCTGCCTTAACTCGGAATCCCTCGGCATGTAAGTCCTTCCCCAAAAGCACAATACCCCATCGCTGCTCACACTAAAATCTCCCGTCTCACCACCTACCACTAACTGAAGTTTCGAGCTTAGGGACTCATCCGACATTTGCTTCTCTTTAACCTGACTGACCCAAGAAGATTTCACTTGAAGTTTAGCTAACAAACTTCCATCATCCTACAAGCTGAGATGAGCAAACATTGCCCTTAAGTCTGATATTACGTTACGGCTAAATGCATCTACCACCACGATAGCCTTACTCGGGTGGTACACAATCGAACAGTCATAATCCTTTAACAATTTGATCCTCTTCCGCTGCCTCAAATTCAACTCCTTCTGGGTAAAGAGATATTCCAGGCTCTTATGATCCTTGTAGATGATGGACTTCTCCCCATACAGGTATTGTCTCCAAATCTTCAGAGAGAAAACTACCACAGCCAACTCCAGATCATGCGTGGGATAATTTACTTCATGCGGTCTCAATTGCCGAGACGCATAAGCTACTACTTTCCCCTCTTGTATCAACACACATCCTAACCCTGTGTGTGACGCATCGCAGTAGACGATAAACTCTTTCCCTGCTTCAGGCTGAATCAACACTGGAGCCTCAGTCAAGATCCTCTTCAGCTTCTCAAAACTTTCCTGTTGCTTAACTGAGCAGACAAATGGTACCCCTTTCCGTAACAACTTGGTTAACGGAGTAGCTATTAATAAGAACCCCTCAACAAACCTTCTATAGTACCCAGCTAGCCCAAGAAAACTCCGAATCTCTGCCATAGACTTAGGCGATTTCTAGTCCAACACAGCTTCAATTTTCCAGGGATCAACCCTAATCCCCTCAACAGATACAACATACCCAAAAAGGTAACTTCTTTCAACCAAAATTCACACTTACTAAATTTAGCGTACAGCTGCTTCTCTCTCAGAATCTGCAGAACTACCCGAAGATGCGAATCATGCTCCTCTTCTATCCTTGAATAAACCAGGATATCATCTATAGACACCACCACAAACCGATCTAGATAAGGTTGGAAAACTTGGTTCATCATGTCCATAAGCGCCACTGGTGCATTTGTCAATCCGAACGGCATCACCAAGAACTCGTAATGTCCATAACGGGTTCGAAACACTGTCTTATGAATATCTGCTTCCTTAACCTTAAACTGATGATACCCAGACCTCAAGTCTATCTTTGAGAAGACCGAAGCGCCTCGCAACTAATCGAACAAATCATCTATCCTGGGCAACGGGTACTTGTTCTTAATCGTTAACTTATTCAATTGCATATAGTCAATGCACATCCACATCGACCCATCCTTTTTCTTAACAAATAGTACCGGCGCTCCCCAAGGTGGCACACTGGGTCGAATAAAACCCCAGCCTAACAACTCCTGAATCTGCGCTTTAAGTTCCACTAACTCCTTCGGCGTCATTCTATATGGAGCAATAGACACTGGCGCTGTTCCCGGAAAAAGATCAATATCAAACTCCACCTCGCGATTCGAAGGTAACCCTGGAAGTTCTTTTGGAAAAACATCAGAGAATTCTTGCACCGTTGTGACGTCCTCTACCGTCAACTCCTTGGCCTCCAAAGCACTGACAAAAGCTAAGAAAGTCTTACATCCTTTTCTCACCATTCTTTCTGCCTTTAAAGCAGATGCTACATTGGACAAGTAGTTTCTCCTTTCGCCTATCACTAAGACTTCATTATCCTCAGCAGCACAATCCAAGTTTGCTCGATACCATACCAGCCACTCCATCCCTAAGATCAAATCAAACTCGCTGAACGACAGTTCCTTCAAATCAGCCAGAAAAACTATCCCTTGCACTTCTAAAGGCACATTCCCAAAGAGTTTATTCACCACTACAGATTGTCCTAAAGGGCTAAGTACAGTCATCTCCCTAAAAGCAATCTCAGAGTCTAAGTTCAGAGTTCCAGACATCGTACTAGCAACATAGGAATGAGTTGACCCAATATCAATCAGTACAGAAAAAAGCAAACCGGAAATAAGGAACGTACTGGTTATGATGTCCAGTGCATCGCCCTCCTCTCGATGTCTGGCTGCATAGACCTACCCAGGTTGTCTTGCATCTGAGTTTCTAGCACCTCTGCCCGGTGCCCCACACCCACGACCAAAACTGTTTCCTCCCCTGACCGGACCACGACCTCCTTGTGGTTGCTGACCACCTCTTCCAGGCTGACTAATACCCTGACCATCTGGTCGCGCTCTGTTGGGCTCCTGTGGATAGTCCTTTTACCCGATGATCCATAGATCCACATCTGAAGGATCCTCTACCACCCAACCAACACTATCCTGAATGAAATTTCCCACATCGTGCACACAGTTGAGATCGACTAACAGCAACAGGCTTTGAAACCTGATTCGGCACATCGAACATAGGCCTCTTTTGAAAATTCTTAGCAGATCCTGATGACCCAAAATTCCTTTTATTCCTACTTTTGTCCCTCTCCGATTCTTCTTCTCAGATCGCTTCACCTCTTCGACTATCTTAGCCTTCTCAACCAGGACAGCAAATTATCTCTCCCGTTGTGGAGCTATCAGTACTCGCAGTTCATCCCTCAGACCATCTTCAAATCGAACACAACGCTCATGCTCTGTTGTAACGATACCCCGAGCATAACGGCTTAGACGTAAGAATTTCGCCTCATATTCGACCACTGACTTATTCCCCTGAACCAACTTAAGAAATGCCTTCCGTTGAGCATCCACATAACTCGACCCAATATATTTCCCCTGGAATGCAGACTTAAATAAGTCCCAGGTAATACTGTCCGCTACTGTACCATCTCTAACTGTGACCCACCACTGGTAAGCCTCATCTCAGAGTAGCGACACCACTCCCTTCAATTTCTCTTCTGCGGTACAATCAAGGTCATCCATAATGCGCTCAACCGCTTCTAACCAATATTCAGCTACGTTAGGAGCCACACCAAAGATGCCCCTAAACATCTTAGCTCCGTTAGCTCGAAGCCGCTCCGACACAGATTTTCGAGCTACCGATCCTGAGCTAGCTCCAGCAACTCTCTCCAAACCACTGTGACAATCCCGAATAAATAAATGTGGGACCAACCCACTGTGGTACCAAACCACAGAGACGAGTCACTCAATCATATAAATGTGGTATTAAACCATCGTGGCACCAAGCCACTGAGACATAGGGGCCAACCCACTATGGTACCAAACCACTGTGACAGTTCCTAATTTAGCACTTCCCCTTTTATGTTACATCCCAAGTCCATGCATATGTTCACATACTAAAATGAAGGATCATGCTTTGGATGCAAACAGCCAACTAATTCATACATACACATATTTCAAACATGAAGTTGTAATGGAACTTACCCGATGTCTCTAACTTTACCCCTAAGGGTACCTCGATTGTCAATTCATTCGTTTCGGCTTTCAGCCAACACAATTATTAACATAATTAATATACAGAGTGTGAGAGAATTGCACACCTGGTAACGTGTAAGACTATACTCTCTACGTCGATGCTTTCACTAGCAGGAACGATCGCTATTTGCCTATCCCAGGCAGACGTCGGCTCTCTACAGCAGCCCGGTGGAAAGTCTTATACTGCCAATATTGCGCGCTTCTTAAACTTAGGGGCAGTGACTACAACTACACTTCCCTCCTCAACTTGGACATTCTTTGCATCCACGAATAGACTTGATCAGTGGTCAAAGAGAACATAGGCTAACCTAAAAGATTCGATTAACACAACTATAACGAAAGAGAGATCAATCGTGAAAACTAAAGAACTACTTACCTTTGTTACTAACGCAACAAATGAGACTACTTAGAACTCACTTTCGATAATTAGAGAAACCTCGGCACTTCTCTTCCTGATATTCGGCTCAAGCCAAGAAGAATGGGGGGAACCAGTTATAGAAGAATAGATAATTGGTTGTTGAAAAATAAAGGAGATTAAGAGAACTAACAAGAGAGTCCCCTACCTTGATCAACCAACACCGATTAGTAGCACCTTGCCCCAAAAACCGATTGCCCCTAAATAAACCTCAAGTTAGAATCGACTTCCACAAAAGAATAGCGAGAAGTGGCCTTTCGACCTATCAATTCGATATGAACCCCTTACTACCCATTCGGTCAACAATCAACTTACCAACAATCTTTCACAGACTGGCCAGATATAGAAAAGAATACGAGAATGAGGCCCCCCTACATTCGGCCAAGCACCAAGGAACCAAGTTACCGCCTTCGGTTACCAATCAATAAGAGAAAAGAAGAACCGAAAAAGAAGAAGAACTTTTACCACAAAACAAGAAGAGGCCGATTTAAGAAGGCTAGAAGAATGAATGACTGCAATCTAACGGAGAAAAGGGGAGCGTTAGGAAGTAGGGAGAAATCGGTTTGCAAGGAGAAAGTACTCAAAGAAGAGAAAAGAAGAAGATAAAAACAAAAAACAAGGTTCGGTTATGAGAAAGAAACAAAGAGTAAATGGACCTAGGAAAATTCAGCTACGAAGAAACAATAGAAAGAAGGGTGAAGCAAGAAGGTGTTTCAGTTCTGGTAGAAAGAAAAGATGCAAATGTTCTCACAATAAAGGAGAAGAATGGGTTTCTAAGGTTAATTTGGCTAACACAAATTCTCAAAAATGCACACTTGAAGGAACAACACACCCTTGTTACCACAATGCTCAACAAAATGATCATGATCACCAAATGAAGGTTCGGCCTCCCCCCTAGCCAAGCTAAACCGTGCACACTCACACTTACCTTCCCAAAATCGATCAACTACACAACCAACATCTCCCTTCCAAGATTTTCTCTATGCTTCACTCTCCTCCACACCTTTGAATTAGTTTGAATAATTCAAAGTCCACTTCTTTCTCATGGCCTCACATTTGAATATGTTGACCCATTCCACCAACAACCTTGAAGAGTCCTTGCCGAATCCACCACATTAGCTTCCTGGGTGCAAAAATTAAGCTTTCAAGTGTGTTATAGGATTCGAACCTCTGCCCCTTGCTGCTACACAATGACGCCACTTCCCTGCACCTTAAGTGGCGTCTCCTTGCTACTTTGCCACACCACTCCTTGTGCCCACAAACACAAGTAACTAACCTTAAGGCCTGCCTCAGCTAGCTCTCCCCTAAAGTGCCCAAAAATAAAAATTTTCACTAAGGCTCAAGCTTAACCCCGAGCCTTCTCGGAACCCCTAAACACACCAAATTTAATAGACAAAGCATACCAAACACACAGAAACATAACAAACGCAAAGCCCCTAGTTCCTAGATGTTACATCCAACACCCCTAGACACTCCAAATTTATTAACCCTCAAATTCCACATGCTAATTGTCATTTTCTCGATCACTTAAAAATTTTCTAAGATCCAAAGCCCAAAGCCCAATAGGCCCAATTATATTGGGCCCAAAAATTTAGGGCGTTACAAGAATTTTCGTATTGCCAAAGAGATCATGAAAATTTTGGAGGATTTGCTCGGAGGCCAAGTCGCATTGGCTCAACAATCCACGATTAACAATTTGATGAATTCTCAATAGAAAATTTGCATTTCGGTCAAAGAACACATGTTTAAGCTTATGGGATTCTTTGTTGAAGCAGAGGACAATGAGGTTGAACCAGATGTAAACATGCAATTTGAAATAGTGTTCAAATCCTTAACCCAAGTGTTTGTTAGTTTTAGGGCTACTTACAACTTGGGGGACAAGGCACTTACCTTGACTCAGCTCATGAAGGAATCACAATCCTATGAGTTGATGCTCAATGGTGGTAAGCTGGTTCAAGAAAAACTTGAGGCAAACTTAGTTGTGGGCTACTCGTCCTCTAAAGGGAAACAGAAAGCTAAAGGAAAGAAGAAACCCACTAAACCTCTAAAGGGAAACAAAAAGCTAAAGGAAAGAAGAAACCCACTAAGTCTTTGGTTCCACCTTGTGAGGATAGGAAGAAGGATAAAAAGTCGAAAGATCCTAAAAAGATCAAATGTTTCTTCTATAATAGGAAAGGGTATTTCAAATCAAACTGTAAGGAGTATTTGGATTACCTAGACAGAAAGGGAAAAGGTATGGAACTCTTTGTGGTTGAAGCTTGCTTCATGGAAGAATCAATTGACAACTAGGTTATTGATTCTAGAGCCACTAACCATGTTTATGTTTCTTTACAGGGGTTTAGTGAAACAAGAAATCTGCGTGACAGGAACATCTCGTTGTGGATCAAAGTTAGGAGTTATGATTTAGCCGAAACAGTGGAAGAAGTTATTTTACACTTTGATAATTTTAGGAAGATTATAACACCCCCAACTCATACCCGTCGCAAGAAAATGGTTTCGGAGCATTACCAGGACATTCAGAACATTTTTCAATACAATATATTTCTGCTTCACATTCAGTAATCCATCCAGTTTATCAGATTCAACACAATGCAATTCATTATTCTCACATTTCAATACAATATATTTCTACTCACAATTAACCACTGCATTATATTGGGTTAACCAATCCATTGCCAAAATCACATCAAATTTATCAAACGGCAATAACATTAAGTCAGCCAAAAAGAAATAGCACTTTACCATCAATGGACAGTTCTTACAAACTTTATTCACCATAACACACTGGCCTGGGGGGTTTGAAACTTTAACCACAAATTCAGAGAATTCAATAGGTAAGTTTTTAACAGTCACTAAGTTCGTGCATATATATGAATGCGTGGAACCAGGATCAATCAATGCAGTAATATCAGGATCAATCAACACTTTCACTAGTGCTATGCTCTTATTTCTCAACTGTTTCACTTCTCGAGCCAAGATCTTAATCGGCTACTCTTCATAAGACATATCTGATTTTATCTCAATTTCCATTGAAGAAATCAAATGTGAAGGATCGAAGCTATACCGTTGCAACATCGACATATGGAACACATTATGAATCTTTTCCAACTTTATCGGTAAAGCCAACCGGTAAGCTATAGGCCCAACTCTGTCTGTAATCCCATGCGGCCCTATGAATCTTGGACTCAATTTCCCTTTTTGTCCAAATCTCATAATCTTCTTCCACGGGAATACTTTTAAAAACACTTTGTCACCCACCTCAAATTCAATCTCTTTTCCTTTCAAATCCGCGTACGACTTTTGTCAGTCCGAAGCAGCTTTCAAACTATTACGGATTACTCTCACTTTCTCTTCAGTTTCTTTTACCAGATCAACTTCATGGATCCGTTTCTCACTAAGCTCGATCCAATACAAAGGCGTCCGACACTTACGACCATACAAAGCCTCATACAGAGCCATCCGTATACTCGACTGGTAACTATTGTTGTAAGCAAATTCGAAAAGGTAGATATCTCTCCCAATTACCTACAAATTCTAACACACAGCATTGAAGCATATCTTCAAGAATTTGAATTACTCTTTCGGATGGAATGCAATACTGAAATTTAATCTCGTACCCATGGCCTCTTGCAACTTCTTCCAAAACCTCGAAGTAAATCTGGGATCTCTATCCGATATAATAGACATAGGCACACCATGCAATCTCACTATCTCTGCAACATACAACTTAGCTAGCTTATCCAGAGAATAATCAACACGTACTGGAATAAAGTGAGCCGACTTCGTTAATCTATCCACAACAACCCACACAGCTTCTCTCTTTTTCATAGTCATCGGCAACCCCAACACAAAATCCATAGTAACCCGATCCCACTTTCATTCGAGAACCATCACTGGTTGAAGCAATCCCGAAGACACTTGGTGCTCAGCTTTTACCTATTGATAGATCAGACACTTTGCCACAAACTCTGAAATGTCTCTTTTCATACCCTGCCACCAATACAACTTCCTCAAGTCATTGTACATTTTCGTACTGCCTGGATGTACTGAAAAACATCCATTGTGGGCCTCATGCAAAACCTTTCGAATTAACTCTTCATCTCTCGGTACACAAATTCTGTCATGGTATAGCAAACAACCATTCGAGCCCACATGAAAATCAGAATCACTTTCAGATCCGTACTTAGCTCTCTTAGCTTGCATCTCACTGTTATTTCTCTGAGCCTCACATATCTATTGAACAGCTTAGCTCTCAACTCTGCCAAAATAGCATCGTCATCAGACAATGCTAAACTCGTGCTCATAACTCTTAGAGTATACAAGGATTTCCTACTCAGGGCATCCGCAACCACATTCACTTTTCCTGGGTGGTAATCAATGACTAATTCATAGTCTTTCAATAACTCAGGCCACCGCCTCTGTCTCAAATTCAAATCCTTCTGATCCATCAAATATCTCAAACTCTTGTGATCCGTAAAGATTCGGCACTTCTCACCATACAAGTAATGTCGCTAAATCTTTAATGCAAAGTCAATCGTAACCAACTCCAAATCATGAGTCGAACAATTCTCCTCGTGCGGATTTAGCAGTCTCGAGGCGTAAGCGACTAGCTTACCCTCTTGCATCAACATGCAACCGAGACCATTAAACGACGCATCACTATAAACCACAAACTCTTTTCTTAATTCTGGTTGAACCAAAACCGGTGCCTCAGTAAACATTATTTTCAGTCTCTCGAAACTCTGTTGACATGTCTCAGTCCATTCAAACTTGACATCTTTGTGCAATAGTTTCGTCATCAGGGTAGCAATCACAGAGAACCCCTTTACGAAACATCTGTAATATCTCGCTAATCCTAAGAAACTTCTAATTTCTGACACGTTCCTCGGCTCTTTCCAATCCACAATAGCCGAAATCTTACTCGGGTCAACTCTGACACCATCACCCGACACAATGTGTCCTAGGAATCCGACCTCTCGAAGCCAAAACTCATTCTTGCTAAACTTAGCATACAACTACTTATCTCTCAAAGTTTGCAAGATAATTCTCAAGTACTCTTCATGATCGCTCTCATCCGGAAAATAGATCAATATGTCGTCAATAAAGACAACTACAAACTTGTCCACATCTGGTCTGAAAACACGGTTCATTAGATCCATAAAAATCGCAGGTGCATTTGTTAAACCAAACGGCATAACCAAAAACTCATAATGACCATACCTTGTTCGAAAGGCAGTCTTCAACACGTCTTGCTCTTTCAGTCTCAACTGATAATAACCAGACCTCAGATCTATCTTGGATAACGCTGTAGCTCCTTTCAGTTGATCAAAAAGATCATCTATCATTGGTAAAGGATACTTATTCTTCACCGTCACTTTGTTCAGTTGTCTATAGTCTATACACAATCTCATAGATCCATCTTTCTTTTTCACAAATAGCACCGGAGCACCCCATGGTGAGTAGCTTGGTCTTACAAAACCTTTATCTGTCAACTCTTGCAACTAAATATTCAGTTCATTCAACTCTAAAGGTGCCATTCTATATGGAGCAATTGAAATAGGTGTCGTTCCCAGAATCAACTCAATCCCGAACCCAACCTTTCGCACTGGAGGTAATCCGGGTAACTCTTCTGGGAATACATCTGGATATTCGCGTACCACTGGCACTGTTTCAAACTTTACTCCAACCTCTTGAGTATTCAACACAAAGGCGAGATAGGTCTCACATCCTTTTCTCAAACATTTCTCAGCCACTAGAGAAGAAATCATCACTGGTAGACTATCCGATCCACTTGATTCAACCTGAACTACATCTCCACTCTCACATTTCAATTCAATGTACTTACTGCCACAGGTCACTAAAACACTATGATTAGTCAACCAATCCATGCCTAGGATTAAGTCAAACTTATCAAACAGCAACAACATAAGGTTTGCCGGAAAACAATGATTCTCAATCAATAAAGGACAATTTTTACACACTTTGTCCACTAACACATGCTTTCCTAACGGGTTTGACACGTTAACCACAATATCCGTAGACTCAATGGTAATACTCAAACTAGATGCTAGTCTCATGTAAATATAAGAATGAGTAGACCCTGGATCTATTAAAGCAATAAAAAAGGTGTCATAGAGAGAAAAAGTACCCGTTATCACGTTAGGGGAGGATGCCTCTTCACGAGCGCGAATAGCATACGTCCTCGCAGGTGCCCGACCCTCCGGTCTCACAATAGAGTCTTTGGACGCACCTCTACCACTATTCCCACCTCTCAGGTTCCTAGGTGGTCTACCTCTTGCAGACATATCACTGGATCTTATCTCTTCATTCTCTTCCTTATCATCCCTCTCGGGGTAGTTTCAGATAAAGTGATCAGGGGAACCACATTTATAACAATTTCGGCCGTTACCCTAACACACTCCAGTGTGATATCTACCACAACTTGGACACTCCGGCTTACTCTTCAGATTGCCCATACTTTCCATCGAGGTGGCTTGGACTCTTGAACCCGAACAAGCATTGCCCAAGTCTCGATACGGATAACCCACTGGCATTGTCATCCGAGGATTCCCTTCCTTGGATCTTTTAGACTGGGCTTCATATGATTTGCCCATCAGCCTCTTTCTCACATCTTGGGCTTCACTCACAGCCTTTCTCTTTTCTTTACTCAACTCTCGGCCTTACTCGCCCTTTCCACCAGCACCACAAACTCTTTCAACTCCAACAAACCCACTAGGAGTTTGATATCCTCATTCAGTCCATCCTCGAACCTCGTACACAAGATGGTCTCTGTCAATACACACTCTTAAGCGTATTTGCTAAGCCTAACAAAATCACGCTCATATTTCGTTACTAACATTCTTCCTTGCTTCAACTCAAGGAACTCCTTCCTTTTCTGATCAGTAAATCATTGGCTTATAAACTTCTTCCGGAACTCTTCCAGAAAGAAGTCCCACATCACCCGCTCTTTCGGGACCACTAACGTTAGCGTCTTCCACCAATGGTATGCCAAATCTCTCAGCAAGGATACAATACACTTCAAGCTCTCTTCAGGTGTACATGAGAGTTCATTGAACACTCTCATCGAGTTCTCTAACCAGAACTCTACCCTGTCGTGGTCATCATCTACCTTAACTCTAAACTCCTCAGCCCCGTGCTTCCTAATCTTATCCACCGGGGGTTCCGATATCCTCACTACATCAATACCTTGAGGAGCCACTGGATTTGCCTGAGGTATAGGAGGAGGTGGAGGAGGTTAAGCATTAGGGTTCGCTCGAACATAGTCCGGGTACCAATTACTCATCATCTGGAGAAAGGCTTCTCGTGCCTCTTCCTCTTGACCTCTAGCCTCGGGTCCACTTTGTACCGGTACGGTTCCTTGCCCAGAAGTCGGTGCATTACTAGCTGTTTCATCAGTAATAGATTGATCGGGATCCATATACTATATGAAACAAGATTTAAAATCATCAGAATCCACCACACTATCATTTTACACTTATGGAATGTATAGCTAGACTCTTACACCCGCTACGGTAGTCCTAGAACCAACTAAACCATAACTCTAATACCATTAAATGTAACACTCTTACTCGGGTTCTACGCCGGAACTGGGCCCGAGGCATTACCGTAATTAAAACCACTTGATTGGTACTTAGACTCAACATGACTACTCTCTTAAGTCACCTCTACAACCTCATTCTTGACTTACGAGGCTCACTCATACACACGAGGGCTCTCGAGACTATTCCAGAATTTTTTTGAATCTTAAAATTTTTCTCTTTTATACAGGGCTCACGCGCCCGTGTAAGATAAGACAGTCATGTGTGTAGACACACACGCCCATGCCTTAAACCCTTGTATGAAAACCCAAGCATTCTGCCAATGCCCCATGACTAGGGTACACGCTCGTGCTCTCCAACCGTGGTGAACACTGACTTCACTTACACAGCCTAGTGCCTAGAGACATGCCGGTGTGGCTAGCTCGTAGCTAAATCCAACTTACAATTTCAACATGCAGGGGACAAGCGGCCAAGTCACACGCCCATGGGCTGACCGTGTGTCACATATGGCCTAGACACATGCCCGTGTGTCTATCCACATGGACAAGAACAAAGCTATTTGCTAAGCCCTTCTCACCCTTATAGCATACACAACATGCACTCATTCAACACATCCATAATCAACTCAAATGAAATCATAATCTCACATGGTTAACTACATCTTTTCATATAATATAACAGCCAATAACTATGGCATTATACAAAATAGATTATCCAACTATGGGCTAACACATCCTAGACATTTACAACAAAATTCACTAACTTATCTAGCCTCTATACATGCCATATACAAAACATTGAGTCTCATGTACCAGAGTGTGTTGATAATGTGGACGATCTTCCGATTGATCCTCGTATCTCGATTCAACACTTTTACTCTATAAGACAAGGGAAAAGAAAGGGAGTAAGCTTTGAGCTTAGTAAGTTTACACATAAACAATTAAGCATCATAGTATAAGCTAAACAACAATTAGCATTATACTAACATATAAAGTACAACTATGCTTACTCTTTCTATCCCTTACCACATTTTCAACACCTCATGAGTCACACACTCATAACGATTGAAATGCACCCCTGCATTCAATATCACATTTACACAATATACAACAGAACATCAGTTCTTGATAATTCATCCACACAGCTAATTAACTCAATAATACAACCACACAGCTAATCCACACAGCTAATTTCTCGGTGGTTTCGTACTTAGCCCACCCCAATCAATTAATAAGGTAGTATCGCACTTAGCCTACCACAAAAGTAATCATAGTGGTTTCGCACATAGCCCACTAGACGATATACCTAACGATAGCATCACACATAGCCAGCTCATCATCAATATACATTAGGATGGTATCGCACTTAGCCCACCATTTAGCATTCTCACTACACATTCACATATCTACTTACTTAACCATACATCCATTCACAAATTCTACCACATTCATCCCACATAGGTTCTCAATCATTCTCAATCATGCTACACACTAGCTAGCATTAACAAATTGTAAGTATGAATGCATTGTTTATGCATAGACTTACTTCGATACTCAAAAGTATAGAAACGTGCAATTTAGTCCACCACCTTGCCCTTGCCTCGGTTTAGATCCAGACTCTGTCTTTCTTTATCTAGAATGAATAAATCAACTTATTCAATACACACATTGACTAAATTGAAACTTATCTCATACTTTGGAATAATTACCCTTTTGCCCCTAATCTTTCTCATAATTGTAATTTTGCCACCAAGGCTCGTAAAGTGATTTTTATTCAACTTTCTAGCCTTTCATGCTTAGCCGAATCACTTACTCAACCAAAGCTATCATCAATTCTCACTAAATTACACATGTATGACTAAACTCAAGACTTTTACAAACTAGTCCCTACACTCATTTTCATGGAAAATCACTTAGCAAAAGATGTTTCTACTACATCAAGCTTTCATATTCTTCCATCAAACATCAAAATACATACATGTCATACATGAGTACGTTTTTGAACATCCATCATAGCTCATCAAATAGCTAAAAATAGCTTACTCATGCTACTAGGACTTCAAAAATACGAAGAATATCAAAAACAGGGATTGGATGCACTTACTAGCAAGCTTGAAAAATTTGAAGAACCCTAACAATGGCTCTCTCAATTTTTGGCAGCCTTAGAGAAGAAGATGAATTAATTTTGTCATCTTTTATCCTATTTTAACTCATCCATGCCCAATTTTGTCCAAAAATTAAAAATTTGGAAAATTTCTATTTAAGGACCTCTAATATATATTCTAAAGCCATTTCACACAAATAGCTTCTAGAATCTCACATTTTGCAACTTTTTCAATTTAGTCCTTTTGAACAATTCAACCACAATTTCACAATATTGCTTCATGAAACTTTCACACTAGCATGCATACATGGCATAAACCTCAAAAACTCATTCATAACCCTCAAATTTGCGATCTCGCATCACTATTCCGACTAGGCCCTAAACCAGGATGTTACAAAGACCACCACAAACCTATCTAAATACGGGCTAAAAATTCTATTCATCAATTCCGTAAACACTACAGGTGCATTTTTCAAGCCGAATGGTATCCCAAGGAACTCAAAATGTCCATATCTGGTTCTAAAAGTTATCTTAGGCACATCATATTCTTTTACTCGTAATTGATAATAATCAGAACGGAGATCAATCTTCGAAAATACAATGGCACTTTTTAACTGGTCAAACAAGTCATCAATACGAGGCAATGGATACTTATTCTTTATTGTGACTTTGTTGAGCTATCTGTAATCAATACACAGCCTCAACCAACTATCCTTCTTTTTTACGAGTAGGATCGGTGCACCTCGAGGTGAGAAACTAGGTCGAGCAAAACCTTTGTCGATCAACTCCTGTGATTGTACCTTGAGCTCTTTCAATTCTGTAGGAGCCATTGTGTAAGGTGCTATAGATATCGGTGTCATTCCTAGAACGAGATCGATAGAGAATTCTTCTTCTCTATCCGGTGGTAAACCATGTAATTCTTCTGGGAATACATCAGAAAATTCACACACAACTGGTACATATTTAATCTTTGACTCAGACACTTTAGTATCCAAAACATATGCAAGGTAAGCATCATAACCCTTTCAGACATATTTTTGTGCCGTTATTGCTGAAATCATATATTGGGTTAATTAATCCATTCCCAAAATCACATCAAATTCATAAAATGGAAATAACATTAAGTCAGCCGAAAAGCAATAACCTTTTACAATTAATGGACAGTTCTTAAAAACTTTATTCACCATAACACACTGGCCTAGGGAGTTTGAAACTTTAACCACAAATTCAGTGAATTCAATAGGTAAGTTTTTAACAGTCACTAAGTTCTTGCATATATATGAATGCATGGAACCAGGATCAATCAATGCAGTAATATTAGTATCAAGTAAAGAAAATGTACCAGTAATGACGTCTGGTACAGAGGCATCTTCTCTTGCAGGAATAGCATATGTCCTTGCAGGTGCACATGCCTTAGATCTAATTGCCGTAGTACCTCGACTACCACTAACATTACAGGGGTGACAAGGGTGACAGGGGTGGTCGCCTCTCGCAACAGGATTACTTGGCTTTGGAGCTGGTTCTATTTCTTTTTCAACTCTTTCGGGACAATCCTTTAGAAAATGATCAAGTGAACCACATCTGAAACAAGCTCCACTTCTAGACCGACATTCCTCATGATGAAATTTGTTACAATGTTTACATTTCGATTTAGGATTGCCAACACTACCCACACTGGTCACAGATGGAGATAAAGACCTCGGGTTAGAACTTTAAGAGCCTCGTTCTCTTCCAGAATACCCCATAGAGGTAGTGACACGATCACAATACCTCTTTAATTTCTTAGAAGAAAATGATTGTGACTTACTCATAGTTCTATTTCCTGAAACCCAAGCCTCTCTTTTGGCTTGTTTCTTTTCCTTACTCAGTTCTTCAACTTTTGGGCTTGATCGGCTAGCACCGCAAATACTATTATTTCAAGAATTCCAATCAATAAATTGATATATTCATTTGGGCCCTTTCCAAAGCGTTTACACATTTCAGCCTCAGTTAAAACCCATTCTCTGGCATACTTGCTCAACTGAACAAATTCTCGTTCTTATTCGAATACAGTCATGTTTCCTTGTTTGAGCTCAAGAAACTCTTTCTTTTTCTGATCCATAAATCTCTGACTCACATACTTCTTCCTGAATTCAGCTTGGAAAAATTCCCATGTGACATTGTCCCTTGGTACTACTGAAGTTATGGTATTCCACCAATGATAAGTTGTATCTTCCAATAGAGATACTACACATTTCAGACATTCAGCATGAGTGCAGGATAGTTCATCAAAAACCCTGATGGTATTTTCTAGCCAAAACTCAGCCTTTTTCAGATCACCATCTACGGTAGTTGTAAGTTCTTCCACCCCAAGCTTGCAGATTTTATCAATCGAAGGTTTACCAATTCTAACAGGTTCGGCACCTTGTGGTACCTTAGGAATCAGTTGAGGAGCAAGTGGGGGAGGTTGTTGTATAGCAAGGTTTGTTCTCAAGTACTGTGTAAACCATTCATTCATTATTTGAAAGAAGGCTTGTTTTGCCTCCTCACTTTGGCCATCAGATGCTGGCTTTTCACTAACAGATGCAGACGCAACTCTTTGTAGTTAAGCTGAAGCATTGCTCTCATCTTCCTCGGATTCAACTCTAGCTCGGTTGGATGAAGTTACTATATGAAAAACACATTTAATATGATAAGGAGTCATCATACTATCACAATTTATATAATGGCATGTATAGGTAACTCATGTTTGCTACGTCAAATTCGAGAATCGGCTAAACTGTAGCTCTAATACCACTAAATGTAACACCGCTAACCTGTAGCCATCGCCGAAACAGGATTTTAGAGCATTACCAGAACATTCAGAACATTTTTCTATTAAACTACATGAGTTAGCTATTCATTTACTGAGATCATCTATAACATCCCTTGATAGGGCCCTCGAGGCCCAATACGAGCATTAAAATTGATTCGTGACTTAACTGGAAACTCTAAGAATTTTTCGTAAAATTAAAAAATTCTTCTAAGGTGCAGGACTCACACGCCCGTGTGGTCCAAGGGACACGCTCGTGTGACCCTAGAACATGCCCCTATTAAAGGCCATGTTTGATTTAGGTGGCTCTCTGACTTGCGCCACACGGCCATGCCACACGCCCGTGTGCTAAGCCGTGTGGTTAATTAAATTAATTCAAATTCGGTGCAGGTCTCACACGGCCAAGACACACGCCCGTGCCTCTGCCCGTGTGCTCAATTCTAAGTATTCTGTTTCTTAATATTTAGGTGCAGGGGACGCACGGCCTAACTACATTCCTGTGTTACCAGGTCGTGTGTCACACACAGTCTAGACACACGCCCGTGTGTCTGGCCGAGTGGACAAAATGAAGCCATTTCTAACTTCATTTCTCACCCAAAATTTCACTCAAGACCTGCACTTGAAACACTCATCTAATACCAACCATTTCAAGCATTCAAATTGGGAAATTTCTATCATTCGACATAGCATATCACTACATGCATAAGTATTTATAGACTTACCTTGGAACATCTTAGGCATTCACAACATTAATCACACATTCTTAACATAACACATGTATATGAATATATCAAAACAATCTACTTAGTCATACCAAAATGAACCATTACTAGCCATTCTAATGGCTAGGTTACAAAATAACATTTCAAACCACTATTGGCCAAGTTGTCCTATACATGCCAATACACCCAAAATGACTTCATTAAATATACCCTAAATGCTAGTTGATAATGTGACGATGCTCTAATAATCTCCAGCCCTCGCTAGCATACCAAAATGAACCATTACTAGCCATTCTAATGGCTAGGTTACAAAATAACATTTCAAACCACTATTGGCCAAGTTGTCCTATACATGCCAATACACCCAAAATGACTTCATTAAATATACCCTAAATGCTAGTTGATAATGTGACGATGCTCCAATAATCTCCAGCCCTCGCTAGCTTCCGAACACTATAAAACAGGGGAAAATAAACGAAGTAAGCATTACATGCTTAGTAAGTTCGTATAACGGAAACTAAACTTACAGATCTTACTTATCAAAATCTAGGCATACAATGTTATGTTTCTATCCATTTGGTTAAAGTGCCTAATCACATACATTCAACCAAACATGTTAGTCACCAAAATCTTCATATCAATCAAGTAACATAGATGAGCTCATCAAGTAAAATTCTTTCGAGTCATTATCGTATCATCTCAAGATTTTCATGCCATGTCAGGAGTTTTATGTCCGTCGAATCATTGAATTTTGATGGATGCTTAAGTAGTACACTCGAAGTGTATGATTCAATTATCTGTCAATTTCTTATTCAAGGGTACCGAATAGGGCACTTAACCAAGAAACACACTCTTGAGGCACATATCGTATAACAGGATTACTAGTCCAGGCTAAATCCTAATCATAACGTATGCTCGAGAGGTATTATACGGGGATTACCCGTCCGAGATAAATCCTTTCTGTAACAAGGTCAATGGGATTACTCGTGTAACACCCCTTACCCGTATCCAATGCCAGAATAGGGTACGAGGCATTACCGAACTTATTCACAAGCAAACATTCAAAACCAAGACCTGAATTTCCACTCAAATTTAAAACTTTTCAAAGACATTAATATCGTCCCTAAAACGAGCCTACGAGGCCCAAAATATGCATCGAAAGTGGTTCAGGACTAAACCGAGAACTTTGGAAACTTTTGAAGAACTTAGAAAACTTTTCATGAAAAAGAGGTCACACGCCCGTATGGGTTTGGGACACGCCCGTATGACCCTATGACACGCCCGAGCTTCAGGCTGTGTTGAAATTATGGAGCATTCTTTTTATGATGTCATTGTCAAATTGAGGTCACACGGCCAAGTCACACGCGCGTGTGCTTAGGCTATGTGATCGATTGAATTTTTATAATTTTTCATAAAATAAGTGCAAATTTCACACGGCCAGGGCACATGCCCGTGTTCGAGGCTGTGCCGTCCACACGGCTGAGACACACGCCCGTGTCTCTGACCGTGTGCTTATTACTGAGCATTCTATTTTGGAACAATTAAGGTGCAGGGGACACACGGCCGAAACACATGCCCATGGGGCAGACCGTGTGTCACACACGGCCTAAAGACATGCCCGTGTATCTACCCATGTGGACAAATATAAGGCTATTTACCTAGCCTTTTTCCAATCCTTCCATGCACCAACCTACACAACAAAACGTAGTACCAATCTAAGCATATACTTTCAACCCAATTAGCCATACAGAAGGCATCCACATATCATTTACATGCTATAATTTATCACATACAAACATCACATACTTAGCATCTCAAACCATGCAATTTCACATGTAACACCCCAAACCCGGCCCATGCGTTACGAGCAGATTTGGCATGTCACACAAGCAAAACATGTTAATCCCTTTTTATTCGTACTAAAATGTTGCTTTGTTAAAATCAAAAAAACGAGTTTGATTTATTAAAATATTACTAACCTCGAAGATTTGATTGATAAATCGATAAATTTGAAATAATGTTCTTACAAAACCGTGACTTTTGTAAATAGCGTTAATAGTTCAAGAGAAAATATCCGTGTAAAAATATTTGTACAAGTTTATTTTCAAAATCCATTTGTTAACCGATTTTGGAAACTTTATTTAAGTTTTCAAAAAATTCCCTTTTTAAACAATTTAGGAAAAATAATAAAAACATCCCAACCATAAAGCAAAATAAAAATAGTCCAGAGGCCTTATTACAACATTTAACCCAAATAGTAAAGTAATTGAAAGTACTAAGAGAAATCCAAATTTTAAATTAACCATTTTACGAAGTATGGCCTCCACCGAGTAGTCCACATTTGAAGTCGCATCATCATCATTACACCAAAAGAGTAGGGAAAATGGGGGTGAGTTACTAGAACTCAGTGTGTAACCCACTTACCATTGTCCACTGAGCCAAAATCCCATTAAGCAATTATTTGGGCCAAACCCTATTACAATAATATAAATGTATCATATATATAATATGCAAATGATATGCAATTCCCAAACCAAACCTAGTTTTCCATCTGCTACACACCACCCGTACCAACCAGCACACTTGTGGGGAGCTTTAGTCACCCACCCCGCCAACACACCAAAAATAGGCATTTAGCCGTTTATATCAAATTTATGGACAAGCCACCATATTCACAGAATTTACATGGCATTGCCATTTTTCAAATTTGTGGCAGTGCCACTAGAATTATGTAGCAGAGCTACCAGAACTTCTCTTCGTCAATATCCCACCCATACAAATCATGTAAATAATGCATATTCATTTACAACAATTCATTCAAATATTTATTACGAACAATAAGGCACATTATAATAATTGTCACAATCTGGCCCATATCACAATCAGGCCCATATCATAATCCGGCCATATATCAAATATCACATTTGGCCCATATATCAAGTATCACATTTGGCCCATATATCAAAGATCACCTTTGGCCTATATATCAAAGATCACATTTGGCCTATATATCAAATATCACATTTGGTCCATATATCAAGTATCACATTTGGCCCATATATCAAATATCACCTTTGGCCCATCGAGGGTAATTTCAAAATTTTCACAGTCTTAATATCATTTTCATAGTCTTTACCAATATAATGATAATTATGCCATTTTACCCAATTTCACTAACATGTGATTTAATCAAACGATTAACACGATATAAGCATCTAACCCATGAAATGCGGTGTGAGATTACACACCTGATTACGGTAAGCACTACACTTTTCTGATCGTCGACACCTAAAAATATTTTTAACACTCGATAAGATCATGTACACTTATAGCAAACCTACTCTAAGATAAGCGGTCTAGGTTTTTACCCTCGGAATTGCAAACAACTACTATTTGCCGGTTCTCCTCGATTGGCAGTCCATACCCCGGTGGAAAATCCCGAATCGCTGATGCCTCACAATTGCGAACAGCTTCGAATAGTTGATTCTCACCGGATGAGGGTCCACAACCCGGTGGAAAATCTCGAATCTCTGATGCCTCACAATTGCGAACAACTTCGAATAGTTGATTCTCACCGGATGAGGGTCTACAACCCGGTGGAAAGTCTCGAATCGCTGAAACAGCCCTTCGTTTGAATCTAATAGTGATCGTAAATCCACTCCTTCTTCGATCACCAATCACTACCCCTTTTGATTCAATCTTGATTGCCTCCATTAAGAAAAATAAATATTAATCCAAACTAATATTTTGTTGTTACAAACGATTGATCTTAAGAGTGAAGTCGGCTTACCACAAGAATTCGTATGATCTCAAGATGAAAGATTGAGCGATAGAGTCCCTATAATAATATCGATTAATCAACACTATCTTAACGAATAAAATGTGACTATAGAATCCTCGAGGAATCCTTACCTTAAGAATTTTGGATCGAATCCTAGCGATTATACGATAACTTCGGAAACTCAAAGTTTCGGCCCTCCACTATATCTCTATGGCAAAGAAAAGAGATTTCGAATGAGAGAAAGTATGGTAATGGTCTCGATCAATATGGCCATCCCATACCAATGTATGGATTCGGCACTAAGAGAAAGGGTAAAATAAAAAATACAAGGATGTAGTAAAGGATCACTTACCGATTGATCGAAGTGTGAGTAGAAATATGGTTGAGAAGAAAATATGTATGAAGTGGAAGATTCGGCTATAGGGAGATGATCAATGACATTCGGCCATGGTGAAATATTAGAGAAGAAGTGATGTTTGAAAGTTCTTTCCAATAAGAAAAGAAGAAGAAAAAGAAGTAGAAGGTGTGATGTTTAAGTTTTGGTTTTCAAGGATAGAAAATGAATAAAGAAAAGGTCTTGAAGATGGCATGCATTTGGCAAAGAGAAGAAAGGAAAATGCCTCTTAAAGGTGGTATGGTTTCGGCACAAAGAAGAAAAGAGTTTGGGGAGTACGAAAGATGATACCAAATTGGTCAAAAAGAAATGGCCAAAACAAACAAAAATTTACCTATTGCTCATGACACATTCGGCTAGGGAAAAGAGTTTTGGAGAGAAATTTGATACACTATTTCCTAATGAAAAATGTCCAAGACTAGCACCTAAATCTTACATAAGTGCTAATAACATTCGGCCATCCCCCCTAACTACAAAAACCGTCCGAGTGCATGGCCAATTGGTCAAAGTTTGGCCACCCAAACTTTCCAAAACATCACCCTTGGAATAAGCCTTATGCTCCCCTTACATGCCATTTCCATTTGATTTCTTTCCCTAAGTTCAATCTTGCCTGTTTCTCTTAGCCATCTTGCCGTAAAAAAAATAAAAGTCCAACTTACCATAAGATCATGCTTGACTGACACTATAAGAAGGAAAGCAAAAATAAAATTCACATATGCACACAAAGGGATTCGAACTCCTTCTCTCAAGGTAACAAATATGGCGCCATATCCCCTTTACTATTTGTTCACTTATGCTAGCTACTTACTCAATTATTTCCATATGCTTCAGGGTCACTTACTCCATTTTCTTAAAGTGCTAAATAACAAATTTTTTTTACTAGGCCCAAATAAACCCCGATCCTTCTCAGAACCTCTTAAACATACACAATTAATAATTTAACAAGCTTAACACCAAAAACAATGCAACACATAAAATTCCAAATTTTAGGATGTTACAATTCTACTCCCCTTAAAGAAAATTTCGTCCTTAAAATTTACCTGGTTAAAAGAGGTGAGGATATTATTGCCGAATCATGTCCTCAAGCTCCCATGTAGCTTCCTCCGTTCTGTGATTAGGCTATAGAACTTTGACTAATGGTACTGACTTCCTTCTCAGCACCTTAACATCTCGATCTAAAATTTGCACTGGCTCTTCCTCGAACGACAAGTCAGGCCTTATCTCAATTTCCTCTACTGGTACTATATGAGACGGATCCGATCGGTAACGCCTTAACATTGAGACGTGAAATACACTATGTATCTGACTCAACTCCGGAGGTAACTCAAGCTGATAAGCCACTGGCCCAACACGCTTCAATACACGGTACGGTCCAATGAACCTAGGGCTCAATTTGCCCTTCCTTCTAAATCTGAAGATCTTCTTCCAAGGTGAGACCTTTAGAAAGACTTGATCTCCCACCGCAAACTCAATATCCTTACGATTCAGATCCGCATACGATTTCTGTCTATCCGAAGCTTCCTTTAACCGTGCCCAAATTACCTTTACCTTTTCTTCCGTTTCTGATATCAGCTAAGGACCCAATAACTATCGCTCCCCCAATTCAGTCCAACAAGTAGGAGAATGACACCTACGACCATACAATGCCTCGTAGGGTGCCATCCGGATGCTGAATTGATATCTATTATTATAAGCAAACTCTGCCAACGGTAGGAAATCTTCCCAACTACCCCTGAAGTCAATCACGCAGCCCCTTAACATGTCTTCCAGAATCTGGATTACTCTTTCCGACTGACCATCTGACTGAGGATGAAATGCCGTGCTAAAATTTAACCTTGTTCACAAAGCTTCATGTAAGGCTTTCCAAAACCGTGATGTAAACCTAGGGTCCCTGTCTGATATAATAGACACTGGTACCTTGTGTAACCTCACGATCTCTGCTACGTACAACTTAGCCAACTTCTGTAATGAGTAATCCGTACGAATAGGTAGAAAATGGGCAGTCTTCGTCAACCGATCCACTATTATCCAGACGGAGTCTTTCTTACTAGGCGATAAGGGTAACCCACTTAGTCCATCGTTATCCGTTCCCATTTCCATAATGGAATCTTCATCGGTTGCAGCAATCCCGTTGGCAATTGATGTTCCGCCTTCACTTGCTGACACGTCAAACACCTACTCACAAAACTTGTGACCTCCAGCTTTAACCCTGACCACCAATACTGCTCACGGAGATCTCGATACATTTTATTCCCCCAAGGGTGCATAGCATAAGGGCTACTATGCACCTCACACAGAATCATTTGTCTCAATTCTGGATCTTTGGGCATACAGATTCTTCCGCGGAAACACAATACTCCATCATTATTCATTCCGAAATCCCCTTTCACACCACTTTCCACTTGCTGAAGTAAGGAACCCAGCTTTTCATCTGATAACTGCTTTTCCTTAATCTAACCTAACCACACAGGCTTCACTTGAAGTTCGGCTAGCAGACTACCATCTTCATACAGACTGAGATGAGCGAACATCGCTCTCAAATCCGATATCACCTTACGACTCAACGCGTCTGCCACCACGTTTGCCTTTCCGGGATGATACTCGATGGAGAAGTCATAATCCTTCAACAGTTCTATCCACCTCCGCTGTCTTAAGTTCAACTCCTTTTCGGTAAGGAGATATTTTAGACTCTTATGATCCGTATAGATGATCGACTTCTCACCGTACAGGTAGTGTCTCCAAATCTTCAAAGCAAGCACCACTGCAGCCAACTCCAAATCATGAGTAGGATCATTCCCTTCATGCAGCCTTAGCTGACGAGATGCATAAGCCACCACTTTCCCACTTTGCATCAACACATATCCTAAGCCCGTGTGTGACGTATTGCAATAAACAATAAACTCTTTTCCTACCTCAGGTTGAATCAGTACTGGTGCTTCCGTCAGAATCTTTTTCAATTTCCCAAAGCTCTCTTGCTGCTGATCTGAGTGCAACAGTTTGGTTAGAGGTGCAGCAATCAACGAAAACCCTTCAACAAAACGCATGTAATAACCAGCTAATCCTAGGAAAGTCTAAATTTTGGCCACTGACTTCGGTGGTTTCCAATCCAATACAGCCTCTACTTTCCAAGGATCAACTCTAATTCCTTCGGCCGACACAACATGCCCCAAGAAGGTCACTTCCTTCAGCCAAAATTCACACTTACTGAATTTGCCATAAAGTTGCTTTTCCCGCAATATTTGCAATACTATCCGCAGATGTGAATCATGCTCTTCTTCATTCTTCAAATATACCAAGATGTCATCTATGAACGCCACCATAAACCAGTCTAAATAGGGTTGGCAGACCCAGTTCATCATGTCCATAAATGCAGCTGGTGCATTGGTCAACCCAAACGACATCACCAAGAACTCATAGTGTCCATAACGAGTTAGAAATGTCGTTTTATGAATATCCGCCTCCTTGACCTTAAGTTGGTGATAACTCGATCTCAAATCTATTTTGTAGAAAATCGAAGCTCCTCACAATTGGTCAAACAGATCATCGATTCTCAGCAACGAATACCTATTCTTGATCGTCAACTTATTCAACTGCCTATAATCGATGCACATACGCATCGACCCATCCTTTTTCTTGAAGAACAAGGCCGGTGCTCCCTATGGTGACACACACGGTCGAATGAATCCCTGATCCATCAACTCTTGAATTTGAGCTTTAAGCTCCGCCAACTCTTTCAGCGCCATTCTATAAGGAGCAATAGACACCGGAGCTGTTCCTGGCAATAATTCAATGCCAAACTCTACCTCCCGATCTGAAGGCAATCTAGGAAGTTCTTCGGGAAAGACATCTGAAAACTCCTTCACCGTTCTAACACCTTTCACCGACAATTCCTTGGCATCCAATGCACTAATGAAGGCTAGGAATGCTCCACACCCTTTTCGCACCAACTTTTCTGCCTTTAAAGTAGATACCACATTTGCTAGATAGTTTCTCCTTTCACCTATCATCATCACTTCCTTATCTTCCAAAGTCCTTATCATCATCCACTTTGCAGCACAATCCAAGTTCGCACAGTGCTTCACCAACCAGTCTATGCCCAAAATAAGGTCGACCTCGCCGAAAGGCAATTCCATCAAATCCGCCAAAAATATTTCTCTTTGAATTTCTAAGAGCACGTCTCTAAACAATTTATTCACTATCACAGACTGTCCTAAAGGACTAATTACCATCATCTCTTTATCAGTAATCTCAGATCTAATGTTCAGATTTCCAGATATAGCACTAGCAACATACGAATGGGTAGATCCGATATCTATCAAAGCTGTAACAGGTACATCAAAGATGAAGAACGTACCGGTTATCACATCAAGTGCATCGCCATCCTCTCGGCGTCTGACCGCATAAACTAACCCTGGCTGTCTCGCTTCCGCGTTACCCCTGAAGCTATTACCTCTACTCGGTGCACCTTGACCTCGACTTGCGCCATTACCACCTCTACCTGAGCCATGGCCCCTCGGTGGCTGCTGAGTGCCTCTAGCTGGTTGTGCATCATAGTTACGAGCTACCTGAGTCGGAGCAGTCTGACGAGGACAGTTCTTAAGCTGATGGTCCTTAGAACCACATTTGGAACAACCATCGGTTCTCTTCCAGCATTCACCCGGGTGTCGTCTTCCACAGTCAGTACATGGTTGTATCTAATGGGTAGCAGCAGGTGCTCTAGCTTGAGCTGACTCTTCATTCCTGGGCCTCTTCTGAAACCTTCTAGCATGACTCGAGTACTTAAAGTCCCTCTTGCTCTTGCCTCTATCTCTTTCTCGGTTTTGCCGCTCCGCGTTCTTAGCCTCTTCAGCTATCTTGGCTTTCTCCACAAGCGTGGCAAAATTCATTTCTTGTTGCGGGGCTATCAGTACCCGCAACTCATCACTCAATCCATCCTCAAAATACCTCGGGCATAACGACTCAGACGCAGAAATTTCGCTTCATATGCTGCCACAGTCTTATTTCCTTGAACCAGATTAAGGAATTCCTTTCTTCGGGCATCCACATAGCTAGCCCCGACATACTTTCCTTGGAATGCAGTTTTGAAGAAATCCCAAGTAACACGATTGGCCTGAGTGCCTTCCCAAATAGTGAGCCACCATTGATATCCCTTGTCTCTCAACAAAGACACAGCTCCTCGAAGCTTCTGCTCGACAGTGCACTCTAGATCATCCATGATTCGCTCCACAGCTTCGAGCCAATACTTCGCAACATTTGGGGCTACACCCGAGATACCCCTAAAAACCTCAGCACCGTTTGATCTGAGTCGCTCTAATATTGACCCATGAGCTGCTGGTCCCGATCTAGCCCCAGCAACACTTTTTAGGACTCGTAACATTGCTTGGGACAAAGCAATGTCTTCTCTCATACAGTCGTGTGATCCAGTTTCTGTCACAGATGACGCTGGTGCGTCTATTCCCGGCATATGTCCCGATGCCTCAGACATAACTCTAGCACCTCGGCCTCTACCACGGCCACGTCTGCCACATCCACATTTTCTAGCGCTCATATTGGCTAATTCGATTTAATCTGATTAGACGTTTTATGACTCAGTATACTATTTCAGTGTTTACTAACGATATTTTATGAAATATAATAAGTAGAGTCGTTTTCGTAACGCATCTTATAGTCTCAATCTTTATAGTTTAAACACCTAAAACTAAAAGTTCTAGAGTGCTCCTATAGTCATATCATAATAATCATAATTATACAATAACATACACTTACTTGACTTGGTGCCGGATACCTGTGGTGCCATACTTCCTTTAAAAATATATGTTCTATAATTCAAAACAGTTTTGAACGAAAATTTTTTTGAACCCCAAACCACAGCTGAGTTTCGAACCAGGCTCTGATACCATAAAATGTAACACCCTAAACCCGGCCCATGCGTTACGAGCGGATTTGGCATGTCACACAAGCAAAACATGTTAATCCCTTTTTATTCGTACTAAAATGTTGCTTTGTTAAAATCAAGAAAACGAGTTTGATTTATTAAAATATTACTAACCTCGAAGATTTGAATGATAAATCGATAAATTTGAAATAATGTTCTTACAAAACCGTGACTTTTGTAAATAGCGTTAATAGTTCAAGAGAAAATATCCGTGTAAAAATATTTGTACAAGTTTATTTTGAAAATCCATTTGTTAACCGATTTTGGAAACTTTATTTAAGTTTTCAGAAAATTCCCTTTTTAAACAATTTAGGAAAAATAATAAAAACGTTCCAACCATAAAGCAAAATAAAAATAGTCCAGAGGCCTTATTACAACATTTAACCCAAATAGTAAAGTAATTGAAAGTACTAAGAGAAATACAAATTTTAAATTAACCATTTTACGAAGTATGGCCTCCACCGAGTAGTCCACAGCCCAAGACTACATCACTGATCATTACCTGAAAAGAGTAGGGAAAACGGGGGTGAGTTACTAGAACTCAGTGTGTAACCCACTAACCATTGTCCACTGAGCCAAAATCCCATTAAGCAATTATTTGGGCCAAAGCCCATTAAAATAATATAAATGTATCATATATATAATATGCAAATGATATGCAATTCCCAAACCAAACCTAGTTTTCTATCCGCTAAACACCACCCGTACCAACCACCACACCTGTGGGGAGCTTTAGTCACCCACCCCGCCAACACACTATAAATAGGCATTTAGCCGTTTATATCAAATTTGTGGACAAGCCACTATATTCACAGAAATTACATGGCATTGCCATTTTTCAGATTTGTGGCAGTGCCACTAGAATTATGTAGCAGAGCTACCAGAACTACTCTTCGTCAATATCCCATCACATGCAAATCATGTAAATAATGCATATTCATTTACAACAATTCATTCAAATATTTATTACGAACAATAAGGCACATTATAACAATTGTCACAATCTGGCCCATATCACAATTAGGCCCATATCATAATCTGGCCATATATCAAATATCACATTTGGCCCATATATCAAGGATCACATTTGGCCCATATATCAAATATCACATTTGGCCCATCGAGGGTAATTTCGAAATTTTCACAGTCTTAATATCGTTTTCATTGTCTTTACCAGTATAATGATAATTATGTCATTTTACCCAATTTCACTAGCATGTGATTTAATTAAACGATTAACACAATATAATTATCTAACCCATGAAATGCGGTGTGAGATTACACTCCTGATTACGGTAAGCACTACACTTTCCTGATCGCCGACACCTAAAAATATTTTTAACACTTGATTAGATCATGTACACTTATAGCAAATATACTCTAAGATAAACGGTTTAGGTTTTTACCCCCGGAATCGCAAACAACTACTATTTGCCGATTCTTCCCGGTTGACAGTCCACAACCCAGGGGAAAATCCCGAATTACTGATGCCTCACAATTGGGAACAACTTTGAATAGTTGATTCTCACCGGATGAGGGTCCACAACCCGGTGGAAAATCCCGAATCGTTGATGCCTCACAATTGCGAACAACTTCGAATAGTTGATTCCCACCGGATGAGGGTCCACAACCCGGTGGAAAGTCTCGAATTGCCAAAACAACCCTTCGTTTGAATCTAGTAGTGATCGTAAATCTGCTCCTTTTTCGATCACCAATCACTACCCCTTTTGATTCAATCTTGTTTGCCTCCATTAAGAAAATTAAATATTAATGTAACAGACCAATTTTGACCCAAATCGGAACGGTGGTTTCGGGACCACGAATCCGAGCCTGAGAAATATTTTAATATTATATTTCGTGTTTATTATATGTGATTTAGTGAGTGTGAAAGTTTCGTAGAAAAATTTAGTCGTTTAAGTGCTCAATTTAATAAAAAGGATTAAATCGCGAAAAGCGTAAAAGTTGCATACTAAAGTGAACTGTACTAATTTGCTTGTGGCTTTTTAAGTGGGTGTCCTAAAAGGACAATTAGCCCATAAACCATGGTGATGGACGGCAATGGGCCAAGCTAGCCTAATATATATGTTAGTTTAATTTTATTTATAAGGTTATGTTAGTTTATTAATAATAATAAATAAATAATGTTAGTGTATATATTAAACAAAACATAAAACAAAGCCATTATTATCTACATTCTCTCATGGCCGAATGTGAGAAAAGAAAACCCCAATTTTGGAGCTTGAAATTTCGACAATTGGGAGCTTAATTTGGGGTATGTATTTTGTTTAGTTTTTGATAATTTTTACGTTTTTGAGATCGTTGCTTCGTATATTACCCGACCCATGTCTAAATTTTTGAAAATACCATGTATATAAGATTCGGCCATTAACATGTTTAGATAGTTTTGATGTTTAATGGTTTTAGATTAAAGGTATGTTAAGGATTTACAAGTTTTGTATTGGAGTTTTTGATGATTTTGAGTATATAGGGCTAAATTGAAAAGAATAAATTTGTGAAGGATTAAAATGTCAAATAGATGAAATGCATGGACACCCATGGCTATGGGGAAGATTCGGCCTAGCCATAGTGTTAGGAAATTTTGCATATTTTGAGTTTTGTGTAAATTGGACTAATATGTAAAAATGGAAAACATTAGGGGCAAAATGGTAAATTGCCCATTTGTGTGTTTTGGAACTAATTTGAGATGAAATGAGATTAAATGAGCTAAATTCTAATGTGTTTTAGATCAAGAGCAAAGAAAAACGAAATTAGACCGGGTAAAGATGAAGGTTCTCGAATAGCCGATTCGTACGGACTATCGACAACCGAGGTAAGTCCTTTAGCTAAAATATGTCAATAAATTAATTATGAACTTAGTGAATGATGAATTGTGGAAATTTAGAGTATAAATTCATGATATAGCCGAATGTGAATGTATAGTATTGAAGTGAATTTATTTTGGCTAATGCAAGGTGAATAAGTAAGTTCTTGAGCTACCTTATGTTTAAAGGTTATTTACAAATCTAATGAATGATAAAATTTGTATAAGTTTGGTGTAAAACCATGAGTTGGCCGAATGTGATGATGATGGATTGGATTGATTTCAAATATTTTTAATGCAATGTGAATAAATGCATATGGTTCGATATGTGATAGTGAAATGTGAAAAGCATGTAAAACTATTCTAACATTCGGGCTTCGAGCCTAGCAGGCCTCGTGCCGGTGACATAATCGGGCTTTATGCCAGCAGGCCTTGTGCCGGTGTTATTTATCGGGCTTTACGCCTAGCAGGCCTTGTGCCGGTGTTACTTTTCAGGCTTTTATGCCCAGCAGGCCTTGTGCCGGTGTTTCTAATCGGGCTTTTATGCCTAGCAGGCCTTGTGCCGGTGATTTTTATCAGGCTTTTACGCCTAGCAGGCTTAATGCCGGTGACATAGTTTACAAAAGAGAATCGAATATTCTTCAAGGTAAACCTTAATTATGGTATTTAGTTAACGGCTCAGGTAAGTATGTAAGGTATGTTATGCGTAATATTAATTGAGTCAAGTTAATACTATGAGAACTATGTTATGTATATTTGAGTTTATGATGGATATGATTGCTCTAATTACATGATTTGGAGTATGTGATTCTTGGAATATATTTAATTGTGATTTCGAAGTAATACAGGTTTATGAAATGAAGTGCAATTATTTGGGTTGATGAACTAATAGTAATCGGCCTTGTGAAAATTTACATTTTTTTTATGTATATGTGTAATGTCATAAGTTGAATATTTTAAATGTTATATTATCATGAACTTAGGACTTACTAAGCTAGTAAGCTTAATTGCGTAAAATGTTTCCCCTGTTTTATAGATTGAGTACAAGCTACAAGCTCGTCGGGATCGTTCGGAAAGTCGCCCACACTATCAATCTATATTTTGGTAATCTTTCATTTTGGTTTTAGAATGAAGGCATGTATAGGAAAGACTTTGTCTTTGTTTTGAGAAAAACTTAAGGTTCATGTATATAACAGCCATGCGAATATGGCTAAATTTTTAGTTATGTATGCTTTTGTGTTTTTGATACGAATGTCGGGTTATGTTGGCGATGTTTATGCATTTTTAATCGAAGTTCAATCGTTTTTGATAAGGAAATGTATGTATATGAAATGAATCCTTGAATTAGGGATGTGGGTATGTTCGGTTAGAAGCTAGTTTTTCCATAAATTGCAGCGAAACAGCATGTAGTAGCTGAAGTGATGTGATTTTGAAAAATCACCAAAAAGAGGGTATATTGAATTAGAAAGTGAATTAGACATGAAATTAAACCTTATTGTATCTATTTTTACATGAAAGAAACAGAGTAGGAAAAGGATTTTTCTTTTGTGAGATATTTAAGTTTTAGTGAGACTTGCTCTAAATGAATTAGTGAGTCACTGTTCTGTTTTGGAAAAATTGTTATAAATTGTAAAAAAATAATTATGAAGCATGGTTTATATGTTTAGAATCCTTAATGAGTCTATTTTTGATTGGTATAAACAAGAACATTATTGAAAATTTTTACAATGAGATAACTGTATTTTTGTAATGATAGGTCAGAATTGTCGAGCAGTGAAACAGGGGTAAATTTGATGAATAAACTGTACTAATTGGCCACATGAAAAATTCTGGAAAACTTATGGTAAATTCTTATATGAGTCTAGTTTCCAGGAAAATTTACATATCTGAATTTCGAGTTTTGTAACTCAAGTTATGGTCAATTTTGTCAGCATGACGCAGTTTGACAGCTTTAAATTTTTATGTCCTGAACTTCTAGTTAAGTCTAGTAATGCCACAAGAATCCGTGTGATCTCAAGATGAAAGATCGAGCGATAGAGTCCCTATAATAATATCGATTAATCAACACTATCTTAATGAATAAAAAGTGATTATAGAATCCTCGAAGAATCCTTACCTTAAGGATTTTGGACCGAATCCTAGCGATCAAACGATAACTTCGGTAACTCCAAGTTTCGGCCTCCACTATATCTCTATGGCAAAGAAAAGAGATTTCAAATGAGAGAAAGTATGGTGATGGTCTCGATCAATATGGCCATCCCATACCAAGGTATAGATTCAGCACTAAGAGAAAGGGTAAAATAAAAAATACAAGGATGTAGTAAAGGATCACTTACCGATTGATCGAAGTGTGAGTAGAAATATGGTTGGGAAGAAAATATGTATGAAGTGGAAGATTCGGCTATAAGGAGATGATCAATAACATTCGGCCATGGTGAAAATATTAGAGAAGAAGTGATGTTTGAAAGTTCTTTGCAATAAGAAAAGAAGAAGAAAAAGAAGTAGAAGGTATGATGTTTAAGTTTTGGTTTTCAAGGATATAAAATGAATAAAGGAAAAGGTCTTGAAGTTGGCATGCATTCGGCAAAGAGAAGAAAAGAAAATGCCTCTTCAAGGTGGTATGGTTTCGGCACAAAGAAGAAAAGAGTTTGGGGAGTATGAAAGATGATACCAAATTGGTCAAAAAGAAATGGCCAAAACAAACAAAAATTTACCTATTGCTCATGACACATACGGCTAGGGAAAAGAGTTTTGGAAAGAAAATTTGATACACTATTTGCTAATGAAAAATGACTAAGACTAGCATCTAAACCTTACCAAAGTGCTAATAACATTCGGCCATCCCCCCTAACCAGAAAAACCGTCCAAGTGCATGGCCAATTGGTCAAAGTTTGGCCACCCAAACTTTCCAAAACATCACCCTTGGAATAAGCCTTATGCTCCCCTTACATGCCATTTCCATTTGATTCCTTTCCCTAAGTTCAATCTTCCCTGTTTCTCTTAGCCATCTTGCCATAAAAAAAATAAAAGTCCAACTTACCATAAGATCATGCTTGATCGACACTATAAGGAAGGAAAGCAAAAATAAAATTCACACATGCACACAAAGGGATTCGAACTCCTTCCCTCAAGGTAACACATATGGCGCCATATCCCCTTTACTATTTGTTCACTTATGCTAGCTACTTACTCAATTATTTCCATATGCTTCAGGGTCACTTACTCCATTTCCTTAAAGTGCTAAATAACAATTTTTTTTTACTAGGTCCAAATAAACCCCGAGCCTTCTCAGGACCTCCTAAACATACACAATTAATAATTTAA
The DNA here is from genome assembly GCA_025503065.1 of Gossypium bickii. Lineage (NCBI taxonomy): Eukaryota > Viridiplantae > Streptophyta > Magnoliopsida > Malvales > Malvaceae > Gossypium > Gossypium bickii. The sequence continues at coordinate 33,930,233 of CP106712.1, forward strand.
CAAGCTTAACACCAAAAACAATGCAACACATAAAATTCCAAATTTTAAGATGTTACATCCCACATTTATGAAAACATCATCATATGTATATATACTTAACCAATATTAGCCAATATCAAATGGCCATTTGCAAAATAAATTATCAAATATTGAAGCCATCACTTATGGCAAAATCAATTATGACACATAATAAAAAGACCAAGTCTCTATACATGCCATAACTCAAAATATTGAAATCATAAGTACCCATAATGATAATTTGATAGTGTGAATGAATCTCCGATCATCTTTGATCCCTGAGCTAGCTTGGTGACACTATAAGACAAGAGAAAGTGAAAAGGAGTAAGCTTTAAAGCTTAGTAAGTTCCTATGCAAATAATAATAAGCATCATATACACTTTAACTTATATTTAACATAAAGTAAATTAACATAAATGTCATTGTAAATTCATAATCAAGCTTAGCATAGATGTCATTAAAATCTTAACATCATAACTTACTCAATCGAACCAATCCGAGGTTTCATCACATATTGAGCTCATTAAGCATGAATTTTATGTACATACTTGTACCAACTTGCAACTTACCATAATCTTTCACATCATACCATAGTCTTTCACAACTTAAACTTTGTCATTAAGTTTCCCGTTGAACCACTTGGAATACTAAAGGATACTCAGGAAATCTCACACATATATTATCATACCAATGCCATATCACAAATATGGTCTTACATGGGATCTCACATCAATGCCAATAGCCCAGCTATGTTCTTACATGAAATCTCATATCGATGACATATCCCAGGTATGGTCTTACACATAATCTCAACTAACCCCTAATGTCATGACATTTGTATCCTAACAATTCCTAAGGTTCAACCGGGATTTTTTTCTCACTTATCAAACTTTGTCGAATTCATTCAAAGAGTAAATCACAATTCATACAGTAATAACACAATTAAACCATAAATAATAATGCATTATTTACATACGAACTTACCTCAGTACAAAAATAGCAGAAATGGACCTAATCGTCAATAACTTTGTTTTTCCCCTATCAAGGTCCGAACCTCGTCATTCTTAATCTATAATAGAAAATTTAACTTATTTATTATCCACATTACTCAATTCAGTCCAAAATCCTATTATGGAAAAATTACACTTTTGCCCCTAAACTTTGACATATTTACACTTTTGTCCCTAGGCTTGTAAAATGAAATGTATTCATTTTCCTTGAATCCCAAGCCTAGCCAAACTAAAATCATGCTCATAAAAGCCCACATTTTTCATCAATTTAGATTTTTATTACCCATTTTACAACTTTTTACAAATAAGTCCTTTTTATACATTTTCACTAAAAATCACGTAGTAAAAGTTGTTTATCACACCTTAAACAATCAATATCTTCCATCAAACATCAAAATACATGCATGTCACACATGGGTAAACTTTTAAACATGAAACCTACTTCAAAATAACTATTGAAATAGGTAAACCGAGTTACGAGGACTTCAAAAATGTAAAGAGCATTAAAAACGGGGCTAGGATGCACTTACTATCAAGCTTGAAAAGTGGCAACACCCTAGCTATGGAGCCTTTATGAAATATGGCCAAGGTAGAAGAAAGATGAGAAAATTTTGGCTTTATTTTCTCTTTTGATTCTTTTATTAAACAAATGACAAAAATACCCTTTTTGTCAAACTTTAAAATTTTATCTCACCATGTCCATTTTTGTCCACTATCTTAAGAAATAGTCTAATTATCATATAAGGACCTCTAATTTAAAATCCCATAACAATTAGACACCATTAACATGTAGAACTCAACTTTTGCACTTTTTACAATTTAGTCCTTTTGACTAAATTGAGTGCCCAAATGTCAAAATTTTCGAACGAAATTTTCACGAAATCATTTCGTGAAACTGTAGACCATAGAAATGAACTTTGCTGTGTCTGATTTGTGGTCTCGAAACCACTATTCTGACTAGGCCCAAAATCGGGCTGTTACAACTTGTCCGAGCTAAATCTCGTTCGCAACAAATGCAGGACTTCATTAATTTCGGGGTAAGAGCATATAATCATCAGAATCCAATATTCAATCGGGACTTAACCCTTTTTCACATTTTAAGCGTATATCAATTTTCCATCATAGTATACAAGTAAGCACATCAACATAAATCACATTACATACAACACAACATAATTACATGTTCGATTAAGTTACACGAACTTACCTCGACACTTGTTCGCGTTAGAAATATACTAATCTAAAACCTTTTCTTTTCCTCGATCTATCCTCGAATTAGTGTTTTTTGGATCTATAAATAAATTTAACCATCAATTTCATACATTTCATATTTCAATGGACTCATTTTACATCCTAGGCAAAATTACCATTTTGCCCCTAACTTTTTCATAAATTCTAATTTTGTCCCTAGGCCAGGAAAATGAAACTTGTGCAAATTTCTCCCTATTCCAAGCCTACCCAAAACCCCATTACAAATTTTCCAGCACATGTGTTCAAAAAATTTCAGAATTTTTTATCAAATTTTACAACTTTTCAGTTTAGTCCCTAAATCATGTTTTCATCAAAAATCACTTTGTAAAAGTTGTTTATCTATCAATAATATTTCATTTTCTACCATAAATTTCTAATTTCCAGCATAATACATCCATGATCCATTTTCATACTTTTATAACTTTTCAAATTAATCCCTCAAATAGAGATATTAAGCTATCCCAGTTTCAAAACTACCAAAATTACTAAAAACGGGACAAGAGAATTTACCCAGTAAAGCCTTGAAAGTTGCTTTTCTCTGACCTAGGGTTTCCATGTATTTTTAAGGTTGAAGATGACAAAATAAGATTATATTTTCTTTTTATCATCTTTTAATTAATTAAATTTTTACTGTTTCCAATTTAGTCCTTGACCTTTTTTTGTAATTCCATGGTTGAGTCACCATGAAAAATCTACATTCTTTTCTTAATGGTCTAATTACCATATAAGGACCTCTAGTTTTGAATTCCATAGCTATTTAGTCCTTATAGCTTATAGAATTCAACTTTCACATTTTATGCGATTTAGTCCTTCTCGTAATCAGGCACTAAATCGATAAAATTTTCATGTCAAAATTTTCACATTTCACGTCTATAATAATACAAACCATATAATAAAATAAAAATAAATTATATTGGTAACACCCTAATCCCGTATCCGTCGCCGGATTAGGGTTAAGGGCATTACCTGATAGAACTGAACTTCTTCAGACAATTCATAAAGTAAATCATCAATTTCAATCATAGTATCCCCATTGTAGTTCATCGAGACCTAACACATGCTTTAAACAGAGTTGGGACTAAACCGAAACACATACAAAAATTCTTAGTAAATTTTAAAACTTTTAAAGGTATCAGGGATTACATGCTCGTGTGGGCTAATCGTGTGCCTTCCACGGCAGCTAGACACGCCCATGTGTCTCCCCCATGGTCGAATCTGACTTAACTCCACGGCCACCAATCACGCCCGTGTACCTTGGCCGAGGTCGAATCTGACTTGACCACACGGCCACCAGGCACGTCCATGTGCTAAGGCCGTGGTCAAATCTGACTTAGTCCCATGATCAATAGGCACACCCGTGTCCACAACCGTGTGGCAGAATAGACCATTTGCAAGGCCAATATGCCACCCACATTAGGGTCAAACCTACAAGAAAAAGACCAACTCAACTCATGCATATAACAATCAAGAACATATCAAAATAGTCATCCAATCTCTACAATCCAATATAATTCTGATCATGCCAAATTTACAAGACTAATACTCATGTAAACACAAGCATAATTCATCCATACATTCACCATAAACTTAACCATTTCAAATACTATCAAACCATATCAAAACTTACACCATTTATCATATTCATTAAAGCATATAGCCACCACATAACTAGCCAAATCACATTGCTAAGTTCACATCTCAATCTCATACAAATAACTAGCCTATACATGCCATATCTAGCTATTAACATTTCCAAAATGTACCAAAACTAGTTGAGTAGTGTGATGACAATCCTCGATGGTTTTCGAGCCTTCAGTAGCTTTGACGATCTATAAACAGAGAAAACATACACACAGAGTAAGCTTTCCAAAAGCTTAGTAAGTCATATACAAATAAACTAAATATACCCAAATTGAATCATTGGTAATTATAAAACTCATAGCCATTTCATTTCATAGACTTTGGCATATTTACTCACACAAAGCTTGCCACATATTTCCTTTCACATATCACACATATATATACTTAGCTTATTCATATCAATCCTTGTATCTCATTCATATTCTCATGTTCATTCAAAAATTTCTTCAAAGCAAATTCATACAGGTACTTACCTTTGATACACACTTGGTGTACATACCAAACGTACCTAGAACTATTATACATTCACGTAATTGTTCATAGCTCGGATTTTCCCGTTGAACCGATCGGAATCTAATAGGATATACAGAATACTCAGAATAGTCATACAATTCCAACGTCCCAGACGTGGTCTTACATGTAATCAGATGTCGATGCCATGCCTTTGTCACAGACGGTCTTCTTACACAAATTAATACGATGCCGATGTCCCAGACATGGTCTTACACGTAAAGATCATATCGATGCCAACGTCCCAGACGTGGTCTTACACGTAGAGATCATATCGATGCCAACATCCCAGACTTGGTCTTACACGAAGTCTCTAATCAATGCCAACGTCCCAGACGTGGTCTTACATGATAAAATAGAACAGATACCTATGTCATGACATAGCTAATCCTATCTATTCCTAAGTTCGTACGGGACTTCTCAGACATTGTCACTACGTCGGTGTTATCTCAGAATTCATATACATATCATTTCGTAAACATTCATCATTATGAATGGTCATATAAACATACATAATTCAATATAAATATGTCTATTTGTATAATGACTTACCCCGGATTCAATTTAACTGAAACGGAAACGGCTACTCGGTTTCTTTAGCTTTTCTATGATCTAAGTCTGATTTCTTCGATTCTTGATCTAAACATATTTTAACTCTTTTATTCACTAATTCATTCAATTCAATCCAAGGACACACATTTAGGGCTATTTGCAACTTAACCCTCACATTTGCACAATTTATCAATTTAGTACATTTTTCGCAAAACATCAAATTCACAAAATCATCACATCTCATGCTTAGCCGAATGTTCATGAACATCATACAAGCCCATATTTTCCATCAAATTTGCAATTTAGTCCCTCAAATTGCTATTATCTCAATTTATCCCTAATTAGCTAAATTCATCAAAATTTCAAGAACAAAGCATGTTCAATAAACATATATCTTTCATTTAACAACTAAACTCATCATAAAGCTTACCATTTCATCAATGGAACAACTCACAAATGTCATTAATTCTTCAAATTACAATATGGGCTTGATAGTAGACTAAGCAACAATCTCAAAGACATAAAAATCATCATAAACTAAAGTCAAAACATACCTAAATTCAAGCTTACAATTGCCGAAACCTAGCTCAACTTTCTTGTTTTTCTTTCCTTCAATATTCGGTGGTAAAAGAGAAGATGAAGATAGACATTTCATGTTTTATTTTACTATTATAAACTTAATTATTAAGGTACAAAAATAACGCTTAATAATAATATGCATAACATATAGTTACAAGGTTATTTATGACCTTTGCCGTCCACTTACTATAATAGTGGCTATATTAACACTTAATTCCTTAACATTTAAAAGCCACATTGATTTAATCACTAATCAAATAGAAAGCCATTGTTACCTTTTATGCACTTCAATGCTTATCACCAATTAAACAATCAGGCGGGCAAATTAGCTTACGAAACTTTAACACATGGTTAATCATATATCACAGGCACAAAAAATAATATTAAAATATTATTCAGACTCGGATTTGTGGTCCCGAAACCACTGTTCCAACTAGGGTATAAACCAGACTGTTATAATATTTCGGGTCGGATCTGTGGTCCTGAAGCTACTATTCTGGTTTCACTAAAAAATTGGCTGTTACAAAGATTATTTTAAAGAACTTGTTTTATGTACCTCATTTTAAGAGGAATTAAATTTTTGTAGCATGTTTATTTTATGACAGTTATACCGTGACATTCAATAAAGGGATTGCTATTCATAGAAATCATTCTTTAATCTGTTATAGATGGATGGAAAATAATCTATACTTTATCAAACTGAAATAGTGAATAAAAAGCTTAAAACTTCTCACTCTAATGAGGGTACTTATGACATTTAAAACTTGGTCACATTAACCAAGAAAGATTCACTAGACTCGTGAAAGATGGTCCCTTAAGTATGCTTAAGGAAGTTAGTCTTCCAGTTGCGTGGAAGGTAAATTGACTAAGAGGTCTTTTAATACAAAAGGTACAAGGGCCAGCCAACATTTAGAACTTGTACGCACTGATGTATGTGGTCCCATGAGCATCAGTTGTAACATCCTAGTTTTGACCCTAGTTGGAACAGTGGTTCGAAACCACAAATTTGAGGTCGTAAAAATATTTTAATGATATTTTCTATGTGAATGATATGTGACATAGTCTGTGTGAAAATTCTGTGTGATAATTTAATCGTTTATGTGTCGAATTAAGAGAAAGGACTAAATCGCGTAAAGAGTAAAAGCTATGTGCTGATTTATAAGTACCTAAGTGTTGATGTCTTTATATTGTGGAGGCCTTATGTTGTTAATAACGCATTTATATGGTTAGTGGGTGGCAAAGGACAAGCATGCCCTTATTGTATATATATGTACGTATATGTTTAGTATACAGATAGTATAGTAAATATATTAATAATATGTTTATTAATCTAATAAAAGACTAAAATAAGATGACTGTGTTCATCTTTGTTCATTGAAAAACACAGAAAGAAAGAAAGGAAAAAACTTTGTAATATTCGATCATTCTACTTCTTGATTGATGTATGTTCTTTGATCAGTTTTTGATAATTTTTATGTTTCTGTAATCGTTGCTTTGTGCTTTACAAAACCCATGTTGTAATTTTGTAAATTGATGATGTTTATGGAATGTATCATTGAAGAAATGAGGAGCTTTGTGATGAGTGTTGGTGTTAAATGAAAGATATTTGTTTAATGAACATGTGTTGTTCTTGAAATTTTGATGAATTTAGCTAATTAGGGCTAAATTGTGAAAATAGCATTTTGAAGGACTAGATTGTGAAATAAATGAAATGTAAGGGTTTGTATAGACACTAGTAAAATTCGGCTAAGCTTGTGCTAGGTGGAATTTGGTGAATTTGATGATTTTGTGAATTAGGGACTAAAGTGTCGAAATGTGAAATTATGAGGGCTATTATGTAAAATGCCCTAAATTTGTGTATGTGGATTAAATTGAATGATTTGGTGAATTAATGGATTTAATTTGAATGTGTATAGACCAAGAAAGAAGGAATTTGGATCGAGATTGAGGCAAAGATAAAGTGCTTGATTAATCGATCGTATCGATAGTTCAATGTCCGAGTTAAGTTCGGACATAATACATGTATTTAGCTACGTTTAATATTATGAAATGAATGGTATAATATTACCAAAATGTTAATGCTATGTGATAGATTAAGTTAAATGGCACTGAGTGTGCATATTCGGAAACATGGCCGAGATAAATAGCACTGTATGTGCAGAGTAATATAAATTCCAGCTTCGTGGTTGGCACTGGTGTGTGATGTCAATTTAAGATCGATTTGAGATGGATGTACTAAGTGTACGATGCTAATTAAGCTTCGGTCAACTAATTATGCACTAAGGGTACGAATGAATCGAGGAAGAAACGAAGGTGGATTGAAATGAATTGTGATTATTGATTAGCAAAAGTATTTGACAATTAAGTGTTGGTTAAGGTACGCTCGGAATCTATGTGGTTGGTGAAACTATGAATGTGGTTGTGGATGAGTTAATTGAACATATTGATTGTGGATGGTATTATATTTGTGATAGTAAAAATTAATCTACGTGATGACATGTTGATATTATGTATTATGTTATGAATTTGTTTCTCTGCTTTACAGTGTCAATAAAGCTAGCTCGGATCAGGGGATCGTTAGCTTCTCAGTCACACTATCGGTAATCTATTTTGGGGTATTTTGGAAAGATGTACATAGTTAAATTATGGTATGTATAGGCTGGTCATTAGAATCATGTTTGAGATTTTAGTAGCCATGAGATGGGGCTAGATATGTGCTAGTTTTGGCATGAATGGTTTTGGTATATATGATGCATCTTTTGGTATGGATTGTGATTTGGTAAATTGACTTATGAATGGTAACTTTGTGTTGAAAAAATGCTAGTATGAATTAGTGAAATTGAGAAGGAATGATGATTGGTATTGAATGTATTATGCTTGTGATGAGATTAGTTTTGGTATTGAATTTGTCATGGTTGGAGATGGTATTGAATGCATGATTTGAATGACTATTTTGGTATGTTTTGGTGGTTATATGTGCATGAGATGTATTGGTAAATATGGATTATAGGTTTGACCCTAAGTGGGTGGCATTTGGTCTTGCAAAATGGCCTATAATGTCACATGGTCAGGACACACAAGCGTGCCTAGAGACCGTGGGTGAATTGGCAGAATGCAGCTTTGTAGTACATTGCCTCGACACAGGGGTGTCAACTGTCCGTGGTGTACAAGTCAGTAGCTAGCTAAGAGCACATAGCTATAGCACACAGGCGTGCTTGGTGGCCGTGGTGGAGAAGTCAGTATTTAGCCACGAGGAGGACACATGGGGGTGTCCAGCAGCCGTGGAGGGAACACGGTCTTCTCCCACGGCTGTGTCTCCCCTGAATTTTGGAAAAGTTTTAAATTTTCATAAAATTTTGTAAGTGTTTCGGTTTAGTCTCGACCCCTCTTTAGTATATGAAATAGGTCTCGTAGACCTTGATAAGGGACAACATGATTGTAAATGAGTATGATTGACTTTGTGTCGTAAAATTTTAGATGTTAAATGTTTTGATTGATCGGTAATGCCTCTTAACCTTATTTCGGCATGGTCTCGGGTTAGGGGTGTTACATTTTATTGGTATCAGAGCTACGATTTAGTTGATTCTCGGACTAACATAGTGAGTGTGAGTCTAACTATACATGCCATATTTGAAATTGGGATAGTGTGACTAAATCTGACATTTGAAAATGTGTTTACATATAGTAATGGATCCCGATCGAGCAGTTGATGATGATGTAGAAATCAATGCGCCTGCTCCCGCTCAAGAGACAGCGCCTGCCACATCAAGGCCGAATGATAGTGGTGAGGGAGGAGAGGCTAAGCAAGCCTTCTTTCGAATGATAAGCGACTGGTTTACGGAGTTCGTTCGAACGAATCCGACTACTCCACAACCTCCACCCCCGCAAGTACCTGTTGTGCCTCAAGTTGTAAAACCAAACAGATTGAATAAACCACCTGTGGACAAGATTCAAAAATATGGAGCCGAAGAGTTTAGGGCCACATTAGATAGTGATGTTGAGTGAGCCGAGTTTTGGCTCAAGAATACAATTAGAGTATTTGATGAAATGTCGTTGAGCCCTGATGAGTGTATTAAGTGTGCAGTTTCCTTGTTAAGAGACACGGCTTACAACTGGTGGAAAACGTTAATATCCGTGGTTCTGAGAGAGAGAATCACCTGGGATTTCTTTCAAGCTGAGTTTAGAAAGAAGTATATCAGCCAACGCTTCATTGATCATAAATGTAAAGAGTTTCTAGAATTGAAATAGGGTCGGTTGTCTGTTACTGAGTACGAGCGAGAATTTGTAAGATTGAGTCAATATGCGAGAGAACGTGTCTCGACCGAAACTACCATGTGCAAACGTTTCATAGAGGGATTGAATGAAGACATCAAGTTATTGGTTGGGATACTCGATATAAATGAATTTGTTGTGTTAGTTGAAAGAGCGTGCAAAGCTGAAGAGCTCAGTAAGGAAAAGAAGAAAGCTGATTCAGAAGCTCGTGATGAAAGAAAGAGATCAATTAATAAATTTTCTCAACCTTTTACTAAGAGATACAGAGATGCAAGTAACCGTTCAACTGCTTCGTTTGGACATCCAAGTAGAGATCGTTTGAGGTAGAGTACTGGTCCACAATTCAAGCTCCGAATGAATCAAGTGTTGGCAATATCAAGAGTAACAAACTAGAATGTAGACAGTGTGGAAGACGACATGTGGGAGAGTGCTGGGGCAAGTACAACAATAGAGTTTGTTATAAGTGTGGGTCTCGAGATCATTTTATTCGAGATTGCCTGAAAATGGTCGAAGAGGAAAATGTTTAGAATAAAAGACCGAGTAATGTAACGTCTAGAGGTAGACCACCCAGAAGCAACCGAAATGTGAGTGAAAGTTAGAGAGGGACAAATGACACAGCTATAAGGTCAGAAGCAAGAGCACCTGCTCGAGCCTATGCTATACATGCACGTGAGGAAGCATCATCTCCAGACGTCATCACTGGTACTTTCACTTTATTTGATATTGATGTTATTGCATTGATAGATCTGGGGTCAACTTATTCCTATGTGTGTATGAATTTAGTATTGAATAAGACTCTACCTGTTGAGTCTATTAAATTCGTGATTAGAGTATCAAACCCTTTAGGCAAGTGTGTTTTAATGGATAAAGTGTGCAAGAATTGTCCATTGATGTTTCGTGAAATATGTTTTCCGGTCAATTTGATGTTGCTTCCCTTTGATGAATTTGACATAATTCTGGGTATGGATTGGCTTACTTTGCATAATGCCATTGTGAATTGTAAAAGAAAGAGTATTGAATTGAGAAGTCAGAACGGTGAGCTAGTTTGAATTGAATCCAGTGATATGAAAAGATTACCAATTGTTGTATCTGCGATGAAAGCAATAAACTATGTGAGGAAGGGTTGTGAAGCTTATTTGGCATATGTGATAGATACAAAGGTGTTGAAAAAGAAAATTGAATCAGATCCTGTAGTATGTGAGTCTCCAGATGTATTTCCTGAAGAGCTGTCGAGATTAGCTCCAATTCGAGAAGTGGAATTTGGTATCGAATTAGTGCTGGGGACTACTCCCATTTCCACAGCTCCGTATAGAATGGCACCAACAGAATTGAAAGAGCTTAAGTCGCAGTTGCAAGAATTGACTGACAGAGGATTTGCACGACCGAGTTTCTCACTCTGGGGAGCTCCTGTGTTATTTATGAAAAAAAGACGAAACTATGAGAATGTGTATTGATTACCGACAGTTGAACAAAGTGACGATAAAGAACAAATATCAGTTGCCTCGTATCGATGATTTGTTTAATCAGTTGAGAGGAGCTACAGTGTTCTATAAGATAGACTTGAGGTCTGGTTACTATCAGTTAAGGGTTAAGGAAGCTGATGTGCCGAAAACTGCTTTCAGAACGAGGTACGGACATTTTGAATTCTTAGTAATTCCTTTCTGACTAACAAATGCTCCTGTAGTGTTTATGGATTTGATGAATTGGATATTCAGATCGTATTTGGATCGATTTGTGGTGGTGTTCATTGATGATATTTTGATTTATTCATGTGATGAGACACAACATGCGGAACATTTAATAATCGTGCTACAAACTCTACGTGAGAAACAATAGTATGAAAAGTTTAGCAAATGTGAATTTTGGTTGCGTGAGGTTGGTTTTCTAGGACATGTTGTATCAGCTACCGGGATACGAGTTGATCCGAATAAAATCTCCACTATTTTGGAATGGAAACCTCCGAGAAATGTGTCTAAAATCCATAGTTTTCTGGGACTAGCAAGATATTATAGACGATTTATGAAAGGCTTCTCGATGATTGCGACTTTGTTGACAAAATTGTTACAGAAAGATGTTAGATTCGAGTGGTCAGAAAAGTGCCAGCAGAGTTTTGTGCAGTTGAAAGTGTTGTTAACAGAAGCACCAGTTTTGATTCAACCTGAATTAGGCAAAGAGTTCATAGTATACAGTGATGCATCGTTGAATGGTTTGGGCTGTGTGTTGATGCAAGAAGGGAAAGTCATTGCTTACGCTTCGAGGCAGTTAAAGCCCCACGAAAAGAATTATCCGACACATGATCTTGAGTTAGCTGCGATGGCGATTGCGTTAAAGATTTGGCGTCATTACTTATTTGGTGAGAAATGTCATATTTATACTGATCATAAGAGTTTAAAGTACTTGATGACTCAGAAAGATTTGAACTTGCGACAGAGAAGATGGTTAGAGTTGTTGAAAGACTATGAACTTGTGATAGATTACCACCCGGGTAAAGCTACTGTTGTAGCTGATGCCTTGAGTCGAAAATCATTATATGCCTTGCGAGCTTTGAGTAATCAGATAGATCTGTGTGATGGTAGTGCGGTGGTAGCTGAATTGAAAGTTAAGCCGATGCTTGTACAGTAGATTCGTAATGCTCAGAAGAATGATGTTGAGGTGATGGCTAAACGAAATCTGTGTGAATCAAATGTTGAATTAGAATTTTGAGTAGATAATGATAATTGTTTGAGATATAGAGACCGGATTTGTGTTCTGAGAGATTCAGGTTTGATTTCGAAGATTTTGACTGAAGCTCACAATAGTCATTTGACTGTACATCCGGGAAGTACAAAGATGTATAATGATCTGAAACAGTTTTATTGGTGGCATGGTATGAAAAGGGATATTTCTAACTTTGTGTCGAAATGCTTAGTTTGTCAGCAAGTCAAAGTTGAACATCAAGTTCCATCTGGTTTGTTACAACCGATTATGATTCCTGAGTGGAAACGGGAAAGAATTACAATGGACTTTATGTCGGGTTTACCCTTATCTCCGAGAAAGAAAGATGCAATCTGGGTGATAGTGGACAGATTGACGAAATCAGCTCATTTTGTTTTGGTGAGAACCGATTATTCTTTAGATAAGTTAGCTGAACTGTATATTGATGAGATTGTGGGATTACATGGAATACTGTTATCTATAGTGTCTGACAGAGATCTGAGATTTACCTCACGATTTTGGAAGAAATTGCATGATGCTTTAGGCACGAAATTGCATTTCAGTACTACTTTTTATCTGCAAACGGATAGTCAATCAGAGGGAATCATTCAGATTCTTGAAGATATGCTGAGATGTTGCATACTTGAATTTGAGAATACGTGGGAAAAGCACTTATCCTTGATTGAGTTTGCGTATAACAACAGTTTCCAATCTATTATTAAAATGGCACCATATGATGCTCTCTACAGTCGAAAGTGTCGAACTCCATTATATTGGACAGAGCTGAGTGAGAATAAGATTCACGGGGTGGATCTGATAAAAGAGACTGAGCAAAAAGTGAAAGTAATTCGTGACAGTTTAAATGCAGCTTCAGATCGTCAGAAGTCTTATGCAGATTTGAAATGAAAAGATATCGAGTTTAAGGCTGGTGATAAAGTGTTTTTGAAAGTGTCTCCGTGGAAGAAAATACTTCGATTTGGCCAAAAAGGCAAGCTGAGTCCGAGATTTACCGGACCGTATGAGATTATTGAACGAGTTGGGCTGGTTGCTTACAGGTTGAGATTGCCATCTGAGTTAGAAAAGATTCATAACGTGTTTCATGTCTCAATGCTTCGACGGTACAGATTAGACCCGTCTCATGTGATTGCTCCTACTGAGGTTGAGATTTAGTCAAACTTGTCGTATAGTGAAGAACCGATCCGAATCTTGGCACGAGAGATTAAAGAGTTGAGAAACAAAAGAATTTTCATAGTGAAAGTGTTATGGCACAAACACGGGGTTGAAGAGGCTACGTGGGAATCTGAGAGTGTTATGAGAGAGCAAATCCACACCTATTCACTAGTAAGATTTTCGGGGACGAAAATCCCTAATGGGGGAGAGTTATAACATCTTGGTTTAGACCCTAGTTAGAATAGTGTTCGAAACCACAAATCTGAGGTCGTAAAAATATTTTAATGATATTTTCTGTGTGAATGATATGTGACATAGTCTGTGTGATAATTTAATCGTTTATGTGTCGAATTAAGAGAAAGGACTAAATCGCGTAAAGAGTAAAAGCTATGTGCTGATTTATAAGTACCCAAGTGTTGATGTATTTATATTGTGGAGGCCTTATGTTGTTATTAACTCATTTATATGGTTAGTGGGTGGCAAAGGACAAGCATGCCCTTATTGTATATATATGTACATATATGTTTAGTATAAGGATAATATAGTAAATATATTAATAATATGTTTATTAATCTAATAAAAGACTAAAATAAGATGAATGTGTTCATCTTTGTTCACCGAAAAACACAAACAGAAAGAAAAGAAAAAAACTTTGTAATATTCGATCATTCTACTTCTTGATTGAGGTATGTTCTTTGATCGGTTTTTGATAATTTTTATGTTTTTGTAATCGTTGCTTTGTGCTTTACAAAACCCATGTTGTAATTTTGTAAATTGATGATGTTTATGGAATGTACCATTGATGAAATGAGGAGCTTTGTGATGAGTGTTGGTGTTAAATGAAATATATGTGTTTAATGAACATGTGTTGTTCTTAAAATTTTGATGAATTTAGCTAATTAGGGCCAAATTGTGAAAATAGCATTTTGAAGGACTAGATTGTGAAATAAATGAAATCTATGGGTTTGTATAGACACTAGTAAAATTCGGCTAAGCTTGTGCTAGGTGGAATTTGGTGAATTTGATGATTTTGTGAATTAGGGACTAAAGTGTCGAAATGTGAAATTATGAGGGCTATTATGCAAAATGCCTTAAATTTGTGTATATGGATTAAATTGAATGATTTGGTGAATGAGTGGATTTAATTTGAATGTGTATAGACCAAGAAAGAAGGAATTCGGATCGAGATCGAGGCAAAGATAAAGTGCTCGATTAATCGATCGTATCGATAGTTCAACGTCCGAGGTAAGTTCGGACATAATACATGTATTTAGCTACGTTTAATGTTATGAAATGAATGGTATAATATTATCGAAATGTGAATGCTATGTGATAGATTGAGTTAAGTAGCACTGAGTGTGCGTATTCGGAACATGGCTGAGATAAATAGCACTGTGTGTGCAGAGTAATATAAATTCCAGCTTCGTGGTTGGCACTGTGTGTGCGATGTCGAATTAAGATTGATTTGAGATGGATGTACTAAGTGTACGATGCTAATTAAGCTTCGGTTAACTATTTATGCACTAAGTGTGAGAATGAATCGAGGAAGAAATGAAGGTGGATTGAAATGAATCGTGATTATTGATTAGCAAAAGTATTTGACAACTAAGTGTTGGCTAAGGTATGCTCGGAATCTATGTGGTTGGTGAAACTATGGATGTGGTTGTGATGAGTTAATTGAACATATTGATTGTGGATGGTATTATATTTGTGATAGTAAAAATTAATCTACGTGATGACATGTTGATATTATGTATTATGATATGAACTTACTAAGCTTTATAAAGCTTACTATGTGATTTGTTTCTCTGCTTTGCAGTGTCAGTGCAGTGTCAGCTTCTCAGTCACACTATCGGCAATCTATTTTGGGGTATTTTAGAAAGATGTACATAGTTAAAGTATGCCATGTATAGGCTGGTCATTTGAATTATGTTTGAGATTTGTAGTAGCCATGAGATGTGGCTAGATATGTGCTAGTTTTGGCATAAATGGTTTTGGTATATATGATGCATCTTTTGGTATGGATTGTGAGTTGGGAAATTGACTTATGAATGGTAACTTTGTGTTGGAAAAATGCTAGTATGAATTAGTGAAATTGAGAAGGAATGATGATTGGTATTGAATGTATTATGCTTGTGATGAGATAAGTTTTGGTATTGAATTTGTCATGGTTGGAGATGGTATTGAATGCATGGTTTGAATGACTATTTTTGTATGTTTTGGTGGTTATATGTGCATGAGATGTATTGGTAAATATGGCTTGTAGGTTTGACCCTAAGTGGGTGACATTGGTCTTGCAAAATGGCCTATAATGTCACATGGTCAGGGCACACAGGCGTGCCTAGAGACCGCGGGTGAATTGGCAGAATGCATGTAACAGTCCAGTTTATACCCTAGTCGGAACAGTGGTTTCGGGACCACAAATCCGAGTTTGCATAATATTTTAATATTACATTCTGTGCCTTTGATATATGATTAAGCATGTGTTAAAGTTTCGTAAGTTAATTTATCTGTTTGTGTGTTTAATTTGATAAAATGATTGAATTGCATTAAATTCAAAACTAGCATGCTATTTGTTAATGTACCAATGTGATGTGGCGTATTAAAGGTGGAGTCCTTATGTGGATATTATACCTTTACTCATAGTAGTGGACAATTATGTCCATATTATGAATGATTTTTATAAGTTGTATGAAAGGTTAATTATGTCATTGTGCATTAATATGTGTTATAAAAAACAAAAGAAAAAGATGAACATTATCATCTTACTTTGGGGGTGCCAAAAGTTAAAAGAAAAAGAAAAGGTTAAGCTTGTTCATTTGGCCATGGTTCAAGCTTAAATCGGGTATGTGTTTTCGATCGGTTTTCGATAATTTCTACGTTTTTGTAATCGTTGCTTCATCTACTATCAAACTAATGTTTCAATTTTGTGTATTGGTGATGTTTATAAGCTATGCCATTAATGATATGTTGAGCTTTATGATGCTTTAAGGTGTTAAATGATAGATTGGTGGTAGATGAACATGATTTGTTCTTGAAGTTTTGATGAATTTAGCTAAATAGGGCTAAATTGAGAAAATGGCAAATTAAGGGACTAATTTGTGAATTTGGTGGAAAGTATGGACTTGTATGAAATGTATATATATTCGGCTAAGCATGTGTATGTTTGAAATTTGGGGAATTGATGTTTTGAGAAAAATAGACTAAATTGCTAAGTTGTGCAAATATGAGGGTAATTTTGCAAATAGCCCTAAATGTGTGTCTTTGGATTAAATTGAATGAACTAGTGAATAAAAGGGTTAATTCTAAATATGTTTAGATCAAGAACCGAGGAAAACAGATTTAGATCGCGGGAATGTGAAAGTTATCGAGTAGCCGTTTTCTATTCCGATAAACTGAATCCGAGGTAAGTCACTATACAAATAAATGAATATGTATTCATTTGTAATTGTTCATATGTTTAATGATGATAATGAATGCTTATGAGAAATTCTGTAATTGAATTCCTAGATAAGTTAGGTATATTGACTAAGTCTGAGAAGCCTCGTACGAACCTTGACATAGGTATCTGTTCTGTTTTATCATGTAAGACCACGTTTGGGACGTTGGCATTGATTTGAGATTCATGTAAGACCCTGTTCGGGACAGTGGCATCAATATTTGATGTTGGCATCAATATAAACTTTTCGTATAAGACCACGTCTAGGACGTTGGCATCATTATGACACTTACGAGTAAGACCATGTCTGGGACATCGGCATTGTTTTGATTCGTATAAGACCCTGTCTGGGACAGTGGCATCGGTATCCCAGTGCATGTAAGACCTTGTCTGGGATGTTGGCATTGTACGATTATTCTGAGCTTTCTGAGTATCCTATTAGATTTATTACGGATCAACGGGCAAGTCTATGATACTAATTGCAAATCCAAGCCATGAACAAATATGTGATTGTAAATCCAATTCAGGTATGTTGATTATACACTAATTGTGTATACAAGGTAAGGATCAATATGATCTTACTATGATGCTATGAATATGGAATTGATGATATGTTGTATAAAGTTTTGGTGAAATGAGATATGTGTTTATATGATCTTTGAATTGTGAATATGGCTAATGTGGTCAAAAGTGTATGAACCAAAGCAAATATATGCAATTTATGCTAAGTTTGTTTGTATATTGACTTACTAAGCTTTTGGAAAGCTTACTCTGTGTGTGTTTAATCAGTTTTATAGGTCGTCAAATCTACTGAAGGCTCGGGACCGTCTTGGATCCTCATCACACTATAGAACTTATTTTTGGTACATTTTGATATTGTATAAAGCTAGATATGGCATGTAGAGGCTAGTATTTTAGTACAAATAGTTATGTGATCTTAGCCATGTGATTTGGCTATTTAAGAGTTGAAACTTTGTTTAAATGAATATGTTATAGAATGTATCTTTTGGTATGATGAAAGAATGTGGAATGGCCAAGTTTGAATGAGCAAATGCATTAATTAGTCTTGTAATGCTATGAAATTTAATCCTTGAGATTGCCATAGTTGGGATTGGTTTTGAATGTAAGGTTTGAATGGTTATTTTGGTATGCTTTTGATGGTTTTATGTGCATGAAATATCTTGTTGAATATGGCTTGTAGGTATGACCCTTTGTGGGTGGCATTTTTGCCTTGTAAATAGCCTATAATGTCACACAGTTGTGGCACACGAGCATGCCTAACGATCGTGGGTGAATTGTGGGATGCAGTTTATCATCACATAGCCTCGACACGGGCGTGTCATCTGGCCGTAGTGTGCAAGTTAGTAGCTAACATAAAAGTACACAGCCTCGACACGGACGTGCTTGGTGGCCGTGGTGGGGAAGTCAGTATATAACCTAAAAGTACACGGCCATGGCACATGGGCGTGCCTAATGACTGTGTTGGTATAGTTAGTATAATCAAGGATGGATACACGGCGGTGTCTAGAAGCCGTGGAGGGCACACGGTCTCCTCCCACGGGCGTGTCTCCCCTGTATTTTAAAAAAGTATCAAATTTTCAATGAATTTCATATGTGTTTCAGTTTAGTCCCGACTCGACTTATAAGTATGATTAAGGTCTCGAGGACCCGTTTAGGGGACATTATGTCTGAGAATGATGATTGAATGTATGATTTCGCCTGTGAATGTTTCCGATCTATCCGGTAACGCTCCTAACCTTATCCAGTGACAGACTCGGGATAGGGGTGTTACATTTGGTTGGTATCAGAGCTACGGTTTAGCTGATTCTCGGTGTAACACCCCAAACCCGGACAAGACACCACGTCCGAATCTGGTATGTTACGGGGAAAACGTATTTGAGAGGTTAGATTTATCGTTTAAAAGTTCGATAAAAATTCTTTGAAAAGTTTAGACTTGTAGAAATCTTGGATATGATTGTTGAAAACTTTCTATGTTATTTTGAAAACTCAGAGATTTCGAAAACTTATTCGGTTAAAAAGTTAAACAAATTAATTTAAAGGTTTAAGTTGTATCTTGCTGTTACTCAAACATCTAGAATTAGAAGAAAAACAAGTTCATGTTTAAAAATCATTTGAATTCCCAACGCAAAGTCATAGTGAGGTACCCGATGGTATAGTTTAAAACACATTGCGTTATAGTTTTGAAATCATTGTCTTTCCAAATTTTAGTAAAATTCAAACCCAATTATTTTGTTAAGGCATATTAAAATCTAATCTAAAACATAAACATCATAAAACATAATTTAAAGGCCTTTTACAATCCAAAGTAAGACCCAAATAAAAGTAATAAAACTAAAGTACCCAAATGATAGAGTCTGAGTAAAACTTTATTAAGCATGGCATGAGCACCCCGAGTCCATCCCGGCTCCACGTCCGCGTCTACGAGTCACCTGAAATGTCAAAGGAAAGGGTGAGTCGAATGACTCAGTGCATAAATCCCGCTCCCGATAAAGCAACAGGCTAACACACATCATACATAGCAACACAATTAAGGCAACCCGATCCTAACCATCCGTATCTCCTTTTCTACCCCTTGTGGTACCAAACCACTAGTGGTGCCAAACCACTGGTGACCCAAAGTCACGATATCCATAAGTGTGGTGCCAAACCACTGGTGACCCAAAGTCACGAATAATCCGATGATGGGGCCAACCCATCGCGTGATACCAAATCACTAGCGACAATCCCATATCCCACATGTGGGGCCAACCCACGGTGGTGTCAAACCACAGGGACGAGTCGCAATGAGGTGCCAAACCTCTGGTGTCCCAAAGACACATGTGGTACCAAACCACCGGTGACCGCGATCCACAAATCCGATGATGGGGCCAACCCATCGTGTGATACCAAATCACCGGCGTCAATCCCGTATAATCTCATGGGGCCAACCCACCGTGGTACTAAGCCACTGGGGGACGAGGCGAGGTGCCAAACCTCTGGTGACCCAAAGTCACAATAGTCAACCTGTGGTACCAAACCACCGGAGGTGCCAAACCTCTGGTGACCCAAAGTCACAAGTGTCCCAAAGACACGGATATCATATCCCCCTCCTCTCAAATCACCCAACATGTCATATCGATGCAAATCAAGTAATACATGCCAACATACCCCATAATGCATCCTATAGCATACATAGCATAAATCATAATATCACGGTATCACAATAGAACTCATAATAAGATAAACTTACCCGGATCCGTACACATACCCCATTTGGGTATCCAATTATCCATCACACTGTTATGATTTTTAACAGGCAAACAGGTTTATTAATAACATTACTAAGTATCCGTGTGTTAGTTTACACACCTGGTATATACGAGCCTAAAGATCCCAACGAAACGATCTAAGTCCCTCGATTATCAGGCTCCTATAACATTTGGCCAACACAGGGGTTAGGCACTAAGACCATTCGGCTATAGCCATTTAATCCAAAAGGGTTTGTCGATTAACCCTCACCTTGCTATTGGTTTCGTTTCTGACCAATACCCGAACCAATTAATGGTCCCTCTGACAATCGGCCACCACCCTAAAAAGAAGAACCATTAATCCTTAATTAACTTGGCTAAACGAGATAAAAGAATCAACTAATAGAACTGGCCCTTACCAACACTTACCCAAACAGTTAATCAAAGAACGAAGGCTCCACTTGATTGTGTCCAAAAATCCAATTGTCCTATAACAAAAGTCGATTACACTAGAGATTAGTTCCCCTCCTCAACCAATGCTAAATTCGGCCTTAACTCAAACCCAAGTCGATTAGGAAAAAGAAGAGAATTAAATGACCATTCGGCCAAGCCTTACCTATCACCAACTGAATGAAACAGCACCCAACAATCACCAATATTCGGCCAAGGCTTAAACAAAGAAGAAGAAGATTCGGTCTCACACAAGGAAGAAAACGCAACAGCTAGAAGGAAAGGGGTTTTGACACAAGGTTTTGAAAGAGAAAGAAAAGAAAGTTTGAGAGGGAGAGAGGTTAAATTCGGCTTAACGAAATGGAGAAGGAGAAGATGGTAGAGGAGAGAGCATTCGGCCACACACCAAACAAAAGAGCAAAGCAAATTCGGTTTCAAAGAGAAGAAAAAAAAATGGAGAAACACCTATGAAATTTCGGATAGCTTTTGACAAAAAGAGAACTTTGTTTACCAAATGCTTTTGGCCGAAAAAATGCACAAAGTTGCCTAATGAATTTCGGCACTACTCCCTCTCCCATACCAAGCCGTCACTTCCCCCTCCAACCTCCCCTAAAATTCGGCCAAATCCCCCCATGCACTCACATCCACACGTTCAAACAATTTGAACAAGTCCACCTCCACTTTTCCCTCTCCACCCTTTATTCAAACGGTTTGACTTGGTCCATGTCCAACCCCCTTAGCGTCAAAATAGAAGCAAAAAAAATAGAAGCACACTGCAGCTAGAACTCAGGACCTCTCCCTTCTGCAAATGACGCCACACTCACAAGCCCTTAGTGGCATCTCACCTGCCACTCCACCAGCTCCTCTTTTGTGCTCAGAAACACCAAAATTAATTTAAGAACCCCAGCTACCTTAGCTCCTCACACTTAAGCCTAAAAATAAAAATTCTTCCTAACACTCGGGCTTACTTCTAGCTCACAACTAAGCCCTTAAAACATAGAATCAGCAACATAGCACACCAACACATGTCATTTTATGCAACAATAAAATAACCCCCTAACCCGGGATATTACACTCGGACTAATGTAGCGTGTCAGAGTCTAGCTATACATGCCATATATCTGAATTGTGATAGTGTGATGAATCCTGACGTATAAATGTGATTTTTGTATAGTAATGGATCCCAAAAGAGCCATAGCTAATGACGTAGAAAGTAATGCGCCTACTCCCGCGCAAGGGACAGCGCCTTCTGAATCAAGACCGGCTACGAGCGGTCAAGAGGGAGAAGCTAAACAAGCTTTCTTTCAGATGATGAGTGAGTGGTTCAATCAGTTTGTAAAGAATAACCCGACTGTTTCACAACCCCCGCCCCCTGTTAATCTCCCTCAGACTATAGTTGTGCCACCGGTTATGCATCTGAATCTGTTGAATAAGCCTCCTGTTGACAAGATCCGTAAGTATGGGGCCGAAGAATTCCGAGATACTAAAGATGATGATGCTGAAAAGGCCGAGTTCTGGATTGAAAATACTATCCAGGTATTCGATGAAATGTCTCTGACTCTAGAAGAATGTATAAAATGTGTTGTATCATTACTCCGAGATGCAGCATATCAATGGTGGAAAACTCTGTTTTCTGTTGTTCCAAGAGAACGAGTCACATGGGTTTTCTTTCATATCGAGTTTCAGAATAAATATATCAGTAAGAGATTTGTTGATCATAATTGAAAAGAATTTCTAGAACTAAAGTAAGGCCGTATGTCTGTTACGGAATATGAACGAAAATTTGTGAGACTGAGTTAGTATGCTCGAGAATGTGTATCATCTGAAGCTATAATGTGCAAAAGGTTCGAAGATGGCCTTAATGAAGACATTCGTCTGCTAGTCGAGATTTCGGAAATAAAAGAGTTTGTTGTACTCGTGAACAGAGCTTGCAAAACTGAGGCACTCGGGAAAGATAAGAGAAAAGCTGAATCTGAAGCCCGTGATATGAGAAAAAGATTTCCGAGCAAATCATTTCAGTCATCTTTGAAGAAATTCAGAGAAAACTAGAGTCGTTCCAGAGATAATGTGGGACGTGCGAATAGAAATCAACCTAGACCGCAAATGAGTTCTAAAACTCCAGCAACTTCAGTGGCCAGTGTTGGTAATGTTCGATCCGAGAGACCTGAATGTAAACATTATGGAAAAAGGCATTCGATAAGCTGTAGATTAAACGACAGAGCTTGCTTTAGATGTGGATTGCTTGATCATTTTATACGTGATTGCCCTGAGTCTGTCGAACCAGAGACTATTCAGAATTTGAGATATGATAATGCACCTGTGAGAGGTAGGCCATCGAAAAATGTTAGAAATGTTAGTTGTAGTCAGAGAACTATGAGAGACAACATTGTCAGATCCGAAGCTAGAGCGCCAGCCAGAGCATATGCTATCCGAGCTCGAGTAGAAGCTTCGTCACCAGATGTTATAACGGGTACTTTTACTCTTTATGATACTTTTGTGATTGCTTTGATAGACCCTGGTTCTACGAATTCATATATTTGCATGAATTTAGTATTCAGCAAGACTTTGCCTGTAGAGTCTACTAAGTTTAATAGTATCGAACCCCTTAGGTAAAAGTGTTCTAGTTGACAAAGTATGCAAGAATTGTCCATTAATGTTCCGAGATATTTGTTTCCCTGCTGATTTGATGCTTTTGCCATTTGATAAGTTTGATATTATTCTGGGTATGGACTGGTTATTTATGCATGATACTGTTGTGAACTGCAAAAGAAAGACTATAGATTTGAGATGTCCGAATGATGAGATTGTACGCGTTGAGTCGAATGATTTAAATGGATTGCCTGTTGTGATATCTGTTTTGAAAGCTCAGAGTTGTTTGAATAAGGGTTATGAGGCATATTTCGCTTATGTGATTGACTTGAAAATGCCTGAAAGGAAGATTGAGTCAGTGCCTGCTGTCTGTGAGTTTTCTGATGTGTTTCCTGAAGAGTTACCGGGTTTACCTCCGATCCGAGAAGTTGAGTTTGGTATTGAATTGTTGCCTGGTGCTACATCTATTTCGATAGCTCTGTATAGAATGGCACCAACAGAGTTGAAAGAGTTAAAGGCACAATTGCAAGAATTGACTGATAAAGGTTTCGCTAGACCGAGCTTTTCGCCTTAGGGAGCTCATGTTTTATTTGTAAAAAAGAAAGATGGCACGATGAGAATGTGCATTGATTATCGTCAATTGAATAAGGTGACAATAAAGAATAAATACCCATTGCCCAGAATTGATGATTTGTTTGATCAGTTGAAAGGAGCTACTGTGTTTTCCAAGATTGATCTGAGATTGGGATATTATCAGTTGAGAGTGAAAGATTCAGATATTCCGAAGACTGCTTTTAGGACGAGGTATGGGCATTACGAATTTTTAGTTATGCCATTTGGACTAACCAATGCTCCTGCTATTTTTATGGATCTGATGAACAGAATTTTTAGACCGTACCTAGATCAATTTGTTGTGGTATTCATAGATGACATCCTGATTTATTCACGTGATGAAAAGGAACATGCTGAACATTTGAAAGTTGTTTTGCAAACTTTGAGAGAAAAGCAATTGTATGCAAAATTCAGCAAGTGTGAATTCTGGTTGCACGAGGTTAGTTTTCTGGGACATATTGTGTCAACATTTGGGATTCGAGTTGACCCAAACAATATTTCTGCTATTCTGAATTGGAAACCTCCGAGAAATGTATCTGAAGTCCGCAGTTTTTTGGGTTTGGCTGGTTATTACCGCAGATTTGTAAAAGGCTTTTCGACTATAACTATTCAGTTGACTAGACTACTTTAGAAAGATGTTAGATTTGAATGGTCAGATAAATGCCAGAAAAGTTTTGATCAGTTAAAAACTCTGTTAACAGAAGCTCCAGTGTTAGTACAGCCAGAATCGGGTAAAGAATTTGTTGTGTACAGTGATGCTTCGTTAAATGGTCTGGGATGTGTTTTGATGCAGGAAGGCAAAGTGGTAGCTTATGCCTCGAGACAGTTGAAGCGTCATGAAAAGAATTATCTGACGCACGACCTTGAGTTAGCTGCGATTGTGTTTACGCTAAAGATTTGGTGTCATTATCTGTACGATGAGAAATGTCACGTGTTTTCAGTTCATAAAAGTCTGAAATATCTGATGACTCAGAAAGATTTGAACCTGCGTCAAAGAAAATGGTTATGTAACAGTCTAATTTATACCCTAGTCGGAACAGTGATTTCGAGACCATGAATTCGAGTCTGAATAATATTTTAATATTATATTCTGTGCTATTGATATGTGGTTTAGCATGTGTTAAATTTCCGTTAGTTAATTTGATTGTCTGTGTGGTTAATTTGACAAAAGGATTAAATTGCATGAAATGTGAAACATGCTTACTAATTGCTAAAGCACCTATGTGTTGTGGCTTTATAAATGTGAGGACCTATGTGGCAAATAAGCCAATTCTATAATAGTGGATGGTAATAAATGTGGCACATGCATATTTTACATGATTATTAGTTTATATTATATGTTATAATTATATTATTATTTATTCATTAAGTTATTATGATATTATATTAAAAAGAAACCAAGGTGATAGTGGATTTTCTTCATCCATTTCATCATCGAAAAACACCAAAAGAAAAAGAAAAACTTGAAGCTTTATGTTTTGGTTGATTTTCAAGCCAAAACTCAAGGTATGTTTTTGGTTGATTTTCGATAATTTCTACGTTTTTGTAATCGTTGCTTTGAGAGCTACAAAACCCATGTTTTAATTTGATGAATTGATGATGTATGTGTGAGATGCCATTGATGAGATGTCAAGCTTTTTGATAATTTTTGGTGTTAAATGAAAGATATGTAATTGATGAATATACTCTGTTCTTGATTTTTTGATGAATTTAGCTAAATAGGGCTAAATTGAGGAAATGGCAAATTGAGGGACTAATTTGTGAATTTGATGAAAATGTGGGCTTGTATGTGATGTAGGTATATTCGGCTAAGCTTATGTATAAGTGGATTTTGTGAATTTGATGTTTTGAGAAAAATGGACTAAATTTTCTAAATGTGAAAATATGAGGGTTAAATTGCAAATTGCCCCAAATGTGTGTCTTTGGATTGAATTGAACGAATTAGTGAATAAAAGGGTTAATTCTGAATAAGTTTAGATCAAGAACTGAGGAAAACAGATTTAGATCGTGGGAAGGCGAAAGTAAACGAGTAGCCGTTTTCATTCCGATAAACCAAATCCGAGGTAAGTCATATTGCTAATAAATGTAAATGTATTGAATTAAGTTTATTTGCATGACTATCAATGATAACGACTGCATTTGTGATGCTATGTATATAAATTCTGGGATAAGGTAGACATAGTGTTAAGTCGGAGAAGTTTTGTATGAACTTAGGAATACAAAGGTATCTGTTGTGTTTTATCATGTAAGACCTCGTCTAGGACGTAGGCATCATTATCTATTTATATATAAGACTTCATCTGGGACGTAGGCATCATTACCTCGTCTAGAACGTAGGCATCATTATCTATTTATATATAAGACTTCGTCTGGGACGTAGGCATCATTATCTGTTTATATATAAGACCTCGTCTGGGACGCTGATAAACCGTAAAAGTAATATATTTTAATCCCACATTTAGTATGCTTTTGGAAGATTTATCCCTCGATTTATGTAAAAAGGTGCTTCTAATCCTTTCTTTTCATGTCTTATACCCAGGAAAGCACTCGAGGATAAAAAGAACGAGAAACGAGCCCAAAACGGACCAATTCGGGCCAAGGAAGAAATCGACATGGCCTGGACTTAAGCCCACACACGGCCGCAAGCACGCAATCATCTAGAACACGGCCTTCTCCCGATTTACACGGCCGTGCATCATTAAAGAAGTCCGAGCACGGCCTGGCCACGATCCACAAGGGCGTGTGCCATGGCTGTATCCCTGTCGCTGGAAAGAGCAATTTCATTTGGGAAAAGATACTTGGAGGCAAAGAAACACATTCCAAAGCCTATTCAAACACCCTAGTAAGAAGTCTACTTAAATTAGGATACTTAGGGACCAAGTAAGGCATCTCAAAGCCTATATAAACACCCAATGGGGCAACTTGAAAGGGGATTTCGGCAGAAGCCGAAACCGGCGTCAAAGCTAGGCTAAGGAGCTAAGCCGAGAAGGTCAGAACTAGGGAATAACGCGAAGATAGCCAGTTGATCCATCCCAAAAAGCTAAAATTATACTCAAGACAACAGAATTCTCCTTCAATCCCATCAGGGAGTTTTAGGATTTTTCTTATGTTTTGTTTTATCTTTTCTCTTGTGATGTTTTATTTTTACATTATGAAATAAATCCTTCAGATACCTGAAGGGGGATGAAACCTAGACAGATTTTTTTATTTGATTTTTAAGTTATATGATAAATTACTTAGTTTGTTCTTAATTATGTTGCTTAATCCAAATCTAATGTGCTTAGGTAGAAGAGGAATAGACCCTGCCTAAGAGAAGATCTAACATAATTAAGCGGAGTTGATCAAACGCCTAGAGATAGGGTTATGAGATTTTGCCGAATTAGGGTGAAACCTAATATGGGAGTCCATTGATCGATTTACTGCTATCCTAGGGGGTTATTATAAGCGAACGAGAGTTCCACTAATTAACCACCTCACCAATAGGAAGAGGAGTCAAATTGAAGAGATGCTGACAATATTCATGGCAACCACAGATACCCGTCTCCACGACACTGAGAAAACATTTAAAAGTCAACAAACACCGGTTGAAGAGAACAAGAACCGATTAGAAGAAGTTACTAAGTCAGAAGGGAAGTCACTAAGGCCGTCAAACAACTTGCAAAGCTCATGTCAGAACGACAACAAGGACGCCTACGGAGTAACACCGAGATTAATCCAAAGAAGCAAATTCAAGCCATAGTAGCTCAGGAAAATACAGAGATAGACGAACCCATCTCGCAACAAGAAAACAAGGTAGACAAAAGAAAAATAGAGGTAGCGTAAGAAAAACCGAAACCGGTAATAAAAGAGTATCAACCTCGCATTCCTTATCCCGAAGCATTAAAATGAGATGATTCAGAAGACCAGTTCGGTAAGTTTCTTAAACTTTTAAAGAAATTACATATCAACTTACCTCTTCTTGAAGCTCTTTCACAGATGCCATACTCTAGAAAATTTTTAAGGGAGCTGTTAACGAAAAAGCAAAGGATAGACGAGGAATCATATGTGGAACTCAACGTAAAGTGCTCGGCAATTCTACAAAATAGACTACCACAGAAATTAAAAGATTCAGGGAGTTTTACAATTCCTTGCATAATTGGTAGTTTATCTATAGAAAATGCGTTAGCCGATTTAGGTGCAAGCATAAATGTTATGCCTTATAAACTGTTTAAACAACTAGGTCTAGGGAAACCCAAACAAACTAGGATGAGCGTTCAATTAACTGATAAAACTATCAGAATTCCTAGGGGTATAATAGAAAATGTTCTAATCAAAATTGATAAATTCATATTCCCAATAGATTTTGTCGTCTTAGACATGGATGAGGACAATAATATTCCTTTAATTTTAGGAAGACCCTTTTTAGCAACTGCCAGAGCTAAAATTGATATCTACACAGGTGAACTCATATTTCGCGTAGGCGACGAGATAGTCACTCTTCAAGCTCTTGACTCGGCTAAAACATCAAGTGATAAAGAATACCAACCTCGTGTGCCATATCCCGATGCAATAAAAAAAGACCACACAGAGGAAGAATTTAGTGAACTCACACTTCGTGTAGACGACGAAACAATCACTCTTCAAGCTCTTGACTCAGCTAGGACATCGAGTAATAAAGGTACGAACGTTAATTCTATTGATAATCATTTGGTTCAACCTTCTTTACAGGAAGCATCACGAAATCACTTAGCTGAGCTAGATCTTAGACCTAGTGCCGACAAAGAAGAAACACATAAGGAACAAAGCCTTAGGGTTGACAAACTAAAAGAGGAGGAAACACAAATCAAGGAGGAACAGGAACCACACGAAGTGAAACCGACGAAACCCCAG
Source organism: Gossypium bickii (assembly GCA_025503065.1). Taxonomy (NCBI): domain Eukaryota; kingdom Viridiplantae; phylum Streptophyta; class Magnoliopsida; order Malvales; family Malvaceae; genus Gossypium; species Gossypium bickii. The sequence goes on from CP106712.1 coordinate 33,959,137, forward strand.
ACGAGCTGATAGGAACAACAAATCACATCAAAATAGAGGATTAGGTATTGCTGAATAAGGAAGACCCTCAAATCACCAATTCAGACCTCAAGACAAATGAAGAAATCACTTTTGAGGTACTTAATGTCTTTCTATACGGCACAGTCGAGGTAAGCAATCCTAAATTCGACGCTTTTGAGGTAAACATTACTCGACTTAAACTATATATCCATAACCGAAGTGATCGCATGAGAAAGGATTTCCAGCTCCTCAAACCACCATGACCATACGAATGAGAGGTAAAGTCTAGCTTAAGACTATAAACGAGCGCTTCTTAGGAGGAAACCCGAGCACTAACACCATTTTTACGTTTTTTATTTTTTATTTTTTATTTTTTTCTTTTCTTTTTCCTTTTAGCGCCTAACCATAAACTAACCAAAGAGCAGATTTCTAGGCCACACGCCTACACACACGACGACGTGCCCGTGGCGTGTGTGTAAGCCGAGGATGATGCACAATGGCGTGCGATGGCGCGTGCGACATAGAAAAAATTTCTTTTCCCAAACGCGGGTGGCGATAATAATCCACGCCCATGTCCACGCCCCGTGTAAGGTTACTGACTTGTTAAGCAAGGGCTAAACACGGCCGGACATTCCAACCATGCCAACACTCTGACTTATCGAACACGGGAGGAGCACGCCTGTAGTAAATGACCGTGTGAAGAAAGACACAGGCGTGCCACTACACCCACGGCCGTGCCCAAACACCCTGAATGCGCCCAAAATTCAAAATCCCAAAACACAGGCTACATCTCTATTTAAACCTCATTCTCACTTTTTTTAGTTGTCTTTCATTTTCCATTAATTATTTTTATTTTATTTTCATTTCATTATCTTTCTTTACTTTATTTTATTTTATTTTCTTCTTCTTATTCTTTATGATATTTAGATTTAGCTTAGGATACCATAAAATCAGACCGGCTGCTTCTAGGATTCAATTTCAAACGGGTCGAGATGCTTCCCCACGTTCACCTCCAATCCTATCCGATTTCTTTTCATTGACTTCATCCAAAATTCAGGAAGTTTCACTTCTCTTCCTATCTTATGATTTTATGATTATTTTGATATTATCCATCTTTGTACATTGAGGGCAATGTACATCTTAAGTGTGGGGGGTTAATTATAGTATTATTTGAAAATCCCTGAATTATGCCTTGATCTTAAAGTAAGTTTCTCATATTACAATTTGAATGAAATTTTCTTTGATTTATGATTTCTATTGATATGTTTTAGATTAAGCCATTGATAATTGTGCATTGATAATTAAATTTGAAGAATACTAGGGAATCAAGCATGATAAGTCTAATTTTCTAAAAATTAAAATTTTAGGTTGTCAACTGGAATTTGAATATTATCTTGAAATTTGAGATTTATAAGGATGATGTCAAAACACCCATAATTTTTGTGAGTATTTGAACCTTATAGAGCATATATTCTTTTTCGTGCTCAGTCTTTGATTATTAGTGTGTCAACTATGAACTGTTATTCTAGAACTTGCCTTGATTATACATGTCAAGACCACAGTTATGATTTGATATACTGAGATGATAAAGGCACCTAGGTTTAACCCACTTACACCACTAAAAAGCCTACCCTCATAATTAACCCCTAGTGAACCCCGTTGAGCCTAACAACCCTTTTATTGACTCACCCACTAATATTAACCCAAAACCCTTTGTATTTGTTATTACCCTTCTTTTTGACTACCCTTTAATCGAGATATGATTTGACTAGTTACCTAAGTTTTTATTATGAGTTGAAGTTGTCTTTATTAGTTTGTTCTTAAAAAAAAAAATTCAAGTTTTCAATATTAGTAGTATGGAAAGTGAGCTTACACAATCAAAGACTATTTCCCAAAAGAAAAAGCTCGTATTAGTAGGATTTTTATTATTTTTAGTTGATGTAATTATTATCTTAAAAATTTTTAGGTAGGTAACTTCTCAATTCAATCTCGATTCTAACCTTTTAATTTCAGTCTTTATCTACACCTTTAACCCTAGCCCCGTTACAACCCTGACAAAGACCTTTTGATCTATTTATCATCTCATTTTACAGTGGTGGAGATTTGATTTTCAAGCAAGCCTATGGGATTAACTTTTCATGTTCGACTTATTAGTGCTTAATTTTGACCCTTAAACACTTTTTCAGTGATTTGAGTGAATCTTTTGTGAGGATGTCAATCCTTGTCGATTTTGAATTAAAGGTAATTATTTAGATGAAGGGAAACACCTATGTTTTCGTGCTACAAATGTATGACTTATCTTGTTTGAATCTTTAGGAATCTTTGAGTTGAATTATCCATGTATAAATTATCTATGAATTATGATGAGGCATTGTTGATAGAAATTGTGAATCATGGAAAGTTCGTTTTAATTGGAGGCAAAGAAACACATTCCAAAGCCTATTCAAACACCCTAGTAAGAAGTCTACTTAAATTAGGATACTTAGGGACCAAGTAAGGCATCTCAAAGCCTATATAAACACCCAAGGGGGCAACTTGAAAGGAGTTTGGCAGAAGCCGAAACCAGCATCAAAGCTAGGCCAAGGAGCTAAGCCGAGAAGGTCAGAACTAGGGAATAACACGAAGATAGCCAGGTTATCCGCCCCAAGAAGCCGAAATTATACTCAACACGGCGGAATTCTCCTTCAATCCCGTCAGGGAGTTTTAGGATTTTTATTATGTTTTGTTTTATCTTTTCTCTTATGATGTTTTATTTTTACATTATGAACTAAATCCTTCAGATATCTGAAGGAGGATGAAACCTAGACAAATTTTATTATTTGATTTTTAAGTTATATGATAAATTACTTAGTTTGTTCTTAATTATGTTGCTTAAGCCAAATCTAATGTGCTTAGGTAGAGGAGGAATAGACCCTACCTAAGAGAAGATCTAACATAATTAAGCGGAGTTGATCGAACTCCTAGAGATAGGGTTACGAGATTTTGCCGGATTAGGGTGAAACCTAATATGGGAGTCCATTGGTCGATTTACTGCTATCCTAGGGGTTATTATAAGCGAACGAGAGTTCCACTAATTAAACTAGGGTTAGACGTTATTCGCCTCGAGAGAGGGTTTAATATAGGTTAGGGAGTCTTATGGATCAAGCTAAGTAAAAGAAATCATATAATTTAGGGTTAATTAATAAGTAAAGTCTAGGTGGATTCTTCCTAAAGGTATCATCGTAATCAACTGAGTTTTCCTTCAAAGTTATTTTCCTATTCGTCCTTTTTGTCTTTGTGTCCTTAGTTTAGTCTTCGTCAATATAGTCTAAAGTAATTTCACTCTATTTTTAAGGCTAAATAATAAAAAGAAAGTTAGTATTAGTACTTTTAGTTCCTTTGGGTTCGATATCCGGTCTTGCCTAAGCTATACTATTGTTCGATAGGTACACTTGCCTTTAATTGTTGTTAGAGTTAGTTTTCAGGTTTTGATTGTTCTTTTATAAATTTTAAAACTCTGATTTTGCAACGATCATAGGCATTATTATCTGTTTATATATAAGACCTCATCTGGGACGTAGGCATCATTATCTGTTTATATATAAGACCCTGTTGGGGATAGTGGCATCGATATCTGGATACGAGTAATACCCTGTCTGGGACAGTGGCATCAATATCTGGATACGAGTAAGACCCTGTCTAGGATAGTGGCATCTATATCTGAGTGCATGTAAGACCTCGTCTGGGACGTTGGTATTGTACGAATATTCCAAGCTTTCTGAGTGTCCTACTAGATTCTTATTGGTTCATTGGGCAAGTCTATGATACGAATTACAAATCTGAGCTATGAACCCTTATGTGATATTAAATTCGATTCAGGTACGTTTATTATACACTATATGTGTATATAAGGTAAGCAGCTAAATGATCTTACTATGATAATATGTATATGGAAATTATGATATGATAAGAATTGTTTTGGCTAGATGAACTATGTGTTTATATGATTCTTGAATGGTGAAAATGGTTAATGAAGTATGAACCAAAGCAAATATGTGAGGGCTGATAAGTGATTGATTTGCCAATGTGGTTATTTGCATATATGCCTTTCATACTAAGTTTATTTATATATATTGACTTACTAAGCTTTTGGAAAGATTACTTTGTGTGTTTAATCTATTTTATAGGTCGTCAAAGCTACTGAAGGCTCGGGACCGTCAAGGATCGTCATCACACTACTAAACTCTTTTGGTACTCTTTGGAAATGTATATAGCTAGATATGGCATGTATAGTCTAGTTTTGGATAAGTCGATGTATATACTTAGTCATGAGATATGACTATTTTGGTTCATATTATGCCTTGATAAAGGTAATATATGATGCATATATTGGTAAGATTGAAGATTTTGATATGGTCAAGTTTTGAGTAAGCACATGAATGAATTATGCTTGTGTTGATATGAGTTTTAGTCTTTGAAATGGTCATGGTTGGAATTGGTATTGAATGCATGGTTGGAATGATTATTTTGGTATGTTTTGATGGTTATATGGGCATGAGATATCTTGTTAAATACGGCTTGTAGGTTTGACCCTTACGGGTGGCATTTTGGCCTTGTAAATGGCCTATAATGTCACACGGTTGTGGCACACGGGTGTGCCTAACGACCGTTGGTGAATTGTAGGATCAAGTTTAGTATTACACGGCCTCGACACGGGCGTGTCATCTGGCCGTGGTGTACAAGTCAATAGCTAGCTAAGAGCACATGGCCATAGTACACGGGCGTACTTGGTGGCCGTGGTGGGGAAGTCAGTATAGGACCACGGTTAGGATACACGGGCGTGTTTGGTGGCCGTGGGGATCAAGTCAGTTTATAGACACGAAAGAACACACGAGGGTGTCTAGAAGTCGTGGAGGGCACACGGTCTCCTCCCATGGGCGTGCCTCACCTGTATTTTAGAAAAGTTTAAAATTTTCATGAAATTTCATATGTATTTCAGTTTAGTCCCGACTCGACTTCTAAGCATGACTAAGGTCTCGAGGACCCGTTGAAAGGACATTATGTCTGAGAATGATGATTGAATGTATGATTTTGTCTGTGAATATTTTCGATCTGTCCGGTAATGCTTCTAACCTTAGTCTGGTGTCGGTTACGGGTTAGGGTGTTACAGGTTAGAGCTGTTAAAAGATTATGAGCTCGTGATAGATTATCATCCGGGTAAAGCGAATGTTATTGCTGATGTTTTGAGTAGAAAATCATTGTTTGCATTATGTGCTTTGAATGCTCAGTTAGATTTGTTTGATGATAGTTCTGGGTTAGTTGAATTAAAAGCCAAACCGTTGTTCTTACCATAGATATGTGATGCTCAGAACTCTGATAATGAATTGCTAGCGAAACGAGCTCAGTGTGAAGTGAATTCTGAGTTTGAATTTCAAATTTTTTATGATTGTTTGAGATTCCGGGATCGTATCTGTGTTCCGAGAAATCCAGAGTTGATTCAGCTGATCTTGAATGAAGCTCATAACAGTAGTCTATCTGTTCATCCGGGAAGCACGAAAATGTATCACGATTTGAAACGACACTATTGGTGGTCTGGTATGAAACGGGACATTTCTGACTTTGTTTCAAAATGTTTAGTTTGTCAGCAAGTGAAAGCCGAACATCAAGTTCTGTCTGGGTTGTTGCAACCAATTCTAATTCTTGAATGGAAATGGGATAAAGTAACCATGGACTTTGTTTCTAGTTTACCTCAGACTCTGAGAAAGAAAGATGCGATATGGGTCGTGGTTGATAGATTAACGAAATCTGCCCATTTTATCCTGGTAAGATCTGATTTATCACTTGACAGGTTAGCCGAGCTTTATATTTCTGAGATTGTGAAATTGCACGGAGTACCACTGTCTATTGTATCCGAGAGAGGTCCGAGGTTTACGTCGAGATTCTGGAAGAAATTACAAGAAGCTTTAGGAATGAAATTACACTTCAGTACAGCTTTCCATCCGCAAACTGATGGTCAGTCTGAACGGACTATTTAGATTCTGGAAGACATGTTAAGATCCTGTGTACTAGAGTTTCATGGTTTGTGGGAATAGTATCTGCCACTGATCGAATTTACGTATAATAACAGTTTTCAGACGAGCATCAAAATGGCACCTTATGAAGCTTTGTACAGATGAAAATGTCGTACACCTTATGAAGCTTTGGTAGAAAGTGATATTGATCCGAGATTGTTTGAAAGCAGCATCTGATCGTCAGAAGTCTTACGCAGACTTGAAACGAAAAGATATAGAATTTGAAATTGGCGACAAAGTATTTCTGAAAGTGTCTCCATGGAAGAAAGTACTTTGATCTGGAAGTAAAGGTAAATTAAGTCTGAGGTTCATTGGACCGTATGAGATTATTGAACGCGTCGGGCCTGTTGCATATAAATTGAAGTTGCCTTCTAAACTAGAAAAGATACACAATGTATTTCATGTTTCAATGCTCTGTAAATACCGATCCAATCTGTCACATGTGATTGCCCCATCTGAAATTGAAATCCGATCTGATATGACATACGAAGAGGAACCGATCTGTATCCTAACTCGTGAAGTGAAAGAGTTGAGAAATAAGAAAATTTCGTTAGTAAAAGTACTATGGAATCGACATGGGATAGAAGAGGCTACGTGGGAGCCTGAAGATTCAATAAGACAACAATATCCGAATCTATTTAACGGTAAGATTTTCGGGGACGAAAATCCTTAAGGGGGAGAATTGTAACAGTCCGGTTTGTACCCTAGTCAGAACAGTAGTTTTGAGACCACAAATCTGAGTCCGTATAATATTTTAATATTATATTCTGTGCTGTTGATATATGATTAAGCATGTGTTAAAGTTTAAGTAAGTTAATTTATCATGTCATGTGTGTTTTAATTTGATAAAAGGATTGAATTGCATTAAATGCAAAACTAGCATGCTATTTGTTAATGTACCAATGTGATGTGGCTTATTAAAGGTGGAGTCCTTATGTGGATATTATACCTTTACTCATAGTAGTGGACAATTATGTCCATTTTATGAATGATTTTTATAAGTTGTATGAAAGTTTAATTATGTCATTTGTGCATTAATATGTGTTATAATAAAACAAAAGAAAAAGATGAACATTATCATCTTACTTTGGGGGTGCCGAAAGTTAAAAGAAAAAGAAAAGGTTAAGCTTGTTCATTCGGCCATGGTTCAAGCTTAAATCGGGTATGTGTTTTCGATCGGTTTTTGATAATTCCTACATTTTTGTAATCGTTGCTTCGTCTACTATCAAACCCATGTTTCAATTTTGTGTATTGGTGATGTTTATAAGCTATGCCATTAATGATATGTTGAGCTTTATGATGCTTTAAGGTGTTAAATGATAGATTGGTGGTAGATGAACATGATTTGTTCTTGAAGTTTTGATGAATTTAGCTAAATAGGGCTAAATTGAGAAAATGGAAAATTGAGGGAGTAATTTGTTAATTTGATGGAAAGTATGGACTTGTATGAAATGTATATATATTCGGCTAAGCATGTGTATGTTTGAAAATTAGGGAATTGATGTTTTGAGAAAAATGGACTAAATTGCTAAGTTGTGCAAATATGAGGGTAATTTTGCAAATAGCCCTAAATGTGTGTCTTTGGATTGAATTGAATGAAGTAGTGAAAAAAAGGGTTAATTCTGAATATGTTTAGATCAAGAATCGAGGAAAACCAATTTAGATCGTGGGAAAGCGAAAGTTATCGAGTAGCCGTTTTCTATTCCGATAAACCGAATCCGAGGTAAGTCACTATACAAATAAATGAATATGTATTCATTTGTAATTGTTCAGATGTTTAATGATGATAATAAATGCTTATGAGAAATTCTGTAATTGAATCCCGAGATAAGTTCGGTATATTGACTAAGTCTGAGAAGCCTCGTACGAACCTTGACATAGGTATCTGTTCTGTTTTATCATGTAAGACCACGTTTGGGACGTTGGCATTGATTTGAGATTCGTGTAAGACCCTGTCAGGGACAGTGGCATCAATATCTGATTATGTGTAAGACCACGTCTGGGACGTTGGCATCAATATAAACTTTACATATAATACCACGTCTAGGACGTTGGCGTCATTATGACACTTATGAGTAAGACCTTGTCTGGGACATCGACATTGTTTTGGTTCGTATAAGAGCCTGTCTGGGACAGTGGCATCTATATCCGAGTGCATGTAAGACCTCGTCTGGGACGTTGGCATTGTGCAATTATTCTGAGCTTTCTGAGTATCCTATTAGATTTATTACAGTTCAAATGATAAGTCTATGATACTAATTGCAAATCCGAGCTATGACCAAATATGTGATTGTAAATCCAATTCAGGTATGTTGATTATACACTAATTTTGTATACAAGGTAAGCATCAATATGATCTTACTATGATGCTATGAATATGGAATTGATGATATGTTGTATAAAGTGTTGGTGAAATGAGATATGTGTTTAAATGATCTTTGAATTGTGAATATGGCTAATGTGGTCAAAAGTGTATGAACCAAAGCAAATATATGCATTTTATGCTAAGTTTGTTTGTATGTTGACTTACTAAGCTTTTGGAAAGCTTATCTGTGTGTGTTCAATCTGTTTTATAGGTCGTCAAAGCTACTGAAGGTTCGGGACCGTCTTGGATTGTCATCACACTATAGAACTTATTTTGGTACATTTTGATATTGTATAAAGCTAGATATGGCATGTATAGGCTAGTATTTTGGTATAAATAATTATGTGATCTTAGCCATATGATTTGG